>JAVHKY010000052.1:5000000-10000000 GCA_035079385.1 Aspidiotus rigidus
GCGATTGTACTGTAATTTCTGATAAACTTACGAAAGTAGCCTGTAAGGCCTAGGAAACGGCGTACGTCATGTACATTTTTCGGTGTAGGTAGTTTTTCTATCGCGGGCATTTTTTCAACGCCTGGACGAATTTCTCCATTTTCTATTTCGTGTCCGAGATAATGAACTTTGGTTTTTAAAAACGTACATTTTTCGAGTCGGAGTGTGAGTCCCGCGTCGCGAAGGACTTCAAAAACCGTTTGTAATTTTTCTAGATTTTCTTTAGCGGTCTCAGCACCAATCATTACATCATCAAGATATGCGAATATGCTTGAGTCTGCGAGTGGGCCTATAAGTGAATTCATTAAGCGTTGGTAGACAGGCGGTCCGTTTGTTAGTCCAAATGGCATTCGAAGCCATTCATAGTGGCCATCAGGGGTCACAAAAGCGGTTTTTTCAATTGAATTTGGGTGTACCGGTAATTGCCAATAACCCCATGTTAAATCTAACGTTGAGATCCAACGTGCGTTTTTTAAGCGATCTATTAGGTCGTCAATTCGCGGTAACGGGTATTGATCTTTTATTGTTTTGGCATTTAGTCTTCGAAAATCGCAACACATTCGTGTTGTTCCATCCTTCTTTTTTGTTAACAAGATTGGTGTTGCGTAAGGTGACGACGAGTTTCGGATTAAACCATGTTCTTTTAATTCGTCAATTTGCTTGCGGACAAATTCTCTTTCGGCGTGCGATAAACGGTAGGGTCGGTATACCACCGGTTCGTCGTCGGTAAGACGAATTTCAATGGCCCCTTGTCGAGCTTTTCCGAGTTCATGAGTATCTTGAGCGAAACAATCACGGTATTCATTAATTAGTTTCAAGAGCTTATCTTTGAGTTCTGTCGAGAGATTTGGCTCCACAACTTTTTCTATGTCATCAAACGTAAATGGTCTTCGATTTTCGGTAGATAATTTATTGATGCGGAGAGGATCTTCAATGGTTTCTTCCATTTTTGCATAAGTTCCCCTTGCAATGACTTGATGTTTTTTTATTACTAGGTCAGTTGTTGAATGGTTCACTATCGGTAGGAACCCATGTTGTAATGTTACGGCGTTAGGTATGAAAATTTGCGGACCGCGGGGACCTCTTTCCACAAACACCGGATCGTTGTAACGGTTATCTTTTAATTCGGGTGGGACATATATCTTACAATAACGAAACGAGTTTGGTGAGATTACGAGTTTTTTGTCGGCGTAAAGTGTAACTTTATTTGAGAAATTTTCTTGTTTTTCCGACGTCCGAAAATGAAACCACCATTTTCCCTCAGAAATCATTCCAAGGATGTCTGGTTTTGTTAGTATGTCACGGCCTATCAAAATATCTTCATCTTGTAGGTTGTCCGGAACGATCCAGACTTCGTGATTCGTTACGTATTGTCCTAGCGTTAATTTTATTTTTGCAGTACCCACGGTGGTTCCGCTACGTATATTTCCATATCCAACAATGGATCGTGTTATTTTTGTGATTTCAATATCTAATAATTTTGCCATGGTTTCGCGCATAAGGGTGTTATCAGCACCAGAGTCAACAAATCCTATTGCGAAGTTATCATTTATAAAGCACTCGGTGTACTTTGCATCAGGTGCGGGCGAGTTTGCGATTTTCCGCACCTGTATTGGTTGTTAAGTGGACGCTTGTGGCGTTTTCTCGGAATCAGTGGTGGTCACGTTTGTCACCTTGACACGGATTGGGCAATCCCGTGCCATATGATTTTGCTGGTGGCAGATGAAACAAGCAGCATTGGCTCGTCCTTTTTCGCGGTTATCTATGCGTTGTGGTTCGCGGCGAGTACGGTCAAAGTTAGGATTATTATTTTTAAAATTATTTTTCGTGTCGCGATTTTCAAAATTTTGTTTTTCACGGTTGCCATAATTATGACTCCCATTATTACGATTTCCATCGTTGCGTTGATGATAGCTGCCGGTGTTTTGGCCTGTATAGCCCTGTTTTCCTCTGTTTTCTTCCGCGAGTCGAAGGCGGCAAAATCGTTGGATATGGTTTTTTCGGCCACAATAGAAACACACCTGTTGTGTCCGTTCAGAGTTTTGTTTACGGAATGGTATGCGATTATAGTTGTGACGAATATTAAAATTATTATTATGTTTTTGAGTGGTCATTTCGGAAGACTCTTGAGTGAGGTTTTTCGGCGTAAAACCTTTTCCGATAATTATTAGGTATTTTCGTAGCTCTTCAGTTGTAAACCAATGGCTATTTGCAGTGATTCGAACGGTTCGGTCGGTAATGCCATCAATTATGTAGCTAACTTGAGCTTCGGGCCCAAGCCGGCATGGCCGTAGTAGGTTTAGTTTTGCGAAAAAATATTCTTCATATGATTCGGTTTTCAATTTTATTCGTTGACGCATTCGTTCGATATCGGTTACTAAGTGATCAGGCTCAAAGAACGTATCTTTTAACAAAATTTTCCATTCCTCCCACGTGGTTGGAAAGTCGTACAGTGATTCATACCATAATCGAGCGGAGCCTTTCAAACGGGCCTGCATATGATACATAATGGAAGGTTCATTCCACATATATATGTTTTGCAGTTGTTCCAACAGATTAATCCATTGGTCTATACGATATTTTCTTTCTTTAGGATCAAAGATTGGAACGCTTTCCAGTTTAATCCCTTGTTGTACAGTGATGATCGGTTGTATGGGTGTTTGTACAAGCGGTTGTACAGGTACATGCGTACGTTTTTTTTGTTTTGGCGATGGTGCGTAAGTTTCATTTTCGTCAGACAAATTTTCGCTAGAAAAATTATTTTCTGGAAAATTATCATTCAGATTTTTGTCGACCGCGGGGTCTGACCGGTAAAGATTGTCGACGTGATCCTCTAGAGGTAGATTTTCGTTTGTGTTATCCACAGTGTCAAGCGCAATTTTATTCCGTTTTTTGGCAATACGAGTCGAGTCACTACGGGTTTTATTTGTTTTACGAGTACGAGAATTTATTTTATTTGATCTCCTACGTTTGGTAGGAGGATCGTCGATTTCGAGGTCGTTAGCTGGTCTCTTTCTGGGAATTCGAAGTTCCTCAGTCTGCCCTTGTTTGGACATTTCGATTTTTCGGTTCGGTTTTCGGTTCGGTTTTTGGTTTTGCGAGGTTTGCGGGTTCGAGGATTCAGGTTTATTCGATTTTTTATTTCCCGCAACGGGCGGTTTGGTTTTTGCAATTTTCGGCGGCATTGCATTCGTGTTTTCTTCCTCGCTCGACGAGCTTGGAAAATCGTGAAGTAGCTTATGCGCTTGTTGTCTCGTACCGGCGGCCATTTGAGAAACCAAGTGCTAGGCGGAGTATCGGTTTACGATGTCAACAATTGTACGAACGAAAGCGAGGGTAATAGAGAAAAATTATTTCTCTTCTTGAAAAAAGAGTCGTTTTTTTTTTTTTTTTCAACAACAGCGGACGATTTGTTGAGCGGTTTTTCGGGAAGTGATCCCACTTCTGAATTGTTATGACTCGGCTCAGAGACGAATGCTGACGGAAATAATCCGATCGGACATTCAGTTCATCACCACCGAACGAGAGAGTAATAACGATAGCCGTAAGATTAAGTATAAACGAAAGCGAGCAATAAACGTAAAGTGACTAAACTAAGCTAGCGTAACCGTATTTATAGGGGATCGCGCCGCGCGAACAGGACATGTCGCGGATCCGGTGCGCGCCACCGTCGTCCACGAATGTACTCCTCGCGTTGCGCGCGCAGTATAGGGCATTGGAGCAGCTCCTTCTATATCATCGGCTAGCGTCGGCTATGATCGTGGCGAACGTCGCTGGTGCGTGCGTCGCGATCGTAACACATAAATCAAATATAAAGCTACTATAAAGTAGGCTTGGACCTCATATAAGCCTAGCATAATACATAGTATAAACCCAGTATAATATACTGATCGAATCAGAGAGAAGTCCACTCCTATCATCTATAGCTCGGAGGTGAAAATTTTTCAAAGTCCAACGTTTTTCCTTCCGGCGCCGGTCGTTTTTCATCGAATTACCCTCCAATAAAACAGGTTCCCTGTTAATAATCGCTTATGTGTCGCATGTGCAGCACCGCCCGTCATCCATGATGGAGTAGGTGCGGGTTGCGTATGCATTTAATATTCTTTCCTCCAACACCGGAATCGATCCTTTCGGGTATAACTTCAGTGAAGGAGGAATCTCCTATGCGAACCCCATCTTCTACTCAGCAACTGCCAAGTTGCTTTGGCAACCGCCAAGCTACAGTGCCCCCCTGGCACGCACAAAAACATAAGAACACACACAACAACAACAACACCACAATACATAGTAGAGAGACCGACTAAGCTCGTCTCACTCACGCCTCCACGCCTCAAACTCAAATAAGGTGTGTTGTGGTCCATCATCCCGCCCTTGGTTACAGTGCGAACACGTTGCCTGCTCAACTTTCCTTAACTTCTCGTGAAGGTACTTGTTGAAGCAGCCATGGCCGCTTAACACCTGCGTCAGGTGAGTGTTCAGCTGACCATGGTGTCGGTTCATCCACTCATCAAGGTCGCGTGTGTTCATGTACCCAGCTCACTCTGAGCAATTCTTGCTTTCCACTTTACAAGCAAGGAGCGCCTGGCCTCCTGCTTGACCCGTAAAGCTTCTCGGTTGGTCGTCGTTCTCTTCTTTGCTTCGAACACCACCGCTCTCTCCTCAGCAAGGAGCTCGATTGGTGGTGAACGTGCTAATACACAAAGAGCCTCCGTCGAGACAGTGCGGTAGGCACTAACACACCTTAGCGCAGCTCTTCGTTGGATCTTTACAATCTCTCTCCTTTGGTATGGTATCTTCATGGAGTCGGCCCATACTGGGGCACCATATAGGAGGATCGACAAGGCGGTGCTCATCATGATCCTTCTCCTTGCTTCTCTCGGTCCTCCTAGGTTCCTCATCAGGCGGCTTAGGTATCCAACTACCCGGCCCGCCTTCTCCGCTGCCATCAGGAAATGGTGCCTGAAGCTCAGCGTTGAGTCAAACCAGATGCCCAGGTATTTCATTTGCTTCTTGGTTTCAATTTCCACACCTTGCAGCCGAAAGGTGAGTGGCTTGAACTTCCGACGGATCGTGAATAAAATGGTCTCCGTCTTACTTGCTGCAAGTTCAAGTCCAGCCGACTCGATCCAACGCGGTACAAAAGCAAAGATTAAACGAAACGCATTACTTCATATTTTATAATGTATTATCATCATCCTCCTTCCTATATATGCATGTGATAAAATTACAGTAGTTAATACACACGAGTACTCCATTCAGTGACAGGAACTTTCGATTTCTGTTAGCATGTTCAACATCCTGGAAATTCGAGCTTATCGAGAGTACAATTACGAGTGACACAAAGTTCAATTTTTCTTTAATACTGTAAAATTTCGTCATTGCCCAGTTTCTCAAACGACTTTTTTCGCACTGATAATTTTCATGTGGACAACTTTCGTCATTGCTTAATTTCTCAAGTGACTTTTTTCTGTCGGTTAATTTTCGGTGTTTTTTTTCTGTTGGTTAATTTTCGCTCGGACAAATTTCGTGACACCCTGTATGTCTGTACAGTTCTGACCTCTTCTTGTATACCAACTCCTTACTAGGCTTATACTAGATCTATACATATACAGTTTATTAGACTTGGAGTAGGCTATGAAGGGCAAACTAGTTAACCTAACATATACTATGGTTTATACTGAACCCATACAAGAGTCCTATAAATACGAGTGAGGACATGGACCGCCATATTTAGTCGTTACGTCATCATTATTTTCACAGTCTCCTATTCTAACGACTGATAACAGTTAATCATGATTTGAAAATAATAAGAGAACATACGAGACTGAGTGCCAAAGCAAAATGCAAGACTCAACACTATTGAGAAATACAAAATAGCTTAACTAATCGCACAAATTCCTCATCTGAATAGGGAGCTATGGATTGCCCACCATACCATCTTTCATACGGAGAGTATTGTGTTGATTGACAGTTCATTACGTACGTTCTCGACTATTAGGATAAAAAACGACCACAAAAGAAGACACATGGTGACTTACAAATTATGAGAAGATGCAGCCTACTCTCGTAGTTTTTCACATTGAATACTCAATTGCGCACTGTATTTAGGCATCTTTTGCATAATTACCACAGAAAACTCTCTTTTACGCCCAACTCTACAAAATGAAGGAAAAGGAAAAATGGAGGAAAAAGTGAAACTATTGTAGTCACGATATACCAGCTAGATTAACCCAATAACCGAGTTTTTACATTATGACTTCACGTTGCAAGTTCATGTGGTAGATTTGTTTTTGATGGTTCTAACTTCATCGATTACCTCCGTAATAATGCAGACGAAGAAATCTCTTTTGATTTATATCTACCTATTTCGAAATATTTCCGAGCAAGCCTTCTAATTACCCACCTATAATTCTATTCTCCTATTCTTAAAAGGAAATATTATACTCAATCTAATAAAGAAAATTCTTAGTCCTTAAGTTTTATAACTTTGAAAAAAAAAAACAATAAAATGCTTCGCATGATATGAAATAAGGAAAACTTCAACCCCATCTCAATTATTACCAACAGGACAATAAGATAAAATAAAATAAATCAATTAAAACAGCAAACCCACGAACGGGAAAAACGAAAACACGACAAAAGAACAAAAATATTATTTATTATCTTATCATATTGTATTTTTTCGTTAGAAAGTTGATTTACAACTTCTCTTCCTAACCTCTTTTTTTTTCTTTTTTTTTTTCTCATTTGTAAGTTAGTATTTTCCTGCCCTATAGTTTCCAATCTGTCGTTCGTTTCTTTCAATTCTTCCTCTGCCTGTGAGCTCAAATGTAGTAGGTATGTAATCAATTTTAAGCAATATCAAAGATAGAAAGCAGATTTTATTTTGACTAAGCACTACTACCATGCCATCTGTTAACGTCGCTGAGCCGATCAACCTGTATCAGCAACGAGTCGCACAATCTAGAAGTGGGGATTACCGGCGGTACCTATCTAAATGCCCAAACAGACCTGTGGGTAGACGGGAAGCTATGGATTTAATTCAGCGTCGTGAAGACGCGGTTAATCGGCTAAACCAGCAACCCCTATCTCACGCACATGCGAAGAGGATTAATATTACGCATCATTTCGTCACCTTCCCAAGCCAGACAAGGGTACTGCACTGTGGGAAGCGTAATCCTAATACACCGTACCCCAGAAATTTACAAATTTTGAATGGTTGTGAGGCTGTTGGCCAAAACTGTCGTAAGTGGGGGTGTTTTGTTATTATTAGGAATAAAAAAATTTCATATTCTTGGCGAATGATTTGAATATACACTTTTTACGCATTTTATCACTCATTGCTTTGTCAACAATATATAAAGCAGGCATTTACTTACGCTATTGTGATAAATTACGAGTGAATACTCTACATAATAACTGCGTTTCAGTTCGATTTTACCGACTCCTATTTTAGTCTCGAACTGAGAATAACTGAGAAATACTCGGATGTTTCTCATCAAAATTGTTCATGCACAACTTCGGGTAGGCCACTACGACATATCCGATTGCTTTTTTCCTAGAAATTATCCCTGGACAAAATTTATACATAAATACATATACATGTAATACGAAGAAAAATATGGACAAAAATTTACCCCAAGTGTCAAGGTAAAAAGATGGACAAAATTCAAGTGGTGTACAAAATACTTTCCAGTAAACGGAAAATTACTCCAATTGTAGGAGAAAAACAAAAACTGGATCTTCGCTACACTATTGATCATTTTGTATTCCACTGATGAGTAAATGGAACGTTCAGTAAAATGTATCAGGTGCACTACTTACATATCACTTTGTGTCAGGGTAAAATATTCGTGCAAGGATATGCAAGCATATTTGTGCATGAAAAGTTTCTCCGTCTCTTTTTCTTTACATCTCAATAATGGTAGGTACTTATATTTGTACCAACCGCATGTATTTTACAACACATTTCTTGATCGAATATATTTTGATTTTCTCAGTCTATCATTATTTTGGCTGGGAACTTTAACATTATGATTATTGTGGGGAACCTTTTGGATGTTGACAGGTAAAAAGGGAGCAAATCTTTCAAGTTCCAGATCTGAGTGGAACAAGAAAATGCTGATCTTTTGGTTTCTACATCTAATATATAAAGCGGAAAGTTTGTCTGTCTGTCTGTCTGTCTGTCTGTCCTTTTATAACTTGAGAACCGCTGTACCTATCGACTTGAAATCTTCGCCACATATTCGTATTATTCCAGAACAAATTTTAAATCATAAATGAAAATTTTAGCTCCCATAGAAAGAAAGTTCTTATTAAAAATTGTGTGTCCTCGCTGTACGCCTCACTTGACGTGATTTGATTCACCAAAGGAGGGTAACTACACGCAACTGTCTACTGTATTTCTCTCCTACCCTCACAGCCTGTATTCTTGAGAACCGGATTTTAGTGCTACCTTCTAAATTGCGGCACATTAGAGGTGTGTTCTTTTTATTTTCTTAACGTTACCGAAAGTAGGGAAATCTTAAAATGTTTGTCTCACCGTCTCTAGAAACGCGACTGTGACAACGATAATATGTTCCTATGCCTGTTATATGAACGCTTTTACCTATTGGCGTGCAGTATTTTTTGAAAGTCTTATTTTTATTCGGGTAAAGTTCTAGACAAAATTCAACGTTCTGACTCCTTCTGGATGGAGTAATGAGCGAAAAACTAAATGGTAAAAAACTATAAATTCCGACGCAGTAAAACTGCTTCTCACTGTACACGTTGTTCCAAATGTTTAAACGCGTTATAGCCTCACAGTTCTAAAAATTCAATTATTGTATACCTGACACGAATTTTACTCATTTATATGAAAAATTGATGTAGCCCCTGTAATTGAAGCGATGGATGGAAGAAGGGCCTTAGGGCCCTGAGGCCCTTTTAGAAGAAAATGATTAATTTTCATAGAAAATGATTTATTCGAAAAAAATTGATTCTACTGTCTATAAAGAACATGTCTATGAAGTAAATCATTTTCTTCTAAAAGGGCGTTAGGGCCCTTAAGGCCCTTCTTCCATCCATCGCCTCAATTTCCTTTCAAATGAGTCTAATTTCAAATATCAGAGAGAGAGAGAGAGAGAGTTCTGTCCATCCATTTCCTCAATCATTGCGACTGGTAAAATATTGAATTAGTCCGTTTTTTGCTGCAATACAGCCTTTACCTGTCAAGTTAGCTCTTACCGTTGAAATCCAAATATTTACAAAACACAGATATCTACTCAACACACAGCTGGCGGTCAGGCGCGCTGCCAACCGTTAGTTCAGTATATTATGAAGCCCTCAGTATATAGTAAGTTCGGCCTAGTACAATGAAGTCCAAGGATACAGTATTCCAAAGTTAGTGGTGGTCAAAATTTTACAAGTCCTCAAAGTATGTCATAACGGTTTTTCAAAGAGTAGTCTCAGTCCTATAGAATACTAAGAAATTATTTCTTCATTTTTCTTTTCATATCATAAACGCGGTAATTTAATAGAGCAAATAGTTTCCATTTATAGCTTGAAAATTGAAATTTTCCCAAGTCTCCTCCCCCTCTCATGTATATCGAATTTAATGGATGTTAATCAGCGCGGACGTTGACAAGAAATCATGCAGATAAGGCCGGAAGAGGAGATACGACGGAAAAATCTCCTGGCTCGAGTGGGAATCGAACCCGCGAAAACCACTACGCTACCAGACTCCAAGATTAAGGTCGTCGTATTTCACTTTCAAATGGAAATTCCACCTTGTAATAGAGAGGGTACAAAGACGACAGTACATTAGGTTACATTGAACCATAAACGGAAGAGCCCCAAATCCCTAGAGAAATGAGGTCTTCCTTAAATGTATGATTCCCAGTGAACGTCCGCACTAATTAACATCCTTTAATCACCTTCCACCTGTACAATTTACCAGAAAGACAGCTGGTGGTGGACATTTCCTTTCATAAAACACATTCCCTGTTAAATGAGCTAATAAACTCATCTGACCCTAAGGTAGGTTTAACGTTACATCTTTCTTTTTACACATAATGAATTACGATGGTATCGAGTCAGTATATTCCACTCGTCGAACTTTCAAAAGCCACGAGCAGCGAAAGAACTCCCCCTCCCCTCCAAGAAAATTTTTAAATCTGCCATTGCTAGTTGCCAGTAAGTATTTGCGTTAACAAAAATTTAAATTTTCTATATTTTTCAAAAGTTTGTAGAGCTCGTTTAAATTCGGTGGTGTACATACGAGAAGGCTGTAAATAATTTAATTAACGCTTTCAACCTACGAGTAATCTTATTAGCTATGCATATATAACAATGCGAAGTCCGTTTGACGTTGTTTGACAACAGAACGATGTGATCGGCCAGGGCTAGGCTGGTGTCCGATGAGCATCATACTAAACAGAGGAAATGATGGAAATATAGAATAAAAAGTAACTACGTCGCACAGTACTTCTAAATCGGAAATCCGTCGGTCACGGTAGTTCAATTATACTTACAGCAATAGAGCACCCGCGCCAGAGTTTTATTCATTATCCAAGTAAATTCTGAATCATTATTTGTATTTTTATTTCCATCATTACCTACGATTATTGTTATTATTTTTAATCACTTATTTTTTTTGTTCCCGCTATTCCGACTTCTACAAAGTGATACTTTTGTAATTGGGCTCTTAAGAAGGCGAGCTGACGATTCGTGTAAATGAAGAAACAAATTAGGTCTCCCCTATAGTAAAACGTTTTTCCCGGTAACAGAAAACGATAATATTTTCCACCCATCATCATTGTTCCACAATGAAATCTGTATAATATTTTTTACGTCATAGAATGCTCACAGTGCATTCATATTTTTGCTACCAAAACAAAACTTTTCAAAGTAAAGATGATATGAAACTTGTTGAAAAGTTTTGATACAGATTTTTGTGGGTACTCTTTAAAGTGCTACAGATCAGTCAATATCACGCAAACGTTCAACTCACATAATGAAATAATTATGAACAGGGAAAATATTCTATATTGAACAAATATTTCAATCATTTTTCTTCTTTCTCTTTTGTTACAGACAATTTGATGAGCAGAGACATGCTTCGTCAGTTATGCATAGCACTTTTAACCTTTGTATCAGGTAAATAAAAAATGACTCAGGTTCGTTTTTCGTAGGTTAAAAAGGCATTTTCCAAGAAAACAAAACGATCTAAATAGGTACCGGTTTGTAAATGGTATATTACGTGTAATTAATAAAAACGAATTAGTCAACTTGAAATATTTATCGTTGATAACGCTAGATATTAATTTCTTTATATTAAAAATGAATACCGGTAATATTAAAATATTCTATAATAAAAATTCCAATATTGAATAATATTCAATTTATTCCAAATTTAAAAAGTTCAAATATCGAAAAATAAAATGTAGGTACTCTTACTGTAACTGAAGTTGATGAATGAACTGATATTACACTCCTATGAATAAAGCTCGAATAGGGGATGTCGGCAATACTATTTAGTACAACACCGACAGTAAAGTCATATTATGCAGTCACCTTTATTAGTTCAATCACGAGTACCTAGCTAAGTTCCGGTACGTGATTAATGATGGCGTCCTAAGAGGGTGACTATGGAAAATTTATTGAGTATTCCTTATTTTGCTTTCTTCTTGATACCTAATTGAGAACTGTCAAAAGTAGGTAGTCGTTAACTCGAAAATAAAAATAGGAAGTCCAAGCTCAACAATAAGTCATTGACGTTTTGATAGAACTAATATTTGTGCACGCACTTACTGTACAAAGAGCTATCGTGTATAATTGTAGTTTTTGAATAACCATGACGATCGTCAAAAGACTATTCCGATAAAGGTTAGTAAATCTGAGTACCGGTACATTCACAATTGAGGATCCCATTTCTAGATTCATAAATAAGTTCCTGATTGGAGGAAATACAGAAATAGGTACCTAGCACAGATGCCGTATTAAAGCATTTGAACACAATCATTCGCTTGTAAGGTATTTTGTGGGTCACTACATGAGTCAGATTATATTATTGTTGCGACGATGAGATTATACTTTTGGAAAATTATCCTGATAAATATGAAAAAATATGTGTGTGTACTGGGTACTTAGCTTTTGATACCACTTCATCTATGCTTTCTTCACTATAATTATAACTTTTAATATTTGAATTTTATATGAATTTTATAAACTGATGACGTGACTGTTTTTTTGGAAAACAAAATACAACCGCAATTTCCTTGTAGGCTCACTAAACAAAGCTTTCAAGTCGAGTCTTATCCGACCTCCACTGTCTTCTCACTCAACTTAACGTCCATTTGCACCTCACCAGAATATTATTCATTGTCGCCGTATTTCCAAAAGGTACAATTATCTTACACAAAGATCACACCCTACGCGTCAAGTTTGATGCTAAAACGGCCTTCTTCCACCAATATTCCACAGCCATATCAGGAATTCAGTCCTTTAGTCAGGAATCAGAGAAGCCTATAACTGTGCCAACTTATCTTTTCAAATTTTCTTACTTCTTACAAACAAGGATTTTTGAATACAATAAGGGGTTTGATTCTCTGTTGTGAACATTTTTATTTTAGAAGCGCGCAGGCTATGGCTATCATAAGTAATACCTAGGTAGATATGTGCGTAACTAATAAAGACTAATTTTTGTACATTGCAGTGAGAACTTTGTATGGTCAGTGTGATAATAATCAATACAAGAGATGTGTAATGCTCGCTGATCCATTACTAAGAAATCCACAACTGATATATCCAGATAATTTGAAAGATATCAATCACGTATGTCGGTGAGTGATGATCTTGACTTTTGGGAAAATTATTGCGCTTTGGATGTTTTGGAAAAAAATGTCAATATTTCAGCAGTACATAGTGTTCGTTGAGTAGGCTTACATCAGAAAATGTTATTTACATGTACAATAGACTCTCAGAAAAACTCCTGTCTTGTTAGCTACCCGTGCCTTTATACTAGTGATGCCAAGTAAGTCTGGATCTACCGTTCTGATGCTTGGGTACCGAACGCATTCTAAGAGCTGCCGCGGTCACCTTTTACAATAAATACGGCCTAGGTTTCAAACCGTCGACTAGGATCATTTGTCATAAATAAACTTGTAACGCACCATGTATGTAGAGTTGGTAAGTTATGTACAAGTGATATTGCAACATTGCTGCGCAGATACTTCATGGCCGTCCGTATACTTTTAGGAAGACGGGACGACAAAGGGGATTGACCCAATAATTACGGTTCATTGCTCAACGATTGGTCCCCTCTTCGACTCTATAGTTTTTAAACTATTGTAAATTATTGAATAAAAAACAGCAATGAAAATAAAATTACGCAGTATGGTAACAGAGTACAAGCGGCAATGTCTACCATGAAGTCAAGTGGTTCAACTAACTGTCTATAATTTCTACCTTGAAATTTTCCTCAAATCCCTCAAATATGTCAGCCAAGACTCCATTCTGATCTCGAGATTAAATCAGGTTCTCTTCTTTCACACTTAAAACTTCAACTTCAAACTTTTTTCAAACCTCCCAAATAGGTCAGTCGTCTCCCTCTTCTGCTCTTTGATCGAAATTTCATCAAGTCTCCTATAATAATGTCACATTCTGGTAACACCAATTTGCAATATTTCTTAATCCCTTCTGGTGCAGAAATTTAGGTTGATAATTCTTCCAAGTCTCTAAAATTGGTCGAGGTTATGTGGACATATGAGAATATTTCCTGGGGATATCTCCCTAGGAAAGATACTAGCAGAATACTTGCTCAAAAGAGCAGTGTGTTTTCTATAAACTACTTCATATTAGATTTCAAAAAAGGGGAAAAAAATCTATTTTGAGAAAAATGGAATAATTCTATTCGATTATTTGACTTTTTTTTTTTTTTTTTTTTTACATTTTCTACCTATGTATATTGATACCGAAAGAGGTCGAGTTGATGCACATCCCCACGGTTTGTGTATGTACTGAGACTGAAGATTGCAACTTCTGTATCCAACGGTGACCCACCTTTTCATACCCGCGAGCCAAAATAGTTTCTGGAATGACGTCGTGAGCAAAAAAAAAAAAAACAAAAAACAGAGAATTTTAATGGATGCTTCCATACAATCCTTAATGGATTCACCGTGTGCAAAAGGTTTCAATTTTGCACATTACAGAATGAATCAGCGCTGATTAGAGTTAAATATACTGTAAACGTCTGTGTATACTGTTTTTCCAATAAAGTTAACTTTTTCAGTACATTGTCAAGAGCCACTCGAAAACATGAAAACATGGGGTTCTATACCGAGATGTTCACAAGGAATATCAGAGGTAGAAAAATTGCCCTGCCAGTAACGAGATTTGAACCAAATATCTGTATTTTCAATTTTCTTCCCTCTGATATTCCTTGTGAACATGCCCACTCCAAAATTTCTGTTATTACTCCCTCCCGGCTATTCTGGACACTTCTCTTGGCATTTGTGCCCATTTGCCAAGCCTCCTAAAAGCCTTTATATTTTTCTTCACAAATTGGAACGGTCTATTCACGTTGAGATACAGCGACATTTTTTGCAGTGCCATTGGCTGACCCTTAGACCATACACATATAGTACATAGACCGCCAATAGCTTGTGTAAATAACGTTACCAGTCGTCGCGACATAGGAGGCCTGCTATGAGTCGGTATGGTTAAACTTGGACGCTTCTGGTGTCGGTGGTGAAGGAGGATGCAAACGACGTCACACCCACTTACATTCACTGCATGAAAACATACCGACTTTACAGCTCTTTGGATGTTCCAACAGGCTTAGTATCACTATTGGCGGTCTATGCACAAAATGGTCTAAGGGCTGAGCACTTGAGTCGCAGATTTCTGAATCGGAGGTGCGTGGTTCAAATTCAGTTACTGGCAGAGCAGAAAATATCTGTATTTTCAATTTCTCGTCTATACCGACATTTGTAGCTTTGCTATCATGTTTCAATGTCTCAGAGCGCAAGTCTTCCACCGACTATTCCCATCCAAACCTCAAACTTGCAATATCTGAAATTGTACATTCTTTTACCAAATTTTTGTAGAAAAGCGAGGAAGGTAAAGTGCGTCTTATTGATCATGTGCCAATAATTGGTCTAAATTTCAAACCTTCATATCTTGACCACGAAAGGGTGTAAGCAAGAGATTTCTTCCAAGTGTGCAGCCAGCAGTAGCTGATCTCATATTATGATACTGTGGTTGAAGTGAATTGTATAATTAATTTATGTTGAAGTTATCAGCGGTGACAAAATTAGAGCCCTATAAATACGAGTGAGGACATGGTCCTCCATATTCAGTCGTTACGTCATCATTTATCTCCATAGCTCCCTATTCAGAGGAGGAATTTGTGTGATTAGTGAAGCAATTTTGCATTTCTCAATAGTGTTGAGTCTTGCATTTTGCTTTGGCACTTAATCTAGTACGTTCTCTCTTCCCTCATTATTTTCAAATCATGATAAACTGTTATCAGTCATTAATGATGACGTAACGACTAAATATGGCGGTCCATGTCCTCACTCGTATTTATAGGGCTCTAACAAAATGTGCACGTCTTTTGCGTGATAATTCAAACCAGACAGCCACCGCAAGCGCGCTGCAATCGCCGATCACCAATACGTTTGCAAGCACACTACTACACGTATACTAACCTTTGATACTATGACTGTAACTCATTGGACTGGACAGCGCTAGAATTGAATGTTCGAAAGAACTAATTCTACGCACTAACACATAGATTCTACATAGAACACATTCAAAATTCCCTGTTCTCCTTATCAAATTCTCTATTTTCCTTATCAAAAAATGCGAAACAATGCTAGCGCCACTATAATTTGCCCGGTCCCAATCAGCGTCACGTGTTCATGAGTTTATATGGAGAAAGCATCTTCTTGAAAACTTACAACTCATTGTAAAACCAAATTGGAATTATTCTTTTCAGCTGGTTATTTTTATTAGAGTTATAAGAATGAATACATAAATATATCCATCTTCTTAGAACAAATAATGAATTTAATAAAATTTTTTCGAGGTTGCCCCATTTACTCTATGATGCACAAACGTACAGTGATCACTCTTTCACCACCAACTCAATTGCACCGCACGGGTGGCTACCCGGTCCAAGAATTTTGTCATTTTGACGTGTCATCGTTTAATCGGAAAAAGTAATGCTTCAAGCTATTACTTTCAAACTTTCTGTGATTTTCTGTTGGAGGGGTATATCAAAGGATACATTGTAATTAACTGACAAATTAAGTCTTTATTTGCTGAATGCGGGTCCTGAGAATGGTAGTGGAAATCTGGTTTTTAAAGTGGTTCTATTTCAGTGTTATCGTTTGCTTTCTTAAATTTGATAAGGAAGGTGGTTTGTTTTAGAATTGCAGAATGCATAGCGATGATGAAATTCAATATTTGGGAGAAAAAAATTTAGCCAATATTTGGCTTGACCAATAATTGGCTTCTCATTTTTTCGAGTGACTATGATATTTTCAAAATTTTTATCATCTTGAAGTGCCAAATGTTGGTCAACCAATAACTGGCGAATTGAGACTGATTTTTGAAATCACAGAAAATAGACGTTTACCTATCTTATTATTGCGGTTGATTAAAATACATTTCTAATTATGTATGTACTACCATATGTTATGAATGAATCAGAGAAATACTGCCGACCAATTGGCAACAGTTACCAGTTATTGGTTTTTGGACGATGGATCACTCCTAGGGGGGGGAGGGGGGATTCTACCTTTCTGACATTTTGAAGAAGAAAGATGAACATATCCATTGATGCCAAAGACCCACATTTCTTTGTAATTAGAGCCCAAGATATGACTCTTCTAAAAAACCAAACCAACAAGTGGCACTTTACCTCATTTTATTTTATTTTTTTTAGAAAAAAAAATGGTATGTTCATTCAACCAGTTTGTTTTTATTTTTGTTTCAGAACATGGAGTCAGTTTGTTGAATGCGTCACACAATATACAAATTTATGTTTTACTGAGAAAAAACAAAAAGAATTTAATAAAGCTGTTGAAAACCCTCTTGATCTTGTTAATGAAATGTGCACTTCATTAGATTACCAAAAACGTAAGTGTTGTATATCCTTAAAACCTTTCCTTCCCTCAATCATTAATGCTGGAAAATGCAAGAATGCCGGTATTAATTTGTTTAACCAAATTCTACGCTCTCATCCCTAAAAAATTATTTTGTTTTCTTTAAATATTTTCTAAGAACAGCTTTGAAATCAAACAGATCAAGTACTCCATTTAAAAGTAATTCTTATTACTATCTCGTCGGATTTCAACCTAATTCAAGAATTCTTCATCGCTAACTACAGTTTTTGGTATTTTATATATATTTTTTCAATTTCAGAATGAGTAGTTCTTTTGAATTATTTGCAGGGTTGCGATGTTTTAAGCAAAGAATGTTCAAAACATGTTTAAAACAGGCAAAATCGAGAAGTATACAGTGGCTCTTATGAGAATGTTTTAAACCTTTTTTTTTCTTTTTTAAACTATTTTTTTGGTATTCCAGTTTTTTTTACAACCCTGATTATTTGTGTCTTGGGCTTCAAAGAAAATTTGAGGTCACCTGAGAAAATTGTGACTCACTCGTGCCTCCTCATCCCATTTTTTTCTTACTTTTCTATTGGGTAGTTTGAAAATATGTACCTAATTAATTTATTTACATACCCTCAATATTTTCATGTATTTGCAGAATACTTGAAACATGCACCGTGTATGAGAGTAACATTAATGAGTGATTCATATTGTGGTCGTTACTACACGCGTTTAGTCAGCCAAGTAGCAAGCGAGCCTGCAACACCTGCTCTTTGTTGGTGAGTGTCTTGCAATTTTTATGAAAATAAATGCGTCTTTTATTGCCTTGTGAACCATAATTATACTCGTTATAAAATGAAAACTTTTTTCAACTTATAGTGATATACATGTCATATTTTTTGTTTTCTTTCAGCTCAAATCTCAAGTTTCAGGAATGTCTACTGAACCAGACTAAAAAACTGTGTAATAAAGACGCTTATCCGTTCGCCAAGCAGATTTTGAACAAGGCTATGGGTTTCTTGCATGAACAATGCCATTTATATAGGTAATTTCCTCATTTATGTCAAATAGACCTAATAGGTTTATACCCATAGAATAAAATGACAAATATGTAAAAAAATTTTAGCTCAGATCCCAGCATATGTCCTGAAAATGAATTCTATACCAGTACTGTAAATGAGGTATCAATTTGGAGTGACTTGAGCCCTACAGTTCGTATGACTCCAGACAGCCAAACAGACAATTGGTCAGAGAATCACCGTTAGTGTAGTATTTGACGTTTCAACATTCTCTACCTACAGTAGTTAAATTTTTGAATGATTTTTTTAATATGGTTTGCAGGTTCTACAATGAATAAGTTTGATTTGGTGACACATACAAGGGCCACAAATAATCTTGAAAATCCTTCCACGCGAGTAGATAATGTGGCAGATAATACACGCGTAGCCCATAGCCGAGTAATGAATAGGAACCCAACAACCAATTCTGTTTTGTGGCGGGTATCAGGAGGTTTGAGTACAGAACCATCATCGTGGACGCAACATGTTAGAAGTACAACCGTTAGCAATATGCTTGTTGATGAACCAAACCAGCAAGGTTTATCAAACCAAAATAATGTATCATCACTGATTAAGAGTAAGGATCATCTCCCAGTTCTGGGAGTTGTATTACTGCTTCATTTATGTGGTACTTTTCCTCTCTAACAAAACATCATCTAGGTACTACACTCTACCTATAATGGGAAAAAATAAGGATAAATTCATAATGTATATCAGGATGCTATTGAGGCAGATCCTACCTACTAGTACCTGATTTTACATAAATACCTCGGTAAATAAAATGACCATTAGAAATAACAGTAAACTAGGCATTAAGAAAAGAACAACTGCGACATATACCTAGTTTAATATATACCATATTTTAATATGTAAGTATTTGTATAATTGAACGCATGAAATATCTAAGAAAATATGAATACAATATCGGTGAAGTATAAGAAACCTATTACAAAGAATAATATCTGCAAAGTTGTAGTTACTTTTTTGTGAGGGTCCTGCTAAATGGGCGAGATTAAAACTTACACCGTGCTTACATGCATGGCGTTGCATAAATGGAACGCAGACTTTCGCCCTGTTATATAAAATTTTACAAGGAAACTTGTTTATACCTACACTTTTTTTTTGTACAAATCGATCATTTCGAGTTATCTTCGAAAATAAGGGGATTTACAACAAATTTTCGAAAATAGTGCACATTCAGCAAAGTTTTGTGAATAGTTGATCTTATGAGAAATTCAACGAGAAATAATTTTTGTAACTTGAAATTTTTCCGTGCCATGCGTATTTTTCGAGATATTGACAAAAAACGAAATTTGGGGGGCTAAAATGTGCCACAGAAAATTTTACCATCCACTTTGAGGGTGGGTTTTTTTCGGTTGTTTCTGACACCAATCCTGACACATTCCAACAAACTCTTGCTTTCTACCAAGATTGTCTTTTTTGAGTGTCTAGTTCGCCTATAATCATTTTAACCGCCGTGAGTGTCGCTGTCGTCGGCGTAAAGCAGCGGGATAAATTTGTTTGGCCGTAAAGCACAATGTTAATAAAATCGATTAACTCAAAGTTATTATTTTTTGCAAAAAATGAAAAGAACCAAAGTTGTAGCTCTTTTAATTTTCTTTTAGATGAATTTATTTCCAGGTTATTCGAGTAACTTTTTTAAAATCGTCCCCTTAGAACAAGCTTCAAAAGTTTACCGCTACAGTAAATGTAGAGAGTGCCTCAGTCAACCAAATAGTAAACTGCAGCCTTCTTGGGTCTATTTTTGTCCGCAAGAATTTTTGGACCACCCCCTACCTCGAACAACTTTCTAAATACGCCCCAGAGTCAATTGTTCTAAATTGTTACGCAGTGTTATTAACAGAAAACCTGTTCTATGGAAGGTTACCTATTTCAAAAGATTCGCCGTGTGCCACACGGCGTCCGGCAAAAACTGAACTACCCTAATAAAGAAAATGGACTCGGAAAAATGTCGACTCTCGAGCCATAACATATGATGGGAAAGGAACTTGGAGAAATTCCAACGTCCCAAGTATAGTATACGATAGAAAGGGCACAACGAAAAATGTCGACTCTCCAGCCATAATATTTAAGACAGGAAACGGACTTAGAATTTTTACTTTCAGAGTATATACACCATGATACAAAGGACTTGAAAAAACTTGACTCTTGAAAATTTCAATTTCAATTTCAATTCTCAATACCAAAACCAATTCAACCTATAGAACAGGTTCCCTGCGTTCCTTGTTCAACATCGTTAGGTAGGTCTACGCCATCTTTTTTGTGTGTATGTTTCAATAAGTTCATAACCTATGCTCCAAAAGTCAAAGTTCTGACAAATTCCCATTTTCCACTTTCGAGGAACACCTTTTACAGGACCAAAAAATCAAGTAGGCGATACAATCAGTCCTGACAGTACTGCAAATAAAAATCATGCACTATTCATTTTTGATTTATACTTACTCAATTGATTAAAGAAATTAAGATACCATACATAAAAATTTGTTTACATTATTGCGAAAAGACAGAAAAGGGGAAAAAATTGAATACATAAGAATAACAACAAACAAAAGAAATCGTACAGATAAGATACAGAGAATCGAATTGAAAAAAGAGAAAAATAACAAACGGGATTCAGATAAGAAGAAAAATAGAAGCTGCGACATATTGGAACGAGAAAAAAATGATACACATGTAATGCACGAGTAATCTTTAATTCTAGAGTAAAATTTACTTGTAGGTATGACGTTATTTTTAATAAAAAATACACAATTACACGTTCCCCCTTTTTTTAATGACAAGTTATACAAAAACTAGAAAGGAAATATTTCCAATGTCTGAAGAGAAACAGGTAGGTTACACTATTTAATGCATGTACACTCAACAGAAACAAAAAAATATCTTC
Source organism: Aspidiotus rigidus (assembly GCA_035079385.1). Classification (NCBI taxonomy): domain Eukaryota; kingdom Metazoa; phylum Arthropoda; class Insecta; order Hemiptera; family Diaspididae; genus Aspidiotus; species Aspidiotus rigidus. Next base: position 5,021,099 of record JAVHKY010000052.1, read on the forward strand.
CAAAATGAAAACAAAAAGAAATAAACGTTCGCGAATAGGGAAAACGAAATTGTAAACAAACACTTTGTTCGTATGAGAATAAAAATAATACGGGTTAACTGAAACTTGAGAGGCTCAGGTAACTACATTTCAAAAACCTATGAATTTTACACACCCTCAATTTGTTTTTCGGTAAATTGCTCATCAAATGTTGAATAAAGACGACAAATATTAATTCTAATCCTCGAATACAGAAAAGAATGTTACAGAAGTGTAATTTAACGTCAACACAGTAAGAAATTGGGAATTTGAGTGGTCTACGAAAAAAGAGGCGATGTTTCAGATCCATCCTGCAAATCCAGCTAACGTAAACACAAAATTCATAGATTATACATAATTTAAGCATTATTTTGAACAAAAGAGACAATATTATAAATAGAATGTAGGGAGATAGACGAGAAAAAAAAGGAAACTGACAGCCATGAAAGTGTTAACATAATAGTATTCTGATATTTTCTTCCTTGTCATGAAATAATTTATAGATTATCACGAATACGAATATTATTGTTTCCAAACAAGATAATATCACATGGACTAATTATTGAGGATGATGATGGTGATGATGATGATGATGACGATGATGACGATGATGAGAAAAATAAAAATACAATTCATAAAATCACAAAATTGTCCTTACTATTGACAAATATTACTGTTCTGTTTTGTCTTTCAAAGATAAAAATAGAGATTACCAACGTTTTGGCACACAAAAATATACAACACAAATAATAATAATAATAATAATGATAATAATAATAATAATAAAAATAAAAATTCATACAAGGATATTGATTAAATAATATCGTGAATATTCGTAGAGTTTTAGCATAGGATATAATCCCAGGAACTGATTTTTAACTTATTTCTCACTTTTTAACAATAAAAATTCTTATAATGATAGTGTACTGTACTTGATTTGCAGGTGTCTCTTGTTCCACGCAAAGTAGTAGGTACGCATAAGAGTGTATAAAAAGAAAGCATTTCAAGAAAAAATATTGTAAAAAGGTAACTTCCGAGTGCTGATTCTTCACAATCGCAAATCTTCCAACCCTTCCCACTTCAAATCACTCGAATTTTGTCAACAACGACAAAAACCACCGTTTTCTCATCAATCATAAAATTATAATGTTGTCCTTACACACTCAGTTCGACAAGAAAGAGACGCTACAAAGTCAAAATTACTTGATTGCATTTTTCCGTGTCCATGCCTGAGTCCTGCCAATCTCCCCCTCTCCACGAATAGGAGGCTATAACCGATATTCTGAAGTGAAAATGTTTCTATTCGAAAAAGATTTCGGGAGAATCAAACCGCATATCCCACTGAATCCAGGCAGACAATTAGATGTCATCACACCTGCACACCAAAAGTTTCGATTGTATATTCGTATCGTTGACTTTCGGCCGAGTCTGTCGACGAAGACGTCATTAACGAGGACAATGAAGAAGTGGACGCGGCCAATTTTTCACTCGTTGGTCCAGCATTCAGGGTCAAATCACCAGTAGCAATTGACATTGACGTTGTTAATGCTGACGAACTAGCAGCAACTTGGTTATCCGCAATAGGCTCCAGGCTGCAAACATTGCTGGTTTTCGACTCGCTACTAACCAGCAACTCCGATGGCGGTAACATAGGTACTAATACGTTCGGTCGAGTGAAGAATACCATCTTTTCTCTACATTGAAAAAGAAAGACAAAATACAGATGATAAATTTTATTAAAATCTTCAACTGAGCTTAGAAATTACAGAGGCACATTAAGCAAGCTACCTCTCCGATTCAGGCAGATCGGCGGTAGGATCGCGCAGAACGAAAACGAGACAATCGACGCGACGGGCAGTGCGCGTGGGGAGTGAGCATCAAGTAGGTCATAGAAAACACATTTCTGTTTTGAGCAAGTATTCTGCTATTACATTTGTTAGGGGTATATTCTCAGAAAAAGTTCTCATCCCTCCAAATAACTTCGCCTTGAATCGATTACAATCAATTTCTATGAGATGGTAACTTGTAATAATGTTGAAATGATATCCAAAATTTCATACTTCGGTCTTATTCATGTTATTTCAAGTTGTAAAAGTTGTAAGTGAACTTTTGAGTTATGACCAAATAGAAAATCATAATTCATAAGTGTATCGAGTTGTAGGACAGCAGGATTGATTTTTAGAATCTATAATATCATATTAAAAAAGGGGCGACTTCTATAGGCTGGATCGGGCTGAAATTTTTTTTATGTGAAAGCTTCTGACCCACAGATGAGCCATTAACCATCCCGGACTTCAGCTTTGGAACGATTTTGACCTGGATGGAATTTTTTCAGGTCGAAATTGAAGACCTAAATACAATTCGCCAGCTACTTCTATCGGACAAATCGGAGTGATCTTTTTTCAAAACGAAAGCTTCTGATCCACAGATGAGCCATCGTCCATTGGCTAACCTACTCGGACTTCAACTTTGAGAACGATCAAAACACAATTTCGCCCTGAACATTTCTTATGAAGATTTTTTCAAAGTACAATTGACGACCTAAACACAATTCGGAGGCAACTTTCACGGGACGAATCAAGTTCATCTTTTTGCAAATGAAAGCCTCTGACCCACAAATGTTCCATCATTACAAATTTTTAAAATATCAAAACGCGATTCCGTCTAGTACATTTCTTACGGGGAAACTGTTCACAATTGCTTGATACAGTTTTAATCGAGATTCAACTTATAAAATGTTGTTCCTACCCAGTGTTTTCGCTCCTGTTCTCGTTCTTTCCTGTTCCTATGATCTGACGAATTTAAAACGTATTTCGTACTTGATATTATTGGGAAACTTGATTCCGTATCGATTGACCAATTAAATCCGTACTTCAAGATCACTAACGACTGGGATAACGTTAAAGCTACCATTACACCTCAACCGAGGTCAAGACTGCGTAAAAAGGAGTTTCCGGTGCTCGAACCAACGAAAGTAATCATTGCTCCAACGAGTAAGGTTGATCAAACATTTTTAATTACTAAAAATCATCGTAAGCGAGAATATGAAATTTCCAACTCCCTCCTCTTCTAATCAGATTCCTTTCCAGCCGATAGAACGTACAAAACCAAAAGTTTTACTGCACTAAATCTGGGAGAATTGTCAAGCCCGTCGATATAGACAGTCACGTTTTGCGGAAGATCGTCCTTCTAAAAGTATTTTCTTTTACACCTTCGCTAGTACCTACTGTTTTTATTAACTCGATATAATTCTCCATTCGTCGTTCTAATATATTTAGGTACAAAGATACGTGCCAGTAGGCAATGTTCACTCAATGGTCGATATTATTATTTTTTTTTTTGTTTTGTCCAAGTCACCCAAAAAAACTTTTTTATATTCATATTATGTCCTGCGCAACAATATCCACCGAATTTTATTTTTGTAGCATAGATTTTATTCTTATCGTATAAATCAATATTTCCTATGTTTAATGCACAATAATTTACATGTACGAGTACGCTTGTATAAAAATTTTGACGTATTCCAATGTTAGTAAGGTGTTCGACGTTTGGTGCATATACACCACGCTGTTCAATTCGTACAAAAATTATCACATTTATGTAAATATTTACACTTTGTATTTGAAGATCATCCATAATATTTTTTCTCTCAACTAGACATTATTTTCGTCTTTCATAATTTCGACCTATGTAAGCACTTATTTCGTCCGAACTATTATAATTATGACGTACTCGTAATCAAAAATGATTCGCGTACGTATTAAAGTGATAACTATTACTGTGATATTTTATGGTTACAATCAAGTTTCTTTTATATCTGTAAATTTTTCTTCTTTCTCTTTCCACCTCTCTCATATTTATTCGTTCAAATTGTAATAGTGCACTCCTTACACTTGAAAGGGGGGAGATATGTGTAGGGGTAGGTGAACGGACCGCATGTTGGTCGGTGTAGTAAGCGTCAAATATACCATAAACCAGTCGTGTTATTTGTTGCAGTCTAAACACGCTCTTTAGCCTACAGACTTACTTGAAAGATATAACATCAGGTTTTCCACTACCCGCCTTATTTTTCCTTAGTTTATAAATTTCACGGGACGTCTTCTTCAACAACTTTTCTATTTTCTTCTCATCTTCGCTTTTATTGTCAGCCTGCCAGTACACAATTTGCGATGTTTAATATCATATCAGATACAATCACAAATCTAAAAGATTAGTTCTCAAGCTACCATACCTGTGAAATTAGATTCTGAAATTGAGCATCTTCCAATACCCACGCGGCCGTTTCAATATCACCATTCTCTTTAGCGGTTTCTAATCGCATTTTCAAATTCTTTAATCTAGATATGTCGTCACGCAACGACTGAAGCCGTGTGTGCTGAGCTTGTAAATCTAGTTCCAGATCTATCGAAGTACGCGGCATGGAGTTCATGAACGAATGACGATGATGGTGTTTGAGTGAGCCGGTACTTATATTACGGCCCCATCTCAACGAACGCCGTTCTACCGAGTTACGACGAAAAGGTATTGCATGCAAATTTGCGCGCCGATACAACGGCATCGCACTATCGCTATCGCTTCGATTAAGCTGTCCAAACAAAAATAGACGCAATATTCGGTTTATATCTATGTTACAAAATACAGTATTATAAACAAACACTTACCTTGCAAATGTACTGAGTTCTCGCAACGGGCGAGAAGGTCTGCGACCTCTTGATAATTATAGATGATGTTTCCTTCGCGTCCAAAGGTTTTAGTGGACTAGTTTTTCTTTCGGGCATGAACACGCATTCTGTATTTGTTTCTTTGTCTTCTCGTTCAACACATTCTTCATCCTATCAAGATTCAAACGATCGAAAAACAATAGAATAAACTCTCAGCAAAGAAGACCACCTGTCTGAACCTACAAAGCGTAGCTCTGAGCTGGCCAGAAATTCACAGATAAGCACCCCGCAACAGGTGGAAGAGGTTCGTGCCCTGCTCTTTAGTACAAAGTAGGAAATATTTGAGTCTCATCTTAACTACAGTGCTTCTACAGAACGTTAGTTACTGCTAATTACTTCTCGACTGCTGGATTAGATATATAGTAGCACTGACCAGGCAGTTCGTTTTTCTCTAGGAAGTAAACTAGGCAGTAAATGAATACTTTCGATCTTTACACACTAAAATAAACATTTCTCTTTTGTTGCGTTATTGAATCTTTCATTTGAAATTACTCTCAATTTTATTAGCAAAGAAACTACAGTTCATTCTTCGTTTATTTGAATATCTTTTTCGTATTTGTTTTCTTCGCTCAGAAAGGACAACACATAAAAATGTATTATAATGAAATTTACTTTGTAGAGCAAAAACCTATCACAAACCAATCGTCTACGCGATAGGAAAATCGTATACCATGTCCTCAAATTATGCTACGCGATAAAACATTGTTGTGACAAATCGGATCGCTTAAACTCAGATTACTACGATTGACGAACCAAAAAGCCCTCAACGATTCGAAAGATGTAGTAAAGAAAGAATAACAATAGATATACGCAAAAAATAGATACATCTTAGTTCGATATTGATTTCATGTTCAAGTATTCGATTTATTCATTTCGCTCCAATACTCTACTTTCATTCATATTTCCCCGACCGATTCCAAAAATGTCAATCTATCTCTCATCACTTAAATTCTATTCTGTGAAAGCAAACACACAACCAATGTAATCAAACTGATATCCATCAGGAAATAAAAATTTAAATTGCGAATGTAATTCATAGGACGGTAATCGTGATTAAAATAATCCGCAGTACGAAATACGAATAACAGGTGATCAACGTTCTTCCTAAATATTAATAAGCAAACAAGTTACGCAGTACGCAGTAGTACACGCAGACTCATTCGCAATGCTACATTCAGCGCTATAAACGACCGGTACTTGAACTACCTACGAGTGGAGAAAAAAAAAAAAGAAAACAATTGCAATTGCAATTGGTTCCCAGCTCGTAGAGCAAGCACGAACCTAAAAAACGAGCTGAGAAGAAGATAAACTAACCACTATTTCCAAAACTTGTTCCAAAGGTTCATCATCTGGATAGTAGAATACATCAAGCTGTTCTTCCCTGTCGTTTCTTTTTTCTACATCCGTCTCCTCTTCATTGTAATTCTCATCGTCACTATTTGTATTCAATTCGTTCAGCAGACAGTTGATGGGTCCCAAGCTGCTGTGTTCGCATTCTACAATTGCATGAAACGACCGAATATTACAGACGATATCTTAATTCATACAACAGAAATACAATATGACAATCTGTACCTTGATTTCTTGTCAATGTAGATGTTCGAGACGAAATAATAGTGGAGTCATCCGAACTTTCTTCCTTGTTGTTCGGCAAAAGAAAAGGCGGCGATGGCGCTGGTTGCGACACGATACAATTCGATTTTGTGCTAGTCGATTGGAAGAATTTGAAATTCAATAGATTATACCACTTTAGAGACGTCGACTCCAAATTGTAATCGGCCAAACTGACTTGAGCGCAAGCCTACCAACCAAGAATTTTTTCATGCATCTTTCTCTTCTTTTTCCATTATAATGATGATTTCGGTAATGTTTGACCTACCAGACATTCTCTACTTTGATCTTGTAAAATATTCCATACATTGACCTGTAAAGTTTTAGCACCCAATTTATTACGTGGCACTGGTAACGGAAAGTTTTCTCCAAACCTAGATCTCATAAAATCGGAAATCGGTTTTGTACAACAAACTAATAATGCATTCCCATCATTCGGCAGTAACGAGGCTTTAATATATCTGAAAATATAGAAAAAAACTCAGATAATACGTATAAAAAATTAATGAAAATCTTCCGTTCGCTTTACAAACTGAAAAAAAAAAAAACTGCAGCCCACTTTGTTAGCTGCTCAGAGTTGCCTTCATCAAGTCAACTGTATTATTCGAGTCTAACAGGGAACCTGTTTTATGCGAGCTTCTTGAATTTTGAATAGATCTTCAACATATTTTTTGGTTTACATTTCAAACGATAATCAATTCATGAATATTTAGATATAATCGATATTTGAATATGATTGATTACATCGACATTCATATTAAAGTATAACAAATATATTGATTATAATATATTTCTTGTCAGTATGTATCTCAATAATCCAAACTTATCCCCCCCCCCCCTCATCATATATAGTTGGGAAGTAGAAATTATTGCAAGTACCATATTTTTCTGGACGGCGCCCGGCCTAGCACCTGGCCTCCTTTTCTCGATGTAGCCTCTTTCCATAAAACAGGTTCTTAGTTGAAAATATGGGATTTGGTATTGAGAATTCAAGGAAGCCTATACCTAAATAAAGCTAGTATAAAGAAGGCCTAGACCTACTATAAGCCTAGTATAATATAGTTTGAGAGTCATATGATAGGAATTTTTTAACAGGGAACCTGTTTTATGGGGGGGGCTTTTTGAGAAATTTGCCGTGCGCCGTCCAGCAAAAAACTTAGAAAAATTTCGACTATCGCAATATATATGATAGGAGGGGGACTTGGACGAATTTCGACTCTCGAGCTATATAATTATGATAAGAGAGGGACTTGAAAAAATTTCGACTCTCGAGCTACGCAAGTCCCCCTTCTATCATGTATGTATAGCTTGAGCTTTTTGTTGGACGGCGCAAGCCCCCCATAGAACAGATTCCTGTTAAAATATTCCTAATAATACTACTCACACTTGAGTATTCTCTGGCACGTTCAATGCGGTCAAATTACGAACTTTCTCTATACCTACATGCAGTAAATGATCTCCATTAGAATATCTGTAAAACAACATGAAAAAATTAAACAAAAAGACTAGAGCCAATCTGTACTTGGTGGAATGGAATCTTCGTTTACCTTAATTTAATTTGTATTTGAGCAGTATCTGGATTTGCGTCTCGGACTGCACAATGACTTTTGTTTGCCGCTTCAAAAACACCCGAGTCGCCAGCAACCGATTCATCACTGACGGCCGCCGACACCGAACAAGTTGATGACGGTGTAGGCAGCGGCGCTAATTTTTCAAACAATGGTGAGGTAGGTGGTGTAGCCGGCCTGCCCAAGCCGGAGCCTTGTGACATGTTACCAGAATAGAGGAGGCCGGCTAATGGAACACCACCGGATACTGGTGAATACTCGCGACTGATGGAGCTGGCTGGTGTTTCAACGCGCAGCAATCTCTCCACTCGTCGATGAAGATCCTCCATATCAATAGGCTTCTCCTGCGACGAGGATACACATTGGGGTCCACCATAGATATCCGTGAAACTCAAACCAGAGCTCAACGAACCTTTGCTACTGGTTGTTGATAACGAACCCAAACTAGAACTGGAGCTCATTGACAGCGTGGATGCTGACAACGTTCTCAACTGATTCTCAAGCTGAGTCATCGCTTTAAGACCATCGCGTAACCGCTGTAGCAAGAATTGTTTCTCTTCGTGCAGTTTTAGTCTGAAATTATTGAAAAATATTTTTTTTTTAAAACAAAAGAAACTGCACTTTAAGTGCCGTATCTCCCATGAAGCTAACGAAGCTGAAGCTTCGAGCGGCAAAATTTTTAGGGCGGCAAAATTTTCAAAAAAAAGGTTCAAAATAATCTGAAAAACATTCTCGAATTCTTTGGGGGGGTTAGGGGCGCGGATTAGTGATTAGCTTCGGGGCGGCAAAGAGCTTAATCCGCCTCTGCATACCACTATTTTTTAAAATTTATTTTAAATAAAAAACCGACGTTTCATCGCTCACGCGACATCATCAGGAATAACAAACGGAATGTACTAAGAGAGAACATGAAAAAAGAAGATACCTGAACAGATTACTCATTATTTTAAAATGGACTTGTATACTCCTGAAAGTTCGTGTAAATCGGTCTTAAAATTAACAGTATTGTTACGTAATATATTTATAACATCGAGAATTTTTCTTTTTTTATTGTTGCTTTCACGACCTACAATTTCGGTACGCTGAAAATCAAACTTATGGCTAGTATTTAGAGAGTGTTGGGCCAGAGCAGTGATACCATTACCATCTCTTGCATCAATTTCATGTTGAGACAGTCTCTTCTTTAGGATTTGAGATGTCTCTCCTACATAAACACGGGGACAACTAGAGCAAGGAATCTTGTAAACAACACCAGAGTTTAAAGAGGGAGGGACTTTGTCTTTGGTTTTCGAAAATAGTTTTTGGTACATGGTGTTGTGTCTGCCGAAAGAAATACGAATTTTGTTATCGAGAGAGGATAGGGTTTCTTAATAATGTCACTGCTCGGACCTATATAAGGTAAAGAGAAATATAAAATTTGGTCGTTATTATTAGCATGGTCACTATTTCTACTATTACTACTATTAAAACACAGAACATCATGAATGAAATTGTCAGGGTAATTATTAGCTCTAAGAGTGTCAGAAAATTTGGAAATAATTTCACTATGAAAGGTGAGGTGAGATAATTTTTTACGTTGATCAATAAGATTTACACAGGTATTAAATTTACAAAAGGAGGGTTGATTCGAGTGAAAATTTATGAGTCGACCTGTGGAGGTGGACTTTTGAAAGTGTTTGAAAATTAAACTATTGGATTGTCTAATGATAGTGTTGTCTAAAAAGTTTATGGAGTTGTTATGTTCTATTTCATAAGTAAAAAAGTAATCGTTCGTGAAAGCTATTTAAAAAATTAAAAAGATCATCAAAAATTGATTTCTTGATAATGAAAAAACTATCGTCGACATATTTAGTCATAAGTGCCGTTTCTTTTGTTTTTCAATTAATATACATATACCACGTATAAACCTCTCGTTTCAAATTTTACCGACTTTTCTAACTAGAAAAGTGAGGTATTACACCCGTAGCAAGGTCAACAGGGGGAGTGGGTAATGAACTTTCTCGACGTTTTAGGGGTCCTAGATCACAACTAGCATAAAAAAAAATTTCAGGTTTCCTTATATATATATATATATATATATATATATATATATATATATATATATATATATATATATATATATATATATATTTATATATTTATATATATATATATATTTATATATTTATATATATATATATATTTATATATTTATATATATATATATATATAAGATTTTTTTGTCCGCGGAACTCCTCCGAAACTACCCGATGGATTTTTTTGTAACTTGGCCATATTGTAGTAGTATATCTGAAGATGTGCACCTGCAATTTTTTTGAAAATCGGATGAGTAGTTCTCGAGAAATTTTCAATTTGTTGAGAAATTTTGCAGTATTTCGAGTACCTTTTTGTCCGCGGAACTCCTCCGAAACTACCCGATGGATTTTTTTGTAACTCGGCCATATTGTAGTATTATATTTGAAGATGTGCACCTGCATTTTTTTTGAGGATCGGATGAGTAGTTCTCGAGAAATTTTTACTTTTGTTGAAAATTTTTCACTATTACGAGTAGCTTCTTACGAATAGCTGCGAGTAGCTGCTTACGTTAGGAGAAGCGGATTTTCCCATACGTTTACCACTTTCGTTATCAGTACGTATATTGTGAAGAACCTTTCATCATTCGACAGGTTCATTCTTCGTTCGTTCTTTACCAAGGGTTCATTGGATTTTATTTCTGATGAAACCTTTTCGTTCAAATTTAGTACACTTGTATCTCGCTTCCCACAGCCCCTAGAGCGTTGAATTTTGTTTTGTCAAATTTTATTTGTTTTGTTAAATTTATTTTTGAACGGATAGTGGCAATGGCGAGTTGTTCATTTTTCTAGCTATTTTTCATTATTATTAGTCATACTCGATAGTTTTTTTTTTTTTTTTTTTTTATTATTATTTTACGAGCATTATAAACTGCACGAGGGTTATTTGCTCGGCGTTACAATCTTATTTTAGAACATTACTTGAATTAGGTTAAATTAGGTACGTATTGGTGGAATTGAGTGGCGATCGAACGGAATTTGTTGGTGAATTATATGAAGTTGTAGAATTGAGTGGTGCGTAAATAAGTTAGGGTTGAGTCGATGGTTTCGGAGTTGTTGTTTAGTGCTGCATTGATATTGGAAGATATATTTAGGGAGGTTCGAGTGGATTGCAGGACGGGGCATGAGAAAATAAAATGATCAACTGATAAATTTTCTTGGAGACAGTGAGAGCATGATGGAGGAGCGAGATTAGTGACAAGATAAGTATGAGTAAGACGAGTGTGGCCTATTCGCAGCCGAGCTAAAATGACCTCCTCTTGCCTTGAATTTCGTTGGGATGAGGACCAAAATGTGGGTTCACGTTTTATTTTTCTTAATTTGTTATTCGACTGATTTTAGTGAAAACCTTGAGTTTGAATGATTAAGTACAATTTTTTAATCTTCATCAAGTGTGCTGATGCGAGACTACCTGGGTGATTTCACTCTTAATTAATAATTGATTTATTTGTCATTTTTTCATGTATGGGTACATAATTAATAGTGGTTCATAGTTGATTTGAGGTGTCAAAAGAGATGGAAAGATTATTTTCAATTTGGACTGGCTTTTTTGAGTGAGATTTGAGATTAGACTAACGAGTAAACCGGGCTTGGGTGCTATATATTTTTACCGAATTTTCTAGCTAGAAAAGTGAGGTATTTTGTTAATACGTTTGGAATGGTTGAAGCGTGAGGGAAGAAATGAGGGGTTGACTATTGGGTGATTGGTTGCTTCTTTCGTTTCGACATCGATTTTTTTAGTTTTTCGGGATCTCGTTGTAGCTGGATTCCCAGATGAAGAATTTTGGGGTGGAGTGTGCATAGAAAATGGTGATATGATAGCGTGAAGGCAATTTATGAGTGCACGAGAAGAATAGCAGCTCGAGATAGCTTTAAGAGATGCCAGGAATCGGAAGTGATAAAGAATTGAACCACTCATTCTAATATACAGTATACTAGACTAATAATATGCTAAGAATAAGGTATGGGAAAAAATGATTGTAGAGCTCTTTTTTATTAGAAACAACTGTTATAGCCTCGTAGCAGTTTGGACAGGGGGAGGGGGAGTGGTTTTTCTGGAGACGTTTTGTAGGTTTTAGATGACTCTTAGCCTAAATTATAACAAAATTCAGGTTTCCTTATTGGATTATAGGTATCTTTACTCTGTTATCTGTTGATGTGACATCGTAGTGATAGAATTTATAAACTGAGTTTTATTGTTTATTCTACAAATGTTTGACATGATTGACAGGTCATTGGTATTTAATTTAAAGAGAGGGAGTGACTCTCTCAATGTTTTTTGCATTGTGGGAAGAAAAGTCGTGTACTACTCACGCGACTGCGTGAGTGTTTTTTTTAGTACCTTTGAAAAACATTAGGTGCCGATAGCAGGAAAACTTCGGAAATAGTGAACATGAAAGAAACGTGTTCACGTGGATTGATTACTTTAATCACTCCCGACAAGATTATACAATACATACAGTTCATTGACAATTACCCCTTTTCTCAAATGGTCAACGCCTAGCAACGAAAATTCGGGGATATAACGATAAAAATTATAGCGTAAATTTGTTGTAAAACTATGAAAAAAAAAAAAAACATACGAGCAGAATTTTGATCTATTATAAGATGACTTCGGATACGAGAATAGAAATGATTATAATATTATATTGATAGGCTCATTAATGAAAATAGACTAGGTACCTATAATTGGGGCTAAAATATTATGATGGTTCGAGAAAAGCAAAAATTCATTTATCATGAATCTAACTCGTGAATAAGGAGATGATACAAAGCAATTCTTCTCTATTTTACCTCATAATTTTTTTAAAGTTATTATTCCGTTGCACACACTTGAAATATTTCTGAGAACTATCTATCGGAGTGTGAATGCTGTTCCTGCGTCACAGCATTTCCAAAATTCCAAATTAATTGTATCCATCACTTCTCTGCCTTCTGGCCGTACAAGATAGCCGCAGGACGACTCAGCCCTTTTCCCCTATTCTGCGATTTTGGGAAACGGGGAGCTTTAACCTTTTGCCGGGACTCGAGAAAATGTCGAGTTCTACTACCAATATACATGCAAAAAGGTTTGGATATTTTTTGCATTGACAGGGGAACCTCTCGGACTTTCTTAATTCTAATTTCTGCGAAACAAGAAATACGATCTGTATTTTTGGGAACGTCGCAGGAAGTTCTTGATTTTAACGACATTCAGACTCAAGTTTGAGAAATCAAAATAGGAATTGACATCATTTAAAAGCTAGAACATATCGGTCAGATAGTGCTGATGATTAATTTCTCGAGTAAATAGAATTTTTTAGGAATTTTCAATTTATGTTTTCGATCAAAATTTCGCGGCACACCTGAGGTGGGCTCGTGGCACACAGGTTGAGAAACACTGATCTACCAGTATGCCAGAACATACAAAAAAAGGAAATATCAAATAGGCACGCTATTCAATTTGATAAGTAGAAAGGGCATCTAAGAAAATCTGTAAAGAAGTTCTCACAGAGAGATGCCAAAACTTGGCATACACAGCTGATTTGCTTCGTATTCGAGCCTTCTCATCTATATCATTCATTTATTTCTAGGAAAGAAGGCAAGGGAGGGACAGTGTCTGCCGTCATGGTCGGCTTATCTCTATTATATTTTACTACGAAACTATCAAACACGTAAAGCAAAACTAGATATCTCAATTGTGGAAAAGCAAATCTAGTACTAGTTAAAACCTTCAACTCGTAGCTTACTATATTACAACAAAACTTTTACAACTTACCTATCCGCTATAGCTTTATTTGATATTTCTAGTGCATTATTCAAATCTCGTTCCAACCGTTTAATCTGTTGTTGAATTTTCGCTTGTTCTTGACTGCTCCGTTGTTTTGACTGTAGACTCCTCAGCTCTCGTAATAACTGTTCTTTTTCTTGAAACAATAATAACCTGCAATTTTTCAATCCCGCAATTAAATCGAATCTCACCGATACGACGTCATCCCAAAATGATGATTTCAACGACGAAAAACATTCGAAGTAAATCGAGACGCTAAGTAACATCGATTTAGTCCTCATGCTTACATACCGATCTTTATCCGACTCGGCTTGCCCGGGAGTGACTTTTTCTTCAAGATCTGCTAGTTGCTGCTGGATATTTTGTATTTTCTTACGGGCCTCGTCGTATTCTAAACGCATTCTGGCCATTTCCGCGAGTCTGTTACCCATAGGTATCAACTGCAAATAAAAAATCATAAACCAAACAATCAGAAATAATAATTAAGAAAAAAAAAAAAAAAAAGAATAGCATACATAAATTGAAGAATATTATTTTATTTGAGACGTTTCGAACGTGTAACCGTTCTTTTTACTATCAATTCGTTTTTGATAGTGAAAAAGAACGGTTCAAATGATAAAATATTCCTCGATGGATGTGTACTATTTTTTTCCCCTAATTTAAATGGTAATCCACCAATAATTTCTTCAGCTTATCAAGTGCAAGCTCACTTGTGAATAGTTCGTACTTTGTAAAGTTTTATTCAGTAACAGTTAGTTACTGAATAACTTACTGGGTAACCAGCACCGAACGTTTAGGTAATCAGTAACTATTTCTTGGAGGAACCAGATTTAGTATCGCAGACGACAAGGGCACTTCAAGAAATGCCGCCCTCATTATTCTCCAATATGCACCGTTTCTCTAGAAACTTCATCAGAATTCTTTCAATAAATGTTTTGAAGTATAGTTCGTGGGTTCAGTATTGAAGGTATATTATTTTTTTTTGTTTGTATGCTCGTAGCGATATTTTAAAAAAATTTGCCGCCTCTTATATAACAGTCAAAAGTTGGTCACCCCAGGTAGTAACCCATGTTGCCTTCGCGTCAGCCCTGGGCTATAGGGAAGTATTCGCGAACTTTTCTCTTGACCCAAAAGTTAGCACCCGGTAACCGAATATTTCTCTCTGTGTTATTGCGCGCATATCGATATCGATATTGGCCACGTTTATATAGTATAGTTTGAAATACGACTTTAAAAATCCCATAAATCATGTAACGTTAAGAGTAATCCCCATTGTTGTAGACTATAAATTACGGATACAATTTTCTAATGGATATCGTGAACATTTATTATCATCATTAATTACTTTCATCTTCTTTTTTTTTTTCGGAGGGGGGAGGAGAACAACGAAAATTAAGAAACGAGTACGAACCTCCTCCGACAAGTCAGTCTGTGAGGCAGTATTCGATACTGGTGGTATCGATAATGTGCTGGCATCGGGAGAACCTTCATTACACAACTGTAATCTGGTCAAATCGTCCTTCAATTTCGCCAGCGACTGCATTAGTTCAATACGTTCTTTCTCTCCAGATGACAAAGATCTCTGTATTTGATGTAGCTCGGCCATTATGGCTTGCGCTTCACAAATATTGTAACATCCTTCACCGTTCAGTCCGAATCCGCTTCCGCTTAGTTTTTGTTCCACGCTGTTTAAAATAAAAACAAAAATACAATCGTTATACAGTGTCATTATTATATGGAAGTAAATTTAAAATTCTTCTAGATCACGTACGATGTTAATGTATCGACTCCTCGCTGAGTAGAGGTCATTTCAGCGCGTATCTGGTCCAACTCACGTTTCAGTCTGGACACACGGTCTCTGGCATGCGCGACTTCGGACTTCAGTAAATCAGGATCATATTTTGTACTTAGACTACTCGTACTAGAACATACTGTAAGTAAAACATTTTCAATGAAGCCATTGTTGTTGAAAGGGTACGATAAGAAAGGAGAACGAGTAAGGACCCATTAGTACACAAAGAAAAATTTCCTCACGATAAAAATGCTACAACAGTTACCGGTAGATAAAAGATTAGTTCTCTGAAACATTCTGCAGAACAAATTACATATGGGTACTATTCTACCAGTTGCTTCTCTACCGGGAATGTACTCCTTCTTCTTTCAAACTCGAGCGTATTTTTATCTTTCACTGGTTCGGCAAGAAAAATAAAATCATCTTCGATACGCTCACGCCTCATACACCCAAAACGGCCCATAACTCAGGATTCAGATAACATCTCATTTCACCTAGTATGTACAAAGCCCGTTTTAAACATTTTCAAGGTTGAAACAAACTAAGTACGATCTAGAAGATTCAAACCAGCAGGAGTATTAGTTGAAGAAGTAGGAACGAAAGAAGGGTTACAGGAAATACCCAACATCAACTCGAGGAAAAGAACGAAAAATGACTGAAAAATGGCGAACTTCCCCTTCAGCACTGCACGACGTGAAAGAGCTTTGGCAAGAGCTACAAAGTTAATCGAAATAAAACGAAAGAATTTACTCACAGCTGTTCCTGGAAATATTGAATGTGGCAAGAGCATTGTTCAGGTGATCGTATTCGTCTTGTGCTATATTTAGTCTCTGTTTTTTGACATCGTATATTTCTTTTTTAGCCTGAAACAAACGACAATAATGAATACAAAAAGTAATAGGAAATTTTCTAACCCATGCTGTCTAAAATTCATAAGAGCACATTATTTTTTAGCAAAAACGTATCCTAAATTTTCACGTCTATTGATAATGGATACAAATTTTTGACTACACCAAGACTGACTAAAAATCAAAATTTTCTCACTTAAATGCATGGTGGTATTTATATTTACCCTAACCTAGGTGGTAAAGGAAGAAGCCTTGATACTGGTATGCAACAACTAGTCCGAGTAGTGGATTTTAAAGCTCTCCACGACAGACTCGATGGACCATGTCAACCGTCGATTTTTGGTCGACGCTGGTTGCCGAACGAAAATCGACTCAAAATCGACAGCAAGTTTACTCCGTTCAAAGTCTCAATGTTCGAAATTACGTCGATAAATTATTGAAATCGGATGTACGTCGACCTCAATATCAGATCAACATGCATTCTATTGCCACGTCGATTTCAAGTCGATTTTGAGTCAACCTCTTCGAATTATTTAATCGATCCGAAATTGATTGCTTTGTTGCATCGATTTGTAGTGCTCTGAAGATACATGCTGGTCGACTTCAAATCAACCTCTATAGTGGCCCCTTGAAGCATTCCGTTTCGTCTGGAAACTTCGCGACTTGCAGACAGAAAAATTATATGATGAGGGCCATTGGTTATCTCGACTATGCTTGACCAATAAAGCGTAGCAATGATCAAATCGATGCGATGTCGACGGTTAATCGACAATAAAACCTAATAGTAAAAGTCGACTCATTTTTCACCTTAATTCAGAAACTCTATTAGATTGTGCAGTAGGGTAACAGCTACAGGTTACGCTGTAAACACCACATTTATCAAACTTCGGAACGGGATCTTTCAAAAGAGAGAGATTACTTTCGAGAGTGTGGAGTGAATAGAATGCAGCATGTAGATTGGAAGCCCCAAGGAAATGGTTGCCTGTAGCAGTTTCCCTGTAGCCATCTACATTGTCAAACCTGGCAAATTTCTAAAAGAACCCACAGAGAAGCATAAGAAAATTATTTCCAAAAACTGGCCGCGTAGGTCTAATTTCGCCGAATGGATACTAACTTCGATAATATTGGTCACACATTCGACCGCGCCTCATCCGCAAACCTTTTATACATCGTTCAAAAAGGAAAAGTAATGATCGCTCTCGAAAACTTAGAAATTGTTGAAGAATACATTCGAACTAATCCTGCCCTCGTCAATGAAATCATCCCGCCAATTCCGCTCAATTATCTAATATATTATTCTCCTCATGATGATGCCTGCTTAGGAGGAACGGCCGTCACTTTGTAGTATAATTAATGCAAAATTGTAAAAAATTATTCTAAATCTCTCTAATGATTGTAGGCTCCGTTTTGCTAATGGCCCCCATTCTTAGCTTAGTATAAGTCTATAGTGTGGTACTATATCGTCGGCCTAGAGTCAAAAGATCGTAACTCCCAAAATTACTGGTTTTGAGTTGATGATGGTTTCTCGTTCTCGCGATGATAATTCATCGTTCTACAATAATAAAATGATGCATAATTCATTAATTATGCGAAAAATAACAAATTATTTTTCATTTATAGTAACTCCATTCAGTGCCACAGAATAGTATAATATGTATTTTGCAACTAGTGCAAGAAGTGCGAGATTCGCGAGCGTGAAATTTTGCGGCACGAGCGAAATGAGTGACGAATAAATCGGAAGAGCGAATCTCGAACTTCTTGCAAAAGTTAAAAACTATATTTTTTAGGTTACTTGCTTCTCGATTTTCGCAGCACTGACGTCATATTTCTCGTTTACATTTAAACGGTATCATTTTTGCACTAGAGCAAAAAAGAAGGCCGTAAACGGCATAAATGGATAAAAATTTGTGCATTCGATTTTTGATTCGAATGTTCCGCTTCTTGCACTGAAAAGTGTTTACAAATGTAATGCTTTTTGAGCAAGTAACCTAAAAAGTTGTTTTTTGACTCTCCTGTAAAATTACCATTTTCTGAGATACAACATTTTGACTCTAGGCCGATGATAAGTTACGCTACGTGATTAGACAATTAGTTGAGTGGCTCTCAGTGCTCAGCTCAGAATTAGTCTAGGATACTGTATATGTATTGGCTTTCTCCCTTCATATGTAGTTTTATTCTAGCCTCTTTAGATATCGAGCTTCATCCTAGCTTGCAGTACTAGTACAGAGCATAAAGCTACTCAAGCTACTATGAGAGATCCTGCTAGTATGCAAAGAGCCATTCATTAATTACGTGAAGACAGTTTTGCTTTCTTTTTACACCCCCCAATACCCTACCACTATACCACTGTAATACCTGTAGAAGACTGTAGAAGAGGTTGAAGGTGCTGACCACCTTTACCGACATATGAGGACGTATCTGGCAAAAGGGCGTCCGCACAATGTATTTCTTATGGGACGGACGCCCTTCTGCCAGAACCCTCCTCATATATAGTGTTATATTATTAATACATAACATGATTTCCTCTCCTTGACCCAATTAATAACTGAAACTTTGGAATCCAGATATACTTGGACAAAACTTCATAGTTAGAATCAAGTTTACGATAACAATAAAAAAGAAAATTACAGTGTGGGGATCCACTTTCCTTTTTTTCTTAGTGGAAAAAGTGGATTCTTAAATTTAAAAAGTGGCTAAAAAGTGGCTAAAAATACAAATAATGATAAGGATGAGGACGATGTACGGAAGCACGTAATAAATAACCACACCACGGAATAAAAACCAAAATGTAATCGGTCAAACGAATTAATGAAGGCAACTCAAACCAAAAGGACAAAGAGAAATAAAATAATGAATTCAATTTGGTTGAAAATATAATCAAAGGTTAAAAAGGAATTTAGTCAAGAACACTTTTTCTCAAAAAAAAATAGATCAAAATAAGTAGTATTTTATTTTATTCAGCTTCAAATATCTGGAAAACAAAATTATTGAATATCCAACATGAGAAATGTTCATTATAATTAATGGCTAGAATAGTGACACATCTTTGGAAAAAATGAACAATAGAGTAAGAAATTTGGAAAATTATTTGAAATAGTTTTTTTCAAAGAATAACATTATTACAGTAAAATATTTGAGAGCTAACTGGAACTGACAGAAAATCCCTGTTTTTTATATCGATGCTGTACACTTTGACTTATTTATTTCTTTTAAAGGCACAGTGCAAATTTTGCACAATAATTAAAAAAAATCATACGTCCCCTTCTTTTAAAAATGTAGAACAGTTGAAATAGAGGCAGAAGTGGCTTGAATTTGAAAACAGTGGCAAAAAGTGGGTAGGGTTAAAAAAAGTGGCTTTTAGTGGAAAAATTGGGCTAATCCCCACACTGAAATTAGGATGCCGTTGCAAGTTCTGCAATGGCGAGCGGGGAACCCGCAAGACCTTTATACCACTGCGAAAGGTCTAGCCCCTTCAATGAGCCTGATATGCAACATTGTAAGGTACTCCATAAAACAGGTTCCCTGCGTCTTCTCGTCCCACCTATCATATTAACCTCGAGAGTCGACATTTTTCCAAGTCCTCTCAGTGACGTCATCAACCTCGGACCGCTCGCGGACGAAAATTTCCCGAAAAATCCCCTAACAAAAGAGACAGCGGGTTCCCCGCTAGAAAAAAAAACTACTGAACAATAATAACTAATTTGAATTGTTACCACAAGCTTGAAGTTATGGTAAAGTAAGTATGCATCAATAAGAAAAATATCATTGATAAAATAATAATAATAATATTAATCATATAATACTATACATGTGGGTAAAGGTGCTCAGCACTTTCAACCTCTTCTACAGTCTTCCACAGGTATTACAGTGATATAGCGATGGGGTGGGTATTCTTGAATGTTTAGTTAGTCCTTAGTCCTCCTTAAACAATCTAATTATGAATAATACAAATACCATCACTAGAAAAACTCACAGGCTCTTGCTCAGGGATGAAGAGTTGCGGTAGATCCGCGACTCATGAAGGGAGGCTCGATATTCTCAACTTACATCACACTCAAGATGGGAAGAGCTCACTGGAACTTTCATTGAAATTCAGTTACAACTTCTGCTTTCCCTATGAATTATACAGCGGAGCTCGAAATTTTTCTACAAGTCCCTCTATACAGGATGTAGAAAAGCTAGAAATTTTTTCGAGTCGCTACGTATGTACACGCGCGGAAGCAGAAACGGACCCATTTCATCTAGGACTAAAATAGAGGCGTGTCTCCTTCCGCCGAAAGTTTATGAACCCTGGTATCAGTGTTGCTCCGAAAAAATTGCGAAAATCTTTTCTAGTCCACCATGGCAGTACTCATTTTGGATCATCAGAAGACTCTCAAATTTCAAAAATATGATAAAGTATCTCGCATTTTGGTTCACTGAAAGTCGCTCGAATTTCGATGATACAGCATTTTCCTACCTCGCATTTCGAATCACCAAAAGTCCATATTTTTGATGAAACTACGTTAATTTTTGCTTTGAAGTGTCTTGTGAACTTGTCAACTACCTTCTTGGTAACCGCTTTACGCAATTTCGTATATGTGTTTTAGTTTCCGTTCATCGCTCTTTAATGACTCACGCCGAAGTATTTGTCTATACGGTGATTGTAATTTTATTTCTAACACCCATTAGAACATGAATTCGATCTGTAATTTTAGTTTTGTGAAGAACAGAATATCAGATATCAGACAGGCCGATATAGTCAACCTTCGCATTCTCCATCGGAAATTCAAGTTGCAAATGCTCTCGTTCGCTTCACACATCGTGATTACCAAAAAATGCCTTCAGTTTGGGCTCGTTCCGCATCACATGAATTTTAAGATGTACTCCGACCATTAGCCCACGTCTCAAGCTGTCAAGAAAAATGCCACCAAGAAAGGGCTCCGTCACGAATTGTCTATATGGTATGGTAGACTCAACGTTGCTGATAGAGTAGCAATGCTCACCTACTCTAGATTGAGTGTAGTTTTGACACCTTCAATGTTGGACTTATACCTTCGAGAAATCCAAAAGGATTGCTTCATTCACAATCGCTCTTTACTAGAGACGAAAGACCGGAAAATCGATGCTTTACTCCTAGAGCAGAAACCTACACCACGTAACCCACAACCTCAGGCATTCAGTTTCTCCCACGCGTCATCAATTTATCCAACATTGAATTCAGTGACGATAAATAAACAAGGGTTTGAAATTTGCCGTCCCTCCACTCAAGGATGATATCGGCTTCAATCTAATCTAATATATAAAGCGGAAAGTTTGTCTGTCTGTCTGTCTGTCTGTCTGTCCTTTTATAACTTGAGAACCGCTGTACCTATCGACTTGAAATCATCGCCACATATTCGTATTATTCCAGAATAAATTTTAAACCATAAATGAAAATTTTAGATCCCATAGAAAAAAAGGTCTTATTAAAAATTGTGTGTCCTCGCTGTACGCCTCACTTGACGTGATTTGATTCACCAAAGGAGGGTAACTACACGCAACTGTCTACTGTATTTCTCTCCTACCCTCACAGCCTGTATTCTTGAGAACCGGATTTTAGTGCTACCTTCTAAATTGCAGCACATTAGAGGTGTGTTCTTTTTATTTTCTTAACGTTACCGGAAGTAGGGAAATCTTAGAATGTTTGTCTCACTGTCTGTAGAAACGCGACTGTGACAACGATGATATGTTTGTATGCCTGTTATTTGAACGCTTTTACCTATTGACTTGCAGTATTTTTTGAAAGTCTTATTTTTATTCGGGTAAAGTTCTAGATAAATTTCAACGTTCTGACTCCTTCTGGATGGAGTAATGAGCGAAAAACTAAATGGTAAAAAACGATAAATTCCGACGCAGTAAAACTGCTTCTTACTGTACACGTTGTTCCAAATGTTTAAACGCGTTCAAGCCTCACAGTTCTAAAAATTCAATTATTGTATACCTGACACGAATTTTACTCATTTATGTGAAAAATTGAAGAGAACAAAAATTGTAGCCCCTGTAATTTCCTTTCAAATGAGTCTAATTTCAGATATTCAGAGAGAGAGAGAGAGAGAGAGAGAGAGAGAGAGGTCCGTTTTTTGCTGCAATAGGGCTTTTCCATGTCGGCGCATTGCATACGTATTCTCCTACGTGTTATCGAAATGGTAGTATTTCTTACATTGCTCTTATGGGTGTTGCTGGATTGCATACTCAAATTACTCCACAATGAAAATGAGTATGCAATCCAGCAACATCGATAAGAGCAATGTTAGAAATACTACCATTTTGATAACACGTAGGAGAATATGTATGCAACTCGCCGACATGGAAAAGCCCTATACAGCCTTTACCTGTTAAGTTAGCTCTTACCGTTGACATCCAAATATTTACAAAACACAGATATCTACTCAACACACAGCTGGCGGTCAGGCGCGCCGCCAACCGCTAGTAAACTTATAACCGAACTAGGTTTCAACACTGACCTCGCAGAGGAATGTGCCTCTCTAGTCCTTTCATAAATGACTACGATCTTGTTGTTACCGAAGCGGACAAAGGACAATCACTAATCATTCTCGACAGTACCATGTATAACCTAAAGCTCTATGAATTTTTGAATGGTAGAAATGCACATATCGACACTAATCTTAACTTTGCAGCTCATATCAGAGCTGTTCGTGAAGCTATTAACAACAGTAACCATAAAGACAGAATCCCAGAAGAAGAACATTCTCATCTCAAAACCGGTTCCTCCGCTTCTCTATGGCTCAGCTAAAATCCATAAAAATGGAGACCCCATGAGACCTGTTGTGTCGTTCATTTCCACTTCAACTTATGAACTTTCGAAACACGTGAATTTCTGGATGAAGTCTACCATAAATCATCTGTCACAATAGTCAATACCTAATTCAAGGTATTGCTAATGTTCCGGTTCCTGATGGCTCCACTCTCGTTTCCCTCGACGTTTCCACGCTCTTCCCAAATGTTCTTCACCAACCCACCCTCAAGTTCCTGAAAGATGAACTGTTGGAAAACCATGTTCCCGATTTTATCACTACGGAGCTTACTTATCTACTAAAGGTTTGTCTCAATCCAAACTCTTGTAAATTCAACGAACAATACTATCGGTTTCCGGATGGAATTGGAGAACCCATGGGGTTTCCCCTTGTCTCTACATTCGCCGAGTTATTCATGCACAAATTTGAAACGGTATTTTTCGCCAACAACCCTGAATTTAACAACCACATCATATAATTATTGGAAGCGTTATGTAGATGACATTCTACTTCTCTGGAATGGTACCACTGATTCCTACCAAAATTTAATCACTGAGCTTAATAATACCTACCATTCTATTGAATTTACTGTGGAGTGCGGAGGTAAAGGAATCCTTTTCTTGGACATAAAAGATTACTGATAATACCTATAATTTCGGAATCTACAGAAAACCCACTACCTCAGATATTTTCATTGACTGAACTTCTTATTGCCCACCTTGTCATAAATATTCTGCTTTCCACTCCCTTATCCACCGGCTCGTCACCATCCCCCTTACCAACTATGAATTTAACAAAGAACTTTCTATCATCCATCAGCTAGCCTCTACTAACGGCTTACACAATCTCGACATCAATAAATTAATTGGGAAGAAACTTATTAGGAAAGCCCTTGATTCTACCTGTGTCCTCCATCGCCAATCGCACGACTGTAAAAAAAATACAATGGATCCGGCTACCTTTTGTGGATAACCACTCTCCTAAATTTTCAAAATTATTACAACCTTATGGTTTCCAAACAGCTTTCTACACTGAATAATTTTTGAAAAAATGTTTTCAAAAATTATTCAGTATTAAAGTGCCGTAACACGAAAATGAACGTTAACCACGTTAACCAACGTGTTTCTGTGAGCTTTCTACACTATTCACTCCACCTTATCGCTCCTCTGCAATCGTAAGGATCCGATCCCTCGCCAAGACGAGAGTGGGGTTTGTAATCTTCCGTTCCATAATTGTAATTCTGTTTACATAGGCGAGATGGGTAAACAATTGCGTACAAGGTTACACAAACGCCTCGACCAAAAACCTTCTACTTCTCCATTCTCTCGACGTCTCACTACCCACAGGCACTTGGTTCTGTGTCGGTGCCGAAAGACTTATTCACTCGGAAAATATGATTCGAAGTTCAAGGTACCTCATTGATCACATCAAAATTAGAGGGACTTATTTAATCAACGTTCAATAGACTCTTAACACTTCGACGAATTTTCGGATTATCTTTTTGATCTAAAACAAAATAAGAGCATAGTTCCAGATATCAACGTACTAACAGAAACCTGGATACATGCTGAAAAATTAACTTATCTCAATCTGAAAGAACGAGAGTAGAAATCCTGAAAGATGAAAAAAAGAGCATGGTGACTCAGCAACAAATCTCTTGAACTGTCGCGAATGAAAAGAGAACTTTGCTCTACCGTGATCCTCAAAGAAGTCGTGACGACTTTCTTACATCCGCCAAAACTGTGTCGGGAGTGACAGGTACCTGACTTAGTCGGCAATATCTATGAAAATATTTTCACCCTTTTTGTCGACAGGGTTTCCAACTGACTTCAGAATTCTCGAGAGTTAAAATATTTTAGCCGGTAACAAGTCGATTGAACACGGTGGTCTTTGGGTTCATTCAAAAATTTCTTGCTTTAAAAAATCGTCGAACTTCTCATTTTCTCACAATTATCAATAGCTCACTCAAATTGTATTTTCTTCAATTTTACGTTTAATATTTTATTATATACAAGGTTGTAAAATATTTTTCACTATCTCCTACACAAACTTATGTCACCAAGTTTCTTTCTACAAGCTTGGTAATGTAAAATAGGGAACCAATACAGGGACAATTAGCAGTTCCGCAAGATCCAGTACATTAGTACATGCGACGATGACAATATTCGTCAAAAGAAGAAAAAAAAAAAAAAAACGAGGGGTAGAAATTGGGGAAAAGAAAAGAAAGGGATATCAGTACAACAACGAGAACAAAAAGCATAATTGTAGTACTGTACGAGATAATGCAATTTACATTCCAACAGTGTTACACGGCCTCAACCCATTCCTCGAGCAAATACCATTGGTAGAATGAATATCACGACGACTAATAATACAATTTCACTATCCGACGTTAAACTATAATGTATGTATAATAAGAAGTTTGGCAACGTTACAATCAGTTCTCATAACGTAACTCACATTCCACTCATATCTTTCACATATAAACGGGGATTTGAATCATGGCTCGCTGGCCGCCGCGATGCCGGCCGAACGCACTCGTCGACCGACGCAATTGCAAAACCTGAGCTACCGACACCTATTCACATGAATCCCACTTGAAATGAGTTTTGGAATGTCTATGTAATGCGTATCATTATATTAGTAGGTATCTTCACCCCCTACCAATCGAACTGGTACGACAACGTTCGTCTCATGCGTGAGATTCTTGTTGATCATCGGATTTTTTTTGTAAGACGCGTTTACCTAGCTTCATTGATCCACGTGGTCGTACCACGACTTCACAGGAAGATGCTGTACGGGTCTCAATACACGGTAAAATCTAACTGAAAGGCGTAGCCGGCATGAAGCATACCCTCAACACCTTCCAAATAATATCAATCGATCCTAATATTTTACCACATTTACTGAAAAAAAAAGAACTCCAAAATATTCTCAAAAGACCAACTATCTATCTATCTTCCTATTTTTGCTATAGCGAAACCAGTTATTGAGAGAAAAAGTAACGGCGTCATGATTTGAACAAACACAGTTATTATGATGAACGCTTAACTACATGAACGTAGTAACAAACTTACTGTAAACTGCGTGAATTAAAAAAATCAGAGACTGAGAGGAATTTGACTACTGAAGGGTAAATGTGTTTTAAGAATCTTTTTTAAGGAATTTCGAATTTTCTATGACCTTTCCGATGAGTAGTGAACAGTATTTTAGCAATAGACTAGCAAGACCTACCTCGTTCTTTATTTTCTCCAAAGTCTTGACTGAAAATTGTTCAGTTTGATAATTTATTCTGGAAACTTTTTCGATTCTAAGATTAATAATATTTTCTTCCTCTGTTTCTTTCTCTCACTTCATTTGTACATCAAATATTTTTTTTATTATTTTCGCTTATATTTTATTTGACGACAGTCAAACTTTTTGCTTTGGTTTGTTCTTGCCTATACGTAATTAAAAATGAAAGGATAAGAATAAAGGAGGGAAAATAGTCATTAACTACTTGGAAAGGATAATTTAAGCAATAAGAAACTTTTTGCGAATCAAAAGACAAGAAAGGAAATAAATGTAAAACTGATTCTATTTTACTTGCTTCTGAGATTATTGTTCCTGATACAATGGAATCTCAATTAATGGAAAAGATTCTCTGCAACGAATTGAAAAATGACAAACCCTCAAAGTTCCTACTTTGTCATTTTGATACTGATATGCCTCAGTTAATCAGTACATACAATGGAAACGTTCTAAGTGGACATCCTGGAATCCAACGCTTGCATGATATCCTCAGAGAAAACCACTACTTCTAGTTTAGAATGAAATTGGACATCAAGGGCTGTATTAAGTCTTGTATATATACACAATGTCAACTTACAAAAATAAACCTATCAAGTTGCCTATGGAAATCACATATAAGCAAAAGCAACCCTGGAGAAGATACCTATGGACATAGTAGGTCGGTTACCCCTTACAATTTCTAAGAAGCATTTTATTTCTATACAAGATAATCTTACTCAGTTCCTTTACTTCAAAGCTTTACTTGTACATACTATATCTATAATAACCAAAGCTTAACTAGAATACATTTTCATGTTTTGGTCTTCCAAGGATCATCCTCAGAGACCAGGGAAGCAAATTTTGCTCACAATTTCTGGCTAAATTCTTGAAAGTCCTTGAATTCAATACGTCCTCTGCACGCCACAACCACGTCAAGTCAAATGGAGCCCCCTGGAACAACCCCATTCCGCTTTGAAAGAATGTCCAAAGTTTTATATGAATCAAGATAATGACAATTGGGATAAATTCCTAGCTACTGCTACTTTTGTTTTTAATAGCGCTGTCCACTGGACCACAGGTCACTCACCATTTGAACTCATGTTTGGCAAAAAAATCTTCTTAGAAAAGAAGAATCTACCGTTTCACGACTACCTGTTGGAACTTCAAAACAAGCTGGATACTATCCACTAAAACGCTACGAAAAACACTGAAATAGAAGCATGGTTCCAAAGAATACTATAATAGATTGTATCAATCAAATTTTCATTTCTTTCTTAAACAATTCGCGTTGGTTTGGGATTCATCTGCCAAGACCGCAAAAAAGATCCATCCTACCTACAAAGGACTTTACAGATTTGTGAAAATCAAGTACACAAATATAACTTTAGATACAGATGGTCACGACCACAAGTTGCTGAGACCCTTCTTTTAATATTCTTCTTCACTACTTCATATTCTTTCGCTAATCTTGTTCAACCTCTCCCTCCCACCAGCGGAGTATTTTTCCTTCATTTGGGACCAAGTTTCAACGAAGTTAATGATTAAATTCTCTTTGACGTCTACAATATTTCTCTTTTTGACAGTCATATCAAAGAACTTACAAGGATCGTCAAAAAGGATTTACACTAACAGCAATATTATTGGCCATAGAAGCAAAAGACTCATTTGAGAAAGTGGACAAATTAAACCAATCTCTGGAGAATTTGTACAACAGTATTATTCAACCTCCAATTAAATTACGTAGGAAGCGAGGTTTGTTGAATTTTGTTGGTTATACAAATGAATATATTACAGGGATAATAGACAACCTTGACAAAGAGCGCCTCAACAATACTATTAAAAGCTTGAAGTAAGATTCCACTACTTGTAAGAATATGAAATGGCTCTCAAAAATGTTCAATTAATGGAAGACACCCTACTAGTTGTAAAAGAAAAGGTAAAATAATGAAATATTATCTAATTGAAGTGTCCAGTCTATTTCTATTAAAAAAGAGAGTAAATGTTTGAAAAATAGCAATTACATTACAATTTAATCCATAGTTCTCTTTAGATAATTCAAGAAATGATTTTATTTGTACCCGTACGCATCACCCCGCTGCTAATCCAGCCTAACTGCATTTACCAAACAAACCGATAATCACTGCCAAAAAGATCACAAAACGAGAGATTCATATTCTTCCTACTTCACCATTCATTGTTCAATAAAGACGATACCAACCCCGAGTGACTAAACGCTAGCGACTGTGCGTTGAAAACATGAATATTAAATCAAATTTTTTAGATTTTATTAATGATGTACCTATCAAGTTATTATTCATCTACTTTCCTAGCAATTTTTATGTGTTACACCCCCGTAAATCGCATCTTTGAGCGGGAGGTGTTACGTATAGCACCGTTATTTCCCTTCATAATAGTATAGCACCATAATGTACCTTTTTGTAGTAACCCATTATGTGTTCACCGCCAGCCGGCCGGCAACCCCTATCATATATAGCTCCTAAGACCAAGCTTGTGACGTCACAATTTGATAACGTCATACATTTTTCAGATCCCACATGCCCCATAAAACAGGTTCCCTGCAACCCCTTGTTCAACTCCGTTAAAGAATTTCAAAAGACCCTCGATTAAACAGGTCCTCTGTTAATAGCTAGTTAGCTCAGAATATTGTGTACTAGACTTATACTAGACCAAAAAGGGGGGGTATGTATGTAAGAACGCTTTACCGTTCTCACAAATTTTTGTGTTGGTAGCGTTGTATCGATACTCGCAGACAGATTTAGTAGTTGATGTTTTATAAGGTAGATAAGAGCAGTAGATGGTTGTCAATTGATTTCACGTTTTGTACGTGCGTTAAGATATCGGAAAAACGGAAGGCCGGAAAGACTTAGAGAACCGGTAAACGATCAGCCAATATTCTTACAAATCAATTGACCTCACGCCAATCGGAGTTTGGTGTCGGGGAAAACGGAATGTCGGGTAGAAAACCGGTAAACAATCAGCTCGGTAAACGATCAGCCCGACACTCTTTCCTGTGGCGGCCCTCCTAAGGGGGGAGATGTAAGAACGCTTTACCGTTCTCACAAATTTTCGTGTTGGTAGCGTTGCATTGATACTCGCAGACAGGTTTAGTAGTTGATGTTTCATAAGGTAGATGAGAGTAGTAGATGGTTGTCAATTGATTTCACGTTTTGTACGTGCGTTAAGATATCAGAAAAACGGAAGGCCGGAAAGACTTGGAGCACCGGTAAACAATCAGCCGATATTCTCACATGTATATGTTTTTGGGCTGGGAAACAGTCAGAAATCTGTGTCACGCGACACTTCATGACGTCATCAATGACCTTGACCTACTGTAGGGACTTCATTATACTAGAACTAATATACAGCGTATTAGGCTTATACTAGACTATTAAAATATTGTATACTCGACACAATAGACCAAGAAGGGGCCTCACTCGGTAGTGTAAATGGAACCCGGAAATACTACAGTATAAGAGTGCATTTATAATAGTGCTTAGTAGTGCATTATTCTTCATTTACCTCGATGTATACGCAAACTGAGAACACATGTTGTATCCAAGCGGAGCAATAAATATCAATCTTTCAATCTCTTCTTATCAGAAATGGGATATTTATTGAAATGCGCCAGTACCGGAAGCAGAAGACAGAATGCGGCAAAGGAGAAGAATCTGCATAAACGCTAATAAAGAAACCTCAACTAACGATGAAGAACCACAAACTTACAGAACGCGATGTGAAAAATCTTCTGGCGGAGCCAAATAGAAAAAGATCATATTTCATATCTTTTTCAATATACATCAAGTATTCTGACATTCAGTGTCAGTATGGCCGTGTAAATGAAATACTCAGAATGAATACTGATACGCTCAACAATCTGCATAATTTGTACTATATCTCAGTACATATGTACCAGGGTGGTTGCACGTATAGGTGCAGGTTGGAACGTTTAAAGGTGACAGATTTCAGGGGGTTTGGTCTAGAAAAAACTCTACTGTAGAATATTTCAAGCTAATAACTTTTTGGGGGCATGGTCTAATATTACAAAAACTGACTAGCTCCTTTTACACAGTATACTAGTGTATGCCTGGTTTATATTAGCTAAGTTGATACTGCCCTCTTAATATAAAGCTAGTATACAAACTGGCTGGTGTGAACTTGCGGGATGAACTCGCAACTTTTCGAAGGGGGGACGTCTTAGTCTATTATAAGTCTAGTTTAAGACTAGGAAATCCTAGTATAAAGCTAGTATATAAAATGGCCGATGTGAACTTGCGAGATGAACTCGCTGATTTTTGAATCGCCCACGGAGTAACGAGGGTGAAAGGAGGGCACTCACACAAGTTACAAATTAGGGGTCATGGCAGAGTAAAGACATAAAACAGAGACCTAGACTTGTTTGGGCCTAGTATAAAGCAGTAGCATAGACCTATACTAGGATCTGAACCTACTAAAGAGTATGCGAGGACGCACGCGAGGTGAACTCGCAAATTTTTGAATCACCCATGGGGTAGAGATTTGCACGCGCACGCATGGGTGAAGGAGGGGGGCACTCGCAAAATTTCAAATTAGAGGTCAGGGCAGAGTAAAGACATGAAACATGTCAAAAAGTACAGCAGGATGGCAAGAGACGGTACAGTAGACACCTTGCGTCAATCCAACCAAATTGTGCAATCTGATAACTCTTGGGCCAAACCTGACAACCATAACACCAATTCTGTCCACATTGCAAGCCGTCGTGTACTACCTCCTAAATCTCTTCTTCCCAACGTTTGTGAACAAATACCTCTGTTTAATCCAGGAAGGTCATTTAAGAGATTTAACTTGCTTGCTAATATCATAGTTGTGGACTAACTGAACAACCTGCCATTTTGTACTGAGTTGGCTTTCAGGTGTGGTAACAGACTTGTACCAGAATCAAACCAATGTAGAGTACACCAGGGCTGAATAGTCGGATCTGCCTGTGAATCGCAATAGAATACTCATCTCAATCTAATCATATCGCAAAAGTATATATTGATCTTCTGAAAGTTTTCAAGTCTGAGATTTCTTTGGAGGGTAACGTTGGGACCCTATTGAATGTCAATAAAAACTTGTAAATGGAAATCTCGCATCTGGCAATACTATAGTATTACAGGGTGCATTTATAATAGTGTCTATCAATGTATTATTCTTTATGTACCTCAACCACAAACTGAGAAAACAAGTTGTATCCGAGAGAAGCATACTAGAATTATACTAGACCCAGAGGAGGGCGAGCGAGCGGAGCCAGTGAGCCCTGAAAGCTAGTTAGCTCAAAATATTGAATACTAAACTGATACTAGACCACAGAGGGGGCTTACTTGCTAGTTTAAGTCTAGTATACTGGAGGGTAAGCTGACTAGGAGCCGAATGAGTTGAACAAGTGAAGTTTGAGTCACTCAACGTACACTTTTTCAACAACTCGGCCTAACATAATAGTATTAAACCAAGCTGAGACTCGTAAGCTACTCACAGAAATGAAAAGTATACTAAACTTATACTACAGGGTTGCCACTTTTTTTCAATTACAAAATTCCCTGACTTTGCCCTGACTTTCAGTTTTTCCAGAAAAGTGGCAACCCTGTACTAATACCTAAGAATGGATTGAGCGGAACTGAGCCTATGAGCCACTCAGCATGCAAACATTGTGTCCTAAAACATTTTTTGTCAATAAATTATCATAATTGAGCAATACAGAAGAGAACGCCCGAGTTACTCCAAAAAGTAACTGCGTCACCAAAATATCCACTAGTAAGAATTTTTGTAACTCGCCTAAATTCCAGTCATTCTACCATTGTAGAAAAGAAATTTATCATAGTGGACAATAAGGCCTACACATAAATTTTTTTTTCTTTCTTTCGTTCTTTCTTTCTTTCTTTTTACGGCAGCTGATGGCATACGTAATTATATCTCAAAGCACAACAGCAACTTGATATCAAAAAATTTACAAAATATGACATCGATATTGACATTCTTATTACTCAAAAAAACAAACAAAACAAAAAAATAAACAGTGACACAGTCATAAGATTGAATGCCGTGTGACAACGCACCGTGGAGCGCAACTGCATACAATTGGCATTGTAAGGTGGGAGGAGTTAGGGAAGTATTGTGGCTGCAGCCTTTCTTTGTATACGTGTGAGTACGCAGACAAATTTATATAATTTCTCAATTAAATTTGCTTCAAATTTTATCACTACTCTCCGTTCCAAAACGAATTTAACGAAAGAAATCAAGGCTCTAGGGGAAGCGAAATGCGAGGGTCCCGAAATTCCAGGTACAATGAAAAAAGAAATAAGATGCCATTGCAGGACTGCAATAGCATCGGGGAACCCGCTGTCCCGAGAATTTTTTCAAGTCCCTCTCCTGTCATATGTAGCTCAACAGTGGAAATTTTTCCAAGTCCCTAGCTCGAGATTCGAAATTTTTCTAAGTCCCCTCCTATCATATCGAAAACTTTTCACTCCTATTGTATAATTACAGCTTGGAGGATGAAATTTTCCAAGTCCTCCTCCCCTCCCCTCTCCGGGACGTCATCAACCTCGCTCGCGGACGAAAATTTCCTTAAGGTACCCCCAACAAAAGGGATAGCGGGTTCCCCACTAAAACGGAAGATACGCGGTTAAACACTACCCGGTGGTATACAACACCGAAAGGGACTTACCTCTAACACATCCTGAGCAGTGGTAAGATAATCACGGAGCATGGCTTCTTGAATAGCTCGCCATTCCAATCTTGGATCCTCTAATTGGGTACATTCTGAAAATAATATAGAAAATAAAATGACAATAATTTATGAAAGATTGTGGAAAAAACTTTCGGCAAAATTCAAAAATACAAGACCATATTCTGTATCTCCTACTGACTATAGGAAAATCAATAATTAGGGGGAATGGTCTCAAACGCTAATATCATGCCCAGCCCATTCTCCCCATTTCATGACCAAGTCTTCCACAAATAGATCGAGTCTCAAGATCAAAATTTCTTCAAATCTGTAATGTAAGTCAAGGTTATCCAGGTTTCAAGGGTGTGCGCCATAACTTATACATGTGAGATGTCAACGGTATGAACATAGAATTTTCATTTATTCTGTTGCGTATAAAACTCGGAAATAATCAACAAGCGCCTCGCAACACAAGGCGTTAATAGGGTTGGCTGATGTATGAATCACATACTTTGTTTTCTTATCAATTAACATTGAACTTTATATCATTACATATCTCGATACAAGGTTCAATTCACTCTAAGCCAAAGACCAAGTTCATATCGAATCAGCGATAGTCACAAATTACAAATTGGCGATCTGTGATCCATTTCAACAACATTCAAAAAAATCAAAGAATTCATAATTATTATAGAGCAATGACGTTGTGAGGCATTCAGTTCTTGGAAGTTTGTTTATTCTCTTTTTTGATACGTGATTCTTTTATACATGTTTTTGAATTCTTTTGTTTTTTTTTTCTTCATTGTTTATGAATTATTCCAATATTGAACAAAAAGTTAACGACTAATTGATTGCTGGTATTGGCTAAAAATCCATAAAAATTATTCCTAGTGATAAGCAGAAAATAGCCATTTAGCAATCGGCTAAATACTAATATAGGCTGGATGCAATTTCATTGACTACCGAATGACTAACTTTCTGGCCGATCAAACAGTAGCTAAAGCTAACAGTGCAGTGGGATGAGCCAAAGCTAATCACCCTTGATGAATTTGAGGTTTTTATATATTGTGTTCCCAATTTTTTTTCATCATTATTTCCCCCAAGTTTTTTCATTTTATTATTTTTACTTCTACTTTTGTTTTTGAGTTTTTAAATTTTTTTGCCTTCCTTTGTTTCATACAAATCCGTTAAGCGACTTCTACTCACCCAAGAAGTAAGTACAGGCGGAACAAGCTACAGTTAAACAGAGAGTTACAATATTCGTCTGAAATTAATTGTCATGAACTTGCAATTTTTTGAAAAACGCATCGGCGAGGTATGATGATGGGATGATCTTGTTTACTATAGGTGACTAATTATAAACTGTTTTTAATATATCTACCGTCTCCAATACGATTCTTTTCTCCTCACGTAAGAGACAAACATTTTGAGGTCGAGGAAAGGAATTTCTGCATACCAGAAGATGAGCAGCAAAATTAGAGCTGGTGGATAGTTGACTCTTTTCAAAGGCAGTTTAATGCTCTTTGATTCGAGTTTTTAGGGTTTGACCTACTTGCCCTACGTAGAAGCAAGGGTATTTAAAAAACTATCTCAAGCTTAGTGGCCAGCAATGATTTAGAAATTAAGAAGAAAAGAGTCTCTCGTTTTGGTGGCCAGCAATATCTGGTATATCTGAAGAGCAGAGACGCTTGAGTTGCTTGTCACATACAGACTGTCACACCAGGCATGTCAACTACACAACTCTCAATCTTCATTTATTCAAAAGTGGGGTATCGCACAAAAATTTTCAAAAGAATCTTCTTTATGTATTTTTTGACATTCTGCAAATTTTGATTCTCCAATTTTTTTTCAAAAAATGATATTTATCTTGAAAATCTTGACAATGCAATCAGAACCACTCTTTTTTGGCCCCGGGGACAACGCGTACATCATATCGAGTGTGACTTTTAGTATGTTGTATAAATTATATAATATTATGCAAAAATTAATTTCAGCTGTCCCCTATTTA
This sequence comes from Aspidiotus rigidus, assembly GCA_035079385.1. Lineage (NCBI taxonomy): Eukaryota > Metazoa > Arthropoda > Insecta > Hemiptera > Diaspididae > Aspidiotus > Aspidiotus rigidus. The sequence continues at coordinate 5,056,255 of JAVHKY010000052.1, forward strand.
TTCACATTACATTTCCTAATAGGACTGGGCTAACACTCTGAAATGCAAAAAATGTTTTGTTCCTGCTAAAATTGCGACCACATAGGAGATTGCAGTACCTCCCTTTTCTCCAAAAAGTTGATAAAAGAGAAGAAAAGAAAACAAGACTGAGTCGCCATACGTCTCAGTATCCGGGTATCTCGTTTTCTCTTTGACTATAAGACAAGGGAATTAATCTTCCATTTTTTTTTTTGATAGGGAACCTGTTTTATTGGGGAGGGGCTGTACGCGCCCGGCCGGCCAGCATCCTTAGCAATCCCTCATTGAAACTGTCAGATCACCAAACTACTCAAGGATCAAAATTTTACAATTTTTCTAGGTCCACCCTAACTGCACTGTAGCAAGTATACCTTTTGTTTAACTCCAAAAATAATCAAAATACAACTAATACAATAACATTTTTCAGATCCCACATGCCCCATAAAACAGATTCCCTGCCGCCTCTTGTTCAACTCTGTTAAAGAACTTGTGAGTTTTTTTTCAGAGATCTGGAGCTTCTTTTTCTACTAAGATTTAGAGTTCAAGAAATTTAAATTCTTCTACACCAAAGATCAAAATCTTCTTGCTCGACTCAGATCTTGAACCTAAGAGACTTGGTTCCTTTCTCTCTGTCAAGATCAAAAATGCTAAAGTATCCTCACAAATAATTATAATGTAAGTGTTCCTAGTCAAAATAATGGCAGACAGCTGAAGAAGTTGATCAAAAAATATAATAATACTCTTCACGGTCATAGAATACATGTGGTAGGTATATTACCATTATTGAGGTATCAAAGCAGAAACATTTTTCAAGATTGTACAAGAATTTGAAAAATACTATGCAAAAAAAGTTCAAGTAACTTCACTTCATGGTTTTTTTTTTCCTTTGCAGATGCATAGAGGGCCTTGGCTTGCCAAAGGAAGAGCCCCAAAAACGTTTCCTATCCAAAAGTATGTTGTAACATCACTGAAGATTTGCATGCTCTGGTACTTCAAATTTTATTCCATATTACCTGGTATTTTTCAAATTTTTGTAAAATCTTTAAAAAGAGTTCCTTTTTTTCTTCTTCTTGGTACCTCAATAATGATCTTATCATCATTACCTACTGCATATGTTCTTCATTCAAGAAGACCACTGCTACTATTTGATCATGTATCTCAATTTCTCCAGTTGTCTTTGCAACGCTTAAAAATGTTTTGTAAATACATAAATGAAATAAGTACCGGTAAGTCTTTTCTGAAAGTATTTTTCGTGCTGAATTTAAAACTGTTTTCTGTTTTTTGAAGGCAGGTCGCATTTTCTTGTCATAACGTTGTTGAATTGCCGCGCATTGTTGCAAGGCAAGACGTTCCTTCTCAAGCGTTGATACTGTTATTGTTTGTCAAAGCTTGAGAACAAACAACACATCTTGCAACAATAAGTAGCATCTTAAGAACATTATAACATGAAAAAACAATCTACCATCAGAGAACAATACTAAATTTAGCGCAAAAAATACTTTCATAAACAACTTTTCTCATTTTATTGAATTTTAAAAAGTTTCTAATCGTTATGTAGTGTTATTTGTATGATTGTTTTTATCATAGTATTATTTTTGTTATCTTTCATTGATGCAGCACAAAGCTGTAAACCCTCACATAGTTATTTGTGGGAATACATCTGTATTTCAGATCTTGACTAGAAATGAGGACAAAATCTCTCAGGGTCCAGATCTGAGTAGAGCCCTATAAAAACAAGTGAGGACATGGACCGCCATGTTTAGTTGTTATGTCATCATTATTTTCATAGTCTCCTATTCTAATGGCTGATAACAGGTTATCATGATTTGAAAATAATGAGAGAATATACTAGACCAAGTGCTAAAGCAAAATGCAAGACTCAACACTATTGAGAAATGCAAAATTGCTTCACTAATCACACAAATTCCTCATCTGAATAGGAAGCTATAGAGACAAATGATGACGTAACGACTAAATATGGCGTGCATGTCCTCATTCGTATTTATAGGGCTCTAATCTGAGTAGAACCAAAAGATGCGGATCTTCTGGTTTTTACTTCTTGACATGAAAAAAATCTGGATTTCTTGAGCTTTAGATCTTTGAAGAAAATAATGTTCCAGATCTTCAAGTTTTGATAATTACATAAAAATAGTTACCTAACAAAAATAGAAGAATACATTTCCGTTATCTTACAGTTGAGGAGGAGGGGGAACTGGTAAAAAGACCCAGCTACTGAGGCGCAAGGCAAATCAGTCTTGTTTTACGATTGAAAACTTTTCACTCTTTGGGCGATTTATTGGTTGTGCTATCACAAACCAGAAATAATTATGAGAAATTTACAAAATTCTTGATTCTGAGTCAAATTCTTGAACTCTTCTGGGTTTTGGCTAAAGATATCTTTCTGTAAATCATCTAAGGACACAGTATTGGTTTCCTTAAAAATAGCAAATGAGATACAAAATGTTCTAAATAACAGTTAATTCTAGTCTTAAGAATAACAAGCTAGTTGACTATTGTGTAGTAACTATTCATCAACTATGGCTTTCTTCATGTTTCTAAGTGGCAGTAGTTCACTATTTGCTACGTTTCAGATTTTTTTATATAGGTAATTATTCAAAATGACCCTTCATCACTGTTCAACTATGACGATAAGATAAACAAACTAACAACTTATTTAAATGACTTGAGAGTCAAAAGACATTTGTGACCACCTAGTATCATTACACAAAGTGATTTTTCAAAAATTTGGACAAATATGATCAGGAACAAAAAAAGCGTAATCTCTCAAGCTTTGAACGCTGATTGGAACTTGAAAAATTCCAAGCTCAAAATCCCAGGACTTGAAAAATTATGCACTTTGAATCATGCATATACAGAGGGGATTGAAAATGTTTTGAACTTTTAATGTACAATTTACAAAATTTTTTCCTCTACCTCTGAACCTTAACGGATGTGGGTCTTGAAAAATTTTCATTAGTGGTTCCTATTACAAGAATCTCCAATAATTTCTTGTAAAACAGATTCTCTACTAGTCTTTCTCCAATTAAAACTGTTAATGGCGGTAGGTTGTGAGATCTTCCATATTTTTGTACCGGGTCCTTTCAATGCCAAAATAGGCACCCGCTTGTACGTCAGCACGACCATGACCTAGCAACCAGAAAAATTTTTGATCTTCGAGGTGATTGAAATTCCAATCCTACCTCTATTTCAAAATTTGCGTCCGTGTATTTGTAAATGTCTCGTAGTTTAATTAGTTTTATTCCTTTATCACACTTGCACAACTTCACTAGCATTCCTCCACTGTATCACCTGTCAGTTTTTCCATCCACATCTTGAAACATACGCGCTTATTGATTGTCGCCTATTATAATCCTAGTACAAAGAAGCCATTTGAATCTAAAAATATTCTTTTTATTAACCATTAGGTTAAAAATTTGAATAAATATGAGCACTACTTACGATTAAAATGGTTAATATAATAAATTCCTATATGCGGGTCGTAAGCTTCTTCCCAGCCCAATGGTAACTCGTCACCAATACAGTCCGCAAAACTTTGTGGTTTACGATACCTAAATGAACAGAAAATATATTAAAATTTTTGCGATGATGACGTAGGTACATAATTATTATAAAGATCCCACCATAAAAGAAACTTCCATTACATAAAAAGTACCTTGAGAAAACGCTTTTTTCCACAGATACACCCAGAATTTAAAATCAGGGGTAATATTTCTACATATAGCACACAGACATAAACTTTCTTCGATAATAAAATAATACAAAAAAATAGAAATAGAATTTTTAAAATTATTTCTCAACCATGTGGGTAAAAAATTACCTACAAGTACTTCAACTCCAATATCATCGCACAAATGTACATTATATTTCTATTCCTCCAACAGAGAAAGGAAGTAAAAAACAGGACTAAAATACAAAAAAAAAAAAAAAAAAAAAAAGTAAATAAGAAATCTGAATAATGCAACACGTTTCATACGACAAAATATTTTCATTTGGTGAACAAATTCACCGATAAATTTGAACGGACTACAGCTTTTTTGCATAAGCCACATTCTTCAGTGAAATTTTGATAACAATCACAATTACAACAAGAAAAATCGAATTTTATTGAATGCAAGTAAAATAAATTTGTAATTTATGTTCCGTACTTCAAGACCTTACATAAAGCAAATATATTGTGACGTTTCACTGGTCACTGGATACAAATTAGGAAGAAGAGTCTCAAATGACCAAACTTTATTACTAGCAATGTGTGCAAATTATAGTTAATGGGGGAGCACAATAATCACATCAATTTCTCTTCACCATTCACGCATTATCCTGTTTACTTCATCGCGCTCTTGTATACACCATAATATTGATTGCAACAACCCATTACTATCTTTCCTCCTAATCACATGATACCGTTTCAAATACAAAGCGAAAGAGCTTAAAATGATTGTCTTTGGACACAATCACGTGTACATAAAATAAGTACTTTTCCGACTTTTGGATACCGAGTTCTCAAAGAATATACCTCACTTTTGAAAGAGGTTTCTTTTTCATTAAATAAGTTGACAACTTACATGAATTCGATGAACAAAAGCTTGAGAAATGATTACGAAGATTTGAGCAAAATTATTCATCTCATTTTTTCCACCTCTTTAGGATAGGAGATGAGTATCAAGATAACGTCTATTGTCGATCCCTTCAAGTCTTCATTTCAAGAATTAACTTTTGTGAGTTTACAATCACATACTCAAAAAAACTTCAACAGAAAAACTCGATGGGAAAGCGAAAAAGAAGGGTTATACAAAAAACCTGCCTTTAACAGCAATTTTTTTTTCCTTTTTCTACTTTGTTGATCTTCATGCACAATGCAAGTCAAATTAGAAATTGTGGTCTTTCCAGTAAGAATGGAGGAGTTGAGCCTGCTGAAGGGACCAATATTAAATTTGATATAAGAATCTCCTATGAGAAATTTACAGGAAAGGATTACAAATACTATTCGAGGCGTCTCCGTCTCAGAATAAAATTTCTTAAATACATATTCATGTTTTTGAAACGAATAACGCATGCTAATTGGTTTAGTATAAGCTTGATTTTGAGGATTTTCTTTTTTTAAGTAAGGAGATTGGGTTCAGTCGAAGCAAATGATATCTCACTGTCCTAGGTTCTGAAATTTTTTGAAAAATTTGTTCCATATAAAATGTATGGAAAGGAAATCGCGATTTGACAATTATCAGAGGCTATCAAGTCAGGAGACTTGATTTTAAGGATTCTTGGAGTTCGGGTGGATACCTTCAATTTTTGAAAAAGAAAAAATGTTGACCCCTATCTAACTCCAATTTATTCTATAAATCGTAAGATTCATACATCTTCACAACTTATTGCCCCTCTACTTGTAATTCATTGTTGGTCGACTCCGATTTCCTAGCACCATTTAATTGAAGATAGAATTCCCGATTTATTGATGATTTTTCAAAATGATCCTATGGTGACACGAAAATTTAACGGGCGAAATTCATCGTCCCAGAAAAATATACGCGAAAAAATTTATCACGTACTTTTCATCGCCACGAAAATTCAACGCGTTAAAAAAAGAAAATTTATTTAGAAAATTTTTTTACGAATCCGTAGCGGAAATTATGTGAAATACCTCGAAGTAGTCAAGAATAGTGTCCTCATCAAAATCATCGTATGTTCTGATCCACAGTTGATTGATCCGTCGAATCGCAAAGAAAGATGAATGATTCGCGATCCGGATCAAATTTTCGCGGTCCGTGCCCAGCCCTGATTTAGGTAGGAGTTTCCGGTATTATTGTTTATAGTATTTGTTGTCAGACTTGAGTTGTTCAGCCTGATAGGAGAGGAGGTCGTGACAAAAGTAAACAAAGAATGAAGGAAATTCAGTAAGCAAATCGAATACTTTTTTGACAGGGATTTGACACCCGTGACGTGACGTAAGCGATGAACACTTTCATACCTCCCTTTTCTAATGAGAAAAGTCGGTAAAATTCAACTTCAAAGCTATATGTAAAAGGAGGAAGACAATAATAATCAAACAAACTCAAGGAACAATTTTCTGCAAAACAAGAAATGTTTACCTCTCTCTCTATTCTAATCAGATAAAAATGCAGTTTACTCAATAACATTTGATTGTACCCGCTTTCTTACATATACTGGATAGAAGTCATATTTTACAAAACTCCACAATGAAAATAGTATATCACACGACTGGTTTGAAAAGTGAGCGATAAATGAGAAGCGTAATGTTCGCGGAACAAGGCAAAGCCCAGTGAAGCGCACGCACGAGTTGTTCGGAGCGAGTCGGGTATACAATTTTTTTACATTGATTAAATTACAGGCTGACCAGATATTTTTGGATGTGAAAGATTATTTCCAAAAATTTTCATTTTGACGAGCAAAAAAAAGACACCTCCTTCTCGGTGAGAAAAAGAGTACAAAGAGTATGTTGTAACACAATAAGAGTATTTTAATCGAAAGAGTGCAGATTTTTAAAATAAGAGTACTTTCAGCTCATTTTGAGGAAAATATGGAGTTCACTTTTTCAGCGACGAGGAAGAGTACTTTTCCACTAAAAAGAGTACCATCTGGTCACCCTGAAATTATAATAAAACTCGTCAACTTTTATAAACGAATTTCTATGCCATTTTTTTACATTGATTAGATTATAGTAAAGCTCACCAATATTTATATACGAATTTCTCAGGTACGACATAGAAGGGATGGAATCCGTTTAGAAAATATATCAGTCGTTAACGCATTATTTTTCGATCGGATAACATCCATTGAAATCGTTAAGTCGATTTTGGGAGAAGAAAAGTTTTTTTTTCGCTTGGAAATCAATTGAGTTGACTTGTGCTTTACTGTAATCAATGTGAAAAATATTTTCCGTATTGTAAAAATAGGGTGATGACCTACAGTCGAAAGTACGCAGCGTCTTACATCCAGCAACGAGTCAATGCTGGCAGTCGTCTACGTCAACCTGTCATCTACTCTGTCTTTTTGAAAATCTTGTCCTTTACTAGCTCATTTACAATAGGTGAACATGATGAACATAATCCAAAACAACAAGGAAGAAGTATTGAACGCAAACATGCATGTAAAACACATATTCATACTTGCATGTTATTGAAAAAAATAATTGCTTGTCAGTAGCGTGGTCCAAGATCTAATTTAAAATAATAAGATTGATATTGCTCTGATCCAAACTTGACGTAGATCAGCGGGCTATAAAGTTCAACATAGGTTCAACCATACAAGCATTACGAAAAGCCTGTAATGATAACTCACTCTAGGGTGGGGTAAAAACAATAGGTTCTCTCTCTTTCATACGAATTGAAGCGCTATCGCTTTGCTTATGTCGTTTTTTTTATGAGACTTCTAAATTACGACGAAACATGAGAATAAGATGAGCCACGGCCCGGAAAGATAGAAACATCACTATAGCTTTGAACTTGGAATGGAATACGTTTCTTCTCTATCCGGCGAGTCTCATACAATCGTTTGACAATATTGATAGGATATTCAAATGAGACCAACAAATCACAGGCAGGAGGTGCACGGCGTTATTCTTCTTCAAGTTAGGTGTCGTAGGTAACTACGAAAAAAAGTCGATCGCAGTATTTGAATTTCACATCACTGAGAGTATTAAAATAATAGTGCGTAAAAAATATCCGATCGTACGAGCTCAGGGATACATTGAATCGCGTATTTTCGTACAGAGAGCAGCACTAACACGACGGAAGATGGGCCTCGGAAGTCGGAATTGAATGCAAATGAACTAATTTTTCTCGCGAAAAACCGAAAATTCAGCGTCAGAGAAAAGAGTACGACCCGGAACCACCAAACAAAGCGAATACACGTATTGATTCTAAACAAAAGCTTATATTGACAAATAAAAAACAAATTTGCACGAATTCCAATGCACAGCTACCTACATATGATTTGATATTAGACGAAGAGAAGATAATAACTTACCTATCTCGAGGATCGATCCACGTAGTTTTCTTATTATTATGATCTATAAAATACACTTTTCCGTCATAATCGGTACCATAATCCCAACCCGCAGGTAATGGTATTTCGGCACTTTTTTTTCGCGGCATTATTCACGAAAACCCATCCGAAATCAGCGTAAATCGCACAACAAGTACTTCATTACGCCATCTTGAAATGTGGATGATAATCACGAACGACGAACGCAGTATGAAGCAGCTGACATCGCTTCGGTAACCAATCAGTGAACGGATTCCACTAGAATGGAATGCGGGTATTTAACTGTTCAGATATACACATGTGTATTAATGTGTATCATGCTGTACTGTATAAAATAAAGTACATCATGTGAACAAAATATTTTGTTCAATATGAAACTACAGTATATTATATTACCTATGTATGTTTGGAGCGCCTACCTCTATTATTTTTCCCCAGGTACATTTACCGTTTTATTCTACTTCTGGTAACTGAATAATAATAAACCTTAATCATTACCTAAACCCTTTCTTCACCACAAAACTCATAGTATGAAAAACGGGTCTATTATAAATTTCTTTTCTCACGGGTTTAATCTCTAATTGTTTGAGATTTATGTAGGTAATTGTATAAATTAGATATAAACTATAATGCTTGAATTTGTTTCAGTACTTGTTGCTAACTATTTTTCAAGTTTGTTACATTATGAGAGAATAGAAAGTAGACCTACTCAGGGGCGGATATAGATGATTTTAGGGTTTGCAATATAACAGTTATATAACTGTTATAACCGATAACCGAAACAAAAAAAGTTCGTTAACCGTTTGACCGATAACCGTTAACCATTCCAAAAATAAAACGGTTATAGCGGTTATAAAACGGTTATAACAGTTATAACCGATATTTTCTGGGAAATTTTCTGACCGTTTGACCGATAACTGTCTTAAATTTAGCGAGTCTCCTGACCAATAACCGTTAACCGTTATAAATCATTTCGGTTGCAAACCCTAGATGATTTTCTTTTCTTTTTTTTAAGGGGAGGGGGGAATTTTGTGACTCTTTGCTATTTATTGAGCAAAAAATTTTTTTTTCTTACTAGGGTCGGCTACTTTGCCTAGTTGACCATGTTACAATCACTTTTTATCTTTGTTTCATCATTCCATCTCATTGTTGCCAACTTCACCTCATTATATGATTGATAGCCCTAAATACAAGCATCAACATACTACAACATACACTTAATGGAAAATACCTTTTCTTTTGTTAATGAAGGTTATCGATTCCTTTATCATAAATACGCAGGTCGCAAGAGTCATTTCAGTAAGAATTATGCTTTTACACAGGTGCATACCAATTGGCCAAAACCGAACCGGCTTGTAGGCAGGGTCAATATTATTGTTAAAAATACATGCATTGGTGTTAACAAGCATCCTTCTAATCCTTGATTTTGGTAGAGCAGTTTCCAATCGTCATATTATGTGGTATTTGATTAATTTACCAATAAAGGCGAAGTGTGTGCTGGTATGTGGAATTTTAAGCTCAAACTCAAAGGAGATTATGAGTGATAAATATATTTTCTTTTGGTATTTTTTTTAGAACAATTCAAATGGAGAGGTGCCTAGGAAAGTTTTGAAATTGCTAGAGTAGACTCTGCTTCAACTTTTGTACATCTGATTTTCAAAAATTGATTGATCAATTAAGTAGTGACATTGACGACGCACTTACAAAGAATGTAAAAATTGAATAATGAAAAAACATGAATAATTGAAATTAATTGTTCAAGTGTGTGAGAGAAAAGTAAATATAAGAAGTTATAATAGTCATCTAAAATCAAAACTTCATAAAAGAAGATTAGATATTATGGTAAAAGAAAACGAATTTACACGAGTCTTATAAGAATAATTTTGTTGAAAAATTGTTTCCTATATAAATGAGCAGTGACGAAACTTCTATAGAAAATGAATGCTGGAAATCAGATTGTGATAGAGAGTTATAGAAAATGAGACTGGAAGATAAGACACAGGTATTTCTCAATGGATCCAGTTTTTTAGAGCGCATTATCTAACTTGAATGAGATGTATGATACCATTACTGACTGCATAATAGCAAGGTGACCACTGACCAGATATACTCTTTTTAAGAGTATTATACTCTCTTGAAGCTCTCAAAAAGAGTATTTCCTCTTCTGCCCAAAATCACTCAGAAATACTCTTCTTGAAAGTGTTCATATTCTTTATACTCTTTTTCAATCGTTTTCAAGTGTGCCATACTCTTCCATTCTCTCTTTTTTTGAAGCTAAAATACGTTCAAAATCTGTTGCCTTTTTTCCCCCTCTATTTTGCTTATCGAATACTCGAATACTCTTTCGTTTTTAAAAAATATGGTCACCCTGTAAAGATAGGGAGATATGAAAATATAGAGGATAGTTTAGAGGTTACTTAATGGGTTTTGACTTCAATTGATGGTTTCATAATTAATATAAATAATAGGTATGACCTGCTTAGAACTGGTTCTTACATTAAAATTCCTAAAATTCTAGCGAGTAAGAAAGCTATCATAAATCTTAGAAACGAGAATGAAAATAAATGTTATTAATGGTCTATTTTACCTGGTTTATTTTCAGTAGATAAAGATCCACAAAGAGTAGCAAAATTAAAAAAAATTAATAGAAACATATTATATTTGATAATGATAAAGCTATAAAAGGAATTGAATTTGCAATGAAATTTCAGAATAATAATACATAAGTATGTAAGTAGAGTTATTCATCTTATTTAATTGAAGGAGGGTTATCAATTAATATTCATCATCATAATAATAATCAATATAAAATCCATCTTTTATCAGACAATAACTAAAGATGAAAAAGAAAATCACATTGATTTATTATTTTTAAAAGATAAGAAAGCTATTGTCTGATTAAAGATTTAAGGAAATTAGTCAAGAATTCTAAACAGAGGTATCTTTGTAAAATGTGTCTAAATAGTTTTCCATGTGGAAAAATATTATCTGATCATAAAAATTATTATGGATTGAATAAACCTACTAAAGTTAGTAATTCTACCTAGTAAAAGTGATGATATTGTTGAAAGTAATAGTGTATTACGCAACGGGTGAAATAAGTCATTTACCGCTTGTTTTCACAAGTTGCGTACAATATTTTACTGTATAAAGGGCGTTAAATTTTCATTGGCGGGGCTCTGCATGCAAAAAAAAATTATAATCATTCAACGAAAGCTCCATTTGCTATACCGGATGGACCAGAAAGATGTTACCAGTTAAATGGGAATTTGCGCTAAATTCACCCCAGCGCAAAAACGCGAAACGTTAGATACAAAATTTATATCTCAATTTTATCTTTAGTTTGCGCACCAACTCAATTTTCTACAACTTTTTTGAGTCGAGTTCTGGATCAAACTGCGCCGAAATTTGACCAATTTGCCAAAATTATCAAAAATTAAAAATCGTTGAAACTTCTATATTTTACATGATTTGAGAGTAAAATTTTACGCCGATTCCGAAAAAATTCCTGAATAACCCTATGAAGCTTGAAAGTGGGAGAATTCCTAATTTCTTATTTTAGAAATCTTGGCAAATTGGTGAATTTTTGCACATGGTCCATAACTCGGCTCAAAAATGTTGTAGAAAATTGAGTTGGTGCGCAAATTGAAGATAAAATTGAGATATAAATTTCGTAGATTTGAAGTATACATCCAACTTTGCGTTTTTACGCTGGAACAGATTTAGTGCAAACTCCCATTTAACTGGTAACATCTTTCGGGTCCACCTGATATATGCTGATTTGGAGACTCTGATAAAGAAGCTCAATAAAAGTAGTAACACCGGGTCTTTACCCCACTCACCCCATTCACTTACTTTTCTAAAAAATGAATATCATTATCAGAAGAAATACGCTTAAAAAGAAATTATAATTTTCTAGAGTGCATATTCGTTCAGAAAACGTTCATGAATTATTTTACTCCTATTTCAGGACTACCAGATCAGTTTTTCAAGAAATTGCTATCATTTTACAAAAAATTTATGATGTAATAAATTATGGGGTAGACCCTTGTATTTTAATAATAATAATAGATTTACTTAGGTGAACCCTTACATTTTTATGAGTAATAATTTAAATATTTACTTATATATTTGATATTTTATTCAAAAAATCCAGTGGGGGATGGCTTTTCCCCACTGAAAAAAGTAATATTTTGGCTAAATTTTAGTAGTTATTTTTGAGAATTGTAGGGTCTTAGAAAAAGTTCGAATTTTTAGTAAATAAATATCATTATCAGAGGAAATAGACTTCAAAAAAATTATAATTTTCTAGACTACATATTTGTTCAGAAAATGTTCAGGTATTATTTTACTCGTATTTCAGGTATTTTTCAGAGAAGTCACCCGTATGTCATTTTCACCAACAGTAAAAACTACCAGATCAGTTATTCATCAAAGATGCACGAGCATACTAATTTTTTCAAAGGCGGCTGTTCACCCCACTCGTTTATTTAACCGAAAAAATCAAAAGGCACAAATTGTGCTAATTACATTCGGGCTCAAAAATTCTTGGTTTAGTTGACGAACTTTCTAAAAGACACAAAACGTACTAATTTTTAAGTGAAGATTTATTTTGAAAGTATTCATCAAAGACGAACGAGTATACTAATTGTTTTGAAGACGGCTGTTCACTCCATTCACTTAGAAGACACACAAGCGTGCTAATTTTTTTTTGAAGACTGCTGTTTACCCCAGCCGTTTATTTATCCAGAAAATTAGCCAAAGACCCGTATTACTACCATTTTCCTTTTTTATATCCCATTCCTGTTAGAAATGAGAAATTTTATTTTACCTAGTATTTTTCAGAGTGCATAAACGTTGTATTTCTAATACGTGATGGATGTTGAACCCAACTCGTCAATCTGTCCAGAAATTGATATGATTTTCACAAAAAACGCACCTCAAAAATCTACCAGGTCTTTGACCCTGGTATAACTACCAGCCTCTTCCTATCTAGAAAATATATTTTTCATTCTGGAAAAGTGAATAATTGTTTACCTAGGTTCATAGTCCAATTCACACCTCAGAATTTTATAGATTTTTCAAAATATTTTTTAATACTTGATGAATGCAACTCATCTATGGTAGATGAACTTTTTCAAAGACGGTTGTTCACCCCAGCCCAACGAAAAGGTGTACGAGCATGCTAATTTTCTTCAAAGATGGCTGTTATACACTTAATTCACTTTGCACAAGATTGTCAAAAATTCAACAGAACTGATACCCTATACCCGTTCATACCTACGAGTAAAACAAGGCCGGAATAAATCGCGTGCGATTTTTCCGCACACGTTTTCTCTGTAATGAAATCACACATGAGTCATTTCAGAATCAACCAATGAACAAACGTGCCAGCTAGAGCGCTTCACAATTTAAGAATCGGACTGTCAACAGTAGCCTAGCCTACAGGAATCATTAATTTAAAAATTTTCAAACACTTATGCTAAAGTATTCCAATTGGCTAGAAATCCTCGTTTCTTCAACCAACTTGGAAATTTCCGTCATTTTGCAGGAAACTTTAACGACGGAACGGTTCATTGGATCATTTTTTTGCATACACCACGTGAAAGAGCGGGTTTTAATCATTTAAAATTGATCTACTTTTCTCAACAAAAATAAATTATTCAGAACGTTAAAATTTTTTCAAAATTGTAGTTGGACAAAATTATCGAATAAAAAATCGTTTTATGAACTTGAATACTTGGCGGATTGAAATTCTATGATTTTCACATAAAAGAGCATTGAATTTCCTATCAGAATCGAAAAAAACAGAAACGATTTTTTGGCAGAAAATCGTCTTTTCCCATTCATGATCGCATAATATTGCTGATTCAATTACGAGTAACCGCTCGCTCTTCAGAAGCTAAGAATTCCTCGACGTCTGCTCCAGATGTTTCCGAAGAAGGTGCCGGGGTTTCTTTTACGTTTATGTTTTCCCAACTACAATTAAAATCGTTCACGATAAGCTTCTTAGTTATCAAATATTCAAAAACTGTTCATGAGAGAGAAAAATCTGTATTACCATTTTTTTAAATTTGTGTAAAGACCCTTCAAATTATCTTTGATAATTCTCAAGTCTTTTTTTATCTCTTCTGTTTTTAATGTTGGCACTTCATCAAATTTGAAACCTGCGACTACTGATCGTCGATAACCATTCCGAGGTCTCTAAAATTTATCAAAAAGAATTCATTACGGACGTATCAAAATGCATTAATCAAAATTCAGGTGAAACTCACAGTTAGAACAACCGTATCGTCATGCATAAAATCAATTTGAAATGAGTATGTAACATCGTCGTGTCCCTCAAGGGAATACCTATCGTGAAGAGGAGACAATTCGAGAAAGTTCTGATGCCCGAATTTCTGACACCGAAAAAATTCACTTGTGATCGTTCTCACCATCTCCCTTTCCTCCAATTTCGTTATACGGTTTTTTTCGTTTAGTTCTTCCAATATTTGTTTCGCATTGCCCATTACTGGAAAAAGATATTAATGGTGGTTGAAACAAATATAAAAGTAAAAGTAATACTACTAACTAAAGAAAACTGATATTGTGTATGAGACAATACCGTCGGACATTATTCGCTCTTCTTCCGCTTGATTTTCTAATTTCTTTATAGCATTTCGGACTGATTTATTCGCTTTTGATATATGTAAATAAGTTGATAACTGCTCGATCGCCTTATGGTATACGGTGCTCATGGTAATTATAATGGTAGAACAGCTACCATGGTATCGAAATTGATATCACAACGAATTTCACAGGTAATGATGATGAATAACTCGCTTATATGAATATGTGAAATACTAAAGATATAATTTCTATTTCTTCATTATTACAAGGAAATAAACGGAACGTTGGATGCTCACAGTGCTCACTCACAGCGTCTTTCTTTCTTTTCAACTCTGTTGATTTCTTCACACTGTCGAAAACTCCTAATGTCTGTCCGCAAATAGATTGGGTCACGTAAGCCTAAGCGAACCCGCGACGCGCTTTCATGCAAAAAAAATTGATTACGATGCGAGGAAGCGGTTCGCGGGTTTGTTTACCTCTTAGACCATACAACAGATAGACCGAGCATAGCAATGAATCTTTGAACGGAGGACATGATAAGAATACACATAAGAAAATAAGAGGCACGGTATAAGATGAAGAGGTAATGACACACCGCTAAAATCGTGTCCGCAGTTTTGAAGTTGTACGTACAAACTTCCGCTAGGTTTGCAGCGAACACTCGGGCTGTTTCCCTGTTCCTTCTACACCCCACCTGCGCCGAGACGTTACCGTTGGTACCCTAGTATTGATGAAATTTCCAAGGATTATAAAAAATCCAAGAATTTACTTAGAAGGGTGATTCTTTCAAAATTTTATAGAGTAGATTAAATGGTATTTTTATGCCAAATATGAAATGCATCGGCTGATTCCTGATCCTGCAATAAATTTTTGAAAGTAGCGGCGTTCCCATAAGACTCTGTACATTACCCATCACTTTCATCACGAGCGCTGCGCTCGGGATGTTCAGAACTACTTCAAAATCACGGACAGCGTTTACCACAGTCAGAATACGTTCGTGTCACTACCTCTTCATCTTATACCGTGATAAGAGGTACTGGACCTTGTTTACAAATTTGATGGGCGGCGCGGGTGTACGGTGTGTTTCACTGCTCCGCGCGTTCACCCGCGTAGCCTTCATTGAGGTCCAGTCCCCCTTATTTTCTTATCATGTCTTCCGTTCAACGCCTTGTACACGCGTATATGGCCGATGCTCGGTCTATCTGTTATATGGTCTAAGGTTTACGTGACCTACTATAACGTGACCCATTCTATTTGCGGAAAAACTATACAAGTCCCACTAGTCCCACGAGTCCCTACAGCCCTAACGAAGTGCTGTCTTTATCCGCATGGAGCGCTATAATACTATTGTTGTCAGTTATAGTCAAGGTATAGTTTTGTATCATTTCATATTCGTCAATTTGTGTGTTAAAGGTGAATATTCTAGTCAGCCTTTTAATAAAGAATGGAAAACGTATTCATGATTATTTGTATTATATTTTATTAATGATTAATGCGAGTTTGTCAGTAGGGATTGCAGAAAAACAGTTATAATAACTGTTATGACCGTTAACCAAAAAAAAATTAGGACATCTGACCGTTGAGAGATAACCGTTTGAAGAGGGAATGGAAGAGTGACCGTGACCGTTTGACCGTTAAACAATTCGGTCAAAAGGTCATAACAGTTATAACCACGGTACATTATAGAGGTATTGACACAACGAGAAATTTCTGTCGCACGAATTGTGTTAATTCATACGGAATCCCGCTACGCTCGCAGCGATCGTTTGAATACCTTCCACACCCCACCTGTGTCCGAACCTTACCGGAGGTACCACAATATTGACAAAATTTTCGAGGGTTGTAAAAGATGAAGAAAATTCACCTAAGAAAATAATTTTTTTTTAAATAAGTAGAGCATGGTGAGTTGTCTATTCATACCCGGTTTCAGATTTTTAGGTTAATACCTGATTCCTCTACGAATTTTTAAAAATTGATGAATTTACATTACCTAGTATTCATGTAGTTTTCATGCTTAGTAATACCTTGCAACGCTCCTAGCGTAGATTATATCAACTGACACAACTCAGGCGACAGTAACAAACACGGCTAATATACCTTCGTGTCAATACCTCTATAATGTACCGTGGTTATAACTAACCGTTTTTTTAACGGTCATAAATTCATAATAACAGTTATTTATAACTTATAACTGACCGTTTCCTTTTCAGTTTTCAATCATTTTCATTTCACATTCACATTTGCAAAATCCAAATCCCAACCCAAAATCGAAATAACGAAAACGGAAGGAAAATCAAAATTGCAAATCAAATTGACGAATTCACGAATTCCGGAATTCGAATCGAATTGCGATAAGTAATTAAGTACTAAGTAGAGCAGCCGTCCAGCCGAAGCTGCTCAGACACCGCACTTGTCACTCCTTCAAGCACGCGTGAATAGACTAAATCGCCGTGACGTCATTCATGAACATTTACTGATAACAGGAATCGAGAGAATGCGATAGTATACTGTATCAGTTCAAAGTAGGATATCGATTCCCATAAGAATACACAGGGATCATTTCGATCATACGCTCAAATTAAAAAATTGGAAATAAGTAAGCAATTACGTGTTTATATTGAGAATCAGGAAGTTCTCATGTCTTTGAAAATGTACCTGCGGTTCTTAACTTATTTCTTGTTTTCAAATCTGAACGTAAGATCGAAACGTTCCCGTGTATTTCTTATGGAGCATTTTTTTTGTTTTGAACTTACGCGTAAGTTGGGGTAAGTCATTGCGGAGCAAACATCGCCTTGTTATCAGTGAATGTCCGTGAATGACGTCACGGCGATTTAGTCTATTTTTTTTTTCAAAAATCGGGAAATGCGACCGATATAACGTAAAGGATTAGGTTTTCACACTTTTGGTTTGTTTACATTTTTTTTTTTCTTATCTCGGTATGAGTGAAACGTGATCAGAGTTTGTGGTTCAGAATTTTTATTATACGTTTGGAAGGAAGAATAACCACAGAAATGTGAAAGAATGACGTTTTTAACACAAAAATATTATTCTTTCACATTTCTGTGGTTATTCTTCCTTCCAAATGTGAAATAAAAATTCAGAAATACAAACTCTGATCACGTTTCACTCATACCGAGATAAGAAAAAATGTAAACAAACCAAAAGGGTGAAAGCCTAATAATATCCGATAATATTGTGTGAGAATGTGAGAACTGAGAACTGAAAATGGTTATTGTTAGTTTATATGGATGAATCTCTTCCTTTTCAAAGAAGGAGAAATTCTTACTTTTTTCGATTGCTTTTTCAATTTATTTTCGGACTTCGAATAAAGAATTCATTCTTTGTTTTTTCTTTTTTTTTGTCTCCTAAATAGATATTAGTTTATTAGAAGTGTATAATAATTAGACTCACGATATATGAGATTGAAAATTGAATCAAAATATTCAAATTGTAACCTAAATAAGGACTGACCGTTATGACCAAAAAATTATCAGAAATAATGGTCATAACAGTTATGACGGCTTGGACTGTTTCAGAAAATGCTTTTGTGACCGTTAACCGATAACCATTTCAAATTTTCCATGCGTTCTGACCGATAACCGTTAACCATTAAAAATTATTTCGGTCGCAGTCCCTATTTGTAAGTCTAAATATAATCATTCATAAACTATAGTTCCAGGTGTTGGAGAAAATAAAAACAGCCGTGCAGCATTCAGCACTCCGGCCAACAATATTGCAACTAGGATGGTCCAGACGACAGCATCCCTCCTGGGATCGATAACACACACAAGATGAAGATCATCAAGAGCGGTATGTGCGCACGTCTGTTAATGTTTACTGATTGCAAAATTGTCTTGGATATACTGTGCGATGTTCTTTTAAAATAAACTTTTATTCATTAATAAATTCCTTTGTGAGTTCGTTTCCTAACATCAGGGACTAATAGAATCTTCCACTGTGCATTTACAAATATGTCCACCTCAACATAGTATCGGAGAGGTGGTTACTAAGATTAGAGCTTGCAACCGAATCATCCATAATTTGCGGTTTTGGTAACGGTTGTGGTTACGGTTATAAAATTTTTTACCATGAAACGGTTACCTGTTATGGTTACAGTTACGGTTACAGAAAAATTTGCATACGGTTATCGGTTAAATACGGTACTACTTGGTACTTGAAGTTGAAACTTGAAAGCTGTGAAGCTGTATTTGGAGATTCGGAATTTTGAACTCAGATTGATTCATGTAATGTTAGAATGTACTCTGTACACTATCCTCTCCGTGAACTCACTTTGTGTGCTTCACACCTTTTTCACATGCCTTCGCACAATAAAAGATTGACATATGTACATTGCTGGCTACTGTTTTGACTTGACAAAAACTATAATTAGATATACAAGAACATCTCCCTCTCAATTGACAGATCGTGATGGCGGATTACTCATTACAGTACTACAACAAGTAAATCCGTTGGGTTAACGTACATATTTGTCGGGAATTTTCTAAATTTGAATAAAATGAAAAATAATGCTGTTGAACTATGTCAAACAACAGAAAATTACCTTAACCACATAACCACTTCATTTTAATCCGGGACCCAGTTGCGGTTACAAAATACATTTTGGCACTTATGCACTTATGGGGTTAACGGTTGGATGCGGTTATGGGATGGGCCAAAAGGTATTGGTTGGTTATTTGGTTATCAGTTACAATAGAAATGATGTGGTTTTTTAACAGTTATTGGTTGGGTTATGGTTGCGGTTGCGGTTGCAAGCCCTAATTGAAATCTTCCCTCCTCAACAATTGTCAATTTTATGTGATCATCCCAAATAATGCGAGGAGTGGTTGTCGCGGCAGCACTGATTTTGCCGTGAAGATCAGACAGCACTGATTTCCCCAAAAATACCGATTATTTTGATGTTATTTGATATTCGTTAATAATTATTATAAAAATGTTTGTCTTTTCCGTTCTTTGTGATTTAATAATGTAAGCGAGAGGGCGCTACTGTAATATAAACAATTATTATAAAGGTGATAATAATATGTGGTAGCTTTATGTATTTTGAAAATTGGTTGAACTTTTACCTTATAGCTTCTGGGTTTTCCTCTTCTCTTTGTCTTTATGTTTTTACGACCATGATCGAGTCCTTTTTCATTGTTCATTATCAATATAATTAATCCTTTTTCTATTCTTATTTCAAGTGTATCCTGACAAATAAATTCCAAAAAATCATAACAAAATCGTTTTAATTTGCTGAAATAAAATGTGGGTTATGGTGTGATGACAATCATAACTAATGGTAAGAGTATCATTTTTTGCTTTCTTCATTCTTAAACGAATTTTGTTGTGAGTAGGTATTGTATATTACCAATTTTCAAGGCTATGAAAAAAACTCATATTTTTTATTAAATTCAGAGAAATTTTTTACACTACCAGTACTTTTTATATTTTGACAACTGTGGTTTACAGATTGACTGGAAGACTGTTGTGTAGAACTAGTCTTATTTTTATTTTTGATATCACTATTAGGTTGACTTGAATTTTGACAGGATTCATAAGTAACCTTGTTTGTATCATTCTTAAATGTGTATTGGCCTAGACAATTTCTAGTAATTTCATAACTTATCTTCCTATTATTGTAGGGTATTTTATGTTCTTTTAAATATTTTAGTATAGTCTTCTCAGTTATTTTATATTTCAAAGAAAAACTTCTTACACTATTTTTCTTGAAGTTATATTCTTTCAATATTTTTATCAACTCATTAGGAGTCATTTATTCATATAAAATTTTTATTTTTTACCATACCATACTTCCATACAATATTACCTTATTTCTGTACCATATTACCTTACCTTACCTTACCTTACCTTACCTTACCTTACCTTACCTCACCATACAATATAAAATTTTATTTTGATAAAATAATGGAAAGTCAAATAAAAAGATACATGCCCTCCAAAGTTGAACTAGAAGGTCTTGATAGAATAATTTCAAAAAATAAAGAATTGGAAGAATTAATTAAAAATGAGGAAAGTAATTTTGAGAGAATAATTCAAGCTATTGATGGATTAAAAAAATATAAATACTAATATGAAAACTATTATGAAGCAGTTCTTTATAGCTCTTCAATTCAGATATTTATAAATATGCAAATTTAAACTCTACTTGAAAGGGAGGAGAAATATAAGAAAATCATAAAATCTCAAGCTGAAAAGCATAATGATAATTCTGGGGTTGAAGAACTAAATAATGTCTTCTCAACTATAATTGTAGACTCTAAGGATAAGAAATTATCAAAGTATATGAAGAAAACCTTAAAAGATATTAAATTTCATGATGATTTTAAACCTGCATTTTCAGAAGTAGGCAATAAAGAATTCACACGTGATGAATTGAAACATATGAAATCTGACCCTCAAAAAGAACCTAGATTTAATAATATTAAGAAAATAACTACTGTGAATGTCCCCAGTATAAATAATGACGCAACTATCACACAATGGAAATTATTTTTTTTTAGAAAGTTAGGAATATATTGTGAGCATTGTAGGACAAGCCTGCTTTGCTAGTGTATATTCTGAGTGTGTACATCTATTTTAGACATATTATTTTTTTGAGAAAGTTTTATGTCAGTTTTTTATGTCTTGGAAGGTTTTGGGAAGGATTTAAGTCGTTTTTAGGAAGGTTTTTGACACATCATTGTCTAAAAAATTTTCTTCTTAAAAAATTTCCTACTTAAATAATTGAAATATATTAAGGAAAGATGGAATCCAAATCTCTGACTATAAAGTTATCACAAAATGAAAGATATTGTTCAAAATATAAAAAGGTGAAGAATGAAAAAGAATTTGTATCTGTCCTTAAATCAATTGAAAATATCTCTCCAATAATGTGTAAGGAATGTGCTAATGTTAAAAATAATATCACGATAGATTTATCTCAAAGTGAAAAGTATTGTTCAGGGTGCAAGTCTGTAAAGGATCAAAAGAATTTCTTTATTAATCATGATTGGTGTAAAGAATGTAAGAGTAAATCAATGAAAAAATATTATGAGAAGAATAAAGACAATCATAAATTAGTAGTTCAAAAAAATTATAAACGTAAGCAAGTGCAAGCTATTTGTGAATGTGAGAGAACTGTTTCTTAGTTTCACTCAAAGCTCATCTAACAACCCAAATACATAAGGATATGTTAGAAATAAAGCAACAGTTTAAAAAATAATTTTTCTTTTAAATTTTTTCCTTAATAAATTGAAAGAGAAAATTGCATTAAGTAAAAATTTTAATATGAAAATGGTTACTGTCAAGGAGTCAAGAATCCTTGCAAAAGGTAAAACATGAAAGGATATTATAAAATGTGGAAAGCTGATCTATTCAGAGTATTGAATCTTGAACCACCCCTAACAAAGAAAGAGTTTCAAAAAATTGCAAAGGAGAAAAAAATAAAAGGATATTATTATAAAAAGAAGAAAGCGAATTTAATTAATGCTCCAAGTTCTACACACTTAAATGATACACAGAATAAACCCACTCTATAAGCCTTTCACACTTCGGGTTCTTAATGCCGATAGTATAAGCGTTTGCCTGATTTGTTATCAAACTCGTAGTCAAACCAAATTTCAAGTTTTTATTTTCAAATAATTTTTGTAATTTTGTGGATTATATTTACATTTTACCATCCCGTAAAGAAGCAAAAATAAAAATTTGCCTAAAACTTCCAAGAATTTTGTCAATTTTTCAATCTGAATTTTCTCATTTTGATAATATGACTACGTGTACGATAAGAAAAATGTAAGCAAACGCCAAGTGTGAGAGGCTTATTGGAGCATGTATTTCCATTTGAGGATTCATTCTATGAACCTGAACCAGAAAAAACACAAAATGGTATCGAGCTTATTGAATTGTATCAGTCCATACAAAGTACTATAATTATAGTCAAAGTATAATATTCAATATTTAGGTACCAATAATATATAATGGAAGGTCTATGGGTCTGCCGTACAAAGTTAAATTGACGTATATCCGAATCGACGATCAGGCAAACTGTATCTTTTGGACGATCGGTGCGAGTGTGTGAATCGTGATAACACACTACCATTACTTCATTGATGGAATAACAGGGGAAAATTCAGATCTAGAAAATTGGAGCTTTGTTTCACGTGGGATGAACACACTACTCTGAATTGTGTTGAAATGAACGTTGGATATACGTCAAAATTTTGACGTATATCCGAAGCACGATCCAAAAACGCTAATATTGGAAGGAAGGATGCTTGTATCGGAAAACTGGTGTGATAATTGGATTTCTCGTTAAAAAATCGTTCTAGTAACACATAGTTACATCTCAATTAGCCGTATTAATCTTACTTTAAGAAAATGTAACTTCTTCCCAATCGTCGATTTGGATATATGTCAATTCAACTTTGTACGGCAGAGTCAGTCTTTAGTGCCCGGGTCGACCCTAAAAAGCGATTGCAACTTGTTTGTGGCTTGTAGAACGATCAATTAACATAGACCTAAAAAGTAAAAAGTTAGTGTAATATGGTCGGCCTTCTAAAAAATGATTGTAATATGGGCCGACCCTAACCATCAATATGTGACTTGTAGAACGAGCACAAACATATCACAAAGTAGTGAATAAGATCGACCATTCTATTGAACGAGTACGTGAGTTGATAAATTTATTTGCTTCATAAAACAAAGAAAAAAAAATGTTTCCAAAATAGGTACTTTCTGATAGTGAGGTATATCACAAATCGAATATTTTTGTAATGAAATCGTTCTCAATTATTGTTGCAAAACCTCATCGATCAAACTGTAAATTAATCTGGCACGTCCTTTAGCCTCTTCAATACATTTGTTCATCTGTTCTTCTGACAATGGTTTTCCTCCTGAAAAAAATAATGAAAACTCTAACAAACACCACTCACAAAACAAAACCAACACTCAATAATGCGCTCATTCTGCACTAGGTTATACCTCCAAATTAAAAAAAATCTCACATTCACCTATTGGGATTTAAACTTTTAAGTTTCAAAGGATGGCACCCTGCGTGTTATCGATTAATGAGTGAGTGATCATCATGATTTCACCGTTAGACTACGGCAAAATTTAAACCTTTTTTAATCGAATAGAACTTCATTTTAAAAGAAAACTAATCCTACATTTTATTGCACTCTCGTTAAAAAATCGAATTATAATCGATTTAATTACGCAGAACTAATTTCCATCACTTCTTACCCTCCTGAAGTTGACAATATTTCCGTTTGAAACAGTCCACGATCACTCACTCAATTTCACCCGCGCAGATAATTTTGCAGCGCCATCTAGTGCAAGTTTAAACCCTAATCTCCTGAATGCTAGTCATGCTTCTATCATATCCGTTTTTACGAACAATATCACTCGCGCAGATTTCGTAGCATTATTACTGCGGTACAGTTGAAAATTACTTGCCTGGCTTATAGACAGAACAAAATTTATCATCGGCGACAACTACTAGGAAAGTGCCTACACTAAGAGACGCTTCTTCGCTACATGGGTCAACTAATATTGTATTTTCATCCATGATAGCAAAAGACGTAGATATAGGCTTACACGGGACGTGGATTGAAGTCCGAACTGATTCATCGACCGATATCACGCTTGTGTCAATATTATACTCCACTTTAGGCAACGTAACTGAAATATCAACGTATAAGATAATTACTAAAGAATCACAACCAAAAAACGGGCTCGTCATATGAGTAGTACCAGTGAGAAGGGCGCAAACTAAACAGGTAAAACACGCGTCTTCTATTGCGCCATCATAATTTAAACAGATGATATCACAGCGCAACGTCCATACTAACTTATCGGCTTCGATGCATAAACTCTTCAGATCGATAATTTTAGATCGAGATGCAATATTATTAAGAAAAGCTGTTAACACTTGAGCTTTCTCATTCGGAGGACCGGGTCGAAATTGAGACGAACAAAGAGGAGGAAACTCTGCATTAATCATCAAGAATCCATTTTCAGGTTCTTCTGTGGTGGGAGGTCCTAATTCCTGGAGAAGCAGTCACGTACAAGGATAAATTTCCACCTTATAAAGACGCCAATTAATTGTAGAGTAAGATTTGATGAATTACCGCTTTAACGCCGCAAACTACACACGTACTACCAATACGAACGATTGCTGAACCATCGGCTGCTCGTGTAGAGTTGATATTCACCGTCACACTTCGAAATTTACTGACGCCGCGACCGTCAGGTCGTATATTTTGCGCCTGAACAACAGTGATGAAAATTTTGAGTGTCATACGTAGAATTATAATGAGCTAGAAGTCAGACGAAACGGGCTAAAAGACCAGAAGAATCAACAGATTGAAGAAGATGGTTTTTCCCGACAGAATGAAATTTGAGATTTGTTACTTCATCTTTCTGAATAATAAAATATTCCCAATGAAAATAACATAAAAACTCATTTTGATTAGGCACCAGAGTACCCCCAGTGCAACTTTTTCAGCATGAAGTGAACTAATTGTTTCCCCTCAACTCTCTTTTGTAGGTCAATTGTTTCGATAACTTGATATCGATAACTCATTACGATGTGTGAGAAATATCTTCATATTAAATAGAAGAATAAGATTCGAACAATTTTCTGATAATCATCGAAAAGCACTAGTAGGATGAAAGTAACTTCAAAATTTAGTAAAGTAGGGTTTCAGTAATATGGACTACAAGAAGAAAAGTATAACTACAGAAGACTACAAACCAAATGATCTTGATAATATTTCAAGGGATGAATGGATCTGGAAAAGTGATTAACTTGAATTAGAACAGAAATAATATTTGATACGTTAAGGCGGAATATAAAGTAGTGATCTACAGGTGACTCGCACCACGTAGTAAAACCAACTATTTTCAGAGAAGTAAATCTGATTTTTTTTTTTTTGTCATTCAATACCAGAAGAGCAGGTTTACTTTTTCCTTTCGATGTTGATAATTCTTCAACTTAATAAAAAATATAGTTCGTCAACGGGTTGATTACTTGTAATGATCCATTTCATTATTGCATCAATGTGGGGATATTTCTTCCATCTCGAAAATCAAGGCTATTTTACAACAATGAAAGACGAGACGAGCACAAAAACGAAGTTATTAGAAACGATACAGAACAGAGAAGGGATAGCTAACTCTTGTAGTGAACGTAGCTTCAAGTTACGCGTTCGCTGCTCACCTAAAGCGCTACAATCCCCATTGAAATTGTACAGGCGAAGAGCGGTGATGCGCAACGGCAGGGGAAAGTAATACATTTCTAATGGTGATTGAAGCGCCGCAGTGAGCGACGAACGCGTAACTTGAAACAAGCTGCCCTATTCGAGTTAGCCATCTCTTCTCCGATACAGAACGTCCAAACAGGCCAACATACTACTTCGTCTCACTAAACGGTACCCGGTTTCGGTCTTAGACCATACAACAGATAGACCGAGCATCGGCCATATACGCGTGTACAAGGCGTTGAACGGAAGACATGATAAGAAAATAAGGGGGACTGGACCTCAATGAAGGCAACGCGGGTGAACGCGCGGAGCAGTGAAACACACCGTACACCCGCGCCGCCCATCAAATTTGTAAACAAGGTCCAGTACCTCTCATTTTCTTATGTGTATTCTTATCATGTCCTCCGTTCAAAGATTCATTGCTATGCTCGGTCTATCTGTTGTATGGTCTAAGGTTTCGGTCAACAATGTTTGTTATCTGTTGTTCTCTTAAGGACCTACACTCTGTTCCACGAGAGTTTGGTATTATAAATTACGGGGAACCTGCATTCCATTGGCGTTCCGTAACGTGAAATAAGCGTGAGTGACATAGGTTGCCTATCGTTTATAATACCAAACTTTCGTGGAACAGACCATGACTGTCTCTAGTTACAGGGCGGAATATTAAAGCTGGCAACGTCGCGGTGACGAAAAATACGGGGCCGAGTTTTATACACGTTCTTATGCAAAAGTTTGGAAAAACATGTTAATCGTTGATTTGCGAATAGTATTCAATTCCGAAGGGAAAAAGTTTATAAATACATCGAAAGAGTAAACGATTCTCGATTTTTTGAGCTAGATCTCGTTAAAATTGATCAACTACGAAGCAAGTTATTCAAGTTTAAAAAAAAAAAGTCAGACAGAGGGCGAAGTGCAGTACATGTATCGCGCTTCGCCCTCTGTCTGCCTTTTTTTTTTTAAGCGTAAATAACTCGCTTCGTAGTTGATCAATCCTAACGAGACCTAGCTCAAAAAATCGAGAATCGTTGACTCTTCAAATCACATTCTCTTCACTTTTATCAAAAACTTCACCGTATTTGTGTCAAATAGTATTTTTGATATTCTCCCATAAGAGACTGTACAAATATCGGCCCCGTCCAATGTTGTCGAGTTTTGAATATTCCAGCCTGTAACTAGAGACGGCCATGAACAGACTGTAGAGGTATTCTCGTTCGATGTAAACAAACATGGCGCTGGATGTGGTAATCCGACTTGGTGAAAAATCAAGTGCTGGTGGCTGTGGAGTTGTTATCAGCACCACCACTTGATATTTCACGGAGTCGGATCAAGGTTATTCGGGCCCTACAACCGCTAGGTTCGCTGTAGTCGCGAAAATGGAACCGGGGTTGAAGGAAAAAATTGCATTTGTCTCAATGTAATTTCAATTTGAAATATCTTTGGAAAGAAGCAATTTTTTGAAAAAATTGAAAGAACTAAATTTGCTGATCATAAAATTTCCTTTCAAATGAAATTATCAGTTTTGAAATACATTGAAATTTTATGAAAACAGTTACTACCCGCTCACCTCGACACCCGCAATGTCTATTATGTACCCGGTTGCGTTACCAGCGAAGCTAGCGCTGTTGGACCCGAATTAGAATACTAGGTGTACAGGTTGTCTCGTTCTTCTTCTTCTTACCAAGAGGACAGAGAAGCATTGCGACAGAGAACGCGCATGCAATATGTAACAATTAATACCGACAACGTACAAGCGCGCAGCCTCGACGTGATAACAAGAAATCTTCAGTACAATTATCACCGGATAACTCGGAAAAAAATGCTTTTAGCGTTAAATTGAAAAGGATATATAATATATTCTCCATAAAATTTCCTTTCCAACGCGGATCGTTTCAAAGAAATCCATTGAGCCGCTCTCGAGTTATTTTTCTTTGAAAAATACAAATTTAACATACGTTCTTATGGAGCGGCAGTATTTTGTCCTCCCGGTAGTAAGAAGAAGAAGAACGAGACAACCTGTACAAGTAGTATTCTAATAACCTTGGAGTTGGATTACTACATCCAGCGCCATGTTAGTTTACATCAAACGAGAATACCTCTAGGTCCTTAGTTCTCTTTATTAGTTCAATAGTTCTCTGCGCTGGGTGTATCAAGCGTTGACTGATCAGTGTGGCCAATTCGCAAGCGGTAGTGGACCCGAAAGAGTCGCCCTCTACATTCACTATGGCGGCAATTCGTGCCGGGCAGCGCTAGTTACGCGCTAGCTTATCACACGCACACAAATTCATGTATGCACCACGCACGCAAGGAAGAAGGTGAACCTCCCTATAATTTCCATAGGAATAATTTTTCAAAAATTCTTATAAAATTAGGGAAGACTTATAAAGGTTTGGTCGTTTTGGTCTCATATTTTAGAGGATTTGATTATTATACCGTAAGAAAAGAAATCATTTTCAACAAGCCATCAAATGAAAAATTTTTCCCGTGTTCAATATTCCATGGTTCACCTTTTGATAACTTCGACTCGATGGTCACGCTCTCCCACGAATGCACGGCCCAAATACCGGAAACTTCTATGTCGTTTTTATACATGGCAACTAGCCGACGGGATTGGTACTACCATAGTAATCAAACAGGATTTTCGACTAGCGGCTAGGATTGTTACTAATCTCCTTTGTGTTTCGTGGGTCAACAGCGCTCAATGTATTTCTAATGGGAGTTTACGGTATATAAGATGTAGGTATAATGGACCGCCATCTTGATTGCAGAAAACTTTAACACAAGAAAAATTCCCATAAGAGCCTATGTTGAATTTCAAAAAATTCGTGATCTTCAATGAACGATAACTCGAGGTCGGCTCGATAGATATTTTTGA
Source organism: Aspidiotus rigidus (assembly GCA_035079385.1). Classification (NCBI taxonomy): domain Eukaryota; kingdom Metazoa; phylum Arthropoda; class Insecta; order Hemiptera; family Diaspididae; genus Aspidiotus; species Aspidiotus rigidus. The sequence goes on from JAVHKY010000052.1 coordinate 5,085,037, forward strand.
TATTACGCTCGTTGGAAAGGAAATTTTATGGACAACAAATTATCTTCTCTTCAATTTTTTGCTAGAAGCATTTTTTTCGGAGTTATTGATTAATAATTGAAACACGTTTTTTCAGTCGTTCTGCAAAACAAGTGTAGTTGTAAGTAGCCGCTACCTACGACTACCACTCATTACCCAGAACGGCTGAAAAAACGTGTTTCAATTATTAATCAATAACTCCGAAAAAAATGCTTCTAGCGAAAAATCAAAAAGAAGATGATTTGTTGTCCATAAAATTTAGCCTAGGCTTCTATAAATATAACGACACAATGTCATGATGGATCTATTGGTAGAGTGAGTATGTTCAATTAATCGATTGCGTTCTGCAAAGCTACGCAGAGCAACTGGTGTCAGATTTTGGAGTTCAAAAATTAACGCAAAATATTCTGAAAAGGAAGTCATCTGATAGGAAATTACAAGATGAACAAATTTTATTCTTTTCATTTTTCCAAAAAACCAACAGTTTTTGAGATATCAATATTCAATACAGAGGCTCTTAGGGCAATTCCGTGGGAAAGATCCATTATGGCGTCTCATTACCTATGCTTATAGAGCCTTATTAATTATTAGAGTCAGCTCATTCATTCAAAGAACAAGACAATTTTCCATTAATTCAAAACCGTCCACCCATTGTTATTTTAGCGCTAGTACTGTGTTTTTTTAGAGCGGGGTAAGCGCGGGCTATAGAGAAATAGGTTCGATACTTTTACATGGGCTGTTATGGGAAATAAACCTTCATCAGCGATTTTCTCTAAAAGTATGCGTTAAAATACAAACATGTCAAAGGTGAACTTGAAGAAAATTTTCTGTACTTCAATTTGTTTTCTCATTCATCAAAATGTATATTTCTTGAATCTTGAGAAAGTAGCTTGTCAAGAGTAATTCTCCATAAGATCCTATGTAAAAGTACAAAACCTAAATTTTGCAATCGCCTGCGAGTGACATGGAAACAAAAACGTAAAAACAAACTTTTGGTTTGGCGCTCTGCGTTACATGGTAGTTTTGTAGAAGTGAGTCTACTCCCTCTTCTAGAGTACTATACTCTGCCGTACAAAGTTAAATTGACGTATATGCGAAAACAACGATCACCGAGACGAGGCGTTCGGATCAATGGGCTGTATGTGTGTTGGTAACAAAGCTTCGTATTCACACACCACTACTATCACAGTCGATTGCATACCAGCGCGAGGTGAAAAATGTACCGTATCTGAAGATTGAGCACTTATTGAAGAAAATTATTATAATCATCGAATTCTGCGTTGAAAATTGCTATGAGTGAGCAACTTATGCGATCTTAATATCTTTCCGAATACATTTTTATATTCTTTTTGATACTTTTCCGTGATCGTTGTTTTCGCATATACGTCGATTTAACTTTGTATGGCAGTAGTGTACTATAAGAATGGTAAATCTATGGCCGTCTCTAGTATCAGGCCGGAATATCAAAGCTGGCAATGTAGCGGTGATGAAAAATACGGGGCCAAGTTTTATACACGCTCTCATGGAAAAATCTTCGAGATACACGTTCATTGTTGACTTTCAAACAGTATTGTTTCTGTAGGAAAAAACTAAAAAGTTTTCAAATACATGGAAAGCATAAATGATTCTCGATATATTTAGCTAGGTCTCGTTAAGATTGATCAACTACAAAGCAAGTTATGAACGTTTTCAAAAAAAAAGTCATAATTTGCCTCTTGAATAACGTTCTTTTCATTTTTTTCAAAAACTCCACCATATTTGTGGAAAATCGAGTTTTTCAATGATCTCCTATAAGATACTATACAAATTTCAGCCCCGTCCAACGTTGTGGAGTTTCAAATATTCCAGCCTGATACTATACAGGGACGGCCATGGTAGTAGTCAGGGGCAGTCAATGTTCCAGTGACATCACGGGAATGTAGGTAATACACAGCGCTCATGGATTAATTTCTATAAAAAATTCAAATGCACAATTAATAGGCCTACTACGTAATATTCTATTGAAAAATTGAAGAGAAGTAAATTTTGTAATTTCTGAGTTTCAGATGACACCTATTTTGAGATTTTTTGTTCAAAAATCTAAAACCCATGTAATTAGCTAGTGCATGCTAGTTGCGTTCTGTTTACTAGCTGAGTGATCACACCTCTGTATTCTATGCACCTTATATACCGGTAACCTAGCTGGTAACCAAGTTAGCGTATTGGAAATGTTTTGAATACAAGGAACCCAAATAAAATTTGTAGAAAGGTATTTCAGTTGCCAAATAAATAAAAACAGAAGAAAAATGATGTGTTTGTATTATCATTGTATTATAGTACTTTAGAAAGAGGTAATTGGGATTTAAACTTGGAGTTGGGGAGTTGGTAGCCCTGACGATATTCACCCTTGCATTCAATGCTTTTTAAATGAAGAAATTTCACGCACCAATTAATAGGGTTTATTGTTTTTTAAAGCAAATACAAATATAAATTTTGTAGTCTGTATCATCAACATTAAATACAAGAAAAATTGTAGCAATAGAAGATATATTGAAAAAATAACAGCTTATTGAAAATCAATGTATGAACGTACATAAATTCTCTGATTCATCCTTTTAGTAGCGCTCTCTAGTGTAGGTTTAAACCCCAATTGCAGTGACTATACATACTTCGTAAGCGAAGTATGTATAGTCAATGCCAATAGGCTCACTCCTTCAAATTCAAAACTACCATGTAACGTTCACGGAGCGTAAAACAAAATGCCCATTTTCACGCCACCCAGAGGCAATGGTAACATTTGGGTTCCATATTTTTACATAGGCTCTTGTGGAGAATTATCCTTTACAAGCCATTTTCTTAAGAAAAATGTATTTACCTGTTAGGGCTCAGCTAGGAGCGCCACTTTCCACGCTACACTCCAAGGTGTTGGTATGTGTAATAGTCCCGCATAAATAACACAGGAATGATTTTTAAAAGTTCCTCACTACTTAATTGATCAATTAATTTCAAAAAATAAGATGAAGAAAAGTTGGAACTGAGTCTACTCTAACAATTATTTCAAAATTCAAAATGTTATGATCAAAATTGTTGCGATAATTCTCACTTTTGCTGCTTGTACAGTAGTCAGTAATATACTATTTTTCAAGTATACAAGTAATAAAATAAAATGAAAGAATTTATCAGAAGTTAATCATTTCTATAGATGTGTATAATATTGAGATCATTATACGGTCGACTTATTATTATAATATGAAATTTTATCCAAATAGGAACTGCCCACGCCGTCGTGACGTCCCTCATTGCCACATCCCTGCAAAATGCAAACAAGGTGCAAACGTCGCGAACACACTTCAAAAACCCTTGAATGTGATTGATTGTGTTGTTGTTGGATCTATCACGTTTGTCGACTATTCTCAAGGAAGGTCGTGCCGAGCAGACGACTAGGTCGATAGAAACTATCGAGAGTCGTTAATTTGGAGGAGAAATCCGAAAAGCACGAGAGCGCAGCCGGCAGAGTGGCTTACAGGCTGCGCCGCTAACTTACTTGGATGACCGTTTTTCCGCGCGAAGCTCAAACAAGTACAAACACAATCATCACATGCCAAATAAAAGTCCTTTATTGTAAAAAAGGGAAAAAATGTAAACCTAAATAAGATTTAATTTTCTTCTTTCTCTTCAGAGGACTTTTCCTTCTTCTCATCTTCGTTCTTCTTATCTACCGGCAGAAAAAATAGAATTCTACCGTTAGTCCTAAGGAGTTAGGTAGGATTAGGAGGAAAAATATTCGGCTTAAGGAGGGTGCGAAGCAACTCCGCGACCTGTGTACAGAACTCATTGCGAGCGAACAAGCGACGAGTTGATCTCAAAGAGGGTTTCAATGCGTCTGACCCAATGACCCACTCATAAAGGAGAATGAGTTTTATACGAGAGACTGACCAACGATCAATCCAGTAAGAGGCAAACCTAGAGAATGTCCTGCCTAAGGACAATCTGTCGGTTATCGGCTTAGAATTGCAGCAGAAATTCTTCCAAAGAAGAAATGAAATTCTTCAAGTGCGTAGAATGGTAGATAATCTGAAAAGTATATCGATAAGAAATCGCAATAGTATAATAGTAAAAGCTACACTAACCTCATTATTCTCCTCGGCCATAATCACGGAGAGAGCACAACACAAGTAAGGTTGAATGCGAAAATTTTATATTTTACTATACAAAATGAACAATAAGTTAGTGCGTAAATGCAAATGCAAATTGGACCCTTTTTAGCCAAACCCAACCAAGCGACATGATAACAATCTAAAGAAATGTTCCTTTACTATAAGCGGAGATTCTCCTTTTCCCTAGATCGTTATCATGTCGCTTGGTTGGGTTTGGCTAAAAAAGGTCCAATTTATGAACGTATTAATGCAGATTTGTGATTGTGAACGTATGAGGAAAATGCGCATGAATATGAAAATGCGCCGTTATGCATGAGTAATAATTGAAGCAATGGATGGAAATGGATGGAAGAAGGGCCTTAGGGCCGTAAGGCCCTTCTTCCATCCATCGCTTCAATTGAGGAGTTATCTGTCAAAAGGACACAGTGAGCAATAGTTGATTTTCAAAATACGTCTTTGGATTTTTGTATTCAGATACTCATTCCACATTCATTTCATCAAAAAATCTATAATGACAAAAAATATTTTGTGTGTTCTCATCTTTACAGATCACTAATTATTTTTCAAATTGATTGACAAATGAATCTGGGACAATTCCTTAAAGATGTGTACCTTGGGTGCCCTTTTTATGGAGATGAGGTTGAGTGTATGAGTAACCATAAGCGGCAAGCGTACATATGTAATTTTTTGTTTTTTCAAAATTCTGTATATTGATAGGAAATGGTTCAGAGAATTCAAAAATGTGGATATCTGCAAAAAAGGCACCTCTTTGACGGGTGCCCTTTTGAGTGACAGATAATTCCTCAATTGTCCAACCGGTGCCGCTGCTGCCGGCCTATTCGCATGAGGACACAACTGTATGTGCGCTAGAGTCGTGCCCGAAAAGGGGATTCGGCAAAAATTGCCATAAACCTGTATGAAACTAAAACGGGCTGTATCTTTGTCAATATTGAAAAATACAAAAAAGTAGTAAGAGCATTTTTTTATTATTTTCATTCATAGAATAACCTAAAAGAAGAAAAAATTAAGATTTCAACAATTTTCTGTAACATCCCCTTTTCAGGCAGCTTCCAAAAATGGCCACCACAGTTTTCATGGAGGGCGCCTACTTTGTGTCCTCATGCGAATACCGACATCAGATAAGATAAAGGTGATGACGTGAGGCGCGGATCTGCGGCAGCGTCGGGAAGACACGGACACGGTGCCAAGGAATTTTCGACAACGTTCAAGTTTCGATCATACGTTCAACACCTACACAATAATGCATGAAAATTAAAATCTGAGTAATGTTAGCGAATGCAGCACCAATGCAATTTCTCGACTTAGAATGATTTAACTATTTTGTCTGTAATTTGCCATTGATTATTGTATGAATTTATTGGTGCACTAACGACAGCATACGACCCTTCATTCGGCTAAGGTGAATCTAACTCAAGTCCAGTTGTTCTCCTGCCTAATATTAGTTTCATTTGTCGTTGGAACTAGTTTTAGAAGTTTGATAACTGATAAGATAATATCAGCGTTTTTACCCCATCCTGCCGAGATATTTCAAAAGATGATTTGAATGTTAACATCTATTGTCAAGAAGTGTTTTGGGTAACTAGCATATCTTATGGTTACTCGTACTGGTATTTTTCTTTTCGACCTCCTCTTTTTTAACTGATCGAAATTAATGACATCAGTTGAACTTGGACAAGATAAGATAAGTGATTGGGTATGGAGGTAGTCTGAGAAGGAACCTTGTCAAATTTGAATGGTCCTCCTACAATGCAAAGCCTTCAGGCTCATTCTGAAGAAGCTGAAGTGAGTAGTTCGTCGGTGTTTTTCTTCTGAGATCTAAATATTTTGTAGTTTACGACTTCACCACAGAGACTCGCTCAAAATTAATCTCTTTTTTCATCTGTGTAGAACTTACTCTACTACGCGCGAAAATGTGTTCCAAATTTCGCCCACGATATAGTTTCAAACGGAAAACAAAATCCTAGTTTGAATCAAAGATTAGCTGAAATCCGAAGAGAAGAGCTCCGATCAAAATTTTCTTTGGCAGATCCACTGGTAAATTTCATTCTTTTGTGACTTCTGTTAATTTATTGACTTGTTTAACGAAACCGTATTATTATTTATATAGGTCGAGCAAAACCATATCAAGCTGACGGATTCCAGATTAATCGAAAAATTGGTCGAAAAAGAACGCCTGAACACGTTAATATTCAATTTGTACTCAGCAAATAAAGGTTATACCTTATCGGTTATTGTTCGCGGCGGTAGTAATTCAGAAAAACCGATAACGAGTATGAGACTGCCATACACAGAAGAGCAGTTATTTTCCTATATTGACAATGAAGAAATACCTCCGTTATTATGTCACATGATTGATAACTGTATTGTACAGCTGTACTACAATGGTTGTATCATTGCTGAAATACGAGACTATCGAAAATCAACTGCTCCCAATCACTGCGTTAAACATCACGTGTTGTTGCATCAATCAACGCAGGTAGACTCGAAAATATGACTCATCATCAACCATAATCGGCATTTTGAAGAACTTAATCTCGCCTATTTTTACAGACCATTATCAACGACGTGAATGAAGCGATAGACGCAGATCCAAAATTTGAAGACTCATTTAGTGCTAAGTTAGAATTAGAAAAAACATTATTGTTGGCTAATTACGGTCCATTATGCTTAAATCCGAAACCCAGTATTGCGATCGCGAATCATAAGCTTCACTATTCGAAATATTTTTTCAACACTCATAAGTTAAGGTACAAGGCTCGTAAACATACTTTATTAGGAATAGCTCAACATAAACGTCTTGAACAGTATACCAAATGCTCACCGTCAATTTCCGGTCTAATGAAATTTATCGACAAGAAAAATACTACGCTGGCTTTGAAGACGAAAGTACCGAAGAAACCTCTTCCAGTATGTGATCCCATTGAAGGTTTCCTTTGACAGATATCAATTGATCGTGTTATTTTAACTTGTTTTATTTTTGAAAAACAGGTGTGTCCAGCGAGTGATGACTTCTGGACCGGTGCCGTACGCACAGTATTGGAACTAGCCAAACCTATCGAGCGTCCTATAGAAGTGAAGGAATCCATCTTCCAGTCGCGAATAATCGAAGAATACATCATCGAAACTCGGGACGATGCGAGACTGCAATTTATGATTAAATTAGTGATTTCTCAACGAAACGCCGATTTCGAATACATTGGTGAATTACAACAAAGTCGTGAGTTGAGTACTGGTGGATTTCATAATATTTCCTACAAGTGAGTTTTTTGATTTTGTGAAAAAGTTCTCGTTTATTGAAACTGATATTATTATCTTTCAATCAATAAGCTTTCCTTTGGGAACGCACGAGTTAGCCTCACGATACGTTCTGGAATTCACTAATGTCTACACCGAACGAGGTAAAATACGTGTGAACTTCACTCATAAGGTTCCTGGTAAACCTCCTGAGAATTGGGTAACTTCGGGATTACGTATGGAAGGCAATAAACTGGTACCCGTTGAGTCAAAATCACTAGAACTTGATACTCTAGTTTCACTTGAGGTAAGCAACGTATTGATTCCTGCTTGATTTATGAACTTAATTTCAAATATGTTCGTGGTCTTCATTAATACTGTTGGTTTTTATTGTCAGAAATCTATGAAATTTATCATGAAAATTACGGTCGAGAAACTTTATTAAAGTTGATCCAAACTATAATTGTTACAAATACTCTGTAAAAATAAGTTGAATTAAATTTTGAAAAAGAATAAATCCATAGATGATGCTCGTTATGGACATTTTGAAGTATGGAATCGGAGGACTCGGTTTTTTCATCAGTATCATCTGTCTGAACCTAATGAGATTCTTCAAGAAGTTGAAAAAGAAATTGAATTGGGAACGTTAATTCTCAAATTTATACATTTACCAGCTTCTATAAGTCATCATTCCCACCCTTTTTTTCTATCTTCATATCTTCTCTTACGTTTTCTGGTTCAAATATTGAATTCGTCAGTTATAAAATTTGAAGCGAAAGAATTGTACTTTAATGATCACTGATTCCCGAAACTTTTTTTCAACATGTCAAATTAGAGTCAAAATTACTTGAGTACTTTTTCCCCGAAAACTGAAATAGAACTCGTTCACTTTTTCTTCTGTATAAAATTTCAGAATGAAATTATCAAGTCTATTTCATATTCACAGGCTTGTATATTCAACAATGACGTGGCAAGAAGTACATATGATAGACTCATTTTTGTTTTTTTTTTTTAAATCTGTGAATCTCGTACATGTTAAGGTCGATTGACTTCTGTTGTCGAACAGATTTCTGTCAATTATTTGTACTTTGCTTACAGACTCTATCGTCTTCGAAAAATGATCCAAAAACTAGGAATGTTATTTCAGCGGCGCCAGCAAAACTACGACCCACTACCGAAAAATTTGTGTTGGTAACGCAAGGCAATTCTCCTAATATTATGAAACAAACAGCGGTAACGTCCGACCAATTGATACCAGGGCAACTACAAGTTATTAAAGATCAACAAAGTCTACAAATGCAAATACAACAACAATTGCAACAGCAAATTCTGCAGCACAAACGACAACAGCAAAATCAAACACTGCAACAACAAATAAACGCTAGTATTAATTTCAAAGCTCAAGTTCATGAATATTTGCAAATGCGTCAAGCGAATGTGGTCAATGGTGTTATGTCTCGAAACGTATCGCAATATAAGGCGCTGCTCCATAAGAAGGAAAATGTCAGTGTAAATGCCCAATCATCTCAGGTACGCTCGAAAGACGTGAAGTTTGTTGTGTTCATAGTGCTGGAGCTCCAATCATTCTCAGTTTTACTTTTCGTTTCTGTTGTAATTCAGAGTCCTTCAACCCAACGAACTGTTCCTGCTGCAATTTCAAAAGCAACAAATCCCACTATTCTTTACCAAACTACCAGTAATGGTAAGCTTTATTCTTTTTATACGTGACTGTTTCGTTCTTCTATTCGCTCATGAGAAACAATTTGTTCGTAGAAATTCCAGCTACTGATACTGCCAGTACCGTACTATGTAACTCGAATAGTATTACCGCTGCTGTTAACGGTAACAATTCAACAATTTTGAGCCTTCTCGCTAACACCTCAGCTCAGTCGGCACCTGCGTCCGCCGCCACTAATATACCACTGAGTAACCTGCTAACTTCAGTTGCTGGTTCACGTACGTTGAGTACTGGTCAGACAGTGAACGTGGCAGGACAAAGGATTCTTGCCAAAAGAATGAAAATTCCAAATGCCACAGCAGCTCGAGTGTTTAGTGGAAATCAACAGGTTGTGACTAGTTTAAGAAATGCCACTGTTATCGCGACTAATATGGCAACTGCCGGTGGTGTTAATGTAAACGCTCAACCAGTTATCAGGCTGTCATTATCATCACTTCAAAATCAGGTACCAATTGCATGTATTTTCTCTTAGATAAGCTTAGTGGACAAATAGAGTATTCAATGCTACTTCTGGGAGAAAAAAGAATAATTTTTCGTACATTAATTTTCTGTGAGATTAATCTGAACATTTTTCAAAATTTAATTAGTCCAGAATGATCGTGCCTTTTTTTCCTAGAATAGAAAACTGAGCACAGAGAAAAACGTACATTCTTTTGGTTCTTGCATTCTTCTTTCAGAATATGTATTGGGTTCCCTTCCTGTGTGTATGACACTTTTTTTTATTTTAATTTTTGCTCTCAAAATTGAATTTTTTTTGTGTGTAAGAAGGAAAATTTTCAAAAAGTGAAAACGCGTGAGGAATTTCTTTAAAACGTATGCAACAAAAAGTCTCAATTCTCTCTGAGAAATGAATTAAAATCTCGAACTTCAAGAATTGTTACGATTTCAATATTTTTTCGTGGTAGGCAATTATAACTTGAGTAGTATAATTGTGTAATCGTGCAGGTGCGGCCCGCAGCACTTGTTAGCACTTGAAATGAGGTCCGTTAGTAATAAAAGGTTGCCCACGCTTGCTCTAAATCAATTACAAGTGACGCCGGTCCAAACTAAATACTGAAAAAAAAAAAAAAAATATATATATATATATATAAAAGTTCGTAATGAACAAAAATGAAAACTTCGATGATGCACGCTATTTTTATTTCAATAAGAGAAAAACGAGGATCGATACGAAGTCTCCGACGACGCGATGAGAACTAAATAATATTAGGAAGTACCTAAGTGTGATACAATAAGTGTGCGTACAGCCGAATACAACGTACACCTTTATACGTGCACCAATGAACGGTTTATAATTTTAATTTACAAACTAGATAAGCGGTAATGATATGATCTGAAATACGGTCGCAGTGGCGAGTGGAAATCCAATCTTACATATATATGAAAAAAATTTCGTTTTTGTTTGATGAGTGTAATACAGTATTATTGAAGTGTAAACATTAGGGAACATTGGTGTCAGATTTGAAGTCTGCGTTGTTACATGAATCGTTTCCAAAATCTTTCTCTTTTTCATATTTTATTTGTAGTCCGATTTGAAAACATCATTAGAATTGGAATTGTTACCGGCATCTAGAGCGTGTGATGATACACTCTTAATCTTTCTCATGGTCGTTAATACTGGATTTATGTTGAAAGAATCTTTCTTCCAATAACTGAAACAAACCAAAACGTTCCTCTAGTAGTTTATGGGACGTGATACTTCGGAGCTTTTTGATTTCTGATACTGCTAATTTTAGGACATTTTCTCGCGTGAATGTATTGACTCCAGGTGAACTTGGTATTTAGTATATATTATTCACAAAGCTGGGTTCACCTAAATTACTTTGTACCCTACTCGCATCCTCTCATTTTTCTGATTCACAATATTATTTGCAGACTACGCCGGTAATGCAACAAAAAAACGCAAAAAGTATAGCTGGTCGAAACATCACACCAGGACAATTGAAAACGGCTTCGCTTATGAATAATGTTCAGCCAGTAACTGTCACTTCAGCAAGTGGCCTGCAAATCAATAATAGTGTACATTCGATATCGTCAATGCAATCACTGCTGAACAATACAACTCAAATGGCTACCCCTATCCGTATGAAGACGAACAGTCGACATAATATGATGGTTGGTAGTCTTCAATCAGTGACGATGAATGCAAACAATGGTCAGTTGTTGAACGATGTGTCACAAACGATAAAGTGCACAAAAATACAGACCTTAACGGCAGCCTCACATGGGTCTTTGACCTCTTCTACGCAACTATCCAGTGGAGAGATACAAACGTTAGCTGGAACGTTGACGGCCGCACCGACGATAAGCGCGATTCAAGTAGCTCGTAACGTTCAGACTCTACCGGCAGCCAGCGTTCATTTGATGACAAATAGTAATGGTAGTAACACTAATTCGCAAACTACTAACGTTGCGAATAAAGCGACTCCGTTGAACAGCATTCAGTCAAATACCGCTGGTGAAGAATTCATGGGTAAGGGGCAAAAGATAATGCGTTTATCGAATAACCAGGAAACTACTTCGCATATAAGCGTCGGTCTTCCCATGTCTACACTCTCTGCTTTATTATCTGGTGAGTATAATTCAAATTCCTAATGCCACGATGAACATGTTTCTGTATGTGAAATCTTTTGCCGGAAGATATACGATTTGTTTTTCGCACCAATGAAATAGACCTGCTTGAGCTTGATAGAAATTGACTGAAGCAAAGAGAGAATTTTTGTTGTCCAATAAAATTATAGTCTTTTCGCTAGTGTTACACTTAATGTACAGACCAGTATACGCATTTCCTTTGTTTCTCGTTGAATTTCTAATATCGATTCTGCTTTTATTTTGTTGTAGGGACGCCGATTTCTGATGGTATCGTTAGTAATGCTAAGGGTAATATCAATTTAGTAGAGAGAATAAATGCATCTGCTGCGTCCACTAGTCATAATCTTGCATCGACTGCATCGCACGACGCTGCCTTTAATTTGGCTGGTGCAACAACAAATAGTATCGGTGTTCAAAATGTACAGGTAAAAATATGCGATATTCAAAAATGCGAATATTTTATGCAGATTTTCGGTGAACATGTGTTTTAATTTTATAGCTTTCTATTCCCGGTATGGCAGTTCCTATTACATTATCATTAAGTGTAGGGGATCAAAATAGTAATAACTCTTACTTAGATGTTTTGTCACAAGTAAGTGATGCCATATTTAAGTCAAAAATTACTCAATCATTAAGAATCGTATTTTTCATCTCGTGATTCTTTCGATTCAAAAACTCTAGAGTGCTCAAACAATCACGACGTTGTCGAATGTTGTGGGTACGCCTGTAATATTAACCAATTCTAATTCCGGTAAGAATCTTATTTTATAATAAATGTAATACGTATATATTTTTACGTCGGGGTGGCACGTAATTATTATTCTGTCTGCTTTTCTTCTCAAGGTAATATAAAATCATCAACTTCGCGACCTACGTTGGATACATCTTCTGTAACGAATGTAAGTTGGATACAGACTACACGAACCTGCTTTATGGAAGAACTTTCCGGTTTTAATTTTGATAATCGATTTATAATTGATTATTTTATCCAAACTTTTTCGAGTCCTCCTCCTTTTGTAAATATCTCAATGATAAGAATTTCACTAATTTCTCATAATTATGTTGATCGAGAGCAGTTCTCGTGCATTCTCCTTAGTGATTCTTTCTCGAACAGCTTTGCCCCTCTTGGTACCACAGTTCTTCATATGTTGGAATTTTAACAGGGTTGTTCTATGCGATGTTTTCGGAAAATTTTCCGTGCGATATCCGGCGAAAACTGACCTACCTAATGAAAGGTTTGCACTTCGAAAAATGTTGACTTCCAAGCCACAATAATATATTATGTTAGGAGGGGAACATGACGAAATTTCGACTTTTAAGCTACAGAGTGGCCAAAAGTCGCGTAACTACTACCAAAACGCGTTAAGCGTGAGAAAAACAAAGTTTCCTTCCCTCGTGCCCACTCTGTACATGTTCTGTATACGTGGAATGTTGGCAGTTTTTATCACGAACGTCGTTGTTCGTGCATTGAAGTAGAAAAAGGATATTTTGAACATTCGTTTTAATTAACTTTCTTTTTCATATGTACGATACTTCGATTAGTAAAAGATTTATGTATATTTTTTTTCCCGAATTGTGCAAATATTCCGTATATGAAAGGAAAAAGACTTAGAAAGGAATTTCGAACTTTGAGCCATAATATATAACAGAAGGAGGATTTGGAAAAATTTTGACTTTCGAGTCACAATATATGATGGGAGGGGGACGCCTCCATTTTCACAACCAAACAAAACGCCGTATACTCCTATCTTTCTCATCTCCATCTTATTTTTGCATCAGTAATAAGGAAGAAATAGCGGCCAATACACGCTTGACTTGAAAACCTTGTTACAACTTTCTGAACGATGATTTTGTAAATTTTTCTTACAAAGGTTGATTTCGAAGGTTATACAATACAACACACAAAATTTCAACAAAATCCACCCATCAAAGGAGGGGATCATTGAACCGAAAATTTCATAATACAGGATACGTAACAGTAAACAACTCTTGAAGTCCCTCTCTGGTCTTCTGATTTTTATATCGAAGGTTAACATTTTTCCAAGGTTTCTGAGTTTAATTTTTCAAATTGGTCTCCTTCAAATTCTTGAGGTAAGTGAGTGAGCCTCGTGAATTTTTTCGGATAATTCTCGTTCGCGTCCTCCTTGGAACCAAAATTCACCGGTAAGACGATAGCCGGTGGATATTTTTCCCAAATAACCTCCATCACCTTCTTTCTCTCCTAAAACATATACATATTTTGTTCAGAAAAAAATCATTTCACCGAAGAAATTTGGATGAATATTATTTTCCAGGTACAAGGTAATCCGGTACAACAGTTGCAGTTAATTAGCTCGGTGCAGAGAGGCAAACTCAATACGCAGATTGCTAAACCGATGACTGCTCGTAGTTTACTCAACACAAATCGCTTTAAAGTTACCGTCCCACCACCAAACGCTGGTATTAAATAATAACGATCGATTAATTGAGTTTTAGTTACATTTGTGTTTGAAAAAGAAATTACATCGGACTTTTTTTTTATTTCTCAGTTGTCCAACAGCAACCTGGGTGTCAAGGGCAGGTTCTAAGCATTACCGCTCAACAACAGTTGCAGCTAGCTCTTCAGAAACAGGCCGCTCAGTTGCAATTACATCAGGGATTGACGGCTGCCGGTGGATTGAAAATCGCTCAGAAACGGCGTAAGTCATCTGTCGCCACCGATGGTAGTTAACTCGTTGCGGAATGAATGATATTTCAGATGTCACCTGACGAATTTTCGGTTTTTGCGTTTTTTATTTTTATTTCTGTGATGTAAGTATTCGAAAATCAGTAAGTAATTAGTTGCTCTACGAAAATGAATTCTTGAATTGAAAGAAATTATGGTATCGGTTTGGTATAACGCCTATTTAAAGTTTGAACGACGCATTTGCTGTCGGACTAACAATTGTCGTTGTAAAAGTCAACGCAGTTCGAATACCAAATTTGATTGGAAACATCATTTTCGTTCCAATAATACATTCGCTTACTGAGCAAAAAAAAATTCCAACATGTTGTGGCCAGTTTCGTTACGCATGCCTTATCACTGAACGTTATGATTCGAATTTGAAAATTTTTTTCAAAAAATGAAAATTTCCATTTTGATCATAATCAGTTTTAGAGAAGTGCAGAAGTTCACAGTAATTTATTTGTTCATTTCTGTCCCTGTATTAAAAGTAGAAGTTGATTTGATTTGATTTCTCACCATTTTTTAAGATGGTCACACATTTTGTAATTTATTAATATTTTCTTCGGTTGATAGTAGTGAATTACAATTTTACCCACGGCCAGCGATCTGTATTATAATTTTTTGAAAAAAATATTTTCTTAATATGAAGCATTAAAGATCAGATTTGTTTCCCATGTACATTTTGTATGATTCTTGAACCCGCGCTGAGTTTAGGTTTGTTGACTCGTTGTTGTATCGAGTAATTTAGTATTTCAATTGAGTTTTTGATATTTTTAATGTTTTTACCAGTACCCCATTCCACCAATGGGGGTCTGAGTTTCACCCCTCTCGTTGATGAATTAAAAATCTCGAACCCTCAACTCGATCCAGAAATCTGCGAGTCGGAGTTTCTCAGTCTTAGCATATAGTATATTAGGCTGTGCTAGCTACAAACTAGGCGCAAGCCTAAACTAAGCTTAAATTAGCCGTAAATGGATCTTATTAGCTTTAAAGTAAGCCTCAAAGCTTTAGCATAATATAGTATACTAGCTTGCCTACCCGCCCATTGTGCGGCTTTGAAAGTAATGTCTGCGAAAACGTATAAAGTGTGTGAGGACGTGAACACAGTTTCAATAAATAATTAATTTCTCGTACCTTTGAATATACATTGATGCAAGACAGAAAAATAATGAATAAGTTGGAGTAAACGGCGCAGTGCACCTCGCCACAAAGCGTTCAACTTCCATGACTGACCCCCCTCCTCTTGTATGATCTCAATGCAATTACTACTCCCTCATACTTTTCTCGTTGCACGATTTCTAGTCCTCCGTATCCTTCTATAGCTGCAGATCTATTAAAAAATCTCCGAGTGTACTTCACATCGCTTACCGACGTGAAGAAGTCATCCCAACCCGTCTCAGAATAGGCCACACTTGTTTTACCCACTCTTCTCTTTTTTCACGCTCCTTACCCCTTTCTGCTTATACTGCAATTCTAACGAACTTCTTCTTTTGCCCAGCTTTCAAAAATATATAATTTGACCATTCTGTCCCTCCATACATCACGAACTCCCTCTCAAAGAACCATGAGATAATTATTAGCGCAATGAACTGCTTTTGTTGCGCCTGTTTCCACAAAAGACAAAACAATCTTATCCATATCCATCCTTATTGTCCCTATCTTTCTACTCTGAGTTCATAACCTAGGGTGTAGTTCGTGGCCTCATTAGTTAATGGAAAGAAAAAAAACACGATCACGAAAAAATATGCATAAAAACTGAAGAAGTATGCGGTAACACAATAAAAATTTGATTCGTCTTTCATGTAATTTATACCGACTTGTTCCTGCAATAAAATCTTCCGTATCAACAGGGAACCTATTTTATAGAGGCTTATTTCGGAAAAAACTATTTTTTTATTTTTATTTTTTGGGGTTCCTCAGATGGAACTTGCTCGATGGGGCTAGTTTATTCTGTGTAATATGACATAAATATATGTGACCTGCGATTATTGGCAGGAACACCATTTCTGTCTGATTGGATACGGCATCTGATCAGACAGAAATGGTGTTCCATTCAGTGGGTAATGAGCATCTTTTTTTCATCATAGGTCACATATCTTAGCCGGGCGCCGAGTATCGACTCGTTACCAGGGCTTTAACAGACTTACATCATAAGAGGGGAGAGTTGAAGTACATCTGTTGTTGCTGCCAGACTTTAGAAGCCGACTAATTGAGTCTTGTGCTCTGGAAATTCCGGGGTGCAATAAGGGATTAACATTGTGCGGGAGACACAGTCGTTTGTTGTGACCGTCCTTCCGTAAGCATGGTGAGGGGGGGGGGTGTTACATCTTAAAAATGAGTGAATGAATAGGACTTACATTTTAAAGACATGTACAGTTGTTGTCTTTAAGGAGGCTCACCCCTTCAATGCCCTGCCGTCATGAGTACGAAAGGTTGTCCTTGATCGGTTAGCCCACGGACTTACTTAGGTCTTAGGATCCAAGGTGAGTGGGAGCTGTATAAAATGCGAATTCTCCGCCTTCTACAGTCTTTGTACGACCCACTCCATATATCGATGGGTGACCTGTGTCCAATCGAGTGGTCTGCCCACTGTGAACCAGCTGCAGTCTAGGAACACATGGTCCGGGGTTGCCTCCTCGATGAATGGGTCACAGGGGCAGCCTGCTGTATCGCGCCTCGTAAAATACTCCACGGCCACTGATGGCTTGGATGACCCAGAAGTTGAGAAAGTATATCAGTTCATTGAATGAGCGGATGGTAGGGAAGAGCCAGGGTGCTCAGGATGTGGCCTCACCTCGTTCCCTAGCTCTTCCTATTTGGATGCTGCTGCTGTCATTGCCTTCATTGCTTCCTTCATACCGGATCATAGTCATATGCTGTATACCACGCTCTGTACCTATCGCAACACTGAGCATTCAACAACTGGTGAGTTGTTTCTGGGATATCGCCTTCCTATTTTATTCGATCGCTTGCGTCCGGATGTTGGAAGCACAATTATGGAGCGAAATTTCAAGACCAAACGTTAGTACGACGCGCGGACAAAGTTCAGGGAATTTTTTCCTGGAGACTACATTTTCTACAGGAGACCCATCGACATTACATGGTGTCCAACAACTATTGCTCAACGGACTTAGGATTTATCTTACCGCACTGTTGGGGGTAATCGTCTTCTTGCTGACTACTTGAAAGTCAGTGACGTAGAAGAGCCGATAGCCGCTGCTGACTCCAACGACAGTCGCTTAGATGGTGCCTTGCAAACCAAGACTGTCGCCCCTCCAGTTAACGCTGAAGCATTAGAATTACCAGAACTTAGACGTTCCACTCGCACTACAAAAGGCATTCCCCCGAACCGTTACCAACCTTGTAAATAAATTGTGATTAATTTCTTTTTTGTTTCCCCTTTGCTTTTAGCTTAATCTTTTTTTAATGTTGCTTGTTTGCTTATATCTTTCATGTACTTTATCGGCTTTCAAAATTTTGTGGGGAGAAATGTACGGAGCGCGTTGGTGTTCATTCATATTATCATGTTCTATTCTATCGTAGTTTATTATTTTAGGTTACATTTTACTCTTGTACCTGTCAACAACATAATTATGAAGGTTACCTAACATTTTTCCTCAAAAATACTAAAGCTTCATTTTTCAATAATTTCTTATAACCGTTTCAACAATCAAAGCACGGCCTACTCTATAATAGGCCAGAAGGTAGCGATGTCACAACGTTGCATTTCAAAATCATTGTATACAGATTTACATGGACACTTGAGGGAAAAAACAAGAAAATTCGAATCATTGTGATTTGTCCGTAAATAACAGTGGGTTTTTGGAAAAAATGAAAAGAATATAATTTGAAGATCCAACGATTTTCTATTTTTTAAGCCTTATTTTAGTAAAATTTGGGTAGTACAAGAGGAGTTATCATCGTTTGAAAATTAAGAATCAGGTAGGGTATAAAGTGTGGTTTAGTTCATCTACAACAGTTACACCGCACCGACGAACATAAACCAAGGTGTTTGAAAAGAGGTGTGCTCAGTTCGATTGTAAACAAAACGCGACCCGCATGCACGAGTGACGTGACCCGGTTCCGTTTTTACATTGTTTTGTTTTAAATGGAGATCAGCTGATGTAGCGCCTTGTTGTTTACATTGAGCTGAGCAGTGAGCACACCTCTTTTCAAACACCTTGAACATAAACCGCCCCAAAACGTCACTGATAAGAACTGACTGCGCGATGTTGTCATTTTCTACATTCCGGCTCTGTATTGGGATTTAAACTTGGGAGTTTCAAAGGTTGGTACCCTGCGTGTTATCGATTACTGAATGAGTGATCATGATAATTTCACCGTTAGACTGCGGCAAAATTTAAACCTTTTTTAATCAACTAGAACTTCATTTTAAAAGAAAACTTACCCTACATTTTATTGCACTGTCGTTAAAGAATCGAATTATAATCAATTCAACTACGCAGAACAATTTTCCATTATTTTTTGTCTTCTTGAAGTTGACAGTATTTCCGTTTAAAACTATCCACGATCACTCACTCAATTTCACCCGCGCAGGTAATTTTGCAGCGCCATCTAGTGTAGGTTTAAACCCCAATACATAGAGTAAACCCAAATTCACGATTACTCATTGGATATCACCTGCAACCTTACAAAAAATAGTTTTCAATCTTAAACTCAAACATTGGATTGAAACAATTCCGTTAAGACTTCAATGTATTCCAAATCAATTATCATAAATACGGATAGGTTAAAATCATTTCAGGTCCCATGTTCCACATGAAACAGGTTTTCTTAACCCCTCGCTCAACTTGGCTAAAGTTTTTTTTGTCTCTCCTCTTCTCCCTCAATACACTACGCCCTTTTATAGCCAGTATCTCGAAAACTTATTGAAAATTCAACTGTAGAACGTGGGACAAATTTAGCGCTAGATGCAATATTTTCATCAGAAACGCAAGTTTGTATAGATTTTTTTTTTTTTTTCCTATAAGATTCGGATCCAGAAATATCCAGAATTTTTTTATCTTGTGAGATCCGGTTCCTAAGAGATTCTGTATGTTTTTATTTTGGTTCTCACCCCTGCAAACAAGAAGGATTGCTCATTCCAAAAATAATTGTACCGATTCTATTGGTTAATTACATAATTAAGTTTAAATTTCCTACCATGCTCCTATCAATTAGTCTACATTATCAATCACATTTTTTTTTGAAAGCTCTGTAAGTTTCAATTTTAAAATTACCGGACTCTTGAGTGAAAAGTGAACCTCCGCACGTCTTAGCAAGATTTCCAGTTTAATAGTGGAAATCTTGCGCCTTGTACAATAAACTTTAGATAAGATAGGTACACACTTTGAAAAATGCTGAAAAATTAGATGTGAAAGAAGGAAAAAAATTAAAAAACAAAACCAAATGTATAGCAAAAAAATCTACTGCATTATAATTGAAGCGCTGCGTGGAAAAGGGGCCTCCGTTCCATAAGAAATACATTAGACGGAGGCCCCTTTTCCACGCAGCGCTTCAATTTCAGTTCCTGTCTGTTTTTGTCTTATTGTTGCTATTATAAGTGCGTCCTCTTCCGTTATTAATACTAAGTTATGCATTGTCTTCTGGTATTTCTTTCTCTTCTCCAGTTAGCTCGTTGTAGTTCTGTACACCCTGACATGTGCAGTTAGTTTTTCCAGCGTTTGTATTTCCATTTTGGTAAAGTGAATGTTAGTTTGTTAAGTCTTGTCATTCTTTCACTTTGTTGTATGTTGTGGGGAAAATTGTTCAACGTATTAATCTTGTGTATTTCATTAATCATCGGTATTTGAAATACTTCAAATAGTTGTTCCGTTTTGTAGGTCCGTGGTTTGTTGTATAATATTTTTAGGATTTTTTTTTTTTTTGTTATATTAGTTTGAGATTTAGTAACCCTGAGGGTCACTCAACCTACTGTATGCTAGACAAAGGCTAATAAACCTACTATAGCAGCCAAGTATAGGATCAATAATTATATGTGACCTGTGCCGAAAGAACATCATTAGTGTGCAATGCAACAAACCGCCGAAAAGTATCGCTGATTCATCACGGAGACCTACGTGTCTGCGTTCGCTGTGCGGATCGTTAAAGTACACACTAATAACGCTCCTTCGGCAAAAGTCACAATTATCAATGTCATCAAGACCGATGGATATATCCATGTAAATGAGATTGATATATCGATATAATCGAAAGTCATGTATCGATCTTTACTTTGTCTTCATTTGGAAAATACTCGCAGGTTCTTTACCAGACTAAACAATAAAGAGGAATACTCCGACGTGGAGTAAAAAAATGCAAACCGCAGAAAAAATGAAAATACGACGAGCGCTTTCGGTTAAACAACCATCTTCAAGCCTGAAATGAAAGCAACTGACGAACAAAAGAGAAGAACGAGGTATTAAGATCGTCCAAACGAGAAATCACGGTGTGAGTCATAAACAAGTTCGATCAGGCCATCTTCCGGAATATACGAATTAAGAACAGTGATACCGTCAGTGTTGAGATGACGAATTATCTCTATATTCTCGAGGGCGATACGCTTACGGTAGGAATTCTCCTTATGGAGGAGCTTTTCGGATCCCTCACGGAAGCTGTGGCCACTGTTTATTAAGTGATCGGCGAAAGCTGACTCCCCCCAAGTGTCCCTTCTTCCAAGACTTCAGGTGCTCAGCTACTCGAACTTTCATTTGGCGGCTGGTCTCACCAATATAAAAGCCTCCACAATCCTCACACTCCAACTTATACACACCACTCCTCTCATCAACAGGTATGGGGTCCTTCAGTCTCACAAACAACCTCTTGACTGTGGTAGGGTTGTAAAACGCGGGTCTGAAGCCAAACGGGCGAAGGGCCCGACCCAATTGCTGGGAGAACTTCCCCAAGAAAGGGAGACTGATCCAACGCAAACGGCGATCACGGATCGTGTCTCGGGGGAGGGAGGTGGTGGAATCCAGGAGGCCCCTCGTAACTTTCCTCCGAACCATCACGTCAACATCAACATTGACCCCATTCACTCTGGCCAGGTGTTTTATTGTGATTAACTCTTTCTTGAAGGCAGACTGACTCAAAGGAATACGAGTCAGTCTGTGAACTAGGCTATGAAAAGCAGCCATCTTGTGAGCAACAGGACCGAACGAACCACCGTGGACTAAAACATCGGTCGTAGTATCTTTCCTGTAAATTCCAAACTTATGGATACCGTCTATTATAGAGATCGATAAATCCAAAAAGTTAATGGAAAATACCCCTACTTCCAACGTAAATTTGATGGAAGGGTACCAGGAATTGAGATACCTCAGAAACTCACCAAGGAGATCTGGGTGACCAGTCCAGGTACATAGAACGTCATCAACGTACCTGTGCCAATAATGAATATGATTAAGTAACACCTGGTCCGAGGAAAAGAGGTCAAGTTCAAACTTAGACATGAAGATTTCGGATATGAGAGAGCCTAGTGGTGATCCAATGGGGATCCCTACCTCGTCAGGGAACTCGAAAAATTTCCCTTCAAATTTACAATAGTTAGGGGACCAGCAAGTATTAAGAAGATCGAAGAATTCGTGAAGCTCATTATGAGGAATGTTGGCTTTGACGAGTAGCTCACCCATACGCTGGGTAGTAGCAGCCTTAGGAATATTCGGGAACAAACCAACAACATCAAACGAGCAGATGGTCGTTCCCGGGGGAAGGCTTACATCCTTGAGGACGTCAGTTAAAGAGGCCGAATTCAAGACCGAATGAGGGGATTCAAAATCGATACGATTTTTGAACCAACGGTCAAGGAATTTAGCAAGGAGGTAGGTAGGAGAGGAGACGAAAGAAACAACGGGTCGCATCGGGGTATTGTTCTTATGCACTTTAGGCAGCCCGTACAAGAGGGGGGGTGTGGGGTTAGGAACGAGGAGGGCTTTTTTCAAAGCAGGAGTTTTGATAACAGCCTCACTCCTGTTGATGACACACCTAACTTCTTTGACATGCTTGGGAAAGCTGAAATCCTCACTCTCTTTAGCACCACACTGCTGTAGGACTTCATGGACCTTCGGTATCACTGTTCTTAATTCGTATATTCCGGAAGATGGCCTGATCGAACTTGTTTATGACTCACACCGTGATTTCTCGTTTGGACGATCTTAATACCTCGTTCTTCTCTTTTGTTCGTCAGTTGCTTTCATTTCAGGCTCGAAGATGGTTGTTTAACCGAAAGCGCTCGTCGTATTTTCATTTTTTCTGCGGTTTGCATTTTTTTACTCCACGTCGGAGTATTCCTCTTTATTGTTTAGTATGGATAGCCGTAACTTAAAGGAACGGATTCGTGTAATTCTTTACCAGACTTGAATGAGGGATGAATTCTAAAAGATGGTAAAAAAGACATCAAAAATAATCTTTATTCATTTTGCTACGCTAGAACATTTTTAAAATTCATATTTACAATTTTAGAAAACATAATTGATTTTTCTTTATCCGTTTTTTGTTTCAGATACTTATTAAATTTTGGAAAAAGTTTTCATCTTTAGTCATTAAATATTTTACCATTTAATTAGTTTTTTCTCTTCCTTTCTCCTCTTTTTGCTCGTAAATTCGATTTGCTATTTATTCTTTATTATTTTCTTTGTTTTCCTAATTTTTAATTAGAATTTCCTCTGTTGTTCCTTGTTAAAATATATTTTGGTTTTAGCTAGGGAAAACTTCGTGTAGATTTTTACTTTTACATTATAATTCTTTATGTATCCTGTGTATGTATCTTTCCTTCTTTAAGCTCTCACTATACTAGACGTGTACTTTTATGTAAATAGAATTAAGTTCTTTATTTCTGTTATATGTACCTACATAGATGCATGAATATTATGCGAATGAACGGCTAGTTTTTTCCTATTAATAACCTTATGAAGGATAGACGCCACTATAACTATCCTTTACAAAATGAGTTATGTCTGAGACAATTGTATTTGTTCTTTGTCTGAAAGTTAGAATTGAACTCAAATCATTTGATCAAGTGGTTGCATTGTGATGGGTATGGTACACAAATTCAGCGTTTTTTTTCCCCCCCAATAGAAATCGAATGTTTTTAAAACTAGTGGACAAGCAACTGTAGATTTCATTCTTTGACCTATGGACATCACCAATCAAGAAATTAATAGCCATGGCCATGCGTTTCTGGATCAAAGCATGAAATTTGGTACATATCATTTTTAGGTAGGGTACTTCAAAGTAAGATATCTCGCTACTGTTGGGGAGATGCTGACCCCCTTTTTGTGGAGGTTCCCTACCCAAAAAATCTGTTTTTTGCAAATACCTTACCGCGTTTCAACTATATAGAAAAAAGTTTAAAATAAAAGTTGTTGAGCGTAAAATTCCCTGCAAAATGATGTATACATGTATGTAAAATCTTAACAAATCATGTCGATGCAGTGTAAACACTGAATCGAAACAAAAAGTCGAGAGTCCCGTAGGAAATGCAGGTCAGCTGACTGCTCTCGGAAGATGACCAGATAACTATCGAAGTACCTAATAAAGTCTACATGCAGAAAGAAACGTGCGAGTAGTGGAAGACAAGAAGAATGCGTGCTTTCTTACATACATATAATATTAGCCTACATCTGTTCATTCGGGCTCAATGAGCGGGCAAAGAGCGCAAAGTTTGGAAAAATCATTACTTTTTGTATTTTCAGGGCCCATATTGAACTGGGGTCGAATTTTAGGGGGAAAAGTTTGAAACTAAATTTCAAAGATACGGGAAGCTACGTTGTGGCACATATCTAACGAAGAGAGAAAGAATGAACTCTTCCAAAAACAAAAATATTTTACTACTGCACAATTTATTGTTAATTGTACAAAACGAATTTGAAAACACAAAGAAGTCGTGAAATATCGGAAAATCGTAAAAGTCGAAGAATACGAAGATCGGAAACCACAACAAGAATCATGAAAACGTAAATATTGTAGAAGGTCGTATAAAAATCGTCTGTATATTTTCGACTGAACAGTCATCATCGGACGAGAACTCTAACTGAGCTAGGTAAATCGAAAGAAAGTAACAAAAAGAAGAAAAGAAAGGAGAAGAGTCTAGTGATGACAGGAAATTATGATGATTCGAAGTTGTTGGGAGAAGACTAAGCCTAGAATTTCTTCATGAGATCATTCTCGGGGAAGAAACGATTCAGGAATGTAATATTGTCATTAATGGTATGGCAAGCGATTTCAATGTGTTTTGATGGGTAACCGTCGACGGAAAGAGTTCTCACAATGGAGCAAGACGGCTTAAGCATACCTATCCCCTTGCCATGAGACCAATGTAAATCAAGTACCATTGCGATAAGAATCAGGCAAACAAGTGTACAATATGACATAGAAGAGCCCTATACTGCAAATCAAGTTTAGTACAGAGGAAGAAGGTGTTGCCATTCTAAACGAGAGCGTAGGCCTCGCCAAAACAAACATTTTTCTAGATTCCAGATCCAAGGTATCACTATCTATAACGGGATGAGAGAAGGGGCTCGCAGAATTCAAATTTCGTTTTCGAATTTTAAATTAGGTTAGGAGTAGAGAAGACATAAAACATGTCTGTAATGTCAAGAAGTTCCGAGCTGAACAACTGACGCTACGAATGTGATTCGCGATCCGACAATACGTTCTCGTAAGTATAAATACGTTAAACGAAAAGAAAACAAAACTGCACAAAACTGCGAGTGTAATATTATTATGATTTACATACATAGATGACTACGAACGAAAGAGACGGATTTTTACATGTACAATACGTGATATGATTATGATCTATCCACCTGAAGTCTTAGGAGTGCGTGACTCTAAGATCGACATCTTCTGATCATGTCTTGTTTACGTTTTCCACTCATCTTATTATCCACGTTTGAACGGTATGATCTTTCGATGTCACCATGTCGAAGTAAATAAAGCGAGAAACCTTCGTTGGTGTTTAAATGAGCACGTGATTTGGAAAATTATATCAGCGCTAAGGCTGCAATCAATTCATCATTTCTCACTCTAAAAAACAAGAGAAAAAAAAACGATAAAATATGAAATTTGGTAACACGCAGTAAACGGAGAAAAGCATTTACGATAAATTGTTGATAGAGAAACGGCAAATATACTTTATACCTATTACATTTTCAGCAAAAAATTAGAACGTTCATCGTTGCATGTAAATAAATTACGATGAAACAAGAAAACAAAAATTGAGGAAAAACGATTACTTTTCTTGCGAGAAGCAGAAAAAGAAACATAATACGTTCCACGAATCCAATCCGTAAATTTATGTCACTAACAGAATTAATTGTTTAATGAGCAAAAGCAGCTTCTAAGGAGCCATCTTTTGACGATTTACTATGTGACTAAGAGGTTGTGCATTCTATACAATTTACTACAGATTGAGAGCATTTAAAATAAAAACATAAGGTGTTCAAAATTTTAGAGCAGACGGTAGAACGTTTCTATTCACAAAAATATTCCATAGAGGACTAAGGCTTCAAAGTTAATGACGACACAGCGTCTCGTGTGAATGTATCTTTCAACGGATCAACCTTTGGATTTCTTAGAACAACGACAAAGGTGCGTCTCATCTACGTTTTCGTTGACACGAATCATCTTACAGATGGAGATTATCTTGTTTTATAATGTACTATTAGAATACATGATTATTGGTATCACTGGTGAATAGAAGAAAACGTCATCACGACCCTTAACGTGTAACAAAAGAAAACTTTGCACCCCAAAACGAGGGTATTAAAGTTAGGGGTCCGCATAATTACACTTCGATACTTACCGTTCAGTGAGTAGGTACAGAAGCAGTTTTCTGCTGGGCTCGAATAAATTCCGGATAATCAATGTATCCATCAAGATTAGTGTCATCCATTTTCAATATTGGATCAATGAGCTGGATCAATTCTTCGTCTGTAAACAATTTGGGTGAAGGGGTTTGATGTTGCGTGTGCTGCCCTCGGGTTGCGTCGTGTCCCGATTCTAAAACCATCATAGAGAACAATATTTTGTAGTTCATAGTAATTCTTCAGAATATTTTCGAAAAATATGCTTTATTGGCCAGGGTGAATATTTCGAATGAACTAACTGGGGTTGATAACACCGGGATAATCCTTAAAAAAGGTCCCTTGACTTGGAACAGAAATTCTGATTTTCAAATTGTCGCATAGCACTTACCGTGCCAATGGATAAGCGATTTTATTAACTCGGTACCATCCAACATATTATTATTATCATTGTCATGCATTTTGAAATAATGAAACTGAAGTTCTTGTTCACTCATCTTCGACGTATCAATCGGCACATCCATATGTTCAGCAATATGTCTAATAATTTCGCAAGAGAACAGTTGAGTTTGATTCACACATAGCTTGCAAGATGAAGGAGGTACTTACTCTTTTTCCTGCTGCATTATGGGGGCATGAAGTAATTTTTGTTCATGTCCAGTTGGTTGCTAGAAGCATAACAAAATTTATATCCTACATCAGTTTTCAAATGTTATCAATATTCAATAAATGCCTAACTACCTGAGCCGGATGAGGCGGAGGTTGCTGATGTCCAGGAGCAAATTGTATCGGTATTGACTGTTCTTCGAAATTTCGAGCCGGTTGTCCAGGCGAAGCTCCGACTGCCGGTGGGGGATGTTGAACGTATTGAGTTTGCTGCAATTGTAAAACTGAAACTAATACTATGGTTACTGTTCCGCGTCTCTTCTCTTTCTCTCTAATAAAACTATCCAGTACAATTAGCGAAATACACGATTACTCCCCAATGTATACTTACAACATTATCATAATGACCAGGAGCAACCATAGGAGGACGACCTTGATCTGATAAGACATCTTTTAGATAACCCAGAAGGATAAATACGAAAAGATATAACGCAGACTCTTTCATCATGGAAACTCTTCGATACGAGGAACCGAATTCTGAAGAAAACTGACACATCGTCATGTTCAACTTGATAGAAATTTCTTCAAATAAAGCACAAGTCAACTGGCTAAGTTTCAATAAACCAACATCTATCAGGCCTCAGGGGCAGTTTCATCCAGTTGCACTTTCATCGGCGCCAGCAGTTCACTTTTGAATTCACTGCTCACATGCTAATTATTCGGATTTCGACATTGAAAGAGTCGCTGCAAGTGGCAGTGTATGGAAGCTTGGCTGCAGACAGATTCTGATGATTGTGAATTGTGATTGTGATATTGAATCGCAATTCGCCTGTGAAGGCTCCGCTAGGAGCGCCATTTTCTACGCTTAACTCAAAGGTGATAGTGTGTAATGGTCCCATATAAATAACACAGGAATGATTTTAACAGGGAACATGTTTTATGGGGAGTTATTTGAGAAATTTGCCGTGCGCCGTTCGCCATCCGGCGAAAAACTTGAAAAAATTTTGACTCCTTTTGTATACAGGGTGGGCCAGAAAGATGTTACCAGTAAAATGGGAGTTTGCGCTAAATCTGCCGTTGTGCGAAAATGCAAAACTTTAGATGTATACTTCAAATCTACGGAATTTGTATCTCAACTTTATCTTCAATTTGCGCCGTATCCGAAGTTTCTACGATTTTTCTGAGCCGAGTTATGGACCTAAATGTGCCGAAATTTTAGAGCAGGGGCTGCTAAAGTTGTGAATTATAAAAAAACAATTTTCCATGATTGAAAGAATAGCGTAATTTTCAAAGTGTTCCTCAATCCTGTAGTAAAATTTAGCGCTGAATCCGAATAAAATTATTAAAAAATTCTGCGAAGCACCAAAATGGGTTTATGAGCCCAAAAAAGGTCAAAATTTTGCCAAAATGATAAAATCGCCCAACCTCCAAAGTCTTTCTCGATTCTAGGGTAAAATTGTGTGCTGAGTTGAAAAAAAAAAAAAAACTGTTGAATGCGAAGCACCAAAATGTGTGAAACTGGCCAACAACGATCACAATTTTACCAATTTGGAAAATCAATTAAATTTTCAAATTTCATTTCGTTCTCAAAGAAATCGAGCTTTGCAAGAACAAAGATTGCTCGCGGTGATCGACTGAGGCACTGAGTACGTTTGAAGCAGGTAACAGTGTGGAAACTCACATTGTTTCATCAGACGATGGAGAGCATGGTACTGAGATGCTCATCTTATATTGTGGACTCGCAGCAGTAATTAATTGGCTATATGCCTCTAGGAATGAATGCGGGTAAGAGTGCGATCATTTTCTTGTAGCGCCAGCCGAGAGAGTAACGTTTCAGGGAAGCTTGTCTTCCGTTGTCAGCTCGCGGCGAGAGATTGGATAGGGTCCCCAATACCACGGAGTCAAACAAATGCTCAAAAATTCTCGTGGTTTTGCACGGAGGCGCAAATGATGCCGTGAAGTTCTCTCTTTTGTGATAAATCACAAGTATTTCTATGGATTCAACCGCCCTTATCAAACGTGAGGCCCTGACTGTTCTCTCACCTCGAGCTGCCAACAGAAGACGAGCTTCACGGTATCATTCGTGCTTTTATGAGAAACCACAAGAATATCCGCGCGTTCGTTTGCCTCCATGGTATCTGGGGCCCTATCCATTCTCTCATCGCAAGCTGACACCGGGAGACGTGCTTCACGGCATCAGTGCCTCCTCTGCGTGAAACCACGGGCCCCAGAGATCATCACAATTTCTCCAAAATGAAGAGTTTTTGCGGAAACACCCGCCTTGATCATACACTGGGCCTCAGTCGATCTCTTACCGCGAGCATGTAATGGGAAACAAAGTCGCCGATATCATTCTTTTCTCGGCAAGAAACAACACCAGTTTCTGCGGATGCACCCGCCTTGATCATACACGAGTCCTCAATCGATCTTTTACCGCGAGCATGTAATGGAAAACGAAGTCGCCGATATCATTCTCTCCTTCGCCCGAAACAACGGGAGTTTTAGCGGAAGCACCCGCCTCGCTCATACATGGGGCCTCAGTCGATCTATGTTGAACCCAGGGATCGTTCACCTACCTCTGTCATGCAAGGGGTCTCGATCGTTCTCTTATCGCGAGCTTATGACGAAAGTCGAGCTTGACGGTATCATTCCCTCCTCCAAGTGAAACCCCAAAAAATTCCGGGCGTTCGTCTGCCTCAATCAAAGACTGAGCTGTGGCTGATCGCTCATCACGAGCAAGACCAAATTTGCGGTATCCTCCCATTGCCTGAATCAAGGAGTTTTTGCACTTTGACCCGCGTCGTTTATAGGTGGTGCAAGTTGATCTCTCATAGCAAGCACGCAACAGAAGACCAACTTTGCGTTCTTTGACTGAAACAACGAGAGTTTTCGCACTTTCTCCCGCTTTGATCAGATGTAGAGCTCTAGTCGATCTCTCACTGCGAACCTTCAACGGAAGATGAATTCGTTGTCTCCCTCCAATCCCCAAGTGAGGAGAATTTCCGCAATTTCCTCTTTCGGATCTGTCACCCGACGCTAGTCGATCTCTCACTCCGCGAGCACTCAACGGCAGACAAACTTTTTGGAATGAGAGAAATTTTCGATTTTTCATCTTGGAGATCATCTAGGGCCATTTCAGTATTTTTCTCGGACTCGGCGCTAAATTTTACTTCTGAATTGAAAACCACTCTGAGAATTACGCAAATTTTTCAGCTTGGAGGAATTTTTATTCTCTTTGAGCCCCGCGACCCATTTTGGTGTTCTGAAGTACTTTTGAAGCATTTTTTTTTTTTTCGGACTCAGCGCAAAATTCCATTGGAAAATTGAATTAAAATTTGGAAGTTTGAACGATTTTCCAATTTGGGGAAATTTTGACCCCTTTTGGGCCCATTAACCCAATTCGATGCTTCGAAGAATTTTTTAAACATTTTTGTCGGACTCAGCGCAAAATCCACGTAAAGTTTGATCGATTTTCCAACTTGGGGAAATTTTGATCCTTTTTGGGCCCATTAACCTATTTTGGTGCTTCTTAGGTTTTTGTTACTATTTTTTTCGTTTTCCCCGTCCAAATTCACTTAAGAAACAATAATTTGATTATTAAAATTTTTGAAATTCAGCTCAATACTGTAAATTACCTAACTAATTTTCAAGCCCTATTTTGGGAACCCTGACGATTTGGTGAATTTTCGGCACATTTTGGTCCAGAACTCGGATCAGAAAAGTCGTAGAAACTTCGGATATGGTGTAAATTAAAGATAAAGTTGAGGTACAAATTTTGTAGGTTTGAAGTATACATCTAAAGTTTTGCGTTTTCGCGCTACGACCGATTTAACACAAACCCCCTTTAACTAATAACATCTTTCTGGTGCAACCTGTATAGCGTGGAGGATGAAATTTTTCTGAACTTGGAAAAATTTTGAATCTTTTTGCATATAGCTTGGAGGACAAAATTTTGCCAAGTCCCCCTCCTATCATATAAAATGGTTTCATACTTATATTATGTGCGCTTAGGACTCTTATGAGAAATGTGGTTCATCAGCGATTTTCTCTGAAAATATGCGTTAAAATACAAAAATGTTAGTAGTGAACTTGCAGAAAATTTTCCGCACTTCAAATTGTGTTCTCATAAATTTTCCATCAAAGTGTATGTTTCCCGAGAAAGTAGCTTGTAAAGGAAGTTAGTTCACTTGTTCAAAAAACAAAACCCTTCTTCATTATAAATTAATTAAATAAATAAATTCAAAACCGTCCACCTAGCCTTATTTTAGCGCCAGCGTTTTTCTAACACGGGCTAAGTGTGGGCTGTAGAAAAATAGGTTTCATACTTTTACATGGGGTCTCATGGGAAATAACACTTCATTGGTGAATTTGAAGAAAATTTTCTGTACATTAAATTGTTTTCTCAAAAATTTTTCATCAAAATATATATTTCACGAGAAAATGACTTGTAGAGGATAGTTGTCCATAAGAACCTACGTGGAAGTATAAAACCTAAATGTTAACATCACCTGCAATTGGCGTAAAAATAAACGTTTTTGTTTTACGTTCCGCGTTACGTGGTGGTTTCAAAGGAGTGGCCTTCTACCTCTTCTAATGTACTATTCTGCTAACCTAGGAAAATCTCTTAAGGTCCTCGTGATAGTAGTCTCTTCCACTCACGGGTTAAACTATTTGCCAATAAGGGTGAGTTATGCGCTTCTATGCGGAATTTCTCCAAAGTTTGCACTCGAAGGTGATGACTGAATGATGATGATTCATAATAACTAAACAACGTAGATTTTCCAGGGGTGCTCAGCCAATCGCATTGGCTTAAAACTTAGCTGAAAGCCAACCCTCCGAATTGATTGGCTTCGGGTATCAGCTTACGGCTAACCCAGTCTCATTGGCTATCCAACAGCTAGCCAATTTTGGACCAAAATAGATTGAGTAATAGTTGATGGAAGTAGGGATGGGGGTCACTTCAATGTGGAGGGGTGAGGTATAAGGAAGAAAAAATATTAGCCGTTAGCAATTCCAATTTGAATGACCAACGGCTAAGCTAATGGCTAACAGGATTTCGACCAGCTAATTTTCAATGAAAAAAGCTCGGCTAGCAGCTAACGGCTAACGGCTTCGGCTTGGCTGAGCACCCATGACATTTTCTTTTCGATCTTCTTTCTTGTAAAATTCAAATGGAAAGTCACCTAAAAGAGTTTTGAAATTGTTAGAGTAGACTCGGCTCCAACTTTTTGTATATCTCATTTTTTAAAATTGATTGATCAATTAAATAGCAAGGAAGTTTTGAAAAACATTCCTCTGTTATTTATATGGGACTATTACACACCATCATCTTCGAGTGTAGCATGGAGTGTGGCGCTCCTAGCAGAACCTTCACAGGCAAATAGTACACTACACTCCGTTCAAAACAAGAGTGCTACGGATTTTTGATGGGATAACGCGAGAGTACAAGTGGTTGAACGTGCTTTGAGGGATTGCGTACTAGCACTCTTACTTTACACAGAGTGTAGAAGAGGTAATAGCATTCCTCCAAAACTACCATGTAACATAGAGCACAAAATAAAATATTCGTTTACACAATACTCGCAGGTGATGGTAACTCTTAGGTTTCCTACTTTTACATAGGCTCTTATGGAGGATAACCCGTTAAAAGCTATTTTCTCAAGAAATTTACATTTTGAAGACATATTTATGAGAAAACAATTCAAAGTACAAAAAATTTTCTTCAAGTTCTCCACTGCCATGTTTGTATTTTAACGCATTTTTTCAGAGAAAATCACCGATGAAGAGCACGGTACATTATAGAGGTATTGACACTCGCATATCTTCACCATAAAAACAACTGTCCGTCGTTCTCTGGTTGTTCCGCAACGTATTTGTAGAGCGCGTTGTCAGTCTGGTTTCAATAGTATACAGAGTCTTATGGCAACTCACTGCTTTTCAAAAAATTGTAAAAAAATCAGGAATTAACGTAGAGAGCTCGGACTTGGCCGAAAAATTAAATTTTATTAAACTCTATAATATTCAAAAATATTCATTTTCCTAGGTACATTTCTCGATGTTCTATAATCTTTGAAAAATTCAGCAATACTATGGTACCTACGTAAAGCCGTGCTACTAGCGGGGTGAGGAAGGATGCGCTAACCGAAGACCGAATTTGTTGCAAACCTAGCGGAATTCCTTGTTAACAGTAGTACAGGCGGGTCTTTGGTACACTTTCCCTATGATAAAAATTCATTAAATTAACAAAAAATACACTCCAAAAAAAAATTAACGCACAAACGTTTCCGAAAACATTCAGACATCATTTTACTCGTTTATCATACTTTTTTCAGAGAAAATCACCAATCTGGTATAAGAAAATGGACTTTTTAAAATTGTAAGTTTCTGTACTAAATATTGGTTCTGACCTGTATTTCAGACTTTTTTCAGAGAAAATAGCCGATCAGGTATAAGAAAATAGACTTTTTAAAAATTATAAGTTTCTAGACTGTTCCGAAAACATTCAGACATTATTTTACTTGTATTTCAGACTTTTTCAGAGAAATTCAGCATCATTTTAACCTTTCTTTAAGAAACCAGAAGATGAGTCTTTGGTACACTTTCCCTATGATAAAAATTCATTAAATTAACAAAAAATACACTCCAAAAAAAATTAACGCACAAACGTTCCGAAAAACAGTCAGACATTATTTTACTCGTTTCTCCAGAGAAAATCACTGATCTGGAATAAGAAAATGGTCTTTTTAAATTATAAGTTTCTATCCTGCATATTTGTTCTGACCCGTATTTCAAACTTTTTTCAGAGAAATACTCATATTTTCAGCATTATTTTAATCTTTCTTTAAGAAACCAGGAGATGAGTCTTTGGTACACTTTCCCTATGATAAAAATTCATTAAATAAACAAAAAATACACTCCAAAATAAAAATACCGCACAAACGTTCCAAAAACATTCAGACATTATTTTACTCGTTTCTCATACTTTTTCAGAGAAAATCACCAATCTGGTATAAGAAAATAGACTTTTTAAAATTAGACTGCATATTCATTCTGACAAGTTCGTACGGCGAAAATATTTCCTGTCAAAGGAGTCGAAGCAACAAGTGCCAAACAAAAGCCGGCGGACCGTTGAACTCACCACCTGAACGCCATTCTATTCAAGGTATAGGTGTAATCTCCGCACACAATAGTACCTGTCGCTGGTGTTATGACCCTATTTCTTTTCAAAATACCGTAACATTCAAGAGGGTGCTGGTTATAGACAGCATATCGGTTCTGACCCGTATTTCAGACTTTTTCAGAGAAATTCAGCATCTTTTTATACTTTCTTTAAGAAACCTGAAGATGAGTCTTTGGTACACCTATCATATTACCGCACAAATGTTCACCCAATGTTCAGGCAGAAATTAATGTGATTTCTGTAGGCTAATCAGTGATATTTGGTCAGAAAAACACGGGTGGAAAAACCGTCCATATTCCAAACGGTAAGTCCACACCTCCTGAAGTTTCATCAATTTTCAATCAAAATACATCGATTTTATGAATATACAGGATGGGAAATAATTCCCCCTCGATCACGCGGGCGCCAAATTCGCCCACGTCAGAATTTACAAAAAATAAGCACGCTTTTCCTATTCAGTCAGAAAAAATTCATGACAATCGTATGCAGTTTACAGGGTCCGTGATGCCGACTTCTGAGCCTTTGCGAAAAACTACACTTCCAGATAACAAGTGTAATTCACCATCAATTACCCCCGTGTTGCTATGTTACGTATAAAATTTTTTTAGAAAATTCAAAAAAATATCATATACTGTAATTATTTTTTAATAAAAGAGTTATGAACACAGAAAATAGACGAAAAAAAATCACATGCTTCTCAAGAAAGAAAAAAAAAGTAACATCTTCATGATTAGGTAAGTAAACTGAATAATTTGATCGAAAAAATCAATGGAAAAAATAATCGAAAATATTAATGATATTTAATTTTATTAATTCGAACTAGGTTGATAGAAACACATAATAATATTGACGTATTCATCAAGTGGTGGTTTCTGTAAAATGTTATATTCTTCAGGAATGGTATCTATCGCGTCAAATGAAGCGTTGTGGATTTTCTCAGAGATAGCGGAATATACATCGGAAACCATCGTACTGTACGTGGAATTAACAAAATATAGCCATGTAGTAAACTCTACTCCTTTACCGACTTTGTTACAACCCAGATAATCCAATAATTCAGTTATGAAAGTATCCTTTGAAAAGTTATTCTGTAAGTGTTTCCAGATTATTCGAACAATTTCTTTGAATTTGGCGTTGCCCTCAAGATTTTTTAATGATTTATAACAATTCAAGTTAAAAGATTTCAAGTATTTCGATTTCTTAATCTGGTCACGTTGCAATTCTCCGAAATGTACTACTTGACGCAAGAAAGGAATATCGGGATGCGGACTTTCATTCAGTATATGGACCCACTTTTGTCGGCGAATTTCATGGCTTTTAGCATACCCGGTAAGTGTGGCTGTCCTACTCTGGTCTTCGATAAATGCTGCTCCGTTGCAGTACCGGCGTTCGGATCTGTCAATTTCACTTCTAACTACCTCCGGTAGTTTCAGCATTTCATACTTACGTCTGAGTTCTTTCTGAAGCAATAGAAATAAAAATATAACGTTAAGAACAAATATCGAAAAGTTACATCGTTGTAATCACGAGTCAGGAATAAATGAGTTAGTAACAAATTTCGACATCTTCTCTTACTCGAAGAGAGGCCAGAACAACGCTATCGAACTGATGAATGGTGATAAGTTCGTATTATTTTACACGTATCGAGCTTCGTAAGTATCGAGTTAGGAACGAATATAAAGGGTCTCCTACGTTCACGCATGATTTCGAAGTACTCGAAAGAAAGCCTGAACAACGCTATCGAACACTGTTGAATGATGATAATTTCGTACTAGTGTCTCGCGCTCATACTAGAGCGTTCGCTGATTAATTAAAAATCAACCAATGAACAAGCGCTCTAGCCAGAGCGTTTCGACTACGTAGATATACGTTGTACGTCGAAACGAAAAAAAAGTGTATTTTCAACGTCTACTATTATCATAAAGTCAAGAATCGCACTATTGAAGCTTCAAATATGAATCATGGAGAACGTAATAAGATCGCTACTGACATGTTCTTGCTATCGAGAATTTGTTGAATGACGCAAGTATTACGGGAAAATACATGAACGTGAAAGCACTCAACATGGCGTCATTAGTTTACTGAATTTTGTATTCAATCGATGAGTCAAGCACTCATGAATATTCACGAATCCCGAAAAAGTGTTCATGTACACCAAGCTCAATTACTCAGCTATCATGTATGATATTCTAAGAAATAATTCAAAATATTCTTACCAGCTGTGTTCGTAGGTCACCAACTGTATTTTCAATCTCGCCGTACTTTTTCAAAAGATCGTCGTATAAGTGCTTCGGAACGGTCTACGACAAACGAACTGATTAATTTCTGGGCCTGGGTCAGTGAACACACTGATAAGAAAAGAAAGCTACTTACTTCCTTTGACATTTTTAAATAAATGACAAATATTACAGAATGCAACAACGAATACAACGATAGAGAATTTAAAGGAAGCTTGACGAGAAATTCAAAGAAATACCACCAACCAACAGCTCAGAACCCACGTGGTAAAAGAGACCAGGTTGTTGAAATTATCCAGCCTTCCGAGTCACGCGGCGTGCATCGCGGAATGAACAGCTGGTACCAACCAGGGTGCCAGCAGAAGGTGCGAAAAAATACCACAGTTCATGCGAGGACTACATGCCACCGTCATAATGCAATGCCTGAACAAAAAAGAAAACAATATACACAACGCTAGTGTACCTAGGGTACTATAGAGGGGGGTATGGCAATACGCCATTTTAGCAGCAAAAAGAAGGCTCTCAAACACGAACGCGTTCGCGCAGTGTCGCGGAATATTCGGCAGAGCCGGGCAACACCGGTCACGTTTGTTTTCTCGCGATGCTGTGCGATACGCATTCGTACGTTAGACACTTCTTTTTGCTGCTAAAATGGCGTATTGCCATACCCCCCTCTATAGTACCCTAGTGTACCGAGTCAAATTATTCCTTGCCGAGTCGCTGCTTATTTTATTTTTATTTTTTTCACAAAGCTTGTGGAAGCGTTAGAATGACTATATATTACTGTCAGAGAAGAGTGCGCCACTGTTGATATTAACGCCACGACTGTATCTGTGACATGTAACTATTCTGTGTATTGAGCAGGATAGTGCGTCTTATACCTCAGAATGGATGTACTCATGTAACATAATAAAGTATTATTCTATTAGTTGGGTGTTGTTAATTATGAAAGATATAAGTGATAGTAGAGATATTCTGACATGGTATACCATTGGTAATTAATGGATACTTGATAGGTTACCCTAAATATAAGTTATTACGTAAATCACATACCGAATGCAAATGGCGGCGCGTTACGCGTCTTCTGCATTCGTTACTTCCGAAAGGAATTACTTCCGAAAGGAATCACTTCCGAAAGGAATTACCTCCGTAAGGAGTTACCTCCGTAAGGAGTTTAAACACTAATTTAACCGGAAGAGAATTTTTTTTTTTTTCTCCGGACAACTGGATACTGCCAGAATTCTTCAGGTAACCATCAAACCAAAAAATAATTACCGATGCATTAGTCAATGCTTCGATAAGATGCTCAGGAGGATCAGTACGTATCGGAATGCGAAAGTCGTTTGCAGTTCGCTGGGCGGCTAGTAACTCTACGGGGCGCAGAGTAATGGTAATAAAATTAGTTCTTTGAACTTACGGTCACCGACGTGGATTGATCACCCTACTCGCGGGCTGTACTAGTAGGAAGCTAGCCATTATTCGTATGCCAAAACAGTACGGAGTACACTCAGTAATTGAGGCTCCGGTAAAGCTCTGATCTGGAGTCCAGCATCCCTTACTATCGCTAAAGTTATCTTTCGGTTATATCTGATATCTGAAGTGTGACGACACTGAGGGTATTCGGCGCTGTAACTGTCCAAATGTCGTAAGAGTGAAACCTCCGCCTGAGTTTCTCAACGTCGAAATAAAAGTTTAGTAGGCGCGAACTGGTGCAGGTGGAACGACTGCGTGAGGACTTGACTGTATTAATTATGTCGCGATTCTATACGTTGTAATTCGTGCTAGAAGAATATCCAGGATGCACGTAGTAATTTCGTGGAACGACGACGTTGTCTCGAGCCGAACTTTTTCTTCACGGTTTTGGGTTCGCAAAATGAACAAAACGCAGTGAATTAAAGTCATCAGGACTATAAACCGTAACGCTAACGCAGTAAATTAAAGTCATCAGGACTATAAACCGTAACGCTAACGCAGTAAATTAAAGTCATCAGGACTATAAACCGTAACGCTAACGCAGTAAATTAAAGTCACCAGGACTATAAACCGTAACACTAAAATACTCGACTAAGTTACTTAAGTTACATGACTTACCTTGATATTTAATATTATCTAAAAACTATCCAACAATAGAATATAAGACGTAATTCTTTGAAAGAGATTAGTCTTAATTATTCCTGTGGAATTGCTTTATTGCAGTTGCCTGGCTTTTTGTTCATCAAAAGTCATAATTAGATCGAGTTTCTGCTATTCATTCAAGTTATTTTTAATTTGTTCAACGTTCGTCCCATCGGATCCTTGTAGCTAGTTGTCAAAATGAAAAGATCCAAATCGCAAAAGAAAAAGTCGAAGCTCAGTAAAAAGAAGAAAGTTTCTCGTCGCTCAACAAGCAGCTCCTCCGAATCGATTAGTTCGTCTGATGAGTCTACTCGCCGTGAAGTTCAAGATCGGAAAAACGCTGCGGACAGGAATACGTCGTGTTACCGCGAGATATCACCAACGTTAAATGATACTGATATTCAGCAAGAGCTGGCTCAGTTTCGAGATCTTTTGAAATCAAAACTCGGTGAACTTGAATCTATGGCTATGGCCATTGAGAAAGGCCATAACGATCTCATTACGTATGAATCTTTAAATAAGTCTTATCATAGGCCTACTATTAAAAATGAAATTGAATGGTTTATCGATGGTGGTGCCACCCACCACGTAACGAATTATATTAAGACTCTTACTAATATTCGTAAATTGGACAACCCAATTTATATGGGGTGTGCTAACAACAGTGCACTTGAGGTAAAATTTATTGGTGATGCTCAGATGATTAATCCTTACACTAAGGATTACATCAAACTAACAGAAGTACGGTATGCAAAATCGTGCCCTGTAAACCTACTTTCCGAAAGGAAATTATGTGATAAAATAATTTTTGTCACTCTAGGAGATGAAAAACATCTCTTAGAACGAAGTTCTGGTCAGACACTTCATATCGCTAAACAAAATGGAAAATTCTGGATCGCCAGGATGCTTCCAATAAATAAGTCAACCTCGAAAATTGTTAAAAAATACATATACTAAAATACTAAATAATATAAATCTATCAAACAATAATATTAATGTTGTTTCGCAGCAGGCACCGAATTCGGGAGGAGAAACTTCCAACTTGCAACAACTGACATCAAATCCGGGAGGAGTCTTAACTGAAAACGAAAGTAAAAAATCTAGAACTGAAAATCTCTCAAACAATGAACTAAAGACACAAGAAAGACTAAATAGACTTACAAAATTCCGTACAAAATCTACAAAAATCACAAGAATTCGATCGTTAAGGTGAATTTGGTCTGTTTATTGGAATCAAGAGTACCGGATATAAAAATTAATGTGCAAAGACTTGGAAATAGAAAATACAAAACATGCAACCGTCGACAAA
Source organism: Aspidiotus rigidus (assembly GCA_035079385.1). NCBI lineage: Eukaryota > Metazoa > Arthropoda > Insecta > Hemiptera > Diaspididae > Aspidiotus > Aspidiotus rigidus. The sequence goes on from JAVHKY010000052.1 coordinate 5,124,731, forward strand.
TCGAAAGATTTTATCATGAAAGTGCCAACCATGTTTTCAGGCAAACTGTTTCAATTATATCCTGATGATTAGGAAAACTAATTTAATTTATGAACTGTATATCCTCTAAAATAATCTCATAAAAGCAAGAGGTATGTGTTGCAGTAAAGTCGTTTGTGGTCTTTGAGCTGGTATGTAGAGTACCCTGATCACTCATGCTTCAATGAACACCAAAACTGAACCGAATACGCAGGTCGGGAGGAGATAAGAATTTTTAAGACTCCTCAGCTTCAAAAATTTCATACCTAGTTTCAGCTAGAAAATAACTGAAACGGGAGGAGAATCTCCCAAAAACTAAAATCAAATCTGTGATTGTTGTATTTCACCCGACAACATGCAATCGGACACCGACAAAGTAATGAATCTACCACTTGACAATGAACATATTTATACATATCACGAATTGATTCATCAACAGGAAGACGATTTGGAACTGGAATAACGTGTATTCATACCCAAATACAATTCACCCCTGACCAGGCATTGCTTTCTGCAAAATAAAACGACAATAATTATAACATTGTCTCAAGTCAAGAAATCCACGATGACTCAGACTTCGTTCTAATTACTGACGATTAATTTAACCTACACGAATATAAAACGTTTAAACAAGCAAATAATTGTGCAGAAAAGAACCTATGGCGTCAAGCAATGAAAGACAAATTTAAATCCTTATTTAAAAATTAAGCATTAAAAATATCGTTTCATGCATCTTAGACATACGATTGATAATTCAATTTTCCAACCAAAGAGATTTAGAATTACATCAGTTGGATGTCACAATAGCTTTTCTTCATGGAACGTTTAACTCCAATTTTCATATGAAAATGCCACCTGGATTATTAGATTACTTAGTAAACCAGAAAATTATCCATAAGCTCATACCTATATTATGTTAAAATTGAAGAAAGCAATTTATGGGTCAAAAATCTCACCTAAATGATGGTTTCTAAAAATAACTCCTCTCTTGAAAAGTCTTGAACTTATTACTCAAAGTGAACATTGAGCTACGCAAATACTACAAATGACGATCTCTTGCAATACATTGAGGCATAATCTATTTACAATAAAACTCAAGTAGACACAACGTTACATAAATACTTGCATAACTAGCCTACCTCGAGAAATAATCTCATGTGACTACCAATCAATTGAATAAATTGATGTTTGAAAGCGCAGTAACAACAAAAGTCGCAAAACTTAATGGTCAATACCGATGATAGTAATTATAGCAGAGGTTAAAACAAACAAAATGAGAGTTTCTACTAATTTGGGAGGAACTTCTTCTAATTCTAATAACTCAATTCGTAGTAATTTAGTTCCGCGGAACAGCTGCTATAAAGGGAAGAGAATCTTTCAAAATCAAAGAAATAAGTAAAACAAAACAAGTTAAAGCAAAATCTCAAACTTCTAAGACCAAAGATGTTCTTTTAAAATTCGGTTTCGCGACAGCCAAATTTGAAATTAAAATCTTAAGGCTGTGGACCCAGCCTAATGCTCTCAAACGAGCACAGCATAAATATTTAACGCAGGAAAACTTAAGTTAATCTAAATCTTTTAAACATTAATTGCAATTTATCCACATCGAAACGTGATAGGTGTACTCTTATATTTAAACAATTCAACTCGTTCAGATATTTTCTCCGCAGTTAATAGTTTAGGGAGGAGAAAGTGCACTATCACAAAGGTACAGTAATTGGAAAGCTATACAGCGAGTTCTCTGTTGTGTATAAGGACAGACAATTGTACCACAATAAAATTATATATAACCGGCGAAGCAAAACGAAAACAAATCCTTCAAGTAACTTGCGTAATGTTACTTGAGATTAATGAAACCGTTCCAGTGGTGTCATGGAAGTCAGTCTCTTGGACTAACGAGATTGAAACCTAAAACATCCAGAAAAAGAAGCTTCATCATTCAAACAGAAGGTGATAAATTTATCAAAACTGTTGAGTTCATATTGGCAGCTTCACAATAACCAAATGAGATCTCTCCAAGTTGAAGAAGGATGTTTTGAGTAATTCTCAAGAGAAACTTACCAGTTTTGCATTCAAGTGTATTTTACATGTTTGTAACTAAACAGATCTTGTTCTTCTACATTGAAACCAGAGCTTGAGTTTCTTATGGACGTGATCTGCAATATAATTCAATTCTCTCCTACTCCTACCCTGAAACAATTGGGAACAACTCACAGAGTATACTTGACCTTCCAATCAAGAGTCAACTCTCTCATAAAATAAATACTTATCTGACGAGCCAACAAAGCTGGTTAACAGTCTCAAATTTCTCTTTGTAAAATCCCAAAAAGATAGAATCAATAGAATCTTGAAATTAGAAATAATTATTATAGACCTAGTTCACTGTTGTTCTACCTTATCAGCAAATCACAGAACCTGAGATAAGACAGGATAAGACTCTTCTAAGAATCTGATTGTGGATGACGTCAATGATCAATCAGGGCACACGGGAGGAGTGTCAGAGAAGAGTGCGCCACTGTTGATATTAACGCCACGACTGTATCTGTGACATGTAACTATTCTGTGTATTGAGCAGGATAGTGCGTCTTATACCTCAGAATGGATGTACTCATGTAACATAATAAAGTATTATTCTATTAGTTGGGTGTTGTTAATTATGAAAGATATAAGTGATAGTAGAGATATTCTGACAATTACTTCGTAACCCAGACCATTGACTATATATTACTTCGTAACCGAGACGTACAGTCCTATTGTTATAAACTGTGTCGCTTTTCGGTTAGTTCGGGAAGTATAACCAGATAGCGACAGTATCTGCGTTCACTGGATTTTTGTGACACTCCATCGTTTGAACTATATACTAGCATGACGTCCAGTTTCACCAGGCGCTTATTCCTTTTATTCCAGTTTCATTCTACTCTAATAGCCACAGTGTAGGTTTTCTTACATTATTGGTTTGTATTTTTTTTCCCCCTTTCCAGGTAGAGTTCCTAAATACCGCGTGGGTTTGTGTTACGTCTATTCAGAGAATTGAAAAAAAAAAAAGTTGTTAAGTAATAAAATAAGAACAGTGCGGAAGAAGTGAATGAACCCTCTATAAAAAAAAATTATTCGTGATCATCTCCTTTTTCAAATCAAACGTTTAGAAATGAAAATGGTAAGGCACCCGTTCGGCAAACGTGGAGATGCGAGTTTGTGTCCCGTCGATGGACCAAGTTTTTCACTCACTTTTCGTCTATCTATAAAAATACTAATTTCAAGCCTTTCCTTCTCGTACATACCGTCATGTAGCAAAAAATATCATGATTATAGAGAGCATTGAAATTGATATGTAAGGAGAACCTTCAAATCCTTGCAAAGTCAGAATTTTCTTGTCTACTGACTGGCTCACCATCTCGTCATAACTACAATTTAGCCTATTATGATGAAATTTTTACGCTGAAAGATGGATAAAATCAACTTTTACAATATCTTGCGGACAGTATTATTTAGAGAATATGTTCACATGTATTAAAAATGACTATATACAGCACTTGTATTTTTCATAGCAACTTGATAAAATTATTTGCTTGGTACATGTTTTGTAGTTTAGTTACATTTTACTCCAATAAAGTATACGTATTCAGCAAAACATTCAATAATAATAAGAAAAAATTGGTAAAATATTCACTTTAATACTAGGTACCCATACAATCAATTCATTATTCAGACATAGACAAAAAAATTAACTGTGTCCTCTAAAACGTGCTTGACAAAAAATTTGGCAGTGTAATAAATTTACAATAACAAATCTTTGAGAGATTTGCGAAGTTCTCTTGGTGCCTTGTCTGCATAGTACCTAATCAATTTTTTGACACTGGGCAGTTGATATTTTTTCGCTTAAAAAAGACTATAGGTACCTAATTTTGTCACCATTAGACTTTGCAAAACTGCTAGATCAATCAGCACAGTTGAATCGACCAATCTCAGATTGAATAGAGGTCTTTTACACTTCAACAGAAGTCGATTCCGTTCAGTTTAATAATTTCAATTAATCGGCATAACTACAAATTACATTTACTGATGCTTACTACATTTCTTATCCTCCAAAATTCAACACATTTAGTCAGAAGTTTATAGGCACCTGGGTAGATATTTTACTCATATTGAAGGAATTATGGAGAACTAAAATATATGTACAGTTTGAATTTAAAGTTTTCAAAACATTCCAATAAATTTTGGTTTACGAAGATGAATGAAATATGACATTGATAACCTCATTTTTACCCATTCCTAATGCAGCTAGTGTATGTCCATGAAACTTTGACAGTACATATCATATTATGTAATTATTGAACAGACAAAATCAATGATTTAGATTTATCATCGATAAAATAAAAAAAAATGAGTTATGAAATAATGAAATAGGATATAAGAAGAAAATGTGATCCACTTGAATTTTTTGTTAGATTCTCGTCTTCATTTTTCAAAATTTTGTCAGTAGAAAACGAGATTGTGAGTAATCTGACACCCGCGCTCACTCATTGACTAGCATTCGCTCGTTTTGTGAACATTTGGGTTTGTTGGATTTTTTGAGTTCCCCATGTGGACAACATTGAATTTCTAGATGATGACTCAAATTACTGATGGAAACCGATGCATTGCAATTTCCGGAAACTGACGTCTAGTTCTCCCACAGTTATAATATTCACATTTATTACCAGCCATAATTCAAAATTACACTTCACAAATATAGTCTAAGGTACTTAATTAAATATCTAGTTTAACCGTGATGGACACAATATAATAGAAAAATAAAAATTCAAACAATAACGCAACAAGAGAGAAAAAGGACATTAGAAATAAATAGGTAAAGTTTCAAATAAGTTCGTTTGCGGAGAGAGCACACAATATTCCGAAGAACACAGGACGAAAGATCAATTCATTCTGTTAGAGCAAAGTAAAAATGTCTGCTCTGGTAAAAGACCAACATGTCCCCTCAAAAAAATAACATTAGTATCTAAGAAGTCAGTCCAATTTCATACTTTTTCATATTGCATTTGGGGCAGTTAGTCGCCAATATATCCTTAGAACTCGCCGAAATAACCATGTTACACTGTTGAATCAATAGATCAACAAAAAAAGGAACATGTAAGAGAGATGGGTGACTCCAGATATGACAGAAATATCGGACACGACCAAAATGTCTCATCTTCGCTTTTTTCCCTCTTCATACATTGTCTTCTTGTTTTCAAAGAGGACACACGTTATTTTTTTCTTCATTAAATAGGTATCTACAATGATAAACTATTCTCTCGCCTTTTTTTTTCTCAACTTTTTTTCATTCCGGACTAGAAGGACATATAATACTAATACACAAGACTGAGTGACCGAGCGTAGTACCTGGGTCTCCTGCAACTCCAAAATTACAAGCTAGTAACCTTTGTGTTTTGTGAATTTTTTATGTACTTACTTCAAATTTAATATTAAATCAAGAGTACGAGCGCTTTTAGTATAATTATCATCTCCAGTACATCGCTGTCCCTACGTAGAGGTACAACACTCTGTGATTTCGTATCAACTTTGAAGTAGTAATAATGTGAATTAGGAGCCAAGGTGAATCGTTGAACTTTCTCTCTCTCATCAGTGCATTTTGTTCCTACTTTTTATTTGCTGCATCGGGCGCATATAGCTGAACGCAGGAAGAACCAACCTCCTTCTAAATAAAAGCAACAGGTTTAGGTTTCGTCTTACCCCTCTGCCACCCGCCAAGTTTCTTGAAACAGCGCTCCCAAGTTTTCGTTTCCAAAACTAAAATGATTGTGAAGCGCGGCGCTGTGGCCGTATCCAGCAAAACGACACCGTTTATAACAATAGGACTGTACGTCTGGGCATTGACTATATATTACTTCGTAACCCAGACGTACAGGAACAAAATGCACTGATGAGAGAGAGAAATATAGCTTCTGTTATTCGAGAAGGCAACCCTATAGAAAAAAAATTACTACCTATTGAGAAAAAGGAGAGATACGGTCTCGTTTTCATCGTTGCCTTTTTTTCATTTTTTTTTTTAATTCTCTATTCAAAAGTACCTACCTACAATATGTTATCGATAGGCACAAAAATTACAAATTAGTGCTATAGCTAATCATCGAAGGACATATTATATTATGGAATTAATTTCCTGCATGCTATATTTCGATAAAAATGTACAAATTTTGTCTTCAGAAAAATTGAAAATTTGAGTTTTGTGGTGAACAGAGACAGACGAAAAAATAGAATAGAAAAAAGATTGCAGAAACTCAATAATAGTATATTACGCACCTTGTACAATTTACTTCACTCGGCTTCACCGCTTGGTTTCACAAATTTTACTGTAAGAAGGGCGTTAAATTTTCATTGGCGGGCGGTGCCCTGCATGCGGTACCTAATACTACGGAACAAAAAAATAAAAAAGTAAAACGATTAGTTGATAACACATTCAAATACCCGATTCCTAGGTATTTTTCAATGCTGAACACGCGATCCCGTCCTCCGTTTTTCGCTAGGACGTCATAATTTTCTATAATAATATTGTTTACTTGCCGCGGACCATCGTGGAACTCGTCAGACGTAGCAGCATTCAACACCAAAGTTTCGCGTTACATTTCGCGATAGTCCGCGGCACATAAACGAGATTATTACAGAAAATTGAGACGTCCTAGCGAAAAACGGAGGACGGTATCGCGTGGTCAGCATTAAAAAATACATCGGATATTTGAATGTGTTGTTTTACTTTTTTATTTTTTGTTCCATAGTGCAATTTATTACCGAGTTTAGGAGGTCTTACGCGCGTCGGAATTTTTCGTGTGGGATATATTTTCTCAGCGTCTTAGAGTGTATGGATTACAATTTTGATATTAGCTTAAATTCATGTATAGGTATGTACTTTTTTTTGTGCGCGAATGTTCTCCGTTGGTATTGGGTCAATTTATATGAAATTGATAATTAATGAAAGTTTCATATTTGTAAGGCCTATTACAATATAGGGTCATTTTTTTAAAAACCGGATTGGTATTTCTTGAGAGTTTTCTATTTTTATTTTAAAAATTCGGAGCGCGGTGAGTCAAACGTCAGTTTGTTAATTATCCTACATGGTGGAATTTTTGGTGTGGGATATGTTTTCTCACCGTATCAGTTTGTATGGATTACGATTCTAACATTTTGGCACAAATTCACGATTATGTATGTACGTTACTACGTATATATTTTTAGTGCGCGAAAAATGTTTTCTTTCTGAGAAGGGGGGAGGGGGTTGTAAGTTGTGTATTATCAATACACGAGATTGAATAAAAAAAAATGTTCGGCAAGTTTCAAAAATGGACTTGTATCGGAAAACAATGTCATTTTGCCGGTGTTAACGAGTGATTTCGCATTCTTATTTCCCTTAGTGTGAATAATGGACAGGATCTTTGAGTTTGGAAAAGTATTTCCTCAGGATATTCACAGAGCAAGAACTGGGTTTCAGATGTAGTGACAACCGCCTTCCTTATCTCGGCCAGCTTTTTCCTGAAATATCTCGTTTACTTGAGCCACTACACCTTTCCACGAAGTAACCAAACGTCATTTAATATGTACGTGAGAAAAAGAAGAGAAGGAAAAAATAGGAAGGAATAAACAAAAAAATTCAAAATGATGGATAAAAAAGGTCTCCCAGGATATGAACCCTGAACTACCTGTACGCTTTTCAAATCATGGAATTAGGTTTGACATTATACTCGATTCGCACTTCAAGGGGAAATAATATTACAGGTTCTAAATTCATTTTAGTCCTGTACCAAACACTCATCGAACATTTTGAAAAATTTCATGCCAATTGGATCATTTTGTGGAATTTTTGTATACTTACGTGTGTTTTTTACTAGTAAAGGCTAATCTTGAATAGGCTGCTACCAAGTGGCTTGCACTACAAGAGGGAAGTAAAGTTTTACCGTAATGAAGAAAGTTACATTTGATATGTAGGACTTCCCTTTCCTCTGACAGCTCGCGTAGTACTTAGAATGAATTGAGTATAGTGTCAACGTCGAGATGGAACCATTTAATTTTTCTAGACCGCGCGTTCGTCTGGTGGCCAGGCAATTTTTGCGAGAAACTATCCCGATCGTAATTATAGTGAACGCGTCAAAATTAAAATGTACTTGATCACAAAAGTTTACTACCGCTTATAGGCCTACCTGAAATGTCAAAATCTTTCCGAAGTTCCCCTGCATCTATAATATTGGAATTAAAAGTTCAAGTTTTTCCAGAGTCCCCCCCCCCCCCCAACATAGCTCGAGATCAAACTTTGCTGAAGCCCCGTTATTTACTCGTATATGGATCTACTAATACAGAAAAAAATTGAAAACGTTCAACGATTCACCTTGGCTCCTAATTCACATTATTACTACTTCAAAGTTGATACGAAATCACAGAGTGTTGTACCTCTACGTAGGGACAGCGATGTACTGGAGATGATAATTATACTAAAAGCGCTCGTACTCTTGATTTAATATTAAATTTGAAGTAAGTACATAAAAAATTCACAAAACACAAAGGTTACTAGCTTGTAATTTTGGAGTTGCAGGAGACCCAGGTACTACGCTCGGTCACTCAGTCTTGTGTATTAGTATTATATGTCCTTCTAGTCCGGAATGAAAAAAAGTTGAGAAAAAAAAAGGCGAGAGAATAGTTTATCATTGTAGATACCTATTTAATGAAGAAAAAAATAACGTGTGTCCTCTTTGAAAACAAGAAGACAATGTATGAAGAGGGAAAAAAGCGAAGATGAGACATTTTGGTCGTGTCCGATATTTCTGTCATATCTGGAGTCACCCATCTCTCTTACATGTTCCTTTTTTTGTTGATCTATTGATTCAACAGTGTAACATGGTTATTTCGGCGAGTTCTAAGGATATATTGGCGACTAACTGCCCCAAATGCAATATGAAAAAGTATGAAATTGGACTGACTTCTTAGATACTAATGTTATTTTTTTGAGGGGACATGTTGGTCTTTTACCAGAGCAGACATTTTTACTTTGCTCTAACAGAATGAATTGATCTTTCGTCCTGTGTTCTTCGAAATATTGTGTGCTCTCTCCGCAAACGAACTTATTTGAAACTTTACCTATTTATTTCTAATGTCCTTTTTCTCTCTTGTTGCGTTATTGTTTGAATTTTTATTTTTCTATTATATTGTGTCCATCACGGTTAAACTAGATATTTAATTAAGTACCTTAGACTATATTTGTGAAGTGTAATTTTGAATTATGGCTGGTAATAAATGTGAATATTATAACTGTGGGAGAACTAGACGTCAGTTTCCGGAAATTGCAATGCATCGTTTTCCATCAGTAATTTGAGTCATCATCTAGAAATTCAATGTTGTCCACATGGGGAACTCAAAAAATCCAACAAACCCAAATGTTCACAAAACGAGCGAATGCTAGTCAATGAGTGAGCGCGGGTGTCAGATTACTCACAATCTCGTTTTCTACTGACAAAATTTTGAAAAATGAAGACGAGAATCTAACAAAAAATTCAAGTGGATCACATTTTCTTCTTATATCCTATTTCATTATTTCATAACTCATTTTTTTTTATTTTATCGATGATAAATCTAAATCATTGATTTTGTCTGTTCAATAATTACATAATATGATATGTACTGTCAAAGTTTCATGGACATACACTAGCTGCATTAGGAATGGGTAAAAATGAGGTTATCAATGTCATATTTCATTCATCTTCGTAAACCAAAATTTATTGGAATGTTTTGAAAACTTTAAATTCAAACTGTACATATATTTTAGTTCTCCATAATTCCTTCAATATGAGTAAAATATCTACCCAGGTGCCTATAAACTTCTGACTAAATGTGTTGAATTTTGGAGGATAAGAAATGTAGTAAGCATCAGTAAATGTAATTTGTAGTTATGCCGATTAATTGAAATTATTAAACTGAACGGAATCGACTTCTGTTGAAGTGTAAAAGACCTCTATTCAATCTGAGATTGGTCGATTCAACTGTGCTGATTGATCTAGCAGTTTTGCAAAGTCTAATGGTGACAAAATTAGGTACCTATAGTCTTTTTTAAGCGAAAAAATATCAACTGCCCAGTGTCAAAAAATTGATTAGGTACTATGCAGACAAGGCACCAAGAGAACTTCGCAAATCTCTCAAAGATTTGTTATTGTAAATTTATTACACTGCCAAATTTTTTGTCAAGCACGTTTTAGAGGACACAGTTAATTTTTTTGTCTATGTCTGAATAATGAATTGATTGTATGGGTACCTAGTATTAAAGTGAATATTTTACCAATTTTTTCTTATTATTATTGAATGTTTTGCTGAATACGTATACTTTATTGGAGTAAAATGTAACTAAACTACAAAACATGTACCAAGCAAATAATTTTATCAAGTTGCTATGAAAAATACAAGTGCTGTATATAGTCATTTTTAATACATGTGAACATATTCTCTAAATAATACTGTCCGCAAGATATTGTAAAAGTTGATTTTATCCATCTTTCAGCGTAAAAATTTCATCATAATAGGCTAAATTGTAGTTATGACGAGATGGTGAGCCAGTCAGTAGACAAGAAAATTCTGACTTTGCAAGGATTTGAAGGTTCTCCTTACATATCAATTTCAATGCTCTCTATAATCATGATATTTTTTGCTACATGACGGTATGTACGAGAAGGAAAGGCTTGAAATTAGTATTTTTATAGATAGACGAAAAGTGAGTGAAAAACTTGGTCCATCGACGGGACACAAACTCGCATCTCCACGTTTGCCGAACGGGTGCCTTACCATTTTCATTTCTAAACGTTTGATTTGAAAAAGGAGATGATCACGAATAATTTTTTTTTATAGAGGGTTCATTCACTTCTTCCGCACTGTTCTTATTTTATTACTTAACAACTTTTTTTTTTTCAATTCTCTGAATAGACGTAACACAAACCCACGCGGTATTTAGGAACTCTACCTGGAAAGGGGGAAAAAAATACAAACCAATAATGTAAGAAAACCTACACTGTGGCTATTAGAGTAGAATGAAACTGGAATAAAAGGAATAAGCGCCTGGTGAAACTGGACGTCATGCTAGTATATAGTTCAAACGATGGAGTGTCACAAAAATCCAGTGAACGCAGATACTGTCGCTATCTGGTTATACTTCCCGAACTAACCGAAAAGCGACACAGTTTATAACAATAGGACTGTACGTCTGGGTTACGAAGTAATATATAGTCAATGATAATACTATGAGATAAGTATATTCACTCTCATTAATCACATTTTTCATTAAGTAACAGCGATTTCTAAAAGGAATAAAATTTTCTGTGTTCCAGATGAAACTACACTGAAGAATTGAAAATAGAAAAGGTGTTGCCGATGGGTTATTTAGTGTATTCTTATTACAGTGTGTCTGAAGGAGAAGTACTCAATTATTCTGACTTTTTTAATGAGAAGTTTTTTATTGTATATTAATTTTTTTTTTTAATTCATGATTTTTTTCCTCGGTTTTTTCTTATGACTTCTGACAACTACATTTGTGGATCAGGATTTACACATCTGTACACATTAGTATCATTCAAATTTAAATTTTTTATAAAGAGAACATTACTATTGAGGTTGAGATGGACTTGTTCATTATAAATTTTATAAGTACGCATTCTCATGCAAATTTCCAAATGGTGACATCAAATTTTAAGTAATTTCATCTCTAGTTGGATGGTTTTATATGGCATTGACTGAAAATAGCTGACGCTCCTAGTATGAGCACGTTAAAGGTTACTGCGTTGCAGACTTAATAATCTTTTTAAGTTAGAAGTATTAAAAAAATGAAATTTTATATGTACATTTAAAAACACTAATATTATCAAATTCTATCATATTTATTAACCATTTAAATGGAAGTCTACAGAGATTCTTTTGTTGATGAAGATGAATTTGATTTTGAGAATATTATACCATATTTCAAAGTTCCTTTTGATAGAACAAGATCAAATTATGAAACTTTAATGGACCCGCTTTCTGATAAAATTCAACATTTACCTGAAGACAAAAAGAAAAAGTATAGTAAACTAATGATAAATATTATTGCTCACTTAAGTGTTTTATCTAGAATGGTTGAAAAAGAAATAGAAATTCTAAATATTCCTCAGAAAGATTTTGAATCTGATGTGGAAATAAATTATTTCAATCAGAGATTGAGCCTATCAGGCGATTATGTACATGATTAAATATTATTTATTCATTTTTTCTTAATTAGTTCATTTCTTCATACCAAACAAAATTAGATTATTATTTTTTATTTCTATAATTCTTTCTATCTGACTCATTTAGGTTAATTGTTTCCCACTCATCACCTATATCTGGAGGGTTTTCTGGGAAATTGTTATTTTTAGCATTAGAATAAAACTGATCTGGGAGATTCCTGGTTCTACTTTTTATATGAGTTGTGCTACTAGTTGCAGTGTGATTAACTCGAGTTGATAAACAAAATTGACCTAATCTATTTCTAGGAGTGAGAATATTCCTCTTTTTTGTCGCATGAGGGATATTCCATAATTTCAATTTTTTCCGCACAAAAGAATCTGACACATTATATTTTTTTATAAATTCAGATACTGGATTTTTTATGAAATCAAAATTGATCATCAATTCTTTTATTTTCTCGAGTTCCATTTATAAATAAAAAATTTCTATATATTATGGTATACTGTACATAGTACATGGTCCATGGTTTGATATACTGTATATAGTACAGGCAGTGTATGGTCTGGTACATGGTTTGGTATACAGTTTGGTATATGGTTTCAAAAATGAAAATTTTTTTTATGATAAATAAAAATGATTCTCTCAGTAATTAATAATTACTCAATTTCAAAGGATGAAATGGATTATGTCAATTTACTAGTTTCAAAGTATCCTGAAATAAAAGAATTGAAAGAAACAATAAAATCATCGAGTCAAACTATAATTAATCAATTACATGAAGTTTATAAGAAAAATAATCTCGATTTGACGGAATTTGAAAATGAGAAAATATGTATTTTGAAAGTTACAAATTTATTTTTCTGTTTTAGAGTATTAATGGCGGCAGTTAACAAAGCAGGAGGTCAATTAAAGAGATTATCTCATGCTAATAATCAAGTAATGCAACAGAAAGATAATATAATTGAAGAAAATAATGAAAGAATGAAACAATTAAATAAAGAACTAGAAGAAATGAAAAAAGAATTAAGTGAAAAGGGTAAAAAACAAGTAGAATCTATGCAACTAAAAAATAAAAAAATAATTGACTTGAAAAATCAAATTGTTGTAACCCCAATGAATTTTGGAAAAGCTAAGGCAAATAGTGTTGCAGAATTTACTGAAAATTTAGGACTTTGTTTTTCTGATTTTAATATTGAAGATGGATATATTAACATTGATGAATCTCAAATAATTGTAAATGGAGAAATTGGATTAAATGGAAGAGATGCACCAAGAGGAATTAAAGATAATGATGAGATAATTATTAAAAATAAGAAATAATCAATTTTGCAAGGTATATTTGAACGTTTTATTTCTTGGAAGGTTATTATGACTTTGAAGATTTTAGACATAATTTGGACATATTTTGAGAAGGTTTTATATCTATTTTATTCTTGTTAAATAATTGGAAGGGTTTACATCTATTTTTTATGTCTTTGAAGGTTTTATGACAATTTTTATGTCTACTTTTATATCTTAGAAGGTTTTATGTTGGTTTTATAACTTGGAAGGGTTTGAGAAGGTTTTGGGAAGGTTTTGGGAAGGTTTCAGGAAGGTTTCATATCTTATTTTGAACGTATTTTGAGAGTGTAAATAAATTTCTTCTTAAAAATTTTCCTATGTAAATACTTGAAAATTATTTAAGAAAAGATGAAACACAAATCTCTGATCATCAAGTTAGCACAAAATGAAAGATATTGCTCTAAGTTATTACAACTCTAGTAATTTATTCCAAAAGATATAAATCAGTTCACAATTACAAATCTTCAGTCAGAGAAAGTTAGTTTAAATCCAATCCTCCACTAAATGACATAATTCGCAACAGCATAAATAGCCTCTTCCGGCTTCTTCATCAACAAGAGCATCCGATAGGTATCAACTGAAACTGCCTCTTCTGGCTTCTTCATCTAGGGATTGACTGGAGCTGCCTCTTCTGGCTTCTTCTTAGCTCGCTTCCGGAACTGGAACTGAACTCAACAGCAAAGCCATCCTCCTTATATACAGATTTAGTTGGTTTTCATCCACCAATCACTATTGTGAAAACTGGTAGTATTGAGAACTCATCGTTGATTGGTTGATGTAGTTGGAAAGTGCGAAGCCAATGATCATCATGAAAAACGTTAGATTCCAGAGCTTCATTTTAGAGGCAAAAAGTGGTTGAAGTGGAATTATCAGTTTCAAACTAGACTGTACTAGTTCAGCATATAGTGCCGTATTGAGAACATTGAGATGAAGATGATATGATCGTAACATTCGGCCATCCTGAGGCTTGTTCGGCTGGAACAAATGATGATAACTATTAAGAAATGAATTGGTAGCTTGTGTTGAGTGCATTGATATAATTTATGTGCTTCTTAGAGTTATGGATTAGTTCAATTTTCATCGCCAGATGAACTGCTGGATTCCTGCAATGTGGAGATTTCTTCAGATGTTCGGCTGCGTGTACAGAATTATATTTTCGATGTTCCTTTGAAAAATTTTCAATCCTGTACCTGTCATTTGGATAGACATTGGTTACTTTGTAAGGTCCCTTGAACTTGAGCTTAGTTTTGGTGGTGGGGTTAGCGTTTGGAATTGCTACTGGTTCTTCTTTTGCAAATTTCTTCGCTTTCTTCCTATTTTTTGATTTCAGAATCATTTCTTCTTGTTTTCTTTTATTCCTTTCATAGGCTGCTTCTCTTCTAGTGATACGATTCTGTAGAAATTCTTCTTCAAGGTTCTTGTGGTTCTTTTCCTTTTCTTCCTCAAGTTGATCATTGTCGATTTCATGCGCAATAAATGCATTTGCCTGTATTCTGGGTCGGTAGCCAAAAAAGAGTTGGTTGGGTGAGTTTCCTGTTGTTTCACTTGTAGTATTATTGATACCCATTTTCACTTGGTCCAAGTATTTGTCCCATTTGTTTTCTTCTGGTAATAATGTGATTAGCTTTTCTAGTACCACTGCATTGATTCTTTCAACTTTTCCAGCTGCTCTTGGTGTGCTGACTGCTGTTAATACCAGCTTAATTCCCTGTTCCTTGCAGTATTGAGTGAATTGATTGCTTGTGAAAGCTGTCCCTCGATCTTCAATGATTCTGCGCGGAACTCCATAGGTTCCAATAAGTTGTTCCAAAAATGTGATTACTGGGTGAGTTCCAGTATTCTTGGTTGGGTAAAGCCATACATACTTGGTAAATGCGTCTACTACCACTAGTAGATGTGTGTTTTTTCGAGCACTTGGCACAAACGGTCCTAGGTGATCCATATGTAATGTGTCCATAGGTAGTTTTGGTTTGGGAATTGGGTGTAGCACTCCACTAGATACTCCGCGGTTTGGTTTGGCATATAGGCAGTCCAAGCAAGCATGACAGTAGTCTTGGATGTATTTTCTTAATTTCGGAAACCAGAATCTTTCTTTGATGAGGTCTTCTGTTTTTGTTACACCTGGGTGTCCTGTGTCATCATGGTACATTCGTAATATCTGGCTTTGGTTGCTTCTAGGGACTACCAGTCCTTGTTCTGTTTTCCTATATAAACGTTCATTCTTCATTATAAAATCTCGTTTGATTTCTTTCTCTCGCGCATCTGGTTGTTTTACTTGGAGTGCCGCCAATATTTCTTGACATCTTTTGTCTTGTTGTTGTGCTATCTTAACCCAATCCTTCACTTCTAACTCTGTTTTTGCGCTGAGTACAACCATCTGCTTGTCTGTTTTTTTTTTGGTCTCTGCTGGATTTCTGCTCAAGGAGTCCACATGTCGCATTGCTGTGCCTGGTCGATATTCTATTGTCATGTCAAATTCTTGTATTAGTAGCCACCATCTGGCGATTCTTGGGTTTAAATCCTTCTTGATTAATGTATATCTTAGGGCGCTGCAATCTGTAATTACTTTGAATGGTTTTCCATGGAGATGAACTCTAAATTGTTGTAAGGCTCTGACAATTGCTAGTGTTTCGAGTTCATAGGAGTGGTATTTCTTTTCATCCTTGGTTGTTTGTTGACTAAAGTAGATGACTGGTTTCAATGTTTTGTCTGGCTGTTTCTGCATTAGAATTGCTCCTATGCCATTACTACAAGCATCAGTGTGGACTTCCGTTTCAGCTGCTGGATTGAAGATGGCTAATACTGGTCGTTCAGATAGTTTTTGTTTTAATTCTACGAATGCGTTCTCTTGTGTTTCACCCCATTGAAATTCTATGCCCTTCTTGGTAAGGTTTGTCAGTGGTGCTGCAATTAGTCCAAAGTTTTTGATGAATTTTCGGAAATAGCCAGCTAATCCAACAAATTGTCTGACTTCATGTACGTTGGTAGGTCGTGGAAACTTCTTCACTGCTTCAATTTTCTCATTGCCAGGTTGTAACTTGCCTTCTTTTACTTCATGACCCAGGTACGTTAGCTTATGTCTTAAAAATTGGCATTTATCAAGTCTGATGGTTAATCCAGCTTCTCGTAGTACTTCAAATACAATTTGAAGTCGTTGTAGTCCTTCCTTGGCGCTTGTGGATGGTATTAATATGTCGTCAAGATAAGCAAATGCTCCAGTTTCCACTATTGGGTTCAAGATGGTATTCATTGCTCTTTGAAATACAGCACTTCCATTGCTCAATCCAAAAGGCATGCGCAGCCATTCATAGTGTCCCTCTGGCGTAATAAATCCTGTCTTCTCCACTGAATCCGTTTCAACACCAATCTGCCAGTAGCCCCAAGCTAAATCAAGTGACGTATATCTGGTTGCTCCCGCTAGTTGGTCTAACAGGTCATCTATTCGAGGTAATGGATACTGATCTTTGATTGTTTTGGTATTCAATCTTCTGAAATCACAACACATACGTAGTTCACCATTTTTCTTTTTAACTAACAGAATTGGACTTGCATATGGAGAATTTGACTCTCTAATTAGCCCATATTCTTTTAAATCACGTGCTGCTCCTGGTTTTTTGAATCCATCTTTCTTCTTCAAACAATTTTCAGTTCTGTGGTTGGTTGCTCTGCAAATTTCACATCTTTGTGACTGTCTTTCATGTGGTTTGTTCCTGGACTCTTCCTCAGTCGTTGAATCCTTCTTCCATTCTGAGGCTTTCCTTTCCTTATTATCCATATGCTCTTGACCATTACATAAGGATGTTCGACAAAATTTGGCTATGTGACCGTACTTGTTGCACCTCCTACATCTTAATCCTGGGAACTTTGGTTGACTGTTTTCCTCTTGTGAAAATGGTAGAATACCTTCACGGTATAAATCCTCTGGCGTAGGAAAGCTTTTTGCCCTTATGGCTGTGCGTACTATTCTGTCTGAGATTCCTTCAATGATGTGGTCTACCTCTTGCCATGGTGACAACTGACAGGGTCTTAGTAGGGCTTGTTTGGCGAAGAAATACGTTTCATATGACTCTTGTTGTTTCTTTGTTCTTGTCCTCATCTTCTCCATACATACTGCATGGTCTCGTACCTCCGGGAACATTGCTAGCAGTTTTGCCTGCCATTCCGGCCATGTATATGAATAGTCAATTAAACTATCGTACCAATTACGGGCAATTCCCTTTAATCGAGCTTGCATGTGATATATTGTGGTTATATCCGTCCAACCAAACATTTCCTTGAATTGATTCAATGAATGTAACCACTGCTTGGTAGTCATCCTCTAAGTGCTAGGATCAAATTCTGGGATACTTTCTAAACGTAAGTGATGTTGTGGAGCAGGGGTTGCTTGTTTGACTTTCAGCAACTGTTCAATCAACTTATCTTGTTGCTCCATCTTGGCTAGAAGTATATCCAATTTCAGGGTTTCTTCAATCTCATGAGTTCTGCTTCTCTTCATTGGTGGAGCGGTGTCATCATGGGAACCTTTGGTTTGTCTGGTCTTTTCTTGTTGAGAGGCCCGGCCGCAGCCTCCCACCAAGGACTCAGTATCAAACTCAGATTCATCTGCCCGGTACATCGGATTAGCATCCAATCGCCCACGTTCACAGAAATCTTCACGATTTGCTGCACGGGATGCTCGTTTGGACTTCTGATCGTCAACCGCAAGTACAGATGATACATCTCCATTAGGATTGATCAGATCCTTTCTCGTCAAATTGACTCGTTTACAGCCGCGACCACGAGGTCTTCCACGACCCCGGGTCTTTGCTCCACGGTGGACCTCTCCATTCTGCCGTTCATCTTGAGTAGTATGTAGTCATGCCAGTTCTGGCTCACCTCATTTGCCCGACTATGTACCTACACACTGGCGGTACCCTAGCGACTCACACACATACTCTTCCCCGGTAAAAAAGTGAACTTTTTTCTGTAATACTCATATTCTATGCATTTATAATTACCAACATCGGTATATTTTTCGCATTGATGTGAAAAGAAAACTCTAATAGATGAAAAATTATAAAATTATAATCAATAAAATATAGGTAACTCACCAACTAGATGCACATACTCGTACATAGGTAGCCACATTAATTTTATAAACTTTATGCAAAGATAAAACAAAATTATTCGAACACTCAAAACTCCAACATCATGCGACTGACGTTAGCATACTGAATTTAAAATTTTATTCTCTATCAAAAGCAAGACTTACACTTTCATTCTCGCATTACCTATTACAACATTCAATCCCTCTTCAACAAAGTATTGAGTGGCGGGTTCTTCTAATTCGGGATTCTCTAGCATATAGGATACGGTTAGGTAATTTGAAATTAGTTTATAGGTAAAGGTTATTAGCTACAACGTACGTCCCGTTCTACTCTCTACTTTTTGCATATGAAATTCTAGTTTCGACACTAACCTACAATTTTTTACGATCAAATGATTGCAGTTGATGCATCTACAAAAAGAATAAAGTATGACATGACTTCGTCTACCTATCTAATACTCGTAAAAATTTCATGAGACATAGTTATAATATAAATTTCGATACACCATGAAAATTTCTTACGTATGCACTCTAAGGTTAGGTAATGGGTTATTAGTTACAACATACGTTCTACTCTCTACTTTTGTATACAAAATTCTAGTTTCAACACTAACCTACAATTTTTTACAATCAAATGATTGCAGTTGATGCATCTACAAAAAGAATAAAGTATGACATGACTTCGTCTACCTATCTAATACTCGTAAAAATTTCATGAGACATAGTTGTAATATAAATTTCGATACGCCATGAAAATTTCTTACGTATGCACTCTAAGGTTAGGTAATGGGTTATTAGTTACAACATACGTTCTACTCTCTACTTTTTGCATACAAAATTCTAGTTTCGACACTAACCTACAATTTTTTACAATCAAATGATTGCAGTTGATGCATCTACAAAAAGAATAAAGTATGACATGACTTCGTCTACCTATCTAATACTCGTAAAAATTTCATGAGACATAGTTGTAATATAAATTTCGATACGCCATGAAAATTTCTTACGTATGCACTCTAAGGTTAGGTAATGGGTTATTAGTTACAACATACGTTCTACTCTCTACTTTTTGCATACAAAATTCTAGTTTCGACACTAACCTACAATTTTTTACAATCAAATGATTGCAGTTGATGCATCTACAAAAAGAATAAAGTATGACATGACTTCGTCTACCTATCTAATACTCGTAAAAATTTCATGAGACATAGTTGTAATATAAATTTCGATACGCCATGAAAATTTCTTACGTATGCACTCTTTATCACACGAATGCGTTTTATTTTATTATGTATGCAGTATACGAATACGTTAACGAAATTACACTCTATGCACTTATCTTAAATTTTCCTCTATCTACATTGTAACCCAAATCTATCGGTAAGTATTTACCAATTTTACTTTTTTTCAACTCCCAAAAATAAAGGAATTGCGTTATATTTTATGTTGTAAGTTATTATGTAATATGTAAGAATGAAGTTATTTTTTCTCCTCTTACTCAAGGGAAGGTGAAGAAATAATAATAAAATTATATGCAATTTTCAAATATTATTCCAATTTTAGATATCGAGGTCTACATCACCTTTCTAAAATACAACTTATTTACATAATCTTTGAATTATTATTTTCGAGAGCAACTACAATTACCAATACCTATTTAGTATACATCACCTTCTAAGATGCAAGTTTTTTACACAATCTTCCCCCTAATGTATATACATGCTCAAAAATTCAGAAGTGGGAATCAATTTTTTAGTATATAACCCACATGAGAATTCATAGTTTCCATCATCAACTTCCAACTTTCAACCACTTGGTTTATTGGAGTGTTCTGAAGTCATCAGTTTAACTTCCAACAAGTTACAGTTGCGCTTACAATTTTTTAAAAATTTTTACTGTTTCTTTAATTTGTGAAAAATGAGTGACAAAGTTACATCTCAACCAGTGAGTATCTTATTTATATAATATGAGTACAATATGTTTTTCTTTTCTATTCTGGTTTCAATTTTCTTCTTTTTTCAAGTGTCAATTTCTGGTTATACGAAAAAGTTCTAAAAAATCTTTCCACGAATGGGTAGACATAATATGCCTAATTTTCACTTGGAATAATTGGTCTATATCCAAAGACAATATTAAAGCAAGTTTTCCATCTTTATTTTCACTAACCAAAAATTTTCAATTTCCTTCACTTTCCTTTTTTTTTTTTTTTGTAATAGATTATAGAAATAAAAGGAGAAGAAAAAGGCTTGTTAGTTGATTTCCCATTTTTCATGCGGCTAGACACATTTAATAAAAAACTAGGTAGAAAAGTATTAAGTCATATACAAATGGTAAAACGTTTTTCTCCGCCAATAACAATACAACAATTTCAAATGATGGTAGAGATGGATTTATTTGAGGAGGATTTAGTAAAACCCAAGTCTACTCCTTCAAAAATTATCTGCGTAAGTTTTTCTTTTTCCTTCTCTTATTTTTGTAAAAAATTTCTTCTCCTCTATTTTTGTAAATTTTTGTAGAATGATGAAAGTTCGGATGAAGAGTCTCGGGAGAGTGATGTAGTTAATAATAGTCCTATTTCTATAAGTGCTATTAGTTTTGATAGAATACCGCCATGTGAAGCACCACCAAAACCTATACCACGTAAACGTAAATCTACTAAAGCTACTAAGGAAAGCGATTCATTACCTACCGGTATTTATGCTTACTAATTAACTACCTAAATTTGTGAATATTCTCTTTCAATAATTTCATGGTCTATTTATTTTTTCTCGTTTTAGAACACCCAATGAAGTTTCTTAAGAAGAAACCAGAATAGACTTAATAATTTTTTATTTTTTATAGCACATCTTTTTTTCTTTTACAGCAAACTAGATTTAGATGTAATACTTGCAAATTATCATTTTCGTCAAGAACTTCGTTACAAAATCATGAAAAGTCTGAAAGACACATTAAGGGGTTAATTGAATCCTCACCAACTAATCAAAAATTATATATAACTTCAAGTGCATTTGAAAATCGTCTCTTCAATTTAACTATCCCTAATTACAAATATAAAATTTTGAAAAAATTTTTCAACTATGTTGAAAACATTTGGAAGAACGAAATTATTTCCAATTCAATATTTCAGAAATCTAATTTTAAATTTCATGCAATTTTATCGGTTGAATATTGTAAAGAAAATGATCATGAGAAAAAGATAGAATTCAGACATCATTCTAAAACTTTTTCAATATCTTTCACCTCTAAACATAAAAAAAGTGATAATACACTACTTCATAAAATATTTGATGATCTTTATAATTCACATTATACACTTGAAATCACCGAATCTGGATGGAGACTTTCTAAAATTTTCTTTCTTGAATTTCGATTCAATAAATGGAAACTTATGAAAGCTGGTAGAGTTGGTTGTTATATTAATCTCCCTATGTGGGTGAAAAATTCAAAATCTTGCATCAATATTCAGAATTGTAATGATGATTTTTGTTTTAAATACAGTATAATGTGTCATGAACGAATTCAAAAAGGTGATAAGAAAAATTTAGCAAGAGTAGCTCCATATTTATCATTCAAATCTCAATTTAATTTTAAAGGAATTAAATTCCCCACATCACTCTATTCAGTTCGAAAATTTGAAAAAAATAACCCTGGAGTGTGTATTAATATTTATCGTTTGGGTAAAGATAAAAATTCATCAATTGTGGTACCATTTTCAATTTCCCAGACTAGCACATTGGAAAATCCAAACTCGATAAATTTATTATTGATTAAAAATTCTAAGAGACAGCATTACGCTTATATCAAAAATATAAGTCGATTATTGAATTCTCAATTATCAGGTAATCATAAAAAGAAATATATTTGTCATTTCTGTCTCAATTATTTTTACAAAAAACAGGATCTAGAAGAGCATTCCCTAGTTTGTTTTAAACTTAATAGAGAAAGTCCAACAAAAATGATCATGCCTAAGTTGGGTGAAAATATTTTAAAATTTAAAAATTTAACTCACACTCAAGCTTTACCTTTTGTGATTTACTTAGATTGTGAGAGTATTTTAAAACCATGTAATGAGAAGTTGGGTAAAAAAGGCTCAATCAGTATTCAAAAACATTTGTTGTGTGCTTGGGCATATGTTATTGTGTCAGAAGAAGGCATTGTGAATAATTCTGTTAAAATGTTTACTTCAGAAGATTCAGAAATGAATATGAAATTACTCATAGAGTCGTTGATAGAAGATACAAATAAAATTCAGAAACTTATTAATCGCTTCCCTAATGTGAAAGATATGAAACCTATGACTGAAGAGGAAGAAAAAATTCATAATAATACTTACTTTTGTTCACACTGTGGGAAATATTTGTTTGTTGGTGAAGCTGTGCGCCATCATAATCATTTTACAAATAAGTATATTACATCTATCTGTAGTAGTTGTAATTTGATTTTAAGACACCCAAGTTTTGTTCCAGTCGTGAGCCACTGTTTTAGTAAGTACGAATCCCATATAATAACTGCAGCCACAAAATATATTCAAAATGAAATTAAACTAATTCCAAGATCCACAGAAAATTATATTTCACTTTCTATAATCACAAATCCTGATCGTTTCAAGAGATTTGAGTTACGATTTTTAGATAGTTTTCAATTTCTCTCTGCAAGCTTGGAAAAATTAGCTTCAAATCTTCCATTAGAATGTAAAAGTTATATGAAAGCATTTTTCAAAGATCAGCGTTTGAGAGAGTTAGTTAATCGTAAAGGAGTTTTCCCATATTCATATATCTCAGATTTTTCTGTTTTTTATGAGACTAAATTACCCTCAAAAGAGTGCTTTTATAATGATTTACAAAAAAAGGAAATTTCTCAAGATGATTACAATCATGCACAAGTTGTTTGGAGAAGTTTTAATATTCAAAATTTAGGTGAATATATGAAGTTATACCTTTTGACTGATGTATTAAATCTATTGGAAGTTTTTGAAAATTTTCGAAAAATTACTCAAATAAATTATGGATTGGATCCTTGCTATTATTATAGTATCTCTGGTATGTCTTGGTCAGCTATACTATATCATACTGGTGTAGAGCTTGAGTTACTCACAGATGTGAATATGTTTAATATGCTAGAGGCTGGAATGTATGGCGGGATATGTCAACTTGGTACAAGACATGCTTTAAGTAATAATAAATATATGAAAAATTATGATACTACAGAAGAAGATTCTTATATTCTTTTTCTAGATGCTAATGGACTATATAGCTCAAGTCTTGCCTCCTTCTTACCTATCTCAGATTTCAGATTTTTAAAAAGAGATGAAATAGAATGCTTAGATTTAAGAAAAATTTCAACTACAAATAAAAAAGGATATATACTTGAAGTAGATATAGAGTATCCTACATCAATCCATGAAAGACATCAGCAGCTTCCTTTCTTACCAGAGAAAATAATACCACCAGGTGAAAAGACTAAAATCAAAAAACTAATTTGTTCTTTAAATGATAAAGAGAGATATGTGATTCACTATGTACATTTGAAATTAGCTTTACAACATGGGTTGAAAATCAAAAAAATACATCGTGTAATAGAGTTTACTCAATCAAATTTCATGGAGTCCTTCATTCAGAAAAATACTGAATTGAGACAAAATGCTAAAAATAATTTTGAAGTTGACTTCTTTAAAGGTATGAGTAATCACACTTTTGGTCGTAGTATAATGAATTTGAGAAAACGAAAGAAAATTAGTCTTTGCAATACACCCGAATCTTTTGAGAAAAAAGTATCATCTAATAATTTTAGACGAAGTGTTATATTTAACAAAAATTTAGTTTGTGTTGAGAGCTACCAGAATACTATCAAATTGAATACCCCAATATATATAGGCTTTACAGTCTTGAATCACAGTAAAGAAACTATATATGATTTCTATTATAATATTCTACCAAGTTTATTTGAAATTGAAAGCTTCGACTTTTTATACTGTGATACAGACTCATTGGTGCTTCATATTAGACATTCAGATGTGTATAAAATTATTGGTGAGAATAGAGAATATTTTGACCTGAGTAACTACAAAAAAGAACATTTTCTTTATGACATTTCAAATTTGAGAGTACCAAAAAAGATGAAAGATGAATTTGGAGGTAGAATTATTACGGAATTTGTAGGACTTAAACCTAAAATGTATTGTGTAGTAGTTGAAGATGGTGAAGGAGAAATAGAAGTCAAGAAGATTATTAAAGGTATAAATAAGTCAACAAAAGATATTGAAATCACAGTAGATGATTACCGAAAAGCGTTATTTGAAGGGAAAAACTATGAACATACACAAAGAAGAATTCAGTCAATTAAACATTCATTAATGACAATTGCTCAAAAGAAAATATCTTTGACTTCTACAGACAATAAGAGAATTGTATTAGATGATAAAATTCATACTTTACCATACGGATTTCAAGGAATAAAAGAGGGATAAGATTTGAATAAGAGTAGAAGGGGTACCTATATGAAGTTATATAAAGCTCTTCCCTATTACTGATTCTCAAAATGTATAATGTGTAAGCTAATATTAACATCTCATTACACTATTAATAATACTTTTATAGTGAATATCGGTTTGGATATTGAAACTAATTTTACACCAACATTAGTACTTTTTACCTTTACTTTTGGAAGTGAAAGTGAAAGTGAAGTTCAGCTGAAAAACTTGAAGTTTGTTGAAACAGAGTGGATTACAATCATAAAATTTTTCAAATTATGGATTGAAAATGGTAACAATATTGAAGAACCCTTTTTGAATTCGTTTCTATCACTAAATTTTACAGACAATCATATAGAGATAATAAAAGATGATCTTTCATTTTGCAAACTTAAGAAAAGTGATTTACAAGATATTTTAGGATTTCATGAATGCTTTGGCTCTCAATTTAATTTTTTGAATAAGTATTCCTTATTTGCACGGTATTTTTATTCTAAAATTGTAAATTATTTTTCAAATTTCAGGAAGGAACTATGTGAAAAAGAGTCGTTCAAATATTTGTTAAGAAATATACCAACAAACTATTTATTTGATAATAGCTATATTTCTTTGAATTTTAAAGAATTTGATAAAGAAATTTTAGCGATAATTGATAAAGAAGTAAGATTATTTTGTTCAAAGGAAATTTCTGAAAAAGTTGAAGAAATAATTAAAGGGTTTTACTTTTCTAAAAAATGGATACAAATATAGAAATTTTTTTTGTAGATTTTCAAATGTACCTACAATGACGATGGTAAACAATTTATTAAAGAATTAGCTTATACTAATTTAGAAAAATCACGACTATGGCGCTGTACATACAGAAAACCTAACACAGATGTAAATATGATTATGAGTGCTAAAACTGAATCCACTAATGGTTATATTAGAAAATTTCATCACGGAATTCCATATTATGAAGGTGAATCTAATTATGAAAATGTTTATAATCATTTATCCAACTTAAAAAATTTATATAACTCAAAAATCTTATTTGTGAAAGGAAATGAAAAAGTAATAATTTTAAAAAATATTCTTCTAGGTAATGTAAAGGATATAGCTAATAAAAAAACAGCAAAATTTCCACTCCTAAAAAATATAACAGTGAAAAATTTGGAAGATGAAATAACAGACATACCTAATTTGAAAGAATTAAAAATGTTGGCGAAGGAAAAAACTCTAATGTGTATATGGCATTCTTATAGATTATTTGAAAATTGCGCACTTAATAATGTATTAGTTTTAAGAGAATATTATTATAATAGGTGTAGGGTAGTCGAGTAATATAAATTAACAGGTGTAGGGTACCTTCAAGTATATAGATTGTAATAACATTTTTAGATTTAATATAAAATTATGGTATCTACATTACCCTCAAACTGGAGATTGGAGATCACAAAATCCTCCTATCAACGTCATAAATTCTCATTCGTCAAAATTGTGGATATATTATTAGAAAAATTGGCTCACTATGAGATTCAAATTACAGACATTGTGAGTATATTTTTTATACGATTCTAGAAGAAGTACAAAAGAAAATGAGTAATTTTTTTTCTTTTTTCAGTACTTTCCGAGTTTGATTCAGTTTAAATTAAAAAAGACTTTGATGGGGGAAACAATCATTAGAATACTTGAAATGAATGGGATACATTATATCCATTTGCAACGCATTGAATTTTAATGTAAGTTGATGTATATATTTTCAGATTATTCTTAAATATAAAAAAATTGATGAAAGAGCTTATGCACCAATGAAAAATAATTTTGAAGATGCTGGGTATGATTTATCGGCAATAGAAAAAATAATTATCAAATCTAAGGAAAGGAAAATAATTCGTACAGGGTTACAGGTGAGTATCAAATGCTGGACTTGGAAGATTAGCGCTCGCTTGATGAGGGGACGTTTGCCCCTACATTTGAGTTGGCTCAGAATAAGACGCAGCGCTAGAGCTAAAAAAAGCGCAAGACTAGAGCTAAGGAGTGTTAAAAGTTATGCTTCAAGACTAATTTAGTGTTTTCTTTTCATTAGATTTGGATTGAATGTAATCAGCACTTTTATTTGAGAATTGCTCCACGTAGCGGCTTGGCTCATAATTTTGGAGTTGATGTGTTAGCTGGTGTAATTGATTCAAACTATACTGGTGAAATTCTAATCATATTGATAAACTTTGGGGAAGACGATTTCATCATTAGTAGAGGTGATAAGGTAGCTCAAATAATACCAGAAAAGATATTATATACACTAATAGAAGAATCAAAAGAGGACCCTCCTATTACTCAGAGAAGAGAAAATGGTTTTGGCTCCACTGGTGTATCAAGAACAACGACAACAACAACTATTGAAAATCATCTGATGGATGAGGATAGATTATTCCAAGTAAATACACAATTATAATAACTTTTTCAAAAATATGTATCTATTTTTTGAAGATTTTAAAATAAAAATTTATATGCTAACAAATTGAGGTATTTATCTTCACTCACAAAAATATTTGAATAAAAAATATAAACACCGCTGTCCACAATCTAGTTGGGAAAATTTTTGCTCCTTTTTTACATTGAAAAAAATTCTACAAGATTTATAGTGTTTACAAATTTCTAAGGGTGGTCTTAATGAAAAACTATCATAATAATAGATTTTATTTAAAATTTTTAAAACAGCAATCCAATGAGTACCTCCTCCAATATTATCATCAAGATTCATGATGAAGCAATAACTAGTATTTTTATTAGATGAAGGAAATTTATCATTTCTACTAAAGACCCCTTTGAAATTTTTAATTCTTAATTTTTTAGCATAATACAAGATTTCATTACTCCTGAGAGCTTTGTTAAATGGTAAATATTTATAAAATTTTGAAAACATTTTCAGTTAATGGTGCATATCTGAACATACGATCTGATATCAACATAGCATAACATGTAGTATTAGCTGGAATATTTTCATCAAATTTAAAATCAAGTTTAATATCTACAATCCCACCAGCAGATATATCTTCTTCTCTATGAGAAAGGTTGACCACAATCAAAGGAGTATATTTTAAATAGTCTGATGGTGAAATAGAAGTATTAGGTTCAATCTCTCCCCTATATGCACATCCAAAATGAGCAAATTCACTATATGCTTTCATATAGTTGTTATTATCAAAATTCAAATTTTGACTTTCATATGGGGTGTATGAGTTATTGAAATAAACTTTCAATTCTTTCAATTTCACATGATCAAACGCATGGGAGTCTGATACATATCTTTTATTTGTTTGGAAACCAACAATGATGAAATTTGGTTTTTCCATAGCGGTAGCCATTTTCAACGGCCAAGTAAATTCCTTAGATTGAGTTATTTCTGGATAATTGTGTATACTCCATTCTCGAAATGTAATTGGAAGTAAGGTGTTATCCTTCATAAAGTGCAGTAAATTTATTTTGAAAGCATCATTCAGTTTCACAATTGGTACACAAAGCTTGATATCCTTTATTGATATTGACGGAGATAAATCTTTTGTGGTAATATCAGTAGCTGAAGCACCTCTAATGAAAAGAAAACCTCCATCTTTATCACGTCGTAAACGTATCTCTTGTTTAGTATTGTAGAGAATTTTCTTAAAATCTGCAAATACACTGAATACATAACGTAAGGGCAGATGAATATTAAACTCCCCTTTGTTGTTGATTGAATGAGTGTATGAATTTTTCAACTCTCCTATATAATCCAATCCAAAACTACGATAATACATAACATTTGATGGTGTAATATTCAAATAACTTCGTATGGCTACAGAAATTGCTAAATCATTAATATGCTCAATGAGAACACCATTTATATAATACTCTCCACTTGAAAATAAATTTGGAATAGCATTTGGAGCCAATGTCCACAAAGTTTTTCCGTAATTTGTTATAGTACCAGTGATACGAATATAAGCATTGTGCATATGGGAGATTTGCCCAGGAAAATAGATAGAGAACCTAATCTCATCATTTGCGTTGAAGCTACTCCCTCCTAATGGGGAAAATGTAGTCAGTTCATAAGATGAGATGGCATTATCATAGCTGAGCTCCTCCGATATGTCTAGTAAATTATTACTAGTTGACAAAGTAGTTGACATTACAAATAATTTTATAAATATTTACGAGGTATTGAAAAATTTAAACTTTGCAAAAATTCCTTATTCTCTTTACTCAGTTTAAGATTATTATGATGGGAATTTGATGCAACTCTTCTATTTATATGTTTTTTCTTCTCTGTTTTAGTAGTTGGAAAAGGCATTTGTGAGATACCCCTCTTTAAGTAATTGAAAATTAAAGGCATTTTTTATCAATCTTTCTTCAAATGTAGTAAAACACACACTTCCTCTTTATTAAAATCAATTAAATTATCATGTTCATCTAGAATCTGCACTTCTAAATACGTGATTTGAGGTGCATTCACAGGATGATAAATAATATTTTTTGGAGCTGCAATCAATTTATATCCAAACGGAACATCTAAAGCTGTGCTGTACAAACTATGTGATATTTTCCCATTTTCATAAATACCTTGAACAATATTACAAGTTATATTTATAGTGCTCACTAGAGAAAGTGAAACTATGGAATCACTTTCAAGTTCTTTTGTTATTATCTTACGTTTATCAAATCCAAATACAGAGGAAATACTATTCTTTGAAATAAAATCAACTACACAATTGTTTTTCACTGAAATTATACACTTTTGGGTATTTTCATTACATGAAATTTGTATACAACCCAAAGATGAATCTTCTATTTTCTTTATAATTTCACTCAATTCATACCCTCCAGGAGGAATCTCAATTTTTTTTGGTTGTAGAGTTTGAAATTTTTCTTTAATTAAACTAAGTATCTCTTTGTCAGACTTAGGATCTTTACCAATTATTTCTTGAATATTTGTTTTGGAGGGTAAAGTCCAGTAATATAGAACATTATTTGATTCAGTTATATTGAAGATTGAATTATAGGATGAAAAATACACTAATCCTAATGAATAATTCTCTGAAGGCTCTAGTATGATGGGTGGGTAAAAATTGCAAGACAAAATAGAACCTTGTGCTATTAAGCGAAAACTATATGAATCACGAGTAGCCATCATTAAAAGAATAAAGAATATATTTCTTCATCTATTTATTTATATACAAATTTTTTATTCTAAGTAGGCTTGGGTGTAATTCTCATTTCAGATAATTCATTTTTGTTTTCCTCTACACTTTGTGGGATTTTTGAAATGCTATCATTTATTTTCTTATTTTCATTTTCTAAATTATCTGGTACGTTTTTTAATATCTTCAATTGACACTAAATACCGCTCATGCGCGCTTGCAATAACTTCACTAAGATGATCAAAATCATCAGCCGTTTTCAGATTAATTTCCCTTTGAATATTTTCATTCCCAATCTTGCAATCATTTTCCATTTTTTTCAGTCTATCATCCAAACCGTTTATAAATGTTGTCATTCTAGTATTGAAATCTTCTTGAATACTTTTCTTTGTGTCTTCAATATTTTTTACCGTGTTATTATAATCAGTTTGAATTTTACCCATTCTATTTTTAATATCTTCAATTGACACTAAATACCGCTCATGCCCGCTTGCAATAACTTCACTAAGATGATCAAAATCATCAGTCGTTTTCAGATTAATTTCCCTTTGAATATTTTCATTCCCAATCTTGCAATCATTTTCCATTTTTTTCAGTCTATCATCCAAACCGTTTATAAATGTTGTCATTCTAGTATTGAAATCTTCTTGAATACTTTTCTTTGTGTCTTCAATATTTTTTACCGTGTTATTATAATCAGTTTGAATTTTACCCATTCTATTTCCCAAATCGTTAGTAATTTTGTTGTTAAATCCATCTTCAATACTTTTCTTTGTTTCTTCTATTTTCAACATAAAAAGTCTATCAATATCCTGCATATCCTTTTTAAGTCTAATTTCAAAATTTGATACTGTTTGATAATATCCTAGAATATGATTAAGATAGGTATTGGTAATAACTTCCCCATCTAATGGTTTTTCATTATTTTCAACATTCATTAATTTTCTATTTTGGAATGATAGTTCATCAGAATTTATGATAGAAATTGGTAAATTTGTAATCCCATGTTGATGTCTTATATTCACAGGAACACCACTGTGGGATACTCCAATACCGTCACTAATATAATGTCCAAATTTATTAATCGGCATCTTGAAACAAATTGATGGTGAAAATAATATAACACACCTATTTATATAAATCTGTTGAATCTATCCAAGAACGCTCTCTACTTCCAAACCATTCAACATAAACTTTTTTACCCTTACGTTTCAAGACCTTATTCACTAGATAAACATCAGGCATAGAAGTTTTTTGAAGTTCATTTTGATAATATGCTCCATTAAGTTCTTCTCCTTTATCATTTTCCAAGATATAAGTTATAGGAATAGAGTGTACAACTTTCTTAATTTTATATATTTCCGTACTCCAAGATTCAGAAAATGTTGGCTTACTAAAAATTGAAGTTGCTTTACTCTTACGAACTCCATCTCCAACTTTAAATTTAATTTTAGTAGACCTTTTCCACTCATCTTCCAAATATTTTGATTGTAATTTACTCCAAATATTATTTTCATTTTTTGAATTCACCTCACTAGGTTTGTACCCTGTTGTGGTATGAATAGTATTGTTATATGCATTAACAATAGTATGAATAGTATTAATCCATTTATAGTTTCCATTTAGATAGAACTGTTTGAAAATTCTCTCTTTTAGAGTACGTATTAGTCGTTCACAAGTAGCAGCTTTCATTCCACTATGGGTAATGTACCAATTGATTCCATATTTTTTAAATACACGTTGTGTTTCTTTAGCGATAAATTCTGAACCCTGGTCAGTATGGATATTAAGTGGAATAGTATTGGATTGGAAAATTTCATCAAAAGCTCGACTAACCTCCACCCCTTTTTTAGTTTTTAATAATTTAACTATACAAAATTTTGAAAAAATATCTTCACACACAAGCACATATTTTATTCCTTTATTGTCTTTAGAAAACTTTTGCATATCCATTAAATCACATTGATATGTGTCATTTATACCACTGGATAAAAAATGTCTTCTCTTGAATTTAGTTGAAACAGGTTTGAAAAGTTCCTTTATAATGGTGTTTTTTATATCACTTAAAGCCATTACTTTTTATTTCTCTTAATTCCTAATTCTTCTAATTCACTCTCAATTGATTTTATTTCTTCTTGAACATTATTATTTCCAGCCAAAAAAGAAGCTACTAACAATCTGTAGCGAGTAACCATTTCATTTATATCATCATAGAAGACATACTCAAGTTTTGGATTCATTTTATTCATTTCAACAAACTTTTTGAAGTTTCTTTTGATTAATCCTGCACCTGAAGTATTTATATCATCATCACTTGTTCGAAAGAAATCAAGAAATCTGTTTTTAGTATTTTTCTTTGATGGAATAGGTGTAGCTGTTATTCCTTCTTCATCACTATCTTTACTTTCATTTCTTCCTTCTCGCCAAGTGGAAAAATTAGCACTTGTATCAGGATTAATAATTGTTTCTTGTTCTTCAAGTATATGAGGAGTAGTAGGTAAAGAAGTTGTAGTATGCATATGGAACTTACTACTACTTATTGGAGTATTTGGCTGAGAAATATGAGGATGTTTTTCTACTAATTCTTTTTCTTCTTTCAAAGTAGTGCCAAAATAAAGATGGGGGTGGATAATATCGAGATATCTGAAACTTGTTTTACCAACTTTACTTGGTTTTTGTAAAATATCACCAGTATCCTTCAAAATTTTCAAATAAATATCTCGATCTTTTGCACTTGGTTTGATAACTTTTTTTGCAGTCAATAAATTATAGACAGTATTAGTTCGGGGATATGATTTTCCATTAATTTCTATGGTATCTTTTTTAAATTTAACTGGAACGCCTGAATATGTCATAGAAAATTTTACACCTCCATCATCATTAGGTTCAGATTTTACACCATATGGTATGCGTAAATTCTTACTAGTAATACCTGTATAATCCCCATCTAAAATCTCTTCATCCAATAACCGATCATCTTGAGATTTAATTCTCTTCTTCTCTGATTCATTCTCTGCATTAGAACTTTTACGTTTTATAGTGGATGGGTGTGGTATCACAACTGTATTCCCACTAAGAGTAGATTTTATTTCCTTCAATGGGGTAGTTATTGGTTCAAATAGTTTTTTTTTAGTATCTTCTACAAAAAATTGACTTTGCTTAAATTCTTTGTACTTATCATTGATGTCACGAACAATATTCACTATAGCTTCTTTTTTGTTCATAGTATTTTCAAATTGATCGAAAATATTTTTCGATTTCTTCACCATTTTTTCTATCAACTCTTTATCATTCATTAGATGTTAGTTCATCAAATTTTACAAATACATCTAAATTTTTGCGAAAGCGTCCACTATTTATAGTATGTTCTTTACTGATTGTTACAAAATTATGGGAATTTTCACTCCAAATTTGTGAGCATAATTTTTTGAATTGTATGAATGTGAGAGAAGAACATACACCTACATGATCGTCATAAATAAATTTCAAATTAGTTGCGTCAATTGGGAAAATACATATGAAGTTGGCATTATTTCGTAAAAAGTGCAATCCTAAATTTCCATATGATTGATACAGTAACACACAATCAATTCCCTTGTGCCTTCCTTTTGAAAAAATCTGCTCTAAAATTTTTCGATTTTCATTTGTAATACAAACATCATCAACACAAACTAAAGAATTACTCTCAAAATGCACTTCTTCACTAAAGCAAGTATGTTTATAGAATGAGATATCTGGTATCTTATTTAGAATTTTTTCCAACAACATATATTTTTTTTGATCTAAAGAAGTACTAAGTAAATGAATATTTGAAAATTTTAACCCATTTCGATGAGTGATTAATTTTAAAAGTAGCATCGTTTTTCCACTTCCACTAGCGCCTACTATAATACATCTAAATGATGAAGGAAATAATGGCGAATGTTTATAGACATTTTTTTCATCATTTTCCATAAATACTTCTGTGAAAGAAGTTTTTTCATTCTCATTATCAACAGGAATTTTAATTTTGGATTGTTTAAATTTGAAGTCCATGTGTAGGTATAGATAGATAAAATAGTGTACCTACTAGTAAAATGAGAAAAAAGTATAAATACACTCACAGTCAAGTCTGTTTCCTTATTTATACTAAAAATGAAAAAAGAAAAAAAGTATATAAAAGGGGGAGGCGTCATCAATTCACTTATTAATCACATGCCCATTGATACAGCTAAACTCATTGGATATGAATATCTTGGTCCTGGTACACCAGTGGAGGAAAAAATTAGAAATAATATTTCCCCAGTAAATGAACTCGATTATTACGCTCAATTACATGATATAGGGTATTCAAAAACAAAAAAGATTCCTGAAAGAAATAAATTGGATAAAGATTTAGAATTAAGAGCTTGGTCTATTGTGAAAAATCCATCCAAAAAATTTTCAGAACGTACTCTTGCTTATTTGACTACAAATGCAATGAAAGCAAAACGATATATGGAGGGAGGAGGATATAACTTCAAACCTAAAAAGAAGAAAAATCATAGAAAGAAAAAGATTGGTGGAAGTATAACTCTGAAAAAATTAATTTCAAATATGAAAAAAAATGTTAATAAAAATGACTCCATTCAAGAAAATTTAAGAAAACTTCAAATTGGTGTGAAAAAATATCAACATAAAAAAGTAAAGCTTCCAAAAAGTAAAGGTTTAATGTTACCACAATCAGGAGGTTTAATACCCCTACTTCCGATAGTATCAGCTTTGGGATTGGCAGGAGGAGTAGCTAGTTCAATTTCTAATATTGTCAAACTTGCTGAAAATATAAAATCTGCAAAAGATAAACTATTTGGTAGTAAGGAAAAGAATGTTCAAGTTGGGTCAGGGTTGTATCTTAAGAAATTTAAAAAAGGTTATGGTTTATATTTCAACCCATACCATAAACGAGAAGGTTATTAATCACGAATGTATGAAATCATATTTAGTTTATTTGAAATCCTCAATCTGTAATCACTTCTATTAATTGTGTTATTGAAAAAATTATCTAGATGGGACACTGTCAATCTAAATCTTCTTTAGATATGAAAGATTTCAAGAAATATCGAAAATTCATGTGTCCATCTGAAGTTGAGAAAGTGAAATCATTTCAAAAATTACAAAAAAAAATGTTCAAACATAGATTAATTCAATCTAAATATGGTAGTCATTGGAGCAACTGTGAATGGTCAGATGATAATGTGATGGAAGGACGTGATACATGTGTATGTACTATGTATTATTTTAGAAGAAAATCAGTTGAAGATATTTTGAAATTTTATGAAAAAATGTTATTATAATCATAAAATAATGTTAGTTTATAGAATAAAATGTTTTTTTTTAGTATTATAGAATAAAAATAAACTTATCTGATGGAAAAACGGAAGAAAATTGATTATAATTTTATAATTTTTCATCTACTAGAGTTTTCTTTTCACATCAATGCGAAAAATATACCGATGTTGGTAATTATAAATGCATAGAATATGAGTATTACAGAAAAAAGTTCACTTTTTTACCGGGGAAGAGTATGTGTGTGAGTCGCTAGGGTACCGCCAGTGTGTAGGTACATAGTCGGGCAAATGAGTGAGCCAGAACTGGCATGACTACATACTACTATCTTGGCTCGAGACTGCACCATATTTTGCACCCCTCATTCACACAGGAGTGGCCAGACTATCCACCATTTCCTCTTCTTGATGAACATCCGCATCCACTTCATGATATATTGGTTGATTCTCATCATCATCAGAACTTGGTTTTCCATCTCTTAGCCTGCTTGGCTTACGAGTTTTTCTTTTCAACCGTTGTTGTTTCAACATTTCTCTGTTTATCTATCACAGAAGAAAAATAAAAAGAAAAAATTTCATCAACATTCAAATGTTAGTGTTACCCTTTTCTTTATCTTTGTTGTAACTTCTAGCTGTTTTCACTGAGAAATTACTTGACAGTCTTCTTCACTAGTTGTTGGTAAATCTTCTTCACCAGTTTCAGGTTGTCTCATCAAAGAACTTGCTCAAGAAAATAATCCTCATCAATCTTCTACCTCTGGGATCTTGTCTTTCTTCACTGGCGGCCACGCCGGCTCGGTATCCCACTTCTGAAATATTACAACTCTAGTAATTTATTCCAAAAGATATAAATCAGTTCACAATTACAAATCTTCAGTCAGAGAGAGTTAGTTTAAATCCAATCCTCCACTAAATGACATAATTCGCAACAGCATAAATAGCCTCTTCCGGCTTCTTCATCAACAAGAGCATCCGATAGGTATCAACTGAAACTGCCTCTTCTGGCTTCTTCATCTAGGTATTGACTGGAGCTGCCTCTTCTGGCTTCTTCTTAGCTCGCTTCCGGAACTGGAACTGAACTCAACTCAACAGCAAAGCCATCCTCCTTATATACAGATTTAGTTGGTTTTCATCCACCAATCACTATTGTGAAAACTGGTAGTATTGAGAACTCATCGTTGATTGGTTGATGTAGTTGGAAAGTGCGAAGCCAATGATCATCATGAAAAACGTTAGATTCCAGAGCTTCATTTTGATTGGTTGATAGAGGCAAAACGTGGTTGAAGTGGAATTATCAGTTTCAAACTAGACTGTACTAGTTCAGCATATAGTGCCGTATTGAGAACATTGAGATGAAGATGATATGATCGTAACAAAGTGTAAAAAGGTGAAGAATGTAAATGAATTTGAACAATCACCTTCAAATAAAGTCCTTAGATCGATTGAAAATACCACTCCAACAATGTGTAAGGAATGTGCTACTCCACCTAAAACTAAAATGACAATAGATTTATCTCAAAATGAAAAATATTGTACAGGTTGTAAGTCTGTAAAAGATCAAAAGGATTTTAGTAATAAACAAGATTATTGTAAAGAATGCAAGAGTAAATTAATGAAAGAATATTATGAGAAGAATAGAAATGATCATAAAACAGTAGTTCTAAAAAATTATAAAAGTAAACAAGTGAAAACTGCTTGTGAATGTGGAAGAACTGTTTTGTTAGTTTCACTCAAAGCTCATAAGACAACTCAAATACACAAAGATATGTTAGAAATAAAACAACAGTTTAAAAAATAATTTTTCTTTTAAAATTTTTTCTTAATAAATAAAAAGTAAAACTTCATTAAGAAAAAAATTAATACTACAATGGTGACTGTAAAAGAATTGAGAATCCTTGCAAAAGGTAAAAATGTAAAAGGCTACAGTAAAATGAGTAAAGCTGATTTATTCAGAGTATTGAATCTTGAACCCCCAACTAAACCCCCAACAATGAAAGACCTCAGAAAAATTGCAAAGGATAAAAATATAAAAGGACACTGTAAAATGAATAAAACAGATCTAATCAATGTATTAAGTTCTACAAATTCAAAGGATCAGGACAAATCTGCTTTGTTGGCACACAAGACTGTTCCGCTAACACATATATTTCCATTTGAGGATTCGTTCTATGAACCTGAACTGGAAAAACTGCAAAATATTGAGGAGCTTATTCAAATCAAAGAAATTGCATCTAGATATATTAAAAAATATAACGCTTATTCATCTGATTATACTATTTCTATTAAAAATGATGTATTAATAGAAGACTCCTCAAAGGATGCGCAAACAGATTTAATAACAAGAGCTCTCAAAGAAATGATTAAAGTAGTTAAAAAACGTACTAACTTTAGAACAGGCGACAGAATAAATATTATTGTGAGAAACCCTGTACTTTTTAATCCTATTTCAACAGGCTATCAAAGAGGGGATTCAGCTCGAGAGTATGTAGAATTATTGTTGGAAAGAATTTCACAAATTTTGACTTCAAATGAAGAACTTGATCTTACAACTTCTACTTTCAATATAAATGTAATTGCAATGCCTCGAGGAGGTCGTAAAAAATTTTAAATTTAGCCCTAGCCAAACAAACTGAAAAATCTATTATTGAAATAAGAAATAAAGATAATCTATGTTGCCCTCGAGCTGTTGTTGTAGCATTAACCTACCTTGAAGAGAACCCCCCTATTAATACTGTATTTAGTAAAGAATTTTCTAAAAGTGAAATTAAATATATTCGTATTGGGAGAAAATTACAAACAGATCTTACTACTCACTTATGTAATCAACTTAGTGATTATAACCAGGAAGGTTTTACATTAGATGATATAGCTAATTTGGAGAAACTAATAAATATTCAGATAAATGTTGTTTGTGCAGAAAATTTTAATTCAATCATATACAAAGGACCTGAAAAAGATATAAAAATATACTTGTATAAAAATGGTAATCATTATGATGTAATTTCTAAAATGGCTGGTTTTCATGGATCTAGTTATTATTGCCATAAATGCAATAAACCTTATGAACATGAAGATAAACATAGATGCATTGACAGGGTAATAAATTGTAGATTATGTCTTCAGAAAGAGCATGTAGTTGACTCAAAGAAGAAAATCTTCTGCAAAGATTGTAATAGATATTGTTTTAATCAAGAGTGTCTTGAAAATCACAAAAATAGTTTTGATGGTCTTGAAACTGTTTGTAATACTATATTCAAGTGTTTAGAGTGTAATAAAATCTGTTTAAGAGATAAAATATTTGAAGATAAGATCAACTATAATAGTACCCTGAGATTGTTTGCTACTGAACCCCATAAATGTGGTTTTGAAGAATGTAGAAATTGTTGGAAAGTAGTTGAAACAAAAACTTATAAATGTTATATGCAGTGGAAAAGACAAAAAGGTGGTAAATGTAAAAGAGAAGTTTGCCTCTGTAAAGGTAATCTTGAACAGTTTGTTAAACCTATAAAAGACTATAATTTAATTGAATTGAGAAATAAAGCCAAAGAAAAAAATATAAAAGATTTTAATAAAATGAATAAACAAAAATTACAAAATAGACTAAATCCATTTCCTTTAGCAAATGAAATTTTTGGAGAAGAAGAAGAGAAAAAATTGCCTAACTGTACTTACACTGAAAATTATATATTCTTTGATTATGAAGCCCAACAGGAGACAGGAACTCATATACCTAATTTAGTGATTGCTCATGATTTTAAAGGTAATGAATATAAATTTAAAACAAACAACGAATTTTGTAAATGGTTGATATCAAAAGAACATAGAGATTATACGTGTATAGCTCATTATGCAAAAGGTTATGATTCTCAGTTCATTTTGAAATATTGTGTTGAAAATACTCTTAAGCCTTATACAATTTATAATGGAACAAAACTTATGCTTTTAGAACTATCAAGAATAAATTTGAAAATCATTGACAGTAGTAATTTCATTAATGGACCCCTAAGTGATTTTCCAAAAACATTTGGTTTAACTGAATTGAAAAAAGGGTACTTTCCACATTTATTTAATACTAAAGAAAATGAAAATTATGTTGGACCAATCCCTGCAAAAGAGTACTATTGTTATAATCAGATGAAACCTGAAAAAATTCTTAGAATGGTATTTACAAAGAGTTCAAGAAAATTATATTTTTGATATGAAGAAAGAAATTATAGAATATTGTAGATCAGATGTTGATATTTTAAGAAAAGGTTGTTTAAAATTTAGGGAAGAATTTTTAGAAATAGCTAATATAGATCCTTTCCAATATTTGACAATTGCTAGTGTCTGTATGGCTATCTATAGATCTAAATATATATGGAAAGATACTATAGCTGTTGTGAATGAGCCGAAAAATATTCGAGACAGTCTATAAGTTGGTTAAATAGTCTCGAAAATCCTAATATAAAACACGCTTTGAATGGTGGTGAGCAAATGATCTGTGGAGCAAAAGTTGATGGTTTTGATAAGAAAACTAACACTGTATACCAATATCATGGATGTTTCTGGCATGGTTGTCAAAAGTGTTATAGTGAGGATAGAATAAATAATGTGAATCAGGAAGAAATGGGTGATTTGTATGAAAAAACAACAGAGAGAAGTAACAGAATAAAGGAAGCTGGATATAATTTAGTAGAGATGTGGGAATGTAAATGGACTAAATCATCCGAGTATAAAACTAGTATAAAACCAGAGATAATTGAACCTTTGAAACCAAGAGATGCATTCTTTGGAGGAAGAACTAATACATTTAAATTGTGGACAAAATCTACAAAGAATAGGAAAATTAAATATATAGATGTTTGTAGTTTGTACCCAGACTATTATTGGTCATCCTGAAAAACTTATTGAACCAGAGCGTCATGATGAGAACTGGTTTGGAATAATAAAATGCAAAATTCTACCTCCAAAGAACTTGTATCATCCTGTATTACCTGTTAAGGTTAAAATGGATAAAAATGAAAAATTATTATCCCCATTGTGCTTAAAATGTACTGAAAAGAAAATAAGGAAATGCCCTCACTTAGCCCTCATACTGATAATGAAAGAATGATAACAGGAACATGGTCAACAATTGAAGTTAAGAAAGCAATCAAAAAAGGATATAAAATTCAACAAATTTATGAAGTCTGGGATTTTCCAGAGAAAAGAAAAAATTTATTTAAAAAATATGTAAAAAATTTTATGAAGATTAAACTAGAATCTAGTCCTCATAATTATAATTCAAATGAGGAATATATACAGGATATAAAGGAAAAAATGGGTATTGACTTGGATCCTCAAAAAATTGAATCCTGGTAGAAGAGCTGTAGCAAAAATGTGTTTAAATAGTTTGTGGGGAATGTTTGGTCAGAGACAAAATATGAGTCAAACAGAGTATGTGACTAGTGTGCAAAGGTTTTATGAAGTTTTACTAGATGATAGATTAATTGATATAAATGTAGATTATCTAACAGAAGAGACAGTACAAATGAGTTATAAATTTAAGGATTATTATGTTCAAAATAATACTAGTACTAATATTTATATAGCTTTATTTACAACAGCAAATGCTAGATTAAGACTGTATGAAAAATTAAATGAATTAGGTGAAGCTGTGATTTATTGTGATACAGATTCTATAGTTTATTTTGATAATGGTTTAAATACTATCAAAACTGGTGATATGCTAGGAGAATGGACAGATGAGCTCAAAAAGGATGAATATATCAAGTTGTGGGCATCAACAGGTCCTAAAAGTTATTATTATAAAACTAATTTGGGTAAAAATGTGACTAAAATAAAAGGTTTTACATTGAACTATCAAAATTTAGAAAAATTGAATGGTAATACAATGATAAAGCTAATTAAGGAAAATATGAATAAGCTTGAACAGACTTCTGTAGACTTGACTTACAATAGAATACATAGAGACATAAAAACTAAAAATTTAGTAAATATAGTAGAGACCAAAAAGTTTAAATTTGAGTATGATAAAAGAGTAATCTTACCTAATTATGATACTATACCATATGGGTACTAAAAATGAAATTATTGAAAATTAAATATAAGTAGGTACTTGATAAGTTTCTGTTCAAAATATTAAAGATCAAATTTATAAAAATGGAGAATGTTCAAGAAATTAATTTTCATGGTAGTATATATAGAGACAAAGCATAAGAAATTTTGAAGCTATTTTTGATGAATTTCATTGGTGTACAATATGTGGACGAATCAAAAAGTAATATTTATTAAATTGGAAGAAGTGTACCATAACAATAATTTCTTTTAGAAAATGTATAAAAATTCTTGACTCCTTGAATTTCTTCTAGAATGTATAAAAATTTTTAATCTTTCAAATTTCTATTAAAATCTTCAACTATTTTATAAACTTCTGATGCTGATATTGGTTTAACAAAAGTAAAACTTTTATATAACTTTTTATAATCATCATAATTATTTAATTTTGGAATTATCATTTCTTCTTTATGTTTAACAAATATTTCATCAAAATTAGATTCTTCTGTAACATCTATAAGGAGACAATCTGTAGCTATATAACATGTTTTATTATCAATCATTTTAATTCCAAGTTTTAATTCATCATGTTCTTTATATTTTCTTATATTATACAAATATTTTATTTTCATATCAATATTTTCCAAGAAGTTGAATTTTGTGTGAATCAAATCAACTACTTTTTAATCTAAAGAATGCATCTTTATATATTTAATTTATAATTTCATTTTAAACTTTTTTGAAAAATAAAAGTTAGCACAATTTTGACTAAATAAAATGAGTAAAGATAAATCTTCACTTGGGAAAAGTTAGCACATTTAGTACTTTTAAAATATCTTGAGAAATTTTTCAGCTAAATGAGTAAGTGGGGTGAACACCCGCCTTTTAAAAAGTTCAACAACTTGACCAAGATTTTTTGAGCCTGAATGAAATTAGCACAATTTATGAACGAACTTAAACAGACTTCTATAGACTTGACTTACAATAGAATAACTAAAACTAAAAATTTAGTGAATAAAGTGGAGACTAAAAAGTTCAAATTTGAGTATGATAAGAGAGTAATCTTGAGTTGTTGGTACAAATTAAATTATCTGCAATTTTCACAATAAAAACCTATATGATGCTCTTCAAATTGTATTGAATATGCACAAAAAGTGAAATAATAATATAAACTATTACTATATTATAGTATGATTTGGCAAGTAAATAATGTTATAAACATAGACCTCTCTTGTTACCTTATTCAATATATAACTATGAAGATTCTTTAGACTTATTGAAAATGAAATAAATATACCAAAGATTATTATAAACCCTCCTCTGAGTCAATATCTGATTCAAAATCATCCTCTCTTATAGGTGATTTATCATAGTTATCAATAGGTCTATCTATCTTCATTCTATCCTTTTCTCTCATTCTCTCTCTTGTTCTATCCTTACATTTTTGAGTAAATTTTTCATATTCTTCTTCATAGTCATTAAAATTATCTTGCATGTTGTTTTGATTTTCCATTTTGATTATTATTTATATAAGTAG
Source organism: Aspidiotus rigidus (assembly GCA_035079385.1). Lineage (NCBI taxonomy): Eukaryota > Metazoa > Arthropoda > Insecta > Hemiptera > Diaspididae > Aspidiotus > Aspidiotus rigidus. The sequence continues at coordinate 5,167,905 of JAVHKY010000052.1, forward strand.
AAAAGCATATAAAAAGGTTGATTGATATTTCTAGTTTAAAAAAATAATTAGGTATTCATTTATTTATTTATTTTCTGTTCCCTTATTTCTCAAGTTATCACAAGATGTGCTACCTGATAGTAAACTATTATCTGGTTCATTGATTATCTCTATATCTGGTTCATTTATTATATCTATATTTGGTTCATCTATATCTGGTTCATTAATTATATCTATATTTGGTTCATCTATATCTGGTTCATTGATTATCTCCATATTAGCTTCATCTACATCTGATTCATATCCTAGATCAGCTTGAGGTTGTGGATCATAGAATCGAATATCATCAAAAAGTGGACTACCACCAAGGAATAAGATTTCCGCATGTTTGATTGCACTTATAACTTCCATATACTCTTCAGGATTTTCTTCAAAATGAACTTCATAGACATTATCTTGGTAGCTGCTCTCACAAGTATCCATATTTTTCTAAGTCAATAAACATTTGTAGACTAGATTTACTTATAAGGTTTATACTTTCTTTTCAATAACACCATTTTTATTAAGATTTAAAAAGTTAGGTCTCAACTCCTGCATGAGAAACACAGAGAGAAAGGTTGAATATCAATCATTTTGATTGAAACGAGTAAAATAATGTCTGAATGTTTTCGGAACAGTCTAGAAAATTATCATTTTAAAAAGTCTATTTTCTTATACCAGATCGGTGATTTTTCTCTGAAAAAAGTCTGAAATACAACTCAGAACGAATATGCAGTCTAATTAAAAAAAGTCTATTTTCTTATACCAGATTGGTGAGAAACGAATAAAATTGTCTGAATGTTTTTCGAAACGTTTGTGCGGTACCTAAGAATGTATTTTCTGTTAATTTAATGAATTTTTATCATAGGGAAAGTGTACCAAAGACTCATCTTCTGGTTTCTTAAAGAAAGGTTAAAATGATGCTGAATTTCTCTGAAAAAGTCTGAAATACAAGTAAAATAATGTCTGAATGTTTTCGGAACAGTCTAGAAACTTATAATTTTTAAAAAGTCTATTTTCTTATACCTGATCGGCTATTTTCTCTGAAAAAAGTCTGAAATACAGGTCAGAACCAATACGTAGTACAGAAACTTACAATTTTAAAAAGTCCATTTTCTTATACCAGATTGGTGATTTTCTCTGAAAAAAGTATGATAAACGAGTAAAATGATGTCTGAATGTTTTCGGAAACGTTTGTGCGTTAATTTTTTTTTGGAGTGTATTTTTTGTTAATTTAATGAATTTTTATCATAGGGAAAGTGTACCAAAGACCCGCCTGTACTACTGTTAACTACCAGATTTTGTGAGACACAATTTTTGCATAGTGTCAATACCTCTATAATATACCGTGATGAAGAGTAATTTCCCATAAGAGCCCATTAAAAGTATGAAACGTATTTTTCTGCTGCCTGCGCTTACACCGCGTTGGAAAAACATAGTATTTGCGCTAAAATAACGCTGAATGCTGGTTTGAATTAATGAAAAAGTGTCCTGCACTCCTGTTTTCTGAACAAATGAGCTAACTACCTCTTCCAGTAAGTGTCCAATAGACCAAATTTTTGTTTTTGAACATTGGTTGATAAACCTGATTTGCTATTTGTAAAACTGTAAAAATACTCAAAATATTTTCTTTGAACATAATGGCTCCTTTCGCATGTAAGGGCTCCGCTAGGAGCGCCACTTTCCACGCTTTATTTATAAGTGATGTTGTGTAATAGTCTCATATAAATAACACGGAATGATTTTTAAAAGTTCTCACTATTCAACTGATCAACTAATTTTAAAAAATGAGATATACAAAAGTTGGAACCGAGTCTACGAAAATAATTTCAAAACTCCTTTAGGTGGCTTTCCATTTGAATTTTACAAGAAAGAAAAGCTAAAAGAAAATACTTTGTTTAGTCATTATCAATCAATATCACCTTAGAGTGCAAGCTTAGGAGAAATTCCCCGTAGCAGCACATACTCCGCCCTTATTAGCGAATAAGGAAGACATATTACATACAAAGCACAGATCATCTGACACTATAGTCTGTTCCACGTAAGAATAGAATTTTTCAACTGTCACACTGGCTAGCTGCCACGACAACGCATGGACGACTGACCAATCACGTACAAGTTGCGTTTCGCTTCCAGTATGTGTCCCTACCGTTTCCTCTCCCCGGAGCTCACCGCTATGGTCACGAAAAATTCTCTTCTTACGTGGAACAGACTATAATAAAAAAATATTCAATATTTAAAGAAAGAAACGATAATATTTCAATTTTTATAATTGTAAGTATTTCAGGATCAAATGTTCATTTCTTAATAATTAGAAATGATTATTATTTCTTGTTTTCAATTGATGCTGGGCAAAAACTGGTAGTTTGAAACTACCAGTAGTTTGGTAGTGCATATCTCTCAAAACTACATAGTTACTCGAGAATTTCCCCAGAAAACCACCGATACTACCGGCAGTATTTTGAATTTGTCCGTTTAAAGCTTGAAGTGCTAATGAACCAAAAAAATTCATAAAATCAGGTCAACAATTTTCACATCACTTGGTAAGAATCAACATCACGTTTCATTTTTGTTACGTTTTATTTTCATTTTTAAATATTTAACACTATATTTTAATGATTTCAACGGTTGTCCTTCATCCATCAGGCATCATCTAATGCGTTTCGTTGTTCTTTATTGCTTTTTCATTAAAAAAAAAAAAAAAAAAAAAAAAAAAAAGCAGCAGTGCATTGTATGGGTGATATCAGGTCTCTACTACCGGTAGCAAGCAGTAGTCAGACTACCTACCAAATAGTTTCACAGTACCACTATTGAATTTATACCTGTCAAGTTAATGGTGCCACAGACCACCGGTAGCACAGATTGTTCTTGAGAGAAACTACCGGTAGTACTACTGGTTGTGCCCAGCACCATTATCAGTCAGTAACACAATGATCTCTGCTCGGCATGTGTTTCTTACGTGAGCCACTTTGACTATCTAGGTATGGACTAGTACTCCTCCATAAACGCAATATAAAATCCTTGTCCAGGAATGAAGGCGTTTTTTACAGGCAACTTGATGTACACCGCGACCGCATTTACGTTCTCGTTATAACTATACATGTTGACTCTATAGATCTACAATTTGCTGGTAAGCGGTCGAGACGTATCTGAAATAGTATAAAGAAAACACCATCATTCCTGGACAAATAATAGTTCACGTTACCAGTCCATACCTATATAGTCAAAGGTGAGCCATTAAGTTCAATGTGAATAATTATATAGGGTTATTCTTGCTGATATCACACTATCAATAATGATATAAACTATCGACTTTTTAATGTTTGTTACTCCTATCACAAATCTGCCGTTCAAAGTTGAATTGACGTATAATTATGCGAAAACAACGATCACCGAGACGATGCGTTCGGATCAATGAGCTGTATGAGTGTTGAAAATGAAGCTCCACACACCATTACTATCACAATCGATTGCATATCAGTGCATATAGGTCCCTTCTTTGGAGGTATATGCATTGCGAGGTGAAAAATGTACCGTATCTGAAGATTGAGCACTTATTGAAGAAAATTATTATAATCATCGGATTCTGCGTTGAAAATTGCCATGAGTGAGCAACTTATGCCGTCTTAATATCTTTCCGAATACATTTTTATATTCTTTTTGATACTTTTCCGTGATCGTTGTTTTCGCATATACGTCAATTCAACTTTGTACGGCAGAAATGTGAACAATTTTTTTGCACGTACTTCCTCAAAAGAAAAATGGTGTTCTGGAAATTGTTCAATATTGGAAACAGATGGACTGTGTTAATGTGACGTCACAACTATCGATTGGCCTCTATATGATGTAGGTATAATGGACCGCCATCTTGATTGCAGAAAACATAAACACGAGAAAAACTCCCATAAGGGCCAATGTTGAATTTCAATAAATTCGTGATTTTTAATGAACGATAACTCGAGATCGGCACCATAGATTTTTTTGATATTACCCTCGTTGGAGAGGAAATCTTATGGACAACAAATTATCTTCTTTTTGATTTTTCTCTAGAAGCATTTTTTTCGGAGTTATCGATTAATGATTGAAACACGTTTTTACAACCGTTCTGGGTAATGAGTGGTAGTCGTACGTAGAGGCTACTTACAACTACACTTGCTGAATTATGAAAAAATGATAGGATCAAGAGATTTTTTTTTCCAATAGCGAAAAATTGATAAATTTAAAATATAGACTTTTCTGTAAATGTTAACATCTCATATTAAATTAATACCATGGTCATCTTTAATCCGCATGTATTCCTTATGAGGAGAAAAATACCAAGGGATCATATTTTCAGCAGAATAGGTAATTCTGCTCACACACCTATGTACCTTCCACTCACATTCATGTTGCCTCATTACAAATAACACAGTCCATTATTTGAAAGAAACAAAAATTCTTTGGATATGAATAGTAATGGAGGGGCAGGAATCGTCGTTTTTGAAGGTTCGGTGGCAGATGTATCCTCTTTGTTCACGCCTACGTCACAGCAACGTTGTATTCAAAATAATTTCGAGATTTGTGATCGATGGTGCTTAGGGAAAGTAAACAAACTTCTTTTACACGGACTTTTCCATAAGAAGAAAAATTGAATTCGATCATTTGCTCACATTTGAATAGAAGAATAAAGTGAGAAACCGAAAAATACATTCTCAAATACTTGAGATCTTCCAGATCTTGATTATCAACGTTGAATTCCTTATTCATTTCTCATTTTGAAATACTAACACATGATCGAAATGTTCCCTGTGTATTCTTATGGGAGTCGATAATGTTCTAAGCCCCATCGCATGATACTATCGCAAAATTCTGCGATACTATCGCAGAATATCGCGCACTATCGATCAAAATTGCTCAATGTTAGCAGTAAGTGACGTCACGTGAACGAAGAGGATTAGAGCGCGCTGTTTCATTTATACTATTATAGAAGATTTAGTATGAGTTTTACCTACATTCAACATTTTATCTCCTCTCCACTAAGGCGCTAGAGGTATTCTCAAGAATGTAAACAAACACGTGATGTGGTGGGTGATTTTTAGTGAAGCGGTTCGACTTAATGCAAAATTTGCATTAAGTCGAACCGCTTCACTAAAAGTTTACCACCACATCACGTGTTTGTTTACATTCTTGAGAATACCTCTAGCGCCTTACTCTACAGTCGTTTTCAATGATAACAAAAGTTATAACACCTAAGTTTACCTGAAAAGTGCTATCTATCACGCCTGCGAGTGTATTACTATTTCTGCTTCTCCATTATTACTATTCATACTCATCTCAAAGCCAAAACTGAATTTTTAATGATTACAAAGTTCCTAGATTAGAAATTGTCGACAATTTTATGAACACAATTTTTGCCCATAAAGAAACACAAATGAAAAAAAATTATCCGTGCCAGCACGTTTGGATTTGCCTCACTTCAAGCAAATGCACCCATATCCGAAAGTGGTAAGCTCGAGTTTTATCCAAGTTTTACACCGTAGATAAGCCTATGCGGAACAATTTCCCATTTGCTTAATTAAGTGACTCGATAAGCGAAATATTTTTCCATTTGTTTAATTACGCAACTTGATAAGCGAAACAAAAGCTTAAAACTTAAAAAAAGCGAGAAAATATTTTTTCCAACAAAAACATGTTTTTTACTTTCAACTTGAAGCTCGAAGTTTAAATTTTAAGTAAAAACTCATGAGTCTTAAATAAGCTTCGAGTTTGGGCGAAAAAAAATATATATCTCAAGTTCAAGCTTTTAGCTTAATTGAAAAGAAATTCTACTTTAAGAGTAAGCCTTCAGCTTAAGCCCTAAAATTGAATTGTTTACCTCCCTTGCCCGTAACCCTTTGGAAATTTATCCGCTGGATAGAGCCTTGTCGATATCTTGTGATCGTGTCCATTGTAGATGTTGGACATTGAAAACTTGATCCATGCTTCTAATTCGGACTTGGCATATTGTATGTACGTCATGATCGAGTCACAAAAATTAGTAAGCGGAGTATATTGTGAACTTGCGAAGTATATTGCAAAGTAATAGACCAATACCCCGGTGGCGTAGGTCAATCAGATTACGCACATATTTGTTGCAAATGATACTGGTCGGATGCTCTGCAAAAGCCCAAAAGGTGCAATTTGTAGCCAATTGTCTCGGTTCAAAATGTTGCGTGTTCATTCCCATAAGGATTGCGCAACCGTTCACAAAAAGTGAAATATTTCAGAGATAGAAAATTTATGGACGTGAGTGGTCTTGTATTACACAATATAAACACTTGACTTTGTATATCAAGGTATTTGGTCTTCAAAGTTTCGTTTATTTTTAAAAATTCAAGTTTTTGTAAACAATACGTGATCCTTATGGGAAATAACCTTTGACTATAATACCTCTTATGGATTGAGCTTCGTCGATATTCGGAACGTCGCGTCCGTCGAGGGCGCTACCGTCGCAATGGAATTGCATGTAAAAGTTCCGAGGATCAATGGTTTCCAGTTGTACTCAAACTCTACACAATAGGTAGAGGTAAAGTTTTTAGCGGAAATTGTTCTCATTATGACTCATCATGATACAATAACTTATTTTATCAATAGATGAAAGTTAGGAAAAGAAGTCGTTCATTCGAAATTTTTTGATTAATTCACTCTCAACTTTGCACAGAGCGAGCGAAGTTTCATTTTCTTCCGTTTACAATACGACAAAAATTATAAGGATCCTCGGAACTTCGGTGATGCCACCAGAGAGCGACTCTTGTTTTGACGTTCGCAATACTTCAATGTTGAACGAGCGTGGAACTTTGACTATATACCTCTTATGGAATGAGCTAAGACAACGTTTACCCGTGGAAAGATATGACAAGAAAATAAGATGCGGAGGACTCAACACAGTTGACGCGGTCGACTGTGAAGAGAGGAGAAGCTGTTACTCCCTTTGGTTACTCCTCGGGCTCGGCGCACTCACCCGCGCTGCCTACGCTGGAGTCCACCGCGCGCTGTATGTGTTTCTACAATTGTTTAACATTGCAGTATATGGACGAAGCTCAGTCCATAAGGTGTATAATATTCAAAGGCGTAGTAACACAATATGTATAGTGTGCAGAGGACTCCAACATAGGCAGCGCGGGTGAGTAACATCTTCTCCTCCCTCCACAATCAGCCACGTCGCGTATTTTGAGTCCTCTGGATTTGATTTTCTTATGATATCTTTCTACGGGTAAACGTCGTCTTAGCTCTGTCAATAAGAGGTATATGTATAGTCAAAGGGAACACGTAAAAAGTTTATCTACATTTTCATCCGAAGCCTACAGCACGCAGGTCTGTAATCCGTAACTTCATAACACCTAGCATTAATTATAATGCACATAGGGTCGTAGGCACATGGGCATTTTCAAGTTTTCTTCAAATAACTCAAAACAGAGCGATTTTGAAGAAAAAACACAGACAACCAAATTTAGAGCGTAAAATTTCCTATAAGATGGCTTGATTTTAAATTAAATCAGAGCAATTCTATTTCTCATTAGAATTACATTGAAGAAATCACCGACGCTAGCGCAACTACAATATGCCCAGTCCGAATCATATACATGCGCCGGGCCAATGCGCCGACCTTGTTAAGGCTTAGTGTCCTTCACGCCGATACCACTGCTATACTGGGCGTTTCTTCTTTTTTATCATGATGACGACAGTCGCAGTGCACCGAAGTATGAGTCGAGTACTTCATCTACTTACTTAAGGAGTACTTTACAGTTTCTTGTGAAGTTGTTTGATAGCAGCGTGCCGAGCTCGAGGAGTGGTCATTTTAAAAATATTTTTTTACCAATTTTACAATTTAAACTCATTTATTTTGAGCAATTCATCTAATTTTTAAATATGTCTGCTGAAAATCCAGTTTACGGACCGTTTTTCGGGGTTATGGGCGCGGCATCAGCGATAGTGTTGAGTGGTAAGAGAACGTTATCCAAAATGGTCGTATGTTGGATTACAGTCCGTATCGATTTTATAATTCCAAATATATTCCTCCACTATTTTCTTCATCACAATTTTTGTGAAGAAGAGAATTTTTGGCGTAATTGCATAATGAATGGTTTTACCAAAGAATGGATACAACTCGGGCGGTGAATACCACACCCTTTCTTATCCAATGAATATTGTACTTCTCAATCATCCGAGTAATATTCCAACATGATGGAGTGAATACTTTTTGACTTGAGGAATTCTTGTTGTAAATTTTACTTGGATTGAATAATGCAATTAGTAATTCTTATTGTTCAATCCCATGCTGACTCATTTTAAGGCGGGACATCGATTATCAAGGATAATTTTTTGTGGTTAAAAACTGCACGTTTTTCTAAACGATATTGGTTCATAGTCTCGTTTTTTTTTCAGCTCTCGGAGCCGCATACGGAACAGCGAAATCAGGAACTGGAATTGCAGCGATGTCCGTTATGAGGCCGGAATTGATCATGAAATCCATAATTCCTGTTATTATGGCGGGTATAATCGCTATATACGGTCTTGTTGTCGCGATTCTCGTTTCTGGGTCTCTAAAACCGCCTCATGAATATCCGTTATACAAGTGCGTCTGTTTATAGTTCATTTTATTAGTTGATGTAAATTATTAGCCAAAATCCTACCCGCAGCTTATCATTATGAAGATAAGTTGCTGATTCCAATAACGAGGAAATTTAATCGTGCGTGCGAATCAGGCAGTTTATAAGGAGATGTAATTATAATATTTACATCGTAATGTTCGCAGAGGATTTTTGCATCTGGGTGCTGGATTAGCAGTTGGCTTTAGCGGTTTAGCCGCAGGTTTTGCAATTGGTATCGTTGGAGACGCAGGAGTTCGAGGAACTGCCCAGCAACCACGTTTATTCGTTGGTATGATTCTAATTTTGATTTTTGCCGAAGTACTGGGTTTGTACGGTTTGATCGTTGCCATTTTCATGTATTCAAAGTAGGTCGTATCAACCATGTCATCAGGTCAAGTCGTGTTATTTTTTCTTTTTTATTTCTTTTTTTTTCTTTTGTATACAATGCGAAAAAACCACTTTCAAATATTTAATTTTTAGTAACCCGTAGCAATTGTTAATGAAGAAACGAAACAAAACAGATAAAGAAGATGCTTTTAGAAATTTTCGGTCTATAAGTACAGTACGTGTTTCTATTTCCAGGTATGGTTCTGAGGTATACCCCAAATGTATTTCTTCCCTTTTTCTAATGAGTCTAAGTGATATATTGTATCTTGCGGTGTATTGTGACTATAATAAACTTTTTCATACGGGGGTCTTCTATAGGTTTTAGTACATCACAAAAGTTTGTGTGAATTATACAGGTAATATAGAGCTTGAGGTGTGGTTTTCATTTTCTTTCTATGAAAATATGAATTAATGATCGTTACAAGAGTAAAACAGACAGAAAAATAAACTGTTCATGATGGACTCGTCTAATATGGAAAACTTGGCATTATGAAGATAACTGAGACCATCTAATAGGGATTTTTCGTTATTTCCCGTGGGCTGTACGCCTCTAATACAGATTTTTGGGTGTTGTTCATTCATGTATGATATGATTTGGATGACACAAATGTACCACCCTGTGAGGCTGTGATATAGCTGAAAATACTGCCTAGAGTTTGGGTATTCTCTGTTTCACCTGTCAGACTGGTTTCTAATTTCTCTTTGTTTTGTTCACTCATCTGACGTAGAAATGAATGTTTAAAAGTGCTCCTTAGTTCTTCTTACGAGCAGTTTTTTTTTCGCAGTTACCTTTGCTAGTGTCAAGATACTTGTTGTTTCAGATAGTTAGCACATCTTCTCAATCTACAGCTCGTGTTTGGTATGATATCTTGGGACTATGAATGTCTCAGTGTGCGTAATATATCCACCCTATTGAATTCATCGTTTTCTCTTGACGTTGACTGTACCGTATCAAACAATTATTACTCGCATTGCAATAGTATATTACGCTACTAGAGAACAAAGTAGAGGATATCTGAACGAGTGCTTTGGCTACCCGAGCCATAGCGAGGGCCACCACCGTGCAGCGCGAGTTTGTCGCTTACTTCGTTCTCGAATGGCGTACCCAATTTTTCGGGTCACACAAACAATGTTTGTCATGTACGCAATGTGCTTTTTCCCTTGAGAAAAACCCGATGCGACTTCATTCCCTGAAGACTGGAAACGCGACGTCGCTCTCTTTAACGGAACACATTGAGTAGTGTTTTTGTTTATGTGAACCGAAAAAAAAAAAGTTTTCATCTTGTTGGATACCATCACGAGAGTGCGCTGCGTGTTGACCAACAGAGCAAAAAAGAGAGAAAACATAATTTCCTCTCTGTTACTACCACGTCCTGACACGCAATGCATTCTCGTGGTAGTATCCAGCAAAGTGAAAACTTCAACAACGCGAGTATTCCTTTGATACATGTTTAGTCGATGCCCTTGATAATACATGATAAGAATGAAGATAAGATACATATTTTGTTCTCATAGTTGTAAATTTCAGCTTATAAACGTGAATCTTACAGAACTTGTGATTTAATCATGAGTAGTGCACTAGTGCCCCAACTATTGACAATTTTCTTTACTTGGGTGGAATATACTTTCATACATAAATTGAGTAGTTTGAAATCTATCGCCTTTTTATTTCATAATTAAGTGTTTGAAGTCACCAATATCATGAATAATTAGTAACAACAGTGGGGAACTTTATACATTTGCAGTATACTAAAAATCTTGTGTTCTAAGAGCATTTTCATAGTAAAACTTTGGGAATTTTTTTTTTTTTTTTTGTATTTTTCTTCTCTTGTTTTGTTTTATGTTTTCTTTCTTAGAATATATACCTATTTACTTTGTTATTTGTAGCATAATATTATTGTGAATTACTTGTTTTAACTTGGAAAATATCCACATTCCATTTTAAGGGTACTGATCATGTTAAGATAAATGCCCTATGTTTAAAATATACTGTACCAAATGTCGATATAAGAAATAACAGTTCAGTTGAGTACTAGCTAATTGATTTTATATTTTGTCTCTTAATTTTTCTTCAAAGATATTCGTTACTTCTGTTCTATAAATGGTATTTTATTCTCCAGTTTTCTTCAGCTCATTTTTCTCTTTTAACCGAAGCAATTCAATATCTTCAAATGTAGTATAATTTAAAAGTGAAGTTACCTCCATGAATGAAAAAAGTTCAACTATTGTAATGTCAAAACCTGATGAAATGAGAAACTGGAAATGAAAATGGAAATTTTCTACCCAAAAAAATTGAAAAAAAAATCTGTTCTTATCATCTATTTATTTGTTTTCATTCTTCTCCCTAGTTTTCACAGTTAATTGGATTATTAAATATCATTTTGTTTCTAATTGCCCCACTTCCCACCCATTGTATAAAAAACAACTTGTATTGTAAATAATCAGCATTTATAGAAATCTGTGTTTCCAAGCCTTCATCCATTGAAATTTTTTTCTCTTTTTTCTTTCAATAATCATTCTTGGAATTAAAGTAGTTTCATATTAAAAGTATACTGAGTTAATGTCTCCCTTTGTAAATATTAAGATTTAAATATCGTATAAGTAGACAGCATTTTGTTAGTTTTCCTTTTTGTTCCTCATGATTATTTCTGTACCTCTTGATAGTTGTCAAAAAGAGGATAAGAAAAAAATGGCTTTTGAAGTACTTGTATTATAAATTTTTAGCAAAAAAAAATAATCATAATAAATAAATGAATAAATCTTTGTCAGAGATCCATAAAACAACTTGGACTTAATGAATAGATATACATTTGAGATAAACAAATTTTTCTTTAGTGCAAATTCTTCAAAATCACCAAATGCTCACTTGTTCATGTAAGAAAATTTTTATTGAACATCATGGTACACTGAGACATTGGAAAAACCCTAATGTGAAATTCAGTTTAATGACACCGAATAATTCTTAGGACGCAGAAGTCGACGTTGCGCCCCCTCCATATGTACGTCTCCGACGAATTTTGATATTATGAACAAGATTGTCACCTGCTAGTTTATTTGAACTTAAGAGGAAAAGAGTTGTTGCAGGCTGCAATATATTGAAGCTTGGCCCAAGATGGTAATTTTGATATTGAATCATGATGATACTTCCTTACAGTAAAAACGAAATTTTCAAACTCACATCATTAATTCATAGCAATACTACTGAGCAAAAAATCAGATAGCTTCGAGTAATCATTAGCTATGAGGAATAATAATCCTCAAGCTTTTTCAGAACTTATACTTCAAGTTATCGCAATTTTCTTGACTTCATTTTCTATGTCTACTATATGTAGCCAAATGGACTGTGTTATTTGTGATAAGGCAACATGAATGTGAGTGCAAGATGCATAGGTGTGAGTGAGCAGAAGTACCTATTCTGCCGAAAATATGTCCATTTGGCATTTTGCTCCCCATAGGAAATATATGCAGAGCAAAGATGACCATGGTATTAATTTAATATGAGATATTAAAATTTACAGAAAATTTTTTATTCTAAATTTATCAACTTCTCGCTATTTGAAAAAAAAATCTCGACCCTATCATTTTTTATATTTAATTGGTAGCCTAGTGATCTCTGCTCTACATGTATTTCAGGCTACGTACAGCTACACTTGTTACGCCGAACGGCCGAAAAAATGTGTGTCAATTATTATTCGATAACTCCGAAAAAAATGCTTCTATGGTCTGTTCCACGTAAGAATAGAATTTTTCGTGACCATAGCGTCGAGCTCCGGGGAGAGGAAACGGTAGGGACACATACTGGAAGCGGAAACGCGCATAACGCATACTTGTAACGAGAAACCAAAGTCATATATATTACTAACGTAACAAGTTGTGCATCTTCCTATATACGCAATGAATACAAAAAAATGTAACGAAATTTATCACTATAGGCGCGCAGCGTCGCATTGCTTATGCTCTTATGGGAGAAATACATGTAAAAAGTATGTTTAGAAACTGCGTGTTATCTCCAAAAAAGCCATACATGAATATAAACGGTTCATTAGGATTTTAGAAATTAAAATTTGAAAAATACGTTTTCTCCATCGTCAGCCAGCTATTTCCAAAAAACTCGTGAGCAATGCTACGCCAGCGCTAAACATTCATGTTCCGTGGCAACAACATGAAACTGCGCGAGTTACTCAACTTGGTGTTCTATACGACTTTGCGAGAAACACTGCACGGTTCATGCGTTGTCGCGGCAGCTAGCCAGTGTGACAGTTGAAAAATTCTATTCTTACGTGGAACAGACTATTCGCATGAGGACACAACTGTAGGTGCGCTAGAGTCGTGCCCAAAAAGGGGATTCGGCAAAAATTGCCATAAACCTGTATACAACTAAAACGGGCTGTATCTTTGTCAATATTGAAAAATACAAAAAAGTAGTAAGAGCATTTTTTTTATTATTTTCATTCATAGAATAACCTAAAAGAAAAAAAAATTAAGATTTCAACAATATGTGGTGTAACGCGAGAAAAGGGACCAGTCTGGCCTGAGCAATTCTTCACAGAACACGTGTTCAAAGTTGAAAATCGTAATATCTCGCGTTAGAGTGAACGGATTTTCGTGAAATTTAGAGACATTAACACGTATTCTGTGAAGAACCGCTCAGGCCAGACTGGTCCCTTTTCTCGCGTTACACCTATTCAACTATCAACACGTGCGCTGTGGAAAAACGCTTCGGCCGGACTGGTCCCTTTTCTCGCGTTGCACCACAATTTTCTGTAACATCCCCTTTTCAGGCAGCTTCCAAAAATGGCCACCACAGTTTTCATAGAGGGCGCCTACTTTGTGTCCTCATGCGAATAGCGAAAAATCAAAGAGGAGATGATTTGTTGTCCATAAAAGTTTCTTTCCAACGAAGGTAATATCAAAAATATCTATTTGAGCCGATCTCGAGTTATTCTTCGTTGAAAATCGTGAATTTATTTAAATTTAACATTGGCTCTCATAGACGTTATTCTTGTGTTTACATGTTCTGCAATCAAGATGGCGGACCATTACATCTACATCATATTAAAATTCTGTTTGGTATAAAACGAAGGGTTTCTTCAAATTAAATTCTTGTTTCATACATTTTAGTCCAACACAAATTACCGCATTTTTTTTTTTTCAAAAATATTTCATTCTATACTTTTTAGTTGGCAAAGAGCGTGATTTATTTTTATTATTATTATCATTATTATTATTATCATTACAAATTACGAATAATGAGTTCTTCTCGATTACCGGTACACAATCATGTCTACCAACACAAGTGTACATGCACGCCGCACGGAACAACGCATTACCTATAGTGTGGGGTACTATCGGTAGTAGTATCGATACTACCGATAGTATTGGTAACTGGAAAACTATCGATAGAATATCAACGTTATCGTCACTACCGGTAGTATGTATTTTTCAAAAATTTCTGTCATATGTATTACCTACAATTTTTTTCTTCTTAGAGTGAGAAAAATTGATGAAAGAAGAAAAATATTATGTGAACTTTAAATGGACCAAGAAATAAGAAAAAATTGTGTGGAGTATAAAAATTGGATATATATGACAGAGGAAAAATATGAGTGATTTTCTTCTGAACACTAGCGCACCCCTGCCCTATATGGATGAAATGGAAACACTATCAGTATATCGATACTACCGATAGTTTTCCGGAAAACTACCAATAAATAGATAGTGTCAGGAGGAAGACTATCGGACTGTCGGTTGTTTCAAACTATTGGTTTTTGCCAGGGCTCGCACAATAACAGTTATTTTTCGGTCAACTGTTATAACCGAAATGAAAATATGAATTTTGACCGATTGACCGTTAACCGTTAAAATTAACTATCGATCTTGACCGATTGACCGTTAACCGTTATTTGATCGGTTATAACTGTTATTTGACCGAAAATTCTAGGTCTTCTAACAACGTTAACCAAAAATTTTAGGACTTTGACCGAAATATTTTTCAACATTCAACAGTTATTGGTCAAAATACAGCTTGACCGATAACCGATAACCGAAAAAATTTGTGAGGTCATTTGACCGATAACCGTTAACCATTAAAAAATTTTCGGTCGCAAGCCCTGGTTTTTGCCCATCACTAATTTAACCTCCCAAATTTTTTCGGTTATCGGTTATCTGTCAAAATGTGGGAAAATATAACGGTTATAACGGTTAACTGTTATAACCGATATAACCGCTATAACCGTTAAAAAAGATATATTTTTAGGTTATAACGGTTAAAATGCGTGAACACAACACATATACATCGAAAAATCACATACCTAATTTAGAAAATAATTCAATATTATTACTACCTCAGTACCTCTAGATACTAGATAGTGGACAAACTTGACAATCTTGTGACTCGTCACTCTCCAGTCTCCAAATTCACAGATTGCAAATATTTTTTTCTTTGTTTTCTACTTTTCTTATTTCTAGTTTTCTTCTTGTTAATGTCTCATTACTCATTAGTCTTTAGGCTACTTCAAAAGTTGAAAGTTCAAACTTCAGAGTTTGAACACTTTGACAGTTTGAACAGTTCCCTTCTAGACCTAGTTTTAGTCAGGCCCTGGTTTTAGTTTGCAAACTTTTCAAAAATATGATGTATGAAATGATGATGATTGATTAGGGAATAGCTGAATGAGTTAGCAAATTCATTCTCTTCAAAATAAAATTAGAATTTATCACAGAAGATGGAAATTAAAAAAAAAACCTTAGTTCCAAGTACTTCTAGATTTTGTATATTTTTGAATTCAGAAAACAAAAATTTAATAGAAAAAACATTTAACATTATGACTAGAGCCCGGATTCCCTGGTTTTTGTCGCATAATTTCCTTGAAGGGCAAATTTCTGAAAATCAAATAGAAGTTCATTTCATGGTATTCTGAGCCCAGGAAAAAAGTTTTATTTCTCCAAAAAACTCCGAAAATGGGGATGAAATCCGAAATCTTCCAAAAACCTATAATTTGTAGAAAAAGTTATTTTTTATACAAATTTTGTGATTTGAGACACAAAAATTTAAATAATTATGAATCGAAAAAAATTTCTCTACTGCCTATATAGTTGTAACTTCACAATATCTTGTGCTCTAATTGAAGCGTGAACCAACCAGAAAATAAAATAAGACAAAATCTAACATGCTAGTGCAGCATAACGTGAAATTTTTATAATTCTTTGTGTTCAGATCAACTACCTATTTAGATTTTTTTTCTCTTTTTCGATGTAAAAATTTTGATACCTATTTATCTACTGTAAAAATTTTTTTCCCAATTTTTTAATACCTAATTATTTTAATAAATCCGAGTAATGCCGAAAATTCTCATTCTAGCTTCGAATTTTGCAGTTTTTAACTCCGAAAAATCCGGGCTCTAATTATGATGTATCTATATATTATTTAAAACTGATTTAAAATCAACTCCAAAATCTTTTGACTGTTTGATTTCGACTTCTACTGAAGCGATTCTCTGACTGGTTTTTCTTTTCATGAAAAGGTATTCACCTCGACATTTGCAGTGTTAAATATCAAGTTTCTATCTTCAATAGTCTTTGAGAAATCTCGAAACGCGATTCCCTCCCTACATATTTCTTATGGGACATATTTTCATAGAAAAACACAGGTCTTTTGACAGTTCGATCTCGACTTCTACTGCACCGATTCTCCTACTGTTTTTTTTTTTTTTTTCTAATGAAAAGTATCCACCTCGACATTTTCATTGTTCAATAATATCAAGTTTCTATCTTTAATAGTCTTTGAGGAATCTCAAAACGCGATTTCCTCCCTGTAAATTTCTTAGGTCCAAACTCCGATTAATCACCTGGAAAAATTCTTTTCTTTTTTTTTTACCAATTTTTTTTCTGTCGCTTCAAATTTATTTTGGTCAAATAACAGTTATAACAGAAAAAATAACGGTTAACGGTCAATCGGTTAAGATCGCTTGTGAATTATAACGGTTAACGGTCAATCGGTCAAAATTGGTATTTTCATTTTGGTTATAACGGTTAACCGAAAAATAACTGTTATTATGCAAGCCCTGGCTTTTCCATGTCGGCGCATTGCATACGTATTCTCTTACGTGTTATCGTATTCTCTTACGTGTTATCGAAATGGTAGTATTTCTATTTTCTAACATTGCTCTTATGGGTGTTGCTGGATTGCATACTCATTTTCATTGTGGAGTAATTTGAGTATGCAATCCAGCAACACCCATAAGAGCAATGTTAGAAATACTACCATTTCGATAACACGTAGGAGAATACATATGCAATGCGTCGACATGGAAAAGGCCTATATGGTCTAAGATTATGTTAGAATATGTTTTTTGATTGTATTGTTTGGTACCACTGATTGGTACGTTCTGTCGTTCTGTTCTCATTTGATTGATGGTATGCGTGAGACGTGAGTTTGATAATAAACGACATTGTCGTTATAGTTATAGATGGTAGCATAGCGCTATAATGTTTTACGGATCCCTCTTCAAGTGTTGTTAATCGTCCTTCGACACCTCTCGATTGGCAAAAGAAAAAAAAGTTGTGAAGTTTCTCCGGGCAGTCTGATTACAGAATTAATGTCTCGGAGTACTGGTCTCGCTCGTTTGATGGCGGCCAGCAGGCATCCGAATTCTACTGCTAAGAACTCCGAACATAACGTTTTCCGATATCAACGAGACATGGTGCCAGGATTGATTCAACAAACGATTTGGTTGAATGGAATAAGAAATTGCAAATGTTCTCCAAACACGGTAGGAAATGGGGTTTTTTCAATTGTACAAATTTACTTTAGTAGTTGCTTATACAAGAGTACTTTCGGGTGTTATCCCATCATCAGTTGTGTCACCCGAAAGTACTCTTGTATAAGCAACTAATAAAGTAGATTTGTACAATTGATAAAACCCTTTTTCAATACTAGTGCTCTACTTACACCTCACTCACTTATTATGAGTTCCGATAACGGTAGGAAATGTCTCCGATTACTGGTCTCGCCTCATGGTGGCTGGCAGGCATCCGAATTCTGCTGTGAAGAACTCCGAATGTAATCTTCAGTTTCAACGTCGAACAATGGAATGACGATCTATGGTATCAGGTCACAATCATAATTTTTGTATGATTACTGGACAATACGTAAAGTTCGTTGAAAAATCAGTTTTGTATATCTTGTCTGATGTCATTCTGTTTTCAATTTTTGTTAAATTTTTTTTTCCGGAAGAATTTTTATGATTCAGTAATTTCATAAAATTAGGGGAGAATCCCCTTCATGAAGTTTTTGATATTTTGACTATTCACATCATTTTTGTGTTTTTCTATTTGTTAAGGATAAGCTATCGACTTTAAATGTTCGTTTTCAATTTGATTTGTTTATTTCTTTTATATGGAACATATAATAATAAACCTCCTCATCTCTCAAAACTGGGGGAGAATGTTAGAATGTGTTTTCCAAGTATTTTCTTTTTTTCGTGCTTTCAGAAATTTATTATTTTAATTTGTTGTTGGAATATGTTTTTTGATTGTATTGTTTGGTACCACTGATTGGTACGTTCTGGTGTTCTCATTTGATTGACGGTATGCGTGATTTCGATAATAAACGTATTGTCGTTATGGTGATCTTATTAATTCTTCATATTATCACTGACGAAAATAACGAAAGTAACTGAAGGTTCTTCTGGAACTTGGAGTTTTCCTCTCGAAATGAATTAATCAATCGTCATCTCACCCGAAGTTCTTCTCCTTTGTGCTATAGTTACAGGTGTACCGTGGTTACAGGAAATGATGTTTTCGAGCTTCGAGTTATTTATAATGAAAAAATAAGAGTAAAGAAGAGAACAAATCATGGATGTTATCGAGCGCCAAGATCAGCCGAAACGGTTACCTCAAAAGAAATATTTCAGACAACGTGCTCATTCGAATCCAACTGCAGATCATTTTATGAAATAGTAAGTACTTTTCATTAATAATAATACGAAAGAATATTGTCTTATCTTATAAGAATAATAAAAATTGTATGACATGTCTGCTTCTAGTCCCTACAAACCTGTTGCGATGAATTGGCGTACCTTGTACCCGGCTTTCGATGAGCCCAAAGTAGAATTCCTTGATATTGGATGTGGTTATGGAGGTCTTCTAGGTTTGTACTGCAAAACGAACTCGTAGAACAATCAAATGAATTTCCATCATGTTTTCGTTGCCCTTGATAGAGTCAATTTCGCTTTCTTATAGTCACCTTGGCTCCCATGTTTCCTCATTCATTAATGCTAGGGATTGAAATTCGAGTGAAAGTCTCCAATTACGTTGTGGATCGCATATCGGCTCTACGAGAAAATAACGCTGGTCAATATCAGAATATTGGTTGTATTCGAACGAATGCCATGAAATACCTACCCAATTATTTCCAGAAAGGGCAGGTGAGCGGTCAAATTATGTTTCGTACGTTTGTATACTAGTTTTTATCTCGCTATTGAGTTTTATAGTTGAAAAAGATTTTTCTTTTGTATCCTGATCCGCACTTCAAGAAATCAAAATATAAATGGAGGATAGTGAATTCGACGCTTCTGGCTGAATACGCATATATCCTTGCTGAAGAAGTATATCTCTTATTCTTTTCGTTTGTTTGTGGGCGAATTTGATTATTGTGATCTTATAATTGTTTTGCTTTCTTTTCTTTCCTTCCTCATCCATAGGGTTTAGTGTATACTGTAACCGATGTGAAAGAATTACATGAATGGATAGTAAAACATTTCACGGAACATCCGCTGTTCACCGAAATTACCGAATTGGAAAAAGTAATTAATTCAATAAGTATCATTATGTACTTAGATCATATTACGTGAAAAGCTACTAAACATTTTAGGTAATTTTTGTATTGTTTACGTTTTTAAAGAGTATTCTGTATTAGTTAGTTGATGAACAATTAAAAAAAAATGAATTTATCGAAAATCTAGCTTCCACCGAGGCCAAATTAAACTTTCGAGGGGCCCGGGACTCAACTATTCTAGGGCTTCGGGTATTGGATCGACTGAACACCAGCAAGAATTCGCGAGAATAGAAGATTGATGGCATATACTGACAGAGAGAGGGGGATGCCTAGGAAAAAGTTACACGGGTGATTACAACTTATTCAAGGCGTTGAACTGATGGGAGTTCGTAACTTGCACACACCTGCTGAGTAAAAAGCATACCATGTAATAAACACACACAAATGTTACCTGCGTAAATAGCACACCCTGTATTAAGCACACACGATTTTCAGTTGAGTAAAAAGCACACCTTGTATTAAGCACGCAGGACGTAGTGATGAGTAAAATGCACACTACGTACTTTGCATAAGGTATACAGGTCTAGCGCGAATGGTACAAAATGTATGAAAGACGAGTACATTACGCAGTGCATAGGAAGTAACCTGTTCATTTAACATTTTCGTGTCATAACACGTGTCTACAGCATTACTCATGGTTTTCTCAAACCTTCAGAAGTTCGTGACGCTTTCGTTCATGATCTTGTACCCATTCGCCTGGTGTGCCCAAAACTATCAACATTTTCCGAATATTTGTTAAACAACTACTTGAACGGTGATGCGATGTTCCCTCCGACCCTCTGGGCATCTGAAACTCGTGAACTTACTTGAACAACAAATGCGTGCGAGTCATTTCATAGCCAGTTTAACGAATGTTTTTATAAGAGCCATCCTGATATTTTTAAATTCACCAACAAATTGATAGAATTTCAAACCGACACGTACGTAACCATTCAAAGTTTAGACACACGAAAAACTGTTAGGAGGTCTTACGCGCGGAAGAAAGCACATATCGAAGGCCTCATTAACCAGTACAGAAGCAACGAAATCAGTAGGCTGCATTACATCAAAAGAACAGGTTACTACCTATGTCCTGAAGATTAATTTATGTCATGTGTTTTTTTTTCCTTTTCTAAATTGATTGATCGTCTTTGTACGTTTTTAAATTTTTACTTAGAGCACACTTATTATTTTTTTTGTATTATTAACATGTGTGCATTTCACTCATTCCATATTCACATATGTTAATTACATTGTGTGCATTTCACTCATTCGATATTCATGTGTGTTAATTACAGTGTGTGCACTTTACGCCTTGCCCGCAGCCGTGTGCAAATTGCACGGTGTGCTTCTTACGCAATATGCTTTTCAATTTTTTCAAATTTGTGTGCAAATTACGGACGCCCGAACTGATTTGTTTCATGAGTAGGTATGCGTTTACTGGCCAGCGTAAAGTGTACGAGTTTTACCAACAGGCAAGTTTCAATAGAAAATATGACATGTGACATATCTTCTTTCTAATATATAAAGCAGAAAGTTTGTCCGTCTGTCGTCCTGTCCGTTTATAACTCGAGAACTACTGGGCCGATCGCTTTCAAACTTTCAGGATATATTGTCCTCATCCCAGAGCAGCACATAGACTCATAAAAATAAAAATTTGACGGGGAGGTGCTGAGTAATTTCAAAAAAGGGCGAAAACAATGACTTTTTTCAACATAAAAAAACCTGGTGGTGTAGCTTGCCATGTACGTTAGACCTACGCGCGTTGAGTGGCGCAGTTTCGAGAATTGAATTATTGTGATAACTCGAGTATAACTCATTTTTATGAAAAATTGAAGAGAACAAAAATTGTAGCCCCTGTAATTTCCTTTCGAATGAGCCCGGTTCCAGATTTTTAGGAGGAAATTTTGTGACTACAGTATTCGCTGTACTTCCATACTAAGCAAGTTATTTTATTCACAGTTTTAAAAACACCTACATAAAGGATTTTACATCCGGTATCTCATACAAGAACCAATGTCTAGACACGGTGCGCACTGCGTATGGGCTAGCGGAAATTACCCTTTTTTTTACCTGTTGTCCGTGTGTTTTCTTAGGGACTGGCAAAATGTCAATGGATTTGTCTGTATTCTGCTGCGATGAATACAGGCTTCACGCGTTAAGTCAGCTCTCAAGTGAATTAGTGTGCAAAAAATTTAATTTGGTGATTTTATTTTTGTGCGACTCGGAACTTTGATATATTTTTATAAGTATAGTCGCAGTTTTTGGTGTCTATTTTCTTATTTTTGAACTGAATAGTTGTGAATTTTGCAAAACTCTTTCCACTGTTTCTTTTTTAAAAATTCATCTGAATTCCAAGATACCTACAAAACACACATACCTACAAGATACAGATACCTATAAAACACAGATATCTACTCAACACACAGCTAGCGGTCAGGCGCGCCGGAGGCGCGTCGCCAACCGCTAGTACATTATAATCTAATTTCTATAGAAATCAAAAAAATTGCACTTATGATGCTTTGAAAAGGAAATTGACTAAAAAAAAATTGAGTGTTCAGCCCTGAAACGTAAGTGCGAGAACGTGTTTAGACTTGCTTGTGTAGACTTCCTCACTCACGCAACAACTGACCTTTTTCTTAATGTACGTTCATTGAATTATTATTTGTACTCATTGCTTTCAGATATTTTTATCAATTGTGTTTATCAATATTGTAGACTTTTCCAAAGCATCATCTTTTTCTGGCAAAAGATCATTTTCTGAAAATGAATGACAAACTTTTGTTTCAGTGTAACAATCCGGTGATACCAGTAATACCTGACTGTTCAGAGGAAGGCAAAAAAGTTATTCGTAACCACGGTGTTCAATATGTTGCAGTTTACAAACGTACAAAGGATTTGTATGGGAAGACTGATGATGGTATTAATGACTCCCGTATTTTCTTTCTTTCCTTGTACCCGCAGCCACTCCACTCTTCATCTTATTGATTTTCTGTAGAAGTTCAATTTTTAGATAGGTTCTTTCCCTGGTATAAATCAATTGACATGGTCTTGTCTCATAGAATTAATTTCTCAACTTGTATGTTCCAATTTGCTGTTGATGCATCTGAGAATACGCGTTGATAATAAGGTAGAACAAGTCACATGGTGCTGGCTAAGAGACATCTTGCAAAAAGGATGTTGATGCAACACCATTAGAGCGGGATAAACCATAGGTTGAGTATGCACTCAGAAGGGCACGCAATTTGACTTCGAATTATTGTTTATAACATCTATGTGTGTGTATAAAAAGTGATATTGTCACCAACCCCTTCAGTCGAGACATAGTGGATGAGGTGCAAAAATACGTTTTTCAAAGTCATCTCATTTATTTCGATCAATACACGAAAAACACAAGGATACAAAATTAAAGGAAAGTTGAATTTTTTATAAAAAGATATCTTTCATATTTTTTGTTGAATTAGTAGTTTTGGCGATATGAAAAGAAAACAGATGGAAATCAACGTATGTCAAGTTTGGTGAAGAACAGCGGAGTATGAGAGCTTACGTTGAAAGGCCCAGTAAACGCCGGTCGTTGTTTGGACAGCAATGTGTATATGGTGTATACTGAGTAGAAAATCGTCGTTCCCAACTACATTCAGGAGACGGGAAATGGTGTGATTTTTGACGCAAACAGGACGTTTTCTTTGAATTTCAGCTGGGCAATCAAGTGATTTTTTTCTCTTTCTTTTGCTATACGAGAGAAAAGTAGTTTATGTGCAAAAGGCATCTCGAGTGGTTCATGACCTACATTAGTGAGATTACCAGATTAATATACAACGATACGAAAAGAAGAAAAATTTTGGAGGCTCATTGAGCGCAAACAAATGTACAAATATCTCAGTCTGTCATAGATCTGCAAGCAAAAATTTTGACCCCATCAGAAATGTGTCTTCTGTTAAAAATCCACTATCTTATCGGAAGGATTCCCAAGTTTTCAGGTTGTCAGGGAGAAACGTGCCCTTGAATCTTTTAAACAAATGTCAAAGGAGGCAAGATGAAGTTGTCACTCGATTATGTCGCTGTAAAAGTGTTGAGGATTTTTTTATAGTCGTTGTAATGTATCTCTCTGGTTCTGAAAATTATTTCGGGCACTTCACTTCAAAATGTGGGACGTTTAGTTTTTTTTGAAAACTTGATCTCGAATGGCAAAATAAATCTCCGAAGTGGCTTCTCCGCATCAAATGACGAAATTGGTGATGATTTTACAATCCAAATGTTTCGAATTAATTGCTCTACTACTCGACTAAAAGAGTAATGTCATTCTAATGAGATTGATAACCGTATCACAAGAATATTGTTAGTAGCACCATATAGTAAAGAGTTGAATATGCTCCATTCCCAAAGAAAGATCAAAATCATCTTTAGTTTTCAAAATCAGTTTACCATTACATGAGGTTGTAAAAGAAGTACAGGAAATATATACAAACCTATTAACTAACAGCAGGTTAGTTTCAAATATTTTTCCTCTCTAAATTAGTCATTTATTCATTCTAATGATAATCTATTTTTTGAAGTTACTACAACGAAAATAATCTTTTGTACGCCTCAAAATTTCCCATCGGTGATTAAAATGACAGAGACTAGTTTAGGGACGGGAGAGAGTTCTATATTATTATTTTGAAGCTGATTGAATGGACGCTTGAAGCATATAGAAGAATACAAAGGTGGAAGACCAACCTAGTTACGATACAAAACTTCATTCACTCCTCAAGCTCTTTTAAGAAAAATTTCAAATTACGTTAGTGTATACAGTAAAAGAATACTTATATTTATATCATAAGAACTCAAGACTTTCACGGTTTTCTTGAAAGGACATTAAATTTCCTTTAATTTTGTACCCTTGCGTTTTTTGCGTATCGGTTGAAATAAATGAGATATTTTTTACAAATGTCCCCGTCCGCAATGTACTCAAATTTTGAACCCCGATTGCGAGTAGCGATTTTTGCCCACAGATGTACTCTGTTCACGTTGAGAAAGGATAGAAGTACGTTCCTTGGGAACGGAACGCCGAAGGTAATTTTAATCTGCCGTCCCGTTCTCAAGGTACGTACTTCTATCCTTTCTTAACGTGAACAGAATATAACATATTGAGTAGCACAAAATGTTTAGGAACATGGTGTAATTTATTCTTGAAGTTGAGGAAAATACGGCTAATTAGTTGATAGTTCGCGAAATATTCTGTATGATCTTCAGGAAACGTTTGAACTTACGTTCGAAGAGGCCATTTTTGAATCGTTGAATTTCAGTTAATGTACAAAATTAGTTCGCGTGAACTAATTAGCCGTATTTTCCTAAATTTTGTCTGCAGAAATACGAAGTTTCAAGATATTTCATCTTCATTTAATTCGTTATCTCGGGGCAAAAATCGCCATATGTGATACATATTTTGGGTGTGTCTACGTGTGAGTGACTGGGTAGAGTATGCCCTTAAGCCTACAAGTATTGGGAAAATTACGACATAAACTTCTGAATGACGTCATTTGAGAAATAATAGTGTTTCATTTCAGTACAGTTTAAATATTGAAGTCATCCCGGGTGAATTTTATGTGACCTGCCTGTCTTAAGAAACTTTGGATTGATAACAAGTAAATGCGTCATAATTATCTCGACTTGTAATGAGTAGAAGCAGACAAAGATGAGTGTCAATAAGCGAGTGACAAAAACAATATTCGTTTAAATTGAAATTCCTCTAAGATACTGGCATATTAGTCAGATGTAATACCCTGAACTAAAACGTTCAAATTATTACCATACATTCATTCATTGACTGATTTTATGATCCAACGCAGGTGTGGATGATTCTAAACCATCACCAATCAATGAAAATCACACTGATTCACTTTGAAGAAATTATGCGTAGGTGTCTCAACAATTTTTTAAATGTTGTTAAATAGTTCTCATATCATAATGGCGCAATTAGGAGATAAGTCGCGTTGATCTTAATTGTTATATTTCTTCAATTGTGATGATACTTCTTTAATTATACCTAATATTTTGTCAAGTTTAAGCATACTGTATCATTTTTTAATAAGAAGTATTTGATATTTATAATCTCACAGTGTGGAATTTTATAACATTCATCTTTCATCTCAGACAGAAAGAAAGAAATGCACATTTGTATTCATACTTTTGTTCAACGCAATACCGTACCTGGTATTCTGGTGTACTGTCTTCATGCAAATTGTGGAATTAATTCCTCTGAAAATGCTTACGACAATTTAGTACGGCAGTTCTCAGGAAAAATACAGGGAAACCTTGGATTGGGCGCATCCAAATTCAGTCCTGGGAGCGGAGGTACTATTTTGGTAGTCGAACTGAGTACTAAAGCATCGGGGGGTTAAACAACCAAATTGAGTCTCGAAGGAAAGGGGGCCGTAAAATGATGTTTTTTTTTTATACGTGCTGGTAAAACTGGCAATTAATCAGCTGTTTTCGATAGGTAAACTAGCCATTTTAGTCACGGGGCGGACCAGTATGTAAACTAGATGTTTTAGTCACAGGTAGCCATTTTCAGTAGATAAACAGGCTGGTTTAGCCACAGGTTCAAGTTACGGGTTATATCCTGGGTACGAAATTTGCACGTAATTTGAACGTATAAAAAAAAATGTTGTATTATACACGGTCCACCAGCTCGTGACTATATCACTTGGTTTAGGACCTTGTATAATAAATAACTATTTTTTAATTGAGTCCCCTTTTGTGGGGGGTAGAAAAATGTAATGCCCGAATGTCCCAAAGGGTCGGCAGAAGTAAGTTCGAGAAAATGGGTGAATTTGTTCCAATGTGACATGCTAAAACCCTTGATATTTGCAGCGCGAAGAAACCGTCAGATCCAGTCAGGAGGCAACATTGATGACTCAGCGTGATTTTGTTGAGTTATCAAACATTGAATTTGTGAAGCGCATCTGTTTCAAGTTTCTTACTCCACCAATGAAAAAATAGTTATCCTCGAGTATTCATTTCCCAAGCTCAATACCTTGTATGGGTATTGATGTACTTCATCATAGCTACAAGCTAACTTTCATCTTTCACCGCACCAATGATAGATACATCGACAATCATGAGTAGCGCCGGATTCACCAATGTGCTGGTCTATTTCAAGCCCCCAAAATTTCTGCGCTTAGATGCTTGGCCCAAGAGAGAAAATTTGAAAAAACAAAGTCGGAACAAGAGAGGACAGTTTGTAGTATAATGGGTAACTTGCGTTTATGTACGTATTTTTATTAATGAAGTATGTGTATAGTTACGACCGGTGTGGTGTTCTTTGTATTGGCTACAAAATACCTAAAAGAATAATGACGAAGACGTGGACCAAACATAAACATGGTGGTCGGTGGATACCGAGTATGAATAGAAAAGTTTTGAGATAAGAAAGCTTGTCCGCTTATTCTTTTCTTTCATTTTTATACTCGCATATGAGTCGCAGGTGCATAGAAGTCGGTCAGTTTCTGAAGCAGGCGAGAAAATCGAGAAATTCAACGCAAAGTTGAAAAATTTCGCGATTTCAATCATTATTGAGTAATGAGTATTGGAGACGGAGTAAACTTTTTGCACGTATATTTCACGTTTATCATTACAGAGATGAGTGACGGAATAATTAATCGACCAAGTGGTTTTCAATTCAAGAAAATTTGAGAGGAGGAAGAGGCGCGGGGAAAAGAGCTTGAGAAGAAAATCCCGAAAATGAATACCTAATTTGGGGGAAAAAAACAGGTTTTGAAAAACATATAGCTGAATTTGTAGACAATAGTACACTAGAAAAGACAAGTGGACACACTCCTAACAGAACGGATACTTTGAGTATACTTCCGTTTTTTACCACAATGTTGAATCAATGTTGTGGCATAGTCATGAAAAATGGGGAGGATAGTTGAATTCTAACCAAAATTTCAGATAGCTATCTCACTGCATACAAGTCTATCATAAAGTACTACGTCAGATACTTGTTTGCATTTCTGCACTACAAAGATAGAGATGAGACCAGAATATAAATTTTAATTATGAAATTTTAATGAAAAGTTTTGTTGCTATATTTTTTGTAAAAACTAGATTAAAATAATATGAATACAAATTGTAATAGAGTGGAGAAAGAAAATAATCTGGCTTTTACACTAAGCGTTTTTTTTTAAATACATATTGCATATGATAATATTAAAGGAGCAGAGAAATTTCGCCCCCAAAGGCAGGTTCGCACTAAATGCAGGTGCATTGTAATGAAGTTTTACTGTGATAAAAAATTACCGAACTCTTTGGTATCATAAAGAAATAGAACTACACTCCAATATCTAGATTCTTATTTTCACTCATAAGACATCATCATTAGGGCCTTTTCATCCATACAGTGTCCTTAAGATAAGGAACTATATAACATAGGTATGCGCAAATGATAAGAACAGGACCGTTACTTTGTGATAAAATCAAGGGAGGAGCAGTTTCTGGAGGTTTCAGACTCAACAGACTGTTTTGTAAAAAAAAAAAAGATACCTTGATTGGAACGTGTGGAATATTTAACGAACTCAAATGATATTCTTACCTGCACGTAGAGTGAAAGGAACAATTGGAAAATATAATTTTCAAATTGCACTAAACAACGTTCATTCAAAGTTCTTCAATTAGAAAATTTGACCAGTTTATACCGGATTTTAGATCATAAAGATGGACCACCTGTTTACGTATCTCTCTCGTTATTATTATTATGTTGAAATCCAATTTTTCATTATCATGGCATTCGGTATTTATGATACAGAGAGAAAAATTAGGACTTTAAACTTGAAGATATATTAAGGTGTGCAATGAGACCTACGTTACCATTGCGTCTTAGGTGTTTCAATATCACTAACTATTAAACTAATGATTTTCAAGAAGTCGATTGTATTGAATGATACATTAGATTTATGAGAAACATCGAAAACAGCGGAAAATATAAGTAGAAGAACTATGGAATGGAAACAAGCATATCAGTGGCGCAGTAACTCGCACAACATACGCACGTGCCTGAGTCCGCGCGCACAGACATCTCAAAATTTAGGGAGAATTAAAATTTAAAATAATTACCGGTATCCGAGAGTCCTAAAATTTTGTACGATATGCCTATGTCCGCGCGCAGGCTTAGTCCACCAGTGAAGGATATCGAAGGAATTTTGGCGAATATAATGAATTGTAATCGTTAGTTTCAAAATAATTGAAACTTTCGAAAAAATTGATTTTGATACCCGTAAGAGTATGGCAAGAATGATTTATTATTTCTTTGTAAGTAGAACGCACGGCAAAACGAGAGCGTTCCCATAAAAACAAGAAAGATACGTCCGTGAATCAAACCATAGCTTAACAAAAGATAACACAATCACCTTACATAAGTTTTAATTACCTGAAATTAATTTTATGTCCTTTTCAAAAAATTATATTAAAAGGTAACTTTCCCGAAGTCGAAACGAAAAATTGTTCCCTACTAATTTTCCATCTTTTCGTAAAAAACCCATATTTTAAAGACTGAATGAATGAATTTAACATTACATCTCAAGTAGAATGAGGAATTTAGGATATAATAATTATCTAAAGATCAATAATTGATTAGACTTCACATTTTCAAAGTTTACAAATTATCCGTACCGTTTAAAAACAGAATACATTTCACTGTCATTTTTTGGCACTCTTCAATTCTATTGGTGGAGTAAGATATTGATTCGACCATCACGATAGATGAAAAATCATCTAAACGAGGGAAAGAAAGGATGGACTGGAAATTTCTAATATACTCTCTAGGTATTTTCGTTAGTACCTTTGCTAGGATCCAATTTATTATTATTCGATTTAACTGTATAAATAAAATACGACAATGCTTCTTTTTCATTGACTGGTATCGACTTGAAATGCTTCAATAATGTCTGTAAGAAGGAAAAGGGAGGTAATGACGTCAGTTCAAATATGAAGGACAAAATAGATTTAGATACTCACGTCAGCTAATTGCACCTTATTAATACCGGGTCGCGTCGAAATTTTGTAATATTTTTTGTACCTCCTCAACGTGTTGACTTGTAAATGACAGAAATCTACATCTGGAATATCGTTATCTGTTTCGTTTGAATCATCTTCAGAGTCTTTACGTTTACGTTTCAAACGAGCGGACTGGATAACCCCTTTGTGATAATCGCAAATATATATATGCCGAGCCTGATGATTCGCAAGAAAAAAATGACAATTTAGAGCGGTATACTCCAACACGTTTCTGGAGATCGTGTTAAGAAGAACCTTAATTAGAATGAAAAGAGAACAACTAACCACTAAATCAAGACGTAATTTTAAACGCCGTTGCGTGACCGTTTTCTGGATTCGTTTACTATAAGAAGCATTGCCTGCAGGCCGATGACATCTGAATCCATCGTCAACTAAACAACACACTTGGTCCGGTGCTCCACGAGAATCTTCTTCACCAGCACTAAAACCATTCATTTTACTTGGAATGGTTGTACAAGCCTATCAAGAGGGCCAAGAAGTACCCCTGCGTTTCAATGGATGGTGAAATCGGAAACGAAAATGCAATAATGTCAGCCGTAATGGACAACTAATATGCGGAGGAACCGAAAAATCTAGATAATTTGAGCAGAAGTACCGTGTGACGTTCTTGGTTCTTACAATGATTATTTCTATCACCGTGATTTGTATCAAACGGAGGATCGCTGGTCCCTGTTTACATTTTTATGCGCATAGCGGGTGAACGCGCGGAAACACTCAGAGTAGCGTCTTCTTCTCCACAGTCAACCGCGCTATAGTCTGTTCCAAATAAGACCAGCAAAAACCTGTGGACGATGCGGTATTACAGGGGAAGAGGGAAGTCCGAAATTCACACCGAACGCTTAGCGCAGGCGTCTGTGATTGGTTGTAAGAACGACGCGTGGAAGCATAGTGTACATTTTTCAGTGTGGTCTGCCCGGAGGTTTTTGCTGGTCTTATTTGGAACAGACTATACCCATAAAGCGTCCGATGATCCTCATTGCACTTGTCTACTAATCACTATGCTCGGTCTATCTATTATTATAGACCATTTTTGTATGACGTCATAATTTTCATCACGTTTATGAAAAAGGTATCTACATTAGATACTATTTGAATGAATTTGAGTATACGTGCCCTGCTGTTCATTGAATCTCCAGATGTTTCATACGAAAAATTTTCATCATTAGTTCTACTTTTGTTAAAAATATTGCAAAAGCTTAACATTCGAAGGGTTCTTCTAATATTTATCAAAGTCTGCAAAATCCCATGTAAACGAGCACTATGCGCGCCAGCAGAGTAGCAGCTTGCAAATGTAAATTTCCCATATATACGTCATCACAAAAATGGTCTATTGACATAGGTACACCATTTTGACTCCTAGAAAGAACGTACTCTCATAAGAGCCCATGTTAAATTCGTAATTTTCAAGAAAGGATTACTCAAGAATGGCTCGATAGATTATCTTGAAATTAACGTCATTAGAAAGGCAATTTTATGTAGAATAAATCATCTTCTCTTCTTTTTCACCCCCCGAAGCTCATTTTCCGAGTTATTGATTGATAAATGGTACGAGGTTTTCCGTGAAAGTGTTCTAGATGCACTCCTAACATGAGCGCGGTAATTGTTGATTTGTTGGTTTACTGATTACAAACCGTGGACTTCTTTCTCCCTCCAAACTTTGTTTCGTTCACTCGGTTGACTTCCTTTCACGCTTGTCTTTCGCGCACGTTCACGGAAAACCTTGCACCATTTATCAATCAATAACTCGGAAAATGAGCTTGAGGGGGGGTGAAAAAAAAGAGAAGATGATTTATTCTACATAAAATTGCCTTTCTAATGACGTTAATTTTTAGATAATCTGTTGAACCGTTCTCGAGTGATCCTTTCTTGAAAATCACGAATTTAATATGGGCTCTTATGGAGTTATGGAAGCGGAGGTGGGCACGGATCGCGAAAATTTGATCCGGATCGCGGATCGCGAATCATCGGTCTTTTGAAGGATCGGGTCGCGGATCAATCATCGTTCATTGAAAACAATCCGGATCACGGATCAGTAACATTTCTTTGCGATCCGATGGATCAATCAACTGCGGATCAGAACATTTGATCCGTGATCCGGGAATCAGTGATCCGTGATCCGCGGATCATTTATCTGTGATCCGCGAATCATTACTCAAATAGAAGGTAAATTTTTTTTCTCTTTCTCCATGGAAAATGTGGTTGTTTTGCAACGTGAAAAATTATAAGGCTCTAGAGCTTTTCACTTCAATCTGGAGCAAGAAAAAAACGCGATCCGCGGATCAATGCAAATGATTCGGATCAAATGGATCAAATCAACCATAAATGAAAAAATGATCCGGATCAATCGCGGATCATAAAGCACGGGAAAAAAATGATCCGAATACGGATCACGGATCGCCAATTTTTGATCCGCGATCCGATCCGTGCCCAGCCCTGTACGGAAGTGCGTTCTTTCTAGGAGTCAAAATGGTGTATGTCAATACTTGAGTGTTCTAGGGCGGAAACTACCGAATAAAGAGATAGTGTCAGGAGGAAGACTGTTGGACTGTCGGTAGTTTCAAATTATCGGTTTTTGCCCATCACGACAGGCTGCATTCTATTGCACTGTCATTGAAAAATCGAATTTTAATCAATTTAACAACGCAGAACAATTTTCCATCATTTTTTTCCCTCCTGAAGTTGACAGTATTTCCGTTTAAAACTATCCAGGATCACTCACTGAATTTCACCCGCGCTGGTAATTTTGCAGCACCATCTAGTGCAGGTTTAAACCCCAATAACCCGATTGTGTAGTAGTTGTAATTGGCATCTTAGTAGTTGTGTGTCAGTATCAGCTACATAATATCATACATAGAAAATTAAGTCAGAAAAATTGGGAATAACTTGAGTTATGAGTTCTGAGCGTCGTTGTGTCAGTTGATATAATCCACGCTAGGAGTGTTGCCACGTATAACTAAGCAGGAAAACTAGATGAATACTCAGGGCTAGCACAATAACAGTTATTTTTCGGTCAACTGTTATAACCGAAATGAAAATATCAATTTTGACCGATTGACCGTTAACCGTTATTTTTTCGGTTATAACTGTAATTTGACCGAAAATTCTAGGTCTTCTAACAACGTTAACCGAAAATTTTAGGACTTCGACCAAAATATTTTTCAACATTTAACAGTTATTGGTCGAAATACAGCTTGACCGATAACCGATAACCGAAAAAATTGGGAGCATCATTTTGACCGATAACCGATAACCGAAAAAATTTGTGAGGTCATTTGACCGATAACCGTTAACCGTTAAAAAAATTTCGGTCGCAAGCCCTGTGAATACTACATAATGTAAATTCGTCGATTTTTAAAAATTTGTAGAGGAATCAGGTATCAACCTAAACATCTGAAACTGGGTACAAATAGACAACTTACTATGCTCTACTTATGTAAAAAAAGAAAAAAAAAATATCTTCTTAGGTGAATTTCTTCATCTTTTACAACCCTCGAAAATTTTGTCAATATAAGGGTACCTCCGGTAAGGTTCCGACACAGGTGAGGTGTGGAAGGTATTCAAACGATCGCTGCAAGCGTAGCGGAATTCCGTATGAATTAACACAGTTCATGCGACAAAAATTTTGCGTTGTGTCAATACCTCTATAATGTACCGTGGTTCTGAGAATGAGAAAGCTTGAGGATTGTTATTCGCATAAGTGATCGAAAGAGTCGCTGCTATACGGAAGTTTTTGGAAGCTCGACAAAAACATGATACGTACCATTTAAAACATACAGCGCGTACATTCATTTCTCGTTTTTCTCAAAAAAATTAAATGTAAGCGTGGTCAAAGAGTGTTTGAAATAGATGAAGCAAAGTACATTGCATCTTTTGTATATCTCATTTTTTTCAACCAATGAAAAAGCAACGAAAACAAGTCGTTTGAAAACGAGCCCTGTGTTATTTAAATGGACCAAAACTTAGGTATCATGTTTTCGTCCGTTCTTTTCCACGTAGAAACTACCGCTCCTACTGGACGTCACTTATGCGAATAGGGCTTTTCCATGTCAGCGCATTGCATACGTATTCTCCTATGTGTTATCAAAATGGTAGTATTTCTAACATTGCTCTTATGGGTGTTGCTGGATTGCATACTCATTTTCATTGTGGAATAGTTTGCTATAAGAGCAATGTTAGAAATACTACCATTTCGATAACACGTAGGAGAATACGTATGCAATGCGCTGACATGGAAAAGCCCTATTCCTTGTAGCTAGGGCATGGAATATAACAGATATTTAACTGTTATAATTGTGACCCAAAAAAAAGTGTTGACTTGACCGATTGACCAATAACCGGTTCAAAAATTAGTGATCGATAGACCTTTTTCCTGTAATCATGATATCATACCTTACAGTCACGGTACACTATAGACGGTCGACGTCACGTTGTATCGATATTTGCTGGACGTGGCACTATCCAGTAGAAATATCGTTGAAAAATATCTAAGAATGAGATCAATATTACTATCACTAATGTAAACAATTTTTTTTACACGTTATTCCTTATGGGAACAAATTTCGTTCTAAAATTCGTCAAATTTAACGAGAACGGAAAATTTCTTAGGAACAAGTGTTATATGATGGCAATCTAAGAACTTTTTAGTAATAAAAAATTAAGTTTTGGTTCGTTACAAACAATTTCTTTTCAAAGTATCCAACAATTTCTGGAACACCATTTTTTCTTATGGGAAAGTACGTGAAAAAAAATTGTTCACATTTGTGATGGAAGTATCGAACACTAGAAGATCGATAGTTCGTATTATTATCTGTGATGTAACGTCAGCGTGAAAGACTCTATACAAATTATATGGAGGTTCACCTCCTGCCTTGCGTGCGTGGTGCGTACATGAACTTGTGTGCGTGTAATTGGCTAGCGTGTAACTAGCGCTGCCCAGCACAAATATTGGAATTTTTTACAAATTTTCTTTATTGATTTACTCTATGGTGCACTTTCTAATTATGGTTTGTTGAAATTGAAGCTCTCCGTGAAGGAAGGCCTCCTTAGGCTTAGGCTCTTTTTCCGTAAAAGCGTTTATTGTGTTCTAGGATCTCTTCTGATTATATCTACCAAGTTTTACTGCTCAAAAATGACATTGGAGCGCTTTAAAATCTCTCATTCCACGTTTATACACGCTAACTTAAACAATATTGCCAATGTCGTGATACTATGGTAGCTTACATATTTTAGTTCCTTGATATATTCAATAATAATTAATAAACTAGATATTTCTGCGCATTAATTTATTGTAAAACGTTGAAGTAGGAGTTTGATTAGCAGGCGAGGATCCATGGGGGGAGGGGGACATGAGGGGAGGGGGACATGGGGGACATGTCCTACCTCCCCCCCCCCCCAAAAAAAAAAATGTCGTTTCAAAGAAAATGTAAAAAAAAGTCCTTCAGACTTTTTTTTTGAATTATAACCCCCCCCCCAAAAAAAAAAAAAATCGTCTGGATCCGCGCCTGATCAGTGAGTTTCTTCTCCGTAAATGACCATTTTTCATTGCAATCCCAAAATCACATTGTAAATGACCAAAATTACACAGATACTAAAATATTGTTCTATGGAAGAAGGTCCTCCGTCACTTCTAGTTTTGTCCTCTACCGAGAGCTTCAGAAAACACTTTTCCAGTGCGCGAAAACCGTCAGCTGTAGGTTAAGATCTGCAAATCATAACCTATTGCGCTTGAAGTCATTCCATTATGTAGGTACTCACCGAGAATTACACTTTTCAAACTTCAAATGCGTTTTTCTCAAAACTAACATTTTCATCGGAGGCCCTTCTTCCACTCAGCGCTTCAATTCTCTTCCATGAATTCTTTTGCCTGTGATCAATAGTGAATCTAATTGCCGTATCAATCTTTAATTCCCTGCAATGATGGAGACTTCAGCGTTCAAGAAACATATTAACAATTTAAGAGTTTATTAATGTATACTGATCACAACATCAAATTTATAATTTCCAATTTTTCACCATCCAAAATTTTTCTGTCATACTGGTAACAGTTATAACCATTATTGGCCCCAAGTTTTGACTGTTTGACCGTTATGACTGATGACCGTTTGATATGAAATTTTCTTAGGGTTTAACTGAAAAAAAAATAACGGTCAAGAGCCATGTATGTAGCTAAAAGCTACATCGTGGTCACAATCATACAACTTACAAGAAGACATCTTCATGATTTTTGGCTTGATAGTAAGATGGAATAAAAAAAATGATCTGTGTACATTTTTGCCCAACAAAGTTATGTATTTGCGAAACAATAATCAGTGAAGGGGGAATGTTACTTGGAAGAGAAATGATTACATTAGTTTTTCTCTTTTTGGCAGGTAATTGGGGTGATTTTCAACAAGGAATTCAATGATGATGGTAGTTCTTAACAAGTCTCTTTGGTTTTTCAGGTAATGGAGATACGTCAATGTGATAGACTATCATTTTTGATGTACTGTATCTCCATTGTCTCGGGAACCAGAGAGACTTGAAAAGAACTACTGTCACCATTGCATTCCTAGTTAAAAATTTACCAGGTGATTGTACTCTATTTTTGGTTATAACTTTTATTTGACCAAAATTAGAGAACGTATTTGTCAACTCATTCAGCAATTCTCTAATCGATCATCATCATTTCATGCACCATATGTTCAAGAAATTTGAAAACGTAAGCCAAAGTCCGACTAAAATTGGGTCTAAAAGGGAACTGTTGAAAGTGTTCAAACTCTAAAATTCGAACTTTAAACTTTTGAAGGAAGGGAAATGGGAATGACAAGAAGAAAACTACAAAAAAAAGAAAAAAATATTGAAAATTAAGTGAATTTGCAGTTTGGGTAGAGACTGGAGAGTGACAAGAGTGTCGAGTTTGTCCATTCTTCAGAGGTACTGAGGTGGTAATATTATTTTTTAAATCATAGGACTTTTCAATGCATATGTGTTGTGTTCAGGTATTTTAACTGTTATATGTAGTTATAACCTAAAAATATATTTTTGTTTTACCAGTCATAGCGGTTATATTGACTATCATCGTTGACCGTTATGACCGTTATATTTTTCAACACTTTGACAGATAACAAATAATTGAAGAAATTTAGGAGTTCATTTAACGGATAACTCTTGACTGTTGAAAAAATTTTGGTGGTCAGTCCTGCAGTCCAGTACATGTTTGTCCCCGTGAGAATGGATGCCCGCGGCGTTCTATTGCGGGTCCAAAAAACAAAATGAAATTATTATTCTACTTTTGTTTCAATTAGCGGGCTTAAATTCAATTAAATAAATGATAACCTCATCTACCACTAACCGGCATTGATGCATTGATAAAAATTTCTTCAATGAGATTATACCCTAAGTGGACATGTACTTGAGCACCCGTGAGTATGTGTACGCAAACGGGCATATACACACGCACTAACTGAGCGCCCAAGGCGGTACCCATGGCCCGTTCCGGTAATTTTTTCTTTGGCGAGTGTGAGCGTCCGTGCCTGCGAGAAATTTTGTTGGAAGTTGAGTGCAGGGCACCCATGGCTTTCTTTTTCTGCAATCTTTTGTATGAGAGTAATTTTGAGCCCGCTAATATTGCCGCATGCGCATTCGAAATGATCTGGATCAGTAGGCGTTTGAAATAAGGATATAATGGAACCTATTCATCAGATGAAACATCTCTTTAAATTTCATTGATGGAAAAAACTCCAATATCCTTCATCAATTTAACTTTGTAGGGCAGAGATGGACTGTGTTATTGTGACGTCACAACTATCGATAAAAGAACGATCTTGTCCATTTGGCATTTTGCTCCTCATAAGAAATAAATGCGGAGCCAAGATGACCATGGTATTAATTTGATATGAGATGTTAAAATATACAGAAAAGTTTATATTTTAAATTTATCAATTTCTCGCTATTTGAAAAAAAAATCTCTTGACCGTATCATTTTTTATATTCAATTGGTAGCGTAGTGATCTCTGCTCCACATGTATTTCTTACGGTAGCAAAATGCCAAATGGACAAAATCGATCTTTTATCAATAGTTGTGACGTCACAATAACACAGTCCATCTCTACCCTACAAAGTTAAATTGACGTATATGCGAAAACAACGATCACCGAGACGAGGCGTTTGGATCAATGGGCTGTATGCGGGTTGGTAACGAAGCTTTGTATTCACACACCACCACTATCACAGTATCAGTGCATATACGTTCCTTTTTTGGAGGTATATGCATTGCGAGGTTAAAAATGTACCATATCTGAAGATTGAGCATTTATTGAAGAAAATTATTATAATCATCGAATTCTGCGTTGAAAATTGGTATGAGTGAGCAACTTATGCGATCTTAATATCTTTGGAATAAATTTTTATATTCTTTTTGATACTTTTCCGTGATCGTTGTTTTCGCATATACGTCAATTCAACTTTGTACGGCAGATCTGTTTCCCGGAAAACAATCGGTAGTATCGATCCGATAGTGTTTCCATTTGATCCATTTAGAGCAGTAGTGCGCTAGTGTTCAGAAGAAAATTACTCATACTTTTCCTCTGTCTTTTCCAATTTTTATAGTCTACACAATTTTTTCTTATTTCTTGGTCGATTTAATTACATAATATTTTTCTTCTTTCATCAATTTTTCTTACGTCAAGAATAGGAAAAAATAGTAACACGTATGACAGAATTTGTTGAAAAATACATAATACCGGTAGTGACGATAGCGGTGATATTCTATCGATAGTTTTCCAGTTACCAATACTATCGGTAGTATCGATAGTTCAGCAGGAAAACTATCGGTAGTATTGATAGTATTACCGATAGTGCCCAACACTAAATGTAGGATAAGTTTTCTTTTGAAATGAAGTTCTAGTTGATTAAAAAAGGTTTAAATTTTGCCGTAGATTAACGGTGAAATCATCATGATTACTCACTCAGTAATTGATAACACGTAGGGTGCCAATCTTTGAACTTCTAAGTTTAAATCTCAATATGTGCTGCGATGCTAGTGCGCGACCTCTCTGGCAAGTCGGAATACGTCATAATATTTTACGGATTAAAGTTTACAGAGCTAGACGGAGCATTACGACCCTCTATAGACTATATTGACGTGACGTCACAAACACCACATAGCTTACGCTATAGTGATTTGTAAAAACCGGTAGTTCGAAACAACCGGTAGACCGGTAGTCCTTCGAGCTTCACTACCGGTAGACTTGAGGTTACCAGCAAAAACAACCGGTAGTACTGATAGTACCAGTTGTATCTGAAATTTTTGCAATTTTGGCGCGAAATTTAAAAAACTATCGATAGTACCGGTTGTACCACCGGAGGTGATCAATTAAACTGCATAAGTTGAAAAATGATGGACAGATGTTCTTTGTTTTTTTGCATTAAACTAAAACTTACAAAGATGAATCTGCAGTCCAGTGCAGAGTTCTTCACTTCTTAGACTACGATTTTTCATAGATAAGAGTGGCAGAGCTGGATGTATTATCTAATGCTTGAATCACACAATAAAGGGAAAAACATTTCCATCTCTTCAATAAAAGACCTTGTTTTGCAGATCCTTGATATTGATATGTGGTGACGTAAGTACCAATTCTCCAGATTTCAATAAAAATGCAAAACTATCGTTTTTTTTTCAGTTGTCCTCAAAAATACCGTTTTTTTCTTCAATTAAACTACCGGTTGTTTGACCACTGAAGGTAGAAAACAACCGGTAGTACTGGTTGTGACTCCGGCGGTGACCCATCACTATTACTCTACAACCATCTTGCACGTTGTTATTTTTACCCTATTTTACCGCTGTGGTTTGTAAACAAAAAAATGCTCCATAAGAAATACACAGGAATGTTTCGATCTGACGTTCAAATTTGAAAACCAGAAATAAATAAAGAACCGCAGGAACATTTTCAAATTCTTGAGAACTTCCTACTTCTGAATATAAACACGTAATTGCTTATTCATTTCTGGTTTTTCAATTTGAATGTATGATCAAAACGTTCCAGTGTATTTCTTATGAGAATTGATAATGTGATAGAACCAAGAACGATACAATCGATCACATAGAAGGGTTTTTGAAGTGTGTTCGCGCGTTGTTGGTAGGGAGTTTACAATGACTGACGTCACGATAATTCAGTCCATTGCAAACGTCAAAACAAGAGTCGCTCTCTGGTGGCATCACCGAAATTCCGAGGATCCGAATAATTTTTGTCGCATTGTAAAAGGAAGAAGATGAAACTTTGCTCGCTCTGCGCAAAGTTGAGAGTGAATTAATCAAATAATGTGACCTGCGATGAGAAAAGGATGCTCATTGCCCACTGACAGGAACACAATTTCTCTCTGATTAGACAAGCAATCAGGGAGAAATGGTGTTCCGGCGGCAATGGGCAATGTGCTAGCATCCTTTTCTCATCACAGGTCACAAATTTTGAATGAACGACTTATTTTCCCAACTTTCATCTATTGATAAAATAAGTAATGGTATCATGATGAGTCATAATGAGAACAATTTCTGGCTTCTGCTAAAAACATTACCTCTATTTTTTAGAGTTTTAGTACAACTGGAAACCATTGATTCTCGGAACTTCTTCATGCAATTCCATTTCGACGGTAGCACCCTCGACGGACGCGACGTTCCAAATAGGGCTTTTCCATGTCGGCGCATTGCATACGTATTTTCCTACGTGTTATCGAAATGGTAGTATTTCTATAGTCTGTCCGCAATGGGTCACGTAAACAAACCCGCGACCCGCTTTGGCAATCTACTCCACAATGAAAATGAGTATGCAATCCAGGAACCCCCATAAGAGCAATGTTAGAAATACTACCATTTCGATAACACGTAGGAGAATACGTATGCAATGCGCCGATATAGAAAAGCCCTACATTCAAAGGCATTAGGAGTAGAAATGAAGCCTTCAGCCCGCCAGTCGCCTATATCATGAGTCGTGTGTTTATGGACTAAATTGTGGCTGCACTGACGGCAGTTATCAATGAAGAAGCCATGTTATGTTGTGTTCCGTATAACAGATTGATGGATAATAAAAATCGACATCTTTTCATATTAGGTTTTCTATTGTTTTTCATCATTTTATACTTCATGACAATCGTTCGCGATCTAAATTTTCCGTTAATTGTGATGAATATTGAAATTTTCCCGCGTTGTATAACGGTTTTGGCTGATAATATGATGTCACTAGAAGAAAGTGTTACAATTGGTTAAGAATTTGCGGTCAATCTGAATTCGACCAATAGAAACTATTTGTGTCTAGAATGCTGTTTATATGGTGTTTTAACATGGGTAAACGGTCGGTTTACCATCTGTATTGAAATAACGTAGTAAAGCGTACGAGAGTGTAAGCTATATTGTGTGTTATAAGGTAAGTACATTCATATGTAATTATAAATGTAGTTATTGGTACCAAATCGTGATACATTATAAGTGGATCCGATAATATTTCTTTCTTAATACTTCGACGGGAACTGTTGGAAAGTTTTGAAGGTTATTTATGTTGTTTATATCATCTAAAACACGAAATGGCTGCCTGCATTGCATTATATTATTGTAAAGATGGTGTACCGCTCAGGCATTTTAAGTAGACAATTCAATTAACTCGTTAACTGTTTGATAGTTATGAAAGATTAGATCAAAAAAATCATTTCACTCTTGTTTTATATCGATTTACTTTCGAATTTGAGTTCTTTGCGTCGTATTTTTTCATTAAGCAGCTATTTACAAGGTAATAAATTTCTCCCTATAACGACCATTTGTAAATACGTTATCGAAAATCCCGCCTATTTTTCTAGTAACGGAACATGACTACATGACGTAACTTGCCGCGAGGTACTGAAGTATATCTCGTATAAGCCTCCGTCCGAGGCTTCATGCGTACAATTATTGAGAATTTGATTTTTTGAATGCCGATTCCTAGATTGTCTGACATTTTAGCGTCGAGAATAGGAAGATTTACTTTTCTTGTGGACTTGAACAGATTCCTATCCTATCCCTTGCTATCCGGCTTTTTCTGTTGGGGTTCTTTTCGAATACCTATTATGTTACAAGAGTAATTTAACATTTTCGGTTAGTATTGTTAACGTATTTTCTGGATCAAATTTCATATTTTTCTCTAATCTTTTCTCAATTTAGGCCAATTTACTCTCGTGAAAAGTAATTTTTTATTTCGAAAAACTATTTATGAATGCCTTTTGAATCATGTTTTTGGAAGAAATGAACTATGATAAATTCTTATTTTCCAGGTACGGAATTAATTTCCTTGGAGATTTCGCTTTGCTACCGACGTTTCATTCATTTGTATTTTGAACATCCTTTTTCGGTAAGTTATTTTCAATGTTGATTACCTACTGCATTCATAATTCATGTTTCACATTGACCTGAAGGAATCGGCGGAAAAATAAACATACGATCGTATGAATCAAAAATTTAAATTGGAGCATGATTTTTAAAATGATGTACGTCGTGAATCTCAAGTTTTGTATCGCTCATAACATTAGATGATGAGAATTTCTAGTAAACGTTTCAAACATTCAGGCATATATTCCAATTCAACATAGTTATTCTTCCGTTGAAGTATCACACCAACGTTGCGCGAAATCTCTTAAGGATTTCGAAGTAAAATCGCAAGATATAAAATACTCGCGTTTCATTTTTTAATTCCTTCAATCAAGTACGTATTTGTTCAGTGTTCATGAAACGACAATTAATTGAACTCATGTAGGTGTTTTACAACGTTTCGAAGTTTTCTAAGCATAATATCATCTTATCGAATCATTCTTCACGTACCCATAGTGTTCGATTTCTTGATAATACTTTTGTAGTTCAGTTCGAACTATTGCCTTATAAATAGTATCGATAGATACAAATGCATTACATACGATGATAAGACCGTTTGTTTTATCCGATAACAGTAACGCTTTTCTTCTTTTTGATGTACAACAAAAGAATTCGGAGAGATCTGAAAGCAAGTTTTGTATCTCGTGGAACTAATATTGAGTTCTCGGGGACGAAAATTCTACTTATACGAGTTATGATCGAGGTAAACAGTAACCACTAGGAAAAATGTTCTTATATTTAATCCCGTCTTGGTGTATTTCATCTCATGAGAACTATTAGCTTTTAATTAATTGTATATTCTGAACGTTTATTCAAGACTTTCCTCGGTTTACCATGTATTCGTATTCATTTAATAATCTGATTTCATGTAACTGTATGAGAGTGCCGCAGGAAGGTGTATGAGAATTATTTCGATCAAGTTGCTATGGTTAGACTCGTAACAACACGCGTCAATTCGGTGCAGACACTCGCTACCAAAAGAAAATTATTGATAAGCAAAGAGTAGGTAATATTTAACGTTTTCCACAACATCTGAAAAATGAATTCAAATGATGAAAACGAAAATTGGAGGGCGTAGAATTTGTAGCGCATAAAATTTCCTTTCTTGTGAATCGATTTTTATTAAAAACCGAGCAATATTGTTTCTTCTTGTAATGGTGGAATAAATTTCAGAATATGAGTTGTCGTTGGTTTGCCCGGTCCAAATACTGCTTGTTATGGAACTGATAAAAAATTCTTTGAAGTATCGTTGTTTAGTTTTCCATCTAAAGGGTATTTACAAAAACAACGAGTATGATTTTTGTAATTTGCGCTAATTATCATCAAAGATTATCACTCAAAGTATCTCATGAACTCTGTCCGAT
Source organism: Aspidiotus rigidus (assembly GCA_035079385.1). NCBI lineage: Eukaryota > Metazoa > Arthropoda > Insecta > Hemiptera > Diaspididae > Aspidiotus > Aspidiotus rigidus. The sequence continues at coordinate 5,211,519 of JAVHKY010000052.1, forward strand.
TATTCTCAAAGAGTTAACACTTTTTGACGCCGAGTAACACCTTTAGTCACAAAGGCTGTTCAATTCATTCCCGAGGCTACTCCAAAGCTTGGTGTTGAATGTTTGATTTGCCAGTAGGATAAGACCGGTAGGTGTTGAAAATTTCAACCTTACTCTAGAGTAAGGTTGACACCGGTTTTGCTTGTTGACCACGTTGTTTTTCTCGTAAGTTTCAGAAAACGCTCGTTTTGTTTATTGAAAAACCAACACTTGTTTATACTCGAAGTAATGATAGCGTAATTTTCGTGTTACATTGAAATTACATCAAAAGTACCTCGACCCATTAGGGTATGGGTAATTGAATATTAGAGCAATAGATACTGTCTACAACATTAACTTTTCGGTATTAGGCCCATTTATCACTTTTTCAAGTGATTTCAGCATAGTTTGTCAAGTCATTTATGACCACCCTAAAATTTCTATTTTATAAACGTGGGCTATAAAGGTTTACTCTCTAATAAATTAAATGTACTCGACTCGTGGGCCAAGTGGAGTTCGAAGGGTTACGAAGGATTCTTGTCACGAGCGAAACGTGATGGCGCATTTACACTGAGTGTTTGAACATTTTTCTATGCAACACATTACAACATTTCCCATGAAACTGAATGGAATATGATCGGCGCAACATAGTTTAAAAATGTTCAAACGCTCAGTGTAAATGCGCCATAAGTGTCGAAAACGCAACGAGTTGAAACGCCACCTTACCCGCTCGCACAATCTGTAATAAAATAAGTAACTATTATTCATTCAAATGAATTGAAGTACCACGATAATGTGCTCGGGCGCAGCGGTAATTTTGTGCTTATTTCCTGAAGTTATTAGAACTGGTTCAACGCAAAAGGTGTATCTCTAGTCGAAGACTTTGCGTAGTGTTATTGAGAAAAACAGAGAAAAAATTTCATTTTGGAGCCCCAAAATGATGAGTGACTACTATGATGATGAGCTTGGTTAATCAGCAGAAGCCATGCTTGAAGAACAGAGTGCAATAGAACGTTTGTCTGATCCGTGTGATTGCCAGCAGGAACACGAAATTTGTATTTCATTAGGCAGTCCGCTTGTTCATTGAGGTAAAAATCAAAAATCTGTTGTACAAAAAATAATAGTCGTACATTTAGGACAGAAATGTTTCCCTTCTGAGCTACAACGTGTTTCTTTCCGTGGATTTGTGTATCTTAGATGTACGTCAATTATTTTTTGTGAGGCAGAGATTAATTAAAATGGTTATGAGTAGAGTTGCAAATGTCAGATTAATACCCAATGAACCAATTTGAATACATGCAATGGGGTTTTATATCAGTAGTATTATTTATTTATTCTTATACATGATAATTTGGTATACCGGGTGGGGCAAAAAGATGTTACCAGTTGATGGGAAATTTGAACTAAATTCACTCCAGCTCAAAAACGCGAAAGGTTAGATGCACACATTAAATCTACAAAATTCGTATCTCAATTTTATCTTTAATTTGCGCCCCCACTCGAATTTCTACGACATTTCTGAGCCGAGTTATGGATCCAAACGTGCCGAACATTGATCAATATTCCAAAATTGTCAAAAATTAAAAATTGTTCAAACTTTCATATTTTATCCAATTTGAAGGTGAAATTTAACGCAGATTCCGAAAAAAATACCTAAATAACCTATGAAGCTTGGAAGTGGGAGATTTTTCAATTTCTTATTTTAGAAATCTTGGCAAATTGGTCAATTTTTGTCACATTTTGGTCCATAACTCGACTCAGAAAAGTAGTAGAAACTTGGGATATGGCTCAAATTAAAGATAAAATTGAGATACAAAATTCGTACATTTAAACTATGTATACGTCTAACGTTTTGCGTTTTCGCGCTACGACAGATTTAGCGCAAACTCCCATTTAACTGGTAACATCCTTCTGCCCCACCTGGTATTTGTTTGGGTCATTGATATTATGCAGCAGAGCCGAAGACTCACTCGGCTATGACGTCAGGGACTAAACTGAAGGTCTTTTTCCGTTTCTTCACATGAACAGGGAAAATTAAATTGTATTTATTCTGTCGAACATTGGTATAATAATATGGACAAATGGACTTTTTTATTGTTTTGCTATTAGAATTTTCGACGCGATCCGGGTACGAACCTCTTCCTGCCTGCTACAGGCTACTTGTCACTCATTTTGAAGGAACAAAATTTGGATTGCTTCATCTTCCCGAGAAACAGTGTTATTATCCAATAAATAAATGCAAGCCAACAGAAAAGGTCCTATCACCATGCTTGTACGCGTGGAGGTGTCTTATTTGGTATACTTCAAGTAAAAGCAAACAACGCGAAACGAGGCTTCTAAGGCGTCCTCAATATTTTTACTGGATACCATTACGCCAACTAAGCTACGCCATATGTTCCTTGCAGAATAGCTTCCCTGAAGTCGAAAATAAATGTATGTTAGGTACTCTACAATCATAAGTTTCCAGTAGACAGCTCAGGTTATTCATGGAACTAGGGAGGATACCTGAGTAGGTTTGCGCGATACGTTCAGAAAAATATTCGATTTGAATTTTCACCCTTAAGTTTATGTCATGTTGAAAACACTCGTCAAAAGTTGATAATAGAGTATTCATTGAGGTGCGAAGAGAACTGGAAAAAACGTTGAAAAATTTTCTTTCCAAAACGATACAACATGTATGAATGGATCAAGTTTTCGATGTTGAACATCGATCGATACACCTGATTCCTACCCAAAATATATCCTTCGAACATAATGGCTCCCATAAGAAATACATACGGAGCAAAGATCATCATGTCACTAATAAAAAATAATGAATACCCGGTATTTAAAGAATGAAACGAATATATTTCAGTTATTCTGATCATAAGTATTTCAAAAGCAAATTTTCATTCCTTAATTTTCTCTTGTTTTCAATTAGTAATATGATGACCTTTGCTCCGCATGTATTTCGTATGGGAGCCATTATGCTCAAAGGATATAAATTATTTTGCAGATGTATCGATCAATGTTCAACATCGAAAACATGATCCATTTGATTTTTTATATTTCGCTTGAAAAAAACTGCTCGTTATCGCCTACTGCCGATGATTACAAAAACCATTTGAAATTTTCTCATTTCTTTATAGTTCACAAAATATTTGTTCTCAAAATTTGTTTTCAGTGCGAAGTAAACGTAGTAAAACTGTGACAGAACACGTGAAACCACGATTCCTTACATGCATTGCAACCCAGAAGGTTGTGATCACAGCGTTTCAAAATCTCCCTTTGAGATGTTTCTTTGAGAGGAACTTCGTTTTTCAATTTTTGTGAACACATAATTTAACTCAATTCGAATATCCCTATGTAAAGGTAGCTTTTGGGAGACTGACGATGATTTGTAATGTTCTCTCGGAAGTATAATCATGATGACAATTTCTGTCCTGTCTGTGCCCTGCACTATTCACCAATTCCATATTATTATGTTTTTTATTTTCGTTTCATGATTTCGATGTTCGCATTTGAAGTAAGAAAACGAGGCTCGTCGCGTTTAAGAAATAACCGACTTATTTTAGAAGTTGATCATGAACATGAGCAACTGAGAAAGAGAACGAGAAGGATTATTCCTGAACACGTATCACAGGAGAGAGCGCTGGAGTCAAATAATATTATGATGAGAAAGATGAAGAGAGATTGAAACGAAGTCGGAAATAACGTGTGTATATGTATTCGTGTAATGCGCACTGTTCGAGAAGTTTATTATTATCAGGTGGGGTATAGAAAACTGAGCTAACGCTGGCTTCGACAAAATGGTAAAAAGCGGTAGGAAGCAATGAGCGGGGATAGTAGTACTGCGTCTTATTACACCATGTTGATCGGTGAGAGGGGTATCGAGGAGAACGATACATATTTTCATCATTGTAGGCAGTTTCATTTCGTTCGTTTTTCTTCGTCTGTTTTCTTTGTACTCTGTTATATTTTTTCTACGGCATAATATATAGGGTTGTCGAGCGCGAGCATTGCACGGCGATACCTGGTTGCTGTAATGGTCGAGTGCAGCGCTGGTGTCATCGTTTTTCCTTGCGAGTTGTCTGACGAGGTACAGGTGTGCGCGTACATTATAGCCGCCTAGCCGGACTGTAATATTCTCTTTGTTCATGTGATACATTCTCGTGTCGTACATTATGCGTGCTGTGTTATAATGGCGGGACGAGCCAACGTCTTCCTTTGTATTTTTACGTAAATCTTGATTCACGATTAGCTTTGTTTACCTCAATGGTACCCGATCAATTTTTCTCGTATTTCGGAATTTTGTTTTCAAGTTCATTTTAAATTGGTGATTACTTATTTATTTTGTGCGTGCATTTTTGTTCGGCGCACAGCGAAAAAGTTATTTCGTGGATTATGTGAAAGTACGTTCGCCAAGAACGGCTGATACTTGGAAGTGACAGAAAAAGGCGTCTCAATTGATGAGATCCACAACCAAGGAGGAAAAGGAGGGTGTACTGTCGCCGAGTAGCACATGTTCTATATTTCTGGTGCGCGAAAAACTCATTTTGGTCGACTCCGTTGTGTTGGCCGCGTCCGTTCCATTATTTCCTCGCTGTACCCTCTTTACCTCTTCCAGTACAGTGGTCGCCGATATTTGCCGTGGTCTTTATCCAGCGTGTTGAGTTCGTTTTTTCTCTTATTCAGTTGTCGATTTCAAATGCTGCCCCGCGCGAAGATCTGTTCTGTTCTGAATCTAATGCGTTGCGAGAACCGAGACGAGTGAATGGTGAGAGAGTAGTGTAGTCCTTGGATATTGAACCGTGGCAACGCTGTTTTTCCTCATACCTTCCCTTCTAGCGGTGTACATTATTATTTATATTATTTCTTCGTTGTTCGTGTGTGTGCACCCCTCGAATCTTGTATTTCGTCTCATCCAGACATTGCGTCGGTTTTGTAGCGCAAGCTCCCTTTACCGCGCATACGCGGGTGCCTCCTTGTAATTCGTTTCTTTTTTCCCCTTCGTGAGGCGTCTATAATATCTGCCGCGGTGCACCCAGTCTGTGTACGATAGCGTTGTATTGTGCATTGGCTAGCCTTTCTTTTTTTTTAATTTTATAACGTTCGTCTTCTCTGAGTGTGCGTCCTACATTGAATTTGGTGTCGTTTATCCTAATATATAAAATAGATATATAATACCAGTTGTGATAGTGTGTTTAATCTGAGCGAAAGCAACGCGTATTTTTATACACGATTATGTCCGAGCACCAACGCGGTGCTTGGGGTTCGCGGGAAGATAATTCAGTCGCAGCCGCAACCGCCGCAGCAGCCGCATCGTCAGTCTGGTGGCCGTCGGCCGCCGATCAACAATCACAGCATCAGCAATTGTTGACGCAGCACCATCAACAGCAGCTGGCAGTCGCTGTTCAGCAACAGCAACAACAGCAGCAACAACATGAAGCCGCAGCGAGAAGTACCGCGGCAGCCGCAGCCGCCCAACAGTTTTTATCCTATAAGATGGCTAACAATAATTTCCAAAATATTATCTCGACTGCAAATACCAATCCGTTGAATTCCGCGAGTATAAATACCGGCGGAGGAATGAGATATGATTACGGAGGAGGAGGCGGTAGCGGTGGTGGTAATACCGGGCGGCCTGGAGACGCTGCTCTTGCAGCAAATCAGGCTGCTCAAGCAGCTGCGGCTGCTGCTCAGTGGTGGTCTTACCCTCAAGCTGTAGCTGCTGCCGGATTGCAGAACAACCCTAATTTACAAAACCATCTTCAAAACGCGAATGCTGTAAATACGTTATTGGTATGTTGAAAAATTATTTAGTCTTTGATGGTTATTGGTTTGAATGTTTGGTGTATGAAGTAATTAATAGGAATTATATTGTACACGATCTATCGAATATCGGCTGAACGTGTAACACATGTTTGACTCAAGTCCTACGTTCATTCTAGTAGAAAGGTAAAATGCACATACTAATAATAGCGAGTAGGTTAACGAATTCGTGAAGCTCTAGTGCCAAGAAATCGTGTATCTAGTATTAGTTATGGTGATGGAATTCTGCCCGAAGTATTGTTCGTCATTGTAAATATCCAACATAGTCCTTTTCGAAAAAGTTTTCAGTCCTTCAAACTCTCGAACTCTTGAGATCCACTTGAAGTACGATCAATCATTGATTAGTTTGCTGCGACTAAGATCGTCATTCCTTAGAAGTACTTTCTGTGCTCATCGTCTTATAATGAATCATTCTTTTTCTCGAAGTAATGGATTACTTTCAAACAAACCCCTCGAATTCCTCGATAGGTGCCGTATATTAGGACGCACTCCTAGAATATTGTCAGGTGGGAGTGAACATAAAAAGATTGTCGAGTGCTCCGACCGCAATAATAATTTTTGTATGTCACAGCACACATGTGAAAGGTGGATGAATGAATGTATTTATCCCTCACCTCCAAGTGACGTCAAAATTGGGATTGAAAAAGAAAATTTTTTTTCCCCATTTGACTGAAATTCCATACTTCTGGCCATAGCTGAAAACAAGACGATCGATGCATAGACTCTTTTAATCCTTTTCTGTGTCTCATTTTTGTAACTACCCAAAATTTTTTTCTTTATTCATTTTTCAGAGGGTTTCGAGACCGAGATTTTTCGAAAATGTAAAGGAGATCTTCTATTCCCGCTCGTTTACTTGCAAAATAAGCCTCATATTATGTCAAAGCCTCAATCGCAATCTCGTAGTATGATTTGTTTACTAAATTGGGTTTTATTTCAAAAGAAATTTCTAAGACTTCAACTTTCTTCCTTTCTATTTTCGTTCAAAACTTTATATTTTTGTTCAGAGACCGGCTTTCATCGTGTTTCCTCCAGAAGAGCCGATGTTGAACTGTCTACCTCACTGATAAGTGAGGTGGGTTTAGTAGGCAATCGCCTTCTATAGATGTACATCATTGTTGAGGCTCTACCGCGAACTTTACCACAATTTGTCTTACGAAAAAGGGGAAACAGCTGCTTTGGTACTTTGCTCAGCAAAAATAAAGTCGTCCCTCAAGTGCGGCAACGTCTATTTCAGGTTGTGACGTCACCCCTTTTCGTTGACCAAACCATCGTTGTTCTCTACAATTTTCTTCAGCGTATTTTTTGTTTATGTGAATCCCCTAAGCGAAGATACTGCAGGGTGACTACCGGTCAAGTATTTGATGAAAGGTCACGTAAATAGGTAAAACTCTAGTGTTTTCAAAAATGGTCAAGTTGAAAGTATGAAAACACCAATTTGAATTTCTTTCTTACTCGTTGACTCGCTTACTTTGTAAAAAGGTCAAGTAAAAGCCAATTATTTTCAGAATCTCCTTTCAGTAGACACTCTATGCCGGTCTACAGGAACTCATGAACAAGACGGAAACGTGAGGGCAAAATGATGTTACCAGTTGAATAGAAGTTTGCACCCAATTCACTCCAACTCGAAAACGCGAAACGTCAGGTGTACGCTTCGAATCTACGGAATTAGTATCTCAATTTTATCTTTAATTTGCGCCCCGACTCAACTTTCTACAACTTTTCTGAGTCGAGTTATGTACTAAAATATGCCAAAAATTAACCAATTTGCCATGATTTTCCACAATAAGAAATTGAAAAATCACGCAATTTCAAGCTTCATAGGATTATTCAAGTATTTCTTCCGAAATCGGCGTTAAATTTCACATTCAAATCAGATGAAATATGGAAGTTTGAACAATTTCTTAATTTATGAGAATTTCGGCGAATTGATCAATTTTTGGGATATTTTGGTTCATAACTCGACTAAGGAAGGTTGTAGAAAGTTGGGTAGAGGTGCAAATTGAAGATGAAATTGAGATACAAATTTCGTAGATTTAAAGTGTACATACGTTTCGCGTTTTTGAGGTGGAGTGAATTTAGAGCAAACTTCCATTTGACCGGTAACATCATTCTGCCCTACCCAGTATAAGGGATCATGGAACATTTTCTAAAAATTGTGAAGCCTTTAGATTATTGAACAATCACTTTAGTAACTTACGTATATTTTATGAATTTTAGTCATAAAATATTCAACAACAGCTTCTGGAACATTGTTTTTGCTGACAGGAAATCGCATGTTCAAAAAAAGTAAACACAGATTGCAGGAAATTCGACGAATGTAATTTGCGTCGGATAAGTGGTATTATTGTGTTGAATACGTCAATTAAATGCAAGTCCGAATCGTAGCCTGGACTTGAGTCGACTACAACATTGTTATCGCCAAAGATGAAAAAAATGATAAACTTATCTCATGCGTAATTTGTTTCAAGGTAGTTACTTTTGATCTACAAAACATTTATGTTTTGTGATGGTCTAAGGATAATTTTAATTTGCTTCCTATTTCCAGTTTTCTGTCTCTTTAAAAAAAAAAAAAAAAACACACCATCTTCTAGCTTGTTCATTGAAATACCGACGATTGGAAAATTCTTCCATAAACTTACTATATTAATTCTCGTCTACACTATTGCAGTGGGCAAGAGTGAAAGGTTCGTCAACAGAGTCCTTTAAACAGGGGTGAGAATCCTTGGAATTAAAAGAATAGCAAGTTTGATGATAGAGAGAAATTTCTAATTACACATGACCGCGAACTTTTATTCTTTAGAAAAGCGAGTGCTCGTCATGTTGCTTGGTTCAACTGAAGGATGGAAATGGGTTTGATCGCTGTAGTTCTAAAAAAGAAAAAGAAAATATAACTGTTGTTGTATCTAACCGTTTTTTCAGCCTGTGTGTATATTTCTCGTTATGATCTATTACTTTTAAATATTTTGTGGTTCTAAGTTGTTGGAACCTTATAAGCTTGTCTTAGGAAGTATGAGTTTGTACTCATTAAGTTGAATTGCCTATTTTCTGAAATCTTCGTGGCAGGCTATTGGCCAATATTCCATTCATAACGACACTTGACCTATCGTACATTTGTATTGATGTGAGTATGCTGTGAGAAGTATGTAATGCTGGTACAAGAAATGTTCCTTGATAACACGATTGTAGGCGTCTTGTACTCGTATTAATATTCGACTTGAGCTACTTTTCGTCATCTTTTCAAAATATGTGTCTTGCGTATCTTTCAAATAATTATGAAAAGAGGATAGATTCGCGACCTGAAATGTTCGAACAGCGTCTCCTCCCCCTTCCCTTTCGGGTTATTTGAATGAAAAAAAAAAAATGTAAAATACTGCGTGCAGTATGTAATGTGGTCGTGTTCAAGAACACTACTGAACAAATGGTTTGTTCCATGCGTTTCATTATACTCGTACATCTGTAGTGCTTTTCAATGCTGAACACGATGCCGTTCACCGTTTTCCTCTATGAGCTCTCTATCTTTCGTAATGTTCACGTTTACTTGCATTTACTCGCCGCGGATCGTCGCGGAACGTATCAAACGTTATCCAAGGTAGCTGAATTGATCTCGGTAACACGCGCAGCGTTTCGAAGTGATCCGCAGTGAATAAACGCAAGTAAACGTGAACATTACTAGAGATAGAGAGCTCAGAAAGAAAACGGCATCGTGTTCAGCGTTGAAAAGTACTACAGATGTATACAATGAAACACATGTAACAAACAATTTTTTAAATTTTGTTCAGTAGTGTAAGCGGCCTTGGGGGACGAATTCCCGTGCTTACTGATTGCCCTAGCCTAGGGTATCTTTCAGAGTGGCGATCGACCAGTAGAAAATTATGAGAAGTATAAAGAGTATTTCTTTTGAAGTAGTTCATGAAAATATTGTCAAAAACTTGGGATGTTGATGTGAGGTCAAGTACTCTTTAGTATCAAGAAGTTGTATTCATCAACAATATTTCTTTTTTTTTCTCCTTTTCGCCGCTCGCTGTGCTCTCTCTCCCGGCCACAAAAAAAAATCTTACCTATTCTTAATTCACATCGATTGAAGCTCGTTCGGAAAAAAAGAATTAGGTAGATTGAATTTCTCATTGTATTCGTTGAAATTTTTCTGAATACAATATAGAAAGGGAAATCATTTTTCAAATTGAGGATCGAAAATTTGAATTCACAGTCGTCTTGATAATTGATGTCTAAAGAGGATGTTCGACCATATATTTGTACTACATGGACCTAATATTTTGATGACAAGAAAGCAGAAATATTGAAAAGTGGAATTTCTTTGTAATCAGTTGATTTTACGTATATTTTCGCGAAAAAGGAAGGGAAAAATTTCGTCACTGTTTGTAATCAATTTGTTTGGTATCACGTTCTCATCAGTATGGCATGTCCCTATATAATAATATATTATGGTTGAAGATGAGGATTGATGAACTTTGCAAAAGAACGGGTTCGAGAATTGAATGAAAGTATTCAACTGATCGTCAGCGTTATTTTATAGTTGGATTTTTCTTCACGACTATGTCAAGCCATAACACCCTAATAAATAAACGTAAGGTTGGGAGTGCATGTTTACGTTTGTTCCTAAGTCTATTTCGGATTGAAAAACTCACTCTAAGTAATCTCGCAAGTTACTTGAATTTGTTTTTGGTTCCGTAAGTGAACTTGAGATTATACTGTTTGTGAATTCGGGTGTGAGTATTGTAAAAATCAGTTTGATGTGTGATGATCTGTAATAATTTTTTCATTATGTGAACAATGAACGTTTTTGCTCTACTTTTCAAGAGATCTGATACTAATGGATGAACTGTTTCCGTGTTTCACCACAGCATTATAACTCGGCGTTGTATTTCCTTATAACCTCTATTCAATTTGGATTCTGCCGTTATTTTTTCGAATAAAGGATTTTGGAGATACTTGAACGGGTTCGGCCCGGTCTCTATGTGTACCTGGAAGATAACGTCATCAATATACTTTTTATAGTATTATTTTCTTTCAATGATTTCAACGTATTCATACCTTCATGAAGTTGTAGTATAAAATAAGTGACAGAAATTCTGTATCAGCATCCTTATAAAAACGGAAAGAGGTCTACTGAAAGTTGAAAAAATGTCATTAGTTGGTAATAGGCTGTAGAATATGCTTTTATTATACTGTTCGGAGTTTGGCTGAAAACTACTAGTTCTTCAAAGATTATGTAGGATGTTAGAAAGCCGATCGTCACAAAACCTGTGGATAAGATTTTGCGACCCCTTGAGTATTATGATAGTACAGAAAATCGTAATCTTTGGTCATGATGAACAATGCATGTTTCAATTTTTCAGATTATCCTGAAGTTTTAGTGAACAACGAACTTCCCTCAAATTGAAATAATATCATTTTAATTCTTCCAAGCTATAATATTTTTATTGTGGTTAGTATTATGATTAAATTTACAAAATGACTGCGACAAAGCGCAATATTCTTCCAGAAGCATGCTGCCGCTTCTGCAAGTTTTCACTCGGGGTATTTTTCAACCTATTCATCCTTGGTTCAAGTTGTGAGCGTTGTAAAACTTGTTTCCCCGCAGCCTCGTCTCGGTCCTGCGCGTCTTCGTTGAATGTAGACAAGTTTTTTTTCTTTTTCCTCCCAAGATTCGTAGCCAAACGACGCGTTTACCTGCCATCTATAAACTATCTGAAGTCTTTTACTGTATAAAATGAAGTTATTCAAGCCACGCGAAGTCATATTTTACCTTTGTAGATTCTAATTGAGAAGTTTGGTGGAAATGAATTACTTTAGTATTACCGGTAGTAGTAGGCAATTCAATAAAGTAAAATCTCATTTGAGGTGAGTAGAAACTTGAAGAATGAAAGTGCCCTTTAAATGCTGGTACAGACTAAATTACTGGAAGTACGTTCAATCACTGAATATTCGCGTTTATAATGAAGATGATCGTTTTCTCAAAGTAAATATTGGACACATTTTATTATGAAGTTGAACCCTTTCTTGTTGCAACGATTCCTAGCTTTCGCATCGACTTCGTGCTCGAGATTCTAACTTCGAGGAATTAGCTAATTTCATCAATTAATTACTGAATATCCCCAGTGCTGCATTATGTAATAGTAGATAATTTAAAATTGTTGTGAGTTTTCCGCTCCTCTTCTGAGATCAATCGTCGTACATTCAGCTGGAGACGATTTCTTATTTTTTTGGCATATTTATAGAAAACTTTCCTGATTGTATAGATAGAAGCACAAGGATATCTGCGAGGAGTAGTGGTAGTCGTATCTGTCATACTTGTGGTTCAAATTGAACAGTTCAGCGTTGTGCACATCAGAAGTATAATCATTAAGCGATGAGCATGACTGTGCCTTCATTCGTATCAGGCCACTACTATAGACGCGCTAGTGTCGTGGACGCGTATGTTATTTCAACTAGCTATATCTCTTTTAATACTGAAAAACAAGTACCACTTATAATGACTCTTTTTGACTCTCTTGACTAGTAGAATAGTATGAAACTCATAAAAATAAAAATTTCACCAATTATCTAAAACATCACCTTTTCGTCCAGTTTCCGCAAATGGCCGCTAAAATAAATGTAGAGTGCGACTCTTTTGGGGCTGGACGCGAATACGTACTTTGAAATACCTCAAAAATGATTTTGATTTGTGCAAATAGGAAAAAGTTTGTAGATTGTAAAATTTTAAATTACTTTTCTACTAGTACATTTTTCATCGAGGTTTTCACTTTTAAAGAGCATTGCCTCCTGATTTCTTTGTTAGTGAGTCCACCAAATGACTAAGCCTCAGACGCGAGAGATTTAAACAGCGGTGGTGGTAGCACTGACCGGTCCACATAACTGGCATGCTTTGGCAAATCACCTCATTCTTAATGTGTTTCATTACTGACACGACACTTCATAATAATAATGAAGAATTATGTAGGATAACAAGTATAACGTTCACTGTTGGTACAATTTTGAGAAGCTTCAAACAAACACGATATTTTCTTTTTCGTTCATTTCATTTGATTTCATTTCTTATTAATCGAAGAAGAAAACAAAAATATCTGACATTTTCACAACTTGATGAAGGAGTTTTTCCAAAAATTGTGAACATTCCTCCTTCAATCGAAGATAATAATAAACGGCTTTGTTCCCATTAAACTTTTTTATAAATGACTTACATTTTGTAGCTAACCCATTTACAGGCATCAGCCTCCCCTATCCTCTCCCAACGGATTCTGTCCCTTGCATCTCTTTGCCATTCAACTTCTGCATATGATCGTATTTCGTCGACTCGCCTTCTTTTTGGACGGCCTCTCTCTCTTTTATGGTCATAATGGAGTCCAGTCTCATAGTATCTTTTCCCATCTGCCAATCGAAGATGGGATGCTCTAAATATCGTTCGTCAATTTGTTGAAATCAATTGATCAATATGTGCAGTTTCTCTCTGACTATCTTCTATCACAGTATTTTTTATTTTTTTTTTTTTACGCATCAAGAATGCTCGAAAGAAAATGGACAACCATTTTGTTTTTAACCTACTGATTTTGCTCTCGAGTATCCTTAAACGCACAAGAGAGCGGACGAGTACAAGGACATAATAGTACTGAACTAAAACTTGAGATGAAAGTTTACTGAAGTACGGTCAAGTTGAATGTACAGATCAGATTGAGGTAAGACAGATTACCCGTGGCGTACGCTTTTCATGTTCGGAAGGTCCAGGGTTAATTTGATAGGATATATATTTCAGAAGAAATTTTACTTAATCGATTAATTTTGAATTTCGACGCTGTACGAGCTTGGGAAATGGCCTGAATCCAAGCTGTATATATTTATACAAATATGTAGCGTGACTTTTTTAATAGATATTTTCTACAAGAAGAAGAATTATCATTGAGATTTTTGCTTTTCCATATATCGGTATAACAGTTAGACAAATTTTAACTTGAAACTATATATTTCAAAAAGAAAATTTCAACGTAATTTTGATACCATTCCTATTTTTAGCTCGCAAATGACCACCCGCTCCCCTTCAAGAAGTCGAATGTCATTTCTCACCATAAAGTTGGATCTACATGTGTGAGTAACAGGTTAAAAGAGAGGCTTCAGGAGATGTTGACTGTTTTGTATTGTACAACATCATGTACCGTTTTTATACTTGAGACAACACACATTGCTAAGCAAATCAATATTCACTCGAGAATGCTGTATATTCCATTTACTCATATTCATACGAGAATTATAGCCCCCAAAAAATGTTGAACTTTCGCTTTCAGGGTGTCTTCCGCCCCTATAAATCCATTAAGCCGTATAAAAGTTCAATAATTTCATTTCTGACCCTACACATAAAAAAATTGAAATTTGAATTCCCAGGTTGAATAGAATTTTTTTCTGTAATTTTGATGGCATTTTAAGGCAAATTTCCAAGTTCCGAGAAGTCCGGACCCCCTGACACCGTTCCCTCTGCTACACCACTGGATTTATAGTTTTGTGGAACACCTATTGAGAGCCCTATAAAAGTCCAATATTTTAAAATTTCAAATTTGGTAAAGGCTCTGATTTTGCATTCATATGAAGTAATGTATTACCAATTATATTTTCTTGACTTTATCAGGTACTGAAGAGAAGTTCATGAATCTGGTACAATCTTCTAAATTTCTTTTCTCTCAATGTAGTCATGCTGGTTGAAGTATCAATTGTTTCGTTCCCGTTGACAGCGGGGGAATGAATGTGCAATATACAATGATTGAAAAGCTGTGGTTATCTCTAGGATCGGCAGTGAGAAACAGGAGTTGTATGTTCTAAGCGATCTGGCTCACGAACCGAGAAGATTTCCTCCGACAGATCATGTGTGGTAGATCAAAATCAAACTCGTTCGAGCAAAAATTGGCCGCCCGAAAAAGAAAGAAAAAAGAAAAGGAGGGGGGGTGGGAGAAAACTCACTTGAGAAATTGAGCAATGGCGAAATTGGTTAGTATTACAAGAAAATGAAATTTCTTATCATTCTTGAATGATTACGTTTTGAAGGAAAGATGAATTCAATTTTTCATAGGAACGCGTAAAGAAAGTGATTGCCGGCCGGCGAAGTAATAACTTTGCAACCAGTACATTCCTGCTGACGATTTAATAGATTATTCGTCATCTCAGGCAAGGTTGCATCGTTCACACCTTTTCTTTTTTTTGTCTTTTGCTTGTCTTCCTTTGAGTTGTCTTTGGTTCTCCTTCTCCTTGAGTCCTCTTTTGTCATTTTGTTCAATTCTCAAGTTCTCTCACTCATCAATGGCATCAGAACCTATCAGGTAATAAGAAATTCGGTTGTTATTCAAGTTGAAAATTTTTTTAAATCAAAGTAACTTGACAGTGGCGACGCCCCTTTTGACGTATCAAAGAGATATTACCAACAATCTGAGTACTGAAGTGGAATTTTTATTTGAAATTTTAATCTGGTTTCTACGTTATTTTATAAATTACAAAAAGTTTTTCAATTTCGGAATTTTTTAAATTTTGTAGCATTTCATTTTTTGCAACCTAGATATTTTGTAGCATCTAAACATCGTGACATGAAAATTCACATCATAGAATTTTACAAATCTAAATTTGTGCGCATTCAAATGCAGAGAACATGAAAATTTTATTGGAAACTTTCATCTACGATTAATTTTATGTGGGGAAAATGCAAGGTACATATATAGAAAGAAAATGATCCCAATCATCGTGAATCAGAAAGCGCGGGAAAAATGATGATACGGATTGTAGATCGTCAATTTCTGATCCGAACCGTTCTCGGCTCGGGTATACAACATGATGCCGTAGGTCGTTACCAGTTAAATGAGAGAGTCGGCACTAAATATGTAATGTATCCCATTTTATCTTCAATTTTCGCGAAAAACGAAGTTTCTACATCTTCTCTGAGCCCCAGTTATGGACTCAAATGTGCCAAAAATTGATCAATGTACCAAGATTCGTAAAACGGAATTTCAAAAATCCATTCACCCATAAGAGGTTATACATGTAAAATCAACTTTACTGCCCTTAATATTGTTGTTCTATATAAAGAAACGTCGAAAGTGAAAGTTGACTTGTAGTTCTCACAATTTTCTTTTAGATGAGTTCAACTCCAGATTTTTCACGAAACTTTTCTCACATCTTCACCTTTTTGATCAGATTGCACCATTCAGCAAAGAGTTGTCGTTTTGCCGCTAAAGGGCAGACTGTGCCCGAATTCACAAATGTAGTGGAGTATTATCGCTGCGACGGAGTCTCAACGGCGTAATACCAATTCCTGTATTTTCAAGGATGCTACCCAAGTACCACTTGTAATGACCTTTTCTGTTTCTCTTGACTAGTAGAATAATATAAAACTCATAAAAATAAAAATTTCACCAATTATCTGAAACATCACCTTTTGGTGCAGCTTCCACAACTGGCCGCTATAGTGAATGTAGAGGGCGACTATTTCGGGTCCACTCGCGAATTCGCCGAGAAAGACGATGGGTCTGCGAGACGAATGATTGTGTATTGAATTTGATCCATTGAGGAGGATTTCTCTGTAGTCCAAAGTGTGCACGTAATAGTTTTTTAAGAAAGAAGTTAGGGAAGGAGTAAACTTTCTCTTCTTCTTATTCAGGGGCGAATATTGGTATGTGTACGAAAAGCAGATAAACTAGGTGTATTCTTAAAGACATTGAACTCATTTGTACCCGAAGATACATAGAACAAACGAGAAACGCGAGGAAGAAAGATTCTAGGCTGGTTACACCATGTTACGAAAAGTCTGGTCGTAAAAATGAATGGAATAAGTACGTACCTTACATTGAGTTTTAGAACTAATCGACTCCTCAAGGGTTGATCCGAGTGTTCTTTAGTTCGCCTATTGAGAAATTTTGTCAGCCTTATTTTCTTTTCACTTTCGTTTTCTTCGCCTTGAATATCGTAAGCTAGCCACACTTCTTGAAAAGCGAAGAATTTTACGAAAATTCCTACACACGTCCAAGAATTTTTCCGATCTATTTCACTGCAGCGTATCCAATCATATCATGGAATGTAACCCGCCATATTTTCTGTTCTTTTGTCCTGGAATTGATGCTCAAGACTCTGCCTTGATTTAATTCAGATGAATTTTATTCAATTCATAGATTTACTTTGAAGCGTTTCTTCGAAGAGTCCATCTTGTCTAATGATAGCCGTTGAAGCAGAAAGACTAGAGAAACCTAGTATTATGTGTATTTGTGCTTCGAAAAAAGTATCATAAAATGTAATTATGAACGAAATTGAAGAAGTTGAGAGTTGGATTTGGGCTTTCAGATTCGATTTTTTATACTACAAATTGAATCATCTCCCCTTGTGGCTGGAGACTTGGATCGAAAAATATGTTTTGTTGAATATAAATATATCTTTAGTCCATTGGAAACTGAATAAATATTGAATAAGAAAGTAATGAATGGACCGGAAAATGCGAGACTCGTAAGTCTCGTTGCAAAGAACTGAAACAATGGATTGAGTAATAATGTATCACAACTTGAGAGATCGACAGTTGAGCGAACTACGAGAGTTCGAATTCACAGACATTGCTTTAATGGAAAATTGCTACTGGGTTTTAAATCTTCTGTACCAACACGGAACCAAATCGAAGATCAGGCCAACTGTCGAACGATTGGTGTGAGTGTGTAGACTGTGCTAACAAACTACTACTAATTCATTAATAGAATAACAGAGAAATTACGATTTGGAGAATTGGAGCTTTGTTTTACGTGTGATGAATATTGGTCCACGGACTGTTGTCGGCACCACCTCAAAAAATAAAACAATTTAAAATAAAATAAATTTCTCTGAATTGTGTTTAAGAAATGAACGTTGAATATTATCTAAAAACAAAGAACTTTTTGGCACTGCCGAGAATAACTACCTATTTTGGTTGAATATTATACTCCAAAACACGATCCGTGATCGCCGATTTTGGAAGAAGGAATAAATGTATCCAGAAAGTAGTATGATTGAATTTTTCGTTTAAAAAATCCCTTCGAAACGACTATTTACATGAAAATGGAATTTCTTCCTGATCGTCGATTTAGATGAAGTTCGTTAATTTAACTTTGTACGGCAGAGATGCTGATCTATGTTGAACGTAAACAAGTGTAGACTCCAGATAGATTTTTCAATTGGAAAAATTGATCGTATTTATTTCATTTTTCTCATTATCTTCTTCAGCAGATGATCAATACAGGGTATATAACGCTCTACACACATCGACGAAATATACCAAAACTGGATTTTAGAATTGAGAAGATTTTTCTGGTTTTCGAGCGTCCGGATAATTTCGTTCTTCTTGTTTCCCGCCAGCATTCATTTATTTCATTTTTAATGCGCGTAACTTAACAGCAGAAAGACCTATAACAGTTTTTCTCACGATTGAAGGCTTCTTCGTATCTCGCTGGTGTTCGTTACGGCCGTTGTTGCCACACATCCTTCCCCTTCCATTATTTTCCTCTCTTCAATTGTAGCTATGTGTGTGTTCACTGTTGTGTGTGTCGGTTCGTATTCAGTTGAACTAAGTGGAGTTAGAAGAATGCCACGCGCTCCGTGCTCACGATGTAGTGCGCTCCAAACATGCCTTTCCTGTTCCACGGCGCGGCGGTACGTCGATAATATTGTAGTGGTGTGTTAGAAGTGTGTGAGTGAAAATAGCATGGAACAGTGCGAGACGATACGATGTGCGTGTATGCATGATTTTCTTACGCGAACGCCGCGCCATTATAGAAGCCATTCTGCAAGTGTATGATACCACTTATTACGTTATCATTCTGGAGTGAAAGGTAATATATTGGTGCTCCTTCTGTCGTGGTTAATGACACTCCCTAGTCCTTATACATTTTTACTGGGCTTGAATATCGACGTCTTGATTTTTTTCAATCTCCCCTTCTGTGCGTACTCGTATTAACTGGCAGAATTTTCGAAATACGCTAGTTGAACTTGTGACGAGTCGTACATTTGTGACTGCTAAATGTATTTACAAGATTGGTAAGATACCGCCCTGAGGAGCAAACTTGCGTTCGTTCGAACCTTCTTCGTTCGAACCTTCTTCGTTCAAATTCTCCGATTGTCAAATTTCTTTCTAAATGTTACAGCAATATTGATTTCCAGAAACTTTGATGTCAATTTGAATGCATTTGTCAGTGGAGATGAAATCTTGGAGATGAACACCTCGGAGCAACTATTTCTGAGTAACGTCTCAATAATGAAATCAATGTAGGTTTTAGAGGAGTTTCTGGGATTACGAGTGTTGCAGTCTTATCAGGAGCCAGGAGTGCGATAAAATCAAATTGTAATCTTGATGCATGATGAGTTTTACAATAGGAAAATATTATTCGGCTCGCATAAACTACGCGTCTAAAATTCACCCGTCTGTTGCATTGTCCTGCGCTCTGCCAGAGAGTGAGTGCTCTGTGCCCTATACTAGGTGTTCCTTGAAATATTTCGTATCGCGCTCTTTCCATCTCGTTTTTCTTTTTCTTTTTTTTTCCTCTTGTTCTTTTAGTCCAGTCTAATCAGACTTCTTACTGAACTTGATTGCGACAGTACATTTCTTTTCGTGGAAGTGTTCAGAAAAGTCACCTAATAAGCCTTTCACACTTGGCGTTTGTTTGCATTTTTCTTATCATACACGTAGTCATATTGTCGAAATGAGAAAATTCAGATTAAAAAATTGACACAATTCTTGGAAGTTTTGAGTTTTTATTTTTGCTTATTTAAGGGATGGTAAAATGTAAATATAATCCACAAAATTACAAAAATTATTTGAAAATAAAAACTTGAATTTTTGTTTGACGACGAGTTTGATAACAAATCAGGCAAACGCTTATACTATCCGCATTACGAACCCGAAGTGTGAAAGGTTTATAGAAATACTAAAGAGTCCTAAGCGCCCTGCCTCCCATAAACCCCTTTTGTGACCACCGTTGCGCCCCAAAATTCAGTTCTTTACAATTTTTTCTAAAATTGAGCATTTGAGAGAGAAAAAAAGTTTTGAAACAGAAGTTGTCCCTCGTCGAATTTCCTTTAAGATATACTACTCATTTGTTACTGATCCCACTTTTATTCAATGAATTTATACCAGTTGTATGAAATATTGGAAAGGCTATATAACAACGTCAAGTATTTTTTCCCTATTTGTTAGTTTAACCCAGTCTTGAAGACGAATCAGCGATTTGCTGTATCAGCCAATAAGCTTAGAGTAATGAGTGAGTGATGTATCTTATAGTCAGTTTGGTGGACAACTTTTGTTTGAAACTTCTTTCTCTAGAATGCGTAGTTTTTGAGAAAATGACAGAAAAGCAGGAAAAATGCTTTAAAGTGCAAAATATGCTGTCTGGTCAAGACAACCAATAGGCGCACAGTAACAAATAAGTAGTGTATCCTATAGGAAATTCGATGGGGAACAACTCTTGTTTCAAAACTCTTTCCTCTGAGGTGTTTAGTTTTAGAAGAAATTGGAAAAACTGAATTTAGGGGGGCAACGGTGGTCACAGAGGGGGTTAACGGGAGGCGGGCCGCGTAGGACTTTTTAGTATTCTGGAAAAGAAATGTACTGTCGCACTTATGTCCAGCTGGAACCCTTTGTTTACCCAATTTGACTGGACTATTGTTCAATCTCTTCTCAATGTTTGATGTAGCGCAGGAAGAATTTTTGAGAATAATGAAGATAATAATTGCCAGGTGGAATAATTTTTACTATCAATTGCGCCGCGTGGCTCGGTTCGGCATTACGTTGATAATCTTGCACCTAGCACGCTTGAATGATTGAAGATATCATAGTTATTCGAATTATCACGAGAATTATGAAAGATAATAACCAAAGATTTGCTGCGACACGAGTTGTTTGAGAACTGAAGAAATTGCGTGTGATGAAATGAAGCAGGCATACTTGTAGCCCTAATTCTAGAAAATATCTTTACAAGTAGCTTGCTTCGCTCGTCTTCGAGTCGCGTCGCAACCACGCCAAACTCGTCACTTTCGCTCCTTAGCATGAAATATACTAGTATTGTTATCTTGAATTGTCATTGTTCAGCGAAAAACTCGTATCTGACAAAAGTCACTCAAAGTTCTCTCTCTCTCTCTCTCTCTCTCTCTCTCTCTCTCTCTCTCTCTCTCTCTCTCTCTCTCTCTCTCTCTCTCTCTCTCTCTCTCTCTCTCTCTCTCTCTCTCTCTCGGGCCAGAAATTTAGTAGGGCTAGCCCTCAAAAACAGAAAGGAAATGAAAAAGTTTTTGTCCATTTTTCTAGTTCAGTAGAAGCTTCATGAAATGAGTTGTTTTTTTTCTTTGAGACAAGGATGTGCATCTACCACGTTGAGCGACATTTTCGACTGGTATCTGCGACCACATATGGACATATCTTAGTATGATGAGAGGACAAAAGAAATCGAAAGTGAGAAATACCAAAAAAAAAGGACTTGTAATTAGCTGAGCTCTCCTATGTTTTTGCTAGAAACTTCACTCCTCGAAATCGATTTGTTTTGCTGCACGTTCTTATTAGTATGACCTGTCCACGTAATATGTTGGTAAACAGTTTGGCGCATTGATCTGAGGAGCACATTCCGAATCAAAACGATAAAATTTCTTCTCCAAAACTCCCAACTGCCCATTTTATTTGCTGCATTGTAGCACTTGAATGATTTGAGTTGGGGGAGGGGCGTATGCCTTGAAGATGTGCGCGAAATTAATACAACGAGAGCAACTTGAGCCACCAACTATTTGGCACCCGAAAAAGATACTTCATTCTTAACAAAAAGAAAGAGCCGAAAATTTCTTTATAAAGAGTTTCAAGTTCCAAAGCCAGAAACGACGACAGCGTCCTCCTTTAGTAGTAATCCAATGTGTACCGAAGTTTCCTACACCTATTGGTTCCATGTTATCATGGTTTTAGGTGTTATTTACCTGAATTAGATAGTTAAAAGTGGGCCGGCTCAGAATTCTCTCTTATCGAAGATCATTTGTAGATTTAGCGACACTAATTTCAAAATTTCAGACCTGAAGGTCCCCTCATTCAGTCCTTAGAGATGAAAGTGTACTTTTTCAAATTTGCTGTTCTTAGTCGCTATGGGGCCATTTAAGAAGGATACCGACGTTTTGTTTTAGGAATAGAAGGGGAAATCTGAAAAAAGAACACGAGATTTTTTCCCCCACTCCTTCATATTGCTTCTTGTGATGAAAACTTTTGTTCGACTAATTATCGCATCTAGAGCGGTACATTACATGGTTTTCTTAAAATATTGCTCTCAGTCTGATGAAAATATTTGCGTTTAGGTCCCGACTCAAAGAGAAGGTGTGGAACAACATTTTTTTCTTTAGACAGAGGTCTCCAATCCGGACGTGCCCGGTGGAGCGGTGTATATTTCGCGAAATAAAATATTTTATAAGCTAGCCCATGATGCGAGGTCGCTCTCTACAAGGGGTTTGTACAACTTGTATGTATCATGAATATTACTTTTATGATCAAGAATCGCCCGCAGAGACTCATCAAGTTGATCTAAGCACTGAACGGGTCCCCCTACCACACTGTGATCTGCAATCTTCTTTCCAGCTGGCCTGAACTTGGTCTAGACAGTGACCTCAGATGACAGCTGAGAAGAAAAAAATGTGGTTTAGTGGAAACATAGTTCGGGGTCTTCTCTACTTTCATCCCTAGACATTGGGTAGTAGGGAAGTGGAATAAAGAATACAATTTTTAGTAATCGTTCTTTAGTCATCTCCTACTCTGGCTCAAATTCGCCTAGTCAGTGGCCTTGAAGTTGGAGGTAAGAGAGAAAAACATGGGATTAACACACACCGTTACATGATGAAATGCTTTGCGCACCGATTATCCCAGGCCCGGACTTATGGGGCCCATAATGTTAATACATGTTGATACAAGTTTATTATATGCAGAGAATTATAAAATGAAAAATTGAAGGTTTTTTTTCGGAATCGGCGTTAAATTTTACTTTCAAATCAAGTAAAATATGGAAGTTTGAACAATTTTTAATAATTCTGGCAAATTGATCATTTTTTGGCTTATTTTGGGTTATAACTCGGCTTACAGAAAAGTTGTAGAAAGTCCATATGACGTGCCCCTCTAAATGTGAATATTCGCCCAACAAAAGTTTTTATCACAAAAAGCAATGTGTAGGAGTAGTGAAGCGTTTTATATACTTATGTACTTCGTTTACAAAAAATTAATACATGGTAAAGATGTATCAATCTCGATTATGTAAATTAATTGACTTCGATTATATCGATATATTGGTCTCAATCGAATCATCGATTCTATACTCGGCTTTTGGAGTAAGTTCGGCCTTTATTATAGGCCTAGTATACAGGTATATTATACAATATTTTTAAAAACCTACGACCCTTCGTGGGCTCTTTCGCTCCGCTCGTTCAGCCCCCCCCCCCCCTTCTTGGTCTATATATTATATATGAGTCTAGTATGAAATATTCTAAGCTATTAGCTTTCGGAATTTCTTCACCTGAAGATGGAACACGATGTGTTTGGAATGTTGTGGAAATAAATAGGTTTTTTATGTCGATACAAGTGTCAATTTTTGATCTTCATGAAGTTTCGATGTTTCTGTTTATATAATACTATAGCGGTTGGCAGCGCCTGACCGCCAGCTGTGTGTTGAGTAGATATCAGTGTTTTGTAAATATTTCGATTTTAACGGTAAGAGCTGAGTTGACAGGTAAGGGCTGTATTGCAGCAAAAAACGGACTAATTCATGAACCGTCGCAATGATTAAGGAAATAGATGGACAGTAGGTAAAAAGCCTGCCATATCCCCGAAGCATTACATCAGTTTGTGTAGAGGCATGAGACGAACTCAGTCGTTTCCTATATGAGAAACCGGATGTAATTTTCTTAATTCTTTCTCGAACCCAGTACCTTTTCTTAGGTAGTTTCAAACTCTGACGACGATATTTACCTAATGTATAGTTACTCGTCACAAAAGAAGAGCAAATTTTCAAGAAATTATTTTACATAAACGTCTCCTTTCAAAATCGAAAATTGGTTACGTAAAACTCGAATAGTCTCTGTAGATTCATCCAGAGCAACCGGTTTAAATGCTCTCTCTCTGTAAACACAATGATCTTAAATACGCATCAGTCAAAATACCAATAGTTCCAAAATTTCCTCCTAAAAATCTGGAATTGGGCTCATTCGAAAGGAAATTAAAGGGGCAACAATTTTTGTTCTCGTCAATTTTTCATAAAAATGAGTAAAACTCGAGTTATCACCATAACTTAATTTTTATAACTGCGCCCCTCAACGCGTTTGAACGGTAGGTAATGTTGGAACAACGCGTTCGCGTTTGATGGCAAGCTACACCACCACGTTTTTTTATATTGAAAAAAGTCATTGTTTTCGCCCTTTTTTGAAATTACTCAGCACCTCCCCGTCAAATTTTTATTTTTATGAGTCTATGTGCTGCTCTGGGATGAGGACAATATATCCTGAAAGTTTGAAAGCGATCGGCCCAGTAGTTCTCGAGTTATAAACGGACAGGAAGACGGACGGACGGACAGACAAACTTTCTGCTTTATATATTAGATTAGGAAAATTTTAACTAGGTTGCAAATTTTCATGCCATTTGTGATTAAATATGACTTCTACTCTAGCAGAGCAGACTATTTTTGGTTTTCGAAATTTCAAGGACGATCCCCTATTCGGGAATTGCCTTTTCCTCTCTAAAGGGATCGAACTTCAGAAGGAAGACAAATGAGAGAAAGTCGAATTTTTCCTTTTTGGTAAAACAATTTTCTCGAATCTTTCTTGTTCTCGAGCACAGAAATTATAAAGAAACGTGAAGAACGTACGAGTGTATTGTTACTTCCATTTACTTCCCTCTTTCTCATTCTGTTTCCATGCAGGCTAAATAGTAAGTTGTTGAATTTTTCAAGTGTATTCTTCATCCATTGTTCAATGACGTACATCAGGCGTATTAAACACACGGCTTCGTTCATTTCTGAATCGCAAAGAAGGGTTACAATTCTTGTACTGTTTTTTGAGGAGAAATGATAAAGAAATGGCCGTTGTGGTTCTACTGGCGTGACAGTATATTTGCGTTTCTCCATTATTAGGGTGGACTAGTTACAGAAATCCAGAGTGGTTACTGGTCAGGAATCCCGGAGAAGTCGGGATAAAATATCGATTGTGAAAAAATCGATTACTGGGTATTCTTTTCGAATGTATTGTTTTTTTTTTTTTTAATATCTTTGAAAATACTGTTTTTATAACTCCTGCTACGAAAGTGCGTTTTTTGTTGGTCGATTTTAGGTGCGAAAGTACGCTGTTTGAGAACTCATCTACTTTGCAGGTCGTCTATTTACTTTTCTATCGTCTTCTCTCCTTTTACCGCCCGCTTGCTACATTACCACCCTGACTTCACACTTTTCTGCCCGCTCCATCCTCGACGGCCATTTTCTCTTTATTTATTTTTTTTGTCTCCGCGATCGGGGCTCGAACCACGCACTCCTGACTTCGCAAGCCGTTGCACTATCAGCTGCGCCACATTGCTCCATATCGATAGTGGGTGATAATGTTCTATGTTAGCTAGCAGCAGGAGAAATTGCGTGCAACGGCGACCGGGTGACGAGTTGACGACAAAACAAAAAACGCACACTCAGTAGCCTTCGTTATAAAAAAAAATCTTCCAAGACAAGGAGCGAAGCGACTCGAGTGACTCGTTCGGCTTGCTCCGCTCGTCTTCGACTCGCGTCGCAACTACACCGAACTCGTCACTCAAAACGTCGCTTTCGCACCTTGTCATGAAATATACTATTTTTAGTATATTTTAAGACGCGCTTGAGAGAAAATTGTAAATATTTACATTGTCGATGTAGGGTATGAGCGTAAGAAGACTTTGTTCTTCTGAATGAAAACTTCGGTTGCGAGTTTTCAGAATGAATAGGTATTGGTTGAGCTTGAACTTTTTCGTTTTCCTTTTGTCGAACCAAACCTATGTTACAAATTTCGTTTTCGTTAAGGATGATCAACAAATAGTCATCATCGCTCATTTTCAGTGGGAGAAGAAACTTGCCGTGGAGGCTCCATATTCTGCATGTTGTACCCGCTAAATTAAGGATCTAGTATTCTGTAGTTAGTCTACCAATCTTATACTTGAGCCATTGGGCATTATGAATCAATGTAAAGATAAATAGCTTTTGACACGATATCTACTAGAAAGCTCGTTTTTCAAATTGTTATTATCTGCCGAACGCCGACCCTGTTGACACATCAAGCATCGAAATATCTTGTTTCAACGTTTTTTACTTGGATGCTAATTGCATGTACAGACGATGACATATATTTCAAGTGGTCATTACACGGTGTAAGGATGATAGGTTGAATATACTTTATATCGATCTTTTTTCTCCATGATTCAAGTCGATTTGTTTATTATTTTATAGCTAAGCTAACAGAAGATATGTTTGATGATTTGTTTCAGAATAGAGGTAGAATGCCTAAGAGGGGAGGAATAGACGCCAAACCGAGAGGTCGAATGACCGCCTACGCTTTCTTTGTACAGACTTGTCGAGAAGAACACAAGAAAAAACACCCTGATGAGACTGTAATATTTAAGGAATTTTCTAAAAAATGTGCCGAACGATGGAAGGTAAGTTGAAATTTATTTACAATTTTTAATTCTTACTTTTCCCTCGTACAATGAAGTATTTGGAAACAGCGCATAGAATTATTGTATTATTCAATTAATTGTAATCTATTAAAAATGGCCCAGACGTAAAAGTAACCCTTAGAAAAGCTCCGGTGTAAATCCAGCCTTGGAATGTATTGGAAATTACTATTTGTGTAATTAATTTTGGTTCTACTACTCAAAATACACTTATGTTCTATACTCATCTCATTAGTATTAGAAACCAAAAATAGCTGAAAAAATTATAATATTGGCGCGGTAGGTTCTTGGTTGGGAAAGATCTTGTTACACATCAAATATTACGGCCTTCGTCTGCAAACAGGACCTAAAGTGACATGAACTTGGTAAGGTAGCCTGAGATGAATGTAAAAAAGAAAGAAAAAAGTGTTCTATGAAGTATTCCATCTTTATAATTTGGATCCTGTAAATTTCTAATTTCATTATGTTCCCCCCTTAAAAGCCAATCACTGAGTTGTTGAAAAGGTGGTTTAAAAATTAGTAAGAATTGTTTTATTTATCCAAGAACGACTTGATAAGTCATTGAGGATCCAATAATACGGAATAGCGAAGACACGTTATTTTTACGGAGAAACTTGGGCGTCGAAACGCAACAACTCAACCTGTTTTGGAGGACTTGGTTTTCTCAACGCGTCAACTCACACAGACATTCTGCCGTACAAAATAGAATTGACGTATCTGCATATCAACGATCTGGAAAATGAGATCTTCGGCATGATTGAAGTGTCAGTGAAGCCGAAGGCAATCGAGCCAATCTGCAGATATGTCCAAATAATTTGAACGTGTCTGCATTCATGAAGTTTTTCCAAAAATGAACTTCGTCATCCTAAAACTGACTTCATTATCAAATTATCCGTGGTTTCAGAACCTGCGTCTACTTTATATTTACTGTCATATTAGGAATTTATCGTGGAGATTAGATCGTAATGTACTTATATCGTAATCCTTGATTCTGTATAGATACGTCAATTCTACTTCTTATGGCAGCATTTTTAACACGTCAACACGACCGCGTGTAAAATTTTAAGTCACATAATAATAAAGTATTGAAAAAATTGCTGAATCCGGAAAATTCTTATCCCAATGAGGAGTATAAGCACGAGCGACGCGTTTCGGTACAGAAGATCAGAATCATACGAACAAATATCGAACGTTTACAAAGACAGATGAAGAAATCGAGACATGAGAAAACAAAACATAAATAATTTAGTCATGAACGACGCTGTGTTCATAGAGCTGATTAGCGAGTGTATGAAAAGGGGTGTTCTCGTTTACTACAGTGAAGTTATTATCAGACATGGGCTTACGGATTTCGATGATCTCCGGTGCGCGACGTCCACTCTCAATACTCTCCTTATGTAAGAAGCGAACTCCACATTTTTAATCAAAACTGTGACCGGTTGCCAAAAGATGGGAAGCAAAAGCTGATTTTCCGGCGTGTTATTTGTGGCGGCTCTGTCGTGTTGTAGGTCTCTTGTGCTCAATTTACGACCTGTCTCGCGAATTTAAACTGTGAGACAATCACTACACTGGAGTCTATACACACCACCCTGGTCCTCCAAAAAGGGATCGTATTCTGAGAATTCGAAAGAACTATAGCATAAAAAGCTAATGAAAGGGTCTTAGTAAACGAGATAGTCTATGGCCGGAGCTATTTTTCTTTTTTCTTTCTAGGTTTGCCAGAAGTATGAGGGGCGATGAAATTGAGAGTATGAGAGATGAGCTTTTTACGGAATAAATCTTAATTCGTCCAACCAGACATTGTTGGTCTTCGCTAGTACTAGTGTCTTAATTTCTCTTCGAATGCCGCCGGAGGGAAGGGACACAGTAAACGATGGATCATTGAATGAAGAGCAAAAATCTTGTAAGAGAGAGGGTGGAAAGAAGAGCCATCAATTACATGATCAGTGTGAGAAAACTATCTGAAAAATACTGAATATAAGTTGCTTTTTGATTGCGATGGAGAGATCTAAGAATTGATTTTGGAACCGCCGATCTCGAGCGTGAACTTATTAGAGGGGTAGAAGTTGTTGATGAAAAGATGAAACTCCTGGAGATTGAGGGATGGTACCGTTCCACAGATACAGAACATCGTCTGCGTACCCGTACCAATATTCCACGAACTAACTTACGAATTTCTTTGTAACTTGACCATATTGTTTGAAGATGTGTACCTGCAATTATTTTGAGGATTGTATAAGTATCTCCTCTAGAAATTTTCAATTTTTTAAAAATTTCACACCATTATGAGTAGCTGTTTACGTTAGGGTGCTACTGAACAGGCATTAGCGAACAAGTAATGAAATGTGTAATGGATTTCTTGATATTCGAGGCATATCATTGTTCGTATGGACAGATCGGGAATGCCTCGTGAATCAAACTAGCAAGCATTGTTCTGCGAATGCTGTTCGAACATGAAAAATTAGCCTATTTTGGTCCAAACGAACAACGAATCGGCTTTGCGAACTCTTTTTGTGTTCGTCGAAAAAACTGACAAGATTTGGATCGCGACGAATACAAAGCGAATATTACACGTCTTGTTCGCCGTACTGTTTTTCCTGGTCCAAAATGACACATTCTTATCACACACCTCTCATTACATTCGCGTTCGCTTACTGCCATATAGACGCGCCCTTACGAGAAATGGATTTTCTTATCCTTTTGTTGACAGTACGTGTGTTGTCATGAAGAACCTTTTATTTACTTTCTTTTTGTCAGTTTTTTTTATTTTTTTATTATCAAGTCATACTCTTCATAGTGAAAATCTCGAGATTCAATGAATTGAGGACCATTTTTTGGCCTTGCGGGACTCTTGGTGACTTGATTATTAAATTAATTCTTGATTTATACATCATTTTTCGAGTATACGTAGTTGATCCTTTTGTCAAACTCACTCTTTTTTATTTTTTACTAGTCATACTTGATAGTAAAAACCTTGAGTTTGAATGATGGAGGACAATTTTTTTATTCTTCATTAAGTGTGCTGCGACACTCTTGGTGGTGGCTTCATTCTTAAATTCATCATTGATTCATGCATCATATTTTCGTGTATAAATAATGATAACATCTTTTATTATTACACTACACGAAAAGAAAAAAAAAAATGAAAAATACAGGAACGAAAGTATACGGTTCTAGAAATATTTTTGTCGCTGATCACGATGCCGTTAACCGTTTTTTCAAAATTGGATCTGATTATCGAGAAATGAACATACCAAGTTCCCGCAAATCGTAGCGACGCGCAGTGTTTGTTACCAAAAATACTTCTGGAATCGTATAATTTCGTTCACGCATTTTTCAATTTTTTTTTTTTTTTTTTTTGTTTAGAGGTATTAGTCGTACTCAGTAGTGATGACCTTGAGTTTGAAGCTGCATTCATCCGTGATTGAGTACAATTTTTCAGTCTTCCCCAAGTGTCCTGCAAGGTGACTTCATTCTTAATTTATTATTGATTTGTACGTAATTTTTTCGTTTATACATAATTGACCAGAGGAGCCGATTAGAGTGATCATAAATACTTTGGAGGGGGTGATTGAGAAGGATGTCGGTACAGTTTTTCTGGATCTCATTACCTGTGCTTATCTCCGTTATAAGATTCGCGGCAACGTCATTGAAGGATTGGTTACGCGTTAAAGAGGGAAACTGTGCTGAAGGCCATTGCTGAGTAAGGCTAATTCATCGGGCACAAGTGGAACATTGGAATTTAGAAAGAAATTTGAGGAGGAACGTGTTGTGTGTATGGCGACTCAGTCTTGTTTCTTTCTAATTGAACAACTTGCCGAACTTCCAGTCACAATCTAGATCATGAGCTCACTGTTGAAAGTTTTATACGGTGAAGGAAACCGGACTGAAGAAAAAACGAAGAGAGGTTAGGAAAGAGTGAAAACTGTTTTTTATTGCGGCAGTATGGATGATTAGTGGAATTTGGAGAGTATTACGGAGTGAGGTCAGTTCAGGACGAAATTTCTCAAGTTCAACGAGAATAACAATGTCAACTCCTACTACGTACCTGTACCTCCTAAGAGCTACAAATCTCCTTGCTTTTTTTTCTATTCTCTGTGGATACATTCACCATAATTTGATGTGAAATCTTATGTTTTCAACAAGTAGAAAAATCAGTGGCGTCGGTAGTGAATTAATTGAACTTCTTGGAATAAAAAGAACAAATTTGACGTAACAATTGAAATTGCTCGCACTGAATATAAAAATTGATAAATATTTGGTCATTTATTGAACATGCATAATCATGATTGAATATTACTATTCATTGGTTGAAAATTTTTTAACCATTCAATACTGACAATTTCATCAAAAAAGCGAGTCAATTTTTTTTGTTACCATTTTTTTTTTTTTTCAATATTTCATCATGGTCTATAAAATTTTTCGAAGTAGTGAAGTTATTTTTGATGAACTCGCTATCAAATTTCATTGAACAATCCAATGTAGTACACTACGTTGATGAAAAAATTTTGAAAATATTTTTTAGGTCCCAGACTTCAAATAGATGTGGAACATTCAACCAAATCAGTTTCAGCTTTAAAACTTTTGCTCCTATGTAGGCCAGCTATTTTCACCCTCATATCGTGAAGTTCTAATTTTCTCGTCGTTCCACGTCAACAGAGAATCACCACATAACCAGAAGACAAGAAATTATCTAAGCATTTGCAAATAATTTATTCGCAACACCGCTGGGCTACAGTATGACTAAATTCATAATATAATATATGGGCACCACAATCACTCTAAATGACTCGGGTACTACAACGACCAACTTTTTTATATTATTGGAACTAATTTTATAATCCCGGGCGCCTAGATTCGCTAGTCCATAAGCTAGATGTTCGAAGTTCCAAGCCTTGGCGGATCTGGGAGATGATGATTGGGACTAGTCGCCCAGGGACGAATTTTTAAAACAATGTTGAAATCTAGAGTCAGAAATCTTTTGATTACCTTGGAATATCCTTTGATACAACTTGATATAATTCAGACTACAACGCGACACCTGCAGTATATTTTATAGCACTGGTTATTAGATGGATGAGTTGACAATAGCTAAATCATATATTGAATTTCTTCTCCGGGCGTTGGAAACCTGACTCGGAGCCCTCAGCGGCAAAGTCGTAGATCTGCCACTTGTTCCGAAATCTTTCTTCGTGATCATTGTTGTATGAAGGATTGTTTTTAGTTCTCAATAAATGTCTAATCCTAAATGAGCAGGGGTTCTTTTCCGTTCCGATGTGATTGATCTGTTGTCTTATCAACCATTATGCTGCAGCGTACCTCTCAATTCTATTTGTGAAAAATGCGAGACTCCCTTTAATTAGTAAATGTTATTCTTTGAATTCTACTAAAAAGAAGTGGTTGATCACGTTGCCAAAGTTTTAACTTTATCATCCTTTCTGTATATAAGGAACATCATCGAAAACTTCTAGTTAAACAAGTAGTGCAGATTTCATTGAAATTTTTCGAAAAATTGAGCAAAGTTTACCAAAATGTGAGTCTAACTAATTCTTCTCTCTTCCTTCGCACATAGTTTGCTGTTTGATAATTTAAATTTTTCTTTCTGTTCATCATTTTCGATCTATTTTTCTACGAAATTGGAAGTTTTTTGAACAGATAATTAGTATGGTTTCATAGAAGATACAGAGATTCATTTTCAGATTTCGTTCGAGTGTTAGAAACTATACCAATTCGCCTTTTATGTTTTTATTGATTTCCTCCTTCGTTCAACCGCATTATATTAAATGGATATACCAAGCTGATACAAAAAGAGAAGAAATCGAAAGAGACAGAACACCGAATAATCACCTGATTTTTTTTTGCTGGAAGAAAGGGGATTATTTCGTTGTTTGTCGGAATCGAATTTTTTGGCTTCACGTCCTTATCACTATTTTATTAGGTCAAAAATATCTTTTCTATCAAATCACATACCGTACGGTACGTTGAACGACTATGGATGAGTGAGATGGTATCTAGTGAGGAAATGTGTACATTTGTTGAGTATTGCAATTACATAGATCATGTTCTTGGTTTGATATCATATGTCTCCGGAATTGCGAAAAAAAAAAATGTAGAAGATATTTTTCAATTTGAAATTCTTTACCATTGTCGAATAAAATTGATTTGAATTGTTCAGCAGAGTGTGCGGAATGGCAGGAAATGGTCGATTTGCTTCATTGTTGAAGGAGAAAGAATGATATTCGTGCGTAAAAATCATACTAACCTGAGCGAAGAGAAACCTCGCAAGCCTCTGATGATTTAAAATTTCACTATAAGCCCCTTTGCGTGTTCAAATTTTTCTCATGCGGACGTCTTCGCGCGCACATCATGTTAATATTTCGAATTTCAGTTGAAAGAATGTTAGCGTTATCACGAAAGGGATACGATTATATCAATTATAGTTACATCACTGCTTAGGTGGTTCGTAACTTTTAAGGACTTTGATTTTTCTTTTAGTTGTTGATACGTTTTTTATTCATTTTCCAAAAATTTTTCCATCTTCTGATAACATTTATTGTAATTTGTTGTGATTGAAAACTAACTTAATATAGTTCGCACTGTTGAATATTTATGAGTATGTACTGTGTAGGTGATCAGTATGTGTAGGACAACTGAACTAGACTAACTGGTTTTTTAGTCGATGGTATCCAAGTATCATAGTTCGTCCGTTTTCCCTCTGTTCATGCACGCACGCTTCTTCACTGCGTACTCTTCCTCTCCCCCATAAAACGGCTCTCTTCCGTTTTCTCTCGAGAAGCTCATTCAGTATGTTTGGTTGCCTGATATTCATTTATAATATGAAAATAATGAAATATGAACGTAGAACTGAAGTGAGAAAAGCTTGTATAATTTTGTTGATGGTAAGAGTAAGGAATGGAAGATGTAAGTTTAATTATGAAGGAAGGGGGAGGATAATTATAAAGATAATGTCTTTTCCAATATAAAAGCTTGTTATCAAATCTCAAACTCTTGAAATAGTAGTAACGAAGTCTAGATTTCGCGTATCCTAAATGGTCGAAATCATGTCGGCAGAAGAAGAGTGTGGACGGTTATGGATAAGTAAGATGGTATCTAGAATGTAAGTGAGAAAATATGTACATTTGTTGAATACAATTACATAGATCATGTTCTTGGTTTGATATCATATGTCTTCGGAATTGTGAAAAACTCAGTAAAATGATTCCTTCCAATTAGCTGGAACGAGTAAATTTAAATTAATGATTAGTATTCATTGTGGGCACGTTTATTGGTCCAATTCTGTTTTCGTTTTTATCTATTTATTTATTATTATTAATTTTTTTTTCAGTAAATTTTGCTTTCATCTCATTTACCTAATTTTGCCGAGAAAAGAAGAGCATGAAACGGTTTTGGATGTTTACAGTCAGGGAGAAATACATAAAACCGTTACATAAAATTTCTTTGTGTAATTTATCCGTTGTGATTGGAACCGACTATTTCGAGCGTGTTGAACAGAGAAGAAAGAAAATAAGGAAGGAATTTATTCTTGAGAGTAGTACGTCGTGTCATATTTAAAAATGAAAAGTTTGCGCCTCTCTTCGGTTATCGGGTACACATTTTTTTTTGGTAGCTACGCGTTTAACTATCTCTATCTTATCCTGAATTTGACGAAAGTATGGTGCTGAGATACGCTTTGGTCAAATGTTCCCAGAATACGTTTGTCTTTTTCGAACATTCTGTGAAGTATCTTGTTGAGTGAGTATCTGTAAGTGTGCAGAAGCACATTTAACAATGGACTGTTCAATTTTGAAATTATAAGATTCTAGATTGAACCTACGAATCATTGATTTATTGCAAACCTCGGCAGCTCGCGGAAGCTTTTTCTGCGGCCTGCAGACCGGAATACGAATACCAAAATACGAAAAAGTAGTGAAATTTTTGTTATTTGAAAGATTTTTTTTTTATTTCATTACAACTAAAATGATAGTGATGACGCGCGATTTACCCGAGAATGTGGCCCGCAGCGTGAAAAAGGTTGCCCAAGTATGATTTATGCACTAAAATGAGTGCTAGAAGTAGTTTCATCTAAAGCGTTGTTAGTCGACTACAATTCTTTTTTCTCCCATTTTTCTCCTTTGGATTCTACGTACACGTTTCAATGGAAACTCTATTGAAGCATCATGGATTATACTCCCTGATAAGAGATGTTTTCCTTCTTCATATCTCGATCTTACTTTTAAACTTGTAAGATGTGATGAACACTGACTTAGTGCCCTAATATATTCATATTAAAGAAGCGGTTTGTACAATCTATTGTATTCTATAATCATGATGAGGTGGAGCCTCGTCGTTGTTTATAACTAATGTAAGCATATCGGAAGGTTTATGAATTGATTCGCGGGATTCTATTTCAAATGCTTGAATGTGTAACACGTCAGTGACTTCGTTCTTTTACGGGATTTACAACGCTTTGAAGAGGTAGGTAACCAACCAAGAACAACAAATTGGGTTGGTGCAGAAAGACAAAGTCGAAGTAAAAAATGAAGAGTGGCGTTACACAAGAGGAACTGAGAAGAATGCGAGGTGTAAACTGTGTTATTACGTCCGTAAGGGGGAATATCGAAGGATTTCGTATCCAGTAACAAACATTTTCACTTCCCTCGGATTGCTTTCTTGAAAATTTGGTACCATTAATTTTCAGAGCAGTCCAACAACAATGATAATTTTAACAACGAACCTGTTCTGAGGGGAAGGAAGAGTTGAGAAATTCGCCGTGCGCCGGCCGGTGAAAAACTTAGAAAAATGTCGCTATTTTACGTAAACCCTCTAAGGATACAAAATGAACTGAACTTTGAAGAAAGTGCCTTCCCCTTTTACGTTACTGAAGGCATACTTTTGTTTATACTATATCGCGTTCTCTACCAACACCACTGTACCACATACTGCTTCATTTCTCGCTTGATCAATCTCCGCGCGTTAACTTTCATCGCTCGATGGCATTCCACACTACTTTGTATCCATTGTAACGTTGATAGAGAAATTGGTTTAACTATTTTTGTCCTTTTAGAGTTTGAAAATTGTCAAAATTTCACAATTTAAATTTTTTGCCTGTTCATTCTGTTGCATATTACATGGTGTCTCGCTTCTCATTTTTCTTACTCAGCCCATCGGTGAGATTTTTCAGGTCTTACTTTTTATATCTACAGCTTGAGGGTGAAAGTGTTTTCCAAATTTCATTTCTCACTGGCCGGACAGAATCTCTCCGGAGCCCCCCCTCCAAACGCCCAAATTGAAAGTTGACATTTTTGCAAGCTTGCAGGTCAAAATACACCGGTCAACAGACGTCAGAGTAGTGAATGTATATTTTAAAAATGTTTCTCTTGTTTATCTCTACGTCTTGCGCTGGAAGTTAACTTCGTTACAATTCCCCTCTCGTTATCGTCATAACCACGATTGTGTCGGAAATTAATTATACTGTTTTCTATTTTCCTCTGACTTGTAGACGATGTCGGACAAAGAGAAGAAAAGGTTCCACGAGATGGCTGACAAAGATAAGAAACGATATGATACCGAAATGCAAAGTTATGTAGCACCAAAAGGCGAGAAAGGTTCGCGTAAGAAGAGAAAACAAATGAAAGACCCTAATGCTCCTAAAAGATCTCTGTAAGTATTGCCAAATTGTTATTTGTTTTTTGCATATCATTTATCTCAATATGGAACAGTGTACCCACGATATTCTTGTAGAATGTAGTTATGACCATACGCCTCTACGGACACGTATGTTCTAGGGTCGGCCCGCGTATTGAAGGCCGACCGTACGGACTGAATTATCGTGACGTCACTCATTGTAAACTCCCTACCAACAACGCGCGAACACACTTCAAAAACCCTTCTATGTGATCGATTGCATCATTCTTGGTTCTGTCACGTTATCGATTCTCATAAGAAATACCCTGGAACGTTTCGATCATACGTTCAAATTGAAAAATCAGAAATAAATAAACGATTACGTCTTTATATTCAGAAGTAGGAAGTTCTCAAGTATTTGAAAATGTACCTGCGCGGTTCTTTATTTATTTCTGGTTTTAAAATCTGAACGTAAGATCGAATCGTTCCTGTGTATTTCTTATGGAGCATTTTTTTGTTTACGAACCAAGTTGATAATTTAGGGAAAAATTGGCAATTTTAACGGGCTGTAGGGTACGTTGGGATAAACGGATGCGGAGCTTGTGACGTCACGATAATTCAGTCCATTGCAATCAGTTTTTAGGTTTGGTCCAGGCACCCAAAGACCAAGAGTATTGCAATCACTTTTTCCGTCTTTGTTGACATCACGGCTGAGTGAGTCGTATACTGCTTAGGCTTGTGTTTTTGCGTACTTGTCATCTCGCATACTTGTGTTATTGTTGTTATGGTATTTACAAGGTTGGTGTGAAAAATCCTCGAGTATCCTGATAAAAATATGAAATCGGTTTTGAGCTACCATGTCCTCGAACGCAAGACAATTTTTCATAGATATACTTACGAGACATAACAAATCACTCCTACAGCCCTTATATCGGGCGGTTTGTTCTCTTCTAAGAAGTATATGAAACTTCGTGAGTATTATCTTTACAATCGAGAACGAACTTCTGAAAAGAGAAGGGAGTATTATGAAGCAGAGTTGAAAAGCTAGCTGAAAGTCTGAAGCCAAAGCCAGATAATTTTGGAAAACGAGCTGGAAAAATCTTATTATTCATGGGAAAGAATTCATCAGCGAGTGACTTTTCTGTTGTTCTGTAATTAAAAATGATGGAACATCCCTTCAGTACAAAGTTCAATTGATATAAGGGACTCCAGTTTATTCTGATCTCACAAATTTGAAAGAAAGCGATATTTATGTATGAAACGGACTAGTTGATTATATATTTCATTTGTAGATAGGGTGTATCTGAAGATGCGCACGCATATCAACACTGTTTGTTTTTTGCATGGGTTTTATTTGAGTGATCCAAAAGTAATGAACCTTTCTTTGAGTTTCTTTCATATAATATGATTTGTATATCATGTTTTAGATCTGCTTTCTTCTGGTTCTGCAACGATGAACGTGGAAGCGTGAAGGCTAGTAATCCTGACTACGGAGTAGGAGATATAGCGAAAGAATTGGGCCGTAAGTGGGCCGACGCTGAACCGCACACAAAACAGAAATATGAAGCAATGGCTGAAAAAGACAAAGCTAGATACGAGCGAGTAAGTATGATTTCTAAATATTGTTGAATCAATACGTTCTTGAATGTTACAGTTGTACATTTCTGGGAGAGTATACTCGAATGAGTACAAAACAAAATACAAAAAACCGTAAAGGACGCCTTTAGTCCACGCTTTGGGAATGATCGTTTTACGCAAAGCTCTTGGCGGCTGTGTGACTTGTGTTTCCTTGCGGTTTTTTGTAACTTTGTACTCATTTGAGTATACTCCCCTCGAAAACGCAATATTGTTTTTGGGTTCCGTCGTGTTCAATTTGTAAAGGTGGAACGGTAGAAGGAAGGGTAAAGATCTGGTTCAGAATTTCTTCCAGTTGACAAATTTTATCCGATAGAAAGAGGAAGAAGAAAAAAGCTCAACAGCGGGAAAATTACGCAAAAGCTAAGAATTTCATCAAAGTGCTTCATGAAATTGGCATATTCTATCCGTATCCATCCTCTCCACACGCACTCACCCACCCGCGACGCTCTTTATTTTTGAAAACGAAGAAATTCTATTGTGGTCACGATTATGACACTGCCCATCGACTTGATCTTCTACTAAGCATAGTTTCAATTATCTTCACCGCGTTTTCTCTTCGTTCACTCGGGATGTAGACACGTGAGTCCAGGATCGTAACTGAGAGGAGCGTATTATATCAGGACAAAATGTAGTGGTATCCTGAATGCAATTTTCAACGTGTATATATATTCGTGCATCTATTCATGTGTGGTTTTGCTTGGCTTGATTTCAGGAAATGATGGAGTACAAAAAAAAATCAAAACCAGGACCCCCCGTTCAAGTTATGAAAGAGAGTGACGGTGAAGACGCCGAAGATGATGGTGACGAAGACGACGATTAAGTATTAGAAAAAATGAAATACAATATATCTTATAAAGTTATATAATTATGTCTTTTGAAAAAATTTCAATTGAAGAATGAAGAAAAAAAAGTTATTGCAGTAAATCAACGAAAAAGTACAAATATATTTGAAGGAAAAAGAATAAAATAAAAAACAAAAGAATAAAAGAACCGCGAACTGATTTTGATTAGAAATACATACTTTTTATTATTAGAGAAGTAATTCTATGTTATAATAATTAAGGATTTTTTTCTCTCTCTTGTGTATATAGAAAATAAGTTTTGTTCACCATAGTGTACGTGTGTACAGGTACCTTTACTATAGTTCTTTTTTCTTCTCGGTTTCCCAATTTCAAAGGAAGAAGCATTTTTTATTTATAAATAGCCTTTCTTTCATGATCCCTGAAGTACAATGAAATGTTGATGATGTGATAATTATCATCATTCTACTGAAAGCGTTGAACCACGTTTGCAAGCGATTATTAGTCTCTTTTGTCTTTCTTTCATTTTTTTTTTTCTGACCCTTGACTTTAATAGCGATTTTTACACGTAATGGGTTAAAAGAAAGCCTTCAATTTTATGATGACAACGGATGTACTTCTGTGGCGTCTTTTCTCTAATTTAACAAAATTGCATGATTAATATTTTCTTTTCTTGTTCCGATTATTTATTTTAATTAGGTTTTTCTTTCTCCTTTATTACTGATGACGAGAAAACAATATTGATACCTACGTTGTAGTTCGCTTTTCCTTATTCTTGTGTATGTTTAGCATTATACGGTAATATTATGTACTTTTTTTTCAAATCGTATTTTATCTTTATTTTTTCTCTCTATAGATTGCCAGTTTTCATTCAAGTCCTGGGGGAATTTATGAGATTTACGTTGAATGACAAAAAAGATAAAGAGAGAGAGGTGAGAAAAATTACTTTATTGTGGGTTAAAAACAGATGGAAAATTTTTCTTCTTAAGTCACAGCAGTTTCGACGGTTGATCTTCATGGAAATTGAATGATGGGAAAAATAATTGAAAGTACTATGGTGGATACAAGAAAATCTAGTTTGTATGTTTTCTACAAAATTTTCCGCAAAACACCCATAGAATTCTATCATAACATACTTTTGTTTTTCTTTCTTTTTTTTTTGTTCGTTGGTTTTTTCATTTCTTTGTTCTGAGATCAAAAATAATTGATAACTGCAATGTTCGCATATAATATCGGTGACTCTGAAATTTCTAGTAACATTCCCATGTTTAGCTAATTATTTGCGATAAAAAATTTGTTGAATCGATAATTCATTATTAGATATGTGTTGTGTTTCTAATACTTTTTTCTTTCCTTTTTATTTTACTTTTTCTTAATAAGATATATAATTAAACTTTTTACGTTCTCTGATTTTGGAAGAAGAAAGAAATGACAAATGCATGGAACTAAGTATTGTATGTATTGAAAAATGAAAGAAAGAAAAGTAACAAATGTTCTGTATTTCTTAGGGATTAAAATACTTAAATTGAAACATTTGTTTGTTATTTATAATGTACTTGTTTGTATCACTTTCTTTTATAATTTCAATTATTTGTACGATTCTGCGTAAAATAAAAAGTGATTTCAGTTGATTGGTTCACAATTAAATTTCCATTATTGCGTCTAATCGGTACATAAACGGCCCAAGATTTGAAAATCCCAATCCGCTAATATTTCAACAGTGAGTGGTATAAAATTGAATTCTTGAATTTTGCTTTCGACTCTTCAAATACATGATATAATTATGTTGCAAATCAATATCTTCAAAATTTCACTAAGGAGGTAAATTTACCATGGAAAAGAGATAAGAATGATGTTCTCTTTATGGATATTAGCCATTGTAAGTCATTGTATTTTCACGCACAGGAACAAGTTTATTGAAAGTTGTCAAAAATTGATGAGGGTTCAAATGAGGTTTAACAAATTTTTAAGATGGTCCAGAGAATATAAAAAATTTAAAATCAACGAAATTTTAAAGTAGTTCGGATTATTAAAAAAATTGAAATGAACAAAATTTCGAAGTTATTTGAGATAAATAAAAGATATGGAAATTACAAGGACGTGGTTAATAAAATGTAGTTTGATAAAAGTTTTGAACAACAAGGTTCCCAGGCTGCAAAACTCGACCGGTTTCGATAGAGCGAGTGCTATCATCTTCAAAAGTGAACTGATTGATATGCGGCTAAGAAAAGAGGTGAAACTAGGAGAATGCGATAAATCAGTTGAGTCGGGAACGTAGGATTTTATGAACGGGTTCAAGAAAGTTCCTGCATCGTGAACATTATTTTGGTAACGTATGGGCTGTAGTTGTAGCTCGACAAATCTTCGTTTCTTCTAATCGGCCCTTGTCAGCGTTGTAAAGTAGGTAATATTCAACTTTCGCGCTGTCAACAGAGATGATTTGTAAGTAGACAGTGTTCGGCAAACGCGGAATATTTGTCTTACCGAGAGACGGCAGCTTTATGTTCTCGGATGCGAGATTGTAGGATACATCCAGTCTGACCAACACGTATAAACTGAATTATCGTGACGTCAGTCATTGTAAACTCCCTACCAACAACACGCGAACACACTACTTCAAAAACCCTTCAATGTGATCGATTGTATCGTTCTTGGTTCTATCACATTATCGATTTTCATAAGAAATACACTGGAACGTTTCGATCATACGTTCAAATTGAAAAACCAGAAATAAATAAGCAATTATGTGTTTATATTCAGAAGTAGGAAGTTCTCAAGTATTTGAAAATGTACCTACGGTTCTTTATTTATTTCTGGTTTTCAAATTTGAACGTAAGATCGAAACGTTCCTGTGTATTTCTTATGGAGCAGTTTTTTGTTTAGGAACCAGAGCGGTAAAATATGGTAAAAATAACAGCGTGCAGCGTGGTTGTAGGGTAAGCTATGTGGAGTTTGTGAAGTCACGACAATTCAGTATATTGAGCGTCGCAGGGGCCGTATGAGATACGGTATACTCCCGACTTCTTCATTAGAGGCACAGGTCTTTCAAGAAAAACAAAATCTACAAAACGGTAATTGGATAGAAACCTACTTGATAGTTGTACCGCCGAAGTATAGATGCTAGTTTTTGGGTTGGTGGACCGAAAAATGGACGGCAAATCCAGCAAAATCTAGTGGTTGAGTTATCTTGTGAATTAGAATCGTGACCCTACCTCTGTAAGGAGTTTTTTCGAGTTGCATGCGTTTGGTGGTGCGACAAACATTATATTCCGGGCCTCCTTGCTTTGGCGATCACTTCAATTTGTTTTGTTTTATTTTCAAAGGCTTCTTTATCCAAAGGAGTTTTAATTATCTTGAGAATGTTGGAGAAGACCTGGCTCCAACTTGAGTATACCTCATTTTTTAAAATTGATTGATCAATTAAGTAGTGAGGAACTTTTAAAAATTGTTTCTGTGTTATTCATATGGAACTATTACACACCATCACCGTCAAGTGTAGCATGGAAAGTAGCGATCCTAGCAGAGCCCTTACAGGCGAGTACATCAGTATGTGCGACAGGTCACATGTACAGTCTGCAGCTATCTTGGACGATACAGAAGATAGACTGAGCATCGCCCATATAAGCCTGTTCTTCAACGCGTTTGACAAAAGACATGATAAGAAAATAAGGATCTTGGGACTTCGTTTATATATTCATCCGTGGCAATGCCGTGTGTTGCGACGCAGTGTGCGACGAACGTTCACCTCCCCACAACATGCCGCAACCAACCTCAACGTCCACTACTAATGAATAAATAAGGTCCCGAGATCGAATCAATGCGTTTTTTAATTTTACGGTCATCCATCATAGAGAAATATACTCCGAAGAGTACAGAACACAAATATAGTATTTGTGTTCTTTACTCTTCGGAGTATATTTCTCTGTCCCGAGATCCTTATTTCGTATCATGTCTCCCGACCCAATTTTTATCACTATGCTCAGTCTATCTTTGGAGTGGTCGAAGGCAGCTATGCTTATCATATCCGGACAACACTAATTAGGCTTTCAGTACTCCAATTGTAGTTACACTAAGGAACCATATAAGATGGGTGTGTGCAAGTGATAAGAAGAGGACCGCCGCTTTGTTGATAAAGTCGAAGGAGGTTTCAGGCCCAGCCTTTCAGGACTGAGAGCCGCGAGAGAAGTTTAAATATCAAACATCGAATTTTGATTGATTAGAAAGGTTATATTAGTGGAGACAAAAACATAAATAAATTCTCATTTATTTCTAATCGCAAATATTCTTGTATTTTGATGTTTGGTGTTGGGGTATTCCCTCAGGGTACAACTTAGATTGCTCCTCCTTCGACTTTATCAACACGGTGACGGTCTTATTCTTATCACTTGCGCATACCTATCGTATATAGTTCCTTAGTTACACTTCTTGTTCTTGCGGGAGGGGGTGTCATTGGGAGCGACTACAGCTCCCTGCGTATCACTAGTGCACTCACACCTCACCCTATAAACCACTTGAACAGCTAGAGCCGTGGCTAGAGACTGAAAGTCCATCACTGCTGTGAGTAGTAACACCGGGTCTTTACCCCCACTCACCCCATTCTCTTATTTTTCTATAAAATGAATATCATTATCAGAAGAAATACACTTCAAAAAAAATTATGTTCATGCATCATTTTACTCGTATTTCAGGTATTTTTCAGAGAAATCACACGTATAGCATTTTCACCAAGGTAAGT
Organism: Aspidiotus rigidus; assembly: GCA_035079385.1. Classification (NCBI taxonomy): domain Eukaryota; kingdom Metazoa; phylum Arthropoda; class Insecta; order Hemiptera; family Diaspididae; genus Aspidiotus; species Aspidiotus rigidus. The sequence continues at coordinate 5,254,828 of JAVHKY010000052.1, forward strand.
GTACAGTATAAAACAACCCGATTAGTTTATCAAGAAATTGCTATCATTTTACAAAAAATTTATGATGTAATAAATTATGGGGTAGACCGTTGTATTTTAAAAACAATAGATTTGCTTAGGTAGACCCTTATTATTTTCAGGAATATTAATTTAGAGAAATTTAAGATTATAAATATTTAGATTTTTAAAAGTAATAATTTTACATAAATACATAATTGGGATTTTATTCAAAAATCCAGTTGGGGATAGCCTTCCCCCACTGAAAAAAGTGATATTTTGATTAAATTTTAGTAGTTATTTTTGAGAATTGTAAGGCCCTAAAGACTTAGGGCCTTAGCAAAATTCAGAATTTTTAGTAAATGAATATCATTATCAGAGGAAATAGACTTCAACAAAAATTATAATTTTCTAGACTACATATTCGTTCAGAAAATGTTCAGGTATTATTTTACTCGTATTTCAGGTATTTTTCAGAGAAATCACCCGTATGTCATTTTCACCAACAGTAAAAACTACCAGATCACTTATTCATCAAAGATGCACGAGCATACTAATTTTTTTCAAAGGCGGCTGTTCACCCCAGTCGTTTATTTAACCGAAAAAATCAAAAGGCACAAATTGTGCTAATTACATTCAGGCTCAAAAATTCTTGGTTTAGTTGACGAACTTTCTAAAAGACACATAACGTGCTAATTTTTCAAGTGAAGATTCATTTTGAAAGTATTCATCAAAGACAAACGAGTATACTAATTGTTTTGAAGACGGCTGTTGAACCCATTCACTTAGAAGACACACAAGCGTGCTAATTTTTTTTTGAAGACTGCTGTTCACCCCACTCATTTATTTATCCGACAAATTGGAAGGCACAAAACGTGCCAACTTTTCCCAGGTCACTTCAGAGGCACAAAATGTACTACTTCTCTAGCGCAGTAACCAATCAGTGTTTCTCATACAGGAGTTGAGACCTATCAACGCTCAAATATTATTCATTTTCAAAATAAAAAATGACTTAGTAATACTTATCTCTTATATTCCCCACATATGGCGCATTGATGATGTGTAAAAGGCATCTTATTACATTTATAACAAGTAAGTATTATTTTATTTTCATCATAAGTACTTATCACTCTAGCGAAAGTGATGTTACATTTAGTACATGTTCTAATTTCTTTCTTTAATGTGGATTTAATTTCTTCCGCAACTCATCATTCTTCATTTACAATTAATTTTTTCTGAAATATTTTTTCTAAACCATCTTGTTCAATTAAATTTTTATTTTTCATATTTCCCAGGTTTGGTTTAGAATTAGACATTTATATTTATATAAGGAAAAAAAAATAAAGCTTATTAGAATTTTCTCCGTAAATGGAAGTCTATAAGGATTCTATTGTTGGTGAAGATGAATTTGACTTTGAGAATATTATACCATATTTTAAAGATCCTGTTGTTAGAAAAAGGTCAAATTATGAAACTTTAATGGACCCACTTTCTGATAAAATTCAACATTTACCTAAAGACAAAAAGAAAAAGTATAGTAAACTGATGATAAATATTATTGCTCACTTGAATGTTTTATCCATAATGGTTGAAAATGAGGTAGAAAATCTAAATATTCCTCATAAAGATTTTAAATCTGATGTTGAAATTAATTATGTAAGTAATTAAATATTATTTATTCATTTATTAAATAAATATTGATAAAATTATGAATAATTAAAAAATTGGACAATGTTTATTCTATTTTATGAACAACTAAATCAAATCAAACTGACTCTAAATAATATGATAATTTAGGAGGTACTTTCAAACCTAATTTTATCAATTATGTTTATGATTATTTATAAATTCAACAGATAATTAAGAAATTTTTTATACCAGCATTCTTATTTGGTAGCAACTTAAGTTCTTTAAATATATCATCTTCCTTTTTTATAAGATTATTTATATCCAATTTCAGTTCAGAAATTTTGTTCAGAATATCTTTTTGTTGGTATTATTATTCATAGGTACTTATTTACTTCTTTCAACACGTTTTGATAATTTCAAATTTAATAATTTGTAGGACAAGTCTACTCTACTGACATATATTTACCAACAGTTTTTTTTATAAAGAAGATTTCTCTTAAATTTTCGAATATGTACATAAATAGTGATAAAATCAAATAAATGTAAAATAATTAAAATTAAATATAAGCAATTAAAAAGTTAATATTTATTCACCTCCTTTCGAGTTATTAACATTATTATCTTGTTTATCTATATCACGGTAATCTATATCAAATTCATCTCCAGATTCATATCCATAATCACGTTCATAATAATCTAGCATAGCTTCTGTTGTATGATGTGGTAACACTGCGTCTTGCTTTCGTTGTAGTTCTGTTGTTCCCCCGTTTTTCTTTTTTTTTTATGGATATTGTATTTTTGGTGATGGTTGATACACACCCAGTTGAATTACTCAGATTTTGAGATCTTGCTTTCTAACAGCTTCAAAATTTCTCCTAGCTAATCTACTAATTTCTCCATATATACTATCATCTAAATTATTTTCTCCAATGTTTTCCATTTTTAATTGTATTTTTTGTATTATTTTGTATTTAATTTTCAATAATTTCATTCTGTACCAACAGCTCAGTACCCGTATGGTATAGTATCATAATTAGGTAAGGTAACTCTCTTATCATACTCAAACTTGAACTTTCGGGAACGGAAACGGTACATAACCAGTATTTTTCAGACTCCGGAACTGTAACGGGAACGAAACTTTATTTTCCGATTGATCGGGAACCGTTCCCGGGAACGGAACGGAACGTGAAAACTCAGAGAACCAATAATTGACGGGAACCGCTCTCTCGTTCAAAGTGAGAACAAGAACAAGACGGGAACGATAAAATTGTTACCGTTCTTTGTTCTTGTCCGAAGCTGGTTCATTTTGTTACGAAGCCTGTTTATTTCGTTCCGGAGCCGGAACAGAGAACGGAACGGGAACAGAACGAGAACATTATTTTTAACCTGAGAACGGGAACGTATTGGGAACGGTAGTCACAATTTCAGAAAGTGGGAACCGGAACAAAAACCGGGAACGGTTCTCTACTGCAAATTTGAGAACGGTTTGAAAACGGGAACCATATAGATTGCTGGGAACGAGAACAAAACCGGAACACTTGTCAAAAAGTACCATTCTGCCAGCCCTGTGTAAAACCTTTTATTTGAGTCACATTTTTGTCCAAGTTTGTTTCATAATAATAACTTTTAGGACCTGTAGATGCCCACAACTTGATATATTCATCCTTTCTATGCTCATCTGTCCACTCTCCAAGCATATCACCTGTTTTGATAGTATTCTTATTTTTTACCATCACCAAAATAAACTAGGTATTGAATCTGTATCACAAGAATTTACAGCCTCACTTAATTCATCTAATTTTTTATACAATCTTGATCTTGCGTTTGCTGTTGTGAATAAAGCTATATAAATATTTGTACTAGTATTATTCTGAATAATTATAATAATCCTTAAATTTATAACTCACCTGTACAATCTCTTCTGTTAAGTAATTTACATTTATAGAGTCTTTCCTGCTGACGAAACTATCGATCTTCTAGTGTTTGATCTTCTAGTGTTGGATACTTCCATCACAAATGTTAACAATTTTTTTTGCACGTACTTTCCCAGATGAAAAATAGTGTTCCAGAAATTGTAGTATATTTGGAAAAGAAATTGTTTGTAAGGAACCAGAACTTAATTTTTTATTAGGTACTAAGAAGTTCTTAGATTGCCATCATACAATACTTGTTCCTAAGAAATTTTCCGTTCTCGCTATACTTGACAAATTTTGGAACCAAATTTGTTCCCATAAGGAATAATGTGTAAAAAAAATTGTTTACATTAGTGATGGAAATATGGATCTCATTCTTAGATAATATTTTTCAACGATATTTCTACTGGATGGTGCCACATGGAGCAAATATTGATTCAACGTGACGTCGACCGTGAATGACCCTATATCAATTAATCGATCATCTAGTAGAATTTCATAAAACCTTTGTACACTAGTTACATACTCTGTTTGACTCATATTTGTAAACATATTTTTTTTATACGTGCTGGTAAAACTGGCGATTAATCAGCTGTTTTCGATAGGTAAACTAGCTATTTTAGTCGGGGCGGACCGTAGATAAACTAGATGTTTTAGTCACAGGTAGCCATTTTCGGTAGATGAACTGGCTGGTTTAGCAACAGGTTCAAGTTACGGGTTATACCCTGGTTCAAAATTTGCAGGTAAATTGCACGTAATTTGAACGTATAAAAAAAAATTTGTATTATACACGGTCCACCAGCTCGTGATGAGTCACTCGCTTTAGGAGCTTGTATAATAAATAACTATTTTTTTTTCTACAGCTCTTCTACCTCGATTTACTTGAATTTTTTCAGGATCCAAGTCAATATCTAATTTCCTCTTTATATCTTGTATATATTCTTCATCGGAATTATAATTATGAGGACTAGATTCTAATTTGATTTTCATAAAGTTTTTACATATCCTTTAAATAGACTTTTACTTTTATTCTTGAAATGCCAAACCTCATGAATTTCTTGAACCTTATAACCTTTTTCAACTGCTTTATTAACTTCAATAGTTGACCATGTTCCTGTTATCATTCTTTCATTATCAGTATGAAGGCATTTTCTCATTTTCTTTTCAGCACATTTCAAACATAGTGGGAATAATAATTTTTCATTTTTATCCATTTTAATCTTCACTGGTAATACAGGATGATATAACTTCTTAGGAGGTGAAATTTTACATTATTCCAAACCAATTCCGGATATAAACTACAAACATCAGCATACCTCATTTTCTTCTTCTTACTAGATTTAGCCCACAGTTTAAATGTATTAGTCCTACCTCCAAAGAATGTATCCCTTGGATTTAGAGGCTCAATTATCTCTGGTTTTACACTATTTTTATACTAGTATGATGATTCAGTTAGGGCAGCATTATTATGCTGACCTTGTCTCAACACCAAGAGGAGGAAATCTGGATACCTTGTTCGAGAGGCAAGCGCAAGTGAAGGCTGATCGCTCCTCATTGGAGAAAGTAAAAGGGATCCTTATGAACCTTCAATCACTGGACAGTCAGTTCAATCCAACACTCCTGACCAGTTAGGTAGTTCAGAAATTTTCGCTGGGTACCATTCAAACAGTGAACAATATAATTATCTTTAATAGTAAGGTTGTGGCGTTCTGGGTCAAAAACCCAAATCGAATAGCCCGACATGCCAAATACCCGACAAGTGATTTACCCGACACTGAAATACCCGACACCGACATACCCAAATCCACTTACCCGACAAGCCAAATCGCCTGACACAACGATTCCCTCGAGTTCTCTTTTTTTTGCGTTTGTAAAGTAATGAATATTGTGATACATGGCAGGCTCTGGTACGTTGCATGAACCACTCAGTAGTACACAGCCGACAGTTCAAGACCGAAGTAAAATGGCAAAAATGGTTGGTAAGAAATTAGTTATTGACGGGTTCATGTACGTCCATTCTTGTCACCGAGGCAACAAAAGGTACTGGGATTGTTAAAAAGTACGTGCCGGAGAATGTACAGCGCGTGCTGTTACAATGGTACCTGCTAGCAATCTGGCTCCAATCGTCGTTGTGTCCGGTCCAGCCACTTCTAAACATACACACCCACCCAATCAGGATGCATGCAAAGCGGAGGTTGTACTACAGAACCTGAAAGAACAAGCGGAAGCAAACCCAGCACAACCACCCGCGCAGTTAGTGCGCAATGCATTAGCTGATGTGCCTCCTAGTGTACTCAGCCAGATGCCAGAAAGAGAGAATTTACGGAAAGCCATTTGTTGTAAGCGCAGGAAAAATCTGCCCCCCAATGCGCAGTCCTTAGAAGATCTAGATGTCATCCCTGAGCGATTCCAAAAGACATTGTTAGAAGAACCTTTCCTCCTGCTTGACAACTGGGCGACGACCCAGACGAAGGAAGGGTTCTAGTGTTTGCGACGAGGAAAAATGTAGAAATGCTGTGCAAGAGTCCCGTCTGGTTTGTGGACGGGACCTCCAAGGTCAGCCCAACCATCTTCACGCAATTATTCACAATAATTGGAGTACGCAGGTGGGCACACATAGACGGCGAAGACACACCACTACCATACGTTTACGCGCTCTTAGAGGGAAAAAGTCAGGATGAATACGCGAAGGTGTTGCAGGCTGTGAAAGATGCGGTTGCCAGGTACAATGTTAACGCGTGTGCCCCGGAAAGAATAATGTCAGACTTTGAACTCGCAATCATGAATGCGTGTGAGGAAGTATTTCCTGGAGTCACTGTAATTGGGTGTTTCTTCCACCTATGCCAAGCGGTTTACCGCCAGGTGCAGTCCTTGGGCCTACAGCAGCAGTACAACGACCCCGACGATGACACAGTACAAACATTCACAAAAATGTTGACAGCGTTAGCATACGTGCCAACAGCGGAAGTAACCCGCCTGTTTCCAGTACTGGCTGCCTCCGTTCCGGCAGAAATGGAAAAACTGTACGAGTACTTTGACAGGTTCTACGTCCGAGGTGTTCTTTGTCAGGGAAGACGGCGTCCGGTCAACCCGCGGTACGCACCAGCCAAGTGGAACCAATATGACGCGGTTATTGCCAACCTTCACAAGAGAAACAATGTAAGTGAAGGTTGGCATAACCGCTTCCGCGTCACTGTAGGGAAACATCATCCCGACCTATACAGCGCTCTCGGGGAACTACAAAAAGAACAAAGCAACACGGAAGTCTGTTTAGCGGAGCTTAGTCTGGGGAGACGAGTGAAAAATTCACCAGGTCAGAAGTGGCTCTCCCTCCAGGAACGTATACGCAAGGTGGTATTGGAATTTGATGAATACAGCATTGAAGACAACGAATTGGAATATTTACGCAACTTGGCCCACACAATCGTTTTAGCATAACAGAGAACAATGTAAAGAATATACTAAAATAAATTGTCGGGTTTTACATTGTCGGGTATGGCGGTGTCGGGTATTTCAGTGTCGGGGAAATCGGTGTTGGGTAAATCACTTGTCGGGTATTTGGCATGTCGGGCTATTAGATTCGGGTTTTTGACCCAGAATCTTTAATCGTCAGCCAAGCCATCACGTGCGCCACTAAATGGAGCACTCCTCAACAGGGTGGCTTTTCCAAGAGGCTAAAATCCAGTTCCTTGGGCACAGTCAACTCCCTGTGCACTTTCTGCAAGGGAAAATGTCTGTCCTCAGTCTGCACTCAGTATCCCTGCGTGGCTTCCAGAGCCGAAGCCTTGAAGAAGGATGGCAGGTGCCCTACCTGCACTTTGGAGGGGCACTCCTCTGAGGAGTGTCCACACAAGCTTCGAAAGTGCAAGTTCTGTCACGCGCCTGGACACTGTCGCCCACTGTGCAAAAAATTGGCTACAAAGGCAAGGGCCGGTGCAACAGGTACGTTTTTTCAAACTTTTCAATGTATTGTTGTAAGTAAGAATGGTATTTTTAAGATCAGGGGTGTGTTAGACTCATGTAGCGATACTTCTTACATATGCTGTAGTGTGGTCAAACAGTTACAAATCCCTATACAAAATTCTACTTACCTCAATGTTTTAGCTTTTGGGAGCTCTAATCCCGCTTTTACAAAATCTGGCACTGTAGAGGTGACGTTACAAAACTTGAGTGGTGTAAGGAGGACCTTTGTCCTCCAGACCACTTTGTCAATCCTCAGTGAATCCAAACTAGCACCCCCTCCTCAAGTTGTTTATCAGTTACTGCCGTCCCATCTCAATTATGCTGATCCGAACCTCTTCAATGAGAATCCTGGGGCCATCAGCTTGTTGATAGGCAGCGACTTATATTTTAACCTTGTATCTTTGAGGAAATCTATCGAGCCTATTGACGGGTTTGCTATTCTAAAACCTTCCTTTGGGTGGATTTCTGTAGGTTCAATTCCTTGCCACCTTGAGAGAAATGCTAACAGACTCTGTCTAGCTTTGAAACAAGGGGACTCACCAAAACCTAAAGAAAAGGAAGAACCTCTCTCAAAAGAGCTCGAAGCTCTGTGGAGCCTCAAAGCTTTTGGAATCCGACCTAATGAACTCAGCAACACTGAAGACCTAGTCCTTAAGTTATTTGAGGAAACCGCTAGGATTGAAAATAATCGGTATGTTGTTTCCTGGCCTTGGAAACAAGGTCCTCACAAACTAACCAGTATATTCAAAATGGCCAAAGCCAGACTCTTGACCCTTCTAAATAATTCTGAAGAGTGGCTCCTTGAAAAAACCAATGAAATATTTCAAGAGCAACTTTAGAATGGCGTGATAGAAGTAGCTCCTCGGGACACACCTTACCCTATCCACTACTTACCTTTCAGACCCATAGTCCGGAAAGGGAAGGTCCGAGTAGTCTATGATGCTTCTGCTAAAGGTAAAGGTGGACTTAGTCTCAATGACGTATTGCACGTAGGTCCTTCCCTTATAGCCTGTTTAGCTGGCGTCTTATTGAGAGCCAGGGAAAATGGCATACTCATTGTCAGCGACATAGAAAAGGCTTTCCTTATGATTGGTCTAGACATATCAGATAGGGATGTTGTACGCTTCTTATAGGTAGATGATTTCAGAAAAGGCAACAAAGCTGAAATCAAAATCTATAGGTTTGCAAGGGTACCATTTGGAATTATTTCAGCACTGTACCTCCTTCAGATGGTATTACACACTCATCTCTCGGATAATCATCACAACCAATATTTCACTCAAGGGTGGCGTAGTTTCTATGCTGACAATTTAATTGTCAGTGTCCCTAGTGTCCCAGAAGCTCTCCGACTAGCAGATTCACTTGTCAATCACCTAAAATTGATAGGAATGAATCTACAAGACTGGTGCTCAAATTCAGTTGAGTTTGAACAAGCCATCCCTGATGAGATCAAACACAAGGAAACTGACGTTGTAGGTTTACTTGGACTTAATTGGAACAAGAAATTAGATCACTTAAAACTTTCCTTTGAGGAGACATCAGCCCCTGAAATGATCACCACTAGAACGGCATTACAATTCCTAGGTCAAGTGTTTGACCCTCTTGGACTAGTCTCACCATGCCTTGTCCATCTGAAGGTGTTTGTCAGGGATTGCTGGAAACTAAAAACAGGTCTAGACAAACAACTCCCAGTTGATCTTCACGTCAGGTTCAGGAAACTTGTGGTTGAACAAAATTCCATAAAAAACATCACAATACAACGTTTTCTATGGAGTTCCAACGTTCAAGACGCCACTTATCAAATGCACATTTTTTGTGACGCCTCAAAGCTAGCTCTAGGCTGCGCTTTGTATCTTGTAAGGCTAAGTCCACACACAAAAAGTGAGTCTCGACTTATCTTTGGAAAGACAAGACTCACCCCAACTCCAGGGAGATCTATACCTCAATTAGAGTTTATGGCTCTTTTAGTAGGTTGTCGAACTTCTTCACACATTTTGCAGGAAATTAGTGTTACCCTTGAGCAAGTCTTATTTTGGACTGATAATACATCAGTTATCCAATGGTTACACTCTGACAAGATCCAACCAGTCTTTGTTCAAAATAGACTAAACGAGATCAGGAAATTTCCTAACTTGCAGGTACGCTACGTGCCCACAAAAAATAACCCTGCTGATTTAGCATTTAGAGGTCGAACGGCTGAAACCTTGCAAAAGGAATCTTTATGGTGGGAAGGTCCCCACTGGTTAACTCACCAAAGACTTTGGCCTCTTTCGCCACCTCTAGCTCCCACTTATAAAGCGCCCACAAGAGCTCACACTTTTCTAACCAGGAAAGAGATCAAAGATAACCAATTCCCCCCTGAATTGGAGAAACGATTCTCAACGTGGTGGTCGTACAAGAAATTCTTCTTTATCTGTGTGAAATGGATCTTCAGAGGACTCCCTGCTAACAAATCTCTCACTAACCTCCAGATGTGGATAATTGCTGAACGCCTCGTTATCCACAAGCTGCAAAAAAGGTATTTTCAAAACGAGCTCAATCTTCTTCTTGCAGGGCATCAACCTAAGTGTAACTTGAATCTATTCCTAGGTCCTGATGGCCTGTTGAGAGTGAACAGCAGATTACAAAATGCTGCTATTCCTTGGGATGCAGCTCACCCTATTTTGATACCTCGCAACAGCAATCTCTGCACAGTTCTTCTGAGATCCCTACTCACAAAGAATCTTCACATTGGGGCCAGTCACCTCACCTCAAAACTGCGAGAGAAATACTGGATACCTAAAGTACGACCTAAGGCAAGTTCTATCATCAAAAGGTGTCAAAATTGCAATAGGTGGCAAGGAGGTCCTTTCCAATTACCTCCCATGCCTCCTCTTCCATATGTCAGAATTGAAGAAGTTGCTCCCTTTGTACACCGGCATTGACTACTTTGGTCCTATTTCTATACGATCAGAAAATCCCCAAGAAGACTTCTCAAAATGTATATAGCCCTATTCACATGTCTGAGAACAAGAGCAATCCATCTTGAACTTGCAGATGACATGTCGGGAGCAGCCTTCATAGATGCACTTACAACTTTCTCCAATCTCAGGAGAACACCAAAAGTTGTAGTATCTGATAATGACACTAAACTTACTTTTGCCCAACCATTAGTAGGGAAACAACTGGTCCAACTTGCACCCAAAGTGGACGAATTCTTCTCCTCAAATTATATCCAGTGGCACTTCAACCCTGCTGGAGCTCCATGCTACGGGGGAGTATGGGAAATCCTGGTAGGTGTCACCAAACGTTGACTCAAAAGAACAATTGGTAACCTCATCCTCACACCTAGGGCTGTGCAAAGATTCCTATACCAAGTAGCAGACGTCATAAACAGTAGACCTCTTACGGGAATACGTTCTAACGAGCTACTGAGAGAGTGATGTCAATACCCAACTCGAAATTGACTTCACAAAAATTCGCAGCGCCACTGCTAGAGACTCCCTCCAGACATACACAAAGATACAACAATATGTCAATCACTTCTCAGAGGTCTTCCGACAAGAATACTTCAATCACTTGAAAGAAACCTTGAAACCTACCCATCTCGGCACCGCCACCCTAGGGATCACACAGTTTCCTTCCCAAACCAGGAGACATAGTCCTTCTCAAGGAACCCCAAGCGGTCAGGGCGGATTTGCCCTTAGGTGTGGTAGAAAAAGTACTTCAAAGACAAGCCAATGTTAGAGTCACTCACAAAGTATCAGGGCTAAACTTACCAAAAGAAAGCACAGTCGGGACAAGAGTCCGCCTTGTGCTATTCAACAGGTTATACCCTCTGGAACTTCCAGAGGATATGCGCCAAGCCACTTCAGACTCTACATCACATGACCCTTCACCTAACCCGTGATGGGTCATCCGCCCAGGGGGGGGGGTGTCGAAAATAGGGACTCAAAACATCACTACTTCGACTTTCGATCCTAATATCGAATCCCAACCGACACAAATCTCCGTCTCATGACGTCACAAATACACCTCGTTCCACGCACACCTAAATCCAAGGTAGCTTTCTAGAATAACGCGGCACGAGGTACTTCCCGTCCGGATTTAAGGAAATCCGGGTACGAAGTATTTGATGCTATAATTATAGTTAAAACATTGCGTCGTGGTTTGTAGTTTGTATTTTATTATTTTATTGTACGTATTTCATTCATTATGGGCGAAGAGAGGGAGACAAATCCAGAGGTCAGTAAGATTTCACATCATAATTATTTATTCGTAATTATTATTCAAATAATCAAATCGCGGGATTCTGAAAGAAAGTTAGAGATCAAGTGATAGTTGGCGTGTTCAGTAGTCTCTTAGCGCAAGGTCAGGGCTACTGCCATCTTCATTCTGATCAGGAACATTCTCTAAAGAGGCAAAAATTTTTCTTTTATACTCAACCTCTGTAGGAAGCTGCAAGGAAGAGTCACTCAGTCCGTACTGAAACTGTGCTTGGGCTGGGATGTGTTATGCCGGCCACACATCCTCACAAAGAGCGGCTCAGTACGTCTCTGGAAAGAGGGAAAATGTAAATACCTCTTGTACTTACGAGCCAAAAAATTACAACTTGATATCTTTTCATGTCATACTCAGCCATTTCTTATTGTTTGTCACAAAAATACAATGATAGCTTAATTAAAGACGGTCATGATCAACTGCAGTTTTCAACGAATCGCTCGCGCGGTCATGTTGCATAACGTTGCTTCATTCGTGTAGTACGATAAAGATAGTGCCGGTTTAAACGTGTTAAAATTGACGGCAGCCGAACGTCGGCTAGCCATAAGTTACGCGGTAAAATGTGTGAAACAGATGATGAAAACCTAGACTGCCAGGTAACAATTGACTTATCATCACCTCAGACGATGCAATTAACTATTAAACGACTGCAAAAAGTAATTGCGGATTTATCAAGACAAGTTCAGGTATTGATGGGTGAACGTAATTTCAATAATCCTGTTGATCCTGCCAACGGTTCTACAACTAGCGGATGCAGAAATAAGAGTGGCGAATTTACCAGCCCACAAATCAGCAAGAAGCGTAAAAAAGATGATCTCGATTCACCTCGTTCGGAAAATCTCAGTGCAAGCGACCTGGACATGGGTGTACACCGCCCAAACAACGTAGACACAGGTCGGACCGTGAAAAATAGCGAGACTACCTATGCAACAATCACGCGCAGCAGAAATACGCCGCCACCCGTTATCGTAAGTGGTGTCAATGATTTTATCTCTTTTAAATCGAAAGTTTTAGACAGCATGGACGAAAGTGACTACACTACATTCAAACTTAGCAGCAACGGCGATATACGCGTGAATACAAAAACTGATACTGATTATCGTAAAGTAACCGCTCTCATACGAGAAATAAATAAGGAGACAGAAAAGTTGCCTGAAGATCCCTTACACGGCATAGCGTATCATTCATATCAGCTGAAAAGTGACAAATTATTTCGAGTAGTAGTTAGAGGACTACCAACATCGACTGATATAGAGGAGTTGCATCAAGAATTCGCTAATATGGGGCATGAGACGGTAAAAATTACAAATGTAGTCAGAACTATTAAAATTCGTAACGATAAAAATGAAATAATTGATAGAAAGAAGAAAGCCTTTCCACTATTCTACGTTGATATGACTCCAAAGCCAAATAACAAAGACGCCTATGAAATGAAATATCTTCTGCACTGCAGGATAAAGGTCGAACCTCCTTACAAGAAAACAGGCGTTCCACAATGTATTCGATGTCAAAAATGGAATCACACTAAATCTAACTGCTTTAGGCCCGAAAAATGCTTCAAGTGCGCCGCAAGTCACCCTTCGTCCACGTGCAGTATCAACGATCCAGCTAGGTTCAAATGTGCCAATTGTGATGGAAATCATACTGCGAACTTTCGAGGCTGCGAAGCTTATAAGCAAGCAAATAACACAGTTGCCAAGCCCAAAATATCAGCGGTGCAACGTATTCAACTACATAAATCAATTTCAAAAGCAGAAAAAATGCGACCTGAGGAAACACCGCCACCTGCGAAAGCATCATTGCCATCATCACATCCTAAAAAGGGGAAAAACTCAGTTGAACGAAGAGAACAAGTAAATCCACCTCTATCATACCAAAATACCACAGAAACAGTCCCTGGTGGGGACCAGATTGTGAAGCTCCTTCAACAACTGAACCAGAAGATTGATTCAATGGTCGGTAGAATTGAAAAACTGGAAAGCAGAGGTTTCCAAACAAGAGCGAGCAGAAAGAGGAAATGACTAGCCAATCATTAAGAATAATCTGTTGGAACGCCAATGGTTTACCAAACAGAAGTCAAGAACTCGAAAACTTTCTACACCTAAACTCAATCGACATTGCCCTAGTGTCTGAAACGCACCTCACAGAAAGGGGCCACGTGAAGATATATGGCTACCGGCTCTACCATACCCCGCACCCAGATGGCGGAGCCCACGGGGGAACGGCAGTGATCATTAAAAACAACCTCCATCATGAAGTCTCTGACCACATTAGGCATGAATACTTCCAGAGTACTGTCGTCTCCATAAAGTACCGCAACTCTGAGCTGAAGGTCGCGTCGGCGTATTGCCCACCCAAGCACAAGATCAAGAAGGAGGAGTTTGGAGTAATCCTTCAACGATTGGGTGCAAAGTTTATCTTGGGAGGAGACTACAATGCTAAACATACGGCGTTTGGTTCTCCCCTCACCACAACCAGGGGCAAAGAATTGTTGGAGGCCATTAACAATCAACGTTGCAACATATTAACAGACGGTAAGCCTACATATTGGCCTGCTGATATTAATAAGGTACCGGACCTCATCGATTTCTATATCTACAGAGGCATATCCAGTAACTACGTTGAAGTTGAAAACATAGCCGACATGACATCAGATCACACTCCAGTACTCGTGACCTTGAGCGATGCGGTAATCCGAAAAAGGAAGAAATGTACACTCACCAATAGTAAAACAGACTGGGATCTATATAGAGCGGAACTGGACGCAACACTCGACCTTCGGGTTAGGATACACACGCCAAACGACTTGGACACGCAGGCACAGCTACTCACTGAACTGATACAAAAAGCAGCCACTATAGCAACCCCTAAAGTGGAATCAACGTTAAATCAGGAGATATGCTACCCTCGTGAAATACGTGAGCTGGTCTGCAAGCGACGAAAAGCGAGACGTGTATGGCAACGGTCAAGACACCCATTAGATAAAACTGAGTTCAACAGAATCAGTAACAAGCTGAACCGGTTTATCAAAAAATATAAGGAAGACAGCATGGTAAGCTATCTATCCAACTTGAGTCCACACTCCGAAAAGAATTATTCGCTCTGGAAAGCCACAAAGAAATTCAAAAGACCTATAGTTAACATACCCCCGCTGAAAAACAATGATCAATGGATGCGCAGCAAGGAAGAGAAAGCCGAAGCTTTTGCTCAGCACCTAAATACAGTATTCAGACCACACGAAATGGATTCCCGAATACATACTGACAAGACCTACCTTGAGAATCAGACTATAAAATTTGTTACACCCAAAGAAGTAGCAAAAGAAATTGATTTACTCAAAGCCAAGAAATCAGCAGATGCTGATGGAATAACGCCACAGGTCCTAAAGGAATTGCCACGGAAAGGCATTGTAATGCTCACATACATCTTAAATGCCTGCTTAAGAATACAGCATGTACCAAAAAGCTTCAAAGTTGCACGAATCATCATGATTGCTAAACCTGGTAAACCGGCTGAAGAAATTACTTCATACAGACCTATCTCATTATTAACGGTCACTTCAAAACTCTTTGAGAAACTCCTACTAACTTGTATCAAGCCACTAGTTACCCTACCTGACCATCAATTTGGGTTCCGGCAATCTCATGCTGCAGTGGACCAAGTGCAAAGGGTTACATCGGTGATTGAACAGGCCTTTGAAGAAAAGGAATACTGTGCTGCGGTGTTTTTAGATATATCACAGGCTTTCGACCGAGTGTGGCATGCGGGATTGGTGCGAAAGTGCAGCGAGGTTATGCCAGCAAACATATGTCAGATAATTGAGTCTTATCTTAGTGACAGGGTGTATCACGTAGTGCACGAGGAAGCTCAATCAAGCTCGTACCCAATAATGGCCGGCGTCCCGCAGGGTAGTGTATTGGGCCCTACGCTATACACACTTTACACGGCGGATCTTCCGACAGCGAGTAATAGTGGGGTCAGAGTCGCCACATTTGCTGATGATACCGCGGTGCTGTCAGTGCACAGTATCCAAGAGAAAGCAGTCGAAAACCTTCAGAGTTCCATCTCTAAAATAAGCAAATGGGCCAGAGACTGGAAGATAATGATAAATCAGCAGAAGACTATCCAAGTGACCTACGCGCTCTGCAAAACCGACGCCCACCACAGAGTTTACCTGAACGGAGCTCCGATCCAACAGGCTAACTCTGCAAAATACCTCGGCATGAACCTCGATGCCCGACTCACATGGAAAGCTCATGTGAAAATGAAGAAAAAACAGTTGCTCGCTAAGTACCATCAAATGTACTGGATGCTGAGAAGACACTCACAAATGAGTCTATACTGCAAAAGAGCAGTTTATATGCAAATAGCAAGGCCTATCTGGACATATGGTATCCAACTGTGGGGCTGCACAAAGGCATCCAACAGGCTTATAATACAAAGAGTGCAAAACAAGTACCTCAAGACGATAGCCAACTCGTGCCGTTATACGAGAATGGAGGACCTGCATTGGGATCTGCGCATACCAGACGTTAACACCACAGTAAAGACTAGCGCAGGGAAACACGAAGAAAGGCTTCACAGACACCCCAATACTGAGGCTTTAAACCTGCTACTGTTCGCGGAAGATGTAAGGAGACTACGTCGCACCAAACCAGGCGACTTAATTTAACTTTACTTATATGCTTTATATAATATGAATGGTAAACGATCTTAATGAAGAAAGTTTAATCGCTCAAAAAATTTACGCTGTAACAGTAGTACTAATTTAGATCGTAGTAATTGTATCTAAGATCGTACTATAAAATAAATAAAAAAAAAAAAAAAAAAAAAAAAAAATGATCAACTGCGGAAGTTGACAGTGGCCTGAAGGTTGTACGAGATCTGATGTGGTATAAAGCTCACCAAAGGAACTGGTCTTCCTTTGTCTCCCTCAATTTTACTTGCGTTCAATGCAATAGGGTCAGCTATTGGGAATTGTAAGTAAGCGTCCGGTCAACTTTTCTTAGTAACAAACCCTAAAGGTTGCATGTGCTAATCCAACTATTTACGTACTGAAATTTTAACTGAAGTCCTTTTCAGGATATCAGATTGAAAAATAGTAAGTAATCTCATAATGAGGTTGGTAAAGCGCGCAGTACTACCTAGTTGGAAATAAAATTTAAAGTACTCCCACTAAGCTGTGGCTCAGAGCCATAGTAGGGTTGAGTATTTCAGTTGTTAGGTAGGGAGTACAACTAGTACTGAGAAGATGAAAGTTCTTACTTGATTCTTGTTTTCTGACCTTGTACCCTGAAAAATTCAGGTTCCTCATTCAATTACCTATGCAGTGCTACACTCTACAGTATAAGCGTGAATGTTGCATAGGGACCCATACAGCGCCGCGCCGCTAGTGGTCATTATGCCCCTGTGCAGAATAAAGTCTTTTAGGAATATGCCGGAAGATGACGGCCCTTTGAGACCAAAACTTTTTCTGCGCTTGTTGACCTCGCAACTATTCTACTGTAGGAATAGAATTTGAGCTTTAAGTAGGAATTGGAATATGGTAGTACTAATTCTGACACCTACCACAGATCTGCCCGTATCCAATCACAAAGATACAAATTGCCTCGGCTATCAATCATAGAATCTACCTGATGATTCATACAAAATAATCTTTACAGGGAAAATCCAGCGATCCGCCTCCAGGCGCTCTAGCTGCTGCGGATGGCAACCCAATTGACCTTCCAGTGGAGAGAAAGCGCTTGCTGACGGAAGCTCGTATAATAGAGCTTCAACTCAAAAGGATTGACTCACACAATTGAGAAGGGAGAATTTGAACGAGCAAAGAATGCTTGCTCCATGATTAAATCCCGCATTGAAAAGGCAAAGGAGGTTGTTAGTTGCCTGGAGGGGAATGATCTGAAGGACCGTCACTCGAAGCTTGAGGAGGAATTCCTTCTCCTCGAGGCAGCGGCTGGACTGGACCTTGGTCCAACTCCAGTTTCCTATTCGGGACACAGCCGGAGTGTAGCTGGTTACCATCTGAAGGATCCGGCCCTTCCCAAATTCAGCGGGAATATACGCGAGTGGCCAGCTTGGTGGGGCCATTTTGAAAAGGCGGTACACCTCACCAAGGCCGCAAATGAGACGAGGCTTCTTCAACTGGGGAACAGCCTCTCAGGCAGTGCGAAGGAGTATTACACTAGCCTGAAGCCCACTGCGGACCAGTATGAAGAGGTAATCAGCCAACTACGGGCTAAATTTGGAGACCCCACACCTGACACCAATTTGTCGCTCTCTCGATCCGAGGTAGCCGGTCGTATCGATACAAATAGTAACCATCCTATCGATATCATCTCTTGATTGTTTCAAGTGAGAAAGTCCGATATTGGTTTACAGTGTTAGTATTCTCATCAAAGCCATCAACTTTTGCTCCACAAATCATTTGTTCACCACCATTTAAAGCATATTTTATATTAGGGTTTTCAAGACTATTTAACCAACTAATATAGACTGTCTCCAATATTTTTCTTCTATAGGCTCATCCACAACAGCTATAGTATCTTTCTATAATATTTAGATCTATAGATAGCCATACAGACACTTGCAATCTCTTATAATAAAATAACGCAGCTCTGAGGTTTGTGTCTTGGTTTGTGTCATGTTTGTGTCCTTTGTGCCGCGAGTGGCTCACCGCTCATTGGTTCATATCATAAAGTGTTTGTTTACATTTATGGTGAGAGATGGTGTGAGTAAGGAACTATATAAGATAAGTATGCGCAAGTGATAATAATCTGGTTGATAAACAGTCAGGAGGAGCAGTTATTCGGGAATCCTCTCACACTTTATCAACCAGATTATTATCACTTGCGCATACCTATCTTATATAGTTCCTTAGTGTGAGCTAAGGACTTGTGTGAGCGAGCAAAGCGGGCACTATGCCACAGCCAGAGCACTATGCAAAAGAATACTTTTGGGTAGTTGTTGTTGTAAGTGAAGTGATAATATTTCGTGAATGTCTTTAGAGAGATGAAATGGGATGGGAAAGGGGTCAACATAAATGGCAAATGCTTGAGTAATTTGCGGTACGCTGTAATCTTAATAGCAAAATCAACACAAGAATTAAATGAAATGATCCAAACACTAAACGAAGAGGGAAAAAAGAAAGGGTTAAACATGAGTATTACCTAACAAAACAAAAATATTAAGCAAAAAGAATGATAAAATAAAAATAAAAATAATGATTAACGGGAAAGAGATTGAAGAGGTAAATAATATAATATACTTAGGGCAAAATATCCAGATTAATGAAAGAACAACTGAAGAGATCGAACGAAGAATAACTCTCGGTTGGAAGAAATTTTGGTTTTAAAACAGATAATGAAAGGTCCATTCTCAATAAAAGAAAAAATTAAAATAATGAACATCTGCATATTACCAACAGTAACCTATGGTGCTCAAACATGGGCTACAACAAAAAAAGATGAACAAAAAATAAGACCGATGCAGAACGCGATGGAAAGATCGATAATGGGGATAAAACTGCAATAAAGAATAAATATGAGGAAAATACACAAAAAAATGAAAACGAGAAATGATTTATGATTTCCTATACGCAACAAAAAGGATAAAATGGGATTGGGCGGGTCACATATCGAGACAGAACAAAGAGAGATGGACCTACAAAATTAAAAATTGGTTTTTGAAAGAAGGGAGTGGGAGGGAACAAACTATTTCATGGAGTGGCTTACGACAGGCATGAATGGTACAGGTTGAGGGAGGCCTATGCCCGACACACGGGCCCAATTTTTAAGTAATTATTAAATATAAGTAATCTTTTGTAAAGAATGATAAAGGCTTTGAATAATAAATAATAATGTATTTACTGTCATATATCAGGAATTTTTCAAAGAAATTAGATCGTAACGTATTTTTATTGTGATCCTTGATTCTGTGGATAGGTATGTCAATTCTACTTTGTATGGCAGATGAGGTATTCACACTTCACCTGCTCATGTGATAGGGACATGTTTAGATCTTTACTTCTTATTCCCCGGTGTACCTGTATAGATCGATTCAAACGTGACATTTATCAGTACTTTAAAACGGACAGAAAGTTAAGGGTACCTATGCTCTACACAGGAAAAAAAACGCGTAAATATACGAAAATATAGGTTCCGAAGCGACTAATTACTGTCCACAAAATGAACCAATTGTTATGAAATCTTTCAAAGTGTTAGATGAGTAATTGATACAGGTCTAAAATTAATTCAGAACTCGTACCGGTAATATTATTATTTAGAACTCTTGTTATCAACGATCAAAAAAGCTCAAAATGTACCACTTTTTGATCGTCAATAACAAGAGTTCTATAGTACCTATATTACTATACAAGAGGGTAAAGTGACCTTTTGACATCGAGTGCGGTAGTTTGCGAAACGAGTCGTAGACGAGTTGAGCAATCGCACGAGTATGTCAATGATCACTTACCCTCTTGTATTGTAAGATATTTTTCTAAATAATATGATGTTAAAGGAAGACTGAGAGAATACGGCAATGATAATTCTCCATAAAGAGCTGCTGCGCTCGTCGCGCAAACTTTACATCATGCTGGAAATCAGACGCTATTAAAACGTAACTTTACCCACTCTTTTGCGTGGGTAAAAGAGCTCTTTAACATCATGTATTTAGAAAAATAATATTACGAGTTCTGAATTAATTTTAGACCTGTATCAAACACTCATCTAACACTTTGAAAGATTTCATAACAATTGGTTCATTTTGTGGACAGTAATTAGTCGCCTCAGAACCTATATTTTCGTATATTTACCTGATTTTACGCGTATTCTTTCTGTGTAAGGCATACCCTTAAGGGATAAGAACTTTGAATTCACAATCTTGAAAGTTTCCTGTATATGGAAATGCATTTGTTATTCAAAAATTCATTGGTATTTTTGAGTGTGAATGAAAGATCAAAATGTTCCCATGTTAATCATAGATTTGATTCAGCAGAATGCCTACTTCCACCTGATGTTACAAATGCTGCAAGCTATGGCTACTGCATTGTGACGTCACAGTAAATCAGTCTAAATCTTCAGCATAAATTTTTAAAAATAATATTGTCCTAAGAATTGTTGAAAATTCCCCTACCTATCCTGTAAGTGTAAAAATTTTTTCAGGAAAGCAAACATTTGACAAGAATTGTTCAATTTTTGTTTTTGTTTTTCATTTTTCTCGAAAACCCGCCAATTTACGACAGGAATATGTTGTTACAGATGACATGTTTTTTCTTGCAGAATCGACAGAACAAGTAGTTTTGTGTAAAAATGATCTAAAAAAATTTCCAAGTAGAAAATTTCTTTGACTTTTAATCAATGCAATGCGCAGATGGAGAAATACAATTCAAATACTGTCTAGATGTATCATAACTTTAAAGTGTTTTTTTTTATTAGAATGATCATTAATTTGTATTTTCTTTGGTTTGTTTCAGATAAACAGAATAAGAAGATCAAACCTTTTTTTTTTTCTCTCTCTTCCTTTTTTTACATTTTAATTGTATAATTACTTGAAGAGAGTAAAATGTTGAAATTTCAGTACCTCGGTAAGTCGGTAAGTATATTTATAAGAATTTTCACAGAAGAAAGTTTGACAACGTCTGTTCTCTAGAAAGAGCTTGGCATTTCTTGTGGGATTTAGTCATAAAAAAACTGTAATCTGCAAATTTTTGAAAAATAAACGCTGATTGTTACGTCATATTTTCTTTTGCAAAAAAGGTAGATAATTTACCGTAATGCAAGAATGATTGATTTTAGTAGATAATATTTAATGAAGAATGAAAAGCAAGAATTATACTTTGCATTGGCTGTCCCAGGCGATGGAAACTGCCTTTTCATTCAATTTTGTATTTTACTAAGGAAAATCATATCAGCATTAGAAAGAAGTGCATCGACTATATTGAAAAAGAGAAAGATCTTTTTACAAATTACGTAATTGAGGGAAATGTTGATAAGTATGTGAGAAGTATGTCAAAATTAGGCACTTTTGCTGATCATATAAAGATTATTGCTGTTGGTCGGATATACAATTCCAGTATTTGTGTACATGTTCTCAACAAAGCTTTTACGAACATGAGAAAAATTGATTACAAGATCAGTGAAATTGGGAGTTACACTATTGATTTAATGTATTATCAAGATGTTCACTATTGGCCTCTTATTAGAAATGCTGAACAGCTGAAATTGAGAAGCAATGTACAGCTGTACTCGAATGAAAAAGAAAAAACAAATCAGCAAAAGTTGCGAAAAGTAATTTCTGGAAAGAAAGAAATTCTGATAGATTGAGAGGCTCGTCAAAATAATAAACAAAGTAGGAAAACCTAAAAATGCGACTAAAAAGTAGAACCTATTTTAAAATGGGTTTGGTTGAAGTTTAGCAATATGTTTTTTTAGAAATGGACAAAAGTAGGTAGAACTCATTTTAAAATAGGATTTGGTTAAAGTTTGGCAATATGTTTTTTTTAGAAATACGACCAAAGTAGAACTTATTTCAAAATGGGGTTTGGTTAAAGTTTAGCAATATGTTTTTTTTAGAAATGAGACTAAAAGGGAACTCATTTAAAAATAGGGTTTAGTCAAAGTTTAGCAATATGTTTTTTTTTAGAAATGCAACCATGTAGAACTTATTTTAAAATAGGGTTTGGTTAAAGTTTAGCAACATGTTTTTTTTAGGAATGCGACCAGTGTGGAACTCATTTTAAAATAGCGTTTGATTAAAGTGGGTAATATGTTTTTTTCAAAAAATGCCACCACAAGGGGCAGACTGGCCTTACATGTGCAGATCAAAGAATGTAATGAAGCTAAGCCTGTTTCAAAAATAGGGAAGTTTTTATGATTATTTTTTAGAAGAGGAGAAATTTAGTGTCCGCACAAAGAAAAATACCTATATTGTCTGTTCATTGGAGCAGTTTCTTTGGTCTCTTTGCTGGTGAATAGAATGGTATCCTCTTATATTAGTGAATTGCCGCGTCGTTTTTGATCATTTTTTTCAGAAAATTTTTGTACAAAAAAATTATTTTCTCTTTCCAAAATTGGTACTCACCTTGCTAGCGGCTGTCGTTGACGCGTAGCGACGACCTACCTAACAGACGCTAGTAGTCAAATATTGAAAAGGATCTGTATTCGCTATTTCTAGAAATTCTTCCCTGAATTTGAAACAACTTTGTCTCAAAATATCAACATCTGACCTACAATATTCTACGATTTCTTTCTTCATATCAAAAATATAATTTTCTTGAACTTTTTGTAAATACCATTCTAAAAATTTACCCGTAGCTCCAGGTTCCATTTGATTATAACAATAATACTCTTTTGCAGGGATTGGACCAACTTGACTCTCATTCTCCCTAGTATTAAATACTGTGGAAAGTATCCCTCTTTCAATTCAGTTAGGCCAAATGTTTTTGGAAAATCACTCAGAGGTCCATTAATAAAATTACTACTGTCAATAATTTTTAATCTTATTTTTGGTATTTCTAAAAGCATAAGTTTTGTTCCATTATAAATTGTATAAGGTCTAAGAGTATTTTCAACACAATATTTTAAAATGAACTAAGAATCATAACCTTTTGCATAATGAGCTATACATGTGTACTCTTGATGCTCTTTTGATATTAACCATTCACAAAATTCATCATTTGTTTTAAATTCATAGTCATTACCTTCAAAATCATGAGCAACTACTAAATTGGGTATATAAGTTCCTGTTTCTTGTTGAGCCTCATAATCAAAGTATATATATTTTTCAGCATAAGTACATCTAGGTATATTGTTTTCTTCATTTGCAAAAGGAAATGGGTTTAACCTATTTTGTAATTCTTGTTTATTCATTTTATCAAAATTTTCTACATTTTCTTCTTTGGCTATTGCTTTCAATTCATTTAGATTATAGTCTTTTATAGGTTTAACAAACTGTTCAAGATTACCTTTACATGAGCAAACTTCTCTCTTACATTTACCGCCATTTTGTCTTTTCCATTGCATATAACATTTATGAGTCTTTGTTTCAACTACTTTCCAACAATAATTTCTATTTTGTTCAAAACCACATTTATGAGGGTATTCAGTAGCACAATATCTCAGGGTGAGATTATAATTTACATTATCTTCAAATATCTTATCTCTTAGACAGAGTTTATTACACCTTAAACACTTGAATACAGTTTCAAGACAATCAGAATTATTTTTGTGGTTTCAAAACAATCTTGATTGAAATAATATCTACAGACCGATTCCCCGGTGACGTCAGTGTTGATTACAGTGAGCGATAGAGTGTCATAGTACCCATATTTGTAATCGATATTAGGATTATTGGGCCAATCATGATATGGATTTCCATAGAACGATTTGATCACATACAGATATTCAAAAACAAGATCTGCCCTACAAAGTTAAATTGACGTATATGCGAAAACAACGATCACCGAGACGAGGCGTTCGGATCAATGGGCTGTATGTTTGTTGGTAACGAAGCTTTGTATTCACACACCACTACTATCACAGTTGATTGCATATCAGTGTATATACCTCCCTTTTTTGGATGTATATGCATCGCGTCGTGTAAAATGTACCGTATCTGAAGATTGAGCACTTATTGAAGAAAATTATTACAATCATCGAATTCTGCGTTGAAAATTGCTATGAGTGAGCAACTTATGCGATCTCAATATCTTTGGAATACATTTTTATATTCTTTTTGATACTTTTCCGTGATCGTTGTTTTCGCATAGAGGTCAATTCAACTTTGTACGGCAGAGATGTTCCTAATGTATTAGAGATCTTTATCCAGGATCTAGAAGTTCTCTGGAATTCAAATAAGTAGCTTTTATTGCTAACGTACTTCTTGTTCTTGAATACTAGTGAATGATCCAAACGTTCCCTGTGTATTCTTATGGGATTCTAAAATGGCTGCCCCAAAGCCAGCACCAGAGAACAAGCATTCAATGGATCATATTTTCCATGTTGAACATTGATCGATACATCTGCGAAATATATCCTTTGAGCATAATGGCTCCCATAAGAAATACATGCGGAGCGAAGATCATCATGTTACTAATTGAAAACAAGAGATAATTAAGGAATGAAAATTTGCTTTCGAAATACTTATGATCAGAATAGGTAACTGAAATTTATTCGTTTCATTCTTTAAATATTCATTATTTTTCATTAGTGACATGATGATCTTTGCTCCACATAAATTTCTTATGTAGCCATTACGTTTGAAGGATATATTTTGGGTACTTTTTCCAACATTGAATCAGGTCGATCAATGTTCAACATTGAAAACTTGATCCATCAGTATCGAAGATGTTGACGTCACAAGGAATCGGTCTTTTCTTCTTTGTTGTTGGTTCATGTTCTTTCTGAAGACATAATGCACATTTTTTTACCGTTTCAATGCATTTATGTTCATCTTTATGTTCATAAGGGTTATTGCATTTATGACAATAATATCCAAGAAAGCCAGTCATTTTAGAAATCAAATCATAATGATGACCATTTTTATATAAATATACTTTTATATCTTTTTCTGGTCCTTTGTATATACCTAATGGCATTCAAATTTTCCGTACAAACTACATTTTATCTGAATATTTATCAACTTTTCCAGATTTTTTATGTCATCCAATGTGAAACCTTCCTGATTATGATAACCAAGTTGATTACATAATTGAGTAGTAAGCTCTGTTTGTAATTTTCTCCCTTCTCTAATATATCTTATATCAAGTTTGGAAAACTCCTTCTTAAATATAGTTGTAATAGAGGGATTTTCTGTTGGATAAGTTAAAGCTACAACTACAGCTCTAGGACAGCATAAATTATCTTTATTCTTTATTTGTGTTATAGAAATTTTAGTTTGTTTCGCTTGAGCTAAATTTAAAATTTTAGTATTATGACCTCTTTGAGGCTTAGCAATTACATTTATGCTGAAAGTAGAAGTTGTTAGATCTAGTTCTTCATTTGAAGTCAAGATTTGTGAAATTTTTTCCAACAATAATTGTACCAAGTCTTGAGATGAGTTTCCTCTTTGATGTCCTGTTGAAATAAGGTAACAGAGTACGCCCGGGTTTCTTACAATAATATTCAATCTATCACCTGTTCTAAAGTTGGTACATTTTTTGATTTCTTTAATCATTTCTTCAAGAGCTCTTGTTATCAAATCCGTCTGCTCATCCTTTGAAGGGTTTTCTATTAATTCACTATTCTTAATAGAAATACTGTAAACAGATGAATAGGCTTTATACTTTTTAACAAACCTAGATTTGATTTCTTTGATTTCAATAAGCTCGATACCATTAATGTGTTTTTTTTCTGGTTCAGGTTCATAGAATGAATCCTCAAATGGAAATACATGCTCCAATAGAGTGGGTTTATTCTGTGTATCATTTAAGTGTGTAGAACTTGGAGCATTAATTCGATCCGCTTTCTTCATTTTATAATATCCTTTTATTTTTTTCTCCTTTGCAATTTTTTGTAACCCTTCCACTGTAAGGGGTGGTTCAAGGTTCAATACTCTGAATAAATCAGCTTTCCTCATTTTATAATATCCTTTTATGTTTCTACCTTTTGCAAGGATTTTCAACTCCTTGACAGTAACCATTTTCATTTATTAATATTTTTCTTAATGAAATTTTCTCTTTCAATTTATTAAGGAAAAAATTTAAAAGAAAAATTATTTTTCAAACTGTTGCCTTATTTCTTATATATTTGGGTTGTCAGATGAGCTTTGAGTGAAACTAAAGAAATTGTTCTCCCACATTCACAAACAGTTTGCACTTGCTTACGTTCATTATGATTTTCTTTATTCTTCTCATAAAATTTTTTCATTGATTTACTCTTACACTCTTTACACCAATCATGATTAATATAGAAATTCTTTTGATCCTTTACAGACATGAATCCTGAACAATACTTTTCATTTTGAGATAAATCTATCCTGATTTTATGAATTTTAACACAATTGATGAGGATGTAAAATCAAATAAAAAACATTGAAATGAAGTTTTGTTTATAACATTCAGTGAGATAAGGAATTAGGTGAATGCTATACTATCCGCAATAGTGTGAAAGCCTTACCAAGGAAAACAATGCAGCCATTCTTGAGTGATTGATATTCAAAAAGTTCGATTTTAAGTAACATAGGCTCATATGGGCAAAAGTTGCTTTTGCTACCAAAATGGAGAATGATTGTACACATGAGGACTTATCTGTACAAAGGGCGTCCGTCTGACGGACGCCCTTTTTGTGGAGACCTCATTTCAGATCATAAACTATCTTTTATAAAATTTTTTTTCTTTCAAACCCGCAATTTTTTCCATCTCAGCAAGAGGGGCGTTTGTTGTCATATTTTCAATGTTCTCTACTTTGTTTGTTTCTGTATGTATTCAAAATGTGATTATCGTTTCTTATAGAAGAAGAGTTGCTCTTCAATTTTCATCCTTACAATTTTTTTTATTAAACTCGTTGTTCCGGATATTTTGAACTTTTAAGTACAACTTCAAACTGATTTTTCTGTAATGAATTTTTCTTGACGGACGCCCTTTGTACAGATAAGTTTTCACATACTAATACAGTGCCCCATCGCTATCACCAGTAGGGCCACATAGTTTCACACGGGTGTAATGTACCGCCACTTTGGTTCGAAAACAGAATGTTGTCATTCAAATCAAAGCTACTGTTAACAAAATTTTCTCACAAACAAGACAGACCATCAATTTTTTTAATTAGAATGAAAAACTGAGCAAACATTTCCTTTTACAAACATTCTTCTAGACGGATAAATTCCTTTTTCAATTTTTTTCTTCCTTACCGGGGATTAGCATAACTCCAACATGTTAGTTTTGGTCTGTCCCTACTGTCAAGTACCGCGGGATAAAACCAAGGGTGGTAAGCTCAAGTTTTATTCAAGTTTTAAGCTTTAAATAAGCTAAAACGAAGCGAAACAATTTTCATTCGCTTAATTAAGTGACTTAATAAGTGAAACGATTTTCCATTTGCCTAATTAAGCGACTCAATAAGCAAAACAAAAGCTTAAAACTTAAAAAAGGGGAAAACATATTTTTCTGGCGAAAACATGTTTTTTCCAACAAAAACATGTTTTCCCCAACAAAAACATGTTTTGTCTTTTCAGCTTTAAGCTTAAGTTTTAAGCGATTCAGCTCAAACTAATTGAGTTTCAAGCTTTAACTCCTAAATCTTAAAACCAAAGGGATAAAAGGTTCGCTTAAAAAACAAAGTGGATGTCCATTCCACCTGCTCTTGAGCTCCTTTACCATTCTTTGACAAAACTCGAACCAAAATGGTGGCCGAACATACTTGGGTGAAACCATTGAGTCTTATCACTACAGTCTGTTCCACGAGAGTTTGGTATTATAAACGATAGGCAACCCACGTCACTCACGCTTATTTTACGTTACGGAATGCCAATGGAATGCGGGTTCCCCGTGATTTATAATACCAAACTCTCGTGGAACAGACTGTAATTCACTGAGACAAAACACTGGGACAAAATGTTGCCAACATGTTCTGAACACGAATGTAAACCAGCATTACAACGGCGAATAGAACGTCATGTCATCGAAAATGAAATAAATAAATTGTCATTTATATAGCTAGGTACATAAGGATCAATAAGAGGGTCGCTTGTAGATGGTGAACTCATGAACTGGATGGAGATGAATCAATGGATGTTGTTCTTGTAGTAATGCCGATTGTAAGTCTTATCACGGTTTCAATTGTTAAGTTCAGTGAATTTTCAGGCATATAGAATGTTCTTTTATTAGTGACGCCGACTTTTTCTGTTACGTGAGTACAAATACAAAACTTCTGAGTACTGACAAAATTGATTCATTTTAGAAGGGTGTATCTGATCGGAAGTTCATGAAAGAATTTTTGTTATTTCAATTTAATGACACAATTTCATTAAAGATATTTCTAGAAATGAATTTAATCTTCTAAAAGTATCTTGTTTTGTACAACTTTTATTCAGCGTCCCAGTAGGATCATTATTTTATTGTTTATAATTACTTGACTCTTCAATCACACAATAAATAAGGACTTCTCATCGTAATATTTCGATTGCTGTACATGGACCTATTCACCACTAGAATTGTCGAATACTGCAATAATTGTGTGTCTTTTTTCCACTTCAGTTGAAGTCCAGATACTCATCAGGAAGCAGAAATGCCAGCAGTGCGAGGAGATGGAATGCGTGGCCTGGCTGTATTCATTTCGGATATTCGAAATTGTAAGCGCCTTTTAACATTCAAGATGAAGTATTTCTGTGTGTGGACGAGTTTGTTGATGATTTATGTGGGTGTAGGATGTTGATTAACCATTTTCATTTGAATAATAAAGTACATATCCAGAATCAATACACTCTCAGTAACGCCTACTTCATCGCTCTGTACACAGCATCTTGTTTGAGAATCATTTAGCTAATTTATTTTTCAGGTAAAAGCAAAGAGGCCGAGATTAAAAGAATAAATAAAGAGTTAGCGAACATACGAAGTAAATTCAAAGGCGATAAAACTTTAGATGGTTACCAAAAGAAGAAATATGTCTGCAAGTTATTATTTATATTTTTACTCGGACACGATATCGATTTCGGTCATATGGAGGCTGTCAATCTATTGTCATCCAATAAATATTCTGAAAAACAAATTGTGAGAGATATTTCTTAATATACACGTACACATTGAAAATATATTAGAATCTCACTGATAGGAATATTCTATATATCATTACTCCAGGGTTACTTATTCATATCTGTGTTGGTGAATACAAATAGTGATCTTATAAAATTAATCATTCAAAGTATTAAAAATGATTTATCATCACGGTAAGTGTTGAAAATTTCAATGTTCTATTACTTATCGTACTGAAAACGTATTTTTGTTCTAAAGTTCTGCTCCTCATTTCTCGCAGGAATCCAATCCACGTCAACTTGTCTATGCAATGTATCGCTAATATCGGGAGTAAGGATATGGCCGAATCATTTGGATACGATATTCCCAAACTCTTAGTGTCGGGGTATGAAAACGACTTTACTTTTTTTATATTAGTTGATTATTAAGGCTACTATCGTAAGTGATGAATTTAATGGCCTCAAATTTCTGAAAGTGTCATTCATTGGAAAATTATTCCAGTTTCCAGAAACCATTAATTGCTTTGAATTTCCTCGATTGATTCTTCTAAAGCGTATAAATATTCTGGTAAAGCTCAATATGTACCTCAATAATACAGCTCGATTTCATCAACATGGGAGTTGGCAAAAATTCAGTAATAAAAGTGAGCCACTCCTCCTTTAACCACGAAACCGCTCCGAATTGATAACCATCGTTCTGTTCTTCTATCAGACTATCAAATTCAATACTCCCGTGTTCCCTCCAACGATGAAACTGCTTTGAATCCCATTTTTCAGATTTTATCAGAAAGTCGACCATTTATTTTGCAGTATTTAACTAAGTAGTTTCCGGTTCTTACTTTTCTACTCTTATCACAATTTGAATAACTCGACCTAAAGAGGTTGCAAAATTCCTAGAAAAGCTACTGAATCACGTCGAGTTTTATATAAAACTTTGAATTTTTTGATTGTTTATATTAACCCCTGTCTGACAGCAAATTGAGCAGTGTCTGCTGTGATAGAGTAATTCTGTTAGGCAAATGTTATCTATTGTTTACTAATACTGCAAAATTCCTGTGATTCAAAACTGAAGCGTGCTAGAAAACCTTTTCGTCAATCGTAGATTTCGTTTGAGGATAAATTATTACACTCAAATCTTTACGAAAGAGTGAAAAATTGATTCATTAGATTGATCCAAATAAAAATCAATTTTCCAAGGTCATTAGAATAATATTTTAGTGGCCGTCTGTCTTAGTGTTATATTCATCGATTAGATGTACAGCAATAAAACCATCCAAACCTGTGTCTAATTGTTGTGATTCCCTGATATGGACAGACAAGAATAGAAGTATTGCCAATTAATAATTTCTTCTTCACGAATTCTGAATACATCGGGACAAGTTTTATATATTTTGAGAATTATTTCAGTCAGAGTTCTGCATTTCAGGATTTTTCGTCTTTAAGTGTAATTTAATCTTTAGTATAAATAGAAATAAGATTCTGTGTTTCGTTCTTGTTTTGTAGAGACACCATGGATGTGGTGAAACAATCAGCCGCGCTATGTTTATTGAGATTATTTGCTACATATCCAGAAATAATTCCCGGTGGAGAATGGACTTCTCGTATTATTCATCTGTTGAATGATCAACATTTGGGTGTCGTTACAGCGGCAGCATCTCTCATAGAAGCACTTGTTAGACACAATCCGGAAGAGTACAAAGGATGTATAAGCTTGACTGTTTCCAGATTGTCAAGGGTTCGTTTCATTCCAAGTACTCATTTTCGTGTTTTCAATCTTCATTATTTGACTCAGATATTTCTATTCTTCATAGATTGTTACCGCAAGTTACACTGATTTACAAGATTACACGTACTATTTTGTGCCAGCTCCGTGGTTATCAGTAAAATTGCTGAGATTGCTTCAAAATTATCCTCCTCCAGGTGGGTGAATTTTCACTTGTATATCAAAGAGTTTTGAGTTATTTTTTTTCGAGCCGTGCTGTTGGTCAATTCTGTAGTTTTCAAGTGTTTAATTAGAATGAAAAACGGATGTAAGTCGACGAAAATGCAAGAATGCAAATTACAAATGGGGAGGGTTCTGGCAGAGGGGCGTCCAAGGAATACGTCGAGCGGTCGCCCTTTTGCCAGATACGTCCTAATGTACTCGTGTATAATAATGCTTAATGTCCTTGATGAATTTTTTGGCCCCTTAAAGGGCATCCTTCAATCACGTATAGCGTTGAATGGGAGTAAGGGTTCAGCCGAATCTTATTAAATCTCACGCGGGGACGAGGAAAAGTCTGATCAAGTGTCTCTTAATCATCTTCCCATAAAAAACTGTCTGGAATATCAAGAAAGACTGAGTTAAAGTAGAAAAAAAAAACGTTTCTCCTAAATAAAAGTACGTAATCAAAATATTTTTTTCTGTGGTATATTTAACGCAAACGATTACCGATATTTACACCAAGAATTCATACTTCAAAAACTTTTATCTGAAGGAAAAGCAATTTTTCATCTTACTAGGTTACAGGGAGTTCAGTACTATTTAAGTTGATTTTTGGCTTTAGTGTAAATTTTTTCTACCCGTTTTTCTTACATTTTTCTCTCTTCCACGATTGTCTTCAATGAAGAGACCGGAGTACTAAAGTTGGCAAGCCGCGCAAGAGGGTTAATGTTACATACACTCTGAAGGTAAAAACACTTATTTTCGAACAAAGTATTCGATTTCAGGGAAAAAGTAAATGAATAAATCGAAAGAGTAAACGATTCTCGATTTTTTGAGTTCGGTTTTGTTAAGATTGATGAATTACGAAGCGAGTTATAAACCTTGAAAAAAAAACAGACAGGGGATGGAGCGTGGTAGTGTACCGCCTTTATTTACAGGAATATTTAAAGATTCTGGATATATCAACTTTTTATTCCTAAATTATTCTTCTTTTCGAAGTACTGATAAATGGTGAAAACGTTCCCGTTGTAATTGTATTGAAGTCGGTATGCCATGGGCTGAAATATGCATTTTATCGATAGATAAGATGTCGCAGGAAAATCGGTCTATTTTTGTAGGCGTATGCGTGAAATAGAATCAATAAGAAAGTTGTAATTGCTCTGTAATGTCGGGAAATTGTCTGAGAAGAACTGAAAAGAATTTTCGAATTTCTTGAAATTTCTACAGAGGATCCAGGTGTGCGTGGTAGATTGAACGAATGTTTGGAGACGATTTTGAATAAAGCACAAGAACCGCCGAAGTCGAAAAAAGTTCAACATTCCAATGCGAAAAACGCAGTCCTATTCGAGGCTATAAGTTTAATAATACATAATGACAGGTGAGCCAACTTCTTTGTTACAAATTCATCGTAAATTTTCAATATGTAACCAGGTTTCTCCCTTCCATAGTGAACCGAATTTACTTGTTCGTGCCTGCAATCAATTAGGGCAATTCCTTTCAAATAGAGAAACTAATTTAAGGTACTTGGCGTTAGAATCAATGTGTTTGTTAGCGAATTCAGAATTTTCACATGAGGCGGTAAAGAAACATCAGGAGGTAGTTATTTTGTCGATGAAGGTGAGTAACAAACCATTACTAAATTATCTGCCTGTAAGATGTACTGGTGATAGAGTGAAACCTATCATGAATTGTAGATGGAGAAAGATGTATCAGTGAGGCAGCGAGCGGTCGACTTGTTATATGCCATGTGCGATAAAACTAATTCTGAAGAAATAGTACAAGAAATGTTGAATTATCTGGAAACAGCGGACTATTCTATTCGAGAAGAGATGGTAAAGTGCAGAAATCTTAGTTTTCATTTCACGGTTATCCGATTTGATTATTTATCCCTTTATCATTGCAACGTGTCTTAGGTCTTAAAAGTAGCCATACTGGCAGAAAAATACGCGACCGATTACTCGTGGTACGTGGATGTGATTTTGAATCTTATTCGAATAGCCGGAGATTACGTTAGCGAAGAAGTATGGTATAGAGTAATTCAGATTGTCATCAATCGAGACGACGTTCAAGGATACGCGGCAAAAACAGTATTTGAGGTAGAAACCTTCTTCAGCCCGTCGAGCATGTCATAGATAAGTTCCAAGTGTGTCATATCTTGATATTTGTAGGCCCTACAAGCACCAGCTTGTCACGAAAATATGGTCAAAGTTGGTGGATACATACTCGGAGAATTTGGTAACTTAATAGCTGGCGATCAACGTTCTGCTCCGAGTATACAGTTTCAATTGTTACATTCTAAGGTATTGTAAATTCAATGAGTGGTTTGCAGTGAGGAGAAAAACGCAGAATAATTTGATTGTGTTTGGCGGTAAAGACTCAAATTACCATGACCTTGAACTCTCTTCAATTTTACCGGTTTCTATTTTGTTATGGTTCGCCAATTTTGTAGTCTTGAAAGTGCTAAGAGAATTTACGTGAAATATGTAGAAAGAGGAGCAGTAAATGGCTCCCACAGAAATTTATATGGTCGACTACGTCTGTAAACGTCGTTATTATTGCATATTTTTGTAAAATTTCTTTCCAGCATGATCGAAAATTCTATGAAAATTTGGTATAGTGTTTATTTTTAAAATTCTGATTCTCGTTTTCAGTATCATTTATGCTCTCCGATGACGCGTGCACTACTCCTATCTACGTACGTTAAATTCATTAATCTGTTTCCCGAAATTAAAGGGACCATACAAAATGTGTTCATGCAGGACAGTAACATACGTAGCGCGGACGCGGAACTACAACAACGTGCATCGGAGTATTTACAATTAACGAACATCGTAACAACTGATGTGTTGGTAAGTTATAAAACAACGTTTGACAAAGAGACGTACAGCCCAGGAGGTTGGGAGGGGTCGAAAACTTCCTGAGCTTGTCGAAAAGGGGAAAGTAAGAACCTGTTTTATGAGTCATATGGGGTTTGGTATTGAGAATTCGAGGAAGCCGAGACCTAGATAAAGCTAGTATAAAGAAGCCCTAAACCTACTATAAGCCTAGTATAAAATAGTTTGAGAGTCTAAATTTTGCTCGGGTCTCGAGCTATATATGATAGGAGGGGGACTTAAACAAATTCCGACCTCCGAGCTTTATGATAGGAGTCAAAATTTTTCCAAGTTTTTCGCCGGACGGCGCTCGGCAAATTTCTGAAAATAAAACCCATATGACAGGTTCTCTGTTAATATAATATTTCTCAATTATTATATCGTGTCGTGAGGCAGTTTCACAACTTGCTATTTTTCACGAAAGAAATCGACATTTTCCTCTTTTGTTGTAGTCGAAATATCATGTTCTTCTTATCAAAATGCCGTTATTCGATTCTGCCCTTAAGAATTTTTCTAGACGCGCCATTGAAACCAGAATAGACTATTGAATACATTATTAATGTGAATATTCCCAGGCTACAGTGCTGGAGGAAATGCCAGCATTTCCAGAACGCGAATCATCCATTTTGGCATTATTAAAACGTAAGAAACCAGGTCGAGTACCCGATGCCTTGGAAGGTAAAGAAGAAAAAACCATCTCTGCTCTTCCCGTTAACACCAATCAGGTTTGTTCTTTATAAGAAGGATTTTTGGAAATCCAGATTTAAAAAATTTTGTATGGACACAACACATGATTTTTTGTAGCACATGAATAATAATAACAGTAATAATGCTGCCACTGACTTACTGGGTTTGTCTATGCCGCCAACGAGCAATAATGGGCAAGCATCGAATAGCAATGTCTTGGTTGACGTACTAAGCGATCTGTATAATTCGTCATCAAATAACGTTGGCGCTGCGCAGAATACTAATCCTAAGAAGTACTCTTTTGTTTTGATCTATTTTTTGTAAATTAAAACTTGCACGTAGATTAATGCAATCAATAGTCTTTGCAATAAATTATCGCGAAAAATATAAACTTATGTGTAATCTCCTCGAAACCGAAGCGTTCATCAAACGTGTACGACTTTCTTTTATTTCAGATTTGTGTGTAAAAATAATGGTGTTCTATTCGAAAATGATCTGATACAAATAGGTGTTAAATGCGAATTTCGACAGAATCTCGGCAGACTTAGTTTGTTTTATGGTAATAAAACTTCGATAGCCTTACAGGTAGGTTTGTAATTGGTAATTTATTTACTTGTTCTCGTTCTGCATGTAACACTTTTGGATATTCTAGAATTTTGGTGTTGTGGTATCCAGCCTCCACGAATGGATAACACGACTAAATATACAAATCAAGTCGATAGGTTCCACGCTGGAAGCAGGTGCCCAAGTTCAACAATTGTTGAATGTCGAGTGCATAGAGGATTACAAAGGTGGAATATTCCAAGAATGAAATGTAGTACATGATAACCATTAATTATTTAGAAATTAACATAAATAATTTATATTTTCTTTCTAGACGCGCCAAAAATTGCGGTATCGTTTCTTTATAACAATGTGCCGCAGAAATTATTGGTTAAATTACCATTGACAATAAATAAATTTTTTGAGCCAACCGAAATGAATGGCGAGTCTTTCTTTGCAAGGTGGAAGAACTTGGGCAGGTGAAGTAGTAATACACTTTATTGTACGAAGTGTTGTATTCGGTTTTCAAACACTTATTTAATCTCGTTTTTAGTACTCACGATCCGCAAAAATCTCAAAAAATATTCAGATCTAGTCAACCGATGGATCCGGTGGCAACACGTACGAAGTTACTCGGCTTTGGTATACAACTTTTGGATGGTATTGATCCTAACCCGGATAATTATGTCGGTGCTGGTATCATTCATACACGCACACAACAGATCGGATGTTTAATACGTTTAGAACCAAATAAGCAAGCTCAGGTACAAATGGTTCTTCGTTTGGAGTATCTTAACATCCAGAATCGATTGTGACCTGTCTAAAATATTTTGCGCAGATGTATCGGCTGACTGTGAGGTCTAGTAAGGAAGGAGTATCCATGGAAGTTTGCGAGTTGTTAGTTGATCAATTTTAGTGTACATTACCGGAAAACGATACAATCGAAAAAAGGTGAGTAGTATTCTTTTCTCTTTTTTTCCTCCTAATTTTTCTGGGTAGATAATTTTCCAACTACCTTTCAAATTTGTAAATTTGTAATTCTAAAACTTTTGTTACTTGGTGGTGATACTGACTAGGAAAGAATAGTAGTGGTTCCGCAGTAAGTTAGATTAAGTTTGGAATCATTTCTACAGTTGATTACTCGTCATAACCCTACGGTATACCCCTATCAAGATCAGTATATCCAATCAATGTTCATGAATTAATTTATTCAAGAAAAACCATTTCTATTCAGTTTTGTGATGATGTAATTGAGATTGAAGAGGTACTTATTGTAAAAAAAGAAAGGAAGAAGAAAAAAAAGATAAAAATTGCTTTATTCCAGATTGTGTTGGCGTATCAAAACTATTATTCTTGTTGCTGTGTTTCACAGTGTTAATTCGCGATAAATTTTGAGATGAAACGAGCGGAACGTAGGAAAATCACGCTTCGAAATTGATGTAAACCTGTTATTATTTCATTAGTTACTATTATTCTTCTATTTATCTATGTTCGTTTATAGTTGTGAAACCAAATTGTCGTAGTACAATGCCTATTTTGTGAACATTTTTGGTATGCTAAAAATACCTTCATCGTAATGTATTTAGTCAATGTTCATATTTCCTTATAGAGGGTAAAAAAGAAACGCGTGATAAAGAAAATAATTCAAGAATCGAGTCTATAAAATTACATGCGGCTTGCTTTATCGGATAATAATTTTATATTATATAAATATATATATTTTTTTTCAATTATCATTGTACATTGTTGAGTTATGAACACTTATTATGCGTTTAATATATTGAAATTATTTGATGGGAAAAGATTGATAATTAATCATTCATGTCGCGTTGTTTTTTGGGGCCACTTTAAGTGGCACGAATCTTAGCCGTGTATTTAGGTACCATATTTGAGGGCGGGAGATACTGGGTATTTTGTACAGAACATTTCAGTATGATTAATTATCTTCTTCATCGCTCATGTCAATAAGATAATATCGATAATTATAAAAGTTTTACTTGTGATGAAGAATGCATTCGACTTACATGAATTATTCAATTGCTTTACCATTGTGCCTCAAGAACTTATTTTTTTATTCATATCTTATATTGGTTATTAACTATCAATTCAATTACCTGAATTCATTTCGTTATCTAGTAGGATTATTTGTAACCATGTCTAGTAACTACCACCATATTTCGAATATATTTGTGCGTGAGAATTGGCAAATTATAAGTATTGATTTGAACAAAGAACATTTTTACGACGCAATCTATCTTTTTAAATGTTTTGCAACTCTTCGTTCTTCTTCCACTAATTTATGCAGTCACTTTATTCAAGTTTTCTGTTGGACATGGAACAATTTTTGTATCCTTTATGAAGATAATATCGCTTCTCCCCTAATAGTTCATCGTAATTGGATGATCATTCCAATAACCGATTGTTATTACTGTTATTCCTGAATGTGTAACTCATACTGAGTTGATCTTTCAGTGGTGATCGTTTCGTGATTAGAACAAAATAAATGTATCAGTCAGTACTGTTGTTTTCTTGAAAGAAAAGACAAGTTGTATGTTGAACATCGATGAAAATTTACTCGAGTGATTTAATTTGAAAATATGTAAAACAAACAATCTCAATTTAGGCGATTTTATTGAAAGATAATTATAATTCTTCATCCATCATCTTTCAATGTCGATTAAAACTACTGTCACGCAGTCAAAGGACTAGAAACGTAACTCAGGTTGTCGGAAACGGTGCTTGAGAAATCGGTTCTTCGTGTGTTCTTTCAACATATGAAAAACTTCGTTCTCGAATTCTTTGGGTGGTACGTTCTTGCCTATGAGCCAATAGTAAATGTCCCAATCGTTGGAAGGTTCATTGATCAGTTGATCATACTGATTCGTCAACTTGGATGTAAGAGAATCAAGGTATTCATCAGCGAATGTGCTCAGCAGAAGACCGTTCTCCAACATTCCTCTTTTGCGAGATTGATACAGTAGTCTACAATAAATCAACTAATCGTACTTCATCCAAGCAAGTTCAAAATCACATAAACAATTCAACAACAAACGAAAAGTACCTCGCTTTTTGTTGGGAAACATTTTCGTTCGTTCTCCCGATTATCGGAATTCCAGAATTGGTAGTTGGCGAGGATTTTGAGTTGCTGCTCATTCTCGTGAATGAAAACTGAATGCCAGCACGGACGATTCTAAAAGAGCTCATATCACGCCGAGGATTCGGAATAAGATTTAGAAGAAAACTGATGGCTAGTTAGTAATTCAATACAGAACCTCAAGCTTTACTCTAATGACCAATATCTTATCAATTAATAATTCTTACCAAAATATCGGCGTACTGGAGCTAAGCCTTTCACTCTTCGGGTTTTTAATGCGGATAGTATAAGCGTTTGCCTGATTTGTTATCAAACTCCTAGTCAAACCAAATTTCAAGTTTTTATTTTTAAATAATTTTTGTAATTTTGTGGATTATATATACATTTTACCATCCCGTAAAGAAGCAAAAATAAAAATTTGCCTAAAACTTCCAAGAATTTTGTCAATTTTTCAATCTGAATTTTCTCATTTTGATAATATGACTATGTGTACGATAAAAAAAATGTAAACAAACCCCAAGTGTGAGAGGCTTTATCCGGCCCACGGTACACTAAAGAGGTATTGACACTTGCCTATGTTCACCATTACTAATGCTGTCACGAGAAATGTTGTACTTGAGTGTTTTGCCACCATGTAGCGCCAATGATCTGGTCCCCGGTTGTACATAGAGTCTTATGTAAATTCACAACTTTTAAAAAAATTGTAGAAGAGTCAGAAATCAACCAAAAATCTGAAACATGGTGCGAATAGACTACTCATTATGCTCTACATATCAATTAACAGAGTTAATGAAGGCAATTCCGAGCAGCTAACTGTGTGGGCTGCGAGTTTCTTAGGTTAATACCCGATTCCTCTACGAATTTTAAAAAATTGATGAAATTACATTACCTACAGTCTGTTCCACGAGAGTTTGGTATTATAGAGGATAGGCAACCCATGTCACTCACACTTATTTTTTGTTACGGAATGCGAATGGAATGCGGGTTCCCCGTGATTTATAATACCAAACTCTCGTGGAACAGACTGTAGTATTCATGTAGTTTTCATGCTTAGTAATACCTTGCAACGCTCCTAGCGTAGATTATATCAACTGACAAAACTCAGGCGACAGTAACAAACACCGCTAATATACATTCGTGTCAATACCTCTATCTACGCGTCTACAGTAGCGGCCGGATGCAAATAGGCCTATTGATGGTTGGGAAACTGACGGCACGTCAGATGTCACGTGTTTGTTTACTTTTTCAATTGGTCGCAATTTTTATAGTCTGTCCGCAAATAGAATGGGTCACGTAAACAAACCCGCGACCCCCTTTCATGGAAAAAAAATTGGTTACGATGCGAGGAAGCGGTTCAGACACTGATAAGAAACTCCGACCAAGTTGAAATGTAAACAAAACATGATGTCATAATTCCAACGATCAATTCTCCTCTCCTACAACCGACGTATTGTTCAACAATGAGAGAATGAATAACACATGACTTTTTACCATACACATTGAGTATTGACTGTCATTGAAGAGATCCGAGCACAGTAAAATGCATGAAATATTTTCCAACTACACTGGACTGTGTTATTGTGACGTCACAAATATCGATAAAAGATCGATTTTGTCCATTTGGCATTTTGCTCCCGTTAGAAATACATGTGGATCAGTCCGAGCAGCAGGGTTGCGATGCTTTAAACAAACTATGTTTAAAACATGTTTAAAACGGCAAAAATCGAGAAATTTACATTGGCTCTTATGAGAATGTTTTGAACGTTTTAAGCAAATTTTTTGTTTTAAACGTGTTTTTTTTTCAAAAAAGAATTTAGAAAAATCTGATCTATGACATCATCAGATTGTGATGTCACAAGGCTGACCTATGACGTCATCAAACTGTGACGTCACAGGCCTGGACTTTGGAGCTTTATATAATAGAAGGGGAACTTGAAAAAAAATTTTCTGGCATAGCCAAATAAATGAAAATCATGTTCCATGTCTTTTATATTTTATCAGTCATCTTGAAATATTTCAGTCTAGGCTTCTACTAGGTCATGTGTTCGTGAGATGTTATTCGTTTACCCCTTTACCTATCTTGGCGTCGTATAAGTCTTCTATGAGAAATATGAGGTAGCGCGAACTCGCTCCGCTCGTTCGCCCCCTGTCTCGCTGTTGTATTGGAATGGTATGTGACAATTCAAGTCTAGGGGACTTGGAAACATTTTGACTACCCAGCCATATATGATAGAAAGAGGGACTTGGAAAATTTTCTAAATATTAATTATATTAATTATTTATTTATTTATTTAATTATTATTTAATTATTTAATTATTCAATTATTTAATTATTATTGAATTAATTATTTATTATTATTACGCGGGGTGTACTCGCGAATTTCTGAATCACCCACGGGGTAGAGATTTTCTAATTATTAATTATATTGATTATTTAATTATTTATTTATTTAATTATTTAATTATATTAATTATTCAATTATTTAATTACGGAAAGGTTCGGACACAGGTGGGGTGTGGAAGGTATTCAAACGATCGCTGCGAGCGTAGCGGGATTCCGTATGAATTAACACAATTTGTGCGACAGAAATTTCTCGTTGTGTCAATACCTCTATAATGTACCGTGCTCTGCATGTATTTCTTATGGGAAGCAAAATGCCAAATGGACATATCTTCAGCAGAATACCTACTTCTGCTCACTCACACCTATGCATCTTGCACTCACATTCATGTTGCGTTATCACAAATAACACAGTCCAAGGGGCGCTCTTATTTGCGTTTGGACCGGCCTATAGTGGCGCAAGTGTCGTTCCCAAAAACAGAATCAGGTTGTTTTTCCCATAAGGCTAGTGTTATTTCATCAAGCTGTATCTTTGTAATATAAAATAACGAGTATTGGTCGTAATAGCTTTTTTAGGATAGTTGTATGGAAAACTGTCATTTTGTTTCTGTTTTTGAACAAGAAAGTGAGCGTTTTTTGTTTTGAATAGTGACGCACTGTAAAACTGGAGCAAAATGAAAAAACAAGAAGTGGGTGTATAGTCATTGCTAAAAATATGGTTCAGAATTTTTTTTTTTTTTTTGAAAAATACAACTTGAACGTAGGCTCTTAATAGAAAAATGAAGGATATTTTTTAATAAAGTTTTATTGAGAACAATAGTAATAATTGCGGAATTTTTTTTCCAATGGCTTTTGAGTTTTGTTTGACATTTGTAATACATACCTACAATATTTAAATCAGGATACTGAACGATCACTTATATTTATTTTGCTCTACCGTTCAAATATTCTACTTGGTACTTTCATTCACATTATTTGAGTCGATTTCAAGGATTCATCTCTCATCTTTTTTAGGTTTCTACTCGCCCTACCAGTCACAAACTTGTTCCAATTGCTTCTTTTTTTTCCTTCTTCAGCATAGTTTGAGACACTATTGCATATAGCGGTAAATGTAACAATATAAATGAGTTTGCTTGTAATACTGGGTAACTTTTTCGCTTATCAACTATTTAGGAACGTTGATCACCTGTTTTGTAAGGTCAAATTAGAATCTGGCAGTGAAAGTAGGTAATTCCTAATAAGTTGATTTTTAGTATAAATTTTTCATAAGTGGTCCCAAGTAACATACTAAAATTCTGAGCCCCTACCCCCTTGTGCTGATTTCTTCACAAGGGGGAGAAGGTCACATTTTGCGTTTTTTTCTTTGTAATTCACTTGTACGCATTTTATCGAAAAACATTTTCAGTTAAAGTTGTAGCCCATAAAATTTCCTACAAAAAAGGTATTTATGATTTACCTCATAAAAGGAATCGGAAGCGAGATAGTAAACGCTGAACGTCAGGGCAATATTTTTTTACTACACGGAAATATAGGGGCGTGCTAGACGTGGCATCATTCACTAATGGGCGAGCAAGTCCTCCAATTATCCTCGGCTGATGATAATCAACGTTCTCAAGGATTCAGAATCTTCTAATGTAAATCCATTCATCCTGTTTTTCTGTGCCTTTCATGACCCGTCACCAGTTCCTTTTTAATTCCGACCTAATATCATTTATTTGCGTTCTATTTCCCTTTTCAGCATGTTCTTCAACTGCCCGCCGTATTTTCATTTCATTCTAGTTCTGAAGATGATCGTCTCCGGCCTCCGCACGATTAAAACTGGTAGAGATTTTAAATGATTGAAACCAGTGGTTTACTCTTTTTTTAAATTGAAATGACACTACCAGAAAAATTTTAATCTTAGACTTCTTATTATTTATTCAATTTTGTAAGTTTCACATAATTTTTCTCGGACTTTAATTTTTCGTCGTTTTTTATCATATTTTGTGAATTTCACTTTTGTTATTTTATTATTATTTAATTCATAATTTTCACCTTTTTTGACCTCAAGTCATTGTTTCGCCTATCTCTGTGTGCCAACACTATTTTATTTAATTTGTTTCTCTCCATTGCTGGATGCCCATTTTACCTGCTCTCGAGGTCTTCAGTAATACTTGCAATGTAGTTGACAAATGGCAATGTAATACAAATATTACACGTCCCTTAGTGTCCTTAGATACATAGGGTGAGCAAGGAGGGACTAGTAAAGAAATGAATGTATAAATATTCTCAAGAGACTATGGAAAAAATAACAAAAAGCAGAATGAAGAAAATGAATAAATACAAATTTTTGAGATGGAAGCGTAATTTTTCAAAAATATGAGAGTAACAAATGGGAGAAAGAGCACCCCAAAGATAAAGAACGCTGAGACATTTGAAGGTTAATGAAAAAAAGACAAAAAATGTAATCTAAGTGGTAAGGACAAAAATTTGGGAAGAAGACTTGATAATTTGGGAGGAAATACTTTATGAACTCAATAGGCAAATAACACAGGTGAACAGTAATGAACAAATAAATAAACACATTTTGTACATAATTCACAGTATTACAAAACACATAACAAGACTCACACAGCAATAAAGGAACATCACGCTACATTAAGATATAAATATACAGCTCACATAAGCGCACAAAATTGGTCCCAAAAACAGCTCTTTTGAACGTGGACAGCCAATTCACACCACGATTTCCAGGTTGAAGCCTATTAAGTACCTCATACCCTTTATGCCGTGTCTGGATCCGCGTATGATGATTGCAAGTGTGAGGAGACAAACGTTCCGCCAGACGTGATCCTGGCTATCGAGTTGTGTACCCCAAATCGACTTCCAAAAGTGCAAATGTCGTAAAGCTACTTAACCAAATATTTTTCGAGACAATAACGACCTTGGGTGCTAATTTTATCAAAATGAATGATTCCGAGCTACATTTTTCTTTTACAAAAAGAAATAATGCTTAATGAAATGCGGGTATAGTCCAACTTATTATAATCTAAATCTAAAAATGTTGAAAGAT
Source organism: Aspidiotus rigidus (assembly GCA_035079385.1). Taxonomy (NCBI): domain Eukaryota; kingdom Metazoa; phylum Arthropoda; class Insecta; order Hemiptera; family Diaspididae; genus Aspidiotus; species Aspidiotus rigidus. The sequence goes on from JAVHKY010000052.1 coordinate 5,298,786, forward strand.
ATTTTTTGCAAAATTTTTTCTACGCGTTTATAGGTACTTGAATGAACTAAACGTAACATTCCAATGTACAGCTCGACCTGATTTCGCTTGAGCATCACATTGAGAGGAATTTCAAAACAAAAGAAAAATATAGTATCCAGCATTTCACCTTTGATGCACAACTTACCTAGGTATTCATTCCTTCCTGAACAAAAATTTTACTCTCCCCTTATAAATAATTCTTGAATAATTCAGTAGTTCCTGATATATTCTTCTATCATTCTTAAAAACAAGTCAACTTCAAATATCTTTTCAACGTAATGTTTAGAATGGATTTTGTGCGAGAATATTTTATGAAAAAACGAGAGGACCGCGCGAACGGCTTGCGCAACAAAGTACGTTCTCAATGGTGACTGCGAAGATTATTCAGCTTTGAAAACAGAGCACTCGAAGGGGAGACGACAGGTGCGGTTACTTGAAAATTGGGTGACAATTTTTCTTTTTTGGAGCGATCTTGGAGTACACATACACCTTTTACATAGCTTTCCGCTCTCGTGTACTTGCGCTAACGATAGTCTGTAATCAGCGTAACTTTGTCCAAGTTGGTCCTCTTTCGCGAGTTCTTATTATACGTTTTTTCAAGCACGTGCGCGCATGTACAAAATACCGATCTGAATTGACAAACGCATTTGTTCGCGTTTCCCACGGTGCCATTTCTGTACTGAAGCAGCAAAGGTATTTATTTTGAAGAACCCAACATTATTTTAAATAGGAATACCGGTACATACTTTATTGTTGTACTGTACAACAAATCGCCATGTTCATCAATTGAATTTAAGATAATTGGAAACACGCTTCATAGTAGGTAGCATTTATAGCAATCCAACTTTAGAATACAAATACTGAAATGCTGATAAAATCCAACCACATAATCAATACAGCATGTACAAATCTATGTTGGTATTATTAAAATAATATGTGCTGCCACGGTGATTCCCTAGACCACTCATCACCCAAGATATTTTTTCTACACGCACCCCACAATGACGATGAAGAATACAATTTTTTTAGAAACTATTTCAATACAAGTTAGATCGGAAAAATATATATTTTCATTTTTTTTTCTTCTTTCATCTTCTTTTAACGCGATGGAATAATTTCACAAAAACAAATTGAGAGAGTAGGTATCTATATTTTGAAGGATCCGCGGAGAAATTTCTTCCGGAGAAATAATGCGTATTTTTTTATTCTGTAGTCCATAGCGCGCGTATTATGTGAGGGTATTTATACTCAATTGTATAAAATTAAAACGTAAAGAAACGTTCTCTAGATAAACTTGAAAAGAGTGAGCGAAAAAAGTGGGACAAGAATAGTAAATTATGCATTAAGGGAGAGATGTGATCGTTTTGCGACGAGGGCGAGTGATCACTGTGATACATAAAATCTTGACACATACCTACACTATGCCATAAGTACGAAAAAAATGAACGTTTGTGGTTCATTGATACAGTTTCATCAAACGCCATTTTTAGTTTCTTCGCCTGTTTTACCGACTTTAGGAGGTATTGCAGTCTTGCGCGCGGTGTAATTTTTGGTGCGAGGTGTGTTTTCTCGGCGTTTCAGACAGTATGCATCAAGATTTTAACATTGGCTCAAATTTATATAATCCTTTTTTTGTGTATGTATATACCAATAATATTTTTGTGCACGAATGTTCTCTGTTGGTATTGGGTCGATTTATATGAAATTGAGAATTATTGAATTTTTATATGTGTGCTAGAATAGTCAATTTTTTGAAAATCAGATTGGTAGTTTTTGAAATTTTTCTGTTTTAAATTTAAAAAATTTGTTGCGCGGCAAGTCACACGTCAGCTCGTTAACCACGCCGCGCCGCGGTGAAGAGAATGAATGTTGTTATAGAAAATAAAGAGTTTTTTTTTTCCTTTAGTGTGAGTAATAGTTTTTTCATGTTCCATGATTGAAAATTTTTGACGGATATTCCATTGAAGCGGGAGAGGGAGGATAGTATTCGGGTGTGGATTACTGATATCTAGAAGAGTGAATAAAAATTTAATGATGCTTAGCAAACTTTGAAAATGTGCTTGTTTGGAAAGCGAAGTTATTTTGCTGTTGGAAACGAAAACTATTAACCATGAACGTAAAATTGGCAACTGCACAACCGTGGGCCGACTTTTACATTGCTCTTATGGGGAGAAACTCTTTGAGCGTCTGTTTCTTAAGAAAATATTAAGTTTTTGAAAAAATCGAAAAGAACAAAAGTTGTAGCTTGTGAAATTTCCTTTAAATAAGGGTCAACTCGATTTTTTCATGAGAGAGGTGTTTTACATGTAAATGCGTGGGCCGAATGCGGTGTTGCCTTTCTACGTTCATGGCTTCTAACTATAGGAGGCTTTGTCTTAATTAATATGACGAAGCCAATGATGAACGAAATGGGGAAAAAAAGTAGAGATGTAGGAAAATAAGAAAGGGAAAGTCGGTTTTGCTTTTGCGCTGCGAAAGCTTTTTGGTTATTCTCTTCCTGTTTTCTTCTTTCTCTCCTACTTTTTGGGAACTCTATCATTCGACAAGGAAACGCCACTTCCTCCTTGGAAAACTGCTTCATAATGAGCCACTTCTACAGTACGTATGATGTAAAAAATATTATTTATTCCTTTGAGTAGTGAAGGTATGTTTTTCGTTTTAATAATTTATACCACGGGGTTTATTCTGAACTATATTGATATAAATAGAAAGTCGAATATGTCCGGCACTGCCGTCCAAAATTTGAAGAAAAATTCAAAAAATAAACAAATAAATGACTTATTTATTTATTTATTTATTAAAAACCCGACGTTTTGACAGTACAACTGTCATTATCAAGGGTTATAACGTGAATGAAAAAAAGAGAAGAGTTTACAGAAATACGAATGAACTAAAGAATATTAGTCATGATGAGGTACACGTTTCATGACCGGTAAGTACAGGCTAATGACACCATCGACGTCGGATTTAAAGTTTACAGCGTTATCATTTTTCAAGATCTCGACAGCTTCGCGTATTTTCCTTTTTGTGGTATTATCCTCAAAACATATTATAGATGGATTATCGAAATTAAAATTATGTCCCGTTTCAGTCGAGTGTCGGCACAGAGCGCTGGTATCCAGGTGGTTCGATACATTGGATTTATGTTGACGAATCCTTTCCTTTAGTCGTTGCATAGACAAATTTCCTCTGACGTCATACAGATGACAAGAATACCCGTTCCGGTGTTTATGATCTGACAAGAGTACCCGTTCTGGTGTTTTTGATTTGGTTGCTCGCATAAGAATACACAGGGAGCAAAGATCTAGGTATAAATATACAAAAACTACACGGTGAACTTGACGTTAAAATTAGTATTTTCAATTTAGATGGTTCCTAGAACGTGTTCATGTACTTTTGGTTATTAAGAAATGGCTCATTTCCAAATAGTAACACTTCAATCTCTGTTTCTTGTGTTATTCTTATGGGAGTCAAAAGTCTCCTAAGCCACCGTGGCAACACTGATTCCTAACTATGACGTAGGCAGGAAATCGGTCTATTGTTTCACCCACATATTCCACATTACAGCTGTCACAAGAGAGCTTGTATACAAGCCCAGAGTTTGCTTCTGGAGGTATCTGATCCTTAATTTTACTGAAGAAACACCGGTTTAGATTGTGACCACTGAAGGTGATCTTAGTATCCGAATTTAATTTGCTGAGATATTTTCTAATTAAAAGGCTAGGAGTGCCAATAAAGGGGATAGAAAAATAGTGTTTGGCTTTCTTTTTTACGTTAAGGGGAGTGGCGTTGTCAATTAAGCTATTAGAAGAAGAATCGTTGTTTACGACTGAAAGTATTATAATTTATATTAAAATTAAGAGAATTAACAAAAGGTTCAGGATAATTGTTTTGACGAAGTAGGTTTTTAAGGTTATTTATAATTTCAGGGTGAAATCTTTTATCAGAGTGAGAAAGCCAATTATTAAGAAGACATTTAACAGTATTAACTTTAAGGTGTTGAGGGAGGTTGGATTGGAAATTGATAATTCGTCCAGAAAAAGTGGGTTTACAATAATGCTTAAAGATAAATTTACAATTGTCACGAATAATGGTAATGTCAAGAATGTTAATAGAATTATTGGTCTCTTTTTCACATGTAAACTTGAGTAAAGGGTAAAAGTTATTCATATAGTCAGAAATGTTATCAAAGAGGTTCTTTTTCACAATGCAAAAGCTATCATCTCCATACTTAACTAGGTATTTAATGTCAAAATTCTGTTTAATGCTAATAAATAATTTATCGAGGACCAGTTCGGAGGCTATGGCGGACAGAGGACTGCCCATTGCAAGGCCTTGTACTTGAGCATAGCTTATACCCTCAAAGTTGCAGTAACTGTTTTCTAAACAGAAGATGATGGCTTCCTTAAAGAGATCCTCGGTGATGGTCATGAACTCCCTTAACTCAGTCCATCTCTCACTGATGACTTTGGAAACTAGCGACGCGAGGATGCAAGTATACATCGAAGTGGCGTCAAATGACATCATTATCTCATCTTCTTCAATGGTGAGTTCGTTCAGGTCATTGATGAGTTGCCATGAGTTGCGGATGTTGATAGTATCGTCTGAGATACATGAAAGTACACTTGCAAGAAATTTAGAGAGCTCATACATTGGAGCCTTAGTGAACGAGACTACTGGTCGAAGTGGAATATTGGGTTTATGTAGTTTTGGTAGCCCGTAGATACGAGGTGGTAGGCTTGTATAAGTGGTAAGGCGATGCTTGAGAGGAAGTTCGATGCAATGATTATCATATAGTTTTTTGACTAGTTCGTTGTTTTTCCTCTGGATTGATGAGGTTGGATCTTTCTTCAAAATACCCGGACAAATTAATTAATTCTTAAGTATATTGATATAATCCAAATAAAAGCTTCTAGCGAAGTTCATGAATCATGACTTATACCAATATTAGGGAAAAGGGGTAGTTGGACGACCGAACGATACTACCTCTTCATGGAACCGTGGTAGAATTTCATAACAAAGAAATTTACCGATTCTTAAAACAGTATGGACTTTATTAAAAAAAATTGAATTTTTTGTTAAATTGAATTTTTTTTTTAAAGCAAAATCTGTTTCATAGCTTGAAATCAAGACGAAAATAAGTACATGTAAAACTACATTCCCCACAAATATTCCATATACGCTCTAAATGAAATACCGACCTCTTTTAACCAGGAGAATCTTAGGGCCTGATTTTCCTATAACAATTACTCTGAATTCTCAACCATAAAAATGGGGAATATTAAACTGCACAAGAAAAAAAAAAGATTTCACAAGAGAAAGAGCACAAGAAAAAAATAATAAATTACCTAGTTTTGAAAGAGATTGCCAAGGAAGGCTCATACACAAGATATTAACAGAAATACACGAGATATTATCGGAATTTCCCAAGAAAAGTGTACATTGTAACTGGAGTAAATAAATGAATTGCAATATCTAAGTTAATAGTGATGTGCGAAAGAGCAGAAAGAAATGCACTATAAAGGTCATTCATTTTGTTGCATTGTATGTTCAAGTTCAATAATAGTAATTTCAACAGAGGAAGAGGACGATTTCTGCCTGACCATTGTTGGAGCGATTCTAGTTGAATCTGTAAATGTTTTTCCTAGCAGTAATTAGTGACCAGTGTAGTGAAGTACTTGTGACGCGATGGACTGTGTTATTGTGACGTCACAACTATCGATGAAAGATCGATTTTGTCCATTTGGCATTTTGCTCCCGTAAGAAATACATGTGGAGCAGAGATCACTACGCTACCAATTGAATATAAGAAATGATACGGTCAAGAGATTTTTTTTTTTCAAATAGCGACAAGTTGATAAATTTAAAATATAAACTTTTCTGTAAATTTTAACATCTCATATTAAATTAATACCATGGTCATCTTTGCTCTGCATGTATTTCTTATGGGGAGCAAAATGCCAAATGGACATATTTTCAGCAGAATAGCTATTTCTGCTCACTCACACCTATGCATCTTGCACTCACATTCATGTTGCGTTATCACAAATAATACAGTCCATTGATGAGTTTACTTATACAAGTTGGTGGGGAAGTGGTCGTGTCGGCAAGATCCAGCATTGTGCAATTGTATACAGTTCGCTGAAACATCAACCGTCCCGCCAAAACTTTGGACAGACGCCTACAATTGGGCACAATCAAATTCCGCGATTTTACAACATGATGGAGAAAGTTGTACGCATTACGTCACCGTATCATCTAGGATGAATACAGCAATTACACCAAGAATGCTACAGAAGCATCAGAAACGTGACGGCAAATGGGCGGACTTCGACGAGTTTAAATCATGGCGGACGGAGCTCTGGACTCTTACCATATCAGCCTCTGGAGTCAAATGTACATACTCTGCATACTTGAAAAAACGACGATATAAACATGCGCCAGGCATCCAAATCGGACGGCAAGAGGTTAGTGTGGCGGCAGAAGCTAAGACTATCCCTCTGGGACAGAAAAGGAGAAGAGGTCGTCCCGGGAAGGCCAAGAAGGCCCTCATTGTACAATAGTCAATTGTGTGTTTGTTTTTAAAATGGGAACTGAAATAATTCTTTTTCCTGTGTACAATTATGTTGTGTGATATAAAATTGTTCCTGGGCATATGTATTTTTATAAAGTTAAACATTTGATTTCTTGTGCATTATAATAATTTGTTAATTTCTTCTTGTGAAACATTTGTTTTCTTGTTCGTCATTTTGAAATGCTGCTGAGTCCCTTTCTTTACCTTGTGTTTCCTATTATTTTTCTCGGGCCGATAAATGGGTGCCCATAAAAACTATCAGGCAACCCTGTAGAAAGCAACTTACTTAAGACTTAGACAGCTGCGTACTTCACTAATTTTAACAATTTGGTTACAGTGGAGGAACTGTGTAATGAAGTTTGGTGCCAAGACCAGGTTGGAAGAGGGAAGCTCTCATTATCCTTATCTGTGACGCCGTGTCATTGTCGACATGCTTCACAGGCCAGTCGACGCAGCAGCTCTATAGGATGTCGATCTCTATTGGCAAGACGTAGCTCGGCTGGATTATGGTGGATTACGTGTCAAGATCCAGCTAAGGTAAGCTCATCTTTGATACAAAGAGAAGATTATAATTCACAAACACACAGTTACTAGAGTTGTAACTTTGGGTGTTTGTTACTTGTAAATTTAGGTGTCATAACATGGAACGGTTATAAGTTGAAATATATTCTATGTACGTTATCGAACAACGCCCAATGAGTATGGATGATAGTTTTCATAAAGAAATTAATAAATAAAAATAACGAGATACAGCTAAAAACCAAGATAATAATTTTTTCCGCAATTGCTCTCCAGTTGAATAAAGATGAAAATGAAAAAATTACAATTCACCATTCAAAGTCACTTGGTAATGTTTGCTTAATAAAAAACTGGCTCGTCCTACTTTATCAATAAACCCTAAATATTGAGGTGATTTGTAATTTTTTACGTCTTTTCTTTGTTCAATCACAATGTATTGTACCTAATATTTCTAATTTTCTGCAGTGTTGTTGCTAACATTTTGGATATTTTTCTAAAACGTGTCTTTCATCAAGTTCCTTTTTGCTGTAAAGGACATATGCTACAAACAATAATTCATCACTAGAGCTCGGATTTTATGGCATTATAGAGGAAGGTTTGTGGTGCTGAAAATTGAAAATCTGGCAAATCTGGCATTTATAGGCTACACGAGGAAAATATACGAATTTTTAATGTCAAAAAAAGTAAATTGCAAAAATTAATTTATATAAATGCATGAAGTATTAAATTATCTACAGGTGTCTTGAGTTAAATATTACAACGTAAGGATGAACTGAATGCGGTTTTTACTTTCGGCATGATTATCGCGTAACGGAACACTGGAAGTACTGAATGAGAATGACTAAGAAACTTAGCACACAGCGTTAACCCTCTCATGTTTATCTTTCGTCTCACACAAGTCGTAACGTGAAGACGCACTTCCAATCGATTTACTGACATTTGTTTCAAAACGAAGTATTAACGTACATATTACGGATATTTGCATTTTTTTCTCGAGAATTATCGGCAAATTAAGTAATTTTACTATCGCACGACCGATTTTGGCATTTTGTGGCATTTATCTTGAATTATGGCATTTATAGCATTTCTGGCATTTTATGGCAAAATAAAAATTTTTTCCTAAGGTCCCCTACCTATGAAACGCACTCATATTTGATTTCCCACCGTCTGCCCCTTCAGGAAACCAAAAGGCAAATACCACACAATCCGAGCTCTATTCATCACCTATTTTACTAATTTGCTATTGGTTAATGTAAGAAAGCAGTAATATAAAAATAACGCAGAATAGCAAATTCTCATTGAAATTGATAGAACAATTTCCTCTTACATAGACCAGTAGAAGCCAAGTAGGTAAAAAATGAACAATTGTGAACTGCAATGAGAAAAGGATGCTCATTGTCCAGTGACAGGAACACTATTTCTCTATGATTAGATGTCCAATCAGCGAGAGACGGTGTTCCTGCAAATGGGCAATAAACATTCTTTTCTCATTGCAGGTCACAATTGATATTGGCACTTATCAATCATCAATTTATGAATACGGCAGAAGCGACTTAGGCTTATAAGTTGTTTCATGAATTCAGCCAGCTTAGCTTTTGGCTTTTGGCTCACTTCAACAGCTTCGCGGCGAACAGCTTGGAGCTTAATTGATATTTTTTCCCCTTTAAAATGAAATTAACTAATCAATCACATTCATACTCGACTTATCGTAAACTCATAACCTTTGACTAAAATTTATAGTCGAAGCTTGTAACGCTGACGCCTTCCTTGTCTCTCTTGACTTTCTTGTTTTTTCATTTTTCGGAGACCGAGCAGCACTGCAGCGCCTACTGTGAAGCTGCGGGCTGCAGTACCGAACTACTAACTACTGTCAGAAAGTAGAACTAATCCAAAATATAAATCTAGAGAAATGGGCACTTTGCATCATGATTCACTCAGAAAGGCCGATTATTTTCTCCTGATTGAAGAACGAAAAGAAGATCCATCAAGTTCATTAAGCTGTTGCACAGTGACTGGTTTTTGGCTTAATGAATATTGGGAACAGCTTATGCTTAAGCGGCTTCTATGTTCAAAAATCAGCTTAGGCTTTGACTTAAGCGATTGACGGCTTAAACTTTCCATCCCTGGGCAGAAGAGGCTACTGAAAATCAATTAGATGAACAGTTGAACACTAAGATTGTGATTTGTGGCTGTAGGATTGGAGATCAATGTCCGTTTGTTTAATGCTTTCTTCTGATAATTCATAATTTAATTATAGATTGGTCATAAATACTGGTACTTATTATTCCAGAGGCTTAGACCATACAACAGATAGACCGAGCGTAGTAATGAACATGATAAGAATACACTTAAGAAAATAAGGGGGACTGGACCTTATTTACAAGTTTGATGAGCGGCGCGGGTGTACGGTGCGTTTCACTGCTCCGCGCGTTCACCCGCGTTGCCTTTATTGAGGTCTAGTCCCCCTTATTTTCTTATCATGTCTTCCGTTCAACGCGTTGTACACACTTATATGGCCGATGCTCGGTCTATCTATTGTATGGTCTAAATTCAGAGGAGGGATAAAGATCTGACTTTACTGCCAATTGAAGCAGAAAATGGAAACCACGGTGTATTTTAGAGGTATGGACGCGCGCCTATGCCTCTGGCCTATGCCCAGCAGTAAATGTTGATTGTTGTCCCCGGTTTTGTGATGATTCCGCAACGTATTGCTTGAGTGCATTGAAAGTTAGAGATGGGATTTATACAAAGCCTTATGGCAATGCACTGCTTTTCTAAAAATTATTAAAAAATCAGAAATCAACACAGAGAGCTGAAACTTGGCACAAAAATGCAGTAAATTTCAATATATAATGTTCAAAAAATATTATATTCATGAGTGATATGCTCAATTAAGGTTCCTACAGTAATGTGGTGCTACTAGCGAGGTGTGAAAAGATACGCCAAACTATCTCAAGATTGTTGCAACCAGGGTTGCAACCCTAGCGGAATTTTGCATCAACTATCACGTTTTAAGAGACAGAATTTTCATCTTGTGTCCTAGTGATGGGTATAACTGGTTATTCCCTCCTTAAATAACCTGATTTGACCGGTTAATTACATTTGAAAATTAACCAATTACTGACATGAATAACCGGTGCACCGACTGCACTGTTGCAATTTCCCATTTTTGGCTTAGCGCACTATAACATGATAATTAATAAACTTATTCACATTAAGGAAGGATAGAAATATGACCTTGAGAACGGAAAGGTAGATTAAAATAACCCGGAGCGTTCCGTTCTCGAGGTCATATTTCTATCCTTCCTTAATGTGAACAGAGTATATAACTTAGGAAATCACAAAAAATGCTTCATTATCGGACCAATATTTTCAACGTAGATGAAGCACTTTTTCTATAATTACTCAAATGTCAGTTGAGTTTTTATTATGGCTACTCGACTAATCGGCTACGGCAGTGTTTGTTTGTTGTTCTTATTTCTATAGACAGCGTACATATCAATGTACAAATACAAAAATTAGATTTTTTTTTTTGTATCATTTTATTTTTATCCAGATAGCGTACAAAATGTATTGGTATATAGGCCTACTATAATTCGATAACTGTTTCTTGTGATTTGTGCCCACTATTTTCTATGGAATATGAAAAAACGACGGCTTCCTTTACAAAGTTAAGTGAGGAACGCAGGGAACCTGTTTCATGAGTCAAATGGGATTTGGTATTGAAAATTCAAGGAAGCCTAGACCTAGATAAAGCTAGTATGAGGAAGGCCCAGACCTACTATGAGCGTAGTATAATATAGTTTGACAGTCTAAATTTTTCTCGAATCTCCAGCTATATATTCCAAGTCCTTTTCATATCATATATAGCTCAAGAGTTGAAAATTTTTCAAGTTCCCCTCCTATCATATATAGTATAACTCGAGAGTCGAAATTTCTCGAAGTCCCTCTCCTATCATATATGGCTCGAAAGTCGAAATTTTTCCAAGTCCCCCTCCTATCATATATAGCTCCAGAGTCGAAAGTTTTCCAAGTTTTTTACTGGACAGCGCATGGCGCACGGCAAATTTCTAAAAAAACCCCCAGAACAGGTTCCCTGTTGAAATTATTTGGAGAACCTTAGCGCTCCTACGTGGTTGAATTTTGCAACATTTAAACGGACCGTGATGAAAACTTGTTGACAAAATGAAAATGAGCGGGAAAATTAACAGAATTTGGACTGGGCATATTCTAGGTTCGTCAGCGTCGATTGAAGAAAAATTGATAAGCGGAGTAATATGCGGAACACATAGGCAATGGTGGAAAGCCGAAGTCAATGAACGGCGTAGCAGAAGCAGCAGCCGGTTTTGAACGGCTTTTAAGCCAGTTGTAAGCCAGTGCTTAAGTATGCAGGAGGCTAATGAAAAGCCAATGAAAATGATGGAAGCAGCCAAAGCCATTTGAACGAATCATTGACATGGTTAACCTCAAAAAGCAGCTGAAAGCGTATCAAAATATAAAAAACTTCCTTCATACCAATGGAATGGGAGAAAAGCCGTCGGCAAGCGAAAATTGGTCAACGGCTAGAAGCTGAAGCCGAAGTTTTAAGGCGATGACGAACGGCTTTCCAGGTACCACTGCATGTAATTTAGGTATATGGGGATTCTTAAGTTTTCTTTAAATTACTCAAGATGGAACGATTTCGAAGAAAAAAACACAAATAATCAAATTGAAAGATCTTAAAATTTCCTATAAGGTTACCTGATTTTCAATTAAATCTGAGCAATTTTTTATTTCCCATAAGAATTACATCAAAGAAATTGTCGACGCTGGCGCACCTACAATACGCCCAGTCCGAATATTGATACCGTTTTCAATTTAGCTAAAAACAAAGGGTATTACACCTGTTCATTCGGGTTTCCTTATTTATTTATTCATATAGGGCTTTTCCATGTCGGCGCATTGCATACGTATTCTCCTACTCGTTAAATGGTAGTATTTCTAACATTGCTCTTATGGCAAACTACTCCACAATGAAGATGAGTATGCAATCCAGCAACACCCATAAGAGCTATGTTAGAAATACTACTATTTCGATAACACGTAGGAGAATACGTATGCAATGCGCCGACATGGAAAAGCCCCAATGCATACTCATTTTCATTGTACTACCATTTCGATAACACGTATGAGAATACGTATGCCATGCGCCGACATGGAAAAGCCCTATATAGGCCTATCTGAACGATTCTTCTGTACACGGAACTCCTCCACCAGATGGATTGTTTTGAAACTTCAGCAGGTCATAGTACGACTATACCGGTATTATATCTGAAAATGTGCATCTGCAATTTTTTTTTGAGGATTGGATGAGTAGTTCTCGAGATACCTATACACAATAAACAAAACAAAAATTAGAACCTTTTATTACTCGTATTAGTTTTTTACTTTCTTGAGTTGTTTCTTTTTTTCTATTATTGGTCATACACAATGTTGAAAATCGATACATCTATAATTGAGAACAATTTTTTAGTCCTCATCAAGTGTGCTGCTAGACTATCTTGGTGACTTCACTCTTAATTCATTCTTGATTTATAAATCATTTTTAGGTGGATACGTAATTGATAGTCGTTCATAGTTGATTTGAGATGTTTCAGGAGATGGGACTATTATTTTCAATTTGTTTGGTCTAGATTCTTTGAGTGAGATTGGAGGTTAGACTTATGAGTGAACCAGACTCGGGTAATGAACTTGTTTATTCTTGTGTTTGGAGAGGTCGGAGTGTGAGGGATTTAATGAGGGGTTGACCGTTGGATGATTGATTGCTTGTTTGTCTTCAATATCGATATTTTTCGTTTTCCGGGCGATGTCCTTGCAGCCGTATTCCTAGATGAAGAATTTTGGGATGGAGTTTGCATGAAAGATGGTGATGAGAGTGTGAATCTATGAGTGGATGAAAAAAAGAGCGGCTGGAGATAGCATTAAATGATGCCAGAAATTGGAGATGATCAAGAGTTGAGCCACTCAGCCTAACAGTTTACTAGACCAATACTAAACTAAGAATAATGATTACATCCGTAGCAAGGTTCACGGGGGGGGGGGGGTAGGAAGCAGTGAACTTTTTCTATGTTTTAGAGGTTCTAGATCACTTTTATCCTTAGAAAATTTTACGTTTCTTTTCTTTATATTTATAGGTCTATATTTAGGCCTATGAGATTTTTCTTGTCGCGGATCTTCTCCAAAACTACAGGATGGATTTTTTCATGATTTAGGCAAGTTATAGTCTCATAACTGAAGATGGGCGCCAACGATTTGTTGGAGAATCAAAAGAACCTACAGTAATTGATAGTAATTCACCAATGCATTTCCGATTGACTTAATACAATTCTGCAGGTTACGATTAATCATATTGAAATACATGAGCATATTCGGAGAAGTAATCAAAATATAAATTTGCAAAGAACATTTGTTGTAGCCCCGTAACAATGTGGGGAGGGGGTGGGGAATGAAACTTCTTGATACGTTTTGTAGGTTTTAGATTACTTCCAGCCTAAAATAAAATAAAATTCAGGGGATTATGGGTATTTTTACCCTGTCATCAATTGATGTGACGTCATGGTGATAGACTTCAAAAACTTGAGTTTATTGTTTATTCTATAAATATCTTGCTTGATTGGTAGGTTTTTGGTATACAATCTAAAGAATGGGAGTGATTCTCTTGATGAGTTTTGAATTGTGAGATGAAAAATTGTGTTCTACTCTAGCAGCTGTGTGAGTGTTTTTTGTATTGGTTTTTGAGTTGATGACCGTGGACTAATGGGGCTTTTTCCTAACTTCTAGGAGAAGTTTATCTCTCTTATATGCTGTATAGGCGTCTTTGTTACCTGTGGTTTCAATAATTGAATCGGTTTTTGCAAAAAGGGCCTAAGTGTACTTTAGGCCCTTTTTAATTAAAATACGCTACTACGTAGGGCGCAGTCTAGCGAACATGTCATTAAACTTTCAAATTGTTCTGACGTGCCTTCGTTGATCATTCGTTGATGTTCGGTGACTATACGACCCGTATTAACACGTACGTTGTTTCATCCTTATCAGTTCCCGAGTTCCCGGCAAACTGTTGCTAATTCAAAACTCTTGCGATATAAGATACTATCAATCAATCAAATAATTTATTTTTTCTTTTTTTGTGGGACAAGAACGACAGACGCTGGATCCAAAACTTCCGAAAACATTTTAAGGAGTTTTTAGTCAATCAGTTTTATTTTTATTTATTTATTTATATTTTATTTATTTATTTATTTATTTATTCATTATTATTTATTTGTTAATTTTTTGTTCGTACATTGTTCTTTCAAAAAAAGTTTATATGCCCAAAAAATTCGATTATAATATTATTTCACTTGCCCCTTAACACGGTAAAAATTGTGTTTTTACAAAAAGGGCCTAAAAGGTAGTAACTTTTTCCGTCTTTTTATCAGCGCGATGATCTTCGTAGATCTTCAATTCCTTCAAAATATTGTAGTCCGATAACTCTAATCTTCATTCCCAACTTGTTCAAAAACATTTCATTCGCTCAGAATTAAAATTTTTAATGTTGAAATTTCAAACACGTTTTTCTAGAAACGAGATTTTTGCACTTGGGCCCTTTTTGCAAAAACAGATTCAATTTACACTCGTGTAATTCTTAATTATAATTCAAGTGGACCCTAATTTCTACAATTCGTATATTTCTTCCAAGACACAATATTTCTTTTTTCTTTTCCTGTATTTATATTGAGAAGAATATCTTTCATACTAGTTTTGTTTTGATTTTTCCTTCGTTCTTTTCCGTTCTCCGAAAGTAATTTAAATTTTCCTGTCTCATCTCTGCGTCATAATAATGTATATGGATGTTGTGTAGCTCATTGTACTTATTTCATAAATAATTTTATACTCATAATCTGGGTATACGTATTCAGAAAATGAAAAAAAAAGAAAAATTAAAACGACGCGACAATTTAAAGTACAAAAGAAGAGAGCGAGAAATAGAAAAGGGTAAAAGAGTCAGCGATTGTCAGTCAAGGTGGTCAGGGCGTGTGAACGACGATAATAATCTGTATGTGATATGACGCTTCTTTATTCTAACTGCTCCTGTTCATTTTGAGATGAATGATAGGAGTCAAACCAAAACAGAAGACCTTGAATTGAATGCTCAGACTAAAAGAATTTGAAAACATTGTTTATAATTATACACGGATAAAAGAAGAAAAAACGACTGCAAATTAAATAAAAATGAAAGGTAAGGGTGTTGGCAATGAGGAAAGTACATGGACACGTAACGATAGAGAACAATTTTTACCAGAGCACAACATCAGCTTATTCGAGATAAATATCATCCAAAAATAAACGAACCGAAGAATTTAGAGCCGAACGTGAAATTTCCAAAATTAAAATAAGTTAAAAATAAATAAATAAATAATTAAAATAATTGATAAAGTAAAAATTTAAAATTTAGTCGAGTTTTGTTAAAAGTAGGTAAGTCAAAAGAATTGTAAAATAACGAGGGTAAAAAAAGAACTAAAATAAACAAAGAAATGTGAAAGGAAGTAAATTTTGAGTCAAGAATAAACCAGAATGACGATAATAAAACGATTTTTTTACAGCGACCGGTTTCGGACATGCGGCGATGACCATCATCAGGCAACTGAAATGAACACAGTAAAATGATGTAATCTTAAACAATTACGACGTGTGAGAATGGGAAAAATCCAGCAAGAACCGCGAAATAGGAGTAACGAAATTGGCCGCAAGATCGTTGGGGAGTTTTTCGCCGTGAATTTTATGCGCCGAAATCGTTTCTGCCTCCTCTAAATGATTCATTAGTTTGCCTTTCGAGCAATAATGTAGAATTTTCCAGCTTACTTTGTCATCGAACCCGTGATTTGAGTCGAAGCAATGCTTCGCCATTGCCGATTCGGCTTGCTTCTTAGTATTAAAGTCAGTTCTTTCTTCCGGGTCAGTTCGGCAAGCTTCTTCTTGATCTGTTTTGTTTGGGCTTCCACTCGTTTTTCCACATAGTCTTCTCCTTTCTTCCTCCATCCTCCTTTTTCGAACATCATTTCTTTAAATTCTAGCGGGTGGAGTAACCTGGACAGATGGAAATATTGATCATACAGTAGACCATTCAACCTGGTAGATTTTCTTGTAGAGTTCCCCAATTTCGTTCTTCACTCTCAATCTTTCGGCTTGCATCAAGGTTGAAACTGAGCCGGAAGAAAGAAGAAAGAAAGGAAGAGACAGCGAGAGTTTAGCACAAATTTGCTCCCAGAACCGAGAACCTATCAAGCGTCACCTTCACAGAAGAAGAAAGAAGACTGCTGGACAAAGGCATGCAGCCAGAGAGGCTGAACCAGTGTAGGCTTGAAAGTATGGCCATTAGCTGCGAACAAGTAATCCAAACCATGGAACACGACGTGAGACCAGAAGCCCGGACTAAAATTGGAAAGTGCTGTTGGACATCAAAGAGGATATGTGCCGAACCTATGACAGAACGCAAGTAATGCAGAAAATCTACAAAAGAAGATCCGACAGAACAACCTGATTTTGACAAAGGCGGACAAGGGCAGCACGGTAGTGGTAATGGAGAAGGAGGACTACACCCAAAAAGTGGAGTCGAACATCGCAGTTAATGGATACCAAGAGCTGGTATGGGACCCAACACGGAAATACCAAGATGACCTGAAAGCTGTGTTCAAACGGAACAATGTACCCGGCAATGGAAGGACGCTTGAGATGAACCCAGTTGCACCAAAACTCAAGGGGCTTGTAAAACTCCACAAAGCGGACCGTCCGATGAGACCCCTGGTCAACAGCATTCAATCACCATGCTACAAGATAGCAAAGATCGTAGCCACATTCCTGAAAGAAAATTACCAGTTTGCACCCAGACGAAGTATCAGAAACAACGGAGAGCTGATTAAGCAAATGGACAAGTTGGAAATCAGGAGTAACGACAAGCTGATATCCTTTGATGTGACTAATATGTTTGGTACCATACCGAAGGAGGAACTTCTCACTCTGCTCAAAAACAACAGATACCATGGGAACCCCGATGGGTCGAAGTACGCCAACATAGTGGAAGAGATCTTGAGCCAGAATTACTGCCGCTTCAATAACAGGTCAGGAAAGGGGACTTGCGATGGGATCACCGCTGTAACCAATACTGGCGGAGATATTCATGAATGATATGGAAAACAAGATATTGAAGGGCAGCAAGTTCAGAAACTCGATCAAACACTGGGCCAGATATGTAGATGATATCCTAATTGTGTGGTCAGGCACTGATAGACAGGTGGATCTATTCCTTTCAGAAATGAACGCGATGAATGAGAGCATCAAATTCACAGTGGAAAAAGGCAATGAGACCATCAACTATTTGGACCTTACACTCACAATAGAGAACAATAGGATAGAATACAAAATCTACAGGAAGCCGACGCATACTGACACCATCATCCCAAATGACTCCTACCACCACCCCAGGCACAAGTTAGCGGCAATCCAGAACTACTGCTACGAGCAATTTCTATCCTCAAGAACAACAAAGAGAAGCGGAAAGAGATCGAGATAGTAAAGCAGATCGCAGAAGCCAATGGCTACCGCAGATGTGTGGTGGAGGAGTCTTTGGGAAAATGGAAACAAAGAAAGGAACCCATGATAGCATAGTGAGAAAGTACTCCGGATCGATACCATATATAGGAAAGTACACAAACAAGGTGATAAAGGCGTTCAATGGCTACGATGTGAATGTGGGTATCCAGAATAACCAACCCATGGTGAAGAGAATCAGCAATGACCAGACGGAACAAAAGGACAAGGAAAGCTTGAGCGGAGTGTACAAGCTCAGTTGTGAACAGTGCGAGGGGATCTATATCGGTGAGACTGGGAGAAAGTTTGAGATCAGGAGGAAGGAGCACAAAACGTTGAGGGAGAAAGAAGATGGCAAATCACTGTTTGGGAAACACTGTAGCGAGGAAAACCACGATGGAGAGGGAATATTTGAAGTCATACACATAGAGAATCGCACAAAGAGAAGAAAACTCTGGGAACAAATGGAGATTGCAAAAGCCAAGAGGAAGAAAGCCTGCCTCTTGAACAATGTAATCACATTTGACGGATTATTCGGCCTGGTGATTGGACGAGAGAAGAAGAACGGAACCAACCAATGAGACGGCAGGAATCCAGGTAGGCAATAGAAATGCAGCATTTAGGACAATAGATTGAACCAATCACAAAGCAGTATATTTTAGCCAATAAGAACACACTGTCACATTATTGTAAGAATAAGTGAACCAATCACAACACAGCATTGTTACAGCCAATAAGATCACAGTGCAGGGCTTGCGACCGAAATTTTTTTAACGGTTAACGGTTATCGGTCAAATGACCTCCCAAATTTTTTCGGTTATCGGTTATCTGTCAAAATGTGGGAAAATATAACGGTTATAATGCTGCCGTACAAAGTAGAACGGACGTATATGCGAAAACAACGATCACGGAAAAGTATCAAAAAGAATTTAAAAATGTATTCAAAAGATATTAAGATCGCATAAATTGATCACTCATAGTAATTTTCAACGTAGAATTCGATAATTCTAATAATTTTCTTCAATAAGTGCTCAATCTTCAGATACAGTACATTTTTTCACCTCGCGATGCATATACGTCCAAAAAAGGACGTATATGCATTGATATGCAATCGACTGTGATAGTAGTGGTATGTGAATACGAAGCTTCGTTACCATCACACATACAGCCCATTGATCCGAACGCCTCATCTCGGTGATCGTTGTTTTCGCATATACGTCCGTTCTACTTTGTACGGCAGAATGGTTAACTGTTATAACCGATATAACCGCTATAACCGTTAAAAAATATATATTTTTAGGTTATAACGGTTGAAATGCGTGAACACAACACATATCCATCGAAAAATCACATACCTAATTTAGAAAATAATTCAATATTATTACTACCTCTGTACCTCTAGATACTAGATAGTGGACAAACTCGACAATCTCGTGACTCATCACTCTCCAGTCTCCAAATTCACAGATTGCAAATATTTTTTTCTTTGTTTTCTACTTTTCTTATTTCTAGTTTTCTTCTTGTTAAATGTCTCATTACTCATTAGTCTTTAGGCTACTTCAAAAGTTGAAAGTTCAAACTTCAGAGTTTGAACACTTTGAAAGTTTGAACAGTTCCCTTCTAGACCTAGTTTTAGTCAGGCCCTGGTTTTAGAATGCAAACTTTTCAAAAATATGATGTATGAAATGATGATGATTGATTAGGGAATAGCTGAATGAGTTAGCAAATTCATTCTCTTCAAAATAAAATTAGAATTTATCACAGAAGATGGAAATTAAAAAAAACCTTAGTTTCAAGTAATTCTAGATTTTGTATATTTTTGAATTCAGAAAACAAAAATTTAATAGAAAAAACATTAAACATTATGACTTGAGCCCGGATTCCCTCGTTTTTGTCGCATAATTTCCTTAAAGGGCAAATTTCTGAAAATCAAATAGAAGTTCATTTCATGGTATTCTGAGCCCAGGAAAAAAGTTTTATTTCTCCGAAAAACTCCGAAAATGGGCATAAAATCCGAAATCTTCCGAAAACCTATAATTTGTAGGAAAAGTTATTTTTTATACAAAATTTTGTGATTTGAGACACAAAAATTTAAATAATTATGAATCAAAAAAATTTCTTTACTGCCTATATAGTTGTAACTTCACAATATCTTGTGCTCTAATTGAAGCGTGAACCAACCAGGAAATAAAATAAGACAGAATCTAACATGCTAGTGCAGCATAACGTGAAATTTTTATAATTCTTTATGTTCAGATCAACTACCTATTTAGATTTTTTTTCTCTTTTTCGATGTAAAAATTTTGATACATATTTACCTACTGTAAACATTTTTTTCCCAATTTTTTGATATCTAATTGCCGAAAATTCTCATTCTAGTTCCGAATTTTGCTGTTTTTAACTCCGAAAAATCCGGGCTCTAATTATGACGTATCTATATATTATTTAAAACTGATTTAAAATCAACTCCAAAATCTTTTCGATTTCGACTTCTACTGAAGCGATTCTCTGACTGGTTTTCTTTTCATGAAAAGGTATTCACCTCGACATTTGCAGGGTTAAATATCAAGTTTCTATCTTCAATAGTCTTTGAGAAATCTCGAAACGCGATTCCCTCCCTACATATTTCTTTTGGGACATATTTTCATAGAAAAACACAGGTCTTTTGACAGTTCAATCTCGACTTCTACTGCACCAATTCTCTTACTGTTTTTTTTTTTTTAAATGAAAAGTATCCACCTCGACATTTTCATTGTTCAATATCAAGTTTCTATCTCTAATAGTCTTTGAGGAATCTCAAAACGCGATTTCCTCCCTGTACATTTCATAGGTCCAAACTCCGAAGAATCAACTGGAAAAATTTTTTTCTTTTTTTTTAACCAATTTTTTTTCTGTCGCTTCAAATTTATTTTGTTCAAATAACAGTTATAACAGAAAAAATAACGGTTAACGGTCAATCGGTTAAGATCGCTTGTGAATTATAACGGTTAACGGTCAATCGGTCAAAATTGGTATTTTCATTTCGGTTATAACGGTTAACCGAAAAATAACTGTTATTATGCAAGCCCTGTCACAGTGTTATACTATAAAAACTCATGGTTAAGGCCTTGTTCTCCAGTTGCGACACAACTGGTGATGGGAAGCATCTAATAAAGTAGATTTGTACAATTGAAAAACCCTTTTCAATATTATTAGTGCTCTACGTACACCTCACTCATTATGAGTTTCGATAATTAAAATGATAAGGTTGGTTCGAATTGAAGTTGATAATGCGACCTGTGCGGCTCGGTTTTTCGTAGTGACGACAAATAAGTCCATCTTTATCGCGAATGAAGGAGATATCAAGAAAATTTATCAAATTTTTATCTTTCTCGTACCTGAATTTAAGTTCACAATTAAAACTGTTAAGGAAGTCATGAATTTCGTCAAAATAATCCTCAGATACAACAAAGAGGCTATCGTCTACGTATTCTCTGATGTTATTGAGTATATTGGCTGAAAATTCCGAGAGTCTGAGAGTGTAGGTGGGAGATTTGATCGATGACACAATAGGACGAAGAGGTATATTTTCCTTGTGTATTTTAGGTAACCCATATATTTTCGGGCTACACTATCATATTTTGTCACAAATTTTTTGAGTGGAAGATCAATCCAATTCTTATCGTACATGATTTTAATATATTCATCACATTTATTCTGAATTCAGGAAGTAGGATCGGATGTAAGTACCTTGTAACTTGTGGTATAGTGAAGTTGATCGTTCATCTTCCTTTTATAGTCTTCTTCCAGCATAAGCACTGTGGCATTTCCCTTATCTTTACAAAGTACTAAAATCTGCCTGTTGTTGTTCGCAAGAAGGACTTAGTATTTTTGAAATCCCCTCTCAGACTGGCGCATTTGTCAGATTCCCATTTTTTCTTGCTGTTGCACTTCCTTTTTAGGTGGTGAACTACCTTTTGTACTTTTCCTCCTCCGATCCTTTAGCCTTGTTTATGGCATATTCGACACTTGTAATTATTTTTTGAAGAGGAAGTTTGGGTGCTTGGACGGCAAACTTGGGACCCAGTCGTAATACTCTTTTTACCTCGTGTGGAATTTGTATGTCGGTAGTATTTACTAGCCACTTGTCGTTGTGCAAAGTTTAAAAATAAAGGGTGAATTTAGCCTAGATTTTATTTGAAAGTTAGAATATAATTCACCGATAAAATTTACATCTGTTCATAAATTATATCCGTTCTCCATTACAAGGTATCCAATTTGGTTGCGAAGAAGTTTCAAGTCGAGCTGATTTCAAACTTTTAAAAATAATGATTGACAATTTCAAAACTGATACCAATTTGTAGCAAATGTCGAGTGGAACAAATAGCACTCCTTTTCATTTTTTAGTAAAACCTCTTAATTGACGAGATATTACAACATCATGGATACAAATTGGAAATTCCCCATAAGCTTATGTTAAACGTAACAGTGGTACCTACTTGCGTACTAGGTACCTCTAGTGTGGTGACAAAATTTTTGTAAAGTGTCAATGCCTCTAATATTTTCTACCGTGATAACTCTATTTTTGATTTTTGTATCAAAGTATGTACGTTTGAATACGAATTAAAACACAATTAGCCTATAAGGTTCCAATTGACCATTGGAAACAAAAAATAACAATGAATGAAGAGCAAAAAAAGGAAAATGTCAATTCTTTTGAATGAAGTTTGAACAGGTTTACCTGGATTTATAGAGCCCGTTGTTGAATTCTTTAGCAAAACTCTTGGGAGCAGAATTGGCAGTATCTTTAGCTCATTGACTACACACGTCCTAGCTACTTTACATTTACAAACAGGAAGAGAAAGAAATATTCAATCGCAGTCGACTATATCCCGTTGTGCAAAATGACGTTATAGTTGGGAACAGAGGAGACTTGTGACGCCTGTGACGGTATTTTATGACGGCAATCATCCATTTAAAAAGCACAGTAATCTCTCTTTGTGACCTATCTGTGACGGAAATGTGTGCCGTCACAATCCCGTCACGGGACACGGACGACAGGATACTCTCTTAATGATCCCGGAAGCCAATTGCTTCGATAATTTGTCCCCTGAGACCCTCTTATAGAAACTTCCTCTATAAATCTAGGTATCTATACCTAATTACCATTCATTTCATTTCAGTTGGTGACCGAAATCAATAGTCAAGTGGCGTTATTTCGAGACCTATTAATTCATATTGGTACATCAAAAGATTGTCCAGAGATGCGAGAAAAAATACGAAAATTACGTAGGAATTGCATAGATGCATGTAAACACACTTGCCAATTACTTTTACCACAAATACAAAGGTAAGTATTTACATATGTATTTGTATCTTAAAGGGACTCGATTCTTCTAGTCTTGTTGGTATTTTACTAATTTTGTAAATAGGCTTGTTATCTGAAACTCGAGAACCATTCCTTGTTCAATCGCAGCTTAATTTCATGCTACCTACATTCTTACACTACTTAGTCCCAGGAATAAAATCTAGAAGTGGGAACCTTATTCTCTTGAAAAGAAGATGTAATTTTGACGGCTGGATCGATTCTATTTTATTTTCGCGTTATGTTTGCGTTATTTCTAAAAAACTATTTTTCAAGTTACCCCAGCTGAATTTTTAAAGTTTTAAATTTTATTATGTGAATTTCTTCATTCAACTTTCAACAAATTGAGGTGAAGCGAGAGAACCTGCTGCAGAGGAACCTAATGTAATTCAAGCATAAAATTGAGGTTGAAGTGCCAACTAATACTTGAACTGAAACAGTCGAACTCCGTGAAATGATTACCTACTCTGACCCCCGAGATCCCATTCCGCTAAAAATTAGCCAGCCTTAAATTATTAGCCGGCCGCCAAACTATACCCTTCCTTTTTATACACTTTAGTTTACTTGTATATTGCGCCACAGTTGTATCCGTAACCGATTATTTAGTGTTATACAGATCTGCCGTACAAAGTTGGATTGACGTATATTCAAATCAACGATCGGGAAGAAGTTCTATTTTCTTAAAATAAGATTATACGGCTAATTGAGACATAAATATTCGTTATAAAGACGATTTTTCGATGAGAAGTCTAATTATCATACTAGTTTTCCAATACAAGCATCCCTCTTTCCAATATTGGCGTTTTTAAATCGTGGTTTGGATATACGTCAAAATGTCAAAATTTTGACGTAGGTATATCCAAGGTTCATTTCAACACAATTCAGAGTAAGTGTTCATCCTACGAGAATGAAGGCTCCAATTTCCTAGATCTGAATTTTTCCCTGCTATTCCATCAATGAAGTAATGGTTGTGTGTTATCACGATTCACACACTCGCACGAATCATCCGAAAGATACAGTTTGCCTGATCGTCGATTTGGATGTACCTACGTCAATTTAACTTTGTACGGCAGAGATAAGGATAAGGATGACAGTCAATCTACTTGGCAATAGTGCACAGCGGTCAAGAGACACGTGCTTCTGATTTTTATGATATATTCTACAAAACATGATGCATACTACGTGTCCTTTGGTCTACAATATCCAAACACATCATTCGCGCATAATAATGAAGAAAAACCTTACGAAAAAAAAATTCTTTTATTACTCGTGCGAGTATACGTGACATAGACCTACATGGAAAATCTTTTGTATTCATTACAGTGCTGTTTTGTAGCTTGGTACAATTGACTACAGCCATGAGCCTGATAAAAGTGGACGAATGCACGGAAATTCCCACTGTGTTAGGCGATGGAGGAAATGTTACCGAGAAGCATGCCCTCTATCGTGGACTTGCGGTGGAAAGACGGCTACAGTCCTTTATCTTATTGAAGAAGGAAGGTGTTTGCTAATTCTCGTTTTGCCTGCCGAGAGAAAGAGACCGTCTTGGACCAGAATAGGGACGGTAGTCAATTTTGGTTGTTCTCAAGGTATTCCTCTCCCTTTGTGAAATCTTTTAACTTTCAAAAATCGGCAATAAATTGTCATCTACGTTGCTTGTTCTTGTCTTTGTAAGGATTTTAAGTTAGGAAAAGTGAGAGTAAGAACAGGATGATACTGGAACCAAACTATTCAACAGTTAATTTTCCATTGTCAAGTATTGTATGCTTTCAAACACGGGTAAGTAATAAAAAAACAAAAAAAAAACGATTAATTATGGTTTAATTAATTGCCCTCTGAATGAATTCTCCTTTGGTGAAATCTCCCCCTTGATGAATTTTCCGCGTTCAATTTTCCTAGACACTTTCATTTTGCACCTCCAGTTAATAGGTAAAAAAAAATTTCCCGGAAATCTACTCTCTCTTTTTTGTCTCTCTCGGCGGTAGAACGAGAATTATCATACTCATGTCCGGGCTCTCACCCCCAGGTCAAATTTCTACTGTCAACTGTCCCACTTTAATCTTCCCGAGCTATACAGGGATCTTATTCAACCAATTCCCCAAATCATTCATTTAGTCCTGCAATCACTGCCATCCACTTTGGCATGGATTCCGGATCACATCAACTTCCCGGAACATGACGCAATTGTTTTCACCGCCAAAGGTTCCCGTCTATCCCACAAAATTTCTGACCCTGTACTTACCCCTACTTCTGACATTAAAAACTATTACCGCTCCCTGAAACTTGCCTCCTGGCATGACTTTTGAAAACATCAGCATTCAAACAAACTTGGAGCAATTGAAAGCAAATTGGGACCTCCATCTACCATTTTTTTCTGGTCTTTGCGACTTTTGCCGCAGAATTGGACTTTTGATCTAAATTTGATCTTTACCATTCCAAACACGTTTTATGAATCAATAACTTTGAGCAGATTATCAAAACATTGTGGCACGTAATTTCATTATCATTAGCTGGGTCGATGAAAAATCATTGGAAAAAGCTAAAAGCAGTAGCCAGTATACGCTCGACAAAAAATGAAAACCTTTCGTCAAGTTGAGAAATAGCCCTGGGCAAGAAAGTAATGATGGTAATAATTTTTTTTCATGGCAAATCACCAACCAGAGTCTCCAACGTTAATTCGTTCATTTGTCAATACATGATACATATTCAGTCCATTAACTTGATGAAACGGAAATTAATTTCAATATTATAAAGAATAGACGCAGAAAAGCAGTAGCCAATATATGGTCAACTTTGAAGCTTTATTACAACTTTTTCGCGCATCTTTATTTAATTTTGGATCGGTGAAAATAATCCTCAACACAATTTTAGTATAACATTGTGAAAATTTCATGAAATTTCGATGGGAAGGCGCAGAGATTACCTGTAACATTCGATGTACTTTATAATATCATAAGATAAGATAAGATACATGGTGTAGGCCTATAATGACAGTTGCCAAGAGTAGGGTCACACCTATACGGCTGGCAATTGATACCACAAATGAGTATATAGTATAGTATATGTTTTTCTGTTTTATATTCCTTTTAGTTCATTAGTTGAAGGTATACCAATGGACCATCCTCATTTGGTGTTTCTATTTTTCATGTGCCAATTATTTGTACAAGAGCTTACAAAATGTAGTCGATTAGTTCAGTTAATTCCAATGGATATGTCGGGGTATTTTGGTGAGTCTTTTAATCTCATAATAGGCTTAGAATTTGGTTTAAGTGAATCAAAATCTTTTGGACTGCGCTAACGTGTATAAAATGAGCGAAAAACGCGTCAACAGATCTGATAAGCGTAAGCGGCACGCACCACGTTTTGCGTGTATTTTCACACGACGTGATCGTTGCCGCTTATATCCAAACGCGTGTTGTCTTACCTACGAGATGTCGTGCCGCGTTATGCGGCACTTAGCGCAGTCCATACAATATAATAATAGTCAAAAATCAAAATATATTAGACATTGGACAAACATACCCAGCCGATATTTTTCTATATTATAAAGCAATGTTAGTTGTTTAAGTAAGGTCCTAGAGGTATTCTCGCCCAATGTAAATAGATGCGGAATCCGTAAAATCAAGTAGCGGTGGTGGTTGGTGTACGTTCTTCATGGACCCACCACTTGATTTTTCGGATTCCACATCTGTTTACACTGAGGAGAATTCATCTAGCGCCTTAGTTCAAGATAAGATTGAAAACCATTGCACAACGTCCAAGCATAAATTTCCTCCAAAATTGATCATACAGAAAGTTATGTGTGGTCATGATCATAAATATCTACCTATACATGCATTACCTACTTACAAGTGAAGAAATACATTTTTTTTGTAAAATTTGGTAAGATTTCAGTTTTAAACTGGAAAATTGATAAATTGATATTTTGTTTGTTTTAATTCTCTGCGTCTTTGGAAGGACATCAACTTCACTCTATTTCAAATTTTACTGAACTAATTTTTGTTTGCTAAAAACTCGCTCCGCGCGGCAACTTACAATAGTCAAAAGTCTCGAGAGTTTTAGATAGGACAAAACTAGTATTTTTCATCCATACATTTATTTTTCATTGTACATAACTCTTGAGAACAGAAGCGGTAGTAACGCTGAAAATTTAAATTTCACTTTAAGCGGTTCACTTCTGTTTGAATACAAATAATTTAGGCACTTTCCATTTATTTATCGAGTTGGATACCGAGTTGGATACCGTTGAAAATTTCATGTATGTAAAAGAGCCCTTGATAATAGTTACTCTTATCAATTAAAATTTTTTCTTTTTTTTGAGTTTCAGCTGTATATATGGACCCTTTTTAGTCAAACCCAACCAAGCGACATGATAACAATCTGGAGAAATGAAGAAATGTTCCTTTACTATTAGCGGAGATTCCCTTTTCCCCCAGATCGTTACAATGTCGCTTGGTTGGGTTTGGCTAAAAAGGGTCCATATTAGAACTCGATGGTAACATTTTTTCCAAATCCCCGTCTCTCATACATAGCTGTAAAGATGAAATCTCTTGAAGTCCCCCTTCTCTCATAATATTTCAAAAATTGGTACATTTACAAGTATCTCTGAAAAATACTCTATAGATAGCGGACTACGCATCTTGCAGGTACCTATTTAAAGAATTTACTTGTACCTGTATGGTTACCTTATTACAAGGGTCCACGTGAATTGTTATTAGCAGAGACCGGATTTCTCGGCAAAATGCCGAAAAAGTAAAAAATAAATGCCGAAATCGTCGTTTTTGCCGAGTTTTAGAAGGAAAATGTATAATTTTTAGCATTAAATGACTCAAAAAATGCAAAAAAATGGTACTTTTTTCGTTATTGCCGAATGATGCCGAAAACTGAATTTTTAGTGCCGAAACTCTCCATCAAAAATGCCGAAAAATCCGGTCTCTGGTTATTAGCATACATGACGAACTAAGAACGGTCTTTAAAAAACAGGATAGAGAAGAGGTAAAACTGAAATGTATTCCGAGTAATCAATTAGAAATACGGTAAATTCTTCATTTTTTATCATAAGGAAAAAAGTGTGTTCCTCAGTCTGAAATTTCAGTTAGACTAAAAAAAAAATAATTTTAGGCGTGGAGCGTCGAATTTTTACCATGAACTTTTCATTTTTGTCACTGCTTACTGCCTCTTACCTAGGTCTTTTTTTTTCTCTCTCTCTCTCTCTCTCTCTCTCTCTCTCTCTCTCTCTCTCTTCTTCAAATAGCTATCCGTAGGTAATATTCAATCTCTCCATTAAAATTTAATTTTCCTTATCAAAGGCGCTCATAATGAAATATTTCCTGTTTTTTAGAAAATCGTGCCGGTCCATCCAATATAGGAAACGTTATAAGTCAAATTTTATTATGTAAGCAAATAGCGCCTGATTTCAACCAGGAAGAGGTGTGTAGTATAGCAAAAGATTTGCAAGAATTAACCAGAATAATTCGAGAAATACAAGAATTTCTTCCTCAACAAGACATCAACGTAGGTATGTATTCTAGCGATTAGTGCGCTGAAAATTCGACTTCAATTGTTTTGCGTTTTATTGGTTTGCTGTCAAGTATAGTCATGAAGGTTCTGAGGTTTGTTTCATAAATGGGACATAAGGCAAGATCTTATTGTCCCCTTAATTTTCAGAAAGAAAACACCAAAGTGGTACAATATTGGCATTTTTTAAGCGTTCTGAATGGTCAAACTTCGAAAAATGGGCGTGGTCAGTTATTCTGTCAAGAATTTGGCAACATTTCAGGCATATGGCACCAATTTTTCCCGGCGGGAATGTAATTTTAATTGCAATTTTTTTTGACAATTGCTTTTTCAACGTTTTATCCCACTCTCATCTTAATCATTCAGCATGATAATATATGTGGAGGTATCTGTAAAAAGGGCCTCCGTTCCATAAGAAATACATTGAACAGAGGCCCTTTTTACAGATACCTCCTCATGTGTAAATGTTTGATACCTAATGAATATTATTTTAATTTTTAATTTTAGAAAAAGGAACGGCATTAGTTATGGAGGAAAAATATCCTAAATGGACTGGAAAACCGCAGAGAAATCCTTTGTATAATAGTGTAGGATCTTTTTGTTGTTTCTGTCAACCAAATTATCTGTGATTTCTTGTTAGCTTCTATTCTTTTTGAAAATATATTATTATACTTATCATTATCAATATTGTTATTACTATTATTATTTTATAGAAGGGTTGTATAGTTACCTGTTAGTTACTTGTATTCTTCTAAGGATAGGTACTTTAATTATTTTCTTTTAAAGGACTTAAAGTGCTCTTTATTACTTTGCTCTTTTTTTGAAACAAAGTAGACAAGCTTTGATGGTTCATGCATGCACATGTTGAAGTACTAGGTATTATTACTTATTAGTTACTTGTTAGCAACTTTTACTATGAAATAATTATGAATGTTACTTTTGTTTACAAAATATTAGGTATCTCTTTTTACCCAATGTCAAGGTAGTACTTAAAATTTTTGGTAGAGAATTTTTCTTCTCCCGCAATATTTTTTGTATATTTATTCATTTATTCATTTTGTTCATTTGCATTAATAACAAGTAGAAGTACGTTTAGAGGTTGTGAGATGTAACCTTTGATACATGCTTGAAAATTACTTGTAGGTAGTGGAAGATTACATAACACTTCAAATTTTTATCCTTGAAATGTTTTTTCTTCCCATTCACTTTGAAGAGTGCGTAATACACCATAATTTTTGAATACTCGGGGGAATAGGTATGCTATCTGTCGGAATATCTATCATAAAGTTACCTACTTCTGAATGAATCGAAAAAGCTTTATGCATCATGACTTCCTTATTCAGAAACTTAGAAGAGGTAAGATGGAATACCAACTACGACTCAAAATCGGCTCCAAATTTCATGAAGTTTCGTAGATTGAAAGTCAAGGTCCTAAAAATAACGTAAATTGGTTTATGATTTAAAAAATGTTTCTCATTTTGTTATTTTATCGTAAGAAGTTGAGCTCCTTTGTGCTGATGACGTGCGAATAATCATTTTTTTCATTCGATCGTTATTGGAATAATAAAGCAAACCAGCGATTATCAACTAATTTCCATTATTGATGGAGTCATTTATGATTAGACTCTGAAATTTCATGAGATTTAGAGCTAATTTCAAGTTGTAATTGGTATTCCTGAATATTTTCCCTCAGTGTACGGCAGGATGCGGAGTTGCAAGTGGTTCCAAGTAAATACAGTGAATTTTATATTGTGTTAGTGACTAGGTAGAACCTGCTCTTAACACCGATCTTAACTGGAACAGAGACACTCCAATGTCAGTGCTGCCATGCCCACGGATTTATCCGTATTTGTACAGATTTTTGGACCCGAGGAAAAATGAGTACGGATTTTGAACAGATTTTGGTTAAAATCTGGTTTCTGTACGGATTTTTTTAGTTTCAACATTCTGGAGCCGAATTATATCGCTCCAGAGCCGTTATACACGCCTGGGCCCGGTCCGTTCTGTTCCGGAGTCAATTTATCTTGCTCCGGAGTCGG
This sequence comes from Aspidiotus rigidus, assembly GCA_035079385.1. Classification (NCBI taxonomy): domain Eukaryota; kingdom Metazoa; phylum Arthropoda; class Insecta; order Hemiptera; family Diaspididae; genus Aspidiotus; species Aspidiotus rigidus. Next base: position 5,329,405 of record JAVHKY010000052.1, read on the forward strand.
TTCATCATGTTCCGCAGCCGGTTAAAATCCATATTTCATGGAAAAAATCTGTAAAAACCCGTATTTTTGGGCCGTGCAGCGCTAGTGACGCGCACTCACACAAACCCATGTACGCATCACACACGGAAGCGCATACGGAAAACATCGGTACCATTGGACCGCATCTTAATACAAGGGCAAAAATCCTCAACTTGTAATTTCTCCGAAACTGCGTGTTGAAAATGGATAATTTTTTTAATTCATAATGATCACACCCACTAAAACACAATACCTTGAATTCAGAACCTGAGGAATCTCTCTTAATTTTGATGAATTTTCGAAAACTCGTTCCTGTACAAATCAATGGGGAGTACGCCCATGCGCCAAAATGTTCACGTTCACCCTATGATGTTTTGAGTTTTAATAACGACGGCTCGACGGTGGCGCTCTCTGGCATATGCACGGCCCGATTAGGATGGGGGAAAAAAAGTTATCCGGATTTTTAGAAATATCACATGGCAGCACTGTAGGGAGTTCGTAATTTGCACACACCTGCTGAGTAAAAAACACACCATGTAATAAACACACACAAATGTTACTGCGTAAATAGCACACCCTGTATTAAGCACACACGATTTTTAGTTGAGTAAAAAGCACACCTTGTATTAAGCACGCAGGACGTAGTGATGAGTAAAATGCACACTACGTACTTTGTATAAAGTATACAGGTCTAGCGCGAATGGTACAAAATGTATGAAAGACGAGTACATTACGCAATGCATAGGAAGTACCCTTGTCCTCTCCTGAATCCGAAATATGCAGTCGTTGATTTCGAAACAGGTATCCACAATGCCCTTCGTATCCAGTGGAACACCATAGAACTGATCGGTTGTCGATTCCATCTGCGACAAGCCTGGTATAGGCAGATTCAAAAATTAGGGCTGCAATCTTCATACCAGAAAGTTCGATCTGCAAGTGGTGAGACAGTTATCACGAGGGAAGGTCGATGGCTGCGGTACGTATTTGGACTGCCTTTTCTCAAAGCTTCGGAGGTTCGTGACGCTTTCGTTCATGATCTTGTACCCATTCGCCCGGTGTGCCCAAAACAATCAAAATTTTCCGAATATCTATTAAACAACTACTTGAACGATGATGCGATGTTCCCTCCGACCCTCTGGGCATCTGAAACTGGTGAACGTCTTACCCGAACAACGAATGCGTGCGAGTCATTTCATAGCCAGTTTAACGAATATTTTTATAAAAGCCATCCTGATATTTTTAAATTCACCAATAAATTGATAGAATTTCAAACCGACACGTACGTAACCATTCAAAGTTTAGACACACGAAAAACTGTTACGAGGTCTTACGCGCGGAAGAAAGCACATATCGAAAGAACAGGTTACTACCTATGTCCTGAAGATTAATTTATGTCATGTGTTTTTTTTCCTTTTCTAAATTGATTGATCGTCTTTGTACGTTTTTTAAATTTTTACTTAGAGCACACTTATCATTTTTTTTTGTATTATCAACATGTGTGCATTTCACTCATTCCATATTCACGTGTGTTAATTATACATTGTGTGCATTTCACTCATTCGATATTCATGTGTGTTAATTACAGTGTGTGCACTTTACGCCTTGCCCGCAGCCGTGTGCAAATTGCACGGTGTGCTTCTTACGCAATATGCTTTTCAATTTTTTCAAATTTGTGTGCAAATTACCGACGCCCGCACTGTAATGGAATTGTTTTGTTCATTTTACACTACTTCTCACACTTCTTTTCAAACACCTTGAATTCTGTCTTTCTTGCTCTCATGATATTCGTCCTGCAAACTGATAACAAATGTAAACATTGTAAAAACTATCATTATAAGGCTTTTCCAGCGTTCCACATTGCATACTTATTCGCCTCATTCTTATCAATACGGTGGGCTTTCTAACATTATTCTCATGGGTATTGCTAGGTTGCATACTCATTTTCATTCCGGTGTCAACCTGCCATAAGATCAATGTTAGGGAGCCCACCGTATTGATAAGAATCAGGCAGATAATTATGCAATATGGAACGCTGGAAAAGCCTTATGGGATAGTCTGTTCCACGTAAGAATAGAATTTTTCGTGACCACAGCGGTGAGCTCCGGGGAGAGGAAACGGTGGGGACACATACTGGAAGCGAAACGCAACTTGTACGTGATTGGTCCACGGTTCATGCGTTGTCGCGGCAGCTAGCCAGTGTGACAGTTGAAAAATTCTATTCTTACGTGGAACAGACTATAGTTATACGTTCGCGCCTGCCTGCAACTGGCCGCCTACAAATGATACTTCTAGCGAAAAATTGAAGAAGATAATTTGTTGTCCGTGAAATTTTCTTTCTAACGAGTGTAATAACAAAAAGAATCTATCGAGCCGATCTCGAGTTATCCTTTATTGAAAAACGCAAATTCATTTAAATTTAATATGAGCTCTTATGGACCTTATTCTCGTGTTTACGTTTCATGCAATCAAAATGGCGATCCATTATACCTACACCCTGTAGCACCTTAGTTAGTAACGATTGGGATTATTTTAAAAAGATTTCATAATAAAGAGAATAAATATTAATTCATCCATGACTCAAAAAGACAACCCGGAAGATTATCTTCCTGATAAAGATGCAGCGAAAGAGTTCTACGCCAAATACGAACCCAAGGAAATTTTAGGCAGGTACGTATCACTATTGCGTTCAAAGGCACAAATCAAGTTCAAGTATCAGTTTATTTTTCTCGTACAAGTCTAATTGTTCGTTTTTTTGTTACTCTCTTGAGAGGTATTAGTTCCACTGTACGACGATGTATAGAAAAGGAAACGGGTGTCGAGTTTGCAGTCAAAATAATAGATGTCAGCTCGTGCTCAGAACTCCGAGCCTGTACATTGGAAGAAGTTCGAATACTTCGAGAACTTCTCGGATACTCGTACATAAGTAAATCCGATGCAGTTCGACATAGTGATATCATTAAACTATATCAATTGTTGAGATATTCTTATTTATCATAGACATTTTAATATGCTTCAGTTCAACTGTATGATGTGTTCGAATCCGAAACGTTCATATTTTTAGTATTTGAGCTATGTAGGAACGGCGAATTATTCGATTATCTTACATCCGTCGTAACGCTGACTGAGAAGAAGACAAGGTGAATATTTTGTTGCTATCTCAATGAGACAAAAGTAAATGACCAAGTCTACCTTGATCATTCGTACATATTATTATTTTTAGATATATAATGAGACAAATATTGGGAGCATTGAACGTAATACATAGTCATAATATCGTTCATCGAGATTTGAAACCCGAAAATATTTTATTAGACGATGCTATGAACGTTAAAATTACTGATTTTGGTTTTGCGAGGTCATTACGAGCCAATGAGCGATTGATGGGTTCGTAAATTAATTATGGTTACGCTTGATTTATACTTATGAGATACTGACTTATGACAATAATTACTTTATGATATTTTTGTTAGAATTATGTGGTACTCCGAATTATTTAGCTCCGGAAGTATTGAAAGCAGGCATGTATGAAGATGCGGAAGGTTACTCTTATCCAGTTGATATGTAAGTCGTTTCAATGTGCCTCAACTGTATGATTGTATTTCAATGTATAAAGTAGAAAGTTTGTCTGACTGTCAAGTATCCATAATCTTGTAAGGAAACCTAAATTTTATTTTATTCAATCGAAAATGAGGAATTTTTCTCAACAGTGTTAATATTAGTTATATTTGGAACGATGTTCAGATTTATAATCTGTAATGACCGATAAAGTATGTAACTTCAAATGAAAGAACGTGCCTTAACTGCAAAATGCTTCTTTCTTGAGAGAGAAAAAACAAACACTCCCAATTTAAAAAAAATAGAAAAACGGTAATTGAAAATAATATTTCCATTTCCTGAGATACCTCAACGCAACTATAAATCACTATTAGTTATGTAAATACGAAAAAATGATGTATGAATAAATCGATAATAAATTTAAGAATGAAGTCACCAAAATAGTACAACAGCATTATTGATGAAGACTAAAGAATTCTGCTCAATCATTCAAACTCAAGGTTTCCAGTATCGAGTATAACAAATAATAATAATAATAATAATAATAATAATAATAGGCTAATAATAATAATAATAATTGGGAAAAAAAAAAAAAAAAAAGTACCTCGACAAGAATGACTAATAATAATAACAAATAGAAAGAATGAGGTTGACGAAAAAAAAAAAAGGAGAAAAAAATGTCCATCACAATACACGTACTGATAACAAAAGGTTAAAAAAATCCATTTTTTGTATCCTACGCAGCTATTCATTATAGTGAGAATTTTCTTGAAAAATTGAGTACATCTGGAGAACTACGTGTCCGATCGCTAAAAAAATTGCAGCTGTACACCTTCTGGTATCACACTATAATTTGCTTAAGTTTCAAAAAAATTCATCCAGTAATTTTGAAGGAGTATCTCGGACAAAAAAACCTTATAAATAGGCCTACAAAAAGATAAATGATATATAAGGAAACCTGAACAGACGGGTGTAATACCTCACTTTTCTAACGCGAAAAGTTTGAAAAAAAGAAAATTCTATAACGCAATCTCCAAATCCATCACTGAATACTGTTCATTAACCTACTACCCCAGAGCGATGAAGAAATCCCGTAAAACTCTTAAATCTCTACTAAAGGACTGTGAGCTACACCTCCATCTACATAATTACGTACTCCACCATACACACAATCAAAACATTAAAAGTGAAACATGGAGAATCAATTGAGAAGAAATGAAATCGGAAATAAGTGTTGGAACAATGAACACATGAATATGGTGAAACTTTAAGACTAAATTTCTCTACCAACTCAGAAAACTTCATTATTTTACCAGTAAAAACTTATCAAACCAGAAGTAACGTACTTTTAAGAATCCTTGAATTGTTACTAATAATATTCATGAACCCAACTTTTTCTAGGTGGGCTTGCGGAGTTATAATGTATACATTGTAAGTACGATAGTTTGATCACGAATATTTTTTAATAATCTCAGAAATAAGAACAATTTTTCGTTTTCTCTCTGTCTTTTGCAATTCTATTGCAATTATCGCAGATTGGTTGGTTGTCCCCCGTTTTGGCATCGTAAACAAATGATAATGCTACGAAATATAATGGAAGGCAGATATTCATTCAATTCGCCAAAATGGGCTGATATATCTGGTAGGTATCAACAAATTATCTGAGATAGTGTGATCCAATGAAGAGTTCTCAAGTTATTTTTTGATTTATGTACCTCTACAACGTTTATTATTCTGTGTCTTATTTTCATTTCTTATATTCATTCTTATTCATTGAGATAATATCATGTCTGATTATTGAGGCTACTTCTCTAGCTATTGTTGATGAATTTTTTCAAGTCTTCAATTTATTTCAGATTTGCCCAAGGATTTAATTAAGAAATTATTGGTGCTTGACTCTCAGCATCGTCTGACTGTAACTGAAGCCTTGGAACATCCATTTTTTCATGTGATGGTAGGTAAATTTTACGCGCGCGTTACCTACTCTCTAGATCAGCGGTCCTCAACGGGTCGATCGCCAAGAATTTTTAGTCGGTCGCCAGCGTTCTCGAGCAGTTGCCAAAAAATAATCAATGTCTCCAATTCTTGATAAATTATTAAAAGCCGAGTCCTCTATCAGAAAATTTACGAGTACCATTCTAATTTCTATCATTTTTGCATTACAAGTTTTAATAAATCATAATATAATCACAGTACTAAAGATTTTTCCGTGCAGAGAACATCAAAGGTAAATTAAAAAACGGCTTTGCTCGCACTATTTTTTTATTAAAATTACTCGTACATAAAAAAATAGTGCGAGCAAAGCCGTTTTTTAATTTACCTCATAATATAATGTTTCCTCCTCCTTTTTTTTCCCTTTTTTTTGGTCGATCGCGGAACATTTGGAAATTTTGAAAGTTGGTCGTGGCTCAAAAAAGTTGAGTACCGCTGCTCTAGATCTTGTTTCCTTCTCAAGAGCCATTTAAAAACTGGACTGTTTTGATTTCAGATGTGGGATCAAGAGATACTACCGCTCAAGAAGTCCCTGAGTACCAAATCTTGTAAATTCAGCTCAATAACTGAATTGGCTTCTGTAAGTCATTAGGTTTTTTGAAAGGGGAAGACTTTGCTCTACCTTCTCAATTTTGAACATGACTATATTAAATTAATTCTTTCTTTCACAAGGTACCGAGTCTATGTGAGGATATTCCGGTAGAAATATGCTCCATCCTTCTGTACCAGAAGAGCTTTCTTTTCAAATTGTACAAAGTATTACAATCTGTCTTATCTAGAGACCTTCATCATTAAAAATTCGGTGAAGTCTGCTACTCTAGGCTGCATTTGACTTTTAAAAAGTCAAATCCCTTAGGATTTGTTAGAAATTTCACTGAGGTCACTCCACATTAAGAAGTGTACTTGACTTTTATTTTCGTAATTTTGGTGATAACTAGGGAGTAATTCTTGAGAAATCGTGAACAAATTATCTCATACCGTAAAAAAGTTCTAATTTAGTCGATTTTCATTTTATTGGTGATTGCGTAGGAACTTTCTGTGTTCTTTTTTCAACGTTTTTGGACTGGTTTTGAGGGCGTGTCTGAAATCGTTTGAAGTAGTGTTCTCCTAACCTTGGGACTTTGAGGATACTAAAGTAATATTTGGTATCATCAATTTTAGTGACATTCGATTAACTCGAAATCTACATTAGGACAGCTGACTTCCTTCTGTTTTTTTTTCCAAGTGCGTAATTAGTCGTGATCATTTTGATGTGGTACACTGTTGAAACTTATCATTAATCAATGAAATAAATTAATCATTAATTCCATTGTTCATTGTTGCAATATTGGAAAAAGAATTAAGGTGATCATTAGTTCTTCCTGGTTTGATGAACGACCATTTGTATTTTTAGGCACTCAAATTAGAAGCCTTCAATGCCAGAAAAAAATTCAAGTATGCACTTTTATGCGTTAGAGCGATAATTAGAATTTCTCACTTGAAAGGTAACCCAGAAACGATAACAATGGAATTGAGCCGAACTGATCCGTATAGACATAAGGCTTTGCGAAAAGTAAGCTTCATAATCATAATATTTCAAACTTTTTTCAGGTATTTGAATTAAACTGATACGAACGGAAACTAGGACTTTGAAATTGAGCACCAATAGAATTACAATGCCATGAGAAACTTTTATAAGCTTGGTGGACAAATTTGCACTTGCCACTTTCTTTTTTTCCAAGACGAGCAATCTCTTTCATCTTTTTTTCCTCTCACAAATTTTTGCTAAAATGAAGAAAAAAAAAATTATGATCCCTAATTATTGTGGTTATGACACGTACATTTTTAGAATCCGAATTCTCTGCGGTTCATAAAAACTGTAATCATTGTCACCTCATTGTTATTATTAATGCACTTAAAGTATTTCAAATCTGCCGTACAAAGTTAAATTGACGTATATCCAGAACGTCGACCTGGGAAACTGAATAATCTTTCCTCGATGATAAAAATGGACTTCAATCGAGTTCGTTCTGAAGATTTTGTACTAATTTTCGACGAGGAATTCGAAAATGACGTTGGATTTTCCTAATTCGATCTGGTTTTTGAGATGATGGAGTTACGTCAATTTGATAGATTTATGATTTTGACGTATCTCCATTATCTCAAAACCAGGCCGAGATGGGAAAATCTGATTTGATTTTCGGATTCCTTGTTGAAAATTGAGTAGGAAATCATCAAGACTTTGTTAAATTAACGCACCTTAAAATATTCGCCGACAAAGGGATCGCCACGCACACATACAAACTGATAACGAGCCGACTACGCACACTTAGACATTTGTTACGCGAAAGATACCGTTTGGTAAGCTCATGAAATGGATATACCTCAATTCAACTTCGTAGGGCAGAAATGGACCGTAGTATCCGTGCCGGCACGTTTGGATCGACAAATGCACATGACTTGTAGGTATTAAATTTGCGATATTTTACTTTATTTGTTCAAAATGTACTATCGATTCCCTCGAGAAATATATAGGAACGTTCTGATCATTAAGTCATTATCTGAATGTTTGAAGGAAATGAGAAATTTGATGTTTATATTCAGAATGTAGAAGTCCTATGGTATTCACAAACATCCCTGAGGTTTTTTATTTATTGCTGGTTTTCAAATACATAATAAGAAATGATCAGTCCTCATATATTTCTTATGAAGTAAAATTTTTGTTTTGAATACAAACCAAACTGAGGTAAGACTGTGTCAAGGTGAGGCTTCAAAAACATATGGTCCATCAGGGAACCCTTTCAAATCCCCAAATCTTTTAATTTGTACATAAATATTTTTCTGGTGGTGCCCGTTCCGAACCAATTTTTGCCTTGAAACATAGTGTCAAGGGATATTTGTTTTTTCAAATTGATGCACATGGAAATTAATTGAAATGAAATATTCAAGAAAAAAGAAGTCTAGTGGTGCTAATGGAATCCGAACTTAAAAGAGTGAGACAAGAACCATACAACCCAGTAAATGAGGAAATATCTACATAATTTAGCTGGAAACAAACCACATACTTGACTGAAAACTACATTTGGTGGCAGCCATTGCATAATCTTCTCCATCTCCAAAAATTTTATTGAGCAGAGTATGTCATTATATGATGTTAAGGGACAGACGCGGTGCTCATGACACAAAATTTTGTTTTCAGTCAAGTATGTGGCTCATTTCCAGCTAAATTATTTAGGTATTTCTGACTTATCAACTGGGTTGTATAATACTTGTTTTACTCTTTCTAGTTGGAATACTATTAGTACAACCAGATTTTTTTTGTTCTTAAATATTTTACTGTAGTCAATATTGATGTCATTTCAGGTAATCGACGCGTGTGCGTTCAACATCTATGGACATTGGGTCAAGAAAGGAGAAGAACAAAATCGAGCAGCTCTTTTTGAAAATATACCAAAAGTAGAACTCAGATCATTGTATATGAGTAATATTTTATCTATTTTCTAATACTTATCTGTTCTTTTGGAATCTCGAGGTTTACAAAATTAATAGTAGTCAATATATTGATGACTTCATGAATTAGATGCGCGGAGTATATTTTTTTTTTTGCGTACAAGAATGTGAGTAATGGATTTTTTTTTTTTGCTGTAGTTTGATATTTTCCCATTTTTTGCTCAACAATTTGTTTCGAGTTATTTATCTGTGAATAATTACTTGGCAATATCATAAGCTCTTTAAGATAACTAAAAAGTCCTTTATTTTACAAGTTACCCTTGAATAAACCAAAAACCAATCAAGGTTTCCTGAACGAACCTCTTGACCTACCCTTTGGCATTTCTTAAAGCCAAAGAAACAAGTAGTTTAAGAATACAGTCTGATATAAAATTGAAAGAAGTTAGCCTCAGCAGACTACTTTAGACACTAGTAACAAATTATTCTCACTTTTAGGCTCACAGCGACTAGTTAAAGTATAGATTTAAGTTTTTTGTATCTGCAATGAAGCTCATATAGGATACAATTTTGATGACTTTTCAATAAACCTATTCACAGTTGATGTCACATGGTATTGGTAAGGCTTTATCCAGTGGAAAAGTATCAACAAAATACATCTAAGTGATAGATACTTTCATCAGAAATGTAAACAATTTTTTTTATATCATGTCATTCTCTATGGGCGAAAATTAGGTTCCAGAAATTGTCAAATATTACGAGAACACACCATTACTTAGAAACAAGCTAGAAACTTTGTAATAGTTGGGAAATTCAGTTTTTGTTCCTTGCAAACAATTTCTTTCCAAAATATTGAACAAATTCGAGAAAATTATTTTTTTCATATGGTCAGTACGTGCGAAGTTAATTGTTTACATTTGTGATAGAAGTATCAAACACTAATAGACCGACAGTTGACACCATTATCAGTGATGTGACGTCAGCTTTAATAACTCTATAGTGTGTTTTGGTTGAGAATGCAAAAATTGAGTTTTTATTGATCTTTGCTGTTTTCTTACGAAAGAATTTTTGCTTGAATTGGTTACACTCTTTGATTGTCAAAAATTATATTCGTAAATGTACGATTAGTGTTACAACCAACGCAACGCTACAAGTTTCCCCCTCTGAGAAGCGAAGCTATCGTAATCGAAGTTGGAAAAATGTCAAAAGGAAAAATCGTTCCTTCGGACGAGGCAAAAATAATGATCATCGGATTTCGTAGTACAATGGAATAAATGGAAGTATATCGAAAGATAATGCAAGTTAAGGAGTGAATCTTTGATCATATCGGATAACAGAGCTAGTCGTCGAAGATAACAATAATACTCGAATGGAAACGTTATCCGCAAGCAAGCAAATTGAAACTCCGACCACGTGGGCTGCCGTACAAAATAGAATGGACGGATTCGCACATTGACGATCAGCAAAAAAAAGTATTTTTGCTAAGGTTTAAGGATCTCTTTTTCGCAGATCATGTACATGCAGATACGTCCATTCTACTTTGACTTGTACGGCAGTAGTGCCAAGTGAGTCTAGGCTTACTGTTCGGATGCTTGGTTACCGGACGCATTCTCAGAATCGTGGCAGCGTCGCCACTTGTAACGGATAAGGAAGCTCAACCGTCATCGACCGGGAGCAGTACCATCTTACAGATATGCGCTGGTTAATTAGTTTCCAAAATTCTCTTCTAAAGGAAATATAACAAAATTTCTACCAGGTAGACCAAGAAGATGCAAAATATGATTGATTTCATGTAGCCTATTGTAAATGAGACCATAATGTCTTTCTTATTGATTGAATATGAAAATACATTAACAATGGATCATAACATCAAGTTTAATATACCACAGAACTATACGACAATACATCTATACCGAATATCGTCATTATGTTTCAATTGCAATAATGGTATTAAAATAAGAAAATTTGTACCTTACAAGTAGAGTACTCATGTATGTTCTAGCGCACCTCAAGCGCGACGGCTTTGTAACCGATATTTTAAACGATTTTAATCCATTGTTTAACCACACCTTTAAAAATAAAAATTGAGTATTTTGGTTTATTTCTTCATTTTATGTGCTATTTTTATAACTTTTACACGTATGTTTTTCTAGCGCATTGTGAGACTATTTCGTTGCTTTTTCACACATTTTAATTTAATGAATTTATCCACCAATTTCCAACATCCAACGTTTTTAACTAACCCAAAAAAATCCAGAAAATCCCCTAATTTTTCTCCCTGTATAGTTTGACTGTTTTTAAAGCAAATGTGAGTCATTCGGTAAAGTAAAGGTTTACTTCAAGGGCACAATCATCTGAAACCAACTCGGTTTTCAAGTATTCAATTATTAATGAATGCACTAATAATAATTACTAAAAAATATTGACTGAGTTGGTGAAAGTAAAGAAAAAAATAATATTATAAGTCGAACGAATATTGATAGTCTACAAAACGCGTACTTACATTGACACCTAATTGGAGACACATCCCATGCATCGTTCATTAAACTGTTTGAAGAACGTCGATTATGTCACTCACTGGGCATATCGTACATGATATTTAGGGTGCTGGTCTGAGAGGAACTGCTAAATCTAGTCCAACTGTAAATAAAAATAAATTTAATAATTCAAGGCGAAGCTTGGGGTGAAGATCAAATTTTATCTTACAGTTTATTGAACTTTGTGGTAAGTCTAACGAAAATCTTCCCAACAAGATGAGCTTCGTCATGAATAGCATTATTTTCCAACCGGATATTTTCGTCAATGATGATACTTTCGTGAACAGATTTTTCACCAACCTTAGTACGCTGAAATAAACAGCATGAAATCCAAACTGTTAACTCATCCTTACGCTTCATAAATCGAAAGAATATTCGAACAATCATAAAACATACTTTCATCAAAATATAAGTTTCATTCATCGCATCCGGCACATAAGTTATTAGGAATGGAAATTCGGGGCGATGCAAATATTTGTACCGCGAGCCAAGAATTGTATTATCGGTATCTATAGGATTAGGATCTTCTGATACAAAGTCGTAAAATATAAGAAATTCATGGATTATCGTTTTGGCGATCGCCACTCTTTCTACTGACTGGTTCGCGTTTTTCCTCATAACAAGCTGTTCTAAAATACTTGATACGGATTTCGACATTTCTGAAATATGAAGTTAAATACTTCGTTCATACGTTGAGAAAAAAATTAATTGGAACCGTACGAGTCTACTTACTTTCTTCCAGCTTTCTTCGTTTATCACAAAGTCGTACAGAACACCAAGTTGAGTAACTCGCGCAGTTTCATGTTGTTGCCACGGAACATGAATGTTGAGCGCTGGCGTAGCATTGCTCACGAGTTTTTTGGAAATAGCTGGCTGACGATGGAGAAATAGTATATTACACGGCATGGCTCGAAAGTGTGTGTTTACATGGCGAGGACAATAGTTTGCGGAGCGAGCGCAGCGAGTGTAGCAAATGTCCGAGACATGTAAACACACTTCGAGTTATGCCGTGTGAGGTACTTTTTTGTATACCCAAATCGAATTGAAACTTTCGAAGATGTTCCTTTGAAGTGATTCTCCTGATTGTAGTCGATCACAGATCATATAACATACTAGATATACGATACATTTTACAACGGACATCTAGTGACGTCAAGCTAACATGACTTCTTTACATGCCATGGCTTGTAAAATCCTTTACATACCGAGCGTTTCGCTTCATTAGTAAAGCAGTGCTTTCCGTGGAGTTAATCGCCATTGAAAGTTTCAGTTTCGATTTGGGTATGCAAAAAACGTATTTTTCAAATTTCAATTTCTAAAATTCTAATGAACCGTTTATATTCATGTATGGCTTAAAAAAAAGCTGGAAGCCTCGTCTTTAATATTCAAAAGAAAAAATAGGTAGGTGTCGATCGATTTTTGGAGATAACACGCAGTTTCTAAACATACTTTTTACGAGTATTTCTCCCATAAGAGTATAGATACCTAAAAGAGACAAGATAGCTAACTTCGTGTTAGTTCTAGTGTTCCACCGCACGCCAACACAGCGACACAGTATTCTTGGGCTAAATTAACATTGCGCTTATGGATGTTTTTCAGTTTTCATCAATTATCTCGGAAACGGTTCATTTTTATGAAAAAATGAAGAGAACAAAATTTATTCCCCTTGTAATTTCCTATCAAATGAGACCTACTTTGAATTTTTTTTTTTCAAAATATGAAATAGGTCTCATACGATAGGAAATTACAAGGGGAATAAATTTTGTTCTTTTCATTTTTTCGTAAAAATGAACGGTTTCCGAGATAATTGATGAATACTGAAAAACGTCCATAAGCGCAATGTTAACTTAGCCCTACAATACAGTGGCGCTATCTCTCGGCACGTAAATTAGCTCGACAAAAATCGGGTACCGGATTTTAACACAGCGCATATGGAGAGTTGGCTATCTTGTCTCTTTTAGGTATCTATACATAAGAGCATAAGCAATGCGACGCTGCGCGCCTATAGTGATAAATTTCGTTACATTTTTTTGTATTCATTGCGTATATAGGAAGATGCACAACTTGTTACCCTAGTAATATATATGACTTTGGTTTATCACCTCCAAGCAGGATAATTCATGAAGTAAGTCGCTATGAAATTTTTTGAGCATGTGTTTTATTTCTACACGGGTTGAAGAAAATAAATCTAACAAAAAACTTCATAAGTTGTAGGCATGAATTTAGATAATCAGCGAAGTTGTACAAATCGAATTTTATAATAAATTACCCTGAAATTACCTGTATGGACTTGACCGAATGACATTAAAATATTACCGCGTTTAGACGTCGGAGTTTTTCTCTTGAAATGTGAGCTATACTCTGTTCACGTTAAGGAAGGATAGAAGTTCATACCTCGAGAACGGAACAGTAGATTAAGATTACCTTCGGCGTTCCATTCTCGAAAATATATGAACTTCTATCCTTCCTTAACGTGAACGGAGTATAGTGATATCTCTAAACCTTTCACACTTCGGGTTTTTAATGCGGATAGTATAAGCGTTTGCCTGATTTGTTACCAAACTCGTAGTCAAACAAAAATAATTCAAGTTTTTATTTTCAAATAATTTTTGTAATTTTGTGGATTATATTATTTTACATCTTACCATCCCGTAAAGAAGCAAAAATAAAAATTTGCACAAAACTTCCAAGAATTATGTCAATTTTTCAATCTGAATTTCCTCATTTGATAATATGACTACGTGTATGATGAGAAAAATAAACAAACGCCGAATGTGAAAGGCTTATATGCAGAGCATTGCAGCATTGCAGCTGTATCATACAGCTTAGATTTTCAGCTTAAACTTAGAACCTTGAAAAATACAACTTTGGCTTTAGCTTTTGGCTTTGGAAATACCTAAAAAATGCAGCTGACTTTCGGCTTTTGGCTCTAGCTTTCGGCTGTTTAGATAAAACACTCCGGCTTTTGACTTAAACTTACAACCTTGAAAAATATAGCTTCAGCTTTGGCTTCCAGCTTGGAAAAAACATGAATAATACAGCTGGCTTTCGGCTTTAGCTTTCGGCTGGCTGCGATGCTCTGCTTATATGATGTAGGTATAATGGACCGCCATCTTGGTCGCAGAAAACGTAAACACGGGAAAAACTTCCATAAGAGCCAATGTTAAAATTCAATAAATTCGTGATTTTCAATGAACAATAACTCGAGATCGGCTCGATAGATTTTTTTGATATTACCCTCGTTGGAAAGGAAATTTTATGGACGAAAAATTATCTTTTCTTTGATTTTTCTCTAGAAGCATTTTTTTGGAGTTATCGATTAATAATTAAGGGTATGATCTACACAGGAAAAAAACGCGTAAATATACGAAAATATAGGTTCCGAGGCGACTAATTACTGTCCACAAAATGAACCAATTGTTATGAAATCTTTTGTAGTGTTGGATGAGTATTTGATACAGGTCTAAAATTAATTCAGAACTCGTCATATTATTTAGAACTCTTGTTATCAACGATCGAAAAAGCTCAAAATGTACCACTTTTTGCTTTGTTTCCCACTCCGCATCAGTTGTTTTTATTTTTCAAGAAATACTCAATAGCAAAAATGTAATACTTAGTTCTTTACATGCTATTGCCTGCTTTAATTCCTGCATTGGTTTATTCGAATTTCTTCTCTGACTTCATGTGTTTGCTTCAGAACTTTTGCGCTGTCTCTTTTATTTCACCTTGTTTTCTTACTTTTGGATCGGAATGTTTTATTCATAAAATTCGCCAGCAACTATCTGCTAATTATTAAAAAGGGTTGTACTCAAGAGAGTAGTGTTTTACAAGGAGAGTCGCTTCCGTTCACTTACGCTTAGAAGATGGTTAATTAACCAAAAGCGCTCGTGGCTGCTTGTTTTGTGTGTTATCTTTTGTAGAACGCTACTCTCTTGAGTAGAACCCCTTTTTAATAATATGTTCAATCATAAAATTGAGGAACGAGTTAACTCAACTATCTGCTAACTTATGTAAAATTAGTCCTCCATAAAAGACAATTGGCTTAAAAAAGAAAGAAAAAATTTCCCAACGGTTTTACATAGATAGGTGACTTAAGAATTCCTAGCAAACAATTGTAAAATCCCTCCATAAAGCTGATGAAAGAAAAAAAAAAAAAAAAACAGGAAAAGATAGCGTCTCTCACTCCATTGCAACAAAATGAGAAATTTGTGGCCCTATTGAGTAAGGATGAGTTTATTGACCTTCAACGTTTGTCTCCAGTTAGGTTTCAATAGATAGAATCTCAAGTCTTGCAAAGTAGCCTACATTACCAAATAATGTGTACAAGAAAGAATGAAACATACAACTGCATTTCTTTGCAAATCTAACTTGGATGAGATGTATGATGATATTACTGACTATATAATATGGGAAGACATGAAAATATACAGGATAATTTAGAGGGTGCTCAATGGGTTTCAATATCAATTAATAATTTTAGAATTAATATAAATAGGTATGACCCGCTTAGAGCTGATTCTTACATTGAACTCCCCAAAATTCTAGCAAGTAAGAAAGCCAGGGTAAATATTGAAAATGAGGATGATGATAAAATAATGTTATTCATAGTCCACTTTAGGTGATCTATTTCCAGTAGAAAAAGATCCACAAAGAGTAACTAAATATAAAAAATAAAGGAATGGAATTTTCAATGAAAGTTCAAAATAATAATAAATTTGTGAATAGAGTTAATAATCTCAATTTAATTGAAGGAGGATTATCAATTAATATACATATACCATAATAATAATCAATATAAAATTCAACCTCTATCAGATAACCAAGGATCTTGAAGATATTTCAGGAAATTCTCATTATTGTCTGATTAAAGATTAATGGAAATTAGTGGGAAAACAAACTACAAAAAATTGTAAAAAGAGGTATCTTTGTAAAATGTGTCCAAACAGTTTTCCTTGTGAAAAGATATTATCTGATCATAAGAATTATTGTGGATTAAATAAACCTGCTAAAGTAATTTTACCTAATAAAGCAGATAATATGGTTGAATTTAAAAATTATAATCATTCAATGAAAGCTCCATTTGCCATATAATATGCTGATTTTGAGAGTCTCATAAAAAAGCCTAATCAAGCAAGAGAATTAAATGTCAAGATTGAAAAACTAAGTAAAAAGTTGAATAAAACTAAAGAAGAAGTTGAAAAACATGAATCTTATACAACAAAGCTTCAGAGACATTTTCAAATTAGTTTTGTTTATTACCTATATTAAGGGGCGTCGGTAACTTGCACACAAATTTGAAAAAATTGAAAAGCATATTGCGTAAGAAGCACACCGTGCAATTTGCACACGGCTGCGGGCAAGGCGTAAAGTGCACACACTGTAATTAACACACATGAATATCGAATGAGTGAAATGCACACATGTTGATAATACAAAAAAAAATGATAAGTGTGCTCTAAGTAAAAATTTAAAAAACGTACAAAGACGATCAATCAATTTAGAAAAGGAAAAAAAAACACATGACATAAATTAATCTTCAGGACATAGGTAGTAACCTGTTCTTTCGATATGTGCTTTCTTCCGCGCGTAAGACCTCGTAACAGTTTTTCGTGTGTCTAAACTTTGAATGGTTACGTACGTGTCGGTTTGAAATTCTATCAATTTATTGGTGAATTTAAAAATATCAGGATGGCTTTTATAAAAACATTCGTTAAACTGGCTATGAAATGACTCGCACGCATTCGTTGTTCGGGTAAGACGTTCACCAGTTTCAGATGCCCAGAGGGTCGGAGGGAACATCGCATCATCGTTCAAGTAGTTGTTTAATAGATATTCGGAAAATTTTGATTGTTTTGGGCACACCGGGCGAATGGGTACAAGATCATGAACGAAAGCGTCACGAACCTCCGAAGGTTTGAGAAAAGGCAGTCCAAATACGTACCGCAGCCATCGACCTTCCCTCGTGATAACTGTCTCACCACTTGCAGATCGAACTTTCTGGTATGAAGATTGCAGCCCTAATTTTTGAATCTGCCTATAGCAGGCTTGTCGCAGATGGAATCGATAACCGATCAGTTCTATGGTGTTCCACTGGATACGAAGGGCATTGTGGATACCTGTTTCGAAATCAACGACTGCATATTTTGGATTCAGGAGAGGACAAGGGTACTTCCTATGCATTGCGTAATGTACTCGTCTTTCATACATTTTGTACCATTCGCGCTAGACCTGTATACCTTATACAAAGTACGTAGTGTGCATTTTACTCATCACTATGTCCTGCGTGCTTAATACAAGGTGTGCTTTTTACTCAACTAAAAATCGTGTGTGCTTAATACAGGGTGTGCTATTTACGCAGTAACATTTGTGTGTGTTTATTACATGGTGTGCTTTTTACTCAGCAGGTGTGTGCAAATTACGAACTCCCGTATACCTTATACAAAGTACGTAGTGTGCATTTTACTCATCACCACGTCCTGCGTGCTTAGTACAAGGTGTGCTTTTTACTCAACTAAAAATCGTGTGTGCTTAATACAGGGTGTGCTATTTACGCAGTAACATTTGTGTGTGTTTATTACATGGTGTGCTTTTTACTCAGCAGGTGTGTGCAAATTACGAACTCCCGTATACCTTATACAAAGTCCGTAGTGTGCATTTTACTCATCACCACGTCCTGCGTGCTTAATACAAGGTGTGCTTTTTACTCAACTAAAAATCGTGTGTGCTTAATACAGGGTGTGCTATTTACGCAGTAACATTTGTGTGTGTTTATTACATGGTGTGCTTTTTACTCAGCAGGTGTGTGCAAATTACGAACTCCCGTATACCTTATACAAAGTACGTAGTGTGCATTTTACTCATCACCACGTCCTGCGTGCTTAGTACAAGGTGTGCTTTTTACTCAACTAAAAATCGTGTGTGCTTAATACAGGGTGTGCTATTTACGCAGTAACATTTGTGTGTGTTTATTACATGGTGTGCTTTTTACTCAGCAGGTGTGTGCAAATTACGAACTCCCGTATACCTTATACAAAGTCCGTAGTGTGCATTTTACTCATCACCACGTCCTGCGTGCTTAATACAAGGTGTGCTTTTTACTCAACTAAAAATCGTGTGTGCTTAATACAGGGTGTGCTATTTACGCAGTAACATTTGTGTGTGTTTATTACATGGTGTGCTTTTTACTCAGCAGGTGTGTGCAAATTACGAACTCCTGTATACCTTATACAAAGTACGTAGTGTGCATTTTACTCATCACCACGTCCTGCGTGCTTAGTACAAGGTGTGCTTTTTACTCAACTAAAAATCGTGTGTGCTTAATACAGGGTGTGCTATTTACGCAGTAACATTTGTGTGTGTTTATTACATGGTGTGCTTTTTACTCAGCAGGTGTGTGCAAATTACGAACTCCCGTATACCTTATACAAAGTACGTAGTGTGCATTTTACTCATCACCACGTCCTGCGTGCTTAGTACAAGGTGTGCTTTTTACTCAACTAAAAATTGTGTGTGCTTAATACAGGGTGTGCTATTTACGCAGTAACATTTGTGTGTGTTTATTACATGGTGTGCTTTTTACTCAGCAGGTGTGTGCAAATTACGAACTCCCGTATACCTTATACAAAGTCCGTAGTGTGCATTTTACTCATCACCACGTCCTGCGTGCTTAATACAAGGTGTGCTTTTTACTCAACTAAAAATCGTGTGTGCTTAATACAGGGTGTGCTATTTACGCAGTAACATTTGTGTGTGTTTATTACATGGTGTGCTTTTTACTCAGCAGGTGTGTGCAAATTACGAACTCCCGTATACCTTATACAAAGTCCGTAGTGTGCATTTTACTCATCACCAAGTCCTGCGTGCTTAATACAAGGTGTGCTTTTTACTCAACTAAAAATCGTGTGTGCTTAATACAGGGTGTGCTATTTACGCAGTAACATTTGTGTGTGTTCATTACATGGTGTGCTTTTTACTCAGCAGGTGTGTGCAAATTACGAACTCCCACAAGTACAACTTGCCTGCACTTATGGAACTTTTTCTCCAGCCTGAAGACAAATTATTCTCAAATGCGATGGAGAAGACTGTACAGAGTAAAATAACTCAGTATTTCTCTACAGTCTCCATTCATGAGTGATTTTAAATTACACGTACAATGAAATGGAGGAGGGCGGCGATGTTTCAAATACAAATATGAATGTGGACATTTTCTTTCACTCCAGACGAGAATTTAAGCAGATTTCTAGAGATATAATACGTTGTAGTGTGGCTATCTGACGAATGGCCCCCATGAGCATTCGTGAGTACTTTGTTAGCTGATGCATGGCCTGTCATGGACTCCTCCTCTCCCCCCCCCGTGATTTTCAATAGGTGTATACATATGATATGTGTGTGTGTGTATGTGTGACTATAGATTGTGGGAGTGAAGACTGAAAATGAATGAATGAGTGAATGTAAGTGTAAATATTAAGATGTTATGTCCTAGGTTTACGAAATCACTTTGTAAAGGTGGTGTCGGCGGTAATTGGTCCAAGGACTGTTGTCGGCACCACCTCAAAAAATAAGCAAATGTAAATAAAATAAAAATACCTATACACTGTTTTCTCTATTTATAAAATTTACCTCGTACTACAACTATGATATATACAGTATGTACATTGTACGTAAAAAAAATTTTTTCCACCCATTTTTGCAGTTGTTTTATAAAACGGAAACTTGACATACCGGAAAAAATTGTTCAGACCGACAGCATTCCGTCTTAGACAAGTTTTACTGTACTTAAATCTTAAGCAGGCTCTTAAAGCGGGATTAAAATTGGAGAAAATACATAGGGTTATAAAATTTGATCAATCTGATTGGATGAAGGTATACATTGAAAAGAATAAAAAAATGAGACAAGAAGCTAAGAATGACTTTGAAAAACATTTCTTCAAGTTGATGAATAACTCTGTTTTTGGGAGAACAATGATGAATGTTAGGAAGCATGTGGATATAAAATTGATTTCAGAAGGTAATAAATATACCAGTATATTTCAAAACCTAATTTTGAGAAATCAACATTTTTTGGAAAAAATCTTGCAGCTGTACAAATGAGAAGAACAATGATTACATTCAACCAACCAATTTATGTAGATTTTAGATATTTCAAAAACATTGATGTACGATTTCTATTATAGATTAAAGGAAAGGTATGGAGATAGAATAAAATTATTATATTATACTGATACTGATTCATTAATTATATCTATACAGACTAAAGACTTCTATGAAGACATGAAAGGAATGATTAATGAATTTGATACATCAGACTATAAGAAAGACAATATTTATAGTCTACGACAAGTTAATAAAAAGGTATTAGGTAAGTTTAAAGATGAAATGAATGGAAAAATTTGAGAGGAATTTATAGGACTAGCTTCAAAATTATATTCTAATAAAGTTCTTGCTACAAATAATGAAATGAAGAAAGCTAAAAGAGTAAAGAAAAAAATTAATAAAAACCAGATAACTCATAATTAGAGCTCGGATTTTATGGCATTATAGAGGAAGGTTTGTGGTGCTGAAAATTGAAAATCTGGCAAATATGGCATTTATAGGCTACACGAGGAAAATATACGAATTTTTAATGTCAAAAAAAGTAAATTGCAAAAATAATTTATATAAATGCATGAAGTATTAAATTATCTACAGGTGTCTTGAGTTAAACATTACAACGTAAGGATGAACTGAATGCGGTTTTTACTTTCGGCATGATTATCGCGTAACGGAACACTGGAAGTACTGAATGAGAATGACTAAGAAACTTAGCACACAGCGTTAACCCTCTCATGTTTATCTTTCGTCTCACACAAGTCATAACGTGAAGACGCACTTCCAATCGATTTACTGACATTTGTTTCAAAACGAAGTATTGACGTACATATTACGGATATTTGTATTTTTTTCTCGAGAATTATCGGCAAATTAAGTAATTTTACTATCGCACGACCGATTTTGGCATTTTGTGGCATTTATCTTGAATTATGGCATTTATTGCATTTCTGGCATTTTATGGCAAAATAAAAATTTTTTCCTAGGGTCCCCTACCTATGAAACGCACTCATATTTGATTTCCCACCGTCTGCCCCTTCAGGAAACGAAAAGGCAAATGCCACACAATCCGAGCTCTCCATGTTTAGAAAAGAAAATAACTAAGACTATTAAACAAAAGATGATAAGGAGTACAAAACATAATATTTATACTATTGAACAAAATAAAAGAGGATTATCTTCATTCAATGATAAAAGGTGATTAGTTGATGGACAAACTGATACATTACCCTGGGGTCATTATAAAGTTCATGTGGCAAAGAATAATTTTATTCAACATTAAATTTAAAGGAGATATTAAGTATTAAAATTAATGAAAACCTACTAAGAGAGAAATTAATAATCTATAGTAATGTGAATCTAGGTGGTACAATTATTCCTAATTTTTTCAATTCTTCTCTGAAGTCATTTTTTTTTAAACAATTGTTTTTCATCATTTTTAAATTCAATAAATTTTTCAAGAAATTCCTCTAAATTATTTTCATATCTAAGTGACTGGAGTTCTTCAAGCAAATTATCATTTCTTTTTATATGATTGTTTATAAATAATTGCTTCTTGGATAATTCGATTGAATTTTTCTCATGGATATTCATAGTGCTGGCCTATTTATTTATTTTTGAGAAAAAAAGATTTTACTAGAACCAAAGTAGCTGAAGTAAACTGTGAGTAATAATGCGACTATACAATTTGGTTAGGAGGAAAGTCTCTAAAATGATATTTTTTATCAACAGTGCTGTCACATAAGAAAAACCTCAATGGTGTACAGTCTGATGTAAAACATACATGTAGGTATCCTAAGAGTAAGAGAAGAATTATTAAGAAAATTACGTAAAACTGTACCTCCTAGATTAGTGTTATATAATTACAGTAAAACTTCGTTATAATGCGCCCGCATTTAGTGCGAACCCGCGTTTAGTGCGAAATTTTCCTGGTCCCTAAACACTGCCATAAGAAATGTGTATGAAAAGACCCGCTTACTACACGAGTAAAACCCGTGTACAATGCGTTTTTAGCAAGGCAAATTGGTATAAAAATGACGAGTAGACTGTACATTTGAATAGCCTTCTTCACATAACATCAGTCTTATCTCGTAGAGCACTGCACAAACATGGCTTACTGTATACAGTATTTCCTTTACTGAACGAATAGGCCTAGGTTGAATCAGTACTGCAATACACTGCCCGACAGTTTGAACTGTGTTCTGTGTTGACAAAAGAAAAAAATGAATTCCGTGAAAAAAACGCGTAAAAGTTTATCGATTGCTCAAAAGTTGTTTTTTTTTTGAAACCCGGATGGAGTGCGAGCCCGCTTTTAATGCGAATTTGTCCTAGTCCCTTCAATCGCACTATATCGAAGTTTTACTGTATTTGGATATGATTTTCTAGTTTCTTAGATGAATAAAAAATGAAATAATAGTGTAAGTAATTGAATATATATCAAGTAACTAACATATAAGACATTGTAAGAAATTAAATTGAAAAATCAGACTGAAAAGTTTAAAAAGGAGTTAATTACATCTCATACATTAAAATCATGTTTTGTCATGTTTGTGATAAATTTGTTAATCATCAATTCACTTTACAAGTTAGTAAATTTTTTGATAAAGAAACCATGCGTTGTCAAGAATGTGATTTAGAGTTGATAAAATTAGTTAGTATTAATCTGACAAGAACAATTTATAATAACTGCAGTTATTGTGGAAAAAGGACTAGATATATGAAAAATAAACATAATCATTACCAATGTATGGTGTGTGAAGAATATGTGAAATGACTCAATTTTTTTATAAAATATATGACTTCGGATTAAAATCCTCTCGCATGATTAAGAATATTAAAAGGTTAAACTTTACTAGAAATTATTGCAAAGCAGGTGTGAGTAGCAGACTAAATAATTCAACTCATTGAAGTTACTTCTAAAACAGCTTTCTCGCATACGCGTTACAAATCCCGAACTGTGCATATAGAAACCTATATAGATTGAAAATTGAAAATAAAATCAAACTTTCAATGAACTACTTGGACATTTCAATTGCTCATCTCGTACATTTGTAAACTGAAAACTTACCAGCCTTTTGAAACTTTAAGCCTTCTTTTTCTAGGTCATTATTGGCCTGTTCGAAGGCAACGTCTTCGTGGTCGTTCCCCCACGCCATTGCTTTAGGTTTCGGCTGAGAAAATAAGCAATCAATTGGAATACCAAAATAAGGCATCAACAACATTTCGAGAATGCAAAAATTTAATGCATTTTGAACATCTTATATTGATCGTTATTGGAATAAATTCCAAATAATCGTTCGTAAAGCGAATCGGGGAAACTGTTTCTTTCGTGAGCATTGATGACGAATCCAATAATGCTACCGGTAAGCAGCAGGTTTCGTAATTTGTAAAACTGCGGATTTCGAAACTGGCCTTCCGTTTTTTCCGCGATCTTAAGAACTTCACTTTCACTCACAGAGCAATGTTCAAGTAGGAAGGTTAGCCGATTAGTGCAAACTTCAATTTCTGTAGAGAACAAGATTGGTTCCATTTCTCGCTGAAGCATACCATTGGAGAAATAATGAGAATCGTCATCACGTAGCTCGTGAGCAGAGAGCCAATTCACGGGTAGAAGTAGACGAATTTCTTTCAGTAGTGCACTGCACTGTCTCTCGCAGCATCCCCGCCCCCCAATGTTATAAAAGAACCTCCACAAAGGTCAAAGTGATATCAAAGGCGCATCTCTATCCGCGATCATTTGCTCAGCAACGGAACATGAAGAATGGTAATCGATTCGAAAATCAAAACTTGCTAATAGGATAAACATTAACTACTTACTACGTGTGTTAGTTACCAATTCATTCCTCTTATTTCATCTGTAAGGTGTGTCAGTACAAAAGATATTTACGTGCACGTGAAATAATACGACCGCAACCGGGGAACAGCTAGCTGATAGCCCTGCAGGACAAGTACACGAACCAGAAGATATCTCAGGTGGACTCTTCTGTACATTGAAAGTAACCTGAGACAGATTTCTCAGCATTGTAATAATTTCAGTTTACTGTTACCTCAAAATCATCGAGAAAAGGAACTTACCTGCACTTCGTATTCGATACCCTTCATAAAGGCTCAAACTTTCGCATCGACCGTACCTCCAAATAAGAGAATTCAACAATATGTTTAGATTTGCTATGATTCTCACCGCGATCCCAAAGAGTATCACGATTTTGGATTGATACGTCTCCAGTTTCAGGGACCAGCACCAAGTCATATCTACATTGTTTTGTTGTTTGTATAATGACACCGTGGGTGAAAAGCCACGTAATTCCAACGACAACAACATTTCACCAAGAAAGAGAAATGTCAACAACAAATCTTTAAAAAAACCCCTTTCAGAATCATAATAAGATTAGATGAAAAGGAGTCGAAATTTCTTGATGCATGCTCCTTAAATTTGATATCATTTCTGCCAGTCTGTCTGGCCATGCTTTCTGTAACTACAAGTTTCGAAGTTATATTTTAGTGTCACTTAATGTTTTTCACAAAGTAATACCTCAAAAGAAAGGTTGAAATATTAAGATGAAGAAACTGGAAGTTTCATTCTTTACAATATCCTCACTTTTTCAACATTCGTTTTCTTGCTAGGGCACATAGTGCCTTACTGCTTTATCTTTTGCCTTATTCTTGCGCAATCTTGCACATTAATCTTCCTCGGTATCCTCGGTTGTTCAGTACATTCAGAATTGCAGCAGTAGCAAACAAGTGCGCTCAAGGTCCAAGGAAAAGACTCTACTGGAGTACGTTTGTCCGCCATTATCGTTCTCAAGGAAAAAAAAAATATATTATTTTATCCTCGGTCGTACTTTCGAAGTTTAGAAGTGCAAATAATAATAATAATAATAATATTCCACAATCATTACACTTCGTTCAAAATAAGGATGCTACGGATTTTTGAAGGGGCATCGCGAGAGTAAGGTGTGTTGCGAGTAGCACTCTTACTCTTATTTTGAACTTTGAACACAGTCTATACTCTGTTCACATTAAGGAAGGATAGAAATATGACCTTGAGAACGGAACGGTAGATTAAAATTACCCGGAGCGTTCCGTTCTCGAGGTCATATTTATATCCTTCCTTAATGTGAACGCAGTATAGCTTCATGGATTTTTCGAAGTTACAGTAACCAGCAGGATTCATTTACATTAACACAATCTTCAGTTATTTATCACTGAGAATACAGGTCCTTGGAAAATAATGTCTATTAAAATGATGATGTAACATTACAGACAATTTGACTTCTGAGGAACCAAGTCCAAGAATAATGGCTTCCATTTGCCGACCTCCGTCACATCTCTCTCACGGAGTGCTTGACAGCTGTGACTTCTACTTTCACTGTTGTAACATTCCAACATTATCACATGGCCTCTTCTGATTGGTTGAATGAGGAAGACTCAGACACGTGAGCATAGAAGCAGCATGGTGCTGGGTGCGAATGCGCCGACGCGGAGTATCCGTAGCGTGCGCGTGTATTGTCCCTTTTCTGTCATTATATTACATTTACAATTGGAACGTGTTCGTGTGAATTTTTATATTAAGTTTTTTTTCCTCTCGGTTCATCTTCTCAATTGCTGACGTTGATGATGTTTGAGCACTTATATTCATTTGTTTAAACGCGATCATAAAGGTAATTCGTGTACGCGACATACACATCAACTTCTGACACCTTTTTAGCGATGAGTCTATGACATGAATGCTCAGTGTTGTACACCTCCTTTCTCTTGTTTGTAATAGATACGTGTCTGTAGTGTTGATATTTGGTTCTACATGATGTTCATCTGATTCAGAAACATATTCACACGGACGTTTCATCAAACCCAATCTATCCAATCGTCAAAACTATTTCATGAAGGAGCTTCGTTGCGATCGAGGGAAATCAGGGCCCCGGGATCGATCCTTCCGCCTGAGGAAGTCGATCTATGAGATCCGTAGCTGGGTCCGAGGCGATGGATGGAGATTGGACTGGTTTGGGTGCATTACTAGCAGCTGCTGAATTCGTCGAGTCACAGGAGCAAGAGAAGACCGAAAAATTAATCGAAATATGCGGTAAGTCAGCGAGCTTGAAACGATCAACCTTACCTCAGAACTTACAAGTGTACTTGAAGGTTGATCATCCGTTATCAGCAAGCCCCCTGGAGGCATTTTTTCGTCTACATATCTCGACGTCAAAGTTTCGTATTTCAATCTTTGAATTTGGTGTACACTGGCTTGTCTAAGAAGAATCTAGGATGCCAGGCGACATTCATGTGCCAGGTTAGAATACAATAAGTTGGTTGTTCTATCGGTTACCACTACTTCATTTAGGGTTCACGTTTTCTCATATCTTGGGTAAAACCATATTTTGTTTCGATTTCTTTTTATCTGCTCTTTTCGGTGAGAAAGTCGAAGGTAGTTCGTCTGTAAGGATTCATTACAATTCGTTCAATACTGTGTCGTAAATCTCATTACTAACGTTCGACAATTGAATGTCGAATTTCCCCATCTCGAATTGTCATTCTTAGTCATGTAAGTTCTAAACTTTCTTTTAAAACATTGACAAACCTTGTTGTCGAGAAATTCGGAAAACTCTTCCTTTGCGTTTCATCCCGCCATTGTTGCTAAATAGCTACGGATAGCCATCTAGTAAGAAACGTTCAAATTTTTCCAAATAGAAATTAGATTTCATTTACCAATATTTGTTTTTCTAATATATGCAATTATTTTATTTTTCGAAAATATTAGTGAAGACTTTTCCTCTCCTGACCTATCATATCGCAGAGAAAATCCATTAAAACCATCGATGTAAGCAAATTAATTTCTCTCGAACTTTCTTCTGCTGTCGAGCAATGGGTCTTCAAACTGTTAGCTGATTTCATTTAGGACTATTTTCGAAAGCACGCAAAGTTCGAAGTGTTATTGTAGGAATCCAGGCTTTGGCTCGAAGTTCAAAATCTTTCCTAAAAATGAGAATTTATAATTTATGAATGAATTGGAACAATTTTAAAAACGGAACCTTGTATTTTTTTCCCTATCATATTGCGTTGCCATTAGTACTGAATTGTAAATAAGTGTAAGCAAAATTGATTCGCTCTAAATTTCGTTTACCTCTATCATGGAGTTGTCCTCCAAATTGATTCTTAATAGAAAATTTAGTTTGTAATGACATATTTTCATCTGATATTTCCTCCTTTCCCTTTCATGTATAATAGAATACAGTAGAACCTGCCTAGACCGAAACCTGATTATCGCGGAAACCTGCCGAAACGGAGAAAAAATCATAGTTACAGCAGTTTTTCCATGTCAAACACTTTGGATAAGCCGGCAAACTGCAAAACGCGAAGATCGTAATTTTCTTTGATTCCGTTTCGTGCAATTTTCCTCCAGAAAACGAAGATTATATTTAATAGAATTTCGTACAATGAGTTTCCACGATTACAGTCCGTCATCGAAGGAATAGTAATTTACGCAACTAGTTTGGAAAAACGAACGATTGCCAAACGAGCGTGAAGTTAGTGAGACGAGGCGATGCCGAGTGAAGCTGTTCGTGAGAGTCAGCGACCGACGTTTCCAAACTTCTGCGTATACTATTTTTTTGAAAATTAGTCCAGAAAATACTATTTTATGTTCACTTATTTAGAAAAACTGATTTCACAACACAATACACAATTCAGCGCAGTCTTATTTCGAACGGAAAAATCAGTGTTTCTTCTAGAGGACAAGCTGGCGATAAACGGTCTTCTCGGTAACATTTGCAGAAAAACTATATTTTTCTATAAATGATGTTGAAACGGCGTTCTGACTGCATCATTAGGTGCTGTCAAAGTTGAATTGTGCCTACAGCTAGATTAGCGTGACAGAAAAATGAATCAGCCAATAACGTTCGAGTTTTAGTTTTAATCAATTTCATTTTAATATCATTTATAGAAGAAAAAAATCTTACCATAAATGCGGCTGTCATGAACGTTCAGGCCCCTTGTTTAATCAGGTCGGACAAACTTGCTGAAATTCTCGTTGTATGAAAATAGACGGTGTAAATTAACAAAGGTTCCTCTTCTGAACTTGGAGCTCTACTTTACGCAGTCTATCTGCAGTTGTGTACTGCAGGTGACTAATAAATGCATGATTGGAAGATAGGACAAGTGTATCAATAGCGCAAGACTATGCCTGACATGGATTCAGTGCCAATTCACTGAAACCATCCGACCAATCGTCTCCATATTATGACTACATGATGTTACAGTATATTCAACGTGGTTGAGAAGAATTTTTGGGGTCATTTGGGTGAATGGTTTTGAGTAATTCTCAACAGAAATGTATCAAATCCATTTATTAGAGTTCTCACAATCGTATTGTATAAGTTAAGAAGATTATTACGTACATACATAGCGTTCAGTGGCTGGACGAATACCTCATGAACAACCGTATAAGATGGAAAAATATCAATTTTTAAAATACACGCTTAAGTGATTGATAGATCTAAAATATAGCTACGTATTGTTTTGATTACTATGAGTACCTACTTATAGTACGTTCCGGCTAAGAATGAACTCTTTTGATAACAGCAATGTGGGCAGCGCGGTAAAGAGAGGGCTCTTTTAGCCTGGGAATTGGTCCCTCCTCACTCCTGCGTCCACATTGCTGTTACCAAAAGTGTTCATTCTGTGCCGGACGAGGCAATCGCGACAGCACCGGAGGAGTGACGGAACTTGGGTTTTTTCATTGTTCCGCGAGTGAGCAAGGGTTTTTGTATTTTTCCTGCCTTTCCTTGTCGTTCAAATTATTGGTTCACTTGTTTTGTAGATCGTCTATTAATTGTACATTTCAGCCAATATATTTTTATCGAAAAAACAACCAAGTATGAAAACATTTTTGGACTTAAAATATTTTCAAAGATGTTTTTATCGAAAAAACAACCTAGTACATAAAAATATTTTTGGACTTAGAATATTTTCCGATATGTTTTTATCGAAAAAACAACCAAGTATGAAAATATTTTTGAACTTGGAATATTTTCAAAGATGTTTTTGTCAAAAAATCATCTTTGAAAATATTTTAAGTCTAAAAATGTTTTCATACTTGGTCGTTTTTTCGATAAAAACATATTGGAAAATATTCTAAGTCTGAAACTACAAATAGACGATCTACAAAACAAATGAACGAATAATTTGAACGACAACAAAAGGCAGGAAAAATACAAAAACCCTTGCTCACTCGCGGAACAATGAAAAACCTAAGTCCCGTCACTCCTCCGGTGCTGTCGCGATTGCCTCGTTTAGCACGAATGTACTATAGTTGAATTTAGAGGGGTGGTTAAATTTAGAGATGAAAAGTCGGTAATGATTACGCAGCTGCGTGAGCGTTTTTCATGTTGGGACACTTTAAAAGAGAGGTATTGGAGGGTCCTAGCAACATGCAAAAGGGGGCAATCAGAGCTAGGAATTTTGTGAGCGATTTCGGATTTTTTGGAAGGTGGAATAGTATATTTTGTTTTGAAAAACAGAATATCATCGAGGGAGTGCCAGTTTTTGAAGAGATTTTGTGGACGCCGCTTTGGCCCACGAAAGGAAGACTAGATGATGCCCTAGCCAAAAGGAAAGAATAAAACGTGTTTGTTTTCAATTTCTTGTCTGAAGGTTTTTTTTCAGAATTTTTGACAACAAAATTACTGAATTGGTCTCATCTGATATGAACTACCCAATTATGTATTAACCTTGTTCTCTTCATTTTTTCATATGAATGTATAGTTTTCGAGATAGAACAAGGAATTTGACCAATGCCCTGCACACTGTGCCTACTGAATACTGATTGTAGAAAACGCGGAATAGAAGTTACATAAATTTCCATAGTTATAGTAATGAATCATTTTTTGGGCCTTCATTTGGGAATTAACATATTATATCATATTGACTAGCTTGATAGTTTGGGTATTTGGTTTTTGATTGAATCTATTATGACAAAAAAGATGGTTCATTCCTAAACAAATCTAGAGCACTTCGTATTCGTATAAAAAATGAGTAAACTATGCTTTAGCTTTTGACTATATAGTCAAAGGTTTAGCACAAAAATTGAATACTCTGAACTTACATTGTTTAGATTCAAATTTAAGTCAACTTAGATTGAACCAAAATTACGATGATTTCATTTCAATTACTGTAATTTCAGAACACCCCTACTTTCAATCACCAAATGGAGGATCCTAAGTTGTACAAAATCAATTTTACTTCCAATTCTCACAACCACTGATGTTTAACTTGGTTAAATTTGTATTATTTTTGCACCTAGTACGCATCTCTTACCTACTTGGATGGTTCTCGATATATTGCGGTCATATGTTATAATTTTTCGTAACATTGAATATGCGTCACAGATATCTTACAGGCAATAAGGCAGTTCGAGAGTACCCTAGGGTCGCGCATTACAAGGCTTTATAATGTGAAGGAACGTCTTGGGATACAGCCGTCGTTGGGCATGTAGCCTTCGAAAGTACTACTCACCCATATTTATTGATAAAATTTTGAATTCCGTGGTGGAAAGTCTAATCCAATCGGTTTTATTTTCAAATTTACCACAAGCTTCATTAGCCAATGTGCCGACATTGAATTGAATTACCTTACATTACAAATCTTGAGAATGCCTCTAATTTTAAGGGTTTAAGTAGTGTTTATATCATCTTTCTGTTGTGCTTGACGCGTACTACTCTTTACTAAAATACGCGAGACTATTCTTAGAACATCCTCCATTTTTAGTACCTACAACAATTATCTTCAATAAAATAATATACTAAATTCTCCTTACCTACCTACTTTAAAATCGGCGGCGCGTACGGCACCGTACACATTCGAGGATTGTGTCAGGGATTAATGTCTCTTGCGTTTCTCTACTTGTTAAGCTCGTCTGGCTTATTTGCTTACTCATTGCTTCTGCACGGTAATCTACTATTTTGGTCCGCACAACCTTGGAAAAATGGCCTAACAGTTTTCATGTTTTCACACCTCTGCTCGTGCGCGTTTTTTTTTCTTTCGTTTCCTATCCTCCTTGTTCTGACGACTGTTGCGAGTGACAGTGCGGCAGCGCAGCAATAGCAACATTTTGTATGAATCTCCTTTCTTCTTTTGCCCTGTGCCTACGTGCCATTAGACTATAGCAGCATCTTTATCCCCCCTTTATTTTTCCACGCTGTCGTCAATCTTCGTTTCCCCTCCAACTTGTGGCACGTGATCACAACATTTCTACAGGAAGGTGAATTTTTGATAATTTTTTGCTATGTTTCAGTTCTCGTAATTTCACGTTCCATTGAATAACGTGTTCGCTTTTTTGTCATGTGTTTTTTTGCTGAACCTTACTTCTCATCTCTCCTTGTAAGTTGATCGCGATTAAAGTGTTCTTCCAAGTGATCTGAAGCTTATCAGTTGTATAATGATATTAAATTACCGTGATATATTTTCATTTTCATCGCGGCCTTCCTCATTTTCGTCACTGAGCATTTCAAGGCTCTATCGAACACCCTAGAAGTTACAAGTAATTTGTATTCGCCTTTGTTTTCCTGGAATATTGTTAGTGGATTTAAAAATGCACACTCATTTTTTCAACTTGTGCGTTTTCTCGAATTCCTCGTGTCTTCATCACTTCGGAAGTTATTTTTCATTTGAGAACAGCTGATGAGCCGTATAAGCTCCAGTGAAAAAATTCAAGAACTATGATGCTTGTAACACACTAATTAATAGAAAATCGTTTATTGAAAAATAAAATTCATCGGTTTTATTTCTGTATTGTATTCGACTTGGAAACAGCTGATGGCTGTTGTGAAGTTCGAGAAAAATATGAGAAAATTATAATGGTTGTCGTCGTGTACGAAACAGGAAAATGGGCACCGTTTCCGCCCAAGAAAAAATGGATTCAACATTATTTAGGTAAGTGCGCATGTTCGTATTCGCGCGCGAATTTATCAGAAAAGACTAACGGTATGCGATGGTCGTGACCAGGGAAAAGACGAGAGAAATATCCTAACAGGTTGCAAATATCGGTGTATAAACACATGTCGAATGCTTCTTGTGCAGTTGATACATGTATATATTTCTCATTTTATCTAGACGTCCTCTCTCTCACTTTCTCTATTCTTCGTTAGGTGTGTTTGTTTTACTGGATCCATTGGATATGCAATGGATCGGTCAAGGTCAAATCCGAATATGCTGAGCTATTTTCGTTTTCCACGGATCGTCTACAATGACGTCACCAAGGAACCCGTTAATAGTTACGTTTCGCATCACAAAAACTAGGTTAAAACCCATGTGAGCGGTGTTTTGGTTCTCTGATAAGTTCAATTCATTCTCAAATGAGGGAATTCAACCAAATATATCTTTTGACTCCAGATTCTCATGTAACATCTGTCTATTTTGAGTACAAATTACGACACACCAATGAAAGCTTTTGATTTTTGTTTTTTTTTCTTTTCTTTTCTTGATTTCAGAATTTTAAACAACAAGGAAAAAAAGCAGCTGCTAAAATGAAACTTGAATGTTTACTTCATGGGAGAGGTCCTTTGAAAACTGTCGAAAAATTTTGAAAAAACTAAATCCTTTCTGTTCCTAATCAGGATACATACCTATTATTCAAATTGAATCTGTATATTTACAGAACTATAACTTATTGTAATGCAATTTAGAGAATTTAGAGGGAGTCAGATTCTACACCGTAACCTTCAGTTTTGTTCGAAAAGCTTCTTCTTAGTGTAACGTTTCATTTTCAACGGGTGTCATTTATTCGCTTAATGAAATAGAGTGTATGAACAATGAAGAAAAAGTATTTCAACTATCAAAAAATGAGCTTTCTGAGTAAAGTAGTAATGAACGATAGAATAAATATATGCAGGATGAAATAATTTTATTCAAGTCGAAAGAAATTTTAGTTCTATTAAAAAATGAGTTGAACGACAAAAAATTCCAAAAAGGAATACACATCGCGCATTAAAGAATTGAAATACGGTTTTCAAAAGAAACTTATTACGGTCGGTAAATAACCCTTAAAAAAAACAAATATAGCTAAAATAAAGAATAGAATTTGACTTAGGTACCTAAGTATTGAATGAAGTAAATTTTATTCGTGCAAGGATTAATCGATATAGAAACAATGAAAGGCTTTACCCGCACATGTGAAACTTTATTTGTCAAAACAATAACGTTTCGACTACATCGTAGTCTTTTTCAAACGAGTATCTATGAAAGACACAATACTTACGTGCGGGGGTAATATTAAAGGAGTGGGTTCGTTGGTAAATGAAAAACTCAAGTGAAAAATTATATTTTTGCAAATTTTCATAACATATTTTTTCTTCATTCCACAATCATCCTTCTCATCACCATCACCTCTTCACTTCATCATCAAAATTGTGTGACGTCATAAACAGCTGAGCTTATCTGTTGCCCGGAAGATGATGATAATTTAGGGACAGCCAATATTTCTTGATACCAGTTGTCGAAACAACTACAGCAAGTCTCTCCACAACTGATGCACTTATTTGGTAACATTTTTGCATCCCAGTGAATGGTTACGACTTCTAAATCCATATTTGCGAAGTTTTCCTTAATACTTTTTTCCAATTACAATTTATTAGAACTGTCCTTCAGCGTTCACCAATACATTTAAAACAGTTTACTAGTCAGATTAGTGTAAAACTAGTTCTCTACGTAAAATAACGCGAAGGAAGTAGCGAACAAAGCCGCACTTCATACAAAATTGTTTTCCAGCTGAGTAAGTTAGTCGGTTTAGTTTTCCTTAGCCGGTGGGTGTTGGATTCAGTAACCAGGAGGACAATGGCTTCCGGGTTCGGATGCTGATGGAGTCGCTTCTCGTGACGAACTGCAGCCTTCCTGATCATTTCCTTGTCAAAGGCTAGTCAAAAGTCCCGGTGTAATGTTTGGTTGCTCACGTACCACGGAGCGTAGGCCATTGGGATGTTAACCCAAGTTGCGTAAGTTGGTAGCCGTGCTCGAACATGTGGGGGATAATTTTAACGTACCATGCTTCATGATGGGGAATTTGCAATTTTCAAATACGATTTAAATTATTACAATTTGTAATATCAAAAAATTATATCCCATAAATCGTTTAAACACTTCAAGAGAATCGATAACTGAAAGAAGTAATTCTAATGGTGAAGTATCGAGTCATCTACGACTAATTGAAAATCTCGTTTCTTATGGCCGAATACATTGAACGTAAAATCGTCACCCAGAAATTCAAGCGAGTGCGGCGAGAGAGGAAGGCGATTCTAGCGCTACCAAACATAGGTTAACATCCCAATTATCCGAATGCATCGTACTATAGTTTTTTTTTTTTTTTTTTTTTTTTAAATTCGCCGTTCCCCCATTCGCCGTGTACCGTCCGGCAAAAAACTTGGAAAAATTTCGACTCTCGAGCTATACATATGTGAGATTCCGTCACGCCGCAATCTCAGTAACTGCGCTACTCGCAGAGAGGTTTGGCAGGCGTAGTTATATCAGGTAGTATAGGACGGTTGATGTTATCATCTTCCGAGCTACGACATGTGGTTAGCACACAATCGGAACTGTGAACTTTTCGTTGATTCAGTGTTTATCACTGCAATCTCAGAAGTATTGTTGTATTTCGTGAGCTGTACCAGAGTACAGTCTTACACATATATGTTAGGAGAAGGACTTGGAAAAAAGTGACCTCCCAAGCTATATACGATAGGAGAGCGACTTGGAAAAATTTCCACTCTCGAGCTATATTTTTGAAGCCCCCGAAATAGGTCCAGGTTACTGTTGACGTCCTATTTTATACTAGGGTTATAGGACGTTTAGGGCTCTTTTATGTTAGCTTTATACTAGGTTCAGGCTTCCTTAAATTCTCAATACGAAAACCAAGTTGACTTATAGAACAGGATCCCTATATTCCTCGTTTAAGTTCGTCTCTCTGAATGATTTCACGATTCGAATTTTTGGTGCAGTCCCAGAGCTGCGAACCGTATTGCCAAACGGGTGGCAGTAACATTGCGTATAGTAAGCGTTTTTTTTTAGGCTTAATTGGCATCTTCGGCCCAAGAGCCAGTAAACATTTCTCAATCAGAGGTCGAGTTCTTTACGTGGTGCTTCCAATTCAACCTAGAATATAAGTGCTTTCCCAGGTATTTCGATGAGTCTTGTTTTGTTGTTATGGCGCCATTTATAACTATGGGTTGGTAGTTATAGTTCTTGAAGGCGAATGTAGTGTGAGTGGATTTCTTCTCATTGAGTTTGGTTTTCCACTTCTTTGCTCAGGAGGTCACTTTGTTTACTGCATCTTGCTGATTGTTGATTGTTACATTTTGTTGATCGCTGACGGAGATTAATACAGTATTGTCAGCAAATATAGCATTTGTTATACCATCGCTGACTGGTAGGTTGGCAGTGAATAGCACATATAGCAGCGGCCCAAGAACGTTGCCTTGGGGTACTCCTGCTTCAATTGTGTACTTATAGGAAATCGCTCCTTCATAATGGTCGGCAAACTTCCTATATTTTAGGTACGAAGAGGGGATTTTGCACATATTGCCGGTAGGTTGACTAGGAGCCCGTGATCAAAGGCCTGACTGACGCCTAGAAAGACTGCTTCGCAGTACTTTTTGTTTACTATGTTTTTTCGATCACTTGTATGACCCTGTGAACTTGATGAACTGTAGAGTGTTTCTTCTGAAACCCAACTTGGTGCTGAAAAAGGGCTCTGCGACACAACTGATGATGGGATAACACCCGAAAGTACTCTTGTATAAGAAACTAATAAAGTAGATTTGTACAATTGAAAAAACCCTTTTTCAATACTGTGCTCTACTTACACCTCACTCACTCATTATGAGTTCAGCCAACTTGGTGCTCCAAAATGATAAAAAAAAAAATTGAAAAATGCGCGCATGAACGAAATTACACGATTCTAGAAGTATTTCCAACGCTGATCACAATGTCGTTGACCGTTTTTCAAAATTGGCTCTGGTTATCGAGAAATGAACTTCTAAAGTTCCCGCAAATTGTAGCAACGCGCAGTGTATGTTCTCGTACTCGCGAAATTCGATAGCTGGGTTTTTTTTTTTTTTTTTTTTTTTTTTTTTTTCTTTTTCTTTTTCTTTTTCTTTGGTGTACCTAGTGTTACGAATCTTTGATGAGCGATTCGATTTGTGTGCATAGAATTCGTTCCAACAGTTTAGATAGTATGGGAAACAGGGGGATAAGTCGATATGCCGCCGGGAGCTCAGCTGATTTACGTTTCTCATTTTTTCTTTTTCCAATAGACTCTCGGTTAATCACAGGATCAGCTGGATTGATATTTATGGCCTCTATTCAAGACATGAACGATATCCCTCTCATTCAACTCACTTTTATCTGAAGCCGTTGCCAATTTAAAAATCATGAAATCTTTC
Source organism: Aspidiotus rigidus (assembly GCA_035079385.1). Classification (NCBI taxonomy): domain Eukaryota; kingdom Metazoa; phylum Arthropoda; class Insecta; order Hemiptera; family Diaspididae; genus Aspidiotus; species Aspidiotus rigidus. Next base: position 5,366,441 of record JAVHKY010000052.1, read on the forward strand.
TGCGCGCTTTTTTCGTGCAGAGGATTTGATTTTGTACCTATTCTCAATACATTAAATTTCTGCATCTAAAAACTCGTAATCCGAAATATCACATTCAGATAGATTTCTCTCACCACAAACATCTGCCAATTAAGAATTTAAATTTCTATATTTATGTCAACTTTAGTACACAGTAAGTCTTAGGGCCATTTTTATAGTCAAGCCTACAGAAAAATATCTCTATCATTTGTAGTTTTAGACAAATGTGAAAACGGGCCTCAATAATAAAAATCAAGAAAATTACTCACCGGCATCATCACATTCTTTACAGAAGTACTTGCGAGGTTGAATGATTTTCTCTTTTCTTTCTTCTCCGATTCACGATATCTCTTTTTGGCTTCACGCACAGCTAACTTCCTATCAACCCCAATCATACAACCTTCACGGCCTTCCTTCCTCCACTGAATCAACAACTCTCGATCTTCTTCAATCTTAATCATCTGGAGAGCATTCATCGCAGCAACATCAAACAAGATCTTCAGCCCATCTCTGATTTTTTTCTTCCTATCTGTAAATTTGAAAACTTTTGATCGAATTTTTTTGTAAATTTCGCTAACTTTCATACTGTTTTTTTATTTGTTGTCGCACTTTATCTGGATTTTCGGTTGGGATTCTTGCACGAACGAGCGGAGCAAATGAGCTCTTTGAGCGCTAGTTAGCTTAACAAAGAGTAAATAAACTTACTGCTATATTAGACTAAAGATCCAAAAGCTTGTTAGCTTGATATACCTGTACTAGACTTGAATAATATTAAAAATAACCAGTGGAGAATTAATATACAATATGATAGACATGAAACATGATCTTTATTTATTTAGCTACGAAAGAATATTTTTTCATTGAAATAGTAACGCTTGCTTGCTTTGAAGGAGCGGCTTGTTTTTCGTTTTTGCCCCGTGGAGAGGCTTTTAGCTTCCTACGGGACGGTGTACACTTTCAATTGAAGTGGCGTGAAAATGCCCTCCCCTCCATCATCCATTCCAAAAACTGGTTTGTTCAAGAAAGCTCAATGATACTCTTACGACTTTGTCCACAGGTTCAGGGACACTAAAGTCCGTTTCACGAGAGAGTGCCACAAAATTTTTATGCAACCCGCAACAAAATCGCCATATGTTGCAACAATGCATGTGCGTTATTTGAAAAAAGAAAAAAAAAAAAACGAAAAAACGTTACTGATGAAGGACATTGTTGTCAGCTCTGAGGCGGTTTGTTTATGCGCCGCGGCACTCTCTCGTGAAACGGACTTTACGTGAATCGAGGGAGTCTGATCAATTTTTTACTTTCATACTTTCCGACTAAATGATTTACCAAAAGTCTTTCTTGTAATGTGTGACCTATTTTGATTCGCAAATTCATCGCTTCAAGAGCATTACTCGTCGAGAGGAATCCTCGTGCAGCACCTTCTTACCAGCAGGGGTGCTTAATGAGCCATTTTTCTTCAAAATAATGAAAGAAGTCTCTGATGCGCTTGTTTGCCTGCCTTCTACAGATCCTAATACTATAAACGATAATACCAAAAACTCCTTTCTAAATACATTGAGCGCTTTTGGCCACGCGACGCAGCGCTTTGTAGCTTTGTGGGGTGATGATGTTACATCATAAACCATGTCGATAAAGCACCACTTCACGCAAACAATATACACAAATTCACAGTCACATCTCACGTTAGTTCCATCCCTCATCGCTAGTCATTTGGACCACAAAATTGACGAGAGTTTCTGGTGTTATTGTTTATAGTATTGATTTTTCAAAAAAGAGTTGTGACCTAAACGTCGCTACACTTTTGCAACGGTGCAATGCTTCGATGCTGCAGAAAGGTGAAAGTGACTACCCATGGCCGCAATGGACCTACCCCGTTCACTATCTAAGGCGTGTACCAGCTGTCGCGTGCATTCATGGCGTTTGTTATCACTTCAACGTCGTGTGAGATGCTGTTCAGTTTGGAAGACAGGGGAAACTGGCGTTTAATACAATTTTTTTAGGCTTGCAATTATATAATTCCCAGAAATTAATACTTTAATTGGTTAACGACGGAGAGCGGTGGGATGTAAATTGTATTACGTGTGGGAATATTGTGGAGTTTTTACAATAAATTGGAGGAAGAAAAGAATTTTTCAAATGTTGAGATTTTTATTGGTTTTGTTCTTATTTACAATAAAACCTGTATGATCAAATTTGTATGATTGTTTGTTTCAAAATTTATGAAGCCTCATATGATCTAGTCCTGGGTTATTTTATTCGGTTTTAGGCTACCTTGGTACCTCCTGCGTGTTATTGTGGTTAATTGAAAATTTATTTTTTTTCTATTTTGTAGAAGAGTATCCAAGTTTGGAGAAAAAGTTTCCGATGGAATCAGCTGTCTCTTCATTTATAACAGTTCCAAATGTGACAATCACTCAGACTTCATCGGCGCTTTCACTGATCGCAACATCCACCGCAAAACATGTACTGCGTGCGTCAAATGAATCAGTTTGCAGGGTAAATGCGATGCCACACAGTGTTATAACGTCTGCAGTATCTTCCATTTCTCCATCTTCGATAAACAGTACTCCTGTTGTGGTGCCTCCAGCAGCCACAGCTATGTTGGTCTCCACTTTGCCGTCATTCTCTCCATCTCCATCGCTTACCTTTACTTTTACTACTCCCTCAACCGCTAATCAAACGTCTTCGCTCCTTAAGATACCGTCTACAACATCTGTCCAAATGCCTACCATCACTTCACCGCAGCGTTGTGTTTCTCCATTAATAGTATCACCAAACACTTGTGTTTCCTTTTCACCGCCGCCTCCATTGTTTCCAACGCAAACTTCAACACTACAATCACATTTGAAGCAGTCGTCATTGCAACAGCCACCTATATTGTCTACATCAACTGCGACAATATCAGCGGTCATCGCAAGTCTACACCAACAAAACTATTCTGCTGAGAAAGTCGTACATCCTGTTCCAACCACACAGCTCCTGGATTCTAAAAGAAAAATGAGGTATTTAATTTTATTTTTATGCCTTTTATGAAGAAAAGTTTATCAATTATAAAAGGTGTACTTGAGCTGGTAAATAGTTGCAATGAAAAGAAATACTAATGCGCTACCTCAATTGAAATAGTTGCTACATTTTGGTACAAATGAAGTCCAAATCCTTGTTTATCAATGTGATTTAAGATTTTTTTTTTTTTTTCGAGTTGAGATTTCAGGGAGAAATTTCCAAAAACTTGTTTTCACCGTAGTTTTGAAATATCGTATTTACCCGCTCTGGTAACCATTACTGTGAATTTCTCTAAAGTGGTGATTACACCGATTTTCAGAATGAGTACCATGCATGTGGTAATCATTACTATAATTCAAGTAATTATTACTCCAATTTTTTTCTTCAATTTTGATTATTATTTTGTCATTAGACGTCACTAAAACGATAAGAAATATCATTTTTGGTGACTGTCACAGAAAATTTGAAGTTACTTCACTAAAGAATAGTACTCTCTACTAACATTGTATTTCTTATTATTGTTTTCAAAAACCTTTTCTACCAGTACAGTATTAGGATTTGCTCGATATAATTATTTTTTTCTTTCACTACTCTTCCAGATCGCAACTTGCTTGAATATAATTTCTCGCTTTATTAATCGTAGTGTGGGAAGGAATCCATTTAGTATAAATTTGAAGATTTGGGCCAATGAAGAACGTGAAAGGAATTTTAATTGGGAGATAATGTTGTTTAGGAATGTTTTTTTGGTATGGCCGCTGACAAGATTCTCACGTGTGTACGGATTATGAAAATACAAATAAATGTTTTTGTCATGAAAATAGGTGCATTGATGAAGGTGAAAAAAGTTGTCTTATAACGGAAAATGTGAAAATTTCCAGCCTCCTCCCCAGATCTAATTTTGGGGTGGGAGTGGGTTGATTCACTTGTGCTAGGTTTGTGTTGATTGTACCGTCGAATTTTTCTTGTGTGCTAGTATCTTTCCACTTGGACCTTTGGAGGGCTGTAGACATGCAAGACCTCATCGTCGTCTCCACGCAGCGAAATAGGCTCAGTGGCCTGTCGGCTATTGTATGGAAGTCTCTCATTCAACGGATGATCCGGAAGTGTCCAAGACTATTTTTCTGGGTCTTCCCTTTGACTATATATTATGTGGACTGTGCTAGCGTGTATAAAACGACCGAAAAAAGCGTCCACAGATGTGATAAGGTTTGCCGTAAGCGGCACTGACTACGCATATTCAAAATATACGTGTCACACCTTTCCCCACTGCGCGAAAGTGTTCAATACCGCTTATAAATCGCCGTAAGCGTAACACTCTGATGTTGAGCCGTATTTTTTACCGCTTGGCGCAGTCCATATACAATATATAGTCAAAGGGTCTTCCTTTTAAACGTTTTCTATTAGGTGTGTATACTATTCCATTACTGCTCTCGGAGATCGGTCCTCTAAGGAAAATTGATGGACTTTTAGGACAAGTATCGATGAGATTGTTTGTGCTGGATTGGTGTCGAGTTTTTTGTTTGTCCCATTGTTTGAAGAGACTGCAGATGTATGTGCGAGATCCTCTCGCGTTCAATTTTTGGCCTAAAAACGGCGCAGAATTTTGTGTGCTGCAAACAATGTATTATTTTGTTGAGTCTTTTGTCTGTAGAGGCCTCTTTCCCCTCCTATTCTTGGGGAACTGGAAACATATAGGACCCAATTTGGACGATTAGTGAATTTTTGGGATAAAAATGGGTGGAATCGTTTGTGCTATATTTTTTCTGGCACCATTGCTTTGTCTTCTGTCGTGAGCTCGCGGTTAGGGATTGGCTGAGGTCCCATATCCGGTCAGAGCGAGCGAAGATGTGGCAGTTCCCATTGTTTCAGGCAATGAAAGGCCTCGTTTTCTCTTGCCTGATTACAGTGAGGGATTGACTGAGACTCTTGTGTTTGATCGGTCCGAATAAACCGACTGGAAATCTCGTTGTTGAAGGCGATGAAGGAAATGTTAGCAAGATTATATCGACCGTGACAGGACAAGAAAATTTTCTCTGTAGCAAACTTGATTTTTTTCTATCTTGTCAGACTGCAAAACCGCGGTCCGATTGATTTATGAATAAATATTGCATTGGTACGCTGGTCGTATTGAAACGTCCTCAAATATGTATCTATATCGCTATATTTCAAATGAAAAATAACGGTGGTGCGTTTTCGCGTGAATTTTTCTTGATCTAGTAGTGTACCACGGGTAAACTTTTTTCATTAAATATTCTATCTCCTTAACGTGTTACCTCTTACTACCCTCAGACTGCCTAGGGAGTTTATAGAAAATACAGAAGAAGATCAAATAGTTTATTTGTACGAATATACGTTCAAAAACTCCGCCAAGCATCTCAAACTTTGCGTTCAAAAAGAGAATATTTGTCCTGGCGGATCTTAAGAATGCAACTCACGTTTTCATGAGTGGTGGACTAGTTCAAACCACCATACAAAGGACCTTTTTGGGGTTCGATAAAAAATCCCACTGCTTTCAAATTTTCTATAATTATGTTACACATAATCGATTCTACTCACTCGTCAAGACGATTCCAAAAATATTATATATATATTGACCCTGAAAAATCTTCGAAAGAAGTTCCGTGAAATTGGCAAAATTTAGGACGCCATATTACGCCAGCAAAACGAAGAGCTACGGTATGCTGGGTAAACTATGCATAGCGAGCGATGCTTTTCAGGTAGCAAAATGGCGAACGAGAGTGAGATTCACTGACCCTCCTACAATAAAACATCGCATCGCGTCCTAATGATCACCCAACCCGAATACTTGTACACATATAAACTGTGGCCATTGAGCTGGAATATTTGTATGAACTACACTTCGCGCCGGGTAATCATGAAGTATGATTTGTGAGTGAAATGATATGAAAAATGAATTTATTTCGAGGTTGCAATACTTTCGTAGATTAAGTCGATACTATTTTTTTTTTTTTTTTTGGACCTTTCAGGTGTAGTAGACTAAAGCCTTCCTACTAGACCGTTCAATTATGTTTTGTATTTTGTTAGTGAACACTCGGGTATACCTCGTCTAGAATCAAAAACACCCTCCAAGGGGAGGGAGACGCCAGCCCTCCTTGCTACAATTTTTGGGGCTTTTGCCGCTGGCAAGGCGGGGGAGCCCTTACGCAATCGCGAAGAAAAAAAAATAATTCTCGCCGGAAAAATGTGTTGTGACGTCACCTAAGATATACATTGTGTGTCTCTTGAGATTTAATTTTTGCCTGGTAAATTCTATTTCTCGTTCAATATAGTCGTTTAAATATCAATATTGATGATAATATATTATATCATTTGATTAATACTGCACGTATTACATGTTCTGTGTCGCCTATGATTTTATTTTTGCATGCCATTTTTCGAATTTCTCTACAGTCCTGGTTAGTTTATAGCATTTTCTAAATTTTTTTACAGTCTCTGAAAAAGTTCTCGATACTTCGATAAACGAAATTTACCTACCGTATGTATTGAGTCTCTCAGGTTCCAGATCTGAGTGGAACGAAGATGTAGATCTCTTGGTTTCCAGACCGTGACGTAGAAAAAATGTAGATATCTTGAGCTTTACATCTTGGTAGGAAAAGAAGCTCCAGATCTGTTTAAAAAAATTGATAAATAAATTTTCGTCGCGTAACAGTCAATGAGAAAAAAAAGCTCACGCAGTAGCGTAAGCATCACCGACTTTTCAATAATTTGCTATAAAATCATTTACACATGCTCCTCATACCTAAACTTCATTGTTTCTCAGTTATAAGCTGATTGTGATAATAATGATTCAAGGTATTCCACTTTCTCTTCTATTGTTCAATTCATTTCTAATCTTTTTAATGGGTTCTATTAAAATTAAAATATAAAACTTAGGTGATTTAGAAGAATGTCAAAGTATTAACCTGACTGTCCATTTCCAAAAATAGGTACAGTAAGATATTATAAAGTCGATAATGACAAAAATCAAAACATAGATGAGGAAAATTGAAATGGGCAATGAAACTTCCACTTTGTCTTTACCTGAATTTCAACATTACTCCCCAGTGTTCAGGCTACGAGCCTATTGCGATAATGTAGAAGAAGAAAAAAAAAAAAAAAAAATGCTATGTATGTATACCTGCATAACGCAGTAATTATAAAATACACGGCCAATATTCAATCCATCGCTTACGTGCAACGTTTGTTTAACGTATCCAATAAACGTCGAATTTTTTCAATCATATATGACTGGTAATGAGAAGTTTTTGCAGCCAATAGGTGTATGATGCTTTAATCACGTGGCAAACGAACTCAAATAAATTGGATAAGCGAGATTTAGCTCTTACGGCTCTATACGTGGACCACTTATATTTTGAGATTTACTCAAGAACCACTAGTCCAACCGTTACAATAATTACAGAGCAATAAGATTGAATACACTATGACGTAATGTAGTGATATGAAGATAGTAAGATTGATATTTTTTGAGAAACAACACTAAGAAATTCGAGGAAAATTGAGAGTTACTCAACTACTCGAGAAATCTAAGAATAAAATTCACATTCCCAACTTCAGATAATCCACTACAACTTGGCCAAATTTCATGAGAATCCAACCAGTAGTTTTTGAGGAGTTGCGTGGACAAAAAAAATCCTATTATATAATACTAGCGGTTGGCGTCGCGCCTCCGGCGCGCCTGACCGCTAGTTGTGTGTTGAGTAGATATCTGTGTTTTATAGGTATCTGTATCTTGTAGGTATGTGTGTTTTGTAGGTATCTTGGAATTCAGATGAATTTTTAAAAAAGAAACAGTGGAAAGAGTTTTGCAAAATTTACTTCTATTCAGTTCAAAAATAAGAAAATAGACACCAAAAACTGCGACTGTACTTATAAAAATATATCAAAGTTCCGAGTCGCACAAAAATAAAATCACCAAATTAAATTTTTTACACACTAATTCACTTGAGAGCTGACTTAACGCGTGAAGCCTGTATTCATCGCAGGAGAATACAGACAAATCCATTGACATTTTGCCAGTCCCTAAGAAAACACACAGACAACAGGTAAAAAAAAGGGTAATTTCCGCTAGCCCATACGCAGTGCGCACCGTGTCTAGACATTGGTTCTTGTATGAGATACCGGATGTAAAATCCTTTATGTAGGTGTTTTTAAAACTGTGAATAAAATAACTTGCTTAGTATGGAAGTACAGCGAATACTGTAGTCACAAAACTTCCTCCTAAAAATCTGGAACCGGGCTCATTCGAAAGGAAATTACAGGGGCTACAATTTTTGTTCTCTTCAATTTTTCATAAAAATGAGTTATACTCGAGTTATCACAATAATTCAATTCTCGAAACTGCGGCCACTCAACGCGCGTAGGTCTAACGTACATGGCAAGCTACACGACCACGTTTTTTTATATTGAAAAAAGTCATTGTTTTCGCCCTTTTTTGAAATTACTCAGCACCTCCCCGTCAAATTTTTATTTTTATGAGTCTATGTGCTGCTCTGGGATGAGGACAATATATCCTGAAAGTTTGAAAGCGATCGGCCCAGTAGTTCTCGAGTTATAAACGGACAGGACGACAGACAGACAGACAGACAGACAGACGGACAAACTTTCTGCTTTATATATTAGAAGATAAGGAAACCTGAAATTTTCTTATTAGGGTAGAAGTGATCTAGGACCTCCAAAACGTCGAGAAAGTTTATTGCCCCCTCCCCCTGAATACTTTGCGTCGGGTGTAATACCTCACTTTTTACAAGTAAAAAGTCGGTAAAAACCATGAGATCCGGATACTGAGGCCCATGGCGACTCAGTCTTGTTTCGAATCATAGGGATGGACAAAAAAAAAAAAAAAAAAAAAAAGGATTCTTAAATCGTAGAGTAATGAATAACATGGAATGGCTACGAGAGTAATAACATAGAATTATCGCGTTGTCATTGTTAAAATGTACGTCGTCTTAAATCAAAATATCTCTCGCGTCCCTCTTCTACCGTCATTCTTCATTTAGAATCGAGGTAACTTAAAAATGTAAAATTTTCTAATTTCATCAAATCTTATCAGTTACCACCTCAATGTAGAATTTTCGCTCAACTATTTTCAGAATTTCGATTAACTTCCGTATTTTGTCAACGAAAGAGCATTCACCTTATCGCGAATCTCCACATCGCACGTCTGAGCGTATCATTCTAATGAGTAATGAGTAACCGAGAACAAACGCGTCACACGTCAGATTTCATTGTAAACGCGCGTTGATTTCTTTGTTGACGCATTTATGCTACTCGCCTTGTAAAACACGGCTATTATCATCATTTCTCGTTTCGCTTGCATAATAGTCCAGTTAAATTAGTAATTATAATAAACAAGAAGTGGTACAAAAGCAAAACTCACGGAAATTGTTGGTAACCCTCTCGTGAGTCTTTTCCCAAGCTCCCCCAACATTTCGAGTAAAGTTTTTCCCTCCAGAGAGATGCAAGAAGGTAATTTTTCATTTTCAAGCTCTTAAGTCGCGAACAAATGATTTTAGCAAAATACAAATGTTTAGATAAAAATTGTTCCTCGAAAAATTTCCTATAAAATGACTTTCTACATATTTTTTCCATAAATGCTTTGTTATGCCGTCGCAGCGCGTGACAAGTGCTCTTCTTTTACTGGTCCTCATTAATGATGATTAACTCGCAAAATATAGATAATTGGAGTAGTATTGACTACATATATCAGACAAATTCTCGCATTGTTGAAAAAGTTTTCATTTTGCTGGATACTACCACAAGAGTGTGCTACTTGTTAACCAGCAGAGTAGAAGAGACGGAACATCTTTCCCACTCTCTTACACCTATGTCTTACCGCGCAGCACACTCTGGTGGTAGTATCCAACAAAGTGAAAACTTTTTTAACAACGCTTGTATTTGTCTGGTACGTGTGTAGTCAATGTGAATAGTGAACAATGCTCACTGGTGTACTGTAGCGGTGCATTTGTCAAAAAATTATGTAGAGAGCTTCTTTATGACAACTCATCCAAGGAACAATTCTTATCCAAACTTCTTTTGTTTATAATCATTTTTCCACAAGTTGAAGCTTGGAAACGAAAATATGACACCTTTGGACTCTCCTAGGGAGTAAAGTTCTTCTTGATATGTCGAGAAAAACGTAAGACAAGACTCAGGAGCGGGTTTCAAAGAATGTTACCGAGTTTTGCTTGTGCCACTTCTTTTTTTTTTAAATAATAAAATAACTGGATAATGCAACTGGACTATCCATATTGTAATCAACATTTTGCGCATTAATCAAACAAGAGTAGTAGAAGATGTTCGTATGTCACGCGCTCTAGCGGGCCGATTGTGCGACGTTTTCTCTAATACATTATCTCTAACGACAAATCCTCTAAACTCAATTTTCTCTGAAACGTTTGTTTCCAATAGCCAATTTCTCTAACGACAAATTCTCTAAAATCAATTTTTTTATACTTACTACAAAAATGTCTAACGACAATTTCTCTAACATCAATTATTCCTAGAAAAATTTAATTAATTTACACATTTTGTTAGTTTCACGAGATGGTTACATTGGCGCCACTTGCTCTTAAGTACTCCAGCCTGGGCCTGTTGTAATCGCCCTCAATAGCTTCGATCCGTGTAAGTCGATCCATTTCTTAGCGGGCGCATCTTTGACCCTTTGGCCTAACGCTAATTCCGTAACACATATTTCTATGAAGCCTCGTTCTTTTTGGAATTTTACGGTCCACTGGATTCCTGTACTCAGCCTGCAACCCGGGGTCTTGTATTCGTCAGTAATGATGTAGAAAAAAGCTCACGCGGTAGCGTGAGTAGTGCACGACTTTTCTTTTCATACCTAAAACTCACTAAAAGAGTCACCCCCACTCTTTAGAATAAATGACAATTACCTATCAATCAAGCCAGATATTTGTAGAATGAACAGTAAAACTGGGTTATTAAAGTCTATCACCATTATGTCACATCAACTGATAACAGAGTAAAAGGACTAATGATGATAATAATGATAAAAAATAATGAGCTTGACAAAAGGATAAAAAAATGATAATAATTAATAAGAGGTTCTTCATTACAATAACCTGTACTGATAACCGAAGTATAAGAAAACCCTCTTCTAATGTAAGCAGCTACTCATGATAGTGAGGAATTTTTCTCTTAATTGAGTATCTCTCAAGAACTACTTATTCAATCCTCAAAAAAACTGCAGGTGCACATTTTCAGATATAACGCTATAATCTGTCGAAATTTCCAAAAAATCCATCCAGTAGTTGCGGATGAGTTCCGGGGGTGAAAAAATATTACAGGCAGGCCTATAAATAAATAGATACATAAATATAATTAGCAAACCTGAACGGGCGGGTGTAATACTTTTCTTTTCCAAATGGAAAAAGTTGGTAAAATGAAGGAAGGAAGGAAGAAAGGAAATTTTGTACTGGACTAAATCCATATCATGTATAGTTTTGCGCTATTGATACACTTGTCCTATCTTCAAATCATATTGTATTCATTAGTCACCTGCAGTACACAACTGCGTACAGTTCACTTCTGTAGGGCTTTTCCATGTCGGCGTATTGCATACGTATTCTTCTTCGTATTATCGAAATGGTAGTATTTCTAACATTGCTCTTATGGGTGTTGCTGGATTGCATACTCATTTTCATTGTGGAGTAATTTGAGTATGCAATCCAGAAACACCCATAAGAGCAATGTTACAAATACTACCATTTCGATAACACGTAGGAGAGAATACGTATGCAATGCGCCGATATGGAAAAGTCCTATACTGCGTGAAGCAGAGCTCTCGAGTTTACAACGGAAGAGGAATCTCTGTTGATTTACATAGTCTTTTCTCAAACGACAAGAATTTCAGCAAGTTTATCCGACCTGATCAAACAAGAGGCCTTAGTTGACCTCAATAACATTGCTTCCATTGCCTGAAATAAACTTGGAAAAAATAGAATTTTTATTTGTACCTGAAATAATGAGAATTGCGTTCACAAGTTACAAAGTGGTAATATGTAGTTTGTTTGTGCATTTATTGTATCTTGGTGGCCTAGTAGACGTTGATATCTACATTAGCCTGTAGCTAACCCTCTCACACTTCATCCTGAAACAATAAGACATCTTCCTCCATTCAACCAGGCACCAAAATGAAAACTTCTTAAGTTACACCAAATCTATTTAAAAAAAACACTCACGCAGTCGCGTGAGTAGTACACGACTTTTCTTCCCACAATGCAAAAAACATTGAGAGAGTCACTCCCTCTCTTTAAATTAAATACCAATGACCTGTCAATCATGTCAAATATTTGTAGAATGAAGAATAAAACTCAGTTTATAAATTCTATCACTACGATGTCACATCAACAGATAACAGAGTAAAAATACCTATAATCCAATAAGGAAACCTGAATTTTGTTATAATTTAGGCTAAGAGTCATCTAAAACCTACCCAGAAAAACCACTCCCCCTCCCCCTGTCCAAACTGCTACGAGGCTATAACATTTGTTTCTAATAAAAAAGAGCTCTACAATCATTTTCATTTCCCATACGTTATTCTTAGCATATTATTAGTCTAGTATACTGTATATTAGTGCTGAGTAGTTCAATTCTTCATCACTTCCGATTCCTGGCATCTCTTAAAGCTATCTCCAGCAGCTATTCCTCTCGTGCATTCATAAATTGCCTTCACACTATCTTATGTATCACCATTTTCTATGCACACTCCACCCCAAAATTCTTCATCTGGGAATCCAGCTACAACGAGATCCCGAAAAACTAAAAAAATCGATGTCGAAACGAAAGAAGCAACCAATCACCCAATAGTCAACCCCTCATTCCTTCCCTCACGCTTCAACCATTCCAAACGTATTAACAAAATACCTCACTTTTCTAGCTAGAAAATTCGGTAAAAATATATAGCACCCAAGCCCGGTTTACTCGTTAGTCTAATCTCAAATCTCACTCAAAAAAGCCAGTCCAAATTGAAAATAATCTTTCCATCTCTTTTGACACCTCAAATCAACTATGAACCACTATTAATTATGTACCCATACATGAAAAAATGACAAATAAATCAATTATTAATTAAGAGTTAAATCACCCAGGTAGTCTCGCATCAGCACACTTGATGAAGATTAAAAAATTGTACTTAATCATTCAAACTCAAGGTTTTCACTATCAAGTATGACTAATAATAATGAAAAATAGCTAGAAAAATGAACAACCCACCATTGCCACTATCCGTTCAAAAATAAATTTAACAAAACAAATAAAATTTGTCAAAACAAAATTCAACGCTCTAGGGGCTGTGGGAAGCGAGATACATGTGTACTAAATTTGAATGAAAAGGTTTCATCGGAAATAAAATTCAATGAACCCTTGGTAAAGAATGAACAAAGAATGAACCTGTCGAATGATGAAAGGTTCTTCATCACAATACACGTACTGATAACGAAAGTGGTAAACGTATAGGAAAATCCGCTTCTCCTAACAGGAAAATCCGCTTCTCCTAACGTAAGCAGCTACTCGCCGCTATTCGTAAGAAGCTATTCGTAATAGTGAAAAATTTTTCGAAAAAAGTGAAAATTTCTCGAGAACTACTCATCCGATCCTCACAAAAAATGCAGGTGCACATCTTCAAATATAATACTACAATATGGCCGAGTTACAAAAAAATCCATCGGGTAGTTTCGGAGGAGTTACGCGGACAAAAAGGTACTCGAAATACTGCAAAATTTCTCAACAAATTGAACATTTCTCGAGAACTACTCATCCGATTTTCAAAAAAATTGCAGGTGCACATCTTCAGATATACTACTACAATATGGCTAAGTTACAAAAAAATCCATCAGGTAGTTTCGGAGGAGTTCCGCGGACAAAAAAATCTTGTATATATAAGGAAACCTGAAATTTTTTTCTATGCTAGTTGTGATCTAGGACCCCTAAAACGTCGAGAAAGTTCATTGCCCACTCCTCCTGTTGACCTTGCTACGGGTGTAATACCTCACTTTTCTAGTTAGAAAAGTCGGTAAAAGGCCGTCATTCTGGTTCGTGAACGACTGACTCGGATCTGTGTTCAAGTCTGCTCGCTGACGGTAGGCGTGGCTGCCTCTTGAGTCGTGTGTGTGTGTGTGTGTGTACATGAGTAGCGAGAAGTGTTACCACCGCTTAACAACAAAAGGTAATTCCAATTCTCCCAATTTTACATTTTGACAATCCATCTGAAGAACAAGGAATAAATTTCCCGCATAAACACAACTCAAACAGCATTTAATTGCTCTTGGAAATGAAATTGATGATGCTAAAAATATTATAGCTGCCTCAAGAATTAGTCAAGAAAGAATCTTACTATGTATCTCTTGAATTGAATAACCTCGTTGACCTTTTCTTCAATTAAGGATGTACTATTGATGTAGATGATAAGGCTATTGGAGGCCAACACCTAAAAAACTCAGCAAAGAAGGTGATTTTTTCCAACGTCTTGGCTACTATTCCCAACTCAATTCTTCAAGCACATGTGATAGAAAAACTCAACTTCAAATTAGCTTCTCTTGTAACAGTTGTACAAGATGGCCCAAACAATGAGAAATTTCCGGACATAGTTGTTATCGCCAGATATATTATGTACATCTCAAATTTCAAAGAAATCTTTAAATGGAGCAGTTTCACCTCGCAACAAATTCAATCTTTTTAAAAATTGCTGAGCTGAAATTATCGAATTTTGAATGAATTTTGAACGCTGAATTCAATGCCGTTCTCAGTTTTCTGGTAGGACGTCTCAATTTTTCGTATACGCATGAAATATTCACGTTTATTTGCAGCGCGTTGTTGCGGAACGTAGCTTCCTTCTCGATAGCCGATACTTCAGGTATTGAGAAGTTGTGTTATGTTTTGCAACAACGCGCTGCAAATAAACGTGAATATTTCATGCGAATACAAAAAATTGAGACGTCCTATTAGAAAACTAAGAACGGCATTGAATTCAGCGTTCAAAATTCATTTACAATTAATTGATAATTTCAGCTCAGCAATTTGTAGGCTGTTGCGTAGTGTAATGAACATGATCACTATATTATAGTCATCAACTACAATGAACCAATATGTTTTAAGTGCCAATCTTTGAATCACAAATCTGCTAATTGTGAAGTCTCATTGTAAGAATTACAAGAAACATAATATTTTACGCAAACCTGGTTTGCCACAAATTTTTTGATAGCGTGGAAGAATTGCCTGTGAACTGTTTCAACACACAAATTAATACAAAAAAAACTTTTACAAAAAATGATAATAGGGTTCTTACAATCATTACAATAAGGATAATTACGTGAATAACCATCTACTTGTAATACATGCATCCTGATCATCTAAAAATGGATACAATTTCTTCAAAAAACTGTTTAGACTAATTTTCCTTTCCACTTGACAAGGCTTCAATTTCTTCATTAAAATATTGAAGTGATTATTTGAAAATACTATACCAACGGATAAACCATTATTCAAAAGTACTATATAAAATGGAG
Source organism: Aspidiotus rigidus (assembly GCA_035079385.1). Classification (NCBI taxonomy): domain Eukaryota; kingdom Metazoa; phylum Arthropoda; class Insecta; order Hemiptera; family Diaspididae; genus Aspidiotus; species Aspidiotus rigidus. The sequence goes on from JAVHKY010000052.1 coordinate 5,382,007, forward strand.
TCATTTAATACGTTCGTAACTAGGTACCTACCAATATAAGTACGCATAGCCAAATCATAGATTCACCTATGTGCCATGGTATAAAAAATATCAAGTGGCTATAAAGCGCATGGGTCTGCAAAGTTTTGAACCAAAAATACAGGTTTATACAAAGCAGTTTGGACATAAGAGCCTCATATTGTTCATATTTATTTCTACTCATAAATTTTAAACAATGCTGTTTTTCAGTTCATACATGCAAGTGAAGACGCAATAAAGCTACACTCTCACAGCATTTTCATTTCAAAATGAATGAAAGCTATTTTCTGATATGAATGAAAACCTACTGGATACCGCTAATTCAAAGGTGTGAAAGACTATTTGTCATCATTACTATCAAAAACTAGGATACAATAGCCCTGCCATATTGACTTGAAGGTGCCATCAATTTAGATCATTTGGACTGGTCAAGAGAAAACTCTTATCAACGTTAGGACAATTTCAAGTGTTGCTATTGGTTGTTCTTACTGATGTTGGGATAAAAATCAAATATTCTCTACTGTAATTGGTTACAACGCCAGCGCGCCATTCATTGCCTTGACGAGTCCAAATATTGGAATTGTGCATTAACTTGCTTGTACTCATACCAATTCTGAGAAATTGATTTTCAAGGTCAGCAGTTTCAGTATGAACATGATACCTCAGCACAAATGTGGTAGCTTTGTCAGTTTGTATCTCTTGCTGACCATCACACCACCTGTCTGGTATAGATGGATGATGACCCAAACATCTCTTTGCGCAATAACTGCAAGAAGGATATAAGCTGTACTTTCAATGATTTGGTCATTTTCTTTCACCAATTTATTTCATGTAAAGCGTTTGGATCCAATTCCCCCCTCCAAACTGTTTCAATTCAACCAATAAACCCCTACTTATATCCATTGCGTAATTTGCGTGCTCATATTCTGTTTGAAATGAGGACACTGCAGTACTTTTAGCGTGATATAAGAGGTACAAACCTGTTGGACATTTGTTCTTCCTGTGTTTCCCTGCTGTACAACGGTAAGTTATCCTGCAGGCGTCTTGAGTTTAGTGGGAATTGCCCTTTGTCCAAAGAGGCTTCTGGTCCATGGCTTCCTTAGCCTCTTTTGATGACCGTAATTCAGAAATTGTACACCAGACGCGGTTTGGCCCTCTCCTCCTACTCAGTGGTAGTTCTAAATCATCTACGTCACTTGTTTCACCATCAGCTTCATAACTATCAGTGTATCAATTAAAAGAAAGGACGAGTTACAATCTTGCTGTCGAAAATGTTCGACTTGGCAAACAAGTATCAGCGGGAGGTGAATCAGGTTTCGAGCAGGCTTCAACGGGATACCTGCTCTCAGGTAAAAACGGTCCCTAACTGCACCCTTTATACTTGTTTCCCAATGTCAAGCGATACGAACGGACGTTTCTTGTACTCGAATTTTTTACTTGCGTGCTCGATCAGTTGAAGTTTAATTTTAATATTTTTTCGTTGATTTGAAGATGCCGGAGACATTGCCAGTTATGGAGGTTAGTCAATTATTATTTATTACAGATCGGCGGTTACGGATTTTTCGGTGGATTTTACATCTTCTTTCTCGGACGGTCGGTTAGGTCGGTTAGGCGGTTTCTTTGCATAAGATCTGTCTCACTTTATATCTCGGTCGGTCGGTTAAGAAACGGTAGCACTTTTGAGCTTTACTTTGGTCTCATTCTGTAGGTCTCTTACGGCGGCGGTTATAATTACTAACTGTACTGATGGACGTTTCTCTTTGTCCACAGGTAAGAAATAGAAGCGCCGTGCGCCACAAGAAGCATTATTATTTGCGAGATCCTATATGTTTCCTCATTATACGATAATATATTGTTTGTTCGATAATACATTGTTTGTTCGGTACTTGATGAATATTTATTCCACTGCGCATTGCATGTAAAATTAGATCCACGCACCCCCCCTTTCTTATTGTTGTGGTTAGACCCATTCCCCTTTCGGCTCGGTAATTACGAAAATGGCGGTTCTATTAGAAATTTCTTAGGAAATCCAACTCTGCTGGGGATCTGGGCCCAACTTTTACAACACTTGCCTCAAAACTATAACTCAATGTGACCAAATACGCAAATTGTTCAGTATATTGGATAATATTAAGATTTGTGTTATATCAAATTTTAGACACTGACTGTAGTTATGAATGATAGCATATAATTTTGATGCAGCAAATTCAAACAAGTTGAATGAAAGATATCACATGCTAGGGTCGGCCCGCTGCGCAAAGACCGACACTATTGAAATCCTTTTTTTGTCTCCTTATTTGATTCAATATGTGAAAAAAGTGAACAGCTGATGTGTGGGATGAGAACTGTAGTAAACACATGCGTAGTAAACTGCGTTGCCGCTCGGTTTCAGTTATTTATTTTGAAGAATCTTTTATCATCAATGTACAACAATGTATTTACGGCAATTAAAATTTAAATATTCAGTTGTTTCAAATCTAGGTATTATTGAGACATTTTACTGACTTTTCTAGCTGGAGGTATTACACACGTAGTAAGGTGAACGGGGGGCGGGGGCAATGAACGCTCTCGACGTTTTGGAGGTCCTAGATCACAACTAGCAAATTCCCACTAAACTCAAGACGCCTGCAGGATAACTTACCGTTGTACAGCAGGGAGACACAGGAAGAACAAATGTCCAACAGGTTTGTACCTCTTATATCACGCTAAAAGTACTGCAGTGTCCTCATTTCAAACAGAATATGAGCACGCAAATTACGCAATGGATATAAGTAGGGGTTTATTGGTTGAATTGAAACAGTTTGGAGGGGGGAATTGGATGTGTATATAGTCGGATCCGATTTTTGTTTGCATCACTGTGTTTGCCAGAATTTCAGCTATCAGCCTGTTACCCTTTTTAATATTAATTTTCTCATTCAGTGCAGCCAGGGGCAGGATTGAAAAGTGTAATTTTCAGATGACTTAACGTTTGGTTCATATCAGAAGACTGATGTGTTAGTGCTCGCGTATGTAAACCTTAGACCATACAACAGATAGACCGAGCATAGTAATGAATCTTTGAACGGAGAACATGATAAGAATACACATAAGAAAATAAGGGGGACTGGACCTTGTTTACAAGTTTGATGAGCGGCGCGGGTGTACGGTGCGTTTCACTGCTCGCGCGTTCACCCGCGTTGCCTACATTGAGGTCCAGTCCCCCTTATTTTCTTATCATGTCTTCCGTTCAACGCGTTGTACACGCTTATATGGCCCATGCTCGGTCTATCTGTTGTATGGTCTAAGATGTAAACTCGCAACGCTGCGGTCTATTTGTATATCTTTGTATTGAAGTATATACATTTCAATTCCTGTGCATGATGACATGTACGCCTAGTCCTCCGAAATGTGGCATCATGGCACAGTAAATGTATCTGTGTAAATAAGTAAAATGTTACAACTGTGAACAAATCCCCCGTGTGTTTTCACTGTAGTAAAAGGAATACGTACCACTTGTAAACAGTGTTCGTTATTATATTGTGGTTAATTGAAGACGATATGCGAAATACTTAGGATGAATGACTAGAAAATTGTACCTTTGCTCTCAATCGATAAGAGAAGAGATGTATTTATTCACTCCATTGAAATAGCGTTAGCGCAAGTAGAAAAAGGTTTTGTGAGTATGACGAACTAAGTTTCTTTGGAATAGTTATACGTTTTGTATTTCATGAAGTTCGGGCTGTGGAATATGAGATTGTTGAAAGAACGTGAAGACACGAAAAGTGTGGGATGGAAGAAGATGAGTATGACAAATTTTTGATTATTTCTTCGGCTGATAATTTCCCCCAACGAGTGTGTGAGTGGGTGGATTTGTGGGAAACATATTAATTTTTCAAAGTCCCACATATCGCAAATATTGAATAGGAGAGCGGCATCGAGCCAGTTTTTCTTACTTCTCTTTGTGTGATTTAGTACTACTTGTATCAGTGATTTGTGGATCGGTTTCCTCTGGCGAGTTGTGAACGGGTGTAAAATGCACGGAAAGAAATCAGTGTATTCGCGGAATATTTATAGTTAGAAAGTTATAGTAGAAATGCTATGAACTCATAAAAATGGACGTGATATAACTTAATGTAAACGTAAAAAAAAAAAAAAAAGACAAAATCGAAATAGTTATTATTAATTCACAAATAAAATTTATCAAGTCACAATCACCTTATAAAATTAATTGATTAGCTGACTACTTTCGGTTCACAAACCATTTATGAAGCTACTGATAGAAGGAAGATGAAAGGAACCTTGCAAGCTAACAGGCAAGATTATGCCAGCATCAATGACAAAAGAGGGCAGTAATTACAACTAGAAAAGCTTAAAGAAACGGGGGAGAGGAATTAAACACGAAAAGTTCAAGTTGAAGAAATTATAAAATCAAAAGGTCAATCAATTAAGTAATTAACGTAAGACCAAACTGAAAATAAAATTAAAATAAAAAATCTTGACTTAACATCATAACTGGAAAATGAAAGTAGAAAATAATCAAAATCGGCATCCACCGAGGAGGCAGAAAAGTAGAGAAAGTCACAATAACAAAGAAGAAACACTTGAGAAAAAAAAAAAAAAAAAAAGGTTCAGAAAAGCAAATTAGGTTGAGGAAAAGTCAGAATCAATAATAACCAAACGTAAAAAGATGAATATAAAAACCTATAAAAAGAAAACGAATTATAATAATAATAATAATAATAATAAGGGGGTGGGTAAAAACCGAAACTAAAAACAGAGAAGTAAAAAAAAAAACGTTCGAAAACACAAAGAAAAGAAAGCCAACCAATACAAAGCCAGAAGTGGACAAAATTATGGAAAAATCAGACACACTGAAAGGCCTAGAAAACATATCCTACACCAAAAATTCCACCACACGCAAGACCAGTGATCTTGAGCTATTTTAAGGATTTCAAAATATGCAGCTCGAGAGTGAAAATTTTTCGAAATCTTCCTTCCACCATTATGTAGCTCGAGAATCAAAATTTTTTCAATTCCCTCTCCTGCAATATGTAACTCGAGAGCCGAAATTTTTCGAAGTCTCCCTTCCGCCATATGTAGCTCGAGAGTTGAAATTTTTCCAAGTTTTTTGTTGGACGGCGGACGGCGCACGGCAAATTTCTCAAAAAGCCCCCCATAAAACAGGTCCCCTGTTAGAATATGCTGCCTGCGAGCGTTCAAAACGAGAATAACAGAAGTGGAATGGTAAACAAACGACAATAACATGAGGATAGGGTAGATAACTGGAAGGAAAAGAACGGATATGTATACAAGTTGGAATAATTGAGTATAAAATAGGTTGTTGTGGAAGTTGGGAACTGTGTTGGGAGTGATTACATTGGACAGAGGATATGACTGAGGTTACATTGTAGGAAGTATATTAATTTTGGAGAGTAGGACAGGAAAAAAGGTGATAGATTGTCAGATTACCTGCATAATAAGATTTACATGAAGATGGAGCATGGAAACCCAGGAGGAGATGAGAATGGTTGAGTTGAGAGTGACCAATTCTATGTAGAGCGAAGATAACATCATTATGGTGGAATTTCTTTTCAATGAGCACTGGGAATGAGTTCACTTTTAATGATTCCAAGTTTGTTGCAGGGTTGTTTTTTTAGGGGAAAAATGAATTGCTCGCGAAAAAAAAAGAGAAATGAAAGCCAGTGAATTTATGGATAAATTATACATGAGAACGACTACGTATTCGAATAAACACGTCATGCTGTACCCGTCAACTTCATCTACTGTAGCGACTTGTTCAGTCGTGGAAAACAAGAAAGTGATGTTTTGATCGGTCAAGCCGTGGAGGGAAATTGGGGAAACTTTGCAGTATTCAAGAATTTACATTACAGTATGTGAGAGATATAAAGCATGACAATGATGACATCTGTAAATCTTCATGCACCTGTCCTTACTTTTTAAAACTTTCGATGTGCAAGCATAATAGTAGGCATGAAAATCCGTCTAGGTTTAGTTGATGTTTCATTAGAAGCAAAATCCGTGAACCTTGGACAGAAGAGGGAACGCGGTCGACCCACCAAATTGAAAAAAGCTTCAATTATTCAGTAATTGTAACTTTTTTTCGTGAATGCCTAAACTTTGAGTAATTTTTATAATTTATTTTCATTTTCTGTCTTTTTTAGTCGTTCTTTGACACATTTATTACCCTTCGGAATTTTCTACTGCATTACATTTTTTAAGACGTTGTTTTACAAAATTCTTGTCGTTTATTTATATTTTTACCTTTAAATTTCAATTTTTTGTCTTTGAATAGATATTTTTCCCGTGAGTCATCTGAATAAGTCGGGATTTTATATTAACGGTGTTCAATATATTTCTTTCTCGTGTTGATATTTGTTTAATTCCCTTTTTTTTCACCGGCGATTAAATAGCACCCTTTTTTTAATATGTGTGATAACAAGAAGCTAGGATTAAGAAATAATAACTGTTTTTATGGTTGTAAGTAATTACAAGGTTGGGTCGCGGTCAGTAATTTTGGGTAAGAGGGTAAAGTTTTTTGGCGTGCGATCAGTTTGATCATTTTAAAGTTAGCTGATGTGAACCGAGATCCGAATAAAAGTTTCTGATGATTTGATAAATTATGGAGTATGAAGAACATAATATGTCTGTACGTTTTGTACAGATGGGCGCAGAAAATATATGAGCCTAAGCCCAATGAGAATTTCAACTATAGACACATCATGTGTGAAATTGAGAAATATGTATTCAGGAAAAGTAGGGGTGCAATTTTACAGAGACCTGGACTAAATGTAGATTGTAATGAAACTTTTAATCAGATTTCTATTATTCAACCAAGAGAAGTTGAATTGAATGAAAAAATAATGGTGTCTTTAACAAAGTTAAATTAGAGATTCACCCACCTTCTTCTATTGGACGGATTGGTTTTGATATTGACAATTGAATTCAAAATTGGAGTCCTCAAAAAAAAGAGTTAGATTTGATAAAATTTCGAAAATTGAGCCAACTATAGCAGGAGGGACTCGGCAAAATTGAGACTTTCGAGCTCTATATGATAGATGGGATGGGGTAGGAATAGTACATTACTAGCCAAGGAGCGAAAGCGACGTTTTAAATTCGGCGTTTCGCGAAGCGAGCCGAACGAGTCATGCAAGTCGCTAGCTTCTTGTCTTGGAAGATATTTTTTTAAACGATCATCGCGAAAGCGTGTTTTACGTGCTGTTTTCTAGGAGCGAAAGCGTTCATATCGCAACACCGCGAACGAGTTATTGATAATTCATGAGCGGCTGGAAAAGTATTTCTACAGGACCGAAAAGTAAATTCAGAGTACAGTAAAGTGATTCGTGCCGTCACAGGACAGAAACGGGTGGGTGAAACTTTTTTTTGAGCTTGCAGCGAACGCGCCTGCAAATGGACACTTCCGCTCCTGAAAACAGCATGTATAACGCGTACTTTCGCGATGTTAGTTTAAAAAAAATTTTTAGTATCAAAGGAGTCAGATTTGAAAACATTCCAAGTATCGGGAATTGAATTATATATGACTGGAGAGAAACTTGGAAAAAATTGAACTATCAGAGGAGTTGAAATTGAAAACGTTTTGTACATCGAGCTATACAATTATGACAAGTGGATAATGGAAGAATTTGAACTTTCAAGCTATACGTATTTATGACAGGAGAGGAACATGGAAGAATTTCAATTTCCAAGATACACCTCTATGACAGGAGGAGGACTTGGAAAAATATCAACCATGTCGTTCTAGGCAAATGGTGAGACGACAAAATTTTAAAAAAATCCTCCCCCCATGGAACAGTTTTCCTCTTAAACCTTGATTTAGATTAGGTAGTTGACATTATAAAAAACTGGAGAAAGACTTAACGTCATCAGGATCTAACAGAAGAGTCTCTTTGCAGTAGGGAATTGCAAAAATCAGGACTCAACGTCAAGAATAACTGTTAGTTGGAGGTGGGTGGACCCGAAGGAATATATTTAGGGCCTTGAATAAGTATAAGTTCGTAATGAACAAAAATGAAAACTTCGATGATGCACGTAAATTTTATTTCAATAATTAGCGAATCGATACGAAGCTTTCGACGACGCGACAAGAACTGGTCATAATTATTAGGAAGTACCTAAGAGTGATACAACCACGTACACGTTTATACGTGCATCAATGAACAATATACAATTTTAATTTAAAAACTAGATAAGCGATAACGGTATGGTATGGCCTGAAATACGGTCGCAGTGGCGAGCGGAACTTCAATCTTACATCCCCTCACCGAGAGAGCAACAAAGACCCAAATTTCAGAGATACCTTTATCCTAAGGAAATATCCTAAGAGGTCAAGGAAGTAAATGGAAATAGTTTACTAATATGATAAAGACGCTGTTTTTTTTGTTTATTGCCCACGTCAATAAAGAAGAGATTATTTGATACTTTTTTTGAGATTGGATAGGGACCAATTCTTACCTCATCTAACTTTGCGCGATTCAGCTTATTTCCATTTTCTATGAATACGAGGTCCCCTTCAGAGAAATTATATTTGGTAGACGACTTGTCTAGATAATTTTTATTTCTATTATGATCAATTAGAGAATTTTGGAAAGCTATTTTTCTATCCCGAATATGATTGCTTGGTTTTTGCAATTCATGCGGTAGTATTGAATTCATTTTACCATACATGAGGTAGCTTGGTGAAAATTTTGTTACACTGTGAGGCGTGTCATTATATTCTTTTATACATTGGTGAGCAATATTTACCCAACTCTTTTACCGACTTTTCTAACTAGAAAAGTGAGGTATTACACCCGTAGCAAGGTCAACAGGGGGAGTGGGTAATGAACTTTCTCGGCGTTTTAGGGGTCCTAGATCACAACTAGCATAAAAAAAAATTTCAGGTTTCCTTTTATATATATATATATATATATATATATATATATATATATATATATATATATATATATATATATATATATATATATAAGATTTTTTTGTCCGCGGAACTCCTCTGAAACTACCCGATGGATTTTTTTGTAACTTGGCCATATTGTAGTAGTATATCTGAAGATGTGCACCTGCAATTTTTTTGAAAATCGGATGAGTAGTTCTCGAGAAATTTTCAATTTGTTGAGAAATTTTGCAGTATTTCGAGTACCTTTTTGTCCGCGGAACTCCTCCGAAACTACCCGATGGATTTTTTTGTAACTCGGCCATATTGTAGTATTATATTTGAAGATGTGCACCTGCATTTTTTTTGAGGATCGGATGAGTAGTTCTCGAGAAATTTTTACTTTTGTTGAAAATTTTTCACTATTACGAATAGCTGCGAGTAGCTGCTTACGTTAGGAGAAGCGGATTTTCCTATACGTTTACCACTTTCGTTATCAGTACGTGTATTGTGAAGAACCTTTCATCATTCGACAGGTTCATTCTTCGTTCGTTCTTTACCAAGGGTTCATTGGATTTTATTTCTGATGAAACCTTTTCGTTCAAATTTAGTACACTTGTATCTCGCTTCCCACAGCCCCTAGAGCGTTGAATTTTGTTTTGTCAAATTTTATTTGTTTTGTTAAATTTATTTTTGAACGGATAGTGGCAATGGCGAGTTGTTCATTTTTCTAGCTATTTTTCATTATTATTAGTCATACTCGATAGTTTTTTTTTTTTTTTTTTTTTTTTATTATTATTTTACGAGCTTTATAAACTGCACGAGGGTTATTTGCTCGGCGTTACAATCTTATTTTAGAACATTACTTGAATTAGGTTAAATTAGGTACGTATTGGTGGAATTGACTGGCGATCGAACGGAATTTGTTGGTGAATTATATGAAGTTGTAGAATTGAGTGGTGCGTAAATAAGTTAGGGTTGAGTCGATGGTTTCGGAGTTGTTGTTTAGTGCTGCATTGATATCGGAAGATATATTTAGGGAGGTTCGAGTGGGTTGCAGGACGGGGCATGAGAAAATAAAATGATCAACTGATAAATTTTCTTGGAGACAGTGAGGGCATGATGGAGGAGCGAGATTAGTGAGAAGATAAGTATGAGTAAGACGAGTGTGGCCTATTCGCAGCCGAGCTAAAATGACCTCCTCTTGCCTTGAATTTCGTTGGGATGAGGACCAAAATGTGGGTTCACGTTTTATTTTTCTTAATTTGTTATTCGACTGATTTTAGTGAAAACCTTGAGTTTGAATGATTAAGTACAATTTTTTAATCTTCATCAAGTGTGCTGATGCGAGACTATACCTGGGTGATTTCACTCTTAATTAATAATTGATTTATTTGTCATTTTTTCATGTATGGGTACATAATTAATAGTGGTTCATAGTTGATTTGAGGTGTCAAAAGAGATGGAAAGATTATTTTCAATTTGGACTGGCTTTTTTGAGTGAGATTTGAGATTAGACTAACGAGTAAACCGGGCTTGGGTGCTATATATTTTTACCGAATTTTCTAGCTAGAAAAGTGAGGTATTTTGTTAATACGTTTGGAATGGTTGAAGCGTGAGGGAAGGAATGAGGGGTTGACTATTGGGTGATTGGTTGCTTCTTTCGTTTCGACATCGATTTTTTTAGTTTTTCGGGATCTCGTTGTAGCTGGATTCCCAGATGAAGAATTTTGGGGTGGAGTGTGCATAGAAAATGGTGATATGATAGCGTGAAGGCAATTTATGAGTGCACGAGAGGAATAGCAGCTCGAGATAGCTTTAAGAGATGCCAGAAATCGGAAGTGATAAAGAATTGAACCACTCATCCTAATATACAGTATACTAGACTAATAATATGCTAAGAATAAGGTATGGGAAAAAATGATTGTAGAGCTCTTTTTTATTAGAAACAACTGTTATAGCCTCGTAGCAGTTTGGACAGGGGGAGGGGGAGTGGTTTTTCTGGGTAGGTTTTAGATGACTCTTAGCCTAAATTATAACAAAATTCAGGTTTCCTTATTGGATTATAGGTATCTTTACTCTGTTATCTGTTGATGTGACATCGTAGTGATAGAATTTATAAACTGAGTTTTATTGTTTATTCTACAAATGTTTGACATGATTGACAGGTCATTGGTATTTAATTTAAAGAGAGGGAGTGACTCTCTCAATGTTTCTTGCATTGTGGGAAGAAAAGTCGTGTACTACTCACGCGACTGCGTGAGTGTTTTTTTTTATTATTTTTTTCATTTATTCGACAACATATCCTATTGGTTAGTGTCTGGTTTAACCTTTCGTTAAGACCATTTGAAGAGGCGTTGTCGACTGCTGTTACTACATGTTTAATTTTTTTTGAATCTAGGAAGTTATTGAATTCTTCTGAAGTTAAACTCCCATATTGATCTGTTAATAACAAACCTATTGGGTGTTCACCACAAACATTATTAATTAATTTGACAAACTCTGAGGTTGTTTGATAAGTAGATACCAAAATATAGGCGTACCTTGTAAAGTGGTCAACCAGGAGGTGCAAGTAGCGTTTTGTTGACCGTCTGCCCCCAAAACCACCAATGGTATCAAGGGACATGATGTCAAAAGGTTGTTTAGCTGGCCCAAGATACCCTAAATAGCCTTTATCTTTTTTTATTCTTGAAATGGGTGAAGATATCAAGTAAGATTTTATATTATCAAATGCTTGCTGGCACTCCTTGGTCCAATTAAATTGAACATTTTTCCTAAGAAGATGATGAAATGGTTCGAGCACTTTTGCAGTGTTGGGAATGTATTTATGGTAAAAATTTACCTTTCCCAGGAACTGTCTTATATTTTTTTTGGTTGTGGGGTTTGGGAAATCACGTATCGCTTTTAAATTATCTGTTAGTGGTCGTATAGTATCTCTACCGATCACATGACCGAGGTACTTTACCTCCTCCATTGCAAATTCACATTTAGAAAATTTTAACCGGAATCCCTCCTCCTGAATTGCTACTAAAAGAGTTTCAATGTGTTTTAAGTGGTCTTCAAAAGTGTCTGAAAAAACAAGGATGTCGTTGATGTAATTTACACAAAAATTTTGAAGATTTCGTTTTCTGATTATCCCTGCTAAAATCCTTTGAAAAATAGCGGAAGCGTTCTTGAGACCAAATGGCATACTTAACCACTGAAAATGGCCACTTTGTGTAATAAAAGCGGTTTTTTTACGATCTTTGATCCTCAGGGGAATTGTCCAAATTTATATCCAGTGACGAGAACCATTTCTTTCCCTGTGTTTGAATAATTAAATCATCAATCAATGGGAACGGGTAGACCTCGGGAACTAACAATTTTCTTGAGCTCCCTGAAGTCCACACACATCCTGTTTTTTATTTTTTTATCCCCATCCTTCTTATATGCCAGGGTAACTGGAGAAGCAAACGGGGAGGTGGATTCCTCAATGATTCCATTTTTTAACAATTCGGAAATCTGTGCTTCGATTTCTTTTCTATCCTCATTAGAACAACGGTACGGTTTTTTTGTTATATATTTATTTTCAATTAATTTAATATTTGCTTCATAGTCTTTAACATGACCTATGTCAAATTTATTTTTTGCAAAAGAGGAACCATGTTTATCTACAAGCTTAAAAATTTTGTTTTTCTTTTCGGCATCAAGATGCCCTGTTTTAATTTTGAATTCCTCAATAGAAATAAACTCATTCCAATTCACTAACATAGGTGAATTTGTGTAATTGTGATGAATGCGTGGGTTTAGATCATGGTTTAGGCAGTTTAAGGGTTTTTGGGATATTTGACCATTTTCATCTTGGCAAAGCCTGAATTTTAAGATATTGTCTAAACCTAATAAGATGTCATTTTCAAAGTCTTCCCTATCAACCACAAAAAATCGAGTTTTTTGTTCAATGTCAAACACTTTCATTTTTAAGAATACTATTCCTAGCAACTCGTCCGCTCCACTCATCGTCTTTTTTTGTAAGCATTATATTCCTTTTTTTATTTTTTTTAAGAATTTTAAATTTATTAATGTTATGTTTGCGCCCCCATCATAGAGGGCCAGTGCTTCAAGATCTTCGATGATAGTGTTTAATTTGATGAGCGGAGGGATTTCAAGTTTTTTTGATCAGCAACTTCTTGATTGAAAAAATCTTCCATTTCAGTATTATTGGCAAGACGTACGTTTTTTTCTTTATCCTTTTCAGATTTTTGTAATTTCCATTTATTCTTGCATTCACTTTCAGCGTGTAACCTTTGATATCCTAACTTCTCACACACGGGACAGAATTTACTATCCTTATTATTTTTATCATAATTTTGAGAGAAAGATTTTCCCTTAAATTCATTTTGTATGTTTTTTGTCTTTGTTAACATTGCTACTATACTTAGGAGAGGAAGTGTTTTCACCTAGCCGGTCAAGTTCGGCGAGAAGTTTTCCAAATGTATCAACAGTTTTCTTGTTAATTTTTTGTTGGATGGACATGGGTAGCCCTATCACTGTCAATCCTACCCATGATTTTTCTGTGAATTCCGAGTCAGCATCAATTAACAAATTCATTTTTTTAATAGCGTATTGTGAAAAAGAAGTCCCACTTCGCCACTTATAATTAATAGCAAACCATACTTCAGACCAACCTTTTTCGCTGAAAGATTCCAGAAATTTTGAACTCCATTCCTCCCATGAGTCCTCTCCGACGAGCTTCCAATTGGCCTGGAACCATTCCAATGGTGAGCCTTCAAGGAAAAGGCGAAGAGCCTCCACACGTTGGTTAATGCTGATTTTGAGTCGATCACATTCGGTGACAAACGTACGCAACCAAACCCCAGCGTTCTGGTTCACCCCAGTGAATTTTTCTATCACCATGTCTTTTGTGATGCTTTGGAGGGAACGTTTTTTTTCCGATGTATCGATCTGGTCTGAAGTGGGAACGGCATCCTATGGCGATGATTCCTCCAGAAACCATTCATCATAAATTGGATTATCATCGTCATCAAAATAAATTTTTCCCATTTCTTCCGAAAGTGTGACTTGGACCCGACGAAACTGACCACGTTTCTTAATGGCTTTCACTGCGTTCTTGATTGCTGTTAATTTCATTAGTTCCACGTGTGACGACAAAAGATATTTTTCTTTAGGAAAAAGATATACTTTATCTTCCCCATCTATTTGCAATGACCGAACAGCAAGCACAGAACTCTTATTGTCGGCTGCTGTTTCAGCAGATAACAAAAAACGAACTTTCATTTTAAATTAGTTGAAAGAGATTTTATGTGAGTTACTCAGCTGCGAGAGAATAAGTATGTTACGAATTTAAGTATCGATTTATAAGTTCGTAATGAACAAAAATGAAAACTTCGATGATGCACGTAAATTTTATTTCAATTCGGACCTAGCAACGGAGTGGCTGACACCTCGCGGCAGTTCTTAGAACTTAGGTTTCAACACACCACTACAAACATACATACGCACGATGCTGTTATCAAGGTTAGGATGAAATTCCCAATTTTGCATGAGAGTTCTGTATAATTGCTTCATAACTTTATTCAAATTCTTTCAATTCTTATGAAATATAACTCATTTGAAAGAAAATTTTCGACACCACAAACATATCCCTGAAGTTCTTCTCATACGTACAATATTTTCCGAGAAAAAAGTATCGAACGTGTTTCTTCGTAGTATTTTTGATTTTCATCCTAACGTTGATAAGGCGCGACGCTAGCGCGCAACGGGTCTGCTAGGTCCGAATAATTAGCGAATCGATACGAAGCTTTCGACGACGCGACAAGAACTGGTCATAATTATTAGGAAGTACCTAAGAGTGATACAACCACGTACACGTTTATACGTGCATCAATGAACAATATACAATTTTAATTTAAAAACTAGATAAGCGATAACGGTATGGTATGGCTTGAAATACGGTCGCAGTGGCGAGCGGAACTTCAATATTACATAAGTTTGTTCCAATTGAGCTAGATGAAGAAAGGGCCTTTAAAAATCTCAACATAACCGACTAGGGTTTTCATACAACACAGCATTTAGACACTAGGTTGGTGATGTTCGGGTGAAAACTTTATACAAAGAATCTTACGCAAGTCAGTGAGCAAATCAAGTAATTTGAATATATTTCTTATACTTCGGTAGGAATAACCGTTACTACAGATGGAACGGAGAATGGGGGTGTTGGTTGAATGCACTTCCTTGTTCTCGTTATCGCACACAAGTAAAATAAAATTGCTTCTTCAGAAACCCAAAAACCACTTTGGGGTAGTCACAATATCACTTCTTATTACACTGTCTGCAGTATTTCTCGATTGGCGATGAGGAGTACGACCACGACAGGCCACTGCAAAGGAGACTCCCTTCCCGAATAAGACAACCATTTTTAGTAGCACTTCTCGAGTACATCATCCTCCTGTAGTGCGATAGATATTTCACCAAGTTCTGTTATTTTATATTTACCTTCTAATACTTTCGTACTATTTTCTGCAATAAATACTTCATAATACTTTCATTAATTCAATTACTGATCTCAAAAAAAAAAAAAAAAATATGCCTCACGAATTTGGCTATGGAATGAGTAATAATAAGTATTTAGATTTTGTATTTTTCTTTTTTTTTTTACGATACATTTATTTATATCACGTTCATTTGTCTTTGTATTTGCATAATAAATTCTATTACTTCATGACATTTCTATTATACCTTATAAATATTCCGCGAATACACTCATTTCTTTCCGTGCATATACAACTTCCTTACGGGCCCCGTTCGGAACTCGCTGGAGGAAACCGATTAACGAATTACACTATCGTAACTCCAGAAAAAATTATACCTATTGTAAACGAATTCTATTCATGACAAAAGTTATAGTGATTATTGTTGGCAATTTTTGGGGCCCTGGAAACGTTACAAACCCATTTCAGGCATCTATTCACCTTATCACATTTTTATGAAATATATTATTATGTAGAAAGAATCTTTTCATAGTCATTCCTTTCATCCGAGATTCTTACCTTGATTATTACCCACCATTTCATCATTATGAAGTTCCATGGGCCACGTTATGAAACAGAGATTTCAAGTTTCAACACTTGACGGGTTACTACTGCCATTACTGACTACGGCACTAGGTTAACATTAGCACATATCATAAAACATGTGTTTCATTTGTCAACACGCTACCCTACTCATATTCAATGCGGCAACCCAGGTGGAGTACTAAACGTCTTTGTCAAATCAACGGATATACACTGGAGTACTGAAAAATACGTACGCTTCCATGTGGACTTGACGTCTACTCCACTTATAAAATTCTTTACCCCTCTAACATTGCCTTTACTAATTCACATGTCGTGAATCCAAATCTTCCAAGTATATTTATGTACAAACGTTTTTTCTACTGGAGGAGCTAACGTCTGCTTTGTTGTTAGAGGAGTTAACGATCGCCATGCATATATATATATATATATATATATATATATATATATATATATATATATAAGATTTTTTGTCCGTGGAACTCCTCTATAACTACCGATGGATTTTTTTGAAACTTAGTCATATTGTAGTATTATATCTGAAGATGTGCACCTGCAATTTTTTGAGAATCGGATGAGTAGTTCTCGAGAAATTTGCACTTTTTTGAAACATTTCTCACTATTACGAGTAGCTTCCTACAAATGGCTGCGAGTAGCTGCTTATACGTCAATTTTTCATGTATACATAATTGATAGTGGTTCATAGTTGATTTGGGGTGTCTCAGGAGATAGAAATATTATTTTCAATTTGGACTGGCTTTTTTTGAGAGAGATTTGAGGTTGGACTAACGAGTGAACCAGGCTCGGGTGCTATATATTTTTACCGACTTTTCTAGCTAGAAAAGTGAGGTATTTTGTTAATACGTTTGGAAATGTTGAAGCGTGAGGGAAGGAATGAGGGGTTGACTGGAGGGTGATTGGTTGCTTCTTTGGTTTCAACATCGATTGTTTTAGTTTTTTGGGATCTCCCTGTAGCTGGATTGCCAGATGAAGAATCTTGGGATGGAGTTCGCATAGAAAATGGTGATATGATAGCGTGAATACAATGAGTGCATGAGAGGAATCAAGAGATGCCAGGAATTGGGGGTGATAAAGAATTGAGCCACTCAGCTTATATAATATACAGTATACTAGACTAATACTAGGCTAAGAATAACGTATAGGAAAAAATGATTGTAGAGCTCTTTTTTGTACCTACTTTTCTAGCTCGAAAAGTGCAGTATTACATCTGTAGCAAGATTGACAGGGGGAAGAAGCAATCAACTTTCTCGATGCTTTGGAGACCCTACATTACTTTCAGCATGAAAAAAAAATAAATCAATAGGTTTCTTTATAATATATGGTTGGCGTTATTCGTAGGTATAGTACCTACGGCTAAAACGTTATTCGTAGGTAGCATACCTACGGCTAAAAACGTTATCCGTAGGTAGTAGTTGTATACCTACGGCTAAAACGTTATTCATAGGTAGTATCCTTACGGGTAAAACGTTATTTGTACTAACTTCTCGCAGAACCAACACTTGAAATGGCATTGGACGAATATCGGAGTCTGATCTAATCAACTTCTCCATCTCCTTCATGGTTGCCAAGTATGAGTTGAATTGCTCAGTGCCATGACACGACACCAGGGTGGCTATGTTCATCATGACGGTTGAGATCAAATTGTAGGTACTTCTCGTGAGTATTCAAGGTTCTTGGCGCGCACGAGTCTACATCATCTAGAACTACATCATCCACAACATCAGCATCAAGGGAGGGTGTTGACTGGCTGGTAGAAGCATGAGTACTCTTGTAATATCGTGGGTGGAATTTAGCCTCGGAAAACACAGAACAAAGGGAGCCAGTGTCGTGTTCCCGCTTCAGTAGGATATGTCGGCATGGTGTTTGGTGGTTGCAAGAAAATGTATAGGTGCACTGCGTGGTTCGACAGTCATATGTGCAAGCTTCAGTTTCGTACATCTCGCGAACGCCTCCATCTTCAATACTCATGTACTGCCTGCGTTCTTGCAGGGCCTTCAAGCTTTTGTGAAAAAGCATGTGCATCCACGCTCATTGAGCTTCAGAGACGCTGCGAGAAGTTACTACCCACAAGATAATTCCTGCTTCATACTTCAATACAGAAATATTTGTCACAAGACATGATAATATAGGGCAACAAGATAATTCGTGAGTCATTGTACTATACCTACGAATAACGTTTTAGCCGTAGGTAGTATACCTACGTATAATCACTTCCATAATATATAGGCCTATATTTACGCTAAAAGAAATTTTTTGTCCGCGGATCTCCTCCAAAACTACTGGATGGATTTTTTCGAGACTTAGATAAGTTATCGTCTCAATCTGAAGATGGGCACCAACAATTTTTCCGACGATTAATTGATAGTAATTCCTCAGCGTGTTTCCAATTGAGTGAATACGATTCTGTAGGTTACAGTTAATCATATTGGGAGTAATTGAAATATCAATTTGCAAAGATCGCAGAAACAACTGTTATAGCCCCGTAGCAATGTTGGCAGGAGGAGGGGGAATGAATTTTCTGGAGACGGTTCGTAGGTTTTAGATGACTCCTAGCCTAAATTAAAACGAAATTCAGGTTTCCTTATTGGATTATAGGTATTTTTATTCTGTGGTCAGTTGATGTGACGTCACACACTGGGACAGAATTCAATTCTAGCCGCTCAAAAATCAAAATAACGCTCAAAATTGTTCAAATTACGCATGTCCATATTTTTGGGGGTCCTGAGTTCACACTTCAAGTTTGTTTTCATGTCCATCCCCGTGGGAGTTACCACAGGGGGGAGGCGCGGAATTTATGATACTATTTTTTAAGGCAATAGTATGTTGCTGTGGAATAATACAAAATAAAAGACTTTAGACCATACTGAATTTGTTTTGGAGATTAAATTAGTTTCAATTCTTTAGAAATATCCTGTAGAGTCATGAAGAGAAATGTAACAGAAGAATTTGAAAGACAAATGATATAATTGACTTCTTTATAATGACTAAAACAGTAGGTATTACAAGAAATAAAAACAAGAAACCTTACTTCAATTTTGTAAAATAAATTGAATTTTAAAAAGGTTGAATGGAATTAACTACGAAAAATGGCTTCATTCAATGAATATGATCGTAACTTTTCAAAATACATATATGAACAAAATTTAAAAAAACTATAAAAATTAGCCTTAGATTTCGTTTTCATCTTTTTTCTTGTCCAGTTCTTCATCATCCTTGAATTCTTTCTCTCTGCTTATTAGTTCTAGATTGGAAGTGATATGGCATCGAGATTCTATCGGTTAACCGATCGTGGTACTTTTTTATGAATCTCTTTGAATTTTGATCCACTTTTTGCCATCTTGAATTGGTATGACTGCAAAAAGCACCTATTTTGGACCAAATAATTTCTTCTATTTGTTCAGAGATTTTGTGATTATATTTTTCTGTACTATACTGAAGAGGGCTTTCTTCGTAACTGAGGTTGTAAATGACAAGCCCATCTCGATCACATAATCAAAAAATTCGCGATGAGAAAATTCGATAGCCCTGGAAGAATTATTTATCAAATCAATTTTCAAAATAATTAAAGAACTATTCTCCAATTTTGAAAAATAAAACTCAATGGGGTGCAGTCATTCCCAGCTATTCGCAGCCAATCTTTTTACAGCGTGAAGTACACCCTCCAAACTGCACATTTAGATACACTTTTCATTGGACAGGCTTGGACAGCATTTTTGACACTCCATCATTAAGATACAGATAGGAAAACATAGGGTACTTACTATTATCGAGATAATTTCCGAAAAATTCAACTTAAGAACAAAAAATGCTTACGCAGCCGCGTAAGCAATACACGACTTTTCACCTGTATCTACAATCAAGTTTTTTGCTTAAACTTTAACTCTAGTACTCCAATTTATTCAATGAATCGTTTTCTCAATAAGATACACACATCCTCAACATCTCTTGCCACTCTAATTCATTCTTGATCATCTCCGATTCTCAAGCATCTTTTAATGTTGGTTGTTGTAGACTCACACATAACATTCATTCATGAGAAACTCAACACAAACGAGCAAATCTTTCACACATATAAAACTATTTCATCACTCAAAAAAATGACAAAATTATACGCAAAGGATTGTTGCACTAATACTATACTAACACAACATTCATTCATGACTGACTCAACACGAACGAACACATCTTTAAAATTCATTCATAAAGAGCGTATCCTTACGTGTGTGAACAGGTAACCCAAAAAATGAATAAAACTAGCTACAACTACACTGACAATCTACGTAATCAAAGGTTACCCTTCCCTTTTGATGACGAAAGCGACTACCTGAAGTTTAGTACTACAAAATATTAGTAGCTCGAATATTTGCAAATTTCATCAAATTAGTTCACGCTTCAATTTGAGATTTCTCACGAACCAGACATCGTATCAACACCAAAAGTTCACAATTACATTTTTAGACATGTAAATTACAATATATCAACATTTGAAAAAAATTGAACAAACCATATCAGAGTTATAGGAGTTGGGAATTTTTTTTTAAATTGGGTATATCTGGAGAACTACTGATCCGATCGTCAAAAAAAATGCAGGTGCACAACTTCAGATATAACACCACAACGTAGCCAAGTTTCAAGAAAATCCACCCAGTAGACTCGGAGGAGAAGCCCGGACAAATTTTGATCCATATATATATATATATATATATATATATATATATATATAAAATCGAGTGACGCAAGAAAATCGCGTGCCGAAAATTCGCGAAAATCGCGTGCCGAAAATTCGCGTGGCCGAAAATTCAAGTGCCGCTATCTATTGGAAACTCGGTAAATCTGAAGCGCTACCTACGCATCGTTAGGGCGTGGTTAGGGCGGGTCAACCTTACAAACTACGACGCGACCGGTTAACCTGACCGTTCGAGTAGTTTCTCGCCGACCGTTCGAGTAGTTTCTGGAAGTAGGCTCTCTTCCTTCCGTTTTTTTGACAGTTCTCGAATGCTCTCGAAATGATCCAGCAGTAGCGACGATTGATATAAATAGAAGCGCGTGGCGCGGCGTTGCATCATTTTACGTTAGACTCATACACGCAACAGTTGTTCCATTTGTATCATTCGAAGTTGTATATTTTTCTTTCAAACAGTATGACGGACGGTAGCGTAGAGAATGAGATTCTACATGATGAATTGTCAGGGGATCTCATTAACGCATTTTTTGAAATAGTACGTAAAAATACTAATTTCTGCCCAGTCAATGTGTACTTGATGGGATTATGGGACGACATCAAACCGGCACAGCTCTTTAATGGGAGGCACATTCAAATATTGCCGACCAGACCCACCAAACGTCTGAATGAAATTTCACATTGGGTCACATTACGGTCAACTCTATAAAGAGAACATTTTGAACAAGGATTCAGTAGCCACTCGAAATATAGTACATGACATTTTATTGTCTTGGAAAGAGTAGTAATAATATGCGCCCCATCACATACCTATGGACGGTTAATGTAGGCTGAAAATAAAAGATTAATAATTATGATATTCTTTTATTTACTCCTATTTTTTGACTTTATTCCGGAAGAAGAAGAAAAAAATTTCAACCTCCTCATATATAGAAACGTGAAAGAAAGAGAAAAGGCCAGCGACGGTTCCCTACCTTCACGCGGTGCTGGCCGTTTTCACTGAGAGGGAACCGACCTCCATTGCAGTTTGTAAGAAATTTCAAAACAGCAATCCAACAAAGGGAAACTCAGTTCAAATTATAACTCCACATTGTAAGTCTTACAGAATAGTATGTGCAAGCGAAGCGACGATTCAACAACCTGACTAGATTTGCAAGATCAAAAAGGTATACATTTATCTTAATTCCTTTCCCAATCATAACCGACCTTTTACTTGAAATTTTCACTTCCTCCCCCACTCTTTAATAACTATGTATGATAATTAAAAATATACGTGGCTATGTTTTAGATCCATCGATCACTTTGAACGGGTATTTTAAAAGTTATAATATTTCTATCGTATGCACGGTTTTTATGGGGAATTTAGCCACCCCACTAAAATGTAACAACAACAATAACGAGCGAGCGAAGCGAGCGAGCAAAACACGCGAGCAGCGAAGCTGCTCGCGTCTGTTAGGAGCCGCCGGCAGGCCGAGCCGCCAAGGGCCGCCGAAGGCGGCCCGTCAGCGGCTCGTGTATATATATATAAGGAAACCTGAAATTTTTTTAATGACGTAGCGATGATCTATGACCTCTAAAACGTCGAGAAGGTTCATTTCCCCCCCTTTCTGCCACAACTGTGACGGGTGTAATACTCGCTTTTCTACGAAAAGTCGGTAAAATATAATCTGAAAATTAGATTAGCACATCCCTAGCTTTTTCACGAATTATAACACAACGATATTTGATCTCTCTTACATATCTCACCAGCAGATGACGAATGGGGCCTGAACTCCTGCGATATTAGCTATGTTGTTCAAGGAAGAAAAAACGCGCTTCTGTGGCAACTGTCCTGTCGAGTGACGTGTTTCAAACGTTGGATCTGAGCTGGAGATCCCTTCCACTGAACAAATTCAGTATTTTTGCATCAGTTTTGAACACTCGATTTTTCTGATTTTTGAGCGACTAGAATTGAATTCTGTCCCACTGCGCGTCATAGTGATAAAATTTATAAACTGATTTTTATTGTTCATTCTAGTACAAATATTTAGCATGATTGACAGGTCATTGGTATTTAATTTAAGAGAGGGAGTGACTCTCTCAATGATTTTTGCATTGTGAGAAGAAAAGTCGTATACTTTTCACGCGACCGCGTGAATGTTTTTTCTCCTCTTTTCTTTTTTTATCTTCATTCTTTAACGATAGAACACATCAAATTAAACTAGAAGACAATTGAATGTTCAACGACATTCTATTTTGCAGTGCAGTTGGACGCCTTTAAGCAAAACTCGACCAAGCGACATGATAACAATCTGGGGAAAAGGGGAATCTCCACTTACGGTAAAATAATGAACATTTCTCCAGTTCTCCAGATTGTTATCATGTCGCTTGGTCGAGTTTTGCTTAAAGGCGTCCAATTATATTTAATCCCTAAAAGAAGGAGGGTGAACTAGCTATGTGGTTAGCTTGTTCGCCACATAGCTCAATATACAGTATACTTGAATTATATTGTACTATGAATAGGGTAAACAAATGGAGCGACTGAGCCTCTGAGAGCTAGTTAGTTTGACAATGACATACAGCCTATGCTAGGCTAAGGCTCTATAAGTATAGGTAATGACACGATGCCATGGTGGATCTATCGATAGAGCGAGCATGTTTGATTGCGTTCCGCGTAGCTACACGGAGCAACCGGTGTCAGATTTTGGAGTTTTAAAATTATAGCGAAATATTCTGAAAAAGAGGTCATCTGATAGGAAATTACAAGACAAACAAATTTTATTCTTGTCATTTTTCCAAAAAAACCAATAGTTTTTGAGATATCAATATACAGGCTCTTATGGCAATTCTGTGGGAAAGATCCATCATGGCGTTGTGTCACTACCTATACTAGTAGAGACTTAACTAGGCTTGAATAACAATGAAAGTTACCAGTAGGAAACTTATGTTTACTATGATGAGCATGAAACATAATCTTTATTTATTGGCTGCGCCAGAATATTTTTTTACCTTTTTTTTAATTCTTTCTGTCACAGTAATACGGGAACACGAGAGGTGCACAACAAATTGGAAAAAAATCGACGAGCGCATCTGAAAGAATGTTTCGAATTGCTGAAAAGTCAAGTGCCAGCCATTCAAGATGAAAAGAAACCTTCAAATTTAACCATTCTTCGAACAGCTATACGTTATGTGCAGGTAAGTGTTGACTGTTGATTGAGTTCAATAAAAATGTTGTTACTCGTATTTTATGTTTAACCTAAATGAAACAGAGTAAAGGAAGATGAGTAATTAATGAAAGAGCTACAGTTATGTGACAAACTTCTAATAATATATAGTATGACCAGCTTAGCTCACGTGACTGTAGCTTTTTTATTAATTACTTTCACTTATGATGTCTTGTAAATTTGAGAATTCTCTACACTCATGAAAAAAAAAACTCAGAATGAGATCATTACCCTTTCTCTATGGTGAAATAAGAGTGAAGGTGGTCATCTTCTTTCTGATCAAACTAATTTCCTTTATAAGTAGTACAGGGAAGATGGAGGGTATAGACCCTCACTAAGATGCACACCTTTTCAAAATACCCAGGTGACGTCAATGAATCAAATATGCGCCAGTGAATTGTAAACAAATCAGGTTGCATGCTGCAGCTGTCTCCCTTTGAAATGTGCACGAACTTTTACCGACTTTTCGTAGAAAAGCGAGTATTACACCCGTCACAGTTGTGGCAGAAAGAGGGGGAAATCAACTTTCTCGACGTTTTAGAGGTCATAGATCATCGCTACGTCATTAAAAAAATTTCAGGTCTCCTTTTATATATATATATATATATATATATATATATATATATATATATATATATATATATGGATCAAAATTTGTCCGGGCTTCTCCTCCGAGTCTACTGGGTGGATTTTCTTGAAACTTGGCTACGTTGTGGTGTTATATCTGAAGTTGTGCACCTGCATTTTTTTTGACGATCGGATCAGTAGTTCTCCAGATATACCCAATTTAAAAAAAAATTCCCAACTCCTATAACTCTGATATGGTTTGTTCAATTTTTTTCAAATGTTGATATATTGTAATTTACATGTCTAAAAATGTAATTGTGAACTTTTGGTGTTGATACGATGTCTGGTTCGTGAGAAATCTCAAATTGAAGCGTGAACTAATTTGATGAAATTTGCAAATATTCGAGCTACTAATATTTTGTAGTACTAAACTTCAGGTAGTCGCTTTCGTCATCAAAAGGGAAGGGTAACCTTTGATTACGTAGATTGTCAGTGTAGTTGTAGCTAGTTTTATTCATTTTTTGGGTTACCTGTTCACACACGTAAGGATACGCTCTTTATGAATGAATTTTAAAGATGTGTTCGTTCGTGTTGAGTCAGTCATGAATGAATGTTGTGTTAGTATAGTATTAGTGCAACAATCCTTTGCGTATAATTTTGTCATTTTTTTGAGTGATGAAATAGTTTTATATGTGTGAAAGATTTGCTCGTTTGTGTTGAGTTTCTCATGAATGAATGTTATGTGTGAGTCTACAACAACCAACATTAAAAGATGCTTGAGAATCGGAGATGATCAAGAATGAATTAGAGTGGCAAGAGATGTTGAGGATGTGTGTATCTTATTGAGAAAACGATTCATTGAATAAATTGGAGTACTAGAGTTAAAGTTTAAGCAAAAAACTTGATTGTAGATACAGGTGAAAAGTCGTGTATTGCTTACGCGGCTGCGTAAGCATTTTTTAAATGTTATTTCTTATAAGGATAACGTGGCGATTGCAAAATTGTGAATATTTCAAAAATAAACAATAATATATTAATGACAAGTGTTCTTGACATACAAAGTAAAGTGTTTGTCTTTTATGAAATAAGATCACCCATCATTAATATATCGTTCATTTTCAAAATGTTCACATTTTTGCAACCGCTACGAGATCCTTCTGGGAATTAACACGCAACAAGTTTGTTTACATTTCAAAGGGAGATAGCTGCAGCAGGCAAGTCTGCTTTTTGTCCAGATTGAACAAAAATGCTGTCGTTTGTTTGCAATTATGTCGTCACAGGGAATCGGTCTGTAGCCACATTGATGTATGTCGGACGTACCGGGTATGATAGTGCCTTAATGCAAGTGACGCATGGCCGGGGACTACCTTGTTCATTATCTTGGGCGTGTACCAGTTGTAGCATGCATTCACGGCGTTTCTTATCATTTCAACGTCGTGTCAGATGCTTCTCAGTTAGGGAACGGAAACTGGTGTTTAATACAGTTTTCTGAGACGTGCAATTACATATTTCTCATTATTCATAATTACATGCATATTTCAAGAATTTTTGTTATGGAATACAGTTGATTGAATTTACGGTGCAATATTGAGAATTATTAATGATTACCAGTATATTATGATGAATTTGAAAGAGGAAAAATAAAATTAATCATATTATTTATTTGGATAGTTGGTAATTCTTCAAACTTAGTAGTAAAGACTAATTGGAGCGCAAAAAAACCAAGTGGCATTGACGATTATTCGAGATTGCTAATAAATTTGATGAATGCCGAAAAATGTCATCTTTAATACCTAAACATTCTTGGGATGACACATAATCATGCATAAATTTTGTTCAGATCATATTCACATTTAAATGTACATGAAGATACCTTAAACTGTAAAAGTGGTTCTGGTATGCTCTAATTTCTTTAAAATTCAGGAAAAACTGTTCCCAAACTCTTTCTTCACTATCAGACAAGTCCCTTATACCCCTGGAAGGCTGTGAAAAAAAATCTGAATGTAGCACCCCGTTGATACGAGCAGAGCAAGCAGATTTATCTGGCGTAAATCAGCAGAAGTTGGGCTAAATATAGTTTTGGGTACTAAAATGGTCTGAAAATGAATTTTTTTACATTATACAGTTTCTGACTATTGTTACAAATGGTAATTAATTGTTTCCAATTTTAATTCGATTGTTCGTTTTTTTTCCTTCTTGAATCTCTTTATTCCTATAGATTTTACAGCAACGGGAACTAGAATCAGAATCAGAACTTGAACGATTGGCTCAAGAAAAAATTGTCAATCAGCAAAGGTTGACAGCATTGAAAAAAGAATTACTAACGCGATGGGATCATATTGATTTCAATTTGCTGATACCAGAATCGGTCGAATCAACGAATGTGGCTGGTAAATACTGATAGAACCCTTAATACGTGAATTCAGAACAGGTTTGGTTTAGTATAATTTGAAAACTTCTTGACTTCAACCGTGGTATTATCGATCGATAACTTTTCCAACAGAAAAAAATTCAGGCCCTTCAGTCTCAAATTTGGGGAAATGCCGGGTCATTAAAATTTTTCCTCTAATTCCACTATTTCATACTGCCTATGACAATAATTCGCACGGGAAATTTCTATTTTAAATTATTTTATGTGAAACTTTCTGTCTCTTCTATTTTATTTTATTTCATTTTTAAAGTCAAAAAGGTCGAGGGATCATAGGTAGTCGTTGAAAAAACCGATTCCTTGGTTTATTCTTACATGTTTCCATCTGCTACCTAACCTTGTGTCAAAATTCTCGAAAGGTTCACATCCATAAGCTGTATTTCTTTTTGGGAGTTGAGGACCTTTCTATCAACAGTGCATCCGCTCAATCTTTTTTTTATGGGACGGACGCATTTTTGGCAGAAAGGTTTTCAGTTGGAGAAGCTCACTTGACGGGTGTCATTCTGACTAAATATTTAGGTTTGATTGGTGCTTGAGATATGATAATTTTCTACTACCTCTTGAGTTCTATGTTTTCCCTTTATGTGGACAATTTTAAATTCCCGTGACTCGACGGACATTGACTCTCAGTATGAACTTGGGCCGTGTATAAACTTCTCGGTGTCTGCCAAAGTGTGATCCGATGGGCCATGACTGAGTTTTGAGAATAAATCTCCCCTCCTCCCTAATTTCCGAATTTTCGTCCATATGGTACAAGGAGAGCTCAAACCGCTTTGTTGAGCCCAATGAACGCACGTACCTTAAACTCTCGGGAAAATGGTCAAGTTTACGGTGGAAAGATCGAAATAAATTACCTATAATGACTCCTTGAAGTTTTGTAAAGAGAAATGAGAGTTGTAGGACTTCTAGAGGCTTGATCTCAAGGAATGACCAAATGGTCTTTCTTAACAAGATATCTGTCCTATACCTTCGTGCGTACACATTAGTACCTAAAAAGCGGGAAAAAATATTGAACCTATCTTTGAACTTGTTATTCATAAAAGTTCAATGCGAGGTAAACTGTGATGGCAATCAGCATAAATTGAATCTCATTTTTTAACAGATACATAATTTATCCTGAAGATTACCCTCCTGCTATTGATAATATTTTTTAACAAAAGAAAATGTATTCTCAATTCTGCGCATACGAGTATAATAGTATGTTGATACATGTATCTCAACATGAGAAATAGAAGGGAAAAAAGTAAAACGTTGAAGACACTGACAAAACAAAGAAACGCTGAATATGAACATGCAAAGACTCTACAGTTGAGACAACAGAGTTCAAGATTCACTCAACCATGACTTCAGTATCTTAACGAAGAGTGATTGCGATAGGGTCGGCCTTCCGTACCCGGGCTGACCCTAAAAGCGTAAAAATCATCATTATTTTGTATATAAAAAGTACTGGTGGAGTCGAGGCACTTTGAATTGCTACAAAATTTACATATAAGAGAAATGTAATAACTAAGGAACAACAGTGTAATAAGAATATTAGTGTTGGGAACTATTGATGGACTATTGACCCTCTCAATAGTTTTTGGGAAAAAATATCGGATCTAGCGAAAGTTTTGTTGAAAGATAAAAGAAAATTTTCATTTTTCTTTTCAAAGTCACAAAACTGGTGCAAAATGACAAGTGAAAATTTGAAAATAATGTGCACCAGTTCAATGAATTGAGATCAGTCGGGCGGTGCCAGTTATGCAATAGGCATCGCACCACGTTCTCACAATTTTTTTTTCAGTTGCGTCCATCATCTGGTGACACTGAGATGCACTCCTTAATAGACTTTTTGAAACAATAACAATCAGGAGAAAAGTATCTATCCTACGTGCAGAATATGTACTTTTCCTTTGATTGAAATTCTCCATCCAAAGTATCGACAGTATTGATAGTTTCGAGAAAAACTGTTGGGACCATCAATTGGATCGATAACAACTTGGAAACAATTTTGGGAATCAATAGCATGGAAATAGCAACTATCGCCCATCACTAATGAATATTATGCATATAGATACCTAGAAAGACAAGATGACACAAATCCTGTATTTACCTATGTTAAAATTAGGGTAGGGGAAAATGTTGATCTAATTTATCCCATGATCAGCGGACATCATTTAAAGATGGTACAGTCAAAGGAAACATAAAGGGTTTGCAGCTATGTCCTTTCCCCATCTATTTCAAATGGGTGAGGTCACGCAAGACTCAAACGAATTGAGACTCCTAGCCTCACTCACCACTAAAATCATTCTAATGAGCACACCTACTTGTACGTGTATACGTATCTTGAATTTATCCCACCAGATTTTGCGGAGGTGCATTCAATATATTCTTATGGGAAAAAAATTTCACCAATTCACTCATACATATATAACAATGCACTGATCCCGAGAAATCGGGGAAAGAATAAGTTCGCAGAATAACAACTTTCGATTGCGTTTAATTTAAGAAATCGAAAAATAAAGATTCGTAACCGGAATTTCACAATTATATAAAAGTAAAACAAATTAATTCAAAACATGCAAAATTCAATAACGATTTAAAAAATG
The DNA here is from genome assembly GCA_035079385.1 of Aspidiotus rigidus. Lineage (NCBI taxonomy): Eukaryota > Metazoa > Arthropoda > Insecta > Hemiptera > Diaspididae > Aspidiotus > Aspidiotus rigidus. The sequence continues at coordinate 5,411,470 of JAVHKY010000052.1, forward strand.
AAGGTGATCGACAATGAGCGCGTACAAATTTTCTGGCAGAGCTAAATAAATAAAGATCATGTTTCATGTCTCCTTCCTATAGTTACAAGCTGTGAACGTAAAATTGGAAAAACTCTTTGAACGTCTGTTTCGTTAGAATATATGGAGTTTTTGAAAAGAAGCCTTTAGTTTAAAAGAAGCCTAGACGTAATATGAAGCTCACTCGTAATATGAAGCTCACTCGCTCCGCTCGTTCGCCCCCCTCTTCGTCTAGTATAAGTCTATTTAGAATAAGCTAGTATACTGTATATTAGGTCTGGATTTCATAGTCCTTCTCGATGGATCCGCTCGTTCGCCTCCTTCTTTGTCTAATATAAATCTAGTTTAGGCTAGTCTAGTATGAAGCAAGCCCAGTATACAATGTCAAATAGTATAGCTGAGCTAGTTTATTAGACTAGTATAATGTACATTAGGGCTAGTATAATGAAGCCTAGTATACTAAGCTAGTACTAAGCTAGTATTGCACGCACGCGCACGCAAATTTCGAAATTAGGGTAGGGCTCAGAGAAAAAAATCCTAAGTCCCAAGGTCATCTGCACGCACACACGCACGCAAATTTCGAAATTCAGGCCAGAGCAAAGACATGAAACATGTCAACAATACAATTAGAATAGAATTTTACGACAGGCCGATCTACACGAACGTTTCATAAGAGAGCTATGATCGGACTGAATAAAAACGAATTCTCGAATCTACAAGAAAATGATACTTCCAAAACTAGTCACGAGTCTTACTCATCATTCGTCATACTCTATGCCTGACGCACTTCGATGAGACGGGATTAATTCAGTCGAAGAGAATTCCTTTTCAAAAATGATAAGATTAGACATTTACCAAAGTTGTATTACCCTTACAACTTTACATCCCCCCACCCTAGTGAGCAACAGAGGGTAGCCGTTTGCTCCAAACCTCGACAACAGAGCTAATTTGGACTAACAACAATCTAGAGAGACAACGACCATCTTACACAAGATTGCTGCGGCCTAGTTTTTCCAAAACCGTCGCTGAACGAGTTTTCTATGCGACTCAAAGGTCTCTCCATGAGCCTTCGTCGGCCTTGCAGCGGTGAACCTGTAGGCAGCCTGTTTCTCCGCTGTACACCTACAGATTCGACACTCCGTTCCGCAGTTCCGCATAACCGTTCTCAGTGGAGTACCGGACGCTGTTTCCCGGATTAAGAACACTTTGACCTGATTTCTAAACATTTTCTTTTTCCTGTATCTTGATCATCTTACTACAATGGTACAGTCTCTAATTATGCGTCTTTTTTCCAGTGTCTACTTCATACACAGTTTCAGAAATTTTCCTCGAAATTTTATAAGGTCCTACTCGAATTTCATCTAGCTTTTTCCTGTTTAATTTGTTACCATTCTCTAAGTAAATGCTTTCGGCCGACCTCAAATGAATCCTCAACCTTGTTCCTATCGAAATACCTTTTATTCTTCTCGTGTATTCTATTACTACGTAGGAGAGCGAGTTCCCTATCTTTCATCAAATTGTTTGGTTGAATAAACTCTTTTGGCACTAATTCAGTCTGAATTCCGTTAAGCAGATAATTCGGCGCAAAACCTGTGGATGAGTGTGTCGTTTGATTATACTCCTTTACGCATCTTGATGCCACTGTACACCATCCTATCTTCTCTCTTTTTTCATTCATTCTACATCGAATACAATTGACTAATGTTTGTCCCGTTCTTTCATTCAGACCATTACTAGCAGCATGGTCTACTGCCGTAAAAATATGAGTTATTCCTTTCTTTTTCAGGTAATCTTAAAACTCATTTGCACTCAACCCTCCACATTGATCTGTTAATAAAGTTCCAATCGGATTTTCATTTTGTACTTTTTCAATTATTTTTATAAACTCTGACGCATTTTGTTTCCTTGATGTGAGAATGTAAGCGAAACGCGTGAAGTGGTCAACGAGTAAATTTAAATATTTTTTGGTCGATCTTTTTCCTGCAAAACCTCCAATTGTGTCCAGAGACATGATTTCGAAAGGCCGAGTGGCAGGACCAAGCTGGCCCATCAATCCGAAATCTCGACCTTTTCGACTTTTATTTTTGGGGCATACCTCACAGTTCACGCAATGTTCAATTATTTTTTTATGCATATTAGGGAAATAAAATTGCTTAACCATCAATTCTACCATCTGACTTGCCCCTATATGCCCAAATCTCAGGTGAATCGCTTCTATCGTTTCGCTTCCCTTATTTTCATTCAATACTATCCTCTCTTTTCCCTTAATTTTTCTCACAATCACCCCACTCTTCACTTCATCTCCATTTTTCCTTTCTATTCCTTTTTGGCCGGTTTTTATTTCATCCAAAGTCAAAGTGTTTACAGTTATCAGAGGTTCCTTTTCCTCCTCCTCTTCTACATTTTCCAACACAGAATTCCTTGAAAGACAGTCTGCTTCTCCGTTATCTTCCCCTGGTCGGTATTCTATTTCAAAATCATACTACAGGAGATAATTTGATATGTCTCCTAACTCTTCATCAGTCCTTTGCTTTCAAGTTTGAATTTGCTAATGGTTTGTGGTCTGTCACCACTCTGAATTTCCTCCCTATTAACCAGAATCTCCAATATTTAATTGCTTCTAAAACCGCTATCAGTTCGATATATATTGCCTTCTTTTTTTTCTGAGCTTCACTCAGTTTTTTCAAAAAATAAGCAACCGGTTTTTCCTCCCCGTTGGGTTGCCTTTGTTTTAATACCGCCCCAACCCCCACTATAGATGCGTCTGAATATATTGTGGTGGGTAAAGCAGGGTCAAATATTGCTAATGCCGGTGCTGTCATAAGGTAGGTCTTCAATTTTTCGAATGTGCTTTGGCACTCCTCAGACCACACAAAATGATTATCTTTTCTAAGCAACCTGTGAAAAGGCTCTAAAGTCTTGGTGGCCTGAGGTATGTACGGATGATAGAAATTAACTTTGCCTAGAAACTGGCGTACATTCTTTTTATTCTGGGGGACTGGGAAATTCTTAATCGCTATCAAATTATCTTTCAATAGACTTACTGTATCTTCTCCTATGATGTGACCTAAATATGTCACTTTCTTTTGAGCAAAATTGCATTTTACAAATTTAAGACGAAACCCCTCTTTTACTATCGCACTCATTAAAGCCTTTAAATGCCCTATATGGTCTTCAAATGTTTTAGAAAAAATCACAATGTCGTCAATGTAATTAACACAAAAGTCCCCTAGCTTATTTCTCCTTATAACCCCTGCCAATATGCGCTGGAACAATGCGGGTAATGTTTTCAAGCCAAAGGGGAGCGAGCACCACTCGTAATGTCTCTGTTGGGTGACGAACCCGGTCTTATGCCTATCCTCCATTTTTATAGGTATGGTCCAAAATGCTGAATTCATATCTATGCCTGTAAACCAACGACACCCTCTTGTCTTTGGTATTATGTCATCAATTATGGGAAAAGGGGTTGCCTCAGGAACATTCAATTTATTCAAATCCCTAAAATCTATACACATTCTCGTTTTCTCTTTTGATCCATCATAAATAATACTTCTCTTCTCCTGATCCAAATGGTCCACTTTCATTTGGAATTCCTCTACGGGGATTGATTCATTCCAGTTTATCATCATCTCTTCATTTTCTTTTTCATTTTCCAACGTATTCTTTTCGCCTTCTATATTTTCTATAATTTTATCATTTCCTTTTTTTATTTTCATTCTATTCCACAGCTCTCTCATCTCCTTTCTCTCTTTTTCCTCTCCTGTCGTCACCTGCGTAATCCTTCCGCAATAAATTTGTTCTAACCTAAACTCATAAATTGAATCTAAGCCAATTAATATATCGTACTTGAAATTTTTTCTATTTATAACAAACATCCTTACTCTTTTTTCAATATCAAAAATTCTTATCTTCAGGAAAATCGTTCCCAATATTTCATTATCCCCCGACATCGTCCTAAAGCGTAAGTTGCGCGACCGAAACATCTCTTTTCCTAATTTTTTGAAAAAATCGTACGAGATTGTAGTAATATTTGCTCCGGGATCATACAAACTCGAAGCTTTCGCGCCTTCACTCCGCTTCTATCGTGATGCGGGGGAGGGGGGGGGAAACTAGTTTTTTAACTGGAAATCTTCGTTCACTCGCCTTTCCAGTTGAGTATTATTGGCTATTTTCACCGGACTCGCTATTTCTCTTTTCTTAATGTAATCTTCCCATTTGGATTTTTCCAACACGCCTTTTCAGGGTGCATCATTCCTTCCTTTACTAATTTCTTGCAAAACCTACAAGGTTTGTATCCGCGAGGGTCTGACCCTCCGTTTTTCTCTTTCTTGTCTCCTACATTCGGCGCTGCATTATTTTTCTTTTCCCAAGGTTTCTTAGAACTACTATTTCTAGATGATTCTAATGAATTAATTCGATTATCAACTTTCTTATCGTATCGGTACTAACCCTACTAATTCTAGACTGTGCAAAAGGGGGAAGTCCTACCACTATCATGTTCACGCGTGACTTCTCTGGAAGATCAGGATCCGAGTTCAAAAGTAAATTATGTTTTTTAAACGCGTACTCAACGAGCGAACCACCGATATACCTAAAATTATACGCTTCACTTAATTCATTCCATCCCTTCGTGCCGAAAGCTGGGTTGAACTCTCTTTTCCAGGCAGCCCATGAACCATTTCCAATCGTTTTCTTTGTCGCCATATACCAACCCGCCGGGTAGCCTTCCAAAACCAAACGTAAAACATCCGGATACTGGTCCATTTCAACTTGAACTCGTTCGCATTCCTGGTCGAAAAGGTTGAGCCATGTATTTGCATTGTAGTTTTTCCCATTATATTTTTCCAACACGATCTCCTTCCGAATATGATGTAGGCTGCGTTTTCGTACGATGACATCAGATGCCTCTCTGTCTGAATCGACATCTTTGCTTTCGTGAACAAATTTGACAGTCCCTTCTTCAAGATACACGTTGTTGTACCAAAAATTTCCATCGGTATCGCAGTATGCTTGTAACACCCCGCCAGACAGAGTGACGCGAACCGTTTTTCTCGAATGCCTTTTCTTTATTGTATCTTTCGCCGTCTTCATGACCTGCATTGAACTCAACAATGGGTGGTTTGATAACGTTTGAACCTCTGTTGGGAAGACCCACATTTCAATTTCGTCGACACGCTGTATTGCTTTCAGGTTTAAAACTGTCGTTTTCGCATCGGGCCCAGCTTCCGATAGAAGGTGCAACTTCACTAATTGTTTTTCCATTTCAACTTCATCGCGATAATACTGTTCTTTCTATTCTCGTCCGGTACGAGTTCTGTGAACTTTTTCGATTTATAACAATGCACTGGTCCCGAGAAATCGGGGAAGAATAAGTTCGCAGAATAACAACTTTCGATTGCGTTTAATTTAAGAAATCGAAAAATAAAGATTCGTAATCGGAATTTCACAATTGAATAAAAGTAAAACAAATTAATTCAAAACATGCAAAATTCAATAACGATTTAAAACAATACAATTAGAATAGAATTTTACGACAGGCCGATCTACACGAACGTTTCATAAGAGAGCTATGATCGGACTGAATAAAAACGAATTCTCGAATCTACAAGAAAATGATACTTCCAAAACTAGTCACGAGTCTTACTCATCATTCGTCATACTCTATGCCTGATGCACTTCGATGAGACGGGATTAATTCAGACGAAGAGAATTCCTTTTCAAAAATGATAAGATTAGACATTTACCAAAGTTGTATTACCCTTACAACTTTACACATATACATGCATCTAGAAGGGAATTTTATGCTGAATGAATTTGAATCTTTTCATTTTCTTGAAGACCAATTACGCACCAAGAAAAATGAGTTTGAGTGTCAAAATCTGCTAAGAGCCCATGTTAAATTAAATATACCTACTCCTGGCAATTTTTGTACTTGCAACAGAATACCACTCGTGTGCGTTATCTTGTTCTTCTAGGTATTCTTCAATTATTCATTTATGTTTTACAACTAAATATGGGCATTGAGAACCAAGTACAAAAGTGGACAGTGAACAATAACGCGCATATTTGAGGCATTTGTAGCATGCGCAGGCCACGTGGCAAAAGTTTACCGGTAATATATTGTTTTATAGATCATGGGGTGGCGCGTTTTGGTCCTTAGATTTCTTATGACGTCACACAGTGTGTAATCATTGCAGAATGCAGAACATTTTTAGTGAAGGCCTTTCACACTAAAAAGTAATCATATTAAAACGCAGGAAAAAGCACCAATACGAAACAATGTACATTTTTGTCTGGGGTGAATGTCTTCATTCTCTCCTTCTACTGTGGCTGCCAAAATTTCCATCAAGGACCAGTCTGCCGTACATAGTGAAATTGACAAACAAACAATCACGGAAAAGTATTGAAACGAGTCAAAAAATGTGTTTGGAAGATAATCAATTCTTTATAGTTGTTCTCTGATATCAGTTTTCAATTTAGAATTACATAACAGTAATCATCTTCTTCAACAAGTTCTCAATTCTCAGAAATGGTGCGTATACGTTAGTATACGTCAAAAAAATTGATTTTTATATAATATGTATAATTATGCATTCAATTGTAATAGTAGTGGTGCGTGATTACAAAGCTTCATTGCTATTAAATTGCGTGGAAGACCTTGTTTTGGTCATCATTGTTGTTGCATATTTATCAATTCAACTTTGTACTATAGCAATCTCCTGTGATGTCACAAGTCATACCTTTTTGGTGCAGTTGCAGTTTGAGTGAACAATTCGGAGTGTGCATATTGTAGATGCGCTAGCGTCGCATATGTAAAATTCTATCTATATATATATGAAAAAGTACTGATAAGGAAAGGGTGATCATATACAATTAGAGTATGCAGTTTTTCTTAAATTTCTCATTAAACACTGAATTTAAAGAAAAAACGCAAAGAATAAAGTTGAATGAGCATAAAATTCTCTTTCAGGATAATATATTTTTAGGAAATTTTGCGAAACTTGGAAATCTTTGTTGTTGTTGCTTGCACAGTCTGAATTAAAATGTGAACAACTTTTTAGGCATTAAATTTCAGCGCAATGATGACGTCTGGGTGTTTTTAAAAATATTGTTACTTCCAAGGGAGTGGTTTAGCTTAAATGATTGAATGGAATCCTTTGGTTGATGAAACTAATCATCAAGATCCATATATATCTACTATTTATCATATTAAATTTATTTGTTGTTCAAAGAATACAATTTTTTTCTCATAGGAATTGACATGTAGAATTTAAAGCATACATTTGGCTCGAGAGACAGGGGAACTGCAGCAACAGCAAGTATTAGTGTTTTGTGACTTCACTGGGAAATTGGTCCATAAGAACAAACTATAAGTGTTTCAAAGCAAATACTGCACTGTGAGTAAGGCTATTACCTTTATTCCTCTTTCATTTCTTATTATAAATTATCTTCTACAATAATATCTGCTCCCAATATGACTTATTCTTATGAAAATTGGTAAGTACACTCCCACGTTGCGTGGTTTATTTGTGAGCATAATTTGTTTTGTGATGTTATTCAAAAATTTGTCTGGGTTTGTCGCTTTGGTTTCACAAATTGGCATTGGTCACAAAAATAAGATGTTGCTCATCTGTTCAAGACTCTTACTAAAGAAACCAATTTCAAATTAAATTGTAAAGCATCTACTTTCATCAAGATAAGAAATAGACCATAAGTATTGGTATTCAAATGATATGTGGATAAGACCCTATCAAAATTTTTAAAACAAGCGCTATAAAACATAAAGGTTCTTCTTGATATTTTGAATAATAGCTTTCTATAAAATTTGAAGCTCATATGAGTGCTCCTTACATGTAATTGGGTACAAAACCAACCATCCCAATGGTATCAGTAATTGAATACAAGCAGCCCTTAGCAGGCTGGTATAGTTTTCTGCCTTGATTGTCTTTAGACAGTTGAATTGACGTGTATCCAAATCAACAGTCAGACAAACTGTATATTTTGGGTGATTAGGAAACACTGTTTCTTTCTGATTGTTGATTTGGATTGTATGTCAATAGATGATTCATGTCAATTGAACTTTGTACTGCAGGGATGTCCGTATGATTTTTAATCAAAGAACAACAGAACAGTCACTTGCTCATGTATTCTTTTCTAAGAATAAATAGATCTTTTCAATTTGTTTTCCAAAATTACCTGGCTTTGGTATCAGACTGTCAGCTTTCAGCTAGCTTTTCAACTCTGCTTGATATTACTCCCTTCTCTTTTTGGAAGTTTGTTTTTGATTGTTATGATAGTACTTGCCTCTCTTTGCAAAAAGATTCATCTATTACTTACTAGAAAAAAATAAGCTCTCGACAATAAACTCATCAATTCTTTCAATTTCATCGCTAGGTAAAATAAATCGTCAACATCTCCTACAAGCGTTAGAACCAGCTTTTTCACAAATCATTTTCCATAGCTCCTTGTAATACTTACTCATTCGAACATGAGAACTCGGATTGGAAGCTCAATAAAAACACAATATGCGCTATACAACACTGAATACAATCATTGTAGCTCAATATTGATTTTGAAACGCACACTTCTACTTCATAAGTTGCTTTCACAAGAGTACTTTTGGGTGTCACCTCATCATCAGTTGTGACATAACTACTCTTGGAAAACTTTTTAACTTTGGTGTTCTATTTACAACTCACTCACAGAAGATTTTTTCAAACCCCCTGTCATCATGCAGTTTTGATCATTAAATTTTTTCAAGTTTCCCTTTGATCACAAATGGCCTGTAAATTGAAATACTTGTGAAGTTTGGTGGTCAGAAATATTCTAGTCTCCTCCCCATAAGAGTATAGGAGTCGATATTTTCAAGGTTCAATGTTAACAAAACAAGAATGTTTTCAAGTGATGGTCAATGGTCAACATTTTTTGAAGTTTCCCTGCCAATGTATCAACTTGATGATTGAAAATTTTCTCATCTGTTTTTTACCAACCTCTGTAAGTCCCACAAACACACAATATTTTCTTTTTTCTTCCCTCACATTCTTGATGCACAAACTTTGATGCATTATTAAAGATACCCAGAAGAACAAGATAACGCACGCAAGTAATGACAGTGTTCCACTGCAGGTACAAGAATTACCAGGAGTAGTTGGATTCAATTTAATATGCGCTCTTAGGAGGAATTTGACACTTGAACTCATTTTCCTTGGTATGTATTCAGTTTTTCAAAAAAATGAAAAGATTCAAATTCATACATCACAAAATTTCCTTTCAGGTTCATGTATATGTATGAGTAAATTGATGAACATTGTTTTCCCCATAAGGATACATTGAATGCAACTCTGCGACATCTAGTAGGGTAAATTCAAGATGTATAGACCTAAAAATAGACGTGCTCATTCAAACAATTCTAACAGTGAGTGAAGCTGGATTTCTCGTGATGGTAGAGCATCTAGAACACCCAAGTATTGACATACGCCATTTTGACTCCTACAAAGAACTTACTTACATAAGAGCCCATGTTAGATTTGTGATTTTCAAGAAAGGATCACTCGAGAATGGCTCGATAGATTATCTTGAAATTAACGTCATTAGAAAGGCAATTGTATGTAGAATAAATCATCTTCTCTTCTTTTTCACCCCCCCCCGAAGCTCATTTTCCGAGTTATTGACTGATAAATGGTACAAGGTTTTCCGTGAAAGTGCGCGAAAGACGAGCGTGAAAGGAAGTCAACCGAGTGAACGAAACGACGTTTGGAGGGGGAAAGAAGTCGGCGGTTTGTAATCAGTGAACCAACAATTACCGCGCTCATGTTAGTAGAGCATCTAGAACACTTTCACAGAAAACCTCGTACCATATATCAATCAATAAATCGGAAAATGAGCTAAAATGGGCTATATCTATGACAAGATTGAAAAATACAGAAATGTAGTAAGAGCATTTTTTCATCATTTTCATACATAGAACAACATGAAAGGAGAAAAAATTGAAATTTCAACAATTTTCTGAAACATCACCTTTTTGGGCAGCTTTCAAAAATGGCCACCACAGTTTTGATAGAGGGCGCCTACTTTACATCCTCATCGCCTAAACGGTTTATTGGAGATCATTGTAATCGGTTAATCGGTTGAAAAACTATAAAATAAACCGGTTAACTAGTTGACCGACTATTATTAGGGTCGCTTTTAGTGCTCTAAAAATTCGGCTAGGAGCGCCGAGGTCTTCCACTCTTTTGCTCCAAGACCTCATTTCTCACATTGTGGCAGCTGCCAACTACTGAGTGAAATGTGAATGGAACAAAATCCTTTAATTATGCTTGACGCTTCCTCCGCCTGGCACTAAATTCGTCAAATTATCAATCAGAATTCGGAATTGTTGAAAAATTTCAATTTTGGCGGTTAATTGGTTTATGCGCCCTTATTAACCGTTGATTAAAATAACCTGGTTTTTCAGTTAATCTTACACAAGAATAAACCGATTAATTGGTTAATAACCAATGACCGCTCATCACTATGGGTCTCTCAACGCGCTTGGGTCTCGCTATGACGTCAACCATTTGTTCTCAACCCTCAAACTGAACGGACAAAAAGAAAAATAGAAAATAAAAAATGGAAACATAATTTATATCCTTACCTATCTTGTTGACATAATCAGGAGGGATAATTGTTTAACTGGAAGGGCTCAATTTTCATTTTTTAATTCAGTTCAATTTTAAATGAGATTCAAATCATTTATAACAACTGGGAATGGATTTCTAATTCTAAAACTAAGTATATATTTTGTTGATTTGCTAGCTCGCTTCCAGAAGGAAAACAATAATCTATATTACCAAACAATAAAACAATGTTAGGAAGTCAAATATTTTGAAAGCACTCAAATATTGGCCTAACTGTTACATCAATACTCGATAATTAATGAGGTAATCAATCCTAAATACGTGAATGTGCATCAGTAAATAAATTCATGTACAATATGTGGCATTTGGGAACAAAAATCAAAATTTTGATAATTAATATTTTTTATAAAAAGACCTTTTGAATTCTTACACAGTTACATGAAGTTGCGGTGCCCAAAGAGAAATGTAATGAAAAAGGTGTGAACGTTGTGCGAGTGATATTAAATTAATATAAAAGACAATGAGTAGCAAATACAATTAGCGTACAGTAAAAAAACACGCGTATATTCAAGGCATTAGTAGAACGCGCAATCTACATGGCAAAAACCAAAGGCGCTGGACAAAAGACAAAACCCTACTGATGTAGGGCTTTTCTGGTGTTCCAAATTGCATACGTTTTCTCCTAGGTACGTGTTAGGTATTTCTAACATTGCTCTTATGGCAAACTACTCCAGAATGAAAATGGGTATGCAATCCTGCAACACCCATAAGAGCAATGTTAGAAATTCTACCAACTGGATAACAGGTACACGATAACACAATGACAGGTACACGATAAGATAACACGTAGAAGAATACTAGAAGAATACGTGTGCCATTTGGAATACTGGAAAAGCAGATTAGTAATATAGATAGAATTTTATTATAAGAGATAACGCGTTTTGCGTTGTATTTTATTTTTCATTTCCATTTTGTTTCTTTTTTCTTTAATTGTTGGCTGTTGGTCATACATCACTTTCTTCTTGTTCATTGTCTCAGTCTAGACACTGGCATAACCGTTGACTGACTTGTATGCTGTGTAACCTATATGTGTAACTTTGTGTCTTCTTTTTACCATCAATGGTAATGCGCTATATGATGTAGGTGTAATGGACCGCCATCTTGATTGCAGGAAATGTAAATACAAGAATAACGTCCATAAGAGCCAATGTTAAATTTAAATAAATTCGTGATTTTCAACGAAGGATAACTCGAGATCGGCTCGATAGATATTTTTGATATTACCTTCGTTAAAAATGAAATTTTATGGACAACAAATCATCTCCCCTTCGATTTTTCGCTTGGGGCATTTTTTTCGGTGTTTTCGATTAATAATTGAAACACGTTTTTTCGGCCGTTCTGAGTAACAAGTGTGAATCGTACGTAGCGATTACTTACAACTACACTTGTTACGCAGAACGGCTAAAAAACCCGTTTCAATTATTAATCGATAACTCCGAAAAAAATGCTTCTAGCAAAAAATTGAAGAGGAAATGATTTGTTGTCCATAAAATTTCCTTTCCAACAAAGGTAATATCAAAAATATCTATCGAGCCGATCTCGAGTTATCCACCATTAAAGATCATGAATTTATTAAGTTTAACATTGGCTCTTATGGACGTTATTCCTGTGTTTACATTTTCTGCAATCAAGATGGCGGTCAGATACCTACATTATATAGCGCCTTATCAATGGAAACAAATGTCGAATGTTGATGTTCTTATATGATGTAAGTAGGGACTGTGACTATATTTCTTGTTTCCTAGATTTTGTATCAACTTTTCTATCCTTTTTATTTTCAGTACCAATTTTTAACAATACAACAGGATTATTATTGTCTGCCGCAGGGCGCTGTTATATTATCAAACAATCAATCAATCAATCATTGTAGTACAACAAATATTGGACTTCAGCGTATGAGTTCATAGGACCACGTTTAGGACCTACATTTATAGTGATTTGATAATCACATTCCAAAGTAATGAAAATGTTCCCGTCTTGTTTTTTTCATGTTGTGTTTTTGTAATGCAAGATGTTAATTTGAATAACCCTACAAAGTTTGGTAGTGATGGAATTATCAATTTCTCACTTCAAAAATCTTGGCATATTTTGGTCCATAACTCGGCTAAAAAAGTCGTAGAAAGTTGACTGTAGGGCCGCAAATTTAAAATAAAATTAGGATACACATTTTGTAGATTTGAAGTTTACATCTCACGTTTCGCTTTTTTAAGCGAGAATAGATTTAGCGCAAACTTCCATCCAACTTCGTTTTTTTTTTTTTTTCTTCAACTTTTTTATTGTTATCGAACTGTCCAAGGGGCATACACAGATACAGATCATGTTAGAATAATCGCAGTGAATCCGACGTCAGTGCGTATGTCAGGTTTCTATGATATACAGAGTACATATAGATAAGTTTAGACAAGTTTGTGTGGCCTCAACCTTTTGACCCTTCTGGTGTCGGCGCCGGTGTGGAGAAGCTTGATCGCGGTGGTATTTGGATGTTCGTGATCCCCATTTAACTGGTAACATGTTTCTGGTCCACCCGGTATATCTTTCTACTTGTATTGGATTGTACTCATTTATGAGTAGCTATTGGCATTGATTCAAATAAAATTTGAATAGGAATTAGACTTTAAAGGCGTACTGGCCCATTGATTGTAGAAACTTATTAGGTTGTCGTTCATTTATGAAGTGCCTACAAATGATATGTGTTTGTGAATTGACGGGTTGTATTATGAATAATAACAATCCAATACAAATGGAAGGTGGTTACAATAATACTGTAACACCAACTTACTTGGAGATGAACTTTTTGCGAGACAACAATGGAAGAGAAACCTCAACTTACCGATTCAACATCAATGGATACCGCAATAAAATGAGATTAAATCAGATAGGATAAATAAAGTTATCATTGATGAATCAAATCATGAATAGATCGTTGAATTCTGTTAAAGCAATGTCTGTTAAAATTAAAACAAAAAATAAAACAAATAATTTTTGTTCTGGGCCCTGGAAATGAACGACCCCCATATTGATCTTCGATCGCCACTGTACAATATTTGTTATTTGTAAATTGCAAGATTCAATCCTTTTTATTCCTAGTTACTGAAACTTGTATGGAAAACAATATTTAGGACAAATGTATTCTTAGGTATTTGTTTCAATTTTGCTGTCAGATCCTACTTGAAATAGAAGGGAGCTATATTAGTAGGTACTAAATAGAATAAGAGTGATAGTAGGTGGTTTGTTGATATCAGTTGAAGCAGACAACTAGATGAATGAATTTTAGAGTATTAGACTTGAGTTTTCATCTTTAGTCTCAATTATTATGACGTTGCTGTTTATGGAAAAGATCATAGTTCATGTTCTCAACCTTATGAATACCTCTATAATCCAAATGATCAAATCAATTGTTATATCTCTTTGACAAATTCTATCACTAACGTTCCAATGTAACAATATTCATTTATTTTACATTAACATAACTATCTTTCAAAGCAACACTGTGCACTGCATATAATGCAAGTAAATCCCAAGGATCATCAAAATAATTGATGAATTCATTAGCCGTCTCTCCCAACTTTTTCTACTCATTCTAATTACACGATACTTGTTGTAGATTCTTGTATTCTTGACAAAGATAACAAATTTGAAACTGGATCAAGGCAATGGGTCGGTGCCCGCAGTAGTATACCCAACAAGTGGTAGGCCTATTTGCCCTTTGAAAAAGTGACGTGTTTATAGGCATCTTTGTTGAATTTCACACTTTTAATCACCTGTTGTTGAGAATGAAATTGTTGCATATTGCGGGATCAAAGTTCATTTTACAATGCATTATTGTTGGAAAAGTACTTGACTGTAACAGTACTAATATGGGGAAATTTGAAATCTATTCAAAACATGTTTTCTTTTCACAGAAATTGACGCAAATCTGAGTAAAGATATCAAAGAAAATGAAATGGATAAAGGAGACGTTGATATAGACGTCAATGACGTTTCCAGTCAAGTTAGAAGTCGAGCCAGCTCGCATTATCGTAGTAATTCGCCTACAGAATCATGTAGTATTTCACCACTGCATATTTCTCCCACCAATGTAGTGACAACAATATCTGATTCTTTGCTTCCTCAAATTCATGTGAATATTACTTTGCCTCTTGCTGTAGTAAAAGCTATTGTTTTTACATTTTCATGCAATGGTGTCTGCTAAATGAATGGTTACAGATTGTAGAACCAGGCTCGTCCATACCATTAGATAAATTATCAAGCACCAATGTGGGTCATTTGCAGTTTTTATCCACGTCAACGTTACAAATGATTACAGATTCGGAACAGCCGATTGCCTTGGTGCAATCAAATGCAGGTCTGAAAGGTAAGCACCATGAATAGACTGATTCCTTGGTGACGTCAATGAATCAAAAACGCGCACTTGAGTTGTAAACAAACAAAGTTTCATGCTGCAGCTCTCTTCCTTTGGACTATTATCAAGATTCTCGCGTGTTAAACTCCTATACAAAATAAAGTGTTCATATGTTGTAAACCAAGACCACTCATCGTTAACATTATTGTTTACTTCTGAAAGATTTGCATTTGAGCAAACGTTATGTGATGTTTTGGGGAATTAACATAGGAAAAGTTTGTTCACATTTGAGGACCTATCTGTACAAAGGGCGCCCGTGAAGAATTCATCACAGAAAAATCAGTTTGAAGTTTCAGCTTAAAATATATCCGCAACAATCAAGATTTGAAAAATTATGACAATAAAAATTAGAGTGCGACTCTGCTTCTATAAGATGCAACAATCACATTTCAAATACATTCAATAGCAAACAAAGTAGATAGAGGCTCGTAAAAATATGACAGCGGACGTAATTTTTGCCGATATAAAAAATAATCCAAGGGTTGAAAAAAACAATTAAAAGTTAGTTTATGATCTGAATCTTACAAAAATCAAGGTCTCCGCAATAATGGCGTTTGACAGTTTATGATCTGAATCATATAAAAATCAAGGTCTCCGCAATAATGGCGTGTTTGACAGACACACGCCCTTCTTACAGATAGGTCCTCATTTCAAAAGGAGACTGCTGCAGCAGGTAGGTTTGGTTTTAGTCCAAACTGAACGAAATTGTTATCTTTTGTTTGCAATTATGTCGTCACATTGAATCGGTCCACTACATTTATTATTTCAAACTTCGATTTTCATTTATTTACACCTGAAATCTCATAGATGATGTTCTATCCAAAAGCGCAACATTACCGAAAGTAGCTTTCCATACTAGTGGGAACACTTACACTATTGTCAGCAATCCCTTTCCAAAAATGAATGCCGTCGCTGTCAGTAATTCCGATAACGTAAACGTGACTATACCAAACGTTAAAATAAATTCGACCATTCAGCTCACATCAGGTACTTGTATTATAGGTATATTTTCACTATAATTACTGCTGTAATCTGTAGGAAAGGATTTTATGTCGATCTTGAGAAAAGTACATTTTTAATTATACCATTGACCTTACCCAATATTGTTGTGAATTATAAACATGTTCCATTATCTATGAAACCTAAATTCTTGCATGCAGTTTGTAATAGTACTGTTTGAACTGTTTCAGGTGCTGGTGAGTTCATAAGAAATACTGCAATGGACATAATGTTGTGGATTACTCAAATCATCTTTTGTTTTTCTTTATAGAAGAAAGTATTGCTAACTCTGTTCTAACCACTGTACCAGTTCATTCAAATATTGACAATTTGATCAACCATTCCTTTGTAGTTACTCCACCATCTTCAGGACAAATGTTAATTTCTACAACATCGCCGCATTTATCCTCAAATGTAAGTATCAAGTGTCTACAGGTCTGAAATGTCTTTATTTTGAAAAATCGTCATGAAAGTCATTATGTTTCACCATGATATTGTTCACAATATTTCTATTATAGAGAACAAAAGAAAAAAGGTTTATTCATTAAACATTTGCCTAGGAGAGGAGAAAAAAATTGAGTAAATATTTAGTGTAGAAATTTGATTTACTTGATATTAGCGACAGGACATTCCTTGAGATGTGCTAGTTTAGTGTATGAAAAAAGATAATTCATAACTGACGCTCCAACTTGCTAAATATTGACTATTAATGCAAGCAAACAAGGAGAAAAAACAAAGTGGCCTAGCCAAGGCCTGATTGTTGATAGTTGGCTAAAACAACATACCAAAAAGTGCCACCTTCTATCCTTGGAGCTTTCTATTCATGGGGTTTTGAAATTCCCCAAAATCAGTTTTTTGTGAAAATGTAGCTAAATTTACATTTTGGAGGAAAAACACATCCGACAAATATTATTCCTTGTAAAATTTCTTATCAGATAATGTATCCAATATTTAGCCCAGACCTAATAATTAGCCTAAAACGTTATCAAATAAGCACACATATATGTATACTACATATTTCCTAGAAGAATGATAATTGATTTTTAAATACAACCCGCACGTATGTTGTGCATCAACATTTACCAGCGATCCCTGTCTGAGAGAGAGCGTGGGTAGAACCATGGCATTCTGAGACATCAAGGAAACATTAATAATTCGATTGAGAAATGAATCACTAGTATTCTCTAAATCTGATATTTTGTTATACCTACATTTCTTTCATGTTTTATCTCTGTTTCTTGAATAATGTGAAAATAAGATAAAATATTTTTCATTTGTTTTAGATGATAACTAGTCCGCCTCTTCTGAAAACCGTCAGTCGTCTGCAACCAATTAATGGACATCAGTTGGTAATGAAGCCAGCAACTGCAGCCGTTATGGTGGTTAGTTCTACAACACCTGTCTCAAAGTAGGGTGTAAACTTTTCTACTTTCTCATTCAATTATTGAGGGGAACAAATTGAAGTACCTGTAGAATCATGCACACGTACATAATATGAACTACAAACCTCAGTCATGACCATGCACGTGCGTTTACTACTTCCTTGTTCAAATGAAGTCCAATGGCAAGATATGTAGTTTCTCCAGCAATAATTTGTCTTTGTGCCATTCAAATTCTCGCTTCGTGCTTCCTGGTTGTTCTCTCCTCAACAGAATATATCAATTGGTCACAATGGTCCGTGATTGAATTACTGGAACTTGAGGGGGACCGACCCCTCCTATTTTTCAAGATTCTTTATAACTTATGATTTTTTTTTTTTTAATAATAAAATCTTTTTGATAACGTTTCGTCTTTCTAAATGAAAAGTTTGTTCAAACAATCTTTTCTTTTCATTACCAGAATTGATACAAATTTTTTGATGTATTAGACAAATAGAGTTTCATGAAATATTCACTACTGAGGTAGCTTCAATGCGTATACAAGTGCGTTGATGTATTTTGAGTGACTAAGAATTTTATCCAGTATCAATATGTAATTCCTTTTGTCCCAACTTTTATAAGCGGCATTAACAACTAGTAAAACCAAGCTACTAAATAATAGGCAATGTACTGAAAAAACTTTTGACTTGGTTGTTTGGTTGCTTATCAAGGATCTTCATCTGTACAGACTTCGTGAAAAAATGCAACCAGTTATTTCTTATGGTTTAGGCAAAAGTCATATAGAAAATCCAAGTTAGTTTACGTACTACGTTCAACGGTCTTCCGCTGTGCACCAGCGTTAGTGTATACTAATGTCCTACTTCACTATGCTCTTATGAGCTGATCTTTAATTTTTCCCGTCATTTCCAAAACGATCAACTTTCATGAAAAATTGAAGAGAGCAAAAATTATTCCTCTTGTAATTTCCTATGAGACATGGGTGGTTTCAGATTTTTTTGTGATTAAATTTTTTTCTTCGCATCAATCGATAGAAAATTACAAGAGAAGTAACTTTACTTCTCTTTAATTTTGCGTAAAAATCAATATTTTTCGTGTAAATCAATGAATTTGAAAATCGTCCATATGTGCTGTGTGAAAACAGGACATCTATGAACCATGCGCGCCTACCGCGATGAATTAATTCTACATGTAAGGAATAACATTGGTTAGATGCGTTGTGATCTAACTTGGTTTTTCTTTATGACCTTGGTTTAGGCTTACCATTTTATAGCTTCTTCAATATAGAGGCGCACCAAGATTTTTTTGGGGGTATTTTTTCTTTCCTCAAATTAGCTACCTTAATTTCTGTTTACAATTTGAGCAAATGAATGACAGAACATATATGTATGTTGATTTTTTTTTTTTTTTTTTCTTTCTCAATAGAGCCCTATAATAATGAGTGAGGATATAGACCGACATATTTAGTCGTTACATCATTATTCGTCTTCAGACTCCACTACTTCAATAACTGATAGCAGTTTACCACAATTTGAAAGTAATAAGGGATCTACTATAATTTGTTTTAGAATACAGGTGTCAGTACCAAAGTGAAATGCAAAACCTAGTTCTCTTAAATGATATAAAATAGTTCCACCAATTGTATTAATTTCTCACCCTAAATGGGCTTTTCCAGTATTCCAAATTGCATACATATTCTCCTACGTGTTATCTAGTTGGCAGTATTTCTGCCGTACAAAGTAGAATGGACGTATCTGCAAATCACCAATCACAAGAAAAATTGTTTTCTTTCCAAACAATAGGAAAGCCAAGCTGGAAGTCAATTTTATTCATCAATTTTCAACAAGAAAAACAATGGCAATGATAGTTTCTTGATACAGGCACATTTTCATCAAGAAATTAGAAATTCACTATTTCTATAATGAGAAGTAGATAATTTGGACGTATAGGGCTTTTCCATGTTGGCGCATTGCATACGTATTCTCCTACGTGTTATTGAAATGGTAGTATTTCTAACATTGCTCTTATGGGTGTTGCTGGATTGCATACTCATTTTCATTGTGAAGTAATTTGAGTATGCAATCCAGCAACACCCATATGAGTAATGTTAGAAATACTACCATTTCGATAACACGTAGGAGAATATGTATGCAATGCGCCGACATGGAAAAGCCCTTATTTTAAACTGTTACCTTTGATTGGAACCAAAAATTATCTTACGCCAAATACACTATACGAACAATACCGGAAACTTCCGTGTCGTTTTTGAACCATTTAGACTAGTGGACGGGATTGGTACTACCATAGTAATTGAACGGGATTTTCGACTAGCGGCTAGGATTGTTACTAATCTCCTTTGTGTTTCGTGGGTCAACAGCGCTCAATGTATTTCTAATGGGAGTTTCCGGTATTGTTCGTATAGTGTATTTGCTTACGCGCAATCTCACTCATATTTTTCTGGATGAAATGACAAGAATAGAAATATTCATTTGCTAAAATCTTTCATCCTAGTACATATTGTAGAAAATTCATGTCAGCTTTGAACAAGAAAGCATTTTATGTTCATCAGTCGTGACCATTGAAAACGAGCGAGAATAAAAATTTTCGGTTTTGTGCATTCTTGTTGTAGATTGAGCGCAAAAATACTCTCATGAGCTGATTGTTATTTCAAAGATTCTTACCCAGAGACCCTAGCTGCTGATAATTATTTCGAAGATATTTTCATTCTACTTTGTACGGCAGATTTCTAGCATTGCTCTCATGGCAAACTACTCCAGGGTGAGAATGCAATCCAGCAACACCCATAAGAGCAATGTTAGAAGTACTACCAACTTGATAACATGTTGGAGAATACATATGCAATTTGGAATACTGGAAAAGTTCTGTTAGGAAACTGCAAGGATTAACGATGACATAATGACTAAATATGGCGATCCATGTCCTCACTCATTATTATAGGGTTCTAAAAATAAAGGTAATGTTTTTGACATCTTCTCTATGTTTTGAGATTTGTAATCCACAATCATTCAAAGATCAGCTGTTAGATGAACTAAAGAACTGCTCGCTCATTAAAATCAGTTTTCTGTAGTTTATCACCAATAACGTTTATACAAATTACAATACATGTGATTATTTACAAAGAGAAGATAGGTATTTTCCATGTTTCTTCAAAATGAAGATACATTCAATATGTGATTGCTCCTGGACTCAGAATTTAATGTTGGTTAGTAAACAATATCAGCGTCTAACGACTGTCATGATATAAATTTATTCACAAAAGTTTATCAAGGTATCCTGTTTTCCCAATATAGAAAGACAGGCACTCATTGCTCTCGATTTTTGTGAACACCTCTTGAGTAAACAAACTATGAGGTTGAAAGGCTTTCTGAGATATCAAATTGCGTCTTCTGGGTGGGAACAGAGTAAATGTGCAACAGAGATGCATCAGCAAAGTGGTCAATCTGTAAAAGTACTTATCTGTCAACTACCTGTGATGAATTGAGTAATTTCAAAACTTGAAAATCCAGTAATTGGTCAGCAGACTGTTGATGACCTCATCATGATATAAATAATCTGAAGTAAGTTGAATATGGACAGATAATGTCATATTCTTCATAGATCTTCATTTTATTTCTCTTCAATGGTCAACTTGAGCTTCATAATGAAATTCTGGTTGAAATTCGGCTTATATAATGTTGCAAGATAACTTTTTCCCGTTGCTCAATCTCTCCATCTCCATCTTCCTCTCAGTAATGTACAATGTAAAAATTTAATTCTCACATTGCGATACAATTGTTTCATAATGTACTTTTCTTGTGTGAATTTTGTATTTATGTATTGAAATATTTTTACCAAATTCAGCTAATTTTATTTACATGCAGTAGATGCAGTTGACTTACATATTCACAGTTTTATGGTGGAACCTGTAGAATGCTTATTCATTTCTTTGTTGAAAGGCATTAGGTTCGAGTTTTCCTAAAACTGAAAATATGAGCTAAATAATGAATTGTTTATGCATTTCTTTATGAAAATTTGTTTTTATTCTACCCTTGTATGTATTCATCAAGAACAAAGAGTGGTGCTGCGTTGCCTTTGAAAATTTTTGTAATTATTTCAGGAAACTCTCTAGAAGAATGTTACAATATTTCGGCATTAATATTTCTGGAGTAAGATTCGAGTTTAAAAGTTTTTGGAGTTTCCCAACGGACAAATGACAGAATGATTCCACTTGAATAATTTTTCATTTTCATACGTGTACAAGATGCCAGAAAATCTTATAGTGGCTTTTCATATTGAAAAAAAGAAACGAATGCCCATTATTTTATTTTTGTTGCATGAAAACATTGCTGGCTAATCTTCCCTTCTACCCATGCATGTTTTCGCTACAAACAGAATAAAGCTGTACATGATTGTAACTTTGCAAGAAAATAACTTCTTAGATGCACTAACAATAGAGAAGATGAATAGAAAGATGAAACGATTTTTTTTCTTCTTGTTGTTCAACATTCAGTAAGTACTAAAAAATTCCTTTTTCAAAAGATTTGACTCCAATCCCTTATTATACTCATTAAGATGAAGAAATCTAATGTGACTAAGACCTAATTTCAATATAAAGGAAGATAATTTTTACCTATATGCTCTTATGACTTTGTTCTTGTTCATTGTTCTAATTTAATTACTGACAACGCATCCTTTGTATCTTGAAAAATGTCCATTAATATGATAATAATTTCTTCTCTGTGTGGCTTGTAGGTATTGTTTCCCGTGTTTGTAAGCTATTGTGTATTTGTGCCTGTTGTTTGCGTTTAGCTTCATTTTGTCTTTTAGTCATTTGCCATGAGGCCTAGTTTTGAAATATCCCTATCCTGTGTATTTTCAACAGTTGGCTTGTATTTACATATCTATTGATACAAAAGATGAATAACCTAACAAAGACTAAATGTTTGGTACTGTATTATCTCTTATTATTTGTGTGACTAATTTTCTTTGTTTCTGCATAACAGTTTATTCTATGATTAATTTTTCATAGTTCATTTTCTTATGTTTTTTGTTTATTATTATTTGTATGATTCATTGTGCATGAATGTAGCTGCTGAAATTTTTGTAAAGACTATTTGAATTACTAACGTCGGAGAAACCACTCTTGATTGAAAGCTTAAATCTGAGAAATTCTCCATTTTTAATTCATGTGAAGAATTGGCGTCTTCTAAAATACTGTAATATAATTGACAGAATTTTGTGATATTATTTATATAGCTGTGTACCTGTGTATAAAAAACTCCTTTTTCCCTCCTCTATTTTCTTTATATCTATTTTCATCATTTTTTTTTTTTTTTTTTTTTTTTTTCATGTATTTTTGACTTATCATCTACTCCAACCATCTAAAATGCAAGGAATCCAATTTTTCTTCAATTCCGCTGATTTGTTACTTTGTTAAGTACTGTAAAAATTGCCTTGAATACTACTTCTTGTTTGTGTGTGTGATACTATTGTACTATATTTGTAGGTCAACATAAAGAAAGGAAACTATTCATCAAAACAAATTTTTTTCAAACAAAATAATTTGAATCAAGTTACTAAATTACAATGTCCTTGTTGATATTTAGCTGTATTAATAAAGTTGAATTGAAAGCTGTGCAATTGATGTGGACAATTTTATTGCGGATCATGAAGTGATTTGATAGTCAATGTGATCAAATTAATTGTACTCAACTATCATCTTTTTGAGAATATGAACAAATTAGGAATAGAAAAATTCAATACCTTTGACCACAGATGTATATGCTCCTACACACCTTTTGCTAAATATGTGAATAGTTTTTGGAGAGGGGTAATACCCTGATCATCAATCAAAAATGTTTCCAGTGTTCATTAGAGAATTTGCGGCTCTTGTATTTTTTATTTCTGTTCTGCTTCATTTGATTGGAATATGTTGCATCCTACAGGAACCAATTGAGGTGATCTTTCCATGGTTTCAGTATTGGAAGGGGGTAAGAAACTTGAACTACTGCTTTAGGAAAGGAAAACCGTTAGAATATTCTTCAAACTTGTACAGTACACAGTGATATACAAAAAAAAAAAACCTTGACAATTTGAGAACAAAAAAAAAAAAAAAAAATGAAAAGCCATTTGCCATATGAAATGATAAATATTGAAATTTTACACCTGTTGGCAAATTCCTCTTTTCGGTTGGTAATATTTTTTGAAAAATCATGTTTCCATTCATTTCATTTTTGACCGGTTCTCAATATTTTGTTCCAAGATTCTGGGTGTGTAATAATATATTAGGTATACAGAAACGGTAACATATATCAGCCACTACTGCGACATTTTACCATCTTTCTTCCACATACTATGTTCCAATTTTGACAGAGGTTGCATTTTACTGTCAGAACAGCCCTTGACACTTTTTTGATACCTTCCTTAATGAAACACAGATTTTGCATTATCGATGTAATAGTAAGAGCTTATCCAACGTCATATATGGAAACAGAATATCACTTGAATCACCATTTACGCAATGCTGAAAGCTAAATGTTGAGTACCTATGTTATACTGGTAGATGCGCGTGCGGCGACGTGTGTTTCATACTTCCTATAAAAAATTCATGGCGTAGAGCTTATTTTTTGCTTTATCTCAAAAACTATACATTTTTAAGAAAAAGTAAGAGAACAAAATTCATTTATGTCATAATTTTCTATGAAATGAGATCAATTTTGTGATTTTGTTCCCAAATATTCTAAAATTACCATCATTAGATAGGGAGAATTTGAAGACAAACTACTTTAGCTCTCTTCATTTTTTCATGAAAATGCATTCTTTCTGAGATAAAGCATTGACTGTACACATATCAGACAAAATTCATTTCATTTCTCCTGATTAAACGTTTGACTGATAACAGCTATAACTGTTTCATGGAAATGATGGATCGATGATCAGGCAAACTGTATCTATTGGACAATTGGTGCAAATGTGTGTATCTTGATAACACACTACTATTACTTCATTGATGCTTTGATGGAATGACAAGGAAAAATTCTGATCTAGGAAATTGAAGCTTTCTATGAACGCTCTACCCTGAATTATGTTGAAATGAACGTTGGATATACCTCAAAATTTTGACGTATATCCAAACTACGTCCCAAAAACGCACATATTGGAAGGAGAAATTCTTGTATCGGAAAACCAGTATGATAATTGGATTTCTCATAAAAAAATCGTCTTAGTGATCTCAATTAGCCGTATTAAGGGTATGCTCTACCTTCAATGAAATGGTAACTTGGAATACCTCTCAGGAGACTAATATTGCACAGAATGCGATGAAACTTTGGAAATTTATTGTTTGAGGTTACAGAAATACCGCTAATTGGTTCTGAGCGCGTAATATCCATAATTATTTTTTACAATTTCCAATATACACTACTTGTAAACTAATTAGCGGTATTTCTGTAACCTTGAACAATAAAACTCCGAAGTTTCATCGCATTCTGTGCAATATTAGACTCCTGAGAGGTATTCCAAGTTACCATTTCATCGAAGGTAGAGCATACCCTTAATCTTATTTTAAGAAAATGGAAGTCCTTCCCGATTGTTGATTTGGATGTACGTCAATCCAACTTTGTAGGGCAGAGTTAATCCAACTTTGTAGGGCAGAGTTTTAACGGTAAAAACCAAAACAAATTTTTTGAAAAAAAAAATAATAAAGTTTTGTGCTAATGATTTACTTGTTTGTAAGGGATATATTAGGAGCGCCACTTTCCGTGCTACACTCGCGAGTGATGGTGTGTAATAGTCTCATATAAATTACACAGGAATGATTTTTAAAAGTTCCTCACTACTTCATTGATTAATCAATTTAAAAAATGAGATATACAAAAGTCGGAGCCGAATCTAAAAAAATAATTTCAAAACTCTTCTGGGTGGCTTTCCATTTGAATTTTACAAGAAAGAAGTTAACTATAGTCTGTTCACAATAAGAATGGGTTTTTTCTAGAAGGTAAATTTCATTATTTTAACGTTTGAAACATTGTGATGAATTTATTTTCCTTCAATGAGAATGGGTTACAGTCAGCCCTGGTTACTGAAGAAAGAAAATTCATCAGGATGTTTTAAATTTACCCCTCATAAGAACCCTTTCTTAACGTGAACCGCCTGTAAAAAATTAGTATATTACTCTACAAGCAGCAAAAGTGAGAATTATTCAGTGGTGGAAATCCGTTCGTCATCGGCTTAAACTTCGGCTTCAGCTTGTAGCCGTTGACCAATTTTTGATTGGCTTGCCAACGGCTTTTTTCCCATTCCATTGGCTTGAAGGAAGTTTTTCATATTTTGATAGGCTTTCAGCTGCTTTTTGAGGTTAACCCATGTTAAATGCATTCGAAAGGCTTTGGCTGCTTCCATCATTTTCATTGGCTTTTTATTGGCTTCCTGCATTTTGAAGCGCTGGCTATCGGCTGGCTTAAAAGCTGTTCAAAACCCGGCTGCTTCTGCTGCTAAGCCGTTCATTGGCTTCGGCTTTCCACCACTGGAATTATTGCAAGGAGTTTGATCATAATAGCACCACGAGCGAAACGAATGGAGCTAATCAGACGAGTTGCGATATTTCTTACGTCGCTGCTTGTTCTGTAAGATAGTTTTTGGGGTCGGCGCAAGCGCTGATCGACCCTATTGTGATCACTTTTTAGGTTCAGCTCACAAGCGCCAGTCGACCTAATTGTAATCACTTTTTTCTTTCTTTCTTTCTTTGGGTAAGTTGAGACACTCACGTCACGGCCTATCCACGACGCAGTAAGATGTGGGTATTTTTATATGTTGATGCGTTTTTATTATCATATTCTGACGTTTCATTTTATGTAACCGAGATGGGGTAACACGTCGGTTAACTGGCATACTCGGAGTAAGAGGCAAGTTTGAGTGATGCCGAGGGACTTTAAAATATTATCGTTCTTCTTGGAATTGTAAAATTTTTCATTCTCAATTCTTGGACTTGGAAATATTCTCAACTGTGGAACTTTGAAATATTTTCAACTAGATTCTTCGAGGATAAGAAGTTATGAAGATATTAAACGAATACGTTCCTCAAGGTTACGGCTATCCATAATAAACGCGAAGAACAAATACTCCGAAGGGAAGGTAAACAATGCAAACCGCAGAAAAATATACACGACGAGCGCTTTCGATTAATAAACCATCTTCAAGCCTGAAATGAAAGCAGATTGTCCAAACGAGAAATCGCGCTGTGAGTCATAAACCAGTTCGATCAGGCCATCTTCTGGAATGTACAAGTTGAGTGCAGTGATACCGTCGGTGTTTAGATGAAGCATTATCTCTATATGCTCGAGGGCGATGCGCTAACGATAGGAATTCTCCTTATGGAGGAGCTTTTTGGATCCCTCGCGGAAGCTGTGGCTACTGTTTATTAAATGATCAGCTAAAGCTGACTCCCCTAAGTGTCCCTCCTTCCATGACTTCAGGTGCTCAGCTACTCTAACTTTCATTTGGCGGCTGGTCTCACCAATATAAAAGCCTCCACAATCCATACATTCCAACTTGTAAACAACACTCCTCTCATCAAGAGGTATGGGGTCCTTCAGTCTCACAAACAACCTCTTGACTGTGGTAGGGTTGTAAAACGCGGGTCTGAAGCCAAACGGGCGGAGGGCCCGACCCAATTGGAGGGAGAACTTCCCCAAGAAAGGGAGACTGATCCAACGCAACCGGCGATCGCGGATCGTGTCTCGGGGGAGGGAGGTGGTGGAATCATGAATGCTCCTCGAAACTTTCCTCCGAACCATCATGTCAACATCGACATTGACCCCATTCACTCTGGCCAGGTGGTTTACTGTGAGTAACACTTTCTTGAAGGCAGACTGACTCAAAGGAATACGGGTCAATCTGTGAACTAGGCTGTGAAAAGCAGTCATCTTATGAGCGACAGGACCGAACGAACCACCGTGGACTAAAACATCGGTCGTAGTATCTTTCCTGTAAATTCCAAACTTATGGATATCATCTATTATAAAGATCAATAAATCCAAAAAGTTAATAGAAAATATCCCTATTTCCAATTTGATGGAAGGGTACCAGGAATTGAGATACCTCAGAAACTCACCAAGGAGATCTGGGGGACCAGTCCAGGTACATAGAATGTCATCAACGTACCTGTGCCAATAGTGAATATGATTAAGTAACACTTGGTTCGAGGAAAAGAGGTCAAGTTCAAACTTAGACATGAAAATTTCGGAGATGAGAGAGCCTAAAGGTGATCCAATAGGGATCCCTACATCATCAGGAAGCTCGAAAAATTTTCCTTCAAATTTACAGTAGTTGGGGGACCAGCAAATATTCAAAAGATCGATAAATTCCTGAAGCTCATTGTGAGGAATATTGGCTTTGACGAGTAGATCACCCATACGATGGATAGTAGTAGCCTTAGGAATATTCGGGAACAAACCAACAACATCAAACGAGCAGACGGTCGTTCCCGGGGGAATAGTTACACCCTTCAGAACGTCAGTTAAAGAGGCCGAATTAAAGATCGAATGAGGAGATTC
Source organism: Aspidiotus rigidus (assembly GCA_035079385.1). NCBI lineage: Eukaryota > Metazoa > Arthropoda > Insecta > Hemiptera > Diaspididae > Aspidiotus > Aspidiotus rigidus. Next base: position 5,439,494 of record JAVHKY010000052.1, read on the forward strand.
AAAATCAATGCGATTTTTGAACCAACGGTCCAGGAATTTGGCGAGGAGTTAGGTGGGGGAGGAGACGAAAGAAACAACGGGTCACATCGGGGTATTGTTCTTATACACTTTGGGCAGCCCGTGGAGGAGCGGTGGTGTGGCGTTAGGAACAAGGAGGGCTTTTTTAAAAGCAGGAGTTGTGATAATAGCCTCACTCCTGTTGATGACACTCCTAACTTCTTTAACGTGCTTAGGAAAACTGAAATCCTCACTCTCTTTAGCACCACACTGCTGGAAAAAGAAAAGACTTACGGACGTAACAGTTTACGCGTAAATCTTTTCTTTCTCTGTCAAACATGGGTCGTAGTTTGGAAGCCTATAGTAGTGCAATAAGGATCATCGGACCCTTTTTGTGTAGCGCGGTTGACTGCGGAGAAGGAGACGCTGCACTGTGTGTTTCACTCCGCTGCGCGTTCACCCGCTACGCGCATAAAAATGTAAACAGGGTCCAGCAATCCTCATTTTCTTATCATTTCCCTTAGACCATACAACAGATAGACCGAGCATCGGCCATATACGCGTGTACAACGCGTTGAACGGAAGACATGATAAGAAAATAAGGGGGACTGGACCTCAATGAAGGCAACGCGGGTGAACGCGCGGAGCAGCGAAACACAACGTACACCCGCGCCGCCCATCAAATTTGTAAACAAGGTCCAGTCCCTCTTATTTTCTTATGTGTATTCTTATCATGTCCTCCGTTCAAAGATTCATTGCTATGCTCGGTCTATCTGTTGTATGGTCTAAGTCATGTCCTCGCATCAATGGTTAACATACGCTTATATGGCCAATGCTCGGTCTATCTATTATATGGTCTGAGGCCGAAAGCAATTTCTTGATACTTGAATTATTGGATTTTCCAATATTTCAAGTGTTACAGAATCTGTAAATCAATGGAGTCGTTCTTCAAACGATTATGTCTTTGTCCAATCTGAATCATTGTTGCTGAGTTTTTTCGCCACGGGTTACAGTTTTTTCGCCAATAGCGTGAGTGCCGGCGATCGTGAGTTTCCAATCGTGGTGCGTATACAATTTTTCTGAGAATGTTATCGAAACGTCTCAACAGTGCGGAAAAAAATATTTATCCGCACATGTGCCGATACAAACTGATATCACAGCACAATTTGCTTGGAACGGATAAAGCAGTCTTTCCATAGGAGGACCTAGCTAATGATAAGCAGTCTTTTCAATACCATTTTCAGAAAATGCAGTTTTTGCTGCCTAAAATGAACGTACTTTTGGCGTGTGTGTTTAAAAAAATACTTTTGTTTAGTCATTTTTACTCACTATCACCTTCGAGTGCAAGCTTAGGAGAAAATCTGCATAAAAGTGATAGGTGCGGCAACGGTTTGTATTTGCGTCATTCAGCAGGAGAGAACTAGAAAAGAGAACGCTCAAATGTGACCTGCGATGAGAAAAAGATGCTCATTGCCCATTGGCGCAAGAACACCATTTCTCCCTGATTGGATATCTAATCAAAGAGAAAAGGTGTTCCTGTCAGTGGGCAATGAGCATCCTTTTCTCATCGAAGGTCACAATTGAATAGAATAAAATATAGAGAAAGAGGAGGTGCGCAATCTGTGTTTAAATATCTCAAAAGTATTTTTTCATCAATGTTCACATAATATTAAATAATTCACTTTAATTCTGAGAGCACCTAACTGCTAACTCATGAAAAAGGAAATATTAAATTTTGCTGATACTTTAAGAAAAACAGGTTAGGTACAACTTTGATTGAGACTTCTGAAACTTTGAAAGCGAGTATTAAAAACTTTTATTGCTTCTTGTAATCTTGTATCAAGCTGTGGAATTGAGATGTGAGAGGGTATCATAATTAGGAGTTGAAACTGGTGGCAATAGTCGTATTATTAAGGAAATTAAAGTTAGGATTTGGAGCTCAAAAGAAAACAAAAACCGCTTCTATTGGTTACATTTTTTCAGTTTTCTAATACTTTTTTTCTTTTTCGTTATTTCAATTTTTAGTTTTTGATGCTGAGTGATATTGATATTTGATATCACAATTCTTGATTTTCTGAATGGTTTTGCAGTTCTGGTTTCTGATTCCAGTTTCATATCCAATCCCTAAGACACTAATCGACTTAATCAACGCAGTATATTAGTGGAAAATAACAATTTTTCCTTGTCTAATGTTTTTACTGGTGACCAATATTATTTTATTTTGCATTTAACTGGTAATATATGACCGATTTATAATTCTCAAAAACAGTCATAACAATTATGACTTGTAACTGTAACGTTCAATTTACTCTGTGACCAAAATGACGGATAACCGTTTGCATAAAAAAAAAAAAGGAAAAAAAAGAAAATGACCGTTATATTTATAACCGTTATTTTTGAAACAGTTACAAGCCCTAGTGTTTCTCTGGAAAAAAAATAGATGTAAGCAATTCAAATTTCATGGTCAACGGCTACGCTAATGGCTAACGTGATTTCATTGGCAAACCAGTGGGCAGGTAATTTTTGATGAAAATTGCTCATCTAAATTGTCTTAGCTGAGCAACCCTGCGGATGTACGCGCCAAATTATCTTCATAGGTTGTCTTTACCAACTGTAGCTAATATATGGGCGCGTCGTTTAGTTTAACCTACCCTTCCGTCGAGACATGTCTTGCTGTGAACACAGTTGCACCACTCTTCCTCATAGTTTATTTGAGTATGGCAATTGGTAGTTCCAATCACGGTATAAGATGAAGAGGTAATGACACAACGCTAAAATTGTGTCCGCAGTTTTGAAGTTGTACATACAAACTTCCGCTAGGTTTGCAGCGAACACTCGGGCTGTTTCCCTGTTCCTTCTACACCCCACCTGCGCCGAGACGTTACCGTTGGTACCCTAGTATTGATGAAATTTCCAAGGATTATAAAAAATCCAAGAATTTACTTAGAAGGATGATTCTTTCAAAATTTTATAGAGTAGATTAAATGGTATTTTTATGCCAAATATGAAATGCATCGGCTGATTCCTAATCCTGCAATAAATTTTTGAAAGTAGCGGCGTTCCCATAAGACTCTGTACGTTACCCATCACTTTCATCACGAGCGCTGCGCTCGGAATGTTCAGAACTACTTCAAAATCACGGACAGCGTTTACCACAGTCAGAATACGTTCGTGTCACTACCTCTTCATCTTATACCGTGGTTCCAATCAAGGAAAAGATACATATTATGTAAGAATGCACGCATTCTTTTAGTCTTCTACTACTCGCAGGTTTCTTTCTGCATGCAGACTTTATTAGGTATTTCGATAGTTACCTGGTTATCTTCCGAGAGCAGTCAGCTGACCTGCATTTCCTACGGGACTCTCGACTTTTTGTTTCGATTCAGTGTTTACACTGCATCGACATGATTTGTTAAGATTTCACCATCTTACAAATCGAAATAAAATAGACTAGTGTTTCCGTAGAAGACGCAATAAGACGGTCTATCGCTGCTACACGGTCATCGCTGTACACGGTCATCGCAGTACTCGGTCACCGCTGTAAGACGCTCATGCCGCTGTAAGTCTAGCCGCTTGTATGTAAGACTAGCCGTTTGTACGTAAGACTTCAACCGTCGTAGTGTAAGTCTAAAGCACCGCCATAAGCCGTATCGAAAAGTGTTACCCCTTTCCTCTCTTAGTTGTGGAGATGTAAGAATGCACGCATTCTTTTTGTCTTCTACTACTCGCAGGTTTCTTTCTGCATGCAGACTTTATTAGGTATTTCGATAGTTACCTGGTTATCTTCCGAGAGCAGTCGGCTGACCTGCATTTCCTACGGGACTCTCGACTTTTTGTTTCGATTCAGTGTTTACACTGCATCGACATGATTTGTTAAGATTTCACGATCTTACACATATACCGCATGAAATGGAGACACTTTTCAGGGATGTTACATTTGTAATATTCCGTTTAGAGTTATTTCAGATTTTTCATTTTTCTACCATTACACTCCATAGCATTGACTACACACGTACCTGAGTTTTGGTAACGTTACTGTTGAGCAAATCGCGCTCGTTGTTAGCGATCCTGACGGATGGTCAGTTCAAATATGTCCTAATAAGGCTTTTCCAGCGTTTGTACCTGAGTTTTGGTAACGTTACTGTTGAGCAAATCGCGCTCGTTGTTAGCGATCCTGACGGATGGTCAGTTCAAATATGTCCTAATAAGGCTTTTCCAGCGTTCCATATTGCATCAATACGGTGGGCTTTCTAACATTATTCTTATGGGTATTGCTAGGTTGCATACTCATTTTCATTCCGGTGTTAACCTGTCATAAGATCAATGTTAGGGAGCCCACCGTACTGATAAGAATCAGGCAAATAATTATGCTATATGGAATGCTGGAAAAGCCTTATTTGGACGTATCTACATCACATCTATTGTTGCCAAATTCCTTTGGAATACGTGTTCGTATAGAGAAACGATCAAACCCATCCACAGAGTAAACAGAGGTTGTCTTTGCTACACCTATAAGTCGTTCACAAACAAGGGTATCATCCAAATTTTCAGTTTAGGTTCGCCTAACGCGTTGAGTGCGCGTCAAGCTCTCCATACAGCTGTAAACAACGCAAATTGTTGAGTGTTGCAGATTCACCACTCGCTTAACTGCGTTAGGCGAACCCTAAATTACAAATTTGGATGATGCCCGTATCTCGAGCTCATTCGGACGAATTCTGTTTACTCTGTCTTACCATTGTATTTCTCGTTGAAAATTTTTTTTAAAAATCTAAATTCATCGTTTGTTCTTTTGTTTCAACAAAATATTTCTCCTGATAGATCTTGTTTCTAAGATATCACAAGTCATGCTTTACAGCTGAATCTGTGGTCCGAGTGAACAACGAAAATCTGAACAACTTTTTCTCCATTCAATTAATACAGTGATAACGTTTGGTGGTTCTCCAAGTATTGTTACTTCTAAGAGGTAGAACAATAACGGAAATGTTATGGCTTAAAAGATAGATAAAAGCCTCTTTTTGATGAATCTAATTACCAAGATCTATAAAAATCTTCAATTTTTCAACTATTGATCGTCTAAGCAACTCATTTTTTTTCTTATGGGAGTTCACATATAAAATCCGTTGTTAACATTTTGCTTGTTGACTGGGTTTGGAGCCATGGGAAAGGGAAATTGCAGCACAACAAGTTAGCAGTTTTACGTGACGTCACTAGGAAAAAGATCTATTTTTTTTTGCAGATACGTACGTCCGTTCTACTTTGTACAGCAGAGAGCAAAGCCAGCATGCCCTCCCTATCCAATTACAAGGGGTTTAGATTGTTGAACAGAAAATCCCAAAATGGGTGTTATGTGATAGGAAATTACATCAAGAACAAAATATCTACTCCTGTTCAATTTCTTGATAAAATCGACAGTTTTTGTATATTCGAATTTTTTTTGAAATTTCGATTCATAAAGCGCCGTGTATTACGGTACAAATGTAGTCAATGGTGTTCTGCCGTACAAAATGAGATTGAAGTAATATCCAGAACAACGATTCGGAGATTGACATATTGCTTTCATATAGAACGAAAAAATTTTTCTACAATCTTGCGAATTTGACGATCACTAATATTATCATCTAAGAATCCGATGGTCGTTTTAAATTTTTGTTACCGGCATAAGTTTTAGAGATATTTACTAATATTCACGTAAGTGGATATACGTCTCATCTGCCGACAAAGAAACAGGACGTATCCCGGTAAACAATTTTTTCTACTCTGAAGCCGTGGGAAAAACTAACCCTCTGATCACTTATTTGAACCCTTATTGATCCCCTTGTCCCCGTTTTTCCACAGTTAAAGCCCTTTGGATTCCCAAGTTGAAAAAGCTTCAACGGGGACAAACCTGAAGCTCCTCAGATCTGCGGGTTTCATTTGGTAAAAACTACCCATTTATTTCCCATTTGAAACCCTGTTCCTTTTTTGAATCCTTGAAGCCAAGAAATTCGAGGGCTACAAGTTAGTACAATGTTTACCGGGATATCCACTTTTGAATGATTTTACGAGCGGAGCACACACGCACACACTCGCAGGTAAATCTGCCGGAAGATCCATTTTTCTATATTCCTATTTCCAATATAGGTGAATCTCACATTGCACGGCAGTATTACCAATGTATTACCATGGCCGATTCTAGTATTGGGGTTTCAACCTACACTAGAGAGCGCTACTGGAAGAGTGAATCAGAGAATTTATGCACGTTCAGACATTGATTTTCAATCAACTGTTTTTTTTTTTCAATATGATTATTATCAGTTAATGCTACAATTTCTTTTGTAATCAATGTTGATGATACAGACTACAAAATTTATGCTTGTATTTGCTCTTAAACACAATATCATATCAATTATGGTACGTGAAATTTCTTCTTTTAAAAAGCATTGAACGAAAGAGTGAATATCGTCAGGGCTACCAAATCCACGAGTCTAAGTTCAAATCCCAATCTGGCCGGAATATTAAAGCTGGTAGTGTAGCAGTGATGAAAAGTATTGGGCCGAGTTTTATACACGCTCTTATGGAAAGATCATCAAAAAACCCTTAATCGTTGATTTTCAAATAGTATTTGATTCTGTAGAGAAATAGTTTTAAAATATATGGAAAGAGTTGACGATTCTTAATTTTTTGAGCTCGGTCTCGTCAAGATTGGTCAACTACAAAGCGAGTTATAAACATTTTAAAATAAAAAGTCTGACTGAGATTGAAGCGCGGCACATGTACCGCGCTTCGCCCTCTGGCCAACTTCTTTTTGGATAATGTTTTTAACTCGCTTTATAGTCAATCAATTTTGCCAAGACCAAGTTCAAAAAACCGATAATTGTTGGTTCTTTAAATAATGTTATCTTCATCTTTTCCCAAAACTTCACCATATTTGTGTAAAATCAAGTTTTTTAATGTTCTCCCATAAGAGACTGTACAAATTTTACCTCCGTCAAACGTTGTCAAGTTTCAAATATTCCGGAATCCGGCCTGATACAGTGATAGTGTGATACTATAGTCTGTCCCCAAATAGAATGGGTCACGTAAACAAACCCGCGAACCGCTTCCTCGCATCGTAATCAATTTTTTTTGCATGAAAGCGGGTCGCGGGTTTGTTTACGTGACCCATTTTATTTGCGGACAGACTATAGACGAGACGGCCGATTATGATTTATGATATTATTAACAGGGCGTCGGATTTTATGCTTCAAAATATTTTTCTGTGATGTCTTAGATGACATCATTTTGAAAGATCTCCATGATTTATAAAATTTCCTGTCAAATGAGCCGTATTTGAAAAAGCATATTTGACATATTTTGGGTAGTTTGAGCATATTTCAGCATATCGGAGCATTTTTTATCATATTTCAGCAATGTTTCCATAAATTCGCCTTAAAATCGCAAAAAACCACAGAAAAAACGCACCACCCTACACTAAAGAGGTATTGACACTATACAAAATTCTTGTCTCACAAAATAATGTAGTTCATACTTAATTCCGCTGTGTTCGCTGCGCCGTTGTGAATGCCTTCCGCACCCCACCATCGTTGTTACCTTATATGAGGTACCCTAGAACCCACAAATTACCAAGAGTTATAGAAAATCAAGAAATTTACACAAGAGAAAAATTTTTTTGAAATATGTAGAGCATAATGAGTAGTCTATTCGCACCAAGTTTCAGATTTTTTGGTTTCTGACTCTTCTACAATTTTTTTTAAAAACGGTGAATTTACATAATACTCTAAATATAACTGGGGAACGGATCATTGGCGCTACATAGTGGCAAAACACTCAAGTACACCACTTCTCGTGACAGCATTCATTAGTAATGGAGAACGTAGGCAAGTATCAGTACCTGTGAAACGCACAATGGACTGAATTATCGTGACGTCACAAACTTCACATAGCTTAGCCTACAACCACGCTGCACGCTGTTATTTTATCCTATTTTACCGCTGTGGTTTGTAAACAAAAAAATGCTCCATAAGAAATACATAGGAACGTTTCGATGGTAGGATCAAATTTGAAAATCAGAAATAAATAAAGGACGGCAGACACGTTTTCAAATACTTGAGAACTTCCTACTTATGAATATAAATACGTAATTGCTTATTTATTTCCCGACATCACGATAATTCAGTCCATTCAAATTTTTTGCAGATATCAGCAAGCCAGCGTTTAACTTGAATATGTGCCGACGAGAACAAAATGTAATATTTTTTTTTAATAGGATGTAACGAAAACTAATGATATCGATTATCGCCACCAATGTGACGGTGGAAAGATCTGTTTATTGCAACGAGCGCTCAAGCTCTGATAACAGTGGTGGAAAGAGTATTTGCAGTGGGGAAAGAGAATTTGTGTGGAAAGAAGATGGTTTTGCCGCCCATCCTCAATTTAGTTGTGAGATAGATCATTTTTCTCAAGAAGTGCATCCGGTTTTTGTGGGTTTTCGTTACATTTGTTGAACACGTTTGTTGTATCAGTCCATATGAAGTACTATATAGTCAAAGGTTTTCTTGTGACAGGTCATAATTATAATATGCGCATACTTAGCCATTTTTTGGAGCATAAGATCCAAACTGCCGTACAAAGTAGAATGGATGTGTCTGCAAATCACCGATCACGAGAAAAATCATTTTCTTTCCAAACAATAGGAAAGCCAAGTTGAAAGTCGATGTCCTTCATCAATTTTCAACGAGAAAAACGATGGCAATGATAGTATCTAAATACACGCACATTTTTATCAAGAAATTCACTAGTTTTGTAATGAGATGTAGATACGTCCAAAAAATACGTCCAAATTTGGACATATAGGGCTTTTCCATGTCGGCGCATTGCATACATATTCTCCTACATGTTATCGAAATGGTAGTATTTCTAACATTGCTCTTATGGGTGTTGTTGGATTGCATACTCAAATTACTTCACAATGAAAATGAGTACGCAATCCAGCAACACCCATAAGAGCAATGTTAGAAATACTACCATTTCGATAACACGTAGGAGAATACGTATGCAATGCCTCGACTTGGAAAAGCCCTATATGTAGCTAAATGGAGAAATTTTAAACAGAGTTACCTTTGATTAGAACCAAAAATTATCTTATGCGCAATCTCGCTCATATTTTTCTGGATGAAATGACAAGAATAGAAATATTTATTTGCTAAAATCTGTCATCCTAGTACAGATTGTAGAAAAATTCATGTCAGCTTTGAAGTTTTGAACATGTTCTTCAATCATGACCATTGAGAACGAGCGAGAATAAAAATTTTCGGTTTCATGCATTCTTGTTGTTGATTGAGCGCAAAATAAGTTTCCCTGTTAGAATATTCTGGGTCGTTGCATCACGTTTCTTATGATAATACCAGGCTACAGTGCATCCTGCTGCTAGCGTAATAGTCATCTCCTACCTGTGTTCATCAGTTGAAACTTTTACAAGTTCATGACTTGACTTCATACCCTCTTCCTTTTCTTCCAAGTCGGACATTCCCACCCTGCCTTAGAATTCTTCCAGATGACATCACATCCGTCCTCTATGAAGGGATTTCGACGAAATTTTTCTGCAAGTCCCTCCATCAAATTGAATCAGGTAAGGTCTCTAGACAGAGGGACAGACACAAACATTAGTTGTGAGGCTGTTCCTGGTTGTCAGGTTGGTTACTAAAAAAAAATGAATTAAGAAATCCACTGAGAGCCATTGTTTTGTAAGTCTTTCAACATGTACAAACGAACGATGCAAAGATAGCCTTAAGGGTATGCTCTACCTAGTCACTCACACACAGAAAATACACATGTATTACACAAAATGGTGTGTTGCGGGTAGTGATTTTTGCCCACATATAACATATCGAATAATGTACAAAATGATTCGGAACGTGGTGTAATTTATTCTTGAATTTGAGGAAAATACGGCTAATTAGTTGACAGATCGCGAAATATTCTGAATGATCTCCAGGAAAAGTTTAAACTTACGTCTGAAGGGGCCATCTTCGAATCGTTGAATTCCAATTAATGAACAAAATTAGTTCGTGTGAACCAATTAGCCGTATTTTCCCAAGTTTTGTCTACGTAAATACGAAGTTTCAAGATATTTCATGCTTTATTTAATCAGTTATCTCGGGGCAAAAATCGCAACTTGTGATACATATTTTGTGTGTGTCTACGTGTGAGTGACTAGGTAGAGCATACCCTTAATGACAAATTATATTGTTTTACAAAGACAGAGAGAAGGGCTAGATACAGATGTTGCTTCATAGTGTAAAAAGTTTGTCCTTATCGGGCGAATTGTTTATGCAGAATTTGTAATTTTGAATTGGTAAATCTTGGTCAAAATTTAAAATGAAAGAATAATTTGCGAACAATCTGCACAATTTGAACGTGAAAAGCGTCTGCCTACACTTTCTCTGACTGCACAATCTGAATTCTAGAATGACATCGCGATTTTATTCTTTTGTTAGATTTCCAATTCTTGGATCAGTATATGCTTTCTGTAGGAATACTTTTTCACTCCTAGCTTCGCGTCAGCTGATTGTTATTTGGAAGGTTTGGAAGATTCTTACCCAGAGACCCTTCCTGCTGATCATTATTTCGAAGATACGTCCATTGGGAGTGTTCATAATGTAGGTGCGCTAGCGTCGCATATGTAAAATCAAATCCATATAATATGAAAAAGTACTGATAAGGAAAGGGGGATCATATACAATATTGGAGTATATAGTTTTTCAGTTTGTCTCAAATTTCTCAATGAATTTAAAGAAAAAACGCAAAGAAAAAGTTTAATGAGCATAAAATTCCCTTTCAGGAAAATATATTTTTAGGAAATTTTGTGAAACTGAAAAATCTTTGTTGTTGTTGCTGCTTGCATAGTCCGAATTCTACCTTGTAGGCAGGGATGAGAAGCGGTTCCCAAAGCGCTTAAACTTTTGCTTAGGTTTAAAAGTTTTTTTGAAATTCCATCAGCATAGCTTCGGCTTTTTTTGCTCATCATTAGCTTTTCAGCTTTCGGTTTTTGGCTTATTTTTTCGACATTTCATACTAAGAAAATCAGCTTGGAACAATGAGGAGAATTTGGTCTTTGTAGTATCTTCGGAAGTCCATATTCTCCAGTTTGTGTTCATCTTACTTTATAGCTGGTGAATTCAGTTTGCAACAAGAGAATTGGGGCTTTGTCGTGATGGTAGAAGATACCTATTCTCTCGTTTGTGTCTATCTTGTCTTTTGGTCCATGAAAAAACTCAGTATGTAACAATCAGGAGAATTGGAGCTTCGTTGTTCCCGTAAAGGATACCAGCCTCCAATTTGAAATATTATTTACATTTTTTTTTTTTTTTTTTTTCTTGGAAAATGAATATTTTAATTAAGTGGATTCAGCGCTTTCTTTTTGACTGGCTTTGCGATTAATGAACTGTGAATGACTGACCTTTTATCCGCTTGAAAGCTGTTCAAAAACAGGCTTGAACTTCGACTTAAGCTGTGACTGGCTTAAACTTTTCAGTTCTCATTTCCGTTTGTATTTTTGTAAGGCAACGAAGCCCTGAATAAATTTATTTATTGACTTTTATTCGCGTGACGTCACCGAAACGTTGACTGCCTCGTGCCTCGCAGAATACATACACCTTGCCTTCCGCTATCATCATGACGCGCGTTATCATCATGTTTGATATGTTTGATTGCAAAGTGCAATGCACTTGCAGTCATCTTGCAATTTTAGATAGGTACTGGATGTGCACAGAAGGTGTGCATTTTCTGAGTGTGAACAATGAACGCGTATTAAATCTGTCATTAAACCCAAATCACGGTAAAGCGCGATGTAGTTTTTAGAACTTGACGTGAGTATTAAAAGTCATCTTTGCGTCGGTCCTGAATTTCGTAGTATGAAAATCATTTACGCAATTTCACCGCAGGAAATTACGGTTGAACATTTTGAAACAAAAACCCAGGTGAGACGCTTAAAAATCTTGGAACAGGAAACCACTTGATAGAAAAATCGGGCGTGGAGTAGGTAATATTAATTTTGATGAACCAAGATTACGTCATTTTGAATATCCTAGAAACAATGCTTCCGTTTCCTAGATGTCATGTAGTACAGTTACAGTCTGTAGCTAGTAGTGTTAAACGTCACCTCCATAGAAGAGATCTACCTACAATTCATCAACTCCGTAAATTTGTATTCTCTAATATTGAGTCGGAAATAAACGACATTCTGTCTGTTGAACGAAAATTCTTGATGCGCGGCCGTAAATTGCCAAATGATTTGATTAGTTTGAAAAAGCTTTGTATTATATTACGGCGACAAAATGTCTATCAATTGGAATTGCAGAAAACTCGATCACAGTTGGTAGAGTGGATTGAAGGTACTGATGAAAGAAAAAAGAAGAAAGACGCAATGGAGATGAAAATCGCTCAAATGAAGGAAACGGATTCAAGAATATTTTTCGTACATCGTGAAATGGATAATTTTGAGAAGTTTTTCACACGGTTACAATTTCATGTTTTGTATCATGTATTTTCGCTTCCGAACAATTTAGAGGCGAATACCCCTACGAAAGAATTTGATCATATGTTGCAATCGTACGTTTTCGAGAACATCGGTGATGATCATATTGAACTTGGTCATCAATATAGAGTTCTCAAATACTCGAATTCTTCATATTACCATCTACTTAACGAAGCTGCTAATGTGGAAATTGCATTACAAAACTATGTCAGTGATATTATGAGTGAAGGACTGAATTTTAAACCATTTTGTAATCCGGATATGTGTCATGACTACCTTCTGAAAGGTATTTACGTCAATGATTTCGAGAATGAAGGTTTTGTTCTTGAAGATAATATCCACCGTTTAGTTGGCGGAGGATCGTTGGCCTCGTTTTGCGCTTATAAAGCTGGCACATCGGTTCACAGAAAATTTCTGCCTGAAAAATTCTTCTCTTGTGGCCGAAGATACGTTCCGCCAAGTGATACAACCGATAGAGGATTATATTCCGTGACTCAACGGCTGAATATTCAAGCAGTCGTAGCAACTTCCACCGAAGAAGAAATCCATTCAGAGTACGAAAAAATGCTGGAATGGTTAATCTCGCTTTACGTCAATCTGAATTTAAACTTTCGAGTTTGCAATAAGCGTGCCTCTAGTCTACACTTGGGTGAGAGTCTAAGGACGAGCATACAATTGTATTCTGCACATCGAAAAGAATTCATAGACGCTGCTCATATTTCGTATCTCAGCGATTTTGTCAGTCAAAGAATTCGCATTCTTAATCACGATAAAGATGAGAACTATTTTACCACTTGGCTACTAGATATTAATGTATTATCAGTGCCTCTAGTATTGGCTAGTATTCTAGAACGATCTAAAGACAAGTTTTTAGTCCCCGAATGCCTGCTTCCTTATATGTTTTCGATACCTTCAATCAGGTCGCAGTCCCGCCTAGCGAAAATTGATTAATATAATTCAAATTAAAGAAGGGAAAAGGAAATTAGATCGCTGTATGGTAATTTTACCCTGTATGATTTATTCACGCGAACGATATCTCCCAAAAAAATAAATCCAAATCGTTCAAAGTACGATCTATTTATTTCGTACATAATAATTGTATCGTAGAAATTGAATAAAATAAATTTTTAGAGGATACAAATGTTTTAATGCCGTAATTTCTTTCTCCAATTTACTCTTTTCTCATTACAATTATATTTCAACAGGATAAATGATGGTACAAAGCTATTGTACATTGATGTAAACCACGAAGCAATATTCATATAAAATGAAAGAGACAAAAAAAAAAAAAAAAAAAAAATAGAAAAGAGGTCTGTGAATGAGCTCTAATTTATGTTGCAGGAAACCGATGCGTGGAACACAGTAAAGCGAATTTGTTTCGTAAAGTTCGACGTAATTGTTCCCGTTCCTCGTTAATGCTTCCTACGCTCGATTTATATCGTAGAATTTCCTCTTCTGGAATGGTACATTCGGGTATGTTTCGTTGATCATCAATCTCATCTCGTTCCGTGATCTCACCTCGTTCCGTGAAAAACGCATCCTGAAAGAAAAGTAAAAGGGGTATGTTATTTCATACCCTAGCACAGTTGAACCATCCGTACGAAAAACGGTAACTATAAAGCTTTTCGTATTCCATATGGCATACTTATTCTCCTACGTATTATTAATGTGGTAGTGGTTTTAACGTTGTTCTCATGGCAAACCCCCTAGTATGAACATGAGTACGCAACCAGCAACACCTACAACATCAACTTCACTACCAAATTGATAACATGTAGGAAAATAAAACATGCAATATGGAATGCCGAAAAAGTTCTATAGGATGCACGAAATATTAGTCTCTATCACTGGAATAATTCAACGTCTAAACAACGTGACAAACCAATATTTCTTCTCTTCCGCATTACAATATTTTACTATCAACGGTGAGAGGTGTAGATACTTCGTTCAGAATTATTCGTTGGATACTTAGGTAACAGAGAACTCAATAGAGAAATATACTCGAAGAGAGTAACGAAACAATACAAGAACCGCACAATATTATAAACAGACCGAGCGCTTTCGACTAAACAGTCATTCTCACGGTATAGAAAGCGAACGCTTTCTATACCGTGAGAATGACTGTTTAGTCGAAAGCGCTCGGTCTGTTTATAATATTGTGCGGTTCTTGTATTGTTTCGTTACTCTCTTCGAGTATATTTCTCTATGATGGATGACCGTAAAATTAAAAAACGTATTGATTCTAGAGAACTCAATTTTACTGATCAACGAAATACTCACCAAACACGATCGATCGAGTTCTGATGATTCAATTCGGCTACATCGACGAAAAGCACGATATTGAAGTAAAAACCTATACATTTTTATTTTTGCTCATGCCTTAAAACAGGGACAGATTCTGATGGCAGGATCTCTAACAAATTTTTCTCATACTCAGTCACGCTTTAGTGATACGCTGGGAATTTCGGTTAATACCGGATTTCCGACCGTTTATTAGCTATTGGGAGGAAAAAGTGTTTTTTAAAATAATGCTTTTGTGAGCCTGTATTATTTATGCTTTAATGAGAGACAGGGAGAAAAAAAAAGAAGAAAAACCAAAATCAGAACGAATTTTTCGACAAAAATGCACTCTTCCTTTACACCCCTTTGTATGTCTTCGATAGTCGAAGTTTCAAAATAACCGATCTCGTTATCTAGGAAGGTCCATCAGTAGAAACTTTCTTTTTTCATTTTGATCCAGAGTAGAGAATAATTTACTTTTCACGCCGCAATTTCCAAAGGGGAAGCAAGATCCAGGACACGATATTATCGTGTTTATTAAAGAAGAAAAAAAAGGATAAAATGCTTCCAAAACTCACTTTTACCATGTGTTGAAGATTTCGACTGGCAGAATTGAGTATAACGATGCTATTTTTAATTTGATCATAATTAGGACATTTTCGTTTCACATTTCTTTCAGCCTCGCTGGCACCATTAATCCTCGCCTCGAAGTTGCAATCTTCTAATCCTGTTTGGAATATACGAAAGAATGAAAATTGTTGAGAAGTCTTGACGAGTAGAATCGCTTACATACATTCTAAGGAATTCGAACGTAGTTGGATAAGTCACCGTTACCAAAAAATCATCCTGAAGAAATATGTCGAGTAATGAAATGTAGAAACGATTTTATGCATGCTGAACGAACACTCAAAACATTAAGAAACAACATTCTAGGAGTGAGAATAATTATAATATTTCCACCCTGAGTGTAGCGATGACGAAGAACTTGATATTTAACACCTACAACTCATATCTTGCGCACAATCACTAACACTTTCAATGTACTAAGTGTCTTGCTTCACGTACAAATTGAATTGAGTATTCAAACATGAGTTTGAAACAAGTCTTAATAGCGGGAAATTGGCATCATTATTCGTATTATTCATGGAATTCAGTTATAAATTCATTTGTTAATCTCAAGCTCACTCTAACATAGACCAAACCAAATATGTTGTTATTTCTCTTTGATGAAAGAAATGACTAGGCATTCAAATTTTAGAATTTCAAGAATTATCCAACTTTTCAACTACCGGTATATGTCCCATTGGACGTGAGATGTACATTACGACTGCACCACCTGAACCCATCGAACGTTTCAAATTAACTTACCATCATGATTACAAAATCCTTCTGAGCAAGCCATTTCTGAGCTTTCCACGGAGCTAGCATCGCTACCGTTACTGCTGATAATATTATTGTCCGCCGACCCATATCCACAATCGTTATGAGCGTTGGCACAATAGTCGCAAGATAGGCCAACTATCGCGTCTGAGTTCGAATTCGTCACTTTATTGTGATTGCTGCCACTGTTACGGTTAGTTTCACATTTATGGCTCGCGTTATCTTTATCGTTGTATTTGGAATATATACTGCTAGTGCTGCTACTACTGCAGGTGTCACTGGAATCATCCACTTGACGACAGCCGTCGCTGATATTCAATGAGGATGACTTGAGGTCTTCTAGTTTTCCACCAACTACTTTTATGGTGGTAGATAAATCGGTGCTGTAGATATCTTGACTGCTCATCTCTCTGTTTGTCTCCAACAGTCGAGAGTGCGACTGCTCAACAACCGTCGACTTAATCCTGTTACTCTCTTTACTTTTTGAAGAGCTCTTACCAGTATTATTGTATTTGGAACAATAGCACGAGTCTTCCTTCTTCTCCAAGTTTTTTGATATGATAATGTCATTACGAGGCTACACAATTAGAAAATAACAGTGGAAATAGGTTATTAGAGCGTCCTACTTTAAATTACAAAATAAATCCGTAATTAACTCACCATCTTCATGATCCTATCATTATTCGTGCGTGAGAATGGCTTTACATTTAAGCTATTAGCGTCAACGTTGTGCCTCTTCTTTTCAATCAAACATTTGATGATCTCAGTCTCATCGGCGTCGTCGCTGTCTTCTTCCTCTTTCTGGGATTCAAAATCATCATTTTTCTGCTATAAACCAGACGAAGTAAAAAATGTCATAAATTGTTTGCTGGACGCGCTATATTTGAGAAAATGAATGAAATTTTCTCGTCGCAACGGCTTCTCGGAAAGAGTATACACGCATCATACTTGAAGGTGAGTTTCTCGCATGATTTATATGCAGCCTAATTAATTGATTTCTCAATAGTGGTTCAGATACTTGTTTTTTTTTTTAACCTCGCAGGGTCGGAATATTATTCTCACATTGACAAACTGGATAACATCTTGAATCATGTCACTCATATGAGTGATAAGAGAAGGAAAAAAAAATCCTTGAATATCCATTTCATTATATTTTATCTGTCTACCTGCATTCATTCAGTTTTTTTCTTACTTAGTTGGTTCAAGCATGGGTATACACATGACAATTCCACAGTTGCTTACGCGGAAAAGAAAATGATTGTTGAAATCTAAAATGGGCAAGTTCACTTTTTAGACATCTCTTCCATAGATTTAGTCATTTTTGATTACTTGCAAAATTTTCTGGCTCATAAAGTTACGTAGTTGATGAAGTGAATCAAAAATCAAATTTTGAAATTCATTGATATTTAATCGTGATTCTTCAATTGTTCGTTCTCAGCTTTTAGAAAATATAACGTACGAGCAAAAGCAAAGAATTGAGAAAAATGATACTATCTAGTCAGAAATCACAGATATGAAAGAAGGCTTATTAGATAACGTAGGTATAATATGATGTTGCCAACAAAATTAATCCCACAATATCGACAGCTTTCGCTTTGGTGGGGAAAGCTGTTTGTAATACCTAAATATTTGTAAAAAAACTAGATATTTTAGGATATGAGATTCCGTTAACATTCTTTATATGGGCACTTCTGTGCAATAGTTACATGATATACTTAGTTGAATCTCAAACTATATACAAATTGAAATTGACGACGTGGGTTCTATTCTAGCCAAAACACATAGTGCACTAAGCACGTTATGTGATACAATATAAAGGTCAAATTATACGAGATAAAATATTTCTCCTATCGAATATTGAGCGCGATTACGAGCTATTGGTCTCTAGAAATATTGAACCATATTATTCTTCCGTAGAGATGAATATTTTTCATAAACAATAGAAAAACGGTTTTACTTTGCACATTGATAACATACACACATTTAGTTCGATATTTCGATGCTCTCGTATCATTTCTAGAAAAGAACTGAATAAAAGATAAACAGGGTAAGAGTCGGCCCTCGCCTAATAACTCTTGAAATAGGAATAATGAACATAGAATACTGAAACGACGCGCTTGAAGATCTCTATTTGTTAATTCCCTCTCTTTCAGAAGAAAATCCTGCCTCTCATCCTCCGGATATTACACAAACTGACATCCTTGAATTCATTGACGATCTTCTTCGCTCTAACATCAGAAAATCTCTCGCGGACTTGCAATTGAAGACGAAAAGTGATTGTAGTGTGGTCGGCTAAACGAAGCAGCCGACCCTAAAACGAATCAGTGGCGCATTCAGAAATTCTCTCCAGGGAATGGGAGGCCAAAAATTTTAGAGGAAAAAAATTCCATTACGCAAAAAAAAAAAAGCTTATTGCTTAGTCGAAAATTAATGATTCTACAGGTTTTTGGTGGTCCTCTGGGGGGTGCGCTCCGTAAATACGGTACTGAAACAAATTAGTTGAGAGATGAATCCAGTCATCTGTCTAAAGTGACGATCTTTGAATGAACATTAGAAAAACAACATGCATCAGTTTTGAAATTGATTCGTATCTCTAATAATGTTAGCGATACGTGGCGACTGTAGGCAGCGTTGATGTTGATCATCCAGAAATTTAAGAATGACAACGCATAAGCATAGATGCTACTTACGCAAATTCCAACTTGGTCAATACTGAAAATAAGTATTAGTTGTGATAACTTCTTTTACTCCTTTTTATCTAGATTCTAAATTAAAATGAAGATTTTGACAATTTTTTAAAAACGCCCCCTTTTCGTCCAGTTCCCGGAAATGGCTGATTTCTAATTATACGTTTATTTCCACGTATAAACTTCTTATAAAATGAAAGTATTTTCAAACGCAAGTTTTCGGTAAAATTTCTTCGTTGTACTTGGAATTTTGGATGGGGGAAAAAAAATTGGCTGGCATTCTATAAAAGAATAGATTTTTAGTCATTGAAAACGGTTCACAACCAACCTCAATATCTTCCTCATCATCAACAACCAAATCATCAGAATTGATAGTGGCTGCGTTCTTACGCTCTTTCTTTCTTCGCCTTTTCAGTTTGCGTATCTGTTTACGACGCTGTTTGAGACGATCTTCGCGACTGAATTCTTCGAACAATAATTCTAGCTGCGATATTCCTTGCTTCATTTCAACTGCCAACTAAAAGAAAAAAAATACGAACAACTTTTGTAGTACGTACAGCATCTAGAAACTACTTTTTTTTGTAGAATCAAGCTCTAATATTTTATACGTTTCTTTCTTCCATAACGAATTTTTGTGAGTTCCTGTTACCGTTTTTCATATCTTAACTGAACCCCACCCATAATTCGAAGTTTTTTGAGTCACCCCCCCTCCCTTGCAGCAAGCCTACTATAAAATTAGTACTAGCCCCAGTAGCCTAATGTAAAGAAGACATAAGCCTAGTATAAAGTTAGTATACAAGTTGTACATTAAACCTCTATCATACTAGGCTTATTCAATCTAGGTTTTTTTATACACACCAGGCTTCCTCTCTCTAGTATACTAGCTTCTTACTAGGATATTAAGGCTAGTGTAATAAAAGCCTAGTATACCGCATATTAGAGCTAGTATAAGCCTGGTATACTACATTCTCCTCCTCACCTTAGCTCAGTACACCGCATAGTAGATTAGTATAGTAGAAGCCTAGTATACTGTATGCTAGGCCATGGCTAGTTAATAAAAGCTTACGATACCTCAGAGAGAAAAAGAGATGAAAGCTCGTTAGCCTAACATACAGTGTAATAGACTTAGTAGATCAGATGACGAACGGGGGCGAACTAGTGGAGCGAGTGAGCCCCTCTTACCCCTCTGTAATAGTTATCTTAGCATAAAGTATACTCTGAGAGCTAATTAGCTTAGCATATAGTATACAAGACTTATATTAGACAAAGGATGGAGAAGAACGAGCGGAGCGATTTATAAAGACCTAGAATATGATCTTTAATAATTTGGCTCTGCCAGAAAACTTATTTGCCTATAGAGCAGGGAGCTCAAATTGTTTTCAAATCTTTTTTCTTGATAGGGCTTACTATTCTAGCTCTTCCAAAACTCTGGAGGAATGTACCCCAGAAAGAGCGGTGGTGGACTCTTCTCCTGTCGAGCGTGAAGCAGTCTCATTAAATCCCTCCTCAAAGGGGATTCAAGCGAAAAATATACTTCGAATACCCTGACGACGTCACGTTTTAAATGAGGATGCGCACGTCGTTTCGAGAAATGTACGAAAAAGGAAAAAAATGGGGGGGGGGGGGGGGGGTTTCTCACCTACAAACAAAAATATTAATAAATAAATGAAAAGTACATTCACATTCACGTGGCTTTGAAGCCAGCCCAACACTTTCGCGTGATATTTACCTGGAACCTTGTAGACAATGCACTGATGGCAACGAGTGCAAGTAACTGGCACGTCATTTGTTCCTCGCGTAATCGTAATTGAATCCGATGAACTCTTTCATAAAGGCACAGCCCGACGCAAACCAGGACTTCTTCTTGAGCGATTTCCAAAGTCTTCGCGTGTCTTTCGCGCCGACTGCGAATAATAGGAAATAATCATAATAAACACAACCTCTTCGCCTTCAATTTTTATTTATATTCACGTTTCGACTATCTCGTGGTGTATTAATTTTTGACCAGAATGTAGATAGTAAAAGAAGAAAGGTACAGTCGACTTCTACTTTCAGCGATTTTTTCGATCACATAATGTAAAAGACTAAGCATACGGATGAAAATTAAATTGCGATTTTAGAAAATAACACTCGACTGTCATCCTACTAATCAATATTACGTTCTGTCGTAGGAGGTTTCCCAAGTATCTTCATAAACTAAGAGTCAAATCACACTCATAAAACCTATCTATGAGTCCACAGGACAGAAAAGTATGACTTTATTGTTAAGAAGAACTTCTTCTAGGGATCATTTGTTTAAATTTCATCGTTAATTCACTATAAATAG
Source organism: Aspidiotus rigidus (assembly GCA_035079385.1). NCBI lineage: Eukaryota > Metazoa > Arthropoda > Insecta > Hemiptera > Diaspididae > Aspidiotus > Aspidiotus rigidus. Next base: position 5,460,678 of record JAVHKY010000052.1, read on the forward strand.
CCGACTCCTCACTTTACGTACAAAAAATAATGTTGCCTATCAGAATTCGACTCACTTTCCCAACAGCTCGGGTTCCGCCGCTAGTATCAGCCCCATTATGTAATCAGTCCTCTGATCCACGTGGATATGATTGTTAGGAGAACACCTTCGTATACCAGCATACAACGATGGGATGAAGCCTTTTTCCTTGACAGCGGTTCCACTACTACAGTGTTCATATTTATCGCTGTGATCGCCATGGTTGTGGTCATACGAAGACGAGCAAACGTTTGCTTCTAAACAGCTTCCAGCTCCTTTCCGCTCTTCTGGTTCATCAACCAGTAATGAATACGCTTTCATCACTTTTGTACGACACTCTGTACAAAATCTGAAGCAGGGACCTATTTAGCATGAAAGTAGACTATCATAAGCAATCGGAACTTCGGGTTCATACCTGTGTTTTTGTAAGTATGTTTCTAGAGTGCTCAGCAATTGAGCCGTATCGATTGTCGCTACTTCTTGTTTACAAAATGGCACCATACACTCCCATAAGGTCCTCCATCCAGATCCTAGCGGCGGTCTCACATAACGCTGCGCGTCCAAGGAATGTAAAGTACAACGACTGCTTTTCTTTGAACGATTCCACGAGGTTGATAAGCTATTTAACTTGGATCTAAGGTTGAAATAAACGTGAGTAAAATACGATCTTCGATCAAGAGTTAAATTTTTGACTGCAATATTTACACATGATTGTGGAACATGGCACCGATGACATGAGGCCACTTATAGACTTCATCTGGAAAAATTAAAACGCCTTCCTTAGTGACGACAAGGGGATACAGAGCGGTTCGACCGGGTCCATCTTTCATTTGATGAAAAAGGCGTTCAACACTAAGAAAAAAAACGGAAAAGTAGAGCACAGCAATTATCAACTCTTGAATTGATAAATAGTAACGGAACGTACCTTCTCCGACAACCAACACATGGTACAATCTCGCTAACTATGTCTAGTAAACGCTTGCAGCTAACTTGAAATGCCTGTTTCAATTCTTGGACGTTTAGCAGGCTATATTTTTTCAAAAATAATTCCCTATCTTTTGAACGAAGCTTTGGATACTCACAGATAAAATCAACTTCCAATAAATCGAGAACCATCTGAAAAAGTGAACAAAATATTGTTGTTCATGGAAGCTCGTGAAAGTATTCTGGATACCGTGCTTCCATACACACTGAGTAAAACGTATTCAGAAGTAAAAACACTCCTGTCCTGAAACATAACTAAATAATAAGACACTTACGGTCAACTTTTCATCGATAACGAGGGGCAGCTGCCTCTTATCCAGTTCTCCTTCGCCACCTTTGATAATGTTGATTAACTTGGCCATATTACGAACAAGGTACGAGAAAAAAAGAAGCGTAATCTCCTACACCAAATTTTCGAAGCGAGTGAAAATAACCACATTCACAAATAATAAGATGATACGGAGAGAATCATCAGCACAGCTCAAATTGGTATTAACTGTTCAAAGTTAACGGAGCATGAAAAGAAATTCAGCATCGCAACGGAATATCAGCTAAATATTAGGAAAAAAAAAAATTTACAATGATAGAAGTGATTCCTTCCGTTCATTTTCTTGTGGCTACCTCCTTCAATAATAAAATGATAATGCTGATTCCAGTGTTACCTGCGATATTTGACAAGGGCCTTAGTGGCAACAAACTACAAAATATGTTATTTTTACTAGAATAACAGCGCACTAGTTGTAAAATTATTTTTTTCTCTCACGATGAAATCTCTCATTTCGTAAATCTACTACACGTATTTAATTCATTCAGATCTGAAAATGAGAACGAAGTTCAGGAGATAACTATTATTTTGTCCTCGAAACAAATTTTTGGATTTCAACAACTCAATTACGGCCTTCTCTATGGACTGATTTCCTAACTACATCACAACTCTGTAATCACAACTAATACTCTGTGTATATACGACAGGTACGTCCGACAAACATTTTGGTTCTATAAGAGCCAGTGTTAAATTTGTTTATTTTGATGACAGATAACTCGAGACTGACAGAATTTATTTTCTTGAAATTATACTCGTTGGAAAGAAAATTTTATGCAGTAAAACTTAATTTCGCTTCGATTTTTCGCTAAAAGCATTATTTTCGGAGTAATCAATTAATAATGAAAACGCGTTTTTTTGACCTAACGCCTTTGTTCCTCAATCCTCATAAGAAGCGGTGATCCTAGACGTTCGGTCAAAAAAACGAGTTTCAATTATTAGGTAATTATTACTTCGAAAAAAATGCTTCCAGCGAAAAATCGAAAAGAGAATAATTTACTCTCAATAAAATTTCCTTTCTAACGAGTATAATTTCAAGAAAATAAATTAAGTCAGTCTCTAGTTATTTGTCGTCAAAATACACAAATTTAACACAGGCTCTTAAGGTTAAATTAGGCTTCTGGAGCCAAAATATTTGTCGGACGTACCATGGCCGTCTCTAGTTATACAGGCAGGTAGGTTAAATCCTTAGACTAAATCTGTCAACGCTGCAATCAGCCTCCTCACATAGACAAATCGGGTTGCGAGCGGCAAAGTGTTACAGTACCAAACTTTGTCCGCTACCACGACTTTTTATTTTCAAATGATTGTCGTTTGATTACGAGTGAACGGATTTCAAAGAGAAAACCCGCAAAAAATGAAAAAATGTTTGTTCTTTAATTTGAGTTTTCTTCACTTTTTCTTTAAAATGGCCCGTATTTGAGAAAAAATCGAGTATTTGGAATCTTTCTGGTATTTTCCATAAGCGTGCATAAGAACGTCAGCCCCCTGGCGTCGTTGTCATTTTTCAGCCTACCGGCCTGTAACTAGAGACGCCATAGACCATTTTTGCGATGACGTATATATCGGAAATTTACATTTGCAAACTGCTACTCTGCTGGCGTGCATAGTGCTCGTTTACATAGATTTTGCATACTTCGATAAATATAAGAAGAACCCTTCAAATGTTGAGCTTTTGCGATATTTTTAACAAAAGTAGAACTAATGATGAACATTCTTCGTATGAAACATCTGGATTCAATGAACAGCAGGGCACTTATGCTCAAATTCATTCAAATAGTATCTACAGTCATATCTAATGTAGATACTTTTTTCATAAACGAGATGAAAATTATGACGTCATACAAAAATGGTCTATGGCACGGCCTACTTTATATAAGGCCGGAATGTAGCGAAGTCACAACGTCGCACTCTAAAATCAGTGGATACAGGTTTACATGGACTCTTATGGGAAAAAACGAAAAAATTCAAGTATTTTGATTCGCACGCTAATAAAACGCGGTTTTCGGAAAAAACGAAGAGAATATAACTTAAAGAGCAAACGATTTTCTGTTTTTTAAGCCCAATTTTAGTAAAATTGGTGCAGTACAAGTGCAGTTATCATCGTTTGAAAATTAAAAATCAGATAGGAGACGAAGTGCGGTACACGTACACCGTGGTTACACCGCACCGATGAACATGAACCGCCCCGAAACATCACTGATAAGAATCCACTGCGCGCTGTTGTCATTTTCTGCATTCCGGCCTTATATAAAGTAGGCCGTGTCCATGGACGTACCCACCGTCTGCCGTTCAATATTTGATTGATGTAAATCACGAGTAACAATTTGCAAGATAGGATCTTCGGTCTGAAAAATTTGTCGGTGTGTGCGTGTGTGAATCAAACTACACTTTGTATTTACAGATGAAGAAATGTCAAAATTATTGAGAGGTATGTTATTTTTCGAGTTTTTGAAAAAATTAACGTTGCTATCCTAAAAGCACGCCTAAAAGTAACTTGATTGTCAAATTGTTCATCGAAAAGAGCTTTGAAAGCTCATTAGTATTCCTTATTTCAACTTTATCCAGCTAAGATCCTAAGATACTATTATCATGTTCCAAAAGTGCAACATACGTCAATTGAATATAGGGCTTTTCCATGTCGGCGTATTGCAAACATATTCTCCTACGTGTTATCAAAATGGTACTATTTCCAACATTGCTCTTATGGAAAACTACTCCACAATGAAAATGAGTATGCAATCCAGCAATACCCATAAGAGCAATGTTAGAAACAGTTAGAAACACGGTACACTAAAGAGGTATTGACACTTGTCTATGTTCACCATTACTAATGCTATCACGAGAAATGATGTACTTGAGTGTTTTGCCACTATGTAGCGCCAATGATCTGGTCCCCGGTTGTACATAGAGTCTTATGTAAATTCACTACTTTTAAAAAAATTGTAGAAGAGTCAGAAATCAACCAAAAAATCTGAAACATGGTGCGAATAGACTACTCATTATGCTCTACATATTTCAAAAAAAATTATTCTCATGTGTAAATTTCTTGATTTTTTATAACCCTTGGAAATTTGTCAGTACTATGGTACCTCCGGTAAGGTAACAACGCTGGTGGGGAGCGGAAGGCATTCACAACGGCGCAGCGAACGCAGCGGAATTATGTATGAACTACATTATTTTGTGTGACAAGAATTTTGTATAGTGTCAATACCTCTTTAGTGTACCGTGGTTAGAAATACTACCATTTCGATAACAGGTAGGAGAATACGTATGCAATGCGCCGACATGGAAAAGCTCCATTGGACGGCAGCCGTGTATAAGGCTTTCACACTATTGCGGATAGTATAGCAATTGCCTGATTTCTCATCTCGCTGAACGTTATAAACAAATCTTCATTTCAATATTTTACATCTTGAATAAATTGTATTGAGAAATATTGGGATATTTGCTTCACTATGATATTCAAATAATTTGTAAACCAATGAAATGAGAGTGATAATACCAAACAAAATAATGAGCTTGAAAGCACTGTCGTCTTAAAAAATTTTTTTCTTATACGACGATCGACGTTTCGAACGTACACACGTTCTTCTTCAGGATCGATAAATACTACAATGAGTAAAGCTATTAACAGGAACAAAACGGAGCAGTATAAACTTTAAAACCGACAGCTACAGGATTAGTAACTTTTATTCGCCAGCGATTTACTCGTATAATAATCGTGAGTAATCTACTTTCTTTCTTGTTCTTTCACGCTCCCTGTGCTGCTGCTCCGTTTTGTTCCTGTTAATAGCTTTACTCATTGTAGTATTTATCGATCCTGAAGAAGAACGTGTGTACGTTCGAAACGTCGATCGTCGTATAAGTAAAAAATTTTTTAAGACGACAGTGCTTTCAAGCTCATTATTTTGTTTATGATATACTTGTCTGGACAAGTCCTTTTATTATTTTGATAATACCAAAATTCAGAAACCAAAGGTTTTTTCATTATGTTCGGCGGATAAGGAAGCAGGCAAACGCTATAATATCCACAATAGTGTGAAAGCCTTATAGTGCCTTATCACAACATCGATTAAGGCGCTTACATCGATTAAGAACCGTACGTTCCAAATAAGAGTGCTCGCTTTCGATAAGCAATCGCCCATATGCGCTGTTGTCAAAAGCGGGCACTCTTATTTGGAACGTACTATAGAGGTATATTCTCGTTTGATATAAACAAACATAGCACTGGATGTAGTAATCCAACTCGGTAAAAAATCAAGTGAAGGTACTGATAACAATTCCACAGCCACCACCAAAGAACTATATAAGATAGGTAAATGACCTTCACTATTCAACGACTAGTTGAGCGGATAAATCTGTAAGTATTGTTGCGAGGTCTTGAAAAAGTGTAAGAATTTTTATTCACGGTTATCATTTCGATTACATGTGTCCTTTATGTTCAACTAAGTACACGCATTACTCATCACCGTGATTGATGAAAAATGTGACATATTTTGACTAGTTTTGATAGGATTTGATGCAAAATGGATACAATTTTGTAAAATGACAATAGAAAATAAAGAGAAAAATGATCCATTTTTCTTCTGAAAACAGTTTAGAAATCTTCAACTGTCCCAGAACATATGGGTATACAACGACTCCTAATTTTTTCATTTTTAATAGTAAGAAGAGTGACGTAGCGGCAGAGCTCTGCCGGTTTGTAATCATTCATTTTTAATAGTCAGAAGAGTGACGTAACGGCAGAGCTCCGCCGGTCGATCTCGAGTTGTTCATTAGAAATTTGTATGAAATAAATATATTTTTACAACTCGAAATTATGACTAATATATGCTTCGAATTATCACAAATTAGATAAAAGCTCGCGCAGAAGTAGTTGTATGACTTTATAAGACTCTGCGCAAGCCAAGGTTCAACTTTGTTGGACTGTGATGATTTCTTTTAAAAAAAGAGTAAAAGTTTGGTTAAGCAATGGATTAAAATCGTTTAAAATATCGGTTGAAAAGCCGTTGCGCTTGAGGTACGCTAGAACAAAAAATTTAAGTTTCTTACATTTTTATGAGTACCTATTGGAAAGTAGCTCTCACAAAAGAGATTCATTTATGTTGAAAATATAGAAAATTGATGCAGAATTGATACAACAACTCTCAAATTTTCGAACTAGCAAGGAAGAAAAATAGGGTAAAATGATTTATATTTGATATAAAAAATAGCTAAATATATAGTGAGAAAATTGGAGGATTTCTAGGATTTTATTGAGGGGTTGAAAATGAGAAAAAATACCCCTTGCGTTAGAGAAATTATGAAGTGCGATAGAAGTCAATGAATGTAGAAAATGACTCGTTGAGCGTAGATGAAAATGTGTCCGTATTGTGACCGGTTTTTCCGGTCACGTTTTTTTGTCCATATTTTGTGAATTTGTCTTGGAAATGAGAGAAAAAAGTCGATGAATGTAGAAAATGAAAACGTGTTCCAGGATCACACTATTTGTATACCCAAAAACAAATCATGTTTTTTTGTCAATATTTCCTGAATTTGACTGGGAAATGAGAAAAAATACCCCATGCGTTAAAGTTGATAATTATGTGTATAGCTTAATTGAAGCGATGGATGGAAGAAGGGCATTTAGGGCCCTAAGGCCCTTTTAGAAGAAAATGAATAATTTTCATAGAAAATGATTTAATCGAAAAAAATTGATTCCACTGTCTATAAAGAACATGTCTATGAAGTAAAAATTCTCAAAAATGATTCACGACCATGATAGAAGAGAAAAAAGAATTTGTCCGCTGTTAGGTGTAGTGATGGGCAAAAACCGGTGGTTTCGAACTACCGGTAGTACCGGAGGTGAGAACTTTGAACAACCGGAGCATCGGTAGTTTTCAAGAAGAACTACCGGTACTACCGGTAGTTTTTTTCCGCAGTCAAAAATTAGTACTATCTACGGCATAATATTGTATTTTCAAGTTATCTACGCCATAATATTGTATTTTCAAGTATTTACGCCATAATATTGTATTTTCAAGTTTTTATAACGTTATAAACTAAAAAAGAGTAGAAAAAACAAATCCACTTATTTCACATGGCAGCTTGGCACATACACATACACACTACACAGTTTTCAAAACAAAAAAAATCTTTCTGAAAACCTCCAGAGGCAGAGTATTGCAGCCGAAAAATTCGGCTTCGGCTTACGGCTGAAGCTGACGACCTTCAAAAATTTGGATTCGGCTTACGGCTTATGGCTGATCAGAAAAATTCGGCTGGCTTTCGGCTGACTTATGGCTGGCTGATCACTGATTTTTTGGCGGGATTTCAGCTGATTTTCGGCTGATTTTTGGCTGGCTGATGATTTTGTTGTCGGTTTGTTGCAACCAGGGAATGAAAAACGTAACAAAAATATGAATCTGTGTTCTGTGGATTGAGTGACAAACTGACAAACGAGGCAGAAAGCCGAAAACATGGTAAGCCAGACTGCTTCTGAGGGAAGCGTGTAAGTTTGAGGTTTGAGCATCAAAATTTTCGAGATCAATTCATTGAATTCAATTCACATATGAAAAAATGAGTTTGGAATTGGAAGTGGCACAAGTTATTCTTTCTCCCGATCAATATGATTTTAATCTGGTTGTCGATTCTTTACGACGACCCATTTTGAAAATCGCCGGGGCCCGGGAATACACACAATACAAGCACGCAACAGACGAGAGGATGTGCGAAGTACTAATCGAAAGTCTCCTCGTGCCTTATCAATTCGTTTCGTTCGCCGTATGTCATACTCGGAGTAAGAGGCGAGTAAGAGTGATGCCGCAGGACTTTGAAATATTTTCGTACTTCTTGGACTTGGAAATATTTTCAACTGTTGGACTTGGAATTATTTTCCAATGGGGGGAGGGGGGACTTTGAAGTATTTTCATAAATGAACTTGTAAAATTTTTCAAGTGTTGGACTTGGAATTATTTTCCAATTGTTGGACTTTAAAATATTTTCATACTTCTTGTTTCTAAGTCCAAGAATTGAAAATGAAAAATTTCACACATATATGAAAATATTTCAAAGTCCCACAATTTGAAAATAATTTCAAGTTCGACAGTTGGAAATAATTCTAAGTCCCATAATTTGAAAATATTTCAAAATCCAACAATTGGAAAATGATTCCAAGTCCAGCAGTTGAAAATATTTCAAAGTCCCATAATTTGAAAATAATTCCAAGTCCCACAGTTGAAAATATTTCAAAGTCCAACAATTGGAAAATAATTCCAAGTCCAACAGTTGAAAATATTTCCAAGTCCAAGAATTCAAAATGAAAAATTTCAAGTCCTAGAAGTACAAAAATATTTGAAAGTCCCGCGGCATCACTCTTACTAACCTCTTACTCCAAGTATGGCATACGGCAAACGAAATGAATTGATAAGGCACGAGGAGACTTTGGATTAATACTTCGCACACCCTCTCGTCGCAACAGAGTGCAGACAATATGTCAAAAACACGATTAATATTTAATAGTACTAGTTATAACAGGCAGACTCTGATAACAGGGATCACCAGTTCAGATCGATACTGCTAGCCTGCTATACAGATTACAGCCTACAAGATCGAGAACTGCGTGTCACACGTCATGTCATTTCGCGCGTATGAGAAATAAGCCGAAAATCAGCCGAAAAAATTCGGCTGAATTTGGCTTTCGGCTTCCAAGAGTAAACATAAAGCTGGCTTTCGGCTTTCGGCTTAATGGCCGGGAATTTGGCTGAATTCGGCTTTCGGCTTTTGGCTTTCGGCTGGCTGCAATACTCTGTCCAGAGGACCTCCGGAGGTTCCCGGTTTTGCTACCGGTAGTTTTGATTTGAAAAACAACCGGTAGTTTCAGTAGTTTTTTCAAAAAACAACCGGTTCTACCCGGAGGAAAACCGGAGGTGCCCATCTTTAGTTAGCTGATCTGGCTGCATTACTGTAATCATCGTCATCACGCACGCGGCCATGAACATATTATCAGCAGTAGTTCAGAACATTCCTCGTTACGTATGTAGTTGTTCCTACGAAAATGTCCCGCCCCACCATAAGTAAGAGTGAAAATAAATAAACTAACTTTGTGATTGTGACGTTTGTTTACATTTGTTCTTATCATTTGTGGTTTGAAATAGGGTAATGCGGTAATGCGTAGTAGGTAAATGGAAATTTGACGAAAATGACACTTTTTAAATATTTTTTCATCTTAGTAACAGATAGTACGCGGAAAATATGAAAAATTTTTGATGAAAACAAAAAAAAAAAAAAACAGAAAATCAGACGTCAACGTACATTTTTATCGTTTCACGGAATAAGGGCACTAGAGTTTCATCACTTCAAGCGTTATATAAACTTTCAGGAGAAGATTTTTGAATTGCAATTGATGTGAAATTATTCTTTAGTCTCATACGATCAATATATTCAAATTTCAAGAAAAGTTATAATGTACAAACAAAGATATTCCACTTTGAATTCTTTAATCAAAACTACAGTTTTTTCTAAGGCCCTTCTTCCATCCATCGCTTCAATTGTGAGACTTTATAAATTGGTTCACATATTATGAGGGTTGAACATAGAGAAAAATGATATAAAAGTCCTGAAACTTTTGAACCTGAGACGAAGAAAAATAGAGTGAAATGATTTATATTCACTTTGAAAACAGTCAAATATTTGGTATGAGAAATGAGAAGATTTCTACGATTTTTGGTGAAGTTGAAAAATGGGGAAAATGGGCTCTGCGCTATAGAAATCAGCTAGTGCGCTAGAACATACATTATATATCTACTTACAATTCCAATATTGATTCTTATATCTACCCTTGCTTGTGAATTCCTCGATCCCTTTTCTCTTAAGCCTATGCTTATTTACTTTGAATTATTTGTAAGGTAGTTGTTATCTGACTATCAACCAGTGTGCTGCGGCCAGCCAAAAGCCGAAAGCCAAATTCAGTGGTATTTCCACTGATAAGACAGAAGATGGAAGCCAGCTTTAAGCCTACCCCTGGATGCCAGAAGCTGAATTCAGTCGAATTTTTTTGGCTTTTGGCTTTTCTGAACACTCGAATTCTTGTTGTTCACAGTGTTTACACGGCGCGTCACTTTTAAAAGAGCTGAGAAGACTTGAGAAAATGGCCTTCATAGATCGTCATTTCCTGTCATGTGGTAGTCACATTCTTGATTATTTCATCAATTTCAACTTAAATTTCTTCTTGACTTCTTTTACCTCCGACAGAGATATTTTTCTGATGATCGTGTCCAATTTTTCTATCAAGTGAAAATCTGAAACCAGCTGAAAAAAAAACCAAAAGCAAGCCAATTTTTTTTGAACAACCTGAAGCCAGCTGAATCTTTCAGCTGCAGCATACCGCTATCAACAATCCTCTTCTTTCATGGTTACATCAAGAACAAACTGGGATTCGATATTTGAATTCAATGGTGCTTAAAAGAAAAGTAAACAAAACTTTTTTTACATGGACTCTTCCATAAGAAAAAAAAATTGACTTTGATCTTTTGTTCATATTTGAATTTTGAAAATATGAATGTAAGTTTGAAACACAAATATATTTTCAAATATCTTGAGTACTTCCACATCCTCATTCTCAACCAGGATAGATTATAGTGGTATTTACATGAACGTATATTAGACGTGTATGTTATTCTCGCATGAGTGTTATTTAAATATACCGGTTAAATGGTTTATTGGAAATCATCGTAACCGGTTAATTGGTTGAAAACCTTCAAATAAACTGGTGAACTGGTTAACTGGAAATCATTTGGATTGCTGTTAGTTCTCAAAAAATTCCGCTAGGAGCGCCAAGGTCTTTCATTTTTTGTTCCCAAAATCGCAAAAATTGAAAACAAAAGATAAGTAAGATCTCTTATGTGTTGATGATTGAGAAATATCTTAATTGATAATATCCTATTTCCTCCGCCTGGTGCTTCAAATTCGTCAAATTATCAATTGAAATACACAATTGTTGAAAAATTTTAAATTTTGGCGTTAATTGGTTTATGCGCTCTTATTAACCAGTTTTTCAGGTTAACTGTTGATCACAAATAAACCGGTTTTTCGGTTAATGTTACCCAAGAATAAACCGATTTTTCGGTTAATAACCGATAACCGCCCATCACCATGTTATAATCTACACTACGAGCGTTGCAAGGTATAAGTAAGCAGGAAAACTACATGAATACTAGGTGATGTGAATTCATCAATTTTTAAAAATTTGTAGAGGAATCAGGTATTAACCTAAAAATCTGAAACTGGGTACAAATAGACAACCTACTATGCTCTACTTGAAGGGAATTTTTATACGTGCAAGGAATAATTCAAACGACATTTTGTAGTTACTTGAAAAAGACCACCAGTTGGTCGAAACGTCGTCTTAAAAATAAAAATTTGTGCGGGTAAAGCCTTGTTTTTCTTCGTTTATGCTCTACTTATTAAAAAAAAAATCATCTTCTTAGGTGAATTTCTTCATCTTTTACAACCCTCGAAAATTTCGTCAATATTATGGTACCTTCAGTTTGGTTCCGACACAGGTGGGATGTGGAAGGTATTCAAACGATTGCTGCAAGCGTAGCGGAATTCCGTATGAGTTTGTGGGACAGAAATCTTACGTAGAATACCACACTATCAATCAAAATCAATCCTTCTTATCAGATTGTGACATCATGTAAACGCAGATGATGGAGAGGCAGAAAATGCCGTTGATACGTCAGTTACCTTACAACTGACAGAAATTTTTCACGCTCTTGAATTCTATGAAGCAATACTACCGGTACTTGAAATTTTACAAACGCTTTGCTTGCAAATAATCCTAGGCATCAGATAACTGGGCGCCGTTTCAGAAGTAGAAGAAATGCTGTCTCGGCCTATACGGATATTTATCATTAACCTTGACGACCTTGGTGCCTCTACATTTACCTGTCCTACATTCCTACAGAAATTGGTTTGCAAACACTGTCTTAAGATGAAGGTACGCCTCGGGTTTGTGCAAGTTCCTCGAGAGGCAAAGGCAATTCCCTCTAGGTCAGAAGAGGAAGCGAGGGCATCCTTAACATACAAGGTGCGCATTACTGTTATAGGAGAGAAGACTTCATGTACTCACAAAACGTGAAAATTTTTTAAAATAATTATATTAAAACGTGCAAACTTTTTATTAATTGTGTAACCACGTTTCCTTTTTGGTAATACACATTAACCGTTCATTTTTTTTTCTTCATTCTGGTTCTCATTTTATTCTTCCGTTTCACCTACTTTCATGGAAAAGGTTAATTTCGTCAGGGCTACCAACTCCCAACTCAAAATTTAAACCCCAATAGAAGTGATCATAGTCCAATAGTGTTTGGACCAAAATGTTTAATAGTTGCATTTGAAAGATAATTTAAAGACAAATAAAATTCATTCTTTTCATTTTTTTTTTTTTTTTTAATTAAAGCTTTTGTTCTCGAGATATTTCGAGATTTGTGTCGTTATGTGGCGCGGTTTAGCCGTGTTTATAGTGTAATATGCGTTTTCGGTTTCAAACCAAGTTAGATAAAAGTGTTTAAAAAGGATTTTAAATCATGATTCGATTGGATAATGAATGATTCGCGCCCACACCTGCCTGCAGTCCTTCGATTACTCATGGTCGTGGAGAGGGTGAGCTGGAGAGGGTGAGCTGGAGAGTAGTTTAGCTTCAGCTGCAGCTCGTTATTATTTATGAATTATGACATGTAGGGTTATCAAAAATCGTTAATTTTTCTTATCGATTAGAATCGATTTTGTACCCCTTGTCATGGATTATAATCGATTATTAATCGTTAATTTTTTTACCCACCATTACTATACAGTGTGGTGCATGAGAAGTCGCACCAATGTAAAAGTCCCTATGGTGCGTCTTTGTGATGCACCAGCATACATAAGGACGTGTTATAGACATGGTTGGAACACGGGTCAACGCACCAACGCGACATAAGCAAGTGAGCAACACTCGGTTTTCCTGTTAGGGTTTTTTTTTTGTTACCGTGAGGATTTCACCATTCCTGAAATTTTTTTCTTCATCAGTTTTTTTTTTTTTTTTATCTATTGGCAGTTACAATTTTTTTTACAGTGCGTTCTGTTCACAAGATTTTGTTTTTGTCATTAAACATTGCTTACTCGAACAAGTCATTCTTTTTTATTGCTCAGGACGTTGCATGTACCTACTTTATTCTTAAAAATCATGTCAACGAAATCGTCATTCAAATTCAAAAAAGAAAAAACAACGGGAAATAATCGTTCAACATTTGAAAATGGAAATTTTCACTCGTAAAATTCATAAGTGATTTCCCCGAACAACCCAACACGACGTTCGTTGCACGGAGAGGAGCTTACTTCCTTGTGTTGCTCACTTGCTCGTGTTGCATGGTGCATTGACCCGTGTTCCAACCATCACTATAACACGTCGTTTATGTATGCTGGTGCATCACGAAGACGCACCATAGGGACTTTTACATTGGTGCGACTTCTCATGCACCACACTGTATATTGGACACCCCATGCTTTTCTTGTGGACAGCACGCGATCTTTCTCATGTTAACACGATAAGCAGAAAGAGATGAGAAATCCCGCAGAAAAACAGAATTAGAATACCACTTTTACCGACTGTAGGTATCCTCTTCGTTCACATGACGTCACCAACTGCTAACATCGAGCAATTTTGATCGATAGTGCGCGATATTCTGCGATAGTATCATGCGATGGTGCTTAGAACATTATCGACTCCCATAAGAATACACAGGGAATATTTGGATCATGTGTTGGTATTTCAAAATGAGAAATAAATAAGGAATTCAACGTTGATAATCAAGATCTGGAAGATCTCAAGTATTTGAGAATGTATTTTTCGTTTCTCACTTTATTCTTCTATTCAAATATGAGCAAATGATCGAATTCAATTTTTCTTCTTATGGAAAAGTCCATGTAAAAAAGTTTGTTTACTTTCCCTAAGCACCATCGATCACAAATCTCGAAATTATTTTGTATACACCGATGCTGTGACGTAGGCGTGAACGAAGAGGATTACATTGAATGTTTGATTTACAGCGCATAAGGCAGAGACCGGCAAAAATTGACCTTCCGTAAGAAAACCTATTCATCTCACAAAAAATCTTTTTTTTTTTTTTTTTTGTTATCAGTTTAAGTCCCGTCTTTCACACAAAAAATAGTAAAAAATTCTAGATTCTTTGTGAGACAAATAGGTAGGTTTTCTTACGGAAGGTCCATTCCTTTCCTTATCGATAATCGATAACAGCGACGTTATCAATAACTATCGATCGTTAACGATTTTTTCGACAACTCTATATTTATGTTTATCTGTACTTCTCCCTGTAGATTCATCTGCAATGTGCTCTTTTTGTATTAAGAAAATAATATTATAAAATAATAAAATTAATAACATAGAATTTGGAACGAAAATTTAATTAATATAGTAGATTGCTGTGTGCTTGTTGGTGATGGATTTATGGATGATGAAGCATAATGATACTTCTTTTTCCATTGCAAGTCATACTAAGGGGTTGCTGTTGACTGAAATGATCGGAATATATTTCTAGTTTCAATCTACATTACAACCTATTCAAATCCGGTTTGTTTTGAAATGAAGTTTGAAAACCATATTAGATCCTATTCATAATCTCGTTTGGGTACACCCTCATTTTTAAATTTATTTCATAATGAATTGATAAATTGGTAGGGCTGTGACAAGATGGCTCACACTCGTCTGAAGGAATTAGATAGTTTTCGAGATAATTCTTCGTGCTGTTTCTGTCAGCAAAGCGTGAACGATGATTTGGTTTATGGAAAAGTGTATCAGTTCGGCGATATTATCACTCATTACTTTTGTATGGTGAGTGTTTTTAGATTTCACGTTTGAATTGACCGGTGAACAATTTTCAGACCTACTGAAATTCTTGTTCTAGCTGTTCTCGTCTTCAATGGAACAAAATGGTAGGGATGAAGAAGGTATTCAAGGATTTCTACCTTCGGACATAAAGAAAGAATTGTTCAGGGGACGAAAACTGGTGAATATTTTTCAGTTATGCTCGAGTATCAACTTGATCGTTGTTTACCTTAATCAAATCATTCTGAAATTTCGTTTGTTTAGATTTGTATATTCTGCCATCAAGCTGGAGCCACTATCAATTGTTCATTCAAGGGTTGTAAAAAGCGCTACCACTTTCCATGCGCCATAAGTAATGGTGCCTTGTTCCAGTTTCATGCCCAATTTCCGTGAGTATGAAAGGATCTATAACTTCGTAGGAAAATTATTTGGATGTATCAGAATATATTTCGAGCGAATGTATCTGTAATCAAACGGGTAAATTGCGGCTGCCGATTGGTCAGTCGGGACAAACTTGTCGTTATAGAGCAGATAAAGTTTCTACACCAAAGAAAGTACAGAAAGAAATGTGTAGTTGCTTTTTAGTTCAAGTATTCTATTTCGAATATTTATCTGTAGTGTACTACAAGCGAAAAATTACCCTAGATCGTTTCACAGTTTCTCTGTCAAAAAGAACTTGTATTCTTGTATGACTATTCACGCAGTCGTACGCTACATAAATTTAGGTGAGTTCAAGCTAAATGCCTAAGAGTAAAGTAAGGAGTGTACGGGGATAGACAGTCACATAAATTGTAAGAACTAAAAATACTTCAAATTAGTGACGATCAAAAATAATCTGCTAGTACTATATGAAATTATGAGGTCACTGGTATTGTGGTAGGGAGATCCAATACATTCGCCATATTTTTCATCGTACCTGCCCGTTCTATTGTATGTACACAGTTTTATATCTGCAGCAAACAAAAGGAGAATATTTTTTGTCTAAATGTTCACTGTAATTGTAGAAAGGGTACCCACAGAATTGAACGCCCCTAGCCACCCAAATGAAAATCCCTGAGAACTTGTAGATGAAACTTGGAAATCAATTTTATAAATTTTGTTGCATAGATCATTTTGTAGCCAGCATCGACGTTTACAATCAATACCAAACAGCGCGTTGAAAACGACCGAAAAATGTTTCTGTATTATGTGTCAAGAAGAAATTTCACTTTCATCTTTATTTGAGACTATTTGGGCACCATGTTGTAAAACAGCCTGGTTTCATAGACTCTGCGTACAAGTGAGTCTTTAAATTTCAAGGTCTTTGCACTGACTAATCTTCTGAGCAATTGCTTGATAGAGGGTCGGTTTTCTTAGAGAATGGCTGTTAGTGCTGGATACTTTTTCAAATGTCCTAAATGCAATAATAAAGAGGAATTTCGGACTGAAATGTTGGAATGTGGAATATATATTCCTGACCAGTAAGTATTATTTTTAATTTAACAAATCTAAAATTTGGTAGTCTGTTTTCAATCAGATTGCTTCAACACTATTAGCAATGTGTAATTCACAGTAAAAGAACGATTTTTCTTGCCGCTATGTCTCTAAATTATTGTTGATTAAATCACGGCGTTATCACCCAAAGTAGCTAAGGTTTATATCTTGAACTCATACAATATCTTGCGAAAAAATTTACATCCACAGAGATGCAGCATGGGAACTAGAACCGAACGCATTCCACGAACTGAATGAAAGACATCATCAGTGTGACGCAGAAAATTGCAAATGTCCCCGTGGAAGAACGTATTCTTCAAGAGAAGGGTGAGTCATAGTTGACATATTAGCCTGTTTTATGATTAGAGACCTGAGAATTATGTTCTACAGGTTATGGGATATCACCCTTTGTTCCTTATGTGGATCTCAAGGAGTCCACATGCGTTGTGGTGAGAACAATATTGATCCTACTGGTCAATGGACATGCTCGTTCTGTGCTTCCGTAGTTGAAAAAATGCCACCAACTACGCCCAGTATTCCAGGGCCTTCCATCAATCAGGATGGACGAAGGAGAAGGTGAACAAGTTGATGAAATATTGAATGTTGTCATTATTTTTCTTACCAAACATGTTTCTCTATAGAGGTCGTCGTGGTAGAAGAAAACGAGAAGCTTCACCTGCTGAAACGAGTGAAGTACCTGCTTCAAAAAGTATTATTACTGAAAAGATACCAGAGAACTCTAACCTCCAACCCTTTAAATTAGTATGTTGGTCAAGTACATGATATTCTGAAATCTAGCGACTTCTGTGCTAAGAATAGATTGCATATCTTTCTAGGATAATGCCCCTACAACGACGTGTTTATTTGATAATGGAGGTCAGCCAATACATGTTGTGAAACTGGACAATACCCATATTATGAGTAATAGTGATAATGTGGAAGAAATTGGCGGTGTCATTGTTCAGGACGTAATTAATGTTGACTCTAGTGATGATGATGAAGACTGTACCAGATTACTGCAAGGGAAAAAAATAATGCCTCATTCACTACCTACTACATCGTCAACAATGGATCACATCAGTTATGTGATAGAACTTTCAGACAGTGATGACGAGGATGAGAGCTCTGATTCAAAATTGTCAACAAGTGGAATTGAGGATGACAACGATGTAATATTTATGGGTTGCCACATTCCTGCATGTTCCGAAACAAGTAAGTCTCACCAAATGAATTTGCATTACGATAACTACAGTAACTTAGTGAAAGAGATTGAAATAAGGGGGAGTTTGAATATATTGACTTCTATACCTCTAATATTGCCGACCTTTCAAAAATAAATATTGTGCAATATAAATTTTTCTCAAAGAAGAAGATTTATTCGTGGCTAAATATTTAACTAATAAATGAAAGATTGGCGCTTTTAACCACATGCATTTTATTCGAAAGCACAACGCTTCGGTATCGTAAATACCTTTATGCGGTGCAAGGCTAACTAAACAGCGAAACAGAGAACGATATGAAAAAACGTAAATTAAAACAAAACAATGTAAAAGGGAGAGATTAAGGAGATGAGTAATTCTGTCGTATTACACTTTCGTACGTGTCAGAGAGTTTATCCATATCAGTTTTGAAATTCACACTATCAATGTCCTTGTTTATATTAACTACTTCTGAAATTCTTCTCTTCTTCATTTTTCCTCTCTACTTACAATTTTCGTTTCCTTAAAATTAAATACATGACCCATTTCTAGGGCGTGAGTAGCAGAAGCCTAATGATTAGTTTTGTTTTTAACATCATTCTCATGTTGAGATAGACGTGCTTTCAGATTTATAGCACGTCTCTCCCACATAAGAAACGGGGCAGCCAGAACAGGGGATCGAATATACAACGCCTGATTTTTGTTCTCTGGGGACCTTATCTTTAGTGCACGGGAAAAAGTTTTTTTTGCACATGTTGTAACTGCCAAAAGTGATACTAATATTATTACTGAGAGAAGATGTTTCCTGATCATCATACTGCTTTAGCTTACATACGGAATGGAAAAGAAATTTACATCACTGGAGTTAATATTAGAAGAGGGGGCCCGGGGGTTACTTGAATCGAAGTCGAGAATGTTTTGCTAAAAGAATCAGGATATCCATTCATCTGAAGGTTATCAGTTCATTTATGAAACATAAGGTCCTGAAAAATATGGTCAGAGCTAGCTAAAGAGTTACGTTCTACATTAATAGCAGTATTAAATTTTACGTTAAAAGGTCGATTTGAATTAAAATTAATAATCCTATTGGCAGCCATAGGTCTTTGGTAACGCTTAAAAATAAATTTGTTGCGTCTAATAATGGTTGTGTCAAGAAAATTAATAGTCAAATCGAAGTATTGATCGGTGTACTTATCATTGATTTCGCAGTTTAGAAGGAGTCTTTTCGACCGTATGAGTCACTTTTTGATTGTGAAACTTTTAGAATTCTCATAGCCCGTTTTAGAAAAAGAATCGGAGATGTCTTGGAGTAATGTCGCATTTCCTACATTGTTTTAAAAAGGAAATAGCGCAGCGATTTCTGATCAATTTGAGATGAATTTTCACTATTTCACTGAAAGTTTTTTTGTCTTATTTGCCATCTTTGACAGAAATTATGCAAAAAGAACGTGCCAAATTCATAATCAGAAAACTTGAAGATCTATCCGTGGCTAGAATATTCAACTAATAAATGAAAGACTGACACTGTTGACCACATGTATTTTATTCTAATGCACGACATTTCGATATTGTAAATACCTTCATCAGGTGGAAGACGCATTAGCTACTCACACCCTAGAAATGGGTCATGTATTTAATTTTAAGGAAACGAAAATTGTAAGTAGAGAGGAAAAAATGAAGAAGAGAAGAATTTCAGAAGTAGTTGATATAATCAAGGACATTAATAGTGTGAATTTCGAGATTGGTACGGATGGACACTCTGACGCGTACAAAAGTGTAATACGACAGCATTACTCATCTACTTAATCTCTCCCTCCTTTTGCATTAATTTACATTGTTTGATTTTATTTTACGTTTTTTCATATCGTTCTCTATTTCTTTGTTTAGTTGCGTTTTGTCTCTGATGTAGGTATTTACAATACCGAAACGTGCTTTCGAATAAAGTACGTATGGTTAACTGTGCCAGTCTTCCATTTATTATTATAAATTTTTCTAATTTTCCGGAGTATTCTTTTCTACCTCGTACCACACCTCGCTCCACCCCCTTTCTTTCTATGTTCCTGGATGATGATCTCCAGCGCGCATTGTGTATGTTTCTCTGTTATAGATGTCCAATCTCCTGCAATGATTCGTATAATCCAGAATGATAATGTGTTGGTCTTATCACCAGCTGAGGTCATGAAGCGTGAAACCTTAAAAGAAGCTGAATTGACAACTACAGCAAAAGCTGTCACTGTTACCAGCGACGGTTCAAATGTGATATGGCAATCTGTCCCCCGTCATAAATCTATGGTACATTCAATTGCTCAGGTAATTTGTTGAGCCTCGCATAAAAGTAACCTATCAACAGTGTATTAAATTTGCGAGGGGCCACACTCTACACATTTTATCAACTAATATGAGAGTGATCATACGCAAAAGCAACCGCATTTCCATAAATAATATGCGATAGTACCCGTTGATGGTGTTTGGGAACATACCAATTCCCATAAGAAGATAAATTATACAGGGAACAATCTGATATTTTATTAATTTCCAAAATTGGAGAATTAGCGAGGTATTCAAAATTGTAAGGTCCCAAGTATTTGAAAATGTATCTCTGGCTTCTTGCTGATGATTTTTTTTAAATATTAACGAATGATCGAATTCTTTTTTTTTTTTTTTTCTTCCTGTGGTAAAGTTGATGATAAAGTTTTTTCTCCTTGTTTAAACGTCATCAAACCATAAATATTGACACCTAGTTCGTTTATGACTTCACCGGGGCGAGGAGGAAAGAACCTAAAGAATGTACTCGTAAGTAACAAAATTAGGAACTGGACAATAAAAGAATGGCAATGAGAAGCCACGAGGGCAGGTAGAAATTGAAATCTTAATTTTTTATTTATTAATCTCTTCTTTTTTTTAGCGGGGAAACCCGTTATCTCTTTTGTTGGAGGACATTCTCAGGAAATTTTACGTTATCATTTTCAGGGAAATGTTCAGAAACTAGGAATATTTTCGACCATCAAACTAGGTGTACTTATCTCTGCCTATATGAGACTGATGACGTCATTAACTTGTGACGTCATCAACCCAACTTAGAAGAATTTTTCTGGGCTAGATATCATCATACGAATTTGTGTAGATTGGATTATAGGAATTTTCCTGGGCCATATCACATTCAAAGAGAGCCTTTAGAAGATATTCACCGCTCAACATTGTACAACATGATGAATATTTCATCGTATGTACCGAGGCAAGGTTACTAGAACATATAATACGTGGGTACAGGTCGTCTCGCTCTTCTTCTTCTTCTTCTTCTTCTTCTTACTGCACAGATAAAAGTGTGTTATACAGACCGTTTACAACAACGGGGCAAGGTTTTTTAATGAGAACAGAACAACTATTTTATTCAACGGACGAAACTTCTGTAATTATTGTCTTCGAATATTACTAGAATGCGTGTTCGAAATTTCAGCTCTCTAAGACTGTTCATGATCAAGAAATTTTCAATTGAAATTATGTTTTTTACGCGTATTTCCCCTCAACAGAAATTTTCAATCCTCCCAGAGTAAGAAGAAAAAGAACGAGATAACCTAGTACTGAGGTATTCGCGTTCAAAAGGATCTGTAGGAGTGTTGTCGTTAATGTTGAGAAGGTGATCATGACGTTTTTTACCATTCGAACGTCTTCTTCGAGGTTGATACGGATCATAGTTAGACAAGAAATACTAAGGAAACACAGATACACGTAACAGATAATCTCTTTTCTGAATCACGATACGAGTCACAAGCCGAGTACGAGGCAAATAGTTTGTCTTTATCGAGGTTGTTTCTGACCCACACCTAGGCATCGTCTTTCAGAGGGGGGATTACCGGAGTAGATCTACCAATTTGTTTGGTAGCCTTCAATAGGGAGTAGTCTGAGTCCTTGGTGGGAGAGAGTGATAAAAAGTAGGTTTTGAACGAGTCCTCTTTATAAGTAATTAGTTCTTTTTTGACCATGTTGTTCATTCTGTCAAAAGCAGCCTTTATCAGTTAGATTTCTTGTTCTCAACTCAGCCTCCTACGTAGTTTGACTAGTTGCCTGGTAGCAAAGGGGTAGGATCCAGTTTTAGGGATAAATTTACACTAGCGTGTCGCCGATTTGGCCGCGGTTGACAGGTTGTTGGTAAATGTTTGGCTGCCTCGTCGAGCTGAATTTTAGAGTTGATTTTTTCACATCTGGGTAATCGAGTATCGAGAGTTATGCGATACTTGATCCAGTTTGTGGTATTGTTTGTGATACGAGGTACAATTTTGATTCTCTTAGAGCTGGAGACAGAACCTTGAACAGCGGTAATTTAATCATTGCACGCTTGTCATTGTTGGTCTTGCAAATTTGGACGTGAGTCACTATTTTAAAAGTAAGTTTGTTCCCGGCTATTGCATTAGCAATTACAAAGAAGACTGTACAACCCGAAGGTGTAGAGGGCTTTCGTTTACGCTCCGATGATGGTTGTTTAACCGAAAACGTTTAGCGGCTGTTTCTAGTGTGGTTCAATATAATTTGTTACACCTTCGGGTTGTGCAGTCTTCTTTGTAATATGAATAACCATAAATTGCAAGAACGCATCGATTCGTTTGCATTAGCAATGTTGTGATCATCAGTAGTAGGATGAGTGTGCCTAATGTAAACAGTATACAGCTTATCTTGTTTCAGTTGATAGGTGTAATATTTCAAGTCTCCCAGTATTTTCCTGTCAGCTTTGTTATCTAGAATGAGATTGTTTAAGATCATTTTTAACTTACAATGGTTCGGTGTAAATTGTACGCAGGTAAATTGTTCGCGAGCGAAAATTATATGTAGGTAAAATTCTACGCAGGGAAAGTTATACGCCTAATGAAAATTGTACGCTGATATAATTCTTTGCAGGAGGCGTACATTACATGAACATTCGGGCAGTGAAGAAAAAAAAGGAGTGCCTTTTGAACGTTGTGAGTCTTGAAATTCTGGAGCTTCGTTGACCGGCAGTAGCATGAAAGTTTGAGAATTCACGTTACCTCTTGCAAGTACGTGGAACAACTTGACGAGATCATAACAAGCTTCTGTCAGAAGATGAAAGACGAATCTGAATGACGCCTGAAGAATTGAAAACTTTCTTTCTCAATTATTGTAATTGTACTGTAGTGCCTATGAAACAGTCTGAAGGTACTTCGTGTTATGGCATTTCTAAAATTCGTTTTGAGTGAATGCGGTAAACAAAAACTTGTAGACAGTGGGTATATGTACGTAAAAGATGAAGTTGTCAGTGATGTGGTACACCGAAGTTGTGAATTTTTTATTACAAAAAAATTTACTACACAACTCAACAAAGTAAAATTTTTCAAAGAGGTCAAGAACGAGAATATCAGATTGTGGAAGTATTTTTCACACTGAATTTGATGCCGTTATTCATTTTTCATGATTCCCACCTCTTCTTCTGCAATCTTAACGTTTAGTTGCCGCAGCTCGTTGCGAAGCGCGACACACCTTTTCGTAATAGTACCCTTCATAGTTTGATGCGCTTTGCGACCAGAGGTTGAAAGCCGTATGATAAAACTTCCGTTTTTGACTCAAGCTTTCAATGTTAACCTCAAAAACTTTTTGGCTTTTCGCTTCCCAATAAAAAATATTTTTCGACTCTTGACTTTTGGCTTTTCCCCGTCAAAATTCGCCGGCTTTCGGCTTAAAACCTTTTCTATTCAGCTAGCTTTTAACCTCTGAGACACAGAGAAAAAAAAAGAAGTTGAAAAGAGAATGGAGGAAAAAAGCAGAAGACGAAAAGTTGAAGAAAAAGCTGAAAAAAAGAGCTAGATAAATAAAACTTTTGGCTTTTTACTTCCTATCAAAAAAATTTTTTCAACTTTTGATTTTCGGCTTTTTAAAGTCAAAATTCTCCGGCTTTCGCCTTAAAACTTTCAGCTAGCTTTCAACCTTTGTTTGCAACAAGCCGCCACAACTAAATATCAAGATTGCAGAAGGTAACAGGGAATCACAGAAAACAAATATCGGCATCGAATTCAGTGTTAAAAATACTCTCAGAATTGGATATTCTCGTTCTTAACCTCTTCAAAAAATTTTACTTTGTTGAGTTGTGTTATCATTGACAATCCTTTGTTTAGACCTGCAAAAAATTATATCTGCATACAATTTTTATAGGCGTATAATTTTCCCTGCGTTTAATTTTTGTTTGCGTACAATTTACCGGACTTCACTTACAATATTCGCTAGAATTAGTAATTTGAATTTTTAGCTCACCTTTATGAAGGGCTTTCATTTCACTGATAACTTCGCGGTGTTTTGCAATTAGCGCATTGAAGGTGGACATAGATCTAATCCTGGAGACAAAGTAGGGCGGCGTTTTCTTTCATTTGGACTAACGGTGTTTTTAGCCTGTACTGGTGGATTTGAGCCGGAAATGTCAATTTTTTCCGTGGTATTTTTGTCCACTTTGCTAGGGTTAAGATACTGTCTTATCCTCAGTTTGTTAAAATGTCTACAAATTTAGGTCATATCCAGAAGGCACAACAAATAGAGGTCCAGATGCCCTGCAATTTTTATACTGAACATTTGAACATTTACATGAGCAACACTGAGAGGTTCCATAACATAATGGTTCTACAAACAAAAACTATTTCAGTCGATTGTAATTTTGCACATTTAATTTGAGAGATTCAGGTAGTTTGCAGGGTAGCACTAATAAACAAGTACCAGAGTCAACTTTAACGTGCCACACTTGTTGAACATTGATTGACCAATATATTTATCAAATATTTATCAAAATTGCTATGATCACTGTGACAGTTTGAAATTTGTTCTGAAGAATGGACTGATTTCCTTACTAGTCTTAATATCAATAGATTGCAAAATGCTACTTGCTGAAGTTTCTTCAGTCTTTGTTTACATTTCTCTTCAATGTAATTTCCCATAAGAAAAACTATCAAAAATAGAACGTTCATAAGGTAGGAGAGATCAATTTATTAGAAGTATAAAGCTTCTAGAATATAAAACAAACACTCCCATTCCTTATTTATGTCCCATATTCAAAATATTCATCGATTTTTAGAACATTAGTTTTGTATATAGGAAATTCCATTATTAAAAAAGTAAACAAAGACTTGAAGGAACTTCAGCAAGCAATATTTTGCAATTTATTGATATTGTGATGAAATAAATCAGTCCATTTATGCCATACATACCCGTAGTATTAAATTTTGAGTCAAAATCATCAGCTTTATTCTATGGTTTATAAAGAGCATTGGGTTTCTGCTTTGTCAATGTTGTTATACAAACCTTAAAAACATTACCAGTCTTTGCATGCGCCACAGTGTAACAAATTCCAATTGCGATAATACATTTTAATTGAATGATTAAAACAAGCACATCTAATGCACTTACTTTGGATACCAATTTGCAGTAATTAGCATGTTTATGAGAGACAGTTTATCTGGTGTTGGGCCTACAAAAAGAACAATGCAAATTATTTGCCTGCAAACAAGAACAATGTTGAAAGTGGTTTGAGAAACTCTTGCTATTAGGAAGGTGTGATATATGCTGTTGAGACTTTTCTTGAACCCTCCCTACTTTATTCAGGTTGGTGCTGACATTTATTGTAGAAACAGTGGTGGGGTTGGCAGGAACAACTGCGATTTCTTTGCCTTCTATTCTTGAGGTGTCAAGGCCCACTGCTTTCAAAACAAAGCTGTCAAACTTTTTCATATCCAGTTGAATCAGCTGTTGTTGTATCCATTCATCTCTTAGTCCCCTAATAAAGTTCCATTGTGAAAATATGTTCATAAAGGAAACCAACAATTCAAATTGACACTTAACAAAAAAATTGCACTTTATTAAATCTTTCTCAAGGTCTGCAACAAACTGCATAATAGTTTGATTTTCTTTTTATTTGACATTTTAAAAAATAGTGTTGCAGCATCACTTCACTTGTTTTTTTTTTGTCAACATTGGTGTAAAACGCTGCATAAGATCAACGCTGCAAAATATTGTCAGAGTTCTTGCAGCTATATTACCATATTATTATAGTATCCAAAACCAATTGAAACCCATAATAAATGAACTTTTTGTTCATTGTTATGAATGTTCTTAAGTTTTAAGTCATGTGCAAAACAATCTAAATACTGACATTGACTATATTATGCACCAGACAAATATTATTTGCATCATTGAAAAAGTAGATTGTTGATTGGGTAGTATCACAAGGGCGCGCTGGGTGTTAACTAACAGAGTAAAAGAGAACAAACATTGTTTCCTCTCTGTTACACCAACGCCTTAACACGCAGCGCAATCTTGTGGTAGTACTCAACAAACTCTACTTTTTCAACAATACAAATATTTGTCTAATATGTGTTTAGTCAATGCTACATTTTGCAAATCATTGAGGGCTTATTGGTTTGTCAATATGGTAGTAGTTTCTGGTACATGTACAGTCAATGATACTGACCAAACTTTTCCTTTTTGTGATTGGAATGCTCAAACGGTATAATTAATTGAAGTATTCCTTGGAGCTGTGGTTTCATTTTGGACGTTTTGTTGACCATGGAGTTCATGTAACTGTTGAAGAACTTGCTGCTGGCTTTGTACCAATGCTTGAAATATATTGTTTAGTTTGTCCATTTTAACAGACCAATAGAAAAAACAAGTTTATCCTTGTCGCCAAAATTGTCATGTCGCGGATTGCACGCGTAATTGTAGTGGAAACTGAGTACAGTAAAGGTGACACCAGAATATAGAAAATGCCAACAGCGCCCAATGGAATCTTATCAATAACATTTTGTGGTGGTTCATGTTCATTGGTGCGGTGTAATTGTAGGTGAACTGTAACGCACTTTGTAACCTATCTGATTTTTTGTACTGCACCAATTTTACTAAAATAGGCCTTAAAAAATAAAAAATCGTTTGATCTTCATATTATATTCTCTTCATTTTTCTGAAAACCCTGTTTTATTTGGATACAAATCAAAATATTTGAATTTTTTAGTTTTTTCCCATAAGCGTTCATGTAAATTTGTATCCACTGATTTTGGAATGCAACATTGTAACATCCTCGCTACCTTCCGGTCTTGTATAGAGTAGGCCGTGGACAAGGTATGGCCGGCTTGAACACAGTGCGGCCTTATACTCAGATACAAATAGCCCTCTAATTTTGTTTTTTTTTTCTTTTGATTGTTCGTTCAACTAATATAATAATGAGAAATTACGGCTAAAATTGGTGAGAGTCAAAATCACACCTTGGGAATTATCCTTTCCCAAATACTTCAACAATATATTGTATTATAAATATACTCGAGAGTAGGAAGGAAAACATTGCTTCTACTAACTTGTTGAAATACATTCTCCAATTTGAAAAATGGGAAAGGGAAGGTACATTTTTTAAAAGGTTGGTGCGCGACTTAGCATCTTATTGCTATAGTGTGATAGGAACGTGTTCTGATGGAGATACAGCCCAAAATCACATACCATGATACCAGATAAATACTCGCATTGTTAAAAAATTGATCACTTTGCTGAATACAATTACAAGAGTGTGCTACAAGTTAACAAGCAGAACAAAAGAGACTGAACAAGATTCCTTCTTTGTTACTCCCTTATCTTGACACACGGCGCACTCCTGTTTTAATAAGATTTTTTTTTAATAGGTGTTTGCTCCCGCTGGTGACCGTGATAGAACTTTCAATTGTATGAGTGAGATTAATCAAAATATGTCATCCATAACAGAGCAACACTGGTTTCAGAAAATTGTTCCCAATGGAGTAGATCCTATGGTTGATAGGAGTGAATCCGTTACCAGAGGCTGTGGTAAGAAACTTTTATTTTACTGTCAAAATTCTTCAACTTATAATAATTATTAAGGATCTATTATTCAAGAACGCTACCTCATATAATCCTTGAAGAGACAGATATGACCGTCCTCAAGAATCATTTGTCATAAAGAACAGTGTTTCCAAGTAAAATCTTTCCCTAGAATTCTTCACTACAGGTTACCCAAACATATGAGGCAAATGCCAAATATTTTCCTTCTTGACCACGGTACCTACATCATAAGTATGGACACGAGCGTATTCTCCCTGCGTAAAATGTTGTCCCACATTATGTCGCTGCGCTGTAACGTGTCACTAGATCGCGTTGTAAGTCTTGTCGTCAGCAAATACATGTACGCGTACGGAAGATTCCTGATTTTTTCGTTTCTTCTTGTAATATCTCGATAAATATGATATTAATGAAAAAATTGAAGAAAACTTGTAGGCTATAAAATTTCCTTTAAAATGAACACTCACTCAGAACATCATATTGAAGGTATGAATGCTAAAAATTAGTTTTGAAATGAGTATTCTTCTAGAACATTCTATAGAAGGTAGCAATGCTCAGAACTAGTTTGTAAACACGTTCAAGAACCAAATTAGACCTACTGTTTCTATCTAGCAAAATTTAATCGAGATTCAAGTCGTGTACAGAAGTTCGATTACTTGAGCGGACTCTCCGCCCAGCCAGTTTCCCTTCTGTAAGTATGAAGATAAGTAAATCAAAAACGTGGATTTGAATGCACACGATCAAATACCTTTATTACCTTCGACATGCAAAGCCACGACTCGCAATTCTATCTGCGAGTGTGGCGGTTGTTAAGTGTACGACGATGGTCGTTGAATATAGAGACTTCCGGAAACATACGAATACAAATATCGCATTTCGCGACACTCCACAGAAAAGGAAAAAAAAAAATTAACAATAATAATACCTAATAATAAAACAACCATAACGAGAACAGAGAAAGAGAAAAAGGAAAAGAAAATTAATAACAATAATAAGTAAAACGTAAGTGTAAAACATATAAGGGGGAGGGGGGATAAAAAAACTTACAATAAATATCACACAAATACAACGTATAAAAAAGAGAGAGAGAGAGAGAGAGAGAGAGAGAGAGAGAGAGAGAGAGAGAGAGAGAGAGAGAGAGAGAGAGAGAGAGAGAGAGAGAATAAGATTAAAATTGAATAATATGTAAAATGAAGGAATGTAAAAACTTCAAGAGGAAAAAAAAAAATTACAAATAAATAAAAAGGAAGTATAATACTTAAAGGAAGTGATTATACGTAGGTATACTACCTACGGCTAAAACGTTATTCGTAGGTATAGTACAATGACTCACGAATTATCTTGTTGCCCTATATTATCATGTCTTGTGACAAATATTTCTGTATTGAAGTATGAAGCAGGAATTATCTTGTAGGTAGTAACTTCTCGCAGCGTCTCTGATGCTCAATGAGCGAGGATGCACATGCTCTTTCACAAAAGCTTGAAGGCCCTGCAAGAACGCAGGCAGTACATGAGTATTGAAGATGGAGGCGTTCGCGAGATGTACGAAACTGAGGCTTGCACACATGACTGTCGAACCACGCAGTGCACCTATACATTTTCTTGCAACCACCAAGCACCATGCGGACATATCTTGTTGAAGCGGGAACACGACACTGGCTCCCTTTGTTCTGTGTTTTCCGAGGCTCAATTCCACCCACGGTATTACAAGAGTACACATGCTTCTACCAGCCAGTCAACACCCTCCCTTGATACTGATGTTGTGGATGATGTAGTTCTAGATGATGTAGACTCGTGCGCGCCAAGAACCTTGAATACTCACGAGAAGTACCTACAATTTGATCTCACCCGTCATGATGAACATAGCCACCCTGGTGTCGTGTCATGGCACTGAGCAATTCAACTCATACTTGGCAACCATGAAGGAGATGGAGAAGTTGATCAGATCAGGCTCCGATATTCGTCCAATACTATTTCAAGTGTTGGTTCTGCGAGAAGTTAGTACAAATAACGTTTTACCCGTAAGGATACTACCTATGAATAACATTTTAGCCGTAGGTATACAACTACTACCTACGAATAACGTTTTAGCCGTAGGTTCTATACCTACGAATAACGCCAACCATATTTAAAACAGGATGAAATAGTTTGAAAGAGAGAAAAAAAAAAAAGATAAAATAAAAGTAAGGAAACTCCCAAACTTGTGGTAAATAAAAGGATTAAAAAGATGGTAAAATAAAAAAGAAATATAAAGTTAGTCTTCGGATGTATCAGTAGAGTAATCGAATTTTGATTTTCTCTGGTAACTGCTTCTAGATCTTTTATATTTTGTTTGAGAGCTATGGTGTCCTCTTTGCGATCCCATACTATTCCGAGTACGTTGCAGATATCATTTGGAGTATACAGACGATCATTTTCGGTGAATTGGTCGCAAACGAAATCGGAGTTTGACGTCCACTGACGCAAGTTCATTGAGGCAGAATAAAATATTTCCTTCGCTTCCTTGTAAATTTCTACTGCTTCTGCTTCTTCTACAGCACCTGTAATTAAGTTGTCGACGTAAAAATGTTTTAGGAGTTTGTCTTTATATGCAGATGATAAATTTTGAAGATGTGTTTTTACGACTGCATTTAAGAGGAAGGGGCTTGATACAGTACCAAAGAGCACTCGAGTGAATCTGTATACCACATGGGACTAGTCTTTGTCCTCTAGTGAGTTGACCCATAAAAAACGAACATAGTCGCGGTCTTCCTCATTCAGTCCTAATTCCAGGAAGGCTCGTTGAATGTCGGCAATCAAAACAATGATATGAAATCGAAAATCCAAAGGAAGACCGCAAAGATTGTCCAGTAACAGAGGTCCTCAGTATATACAGTCGTTAAAGGATGGATAGCCTTTTTTCTTTGACGAACCATCGAAAACAATATGAATATCTTTGTTTTCTTTCATAACTCCATGGTGAGGAATATAATGGACTTTTTTATTGAAAATTTCGGATTCTGGAACGCGTTCTATTATTCCTAACTCCAAATTTTGCATGATCTGCTCGTGATACTTCTTCAATAAACTTGGTTGAGATTTTAACTGTTTGAGAATGGAGTTTAAACGACCTTTGGCCAATCCATAGTAGGTTGGAAGATCTGGAGGAAATGTAGTCCAAGGGAAGGAGACAAAGTATCGATTATCACGGATGTTCATTGTTTTATAGAAGTGAGAGAGAGAGCCGAGTCGTCATTATCTAAAAAGTTGGATCATCTTTGATTCCTATATTCTCAAGCTCATAGAACTGTACTACATTATGAATGGTGACTGCTTGAGGTAGTGATGACTCGATAGCAAGGAATGATTCTAATGGATTTGACATGAAATTTTTTCGTTGATGCCTGCCTGCTAGATTCCAACCGAGTACCGTCTTGCGGAGATAAACGTGATCTCGTATATGTATATGTCCTGGAAGGAGGAATTCCATCTCATAATCGCTGCCAATTAAAATTTGTACCTCCATGTCTTCATCATTTTCGACCAATGGTAAATCTCCGTAACAATTTTGAGGATCAAACTCAGAGAGGTGATGAACTTTAGGATATAAATTATTTGATATAACGTCAATTGAGTGACCTTTGATGTGAAGGAGAGAACCATTAGCAGTCTCAATGGAAAACTCCACAATGGTCATTTTCACCATACGTGTATTATGATCATTAAACGTTCGCACAGGTATTTCGAGATATCCCTGTTCTTCGAGACCTAACAGTTGCGCCAATTTCTTTGAGATGTAAGTTCGAGAACAACCATTATCCTGCATGATACGTGTTTTTACCTTCAAACCATTATTAACAACGATCACGACTGCTGTTTGCATGATGGTCTCTTCTTCATGAGCTAAACAGGCAAGTTCAACTTGAGGTGGATTTCTCGAAGGCATTGTTGCCGGATTTCTGGGGGATGAAGCATTCATAATAGGCAATATTGCATTTCTCTGATTTGGCTTCATGACTGACGAAAATTTTCGTGGACAGAGACTACGATTGTGTTTCTCCTGGCAGTGTGTACAAAGACGTTTACTTCTATATTTTCCGAAAAGGTGTCCTTTATGGAAACACACTATATGTACATAGGTATGGTGGGAGCTTCTTCAACCGTTCCTCGACCGTAGGGAATTTTTCACACTCGTCATTAAAATGGTTCCCTTTACAAAACAAGCACGACTTTTTGTCAACTGACAGCAACGCTTCCTCTGAAGTGTTCCAACGAGAAGGAGGTAGACGAGAAAACTGAATGTAGGAAGTTTGCTGTCTTGTTAGAATTTTATCGTTAAGCATTTCGCGGATTTGTGTCATCGTCAGTCTTTCGTTTAAATTTTTCTCTTGAATTTCAAGAACGAGTTCTGGTGGGAATTTTTCTAGAACAATTGTAATCAGAGAAGTGTTGTTGATATCTTCTTCTGCTAGTTCCATTGTGGATAGTAAATTGTCCACTTCATTGAAGCTATTCCTGAGATGGGCAGGATTTTTGCTAGAATGTTTTATATTACGTAACTTATGGCTAGCCGCACTCACTATCAAATTTTTGTTCCCATACAACTTTTCAAGAGTGTCATTATATCGCATAGAAATTGAAATAAAATGCCAAGTTTTGAGAAGTGTTTTTGAGAAGAATAACTCTCAAATAATTGCGAACAGTTGCAAGGACCAACAATGCCTGATCAAGGAAGGATGAAAATTTCGCTTTTTTTGTCCAGTTCTCAGGATAAATTAGATACCAACAAGCAAGACGGCGCGCCTTTCACGTTGTCACATATTTTTATTTTTAGATATTTCTCCTTTTTCGGAATTCGCATATAATATATTATTTTTTTCATTTAATCTTATGCATTTTTTGATATTTGTGTCATCTAAATTTTCAAAATATTTTTTTTCATATTGCCTATCACTTTTAACAAAACAGAAGTAAGAAATTATGAATAAATTATTGGTGAAGAAAATTTCTATAGAAAACATGTGAACAGGAATAATTTTTAATAACCTCGGTAAGTTATCTAGATAATATCATGTACATATTTCTACTCTGGACATTAAAAAAGAAAAAAAAGTAGAAATTCTTCAGATGACTTGTCTTTGGACCTGTATTCAGAATTCTTATGCAAACACAAAGTACTCATAGCTACTTTTAATCCTGTTATTTAGGAATTTGGGTAAGGTACATGAAACAAAGGGAGTAACTCTGGAGTTTAATATTATTTGGAATTTCTTAGTTACATGCACCATTTTCTTTGTATCTTTTCTCTCGTAGTTCAATTCAAATCTGCTTAATTTTTATTTCAAGCTCTTCTTCGTTTTTAATTTCGTTCAATTTTACACTCTTTCATTCTTTACTTGTCTTGTTCTTCCATACAACCTTTTTTTTTTTTTTTCATTTCTTTATCGTTTCCTGAGTCTTCCAAATTGTTCTCTGCATCAGTATCACACTCTTCCATTTTTCCCTCTCTTCCTACTCTTCTTTTTCAGTTTTCTGCATCCATCTTTTCCAATTATCCATACAGTGATAATTGATTCTACGTATATTTTGTTGCTACAGTCATTCCAATTTTCAGCAATGATTAGTTCTATGACCTCTCTTTTTTACATGCAAATAAAATAACTCCTCCTATTCTCGAGTTGATCAAGTTGAGACTTTGAAAATCCCTTCCTTCATTTAGCTTAATTAGAACAAAATGTCTCAAGACCTTCAATACATTCCTTCGGGTCCATTCACCTCCAGCTAACAATTATTCTTGATGTCGAGTCCTGATTTTTGTAATTCACTTCTATAGGGATTCTTCTGTTAAATCCTGATGATGTTAAGAGTATCTCCTTTTTTTTTATGATGTCAACTACATAACCTAAATCGAGGTTTAATAGGAAACCTGTTCCATAGGGGGAGGGATTTTTGAAAATCTTGGCGTCTCGTCATTTGCGTAGAATGATGGTTGATATTTTTCCAAGTCCTTTTCCTGTCGTATATGTCTTAGAAGTTGAAGTTCTTTCATGTTCCTCTCTTTAAAAATATAGCTTGGAAGTTGAAATTTTTTAAAGTTATCCACTTGTTATAATTGCATAGGTCGATGTACAAAATGCGTTTTCAATTTCAACTCCTCCAATGGTTCAATTTTTTCCAAGTTCCTCTCCTGTCATATATAGCTCGATTCCCAATATTAAAAATGTTTTCAAATCTGACTCCTTCGATATTGAAAATTTTTCCTATCCCTTATTTATCATAATAGAGCTCAAAAGTCTCAATTTTTCCGAGTCCCTCCTGCTATAGTTGGCTTAATTTTCAAAATTTTATCAGATCTAATTCCTCTTTTTGGAACCCCTCCAATTTTGAATTCAATTCTCAATATCAAAACCAATCCGTCCCTTAGAAGAGGATGTGGGAATTTCCTATTCAACTTTATTAAACATGTGATTGTTTTCTATTACAACCTTCAATTGAACTTCTTTTCGTTGAATCCTAGAAATCTGATTGGAAGCTTCATTACAATTTTTACTATCTTATTATTAGTGCTCGCTTTTTTGGGCATTCTAGAAGGAGATTTTTGGCACTCAAGTTGAACAATTTGGCACTTTTGGCAAAATGAAAAAAAAGGGTAATTTTAATATGAAAAAAATGAGTTTACAACCAAATAATCTAAATAAAACGACTATTGAACATAATGATTAGGTGTTTCTCCATATTCTCCTCTGTAAATGACTGCCTCCTACCAGAAAAGATCAATTTATAGTCGGAGAAGGACCGTTCGACATCAACAGACACAATGGGGGCGTAGTTATATGCACTCATCACGGCCGGACTCATCATGACATCACTTGCAACTGTGCCATGAATCATAGCATCATTAACTGCTTGCAGCTGTTCCAGTCCTCTATTTTTATTTGAAATCGAATTCACTTTCCTTTGAAGATAACGCTCTCGTACACCTGGAATTGTATTGATTTTAGAGGTAACGTTGTAGAGTACATGTAACTTGAAAATTTACCCCATTTTTGGCATTTATTTTGTTTTTGGAAATTTTTGGAAAAATGATTTTTTTTTTTTTTTTTGGGGGGGGGGGGTCCTTGATGTCTGAAAAGTACTTATCTTTGATCAGATCTCATTTGCCCTAATTAGAACAAAATTGACAATTTCCAAGGAATGTTAGCTCTACTTATTATACAGATAATCTGAGAATCTATCACCTTTTTTCCTGTCCTACTCTTCAAAATCAACATACTTCCTACGAATATTTTCTCAGTTGTATCCTCTGACCTGTGTAATCATTTCCAACACAGTTTCCAACTCTCGCAACTACCTGTGTTACTCAGTTCCATTTTCCAAATATTTCAGTTGCTTTTCCTCTTCTACTTCTTACAATTGAAGTGATTTTTGATTCAAAAAGTTGATATTGATAAGGGATCATCATATTTTGGTGACTACTATTTTCTATTTTGCCTATTAGCTCTCCTTCATTAGATACTTTCCATCATTATGTGGACATTTTGACGTCATTAGAACTTTTTGCCAAATTAATTATCCTTCAATTTACAAAGTGCTAAATTGTATCGGTAAAATGAGGTATGAAGTGCAAAGAGAAGATCGTTACCGTTATAATATTAGGCTTTAGAGCGCTGCGTGGAGAAAGGGCCTCCGTCTAATGTATTTCTTATAGAACGGAGGCCCTTTTTCCACGCAGAGCTTCAATTGTATCGGGTAAATTAGGTATGTGATGCAAAGGACAATCGAGTTCTTTAAATTTGCTATTGAATAATTCCTTTTCACGCTGATCTTTGTAACACATGTGTGTACTGTGTGACGTCATTAAAACTTTTCGTGGGAGTCCAATTTTGAATTCAATTTTCAATATCAAAACCAATCACTCCTATAGAAGAGGATCTGTGAATTCCTTGTTCAACTTTGTTGAAGACACCATTGTTTTTTATTACAACCTTCAGTTCAACTTGATTTGGTTGAATAATAGAAATCTATTAGAAGCTTCATTACAATCTTTATTTCTTCCAAATCCCTGTAGAATCGTACCCCCTACTTTTTCTGAATACATCCCTCTCAATTTCTCACATGATGTGTCTATAGTTGGAATTCTAATTAGGTTTAAGCTCACACTTTTCTACGCTCATCTGTACAATACGTATCTTTTATTTGATTCTCAGTTTACATCGGTTGCCCTCAACATGATCAAACTGATTGCGCGCCTAAAAACTGCACCCTTTCACCCAAAACTAAGGACCCCACCTTGTAACTACTTACAACCATAAAACTTTCATTATTCCTTAATCCTAACTTAATTCTTGTATCACTCACATAAAAAAACAACCCTGCAACAAACTTGGAATCATTAAAAGTTAACCTATCTTCAGTCTTCATCGAACAGAAATTCCCACCATAAAGAGGTTATTTTCGCTCGATATAGAATTGGTCACTCTCAACTTGAATATTCTCATCTCCTCCTGGGTTTCCACCGGTATGTTTTGAATTGGGAAGTAGTTTCAAATTTCAATTCATCTCTCTTTTTCTTATTCAATGAAGGCTTAGGTAC
This sequence comes from Aspidiotus rigidus, assembly GCA_035079385.1. Classification (NCBI taxonomy): domain Eukaryota; kingdom Metazoa; phylum Arthropoda; class Insecta; order Hemiptera; family Diaspididae; genus Aspidiotus; species Aspidiotus rigidus. The sequence continues at coordinate 5,496,938 of JAVHKY010000052.1, forward strand.
TGTTGTTTTTAGATACGTACCTGAATATTAAAAACAAACCTTTTCTGTGGCCTGTGGCAACCAGTTCAATAAGGTATAATAATAAGTAATTCGGTAACAAGTTGTATAGTCTATTTCTTATACAATTAAGAAAATTATAAACATTCGATAAAATTCAGAAAAAAAAACGTAGGTATCGATTTATTTTTTGTTGGAATGTAGCTTAGATTCTTTCTTCTTCTTTTGCGAAATATTTGTACAGTCTCTATTCTGTTGGCGTTTGTATTGCCGCATCCGCACCAGAACGTAATAATGCAAAGAATTGACAATCATTTCACTTTCATGTTCATCGCATGGGAATTTCAGGTCTACATTTTCACAAATGTCTGTCATTGTTTTCTCATAACAGTTGCTGAAAGATACATTTTTCTCAAAATAAACTTCTGTTTCCTTAAACATTTTGTATAAGTATAAATTGCAATAAAGTAAAAATCCCTTTGTTCATTCATTGACCAGCTCCGCAACATCAAAATCTGAACATTCTAATTTTGTCGAGAGTGCTTGACGACAAACATCACATTTAGAGAATTTCAAAAGACGACGGTATAGATACCCACAAGTCGAATACATTATTATATCCTTTATCTCGCTTGAATCTTCAGATATTGAGATTTCTTCCCAATCATCCTGCTCTACTAAGGAATCTAACTGGGACTTCAAGTTTTGCAGTTGTGAGTCTGAAGGATTTTTCTCATTGAAGATATTGTTGAATTCCTCAAAAGTGATACTTGAACCAACGCAAATTTCTGAATCTGTGGAGCAGTTAAACTGGGAATGATTATATCAATAGTTTACCTTTTCTGACGAGGGATGGTGGCCTGATTTACAATTTACTACAAAACACTCGGGTATTTTATTGCAGATGAATTGAGATTTTTTTTCAGCTCAATCAACAAATTGTAATACGGTATTGTTTATCACAAAAATAAAAATAAACATAGAAACTCAACGTCCCCCTGTCCCTCTGAAAGAAAAAACGCAAAACGCGTTACCAATGCATATCGTTGGTCACGTGCGCGCTGGTTACAACTGAACCCCTGGCATTTCTCATCATTCAATTTAAAACGCAATCGCTGCGGCGATCACTAACGATAAGCCCACAGTCATTAAAACCTATATGAAAGGAAATTTTATGGGCTACAATGTTTCTTCCCCCCAATTTTTCAAATAATCGAATATTTGTCGATATATTATAAAAGAAAGAGAACAAATTGTGAATTCTCCATAAGCGTACATGTATTTAGCCACGTTGGTTGACGACAAAGCTTACAACGCGCTCTAGTATCACAATCATGCAACAGCGACAAAACGACGGACAAGATTTCCGTTTCGTGTCCTTACCCATGGCCGTCTCTAGTTACAAGCCGGTAGGCTGAAAAATGACAACAACGCCAAGGGGCTGACGTTTACATGCACGCTTATGGGAAATACCAGAAAGATTTCAAATACTCGATTTTTTCTCAAATAGGGGGCATTTTAAAGAAAAAGTGAAGAGAACTCAAATTAAAGAACGAACATTTTTTTATTTTTTGCGGGTTTTTTCTTTGAAATCCGTTCACTCGTAATCAAACGACATTCATTTGAAAATGAAAAGTCGTGGTAGCGGACAAAGTTTGGTACTGTAACACTTTGCCGCACGCAACCCGAATCGTCTATGTGAGGAGGCTGATTGCAGCGTTGGCAGATTTAGTCTACCGGCCTGCCATACCTCTATAATGTACCGTGGTTTCAACTTTCTTCTCCTTATTTCAATGTATACTCTTCATCCATAAAGCAACAGTTCATGAGTATATTGTATTCTTGAAATAAATTTGCAAAATACAGAGCGGTTGCGCCGCAGGTGGCAATTTATAGAAGCCGGACAAGTAGGTGATTGGGTATCTTCCACCATAAGGAAAATCAGCTCTATTTCTTTTAATATGAATTTCTGTTAGAAAGTACAGAGAATGAAAATTGTTTTTTTGCAAAACTTTTTTCATCACAATCACCAAGGTCTCAATCCATCAATCAAAGAGTCTGCCACCAGACAGCTCATCACTCGATATATTTTGCAAATTGGATAATGAATATTTATGATTTTATTATAGCAAAAATAATTTTTTTGGTTCATATGAATAAAAACGCGTTCCTTTGGTGCTTTGTTGTACAATACAAAACGAGTTTTATTCTCTAGAGTTGGGGTTTGTTGGCAATGAACAGCGTTGTACAGAGTAACAGGTAGAACGTCATACAATGAACAAAACAAGTAGATAAGAAATATATCTAGTGTATTTGTATTAATTTAATCAAGTGGACTGGAGATACTTTGTCACGTAATTTTCTGTAAGATATAGTTGTAATTTTCTGTGAGATGGTAGCTAGTTGAAGTCAAGATGTCAAGTGACAACAATTATGAATCAGATGAGTTGTATGGAAATAATATTCCTAAAGAAATACGCAAAATAGCCACCGCTGCTGTTGTTGATATAAAGGAAAATATAATTTCGTACTTCACGTATTTCTGTAGCGGTTAAAATAGCAAAACAAAGATATGTGCTGATGAACGTGTATTACCGACTGAATATAAAAACGAGTACAAAGCGCTGTAATATAATGAAAGGTTGGTTATCAAAAAAGAGCCTGTTTCATTGCGCAGGTTGATGCTGATAAGATTATAAGATTTACCAATACACACTTATTGGCTGCAATTTCCTTTTCCTCTGGGGTTCGGACCAAAAATATATACAAAATATACAAATATACAATCCATAATATACACAATCATGATGAAACATATAATGGAGCACAAAAAATGAATTTTACAAAAATATTATCAACGTCAAGAATAAATGCTTTAAATGTGAAAACGACTAAATAAATGATTAAACTACATTTGATATCTTAGAGGTGGACAACTTACACGCCCGCGTGAAGTATCCACAATTTTTTCAGTGTTTTGTGTACCTTGATTAGAGATTGACCCTGACGGTTGAGGTTGAGGTTGCTAGTCAACTACTTCTTAGTGATGGGCGGTTATTGGTTGTTAACCAGTTAATTCTTGAGTAAAATTAACCAAATAACTGGTATATTATGGAGTAGTGGTTAAACCAGATAACCAGTTCATTTGAGTGCAAAAACCGGTCAACTGCTGAAATTAGGATTCTTTAAATATTATCACTGTTATCACTATAATTCATGAATACTTCTCTCTTTCTTTTGAATTTTTATCAATTTTTGTGTTTTTTGAGACTGGAAAAGTGGACGACTCTCCTTGCGGAATAATTTCTCAGTTACTCAGTTGACCGGTTATTTTAATAGGTTATGATCGGTTAACCGGTATTGGGATTTTTAAATAACCAAATAATCGGTCTTTTGAAATAATCAATAACCGCCCATTGCTACTTTTTTTTGAGGATAGATAGTTGAGGAAATTTTTTCTTCGCTCAGATCTTCCTTTTCTGATGTTACTTGGTTTTCAGAATCAAATGAGCATTTCAGTATTGACGCGTAGTTTTAGCGGGGAACCCGCTATCCATTTTGTTAGGAGATTACATCCTCAGGAAACGTCCGCGTCCGCGAAGTTAGTAACCTAAGGTTAGGTTAGGTTACGGGACTTAGAAGAATTTCGAGTCTCGAGCTATATATGAAAGGAGGGGGACTTGGAAGAATTTTGACTTTCGAGCTACCGTCCGCTGTCCAACCAAAAACTTAGAAAAATTTTGAGACTCGAGCTATATATGATAGGAGGGGGACTTAGAAGAATTTCGAGTCTTGAGCTATATATGATAGAAGGGGGACTTGGAAGAATTTCAAGTCTTGAGATATATATGATAGGAGGGGGACTTGGAAGAATCGTGACTTTCGAGCTATATATGATAGGAGGGAGACTTAGAAGAATTTCGAGCCTCGAGCTATATATGATAGGAGGGAATGTAGAATGATAATTTCGATTTAAATTATATGACAAGATTATCAACTCAGTTCCACACCACCTGAGAGGTCGAGTTAAGGAATTGCGGGTTCCCCGCTGCCATTGCAACGTCTGCAATGGCTTCTAATTTTTCTCTTCTTCTACTAGAGGCTTCAACATATGCCAATTTTAAACAATCAATCAAAATATTATCTTCCTTCTTGCCCAATTTTATAGTGTAGAACTTTTTGGATTGTCTAATAACGTCATGTGGGCCCTCATATGGGCTTCTAATGGTTGTTGTACCCAGTCAACACGCATGTAGACCTTTTTTGCCGTTGGTAAATCTTTGGGAATGTATACAAGCGATGATTTTTTATGTCTAAACAACAAGGGTTGTAGCTTACATATGCAGTCACGCAACTGTGATATATAGTATGTACTTTCATTTTCCATTGAAATGCCGGGTCTAAAAAATTTTCCTAGAAGTTGTACACATCTTCTATGTGTTAAATCTGCTGGTGACACTTCTGTCTCTTTGCTAACGGCCGTTTGTAATCCAAGGAGGATTAATGGTAGGTCTTTTTGCCACTTGTTCCCACAACATCTCAGTCCTTGCTTCAAAGAACGCTGCATTTGTCCTACAATTCTATTTGCCTTTGGATTATACAGTGTTGAGCCTAACAGTGTGCAAATTTTGTTGGAGAGTTGGGAATGGTACTGAGGTCCTTGATCTGATATAAATTGGATGGGTACTCCATGCCGACTGACTCATGCGTCAATAAATGCTCCAGCAACACTGGTGGTTGCCTTGATACTTCTTAGTGGAACGGTTTCAACCCAGCGTGTAGTGCAATCAATAAAAGAAATCGCATATTTGTATCCCTTAACTTCTGGTAGATGTATACTGCTACTGTCGGTATGTACAGTCTCAAAAGGATTGACTTGCGGATATTGTTTGATTTCCGACTTTGTGTGACGCATTACAGTTCTGGCATTTTTGGACCAAATTGCGTATTTCGAGTTCCATTCTCGGCCAGTATTAGGTACGTTTGATGATTTGTACTGATACACATCTTCCCAGATGTGAACTTCTATGAAGTTGATCATAAATACTTTTGTGGGACAAAAATCAAAATTTTTTTCCTATTATTGATAACAGAGCACAGTCGCTTCTTCTGCGTTGAAACATACTTTGCGCAATTTATTTTCTGCTTGCCATTGTATAACATTGATGTCCTCTTTTTGCTCTTCTGCAATCATTTTGAGCAAGATTATTTCCAGCGCGGCAACCTCTGGCCGGCTTGCAACGTCGGCGACCACGGTACCCTTTCCTTTGATGCTCTATCTTTGTTGTAAACTGAGATATAAATTCCACTTGGCGCAAATGTTGTTCAAGTATAATACACTTCTTCGGTGTGAAAAGTGTCAACAATAGCTTGTGGTCGGTTACAAGTGTCAAATTGTATCCCTGAATGAGGTACTCAGAATTCTGAACGCAGATTTATAAGGCGCGAGCTACATAAGGGGCAACTCGGCAACATGCAATGTGCAACTTGCAACTTCACCCTCCACTATGTGAACCAAATCACTGCAACGCGGGCAACAAAACCAAAATAATTTGGTTTTGTCGAGTTGCTTGTTGCTTGTAAAGATTGCCGCTTATGTAGATTGCGCCTAAGGCATACAGCTTTTTATCGTAAATTGCTTAGTTGAGTTGTGCATTTTTCAAATAAAAAGCAATGGGCTGGGGTTTGCCATCTACCACTTGTTCCAAAACGTCGCCTACTGTAGTACCGCTTGCGTCGCATGTAAGTTTTAATGGAAAATCTGAACACACAACATGAAGCAAAGTATAATAATCTATGAATGCCTTTCTTACTAATTCAAAGTCACTACACAAACGTTTGGTCCATACTATGGGAGTGTGATCTTTTTTCCCTTTGTGACCTTGCAACGTGTTGTACAACGGCGCGAGTAACTGTGCTGAGTAACTATGCTGAGTTAGAAACAAATTGATGACAGAACAAAAATGTGCCAAGCTCTTTTTGTTTGGCCGTTACTGTCTTTGAGTATTTAATTTTGCGAATATATTTGATACGCTCCTCCATTGACTCAAGACCTCTGTGTGATATACAAAATCCCAGAAACTGCACTTTTGTTTGCAGGAACCGTGATTTTTTGGCGTTGATTGTGAGACCATATTCCTGCAACTTGGCAAACAAAACACGCAAGCCCTCAAGGTGCTCCTCTTCTGTTTTAGAAAAAACCAAAATATCATCGAAGTATATAAACATGAAAGGTGAATTGTGTAAAACGGAAGTGATGAATCTCATCGAAGTGCTAGAGGCGTTTTTTTGACCAAATATTCATATAAACCGGATTGCGTAATAACTGCCGTTTTATGTATGTGTGCGGCGTCAACAAGGATGTTGTGATATGCTTTAACATAACTAAAATAACACATTCCCTCAAGACAATTAAATTTGTATAATCAGTGGTATATGGGGTGGGATATCAATCTGGCACCGTTTGTGCATTGAGTCTGCAAAAATTTCCACAGTACCGTTTTTTGCCATCTTTTTTCACTATGACAAGGGCGACGCCCATTTGGACTTGGATGTGCGCACCATCTCAACCCATTCCATCTCACAATACTCTTTGTCTACCTGCTGTTGGTTGCGGTACAGTCGCTGATGTACAGGTTAACCGGTTGTTTCTATAAAATGCTCAGTATTGTGAGGCTTTTCTCTGTAGCTTGGGGGTTGTAACAGCGGCGTATTGTTTAGCATTGCGGCAACGCGACCATCAATATCCTGGATTGCCGTGATGAGGTGGACGGATTGGGTAGACGTATAGTATGTGAATCCGTTTGTAGAAAATAGCGTTTGTCCATCAATAAGTTGTTTGCACAAGAAGTCAGGTAATAATTGATGTTCCTTAAGAAAATCAGCGCCGATTACAGGAGTTGAGATATCGGCTACAACAAAGAAAGCTCCAATTGTATATTTCCCCGAGTCCAAGATCGATTGCGAGCGTCGTAAGGCCATAAATCTTTATTGGCTGTCTGTTGACCAACTGAACCGAATAATTGGTACAACTTTTGATCTGTTTTGCCCATTTACAAGGAATCACAGTGATGTCTGATCCCGAGTCAATCAAGAAACAAATGCGTAAAAGCTTATCCCTAGCAAATAGTCGTGGCAATTTATTCACGCGGTCCCTGTTTACCGCGTCAATGGAACCACATTCTAGTTTTCCAATTTACTCTTGGCGTGTTTACAAGTCGGTCTGCACTTGGTGGCATTTGTCCCGAACGTATAATGATACCAACATTCCCCATCATATAACTCTACGCGACGAGGCCGACCTGGGTATCGTGATGAACTGCAATGACGATAAAGTGGTGTGGGTGAGCGGGAGGGCCGCCGTGATGCCTCACGTGAGCGATATTCTGGAGAATGAGTGCAATAATGAGAACGAGACCTTTGCTCCCCGGATGGAGAACAATCGCGAGTACACTCAACCCGAAGAGCGACAATCCCTTTCGACAGTGAATTTAGCGCGTCGATAATTAACGTATCCCGCAAATTTTGCGAATTTTCAATAGCATTAAGCTGGACTTTTGGTGTCTTGTTTTGACGCAGTAGTTCGTAGACGTTATCGGCTTGCTTGGCTAACTCATCAAGTGTCATTGTGGAACAGCCATTACCTCCATGCTTTGACTATACAAACTACAACCCAGTGGTAGTACCACTGGGTTGTAGTTTGTTTAGTCAAAGCCTCCATATCGTCAAAAAATCGCTTGTATTTCTTTAAGCGCTTTACCCTTGACATTTGATTCTTCGAATAATTTTCTGAGCTGCTTTTTGTGTGAATCGCCAAACTGAAGAATTTTTTTCGCAGCTGTATACAGTGAAGATTCGCGCTGCGTCGTATCTGAATTATTGACGCTCTCGATTATGTTTTGTATCTTCTCGGACTGGTTTATCGAGAGGCATTGGAGAAGGTAGGCAGATCGGTCCAATTCCTCTTTGACATCATTTGCTGTAAAAATCGTTTCCACTGTGAGGAATCATGAACTCGGATTTTGAATTGAAAATTCCCGTAACTTAATTTTGCGTGACATTTTTGATTCAGTTCTTATCGCAGCACTCTTAAGCTTTATAAAACAACGAATTACAACCGGTGGCGATAAAGTTTTGAAATCAATAGCGTCGTTCTCACTTGTATAGAACAAAATAATACTCGACTGGTCACTGTTCTTCGCGCACGAATTATGGACTTATAACTTCACATTTAATAAAAAAAAAACTTCGCGTATAAATAAAGATACTTGGCGATAGTTGTGAAAATCGTGTGCTGACGAATAAGATAAGATTAATTAAATTTATGCTGCTGGCAGAGTCCTCAATTTGTAGCGGTTAAAATAGCAAGACAAAGACATGTGCTGATGAACGTGTAGGTATTACCGACTGAATATAAAAACGAGTACAAAGCGCAGACGTCGGTTATTGAAAAAGAGTCTGTTTCATCGCGCGGTTGATGCCGATAAGACTATAAGATTTACCTGTACACACTTAGTCACTACATTTCAAACTTTCCAGAAGCAACAGAATATTTTGAAATCATTTGAGGACGTGTTCTTGGCCTATTTTCATTAATTACCAAAAAAATTTGCACCTTCGACCTTGTGGTCCAAGTATTCAATATTACTCACTACCATTACCACGGATGCGCATAAAAACATTTATAATGAGAACTTCACAAAACTGCGTACTTTCAACAAGAAAAAGGATGTGAGTTATAAGAAGAAGGCAAGTGTTTTTGTTGGAGTAAGTTCAACAATTTTTAACAAAAGCTCCTGATGATCAGTCGCTAGCGATCAAAGCTGTTTTTATTGTTGGTATTTTTGGAGCCTCCTAACTGTGTTAAACAGCGAATGATCCTGAAATATGTTCAACAACATGGTAATGTACTCCTCATTGGAGTAATAAGAGATATAATAATTCATATAGACGCATCTTTTGCAATTTATAATGAACAATGTCAGATCCTCGACAAATACAAGAGAGCACCATGACCAAAGAAGTGCGATTCTCCAAAATTTTTCCTTGATTATTGGAACAGAAAGTGCACAAATCAGAATATCCATCATCATTGAGCACAAGTCACAATTTCTCTGCAAAAGTTTATTTATATTCTGCTCATCTTTCAGATAGTGAAAGTTCTCTAGCTAATAGGTCGATATGATTCCTTCAGTCTGTGATGATTGTAATCAGATTAAATTTGATAATGATAATGAAATTGAACATACTAAGTCCAACAGGTATTGGAAGTTACACAAAATATTTCAGTTGCAAGTGATACCCCTAGTTTTTCTGATGACCTGGGTTTACTAAACAAATTAATGACAAATTTGACCAACAACTCATGTTTTATTTTAGTACCATTAACATTAATATTCATTGGAAAAATTGAACATTTGCCTTTCTGCGTAGTGGGATGCGTATTGTGATTTTTAACTTTGACCTTTTATCTTCTCTTATATCTACTTATTTTAATTTTTATTTCTCAAAGGAGTTCTTTTCATTCTTCAAAGATTTTGTTTTCATTTCTCCAAGACGTTGTGATCATTATTGTTATTATTTCTTTGTTTTTCCAAAGTTCTTTGTGGTGTTTCTGTATCTGTACAAGTATGTATACATATTTTCAATCCACAACTTTATTATTTTCTTGTACTGTAAGAAAGTTGACGATTTTTATTTTGTTTCATTTTGTTCTATTAATTGATTATTTCTTCTTAGTCTATCTCATATTTTAATCATTTTTTAAAACAACGCTCCAATTGTTTCTTGTGTTCATTAATTGTAAGTAAATTACAATTTTGTTATTCTATGTATATTTCCTTTAACAATGTTTTGATTCTTTAATAAAAAAAAGTTGACATTTTTCAAATTTCAATGTCCAGACTTCATATTTTTTTGGTTCAATTACAAATCTTACTCAAAAATAAGATTTAGAGAATTTTAATTTTCATTTGTAAATTACTTATTGATTGTCTCGCGTGGTTATTCATGTGAACTGAAAAATAGGAAACTAAGGAAAGCGATTAACTTGCGCCAGGGTTGCGATGTTTTAAACAAACGATGTTTAAAACGTGTTTAAAACATGTTTAAAACAGCAAAAATCGAGAAATTTACATTGGCTCTTATGAGAATGTTTTAAACGTTTTAAACAAATTTTTTGTTTTAAACGTGTTTTTTTTTAAGAAAACCGTTTTTTTTGCAACCCGGACTTGCGCTGCATGGTAGCCCTCGCTGCGGCTTGAGTCACCAAAGCGCTTGTATAGTTATAACTTTCCTCCATACCTTATAGCGTTATATATCTACTATTTGTTACTAACCCAATCATACATTTTTTGTTTCTGTTTATTTGGTTTCAGAGATCAATGAAATAATAAACTTGGACTGATATGCCATACATGTATGTTTACTCTTAGTCTTACTATAAACTTGCCATCTTGATAGAAGTAAATGGTTAATTTTATTTTTAGAAAATTAGTTTCTAATATATCATCATTGACATATTATCATATTAGTTTTGTAAATGTTTTCTCCGTTGGAACGGTCTTTGGTCTTGGACTACAACAATCTTTTATTGTACTCTCAAGTAGATGTTGACATATTAGCTTGATTTATAGTTTTCAAATGATGATACTTACCAAAGTACAAATTCTGGGCTCCTATTACCTTAGCAAATAAATTTTAACATGAAGTCCGACATTCATCAATTTCCAACTGCTTCAACTTGCGCACTTTCCTTTGCTTTTTTTCACCTTTTTTCTTTTCAAGTTGGATAGATTCTTTTTTTTCTCTCTTTTTCAATTATTATACTGTGTCAGTTGAAAAAGAAATGAATAATGTCTTCTTCAGATCACTGAAACTTCAAGAAAAACGCAAGGTAGAATATCTAGCTGAAAGTGGTTTTAAAATATTGACTGTCAGCGATTGAGTAGAAATACAAGATGTGAAGTCAAGAATCATTGCCTTTGGCTGGGAGCTAATTCAAATACATTCATTTATTACTTAGTTGACATCTTGACTTTTTAAGAAACATCAGAATAATGTTCTAAACCCAGTTATTTCATAATCAGTACAGATTACATAATTTGTACAGATTAATCAATATTTTTCAAAAGCTGACTTCGGAATAAAAATTCCATTTTACGTAATTTATCAACAAGCTTGTAGCTTTCTCAAAAATTATCAAAGCAATTGCGCAAGCTTGAATTTGAGCAATTTGTGGATTTAGCTTCAAGGTCCTGGTGGCAGTACAAGAGAATCAAAAGACACAAGTACCTAGATAGTACAGTCAAATAAGCCTGTAAAGAGATCAACTTGTGGGATTAATTCCTAATAAGCTAATTTTTAGTATAAATGTTTCACAAGGGGTCCCAAACAACATACTGAAATTCCAAACCTCTGCCCCAGGTTTTGACTGATCCGTAGGGGGAAGGTCACATTTTGCAGCTTTTCTTTGTAGCTCATTTTCTATGCATTTTATTGAAAAATGTTTCAGATGAAAGTTGTAACCCACAAAATTTCCTACAAAAAAGATGCTTATGGCTTTTCTGATTGAAGCGATAAACGGCGAGATAATGGCCCCTGCATCTCAGTATAGATATAATATTTTCTTGGTGGGCTGGTACTAAATCAGCGAAAAACAAACGCGCCAGCAGCAAGGAATGAGCTTACACGCTTGTGTGACCACAAGATTAAATGAGCAAGAAAAGGCATGCCAATTATCATTGAATCACTTGGTATCAAGCACCCCATTGCACAGGAAGGAAGAAGGATTGGCTAATGTTTTCTCTTGAATCTTGATTAGTGATTACAACCCTTAGGCCATCTAGTTTATAGACTGCCAATCATAATACAAACACTGTTGGAACATTGTAGGGTTTATAAGTTTTTGGAGTTGGATTTCTCTTCCATGAAAAAAACAAACGCCCGTGTATTACCAAGAGCGCCACCGGCTGCACACTTCACACAAGTATGCATCTTGAAATAGCTCAGAATTGTCTCTCTTGTGATATAGTACTTTGGTTCTTTCCAAGAGAACAAGTGGCGATTGAAGTTGAGTTGAACAGTGGAAGTCAATTAATTCTAAAATGAATTAATTTCGAATCTCTGTCTTGATGGATCCCAGATTTTGAATTGACAATTGAAGACTAATAGTATTTTAGATCGGTTGTTTCCAGGACCCACAACAAAACTTGACAGCCCTATGTACCGGTGCAGTCTAAGGTCTTGAAATAGACCTTTCTGTCAAAAGGGCGTCCGCTCAATGTATTTCTTATGGAACGGACGCCCTTTTGACAGAACATTCTTCAATTTCTTACATAATTTTTGATTGATCTTGACCCATATCAGCAATATTGGTTATTCACGACAGAACTAGTCGCATTGAGCTAACCGCACGCCAGTGTTGTTGACACTGAGTTTTGCTATAACACTGACTACCCATATTGACTACAAACGTACCAGACGAATACTCGCATTCTTAAAAAAGTTTTTATTTTGCTGGATACTACCACAAGAACGTACTGCGTGTTAACTAGCATCTTTCCTTTCCCTCTCTCTTATATTTACATCTTGACACGCAGCACATTCTGGTGGTAGTATCCAGCGGAGTGAAAACTTTTTTAACATTGCGAGTATTTGTCTCGTACGTGTATAGTCAATAGCTATAATCAGAAAAAATAAGAAACCCTCCCTGATTAATAGAAATACAAACTATGATGACTTTGAGGAAAAATTATAATCTAATCAACCTAAAGGTGAAGCTCAAAACTATAGTCTGTCCGCAAATAGAATAGACCGATGTAAACAAATCCGCGAACCGCTTCCTCCAATTGTAATCAATTTTGTCGTATGGTCGCGGGTCGCGGGTTTGTTTACATCGGTCTATTCTATTTGCGGACAGACTATAGAGAGAAGCTGGAACACCAAACGGAACGCTTCATCCAGCTAGTCTATAAAGCCGCAGCTAGCTCTACGCCATCACAAGAAAAAAAACGCCAGCTTATGGAGGAAGCTAGACAGTTGAAAGTTATAACAGTTGACAAGGAAGAAAAAAAAAAATGAAAACAGAGCAGATCTGACAGTATGGCAGAAAGTGAGAAAGAAATATTCTAAGGTATCTGTTTCTGTCAAGACTCAGGGCTTGCACAGTTATTTTTTGGTTAACTAGGGCATTGACTATAAGTATATTAATTCGTAACCCAGACGTACAGTCCTATTGTTATAAGCGGTGTCGTTTTGCTGAATACGGATTCAGGGCCGTGCTTTACAAGCTTTTTAGTTTTGGATACAAAAACTTGGGAGCGCTGTTTCAAGAAACTTGGACTTGTACAGGTACGTGCAACCTAACTGGTCAAAGAGGGGTAAAATGAAACCTAAATATGTTGCTTTTATTCAGATGGAGGTTGATTCTTTCTGCGTTCAACTAAGTATATGCGGGCCCAATACAGCAAAGAAAAATTTCCAAACAAAGGAATGAAATACGCTGATGAGGTGAGAAAAAAAAAAAAAAAAATATTGTTGTTGACAAACTATACTTATTCAACAATAGAAAAAAGTACTACTTATTGAGAATGCGAATTCACAAAAAGCCGGGCGGAAAGGCGATACGAGAGTTGAAGAAGCAGCCAAGTAAATGAATAAAGGCATATATTTTGAGCACAGGCCGTGATTTCAAATATATCTGATTCATTGTAACATTACCTAGTACGAAACCACCCTCGATCATTGACTATAATTATACACTTTGTAAGCGAAGTGTTTCTATCAATCTTTTATTGTTTCTCCCTAAGTATAATTTAAATGTTGACTCTATCAATTTTTCATGGTTTCTTTCCTAGTCTAATGGACTGTATTATTTGTGATAACGCAACATGAATATGAATGAAAGATGCATAGGTGTGAGTGAGCTACTTTTGGCAGAAGAACCTATTTTGCTGAAAATATATCCATTTGGCATTTTGCTCCCTATAAGAAATACATGCGAAGCAAAGATGACCATGGTATTAATTTATTATGAGATGTTAAAATTTACAGAAAAGTTCATATTTTAAATTTATCAACTTCTCGCTATTTGAAAAAAAAATCTCTTGACCGTATCATTTTTTATATTTAATTGGTAGCGTAGTGATCTCTGTTCCGTGTGTATTTCTTATGGGAGCAAAATGCCAAATGGACAAAATTGATCTTTTCATCCATGATATCGATAGTTGTGACGTAACAATAACTCAGTCCATTGAAACATATTGATTCCATGAATTTTTTTATGGTTTCTACCTTCGTCTAACTCAAATGTTGATTCTATCAATTATACCGTGCTATCAATCTATTTGATGGTTTCTCTCTGAGTCTAATTTAAATGTTATTTCCATCTATTTTTTATGGTTTCTTCCTTAGTCTAATTCAAATTTGAATCTATCAATTTATCATGGTTTCTTACTTATTAGTCTAATTCAAACATATTGATTCCATCAATTTTTTTCGGCCGCGTGACGTATGGTTTGCGCGTTGCATCCTCTTTCATTTTTATTTATTTTTAAAAATCCTAATTTAAAGATAACAATTACAAATTTCGGTCTAAAAAATTGTAATAATATATCTGACAGAATTTTGACGAGAAAAAATTTTCCAAGAAAAAAAAAGTGAGGATCTTGAGCGGGGCTCGAACCAGGGTAAAAAGGAGAAAAGTCATTTTAGAGGAAACATATACGGTCGCTAACGCGTACGCGTTTGTACGTGTGGTTCGGCGTTGTAATTGCCGCGCTTACCTACTTCAACCAAATACCCATTTTAACCGTGACATATGTGAGAAAAGGATGCTCATCGCCCATTGGCGCTGGAACACCATTTCTCTCTGATTGGACATCTCATCAGAGAGAAATGGTACTCCTGTCAGTAGGCAATGAGCATCCTTTTCTCGTCGCAGGTCACATATATAGTCAATGTCCTAGATCGTTCTACAAAGGAAGAAAGTGAAAGGTGAGAAAGATAGAGACCGGTTGTGTAGCACAGTGGCGTGACAGAGAACGCAAGGGAGTCCGGACACCCGAAAAAAAGAGAAATTTATACTAGTTTTCTTTTTTTCATCCTTCCTTTGAGAAAATCTACCCACAATAGATTGATCGATAGACACCCGGCAACCAATTAACAACAACCAAGCTATACAAATTAGTAGTTTATGCTAATCGTCATTAGCTAATTATCAAAGGGATTAATAAACAGACCGAAATGATAAATACGTTCAACGAAGTATAAGTACCTGCAAAAATGATGTGTCGTGACGAAATTTAATGATGGTATCCCGAACGAACTTGCATACAAATTAATAGTAGGTTCAAACAAAATATTTACATTATATACAATAGGAGTCGAAATTTTTCCAAGTTTTTTGCCGGACGGCATACGGCGCACGGCAGATTTCTCCAAAAACCCCCCTTAGAACAGGTTCACTGTTAAAATTTCCGCCTCCGGGCTACGTACAAAAGAGGGAGACGTGGAAAAATTTCTTTCTCCCAACTATATATGATAGGTGTTTCAGGCTAGTTAGTAGGTCTATACTGTACATTGAGCCTAGTTAGTACATATAAGCCTAGTTATACTGTACAGTATATCAAGCCTAGTACAACGAAGGCTGAAGTTCGACATTTTTCAGGCTAGTCATTATAGGCCTAGTATAGTATTAGGCCCAGTATAATTAAATCCAAAGTTCGAAATTTTTTAAGCTAATTGAATGGTCGGGTAGAAAAAGGGCCTTAGTACGATTTAGGGCCCTTTTTCGATTATTAGTGATTCAAGTTCAGCACTCTCTCCTCTTCACCTGGTAAAAATTTTAATTCATTCTGATGACTGTAGAGTACGTAAAACTATGTTGAAGTGGAGCATCTACTGTGTTTGAACTCTCATAGGTAGTTGTAAAATGGCTGCAATCGAGGTTGTCTCAAACTTTGCCTCTAGATTAGCTTAATGTACACTGAAAATCGATACAGATGGCATCGTGTATATTTAGAAAGCCATCATTTTTTCATTTCCCATGCCTATTTATAGCCATGATGATGAACTTTGACCCTCTGAGAAATTTACTTTTTCGAGGATTTTTTACTCGAAAATACTTATTATTGAAATTGAAATTGAAATATATTTTATTTCCCTCCACTGAGATATAGATCTCGTGTTGGACGGACTTCTCATTACATGATATGTACAAATTTTCGTAATATTAATAATATTTGTTTTCAGCTTTACGATATCGGTTAGTTGGTTTTCGTTCTTTTGGTGTGCGTTAGTCTTTTCGTTTTTTTTCTATTATGTTTCGTATCGTTTTTTTGTAATTAGTTATTTTTGCGTTTACTATTTCTTCTATATCGTCCATGTTTAGTTTGTTAAAGTATTGTAGTCCTTTGTATATTCCTGTTCATTTTCCTGCGTCAGTTTTTACTTTCGGTAGTGTAATTGTGAGTTCGTTGTTCGTTGTTTTTCTACTTTTCTCCCGTATATTTCTTAGATGGCCGTTTTTTTTTACATATTTTATGGTACTAATTTCGTGTAGTTCTTCTATTGTCGGCACCTTTGTTTCTTTGAATATGTCTTTTGTGTGATATCTTTTCGGTTTGTTATACAAAATTTTCAGGAATTTCTTTTGACTACGAATTACTGTTTTCAGATTTACTTTATACGTTGCCCCCCCCCCATGCCGCGATTCCATATTGAATTTTGGATTGGATCATTGCCATGTAAATTAATCTTTTTGTCTTTTTCGGTATCATATTTTTTATTTGCAAAGCCAGATATATTGTTTTCAGAAGTTTTCCTGCTACGGTTTTCACATGCTCCTTCCAATTAAGAGTATTTCGTATGTGTAACTTTCATTAATGTTTGGCATTCACCTTCTTCTTCATGACTCTTTTCGCTACATTTTGTATTATGGACAAATATTTTCACATCTTCTTCGTTTTTTTTATTCTGTAGGCTAAACTGTATAATGTTCGTTTTTTTTAGGTTTAATATAAAGTTATTGTTATTGAGCCAGCTTATTATCATCCCTAGATCTTCCTCAGTGTGTTGTTTCACCTCCCCCCACGTGTCGCCTTTTTCTATCATTACTGTATCGTCAGCATACGAGATTATTTTTCCATTGATTTCCACCCTTCCCAATTCATTCATATATATTAGAAATAATATGGGCGACAAGGCCGACCCCTGTGGTGTACCCACCCTCAGTTGGAGATAGTTACTTTCTGTTCCTCCTATTCTCACTTTTTGCCTTCTACATTCCAAATATGATTGGAACCAATTGAGCACCTTTCCTCCACATCCTGCTTCCTTGATTCTTTCAATTAATTTCTCGTGCTCAACTAAATCGAAGGCTTTAGAAAGGTCTTGGAACACGGCTAGACATTTTTTTCCCTTATCTATTTCGTTTATAAGTTGTGTATTATGAAGTTTGCTGATTGCGTCTTCCGTTCCCATGTTTCTCCTAAATCCCAACTGACTTTCTACAAAATATTCCCCCCCTTCTAGATAAGATACTAGTTGTTCCTTCACCGCTTTTTCTATTATTTTTGATACATTCGAAAGTAAAGAAACCGGCCTATAGTTATTTACATCCTCTACATTGCCTCCCTTATATATTGGCCTAATGACTGCTCTTTTGTAAAATTCCGGGAAGATCCCAGAGCTTATGCTAAGATTTATCAAATGGGGTATTGGAGTTGCCAGTCTGTCTCTATTTTCCTTTATTATTTTTGCTGGGATTTGATCCACTCCTGCAGCTGCGTACAATTTTAAACTGTTAATTATCTTTTTTGTCGTATATTCAGTTACAGGATTGAATTTTTCCCAGGTCGTATTTTCCTCAATTTTTTCGTTTATCTCCGTCCTTATCGTAATTTTTGATTCCCGCCTGTCCTTCCTTATTTTTTCGATTTCTTTCTTTGTAGTATCCGTCATATTCGTGTAGTGTTGATTAAATGTTTCAACTATTTCTTGCATATTAGTTGTGACAGTTCCTTTGACCATTAAGCTTTTAGGGTCCTTACCCTCTCTTTTTCCCTTTCCATTGTTTACAACCTTATGAAGAGTTTTCCACATTTCTTTACTATTGAAAGGGGTGTTGTTTATTTGCTTTGCGTAATGTCCGTTTTTCTTTTCTTTATCATGGCTGTTACTTCATTCCTATAGGCTTTATATTTCCTATTTAGTTCCTCATCTTGTGGTTTTTTCCTAACTTCTAAGTGTAGTCTATCTCTATATCTTACCTTCTGAATTAGCATTTTCGTTATCCATGGTTTTAATTTAGTATATTTATTCTTTTCGTAGTAAGTGTACTCATTTTTCCCTATTATTCTTTTCAATATACTTGTAAAATTCTCGGTCGCTGTGTTTATACATTTTTCTTTCACTACTTCCTTCCAATCTTGTATATTTATATCTTTAGTTACTCCCTCATAACCTATACCCTTCTTAATGATTTTTTTTTTCTTTCCTTTCTTTCTATCTTACTGCTTTCTCGCTTTATTGACATTAAGGTGGGGTAATGGTTGGTTATGTTTGTGAGTAGTACTATTGTTTTACTGATTTCGTTTTTGTTATTCATGGGGAAAAATATGTGGTCTAGGCAAGTCTTAGTTTCATTTGTTACTCTTGGGTATTCGTTTATACAGGGGATTAACCCCATTACTGCAGAACAATACTTGCAAATGTGGGTATTGGCTTGAAATACATTCATTTATTATTATTACTCTTGACAAGATCCAAAAAGTTACTAGAGCGCGTAAAAAGTCGATAATTGCAAAAAGAGCCTTAATTGCGCAGACTATCACGCGCTCTAAAGGCAACTCAGAAACTTTCTAACGTTCTAATTTTCAGTGATTTTGTAGATCAGACATTCATATACAATCCTATCAAGTTTTATGACGTTTGGGTCTTTCCTTATGGCATCTCTATGAATCTGAACTTTCAAATGCGTTTTTCTCGAAAACTACTTTTTGTATCAAGGCCCTTTTTCTACCCGACCATTCAATTATACACCTAGTATGGTATATTAGGCCTAGTACGTATAATGAAGGCTAAGGTTTGACACTTTCCAGGCTACTTATTATTTTTCCAAGTCCCGTGTTTCAGGCTAGTTAGTATAGGCCTAGTAGACCGTATATTAATCCTCGTTAGTATAAACCTAGTTATTCTGTGCGGTATATCAGGCTTATTTTGCTTAGTCGTTGTCAGGGACTTGCAAAAATGTCCACTTTCGAGCTATATATGATAGGAGTTTCTATTTCGGCTGTTAGCTTGAAATATTGTATTCTAGACCAAGAAGAGGGGCGAACAAGCGGAGCGAGTGAGATCTCGAAAATTATGCTAGGCCTAATATACAGCATACTAGACTTGTTTATTTATTTATTTTTTATTAAATGTTTCATGTCTTTGCTCTGGCCTGAATTTCGAAATTTGCGTGCGTGCAATACTAGCTTAGTATACTAAGCTTCATTATACTAGCCCTAATGTACATTATACTAGCCTAATATACTAGCTGAGCTATACTATTTGACATTGTATACTGGGCTTGCTTCATACTAGACTGGCTTTATATACTAGCTCTAAACTAATACTGGACAAAGGAGGCGAACGAGCGGACCCATCGAGAAGGGCTATGAAATCCAGACCTGATATACAGTATACTAGCTTATTCTGAATAAACTTATACTAGACAAAGAAAGGGGCGAACGAGCGAATACTAGCTTAGTATACTAGGCCTCATTCCTAATATATATTAAGCCTTTTTGCGTGTTCCCACCACTCTATATTGACATGTTTCATGTCTCAGCGCTACCCCCCCCCCCCCCCCAATTCCAAAATTTGCGTCCGTCCGTACAACCAACTCCTAGTATACTAGGCTTCATTATACGAGCTCTAATATACATTATACTAGCCTAATATACTTGCTAAGGTTTACTATTTGAAATTTTATACTGCCCTTGTGCTGGTATACTAACAGCTTTTATACTAGCCCCGATGTACATTATACTAGCCTAGTATACTAGCTAAGCTATACTATTGGACAGTTTATACTGGGATGATACTAGGCCCAAACCTCCTGTATTCTAGCTTCATACTTGGTCTACGCTTCTTTTATACTAAGAGGTCTGTAGTAGCAGTTTAAACTACCACTAATAAATTATGTATCCTATGCAGTAAACTACTATACTAGCATTAACTGTATCCCAATTCCCTATTGAACTGCGCCTAACATTTTATAGGCCCAATATACAGTTAAGTAGATCAAGAAGGAGGTAGGTCTAAGCCTCCTTCATACTACAGTGGAAACTCTCTATAACGAATCTGAAGGGACCGCCAAAAAAATTCGTTATATAGAAAATTCGTTATATAGAAATTTTATTTTTTCATTCTGTTTTACGGTAAATTTAAAGCACATACAGTATGTAATGAGCAAAACTTAGTTTTCATTACTTTTGTTACTTTTAGATGATAATAATCCCCACCGCCCTCGCTCAGTGTGTTTTTTATTGAACATGCGGTGGGTTAAATTTTTAATTTTTGTTAAATGTCGATGTAAAAATGATTACAATCAAGAAAGAAGGGAAAAAAGTTGGTCAATAACACGTTACCATTTTTCTTAGCCTCATTTAGTGTCAAAAATACGCAATTTTTCTTCGAAATCTCGAAAAAAAAAATCGTTATATAGAGTAAATTGTTCGTTATAAAGAGATTTTTTCATAGGTAAAACTCGTTGAAGGGGGAGGGACCACGGAAAAATTCGTAAAATAGAGGAATTTGTTATTATAGGAGTTCGTTATAGAGAGTTTCCACTGTATGCTTAAATGTTGGCAATATCATTTAAGATAACCATGGAAATTATAATGGTTGGCGTTATTCGTAGGTATAGTACCTACGGCTAAAACGTTATTCATAGGTAGTATCCTTACGGGTAAAACGTTAGGTATTTGTACTAACTTCTCGCAGAACCAACACTTGAAATAGCACTGGACGAATATCGGAGCCTGATCTAATCAACTTCTCCATCTCCTTCATGGTTGTCAAGTATGAGTTGAATTACTCAGTGCCATGACACGACACCAGGGTGGCTATGTTCATCATGACGGGTGTGATCAAATTGAGGTACTTCTCGTGGGTATTCAAGGTTCTTGGCGCGCACGAGTCTACATCATCTAGAACTACATCATCCACAACATCAGTATCAAGGGAGGGTGTTGACTGGCTGGTAGAAGCATGAGTACTCTTGTAATACCGTGGGTGGAATTGAGCCTCGGAAAACACAGAACGAAGGGAGCCAGTGTCGTGTTCCCGCTTCAGCAGGATATGTCGGCATGGTGCTTGGTGGTTGCAAGAAAATGTATAGGTGCACTGCGTGGTTCGACAGTCATATGTGCAAGCCTCAGTGTCGTACATCTCGCGAACACTTCCATCTGCAATACTTATGTACTGCCTGCGTTCTTGCAGGGCCTTCAAGCTTTTGTGAAAGAGCATGTGCTTCCACGCTCATTCAGCTTCAGAGACGCTACGAGAAGTTACTACCTACAAGATAATTCCTGCGTCATACTTCAATACAGAAATATTCGTCACAAGACATGATAATATAGGGCAACAAGATAATTCGTGAGTCATTGTACTATACCTACGAATAACGTTTTAGCCGTAGGTAGTATACCTACGTATAATCACTTCCAATTGTAATATAAGAGTAATGACGATGTTAATTTGAGAAGAGAGTAATATACAAAACGTACGACAGAGACTACGTGTTCTTATTTAATACTTGAAGACTCCGTGGATCTACCTCAAGAACCATGTTTGTCCATATGGTGGCAGCACGACTACTTCTGCTAGTATCCAGCAAAGCCAATGAGGATTTACGGCAAATTAATCGGGTGAAGTACACGTACGTACACTGACGGCATCTTTGAGAGTCCAAGAAGAGGCCAAAAAGACAAATCATCAGGGTGTCATTATGACATATTAAGTAATGTAGACAAAATCTACAAGAATTTGCTGAGTAATATCAGCCTAGATAATATGCGCGTAGTTAGATGTAGCTCGAGTACTCGTAATAATGCTATAGCAACCCCCCACGAATATGGTAAAAACAAAACGTCATAATGTTTGAAACGTTTGAAACTTGCGATTTTTGAAAATTAGAATATGCGATGAATATGAGCCTTAAGGGTATGCTCCACCTAGTCACTCACACGTAGACACACACAAAATATGTATTACATGTTGCGATTTTTGCCCCGAGATAACTGATTAAATAAAGCATGAAATATCTTGAAACTTTGTATTTACGTAGACAAAACTTAGGAAAATACGGCTAATTGGTTCACACGAACTAATTTTGTTCATTAATTGGAATTCAACGATTCGAAGATGGCCCCTTCAGACGTAAGTTTAAACGTTTCCTCGAGATCATTCAGAATATTTCGCGATCTGTCAACTAATTAGCCGTATTTTCCTCAACTTCAAGAATAAATTACACCACGTTCCGAATCATTTTGTACATTATTCGATATGTTATATGTGGGCAAAAATCACTGCCCGCAACACACCATTTTGTGTAATACACGTGTATTTTCTGTGTGTGAGTGACTAGGTAGAGCATACCCTTAAATTGCCATGCAATTAAGAAGATGGAAACTAAAATTTCTAATTAACAGATGGCTATGAAACGTAAGGCACATCTAATTAATAGAGATTTTTTTTTCTTCATACCCGCTAAATTGAAGAAAAGAGATAACGAATTGAATCCTGACGAGAGATTTTACGAAGATTTTTTTTCTTGCGGAAATTCGAAGTGAATAATACTGTAAGTAACAGCTAACTACTTGGAACGAGAGATACAAGTAGATTCATTTTTGTAGAATGGCCAAAAAGTGATTTGCGAAGGTGCTTTGAGCGTTCCAAAACAATGGAAACCTTAGGCGTAAATATCTGCGTTTGAGGTTACTTGCGTTCGGTGACCAAGGAGGCAGATAATATAATCACTAATTTCTAAACGAGTAAGCCTCGCTTGAATATTGAGAAGTAACGATGAAATATTAGAAATTAAGAGGGCAGTGACAAGTAGACGAGTAGAGAAATTTGCGTTCGGTGTATCTCTCGTTTATTTGGGAAGAATTACAGATCATTGCAGCACTTGCGTTCGGTATGCAATTGAGATGTATTTCATACTGTCTTCCTATTTTAAAAGGTGCAATCAATGGATAACGAAAATATGGAAAATGAAAACGCTGAAAATTGCGAAAATGGTGACGTAACCCAAAATGTCCGAGTACCTAAGTGACAAAGGATAACTTCTGCAACGAGTGATGTATTTCAATGAGAATTTATATGAGCGAAAATGAATAAAAAGAGATGAACACGACGGGCAAGATGTGATCTACAAGTGAAGTATCCGTTACTTATTTAACGTTATTTCATACTATTTTAGGATCCTAGTATACTGCGAGTGCGAGAACGAGTGCTTCTGCGAGGCGGGGACGTCAAATTTCTAGAAAACGAAAGGCACCACAACCGACACGAGGATTAACCCCAGGCCAGTTGAAACGAATTATTAACGAGGTGACAAACGAAGTCACAAGGAACCTGATGGAGGTGGTAGCATCGGCTGCAACACCTGCAGCGAATTTCGAAGAAATGAATACGACTACGCCAGCAGTAAGTCCGGAAGTTATTCCGTGTACTTCAGCGGTAGCGGCTACCTCTTCCGAAAACATACGAGTAAACAATGAATCGAGTAATGCTGGGGGTTAGGATAACCGACAGCGTGATACCTTTGTGCAAAATTTTGGCATTCACGGAAACGTGGGTAAACAACGAAATAATTGATATGCCCGGTTTCAATACAGTATCACAATTTAAACGCTCAGCCAAAAGATCCTGTGGTGTTGCTATTTTGTCACATAACACGCATTCAACTGCCTTGAACATTAGCAAACATGAATTGACTACTACAGGCATTGCCCAAGACGGAATAGGCGATATATGTGCGGCGAATTTAGTAATTGAAGGGCAACTAACATTACTCGTATGCGTATACATATCGCCTGGAACATCGTTCGAAGAATCACAAAATTTTCTTTATTACCAAAATTTACCAAGATCGCAAGAAAACTTCCATGGAACTCCGTTTCTACTGGTCGGAGATTTTAATATCAATCTCAACACAGAAGCAGGAAACAAAAAAATTCAATTTCTGAAAGAAACGTGCAATTTAGACACGAGCAATGATAAGGCTCTGCCTACAACACGACATCAAACGTGCCTGGATGCTGTGTTTACAGAAAAATTAAGAATTTAACAACAACACGTTTTGTATCCTATTTTTCATATCATAGACCTTTAATTACTGTAACTGAAGAAAATAACGCTTTATGAGATAAAATTGAAGTTCAACGCGTTTTGTGTTTTACTTTCCCTACCATAGACCTCTTATTTTAAAGCTAGTCAGACTAACATACTGTGCAAGTCGACAAGTGACATGAAACATGATCTTTATTTATTTGGCTCTGCCAGAAAATCATTTATCTATTTATTTATTTATGACGAGGAAAAACCATCAAGGTGGTGAAGAACAAAGTTCAAGCTGTATAGGAATGACATTGCACACCAGTGACTCCCAATTAACAAAGCTAATGAAGGCAACCCCAGGCAGCTCACCATGTGGGCTGCGAGTTTTTATTACTTTGGAAAGGGGATGAGGTAGCTGTTTGGTCGAAAGATTTACCATCTTGATTTCATGATTTGGTTTTCATTACTAGGTGGTTTCCAAATGAGCGATATTATTGATCACAATCTAATTGATTTTTAAATCCCCTTTTTACCATTGGAGAAGATTCATATCAAAATGTGTATGCAAGCAACCACGAGAGAAGGAAAGGTTCGTGTTGATGACGGGATTATAGAGTACGTGCTCGTATTGTAAATTTACGGTACTATTGAACGCTCTGTAAGGCGAATACTATCCAATTTTTCATTTTTTCAGGGAAATTATGGAAACTATGACATTTGGGCCGGCACCGGAAACTTTATTTTGCTCACTCTGGTTGCAAGAGACTTGATCAACAAGTTTTTGCTTACATAAATAAGGAAAAATATCGCGGCAGTTTCGATGTCTGATCTCCTATCTCAGTTTTTGTTATGTAATTTAATTTTCCAGTTTCTATTTTTATTGTTTCACGACCTCGTCGTGTAATTTTAATTTTTTTTTTTTTTCATAAAACTTCAAATTACATTAAACAAAAACGAAAATTAATCAATCGAAGATAATACTCAGCAGTTTTTCCTTGTATTTTAATTCGAATGTCGACTACGTCTAAATACTGAGGAGTAAATATAATACACATCGTGTAAACAAATACAATTCAAGAGAGTATTTTTATTCCCACGATGTTACAGCGAACGGCGTTTTCCAATAAACCATTTACACCATTCAGCCTCCGTCGCAAATGAACTGAATTGAAAGTACAAATTTATAAACAAATTTCTCCGAAGATAATGATATTATGTGGTACTATATGGTATACGATAGAAAAATGAGGTAAGACAATCCAGATCTCAGGTTAAAACTGAACGTAACGGAAAAACAAAACATAATATATAAAGCTTACTAAGAGTAATCACAGCCTAAAAAAATAATACAACTTTCGATCAAAATGTTATCTAAGGTTACTCAGGTAGATCGTGAATATGTCTGTTCATTTGAAAAGTATCCGATATTTCACGAACGTAAACCTTTGGAAAGAATCCAACCTACATTTCAAACAAATGAAACAATCATCTGTATTATTTGTTGTGGAATCAGGAGCAGCCCGAGATTTTCGATATGAAACAAAATGCAGGAATGTATCATCGAAAAAAAAAGTTTCATCCATTACTGAACAAAAGTTACTTACTCGATCGTTTCTTTGCCCTTTCCACCAACCCTTTTCATCGCCCTCCTTACTCAATACTAAGACTTGACATCCTTTTTTCAGCGGTAACTGATTCGGCTCTTTCGGGAAAAAATCGAACTCGGCTATCGCTGTAATCCGTCTGAATGGCCACTGTAGGCGGACATTGAGACTGCAATTGTAGCACGAAATTATGGTCAAGTCAAAAAATAGGTATTCAACGCACAATATTTTCTGTCACACGTACCCTACAAAATTCTCACTGAGACTAGTTTGTTCGTAACAATTCACCAGGTCCACCAAAGTGGGAAAGAAACGTGTTTGTGACAAATAGAAACTGGATATAGCGTTCGATTTATCCTCGTACACTTTCATATGCTTTACTTTACCATCGGTTCTGCGACACATTCACAGAATGCAAAGATTTCTATTATTTCCAAATATATCAAGATGTATAAGTAAGATACTCGGCTAACGGAGGAATTAGGTACTAAAATTATAATCAGATCTGGCAAGGCGAAAATCGCAAATACGAGTTCTGTGCTTCAAATTTGAACGACAAAGTCGTATTACAGTATCTGTTTTGGACATATAGATACGGCTGTAGAATGAAGTACGACAAAAGAAAAGAAGAAATAAGAAGTTGACCCGCCGACCACAAAAACAATACGCAATTACTTCAGACTGAGAGCAAAGACTGACTCGTTGAAGTGCGACGGTCCTAAAGGACGAATGCGCACCAAAAAAGTACCATCAATTTCTTGTTCTAAAAGATTGGTAGCTTGATCTCGTCCCATTTCACCAACAAACCTATGAGAACCAAACAAATGCAATTGTACTGACAAATTTTCATTGAAAAGTACGTAGCTCTCAAAGAAACAAACCATAAATATTCAGTCAAATCATCCATTTCAGACCACGCTTGATTCCAATTGACAGGCAACAAAGAATTTGTATTGGGTTCCTGCAATTACATTATGGATGTAGTAAACTGATTACGAGCCCAATAGCTTGACCACATACGAGGTAGATTGACAACAAGCAAAATAGCAACAAGAAAATCTTATCACTTTGGTTTTTGTTTCCTGGTTACTGTGTTGCTGCTTGTTTGTAGCTTTCTCTGTAGCCAATTCATTGGCTGTATTCTTCGTGATCTCACCTCAACTGTTGTCAGAGCATCTAGACCGGTGAGACTACGCGAAGTCGCCACCATGAGTGGACGTGGGGGGATATCTGGAGCAAGACGAGTACCACATCGACTGGAGCTTGCAATACAAGCTTTGTGTACTGCTATACCACATTTGTTGCATTTGTATCCCTTTAACCCGAAAATTGAAACACGTCAAGGAACTTGTACAGTACTTTTTTGAACTCAATTATTGAATATCTTTACCTGAAAAATTCGTCCTTTCAAAAACTTACTGCAGTAATTACATATGGATGGATTTTCAAACGTTTGAAATACGAATTTATGTTCAGTGTGCCGTGATGAAGCTGGCTCTATATTATCTCTGAACAGGGAGGATGGAAAAATGGATACAAATCAACTTGATGGATATATGTATTCACGAAGTGAGAAAAAAGTTTGCTCTTACAATGCATCCTGTAGTGACGTAAGCCATTTCTTCTTTCCATCATCGGTGCGAAAGAAGAAAGTGTAAACGAGACTAGAATCTTTTTTATGTACCAGATGAAAAGAATGACTCCATCGAGCGGAATGTTCACGATTAACGGTTCGTCTAGTCAATTCTTCAATTTTGAATTCACTCAAATAAATAATTTCCTTGAGAGAGTACTGATCACCCTTTTCAGCAACGAGATGAGTTTATCATGATTTGTGCATGAGTGGTCATAATAATTAGGTAAATCTGAACTACTTACTCTCAGAGATTTACACATGAGTAGAACATAATCAAAAACGAAAATGTACCTAGTAGAATAAAATCAACTCTTAAAGTCATTTCTTACGAGGTATCCTCTTTTGCACCTAAATAATTTTTTTCTTCAAGATGTAATGTTAACCTACCTCACTCTATTTTTGGGATCATTCGAACACCTTAACTTAATTTCGCCATCTTTCCGCAATCGACCGAAGTCCATCAGAGTAGCATGCTCGGTCGTATTCCAATCAATTATATTACGCTAAAATGATAAGATAAAGGGGAAAATGAGTGATTTCTGAAAACTGTGGAATATCTAAAAGCTTTGAAAGTTAATGATGTACGACGCTAGTAAGTTAGTTTCTTTTGAGTAGCTATCATTAGTTATCACACCGATTTGGTTGATAAATACCGCAAGTTATTAGCTTAGAATATACAACCACAAAGTCGTACTCGAAAGTTGAGAGTTACGTACCTGTATTGCGGTTACCACATTCAACGCATCAAAATCTTTCTTCACATCGTTTATGTATTGTGCAACATCAACCATGGCTTCTTTAGCGCGCTCCAAACCGCGATAATCTTCGTGGTGCTGGAAATAAGGTAAGAGGTACTTCTTAACAGCAAAGCTTTAATCGGTGTAAAAAATCCTACCATACGAATATTATTACCGGCTGAGTTTCTTGTAATAATTTATCTAGAAGTAAGTGATATTTGAGTATTCGTTGCATTGGTACGGATAGAATATCGCTCAGTTTAAATTTACCGTTGTTTGCTTCTTGTTCGCATCTCTAGAGAGAAAAAAATCAGGAAATTTTTATAAGAAAAAGATCCCTCCATCTCCAAAGATTAACATTTGTCTTACAGTAATTTCTTGATTAATGACGTCATTTTTGCAACAATGAGTAATACGCGATTGCGCCAAAGTCAAATTAGCACAATAATCTCCGTAGACAATAAACTTCTGCCTCCAACCAAGGAACACTTCGCTAAGTCGTAGGGTATTATACGATGTGTACGCTTTCTTCAGTTGAACATAGAAACCGGTGTGCGTATCGACAAGTTCCTACGTATAAAATTATCTTCGTTCAAGATTGAAAATAAAAGAACAAATTCTCGAAAAAGTGGTCGATCAGAAAGAACAAGGTAATTCTAGATCAGCGCATTTAAAATAGTGTTCGCATAATCTTTGTAGGGACTCCCTAGAAGTTTTACAAGTCCTGCAAAGACTTTTCATTTGTAAGCGTTAATTATTTTTCGGATTTCGACAATTCGGGCCGGACAGCGATAGCGTCGCGCTGTATTTTTATCGAGCGGGGAGAGATTGAAAACGGGAACTCAACTACGGCGGTATATGGAAGAAAAATGAAAGAATTAGAATAACACTCCAATGAAGCAGATTTGGCTTTCGCATATCCCATAGAAGATGTTCACAAATGAAAATTCTACAAATTAGATGAGATAACAAAACCTTCAATAGGCTTTATTCAAGAGTTATTCGAAATTTTTCATTTTTCTCTCATCTATTGCCATATTTTCAATTTCTGCAAAAATACCATTTTCGTTGAATGAACCGCGCGCGTAGTTAGCGATCCTAGTGGATGACCGGCGCGAATACATTATCTTATGAGGTTCTGCGCCACATTTCCTTTTCAAAAAAGGTTCCGTCGGTAAAACTGATTATAAAACGCTGTTCTAGATTAAATAAATTTTATGAACTTAACAAAAACAACTTTACTATACTTACATTGATTCCCTTAAATATAACTTCGTAATCGTCCTTTGGAATCATATTCACCAATGGTCGCATAAAACTTTTTTGTAACGTATTCAACACATCTACATAATTTTTTTCAGTTTCGATCAATTCGGTGATCACGTAGTCACGTTTCTCAACACTAGGCACAATTGTTACAGGTATCTGGAGAGGTAAGTAGATACATGTAAGAGACGCTATCAACTATTAAAATGCATAAACGAATAAAACGCTTGACGCTTGTAGTATTAAAGCGATTTAAAAAAAAACAGTATTTATAAGATTATACTGTATAGGTTACTTCAGATAGATTAATCTCTACCTGCGACAAAAGCGTATGTCTTTTTTTCACCGAGCACAAATGGTGATATACTTCTTCGTTAAGGATATGATTATCATAGGCAGCGTACTCGACATCCGTTCCGTTAACTGAGCATCTGCGTTCAGTTACGTCGCTAAAGATAACAAGCAAGAAGCACTTTGCAACAAGATAGCAAAACGTAAAAAATATAAATCATAGCCTTCGCGTACTCATAAATCAAGTAAATATAATTGAAATAGATAGATGCACTTTACACAAAATATGCAACACAAGCGCAATCCAGCTTCAATAATTGGTCCAATGAAACTACATTTTCATGACGTGAAGTAATTTGCTCTCAAAAGTTACTACTATTTCGAGATCATAAGAAATGTAACTCTACAATTGAGTACGTGAGTACGCC
This sequence comes from Aspidiotus rigidus, assembly GCA_035079385.1. NCBI lineage: Eukaryota > Metazoa > Arthropoda > Insecta > Hemiptera > Diaspididae > Aspidiotus > Aspidiotus rigidus. Next base: position 5,527,230 of record JAVHKY010000052.1, read on the forward strand.
ACTAGAAGCGTAGTAATAACTAAACTTGACATCTATTCACGAAGATTCATATTCAATCAGTCACCTCTTTTCCGAGGGTAATACAACATAATTCTTCATACACATGCCTTTCACTTTCGTCATCTTCATCGAAAGGAGACCAACGTAGAACATTATCGATACACATCATAACATCATCATTAGAAGCGATCGTACTATCATTATTAAGACTACATTCACAAATAAATTGAATATTATTTGTAGAATACCAATCGGTAATCAGAAAATATACAATAATTCGCCAGCTTGTACTTGTTTTGCTTAGAATGTGAACGAATTCTAATAGAAAAAATTTAATAATTACCTAGCTTTTAGCTTTCTGTAGATGTCTTCCGAAGAAACAGATCGACTCTCAGGAACACTGAACCCCCTACGATTAGAAATAAACCGTCAATAGTATTCTTAAAAAGATATCGCGTTTCTTTCGAACCATTGCACTCACTGGATTCCTTTTGCTCTCAACATGGAACTATTCGATAATTTGGACAACGTTCTCATCACTCTGTAAAAGTCGGATAAATCAAACAGCATGGAAGGTTCAAACAAGTCCGACTCCATCAATCCGTGTAGGTCTTGGCAGGCTTGCAGAAATGTTTTGATATTACGCAGACACAAGAACTTTGAGACAATGATATTATGCATAATAGTATCACAGCTTCAGAACTCTTGATATAAAAATCACAACTTTTTTACTTGGGCCATTTGAGGTTTCTGGTTGACATCCTTCATATCAAACAAGTCAGGATCCAAAATATTCAATAAGTTACACAGCAGAACACCATCTCTGAGGGTGAATGCGAAGTCAGTTATGGTCGAATCGGACCAATTTAATTTATGATCAGGACGAAGCGCACCACATCTCGTCAACCAGCTGGTACATTCTCGCCAAATTTCGCTCTCCATGAAAACTATGCTACTCCTAATCCAAAATCGTAACTTGATCCAGAATCACAGATTATTATACGAAATAAGCTAAGAGCCTAGAATGAGCACAAGGTAATAATCTTTACTCTTCAAATTAAATAAATGAATAAAATGCTATTCGTAATCATTAGCTAGTACACACAATCAATGCTCGATGCTAAAGAATGAAAACAAGCAGTCCGCACTCCGCAGCAAAGGCAGCAGTCCGAACCGCAGACTGGAAGCAAGGTGTTTGAAAAGAGGTGTGCTCAGTTCGATTGTAAACAAAACACAACCCGCATGAAAAATACATGGGACGTGGAACCGAGTGACGTCACCCGGCCTTTGACTATATAGTACTTTGTATGGACTGATACAACGAACGCGTTCATTGAAGCAGGTATCGTGCGGCAAGGGAGGTAACTCGTAGGATAAAAGTAAGGAGGATTGCATCCAGCGTTGACGGCAAACCCATAGCCCCTTGACGAATTGTGTTACATTGTGAATGCAACCTACTCAACAATTATCCCTGAGCAAGTGTATTCCCTCTGTTTCCCTAGCGCACATATCGGCTTCATTCTACCTACCCACCCGCAGATGCCTTGTCAAGTCAGTCCATACGAAGTACTATGTAGTCAAAGCACCCGGTTCCGTTTTTACAGTCTGTTCCACAAGAGTTTGGTATTATAAACGATAGGCAACCCACGTCACTCACGCTTATTTTACGTTATACGGAATGGGAATGGAATGCGGGTTCCCCGTGATTTATAATACCAAACTCTCGTGGAACAGACTATACTTTGTTTTAAATAGAGATCAGCTGATGTAGCGCCTTGTTATTTACATTGAGCTGAGCACACCTCTTTTAAAACACCTTGGACTGGAAGATTAGGTTCGTGCCACGCTAAGGTGCCACGGCCCACGGTGCCAGAAATGGGATGGGCAACGAGCAAGGTGTTTGAAAACAGGTGTGCTCAGCTCAATGTAAACAACAAGGCGCTACCTCATCAGCTGATCTCCATTTAAAACAATGTGAAAACGGAACTGGGTGACGTCACTCGGTTCCGCGTCCCATGTATTTTTAAATGTGCATGCGGCAATCAAACTGAGCACACCTCTTTTCAAACACCTTGGGCAACGAAGCCGGAACCTTTGACTATATATTGCATGGACTGCGCTAACGTGTATAAAATAAGCGAAAAACGCGTCCACAGATCTGATGAGCGTTAGCGGCACGCACCACGTTTTGCGTGTATTTTCATACGACGTGATCGTTGCCGCTTTTATAACCAAACGCGTGTTGTCTTACCTACGAGCTTAGACCATACAACAGATAGACCGAGCATAGTAATTAATCTTTGAACGGAGAACATGATAAGAATACACATATGAAAATAAGGGGGACTGAACCTTGTTTACAAGTTTAATGAGCGGCGCGGGTGTACGGTGCGTTTCACTGCTCCGCGCGTTCACCCGCGTTGCCATCATTGAGGTCCAGTCCCCCTTATTATCATGTCTTCCGTTCAACGCGTTGTACACGCTTATATGGCCGATGCTCGGTCTATCTGTTGTATGGTCTAAGCCTACGAGATGTCGTGCCGCGTTATGCGGCGCTTAGCGCAGTCCATACAATATACATATAGTCAAATATCAAAATATATTAGACATTGGACATACATACCCAGCCGATATTTTTCTATATTATAATGTTAGTTGTTCAAGTATGGTTCTAGAGGTATTCTCGCCCAATGTAAATAGATGTGGAATCCGTAAAATCAAGTAGTGTGTACGTTCTTCATCGACCCACCACTTGATTTTTCGGATTCCACATCTGTTTACACTGAGGAGAATACATCTAGCGCCTTAGTTCAAGCATTGACTATATATTACTTTGTAACCCAGACATACAGTCCTATTGTTATAAACGGTGTCGATTTCTTGGATTACGTTGGAAACGAATAACAGATCGCGCCAGATGTTAAGAGGTGGGTGTAACAGAGAGGGACCGAAGTTCAGCGATGCTTTTTCTCTTTTACTCTACCGGTTAACACGCAGCGCACTCACGTTGTCGTTTCCAGCAAAACGACACCGTTTATAACAATGGGACTACACGTCTGGTTAATGTATAGTCAATGGTTCAAGATAAGATTGAAAACCATTGCACAACGTCCAAGCATAAATTTCCATCAACATTGATCATACAGAAAGTTATGTGTGGTCATGATCATGAATATCTACCTATACATACATTACCTACTTACAATTGAAGAAATACATTTTTTTTGTAAAATTGATACCTTAAAATATTTCTCATAGAAGACTTGAATTTTCTTGTACCATTCCAATACAACAGCACGACGCCAAGATAGGTAAGGGGGCAAACGAGTAATATCTCACGAACACTTGACCTAGTAAAAGCCTAGACTAAAATATTTCAAGATGACTGATAAAATATAAAAGACATGAAATTTATTTGGCTATGCCAGAAAATTTTTTTAAATTCATTTATTCATTACTTCGACTATATTATAAAAATTTTGAATTTGATAGGATCTATAAAAATGTTGACTTGGGAAGGATTTGAAAAAAAGTTGAATGTAGTGAATTTTTATATGTGCATGCGGGTTACGTTTTGTTTACTATCGAACTGAGTGCACCTCTTTTCAAACACCTTGATCCGGTTTGACCCAAGGTTATTTTAGGGAAGGTTAGCCCACTCTATTCAGTAGACCACAATTTCATGTTCACGGTCTTGCAAAACCAGGGGGTCCCGGAGCAGTATATACAAGTCATCCAAGCAATGTACAAAGACCTAAAATCAAGAATACTAACTGAAATTGAAGGGAAGTATTTCCATGTTAAAAGGGGGGTGAGACAGGGAGATCCGTTGTCGCCAATCCTGTTCAACTCCATGCTGGAAGAAATATTTAGAAATCTAGATTAGAAAGACAGAGGGATTAACATCAATGGCGAAAGGATTACAAATCTAATGTTTGCAGACGATGTCCTGATTATAGCCAAAAGTTCAAACGAGCTGGGAGAAATGATGAAAGAACTAGCAGAAAGGAGTAGGGAGGGGGGCTAGGAATGAATGCCTAGGACAACAGATCTCCCTACTGAACCAAATGGAATTAGAAATAAACATGAGAATCTCGAAAGCATGGTCGAAATTCTGGTCTCTGAATGACATTTTTAAGGGCAACTTCAACATTGAACACAAAATTTAGGTTTTCAACATGTGCGTGCTACCTGAGATAAAAATTTCAGTAATGAAGAGGAGGTTGAAAGAAAGTATTGAGGCCACAAGGTACATCAGAAGGATGGAATGGGGATGGAGGGACACTTGGCAAGGCTAAAAGACGAAAGGTGGACCTACAAAATAACTTTCTGGGTTCCCATAAACCGGGCAAGGAAAAGAAGGCAACAGCCCGCGAGATGGTCCGACGATATAACGAAGTTCCTAAACTACAACAAACCATTTCATAGAATAGCAAAAGATAGGGAAGAATGGGGTAGGCTACAGAAGACCTTTGCTCACGAGGGATCGAGGGTATTTAATACGTAATTCGCAATATTCATAATATATAAGTCATATTATACTTACTTTTAATTACATCAGTGTACATTAATATTATATTATATCCTCAATAAAGATATTCAGATTCAGCCCACTCTGCCAGGAGCAACACTGAGTCTACAGACAAAAACTACAAAAAAAAAATGTAATTTCAAAATTTGGCAGAACAATTCCGAAAGATGCCACATCTGAAAGAAAATTTGAAGTAGAATAAATTTTGTTTTTTTGACGTTTTTGAGAAAATCTTTATTTCTCGAGATATTTTGGTTCAAATTTGTATAGATTCATATGGCCGTTGTTGGTGGACGTCTACAGTGACGTCATTATTGCGGGTTGCACCGCGAGTGGGCTAACCTTCCCTATAGCCTCATCCACACGAGAGTTTTCGAGGAGAATACGTTGGGGAATATGAAGTGGGCGGAGCGTAATTGGAACGCTGGGTGAGAATATCAGGTGAAGACGAAGTTGAACATGTTCAATTTCTTGGGGAGAATTCGAAGGGAAATGTGAGTAGTGTTGCGTGTGCACGGTAAGAGTGCGTTACTAACAACGTGATCGCCATACGCCTACAGACAGCCACGCAGATAGCAGCATACGTGACACTGGTCTTTCCTACTTTTCTCTCATCACACGTGTGGATGGATTTTTGTATCACAGGAGAAAATGAGCGTGCGCTCGCATATTCCCCTATCCTATTCACCTGTTTTTTTTTCCTCGTGTGGACGAGGCTTAAAATAACCTTGGGTTTAACCTTTACTCCAGGTCCAGGGGTGATACTGATAAGCTTATCCATTAGCCTTAGCTTTTAGCCGTCAGCCCGGCAATTTTGGACCAAAATTAGCTAGCTGTTGGCGAGCTGTTCAAGAAGGATGTAAACATTAGCTTATCCATTAGCTGTCATTAGGGATGTGCCTTGGAAAGAATTTTTTTTTTTTTTTTCAATTAGATTTCTTTCCGGAAATTTATGGAAATTTGAGAAATTAATTTTTTTTTTTCAATGAAAACAGATTTCTCTCATCATATACCATCATTTCCATTAATACCGTCACACCAGCCCTTTGTTTAGCAACGTAAAACATGATTTTCTTTCTATACTAAACTCCAAATCATATCTCAACCAATAAGAATACATTTTTCTCTAAGCAAACACGCTGATTGGTTCCTCAGGTTCCAAGAATTCGAAATTAATCAAAATTTAAAATACAATGTCACAATCTCGTCTCATCTCACAAAAGAAATACGAGTAAAAGATATTAGGAAAAGATATTGGGTTGTATATTCTGTAATTCAGCGATGATTCCAATGAAACAAATAAATAATTAATGAAAAAACCGGAAATTTTGGAGAGGAAAGACAAAATTTCTTTCTTTCTTTCATTTCTTTCCTTTCCAGGTTAATTTCCAGGAAATTTTTTCAAGGCACATCTCTAGCTGTCATTGAATAGCTAAAATGAAAAGCTAAATACAGAAAATTTAACCACATTAAGCGAAAGGTAGCCAAGCGCTACTCAGAAGTTCTGGAGAAATAGTATACTTTACTCCCAGTAAATAATTTCATTTCCCTAAAACTAATTAATAATTATTAATGGCGAGTTGGCGATGTGACGAGTGCCGAGTAATGACGTTTTTCTCGCTTCTGGAGTGGAGAGATATGGCGTAATTCTAAAAGCAGATTTGTGTTCTACGCAAAAAAAAAACGCTTTCGAATGTGCAGTTAATATTAATAAGCCTATTTTCAAATTATCTAGGCCAGAAATCACGGTACATTATAGAGGTATTGACACTCGCATATCTTCACCATAAAAACAACTGTCCGTCGTTCTCTGGTTGTTCCGCAACGTATTTGTAGAGCGCTTTGTCAGTCTGGTTTCGATAGTATACAAAGTCTTATGGCAACTCACTGCTTTTCAAAAAATTGTAAAAAAAATCAGGAATTAACGTAGAGAGCTCGGACTTGGCCGAAAGATTAAATTTTATTAAACTCTATAATATTCAAAAATATCCATTTTTCTAGGTACATTTCTCGATGTTCTATAATTCGCATGAGGACACAAAGTAGGCGCCCTCTATGAAAACCGTGGTGGCCATTTTTGGAAGCTGCCTGTAAAGGGGATGTTACAGAAAATTGTTTGAAATCTTAATTTTTTCTTCTTTTAGGTTATTCTATGAATGAAAATAATAAAAAAATGCTCTTACTACTTTTTTGTATTTTTCAATATTGACAAAGATACAGCCCGTTTTAGTTTTATACACGTTTATGGCAATTTTTGCCGAATCCCCTTTTCGGGCACGACTCTAGCGCACCTACAGTTGTGTCCTCATGCGAATCTATGAAAAATTCAGCAATACTATGGTACCTACTGTTAAGCCGTGCTACTAGCGGGGTGAGGAAGGATGCGCTGACCGGAGACCAAGATCGTTGCAAACCTAGCGGAATTCCTTGTTCACTACCAGATTTTGTGAGACACAATTTTTGCATAGTGTCAATACCTCTATAATATACCGTGCCAGAAATCAAAAACTTATGATTTTTTGTTAGCTTTTAGTTTTTATCCTTTAGGTAGCTTTTTGCAAGCAGTTAGCTATTTAGACTTTCTGTTAGCTCTTGCACTCAAGATCATTAGTTTTCAGTCAATCCGTTAGCGTTTTCAAACAGCTTATCACCGCTGCTTTACTCCATAATATACTGGTTATTATTCGGTTAATTTTACCCAATAACCGATAACCGGAAAACTTGTGAAGAGAAACAAGAAAGTGTATTGAAATTTCTAAGCTTCCATACATTGCCACCTGCAGCGACTCTTTCGCCGTAGTATTTGCCTCAGAGTTTAGCCCAGAGTCCTCAGGCTGGTGCCACATTTGGTTATTGCAGATTGCAGCTTCTTTGTGGCACTTTTTCTCGAAAAATGTGCCATTATCGTTGGATCATGGTCCTAATTTTCGACTTCGACCTCATATCGAGGTCGAAGTATCGAAAGGTCACAACAAAGCCGCCAGAACTTCTATATTCAAATTTACTCCTAGCCACTTATTAAATCCTAAATTTAATATTCTAAAGCATAGGCCCTTTTTGACCATGTTTCCTTTACGCGTCTGAAAATTGTGTTTCGCTATTTCGTACTTTCAATTTCTGTATTATTTCGTTCATTTTATTTGTTTAATGAACCATCTTTCTACAATCATGTTGAATATGGATATTGATCTAGAGAATGATGTTACTGCCGATCTGGTTAGTGTTTAGACTATTCAATTTATTAAATTTACGTTTAGAATTGTAATGAGCTCAGATCTCCAATTTCCTCATTCCATTTCTGGCTGGCTTCGTAGTGATCAAATCGAAGCTTCGTACATACTAAATTGAACTAGAGTTCACGAATTAATTATATTATTAAATTTATAATTCTAATTCTAAATTACCAACATTCATACGATACTGACGGTAGAATTTTCTTTCTGCCGTTAAGTAACGTCAAGACAACAAAGCCAGCCACCGCCGATAAATAACTTCTTATTCCGACGATCGAGACGTTCTCCTCTATAATATTCGTAATATTATTATTTCCATTTACTATCCTGTAATAACTATCTATTTCCTTGTTGTTCGTATTTCTGTATTATACGATTACCTAACCTGTATTCTGCCGTACAAAGTTAAATTTAAATTAAATTGACGTATATGCGAAAACAACGATCACCGTATATGCGAAAACAACGATCACCGAGACGAGGCGTTCGGATCAATGGGCTGTATGTGTGTTGGTAACGAAGCTTCGTATTCACACACCACTACTATCACAGTCGATTACATATCAGTGCATATGTTACAGTGAAATTAGGAAATCAGTGAAACTAGGAAATCGAACGCATTTCGCGTGATATACGAGCGTGTTTTCTTGCTTTGCGTGAAAATTAGCGAAAATGGACAAAAGAGAGAATGAAAAAAAAAATATATTGTTCAGCGGTGTCTCTCTCTCTCTCCCTCTCTCCCTCTATCACTCTATCACTCTCTCCCTCCCTTTCTCTCTCTCTCTCTGTCTTTCTCTCTTTCTTCCGTGTTTCTCCATTGCGTCTCTGTATTCCGGTGATGAGCGATCTTTACACGTATGTCGACCTCCGGGAACTCTGCATATGATTGAAACTCTCTACGTACGAATCCGCGCGCTTGACCACTCGGCCACGAGTGCTGGAACATCAACACGAGTTTAAAATGCAGCTATTGCCATGTGAATGTCGAACGCCGCGCCGGCATTCTTAATGCTAAAATGCATTGCACATTTTTTGCCCAGTTGTCTACATGAAATGTAGTTACGTATTATTGAAATAATGTATTTTTGAAATTATTTTTCATTCATTAAAAAGGGAAGAAAATGAAATTGCTGGAAGGAGATAGAAATTATTAATTGTTGCACGGCATACTGCTGCCGTCGCATTTTGAATTGCAAAGAATATTTTTCTTTTTAGGTAGCAAATTGCGCTGACGCACTGAAACTATAAAAATTGATAGAATGAAAATTTGGATCGGTCTTGAGGTGAAACCATAAGTCTCCTGAGTCTAATTTAAATGTTAATTCTATCAATTTTTTATGGTTTCTTACTTGGTCTAATTTAAATGTTGATTCTATCAATTTATTCATGGTTTCTCTGTTGGTCTAACTTAAATGTTGATTTTATTAATTTATTTATGGTTTCTCCCTGAGTCTAATTCAAATTTTGATTCTATTAATTTTTTATGGTTTATTCTTTAGTCTAAATCAAACATATTGATTACATCAATTTTTTTATGGTTTCTCCCTTGGTCTAACTCGAATGTTGATTCTATCAATCTATTTATGGTTTCTCTCTGAGTCTAATTCAAAATGTCAATTCTATCAATTTTTTATTGTTTCTTACTTGGTCTAATTCAAATGTTGATTCTGTCAATTTATTCATGGTTCCTCTGTTGGTCTAACTTATAAATCTTGATTCAATCAATTTATTTATGGTTTTTCTTTGAGTCTATTTTTAATGGTTTCTTCCTCGGTCTAACCAAAATGTTGATTCTATTAATTTGTTTATGGTTTCTCCCTGAATCTAATCCAAATTTTGATTCTACTAATTTTTCATGGTTTCTTCTTCGGTCTAATTTAAACAGTTGATTCCATCAATTTTTTCATGGTTTCTCCCTTGGTCTAACTCGAATATTGATTCTATCAATCTATTTATGGTTTCTTTCTGAGTCTAATTTAAATGTTGATGTAGTCATTGTTCGTTTTCCTGCGTCAGTTTTTACTTTTGGTCTCCTTCCAATGAAGATTCTTATCAATTGTGATTCCAAGTACATATTTTGTGTGTTCAACTTTCCCTAATGACAATAAAATAAAACAATTTTTGTGGTTTAAAAAAAAAAAAAAAAAAAAAAGCTTGTACGGGCTCGAACTTGTTACCATATTTCACATATACGTAAAACGTATCAAAATTGTGCAGAAGTGTAAACGCGACGGCGCGGCGCGTACAATGATGATCATAAGGCTGAAGAATCACTCGAAGATAATGTTGGTAACCGCATATGTGCACGAAAAACACGCCACGACACATGAACGATAAAACGCGCGTGAAATTTCCTAGTTTCACTGATTTCCCAATTGGGATGTTAACCTATGTTTGGTAGCGCTAGAATCGCCTTCCTCTCTCGCCGCACTCGCTTGAATTTCTGGGTGACGATTTTACGTTCAATGTATTTGGCCATAAGAAACGAGATTTTCAATTAGTATTAGATGACTCAATACTTCACTATTAGAATTACTTCTTTCAGTTATCGATTCTCTTGAAGTGTTTAAACGATTTATAGGATATAATTTTTTGATATTACGAATTGTAATAATTTAAATCGTATTTGAAAATTGCAAATTCCCCATCATGAAGCATGGTACGTTGAAATTATCCCCCACATGTTCGAGCACGGTTACCAACTTACGCAACTTGGGTTAACATCCCAATTTCACTGTGACACATATACGTCCTTTTTAGGGTCGGCCCGTCGTACGAGGCCGACCGTATTGTAATCCTATTTTTCTTCTTCTTATTTCTTCGTCTCAGTTCAGTCGCGCACGTCACATCACGGATGTCACCGTCGTCACGTTCAGTAGGCCACAACGCAGTATAAACTGCGGGTAAGGTTTGTTATCAATTATCATTATTGTTGCGTTTTGCGCACAGTTTTACGTTCTTTCAATTGAGTCAAAAATTACCTACCGTGTACGTGTTTAATTTGTCAATTTAGCCGTAATTATTCATTGAAGACTCGAATCTGTATTTATAATGTTGAAACGAGCACAAACGTTTTTCATGAACCTATCATTGGTTAAGCATTAAGGGTATGCTTCACACAGAAGAAACACGCGTAAATATACAAGAATGTAGGTTGATTCCGAGGCGACTAATTATGATCCGCAAAATGAACCAATTGTTCTGAATTCTTTCGAAGTGTTAGGTGATAGTTTGATACAGATTTACATTGAATCAGAACTCGTAATATTATTCGGAACTGGAACTGTCGTTATTAACAATTGATAACGAGAGTTGTAAATAATATTACGAGTTCTGAATTAATGTTAAGCTCTCATCTGGGAACAGTTAGTTTATTTATGATTATTATTGATTAATTAGCCGCTGCTGATTAATTCGTTACAATGACGAGAAGGAATGAAACAATAAAAATAGTAGCGTCTTGTCTTTATTATCGAACGTTCGCAAATTGAAAAGATTGACTACAAATGGAACCAAACGTCTTAATTGCGATGGAAAAGAATATAGATAGAGTAATCAAATGTGAATTCTTGAAATTGGTCTAAACAATGTGAATGGTGCAGCGGTACTTAGACCAAAATCTAAAGTGAATGATTGTTGAGTATCCTGATCATAAAATCGGTACCTAATTACAATGATTCTAGTCTCCAATCTGAGTTTGTAGTTCTATTCGATAGAACGTGAGTACCTGAGTGGAAAGTATATGAGGTATAATGAACAGTTTGGATGAATAATTATCGAAATTTTATTATTTCAACTTGCAAGGTACATTTAGTTTCTAGTGCCGGTTCTTACGCCTGGTGTTAGAAGCCAAATATCATCGATCTTAAATCAATATTTTGCAATGTATAGGAATATGTATTGGAATCCAAAAATTTTGTTTTGATGGAATGCCTAGTTGTTGGGCGTTTGTTTCTTTCACAAAATGAGTTTGTACTCAAGTGGAAGTTGGTTAGTTGTATTCAATAAAATATGATCAATGAAATATGATTACTTAATGTGAACTGAGGAGCACAAACTTTTCCATGGACCCACAGGAAACTGAAATGAATAATTGCGCGAATAAAAACGTACAGAACAGAATGACTTGAAAGGTGACCATGAATCGCAAATGCGGTATCCCAGCTTTGTGATCCGCAATTCAATTTTGAATTTCAATTTATACTTATTAGTTCTAAGTACTTTGAAGTTGACTGCAAAGGTGGTATGATAATTACATTGTTGGGTTTTGAGTAGACAAATGAAGTTTGTGATAGTGGGGTGCTTGTTTCTTTCTTTCTTTCTTTCTTTCTTGGGGTAAGTTCAGACGCTCGCGTCACGGCCTGTCCACAATGCAGTAAGGTGTGGTTATTTTTATGCGTTATTGCGTTTTGATTGTCTCATTCTGTCGTTTCATCCGCAAGTTTATGTAACAGAGATGAGGTAACCCGTCGGTTTACTGCCATACTCGGAGTAAGAGGCGAGTAAGAATGATGGCGAGGGACTCTTTGTACTTCTTGGACTTGAAAATATTTTAAACTGTTGGACTTGGAATTATTCTCCAATTGTTGGACTTTGAAATATTTTCATACTTCTCGGACTTGTAATAAAGTTTTTCATTTTTAATTCTTGGACTTGGAAATATTTTCAACTGTTGGACTTTGAAATATTTTCAACTGTGGACTTGGAAGTATTTTCAAATTGTGGAACTTCAAAATATTAACAACTAGATTTTTCGAGGATAAGAAGTTATTAAGATATCTGAGATGGAAATTAACTGAAAAGCGAAAAGTTTGAAGCGAAAAGCGGTGACATTTTTTGGAAGTGAAAAGCAAAGCAAATGTTGGAAAAGCAAAAAGTATAAACTATATAGCAGAAGTATTTCAATTTTGCGCTTTTTAGTGAAACAAACAACGATCAGAAAAATTTATTGGATTTTTGACGAGTCTCTCTTGACTGAAATAAAGAAAAATTGATATTATAATCTGATTCAGGCCGACCCTGATACTATGTCGCCCGCGACATAGCTTGTTTTAGACGTATATGCATCGCGAGGTGAAAAATGTACCGTATCTGAAGATTGAGCACTTATTGAAGAAAATTATTATAATCATCGAATGCTGCGTTGAAAATTGCTATGAGTGAGCAACTTATGCGATCTTAATATCTTTCGAATACATTTTTATATTCTTTTTGATACTTTTCCGTGATCGTTGTTTTCGCATATACGTCAATATTCAACTTTGTACGGCAGTATTGTGCTTATTATTTTGGTAACACTGTAAAATATCGAAAAGGTCGAAATTCTCGACGTTACACGCTTCCACATCGAACTCTCAACGCTATCTTTCGAGATTTTCGACACTCTTCATTCATTTCCTTAATATTTAAAAAAAAAATATTTTCGACCATTTTAGCCCGTTTGCATTTTTAGTAGGCAAAATAATTATTTTAGTGTCAATAGTGAGTGAAGGCCGTGAAGTGGCGTTGAGGTGAATGGTGATGTCGGTAAAAAATTTGATTCGACCTATCGATTGAATATTATGAAATAATGAACCTTTTACTCGAATTGTTGCGAATGTCTTCCAGTGTCAGGTTACTAACAGATTTGCGTATTCATATTCTTGACTTTCAATTCTATTTATCAACATTTCATGAAATAGTGTATGTCAAAAAAGAAGATGACCCTAGTTCATGAACTGGATATATTTTCAATTCAAACAATATTACAAGTCCTACCGTATGTACGCAGATCTGGCTCAATTTGTTCCTTAACATAGTTCATTTTTTTCTTCAGGTTGGGTAGTTCCAAGCCATAAAATAAATCATGGATGAATGGACATTGAACGATTTGTTAGAATGTTCGGTTTGCTTGGAACGACTGGATACGTCAAGCAAGGTCTTACCGTGTCAACATACGTTCTGTAAGAAATGCTTGGAGGAAATCATTCACACACACAAAGAACTGCGATGTCCGGAGTGTCGAGTTTTAGTCGACATCGATATTGACGAATTGCCTCCGAATGTATTGTTGATGCGTATTTTAGAAGGGATAAAAAATGCTTCTAAAAAATCATCAAGTGTGACCGAAACTATGACAAATGTTGAACGCTTAGAACCATCTGTTGTAACTGCTTCCTCGTCGAGCTCTCGTATTCGAAGTGTTGGTATTCTTTCAATCAGATAACTCGCCAAATAAGTCTATGGATAAAAATTACATCCTTTTCTCTTTTTTTTACCTCCAGGGTACTCATTTTGTGCCAGATTTACGACAACCGTACGCAATCGCGAAGAGTGATTGTGTCTGTGAAGAACCTGGGTACGTGTTAATATTTTCATTCGCTTTCCAACTATTGGAACACTAAAATATATTCTTTGTTGTTCCCAGTGATCTTAGTTTTAAACGAGGAGATGTGATACTTCTTAGGCGGAAGGTAGAACATCACTGGTATCAGGGTGAATGTAATGGTGTGCTGGGAGTATTTCCTGCTTCTTACGTTAAAGTAAGAAAATGATTCCGTCGAAAAAACCCTCCAGTTTTTTACCCGACAGTAATTTTCCCCTACGTTTCTCGACAAATTTACAGCTTTTCCGGGAGAGAAGAGAGAATATATTTTCTGAATTATCTAACTGAACGGTGTTTAATTTTTCGTAGCAAATGTAATGTAAGGGTGTACTGCGATACATGGCGGTACACGCCACTTTGGATGTACATAGATGGCGATAGATTCGTGTACGTCAAGTCGCAGGAACAAGGAAGTCGGATATACTGGAATTGCCAGAAAGTAAGACTCGGGGGAATGTACTTCTCGAACAATGACATTCGAGGTTATAGGGCAACCACTTCGCGGTACTAGTATCCACCGAAGAAGGATACTGTGCAAATAGAGCTCTATGAATTTGTACGAGCTCAAGTTCTTGTACAGGACCTCAAGAAAGACACTAAGGCACATCAGCGCTACCGTCTTCGCTTGTCGCATATGCTCTAAACTAGATGAGTTCCGACTATTTTTCCAAAGCGACTATTCAATCCGGTGCACGCCGACTTCGTTATTTTCTATAAACGTTGACTCTTCAATCATTCTGTCGTTTATTTGCTCAAGCTGCTTCTTTCGTTCTATTTTTTCAGATGAAACTTTATATTTTCTGCATTAAAATTTGCGAAGGATTCGACCTACAAGAAAGTTACTATTTTTGTCATAGTTTGAATGTTTTGTTGAGGATTCGCTCATGAAACGACCGAAAAATTGGAAGATTTTTCAAAATAGAGTCGTTATTCATAAGTGATTTCTGGATGAAAAAACCTCATAATATTGAAATTTGAATATCTAATATTCTAAAAACGATACCCTTTTCCGCCTACTTCATACTTAATTTGTACCCGATACAATTTTGCTAAAAAAATTGCTAAAACCGAATATTACGAGTTTCGTATCATTAACTAAATCACTGACATTACTGTAGAAAAAGTTTATGAAATTACAACACCTGTGTACGTGCAAATGAAATTGAAGAATTGTATTTTCATGGAAAAAAGATTTGAAGCTAAAAAGTAAAAACAAAGTTTTAACATGAATTGAAGATTTATCGACGATAAGTAAGGTATTGTTATAAGCAGAACGTCAAAATTGAATTCTGGAATTAGTGAATAACCTGACCAAAGTTGTCAATTCTACCGGAGGCTGCAAAAAAGCTATACATTCATAAAATGACGAATTATGGAAACTGCGTCACGGTTGGTTGACCTTCAAGAATATTCGAATTTCAGAGCCTTGACGGATGAAGTACCGCGTGGACTTCCAAAATTGAAAAACAAATTCTTCTCTACCAGAAAAAGTTCTCAAAAACGCCAATCTCGAAAGAAATATTTTTAGATGTCACAAACATATAAATTTTTCTCTACTGAAAATAGTTTTCGGTCGTTTTAGGAGCGAATCCTCAACAAAAGTTTCAAACTACGACGAAAATAGTAACTTTCTTGTAGATTGAATCCTTTGCAGATTTAGATACAGAGAAAATGAAGTTCTATCTAGTCTAGAAAAATAGGGGAGCGAAGGAAGCAATTTGAGCAAGTGAACGACAGCCGACTCTAATAACGTTTGTGTTTTGTGAATTCTGTGAATGAACGACAGAATGACCCAAAAGTTGACGTTCATTGACGTTCATTGAAAAAAACGGAGTACGCGTGTACCGGATTGAGTCGCGTTGGATGAACAGTCGGAACTACTCAGATGTCGAAAAAGGGTTTTTCAATTGTACAAATCTACTTTATTAGCTGCTTTTACAAGAGTACTTTCGGGTGTTATCCCATCATCAGTTGTGTCGCAACTGGAGAACAAGGCCTTAACCATGAGTTTTTATAGTATAACACTATGATCTTATTGGCTATAACAATGCTGTGTTGTGATTGGTTCACTTCTTCGAAACTTATTCTTACAATAATGTGACATTGTGTTCTTATTAGCTAAAACATACTGCTTCGTGATTGATTCAGCCTATTGTCCTAAATGCTGCGTTTCTATTGGCTACCTGGATTCCTGCCGTCTCATTGGTTGGTTCCGTTCTTCTCTCGTCCAATCACCAGGCCGAATAATTTTTTGCTGTCAAATGTGATTACATTGTTCAAGAGGCAGGCTTTCTTCTCTTGGCTTTTGCAATCTCCATTTGTTCCCAGAGTTTTCTTCTCTTTGTGCGATTCTCTACTTGTATGACTTCAAATATTCCCTCTCCATCGTGGTTTTCCTCGTTACAGTGTTTCCCAAACAGTGACTTGCCACCTTCTTTCTCCCTCGACGTTTTGTGCTCCTTTCTCCTGATCTCAAACTTTCTCCCAGTCTCACCGATATAGATCCCCTCGCACTGTTCACAACTGAGCTTGTACACTCCGCTCAAGCTTTCCTTGTCCTTTTGTTCCGTCTGGTCATTGCTGATTCTCTTCACCATGGGATACCCACATTCACATCTTAGCCCTTGAACGCCTTTATCACCTTGTTTGTGTACTGTCCTATATATGGTATCGATCCGGAGTACTTTCTCACTATGCTATCATGGATTCCTTTCTTTGTTTCCATTTTCCCAAAGACTCCCTCCACCACACGTCGTTGAAAGAAAGCATAAGGTAGACAATATATCGGAAGAAGTTATCGTCAAACCCTACATCTCTGGCGGATCTAGAGAATTTTCCCGGTGTATGTATAAAAGCTTTCGAAATTGATAAAAAAATTTGTCGGGTGTTGCGGTATTGGAGAGAAAATCGGTCGAAACAAAAACTGGCGGGTTATTCCAGCTGGGAATATTAAACAATATCACCTTTGATGTTAGTCAAATTTTCATTTGTATCAATAAGCATACTTTCTCTGTTGTTCCATAGGTGATTATTCCAATTCCTGACAATACACCTCAATGCAAGGCATTGTTCGATTTTAGTAAATGTCACGAAGACGATGACGGATGCTTGCATTTCTCAAAAGTAACATTTTTTCTCAATATTATAAATAATAATTTTATAAATACCTAGATGTATCAATCAAAGAACAATACTCAATTTTTCATCTTACCTATCATCTCAATCTTTTTTGTGTTTTTCTATCAGGATGATGTGATCAATGTAGTACGGCGTGTTGATGAGAACTGGGCCGAAGGCAAATTGGATAATCGTATTGGTATTTTTCCTATTAGCTTTGTCGAGATGAATTATCTTGCAAAAAATTTGATGAGAATTGTTTCAAAGTATGTCATGTTGTCTCTGTGATTTAGTTGCTCTTTTGAGACAAATTTATGTAATGAAAACTTTTTTTCGATAGTCCTATTATTGGCGCTTCACGAGATGCCCCTCCAACGCCGACAAATTCTATTGCACGCGTTCTAAGTGA
Organism: Aspidiotus rigidus; assembly: GCA_035079385.1. Taxonomy (NCBI): domain Eukaryota; kingdom Metazoa; phylum Arthropoda; class Insecta; order Hemiptera; family Diaspididae; genus Aspidiotus; species Aspidiotus rigidus. Next base: position 5,544,884 of record JAVHKY010000052.1, read on the forward strand.
AGGATTCAATTTCGTCAGTCACCCACCCATACAGGTAAACTAGAATACTTCATATAGAATTAAAATTGCTAAGTCTACCGAGAAAATCCAAAACTACCGATTGAAGATATGTTTGTGAGTGACAAGATGACATGCATACTGAATAATGTGTAAAAAATCTGTAATCTAATGTGTAAATTTTCTGTAACCAATGTTGCTGAATTGCATCATATTTATTGTTAACCAATGTACGTTCGATCGCAGTTACTTGGTCAATATGGGAAACCTGTCAGTCGGTACACAGGTCTGGTTGACGAAGAAAAAACCCAACTAGAATTGATAGGACATGCACTTCAACCTTCTCTTGAGCTTCTTCCATTCGTCTGTACCTCATCTTCTAACAACAAAACCAATACAAAGATTATTGACGTTTGTGTATCAAATGTTTCTCGATGCAATGACAATAGATGGGAGTAAAATGTGTGGAGTCCTCCAACGTACGAACCATAGTTGAGAAATAAGGTGAGAAAGCACGAATGTAATAAAATTTTATTACAGAGTAGGTACAGGATAGAGAGAGTGCAATACGTGAACGCCGGTTTCGAACGGACGTTCGTGCTTTTTCACCTTATTTCGCAATGTATGGGAGTATAATTATAACAACTGTGACTCCCAACTTTCTTTGAGAGTAGCCAGGGAACACGATAGTAAAACACAATGTTTACTTGAAACTTATTCTACAAAAAGGGGAGAGGGGGAGAAGAAACTTACAAGTATCATAAATAGAATAAAAATTCCAGAAAGATTTAGAAAAAAGTAAAACTTCTGAATATATGTAATCAAATAAGAGTTACTCAATACGATAAAATGAAAAATATTTGCAACACTCCTAGAGAAGGGAAAAAAATAGAGATTAAAAAAATTAAAAATGAGAATAATAATATTATTATTATAATAATTAATAATAATATTAAACTTCCGATAACAACAACAACAACAAGAACTAGTATGATAACAGTGATAGTAATGATAAAACGGAAGATAAAAATATAAATTGATACAAATAATATTTCATAATAAAAGATAAAAAAAAATTATATAAAAATCTGCTACAAGCTAACTACCTGGTTCTCTCATTGAACAAACAAGAGGAAGAAGAGCAAGACACACATGTGGTAATGGATGCAATGATCCGCGCAACAATGCGAGCTTGCGACCCTGCTATCCCCTGATACGGTCCACCAAAGAAGAGAGGGCCAGTGTATTGATGGACCAACAAAATTGACCAACTCCCAAGGAAAGTGTTACCAGTGCCGGATGTTTCAGCGTCGTACAGGCCGCAAATTAGTGTCTCCCCTTCATACCCCGTGTGTGATTCACCCTGTACATCACCCTTCTTTCGCCAAATTAATGAGCAAATTAGTACACTTTCCCTCTTCCCCCCATCTCGTATACTCTAAGGATGATTCAGAAATCGCGACCACACGTTCCCTTACACGTGCTTAAATGAACGGAAAAATGATTCAGAAATCTGCGAGTACAACCAAGACTGGGGAGGGGGGACGAACGAACGGAGCAAGTGAGCCCTTGGAGCTAAGTAGCTTAACGTACAGTATACTAGACTTACACTAGACCTAGAGTGAGCTCTGGGAGCTGATTAGCTTATCGTACAGTATGCTGGACCAAGATTGGGGCGAACGAGAGGAACAAGTATAAAAGTAACTGGCGAAGACGAACATACATAAAGATAGACACGAAACATAATCTTCATTCATTTGCACTACCAGAAAATTTTTTCATCATTTTTTTTCCTCTCGTTCATCGACTAAACCCGTGTATTGACCAACTAGGTGCGATCAAACTGCGGTCAACTAATCTTGAATAAAACTTTGATAACTGCTAAAAACTAAGAGTTACGGCGCTTTTCTCGCAAGCGTATGGATCACAGATAATTGTATGCTATTTTATTTCTTCAAGCGTTTACTGTTGTCGTGAATAAGGCATTTTTAGAATTGATACCGACGAGAAAACAGTGCTATGAACTTTGTCTGTCAAACTATTTGTTCACGCCTCTTGACTTGTAGGTAGAAAAGAATATGATTTTGAGCTCATGTTAAATCTTGTTCATGTGCACGACTCATTGAAATGTACTATAAGATATGATAAATTCTTACTTACGACAATTTTGCCATTGATGTCACCACGACTAAATATTGGAACTCGATCGAATTGCAAAAATTTGAAGATCTTCAAAGTTTACAGAGCTGCACAATGCAGATAGGATCTTCAAGGTGGAAGTTGACATAAAATCTTTTAAAAAAGATAGCGATGGACTAGAAAATGATATACTTTTTGTTCTTATGAAATTAAATCCTTTCATAGTACGATTCGGAAATATTGTATAGTTATGTCGTTATCAAATCTAGAAGTGTCCTGCAAACTCACTTGAAAATCTTTAATTTATTCTTGATGATATTATAGAATGTTAGCAAAGGACCAAGCCTACTTTCTCCGTCATCTTCGTCATCTGTAACGTCCACTGCCACTACTACTCCGACCTCTTCTAGCGAAAGCACTACTCCATTATCACCGTCCATTTCTCCGCCAGCTGGTTCGTTCTCACAACTCGCACCTGTCAAACGTCTTAATTTTTCTCATAGTGCTCAACCACCTGCGTATCACGCGCCCCCCGCTGTTCATAGGTGAGTTATTTTCGCTAGTCTTAAAGTTCCTCTGGCATGCGTTACTCAATCCCGGAAAAACCCTTATTTCTTGCAGGAATTCGGTTGAAATTTTCAAAATAGAAGAAAGTAGTGTGGAGTCTGTCAACTTGGAAAAAAGCAACAATTATCAATCTGAGCCGGGATTTAAATATCAGAAAAGTTCACCGCGAGCTGCATTTCAGCAAGTAACGATGGAACCTCCTTTGCGATTGACTCGCCTTCGTGGAAAATTGCGTAGTGAACTGCCGGTGATGAAATCGAATCTCGAGCCACGATCTATGGATGTAACGGCAAACCAAGTGAGTCAGTATGGTTACATTGTATGTTATTTGGCATTTTATGATAACATCAAATTTGGTTTGCAGTCTGACAGCAGTTTACTGTTCGAAAGACAAAGTAGTCTCCGAATTCCAAAGAGTGTACTAGTACATTCCAAGTTGATTGAACCGCCGCCATTACCTGCTATGTAAGTTTTTCCGACAAGTTGAGTGATACGTAATATTTAATTTTCACTGTGGTACGCAAGTGTACTCAGAAAGAAATATTTGATCACTCGATTAATTATTCTAACCTTTAGGTACATCGCAATTTATCCTTATAAGCCGCAAAAAACAGATGAATTGGAGTTGAAAATTGGAAGTGTGTACACAGTGGTAGAACGATGCCAGGATGGATGGTTTAAAGGAACTTCGCATCCTAATCCAAAGTGTGGCGTTTTTCCTGGAAATTACGTCACACCAGTCAAGTGAGTTTTATGTTGGTATTGCGACTATGTTTCCCAGCTCGTCATAGTTTTCCCACTTCGGAAGTTATCCGTTCAAAAGGTACTTCCTAAGTATCTGCATGAAAAAAGTTAATTACAATTGTAAAAATATATTCATGTGCTAGGTCACTGCCAGTGTTACAAGCTCAACTGAGAGGCTTGGTACACAGTTTCAATGTTTCTCCCGGATACCAGACCCGAGTTTCTTCGCATGGAAGACAAATTCGTTCACCGACGAAGTCTAACTCAAGTTCTGTTCCTATTACAAGTATTACTTTTTCTTTATTCTCTTTTCTGACGTTATATCTGAGTAAATAGAAAGGAGTATGAAGTTTGATTTCTTATCTTAGAGATAGCAGGCGACAGTGCTGGCACTCGACTGACTCGGCCGAAACTTCCAGCTCGATCTGCAAGTCCGGTCTCAGCATTGAATTCTCGCCAGAAAGTATCCTCGAAGACGTGGCAAGTGCCCACCAATGGAGTATCGGAAAAATCTGTTTTGTCGTCGACCTCTTCTCCAAGTAAATAGAATTTTCCTTTAGAATTGTTAATTTTTTTGTTGAACTTCATCACGACTTCTGGATACGGAGGGGAAAACCTATCATACGATACGGATGAGGTAAAATTATCATGTGGCGGGTTACGCTAGTCTAGTTTACCTTTAGTTTTTGTATCTCTCTTGACGCACGTTTTTCATTTTTCATTTTTAGGGTCGGCCCGGGTGACCGTATTACACTCCCTTTTTTTAGGTTCGTGCTCGTTCTACGAGTCACAAACCAGTAGTAATCTTTTTTTTCCTCCTTCAGCCTTGCAATGTTGTTCTCCGACCTTTCAATATCGAGAATCCTTGTGATGTCGATTAATAAGTCGATTGTTTTGGTACTCGTTTTAGAGAAGAATAGTGTTTGCCTTGGAAAGTGAATAAGTTGTTGAGCGTTTTTGTTTTTCTTTCACGTTTTGCGATTTTGATTTCCGATATCAGTGTAATAATCATTCTATTGAGTTTGTTTGTATTTTGTATGTTCGTAGTAGTATGTTTTGTTTTTCGCAGTATCATCTACGATTGCGATTTGCGTGTTCGTCCCTTCGTCATCTCGCATCTTTGTGCGTTCGGCCTATCGTTGTTGTAATGTTCACACAAACAAAACAATAAGTAGAAACGAGACAGTAAAAACGGTTTTCGCAAAAATCGGCGTATTAATAAATTTGATTGAATGTTCAAAATTGTAAATTTATTTTACTTTAATGAATATGAAGTCAATCTTGTGCCCGGATGCATTGATTTAGCACGTATTTATTTATCGAGTCTTGCGAATCGTTATTTTAAGTTTGATATGATGGTTGTAAAATTGTGTTGAATAAATTGGCCCTAGCTGATGTTCCTAGGTGTTCATTAGTTTTCCGCTTTCGTTGTTCTATCATATTAGAGGCCGGATTTTTCGGCAAGAAAACGTGTGAGTTTCGGTATTGAAATTCAAAATTCGGTATATAAAAAAAAGGAGGGGGAAATACGCGTTTTTCAGTTTCCAACTAAAATTACCTTGTTTTTCACCAGAGTAATTAATTTTTGAAGAAAAAATTTATCAATTTTCAATGAAATTGCCTCACTTGATTACAAATTTTGTTGATTTTTTCCAATTTTCGGGAAAATGTGGGCCTAGAAAGTTCCCTCAGCTAGAGTGCGCGTAAAAGTGGAAGCGTGCGAAGTTTGGAAGAAATAAATTTCACAAGTTAATCTACAGACAAATTTTATTATTTAATAGAATCACAAATTCGAAAACGAGAGGTCGTAGTTGAGTCTGACGTCTGGCGGAGTCCTTTGAATCATGGCGTACCTGACGGACAGAGGAAAAATACACTATCCGTCAGTCTCATAGAGAGTGAGGAAACGATTTGTAATAATATAACGAGCAAGACGAAGATTGAGGGAGAGAGTCGAACCAGAATAATTCGTAGATTATAAAGATCGAAGGAGTACTCACTTGATTCGCCGTCGAGATTAAATAAAACGTAACTTGAATATTATCTTCATTCGCCATTTCGCTTGGATTTTAATACTTTCGTTACGTTCAAAAATTGAAGCAAGTCGGAGAAAGTTTGTGCAGGAAGCGTCGAGAGAAATAAATTTAATCATTTCCATGACAGTTCATTGACCCTTGGCCTTGACAATTCGACTACGAGTCGAAGTCGATAAAATCGTGTAATTTGCAAAATGCAAGATTTTCGACACCAATCAAAATTACTTAGCTTCAGGCACAAATTTATGAATTTTTTGACAAGGGAGAATTGGCTCAATTTTGGCCTAAAATTCGGTATTTTTCAAACAAAATCGACCTGGTTCCAGGCATAATTTGGTAATTTTTAACAAAATATTCTAGCATGAAATTTTTCAGTTCTACCAAGATTTATAGTGATTTCGGCATTTATTCCAGTTTCGACAATTTTTTTGGCAAAATAGCATTTTTTCCTGCGTCCTATTTATCATGATTCAAACTTCATTTTGATTCTCATTGATTTTACCCTTCAGGAGAAAAAGTGCCCAATGCCGAGATATCCGGTCTCTAATTCATGACCAATCATGATTCACGAGGAATAATTAGGGACATCGAATTTGTATATTCATTCTATTTAGAAAAAATTTGGTAATCATATCATCTGTCAATTTAGAATCGCTGACCTGCAATCCCCGAAATTCAATTTATGCTGATCGCTATCCCGGTTCTCCTTGGAACGTGATCTAGATTTGAGAATTAATACATTATTGTTGGTCGTTTGTTTCTTTCATGAAAGATTTTGTACTCAAGTCGTAATTCAGATTCATTAACCGACCCTCCTACCACCTTGGGTAACGGGGTGCTTTTCTTGACACACTTTTCATCTTGTACCAAATACTATAGGGCTTTTCCTATATTCCAAATTGCATACGTATTCTCCTACGTGTGATAGAGTTGGTAGTGGTAGTATTTCTGACATTCCTCTTACGAGTGTTGCTGGATTGCATACTCATTCTCATTCTGGAGAAGTTTGCCGTAAGAGCAATGTTAGAAACACTACAAACTCGATAACACGTAGGAGAATACGTATACAATTTGGAATACTGGAAAAGCCCTATTGGTCTTTCTTATGGCAGGAAAAAGTACTTCTTGAGCAATCGAGGCGACGAGGTGCAGTTTTTGCGAATGAAATAAGTTTCTAATAGCCTTGTGATCGAGATGAGGTGATTGAAATTTTATGTGTATTTGGTGGTAGTTTTTCTTCCATCTTTAACGATAGAACATGTCAAATTAAATTCGAGGTTGCAGTACTCCTATCGTGAAATATTCATTTTGAATTTCCTATCTAATTTATTTTGAACGAGGGAAGATTTTAATCGATATTTTAATTATCTCGATTGTATATCCTTTTATTTGTATCGGAGTTGAATGGTTTGAAATTCAAAGATGCATTATCGGACTGTTGTTGCTCAGTATCTGTCTAAGAAGTTACCTACGTATTGATATTGATTTCAATCAGAATAACAGTAATAGACTAGTTAAATGCCAGGTTTTGGGGCTAACTGGTTTGTGGATTGGTAGTAGATAGTGTGGTTTGAACGATCCAAATTCTGGATCATGGATAAAGTGCAAATTCTCATAAAAGAAGAGTAGCTATTATTTGAATCAATATTTCGCGATGTATTCCAAGATGTACAGCAACATAACAATCTTAGAATAATGATTCAATGACAATCGCTAGATATATCGTATGAAAAGTGAAGACACGGAAATGAAAATAAATGAGAATAGGTAGGCTGATTGAATGTTCGGATCTTTTTCTCTGGTGTTATCGTCATCTCGCATACTTGTTACAAATAGTTGAAAAAATTATTGGGTGAATAAGAAAAAAATACATCCACGAAGGAAAAAACGATACCTATGGTAACAGTTTAGGTGAATAATCATCGATATTACATTATTCGAACTTGCAGTGTAAATCTAATTTTTAATTCGGGTATGTACGTCTGAGTTATAAGCCAAAATGAGGTTGTGCACCGCAAAACTAGCTGAGATTATTACCTACTCATTTTGTTTGTGAACACTGGATCGCACCAAAAGATAGATAGAGAAATGAGATTTGATTCATGATAATAGTTACTTCTTGAGCAATCGAGGTGCAGTGTCTCTGAACGAAATAAATTTTTAATAGTGATGTGATCGAGATGAGAAGGTATATGATAGAAGGGACTCTGTGAATTACTGAGACATTACAGTCATGTGGTCATAATAACAAGGACCATTACGATCCGGCTGGTCTACTCTATTGCTTTCTCTAGTTCAATTTCCATCGTCCTTTAGTACATGTTGCAGGGTAACCACAAGTGTTAGAGTCTCTCTACCGATGAACAATGGTGTGACGAGTTAACCCAACAATACCGTAAACCTAAATAATCTAATTTTTGGCCTATATTTTTATTTTTTTTTTCAGAACTTTGTGAGAATGCGTGCCTTTTTTTCAATCGTTATCGTTTATAACACTCGTAATTTCATTTGCAATTTTTGGCGCTGAATAAAAATGAAAAAATGATTTTACAATTCTGAAATTATTTTGATTTTGTGACTATTTCGAATCTTATTATTCAAAAGCCGACCCTCCTGACCCCTCGAGCATCGAGTTGTCTCATTCAACATTGTACTCCACCAACTTAACAATTTTTAATGAACACTTTTAATAAATGTCCTCGCATAGTTTTTGTGCGTTGTTATTTTAATTTTCAACATCTTTGAGTTGTCGTTTTGTAAGGAAGATTTTTATTTTTTTTTCTGTGTAGATCATTCAAAAAATGTCTCATTGGAGAGCAGTAGAACTCCTTCAAACGTTTTAGAAAGAGCGGACGAATCCAAATTATCAAAATCTGCAGAAAAAGTAAATAGGATTTTTATTTTTACTCTCCGGTGCGTCAGTAATATTGAACATTTTTTCCATTGTTTCAGAGTAAATATAAGAGAGAAAAGGTGAGCGTAAGTTTGATGCGACGTTTAACTAACATAAAAAAGTCTCGCTCACCTCCACCCCTTCCAACTTATTCAATGGATAGACCTGTTTTCGAGAACGGTAACTCTTCAGCGTTGATACAGGTTGCTCATACTAGGTAAGTCGAGAAAAAGCGAGTGATGTGTATTAGACACCGAAAGTAATGCACAAATTGCACATTGTTCTTAGTTTATCATGTCTGTGTTCTGTGAATTGTCTATTTACTGTGACACGCTTATTTGTACTTCGAGTAGATTCAGTTATCGTCACCGAATAAATTTCTAATTTTTTGGACTGCATAATAACGCTACACAACAATTTTCAAATGTTTGAAGAACCGCGGAATCAGACCGGGCTATTTTGAATGCTTAATTGAATTCTGGTCTTCATTTCCGATATCCGCTCTTCAACTATTGTATCTTATCTTATCGACAATAATAAAACTCATTAATCTACGTTGGGTATTTAGTGGACCCATATGAATTGGAAAATTAGGAGAGCGAATATTTGTATATGTAAGGACCACGAATGCATTCAGCGTTCATGATGTTATTTGAAATCTTATGGTGTCATCTGTCTTTTTGACTTTAATTCATAAATGGGGATGATACGCGATCTCATTTAAGAATTCTTGAAACCTCATTGAGATGACGTTGATATTCCTTGAAAATAACAGTTTTGAGATCGCTCCAAAATGACTATTATTTTTATTTAAATTCTTCCAAAGATCTTGAAATCGTTACGCGGGTGGTTGTTTGTCAAAATTCTACGAATTCTCATCTCATCAAAAGATCATTTTTTGAGGTTCAATCATAAATTTTCGAGAAAGACTGCTGTGTTACATCAGTTCTTTTTAAACTCTTGTATGGGATCTTTAAATTGCAATATTGAGAAATTTTTATTGTATTCGTGTGAAAATCGTGAAGAAGATTGCATTTGCCGTATGAATATTGCTCCTTATGTGTTACGCGTGCGTGTTACTGTTTTATTATTCGTACTCATATTTCTCCGTAAATTGGGTCAAACGAATTATGTTGCAGATCAGATTCTTGTCCGAGTCGATTATCCTATGGTTCACCAATTAACACCTCGAACCATCAAACTAATCTAACTGAGGGCTCACAACGTGCTAAGCATAAACAAAGAACTTCTCTGCAAAATCAATTCACGAGGTAAAATTACTAACATGAGTATTTTTTGTCTTTGATAAAGTTGTATCGCTATTTTTCGTGCACCAAATTTATAGTTGCCATTTTTGTAATGTGACTATGGAATGTAAAAATTTTTATAATCGAAAATTCCATTTTCCATTGAATTAATTTTCCTTCAATATCAATCTTTGACTATATAACACTGGCGTTTATGCACTAAGCTATTGCGACTCAAACTCGCGAAAAAGTAGTAAACAGGGAAATAGTATGCCAAGTCCTTTGTGTCGGTAGGAGATGCTTTTACTTTTCCGCGTTCTCATCCGCACTGCACTGCCGATATTCGATTATCCGTTGTACTATGGATTGTATTATCATCCACGCTCGGCCAATATAGTAGTATATGGGCGACAGCTGAGTACATATACACCAGTATTATTTTAGTCAAAATATATATACGTAGATCGATTATTATTTTCTAAGGATAAATTTAATTTACTGCATTTCCTCTCTTCTGCTATACCTACGTATACATTTTGTAGAACATGCGACGTTGATACATCAACATTTTCTTCTAACGCTACCAACATGAAAAAAGAAGATACATTGGTTATCAACCACCGGAAATCAAGTTCGTTGGATACAACAGCCTTCGTTGGACTTGTTCCACCTGTGCAAGAAAGGTCAGTAGTTTTACGTCGTTGAAATAATTAGCAATTTCCAAATACCTTCGTTTGTATGAGATGGAATTTATGGAAAGGGACTTCTATAACTTCGGGTATCAAAGAAGGGAGGGTGGAGGGAGGATCTTGTTTTGAAATAGTATTTGCTTCTTAACTGTGATACAATTTTCTACTGGTGGAGGATCGGGGGGTCGTTGGAAGAAGCAAGTAATGAGAAGTTGCAACGGGTCCATGCAGGGAAAGATTAGTCTGAAGTTTTTACGTGAATTACATTAAATTTTGGGATTGATTTCGGTGAAAAAAACTAAGTTTGATAATCTATTTTCAAATTATATCATTCAGATAATTTTTCGTTTCTCGTTAATTAAAAGATGAGAAATTGATGTGTCTATCGAAGGTGATACCTGATGAATTTTCGTCCCTGTTCCTATGTAACAATGGTTTATTCAAGAGTGGAAATAGATTATGAATATCATAGTTGGCATTTTGAAAAGCCTATTGAATTGTCTGTGAATTAAAACAAATAACAGGTACCATATCTAAGTTCGCCTCAGCCACTGTAATACTTTAAATAGGTACTATTTTACGTGGCTTGATTAAAACAGGAGCCATACTGGCCTAAACTATTTAAAATAGCCTAAAATTTTTATTTGAATTTTTTCGATGCAATTAAAAAAGAAAAAAAAAAAAACTTGACTATAATGGAAACGGTATTGAAGTCTGATCTTGGTACCCCTTCATAGATTTTTCCTGGTTTAGAATGTTTCTATATTTCATCTTAAATCATTTATGTTTTTCCTCAGTTATCGATGTATTGCGCCTTATCCTCCGAATAGCGAGTTTGAGCTAGAATTACAAGTAGGAGATATAATCTATGTGCAAAAAAAACGCGATGATGGTTGGTATCGAGGTACTCTACAAAGAAATGGTCGTGCCGGATTGTTTCCAGCTAGCTTCGTCGAAAACGTGCAGTAATATCGTACCACGGCTACATTTATTTTGGTTTTTTCTCCTCCTTTCTTTTTCCCTTCACATTTTACTTTTCCTTTCCATTGCAGTCATCGCATTATTTACCGGAGATCGTAATAATTTGCACTTTCCAACGATGTAACTGTATGTATTATGTTCTGTCTGTATCTTTGCGTTAGTCTTCTATCGTATTGTGATTCGTATCGTGAATAATTTAGACCTAAATCATATTTTTATTCGTATTATTGTTGCGTATTCAATTTGTGTACGATACTTTCTATGGTATCAATTTTATTTTGGTACACGTGAATGTAAAAAACGGATTTTTTTTTTATATTGTTACCCGCGATTTAGTGCTTTTGAGGTAGTTTTTTAATTTCTTCGACTTTATACGTATTAGGCGTATCTTTTATGTAGATTTATAATTGAAACTAGTCTCTCCTCGTACTCTTTCATTGCTGAATAAAAATCTCTTTTTTAGTTGGGGGTTCATTAAACTGTTACCTTATTCTAGGTTGATAGTTTATCAAAAAAACTATGAAGAATATGATGAGATATTTTGCAGGCGAGTCTTGCACAGTGCATCTGTATTTGAAAAAATTCTCGTTACGTGTACAAGTACTGCTAAGATGTAACTAATTCTGTATTCCTACTATGAAATTTTTCTTCTTGTCCGTCAAAAATATAAAGATTAACTACAGTATATTCAGTATTACTGTTCATGACAAAGATATAACTTTTATGGACGTACCTTGATTTATATTCAAGTTTTTCTAAACTAGCTTTTCATTTTTTCTATGCGACGTTTCAGACGTATGACCGTTCGTTATCATTGAATATATTTAGATGAATAGAATATAATTTTTTGATATGTTATATTCGTGGTTTCATGTTCTTTTAGATCATGTCGTTATCATCGTGTGTATGTGAGAATTATTATTACAATTGCTATTTGAAATACTGTGTGTTAGTTTATCTTTCTTTTTCTTTTGAATAGGCTGTCCATTTCTGACACGAAATTACGTGCGAGTCGACGAATACTGCAAAAGAGAAGTTCGGCCCGTTCGGTCTTCGTCGTAATGGGTAGTTCAGGAATAGTATCTACTCACCCTGCCTCGTTCATTCATGTTTAGCTAATCGAATCTTCTATTGTGAATTATCTCTGTCTACCTTTCAAAAGACGTGTCCTGACATCTTTTCACTAGAGCCTGTATATATGCTTCTCGTTTTTGTGCATTCTAACTTTAAAAGACGAGCTTTTAACTATTTTTGATTGCTTCAAATCATTTTTATGGAAAAATATACGACAACGGTGATCCTCAGTTCGATGGAGGATTTTTTTTAATATACATTTTATATCACTTAGGTTGAAAATTTTATTGGTACAGAATGAAACTGAAACTAGGCATATTTTTGCTAGTAGCCATTACTTTTCTGCCGATATTAACGCATGGGCTGTCGTTCTTGGGTCTTTGTGAGTAATTTACGAAGAAAGTGAAAAAGCCAATATCAACGTACGGTTCGGTGAAACTTTAATCGTGTGTTACAGTTTTCTACAAATGCAATTCTACTCAACACGTTTGTGAGGGAGGAACGTGTCTTGAAACAAAATACGTTTGCGATGGAGTGATTAACTGTTCGGACGGCTCTGATGAAGAACCTTCCCAATGCGGTAAGATGTTTGCTTCGTAATTTTTTTGAGCGAAAAAGAGTCTCGTATGAATATTTTTTTCACATTTACTTAGAAATTAAGAAGTGTTTGACTCCGAAGTACTTCAAATGTGACGATGGGAAGTGTATTCACGCAAATATTTCTCTTTGTGATGGTATTCAGGATTGTAGCGATGGCTCAGATGAAGAAAAATGTACTTCGGAAGTAAGTTAAGAATAGCTGATGAGATTCAAAATTTTCATGATTTTTACCAAAATATCTTTCTTTTGTTCAGTGTGTAGTAAGTCATTTTTACTAATCTTATATTGTAGCCCGCGAGCAAGAAAATCGTATCACATGCTTCTTGTGCGAATAATAGTTTCCTTTGTTCGGACGGTCAATGTATTCCGAAAAGTTGGGTTTGTGATGGTAATGTAGATTGTAGCGATGATGAAACGCTAGGATGCGTTATCAAGGTACGAAAAGTATTTGTAGTCCGCATCAACAAAGCGAGGAACAAAATTTAAAATTTATCAATATTTTAAATTTGCAGCAAGATTGTGAAAATCACGAATTTATGTGCACCAAGTCAAAATCATGTATACCAAAATTATTCGTGTGCGATGGTTATCAGGATTGCGCTGATGGAAGCGATGAGCTCTCCTGTGGTAAGTTCCTCCCTTCTAATTAGTTGAAGTTCGAATTTTTTGTCGTGAGTTGCCAATTTCAGAATCATCAATTAAAAGTAGATTGATGTTCGAAGCTGATATGGTAAACGAAAATTGAAGTTGCAAATACCTGAAAAGATGAGGAAAGGCGGGCTATGACACTATGCTCGTTTTTTATAGAACTTTCCATTCTCTTTCTTTTATTTTACGATGGAGATGTGATGTATCATTTTCTTACTATTATTTGTCATTTATTTTCTTCTTTTTTTTTTTTGGTCAGAAACGAAATATCAGCCCATCGTTATGAACAACTGTACCAGGAAAAACTTTAAATTTGCTTGTAAAGATAATCTAAAATGCATTGATCTACATAGTGTTTGCGATGGTAAAAAAGATTGTTATGATTATTCCGACGAGGATTACTTCTGTCAAATATCGTGTAAGCATCACTTTTATTTATTCTACTTTTCAGTACGAAAGTAATGCGTCAATCATATTGTGAATATATTGCCATGTTTTATGTTTTTTCTGAATCCCTATCCTAATTTTGAAATTTTCGTCTGGGCGTCCGTACAACCACAATCTTGGGACTTGGAAAATATTCATCGCCGAGGTTTACATCTCGGCCCTAAATCAGGCAAAGTTTGTCTCCTCAAATGATCAGCTCGTTCTTTCTGCTTCTTTCTTACCTTAATCAATCGTTTTATCTCAACGGTATGTACGAGGTCTCTCAGCCTCTATTGTAGGCTGTTCATTGCCCAACTTCTTCCATTTCTATGGAATGCCCGATTACTAGGGACATTTTTATCTAGTACTCACTCACAGCAACTCGTCATTCCGCGGTATAGTAAAAGACCTATATTTTGAGTGAACGCAAAATTTTCTCATCAATTAATTACCGTTAACCACCGTAAAACAAAAGTAAAAATGCTTAATAATGAGCTCCGTGTCTTTGCTCTTTTCTCCTATCTACTTCCAACATTTTCGTCCACTCTACATTTACCTGGTACAAGGCTAGAGAGCTGAAACAGGCATGAAACATGATCTTCATCATTTGCGCTGCAATGAAAATGATTTATGTTACTGCGATATGAAGCACTACTCTACCTTCTGCGGTTCCGCAGTTGGATAGAAAATTTTTTTAGTATATTTCATCCTTTGTGATCCTGTAAAACGTCCTGCCGTTTCTCGAAAAATTTGAGGAAACCTTTATACTATCAATGTCGTTTCTACCGTCACTTTTTCTGTTTCTGATAAGGCTAGGTACCCTAAAATTCCTCTTCATGTCTTTCTGCCATTCATTCTCGTTAGGCTATATATCCACTCGGTTTCACTCGAATATTCCTCACACAGCGATGGTTGATGTTGAGTTGCGATCTTGGAAATAATTTCAGTTCTTAATTTGTCAGTCAACCGTTTTATTTTGGGTCACTCTAATTTTTCTTCTCTAGTCTCTCGTCCGAGACATTTCTGAGCTTTGCAAGATACCTAACGCTGATAACACACAAGAGTTAAGGTCGAACTTTCTACTCCTTCACTGAAATTATGCTGCAGCAGATCGGTGCGAAGTGCTAAAGTTAACCTTTCATTTATTGTAAAAAGCGTGAAACTTGGTAGCCTATAATTGCAGGTTTATTGACTGGAAGAAGTTGATCCACATAAGTGTATGAAATATTTCTTTTAGTCAAGGATTTGTATGAATTCCTGTATGACTATAATCACTGAATCCAAAAAGAGAAGGTTCAAAAAATTCTTCGACTTCAGAAAGCGCCAAAAAAAAGTAAAATTAAAAATTAAAAATTTTGAATTTATGCATTTACCGTAGAATCTGGGAAAAACACGAATTTCGGGTAGAATCTGGGGAAAACACTAAAAATACTCATTCGGACCCCTAGAGGAGGCCTAGGAGTCGTACTTCCAATTGTGGATGTACGAATCTTCCTGGAGGTCTGAAGAATTTTTTCAGTATCTTTCCCAAATTTCACATTGAATTCCCCCCCCCCCCCCCTCCCGAAAAAAAGTAAAGATATTTTGAATACATTTTTATTTCGATTTTACTTATTTAATTTTATTTATTTATTTATTTTTTTTTTTGCGGAGAGGGGGGATATTTCAGACACTTACGGATATCAACTCCTCCAGTTAAGCGACCTACAATTGTGGGGCTCCTATGGGGTTCCAACAGTGGCGCCATGGCTCAATTGGTTTGTTCGCGTATCCTGAATATCGATACCAAGTGTCATGCTTTTGCAAGTTTAGAGTGACCACCTCCCGTGCTATAATTCAAACTTTAAAATTTAAACTTCATCAGTCGAGTGACACGTCGCGTCTATTTGTCCTTTTCCTTGTCTTTTTGTCAAAAAAAATAGACCCGACAAGAAAAAATTAGATGCCATTGCAGTCGTGCAATGGCAGTGGGGATACCGCTGTCCCGAGTCCCCTAAAAGCTTGAAGTTTTCCAAGTCCTAAAATCATGACGTGACAACTTAGACGCGCTGCAATGTCAAGGAAGCCGTCGTCTTTCCAAGTCCCCCTCCTATCATATATAGCTCGGAGGTAGGAAGTTTTCCAAGTCCCCCCCCCCCTCTCCGTGACATCATCAACCTCGCTCGCGCTCGCGGACGAAAAATTCCTGGAAGTACTCCCAACAAAATGAATAGCGGGTTCCCCGCTAAAGAAAAAATTTGCATAAAAAATTTTCCGTATTGAACACAAAGCAACTGCATGAACACATTGCATGAAAAAAAATACTTAATTGGGAACCGGTTTTATGGGAGAGGGGGGGGGGGGGGTCATATTTAAAAAAAAAATTCAACAAGACAAAAAAACGAAAATAATATTTAAAATAAATAAACGTAAAAAGCGAAAAATAAGAACTCGGTTATGCTATCGTACTGGGAGAGTTTTCTTTTTCAATTGTTCGTACTCACATAATTTTATGTTTCTTTTTTTTCTCTCTCTCTCAACGTGCTGCTGGTATTGTGTACGCTTTTTTTTTACATTTATTCCGTTAATTTCACTTTTTCTTTATATTAGCTTCTGTTTTGCGTTAATTTTTAATTTCTTTTACGTGCGATAAAGTCCATTCAAAAAAATTTTATTGTTTCTCTCGTATTTTTTACAAATTATAATCTTATTTTTCAGCTCTCAGTCATTGTATCAATTGTACTCACAGATGCGTCGATACACCGGAAGGCGGACTATGTTTATGCGATTCTGGTTATACTTTAGGGGACAACAATAAGTGTATAGGTATTTGTTATCGTTTTCTTGATATTTTTGGATTCCGTCTTTCTGTACTTCAATCTCTTTTATTCTTTGTCATTTTATAGACGTGAATGAATGTGAAATATACGGAATTTGCGATCAGGAATGCGTTAATACAGCCGGATCATATCACTGCGCTTGTGATTCGAATTACATTTTGCAAGTTGATGGACGCACTTGTTTTATTAAAGGTGAATAAATTGAATGTTTTTAATTTTTCAGTGAATTATCTCGGTCTTACGCATATACGTGTGTTTTTATAGATGGTGAAACCACCCTCGTCTACTCATTGAGTCACGCCATCAAGGAACTTACGTTGAGAAATCGCACCCAGTATCTCTACTTCGAAAATATTCCATTTACCATAGGTATTTCTGCAGTTGGCCAAGATTTGTATTGGACACACGGTGGAAACGGTTCTCAGTCTATTATGAAGGCTCGCGATTGTCAAAATAACGGATGTCGAGAACAAGAAATGATCATCACAAATGGTACGAATGTGAGAGGAAAAGGAGCATCTATCACATGGCGTGACATCTGAGGTTTCAACTCTTCCTGTTTTCCACAGGTTTGGGAGCGCCGGAAGACGTAGCCCTAGACTGGATCACTCGTAATATTTACTTCAGCGATAACAAATATAAACACATCGTAGCTTGTTCAGGCGACGGATATGTTTGCACGGTTCTTCATATGGCGCCAGTCCTCGATAAGCCGAGAGATATAACATTAATTCCGGAACGAGGGTATGTCTTGTACAAACTTACAAGGCTATTTTTGGATTATTTTCCAAAAAATAGATTATTTGTTCATCTAGGTTGATGTTCTGGACTGATTGGGGTAAAAGACCTCATATTGGCCGCTCTGGTATGGATGGTTCAAATGCGACAGAATTTATTTCGGAGGACGTAATGTGGCCGAACGGTGTTGCGATAGATTTGCCCAATGAGCGATTGTATTGGGTCGAGGCAAAAAATAGGAGGGTGGAAACGATCAAATTGGATCGGACCGACAGACGAGTAAGTTTTTATCTCGCCATGGTCGTATCTTGGTAATACGGATGCTCTCCCTGTCTAGAATATGTTGTATCAACCCTCCTTTTCTTATTTCTCAGATTGGTATTTGAAATTTTTGAATCAACATTTGTCAATCGGCTTTTGTTTCTAGATCATCTTATCGGAATCTATTCATCACCCATTAAGCGTGGCTGTATTCGAGAACAAACTTTATTGGAGCGACCTCACTGATAAAGAAATTCATTCGTGCGATAAATTTACAGGAAAAGGAAGACAAAGTATAACTCGCGAGAATTATGACAATATTCACGTCATTCATATTCGGCATCCTTTATTGGAGCAAACGAAAGTGAGTTACACGGAATTTGAAATTGTGTTTGCGGTATGAGGAACGGTGAAGCAATGGACAGACTTGCGTGAGCTTTCATCATTCAATGTTTCCATAATGTCGCTTTCGAATTTACTGTCATTAAAAAAATAACCAATCCGCAATCCGATGTAGCCTTGATTGTGGTTTGCTTCAATTTATTTCAAAGACTTGGAAAAATGTTGCTCTTCGGGAATTTTTCCAAATCCCCTTTTCTTATATCGATACCGTAGAACGAATACCTCGTAAGCCATTAAAAAAAAATCGACATAACAGCTATTTTTCACGTTTCTCATACTCCGCAATCCAAAAATGACAAAAAATTTGTGGCTTACGAGGTATTCGGTCTACGGTATCGATATATAGCTTGATGATCGAAATTTTTACAAGGTGCTCTTTCAAAAGGGAATCTCATTCTATGGGTGTGGGGGTCTTTTAGAAAATTTTGGCGTCCCGCCGTCCGGCAAAGACTGATCTACGAGAACAGAAGAGTAGAACTTCGGAAAATTTATACTTTTTTATAAATCTCCTTTCGTTAACTCGCAAGTGGATATTTTTTCAAGTCCCCTCCTGTCATTTAGGTATAGTTTCTAAAGTCCAACTCCTTCGATGGTTGAGCTTTCAGGGAATCTAATGTTGAATTCAAACATCAAAACGAATTCATTCCGTAGAACAGGTTCGCAGGTTTCTCGTTTAACTTCGTCGTCGTTTTCTCATCAGTATTGAATTCAATGATATTTACTTAGAAATTCATAAATCGGAGTACAGACTACCAAACTTTTGATTAATCCAAAGAAGAGTAAATTCTACCTTCCATGGTAAAGGCAAAAGTTTTCAAGCTCAAACTTGATAAGTTAACCGTTGAGTGATCGTGGGTACTTCAATTTACCCTCTTATCAAGCAAACCCCCAATTGTTTCATACAGAAATATATTCTAAATTGAAGAATTCCGTCTTCGAATTAGAAGTTTAGTTTGGCCATCAGCATATTTTCCGAATGTCATGAATTTTGTCATTGAAAAACACCACTTACAGCATAATTACTCTATACTTTATTTTCTTTCTTTTTCAGATGGTTAATCCATGCGGTCGGCATGTGTGTAGCGATTTGTGCTTACTAGCTCCCGGTTCAAAAGGCTTGAATTACTCATGTGCTTGCCCCAGTAATAAAAATTTAGCAGAAGATTCTTCCAAATGCGTTGAAATTCGTGAAAATCCCTTAGTACTAGCCGTTAAAAAAAATCGTATCTATTTAATGGAACATAGTCCTTTAGGACGTTCTAAGATTGCAAGCCATCGTGTGCTTAATGAACTGTATGTTACGGCTGTAACGTATAATTCTCGCCAAGGTAAATGGGAAATGTTGTTTCTTGCCTCAATGTACGCCGAGCTCAATTACCTTTATCTTTTAAGACAGCAATACTCAACTTTTTTGAGGCACGATCAACTTTCAAAATTTCCAAATGTTCCGCGATCGACCAAAAAAAAAGGAGGAGGAGGAGAAGGAGGAAACATTATATTATTTATTAAAACTTGTAATACAAAAATGACAGAAATTAGAATGACACTCGACAAAAATATAACGCTTGGCGTAATGTACAGTAGACTAGATTTTGTTGGAGAGGGGCCAAACTAGCCTCGCTCACAGTATTTAGTATATCAATGTAGATAAAGGGGAGCTAAACCAGGTCAATGGATATAGTTTTAAATATATAAAAGTTTGAAGAACTTTGAACAAGGCAAGTCTGTTTATACTGTCGGAGAGGGTTGAACTAAGCGAGGAGGGTTGAGGCGGATATTGTTGAAGATGTATGATTTTTTTTTTTTTTGACAATTGCTCGAGAATGCTGGCGATCGACTGGATCGACCCGTTGAGGACCGCTGTTTTAAGAGATAAAGGAAATCACCTTGACGTTGAAAAAATCTAATATGACCATAATCTATTTTAGAAACTTTGAAAATTAACAACCTTCTTTTGCGGTCAGTTTAATAGATTTTGAAAAAAAAAAATTCGGAAACAACTTCGGTAAAGCTTTTTTTTTTTTTTTATTATTTTTTCTTTCAATTTATGTGATAAATTTTGTATGTCTGACAAGGCAGTTAGGATGAAGACAGTTTATTCTGGGTATCATTTAATCGACCGATAAAATAAAGTGTATGAACGATGAAGAAAAATAATTCAACAATTAAAAAGTGAATTCTCGAAATAAAGAAGTAATGAACGATTAAATAAATGAATGCGGAATAAAATAACTCCACTGCAGTCGAAAAAATTCTAGTTCTCTTGAAAAATAAGTTGAACAACAAAAAATTCTAAAGAGCAATACACATCGTACATTAAAATAAAAGAATTGAAACCCGGTTTTCGACAGAAAAGTTTCATCACGGTAAATTAATCTTTGTAAAAAAAGAACGATACCCACAATAAACAATAAAATTTGACTTATCGATGTATTAAAAAAGTTTCGTAGAACTTATCCGAGTTCGTCAGCGACTTCTCTTTGACGGTTCGGGTCGATCTGTTTTTTTGAGTAAGTTTACGCTTTTTACCCACAGATGAACCATCGTTCAAACCTCTCATGGACGTCGGTTCTGAGTAATACCTAAACGCAATTTCGCCCTGTACCTCTCTTATGACAAAATTTTTGAGGTGAAATCTATTACCTTATCCAAATTTGTCAGCAACTTCTAATCTGACGAATTGGGCTGATCTTTCCTCACCGGTCAGCTTTATTTTCTGAACGTTATTCCTGTAACTTGTATTTTCAAAATATTTCAGTATTATTAAGTGAATGTGCGAACATAATACTGTAAGTAAGTAGTAGAAAAAAAATGTAAAAAAAAAAATGTGTATTACATTTTTTTACCCTTAAAAAAAAAAAAAAAAAAAAAAAAAAAAAAAGTGATGTATTTTTTCATTGTTGAACTCATTTTAAATCAACATTATTTTATTGTAAAAAATCGTGCCAAGTGTAACGCTAATTTATGAATTTTCTAACGTTCAAACACTAGATTTCAATGCATCGTTTATTCACTTTATTTCAACGAGCAATCACGGTGTCTTCGTTTATTTTATACGAAGATTTTTTCGTGTTTTTCACGTCCGTTATACGTTCCGAATTCTGTAGAAAGTTTTATTCAAAAATTTTCCACGTGGATGTTGCGCTGTCGTCATACAATCACAAATTGAGTTAGGATTATTATGAAAACCAACGTTTCGTTGTAATTTTATAACGTCGTCGAGATTCATTAGAATCGATTGTCCGGCTTATACAAAAAATTTTTGAATCTATTTATTGTCAGGATGAGCTTTTGTTTAATATAATATTGAAATTTTTTTTTGTTTGCTGAAACCTCAGACAAGAAAATGCGTTATTTTTGATATAATTGGTAAAAAGGTCGCGCGGATGTATTGAATATAATTTGTCTTTCGCTATTACAAAGAAAAAAGATACGCCTGTAGTTCTAGCGCCGTTTGTTTACCAAATCTGACAATACCTACTTAGTTATGATGTGACTCTGTTACAGATGCAATTCTACTTGCGGACTCATTTTCAAAATCCGTTTATACGTACAGTTTGCGTTACAAAGTTCTGAATCCACTCATTACTCATCGTCATGGACCTCTCGGTCTCATCATATCCATGGAATACGATTATTTTGGAAACAATGTCTACTGGTGTGACGCTGATTCAGGGTCCGTGGAAGCATTTAGTCTGACTACGTTCTCTTCAACAGTAATCGTGGAAGGAACGTTCGCAGAATCTCCGATCAGTTTAACTTTAGCTCCTGAACACGGGTTAGTTGGTGTAAAATGAAGTATAAAAAGTCTGCGAGTTTGAATGATGATTTTTAAATTCCAGATTCATGTATGTAGCGTATGAAAATGTGTCCCAAGATGTTCGTGTGGAGAGAATATCAATGGATGGTAACAGGGTGACGAGAAAAAATATTGTTTACAATATTAATGCCGCAAAATTACATTACAGTAAAGAACTAAAGAGATTGTTCTGGGCGAACATGGTTACAGGAGAAATTGAAAGTGCTGATATCGATGGTTAGTAATCATAATTTTCTATTCACATTAGGTTAGTCTTTTTTACCAGTATTTTGTTTCATTAATGAAGGATATTTTTCGCAGGAAATGATCTATTTAAAATCGATGTTGCGGACTCGCTCTACAGTTTAACATCGTCCGGAGGCATCCTCTTCTGGTCGAGTTCGAGGTCCCCAATTATTAGCTGGCACAATTTCTATTCAGATGAATATTCAAGAACTTTGAAATTGGGTAAACGCTGAGTTGAGCTATTGATGTCGTGAGCTCATTTTTCGAAATCAATCTTAATTAATTTGTTGTAGATTCCGCTTTCGGATTGGAGGGGGACGTTCTTCTAACTGTCCTGGACAGGTCAGAAAATACTAGTTCTCTTTGTTCTATAAATAATGGAGGATGTAGTCATTTGTGTTTGAGATCATATGATTCGAGACCGATGAAGGTACGCTTATTTTCAAATTTGAATATGTTTTATATGGGATCCGTGATAAATAGCAGGATATTAGCTTCTAGTTCAACGTGAAAAAATATAGTTTTGGCTTTCGACTGTCCCTAAGAAAAACATTCGAAAAACTAACTTCAGCTCTTGGCTTGAACTTACGACTATCAAAATTGAAAAATGTACAACTAACCAAGTAATCATAGTTGATTTTTGGCCTCAGCTTTTGACTTCCGGCTAGCTGCACTCAATCTTGTTTTGAAGTGTTACTATTGACTGTCATAGCTACGCTACTGCATTGTTCGAAGCTACATACTTTCAAACTTTCTTTCGAGCCAACCGCTGTTGATTTTGAAAATTTGTCATTAAAAAATTACGTAATTTGTGGGTATCAAGTACTCATGTTTTGGCTTATGCTATCACCCTCATACCATGCCCACTGATTTTGAATGCGGAGAATCCCTGATTATGGAATATAACGAAAGATACTTCGGTACACCAATTTCTACTCCTCTTCAGTGAGGCTAGAATCCGCGACGCTCGATCCCAAAAGACTTAATTTTTTAGGTGAGAGTCAGCTCTACTTATCTTTTTTTTTTATTTATTCCAAAAAATAGCGTGATTTATCTCATCATTCGGTTATTTCCACTCGCTAATTTCACTTCTTCGTCCAGTACGTTCGTTGAATGTATAAAAATTTCACCACTATAGCTCCTTATTTCACGCTCTTTAATTTTATTTTCGAACCAAACCATCACGCCCTCCGTCACCTCCTGAGTAAGATGATAGTAATTATTGTCACTATTTTTCTTCTTTTGAATTCAGATTTGTGGATGCCCCGCTGGTTTATCAATTGGAGCAGACGGTCAAACGTGTTCGAAACCAAAATCATGTTCGCTGGACGAATTTACTTGTTTTACCGGTGAATGCTTGCCTAGGAGCCACGTTTGCGACAGTAAGAAAGACTGTATACATGGAGAAGACGAAGATTTGCAGCATTGTAGTGGACCCAAATGTCCGCCTGACCAGTTTCTCTGTTTTGATCAGTCTCGCTGTATCGATCGTAAATTGATTTGCGATAAAAAAGCTGATTGCGATGACAAGTCCGATGAAATTTGTGCCGGAAACTGTGCCGGAAGTGAATATTAAGAGTTGCTCATCTTGAAAGTATCTACTTTATGTGCGCGTAGATTCCTAGTAAAACTAAATTCTTGCAGATCAATTTACGTGCGATTCGGGCGAATGTATCGATCGGCAATTTCGATGTGACCTGAAAGTTGACTGTAGAGATGCGCATGACGAATTTCACTGTTCCTTAGTCAACTGCAGTGGGGACGAATTTCGATGCGACTCAGGCCAATGCATACCTAGGGACTGGAGATGTGATGAAGAACCGGATTGTACTGATGGCTCCGATGAATCAACGGATATTTGTGGTACGGGTAAAATTTACGTAGGTATGCATTACGTATCTGGCGGTAGTTCAATAAAAAGTTGATATCAGTTTTCCTTTCTCAGAACGAAACATAGATTGTTTAGCGTACGAATTCCGATGCAGTAACGAGAAATGTATCCATATGTCGCTCACATGTGACGGGTTCGACGATTGCGGAGATGATTCGGACGAGTATCGATGTTTTTCCCGCGAAGAACACAATGTACGCCATCGCGACTATATTTTCAAATTGTGCAATCCAAAATTGGAATTTTTCTGTACATCTAACGAACGTCATTGTATTCCTCTTTCTGCCAGGTATAATGATCTCTTACCTGAGTAAATTTAATAGTCGTGCCCAATTATTGTTTTGAATTCATTAATATTATTGATTGAGTAGGTACTCATGGAAAAGGTGTGCAATTTTAGTTTGCGAAAAGACAATACGATCTTTTGAATTATGTTTCTCATGCTGAAAGTACGATTTCTAAGATATTTTCCTTATTTTTGATTTGAATGTATTTCGATTGTATTCCTTGACCCCGAATGTGAACACTGAACAGCCTACATAAATCTAATTGTTCAACTTATGATAAGCAGCAAAAACCTATTTCAATCAGAATAACTTAGTTACCCGTGCAAAGTTTTGAACGATTGTCATATCGCGGTATTCCATTCAAATTTATCTGAGATTATTTTTTATTTTGACATGTTCCATGTCTTTTCTCTCGCCGGACCCCGATTTTGAAACTCGCGAGTACCCCCCCCCCCCCCCCCCGTCAAGAGAAATCTCTACCCCGTGGGTGATTCAGAAATTCGCGAGTACACCCGGCGTAATAATAATAAATAATTAATTAATTAATTAATTAATTAATTAATAATTAAATAATTATTTAATTAAATAATTAAATAATTAAATAAATATATGATTAAATAATTAATATAATTAAATAATTAAATAAATAAATAAATAATTAAATAATTAAATAAATAAATAAATAATTAAATAATTAATATAATTAATAATTAGAAAATTTTCCAGCGCGCTACCTCATATTTCTCATACAAGACTTATACGACGCCAAGATAGGTAAAGGGGTAAACGAATAATATCTCACGAACACTTGACCTAGTACAAGAATTAATAATATATAAATAAATAAATAAATAATTAAATAAATAAATAATTAATATAATTAATAATTAGAAAATCTCTACCCCGTGGGTGATTCAGAAATTCGCGAGTACACCCCGCGTAATAATAATAATTAATTAATTAATTAATTAATTAATTAATTAATAATTAAATAATTAAATAAATAAATAATTATTATAATTAAATAATTAAATAAATAAATAAATAAATAAATAAATAATTAAATAATTTAATAATTAAATAAATAAATAATTAAATAATTAATATAATTAATAATTAGAAAATTTTCCAAGTCCCTCTTCCTATCATATATGGCTGGATAGTCGAAATTTTTCCAAGTCCCCTAGACTTGAATTGTCTCATACCATTACAATACAACAGCGAGACAGGGGGCGAACGAGCGGAGCGAGTTCGCGCTACCTCATATTTCTCATACAAGACTTATACGACGCCAAGATAGGTAAAGGGGTAAACGAATAATATCTCACGAACACTTGACCTAGTACAAGAATTAATAATATATAAATAAATAAATAAATAATTAAATAAATAAATAATTAATATAATTAATAATTAGAAAATCTCTACCCCGTGGGTGATTCAGAAATTCGCGAGTACACCCCGCGTAATAATAATAATTAATTAATTAATTAATTAATTAATTAATTAATAATTAAATAATTAAATAAATAAATAATTATTATAATTAAATAATTAAATAAATAAATAAATAAATAAATAAATAATTAAATAATTTAATAATTAAATAAATAAATAATTAAATAATTAATATAATTAATAATTAGAAAATTTTCCAAGTCCCTCTTCCTATCATATATGGCTGGATAGTCGAAATTTTTCCAAGTCCCCTAGACTTGAATTGTCTCATACCATTACAATACAACAGCGAGACAGGGGGCGAACGAGCGGAGCGAGTTCGCGCTACCTCATATTTCTCATACAAGACTTATACGACGCCAAGATAGGTAAAGGGGTAAACGAATAATATCTCACGAACACTTGACCTAGTAGAAGCCTAGACTGAAATATTTCATGATGACTGATAAAATATAAAAGACATGGAACATGATTTTCATTTATTTGGCTATGCCAGAAAATTTAATAAGACTACAATATGACCAAGTTACATTTTTTTTTTTTTTCGTATAATTTAGTGTATTTTGGAACGGCTAGAGTAGTACAGCATTTGCCTAATTTTATCAGATGGAATAATACACATATGTTTCAAAGGAGTGAACTAGCACATATTGTTTGATTTAGGTGTAACGGTACAAAGGAATGCGTCAGAGGTGAGGATGAAGAATATTGCTCTGTGGATAGTAATCCATGCACGCCAGGAAAAGAATTTTTTTGCGCTCTCCATCATAATTGTATTCCTATGGAGTTGGTCTGCGACAACAATGATGATTGCGGGGACGGTTCAGATGAAACGCGCGAAGCTTGTTTCAATAAACCAATGAAGAGTAATGCATGAATGCCTCTTTTTTTTGTGAATTCATTAATTAGTTGCGAGAGTTCTTCATTATTTTTTTGACTATAGATAAACCGTGTGCTGGTTTCAAATGCAATAGTAGCGAATGTATCGCTCTCTCCAAGATGTGTGATAATATTGGGGACTGTTCGGATAAATCCGATGAAAATAAAAAATGCTGTGAGATTTTCTTTACTTTGAGCGATATTATTGTTTGAATATTTCCGTTAATGAGACATATTTTTTTCAGATATGAAGTGCGAGGGTTTTGGTTGCTCTCAGAAATGTTTTTCTACTCCACACGGACCAGAATGCAGATGTAAAAACGGTTTCGAGCTCTCTGTAGATAATAAAACCTGCGTTGATGTCAACGAATGTGAATTGGGTATTTGCGCTCAGAAATGTACGAATTTAGCGGGTGGTTTCTCTTGTGGATGTTATACCCCAGATTATTTATTACGTCGCGATCGCGTATCTTGTAAAGCGTCGGGTGAGTTTTTGGTACCAACTACTCCTCTATAAAATTCACTCTTGTTTCTCCAGAGGAAATGTCTGCTGTCGATCTTTCATAATTTGAAATTTTTTACCTTAGAGATTTAGTGCTATTTCGATTCCTGAGCTGCCCGATACGATAAATATCAGTGAGTTAAGATAGGAGCAGTGTGAGAGCTGTTCCTTTGCGGGCTTGTAGAAAAAAAAAATCGTATCAACTATCTTATTCTGTCAATCTAGTAACGAAAAATAAATAAATAAATAAAATAGGCTCAGTACTTTAATGATTTTGTTGACATGGGGGGTGATTTGGTTCAAGGGAGGGCTCGCGCTGTTCTCGAGTTTAGGAGGGAATAAGTACATCTGAAAAATACCTTGACTGATAGAATTGGAAATTCCTCATGTTCTCTATTACTTGAGAAAACAAAAACTACAAATTTTGTGACACTTTTCTTCGAATTTTTTTACGCAATTTTACTCTTTCCCATTTAATCTTAATTTTATCTTTGACTTTTTTTTGGAAAACTCGGACGTAAAACTTTCTCTTCATACACACATGAACCGGTGTAAAATTTTCATTTTGGGTTGTATTCGTTATTTTGTTTCTAAGCAGGCCTACGGTAATTTCGTTTATTGATTGAATCAAGAAATTTTTCAAAAGATCTTTCAATTTCGATAATTTTATGAAGACAATTACTTTTTTACTTTTTGACGGACATGGGGTATACACAGCTCGAAGTTGGTTACAAACTTGCATAAGCAAGCTCTGGATAGTGGAGCGGAGATATTATGTGAATAAGTAGTAGGAATTCAAAAAATTTATCCTGTTTGTAGTGGTGATCTCGGTCAGAATGTCATGCAATTTCTAGGCTGTTGTTAACAGTGCAGTGCCTGAACGTAATTTCTATGATCTTGCCAAGATGATGTTAACTTTTGAGTAAAGGGATTTGACTAGTCAACTATTCCCGAAAAGTTTTGTTTGCGAACTTGTTGCGTACCTAATAAGCATTTAAGGAGTATTCGAGGCTAATTCAGATTGATGAACATGCACTGAAAAAAGTGTGGCAAAAATTACGAAATTGGTAAGAAAGTGACAATGTTTTTAGCGTCGTTTTTGCCTTGGTACTACAGCAGATTTTGCTAAATTCTTTCGCTTTAAAAGTAAGAATATTATTGAAGTTGGACCACGTGAGTTGGACATTCGTCCTTCTTTTACTAAGTTTTGTGGGGATGTGTTGATGTTGCAGCGTATTGTAGTCTGTGTTGGTGTTGCGACGCGCTACTCAGCCTTATCATTCTTCATCATTATACCTTGTAGACACTTGTTCTTGTTCGTAGTCATTTCTTGTTGCTTTCCATCGTTACCTACAGTTTAAAGTGGTTTTTGCTAAATTTTTCCCTCGGGAGTATTTCATAAAACCGTCTCTACACATATACGTATTTTGCAAGTTTCTTAACCGTCTATTTTATGACTACTTCTAATTCGAATTTTTCAGGTCCATCTTTCATGTACGTTGTTGCTTCTAAGAATATGCTGTACGTGACCTCCAATAACTTGAAGCACACTACTGAACTACAGTTGTTGAAGCCTAAATTCAATTCAATTTTGAAAATCGATGTGGATGGATTCCATAATCATGTTTATATTTTATGTTAGTATTAAAACTATCGAAATCAGCGGCGGATTTAAGGGGGGGAGGTTGGGGGTTTAAACCCCCCCCCCTTCGTAAAAAAAAAAGAAAGAAAGCAAAAAAGAGGAAAAAGGAAAAAATGAACGAGATAAATATTCTAAAAGCCTTCCTTCCCATAACCCCCCTAAAAAAATTCCTAGATCCACCACTGATCGAAATCTCACATTATCACATTCTTACCCGATTATATTCGTTAATTTTGGAATGTTTAGTGGAAAACGATATCATAGAAAAAGTGTCGTTGGATGACCAAGATAACAGAACGCAATTTTATGCTCCACAAATTACCGATTTCACTGTCGATTGGATCACCGAGACTTTGTACGTGATTCATGATCATAGGTGCATCAATGCATCGAATTTTGATTGGGTCAACTCGCAGAAGAGGATATTTAATATTAATCTGTATACATCTCATGAATATTTCTATATATCAGCGTTGTCAGTGGATCCAGTTGCAGGGTTAGTTCTTTTTCTTCTTAAGCGAAGGAAGGTACACAATTGTACTTGAAGCAGGTACTTATCATTGCATCAGGTATCAATGCATAGGAACGAGGAAGACTATGCGAAAACTCACAATAGACTAAAAAGATTTTCTTTTAGTTGAAAGAATTTATTGGTGGATTGGAACAATTTAAATTATGAGAAAAGTTGACCTAAATCCACCGAGGAATGTTTTTTTGATGACGTTTCGAACGCGTGATTGGTCTTTCTCACAATCAAATACGACATTCCTCGGTGGATTTATGTCAACTTTTTTCTTAATTTAAAAAAAAAATCCTTCTTTTGTGTACTAGAGAATTTCATGCAGCTACTTTTTTTTCCTCTTTATTTTACATGATATTGAGATTTAAAATTAGTTCTATTATACAAATTACCTATTGAATTTGTATTTACAGTTATCTATTTTGGTATGAAAGTGAGATAGATATTCTCGGTAGCGTCGGTATGATACGACGTGCTGATTGTACCGGTGAGAATGTTGTAACTCTTCTACCAGGGTTATGGTATCCTGTGCGGGAAATAGTGATCGATTCATTCAACCGACGTTTGTATTGGTTCGATCTACAACGTGAGGCTATCTATCGAATGGATTATGATGCGTCCAGTATCGAAAATATGCTTGATTCTGAAGTTTGTTGGAAACTAATTTAAAAAAAAAAAATCATATCCAATTCTAGTTCGAGTTTGTTTTCTATTGATTTACATTTTCAATTCTAGGGCGAGATCACAACCTTCACTTTATTCGAAAATTCAATTTACTTCGTCTCCCCGGGATTTATAACTATTCGAAAATGTAAAATTTATGGATTGCCTCCGAAACAGTGCGAATTCGTCAAAGTTAATATGCATGAAATACGCCATTTAAGTATTCTACAGCCGAATCTTCAACGAACTGGTAATGAATTTAGTTTGCCATATAGGTTGATCGTAAAGATGAACTACGGTAATTGAGTATCTTCAAGATCTATGTTTTAATTTAACCTGTAATGATTTAATTTTAGTACGAAATCTATGTGAAGAGTACTCCTGTTCAGATTATGGCCTTTGTTCAATGTCGCCAACCGGCCCTCAGTGTGTCTGTCCGAATGGAAAAATACAAAACGAAAATGTCATTTGCTCGCAAACGGTTAGAAAAATCATCTTTCTATAATAGGCGCAGATGAGTTATGCGATAATGCAAATCAGAAAAGGAATCCAAATGATCGAAAATTAAAGATATCGGGTTTTTGGTAAAGCTATTAAATTCGATTTATTGGTTTTAGGGCGCGTTTTCTGAATTCGTTAGCAGCACCAATAATACTGTTGGTTCGTATTTTGCTCATTTCGTGATTTTCTGCTTGTTAGCCGGAGTTGTTTGGATAACATTCTCTCATTTTATCAAACGGAAAGGAAAAATTTTGCACAGGTTGGTCCATTATTCCTAGTTTGAAATTTGAAATAAGTTATCCCGTTGAGTGTTACATTTGAATACGTATTTTTTAAGGTTGCATTTTCACAATCCTGTGTACGAGTCATCGCATAAAGGTCGAGCGAGTGCATCGCAAGCGCTTCTCAATGCTGAGGAACATCCTTGCGAAAATCGCCCAGTATTCGAAGTGGCAATTCGTGAAAGGACAGCCCGGTAAAAATGTTCAACTGCCACATGAAAAGGTAAATTGACGAATTAACTTGATGTTAAGAATGTTCTGAGTTGGAGCTAAGATGAAATTTGAGAGAGTGAATGAGTATTTCTAAAATAAATCAAATAAGTATCATTGTGTGAAAGATTTATTTTTTCTGTTTGTAGCTTTGTTGATAGATTGTTAGTATTGTTTGACGCGACTCTAAAAGATCATTTGAAATTTAGAAATAGTTAGCCTCCTCATGTTGTATCTTGCCGTAAATGAACTTTCGTCATTTTCTTACTATGAAAGACAATAATGTCTGGTATAGTTGTTTTTTTTGTGGGATGAATTCTATACAACGGGCGCGAAAAGAGAAAAGTCTTGCTGTACGGTAGTTTACTTCTTCTCCGTATCCACATAGTGCTTCGATTGTTTTTTTTTACCTTAACTATTAATATTAAAATTGTTCATTTTTGATAACTTAGAATGACTATCCGTTTGATGAGAAAAATACGTTCAATTGCCTTACATCACAAAGAGATTTGTGTTCATTGGTTCACTGCTCTCATTGTAAAATAATATCTTCTCTATGTATGGAAGAACTGTTTGTTAAATTATGAAGTTGCGAGGATTTATCACATTTTGTTCACAGACCGTCGAACTTAGAAAAATTCTGACCTCCATCCTTCATTGTGAATGTTGTAGAGTGTGAGATATTGAAACTTCTTATTCAATTGCTTACCTCAACATTTTTTCTGAAACTTATTATGTGTGTTGCAGGATCCGAGACAATTGTCTATAATCATGAAACATATATTTTAGTGAGAAAGGCGTTCACTTAAAAAGCTCCAGTTGGGTTTCAAGGTGCTTACCCGTGTGGCCAGTCAAAATCATTGTTTATAATTAGTTTCTGAAATGAAATATTTTCTTGTTATACTTTCTAAAATTTTCCAATGTTGTGATTTATCAATGGATTTATTCATTTAGGTATCTGTTAATTAGTATTCCAAAGAATATGTGAATATTCTTGTAATATTCGAAACCTCGTTAACATGGTTCGGTGTCTATTTAGTTGTCGTTCGTTTTTTTATTTCAATTTAGGTTATTTTACTCACCTAATAGAAACTTTTATTTTCAAATATCCTTGTAATATAAGTATCTCGAATTGTTGTATTTTTCCTATATTTTTCGTACGAGTACGAGTGTATGGCAAGCTTCTCGATGCGATGCCAAGGGCGCGACGAGTAGTCTCCCAATCGATACCTACTGGATTTTATTAGAACTTACGTACAGTTTATTCCACCATTAATAGGAAATTCATTGCAGTAAACTTGTACAACATAATAATGCTGATCATTCATTGACATTTTTCACTGAAATCTTTTTGCGAACTTCTAGAACAATTTTTTGGGACAACTACCAATTAATTCAATATTCAAACAAACATGAGACTAAAAACGTTCTTTTAACATTTCAAACCGCAATAGAGGTAACTTCTATCTTTTTCAATCGATATAGAGTTCCTAGACGACATGACAATACTTTCTATTTCCTCTCATTTTCAGGCTCGTCTTCCCAAGTAACTACATATTTCAAACTTTATAATCGCTCCCTAAAATTTATTTAGCGCGTTCTAATCATATCACCCAAAAGGAAATGGTGCCAGATAATGAATGATATATTGGCAAATGGAGTAGACAAAAATACATGATATTACACTCAATATATAAGAAATATAGGTACGCAAAAGGCCGTTAATTTCTTTCTCTAAGGTCTTTTGCCATTATTCAATGATATTCCACGCATCGGAGCTTTAAAACTTGAAGCCGCTTGTTGTTGCAACTGGTAAGCAAGTGGGTGTATTTTGAATCCATATAACCTATCAGCAAATATAGATTACTTTTATTGATATTCATTCAAAGGGAAAAGTTTTTGTCTTCAATATACTCACTTAGGGACAAAACAGATGGTTGGTTTTTTTGGACGATATTCAGGATGTACCATGAAAAGCATATGCGGGAATCCAGTACCAAAATATGCTCCATCAGTATGATGATGTCGAGACGAGCGCGGTGTATACACCTCCATACAACGAGGACAATATACCTTCACCATTCCTTCACCTGGAAGATCTGATAAACCTGTAAAATAAAGAGGTGAGATCGGGTTGGATAGGTTGCCTTACTGGTGGCTAGACTATCACTTTCATCTGAACAGCAAAACTAAAATCACCTGATAAATGCTGTACATGAAGGAGAATAAGATTCATCTGAGCAACATTTAATTTTTGTGACATCATTAAAAGTTGTATAGTTTTTTGAAAAACCAATTGTGACAGGTATTATTAATAAAATATTATGGGTTAGCTTCTATAATCTTACCTATAGGCAGCATCACTTGCTCTTCGCAGTGCACTCGCGGACAGTGTCCAAAGTCTCCATTTTGATATTTTTCGATCATTTGGGCGATGCCACGGTTTGTCAAGATATATCGCGCATGAATCATACCATAGAGCATTTCTGCTGCTTGTTCAATTAGATCAGACTGATTTGGATTGTCATCCACGTCATCATCTAAGCGCATGGACAGAAATAAAAGATAATGATAGAGGCACACTATTTGAAAATTGAAATATTTTTACAGAAGAGAGAATGAACAATACTACAGGAACCAATATGTAATTAAACGACTTGGAAAAGGAGGAGGAATATTCCATCTGCTTGTATTCACCCGTGTAAATAATGTACTACAACATGACACTTATCTGATATTGAAAAAATATGATACTCGAGGTATGAATCGAACAAAGTAATTAGAATTTATGGGACCAGCACGTTAAAAAAGCCGACAGCTGGAATTCGATCTTACATAGAATATACTAGGCAAAAGAGAAAGAAAAAAATACACATAATATAGTGTTCGGTCTCGAAAAAACAAATTCCCGCGTAATTTTTGAATAATATATTGAGTTACGTGCTCGCAGATAAAACGCGAGGCGGAGCCGAGCGAAGCAAGCCGAACGAATCACTCAAGCTGCTCGCTCCTTGCATTGGAAGAAGTTTTTTAGAACACTATGCTATAAAAGAACGCTTGAGAGGACAGACATTTTTTGGTTACTTGCTCAACAAGTGTCACATTATTATAACCACTTTTCAGTACAAGAAGCAAAATATTCGAATAGACAATTGAAAGCATAAATAGTTATATCTATTTACACCATTTACGGCCTTCATTTTTACACTGCATACGTGATTTTTTCGTCACTCGCTTCGCTAGTGCCGCAAAGTTTCGCGCTCGCACTTCTTGTACTAGTTGCAAAATACACTATTTTATAATACGTGCATATAAAGTGCGACATTGTGCGCGAGTTTACCGGGCGTGAGGTAACAGTTTTGCAACAATGCTCACACACACGACGAAAGCGTTCGAGAGGTGAACACTCCTATGTCCTAGGGATAGAGGTAAATTGAAATGATGGCCTAACGGCTACAATGATGTATGGCAATTAATTCAAAAATTGAACGTGTCATCTCTTAGTTCCTTCCTTTATTAGAGTTACCATACACATAAGTATAAAATTCTGAATCAAAATGAATTGTGTCCTCGATACTACTAACGGTGAAGATTTTCCTCTTGATGACATCAAAGATTTTGACAAGTCTGCGAGTGCTTGCACTCCCGAAGAAATTCGCGCTATTGCTCGTGAAGGACTTTTTTTGCACTTTGACTTATTATAAAAAGAAGATTATTCAACTAATACTTGAGGTGCACGATTATTGACGCACTCGTCGAAAATCGCCCACCTCTGTTTATTTTGTTTTTATTTCGACCGTTTTTTTTTTTTTGACCAAAATTTCTCGTTATTTTTAGTGTTTCATTTTTTTGGATTTTAATAATAAATTTTTTAATAATATTTCTTTTCGTGTATTTTTGAGTTTCAATATATATAGTGATTTCGAGACTATTTTTGTTTTGTTACGTGCCTATGTGCCATCCAACCCTCAATTATATAATGGCTCGTACCTTTGAGGATTCAATCTTATTTATTCATGTTTTGACGTCATAGAACCGTCAGCCCCGCGGATAAAATAGTGAACTATTTGGACAAACAAAAAATCCCATATGATTTGCTTGTACTGAAAATTAATTCATTTTCCTGTATCTCCAAATATATCCCTCGAACCGTTGATTTTAACAACACTAGACTAACCGAACTCAGTTTTCTTTGTCGTTTCAGAGGCAATCTACGTATGTTTGTCCTTACAGTAATATTTCCAAACACTTGCGCCACTATCGATCTACAAAGTGATAATCGCCCATGATCTACTATTGCAAGTCCTAAGACGTAAAAACCCATGCGAAACCTGTTTACGCTCCTCCAACTCTGCCGTACAAAGTTGAATTGACGTATATGCGAAAACAACGATCACGGAAAAGTATCAAAAAGAATATAAAAATGTATTCGAAGGATATTAAGATCGCATAAGTTGCTCACTCATAGCAATTTTCAATGCAGAATTCAATGATTATAATAATTTTCTTCAATAAGTGCTCAATCTTCAGATACGGTTCATTTTTCACCTGGCGATGCATATACATCCAAAAAAGGGACGTATATGCACTGATATGCAATCGACTGTGATAGTAGTGGTGTGTGAATACGAAGCTTCGTTACCAACACACATACAGCCCATTGATCCGAACGCCTTGTTTCGGTGATCGTTGTTTTCGCATATACGTCAATTTAACTTTGTACGGCAGAACTAAACGCGCGTACAAACGATGGTTTTCGCTCAGTTAACTTTTCGCTCCTAAAATTGCACGAGAAAAAGCGTTCTTTCGTAACCTGTATTCCAAAGAATAAATTCAACTATGCATCCAGTTCCTGAGTCAAAGGATTACCGATACAAGTATTCGTTCTTTCAATATTTCTCATTGTTAGATATACATTACAACACCATACGTCTCAATTTTCCTCACTGACATCTATCACTGCTGCATTCTCGCACCAACTGCTTGAAGTTTCTGTTTGATTGCTTGTCGATGAGGGAACAAATGATTTTACTCTACTTTGTCACAAGGCCTTCATGAAATATTACTTAAAATCATGCCAATCTCACATAATAATTACATGGTCGTTTCTCACCTGGTTCTAAATCGAGTATCATATCCAAAGCCTGCCTGTAATGAGGAACTTGTTCATTGAGACCCGTTAAATTAAATTTATCTTGTATGTACTCTTCCTCTACCTGTAACGAATGACAAAAATTCAAAGACACGAATTTATCGGTCGTTAAGATTCAATTATCGCACAGAGAATATGTGAGTTCTCGATAATTTGTTTTGGACTTACTTCACAAAAAAATTCGTTTCCCCGTAATCCGCAGAACCATGATATCCACGATACTTCTTCAGAACTACTCATTTTTCTGACATACAAAAGAAGAAAATTCAACTGCGAAGAAGAAATGCGTTTTCAGGAAAATTCTATTGTTATACGAGCAACGATCAGCAATCATCCAAAACAGAGTTTTGGCACAATTGATTTAAAAGTAACATAACTTGTACAGAGAAACATACTTATACAGAACTAGTTTACATCATTCTATAAGACTGTGGCATACAAATGTAGGTGGTGGACCCATTTTTCATATTATAATGAAGAAAACATCAGATTCATCGACGATGAATTTCACGAACTAAACCTAATGATTTAAATCCATGAAATAAATTCATATATCCCAGTAATGATGTAACATGTAAATATTTTACTAGTTGAATGAAATCAAAACTTCGTTCGGAAAAGAATAGATACGACGAAGGATATCCATTAGTGTGTTTACCTCACTGGCATTTGGCTCATACTTCTAAGACTTATATCAACCACTTCAGATGAAATACGAGTAAAACACATCCACCGCTCGACTTCTTCGACTGAGTAGTATAAAATTTATCAAAAATCAACATGAGCCTTTGGGATGAGCAGTTTTGATGTAGGCCTTTTTACAAGAGATTGACAATTTGATGTCTCAAACTGACTACCTTCTTTACGGAATATTTATCACCATTACTGAGTCGGATTGAATAGTGTGCTTCAAATTATCTGGAGTGAGAGTAAAAATAGTTTGATGTAGGGTAACTCTACCGATAACTCACCTCTTCAAAAAGTAAAGAACCACGCTAACTGAATTCAATGGAAAACGAAAAAACTTAAGAAGTTGAAGTTCTTAATTTTCAAAACAGTACAAGTGTAGTGTACTTTGCTACTTTCATCAACACACCAACACAAAGTATAGTTAATGGTCTGAGGTCTCTGTGGTCATTATTATTTTTTTTTCTTTGCATTCTGCGTTGATGGTTGATGCATGGCCGTCTCTATGCTCTGTCCGCAAATAGAATGGGTCGCGTAAACAAACCCGCGAACCGCTTCCTCGCATCGTAATCAATTTTTTTTGCATGAAAGCGGGTCGCGGGTTTGTTGACGTGACCCATTCTATTTGCGGACAGAGTATAGTTACAGGCCGGAATATTCGAAACTCGACAACATTGGACGGGGCCGATATTTGTACAGTCTCTTATGGGAGAACATCAACAATACTATTTGACACGAATACGGTGAAGTTTTTGAAAAAAGTGAAGAGAATGTGATTTGAAGAGCCAACGATTCTCGATTTTTTGAGCTAGGTCTCGTTAGGATTGATCAACTACGAAGCGAGTTATTTACGTTTAAAAAAAAAAGGCAGACAGAGGGCGAAGCGCGGTACATGTACTGCACTTCGCCCTCTGTCTGACTTTTTTTTTTAAAACTTGAATAACTTGCTTTGTAGTTGATCAATTTTAACGAGATCTAGCTTAAAAAATCGAGAATCGTTTACTCTTTCGATGTACTTATAAACTTTTTCCCTTCGGAATTGAATACTATTCGCAAATCAACGATTAACATGTTTTTCCAAAATTTTGCATAAGAGCGTGTATAAAACTCGGGCCCGTATTTTTCGTCACCGCGACGTTGCCAGCTCTAATATTCCGGCCTGTAACTAGAGACGGCCATGCCGTTCGCCCTCTGTCTGCCTTTTTTTTTTTAAACGTAAATAACTCGCTTTGTAGTTGATCAATCCTAACGAGACCTAGCTCAAAAAATCGAGAATCGTTGGCTCTTCAAATCACATTCTCTTCACTTTTTTCAAAAACTTCACCGTATTCGTGTCAAATAGTATTGTTGATGTTCTCCCATAAGAGACTGTACAAATATCGGCCCCGTCCAATGTTGTCGAGTTTCGAATATTCCGGCCTGTAACTAGAGACGGCCATTGCAAATGTAAATTAACTAAATTTCCATATATGTGTAAGACTGTACTGTGGTACAGCTCACGAAATACAACAATACTTCTGAGATTGCAGGGATAAACACTGAATCAACAAAAAGTTCACAGTTCCGATTGTGTGCTAGCGACATCACATGTCGTAGCTTGGAAGATGATAACATCAACCATCCTACTACCTAATATACCTACGCCTGCCAAACCTCTCTGCGAGTAGCGCAGTTACCGAGATTGCGGCTTGACGGAATCTTACATCCCCCCATTTCGGGAAGGGAGTCATCGACTACCAAGATCTGGCTGGATCCCCTGAAAACCGGCGGGTAAAAAGTTTTCCCTTAAAACCAGCGGGCGCCTCTTATCACTGGCCGGTCAATTTGCCTCTTATAACCAGCAGGGCATTAATACGTGCTCGATGTTCCGTTATTCTTTGAAACTGCTTTTTGTTGATTTGTAAGACTGTACTGTGGTACAGCTCACGAAATACAACAATACTTCTGAGATTGCAGTGATAAACACTGAATCAACAAAAAGTTCACAGTTCCGATTGTGTGCTAGCGACATGTCGTAGCTTGGAAGATGATAACATCAACCGTCCTACTACCTAATATACCTACGCCTGCCAAACCTCTCTGCGAGTAGCGCAGTTACCGAGATTGCGGCTTGACGGAATTTTACATATGTTACCACAAAATCGGTCCATTCACCATTGTGATTAAATCACAGTATTTAAAAAACTGACGTATGTTAGCAATTGAAGCTATAGGGCTTTTCCATCTCGGCGCATTGCATACTTATTCTCCTACGTGTTATCGAAATAGTAGTATTTCTAAAATTGCTCTTATGGGTGTTGCTGGATTGCATACTCATTTTCATTGTGGAGTTGTTTGTTATAAGAATAATGTTAGAAATACTACCATTTTAATAACACGTAGGAGAATAAGTATACAATGTGACAACATGGAAAAGCACTATACAAATATCTAAATTCTACAAAGAACTTCTAGATTGTGGATAGAGACCTCTAATACATGAGGAACATTTTGTTTTTGAATATCTGTATGTGATCAAATTGTTCCCTGTGTATAAGGCTTTCACACTATTGCGGATAGTATAGCGTTTGCTTGATTCCACGGTACATTATAGAGGTATTGACACAACGAAAAATTTCTGTCGCACGAATTGTGTTAATTCATACGGAATTCCGCTACGCTCGCAGCGATCGTTTGAATACCTTCCACGCCCCACCTGTGTTGGAACCTTACCGGTGGTACCCCAATATTGACAAAATTTTCGAGGGTTGTAAAAGATGAAGAAATTCACCTAAGAAAATAGATTTTTTTTTAAATAAGTAGAGCATGGTGAGTTGTCTATTCGAACCCGGTTTCAGATTTTTAGGTTAATACCTGATTCCTCTACGAATTTTTAAAAATTGATGAATTTACATTACCTAGTATTCATGTAGTTTTCATGCTTAGTAATACCTTGCAACGCTCCTAGCGTAGATTATATCAACTGACACAACTCAGGCAACAGTAACAAACACGGCTAATATACGTTCGTGTCAATACCTCTATAATGTACCGTGCTTGATTCCTTAACTCGCAAAATGTAATAAACAAAACTTTTGGTTTCTCAATTTTGGTATTGTCCCTCTCATTTCATTGATATACAAATTAGGCTATTTGAATACTCAAGAGAAGCAAATATCACGATATTTCTCAATACAATTAATTTAAGAATTGAAAAATCGAAACAAAGATTTATTTATTTTATAACGTTCAGCGAGATGAAGAATCAGGCAAATGCTATAATATCTGCAATATTGCAAAAGCCCTGTTCTTATGGAATTAGAGCACCATTCTCTATGTGTCCTAATGGAATATGGAAATCAATATCATGATTAGCTCAATAATTGTAATATTCAGGGGAAATATTGATTACAAATATGGGTACTTTGACTGACTATTGCTCACAGTTATCAATAGACCGATTCCATGGTGACGTCACAGTGTTGATAACATTGAGTGATAGTGAGCCAAAGTACCCATATTTGTAATCAATATTACGATTATTGGGCCAATCATGATATCAATTTCCATAAGAATACACAGAGAACGATTCGATCATTACTCAAAAACAAGATGTTCCTAACTCATTAGAGATCTCTATCAGATCTAGAAGTTCTGTGGAATTCAAATATGTAGCTTTTATTGCTAATGTACTTCTTGTTCTTGAATACTAGTGAAATCATATTCACAATCAATTTTTGATCATCCTATTTCCTACTTTTTTATTTGTAATTATTCATTTCATATTCCCATGGCGTTGTAATACATTCCCTTTCATTTGTATTTAATTTCATTCATATTGTTGGAACCGTCTTTTCAAGAATTCACATCGCATCTTTTTGATTCTATTTGTAAAAGCTAACACTCAACAATTAAAAAACAATAACCTGAAGTAACCACTGTTGAGAACAAACAACGCTCATATTACACCCTTCCAACATTTCGTCATGAAATAAGAATAATAAGTAACACAAATTGTAACATCACGTAGAATTGAAATCCTTGATTAATTAATACTACCCACAAAGTCAGATTGTCTTTTATCGGGACTCATAATGAGTGAGTGAGGTGCAAGTAGAGCACTAGTATTGAAAAAGGGTTTTTCAATTGTACAAATCTACTTCATTAGCTGCTTTTACAAGAGTACTTTCGGGTGTTATACCATCATCAGTTGTCTCGCAACTGGAGAACAAGGCATTAACCATAGGTTTTTATAGTATACCACTGTGGTCTTATTGGCTATAACAATGCTGTGTTGTGGTTGGTTCACTTCTTGGAAACTTATTCTTACAATAATATGACATCGTATTCTTATTGGCTAAAACATACTGCTTTGTGATTGGTTCAATCTATTGTTCTGATGCTGCGTTTATTGGCTACCTGGATTCCTGACGTCTCATTGGTTGGTTCCGTTCTTCTTCTCTCGTCCAATCACCAGGCCGAATAATTTTTCGCTGTCAAATGTGAATACATTGTTCAAGAGGCAGGCTTTCTTCCTCTTGGCTTTTGCAATCTTCATTTGTTCCCAGAGTTTTCATGTAATTATCATATTTGTACTACCGTACCTTTGTAGTCAACTTCAAAGTAAGTATAAATTGAAATTCAAAATTGAATTGCGGATCACAAAGCCAGGATACCGCATTTGCAATCCATGATGAACTTTCAAGTCATTCTGTTCCCTTCGTTTTTACAGACTTTTGATACAGAATACAACACCTACATTGCGAAATATTGATTTAGATAACATTTGGCTTCTAACTCAAGCGTAAGAACCGGTACTAGAAACTAGTTGAAAGAATAAAATTTCGATAATTATTCAACCAAACTGTTCACACCTCATACTTTCCACTTAGGTATTCACATTCTATTGAATACAACTACAAACTCCGATCGGAGACTAGAATCATTGTAATTAGATAGCAATTTTTTTATCAGGATACTCAACGATCATTCATTTTATATTTTGCTCTACCTACCGCTGCACCATTCACATTGTTTACACCAATCTCAAGGATTCATACTTCATGGCTCTCATTCTTTTCCATCCCAATTAAGACGTTTAAGCCTCGTACACACAAGGAAAAAAAAAAAGGAGAATGCGATAGGGGAATATGCGCGCGCACGCTCATATTCTCCTGTGATACAAAAATCCAACCTCACGTGTGATGAGAGAAAAGTAGGAAAGACTAGTGTTACGCATGCTGCTATCTGCGTGGCTGTCTGTAAGCGTATGGCGATCACGTTGTTAGTAACGCACTCTTACCGGGCACACGCAACACTACTCACATTCCTCTTTGAATTCTCCCCAAAAAGTTGAACATGTTCAACTTCGTTTTCACCTCATATTCTCACTGAGCGTTCCAATTACGCTCCGCCCACTGCATATTCCGCAACGTATTCTCCTCGAAAATCTATTGTGTGGATGAGGCTTTAGTTCCATTTGTAGTAATCTGATAATTATTAAAATGAAATGAACTTGCAATTTGAATATATCAAATTTATTATAACACAAATCTTTTCAATTTGCGAACGTTGGATAATAAAGACGCTAGGTATAATTTTTCATGGTTCCTAGTCCTACATTAAGGACGGGCAAACACAATCAAAATGCAAATAAATTGCAATGACAACACGCACAGAGCCAAAGACTCCAGCCAATACAGCATACGGTAGACTTGACTGTGACGTCAGCGTCGTAACCGGGACGAAAGAAGAAGAAGAAGAAACAAGCTATGTCGCGGGTGACATAGTATCAGGGTCGGCCAGAATCGGATTATAATATTAATTTCTCGTTATTTCAGTCAAGAGAGACTCGTCAAAAATCCAATAAATTTTTCTGGTCGTTTCACTAAAACGCAAAATTGAAATACTTCTGCTATAGAGTTAATACTTTTTGCTTTTCCACTATTTGCTTTGCTTTTCACTTCCAAAAAAGTCACTGCTTTTTGCTTCAAACTTTTTGCTTTTCAGTTAATTTCCATCTCAGATATCCTAATAACTTCTTAGCCTCGAAAAATCTAGTTGTTAATATTTTGAAGTTTTACAATTTGAAAATACTTCCAAGTCCATAGTTGAGAATATTTCAAAGTGCAACAGTTGAAAATGTTTCCAAGTCCAAGAATTGAAAATGAAAAACTTTATTACAATTCCAAGAAGTATGAAAATATTTCAAAGTCCAACAATTGGAGAATAGTTCCAAGTCCAACAGTTTAAAATATTTTCAAGTCCAAGAAGTACAAAAAGTCCCGCGGCTCCATTCTTACTCGCCTCTTACTCCGAGTATGGCAGTAAACCGACGTGTTATCGCATCTCGTTTACATAAACTTGCGGATCAAACGACAGAATGAGACAATCAAAACACAATAACTCATTAAAAATACCCACACCTTACTGCGTCGTGGACAGGCCGTGACGCGTGCGTCTGAACTTACCCCAAGAAAGAAAGAAAGAAAGAAAGAAAGAAACAAGCACCCCACTATCACAAACTTCATTTGTCTACTCCAATTCCAACAATGTAATTATCATACTACCTTTGTAGTCAACTTCAAAGTACTTAGAAATAAGTGGATATAAAATGAATCGCGGATCACGAAGCTGGGATACCGCATTCGCGATTCATGATCAACTTTTAAGTCATTTTGTCCCCTACGTTTATATTCGCGCAATTATTCATTTCAGTTTCCTGTGTGTCCGCGGGAAAGTTTGTGCTCCTCAGTTCACATTTAAGTAATCATATTTTATTGAATACACTAACCAACCTCCACTCGAGTACAAACTCATTTCGTGAAAGAAACGAACGCCCAACAACTAGGTAATTGATAGAAGAAAGTTTGTGAATTACGTTCAGTTTTCGTCTATCTATCTGTACCTAGGTATCTGTCTTATAAGCGTATTCGCATGAGGACACAACTGTAGGTGCGCTAGAGTCGTGCCCGAAAAGGGGATTCGGCAAAAATTGCCATAAACCTATATAAAACTAAAACAGGCTGTATCTTTGTCAATATTGAAAAATACAAAAAAGTGGTAAGAGCATTTTTTTATTATTATTTTCATTCATAGAATAACCAAAAAGAAGAAAAAATTAAGATTTCAACAATTTTCTGTAACATCCCCTTTTTAGGCAGCTTCCAAAAATGGCCACCACAGTTTTCATGGAGAGCGCCTACTTTGTGTCCTCATGCGAATACAGTGTATCAAACCAATACCACCTAAAGAGAAAGCCTGGACAGTGAACGTGAAAACAACGATGACGTCACGCTCCGTAGTCCATTCTTGTACATTGCGTATATGGAGAAAACACATCTTTTTTACTTCATTTAAAGATAACTCGATAAATACTAATTTTAACAAAAAATCACAATTGACAAAATATGTTCTCCATAAAATTTTCTTTCTAGCCGTCAAACTGTCATAATTTTAGCATTAACGTACGCGTCTTATTTTCTTTATTACCAAAAATGCGCCTAGAAACGGAAATTGTATGAAATTTGCGTTTCTCGAATCTTCTGAATACTAGCGCACCACTGCCCTAAATGGATCAAATGGAAACACTATCGGTATATCGATACTACCGATAGTTTTCCGGTAAACTACCGAATAGTGTCAGGAGGAAGACTATCGGACTATCGGTAGTTTCAAACTATTGGTTTTCACAAAGAACTAAAGACACGAAACTACACAGCATACAGCTCACTCGACCATGACGTCAGTGTCTTAACTCAGACGAAAGAAGAAGATGAAACAAGCTACGCAGCGAGCTACGTAGTACTACGGTCGGCGTGGATTTGATCATTATTACAAAAATGTATTATACACTATTCACACTAAGAAAGGATGGAAGTATGTACCTCGAGAACAGAACGGTAGATAAAAAT
Organism: Aspidiotus rigidus; assembly: GCA_035079385.1. Taxonomy (NCBI): domain Eukaryota; kingdom Metazoa; phylum Arthropoda; class Insecta; order Hemiptera; family Diaspididae; genus Aspidiotus; species Aspidiotus rigidus. The sequence continues at coordinate 5,589,755 of JAVHKY010000052.1, forward strand.
TACCTAGAGCGTTCCGTTCTCAAGGTACATATTTCTATCCTTTCTTAACGTGAACGGAGTATATAGTATGTATGAAGAAGAAACATGTAGAACACGCTGGAAGAGGTTTGTGCACAGATCTCAGATGTCTTTGGCTATTACCTATTTTAAGCAATCATTCAGTCTTCAGTGTTAATTTGTAAAACCCAACTAGAAAGTAGGACCAAGTACAAATTAAAATTGAATTAAGGATTATAAAGCTAGGATATTGCATTCACAACCAAATTTTGATCATCCTATTTCCTACTTTTTTATTTGTAATTATTCATTTCATATTCCCATCGCGTTATAAGACATTCCCTTTCATTTGTACCTATTCAATTTTATTCATATTGTGAGAACCGCCTTTTCAAGAATTCACATCACATCTTTTCAATTCTATTTGTAAAAGCTAACACTCAACAATTAATAAGCAATAACCTGAAGGAACCACTGTTGAGTACAAATAACGCTGATATTACACCCTTCCAACAACTGTCATTTTCGTCGTGAAATAATAATAATAAGTAACACAAATCGTAACATTACAAAGAATTGAAATCCTTGATTAATTAATACTACCACAAACTTCATTATTCTGCTCAAAACCCAAAGATGTAATTATATTATACTACCTTTGTAGTCAACCTCAAAGTACTTAGAACTAAAAGTATAGGTAAAGTAAAATTCAAAATTGAATTGCGGACTACAAAGCCGGGATACCGTATTTGCGATCTATGAGCGACTTTTAAATCATTCTGTTCCCTATGTTTTTATTGGGATATATTAAACAGCACATTGGGATGATTGGTAGCGCTAGAATCGCCTTCCTCTCTCGCCGCACTCACTTGAATTTCTGGGTGACGATTTTACGTTCAATGTATTCGGCCATAAGAAACGAGATTTTCAATTAGTCGTAGATGACTCAATACTTCACTATTAGAATTACTTCTTTTAGTTATCGATTCTCTTGAAGTCTTTAAACGATTTATAGGATATAATTTTTTGATATTACGAATTGTAATAATTTAAATCGTATTAGAAAATTGCAAATTCCCCATCATGAAGCATGGTACGTTAAAATTATCCCCCACATGTTCGAGCACGGCTACCAACTTACGCAACTTGGGTTAACATCCCAATTAAAATAGATGATTTGCGCAATAAGATGAGGAACAATAAAAGACCCTGTGCCAGCATTAAAAATGAAGTGATTCAACTGTAGGTCCATGAATAATAGAATGATGTGGGTGGGCAATAACTTGAACAGTAACTAGGCTCGTGATAATTATTTCAAACTGAACGATAAGTTTTTCCTGTACAAATAATAACTTGTATACAATCCTGAACATGAATGACTTGAGGACTGAGGTGGAACAAGTGCATCTCGGTCCAAATGAAGTCCGCGGGTGTTCTTATTAGTCGGTATCATGAAGCTTAGGTACAAATACGTATTCTTGCATCTATCGATTTACAGCATCTGGATCATAACCGTACCCAACGACGTCGAGGAAAAAACTTCCTGTACGTGCATTTACCAAGCAGGTTTTTTTAAATACATTCTTGGTCTACAAATACGTCAAAATCTGTCCCCGTACCCGAGGCGAGACGGCGAAACAGATTTCATTGGGGCGGAAAAGTTAGAAGGGGCATCGTTCCAAAGCGGAGCGCGAGTTGCTTCTTCAGTAAGAAGTATATGGGGTACCGGGTAGTTGGTGGAATAATAATATGAATTTTTTTTTTATTTATCCACAATTTTTTATTGCGCTGTCTACAGTTCTTTTAAGCAAATTTTGATGTTCATTTTTATTTTTTTAACGCAGCTGTGCTTATGAGGGAGAAAATTATTTAAACGTGTTAACTTACTATGTTATTGCGTAATTATTTTACCAATGTTCTATTCATTTTCTTATTGCTGACTTTATATTCTTATTGTGCGATATTATATTTAAATGTTCTCTTCTTAAAATATTGTTCGACATCATTAACGCAAGTGATTTTCATCTATTTCTATTGTTCGTTTCCTCTTTTCTACCGGGTCGAAAAATGGGTACCGTTTTTATTCGCAATTATTCATTTCAGTTTCCCATCGCATTGTAAAAAATCTCGTTTCATTCGTATTTATTAAAGGAAAATAAATTTATAATTGGAACATTCCGTAAAATCAAATTTATTAATACGCTGATCAATGCAAACACGTCAAGACACAAGAAACAACACGAAACAAGATAGGCAGAAAATTACGCCTTCAGAATCAACGACAACGAACCGATGAACATCGACCATCAAATATGATTGAAACCCAACACACATTCGCGCAAAACGCGATGATAACAAAAGCTCACTCGACCATGAAGTCATCGTCCTAACTGAGACGAAAGAAGAAGAAGAAGAAGAAACAAGATAGGCCAGGCGTGATATTAAAAATACCCACAAATTACTGCGTTGTGGACTACCATGCCGTGACGTGAGCGACTGAACTTACCCAAAGAAGAGGAAGGAAAAAGAAACAAGCAGCCCGCAGGCGGGCTGTTACGAGGGTCGGCGAATGACTGATATTACAAAGCTAGGATATCACATTCACAACCAATTTTTGATTATCCTATTTCCTACTTTTTTATTTGTAATTATTCATTTCATATTCCCATTGCTTGTAAGACATTCCCTTTCATTTGTATTCAATTTCATTCATATTGTGTGAACCGCCTTTTTAAGAATTCCCATCACATCTTTTTGATTCTATTTGTAAAAGCTAACACTCAACAATTAATAAGCAATAACCTGAAGCAACCACTGTTGAGCACTGTTGAGTACAAATAACGCTGATATTACACCCTTCCAACAACTGTCATTTTTGTCATGAGATAAGAATAATAAGAAACACAAATTGTAGGCCTAACATTACATAGAATTGAAATCCTTGATTAATTAATACTACCACAAACTTCATTTGTCTGCTCAAAACACAACAATGTAATTATTATACTACCTTTGTAGTCAACTTCAAAGTACTTAGATCTAAGTATAGGTAGGTAAATTAAAATTCAAAATTGAATCGTGGACCACAAAGCCGGGATACTTACCGCATTTGCGATCCATGATCGGCTTTTAAATCATTCTGTTCCCTACATTTTTATTCGCAATTATTCATTTCAGTTTCCCATCGCATTGTAAAAAATCTCGTTTCATTTGTATTTCATAACTTGCAGATAGTAGAATTGTTCTTAGAAATAGTCTCTCTCGCGTCTAATTTGTTGGGAGCTGAGCAATCTCTGATGAAATATATATAATCTATTCATCAATACTCTCGTAATCACATTTTATTGAATAGACTAACCTAACCTCCACTTGAGTACAATCTCATTTCATAAAAATAGTAAAGAAACAAACGCCCAACAATCAATTGATAGAAGAAGCTTTGTGAATTATGTTCAGCTTTTGTCTATCTATCTGTATACCATGTCATATTAGCGTATAGGTACAGTGTATCAAACCAAGTTATAGAAGTATTTCCAGCAAGCTCCTCCTTATAACGATATTCACATTCCGTCGAAACCAAAAAATTCGATTCCAATACATCTTTGTAAACATTGCATTGCAAAATAATATTGATTTCGATGATATTTGGCTTCTAACTCAGGTATAAGATAACCGGTACTAGAAACTAAATACACGTACCTTACACAGACTGCAAGTTGAAATAGTAAAATTTCGATAATTATTCATTCAAACTGTTCATACCTCATACTTTCCACTTAGCTTTTCACGTTCTATTGAATAAAACTACAAACTCAGATTGGAGACTATAGAATCATTGTAATTAGATACCGACCAACGATCATTCATTTCATATTTTGCTCTACCTACCGCTTCACCATTCACATTATTTAGACCAATTTCAGCCCACTTCAGGTTCATGAGCTCAAGTGTTGTAAGGCTCATTACTTTAGAAAAAGGAAAAAAAAAAAAATTAGGACAAAATACCCCATACAAGAACTACAATTTTGTGTGAATTTTTCTAATCTAGTTAAGTAGCGAAAGAATCGAATAAATTTAATAAGTTTTCAAAAAAGTATACGACGCTGTACAGTAATGACGGAACATGACCATCTTATTTATATTCACCCATTCTCATTTGCCTATTTCAGGTTTGTAAATTCAAGTGTTGTAAGGCTCGTTTATTTAGAAGAAAAAAAAAAAAAAAAAACGAAAAAAAAAAACGAAAAATTGCATACAAGAATTATAATTTTTTCTGAATTTTTTCAATCTAACTAAGTAGCGAAATGATCGAATATATGTAATAAGTTTTCAAAAAAGTATATGATGCTGTACAGTCATTTACTGTAATATAACAATGGAAAAACTACGTACTTATTTGGAAACTTATCTCAATTCTAAGTTGCATCATAAATTGTTATTCTTGTCATAACATGTCGACTGTTCTTTATAGCGAATGAAAATGTTATTCATGACATAACAGGAAAGTTTCAATTCGAATTAAACACGTACTTAGACTTATTGACTACCTATGTATTATTTTTCAACTCGACGACGAATTGTTTTTTCACATTGCAGGAAATTTTTGGTTAGGAAAAGAGATAATGATAATTGATATCAAACCTTACCCGCAGTTTATACTGCGTTGTGGCCTACTGAACGTGACGACGGTGACATCCGTGATGTGACGTGCGCGACTGAACTGAGCCGATGAAATAAGAAGAAGAAGAAGAATAAAAATAGGATTACAATACGGTCGGCCTCGTACGACGGGCCGAACCTAAAAAGTGATTACAATACGGTTGGCTTTGGCTAGTGCCTACGTCGACCCTAAAAAGTGATTACAATATAGTCGGCTTCGGCTAGCACTTGGGCCGACCCTAAAAAGTGATGACAATACCGGCGGCTTCGGAAAGCGCCTGTGCCGACCCTAAAAAGTGATGAAAATACGGTCGGTTTCAGCTAGCGCCCTTGCCGACCCTAAAAAAGTGATCACAATACGGTCAGCTGCGGCTAGCGCCTATGCCGACCCTAAAAAGTGATTACAATCTTCGACCATATAATGTATGGACTGCGCTAACGTGTATAAAATGAGCGAATAACGCGTCCGCAGTTCTGATAAGCTTAAGCGGCACGCACCACGTTTGGTTTGTATTTTCATAGGACGTGATCGTTGCCGGTTATATCCAAACGCGTGATGTCTTACCTACGAGATGTCGTGCCGCGTTACGCGGCGCTCAGCTCAGTCCATACAACATGCCTATTCAATTAGCGGCTCGCGAGCCGCGTCCCAAAAAGTGGTCATAGGTAAAAACTAATTGAATAGGCCTGCCATACATTATATATTCAAAGATTATAATACGGTCGGCTAGCGCCAAGGTGTTTGAAAAGAGGTGTGCTCAGCTCAATGTAAAGAACAAGGCGCTACATCAGCTGGTCTCCATTTAGTACAATGTGAAAACGGAACCGGGTGACGTCACTCGGTTCCGCGTCCCATGTATTTTTAAATGTGCGTGCGGGTTGCGTTTTGTTTACAATCAAACTGAGCACACCTCTTTTCAAACACCTTGGGCTAGCCCCTGCGCCGGCACCGACCCTAGAAAGTGATTACAATATGGTCGGCTTCGGCTAGTGCCTGGGCCGACCCTAAAAATAACGCGGGAATGATTTTTAAAAGTTCCTCACTACTTACCAGGGGTGTGAACCGTTATTATTTTTTTTTTAGGAATCCGCTTCCATTCGTTCTTCAACTGAATTGTCGGATCCGCTTCCTTTCGGTTCCGCTTCCAGGGAGCAATTGCTGGATCCGCTTTCTTTTGGTTTTGTATCTTGATAAAAGATCTTTCAGGAATTGCGCTAAGAAATTAGGGTTATCCTTTAAAAAAAGGCACATAGTTTCGGTTATCTTCTATTTTTTAGGGGATATCCGCTATTTTTCACATATGAAATATTGGTTACAGTTCTTTGGGCAGATTTCAAGATCCGCTTCCTTTTGGTTCCGCTTCTAAGGACCATTCTCCCGATCCGCTTCCAAGCAGTAATCGCCGGATCCGCTTCCTTTCAGTTTTGCTTTCAAGAAGCAATTGCCGGTTCCGCTTCCTTTTGGTTCCACTTGCAAAACCCGAAAATTCAGGTCCGGATTCCGGATACCATTTTGGATAGCAATTCCGGTTCACACCCCTGCTACTTACATGATCGATCAATTTTAAAAAATGAGATATACAAAAATTGAAGCCAAGTTTAGGCAGTTTACTCTAACAATTTCAAAACTCTTTTATTGAAAAAAGGTTTCCCAAATGTACAAATCTACTTTACTAGTTGCTTTTATAAAAGTACTTTTGAGTGTTTTATCCCACCATCAGTTGTGTCGTGGATTTGTACATTTGGAAAACCTCTTTCAATACTATTGCTCTACTTACACCTTACCCACTCATTATGAGTTCCAATAAAAACTCTTTTAGGTGGCTTCCCATTTGAATTTTACAAGAAAAAAGAGTGAAAAAAAAAAATACATTTTGTTTATAGTCATTATCACATCACCTTTGAGTGCAAGCTTTGGATTAATTCCTCATAGCAGCACATACTCCGCCCTTATTGGCTCAATAGTCAATACAGCAGTCTGGTTTCTAAACAAAATGTCAAGAATACAAATGCCGTGACGTATTGAATAAAAATGTGGTAGAAATTGAATTGATAAGATGAGAAATTTTTTTGCTCCCGATAAAAAAATCAACTATCAAAGAAGTTGCTCTTGAAAGAGCGAAATAGCAAATATTGAGTTACATATCATTATCAGAGCTCTGATCATTATGACAGGAAAAGGACCAAAACAATTTTTTTTTTTTTTTTTTTTCGCTATAGATATATGACAGAAGAGGAAATGAGAGAAAAATTAACTCTTAAATAACTTAAATTGATATCGAGCTGTATTTGATAGGAGGAGAACTGAAAATATTCCGTTTTTCAAGCTAATACAAGGAGAACTCGGTAGAAACTCAACTATTGAAGGAGTTGGACTCAGGATTTTGAATATCGATCTATTCATATAAATTATATACATGACAGAAACCAACTTGAAAGAATTTTTACTTTTGAATGATAAATGAAAATTTCAATTTTTTAACTGTATATCACGGGAGGACTTGAAAATAAATTTTGAATTCAAGACATCCGTTGTATAATACAACAAAATTCTGAAGTTTCAATTATTTAGAATACGGTAGGAGAAAAACTTGGAAAAAATTCAACCGTCAAAGAAATTGGATTTGAAACTTTGTATATGGAGCTATATAGTATATGACTGTATGACAGGAAGGGAACTTGAAATAATTCCAAATTTTCACGGTTTCAGCCCTTCAGCCTCAGGTTCAGTGTTTTCATTTGGGATGTTAACCTATGTTTGGTAGCGCTAGAATCGTTTTCCTCTCTCGCCGCACTCGCTTAAATTTCTGGGTGACGATTTTACGTTCAATGTATTTGGCCATGAGAATCGAGATTTTCAATTAGTCGTAGGTGACTCAATACTTCATTATTAGAATTACTTCTTTCAGTTATTGATTCTCTTGAAGTGTTTAAACAAATTGTAGGATATAATTTTTCGATAATACAAATTGTAATCATTTAAATCGTGTTTGAAAATCGCAACGTCGGCATCATGAAGCATGGTATGTTAAAATTATCCCCCACATCTTCGAACACGGCTACCAACTTACGCACCTTAGGTTAACATCCCACATTTTGAACATAGTGTGACACGTTACCTGATAGAAATAGTTGTGTTCGTTTAGCCACAGAAAATTGACCCAAGGTTAAACCTGTTGTAAAAACGGGGTACACCAAAAATTACAAGTTATGACTTCATTTAACTCTGAAAGTGTACGGTTATCAATAAACTAAACGAACGGTTCCTAAACCCTCCGAGAAAAACAACGGTCAACAGGCAACTCCGGCGACAACCCTACTCTTGAAGAAGGTTAAAATTTTTATTTTATAGGCACTCGGTAACTCCGAAACACCACTTTTTTGCGTCGTGTAAGTGGCCGATTAATGTGTAGGCGTGGGTACTCATGTTGTGGCGTTGTAACGTCGCTGTGATTGGTCGCTCACAATTTTACTTACTTCACTAGAGTAGTTAGAAGATATTACATGCTCTGTGAAGGTGGCTGTGCTGAGATTCGAACCCACGACATTTGGTTCACCGGTCCGTCGCTCTACCTACCGGGCTACTGCAGCTCCTCGAATGAACGATGTGTTTTGTTCTTCTTTGAATCTTTGTACTCAGACGGCAGTGTTCATCACTGTGAATCGTATAGACGGGCATTGATTGTATTTGGTTCGTTTTGTATTCGTACGGCGGCAGGTATTCCTATAATCGTATACCGGTATTGCTTGTGCGATCTTCTGTTTCATCGATTCCTATTATTATTATTTGTTTTCATAATGGATCCCGAATATGTAACCGTATAATGAAGGTCCACGAAATTACCGAGTGCCTATAAAATAAAATAGCGTACTGCACAGTAATCTACTATTAACACTGGCGTTAACCTTAGGGTCAGTCCTTACCTTAGGGTAAACCTACTGGTAAATCGAACATCCAACACCAAACTTCGGAGTAACCTCGAGAACAAATCGAACAGCCAGCCAACCTGCCTAAAAGTGTTACTTAGCGTCAAAAAGTGTTGATTCTTTGTGGCTAAACGAACACAATAGTATATTACTATACAAGAGGGTAAAGTGACCTTTTGACATCGAGTGCGGTAGTTTGCGAAACGAGTATGTCAATGGTCACTTATCCTCTTGTATTGTAAGATATTTTTCTAAATAATATGATGTTAAAGGAAGATTGAGAGAATACGGCAATGATAATTCTCCATAAAGAGCTGCTGCGCTCGTCGCGCTATCTTCACATCATGCTGGAAATCAGACGCTGTTAAAACGCAACTTTACCCACTCTTTTGCGTGGGTAAAAGAGCTCTTTAACATCATGTATTTAGAAAAAATAAGATTACTCCAACTTTTCCAGCTGTTTCCCAATTTTGTATTGAAACCGATAATGTTCATTGATTTCGATGTTCACAAAAAGCCTTTTGGACCGCCGTTCTAACCATTTTTGTTTGAATGGTACTGTGTTTTGAATTCACATTCTCCAGTTCTTCGAAACGGGTCAGATATTTGTCTCGGAATGATATTAATTCTTTTGCACTGCTTCGAAAATGAAATAAGCTTTAAGAATATTACTCCAACTTTTCCAGCTGTTTTCTAAATTTGTATTGACACCGATAATGTTCATTGATTTTGAAGTTCACAAAAAGCCTGTTGGACCGTTCTAACCATTTTAGAATGATACTGTGTTTTGAATTCACATTCTCCAGTTCTTGGAAACGGTCAGATATATGTCTGGGAATGATATCAATTCTTTTGCACTGCTTCAAAAATGAAATAGCTTTTCTATTCTTGAGTATTCTGAGGTGAAGTTTCACAATATCACTGTAAACTGTATAAACCTCCTTGCCAAATTTGGAAGTTATTAAACAAAAAACACTAGTCGAGGTTATAGTCACAAGTTGAAATTTTAGCCGTGGATACGAATAAGTAATATGAAGATCAAAAATTAAACTTGTATCCACATAAGAACTGAATGCATTTTCGCAACGTTTCAAACGCATCGCGTTCATCTTTAGGCGAAGAAATTTTTTTCAAGACAAAATGGGGACTAAGAAGATACGAAAAGAAACACCTCAATACGAAGTATTGCAAATCATGCACCATGCATTTCAATTGTACACTTCTCTACACAAAACATAACAATCAACACGCCATCAAATGTTTGCAAAAATGTAGAAAGTGTCGAAAGAGCTTCATTGATGCAACTAGACAGAATACAGATTTAAATTTTATCGGTGAAGTATACGTTAACTCTTAAGCAAAAACTAGGCTAACTTCACCCTTTATTTTCAAAAAACATACACGACGTTTCGAACGAGTAACCGTTCTTTATCAAGTGAGTAAACGAACTGAGAAAAAAAAATTATAAATACCAGACCTACGAGATAGATAAAAATTCGATAAATTTTCTTGACATCTCCTTCATTCGCGATAAAGATGGACTTATATGTCGTCATTACGAAAAACCGACCCACACAGGTCGCATTATTAATTTCAATTCGAACCAACCCTATCATTTTAAACTTAATACCGCTAGGAATTTAAGAGACAAGTGGATGAAGTTATCGAATCCAGTTTTTCATGAGGAATTAGATTGTAAATTTAGACTTATGCTTAAGAATAATGACTACCCCGACACCTTTTTTGACTCTATATGTAAACCTAAATTTAAGAATCATGACAGTTATAGACGTAAGAATAAATTTGTATCCCTCCCTTACGTAGGTCGGAGTAGTATGGTTGTTAGTCACATGCTTAAGAAACTTGATCCTGAAATTTTTATAGCTTTTGAGAATCACAACACCCTGCAACAACATTTGTCTCTCGGACCAAAGACAAGACCCCCCTCCTAAAAAACTCAGGTGTTGTATATTGTATACCTTGTTCGGAATGCCCCAGTGTCTATGTGGGAGAGACTTGTCAACTTTTGGGGAAAAGACTGCTCCAACATGGACACGACCAAAAAAATGAAAACGATCATACCGCTCTGGCCTGCCACTCTAGAATATTTAAACATAAGTTTGATTTTGATAATCCGTCCATCTTAGCTCACGTAGACAATAACAGGAAGAGAAAGATCCGTGAAATCGTGGAAATTATGACTCATGATAAAGCTGTGAATTTCAAAACGGACTGCGGTAATTTAAAATTGTATTATTCGACGCTATTCAAAAGATATGTGTGATTCATTGTCCTGTAATTTCGTGTTTTGTGTTCGCTGTATCTGTGTTTATTTACCTCTGGTATTTATAATTTTTTTTTTTTTCTCAGTTCGTTTACTCACTTGATAAAGAACGGTTACTCGTTCGAAACGTCGTGTATGTTTTTTGAAAATAAAGGGTGAAGTTAGCCTAGTTTTTGCTTAAGAGTAGACAGAATACGTGGAGCATAAACGTCGTTGTAGCAGTCAATTTTTCTACTTCCCAGGACCTTCGAATAATTCACCCAAATCAGAAGACTACTCGGGCAATGTTTTTATATGCGATCATTGTGAATCTCACTTCGACCGTAAGATTAAAATAATGCGTCACATAATCGATTGTTATTCTCTTCATCGATCAGTTTTCATTTGCGGTTATCCATTGGGCGCAAGAGTATTTTTCTACACGCGTAATCTTCGCTACCAAATTCGGTGCAATCACCCTAGTCCGAAGTACGGTTGTCAGGTGAATCGTTAATACCTTGCGTCTGAATAACTTTTACATGGTCATGTCATAAATTTTAGAAAACTCATTCATCAATTTCATTCAATAATGCCATTTGAAAAAATTCAAAATTATTCGTTCTTCAAACTTCTGGTCTGTAAATTTTTAATCAAAAAGCGTTTTTTTCTTTTCAGCGTATTAGCTTTCCTCAAGTGTATCATTTGAGAATACAACATCACGGAGAGAAAAATTTGTAATAGTTAGAAAAAAATAATAATACAATTCAATACAAAAAGGAAAAGAAGAAAAAATGTTTTACGTTAAAATAATGACAATTTTGAACTATTGTGACTAGATGAAGGCTTCCTGAAAATAGTTCATCCTTTAATGAACTATGAGAAGATGAGGGAAGGTAGTAATATTATTTATAAATCTACGGATTTAAACTTGATGTTAGACATCGAGTTTTCAAACTTATTCTCAGAACTTGCGATACTATAGTCCATTAATACAACAGCTAACAAATATAAGATTTTTTTAAATTACAAAATAGTTATTATCATATCAACTTCATAATTCTAATTCAAATGCACAATTTAAGTCAGAGGAGTTGATTCCAGTAGTTTAGTACAATTATAATGTATAACACGGATAAGAGTACCTCTACAAAAAATGAGAGTTATCATAACACAGAATTGTAAGAATGAAATACATACATTCATAAGTGTATTGTGGTGCTTCAAACCCTTAAACCTAGTTCAATGATTCGTGATGAATAGGAGAAAAATCATCATTTCCTGTCCCGAGGCGTTATACAAACTGAGAATCCCAAAAGTTACCAAACAATAAAAACTTTGCTGTGATCCCTCTCCCATAATTATTATTGGGACATAAGAAAAAAAAAAATTATTAAAAAAACGATTATATTGGTGACTCATACGCACAGAATCATTTAGAAATTTTGATCCTCACGAGGATTCTATCTGTTGACTGGAGTGAGCTATGCAACGCACGTCTTCACTTATTCACTTTAAAGTAAGAATACTTCTAAGAGAAGTGTAAAAAAAAAAAATGAATTGAACAAAAAGTTTATCATCATTAGTTCACTAATCACGGACTACGTCACTTAAAATTAGCAGAAAGTATGACTTTTTAGGTCACATGCTCGAAACGCGTCTCCTTTGTAACCACTCTTCAGTGTAAGAAGCAAAACTATAGTACACTCGAAGAGATAGTAGGCTCACTCCTTCAAAACTACCACGTAACGCGGGACGCAAAACGGAATAATCGTTTTTACGCCACTTGCAGGCGTTTGTCATATTTAGGTTTCATACTTTTAAACTCTTATAAAAAGTTACCCTCTATGAACTATTTTCTCAAGAAATATACATCATGATGAAAAATTTGTGAGATAATAATTTAAAGTACTAAAAATTTTCTTCAAGTTCACAACTGACATTTTTAAGGTTATTTGAAACGGGTTGCCACCGGCGCTCTGCAATCGCCAACTACCAAACATATTATTCGCATACACACTACTACACGCATACTAATTCACTGCTGAAAAAGTGATCGCTGCGTCCTGTGTACAAAAGTTTATCCGAAGAAAGCAATTTTTTAAGAGCTTATGACTCATTGTAAAACCAACGTGGAAGTATTATTTTGTGTAAATTATTTTGGTTATTCTCATTAGAGTTCTAGAAACGAGCGTACAAATATCCGGCCTCTTAGAACCAATACTGAATTAAATATAAGTTTTCAAAGATGACTGTATTTATACTGTGTGTCCATTAGAGTAGACAAATGTACACAGATCACTTTTTCATCATCAACTCGATTGCTACGCGTGGGTGGCTGCTCGGTCCGAATTTCCAAGATTACCACCCATGAGAGCCCATGTGAAAGTAGGAAACCTTATTTTCTACAGCCCGCGCTTACACCGCGTTAGAAAAACGCAGTACTAGCGCTAAAATAGCGGATGGATAGTTTTGAATTTTCGATGAAAAAGTGTCTCGTTTTTTGAACAAGTGAGCTAACTACCTCGTCCAGTGTACTATAAGCAAAACATTCAAATTTCGAGTCACTCTAATCAACAATCAAATGCACAGACAGTATGCCTAAGAAGCGTGCAAAAATAAAGAGCGTAAATAGATAAATGTAAACAAAAAATATGACGTTAATGCCACAAAATTGTTGAGCATGTAATCTAAAAAATAGTTTGTACTTTCTGCAGGAAGTACGAGATTCGCTCGTGCGATTTTTTCGTCACTCGTGGCCTTCGTCCACCAGTTGTAAAATATAAAATTTTGAAACAATTATTTCAGTTGACATGTTATGTTCACAGGATATGTATGAAGACAAGAGAGAAAACACATAAAGATTATTACATACAGTGAGATATCCGTTTGAGTCGGCAATTTTTGAACCTAAAATTTCTTTGTACATTCGTTCACTTCTATCGCGACTTGTTAAACTTACAACAAAAGGTCTTCCTCCTGAATACCACTAACATCAACTCACAAAAACAGGATAGTTACGTTCAATCTTTCGTACCATTGACTAACTTTGTACTATGGCACCTGCAGTCATTATAAATAAAACATACTTTGTAATAATGAGAAGCAAGCTAAATGATTTTACATTTACGTTCATTTCGTTTCAGCAACGGTGGCCTTAGAACCGCTCGTACAGCTTCGTCAAAGACCTGAAAATCAAATGTATATAGTACTGTCCCAAGGATGATTGAAAGAATTCACTTCAAACCGGTTTCCTCATCTAAAATCTTTATAAGCCTCTCAGCAGAAACAGACCCTCCACATACACGTGTATAGTCAATGCCTTCATCAATTTGGGCCGCGCAACCGTCAGAGTGCGTCTCTCACATGCTACAGCGATATAAAGCAAAAGGTAGAGCTATTGTTTTTATGTCCTCTTTAACCTATGTAGTCACTCAAATAGAGATACCTCATAAAATAAGACGTTCTTATAGAAACCAAAGAGAAAAAAACCTGTAGGAACTGGAATTTCCTACTGATCGCAACCATTTTAACAAGGAATCTGTTCTATAGAGGTTTTTTTCGAGAAATTCGCCTTGCGCCTTCCAGGAAAAAACTTGGAAAAATTTCGACTCTTGAGCGAAAAACAGTCGACCTGGCACCATTGACTATACACGTACCAGACAAATATTCGCATTGTTGAACGTTTCAAGATTGAAAAACTATAACAAAAAATAATCCTGAAAGTTTTTTTTTTCTTTTTAAGAAATTGTTTCTATTTATTTAACCGGTCTTGAAGTAAGTTTTTGAATTCCTAAATCCAGAATTTCTCAAATCTCACCTGTCTTAAACCACGTTGAGTTAATGCCGAGCATTCCATATATTTGACAGCTCGTATTTTATTTGCTAATTTTTGACCCTGTTCTCTTTTCATGCACGACAAATTTTGTTCGGCAAGTACTGTTAAAGTTTCACGATCTTCTTTCAAATCTATTTTTGTACCTGGATATTTTAAAATACAATACGCTAGATTATATTTGGTACACGGTGAAGATAGTTCGATCTTACCACTAACCGACTAAGATGATAGGTGCGTCCGGGCAGTGATGTTTAACTTCAGGGTACCATTTTGAAGTCACATTCTCAAATGACGACGGACTTGCCACGCTAAAGCAAATTAAGAATACATCGGTCTGAAAACGAATACGAACGAGTTAATTTCAAGTTGAGATGATAATGCACCCGAAGTACAGAGAACAGATAACCCTCTTCCTACCTGTGGGTACGATAATGGTCTCAAACGATCATAATCTTCCTGTCCAGCAGTATCCCACAATCCTAAGCTAACTGGTACACCATCCACAATCATAGGTGCAGAATAATTGTCGAACCTGCAAGAATATTGGCCGTTGCATTTAAAAAAGGAAATACACATGATGATGCATATTGCTTAGAACCTATCGTCCCTCCTAAAACATTAACAATGTACTTGTGTCGCATTACTATTAATATTCAGAAAGTGAATTACTCACACTGTCGGTACGTATTCGCCAGGAAAGCTATCTGTGGTGTAGGAGATAAGCATACAAGTTTTACCAACGGTTCCGTCGCCTACAACAACGCACTTAATAGGTCTTCCAGAGGACATTTCGGAATCTTTCAAGTAAGATGAACGAAAATAAAATTAGAATGAAATTATAGCGAATTTTAGTGGAGTGCAAGGTTCAAAAATGTTGATATTGATTCTATTTTTGAAAGTGAAAATCCATGAACTGCTAGCGTAATATACGATTTATGCAAAACTGTTCGCCAGAATTAGGTAATACATCAACAAAATTAATTTTCTTCAAATAGTTGATCTACAGTCAATCGACGTACAGGAAAATATCAAGCAGAATAATTTCACTTACAACAATCTACGACAATGACTGTGCCGACATTAGGGTTATCCTGCCTAATAAATTTTCAATTAAATTTATGCATCATGATGGAAATGTATCAAGAATTTTTGAAATTTTCACCATCATGAAAAAACTAAATCTCCATAACATTATTAACGTTGACAGAGCAAGAATAAGTCGGCCATTTTCAAAATCTTGTATCACCCTTTCAGATATCTATTATCTTTATACCATGTTATTAATCTGCCGTAAAGAGTCTTTCAGGTTGACGTCACATCACTGATAATAATACGAACTAATTATATTCATCTTCTGAACTTTAATCAACGCTCCGATCGCACTGCCGTACATACAAAGTTGAATTGACGTATATGCGAAACGAACGATCACGGAAAAGTATCAAAAAGGATATAAAAATGTATTCGAAAGATCTGAAAAAAAGGGGCGTATATGCACTCTGCCGTACAAAGTAGAACGGACGTATATGCGAAAACAACGATCACCGAGACGAGGCGTTCGGATCAATGGGCTGTATGTGTGTTGGTAACAAAGCTTCGTATTCACATACCACTACTATCACAGTCGATTGCATATCAATGCATATACGTCCTTTTTTGGACGTATATGCATCGCGAGGTGAAAAAATGTTCTGTATCTGAAAATTGAGCACTTATTGAAGAAAATTATTATAATTATCGAATTCTGCGTCGAAAATTGGTATGAGTGAGTAACTTATGCCGACTAAATATCTTTTGAATACATTTTTATATTCTTTTTGATACTTTCCCGTGATCGTTGTTTTCGCATATACGTCCATTCTACTTTGTACGGCAGCACTGATATGATATGCAATCAACTGTGATAGTGGTGGTGTGTGAATACGAAGCTTCGTTACCAACACCCATACAGCCCATTGATCCGAACGCCTTGTTTCGGTGATCGTTGTTTTCGCTTATACGTCAATTTAACTTTGTACGGCAGCGCAGGTATGCGCGCGCATCCTCGCATACTAATATTGTTCATGTTATACTGTACGTTTCACTCTCTGTTAGTTTATAGCCCGTTTGTCGAAAATATCAAGGCAGAGTTTGCTCTGTGTAAACAGAACACTTGTATTTACGACAGGAATGAATATTATTAAAGAAAACGCAAGTGGCGCTGTGCAGTGGAAGCGTAAGCTTACAGTTTGTAAGCACATAAGCCTGCTTGTTTGTTGACATCATTAATAATTAATACTAAAATAATATAGTCTGTCCGCAAATAGAATAGGTCACGTAAACAAACCCGCGAACCGCTTGGTATAAGATGAAGAGGTAGTGACACGAACGTATTCTGACTGTGGTAAACGCTGTCCGTGATTTTGTAGTAGTTCTGAACATTCCGAGCGCAGCGCTCGTGATGAAAGTGATGGGTAATGTACAGAGTCTTATGGGAACGCCGCTACTTTCAAAAATTTATTGCAGGATCAGGAATCAGCCGATGCATTTCATATTTGGCATAAAAATACCATTTAATCTACTCTATAAAATTTTGAAAGAATCACCCTTCTAAGTAAATTCTTGGATTTTTTATAATCCTTGGAAATTTCATCAATACTAGGGTACCAACGTTAACGTCTCGGCGCAGGTGGGGTGTAGAAGGAACAGGGAAACAGCCCGAGTGTTCGCTGCAAACCTAGCGGAAGTTTGTACGTACAACTTCGAAACTGCGGACACGATTTTAGCGTTGTGTCATTACCTCTTCATCTTATACCGTGCTCGCAACGTAATCAATTTTTTTTGCATGAAAGCGGGTCGCGGGTTCGCTTACGTGACCCATTCTATTTGCGGATAGACTATAGTATATTACGCAACAAGCGGTGAAACGAGCGTTTTGGACTACGAGTTCCAGTGCAGCCAAATATCACACGAGCATAGCGAGTGTTGATAAGCTGCGCTTGCGCTGAAACAAGTAGGGCAAAATGCGAGTCTCACCGCTTGTCGCGTACAATACTTTTTGTAACACTGACGGTGAAAATGCGAGTTTGTACCAGGGATGGTTACGTTCATGAACGCGTTCACTCGTTCACGTTCATTTTTTTAAATGAATGTGAACGAAATACACGTTCACATTCATTGAAAAAAATGAACGTGAACGAAATGAACGGCATAAAAAAAAGAACTGAACGGAATGAACGCGTTCATTTCACTTGTTTTAATCCTGCGCTTTTGATAGTTTAAATCAATACTTAAACGATAAGAAAAGTCTTTGTAGTAGGACTGCAGGTACCCTAGTAGAAAGTAGAAACTCAACTGTTAACATTCGAAGAAGTAATTATGTGAAAAAGTGAAAAAAAATAGAAATTTGAAAATGAACGTGAAAAAATACGTTCATAAAATGAACGTGCATTTTTTAGACGTTCACGTTCACGGAAAAAAATGAACGTGAACTTTTTGGATGTTCACGTTCACGGAAAAGAATGAACGTGTAATATTTTTGGACGTTCACGTTCATGGAAAAGAATGAACGTGAACGTGAACTTCAGTTCAAGTTCATGAACGTAACCATCCCTGGACTTTGTACCTAGTACACAACCACGGTATAAGATGAAGAGGTAATGACACAACGCTAAAATCGTGTCCGCAGTTTTGAAGTTGTACGTACAAACTTCCGCTAGGTTTGCAGCGAACACTCAGGCTGTTTCCCTGTTCCTTCTACACCACACCTGCGCCGAGACGTTAACGTTGGTACCATAGTATTGATGAAATTTCCAAGGATTATAAAAAATCCAAGAATTTACTTAGAAGGGTGATTCTTTCAAAATTTTATAGAGTAGATTAAATGGTATTTTTATGCCAAATATGAAATGCATCGGCTGATTCCTGATCCTGCAATAAATTTTTGAAAGTAGCGGCGTTCCCATAAGACTCTGTACATTACCCATCACTTTCATCACGAGCGCTGCGCTCGGGATGTTCAGAACTACTTCAAAATCACGGACAGCGTTTACCACAGTCAGAATACGTTCGTGTCACTACCTCTTCATCTTATACCGTGTTCCCAACGCACGTATCCACGATGAGAGTTCAACGCACCTTTTTTTGCACCAGGTAAGTAATCAAAGGATATATAATTTTCAGAATAAGTACATTTAGGTAAATTTTTCTCTTCTTCTTCTCCAAAAATCTCATTTGCAAAAGGAAATGGATTTAGCCTATCTAACAATTCTTTTAGATAGTCATTTTATCAAAGTTTTCTATATTTTCTTCTTTGGCTTTTGCTTTCAACTCATTTAAATTATAGTCTTTTATAGGTTTAACAAACTGTTCAAGATTACCTTTACATGGGCAAACTTCTCTCTTACATCTACCTCCATTTTGCCTTTTCCACTGCATATAACATTTATGAGTCTTTGTTTCAACTACTTTCCAACAATTTCTACATTGTTCAAAACCACATTTATGAGGGTATTCAACAGTAGCAAACAATCTCAGGGTAGGATTATAGTTTACCTTGTCTTCAACTATGTTATGTCTTAAACAGAGTTTATTACAACCTAAACACTTGAGTACAGTATTACAAACAGTTTCAAGACCATCAGAATTATTTTTGTGGTTATCAAAACAATCTTGATTAAAATAATATCTATTACATTCTTTGCAGAAAATTGTCTTCCTTGTTGTTTGTTCATGCTTTTCCTGTAGACATAATCCACATTTTATTATCCTGTCAATGCATTTATGTTTATCTTTAAGTATGTTCATAAGGTTTATTGCATTTATGACAATAATAAGTAATAACTCGATCCAAGAAAGCCAGCTATTTTAGAAATCACATCATAATGATTCCCATTTTTATACAAATATACTTTTATATCCTTTTCATGATGTAATTTAGATTTTCTGCACAAACTACATTTATCTGAATATCTATTAGCTTTTCCAAATTTTTTATATCATCCAATGTAAAACCTTCCTGGTTATAATAATGTCCAAGCTGATTACATAATTGAGTTGTAAGTTCTGTTTGTAATTTCCTCCCTTCTCTAATATATCTTATATCAAGTTGTGAAAACTCCTTCTTAAATATACCTAGTTGTAATGAAGGGATTTTCTGTTGGATAAGTTAAAGCTACAACCACAGCTCTGGGGCAGCATAAATTATCTTTATTCTTTATTTGTGTTATAGAAGTTTTAGTTTGTTTCGCTTGGGCTAAATTTAAAATTTTAGTATTATGACCTCCTTGAGGCATAGCTATTACATGTATATTGAAAGTAGAAGTTGTTAAATCAAGTTCTTCATTTGAAGTCAAAATTTGTGAAATTCTTTCCAATAATACTTGTACCAACTCATCCGTATGATTAGACGTATGATTAGACCTATTTAGACGGTAACCAGTTGAAATAGGATAATGAAGTACACCAGGGTTCCTTACAATAATATTAATTCTATCACCTGTTCTAAAGTTGGTACGCTTTTTGATGGCTTTGATCATTTCTTCAAGAGCTCTTGTTATTCATCCTTTGAAGGGTCTTCTATTAATTCACTATTCTTAATAGAAATACTGTAATCAGATGAATAGGCTTTATACTTTTTAACAAAACTAGATTTAATTTCTTTGATTTCAATAACCTCCATAACATTTTGTGTTTTTTCTGGTTCAGGTTCATAGAATGAATCCTCAAATGGAAATACATACTCCAGCAGCCTAGGCTCATTCTGCGTATCATTTAAATGTCCAGGACTTAGAACATTGATTAGATCCACTTTCTTCATTTTATAATGTCCTTTTATATTTCTACCCTGTGCAATTTTTTGTAAATCTTTTACTGTTGGGGTTGATTCAAGATTCAATACTCTGAATAAATCAGCTTTCCTCATTTTACTATAACCTTTTATGTTTCTACCTTTTGCAAGGATTCTCAACTCCTTGACAGTAACCATTTTCATATTAATATTTTTACTTAATGAAATTTTCTCTTTCAATTTATTAAGGAAAAAATTTAAAAGAAAAATTATTTTTTAAACTGTTGCTTTATTTCTAACATATCCTTATGTATTTGGGTTGTCTTATGAGCTTTGAGTGAAACTAAAGAAACAGTTCTCCCACATTCACAAACAGTTTGCACTTGCTTACGATTATAATTTTTTTGAACTACTAATTTATGATTGTCTTTATTCTTCTCATAATATTTTTTCATTGATTTACTCTTACACTCTTTACACCAATCATGATTAATATAGAAATTCTTTTGATCTTTTACAGACTTGCACCCTGAACAATACTTTTCATTTTGAGATAAATCTATCGTGATTTTATTTCTAACATTAGCACATTCCTTACACATTATTGGAGAGGTATTTTCAATTGATTTAAGGACGGATGCAAATTCTTTTTCATTCTTCACCTTTTTACATTTTGAACAATATCTTTCATTTTGTGATAACTTTATAGTCAGAGATTTGGATTCCATCTTTCCTTAATATATTTCAATTATTTAAGTAGGGAAATTTTTAATAAGAAAATTTATTAGACAATGATATGTCGAAATCCTACCTGAAATAGACATAAAACCTTCCAAAATCCTTCCAAGACATGAAACCTTTCCAAAAACGACTTAAACCATAAAACTTTCACAATTACAGACATATTTAAAATGTGCTCAAAACCTTCTCGAAATAGATAAACTCTCTTAAAATAGACATAAAAAATTAGTCAAAATGGGTATAAAACCATCCTAATATAGACAATATAATCAAAATCTATTAAAAAAGAATCATTTCTATTGTTGTATGATAGTAGCATCATTATTTATACTAGGGACATTCACAGTACCTAATTATTTTCTTAATATTATTAAATCTAGGTCCTTTTTTAGGGTCAGATTTCATTTGTTTCAATTCGTTACTGGTGAATTCTTTAGTACCTTCTTCTGAAAATGCAAGTTTGAAATCATCATGATATTTAATATCTTTTAAGGTTTTATTCATATACTTTGATAACGTATCCTTAGAGTCTACAATAATAGTAGAGAAGACCTTATTTAGTTCTTCAATTCCAGAATTATCATTATGCTTTTCAGCTTGTGATTTTATGATCTTCTTATATCTCTCCTCTCTCTCAATTAGTAGGGTTTCTATCAACTCTTGATTTTTAAAATTGGCATATTTATAAATATCTGAAGTCATACTTGTTTGCTGCAGAGCTATGAAGAACTGTTTCATAATAGTCTTCATATTAGTATTTATATTTTTTAATCCATCAATACCTAGCTTGAATTATTCTTTCTAAATTACTTTCCTCACTTCTTATCAATTCTGCCAATTCTTTATTTTTTGAAATTATTCCACCTAGGCCTTCCAGCTCATTTTTGGAGGGCATATATCTTTTTATTTGACTTTCCATTTATTAGAATAAAATTTTATATTTTTATATTGTATGTGAGGTAAGGTAATAAAGTAAAGTAAAGTAATATGGTACAGAAATAAGGTAATATTGTAAGGAAGTATGGTATGGTAAAAAATAAAAATTTTATATAAATAAATGACTCCTAACGAGCTGGTTCAAATATTAAAAGAATACAACTTCAAGAAAAATAGTGTAAGAAGTTTTTCTTTGAAATATGAAATAACTGAGAAGACTATACTAAAATATTTAAAAGAACATAAAATACCTTACAATAATAGGAAAATAAGTTATGAAATGAGCAGAAATTGTCTTGGTCAATACACATTTAAGAATGATACAAAAATTGTGACTTATAAATCCTGTCAAAATTCAAGTCAACCTAATAGTGATACCAAAAATAAGAATAAGACTAGTTCTACCCAACAATCTTCTGTAAACCACAGTCATCAAAATGAAAAAAGTACTGGTAGTGTAAGAAATTTTACTGAATTTAATAAAAAATATGAGAAGTTTTTTTCATAGCCTTGAAAATTGTTAATATACAATACTCACAACAAAATTTGTTAAAGAATGAAGAATTGATACTTTGTATACTCGCAGACATCGATGTCCGCGTGACGTGTATTTTTTTAGTCTTACCTCCATTGATATACTCTACTCTCTCACATAACGTCATTGTAGCGAAGTCCTAGCCTAATAGTTTAGCCTAAGAGTACTTATTTAATTTTTTTTTTAATTAAAACGTGTCGGTAGCGAGATTTGAACTCGGTACCTCTGAGTTACTAGTCCAGCTGCTTGACCACTACACCTCTCTACCTACACTGTTTAGTAGGGAATATTCGTCCATATTTCCTATCACACCAACAATGGATTCGAAAATTATGAACGCAGTCTTTTTTCAAGACTTCTTCTCTGCGTTTCACATGTAGGGGTTGAGACCTACCAAGGCTCGCATTAAAAGGTTAAGTTTACCCATTTTTGACAAATGAATAATAAGAGAGTTGAGTAAGTTATCCTGTTTCCCTATAATAGGTATAGGTATTCATTCACAAGGATTCTAACTTACTCGGTAGACAGTGGTGAACAAGAATGTCCACGTATCGTCACTCTATAATTTATATAATAAGTATTTATATTTCTTATACACGTCTTCCGGATACAACCGCTACTAACGGATGATCAACATTTCTTTCTTTCCATTCATCAGCTAAATCTGGATAATTTTGAAATAAATCATTAATTTCTTTCTCTCGTTTGAGAAGATCAGCGAAAGTTAAACTCAAAAATCCAATTTTGTGATACTCTAACCCACAAGTTTCCACGTGCGTCCCAAACACCCGTTTTTAGGTCTGTTGCGTCCCATGGCAAATAGACATTATGGTTCATTTGCGTCCCACAGTTGAAGCATGGATGTACAAGTTGCGTCCCGCGAAATGTACCACTTGAATATGCGAATGAAGTAAAGGGTAACTGTATAATACTGATTAGGAAGATAAGACATGAAAACATTGAATCTAGTCGTCATAATACATGAAAATGACACATAAAATAAAATCACAATAAAATACGTAAAGTACATATGTGACCGAGGATGAGAAAAGGGACCTTAGTGGCCCGGTAAACATTGTTCCCACTTGAAGCCCTCAAATATAAAGGGCTTCAGGGACACAAAAAGGAAACAGGGCTTCAAATGGGAATTAAAAGGGTAGTTTTTCCCAAATTAAGTCCTGTTTCCTTTTTGTGTCCCTGAAGTCCTTTATATTTGAGGGCTTCATGAGGGCTTCAACAGGGAAGTAAGAGGGGAACAGGGAATCAACAGGGTTTCAAATGAGGGCTTCAGAGGGTAGTTTTTCCCAGGGGCTTCAGAGGGCTTCAAATTGTTTACCGGGGGGCAAAAAATCAATTTTCCTGTTTATGATAGTTCTTTACATAATTTTTCACGCTCTTTCACCTGGTGTAATCAGGAAAAATCAACTTTTTTGCCCCCAAGGTCCCTTTTCTCATCCTCGGTCACATATCTAGCTTCTTCATCTCGTCTTCTATTATTCTTTGTTTCGGGTGTTCGAGTACATTCGGCGGGTTCCGCATTTTCAAGTACGTAATATTCTGTACCTCTAATAAGGCCTCCACCAAAGAGAATATGTGAGGGTGGGAATGGTAAAACATGCGATTGAGTTCACTATGAAATGCCTCGCACGCATTGGTTGTTCTAATGAAGGAAGCATCATAGACTGCCCACACATTAGGAGGAAATGGACTGTCATGGATGTAATCCACAAATTGCTGAATACGATCATCGCGGGGTAGGGCTGCAGATATGTCCTCATGAAAGCACAGCTCTACATCCTCAGGTTTCAGGAATGGTGGTCCGAAGAAAGACATCAAAAAGGCACTATCCCCGGTACGTGTCTTATATACTCGCTGTAGACCCAGAGCCTGTATATGACGAAACCATGCCTGCCTCAAATGGAACCGAAATCCAGCCAGTTTACTCTGTGGCCAAACTTTACAAACGGCTCAGTGGATCGCACACTCGAGATCGACGAAGGTGACGGGTGGGGAGTATTCGGCGAGTAAATAAGAGCGAAGGCGCCAAAGGGCTGCTTCATATGTACTCTCCTTCTTATCAGAAAGCAAACAGAAAGCAAGAGGAACGTACTGCTGGTCTCTGTAGCCGTGAATTGTGAAAATTCGATAAAACAGAGACGGACAACTTTTGAAAGTACCATCCATCAATATGTACGAAGTAATAACGTTATTTAATAGGGGTATATACAAAGAAATAAGCTCGGACGCAAATCGCCCATATCATTCAAATCCTGTTTGGACGCAAGTAGGTATCTAATATCTTCCACTTCTACCGTGGGACGCAAATGTAATATCGCATTTTTGCCTGGGACGCACGTGGACACCAGCCCTCTAACCAAAGTCGAATTAAGCTATAGAAAGTGAGTGTTCGCGTCGCTGTTACATTACTTTGTTAATAGTAGATTACTGTACACTTACCAACACTGTACAATACCCTATTTTATTGTATAGTGGTTCGGTAATTTCGTCAGTTGGAGCATGGCCACACTGCAGCGTGCTGCACGTCGTGTAAAGTGCTTTATTTTTCTAAACAAAATCAAGACATCCACATCAGCCAATCATAGCGACGTTACAGCGCCACACCACTGTTTACTCGCGTGCAACGTAAAACACTACTTACATTCGCACATACAGTGATACTTACCGAAGAGCATGGTACGTTAAAATTATCCCCCACATGTTCCAGCACGGCTACCAACTTACGCAACTTGGGTTAACATCCCAATACAGTAAAATTTATTTACATTTGAAAATTTGTTTCTGCCTTCAGTTGATTGAAGTTCATGAATGCATGATAATGATGTTGATTTTTATTTTTGGGCACACATTCAGCAAAAACGCTCGACTCATTTTCTGTAGCTGGTACATTTTTCTAGCAATTATTTATGTTATTTTTTTTATTTTTTTCAGCTAAGCACCTCTTGGGTTGCTCCAATTTTTACAGTATTTATATTATGCTGATTTACATAGAACAATTATTGTTTATGATCGATGATGAATTATTCGAATAATATGTATCATTAACCAGTTTTGCACCTTTTAAATTTTGAACTTAGAAACATTTTTTCGCGTGTGTACAGTACAGTACAATATTCGCTCGTACAGTACAGTATTCCACACGTGAAAGTACAGTAGACAAGATACATGAGAGATGCATGTAAACTATAGATTTAGGTCGTCAGCGTTAAAAAAATCATAGGTAGTAAGAGGTTGAAAATTTAACCCCTTTTAAAATAAGGTAAAAAATTCCCCTCATTTATCATAATTTAGAGAATGAATTTTGGGGCAAATTTTAGGAGTGAAATATTGATATCAATTTGGACAAAGGTGATGAATTTTACTGTGTACCTACCTTGGATGATGAATTTTATCGGGTAACCTTAGATGATGAATTTTACTGGGTACCTAGGTGGTGAAAATGACGTAGGCTATATGAAATGAAATAAATACTGGTGATAAATTTTGCCTTAACGTTTGTGAGCGTTGAAATGAAAAATCATAGGTAAAAAATTTAGGGATGCATTTAAACGCAAATCAAAAAATGAGGTGTCAGCAGCAAAAAGTGTCGAAATAACGCCCACACAAAACATTGACCTTCAAATAAAGAGAGGAACGACAAATAAAAAGAGGAACGCCAAAAACGAAATTCCACTTCAAAATATACTCAATGAAAAGACAAAAAAAAATATTAACGACAAGTAATTTCATATTTTAACGACAATCGGTCGAAAGACAAAAAGTATCTAAACGACTAGTTATTTTATATTTTAACGACAAGTTGTGAGACTTCATTGTCGAATTAGAGCGCGCTTGGCTAATGTAGGCCGGCCTCGTTTCCTCTTCCGTCCGAGGGGGAAACTTCGAGCTGCTGAAGGGGCCTCCACAAGTTTCTGACGACTGAGTATGTCGATAGAATGCTTACACTGGAAGTCTTTCATAAATATCGGACAGTCACATGTTGTTCCTTTCACATTTTCCGGCATCACAACTCTCCACATCCTGTAATTTAGTGTCTGAAATTCTTTAAAGGTAGTCCATCTGCAGTAGGATTTTTGTATTTTCTTCAACAACGCAGCAGTTATGGGTTTTCCAAAAGTTGATGAAGACATAAAGAACAGCCGAGAACCGTCGCTTTGTAATTGTTGCAATACCTTCCTGTTGCCGGCTGCGCACTGGTAGACTGCAGTCCACAATTTCAGTGACGGTGTGGGCTCTACTGCAAAATTTTTACAGTTGGTTGATCGTGGATCTCTCGTTTCTGACCAGTTTCGCACTATTACCATCAAATTTTCCATAAATTGACCTACAGGTAATCTTTCTCGAAGAGTGCAGGGTTTTTTAATCCAGGCATTAGTTCCCTCTATCCCGTTATTTGTCGACGGATAACCTGCCCTGCTCCTTCATACCATCGATTGTTTTTCTTGCCATTTGGCTACAAAAAGTTACGCAGCCGCCATAAATACATCTTCACTTTTTGACGTTTGTAAATTGTTGATATCGCTTCTAATACGCTCACCTTCTCCACTCTCTGTCAGCGGTTTTATATATTTCTCTACGCTCTCGATGACATGGTAAAAACAATGAAGCCTCAGTCGCGGTGGCCCAAAAACTTTAATGAAGCCCTTGCCAATGGCCTCACTGCAATCAACGTTTGTTGACTCAATTTATTTGGCGTGCGATTCCACATTTCAGACTTGCAATCAACATTTTTTTACTCAATTTATTTGGCGTGCGATTCCACATTTTAGACTTGCAATCAACATTTTTTGAATCAATTTATTTGGCGTGCGATTCCACATTTTAGACTTGCAGTTAAAATTTTCCCAAAAATTTACCTCATTTATCATGATTTAGAAAATAAATTTTGGGGAAATATTTTGGGTCAAATTTTAGGATTAAAATTTTTATGGAAATGCTATCAATTTGGACAAATTTGACAGTGTCCAGAAAGTGTTCTAAACGTACTTGGTATACGTGGAAATAAAAAAGTGTAGTCATTGATGTTCCTGAGTACCTACCTTGTCAAAAATGAAATACTGACGTATACCTACCTTGGTGAAAATGATATAGGTATCCTTAGTGAGAGTGATTTCTGACAGATAAAGGCTAAATAACGTTAATAAATTTTGCCTGAACGTTCGTGGGCGTTGAAAAATCATAGGTAAAGAATTTACCTTATTTATTATATTTTAGAGAATGAATTTTGGGCGATATTTTAGGTCAAATTATAGGAGTGTAATTTTGTTCAAAATGATATGAGTTTTACCAATATTCAACCTGGATTGGAAAGTGTCCTGAAGACCAGTCTGTGGTATGAATTTCGCAATTATTGAGTCTGTCTTGGAAAGTGTCCTAGGTCTGCCCTCTGAAAATGAAATCCTCTATCCCGGCCTTGGTAAAAAACTGATACACCATGTATCTACCTCGGTGAAAATGAAATCCTTGGTGAGTGTGATTTCAGTTAAATAAAGTCTAAAATAAGCTAAATACTAGTAATAAATTTTGCCTGAACGTTCGTGAGCGTTGAAAAATCATAGATAAAGAATTTTATCGTATTTTAGAGAATAAATTTTGGAGTAATATTTCAGGTCAAATTTGAGAGTAAAATTTTGATGAAAATGATATGAATTTTTACCAATACAGTATTTGGTCTGTCTTGGAAAGTGTCCTCAAGGTACCCGTCGTTGAAAAGTTTGAAAAATGAGTCTTTTTGGATAAAAACCTTATTGATTTCTTGAAAAGAAAATTTTTTTACTGTGTATCAACCTTGGAAAAATGATATATCCTTTGTGACAGTGATTTCAGTCAAATAAAGTCTAAAATAAGCTCAATATTGGTAATAAATTTTGCCTGAACGTTTGTGAGCGTTGAAAAATCTTAGGTAAAGAATTTACCTTATTAAACGTATTCCAGAGAATACATTTTAGGCGATATTTTAGGCTAAATTATAGAATTGTAATTTTGTTGAAAATGATATGAATTTTACCAATATTTAGCCTGAATTGGAAAGTGTCCTCAAGGTACCCGTCTTCTACTCCATTTTGATAACACGTAGGAGAATACGTATGCAATGCGCCGACATGGAAAAGCCCTATTTACACATGACAAAGCCTCCTATAGTTAGAAGCCATGAACGTAGAATTGGCAACTGCACAATCGTGGGCCGACTTTTACATTGCTCTTATGGGGAGAAACTCCTTGAGCGTCTGTTTCTTAAGAAAATATCAAGTTTTTGAAAAAATCTAAAAGAACAAAAGTTGTAGCTTGTGGAATTTCCTTTAAATAAGGGTCAACTCGATTTTTTCATGAGAGAGGTGTTTTACATGTAAATGCGTGGGCCGAATGCGGTGTTGCCTTTCTACGTTCATGGCTTTTAACTATAGGAGGCTTTGGACATGAGAATAATTTGTTTTTAAATATGTACTGACTAGGTAGAGCATACCCTCAATGCCGGTAACCGGCGCATATTGGAAAGTGTCTAATGTTGCCACTTTTATTTGGCGATATCACGGCCGTGGCGATATGCATACAAGTGCTTGCTTGTACTACAGTTACTGCCGTGCAAAAAACAATTGACGTATGTCAGCAAAATTTTTATGATAACAATATTGAGAAAAGGTCTAACGTCGATGAGATTATTATTTCTGTATTAGGTAATTCTTCATTACGTCACACGGTGTGTTCTAGTATCTCACTTGGTGGTGATTTTATATTGCGTCTTATGGGACGCATGCGGTTTTTCTCTTTTATCATTGGAATGAAGGCCTCAAACGGAAAAATGATGGGAATAAGATTTATTGCCCTTGTAACTTCCTATATAATGGTGCAAATGAAAATTACAAAATTGTAAAAGCGGGTCCAATTGATAGGAAATTACAAAGGGAACAAACATTGTTTTTTTCATTTTTTCACCCAAAGTCTTCTTTCCTGGGAAAACTGAGAAAAACAGGATACGCTCTATAAGCCGCAATGTATTACTGCCCCCAAGTGAGATCTCGGGAGTCACAATTGTGAATCCAGTGTAACTGACTAATAATCACAATCATTGTCGCATAAGGCAATGTCGCAAACGCTCACTGGGGGCTCTGTCCAATACATTTGTTTACGGATGATAATCTGAAAATATTTTCTACAAAGTAGATATTTGAGAGTGGTCTCAAATTAAAGAAAATTTTAATCTCTACCTATTTCATTCTTATGATTTTTTCATAGAAATTCCCTTTAAGGAGGGTATTTGAAAAAGAAAACTTCAAATTGTAATGTTGCGTAAATCAAATACTGTACTGTACACTATACAAACAATACTGAAAACTCCCATTAGAAATACATTGAGCGCTGTTAACCCACAAAACACAAAAGAGATTAGTAACAATCCTGACCGCTAGTCGAAAATCCCGTTTAATTACTATGTTAGTACCAATCCCGTCCGCTAGTCACCATGGTTCAAAAACAACATTGAAGTTTTCGGTATTGTTCATAATTATAGTGTATTTGCGTAAATGCATAGTGATAACACAAGCCCCCAGTGAGTGTTCGCGTCGGTTCGCGACATCGCCTTATTGAACATGATTATTATGTCAAACCTCTTCTCTGGTTTGTCATTCTTGATGTAAATGTAATAAATAGAGCTCACATAAGCAATTCACACATGAGTTCACAGAACGCGTTCTTATCAACTTGGGGGCAAAATAACACAAACTAAATTTATTCTTCTTGTAATTTTGCATCTGATGGGACAATAGCAAAAAAAGGGATCTCTTTCAATTGAAATCACCTGAAAAAAATTTTTTTCTCCTGATCACGGTACATTATAGAGGTATTGACACAACGCAAAATTTCTGTCGCACAAACTATGTTAATTCATACAGAATTCCACTACGCTTGCAGTGACCGTTTGAATACCTTCCACACCCGTGTCGGAAACCTTACTGGAGGTACCCTAATATTGACAAAATTTTCGAGGACAATGAAGAAATTCACCTAAGAAGATATTTTTTAAAAATAAGTAGAGCATAGTAAGTTGTCTATTTGTACCCAGTTTCAGATTTTTAGGTTAATACCTGATTCCTCTACAAATTTTTAAAAATTGATGAATTTAATTCATGTAGTTTTTCTGCTTGGTTATATCTTGCAACGCTCCTGGCGTAGATTATATCGACTGACACAACTCATGCGACAATATAACAAAGACGTCTAATATACGTTTGTGTCAATACCTCTATAATTATGTACCATGCTCCTGATCTACCAAGATATGCCCCCCAGTTGGTATTCTCCGCATCCCGCTCTTTGAGTATAATAGTCAAAGATCCCGCTCTTAGACCATATAGTACATAGACCGCCAATAGCCTATGTAAATGACGTTATCAGTTGTCGGAACATAGGAGGTTGGCTGTATAAGTCGGAATGGTTTGGTATGGATGGTTCAGTGCATGCGACATAAGGGGATGTGAGCGATGCACATTAACGCCGTGAGACCTTACCGTCTTACAGAGAGTCTTCTATGCTCCGACAAGCTTTTTATCATTATTAGGTCTATGTCTGCCGTACAAAGTTGAATTAACGTACATCCAAAATTAAGATCAGGCAAACTGTATCTTTTGGACGATTGGTGCGAGTGTGTGAATTGTAATAACACACTACTATTACTTCATTGATGGAATAACAGGCTAAAATTCAGATCTAGAAAATTGGAGCTTTGTTTCACGTGGGATGAACACACTACTCTGAATTGTGTTGAAATGACCGTTGGATATACGTCAAAATTTTGATGTATATTCAAACCACAATCCAAAATGCTAATATTGGAAGGAGGGATGCTTGTATTTGAAAACTGGTGTGATAATTGGATTTCTCGTTGAAGAATCGTTCTAGTAACACATATTATTTACATCTCAATTATACTCTGTTCACAATAAGGAAGAATAGAAATATGACCTTGAGAACGGAACGGTAGATTAAAATTACCCGGAGCGTTCCGTTCTCGAGGTCATATTTCTATCCTTCCTTAACGTGAACGGAGTATAGCCATATTAATCTTATTTTAAGAAAATGTAACTTCTTCCTGATCGTCGATTTGGATATACTTCAATTCGACTGTGTACGGCAGATGTACTATAAAGGTCTAAGATCCCGCTCCACTGAAGCCAAGTGGCAACGCAGTCAGCACTGCTATTCTACAATCTACAAACAAAAACAGAAAGGACGTATTGCAAAATAACGATTAGGTGAAAAGGGATATCTGCATCGGTCCTGAATCAGAATGTTGTTAGTTTTTCATGGTTGCAATAACAAACAACTTTTATTCTCACTTATTAAGTTATTAAGCACGATCCCACACTTGTCCTACAGCTGCAAGCAAGAGAATTTTTGGGTTGAACCAAAGGTAACGTGGACAGCGTTTTTTCATGTGAAGGATACGTCCAAACGTCCAAACTTTGGGTGTACGTAGGGTGTACATGCAGGTATTTACTTTTTGCCGAATACCTTCAATATACGTGTCTGTATAAAGAAACTATCATTACCATTGAATTTCTCATTGAAAATAGATAAGGTAAATTTACCTCCATCTTTTTCTCTTGAGAAGAAGATTTTTTCTTATTATCATGAATTGTTATGATCGATACGTTCGTCGGTCTTAGTTCGTCCTTTCTACTTTGTAGGGTCGATCTACACCTACACTACAGCCTTTAGCCGATGACTGCTGAAAATAAAATCTGAAATCACAGCTGAAATGTAAACAAAACGATCAATCATTTTTTTTTCATTAGTGATTACTGATTAGTGGTCGAGTGGAAATCAGAGAATAATGATCTTGTTGTGGCGGAACGAAATATGAAGAGAATTGGTATATTTTGTAGGCAGATGAGGGCGCTTTATTACTTTCGGACTTTGGAATAGTATTTCATACTTTCATTTACAGTGTAGATTTCCAACTCTTTTTTGTACATATTGGCAGGAAAAATAAGTCGAAATAAATTGTTTTTTTAGCCTTTAGCCCTATTATAATAATCTGATAAAATCGGTTTTATTTTCTTCCTGTATGTTCCGATGCAAACGGAGGGGTTTGTTGATAACACAGTCGAGTTGAGAGAATGGGTTTATATTATTCAAAGTTGTACGTTTTTTTATTGCTGCTAGTTTGTCGATTGGTCTCTGGTCTCAGTCCTCTATTCGTATCGCGTAAGGTAAAGAAAAACTTCACTTTCGAAGGCATCTACAAGAGATGGGTAAGTGTTGCGCTCATCAATCACGTCAATCAATTCTCTATCATCACCTCGCTTCAAAATTATATCTTCATCGCCTGTTGAGTTCGAGATATCTCCCTTAGTGCACATCCTTCGCTTTGTAGCATCTCTCTATTTTGTTTTTACAGCTAGAAAAAGGAGTTTCATACAGTATGGATTTCAGCGGTGGCATTCTGCTCGCCACCTGTTTCGTCCACATGATTCCTGAAGTTCGACACAATCTCATGCGTAGAATGACCGATAGGTATACTTTCCCGTATGCTGAGACTCTCGTATGTATAGGATTCTTCACCGTATATGTAGTAGAAGAGGTGGTTAGACATATCCTTGAAGACAAATCGTGGTATCATCATCATCACCACCACCGGGAAAAGTCCAACGTTCTGATTGAGGTTAGAGACGTCGAGTCGCCGTTTACAGATGTAAAGGTAAATAATGGATGCCAGTCTGCAGATACCAGGGATACCATTAATCATATCCAGTTGGTATCAACCAATAGAAAGCCCTCACTGTCAACCGAGATCAACGTAGACTTGAACGAATGTAACAATAATACGAAAAATATGAAGAATGACAACTTGAAATACTTCTTGCTGGTGTCAGCTTTATCTTTCCACTCAATTATGGAGGGTGTAGCTCTTGGTTTGGCTCCTAGTCTACAAGACCTATGGTATCTATTCCTGGCTGTTATGGCCCATGAATGTACCATTCTGTTGTGCGTGGGAGTTGAGCTGGTTGCTAACTGTAATAATACATCGACTATTATCAAATACATGACTGTACTCGCTTTGGTCTCGCCTGCCGGTAAGTTTCACCTTCTTTGTTGTAATTAATAGTGTTTTATTCAAAATCCTATTAGAATTTGCCGACCGATCAATCAACCAAGCGTCCATTATATGAAATAAGAACATTCCTATTCTTCAGTCAGATTTCTTATCTTAATCAAAAAATTCTTGTTCAATCTTCTGGTATATTTTTTTTTCCTCGCCTGGTAACTTACAGTCGTAAACTTCTAAAGCGTCGTTCACACTAGCGTAATTTTCCGCGTTATATCACATAACGCCGCGTTAAAGTTGAACCGGTCCAACCCCAGACCAGGAAAATAAAAATAACGCGGCGTTATCGACTGTAACGCGGAAAATAACGCTAGTGTGAACGACGCTTAATTTTGTTTCCTGTTTGCCGTTTATTGATCTCAAGGAGCGCAGCCAAATGAGTTTTGTAATTAGCAATGTAGGAGACTTTTAGTCATCGTGCAATAGGTTCTTTGTTTTATGTTCGATCCCTCTTCTAAAGAATCCGATTGGAAGAATGGGGCCAATGGATGACGTCAACATCAACTTTGAAAGAGCCTCAATTTTTTGAAGATTTCAAATGACTGTTATTATTGATTTTAAAAATTCTTCATTCATAAGGATCATTATTTTCAAATTGGTGTAATTCGACGGTGAAATTGCCTACAAATTGATTTTTTTTTTTTCTCTTTTCTATTGCTTGATATAAGTCAAATTTAACAGCAAATTTCACTTTAAAAAGTAAAAGATGTTTGAGTATCCTATCACTATTTCTTAGTGTTATACAAACGAAAATTTGAACATAGGCTTTGCAATGCAACTACTTTTCATTCGGTTTCAATGAAAAGATCGTAAGATCTGTATTATGCGATGAAAAAGTATTCCTGGTTTATTCTCTGATCTATTTTTCTCTCAAGACCGTATTTTGTGTACCTTCTTTTATTGACGTGAATCACATGCTCAGAACATAGGTGATTTTGTTACCGTACAACAAAGACTATAGGAAAAATATTTCATATACTCAATAATTTATCCTACAAATATATTCGCAAATAGAAACAAAAATTACGTGTTTCTATATAATTTTGTAACAGTTATTAGGTATTAATAAATATTACTCTAACTCAATTGATGGACCATAATATTTTGTATTTTTTTAAAAATTCTCTTGACCCAGATGTGTATTGCGTAGGTCTTGTCATTGCAATACATAATATACATTTAATTATACGTGAATTCAAATATTATGTTATTATGCCTCAGTTTTGCGGATGAAAGATCGTTTTTGAGATGAGAAGTGAGGAAGCGGGATAAAATGTAGGGCATTATTGCGAGAAGAACGAGGCAATAATGTGAGTTTCTCGTAGTTTCGATAGTGTTTGCTTGCTATTTGGAATGAATTCAAAAGTTTTGATTTTTTCATTCGTTCACTTATAGTAAAAAGCATATTATAGAACTAGGTGAATTTCAGTGCGCAAAATCAACTTGTGCGTTTGCACTCGTCAATAATCGCGCACCTTATGCACCTAGTTGTATGATATGCTATTAGTTGCTAGCTCTGAAGTAATATTCTTCCACTCTGTTTGCAGCACTGTAATTTATGGAAAGATTCCTAGATTTGTCCGTGTTTTCATTTAATTGGGATATTAACCTATGTTTGGTAGCGCTAGAATCGCCTTCCTCTCTCGCCGCACTCGCTTGAATTTCTGAGTGACGATTTTACGTTCACTGTATTTGGGCATAAGAATCGAGATTTTCAATTAGTCGTAGATAACTCAATACTTCATTATTAGAATTACTTCTTTCAGTTATCAAATCGCTTGAAGTGTTTAAACAATTTATAGGACATAATTTTTCGATAATACAAATTGTAATCATTTAAATCGTATTTGAAAATTGCAAATTCCGCATCATGAAGCATGGTACGTTAAAATCATCCCCCACATGTTTGAACACGGCTACTAACTTACGCAACTAGGCATTGGCGGAAATAGACTCGGGATTTCGGGGGCAGGGCTGTAGCCCCATGAAATAAATTCGTCCGTACACAAAGTTTGATTTTTACTCCCCTACTTACCCCTTACCCCCTCGAAAAAATTAAAAAAATTATAATCAAAACTGTTGGGGGGCTAAGCCCCCCTATTTCCGCCAATGAACTTGGGTTAACATCCCAATACTCAAGTACTCCTATTTTGTTCATTTTGAATTGAAATTCTCATCTTTCTCTGACAATGTCAGAAAAATGTAGCTTAGAGGGAGCGAAGTAAGGAATCAGCTAATAATTGGTCTCCTCATTATTTGTGACTCTCAAGAAAGAATCAGGAAAGAGGTCAAAATTATGAAGGGATAATTTACTCAAACATATCTTATGAAGTTATGAACTATCTAATCATGAGATAGTTATCAGACGCTGTATTTTGACATTCAAAGTATAATGTATCAATTCATTCTTTCTCATTGATTCTGATGTAGGATGTGGTACAATAATTCAATTTTCATTATAGAACTGAAAATTTTCTTCTTTTATGCAGGTGGTGTAGTTGGCGCCATAATAGCATTTTTTGCAACAGAGAATGACTCAGCATCCTCATTGGAAATGTCCTTGATTTACATTTTACAAGGCCTAGCTGCTGGTACCATACTCTACGTCACATTTTTTGAAGTGCTTGACCATCACAAACAAAACCACTATCAAGTTGGCCATCCAACACCTCGGGATAATCAGCACTTGGGAAGTGACCTACCAAAATTAGTTTTTATTGCAATGGGTTTCTCATTAATGATATTACTTGAAATGACAAGTAAGCAAATTACTAATTGACTTTTATTTCCTCTTATTCAAATTTGTTAAAACTTCAATATTCTGAGACTAATTTCTAAAAATTGTCAAGCTGTAAAAAATGTTTGTATGTAATAAATAGAGACCGGATTCCTCGGCGTTTCGGCTTTCGTTCTGCTGTATGATAAAGGAGTGCTGATGATGTATGAGTGCGTTTCATATCGAGGGGGGCCTAGAGAAAAATTTTTATTTTGCCAAAAAATGCCGAGAATGAAATAAATACCGAAAATAGTGAAAAACGCAGAAAAAAACCGAAAGTGCCCTTTTAAAGAAAAATTAGTATCGATGAAGATTTAAGCATTTGAAAGGGATCTCCTGAGAAGAAACTAGATATTATATTTTTTTCTTTATCGTCGTACGTACAATATTTGAAATTATTCCTCGACGGCGATCGCGTTTCTTTCACGAGTTTTCATGAATGAAGACTGTGGAGACTTGATTAGATAAAAGAAGAAGTCCTACAAATTTCAATAAAATACGCATTTGCTACTATTCCTTTTAAAAAAATTTCAATAAAATACACATTTGCTACTATTCTTCTCCTTTTTTTTTTTTGTAATTGTAGGACTTTACTACGTTTTTGCCGAATAATGCCGAAAGTACTACTTTCTATGCCGAATTTTCAATTTTTTAGCGCCGAAGAATCCGGTCTCTAGTAATAAATAATCTTGAAAAGAGAGAATGGATGTTGAGAGGAGGTCAAATTGAGAAACGTTTACTCTTTTGGTATGTTTATTGACTTCTATTATTCAGAATTGAATACTACTTGCAAATTAACGATCAGCGTATTTCTTCCATAAGAGCCAATGTTACTTTTCTTTCTTGAAAAATTAATCCCTTTGTCGGATACTACCCACTAGTGCGCGCTGCATATCAGGACGTCGGTGTAACAGGGGGGAAATATTCTTTCTCCCTTTTACTCTCCGAATACGCAGCACACTCTTGTGGTAGTATCCAACAAAAGTGACTAATTTTTCAACAATGCAAGTATCTGGCTGGTATGTGTATAGGTGAAGTCAATGTTGATGGATAAATTGGTGAAACAAACAGATAACTGTGTCCAGAGAGAATGAATACATTGGAGTGGAATATTGTGATAATTTAATTGTTTCAAAGAATTTCATCTTTTGACGATTCAATAGTTTTATCTCCCTAACTTCTATGGAAGCATTCATAGAAATTCTAATGAATATCCCTTGTTAATAATAATCATGATGAAAACATCTAATTATACTTTACAATCATTTTTGTTGGTATTTTAACAAACAATATTTTTTGTTGTTGGCAGGTAATAATCACCATCAATCTAACTACAATCTAGATGATGCTTCAATGAACAGGAGTGATCATTGGCATTTGTAGTCATTTGATAAAACTTTATTTCTTCCTTAACGGTTTTTGTATCATTACTCGATAAATTTTTTCATGGATGTACGTTTGGTCCTCTTTAACTCGTTTTGTCTCGAGTTACCATATTTTTCCTCCCTGATTTTTTTCTCTTTTTTATAATTGTATGTTCCTCTCTTTTTTTTTCTCTTTCATTTCAACAATTAATTTGTGTACAAAAATTTTACTTATTCATTATTAACGAGTTAATTTGAAGATATAATCATTACTTGTTCTTGTCTGTTGAATTTCAATTTTCTTATACATATGTTTATGTATTCTTAAAGTTTTCTGCGTTTGTTCAACTTCCTGTAAGAATATTTTTTAATGTAAGAGGGCTAAATTGAATTGGTATCTTCCTCTCCCACTCTCTCTGCAAACAAATTCCTATTTGTTCTTTAACCAAAGGTCAGGTAAAGTACTTCACTTCTACCCTCAAAATTATTGTATCAGAGCGACAACACGATTCAACGCAACAATTGTCAGATCAAACTTCTGTTTTACTTTATGGTAGGTATTCAGTACCTACAACTGAAACTTTATTTTTAGGTACCAAGGTACAATGTAGGTTTGAATGTATTGAGTCTGTACCCGAGTAAAAGTAATAAGAAGACAAGTCGCAGGTACCCATACCCTGTATATTTATGAACGGAAGTACAATCAACTCTATCGCGCACCAGATATCACATATAGCAGGTAGCATAAATATAAGAAATAAGATGAGTGGTGCAGGCCTGAGTAATTATGAATTTAAGCGCTACGTGGAAAAGAAGCCTTTGTAGCCTCTGGTTCTTTTTCCAAAAAGGCGTTTATTGTGTTCTACAATCTCTGTCACGGTTAAAGGGAGTATTTGGTTGAAGTAGGTAAGCGCGACGATCACAACGCCAAACTACGCGTAGACACGCGTAGGCGTTATCTTATCTACCAAGTTTTAGTGCTGAAAAAATTATTGCAGAGTTAGGAATCAGCCGAGGCGTTTGATATTCGACTCAAAAATACTATATAATCAACTCTATAAAATTTTGAAAGGATCATCGTTCTAAGTAAATTCTGGTATTTTTTATAATCTTCGGAAATTTCATCAATACTATGGTACCAACGGTAACGTCTTGGCACACGTGGGGTGTGGAAGGAACAGGGGAATAGCCCGAGTGTTTGCTGCAAACCAGGTAGCGGAAGTTTGTATGTACAACTTCAGGACTGCGGACACAATTTCAGCGTTGATAGGGCACTTTGCCTTAGCGTTATGTCATTACCCCTTCATCTTATACCGTGGTTATAACGAAATTAGGAAGAGTCTATTTGGTTCAGACGTACTATGCTTTAAAACTTCAAATGCATCTTTCACCAAACTAACATTTTCACTGGATGCCCCTTTTCCACACAGCGCTTCAATTAGTGCCAGGTGACTACAGGGTGAAGAGGTATACTTACAAAGAGTAAAAAAGACGTACAAAAACCCCAATAAAATTACACTACCGAGCGCTTTCGGCTAAACAGCCATTCTCGAGTTATAGAAAGCGACTCAACCCAACACCAACGAGAACAAGTAACGTCGAAGAGGTCACGACTGAACCAGCGCACCATCAAAATGTGAGTCATCCTCATAGACTAATTCAATCAATCCTTCCTCAGGAATGTACCTGTCCAACACGGTAATACCTTTATTATTCCGGTGACGATAAATTTCAATTTCTTCCAGAGCTGAATGCTAGAAATATGAATTTTCCCTGTGAAGGAGAATTTTGGACCCCTCTTTGAGACTATGACCACTTTCAATTAAGTGGTCAGCAAAGGCCGACTCACCTACTTTTCTTTCTCCCCAAGCTTTCCTGTATTCATCAACTCTAACTTGGAGTAGTCATACCTATAAAAACACTACGGCAATCACCACAAGCCACCCAATAGACGACCCCCTCTCGGCCATCGGTATAGGATCTTTTAATTTAACCAAAAGGCTCTTCACATTAGTAGAATGCTGGCCGAAAACCAAAAAGGACGGAGAACACGGCTCAACTCCAAAGAAAACTTACCCAGAAACAGCAGCCTAATCCACCGTTTTCGCCTATCAAGGTGCGGTTCTCGGGGGAGGGAGGTCGTAGAATCGGGACATTTTCTTGTGAGTCTCCTCGGACCATAAGGTCAATGTCCACCTTAACCTGATTCACTCTAGCCAGATATTTTATCGTCACGAGTTCTTTTTAGAAAGCGACCTCACTCAGAGGGAGTTGAGTGAGACGAAAGAATAAGCTATTAAATGTAGCTAGTTTGTGGGCAAAAGTAAGAAAGACGACCCGTGGATGGCAATATCGGTCAAAGTACTTTTCCGGTAAATACCAAATTTGTGGACGCCGTCTATGATAGAGATGGTCAAGACCAAAAAGTTTATTGAGGAGCCACCAACTTCCAGAGTAAATTTGATGGAAGGGTATAGGCTATTTAAATAAGTGAGACTCACTAAGGAGCTCCGCAGGACCGGTCCACGCGCATAAAATATCATCCACGTACCTATGCCAATAGAAAACGTGATTCAAAAACCCCGGCCCAAAGAGAATAGGTCAAGCTCAAATTTGGACATAAAGACCTTCAATATGAGAGAACCCGAAGGGGAACCCATAGGGATCTCCACCTCCTCGGGGAACTCAAAGAATTTACCATCAAACTTGCAAAAATTAGGCGACCAACAGGCGATCAGAAGGTCGAAAAATTCGCCAAATTCTTCAAGAGGAGCGTTAACATGGGTATTGAAGGCCCACAAAGTACCAGTAAACGCACACATTTACAATTGATTACCTCGCCTGTGCAGCAAAAAGTACGTGCTACAAATCTACAAAATTGACCTGTGTAAGAATCTTATCAGCCAACTTGTAGCACAACCACAACATACGCCGAGCTGCTTTTAAATTATTTACAATTGCAAAGTGAGCCAGATTTATCAAATCCCCCCCCCCCCCCCAACAAAAAATTGACAAGAATCTATCATCCCAGCACCCTATAATGGAGAAGTCAACTCCCAATCCAGAAGAGTAGGCATGGAACTTTTGAATTTCCTTGTCAAGAATAAGACCCTCCTGTGGTTGATACACAGTCTACACCAAAAATATTGAACACTCGAGAGAAATACAACCTCATGTTGCCTATAACAGTCAGTATTACCACCCTTGCCGTATGTCATGGCACAGAGTACTACCGTACAAAATAATAATGTTTGACAAACGTGCAGGTATTGAATTCCGCAAAAAAGGTTGTTAAAACACGAGTGATGTACGTAGGACTACTTTCCCTAATGGTAAGCACTGCACGTTGGTCAAACATTATTTTCACGGCAGAGTAGTATATGAGATACTTGAAAACCATTAAGAAGATAGAGAAAATCGTGTGGGCTGGTTTGAACATTTTCTGTCACCATGAAAGGAGTAAGTTATAAAGCTGAACAAGAAAATGGGGAAAGACAGACATTGGAAAGCTCAGTACAGAAGTGTGCACCAGTTATAATTTCCAAATGTGAAAATTTGGGGCCGGCCAAAAGGCGCTGCTCACCAGTTATGTTCCTTAACAAAAAAGTGCTGCTAAGGTATCGCGCCTCTGGTCTTCAGAGGAAGAAAACGGGTGGGAAACAACAAGAGGACTTCAGGTAAACAACGACGCATTTCATCTGCAGACAATTTTGCTACTGGTTTCAGTTTGGTTTGTACCTTGTAGGTTTGCAGCAAAGGTGAGGAAGTAACAAAGATGGACTGCTACAAGCAGCTCATCCATGTCCTTTGCGTGGACAAGGTGCTGTTTTGTCCAGACTATGGAGCATAGCTTATTAAATGTAATATAGCTGTTCTACTATCATCATACATTTCATAATGATTCATCAACTCTACCTCATACACTCTGTTGTTGATTGTACTTCCTTTCATAAATACATGCAGTAATAACCCACAGTTCCTGAAACTTTTCTCTTCTTACTTGTACTCAGATAAAAAC
The DNA here is from genome assembly GCA_035079385.1 of Aspidiotus rigidus. Classification (NCBI taxonomy): domain Eukaryota; kingdom Metazoa; phylum Arthropoda; class Insecta; order Hemiptera; family Diaspididae; genus Aspidiotus; species Aspidiotus rigidus. The sequence goes on from JAVHKY010000052.1 coordinate 5,631,695, forward strand.
TCTCTTATGGTTTATCGAAATTGCGTTGTACCGTATCTAACAAATAACACTCCAGTTGTAGGAGTTGTACCTACAAATAACGCCAACCGTTATTAAAAAGAATACATCATTACACTATGAAAATGTTGCCCGCCAGGAAAAGTTGTGTCAAGAAAATGGTATTGCCTATCTGATGCCATTTCTGCAACAAATGGCACAGTATTGCCATTTTTTAAACATTTTGACGGGTCACATTTTGAAAAGTTGGCGCGGTCAATATTGTTTTGTCAAGAATTTGGCTAATTAAATGCGAGTTTTGCTTATTAGGGTCCAATTTGTTTTGTCAAGAATTTGGCTACATGTTAGCCATATGGTATTGATTTTTCCCAGCGGGATTATTATAATATTTAAAGATGTTGTCAGTAAATACATATTTGTAAACTATGTATTAGCCATTTTTCACTTTTTTGCACAAATAACAAACTAAATTTCTGATCAACAATAGGGTATGAACTATGAAGATTTTCCAATCTGTGACCAAATTTTCTAAAGATTCCGAATTAATAGTACATCAAATAGATAACAGCCTATGTTTGAGCCAAAGTCATATAGAAAAACCAAGTTAGTTCACGACGCATTTAACCAACGTTATTCTTTACACATGAAGTTAATGGATCGCGGTAGGCGCGCATGGTGCATAGATGTCCAGTTTTCACACAGCGCATATGGACGATTTTCAAATTTTATTGATTTACTCGAAAAATATTGATTTTTACGCAAAGTTGAAGAGAAGTAAACTTAATCCTCTTGTAACTTTCTATCGATTGATGTGAAGAAACAAATTTTATCACAAAAAAATTTGAAACCACCCACGTCTGATAGGAAATTACAAGAGGAATAATTTTTGTTCTCTTCAATTTTTATGAAAGTTTATAGTTTTGGAAATAACGGGAAAAATTAAACATCAGCCCATAAGAGCCTATAGTGAGGTAGGACATCAGTAATATGCTAACGCTGTTGCACAGCGGAAGACCTGCGAACGTAGTGCGTGAACTAACTTGGTTTTTCTATATGACTTTAGTTTGAGCAAGGGTGAGGAGACCCTATTCGGACTCGACAGCGGAGTGGCTGATATCTAGCGGGCATTTCTTGTAATACACAAAACATACACCACTACAAACACACGCACTGGAGGTACTTTATCAACGTTAGGATAAAATACACACGTGTTAACGGAAGAAACGTTTTCAGTTTGTCACCATTTTACCAGAACTACATTTACGAAGCAAATGAAAACGAAAATACGTTATTTTGAACCATCGTATTAATATCTAGGGAACACTTTTCCAATAAATTGAATTATAATTGAGTGAGAGCTCATTGAAAAATTTCCCATTTGAAAATATAGGGAACGAGAATTCTATCCTAACATTGATAACAAGGTGCGGTAAGAGAGGAAGCCGCGATGCTAGCGCGCGTTCGCTCTGTCGAGTCCGAATTCTGTGGCTAGAAAGGCCCTCTCCTTACCGCTCTCTTCACAATTCGCGCATGTGAGCTCCGGCAGGTGCGCTACCGAGCCCTACTTTTTACGTGGATGAAAACATGATGTCGACCATTAAGCAACAGCAAATTTCTGTATACTCTATTCTTTTTTAATTTTTTTCTTCAAAAAATTCAAATGAGGACCTACTTAGGAGACATTAAAAATCAATGAAATAAACCCACTTCTTCCCATGGGTGAAGCGATTTTTTTCCCCATCATATTAATTCCATCCACGTGCTTGGTAGCGCTCCTCGCCGGACTCACATAAGCGAATGATGTCGAGTGCGCTAAGTATTACGAGTTTTTTTCCCTCGCTGAAACTGAAATTTCATCATTCTTAATGCAATAATAAACCAATGTAATTGGAAACTAACAGAGAAGAACAAATACATAATTAAATCCTGGTCCTCTACAACATTCGTCAACATTCCTGTTAGAACACTAATTTTTGTGTGGAGAAATTCAATCCATTAATAATCCAATCATTTGCCGTCTTGCTTTTTAAATTATAGGTTCTCAGAAACCTAAAATTTGCTACAAACCCTTCAAAAGATTTCTGTTGTTGTCGAGATTCTTGAAAAGAGTTTTTCAAAGATTGAACAGACTGCGTTATTCGAAATGGGTTGAAATTTTCGAACGATTTATGTATTTCAGCAGCACCTTTAATTACGTGCTGGACTGTCGTAATCTGCAAATGTTTTTGAGTTCGGTTGAGACCTATTCCAAAAACTTACAATGACGTAAATATTTTCTCAGGCAATGGATCAAGATATAATATACTAACCCTCCAAAATCTGTACATCGCAAATAAACGAGAACACTATATCCTCACTTCTCATCGCTAATAATTGACGTTGACTATCTGTGAAAAATGGTAAGTTATTTTTGAGTTGATTGAAAACGTCGGACGTCACCATCTCTTCAAGGGCATCGAAATCGCACACAGCAAGTCTATTCGCCATGACTTGCACTACCTACATGTATACAACATATGGAGAATCACTTATAGTTATTAGAAAAAGAGCCGACAGGCTAAAACGAATTCAGCATAATGGCATGAATCGATTCACTCGCCTTATCAGTCGTTTTTAGAAATGAATTGAGCGAGAATTCTGAATCTAATTGTGGTTTTATGACGAAGGAATTGAGAAATATGAATTTGGCACCGGCAAGAATCATTGGTTGCCTTTGCACGGGTAAATCGGTCAGTTTTGGTAAATTCTCAGTGGAATCAGTACTATAGAAGCGACGAGGTAGCGAGAAAAGGGATGACATCCATTTACTGGAACACACATGCTGAAGAAGTACTGCTGAATTCCTAGACAAGGAACACCGACGACAGACGACTACATCCACAACACTTCCTTTCTTACAAAAGTTGAAATTTTTAAGTTGAGTGTCAGAGAAGAAAAAAACGACTCCATTCGTATATTGCCTCAGGCTTCGTTTCATGAATATACTCACAACCATCACCACGAGTTGTGCAACGACTTGAATAAACTTCAAGTAAATCCAATTTTAGATAAGGCTGAAGACACACACTCGAAATTACTGATTACACAGTTGCTGACTGCTACTGGTAATCTATGGCTACTGGTCAATGTATCGGGATTTTACACTAATACCAACACACTCTCACCTTGTAAATAGAAAAGAGTTCCACAGAGTTAAACTTATAGAAGTGTCACTGCGATCGCTGGTGTACATGGAATATTCGAGAACACCGATGAGTGTATTTTTCTTTAGCTTTTTCATCGTCAATCGTTGTACTTTTCCCTCCTTTTAGTTAGTCGTATATTATTCGTGAGCCGAGAAGGCAGTAAAGTTTTGTATTGTCGGAGAGATTCCGTACGAATAGTTAAATTGTTGTATTTTCATGCTCTGTGGACGAATTATATGTTTCAAATACCACCGACGTTGTTGTTTTTCCCCGATATGGTAGCAGAGCGTGGTTAACAATCCTGGAAGGAAATCTGGATCCGATCACAGGACCGGCTGCCAATACGAGATCAGGCGGGAATCGAACACCTGCTGGGAGACAAAGGAAGAAGAGGAGAAAGAACCGGCGTTCAAGTGTGAACGTGACCAACGGCAAAAGTGCACCATCATCGACTGATCCTCATATGCAGGAAAATAATCAATCATCGAACCATAATTACGAAAGCTCAGAAAACGAAACTGAGGAGAATCCCAAAGAAATTAAAACCATTTATGAGACTAGTGATTCTGAATCGTCAGAATCTGAATCTGATTCAAGTGACTCTGAGAAAGAGATGGCGGAGAAGCCAACATCAAATACGTTCGAAATCTTGGATGGACATGACTTCGAAAATTGGAAGATACGACTCCAATGGGCAATGAAGAGAAAAAATCTGGCTGACTCAATGACTGGAAGCGATCTAGAGACTGAATACAGAGCAGCAAACCAAGAGGAAAGAAACAAGGCGAAATTTAAGCTCTTCGAGAAGAAGAATGCCAAAGCGATGGATTTCCTAATAAAAAGACTGTCACCTAGAGTGTTCAATCAAATAAAAAAATCAGAGACTGTAGTTCAACTGTTGCAGATGCTTTCATCCCTATATGTGATCGTTTCAGATGTGGGAAAAGACAGTGCTTGACAAGAATTGTTAACCCTGAAGTTCAATGAGGGCGGAGATATGTCCAAATTCATAGAAAAATTCGAAAAGACCGCTGATAAGTATCGAAGTTTGGGCGGACACTTCGAGATGGATGAAGAGATAGCTCAATTTAGGATGAGCCTACCAGCTTCGTACAATGGGGTCAGAGACTGGTTTTCCACTTTACCTACTGAACAAAAGACCTACGAAGTGCTTAAAAGAAAAGCTCAAGATCACTATGATTTTTGTAAGAGGGACAAAAATGACGCACCACCATATGCGAATCGAGCAAGAAGATATAATATCCACAATAGATCCACGAATAATCGAAGGAGCGAACCGGATCATCGCCAGTATCGACAGAGAACAGACCGACAAGAAGTCAAATGCTACAAGTGTGGTGAAATGGGCCATTTTGCGAAATTTTGCCCAAAGAAGTCCTCAACAAACAAGCAACAGAACGGGAAAGAAAAGCAGGACTACAATGAACCAACTGAATCGGGATCGACTTGGAGGAAGCGAACTACTGAACCAGAGAAGAAAGTCAATGAACCTAAATCACGGTTGGCTTTAAACGAACAGAAGTCTGAGAGCAGCAACCAATATTCACAGGAACTTGGAAGTAGCCATTACTCATGTGTCGCTAGACTACAAGTACCGATAGATAACGCAAGTAACCGCGAGTATAATAAAGACAGTTTTCTTAACGATGTAAATGCGCGTTTTAGTGCTCTTGACCTAAATTCTAAATACCAAGAAACAGTGAGTGAAGTTTATGATTTATCTTTGTTTGACTCGGGTACAACTGATCATTTAAACGGTAGTGCGGAAGGCCTAATTCAGGTAAGAAAACTTGAGCCTAATTTTTTTATTTCGGGTTTGAAAGATGAGTTTCGTGTAGAAGCAACACACGTTGGTGATATGGAAATTTTTGTACTAAATATCAATAGAGACATTATTAAGTTAACATTGAACGAAATATATGTTGTTCCAGGTTTAGCTTGTAATCTTCTTTCAGAGGACAGACTCACGAGAAATGGGTTAGATATCTTCATTACGGACACATACGCGAATGTATACGATCGGAAAAATGGAAAGTCAGTAATCTTTTTGGAAAAAATGGGACGTTCGAAGTTCATGAGGTACTGTAAAGCAGAAAATATTTGTCAGAACAAGTTGACGGACGACGGCGTAAGAAGTATCCTGTCTGGAAACTCGGGATCGGCTATGCACAGCAAAAAGATCGACACCGTAAGTACACCTAATAACAGTAATAATGAAGCCTGGATATGGCATAGAAGACTCGGTCACATATCAGCTAAATATTTGAAATTACTCATCACTAGAGTCGAAGGACTACCAAAGAATTTAAATATCCGTGATAATGAATTCATAAATTGTGACGTTTGTATTCGTGCAAAATCTAAGCGTTCCTCGCACCTAAAGAAGCGGGAGAGAGCGATGAGAATTTTTGAGATTCTGTGTGCTGATATTTTAGGTCCGATCAAACACGGATTTGAAGACGAACGATACGTAATTAATTTTGTAGATGATTTCTATAATTATCTTGTTAGTTTCCCTGTAAGAAATAGGTCCGAAGTGGCGGACTCTCTACAAACGTACATAAAAGAAGCGGAAGCACGTTTTCCCGGTGCGAAAATAAGCCGTATTTGATGCGATAACGCGAGAGAAATGACGAAAGGCACAGTCGAACAGATTTGCCATGATCGAGGAATAGTCATAGATCCGGCAAATGCGTACACAGCAGAACAAAATTCGAAAGTGGAGAGATACAATGGACTGTTGATGGAAAAGGTAAGGTGTCTTATGATCGATTCTGATTTAGATTTCAGAAAATGGCCGCTTGCAGTGAAAGTCGCCGAATATTTGTTGAACCGATCTCCGTCACGTGGCAACGAAAATTGTGCTACACCGTACGAACTGTATAACAGAAAAAAACCTGACATCTCAAATTTGAGAATATTTGGTTGCGTTGCGTGGCAGCATATAGATGAAGAGACGCGAAATCCTGGTACTTCAAAGATCGACGAGCGTGCGATCAAAATAATCCTTGTTGGATATACGAGTAACGGGTATATATTAATGGACGCTAATTCTAGCGAGACTTTTCGTTCATGTAATGTTGATTTTAGAGAAAACCTCTTCGGTAACAGAGAGCTCAAGGACAAAGGACTGAATATCTACTCTAGTGAACAACCAAATATGGAGAGCCAACGGTTAGATCACAGCTATTGTAACAGAATTATAAACGATGAGGAAAAGATTTCGGACTCGATTCCGGAAAACTAGGGCGAAGCGATTCGATCAAAGTTTGCCAGCGAATGGAAAAAGGCAATTCGAGAGGAGCTTGATTCTTTGTTGGAGAACAAAACGTGGACAGTGGTCGAAAAACCAACGAATGAAAAACTCATAGGGACAAGATGGACGTTCACCACTAAATCGAATGGCAATGGCGAAACTGCTAATGCCAGGTTGGTCGCAAAGGGTTATATGGACAGAAACGTTCACGAGCTTTTTAGGTTTCCAAATCGAGCGACGGAAGGATGGAACGATAAAGTTACACCAGTCTGAGTACATTCACCGAATGGTCAAGCGTTTCAATTTGAATGATGTGAATATCAAAGAGACCCCAATGGAATCATGACTAAGGTTAGAAAAGACGAACGAAAGGAGTGAATCGACGGAGTTTCGAGCGATGATTGGATCGATACTTTATTTGGCTAGGAATACTCGACCCGATATACTCTTCGCAGCCAATTACCTTAGCCGATTTCAAAATAATTTCACCACCGATTTACTGAGTTACGTAAAACGAATAATCCGTTATACTAAAGGAACTGCCGACCTTGGTTTAGTTTATGGTACTCAAAACGAAAGAGAGGACGTAGAGGCATACGTAGATGCATCTTTTGCTACACACCACGATGAAAGCTTCGAATCGACGACGGGATATTTGATCTTTAACCATGGAAATCTGATCGATTGGTGCGTTAAGAAACAGAAGTCAGTAGCAACTTCAACTACTGCTAGCGAGTATATTGCGATGAATGACGCGTTGAAAGACATCCTATTCATTCGGTATTTCAACGAAAATCTGTTTGGAATTCAAAAGCCTTGCATAATCTACGAAGATAGTACCAGCGCTATTACTATCGCGAACGGTAACGAATCGAAAGAAAGTAGGTGGTTGATGACGAAATACCATGCTGTTCGACAAAGTATTCGAGAGGATGAGATCACGATCAAATGGATTGGGACCGAGGGCCAGCTAGCGGATATCATGACGAAATCGCTAGATCGTATTAAATTCGCGAAGTTACGGAAATGGCTTGTTAATTTATAAATTTATGATTCCATTATTTTTGTACATATTATTTGCCTATCCTGATCATATTTTTTGTATATTGTTTTTTTTTTTGTTTCTTGTATTATGCATTTTCATATTTCCCATGTTTTATTTTTATGTGCTGTAACTGTTTGTATTTTTTATGTAATCTGAACCGCGTGTTTTTTTTTATTTTTATTCGATTTGTAATTTCTTTGATTCGAGTGTGTTGTTATGGAAGGGTATCCGGATTTTACACTAATACCAACACACTCTCACCTTGTAAATAGAAAAGAGTTCCACAGAGCTAAACTTATAGAAGTGTCACTGCGATCGCTGGTGTACATGGAATATTCGAGAACACCGATGAGTGTATTTTTCTTTAGCTTTTTCATCGTCAATCGTTGTACTTTTCCCTCCTTTTAGTTAGTCGTATATTATTCGTGAGCCGAGAAGGCAGTAAAGTTTTGTATTGTCGGAGAGATTCCGTACGAATAGTTAAATTGTTGTATTTTCATGCTCTGTGGACGAATTATATGTTTCAAATACCACCCACGTTGTTGTTTTTCCCCGATACAATGGACTGTTGTTATTTGTGATAACAAAAATATCAACTGATATCGATTCGTTTGGCAAGAGTACTCATTCTGCAGGAAATCGGTCCAATCGCAAATTTGCTCCCCATAAGAAAACATGGGAAGCAAATCGATCATATGGTATTAAGGCCATGCTTTACCTATCTACTAACACAAAGATACACACTACCGTGGGAATAAAGAGAGGCGACAAAGATTACTAATTACAACCTGAACTCCACATAAAAGTCGATGAAACTTGGTAGACTTGAAATTAAACGTTTTTAGAACACTAAATTAGTTCATGATATCCAAATCATTTCCGTTTTTGCGATTCTATCGTGGGAAACATTACTCCTTGGAACTGATAACGTGCAAATGATCAATTTTTTCACTTGATCCTAGGGCAAATAAAAAACGAAACTAACGATCTTGAAATAATTTCCAGTCTTCATAAAGTCATATTTTAGTACTTTACAAACTTTCATGAGATTTGGAGCTAATTTCATGCAGTAATCAGTATTCCAGAATATTTTCCCACGAAGTGTTTCAGGTTGCAGCGTTCCGTGTTTTTACAGTGTGTTTTACATGTGTTAGTAGATAGGTAAAGCATGGCCTTAATCAAAAACGAGAAAGAATTGAGGGAAAAAAAGTTCCTTTTCAGAAGTCGATTACTCACACACTATAAATATAAACTTTTTTCCGCAAAATCTGTTTTAATTTTTGATTAATTTCATACTGATCTTTGCTCCCCGTGTATTTCTTATGGGAGCAAATTTGCGATTGGACCGATTTCCTGCAGAATGAGTACTCTTGCCAAACAAATCGATATCAGTCGATATTTTTGTTATCACAAATAACACAGCCCATAGTCATGGGTCATAGAATGGCGGCTATTTTGCAGGGCTGGGCAGGGATCGGATCACGGATCATAAATTTGCGATCCGTGATCCGTATTGGGATCATTAATTTTCCCCCGCGCTTTTTGAACTGCGAATTATTCGGCCTGGTACGCCGTTTTTCAAATGCAAGTCAACTAGGTACGCTTTGTCAGTCAAGTACGCTGGTACAGAATTGACGCCCTGTCCACGACGTAGTAAGGTGTGGGTATTTTTATGCGTTATTGCGTTTTCATTATCATAATATTCTGTCGTTTCATCCGCGAGTTTTATGTAACCAAGATGGGGTAACGCATCGGTTTACTGCCATACTCGGAATAAGAGGCGAATATGAGTGATGCCGTGGGACTTCAAAATATTTTGGTACTTCTTGGACTAGTAAAATTTTTCATTTTCAATTCTTGGACATGGAAATATTTTCAACTGTTGGACTTGGAATTATTTTCAAATTGTGGGACTTTGAAATATTTTTAACTCTTGGACTTGGAATTATTCTCCATCCCAATTGTTGGACTTTAATATATTTTCATACTTCTCGGACTTGTAAAGTTTTTCATTTTCAATTCTTGGACTTGGAAATATTTTCAACTGTTGGAGTTTGAAATATTTTCAACTGTGGACTTGGAATTATTTTCAAATTGTGGAACTTTGAAATATTTTCAACTAGATTCTCCGAGGATAAGAAGTTATCAAGATTTCTAGATCAGAGATAGAAATTAACTAAAAAGCAAAAAGTTTCAAGCGAAAAGCGGTGATATCTTTTGGAAGCAAAAAGCAAAAGCGAAAAGCGAAACAAATGTTGGAAAAGCAAGAAGTATAAACTATAAAGCGGAAGTATTTAATTTGCTCTTTAGTGAAACAAACAAGGATCAGAAAAATCAAAAATTCATTGGATTTTTGACGAGTCTCTCTCGACTGAAATGGATGTTTTCCTGATCATCATTGTTTTCTAGTCACAGAGTAAACAAAGTTCGTCCAAGAAAGCTCAAGACACGGGCATCATCGAAATTTGTAGTTTAGGGTTTGCCTAACAAAGTTAACCAAACGGCAACATTTTTGGAAGCGAAAAGCAGAAGCAAAAAGCGAAACAAATCTCGAAGAAGCAAAAAGCAAAAGAATTGTAAGCAAATCCTCAATAGAATCATATCTTTTCTTTCACCAAGGGGGATTACATCACATTGCCTTCGCTATTATTAGTAAATTTGTCTTTTCATTGTCGTCTGTCTCTGTGTTTACCATGGCTTACCAGCTCGAGACTGGCTGAATTTATTTTCGTGAAATTATACTCGTCGGAAAGAAAATTTTATGGAGAAGAAATTTATATATCTCTTCGATTTTTCGCTAGAAGCATTATTTGTGACCTTCCAACGGACTAGCTTAGGGTTAAAACATTACTGTTATTTTTGAAAATTTCTGTCAATAAATTTATGAATAGTTTCTTCTTCATTTTGATCTGATTGCCTGCTGCATATGTCTGGTCAACATCATACGTACTGAACATTAATATTTGTGAAGCGATTTATGAAAACGGACCGCTTTGCGCAAAATAAAAATCACGTTTTTCATTTATTTTGGCGGCCAAACTAGGTGAAAAAACATGATACTAACATTTTCCATCAATTTTTCAAATTTTGCGAGATCAAGTTTTTGTGACCTATTTTGGCCTCTCCTGTAAAGTTTGATTTTGCGCAAAGCGGTCCCTTTTCATAAATCGCGTTACATTTGTTAATTCGTTTGTTATTTGTTAATTAAATGCAAAAAAAGGGCCTTTTTCTGTTGGAAGGTCACATTTTTGAAGTAATCAATTAATAACTAAAACCCGTTTTTTCGACCAAAGGTCTTTGTTCCGCGTAACAAGCGGTGATTGTAGGCATTTGGTAAAAAAAAAAAAAACGCGTTTCAGTTATTAATTGATTACTCCAAAAATAATGCTTCCAGCGAAAAATCGAAAATAAAATAATTTATTCTCAATAAAATTTCCTTTCCAACGAGTATAATTTCAAGAAAATAAATTGAGCCAGTCTCTAGTTATTCGTTGTCAAAATACACGAATTTTAAACAGGCTCTTGAGAGGCTCTTATGGACAAATTAAGCTTTGGGAACCAAAATGTTTGTCGGAGGTACCATGGCTGTCTCTAGTTACAGTCCGGTAGACTAAATCTGTCAACGCTGCAATTAGCCTCCTCACATAGACGATTCGGGATGCGCACGGCAAAGTGTTACAATACCGCACTTTGTCCGCTACCACAACTTTTCATTTTCAAATGATTGTCGTTTGATTACAAGTGAACGGATTTCAAAGAGAAAACCCGCAAAAAATGAAAAAATGTTTGTTCTTTAATTTGAGTTCTCTTCGCTTTTTCTTTAAAATTCCCCGTATTTGAGAAAAAATCGAGTATTTGAAATCTTTCTGGTATTTCCTATAAGCGTGCATGTAAACGTCAGCCCCCTGGCGTTGTTGTCATTTTTCAGCCTACCGGCCTGTAACTAGAGACGGCCATGGAGGTACCCATCCTGTATACCGCCTTAATGCCGCGCTACATAAGCGGCAACCTACAAGAAACGGGCAACTGGCAACGCGCAACATCCAATGAGCAACTGGAAAAAAGTGAGCAACCTAATCAAAATCTTTATATTCGGTTGCCGTTGCTCGTGCGGTTGCCGCTTATGTAGCGCGGCACTTGGAGATGGCCATGGCAGCATGCCAGCATAATTAGTGGGGTCTTAATAATCAGTAAAGACCGGAAAAATATGCACTCTAAATTTCAAATATTATATACATTTTCAGTAGCTGAAATGTGCCAAAAATATGCTTTTTCTCTCCAAAATATGCAAAAATATGCAATTTCAATATGGGTGTCAAACGACGGCATTTTCACTTCTGAAGTGGTTCACTTCTGAAGTGGAAAATGATTAAATGAACCATTTTACAGTGTGAAGAATCACATTCTACGTTGTTTTCTCATCATTTCACGCCAGTTCTCGCTCATTTTTCATTTTCTCGCGATCGCAATGGAACTGACTAACGAAATAATAAAAATATTGCAATTTTTATTCTAAGATTAATGCCCAGAAATTCGTCGAGAATAGGAATAAATTGACTAACAGATGGAACAGTGTTGCATCCAAACAAAAAAACAACGCCAAATGCTGAAAATATTTCAAAAATTTGTGAAAATGACTGAAATATGACGAAATTTGCGCTGTAAAGCCTAGAAATATGCAAAAATATGCATTTTGGAGCTAAATATACAAAATATTATGCAAAATTAAATAGGGCTCAATTTTCAGGAAATCTTTGATTTGTAAAGATTATTCAAATATACCCTAAGTGAGTTCATAGAAACAGATATGCAATTTCATATTTTTTCGGTCTTTAATAATCAGCATCTTATGCTAGCACCTTATCTTGTGTACCAGCTAGCAGCTACTAAACAGACGAGTCGGTATTTCACGGCTCATTCGAAGGAATATGATTCCGGGAGTCTTCAAAGTTCTTGCATTTGCACGCTCGCGTTGCGCGGTATTGCGTCTTGTATTCATGCTTTGGACTGCGAGTCTGTATCAAGTGGGTCTGCACGGATTTCGAATATTTTCCAAAATGTTTTACTCCAAGAAAAAGACAAAGTAGGCCCTACAAGAATATTCTTGGACTTGGAAATGTTTTTTGAAATATTTTACTCAAAAGAACGACCAAAGTACCAAAATATGTGACAACTTCAAAAATTCTTTGAGGTATTCTACTTGATAAACCGACCAAGTCCGAGAATATTATTGGACTTCAAATATTTCTCAAGATATTTCACTCAAAAAATATCATTTTTCAAGGTAATTCATTTGAAAAAAAGACTAAGTACCAGAATATTATTGAACTTATAATATTTTCCTGGATGATTTACTCATAAAAAGGACAGAGTCCGAGAATGATACTGGACTTGGAATATTTTTTGAGGTACTTAACTCGAAACGACAAAGTACAAGAATATTTTTTGACTTGGAAAATTTTTGTATACATATTTCAAGATATTTGACTTAAAAAAAACACGAAGTCTATGAGAATATTTTCCGGGATATTTTACTTGAAAAAAGACAAAGTTCAAGAATAATATTAGACTCGGAATATTCTTCAAGATATTTTACGCGAGAAAATGACAAAAACAAGAAAGTACCAGAATATATTTTTAGGCTTGGAATATTTCTCGTGAACTCTCAAAAAAGAATGAAGTTTTGGAACATTTTTTGACTTACAATATTTACTAAGATCAAACTGACTGGTTTTTCAAGTAAAACATCTCAAAACAATTTTTCAAGTCCTAAAATGTTCTTGTACTTGGGTTGTTTTTTGGAGTAAAATATTTCTAAGAATATTCCAAGTACGAAATTATTCTCAAACTCTGACGTTTTTTGAGTAAATTATCCAGGAAAATATCCCAAGTCCAAAAAAATTGAATCGATTCGTTCCTGCAAGTTACAGCCCGACATATTGAGAACGACAATTACCACAATGAGTAAATGAACGAAAACCGACAAATACTACAAAGAGTAAATGTACGAAGAGAATTTGCAAAAAGCCGCAGAAATAAAACAAACAAAGTACCGCAAGCACTTTCGGCTAAGAAGCCATCAACGGGCGGAGAATAATTGTCGTTCTCCAAAAAAATTCTTGTAATCCGTCGTTTTCTCGAATTAAATACCTCAACAAATATTCCAATTTCAGTATTATTCTCGGACTCAGTCGTTTTTCTGAGTAAAATATCCAGGAAAATATTCAATCATATTCTGGTACTTTGTCCTTTTTTTTTGGTAAAATACTTCGAAAAGTAATTCAAGTCCAATAATATTCTCGAACTTCGTTATTTTTTCAAGTAAAATACCAAAAAAGTTTTCCAAGTCCAAAAATATTCTTGTACTCCGTCGTTTTCTCGAATTAAATACCTCAAAAAATATTCCAAGTCCAGTATTATTCTCGGAATCTATCGTTTTTTTGAGTAAATCATCCAGAAATATTGGAAGTCCAATAATGTTCTCGGACTTGGTCGTTTTTTCAAGTAGAATATATCAAAGAATTTTTGAAGTTGTAACATATTTTGGTACTGTGGTCGTTTTTTTTGAGTAAAATATTTCAAAAAAAATTTCCAAGTCCAAAAATATTCTTATACTTCGTATTTTTTTTTAGTAAAATATTTTGGAAAATATTCAAAGTTCATACAGACCCTCTTGATACAGACCCGCAGTCCTTAGCATGAATACAAGACGCAATTGGGGTTTAAACCTGCACTAGGTGGCGCTGCAAAATTAACTGCGCGGTAGAAATTGAGTGAGTGATGGTGGATAGTTTCAAATGGAAATTCTGTCAACTTCAGGAGGGAAAAAATGATAGAAAAGAGTTCTGCGTAGTTAAATTGATTATAATTCAATTTTTTGACGACAGTGCAATAAAATGTAGGATAAGTTTTCTTTTAAAATGAAATTCTAGTTGAATAAAAAAGGTCTAAATTTTGCCGTAGTCTAAGGGTGAAATCACCATGATCATTCACTCAGTGATTGATAACACGCAGGGTGCCAACCTTCGAAATTCTAAGTTTAAATCCCAATACCACGCAACCCGAGCGTGCGAACGCCTTTGACTATAATATGTAACATTGACTGCGCTAAGCGCCGGGTAAAGCGGTACGACATCTCGTAGGTAAAAGACAACCCGCGTTTGGATAATAAGCGAAAACGATCCAGAGATGTCCAGCTAAAGCCAGCCAAACGTAAGCCAAAAGCTTAAGCCAATGTTGTGACCGGTTTTGCGGAAGCTAAAAGTCGGCTAATGAAATGCGCCCTGTTTGGCTGTCAGCCTAAAGTCAGCCAATCATCAGCCCAAAGTCAGATAATCATCAAAAAATTGGATATCGGCTTTGGAACGATGTAAACCGGCTCCGGAACGATAAATGAATAAGCTATTAGCCGATGGTATGTCAGTCAATGAAATCAAGAACCATTGGCTTCCAGCTTAAGCCAATGCGAGGAAAGAGCTGAAAGCCATAAGCTAAGTTTAAGTCAATGATGATTGGCTGGACATCCCTGCAACGATCACCTTATGAAAATACACGCAAAACGTGGTGCATGCCGTTTACGCCAGGGATGGTTACGTTCATGAACTTGAACTGAAGTTCACGTTCACGTTCATTCTTTTCCATGAACGTGAACGTCCAAAAATTACACGTTCATTATTTTCCGTGAACGTGAACGTCCAAAAAGTGAACGTCTAAAAAATGCACGTTCATTTTATGAACGTGTTTTTTCACGTTCATTTTCAAATTTCAATTTTTTTTTTTCACTTTTTCACATAATTACTTCTTCAAATGTTAACAGTTGAGTTTCTACTTTCTACTAGGGTACCTGCAGTCCTACTACAAAGACTTTTTTTATCGTTTATGTATTGATTTAAACTATCAAAAGCGCAGGATTAAAACAAGTGAAATGAACGCGTTCATTCCGTTCAGTTCTTTTTTTTATGCCGTTCATTCCGTTCACGTTCATTTTTTTCAATGAACGTGAACGAGTGAACGCGTTCATGAACGTAACCATCCCTGGTTTACGCTTATCAGATCTGTGGACGTGTTTTTCGCTTATAGGTATCAACTATTGCGTTATCCATCCCAGGTCGGATAGCTCTATAGTCTAGCAGCTTGTAAAAATAGCGTATTCGGACCGGGCATATTGTAGGATCGCTAGCGTTGCCTATGTAAAATACCTGGAAAGTACTGATAAGCCAACGGTGATCCTGACTTAAAACCAAAGGTGGTTTTTTAGTTTTTCTTAAATTTCTCCAAAAATAATGAATTTAGGCGTGTACTTGTAAGGAACGAAATTGAAAAGTGGAAAATTTTCTTTCTGATAATCATATTTTTGAGAGATTTTAAAAAATTCAAAAATTTTGCGCGATGCTAGCGCTGCCCGGTCCGAATAGAACTAGCTTTGTGTCAACTCACCTTAAACAGTTCGAGAGGATGTGCGAAGTACTAACCAAAAGTCTCCTCATGCTTTATCAATTCGTTTCATTCGCCGTATACTCGGAGTAAGAGGCGAGTATGAGTGGTGCCACAGGACTTTGAAATATTTTCAATTGTTGGACTTTGAAATATTTTCATACTTCTTGGACTTGGAATTATTCTCCAATTGTTGGACTTTGTAATATTTTCAATTGTGGGAGACAATCAAAAATGAAAAATTTTACAAGTCTAAGAAGTATGAAAATATTTCAAAGTCCACAATTGGAAAATAATTCCAAGTCCAAGAAGTATGGAAATATTTCAAAGTCCAAGAATTGGATAATAATTCCAAGTCCAAGAATTGAAAATGAAAAATTTTACAAGTCCACTTATGAAAATATTTCAAAGTCCCACAGTTCAAAAATGATCCTAAGTCATGAAAATATTTCAAAGTTCAACAATTGGAAAATAATTTCAAGTCCAACAGTTGAAAATATTTCCAAGTCCAAGAATTGGAAATTAAAAATTTTACAAGTCCAAGAAATGGAAAATATTTCAAGTCCCGCGGCATCACTCTTACTTGCCTCTTACTCCATGTATGTCATACAAATATTGATAAGGCACGACGAGGAGACTTTCGATTGGGACCGGGCACGGCTAGCGTCGCGCAAAAATTTTGAAGTTTTTAAAATCTTTCAAAAATATGTCCATCTAAAAGAAAATTTTCCGCTCTCCAATTTTGTTCCTTACGAGTACACGCCTAAATTCATTATTTTTGGAGAAATTGGAGAAAAATCAAAAAATCACCTTTGGTTTTGAGTTACAATCACCGTTCGATCACCGGTCGCTTATCAGTATTTTATATGTATTTTACACAGGCGACGCTAGCGAATCTACAATATGCCCGGTTCGAATCAGTACTTCGCAACTTCGCACATCCTCTCGTTAAACACTACCTCCAGTCTTTTCCTCAACAAAACCTGGCAGCACTGGCAACACTAATAATTGATTCCTGTTTACTGTTGAATGAGACGTCGATTTTCAGAGTCTAAATTAGAAGGTGACGACTGTCGAAATCTGGAGAAATTGTCGGTGAGTATATTGAATCTTGTAAATAATGAATTTCGTGTTACTGCCTTACGTGTGAAGAATGGATTATGATCTAATCTATTCTGTATTTGCACTAAACTACTTTCAATCATAATTATTTTGTAGCCTTTCGGAAAATTATATATATATTATGACTCATACTCGCTTAGATCATTCTATATTTTCTTCAGATAATATCTTCGATTATTCAAATGAATTTTGGAATATCAAGCTTTTGTGTTGATATTGATGGTTCATCTTCGGCATGAGAAATTTTCGTTTCTGATAGGAATTTCATAGTTTAAGGGGACTTCGTCTCCATTAGGATACTTTCCAGATCCTCGTTGTTTAGTCAGACACACCCATTCATTGAGCTCATTATTTGATTACTTTTCGCCCTATTGAAAGGGAGATCTAATTTTTTAAATATATTCGGAAGAAATGACTATGAAGACTTCCTTACTGAAAAACGTTTGACCTTCGTCGTCATTTATTCAATGTTCGGCCCATTCACTCTCGTACCTACTGTTCGTATCTTCATACCGGATCATTTTAGAGCTGGTGGTTGGATTAATTTTGAATTACATAGCTTTTTCTGGTTCGAATAGAGTTTTCGACTCTCGTAAACGTATTATTTGATGGGAGGTTATAGAACTGATCTACAGACAAAATTGAAGAAAGATAAGGTCGATCATCTTGTTCCGTTGTAAAATCTGAGTAATTATCCTAATAATGGAAATGTGGATCACGTAAGATAATTTGTATCAGATCCACAGTTCGATTATTAGAGCTTTGGTTTCATGTATGATGATACGATCTACTCCCAATATTTTGTGTTTACCACAATAGTTTATTGCTCCATACATGAACGTTAATGAAATCAAACTATGTATACGTACCCTATTTTCTATTAGGTAATGTTGTGAACACTCTTGGGGAGAATGTCTTTGTTTGATATTCGCTGAAGGAAGGTTGATAGAGGAATATTTCCTCGTACCAGAAACTTAGAAGCCGATTTAAAATAAGAAACATTGTTTCTACTCTCATTCTTATAATTCTTCATAGAAATTCCTGTACTATAAATTACTAAGGAATAAATCTCTTGCAATCAAGAGCTATAGGAAAAGTCTTAGATAACAACTAGTGCTCATTCCGACCATGTCCAACTGCATGATTGTACTAGACTTTATCGTATTTGATGTCATCAACATTACTTTTATTTATTAAAAATAGTACTTCCTCCATACTTAACTCTCTTCATTAATGAACGAATCATTTTTGATGAGGTGGTTATATTGGAATTGTCCGATACCAAAAATCGCTGAATGATCAGTGCAAAATTTTCAGATCACAATTTTAAGGAAAAAAAAAATTTTTTCAACTGAATAAGGTAGGTAGAGATTTATGAGGTCTGCTATCAATTATTATCGTCTCCGTCATTATTATTATCTATTATTATTATTTATACCTTTAGTTTCATTTTTATTGTTTGGGTTTGTATCTGAAGTGATTATATTTGCTGGTTTCATCTTCCAGGATTATTATAAAAATCATATTTTGCATTTGGTTGGCGATAATGTAATTCAAATGGTGAGGAGCCATTTCTCTGCGAGCCCTTCTGAACAATTTATAACTTTTCAGTTTTTTCCCATGATAATTTTTGAGAAGATCTTCGCTGAAGGTTTTGATTATAGTCCACTTTTTAGCCGCACATTGCACCACTGACTATACGTAGAATAGCAAACATCTTCAACAAAACGTTCTTTCATTTTGTGTTGTCTTTATTTCTTTTTCTTGATAGACTTTTGAATCATTGGTGAACTGGAATAACCATTATGGATAATTCCTTGTCAGCAGTGAGGCCAAAAGAAGTGAAAATCCTCGAAACTGCTGACGATATTCAAGAACGCAGGGAGCAAACATCTTCAACAAAACGTTCTTTCATTTTGTGTTGTCTTTATTTCTTTTTCTTGATAGACTTTTGAATCATTGGTGAACTGGAATAACCATTATGGATAATTCCTTGTCAGCAGTGAGGCCAAAAGAAGTGAAAATCCTCGAAACTGCTGACGATATTCAAGAACGCAGGGAGCAGGTTTTATCACGATATGGACAGTTTAAAACGGAAGCGCGAAATAAACGCGACAAATTGGAAGATTCGAGACGCTTTCAGGTGCGTTCGAAAGCAATTTTTTCAGAACTTTGATGTTCTATTGACGAATATTAATAAACATACATTCCGAAAATTAATAAACATATATTCGACGTGCGTAGTATTTTCGAAGAGATGCTGACGAACTTGAGGGCTGGATTTACGAGAAGCTACAAGCAGCCTCCGATGAAAGTTACAAAGATCCCACAAATCTACAGGTGAACTTTCCATTCTTGTACATTGAATTTTCTCTGAGAATTCGTATTCGTAAACGAAATCGAACTCACTACATGTTTTCGGGTTTTATAGGCAAAAATACAAAAACATCAAGCCTTTGAAGCTGAAGTTGCTGCTCACAGCAATGCAATTGTCGTGCTCGATAATACCGGCAAAGAAATGATTTGTCAGAATCATTTTGCGTCCGATAAAATTTGCGAACGTCTAGGTAAGTCACGTCCATATTTGTTGAAAAACGGATATCCTCGGAGCTGATCATCGAACGTCTTGTGCATTTGTAGACCAACTTCATCGACTGTGGGAAATCCTCCTGGCGAAGCTTGCCGAGAAAGGTGTTAAATTACACCAGGCTCTCGTTCTAGTACAATTCTTACGACAATGTGACGAAGTTATGTTTTGGATCAATGACAAGGTAACGTCTATGCAATACTTTCTCATCTCAGGTTTACGTTTTACGAAGGTGATTCATTTTATTGAATCTTAGGAAACCTTTGTTACCGCCGATGAATTTGGTACCGATCTTGAGCATGTAGAAGTACTGCAACGTAAATTCGACGAATTTCAAAAAGATATGGCGGCTCAAGAATACCGCGTCTCCGAGGTGAATGAAATAGCCGACAAACTCATTCTTGAGGGGCACTCTGAACGCGAAACGATCGTTAAACGTAAAGAAGTGAGTAACTTTTTACTCTCTTTCGGTATGAATCGTGGTGATACGTAACAATTGTTCTAGACCCGTAGTATTTTTGTGTAATTGTCTCAGGATTAATGAAACTTTCAATATTACTCCTTCAGTCAGGGTATTAGATAAATTATTTTGATTTTTAGGATCTTAACAAAGCATGGTCACACTTGAAACAATTAGCGACTATGCGTCAGGACAAGTTATTTGGTGCCCACGAAATTCAGCGTTTCAATCGAGACGCCGACGAAACGGTTGCGTGGATCACGGAGAAAGATGTAGTTTTATCTTCAGACGACTACGGTCGTGACCTAGCTACGGTGCAGACGTTGCAGGTAACTTCATACGACGAAATTTTTGAATTTCGTATCCTCTAGTCTTTGTTTCATCATTATTTTTATTTTTTTTAGCGAAAACACGAAGGTGTAGAACGTGATCTAGCAGCGTTGGAGCACAAAGTAACGACATTAGACCAAGAAGCTAATCGTTTATGCGGTATTCATCCCGATCATAGTGATCAAATAAAGGCTAAACAAGAAGAAATTAAAAAATTTTGGATAAGCTTAGCTGATAAGGCTGCAGTACGTGTTTTGCCCCCTTTTTTCCGGATTTAAATTTCCTTCCTTCATTTCTTCATGTGCTTTACTCGTAGGAGAGAAAACAAAAACTCGATGAGTCATATTTTCAACACCGTTTTCTTGCTGATTTCCGCGATCTCATGTCTTGGTTTAGTGACATGAAGGCAATCATTCAAGCCGACGAGTTAGCCAAAGATGTGGCGGGTGCTGAGGCACTTCTCGAAAGACATCAAGAACACAAAGGAGAAATTGATGCTCGAGAAGATAGTTTTCGTGCGACCGATGCTGCTGGAGTGACCTTAATTAATAAGAATCACTTTGCCGCATCTGATATACGGGAAAAACTGGACGCGTTAGCCGCGGAAAAATCATCATTGAAAAGTTTGTGGGAAGAACGACGTATTTTGTACGAACAGTGTATGGATTTGCAGCTGTTTTATCGCGACACGGAACAAGCAGATGCGTGGATGGCCAAACAAGAGGTAAAATATTGTTAAAACGAATATGATCAGTTGATCTTTTGAAGTTGGTTCTCTACTTGATAGATATTTATATTCTACTTTTTAATAAAATTTCTCATTGTAGGCTTTCTTGAGTAATGAAGATCTTGGTGATTCGCTTGATAGCGTGGAAGCTTTGATAAAAAAACATGAAGATTTCGAGAAGTCACTAGCGGCGCAAGAAGAGAAAATCAAGGCATTAGACGAATTTGCGACCAAACTCATCGAAGGTCAACATTATGCCGCCGATGACGTGGCCCAACGACGATCAGCGGTACTTAATTTTGAAAGTTTGAGTTCGAGTCTCGTCCGAAATTTTGCTTTTTGCTTATGTCTCACAATTTTGTGAGGCGTGTACCAGCGGTTCCCAACCTGTGGCTCATGCACCACCTGTGGTACGTGAGAAGACTGTATGGGTACGCGAGGTGATAAGGCAAATTACGAAAAATATGTACAAGTTGGAAACTCCGAAGCTATTCACGAGTGAGTGAATGTATAAAGATACATCGCCAACAATTGATTCGTATTATGGAGAGATTTTTTCCATGCATTTAATTCGTTCGCTTCCAAAATAATTATCATTTGAAGAGTGAGACGAGCTCCTTACTTTATCATGCGATGACCAGTTAGCTACCAAATTAAAAACTTGAACTTTAGAAAAATTTAGGTACGGTCTTAGAAGTTGAGTATCATCATTTGTGTAGTTATACGACCCGATTACTATTTCCCTTTACACCAACATAATATTCATGTGAATAGAGTTTCTGGTTTTTAATTTACCTAAAACATAAGTATACGAATCGGTTTAAGCGTGAGGTTTTCATCGAATTTGATTTTGGATACTTTATTTTCATTTTTTTAACAGGGAACCTGTTTTATGGGGGGCTTTTTGAGAAATTTGCTGTGCGCCGTCCGCCGTCCGGCAAAAAACTTGGAAAAATTTCGACTCTCGAGCCATATATGATTGGAGAGGGACTAAAAAAAATTTCGACTCTCGATCTATATATTATAGGAGGGGAACTTAGAAGAACGACGGCTTCCTTAACGAAGTTAAACGAGGAACGCAGGGAACCTGTTTTATGAGTCAAATGGGATTTGATATTGAAAATTCAAGGAAGCCTAGACCTAGATAAAACTAGTATAAAGAAGACCTAGACCTACTGTAAGCCTAGTATAATATAGTTTGAGAGTCTAAATTTTTCTCGAATCTCCAGTTATATATGATATCTCGAGAGTCGAAATTTTTCCAAGTCCCTCTCCTATCATATATATGGCTCGAGAGTCAACATTTTTTCCAAGTCCCCCTCCTATCATATATGGCTCGAGAGTTGAAATTTTTCCAAGTCCCTTTCATATCATATATATAGCTCGAGAGTCGAAATTTTTCGAAGTCTCCCTCCTATCATATATGGCTCGAAAGTCAAAATTTTAACAGGGAACCTGTTTAATGGGGAGCTTTTTGAGAAATTTGCCGTGTGCCGTCCAGCAAAAAACTTGGAAAAATTTCGACTCTCGAGCCATATATGATAGAAGATAGACTTGGAAAAATTTCAACGAGATAGCTCGAGATTCGAGAAAAATTTAGACTCTCAAACTATGTTATACTAGGCTTATAGTAGGTCTAGGCCTTCTTTATACTAGCTTTATCTAGGTCTAGGCTTCCTTGAATTTTCAATCCAAACCCATTTGCCTCGTTTAACTTCGTTAAGGAAGCCGTAGTTTTCATTCTAAAGAATATATAATAATTATTTTCATTACTCACAATTATTATAATTTTATTTTTGCCTAATGGTACGTGATATATTTCCAATTCGTCGAGTGGTATTTGAGCGAAAAAGGTTGTGAACCTCTGGCGTATACCCACTCTCAAAATAGAGGTACTTTCGTCGCCTGCATTATGTAGAATTGGTCTCAAGCTCATAGGAGTGAAGGTATATTAAGGGGTTAGTTTTTGGGCTCCGTACTTGAATACGTCAAATTCGCACGAGACTCAGTCTGGGCTCCAATGTTATTTTCGACATCAAATTCATAAGTTCGGTGTAATTGTGTCTAATTATATTTTTAAATTACGTAGCTACTGGAGCGTAGATCGGCATTGCTGGAGAGATCTTCAGATCGTCGAGCCGTGCTGGATGATTCTTATAGATTGCAACAGTTTGAACGCGATTGCGATGAAACTCAAGGGTGGATTAATGAAAAACTGAAATTTGCTACCGATGACAGTTATTTAGTAAGTAGTTTTTGAAAAATCTCTCATCAAGAATCATGCTAGGTACATAATTCTTTTTCTTGTGTTCCTATTTTTTTGTTGGTTTACTTTTTAGAAACCTATTAGTATTTAGTAAAAATTGCTATTGCTACTTTAAATAGACGTTCTCGTTAAAGATTGGTTGTCGCAGTTATGAGTGATTTAATTTGTGATCCTAGTGTTTTGCTTGCCGCCCTTTTTCTTCCATCACATCGAACCCTGCCAGGAAACTAGTTTAAATCATTTTATTGCACGATTCGAAATCGTATTATTTTGATCAATTTTAAAAGTACAAAAAACGTTAGATAGCAGCCTATACATTTCATTCACCTCGTAATAAGAGTAATACGAAAAATATCAATATCTATACTTACTCTCTTATCTCTTTACTAACGCGCGTTGATCGTGTTGAAGGACCCGACCAACCTCAACGGAAAGGTACAAAAACATCAAAATTTTGAACAAGAATTGAATGCGAACAAATCACGTATGGAAGAGATCACCTCCATCGGCCAAGAATTGATCGAAGCGCATCATTACGCAGCGCGTAAGTTTTTATTTTTCGTTTCATTTTTGATTTTGTCAATTTTTCTTCACTAACATTATTTTCTTCGAAGTCTCAGATTAAAATAATCCATTTATTACTTTATCTGGCAGCTCGCATTCAGTCGAGAATGAACGAAATAATTGAGCTTTGGGAATCGTTAGTGGCTGCCACTGAAAAGAAGAGTGAGAAACTGCAGGAGGCATCTCAACAACAACAGTTCAACAGAACGGTCGAAGATATTGAATTATGGTTGTCCGAAATTGAAGGACAACTCCAAAGTGAAGATTACGGAAAAGTACCTAAACTTTTTTCTTGTCTTTTTTTCCAGTGAATGCTATTGTCAAAATTTAATTATTTTTCTGCAATAGGATTTGACTAGTGTGCAAAATTTGCAAAAAAAACACACTCTTCTTGAAGCAGATGTAGGTTCTCATCTCGACCGTATTGAAAGTATTCGTGGTGCTGCCGACCAATTCGTGCAACGGGGACATTTCGACGCTGATAACATTCGTGCCAAACAAGTATATACAATACCTTAAAATTTTTTCTTTCAATGATAGTTGAAATCCCCTTAATCTAAATCATTATATACAATAGACGGCGTTATGCGATCGCTATGCCGCCCTTCAAAAACCAATGACTCTACGCAAGCAAAAATTACTGGATTCGCTGCAGGTGCAGCAACTATTTCGTGATATCGAGGATGAAGAAGCCTGGATTCGTGAAAAAGAACCGGTGGCTGGTTCTACTAATCGTGGACGTGATCTTATTGGCGTACAGAATTTGATAAAAAAACATCAGGCCGTACTAGCTGAAATTAATAACCACGAAAGTCGCATTGGCGTGGTCACTCATGCCGGTAATCAGATGATTGAAGAAGGACATTTTGCGGTAGAAGATATTAAGGCGCGTATCGGTAACCTAAATTATCACTGGAACACTCTGAAAAAAAAGGCGATAAAGCGTAAACAGGATTTGGAAAATTCGTTGCAAGCGCATCAGTATTTCGCTGATGCAAATGAAGCTGAATCATGGATCAAGGAGAAAGAGCCAATTGTCATGAGCCAAGATTACGGACGCGACGAGGATTCAGCGGAAGCGCTCTTGAAGAAACACGAGGCGTTGGTTTCTGATTTGGAAGCATTCGGAAACACGATACACGCTCTACGGGAACAAGCAAAGACCTGCGATGTACGAAAAATTATGATTCGAATTTTTTGTTTGCAGCTATGATTAAATTTTAATAAGTACTTGGTTGGATTTGCAGCAGCAGGAAACGCCTTCCGTTGACATTACCGGAAAAGAATTAGTGGTGGCGCTGTATGACCATGCCGAGAAATCTCCGCGAGAAATTTCTATGAAGAAGGGTGACGTGTTGACGTTACTAAACTCAAATAATAAGGTCCGGTGATGAGCACCGAAGTTATAGTCCCAGCGTTTAGAAGATATTATGTATTTACGGACTTTTTTTTTTTTTTTTTCAGGAGTGGTGGAAAGTAGAGGTAAATGATAGGCAAGGTTTTGTACCGGCCGTGTTCGTCAAAAAGATCGAATCAAATTTGACCGCGTCGCAACAAAATCTCGCCGATAAGAATTCGATAGCAGCTCGACAAAATCAGATTGAGCAGCAATATGAGCATCTGTTAGCGTTGGCCCGTGAACGCCAAAATAAACTTAACGAGACGGTGAAAGCGTATGTCCTGGTTCGAGAAGCCTCGGAATTGACTACGTGGATCAAAGATAAGGTGAAATAGTTATTCCTTAGATCAATCGTTTCTTTCTTATCTAATGTATAAAGTAGAATATTTGTCTGTGTGTCTGTCTTTATATAATTCCATAACTTTTGAACGCTTTCACCTATTGACTTAGAATTTGTTTTGAAAAATTTATTTTTATTCGGGTAAGCTTATGAAAAAATTTCGACGTTCCGACTCCCCCAAGGTGAAGTAGTGGGCGAAAAAATTGAGAAAAAACGAGGATTATCCACGTGATAGAATTGCTTCTCGCTGTACGCGTTGTTCCAAACGTTCAAACGCGTTAAATACGCTGAAGGTTTCAAAATTTAATTATCGTGATAACTCGAGTTTTACTCATCTTTTTGAAAAATTGAAGAGAACGAAATTGTAACCGCTGTAATTTCCTTTCGAATGAGTGTAATATTTCAGATTGTTAAGAGGAAATTTGGGAACTATTTGAAGGCTGTCCGTGGAAAAGAGTGTGCCATCTGAAACCGAAAATGAGGTTTTCATTGATCCTATATATTTAGAGTCACGACAATACGATTTTCATGCTCTGTTGTGTCTCATTGATATTTTGTGGTACATACACGCTTTTTAAGGACAGAGAAAACGTTTGTATTGCGTTTGAGAACCTCATTTTACCTTTAAACCGCTCTCCTGAAAAATTTCGTTATTGTCACTTACACTCTGTCCCACGAACAGCCTTCATTTGTATTTCGGTTGGTGTGTATTAAACATCATTGTGTTCACACGCAGAGAGAATAATTAAACCGGTTGCTCTCGATGGATCCAGGAAGACTATTGAAGTTTTACGATGTATGTTCATGAGAAGTTGAAGTGAATAAAAACTGCAACTTCTGTAAATTCCTTTCGAATGAATTCAAATAATTTCGTGAGAATTCTCTCTACTTTTGCGATACAAGTAACTGTATATCACGTAAATATCGTCATCAGATTTTGAAACTATCTAGAAAAGATACCGGGTTCGAGAGAGAAATCTGAAAATTACATCCGGTTTCTCGTACAGGAAACGACTGATTGCGTCTCATGCGCCCATACGGACTGATGGTTATGCGTTAGGGTTTTTGCTGCTTTTTTCACCTCTTGTCCATCCATTTCATTAATCATTGCGACAGGCGAAATATCGATGAATTGGTCTGTTTTTTGCTATAATTCAGTATTTACAGTCAAGTTAGCTCTTATATGAATTGGTGTTCCGTGCAAATCGGTTTTTACCCACATCAGATTTTATAATTATTGGTTTTCATTTTTGGCCTAACTTGATAATTTATATTGCGTGTATTCACCCTCTCTTTCGTCTTCAACTCAAATTTTATTGGTAAAAATGAAGAGATGTCGACAGTATTAACATTTTTAAAAATTTAGAAAGCTAGCGAAGCGAGCCCTGGAGACGCAAGATACCTTTAAAATCCAAATATCTACAAAGTACAGATATTTACTCAACACATGACTGGCGGTCAGACGCGTCGCCTACCGCCAGTCCTGTTTATATAATCATTTTCAAGTTTGGGTTTGCCCTCTGTGAAAACTGAATTTTCATCAGAAAAAAATCTCCGGCGACTAAAAATTGTACCCAATAATCCTATCCTAACCGAAATTTAACGCAGATTACGAATTTCATATCCATTCAACTGAAAAACTTGACCATTATTTTCTTCTAGGAAAGTCATGCCCAAATACAAGACGTTGGCGAAGACTTAGAACAGGTGGAGGTAATGCAAAAGAAGTTTGATGATTTCCAGTCCGACTTGCATGCGAATGAAGTACGTCTGGCTGAAATGAACGAAATCGCGTTGCAGCTGATGAGTCTAGGACAGACGGAAGCAGCGTTAAAAATACAAACCCAGATGACAGTAATATTTCTAAATATTTTCAATAGCTCTCCAACTTGTATGAAGTAGCCGACTGTGCTAATTATTGAGTTCGTTTACTACAGGATTTGAACGACAAATGGAATTCGCTGCAGCAGCTCAGTTCGGAACGAGCTGCCCAACTGGGATCTGCGCATGAAGTACAACGTTTTCATCGTGATGTGGATGAAACTAAAGATTGGATTCAAGAAAAAGACGAAGCATTAAACAATGATGATTTAGGAAAAGATTTACGCAGTGTGCAAGCTTTGCAACGTAAACATGAAGGTTTGGAGAGAGATTTGGCTGCATTAGGAGACAAGGTTAATATTCAGTCGTTTCCGTTTCGCTAGCCGTTCAATATTTGATTTTATTTTTTGTCTTTCCTTCTCGTACAGATCAAGCAGCTCGATGAAACAGCAAACCGATTGATGGCGTCTCATCCCGATACCGCGGATCAAACTTACCAAAAGCAAAAAGAAATCAACGAGGAGTGGACGCAGTTGACGGCAAAAGCAAATGCTCGTAAAGAGCGTTTGTTGGATTCATACGACTTGCAGAGATTCCTCTCTGATTACAGAGACCTGATGTCTTGGATAAACTCGATGATGGGATTAGTTTCCAGCGACGAGCTAGCTTCTGACGTAACAGGTGCGGAGGCGCTACTCGAACGTCATCAGGTTAGAAAACTACAATATTTTCATCGGGTTGTCGGAAGAGTCTCGTTAACAAAAATTAGGATGCTTAGATATCTTATATTCCTCACTGAAGAGATGCTCTTGAGATTATCTTTTTTTATAGAACCACAGATCGGAAATTGACATGCGTTATGGAGTACCTGCCCAAGCGGTACGATTAATGTGTTCGTGGATTGTGTGTGCTAATCATGAAATAATTTTTGATGTGTTCTCTTTCACTTCTCTCACCCACCTCTCTATTTTAATTTTTTCATCCCATTTTCGAGGTCTAATACACGATCAAAATTTACCGCTTTTAAAATTCATATAAAATATATTCAATGCGTAGTCAGTTTTTTTAGCGGTGTGTGTGTGTGCACTTTAATTTTTCACATCTTCAAAATATTGGAATTCAAAGTACAACTGTTGTCCGCAAAAACGATGTAAATAGCATGTTTTGTTGGGTTTTAAAGGTGTAATTACATGTTAGATAAACAACTCTTGTTACTGTACACTGGAATATAGCAACGCGCTCGTCAGCTCGTTTCATTTTTGTTAAATATTTACCCGTAGGACTAGTTTATTATTATTATTATTATTATTATTATTATTATTATTATTTCTGTGAACAACATTTTTCGTATCAAATTGGACAGTCTCATTCTCACCTCATGTTACAGGAACATCGTGCCGAGATTGATGCCCGTTCTGGAACGTTTCAAGCTTTTGATATGTTTGGCCAACAGCTATTGCAGTCGGGTCATTACGCGAGTGTTGAAATCCAGGAGAAATTGGAAAGTTTAGCCGAGGCGCAACAAGAATTAGAAAAGTTTGTATTTTTAATTGTAATTTAACCGTAATTGTGAATGGTCGTCTTACTTTTTGATATTTTATAGTGCGTGGGTCGCGCGACGAATGCACCTCGACCAGTGCTTGGAGTTGCAACTATTCTACAGAGATTGTGAACAAGCCGAGAATTGGATGTCGGCTCGTGAAGCGTTTTTGGCCTCGGAAGAGGTCGACTCGAAAGGTGACAATGTGGAGGCTTTAATTAAAAAACACGAAGATTTTGATAAGGCGATCAGTGCACAGGTAAGTATTTGCGATGATTTCGATTTCCTGAGAATGAAAGGTTCACGAACATATTTCATCTTTATAGGAAGAGAAAATCGCCACTCTGCAAACATTAGCTGATCAGTTAATCGCTGCTGAACATTACGCTTCGTCGGATATCGATAATAAACGTGAACAGGTGCTGGACCGTTGGCGTCACCTGAAGGAAGCATTGATTGAAAAACGATCTCGTTTGGGCGAATCGCAAACCTTGCAACAATTCAGTCGCGATGCTGACGAAATCGAAAACTGGATAGCCGAAAAACTGCAGCTCGCTACTGAAGAGAGTTACAAAGTGAGAATGATCAAGAAAGGAAACTTTTGGACTAGTCTATTATTTTTTAACAGGAAACCTGTTTTATGGGCGGATCTTTTGAAATAAAAAAAGGCAGGGCCGGGTGCCGTCCGGAAAAACGTTGGGGCGGAATTTTTTCGACCTATGTATGGCAGGGGGGAACTTGGAGAAACTTGATTTTTCGAGTTATGTAAAATTTAACTTGGATTAAAATGCTTGGTATTTTCAATTTTCTCGCAGGACCCAGCGAATATTCAATCTAAACATCAAAAGCATCAAGCTTTCGAGGCTGAATTAGCTGCAAACGCTGATCGTATCCAAAGTGTTCTTGGTATGGGACAGAATTTGATCGATGAACATCAGTGTGCGGGCTCTGAAGAAGCTGTCCAGGTGAAAACCATTCATTTAAAATACTGCTGATGTATCAACTTCTTGAGGAATTATTTGATCGAGTTATATTTAGCAAAAAAATAAAGAGTTATGTAGAATGCGGCTTGAGAGGTATACCTTTGAGTATTCAGTATTGTTAGATGTTGAATCAGTTACAGACCTTTTTTTCTTTTTTTCGAAGTCCTAATTGTTTTCAATATTGATTATCGAGCTTGATTGCTTTCTTGTGATAGGCTCGACTCGTATCCATTGCAGACCAATGGGAATTTTTGACACAAAAGACGACCGAAAAATCATTGAAACTAAAAGAAGCGAATAAGCAGCGTACTTACATCGCTGCCGTCAAAGATTTAGACTTCTGGCTGGGCGAAGTGGAGTCTCTCATGACGTCTGAGGATTCGGGCAAAGATTTGGCTTCGGTGCAAAATTTGATTAAGAAACACCATTTGGTGGAAGCAGATATACAGGCTCACGATGATCGTATCAACGGTCAGTTCGTTTTTACAGACGTTACAAAAATGTGTCGAACTAAATTTGTATTGATATAATTTCAAGTAGAAAGCGTTGTCGGGATTTGAATTTCATACAGATTTTGTTTCAATGTAGATATGAACGCTCAGGCAGATTCGCTTATTGAGAGTGGTCAGTTTGATGGGTCCAATATTCAGGAAAGGAGACACTCAATTAACGAGCGGTACGAACGTGTGAAGAATTTGGCTGCGCATAGACAGGCTCGTTTAAATGAAGCAAATACGTTGCATCAGTTTTTCAGAGATATCGCAGATGAGGAATGTTGGATCAAGTGTGTGAAGTCACTATCTTATCTGAATATTACGTATGTAATTGACATGTTTTAAAATACCATTTTTTTTTTCTCCTATATTAATTTAAGGGAGAAAAAATTGGTGGTTGCATCCGATGATTATGGACGTGATCTAACTGGTGTACAAAATTTGAAAAAGAAGCACAAACGGTTGGAGGCAGAATTGGCTTCACATGAACCTGCTATCCAGGCCGTACAAGAAGCTGGCGAAAAATTGATGGATGTTTCTAATTTGGGTGTGCCCGAAATCGAACAAGTTGGTCTAACTTCATTTAATTACCTACTTCATCATTAAGTGCGCATTTGTGAAAAGCATCTACTTTCTACACAGCGTTTAAAATTGTTGAACGAAGCGTGGTCTGAGTTAAAGGGTATGGCTGCAACTCGTGGCCAAAAATTGGACGAATCCTTGACTTTCCAACAGTTCTTAGCGAAGGTTGAGGAGGAAGAAGCTTGGATGAGGTAAGTAAGATATTTCTGTTTTTTTTTTTTTTTTTTTTTTTCGCTCTATCTTCCATCTTAGTTTTCGAGCTAATTTTTTCTCGGTAACACACAGTGAAAAACACCAATTATTACTGGTGGAAGACTACGGAGACACTATGGCTGCCGTTCAGGGTTTGTTAAAGAAACATGATGCATTGGAAACAGATTTTGTCGTCCACAGAGATCGATGTGTTGATATTTGCAACGTTGGCGACAGATTGGTCGCTGCCAAGAACCATCATACGCCAGTCATCACGCAACGTTGTCAGCAGCTACAGGTGGATTATCTTTTTTCTCATCCGTTTCCCCATGATTAAAGTATCGATTAACGTGTTAATAATTCCAGAGTAAACTGGATAACCTTTCTACGTTGGCTGCTCACCGTAAAGCAAAGCTTCTGGATAACTCGGCTTATCTACAATTTATGTGGAAAGCCGATGTGGTCGAATCGTGGATTGTGGATAAAGAGGCGTATGTCAAATCTGAAGAATATGGGCGCGATTTATCCACTGTACAAACATTACTGACAAAACAGGAAACATTTGATGCCGGTTTACACGCGTTCGAACACGAAGGAATTCAAAACATCACATCCCTAAAAGATCAACTGAGCGCCGTCAACCACGATCAAAGTCAAGCCATATTGAGAAGGCATGGTGAGGTTATCGCCAGGTAAGAATACAGGATAAAAGTTTGAGATAAATGACTCGAATTATCAATTTGAAACGTTCTGTATCATAGGTGGCAGAAATTGTTGAGTGATTCAGCGGCACGTAAGCATCGTTTGCTACGCATGCAAGACCAGTTCCGTGAAATTGAAGAATTGTATTTGACTTTCGCAAAAAAAGCGTCGGCCTTCAATTCGTGGTTTGAGAACGCCGAAGAAGACCTTACCGATCCGGTGCGTTGTAACTCGATCGAGGAAATACGAGCATTACGTGAAGCCCATGCACAATTCCAAGTAGGGTTATCGATATGGATTTTATGGGAGAATTAAAAGTATCTGTTACCTCGGTTTTATGCACTATTTTCATACTCTACGCAGGCATCTCTCTCCGGGGCGCAAACCGATTTTGAAGCTTTGGCTGCGATTGATCATGAAATAAAGAATTTCAACGTTGGAGCTAACCCTTACACATGGTTTACAATGGAAGCTTTGGAAGAGACATGGCGCAACCTCCAGAAAATCATCAAGGTAGATGTTGTGGGCGAATGAGCAAGTATTGTTGTAGAAATGCGAGATCGTATTGGCCACTAAATGAATCCTCATCACCCTCGGTCATTGCATCACTATCCCAAAACTTTTTTTTCTCTCTTTTTCCGGAGAAAACATAGTTTATGAATGAAAAATATCTTGAGCTGGCTCATTATCGGCTACTTTACGGCAATCTTTTCCACATAGAAAATAGATCGAAACTGCCCTTCTGAGTTACTCACCCACAATAGAGTTAAAAAAATTCCGATCGCAAAAACGAAAGTCCTGAATATTGGCCAATTCTTGTTGCAGGAACGCGATATCGAGTTAGCGAAAGAAAGTCAACGTCAAGAGGATAACGATAAATTGAGAAAAGAGTTTGCCAAGCACGCAAATGCTTTCCATGTTTGGTTGACTGAGACCAGGTGAGAACACGCCAGCACCTTCTTATAGTTGTAAATCTTTGTAATGAGTCGTGTACGACGATAAATAATGATCACAATTTGAGCGTGAATTTAAAAATCTTGTAAACTCCAGTAGAAATATCAGTTTAGTATCGGTGTGAATTTTTGAAAAAAAAATCAATTTTCAAAACTCAATCACAAATTATGAGATACGAATAACACTAGAGAGAGACTTTTCCTATAACTCTACGTCATGATTCAAAATGGAATCATTACTTTCGGCTCTTGGAATGAGTTTATGGAGTCTGAGGAACGGCTACAATTTTTTTAAATAATTTTTCATCATTTTGTCTTTCTTCGTTTACTCATATTTTCGTCTTTCCCCTGACAGATACGAATTGCTTGGCTGGAGCGGGTATATTTTTGAGATTTATTTTTCTATTTTTGTGGAAATGCGTGCATTAAATAAATTAAAAATTCAGTTTTTCATAAAACTAAGAAACTTGTAGTCTATTGTACATATTTTTTAATTTCGCGATACGATTCAAAGAGTGGATAAGTTTTTGGATTGTGAAATTGTTAAGCTTCGAAGATGCGTCTGTTTCTCAAGTTATAACTTTAAGGGTATGCTCTACCTAGTTACTCACACGTAGACACACACAAAATATGTATCACATGTTGCGATTTTTGCCCCGAGATAACTGATTAAATAAAGCATGAAATATCTTGAAACTTCGTATTTACGTAGACAAAACTTGGGAAAATACGGCTAATTGGTTCACACGAACTAATTTTGTTCATTAATTGGAATTCAACGATTCGAAGATGGCCCCTTCAGACGTAAGTTTAAACGTTTCCTGGAGATCATTCAGAATATTTCGCGATCTGTCAACTAATTAGCCGTATTTTCCTCAACTTCAAGAATAAATTACACCACGTTCCGAATCATTTTGTACATTATTCGATATATTATATGTGGGCAAAAATCACTACCCGCAACACACCATTTTGTGTAATACACGTGTATTTTCTGTGTGTGAGTGACTAGGTAGAGCATACCCTTAAGCCGGAATTTCATTTTCTTTAATGTCAGAGTCCTAATATCATGCTTGAGAACGATTAATACAAGTTGTGTGAGAAGTGCGTTTCCTAATTTCCTGAAAGTTTGCTGTTGTGTGGTTCTCACCAAAACCATAACTTCGGTGTATGTGGAGAAATTATGTTGATTGCGTCTTGCCTATTTTTGCTTTCAGAACATCTATGATGGAAGGCACTGGTTCATTAGAAGAGCAACTCGAGAGCACAAAAGTATGTTATTATTTATTCTTATATTCTTGAACGGAGGCCTGTTGATATCATCTTCTCTTCTTCGATAGCGCAAAGCTCAAGAAGTACGTTCGCGCAGATCGGATTTGAAGAAAATCGAAGATTTGGGAGCGACGTTAGAGGCGCACTTAATTTTAGATAATCGGTATACGGAGCACAGTACGGTCGGATTGGCACAACAATGGGATCAGCTAGATCAGCTTGGAATGCGTATGCAGCACAATCTTGAGCAACAAATTCAAGCGCGTAATCAGTCTGGTGTGAGTGAAGACGCCCTTAAAGAATTTTCGATGATGTTTAAGCATTTTGACAAGGACAAGTCAGGTCGTCTCAGTCATTACGAATTCAAGTCATGCCTGAGAGCCTTGGGTTACGATCTACCCATGGTCGAAGAAGGTCAACCGGATCCAGAATTCGAATCTATTCTCGGTAAGATATTGTTGATACCTGTACACAGAGGATTGTAGGAGGAGATATGGAATTGTAAAGAATTCTACAAGTGACGTACAAATAGATAAAGAGATATTGAAAAGGAACCACGATCGAAACAGCGTTTTTTTCTGAAAAGAAAGGAAGGAACATCACCGGTCTAAACGCCCCTATTCGCCCTTAATTACGTATCACGACGAAGTTGTAAATCTCTTATTAAAAGCAAATTATGTTTTCCGTAATAGACGCTGTCGATCCAAATCGGGATGGATATGTATCGTTGCAAGAATATATGGCATTCATGATCAGCAAAGAAACCGATAATGTCGAGAGCTGTGAAGAGATCGAAAACGCGTTCAGAGCGATTACAGCGTCAGATCGACCTTACGTTACCAAAGAGGAATTATATGCGGTAAGAAAGGGTTATTTGTTGTCATGATTTTTTGTCAAACTCGTCACCGTCCTGAGGAATTGAAAATTATAATGTTTTTTATTTCAGAATCTTACAAAAGATATGGCTGATTATTGCGTAGCCAGAATGAAACCGTACGTGGATCCAAAAATGGGTCATCCCGTTACAGGCGCTCTGGATTACGTAGAATTCACTCGCACTCTGTTCCAAAGTTAAAAATAAACGAAATATTATTTATTACGTACTTACTTTTCTCTCTTTCTCTCCCACTGACATATTTATTTCTGCGTAAAGATATTCGTCGGCGTTCTCGGCATTTCGTATTCATTAATGTTTGTCTGTTAGGTTTGTTCTTCTATTGGACTGTCAAACTTTGTAAATGAACGCTTTCTTATTTTCTCTTTTTATTTTTCGGTTCACATCGAATTAATTGATCCAAATTATCCTTGAAGTTATTCGGTGTGTAAGGAAGCCTAATGTTTCTACGTTTAGTCGTATTCCCCTCTCCCCCTTACTTTAAGGTTTCTATCTTTTCTTGCTTGTGTTTGATCGTGGTGAAACATTTGTTTGAATTTTTAATTTGTTTAAAATTTAAAACGAAAAGTATTATTTTTACGCACCAAAGTATTACTTATTTATTATTTTTCACGTGTTTCGAATTTATTATATTTTATGTCATTATGCCATATAATCATTTATTCTTTTTTATGTTTCTCTGAGAAATTAGATTTGGAATTTGGAATTTATAATTTCTTTCTCATGAAAAGGTCTGTAATCCTCACTGAGTTACCCGTAGAATTCAGTTGTGTTTTTACGTCTTCTTCAAAACGTCTCTAGAAATTGAAATCACGGCACGTGGCGTTCTGGATGGGAGGAATGTATTTCTGATGGGTCAAGTTTTTCAGTTGCTAAAAATATACCTAAACGTATGATTTAAACTGATATTCAACGTTAAGACACTTTGTGCTGTTCCTCAACCTGTATGTCATTTCTACTTACCGTAAAGTTCAGTTCACTACAAATCAAACCCGGAAAACGTAAGTTATTTTATGAGGGGTAAATAATCGGATTGGAGATTCATTATTTTAAAATTTTGTGAAAGAAAAAAATCAGAATAATAAATAATTTTCCCACATCAAAACCAAAAAAAAAAGAGTGAAAAAACCCTGTAACGATAGTTTTGGTTGAGGATAGGGTAAACTTTGGATGGATCTCCCACTTGCTTACAACTATATACTACTATTATAACTCCAATAGATTATACGTAAAAGAAGCCAAGCCTTGACAGTCTTTCGTATTACAGCATCTCCAAAAGCAAACTAAAAAATGTTATCAAAGGTCCTAAATTATTGGGCCCTTGGGAAGTCTGCCGACGCTGACGCTCAAAATTTAAGCTCTGAGCAACCTCTCTAATATTCGTGAAGAAGTTCATTCAACTACAGTTTATTACAACTTTATTTCGAGAAGCGTACCTCAAGATCTAGCCCCTTCAAAGTTTTCATTCGCAAAACTATGATCGCAGAAACGTGTTCACCTTTTAAAATTGAAGCTCTACGTCAGATAATTATGTCCCTACAGCAGACAAATTCTATCTGAGGAGCTTGCCAAATTGTAGACACTTATGAAAGCATAGGCGTCTCCTGATTTTCTCCCGAGTTTTTCTTTCCGGTATTTCTAAAATCCTATTTTTTGAGCGTAATGTTTAGCATCAAAGTTATAATGATTTACATAAATTCAAAACTTTAAGCAAAGTCTGAACATGAGTGAGACTTCAATAATTTTGTACTTTTTGGCCAACCACGTCCTACTCCACTCTTTTGAAAAAAAAAAAACCATCATTGCTCGTCCGCAAATTTTTTCGGTAGTAGGTAAGGAAAATGGAAACAAATGTTGAATTTTTGTCCGACAGACTGAATTTGTACGAACAATTTCAACTTCCACTTCACTTTCACAATGATTTTAAATTCTTATTTTCTGTTGAAAACAGTAGTTTTCAAGAAGAAAAAATTCCCCTCATTTTGTGATGAATAAAGAGTGGATGCAGCGCAAAGAATGATACTAAAACTCTATTAACTGGAATTGAAACCTACTTCATATGGAGTTGTCACACGAAGGCGATAATTCTGTATTTTTTTGTGGAAACTCTTCTTAAATCCAGTCGTTTAGTCCTCTCTCCCTTCCCATGACTCAAATTCTCTTCAAATTAAGCTAATAGTTTGGGCTGGAGTAATTTAGCCTGAGGCACAAATGTCCCCGCCACCTCCAGAACCTTGGTACCGCTTATTAAAGCTCGAAAGACCAAATATTTTCAAGTCTTCTGATATTGTACGAGTTTTGCCTAGGATAACAGGACTTGCTAAAACTTTGCGCTTTGATCTGAACCAAGGCCAGAACGAGTTTCTCAGTAAATTTATATATTCTCGTCCGCGCAACGAGAATTTTTGTACACTTCCTTGCTTGGATCTAAAGAAGGACGTTCGCCGATCTCTCACTGCGCACACACAACTGAAGACGAACCTCCATGCGAGTACAGCTTTGACAACTTGAGGCAAGGGAAAAAGATGGACCCACTCTGGAGTTCACAAAGTCCTAATACAGCACATTTTAAGTGCTTTCTTAGTGCATTTTTTCTTTCTCTTAGGGTTCCAATCTCTGAGCCAGTATTGTTTGAGCAACTCACGTGGTAACCTCTCCCCACACCACGTATTGTTCCTTGAAACCCTGAAACGACTCTCTTCTTAGGACTTCGTGAATGCACACTTTGCATACATCATACTTGTACAGCTTCACATTCAGTCTCTCTACCTAGCCTATGCGAGCGAATGGGGCGACCACCTCTAAGTCCTAAAGTACCAGCAATGTCAAAACAGAAATAAAAGCTGTTATTGGTATGTTCATGTTTTTTCTCTACTTCTACCCTAATCTCAAATTGAACGGGCGGAGAGAATTCAAGTAACTGGTAAATGGACACAAATTATGATATGAAACATAATCTTTATTATTTGGCTCTGCTAGAAAATTTTATTATCATTATTATTATTAAACTTCTCATCCAGCACAGCTTAAGCAACCATACATTTCGGCCTCTTATGTGGAGGTAATTTGGAGTGAAAAATGGCTCACTCGTTAGAGCTTGTTAGAACACACATCTTGAGTTATGTGCAATAAGAACCAGAATCGATTGCTTTTCTCCTCTGAAGATAAGGTAACCGAAATTCTGGATCCTCTTTCTTTTGTACTCAGATGTAGAGCCCAAAAAGTCACGATTTTAATCATTTTTAGTCATGATGTGGACTGAAAAGTTTCCAATGTTTTCCTGCTACTTCGATCTGGAACCCGAAAGGTTTTATTCCTCTTCTCCTGAGGAAATCCAACATCTGAAAAATATGACTTTTCTTTTTAACAGGGAACCACTTCTATGGGGTTTTTTTGAGACATCTGCCGTACGCCGTCCAACAAAAAATTTGGAAAAATTTTGACCCTCGAGCAATATATGATAGGAGGGGAATTTACAAAACTTTCGACTCTCGAGCTATATATGATAGAAGAGGGACTGCTTCGAATCGATACGTTTTTGTATAAAATTACGGTCATCCATAATGATGAGGATACTCAAAGGAGTAAAACGAAAGAAAGATGCAAAGGACCGCAAGAAAATTAAAAACACGAGCGCTTTCGGCTAATCAGCCATTCTCAAATTGTGGGAAACAACTGGTTAAGCATAATTTCGTTAAATTTCGGTTCTATTCGGATTGTATACCTACTACAAAAACCTTAGAAAAGTTTATGACGAAGAAATGGGTATGTACTGAGCTAAGGAAGCGGTACGGTCACGTTAACGTTACCACGAGGCTCAACCTTCTAGTCCACTCCCGGCTTTCTGATCTGCTTCATCATGGTGAGTTCGATCCATTTATTCGCTCCGTTAATGATGCTTGCCGCACTTTTGAGCTTAAGTTAAGGAATAGGAAGAATCGTAAACTTGCCTCTCTCTTTAATTTTAAAGCTTTGGCTAGTGAAAAAGATCGTATCGGTGATGGTACAATTCAGCAATTTCAGAAACGTATCATGAATTATAGTGAAACCGAATTCAATGGTGACGAATGGTCCCTCCTGGAGAAGGGTCTGAAGTTCAGGTTACCCCCTCTTAAAAATCAGGAGACTTTGGCCAACGTTGTGGCTGATCTCACAGTAAAAATCGGCCCTGGTGTTAATATCCAAGAAAAATGCGCCGAAATGGTCCGTAACACTCCCCTCCCCAGTGTAAGTAATGCTGGGAGTGAATTGATTAAAGGCCTGAGGAGGAAGCTTAGCGAGGCTGGGTTAAGTGTCACGAAAGCTGACAAAGGGAATGCCGTAGTGGTCATGGAGAAGTTCTCTTACACTTCCAAAGTCCACGATGTGGTCAACCAATGCGGAGCTCAGGAGAATGCCCAGTTCAACTTTCCTAATTTTGTAAAAGATGTCAGGTTTCTCGTCAATAGTAAATTGATCATTAAGAAACCTCTAACTAAAAAAGCCATTTTGGAACTTAAACCCCTTCCTTCCCTCCTTTACGGGCTATCGAAGTCGCCTCGCCAACCTACTCCCTTGCAAAATTTCTCGACCTCTGGTTTAAATCTAGAGTGGAGTTCGAGTCTCCCTATTCTGTATTGAATTCGT
Source organism: Aspidiotus rigidus (assembly GCA_035079385.1). Taxonomy (NCBI): domain Eukaryota; kingdom Metazoa; phylum Arthropoda; class Insecta; order Hemiptera; family Diaspididae; genus Aspidiotus; species Aspidiotus rigidus. Next base: position 5,671,487 of record JAVHKY010000052.1, read on the forward strand.
GTACCCTCGCCAACAATCTGAAGGATGTTTCCCTCCCTCTGGGTTCAACTTTATTCTCCTTTAATGTGGTGGGGCTATTTCCCAACATCCCAAAAGCTGTTACTATGCAGCGGATGGGGGAGTTACTTGTAAAATCTGGTGTCCTTCAGGAGGAAACGGGCGAATTTTTCGACCTATTGAGAGTCTGTTGGTCCCCGAACTTTTGTAAATTTGATGGTAAATTCTACGAGTTCCCTGAGGAGGTGGGGATCCTTATTGGATCTGTTCTGGGTTCGCTTATTTCAGAGGTTTTCATATCCAAATTTGAGGGCGACCTGTTCTCCTCAGGCCGGGTGTTTGTGAGTCATATACACTATTGGCACAGGTATGTTGACGACGCGACGTTTTGTGTGCGTGGATCGGTCCAACAGAACTCACAGAAACACGTTGGTTAACGTGGTTTACGTTCGTTTTCGTGTTACGGCACTTTAATACTGAATAATTTTTGAAAAAATTTTTCCAAAAATATTAGTTAATAAAATAATAAAACTAAAACAATAATTTTTAATTTTATTTTTTATTTAAAACTACAATATTGCGGTCAATGTAGTTTTAAATAAAAAATAAAATTAAAAATTATTGTTTTAGTTTTATTATTTTATTAACTAATATTTTTGGAAAAATTTGTTCAAAAATTAGTAACCAATAGAACTCCTTGGCGAGTTTCTTGATTATTTGAACAGCCTTTACCCTTCCATAAAATTTACACTGGAAGTTGGTGGCTCCGCTATAAACTTTTTGAACTTGTCTATTTCCGTCACTGACGGCGTCCATCAATTTGGTATTTACAGAAAAAATACCTCGACCGATATCACTGTCCACGGGTCGTCATTTGTACCTGTTGCCCACAAAGTTGCTACTCTTAATAGCCTGATACTTTGCTTGATTCATATCCCGTTGAGTCAAGCCGCTTTCCACAAAGAATTAATGATTATAAAGCACCTGGCTAGAATCAATCAGGTCAGGGTCGATGTTGACCTCATGGTCCGTAGGAGGCAAACAAGGAAATGCCTTGACTCTACGACCTTCCTCCCCCGGGATTTACACCAAGAATGGTAGGAAACGGTGAATTGAGCTCCCGTTTCTGGACAAGTTTTCATCGCAGTTGGGCCGTATCCTCTGCCCCTTCGGTTTTCGGCCAGCCTTCTATAATGTCAACACTGTTAAGAGCCTTTTTGTCCAATTAAAGAACCCTATCCCAGTGGCTGAGAGGGTAGGGGTTTTATAGGGTGGCTTGTGGAGATCGCCTCAGCGTCTATATAGGGATGACCAGCCGTCAACTCCAAATTAGAGTTGACGAACATAAAAAAGCTTGGAGGAAAAAGAGGATAGGGGAGTCAGCCTCTGCTGATCACTTGATCGAAAGTGGTGATAATTTTAACGAGGGGTCCGACGTTCTTCTTCATAGGGAAAACTCGTCTGGCCCTTGAGGAAATAGAAATCCTCCGACATCAGAATAATGGTAGCATTACCGATTTGAACAGGTACATTCCTGAAGAAGGATTGATCGAATTAGTCCACGGGAAGGATTCACATTTCGTTGATTCGTAGTTTCGGTCATGATTTCGTTTGATGTTGCATGTTCTTGTTGGTGTTGGGCTCAGTTGCTTTCCACACTTCGAGAATGGCTCCCTCGTGTTTTCAATTTTTGTGCGGTCCTTTGCATCTTTACTTAATTAATAGAAATTTTCACGAAAAAATTAGAATCATATTAATAATCTTCGTTCTTTAATTTTTTTACTTGTTGCAGATGACTACCTACATACGGGCATGATACGGGCTATACATCTACAAGAAGAATTTCTTCTTTTTTGTTCTGAGAATTAATTTCTTTTCGTTGTAATGAATTTCCTTTTTTTCTCATTTCGAGAGTTATCTACTTTCCTTTCGTTGTAAGCATTCATTACAAATAGTGTCACTTATGTTATCGACAGTAGACATTTATCCTCACTTTTTCGCTATCTACCTATTGCTGAGTAATTCAATTACCTATTATTGAATGCAATAGGAATGTTTTGTGTGACGTTAGAGATTGTGCAAGAGTACCTACCCATTCTCTTGAAAAAATTTCGTTCGAATTTTTTGCTCTCATAAGAAAAACACATAAAGTGAAGATCATCGAGTCATTGAAAATGGTAAAACGATAATACCTGAATCAAAAGTTCATATTTACAATCCATAAGTTTTTCGACATTTGAAAGAATGCTTGAAATATCTTATTTCTTTTCTATCTCCAATTGAAGCGATGGATGGAAGAAGGGCCTTAGGGCCCTAAGGCCCTTCTTCCATCCATCGCTTCAATTGATTGCATACTCGTAACAATCTTTGCTCCCTGTGTTATTCTCATTGGAGCAAACAGCTCGAAGGAAAAACAGCAGGTACTTTTTCCTGATTTTGGCTTATTTTGATTGTTCTGACGTCACAGGAAAACATCCCTATTACATGTACAAGTTATTACAAGAAACTAATTTTGAGATTTGAGAGAGCATTTCGTTTGCGCAATTCGAGGTAGGCCTACCCGAACATACTCAGAAAACTATCTGTTATCAGATTTTTTAAAAAATCTGTTACATCGCTCTTTCGCTCAAATCTCTCCTACATCAATCTACATTTAGCCTCAGTCGTCAGTTTTCTATTTGGCCAAATACATATATTTTGAGTCATTCATTAAAAGGTAAATGATTAATTAAGGTTGGTCCATTAATTATCTATTGATAAGAATGTCTTCTGATCAAGGCGGGAGGATGTTCAATAATGCATATGTCACACTCACGGAGGTCAGATGATTCAAGCTACTCAGATTGGCAACGTGAAGTCAATGACCTTAGCGTATAACACAATCAATCTTCTTCTGTCCATCTATGTTTAAGGAATTGTTTTGAGTTCAGTTCTAAATAAAGCGGCTACCCCGTTTGATATGTATTTTATTTACGCATCGGGTTACGGAATATTTTAGAAAATGAATAAATAAATAAATGAATGAATGAATGAATGAAGAAATAAAAATTTGCACCACGACAATAAGGAAATAAGTAGATAAATGAAGAAATAAATTCACATAGGCAATATGAGCAAATGAAAAAAAAAACCACTAGGTACCAAAGAAAAAACCGACAGCTTCCTTAACGAAGTTAAACGAGGAACGCAGGGAACCTGTTTCATGAGTCAAATGGGATTTGGTATTGAGAATTCAAGGACGCTTAGACCTGGATAAAACTAGTATAAAGAAGGCCTAGATCTACTATAAGCGTACTATAATAAAGTTCGAGAGTCTAAATTTTTCTCGAATCTCGAACTACATATGATAGGGGAGGGGGGCTTGGAAAAATGTTGACTTTCGAGCTATATATGATAGGAGTCAAAATTTTCCCAAGTTTTCGCCGGACGGCGCACGGCAAATTTCTCAAAAAACAAAAAAAAACCATAGAAACTGATCATACTGGGATACTAACACTAATATTCTAATTAAAATGTGTACTTTCTTCCAGCTGAAATTATTTTTAGGGCCTACTATACCACCGTCTTTCGAGCCTTTTGAATTTTGATACAATATTTTTTCATTTCAAATAAAAATTTAAATTGAGACCATCGTCATTTTGTAGCGGCCATTCCATTCTGAATTACGCTATTACAGGTGGATTGCAGGAAGTACATTGAGCGCATGATACGAATATCTCCGCGCGCGGTGATATTGTGCTACCATCAATCACAACTAATTCTAATTAGAAAATTTACTTTCTTTCAGCCGAAATTATTTTTAGGGCTTGATTACGCCACCCGTCATTCCGGAGTAGCCGTTGCACTCTGAATATGGGTGTGCAAGTCGACGACTCGTGTTTGGACGACCGGTACTGGTCAATTGCGACCTCTTTCCTTTTGGCTCAAATTAATCTACTAATGTTTCCTCTTTCAGATCAGAATTAATCGTCATTTTTTAGCGGCCGTTCTATTCTGAAACACGAGAGTAGTAATAGCGGGTCCCCCCATTAATACTATTCTACTCTTTTTACAGCCCAATCCAACTAGAAAATCCTTTAATTATTTTTCATCATTTTTCTAGAGTGCATAATCGTTCAGGAAACGTTCACAAAAAAATAATGTGATTATTTCACGTTAATTGCACGTATTTTTTGAGAAAATCGTCGGTAGGCTACTTCATTTTCACCAAGTTAGGTACTCAATAAAAATTCAACACCCGGAATCTTATAGATTTTTCCAGGTATTTCACCTTATTTTCCTTCTCCGATGATTCAAAAATTTTTTCAAGCACGTATTATCATCTTCAACCAGGCATAACTACTAACTCATTTTAAGCCAAATTTGTACTACTGTATTCTGAAAAAACGAATAATTATTCACTTAGTATTTTTAGAGCTCACAAACGTTCAGGAAACATGCAGGAAAAAGCAAAGTGATTATTTACTCGTATTTCAGGCATTTTTTAGGGGAATCACCTGGTAGGTACACAGTAAAATTTATCACTTTAACAAAAAACGCACCTCAAAAATCTAACTGGTCTTCAACCCAGAGACCACCATTACTACTATTCTACTCTTTTACAACCCAATCTAACTAGAAAATTTTTTAATTATTTTTAGAGTGCATAATAGTTCAGAAAACGTTCAGAAAAAATAAAATGATCATTTTACCTGTATTTCAGACATTTTTCATAGAAAATCAAATAATTTTTGCTCCTTAATTTTTCTTTAGTATTTAAATATGGAAACTCCAAAGGTCTTAATAATGTATCAATTTTATCAAGAAATTTATCAAAATATAAAGATTTATTAGAATTTTTAAAAGAATGAGTCCCCCCATAGAACAGGTTCCCTGTGTTCCTCGTTTAACACTGTTAAGGAAGCCGTCGTTTTTTTCTCCCTCTACAAGGAAATGTTAAAAAATCCCCACAAATAATTATACATTATGAATGAGACATAACGAAAATAATTCCTTAATAACAACAATGATGATAATAATCATAGTGACTCAAAGAAATTAATATATAAATATTATCCATAAAATCAAAATCAATTTTTTCGTGCAAGGAAGTAATAATAATGATAATATTTTATTCTGACTCTGCGCCACACATATTAGAAACAAGCGTTTTTTGACTAACGTTTCGGCTGTCCAGCAGCTTTGATCAGAAACAAACAATACAACGAATGAGAGCAAAACGAGACGGCCATGGCAAAACCGAGAAAACAAGATAAAACAGTGCGAAGATGAATCATAAAGACAGAAAAAAATTGAACATAGGTACGGATCGAGGATGCAAATACGAGATAACTGTACCGTAAATGGTATCCAGTTTATCTGTATGCGTTTTAAAATTTACATTACTCTTATTTTTCATGATTTCTATGGCCTCCATTAATTTACGTTTCTGAGTATCATTTTCTTTAGCAGAAATAAAATGATCTTGTCAAAACTATGTTTGTTCATCTTAGCATGCTGGGCCAAAGTGGTCTCTCCCACATAATGACCAGTGCAATCACCACATCATGGTATACTACGAGTATAAATCAAATATGAAGACAAAGATTTGGGAATAGGATCTTTAAGTGTAGAATAAAATAGCTTACTTGGGGTATTTTAATTTTCAAAAGCTACATCAATTTCATCTTTCATGTTTTTTCAAAATTAAACTACTTTGGCCTACAAAAGAAGGAGAGAAAAATTTTTTCTTATTAAAATTAAAATTAAAGTTTGGATTATCAACTACATTAATCTTATACGTATTTTTTTGAACTTATTATTTATTACACAATTTATAAAATTTAAAAGTCGACCATTATTTTTCAAAACACCCTTAAATTCTAAAATTATTTCATTGTGGAAGATAGGACTAGACACACCTATTTAACCAATTATTCATCATATTAATGATCGAGTTCCGTTTGTAATAAAAAGGCTGATTCAAGAGAAAATGAATTATTCTACCCGTAGAAGCAAGCTTATTAAAATTTTGAAAAAGAGTATTGCCATTATTAGAAATTGAAATTATATCCAGAAAATTCAATGAAGTAGGGTTTTTTTTTAAAGTAAAATTTATACGTTCGTTAGAATTATTTAAATAATATGAAATAATGTCAAAATTAGAAGCAGTATATTATTATTATTGAGGTACCTACAAGAAAAAACCTTCTTGGAAGAACGTACAAAAATTTGAAAAGTGGTGTGGTAAAATAAAACTTGCTAAGAGTGCGCAAAGATTCATAAAATGTTCTGGCGTAGCCAAATAAATAAAGATCATGTTTCATGTCTGTCATAGTTTAAAATATAAGTCTAGTATGCAATATCGAATAATTTAGTGTTGTGAGGAGGTTGTTTCGTTCGTTTGCCCTCCTTCTCGATCTAGTGCCTATGGGGTGCTCACTCGCTCCGCTCGTTCGCCTCCTTCTTCGTCTAGCATAATTCTAGTTTAGAATGTATAAGTCTAGTTTAGAATATTTAAAGCTAATAGCTTTCTCCTGAGCCTGTAGTACAAAAGAAGCCCAGACCTAGTATGAAGCTTTGGATCTAGTATAAGCCCAGTATGAAATGTCAAATAGTATAGCTTAGCTATGTACTAGGCTAGTATACTGTATATTAGGAATGAGGCCTAGTTTACTAAGCTAGTATACTGTATATTAGGCCCGTGTTTCACAGCCCTTCTTAGATGAGAGGGGCGCTCATTCGCTCCCCACCCGTTCGCCCCCTTCTTTGTCTAGTATAAGTCTAATAAAGAGCTAATATAAAGCTGGTATAAGCCTAGGATACCAGTAGTTCACTGCATAGGTCAAAGAGAGATCTTGCACTCACGCACGCACGCAAGCACGTATGCGCACTCAAATTTTGAAATTAGGGGTCAGAGCAAAGACATGAAACATGTCAAAATGGTATACAAAAATGAAATCATATGTAGGAGTAAGTAGGGTCTATACAAATCCTCCACACAAAATGCTTTTTTGTGAAGAACTTGTTTGACTTATTTCGTGTCTTTGCTAACCTCGTCCCCAATTCAAATATTAGCGAGTTTCCCTCCTCTCCCGTTTCATGCAGTATACTATTCTTATACTGCAGGCTTTATTGTAGGCTTATACTGGGAATAGGCTTGGCCTATGTACTGTAATTGTATACTTATTTGGATATCCTATAATACTTTGCGGGTGTCAAGTTAATACAAGGCCATTGGGCCAGCATTCTGAGAATTTAATAACAGTATTCCTCGAGCACCACTTAATGTTGTTAAATTTTCAAATTGAAATTCAATACTTTTAACTCTGTGATGTAATTCAGCGGTGAAGACCAACACGTTTTTCAATGTACCGACTTTCAGTTTTTTATACCCAACATATCAGTCAAAATCCAAATAATCAAAATTAAGTTAGCACCTCCTTCCCAATACATTCTCCGAATTTTGTGCAAATCTCTGAAATTGTATCAGCAAATTGGTTGGTTTTCCAAATACCAGAGCCTCCAACCGATTTTCCTTTGATGATCCGGTGTGAGTACAACTGATGCAAAAAGAAGGTTAACAAGGTAAACCTGCAGAATTGGCTAGAGAAATGAGGGAAGAATATTAATCAGCGGCTCACTTGAGAAGGGAAGAGACTTCTTGCAAAATAAATTACAGCGATCCAGAACCCAGCAACTTCCCCTCTAGTACTGCTCTGAAAATACCAAAAGACTGGCAAAATCTGAAGAATCTTAACAGGGAACCTGTTTTATGGGGGGCTTTTTGAGAAATTTGCCGTGCGCCGTGCGTCGTCTGCCGTCCGGCAAAAAACTTGGAAAAATTTCGACTCTCGAGCTATATATGATAAGAGGGGGACTTGGAAAAATTTTGAATCTCGAGCTATATATGGTAGGAGGGGGACTTGGAAAAAATTTCGACTCTCGAGCTATATATGATATGAAAGGGACTTGGAAAAATTTCAACTCTCGAGCTATCATATATAGCTGGAGATTCGAGAAAAATTTAGACTCTCAAACTATATTATACTAGGCTTATAGTAGGTCTAGGTCTTCTTTATACTAGCTTTATCTAGGTCTAGGCTTCCTTGAATTTTCAATACCAAATCCCATTTGACTCATAAAACAGGTTCCCTGCGTTCCTCGTTTAACTTTTTCTGATCCTTCTGGTATGAGGAATCAATTGTTTGATACTCTCATGTAATTCAGGGGTGGCCACCCACATTTCTGGTGATCATAATAAGTACCAAACTGAAATTCTTTCTAAATGTTGGAGAATAATGTATCACCCTGTGTTCTTACAACATCAAATTGAAATTGAAATTCAATACAGTAAATCGGTCCCCAACATGTTTCCAAAGAGTAGCAAGAACTGAGACAATGCATAATGTTTTGATGAAATGACTCTGCCTAATGGAAAAATCGTATTCTTGGTTGCACTAATGTTCTCAGAACGCCATGATAATAATGCGATAAGATTTCGGCTTGGTCCAAAGAAAATAATAGTACAACCAAAAACTGAGGGTCGTGGACCAATCTCTAAAGTTGATTATTATGGCGTGTGTAAGGGTTTTCACGCAATATAGCACTCCGTCATAGTACTTAGAAGTGTCCTAAATCTACATCTAAATTCATTACTGTGACACTGTAATATTCTTCCGCGGTCACCCCCAATATTTTTCCAGAGAGTAGGAAAAACTTGGAAAAGTAAAAAAAGTAACAAGCCCCCCCCCCCCCCCCATAAAAAAAGAAGACAAAAACAAAAACTAAAAACATTCTGTTAGATTATCCCATTGAAATCGAAATTCAATACTGTGAAACTCCGATGTAATTCAGGAGTGGCCACCCATATTTCATGTGTCATGCTATACAAAGGCTACCTTACTTATTTAATTAACAATAATGTTCTTTTTTTTAAATTATGTATATGTTGTAGTACATTTACGTCGCCAGTACATTTAGGATTTTTGCGTGCTTTTTGCTCACGCGTTTCGCAGGAAGCGTGTTTTTCATTCTGTTGCGTCATATACATGGGCGAGATGCACGTAGCTGCGAAATGTACGGCATTTTACCGCGACTCTTACCGCTCGACCACGAAGCACGCTTGAAAGAGAAGACCATTATTTCCGAGATAGGAAGGACGACGTATGGCAATGAATGTCTTTGTAATCATTATGACAGATAGATATGCAGCCACCAATAGGCAGTACTTCTATTATTGCTTTTTCATGTGACAATGATAATAATTTATTCGCACGCAATAAAATATGTTCGAGTATATTTCGTACATGAACCGAATACTGCCTGATAAAAGTCGTAGCATTTCAACGCGGATGGTGTTTGTCCACATTCGAAGCGAAATCAAAGCGTATCGCTTTCGCATAAAATACTGCCTGATGAAAATCGTAGCGTTTCGAAGAGGATAACATATTGATTCCATCAATTTTTTTATGTCTTCTTCGGTCTAACTCAAATGTTGATTCTACTAATTTATTTATGATTTCTCCTTGAGTCTAATTCAAATTTTGATCCTATCAATTTTACATGGTTTCTTTCTTAGTCTAATTGAAACATATTGATTCTATCAATTTTGTTATGGTTTCTTCCTTGGTCTAACTCAAATGTTGATTCTATTAATTTATTTATGCTTTCTCTCTTGGTCTAATTGACCTGTCTCCCTGAGTCTAATCCAAATTTTGATTTTATCAATTTTTCATGGTTTCTTCCTTAGTCTATAAATGAGTAAATTTGCTTATCAAAGGAAAAACAATTTAATGTATCATTTTTTTATGCATATAAGCGTGAAGATGAGAAAACAATTTTTATGGTTTCTTCTGTGGAAAAATGAAATTAAAATGGTACGAATAAAAATTAGAAGAAAAAAATATATATGAAAACTTAAAAAAAAAAAAAAGAGCTGGTGGGATTTGAACCCTGAAGTAAGATTTTTGAAATTAGCGTAAGCGTGAAGATGAGAAAACAATTTTTTCAAACTTGCCCTTGTTTAGTGGCCAGCGAAAAATAACTCGCTTGTAACACGGTGAACGCGTGAAAACCCAAATGTATTGGTTACCTAAATGTACTACAGCATATATAATACCAATACCAATTTATAGGAAATAGAAAGAAGAAAGAAGGTAGATGCACCGAGGTTGCCTTTATCAATCCAATACAAGGCCATTGGGCCAGCATTCTGGGAATTTAATAACAGTATTAGCAGAACGGCGCGCCTCGCTTGTTCACACGTCATCACCAATTTTTTATTTTAGAGGTCTCTCCGTCCTCGCAATTTGAATATTCTTTATTTTCAATTAATCTTGAGCAGTTTTTGATGCCCGCGTCATCTGAATTTTGTAATATTTTTTCATATGGCGTACCACCTATTTCAAAAGAGAAGAAGAAAAAAAACTATGAATAAAATGGAAAAATGTAAATCAAAATAATTTTTAAGGACCTTAGTAAATTCTACAGATAACTATACTCTGGATATTGAAAAAAACTAGAAATTCTCCAAATAACTTTTCTATGTACCTATCTATTTTTAAATTTTTTCATGTAAACACAAAACACTCCCAGCTACTTTTAATTATGTTGCTTACAAATTACCTCCGAGCTATATATGATAGGAAGGGGACTTAGAAAAACGACGGCTTTCTTAACGAAGTCAAACAAGGAACGCAGGGAACCTGTTGTATGAGTCAAACTGGATTTGGTATTGAGAATTCTAGGAAGCCTAGACCTACTATAAGCTTAGTTCAATATAGTTCTAGAGTCTACTTTTTTTTTTATTCTCGAGCTATATGATAGGTCATATATGGCTCGAGAGTCGAAATTTTCCCAAGTCCGTCTCCTATCCTATATAGCGTGGAGGTCGAAATTATTCTAAGTCCCTCTCCTGTCATATACAGCTCGAGAGTCAACTTTTTTCCGAGTTTTTAGTTGGACGACGCACGGCAGATTTCTCAAACATCCCGTAGAACAGGTTCACTGTTAAAATTTCAACCGCCGAGCTATATATGATAGGAAGGGGCTCGAGAGTCGACATTTTCCTAACTTTTTCGCCGGGCGGCGCACACCAAAATTTTCAAAAACCCCCCATAGAACAGGTTCCTGTTACAATTACAACCTCCGAGCTATATACAAGAGCAGGGGAACTTGGAAAAATTTCCACTCTCGAGTTGTATATGATGGGAGAGGGACTTACACAAATTTCCACTTTTGAGCTTCATATAATAAGAAAAGGACTTGGAAAAATTTCGACTCTCGACCTATATATTTTGAAGTCCCTAAAATAGATTCAGGTCACTGTTGACGTCCTATTTTATACTACGTTTATCGTAGGTCTAGACCTTCTTCATCTCGATACCAAAACCAATTTGACTTATAAAACAGGTTCCCTGCGTTCCTCGTTTAACTTCGTTATGGAAGCGGTCAGTAGAACAGACTGGTCTTTAGGACACTTTCAGGACAGTATCAAATTTATCCAAAATTATACTTTTAAAATTTGACCTAAAATATTGCCCAAAATATATTCTCTAAAATACAGTATATAAGATAAATTTTTAACCTATGATTTTTCAACACTCATATGCATCCAGGCAGAATTTATTACCATGATTTAGGCCTTTTCACCTAAGCAGGTACACAGTGAAATTGGTCAATAGTGAAATGGTTCAAAAAACCCTTAAAAATAACATTAATGATAACTCTCTTAAAACATGACTGGGAAAACCGGCCATAATATTAGATATCAAAAATTTAACCTTTTTTAGACTTTATCTAACAGAAATCACAGGCATCCGTTCAGGGTGCGCCATGACACACACCCTATCATACACGAAATTACCAATTGTGTTAAAAAATATGAGAATTTCCCCAAATATGTATATTTCTTCTGAAATCTTAAATTAGGTCAACCTTTATAACCCCCTCAATACATCATAACTGACTCAATAAAAATTTTAATATCCATTTATGGTGTAGTATCATAATTGGGTACGATTACTCTTTTACCATACTCAAACTTGAACTTTTTGGTTTCTATTTTATTAACTAAATTTTTGGTTTTTGTATCCTTGGTTATTCTATTATAAGTCAAATCTGTAGGTAGAAGATTGTTTCAGTTCCTCCATATTTTTCCTGATTAGTTTTATCATTGTATTCCCATTCAACATTTCTAAATTTTGATAGTTCAAAGTAAAACTTTTTATTTTAGTTACATTTTTACCTAAATGAGTTTCATAATAATAACTTTTAGAACCTGTTGATGTCCACAGCTTTATATGGTCATATTTTCCTAGTTCCTCTGTCCAAATTATTAGTAATAGGATTAAATCTTTTTCTTAATATAGCTCGACATATGAAATTGTTCTCAGTTCTTCCTCGCACCTCCCTACTTCTATAGTTCGATGCTCGATTTTCGATATGTTTTCAAATCCAACTCCTTTGATCGTCGAAATTTTTCCAAACCTCTCCTCCTATCATAATATAGCTCGATTTTTCCAAGTTCCCCACTTTGTCGTAGTTGGCTCGATATTTGAAATTTTCTCAAGTCCAACTCCCTTGATGGTTGCAATTTTTGAAACTCCAATTTTAAGTTCAATCCTCAATATCAAAACCTATTTGTCCCATAGAAGAGGATCTCTGAATTCCTCTTTCAACTTCATTAAGAAAGTCATCGACTGTTACTTGTACAATCGTCGATTCAACTTTTTTGGTTGAACAATGAAAACCTGACAAAAAGCTTCATTACAATCTTCATTCAGTCTATGTCGCTGCAGAATCTCCCCTCTCAATTTTCCAGAATACATCTATCCTAATTTTTGACATAATTGAACTTCTCATTAAGTTTGAATATATTTTTTTCTACATCCATTTGTACAAAACGTATTCACGTATTGAGGAAATGTTGAAGGTCCTCGTCAGGTCCGTTCCATATCCCGATGTTGTCGTTTACATAACTGGCGTAATACAAGAGAGGGTTAGAATCAGCAGGTAAGAGTTCCTCTTCCAAATGGGACATGAATATTTCGGCCACGAGAATGACGAGTGGCCTGCCCATTGAAAAGCTATCTGGAAATTGGTAGGCTTAATTACAGAAGAGACAGATATTATCCTTCAAACAAAGCAGTGCGTGATCACATCGCGGAATTCAGTGATAGTATTCTGTGCTACCCCTATCTTCTGGAGGAGGGAGACCATTAAATCGATGATATACATAACCGGGATACGAGTGTACATTCTGACAGCATCAATAGAAGAAAAGCGCGAACCAGGAGAACAGACTTTAGTTTTAAGATCGTTTACCAGTTCAATAGAATTTTTAATGTTTTTTTGGGGGGAGAATTAGGTTACAATTTTGAACCAGACGTCGAAGAATTTTGCTATTTTGAAGGGTGGATGGGTGTAGTAGGCCCCCACAGGCCCTATCGGGTGTCCTGCTTTATGCAGTTTCAATTGCCCGCATAGCCGGGGTTCAGAAACACACATTACTTTGAGTGAATCGCCATCTGAGCCAAAAATGTTGGATTTCTTGTCGAGCAGCGTTCGCATCGACGTCTTGTACTCATTGGAAGGATATCGTAAAGGTTTTGCACCCACTTGCTCTAGAAAGTTCAACATTTTCTATTCGTAGACGTTCCAATCGAGAAGGATTAAAGTTTCCCCTTATCAGCTTTAACAACGACGTGGATTTGTTGTGTTAAACGGCGCCGGCGTTTGAGATAGGTTCGTGTGATTGAAGGGTGGTTAGCTCTGAAAAGGATTTTTTTCCCCGATCAGTTTGATATTTTCAGAGTTGAGACGCACACCTGTATGAAGCCCCGAAGTAAGAATTTACCGTTCGTGTTCAAAACAAAAGTTTTACTCTGCAGGAAATACATGGAGACGTTTTGACCATTTGTTATTAGAAAACCCAGAAAAAAATAGGAAACCACAGAAACATTTGCAAATTTTTCAAAACTTCCAAATTCTGAATAAGAACTTCAATATTTTATTTCTTTCTGACATTCAAATAATGACAAATAATTGAAACGTTCCTATGTATTTCTCATGGGAATCGATGCCTAGTATGCTTGAACAAATAATGTAAGTAATATCGCTTACAAATACGGGTGTATTTGCACAATTACTCACTTTGAAGTGGGGTAAAACCAAACGTGCCGGCACGGATAATGTGGTCCATAATTTAATTATTTTATCTTTTTCTCAATACATTTGTTGAGTTCTTTCCCGGATTCCTTCCTCTGTCAAATGGTTATGGTGAGATACCATATTTCAATGGCTTTTCTTCTGACTTCTTACAATTGAAGTGACGTGACGTACCCACCTACACACACAAGTTGTTTTAGTGTATCTCGCGTACCTTCAATTTTAATTGATTTGATGTAATTTATACTTTCCAATTCGTGAAATTCAATTTTTTCTTTCTTCGCAAAAAATCTTGCAGCTATTCAGCGCAACTATTCTTTTTATTTTTATTGATGATGGATAAATCGACATATTCTTTCTCTGGTTGACACTGGTAAGGGATCATCGTATTTTATTGATAACACTAATAAATTTTCAGTTCGCCTGTCAGCTTTCCTATTTTTTAGCGTAATGGCATTTGGTAAATTAGATATGAAGTGCAAAGGGCCATTGAATACTGGGTGGAGCAGAAAGATGCTGCCAGTTTAATGGGAAGTTGCACTAAATCTGTTCCAGCATACAAACACGAAACGTTGAATGTATACTTCAAATCTGCGAAATTTGTATCTTAAGTTTATCTTCAATTTGCACCCCTAATCAACTTTTTACGACTTTTTTGAGTCGAGTTCTGGACTAAAAAGTGCCAAAAATTAACGAATTTGCCAAGATATCAGAAATAAGAAATTGAAAATTCCTCCACTTTTAAGCTTCATAGGGTTACTCAGACATTTTTTTTTCGGAATCAGCGTTAAATTTCACTCTCAAATCAAGTAAAATATGGCAGTTTAAACAATTTTCGAATTTTAATAATTTTGGCAAATCGGTCAATTTTTGGCACGTTTTGGTCAGTAACTCGGCTCAAAAAAGTCGTAGAAAGTTTATTAGGGATGAAAGTTCAAGATAAAATTGAAATACAAATTTCGTAGATTTGAAGTATAGCTACATTGAACGTTTGGCGTTTTTGCGCCGGAGTGAATTTAGCGTAAACTCTCATTTAACTGGTAACATCTTTCTGGTCCACCCGGTACATCCGATTTGCTAAGTAATTCATTTTCACGTAAAATACGACGATCAGAATGTGGAGGTCGTGTCGACGTCATTAGAAATTTTCGTCCTATTCATATCTCTTCTCTTACGTGAAACAAATTAGCTAAGAATTTGTATATCCAGCCTGAGGTGTAATGGTTGAAAGAGGCGAGGTAATCGATATGAGATTGAATTGTTTTCTTCTTCTAATTGGCTGTGCAATTAATTTTCGCCTGTGTATATAGTAATTTTCGATTCGAAGTTGTTTTAGTGTATTTCTTTTACCTTCATTTTCAATTGGTTGGTTGAAATTTATGACTAAAAACTCGTCACACTCTGTTTTCTTTGTTTCTTCTTCTTCGCCGCAAGAAATTCTTGAAGCCTTTTAACAACTATTCATCTTTATTTTATTGAATGACGAATCGAAATTTGTTCGCCGGTTGACGCTGATAAAGGATTTTCTTATTTTAATAATATAGTATTATTATTCATATCGTTTTCTGAAGTGAGTTAGAAATTATACTAGATTGTACAAGTATAATTCAGATCCACGAAAATGTAATAAAAAATGTGATGGACAATATAGGCTATATCTGAATATTATTGATTATGTAATTAATAAACAGAATGGCATCATTATTTTTGGGATGAACAATCCTTTTTTGGTGCAGAGGTGAGAGCCAGAATAAGAACATACAGGATTTTTATGGAACCGGATCTCGCAGAAAAAAAAGAAGAAAAAACGGATATTTTTAAATTGAGAACATAGAAAAAGAAAAAAAATCTCGGATCGTTATAGAAAGAAAAAAAGAAAATTCTTTGAGTGTATCGAAGAAGAAGAGAGATTAAAAAAAGAAAAAACTCAATGGGTTTTTCAAGGAAGATAAACAAGGGGTATGGGGAATGTGAAATATGAAAGAATTGATTTGGAATATTTTGAAGTTTTTACGCAATTATTTCAAACTAATGTTCAAGTTGAAGAGAGAAAACTTGTTTTTGTAAAGTTGTAGGCGATATCCAAAGAGTGATTGCAATTTTTTTCACATTTTTTGACGTTTTGTTTTGTATGTTTGTCTTTAATTGTTGGAACGGTTATAAGAAATTATTGGAAAATAAAGCTATATAAGTATAATAGGAGGGCAACTTGAAACAATTTTGACTACAAGCTATACTTATATAAGATAAAAATATTAGAATTTACCTCTTAGTAATAAAATAGTGTACTGATCTTCTAAGTCAAATATTAATCGACGAAAATTTTTCCCCGTTGATTTTGGATCAAACCACATAATTGAAACGTCTTCCGATTTTTTATCAGTACGTTTGCCAACTCTGGGAAAAGGAATTAATCCTTCTCTACGTTTTATTTGTCCTGTAAGATATAAAATCATAACATTAATTATTTATTCAATGATTTGCGCTATAGGTACGTACATTAAAGCATTATTTTCTGTTATATCTTCATTACACATTATATTATTTTGACTTGACATGAGCGTCATCCACAATCTAATTATATTCTACAATCCTCCCGGCTTGATGAAAAATTTTCTTGAAGTAGTTTAAAACTGGTTCATATATAAAATACTTACATAAAAAATCTTTTTTTTCTATTATTATTTATATACAGAGGTACAGACAACAACATTAGTCCTGTGGCTGAAAGTATCTCGTAGGTAACATAAATACGTCCTATTAAGTGACTCATAATTCAAATTACATAAAATAAAATAAAAAAAATTATACAGGAAGTCGCAATTTAATTCAAAAATTCATAAGTAAAGTGAACTTCCGTCAAAAACGTTCATCAGCTAAGAAAAGCCAAGGTTTCACCTCCAAAGCCAAAGTCAATATTGAAGAGTAACCCGGACTCAAAACAAGTAGAATTCTCTTCAACACCAACCATTTGACAATATGAGCTGGTAACACCAACAAGCACTGCAAGCACCAGTATGCGGCAAAGTTACCAAAGATGTAGGAATCCACCTCGCTCCTGCAGATCACTAAAGAGATAATTACATAAAACAAAAAAAATTATACAAGAAGTCACGGTTTAATTCACAAGTTCACGAGTAAAGTGAGAACGTTTTCTGTCGAGAATTCTACTTGTTTTGAGTCTAGGTTACTCTTCAAAATATGGTGTTGGCTTTGGAGGTGGAACCTTCGTTTTTCTCCGTTGGTCTATGTAGCGCTTCAACTGGTACCCGGAAGCTAGCTGGATACTTGAAATTGTGACCCCTTCCTCGAATGTTTCATCGATAATTCTTCTACTTAGTTTTTGTTTTCTTGTATAATCAGTACAAACCTGATGATGAACCAGTTGATATACGGTTCGAAACCGGTCGTGTAATAAGATTTGTGCATGTCTGTACCGTATTTTTCTTTCAATCTAGCTGGATACTATAATGTGATTTTCCTAGTCTTCTCTTGACTGTACCAAATCTCCCCTCTGGTTCATTAGTTGTCCATTGTGAAGACGTGCAGTAACTTGCTAACCTATAATTATTCATTTCTCAAACTTATTGGTTGTTTTTGACATTTCTGGCCTGCATATTTGGCTTTATTGCATCAAGTCTGATATGAGAATATTCTTCTAATACGATACAATTCTGATGTGCTTTTACTTCCAACACATCGTGTTGCACGGGCATACATTAGGATTTTCTGGATTTTTGTGGCAATTGTACCTTCATCCTCCAAAATTTTCAACAGTGGCCAGTCTGGATTTTGAAGTTTGCACATCTCGTTCTACCATTTTTGCTCGGTTTATTAGGCAAAATGAATTTTTGTAAGATTCCACGGGCTTCACAGTAGGTATATTGAAAATTATTGTTCATTTGTTACTATTGAGGCGTTGTCTAAGACCATCCTCCTTGAATGGATAACCATGAAACGTAAAAATTTCCTCAAGCAACTTCACTGTTACCACTGTGCAGGTGCTTCATTCAGGCATTTGATTTAAGGTCATCTTGATTTTGCATTAACAACAATTAAAAAATATTTACACTCTCTGGGGCCTGCATAATCAATGTGGATGGGGTTGAAGTTTTCCTCTGGTTCATCACAGTGGTGCAGAGGTATCTTAGTTGATGCCCTCTGATGTGGTGCTCAGGTAGGGTATTTTCTAATCATTTCTTCTATGTCCGCATTCATCTTTTTCCAGTAGCAATATCTTTGAGCTAGCTGCTTGTTTCTTGTTATTTCACTTTAGTTACTATGGAGTAGATAGGCTGAGTATCTGAGCAGTCGAGCTGTCCTTCAGTAGAGGTAGATTTTTTACTCTCTTCATTGTTGTGTCTTAATGTTTCATGAAGTAACACAGTATAAATGAGCAATCGCAATTCTGGAATTAGCTTCTTGAGAAAATTTGTATGTAGATTGTTACCTTGAATACTTAATAAACTGGATACAAAGCAATAATTCAGCTACTGACTTGCCGCATTTTTCATTGGAAATTAAAAATTGGCAAAAATTTCTGAACATGGCGCTATGATCCAACATGGATTTTCTTGTGCGTATTTGTTGGAAATGATTCCCTTGAAAATTACAGAGAGTGTGGTGTTTTCCCCTAGGGGGCCAAACATCTGACCAAAATTGTTTTGTTCACTGTTTCTTGCAAACCGCGCAGTTGGTCTATAACAAAAATACCTCGGTTCAAAAAAAAAATTTACAATAAAAATGTATTCTTGTGATTTTTTGATTATGCGATGAATATCAAGTGAACACACCGACCCTAAAAATGACTCCTGCAACATAGCTATTTCAATTAATAAAAAAAAAAAGTGGTAACCTCCCCAGAAGAAGTGATTTTCCAATTTATCTTGTAAACCGCGCATCCTACAAAAAAGAAGTACCTCAGTACAAAAATGATCTATGTGAAATTTGCAAGGAGGATTTCTCTTGACAAATTTGATCAGCGTGTGACAAAAATGAAAAGAGTGGAAATTGGCAAAAGCGGAGTGTGTATCCTCATGCACTGTGTTGTGTAGCACCCTATGTACTGGAGTGTCAGACAGTAAGTCTGTATTTTCTGTGTATTCACGCATTGTTTTGCAAAGCTCCTGGTGCAAGAAATATTGATGTGACACGCGCGTTATGGTTTGGAGGTTTGCACTTGTATCAGTTTTGTCCAAAACTGATATTTTTTGTGGTATGGATTTCATGTAATTTCTCCTACACTTCCTGTTCTTTTTATCATGTATGTATTGTACGGCTTGGTGTTACCAACATTTTCCATAAATAAATTATTTGCAATAATAATAAACTACTTACTCCACACGCAAATTTTAGGAAACATTTTTTTGGGCGGTAAATTTTTCATCAATGTCTTCAAGCAGGTAGTTAATTTTGCTTCACTCGGCGTAGATAAAACTACAACAATAATAGCACTCTTCATTTGCAATAACCATTTGCTGTTAGCACTAGCCTCATCAAGATTTCTCGCACGCCGTGTTTTGCAATGCAGTCTCAGTTCACTGAATGCAGTGCATGAACACACAGAAAACGCGGCGTTGCGTGTTCCGTGTTGACACTCCGGCATGGGGTGCTAATATTTCTAAGTTGATACCAGTGTGATGACTTCCAATGTGACTGTTCTCCTGATTCACCATAGTACAGTATTAGAAAAGTCCATAAGATAGCGCGTTTTGCCTATTCTCATTATTCTCAACTATTTGTGACCTGCGATGAGAAAAGGATGCTCATTGCTCATTGGCGCAGGAACACCATTCTTCTCTGATTAGATATACAATCAGAGAGAAATGGTGTTCCTGCGCCAATGAGCAATGAGCATCCTTTTCTCATCGCAGGTCACATTTGATGGAACAACAGCCTGCAAGGTTCGGTACCGGACAATTCAATTCTTCTTTGGAATTATGGAGTACAACTAAACAATCTTCTTTGGAAATGCAAAAACTTCCAAAACGTTCTGGAACAGAAAGTATATAATTAGAAGTGGTCTTCTTGAAATTAGGTACCATACAATGTTGGACAAACACAACTTATTTTTCTTTTGTACTTTGGTTTGCTTTTACAGATTTGTGACAACACTGTCGTACAAAAAATAAACGATGTATGTCACAAAAATTTCAGAATTGTGGATCACGATAAAGGTATTATAATATCTTCTTTCATTTAAAATAAATAGAATTATAATCTATGGATAAATTTCAGAAACTATTTTTGATGAAGAATTTGATATTGAAGTCAGTCACGGCCGTGAGTCAGTTTGAAGATAACAATATTTGTTCTCTTGAAAATTCGATAAATGACGTATACATCCATAATCTTGATGGTCTTGACGTAGCCTATGTGGCAGAGTTACACTGGTGCACACAAGCACATTTGCGCGCACGCACACGCATTTACGAGTGTAAGATCTCATTTTCCAGATCCTTACAGAGCAAAAACCGAGCAACATACGTCTTTTATTTTTTGTACGTCAGAACAGGTATTTCATTTCTTCATTGTTTGCTCTAAATGTTTGTAGAAGCTCTTTGATCATAAATTTTAATTAATATGTTCGTCTAATTCTATTTCATTGCTTGTTTTTGATGTTCAAATTCTAATAAAAAAGACCCTCTACACCCTCATCTCATCTTCTTTTAAATTCTAAGAATTTGATAAGAAATCAGTGGCTGTTCAAAGAATAATTGTGACCCAGGGAATATAAATTTTAGCCAAGTTCAAATATTTTGGATTATTTCCTACACTACCCAACACAGTACATGAGAGTACACACTCTGATTTTGCTGGTTTCTACTTGTATCATGTTTGTCACATTGTACTATTATAATTAAAAATTGTCAAGAGATATCCCCCTTGCAAATTTCACGTAGATCATTTGTGTACTGAGGTACTTTTTTTGTAGGGTGTGCGGTTCACAAGATAAATCGAAAAAAAAGTTTTTTTTTGCCCTTTACACGCTTTTCCATCAAAATAGCTATGTTGGGGGAGTCATTCTGAGGTCGTGTTGACCTGATTTTTCATTGCGTTAATAAAAAAATCACAAGAATACATTTACACATACTTATGTAAGAATCGCAGAATGCGCTTCCACAAATAACACGAAAACGGCTTCACCATTTTCGTCTACATACGGAAGACTCTGTCCTGTCCGGGCTTGTTGCGTGAGAGTCCGGTGTACGCTGTCGATGACGAATACCTATTGTAAATGTAAAGATAATCTTGTGTGTAATTTTGTGAATCATCGGATATAAAATCGACGATACCTGTCACGTCTAATAAAGGTACTTGTCAGATCAATTTCTCAGTTCGTACACGTCGTACGTGAATTATGTGTATTATCTTTCTGTAAAGAATGTTGTTTCGTATTTTATTATTTATATTTTTTTTACGTCAAATACCTTCGGTATGAACTTTTGTTTTCGATTTTTTGAATAAATATCTTGCAATCGTGAACAGTCATTTCGATTTGTTAACTAAGGCGGAAACTTACAAATCGAAAACTTCATACCAGGGATGGATGTCGAATTGAGAGTTTTTCTCGTTACCGAAGCTGCGTCGTCCACTGATCAAAAAACGACTGTGCTGAAAGTAAAAGGTATTCAAATTCGTCAAGATTCAGTCGTGTACGAAGTTCCACCCGAAATTCAGAATATCAAACATCATGCAGAATTGATGAAGAACGCTGCGGTGAAAAATGCATGCGCAACGATGAAGTCGCGTCATTTATATCGCGGCAAGTGAACGTTAAATTGAAGGCAGACGTTAAATTGAAGGCAAACGTAGCCAATGTATACTTTGATGAGGATGGAAATTTCAGGATTCAAGAGACTTATCTTAATGTCGCCACCATGAGTTTCTTACCACCACTAAAACCAGAACCTGGCCAGACAGCTGATGAAAATGTTAGCACCAACAGTGGAGAATGTCAGAAAAAAAAGCCTTACATCAGCCACAAAAGATATGGTCCTAGACAAATATAGCACGGGAAAGAACCAAAGCGCGAGTTTATGGATTACCACCTTTGAAGAGGAATGTCGACGTGCAAAGATTAAGCAAGAACAGTACCCAGACGCCCTGCGTTTGTTTCTCGAAGGTTCAGCGTCGGAGTGGTATACGGCAACGCGATGTTTGATAGGAGCAGCAGACTGGCTGTCATGGAGGACAGCATTTTTGGATACGTTCGGCAACAAAGGTTGGATAGATTTAGCTTTTGCTTATAATTATAAATATATAGGTGGTTCTTATAGTGATTACGCGATAAAAAAAATTAAATTTACTTGTAAACGCGGATCCCGAACTTTCCGAAAAATCGCGAATAGGTCATATTGTGGTAGGGCTTCCGGCTTTCGCGCAATCGAGACTGAATAGGACAGAAGTGGTCACCTTTGCTAAACTTATGTCGGATTTAACACAGATTGAGGACGGGTTTAATAGACAGAGAGCAAAGATGGGAAACTTTCCTTCATCTACCTCTTCTAATTCGGCTTTTTCTAGGGACAAGCCCTGGTTGAAGGGAAAACAGCAATTTTGAGACAGGAAGCCGTGTTCAATCTGTGAAAAGCGAGGGAAACCAGGTATGATGCATCCGGAAGATAAGTGTTATTTTAGAGAAAGAAAACCACAGGATAAGTCAGGGAACGTAAAATTGGCAAATAACACAGAGCTAGAAAGCTTATTCAACGTAGATGAGGACCTAAAAAACTAGTGTTGCCTCCCCTCATAGGATTGTCAGTGAGTGTTGAAAATGAAGAAGGTGAAGGTTTGTATGACCCCGCAGCAAATATCACAATTTGTTCTTACAAATATTTTAAAAAGCTGAAAAAGAAAATGTATATTCCCAAATCACTCACTTACAGGACCTTGACAGGGGAGGATAAAATAAAGGGGGTCATTTACGTACGTATGAGAATTGGCAGAATAGAAAAACGAGTGCGAATGTTCGTTGTTGATAAAAAAGATTTCAAATATGATGTTTTGATAGGATTAAACTCAATAATGAACTTCCGGTTGAGACAGGATCATTTGTGTAAGATGACACAAGTACCAATAGATGTGAAAGAAGATGAAGTGAGTTGGGAAAACGGAATGCCATTAAAGGTAAACAATCAGCCAACGAGTGAGGTATCAGTCAACTGGAACGAGTATATTCCTGTAGAAAAATTCAATATGAAAGTAGAACATTTGGAAAAAGAGAAAAAGAAGTAATTTACAATTTAGTAGATAAGTTTGGAGATGTGTTTGCTAAAGATCAATATGATATTGGAACAATTAAGGAAAGTGATTATCAGGCCTGTATTGAATTAACTGAGCATAAATATGTAGCAAAGAGACCATATCGTTGTTCAATAGATGATCAGAGGGAGATTGAGAGTCAGGTCACAGAGCTCTTGAAACATGGGAGAATAGAGGAATCGAGTTCCCCTTTTGCGGCACCAGTCACGTTGGCGTATAAAAAAACAGGGGAGGGGGGAAAAAAGGAGAAAAATCGGTTATACATAGACTTCCGTGAATTAAATAAATTATTAGTCCCGGAAAGTCAGCCATTCCTACTGATTGAGATTATAATTTTAAAGACTAGGGACTGCAAATGGTTTTCCGCCCTCGATATTAATTCGGCCTTCTGGTCGATCCCAATCCGCAAAAGAGACAGGTACAAAACAGCCTTTATAACCCAGACCGGGCACTTCCAATGGATAAGTCTCCCATTTGGCCTGAAAAATTCGCCTGCTGTGTTCCAGCGTATCTTATCTGGGATGATTAGAAAAAAAATGTAACTTGGTCATATTGTAGTATTATTAAATTTTCTGGCATAGCCAAATAAATGAAAATCATGTTACATGTCTTTTATATTTTATCAGTCATCATGAAATATTTCAGTCTAGGCTTCTACTAGGTCAAGTGTTCGTGAGATATTATTCGTTTACCCCTTTACCTATCTTGGCGTCGTATAAGTCTTCTATGAGAAATACGAGGTAGCGCGAACTCACTCCGCTCGTTCGCCCCCTGTCTCGCTGTTGTATTGGAATGGTATGTGACAATTCAAGTCTAGGGGACATGGAAAAATTTCGACTATCCAGCCTTTATTTATTTAATTATTTAATTATTTAATTATTCATTATTATTTATTTATTTATTTATTTATTTATTTATTTATTTATTTATTATTAATTCTTGTACTAGGTCAAGTGTTCGTGAGATATTATTCGTTTACCCCTTTACCTATCTTGGCGTCGTATAAGTCTTGTATGAGAAATATGAGGTAGCGCGAACTCGCTCCGCTCGTTCGCCCCCTGTCTCGCTGTTGTATTGGAATGGTATGAGACAATTCAAGTCTAGGGGACTTGGAAAAATTTCGACTATCCAGCCATATATGATAGGAAGAGGGACTTAAAAAACTTTACCTATCTTGGCGTCGTATAAGTCTTGTATGAGAAATACGAGGTAGCGCGAACTCGCTCCGCTCGTTCGCCCCCTGTCTCGCTGTTGTATTGGAATGGTATGTGACAATTCAAGTCTAGGGGACTTGGAAAAATTTCGACTATCCAGCCTTTATTTATTTAATTATTCAATTATTTAATTATTTAATTATTTAATATTATTTATTTATTTATTTATTTATTTATTTATTTATTTATTTATTTATTTATTTATTTATTTATTTATTTATTTATTTATTTATTTATTTATTTATTTATTTATTTATTTATTTATTTATTTATTTATTTATTTATTTATTTATTATTAATTCTTGTACTAGGTCAAGTGTTCGTGAGATATTATTCGTTTACCCCTTTACCTATCTTGGCGTCGTATAAGTCTTGTATGAGAAATATGAGGTAGCGCGAACTCGCTCCGCTCGTTCGCCCCCTGTCTGGAAAATTTTCTAATTATTAATTATATTAATTATTTAATTATTTATTTATTTATTTATTTATTTAATTATTAAATTATTTCATTATTTAATTATTTATTTATTTATTTATTTAATTATTAATTAATTAATTAATTATTTATTATTATTACGCGGGGTGTACTCGCGAATTTCTGAATCACCCAAGGGGTAGAGATTTTCTAATTATTAATTATAATTAATTATCTAATCATATATTTATTTATTTATTTATTTATTTAATTATTTATTTATTTAATTATTTAATTAAATAATTATTTAATTATTTAATTATTCATTTATTTAATTATTTATTTATTAATTAATTAATTATTTATTATTATTACGCCAGGTGTACTCCCGAATTTCTGAATCACCCACGGGGTAGAGATTTCTCTTGACGGGGGGGGGGGGGGGGGGGGGGGGGTGTACTCGCGAGTTGTTTCAAAATCGGGGTCCGGCGAGAGAAAAGACATGGAACATGTCAAAATAAATTAGATGCCTTTTGCTGTAATTATATCGACGATATTTTGATTTTTTCAAAAACGTTTGAAGAGCATATTAAACATTTGGAGGCACTAATGGAGGCAATTTGAAAAGAGGGATTTCGTTTGAAATTCATAAAATGTAGTTTTGCAATGAAATCAGTGCAATATTTGGGACACGAAATTACAGAAAATTCAGTAAAACCTCTGCGGGATAATGTTGTGGCCATTAAAAATTTCCCAGTTCCAAAGTCGCGGAAAAACGTTCGGCAATTTCTAGGGAAAATCAACTTTTATAATTAATACATCCCACAAGCAGCAAAGATATTAGAACCATTTCATAGACTATTAAGAAAAAACGTTGAATTTGAGTGGGACATGGACTGTCAGAAAACTTTTGAAAGAATAAAGGAATATCTATCGTCAACTCCTGCCCTAGCTATTTTTGATCCCCAGTTACCGATTTATATTTACACAGATGCGAGTTTGGAAGGTATGGGGGCGGTATTAAAACAAGTACAGAGAAACGGAGAAGAGAAAACTGTAGCCTACTTCTCTAGAAAACTGAATGAGGCTCAGAAAAAAAAAGAAAGCCATATATATAGAAAGTTTTGCTATCCGAGAAGCCATTAAATATTGGAAATATTGGCTGATAGGCAGAAAATTTAAGGTATTTACGGATCACAAACCGCTGGAAAAGTTGAATCTTAAGTCTAGGCCAGATGAGGAGTTGGGTGATATTATAAATTATTTGTTGCAATTTGATTTTGAAGTGATATACAGGCCGGGCATAGCGAACGCAGAGGCTGACTGTTTATCTAGGAATCCAGTGTTAGATAGCCAGACAGAAACAGAAGATGAAGATCCTATTCGAACCGTGAATACAATAACAATAGAAGAAATAAAATTAGGTCAGAAAGACATAATACGACAGAAGAATGATCGAGAGAAAAACGGTGTGGTACCTACTACGAAAAATAGGTAAACATGAGCGAATAGTCTTGAATGTAGAAGTCGGAAGAAAGCTGATAAGAGAAACTCATTTGAAATTTGGTCATACTTATAGGAACAAAACAACTGTCAGAATTCCTGAAAACAAAATATTATTTTCGAAATATGTACAGAGAAATTGGAAATTTTTGTGGGTCATGCGAAGTATGCATAAAAAATAAGTCAAGACAGGGCTCGAAATTGGGGCTGTTGGGGCGTTCCAAATAATGTCTTTAGATACGGTGGGAGGCTTTGGCGGAAAACGCTCCACAAAACGTTATTTGCATCTTCTTACTGACCATTTTACCCGATACGCGTACATTCTTGCATCAGCAAATCAGACTGCTCAAGAATTTATTCGATTGATACGTAGTGTACACGAAAATAATAAAATACAGTTGTTACTGACGGATCAGTACGGTGGTTTGTGTTCGAAGGAGTTTAGGCAATATTTATTAGATAACAGAATAGATCATGTTTATACAGCAGTCGATAACGCTTCTTCGAATGGGTTGAATGAACGTGCAGGACAGACCTTTGTTAACAGAATAAGATGTCGGATAAATGAAAACGAAAGTAAGATAGCATGGTCTACAATCGCAAAGCGATGCGTATCAGAATACGATGATACGATCCATTCATCAACTAGCTTCACCCCAAACTATCTTATGAACGGGGTTTTACCCGAAATAGTTCCAATGGAATTTGAGATGGAAAGAAACTTTGAAGAAGATAGAAAAAAAGCATTTGAGAATTCGTGCAAAGCACACGAAATAAATAAGAAGCGTTACGATAAAAAAAGGGTGGAGGTTTCGTTTGAAATTGGAGAGAAAATATACGTTGAAAACGGAAATAAATTGAATAGAAGTAAGCTCGATGAGATCAGGATAGGGCCATTCCCTATAGTTCAGAAAGTTTCTAACACCGTCTTTAAAGTCAATGTAGGACAAAACAAACCAGATCACCGACTGTATCACGTCAGTAAAATGATTCCGGTTAGGGCTTCATGGATCGGTGAATCAGACTGCTAATTGTTGTTCTTGAGGGCCAAGAAGGCCTTGGATGCCTGCGAATGTAGTGCAGATTAGAACCATTCAAAGGATGAAAGTGGTCTCATTACACTTAGCAGGTAGAGGAAACATGATGCCGCTCTGCTAGTGTTTCCGCCGCTGCATATGATCCGCGAAGGCAAATTGGTTGGTTGACCTTTGAGTCGGCGAGTAGAACGACGGCCGAAGAAGTATTTCGGCAGGATCGCAGCATCGCTGCTAGTTAGGGCCCGATCCACTCTTGTTTGCTGTCTTGGAATGGGGGGATGTAAGAATCGCGGAATGCGCTTCCACAAATGACACGAAAACGGCTTCACCATTTTCGTCTACATACGGAAGACTCTGTCCTGTCCGGGCTTGTTGCGTGAGAGTCCGGTGTACGCTGTCGATGACGAATACCTATTGTAAATGTAAAGATAATCTTGTGTGTAATTTTGTGAATCATTGGATATAAAATCGTCGATACCTGTCACGTCTAACAAAGGTACTTGTCAGATCAATTTCTCAGTTCGTACACGTCGTACGTGAATTATGTGTATTATCTTTCTGTAAAGAATGTTGTTTCGTATTTTATTATTTATATTTTTTTTACGTCAAATACCTTCGGTATGAACTTTTGTTTTCGATTTTTTGAATAAATATCTTGCAATCGTGAACAGTCATTTCGATTTGTTAACTAAGGCGGAAACTTACACTTATATTGTAAATTTGATGAGGATTATTTTTGTATCGAAGTATTTTTGTCATATACTACCTACGCGGTTTGCAAGAAAAAACAAAAAAGACAATTTTTGTTGAGCCCCCTGGAGAAGAAGCACCTCACTTACCCATGATGAACTCTCTGGAATTCTTAAGGAGATCATTTCCAACATATATGCACAAGAAAATCTATGCTGGAGGATAGCGCCACGTTAGTTAGCATTCAAATATCAATTTTGACTGACCTACATTGTTCAATTAGGGTGTTAGGTTTAGGACTCAAGTATTTTTAAGCGCATCTGCAATTCAGTTATAGACCAACTAGGTACTCAATAGTTTTTTGAGTAATTATCGCCTTTGTTGTTTCATATATTTCACTTTTGGCACAATTCAGAAATGTTTTCATCATCATCTTTTCATCTGTACACCTTCAATTTCTGCATAATTCTCAACTCTTCCTTGGTACTGCAAAAATTTTTCCGTTTCTCTAGGATATATATTGAAATTCAAAATAATTATTGTATTCAGCATTACACTAGACATACCTACTGCATTTGCATTCTCACCTTGAATTGCTTTAAGGTATTTTTATGTTGAAACGTTTGCATGAATGTTTGGAAGCGCTTCTCATCCATGATGATGACACTTTTTCACAATCATACTTGGATAGTTTGATTACATAACAAGTTTTCTACCGGCAATACTTTGAATAGAAATTTTACTTTAGAGGGAAAAACATTACTTTATTTAATTATGATAGCTTAGCGCAACCATCGTCACTATTTGTTTTCAAAAATGAGAAAAATTATTATTTTATTGCTGCCTAATTTGTTGTACCTTTATTACACATAATACAGTATTATCAAACCATGAACAGCAATCAAGTATCAAACAGGAGAGTGCTCATTTTTACTGTACAAATTGTTGTCCCTCAATATGTTGTTATTTCTTAACAAATTCTCAGATTGCGTATGCTTTGTTTAACATTTTGGGTTTAGTACAGAGTCTTATGGCAAATTAGCAATTTTCAAAAAATCATAGGAAAAGAATGAACAATTTTAGAAAGCTAAAACTTGGCTCGAATAAACAATTTATTACCAAGATTTACATTTCTAATAGAACCATTGTTCTAAATTAATTTTTTAATTTTTTACAATTTTTCAGAAAATTGCTTGTAAGTATAGGGTACCTACAGTAATGTAACAGCGCTGTTAGAGAGCGGGGAACTTAGACCTAGATTGCAACAAACGTAGCGGAATTTTGATGCGCTGTGACAAACCTGTGAACAAGATTTTGGTGCTGTGCCCATACCTCTATTATGTACTGTGGGTTAAAATAGTGATATGAGTTAAAACAAACGCCATCTACAATCTATATGTGTACTTCAATTTTGAATACCAAATCAATGCAAGGTGAAAAATGTTCAGCTCTCTAATGTAATTAATTTTTGATTTTGTAAGTAAGTAACTGTTTTCACTTCACCCCCGCTAAATGTTCCAATATTTTATCAAATTTTAGACTTTGTGACGTCGACGAGGTTCGACGTCACGTATCCCTCGTATAGTAGAATTGTTCGAAACTCGTCAAAGCAAAATTGTAGCGTATACTATACCGATCGTACATATATTCTCTTTTTACCGTTATTCACCAACGTTCGTTAAATCTGACTCACCTTACTGCATGTACAATATGAATAAGATGTACACTAAATTACTAATAGGCCACTAGATTCATATGACAAAATTCGAGAGATTTCATCATCTATTTTCTTTGTATCACGACGAATACGCAGTTACCTCGTAAATCAACTTTCGACCAAAATTCATTTTCCACCTCTCATTCTCGCCTAATCACAACGTTTTTGCGATACTTTGTATAATTAAATATTTTATTTTGCACCAAGTGAACTTAGTAGTTAGTAGTAAGGTACCCCTTTGAGAACACTTGACCTCTATGACAGTGGTCAATGTCACGGGGACATGAAAAAAAAAAAAAAAATGACAAAAATTTTTTTTCTATTTTTTTTGATGAAAATTTTTTCCTGTTTCGTCACGCATGATTAATCGCCCATGATTCATCCCCATTCGCCATTGATTCATGCACCTGTGACATTTATTTTATTGTATTAGAATGAAAATTTAATCAACTTGTGAAAATTTAATCTCCGTTACGCTCGATTGCATTTAGATAATGAGTTTTTTTCCTATCATGATTTTAATTAACTTGTATGAAAATTTAATCTCCGTTACGCTCGATTGCATTTAGATATTGAGGTGTATAATTGATGAGTTTTATTTTCAATTTCGGAATATGAGTAGCTTCACACTGTATATGCATATAGGAAATCAGTTATCGTTTAATTATATTTAGATAATGAGGTGTATAATCGAGAATGAAAATTGAATTACCATGTGTTTACATCTGTACTACATTCCATGGTGATGATTTCAAAAAAAAGTAAAAAAAAAAAACAAGTGTCTACAAATAAACCTAATTACATTTGTATGATATCGCATTCCTGATGATTAGTTAACATCCAATTACATTTAGATGATGAAGTACACCATTGTATGAGAGAGATAGCTCTCTTTGATTTAGGAGTATTCAGATTTTTTTCTACCAAGTATACATAACCAGACAGCTCTCATACACTCTATGAGCCTAGCCCACTGTTTCTCATAGGCCTACCGAGTGACACCAAAAAAACTATAAAATACAGGTCCCATTGACTGTATTTTTCATTGCGCCTACAGCCTCCTTCGAGAGAACATCTCTGTCTTGACTAGATATTTTTTCAAAGTTTTTGTCAGTGTCTGATGCACTTAATCTTGGGGTGATAACCCAGGCTGATAGAAAGATGGAAGCTTTTCAGGGCTACAATGTGAAACAATTACGCGAGCTCGCTCGCTCTGTACATATTAGATATTACTATAAGCTTAATAAAGTAGATCTAGTTATAGCGCTTACTAACAACTCTAATGTAAGTGTAAATATTACTAACATCCAAAAAAATGAAAAAACTTGCACGCCTAAAATTAATTTAAGTTCTATATTTCCATTTAAGTTAGGTGTTGTGTGTAAATATTCGAAAAAACGTCGTAATATTCCTAAGTGGATGAAAAAAATTATTGAAGGAACTGTAAATACTACTCGTATTTCTTCACATGAAGAAACTCTTCCGTCTAAGGTAGTAGAACCTACGAGTGAAATGATACTCGATACTATTGAAAAAGTAAGACAGATTGTCAGAAATATTAATACTAATGAATATTACAAATTAAATAATATCGATGATTTGATTACTCCAACATTTAATTTGGAAGATATTTTCCCTTTTGAAACAGATTTATTCTCCGAATGTAAAAAAACTCGTACTATTCCTTTATGGTTGAAAAAATATATTAGACCTGCTACGGTAAGGAAGCCTAGAATTATTCCGCATTCAGTCAAGAATAATGTGGATTGCTTCAGAAAAATAAGAAAAACAGTTGAATTTTCAGTACACAAGGAAAAACCAGAATTTTCAGAACGTTTAGACTCGTATGAAGGTATTAAGAGTTCCGACTCTGAATATTTAGTTACTAGAAAACCAACACGTCCTCACGCTCTTGATAAATATGTAAAACCTGTATTTGGTCCTCATCTTCCTTCAGTTCATGTTCCTAAAATTATTGTCACAACTCCGGAACCTGAAAATGTAGGTGATTGTGGGAGTGTAGAAGTTGACATGGATGCTTTCTTATACGAATTATGCGGTGTTCTGCCACCAGCTACTGAAGAAGAATTATTAAATAATGATCTATATTTAAGTGACTCCGACGATGATGATGACGATGATTCCGAGTTGGATAATGAAGATGAAGATGATGACGACGATTCTGATGACAATTCTAGCAGCAACAGCAACAACAACAAGGATGATGGTAAAACGTACTATGGAGGTGGTAAGAGTACTTTTATTAATGTTATCGAGTTGGCTGGTACAAATTATCGTAAGAAATTTGGTGTTACAGAAAAGTACTTCAAATTTACACTTAAAAATAAAATGCCGCGATTAAAAGATGGTAATATCGTTCGGACATGTATGAACGAATTATTTTTGTACGCAAGGTCCACAGTACCTGATACCTGTAAATTAAGTGTTAGTGTAGAAAACCCAAATTTCACCCATGGATACATTTCTACCGGTATCCTTTCATCAAATGATGACATTTTAAATAAGTTGAGTGAAAAACTAACGCAGATTTTGGATTCTGACAAAGCTGTAGACTTAATGGATTGTATTTTCCATTTTCAATTCGTCAGTCTTCCTAAAGGCGCCTCAAATGCGCGTAAAATAATTAATTTAAGTAAAGATAAAAAAACGAAACAATGTATAGTACAGATTAAGAATTCTGATAATTTATGCGCTCCTAGGGCAATTTTGGTTGGTCTGAGTTATCATACAAATGTAATCTTAGGTCGAATATTATCAGTCAATCAAATAAAAACACTCCGAATGGGTCGTACAATTCAAACAGAGATGGCTGAAGAGTTATGCTCACGCTTACACAACTACAACGAGGATGGTTTCACCCTTGAAGACATCCACAATTGCGAGGAGCTACTTAATGTTCAGATTAAAGTCGTTTGCGCTGAAAATTTAAATCGTGTAATTTACAATGGTGATCGCGATAGGGAGATTAAAATTTATCTATATAAAAACGGCAATCATTTCGATTGTATATCGTCCATGAAAGCTTTCTTCGGTGACTCGTACTTTTGTCACAAATGCAATCGAGCGTACCATAAGAAAAACAACCATCGTTGTAAGAAATTGTCCCCACCTTGTCCTCTATGTATGAAAGGAGAACATAGTCTTATGAGTAAAAATAAGATTTTCTGTGTCGAATGTAACCGGTATTGTTTTAATGAACAATGCTATCTCGATCACCAAACCTCAGCGTGTTTGGTCTCTTTTAAATGCGATCAATGTGCCAAGATTTGTAATCGTGATTCGAATCATTTGTGCGGTTATGAAAAATGTTTCAACTGTAAAGCACATGTCAAAAAGAACGAACACGATTGTTTCATGCAAAAAGTTAAAGCCAACGGTAGTAGATGTGAATTTGGCTGCACCAATTGTTCCCCACCTAAATTTGTCGAGGTAGAGGAAGAAATAGAAATTCCTCTTGAGGACCATAATTGTGTAGTTAATAATATCGACGTCAACGATGTAGTGAAACGTAACTATAAGAAATTAATATTGCTGAACCATCCGGACAAAGGTGGTACTCATGAAGCTTGTATACGATTAAATGCCGCCTACGCCGAGGTAAAAGATTTGAAGAATAATACTATTTCTTGTAAATCTTTTCACGAACACACGGACACGTTTAAGACATTAGGTGTCCAATGTGATAATTTTAATGGTCCCACCTTCGAAACTCGTAAGAAAGTAATTCAACTACCTCAAAAAATCAACAAGAAGTGCTCTTATACCGAACGTTATATATTTTTCGACTACGAATGTCGACAAGAATCTGGGGTACATATACCGGTACCTAATCTTATTGTAGCGCACGATTTTGAGGGTAATAGTTATAGATTTAATAATAATGACGAATTTTGCAAATGGTTAATTTCTAAAGAGCACCAAGGATACACAGCTATTGCGCACTACGCCAAAGGTTATGATAGTCAATTCATAATGCAATATTGCATAAAAAATACCATAACTCCCTACACGATATACAACGGCACAAAATTGATGCTTTTGGAGATACCGAATGTAAAAATTAAGGTTATCGATAGTTTTAATTTCATATCCGCGCCTCTAGCGTCCTTCCCAAAAACATTTGGTTTAAAGGAGCTTAAAAAGGGATATTTCCCTCATTTCTTCAATACTATGGTTAATACGAATTATGTGGGTCCGATTCCCGATAAAAAATATTACGGTTACGATACCATGAAATGTGACGCTCGAAAAGCATTCTTGACTTGGTACGTAGAAAAAATTCGCGAAAATTATATTTTTGACCTTAAGAAAGAGTTAATCGCTTATTGTAATTCTGATGTAGACATTCTAAGACGTAGTTGTTTGAAATTACGCAACGAGTTCTTGGAAATTGCCAACATAGATCCTTTCCAGTATGTAACGCTCCCCTCTGTCTGTATGGCGATATTTCGATCAAAATACTTAAAGGATAAGACATTAGGTGTCTTTGATACTGAGTTAAAAGATCAGTATTCTAAATCTTCTATTGCATGGTTGAAATCATTTGAAAATGAAAATATTCAACACGCCTTAAATGGTGGAGAGGTTGAAATATGTGGGGATAAAGTCGATGGTTTTGACGAAAACACTAATACCGTATATCAGTATCAGGGCTGTTTTTGGCATGGATGCCAGAAATGTTACATGGGGGACAGTGTGAACAACGTTAATAAAACAAATATGGACGATTTGTATGAAAAAACAAAAGAGAGAAGGGAACAGCTCGTAAGGGCTGGCTATAATGTAGTCGAGATTTGGGAATGTGAATGGAAAAACTCGCCATTGTATAAGAAATATAAAAATGTGGAAGTTATTTCGCCTCTGAATCCACGTGATG
Source organism: Aspidiotus rigidus (assembly GCA_035079385.1). NCBI lineage: Eukaryota > Metazoa > Arthropoda > Insecta > Hemiptera > Diaspididae > Aspidiotus > Aspidiotus rigidus. The sequence goes on from JAVHKY010000052.1 coordinate 5,706,369, forward strand.
CGTACTTCGGTGGTCGGACTGAAGTCATAAAATTAAAAGGTCATTCCAATGACAGTAGAAAGATTAAATATATCGATATATGTAGTCTTTATCCGAGTGTCCTATATTCCGAGAAGTTCACAATCTCTCACCCATCTAAGATCTATAATCCTAAGGTTTATGATGAGAAATGGTTTCGTCTGGTGAAATGTAAAGTTTTACCTCCTCAAAAATTGTATATTCCCACATTACCGGCCAAGATTAAAATGGCGAAATCTGAAAAACTAGTGTTTGCTCTGTGTCGCACCTGTGCTGAGACTTGTTGTCGCAAATGTATACATTCTGAAGAGAAAAGAACCTTCACAGGTACTTGGACGACGGAAGAGTTGAAAGTAGCCTTAGAGAAGGGTTATAAAGTACTAGAAATTTATGAAGTTTGGAATTTCAATAGTAGTACTGATATATTTAAAGATTACATAAATGATTTTATTAAAATTAAGTTAGAATCTAGCCCACACAGTTATCCCTCTAACGAAGCCTACGCAACAGATGTAAAAATTAGACAAGGTATAATACTAGACTTGGATAATATAAAACCTAATATTGTGAAAAGAACCATGGCCAAATTGTGCATGAATTCTTTGTACGGTAAGTTTGGTCAACGAGATAATATGTGTCAAACGGAATTTGTTACAGAACCTAGTAAATTCTACAAAATTTTACTTAACGATAAGTTGGAAGATGTAAATGTCTTCTACATTTCCGATGAAATGGTACAGATGACATACAGATATAAAGATATGTACGTAGATAATCACTTTAATACTAATATTTTCATTGCGTTATTCACAACAGCCAATGCTAGACTTCGTTTACACAATCAGCTTGAAAAATTAGGTGAAGCTGTAGTGTATTGTGATACAGATTCTATAATTTATTACGACGATGGTAAAAATACTGTACCAACAGGCGATCTGTTGGGTGAATGGACAGATGAACTGAGTGGGGGATATATAACTAAATTTTTAGCTACAGGTCCGAAGTCCTATTACTATACAACGAGTAATGGTAAGGAAGTTACTAAAGTGAAGGGTTTCACCCTTCATCATAATAATGCTGCAAAAATTAATGGAGAAGCTTTGGAAAAATTAATTGATGGTAAAATTGAAAACATTGTAGTAACAAATAATCAGATAACCCGCGATAAAAATAGTAAACAATTAGTTAATAAAGAGGAGACAAAAACCCTCGCATTCAACTTTGACAAACGTATCATCTCAGATGATTACAATACCATACCTTACGGTTACAAATAAGTTAGATGGGATAAATTTAAGTTTATGGTATGTCTGACAGTACATATGGGTGATTCTCAAAATTAGGGCATATTTCAAGTGAATAAAATTTTTTTTGCTGAAGAGCTATTTTTCAGGATTTTTTTCTGTAGGTTGTTAGTAGACAAGTCCCTGATACTAGTACACGCCTTTAGCTTAATTCATTCCAAGAAGGGGCGGGGGTAGAGGGTATTCAAAAATATTGATCCATTACGTAGGAATTTCCATCGTAATGGCAACCATGGTGTAAGAATTTCCATCGTAGTGGCAACCAAAATGTAAGAATTTCTTTGGTAATGGCTAGACTGGATGGCTGATTTTCAAGTATCTAGATATCATAACGTTGATATTGCAAGGTGAGTTGACTAACAGCATAATTATGTACGTTTGTTACACTTTAATGAGTGCCTAAATTCCCTTAATTTCAGGTGAATATTGTCATTTGTAGAATACAAAATAATGGTCCATTCTGTTTTTTGGCTGACATGAAGCTAGCAACACAAGAGGAATATCACATGTAAGGATTTAAACTATACTCATTTTACTATTTAGTAATAAGAAAATATAATTGAACAATATAATTGAACTCACAAAGGAGAAACAAAAAACATGACTAAAAAAAGTAACTTCATCGGCTGCTAAAAACATAAAGAACACAAAATGTGAACAAGTAATATTCTCTAGGATTTCTTCATACTCCTGAATCCAAATGTTGTAAATAGATGAACCATGAATTTAACTTACAAAATAAACTTACAAAAAAGAAAAAAAAAAAAAGAACTAAAACAGGTAACTTCTGTCTGAACAAGTAACATTCTCTAGGATTTCTTTATACTCCTGAATCCAAATGTTGTAAATAGATGAACCATGAATTTAACTTTTCTTAAGTCGGAGTCGTTCCTTTTGTGATAGGACCGTGACAGAACATGAAGCTTCGAGTAGGTAGTTGACAAAACCTGCAAGAATTCTAAATTATCATTTCAGATAAAGAATATTATCCAGAAACTTGAAAAGGGTACACTGGTAGAAAAATCTCACAGCCTCAATCCATCGTAGTGGTCAGAATTATTACCGCCACTACGAAAGAAACCCATCGTAGTGGTCAAAATTATTTTACTGCCACTACAAAAGATAAGCAAAAATGTCCACGGCCAAGGAAAACGTGTCGATAAATCAAATTTAAAGCCTCATACAATAGTTTTTTCAGCTATTATTGACAATTTAATTACAATATGCTTACCAATTTTTTATAATGCTTCTTCTTTTCTAGGATTCTCTTCCATGCAGGCGAGATTTGACGAGCCACTACAAAAGAACCGCGAAATTGTAAATACGACACTTCTCAGACACTTTTGATAATAAAACCTGGATGATGTTATTTGAATTGATAATCTAAGCTGTTATTCTCTACCTGAGCCGACAAGCAAACAGCCAGCTCGCGACATGAAAATAATATTCAACCAGTGTGACCGGAAGAGCCACTTCAAAATTATGAAAAAATAGCCACGGCGATGGAACTACAAACTGTTACCAAACTTTGAGTTTAACCTGAGGAAGTGTGGTGTACTCACAGTCACTATTCTTGGCATTAATAGTTACTTTCACTCCTGCTAGTGAATTTCTGTCAACGTTTTCCGAGGAAAAACAGATTTATTACATCATTTTACCAAACTCAAGATTTGAATCTATTTGAGGTTACAGCCACTACGATGGAACATTTTGTATATTTTGATTCATTTTGAGGTACATGAAGGGGTGGGGGCACAAATCTATGTGGCTATACAGAAATTTTAAGGCCTAAAAAAATCGAAAAAAATTTTTTGTCATTCTTTTTTTTCATGTCCCCAAGGGGACATGAAAAAAAGACAAAAAATTTTTTTCGATTTTTTTAGGCCTTAAAATTTTTTTATTTAGTCACGCTCGATTGCATTTATGAAATTTAATTGTCATTTTCGATTTTTTTAGGCCTTAAAATTTTTTCATTTCGTCACGCTTGATTGCATTTATGAAATTTAATATTGTTATTTGCTGTTGGACAAAGCGTGAATGATACTTTGCGAATATTTTTTTGAAATTCGAAAATGGAAATATGAAATTTCGTTGATTTCATTTCAGTTAATGAAGCGTGTAATCTTTTTGGAAATGAAAATTCAATTATCGATTATCTTCGCACGAAATTAATTAACTGGTGGAGATTACTTTGTTTTTTTTTACTTTTTGCTCGTGTATGAGTATCGGGTATTGTCATTAACTTTGTTTTTTTTCTTGCTCTCGTACCTATACGAATCGTCATTTGCTTGCCTCGCTCACGCCTCCATTGTAACTGTAGTATTTCTTGTCAGGTAGGGGCCCTAGTTTCGAAAGAATTTCTCATATTTTATCATTTTCTCCAAATTTCTTTGCGCAATTCATGCTATTCGGAAATTTTCCCCTCCCTCCCCACCTACATTGAAGATGTAATATTTTTGGTCTTCTTCAGAATGAAATCTAGATATGTGACTTATCAAAAATGTGTTCCATATTCGAACCACTTGAGAAGAACATCGGCAAAAAATTAAGCTTTCTTGAATAAGACCTTACATTTCAGCGTATCCAAATCAGAATCATATCCAGAGTCGTTCAAATATAAGTCGTTATTCAAGAAAACTTAAGTCTTTGCTAACGTTCTGATGGTATTTTTTGTCGTTTTATGTCCTATCAGACATGACCTGACGGTCTTTTTTTTCATTATATGTACTGTCAGACGTGACCTGACAATAGATTTATGTACTGTCAGATATGACTTGACGGTCTTTTTTTTCATTATATGTACTGTCAGACATGACCTGACAATAGATTTATGTACTGTCAGATATGACCTGACGGTCTTTTTTTTCATTATATGTACTGTCAGACATGACCTGACAATAGATTTATGTACTGTCAGATATGACTTGACGGTCTTTTTTTTCATTATATGTACTGTCAGACATGACCTGACAATAGATTTATGTACTGTCAGATATGACCTGACGGTCTTTTTTTTCATTATATGTACTGTCAGACATGACCTGACAATAGATTTATGTACTGTCAGACATGACCTGACAATAGATTTATGTACTGTCAGATATGACCTGACGGTCTTTTTTTTTCATTATATGTACTGTCAGACATACCATAAACTTAAATTTATCCCATCTAACTTATTTGTAACCGTAAGGTATTGTATCGTAATCATCTAAGATAATACGTTTATCGAAATTGAACGATAAAGTTTTTGTTTCATCCTTATTTGTAAGCTGCTTTGTTGTCTTATCACGACTAATCTGACTATTTGTCACCTTAATTTCGTTTATAGCGCCATCAATGAGAGCTTCTAAAGATTCGGCATTCAATTTCTCAGTATTCCTGTGATGCAAAGTGAAACCTTTTATTTTTGTTACGTCTTCATTTTTATTAGTTTTATAATAGTAAGATTTTGGACCCGAGGCTAACATTTTCGTTATATGTCCACCACTGAGTTCGTCTGTCCATTCACCCAGCAGATCGCCGGTTGGTACAGTATTTTTACCGTTATCGTAATACATTATCGAATCAGTGTCCATGTAGATTACATCCTCTTTAAGTTCAGAAATTTTTTCATACAGTCTTAAACGAGCGTGACTAGTTGTAAAAATTGCCACATAAATATTAGTGTTATAGTTGTTCTTAACGTAATATTCCTTAAACTTATAAGTTATTTGGACCATGTCGTCTGAAATAAAGATTAAGTTGACATCTTCCAAACGTTTATCAAGTAACAATTCATAGAACCTACAGGGATCAGAAACAAATTCGTTCTGGCACATATTTGTTCTTTGACCGAACTTCCCATATAACGAGTTCATGCACAATTTGGCCATAGTACGCCTGACAACGTTGGGGACAATTTTCTTGAGATCTAATTCTATACCTTGTCTAATTTTTACATCTGTTGCGTAGGCTTCGTTAGAGGGATAACTGTGTGGGCTAGATTCTAACTTAATTTTAATAAAATCATTTATGTAATCTTTAAATATATCAGTACTACTATTGAAATTCCAAACTTCATAAATTTCTAGTACTTTATAACCCTTCTCTAAGGCTACTTTCAACTCTTCCGTCGTCCAAGTACCTGTGAAGGTTCTTTTCTCTTCAGAATGTATACATTTGCGACAACAAGTCTCAGCACAGGTGCGACACAGAGCAAACACTAGTTTTTCAGATTTCGCCATTTTAATCTTGGCCGGTAATGTGGGAATATACAATTTTTGAGGAGGTAAAACTTTACATTTCACCAGACGAAACCATTTCTCATCATAAACCTTAGGATTATAGATCTTAGATGGGTGAGAGATTGTGAACTTCTCGGAATATAGGACACTCGGATAAAGACTACATATATCGATATATTTAATCTTTCTACTGTCATTGGAATGACCTTTTAATTTTATGACTTCAGTCCGACCACCGAAGTACGCATCACGTGGATTCAGAGGCGAAATAACTTCCACATTTTTATATTTCTTATACAATGGCGAGTTTTTCCATTCACATTCCCAAATCTCGACTACATTATAGCCAGCCCTTACGAGCTGTTCCCTTCTCTCTTTTGTTTTTTCATACAAATCGTCCATATTTGTTTTATTAACGTTGTTCACACTGTCCCCCATGTAACATTTCTGGCATCCATGCCAAAAACAGCCCTGATACTGATATACGGTATTAGTGTTTTCGTCAAAACCATCGACTTTATCCCCACATATTTCAACCTCTCCACCATTTAAGGCGTGTTGAATATTTTCATTTTCAAATGATTTCAACCATGCAATAGAAGATTTAGAATACTGATCTTTTAACTCAGTATCAAAGACACCTAATGTCTTATCCTTTAAGTATTTTGATCGAAATATCGCCATACAGACAGAGGGGAGCGTTACATACTGGAAAGGATCTATGTTGGCAATTTCCAAGAACTCGTTGCGTAATTTCAAACAACTACGTCTTAGAATGTCTACATCAGAATTACAATAAGCGATTAACTCTTTCTTAAGGTCAAAAATATAATTTTCGCGAATTTTTTCTACGTACCAAGTCAAGAATGCTTTTCGAGCGTCACATTTCATGGTATCGTAACCGTAATATTTTTTATCGGGAATCGGACCCACATAATTCGTATTAACCATAGTATTGAAGAAATGAGGGAAATATCCCTTTTTAAGCTCCTTTAAACCAAATGTTTTTGGGAAGGACGCTAGAGGCGCGGATATGAAATTAAAACTATCGATAACCTTAATTTTTACATTCGGTATCTCCAAAAGCATCAATTTTGTGCCGTTGTATATCGTGTAGGGAGTTATGGTATTTTTTATGCAATATTGCATTATGAATTGACTATCATAACCTTTGGCGTAGTGCGCAATAGCTGTGTATCCTTGGTGCTCTTTAGAAATTAACCATTTGCAAAATTCGTCATTATTATTAAATCTATAACTATTACCCTCAAAATCGTGCGCTACAATAAGATTAGGTACCGGTATATGTACCCCAGATTCTTGTCGACATTCGTAGTCGAAAAATATATAACGTTCGGTATAAGAGCACTTCTTGTTGATTTTTTGAGGTAGTTGAATTACTTTCTTACGAGTTTCGAAGGTGGGACCATTAAAATTATCACATTGGACACCTAATGTCTTAAACGTGTCCGTGTGTTCGTGAAAAGATTTACAAGAAATAGTATTATTCTTCAAATCTTTTACCTCGGCGTAGGCGGCATTTAATCGTATACAAGCTTCATGAGTACCACCTTTGTCCGGATGGTTCAGCAATATTAATTTCTTATAGTTACGTTTCACTACATCGTTGACGTCGATATTATTAACTACACAATTATGGTCCTCAAGAGGAATTTCTATTTCTTCCTCTACCTCGACAAATTTAGGTGGGGAACAATTGGTGCAGCCAAATTCACATCTACTACCGTTGGCTTTAACTTTTTGCATGAAACAATCGTGTTCGTTCTTTTTGACATGTGCTTTACAGTTGAAACATTTTTCATAACCGCACAAATGATTCGAATCACGATTACAAATCTTGGCACATTGATCGCATTTAAAAGAGACCAAACACGCTGAGGTTTGGTGATCGAGATAGCATTGTTCATTAAAACAATACCGGTTACATTCGACACAGAAAATCTTATTTTTACTCATAAGACTATGTTCTCCTTTCATACATAGAGGACAAGGTGGGGACAATTTCTTACAACGATGGTTGTTTTTCTTATGGTACGCTCGATTGCATTTGTGACAAAAGTACGAGTCACCGAAGAAAGCTTTCATGGACGATATACAATCGAAATGATTGCCGTTTTTATATAGATAAATTTTAATCTCCCTATCGCGATCACCATTGTAAATTACACGATTTAAATTTTCAGCGCAAACGACTTTAATCTGAACATTAAGTAGCTCCTCGCAATTGTGGATGTCTTCAAGGGTGAAACCATCCTCGTTGTAGTTGTGTAAGCGTGAGCATAACTCTTCAGCCATCTCTGTTTGAATTGTACGACCCATTCGGAGTGTTTTTATTTGATTGACTGATAATATTCGACCTAAGATTACATTTGTATGATAACTCAGACCAACCAAAATTGCCCTAGGAGCGCATAAATTATCAGAATTCTTAATCTGTACTATACATTGTTTCGTTTTTTTATCTTTACTTAAATTAATTATTTTACGCGCATTTGAGGCGCCTTTAGGAAGACTGACGAATTGAAAATGGAAAATACAATCCATTAAGTCTACAGCTTTGTCAGAATCCAAAATCTGCGTTAGTTTTTCACTCAACTTATTTAAAATGTCATCATTTGATGAAAGGATACCGGTAGAAATGTATCCATGGGTGAAATTTGGGTTTTCTACACTAACACTTAATTTACAGGTATCAGGTACTGTGGACCTTGCGTACAAAAATAATTCGTTCATACATGTCCGAACGATATTACCATCTTTTAATCGCGGCATTTTATTTTTAAGTGTAAATTTGAAGTACTTTTCTGTAACACCAAATTTCTTACGATAATTTGTACCAGCCAACTCGATAACATTAATAAAAGTACTCTTACCACCTCCATAGTACGTTTTACCATCATCCTTGTTGTTGTTGCTGTTGCTGCTAGAATTGTCATCAGAATCGTCGTCATCATCTTCATCTTCATTATCCAACTCGGAATCATCGTCATCATCATCGTCGCAGTCACTTAAATATAGATCATTATTTAATAATTCTTCTTCAGTAGCTGGTGGCAGAACACCGCATAATTCGTATAAGAAAGCATCCATGTCAACTTCTACACTCCCACAATCACCTACATTTTCAGGTTCCGGAGTTGTGACAATAATTTTAGGAACATGAACTGAAGGAAGATGAGGACCAAATACAGGTTTTACATATTTATCAAGAGCGTGAGGACGTGTTGGTTTTCTAGTAACTAAATATTCAGAGTCGGAACTCTTAATACCTTCATACGAGTCTAAACGTTCTGAAAATTCTGGTTTTTCCTTGTGTACTGAAAATTCAACTGTTTTTCTTATTTTTCTGAAGCAATCCACATTATTCTTGACTGAATGCGGAATAATTCTAGGCTTCCTTACCGTAGCAGGTCTAATATATTTTTTCAACCATAAAGGAATAGTACGAGTTTTTTTACATTCGGAGAATAAATCTGTTTCAAAAGGGAAAATATCTTCCAAATTAAATGTTGGAGTAATCAAATCATCGATATTATTTAATTTGTAATATTCATTAGTATTAATATTTCTGACAATCTGTCTTACTTTTTCAATAGTATCGAGTATCATTTCACTCGTAGGTTCTACTACCTTAGACGGAAGAGTTTCTTCATGTGAAGAAATACGAGTAGTATTTACAGTTCCTTCAATAATTTTTTTCATCCACTTAGGAATATTACGACGTTTTTTCGAATATTTACACACAACACCTAACTTAAATGGAAATATAGAACTTAAATTAATTTTAGGCGTGCAAGTTTTTTCATTTTTTTGGATGTTAGTAATATTTACACTTACATTAGAGTTGTTAGTAAGCGCTATAACTAGATCTACTTTATTAAGCTTATAGTAATATCTAATATGTACAGAGCGAGCGAGCTCGCGTAATTGTTTCACATTGTAGCCCTGAAAAGCTTCCATCTTTCTATCAGCCTGGGTTATCACCCCAAGATTAAGTGCATCAGACACTGACAAAAACTTTGAAAAAATATCTAGTCAAGACAGAGATGTTCTCTCAAAGGAGGCTGTAGGCGCAATGAAAAATACAGTCAATGGGACCTGTATTTATAGTTTTTTTGGTGTCACTCGGTAGGCCTATGAGAAACAGTGGGCTAGGCTCATAGAGTGTATGAGAGCTGTCTGGTTATGTATACTTGGTAGAAAAAAATCTGAATACTCCTAAATCAAAGAGAGCTATCTCTCTCATACAATGGTGTACTTCATCATCTAAATGTAATTGGATGTTAACTAATCATCAGGAATGCGATATCATACAAATGTAATTAGGTTTATTTGTAGACACTTGTTTTTTTTTTTTACTTTTTTTTGAAATCATCACCATGGAATGTAGTACAGATGTAAACACATGGTAATTCAATTTTCATTCTCGATTATACACCTCATTATCTAAATATAATTAAACGATAACTGATTTCCTATATGCATATACAGTGTGAAGCTACTCATATTCCGAAATTGAAAATAAAACTCATCAATTATACACCTCAATATCTAAATGCAATCGAGCGTAACGGAGATTAAATTTTCATACAAGTTAATTAAAATCATGATAGGAAAAAAACTCATTATCTAAATGCAATCGAGCGTAACGGAGATTAAATTTTCACAAGTTGATTAAATTTTCATTCTAATACAATAAAATAAATGTCACAGGTGCATGAATCAATGGCGAATGGGGATGAATCATGGGCGATTAATCATGCGTGACGAAACAGGAAAAAATTTTCATCAAAAAAAATAGAAAAAAAATTTTTGTCATTTTTTTTTTTTTTTTCATGTCCCCGTGACATTGACCACTGTCATAGAGGTCAAGTGTTCTCAAAGGGGTACCTTACTACTGTAGTTTTTTTCCGATTCTCTACCCTTGTAGCCCATCACAAAGTGGCGCCCGAACTAAATTTTATTCAATTATCGAGTTTTTCCGTTCGCGTCGAATATCAGTAAATTCTGTCAATCGCCGTTCTTGAAAATCGTATAATACCGGTACACATAATTTTTTTTCCTCTCATATTTTCTTTTTAAATCAACCTATTCGCACCTTTGGCTTATTTTTGGGTATCAACTGACCCAAAATGGCACAAAAAATATGGAACAACGTTCGAGAAGAAGAAGACGAATTAGCTGTCAGAAAGGAGCTCAGCGAAGTGGTTCGTAAAATGCAAAATAGCTTCAACATTACGATCGCCAGAATGGAACTCAGTTTCTCCAGGGCAATCAACGAGCTGACAGAGAGATGGATAGAAAGCAACGATCTTGACCAAGAACGATGAAACCAATGCCAGCGAAGATGTATTCCTACAGCCAACGTGACCAGTCGCTACGAGAAAACAAGGATACCACCAAGGTTTGGACGCGATGAATATTACACTAGTTGGAAAGATGGCCAGACCAGCAGCACTCCACGACAAATTTTTCGGAATCAAAGTTTTGAATATTCTAAAAAATTTTTCTCAAAAAATTCTCCGTAAGTACCACTAGAAATGGTTGTTACTAATAGATTCGTTATGTCGTTTATATGTTAGCATTCATTGTAAGTCAACACCTTCCCCTTTCTTGCAAGTTAGCACAAATGTATATTTTACTCTTTTCAATTAATCACTATCTTTTTCTATCGCCCAATAAATACGCGTTGTAAACAAGTCATGTAAATATGGTATCGAATACCAATATCACGCTCGTTTTCTATACCCGATGTACATATTTAATTACGGCATTTTTATCGTCATTTTTTTTTCGTATTTATCCCATATCGAAATATGTATATTATGTATATCTAATCTTATAAGCAAACTCGGACACAGCCCCCAGGTAATTCACCCATTCTAGCCAATTCAAATTTCTTTTTTAGCGCGAGGGGTATTGTGACGTCGAAGAGGTTCCGTATCCCTCGTATAGTAGAATTGTTCGAAACTCGTCAAAGCAAAATTGTAGCGTATACTATATCCGATCGTACATATATTCTCTTTTTACCGTTATTCACCAACGTTCGTTAAATCTGACTCATCTTACTGCATGTACAATATGAATAAGATGTACACTAAATTACTAATAGGCCACTAGATTCATATGACAAAATTCGAGAGATTTCATCATCTATTTTCTTTGTATCACGACGAATACGCAGTTACCTCGTAAATCAACTTTCGACCAAAATTCATTTTCCACCTCTCATTCTCGCCTAATCACAACGTTTTTGCGATACTTTGTATAATTAAATATTTTATTTTGCACCAAGTGAACTTAGTAGTTTTTTCCGATTCTCTACCCTTGTAGCCCATCACAGACTTGGAAATTAAAAAAAAAAAAAGAAGAAAATAACAGACACTTCCTATGGTAAAATATTTTCCCAAAATTGAAACATAAAACCAAACAAAAAAGTTGAAATTTTGTCATTGTACTTCTCTTAAAGCTGCTCAAATTCATCTACTTGACCCAGGTCATTTCAGATCCTCGCTTTTGGAGTTGCGCAATTGATATTTTTCAATTTTTATAAGTAGACCAACTTACCAAGATATTGACTTGACCAGTACCTATGTCCGTCGCTTCTTCCAACTCGAGGAAAAGGTATCAAACTAGCCGTTTGCTGACGTTTTAATGCAGTGTTGGAGTTGAAATACGAGTCTAAAACATAGTGTTTTTTTTTTGATGCAATGTAAGAGTTTAAATTTGATTCTGAAAAAGAGAAAGAAGAACGAAAAACATAGCAATAGGTACAAATCTAAGGCCTAAGATTATATTTCTAGAATTATCAAAAATAGACTTTAAACAATGTGAAAAACGATAAATCTATTTGCAGACAAATGATTACTTCTCATGAAATAAAAAGGTACGAGTCCAGGGATTGAAAGTGGGGGGGGGGGAGGTCACGTGACACCGGGACACTGTCTAATAACAGCAATAGAACTGCTTCCAAAGTGGAATCTGAAACGTTGTAGAGTACGAGCTAATGACCGTAGGTTTTAAATTACCATACCCATACCTCTTGGGTCACGTGATCCAAGGAGTATGGTGAGGTTCAATACAACTGTGACCCTTTTCACTCACTCTACTTTTTTATAGGCAGACTTGGTGATGTTTTCTGATTTCTTTATTTGAGCTAGTTGATGAAGTTGTCTTTCTTTCTAGACTTCTAGAGAAAAAAAAAAAATAATTTGCGGGCCCTCAAAGAGTAAGTAAAATAAAAGCTTGAGGAAAAAAAAAAAAAAAAAAAAAAAACTAACCTTTGAGTGAAAAGTCTCTTAATAATGAGAAAAATTTTAAAACCTCAAAAGGTTGACATTGTATCCATACCACGGTACACTAAAGAGGTATTGACACTATACAAAATTCTTGTCGCACAAAATAATGTAGTTCATACATAATTGACAAATTTCCATGGATTATAAAAAACCAAGAAATTTACATTCGAGAATAATTTTTTTTGAAATATGTAGAGCATAATGAGGAGTCTATTCGCACTACGTTTCAGATTTTTTGGTTGATTTCTGACTCTTCTACAACTTTTTAAAAATAGTGAATTTACATAAGACTCTATGTATAACCGGGGAACTGATCATTGGCGGGTATACCCCCAAAAGTTCCAATCTGAAAGTTCCAGAACCAAAAGTTCCAAACTAATAGAAGTTCCATCGTCATATATTGCGAACTATTACGACCAAAATTTTGGAAGTCATTTTTCCAATTTAATGAGCAAGATAATTATCACATGGGTGAATAGTGAATAGGATTTAGGAGAATGACGAAGTGTATAATTATATAACCCTCGTTATGGAACCAATATAACGCAGTTATTGAACGGGCATCACGTACGAATAACAACTCAGAGGGATGGCACCATCGTTTCCAAACCGTTGTGGGGCGTCACCATCCAAGCCTGTATGCCTTCATCAAAGAACTTCAAAAGGAACAAGGCGACACCGAATGCATGCTGAAGCAAATTGCCCTCGGCCAAAAGATCAGAAAACCAATGTCCCAGCGTCGTCGGCACGCCGAAGACTGCATAATTATTCAACTTGGTTACACGTTACAATACGTACGCGGATGCTAATAACATTTTGCAGTATTTAAAAGCTGTAGGCTACAATTTACACTTCTAAGGAAGAAACTGCAAATGTTATAATTTTTTATCACTTACATGATTTAATTTACTTATTTGGAAATTTTTGGACGTTTTCGTATACATGTATTAAAATATTTTGGAACTTTCAATCTTTTGGAACTTTTAGATTTTGGCACTTTTGACTTTGGAACTTCATTTTGGCCATTTCGGTTTTGGAACTTTCAGATTGGAACTTATGGGGTATAATCCATTGGCGCTATGTAGAGGCGAAACATTCAAGTACCTACATCATTTCTCGTGACAGCATTAGTAATGGTGAACATAGGCAAGTGTCAATACCTCTTTATTGTATCGTGATCCATACAGATACCTACGCAGAATTGGACAAGAAATGATTTACATTAGACAGAGTTCAATCTTACTTATTGTTTGGCTTAAATATTGTCAAGACGCAGAAATGTAGACAAGGATTAGGTCAAATGAAAGTTGCAGAGTCCGTATCTTGTGAATATGTCCCGTAGTATCGGGGAAAAAAAAAAAAAAAAATTATCTCTCGTAGCAGAAATGTAGGCTTATAAAGCAGAAAGTTTCTCCGTTTATTTGTTTGTCCGTCTGTCTGCCTGTCCTTTCATAACTCGAGAACCGCTTTACCTATCGACTTGAAATTTTTGCCATATATTTATGTTATTCAGGAATACCTTCTAAGCCATAAATAAAATTTTTAGCTCTCATAGAAAACAAGTTCTTATTAAAAATTGTATCCTCGCAGTACGCATTGTTTTATGCAAAGGAAGGCAAAGAGCGTAGCTGCAAAGGAGAACAGGGTGGAGAATCATCTACGAATACAATGAACAAGATGTTATTCATGTCGTCCTGTCCAGCGGATGCGCAGAGATGTGAGATGGTGTAGAGTCAACTGTCGTTCTTTTATTGTCATCTTTGGTCTATGGTTGGTATTTGGGTGGGGCTTTTTGAGTCCATTTCAGTCTCTGGTCCGATGGTCCACTTGGCTGTACAACGCTACGCGAATGTACAAGCGAGACATTTCATCCTCTGTTCCTTTCTCAATATTCTGTTTTAGTTCAAACTCCGAAGTAAAAGCGTAGAATGATGAGATCAGGATGAGATGTTATCAAATTACAGCTCAAACGTTACAATCCAATATCTAAGTACGCAAGGTAAGTGCTACGGAATTACCGGTAAATAACTTCTTACAAGCGGTTATGATAAATTATATTATACAATTCCGCATTTCGTGTAATCAGAATGATTATTTTACAAAACAAAGTTTAAATGTCTTATCAGTATAATTATTGATCTGATCCAGCTTCCTCTTTTATAAATTGTGAAATTTGGAACGGAGTGGAATTGGCAAAAAACTGAATTGGAACATTTTATGAGAATGCCCATGCAGAATAAACGTATTTGCGAGTTCCCAACGGCTGTGCGACTGCGCTGCAGGCGAGTGTGAAGTACAAGCACGGGTGTCCTCTGAGCTGTCACATTGATTACGATACCTATACTTTGTAATAGCGTTGAGTACCAGACAAATAATCACTTGTTGAAAAAGTAGACGGTTTGTTGGATACCACCATGAGGTACGTGTTAACCAGCAGAGTAAAAGAAAGAGAACATTGTTCCCTCTTTCTTACACCCACGTCTCGACACGCAGCACGACCCCGTGGTAGTATCCAACAAACTGTCTACTTTTTCAACAATGCGAGTATTTGGCTGGTTATGTGCTGTATGCTTAGTCTTAAACATTCTGGGTTTAAAACACAGAGTCTTATGGCACGTTGGCGATTTTCAAAACATCATAGGAAAAGAATGAATCATTGTAGAAAGCTGAAACATGGCTCGAATAAACAATTTATTACAAAATATACCCGTTGTTCTAAGTAAATTTTTTAATTTTTTACAATTTTTCGAAAAATCGCTCGTAGGTGCTAAAGTGGTACTAAAGTACCTACGGTTTATGTAACAGCGCTAATAGCCCAGGCGAATTACAGCTTCAAAACGGACAAAAATGCCATAAAAGGTTTAATGGCTGAAATATGTTCAAGATGTTGCCCTGAATACGTGGTGAAAAATCACCGCCCCCAGAGGGTGTGCTTCCACCGTAGGGGGTCCAAACGTGAAATTTTTCTTGTATCATCCGCGATTTTTCAATTTTACTCGGAAATGAGAGGTTTTACGAGAAAAATACATCAGTCAAAAGAGAATTCTTATAAGATTTCCCGCAAGATGTGTTCTTTGCGAATTTTTTCGGTAGCATAGTTCGGGCGCTAGAAGCCCGCGAAGTTTGACCAAATTACGAAAAATTTCGATTTTTACTCTACTATCGACAATTTTTCCTATTTTTCTCAACAATTAGACATTTTATGAAGAAAATGCATTGGTCGACAAATATTTCTCTTGAAATTTCCCGCAATATGAGTCACTAGCGAATTTTTTCAGTAGCATAGTTTGGGGGCTACCATCGGTGATTTTTTAAGGTCTTGTATCATAACTCACAATTATTATTCTTATAAAAAAGACAAATCATACATCATAATCATATTTATTTACATAAAAAAGACAGAACAAACAAAAAGTTTACTAAATATCCAACGAAAAAGGATCATCTTTTTCTGACCACTTGAATGTAGACTCGATAGGCGTGCTGCATTGTTGCTGCCTCCGTCGGCGGTAATGATGGCAAATCAACTTTATTCTTGGCCCCGAGGGCACGAAATTGAACGTATTGTAGAGAGTTCAAAGCTACATTCCTCTAATTTTGTATAAAATTTTCATTGCCTCACAAGCATAATGTACAATTTCAGATTTTGTGGACAGCTCTGCATAAAATACTTCCACTATTTCTTCTAATTGTAGGGCAGCGGTTAGTGTCTCCCATGATGTTTTCTTCCCCTTACGATACAACGCAGATGTTGTATCACACCCGGTGAAGGTATGAAGAAAGAGAGCATTTTTTTTGAAGTTTTCATTTTCCTAGCTAGAAAAAATTCGCTGATCAGCTCTACTCTTCCCAGGTTTAACAAACAATATCGGTTCTCCATCATCTGATGCCAAAGCTGTTATTAAAATGAGGAGGTCAATATCCTCCCCAACTACAGCTGTGAAACGTCCAGCCTCATGCAGTTGGACTGCCTCCTTCACGAGAACAGTATCTGCTTCATGTGCAGCTGTGTGGGCGTTTACTCCATTGTTAGAAAATAATTTTGGAGAAGCTCAACAAACTCGGCTTTGTTTCTGTTTTGCGAGAAAAAGTTGTTGCTTTACGGTGATCGGTGTATTCTTATCCACCGCAATATCTGGAGCAGTTGCAGTATACCGTCTCCGTCTCTCCGCATCCTTCAAGCAAGCCTTCCCATATCCGTCAAAAATGACAGTGACAAATTGACCAAACACCTGCTTATTGTATGTACCTAAAGAATAGGTACGCGCGCATAGCAAACGACTTGCAACAAATTTGCGGGCTTACAGCGCGTACGCGTGGACTACGAAAGACGGCTGATTTTGCTAGTGACTCATATTGCGGGAAATTTCAAGAGAAATATTTGTCGACCAATGCATTTTCTTCATAAGATGTCTAATTGTTGAGAAAAATAGGAAAAATTGTCGATAGTAGAGTAAAAATCGAAATTTTTCGAAATTTGGTCAAACTTCGCGGGCTTCTAGCGCCCGAACTATGCTACCGAAAAAATTCTCAAAAAACACATCTTGCGGGAAATTTTATAAGAATTTTTTTTTGACTGATGTATTTTTCTCGTAAAACTTCTCATTTTCGAGTAAAGTTGAAAAAATCGCGGATGATACAAGAAAAAATTGACGTTTTGGCCCCCTACGATGGAAGCACACTCTATGGGGGCGGTGACTATTCACCACTAATTCAGGGCATCATCTTGAATATATTTCAGCCATTGAGCCTTTTATGGAATTTTTGTCCGTTCTACCACACTTTTTGAATGTAATTCGCCTGGGCTATAATGGAGAGCGGGGAACTTGCACCTAGATTGCAACGAACGTAGCGGAATTTTGTTGCGTTGCGACAAACCTGCGGACAAGATTTTGGTGCTGTGTCCATACTTATATTATGTACCGTGCTTCATAGTTTCACATAGGTATGCTAAACCACCATTTTGGTTCAGGTTGAGTTCCGTGGTGCTTCGCAGAACGAATAAAACTTGTTTGAGAAATGCAAAACCGGCTAGAATGAAAAACAAAAAAAAGGTTTTTTCTGTCTAAAGAAAAAGGTTTAAAAGGAGATACTTATTTGATCACGTTTTCATTGTAAATCATTAATTATTCATCTTGTAGTTTACAAAGAAATGCTGTTCAAAGTGTCATTGATTTAAATGACAACGTTATAATTGAATAATCGGGTAGAAAAAGGGCCTTAGTTCGATTTAAGGACCTTTTTCGAGTATTAGTGATTCAAGTTCCGCACTCTCTCCTCTTCATCTGGTAAAAATTTTAATTCATTCTGATGACTATAGAGTACGTAAAACTACGTTGAAGTGGGTCTTTCCTTATGGCATTTCTATGAATCTGAACTTTCAAATGCGCTTTTCTCGAAAACTATTTCTTGTGTTAAGGCCCGTTTTCTACCCGACCATTCAATTTCGAACCAAAATGGCGGTCTTGCATACCTATGTGAAACTATGGAGCCCTAATTCAACCAACTATGACCTCTCAAAAACACAAGCCTCTTAACAGCGAGTGCAAAGCATGGGCCTCCGTCAGTGCCAGAGGCGCGGCACGGCGGCTATGAAATTTTTTCGAGACATCAGTGGACTTCTAATTTTCTATCTGGTTGCATAACATATTCTTCATTCATGAGCGAAGCGACGATTTATTACAATGCAAGCTGACGTCGTCTCGTGGATAAAAATGAGTTTTAAAACAAAAACAAGGTGAAAAAAGAAGTGAAAAAAGAAATGATAATAAAAGCTAAAATGTATTCTCATAGAAAACTAATGGACCACTGTACGAGCAGGTACAGCTACGTAATTTGCTATCGGGAAAACTTCCATGCTAAATGAATACCTCGTAGGTATATTCTAGAAGCATTTTTTCGTCGACAAGAATATAACAGCAAGCTACAAGGCGAGGAAAAAGTTCAACAGTTACCTCATTAAGCGTTATGACCGACATATCCTCATTTCGTCATAGCTTGTACGTGCAAAAAGGCAGGTACTTTTACAATGTTATTAGGCGTGATACGTTCAAACGGATGACGAAGTGTATCTTTTCATTGTATAAATTTATACCTAGGCATTCATTTTAAGTGAATACACATACAACTGGGCGTGTGATATCAAGCACATTATACTTATTAGTGCAAGACACTTACAAGAAAACGCAGAAATTTCTCGGTGATTGCACGGTAAAATTCACTTAATGATTTTCATAAATACAATCAGATATCTACACAAGGATGAAGTAAAAATAGAAAACAAACGCACGAGAATAAAGGAAAAATTTCAGTTCATAAGTAAGTATGAAACTCTAGCGCAGAATGTTTAAATACGTACCACTTTTGTGAAACGGGGAAAGTACGCAAGAACATTATGTGTGGATCAGTAACGTTTTTCAATAAAAGGAAACCTAATAAGTAGGTAGTTTTGATGATTCATAATCATAAATATTGTAACCTGTTGTTTGCAAAATAATAAAATAATTGTTGTCTATACCAGATACTTTGTCCTAATTTAAAAATCATCAACAGTCTTTATTTTTAAAAATCGTTATTTATATTTCAATAAAGGTTATGTGCTCCGGCACCAGGCACGATTGACTGTGCGGGGTGAAGAAGGAGAAAGAAAGAATATGAGTTTTTTTCTCTTAGATAGGAGTCGACTTGTGAGCTATAGAGGAGGATGTTCAGACTAGATAATGGGAACTTTTAGGCTAGGCGAGGGAAATTTGAAGAATATGCTCTAACCTACTTTAGGGACTGGACAAAACGACGGCTCCCTCAACAAAGTTGCACAAGAAAAGTAGGGAACCTGTTCTATGGTTCAAATTAGTTTAGGTATTAGAAATTGAATTTGGAATTAAAGTCTGAAAGAGTCTAAATTTGTTTCAGTCCCTCTCCCATCATATATTAGAACTAGAAAGTCGAAATTTCTCCATGTCCCCCTCCTATCATATATTGTGGCTTGAAAGCTGAAATTCTTCCAAGTCCCCCGGTAATATAATATTATGACTCGGAAGTCAAAATTTTTCCAAGTCCAAATCTTTTATTAGAGTGAGTTAGTTTTTGCAGGGTATCACACGGCGCACGCCGAATTTTTTAAAATAACCCCTCATAGAATAGGGTTCCCTGTTACAATTCCCTCCGTTTTACTACGAGTGTCTGAAGAAGAAGAAGAAGAAGAAGAAGAGAAAGAGAACAGAAAAAAAATGCTTACGCGGGCGCGTAAACAACACTTGACTTTTCACCTCTGCGTGAAATCAGGCATTACGCTTGCGTCCTATTTTCGGTACTCTAACTCATTTTATGAATCGTTCTTTCAATAAGACTTGCACATCCTCATCATTCCTTTCCCTCTCCTCCCATTACTCAATTCTTGATCATATCCGATTCCTTAGCATTCTTAATGCTATTTTCAGTCGCTCTTCTCTTCGTCCATTCATACATCGTATTCACACTCTCATCACTAAGATTTTCTATGCCAACTCTGTCCTAGTATTCTTCATTTGGTTATCCAGCCACAAGGGCATCCCAGTTTAGGTTGGAATCTCCTACGTTCTGCCGACTAATATTCTGCAAAAATTCTGATGAATTTAACTTGTACTTTTCAAGAGTAAATTTCTCGCTGTAGCTCCAACGCAGCCATCAATGAATCCGATCCAGTGAACAGGACGTCCATACACAATCCATTAGCAATAAAATAAGCAGCGAGGGGCAAGAGATTAGACCTCCACAATTCTTTAGCAATAACAGCCAAACACTTTGTGATAATTGGAGGTGTGCATTTTTGGTCAAAAAAAAAAAGAGATATCGGCATTTAAAATCAAAGATTTAGGCATTACTTGGCAAAAACAAATTTTAATTCATGGTACTACAAAATTTAAGATTTGAAAAAAAAAAAATTACAAAAATCGCTTGTTGAACAATACCAATACATGTTTTTCAACGTTATCTTGCGTAAGGCGTTGTCTTCGATCATTTGAAAGATATTTGTGATCGGAAAATGAACGCTCTACATCCGAAGAGACAATTGAAGCATAAACGTGCGCAGTAATTTACATGGTCAGGTCACTGATTTCATGAGTAATGTTGTACTACACGTACTTTGGATTGATTATTCGAGCTCTATTCATGATTCATTAATCACAAAAATATGAATTTTATTCCATTTTCTCATGAAGATTACTGTTTCGGCATTATTCAGCATTTATCTCATTTTCGGCATTTATCCCTCTTTCGGCAATTTTCGGCAAAATAAAAATTCTTTCCCAGCCTCCTACTACCCTAATTCGTGTTATCATTCATTTCTTCTCATCTGCCCTCAAACAAATTCATTCGGCAAATGCCAGCAAATCTCGGGTCGGTGAGAACTGATCGCACGAAAATATAACATACGAAAATTTAACACCGAAAATTTGTCTGAGAAAATAGATCAAATGAGATAATATAACGCACTGAGAATTTCACGCGCGAGGTTGATCTTGCAAAAAAAATTTAACGCAAGAAAATATATCGCGCGGTATTACGAGAAAGAATTTGAAAAAAATGAGTAATTACCGGTAACAGACATGAATTGTGACTTCACCCTTATGAGAATTTTTCTGTCGCCGCCGGTTCTTCTCTTCTCGTTAATCTTGCCCTGTTGCTGCTATTCTTCTCTGGTATTGGACATAAGGAACGTATGTTGGTATTGGGTACGCAGCGTAATTTGGAAATACTTATATGGTTGTCAGACGGTACATTTGTACAGCTCCAGCTTTATTTTATCAAATTTACTCAATTCACGGCGTGTATAGAAATCAAACATTTCCGTTAGTCTAGATGTGTTTTTAGCGAGGAAAACTAAGGCTACGTATATTTCCCTCCTTTTGGAACTTTCAAATTGAAACCTTCACTTAATCCAAAAGTGATTCTCATTGATTTCGAAAAAGGAGCAATGAATAAAGCTTACGAAGTCTTTTTGGCACGTCACCAAGGATGTTTTTTGCACTTGTCGCAAGCTATTACGAGACGTATTGCTGAAGCAGGACAGCAGGTTTGAAGAGGAAGTATGAGACCGACGACGACTTTGTTTTACAAATGCGACACCTTGCTGCCCTTGCATTTGTTCCAATAGATGACGTGGAAGGAGCTTTCGAAGCTTTGATGGATTCCAATACAATTCCTAACGACAATGCTTGTTCCCAAGTCCTCAGCTATTTTGAAGACACCTGGGTGGGACGTCCACGACGGAATCGTCCGAGACATTCGCCCGACTTCGCTCTCACATCGTGGAATTGTGTCAAATCTGTTGAAAATTGCGGCCCAAAAACCACCAACGCGGTTGAGACGTGACACTGTGGTTTTGAATCCGTCCTCAGCATAAGTCATCCTAGCCCTTATAAATGTGTTGCGCCACTTTTGCGCGAACAAACAATGACAGCAGCAAAATTTGAGCAAAATGTAGCTGGGGAGCCAGTATTGAAAAAACGGAAAGACATATATTGATACTGCGTCGCGATTGCTGAATGTTGTCACTGACTTCGATAGTTACCCCATTCTGGATTACCTAAGGGCTGTTGCTCACAATATTTCATATTAATTTCTTGACAATATTGTAAATTATAATTTTATCATCAATAAAAAAATTTGCGATCAATTTTTGCGAGATCAATTTTGCGGTAAATTATTACAAGATCAATTTCGCGCGTGAAATTCTCCATGCGTTATATGATCTCATTTGATCAATTTTCTATGGTAAATTTTCGGTGTTAAATTTTCTTGCGTTAAATTTTCGTGGGATCAGTTCTCCGGCTCCCGCAAATCTCATCTCTAGTGACAATGAACAACGCCAATTTAGTTCCATAAGTCTGTTGAAACTGGCAATCAGCTAGAATAACCTCAATTTATTGGTACATTTTAGCAATGTCTGCCATGAAGGCGATCACGTGACGACAAAAATGCGGAACGTTGTCTAATAGTTCCTGCTGAAATATTAGGTATTAGCGCGTCATTCAATGAAAAACCAGATCAATTTTTGGCAAACTGTTGAATACCAATCAAAGGTTTATGGTTTTACTATCTGAACAAACGACGGTTTGGTGCAGGCTGTAATAGGCATTTTCTGTTTCATCATCCGACGCCACAAGCAACATGTGGTTAAGCAAATTATTGATTAAGCCATCACGACTGTCATTGAAAGGCAGGCAAACAATAGACTGACCCGTTTTAGGATCACAACAATGTGTATATTCGAAATATCAACTGTATTCTTCCTCCTTGAAACAAGGATATGGTTTCTCCATAGGAATTTTCTCAATGCTCCAGAACCGCTCAAGAATTGAATCAACTTTCTGAGTTGTGTGACTGCAAATCAGGTTGCTTGTAGTACCATTAAAATTGGATGTTTGAGGTTGGTTGACCGGACCCGCTAGCAGCCAGCCAAAATGAGAACAACGCAAATAGGTTCCCTCAACAATTTTCATCTTGCCCATGATAGAATGCTTGTAAAACGTTGCACCAATAATCATGTCAATGTTCAAGATGTCAACGCAGGGTCAGCCAATTGGAGATTTTTAATTTGTGGCGAAAGTAAACCAGTAGACAGTTAAGGCACGTTGTAACAAAGAGCTGAATGAAGAACCACGAGTCCTTCAACGCAGCTCAAAATCCTAATAATGAGAAAATAATCTCAGGGCCGCGTCAAATGACAGATTTACACTGTCATTGATGCCAGTTTTAGAACCACTATCTGATTGATAAGTCGGCAATCAAAACCTGCGAATGAACAAATGAGAAAACAGTAATATACAAGCAGTTCCATGAATATTATTACAACCAAAATTAACAACCGCAAGAGATAACTTAAACTACATAAATAACTTTGAATTTGGCACTTCATAGCACAACAAACTGGCCGCGTTATCAATTGGATGAGCCAAAAACAACTTCCCTAACGCTTAAGGGTGTTAAGTTCAAGTTAACTCAAACCACAAAACTGACTGACTGAATGAACGACTGACTGATGAATCAAATTTTCTGACTGACTGATGGACCCAATTTTAACAGGAAACCCGTTTTATGGGTGTTTTTTCAAAAAATTTTCTGTGCTCTGTGTGCCGTCTAACCAAAATCTTGGAAAAGTGTTGACTCTCGAGCTATAAATGGCAGGGGGGGACTTCAAAAACTTTAGACTCTTGAGCTATACCGGGTAGACCAGAAAGATGTTACCAGTTAAATGAGTTTGCGCTAAATTCACTTCAGCGCAAAAACGCGAAACGTTAGATGTATTCTTCTTATCTACAACATTTGTATTTCAATTTTATCTTCAATTTGCACTCCTACTCAACTTTCTACAATGTCATTGAGCTGAGTTATGGATCAAAATATGCGGCATTTTTTTTGGAATCAGCGTTAAATTTCACTTTCAAATCAAGTAAAATATAGTAGTTTGAACGATTTTAGATTTTTAATAATTTTGTCAAATTGGTCAATTTTTGGCACATTTTTGTTCATAACTCGGCTCAAAAAAGTCGTAAAAAGTTGGAGTAGGTGCGCAAATTTAAGATAAAATTTAGATAAACATTTTGAAGATTTGAAGTATACATAGTATCTACGGTTTTGCGTTTTTGCGCAGGAGAGAATTTAGCGCAAACTCTCATCTACTCGTAACTGGTAACGTCTTTCTGGTCCCTTCGGAATACTGGTACAATAGGAGGGAGACTTAGAAAAGTTTCAACTCTTGGGCCGTAATATATCATAGGAGAGGAATTAGAAGGAAATTTTGACTTTCAAGCCATAATGTATGATAGGAAAGAGAGGAACTTGGAAAAATTTTTACTTTCAGGCTACATACACCATGATACAAGGGACTTAGGAAAACTTAAGAATCTCCAAGATTTTGATTTTAATTCTCAATACCAAAGCCAATTCTACCCTGTAATTTTAACAGGGAACCTGTTTTATGGGGGGCTTTTTGAGAAATTTGCCGTGCGCCGTCCACCGTCCAACAGAAAAATTTCGACTCTCGAGCCATATATGATAGGAGAGGGACTTGGAAAAATTTCGACTCTCGAGCTATATATGATAAGCGGGGAACTTGGAAAAATGTCGACTCTCAAGCTATATAAATTTTATGATAGGAGGGGGACTTGGAAAAATTTCGACTATTGAGCTATATATGGTATGAAAGGGACTTGGAAAAATTTTAACTCTCGAGCTATCAATTATAGCTCGAGATTCGAGAAAAGTTTAGACTCTCAAACTATATTATACTAGGCTTATAGTAGGACTAGGCCGTGTACGTGCATACGCTAAGGGCCCACTTGGTCGGTATGGAGTTATAAGTGGTGTGTGAAAGTAGATGAAATTCTGAGTCCAACAAGACCTTCTTGAAATTGTTAGGTCAAAAATTCATGTCAGGAAAGTTGTATTGAAGTTGAAAATTGGAGAATCGGGTTTTTACAAAATCGGCTAATAAAAATTGCATTATGGAAGTTTACGATGTTTCGTAAAATTTATGTAAAATGTTTAGACTTCTGGAAAAATGTGATTTTCTTGAGAAAAAAACATTCTGGAATGAAGAATAATAAGTTTGTATTAATTACTAGAGTGTAAGAGTCAAATTAAAAAAAAAAAAAATTGAAAATTGATCCAGTAGGTGATGAGCTACAGTGTTTCAAAGTTTTTTGTCACAGATGAAGAAATTACGAAGTGTCACAGAACAAAATATGAGGATCTCACTTTCTCATGATTTTGTTCAATTTATAGACGTTTTATCTCATGAAAAGAATCTTACTACAGGAAAGCTGAGGTTTTTTTATACAATGATACATTAAAATACAAAAAATCACAATTTGGACCTACTTTCAAACTTTTGCAATTTTAAGAAGAACTGTGATCGACCAAGTGGGCCCTTTTCATATGCACGTACACTCTAGCTTTATCTAGGTCTAGGCTTCCTTGAATTTTCAATACCAAATCCCATTCGACTCATAAAACAGTTTCCCTGCGTTCCTCGTTTAACTTCGTTAAGGAAGCCGCCGTTTTTATTTGAACTGACTGATTGAGTGATGACTGAAATTTTCTGGCGCGACTGACTGACAGGAAATAAATCTAAACTAATCTAATGAACATATAGTTTTGTTAAGGCATTATGAACTGGTTGTAATTTCTTATGTTCTTGTCTTCATGAAAATATTTCAAAGCTCTATAATCTACAAACAAGTAATGTACAGAAGTGCAGTTGTTTATGAATTAGATGGTACACCCGTACTCTTCCCTTAGATAAACAAATGATGGCCAACCAGAAACAGAAACTTGTATTTGTTCATACAGTCATCATCTCTTCCTGCAATGCACAAACCATTAAAACAAATACTCTTTGTCAGCAATAACAATTACTTTAATTCCTTAAGAATAATTTCCAGGTCATTTTTAGATTCATTACCAAAAATGATATTCTTCATAACATTATTCTCTCGACGCTTATTCTCTTGGTCTTCACCATCATTACCACCATTTTTCTCGTATTCTAACATTAGTACTGTACTAAAAAAATATATACCTACCAACTAGTCTGTGCAAGTCTTCTTCCTCATTCAGGTATATAGCTTAATACATCCGAGGGAAGAGCTAATTTCTTGAGGTTATTCCAATATTCAATCCCAATCATCGCCTGAAATGTGATGGAGCTGATAAACAACTACAAAAATTAATGCACCGTTTGTATTTATACTTCTCAGTACATTGTTTCACCCAAAATTGGCGGACTTGGCATTCACTTTATGCACCTGTTCTTCACATGAGTATTGTAAAAAACGGTAATCCTCCTTTGGCCCAGTTTGTACTTTTGTTGTCTATCATCCAGCTGGCAATATTCTTCTCTATATCCTGGTTCGCTGGCTTGACAGACTCTTGTGACGGCAAGTGCCGAGGCCTATCATGTAACAATTTACAACTGGGACATATTTCAGTGAGCGCTTCAATCAACTGCACATTTTCAAATTTGAATTAACATTACAGCCTTCAAAAGAAGAACATGACTACCATAATGAGACATTTCACTTACCATATTGTCAAATTCTCTTTCATTGTCTGTGTGCAGGATCAACAGAGCCCCAAAAGCGATGAAAATTGAAAATACCTAACTTGTTTACACTGGCCTCCATTCTTTTTGTCTAAAAAGCTTGTAAAATAACATACTTTGTCAAATGGGCTTGGTACACAAGCACAAACTTAAAATCACTGTCGGGTCTACTTTGTTAGTTGATCACGTCTACGTGACAGCGTCCATTCAACTCTTCCATCAAGATTGGCTCAACTATTTCATAGTGGTGTACCTACCTTATTTTACTGCATTTCAAACACTTCACATAAACCAACAAATTCCGCGACCACTACTCTATGAATATTGAAGTATGTTCCTTGTAAATATTTCAACTTAACCGTAATGGCTCTATAAATTATCTTCTCATGAGCTTTGCTTAAAATTTGGTAGTACTTAATCTTCCAGTGAAATGAGGATTTTTCCTTTTTCTATATGTTTCACTC
Source organism: Aspidiotus rigidus (assembly GCA_035079385.1). Classification (NCBI taxonomy): domain Eukaryota; kingdom Metazoa; phylum Arthropoda; class Insecta; order Hemiptera; family Diaspididae; genus Aspidiotus; species Aspidiotus rigidus. The sequence goes on from JAVHKY010000052.1 coordinate 5,733,786, forward strand.
TTGTCACATTGCCAACCTTCACAATGTGAAACTGTTTCACTTTCCGATAGTCATTTTTCCCATCAAGAGGTATTCTCTCATCTCAAGGTTTAATCTTCATTTCCAAATCTTCATATTCAACGACTGAATAAAAATTACCATTGCTATCTTTATTTGAAATCACGTTCGCAATATTTTGTAAAATAATTTTTCTGAAACAATGGTGGTTAAAGAAACGGAAATTAAACGAGTCCAGTAATGCATGCAATGTATTACACAATTGCAACCCTTCTTTATCATAAACGCACGTAACAAAATATCAACCTCTGCTTTAGTGATTGTGGCAATCAACCTGCTCACTACATATTTCTACCCCTGATTGTAAGGTTTTCTTCATCTACACACGTTTGCATCAAACACCTTTGTCTTTAGCAAACAAATACGTCTTGTGCACAAAAGATGATGGGCCCAAGTTTATTGCTATAGGTTCTTAATTGCTTCCTTTATTGGCGATCACATACCAGGCTTTCTTTCACCTCGACTCTGTTACAAATGTGCCGCCTGCAGACAGGACATCTCTCTAGGGGACACTTCTTTTGAACTCTTTATTTACAATCCTCTTTCAGATATTTTATTATTGTACAAATTCTTTTCCAATGTACAACTCTTTCTCTTACACAATTGTAAACTCTTCCTATTTGCGTTTATTTGTACTACGTGTTCCTGCTTGTTTCAATTTCACCATTCTTTCTTGTGCAATTACAATTATTCAACATTTTTGCGATGTTCTTTATACCGGAACCCACATGGTCTACAGGCGGTATACAAAATTATTGGTGACGTACATTTGTGTCAGTCGGGGTGAAATTCATAAAAGGAAATGAGTACATAGGTACAAATTAAGTCCATCATTCAATCATTATTCATTAGAAATAGACCTTTGTAATCAAATATGAATTTATTCTTTCAATGTAGATTAAATCAGCTCGTTATCATATACTTGACAGAATATGAGGAACACGGCTATTCTATAATATTTATTGAATTAGCTGCCTCTAATTTTATCTTGTATGTATTTGAAGAGTTTTACTCCAATGTTTTGAAGTTGAAAACCATCAAGGCACTGGCCCAAGAATAAGTCGCATCGCATTTGATGAATAAAGTACCATAAGCGTACTCTCCAACGCCTCCCTCATACAGTATCCTCCAAATCGGGACTCATTTTGGTAAGTTTTCATTTCAGCCTTTACACTAATGCATTCAATTGAGCGGCTTGGAAAAAACCTTCCTGCGTGGGTAAATCGCTGTGGGACCTTGTCTATACTTTCCTCTATAACTTTGGTGGAAAAATTGAAGTAGCCATTGAGTCGAGTGTGAGAGATGTCAGTATTCCACATATGTACTACTAAACTTACATTCAGGTATTTTTACACTAATACACTTGACATATTAATTGTAGGTATGGAAAAGGTCATGTTCTAAAGAATGGACCTAACGACGAAATCAACAACGTGACGGATAAACATGAAAAAGAAATAGGCCTATTCGGAGTGCAAGCGCGAAAGAGTCGCGCTCTACAATTTCAATGGTGTGGAAAAAAAGAACTTGATCATTTTCCGAAAGCCTTCAGACCAAAATGAAAATGGTCTCATTTGAAAGACAATTTAAAGGCTAATCAAATTTATTCTCTTCAATTTTTAATTAAAGCTTTCGTTCCCAAGATATTTCGAGATTAGTTAACACGTAGTTAAATGGGAAATTGTTCATGGTCACGTCTAAAAGAGAGTCGACAGTAGCGCGCGCTCGCTACCAGCACTCCGAAGTCCGAATAAGCCTTTCACCAAATACACTATACGAACAATACCGGAAACTCCCATTAGAAATACATTGAGCGCTGTTGACCCACGAAACACAAAGGAAATTAGTAACAATCCTAGCCGCTAGTCGAAAATCCCGTTTGATTACTATGGTAGTACCAATCCCGTCCGCTAGTCGCCATGGTTCAAAAACGACACGGAAGTTTCCGGTATTATTCGTATAGTGTATTTGCTTTCACACTTCGGGTTCTTAATGCGGATAGTATAAGCGTTTGCCTGATTTGTTATCAATCTCATAGTCAAACAAAAATTCAAGTTTTTATTTTAAAATAATTGTTGTAATGTTGTGGATTATATTTACATTTTACCATCCCGTAAAGAATCAAAAATAAAAATTTGCCCAAAACTTCCAAGAATTTTGTCAATTTTTCAATCTGAATTTTCTCATTTTGATAATATGACTACGTGTATCATAAGAAAAATGTAAACAAACGCCAAGTGTGAGAGGTTTATTGGACATTCTTGCTGACACGTTTGATGGGTTGTACAGCATACCGTTTGTTACATTAAATTTTCAAAAAATCACCCTCAAATATGGAGACAACACTTACGCTGACAATCTGATCCACAGTGATAAAGATTGATAATTTTGTACAATACGATGTAGGTACTTGTATTACCATTTGAGGAGGGTTCTGGCAGAAGGGCTTCCGTCTCATAAAAAATACTCTGTGCGGAGGCTCTTTTGCCAGATACATCCTCATTCATTACGCCATTGTTGCTTACAAAAAATGCCCACCTGTACGGTACCTCGACAGTCGACATTAACTAGATGCAGGCTTCTACTCACACTCTAAGTCAACTTGTGCGCCAAAGGTAATCATTAACTGTGCATTTGTGATTAACCTAGCGTTTCCCATCTACAAATAAACTACCTACCGGTATCTATATGTTCATATCACAGAGTAAACAGAGGTCGTCTTTGCTATACTATAACGTTAACAAATTGGAATTCAAACTTAGAATTGGGGAGCTGGTAGCCCTGACGACATTCACCCTTTCGTTCAATGCTTTTTAAATGAAGAAATTTCACGCACCATAATTAATAGGATATTGTTTTTTAAAGTAAATACAAGCATAAATTTTGTAGTCTGTATCATCAACATCAAATTAAAAAAAAAATGTAGCAATAAATGATATATTGAAAAAATAACAGTTGATTGAAAATCAATGTATGAACGTACATAAATTCTCTGATTCACCCTTTCAGTAGCGCTCTCTAGTGTAGGTTTAAACCCCAATACCGAATACAGGCATCAGCCAAATTTGTAGTTTAGACAAAATAATGAGCTTGAAAGCACTGTCGTCTTAAAAATTTTTTTTTTTTTATACTTATACGACGATCGACGTTTCGAACGTACACACGTTCTTCTTCAGGATCGATAAATACTACAATGAGTAAAGCTATTAACAGGAACAAAACGGAGCAGCAGCACAGGGAGCGTGAAAGAACAAGAAAGAAAGTAGATTACTCACGATTATTATACGAGTTAAAAAAACAATAGACGCCCTGACGTTAACCAGTTTTTCTTCACATTTTATAAGATTTCTAAAAACACTTTTGGCAGCCGCACCGTACCTCCAATTTAATAGCCCAAAAATATTGATATAAGAATTTGCCATTTTCACAAAATAATAAAAGGACTTGTCCAGACGAGTATATCATAAACAAAATAATGAGCTTGAAAGCACTGTCGTCTTAAAAAATTTTTTTTTTTTTTTATTTATACTTATACGACGATCGACGTTTCGAACGTACACACGTTCTTCTTCAGGATCGATAAATACTACAATGAGTAAAGCTATTAACGTTTACGTCGATCGTCGTATAAGTATAAAAAAAAAAATTTTTTAAGACGACAGTGCTTTCAAGCTCATTATTTTGTTTATGATATTATACTCGTCTGGACAAGTCCTTTTATTATTTTGTAGTTTAGGTTCGCCTAACACGTTGGGTGCGCGTCAAGCTCTGCAAAGAGCTGTACACTACACAAATTGTTGACTGTTGCAGATTCACCGCTTGGTCAACTGCGTTAGGCGAACCCCAAACTGTGAATTTTGATAATGCCCGCTCTCTTGGACGAACTCTGTTTACTGTGTGGTTCATGGAGATTAAATTTTTCATGAAATTCTGTTTGTGAAATGTGCATAATAATTACTAAACTCATTCATGTGAGATCAAATCTCATTTGCCAACATTTTTACCGACTTCTTTCTCACCTGACATACGCATTGAAAGAATTTGAATGTCTTCATCTTCAACTTGTACTTATACCTAATTATCTTCTAACACATTGTTCTATGTAATTGGATATGCTTATTTTGTTCAGGAAATACAGGAATAGGCTATCATGATTTCATAATACAATTCTTTCAAAGGTATCTCAAATTTAAAAAAAAGGAGAAGAAACACTCAATTATACTTACTTACATAGGCCTACGTGTAGGTATGAAACATGAATTCTCATCACCTACTCCCATACAAGGAGTAAATATTATCTACCTTTGAAGCAGTTTGTTACGTGTCTAGGTACCCATATTTCTTTATGAAAGTGAGGACATGTGGCAAATTTTGTCCCAACTCTGATAAGAAATTGTAACGTGCAGTACATTGCGGGGAACAGGTACCTAATATACAATGACGCTAGCGCGCTATCGTCCGTGTAGAGTCCGAATAACGTAACATCATCACCCCACGCTATTTTTGAATTTGAAATATTTCTTGAGCAAAATATACTTACTTGAAAATTTTGGAAGTGTGATGGTACAAATTTTTACAATGGGTTTTCTTTTTGCGTAACTGAAAACCTCGAAATGACCCTTTGAGCTTTTCGCATTAACCCAAAAATCAGCCTTTGCGCTGAAGCAGATGAACCTTTTTTTACTTTTGTACATCGATACCTAGGTATTAAATGCAAATTTCCATTCTCTTATACCTTGAATATGGATTGTAGAAAAGTGAAACAAAGCTACGAACTTGATGTATTGATGGTAACATTCACTAATTCAAAGCCACCAAGTTGTAGCACTCCATTACCCTCTAGAGCACGTGCTTGAAAAGGGTAGAAGAGTGCTTTAAAACTTCATTTGAGTGAGAAACCAGTACCTCATTGTAGCAATGATCAAGAAGGGATTTATAGTGCATTACTTACGCTTCGTTCAAATGAAGGACAACTACTCAAGTGTAGTACGTGCTCAAAAAGAATGACGTGGGCTTCATTTGGGATTTCCTGAGGAATAAACTTACTATCCAGATAGAACCCCCCAAAGCCTTCAACTACCTGGGCTTAGTTTCAAAAGGGCTGCAAATGGGTAACATTATACTTTTTATGAAAGTGGACGCATTTTTCTCTGTTACCTTGTTATAGTCCTCGACAGCCCGGGCTTCATTGGGGCGCAAGTTCAAACGTTTTTTGTCGGGTATTTAGAAGACTGCAAGCGGCAGATATATATTGTAAAGAAGGTAGGTACCTAAATCATTTTGAAGAATGGATGAGAAAGGGGATGTAGGTCTCCTTGTAAAAGCAACCAAATCAGAGTATATCCTAGAGGTGTCATTTAATCATGATGCAGTGAGAGCTTCACTATAATTGATTGTCTATACGTTATTCAAGATGAATCAGCGTTTCGAGATAGGATTTTTACAACAATTGATCTTTTTGTTGGGAATGAATGTAAAGTCCGAAATGAATTTCCGAAATTCGTAAGTCGTAATCATTGAAAAATACGTTGGTTATTTTTCGAAAATACCTGAATGAATAAATCTGTGTACCACACCGAGATTGCAAAATTCGAATCGACGATGCTTGTACTTTGTTAAATCTTGATATCAAATTTCTCATGACCTGAAAACTGGACTCAATCAAACATCTAGTAAAGAAATGGATTACATATTTTATTTCAGACAAACTTCTTGGGAAATTGTAAGAATATTTTTATCAGTTCAGTAATGTTTTGGATATCTATATAGCATATCTAAACGAGGTACTTATAATGTCACCACACTGCATATATACCCATGAGATCAATAAAATTATTTTTTAGAAAATTGGGCGCTGAAATAACTCGCTCATTATTTCCAGAAAAGGAAGAATGACCTGATTAATGACTTTTATATTGAACACAGTAAGAACGGAAATAATAATGCATCTATACCAAACCTTGAGATACAAAAATTCTCTGATTAGGTCTAGAAATACCAAGTTTTCGAGGATAAATAATCGTAACACGTCTTTTTGTTCAGTTTTTTAAGCGACGAGTCATACTTACTGTATTTTGAATTTACGTATTCGCAAAACAATTCTCTTTGAGCGTTCAAACTCGAATCAATTATACCTACTTACTTATAACAAATTAGAATATTTTGACAATAAATTAGGTATGTAGATCAGCCACACTTAAAGAGTTAAGTTGCAGTCGAGTTTTCGAATTGTCCTTGAAATTTACGTTAACGTACCGTACACTATTACTTATCACGAAAAAATTATTTTTTGGCCGCTTCAATCAGAGTTACGCTTGCGATGTTATTGTGGAATTGAATCACTTCTAGTACAGAACATTGATAAATGAGATTTAACAGGTTTCAGATACTTTTAAGGCCAACGAATTTGATAAAGTTACTAAATATTTTTTAATTCCATCACAGGTATTTTTTTTCTCCTGGGAGAAGGGGGTGGGATTTTATCTTCATTTTTACCCTTCTACTTTTATCTCCGGTAAGCAAGTTATTTGAAAATGGTCTAAAAAATGACTGTTTTTTAGAAAGAAAATATGTAGGAAGCATTCTGGCAGGCAAAGATTCTTTCCATTTTGCCATTTTGTGACAACCCACCATAATAAGCCTCTGTGTTAAAATTGTTGTCACAAGTCTTTTCAAAGAAGTTGTGGCAAGAATTTTAACAGGGAACCTTATGGCAGCTTGTCACAAAATGTCAACACGGAAAAAATCTTTGCATGCCGGGCAGGTACCTATAGAACTCACAAGAAGGCAAGACGAAAAAGGAAATTGGTCATGTCTCAATCAATCACATAGGCTAAATGGGTAATTCTACGTAAAGTGTGACATTTCATGTAACGGCAATTTTTCGAGTAAACAACAGGATTATCCACTACTTCTTATACATGGTTAGATAGAGAATGAAGAGTTCTATCGAGTACAACACGGCACGGTGACTTTCAACTCAAGGGATGGTCCTCAGATTTGAGTAAGTGCTCAAAAATTCCATGGTCATGGATGTAACCGCCTTAGATCTTGAGAATATATATATATATATCATAGAGTCAGTACTAATGAATGGAATCTTATTTGAGCACTGTTCCTGCAAAGAGGACCAATGTCAAACTCAATTTATAAAAGTGAAAAAAAATTTTGAAGCCCAAATATATCTCGGAGAGGGGAGCAAATGTGTGTAATGAGATTCTTCGATTGTTTGTTCCATCGTCGTGGGTAGCATTCATAATCCCTATTTAGGATGCACAGTAATATTTTTAGATCCAAAGATGGATAATTTGGTTCATATTAAGTGCATATACAAGTCTATAATGAAGAAAAAAAATCTAGTTTTGGTGTTAAAATCAATTTTGGGAGAAAAAATTACATTCGACACTTTATCTGTTCCATCGTCATAGTAATGATTTACACTAAACAGAAAAATAGAAGCACTGCCAATTTTTGCTCTGTTACAAGGGTAACAATGGTGATGACGCTGCTCAACCTCTTTTACCCAGTGCAGGTACAGTTGCTCACTTAAAATCAATATAATTGTAAAATTTTCCATCGGCATGGATGGTATTTTTTTTCCATGGTCGTGCCCAATTTTGACACGATTATGGAAAACCAATGTTAATTATATGTACTTTTCCATCGGCGTGGCTATTTTTTTTTTGACGTTTCTTATGCATGTTTGGTCCTAGTAATGTCTTCTACAAGCTTTTTCTAGTATTTTGGACCAAAAATTATTGAAAAAAAAAAACACGTACTTTTTTTAAAAAATGAGCGTCAAAATGTTACACTTTACGTAGAATTACCCAAATACACATTTCTAGAAGTGATAGGAGCACTGTTATTCGACTTGAATTTTCGTCCAATGGACATCGCAATAATTTTCATGATGAAATTTGAAATATCTATTAGTAATTACGAAGAAAAACTAAAATCAAAAATTGTATCACAAGAAGTAGGACGATGAAGGAAACTCTAATGGATAGCAAAGATCAGGTGAAAAAATTTCTAGAACAAGAACTTGATGTACATAAGAAATAGAAAAAAATGAAATATGCGTTGATATGTGAATTTGAAAGAAATTAGGGAAGAGAAGATAGAGTAAGAAAAAAAGTGGATACCAAATGAAGAGAATTTGAAGAATGGAAAGGGCGAAGCGATACGTATTTGGTTTATAGAATAAAAATCGGGAATTCTCCTTTTTGTTTTATCTAGTCTAGCTAAATCAGCTCAAAAATTTATAAGCAAAAAAAAAGAAGTGAAAAAGGGAATGGAAAGACAATGAGGAAGCCAAAATTTGTGAAATTATTAAGGAGAGCAAATTTACAATACCGTCGTGGAATGAATTAAATTGAAGACAAAATCTCTTCATAACTTCAGTACCTAATAAGGGTACCTATGTAAAAATGAGTCGGAGTTAAATTCAGTAAAATTTCTTAAGACCTGCGGAAAAAAAAATGATAATAAGTATATAAACTCTTTTCTTTGCATTATTATACGATAATATTCTCAATTAAAATTTGTGGTGCATCAACCTAAAAGTGTTGCAAATCAAAACAATTTCATTATTTTTGCCAAAATTATTAGCGAAACTATTCTTTATCATCAAGTACAACGAATACCTACTGATACGAAGTTGAAATTCAAAGAGAAAATTTCTAGCTGAAAATCAAATTATTTGCGAATACATCAAAATAATACCGACAGTAATTTTAATCTTTCTCTCCTCCCCCTTCTTCTCCCCCGAAAGAAGAAAAAAAGTATCAATTATCGATAGTGTTTACTTTGTAACGAATTGTTCGACTTTTTACGCAAAAATATTGCAGATATCCGACTATCTATTCCTAAAATCTATATCAAGTAATAAATTACACGATTAAAAATAGTGAATTACTAGGAATCATTTTTGAAACGTAAAATGTGCTATCGATGCACTTACCCGAATTAATGCGGAATGACGCGCTGCAGTGTAAAAATATAAGACTTATTGAAAAAGCATTTGAAAATTTTACGAGCATCATTTCGTCCCAAGTAATGATGAAAGTTCACTCTGAAACAATGTTGTTGTGTGGAAGAAAGTCGAAAGAGATTACAAATTTATACTTTTACTCGAACGAACAAAGAAGTGTAGAGTTTTTGCGTTCCACACCCACATTTTCCGTACGTAAAGATACCAACTAAGAGATTTTCCACCTTGTAGGGCTGTAAGGTACATGTTTTTTGGGCATTCTAAGGTGGTGTATGTACCTCTTTCCGGCCTGCACTTCTGAGCATTTTGATCATGTGGGTGAATACAGCTTAACACCACGGAGCAGATTTTTAAAATTATAATTTGCGACGTCAATCTCGAAAGTCGATTCTTTTTTGCTTCTCCTTTTCAATTTGTCTACAACATGAAAAATTTGTTCCTTTTTTTGTATTTGTACGTTTTTTTGTTTTGTATATCTTTCTTTTTTCGAGGTTTTAGAATAAGATGAACAACTACGTGAAATGAATAAAAAAGTAAATATCCCGCATAAGCAACAACCCTTGTAGGTAGGGCAAAAAAAAAATATTAATAATTAAATAAGAATTTTCTCATAGAACGACTTGAAAAAGGGTTCATTTTCTCTTTCACGCGCAAGATAATCATAATTGTTTTTAAAATTGTGTTAATTTAAAAAAGACAAAGGAGTGAAATACGAGTATACGCGATGATAGTTGTTTATCAGGTTTTGTAAAAGCTGACGCACCTGGTAATTATCCCCGAGGTGACTTGAGCAGAAGACTTTTTACGGATTAACTTATTAATGTAATTTTAAATAGCAGAGTACCCCGGACACTGAATTTTTATAAATCTTTCTGGATAACATGATGTAATCATTATCGAGTTACAAAAATTGTTGATAAAAGAAACAAGAAATAGAAAAAACTTGACCAGGGCTCGAGCATCACAGAACCTGACTCTAGGAACTATCACTATAATATCAATAACACAAATTTTAACATTGATAGGTCTTTTTTGAGGGCAGTACTCGCCAACATTTTTTCACATAAAATACGTAATGCAGTGATGACATCATAGTTTTATGATGACAAAAAAGTGCATAGGTAGTCTTGGGAATAATGATGTCACAAGGTAATGACGTCACCAAGTTTTTCATACAAAAAACGTAACGCAGGGGCTAAAGTACGCTGGCTCACTGTATGTACTATTCCAGTACAGAGATAATATTTAGGGAGGACTAAATTAGGCTGGTCCCCACTATATCAATACAGCCACTGGAAGGGCGCCGACACGGGTTTGTGTTTTAAGAGGTTGCAAACTCACTTGCTGTCTTACAAATAATGTTTGACAAACATGCAGTACCCAAGATCAGAAAAATTAAGCCTTTGCTCATTCAATATGGAAATGTGTGCTTGATTAACTTTTGTAAGAACTACTCAATTATACTGCCCTACTCTGTCAAGAGGAAGATTTTGGTCCCCAAATAACTACAGTATTCTTCTTCAGTATCTTGCCCAGAACTTTTAGCCATTATTTACATTAGTTTACAGGCCATTCTTAGATCAAAAATACATTAATCACCTTCAATATTTCATTATCAGCGTTTCATTCAATCTCTAAAATTCCAGTAAATTTCCAGGCCCACAGCCAGAAGTTTTTTTTAGAGGAGGTATATGAAATTTCAAAGGGGGGCATTGCTTGAATACCTTTTTCTTAAGAAAAAGGAATAGGAATCTATTCCGGGGGATTGGGCAAAGTGCGACGCAGACCCCACGCCCTCTGGCTAGGAGCCTGTAAATTTCACTAACAGTACGGTCATATCTTACCATTTTTTGGGTTGAGCCGCGTCGCAAAAGCCAATATTATTGCAATCACTTTTTTCTTCCTTCTTTGTCTCAATTCAGTTCGCAGTAGTTCACAGCGCACTTGCGGGTAAATATTTTACATGCACACTGTGTCGAAGGCGCGTGCTATCCGTGTTTGTTATTGTATTAAAGGTGCTACAGGGGACAATATAAGGGATCGCCATGAGCGTTGGTAGTATAGATATACCGGTTCTTTGACCCATTATATCTACCAGCCCCTCTTTATCAAGAAATTACAATCATTTATTATGAAAAACAAATAATTGTTCAACTAGTATTTTTAGCGCGTACAAACATTTAGGAAACATTCAGACAAAAACAAAGTGATTATTAACTCGTATTTCAGTTTTCTTTTTTTAGGAAAATCACCTGTAAGTATGTCATTTTTACCAACCCAGTAAAGTTTATGAAGAATGTAAGTATCGCAATTTCTTTTAATAATTAAGATTTGGAACCATGGATAATACTTCAACAATTAAACATACATGCGGTGCGTACGGCACAAGATTTCTTCATATTATAGTAAAAGAAAGACAGCAGCTGATCGACATATCTTGCATACTAGACGTTAAGTTGGTCAACCATCACCAGTAGGTTTTATTCATTGCGGGCAATCAATAATCTTGATATGCAGCTAGTATTACCTATAATACAAGACGATAAGGATAGTAAATTATTGATTTATAGTAATAGGTGCACAAAATGAGCAAAAACGAGAAACTGGACAAGTGAACAACTGAACACATAAAAATACCAATATTATGATTAATAAGTCTTAACTTTTCGACGTTGAAAAAAAAAGAAATAGACGATCAATGATGAAAAAACAATACGGTAAGCTTTATCAATTGCTAACCAGACTATGGTGGAGGTCGACGTATGATAGGTAAACACACTGCAGCGTCTCCTTCTCCGCAGTCAACCGCGCTACCCATAAAGGGTCCGATGATCCTTATAGCACTACTAATCACTATGCTCGATCTATCTATTATATGGTCTAAGGCTCCAACCCCATGTGCAAAATGCCGTCACGGTTGGGAACAGAGGAGACTTGTGACACCTGTGACGGTAGTCTGTGACGGCAATCACACATTTAAAGAGCACGGAGATCTTTCTCTGTGACCCAACTGTGACTCAAATGTGTGCCGTCACAATCTCATCTCGTGACGGCATTTTGCACATCAACGGGAAGCCATCCCATTTTCCCTCTTGGAAGTTTCAGACGAGTCTGACGTATCGGTATCAGCGAACTGGAAAATTCGTCGACTTATTCTTTGGACTTTTCTGATCCTACAACATACGGTCGATCAAAATAGAATACACGTATAAGCATATAAACGTAAACAAAACACCATGGAAAAAATACAGTCTCTTTTAGAACATAGTACACTATGGTCTGATCGCAAATAGAATGGGTGACCTAAACAAACCCGCGAACCGCTTCCTCGCATCGTAATCAATTTTTTTACATGAAAGCAGGTCGCGGGTTTGTTTACGTGACCAATCATTCTATTTGCGATCAGACTATAGTATAGTAGGTATATAACTTACGCTGTCATGGTCATATGTACAAATGGCATCAATAGCACAAAGTTCTCCTCTCGCATTTAGAATTCGAACGTATTCTCCCATGAAAAACTCATGATCAATTTCTTCGTTGTCGTGCAGGAAACCTAGATCATCGTAATTTTCTTCAAATGATTCATACACGGATTTCTTATTTTTCTTACAGAATCTAGTATTGTATAACATGTACTCGTATGAGGGGCTGTTGGAAAGAACTAAACATGTGAGTGTTATAATATAATAATGTGTATGTTCTACTGAAACAAGCTTCTAACGTGCAGCATGTGAGAATAGGTAGGTACCTACTAAACAAGAATGGACAAAAAATGTGTTCAATAGCGCGACTCAATTCCCTTGCTAGAGAGGAATCATGATTCAGATTGAATATACGTATCTAAACGTGAACGTTGGAATTAAAGGAGCATCGTGTTGAGATAGAACAGAACGCAAAAATGGAATGAAGGACTAAATTTTCAAAGTAGAACATAAATCTTATTCAGATTGAGGTTACATCGCATTGTTAATGAACGTTTATGAGCTCGGATGGTCATCATGAGATTAAAAACAGAGAAAACTCACTCCTGGAAAAAGATCGATGAAGTCGTTTGAGTGATTTAGAAACAGTACCTAACAGTTATTAACTCAAATAAAAATCACTCGCACCGCTCGTTCACCCCCTTTCTTAGTCTAGTATAAGGCTATAAGTATATACTGTATATTAGGCCTAGTTGGTAGAAGCAGCTAGTATATCGTATATTGAGCCTGTACTGGCAGTTAGTATAGGCCTAACATACAGTATACCAGGCCTTATATAATGAAGGCGAGTATAGATCTAATATACAGTAAATTAGGAAACCTAGTACACTGTACATTGAGCTTTGTTAGTATAGGCCTAGTATACTACAAGACTAAGGGTCAAAATTTTCAAAGTCCCTAAACTAGGTTAAGGTCATTGACGACGTCATAAAGCGTCGCGTCACGTTACGCAGATTTTGGATTGACCCCCAGCCCAAAGACATATACTTACATGTCAAAAATACAAACGCAAATTAATTTGTATTTTTTCTGTAAGACAATTTTTCGCCGAGTCACCAATGTGAAAAACGACCAGCTGTATTGAGAGCTGCATACCGTATTTGATAACGTGTGTCGAAAATATTTTTCGACTTTCAACTTCATTGAAATACAGCGCTCTCTGTCGGCCATTTCCCAATCCCTACCCATCTAGTTGAGAGTAACACTAAATTGTCTATAATTATGTAACTACTTCTAGTAACAAAGACAAGAAAATATCACTACTAATAAAGATAAATATTGGTCCTCGAGGAGATCAAGTTATGAATTTGAACGGGAAGCCTTTCTCAGCAATTTCGTGCACTGGTACAGGTGACAAGAAACAAGAAACTCATGTAATTAGCATCGCAACATGAAACAAATTTTATTTCTCGAGCTTATTTGAGTATAGGTTAGAAAGGAAAAACCTAGTTAATGACAGAATACTCAAAGAGTAGAGTGAACGAAAAACCAATTACAAAGACCGTAGATATAGAGGAGAAGATGCGAGATCTTTCGGTTAACAAACCATCATCGGGCAAAGTTAGAACGCCACTGACCCAGATACGACTCATAAAACAGAATACCAACGAGATCAGGATTGAACGAGCGAGCCCTCGCGAGGTGACTCAAACTCGTAGACCAATTCAACTAAACCTTCGTCGGGAAAATACCTGTTGAGTACGGTAATATCGTCACTGTTCAGATGACGCACTATTTCGATATTTTCCAACGCAACGCGCTTGAAGTAAGAATTCTCCTTGTGGAGAAGGGTAGCCGAACCTTCCTTGAAACTATGACCACTGGAGATAAGGTGGTCCGCAAAGGCCGAATCACCCAAATTACCTTTCTTCCAGGCCTTAAGGTGCTCCTCTACTCGAATTCCAAGCTGGCGACCCGTCTCGCCTATGTATACGCCGTTACAATCCTTGCACTCCAATTTGTACACCCCGCTCCTCTCCCCCCGCGGGATGGGGTCCTTTAGCCTAACAAACAAACCCTTCACAGTAGTGAGGTTATAAAAAGCAGGCCTGATGCCAAAGGGGCGGAGGACACGAGTCAGCTTGGATGAAAACTCGCCCAAAAACGGGAGCCTGATCCAACGTGTTGTTCAAAATTTCCAGCCCCGCATTATTAATTACACCCAGACGCAATTCTCGCAAGATGAAACGTATTTGTTGGAGAAGGGTCTAAAATTTGGCCTACCTCCCCTTCCTAAAGATGAAACTCTTGCGAATGTCGTTGCCGACCTGACCATAAAAATTGGTCCCGGCGTGAATATTCAATCAGCTTGCGCTGAACTAGTCCGCGACACCCCCCTCCCTCGTATAAACAATTACGCATGTGAGGTGATAGATAATCTGAGGAGGAAGGTCAGGGACCAGGGGTTAATCCTTACTAAAGCCGACAAGGGTAACGCGACCGTAATCCTGGAGAAATCCTCCTACGTTTCCAAGGTTCAAGAAGTTCTCACTCAATGTGGAGCTATTGAAAATAGCTCTTTTAACTTTCCTAACTACGTCAAAGAGGTTAGGAAGGTTGTGAACGGGAGTGAGTTTATCATAAAAAGTTCTTCGCTCAAAAAAGCCCTGCTTGTACCTAACCCTGTTCCTCTCCTCCTCTATGGGTTGCCAAAAGTTCACAAGATGAATACTCCTATGCGGCCTGTCGTGTCCTACGTCTCCTCCCCCGCCTATTTTCTGGCCAAGTTCTTGGATCGTTGGTTCAAGTCTCGAATCGAGTACGAGTCCCCCTACTCCGTTAAAAATTCGGTTTCTCTGGCCGAGAGGCTCAAAAATGTTACCTTGCCTCCGGGTACTAGCCTCTGCTCATTTGATGTAGCCGGCCTCTTTCCCAACATACCAAAGGCCCACACTATGCAGTATATGGGTGACCTACTTGTAAAGTTCAACATTCCTCATAACGAGATACAGGAATTTTTTGGCCTCCTTAATGCGTGCTGGTCCCCTAACTTCTGTAAGTTCAATGGGAAATTTTACGAGTTCCCTGAGGAGGTAGGCATCCCCATCGGCTCTCCTTTGGGCTCTCTCGTTTCGAAGATATTTATGTCCAGATTTGAGGTTGACTTGTTTTCCTCTGGCCAAGTGCTACTGAGTCACATCCACTACTGGCACCGATATGTGGACGATATATTATGTGCGTGGACCGGTCCTCAAGAGCTCCTTGGTGAGTTTCTTCAGTATCTGAATAAAATGTATCCCTCCATAAAATTTACTACAGAAATTGGAGGTTCTTCTATAAACTTTCTGGATCTCACTATCTCTGATAGAGATGGGGACCATGAATTTGCGATATTCAGGAAGGATACTTCGACCGATACAGTTGTCCACGGATCGTCCTTCTGTCCATTTTCTCATAAGATCACTGCCTTCAATAGTTATATTCATCGACTGACTAACATTCCGCTAAGTCAACCAGCTTTCCAAAAGGAGCTGGCGACCATTAAGCACTTGGCCACTGTGAATGAGGTCAACTTGGACATTGACCGTATGGTCCGTAAAAAACTTACGAGGAAGGGCCTTGATTCTACCACTTCCCTCCCCCGCGATCTGAGTGGTAATAATAATAAGAGATTACGTTGGATCAGGCTCCCGTTTTTGGGCGAGTTTTCATCCAAGCTGACTCGTGTCCTCCGCCCCTTTGGCTTCAGGCCTGCTTTTTATAACCTCACTACTGTGGAGGGTTTGTTTGTTAGGCTAAGGGACCCCATCCCGCGGGGGGAGAGGAGCGGGGTGTACAAATTGGAGTGCAAGGATTGTAACGGCGTATACATAGGCGAGACGGGTCGCCAGCTTGGAATTCAAGTAGAGGAGCACCTTAAGGCCTGGAAGAAAGGTAATTTGGGTGATTCGGCCTTTGCGGACCACCTTATCTCCAGTGGTCATAGTTTCAAGGAAGGTTCGGCTACCCTTCTCCACAAGGAGAATTCTTACTTCAAGCGCGTTGCGTTGGAAAATATCGAAATGTAGTGCGTCATCTGAACAGTGACGATGTTACCGTACTCAACAGGTATTTTCCCGACGAAGGTTTAGTTGAATTGGTCTACGAGTTTGAGTCACCTCGCGAGGGCTCGCTCGTTCAATCCTGATCTCGTTGGTATTCTGTTTTATGAGTCGTATCTGGGTCAGTGGCGTTCTAACTTTGCCCGATGATGGTTTGTTAACCGAAATATCTCGCATCTTCTCCTTTATATCTGCGGTCTTTGTAATTGGTTTTTCGTTTACTCTACTCTTTGAGTATTCTGTCATTATGTCGAGCCGTAACGTTTCGGACCGTGTCAACTCTAAAAACCTAGTTAGTTATAAGCTGGGTAAGCACCCTAGTTTCAGTCTCTGGGAGTGGCTTTGTAAGTATGTCCGCCAGCTGATCTTTGGACAATAAGTACCTACTTTTATTATTTTCAGAACACCTTCTCAGACATATTCTGTGACGTTGACGTCGTATTGCAGTTCGAGATGATTCATTTTCTTGGGACATTCTAAAAGCTAAAAGCTAATAGTGTCTTAGTGCCAAGGGTGGTAAGCTTAAGTTTCAAGTTTTAAGCCGTAAATAAGCTAAAGCGAAACGATTTTTCATTCGCTTAATTAAGGGACTTCATAGGCGAAACAAAAGCTTAAAACTTAAAAAAGGCAAAAATTTTTTTTTCTGCTTTAAGCTTGAGTTTGAAGTTAAAACTCGTAAGTCTTAAATAAGCCGCAAGTTCAAGTAAAAAGAAATTGTTTTTCAAGTTTAAACCTTGAACGAAAATAAATTTTATTCTAAGTTTGAGCCTTAAGTTTAAGCGAAAAGAAATTCTACTTTAAGTTTGTGCCATAAGCTTAAGCCCTAAAATCGAATCGCTTACCACTCTTGCTCAGTGCGCCTGTATTGTCCTCATAAATAGGTATAGGGTCTTTAACTGAGTATGATAGCCTTTGACGATGATAGCTCATGATATAAGGTATTTCATATAAAAAATATCATGCATAGCTCGCAACTAACTTTCAGCTCAGCCAACAAGGTTGATTGAGATATTGTTTTCTAGAGACAGGAGCACCGGTTAATAGGGCGTATACATGTACTACATATATCCTGTTCTACCTCTTTTGACTGCAAATAATCAGAGTCTGTAAAAGCATCTATCTCTATATTTGACGCGCTTTCAGAGTACAAGTCTAATATTTCAAATCCAGAGTTCCGTTCAAGTAACCAGTCATTTGTTTTACTATTTTCCAAGACAAGCACAAGTACAAAGTTATTCAAATTTTGTATAGACACAGGGTTCTCTAGGAGAGGATTCATACAGCAAGTTCATAATAAATGTAGTTATCGAACGTAATATACCAACACAAGGCCCACAAGGGTAAGATGGCTAAGCCATAAAGTGCTTTTCTTAATTTACATATGCAGCAGTGCAAGTGTCATATTTTTTACACATTTCTATGTCTTTTACTCCGACAGCTACTAAACAAGCCTTGAAGGTTCTGTCTTGTTTCTGGGTAAACAACCATTAAACTAAGGGTGCTATCAAGATGTTTCGGTCACAGGGTACAACTTCTTATACCTTATATTTAATCAAAGCATCACGTTCTTTACTCATGGCTTTCTTCCAAGTATTATTATACAAAGGGTGACATGGCTTACAAAAAAAAAAGATATTGAAATTTCTTCTCAAAGGTTCAGGTCTTTATTGTATATATTCCATTTTGTTTCCAGTCTTTTAATATTCCAAATGGTTGGAGAGAACGCAAACTTACTTGAATATTATAATCAACAGCGCAGTAGTAGAATCTTTATCCCAGTCATAATCAAGAATAGTTTCAACAATTTCAATAGGGTTAGGGTTACTGTCCAGATATTTTGAACATGTTGGCTGAGGGTCATTGCCCCCTCGAACTTCAAGAGTTTTTTCAGGCTTTACTCTGTAAGTTTTTTTCCTTCCATCCTAAGCAGTTTCATTTGTTTCCAGGTTATCATGATTTACTTCGTTCTCAGAAACTTGTTTTTCATTACTGTACTAGTTTGGGGAGAATTTTTCCTGTAACTGTATATAGCCAATCAAGAATTGTGTCAAAGTGCGAGATTGAGCTTCTGCTCCTTTAGGTAATTGTTCATAAAAAACTTTGCATTGAGCACCAAATATTTTTTTATTTGATCTAAATTAGATGTTATTTTATGCAGAAGCGACTTCATCAAGGTGTTCCTGAACCCTGATACAAAGTTGCCGGCCTGTCTCCCCTACGTAGACAACCGGGCAACCAGAACATTTAAGCTTGTAGACACCACTTCTCTCAGATATAGGGATGGAATCTTTAGGTTTACAGAAAAGACTACGAACCGTATTAGGATTATAAAAAGCAGGACGAAGACCAAAAGGCTTAAGGAGGGGGCCCCCCCTTCTCTAGAAGAAATCGGCTTTCGCCGAACACCTTTTGGAATCCGGCCACAATTTTGAGTTGGACCAAGTCGTATTACTCCATTCTGAGAGTTCCTTATGTAGATGGTTGGCCCTTGAGCATGTTGAGATAGTTCGTCATGTTAATGACAATGAGGTTATTGTTTTGAATCGTTTCTTTCCGGATAATGACCTCATTGAAAAGTTTTATAAGCTTCGTACCAACGATTTGTGATTCATCTCGATTTCCTGTCACCACTGGCCTCGATAGTGATAGTGTACCTTCCTTCATTTCTCACTTCTCCATTTATTTTCGTTTAGTTCGCGTTCTGTTCTTATCTGAAGATGGTTATTTAACCGAAAGATCTTATAGTTTTTAATTATTTAATTTTGTGCGATTTTGTAAAGTTGTGTATTATATTATACCTGAATAAACATGTCCCACAACGTCGTTTCTCGTATTAATCAAAGCGCTACGGTCTTGTATGATTTATACAGAATTTTTTTTCAAAATAACAGTTCTGGTATGGTGTATACCTGCCTACTTGTGTCGTGAAAATCAAACTGCGATGACAAAAAAAAAATTATTTCTTCTGACAGTGGGGACGTTGGTCGACCGCTGCTATTATTTCAAAACTTACTTCCACTGCTACAAATCGATGGCGAGGAAACATTAAAAAAAATAAATAACAGCTCTGTACCGTGCGCCTCTCATAATATTGGTCAATACTTTGGCTCATGTTCTGTAGAAAACTTTCAACGTGCGCGAGAAGGTTTAAATCAGTTTTTGCGAAGACGACACTATTTTCAAAATGATTTATCAGTAGGTTACGTGACAGTTGAAAGGAAATTTCGGAAAAGTTTATTCGAAAATATATTAGCGTGAGCTGAATAATTTTAAATTTTTAAAATAATTCGTCAGAGAGGATCCCCTATAAATGAACACCAATAGGAAGTAGGTATTCAACGTGTTTTTCGGTCTAAAATTTACTGAACTGAGTAACTAACAATAAATCTTTCACAGCACAGAATTCTCAGAAATTCTCGTGTACCTGTAATAATAAGTATAATTCTATTCAATGCGGGTCGAACAGTTTTATTATACGTTACAAACATGACAAATGTACAAGTGGTCAATAATGTATATCAACTGAATAGAAAATATTTATGTGTTGAATGTCCTTTGAGAGCATTCCAAAGACAGGAGAAGTCTGTTTCAGAATGATTTATAGCCCCAGCATTTTCAACGGAAGCCTCAAAAAGATTATGCCTAATACGAAAAGCATTACCTACTTATTTTGTGTAGTTCAATTGTTCAGATTCATGTTCGAAAAAGCTTTGAGCGCAGCGAGTGGAGCAATCGCACGAGTCGTTTATCGTTTATTTTCCGCCACTGACCGTGCAGTAATATACTATTGGAGTAATGGAGGCTCATTCGTGGTGTTCCCAGTTTAATAAAGTCTAATATTCTGTAATTTTTTTTTTGTGCGGATCTTCACAATCTGCTCGCGGTGTTCAATCAGTTCCACCCTTCTATAAACTTCACCATCGAGATAGGAGGAAATCAAATAAACTACCTGGACCTTTTCATCACCCTTGAAAATACCGCAACGTACTCCGACCTGCCTTCTCGATCTATCGAAAAGACACCTTTACAGTCATCTCTATAACTGTCAGTCTCTGCACCCAATGACTCATAAGATAACTATAATAAATTCTGCCCTCCATCGCCTCCCTATCAACATTCAGATTTTTGAAACACCTTGGTTTCAGAGATTTTCCAATAACCAAGAGGAAACGTTTATCAGTTTCAGTGGTATTACAACAGCACAGTACTGTGATACGATCTAAAGCTTTTTTGAACCGACAATTGATTGATGCGCATAAGCTAATGACCCATCTGATGTTGCTCGATAAAATAATCCCGTTTCATCCACATAATAGACATTCTCGAGAATGTATTGGGTGAGCAGTTCTGGAAGTTGATTTGAGAGTTCTATTTCACCCCCCCTCCCTTTTCCAAAGTCTTGAGTTCGAACTTGCCTCAAGGAATTGTTCTCAGTTTGTGCTGAATTGTACTACAAAAAACATGTTTTGTGCTTGCCCCCTTCCGAAGATATACAAAAAAGTCTGTAGGGGGGGCTGGTGAAACGATGCCCCCCTTCTTTTAAATTTTCAATTTTTTTGGCGAAATGAATTGTGCTTGATTTGTGCCGAAATGTGCAGCAAATTTTATGTTTTTTGCTCCCCTCATTTTGATGATATTTGAAGAGTATCTTGGGCAGGCTGGTGAAATGGCAACTTTCCTTTTTTGAAATTTTTAATTTTTGGGAGCAAAATGAATTGTGCTCGATTTGTGCCCAAATTTTACGTATTGTGCTTCCTCCCTTCCTTTAGAATGTGGTTCTGTTTGCAAAGTATCAGCACTCCAGCACCCCCCCTTTTTTTGAAATTTGAATTTTGTTTTTGGCTAAATGAATTGTGCTCAATTTATACTGAATTGTGCTGCTGATCTTACGCTTTGTGCTTACCACCTCCTCAAGATTTTCAAAGAAGTTTGTGGGGACTGTTGAAACGATAGCCTCACCTTTTTCAAATTTGAAATGCGCTCTATGAGTTGTGCTCGGTTTGTGCTGAATTGGGCTTCAAAATTATAATTGAAAAGATGAATAAAAAGGCTTTATTAACTTACAACAATTATTAGTATAAAATTGCGACACTTCGCTACCGCCAGGGTAGCTTTATCAAGCACGATCACGAGTGTAAAGCCTTTTTATTAATCAGTTCTTTTGAATTAAATATTATGTTACCACTGTTAAGCATGCAATACAATTATGAAATGACGTCACCTTATCTTAAGAATGAGACACAATAGATGATTAATCCGAAAAACTCCCTATTACTCATAAGGGAAGTGACTTGGTAAACACATGAAAAGAGAAAAATCAATCCTGCACCAGACTCCGAAGCGAGCACACCTTACTAAAAGCGGTTTTTCACCGACACACCTTATCTTAAAGAAAAGATATTTAACATTGGGGGCCCGTCCGGGATTTACCTGAATAAGGACATGTTAATGCATGAATCCTTATTTTTCTTTCTTCTTTCTCCGCGATAATTCTTTCAAGTTAATGCACGGACCTAGTAGGGGATTTCAATGATAATATAATTATTAGACACTGTGTCAAATCACACACAGTCACGTGATACATCTAATTCCGAAAACAACGAAGAGTTCTCTGTACAAAATGAAGACGCTATGTTACAAGTCGAAACGGAACAGCCTTCCGCAAATAATACACTCTCTAATAACAACGAATACCGGTAAACATATCCGCGTTTATTAACTTTGTTGAACTAAAATTAAATTGTTTCGAAGATGGACTTCACGAAAGAAAAAGTCCGTACGAAGCCTTAGACGAACTTGATGAGTTGAGTGATCTGACTAAAAAACTCGACAATTTTGTAGAAATTAACCCAAATCATTCTCTATATGATCTGCGTTTGAGTTTCGCCCGTCGAGCTCGAAACATTAAAGCAGTACTTCTTCCGTTCGCTAATCCTAAGCGAACGCGATTTGACGAAGATAGTGCTTGTACGCCTACTTCCTCGAGACAAAGGTTACCCCGCCTCGAAGTGCCAACTTTTGACGGTACTATCGCGAAGTAGGCGAGATTCAAAAAAGAGTTTCTTGAATTTATTAATCACGACGAAATTCGTAATAGCGAAAAGGAAAAACGAAGATATCTTTTCGCAGCGCTTGAGAAGGGAGATTCGATTGCCCTAATAGAAAACTTACGAAATGCATCTTTCCAAACTAATTGGGATATTGTAGTCAATACCTACGATGATCCTCTCCGGAAATCTAACTACCACTACGATAATTTATTCAATGAAGGGAAATCCGCTGTAAGAATGTCCCTCAGAAAACATCTTATACATTTTCGTCAAAATTCAGCTGATGGCTTACTTGCGGCTTGCAATGAGGTTGAATTGAATCCTTTCGAACAAATCATAATCAATGCTTTTCTCACGGGTTGCAAACCCTTCATGAATCTCTCTTGGGAGAGGCATTTAATTGAGAAATGTCTTAAAAGTTCAATGGAGAATTTTTATCGATTTATTGAGTCACTATGTATATCGAATGAATGAGCAAAATTTTCTTCTCATTCCAATGAAATGAAAGAGAAACAGATCGCCACAAGACGTAAAGGAATCGTAGCGTTGACTAGTAAAAAAGAAGAAGTAAATATAAAATCAAATCCAAAGTGCCAAATCAGAATAGGTACATCTAAAGTCGAAAGAAAAAAATTCTGTCGAAAGTGTCGATCTACGTCACATTATTTAAGTTGTTGTCCAGAGTTCCTGGAGTCCAATATTCAAAAACGAATTGACTTCATAAATGAGAAAGCATTGTGTCCAGTATGTTTTCGGCGATCGTTCGAGTGCAGTGCAGCTGCCAACCACGGTACTACCAACATCGCAATGCAGAACGATGTAAGATGACCAGACTAGTATGCTGAACTTGCAATTTACAACATAACATCTTACTACATGCAGATAACGAAAATTATTTTTCCAATAAAATTATTCATGAAGTATATAAAGACCGTGATGTAATTCCACAAAATTCACGATTTTTTGACAAAGAATGGTTCTCTTCCCAACTGAACGAAAAAATATTAGGTTACTCCCTTGTAGCATACAATCAAGAATCTTTACTATCTACAGTTACGGTCTACATCAATAATATAACAAATGATTCAAAAGAATTAAATACCTAGGGCTATCGTAGACAATTGTAGCCATTTCAATTTTATTTCCAAAGAAATTACTAATAAGTTGAAACTATACTTTTGCAGTAAACGCAAATATAGGCTGCATAAGCCAAATCCTATCCAACCATATGGATCAAGCTGTACAAGTCAAAATTCGCTCACGAATTTCTTCCTATAATAAAACCATAATTTGTATTATGGTTCCAAGTATTATCAGTACCAATTTAGGTACCATTAGAAACATTCGAAATAAATTCATGCAAAATTCCGAAAAACCTCCAATTTGCCGACCCTAATTCCAACATCTCCGATAAGATTAATATGTTGTTAGAATCAGAAGTCTTCTGGGACATTTTAGGAAGTAAACGCCCTAAAATTAGAATCAGGTTTTCCTGTTCTTTATTATTCTAAGTTCGGTTGGTTAGTTGGAGGAGGAAACGAATTAATGCCTAAGGGTCTACTGCATTAACTTCAATCAATGCAAAAGATTTCCCATTCGAAACATTTGAAAAATTTTTGTCAATTGAAAATTCAACCAAATTAAGTAGGTATGCCCTTGACTGCAGACGAACCAGAATACGAACGGTTATTTACTCAAACAATTTTTCGTAACATAGAGGGTAGTCGTCTCGTTGGCCTTCAAAAGAGACGTCAGATTACTAGGAAACTCTCGATCGCAAGCGCTCAATAAATTCTTTCAATTAGAGAAACATTTCTCGAACAACAGTTCTTGTAAAACGCAATATTGTGAAGTGATAAACGAATACACAAAAGAAGGGTATATTCGTGAAGCGAGAGAACATGATACAGGTTATTACATGCCTCGTCATCATGCTGTCTTAAAAGATGAATTAACGTCTACAAAATTGAGAGTCGTTTTAAACGCGAGTATGAAGACTACGTCTGGGTATACTCCTTGAACGATTTATTACACAAAGGTCCAGTCGTGCAACCAGACCTCTTGTCTCATTTAATCTCCTTTTCGTACACATAAATACGTTTTTTCAGCTGATATACATAAGATGTATCTAAAATTTGTTTCTAACCCTATCGATACTCGCTACCAACGCATATTTTGGCGTGAGTCGCCATCTAATGAATTGAAAGCGTATGAATTTGTACGATTAATTTTCGGTTTGAGACCCGCGGCTTACCTAGCGACTCGTCTCAAATAGTTAGCCTGTACCGCTAATAATAATACGACAAAATCAGAACAATTCTTCAAACCGATTTTTATGTTGACGACCTTTTCACAGGTAGTGACGAGTTAAGTGATTGCGTCGAAATAAGAAATCAATTGGTAGATTTACTAGCCTCAGCAGGTTTAGAATTAAAGAAATGGTGCGCTAACAACACAAAACTTTTAGAAGGGATTGACCCTAAATACATAGAGAAAGAATTCCCGTTTTGGTTTAGTGATGACGAGAGAGAAGTAGTAAAAACTCTCAGTATACTATGGATAGGCACCTAAAGAAGACGTATATAAATTCAGAATCTATAATAACAATGAATCGCCTGTAAAAACTAAGCGTCGAGTTTTAAGCGAGATAGCACGCTTTTACGATCCTGTAGGTCTAGCCACACCTATAACGGTAACTGCAAATTAATGCTTCATGCAAGAAATATGGCGCCTCACCTCAAGTGAGACTGGTCCAATAATTATTAATAAACAAAACAAAAAAATAAAACACAAACTAATAGACTGGGATGAAGAGCTTCCCCAAGATTTCTTAGATTGATGGGATAAATTCGCAAAAGAACTAAGTAATATAGAAATACCTAGATATATCGCCCTATCTGAACGTGTAGTCTAGTGTATGTAGAATTACATGGGTTTAGTGACGCGTCAACTATCGCATATGGAGCTGTTATATATTCTAGGATTATAGACTCTTAAGTAGAAGTCAAGATTGCTTTCCTAACATCAAAATCTAAGGTAGCTCCTTTGAAACAACTAACAATACCAAAATTAGAATTATGCGCTGCTTCTCTCTTAGCAGAATTAAAACATGAAGTTCTGAATATAATTTTGAAAAAATTCTCAATCAATCTTATACGACTCTGGTCGGATAGCAAAACTACCCTCTCGTGGATCGGTTGTGCATCAACCAGATGGAACGTATTTGTAGCGAATAGGGTAAGCCAAATACAAACGCTAACCAAAGACCCTAAATGGGATTATGTCGAATCCGCTGACAATCCAGCCGATTTTCTGTCAAAGGGTGCCTCACCCCAATGTTTAATCGAATCCAATTGGTTCACTGGCCCAGAATGGCTTTCTAAATCCAATGAACCACGGGGCAAAAAAATAATGTACAAGCCAAATTGGAGAGAAAATAGCGAACGAAGAAAGGAAAAGACTAAATTTGCTCTTAGCGTCATTTCCCTCTCTTCTGACATTTTTAACTTAGTTGGACTACCTGACACTGGAAAATATTCATTTGAAACAATTTTGAAACAAGGTTTGTCCAAATTAACTCGTTTAACGGCATGGTTATTACGCGTTCGATTCAATCTCCAGCCTTACTTTCCCAGAGCATCTGGTACCCTAAAATTTTTTGAAATTCATCTCGCAACGATTACACTTATTAAACTTTCGCAAAGAGAATATTTTAGTGAAGAATTAAAATGCCTACCTGCAGAGCGCGCAATCTCAAAGCCAAGTCCACTAGCAAGTCTAAACGTATTCTTAGACAATAACGTCATCATTAGAGTTGGAGGTAGACTCAGAAATACCAATTTATCTTTTGAACAAATGCATCCTATCTTGATTTCCAATAAACATAAAATAGCAACCTTGATAGTTGCACATTTCCATATCTTGAATTTTCACGCAGGACCTAGACTCTTGATGTCCACAATACGTCGTCAATATTAGGTTCTTAAGTTGAAAACCGCCGTGATATCATACATTTATAAGTGCCACACATGCACTAGAAATAGGACGAAAATACAAAATCAAATAATGGCGGATCTACCGGCCGCTAGAGTACGAGGTTGTAAAGCTTTTCAGAATACTGGCCTCGACTATGCGGGACCTTACAAAATCATTGGTAAAGGAAGACAGCATAAAGTTTTCCTTAAAGCCCACATACCATTGTTCGTTTGTTTCGCCACCAAGGCTATTCATCTCGAACTCGTGTCTGATTTAACAATGGAAACCTTCATTGCTGCTCTTAATAGATTTATTAGTCGTAGAGGTGTACCATCAAATTTGCACTCCGATAATGGTTCTACTTTCCATGGAGCCGACAGTAAAATCACGCAGTTATATTGATAAGATTCCATCCAAAATTTCACTCTAATAAAAAAAATACATTGGCTCTTCATAGCTCCCAGCGGACCGCATCTAGGAGGTCTATGGGAAAGTGGGGTGAAATCTGTAAAACGTCACCTAAATGGTGTCCTTTTTGACAAAACCTTTAATTTCGAAGAATATATCACAATATTGACACAAATAGAAGCTTGTTTGAACTCTCGACCATTAACGGAGGAATCAAACGACCCAAATGACTTTAACGCCCTCACACCGGGTCCACCGGGTCACATTCTCATTGAAGGGCCAATAACCGCCCTCCCGATTGAAAATTTGCTACAAGCCCCAGAAAATAGACTCAATAGATGGAAATTAGTATCAAAAATAACACAGTCCCTTTGGTACAGATGGTCTAATGAATATTTAAACACGTTACAACAGCGAACTAAATGGCGTTTCGCCAAAGCTGATGTCAAACTTAACGACATAGTTATTATTAAAGAGGACAATTTGCCTCTAACATGTTGGAAACTAGCTCGTATTGTGGAATTACATCCCAGTCAAGACGGACACATTCGAGTTGTTACAGTAAAAACAGAAAGTGGACAGTTTAAACGCCTACTGCAAACTCGTTTTGCTACCCTTAGAATAATTTTTTATTTTCTTTCTTACTATTTTCTTTACAGAAGAACCAACCATATAAATTTCAAAAGTAACAATTATTCAAAATCGATTCAAAAAGTAATGAATGATTATTCAAGAAGTAAATCATTCAACAATTATCAAAGAAGTGAAATTATTTGAAGTTACTGAGAAGTAACAATTATTTTTCAAATGTAACAAATTGCAAATTAATTTTGTAAAAAAAAAAAGAGAGGTACCTAAATACCTAAGCACATTTTCTTTGTAATTGCTTAGCGCCTAAATTAAAGAAGATAAATTTGCGTAAATTTTGTGAGTGTTAATGACTAAAACAAAATAAAGGGCCCTACACCATCATATGGTTTTATCAAGTAGGCATTTACTTGGTTACACATACAACTTTATAAAATGCATACAGTAAGCATTTGACCTCATCAATGCCGATGAGAGATCTTTAGTCATTCAGTATCACACACTCATAACATATTACTTGTTTAAAAAAAAAAAAAAAATTATAATAATTGAATATTTTGAGGCCCAGCCTCAAAGGGGGGAGTATGTTAAGCATGCAATACAATTATGAAATGACGTCACCTTATCTTAAGAATGAGACACAATAGATGATAAATCCGAAAAACTCCCTATTACTCATAAGGGAAGTGACTTGGTAAACACATGAAAAGAGAAAAATCAATCCTTCACCAGACTCCGAAGCGAGCACACCTTACTAAAAGCGGTTTTTCACCGACACACCTTATCTTAAAGAAAAGATATTTAACAACCACGTAAAAAATAAATTTTTCAAATATTATGTTTTGTACTCCTCCCTATTCAAGGTATATACATAAGTCTTATAAGGTGACCTTGTGAAACTGTAGAGAACTCATTTTTTGTTCCAAGTTTTGAATTATTATCTGGCTCAATGAATTGAGCTCGACTTTTGCTCTATTGTTCTGAAAATTTCTGACGTTTCGTACTTCCAGCCTTTCTTCACAATCGGGGTCAATATTAATTACCCCTCCCCCTTAGTACATTCAGAATCTTTAGCTAGCCTAATGAAATGTGCTAGATTTGTGGTGCAAATATTACATTTCGTTCCCACCCCATTTTAAAGACATCGACGGAAGTCTTGAGGTAAAATTGTAAAACTGTGAACCTTTCTTTTTTTTTTTCAAATTTTGGATTTCTATCTGTCAAAATAAATTGTACTCAATTTGAATTGTGCTGCATATTTCACTTTTTGTGCTTTCATCCCATCTCCATAATGAGGGTGACTTTGCAAGACAACGGCTCCTTCTTTTTGAATTTTAAACATAAAACAGGCTAAATAAATTATTCTCAATTTAGGCTCAGAGGCGGCAGTTTTCTGTCCGCCTACGGCGGCTCAACTTATAAATTCGCCTCTGCTGTTACTTCTGCAAAAATATATACAAAAGTCTTGACAGATATGATCCTGAAAAACAACAGGCTTCTCTCTTTCAGACTATATTACTTAGATGCACCTTGCATCTATTTATATTTTATTGATAGGTATTCGAAGAAGTTGAAGAAATAATACCCAAGTTATAAAAATTTTCGCACTCACTTTGTCAAGCAGCACCTTCATCAGACTATTGTAAGAGAATGATTAGATGATTTACAAAAGAAAAACAACGGTGGGTAGGTGAACTAAGATGAAAATGTAATAAGTATGTGGAGGATGAATGAAATTATTCATTTTCCTCAAAAGAATAATGTAAAATCTCATCTACATAGATGATGCCTCTAGAATTTTAAAATTTTAAAGAACTCTTATCACCCTCACTATCCGTACATCATAAACATTGTGAGAAATACTTCAGCTCGTTTGCGATCTATATCTAATTATCTATATGTGACCCTGTCTACAGAAACCCGGCTTAGCGTTGAAAATCGATCAGGAGGAAAGGATCTTCTACCAAGGAAGGAAGATTCCTTTTCTCCTGATTGTAATTGAACACTAAGCCGGGTTTCTGTAGACGGGGTCACATATTAAAACCACTGGGACAACCACATTTCAGTAATTTTTTTATTCTTTCACAATCTGATTTGTTAGGCTACCGTCAGAAAATACCGTTTTACCGGTATTTTTATGACACTTAGTATAATAGTTGACACACTGCTGTTCATTTGCAGTAATTTAACACTCATGTAGACATGTGAAAGGACACCCATAACACCCTCCCACTACCAAATAAACAAAAATCAAGATGATCAAGAAAAGAATGTGGTACTACCTTTTTAAAACGTTTCATATGTTTAATGAGCATAAACTATAATTCTATAAAATTTTCAGAACAATAGAGCAACAGTCGAGCTCAATTCATTTAGCCGGACAATAATTCAAAACTTGGAACAAAAAAAAAAGTTCTCTACAGTTTCACAAGCTCTTTTTGTGAGTCTTTTGTTGATATCTTGAATAGGGAAGAGCATAAAACATAATATTTGAAGCACAATGCAGCACAGATCGAGCACAACTCGTGGAGCTCATTTCAAATTTCAAATTTGAAATAGTGGAGGCTGTCATTTCAGCAGCCCCCAGAGACTCATTTAGAATCTTGAGGAGGGGGCAAGCACAAAACGTAAGATCAAGTACAAATCAAGTAAATCAAGGGTACTTGATTTGTACTGAAGTTCCCTGAATTTCTTGTCAAGATCCTCTTATTGTATTACGTTAGGTCAGTTTCCACAGGAGTCATATTTCTCCAAGTTCTTCACATTATAGCTTGATGGTCGGAAATATTCCAAGTCCTATAAAACAGGTTCCCAGTTAAAGTTTGGAAAAGTGGGGGAGAGTATTGTGCTTACAGTAGCCCCATCGACGATTACAAATATTTCAAGAAAGACGAAAGCGCATAACGTAAAATTGGCGCATTTCAATACAAATTGAGCAGATTTCATTCAGCGAGACAAGAATGCAAAATTTGAGAAAGAATGACGGTTGTTGTTTGACGAAGTAACGTCCATTCCGGAGGAAAGGAGAAAGCACAAGACGTAAAATTTGCGGGACAATTCAGCACAAATCGAGCACAATTCATTTTGCCCCCGAATTTACAAATTTCAAAAAAGATGGGCTGCCACTTCACCAGCCCCCCAAGATACTTTTCAAATATCTTCAGAGTGAGGGAAGCACAAAACATTGAATTAGCGGCACATTTCAGCACAAATCGAGCACAATTTATTTTGCCTCCCAAAAATAAAAAAATTCCTGGAGACTTTTTTGTATATATCTTCGGAAGGGGGCAAGCACAAAACATAATTTTTGCAGTACGATTCAGTACTAATCGAGCGCCTTGACGCAAATTCAAACTCAAGATTCTGAAAGGGGGGAGGGGAGCGGTGAAAGGGACCTTTTTGTACGTCACGGTTTTCCTTATTCCTAATCTATGTTTTATTCTCGTACTTCTCGCAAGTTCCAGTTCATTCATAAATTTTCACTGGATAATGCCGTTTCGTCGAAAGCGCGTTGGCCCTTAATTTTGTATCTCAACTTACGGTCAGTAAAAATGTATTCAAAAATTATAATTATTATATTTAAGAGAAGAAAACTCTGGAACAGATGAGATTGCGAAGGTAAAGAGGAGAAAAGCTAGCCTCTTGAACAAAGTAATCACTTTTGATAGCGAAAGAAAGAACTTAACGAATCGATATCGTTTTCCATACAACTATTTTTGTAGTTCTTAGAAGGTATTTGTAAGAAAGTAGTTTTTCTGACGTGTGACGCATCATTCCCGGAACACCGTATGTTTCAATGGATGACGTAAAACGTCTACATCAGTACGTCTCCGAGTCTCGAAGGTTAACGATTAAATTTCCGGTATCGCCCTTCGATTCTCAATTAAAGTGATAATAATCTTATAAACCTGTGCTTCCGATACGACCAAAATTAAACGTAATAAAAACGAGAACACTTTTTAATAAAAATAGTGCGAGTGAGTGAGTGAGTGAGTGAGAGAGAGAGAGAGAGAGAGAGAGAGAGAGAGAGAGAGAGAGAGAGAGAGAGAGAGAGAGAGAGAGAGAGAGAGAGAGAGAGATGTATTGCAAAATTAATGCATCATGTTATTATCGAAGAGATTTTACAATGATCGGCGTGTGCTACAAATACATCAACATAATTTGTTGTAGAAGGTACATCACATAATTTACAGAATAAAACATGTTCTAAAAAATGGTGATCACGTTTCGATTAATAACGAAGAGGCTTTCCCTACTCCAGAATGCTTTAAAAGATCGGTGTTTTATGCTTCAATGATGACCATGTCTCCCTCGATCTTCCTGAATGTAGTATTGAAAATAAATAGCGGTAAATCTTAATAAAATTATAATCATTGTACTAATTCGTTTCCTTTTTGTGCATACCTTTTTTTTTTGTCAATTCGGCACACATAATACAGTAGAACACAATTTTTAAAAAGTAGATTGCATTAAAATTGAATTTGAAAAATGACGGTGAAACAAAATTAGAACTAGTAAACATACCATCATCTTAAATCACCGAAGGTCTTGAATCTTCGTAGAAATTCAATAATAAACAGAAAGGAGAAAAAGAATAAGTTTCAAAATTATTTGTAAGCGTAACTCACAAAAAGTAGTACGTTATTTCGAAAATGAAAGAATTTTCCTTTATAAAAAAACCAACGCAGTTGGTAATACGATAAGGTATGAGAAATATAATTATCACATCCTATAAAACACCATAAAAATTCGTATAATACATAATGAGGGTTGAAGAAAAATGAAAAAAAAAGGACCGATTCTCCAATAAAGTAAAGAATCTTCTAATTCATTATAATCAGTTTTGTCCAGAATAATGTATGATTATTAATTGATCGCCATGAAACTCATCTCTCTCCACACATACTTAACATAGTAATTAGGTATTTTACATGCTTAAGAACAGAAAAAATGTTTACAAAACATGGAAAGAAACCATTATCAATTGAAAAGAAAATTACAGACGAAGAATTTTTTTTTTTTTTCAAAGAAATTTTATTGCAATTATCGTTGTAATAATTTTGTGGTAAATTGTAGATAATTATGAAAAAAGAATATACAAAGATAGTTTCAATAAATTAGAATCATACTTCACGTATTTCTACTATCGACAATATTTTTACAACATGCAAAACTTTTCATACAATGGTTAATAAAATTCTTCAAGGAAAGTCGTAGTACTTTTTCGCCCTTCTTCAGATGAGCTGATACTTATTTTTCGAAAGACTTCCTCGCAGAAGCTCAAACATCAATATTACTGGAAGGGGGAGAGAAGGGAGACATTCGCTTTGTACATCATACAGAATGTAATCTTTCAAGGATTGAATTCTAAAATCTAGCACGAATGTACACAGCTGAGGCGTCGTGACTACCGTAACCTAGTCTCTTTGCGTGTTTGAAAACTTCATTGGCTGCTGCCGTTAATGGTAAAGGTTGCTCCACTTGATCGCCCAACATTATCGATAATTTCATATCTTTTTGCAAATGTTGAAGAGGCATCTTAGCGTTGAATGTGCCTTGGATCATATCTGCGAGAAAAAAAATCAATGTGATGAAACAGGTATGTCAAACAGACAGTTCCGTTCCATTCTACAATTTAATCAGAAAAGATTAATGAAAAGATTGTAATTGAAATTTTCAATCAAGTGGTCTATAAAGACTGGAATATGACCCAGGTCGAATTGGATAAAATAATACAAATATTTTGAGTCGAAATTGCCCCAAAATTAAGGAAGAAATTGTTGAGTATTACCCTCGGGTACTATCTGATCGCCCAACAAGAAAAATATGAAGTAACATGAAAGAAACAATTTACACGCCGATTCGATAAAAACCCATCAATATCAAGCAATCATAATACATTTAAAAATCGAGCGCCTACTAATGAATTTCATAAAAATTCTACAATAATAAATTACTGTATAATGCAATTTTCAGAAGGATTAAGGAAAACGTTCGGAATTTTATTTTCAAATTTTGAAATAGAAATGAAGGACCCGATAAATAAGTAGTGGAGTATTTACGGGGGGGGGGGGGGAGAAGAGAGTATGTTTCTAAATAGTTTCCTCTACAACTCGTTTACCCAAGGAATTTCACTTTGCTAGGAAAAGCTATTATGGCTCTCGAAAATATTTTGTTGTAATGGCATACATTTTCACAGAATTCAACTTTAGTACTTACAATTTCCCTTGTCTACCAGAGCTGGACAAGATAACGATGTCAGGCCAAGAATTTCTAGAACATCTTTTTGCTGTAATCCTGCTCGATCGGCCAAGGCCATGCCTTCAGCAAGGCCAGCTAATGTAATACCTTGCATCAATTGCAGCACCAAATTCATTTTAGAAGCGTTACCCACTTCACCTGCGGAATATGAAAACGTGTCTATTACAATTACGAAGTAATTATTTTTAATGAAGGAAAAATTCAATACATTACCTAGATAGAAAGAATTTTTGGACATGGCAATGAAACAAGATTGGCATTCATCAAATAAAGATTTATCACCCGCAGCCAATATAACGAGAGTGCCTTCTTCGGCTTCAACTTTACTTCCTTGCATTTGTGCCTCCAAGTAGCGACCGCCTTTTGAAGTAATGGCCTGTATCACGAATTATATGAATATGATATAATAATTAGGAACTTCACACAAAAAATGAATATTTTAGCATGCCGAACTTACCTCGGCTATATCTTGCGATGTTTCAGCGTCAATGCCAGTCATTTCAACATAACTTTTACTGGGACCCATTTCAGTCAAAACGCCGCAATTACCAAATACCATCTGCGATATCGAAAGATTGGAAAAATTACAGTTTTCAGAGCATGGTCAGAGGATGAACTTACAGGATGCCTCAAATGTAGGACCTACCTCTTTAGCAGCATGAGGATTTGCAACGCAAGAAAACGTAATATCAGATGCTTGGATCACATCTGATGGAGTCATTCCTATGACCGCTCCAGCTTTTTGAAAATCATTACACTGAGATGAACAAAAATAACATCATAGTACATATTAAATAAGACAAAAACACACGAATGAAAATAACAAAAGAAAGGAGATATTATTGAATCGATGGAGTTCACCTCGTATTACATTTGTTTTTCGTTACATAAAATATCTTTCATATCTTTCTGCCACACTCAAAAACGTTAGGATGCATCGTACTTGTAGAAACGTACTAATCAGAAATTTATGGCGGTGAAAAGTGTATCGGCTCATTTATTTTAATCTCACATGACCTACACAGGATATTTCCCAAGCATTTCTCTCTCTCTCTCTCTCTCTCTCTCTCTCTCTCTCTCTCTCTCTCTCTCTCTCTCTCTCTCTCTCTCTCTCTCTCTCTCTCTCTCTCTCTCTCTCTCTCTCTCTCTCTCTCTCTCTCTCTCTCTCTCTCTCTCTCTCTCTCTCTCTCTCTCTCTCTCTCTCTCTCTCTCTCTCTCTCTCTCTCTCTCTCTCTCTCTCTCTGTTTTTAAATAAAAAAAAAAAAATCTGTTTTGAGTTGGTGGAATTAGTCGGTGTGGTATTATTTTCTTTGATATTCCACGAATAAATTTAAATTTGTAAAGAGTAAAGGAACAGAACAAAAAAAAACGCCTATTTTCAAAAGCAGGGTCCTGCAGTAATCCTGGAAGTAAAGGCCTGAGGGAGGGAGGATAGACTTAGAAGAAAATAGGAGGGTATCATGAATTCTCTGTTCCACGTTACGACACATAAATCACAAAATACACAAAAACTAATTTGATTGCCGACTTATCGATGCACCCGAAGGTTGAAACAATAGCTACCCAGTGCCAAGAGGTCATCTCATCCACCCCAATAGAGCCGATTCCCCGCCCAATTCGCCGTACCATGAATAACCTATGGGAGAAGAGCAAAACAAATGATCTGGTGGTGTCCAAGGCAGACAAAGGTAACTCGGTTGTTGTCCTGGATCGAAGGGAGTACGAAAAGAAGGTGGAAGAGTTCTTGACCAATAATAGTGCCAAGCTTCAAATGGATTTTAATTTTCCCAAATTCAATGCCAATGTTCGTAAACGTATCAGCGAGGGTAAGTTCGTAATACCCCCCTCCAAAAAAAAATCTCTCAAGGTCATGAATCCCATTCCTCCTACATTATACGGTCTACCGAAAGTCCACAAAGACGGAGTTCCGGTCAGACCAATAGTCTCTTTCATATCCTCGCCCACACATAAACTGGCGAAATATTTGAACCTGTTGTTTCAGTGGAGTACGGACTTTGTGTCTGAATTTTCGGTCAAGAATTCTACAGAATTAATTGGGAAAATCAAGGACTACGTCCCTCCTCCTGACTCCACATTGGTTTCATTTGATGTCGCTGGTTTATTTACGAAAGTTCCTTTGGCCCCTACCCTCGAAAGTATTGATAAGATACTAAATGAGGCAACTATTTCGACCCCCACTGCTGAGGAATTCATTTCGCTCCTAGGAACGTGTCTCTTCCCCAATATCTGTAAGTTCCAAAACAAAATGTATCAATTTGAAGATGGTCTTCCTATGGGCTCACCACTAGCTCCCCTGATTTCCAAAATTTTTATGAATATGTTTGAAAAAGATTTTTTCACTTCACAGTGCGTGCTTATACAGTACATTGGGTACTGGCATAGATATGTTGACGATGTTCTGTGTCTGTGGACAGGCTCAATGGAACAATTTGAGGAATTTTTTCTCTTTATCAACTCTCTATATCCCTCGATCAGATTCACGCTCGAGGTCGGCGGTAAATCCACTAACTTTCTAGACCTCTCCATCACCCTAAATGAAGGCAAACACGAATTCGCGATTTTCAGAAAGCCTACCTATACTGACATAACTATAGATGGCTCTTCTTATTGCCCCCCTCACATAAGCATGCCCCCTTTCTCAATATAATTCATAGGTTAGTGTCCATCCCTCTCAAACCTCAAGCCTTCAAAAAAGAAGTAGACACCATTAAGCTCATAGCGAAGACCAATCATGCAAAGTTGAACATTGATAAATTAATTCATAGGAAATCAGTACCTAGAACTCTCGATGCCACTACTACTCACTCAAGAGACACGAATCTGAAAAAAGAAAAATGGATTCGCCTCCCTTATCTTGGTAAGCTCTCCTCCCTCCTCTCTCGTTTACTAAAACTCACACATTTGAGACCAGCTTTTTACAATGTAAACACCCTGAGGAACCACCTTGGTCAGCTTAAGGACCTGATTCCCTCAGATGAAAAGTGTGGTGTTTACAAAATCCAGTGCGATGAATGTCCCTTCTCTTATATTGGGCAAAAAGGTCGGCCCTTAAAAACGAGACTCAACGAGCATAGGTACGCATTAACTTCGTGTCAAGCCAATCTCTCTAATTTTGCTGCCCATCTTCTGGCATCTGGACATTCTTTTCCTACACCTAAAAATGTCCGCCTCTTACATGAGGAGAGTTCTAATTACAAACGTATCGCACTGGAGTTATCGCACTGGAGTCTACAGAAATAATCAAATCAGTTTATAATTACTCACCTATAGTAAACGAGAAAATCCCTACTTCATACCTCGCTGATACAGTTTACAAGAAATTACTCGAATGATGATGTAATCTTTTGCAATTTATTTCTTTACTGGTTTACTCATTTCGGTCAGTATGTTCTTGCCCGTTGATGGATATTTATCCAAAAGCGCTTGCTTATAAAATTTTTAAATTAAATTACGACTCTAGTAACCTGTGTGCTTTTTTTTATTTTGTAAAATAGGAGGGATTGAGATGGGTGTGACCGATTCTCAAGTGTGAGAGGATGATTTTTTCATGACGAGAAATCGGCCTAGGGGAAGCCCAGGGAACGGTTTTCCGTTCATTGCTGAGAGTTTGTATAAAGACTACGTGTGGTTCAGAACTTGTACCAAGTGACGAGGATTTTATGAGGTCGCGAACAGGAAGGTGATAAGAAAGATGACAGAATTTCTGGCGACTAAGTCAATATGACCGTGCTTCATGAAGTTGATACGGCCCACAATACGAAGGAAAAATATTGCTGTTGAAGTGGGTGATGGAGGGCGGAGAAGTATACAGATGCTCTAAGCGATAGGATTGACTGAATCAGGATCCTTTATAATTAGGAGAGAAGAGAAGGAATCATCGAACTGTAGGAATTTGAGATGAGAAGAGTGGGCTGAAAAAGGCAGGATATATTTAGTTTAGAAGTGACTATGAAGGTAGAATTTCTCATATGGTAACAGGTGATCCTTGGATAGAGTATGCGTAACTAGTTCGAGGTCCCGATTCGTAGCCATCTGGGTTGATTCACTCGTTTTCAAAGAATTCAAATTTATGATCATTTAATTACAACTAAGAATTTTGATGATAAGAGACAAATAACTATTTTTTCTATCAACTTCCACAAAATGCGTCTTTCAAATTGGAAGTTTAGTTAATAATTCGGGAGACGAAAAATTTCCTAGAAGAGAGATGCAAATTGTGGAACGTAATATACAAAATAAATACACCAAATTTGGTTTTTATTTTCACCTAATAATACACAACATTACACGAGTCGACGTTTCATTGTGTATTTATTTTGTAGAATTTTCTTCGAAATCGGTACAATATACTTGTTGACTGAAATACTTCGAAGGACGACGTATTTTAGTCGATGATATACGATCTCATGATGAAAAGAGGAAACACTTTAAAAATGAAATGGAGAAGCCGTATTGTCGAAAGAAAAATTAATGTAATTTATTCGTCCGTCGAAAGGGCCAGCTGCAGAGCGAAAGTAATGAGAAACGTTTTTTTCTCTAGAATATCTAATGTATAAAGTAGAATCTACTCGTATACACATATAAAATGAAAAGCTTGTTTATTTGTCTTAAATCTGGATAAATATCTACAACTTCTGAGTTTGATTCCACTAACCTTATCCGGCGTTCTATTCCATACATGAACAGTGTGTCCTGAATTGAGAAGATTTTTCAGAATGCCGCCACCCATATTCCCAAGCCCCAGAAAACCAAATATCAATCTTGAAGGAGATATTTTTTTTTCTTTCAATGTTTCCGATACGCTAGTTACGTCAAGAGGTTGTAATTCCTAAAACAGTGAAATATTATTGATAAAATCAAAAGTATTCATACAATTTTCACACAGAAATAAGACGGGATAGATAGATTTTTTATTGGCTGTAGATACCAACGTATTATATAATTTCATTTAAATTTTTTCTACAGGTAAATACATCTGCCGTATAAAATTGAATTGACGTACATCCAAATCCATGATCAAGTAAAGTGGACAATATAGAAAATATGATTCCTTTCTAATTGTTGATTTGGATAGAGCCAGTTCAACGGGTACCGCCGACATACAGTATACTTGAAGGGACCGATAAAAAATTGGAAATTGAAAAGTATCACATCATTAGGGCGAGTCGCCAAAGGTAAGTTCTACCATCCTCTAGTATAAACCTTTACGATCCTTCGTTAGGTAAAATTTTCAACAGAAGGAAAAATATCATTAAAGGGCGGTTTTACACGATCGATAAAAAGGATGCCAATAAAAATTCAAAATGTTTGAATTATGATATATGACTATATGGAACACCTTGTCGCTACTTCCGTCACAAACTTTATTCATTTTCAAATAAGGTGACCGACGTTTCGAAGTTTACTCACTTCTTCTTTTTCTTTGGTGTCTAGAATACTAACTAAAAAAGTTTTTGACGAAAGGTGCGACAAGTATTTTCCTTTTCAAGTAAATAACCGTCTTGACAAAAGTTCCAACCAATCATGGTAACGACGTTTTTTCTGTGTACACGGTTACTTTCATTGACAAAGCACTCAATAATGATCATTTTTATCGTTGGTGTAAACTGCCCTTCATACTTTTAATGAGCAAGTCTTTGAAAATCTCACCAGAACACATATATTAACTGTACTGTTTTTATGGTCTAGTAATAATCTAAGGAGTATTGCACACACTAACAGGTTGTATCAATGTTGATGGTCTATCAAGCAATGTTTGAAACTTCTTCGGTGTTCCAGTATGATTTGCCAAGATTTGTGACTCGTATTCGTCCGACAGTTTACATTTCTTGAGAATGGGAGCCGATGAACTTTCCAATACAACCGGCGTAGTATCTACTAGAGATGTCTCTTTATCAGGTATCAATGAGGGAAGAGGTGTCGAGGTGATTCCGAGCTGAAACAATTCCGATCTTCATTATAGACGACCTCATTATACAAACATTTTGGCATTTCACTCATTCGTGGGAGATCACTCGTTTAAATTCCATTGATGAAAGCACAAATTAATCAGTTTTTCAGCGTTTCAAAATCCTCTTTTCGCATACTTCTCTATAATATTGTGTGAGCGTCACATCAACATTAATAAGAGATATATCTTAGAAATATAACGTTGTATACAAGGAGCACGTCAAATCAAAATAAAAATGAATAGCAAAAACTCACTCTCTTTTTTTTCTTCGGTTTAACTGCCTCAGATGTTTCGTTCTTTATTTGATCAAAGAGATCTTCCGTAGTTTCCTTGGTACCATTAACAGGAGCCTGGAAAAAAGAGACCATTTTCATGATAAACAGCTCAAATATTATCATAAGATATGACTTCTCGTGAAAGAACAGCTAAGTCGGAAAATATCAGGGAGTAATTAACATGTGCGTTAAGATAATTTGGTAGAGTTTCCATAATACATTATGGTACCTACAGTTCTTAATAATAAAGTTACAAATATCAATAATTGTTTCTATAATTCGGAGCAGATTATAACCGAGTTATTCACAGAACTTCAAAGACAAAAATCTAAATTGATTCATGCGGCATTGTGCCAATGGAATCCATTGCAATATGAACTCTGTCTTGTAACTAGATCCCTGTGCTCTGATGAACAGTGTACAAGATATCTCGACGCGCCCTCAAAAAACTGAGATAGACATTAAAATCAGCGTCAGAAATACAACCGAAATCATCTAGTCCCTACTGCATGATCTACAAAATTAATGATGTATCAATTTATATAACTCTTCCTTTTTGTCGACTGAGCAGAAAAGCAACGGATAAGAGATTTCAGTCCATAATTTGTTTTAAAATGCTTAGACCTCAATATAATGACAAAATATCAAAATAAGGACCACCATTAGGACGAGAGAAAATTTAATACCAAAACAATACTTAGGAATGTACTCTAGGAAAGTCCCTTGTTCTTGCGTACTCACACTCGACACTTCTTTCTTAAACACAAGATAAAGATATATACAGTTTTTTTACAAAGTGAAATTTTAGAATAATTATAGTTTCGAATCTTATAGTAAAGTGTACGCGATACTTAGTTCTATTTTCGAATTCCGCACCACACATTCGAAATAATTTCCCTTAAATATACAAAATAGTTTGCCTTACATCATCATTCCTATTTTGTATGAAATTTTCTATAGCCTCCACGGCTTCTCGGAACGCTGCATTTTTACTGGCTTTTTTCAATGTATCCTTATCATTTTCATAATGGCGCAGACATCCTTCTTCCAACCAAGCACTAGAAATACATTAAAAGCTCATAATTATTCAGTAGGTGATTATAACTACATATTTTTCTTATATCCAGGTACAACCTTGAACAAGCAAAACTTAAACGAAAACTTGATATTGTTTACAACTCCACTCCTCAAATAAAGCTAAGTATAAATAATTTCATTCCTAGGTCAGCTAGACATATCGCTGAGTGTATGTGAAATATCTGATTCAGTTTCGTATTGAGCTAAAAATTTGAGAAACTAGATTGAAAAAAAATAATAGGATCACATCCATTGGCCGCGCGATACCCGCTCCTTGTTCGCCGCAGCGCCAACTCACCGCGAAACGGATGTAGTGAAAATTCTTTGAAATATAAATGAAATGGCTTGGTCAAGAGCGAAAAAGGAAGCTGACACGAATGGGAGTGTGACGTCATCCAGGGGATCTTGAAATTGGAAAATTTTGAGCAAAGAGCAGATGTGGAGATACATAACCTTGGATTTGAGCAATTTATAGGGGATGGAACAAACAATTTCAACTTTCGAGCAGACATAATGGATTCCCTGCCAGCTCGTCAATTCTTGAACATATCAAAAAGTTTTTAACCTAAAAAAGAAGTTAGAACACAGAATAAGCCTTTAACAATCAGTTGTTGAGGGATCTACACAGATCTTGGGAAGAGTGGGGGCCGGGAAATAGAACTGTGAGAATTGAGTTAGCAGGAATGTGCACTCTATGAATTTTAGGCAAACATATTCGTCTTGGATGTAAGAAAAAGATCTTGAAGACATGAATCGACAAACTCTTGCAAATCATCAAACGCCGAGGATAAGAGGCACATGCGGTGGAGCAGAAATTATGTACATATGAAGATATATTGTTGCGTTATTTTCGTAGAGAAATTTAGTCGAATTAAAAAACGAAATCACGCAACTCAAAATAGACCCAGATGGTCAGTTCATAGAC
The DNA here is from genome assembly GCA_035079385.1 of Aspidiotus rigidus. Lineage (NCBI taxonomy): Eukaryota > Metazoa > Arthropoda > Insecta > Hemiptera > Diaspididae > Aspidiotus > Aspidiotus rigidus. The sequence continues at coordinate 5,775,887 of JAVHKY010000052.1, forward strand.
CCAGATGGTCAGTTCATGAAAGTGACTTGCGGCGAGTATACATTGCGACTAATCCTTTCTTTCGGCTAATCACGTACGCAGCGAGGCGTCTGCGGCGAGTTGATAGGTACCCAAAACCTACTCGTTAAATTATCGAAGTAGATTATCATTTACTAAAGAAAAGTAACTCGATACGTACTAATTCTTAGAACCGAAGAAGAATATACAATGCATGAGTTTTTTGGATGCTGGTCGTTTGAGATCGAGTAAAGGTTCCACGACCTAGGAATAGAAATGGAATATGTAAGCGAGTAATCAACATTTATATGAAAATACCAGATTAATATCGTAAAATACATATAATAAATTGCATAAAAGATCCACAAATTTTCAGCGTCATACCGAAACGAAAAATGAATGTTGACGAAAAGGACTGCTATAAAAATAATAATCACTGAAAACTTGTAGAAGTAAGAATTTTCTGTAAGTACTAAGTATTCATTCTGCAACAGTTCATAAAACTCGAGAATTTGAAAGAAATTGACTGTTTCTAGAAGTTTGGAGGGATAAACGAAACAAACAAAAGAAATGTAATCATAATGCATACTTTAAATTTCCCTTCATCAAAATAAGAATCGAGTCATTTTACAACGTTGTAAATCACGAGTAAAAGCGAAGAAGAAAGCATTTCTGTGACGCCAACGCTGAGTATTTCCAAATAATAGATTTCTGTTCGTCGCATGAGTGAGGATACAATTAAGAAGTAGAATTTTGATACAGAAAGCATGGTTCTGTAGAATGACTGAACCATGTTCACTCAGAATCGGTGGATCTACATGTAATTTCAAAATGGATGTAGGGACTCAAAATGGCTGTAGGAACTAACGATTGAAAAAGATGATTATAAATCGGCGATGAAGTATAACGCAAAAGTTGATCGTGACATCTTACCAAGATACGCGGACGAAAAATTGAAATAAGAGTGAATCTAATGAAAGTAATATTAAAACTTCGCGAAGAAATGGAGAAAATACACTTTTTAAGAAACAGTATCAAAGTCTGATGAAAATCGGAATAATAGAATAACGAACAAACAGATAGTATCAATCACGAGACCAAAAATGTTTCAAAATCCCGTTGTTTTATCATATTTATAGCAGTTGAAACGTCCAGGAAACAATCTTCAATAATATTCGATATATCTTAGATAGATAATCTACGTAAAAACTCACTTGACCCGGCCATGGAGGGAAACCTTTCATTTTACCCCTGTAAATATAGAATGTATTGGTGAGTACCTGGTATTGAGCCGAGATGACATAGTGAATTGATGTTTTACATCTATCAGCTACACCGTGATCAGAGAATTGGAAGTGATATACAATATTGATTTACTCACCAAACAAGAGAGCCGACGGTAAACGGTTCGTTTTTTGTCATATTTAATAGAATTTATGTCAACAGTGAATAACACCACCTCAAAACAAATAGGCACTCGACAACTGAAATTTTCAAACAACGATAAGGAGAAGCGGGATAGTAGTAGACCCAAGCAAGTTGTAATAATACGAATTATAAACACAGAGAACGAAAATTCTACACCACAGAAAAACTGTATGAGATATTATTCATGTGGAATAATGTTCCTCACAATCGGCACAGTTAAGACGCTAATAAACGATGTATAATGGACCGCCATTTTGATTGCAAGGAACAAAACTATTCAGACCATTGACTATACATTACGAAGTAATATACACTTCGTGATTCAGACCTAGCAGGGTGATGGCGCGCTGGCGTCGCAATCAATAACAGTGAGAATAATTATTCGATTTTTATCCTAACGTTGATAAGAACAAGAACAATCAATAGCGACATTCAGAATTCTGCCGTACAAAGTTAAATTGACGTATATGCGAAAACAACGATCACCGAGACGAGGCGTTCGGATCAATGGGCTATATGTGTGTTGGTAACAAAGCTTTGTATTCACACACCACTACTATCACAGTCGATTGCATATCAGTGCATATACGTCCCTTTTTTGGACGTATATGCATCGCGAGGTGAAAAATGTACCATACCTGAAGATAGAGCATTTATTGAAGAAACTTATTATAATCATCGAATTCTGCGTTGAAAATTGCTATGAGTGAGCAACTTATGCGATCTTAATTTCTTTTGAATACATTTTTATATTCTTTTTGATACTTTCCCGTGATCCTTGTTTTTGCATATAGGTCAATTCAACTTTGTGCGGAAGAATTGTCCTAAAACGTTGATAAGAGTCTCGCCTTGCTGGGTCCGAATTGTAAGATGGATACCCTAGAAGAGACAAGATGACAAACAAGTGTAGTTCACATGGTTCCGCCGTACGCAGCAAAATGCCAGCTGTGTCTCGCTCCGCTTTAAAATGGGCTCTTATGGGAATTTTATCTAAATTTGATTTTAACTCCAAAAATAATCAGTTTTTTGAAACAATGAAGAAATTTTCTTTCAGATGCATGTTCATATGAGTGAATTGATGAAAATTTTTTTCCCCATGAAATAACATTGAATACAACTCAGCGACATCTGGTGGGATAAATTAGCTCAACTTTTTTTGGGTACCCTCTTCTACGTATCAATAAGAGGTTGTGAGTCGTGACACTAAGGCTCTATAAGTATAAGTAATGACACAACGCCATAATGGATCTTTCCCATGGAATTGCCGGATCTTTCCCATGGAATTGCCACAAGAGCGTGGGTATTGATATGTGATAAGTATCTCAAATACTCAAAAACTATTGTTTTTTTTTTTTTTTTTGAAAAAACAAAGAGAAGAAAATTCGTTTGTCTTGTAATTTCCTATCAGATGACCTCTTTTTCAGAATATTTTGCGATAATTTTTACCGGTTGCTTCGCGTAGCTACACAGAACGCAATCAAACACCCTATCATGGCGTTGTATCATTACTCATAAGCAGAGTTGTCGACGGGTATCGGTCACGTCACATTTTGTCGCAAAATGTGACCGTCACGTCACGATGACGGAGGTCCATGATGTCACGTCATGTGAGGGTTGCTCGTGACCGTCATTATCACCACGTTTTTTTTGTTTTTTTAAATCAAACTAGCCACGGCGCCTATGGCGCGCCTCTCTCGTCATCACGTATTTTTATATTTTATTTAGACATTTTTTGGAATTAAAAAATGTATATTTTTTTATTTTTTGATACTTGTGTCATCTAATTTTCAAATATTTCCTCATATTGCCTATCACTTATTACAAAACAAAGGAAGTAAGGAATTGTCAATGAATTTTTGGCGATACAAATTTCTTATGGAAAACGTGTAAATAGGAATCATTTTCAACAACTTCGGAAAATAATGTAGATATTTCTACTGTGAAAAAAAAAGAAGTAGAAATTCTGTAGATTACTTTTCTGCGAGGTCCTGTATTCAAAATTTTTATGCAAACTCTCCTTCTTTTTCAGTCTTCTCTCCTCATCTAATTATCCGTATCCTAATAATTGATTCTACGTGTCGTCCTCCTGTAATGTACAACCGAATAGAACAAAAATATTTTGATTCTAAAGATGAGTTGATTCATTTTCCCTTTTCTCTTTCACTTTTTAGTTTTTCTACTCGAGGTCCTCAGTATAATCTTTCGAGTCCACTCACCTCCAACTATAACTGTTATTCTTGACGTTGAGTCGCAATTTTTGTAATTCATCATCTATAAGATTCTTCTGTTAAATCGGGATGATGTCAAGTCCATCCAGTTTATAATCTATAGTCAACATAAATAATGAAGTAAATGTTGTCCTTAATTTATTATTAATACCTAATATTAATCAGATTAATAGGTATGTATTTAATTCATTTTCTATGATAGAATAATTATTGTTTATGTTACTTATGCGGGTAATACGAAGAATTATTTATCAAACGTTTGATCCGTCTTGTCTCCAGTTCTTATTTTTCTTATTAATGATGAATTATATTTAGTGGTACCTAGAATTTTGCGAACAAATTCAAGTCAATATTTCCTTGAAGACTACATTTTTGTGTGTAGGTACTTTGGTATTATTCTTTTTCTCGTCATTGTGTAATCAACAGTACTTTCCATGAAACTTTTTACGTAGGTAATCCAAAATTTCCTTGAATACAATATTTTTTGTATAGGTATCATCTTCGTTATCCTCTTTCCTATTTGTGCAAGTTACTTTTAATTATTTTTTTCAACATGATATTCTTTACAGCGACGATGGTATTTCTTTCCATTTATGTAAAATCGTGTTTGTCCACTGATCGTTTACCGATTTCATGTCACGCTTATGAACATCTGTTTTGTACAAAATGGATTATATAAGAAATGATTAAAAATGAAACAATAGTATTCCTGCAACTAGAAAACAATTTGTTCCTGCAACTACAAAACAATTATCATCAATTCATGAGACTGAATTTCTGTGGTAGCTAAGATATGGCACCTCGTTTTATTAGTTTCTATCACAACGGTTTTTAGCTATTTTTAATGTTTCATAAATTGTATAAAAAATACATATACAAAGTACAAAATCGCATCGTTTTAGCTAATTTTCGCGCTTTTCGGACTCTTCCGGGCGAGGAAACGTAAGGGACGAAGGTTGTATTTTTACTATTATAGATAGATTCTGAAAGAGTTTACATTTGCGGTCCTGTTTGGGGTTACATTTCTGGACTGGGGTCAACTGGTTTTATTTATGTGATCAGGAGTAGAATCATTTGAATGAATGAGGGGGCTTCTGTTCTTATCACCATGATTTTCCTGCGATCGGACTTCCTCGATAACTTTCTGTAGACCTTCCACTTGTATTTTCAAATCTTTATTTGCCTTCTGTAAAGTTTGGTTTTCTCTTCTCACCTTTTGGATCTTCGAGTTCAAATTCGTGCTATTCTTCTTTAAACACTTAATTTCTTCATTGAGTTTATTGATTTCTTCTTTTTGTTTTCTCTCCAGTAACATTTCTCACATTCTATCTTTATTTCGGTTCCCATGATACAATCAAGAAAAAATGAAAAGTTATGAAAGAAGAAAGTTGGTGCCGAGTTAAGGGTATGCTCTAACTAGTCACTCACACGTAGACACACACAAAATATGTATTACATGCTGCAATTTTTGCCCCAAGATAACTGATTAAATAAAGCATGAAATATCTTGAAACTTCGTATTTATGTAGAAAAAACTTAGGAAAATACGGCTAATTGGTTCACACGAACTAATTTTGTTCATTGATTGGAATTCAACGATTCAAAGATGGCCACTTCAGACGTAAGTTTAAACGTTTCCTGAAGATCATTCAGAAAATTTCGCGATCTGTCAACTAATTCGGGCCCTACAACCGCTAGGTTCGCTGTAGTCGCGAAAATGGAACCAGGGTGAAGGAAAAAATTGTATTCGTCTCAATGTAATTTCAAGTTGAAATATCTTTGGAAAGAAGCAATTTTTTGAAAAAATTGAAAGAACTAAATTTGCTGATCATAAAATTTCCTTTCAAATGAAATTATCAGTTTTGAAATACATTGAAATTTTATGAAAACAGTTACTACCCGCTCACCTCGATACCCGCAATGTCTATTATGTACCCGGTTGCGTTATCAGCGAAGCTAGCGCTGTTGGGCCCGAATTAGCCGTATTTTCCTCAACTTCAAGAATAAATTGTACCACGTTTTTAATCATTTTGTACATTATTCAATATGTTATATGTGGGCAAAAATCACTACCCGCAAGACACCATTTTGTGTAATACACGTGCATTTTCTGTGTCTGAGTGACTAGGTAGAGCATTCCCTTAATGGTATTTGTAAATTTGTTTGTATTTTATTATCATTATTATTTCTGTAAATCACTTGAGTCTTAAGAGCTAACAGAAAAAAATTTCTCACTTCATTTTATAATTTCATACTGATGAAAACAATTGAGTGTGACCGTCATGACCATTTGTCGTCATATGACCAAATTTGTGATAGATGTGACCAAATGTGACCAAATAGTTATTTGTCTTCCTTTCTTCTCCATTTGAATTTCTCATTTGGCGGTTTGGAAATGACCAATAAAACGAGGCTAAGGAAGCAAAGTCAATCCTCCATGACGCGTAACCCTGTGACCATCACGAAAAATCTTCGTGACGGTCATTTTGACAACTCTGCTCATAAATCTTTCACACTATTGCAGATAGTATAGCGTATAGAGTATAGCGTTTGTCTGATTCCTTATCTCGCTGACCACTATAAACATAACTTCATTTCAATATTTTACATCTTAATTGATTAAATTGAGGAATATTATGATATTTTCTTCACTCTGGTGTTCAAATACCTTGATTTGTAAGCCAATGAAATAAGAGAGATGATATTAAAATTCAGAAAAGAAAATGTTTGTTTATTACGTTTGGCAACATAAGGAATCAGGCAAACTCTATATGATCCGCAATAGTATGAAAGTCTAATTGAGGAGTTATCTGTCAAAAGGGCACCCGTGAGCAATAGTTGATTTTCAAAATACGTCTTTGGAGTTTCATGTTCAGATTACTCATTTCACATTCATTTTATCAAAAAATCTATAATGACAAAAAATATTTTGCGTGTTTTCATATTTACAGATCACTAATTATTTTTCAAATTGATCGACAAATGGACCCTAATAAGCAAAACTCGACCAAGCAACATTTTTGAGATTTTGAAGTTATATACACCGTTAGAAAGAGCTCAACGAGCACTTTCCAATGGTGCTGATTAAAAAACTGAAAATGCAATACTCGTCGAATAATTATGAATTGAAAATATCGACCTCCATCTATTTTTAAATAACCGATTTCCTTTAAGTCTAAATATCACGAAACTACGTGATTGTCGCTTGGTCGAGTTTTGCTTATTAGGGTCCAAATGAATCTGGGACAATTCCATGAAGATGTGTACCTCGGGTGCCCTTTTAATGGAGATGAGGTTGAGTGTTTGAGTGACCATGAGCGTACATGTAATTTTTTGTTTTTTCATAATTTTGTATATTGAGAGGAAATGGTTCAGAGAATTCAAAAATGTGGATATCCGCAAAAAGGGCACTCCTTTGACGGGTGCCCTTTTGACAGATAACTCCTCAATTGGGGTTTAAACTTTGAGCTGGGGAGTTAGTAGTAGATATAAGATATATGTTCTGGCGCACTCAGGCGCACTTATGAATTTCTCTAGCGCAGTGGTCATTTTACCATTTTTTAAAGCAAAATCAATCCATTCTCTCTTAATTTTTCTTTTTGACAGGTTCAAAAATTTTCATACATTTTGCATCAATTTGTATCAATTTTCCTCTTTTTCTAACTCCCAGGGAGAGCTCAAAATTCTTTCCTAGTGCAATAGTAGTATACCTGGGACTTGAGCATATTTATTCCATTCACTTATAGAAATGTATGCCAATATTAGAGGAAATACACTTCAATGAAAAAAATTACTGCACAAACGTTTTGAAAAACATTCAGACAATTTTATTCGTTTCTCCAGAGAAAATCACCAATCAGGTATAAGAAAATAGACTTTTTTTAATTAGACTGCATATTCGTTCTGAGTTGTATTTCAGACTTTTTTCAGAGAAAAATCACCGATCTGGTATAAGAAAATAGACTTTTTTTAAATATAATTGTCTAGACCGTTCCGAAAATATTCAGACATTATTTTACTCGTTTCAATCAAAATATTCAACCTTTCTCTCTGTGTTTCTCATGTAGGAGTTGAGACCTACCTTTTTAAATCTTGATAAAAATGATGTTATTGAAAAGAAAGTATAAAACTTATAAGTAAATCTAGTCCACAAATATTTATTGACTTAGAAAAATATGGATACTTGTGAGAGTAGCTACCAAGACAATGTCTTTGAAGTTCATTTTGAAGAAAATCCTGAAGAGTATATGGAAGTTGTAAGTGCAATCAAAAATGCAGAAATCATGTTTCTTGGTGGTAGTCCACTTTGGGATGATATTGGATTCTATGATCCACAACCTCAAGCTGATCTGGGATATGAATCAGATATAGATATAATCAATGAACCAGATATAGATGAACCAAATACAGACATAATCAATGAACCAAATATAGATGTAATAAATGAACCAGATATAGAGATAATCAATGAACCAGATAATAGCTTACTATCAGCTAGCACATCTTGTGATAACTTGAGAAATCAGGGAACAGAAAATAAATAAATGAATAAATAGTAGACCTACCTAATTATTTTTTAAAACAGTTATTTCAATCAACCTTTTTATAGCTTTTCTACTTATATAAATAATAATCAAAATGGAAAATCAAAACAACATGCAAGATAATTTTAATGACTATGAAGAAGAATATGAAAAATTTACTCAAAAATGTAAGGATAGAACAAGAGAGAGAATGAGAGAAAAGGATAGAATGAAGATAGATAGACCTATTGATAACTATGATAAATCACCTATAAGAGAGGATGATTTTGAATCAGATATTGACTCAGAGGAGGGTTTATAATAATCTTTGGTATATATTTATTTCATTTTCAATAATTCTAAAGAATCTTCATAGTTATATTGAATATGGTAACAAGAGAGGTCTATGTTTATAACATTATATTTACTTGCCAAATCATACTATAATATAGTAATAGTTTATATTATTATTTCACTTTTTGTACATATATTCAATACAATTTGAAGAGCATCATATAGGTTTTTATTGTGAAAATTGGAGATAATTTAATTTGTACCAACAACTCAGTACCCATATGGTAAGATTACTCTCTTATAATACTCAAATTTGAACTTTTTAGTCTCCACTTTATTCACTAAATTTTTAGTTTTAGTTATTCTATTGTAAGTCAAGTCTATAGAAGTCTGTTTAAGTTTGTTCATAAATTGTGCTAATTTCATTCAGGCTCAAAAAATCTTGGTTTAGTAGACGAACTTTTTAAATGACATAAATTGTGCTAATTTCATTCAGGCTCAAAAAATCTTGGTTAAGTTGTTGAACTTTTTGAAAGGCGGCTGTTCACCCCACTTACTCATTTAGCTGAAAAATTTCTCAAGATATTTTAAAAGTACTAAATGTGCTAACTTTTCCCAAGTGAAGATTTATCTTTACTCATTTTATTTAGTCAAAATTGTGCTAACTTTTATTTTTCAAAAAAGTTTAAAATGAAATTATAAATTAAATATATAAAGATGCATTCTTTAGATAAAAAAGTAGTTGATTTGATTCATACAAAATTCAACTTCTTGGAAAATATTGATATGAAAATAAAATATTTGTATAATATAAGAAAATATAAAGAACATGATGAATTAAAACTTGGAATTAAAATGATTGATAATAAAACATGTTATATAGCTACAGATTGTCTCCTTATAGATGTTACAGAAGAATCTAATTTTGATGAAATATTTGTTAAACATAAGTCATAAAGAAGGAATGATAATTTCAAAATTAAATAATTATGATGATTATAAAAAGGTATATAAAAGTTTTACTTTTGTTAAACCAATATCAGCATCAGAAGTTTATAAAATAGTTGAAGATTTTAATAGAAATTTGAAAGATTAAAAATTTTTATACATTCTAGAAGAAATTCAAGGAGTCAAGAATCTTTATACATTTTCTAAAAGAAATTATTATATGTGAATTAGATTATATTTAAAAAATTAATAAATATATTAAAAGTTATAAAAATATATAATTAATTTGATAATATGTAAAGATGAAAGGTTATTATGATATAGGTTTTGATAAATACCGGTATCATCACTAAAAAATGAAATAGGCCTATTTATTAGACAGAAGTTAGTTACGGTACACTTCTTCCAATTTAATAAATATTACTTTTTGATTTGTTCACATATTGTACACCAATGAAATTCATCAAAAATAGCTTCAAAATTTCTTATGCTTTGTCTTAATGAATGATTATAATAGTCTTGGTAATTGGTGAGAGTCTTAGTAAAACTAATTAATTGTTAAGGTTCTTCAAATGTTGAATAAATTTATCTCTTGGTATTATATTATAATAACCCCAGGGTAATGTATCAGTTTGTCCATCAACTAAACATCTTTTATCATCAAATGAATTTAATCCTCTTTTATTCTGTTCAATGGTATAAATATTATGTCTTATACTCCTTATCATCTTCTCTTTAATAGGTAGTCTTAGTTATTTTCTCTTCTAAACACATTTTATAATCATTATGAGTTATCTGATTTTTAACAATATTTTTCTTTACTCCTTTAGCTTTCTTCATTCCATCATTATTTGATGCAAAAACTTTATTAGAATATAATTTTGAAGCCAATCCAATAAATTCTTCTAATATTTTTCCATTCATTTCATCTTTAAATTTACCTAATACCTTTTTATTAACTTGTCATAAACCATAAATATTATCTTTTTTATAATCTGATGTATCAAATTCATCAATCATACCTTTCATATCTTCATAGAAGTCTTCTGTTTTTATAGAAATAATTAATGAATCTGTATCTGTATATAATAATTTTATTCTAGATTCATATCTATCTTTTAGTCTATAATAGAAATCATACATTAATGTTTTTGAAATATCTAAAATAGCTACCCCCACATAAATTGGTTGGTTAAATTTAATCATTGTTCTTTTCATTTGTACAGCTGCAAGATTTTTTCCAAAAAATGTTGATTTCTCAAAATTAGGCTTAGAAACATACTTAGTATATTTTTTACCTTCTGAAATTAATTTTATATCCACATGCTTCCTAACATTCATCATAGTTCTACCAAAAACAGAATTATTCATTAGTTTGAAGAAATCTTTTTCAAATCATTCTTAGCTTTTTTCCTTAGTTCTGTATTTTTTTCAATGTATACTTTCATCCAATCGGATTGATCAAATTTTATAACTCTATGTATTTTCTCTAATTTCAATCCAGCTCTAAGAGCTTGTTTAAGGTTTAAGTAATGAAGAACATACTTCTTCTTATGATATAATGTTGTAAATAATTTTGGAAGTTGATTATTATCAATTACATTTTCTGGACAATAGGGTAGATCAGAATGTTTATCATGTAATTCCTTTGGGTATTTCAAATCTACTTCAAAAAGATATCCAATTTCCCGATCATCTTTCATTTTTAAAATTCTATTCTTATTGAAATATTCTGGATTTCTCCATTCAAATCCACCATATGGTAAGTATTTACTCATAGCCCATCCATATAAATTATTTGCATCTAAATATTGAATAAATACAGAATCCTTGGTTTTGTCAAATTTCTTTCCCATATATTTATTATTAGCCTTTGCATATCTATTTGAACATTGAGAAATTCCTCCTCGTTTAGCTCTTTCAAACATTAATAACATATCTACATCTGTTAATAATTCCAACTTTTGTTTAGTTGTTTTCAGCATACAATCCCAAGCAAACCCGGGAGTTGTGTAATACCAAACTGGATCTAATTTATATATTTTAAGAGATGTTTCCCTAAAATTTTCCATAATATCAGTTAATAGGAGTACATCAATTGTATTGTATAACATTGTAAATTCTTTCATATTTTTTATGTTAAAATATTTCCAAATTTCTTGTGCATAATGATATTCTCCATCATCAACATGCTCATCATTTAATAGATTATAAAATTTATCCTTTGAAGGTAGTTGTTGTTCATCATATTTTTGCAATGAATTCATATAATCATAAGGGTAGGCTAATTTTTTACTCAATAATTTAAATAAATACTTCCTTTCCATTTCAGATAAGTTTTTAGATACCTTTCATTGAACCATTTCTTCAAATTTTTGAAGTGACATCTTTTTAAATTTTTAGCTAATTCAGATAATGAACTTGATAGAAATTTATATGAATCTAAAAATCTCAACTCAATATTATAGTTAACTGTTTTACCTTTTTTATTTTTAAAACCTGAATCATATTTCACAATTTTAGAAAATGAAATATATTTTTCTTCATTATTTGGTATTAATTTAATGTTATCATAATCCTCTCCAAATTCTCTAACAAATAAATGAGCATCATATCCAGAAAAATTATGAAAATAAATAGGAATAAACCTAGGAACTCTATAATTAAGATTACAATTACTATGAGCTGCTCCTCTATATTCTCCAGTTAAATGATCATGATCTCGAACTTTTATTTTATTTACTAATTCATTTTGATATTCAAATTTTACTCTTTCCACCAGTTTTGATAGTTCGGTATATAATTCTTTTTTCTTATTATCTCTATATTCAGTATTCTTTACAAATTCAATAAGTTTAAGGAGTATTTTTTCTTTCTTTTCATCTTCTAATTTTATATTTTTTAATTTAAGTATATAGTTTTCATAAAATGTATTCATATCTCTTCCTTCTTTTTCATATTTCAATTTTGCTTTATTAACAACATTTTTAAGCTTGGTATCTTCTTTATCTTTCATCCATAATAGAGATTTACAAATAATATCAATTTTCTTATTTATTATTCTTATATCTTTCTCAATCATGGGAGGATTATCTTCAAGTTTTCTTTCACAAATATGACATTTTTTAGCATTTTTAAATTCTATTTTTTGTGTCTCAGATAATTCTTTCATTTTTACATTCTTATCTAAATATTCTCTAGCAATGGAAATCGCATCTTCCTTCAATTTCTCATATAATTTCTTTGGGGCATCTAAACCAAAATATTCAAATAGATTTTTCTTGATTTCTCCATTAACATATTTAATATAATAGACAAAACTAATTGGAAAATATTTTTGAAGTTTTATTGTATAGGATTCATACTTTTCAACTTCTTCTTTACTCTTATTCATTTTTTTACTTAGTTTTTCTATCTTAGTATTAATTTGTTTCATTTTATTAAGCTTTCTTATAAGACTTTCAAAATCAGCATATATAGCAAATGGAGCTTTCATCGAATGATTATAAGTTTTAAATTCAACAATATTATCTGCTTTATTAGGCAAAATTACTTTAGCAGGTTTATTTAATCCACAATAATTTTTATGTTCAGATAATACCTTTTCACAAGGAAAACTGTTCAAACACATTTTACAAAGATACCTCAATCTTTTGTAAGTTGTTTTCCAGCTGATCTCCACAAATCTTTAATGAGACAATAATGAGTCTTTTCTTTTTCCTTTAAAAATAGTAAATCAATATGATTCTTTTTTTCATCTTTAGTTATGTCTGATAAAGGTTGAATTTTGTAGTTACTATTATGATGATATATATTAATTGATAATCCTCCTTTAATTAAATTAAGATTATTAACTCTATTTACAAATTTATTATTATTTTGAACTTTCATTGGAAATTCAATTCCTTCTAAAGCTTTATCAAATATATGTTCATATTTTTTATATTTAGCTACTCTTTGCGGGTCCTTGTCAACTGGAAATAATCCAGCTAGAATAGACCATAAATAACATTTATTATCATTCTCATTTTTAACATTTATGATAGCTTTCTTACTTGCTAGAATTTTGGGGAGTTCAATGTAAGAACCAGCTCTGAGTGGATCATACCTATTTATATTAATTCTGAAGCTATCAATTGATAGTAAAACCCATTGAGTACCCTCTGAATTATCTTGTATATTTTCATGTCTTCCTATTATATGATTAGTAATGTTATTGTACATCTCATTCAAGTTGGTTTCACAAAGAAATGTATAATTTTCGGTTTGTAAATACATTTGATTAGTCTCAATAACTGTATGACCTCTCCTTTCATAAGTTGCAGTTACACAGAAATTAGCTCTGATTCCTTTATGTAAATGGATCCACTTTTTGAGAAGTCCAAAAGTAGGTTTTTTCATAAAATTGAAAAACTCTCCCAAGTCTTGTATTCCCCATTCATTTTGAATTTCAAATTGTGTATGTCTGCTTTCAAAATTCTCATCTACAAATCTAGGTCTAATTTTAAAATCATTCTCCTTACTTGACTTGAATATATCATCATCAAACTTGAATGGAGTTCCTGAAAGCCATCTATTTATTTCTTCCTCTGTTAATGTAAAAGTAATTTGCATTCGATTTGGTTCAAGTAATATCTGGATTGAGTTAATTTTTGTAATAATATAGAATATAATTCATTCAATTTTTCAACTACTTCTCTTCCTCTAAAAGCTATATAAATTCTATTCTTCCGTAAATAGTTTTCTATTTGCTTTGTTGTTTTATTTGCATAGAAATTATGTACTTTAAAAAACTGAATCCATTGAGCAATATCTATATCTCTTTTTTCACTCTCATTTCTTATAACACTTATTGAGACTTGATTTTCTGAATTCATTTTTTATTATTATATTTAATAAGGAAAAAAATTTAATAAGGATTTTTTTAATTTTTTATTGAGAAGATTATAATGAGATTTTGTTTTTAAATGTGCTTTGTAAGATACAGAATTTATGACTTTACCACAAGCACATATCATTAGATTCTTTCTTTTTTCATAATCTTTTTTCAAATTTTCTTTCATTTTTTCTTGATTTCTATTATAGTATTCTTTAAATGATGTATTCTTACATGCTTTACACCAGTTTTTATTTCTACCAAAATCTTCTATATTTTTATTATTTTTACATTTGGTACAATATTTACCATTTTCATACAAATTCATTATAGATGTTAATTCTCTTGGAAATTCATCAACACTATATTCTTTGAATTCTGTTAAAATTTCACTATTTGGTGAATTTAACAAAGTAGACTTATAAGTATCATGTAAAATATGATCACTAGTTGGTATGTATGTCTTGGTATAATCAACCCGCTTAGCAAAGCTGACCGTTTCCATCTTAACCTTCAACTAATAAAGCAGCTAGTATTATTATACAACTAGGTATTTAAAGAGAAATAAATTTATAATAAAAATTTAATAAGGAAAAAACCTTCCCAAAACCTTCCTAAATCTTTCCAAGTTATGGAAACCTGTCCAAATTATGTCTAAAACCTTCTCAAAATATGTCTAAAACCTTCCAAAATCCTTCCAAGTTATAGAAACCAACATAAAAGCTTCCTAAATCCTTTTCAAATATTCTTTTGTGTTTGTAAATTATTTTAATTATAACTAGAACTCTCAAGTTTTTTGATTGGTTATTCAAACTAATTGCAGACAGAATTCAGATAAAGATTGTCTTTTGATAAAAAGCAACCCTTCTTGAAATAGATGTAAAACCTTATTAAGATTTTTCAAACACATTGATACCAGTTATTAAATGTTCAAATTTAAGTCAACATTCTCAACCTTTGGTTAAGCGGCTTTTGCAAGATTCTTTACACCAGCTACCAAATTCTGTTTCTAATTCTGTATAATAGTAGCGTCATTATTCAGACTAGGAACATTTACAGTTGTTATTTTCTTGATATTATTAAATCTAGGTCCCTTTTTAGGATTAGATTTCATATTTTTCAATTCATCAGGCGTTAGTTCTTTAGTTCCTACTTCTGAAAATATAGGCTTAAAATCATCATGAAATTTAATATCTTTCAAGGTTTTCTTCATATACTTTGATAATTTTTTCTCTTTAGATTCTACAATAATTGTTGAGAAAACATTATCTAGTTCTTCAATTCCAGAATTATCATTATGTTTCTCAGCTTGAGATTTTATGATTTTCTTATATTTTTCCTCCCTCTCAAGTAGATTTTCTTTCAAAAAGAATTATTTCTTATTTTTAATAATTATCTCATCGTTATCTTTAATTCCTCTTGGTGCATCTCTTCCATTTAATCCAATTTCTTTTTTCTTTTCGTTAATATATTTTCCATTTACAATTATTTGAGATTCATCAATGTTAATATATCCATCTTCAATATTAAAATCAGAAAAACAAAGTCCTAAATTTTCAGTAAATTCTGCAACACTATTTGCCTTAGCTTTTCCAAAATTCATTGGGGTTACAACAATTTGATTTTTCAAGTCAATTATTTTTTTATTTTTTAGTTGCATAGATTCTACTTGTTTTTTACCCTTTTCACTTAATTCTTTTTTCATTTCATCTAGTTCTTTATTTAATTGTTTCATTCTTTCATTATTTTCTTCAATTATATTTCATTACTTGATTATTAGCATGAGATAATCTCTTTAATTGACCTCCTGCTTTATTAACTGCAGCTATTAATACTCTAAAGCAGAAAAATAAGTTTGTAACTTTTAAAATACATGTTTTCTCATTTTCAAATTCTGTCAAATCTAAATTATTTTTTTTATAAACTTCATGTAATTGATTAATTATAGTTTGACTTGATGATTTTATTGTGTCCTTCAATTCCTTTATTTCAGGATACTTTGAAACTAGTAAATTGACATAACCCATTTCTTCTTTTGAAATTGAGTAGTTATTAATTACTGAGAGAATCATTTTCCTTTTTTATTTATTATAAAGAAATTCTTTATTTTTTAAAACCATGTACCTAACTGTATACCAAACTGTATACCATACTATGAACCATATACTATATACAGTATATCAAACCATGGACCATGTACTATGTACAGTATACCATAATATATAGAAATTTTTTATTTATAAATGGAACTCGAGAAAATAAAAGAATTGATGATCAATTTTGATTTCATAAAAAATCCAGTATCTGAATTCATAAAAAAATATAATGTGTCAGATTCTTTTGTGCGGAAAAAATTGAAATTATGGAATATCCCTCATGCAACAAAAAAGAGGAATATTCTCACTCCTAGAAATAGATTAGGTCAATTTTGTTTATCAACTCGAGTTAATCACACTGCAACTAGTAGCAAAACTCATATAAAAAGTAGAACCAGGAATCTCCCAGATCAGTTTTATTCTAATGCTAAAAATAACAATTTCCCAGAAAACCCTCCAGATATAGGTGATGAGTGGGAAACAATTAACCTAAATGAGTCAGATAGAAAGAATTATAGAAATAAAAAATAATAATCTAATTTTGTTTGGTATGAAATTTGACACTCAAAAGAGAGATAACAGTGATATCCAGAAGAAGAAATGAACTAATTTGAAAAATGAATAAATAATATTTAATCACCTACATAATTTATTTACCAACCGTTTCAGATTCAAAATCTTTCTGAGGAAGATTTAGAATTTCTATTTCTTTTTCAACCATTCTAGATAAAACACTTAAGTGAGCAATAATATTTATCATTAGTTTACTATACTTTTTCTTTTTGTCTTCAGGTAAATGTTGAATTTTATCAGAAAGCGGATCCATTAAAGTTTCATAATTTGATCTTGTTCTATCAAAAGGAACTTTGAAATATGGTATAATATTCTCAAAATCAAATTCATCTTCATCAACAAAAGAATCTCTGTAGACTTCCATTTAAATGGTTAATAAATACGATAATATTAGTGTTTTTAAATGTACATATAAAATTTCATTTTTTTAATACTTCTAACTTAAAAAGGTTATTCAAATTATGCTTGCAACGCAGTAACCATCAGCGTGCTCATACTAGGAGCGTCAGCTATTTTCAGTCAATGCCATTTTGATAATACCATCCAACTAGAGATGAAATTTGCACAAGAATACGTACGTTAACATAGACGCGCTCTCAATATGAGCGCTCATAAGACAGCATTAGTTGAAGAGAGAAAAAATTATACCGTTTTACTGTGTATTGAAAAGAGAAGAATGCTTATACAATTGATCGGTTTTTAGTCAGGAAACAGACATTGAGATCTGTAGTCACATTTTAGTCAGAAAACAGATAACGAAAATACGTACGTAAGAGCCCTGGGAATGAGTTCTTTACAAACCTAGTTGTCGTTAATAATTACAAAGGAAAACCTAAGAAAATTATGAGACATGAATGAAAAAATGAAAAAAAAAATCAATTTTAATAATAATTATCCTCCTTGATATTCGTTAATTATTCCGCGCTACATAGTTGAATTTGTATGTATGACTTAATCAGAAAAGGCTTCAACCGCAAGAGAGTATGATGATGAAAAAAAAAAAAATTATCTGGTACTAAATTATCAGATTGATACGTCTCGAAATGAAAGATTCTTTCTGTTCATTACAGGCTATTTCATCCGCGCGCTCTCAATATGAGCGCTCATAAGACAGCATTAGTTGAAGAGAGAAAAAATTATACCGTTTTACTGTGTATTGAAAACCATCCAACTAGAGATGAAAAGGAGATTAAGGAAACATTCTTCGTATTCCTGTCCAAGTATCTGAAAATATCCATGAGTTACGCTCGAAAATTGAGAACGGTAGGAAAAATCTGGTACGAATACAAGGGATTAGGAAATCTAGCTATTTCATTCAATGAATTTTATCAACGTAAAAATGAAATTATTTTACTTCTAAAGAATCATTATAATCTTGCTCAACATTGGAAAGACGAAGATACAAGTGAATTAAACGATTTATCTCTTGATATTTCTGATTTCAATGAAGTGGAAGAGTAAAATATTAATTTACATTACCTATTGATTATTATATTTTTCTAAAAAATTTTCTGAATTTCATATCAATTTTTTTCAAGTTTTTGATACGTTTGTTCGTATTGAACCTTCTAATGTGAGCATTGGTGCGTCCCAACTCGTACATGAGAAACACAGAGGGAAAGGTTTGAAAACGCTCGACTTAGAGCGCAAGATGAACTCTAGAATCATATGGAACGTTCGAACGTGGAGCGCATCGTGATGAAAACGCTCGAGTTGGAGCGTTGACGCATACGTTTTTTTCTCGATTATTTCACACATTTTTCTCGGGTGAGTGGATCTGGCAGGTGGCAGGTATGGTATTATTTTGTGTTCTGCACTCTCGATCTGTGATATCCACGGTCATTCAACGATTCATTCATACTATTTCTGCAGGTAACAATGGAAGAAGAGGAAGGGCAAGACTTATATATTCTATAAGTTCTTCGAACTTTAGTTTACTATTATTTTTTTGTTATGTTTCCTACATCGTAGAGAGGTGTAAGCACGTACTTCGATGAACGAGAACGGATAATAGAAGAACGAATGTACGGTGAAGATGTGTCTCTCATCGAAGAAGAGAGGACGACCGCGCAAATCCGACCACATCTGATAATTTACTCTTGTTTTTCCTGTCGATTATGTTTTCGTTGTAACCATTCAATTTTCGAATCTTGTATTAATGTTCCTTTGAGTATTACTACGTCAATTCCGTGGTCAAGACTGTTATTATTACGTTTTTTCTTTCGATTCTCGCGTGATGTTTCCTAGGTTAAAATTATGTTATCCTTACGACAATTCATCCTTTCAATCTCCTATAACTGATGTATTTTAGAGTGATACTTCGTCATGGCTGTTGTTGGTACATTTTGTTTTTCGATTCTCATGTGATGTTTCCTATGTTAAGATTAAAACCGTGATTACAACGTTATCCTTACAATTTAGTCTTTCAATCTCATTATTTTGTTTTCATGAAAAACGTAGAAAAGTATAATTTACAATTAGACTGTTAATAGACGTGGATTTCGGTGAACAGTGTATTTTTTTAAATATAAATACACGTTAATAAATATTTCAATGTAAAGGAGTTCTTTGCGCCGTTGGCGGCTTATCTTCTACTGCCTTCTGAACCCTGTCGAAGGAAGAATACATTATTATTATTATTCGTTTTTAGAACACAGATAATTAGGGATATTCGTTTTAGAACTTACAGGTTTTTGAATTCTCTCGTGCACAAGTCAGTAAAATGTAGCGCGTACGCAATACGATGGTCCGCGTCCGAGAGTGCAAGCAAGTCGGCTTCGCGATAATTAATGGTGAATGGCCTATGATTCACGGTTATATGCTGTAAATGAACATAATATGAAATATTTACCTTCGTAGATGAATTTATTTACTTTCATGAACTTACATCCACATCTACTTTCACTCTCCGAGTAATAGAATCATATGACACAGTCAGTCGGTAAGTTTGATTTCGGTGGCGTATGAAATATTTTGCTATGCGATCCCCGTCGATAGCGCGAATTTTGTTCCTCCAGTTTGCAGGTACACCTGGCTGATTCGGGAATTGATCGTTGTTGCTTACAAGAAAATCATGATCCAAGAAAAAGCTGAACGACGTTATTATGCCCCGTTCTATCACATGGTTAAACGGACCCTCATTATCTATTAGATCGCGCAACTTTGTTGATATTGTATCTAGAAAATATGCTCGTATGAATTATTATTGAAACTACTTAACATAGTATAATTTCTGTACTCATGATCATACTTTCTTGCTTTGTCCACTTGGATGGATTGTAATAATAGTGAAATGCAATTTTTTCGATTTTTATGTCTTCTTCGTAATAGTTGTTGGAATCTTCGCTGATGGACATTACATACGCATATAAAGACGAAAAAAGGATATTCACGAAGAATTATATTCTAAGAAGGCACGTTTTCGGCTTTTCGCATTCAACTTTCAACAAAGATGATGTGAAAAATAGAGCATAAATTATAACTAGCGTGAAACTCGACGGTAAGGGCCGGTTGTACAATCGAAAAACGTGAGATCACGTGATCGTTGAACCGCGGATTCTTGAACTTGACTGCGCCAGTGGAAGCGTGTGTACGAATAATACAATTTACAACGAGAAAAATAATTATTATATTTTTTATTTTCCTTTTTGGAAGAAAATTATTTATTTGACGAGGATTAATTATTTCAGTGGTCAATTATAAATAATTGCTAAAGCGTTGAAGCGAAAGGCTTATAATTCAATGCTGACGTCATTTGATTGTCAATGTGTTAGTATTTAGTGATAGCTAAAGTTGAAAATTTTCGATAATTATGATAAGTCGAAGTTGAAACAAACAGCGGCGACTTTGGACCGGGCATATTGTAGACGCGGTAGTGTTGCTCATGTAAAATTATATCTATATATATGAAAAACATGGGAAAAATTACTGATAAGGAAAGGTTGATTGAATCATGGGAGTAAGTGTAGTTTTGTAGTTTTTCAAAATTTCAACATAAAATAATAACTTCAAGAAAAAAGTGTACAGAACAAAGTTGAAAGTACTTGAAATTCTCTTTCAAATGAGTAACTTTCGAAGATGAAACATTCTACCGTACCATGGAAAGAGTGAAAAATTGATGATTTCTAGGTTTTTGAGAGGTTGAAAAATGAGAAAGTTGTGTTTTGCGTTAGAGAAATCTGTAAGTGCGTCAGACCATAAAAAGCTAATAAAATCAACTAAAATTGAAGAAAATAATATAACAAAATAGTCTCACAATGCGTCAGAAAAACATCTGTGTAAAAGTTATAAAAATGTCACATAAAACAAAGAAATAAACTAAAATATTCAATTTTTATTTTTCAAAGTTCGGTTAAACAATGGATCAAAATCACTTGAAATATTGGTTAGAAAGCCGTTGCGTTTGAGGTGCGCTAGAACAAAAAATTTTATTTTCTTATATAACATTTGTAGACTACTTATAAGTTTTATACTTTCTTTTCAATAACATCATTTTTATCAAGATTTAAAAAGGTAGGTCTCAACTCCTACATGAGAAACACAGAGAGAAAGGTTGAATATTTTGATTGAAACGAGTAAAATAATGTCTGAATATTTTCGGAACGGTCTAGACAATTATATTTAAAAAAAGTCTATTTTCTTATACCAGATCGGTGATTTTTCTCTGAAAAAAGTCTGAAATACAACTCAGAACGAATATGCAGTCTAATTAAAAAAAGTCTATTTTCTTATACCTGATTGGTGATTTTCTCTGGAGAAACGAATAAAATTGTCTGAATGTTTTTCAAAACGTTTGTGCAGTAATTTTTTTCATTGAAGTGTATTTCCTCTAATATTGGCATACATTTCTATAAGTGAATGGAATAAATATGCTCAAGTCCCAGGTATACTACTATTGCACTAGGAAAGAATTTTGAGCTCTCCCTGGGAGTTAGAAAAAGAGGAAAATTGATACAAATTGATGCAAAATGTATGAAAATTTTTGAACCTGTCAAAAAGAAAAATTAAGAGAGAATGGATTGATTTTGCTTTAAAAAATGGTAAAATGACCACTGCGCTAGAGAAATTCATAAGTGCGCCTGAGTGCGCCAGAACATATATCTTATATCTACTGTTAGTACTTTGGTAGCCTTGATAGAATTCACCTTTTTGTTCCATGAAGTTAGTTTGTGTAAACCAATTAGCCTTCAACTACAAAAATCCGCAGTTTTGAGATATTTGATGCACTATCGAATAGACCTTTTTCCCATGGACGTTACGTAACACTGCTGACTTGCTGCTCTGCCGTACAAACAAAGTTGAATTGACGTATATCCAAATCAAGGATCGGGAAGAAGTTACATTTTCTTAAAATAAGATTAATACGTCTAATTGAGCTGTAAATAATATGTATAACTAGAACAATTTTTCAACGAGAAATCCAAATATCACACCAGTTTTCCAATACAAGCATCCCTCCTTCCAATATTAGCGTTTTTGGATCCTGGTTTGGATTAGATATACGTCAAAATTTCGACGTATATCCAACGTTCATTTCAATAAAATTCAGAGTAGAGTGTTCATCCTACGTGAAACAAAGCTCCAATTTCCTAAATCTGAATTTTTTCCTGTTATTTCATATGTGTCTGGTGTTGGTGTATTACCATTAACACCTGCTGTGTGTACTTTGTATAGACCGATTCCCCGTGACGTCAATATCTTCGATTTTGATTGAATGCTTGTTCTCTGCTGCTGGCTTTGGGGCAGCCATTATAGAATTCTATAAGAATACATCACAGGGAATGTTTTGATCACTCACTAGTATTCAAGAACAAGAAGTACGTTAGGAACACGGTAGTTAGGAATAAAAGCTACATATTTGCATTCCAGAGAACTTCTACATTCTAAATAGAGATCTCTAATACATTAGGAACATCTTGTTTTTGAATATCTGTATGTGATAGAATCGTTCCCTGTGTATTCTTATGGAAATCAATGTCATGATTGGCCCAATAGTCGTAATATTGATTACAAATATTGGTACTTTGACTCACCATCGCTCACTGTTATCAACACTGTAACGTCACCGGGGAATCTGTCTATAATGGGTTATGGTCTATGACTTCTATGGAAGAAGCGCAACAATGTGCGGAATTGATATTATTATAACATTTTTTTTAGACGTGCTGGTAAAACTGGCAATTAATCAGCTGTTTTCGATAGGTAAACTACAAGAATGGGAAGTTATTCGGAAGTTGGAAGTTATTGGATAAATGCCCTAGTGCATGTCATTATTGGGATGTTAACCTATGTTTGGTAGCGCTAGAATCGCCTTCCTCTCTCGCCGCACTCACTTGAATTTCTGGGTGACGATTTTACGTTCAATGTATTCGGCCATAAGAAACGAGATTTTCAATTAGTCGTAGATGACTCAATACTTCACTATTAGAATTACTTCTTTCAGTTATCGATTCTCTTGAAGTGTTTAAACGATTTATAGGATATAATTTTTTGATATTACGAATTGTAATGATTTAAATCGTATTTGAAAATTGCAAATTCCCCATCATGAAGCATGGTACGTTAAAATTATCCCCCACATGTTCGAGCACGGCTACCAACTTACGCAACTCGGGTTAACATCCCAATAGCATATCACAATCTTTTTTTTTTTTTTTGCATGGCACCACTGTATATTTTGTTGGAAGTTGGAAGTAGAAGCTGGAACTTGGAAGTTATTTGATAGAAGCGCTCAAGAATTGGAAGCTGGAAGCTGCAACGGGAGAAGTTGGAAGTGGAAGTCAGAAAAAAAAATTGGAAGTGGAAGTTTTTTATCAATCGACTTTGCATCCTCGGAAACTAGCTATTTTAGTCAGGGGGCGGACCAGTAGGTAAACTAGCTGTTTTATTCACCGGTAGCCATTTTTGGTAGATAAACTGGTTGGTTAGCCACAGGTTCAAGTTAGGGACTTGGTACGTAATTTGCACGTAAATTGCACTCGCACGTAATTTGAACGTAAAAAAAAATTATTGTATTATACACAGTCCACCAGCTCGTGATAAGTCACTCGTCCTTTTACTTCACTTGCTTTTAGCTCATTTTGTAAAACTCGGACTTGTGACTATATCACTTGCTTTAAGACTTTGTAATTTTGTATAATAAATAACTATTTTATTTTTATTTGATCGTTTGCCAAGTTTGCCCAATGCTTGTCTCATAAAAATTATCCATTGAACAGAACCCATTACTTCCAAAAAAATATAGTGGGCCTTGGGCAATAAGTTGCGCGTGCAATTACCTGTAATTTGACACCCATATCGTCTAAAATAACGTTACAAACGATATTTATTATTATTTTCATGACCAAAATATTGCAATAAAATCGGTGAAAAAAAAGGAACAAAAAAGGAACAAAAAATCTATCCTGTAACAAAACAATGACAAAAACAGTAAAAACCCCAAAAAATATTGATAACGTAAACAAAAATGAAATTTTTTTGTTTGCCATATCTGATGATAGTATTGGCATGGGTGAAATTGAGTGAGTGATTGTGGATAGTTTTACACAGAAATACTGTCAACTTCAGGAGGGCAACGAATAATGGAAAATGGTTTAAATTGATTATAATTTGATTTTTTAACGATAGTGCAAGCTGAAAGCTTATCAACATCGGTTGACAAGCCGATCGAAAATTGGTCAACGGCTACAAGCTGAAGCCGAAGCTTAAGCCGATGACGAACGGCTCTCCACCATGAAATATGTTATTCTCACTGAATCTCGATACTGTCAATCCTTTCTTCGTTCGTTGTTCGCGTATGCGTACATACGCGCGTGGGGGTGCCAAACGCTAATTACAGTACTTATGGATATGATTTTCAGGATGTTTGGCCAGCAGCACTCGGTGGCCGAGTGGTCAAGATTATGACACTGCATTCTCGTAGACCTATAGTACGTTCCAAATAAGAGTGCCCGCTTTTGATAAGCAATCGCCCATATGCGCTGTTGTCAAAAGCGGGCACTCTTATTTGGAACGTACTATAGGTTCAAGTCTCGCCCAGATGACGAACTATTTTTTTTTTTATTCTCGCAAAAGTTTTTCGGAAATTTTATTTTATCTTTTTCAATTTTTTTTCGTACCGGTTTTGATTGTTTTTCTATAAATTGCATAACACAGGTCCTGTTAAGTGAGCGGTATGTTTTTTTTAGAAAAGAAATGGAAGCGCAAATTATTGAAGAATTCGGGTTCTGTTAAAGTTATCCGTATGTTTTTTTTAGAAAAGAAATGGAAGCTCAAATTATTGAAGAACTCGGGTTCTGTTAAAGTTGTCCGTATGTTTTTTTTAGAAAAGAAATGGAAGCTCAAATTATTGAAGAACTCGGGTTCTGTTAAAGTTGTCCGTATGTTTTTTTTAGAAAAGAAATGGAAGCAAAACGCAGGAATACGAATAAAATTGGTACAACACAACGCACGAACGAACGCGTGTGGCAAACATACGAACGACATCACCCGGTCTTACCTCTCGAACGGTATCCAGATTCAGTGAAAATACCACACCTCCCTCCACCACAGACCGCTCTTGGATCTGCTTATTGTGCTTGCCAGGCTTATCGATCCTATCATTATGGATAAAAAATGTTCCTATCCCTCAAATCAAGAGAAATTTATTTCCGTCAGTCTCGGTTATATATGTTATAGCGGTATTGAGTTCTCCTTTTATTCAATGTAAATGTTAGAATATATTTTCCCAATTCAAGTCAGCAATGAACTCTTTAAAGTCTTATTATCCTTTTCTCCACAAATTTCCTTTGGAAATGCGCGAGAAAATTACATCTCTAAATTTTTTCATAGTGAATCAGGTGCTCACATCTCTTGTTCCACTGATATAACCCGTGGGTATCAAAATAAAGCTTGTATTTCTTTTTTGCTTCAGAATTTTTTGTTCATTTCAATCTCATCAATGTTGTGCTTATTTTTAACACTTCATGTATTGCGGAAGTGGAAGGCGAAAAGTGAGTATATTTGTCATCGTCGTTCTTTGTTTGCTCGTGAAACGTGTTGTTGTTATCCTGTCCTAGGAAATATGCTCGAGGAAGGCAAACTAAGCGGAATTTACCATTCAAAACCTCGATTTCGCAAAAGAGATAAAGTCATGTTCTATGGGCGTAAAATGTTGAGAAAGGTGATAAGCACGGGTATGATTTTCTAAGACTTTCTTCTAGTTGATTCCCTTAAGCCAAATTCTCATCTTTATTGTGTAGGTTAGGTTGATCTCAGGTCAGGTTCGAGGAGGGCAGGGTAAAAAACGGAGACTGATGTTGAAATTTGCTCATAAATTATTGAGAATGAAACGAGACACTGGTCCTCAACAATTGAAGGTAACTACAGTATATCAGATGATACTCCAGTGAGATTGTTGCCCTAATCCAGTCTTGTATGTCTGTAGAGTGTTGAGCCGCCTGTCGAATACCTCCAAGAAGATATTCCACGGCTGGATGACAGAATACCTCCAGACGCATTTTACATTCTCCGAAGCATTAGGTAAGATAATTACATAAAACATGATGCTGAGCTGTTTTCATCGAAAATTCAACTTATTTTATTTTTGCAACGCAGGGTTTTTGGACATTTTGACAAACCTATATTTTTGAAGCTATGCAAGCATATTGAAATCAAACACGTTCCAGCAGGGTCGTATTTGTTCAGAATTGGTTAGTGTAGGCTTACATATTACACGAGATAGATCATTTACTTGTTTCAAATAATTGATACAAATAATTATGTATTTATTTTCGTTTCCTTTTGATTATGAAATCAGAATCATACGTATTCAACTATAATGGGATGAAATTTTTGATTTTCAATTTCAGGTGACCCCGATGAAAACGTATATAGTGTGATGAGCGGTAAAATTAGCGTATTTGTGACCAACCAAGATAATATTGCTATATCATTGAAGACTGTCAAAACGGGTGACTCATTGACATCGTTACTAAGTTTCGCTGACGTTCTTACGGTACTTATATGATTCCTACAGAAATTCTGGTCCCATACTTGTGCGGTATTTTCAACTTTAGTATTTTCACTGGTGTTAGGGTCATCCGCAACCGTTTAAAACAGTCTGCGCTCGAGCTCTAGAAGATTCGACCGTTGTTAAGCTACCTGTGACCGCCTTTGAAGCAATATTTAAGGAATGCCCAGAAACGTTGATCCGAGTTATTCAGACTATTTTGGTACGATTGCAAAGAGTCACGTTGACGGCACTTCACCAGCACCTGGGTTTAACTACCGAGCTTGTTAATGCTGTAAGTGAAAGTTCAGTTTCGTTGAACACAATTAGGGAATGGAAATTTTGATTTGATGTCGTGATCATTTCTAGAGCGCATATAAGAAAAAAACTAGTCAATTTTCGGCAGGGTCACAAACAGCCAGTAAGTATTATTACATGATTAAAGGTATCATAAGTATGAGTCAATTTAACACAGAATTATTTTTGGTTGTGTGAATGATCTAATTTACAATTGATCAAAAAAACGGGAAACAGTGAGAAAAAACTTCAGAATTTTAAAATTCGAGTTTATTTATTATGCTTACATTATCTGTATTATACCTAAGTGCTTACTATACGAAAATCATTATGGTGTACGATACGGAACAGTAAATATCTCTTGAAGTCTCTTTTCAAACTCATTATTTCCATGTATAGCTAGATGGTCAAAATATTTCAAGTCCCTCCTCATGTATTCGATAGTCAGAATTTGTTTGTTCCCGAAAATGATGTTGTTACAACACTCAGACACAGATGCTTTTGCGGACTTTTCTGAGCCCCCCCTCCTTCTCAATACAACGAATAGCGGGTTCCCGCTTTGAAAAACAAAAAAAAAAAACGGCTAAAGGATTTGGTTGACTGCTCTTGTATGTTCGTGTGCTCGTATATTTCTCAGAAGTTATAAAATAAATTTCCGACGCCGATTCGCCGATGTGCCATTTTTTCGACACCCACTTGCCGAATCACCTGGACGACAAGACATTTAAACAACATCATTTTTTCCGATATGCAACTCTTCCGATACTAGACATTTCCGCCGCGCTAATTTTTCCGACACATATGTCGACATTTTTTCGATCTATTACAGCCGCGAATTAAAGTATGTCCGCCGCGACCAGAAATGATTTGCGTAGTAATATAACCGTGGGAATATGGTATTGTTGAATTTCGTTATCCTCTCAGCGATACATACTGATGAAAGCATCAGTTGTTGTAAAGAATGGAATGGTGAAGGACAAAATGGCAGAATTACTTTTGGACAGGTACATGTACGTACGATTTTGTGCTCGAGGAAATCGCGTTTATTGGGATTGTGAGACAACCGAACGCAGAGAATATACTGGTAGAGCGGTTACAAACAATGAAACGCGCGATCACTAATTGCATTCAGAGAGCCTTCGGATTCGTCATACCAACATACCCCAAATCAAGAGGAGACAACAGCTCTAGGTGTAACGGAACCGTTAGGTGGCTGATAACCTGGGCCAACCTCTGTCGCAAATATTGCGAACAGAACTTCCTTATGAGTTGTGCCGTCCTCAGTTCCATTGAAGAAACAATATATCGGAGGGGTGGCATAACAGATTTCAAACTGTCGTCAGACGCAACCACCCTGACCTGTTTTCAGCGTTGCGAGAACTGTAGCTCAAACAAGCGAATATCGAAACAATTGTTGCTGAGCTGAGTGATGGGCGAAAAGTCGAAACTTTAACTCGATGTAAAAGGGTTCTTGCCCAGGAAGGAATCCAAAGACTCGCAGCAGAATACCAAGGTTATGAAGACAGAAATTATGTATTATAGAGTTCCTGCGTTTAATGTCGACCAATATTGATATTCGAATAGAACCTTATGAAAATACCGAAAATGTTTTCTTTCAAGATTTCAGTCGGAAACTTTTATCGGAATTTATTGGTGTTGGGAAAGCAGTTAGTCGGCAATATTTTTAGTCGACAAAAAGAGGGTCGGTGAAAAAGCTATCGGCGAGAAAAAGTGTCGGAAAAATGAGTGTCGAAGAAAATGGTGCGTCGGCGAAATAGCCGTCACTGAAACGGCGTTGAAAATTGGTCCGGTAACTGGCGTAATCTTGAAATCTTATTATAGAATTTGAAAAATGATGTTTCTTACTTCGTAAAATTCACAATATACGAGTAGGTATCTCATTTGAGTCCGTGTGTTCATTCTTCTCACTTGTCAAATAGGCTACCATGAAACATTGCTTAATAGTCAAATGGATGGTGACACTTCCACTGCATCAAGTCCAACACCAACTTTCTTCAACCTACCAAATTTATTACCAAATACAAAAGCCTATCGAACTCATCGACAATCACGGTCTGGTATTGATATGCGAAACTTATCGGATGTAAGTCAAGATATTAATGTCTTGGCTGGTCAACAGGTGAAAAAAATCATTTATTTTTTATTCAAAATTTCTTACCGAAGCTCATTATCGCCACTCACTAGCAACAAACGGATGTACAATCCATGAGGAGAAAAACTGTTACCGGTGAAACTGATAACAATGAGACACTACTGCTGCAAAGTGCAATAGAAGCGTTTGTAAAAGATCTAGGTTTGGAGAACGAAGAATTATTGTGTGGTAAAGTTGAAGTGCGTGAAATTCCGGCTGGAACATATATCATGCAGGAAGAATCACACAAAGTAATTAGCATGCATCTCAATTAATATTCAAAATCTCTATTAGAAGCAAAAAAGTTGTCTTGTGACCCTTGTTCCTTCACTTCAGGATGCAGCTCTAGTTTATCTCTTGGCTGGAGCTTTATCAGTATTCCAACGCAAGGTGCATGAGAACGAAGAAGAAGTTCATCTATACACAGTACATCCAGGGGAGATTGTAGGTGGCTTGGCAGTATTGACTGGTGAACAAAGTTTCTTCACTATGAAAACAAAGCAATTCTCCAGAGTGGCATTAATCTCAAAAAATGCTATTTACGGGTGGGTCTCAGTAAAAAGACTCTTTCTTAAGACCATAGCATGTTGTTCTCAATCTTACAGAGGACGTTTCGTATTTATTCATTTCTTTATTTATTTAAACAGTCAAGGACCCATTACCTGGGATACCCTGGTAAAGTAGAACAGTATCGGAACAAAAATTATAATTTGCATAATATGATGATTGTTTCAGTATATTAAGAGAGAGGCCACGTGTTGTATTGCATCTAGCGCACACAGTGCTTAAACGTATGTCTCCATTCGTTCGGCAGGTAGATTTTGCCTTGGACTGGGTGTTCATTGAAAGTGGCCAAGCTCTGTATAGGTAAAGTGATCATCATTTGGTTTAAGAAAGTTATGTATTTTTCAACTATCGCCCTTAAATGACAGAACAGGAGAGACGAGAATATGAAAACATGAGTGGAAGAAAATAATGACAGATGATACAGTTGGAAGCCTGTCGATTAAATTTGGTTCACATTATAATCCTATGCCGCGTAATGAATCTAAAAACACTTTTTTCGCCATGTAGGCAAGACGAAGATTCGGACAGTACCTTTATAGTACTCAGTGGGCGGTTAAGATCAGTCATCACTCAATTAGATGGTAAAAAGGAAATTGTTGCGGAATATGGTAAAGATGATCTAATTGGAATTGTTAGTAGATAATGATCAATCTTTATTTGAAAAGTGATTCAAATGTTCTCACCATACGGTCTTTATCTTGAAGGTCGAAATGGTAACGCAAACAAAAAGAAGTACGACGGTAATGGCGGTTCGAGATTCAGAGCTGGCGAAGCTGCCTGAAGGATTATTCAATGGAATGAAAATACGATTTCCAATTGTTGTTACTCGACTGATAAAACTTCTTGGACATCGAATTTTAGGTTGTGCTGAGAACAGAGTAAGAATTTTTCGTCAAGTTCCTGTCGACTGATGAAAAGTCTGAACCTCAGGTTCCTGGAAGAAGCCAACTCTTAGTCGTGGTGTTGAAGTGAGTAATATGCAAAGCAATTTTTCAACCATTGCTATTGTACCAGTTTCGGACGACGTTCCATTGACCTCCTTCTCATACGAACTATATCACTCTCTAACGGCGTTGAGTAAGATTTTCTGTTCTATGTATATGTTAATTCGTCAATTTACTGTTATTATAAATTCATTTTTTCCTCAGCTTCAGTGTTGAGATTGACATCTGACATTATACGGAAGAATTTCGGACCAACTATAATGGAAGCTAATAACGAGTATAGATTAGTGTCGTGGCTCGGGCAGCAAGAGGATCAATTCAAGATGACCTTATATCAGTGCGACAGTACATTCACGTTATGGACGCAAAGATGCATTCGACAGGCAGATTGCATTTTGATTGTCGGTTTGGGTAAAAATCCTCCAAGTGTAAGCAAGGTACTGTATTGGCTTAGATTCTGACAATATAGAATTTGAAAAAAGAAAAAATCGGAGGTTGCTGATAAGATCTAAATCAAAAAGAGTAACCCAAGATTCATTTTGCTCAATAAAAAAGTGGAAGATACCGAAATAGTTCAGCTAAAATTAATCGACTATAAACTAAATTTAGTGCATCAACGCCGCTCTGTTTTCAAAAGTCACAGAATAAGGTACGCAAATCAATAACATGCTACAAAGATTTTGAAGAGGATTCAAACAGTAAAGAAAAAAGGTATTATCTCTTAACAAATAAACTAATGATGTATTCTGAAAAGAAATTCCTTTGTCTTAATCGTGAACCTTGGGTCTAAAAAAAATATGGGACTTGATAAAGGAAGGGAAGGATTATTAGGGGGCGAAAAACACACAAATGTTGTTTCTAACGTTTGAATCTGAGACCTCTCGCATAAAAAGTGGTCGAAACCATTTCACCATTCTCGTGTGTAAAAGAGCCAAAATTCAAGTGTTTTTTGTCGTTTTTCTCTGTAACAAGGTCTTATTTTTCCTTTTTATGAATTTGAATCGATTTTTATATTACAGATAGAAAAAGAAATCGAGAAATTGGCGATTCGAACGCAGAAAGAATTGGTATTACTGCATCAAGAAGGTGCTATTAGACCGAATAATACAGTGACATGGTTGAATATGCGATCATGGGTTTCTTCGCATCATCATATACAGTGCAATAAACGTGTATTTTCGTCAAAATCTCTTTATAGAATTGTAAGAACCGAAGAATAACGGTTCTTAGGAACAACATTAAAATAATCATTAACTGAAATAAATTTTTATTCTCAGAATGAATTGTACAACAAAGTACTGACGTTTGAGCCAAATATACATTCGGATTTCTCTCGACTAGCTCGTTGGTTGACCGGAACTTCGGTCGGATTGGTCTTAGGCGGTGGAGGTGCCCGAGGAGCTGCTCATATTGGTATGATAAAAGCGATACAAGTAAGGATCCATTTCTGGGGAATATCTACGTGAAGTTGTAAAAAATTCCTTCATTGTATACTGTCATCGTAGGAAATAGGAGTTCCAATTGATATGGTCGGCGGAGTAAGTATTGGAGCATTTATGGGTGGACTATGGTGTATGGAGAGGAATATTACCACTGTAACGCAAAAAGCACGCCATTGGGCTTTTGTGAGTGTCTATTTCATTGAGCGCACATTTTCGTAAAGCCTATTGTTGCTCATTTACTTGCTTTAGCAAATGACCCATTGGTGGAGGCAATTGTTAGACTTGACGTACCCATGTACATCAATGTTTACTGGGCGCGATTTCAACGCTACAATTAAATCGACCTTCAATGAAATACGAATCGAAGATCTCTGGTTGCCGTACTTCACTGTGACCACCGATATTTCGGCTAGTGAAATGAGAATTCATACACATGGTACTAGTTTGTTTATTGTTCATACTAGATGATCTGCATATTTATGATGCATATGCATGCATGAGTAAAAGTTACTGTGAATATCTTCTTTCAGTTAGTAGGTAATTGCTTTAATTTTCAACCATACTGGATCATCCTCTTGATTCAGAGATGAATGACCGTGGTTATAGACTCTTAAAAAATAGCTTTTCCTGCATTAGGACATTCATCATAATATTATGTGTAAATGAAACTTTCACTTGATAATGTAGAAAGACTCATATCACTAGCGAATAGCTACCCAGTTAAATGCTAGTCTTCAGATAATTTCGGGAGTATTTTCAACGCTTTATTCAAATCCGTTTGAAAACGAATGATAATTACTTAGATGAAATAGAATATGAAAATATAGCATGAATACTCGTTCATCACATGTTAAAAATTCAGAAGGATTCTGTATTCTTTAAACAAGTAATTTGCAATTTTCTGAAACCATGATGATATTAAACATTATCATAACACAATGTTGTGTGAGATCGCGAACTACGTATTTATTTGAAAAATGTTGAATCTTTCTAAACTTTTGATATGTGATAAAGGAAGACTCGTACTACGTTTTCATATTCTAGTTTATCTAATTATCATCTGTTTCCATATTTTCCAACGTGATATGATGTTAATTGCAAAACTGCAGAAAATTATTTATTACAGTAACATACTCATCGTGTTTTTGGGTAAGCTAGGTGACGGAGAGGGTTTGACCTGAGCGCAGATATGCAATTGCACACTTCATAATTATGGATGGTAAAATCTTTTACAATTTATTTACAGGCTGCCTGTGGAAGTACATCCGTTCGTCCATGTCCCTCTCCGGCTACATGCCACCGTTATGTGATCCCACTGATGGGCATTTGTTGTTGGATGGAGGTTACGTTAACAATTTACCAGGTAGTCTTTCCTAGCAACGATATTGTCTCAGAAAATATAATTTTTCGCGCATAAGACGTATATTTGTACGTTTGTTTGGTATTCGAAAGTTTCTGTCACGACCGTCCCTCAGCGCACGGCTTTTAGCGACTACAAACTTTTTTAGGTACCTAAAAATTGTGAATCGAAATTCTTTTTTTCTTTTTCGTCAACATTTTCATATTTTATCACGCTAAACTGGTTTACCTGTGCTTCGGGCCTAGGCTATATTAATTTTGATACCAGGCATGTTATGGA
Source organism: Aspidiotus rigidus (assembly GCA_035079385.1). Lineage (NCBI taxonomy): Eukaryota > Metazoa > Arthropoda > Insecta > Hemiptera > Diaspididae > Aspidiotus > Aspidiotus rigidus. Next base: position 5,809,879 of record JAVHKY010000052.1, read on the forward strand.
AGTACGTAGGAATTGATTTTACGATGATGAAACTTTCCGCTGGGTATTTGAAAGTGAAAATTACATCCTAAATTTTGCGCATCAATTTTACTCGCCTTCCTTTGTTCAATACCTGCTCAGTACGATGTTATGAATAATGACATAACATTAATTGGGGTAATTTGCGTCACCCGTCAAACTTCGACAACGAATTTTATGAGGAAACTTTAATTGCAGTTCGTTGAAATAAAGTGAATAAACTATAAGAACGAAACGATGAAATCTAGTGTTCGAACGTTTGCAAATTTATAAATTAGCATTACATTTAACACGACTTTTTACAATGAAATAACGGTAATTTAAGATGAGTTCGACGATAGAAAAATCCATCACTTTTTTTCTCTTTAGTTTTTAAGATCCTAATAAGTAATACACTTTTTTTCTCCTACTTACAGTATTAATTTCGACCATACGTTCATTTAATACTGAAATATTCTAAAAATACGAATTCAAGTTAATATAGGATTAATGTTCCGTAAATTTAAGCTGGCCAGTAAAAAAAGATTAACCCAGTCCGTTGAGTAGAAATTGTTAACGAAGTCCGACCAGGTAATCAATTACACCATAAGAAATGTACAGGTCGAAATCGCGTTTAAATGATGAAAAGAGACGAACGCATTTATTCCTGCAAGGTGAGGTAATACACAGAATTTTATTAAGGCGACGTAAAGAAGAAAGAACTGGTTTTTTGAAACGTTGACAAATATACTTATATATTTTTCTTGATCTGTGCAGGCAGCGCCTTGATAAAATTCTGTGTATTGCGCGTACATTTTTTTCAAACCCGACGTCCAAGGGAGGTTAGCCAATGAGCAATGGTTCAACTGTGGGTAAGAGGCTTCTACTTGGAAAGAAAGATCAGCCCGATCCGTTCTGTAGAAATCGCTGACGAACTGAGGACTTGTAACAAATTTTTTTTTATCACAAGAAAATCGACCTAGTTAACAAACAATCAATTTTCAAGTTATGATCGATTTCTGTTCCTTAAAAAGGTCTTTTTCAATGTAATTTCGGTAAAAAGCATCCACCAGAATTTTACATGCCCGAATTTTGCAATTAAATGCCAAAAAATATGAAAAAAAACATGGAAAAATGCGCAAAAGTGACCATCAATACATTTTTTGGCAGGTGTTCACACTACCCTATGATACCATAGCTCGCTGTCATCAGCAAATTTTCCTTTTTCAAAAACACGCGTTGTCTTTTTCTAGTGCTGGCACTGTGAACAACCGAGATGCTGTATGACGCGGGCTGACCCTAAAAAAATCCTTCATTGACCGCCCAACAAATCACAGGAATACCTCACCATTTGGTGATCGCGTTCTCACGTACATACAAGTATATTTTGATTTTACCATACTGGCAAAATTGGTTTTGCTAGATGGGTTTTCTCGTGCAGGCTTATTACATATCTTTTTCTTTTTTTTCAAAGAGTTATTTAACATGATAAGACTTAGCTAAAATTTCTTTCGACTGCAATAAATTTAATTTATTCTGTGTCCATTTATGTTCATTACTTCCTTATTCGGAGAACTAATTTTCTAATTGTTGAATTCTTTTCCTTCATCGTTCATACACTCTATTTCATCGGGCGATTAAATGGTACCTCAAACTTGATACATTCGTTGCCGAAGTTTGACGCACACCAATTTAGAGTATTGAATTTTACATTGCAGCGGATATAATGCGTAGTCGAGGAGCAAAATATATTCTTGCGGTAGACGTAGGGTCGCAGGATGACACTGATCTTACTAACTACGGAGACTCATTATCTGGTTGGTGGCTGTTGTGGAAGAAATATAATCCTTTCACAATTCCTGTCAAAGTTCCCAGCCTTCCGGATATACAGTCCCGTTTGGCTTACGTATCGTGTGTACGACAATTGGAGGTTAGTAGAGTAGTAAGGCGCTCTGTAGTTCATCACGTAAAACACATTCGCTACATCATTCACTCATTCTCTCAACAGGAAGTGAAGAACAGTGACTATTGTGAGTATATCCGGCCGCCCATTGACAAGTTCAAAACCCTACAGTTTGGTAGCTTTGATGAGATTAGAGTGAGTAAAGCTTAGGTTTGTAATAATTTCTTCCTATAAGGCTTCCACACTATAGCGGATAGTATAGCGTTTGCCTGATTCCTTATCTCGCCAGACATAATAAACAAAACTTTTGGTTTCTGAATTTTGGTATTATCCTCTCATTTCATTGGTTTACAAATTATTTGAAAATCAGAGTAAAGAAAATATCACAATGTTTCTCGATACAATCGATTAAGATGTAAAATATTGAAATGAAGTTCTGTTTATTATAACGTTCAGCGAGATAAGGAATCAGGCAAAGGCTATACTATCCGCAATAGTGTGAAAGCCTTATACGAAGTTTTCAACCTACTGGATTATATGCAAACGTGGTGCTTTCAATTTGAAGTTGGGATACAATTTGCTCATGATAAAAAACTTTTTTCCAGGAGGTAGGTTATCATCATGGAAAAACCTACTTTTCCGGACTTATGAAGGTGAGAGGAGTGCCTTTTTTTTTTAAATACGATTCCGTTTCCCCTGGTAATATCAATAGTGCAAAGATAACGACAAAATATCCCCCTTTGGGATCAGGTTGTTCATTCCTTGACCTGGCACAAATTGTATGTGAAGTTCCTCGCGATATCTATGTTGAAGGGGGTACGTAAAGTTTTTTCAATAAGGCTCTTCTCCTATCTACCATTGTGTACCCGCTTGCCTGATTTTTAACTTGCTTTACATCAGTTTCACAGCAGAAAAATTCAATATGTAATAATAACTTATCTATCCCCTGCCATAAGACCAATGTAAAGCAAGTAGCATCAGGGCGCTAGATCGGATGTAGGTAAGATGGTCATAATAGCAAAAAAAAAAAAAATCAAAAGGTGTCTTTCATGATACAAACACGTTCACCTAGCGTAGTGGAACAGATGAACGATGTTGGCGTAAAACTAGTTCTTTTTTTGCTACAAAGATGGCATTCCATCTTATCCACTTCCGATCTAACACCCCAATACCATTACAGTAAAATCAGGCAAACGAGTATGCAATATGATACAGAAGAGCCCTATGTATACCGATTAAACAAACATTTTGTACTACTGCAGTATTTTAAATTCCAGATTCTTCCACAGATGAAGAAATTCACGAAGGTTATGTCTCCGAACCAACAGTCGGTACAATGAGTGTAAGTCTTTTTTGGTTCTTACATGTTATATTATTTTTGGGTTTGTGCTCGTTCTACAAGTCACGAACCAGTTGCAATGGTTTTTTTTTTCTTCTCCAACATAGTTCAGGACACTATCGCATATAGCGCTGAATGTTACTCTAGCACGTATTAAAAAAAAGTAATTGAATAAATCGAAAGAGTAAACGACTGTCAATTTTTTGAGCTCGGTCTTGTATGAACATTTGAAAGAAAAAAGTCGGGTAGAAGACGAAACGTGGTAATATACCGCACTTTGTCCTCTGTCTGACTTTTTCTTCTAAACATTTGTATTGTAACTCATTTTGTAGTTCATCAATCTTGACGAGACCGAGCACAAAAAATCGTTTAAGTTACTTTTTTAATTTTTTCGTTTACTTTTTCCTGAAATCGAATACTATGTTCGCAAATTAACGATTACGTGTTTTTCGAGGTGTTTGTATAGTATCCTAATACTGAAATATGATATCAATATCGAACTGAGATGTATCTACTTATCGCGTATATTTATTGTTATTCATTCCTTACCACATCTCGCGAATTTTAAGGGCTTATTGGTTCGTCAATCGTAGTAGTCTGTGTTATAAGCGATCCGAGTTGTCACGAAAATGTTTTATCGCGTAGCATAGAAAAAAATTGACTTTTCATTTTCGAAATTAACTTATTAGAATTTGTTAGATAGCCTCGCAAGTATTTGATTTTCAACTGTGACACTCATGTCACAAAGACCATAATAAATAACCTCTAAAAATAGACTTGAAGATAGGAACTTTTTTGTTTCCATGTTCCTTGTACGTAATATGATCTACCTAATATTCCAATCAATTGAACATGAAACATCAAGTGTTGTGTTTGAAATATTATTTTGTCTGTATGAAATTTTAGTTTTCATTGCTGAAAGATAGTTTGAAATTGTAATCTACTTTTTTGTTCTGTTGCAGAATTCCACTTTGAAGTGCAGGTACACGGCATCATTATCGCTTTCAGAGAACGAGCCTGATTTGGAATCTAATGAAAGTTTGATACCACTGTTAGATAGAAATGTTGATGAATAATCTGTTTAGTTTCATGGGTCTCATCAGTACAATTGTAAGAGTATATTTTATTCAACTGTGATACTTATTTTAAGACTGGTCTAGTTGAAGACTGGTTTGTTTGTACCTATGTTTTATAGTTTCATAATATGACATACCTAATTAAATTGTATCATTTCTGAGTTTTGATAATTGATCTCTCTTATTCTACAATTCTCCATCTTCTTTGTAGGTCAACATTCCTTTAAAAAGAAACTTCTGAATCAAAGTTGAGTTGATCTTAGTCACAAGTCTACTCAAGAAGGGAAAACTATCGCATTTCTCATGTCAGAAACAGCATCACGAGCATTTTATAGTTAGAGATTAGAAGCGTTTACGTATCGATTTGCTTTCTGTTCTTATATTATGTAAGGCTCTATAAGTATAGGTAATCACACGACGCCATGATGGATCTTTCCCACAGAATTGCCATTAGAGCCTGTGTATTGATATCTCAAAAACTATTGGTTGTTTTGGAAAAATGAAAAGAATAAAATTTGTTTGTCTCGTAATTTCCTATCAGATGACCTCTTTTTCAGAATACTTTGCGATAATTTTTAAACTCCAAAATCTGACACTGGTTGCTCCGCGTAGCTACGTGGAACGCAATCGAACGTGATGGATCCATCATGGTGTCGTGTCATTACCTATACTTATAGAACCTTAATTATATCATTTTGGTAAAATACAATGGGAAATACTGAATTGCACTTGACAAAAATAAATTTGGACGAGAAAGAAGTGGCTGGGAAAAGATTATCGGGGGTGTGATGTTGATTGAAATTTGCCCTATAATTTACTGTAAATGACTACTCATCTGGTCAACCCGAGAAAATAATTTTGTTAGTAGTAATTGTTTTTTTTTTTTTGTCAAGATGTATAAAAATGAGAGTCATGATGAAAATACTTTTCCTCCACGAAATAAGGTGCATATTATATATTTTACGCACCTACATTTTGAACAATGTGTTACTTTTATCCACAGTATAATATCTACTAGCAAGACGCATCTCACGTTGTCACATATTTAAGACATTTTTTGGAATTAAAAAATGTACCTTTTTTATTTTTCAATACTTGTATTTCAAATATTTCTTCATATTGCCTATCACTTATTACAAAACAGAAGTGAGAAATTGTCAATGAATTTCTGGCGATGCAAATTTCTTATGGAAAACAAATACGAATAATTTTTAATAACCTCGGTAAATAATGTAGATATTTTTACTCCGGGGGAAAAAAAAAGTAGAAATTCTGTATTACTTTTCTGTGGACCTGTATTCAAAATTTTTCTGCAAACTCTCCTTCTTTTTCAGTCTTCTCAGAAGATTTTCACAGTTGTAACATCGCTTCTTCAAAATTAACAGTTATAAGTTGTAAGGATTATACAATTTTGAACAGCCCATTTTTTTCGGGACTGCCATCAAAATGTTTGGAACCGCCCAAAATGGGCCCAGCGGTACGTTGAAATAGGCCCTGGACTCTTCTGCATCCATCCATCTCCTCTAATTATCTATATCCCAATAATAGATCTCACGTGTCGTCCTCCTGTAATCTAAGATTAGTTGAATCATTTTCCCTTTTCTCTTTCACTTTTTTTTTTCGAGGTCCTCAATATATTCTTTCGAGTCCACTCGCCTCCAATTAACAGGTTATTCTTGACGTCGAGTCCTGATTTTTGTAATTCACTATTCTATAAGTATTCTTTTGTTAAATCGTGATGACGTCAAGTTCTTCTTCAGTTTATAATGTAGTCATCTACCAATTTAAATTAAGGTTCAATCGGCGACCTTTTTATCTGGATGGGGGGGTGGATTCTTGAAAATTGTGATGTCTAGTCATTTGCCAAGAATAATGGTTGAAATTTTTCCAATTCCTCCTCCTATCATATAAATGTGGGAAATCAAAATTCCATATTCCTCTCTCATCATAATAGCTTGAAAATGAAAATGTTCCTAAGATACCCTCTTGTCATAATTGTATAATGTTTTCAAATCTGACTCCTTTAAAAGTACAAATTTTTACTAACCCCTGTCTGTCATATACAGCTCAAAAGTCTTACTTTTTCCAATTTTTTCGAGTCCCTCCTGCTTTAGTTGGTTCAATTTTAGAAATTTTATCAAATGCAATCCATTTTTTGGGACTCAGATTTTGAATTCAATTCTTAATATTGAAAACAATCTATCCCATAGAAGAGGATCTCTGAATTCCTTGTTTGACGTTGTAAACGCCATTATTTTTCATTACAACTTTCAATTCCATATTTTTTGGTTGAATAATATGAATCTGATCAAAAGCTTCACTACAATATTCATTTAGTCAACGTGATCTCTGCAGAATCGCTCCCTCTATTTTTCCTGAATACATGTCTCTCACATTACGTTTAAGCCTATACTTTCCTACCCCATCTCTAAAAAACACACCCACATAATTCTCCTTACTCCATCATTTATCTAATCTTCAAAAACTTTTATTCTGATTTTGGTTCACATCAGTTATCCTATATATGATCAAACTGCTCGCACGCCTAAAAACTTCACCGTGTCACCTAAAATTACTGACTCCATCTTGTAACTACTTACAACCTTAAAAACCGTTATTATTTCTTAATCGTAGCTCCTTAGTATCACTCACATGAAAAGAGCAACCATAGAGCAAATTTGGAATCATTAAACGTAAGCCCATCCCTGATCCTCCTAAAACAGAAATTTCGACCATGAAGAGATTATCTCCGCTCACTTAGGACTGGTCACCCCCAAATCATAAATTCTCATCGCCTCCTGGTCTCCATGCTCCACTGTCAAGTATAAATGTTATGAGGAAGATAATTATTCTGACAATGTATCACCTTTTTTCATGTCCTGCTCTCCAAAATTGACATACTTAGGTTACTTCTCACAATGTGACATAAGTAATAACCTCTATCCTATGTAATTACTCCAAAACAGGACATGAGTAATAACCTCCACCCTATGTAATTACTTAAAAACAGTTTCCAACTCTTTCAACTACCGGCATCACTCAATTACTCCAACTTGTACATATCCGATCTTTTTTTCCCAATTAAAAATTTAAGCCCCTACGCTTGCTCAACTCCTTTCAATTCCCTTCCATATTCTCGTTCTTAGATTCCCACTCCATATCAGTTGTTTTTATTTCTAACGTTCGCGGGTAGCCTCTTTTTAATAACGGTTTATTATTGTTTCTTTTTGTCTTACCATTTAAATTTTACATATTTCTAATGAAATCCTCCTGTAACTATCTCTGGATATTGCTTAATTGTATAATTGTTTCTGAGGCTCCAACGGATAAGAAATACTCAATAGAAAAGAATTTTTCTTCAACTATACATTCCTGTTAGTGGCAAAAATATAATACTTAGTTCTTTACATGCTATTGCCTGCTTTAATTCCTGCATTAGTTCATTCGAATTTCTTCTCTGACTTCATGTGTTTGCTTCACAACTTTTGCGCCGTCTCTTATTTCTCATCGTTTTCTTACGTATGGGTCGGAATGTTTTATTCATAAAATTTGTCAGCAACTATCTGCTAACTTACCTATGTAAAATTAGTCCTTCATACAAGACGATTTGCTTAAAAAAGAAGAAAAAATTTTCTCAAATGTTTTACATAGATAGGTGACTTAAGAATTCTAGCAAACAATAGTAAAATCCCTCCATAAAGCTGACGAAAAAAAAAAAAAAAAAAAAAAAAAAAAAACAAAAGATAGCGTCCCACACTTCCTTGCAACAAAATGAAAAATTTGTGGCCCTATTAAGTAAGGATGAGTAGGATTGACCTTACTTACCCGTCTCGAAGAATAAAAATCAAATAGAAGTAGGCTTATCAAGGTTTGTCTCTAATTAGGTTTCAATGGACAGAATCTCAAGTCTTGCGAAAGAAGCGTATTACCAAATAATGAGTACCTACTAGATGAAGAAACAATTTTCTTTGCTAGAAAAAAGCAAACAGTAAAGTTGAATAAACCAATATTTATGGGGGATTTGTTGTTTTGGAAATTTCTAAATTATTAATGTACCGGTTCTACTATAATGTTTTAAAGAGAAAATATGGAGATGAAATAAGACTATTAGGAACAGACACAGATTCATTGATTGTCTATATTGAAATAGGTGATGTGTATGAGGATATAAAAGAAGATATTGCATAATTATTATGATACATCAGATAATATATAAAATAGAATGGATGCCTCAAAAAAATAAAAAAGTTTCTAGATTATTCAAAGATGAATGTATAGGAATACCAATATGTGAATGGGTGGGACTGAGATCATAAATGTACGCCTTCAGAAATCATATAAAAGAAAGGAAAAATCTGTAAAGGAATAAAGAAATCAAATATACAAAAAGAGAAATTTGAAATGTACAAAAATTGTTTAGTTGAAAGTAAACAGACTAGGGAAAAAGTATCTACATTCAATTGCTAAGCAACATCACTTACAGTAGAACTGGATAAGATTTGCATTATCCCCATATGATGATAAACGATATGTAGTAGATAACATTAATACTCTTCCATACGGATATCAACTTAAAATATAACGCAAGCAGCTTGTTCTTGCTGTATAAAAACCTTCTTCAGAATTCTTTTTATATATTTCATTTTTATCGTTACATTCTTTATCAATAACTAAAAATCCCAAGTTCTGACTCCAACATTGATATTATTTCTTTAAATTTTTCAAGAGTCAAATCTGTAATATGATTATTATTAAAAATATGTTTCAAGTTTGTAAGATCTTGTTTGAAAATAATCAAATAATTGAAATTATCTCTAGTGCACTGTTTTGGGACTTTGGAATATTTTTGTGCTAAATAAAAACAAGAAATATTATAATGTCGACCCCTCAAATAATAAGTTGCAATATTTTCTTGCGGATCAGTCAATATATCATCAAAAATTATAATTGAGTATGGTTCTTTTTCTTCAGGTAATTCTTCCAATTCATTTGGTAGTGAAGTTGTCAAACCCACCTTAAATTCTGACATTCTATTATATATCTCTAATATTGCTTTTAATCTATCATATTTTTCCTGATGAGGAGTTTTTGTACAAAGATATATATTTGAATAAGTATTTATTTCCATTAGAATTTGGATTAAAACATTTGTTTTTCCACATCCTGATGAACCAAAAATACCTGCCCGTATTTAATTTGGAAATACTGTTCTTTTAGAATTTTTGTTTAATTTATATAGTCAGTAATGTCAGACTGTATCGCTGATGCATCCATTTATATAGAAAATTATCCCAAGTAAATAAAATGCAAACAAATAAATTAAAAGACCCTATCAAAGTTGAAAACTATGATTACAATAAACCACACCCCAGATATAATGATATATTATATCTAGAGACCGGATTCTCGGCAGCTAAAAAATTCATTTTTGGCATCAAAATTCAATTTTTCGGCAATTTTTGGCGCATAAAAAAAAAAAAGGTCACAAAAAAGTAATAAAAATAATTGAAATACATGAAAAACCTAATTTATTTTTACAGATAATGAGATACAAAATTTTTTCAAAAATTTCCGGATGTGCATCACTATTAAGTGCTTCTCAATGGTGTCAGTATGAAAATTGTGACGCCGGTCACTCAGGATATATTTTAGTTCCGAGAACAAACGTTCTAGGTCGACGGATGTGAGTGGTGCATTTGTAAATGAACTGAGAACGACAAGATCTATTAATTTCGGCAAAAAAATTTTTTTACTCCTGCTTCCTCTCACTATGATTCGTGCTCATTTTTGATCAGATTGTGTTCGCCCATCATACAAAAAAAGTGCCAAATGCCGAGGAATCCGGTCTCTAATTATATCATTATATCTGTGACTTTTACATGCAATTCCATTGCGACGGTAGCGCCCTCGACGGACACGACGTTCCAAATTATACGTGCACTAATGGACCGATTCCACAGTGACGTCACAACACTGATAACAGTGATCAGCAAAGAATACCCGCATATGTGTTCGATATTATTCGATACCACAATTGTTGGTTCAATTGCCTTATCGATTCTCATAAGAATACACAGGGAACGTTTTGATCACACATCGATATCCCAAAATAAGAAATAAATAAGGAACCAAAGGTTCATATTTAGAATCCAGAAGTTCCAGAGTATTCAAAAATGTACCGTTGTTTCCTTGTTTATTTCTCGTTTTAATGTATTAATGAATGATCGAAACGTTCTCCATGTATTTTTATGAGATCTTGAATGATGGCTGACCCAAAGCCAGCAGCAGAGAACAAGCATTCGACCAGAATTAAAGATTTTGACGTCACGAGGAATCGGTCTATAGTATTTCATTCGGAGTGCAGGCGCAAAGGAGTCGCGCTCTACAATTTCAATGGTGTGGAAAAAAAGAACTTGATAATTTTCCGAAAGTGTTCAGACCAAAATGAAAAGGGTCTCATTTGAAAGACAATTGAAAGGCTAATCAAATTTATTCTCTTCAATTTTTTAATTAAAGCTTTCGTTCCCGAGATATTTTGAGATTAGTTAACACGTAGTTAAATGGGAAATTGTACATGGTCACGTCAATAAGTCGACAGTAGCGCGCGATCGCTACCAGCAACCCGAATTCTGCGTGTGATTTGCGTGCAAAAGGTAAGAGATTTATGACTCACAAAACAGCGGCCAGAAATGTTTTTTTTTTGCTCTATTGCAGCATAAAAATTTTTCACTTTTTCATCCTACAGAGCGCGCGGCACAGTCTAAATGTTCAATATTTAACTTCGGCATTGACGGTGAGTCATTAGCCTTCCTGCAAATCACGCAGAATCTAAAATATTGTTGGATGATAATACAATCAAATAAACTAAATCAGCTCTCATAATGTATGAGCCAACAATATATAAAATAGAATGCATTCAGTGCACTTACAATAAAAAAACATACTTTCAAACTAATAGATGAAGAGAAAGTGCGCAATCTGACTTGAGCGCAGAGATGGAAAAGCGATAAGTTTTCAGCGAAAAGCAAAACCTTTTTTGGAAGCAAAAAGCGAAAGCAAAAAGCGAATCGAATGATAAAAAAGCAAGAAGCTAAAGCTTTTCATTTTTGCGTTTCTATTTTTTTCCCCCTGTTTCTTTCTGAAAATTGTGAAACAGTGAAAAGCGAAAAGTTTTTAGCGAAAAGCGATACCTTTTTTGGAAGCGAAAAGCGAAACAAAAGTCAAAAAAGCAAAAAGCGAAAAGCCGTAGCTTTATTCCAAAGGTGAGACGCGTAATCGAAAAGCGACAGCGTTATTGAATCGCTTTCCATATCTGCTTGTGCGTTTGCTTCACTCGCTACCGCTTGTTTTGCAAACTTCCGCACTTGTCAAAAATTGCGCATTTCATGCACTTGTTGATAAATATACTATTTTAACAGCCCAAAATGTAGTACTAGCGCTAAGATAACGTTGCGAGTATGGTTTCAAATTAACAAAAAAGTGTCTTGTTTTTTGAACAAGTGAATTAACTACCTCTAGTGTGTGACGAGATTGTTTTACACCTGTGAGCACATGACGTAAGCAGAGCATTATACATATTGATAGTTGAGAATCACACCAAGATTGAGCGTTTGTAACATCACCTAAAGCTAGCAGATTTTTCTTTTTTCCGGAACGAAAACCATTTCTTTCTTTTAGTAGAATTCTTTTCTCCCTAATTCGGACAGGGCAGCGCTAGCATCGCGCAAAATTTTTTAATTTTTTAAAATCTCTCAAAAATATTTTCATCTGAAAGAAAATTTTCCGCTCTTCAATTTTGTTTTCTACAAGTACACGCCTAAATTCATTATTTTTGGAGAAATTTAAGAAAAACTAAAAAATCACCTCTAGTTTTAAGTCATGATCACCGTTCGCTTATCAGTACTTTCTGAGTATTTTACATGGGCGACGCTAGCGACCCTACAATATGCTCGATCCGAATTGTCCTTCTCTTCTCCCGCTCAAGCCAACGTCAGAAATGATGTGTTTTGTTCCCGTAAATCGAGTTGGAAACACCGGTGTCATCGTTCGTAAAAAAAAGAAAAATTCATTTTTTTATAGTTACACTCCCAGCCAGTTGAACAAAATATTTTCTTTCTCTCTCTTTTTTTTGTTCAGTGCGCGTCCCAGCCAGAACGCGCTGAACGAAGAAAAGAGAGAGAAAGAAGATATTCTGTTCCACTGGGCTCCGTCGTTTCACACGCGATCAATGAAAAAAAGAGAGAGAGAAGAGATATTCTGTTATTTCGTTTCAAGGCGTATAAAATAGAGAGGTATGATCACTTAGCGTAGTAGTCAGGCGCAGTTAACGTTTCAATGCCGTCACGGGAATGTAGGTTAATACATAGCGCTTACCGCTTATGGATCAATTTTGAAAAAAATAAAATACACAAAAACTATCAAAAAATTGAAGTGAGGTAAATTTGTTCCCAGCGTAATTTCCTATTAAGTGACACCTATGTTGGGAGTTTCTGTTAGAAAATCTAAAATCCATGTAATCCTCTTCGTTCATGTGACGTCACCAACTGCTAACATCGAGCAATTTTGATCGATAGTGCGCGATATTCTGCGATAGTATCGCAGAAATTTGCGATAGTATCATGCGATGGTGCTTAGAACATTATCGACTCCCATAAGAATACACAGGAAACATTTTGATCATGTGTTAGTATAATTCAAAATGAGAAATAAATAAGGAATTCAACGTTGATAATCAAGATCTGGAAGATCTCAAGTATTTGAAAATGTATTTTTCGTTTCTCACTTTATTCTTCTATTCAAATATGAGCAAATGATCGAATTCAATTTTTCTTCTTATGGAAAAGTCCGTGTAAAAAAAGTTTGTTTACTTTCCCTAAGCACCATCGATCACAAATCTCGAAATTATTTTGAATACAATGATGCTGTGACGTAGGCGTGAACAAAGAGGATTAGATAGGGTATGCTGGTTGCGTACTACCTAAGTGATCACACCTACTCATTTTATACACCTTGATTTCGTTTCACGATTTTGGTTCAGCGCGCATTTTCCAGCTAGCCTCATACTACAAAATTGAGTTCACCAGGGCGGCTATCACACTAAATTATGTGCGAAAAAGTACACGCGCACTGTCAAGTACGCCAAATACATGCCTAACGATCGCACAAGTGCGATCGCTAATCCCAGTGAAGTAGGAGCAAGCGAGTCGAGTACGACTGTCAGTGTAATACACCTACATCACAAAGTGCGCCAAAGTGCACGCGTACTTCATCGCAGTACGTTAGTGTAATAGCCGCCCAGGCTTCACAGTCACACGCGCACACATTCACTTTAATCATACCGAAGATCTCATTCTCCAGATCGTTGATATGCACATACGTCACGGCTGAATAACTGGACTGCAAGAGGCAAGGCAGCAGCAGCAGAATCTACTATAATAAAGCGAGGCGCGCAGCGCCGAGCTAAGTTTGGTACGGACAACGAATTTCACATCACTTTCGCGGACAACGAATTTCGTGTCACGCTCCTACGATAAAGCGAAGCGCGCAGCGCAGCGCGAGCTAACTTTGGTATAGTCTGTTCCAACTAAGACCAACAAAAACCTACGGGCAGACCACACTGAAAAATCTTCCACGCGTCGTTCTTACAACCAATCACAGACGCCTGCGCTAAGCGTTTGGTGTGGCGTTTGGTGTGAATTTCGGACTTCCCTCTTCCCCTGCGATACCGCATCGTCCACAGGTTTTTGCTGGTCTTAGTTGGAACAGACTATAGGGATTGGTATGGACAACGAATTTCTTGTCACACTTCGTTGTCGCGTAGGGTCTGTTCGGCAATAATCGGACATTCGACGAACTGATGTTACGGCATAGGCCTACGTGTTAATGACCCAAGCAACACAATAACAGGCACTACAGGCTGTTTGCAATTCAGATGAAAGCATATTGTCGCCATACTATTGATGCATCAAATTCAAATTTTCAATTCCGTGATTTTTGCGTTGATTCGAATGCTGTTAGAGGTTGAATTAGTTAAATAGTTCAAGATTGAAGATTCCTGAATTCTGTGATTTTTGCGTTGATTCCAATGCTGATTTACGTTGTATTAGTTGAATATTCAAGATTGAAGATATTCCTGAGGCAATTGCTGGTCAAAAATTAGGTTTGTATAGGTATTATAAGAGACGTTGATTATCTTGTTTTGTAGGTATTGCACCTGTAATTGTCTTGTTTGCATTGTGCAGTTCTGTGTATTGCCACTTCTGTTTGTATCCCAACACACTTCAGTTTGACAATGCTTCAGATGATTTGCGCATTTGTGTACATTTTGACAAGATAAAGATTTGAGGCAACTGGTATCAAAATAAGGTCTGTATTATACCTACAGCATTAATTTTTACAGTTCAAATAACGTGGTTCACAGCTCTTACTTTCAATTACTGTAGATAGACATCACCATATGAAAATAGTGTCTGCAAATTTGTGTATGAAATAACTGTACCTATCCAAGATATTTTGGAGGGTGCAAATAAAATAAGAAAATAATAATGAGAAAAATATAATGTAAATCATGTAATATACAAAAGTATTAGCTCGCACTATACGCCTCGCTTTATGATAGTAGATAGTGGATAGACTAGGCTATTGATTCATTCAAAGTATAGAACTGCCTTACAAAAAATGAATGACGTATAATGTGACAAACATTTCAGAATTTTGGATCACAATAAATGTTGTTAAGTATAATATCTTCCTTTGTTGAAAATATATAGAATATGATCTATGGATGAATTTCAGGAACTATTCTTGATGAAGAATTTGATATTGAATCTGTTTGAAGATGACAATAATTATTTGTTTTCAGAAAAACTCGATGAATGACATTTTCCAGATTGTTACAGAGTGTAAAACAAACAACGTAGTCTTTTATTTTTGTACATATTCTGTACCTATAGGTACCCGTACTATGTAAAATATTGTACAAGTGGAAATTCTATGAGTTCTGCAAGGTACCCGCAGTTGGCAAATCATACACCATAACTTTGATTTACTTTTTTCTCAACTAAACTGAAACATCATTGTTATAGCCTCAAGTAGGAGCAATTTGGAATGTGATAGTACCACCGGTACTACCTCTACCTGTAGTACCTCCACCTGTAGTACCTTTACCTATTGATATGGATATCAATGAAGTAAGTACATAAATTCAATGTACATTATTATTCAATTATTTCAATTTATATTACTGAGGTTGTAAATCACGTCCTCAAAAACGATTTTTGGGACGCTAAGGGGGGTTTTCTTGTGACAGGTCACATATATGAAAAAGTACTGATAAGGAAAGGGTGATTGAGTACATCTCTGCCCTACAAAGTTAAATTGACAAATATCCAGAACATTGATCTGGGAAACTGGATAATCTTTCCTCAATGATAAAAATGGACTTCAATCATTTTCTTCTGAAGATTTTGCACTAATTTTCAATGAGGAATTCGAAAATGACGTTGGATTTTCCTAATTTGATCTGGTTTTTGAGATAATGGAGTTACGTCAATTTGATAGATTTATGCTTTTGACGTATCTCCATTATCTCAAAAACCAGGCCGAGTTGGAAAAATCTGATTTGATTTCTGGATTCCTTGTTGAAAATTGAGGAGGTAATCATCAAAACTTTGTTAAATTAAAGCACTTGAAAATATTTGCGGACAAAGGGATCGCCACGCACAACATATAAACTGATTACAAGCCGACTACACACACTTAAACATTTGTTACGCAGAAGATAATCTCATGAAATGGATATACATCAATTTAACTTTTTACGCGGCAGATTTGAAGTATATAGTTTTTCAGTTTTTCTTGAATTTCTTGGTAACACTGAATTTAAAGAAACAATGTAGAGAACAACGTTTGAAGAGCATAAAATTTCCTTTCAGATAAATGTATTTTTAGGAAATATTGCAAAACTAAAAAATCTTTGTTGTTGTTGTTGCTTGCACACTCTAAATTATGTACCCGGTTGTGATAATTTTATTTGTTTCAGGAGAATGAAGACCTAATTCTACAAGAATGAGCCATTAGATGCGTCAGCGCAAATAATCTGGCCTACTAAAATAGAAAACAAAATATCATGTATTTTTGTGAAGAATTTGTAATTCTGTATAGATACAGGGGAGATTGAAGAATAGATTAACCTCGCTGTTCAACATCTCTTCTCATGTCCCGTCCTCCAAAATCAACGATCCGCCTACAACGTTTCCTTATCTATCACCTCCGCTCTTTCCAACAACTCTGAAACCATCGAAAATTCCCTCAATTACCTCCGCTCCACTTACTTCTACAAATTACTGTAATAACCTTAAGCCATCTAATAACAACTTCGTACAATTAAAGATTAAATGGAGCTGATGACCCGTATGCGTAGTCGTATGCGTAGTCGCATAGCTCCCTGATAAAAAAAAAAAAATAATAATAAAAAAAAAAAAAAGATACCTAGGCCTACTGTCAATTTTAGTTTAATGGTCTCAATTTTTTTTTCAAATATATATTATTATATGCAATTGAAGTAGAACTCATTTAAAATAGGGTTTGGTTAAAGTGGGCTATATGTTTTTTTCTTTTTTAATGCGACTGAAGTACTACTTATTTTCAAATAGGGTTTAGTTAAGGTCTAGCAATATGTTTTTCTTTTTTAAATGCGACTGAAGTACCAATCATTTTCAAATCGGGTTTGGTTAAGGTCTAGCAATATGTTTTTTTTTTTTTTCAAATGCGACTGAAGTACAACTTATTTTCAAATAGGGTTTAGTTAAGGTCTAGCAATATGTTTTTTTTTTTTTTCAAATGCGACTGAAGTACAACTTATTCTCAAATAGGGTTTGGTTAAGGTCTAGCAATACAGTATTTTTTTTTTCAAATGCAACTATAAAGTACTATAGCAATTGGTTAAATGAATGGTGGGGTCATAAGTTTTTTTGATTTTTAAATGAAACTCACTGAAGTACTTTTTTTTTAAAGGATTTGTTGACCACGAGCTTCCATTTGCATTCAAAAAGGTTTTGAGTCACAAATGCAGTGTAGGCATTGTAATCATGCTCTCATATTGACATGTCCATAGTTCTACATACGCCATCAATAGATAAGAAGGGCTATAGGTCGAACGGGCGAAAGGGTAATCGGCCGAACGAGAAACCAGTAGAAAGTGCAAACAAGCGAACGAGCAAACGAACGAAAGCGCGAACGATCGAATGGGCGGAACGATCGAAAGTGCAAACGGCAGAACGAGCAAACGAATGAAAGCGCGAACGATCGAGCCCAAAGGTTCGAAAGGGCGAACGACCGAACGGTCAAACCTTTGACTATATACACTTCGTAAGCAGATGTACAAACCTATTGTTAAAATGTTGTCGGTTTTCGGACGCACGTTGGAAGCAAATAACAGATCGCGCCAGGTGTTCAGATGTGGGTGTAACAGAGAGGGATGTATGTTCTCTCTCCTTTGCACCAACGGTTAACACCCAGCGCACTCAGGTAGCAGTTTCCAACGAAACGACAACTCTCTTAACAAAAGGTTTGTACGTCTGCTTACGAAGTGTATATAGTCAATGGTCAAACGATAGAAAGGGCGAACGACCGAACAGTCAAACGATAGAAAGGGCGAACAGCCGAACGGTCAAACGATAGAAAGAGCTAACGAACGAACGAAATGGCAAATGGCCGAATAGGCTAACGTGCAAACGTGAGGAGGGCAATCGCGTGTCAACGTGCGAATTAGCACTGAACTCTATGTCCCAGAGCATTGCAGCCGTATCATACAGCTTAGACTTTCAGCTTAAACTTAGAACCTTGAAAAATACAACTTTGGCTTTTGGCTTTGGAAATACCTCAAAAATACAGCTGACTTTCAGCTTTTGGCTCTAGCTTTCATCTGTTTTGATGAAACACTCCGGCTTTTGACTTAAACTTACGACCTTGAAAAATATAGCTTCGGCTTTGGCTTTCAGCTTGGAAAAAACATGAATAATACAGCTGGCTTTCGGCTGGCTGCAATGCTCCGCTATGTCCAACCTTTTCAAATGAAATAGTTAATAATCCCTCTTATCTTCAATTTCCGATGAAGGAGAGAATCCTAGTTCCTCGAGAACAGCTATCGCTGCGCCGTGATGGGCCAGTTCTACCAACGTTAAAACTTGGTTGAAATTTTTCACGGGTTACCAGCTTTCGGATTATTTATCATCTCATGATAATTTAGCTGTGTATTGGTGACAATTTAAATATGTGTCTAATTTATATTATTGCGTGTTCGATGAACGTATGAGAAAATTACGTAAGTCATGACAGTTCTCGAGGGAGAGTTATTGAATTTGTGATTCTGTTGATTAAAAGAGAAACTGAAAATTTAAAAAAAATTTTGAGCGTAAAAAAAAACGACAAAAAATTCACCCGTGCGAAGATTCGAACCCATCATCTATGGTCCCCCGTACGTCATGTTCACGAGACAAGACTATAATATTATTTTTATAGCGTGTTGACAGCTTAGACCATAAAACAGATAGACCGAGCATAGTAATGAATCTTTGAACGGAGAACATGATAAGAATACACATAAGAAAATAAGGGGGACTGGACCTTGTTTACAAGTTTGATGAGCGGCGCGGGTGTACGGTGCGTTTCACTGCTCCGCGCGTTCACCCGCGTTGCCTTCATTGAGGTCCAGTCCCCCTTATTTTCTTATCATGTCTTCCGTTCAACGCGTTGTACACGCTTATATTAACACAACACGATTCATAAGATATTTCAAATTCAAAGAATTAAACATTATTAAAGAAAGAATCGTAATCGGTGTTTTAATCAAGGAACAACGTGGTTACAGGAAGACCATATGATAACTAAAAAAGGTGAGGTCGTGACACTCACGCTATTCGTGACACTCCGGGGAAGAGGAAAAAAAAAATTTGTCGAAATTATAGAGACAAATTGAAAAGAAAATGATCGCAAAGTAATTAGAAGTATAAAAATATAAACTTGGAAAGTATAATAATTATAAAATAAAAGAGAAAAATTAATGAGGCAGTCTTAGACTCAGACTGAGAGGTTAATCTCGATTACTTCTTCTTCAATGGGTTGATCCTCAATCTGTGGAGTTGCATTCGGATGTGGGATACTGGGTGAAAGATCTTCTTCTGGAAGTTCCAATGGGTAGAGGTCGCACATTGGGCGAGTTATTTCTTCACACCTACGAGGCTGCACGCCTGGACTACGATCGCCGAGCTTTGAAGTGGCAGAACGGATTTCGCCGTCTTCACTCACATTAAGTTGAGTGATACGGCCAATTCTCCATTTGTGACGTTTTTGCTTTTTGTCTGCAATAAGAACTACATGACCAACTCTCGGTTCTTCTACTGATGTATTGCGAGGAAAGGCATAGGGGCGCTTTTCTGTTCGCAAACTTTGAAGGTAAGCTGTGCGCCAGACATTCCAGAACACATTGACTGCTTCTTGTGACTGTCTCCAAATACGTACAAGTTGTGCTGCAGTAGGAGTCGGATTGGAGGGAGGCAGGATTTCATCAGGAAGTGTGAATTTTGACTTCAAAAAATCATTGGGCGTGATTGGCGTATCTTGTTGGTCCTCGCTGACGTAAGTTAAAGGTCGAGAATTTAACATTGCAGCAATCTCGGCTATAGCTGTTCGCAAGGCACTGGCTGAGATAATAATACCATGGAAGGTGCGGAATAATGACTGCTTAACTATCCCTACCATGCGTTCATAAACGCCTCCTTGCCACTGACTAAATTCTGGGATACATTTCCAGACAAATTCTCCTGTGACTGAGGCCTGGAAAACCTCTTCTAGAAGTTTGAATTGGGCAGCATTGTCGGATACCACAAATTGCGGTTTTGTTCTGCGGGCGACAAATCTTCTGAATGCCAATAACAATTCGTTTGTGGTCATATCATCTAGCACTTCAAGATCTACAGCGCGGCAGACCAAATCAGTAATGACCAGTATGTTATATTTATGAAGACCAACCATCAGTGGCCCACAAGTATCAACTCCTATGTAGAGAAATGGATAACATTCAGTGGTGAGGCGGAATGATGGAAGATGTGAATTATCTGGCTGTGGAAATGGCCTTGCAGTGAATTTCTTGCATCTAGAACAGGCAATCACAATTGAGGAAACTGTTGCTCGACCTCGCGGTAACCAGAATTCTTTCCGTAGCGCATTTAACGTATAAGCGGTTCCCTGATGATACACTAATTGATGAAAGTGGAGCACCAATAACTTAGTGTAATGGGAATGTTTGCTGTTTGGTAATAAGATCGGAAATTTCGACTTTTCTGGTAAGGGCGCGTTTTTTAGCCGGTGAGCGCATCGGATGAGGCCATCTGCATCAAGAAAGAGACCCCATTTCTTGATAAATTGCGAATCACGATTTGTAGATAGATCTCGAATCACATCTGCATAATGGAACTGTTGTTCAGCCTTTAACCAAAGAATTTCTGCAACTTGAGCTGCGCGATCATGTGAATGTAGTACTGGATAGTTATCTGGGGTTGTAACTTTACGTAAAAAACGAATGATACAAGCTGTGATTCTAATCACGCGTATAAAGTCGCTATAACGAGTACAATCAATATCAAATGGTGGCATGTATGGTGTGACAGAAACTTGATAAATATTTTGTCGGGGCTCAGGTTCAATGAGCTCGATATTCGGCAAATTATTTAAATCGACAGGCCACTGAAGAGGCGGAGCAGTGAGAAAATCAGGACCGGACCACCACGACGAAAATTCTGTATCAGTGAATGAGAGACCGCGAGTTGGAATATCTGCGGGATTCAAATTTCCCGGAACGTACCGAAAGATTATGTCTTTGCACTGACGGATTTTTTCAACGCGATTACGAACGAACACTGGTAAAATTTTTCGAGAGTTTTTTAACCATCCGAGAACGCACGAACTATCGGACCAAATAAATTGGTGTTCGAAAGAAATGGGGAACGCGGAACGGCAAAGTTCGACTAAACGTGTAGCAAGGACAACGGCCATTAATTCGAGTTTGGGAATTGTGTACAAGTTTGGACGCACAACTCGCAACTTTGCACAAATTAATTCGACTTAAATCGAGTTATCGGACACCGAACGCACGTAAGCAACTGCCGCATAGGCGCGGGCGGACGCATCAGCAAAAACATGTAATTCGTATTCAGCAGTTTTTTCGAAAGAAGTTATAAGACGCGGAATACTGCGAGTGAGTGCCCGTGATAAATCGTTCTGAATGTTTTCCCATCGTTCTGCAAACTTTTTTTCAATAGGATCGTCCCACTTAGTATCTGGGGTTTGAATATCTTGAATTAGAAATTTTGCTCGAATTCGAAGTGGTTCAAAAAATCCACACGGATCATAAAAGGACGCTGTAGCTGCGAGAATATTTCCGAGAGTAAAGGGTGCTGACACAGGCTTGAACGATTTTATGTTAAGAGTATCTTTTTCGAGATCCCAAGTCAGACCTAAGAGTGAAATAGTTTTAGCTGTTTCTCGTTTATCTTCCGGTAAAAATGAGCGAAAGCGAGAGTCATTTGTGGCCCAATTACGTAAGTTCATAGAACATTTTGAAAACAGACCGACTGATTCACTGTAGACTTTACATGCAGTTGCAAAATCATAAACTCCAGAACAAAAATTATCCGCGTAAAAACTCTTCAAGAGAAGATTGATAATATCTGGGTCAAGTTCACTGTTCACAATATGATGGTGAAGAATAGCGTGTAAGAGGAACGGTGACGCGACGACGCCGAAAGGTACACGTTTAAAACGATAAACTACGATTTTTTGTTTCTCAAAATCTGCGTGATAGTTCGAAAACCAAAGAAAACGAATATAATCTCGATCGACCGAATTCACTGATAACTGTAGAAACGCTTTTTCAATGTCACTGACAAACGCGATCAAATATGCGCGAAAACGAATAAGTACTTCGATTAAACTCAATAAGAGATTTGAACCTTTATAGATTTCATCGTTTAGGCTTTTACCACTTCTAGATGACTTTGCGGAGCCATCGTAGACAATTCTCATTGGAGTCGATTTTCCTGGTGTGATTACAGCTCGATGTGGTAGATAAAAGGCCGATGAAGAACGGATTTCTTCCTCCGGAACTTTTTCGATGATTCCCGATTCAAGTTGAGTTTGAATGATTAGATCATAATGCGAGAATCGATCCATGTTCAACTTTCGGTGGAGTGATCGCAAGCGACCGATCGCTAGCGCGTAATTATTCGGTAGATTGGGTGGGAACGAACGCCATGGCCACCGTATTTCATATCTACCATCAGCAAATTTCAAATCACGATAGAAAGCTTCGAGTGCAACTTCATCTTCTTTCGCTGGCGAATCATTAAGGTTCACGCCATCCATCGCGCAAATTTGATCAAGCGCTTTTTTGGGCGTGATTGCATAGAAAGCCGAACGTACAAACTCATCTGTTTTATCGACTAGCGCATGTCCAAATTGCGTACGATAAATAAAGCAGTCCGGACCTACTTGAATTTTCGATTCCGGTAGAAGCAAGTGTCAGAAAACGTCTGATCCTATCACTAATTCGACCGGTTCGTTTTCCGCTTGAGGAACAAAATTAAACGGTTTGTACTGCGGATTAGTTTTAATAAACTCGTCGTAGTCGAAAAGGGTGAATTCTTGCGAAATTTTCGGAAGTGTATTCACTGTAATGGGTATTTCAAAGTCACCACCGTTGGATAGGAAAACTTGCGCTTCTCCTGACGTGACGAGTATAGATTTCTCATTTAAGAATACTCCTATAGGTACAGAAGAAAAAAGATTCATTAGAAGGCCCAAACGTTTTGCAGCGAATTCCGAAATAAATGTTGCATTACACCCGTTATCGAGAAGGGCACGAATAGAATATCGTCGATTCGTGATAGGGTTTTTTATAAATACTCTTAGCGTTGTATGAGCACCCGACGTAATTGACGAGAAGTACGTACATTTCTGATTCTGTTTCATAGGTACCATCGATGAAGGAGACGCTTCCGCAGATTTCAAGTTATCTCCGTCGTAAAGCAAGGGGCACAAAACTCGATGATGATCGTCGACTCGTTTGCATAGTGCACAAACAAAATTACGTTTACATTTTTCAGGTGAATGATGGCTGCTAAAACACTTCAAACAACGATCGCTAAGTGCAGCTTTTCGAGCTGAAAGCGTAGAAATCTTAGTACAATCAGAAGCATAATGAGATTGAGAACAGAAGGTACACTTAATTTCTCGTTTTTCTTTTTTCTTCGATTTACTCGGATTCTTTTCTTGGACGCGAGCAGAAGCTGAAACTGGCCCTTTTTCCGCTGTGTATAAAGCAGAGGTTACACTCGTCATTTGGGGGTTTCTGGTGACCAGGGTAGTCGGTAGATGTGCGGCGTCAACTGCGAGTCTCATAGTAATATAATTCGACATTTTTTTCTGAAAATCTGTAACAGATAACATTTCAGTTCCACAAATGTTGTAAACGCGGTCCGTAGGATACTTTCCAAATACACGGTCACGTAACGGTGGATTCTCGTTGATATCTTCACCATGAGATTGTAAGCTTGATAAGAGGCCTTCGAGATGAAAATAAGTCGATTGCAAACTCACTGTTGTATCGCTGGCTTGCTGTAGATGTAGGATTTCAGAGTGTAGCTCGGACTTGACACGATTTGGATGCGCGTATTGTTGTTCGAGTGCCTGTATAGCTACATCATAATTTTCATCGATTGGTTGAAGTCTTCCAATAATTTGATCGGGCGGGCCCGAAACAGCTCGTTGTAGTTGTACGAGTTTTTCAGCGCGCGGAATATCGAGTTTATCGTACTTTAAATGAAAAACACGAATAAATGCTTGGTAATCAGAGAACTTGCCGGTGAAGTTTCCGAGTGGAATTTCCGGGATTTTTCTTTGCGAGAACGAAGCCGGATTTGGAACAGCTTGAGGTTCTGGTGATGGTAACGCAATTGGTTGGATACCGAGTTTACGTTGGGCACGTAGAACAAGCCGTTGTGCTTGGGCAATGTTAGGTAGTGCATCGGCGTACACGTAAGCGACCTTTTTCGTTGATGGCTTGAAGGATTCCAATTCCTGCAGATCGAGAGTGAGACCGTCAAGGGCCTCTGCGAGTTGTTCTAAGTTAACTGGCTCGGCTTTGAGGGCGGTATGAACTTCGACGATAGATGCTGCAGTATGTTCGTTCCAAAAAGCGAACTGACTCGCTTGCTGAGCGTTATCGGCCATTTGTACAACGAATACCGGTAGACGAATACTTATAGACGAACACTTGTGCCCGGGAACATATAAGGCGCGATCTCAAATTTATGATATTAATCATCACGATAGCGCCATGTTAGCTCTGCTACCATAACACAACACGATTCATAAGATATTTCAAATTCAAAGAATTAAACATTATTAAAGAAAGAATCGTAATCGGTGTTTTAATCAAGGAACAACGTGGTTACAGTAAGACCATAAATGATAACTAAAAATGGTGAGGTCGTGACACTCACGCTATTCGTGACATATATGGCCGATGCTCGGTCTATCTGTTGTATGGTCTAAGGTTGACAGGCGTAGTAGCATTAGGGTACTATAGAGGGGGGTATGGCAATACGCCATATTAGCAGCAAAAATAAGGCTCTCAAACACGAACGCGTTTGCGCAGTGTCGCGGAATATTCGGCAGGGCCGGGCAACATCGGTCACGTTCGTTTTCTCGCGATGCTGTGCGATACGCATTCGTAGGTTAGACACTTCTTTTTGCTGCTAAAATGGCGTATTGCCATACCCCCCTCTATAGTACCCTAGTAGCATAGGACAGCCACAGATATAGAACTAAATACCTAGATATCAGACTCACCATTTAACGCGTGTTAAATTTTTGTGATAGGCGGTTGCATAAGCATTTGCCCGAGTGTGGGCAGAAAACGGAATTCCCATAAGACCCTGTACAACTTGAAACTTGAATAACTGAACGAAAAGTGATTCTATTAGGCTGAAATTTTCACATAAATTTTTTAATAACATTCTTAATCGGCAGCAAAAAGTATTTGGCAATTTTAAATTATTTAAAATATACCTTCTATAAGACGCGTGTTAAACAGTAACGTACCCTGCACCGCCCTCAGCTAACGCTTGCGCCTGCGACGCTGACAGATACTTTGACGAGTCTGATATCTAGGTATTTAGTTCTATATCTGTGAGGACAGCACGCTTTCGATCGTTCGACCGTTCGTTTGTTTGCTCATTCTGCCGTTTGCCCTTTCGATCGTTTGACCGTTCGGCTGTTTGGCCTTTGACCGTTCGGTCGTTCGCCCTTTCGAACCTTTGGGCTCGATTGTTCGCGCTTTCGTTCGTTTGCTCGTTCTGCCGTTTGCCCTTTCGATCGTTCCGCCCATTCGATCGTTCGCGCTTTCGTTTGTTTGCTCGGTCGCTCGTTTGGACTTTCGACTATTTGGTCGTTCGGCCGTTGGGTCTTTCGATCGTTTGCCTCTATCCCATAAGAAGAGGCACAAGTCCCATATGCCCTTATATGCAAACCAACAAATTTGAAGCTCAGCGTATTAAAAAAATAGGGAAGTTTTTATAATTATTTTTTTGAAGAGAAGAAATTTAGTATCCACAAAACAAAATACCTAAATTTCTTCATAGGAACAGTTTCTCTCCTCTTTGCCGGTAAATAGAACATAGTCTCGTTTTGTGTTAGTGAATTGCCGCGTTGTTTCAAGTCTTTCTTTTTTTTTTTTTCAGAAAATTTGTTGAAGAAGAAAAACTATTATTTTTTAATTCCAAAATTGGTACTCACCTGTCTAGCGGCTGTTGTCGTCGACGCGTAGCGACGACGCAACAGACGCTAGTACAGAATAATTATTTATCTTTTATGTCGGCAACAACTATCGACGTCTGGATTGTAACGGTTTGCGGGTTGATGCTTGATGTCATGTGTATCCCACTCATTTTGTAAAAATGAACAGAAAATAGCGTGAATGTGGTGAAAATCAGATTCATTTTTTATTTTTTTCTTCGTTTTCATTTTCTCCACATCGTTCATAATTATCAAGTTATTTCATGTTCTTTCGTTGCTCAAAGTGAGAAATTCTCGGGGTACCTCGCTTGCCTTCTCTCATCACCTTTGTTATACTGGTCTCTCATCCTCTAAAATGAGCCTTCTCTGTTTGCTGTATTCATCGTGAATCTTTTTCTCTACGTCCTCAGTTATTGATGAACCTGTAGATTAAAGTTTCCTGCCTTATCATATAATGGCTTTCGTGTATAAAGACCAAGAGAATCACATGATGTTACGTAGCAAATCGCGCCTCGGTACATCGAGTCTCCATCAAAACGTTGAAAATCAAGTATCAAAGCGATCTGTATTGAGTGTTATCAATGCGGACAACGCGAGAATATCAAACTCTAGATACAAGAAAGTACGTCAACGATGCGTAAGCAGTTGTAAGTTTTATTCATCTGTAATTTGTCGGCTATTTAATCTTTGTTGATTCGGTAATTTGCAGCAGGAGGTATTGAAAAAAGTGGGGTGTTATGTACAAAAAACTAACACGTTTGCTGTTTACGAAGATACTGAAGAATCCGGTAATGAAGTCATTCGAAAAGAAGATAAGACCACTAAGGAATCGCCGTCAAAGAAATTTAAAAATGACTTCAGCGCGGTATGTGGTTTTTTTGAATCCCTTTCTGATAACTTCGTTTGGTATGAGAAATGAATAAATACTTTAACCTAAGGTTTTGGATTTACCTTCGAAATTGATACCGGTGGATCTGAAAACCCGACAGCCGTTTAAAGATCTCTTCAATTCGCCCATATCCAGTGAGGAAGACAACTTATCAGGAAAAACTTATATCAATTCCCCTATGTCCATCGACAAAACGCTATCGCCGATTGGCAGACCTTCAAAATCGTTAAACAAGAAGCTCATTGACTGTGATATCTACAGCGAGGATATACTGAATTATTTAAAAAAAATCGAGGTGTTGTATAGAATTCTATCCATTTTTCTGCTCTTAAATCTCTAAGAACAGTGATCAAATTATCGTTCCTGTATAGAAATTATATCGGCCGAAACCAAACTACATGAGACGGCAGCCAGACATTTCATACACGATGCGAACAATTCTCGTTGACTGGCTCGTAGAAGTGGCTCAAGAATACAAACTGCAGTCCGAAACGCTTTTTCGTGCCGTATCTTTTATCGATAGATTTTTGAGCGTTATGTCTGTCGTTAAATCAAAGTTACAGCTGTTGGGCACAGCGGCGATGTTCGTTGCCTCGTGAGTATTTTGGACCATTATTTTGGGCTTCTTAGTTTTATTGTTGAGAATATTGATTAATATTTTCACTGTGTAGGAAATACGAAGAAATTTATCCCCCTCAAGTATCCGATTTCGTGTTTATTACGGACGACACTTATACACAGAAACAAGTTCTACGTATGGAGTATCTAATTCTTAAAGTTCTCGCTTTCGATATATCGGGTCCGACGGTGATCACATTTGTGAAACACTTTTCTGTCCTATGCGATGTACCCGAAAAAGTTGTGCATTTGGCTACAGTAAGTTTCCGTAGAATGCAATCAAGTAGAGTGAATGAATTTAACGGGGAGCAATTATTGAAATTGTTCTCTCGTAGATGCTATCTCGAAAAGAGTTGGGAAAATGTTATGAATACTTTCATTTCGTTATCTTCATCATGAATGGACTTTCACCGTTCCCTCTTGCAAGGTATCTGATGTTCATTAGTTTGTACACGCTGCTGAAGGAAGATACCTAAGTTTGAATAGTGTAGTAAAGAATTATTTTGTTATAATAAAGGGAACGTAATAAGCAATGTAAATGCGCGGGAAATCGCTAAACGGGTAAATTATACAAGATGAGTAGTAAATACCTACCAGGAATGAACGAGAAATGATCCACGTCACTTCAAATTGAAAGACCGTCAGTATTTGAGAGGCTTAAACGGGCGTAAAAATGTAGTTTTAGCTATTATCATGTAGCCCTACAAGCACAAAATTTTACACAAGCTGCAGCGATATCAATCATTCATTTCTTTCTGTGCTTCTTGGTCCAGTATCAGTACTCTGTTTCCATATAGCTATTTAAATCTCTTCATTTCCTGGAAACGGTCAATATTTAGAGACCCATCATCAATCAATTGCATCCATCACTTTGCATTGATTACAGTTGTATCTTTGAAAACGTGGACGAAAGCATACCAATGGGTCTCAGAGAATAAGAAAATACTTCTGAGACAATCTCCTGAAAACGGTTGTATGCAAGTTTTCGCAAGTGCTTTGAAGGTATACATCTGCAAACACTGCGTAGGTATACAAATTTACCCCAAATTAGTTGATATACCACAGGACGCTGGAAATTTTTCCTCGGATCAAAAAAAAAACTCGGTAGACCAAGTAAGGTAGAAAGAGCGCTAAAAGTTCAATAGATTTTTTTCTTTCCAACTCTACAACATTTATATGGATTTTTAACCATCTACATTTTTTTTACCAGTGTATTATGTTTCTCCACGTTTATTTATTTTTTATATTATTTTTTTTCTCGGGCAATAAGTACATATTACAGTCGTGTAGATATTTCGTAATATTCTCTGTTTTTTTTTTTGTGACGTTGAACGTTCGTTTTCGCGTTCATGAGCAGAATCGTCCCGCGCATTCACATCTTTTTTACGGGCAGATAAGTGACATCCAATTCATTTCTCTTATTCTCATTTTCTTTTATGTTTCAGTTTCTCAGTGAATTAGTATTATTGGAAGGAGACCCTTACTTAAGCTTCCATAATTCACAAATAGCTGCTTCGACAATTTTGCTCGCGAGGCACCTTCTAAATTATACAGATTTATGGCCTGAATATTATGCTAAGGTAACTGGATATGATGTATTAGAACTAGTACCGTGTATAGAGAATTTGAATCGAACTCACGAGAATGCCAAGTCATTATCTGTAGAAGCGGTCAACAATAAATATAATTCCCACAAGTAAGTTGTTTTAATTATCAAAAAGAGTAAGAAAATTAATTTCTGTGAAAAAAGTGTATCGTCTATCTTGTGATTTGATTTTAGATTTTCAAATGTAACGTCTGTAAAAGAGAAATCATTAAACGTTCAAAAATACGTTTTGGAGACGACTGAGCTGGAATCATTCGGCGATCAATTCAGTTAATGTTTTATAAATTTTTTATTATATTTTATCCTTATTTCGTATCAAGATGAACGAACTGGACATTAGAACCGGCGACTTTCTTTTTTTTTTCCTTCTTTACTAAATGATGAGGAATATGTTTTATTAAAGAACAGGGTTTTAAAAAAAGATTTTATTTTGAGATCGAGTAATTTTTCAAATGCCTCTTCACTTTTAACGTATCAATGTAATATGGAAGACAATTTATTTTGAACAACGATAACTAACATGTATCATCATTAAAACAGAGAAAATTGGTAAGGAAAGCTCTTCTAAGTGATACTGTAGTATGTATATTTAACCGCGAGTTTGGTTTGCGTTTCCGTTTTCATGGTGGTTTTAGTACGTAGGTGGTGCAGTGTGAGTATTTTATTGAGATCGTGGATGAATGCAATTTCGTGTAATAAATTTTTTGATTCCCCACTGAAAGCAAAAATTATTTAATTCGTTTCATCAAATGTGAAGAGCAGGCGATTAGGAACGATAACAGATGGTAATTTTTTTTACTTATTATTATTTTTATTTTTATTCCCCCTCCCCCCTCTTCCAAAGAAGTCCGGTTCAATACTCGTGAGTTACAATGTAAATACTGGTTGATAAAACGATATGTGATTTGGTATGAGTCACCCGCTTTTCAAAGGACCTGATTTCTATTTGGAATTCATTATTTTGGTATACCCGCATGACTGACTAAATTTTATTTTAGGTCCAGGTCGATGTTCGCTGCTGTTTGTATTTTAAATAATATGTTCTTCATTCAGTCCGCGTGTGTACGTCAGTGTGTGATTAATTTTATTATAATTTATTTATTATATAGTGTTATAATTATTTTAAAATTCTTGCGTAGGGAATGCTGGTAAAATTTTGAAATTTCTATCATCTCAATCTGAACGGTACCAATGAGCCGATCATGTTTTGATTTTGTAATCATTTCCATTTGGGAATATGAATGAATTCTTGTTCTTGCTGACTGTAAAATCTAATTCAGAATCATTTTTTTTTTTCCATCATTCAAATATTCTCATGCTAGGATCTTGACTAATCGTGTCAGTTTTAGGGATATGCTCGGAACGAAAATGTCTGAAGATGGAAATAGAGTGAATGAAAAATATACTTCCCTTCTCTGTAATTTTGTACTGAACCAGTATTTTTATTCTCCAAAGGCGTACAACTGTTCTCTCAAAATGATTGAAAAATCGTTTTTCTATCAGCGCACAATTGAAAAGTATGATACGCAAGTATGTGTCATAAAACGGAGACCAGAAGATTTTCTTTTCCTATTTGATAATTGATCATTACCGTTTATTCTCATCAACCCTCTTCGTTCACGTAACGTCACTAACTAGTTAGAGTAAGTTATTGTGATCGGTAGTATGCAATATTGTGCGATGGTATCGTAGAATTTTACAATAGTATCATGCGATGGTGCTTAAAACATTGTCGACTTCCATAAGAATACACAGGGAACGATGCGATCATTTGTCAAAATTCAGATAAAGAATTCAACGTTGATAATGAGGATGTGGAAGTACACAAATGTTTGAAAATGTATTTTTGTTTCGAACTTATATTCTTCCTTTCAAGTATACACAAACGCAGCATCAGCGTACACTCGTATAGTGTAATATTACATAGTAATCCTTAAGACATTTGATCATATAAACTACAAATGAGTAGTAATATGGATTACGTGCGGTTAGCTTGAATCCGACATACAGGGAAGAAATCGAGAACAGCGCCTAACGCGTATAAGTAGGGGTGTAGAAGAGGAGTACGTTGGGCGCGATCGGGGAAGGATACGGTTGTCCGCCGCAGTTTAAAGCGGGTGAAAACGTACTTTGTTGGGTCGGTTTGAGAAGAGTAGTATGAATTTGTATCCGCGTATCCCTGTGAGCACGAGCATACTCGAGCAACGACTAGGGAAAAGAGAGATTTTTAATAGTAAAAATAGGACTTGGAAAAAATTTTGAGTTTTTTTGTCCATTATTTTTCGAGCTCGGAAAAAATTATTTTTGAAATAAGGTGCGGAGTATTTTGCCTCCCTTCTTATTTATGTGTATTTCTATGGGGAAAGACTTTGAAAGAATTTCGTGCTCATTTTTTGCAGGCGTCTATTTTCAAACATGAGTTGGTTAGATCATTGCGAACTAAGAGACCTACGCTAGTCCAGTGCCTGAATTTTACTGTTCACCTGTTTTCAACCCTAATTACTTTACAAACCTACAGTACAGTATTAAGGCGCTAGTATAGGGTGTAGGCATAATGGACCGCCATTTTGATTGCAAGAGACGTAAACACGAGAACACCGCCCATAAGAACCCACGTTAGATTTAAATAAATTTGTAATTTTCAATGAAGGATAACTCGAGATCGCCTGGATAGATCTTTTTAATATTACCCTCGTTGGAAAGAAAATTTTATGGACAACAAATTTATCTCCCATTCAATTGTTTGCTAGAAGCATTATGCAATATTTTCGGAGAAATCAATTGATAATTCAGACGCTTTTTTCGGCCGTTCCACGTAACGAATGGTAGTCGCAGGTAGAATTGATTGCTTCGAAAGTAATTACGCTTCTAGCGAGAAATCAAAGAGAAGAAATTTTGTTGTCCATAAAATTTTCTTTCCTACGAGGGTAATATCAGAGAAAACTATCAACAGTGTAAAACAAGATAAGACGTGCCAATCACACTAAGTAAACACTGCTGGAAAGTACCGAAGGAACGATGGGTAGCGAAAAACTAGACCAACTCTTAGAGTTATCAAAATTCACGGCAGAAGATTTTGAGGAAATAAAACATAAATTGAACCAACTCGGAAAAGAGGTAGTCTCTATTGACTTTTTTTCTTTGTCCAATCGCTGCTCATGCAAAAAAAATTGTTCATCTTCACGTTGTGGTTGTCGCTCAAAAAATGTGGTCTGTAACTCTCGTTACCACAACTTGAACCTTTGTTATAATAAATAAAATTTTAGAACTCATAAATTAATGAGTTTGTTATAGAGCTGTTTCTTGTTCACTCTCTCTCACGCGTCTCTTTCGCGAAAAACTATTGCTATTCAACGCTCTGCCTTATTGACTATCAATAAATCTGTCAGTTAATATTACTTTAATCCTCTCCGGATATCAATTTTCGAACTTCTCGACCCCAAAAACCATGAGAACGATATCACACAACCTTCTGTCGCGCGATCGTCAAAATTTATCAATCAATTTTGACCTTGATATTGACTACAATTTGGCCGTCAGTTTTTTCAGTCTTTTTTCATACCTACATTATATTTTGTAAATATTGAGAATCTGTTCACTTATGAATCCTTGAGAACCTTTACATACACGGCTATTTTTTTTTGGTGGGGGGGGGGAGAGAGGGAGATACATTTATTGCTTTTACCAGGCGCCATCTTGAAATTACGCTCCTAGTGGACAAAATTCGGCTTGTCAGCATCGAAATTCGGATTTAGCGGATAATTTTATCCCTAAAAAGGTCTGTTGGCGTAATGTCTCAAGAAATGCAATTGACGCGAAAAATGAAAAAATTATCCACCAAACGTTGACAGATCTGCCGTACAAAGTTGAATTGACGATCAGGTAAATTGTATCTCTCAGACGATTGGTGCGTGTGTGAATCGTGATGACACACTACTATTACTTCGAGGATGGAATAATAAGGAAAAATTCAGATCTAGGAAATTGAGGCTTTCTTTCACGTAGGATGAATACTCTACTCCGTATTTATTTATTTATTTATTTTATTTTATTTTATAGTGGTGCCACCTACAGTCCACGGACCAATTACAGGTGACACCACTTTTGAAATTACACAATAATTATAAAGATAATAGTAGGCCTAACAGTAATAAGTAAAAATAATAATAATATTAATAATAATAATAATCTTGATTATAATAATAATGACAGTAATAGTAATAATAATATTATAATAAAAAATAAATAAATAAATAAAAATAAAAAATAATAATAAGATTATAATTAGCATTAATAACAATTAGTTGCCAACTGCTCCCTCATCCCCCTCATGATATTGAGGACTGCTAACAGAGTAACGACGCTACCCAGTCCCACTGCACACAATATCCACAGCTCTGGCTACTTTTTCAGCGAAAGCTTTCCTCTTATCAAAAAAAATATCAATTGTATCATCTATTGTGACTATTTGGTTGTAAAGACGCAGCGCACGATTGATGGGCGTGAGATTGAAGTGATTTGTGCGGCAGTGTGTAATGCAAAATAAGTTTTGACTTCTGCTGCGCCTAACTGGAGCATAGAGACCAATCTGACTCAATAGGAATGGGGATTCTGTTTTTGACATTAGTAGGTCCCTAATAAATAGAATCAGTGACACTTCCCTCCGCACCTCTAGAGTGGTGAGTTCATATCCCAAGACTAATTCCCCGTATGGCACGTCAAGGTCGTAATGCTGAAAGTCTTTGAAATACAGGTACCTTAAAAATCTTTTTTGAATTCGCTCGATAGCTTTTAGTTGGCCTTTGGCTGTTGGTCCCCCATATTATTCCCGCGAAGTCAAGATGTGCCCTCACCAGAGTGAAATATAATACTTTTAATGTAGACGTGTTGTTGAATATTTTGGAGTGTCTCATTATTAACCCTAGATTTCGTTTGGCATTGTTTACTGAGTTGTTCAATTGCTTATTGAAGACAAGATTATGTTCAACTTGTATGCCCAGGTCCCTAACGTAATCAACATGCTGAAGTACCTCCCCCTTAATTTTATAATTTGTGTCAATGAAATTCGTTTTTTTTTTTGGTTATTCTGATGAAGGCACATTTCTTGACATTTAGCATCAGTTGGTTTTCCTCACCCCATTCCACTAACGTGTTCAAATCACTCTGCAATGCGACTGCATCATTGGTATTTTTTATTTCTCTGTATATTTTCATATCGTCGGCGTATAATAGGCTGTCAGAGTTTAATTTGTTATGGATATCAGACACGTATAGGAGGAACAGGTATGGTCCCAGATTAGATCCCTGGGGAACACCAGAAGGACTGTCAAATGACTCCGAACGAACGCCTCTAAACATCACATACTGTTTTCTTTCCATTAGGTATGATTCCAACAATCTTATTAGATCATCAGAGAAACCAAGGTTATTCAACTTGAGTAATAACTTGTAGTGATCAACTTTGTCAAACGCCTTTGAGAAATCTGTATAAATGATATCAACTTGCGAGGACCGATCGAGGACCTTACCAACACACTGGACCAATTCCATCACATTTGTAAGGATGGATCTATTTCTCACAAACCCATGCTGCTGAAGAGGTATGCTGCCACGCGTTTGGTGATGTAGCTTGTTAAAAAGAGCAGCTTCAAATATTTTCGCTGGGACAGGTATTATTGAGATAGACTAAATCGCCGTGACGTCATTCACGGACATTCACTGATAACAAGGCGATGTTTGCTCCGCAATGACTTACCCCAACTTACGCGTAAGTTCAAAACAAAAAAAATGCTCCATAAGAAATACACGGGAACGTTTCGATCTTACGTTCAGATTTGAAAACAAGAAATAAGTTAAGAACCGCAGGTACATTTTCAAAGACATGAGAACTTCCTGATTCTAAATATAAACACGTAATTGCTTACTTATTTCCAATTTTTTAATTTGAGCGTATGATCGAAATGATCCCTGTGTATTCTTATGGGAATCGATATCCTACTTTGAACTGATACAGTATACTATCGCATTCTCTCGATTCCTGTTATCAGTAAATGTTCATGAATGACGTCACGGCGATTTAGTCTATTGGTCGATGGTTTGATATCTCCTGTGTGGAGTCACTTTTAGGGACCGGAGTAATTTTGGAAACAACCCAGGATCTTGGATATGTGTGCGTCTTCAGTATTAGGTTATAAATATATGTCAGTGGGGGAATCAAAAATTCTTTGCATCCCTTATAGATGTACGGTGGTACTCCATCAGGACCTGTACCTCTTTTTGGTTTGAGTTTTGAGAAGCTCAGGCTTATGTCTTCACTAGTAAATTGTCGTAATGAGACTAGTTGTGTGTTCGAGATTTCCGTATTGTATTTTTGTATGTACTGGAAAGCATCCCCTTCAAACTTCTTCTCTCCATACACTGACGCAAAGTATTCTGCGAATGCTGACGCTATATCAAGAGTGTGTGTGTACGTAAGATTACCATACTGCATTATATTAGCCTCATTCTTAGATTCTCTTTTACTGTTGACATGTTTCCAGAAGTATTGTGGATGGGTCTTTATTTGCTGCTCTGTATCTCTCACGTATTGCTTATAGGCTTCCCTTATCGCTTTTTTCGAATTAGCTCGCAGTGTGCAGTATCTGAGCCATAAGTCTGGAAGATTCATTTTCCGTAAACGCCTTCTAATTCTTTCTTTAGCCCTAATCATACTGATGATTTCTTTTGAGAACCAAATTGGGTATCGATGATTTCCACGAGTCTTTTTTTCCGGAACAGTGTCGACTATAGTTTTGTAAATGTTTTTTAGAAAATGTTCAGCTGCACGATCAGCGTTATCAATATTGTACAGATGTTCCCAGTTTATTTTCTCAACGCTCTTGTACAACGCATAAAAATCTGCCCTCGCGTAGTTCAAGTTTCGGTGTGTATTAGCAGGTTGCAACAGGTCCCTTCTTACCTCGGTACTTCTCTCCGTATTTTTACTTATCTTATTTTCATTTATCTTATCGAAGATCTTTGTATTACGTATACTGACCTCAAGCGGTGGATGGTACTTGTCTACATGCGTCACCAGTGAGTCACCCGGGGATACCACTATTTCTGACACGTTGCTCAAAACAAGGTCTAGTGTTTTACCTTGGAAGTTACCTACAGTATTAAAAGAGCGTAAGTTCACTATCTGAAACAGATCAACTAGTTCTAAAAGGCGTTTGTCAGAGCTTGCTTCGAATTCTGCATACTTTTGGTGATTGAATGAGGGTATATTGAAGTCTCCTAGTATGAGTATATCTACGCCACTGGACGCCAATCTAATGATGTTATCATTCATTCTACGGTAGGATTTTGTCGGCGTGCCCGGAGGGAAATAAAATAATCCTATATACAGCGGTTTTCTCTTACTGTTGTAGTCATTTAACTTTATCCAAATATTCTCGCAATGGGTATCTTATATTTCTATTTGGTTTACTCGTTCCGTCGAGAGGCGTTTTTCAACAGCTAGAAGTACCCCCCCCCCCTCCTCGTGTGCTCAATGAATCATCTCTATCTTTCCTGTAGACATTATAAAATTCACCAAAGAGCTCTCCAGAGTTTATCGCTGCATGTAACCAGGTTTTTGTTAGTGCTATGACACCATACCTATTCTGCACAGAGGATAGGTAAACGTCGTTAACTCTCGTACGCAGTCCCCTTACATTTTGATAGAATATAATTTTGTTCGATTGGGAGTAACTCTGAATCTTGTTGAGGGGGGAGAACAGAAAGCAAGTTTTCACATATAAGAGGCATTACACTAACCTTATAATCTATAGTAGTAAAGATAAAATAATTTGGTAATTTATTAATAGTTACTAGTTACGGGTACTAGCAGATCGAGTGGTGCTTCTCCCTTCAAGTGTTCGCAAATCTTCTTCCGACGAAATTACCATAACTGGTTCTCCCTCTGCAATTCTGGCCATAATCTTACAATCCCTGGTCCAAAGGTATTTTATGTCTCTTTCCTTTCTTAGACATCTCGCCTTATAGAAGAGCTCGGCATTTTTTGGCGCTAGATGTTCCTCGATATAGATTCGTGAGTCGGCATTAGAATTCGATCGTATTCCAATATGGGATAGTCTTAATTGAGCTCGCTTCCACCTCCGTATAATTTCTTCCTTTGTGCTCCTTCGCGTTAGCTTTACGACAATGTTTGGAAAGCGGTTCATATTTCTTGTCGGAAGTCTATGTTGAAATGAACGTTGGATATGTTGTAGTACATTTACGTCGCCAGCACATTTAGGTTTTTTGCATGCTTTTCGTTCAAGCGTTTCGCAGGAAGCGTGTTTTTCATTCTGTCGCGTCATATAATTGTGTGAGATGCACCAGGGTGTCTACCAGGTCAACTAAGTCAACTAAGTCAATTAAAGTCAACTTTTTTGAAACATGGTCATCTAAGTCAAGTAAAGTCAACTTTTCTATCCGTAGGTCAACTAAAAAGTCCAAAAATGCATAATTTGTGTAAAGAATGTTTTTCACATGTCTTCCTATATGCACAATATCAAGGTATAATCCACAAACTTCTGTCTTTTAAAATGGTACTTTTCTCAATTAAATATTAATTCTTGCAAACGAATAAACAAATACCGAAATTACAATATTAGTTTGGAGAGGGGGGGAGGGGGAGTTTGATATTTTTTAAGGTCAAATAAAATATCGAAAAAAGGTCAACTAATGTCAACTATTTCCATTTTTCAATTCTGGTAGACACCCTGTGCACGTGGCTGCGAAATGTACGGCATCTTACCGCGACTCGTACCGCTCGACCACAAAACACGCTTGAAAGAGAAGCCCATAATTCCGAGATACGTAGGACGACGTATGGCAATGCATGTCTTTGTAATCATTATGACAAATAAATATGCAATCACCAATATGCAGTACCTCTATTATTGCACTTTCATGTAATAATGATGATAATTTATTCGTACGCAATAAAAGACGTTCGAGTATATTTTGTACATGAACCAAATACTGCCCAATAAAAGTCGTAGCATTTCAACGTGGATGATATTTGTCCGCGTTCAAAGCGAAATTAAAGCGGACCGCTTTCGCATGGAATACTGCCTGATGAAAATCGTACCGTTTCGAGGAGGATAACATATTGATTCCATCAATTTTTTTACGGTTTCTTCCTTAGTCCAGCTCAAATGTTGATTCTACTAATTTATTTATGATTTCTCCATGAGTCTAATTCAAATTTTGATTCTATCAATCTTTTTACGGTTTCTTCCTCCGTGGTCTAACTCAAATGTTGATTCTATCAATATATTTATGCTTTCTCTCTTGGTCTAATTGACCTGTTGATTCTATTAATTTATTTATGGTTTCTCCCTGAGTCTAATTCAAATTTTAATTTTATCAATTTTTCATGGTTTCTTCCTTAGTCTAATTCAAACATATTGATTCCATCAATTTTGATATCTGTAATGAACATGTCATGACAATGGAAGAGGTGAAAGATGGAGTAATATCTTTACGGGAAGCTGTGGCAATGGTATCTGTCAGCAACATGACGCAGGGATTTATTCGCTGCTCATGCAAAAAAAAATGTTCATCTTGGCGTTG
The DNA here is from genome assembly GCA_035079385.1 of Aspidiotus rigidus. NCBI lineage: Eukaryota > Metazoa > Arthropoda > Insecta > Hemiptera > Diaspididae > Aspidiotus > Aspidiotus rigidus. The sequence continues at coordinate 5,848,762 of JAVHKY010000052.1, forward strand.
TGGTTGTCACTCAAAAAATATGCTCTGTAATTCTCGCTGCCACAACTCAAACCCATGTTCTAATAAATGAGTAAATTTGCTTATCAAAGGAAAAACAATTTAATGTATCATTTTTTTATGATTTCTCCGTAGCATGAGCGTAAAGATGAGAAAACAATTTTTTCAAACATGCCCGATTCTATTAATTTCTTATGCACTGAAGTTGTACCCGAAAGGGTCGATTCCGGTGTTGGAGAAAACAATATTAAATGCATACGCAACCCGCACCTACTCCATTGTGGAGAACGGGCGGTCTGCACATGCGACACAAGCGAATTAATTTCTTATGGTTCCTTCTGTGGAAAAATAAAATTAAAACGGTACAAATGAAAATTAGAAGGAAAAAACATAAGAAAACTGAAAAAAAAAAAAAAAAAAAAGTGGAGCTGGCAGGATTTGAGCCCCGAAGTAAGATTTCTAAAATTAGCGCAAGCGTGAAGATGAGAAAACAATTTTTTCAAACTTGCCCTTCTTTGGTAGCCAGCCGAAAAAAACTCGCTTGTAACATGGTGAACGCGTGAAAAACCCAAATGTACTGGTTACCTAAATGTACTACAGCAGAATCCAGACCACGACCCAAAAATTGGAAGGAGGTGTGCTTGTATCTGAAAACTAGTATGATAATTGGATTTCTTATAAAAAAATCGTCTTAGTAACGCATAATCTCAGCCGTATTAATCTTATTTTAAGAAAAATAGAACTTCTTCCCGATCGTCGATTTGGATATACGTCAATCCTACTTTGTACGGCAGAGATGTCAGCCACTATTAAGCCATTTTTCTGCCATCTCATAAGACTAACTTGGATTTTTGAGTTGCAATTTCTTCAGAAGAATGATGCTTAGACTCATTTCTGAGACCTCTGAAAATTCTTCAAGAACAGCTGGGGCAATAAATTTTCTTCAAGATTGAATACCTAATTAGTAATTGTCAACGTCAGGTATTCTATTACAAGGTACCACCGTTGAATGAAAAATTTTTATTTGTCTCTGGGATCTCATGCTCACAATTTTTGTACAAGGAAACCTGAACCTGATTTTTTTTTTTTAGGCTAGAGGTAATCTTGGACCTTCAAAACATTTAGAAAATTAACAGTCTCCTCCAGTGGTTATCATTAAGACGAAAGTGACCGGCAACTTTTCCACGAGAAGACGTTCGCTGATTCTTACAAATATTTTTTTTTAATCGTTTTCATATGAGATTTTTTGTATTCTAGACATGATCATGGATTAGATACAGGACAACACTTGCATGTAACTCATGAATACGATCCAATTAACGTTGATATCTGCTGATTATTTTAGTATCCTCTAGGACTCATTTTTAATGAAGATACACAAATAAATTCAAGTAAATACGTCAAAATTTTAGGTTTTATTTATTTGCACCTTATTTGCATAGAAAATGATGACTCCTAGCTGAGGTCTTACAGATAAATTTGATAAATTTTTCTTCAGCAGCGTAACAAAAAATTGTATAAGAAGTGCCTAATTTTCTCAATTGGATTGCGAGATTTAAAAAAGTTTTACTTGTAAAGTACAGCTTAATAATCCCAACGAGTACTTCCTGTCGGGAAAAACTCACTTATTTTGTTCAAGAGTAGATTGCACATTAATCAACTGTTCTCACTGTTGTGGTCTGTTTGATTATTGTCTGATGTTTCATGGGCTTCCATCCATGAATTAAAATGTTCATAGGTTTTTGAACCAGCAAATGATACACCTAGAAATGAAACATTTAATTTAATAAGCTTCATTTGATTATTAGAACAGCGACACTGAAGTGAAGGTATAGAATAGAATATTACATTACAACAATCAACAAGATGTATTTACAACTTAGTATCCATTTACATCAATATTTTGCACTGCTATCTTATTTGTAGAAATAACTTTTTCGACATGTTTCATGTCCTTGCTCTAACTTCCCCCTAATATTTGGATTTGCGTCCGTACGACTCTGACCTCCCCTTGTATAGCAAGGATTATACTAGGTTTCTACCAGACATGTACAGAAATAAAAATAACCGGAATGTGCGCGCTCAGTTTCAACGCGTAGAAAGGTGAACGATCCAACGAGTTATAGAAAGAGAGGGATTCAAAGAGAGAACTTTAAAAAATCTTCATAAGTTACATGAGGACTGGTAGACTACCTTCTCAACTACAGACAGAGCGCAAGCTATAGCAGTTTCACATTCACGGCAGAGCACATAAACGTACAAGAGTGCATTCTGCAACAGTGATGAACTTACAGAGCGCATACTACAACGGCACCCGAAAACCTTTTGGAAGTTGAGTGCGACCTAATGAGTCTCGTTCAAATTCCTTCGAGAGGAATCAAAAATTAAAACAAAAAATAATTTAATTTCAATTATATTCACCATTTTTTCTGTACAGCAAATCTTTACTCACCCTCATTTTATTTCACACTGATTCCTATGGACAGTTCTAAGTCCGTGAAATTGAGAAGGGAAATGAGATTGAAGTACGGGACTCAACTCGAATATGCATATTACCTTCGTTGAACATGGGACTCAACTCGGACATGCGTATTGATTACCTTCGCAAAACATGGGATTTAACTCGGCCAAAAAACACGTTTTAGCACCCAACTCGAAGTCCTCATAAATAACGAGTGAAACTATTCTTTTCTTGAAATTTTTAGGTGTAGAACTGATAGTGCTAGTGCAACGTCTGTTTGATAACGTGAAAATAAAATAGAATCCCGAAACCTCATACAATAATTCAGAAGATATCGAAGGAATAGAGATTATTTATAACGATAGTAGCTCGCAATTACGTAAGGTATTTTTTCCTACTGTTGTTGAAGTTGAGTGCATTGTTCATGCACGTCAATATGTGAAAATTTAATCTTAATCCTTGTTGATTAGAAAACTTTTTTTTTTCAAAGACGAATTTAAAAATTTTCCCACCGATATTCTAAACGCACTTCAACATAACGCAACAGACGAGAATAGATGATATTTTCGACCTCAAATCTATGTCTCTCCCTTTCTAACCGTACGTTTCGCGTTTGCAGCGAGCGGACACATTCCTGGTAGTTTTATTTAGTACAGAGGATACAGTATACTAAACTTATATTCGTGGGTGGCAGAGTGAATTTTTCTAAGAGGGTGAGGTAAAAATTTGTTTGGTTCATTTTTAATTTTTTATTTCATCCTATTGCTAAATCAAATATCACTTTTTATTTTTTTTCACTCTTCTGTTACGACGCCATCGCCCGCTCCCATTCTACCACTCATGCTTATACTATATTAAGAAAGGGAGCGAATGAAGGAATACGATTCTTCGTAATTACGAGTCATTTTAGGTAGAAAGACATTTATCTTGATTTATAGACACTGAAAGAAACGCGACCAGATTCAAACAAAACCTAGCTGATCATTACTGGGCTAGGTTTGAACCAAACTAAAATTGAGAAGAGAATAAAGACGGTTCGTCGTGTTCAGGAATGAACTGGTGGTTGTTTCATCATGAACATGATAAAGCAAATAGAAAGCACAAGGTCAGTATAATTTACGAGAATGATGTCATCTTTCAACTTGTAAAACGCTGAGTACATTTTCTATTTCATTCAACTTATTCATAATCCTGCCATTTTCTGCCATGTGAATGAGTTGAATTGTGGCTTTCTAGAAATCGTGATTCGTTCCCATAATATGTCTAGCAAACGCTGATTCTCGAGGTCTCTTCTTTTTATGCGTCCGTTTATGCTCATTAAAACGATCGGCGAGCCTCTCGCCAGTCTGTCCAATATATTTAACCTCGCAGTCACTACACGAGATGAAATATATTCCACTCTCTTCGAAATCTCTGAACGATCTTTAAGCAAAGAATAATGATTTGAAGTATACAATGAGCAAAAAATGGGTTTACGACCACTATCCTTCAGAAGACGAACGATGCGATAGAATATGATAGTTTTTCCAGGTGAGGGAGGCTATATGACAGAGAGTCTTCGTAAGTACGTGTAAACATTATTAAGGAACAAGGGTTATCTCACGTAACAAAGTTCTATTCAAGTCAAAAGTGTTTACAAAGTTAATGAAAGAATATGGTTATAAATCGAAAATAAATAAAATAAAATTTTCCACGATGGCGAACAAATAAAAAGATTTTGGATAAAAAAATTGAATTTTGAAAAAATTATTAACTTAAGGCTTGAATGTACGACCGGTTTTGAACTGCTACGTGGTTCATCATCAGGTCAACTGACGGAAAAAGTGAAAAATAATGAGAGAATAAAAAAACTTTTTGGAGTTCTGAGTTTTCGGTTTGCACACGTTAAATCATTATCGTCCAGAGATTTCGAGAAAGAGCGGTCTCTCTCTCATAGTCCATAGACACATTCAAAAACCATCGCAAGTTCCTAATTGAAATCAAAATTATTCGTCTAATATTTTCCCCCAACCAAGAATAGAGGATTTCTCGTTTAAGAAGGAAAAGAAAAGAAGACGAGGAATGTTTTGAACCATCTTCTGCACCATCACGTGGGGGGTAAAACCGCCTTTGGAAAATTAGTAAATTTCTATTTTGAAATACTACTTGCGTTCACATAAATAATTATGAACAGAAAATTTGCACGAAATGATGCTTACCTGTTTGTACTGAATAGTTACTGACGGTGTCATCATCTAAATTATCTTGACTACTCATACGACCTACAAAGAGAAAATAAATTTCAGAAAGAGCTCCTAATTTTGGAGCAATATTTCCGAAGAAAATTGAGGAAGCAGTAATGATAACAGCTCCTTTCACGTGGCTGTAGTTTGTATCCAGAATTTATGTGTACTTATATCTTATTAGATTAATTTTTACTCATTTATGTTATGACCAAACTATATTTAAACCCCTTTGTTGTAAATTTCCCCGAGCTTCTCCAGCTGTATCTGTTTTGAATCACTCTTTTACGCTGTAGAACGCAATTAAATTGCGTAAAATTCCTCACGTTGATAATTTTCTCACCGACGCCAATTTTTAAAGCAAGATAATATTTCAAATAATATCAGGGCTAGCTCACAATGTCCGCAACATCGTGACAAATTCAACCCCATTCAAAATCATACAACATTCCAACATTCACGTTCAGTGTTCTGTACAGAGAGCTCATAGAAGATTCAAAGGTTGTGGTGTAGGAAGGTAACAAAATCAAACCGGTTAGAAAATTTTGCGCTGTTGCGGTGTCGCGTGCATCGTCAGTGAAAAATGAAAAGAGAAATTTCACCGTCCATAATTTTAATTTTTTTAAAAACACTTTGCAAGCGGCGCTGAATATGCAAACTGTTAAGCTAACACAAGGGCCAGGGTAGGTATTGCGAGTGACAAATTTTTGATGGTTGAAAAAATTTCCCTAATCCTTTGGAGAAGATACAAAATGAGGCGGCAGGTGCAGGTCTTGAACTGCCTACAACGGCTGGAAGAGTAAATCTCCCCCTGACTACAGAAATACTTATTTGTACAATCCCAAGAAAAAAATGGATACCTTTGGAAGGTAATTGTCAATACTCTTCATTTTACCTCGAAATCCGAGATTTCTCCCGTTGATCGAATTTCTATACAAATGTCCTTCCAAATATGTAAGACCCTTATTATTTATGACATTAAAGCCGCACAGCGATTCTATTTGTTTCCACCTATGCACTCGTTCTGCTAACTCTTGAGTGACTTCATTTAATGCCGTTCTACAACAAAAAATAAAACACCAAGTTTTTGAAACATTTCGAAACTGTCACAATGTAAAATTATGCATTACCTGGCATCAACGATACTTTTATCAACGTCATCTATCGACTTCCCATGTGTCGATATAAATGCGCCCACGAGACTAGATCGTTTTCTTCTCAATTTCTCACACTGAAGAAAGAAAAAAAAAAAGAAGTAAGAAATACGTAGACATATCATTTTCTTTTTTGTAAATTTGAATATTTGAGCCTCGAGGATGAAAGCAAGTACAGTATATAAAATTGCCTTCATGAGTAATTCAGAAAAGTAAGAAGTGAAAATGGATGCGTTATTGCACGTAATCGGGCATTCATATATCACTGGTGTGGATACTTCGAACAAATGAAGATCTGGCAAAAAAATCCAAGCATTCTGGTTTGACTCTCTTTACACACGCAAAGTTTCTTTCCACAATCACCACAAGACTTGAAAATAAAACTATTTGATACTTGACCAAAGCTACAAAAATTCTTCAGTTTCACCCGATTGCCCAGACAATTTTTACTCGTGAAGATGAAAATGAAATGCTCAAGAAAATGTTTAGAGACAGATATACAGTACTTCGACAAGGAATTGAAAGAGGAATAAATTTTACTTTTGGGTGTGCTTGTGAAAATTAACATGATTTTCCCATCCAACAAGGCACTTGTCTTCAATTCAGTGGAGATGTCAATTTGATGGTGGATTACATTGCAACGAAATAAATGTGTAAAATTTAGTAACTTTGGTGCCAATACTAACCGCTTCTCTTGCAGTCTGCAATTGACGCTCGGCCGCTGCTTTCTTTGAGATGTAAGCTTTATTCTCAATTTCGTGCGTCAGTTGTAACCACAACTGTAGACTTGGAGGAGGCGACCAACTTCGGTCGATGAGTTCACCCTCTGCTCGTTGTAACGCATTCCGCAGTAACTGAGGAAAATTTCTTGGTTCAATGGTTTTCATAGGAAATGTTACTATTTGTAAATAACACAAAAGTATTAAGATGGATTGGTTTACAACACGCTCAGTATCTACCTCGTTTTCTTCCTTTAATTGAGCAAGTTCAAGATTACAACTTGAATCGTTTTCTTGCGAGCCTTTGCTGGTCTGCTCTCTGAGTCGTTTCTCAAGATTTTGTTTTTCGGTTGTCACGTACTCTTTATCTTGTCTAGCCTGTTCCAACTCTCTCTGTGGCAATAAAATAATGACAATAAAATACTTTCAAAAATGAAACATGGTCATTTTCGCACACAAATTTTTTAATACTTGTAAGTTTTTTAAATCTAGTTCAGCTTTCTGTAATCCTTCCATATCCTTCATCATTCGATTTAAATGTTGACTGGAACTTCGTTTCTGTCGATACGCGTAAAAAAATCCGGTCAACGCTGATACCAACAACAGCATTAGAATGAAATCTTTGGTGTAGTTTATATGATCACCTGAGAAACAAAAAATAATATAATGTAGAAATTGGAGACCTTTTGTAAATGACAAGTTGTTGTTGTTGTTGTTGTTGTTTTTCCTTCTTCCAATCTAAATATATTCGAAAAAAAAAGAGAGAAAAGTAAGAAAGGTTTCTTATTCATAATTTTTTATTACAACGTCGTACTGTAACGTGAATGAACTGATAACATATATTAATAAAAAACAGTCACAGGCAAGGGTATTAAATACGAGAGAACATTTTGCTATTCATAAAAAATTTCCAAACTTGGAACAACAAAATATCAATTGAGGAAAGATGATGTAAGAGAAAGATGAATATTTTCTCGTACTCCGAGAAAAAAAAAACAAACAACTTTTTATAGGAACGGAATTTCTAAAAGACTAATGAAGACCTATACAACTGTTATCATTATTCGAGTAGAAAATAATTCACTATTATTAAATGATCTTACAGGCGGGATAAAATCGTCAAATTATTCAAATCATGGAAATGAAGATGAAAATAATGTACCACCTCGTATTATATCGTCAAAGTGGAAATGGAAAAAAATTAATCGCGAGTTAATTGTTTTACCTTTTGATGGTCCAAACAGAACAACATCCATTGCCTTCAGCATGATTTTCTGTTTATGAATGGGATCTTTAATTCCGAGGACATTGGTTATGTATTGACCGTTACCAGTAGCCAATCTGCAAACACAATGGTGTAAACACATTTCACTCATCGGAATTATTAGATGGGCACTGCTTTTGGCGGGAATAACCTAAATTCTAATAACCATATTCAAAAAGAAAAACTTCTCACCTAAAATATAACTTAACAATTACTCACATGAGAGGAATGGAGGTGTGAGCTTTCACACAGAAAATACTTTACACGTATTATTTTCAAAAAACCACCTGGAGCATGAACACTATTGAGTAGTAGTCGATGGCAGGGTCACAACCCTTTGATTTTTGAATACCCTCACTAATCCTCAAATTTGATTTTTTCATTTAATTGTAAAACATTAACAAACATTTCCTTTTACATAAAAAATCGAAATTCCTATTCATTTATAAAGGAAAATTTCTATTTAGTTTGAAAAAACTTGACACTTTGAACCGGTCGTCCGCCAGGAGCGCCAGCAGTCAAATTTATTATATTAGTACGTAATTCCAATTGAGTTGGGCTACTGTTGTATTGGAAATATGAGCGTTATGGGATGAGAACGTGACTCCTGAAACCAAGGTTGAATGTATGGCGACATAAATGGCAATTTTCAATATTTTTTTTTTTTTTAAATGCATCAAAAACGCAATTAACGGGAAAAGTGAAACATCATTTCAGATGTTCTTCTACCGAAATTCAAACCATTTCATTTTCTCTTCTAAAGTAGCATTTCTCCATGGCTTTCTCATCATTAGTAAATAACAAAAGTTTAAACAAGAGAATGGACCAAAATAAAAAAATCAAAAAAAAAATCAAAACAGTGGCGATGCCACTGACCGGTCTGAGTGATAAAAAATTATAAATCAAAAATGGAAGAGGGGAAAAAGATAAATAAATAAAAAAAGAAAATAGAGCAACCTCGGAAGAACAGCACCAGTAACTCGTTTCAGTATGAACGATGACACATACTGAGGCAATTCCACACTTGTTGATAACCAATCAGCTGTCTGTTCTACAGTCCAATTATGAACCTAGAATAATACAAAACACGGGTTCTTTAAAGGAGTTGAACAAAGGGTACGCTACTTGTTTTAGACTCTCAAGCTCCCACTTGGACTTGAAAAATCCTGACTTCCGAGCTATATTATGATAGGAGAGGGATTTGGAAAAATTTCGACCTCTTAGATGAATGGAAAAATTTAAGACTCTAGAGCAGTCGAGCTATATACGAGTATGATAGAGGAAGGGCTCAGAAATCTCGATTTTCGAGCTATACAGAGAGAACTCGTTGCTCACTTTGTTAGCTGCTTGTGGTTGTCTTCATTAACTGCGTTAATCGAGGCAAACAGGAAACCTGTTTTATGGGAGCTTCTTGTATAAATGTTCAATTTTCGTTTATGCTTCAAACGATAATGAATAAAGTCATCGATACTGAGGCACAATCGATTACATTAGTGTATAGGTATAATCGATATATTGATTATATTTTCTGTCATTATATAGAGCTCAATCAGACATAATATTTATACTAACTACCTATTATGCATCTCAATGATCCAAATCCCCCATCCCCTTGTTATACATGGTTTGACAGTCGAAAATGTTCGAAGTTCCCCTCCTATTATACATAGCTTAGAAGTCGAAATTTGAAAGAGGAACCTGCTCGGTGGGAGTTATTTTGAAAAAGTTATCGTGTGCCGTCCAGCAAAAATTGACCTATCCAAAATATTTTCGAGTTCTAACCGCGTACACATACATAGTTCAATGGTCCAAATTTTCCAAGTCCAACAGCTCAAAGCTGGTCTTGAAAGATTTCAACTACCCATATATTTTCAAGTCCCACTCCGATAGTTAGGTTAGTTAAGGTGTTGTTAACCTATCAAATCCTACTTGTATCCATCAAGAGAGCAAGACCTATCAAAACATCTGCTAACGCAGAGCTACAGAATCAGAGACATTTTTTTGAAAATGGATGAAAAGCCCTAAATTTTGAGAAAAGTAAAAACGTCGAAAAATATAAAAACGTGCCATTAAATTGAAAAATTTAGCATTTCCTCGAATTATAATTACAAGATTATTTACCTCGGACTTGACCCACGCGTCCCATAATTCTTTCACAGATATACGCATATCATCATTATGATGAAATACTCGTTGACGCTCAGCTCCGTTCTCATAATTTAATTCTTCACGCAGGAACTGAAACAAACGTAAATTAAAGACATTAGTATTAATAGACAATACAATCTATTTATAATAGACTCGAAAAGCTTTCGACAGCGAGATATCTACTTCTACTAAACCGATCTCCTTACTCTTTTTTTCTGAATTGAAGGTGTCCTTTAAACTCCAGGAATCCTTAAAATCAAGTCCTTAACTTCAATAGCCTTCGAAAAATCTCAAATTGCAATTCTTCCCTTGTACACTTCTCGGCACTCATTGAATAGTCTCCTAGTAATCTTTTCCAGTTTATTTTCAAAAATTCAATTTCTAATTCAACTCGCACGATCAACAATACCCAAGGGGCAGAAGTAGACGGTGAATATAGAATTGGAGTTAACTTGTCTTCACCAGTGTCCCTTTTCTATAGCCATTTAAAGGACTATCTGAAGTTATGTATATCATAAGAACACCATGCTGGAAATAAATGCATTTCATAACATTAGATCCAGAGTGGAATTTCTGAATAAATTCAACGATTCGCATCAAAACAAACCATCAAGGAAAAAATATATACCCTGTTCAGAAATGTGAACTAGAATCTCTGAGTAGAGTATGCAATGTCGTAAGTCATTCCTACAAACAAGAAACGTACCTCGACTGAAACGCTGCCAGCGCGGGCTAGTAAAAATTTCACAACACACAATACATAAGTCTACATTCGAACAAGAAACAGGAAATATATATTTTACAGGAATAACAACAATTAATAAGTACTGCTTTGAGGCTTTTCCTGAAGGACGGTTGCCTATCGTTTGCCGCGATTTTTTTCACCAAATCGTAACTTTATGGGAAAGAAGAAAAACTTTGGCGCGCTGTTTGTCATTTTCTACATTCCGGCCCTACATGAAGTGGGCTGTTATTCTGCAGTCGGAATGGAATAACTCGGAAATTTTCCGCTCGTGATCATCCCGCAACAAACGGCCAGGCGAAAAGATATGTTCAAATATTGAAACAAAAGTTAGAAAGTATGGATTCAGAACCAGAAACGATAGAAGACAAAGTTCTACCCAGTCCGGAAAAACACCGCCTGAAATGTTAGTTGGAAAAAATTTGGGAAGGACACCTGATTCGATTTACCCCTCGTGTGAAACAGCTCTCAGTTCCTCACTCCTCATGAAAATGTCCAACAATGTCCAACAGGATGATTGGCAATTATTGTGTACATACCTATTAGCGCTTAGTAACTTGTTACTTGAGATATTCTGTTGCATAGCATAACTTTAAAATGATTTATGAGAGGTTGTAAAGTGTAGACATAAAGAGTATACGGAGCAGGGATAAAGATCTGTGTGTCGGCGCTTATGGTAATCTTATTGTACAATAATGAGTTGGAACAATAATAAATAAAATGTTGTAATAAACATAAAAAGTCCACGCATAAAGAGTACAAGGAAGGAGTAGGGGAATAAGAATACGTTTGTCGACGCTTATTGTACAATGTACAGTGCCTTGTTGGAAAGATAACGAATAAAACGTTGCAATACACATAAAACATGACCTCTCTGACCTGCATGATTGTGAGATATCCAAAAACGATAAAAACGGAAGAATGAAAAATTGAACCTGCTCTTCGTTAGATGAGAAAGAATTGCCAGACAACTTGGTCTACGCGGACATAAAATGCTCTTTTCCAACACACAATTCCAAACGACTGATTGAATAGTAACCCGACACGGTGCCCAAATAAAGGAAAAATATTAGTGACGGTGATTAATTAGTTCAATATGTGCTACAAGGTGTGCACCGTCATCATCTCAAAAAAAAAGCAGATGATTGGTACAGCGTCCAACTCGAACTCAATCTGATCAATAAAGCTCGCTCTCGTAGTTTCTCCTATATGACGCTAATAGATTTACTAAGCCTATTGTAGGGCAGACAAAAACGACACAGCGCATACTGGAGAGGCCCTTGAATATTTTTTGGGAGTTCTTTTACAGAAAACAAGTAAGATCAAAATTTATTCGGAAGTTTTCATAAATGCCACTCGAAAATTTCATCTTTCTCACCTGTCTACTCACATCCCAAACACTGCAGTAGCTCATTATCGCTTTCAAGCATCGATTAACATTCGAATCAAATTGATTCTCTCAGGTTTTCATGTAGAACATTGCACGTTGCATACTTTTACATATCATTTCAACCGACAGTATGAGCGTTTCTCGGGAGAAAGAACTTCCTTTCTATTCCATCTAGTTTGTTTTTTCTACTGCAGGCAGGCTCACAAAGAATTTTCAAATAGCGGCTCCGAAGAAATTGTGACATAGAGTGATATACTCACTGAAATCAAAGGGCAATAACTAGTGTCTATTCTATTTAATTTAGCCTCAAGAATATAATTTTCTGGAGAAGAAGGAAATAGAAAATTATCTAACATCTTTTGATTCAGACTGATCAACAGCTCCGTCATGATCATCATCCAACTGTCGATGGAGTTGACGAATAGCATCTAAACCTTGTCGATCTTCTGACGCACGGATCAGACAAGCCAAATCATCGTGACAGCTCTCGAGCAGTACTGCAAACAGAAAGCAGAGACAAGTTGCTGGCCATGATTTCAACTAGAAAAGAGACGAATGATGTTCCACTTACTCGCTTCATTTACTTTGTTTTGTAATAACACCTGTTTCTCGATCGAATCAACGATAGGGGTCCGAGTTTTCTGATTTTCCGATGAAACTGAAGAGACATCATTATGGCTCGAGACACTCGTCAAGAGAATACCATGAAGCATCCAATTTAAACAAGGCTTCCGAGGGAAAACCATCTTGCTTTTCAATAATTTCACATCGAACTCATTCGAAATATCACGAACAAAATACGAAATTTACAAATAATAGATTAGATTCTGAAAAAATGATAATATACGCGTCTATGCGATCCAAAACTACAGCTGAAATAAAATGCTGAAGTTTACAAGATAATATTAAATGTGTGTTCCGGGGCTGCAATACGGGCTGCAACACATCCACCTTTTATCAGGCCAAGTACGTTTCCATAAGCGCGTGAGGTGGTACACTGGTAAGGTGTTACCGTAACGCTATGCGTCACCCATCAGATTTCTGGCGAAAAACTCTCTTCATTTTTAGTGAAACTCGCTGTTGAACAAATAACGATGAATCACTATTATTTGAGATTTTCTATATTTTTTTTTCCATTATGTTCTCCGTTCTCCCATGTGTCTCATACCCTTTGACTATATAGTACTTTGTATAGGGCTTTATTTCCATGTCGGCGCATTGCATACGTATTCTCCTACGTGTTATCGAAATGATAGCATTTCTAACATTGCTCTTATGGCAAACTACTCCACAATGAAAATGAGGATGCAATCCAGCAACACCCATAAGAGCAATGTTAGAATTACTACCATTTCGATAACACGTAGGAGAATACGTATGCAATGCGCCGACATGGAAAAGCGCTATCTGACTTAACAAGGCATCTGCGGGTGGGTAGAATGAACTATGAAGACAATATGTGCCGTAAAGAGGCAGAGCGAATAGAATACATAGATATATAATAAGAACCTAGATATCGGACTCGTTGAAGTATCTGTGAGCGTTGTAGGCGCACCCGTCACGCGAGAGCGGTGCAGGATACACCACCGTTTAACACGCGTCTTATGGCAGCTATATCTTGAATTGGTTAAAAATGCCGAGTATTTCTTGTTCTCGATTAGGAACGTAACGAAAAAATTTACCTGAAAATTTGAACTCGAAAGAATCAATTTTTGTTCACTTATTCAAGTTCAAAGTTGTACAGCGTCTTATGGGAATTCGGTGTTTTGCCTCCTCTTAGGGGAATGGTTATACTATAGTCTGTCCGCAAATAGAATGGGTCACGTAAACAAACCCGCGAACCGCTTCCTCGCATCGTAATCAATTTTTTTTGCATGAAAGCGGGTCGCGGGTTTGTTTACGTGACCCATTCTACTTGCGGACAGACTATAGGGCCGCTCACAAACACGTAACACGCGCGAGATAGCGAGTCCGATATCTAGGTTCTTAAAGCCTCGTCCACACCAGAGAACAGAAGCATGAGAATGTAAAAGAGAATTGCAGCGCAACGTGCGCGCGCACGCTCACATTCTCCCAGTGGTAAACAAGATTCCCTTCATTCATACAAACGTGGAATCGAAAGAACGAGAGAAAATAGAGGAGAAAACCAACCGTATGTAAACAAAATTAATTATCAGTTGAAGGCGGATTATTTTTTTCACTATTTTTCTTTTTTATTATTATTATTATTGATTTGATTGAATAATAATGAATATGAATGGTTGAAACGGAATACTTGCTGCTGCATTTTAGTTTTGTCTTTTAGAATTTTGCGTACATTCTTTAGATGCGATTTGAGCTCGGCAATCGTGATTATTGGATCTTTTTCTCTGTCTGCAACATGACCAGTACAACAAGTTATAATTTTAATCAAACTTCTCAATCAACAATATGTACACTCAACTGCGAGAGCACTTACCTTCTGAAGGCCACGCATTGTACACTTTTTTCCAAAGTACCTGTTTCAATTGCGAGTCTTTATATTTCTCATGCGTCACTTCCCACAATGGATTGTAGGGTCGCAATCCATTTAGAAAGAGCACAAACCGGTCTGCCGTCCAACTCGCCTTCTTTTTCTTGCCCGTGGCATCTTTCTTCGTTTTCTATCATCAACATATTATATGAAAATTAAAAAATTATTCCTAGTTGCTTCAAGTTGACAATAATAATCAAAGTCATTATTATTAAAGAATATACTTCACCTTAACTGATGACATTTTGTCCGACTTTATTAACAACAAAACAAGCCAGATCCTTCCGCGTTCATGTCACACAATGAAAACACACTTTTATTCTTTTTATTTATTTAAAATTGAAAATCATTTCTCTCCCGCCAAAACAAGAAATGTGATAAAAATGATAAAAAAAAATACAAACAGTGGCTATTCTCCCGTACATTCTCTCGAAAAGTCAAACATGCTCGACTTCTCATTCTCTTCATATTTTCTCCCAACGTTCGGTTTTCGTTCGGTTGAAGCTCCGGCCACTTCATATTCTCACGCACATTCTCCACATAAAACCTCTCGTGTGGACGAGGCTTTATTATATATCTGTGAGCGAATACACTTGCTCAGGGATAATTGTTGAGCAGGTTGTATTCACAACGCAACACAATTTGTCAAGGGGCTATGAGTTTTCCGTCAACGCTGGAGGCAATCCTCCGTCCGCAAATAGAATGGGTCACGTAAACAAACCCGCGACCCGCTTTCATGCAAAAAAAATTGATTACGATGCGAGGAAGCGGTTAGTGGGTTTGTTTACATGACCCATTTTATTTGTGAACAGACTATACAAGTTACCTCCCTTGCCGCACGACACCCGCTTTGTTCATCGCGTTCCCTGTATCAGTCCATACAAAGTACTAGGGTCATTCACGGTCAATGTCACGTTGTATCGATATTTGCTCGATGTGGCACTATCCAGTAGAAATATCGTTGAAAAATATCTAAGAATGAGATCGATATTTCCATCACTAATGTAAACAATTTTTTTTACACGTTATTCCTTATGGGAACAAATTTGGTTCTAAAATTCGTCAAATATAACGAGAACGGAAAATTTCTTAGGAACAAGTATTATATGATGGCAATCTAAGAACTTCTTAGTAAAAAAAAAATCAAGTTTTGGTTCCTTACAAACAATTTCTAGCGCGCTCTTGTGCAGGTTTAAATCCCAATTGAAATTACTTTTCAGGGTCACATAGTATCAATAAAGCTCTATCCAGCAAAAAATATCAAGAAAATGCTTCTGAGAATGAGATTGATACTTCCATAAAAAATTTTAAACATTTTTTAATATGTGGTTCCTTATGGACCGGCATTGCTGAGTTTTAGATATTGTCAAATATTACAAGAGCACACCAATTCTAAGGAACAAGCTTGTATCATTACTCGCTTGTGAGGGCTCTGCTAGGAGCACCCCTTTCTCCACTACACCCAAAGGTGACGGTGTGTAATAGTCCCATATAAATGACACAGGGATGATTTTTAAAAGTTCCTCACTACTTCATTGATCTATCAAATTTATAAAAATGAGATATACAAAAGTTGGACCAAAATCTAGTCTAACAATTTCAAAACTCTTTTAAGTATATGGCTTTCCATTTGAATTTTACAAGAAAGAAGAGCAAAAATAAAATACCTCGTATAGTCATGATCACTCATCATCACCTTGGAGTGCAAGCTTTGGAGAAATTCCCCATAGCAGCGCATACTCCGCCCTTATTGACAAATAATCTAGGAACTTTGTAGTGATAGGAAATTTGGTTTTGGTCCTTCACAAACCATTTCCTCGCACAATACTGAACAATTTCCAGAACACTATTTTTTCTTATGGGGAAGTAGGTGCCAAAAAAAATAGCTTACATTTGTGATGGAGGTATTAAAAAGTATCAAACACTTTTAATAATTAAAGATTGATAGTTTATACTATTATCACTGCTGTGACATCAGCGTGAATAACTCTATAGGTAGAAACGAGATATAATTCCAATGTGACGGCAAAAGAGTCGCTGCAGGTGGTAATGTATGGAGGCTTGACCAACAAAGGTGATTGGTGATATTGAATCGCAACACTTTTGTATGACAAAAACAAAATTTTCAAACTCATAAGACATTCAAGATCGCAATACTATCGAGCCAAAAATCATTGAGATGTCTTCTGGTAAACCTTTAGCTACAAAGAATACTTCCCGGTAAACAATTTGAAGCACTTGGGAATTACTACCCCTGTTTTTCCCTTTTGAAGCCCTGATACTGGGCTCAGAGTTGCAAAAAAAACGTTTTTTTTTTTAAAAAAAAAAAACACGTTTAAAACAAAAAATTTGTTTAAAACGTTTAAAACATTCTCATAAGAGCCAATGTAAATTTCTCGATTTTTGCTGTTTTAAACATGTTTTGAACACGCATCGCAACCCTGACTGGGCTTCAACAGGGCTTCAACCTGGAAAAATGTTTATCGGGTTATTCTCAAGCCTTCTCAACTTATTTTCCAAACTTCATTTTCTACATAATTATGGTATGTATACGTGACCAAATTGCATCTTCACCTTCTTGGCTCATAACTACTAACCTACCAATTGCAACTACCACACACATTATAGATGTAGCGATATGCCTACAAGCGCGTGATTGCCTACTTTACGAAAGGCCGAAATGTAGGGAAGTCACAATGTAGCACTCCCAAAATCAGTGGCTACAGATTTACATGGTTGCTTATGGGGAAAGAAAAAAGAGAAAATGAATACCTATTTTCATTTGTACCTACGCAAATAAAACAGTGTTCTCGGGATAAATGAAAGTCCCACCCACAAAACATCCATGGGTCTTTCCCTCCCCCAGGATAATTAACAATCTCACTTGCCCCCCTAGGTTTTCAAACACTCCCTCGAACTTTCACGCACCCTCCAGTGAAATTGTAGAACCATTTCACAATCCTACTTTATGTTTTATTGATGGTTTCAAATATCACTACAAAACTAAATTTACATATTCAATTGAGAATAAATACAATTACAGTTTCCCTTCCCGCAAGTTTACACAACTCAAACAAACTCGCCAAAATGAAAAGTATTTCACACCCTGGGACTTGTCAAACCAACTCACTCGCAGAGACGAGATAATACTTCCTCGCTTTCGAACTGTTCATTCAAAACTCAAGCATCTGCATCTCATCTCTCATCCTATACCTCAAGCTCTCATTACAAAATATTGATGAATCTTTATCCATCAAACTCATCTTTTCCTTCCCAAAATTAATGTCTCTCTTTTTCAGATACCCATTCAACACAACCATATAGAAGATGACTTATGAGTAGAGAACGAGTTTTCGTCCCCAGATAATTCGGACCTAGCAGACCCGTTGCGCGCTAGCGTCGCGCCTTATCAACGTTAGGATGAAAATCAAAAATACTACGAAGAAACACGTTCGATACTTTTTTCTCGGAAAATATTGTACGTATGAGAAGAACTTCAGGGATATGTTTGTGGTGTCGAAAATTTTCTTTCAAATGAGTTATATTTCATAAGAATTGAAAGAATTTGAATAAAGTTATGAAGCAATTATACAGAACTCTCATGCAAAATTGGGAATTTCATCCTAACCTTGATAACAGCATCGTGCGTATGTATGTTTGTAGTGGTGTGTTGAAACCTAAGTTCTAAGAACTGCCGCGAGGTGTCAGCCACTCCGTTGCTAGGTCCGAATTCAAAATTCGACTCTAAAAACACAAAATTTCGGCATTTGAAAAAAAAAAGCGCTAGGTATATGAGAAAAAAAAACGTCTTTCTCTAACAAAGTTAAACGAGGAACGCAGAGAACCTGTTCTACGGGTCGAATTGCTTTTGTATTGAGAATTCAAATTGAAATATTGACTATTCTTAAATTTTCCTGAGCTTGTATTATCATGGCCTGAAAGTAAGAATTTTTCCAAGTCCCTTTCCTTCCTATCATAAGAGTATATACCTAGCTCGGAGGTCGAAATTTTTTCCAAGTGCCTCTTTCATCAGACATTATGGCTCGAGAGTTGAAATTTTCACAATCTCCCTCCTATCATACTTAGCTCCAAGATCAAAATTTTTCTAATAATAATAATAAAGCATGCTTTGTAAACATTGCGTATACGTCGGTCGGTCGGTGTAATCAGTAATCTTCAACGTGGGAACATGAGGGGTGCTATCAGCCAGCCATCGCCGTAGTTGATGCTTTATTCTTATTGGTCTAGAAAAGTTTTATTATCATCATCATTCTGTCATTATTATCACTCGGCTGTTTTAGTTCGAAATCGGAAGTTGGAAGAGAACACGCGACTGAACTGAGAAACCAAACGATGAGATTTATTTCAAAAATAATATTATCATTCAGAAATAATAACGAAACAAAATTCCAAATTGTCTGATAATATCGGACGACGTAGATATTTTAGTGCGTATTATTTATTCATGATCGCATCTAGCTTCGGCCTTTCGTGAATCATGAAATTTGGAACAAAGTAGAACTAGCCAAGAGTTCAACTCAAGATTTCCTGAGAATGGGTATTGTCCTGGTTTTCTGTTTTGTTTTGTGAGGAAAGTCGATCGGAGAAATAGAAAGTAGTTCGGTGTGTTTTTGATCGATTGCATAAATAGAATCGTGGTTCGAATTATGAATACAGAACGTGATCTATTGTATCATCATCCTCTGTTTCGTATTATCACTCTGCTGTTTCAGTGCGATACTGTTCGAAATTGAAAGAGAACTGAATTAAGAAACGATGAGATTTATTTCAGAAGTAGTTAATAACGAAACGCAACTGAAAATTGTTCCATAATATCGGAAGATGTAGATATTTTATTGGGTATTATTGATTCGCTTGATGGCATCTACCTTCGGTTTTTCGTGAATTATGAAATTCGGAACGAAGTAGAATTAGGCCTAGGTAGCCAAAAGTTGAACTCGAGATTTCATGAGAATACCAATCCAAAATATTTCCCTGGTTTTCTGTTTTCTTCTGTGAGTGAAGTCGATTGGATGAAAAGACTGACAAGCGCGAGTGGACCATTACTCATTAATGGGAGAAAGAGTTTAAAAAGAGGTAGCGAGTAGTTCGATGTGTTTTTGACCCATTGTATACAAATAGAATTGTGGTTCGAATTATAAATACAGAACGTGATCTTCGATCGCATGAAATGATATCTGATCTAATTTATTTATCAATTCGAATTATGCAATACTGATACCTAGATGAAAAATAAAATAGCATCAATTCTCGACTTCACTGGATTCAAGATTTCAAGGAACACCCATGGCAAATATACGCAGTTAGATAGAATTGTAGTTTAAATTATGAATACAGAACCGCTTGAATTGATATCTGCTCTATTCTAGGTATTCATCAATCAAATTATTTGATACCGGTAGATATCTAATGAAGAAAATTTCATTGGTATTAAAATATGGCCATAATGAGATTTGGTGGGGTCTTGGAGAATTTCTGAAGAAGAATAATTATATTATTGTTATTGAATAGGAGAAACCCAAGTCTTGCTGTTGACAGATTAAGGACTGAGACAGATGTAGGAGTAGGACAGAATGATATGCCAGCGCCTGGCGCTGTGATGGCTTACTTCTGAACTGTGGTGTGTATTGTGTAAACTATGAAAAGTGGGAATCAGAGTATTGCAGCCAGCCGAAAGCCAAAAGCCGAAAGCCGAATTCAGCCAAATTCCCGGCCATTAAGCCGAAAGCCGAAAGCCAGCTTTATGTAAACTCTTGGAAGCCGAAAGCCAAATTCAGCCGAATTTTTTCGGCTGATTTTCGGCTTATTTCTCATACGCGCGAAATGACATGACGTGTGACACGCAGTTCTCGATCTTGTAGGCTGTAATCTGTATAGCAAGCTAGCAGTATCGATCTGAACTGGTGATCCCTGTTATCAGAGTCTGCCTGTTATAACTAGTACTATTAAATATTAATCGTGTTTTTGACATATTGTCTGCACTCTGTTGCGACGAGAGGGTGTGCGAAGTATTAATCGAAAGTCTCCTCGTGCCTTATCAATTCATTTCGTTTGCCGTACGCCATACTTGGAGTAAGAGGTTAGTAAGAGTGATGCCGCGGGACTTTCAAATATTTTCGTACTTCTAGGACTTGAAATTTTTCACTTTGAATTCTTGGACTTGGAAATATTTTCAACTGTTGGACTTGGAATTATTTTCCAATTGTTGGACTTTGAAATATTTTCAACTGTGGGACTTGGAATTATTTTCAAATTATGGGACTTTGAAATATTTTCAACTGCTGGACTTGGAATCATTTTCCAATTGTTGGATTTTGAAATATTTTCAAATTATGGGACTTAGAATTATTTTCAACTGTCGAACTTGGAATTATTTTCAAATTGTGGGACTTTGAAATATTTTCATATATGTGTGAAATTTTTCATCTTCAATTCTTGGACTTAGAAACAAGAAGTATGAAAATATTTTAAAGTCCAACAATTGGAAAATAATTCCAAGTCCAACACTTGAAAAATTTTACAAGTCCATTTATGAAAATACTTCAAACTCCCCCCTCCCCCCATTGGAAAATAATTCCAAGTCCAACAGTTGAAAATATTTCCAAGTCCAAGAAGTACGAAAATATTTCAAAGTCCTGCGGCATCACTCTTACTCGCCTCTTACTCCGAGTATGACATACGGCGAACAAAACGAATTGATAAGGCACGAGGAGACTTTCGATTAGTACTTCGCACATCCTCTCGTCTGTTGCGTGCTTGTGTTGTGTGTATTCCCGGGCCCCGGCGATTTTCAAAATGGGTCGTCATAAAGAATCGACAACCAGATTAAAATCATATTGATCGGGAGAAAGAATAACTTGTGCCACTTCCAATTCCAAACTCATTTTTTCATATGTGAATTGAATTCAATGAATTGATCTCGAAAATTTTGATGCTCAAACCTCAAACTTACACGCTTCCCTCAGAAGCAGTCTGGCTTACCATGTTTTCGGCTTTCTGCCTCGTTTGTCAGTTTGTCACTTAATCCACAGAACACAGATTCATATTTTTGTTACGTTTTTCATTCCCTGGTTGCAACAAACCGACAACAAAATCATCAGCCAGCCAAAAATCAGCCGAAAATCAGCTGAAATCCCGCCAAAAAATCAGTGATCAGCCAGCCATAAGTCAGCCGAAAGCCAGCCGAATTTTTCTGATCAGCCATAAGCCGTAAGCCGAATCCAAATTTTTGAAGGTCGTCAGCTTCAGCCGTAAGCCGAAGCCGAATTTTTCGGCTGCAATACTCTGCAATTAACGCTCGTTCCGCAAAGCGGCGTGAAATCGATCCTCTTCGATCCTTGTTATGAAATATACTATTGAAGGAGTAGAGGAAGCTCTTGTTCTGGACTGCAAATGCTGCGATATACCTAAAGCACAAAATTGAAGAAGTCTAATTCAAACAGTTCGAATCGCAAAATCACCTGAAGAATCTTATACCGTGACCTGAAGTATGGATTTATCCATGGAGTTGATATTGCCATAATTAGTGTTCCTTTTTGATTAAAAGGTTGAAACATGGAAACCTATTCAAGTTCCAATTTAAATTACCTCCTCGGAACTGTCTGGCGACGAAAAGACTTTTGGATGCACGAAATGAAAATTTATTAAATGATTCCAAAATAATGTACGATTCGACGCGATACTTTAATACACAACGTTTGTTTCGAGCTTAACGATTACAGAGACTGTCAGCGGAACCAACAAAGGTGGCTCGCGCGTTCCAACGTGAAAGTCAAAGATAGCAATACCCAATATACCTACAACGGATGATAATAAATAAGTAGGTATTTCGTTTTCTAATCCGAGCCGGGTCGTGCGAGAAGATTTTTGAGTTTTGTTGAGAACCAAGGGTTCTGTAAGGAGAGAATTTACACCTAAATAATATCATGTAAATATCTGCCGTACAAAATAGAATGGACGTATTTGCACACCAACAATCAGTAAAAAAAAGGTATTTTCGCTAATGCTGAAGAATATTTTCTCTGCAGATCGCGGATATGCAGATACGTCCATTCTACTTTGTACGGCAGATATATGTTCTACTACAAATAGGTACTGCTTGGTACTGTTTAGTAGGATTACCTATCAAATGTGAACTTCAGATTTAGGCGGAATAACATACCTTCTCATTGCAAGATGCATATCCTGATTTACAATAAAGCACGGCATGATAGAGTATGATTGCATAATAGTTTTGTTTTCAAATGATAATGAATATCGTGAGGAATATTAACAATGAAGAATAACACTGAAGAAAGGCAATTGCTTCCATACAATGAGAATGACTTACTTCTCTGCAATGGTGAAAGTTAATGACACACTTCAGGATTCCAGAATCCTAGTAATAAGAAAGAAAATTCTGCCTAGAACAAATTTTGTTCTCTTCATGTTTGTGTAAAACGGCTTATTGGACGAGATCACTCAGTAACAGATTAAGGGTTCACTTTCAAAAATCCAACAATCAATCTTCAAATATTATATTATTGACACACTTTAGGATTTCAGAATCTAGGTTGTAAGAAAAAAATTTCGCGTAGAACAACTTTTATTCTCTTCACTTTCATGTGTAAAGGCTTATTTGTCGAGATATTATTAAATAAATGAAAAAATATGCTAATTCTCCATAAGACCCCATGTTAAAGTAGAAAGGTGACTTGTTGCGCTTTCTGGTAACGCTCGTAGGAACTACAACACATTTTGCGACAGCTGATTCTGCCGACAAAGTGTGTTGAATAATTAGTATTTCTGGAGTAATTAGAAGAGCCGAAAAAATAGCGAACAGAGGTCTGGTAACCAACTCTTTATTACATTACGTGTACAACGACACATCGTCAACGAACAGAAATTACGAACTAACTTGAGTAAGAAAAACGAGAAGAAGGGAAAAAACCGAACTGTCTATAGTCTGTCCGCAAATAGAATGGGTCACGTAAACAAACCCGCGAACCGCTTCCTCGCATCATAATCAATTTTTTTGCATGAAAGCGGGTCGCGGGTTTATTTACGTGACCCATTCTATTTGCGGACAGACTATAGGCACGAACCTCTTCCAGCCTGGTACAGGGTGCTTGTTTTTTTTTTTTTTTTTTTTTTTTTTTGTTTTTTTTTTTTTTTCAAGATATCAGCCTCACCCCCTCCGGGGGGCGTATCAGGGGGTCCTGATGCGTCACCAAGTGTTTCCACAACCTTGCCGCGGTGAGGGGGCTCAAGATCACAAAGATCGACTAATAGTGGAAATGCTCGCATGGTTTTCACCCCATGTATGACTGTCACAATCCTTAATCATCAATCCTTCCTTCACACTTCCGCAGGGAGGCAATCACACCTACCCTGTATCCTATCCTAAATTCCCCATTCCTCTGTCGTGAGCCGCGGGACAACTCACAATCCCGCGGATGTCTAGCGAGTACTGACTTGGGAGAAATAGCGCTCTCCTGTAGCCCAAGCGGGAATGAAGTACTCGAACACCAGGGAATGTCAGACTGGGGTTACGTACTGCTTGCAGCCTTCACGTCCACTGTGGGGTTAAGTACTGCAGGCCTTCACGTCCATCTTGGCGGATTTGGGTTACGTACTGCCCTGCCTTCACTTCCTACAGTGGGTGACGTACTGCTGCGAGCCTTCACGTCCCGGACCAACATCTCCCACTCACTCACATTCAAGTCGTCGGGAGAGTCACCCCTCGATGCAGTCTACTGGGTGTCTCTACTGGGATGCCCCGTGCTCCTGTAACTCTAGGGCTCGGAGAGTAGAGACTGTGCTTCAATGTACACCCGCTTCACCCAAAATCGTCACGTCAATCCCACGGTACCTGGCCAGGGGATGCATGGCTGAGACGTATGTCAGTCTACAGGGAACCTGCAGATACCTCCCGACCTCTGCAGTATATAGGGTCATCCAGGTACGACGCACTGCCTGGAGGAAGACTACTTCGTTCACTACTCGTGGGAACACATTATGTATTCTTTAAATCCAACTACCCCCCCTACGACCGCTCAAACCGGAAATCCGAATATGGACCTGGGAAAGCAGAACCTTGCGGCTGCTTCCCGGATGATCGAACCGCAAGTCATCTTGTCTCCTCTGCCGCCACAGAACGAGACAAACAGCGCCAACATGATGGAAATGGACCCGTCCACGCCTATCAACCTATCATCGGACTCAGACGACGACTGGTTGAACAACAGCCAACCAACAGGAACGAGAAAACCTAAAACCAGATTCCACCCCGCACCAGTCCACAAGGCGGCCAAGGACCACCTGAAGAGATTGCGAGCCCTCGGCTTCCATAACCTTGGCGACACCAGAGTAAAATACTGGGAACCGAAATACCTCCACGAAGACCCTGCTCAACACAAAAGCAGGCGCCTAGTCGAATGCAGCAATATGGACACATTCCTTCCGTCCAAGGAAAAGGCAAACAACACCCACCACCCCAAGGCGAAAACACCAACCAGTAAACAACCCAGCTGCGTGCTCCCCCAAGAAAGCAACAGCAGTGCAACTGCCAGGAAGAGGCAACGGCTAGATGACACCACCCTAGAGGAATCAGCCATCATAGAGAACCTACGGAAGGAGCTGAGCCAAGAACGCAAGGCCCGCAGGGAGCTCAATGACAGAGTGAACTCTATGACAAAACAGATCTCGACGCTGACTAAAACAATTAGGGAGCTAACTGATAAACTGATGAAGCAGCAGACTCCCACCACAACCCCATCCACCCAAGATCCTAGTCTTGAAGTCCTAGCTCCAGGAATCAAGAAATTGGTGGACACAATACTCCAACCAATCCTGAGCTCCCTTGCAAGCAACGCCTCATCCACCACCTCTGGAGAGAAAAAGAAGAAGAAGAAGGGCCCTGCGCCACCAATACCCATGGCTCAGACCCAACAAAAAACCTACGCTGCAGCAGTGACCACTCCAACGGTCCAGATTGCCGGCCATGGCCCAGCCACCAGCCACCTCAAGAAGGTTGCCGCAGCCCATGCGGCGGCAACCTCCAGTCAGTCACAAACGACCACCTCAACCCCCGCCAATTCTGCACAGGAACCTGTATTCCAGTTCCAACGTGCGGAAAAACGGCGACTGGCAAAGAAGGCCAAGGAGGCCAAGAGAGCCGAGGTGCCAAAAAAGCCCACCCCAGCTCCAATGAAGAAGAAGCGCCTGCCCTCCTCGCAGACACAGAACACCCGGAACGTCCTGTTACTCCCATCACAGGACAATCCGAACGTGCTGCAGAAGCTACAGAACATGCCGGAGGCCAACCCCGAGGCCTTGGGGGTCAAGAGGCATGTACCATTCCCATCTGGAGCGGTACTTGTCTCTTGCTCCTCACAGGAGAAGGCAGACGCCCTTAGAAAAATCGCATGTAGTGTTGGCATCCAAGAAAAGAAGATGACCACCAAACTTCCGGAAGTCCGCATTCATGGCATCCACAAGTCCATTACTACAGAGGATATAACCACAAAAATATCCAACAAGTTTGGGGAAGCGCCCACTGACGTGAAGCTTTTCCCCAGCAAATCCACTAAATACCCTGACTCCTTCTTCGCAGTCGCAACAACCTCGCTTGCCTTGAAGGAGAAAATGGGGAAAGCCAACACCATGCGATTAGGCTGGACCATGTGCCGCATTGACACTACCATCCAGGTGAAACGCTGTCCAAACTGCGACCTACTGGGACACACTGCCAGCAAGTGCACCAGGATGGACACGCCGTCGGCAGAAGCCTCCCCCCAACCCGCTCAGACTACCTGCAAGGACTGCGTCAACTACAACGACACAGTGAAGAAGACGACAGCGGGATCCTCACACGTGAAGGCAAGATTGAGGCCTATCAACCACAAGACGGGCAACAAACAGTGCCCCACCCTTCTTGCCTTCCAAAGGAAGGCCCTGCCGACACGCCCAGGAAAGGCTCCAACACCCGCCACACAATGAGCAGTACATTGCGAAATGTCTACCTGAACTGCAACCATGGGAAAAGCGCCACTTACAACGCCCCCTTGTTTGCAGCCTCAGAAGATGCAGACATCCTCTGCCTAACGGAGCCACACTATCCACCTGGAGCGGACAGCATAAGAGCACCTGGATGGGATTCCATATGCCAACCCAGATGCGCTATACTCGTCAGGAAGGATATTGAGCATGTGCCTACACCAACCAACCACGAGGACATTGTAGCAACACAGATAGGATTGACCATATTGTTCTGCTGTTATCTATCTCCAAGCGAAGAGATCCACAATGTCCTAGACCCGCTATTTGCACATGTTCAACGTCTCCAGAGAGCACCCATCATCATCACGGGTGACTTCAACTGCCAGACCAGCATGATCCCGGGCTACCACACTACAGAGAGAGGTGCCCACTTCGAGGACTTCCTGGTGCTGGCAGACTTGGAACTGGCTAATAACACCCAGCCAACCTGGAGACGCGGCATACACACCTCAGTAAACGACTACTTCTGCTATAAGAATGTGGAGGTAGGCGATTATCTGGTGGTGGACGACGACTCTCATTCTGACCACTACCTTATCACGGCAGTGGCCAGAATGGCGGTGAGTAGGAAAGAAAAATCCTATAGTACTGACCCAGACAAGCTCTCGTCCGCAATCAGGAACCTTACATTCGCCCCGCTGAAAGTAGATACAATCAGCGAGGTGGATGGATTCCTAGGGAATCTGACTGCAATGCTCCAGGGATGCATCAAATCCGCATCCAAGGAGATTGTAGTCAGGAACAAGAAACCCCCATTCTGGTGCGCTGAACTGGAGGTCCTCAAAAGAACCTTGAAGACCATCGCTCGCCGGATCAAGCGCACCAACTGCGACACATTTAAGTCAGTACTCCTACTCACCCGAAAGATGCTGAGGCAGGCGTACAGGAAGATACTCCTGCAGAAGAAGTTCACCTCATTCAGGGAACTCTGTACGCAGTCGTCACCGTGGGGTAAACCTTATAAACTTATGAAGTATACCCCACAGAAGCCGCTCCCACTCCTGACTAGCGCATCTGGCTAGCACTGCGTCACCAAAGCAGACAGCATCCAGCTGCTGCTAAGGGAGAAGTTTCCAGCTTCGACGCAGCTGCTGGACCGTGACCAGCACACCGGATCCGAAGCGCCGAGCCCAGAAATAACGCCGGAAGAGGTCAAGGACATCATCCGCGTCCTTCCAAACCACAAGGCCCCCGGACCTGACGGAATTAACACCAGAGCGGTGAAAGCCCTCAACCGCCATCACCCGGAGGTTCTCGCAGCGCTATTCACCATCTGTCTGGGACTCGGCTACTTCCCCCGCCAATGGAGAGAGGGTAGGGCCGTCTTCCTACCCAAACCAGGGAAGGATCCATCGGTCACTGGCAGTTACAGGCCACTGACCATGCTTTCTATCCTGGGGAAAGTGTACGAAAGAGTGGTCAACCGCAGAATAGTTGATCACTTTGACGTGCACAAACCACTCCACAGGCGGCAGTACGGATTCCGGAAAGGTATTGGTACAGAGATGGCCGTCACTGAAGTGTGCAACACCTATGCGGAGAAATCAACTCAACACAGAGCAACAGCAGCTGTCTCTCTGGATATCAAAGGAGCCTTTGACCACATCGAATGGAATGGTATCCTGGAGCAGCTAGCGGCGGCCAACGTACCACAATACCTGGTGAGGACCATTTCTTCCTACCTGTGCGACCGTACAGTGCATTGCGAGGGCCAGAGTACAACACTGGAACGGGGCTGCCCCCAAGGCTCAGTACTGGCCCCCACTCTATGGAATGTACTGTACGACGTACTAATCAACCAAGTGGAGCAGGCCTACCCTGACATCTTTGTATATGCGGATGACACTATAGTTATTGCATCCGCAGATACAAGAGAGGAACTAGAGGAGGGAGTAAGGGACTGCATTACCAAGGTCTCTGACTCCCTCAACACCTCCGGCCTGCTCCTCAACATTGGGAAGACAGAGATACTCCTGAAGTACCAACTGCCTCTGTACAGTAGGGGAAATGGTCAGGAAATCACCTTCACCGTGCTTGGTCACACTATCAAAGCGTCCAAGGTCATTAAGTACCTTGGCGTGATGATAGACAACAAGATGAAATTCAAGGCGCACCTCGAGTATATGGAGGAGAAGATGATGAAGCGCATCCCCCTCCTCCAGAAACTTGCCCACAACTTGTACGGATACAGCTTCAAGGCGCGGAAAGTGATGTTCCAGGGGCTGATATTTTCACTTGCCAAATACTGCTCCTCTGTCTGGTACCATCGACTCCAGCTGAAGACCTATCGCAGCTCTATCGATAAGGTCCAACGCCGGTGCGATGTGATCAGCAGCAGGAGCTACAAGGACGTTAGCAAAGAAGTCGCTAGGGTCCTTGCAGCAAGCCCTCCACTACACTTGCAAATAGCGGAAAGATCAGTCAAGTGGCTGCTCTCGAAAGATATGCCTGTCAAACACTGGGGACACCTTCCCCAGGTGGAGACTGACGACGAAGGCGGCCTAGTGCTTCATGGCGACCCGGTATCTCCAGCCGAGGTAGCCAAAGCCTTCAGAGCAGCCACCCTGAACGAGTGGAACAGAGAATGGGTTAACATATCGCCAAAGAAGTGGCCCCAGACTATGTTCCCCACCGTTCACGACCGACTGCGGATAAAGACTCCACCTAGCTTTTGGACTTCACAAGCACTCTCAGATCATGGCTGCCTCAGGTCATATCTGAAGCGAGTGAAGCCCAACGCACCCGAAGGATTTGAACTCTGTCCAGCATGTGGACCCGGCTACCCTGAGACGGCCGAGCACGTGCTGACAGAGTGCATGCGCTTCACAGTCGGTCGACCAATGGACTGGGACAGACTCGAGGAGCACCACATACCATACCTCCAGGAGGTGATGCTGAAGCTGTGGAAGACGGAGAACCCACACTTCCGCATCATCAACCCAGAGATGGATGTAAGACCCTAATTGGGCATTCACCAAACTTCAAGAAGCCATCGGGCCGCAGGATGTTCCTCAAGATGCCATCGGGCCGCAGCTGATTACCAACCAACCCAAGGACTTCGGACCTTAGATAAGTATCTAGCAACAGCTTGTACTCACTACACCACACCCTGCTGAAGCGCCTAATTACTGGGATTGTAGCTATGTCCTGTAACCACGGGCGATAAGTGGAGTATTAGTCACGCAACAGCAGGATCACTTCTTCTCATCTATTTCAGGATAAGAATAAGTTGTCAAACAATTCATACCATAAATGTATACATGTTTTCATGACCACCCTCACACCGCATCCGGATGCTCTACTACTGGGGAAGGCGGTTATCTCCCTGTAACCATCGACCAAAAGTGGAGTACTGGGCAATCCGCTGCGGATCAACATTTTACCTCTACTATTTCAGCTTAGAGTAAGATGTTATGAATCCACCATGCAAAGTATATGTCTCACAACCACCATCACACCGCAATCGGCTGTCCTGTTACTGGGGAAGGCGGTTATCTCCCTGTAACCATCGACCAAAAGTGGAGTACTGGACATGCCCTGCGGATCTTCTCTTTCTACTATTACAGGTATAGAAGTAAGATTGTTAATCACCATATAATTTTACAATTGTAATATTTATTTAACACTTAATATTATTGTAATTATTATTAGGTCCCCTCTACCCCACTTATCTAGGGATATGTAGAGGAGTCCCCCCCCCCCGGTATTGTACCTCCCATCCTACTTTTTCTCCTCTCAGCCGCTCCGAGATCATTATTAGATCAGACGGGGCAACTGAGTGGATGATTAACAGCCGAAGTACGAAAGGGAAACCCGTCCAGTGCATAAGTCAACTTGACAAGTCTCTGCGGGCAACCTTTGAGTATGGAAGCACTAACTATAAATTACACTTAAGATGATAAAACCCCTTGCAGTGAGCGATCTCGCTGCAAGGGCTAGTTTATAATATTGTCTTTTCCGCGTAATATACTCGCCCCACCGAGAAAGTTCGGACTGGGGAACCCAAAAAAAAAAAAAAAAAAAAAAAAAGATATCAGCCTCATTGGAACCAGATGACGGCGTGAGTTGATGATGAGGTGAGTTTGGTCGAACTGTGTGCCACAGATGTTGGTACAGTGATACCAAATATTTTCGACAGATTTATCAAAAGTGAGAGGTGTGGCGAAAATATGATTCAGATGATAACGAATACATTTTTATTTTGTGAACTGTATAGCCCGTTCCTATAGTAATATTTGTTTTCTTCTTTGATTGAAGATGAAACGGCCGATCGAGAAGACGAGAAAGGAGTGTACAGAAACACTTATTATTCGTAAATTGGCGAATTCTAAATTTGTTCATTGTGTGCAGTTATAGTAAAGCTGATAGAATTTACGAACGAAACTATGGATATTATTTAAAAAAGAAAGAGGAACTGTGTTTGAAACGAAAACATACTTTATGAGAGAAACTGTGGAATCATCTATCGAATGGCTGGTATAGTTTGAGAACGCATTATTATATTGTTTTTGGTCAGTACATAAGCAATGAGAAGCTATTGAAATTGATTTTGATCAGACAAATATGAGTGATAGTAGATGACGATTTCGAAACTTATTGGTTCGTGTATCGGTAGCTAGTGTGTATTGTGTTTCGAGTCATCCAAGTTTCAAATTAGGCCTACATCATGATAAAATGAATTCTCGAAAGATAATAGTAGGTATTATTAGAATAAATATTTTTTAATATTATAGATTTTGCGATAGGAGTATGTACGTATAAAAAGTGACGGATTCAGGATTGCTTTTCTTCAGCCTTCCAATCATCGTTCACAGATATTGGGATGTTAACCTAAGTTATGTAAGTTGGTAGCCGTGTCTCCTTGCTGAGGAGAGAGCGGTGGTGTTCGAAGCAAAGAAGAGAACGACGACCAACCGAGAAGCTTTACGGGTCAAGTAGGAGGCCAGGCGCTCCTTGCTTGTAAAGTGGAAAGAAAGAATTGCCCAGAGTGAGCTGGGTACATGGACAACCCGTGTGCTAATACGCGACCTTGATGAGTGGATGAACCGACACCATGGTCAGCTGAACTTTCACCTGACGCAGGTGTTAAGCGGCCATGGCTGCTTCAACAAGTACCTTCACAAGAAGTTAAGGAAAGTTGAGCAGGCAACGTGTTCGCACTGTAACCAAGGGCGGGATGATGGACCACAACACACCTTATTTGAGTGTGAGGCGTGGAGGCGTGAGCGGGACGAGCTTAGTCGGTCTCTCCAAGAGATCGGGGTAGATGAAGCGCTCGACCCGAGTAGCCTGGTACCCACCATGCTAGGTTCCAAAGAAGCATGGAACCAGGTGTCTGCATTTGCGGCCACCATCATGAAGAGGAAGATGGACCAGGAATGGAATAGGCAAATGCAGAACCACGCTATGGCCTACTCAACACCTGTGTACCATCAACATCCAGATCTGCAGGAAGAAGAGGAAGAAGGATACCATCCAGATTGTTAGGGCCTTTATAGTTGTTGAAAGAATCTCGCGTTTATATGGTTGCTCCGCGTCCTCTATTCCGGTGAACTTACTACGGTACGTTCACTGTTCATACGAATATGTCTAACGAGCACCATACAGTGAGATTCACGCAACAGCGACTTATTACGCCTGATGTGATGTGATAGTGTCGTTTTTGTGACGTGAGTGCGTTCTCTAGTGCTGTTTCTTTTTTGTGCGTGCCAGGGGGGCATCGCAGCTTGGCGGTTGTCAAAGCAACTTGGCAGTTGCCGAGTAGAAGAGGGGGTTCGCGTAGGAGATTCCTCCTTCACTGAAGTTATACCCGAAAGGGTCGATTCCGGTGTTGGAGGAAACAATATTAAATGCATACGCAACCCGCACCTACTGCATTATGGATGACGGGCGGTGCTGCACATGCGACACACAAGCGATTATTATTATTATTATTATTATTATTATTATTATTATTATTATTATTATTATTATTATTATTATTATTATTATTATTATTATTATTATTATTATTATTATTATTATTATTATTATTATTATTATTATTATTATTATTATTATTATTATTATTATTATTATTATTATTATTATTATTATTATTATTATTATTATTATTATTATTATTATTATTATTATTATTATTATTATTATTATTATTATTATTATTATTATTCTCCCCCGTAAGGTACCACCTTGACGCAGTGGGGGGGCCTACGTGGTGTGTCGTCTGTTCTCTGATGGTAGCGTGCTCTGGGCTGTGGCTTTGCTGGGCGTTGGCGTGTTTGTGGATGGGGCGCTGCAACTAAGAGTACTAGGAGAAGGATACTCCGAGGCTAATTAAACCGTAGGGAAGGAAACCCTATACTTTTTTAAAAAACCACCTGTCTCCTTGCAGGTTAGGGCACGGGCCCATAGGATAAGGGAAGGACAACCCCGACAGAAAACCGTCAACTGGTGTAGGCAGTCACACCTGCATCAGGATCATCTTCATGTATGGGGTTACGTACTGTCTGGTGGCCCTCACGTCCTGTATGAATGGGGTTACGTACTGCTTTCATAGCCTTCACGTCCTGTTTGTATGGGGTTACGTATCGCCATCTGGACCTTCACGTCCCATACCACTCTATTTGCCTGGCCCTGGTGGAGTCTCTTCCAGTGACTAGGTAGGAGATGGAAAACTCTGACAATGAAAACCCGGTCATAGCCGTAAGGTGTGTGCCTTTCCCTGCAAGGACCAAGCAGCTTGCGGGGGAAGTATGGCTCTGCAAGATGATCTGGGAAGGCGGAAGCAGCTTCCCAGATGACGCCTCACACTGCAACTTATTTTACAGATGAAAATGACAAATGATGAAGAGTCTGGTGCTGTTTCGGATACAGCAAACCGGCTCCCCACGCTGATGCGCTCAGGCGGCGAGGGGTCGGCGGGTATCGTCCCGGAATCCAATGATGAGGCAAACAACAGGGCGGAGGAAGCCCAAGAGACAGTTGACGCTACCAGTCAAGATGGTAAGCAGAAGGATGAAGAGAAGTCTACACCAAATGTAGAAGTGGAGTTGATTAGCTTCGATTCCCCACTGGCGTTGGGGACCCCTCCTACTGCGAAAGCAACAACGCCGCCATTGGAACGCGGGTATCATTCTTCCCCAGAAGATATCCGTACCCAACAGCAGAAGAAGAGGCCGGGCAAAAGGCTCAGGGTTGAGGGTGAGTCCTCACCTGAGACCCTTTTCACACGTGTGCCAGCTCCACCCAACCTGCCAGGAGGAAAGCTGAGAAAGGCCAATGCGGAGCTCAACAAAGTCATTGCTGCGTTCAAAGAGGAAAGCATGAGGAAGGATCTCAAGTTACTGAAGCTGCAAGAGGACCTCTCCGAGCAGCTCTCAAGAACCAAGCAGCAGAAGATCCAGCTTGGTAAGCAGCAGGATGAGATCGCGAAGCTCCAACTGCAGGTGCAACAGGCAATATCAATGAGGCCAAACGCAGAACAGCTCCTTGTAAAGCAATGCTCTGAGCAGAAGCGGCAGATTGAGATGCTGAAGAAGGAAGTGGGTAACTTTCAGCAACGCTTGAAACTGCCACCCACCCAAGCAGCCACCAAGCTGATGCAACCACTGCAGCCAGCACAACTGCAACAACTGCAGCAGAACGCGCAACAGAAGACGCAACTGCCACAGAGGGAGAAGCAGCAAACTCAACAGAAGCGGCAACAGCAACTGCAACAACAACTGCAGCAGCCACAACTGCATCAAGAGGAACTACAACGGGTGCAGCAGCAACTGCAGCAACTGAAGCAGCAGCGACCGCGGCAACCGCGGCAACCGCAGCAACGGCAGCCACCGCAGCAACCGCAGCCACCGCAGCAACAGCAGCCACCGCAGCAACGGCAGCCACCGCAGCAACGGCAGCCACCGCAGCTGCAACAACAGCAGCAACAAGAGAAGCATCCATCCCAATCCACCAACAGGGCAGATGCAGATGTGCCCAACCGAGAAGAAGGCGCCACCTGGAGTCAGGTCGTGCGACGACGATCTCAAAAGCCTCCCTCTTCCAGGGTCAGGCAACAAGAGAGGCTTCTTGAGAGATGGAAGCCCAAAGGGGCAGCAATTATTATCGCGCGCAAGACTGAAGATGTGCCCTATGCGGATATTATCCGTTCAGCCCGCACCCAGGTCTCAGTAGGCGCACTGGGACTGAAGGTGTCGCAGGTGCGGAGCACGCAGAAGGGTGAGATGCTCCTGGAGGTTAAAGGAGCAACAGATGGCGCATTAGAGACCTTCACCTCTAAGCTGCAGGAGGCTGTTGGTAATGTGGCTACAATACGCCAGCCAAACCGGCAGACAAGGATTTTAGTCCTTGGGATTGAGCGTTCGGCAACCGAGGCAGAGGTACATGCTGCAATGCCAGAAGGTTCCAATGCTAAGGTTGTAAGTCTTGAGCCAATGGGACGCGAACGCCAGATGGCCAGGGTGCAGCTATCCATCCCAACTGCACTGGCGCTCCTCAAGGGAGGAAGTATAGAAATCGGCTGGAGCGTATGCCGCATAAGATCCCTAGAAAAGAAAGGAAATGCCCAGCGCTGCTATAAATGCCTCCAAGAGGGGCACATAGCAGCTGCCTGCAAGAACACCGCAGTGGGCAATGTTTGCTACCGATGTGGCCAAGAAGGGCACGTGATCCGGGACTGTCGACATCAACCCAAGTGCCCCGTGTGTAGCCAGGTTGATGGACGCGACACTGGACACATAGTGGGTAGCCGAGGATGCCTGGGTGCTGCCCAGAAGCCTGCCCGCAAGACCGCTCCTCGAGGCGGCAGAAGAGGACCAACAGCCTCCTAATGGCAGGGACGTTCAAGTTCCTGCAGGCCAACCTTCAGCACTGCCAACTGGCCCAGGACCTTCTCTGGCAGTTTGTAGCTGAGGAGGGAACGCACATTGTAATTGCCAGTGAGTATTACAATGTTGCGAAAAGAAAAGGATGGTACACAGACCGTACTGGCTTAGCGGCCATTGGTGTTTGCCCAGAGTGTCCAATTGCTCCGGGAGAGGTTGAAAGAGGGGAGGGGTATGTTGCTGTGAAGATGGCCGACATGGTTGTCTACAGTTGCTACTTCTCCCCGAATCGCCCCTTCCCGGAGTTTGAGGACTTCTTGAAGAAATTAGAGGAAAGCTTGTCCAGATGGCAAGGTGAAAAATTCATTGTGGCTGGTGATTTTAATGCCAAGTCAGAAGAGTGGCGATCAGGCCGTACGGACATCCGTGGGTATGCCTTGGGGGAGTGGATTGCTTACAATCGACTGGAAACAGTCAATGTTGGCAACACTCCTACCCGAGTGCATCAAGGATACGGGTCCATTATTGATATCACCTTTGCCTCAGAGAGCCTAGCCCGAAAAATAGAAGGCTGGGCGGTACTGGACAAGGAGCTATCTGGGAGCGACCACCGGTGTATCGGCTTCTCCATCCGCCGGGAAGTTGAGGTCGCTGCTCCACAAAAGCTGGTAAGAAAGTGGGCCGTTAGGAAGCTGAATAGCGACCGTTTGAAGGCTAGCTATCTTGCTCTCACATGGGATCAAGAAGAAGAGCAAGAAGGCAATGCGGAGGTGGCAGCCGAGAGGATGATCAAGACTGTCACCAAAGCTTGCGATGTAGCCATGCCCAGGCAAGGTCCACCAAAGAAGAGGAGGGCTGTTTACTGGTGGACCAACAAGATTGCCGAATTGAGAAAAGAGTGCAACCGTCAGCGCCGGATATACCAGCGTAGTAGTGGCCGCGAAGGGGCCGGGGCAGTTGCACCCGAATACCAGCTGGCTCGTAAAAGGCTGAAGAAGGCCATCAAGGACAGCAAGAGTGCTGCATGGCGAGAGCTATGTGAGATGGCGGATGACGACCCATTTGGAAAGCCTTATAAGTTAGTGCTGAAGAAGCTCAAAGGCCTCTCAGCAATGAGCCGAATGGAGCCGGATGTTGTGGGTCAAATCATTGATGGCTTGTTCCCACAGCAGCCACCACCAATGGTAACGCTACCAATAGTAGAAGAGGATGGTATATCCCTCCTAGGCACCGCGGAGGTTGATGCAGCAGTCAATAGACTGCGGGGTAAGTATTGGAAGGCTCCAGGCCCGGATGAGATTCCAAATCCAGTCTGGAGCGCCATACATTCAGTTGACCCAGCACTGCTTGTTGATACATTCAATGCGGCAATTGTTGGGGGACTGTTCCCTGTGCGATGGAAGAAAGCCAGGCTAGCGTTGATTGATAAGAAGGATAAACCACCTGGTCTACCATCCTCTTATCGTCCACTTTGTCTGCTAGACAATGTTGGGAAACTTCTAGAAAGAGTGATAGCCAATTGTTTGGAGAGCTATCTGAAGGAAAGAGACATAATCTCTGATAGCCAGTACGGTTTTCAAACTGGACGCTGCACATCAGATGCTGGGGTCCGGCTGAAGAGGATAGCCAAGTCAGCGATTGATATGCGCCAGTTTTGCGCAGCCGTCAGCCTCGACATAAGAAATGCGTTCAATTCAATCCCATGGAAGATGATATTGGAAGCTCTTGTGAACGCAGGAGTGCCCGCATACCTGCTCAGGATGATCAGCAGCTATCTTAGCTGCCGTGAAATCCAAGCAGAGACGTCTGCTGGTACAGTAAAGCGTGTAGCGGTGAATACTGTTTAACACGAGCGGTTCACGCCGGTCCGACTGTATTCCGCATGAAATGAAATAAATTCTATAACAGATGATTTCTATTCTTAATCTTCTGCCTCTATTTCACATTAAATAATGGTATTTACATCGGCGACTGCACACATTGTGTGCGAGTGGCCCTGTTACACTCTTGTACACAGATTCTATTCGCTCCGCGACACTCCGGGCGGCAAAAAAAAAAAAAAAAAAAAAAATGAACAAATAAACAAAAAGAAATAAAAATGAAAACAAAATAAAACGACAATAACAAAGAAAGAAAGAAGAAAAAATAATAGAGAAACAAAAACAAAAATAAAAATAAATAAATAAATAAAATAAAATAAAAAAGGAAAAGGGGGAAAAGAAAGAAGAAGAGGGGTAAAAAAAAAGGGTACTCCGAACAATATAGAAAAATTAAGCTAATTAATGAAACTTAGGCTAAAGAGGGGTAAAACTGAAATAGGGGGAGAGTAATAGTAACTAACAGGGTAATATAAATAAAATACAATAACAGAGCAGAGCTTCTAAGATAACCAAGTGAGAAAAACTTTAACAATTATAACAAAATAAATTAATAACAAGGTGTAAAAATTATTATCATTACAATCATGAGGAACTTCAAAATCAGGTGGAACATATTAAAGGAAAAGGTAGAGAAAGTAATGAGAAAGAGAGATATTAATTGATAAATAGGTAGGTAGTTAAGAAAAGAGAGAAAGAAAACAAAGAGGAGAAAAAAAAGGTGATGATAAAAACAAGTGAATAAATAAATAGGATAAAAGGATGGGGTTAAAAATTGTCTAGTTAAAATGTAACAAAATAAAATTTCTAATAATAATTATTCAGAATCAGCCTCTTCTAAGTTGTATCGCTCAAATTTATCGCAGTTGAAGCGTTGGAGTTGAAGATTGTCTCTTGTGGTTTCCATGTGTTCAACCTCTTCTCGTAAGCTGTCAATTTTTAATTGGATTTTGGCCAGCTTCTGCTTTGCACGGCGACGTGTACAGTACATTTTTCGGCTGTTTTGTCCCCGTTTTTTTTTTACTGCGTCTTTTTGCTCTTTCTTCCAGAGATAAATAACGACTCGATTGTATGCGGCGATCCTCTTCCTCCAAATATTTCTCTTCTATGTGAGAGTAGTCCGCTGTTTGTAGGATCTGCATTGTAAGGTAATTGTTGTGGGCATCTTTCATGCTCTCTCGCTCATTTTCATAATTGTGCGTGTAGTGTGGAGCCGCGAGGTAGTTCAAAAGATTCTCCAAGTGCGAACGGTCCATGGTAAGCCTGGAAAGAGAAGAACATTAGTGTTGATTTCACGTTGAATAGAACAGTACGGAGGCCGCATGTCACTTATTCAATGTGAGGGAAAGACAAAGGAGTTAAGGAAAGGGATGAGGAAAGAAGAGGGAGGAAGTGTGTGAATAGTTTAATCTATTTCTAGTGGATAAATCGCGTTGACTGGGCGAGTGATTGTATTGTGATTAGGCATTAGGATGTCTACAGACCGAATGCGTCCATCACGACCATGGTTCAATTTTTCAATTTTTCCTATTTTCCAATTTATTCTAGGTTTGTTATTATCCGAAATTTGTACTATGGTACCTAATGTAGGGGTCAAGGGAGAGAAGTTTTGATTTGTACAGATGCGGTTTTTTTCTTTTAAGAATTGCAGATAGATTCCTCGCCAACTATGCCAAAATGTGTTCAAGGTGGATAGTTGTTTTTTATATAAAAGACGCAGTCCTTCCTTGGCGAGGGACGAATAGGTGATATTATCACTTTGTATAGTATTTGTTGCGACGGTTAGATGTGTTGTGTTTAGAAGATGAGCGGGGGTTAGAAGAGTGTTCTCATTTGCGTCGATATAGCAGAGAGGACGCGTGTTCAAAACAGCTTCAATGTGAGTGAGAATTGTTTGGAGTTCAAGAAATGTGAACAGTTTTTTTCGGAAACTCTTTTTTAAACATTTTTTTGTGAGATCAATCATTTTTTCGTATAATCCTCCTTGCCATGGACTAAGAGGTTTTGTGAATTCCCAATTAAATGTGGGGTGGAGGTCTTGCAATGCCTTAAACTGATTAGCATTGTCGGAGTAGAATGTGGTGGGTGTTCCACGTCTGTTTGAGAATCGTTGGACTGCGAGTGAGAATTGAAGGAGGGACATATTTGGAACAAGTTCCAAGTGCACTGCACGCGTTGTGAAGCATGTGAAAATGCAGCCGTATCCCTTGGCTACTTCATCCGTGCTTGTTAAATACAAGATAGGTCCAAAATAATCCAGCCCTGTAAATATAAATGGTAGAGAGGGGGTTGTTCGTATGGATGGTAAGGGAGGCATGTCTGGATATTTGAATGGTCTGCCTTCAACCTTTTTACAGATAACGCAAGATTGTAGGATTTGCTTCACAGATTGTCTACCGCAAGGGATCCAGAAGTGTTTTCTGAGCATTGCTAAAAGGTGGGATACTCCGGCATGCAATAAAATGACATGATAGTGATAAATCAGTTTTTTTGTGTAAGTGCTCTCTTTAGGGAGCAGAATGGGTGCTATGCCATCAGTATTGATAAAACGATTCCCGCAACGTAGAATATCAAGTTTCTGATCTAGGAAGAGAGCAAATTTCTTCTGTAACTCATCTTTTCTGTCCTTTTTGATAATGTCTATAGTGGAAGCAAAGTGCTTATTTTGGACATATTGGAGCCATTTCAATTGTGCTTTCTCGATATTTGATTTTGTGATAGGCCCTCCCAAACGGTCAACAAATTTGAGCAGATATGCGGTTACCCTCCAGAGTTTTGGTAATGATGAGTACTGTTCATGAACAAGTCCAAAGGGAGGCATGAGTGATGTAACAGAGTAGGTCACCATGGATATTTCTGTTGGTGATGATTCAAGTAGTTCATTTGAAGGTTCAGGAAGAAGTTTTGAGGGCTCAATCCAATGCTCTTCTGACTGTTGAAGCCACCCTGGGCCTGTCCACCATAATTCATCAACAAGATCTTCGGAGGTAGGTTTTGTGAGGAAGTCAGCTGGATTGTATCTAGATGGTACAAAGCGAATTTCTGAGACACCAAGCTTTTTTATTTCCTGAATACGGTTTTGTACAAAGAGGGGCAAGATTTTCTGTGAGTGATACCAGCTAATCACGCATTGAGAATCTGACCAAAGAATAATACGTTGTATATGCAATGTTGCATGTTGCTGGAAAAAATGAATTATTCGAGCACCTATTGTAGCAGCAAGCAACTCCATGCGAGGTATTGTTATTACTTTCTTCTTTGAGAGTGGTATGAGACGAGTTTTTGAAAATACAAGATGGCATGAAGCCTCCCTGTTACAGTTTACTGTGCGTAGATATAAGGCGGCACCGTACAGGTGTTGCGAAGCGTCTGAAAAACAATGTAATTCATTTCTTGATAATTCATCAGTGGAAATTATTCTTGGAATTTTCAGTTCATAGAGTTTAGGCAAAGAAAAAACAATGTTTCTCCACGCTGATGTAAACTTATGAATTTCTTCGTCCCAAGTTTTGGATTCGTTCCATATAGTGTGCATAAAGATCTTAATGTGTACAACGTGAGGTAAGAAATATCCGCAAGGGTCGAAGAAGGAGGCTAACACGGATAGTATATTACGTTTTGTGCACTTTGTGTACGAAGAAAAATCCTCAATGTTGTGTTTCAGGGAAAGAGTGTCTTCTTTCCGATCCCAATTTAAACCAAGAACACTGCATGTATTCTCTGGTGTAGGTAAGAGGCTTGATTGATCAATTTTTTTACAAAATTCTTCATCATTTGATGTCCATTGTCGTAAATTCATAGATGCTGAGCTAAAAATTTTCTTTGCTTCGTTGTATAATTCGAGAGCTTCCAAGGTGGTAGAAACTCCGGTGATAAGGTTGTCCACATAGAAATGATCAAGGAGTTTGTATTTGAGAGGTGACTGAGATTCGTTGAGGTGTGTGTGAACTACAGCATTGAGGAGGAAGGGACTACTTATGGTCCCAAATGGTACACGAGTGAAACGAAGTGTGATGAAAGGACCATCTGTTTGGTCTGTGGATTGTAACCATAAGAAGCGAACGTAGTCTCGATCAATTAAGTTTAGTCCGACTTCCAGAAAGGCTCTTTGGATATCTGCAATTAAGGCTATTAAATAGAAACGAAAGTTTAATATTAATCCACAGAGATTTTCTAGTAGGAGGGGACCTCTGTACATAGATTCATTCAGGGAGCGATGATTTTTTGAACTGGCTGAGGCATCATAGACTATTCGTAGTTCTTTGTGTGACTTTATGACCGGGTGGTGGGGAATGTAATGAGCGGTAGGTTTAAGCAGGTCTTCTTGAGGTACTCGTTCCACAATACCCAAGTCTAGATTTTTCATTATCGAGTTGTGATAAGTTTGTAGAATATGTGGTTGCTTGCATAACTGACGTAGAAGGGCTCGTAATCTTCCTTGCGCCAATCCAAAATTCGTGGGTATATGGGGTGGAAATTGAATCCAAGGGAAGGAGACAAAATAACGTCCGTCCTGGAAGCTGAGTGAATCATGAAAACGTGCTACTGCTGCGTCTTCGTCCTGGGTAGAAGGATTATCAACTATACCAATGTTTTCCAGTTCATAGAACTGAGTGAAATCGCGAATGCTAGCTTTAGGACCATCGGTAGGTGTTATGGCAAGCATTGATGTGATCGGCTTGTCCATAAAGGTTGTGGTGTTGTATCTTCCGGCAATAATCCAGCCCGCGATTGAGTTCTGAAGAGCCACTGTGGGTGTAAGGGGTATCCGACCAGGAAGAAGGAAGTCTAACTCATAATCAGCGCCTATTAGTATTTGGACCTCCATGTTGCTATCATTAGGAGCGAGAGGTAGTTCTTGGAATTGACCTATTTTATCAAACTGGGATAATTCGTAGGCCTTAGGATACAAATTGTGTGAAATAACATCAATAGAATGTCCTTTAATTGTTAGTAAAGTCCCATTGATTGTCTGAATTGAAAATTCTACTAGATTTGTTTGTATATATCTAGTGGTACTGTCATTGAATGTGCGCACAGGTATATCTTCGCGACCTAAATTCTTGAGACGTAAGAGGCGTGCTAAGGAGGAAGAAATATACGTTCGGGAGCATCCGTTGTCTGTCATTGAACGGGCTTTCGCTATTCTTTCTCCATTTGTTGCAGTGACTATAGCAGTCCGCATGATTGTTTCTTCCTTAAATGCAAGACAAGATATTTCTGGAGAGGAATTTCTTTGTGAAGATGGAGGAATAGTTGTAACTGGTGATTGTTGACCAGGTGTTGAAGAAATTGATGAGAACTTTGCAGGGCACAAACTACGGTGATGTTTTTTGAAAGCTTTACAATGAGGACAAGAACGTTTGCTGTAACAGTCATTTGAGGAATGGCTTTTTCGTAAACAGATGATGCAGCCGTTACTTCCAAGTTTTTTGAGACGAGCTTCCCTTGTGGGAAATTGGTCGCATTGATCTGCGTAGTGGTCTCCAGAACAATAGAAACAAATCTTTCTATCAACAGATAGTAGTGCTTCTGTGGAGTCGGTTGAATGAGAATATCTAGAATAACTTCCCGAATAACTTGATGTAAGGTGTTGATTCTGTTGTCTTGCT
The DNA here is from genome assembly GCA_035079385.1 of Aspidiotus rigidus. Taxonomy (NCBI): domain Eukaryota; kingdom Metazoa; phylum Arthropoda; class Insecta; order Hemiptera; family Diaspididae; genus Aspidiotus; species Aspidiotus rigidus. The sequence goes on from JAVHKY010000052.1 coordinate 5,891,748, forward strand.
AAAATTTCCTTATTCAAGAGTTCACGGACTTCGCTCATACTTAGACCATCTTCCGAATCTAGATTCTGTCTGTGAATATCTAACGTGACATCGGCAGGAAATTTTTCTAGAACTACTGTGATGAAACCTGTATGATTAATATTTTCACCTGAAAGTTCCATGGTTGATAGCAAATTTTGAATCTCATTGAAAGTCGTTCGAAGATTGTAAGGTCGCATATCAGAGGGTTTTAATGCACGAAGAGCTTTATCAGCTGTAGATACAATCATTCTATTATTACCAAATAAATTCTCTAATGTGGCAAGGCCTGTCTCGTAGCTCGCAGAAGTGATAGGGAGGCCACTGACTGATTTAAGAGCTGGACCTGCTAAGTATGATCTGAGATAATTGAATTTTTCTACTTTGGAAATATTCTGTGAACCTATTGCGGCATTAAAGCTGTCGTAAAAGGAAGGCCATTCTAAAATGTTGCCAAAAAATTTTTTGATGTACAATTTAGGCAACCTTGTACTTGATTTGACTTCTGTGGTGTCATCTTTTTTCATGAGAATTTTATCTAATACCGCAGCCAATTTATCGTTGGACGAAGAGGAAGATGGAGGGTTATTTTCTGTTAATTTATTCAGGATTTCTACCATTTTATCCATGCAGCCTGCTTGTAGAGAATACGAATTTGTTCTTTCTTCTCTAGCACTTTCCTCATTAAGAAGTCTGATTTGGGAAGAGAGGGTGGCGAGATGTTCGTCAGTTTGAAGAATTAGATTTTCATTTTCTTGAAGAAGAGCATTATTATCTTCTTCGATAAATTCGTGCAGCTGGGACTGGAGAGTGACTAGGCGTTTTGATGCTGCGTTAATCTTATCGTAAAGTACTATTACCTCATCCTTGTTAAGTATCTTGTAATCCTGCGATAATTTTTCTCGAAGAGATCTTTTTAGAGGTCCTAACGACATCTTAATATTCCCTGGCATTCTTGCCGGAAATAAAGAGGAGAGAGGGAAAGAGAAAGAAAGAAAAAGAGAAGAAAGAAAAAAAAGAACTCGGGGAAGGCTGAAAAGAACAGAAGCGATTTACTCGCACGTCACTAATCAGTAGAAAAACGAAAGAAAGAGAGAGAAAGAAAAAGAAAAAAGAAAAAAAAGAATACGAGCTATAAAAGAGCGATTTTTAACCTGTAATATAAATGAGGTACCTACTACGCTCTACAGGCAGGATTTCTATGCGTGAACTGTTGATATGAACTGGTTCAGACTACTATGAACTATCTAGTATCTAGCTATGAAAGGTGGGGTTTTCCTACTATCTATTCGGGCGCCATGTAGCGGTGAATACTGTTTAACACGAGCGGTTCACGCCGGTCCGACTGTATTCCGCATGAAATGAAATAAATTCTATAACAGATGATTTCTATTCTTAATCTTCTGCCTCTATTTCACATTAAATAATGGTATTTACATCGGCGACTGCACACATTGTGTGCGAGTGGCCCTGTTACACTCTTGTACACAGATTCTATTCGCTCCGCGACAAAGCGCCCTGTTACTTGTGGGGTGCCGCAGGGGTCGGTCCTTGGGCCGCTTTTGTGGTGCGTCGCATTTAATGGAATCTTTAAGGTGAAGCTGCCACCGGGGGTTAAGCTTATCTGCTATGCGGATGACACCCTGGTGGTATGCACTGCCGAAACAACTGTAGCGGTGGAGAGCAGGGTAAACCGGGCCCTAGAGGATGTGATGCGTTGGATCGAGTCGGCTGGACTTGAACTAGCAGCAAGTAAGACGGAGGCCATTTTATTCACGACCCGTCGGAAGTTCAAGCCACCCACCTTTCGCCTGCGAGGTGTGGAAATTGAAACCAAGAAGCAAATGAAATACCTGGGCATCTGGTTTGACTCAACGCTGAGCTTCAGGCACCATTTCCTGATGGCAGCGGAAAAGGCAGGCCGGATAGTTGGCTACCTAAGCCGCCTGATGAGGAACCTAGGAGGACCGAGAGAAGCAAGGAGAAGGATCATGATGAGCATCGCCTTGTCGATCCTCCTATACGGTGCGCCAGTATGGGCCGACTGCATGAAGATACCATACCGAAGAAGAGAGATGGTAAAGATCCAACGAAGAGCTGCGCTGAGGTGTGTTAGTGCCTACCGCACTGTCTCGACGGAGGCTCTTTGTGTATTAGCACGTTCACCACCAATCGAGCTCCTTGCTGAGGAGAGAGCGGTGGTGTTCGAAGCAAAGAAGAGAACGACGACCAACCGAGAAGCTTTACGGGTCAAGCAGGAGGCCAGGCGCTCCTTGCTTGTAAAGTGGAAAGAAAGAATTGCCCAGAGTGAGCTGGGTACATGGACAACCCGTGTGCTAATACGCGACCTTGATGAGTGGATGAACCGACACCATGGTCAGCTGAACTTTCACCTGACGCAGGTGTTAAGCGGCCATGGCTGCTTCAACAAGTACCTTCACAAGAAGTTAAGGAAAGTTGAGCAGGCAACGTGTTCGCACTGTAACCAAGGGCGGGATGATGGACCACAACACACCTTATTTGAGTGTGAGGCGTGGAGGCGTGAGCGGGACGAGCTTAGTCGGTCTCTCCAAGAGATCGGGGTAGATGAAGCGCTCGACCCGAGTAGCCTGGTACCCACCATGCTAGGTTCCAAAGAAGCATGGAACCAGGTGTCTGCATTTGCGGCCACCATCATGAAGAGGAAGATGGACCAGGAATGGAATAGGCAAATGCAGAACCACGCTATGGCCTACTCAACACCTGTGTACCATCAACATCCAGATCTGCAGGAAGAAGAGGAAGAAGGATACCATCCAGATTGTTAGGGCCTTTATAGTTGTTGAAAGAATCTCGCGTTTATATGGTTGCTCCGCGTCCTCTATTCCGGTGAACTTACTACGGTACGTTCACTGTTCATACGAATATGTCTAACGAGCACCATACAGTGAGATTCACGCAACAGCGACTTATTACGCCTGATGTGATGTGATAGTGTCGTTTTTGTGACGTGAGTGCGTTCTCTAGTGCTGTTTCTTTTTTGTGCGTGCCAGGGGGGCATCGCAGCTTGGCGGTTGTCAAAGCAACTTGGCAGTTGCCGAGTAGAAGAGGGGGTTCGCGTAGGAGATTCCTCCTTCACTGAAGTTATACCCGAAAGGGTCGATTGCGGTGTTGGAGGAAACAATATTAAATGCATACGCAACCCGCACCTACTCCATTATGGATGACGGGCGGTGCTGCACATGCGACACACAAGCGATTATTATTATTATTATTATTATTATTATTATTATTATTATTATTATTATTATTATTATTATTATTATTATTATTATTATTATTATTATTATTATTATTATTATTATTATTATTATTATTATTATTATTATTATTATTCTCCCCCGTAAGGTACCACCTTGACGCAGTGGGGGGGCCTACGTGGTGTGTCGTCTGTTCTCTGATGGTAGCGTGCTCTGGGCTGTGGCTTTGCTGGGCGTTGGCGTGTTTGTGGATGGGGCGCTGCAACTAAGAGTACTAGGAGAAGGATACTCCGAGGCTAATTAAACCGTAGGGAAGGAAACCCTATACTTTTTTAAAAAACCACCTGTCTCCTTGCAGGTTAGGGCACGGGCCCATAGGATAAGGGAAGGACAACCCCGACAGAAAACCGTCAACTGGTGTAGGCAGTCACACCTGCATCAGGATCATCTTCATGTATGGGGTTACGTACTGTCTGGTGGCCCTCACGTCCTGTATGAATGGGGTTACGTACTGCTTTCATAGCCTTCACGTCCTGTTTGTATGGGGTTACGTATCGCCCTCTGGACCTTCACGTCCCATACCACTCTATTTGCCTGGCCCTGGTGGAGTCTCTTCCAGTGACTAGGTAGGAGATGGAAAACTCTGACAATGAAAACCCGGTCATAGCCGTAAGGTGTGTGCCTTTCCCTGCAAGGACCAAGCAGCTTGCGGGGGAAGTATGGCTCTGCAAGATGATCTGGGAAGGCGGAAGCAGCTTCCCAGATGACGCCTCACACTGCAACTTATTTTACAGATGAAAATGACAAATGATGAAGAGTCTGGTGCTGTTTCGGATACAGCAAACCGGCTCCCCACGCTGATGCGCTCAGGCGGCGAGGGGTCGGCGGGTATCGTCCCGGAATCCAATGATGAGGCAAACAACAGGGCGGAGGAAGCCCAAGAGACAGTTGACGCTACCAGTCAAGATGGTAAGCAGAAGGATGAAGAGAAGTCTACACCAAATGTAGAAGTGGAGTTGATTAGCTTCGATTCCCCACTGGCGTTGGGGACCCCTCCTACTGCGAAAGCAACAACGCCGCCATTGGAACGCGGGTATCATTCTTCCCCAGAAGATATCCGTACCCAACAGCAGAAGAAGAGGCCGGGCAAAAGGCTCAGGGTTGAGGGTGAGTCCTCACCTGAGACCCTTTTCACACGTGTGCCAGCTCCACCCAACCTGCCAGGAGGAAAGCTGAGAAAGGCCAATGCGGAGCTCAACAAAGTCATTGCTGCGTTCAAAGAGGAAAGCATGAGGAAGGATCTCAAGTTACTGAAGCTGCAAGAGGACCTCTCCGAGCAGCTCTCAAGAACCAAGCAGCAGAAGATCCAGCTTGGTAAGCAGCAGGATGAGATCGCGAAGCTCCAACTGCAGGTGCAACAGGCAATATCAATGAGGCCAAACGCAGAACAGCTCCTTGTAAAGCAATGCTCTGAGCAGAAGCGGCAGATTGAGATGCTGAAGAAGGAAGTGGGTAACTTTCAGCAACGCTTGAAACTGCCACCCACCCAAGCAGCCACCAAGCTGATGCAACCACTGCAGCCAGCACAACTGCAACAACTGCAGCAGAACGCGCAACAGAAGACGCAACTGCCACAGAGGGAGAAGCAGCAAACTCAACAGAAGCGGCAACAGCAACTGCAACAACAACTGCAGCAGCCACAACTGCATCAAGAGGAACTACAACGGGTGCAGCAGCAACTGCAGCAACTGAAGCAGCAGCGACCGCGGCAACCGCAGCAACGGCAGCCACCGCAGCAACCGCAGCAACAGCAGCCACCGCAGCAACAGCAGCCACCGCAGCAACGGCAGCCACCGCAGCTGCAACAACAGCAGCAACAAGAGAAGCATCCATCCCAATCCACCAACAGGGCAGATGCAGATGTGCCCAACCGAGAAGAAGGCGCCACCTGGAGTCAGGTCGTGCGACGACGATCTCAAAAGCCTCCCTCTTCCAGGGTCAGGCAACAAGAGAGGCTTCTTGAGAGATGGAAGCCCAAAGGGGCAGCAATTATTATCGCGCGCAAGACTGAAGATGTGCCCTATGCGGATATTATCCGTTCAGCCCGCACCCAGGTCTCAGTAGGCGCACTGGGACTGAAGGTGTCGCAGGTGCGGAGCACGCAGAAGGGTGAGATGCTCCTGGAGGTTAAAGGAGCAACAGATGGCGCATTAGAGACCTTCACCTCTAAGCTGCAGGAGGCTGTTGGTAATGTGGCTACAATACGCCAGCCAAACCGGCAGACAAGGATTTTAGTCCTTGGGATTGAGCGTTCGGCAACCGAGGCAGAGGTACATGCTGCAATGCCAGAAGGTTCCAATGCTAAGGTTGTAAGTCTTGAGCCAATGGGACGCGAACGCCAGATGGCCAGGGTGCAGCTATCCATCCCAACTGCACTGGCGCTCCTCAAGGGAGGAAGTATAGAAATCGGCTGGAGCGTATGCCGCATAAGATCCCTAGAAAAGAAAGGAAATGCCCAGCGCTGCTATAAATGCCTCCAAGAGGGGCACATAGCAGCTGCCTGCAAGAACACCGCAGTGGGCAATGTTTGCTACCGATGTGGCCAAGAAGGGCACGTGATCCGGGACTGTCGACATCAACCCAAGTGCCCCGTGTGTAGCCAGGTTGATGGACGCGACACTGGACACATAGTGGGTAGCCGAGGATGCCTGGGTGCTGCCCAGAAGCCTGCCCGCAAGACCGCTCCTTGAGGCGGCAGAAGAGGACCAACAGCCTCCTAATGGCAGGGACGTTCAAGTTCCTGCAGGCCAACCTTCAGCACTGCCAACTGGCCCAGGACCTTCTCTGGCAGTTTGTAGCTGAGGAGGGAACGCACATTGTAATTGCCAGTGAGTATTACAATGTTGCGAAAAGAAAAGGATGGTACACAGACCGTACTGGCTTAGCGGCCATTGGTGTTTGCCCAGAGTGTCCAATTGCTCCGGGAGAGGTTGAAAGAGGGGAGGGGTATGTTGCTGTGAAGATGGCCGACATGGTTGTCTACAGTTGCTACTTCTCCCCGAATCGCCCCTTCCCGGAGTTTGAGGACTTCTTGAAGAAATTAGAGGAAAGCTTGTCCAGATGGCAAGGTGAAAAATTCATTGTGGCTGGTGATTTTAATGCCAAGTCAGAAGAGTGGCGATCAGGCCGTACGGACATCCGTGGGTATGCCTTGGGGGAGTGGATTGCTTACAATCGACTGGAAACAGTCAATGTTGGCAACACTCCTACCCGAGTGCATCAAGGATACGGGTCCATTATTGATATCACCTTTGCCTCAGAGAGCCTAGCCCGAAAAATAGAAGGCTGGGCGGTACTGGACAAGGAGCTATCTGGGAGCGACCACCGGTGTATCGGCTTCTCCATCCGCCGGGAAGTTGAGGTCGCTGCTCCACAAAAGCTGGTAAGAAAGTGGGCCGTTAGGAAGCTGAATAGCGACCGTTTGAAGGCTAGCTATCTTGCTCTCACATGGGATCAAGAAGAAGAGCAAGAAGGCAATGCGGAGGTGGCAGCCGAGAGGATGATCAAGACTGTCACCAAAGCTTGCGATGTAGCCATGCCCAGGCAAGGTCCACCAAAGAAGAGGAGGGCTGTTTACTGGTGGACCAACAAGATTGCCGAATTGAGAAAAGAGTGCAACCGTCAGCGCCGGATATACCAGCGTAGTAGTGGCCGCGAAGGGGCCGGGGCAGTTGCACCCGAATACCAGCTGGCTCGTAAAAGGCTGAAGAAGGCCATCAAGGACAGCAAGAGTGCTGCATGGCGAGAGCTATGTGAGATGGCGGATGACGACCCATTTGGAAAGCCTTATAAGTTAGTGCTGAAGAAGCTCAAAGGCCTCTCAGCAATGAGCCGAATGGAGCCGGATGTTGTGGGTCAAATCATTGATGGCTTGTTCCCACAGCAGCCACCACCAATGGTAACGCTACCAATAGTAGAAGAGGATGGTATATCCCTCCTAGGCACCGCGGAGGTTGATGCAGCAGTCAATAGACTGCGGGGTAAGTATTGGAAGGCTCCAGGCCCGGATGAGATTCCAAATCCAGTCTGGAGCGCCATACATTCAGTTGACCCAGCACTGCTTGTTGATACATTCAATGCGGCAATTGTTGGGGGACTGTTCCCTGTGCGATGGAAGAAAGCCAGGCTAGCGTTGATTGATAAGAAGGATAAACCACCTGGTCTACCATCCTCTTATCGTCCACTTTGTCTGCTAGACAATGTTGGGAAACTTCTAGAAAGAGTGATAGCCAATTGTTTGGAGAGCTATCTGAAGGAAAGAGACATAATCTCTGATAGCCAGTACGGTTTTCAAACTGGACGCTGCACATCAGATGCTGGGGTCCGGCTGAAGAGGATAGCCAAGTCAGCGATTGATATGCGCCAGTTTTGCGCAGCCGTCAGCCTCGACATAAGAAATGCGTTCAATTCAATCCCATGGAAGATGATATTGGAAGCTCTTGTGAACGCAGGAGTGCCCGCATACCTGCTCAGGATGATCAGCAGCTATCTTAGCTGCCGTGAAATCCAAGCAGAGACGTCTGCTGGTACAGTAAAGCGTGTAGCGGTGAATACTGTTTAACACGAGCGGTTCACGCCGGTCCGACTGTATTCCGCATGAAATGAAATAAATTCTATAACAGATGATTTCTATTCTTAATCTTCTGCCTCTATTTCACATTAAATAATGGTATTTACATCGGCGACTGCACACATTGTGTGCGAGTGGCCCTGTTACACTCTTGTACACAGATTCTATTCGCTCCGCGACACTCCGGGCGGCAAAAAAAAAAAAAAAAAAAAAAATGAACAAATAAACAAAAAGAAATAAAAATGAAAACAAAATAAAACGACAATAACAAAGAAAGAAAGAAGAAAAAATAATAGAGAAACAAAAACAAAAATAAAAATAAATAAATAAATAAAATAAAATAAAAAAGGAAAAGGGGGAAAAGAAAGAAGAAGAGGGGTAAAAAAAAAGGGTACTCCGAACAATATAGAAAAATTAAGCTAATTAATGAAACTTAGGCTAAAGAGGGGTAAAACTGAAATAGGGGGAGAGTAATAGTAACTAACAGGGTAATATAAATAAAATACAATAACAGAGCAGAGCTTCTAAGATAACCAAGTGAGAAAAACTTTAACAATTATAACAAAATAAATTAATAACAAGGTGTAAAAATTATTATCATTACAATCATGAGGAACTTCAAAATCAGGTGGAACATATTAAAGGAAAAGGTAGAGAAAGTAATGAGAAAGAGAGATATTAATTGATAAATAGGTAGGTAGTTAAGAAAAGAGAGAAAGAAAACAAAGAGGAGAAAAAAAAGGTGATGATAAAAACAAGTGAATAAATAAATAGGATAAAAGGATGGGGTTAAAAATTGTCTAGTTAAAATGTAACAAAATAAAATTTCTAATAATAATTATTCAGAATCAGCCTCTTCTAAGTTGTATCGCTCAAATTTATCGCAGTTGAAGCGTTGGAGTTGAAGATTGTCTCTTGTGGTTTCCATGTGTTCAACCTCTTCTCGTAAGCTGTCAATTTTTAATTGGATTTTGGCCAGCTTCTGCTTTGCACGGCGACGTGTACAGTACATTTTTCGGCTGTTTTGTCCCCGTTTTTTTTTTACTGCGTCTTTTTGCTCTTTCTTCCAGAGATAAATAACGACTCGATTGTATGCGGCGATCCTCTTCCTCCAAATATTTCTCTTCTATGTGAGAGTAGTCCGCTGTTTGTAGGATCTGCATTGTAAGGTAATTGTTGTGGGCATCTTTCATGCTCTCTCGCTCATTTTCATAATTGTGCGTGTAGTGTGGAGCCGCGAGGTAGTTCAAAAGATTCTCCAAGTGCGAACGGTCCATGGTAAGCCTGGAAAGAGAAGAACATTAGTGTTGATTTCACGTTGAATAGAACAGTACGGAGGCCGCATGTCACTTATTCAATGTGAGGGAAAGACAAAGGAGTTAAGGAAAGGGATGAGGAAAGAAGAGGGAGGAAGTGTGTGAATAGTTTAATCTATTTCTAGTGGATAAATCGCGTTGACTGGGCGAGTGATTGTATTGTGATTAGGCATTAGGATGTCTACAGACCGAATGCGTCCATCACGACCATGGTTCAATTTTTCAATTTTTCCTATTTTCCAATTTATTCTAGGTTTGTTATTATCCGAAATTTGTACTATGGTACCTAATGTAGGGGTCAAGGGAGAGAAGTTTTGATTTGTACAGATGCGGTTTTTTTCTTTTAAGAATTGCAGATAGATTCCTCGCCAACTATGCCAAAATGTGTTCAAGGTGGATAGTTGTTTTTTATATAAAAGACGCAGTCCTTCCTTGGCGAGGGACGAATAGGTGATATTATCACTTTGTATAGTATTTGTTGCGACGGTTAGATGTGTTGTGTTTAGAAGATGAGCGGGGGTTAGAAGAGTGTTCTCATTTGCGTCGATATAGCAGAGAGGACGCGTGTTCAAAACAGCTTCAATGTGAGTGAGAATTGTTTGGAGTTCAAGAAATGTGAACAGTTTTTTTCGGAAACTCTTTTTTAAACATTTTTTTGTGAGATCAATCATTTTTTCGTATAATCCTCCTTGCCATGGACTAAGAGGTTTTGTGAATTCCCAATTAAATGTGGGGTGGAGGTCTTGCAATGCCTTAAACTGATTAGCATTGTCGGAGTAGAATGTGGTGGGTGTTCCACGTCTGTTTGAGAATCGTTGGACTGCGAGTGAGAATTGAAGGAGGGACATATTTGGAACAAGTTCCAAGTGCACTGCACGCGTTGTGAAGCATGTGAAAATGCAGCCGTATCCCTTGGCTACTTCATCCGTGCTTGTTAAATACAAGATAGGTCCAAAATAATCCAGCCCTGTAAATATAAATGGTAGAGAGGGGGTTGTTCGTATGGATGGTAAGGGAGGCATGTCTGGATATTTGAATGGTCTGCCTTCAACCTTTTTACAGATAACGCAAGATTGTAGGATTTGCTTCACAGATTGTCTACCGCAAGGGATCCAGAAGTGTTTTCTGAGCATTGCTAAAAGGTGGGATACTCCGGCATGCAATAAAATGACATGATAGTGATAAATCAGTTTTTTTGTGTAAGTGCTCTCTTTAGGGAGCAGAATGGGTGCTATGCCATCAGTATTGATAAAACGATTCCCGCAACGTAGAATATCAAGTTTCTGATCTAGGAAGAGAGCAAATTTCTTCTGTAACTCATCTTTTCTGTCCTTTTTGATAATGTCTATAGTGGAAGCAAAGTGCTTATTTTGGACATATTGGAGCCATTTCAATTGTGCTTTCTCGATATTTGATTTTGTGATAGGCCCTCCCAAACGGTCAACAAATTTGAGCAGATATGCGGTTACCCTCCAGAGTTTTGGTAATGATGAGTACTGTTCATGAACAAGTCCAAAGGGAGGCATGAGTGATGTAACAGAGTAGGTCACCATGGATATTTCTGTTGGTGATGATTCAAGTAGTTCATTTGAAGGTTCAGGAAGAAGTTTTGAGGGCTCAATCCAATGCTCTTCTGACTGTTGAAGCCACCCTGGGCCTGTCCACCATAATTCATCAACAAGATCTTCGGAGGTAGGTTTTGTGAGGAAGTCAGCTGGATTGTATCTAGATGGTACAAAGCGAATTTCTGAGACACCAAGCTTTTTTATTTCCTGAATACGGTTTTGTACAAAGAGGGGCAAGATTTTCTGTGAGTGATACCAGCTAATCACGCATTGAGAATCTGACCAAAGAATAATACGTTGTATATGCAATGTTGCATGTTGCTGGAAAAAATGAATTATTCGAGCACCTATTGTAGCAGCAAGCAACTCCATGCGAGGTATTGTTATTACTTTCTTCTTTGAGAGTGGTATGAGACGAGTTTTTGAAAATACAAGATGGCATGAAGCCTCCCTGTTACAGTTTACTGTGCGTAGATATAAGGCGGCACCGTACAGGTGTTGCGAAGCGTCTGAAAAACAATGTAATTCATTTCTTGATAATTCATCAGTGGAAATTATTCTTGGAATTTTCAGTTCATAGAGTTTAGGCAAAGAAAAAACAATGTTTCTCCACGCTGATGTAAACTTATGAATTTCTTCGTCCCAAGTTTTGGATTCGTTCCATATAGTGTGCATAAAGATCTTAATGTGTACAACGTGAGGTAAGAAATATCCGCAAGGGTCGAAGAAGGAGGCTAACACGGATAGTATATTACGTTTTGTGCACTTTGTGTACGAAGAAAAATCCTCAATGTTGTGTTTCAGGGAAAGAGTGTCTTCTTTCCGATCCCAATTTAAACCAAGAACACTGCATGTATTCTCTGGTGTAGGTAAGAGGCTTGATTGATCAATTTTTTTACAAAATTCTTCATCATTTGATGTCCATTGTCGTAAATTCATAGATGCTGAGCTAAAAATTTTCTTTGCTTCGTTGTATAATTCGAGAGCTTCCAAGGTGGTAGAAACTCCGGTGATAAGGTTGTCCACATAGAAATGATCAAGGAGTTTGTATTTGAGAGGTGACTGAGATTCGTTGAGGTGTGTGTGAACTACAGCATTGAGGAGGAAGGGACTACTTATGGTCCCAAATGGTACACGAGTGAAACGAAGTGTGATGAAAGGACCATCTGTTTGGTCTGTGGATTGTAACCATAAGAAGCGAACGTAGTCTCGATCAATTAAGTTTAGTCCGACTTCCAGAAAGGCTCTTTGGATATCTGCAATTAAGGCTATTAAATAGAAACGAAAGTTTAATATTAATCCACAGAGATTTTCTAGTAGGAGGGGACCTCTGTACATAGATTCATTCAGGGAGCGATGATTTTTTGAACTGGCTGAGGCATCATAGACTATTCGTAGTTCTTTGTGTGACTTTATGACCGGGTGGTGGGGAATGTAATGAGCGGTAGGTTTAAGCAGGTCTTCTTGAGGTACTCGTTCCACAATACCCAAGTCTAGATTTTTCATTATCGAGTTGTGATAAGTTTGTAGAATATGTGGTTGCTTGCATAACTGACGTAGAAGGGCTCGTAATCTTCCTTGCGCCAATCCAAAATTCGTGGGTATATGGGGTGGAAATTGAATCCAAGGGAAGGAGACAAAATAACGTCCGTCCTGGAAGCTGAGTGAATCATGAAAACGTGCTACTGCTGCGTCTTCGTCCTGGGTAGAAGGATTATCAACTATACCAATGTTTTCCAGTTCATAGAACTGAGTGAAATCGCGAATGCTAGCTTTAGGACCATCGGTAGGTGTTATGGCAAGCATTGATGTGATCGGCTTGTCCATAAAGGTTGTGGTGTTGTATCTTCCGGCAATAATCCAGCCCGCGATTGAGTTCTGAAGAGCCACTGTGGGTGTAAGGGGTATCCGACCAGGAAGAAGGAAGTCTAACTCATAATCAGCGCCTATTAGTATTTGGACCTCCATGTTGCTATCATTAGGAGCGAGAGGTAGTTCTTGGAATTGACCTATTTTATCAAACTGGGATAATTCGTAGGCCTTAGGATACAAATTGTGTGAAATAACATCAATAGAATGTCCTTTAATTGTTAGTAAAGTCCCATTGATTGTCTGAATTGAAAATTCTACTAGATTTGTTTGTATATATCTAGTGGTACTGTCATTGAATGTGCGCACAGGTATATCTTCGCGACCTAAATTCTTGAGACGTAAGAGGCGTGCTAAGGAGGAAGAAATATACGTTCGGGAGCATCCGTTGTCTGTCATTGAACGGGCTTTCGCTATTCTTTCTCCATTTGTTGCAGTGACTATAGCAGTCCGCATGATTGTTTCTTCCTTAAATGCAAGACAAGATATTTCTGGAGAGGAATTTCTTTGTGAAGATGGAGGAATAGTTGTAACTGGTGATTGTTGACCAGGTGTTGAAGAAATTGATGAGAACTTTGCAGGGCACAAACTACGGTGATGTTTTTTGAAAGCTTTACAATGAGGACAAGAACGTTTGCTGTAACAGTCATTTGAGGAATGGCTTTTTCGTAAACAGATGATGCAGCCGTTACTTCCAAGTTTTTTGAGACGAGCTTCCCTTGTGGGAAATTGGTCGCATTGATCTGCGTAGTGGTCTCCAGAACAATAGAAACAAATCTTTCTATCAACAGATAGTAGTGCTTCTGTGGAGTCGGTTGAATGAGAATATCTAGAATAACTTCCCGAATAACTTGATGTAAGGTGTTGATTCTGTTGTCTTGCTAAAATTTCCTTATTCAAGAGTTCACGGACTTCGCTCATACTTAGACCATCTTCCGAATCTAGATTCTGTCTGTGAATATCTAACGTGACATCGGCAGGAAATTTTTCTAGAACTACTGTGATGAAACCTGTATGATTAATATTTTCACCTGAAAGTTCCATGGTTGATAGCAAATTTTGAATCTCATTGAAAGTCGTTCGAAGATTGTAAGGTCGCATATCAGAGGGTTTTAATGCACGAAGAGCTTTATCAGCTGTAGATACAATCATTCTATTATTACCAAATAAATTCTCTAATGTGGCAAGGCCTGTCTCGTAGCTCGCAGAAGTGATAGGGAGGCCACTGACTGATTTAAGAGCTGGACCTGCTAAGTATGATCTGAGATAATTGAATTTTTCTACTTTGGAAATATTCTGTGAACCTATTGCGGCATTAAAGCTGTCGTAAAAGGAAGGCCATTCTAAAATGTTGCCAAAAAATTTTTTGATGTACAATTTAGGCAACCTTGTACTTGATTTGACTTCTGTGGTGTCATCTTTTTTCATGAGAATTTTATCTAATACCGCAGCCAATTTATCGTTGGACGAAGAGGAAGATGGAGGGTTATTTTCTGTTAATTTATTCAGGATTTCTACCATTTTATCCATGCAGCCTGCTTGTAGAGAATACGAATTTGTTCTTTCTTCTCTAGCACTTTCCTCATTAAGAAGTCTGATTTGGGAAGAGAGGGTGGCGAGATGTTCGTCAGTTTGAAGAATTAGATTTTCATTTTCTTGAAGAAGAGCATTATTATCTTCTTCGATAAATTCGTGCAGCTGGGACTGGAGAGTGACTAGGCGTTTTGATGCTGCGTTAATCTTATCGTAAAGTACTATTACCTCATCCTTGTTAAGTATCTTGTAATCCTGCGATAATTTTTCTCGAAGAGATCTTTTTAGAGGTCCTAACGACATCTTAATATTCCCTGGCATTCTTGCCGGAAATAAAGAGGAGAGAGGGAAAGAGAAAGAAAGAAAAAGAGAAGAAAGAAAAAAAAGAACTCGGGGAAGGCTGAAAAGAACAGAAGCGATTTACTCGCACGTCACTAATCAGTAGAAAAACGAAAGAAAGAGAGAGAAAGAAAAAGAAAAAAGAAAAAAAAGAATACGAGCTATAAAAGAGCGATTTTTAACCTGTAATATAAATGAGGTACCTACTACGCTCTACAGGCAGGATTTCTATGCGTGAACTGTTGATATGAACTGGTTCAGACTACTATGAACTATCTAGTATCTAGCTATGAAAGGTGGGGTTTTCCTACTATCTATTCGGGCGCCATGTAGCGGTGAATACTGTTTAACACGAGCGGTTCACGCCGGTCCGACTGTATTCCGCATGAAATGAAATAAATTCTATAACAGATGATTTCTATTCTTAATCTTCTGCCTCTATTTCACATTAAATAATGGTATTTACATCGGCGACTGCACACATTGTGTGCGAGTGGCCCTGTTACACTCTTGTACACAGATTCTATTCGCTCCGCGACAAAGCGCCCTGTTACTTGTGGGGTGCCGCAGGGGTCGGTCCTTGGGCCGCTTTTGTGGTGCGTCGCATTTAATGGAATCTTTAAGGTGAAGCTGCCACCGGGGGTTAAGCTTATCTGCTATGCGGATGACACCCTGGTGGTATGCACTGCCGAAACAACTGTAGCGGTGGAGAGCAGGGTAAACCGGGCCCTAGAGGATGTGATGCGTTGGATCGAGTCGGCTGGACTTGAACTAGCAGCAAGTAAGACGGAGGCCATTTTATTCACGACCCGTCGGAAGTTCAAGCCACCCACCTTTCGCCTGCGAGGTGTGGAAATTGAAACCAAGAAGCAAATGAAATACCTGGGCATCTGGTTTGACTCAACGCTGAGCTTCAGGCACCATTTCCTGATGGCAGCGGAAAAGGCAGGCCGGATAGTTGGCTACCTAAGCCGCCTGATGAGGAACCTAGGAGGACCGAGAGAAGCAAGGAGAAGGATCATGATGAGCATCGCCTTGTCGATCCTCCTATACGGTGCGCCAGTATGGGCCGACTGCATGAAGATACCATACCGAAGAAGAGAGATGGTAAAGATCCAACGAAGAGCTGCGCTGAGGTGTGTTAGTGCCTACCGCACTGTCTCGACGGAGGCTCTTTGTGTATTAGCACGTTCACCACCAATCGAGCTCCTTGCTGAGGAGAGAGCGGTGGTGTTCGAAGCAAAGAAGAGAACGACGACCAACCGAGAAGCTTTACGGGTCAAGCAGGAGGCCAGGCGCTCCTTGCTTGTAAAGTGGAAAGAAAGAATTGCCCAGAGTGAGCTGGGTACATGGACAACCCGTGTGCTAATACGCGACCTTGATGAGTGGATGAACCGACACCATGGTCAGCTGAACTTTCACCTGACGCAGGTGTTAAGCGGCCATGGCTGCTTCAACAAGTACCTTCACAAGAAGTTAAGGAAAGTTGAGCAGGCAACGTGTTCGCACTGTAACCAAGGGCGGGATGATGGACCACAACACACCTTATTTGAGTGTGAGGCGTGGAGGCGTGAGCGGGACGAGCTTAGTCGGTCTCTCCAAGAGATCGGGGTAGATGAAGCGCTCGACCCGAGTAGCCTGGTACCCACCATGCTAGGTTCCAAAGAAGCATGGAACCAGGTGTCTGCATTTGCGGCCACCATCATGAAGAGGAAGATGGACCAGGAATGGAATAGGCAAATGCAGAACCACGCTATGGCCTACTCAACACCTGTGTACCATCAACATCCAGATCTGCAGGAAGAAGAGGAAGAAGGATACCATCCAGATTGTTACGGCCTTTATAGTTGTTGAAAGAATCTCGCGTTTATATGGTTGCTCCGCGTCCTCTATTCCGGTGAACTTACTACGGTACGTTCACTGTTCATACGAATATGTCTAACGAGCACCATACAGTGAGATTCACGCAACAGCGACTTATTACGCCTGATGTGATGTGATAGTGTCGTTTTTGTGACGTGAGTGCGTTCTCTAGTGCTGTTTCTTTTTTGTGCGTGCCAGGGGGGCATCGCAGCTTGGCGGTTGTCAAAGCAACTTGGCAGTTGCCGAGTAGAAGAGGGGGTTCGCGTAGGAGATTCCTCCTTCACTGAAGTTATACCCGAAAGGGTCGATTGCGGTGTTGGAGGAAACAATATTAAATGCATACGCAACCCGCACCTACTCCATTATGGATGACGGGCGGTGCTGCACATGCGACACACAAGCGATTATTATTATTATTATTATTATTATTATTATTATTATTATTATTATTATTATTATTATTATTATTATTATTATTATTATTATTATTATTATTATTATTATTATTATTATTATTATTATTATTATTATTATTATTATTATTATTATTATTATTATTATTATTATTATTATTATTATTATTATTATTATTATTATTATTATTATTATTCTCCCCCGTAAGGTACCACCTTGACGCAGTGGGGGGGCCTACGTGGTGTGTCGTCTGTTCTCTGATGGTAGCGTGCTCTGGGCTGTGGCTTTGCTGGGCGTTGGCGTGTTTGTGGATGGGGCGCTGCAACTAAGAGTACTAGGAGAAGGATACTCCGAGGCTAATTAAACCGTAGGGAAGGAAACCCTATACTTTTTTAAAAAACCACCTGTCTCCTTGCAGGTTAGGGCACGGGCCCATAGGATAAGGGAAGGACAACCCCGACAGAAAACCGTCAACTGGTGTAGGCAGTCACACCTGCATCAGGATCATCTTCATGTATGGGGTTACGTACTGTCTGGTGGCCCTCACGTCCTGTATGAATGGGGTTACGTACTGCTTTCATAGCCTTCACGTCCTGTTTGTATGGGGTTACGTATCGCCCTCTGGACCTTCACGTCCCATACCACTCTATTTGCCTGGCCCTGGTGGAGTCTCTTCCAGTGACTAGGTAGGAGATGGAAAACTCTGACAATGAAAACCCGGTCATAGCCGTAAGGTGTGTGCCTTTCCCTGCAAGGACCAAGCAGCTTGCGGGGGAAGTATGGCTCTGCAAGATGATCTGGGAAGGCGGAAGCAGCTTCCCAGATGACGCCTCACACTGCAACTTATTTTACAGATGAAAATGACAAATGATGAAGAGTCTGGTGCTGTTTCGGATACAGCAAACCGGCTCCCCACGCTGATGCGCTCAGGCGGCGAGGGGTCGGCGGGTATCGTCCCGGAATCCAATGATGAGGCAAACAACAGGGCGGAGGAAGCCCAAGAGACAGTTGACGCTACCAGTCAAGATGGTAAGCAGAAGGATGAAGAGAAGTCTACACCAAATGTAGAAGTGGAGTTGATTAGCTTCGATTCCCCACTGGCGTTGGGGACCCCTCCTACTGCGAAAGCAACAACGCCGCCATTGGAACGCGGGTATCATTCTTCCCCAGAAGATATCCGTACCCAACAGCAGAAGAAGAGGCCGGGCAAAAGGCTCAGGGTTGAGGGTGAGTCCTCACCTGAGACCCTTTTCACACGTGTGCCAGCTCCACCCAACCTGCCAGGAGGAAAGCTGAGAAAGGCCAATGCGGAGCTCAACAAAGTCATTGCTGCGTTCAAAGAGGAAAGCATGAGGAAGGATCTCAAGTTACTGAAGCTGCAAGAGGACCTCTCCGAGCAGCTCTCAAGAACCAAGCAGCAGAAGATCCAGCTTGGCAAGCAGCAGGATGAGATCGCGAAGCTCCAACTGCAGGTGCAACAGGCAATATCAATGAGGCCAAACGCAGAACAGCTCCTTGTAAAGCAATGCTCTGAGCAGAAGCGGCAGATTGAGATGCTGAAGAAGGAAGTGGGTAACTTTCAGCAACGCTTGAAACTGCCACCCACCCAAGCAGCCACCAAGCTGATGCAACCACTGCAGCCAGCACAACTGCAACAACTGCAGCAGAACGCGCAACAGAAGACGCAACTGCCACAGAGGGAGAAGCAGCAAACTCAACAGAAGCGGCAACAGCAACTGCAACAACAACTGCAGCAGCCACAACTGCATCAAGAGGAACTACAACGGGTGCAGCAGCAACTGCAGCAACTGAAGCAGCAGCGACCGCGGCAACCGCAGCAACGGCAGCCACCGCAGCAACCGCAGCAACAGCAGCCACCGCAGCAACAGCAGCCACCGCAGCAACGGCAGCCACCGCAGCTGCAACAACAGCAGCAACAAGAGAAGCATCCATCCCAATCCACCAACAGGGCAGATGCAGATGTGCCCAACCGAGAAGAAGGCGCCACCTGGAGTCAGGTCGTGCGACGACGATCTCAAAAGCCTCCCTCTTCCAGGGTCAGGCAACAAGAGAGGCTTCTTGAGAGATGGAAGCCCAAAGGGGCAGCAATTATTATCGCGCGCAAGACTGAAGATGTGCCCTATGCGGATATTATCCGTTCAGCCCGCACCCAGGTCTCAGTAGGCGCACTGGGACTGAAGGTGTCGCAGGTGCGGAGCACGCAGAAGGGTGAGATGCTCCTGGAGGTTAAAGGAGCAACAGATGGCGCATTAGAGACCTTCACCTCTAAGCTGCAGGAGACTGTTGGTAATGTGGCTACAATACGCCAGCCAAACCGGCAGACAAGGATTTTAGTCCTTGGGATTGAGCGTTCGGCAACCGAGGCAGAGGTACATGCTGCAATGCCAGAAGGTTCCAATGCTAAGGTTGTAAGTCTTGAGCCAATGGGACGCGAACGCCAGATGGCCAGGGTGCAGCTATCCATCCCAACTGCACTGGCGCTCCTCAAGGGAGGAAGTATAGAAATCGGCTGGAGCGTATGCCGCATAAGATCCCTAGAAAAGAAAGGAAATGCCCAGCGCTGCTATAAATGCCTCCAAGAGGGGCACATAGCAGCTGCCTGCAAGAACACCGCAGTGGGCAATGTTTGCTACCGATGTGGCCAAGAAGGGCACGTGATCCGGGACTGTCGACATCAACCCAAGTGCCCCGTGTGTAGCCAGGTTGATGGACGCGACACTGGACACATAGTGGGTAGCCGAGGATGCCTGGGTGCTGCCCAGAAGCCTGCCCGCAAGACCGCTCCTCGAGGCGGCAGAAGAGGACCAACAGCCTCCTAATGGCAGGGACGTTCAAGTTCCTGCAGGCCAACCTTCAGCACTGCCAACTGGCCCAGGACCTTCTCTGGCAGTTTGTAGCTGAGGAGGGAACGCACATTGTAATTGCCAGTGAGTATTACAATGTTGCGAAAAGAAAAGGATGGTACACAGACCGTACTGGCTTAGCGGCCATTGGTGTTTGCCCAGAGTGTCCAATTGCTCCGGGAGAGGTTGAAAGAGGGGAGGGGTATGTTGCTGTGAAGATGGCCGACATGGTTGTCTACAGTTGCTACTTCTCCCCGAATCGCCCCTTCCCGGAGTTTGAGGACTTCTTGAAGAAATTAGAGGAAAGCTTGTCCAGATGGCAAGGTGAAAAATTCATTGTGGCTGGTGATTTTAATGCCAAGTCAGAAGAGTGGCGATCAGGCCGTACGGACATCCGTGGGTATGCCTTGGGGGAGTGGATTGCTTACAATCGACTGGAAACAGTCAATGTTGGCAACACTCCTACCCGAGTGCATCAAGGATACGGGTCCATTATTGATATCACCTTTGCCTCAGAGAGCCTAGCCCGAAAAATAGAAGGCTGGGCGGTACTGGACAAGGAGCTATCTGGGAGCGACCACCGGTGTATCGGCTTCTCCATCCGCCGGGAAGTTGAGGTCGCTGCTCCACAAAAGCTGGTAAGAAAGTGGGCCGTTAGGAAGCTGAATAGCGACCGTTTGAAGGCTAGCTATCTTGCTCTCACATGGGATCAAGAAGAAGAGCAAGAAGGCAATGCGGAGGTGGCAGCCGAGAGGATGATCAAGACTGTCACCAAAGCTTGCGATGTAGCCATGCCCAGGCAAGGTCCACCAAAGAAGAGGAGGGCTGTTTACCGGTGGACCAACAAGATTGCCGAATTGAGAAAAGAGTGCAACCGTCAGCGCCGGATATACCAGCGTAGTAGTGGCCGCAAAGGGGCCGGGGCAGTTGCACCCGAATACCAGCTGGCTCGTAAAAGGCTGAAGAAGGCCATCAAGGACAGCAAGAGTGCTGCATGGCGAGAGCTATGTGAGATGGCGGATGACGACCCATTTGGAAAGCCTTATAAGTTAGTGCTGAAGAAGCTCAAAGGCCTCTCAGCAATGAGCCGAATGGAGCCGGATGTTGTGGGTCAAATCATTGATGGCTTGTTCCCACAGCAGCCACCACCAATGGTAACGCTACCAATAGTAGAAGAGGATGGTATATCCCTCCTAGGCACCGCGGAGGTTGATGCAGCAGTCAATAGACTGCGGGGTAAGTATTGGAAGGCTCCAGGCCCGGATGAGATTCCAAATCCAGTCTGGAGCGCCATACATTCAGTTGACCCAGCACTGCTTGTTGATACATTCAATGCGGCAATTGTTGGGGGACTGTTCCCTGTGCGATGGAAGAAAGCCAGGCTAGCGTTGATTGATAAGAAGGATAAACCACCTGGTCTACCATCCTCTTATCGTCCACTTTGTCTGCTAGACAATGTTGGGAAACTTCTAGAAAGAGTGATAGCCAATTGTTTGGAGAGCTATCTGAAGGAAAGAGACATAATCTCTGATAGCCAGTACGGTTTTCAAACTGGACGCTGCACATCAGATGCTGGGGTCCGGCTGAAGAGGATAGCCAAGTCAGCGATTGATATGCGCCAGTTTTGCGCAGCCGTCAGCCTCGACATAAGAAATGCGTTCAATTCAATCCCATGGAAGATGATATTGGAAGCTCTTGTGAACGCAGGAGTGCCCGCATACCTGCTCAGGATGATCAGCAGCTATCTTAGCTGCCGTGAAATCCAAGCAGAGACGTCTGCTGGTACAGTAAAGCGCCCTGTTACTTGTGGGGTGCCGCAGGGGTCGGTCCTTGGGCCGCTTTTGTGGTGCGTCGCATTTAATGGAATCTTTAAGGTGAAGCTGCCACCGGGGGTTAAGCTTATCTGCTATGCGGATGACACCCTGGTGGTATGCACTGCCGAAACAACTGTAGCGGTGGAGAGCAGGGTAAACCGGGCCCTAGAGGATGTGATGCGTTGGATCGAGTCGGCTGGACTTGAACTAGCAGCAAGTAAGACGGAGGCCATTTTATTCACGACCCGTCGGAAGTTCAAGCCACCCACCTTTCGCCTGCGAGGTGTGGAAATTGAAACCAAGAAGCAAATGAAATACCTGGGCATCTGGTTTGACTCAACGCTGAGCTTCAGGCACCATTTCCTGATGGCAGCGGAAAAGGCAGGCCGGATAGTTGGCTACCTAAGCCGCCTGATGAGGAACCTAGGAGGACCGAGAGAAGCAAGGAGAAGGATCATGATGAGCATCGCCTTGTCGATCCTCCTATACGGTGCGCCAGTATGGGCCGACTGCATGAAGATACCATACCGAAGAAGAGAGATGGTAAAGATCCAACGAAGAGCTGCGCTGAGGTGTGTTAGTGCCTACCGCACTGTCTCGACGGAGGCTCTTTGTGTATTAGCACGTTCACCACCAATCGAGCTCCTTGCTGAGGAGAGAGCGGTGGTGTTCGAAGCAAAGAAGAGAACGACGACCAACCGAGAAGCTTTACGGGTCAAGCAGGAGGCCAGGCGCTCCTTGCTTGTAAAGTGGAAAGAAAGAATTGCCCAGAGTGAGCTGGGTACATGGACAACCCGTGTGCTAATACGCGACCTTGATGAGTGGATGAACCGACACCATGGTCAGCTGAACTTTCACCTGACGCAGGTGTTAAGCGGCCATGGCTGCCTCAACAAGTACCTTCACAAGAAGTTAAGGAAAGTTGAGCAGGCAACGTGTTCGCAGTGTAACCAAGGGCGGGATGATGGACCACAACACACCTTATTTGAGTGTGAGGCGTGGAGGCGTGAGCGGGACGAGCTTAGTCGGTCTCTCCAAGAGATCGGGGTAGATGAAGCGCTCGACCCGAGTAGCCTGGTACCCACCATGCTAGGTTCCAAAGAAGCATGGAACCAGGTGTCTGCATTTGCGGCCACCATCATGAAGAGGAAGATGGACCAGGAATGGAATAGGCAAATGCAGAACCACGCTATGGCCTACTCAACACCTGTGTACCATCAACATCCAGATCTGCAGGAAGAAGAGGAAGAAGGATACCATCCAGATTGTTAGGGCCTTTATAGTTGTTGAAAGAATCTCGCGTTTATATGGTTGCTCCGCGTCCTCTATTCCGGTGAACTTACTACGGTACGTTCACTGTTCATACGAATATGTCTAACGAGCACCATACAGTGAGATTCACGCAACAGCGACTTATTACGCCTGATGTGATGTGATAGTGTCGTTTTTGTGACGTGAGTGCGTTCTCTAGTGCTGTTTCTTTTTTGTGCGTGCCAGGGGGGCATCGCAGCTTGGCGGTTGTCAAAGCAACTTGGCAGTTGCCGAGTAGAAGAGGGGGTTCGCGTAGGAGATTCCTCCTTCACTGAAGTTATACCCGAAAGGGTCGATTCCGGTGTTGGAGGAAACAATATTAAATGCATACGCAACCCGCACCTACTCCATTATGGATGACGGGCGGTGCTGCACATGCGACACACAAGCGATTATTATTATTATTATTATTATTATTATTATTATTATTATTATTATTATTATTATTATTATTATTATTATTATTATTATTATTATTATTATTATTATTATTATTATTATTATTATTATTATTATTATTATTATTATTATTATTATTATTATTATTATTATTATTATTATTATTATTATTATTATTATTATTATTATTATTATTATTATTATTATTATTATTATTATTATTATTATTATTATTATTATTATTATTATTATTATTATTATTATTATTATTATTATTATTATTATTATTATTATTATTATTATTATTATTATTATTATTATTATTATTATTATTATTATTATTATTATTATTATTATTATTATTATTATTATTATTATTATTATTATTATTATTATTATTATTATTATTATTATTATTATTATTATTATTATTATTCTCCCCCGTAAGGTACCACCTTGACGCAGTGGGGGGGCCTACGTGGTGTGTCGTCTGTTCTCTGATGGTAGCGTGCTCTGGGCTGTGGCTTTGCTGGGCGTTGGCGTGTTTGTGGATGGGGCGCTGCAACTAAGAGTACTAGGAGAAGGATACTCCGAGGCTAATTAAACCGTAGGGAAGGAAACCCTATACTTTTTTAAAAAACCACCTGTCTCCTTGCAGGTTAGGGCACGGGCCCATAGGATAAGGGAAGGACAACCCCGACAGAAAACCGTCAACTGGTGTAGGCAGTCACACCTGCATCAGGATCATCTTCATGTATGGGGTTACGTACTGTCTGGTGGCCCTCACGTCCTGTATGAATGGGGTTACGTACTGCTTTCATAGCCTTCACGTCCTGTTTGTATGGGGTTACGTATCGCCATCTGGACCTTCACGTCCCATACCACTCTATTTGCCTGGCCCTGGTGGAGTCTCTTCCAGTGACTAGGTAGGAGATGGAAAACTCTGACAATGAAAACCCGGTCATAGCCGTAAGGTGTGTGCCTTTCCCTGCAAGGACCAAGCAGCTTGCGGGGGAAGTATGGCTCTGCAAGATGATCTGGGAAGGCGGAAGCAGCTTCCCAGATGACGCCTCACACTGCAACTTATTTTACAGATGAAAATGACAAATGATGAAGAGTCTGGTGCTGTTTCGGATACAGCAAACCGGCTCCCCACGCTGATGCGCTCAGGCGGCGAGGGGTCGGCGGGTATCGTCCCGGAATCCAATGATGAGGCAAACAACAGGGCGGAGGAAGCCCAAGAGACAGTTGACGCTACCAGTCAAGATGGTAAGCAGAAGGATGAAGAGAAGTCTACACCAAATGTAGAAGTGGAGTTGATTAGCTTCGATTCCCCACTGGCGTTGGGGACCCCTCCTACTGCGAAAGCAACAACGCCGCCATTGGAACGCGGGTATCATTCTTCCCCAGAAGATATCCGTACCCAACAGCAGAAGAAGAGGCCGGGCAAAAGGCTCAGGGTTGAGGGTGAGTCCTCACCTGAGACCCTTTTCACACGTGTGCCAGCTCCACCCAACCTGCCAGGAGGAAAGCTGAGAAAGGCCAATGCGGAGCTCAACAAAGTCATTGCTGCGTTCAAAGAGGAAAGCATGAGGAAGGATCTCAAGTTACTGAAGCTGCAAGAGGACCTCTCCGAGCAGCTCTCAAGAACCAAGCAGCAGAAGATCCAGCTTGGCAAGCAGCAGGATGAGATCGCGAAGCTCCAACTGCAGGTGCAACAGGCAATATCAATGAGGCCAAACGCAGAACAGCTCCTTGTAAAGCAATGCTCTGAGCAGAAGCGGCAGATTGAGATGCTGAAGAAGGAAGTGGGTAACTTTCAGCAACGCTTGAAACTGCCACCCACCCAAGCAGCCACCAAGCTGATGCAACCACTGCAGCCAGCACAACTGCAACAACTGCAGCAGAACGCGCAACAGAAGACGCAACTGCCACAGAGGGAGAAGCAGCAAACTCAACAGAAGCGGCAACAGCAACTGCAACAACAACTGCAGCAGCCACAACTGCATCAAGAGGAACTACAACGGGTGCAGCAGCAACTGCAGCAACTGAAGCAGCAGCGACCGCGGCAACCGCAGCAACGGCAGCCACCGCAGCAACCGCAGCAACAGCAGCCACCGCAGCAACAGCAGCCACCGCAGCAACGGCAGCCACCGCAGCAACGGCAGCCACCGCAGCTGCAACAACAGCAGCAACAAGAGAAGCATCCATCCCAATCCACCAACAGGGCAGATGCAGATGTGCCCAACCGAGAAGAAGGCGCCACCTGGAGTCAGGTCGTGCGACGACGATCTCAAAAGCCTCCCTCTTCCAGGGTCAGGCAACAAGAGAGGCTTCTTGAGAGATGGAAGCCCAAAGGGGCAGCAATTATTATCGCGCGCAAGACTGAAGATGTGCCCTATGCGGATATTATCCGTTCAGCCCGCACCCAGGTCTCAGTAGGCGCACTGGGACTGAAGGTGTCGCAGGTGCGGAGCACGCAGAAGGGTGAGATGCTCCTGGAGGTTAAAGGAGCAACAGATGGCGCATTAGAGACCTTCACCTCTAAGCTGCAGGAGGCTGTTGGTAATGTGGCTACAATACGCCAGCCAAACCGGCAGACAAGGATTTTAGTCCTTGGGATTGAGCGTTCGGCAACCGAGGCAGAGGTACATGCTGCAATGCCAGAAGGTTCCAATGCTAAGGTTGTAAGTCTTGAGCCAATGGGACGCGAACGCCAGATGGCCAGGGTGCAGCTATCCATCCCAACTGCACTGGCGCTCCTCAAGGGAGGAAGTATAGAAATCGGCTGGAGCGTATGCCGCATAAGATCCCTAGAAAAGAAAGGAAATGCCCAGCGCTGCTATAAATGCCTCCAAGAGGGGCACATAGCAGCTGCCTGCAAGAACACCGCAGTGGGCAATGTTTGCTACCGATGTGGCCAAGAAGGGCACGTGATCCGGGACTGTCGACATCAACCCAAGTGCCCCGTGTGTAGCCAGGTTGATGGACGCGACACTGGACACATAGTGGGTAGCCGAGGATGCCTGGGTGCTGCCCAGAAGCCTGCCCGCAAGACCGCTCCTCGAGGCGGCAGAAGAGGACCAACAGCCTCCTAATGGCAGGGACGTTCAAGTTCCTGCAGGCCAAACTTCAGCACTGCCAACTGGCCCAGGACCTTCTCTGGCAGTTTGTAGCTGAGGAGGGAACGCACATTGTAATTGCCAGTGAGTATTACAATGTTGCGAAAAGAAAAGGATGGTACACAGACCGTACTGGCTTAGCGGCCATTGGTGTTTGCCCAGAGTGTCCAATTGCTCCGGGAGAGGTTGAAAGAGGGGAGGGGTATGTTGCTGTGAAGATGGCCGACATGGTTGTCTACAGTTGCTACTTCTCCCCGAATCGCCCCTTCCCGGAGTTTGAGGACTTCTTGAAGAAATTAGAGGAAAGCTTGTCCAGATGGCAAGGTGAAAAATTCATTGTGGCTGGTGATTTTAATGCCAAGTCAGAAGAGTGGCGATCAGGCCGTACGGACATCCGTGGGTATGCCTTGGGGGAGTGGATTGCTTACAATCGACTGGAAACAGTCAATGTTGGCAACACTCCTACCCGAGTGCATCAAGGATACGGGTCCATTATTGATATCACCTTTGCCTCAGAGAGCCTAGCCCGAAAAATAGAAGGCTGGGCGGTACTGGACAAGGAGCTATCTGGGAGCGACCACCGGTGTATCGGCTTCTCCATCCGCCGGGAAGTTGAGGTCGCTGCTCCACAAAAGCTGGTAAGAAAGTGGGCCGTTAGGAAGCTGAATAGCGACCGTTTGAAGGCTAGCTATCTTGCTCTCACATGGGATCAAGAAGAAGAGCAAGAAGGCAATGCGGAGGTGGCAGCCGAGAGGATGATCAAGACTGTCACCAAAGCTTGCGATGTAGCCATGCCCAGGCAAGGTCCACCAAAGAAGAGGAGGGCTGTTTACTGGTGGACCAACAAGATTGCCGAATTGAGAAAAGAGTGCAACCGTCAGCGCCGGATATACCAGCGTAGTAGTGGCCGCAAAGGGGCCGGGGCAGTTGCACCCGAATACCAGCTGGCTCGTAAAAGGCTGAAGAAGGCCATCAAGGACAGCAAGAGTGCTGCATGGCGAGAGCTATGTGAGATGGCGGATGACGACCCATTTGGAAAGCCTTATAAGTTAGTGCTGAAGAAGCTCAAAGGCCTCTCAGCAATGAGCCGAATGGAGCCGGATGTTGTGGGTCAAATCATTGATGGCTTGTTCCCACAGCAGCCACCACCAATGGTAACGCTACCAATAGTAGAAGAGGATGGTATATCCCTCCTAGGCACCGCGGAGGTTGATGCAGCAGTCAATAGACTGCGGGGTAAGTATTGGAAGGCTCCAGGCCCGGATGAGATTCCAAATCCAGTCTGGAGCGCCATACATTCAGTTGACCCAGCACTGCTTGTTGATACATTCAATGCGGCAATTGTTGGGGGACTGTTCCCTGTGCGATGGAAGAAAGCCAGGCTAGCGTTGATTGATAAGAAGGATAAACCACCTGGTCTACCATCCTCTTATCGTCCACTTTGTCTGCTAGACAATGTTGGGAAACTTCTAGAAAGAGTGATAGCCAATTGTTTGGAGAGCTATCTGAAGGAAAGAGACATAATCTCTGATAGCCAGTACGGTTTTCAAACTGGACGCTGCACATCAGATGCTGGGGTCCGGCTGAAGAGGATAGCCAAGTCAGCGATTGATATGCGCCAGTTTTGCGCAGCCGTCAGCCTCGACATAAGAAATGCGTTCAATTCAATCCCATGGAAGATGATATTGGAAGCTCTTGTGAACGCAGGAGTGCCCGCATACCTGCTCAGGATGATCAGCAGCTATCTTAGCTGCCGTGAAATCCAAGCAGAGACGTCTGCTGGTACAGTAAAGCGCCCTGTTACTTGTGGGGTGCCGCAGGGGTCGGTCCTTGGGCCGCTTTTGTGGTGCGTCGCATTTAATGGAATCTTTAAGGTGAAGCTGCCACCGGGGGTTAAGCTTATCTGCTATGCGGATGACACCCTGGTGGTATGCACTGCCGAAACAACTGTAGCGGTGGAGAGCAGGGTAAACCGGGCCCTAGAGGATGTGATGCGTTGGATCGAGTCGGCTGGACTTGAACTAGCAGCAAGTAAGACGGAGGCCATTTTATTCACGACCCGTCGGAAGTTCAAGCCACCCACCTTTCGCCTGCGAGGTGTGGAAATTGAAACCAAGAAGCAAATGAAATACCTGGGCATCTGGTTTGACTCAACGCTGAGCTTCAGGCACCATTTCCTGATGGCAGCGGAAAAGGCAGGCCGGATAGTTGGCTACCTAAGCCGCCTGATGAGGAACCTAGGAGGACTGAGAGAAGCAAGGAGAAGGATCATGATGAGCATCGCCTTGTCGATCCTCCTATACGGTGCGCCAGTATGGGCCGACTGCATGAAGATACCATACCGAAGAAGAGAGATGGTAAAGATCCAACGAAGAGCTGCGCTGAGGTGTGTTAGTGCCTACCGCACTGTCTCGACGGAGGCTCTTTGTGTATTAGCACGTTCACCACCAATCGAGCTCCTTGCTGAGGAGAGAGCGGTGGTGTTCGAAGCAAAGAAGAGAACGACGACCAACCGAGAAGCTTTACGGGTCAAGCAGGAGGCCAGGCGCTCCTTGCTTGTAAAGTGGAAAGAAAGAATTGCCCAGAGTGAGCTGGGTACATGGACAACCCGTGTGCTAATACGCGACCTTGATGAGTGGATGAACCGACACCATGGTCAGCTGAACTTTCACCTGACGCAGGTGTTAAGCGGCCATGGCTGCCTCAACAAGTACCTTCACAAGAAGTTAAGGAAAGTTGAGCAGGCAACGTGTTCGCACTGTAACCAAGGGCGGGATGATGGACCACAACACACCTTATTTGAGTGTGAGGCGTGGAGGCGTGAGCGGGACGAGCTTAGTCGGTCTCTCCAAGAGATCGGGGTAGATGAAGCGCTCGACCCGAGTAGCCTGGTACCCACCATGCTAGGTTCCAAAGAAGCATGGAACCAGGTGTCTGCATTTGCGGCCACCATCATGAAGAGGAAGATGGACCAGGAATGGAATAGGCAAATGCAGAACCACGCTATGGCCTACTCAACACCTGTGTACCATCAACATCCAGATCTGCAGGAAGAAGAGGAAGAAGGATACCATCCAGATTGTTAGGGCCTTTATAGTTGTTGAAAGAATCTCGCGTTTATATGGTTGCTCCGCGTCCTCTATTCCGGTGAACTTACTACGGTACGTTCACTGTTCATACGAATATGTCTAACGAGCACCATACAGTGAGATTCACGCAACAGCGACTTATTACGCCTGATGTGATGTGATAGTGTCGTTTTTGTGACGTGAGTGCGTTCTCTAGTGCTGTTTCTTTTTTGTGCGTGCCAGGGGGGCATCGCAGCTTGGCGGTTGTCAAAGCAACTTGGCAGTTGCCGAGTAGAAGAGGGGGTTCGCGTAGGAGATTCCTCCTTCACTGAAGTTATACCCGAAAGGGTCGATTCCGGTGTTGGAGGAAACAATATTAAATGCATACGCAACCCGCACCTACTCCATTATGGATGACGGGCGGTGCTGCACATGCGACACACAAGCGATTATTATTATTATTATTATTATTATTATTATTATTATTATTATTATTATTATTATTATTATTATTATTATTATTATTATTATTATTATTATTATTATTATTATTATTATTATTATTATTATTATTATTATTATTATTATTATTATTATTATTATTATTATTATTATTATTATTATTATTATTATTATTATTATTATTATTATTATTATTATTATTATTATTATTATTATTATTATTCTCCCCCGTAAGGTACCACCTTGACGCAGTGGGGGGGCCTACGTGGTGTGTCGTCTGTTCTCTGATGGTAGCGTGCTCTGGGCTGTGGCTTTGCTGGGCGTTGGCGTGTTTGTGGATGGGGCGCTGCAACTAAGAGTACTAGGAGAAGGATACTCCGAGGCTAATTAAACCGTAGGGAAGGAAACCCTATACTTTTTTAAAAAACCACCTGTCTCCTTGCAGGTTAGGGCACGGGCCCATAGGATAAGGGAAGGACAACCCCGACAGAAAACCGTCAACTGGTGTAGGCAGTCACACCTGCATCAGGATCATCTTCATGTATGGGGTTACGTACTGTCTGGTGGCCCTCACGTCCTGTATGAATGGGGTTACGTACTGCTTTCATAGCCTTCACGTCCTGTTTGTATGGGGTTACGTATCGCCATCTGGACCTTCACGTCCCATACCACTCTATTTGCCTGGCCCTGGTGGAGTCTCTTCCAGTGACTAGGTAGGAGATGGAAAACTCTGACAATGAAAACCCGGTCATAGCCGTAAGGTGTGTGCCTTTCCCTGCAAGGACCAAGCAGCTTGCGGGGGAAGTATGGCTCTGCAAGATGATCTGGGAAGGCGGAAGCAGCTTCCCAGATGACGCCTCACACTGCAACTTATTTTACAGATGAAAATGACAAATGATGAAGAGTCTGGTGCTGTTTCGGATACAGCAAACCGGCTCCCCACGCTGATGCGCTCAGGCGGCGAGGGGTCGGCGGGTATCGTCCCGGAATCCAATGATGAGGCAAACAACAGGGCGGAGGAAGCCCAAGAGACAGTTGACGCTACCAGTCAAGATGGTAAGCAGAAGGATGAAGAGAAGTCTACACCAAATGTAGAAGTGGAGTTGATTAGCTTCGATTCCCCACTGGCGTTGGGGACCCCTCCTACTGCGAAAGCAACAACGCCGCCATTGGAACGCGGGTATCATTCTTCCCCAGAAGATATCCGTACCCAACAGCAGAAGAAGAGGCCGGGCAAAAGGCTCAGGGTTGAGGGTGAGTCCTCACCTGAGACCCTTTTCACACGTGTGCCAGCTCCACCCAACCTGCCAGGAGGAAAGCTGAGAAAGGCCAATGCGGAGCTCAACAAAGTCATTGCTGCGTTCAAAGAGGAAAGCATGAGGAAGGATCTCAAGTTACTGAAGCTGCAAGAGGACCTCTCCGAGCAGCTCTCAAGAACCAAGCAGCAGAAGATCCAGCTTGGCAAGCAGCAGGATGAGATCGCGAAGCTCCAACTGCAGGTGCAACAGGCAATATCAATGAGGCCAAACGCAGAACAGCTCCTTGTAAAGCAATGCTCTGAGCAGAAGCGGCAGATTGAGATGCTGAAGAAGGAAGTGGGTAACTTTCAGCAACGCTTGAAACTGCCACCCACCCAAGCAGCCACCAAGCTGATGCAACCACTGCAGCCAGCACAACTGCAACAACTGCAGCAGAACGCGCAACAGAAGACGCAACTGCCACAGAGGGAGAAGCAGCAAACTCAACAGAAGCGGCAACAGCAACTGCAACAACAACTGCAGCAGCCACAACTGCATCAAGAGGAACTACAACGGGTGCAGCAGCAACTGCAGCAACTGAAGCAGCAGCGACCGCGGCAACCGCAGCAACGGCAGCCACCGCAGCAACCGCAGCAACAGCAGCCACCGCAGCAACGGCAGCCACCGCAGCAACGGCAGCCACCGCAGCTGCAACAACAGCAGCAACAAGAGAAGCATCCATCCCAATCCACCAACAGGGCAGATGCAGATGTGCCCAACCGAGAAGAAGGCGCCACCTGGAGTCAGGTCGTGCGACGACGATCTCAAAAGCCTCCCTCTTCCAGGGTCAGGCAACAAGAGAGGCTTCTTGAGAGATGGAAGCCCAAAGGGGCAGCAATTATTATCGCGCGCAAGACTGAAGATGTGCCCTATGCGGATATTATCCGTTCAGCCCGCACCCAGGTCTCAGTAGGCGCACTGGGACTGAAGGTGTCGCAGGTGCGGAGCACGCAGAAGGGTGAGATGCTCCTGGAGGTTAAAGGAGCAACAGATGGCGCATTAGAGACCTTCACCTCTAAGCTGCAGGAGGCTGTTGGTAATGTGGCTACAATACGCCAGCCAAACCGGCAGACAAGGATTTTAGTCCTTGGGATTGAGCGTTCGGCAACCGAGGCAGAGGTACATGCTGCAATGCCAGAAGGTTCCAATGCTAAGGTTGTAAGTCTTGAGCCAATGGGACGCGAACGCCAGATGGCCAGGGTGCAGCTATCCATCCCAACTGCACTGGCGCTCCTCAAGGGAGGAAGTATAGAAATCGGCTGGAGCGTATGCCGCATAAGATCCCTAGAAAAGAAAGGAAATGCCCAGCGCTGCTATAAATGCCTCCAAGAGGGGCACATAGCAGCTGCCTGCAAGAACACCGCAGTGGGCAATGTTTGCTACCGATGTGGCCAAGAAGGGCACGTGATCCGGGACTGTCGACATCAACCCAAGTGCCCCGTGTGTAGCCAGGTTGATGGACGCGACACTGGACACATAGTGGGTAGCCGAGGATGCCTGGGTGCTGCCCAGAAGCCTGCCCGCAAGACCGCTCCTCGAGGCGGCAGAAGAGGACCAACAGCCTCCTAATGGCAGGGACGTTCAAGTTCCTGCAGGCCAAACTTCAGCACTGCCAACTGGCCCAGGACCTTCTCTGGCAGTTTGTAGCTGAGGAGGGAACGCACATTGTAATTGCCAGTGAGTATTACAATGTTGCGAAAAGAAAAGGATGGTACACAGACCGTACTGGCTTAGCGGCCATTGGTGTTTGCCCAGAGTGTCCAATTGCTCCGGGAGAGGTTGAAAGAGGGGAGGGGTATGTTGCTGTGAAGATGGCCGACATGGTTGTCTACAGTTGCTACTTCTCCCCGAATCGCCCCTTCCCGGAGTTTGAGGACTTCTTGAAGAAATTAGAGGAAAGCTTGTCCAGATGGCAAGGTGAAAAATTCATTGTGGCTGGTGATTTTAATGCCAAGTCAGAAGAGTGGCGATCAGGCCGTACGGACATCCGTGGGTATGCCTTGGGGGAGTGGATTGCTTACAATCGACTGGAAACAGTCAATGTTGGCAACACTCCTACCCGAGTGCATCAAGGATACGGGTCCATTATTGATATCACCTTTGCCTCAGAGAGCCTAGCCCGAAAAATAGAAGGCTGGGCGGTACTGGACAAGGAGCTATCTGGGAGCGACCACCGGTGTATCGGCTTCTCCATCCGCCGGGAAGTTGAGGTCGCTGCTCCACAAAAGCTGGTAAGAAAGTGGGCCGTTAGGAAGCTGAATAGCGACCGTTTGAAGGCTAGCTATCTTGCTCTCACATGGGATCAAGAAGAAGAGCAAGAAGGCAATGCGGAGGTGGCAGCCGAGAGGATGATCAAGACTGTCACCAAAGCTTGCGATGTAGCCATGCCCAGGCAAGGTCCACCAAAGAAGAGGAGGGCTGTTTACTGGTGGACCAACAAGATTGCCGAATTGAGAAAAGAGTGCAACCGTCAGCGCCGGATATACCAGCGTAGTAGTGGCCGCGAAGGGGCCGGGGCAGTTGCACCCGAATACCAGCTGGCTCGTAAAAGGCTGAAGAAGGCCATCAAGGACAGCAAGAGTGCTGCATGGCGAGAGCTATGTGAGATGGCGGATGACGACCCATTTGGAAAGCCTTATAAGTTAGTGCTGAAGAAGCTCAAAGGCCTCTCAGCAATGAGCCGAATGGAGCCGGATGTTGTGGGTCAAATCATTGATGGCTTGTTCCCACAGCAGCCACCACCAATGGTAACGCTACCAATAGTAGAAGAGGATGGTATATCCCTCCTAGGCACCGCGGAGGTTGATGCAGCAGTCAATAGACTGCGGGGTAAGTATTGGAAGGCTCCAGGCCCGGATGAGATTCCAAATCCAGTCTGGAGCGCCATACATTCAGTTGACCCAGCACTGCTTGTTGATACATTCAATGCGGCAATTGTTGGGGGACTGTTCCCTGTGCGATGGAAGAAAGCCAGGCTAGCGTTGATTGATAAGAAGGATAAACCACCTGGTCTACCATCCTCTTATCGTCCACTTTGTCTGCTAGACAATGTTGGGAAACTTCTAGAAAGAGTGATAGCCAATTGTTTGGAGAGCTATCTGAAGGAAAGAGACATAATCTCTGATAGCCAGTACGGTTTTCAAACTGGACGCTGCACATCAGATGCTGGGGTCCGGCTGAAGAGGATAGCCAAGTCAGCGATTGATATGCGCCAGTTTTGCGCAGCCGTCAGCCTCGACATAAGAAATGCGTTCAATTCAATCCCATGGAAGATGATATTGGAAGCTCTTGTGAACGCAGGAGTGCCCGCATACCTGCTCAGGATGATCAGCAGCTATCTTAGCTGCCGTGAAATCCAAGCAGAGACGTCTGCTGGTACAGTAAAGCGCCCTGTTACTTGTGGGGTGCCGCAGGGGTCGGTCCTTGGGCCGCTTTTGTGGTGCGTCGCATTTAATGGAATCTTTAAGGTGAAGCTGCCACCGGGGGTTAAGCTTATCTGCTATGCGGATGACACCCTGGTGGTATGCACTGCCGAAACAACTGTAGCGGTGGAGAGCAGGGTAAACCGGGCCCTAGAGGATGTGATGCGTTGGATCGAGTCGGCTGGACTTGAACTAGCAGCAAGTAAGACGGAGGCCATTTTATTCACGACCCGTCGGAAGTTCAAGCCACCCACCTTTCGCCTGCGAGGTGTGGAAATTGAAACCAAGAAGCAAATGAAATACCTGGGCATCTGGTTTGACTCAACGCTGAGCTTCAGGCACCATTTCCTGATGGCAGCGGAAAAGGCAGGCCGGATAGTTGGCTACCTAAGCCGCCTGATGAGGAACCTAGGAGGACCGAGAGAAGCAAGGAGAAGGATCATGATGAGCATCGCCTTGTCGATCCTCCTATACGGTGCGCCAGTATGGGCCGACTGCATGAAGATACCATACCGAAGAAGAGAGATGGTAAAGATCCAACGAAGAGCTGCGCTGAGGTGTGTTAGTGCCTACCGCACTGTCTCGACGGAGGCTCTTTGTGTATTAGCACGTTCACCACCAATCGAGCTCCTTGCTGAGGAGAGAGCGGTGGTGTTCGAAGCAAAGAAGAGAACGACGACCAACCGAGAAGCTTTACGGGTCAAGCAGGAGGCCAGGCGCTCCTTGCTTGTAAAGTGGAAAGAAAGAATTGCCCAGAGTGAGCTGGGTACATGGACAACCCGTGTGCTAATACGCGACCTTGATGAGTGGATGAACCGACACCATGGTCAGCTGAACTTTCACCTGACGCAGGTGTTAAGCGGCCATGGCTGCTTCAACAAGTACCTTCACGAGAAGTTAAGGAAAGTTGAGCAGGCAACGTGTTCGCACTGTAACCAAGGGCGGGATGATGGTCCACAACACACCTTATTTGAGTGTGAGGCGTGGAGGCGTGAGCGGGACGAGCTTAGTCGGTCTCTTCAAGAGATCGGGGTAGATGAAGCGCTCGACCCGAGTAGCCTGGTACCCACCATGCTAGGTTCCGAAGAAGCATGGAACCAGGTGTCTGCATTTGCGGCCACCATCATGAAGAGGAAGATGGACCAGGAATGGAATAGGCAAATGCAGAACCACGCTATGGCCTACTCAACACCTGTGTACCATCAACATCCAGATCTGCAGGAAGAAGAGGAAGAAGGATACCATCCAGATTGTTACGGCCTTTATAGTTGTTGAAAGAATCTCGCGTTTATATGGTTGCTCCGCGTCCTCTATTCCGGTGAACTTACTACGGTACGTTCACTGTTCATACGAATATATCTAACGAGCACCATACAGTGAGATTCACGCAACAGCGACTTATTACGCCTGGTGTGATGTGATAGTGTCGTTTTTGTGACGTGAGTGCGTTCTCTAGTGCTGTTTCTTTTTTGTGCGTGCCAGGGGGGCATCGCAGCTTGGCGGTTGTCAAAGCAACTTGGCAGTTGCCGAGTAGAAGAGGGGGTTCGCGTAGGAGATTCCTCCTTCACTGAAGTTATACCCGAAAGGGTCGATTCCGGTGTTGGAGGAAACAATATTAAATGCATTATTATTATTATTATTATTATTATTATTATTATTATTATTATTATTATTATTATTATTATTATTATTATTATTATTATTATTATTATTATTATTATTATTATTATTATTATTATTATTATTATTATTATTATTATTATTATTATTATTATTATTATTATTATTATTATTATTATTATTATTATTATTATTATTATTATTATTATTATTATTATTATTATTATTATTATTATTATTATTATTATTATTATTATTATTATTATTATTATTATTATTATTATTATTATTATTATTATTATTATTATTATTATTATTATTATTATTATTATTATTATTATTATTATTATTATTATTATTATTATTATTATTATTATTATTATTATTATTATTATTATTATTATTATTATTATTATTATTATTATTATTATTATTATTATTATTATTATTATTATTATTATTATTCTCCCCCGTAAGGTACCACCTTGACGCGGTGGGGGGGCCTACGTGGTGTGTCGTCTGTTCTCTGATGGTAGCGTGCTCTGGGCTGTGGCTTTGCTGGGCGTTGGCGTGTTTGTGGATGGGGTGACAGGCGAGTGTGCGGCACAGATTTGAATGTGTGGGATGATGAATGAATGAAGAGGTCCGGTTCCGGGTGCCATTGACTGGGCTGACCCCCCGGGCTGTGCGTCACCTGGAATCGAGGGGTTCATTGGCAGAACAGGCTGACCGCATGGGCTGCTACATGAACTCTGTCTCGCGCGAGTAGTTGCGGTCTGGGCGTGCTGACTGGGCTGGCCACCCGGGATGCGCTGCTGGGCCTGTAAACTAGGATGGCGTCTTGTGTCGGGAGGGTGCACATTGGGGTGGCTCTGGTGGGTTCCCTCCATGGTGCGGCGTCTTGTGCCTCTATGGTGCTACGCTGTGCCGGGTGGGTGCGTATTGGGGCTGCTCTGGTGGGTGCCTTCTGTGGTGCTTGACTGAGCTGAGTTGTCTGGTACCCTTGTGAATGCTGGGGTACTGGACTTGAGTGTCGAATGTGAGGATAGTGAGGTGTTGGCTGCGACTGTTTCACTTACTGTCTGCTTCTGGTCGGCGTTTGGTGGCGTTATGGTTTGGTGGCGGGTTGCTGTTGGGGTGCGGGTGGGGCGCTGCAACTAAGAGTACTAGGAGAAGGATACTCCGAGGCTAATTAAACCGTAGGGAAGGAAACCCTATAATTTTTAAAAAAACCACCTGTCTCCTTGCAGGCTAGGGCACGGGCTCATAGGATAAGGGAAGGACAACCCCGACAGAAAACCGTCAACTGGTGTAGGCAGTCACACCTGCATCAGGATCATCTTCATGTATGGGGTTACGTACTGTCTGGTGGCCCTCACGTCCTGTATGAATGGGGTTACGTACTGCTTTCATAGCCTTCACGTCCTGTTTGTATGGGGTTACGTATCGCCATCTGGACCTTCACGTCCCATACCACTCTATTTACCTGACATTGGTGGAGTTTCTTCCAGTGACTAGGTAGGAGATGGAAAACTCTGACAATGAAAACCCGGTCATAGCCGTAAGGTGTGTGCCTTTCCCTGCGAGGACCAAGCAGCTCGCGGGGGAAGTATGGTTCTGCAAGATGATCTGGGAAGGTGGAAGCAGCTTCCCAGATGACGCCTCACACTGCAACTCTATTCCAGATGAAGATGACGAAAGACGAAGATATTGGTGCCGATTCGGATTCGGCAAACCGGCTCCCCACGCTGATTCGCTCAGGCGGCGAGGGGTCGGGGGGTATCGTCCCCAAATCATATGATGAGGCAAACAACAGTGCCAAGGTGGACCAAGACGAGGCTTACACCACAGCTATGGTAGACAAGATAGTGCCCAAAGGGGGCGGGATTGCTACTAGTACACCGGTACATAGCCACCAGCAAGAGAAAGTCTACCACATCTTCAAGAAGTCCAACAAGGCGACAAGGACTCCACCTTCACCCAAAGACGACCACAGCGAACAGGAATTTGAGCAGGATCCTGAGAGGGGCTATCGCTCATCCCCTGAAGAGACCAACCGTAGGAAGCGGAAGAAGGTTGACACCAGTGGTACAAAGGCACCACTGGAACTCAACCGCTCATCCCCTGAAGAGACCAACCGTAGGAAGCGGAAGAAGGTTGACACCAGTGGTACAAAGGCACCACTGGAACTCAACCTCACCATCCCAAACCTTCCAGGTGGGAAGATGAAAGCTGAGAACTTCCGCCTTCAGCAGAAGATCATGCAGCTTGAGATGACAATGAAAGGCAAGGACAAGGAGCTCCGGAAACTCCAAACCCTTGTTGATCAACAAGCTGCAGCGCTAGTGGCCCAGAAGGTAAGCATTTCAGAGCTTACCAAGAAAGTCTTGGCTCTTGAAACTGGCCAGTCAGTGTCAAGACGACTGGAAACGCCGACGCCGACGCCAAAGCAGCAGCAACAGCAACAACTCCAGCAGCAGCAACAACAGCAAGCGCTGCGGAAAATGAAGCAGCAACTGCAACAACCCCTGCGGCAACCGCAGCAACAGCAGCAGCACCCACAGCGACCGCAACTGCAGCAACCACAGCAATTGCAGCAGGCGCAGCAACTGCAGCGACAACCGCAGCAACAGCAGCAGCAACCGCAGCGACAGCAGCAGAAACCGCAGCATTTGCAGCAACAGCGACAGCAGCAGCACCTGCAGCAACAGCAACCTCGAGACCAGCAGCAACTGTCCCCACAGACAGCCACGCCCAGCTCTAATGTGCCCTCTTGGAGCCAGGTGGTTTCCCGGCGCAATCGAACAAAGGACGCCCAGCAAGCTACTGCAACTGAGGGTGGGCGCTCCAATGTGCCTCCTCAGCCAGTTAATAAGCACCACAGGAGGACCAAACAGCAGCTGCAACTGCTGAGGAAGAGGAAGCCACGGAGCGATGCGGTGGTGCTCAAGAAGAAATGTGACGACGTGAGCTATACGGACATCATCCAAGAGGCCAGAAAAAGGCTCTCAGTTGACACACTTGGCGTCAAAGTACTGTCCACCAGGTTTACTAAGGCGGGAGAGATGGTGCTAGAATACCGCCATACCTTGGAAGGAGCTCCTGATACCTTCCCTGATCAACTGAAGGTCGCCATTGGTGACAAGGCAGATGTGCGCAAACCAATGAGGAAGACAAGGATACTGCTCCTCAACATCGATGCCTCTGCAACAAAGGAGGAAATGACAGCAGCCATTGGTGAAGCGGATGAGGTGAAGATCACCAACGTCCAGAGGATGGGCCGAGGGTGCCAAATGGCTCATGCTGAGGTCCCTATTCCAACTGCCTTGAAGTTAGTGCAGGCCGGAAGCATCCAGATTGGGTGGAGCAACTGCAAGGTCCGCTCACTGGAGAAGAAGGATGCAGCACCCCCCCGCTGCTTCAAGTGCCTCCGAAGAGGCCACATTGCCGCAGCTTGCCAAGGGGAAGCTGTTGGCAATGGCTGCTACAGATGCGGCGGAGAAGGGCATCTGTTACGGGACTGCCACCGGGACCCAAAGTGCCCACTATGCAGCCGAGAAGAGGGCCGCGATGCAGGGCATGTGGTCGGCAGTAAAGGCTGCATAGGTGCTGCCGAGCCCAGGACCCGAGGGCGACTAGGCAGCCGAAGAGGACCAACGGCCTCCTAATGGCAGGGACGCTCAAGTTCCTGCAGGCCAATCTTCAGCACTGCGAACTGGCCCAGGATCTTCTCTGGCAGTTTGTAGCTGAAGAGGGAACGCACATTGTAATTGCCAGTGAGTATTACAATGTTGCGAAAAGAAAAGGATGGTACACAGACCGTACTGGCTTAGCGGCCATTGGTGTTTGCCCAGAGTGTCCAATTGCCCCGGGAGAGGTTGAAAGAGGGGAGGGGTATGTTGCTGTGAAGATGGCCGACATGGTTGTCTATAGTTGCTACTTCTCCCCGAATCGCCCCTTCCCGGAGTTTGAGGACTTCTTGAAGAAATTAGAAGAAAGCTTGTCCAGATGGCAAGGTGAAAAATTCATTGTGGCTGGCGATTTTAATGCCAAGTCAGAAGAGTGGCGATCAGGCCGTACGGACATCCGTGGGTATGCCTTGGGGGAGTGGATTGCTTTCAATCGACTGGAAACAGTCAATGTCGGCAACACCCCTACCCGAGTGCATCAAGGATATGGGTCCATTATTGACATCACCTTTGCCTCAGAGTGCCTAGCCCGAAAAATAGAAGGCTGGGCGGTACTGGACAAGGAGCTTTCTGGGAGCGACCACCGGTGTATCGGCTTCTCCATCCGCCGGGAAGTTGAGGTCGCTGCTCCACAAAAGCTGGTAAGAAAATGGGCCGTCAGGAAGCTGAATAGCGACCGTTTGAAGGCTAGCTATCTTGCTCTCACATGGGATCAAGAAGAAGAGCAAGAAGGCAATGCGGAGGTGGCAGCAGAGAGGATGATCAAGACTGTCACCAAAGCTTGCGATGTAGCCATGCCCAGGCAAGGTCCACCAAAGAAGAGGAGGGCTGTTTACTGGTGGACCAACAAGATTGCCGAATTGAGAAAAGAGTGCAACCGTCAGCGCCGGATATACCAGCGTAGTAGTGGCCGCGAAGGGGCGCGGGCGGTTGCACCCGAATACCAGCTGGCTCGTAAAAGGCTGAAAAAGGCCATCAAGGACAGCAAGAGTGCTGCATGGCGAGAGCTATGTGAGATGGCAGATGACGACCCATTTGGAAAGCCTTATAAGTTAGTGCTGAAGAAGCTCAAAGGCCTCTCAGCAATGAGCCGAATGGAGCCGGACGTTGTGGGTCAAATCATTGATGGCTTGTTCCCACAGCAGCCACCACCAATGGTAACGCTACCAATAGTAGAAGAGGATGGTATATCCCTCCTAGGCACCGAGGAGGTTGATGCAGCAGTCAATAGACTGCGGGGTAAGTATTGGAAGGCTCCAGGCCCGGATGAGATTCCAAATCCAGTCTGGAGCGCCATACATTCAGTTGACCCAGCACTGCTTGTTGGTACATTCAATGCGGCAATTGTTGGGGGACTGTTCCCTGTGCGATGGAAGAAAGCCAGGCTAGCGTTGATTGATAAGAAGGATAAACCACCTGGTCTACCATCCTCTTATCGTCCACTTTGTCTGCTAGACAATGTTGGGAAACTTCTAGAAAGAGTGATAGCCAATCGTTTGGAGAGCTATCTGAAGGAAAGAGATATAATCTCTGATAGCCAGTACGGTTTTCAAACTGGACGCTGCACATCAGATGCTGGGATCCGGCTGAAGAGGATAGCCAAGTCAGCGATTGATATGCGCCAGTTTTGCGCAGCCGTCAGCCTCGACATAAGAAATGCGTTCAATTCAATCCCATGGAAGATGATATTGGAAGCTCTTGTGAACGCAGGAGTGCCCGCATACCTGCTCCGGATGA
This sequence comes from Aspidiotus rigidus, assembly GCA_035079385.1. Taxonomy (NCBI): domain Eukaryota; kingdom Metazoa; phylum Arthropoda; class Insecta; order Hemiptera; family Diaspididae; genus Aspidiotus; species Aspidiotus rigidus. The sequence goes on from JAVHKY010000052.1 coordinate 5,933,340, forward strand.
TCAGCAGCTATCTTAGCTGCCGTGAAATCCAAGCAGAGACGTCTGCTGGTACAGTAAAGCGCCCTGTTACTTGTGGGGTGCCGCAGGGGTCGGTCCTTGGGCCGCTTTTGTGGTGCGTCGCATTTAACGGAATCTTTAAGGTGAAGCTGCCACCGGGGGTTAAGCTTATCTGCTATGCGGATGACACCCTGGTGGTATGCACTGCCGAAACAACTGTAGCGGTGGAGAGCAGGGTAAACCGGGCCCTAGAGGATGTGACGCGTTGGATCGAGTCGGCTGGACTTGAACTAGCAGCAAGTAAGACGGAGGCCATTTTATTCACGACCCGTCGGAAGTTCAAGCCACCCACCTTTCGCCTGCGAGGTGTGGAAATTGAAACCAAGAAGCAAATGAAATACCTGGGCATCTGGTTTGACTCAACGCTGAGCTTCAGGCACCATTTCCTGATGGCAGCGGAAAAGGCGGGCCGGGTAGTTGGATACCTAAGCCGCCTTATGAGGAACCTGGGAGGACCGAGAGAAGCAAGGAGAAGGATCATGATGAGCACCGCCTTGTCAATCCTCCTATATGGTGCGCCAGTATGGGCCGACTGCATGAAGATACCATACCGAAGAAGAGAGATGGTAAAGATCCAACGAAGAGCTGCGCTGAGGTGTGTTAGTGCCTACCGCACTGTCTCGACGGAGGCTCTTTGTGTATTAGCACGTTCACCACCAATCGAGCTCCTTGCTGAGGAGAGAGCGGTGGTGTTCGAAGCAAAGAAGAGAACGACGACCAACCGAGAAGCTTTACGGGTCAAGCAGGAGGCCAGGCGCTCCTTGCTTGTAAAGTGGAAAGCAAGAATTGCCCAGAGTGAGCTGGGTACATGGACAACCCGTGTGCTAATACGCGACCTTGATGAGTGGATGAACCGACACCATGGTCAGCTGAACTTTCACCTGACGCAGGTGTTAAGCGGCCATGGCTGCTTCAACAAGTACCTTCACGAGAAGTTAAGGAAAGTTGAGCAGGCAACGTGTTCGCACTGTAACCAAGGGCGGGATGATGGTCCACAACACACCTTATTTGAGTGTGAGGCGTGGAGGCGTGAGCGGGACGAGCTTAGTCGGTCTCTTCAAGAGATCGGGGTAGATGAAGCGCTCGACCCGAGTAGCCTGGTACCCACCATGCTAGGTTCCGAAGAAGCATGGAACCAGGTGTCTGCATTTGCGGCCACCATCATGAAGAGGAAGATGGACCAGGAATGGAATAGGCAAATGCAGAACCACGCTATGGCCTACTCAACACCTGTGTACCATCAACATCCAGATCTGCAGGAAGAAGAGGAAGAAGGATACCATCCAGATTGTTACGGCCTTTATAGTTGTTGAAAGAATCTCGCGTTTATATGGTTGCTCCGCGTCCTCTATTCCGGTGAACTTACTACGGTACGTTCACTGTTCATACGAATATATCTAACGAGCACCATACAGTGAGATTCACGCAACAGCGACTTATTACGCCTGGTGTGATGTGATAGTGTCGTTTTTGTGACGTGAGTGCGTTCTCTAGTGCTGTTTCTTTTTTGTGCGTGCCAGGGGGGCATCGCAGCTTGGCGGTTGTCAAAGCAACTTGGCAGTTGCCGAGTAGAAGAGGGGGTTCGCGTAGGAGATTCCTCCTTCACTGAAGTTATACCCGAAAGGGTCGATTCCGGTGTTGGAGGAAACAATATTAAATGCATTATTATTATTATTATTATTATTATTATTATTATTATTATTATTATTATTATTATTATTATTATTATTATTATTATTATTATTATTATTATTATTATTATTATTATTATTATTATTATTATTATTATTATTATTATTATTATTATTATTATTATTATTATTATTATTATTATTATTATTATTATTATTATTATTATTATTATTATTATTATTATTATTATTATTATTATTATTATTATTATTATTATTATTATTATTATTATTATTATTATTATTATTATTATTATTATTATTATTATTATTATTATTATTATTATTATTATTATTATTATTATTATTATTATTATTATTATTATTATTATTATTATTATTATTATTATTATTATTATTATTATTATTATTATTATTATTATTATTATTATTATTATTATTATTATTATTATTATTATTATTATTATTATTATTATTATTATTATTATTATTATTATATTTTCATATACTTTCCTTTTTTTTTTTTTAATTACTTTTTTTTTCCGATTTATCATTTTCTACTTTTTGTTATATTTGTTTAGTCTATTTTGGACTCACATACTTTGGTTTCATTTTCCTTATTATTTTAGCTAGGTACTTATATTTTATTTTTCTTTTCCTTTCTTTTTTTTTCTCAAAATTAAAATTACATCCCGTCGCAATTTATATTTCTTTGTTTTCGAATGCGATATAACATCAGTTTTCTCAATGGGATGAAAACGTACGTTTCGCCGAACAGCAGTTCTGATTTAGAGACTCCCAGTATTTAAAAAGATGGTGTTAGCGTGAACACCCATGGCAGGGTCGTCAGTGGCGTATAGGGTATGTCGTAAAGCTCAAACTTTCTTTATTCAGTCCCGGCTTCGGACTGATTTTTATAATCTCAACTACACTACGTAATCCGGTATTCGATTGTCGACTACCCCCTTTATTTCTAATATTTTAGATAGGCCTACAAAACTTAGTACTGATACGATACACTCGCTGTTTCTGCAGTGCTAACTCGAACACATACTCCCTGAGGTAAACTACAAGTCTCTTTCTCTGCTCTCCCTAGTCTATCCGAGCCTCAATCCATATATCTCTCCTACTCAGCCTATTTTATTTTTTCAGATGAGAATCGAGGTTCCTGGCATACGGTCAAGCGTAACCCTCCCCTCCGTGTTCTCCAGTGTCGAATCTCACTCTGCTTCAGGCTAGACTCTGTAGCTCAAGTTTTTATTAAAGTGTGTGTTCCGGTCAAACCGGAGACCAATCCTCAAAATTATAAACTACAATACGGAGAGGTGTTCTCTGAACACTGAGTTCCTCTTTGGAGAGCCGACCTTGTGCTCTATGTGGCCTACTATGGAGTCAAACATGCTCCTTGTAATGTCACAGTCCAAGAATTGAAAATGAAAAATTTTACAAGTCCAAGAAGTACGAAAATATTTCAAAGTCCCGCGGCATCACTCTTACTCGCCGGTTACAAAATAAACTCGGAAGCCAAGCGACGCGACGCAGTCATTCGGTCGTTCGCGGGAGTCCGCAATGACATTATTGGATGAACACGGGAAACGGGTTGTCGCTCTCGGCGAAAACACACTGTCCGTCTTTGGGTGGAAACATTTCAAAACATAGTTTCGCGGTTTCATTTACGTTATCACGATTTTTCATCGGGCGTCCATAAACTGTAATTTTACCGTTTTGGAGAATGATAAATTGGCCACCGTACTTTTTCACAACTTATTGTTCAGAGTTTTGTTAAGACATTGTACGGAAAATATTAGTAGGCCATGTTGTTTTAGAACGTTTGTTCGACTATGAAATGATGTTTGATAACAAATTGTGATGAAGGTTTATTAAAAATGAATAATGTGAATTCATGAAACAGAAAACAAACTTTTTTTTCAGGATCAGACCTTATACTCGTGTCTGCCGTCAAAAATAAAACTGACGTAGGTATCTACATATCAACAATCTGAAGAATGAGATGATTGGTATGGTCGAAGTGATAGTATGTATGTGTGGAAAGGCAATCACGCTGTATTTTACAAGAGCCGATTTGCAGTTGTGTCCTAATTGGACGTAATTCCCTCTCATGAAGTGTGTTGAAAAAACTAAGGTTGTTATCCTAAATCCGACTTCATCATCAAGGAAAATACTTCTCGGAATTTATCTAGGTATTAGGCTTTCACACTTTCATTTTGTTTACATTTTCTCATATCTCACTGTGGGTGAAATTGAAAGTTTGAAGCCACGAGGCATGCACTCAAAATACTTTTTGTGCGATTATCGTTCTTATTTTACATCGCGTGCTTTATGGCTTCAATCTTTCAGTTTCACCTATGGCGAGATGGGAAAAGATGTAAACAAAACAAAAGTGTGAAAGCCTAATACTTTGTATTTACTGACAGATATCAGGAATTTTCCAAGGAAATTAGATTGTAACGTATTTTTATCGTGACCCTTGATTCCGTAGATAGGTACGTCAATTCTACTTTGTATGGCATCAGATGAGATATTCAAACTTCACCCGCTCATGTGATTAGGATGTGTTTAGATCTTTACTTATTCCCTGGTGTACCTATAGAGATCGATTCAAACGTGACGTCAAATCTGTGAAAAACATTGGATCATGTGAATATTGTTGCCAACGGCATATCAATTCCCATCAGTACTTTAAAACAGACAGAGAGTCAAGGGATGATGAAAGCTTTGAATTCACAATCTTGAAAGTTTCCTGTATATGAGAATGCATTTGTTATTTCAAAGTTCATTTGTATTTTTGAGTGTGAACAAATGATCAAAATGTTCCCATGTTAATCATAGATTTGATTGAGCAGAATGCCTACTTTCACCTGACGTTACAAGTGCTGCAAGCTGCGACTACTGCATTATGACGTCAGACAAAGCCTCCTATAGTTAGAAGCCATGAACGTAGAAAGGCAACACCGCATTCGGCCCACGCATTTACATGTAAAACACCTATCTCGTGAAAAAATCGAGTTGACCCTTATTTAAAGGAAATTTCACAAGCTACAACTTTTGTTCTTTTCGATTTTTTCAAAAACTTAATATTTTCTTAAGAAACAGACGCTCAAAGAGTTTCTCCCCATAAGAGCAATGTAAAAGTCGGCCCACAGTTGTGCAGTTGCCAATTTTACGTTCATGGCTTCTAACTATAGGAGGCTTTGCGTCAGAGTAAATCAGTCTAAATCTTCAGTATAATTTTTTGAATGTTTTCCTTCTAAGAATTGTTGAAAATTCCCCTATCCTGTTAGTGTAAAGATTTTTTCAGGAAAGCAAACATTTGACAAGAATTGTTTCATTTTCTTTTCTTAATTTTTCTAGAGAACCCAATTCACCACAGTAATATGTTGTTACAGACAACATGTTTTTTCTTGCAGAATCTACTGAAAAGAAAATTTTGTGTAAAAATGATCTAAGAAAAATTTCTAATTTTTAATTAATGCAAGATGCCAATGGAGAAATACAATTCAAATACTGTCTAGATGTATCACAACCATGAAGTATCTTTTTTTTTTTTAATTATCCATAGAATGAACATAAATTTGTATTTTCTTTGGCTTGTTTCAAATAAACAGAATAAGAAGATCAAACTTTTATTTTTTTCCTTTTCCTTTTTTTTTTTTCTTTTCTTTTTCTACATTTTAATTGTATAATATACTTGAAGAGAGTAAAACGTTGAAATCTCAGTACCTCAGTATATTTATAAGAATTTTTACAGAAGAAAGTTTGACAACTTCTGTCCTCTAGAAAGAGCTTGGCGTTTCTTGAGGGATTTAGTCATGAAAAAACCGTAATCTACTTATTTTTAAAAGATGAACGCTGAATTGTTACGTCATATTTTCCTTCGCAAAAAAGGTAGATAATATAATACAAGAATGATTGATTTTAGTAAACAATATTTAGTGAAGAATGAAAGGCAAGAATTAAACTTTGCATTGCCTGTTCCAGGCGATGGAGACTGCCTTTTTCATTCAATTTTGTATTTTATTAAGCAAAATTATACCAGCATTAGAAAGAAGTGCATTGACTGTATTGAAAAAGAGAAAGATCTTTTTACAAATCATGTAATTGAGGGAAATGTTGATAAGTATGTGAGAAGTATGCCGACATTAGGCACTTTTGCTGATCATGTATAGAGATTATTGCTGTTAGTTGTATATACAATTTGAATATTTTTGTGTACATGTTGTCAACAAAGCTTTCACAAACATAAGAAAAATCGAAGTTCAGTGAAAAGGGGAGTTACACTATTGATTTAATGTATTATCAAAATGTTCACTATTGGCCTCTTATTGGAAATAATGTAGAGCTGTACTCGAATGAAAAAGAAAAAACAAATCAGGAAAAGTTGCGAAAAGTAATTTCTGGAAAGAAAGAAATTCTGATAGACCGAGAGTATCATCAAAAGAATAAACAAACTAGGGAAACCTCAAAATGCAACCAAAGTAGAACCCATTTTAAAATAGGGTTTGGTCAAATTTTAGCAATATTATGTTTTTTTTTTTTTAGAAATGCGACCAAAGTAAAACCCATCTTAAAATAGGGTTTGGTTAAAGTTTAGCAATATGTTTTTTTTTTTAAATGCGACCAAAGTAGAAATTATTTTAAAATAGGGTTCGGTTAAAGTTTGGCAATATTTTTTTTAGGAATCTGACCAAAGTAGAACCCACTTTAAAATAGGGTTTGATTAAAGTAGATAATATATTTTTTTCAAAAAATGCCACCACATGTGGCAGACTGGCCTTACATGCGGACCAAAGAATGTAATGGAGCTGAGACTATTTCAAAAATAGGTAAGTTTTTATAATTATTTTTCAGGAGAGAAGAAATTTAGTGTCTGCACCAAGAAAATACCTATATTATCTGTTCATTGGAGGCTATTGGAGCAGTTACTTTGGTCTTTTTGCTGGTGAATAGAAAGATATCCTTTAGTATTAGTGAATTGCCGCATCGTTTTTGATCTTTTTTTTTTTCAGAAAATTTTTGTAGAAAAATTTTTTTTCTTATTCCAAAATTGGTACTCACCTTGCTAGCGGCTGTCGTCGACGCGTAGCGACGACAACAGACGCTAGTTAGAAAATATTTCAAATGAGCGAGAATAAAAATTTTCGGTTTTGTGCAATCTTGTTGTTGATTGAGCGCAAAATACTCTTATCAGCTGATCCTGATTCCAAAGATTCTTACCAAGAGACCCTTCATGCTGATCGTTGTTTTGAAGATACGTCCATTCTGCTTTGTCGGGCAGAATTATGGGTACCTACTTTGACTCATTGTCGCTCACTGTTATCAACATTGTGACAGTGTGACGTCACAGGGGAATCGGTCTATTGATTCCAGTGTTATAGATTCATCAAACCATTTTGATAATTGAGTTTTGTTGCTAAGGAAAGCTTTTCTGGTATTTTTCCTTTTCTTTTCCAAACCTCCCATCATTAACACCAACAACCAGTACTGTAATCAATATGAAGCTGAGCGGACTCACCAATGAAACCAATTTGATTCAGAAGACCAATGTTTACTTCTTTTAACATATTTTATTAAATATTTTTCAAACCAACTTTTTATACAACGATCACATTCTATAAAATTAATTTCAACAATGGTTTTCAAGACTAATACAAAAAAAAACACAGAAAAAAACGGACAACGATCATCGATGACATTGTTTAGTTAGAAGTTTTTACAGGGAACGAGCTAGTGTTGCATTCAGCTACCTACGCTGTAAGATATCCATAGTTTGCACTCCGACGTACATGTATTTTACATTATTTTTAATGTCTTGTTCATTCAAAATGGAGGTTTGGCTCAGGATTTGATTACAAATTTTCTTCTGAATAATCTTATCAATATTAATTTTTATAGGGGAGTCATGAGACCTGAGGGGTACTGCAGAGTAGAAGATTTAATTGTGAAGTTCTAGGCTGCAACAACTCAGTTCTTTAAGACGTTTTACTCGTGGATTCTGTTTTGCAAACGGTTATATTGCTGTTATTAGACGTGTCTCAAATGTTACCTGACCCACTGCCTCAGAAGGTAGTTCACTGTACCACCGCGCCAGCTTCAAGATATTGACACTCTTATTCTTAAAGCAGACTATAAAGGCGCGGTAGAACGCAAAATCATCTTATCTGCAATTATATTATAATCTGTTTCAATTCCACCAGGTTTGAACCTATTTAGTTTTGCCGTTTCTTCACTCTCTTAACTTTAGTACGTTAATAGTTCATCACTGTAGGTAAAGGTAACATGACTTGAGCTAATTTTCAAAAGAATATGGTCATTATGTAATCAGAAAAATCAGTTGTAGAAATCTTTTTTTCATCAATTTTTTGAATTACTTGGAAAATCTGTACGCAATATTTCATTTTTCAAAATTACGTTACAATATTCTTCTTCAATTATTTATATTTGTTCCTATGAGACTTAGTGGAATCTAGTTTAAGGAGTTACCTCTGCGCACATTAAGAAACAACAATATTTTTGTGACCAACTATACAATTTTTTCAGACAGCTACGCATACTGTGAGGTTAGATTACAGGATAGACTTGTGTCAGTAACTTCACAAAAGAACAATCAAGAGAGGAATTTTTTTATTTGAAAACAGTTCATCAGCATAAAGAGATTATCTAATATCTGGTTACACTGTTCATTAATGTTCAAATTTGAGTCAATATGGTCATTTTCATTAAATTCCACTAAACGTACTCTCAAATCAAAGCTGGCGTAGTGCCGCGAGATTCCACATGTATCTATCCTGGTATAAGTACTTGTGATTAAGCCTCACAAGCATCACACACAGGGCTCACATACATAGTAAGCAAACCTCATTCTTCAAAAAGCAAATCAAATAATAATGATCTATGTACCTAGTTCAGGTATATGTCTTGTACTGATAATCAACTAAATTCATAGGTGATGTAAACTAAGATACTTGTATAATATCCAATCTACATCGTTATTGTTTTATAAATAGAAGAAACACTTATAAATTACAATACTACTCTCCACACATTCTAATATTTTCACTCGAAGTAACGAAACACTCAGAATTATTTTGTACTTCCATTTCAAAAACTTATAGATTTCTTCCAATATGAGACAAGTAATATTTTTTTAGTACCGATAGCTATGGAAATTTGCTTCTTGGTGTGGTACCTCATCTGGGGACATAATCATTCCTTCAAATAGAAATCCTCCTACATTTACATCTCGAATGAAGAACAAGAATGGGCGATCAAAAGCAACATTCTTTTCATTAGAAACACTCAATAGTTTTACGCTTTTTCCTGTGAAATCAAAGACCAAATTTTACAGTATACAAGTTAATTCTTGAGGCAAACCAATTCCAACTCAACATACCTACATTGTCGCTGGCTGTTTTACCGTTTTCGTTGATTTCTATTTTGGCTTTGTGAAACATATGACTAATTCCCATTGGTTCTTCAGTTCTAAGCATTCTGCTGAGATCAGCTGTTGGTTTAAATAATTCTTTGATTTTTAGCTGCAAAATGACAATAATGTATTTTTCAATCCAGATAATCGGTAGAGAGAAACAAATAGGTACTCAAATTTACTTGCGGATGTTGAAGTACTCGACCAATGTTGCTGAAGGAATGAACTGAAAATCGTGGAAGTTGTAAATCAACGTTTGTTTGTTCCAAATCGTTGAATAGGTTGTACAAATCTTTTTGGCCTAGTTTTCTCAAAACTGTGTATACATTACTGTTTTCATTTGGCAATAAAAAATTCACCACATAAGTATTGTCCTAGGGAGAGAAAATTGAAGTTACATAAATTTTTACTATTAAGGGCCTATACAAGGTGCGCGTAAATCAGTCATCACTATTTGAATTCAACACATGCAACGCGTTCTCAGAATCATAGAGGCCGTCAGCAATTTATAGGTTGGAATATTGTAAAGTGGCAATTCTGTGCAAGGGATTGTTATGTACGCTCTCATAAAAAATGTCTGCGTAAGCAACACACAACTTTTTACCTCTTCCTAAATTAAGCATTTCACTTAAAGCCCACTTTCAGAATTCCAACGTATTCTTTAAATCGGTCTCTCAATGTCGAGACTCACACATCACCTCAATCTCTCTCCCATTTGATTCATTCTTGATCAACTTTGATTCCCTAGCATCAATGTTATCCCAAGCCGCTCTTCTCTTCATCCATTCATGAATTATATTCATGCTCTCATCGCTATCTTCTATATCAACTCCATTCTAGTATTCTTTGTCTGGGTACCTGGCCACAATGACATTCCAAAAAACAGAAAAATCGACAAAGCAACCAAGCAGGCAACAAATTACCTATCACCGAGCTCACCAAACACATAAACAATTATCGTCCATGCCTGGTTGACTCAATGGTCTAACTTCAAATCTCATTCAAACAAAGCTAGTCCAAATTAAAAATTCCCATCCTTAGGACTTCTCAAGAGAAGAAATAAATATCACTAGCCAGAGAATCAGTCACCCTAGACTCAGACACATCCTTCTCATCACTTATCTTATGCCTCTTCCATGCTCTGATTGCAATCTTGATACCCCTCCTCAAACGTTTGACATGTAACACAAAAATACGCGATGCAGTATATAATTTCCTAGCAGATTTATAAAGGCGTGATGTACCTCTGGTGTAACATTATAATACAAGGTATTATGATCATGAGCTTCAGAACGTTAAACATCGCTGTAATGTTTGAGTATATTGTACTTCTATCTGTTGATAACATCAGAAGTGGCATTACTCAAAAATCCAACATGCCTCCTTAGAGAAATTGAATTACCAATAGACGTCGCCAAACAAATAGAGCACAACTAGCATCATGACATCGCACCCAAAAAAGTTTGTGGAAATATCAATACAAGAAGCAAGCGTGAAAAAATTTCTGTAGAATCGACAACCGTCAGCATTGCTCCAACTTGTAGCGCAAACCCGTCAATGGCGGCAAAGGATCTTCTCCCACCCTTTGATCCGAGAGATATAATTGTAGCACTTTTGCTGAAGAAGATGACAAACTGGCTACTATTCACAAGTGGCCGAGAATAACAACGGCCTACTTTGCCCTTTTAAAATTATCTGGTGTTGCCAGGACGTGGTATTAAGGGCCAACAATTAGCTGCATGTAGGTTCTCCGTCAAATGAATAAGGAGAGAGAACTATTGATGACAGTTAAACAAAGAAAGACCTCTTATGTCGGACACATAATGAGGGGCGGACGATATGAAGTCCTGAGGGTGATTATACAAGGAAAAATCAGCGGGAAGAGATCTATTGGCCGACGTCAAAACTCATGGCTCAGGGACCTGCGGCGTTGGCATAATTGTTCCTCTGCAGACATATTTAGAGCGGCTGTATCTCGAGTGCGGATCCCGGTGTGGATCGCCAACCTTCGGTCGGAGAGGGCGGACTAAGAAGAAGATCCAAATGGAAAGAGTTGCTTACAACAACGTTTCCCACAAGAAGAAACGTGTTTTTGGAGCTTTGCAAGATTTTTGAAACATACAAGAAGCCAGAGCAGACTCATTTCAAATACGTACATCAGCAGCTTGCACGGATAACAAAATTACCGATCGTAATGACGGGTATGCAAAAATAAGATATGATCTTGGGTAAACTCAGCCAGCAAATTCAAGTCGCTGCTGAGAGCCGATTCGAGCACCCGTTACACCCCACCTGAACTTGCTTTTTTCCTACGCAAATTAGATAGCGATATTGAGAATGTGGAAGGTGTTGGCTAAACAACAGTGACAATACCAACAATTTTACATTGTTTGTTTCTAATGAACCTGGACATCTGATCAGGAATTGTTAGGTGTATCAGCCGTATCAAAAGAACAATGGAAATTTGCAAGGAGACCAAGCAGCAGAGCAAGTACCAAGAAGAAAGTGGCCTCTGTGTCTAATCGAAGTGAACCAACGCAGAACTCGCGAGTTCTCCTCTGCGGAGGGGGATAAACCAGAACGAAGACATGAAACATGACAAAACAAGCTATGTCGCGGGCGACATAGTATCAGGATCGGTCTGAATCGGATTATAATATTATTTTTTCTTTATGACTACTGCGTAAAAAAAAAAAAAAAAACTGTATTATTTGGTGTTCTGTTCCCTTGTTTGAAATTTGTATTTGTATGAAAAGAATTTGAATTATGCGTATGCAGTATGAGATCAGTTGGTATTATAAACTTCCTTGGAAGCAATTAATGCAGGACTGCATAATTCATTTTTGACTTCAACATTAGAATTAACAAAATATCTTTCAATGTTTTTAGATTCATACTCAGCTTACAAGTCACAAACCAGTGTCAATCGCTTCTTTTTGCTTTTTTTTTAGTTCAGGGGCTGTTCCCTTGAGAATGTATAATAACTGCTGGGAAGAAGTCTAGTTTTTTTTTTTTGAACGCAGAAGTAAATATTGCGTTAGTATTTGAAGTTGAATCCCCCTTTGTGAAAGAAAAGATGATTCTATTGAGAATTTGCTTACAATTCTTCTGCTTTGTGCTTTTTCAACATATGTTTTGCTTCTTGCTTCTGCTTTTCGCTATGTCGCCGTTTTTTGCTTTAAACTTTTCGCTTCCACTTCAAAAAAAAAAAATTAAAAAAGTTCATCGAAATTCTCGTATACACTAGAAACACAGAGTAAACAGAGGTTGTCTTTGCTACACTTATAAAGCAAATACGGGCATCATCCAAATTTGTATTTTAGGTTTGCCCAACACGTTGAGTGCGCCTCAAGCTCTGCATGCAGCTGTACACAATGCAAATTGTCGAGTGTTGCAGATTCACCGCTTAGTTAACTGCGTTAGGCAAACCCTAAACTACAAATTTGAATGATGCCCGTGTCTTGAGCTGTCTAGGACGAACTCTGTTTACTCTGTGACTAGAAAACAATAAACATCCATTTCAGTCAAGAGAGACTCGTGGAAAATCCAATAAATTTTTCACTAAAAAACGCAAAATTGAAATACTTCTGTTTTATAGGTGGTTTAAATCAAATACACTATACGAACAATACCGGAAACTCCCATTAGAAATACATTGAGCGCTGTTGACCCACGAAACACAAAGGAAATTGGTAACAATCCTAGCCGCTAGTCGAAAATCCCGTTTGATTACTATGGTAGTACCAATCCCGTCCGCTAGTCGCCATGGTTCAAAAACGACACGGAAGTTTCCGGTATTGTTCGTATAGTGTATTTGTTTAAATACTCTTTGCTTTTCCAACATTTGTTTTGCTTTACGTTATTGCTTTTTGCTTCCAAAAAATGTCACCGCTTTTCGCTTTTCAGTTAATATCTCTGATCTAGATATCTTAATAACTTCTTATCCTCGGAGAATCTAGTTGAAAATATTTCAAATACCAGTAGGTATGAAAAGTCCCACAATTGGAAAATAATTCCAAGTCCAATAGTTGAAAATATTTCAAAGTCCAACAATTGAAAATATTTCCAGGTCCAAGAATTGAAAATGAAAAATTTTACATGTACAAAAATATTTTAAAGTCCCGGGGAATCACTCTTACTCGCCTCTTACTCCGAGTATGGCAGTACACCGACGCGTTACCCCATCACGGTTACATAAAATAAACTCCCGGATGAAAGGACAGAATACGATAATAAAAACGCAATTACGCATTAAAATTACCCACACCTTACTGCGTCGTGGACAGGCAGAAGAAGAAGAAAGAAGGAGATACAAAATAGTGATTACAATACAGTCAGATCCGCGACATGCGCCGACCCTAAAAAAGTAAAAATGTGATTTTGATCGCGGTACATTATAGAGGTATGGACACGAAACGGAAATCTTGTCCGTCGTTTTGTCGCTGTTTGATGATGGTGATACTAGAGCGCGTTGTAAGCTTTGTCGTCAATCAACATGGCTAAATACATGTAGGCTTATGGAGAATTCACGACTTGTTCTCTCATTTTTATAATATCTCGACAAATATTCAATTATTCGAAAAATTGGAGAGAAAAAAAGTTGTGGCCCATAAAATTTCCTTTCATATAGGTTATAATGACTTTGGGATTATCGTTAGTGATCGCTGCAGTGATTGCGTTTTAAATTGAATGATGAGAAATTCCAGGGGTTCAATTGTAACCAGCGCGCACGTAACTAACGATATGCATTGGTAATGCGTTTTTTCTTTCAGAGGGACAGGGGGACGTTGAGTTTCTTTGTTTATTTTTATTTCTGAGTATTTGTGATGAACAATATTACTATTAATTTTTGTTGATTGAGCTGAAAAAAATTCTCAATTCATCTGCAATAAAATGCCCGGGTGTTTTGTAGTAAACTGTAAATCAGGCTACCATCCCTCGTCAGAAAAGATAAATGATTGATACAATCATTCCCAGTTTAAATTATTATTAAATTTGAAAAATTAATTTTTATTGGATGATACATACCTTTAGATTCCACTCTTTGGTCCGCCAAAGAACTTGGCTCCGTTTGAAAAATGGAAGAAGGCAATACCAAAAAGAGAAATCGAATTGACTGCTGGAGCTCGTGTGTGTGGAAAACATTTTAAGGAATCCGAAATAATTTGGCATCGGATGATAGGAGAAGGAGAATCTCAAATTTGCGTTTATTACGTTCTGATGCGGATGCGGCAATACGAACGCCAACAGAATAGAGACTGTAAAAATATTTCGCGAAAGAAGAAGAAAGAATCTAAGCTACATTCCAACTAAAAATAAATCGATCCTACCTACCTACGTTTTTTTTTTTCTGAATTTTGTCAAATGTTTATAATTTTCTTAATTGTATGAAGTCGAACGTATACTTAGGTAGACTATGCAACTTGTTACCGAATTAATTATTATTATACCTTATTGAACTGGTCGCCACAGGCCACAGAAAAAGTTTTTTTTAATATTCAGGTACGTATTTAAAAATAATTTTTCCTAAGCCTTCATTGAATAAGAAAAAGAGAGATGATTTGAAATTTGAAACTACTTCTCAATATTCAAAATAAACTGGTACTGGAATGAAAAATAGCATCAAATGACTGCAATAAGTATGTCCTGTAGAAAACCCTCTCTCTTCTCTTGAAATCTCTTTTATTTTTCATATAGGCCTAGACATGGAACGGCCTCTGGAATTTGCAAACATCTCATGAAATATTATCTAGCTGTATAAATAATTGGTACCTATCTAATTTATCCTGAGAACTGGACAAAAAGAGGAAAATTTTCATTCTTCCTCGGTCAGGCATTGTTGATCCTTGCAACTTTTTGCAATTATTTGAGAGTTGTTCTTCTCAAAAACACTTCTCAAGACTTGGCATTTTATTTCAATTTCTATGCGATATAATTATAGCTGACGAAGAAATAAAAAAATGAATAGTAAACGCAAAATTTTGGTAACCTTTCTCAAATAGTTTTTGAATTCATTCATCCAACTCAATGGTTGAAAGAAAGGAAATTTGTTTACCTTATATGAATCTGTAGGCTCTGTGCAGAACAACCTTAATGTCCCAAATGAGTTTCCTTTAAATTATACTCAAATGTTTCCCAATTTGAATCCGTGATTTGAATTAAATACCTACGTTGTATTTACTTCTTCAGCTACATAGTTCATAATATAAAAATAGTTTTGAGGTTGATTGTAAAAGCGTTTGCCATTTATTTGTCCATCTTTTATAGATTTATATAAAATTCTGCTGAATTTCCCTAATAACAGAAACAAAGTTTTAAAAAACGGCAAACGCCCTAATTTGTATCCAACCACTAAAATACTTTCAAAATTATTATTGACACGTCTTGAACCATAGGTGGAAATCTCTATTTTATCTGGCTATCAATTTTTTGGAGTCATTAAGCCTAACTTACCACTTGAATCTCAATTAAATTTTGCTCGATAGAAACAGTGGTTCTTGAACGTGTTTACAAACTAGTTCTGAGCATCGCTACCTTCTATACAATGTTCTAGAAGTATACTCATTTTAAAACTAATTTTTAACACTTATACCTTCAATATGATGTTCTGAGTGAGTATTAATTTCAAAGGAAATTTTATAGGCTACAAGTTTTCTTCTCTTCAATTTTTTCATTAATATCATAGTTATCGAGATATTACAAGAAGAAACGAAAAAATCAAGAATCTTCCATAAGCGTACATCTATTTGCTGACGACAAGACTTACAATGCGATCTAGTGACACGTTACGGCGCAGCGAAATGATGTGGGACAACATTTTACACAGCGAGAATACGCTCGTGTCCATACCTCTATAATAATGTACCGTGATTTTGATCAAACTTAGTGGATCGTAAAACGTCCCGGTTCAGGCTGTCTTCAAACCTTTACTTGGCTGTCCCTTAGACCATACAACAGATAGACCGAGCATCGGCCATATAAGCGTGTACAACGCGTTGAACGGAAGACAATCATGATGAGAAAATAAGGGGGACTGACCTCAATGTAGGCAACGCGGGTGAACGCGCGGAGCAGTGAAACGCACCGTACACCCAAGGTGTTTGAAAAGAGGTGTGCTCAGTTCGATTCACGGTATAAGATGAAGAGGTAATGACACAACGCTAAAATCGTGTCCGCAGTTTTGAAGTTGTACGTACAAACTTCCGCTAGGTTTGCAGCGAACACTCGGCCTGTTTCCCTGTTCCTTCTACACCCCACCTGCGCCGAGACGTTACCGTTGGTACCCTAGTATTGATGAAATTTCCAAGGATTATAAAAAATCCAAGAATTTACTTAGAAGGGTGATTCTTTCAAAATTTTATAGAGTAGATTAAATGGTATTTTTATGCCAAATATGAAATGCATCGGCTGATTCCTGATCCTGCAATAAATTTTTGAAAGTAGCGGCGTTCCCATAAGACTCTGTACATTACCCATCACTTTCATCACGAGCGCTGCGCTCGGAATGTTCAGAACTACTACAAAATCACGGACAGTCAGAATACGTTCGTGTCACTACCTCTTCATCTTATACTGTGGTTCGATTGTAAACAAAACGCAACCCGCATGCACCTTTAAAAATACATAGGACGCGGAACCGAGTGACGTCACCAGGTTCCGTTTTTACATTGTTTTAAATGGAGATCAGCTGATGTAGCGCCTTGTTGTTTACATTGAGCTGAGCACACCTCTTTTCAAACACCTTGCCGTACACCCGCGTCGCTCATCAAACTGGTAAACAAGGTCCAGTCCCCCTTATTTTCTTATGTGTATTCTTATCATGTTCTCCGTTCAAAGATTCACTACTATGCTCGGTCTACCTGTTGTATGGTCTAAGAGCTGTCCATATGGATACGTTGCCATTATTTTCACTGATCTTATAAGGCGTTGACACTTCGGTTTCGTTTACATATTTTGCCCCCAAATTGATAAGGCGCGTGTCGCAGTTCCACGACTTGACGAAAAAACTGAACTACTTTTAACGCGTTTTTTGATTTCAACTTCAAATAATTCGTGAGAGAATATTCAAAATGTTTTTGAAATGGGTGTATCAGAAAGAGAATGTCTTCCTCTACAAATCTCAATCCCATCAATTTTCTTGTAAATATGCTTGTTTTCAAGAAATGTTCACATATATGAAAAAATTCCTCTTTTTTCCATCTAACTACGTGTATTCGATTTTGTTTTCTGCCCCTAAGTTGATGAGAAAGCATTTTGTGACGTTACGTGTTAACGCCTTATATGAAATACACCATACTCCGTTCACGTTAAGGAAGGATAGAAATATGACCTCGAGAACGGACCGCCCTGGGTAATTTTAATCTACCGTTCCGTTCTCAAGGTCATATTTCTATCCTTCCTTAATGTGAACAGAGTATATACCGTCGACTATACTGGTACCAGAAAAATTAAATTTAAATTAATCACTTTGTTGAATACAACCACAAGAATGCGTTGCGTGTGATGGCGTAGGTTTAAAAGAGAGGAAACAGTGTTCTCTCTCTCTTCTATGCTGCTGATAAACACACAATGTACTCTTGTGGTTTCATTCAAAAAAATGATTGATTTTTTAACAATGCAAATACTTGTCTGGTAAGTGTATAGTCAATAATCCATCTATTATACCTAATGTTTCATCTACCTTGAAAGGAAGTTCAACCATTTGTGCATCCAAATTAGTCATATCACTGTATTTTACAGCTTTCTTCTTATGCATGTATGCCACGGTCGTACAGTCTTCTGGATTGTCAAAATTCCCGTAAAAACAACCGTTTCGAGTGGCTTGACGATCAAATCCTTC
Source organism: Aspidiotus rigidus (assembly GCA_035079385.1). NCBI lineage: Eukaryota > Metazoa > Arthropoda > Insecta > Hemiptera > Diaspididae > Aspidiotus > Aspidiotus rigidus. The sequence goes on from JAVHKY010000052.1 coordinate 5,951,332, forward strand.
ATCCCAATTTCCTTTCAAATAAATGAAGTTAACCAAGAAAAGTTTCATATTGGTTTGTATATCACCTGCAATCAAGAAAAATCTTAGCCCATTTATATGACCTCAAATTATTCATAAGACTATACTACCCTCTCTCACTAATGATGGAATAAATCCATGTGTAGTATGGTTAATCCAGCCATTCATATTATTAGCAACAACCTGAGGATTGGAAAAGTCCATTGTCTCAACATTGGTGCGGTATTGATCTTTTATTGTATTTCGGTAATCATCAACTAATTCCACTTCAGGAGCTTTGTAAATTTTATTTTGTGACATGAAAACTGTAATTGAGTTGTCCTCCTATAATTACCCATAAATGTGAGAAAGGTTAGCTTTTAGAAATTATGTTATCAGTAGCGTTAAGAGTATATCAGAGAATAATTCTATATGACTAGTCAATGCATTGGAGTATTGATTAACAATGATACCTAACGCAAAATTAGTATACAAAGAATAAAAAAAAGGGACCAGACGCCACCTCGCCAAGCCATGGTTAGAAGTAGAAAACAATTCAAATACACTGGAAATAGAATGTGAATCAAGTATAGACATACAAGGAGTAATAAGTATGAAAGAAAGATGAACAGTATGTTTAAGGATCAGTCAACCAATGAGGAAAGTGCCCCAAAGCAGACAACTTTATGATATTGTTGGCTGCTGTCTTTTTTGTGACCGTTTTACCAGTAGAGTTCGCGATGAACATTATAGAGAGCGATCATGTGAATTACAAGGCATACATATACAGTCTGTTCCACGAGAGTTTGGTATTATAGAAGATAGGCTACCCACGTCACTCACGCTTATTTTACGTTACGGAATGCGAATGGAATGCGGGTTCCTCGTGATTTATAATACCAAACTCTCGTGGAACAGACTGTAAGCCTTTCACACTTTGGGTTCTTAATGACGATAGTATAAGCATCGGTTACCTGATTCATTATCAAACTTGTAGTCAAACAAACATTCAAGTTTCTATTTTCAAATAATTTTTGTAGTTCTTTGGATTATAATTATTTACATTTTTCCGTCCTGTAAAAAAGCAAAAATAAAAATTTGCCCAAAACTTCCAAGAATTTTGTCAATTTTTCAATCTGAATTTTCTCATTTTTGATAATATGACGAAAGTCTATTCAACTAGAGTTGGCCTACCGTAACAGCATGCTTCCGCTCAGTGGGGGGTATTAGCAATGATCATTTGATATCTTGTGTTCACGTGCCGGCACATTTTTTTGTGAAAAAGCCTTAGTGGTTCGCTTTGTTTGAATCAAATCTCAAATTGGAACAGTTCTCAAACGCAAGATTTGAAATCTAATGTGATTTGTAAAAAGATATTGTCTTGCACTTCGTCCACCGAGTCCGTTACTGCGATACTCGGAGTATAAGAGTGATGGCGTGGGACTTTGAAATATTTTTGTACTTCTTGGACTTGCAAAATTTTTCATTTTCAATTCTTGGACTTTGTAATACATATTTTCAACTGTGGGAGACAATTGAAAATGAAAAGTTTCACTTGAAAATATTTCAAATTTCAACTGTTGAAAATATTTCTAAGTCCAAAAATTGAAAATTAAAAATTTTCCAAGTCCAACTGTTGAAAATATTTCAAAGTCTCACAATGCGAAAATAATTCCAAGTTCAACACTTGAGGATATTTCAAAGTTCAACAGTTGAAAATATTTCCAAGTCCAAGAATGGATCAAATTTTTGATGTTGAACATCAATTGATACACCTGATTCACTGTTGGAAAAAGTACCCAAAATATATCCTTCAAACGTAATGGCTCCCATAAGAAATACATGCGGAGCAAAGATCATCGTGTCACTAATGAAAAATAATGAATATTTAAGGAATGAAACAAATATATTTCAGTTATTCTGATCATAAGTATTTCAAAAGCAAATTTTCATTTCTTAATTTTCTCTTGTTTTCAATTAGTAACATGATGATCTTTGCTCCGCATGTGTTTCTTATGGGAGCCATTATGCTCAAAGGATATATTTCGCAAATGTATCAATCAATGTTCAACATCGAAAACATGATCCATTGAAAATGAAAAATTTTACAAGTCCAAGAAGTACGAAAATATTCCGATGTCCCGCGGCACGGCCGGCAGCACTCTTACTCCGAGTATCGCAGTAACGGATTCGGTGGACGAAGTGCGAGACGAAGTCTTTTTACAAATCACATTAGATTTCGAATCCGTAGATCGAGAAGTGAATCAGTGAACGACTCTCGATCCGCGTACCTTGTGTTCTGGATGTCGGGTGAAAATAACATCACCCGTTGGATAGACTATTGGGATTTAAACTTAGGTATAGGTGGCTTACAGGTTATAGGACATTTCCGGGTTGGCGCACTGCATACGTATTCTCCTACGTATTATCGTATTCTCCTGCGTATTATCGTATTCTCTTACGTGTTATCGAGTTTGTAGTATTTCAAACATTGCTCTTATGGCAAATTACTCCACAATGAAAATGAGTATGCAATCTAGCAACACCCATAAGAGCAATGTTGGAAATACTACCGCTTCGATAACACGTAGGAGAATACGTATGCAATGCGCCGACATGGAAAAGCCCTATATTTATGAAAATTTATTTTTTTAGATCCTTGGATTCTGTCTACAGAACCATAATCAGATGACGTCACTTGTAACAGGAATTGGTAAACACCCTATAAAATCTTGGGAAATGCATACCGCAGAGATCAGTGATTTCAGATGTGCTAATTTTTACGCGTAATCTCCCATGAGAGAATTCCAGGAGACTTTTGTTGTCAAATACATCGATAATCATTAATACCTTAAGAATGGTACATAGCTCAATAGAAAGGTTGAAGTATTTATTTTATGATTAACAATGTTTCATTCTCAAGATATTAATTATTACCGATATATTTGACAACGAAAGTCTCCTGGAATAATCTATCACATATGAAAATCAGCCTGGCTGAAATCACTGATCTCTGCGGTCTGCTTTTCCCGAGATTTCATAGGACCTTTACTATTGAATTATACAAATGACGTCACGCTGATAATGATCTAGTAGAAAGGTAGGTATTCATCTGTGCTATTCATGCATAAATGAAAGCGGTTGCGGTAGGTAGCTTCCTATTTCCTGTATTGGCAACATTGTTAAGCAGTTTGTTTGATCAAATAGACAACGGGAGCGCTGCGTGGGAAAGGGGCCTCCGTAGCCTTAGGCCCTTGTTCCATAGAACCATTTATTTTGTTCTACAATTCTATTAAGCCTCATCCACACGAGAGAGTTTTCGAGGAGAATACGTTGGGGAATATGAAGTGGGCGGAGCGTAATTGGAACGCTCGGTGAGAATATGAGGTGAAAACAAAGTTGAACATGTTCAACTTCTTCGGGAGAATTTGAAGGGAAATGTGAGTAGTGTTGCGTGTGCACGGTCAGAGTGCGTTACTAACAACGTGATCGTCATACGCCTACAGACAGCCACGCAGATAGCAGCATACGTAACACTAGTCTTTCCTATTTTTCTCTCATCACACGTGTGGATGGATTTTTGTATCACAGGAGAAAATGAGCGTGCGCGTGCATATTCCCCTATCATATTCACCTGTTTTGACATGTTTCATGTCTTTGCTCTGGCCTGAATTTTGAAATTTGCGTGCGCGTGCGTGTGTTTTTTCTCTGAGCCCTACCCTAATTTTGAAATTTGCGTGCGTGCGTGCGTGCAATACTAGCTTAGTACGAGCTTAGTATACTAGGCTTCATTATACTAGCCCTAATGTACATTATACTGGCCTAATATACTAGCTGAGCGATACTATTTGACATTGTATACTGGGCTTGCTTCATACTAGACTAGCTTTATATACTAGCTCTAAACTAGACTTATACTGGACAAAGAGGGAGGCGAACGAGCGGACCCATCGAGAAGGGCTATGAAACCCAGACCTAATATACAGTATACTAGCTTATTCTGAATAGTCTTATACTAGACGAAGAAGGGGGCAAACGAGCGAATACTAGCTTAGTATACTAGGCCTCATTCCTAACATACAGTATACAAGTTGACTAATGAAATATGAAGACATGAAATATGATCTTCATTTATTTGGCTACACCCGAAATTTTTTTTTAAATAAAATCTCAATTTCGCGAGTTATAAGGCGTAAGACTAATTTTTTCCCCTCGTGTGGACGAGGCTTAAGCCTCATCCAGACGAGAGAGTTTTCGAGGAGAATAGTTGGGGAATATGAAGTGGGCGGAGCGTAATTGGAACACTCGGTGAGAATATGAGGTGAAAACAAACTTGAACATGTTCAACTTCGTGGGGAGAATTCGAAGGGAAATGTGAGTAGTGTTGCGTGTGCACGGTAAGAGTGCGTTACTAACAACGTGATCGCCATACGCCTACAGACAGCCACGCAGATAGCAGCATACGTAACATTAGTCTTTCCTACTTTTCTCTCATCACACGTGTCGATGGATTTTTGTATCACAGGAGAAGATGAGCGTGCGCGCGCATATTTCCCTATCGTATTCACCGTTTTTTTTCCCTCGTGTGGACGAGGCTTTATAATATTATATCTACAAGTTTTACTGTTAGAAACTGACATTAGAGCGCGTTATAACGAAATTAGGAAGAGTGTATTTGGTTTAGAAGTAGTATGCTTTGAAACTTCAAATGCGTTTTTCTCAAAACTATCATTTTCATTGGAGCCCCCTTTTCCACGCAGAGCTTCATTTTAATTATCACATGAAATTCAGGACTCAAAAAATGTTGATGATAATTTATTTATTTTTCAAGATCACTTTTTTAAATCTATTTTCAATTTTGTTGATAAGTTTTATCCGTGTATCAAGTTTAGTCTGGAAAGAGAATAGAATAATAGCATAAATGTCGATTTGACTAAGTTTTAATCAAAGGTACGCGAAAATCATTTATTCTTCAAAAATCTGGATCATTCATTATCACCCCAACAAACTATTCAATATTAATTTGAATGAGTTGAATAATATGAAGAGGAAATAATTGTTGTCTAGTTCAAAGGATGAAATATTCTATTTTGATAGAAGGTATACTGAGAGTGAGCGACTACTTCAAGAACATTACATAGAATGGACAAAAGGAGGGTATTTCAAATGGAGAGGAGAAACAAGATATGGTTGGTCAACGTTTTTGCAAGGTGATGAAATTTCAATAACAAAAGTCAACTACCTACTCGTATTCTAATTACTCTCCAGCTTTCCTTGACGTACACGTTGTCAAAGAAAATCTTTCTTAGATGTTTATGGAGGCATAAATAATCATACCGGTACTGGAATAAAGGACTGTAACTTTTGCAGTAGATTACTGGCTTTATCATTATCTGATGGTAAGTGCAATGCGTGCAATAATTCTTGATTTGTCTGTCCACCAGAACCTTCTAAAATAAGGGCCAATAGTAACTTTATGCTCAGTGGTGATACAACAATATTTTCTCGTGGGGTTACGTTCAACAGTACCTGAAAAATGAACAATAAAATATTTTCAATATGAACAGCAATAGGCGGCGTAACTTGGATTTCAACTGTTGGTAGTCCTGTGTGCAAAGGTGATCATGGTTTAATTTGTATATCGCCAAACAGTTTTTCAATTCTGTTTTCCAATTTAAGTATCAGTTTTAGAAAAGATTGTTTATTACAAAAAATGTTCTTTTGAGAATTCTCTACAACTTTGATTCTCACACTGCTCTTGATTAAAAGTCAAATAACATCAGAGAATACGTTTGAACTAACGCATATATTTGGTCCACAAGCACAGTCCATAAGAAAAAAAATCCATGATCACCTTTGTAACTAGCGCTACCTGGTGTAGGTTATGCCGCCTATTAATTGTGAACACAAATGTGACCTGCGATGAGAAAAGGATGCTCATTGCCCAATGACCGGAACAACATTTCTCTCTTATTAGATGTCCAATCAGAGAGAAATGGTGTTCTTGCGCCAAAGAGCAATGAGCATCCTTTTCTCATCGCAGGTCACAAATGTTTTTCCGTGACGTCATAGCACTGACATATCCGTAGATTCAAAGTACCCAAACCAAAGTTCATCAGCTTCTAGCAGCTTCACTATTATAAGAATAACAAAGAAACATTCATTCATACTTGAAAATAGAATGAACTTGAGAATTTAAAAAATGCATTTTTATACATAGGAAAGCATAATCTGGGTGGGGCAAAAATCATTTGTCAAATTTGCACGACAAGAAAAACGTGCACAATTTTTTCATAGTAAAAGAACTTGTATTTGAAAAACATAAAAACAAAAAACAAACACAAGTGACAATGACAATGCTCTGTATAATATGAACACATGAGTAACTATGCAGCCGATACAACAGCCATGTACACGCCGTAGCATGCCTTTGACGGCAAAAACATCTGTCTAAACAAAAAATGTGGAAACGTAAAGCAACTTTTGCCCATGCCAGAAAGCGTAAAGCAACTTTTGCTTCACCCTGTATAATGCTAGTGAATATCAACTTTTTGTTTTTCCCCGATGTTGCACACTACCGGGTATGTCTATACTGTGGTGGGGCAAAAAGGTGTCGCCAATTAAAGGTGAGTTTGGACTAAATTCACTCCAGCTCAAAAACGCAAAAGGTTAGATGGACACATTAAAGCTACAAAATTTGTACCTCAATTTTATCTTCAATTTGTGCCCTTACTCACCTTTCTACAATATTTCTGAGCCAAGTTATGGACCAAAATGTCCCAAAAATTGAACAATTTGCCAAAATTCTCAAAATTAAAAATTGTTCAAACTTCATTATTTTATCCAATTTGAAAGTGAAATTTAACGCTGATTCCAAATAAAATACCTAAATGTGATGCAATCTGCAAAATCATACCATAAGTCGCACTGGCGGGACCACCCTGTGTATAAAACCCACCTTCACAATATGAAACTACACATGCTGTAAACACAATATTATTATCTTTGTGTTGTTTGCCCAACATCTGCACCACAATGTTACTCAAAAGAAAGATTTTGGTAACTGCATGTTGATATCTCTATATACCAAGGCGAGTTTTAAACAGGATGGTTTCGCCAGCGCAACTTATGGTATGGTTTTGCAGATTGTATCACAAATAACCCTACAAAGCTTGGAAATAGGGGATTTTTCAATCTCTTACCGGTACTTTGGATATCTTGGCAAATTGGTCAATTTTTGTCACATTTTGGTCCATAACTCGGCTCAGAAAAGTCGGAAAAACTTTGGATGTGGCTCAAATTAAAGATAAAATTGAGATACAAAATTTGTATATTTAAACTATACATCTAACGTTTTGCGTTTTCGCGCTACGACAAATTTAGCGCAAACTCCCATTTAATAGGTAACATCTTTCTGCTCCACCTAGTATAGTACGTTGTAGTACTATATAGTCAAAAGACCGGGTAGTGTTTGATTGTGGATTTTTTTCTTTATTGTATCTGGAATTTTGGGACCCGCCCAGAGCACCTGAAGTCTTAATTTTTTTTTTTTTGTAAAATTCTTCTTCAAATGGAAAGTAACATCGGTTTTTGATAGAATTTGAAGCAAATGGACTGTTATTGTGACGTCACAACTATCGATATCATGGATGAAAAGATCGATTTTGTCCATTTAGCATTTTGCTCCCATAAGAAATACATGTGGAGCAGAGATCACTACGCTACCAATTGAATATAAAAAATGATACGGTCAAGAGATTTTTTTTACAAGTAGCAAGAAGTTGATAAATTTGAAATATCAACTTTTCTGTAAATTTTAACATCTCATATTAAATTAATACCATGGTCATCTTTGCTCCGCATGTATTTCTTATGGGAGCAAAATGCCGAATGGACAAATTTTCAGCAGGATAGGTACTTCTGCCAGAAATAGCTCACTCACACTTATGCATCTTGCACTCACACTCATGTTGCGTTATCACAAATAACACAGTCCATTTAGTGGAGAAATTATACAAATTTGTCTGCAAGGTGTACAAAGAAAATATCAGTGCGCGTCTGTCGAGTTGTTGCCACAATAGGTACCTTCCTGACTCCTCCCACCTTGCATTACCCATTGTAGGTAGCTGCTTTCACCCTGTTACAGGGCATGTTGTTGAGTTGTTTTTTTTATTTTGGAGTACCGAACATTTGGACTGTCATATACCAATGTATTCTTATGAGAGAACAAAACCGAGGACTGTAACACAGGTGTATATGGGAGTTTTTTATTTTTTTTCAAATAACTCATGATGTGGACATTTTACGAGAAAAATGAAGAGAACAAGATTGAACGAGCATAAAATTTCCTTTAAAATGATACCATGTTTAGCAGAATTGGAGAATTTTTTTTTTGACCTTCAAAATTTGCTTGTACAGTCTGAATGAGCGTCAATACGTATGCCATATTTTGTGAATTTTTTAATATCAAGTTGCTGCTATTCGCATGAGGACACAACTGTAGGTGCGCTAGAGTCGTGCCCGAAAAGGGGATTCGGCAAAAATTGCCATAAACCTGTATAAAACTAAAACGGGCTGTATCTTTGTCAATATTGAAAAATACAAAAAAGTAGTAAGAGCATTTTTTTATTATTTTCATTCATAGAATAACCTAAAAGAAGAAAAAATTAAGATTTCAACAATTTTCTGTAACATCCCCTTTTCAGGCAGCTTCCAAAAATGGCCACCACAGTTTTCATAGAGGGCGCCTACTTTGTGTCCTCATGCGAATACTTCAAAATATAATTATGTATTAGCTGCTGTGAAAGAAGAATTGATGAATACACCTGTAGTCAAATATAATGAATTTCTCTTCTTCTTTGAAAAAATTGCAAGTCAATGATAGAATGACTGGAATTCGGACGAGTTACAGAAATTGTAACTAGTGGAGCAATTACTTTCCAGACCAACTTGAACGTTTTCTTCTTATGAGTTTAATTATGATAATTTATTAACAAAAAATGTTTTAGGATACAACGTTTGCGTAGATACATTTTAACTAAGAATAATTCAAATGAAATACTTATTTAAAAAAAAAAAATCATGCGTTACTGATCAAGTTGATTGAATTGACATTCTCAGAACTAAACTGAAAAAAACCCGCGAGGGTTTGAACTGAAAAAACTCTAGTTATTAAACAAAATATTGAATAATTTTGTAATCAAACGATCATGTTTAAAATCTTACGGCAGCATTGTAGTATTCTCTTATAGAACACGAACCCAAGTATTTACCTATATTATAGGTGGAAGACTGAATAAATCTAGGATTTTTTTCAATTCAAACTCTTGTTTCTTCTTTCTAGTTCAGTTATGATAATGTCAATTCAATAAACTTCATCAGGAACACTGGATTTTGTTTTTCAAAATTATTTTATCAGCTTATTCTTCTTTTCAAAGTGGTGATAAAGGATTGAAACGTTTTCTTAGTAATCATAACTATGGGAGTTGATATGCGTGTCGTTTAGTGATGGATGATAGCTTCGCTTTAATAATATAGATAGAGACCGGTGAAGAGCGAAATCAATGAGAATTAAAATGAAGTTTGATCCATGATAAAAGAGACGCAGTAAAAAAATTCTATATAGCCAAAAAATACCAAAACTGGAAATTAATGCCGAAAAAGGCCAAAATTACCACAAAAACTTAGTTTGCCAATAGAAGTGAGAAATTTCATTCCAAAATTGTGAAGATTTTGCTAGAAAAATACCAAATTTTTCCTAAAATCTGGTCAATTTTGTTTGAAAAAGTATACTGAATTTTGGGTCCAACTTGGGCCAATTCTTATCAAAGAATTCTTAAATTTGAGTCTGAAGCTAAGTAATTTTGATTGGAAAAAATCAACAAAAATTTGTTCCCCAAGTGAGGCAGTTGTGATTGAAAATTGGTAAATTTAGACTTCCAAAATTGATTATTTCTGGTGGAAAAAAAAAGGTAATTTTGATTGGAAATTGGATGATTTTCATCGAGAGTGAATGAGTGTGCTGAAAACACGTTTTTTCCTCCGTTTTGTTAAATATGCCAAGTATTGCCGAATTTGTGAATTTCAGTGCTGAAAGTTACACATTTTCGTGTCGAGAAATCCGGTCTTTAGTAATGGGTAAAAATCAGTAATTTGAAACAACCGGTAGACCGGTAGTCGTTGAAGCTTCACTACTGGTAGACCAGAGTTTACCAGCAAATAGAACCGGTAGTAGTGGTTTTATTCTAAATTTCGAAAATTTTGGTGAGACTTTGAAAAACTGTCAGTAGTACCAGTCTTACGGAGGTGACCAATTAAACTGCGGAAGTTGAAAAAAGGTTGACAGATGAGAAGGGATTTTTTTAGTTTTTTGACTGGATGTATCATAAAATGACTCAATCGAGAAAAAGCATTTTTGTTTCTCGGTGAAAAGAGCTTGTTCTGCGTAATGTGAGTCGTTGGTGTTGTTATGACATGACATAAGCACCAATTCTCCAAATTTTTCTAAAACTTCAAAAGCATCATTTTTTTTTGCGTTGTCAACAATATTACCGCTTTTTTCTCTTGCGGTCAAAATACAAATTGTTTGACTACTGTTGTGAAAAACAACTGGCAGTACCAGTCGTACCTCCAGGGGTGATCCACCCATCACTAGTGCTGTTTACTGAATTACATTTATCGGTTGATATGACGTCACAGGAAAATCGGTCTACAGGACTTTTCCAGTAATTGCATACTTATTCTTCTATGTATCATTAAGTTGGTAGTGCTTCTAACATTGCTCTTATGGCAAACTGCTCCAGAATGAAAATGAGTATGCAATCCACCAACACCCATAAGTTCAATGTTAGAAACACTACTAACTTGATAATAATTATGTAGAGAGTAAGTATGTAATTTGAAATAGTGGAAACGCTCTATTGACTTCATTCAAGTTAGGCCTATATTATGTATCATGATAATTGCACAGATTTTTCCTCCTCACCATGCTCAACTCCTCACTTTTTCAAGTATAAGCTGTCTACCTACTTACATTCAATAAGTCACGATCAAAGACGCTGTATCGTTTTTTCTTCAATTCATTCAGTATGTCTTCCTCAGTACCAAAATCTGGAGAACTAAGAGTAACTCGTTTGAGATCATCTTGAGTTTCAGAAGGCGGAAATGTGGTGATTGTGGTAGATAACGTAGATAGTGTAGATGAGATTGAAGCAGTCGATGAGGTGTCGTTTAATGCGGATGTTACTCCAGTTGTTGTAGATATCACTTCTTCAGTGGTTGTAATTGTTGTTTGCGTGGAAATTAAAGAATCTTGGTCTTCAGGTTGCATAACAGTTGAAGCATCTTGACTATTAGATGTTGCTGAAGATAATAGATTTGAAACACATTAATAAATTCTAAATATTTACAAAACAAAGATGTGATCAAGTTTTTGGCACACGCCACTTCTTTTATCATATTTTAATAAGAATCTTAAAAACATTATTTTTATGTTTAGGCTTGGTTTTTGTTATTCTGCATCTTCGACGGATTTTTAAATTTTTTGTATCAAATTAAGATGTAAGATTGAACCCTTCTCTTGAATTGGGAAAACATCCACTCGTGGCGTTTGATGTTGCGGGTAAGCAAGGAAAAATTAAGATAACTTCCAATCTATGGTATATACCAGCCCTATTCAACTGGCGGCCCGCGGGCCGGATCCGGCCCGCGGAAGCTTGTCGAACGGCCCGCGAAAAATATTTCGTTCCAATAATTTCAAAGATTACAGTCGTAAGAATAAATGAAAAAAAAAAACAGTAGACGAAGAACTGAAATAGAAAAGCTGTACTCAATGTAATGCATGATCGACGTTCAAGTATAAATGTGAAAGACCAACACAACTAAACGCGTTTGAGAAGGTAGAGATTATTAAGCATTGCAACGATTCCTCCCTCCTCCCTCTTGCGAAGAAAGTTATACCAGAGTCGCTGTTAGTTGACCGGCGGCGCGGCGTCGATGTTATAATCTTTGATTAGTCATGCCTTGACCTCATATTTTCCATCCTTCATCGTGTAGGTATCAGTTCTGAATGATTACCTAACCGTGAATGTTCTCTAGTATCGCGAAGTCGAGTGTCAAAAATGTCTCTTTCAGCGGTACCCTCCAAAAAACGAAAGCTTGATGTTGAAAATCGTCGTTTCAATGAAGAGTGGACTTCGAAATTTGCGTTCATTTTACCTGCGACAACGAATGCTAAACCAATGTGTGTAATTTGCAATGAATGTGTTTCTGTACTTAAAGAGTATAATGTTCGAAGGCATTACGAACAAAATCATCAGTCGTTTGCGAAATCCTATCCGATCGGTTCCTCTGCGCGGTCTTCTAAAATTGAATCCCTGAAAGCAACCTACTACAAGGGTAATAAAATGACGTTCACAAACGTTTTTTCGCAGCAAGAAAAATGTTCTCTCGATTCTTTAAAAGTAGCCTGGTTACTGACGAAGAAAAAACGCCCTTTTACTGACGCGGAAACGTTGAAGAGTTGTATGCTCGCTGTTCTGAACGAGGTGATCACGGATGAGAAAACGAAATCTTCGGTCTTATCTTCTGTGCAGCAGGTGGAGTTGTCTGACACAACTACTGGTCGCAGAGTTGACCTCTTAGGCTCGGATATTTTTGATATAATTTGCCGAGAATTAAAACGCGTTGACGTGTTTTCATTAGCGATAGATGAATCAACTGATTCTACGGACCAAGCTCAGTTGAATCTTATTGTACGTTTTTTTGACGGTGGCTGCTTTCGAGAAGAACTGCTAGCTTTATTACCAATGATAGGGCATACTACTGGTTCTGATATATTCCAAACAGTCGAAAAATTCTTTTATGACAACGGACTTGATCTCAATAAGATCTGCCTACTAGTAACTGACGGCGCCCCCTCTATGGTGGGCAAGGTTAGCGGTTTCATACAACAATTACGAGCCATAGTTCCTCATATTCAATCACTACACTGTATCATCCACCAGAGTGTTTTATGTGGCAAACTTTCAAAGCATTTCAAAGATGTAATGGAGCGTGTAATGAAAATCATAAACTGTATCAGGTCAAAATCCAGCCTCCAACATAGATTGTTTCGCACGGTTTTAGAAAATATGTCTGCAAAGCATGCGGACATTCGCATGTATAATGAGGTGCGTTGGCTCAGCAAAGGGCAAGTGTTAGAACGGTTCATTACGCTTCAGAAAGAAATTTGCGTGTTCTTAGGCTCAACAACAATGAAAAAAGCTGAAGGTTTTAAAGAACTTCTTGAAAATCAAGAGTTTATGCTTGATGTTTCATTTCTAGCCGATCTTTTCCATCATATGAATGTCTTGAACACGCAATTGCAGGGCAGAGGTCAATGCATCATCGATATCATCGAGAGGATTACTGCATTTCAAAAGAAAATACAAGTTCTATCCGCTGATTTGCGAGGGAAATTAATTCATTTTCCAAGAGTGCGCACCATCATTGAAGCTTCGGAGGAGGACATTTGTGTCACCCCTATTATGACAGACTTCTTATCTACCCTCGAAGAAAATTTTTCAACTCGTTTCTCGGACTTCAATATTGACAAAAATATTATTAAATTTGTGAGGAATCCATTCAAATGGGAAGTACCCGATGAAGGAATGGATAAATTTTTACAGCTTTCTGGTCTTTCCGTTGATGAAGGAAGCTTCCGCATGGAGTTAATTGACCTCCAAGAAAATTTCGAACAGAATGATCGCTTTGATTCCAACGATTATCAGCAATTCTGGATTGATATTGAGTCGTCTACGTACCCTAATTTGAAGAAATTTAGTTTATTTTTTTTATCTATGTTCGGGTCTACTTACGCATGTGAATCGGCTTTCTCTCACATGAATGCCATTAAATGTAATTCAAGATCTAGTTTGACAGATACGAAACTAGAAAATTGTCTTCGTATTTCACTTACTACGTACGAGCCAAATTTTTCAAAAATTGTAAAAAACATGAAATGTCATCAATTTTCACATTAGTGCTCATGATCAACTAGTAATTTTGTTTTTTTAACCTCTGATGTTCTTTTTCCTGAAATGCCATTATTTCCAGGAATAGTAAAAATTTGAACTTCTCTCCACGTCTTTGTTTCCTGAAAAATTTTTTCTGGCCCGCGCAAAATTCTTTGACGTCAAAACGGCCCGCTTTGAAGAAAACTTGAATAGGATCTTCTCATCGTTCATCCCTTCATCTTTCAAAGCAGTTCCTCCTTATAGTTTCTTTTGTAGTTTGAACCGTTCCTTCCCTTATAAAGGGGAAAAAAATATGGGAATAAAGAGTTATAAGCCTACTGCGGCTGCTTAAATGTATTAACGCGAAAATCGAAGTCTTTAATGTTCAAGAAATACGCTACCTACATAATATACAGTTTTATGCTGATACGGAAGGATAACCTGCAGGTAGTCCAAACAGTTTCTTCACTCAGAGAATAAAAATAAAATTTTCGTCATTGTGATACAACACATGGCTTCATTTGTCGTGACTCCAAATTTTGTTCAATAAATTACAATTCACGTTCTACACATAATGTTTGAATACTACGTATAAGTTATACATTTTCACAAATTGAATCGAGAAAAGAGGAGGAAAGAATATTGAAAAATCCTCTGTAAGAATTGAGATCACGTAGTTGTAGTCGTGATCATATTTTTGCAAAACTATCATTGATTATGTCCGGCTCGATGAATTAGTTTATCTTTATATTTGAATTATAATGGTTGATGATGAAAATGCATTTCTCATTACTCATGATCCAAAACACATGTTTAAGCTGATATTCTGTGTATAATCAGGAGAAGTATGACCTATGTCCAATTTAATTTCCGACAAAGAATAAATAAATACTACCATTACATTAACGAAGTGTTGAAAAAAAACTGTGGTTTGATACCATTGTTTTACAAATTTATTCTGATCGTACTGACGTATTCTCGTTACAGATTTTTTAAAAAGAAAACCCGTAGGTCCATGTGACAGGCCGTTCCCCATCTGGAAAAAATGATGACTGGTTTATAGTTATTTGTAGAGCTCTTACTCTGGGGCATTCGTCAAATTATTTCCTAAAAAAACAGACAGTGGGAAATCAAATAGAAGTTTATTTCTTACCTCGGGAACCCTGGAGAAAAATTGTATTTTTCCAAAAATGTAATGAATGCTAACTTTGAGGTAAATGCCAAAAAAAGTAAAAATCGGTTAGGCAGCGGCAAAATTACTTCATTCAAGCTTATTCTCTGAATTTATTTCGTGTCAAGATCACAAATTTCTTACAAAAAATATCTTCGTTCCGTGTATACTAACATTTGGTAGGTGTCTATCTATTATATAAAGACGTAGAGCGATTTTAGTTGTTCGATGTTCTCAGCTCCTATCACCCCCACCCTTACTCAAAGTTCAGAAATAGCTTCGTATGTGAGGTGGGCAGTATTTAGCCTTTTTTTTTTTCGGAAAACACCATAGGGGATGAATGGTGGACAAATTGCGTTCGTGTGATCGTAAAGTAGTGTGTGTAATCGCTAAGGTTGTAGATGTTTCAGAGTTTAGTGGCCAGTTGAGTTTCCAAAGGTAGTTCTAATGCGCCCGTAAATTTAAATAGTTTTGATTGGCGTTGTTAAATTGAAGAAAGCGTTTGAAAATTAGCCGACTATATGTTCATGACGGCACTAATTTTTGGGAAACATGAAAATACGTAGACCTACGTGAGGTGATACGAGAATAAATTTTTGGTTTCAAATTGTAATTTCTCATTTGAGTTTTCGAATTGTGTGGTACGTTATTTCCTTTTCAGAATATAGAACGAGCTAGCGTTGAGTAGTTCTACAGGTGCCGAGTCCCGAGTTAAGTGGGAGTATATGTGTGTGCGTATGGAAGTATTTGATTGTTATAGATCCAGTGAGTTGAAAAAGTTTCTCATGGCGTGGTATCAACCAGAGAAATTACAGGATAAGCGTTGAGGATCAAAGAAAATATTGAAGTGATGGAGAGTGCTTCTCAAGAAGAGGTACAGATCGAAAAATAGATGGGGTAACAGTTGAGAATGAGTAGTGGTACAAGTAGAGGAGGATCGTCGAACTTTAAGAAATTATAGGCTTGCCGGGTTGGGTACGTATAAGGGTTCCGTCCAAAGGACGGGCATTTCTACTTGTTTTAAATAAATATCCAGGGAAAAATTGAAGACTGGTTACCAGGGGGAGTATAATTTATGTGCAAAAATATAGGATGGAACAGTTATTAGAGTCAGAAACCTCAAGTTGACTAAACCTAAATTTACTGCAGGTTCACCAAAAAATCAGCTGAATGAACTTGATCTAAGCGGATCTTTGAGGAGAAAAATGAAAGAGTTAAGCAACGCGGAGTGATTGCATTCACGAAAGTGGAGATCAACAGCCAGAGAGCAAGATTTCCAAGAAAAAATGAAGAAAACAAGCATAGTAAGTTTCATTTAAGTCTGAATATCAAGAACGTGAAGCAGGCAACAAATTAGATGCCTACCAAAGAGGAAGTACCAAAATATTCTTTAATGTCTATAAGCAGAAAAAATGTAACAAGAAACGAATGCTTCGACAAGAAAGGAGTACTCCAAAGAGGAGTAAAAACTACAAAGACCGCAGAAAATGAATAAATCCGAGCGCTTTCGGTTAATAAACCATCATCGGGTATTCCTTTCTCATGGTTATGGACAACCGTAATTTGGAGGAACGAATCTGTTTAAACCGATGCTTATTGGACACCAGATGTAGAAGAGAAGACTCATGATTCAAATTGGGCGTCCACCACGATCGCTAAGAATGCGCGTGATTTGTTTGTATAATATGGGAAACAAAATTCCTCGATTCTAAAAGAAATAAGGGGGTCGGCTCCGGAGTGAGAAATGAGATATCATATACAAGCATGATATTGCTTCCAATTTTGGAGTTTGGTAATTTTAATAGAACATAATTATATAGTGTTAATAAGTCGAAAATTCAGTAATTCTGGGGTGTAGGAAGGCGCCGGAGAACGCCAAAATCTGTCGGCATTTAGTCAAGGTTGGAGGCTCTTTACTCACTTAGAGAGTGTGATAGGGGCAGACTTGTACCATAGTTGTAGGTACTACACTACACTAGGATTTTCCCAGTATATTTTCTCTCCCTCTCTCTACTTCTTTATCGCAGACGGATCGAGCATATGCTTGAAGTTAGTTTGTTAAAGTATATCCAAAAGCACAGATGTAATACATGTTCAGCTTTCTTTTCTGAATTAAAAACACTAAAAATCATGATTAAAAAGTTACATCATATTAATGTAGAAAAGGTTGACATACAGAATTGAAATTGATTTTTCTCACTGTCAACCAGTTGATTAGTATTAACAAAAAAAGAAAGTATAACGGGAGGGTATAGAAGAAAAAATTGCATGGGAAGACATTGCATTCCTACAACTCATAAATCACAGTCATATTATAATATTGAACGGTGTGATTTTACCAATAATTGACATGTGGCTTATGTAATTATGAAAAAATAGAATGGTATACATTTTTCAGTGAATGACGGAAACGGAAAAGAAAACTAAACTGGGTGGGTAGCGAGAAAAGCGATGTATTTATAAAACTAGGTTCAGGTTTTGTATAAACTTATACTTCCTTCCTTGGCTTAATAACGATGCAAATAAAAATTAAGGGCCCGGCCGCTTGTACCAAAAATGAAACCGAGTTTAAAAAGCTAACTATAAGTTCAAGTCAACTGGTCAAAATTGTGCAGTCAAATAATACTTGGTTTAGCTCGTAATATACGTGGTTAAACTATAGGATTAAATGGGTTGATACAACTGAACAAAGTTTGAGTTAACTTGACCTTAAGATTAACAAGTTGGTATAAGCAGTCCTAAGGATTATTTCCTTTATTCAATATCTGTCGAAATCAGTAACCTATCTGTTGTCAATATTAGGACAGCATAGATTTAGATGAGTAAACCAAATCGTCATATTGGACCTTAGTGTGACAAGCGACAAGCGACAAGCGAAAGGCTCAAACAAAGCTACAAATTTGCGCGGAACGAGGTATAATTATACAAGTAGGTAGCTTTACATAATATTGCAATGTTGTTTGAACCTTCCGCTTGTGGACAACATGGTTTTGTGCAAGGGTTCCGACATAAGAGTTATTTTTTCGATCATTGGAGACATATCCATCTTGACCGTTTGCCCAATACCTGTCGTAGAAAAATGATAAATTGGCCAAAACCCGTTACACCCAGAAATTTTTACGGGCAATTGGGCAGTAACTATTACATATCTGCTTATTATAACTGGTATAATTGGCAAAGAGATTGGTAGGAATTACACCTTCCATAGTTCTATCACTGATCACAATTAGTGCTGAGTACGTTCAAATAAAGTCCATCACAGACAACAAATCAGAGGAAAAACTTTATGTGCGTTCATTTCAATTATATTTTTGATTATAAAAAATCTGTGTAGACCCTTTTCTCAGAATTGTTGTTTTGCAAATATTTGCAATAAAAATTCATTTTTCTGATTCAACCACTGCCCGCTGGTTGAAATAGAACATTAGGTTGAACGCACTTTTCTATGAACTGTGAATATTGATGTAATAAATGATGAATCGCTCCCTCTATGCATCTTTAACTCTCTTCTGAAAGCCCAACAGTTCTCTTGGGGACAGCATGCTTTGAATTATATACACATGTCAAGTATTATACATCAATATACAGTCGGCAGCTTTTAACAAAAAGATACTGTCTACCGCGGAACATTAATTATAATTAATAAATTCTAATTAATTTCAATCCGAATATTCGATATCGGTTGAAAATTTTTCTTATTATTTTCTGTTTTTTGTCTCCGTTCACGTTTGGTTCAAACCCTAATTAAAAATTTTGAAAGGTTCATATCGAAATTAAGTGCTAGCAAAGATGGCAAAACCCAAATCCGTAAGAAAGAAGAAACCAACTAAGTTGACAAGCTCTGAAATGTAAATGAAGACTTCAAATTGGACGCCGCCGATGACTCACTGCTGTCGCTAACGCTGAGCGCGACAAGCACGTTTCAGATGGAAACAGAGATACAATTACGACTCGGAATTTAACAAATGTAACTGGAGTTCACCTGCACCAAGTGAAAAAGGAAGCAGCAAAACTTGTAAGTTACGAGTACCGGTAGTTAATAATAATAATACAGATAAAGAAAATCATCTAGCTGAGACATTATTCACAAAACAAAATCTACAACAAGCAATCGAAGCTGCTTTGGTAGCAGAGAGAGAGATTTTCACGCAAAAATGACCCCGAAAAAAAGTCATTTCAAAAAGAGGCTAACCTTGGCACTTTTCAGGCCCAAATATATTGTCAATAATTTGATACAAGGTGCACGTTTTGTTTTAATCTCGAACTTAGAACGTACAGTCTTTGATTTCATTCATTAATCAATCCCCTAGGAGCCATAGTTTTCTGGGTGTTGCGTTTTAAATCTTTAAACGCGTTTTTCTCAAAACAGGTTTTTTCAAGTTAGGCCCTTCTTCCGGAGACGTGTTCAATTCAACAATCAGAATCCCTGATCAGAATAAGCAAAACACAACCAACAAGTCGTTTATTTTCTCACCCAAAAACTACTTTTGTCTAGAATGAATATTTGACAGACATGTGGTATACTCGTATGTAGATTGATTTTCTGTGACGTCCCTTGTAGGCAAAAGTACCTATTCAAAAAGCAGTCCAGCAGCTTCAAGCAGGTTCACAATTAGCATGGGAATAACATAGGAACATTTCAATCATTCATTCATCCCCCCAAAAAATAATAAAAATAAAAATAAATTTAAGAATAAGAAATGCATTTTTATATACAAGAAAGCTCAAAGATTATGAATACCAACTTTTCACTCTCAACTCATTCCTCATTTTGAAGTACTGATGAATGATTGAAAGTTCCAGTAGTAATCTCATGGGATTCAATAAGCCGTTCGCTAAAATATATATGTGACCTGCAATGAGAGAAGGATGCTCATTGTCCACTGACAGGAGCATCATTTCTCTTTGATTATATGTCCAATCAGAGAGAAATGGTGTTCCTGCACCAATGGGCAATGAGCATCCTTTTCTCATCGCAAGTCACATATTTTTAATAGGTATACTATCACATATGTACAATAAAAATTTGTACTCTACACATCAGTGTCGCCCTAGAGTCAGGCCACTCAGGCCTTCCTCCCTCGCTGCATTAAGCTTGTCAGAGTTAGGATGAGAGAAACATTGGCATTGGAAAAATCAACATTTTCAGTTAGTACTAATTTTCTTAGAAATCTATTTAAAATTTTAAATGAAAGAACAATGCATAACTCAGCAAAGCGACAGTAGTATGTGGGCTATGTTTTTGCTAAAAAAATTCCTTGGAACTGATTGAAAGACACTTGGAAATCTCAGTTTTTGCACATGTTCGTATGTAACATTGTCTGTTTATTCTAACTTTGATACAAGCGACGTCGAAGTTTGGTTAGATAAGCCAGAGTGTCAGGACGTATGCACTGCGTTCAAATGTTGAAGTGAATGTGAATACCTAAGGTGCGAATTATTAAGATAAGCATATAATAGTGCGTAGCGTGTTTTTTCGTGCAGCAATCGTGATTGCTATAGTGCGATATTAGACTTACAACAGATAATCGGTAACTACACTTACAAGCACTGCAAAGAAGAAAGAAGATGAACGAACAAATGAAGCAAGATATGAAAAAAATAATTGCGGATGAACTCAAGAAACAAGTAATAGAAGAGCTGAAAGGTGTGAAGAAAAGCATAACGGAAGCGAAAAAAGAGATTAAAGAAGAAATATCAACCTTACGACAAGAAATATGTGAAAACAAAGAGGAGATTGAACGACTGAGAAGTGAAATCGAAGAGCTGAAAATAGAGAATGTCGAATTGAAAACAAAAATGAAGGAGACGGACCAATACCATAGGAACCAAGACATAATCATCAGCGGAATAGAAGAGAAGGAGGAAGAAAACGAAGAAGATTTACTAGAATCAATACAGGAAGTAGCAAAAAGCTTGGGAGTCCCCCTCGAAGAGTATGATGTCAATACGTACCACAGATTAGCGCCCAACAAGCTTAAAAAAAGAGCCGTTATCGTCCGCCTGAATAATAGGTTGAAAACATCGAAACTAGTAAAAGCATCTCGACTAGTCAAGCTGAAGGGTATTTATGTAAATAGCCACTTGACTAAGAACACCGTAGGTCTGCTTGCTGAAGCGAGAATGCTCAGAGATCAAGGAGTAATAAAATACGTTTGGGAAAAGGATTGTCAAGTTTTTGTTAGAGTTAAGGAAGACACCCCTGCAATTAGAGTCAAGAATTACGAAGACCTGAAAAATGTCACCGAGAAGAACGCTGGAATGAGCACGAGGAACGTCAGCCGCACAGCTCCTCCGAAGAAAACAAAATAGAACGAATGTAAGCCAAACTCGCTGTACCCAGTCATGCCTGGTCCGCAAGGGTACGTAAGACCACTCCCCTCTGCCACAAATAAAAGCAATAGAAGAACAGGTACAGGAATAAATTTAGATTTACATTTAGATTTAAAAATAGATATAGGATTTGAAACAAGAATGAGCCCTGGGAATGGAAATTGTAGGAACAAACGTGAAAAAGAAAATTTACTGCCTAATGAAAAAGCCTTACAAAGAACAAAAAATGATAAAAACTATAAGAATCTGCAAGAGGAAGTAAGAAATTTAGCAAGAAGAGATAGTAAAAAAGAGAAAGCAATAAAAATAGCCTCGATGAACGTGAGAACTTTAAAAAATAATGATGATCTAACAGAATTAGAGAAAGAAATGAAAGAAAGAAAAATAGATATTCTAGGAGTATCCGAAGTCAGAAGGGAAGGAGAAAAAATTATTGAAACAAAGAACGGGAACCTATTCTGCTACATAGGAATTGATAAAGGCCAAAAAGGGCTGGGATTTATAATTGGGAAAGAATGGAAAGAAAAAGTATCAATATTCAAAGGTATAAACGATAGACTAGCAACAATAAAAGTTGATCTAGGAAAAGACAATATAATTACAATAATTCAAGTTTATGCACCCACATCTTCAGCAGAAGAATGTATAAGTGATGAATTCTATGAAAAACTGAGCGAGGTAATAAAAGAGCAAAAAGTAAACAAAAAAAGTAAACTACTGATCATGGGGGACTTTAATAGTCAAGTGGGAAAAAGAAGGGAAGGTGAAGAAAGTACGATGGGAAAATATAATTATGGAGAAAGAAATAAAAGAGGGTGGAAATTGATTAGATTTTGTCAAGAACACGAACTTAAAGTTATTAACACACTATTTAAAAAGAGAAAAGGAAAGATGTGGACTTGGATCTCTCCAAATCGTGAGTATAAAACTCAAATTGATTATATGTTGGCACCGATTCAGGCAAATGAGATAGAAGATTTTGATGTGGTAGGTGGAATTAATCACCAATCTGATCATAGAATGATAAAGTGTAAAATAACTCTCAATAGATGGCGATATGCAACAAGCAATAAGAACCAGCAAAGATTAGAAAAAAAGGACGAGCAATTATACATTAAAAAGCTGAGTGAGGAATCAGAAAAGGAACAAGAAATAGAGCTAACAATAGAAAATATGAACTCAACAATAAATAAATGGATGAAAAGAGCGTCAGAAAAAGCAATCAAGGAAAGAGATAGTAATGATAAAGGAAAAGAAGGTCTACCAAAAGAAATAACAGAGTTAATTAGGAAAAGAGAAGAGATAAAAAGGAAAAACACAACAACTAAGAAAGAGAGAATAGAGCTAAACCTGGTGTGTAAGATAATCAAAAGGAAACTGAGAACATACAATGATCAAAAAAGAAAATCTAGTTTTCAGAAATGAGAGAAAACCCACCTAATATCCCACATATCACAGAGGAAGAAGTAGAACAAGTGGTGAAAGGATTAAAAAGTGAGAAGGCAACAGGGTCTGATATAATATCTTGAATGAGCATATTAAATATGGAGGAAAAATCATTATAAAATACCTAGCAGAATTATACAATCTAATAATACAGAAATAAAGATTCCAAAAGATTGGTGCTTGACAGATATAATAATACTATATAAAAAAGGAGATATACACAATATCGAAAATTATAGACCTCTAAGCCTAGGATCTGCTCCTGCAAAAGTTTTTGCAAAAGTAATTACCAACAGAATAAGGAATATATTGGAAACCCAACAACCGATGGAACAAGCTGGTTTTAGAAGGAATTTTTCTACAATAGACAACTTATTTGTAATAAACCAAATGATAGAGAAGTGCATAGAATATAATAGAGAACTATACCTAGCTTTTATAGACTATACAAAGGCATTCGACTCGGTAAAACATGACTGTGTAATGAAGTCGCTGGAGGAACAGGGTGTTGAAGTAAGATATATCGAAATAATAAAAGAGATGTACCGAAAATTAGAGGCTAGAGTTAAAACAGATAAGACGGGGAAATATTTCAGAATAAAGAAAGGAGTAAGACAGGGTGACCCCTTATCGGCTTTGTTATTCAACTGTGTTTTAGAGAGCGTTTTTAGAGAGATGAATTGGGTGGGGAAAGGGATTAACATAAATGGCAAATATTTGAACAATTTAAGGTATGCTGACGATGTAATCCTCATAGCAAAATCAAAACAAGAATTAAATGAAATGATCCAAACACTAAACGAAGAAGGAAAAAAGAAAGGGTTAAATATGAATATTAACAAAACAAAAATATTAAGTAAAGGGAATGATAAAACAAAAATAATGATAGATAAAAAGGAGATAGAAGAGGTAAATAAAATCATATACTTGGGACAAAACATAGAGATGGAAGAGAGAACTACAGAGGAGATTGAACGTAGAATAACCCTTGCCTGGAAGAAATTTTGGCCTTTAAAACACATAATGAAAGGCCCTTTCCCAATAAATGATAAAATGAAAATAATGAATAGCTGCGTACTACCAACAGTTACCTACGGTGCACAGACTTGGGCTACAACAAAGAAAGACGAACAAAAAATAAGAACGACGCAAAACGCAATGGAAAGGTCAATAATGGGTATAAAACTAAAAGACAAAATAAGTATGATGAAAATACATCGAAAAATGGAAAATAGAAATGACTTTTTATAGGCAGCAAAAAGGATTAAATGGGATTGGGCTGGTCACATATCAAGGCAGAACGAAGAGCGATGGACTTACAAAATTAAAAATTGGTTTTTGAAGGAAGGGAGGAAAAAAAGAAAACAAAAAATCAGGTGGGACGACGACATAATGAAATTCTTGGGAGGGAACAAGATATACCATAGAGTGGCTTACGACAGGCATGAGTGGTACAGGCTGAGGGAGGCCTATGCCCGGCACACGGGCCAAAAAATGTAATGTAACTTATAATTTTTTTCGGTTGTATAATTATAATAAAGGCTAATTATTATTATTATTATTACAAGCGACGTCTGCGTGTGTTTGTAGCAGTGAGTATTGCTCGTGTGGAGTCCGATCTTTCATCCTTAAGATACACAAAGACTCCCCGCTAATAGCCGCGTTATCCACTTTACATGAAAGGGCTCTTTGCAAGCAGCTGCGTTCATCCATTGTTGATGAATATAGTAGTAGAAGCATCTACCCGCATTCATGCTTTCTGAATGGGATGTGTCAAAAAAAGTCAGAGATGCAACTTTTCAAGATTGTAGTCTGTGATGTAGCCTCATGTAATAGCAGACAAAAGACAGGTAAATGACAAAATGATGGCCAATTTTTGCGTAGCACTTCAGCCCAGACCCATTTGACGCTGCTGTCGTATTCTTGGCGCGTTTTTTTGCAACCTACATCAAAGTCTAAGGCAAAAACTATGTAAGTTCAAAGAGTTTCACTATCAACTACTGTAACATGAGTGTTCAATTTAATCAAAAATAGGTGATAGGGGAAAAATAATAATGTACCCATGTAAATAGGAGATGGGAGTTAGATACAAATATATATATATATATATATACTTACTGTTGGGAGTTTGTGATGGGCTAAACGGGTTGAGTTGTGCAAAAAACTACTAAGTTCACTTGATGCAAATGAAAGATTTAATTATACAAAATATCGTAGAAACGTTATGATTTAGTGAAAACAAGAAGTGGAATGAATTTGGTCGAAAATTGATTTACGAGGTAACTGCGTATTTTAGAAAATCTGATGCAATATTTTGTTTTATTAGCGTATACTTCTAATGGCCTATTAGTAGGCCTAGTTACATCTTAGTCATACTGTACATGAAGCGCGTGGCGTCGAACGTCGTCGAATTCTACTATACGAGGGATACGTGACCTTTTAAAAAAAAATTATATTACTTGACTTGCGTATTTATCGTCATCGTTAGTAGTATTTGAATCTACTAGGTGTCTGGCGTAATATTTACGGAGTCTTGTGATATGGACAGTATGTCTTCCTCTGTCCGGATGGTCAATGGTGATAGATGAAGGCCCTAAGACTTTGGTGACTGTAAATGGACCTGTGAATCTTTTGTCCATTTTTTGAGGGGAGGGTGTCTTAAGCATTACTTTGTCGCCTTCCTGAATCGTCCACTGTTTTCTACCTTTATTATAATAATAAGAATATTTATCAAAGTTTTTCTTCAAGATTTCTGGAATTTTCCTACGAATTTCTAATAAAGCCTGAATTTCGTCTTCTCCACTGTCGTTATTTACAGGGATGCCGTACTTGTTGTGGAGGAAGTGATCTCCACATCCGAACATTAGATAGAACGGGCTTACTCCTAAAGAAGGGTGAACAGCAGTATTATAGGCTCTAGCTACATATTTGGCGTTTCGGCCAATAGTTTTCTTGATCTGTGGATCAGCCAATAAAGCTCTGACAGCGTGTCCTACCCAAGAATTTGATCTTTCAATTTGACCATTTGTGCTAGGTGAGTACGTGAGCGCGTGAGTGAGTCTGATTCCGTTGTCTTCGCAGTATGCTTCTAATTCTTTGCTGGTGAAATAAGTAGCATTGTCGCTAAATAATTCTGTAATTGGTGGATAAGATGTGATGATATCGTCTAGCATTTTTACAATTTCCGAGGTATTTACGGTTCTTAACGCTCTGATGAACATATATTTGGAGTATTCGTCAATCATTGTTAGGAGAAAAACTTGTTTTCCGTTGATGGTTAGCGGGCCTAAGACATCCGTACATAATTTCTGCATGAGACGTGGATTTTTCTTCATATGCGACATTAATCCGAATTTTTGGCGTGGTACTTTGTATTCCTGACATGCCTTGCAGGATTTCACGTATTCACCTACGTCTTTTCGCATTTCAGCCCAATAAACCGTGTTAGAAAGTTTCAGGAACGTGCGAGTTTCGCCCATGTGATTGCCCTTCTGTAAACCATCGTGAACATCGTAGAGGAATTTCTTCTGTAGCGATTTGGGGACGACGGGGAGTAAAAGTTTCTGGTTTCTATTAAATTTTTTGAAACACAAAACTTTATTTTGGTCTAATGCATGTCTTTGTGCATATTTGTGCAACTCATGTTTTTCTACATCAGAAAATGAGTCGTCCAATGGGATTCCAAGTAGAATATACTTAATACCTCGCAGATCTTTTTGAGCTTCTTGTTCTTGGATGAAAGTGGAGGGGGGTAAATCATCTGTGATTAAATGAATTTTTTCAAATTCAGATCCGCGAGAGAGGAGATCGGGAATGAAGTTTTCTTTGCCCTTTATGTGTTCAAATGTGACGTTGAATTGGTTTATAACATCGACGATTCGACGCACACGGGCGGGGTTGAGGAGGGTCATATCATAGATACGGAGGTGGGTTAGATTAGCGTGGTCCGTTAAGATGTGGACCGGTTTCATGTAAAGAAATTGACGAAAATGCTTAAGTGCTTTAGAAATAGCGATGAGTTCGAGGTCGTACGTGGCTAAGTGCCGCTTGCGTTGGGGCATTTTTTCTGAAAAGAACGCTACAGGTTTAACTTCTAATGTGTGAGGATTTTGTTGACTTAATACAGCTCCAATAGCATAACTACTAGCATCTGTCTGGAGAAAAGTTTTCCAGCGGGGATTGAAAATCTGAAGGATGGGTTTGGACGTGATATGTTTTTTGAGAATCTGGAAAGCTTCCTCACATTCGTCCGTCCATTTGATGGGACGTTTTCCGTCTTTAGCTCCTGCGTTACGTAATAAATTCATGATGGGCTGGGCGGTAATAGCGAATTTAGGCATGTACTTTCGATAAAAACTAAACGAACTGATAATGCTTCGAACATCTTTCACGGTCTTGGGGGGCTTGATATTTAGGAATGCTTCGATATCTTTGAAAGCGGGGCGAATTGTTCCGTTTTGGATTTCGTTTCCGAGTAGCACTACCTTGGGATAAAAAAAATCGCATTTACGCGTATTTAATTTAAATTGGAATTTCTCTAATCTCGAGAATACGGTTTCGAGCATTTTAAGGTGAGCATGGAAAGAGTCACCACACACGCAAATATCGTCGATGTAGACAGTCATACCGCGGAATAGGATGTCTTCGAAAATATCATGCATCGCACTCGTTACGCATTGACTGCTATTGATGAATCCCATGGGCATTTTACGGTATTGATATTGTGTGCTAATCGAATCGAATCGGAACGCAGTATATTTTCGACTGTTTTCGTGAAGGGGGAATTGGTAGTAACCATATGCTAGGTCCATTTTTGAGAAAATAGACGCATTCAAAAGAGCTTCGATGATAGCTTCGATACGTACGACGGATGTTGAGTCACTAACAATGTGTTTATTCAGAGCTGAAAAATCTGTAAGAAGTCTAGGCTTACCATCGGATTTTGTTTCAATAAATGCTGGTGATGAATATTCGGAACGAGTTTTTTCTATAATATTAGCCTTTTCTAGATCTTGTAAAAATTTCCTAGCTATTTCTCTTTCATATTGCGATGCTTTATAAGGCCGGATATTAACTGGTATGTCATCTTTCAACCGAATTTTATAAGGCTGCGTATCGGCTGTAGGAGTATCCTCCGTTTTGGTCGTAAAAATGTGACGATATCGATAAAGAAGACTGAGAGCCTGTTTGCGTTCTGCGGGTGGAAGATCTTTATTAATAATATAATTTGGATACCATCAAGATCTGTAATTTCTTCGTTACCTAAAAATTGGGGACTCTTTTCGTCGTTTAATTTCGATGTGGACACGGCGTTAATTACTTCTGGTCTATCTTGAATTTTTCCTATGCGTATGCCTTTATGAATTTTAACAGGCACCGAACGAGTGTTAGCTATTTTAATATTCGTTCCATTATTATTGTCAGCTTCGACGAAAGTTCCGTTCGCTATGACGTGCTGGCTAGTACATACCTTATTGAAGAAGGATGGTACAGAAAAAATGGTCTCACCTTTTGCTGGAATAACAATATCTTTCTGGACTACGATGTTATTGTCAGAAATGAAAAAAATATTATCTATATTCTGATTTTTATTATCGAGATCGCGAATGTATTCTTCATCCATTTGAATTGTTAGTCCATTACGAAATTTGATCTTAGCTTGTTCGCAATCTATTACTACTCCATGCTTTCGCAAAAATCTCATTCCGAGAATCATATTTGTTGATACCTAATTCATCTACAATTACCATAGGTTCGTAAAATTTCTGACCTTGTATTTCAAAACGCACGTATGTACTTCCTATGTATCGTAAGGGATTGGACAACGACGCTGCATAAATTTTGTACAAATGATCTTGTATTTTGCTACCTGGAGGAACCATGCTTTGATGAATAATGTTTGGATTACTTCCCGTATCTATAACTCCAGAACTAGCTGTCTCCTTATTCTCAACAAATATCGGTGTTTGCAAATTGAAATTAGATGCGCTCAATATAATCTCTTTGGAAAATTTTTTCTCGTTACAAATCGCATTTTGTGGAACGGGAGGTTCTAATTCGGAGTTATAAAAACGTTCCTTACTTTCAAAAAATTCTGGGTGTTCGTAAAAATAATCAAAGCGGTTCTTGGTTTTGATCTGAAAATAATTAGGAGCATTTCGTGTTCGCTGAGTCGTTGTCCATCTCACTCGTTTTTTTGTTCGCTCGAAGTCTGTGTATTCGATCGTGGGTTAGGCGTGCCTCGTCGTGGTTGATTATTTTGCATCGGTGACCTCCAAGGGCGGCCTCGATTAAAGCCAGAAAATTGATTGAAGCCCCTATTATTTAAATTGGTGTAACAATCCCTAGAATAATGACCTCTTTGGTTACATCTAAAACAAGTTATATTTGGAGCTTGAGATGACATACGCCAGTTTCTTGGTTGGCCTGCCGTATGGAAATTTCTGGACTGATAAAAATTGTAAGGATTAGGACTTCTGTTGTAAAACTGTCCGGGAAATGACTGTGGGATTTGATTATTATTATTATTTTGTGGAGGGAAATAATTATATGGATTGTTAGGAAACAGGGGTGGGATTTGAGGAGCACTGTTGTTTTGGGGAATGAATTGGATTGTTTTTTTGGATTCCT
Source organism: Aspidiotus rigidus (assembly GCA_035079385.1). Taxonomy (NCBI): domain Eukaryota; kingdom Metazoa; phylum Arthropoda; class Insecta; order Hemiptera; family Diaspididae; genus Aspidiotus; species Aspidiotus rigidus. The sequence goes on from JAVHKY010000052.1 coordinate 5,980,903, forward strand.
CTTTTTTTTCTGGAATAGATTCAGCCGTATTTTTGGTCTTACTTATCTCAGTTTTGATTTCCTTTAGAGCGAGCAAAATGTCGGAGTCTTCGTCCTTATATCTTTCAAAATTCTTTTGTATGCGTTGGAGATTTTTTAATAAGTCCTCAACTGTGTCTATGTCCCTATGCAGGATTTCTGTCTTGAATTTTGGGGTTAGACCGTGACAAACTTTGCTGATAATTGCCTGCGCTGACATTCTAGGGTTAATTTTCTTGCAAATTCTGATCATTTCAGTAGCATACGCACTCACATCTTCCTTAGCGGTCATATTGGTTTGGCTGGCAAGGTGACTCCAGTCATCTTCGTCTTTCTCATATTTGTTTCTTAAAGCTTGCGTGATCGTGTTCCAATCAAGTGGCCTATTTGGATTTAATACCTCGTGGATGAAATAATCGTATGCCCCATTTTTTAGATATTTTATGTACTCCCTAACTTTAATGTCGTCGTCCCATTTGTTAATTAAAGCTATCTTTGTGAAGTTTTCAATATGTTCGTCTATGTCTTCGTTCTGATTCCCTGAAAAGTCACGGAACGGTATTGGCTTGGATGATTTTGATTTAACAGTTTTTATCAACTCGTCTATCTTATCCATGTTTGGCTCCTGACGAAAAACCTGAGGTGATAGAGTGATTTGTGCTAACGGGTCAGAAGTGTTATCGTCGGATGGTTTAGAGTTGTTAGTAGTTTCAGTTTCGGTTTGTGAACTTGTTCCTTTATTAGTTCGAAGAGGACTGTTTTGTAGGTGCTGTATTCGCTCGTAAAATAATTTAACGCAATGTTTTGCCCTTTCTAGATTAATTGTAAGATCGCGATTGTCGTCGTCACGTGCTAAGTGAAATTCTTCGTTTAAGTAGGCTACTATTTCAATTTTATTAGCAAATTCTCGTTTTAGAGCTTTGCGTTTGTTTGCAAGTGGTCCGTCCTCGTTAACTTTGTGTTTTAAAATAAGGTTGTCGAGGTTAAGTTGGAATGTCCGAGCTATAAGGTCGCATTCGGCAGTTCTGAGTTGAGAGAAAAAAGCACTCATTGGGATATTTTTAGGAATAAATAATGATATGTTATATATTATAGGAAAAGATAAACACCATATTAATAAAAGAAAAAACTGTACCGTTGTATGTTGCAGGCGAAGTTACAGTACCGTTGTTAAGGAGTCCTCGGACAATTCGTCAATTGGATCGGAGAACCCGTCAGCTGGGTCGTCGGCACGCGAATAATTCGAATCAAGAGGAAAGGGGAAAAAAAAATTTGTGGCTATTTTTTAAATAATTGCACTGTTTCGTTGAGGGATTATACGATTTACGCACGTTATTTACGATTTTTTATTTGTATTTGGACCGATAAGAACTAACGTCTTGAATTTTACTGAAAATTGAACGAACGAAAAAAAATCACGAGTAGTGTACTGGAATATTTGAATAAAGTGAAAAAGAACAATGATTCGTGAAAATTGTTTGATACGGCGCGAAATAAAAGAAAAAAAAATAAACGACTCGATGATTGAAAAAGATTTAGTTCGGGCGCCACTTTGTGATGGGCTAAACGGGTTGAGTTGTGCAAAAAACTACTAAGTTCACTTGATGCAAATGAAAGATTTAATTATACAAAATATCGTAGAAACGTTATGATTTAGTGAAAACAAGAAGTGGAATGAATTTGGTCGAAAATTGATTTACGAGGTAACTGCGTATTTTAGAAAATCTGATGCAATATTTTGTTTTATTAGCGTATACTTCTAATGGCCTATTAGTAGGCCTAGTTACATCTTAGTCATACTGTACATGAAGCGCGTGGCGTCGAACGTCGTCGAATTCTACTATACGAGGGATACGTGACGTCGAACCTCGTCGACGTCACAGAGTTGCAGATTGTATAGACGCCAGAATTGTAGTTTTCTTTTTTGGAGAGGTTCTAAATCTCTCCGTAGAACTAATTTCAGGGGATGACGGAGAGGTTTGGAATGAAGTTTGAAATGTTCCTGCAATTGATAACGTAGGTAGGCGAGTTTAAACGATGTCCTCATTTACAAGTAATAATTATAGAAGTAATAATTTTTTGCTTTGGTCTCATAATCACAGAAAAATTCATTCAATTGACCAAAATTTCAGCAGCAACAACCAACTTCTTCTAGGCCAAAAACCAACAGAAAAGGAGTCGGTATAATGTACAAGAGATAACAGTAAGATATGGTCTCTTCTTTCAATGGTGACTAGTCTTCCGATTTTTAAGCAGATATCTGCTTGAATGAACAATCAATTCATATGAAATTAATCCGGACCTTACAAGTGAAAGAAAATTGCCATTACAACTTCATCAATTTGAGATCAAAGTATCATTACCGGTATCAAATATCTAGATTTACCTATGTTTTGTAAGGCACAAAACGTTAAAAGATAATTCTCAAATTTAAACAGGTACCTAATGCCCGATTTCCTTTTATGTTTCCAAAACTAGACTCAAAAGGAAATGCATATGAATACAGAAATGACGTTGCACTTCAGGTTATCTCTCTGATCAAAAACACTAGGGCAATGACGGAAGCAAAAAAACATTCTAAACGCAATTGAATAATTCAAGAAAATAAATGCACATACCAGGTTGTGATGATGTTACAGGACCTTTTGCAGTAGTCGATGCCAACGCTGCTAAAACAGGCGGTAATGATGTGACATTAGCAGGAAACTTTTTCGCCTGGTGAGGGCAGCATATCATCGAGTCGTCATTTTGGTCACAAGATATTTTTTCGTCCATACCTTCGCTCTGTTTTTTCTCATCTGTGCACTCCTTTTGACACGACCAGTTCAACTTTTTATATTTTTCAGCCACCTTACTACAAGATTCATCAATTTCTAAAAATAGCGAAGTATTAAAATCACTCCATGATTATGGAAAATGAAAACATAAATAAAATAATAAACCTTTTAAAGCACCTTTTTTTGCCGGTGAACCTGAAATTGTAGTTCTTGATGATTCCGAAGAATTTGAGGAAGCTGTCGTATTTTTTGAATGTTGTTTAGTCATTTGATAATCAAAAGTTGGACAGCAGATTCTGGATGGGTCTTCTTCGTCACAGCGTACTTTCTCAAAAAGATAGCGATTATGCAAACTTTTCTCTCCCTCAGCGCAACTTCGAGGACCACAAGCCCATGAAAAGTGCTCATATTTTTCTCTTATAGAATCGCAGGTGGCATCCATTGCTGAATAAAGAGAACGTGTTTTGAGTATCATCTATTTACTAAATATTCTTAAGATCAATATTATTGACTCTGATTTAGATAGCGAGTCTTATGATAAGTCCATCTTAACTCCCCCCACCTCTTCAAAAATATTAGACTCGGACTTTATTTGATGAATTGTGGTTAATTTGTGCTGAATTATGCAGAAACTCTCTTTCTGAAGGTATACGTAAAAAAGTTTGAAGGTCTGGAAGGACGACCACCCCTTCTATCAAATTTTAAATTTCAAATTACGTCTGTGCAAAAAAAAAAAAAAATCCCGCTTGATTTTATACTAAATTGCACAACAAATATTACACGTTTTACGCCTGCGCCTCCTTTTTTTTTCGAGATAGGTATTCACAGTCTTGTCTAAGAGGATTGATAAAATAATAGCCCCTCCCTTTTTACAAATTCGGAATTTTTATCAGACTGAACGAACAATACAGGATTATTTGTCTCCAATTTTTCTGCAAATTTTCCTTTCTGTGTTCTCATCTTTTTACCACTGTAAGGTCAAGTTCACGAACCAACAAATCTTCTTTTCAGAATTTTGCATTTCAAGTACGTTTGATGACTTGTGTTCCATCTGAATTGTATCACACAGTCCGCTAGTACATTTTTACGGAAGATCCGAAATAACAACAGCCCTCCTTTCTTAAAATTCTGTTATTAGAATAGGCCTAAACGCAGTTATGATTTATATTTTTTGCGAATCTTGGCTTGTTTTTAATAATACAGTCATAATGTAGATTTTGATAACCGCTTTGTCAAACAGCATTTTAAGCCTACTGTATTGTAAGAAAACGAATAAATGTAATAATTATTTATGAATGAGCAAAATGCAGTAGCATAGCCGATATGGGTGTTAAGAGGGATAAGTATACCTCCTCTTGCCTCCAATTTTTATCGGAACAATTTCTTAATGTAAAATTCACTGGAAGTTGACAGAAAAATGCATCCATTCCCTCCCTTCTTCAAATCCTGGCTACGCTATTGACCAAAAGCCCCCCTAACTGCACTTGAGGAGATTCATCATATGATTGGAAATCTACCATTTTAATATGGGGAATAATTAAGAAGACTGCAAAAAAAACGTTAATGCACGGCAAAAAATTCAAAAAATCAACTTCTAAATAGAGCGATTCGGCTGCAATTATTATTGATGATTCGTTGCAAAAGTAAACAGTATTTTTGGCGTACTGAAAATCATATTGTCACAGCAAAAGAAGTTATTGTTTATGGAGGAAAAAAGAGATAATTTTTCTCATGCGCGATGTGTATCACCTTCTTCAGAAAACGTACGCCTACCCCTCAACCAATTCCTGAACTCAATAACCGATCTCGTTCAATCGTGGTCAGAATGCCAAAATTCGACTTTGGTGAACTGCCTTACATTCTCGACAGTTCTGGCAGAACCATGAAGTACATAGACGAAGGCATTTCAGTGGGCTTGTGAAAACCGTAAAATTCTTCAGCAACTCCATGATTCGGGCAAACAAAAATATTTTATCCCTTCTTTGTCATTTGGAACACCTCTTACTGCGGACGTTGTTACACAATTCCAGACCAAGGATAGAAAATGGACTAATTGTTCGGAATATTCATTTTGCATGTAATTGTGTGGTTCCAATTTTTCCATTACTAAAGGGACAACAATTATAATATTTTGCCGTTCTATTTTTGTATTGCCGTTCCGCGTTTTTTCCCGTGTGCAATATGTTTTTCTTTTGTTCGCAGTACAACATATTTTTTGCCGCCCTACGTTTTTCTATGCGTGGTACATTCTATTACTCCTTGGAAAGGACATACTTTGCCTTTCAATTACATGCAAAATTAATATTCCGAAAAATTATAGTCCATTTTCCATCCTTGGTCTGGAATTGTGTAACGTCCGCAGTAAGAGGTGTTCCAAATGACGAAGAAGGGACCACATATTTTTGTTTGCCCGAATCATGGAGTTGCTGAAGAATTTTACGGCTTTCTCAAGCCCACTGAAATGCCTTCGTCCATGTACTTAATGGTACCTACTGCCAGAACTGTCGAGGATGTAAGGCAGTTCACCCAAGTCGGATTTCGGCATTCTGACCACGATTGAACGAGATCGGTTATTGAGTTGAGGAATTGGCCGAGGGGTAGGCTTACGTTTTCTGAAGAAGGTGATACACTTCGTGCATGAAAAAAATTATCTCTTTTTTCCTCCTTATACAATAACTTCTTTTGCCGTGACAAAATGCTGTTCAGTACGCCAAAAATACTGTTTACTTTTGCAGCGAATCAACAATAATAATTGTAGCCGAATCGCTCTATTTAGAAGTTGATGTTCTGAATTTTTTGCCGTGCATTAACGTTTTTCTTTTGCAGTCTTCTTAATTATTCCCTTTTTAATATAAAACGTAATCAGATTCACTCGTGCACACACTGACACATTTACTAGAGCAAAGATTTCAATTCCCATATTATCATTCACGCACATAGATGTACGTCAATTTCCTTTTTCACTTCGACATGTCTCATCTAAATTTTGAGGATCTGCCTATTCTAAAAGTGATAGAGATGACCGAAAAAATAGTTTGTCGCAATGTGAATCGTCTCAGTTGCTGCGGCGTATATTAATTACAAAAGGAATAACTGCAAATGAGTAACACAAGTAGGATCAATTGACTCAGTAAGTCACAACTTTGAAATGAAATATACTAACCTGGTAGTTGAATTTGAGTTCCTACAATACCGATTGTCAAAATGATACAAATTAATCGGTAATACATTTTAAATAGATTACTTAATTCGCACAAAACAAATAACAGCTATTTAACGTGAAGCGATGTACCCAGAAATCCAACTGGTTTTTCAACACATGTACAACGACTCCTTAAATGAATACCTAACTCGGGCAAAACCGAAAAATTTGAACGGTACTCGATACGAACGTACTCAAATATTGTAACTTAGTATGTGTACCTATTTGAATTAATAATTAATCACGATGATTGCATCGTAACATCAACGCCAATTTCGGGATGCTCATTTGATGTTACTCGTTTGACCAGTTGATACCTACCCATTGAAACTCCCCGCTTTAACTGAAGCCTATATAAATTATTTGATCTGCAAAAGGAAATCGAATAACTTAGAAAATATTTTATGGTTCATCGGTATTAAAACCATATTATATTTTTGTCGCGATTCAGCGGTTTTTTAGGAAAACATAAAGGTATTTCTATTCAAAGGTTATACACGCGGTTGAGTTCAGCTTGCCCGATCAAATTACAAAATATTCCTCCAAACTATATTCTTGGTTTTTGTTTTTCTTCAAACTTTTTAAAACAACATTTCAAAGAGCCTTGTCCTCGAGTAAGACAATTTGGTTTAGTAGAAGCTGGGATCTTACTGTCGATAGATTTTGAATGGTAGGTAGTGTTGAAGTTCACTAAGTATAAGGACAGGATATACAGAATAAAACGAAAAATTACAAATGCAGATTATTGAAGAATGTTCAAGCTAGGAACTTCATTTTTATGAATCCAGGGGTAGGCATATGTATACACGTGCATCTAAGAAACAAAGAAGGAGAAAAAAGCTCACCTACAGTTGCGTAAGCACTAACACTCTTACAGGTTGTACAGATTACTTACTCATATTTGTACATTCAAAAAATCTAAAAATTTGAAGCAACGAATAAAAAAATAAAATAAAATTACCTTACTAATTTCATGACCTCGAAGTCACACATGAATTCTTGTAGACACTTACCTACTTTCATTTAACTCTAACTATATCCTATAAGTACCGCTAAGTAACTTTTCTTATCAATTAAAGAATTAATAACGTCTCACATACATTCGATTCTTACACCTCTGCCGGGAATTAAGCATTACTCTTAAATCCTATCTCAGCCATATTCTATAAATCATTCTGTTAATAAGACTTATACATCCTCACCATTCCTTTCACTTCTCCTCCCATTAATCAATTCTTGATCGTCTCCGATTCCCTAGCATTCACTCAATACTACCTCAAAGCACTCTTTTTCTCATTTACTCATAATTGTCAATCTCTACGACAACTCCATAACAATATTCTTCATCTGGGAACCTAGCCACATGGACATTTCAGGAAAAGAAAAAAAAATCGACAATGAAGCAAGACAAGCAAGCAATAATCACCCATCAGTCAACCCCTCTTTCCTTCCCTCACGCTCCGACCTTACACGGAATCTATGAGTGAAATTTATGTCATCACAATCTATAAGTTGTATGTACATAAAACGTAAAATTTCAAGTTGTGATTTGTGGAATTACAACTTAACGAACAAATATTATCATTTCAATTTCTGTGATAAGACTGCTTGGAAGAAGAGCGAGATCGTCGATTCAAATAACTGGAACGGGATTGCTTCAAAGTGGTTTGCTTGGAATGGGAGCGTGATTGTCGATTTGAATAACAGGAACAGGATTTCTTCAAAGTGGTTTGCTTGGAAGAAGAGCGAAATCTTCTTTAATTACGGGTTGGCTTGTGAGAAAACCGAGAGCGAGATCGTTTTCGCTTCAAATGCTCATTGAACGATGAACGACACAGTAAACTATTACTGTATGGCAAATTCTGAGGTGTTCCAGCACGAGCATCTATTGAATGGGCATCTACACCATTCCTGCGACTTTTCTCAGGTGATGCGCTGAAACGTACAAAAATATCACATAAAGGCTGGTAGAAATGTTAACAGTAATATCGAGAGGAATTCACAATTAGTTTTCTTTCTATTTTGTAATAAGGCAATCCTCGTACAACTCAACTGCACTTTTTGTCCAACTAATGTTACGACAACGACGACAGTTACTACTACTAGAGCCCTATAATAATGAGTGAGGACATGGGTCGCCATATTTAGTCGTTACGTCATCATTAATCCTTGCAGTTCCTATAATAAAATTAATGGAACTATTTTGTATCATTTAAAAGCACTATGTTTTGCATTCTACTCTGGCACTGATATCTGTATTCTAAAACAAATTCTAGTAGTTCTCTTATAATTTTCTAATTGTGGTAAACCGTTATCAGTCATTGAAATAGGGAAGTCTGAAGATGAATAATGACGTAACGACTAAATCCTCACTCGTTATTATAGGGCTCTACTACTACTACAACCAACAGTACCAACCAGAACACCATCTGAGATGTAGTACATTGCTGTTGGAGCCTTCTTCTTCTTCTTTTTTTGGGCTCAGTTTATCTTCCTTTTCTTCCTGTACATCTTGGGTGTGAATGGTACACAGGTGTTGAGTAGACCATAGTGTAGTTCTGTATTTGCACATTCCATTCCAGGTCCATCTTCTTCATGACTGTGGCTGCAAATGCAGAGACATCGTTCCATGCATCTTTGGAACGAGGGGGTTACCAGGCTACTTGAAGCAAGCGTTTTATCTACCCCAATCTCTTGGAGAGACTGACTAAGCTGATGCCCATACAATTCGCCACGGACGACTCGCCACTGGTTACAATCGCCACCGTTACAATACGCCGCAAAAAAAAAATAGGCTGAAATTTTTCCAAGTCCCCCTTCTATCATATATATAGTTCGAGAGTCAAAATTTTTCCAAGTTTTTTGTTGGACGACGGACGGCGCACGGCAAATTTCTTAAGAAGCCCCCCGTAGAACAGGTTCCATGTTAAAATTGAGGAGCGCGAAGCCAAAGACAACGGGACATTATACGCGAGACTCGGCAACGACTGAACACCTCTTGAGAAAGTGCCAGAAGATAAGAGACGTGGAGTACACGCAAAGAAAGACCGGGTTTCCCATCCCCACCCGTCTAAAAATATACATTGCCACAGACGATCGGATTCGCGTCATCGTCATGGATTTCGAAAATCGCGAAACAATATCTTATTTACGTGGTATTGCTCATAACTTGAAAATTTTTTCCTGTAACCTTTGCCATTAAAATTTTCTACTCGTTGTGATCTACATTGCAGCTAATTATATATGCAGCGAGTCGGCTCCGCGGCAAATATCGGGGTCTCCCTCCGCGGCGAATCGTCCGTGGCGAGTCGTCCGCGGCTAATTGAACGGGCACGGACTAAGCTTATCCCGCTCACGCCTCCCCACCTCCCACTCAAATAAGGTATGCTGTGGTCCACCATCCCGGCTGGTCGCAGTGTGAACACATAGCCTGCTCGACTTTCTTCAGCTTTTCGCGAAGGTACTTGTTGAAGCAGCCATGGCCGCTCTAAAGAGAGTAGACCGAGTACAATAGGCAAAACGGCGAAGTTCAGCAGGCAAATCTTCAGAGGGTTTGCATAAGAAAGAGAGGTAAACCCATTTCTCTCTTTTTGGAGCGCAGTCGAGGGGGGAGGGTTTCGTTTCAGCCAGTGGATGTTGTAATCGTTTCCTTTCAATGAGAAGGCGGACGTCAACAGTTAATTCGTTGATCCTGGCGATGCATGTGATGTTGACAACTTTAGATTCAAAGGCTTGACTTGAAAGTGGAAGTGAAAGGAGCCTTTGAGTCGCGGAGTTTATGGCAGCCATTTTTAACCCAGGAAGATTAGGCTTACAAATAAGAGTAAATGGAAATAAATGCCGGCAGAGGTTTTTTTCGTGGATTATGTTTAAAATGGTCTCCTGATAAACATACTAAAAGTCCACAGCCCTCCCCCAAAGGGGGGTCAAAGTACCACAAAAATTAGTTTTCTGAGAATAAATCGAAAACTAAGCATCAGAGGAAAAAAAAGCCTCGTCAAATTTCCTATAAATTTCACTATATGTATAAGATACTCGAGTTAAGCGAGTACAAAGAAATCAAACGGCGAGAATCGAATGTGTTTATTGATTATAAACGAATTCAAAAACAGAGTCGTTTGAAAGTAACGCGTGAAAGCGAGGAGACGTATAAGTAGACTGAACTGAAAATCAAGAGCAGAGTCGAGATATTGTGCATCTAGACGAGATTAACAGGATATGACAGGAAAAGAGAGAAGCGATTAAATGAAAGAGGAATGAATGTAGATGATGACGATGACGTGATAGTGACGCGACATGTCGAGGATGGAATCTCTTACATCCCTCCTTCCCAGTCATTTAAGCGCTGAAGAAAGAAGGTGAAGAGAGAGGAAAGGAAAAATGGAATGAATCAGGAAATGGGCTGAGGAATGATTTTGGACGCATGATATAAATGTTTACCGGAAGCACCGATGTGAACGAGAATTTCAAATACATTATTTGATAATTTACGATTAATTTTAAACGGACCAATGCGTAACTTGTCCAATTTATTCCTGTTTAATTTGCTGCCGTTTTCGACGAAAACGAGATCACCTACTTTAAATGTAACATCAGTCTTATTTTTATCATACAGTTTCTTGTTATAGGCGTGATTCTTTATCGAATTACTAAGAGCTAATTCCCTGTCAGCGGAGATGTCAGACGGAGAAGGACGAAGGGAATCAGGTAGAATGGAAGTCGGATTTCCAGTGAGGAGATAGGATGGGGAAAAACTAGTTACAGAATGAGGGGAAGTATTGTAAAGTTGTATACACTCGTTTGCAATCGTAGTCCAGCTTCTTTTACAAGGAGATGTGGGGTCATTTTTAACACAGCGGATTTGGCCTACTAGCGTTTGGTTTAGCCGCTCGTTTAAACCGTTCGAGAAAGCCGAATCAACTGCGGTGAAAATGTGCTCAATGCCATGGGTAGAACAATAGGAAGCGAATTCATCCGAAGAAAGACCCCCGTACTGATCAGTCAGGAGAGTACCAATTGGGTGATCTCTCTGAACCGAATCAATAAGGGAAATCACCTCCCGAGCGGATTGACCTTTGGTACAGAGGAAAAATGCGTAACGAGAGAAGTGATCGACTAGTAGGTGGAGATAACGGGAAGAGGAGTTGAGATTCTGGAAACCACCGACAGTGTCGAGAGACATGATTTGAAATGGGGATGAAGCTGGACCCAACCAACCGAGAGAGGCGGAGCGGCGCGGACAGCGAGACTTGTTTTGGATACATACTAAACAAGAATTACAAATTTTACGAATAATCGAATACATTTTCGGAAAAACGAAATATTTTGTAATGATCGAGATAACATGCTTTGAGCCAATATGGCCAAATTTAAGATGTACACGCGTAACAAGGCTTTCACCCGAAACTTCGTCTAAGACGATACGAGAACAACCGCGGAACTTACGAAATAATACATTATTTGTTCTGATATCGGAATCCGTTCGAGGTACATTTTTTTGTAATTTAGTAATATCAGCTAACGAGAGGAAGTTCAGAACGGGGAGAAGCGGTTCAGGTGATTTGTCAGAAGAGGGAAGCACAGGATTGCGGGATAAGCAGTCTGCTTCATCGTTAGCGGAGCCAGGGTGGTATAGAATATCAAAATCAAATTGGAGGAGCTCGTTCGCAAGGTCGCCCAATTCCTCGTCAGTACGGGCTTTGAGATTAAGATATTGTAAAGGCTTGTGATCCGTGTAAACGGTGAAGTGTCGTCCGATCAACCAAAACCGCCAGTAGCGGATGGCTTCGCGAACAGCGAGACTTTCAATATAGATAGCCTTCTTTCTCTTTTGAGCTTCCGACAATTTTTTTGAGAAATACGCCACTGGTTTCAAAGAACCGTCAGATTGCGTTTGCTTTAGAACGGCCCCGATACCTATTCCACTGGCGTCAGTAAAAATAGTAATCGGTTTCGTGGGATCGAAAATTGCCAAAATCGGGTCGGAAGTGAGAAGGCTTTTTACGGTATTGAAACTCTCTTGACAAGCTGGAGGCCAGGAGAAAGGGACATTTTTGCGTAGGAGTTTATGAAAAGGTTCGAGGATAGAGGATGAGTTAGGGATAAATTTTCGATAGAAATTGATTTTTCCTAAGAATTGACGAACTTGCTTGCGAGAAGATGGAACGGGAAAACTATTAATAGCGGCAAGATTATCGTTTAAAGGTTTTACGTTATCAGTGCTCAAAATATGTCCAAGATACTGAATTGATGATTTTGCAAAATTACATTTTTTTAAATTTAATTTAAATCCCTCTTCGTTAATAGCGGTAATGAGAGATTCAATATGACTGATATGCTCCTCGAAAGTGTGAGAAAAAATTAAAATGTCATCTATATAGTTAACTGCGAAATGAGAAAGATTATGTCGTTTAATAATACCGGATAGAATTCGTTGGAAAACGGCAGGAGCGATCTTAATACCAAAGGGCATTGAGCGCCACTCATAATGGCCATGTTGTGTGATAAAAGCTGTTTTAAACCTATCTTTGGCCCGAATACGAATATTGTGAAAACCGGCGTTCATGTCTATAGCCGAGAACCATAAACAGCCACGACTTTTAACAATAATATCATCGATAAGGGGAAAGGGCTGACTTTCCGCGGAATCATTACTTTATTTAATTCACGATAATCTACGCACATATACGAGTTTTAGTTTTAACACTATTGAGACCATCTTTTTTAAACTGCATCGTGACAGGAAACGCATAGGGCGAATTTGATTCGGAAATTATGCCGTATTTCAAAAGTTCGTTACACTGACGTTCTATTTCATCCTGATCGCTGTACGTGCAACGATACGGTTTTTTTTCGATATAATTACTCGAAGATAAATTAATCGGGCACTCGTATTTTGTTACGTTTCCGATATCGAAAGCGTGTCTAGCAAAGACGGAATGATTCCGCAAAAGTAAATCGCTAATAATCTTATGTTTCTCGGAATCGAGATGGCTCAACTTCTGCGTGAAAGTATCCTGGTTAAAATAATCATTCCAAATTACGTTATTGTTATTAATCGAAAAAATATTATTACTCGAAGGTTTCTCCACTTGAGATAAAATTAAATCGTTACTGAGTGCCAAGCGAAAGTACGGGATTAAATCGAGGCCTATAATAAAGTCGTAGTTTGAAGACGGGGAATCGAGGACGTACAATAGTACCCTTCCAGAAATATCGAAAATTTTAATATTGAGCATCGTAATGCCTAAAATCAAGCCCGGTCCGCTTGTTGTAGTGTATGTTGATTGTGTAGGTGAGAATACATAATTCTTTATTTTTTTTAACGCATCAAGCGAGATCGTCGACGCATTAGCGCCGGGATCGTACAGACCTTTTCCGAAAAAATTAACACCATACACAACATCAACCATAACAAACGGGGGCCTTATTCGTTTTTTTGAACGGAAATGATTTCTTGTTCTAAGTCGTTAAGATTGAACGAATGAATGGCTTTTGAATTATTTACGTTAACTTTAGCTGTGTGAGAATTAGATGCAGAATTGGGGTTATTACGATACTTACTGTCACGAGCCTTAGTAAAACAATCTTTTTCGAAATGGAAACGTTCGTAACCTTTTCGTTTACAATACGGACAAGGGTTTGGCGACCTTGGAGAAAAAGTTCTCTGGGTCGTAGGCGTGGACGAAGTACCAGAAATACTATTTGACGAGCGAGTAGAATCGAGAGCGTTGATCGTGGACATTAATTTGCCGAGTGTGGTGACGTCAGCCAGATTGATGCGATCTTGAACATGAATAGGAAGACCGACTGCGATGTGACAGATTTTATCAAATTCCATCATCTTTGGGTTAAGAGCAACGCGGAGATTAAGCTTTTTCTGCGCATAATCAGCCAGCGATCCACCAATGTGATGAAAAGCGTAAGCAGTACGAATAGCAGCAAGACCTCTAATAGCGAAGTTTTCGAGAAACGAATCCCTCCATGTTTCCCATGAAATGGATGGGTTGGACATACGGGTGGAGAGATACCACTTCTCTGCGTTTTCCTCCAAAAACAGCCGCAGAACTTCCCAATAACGGTCACGTTCAATCGAAAGGCGAGAACACTCGGACTCGAAAATCGTGATCCAAGTCTCGGCGTTGATGAAGTTTGAACGGGAACCAAATTTTGGAATAACAGCATTTTTAATTATTGACGACAATGATTTAACGGGAGGTGGCTCAGCCACATCCTTGGCGGAGGTATGAGATACGATTGAAGAGGCTTCGGAATCGACAAACTCGTCCAGAAATTTTCCTTGAAAGAAAGGGTTTTGTTCGTCATCGAAGTACAACTTTGCGATTTCTTCTGGAAGTGTGATACGGAAAGAACGACGGGTCCAGCGAGGTTTCAAATCGTGTTTAGCTGCCTTAGCGATGGGAAGAGCCATGAGGCTAGCATGAGACGAAAGATCTTTTTGCTCCCCGGTAAAACCGTAGGCAAGTGGACTGTCCGACGTTTGCATACAAAGCAAGTGTGCGACGGTGGTACGTGGATCGTTGGAAGAAGGTTCGGCACGAAGAGTGAAAATAACTCGTATCGACATATTGATGGAAAAGGACGCAAAAAGCGAGAATAACGAGTGCGCGAAAAGCGAAAAGCGGAACGAGACGTTTTTGAATTTATAAGATACTCGAGTTAAGCGAGTACAAAGAAATCAAACGGCGAGAATCGAATGTGTTTATTGATTATAAACGAATTCAAAAACAGAGTCGTTTGAAAGTAACGCGTGAAAGCGAGGAGACGTATAAGTAGACTGAACTGAAAATCAAGAGCAGAGTCGAGATATTGTGCATCTAGACGAGATTAACAGGATATGACAGGAAAAGAGAGAAGCGATTAAATGAAAGAGGAATGAATGTAGATGATGACGATGACGTGATAGTGACGCGACATGTCGAGGATGGAATCTCTTACATATGTATGTCAACTTAGCCCAAAACTCGAGCTGTAAAGTTGGTTTGAGAGTTGAGCGATTTTCTAAAATTTTTGATTTCATTGTTAGTGTAGTCAAATTAGACAGGTTTCAGGGAAAAAAAAAAAAAAAAAAAAAAAAAAAAAAAAAAAACATTGCGACATAGTAAAGGTATGATTCCTGGAAATGGTCAAGAATGAAGTCCAAAACAACATACTAACTCCTCCGCGTTTTTCCCCAGGAGCATCTTTTTTATGGGGGTTGAAATCCCCTCAAAATCAGTTTTTTGTAAATATCCCGCTTAATACGCATTTTAGAGAAAAAAGTCATCAGTCAAAAATTATTCCTCGTGAAATTTCCTATTGGAATATGTATTTCATTTCTAATCTACACGTGATAGTTAGCTCAAAAATTCATGCAGATTGAGCCTCCGCCATACAAATCCATGAATAAACACGCTCCTTGTCGAGAGATGACGTCGTTGCGCGGTGGTTACGCGCAAAGGTAACGTTAATATTTCGCTAGTACATACGATGAAACGTATAGTAATCTTATTAGTTTTAATTAATTGTCACAGGGAATTTGCTGCACGATATTATTTTGAGAAAGGTATAATCAACTGCCTATCATACATGAAAATAAAGTTTTCCATAGGACAGACATTTTAAAAATCGTTTCTTATGCACGTATGATATGTAGAAAGCTGAATGGGGGGCTGTAAACATGCGAGCCCTTCTCCCATTCCGATTTTTCTAGTTGGAGTGGGTGGATTCGTTTGTACTGGGTTGTGCCGTAGAGTTTTCCGCTCGTGCTGGTCTTCTCCCCCCTCCAACTTTGGTTGTCGGATTCTGTTGGCTGAGCACTGCACCAATGGCGTAACTGCTGGCATCAGTTTGTAAATAAGTTTTCCACTCAGGATTGAAGATCTGTAAAATTGGTTTAGATGTGATCATCTATTTCAAGAGTTGAAATATGCTTTTTCACATTCAGGTGTCCATTTGACTGGTTTTTTGCCATCTTTGGCTCCAGTGTTGTGGAGTAAATCCATAAAAGGTTTTGCCACATTAACAAAATTTTAGGCACATATTTCTGATAGAAACTGAAAGTGCTAATTATGCTACTTGTACGTACATGTTTTACTGTTTTTGGTGGTTTGATTTTCAAAAATGCTTCTATGTCTTTCATGGCTGGTTTTATTTGCCCATTTTGTATCTCGTTCCCAAGTAAGGTGACTTTTGGGAAGAAAAAATCACATTTTTTTGTGTTTAGTTTGAAATTATATTGCTGGAGACGAGATAACGTGTCTCGAGCATTTTTAGGTGGGCTTCAAAAGTGTTCCCATAAACACAAATATCATCTATGTATACTGTTAATCCACGAAAGAGTATATCTTCAAATATGTCATGCATAGCTCTTGTGACGCACTGACTACTATTTATAAATCCCATTGGCATTTTACAGTAGGCATATTGAGCACTGATAGAATCAAATCGAAACGCTGTATATTTTCTGCTATCTTCATGAAGTGGAAATTGATAATACCCATACGCTAAATCCATTTTGCTGAACATGGAGGTACTTAGCAAGGCTTCTATGGTGGCCTCAATTCAGACTACTGAGGTAGAATCATTTTTGATATGTTTATTCAAGGCAGAAAAATCGGTCAGGATTTTGTTTTGATAAAAGCTGGTGAGCAATATTCTGAACATTTTTCAATAATTCCTGCTTGTTCTAGCTCGCGTAAGAATTTACGGGCCATTTCTCGTTCAAATTGTGATGCCTTGTATGGTTTCAGATTCACTGGCATCTTTCGGTTGTATTTTATAAGGTTCAATTTTTGTTGAAGGTATATCCTCAGTCTTTGTTGTGAATAAGTTTCAATAGCGATACATCAATTCAAGTGCCTTTTTTCTCTGGTCAATGGGAAGATTTTTATTAATCAGGTTAGGGACACCATCTGGAACACATACTTCTTTGGTGCCTGAGAATCTCTCAGTCTCTTGAATTACATCTGGTTGTGGAGTGCTAACTGCTCCAATTACTTTGTAGCGTATTGTTCAAATAACATTGGGATGTAAAACCACCGCGGGTAACACTGCACGCCTATCGGGCCGTCCTCGGCCGGTATGCTGCACCAAATACACTATACGAACAATACCGGAAACTCCCATTAGAAATACATTGAGCGCTGTTGACCCACGAAACACAAAGGAGATTAGTAACAATCCTAGCCGCTAGTTGAAAATCCCGTTTGATTACTATGGTAGTACCAATCCCGTCCACTAGTCTAAATGGTTCAAAAACGACACGGAAGTTTCCGGTATTGTTTGTATAGTGTATTTGGCTGCACGTATGCTGTACCGAAAATACCTGTACCACGCTCAGCTGACTGTAGTATAATTGTATAATAAAAGCTTGTTCGAACGTCAATAGTGTGTGTTCATGTTTTCCCGCCTCAGTGGTGGAGACGCCGGAGTTTTTTCAACAAAAAAACGAATTTTAATGGTTTTAACCCGAAAACAAAATAACCTTGTTAACACTTCAATTCACAACCTTTTATTAGAAACAAATTCTAGCAATTCAATAGGTATTTGTACATGTACGACAACAATGGCGAATGACTCAGCGAAAGCTTTGCTACCAAAATTTGAGCAAAATTTGCCGGAACTCTGGTTTCAAACAGCAGACATCATCTTCAAGCAGAATGAAGTAAACGCGAAGAAGACGAAATTTGCACATGTTTTATGGCAACTCGATGCGACGACCAGAAATAATATTCAAGATATCATCCTAGATGTAACCGAAGAAAACCCGTACACCCGAACAAAGAACGCCATCATCCGTTTGTACGGAACATCAGAAGACCAGAAATTGGATAGATTAATGTCGGAGACAAAAATCAAAACAGATGCGAAACCGTCAATAATTCTACAAGAAGTAAGAAGGTTAGCTGGCGGAATGCAAGACGCCGAAAAATTAATAAAGCGAGCATGGTTCAAGCAGCTAAATACTCATCTAAAAGAAATCTTAACGGTAAGTATTGATCAACCACTCGACGAACTAAGTAAACTGGCTGATAAAATCCACAAACTCCGAGAAACAAATCAGATTTCAAATCAAGTAGCAACCGTATCATCAATGAATATCCGAACGCGAATCATGCAGAATTTTTTTCAAAGGTCTGCCAAAGCCTCTCTACACTAGCATCGGAAATCGCATCTATAAAATCAGAAGTTAGCCAAAACCGTGCGAGAAACAATTATCAAGGAAATTATTATCGAGGTAACTACCATAATAATTATTGTGGTACATACTGTAGAAATTACGACAATCGACGATCGCACTGGGGATCACGATCCGCATCGCGAAGTCAAGCAACAGATAGATCGCCAACGCCGACACGCACATACCACGAAGAACTGGTCAATGGAATTTGCTGGTATCATCGAGAATTTGGCAACAGATCGAGGAGTTGCGTCCCAGGCTGCGACAGGTACAAGGGAAACGACTCCGGGGAGAAGTGAATACCGCGCAACATCCCCCCGGAACCTCGCCGCGGTTGTTCATTAAAGATGAAGACTCCAATATTATTTACCTAATAGACTGTGGCTCAGACAAAACCGCGCTACCGAGGAACTACGCCAGGGAAAACAAATGCGAGGCTGAATACACACTGTACGCCGCCAACTCAATTCCAATAGCCACCTATGGAACAAAAAATATGGAATTAAACCTCGG
Source organism: Aspidiotus rigidus (assembly GCA_035079385.1). NCBI lineage: Eukaryota > Metazoa > Arthropoda > Insecta > Hemiptera > Diaspididae > Aspidiotus > Aspidiotus rigidus. The sequence continues at coordinate 5,999,594 of JAVHKY010000052.1, forward strand.
ACTACCCAAGAAACTTTTATGGGAATTTATCATAGCTGATATCTCTACACCAATAATTGGAGCGGATTTCCTCCAACACCTCCATGTACTACCAAACCTGACACAAAGAAGACTCGTTGACGGCAACACACTTTGCAGCGCACAAGGTTTCATCCGAGGATTGACACAGCGCAGCATCTCCGCCGTAGCACCAAACTCAGGCCTACATCCATTGATACAGCAGCTCCTGAAAAAATATCCAAAATTAACGCAACCACCACAATACACCGAAAATCCGAAACACGGAGTCAAACATTTCATCATTGAAATAAAAGGACCACCAGTCCATTGCAAAGTACAACGACTTGATACCGTAACTGAAAAAGCCGTACGACAAGAATTCTACCAAATGAAAAAACAGGGCCTAGTATCCGACTCCAAATTGCAGTGGTCAGCTCCAATTGTAGTACGTAAAGAAAACGGGAAAATAAAACAAATATGCGGCGACTACACAGGCATCAACAGAATCACCATTCCTGATCAATACCCACTGCCAAACTTACAAGACAGCACAGAACAGCTAGCTGGGAAAAAAATGTTATCCAAAATAGACTTGGTAAGAGCCTACCACAATACACCGATGCATAAACCACACATTAAGAAGACGGCAGTCACAACCCCAGCAGGCCTATTCAAATACAACAGAATGCCTTTTGGCCTTTGCAACGCTGCTCAAACATTCCAAATGTTCATAAACGAAGCTATAGGCGACCTTGATTTTATATTCCCATACCTCGAGGACATCTTAGTCTATTCTGAAAATGAAGAGGAACACGAAAAACACCTGGAGAAACTATTTCAAAGACTGGACAAATACGAATTAACAATCAACATAAACAAGTGTGAATTTTTTGTAAGAGAACTGACGTACCTTGGATACCACATTACTATAAATGGATTCAAACCAAAGGAAGAGAAAATTGACTTTTTCAAGCAAATGAAACCACCAAAAACAATCCGCGCACTACATAGACTAATTGGAACCATAAACTTCTACCAAAGATTTTCGAAAAATGCGGCCGAGAAACAAGCACCGCTCAACGAGCTACTGAAGGGCAAAACCAAAAAAAAACGACCAACGTCAAATAAGGTGGACAAAAGAACTTACACAATGTTTTGAAGAAGTCAAGGAGGCGTTCATCAACTCCATCATGTTGCAGTATCCGAGACACAACAAGCCATTCTATTTAGTTACAGACGCTTTGGATATTGCAGTGCCTTAGAACAGGAAATAGATGGTGAACGAGTACCACTGGGCTTCTACTCTGCAAAACTAACAGAGACGCAAAAGAAGTGGAGTACCTATGACCGCGAACTGTACGCAGTATACGCAAGTATAATACATTTTGAATTCCTTCTTCAAGGACGCAATTTCATGATCATCACGGATCATAAACCACTCCTACACATTTTTAAGACTACAAAACAGTGTAAATTAGAACGACGATCGAGGCAAATAGAATACATATCACTCAGCACACCAACCAGATTGTACATACGAGTGGAGCCAACAACATAGTCGCAGATATGTTAAGCCAACCAGAGGTGAACAAAATACACACCAACAATACGTGTACCATCAACAAAATAGCAGAAGAACAGCTAAAAGATCCTGAAATAATCAAACTCAGACGAAACAAATTCAAGCAACACAAATTTAAAGACTTACTCATCAATGAGAAGAACAAATCATCAGTCCTCTGCGCGATCATCAAAGGAAAATGCCGACCTGTAGTACCGCCACAACTACAAATCCACGTCTTTCACAAATTCCACGATTTAGCACATTCCGGCTACAGAGAAACACTAGCTTTAATAAGAGCGGAATACTTTTGGCCGAATATGATAAGTGAAATTCGAAAATACTGTAAAACCTGCTTACCATGCCAAAGATCAAAAATTCATCGCCACACTAGAGCGCAAATAGAGAAATTCCCAGCGATGGATAGATTTCAACATCTCCACATAGACCTTGCCGACATGAGAGAATCCAAAGGTTACAGATATGCTTGCGCCATAATTGATTGAACAACAAATTGGATCGAGGTGGTACCCTTAATAAGAAATATCAGGTGGTAGGTACCCTTAATAAGAAATATCGAGGCTGAAACTGTAGCGAGAGCGATATTTGAGTCCTGGATCAGCAGATACGGCACATGCGAGAAAATAACAACCGATAGGGGAGCCCAATTTACGTCGTCACTATTCGAACAACTAACCTCCATCTTTGGCATCAAACACGCCAAAACGACCGCTTACCATCCGCAGTCTGATGGAAAAGTCGAAAGACTAATCGGCCAGTTGAAGACATTGCTCAAGGCGCATGGGAAGGACTGGGTTAAACACCTCCCAACGATCCTTCTGGGAATACGAGCAGCACCAAACAAAGACACCGGGATATCAAGAGCCAAAATGGCGTTTGGAAGAAATTTAAGACTGTCCGGAGCGTTTTTCAGAGACAACGCCAAAACAACAACAGACATGCACGCCTACATCACCGAGCTGAAAAATTCATTAAGGGGCATTAGACCAGTGCAAAGACATTGTAATTACAAGAAAAAAGCAATCATTCATCCCGATCTTGAAGACAGTCCAAAAGTTTTCATCTGGGTGGACAAAGTCAAGCAGGTACTGGACCAACCTTACGAAGGGCCATATACAGTAATGAAACGAAGGAAAAAATACTACATACTAGACGTTAACGGCAGTAAAAAAACAATCAGCTTTGATCGACTGAAACCAGCTTACGAACTGAACACACATCCCGTTGATACAAAATCTTCAGCTGAAAAACAACCGAAGAAAAAAGTCAGATTCCAACTCGAACAGAAAATCACAAAACCAACAACACCTGTACAGAAATACTCGAGTTACGGCAGAAAAATCAAAGTACCAAAGAAACTCACCGATTTTTGAAAATTGCAAGGGCAAAATCAAGCCACTCAATGAAGTGCAGAACCATGTGCTGCATCAATATGGAACGACAAAATCGGAAAAAGATTGAACCCTATAAATTGTAAATAGCGAACAGTTACCATTATTATTAATTAATCGTATAATCTCACCGTAATTACCTGAATAATCCAATCTTATTTTTCAATTTTCACACGTTTTTATATTTTCAGCGACTTCTTCCCAATTCATGTACACCTCCTGCAGAAAAATTTTGCTTTCATAATCTTAAGCCCTAAACTGTAATCACGTACTACACTAGAACCAACACTTTTGTTTTTCAGTTTTGAGTTTTGTAACACTCTGTTTTAAAAGGGGGAAGTCGTGTAGCGTATTGTTTGAATAACATTAGGATGTAAAACCACTGCGGGTAACACTGCACGGCTATGGGGCCGTCCTGCGGCCGGTATGCTGCACGTATGCTGTACCGAAAATACCTGTACCACGCTCAGCTGACTGTAGTATAATTGTACAATAAAAGCTTGTTCCAACATCAATAGTGTGTGTTCATGTTTTCCCGCCTCAACTTCATTACCATAATATATTTTTGCAATACAGTAAACTTCCGATTATCCAAACTGATGGGGCGACAAGAGTTCGGATAATTGAAAATTCGGATAATACGGCGACTACTATTCCTTTTGAAATTCTATATTACAGTCGTGATTACAGTCAAGTACATATCTGTTGGAAATAAGCTGTTTGCTCCACGGCTTTACTCCTGTGATAGTTTTTTATGCATGTCATGTTCGAAGTTTGATTGTTGTACTACTCCTTATGTCGTCGTCGTTATTTTATGAGAATCGTCAAGTTTTTTATAGAAAGTTTTGTAAAGTTATTCTGTGTAAATAAAGTTGTAGAAAGTCATCGGAATTGATTTCGGAAGTTAGATCGAATATTATTTCCCAAGTTGGTAGCATAGGCCCGTGGTTAGAAGACGGATTTCATTATTGGTGCCATCAGTCAAAGTTGGACAGGTCAAATATTGAAAACCAAGTGAATGAATACGAGAAGAAAGCAGCAAGTAGAAAGCGGCTTTTCATTCGATGTAAACTTAAACGAATATCCGAACGAGAAGAAATCAAGAAAGAAAAATTCTGAGCACGAAACAGAACCTCATGGTGGAGAAAAAGATCACAATAATTCAACATTGCCGCATGGTAGTCATTTGAATGAAACTCAAACTAGTAATTTTGGGGAAGATAATTCAACTCCAGATTATTGGTGGGACAACGATTATCAAGCTGAAGAGAACTTAGAATACCAATTGGATAAGCCACCACCTTCGCCCTCATCATCCTCAAGCGAGGAAAGTTTACATACGTCGTCATCAAGTGATGAAGAAAGAATTGGTAGAATGAGTTATTCAAATGGTACAGTTCGACAGGATGTCGAGATATATAATGGTGGAAGCGATTTCAATTTATGGTTTGTGCAAACAAAACTAGCGTTAGCAAAGAAGGATGTGATGGATATGGTATATGAAATCAGAAATAGAGAAGAAATTTCGTGCAGCAAGTGAGAATGACCATTATACTATGCAGGAATATGCAGATTTTCGCAAACGAAATGCAAAAGCTATGTCAATCATTGTTGAACGTATATCCCAAAGAATTCTGAGTCGAGTACAGAACACTGAGACAGCATGTGAGATGATGGAAACTCTACAAAAACTATACATAGTTCAATCAGATGTTGGCCGTGATGCAGTTAGAGCTGAGCTGTTCACCTTACAATATCGAGAGGATGGAAACATGGAGAAATATATTGAGAAATTTGAAAGATTGGTTCATAAATTTCATGAATTGGATGGTAATCTCAGCGCGAAAGATGAATTGGAATTGTTTAGAACATCTTTACCCGCAAGTTTCAATGGTATACGATCTTGGTTTGCGTCACTAAAAGAGGAGGAGAAAACTCTACAAACCTTGAAGAGACAATGTGTCGAGAATGCAGAATATTCAATGAGGGATGTCGACAGATTTGTGAAACGTCAATCCACAAATTCATTTGTATCGAATCGTTTTTCCAATAATGTGAATCGTTCCGCGAGTTATAATTATAATCGTAATAATGGAAGTAAAGAAATGTATAAAAATGTAGATAAAAATAATCGCGATGTAGATTGAAATCGTAGCACTAATAATTACCTCAAAAATGTAAAATGTTATAACTGTAATGGTTACGGACATGTAGCTCGATTTTGTTCCAGGAATCAGCAGAAAACAAAAGATGGTAACTCATGGGATGGAACCAGAAGAGAATACAGAAATCAAGGAAATTATTTCAAGGATAATGAAAGGAATAAGGTACCTAAATAATGAACCTGATACAGGTAATGAAAGAAATAATAGATCTTTTAACCCTAACAGACAGCAAAATGATAAGCCATATCGAAGCTTTGAAGAGAAAAGAAACGCGAGGACTATGACATCAAATAATGATGGAGAGAAAGCTGCATTAAGAGATGAAGAATTCAATCGATACCTAGATCCAGCTATTTGACCAAAAGCGTCAGTATTACGTAGAAAATGTAAAGTTATTCGTGACAAAGAAAGTCAAGAAGGTTTATTTGATAGCGGCGCTACGGATCATATGGTAAATGATTTAGATATAATTAGTAATTATACAAAATTGGATAAAGCTATAGAAATTGAAGGTGCTTGTAAGGAATTTATTATGGAAGCAACTCATGTTGGAGATTTAGATATAGTCGTTAAAAATACGGCGAATGAATTGAATTATTTGAAATTGAGCCCCGTATTGTTTGTACCTAATTTGGATGAAAATATTATATCAGAAGATAGACTAACGAGAGAAGGCTTTAGCATCTTAATGGAAGCCGAAACGATTGATATAAATTTCGAAGGTATACCAATATGGTGTGGAACGAGAAAGGAGAAAGACGCAGTAATTTCTTATCTTGATAGAGGAATGAACTATATCGATATTGTCGAGTTGAAAAAGAAAGGAATGAAGATATGATAAATGAAGCTGAAAATAAAAGACTGAAAGAGAACTGGTTATGGCATCGACGATTAGCTCATATGTCGGCAACTTATATGAAGAAACTGAATGGTTTAGTGGATGGGATTCCGAAATTAAACATAAAAGATGATGATTTTAAGAACTGTGAAATTTGTATCAAAGCCAAATCAAAACGAGGACCTCACACGAAAGAAAGAACTCGAGCTGTTAGATTATTTGCGATTGTATGGACAGATCTAATGGGACCTTTGATTCCCTCACTGATAGATAATCGAAAATATATTGCAGTTTTTGTCAATGATTATTCAAATTATGTTGTGGCTGTCCCAATTTGCAATAAAACAGGAATTTATGAAGCATTTGTAGATTATGTGAAAAGTGGTGAAGCGAAATGGCCACAATATCCGATAGCCAAATTGAGATGTGATAACGCAAAAGAAATAACTGAAGGAAAGATGAAAGCATTTTGTTTAAATTGTGGCATAGAGATTGAACCAGCACCACCTTACACCCCGGAACTGAACTCAAAGGCGGAAAGGGCAAATGGTAATTTAATGGAGAAAGTGCGATGTTTAATTTATGAGTCAAATCTAGATTATGAACTTTGGCCCATAATTGTGAAAATAGCAGAATACTATGTGAATAGATCACCATGTAAAGGAAACATAGAGTTCAAAACGCCGTTTGAATTGTTCTTCAATAGAAAGCCTGATTTATCGAGATTGAGAATAATAGGATGCATAGCATGGAAACATGTTGAGAAACCACAACGCCCTCCTTTGTTGAAAAAATTAGTACCCAGATCCAATGAAAGAATTTTGATAGGATATTTAGAGAATGGATATTTGCTACTGGATCCTGATAAGAATCAATTTTACACAAGTTCGCATGTAAATAGATTAGATGAAGATAGAAGAATCAGTGATTTAAATAGAACTATGGTTGATAAAAGGGAAGATTTAAATGAGTATGACTCAATTGAAATCATTGATGAAGATACTGGAAAAACAAGCATATTGAATTTAGGTACTGAAAAGAGTGAAACACTGGATCACAGTGAAAATCCACAGTGTTATTTGCACGATCACGATTATGCCAAGGTTATTGTTTCCAAAAGAGGAAAGATGAATTGCTTGAGTGATCAAATCCCAACCAACTATAGAGAAGCGATAGAATCCAAATATGCGGATGAATGGAAAATTGCAATTGGCGAGGAATTGAATTCTTTGAATGAGACTGAAGCGTGGGAAATCATTGACGCTAGAGATGCGACAAAATTAATGTCGACTAGATGGGTATTCACAGTAAAAGAATTTAAGGGTCAAGAGATCGCGAGAGCCAGATTAGTGGCCAAGGGATTTCAAGATAGAAGACATTTTGATACGTCTGAAACTTATTCACCCGTTACCACTCCCTTCATTATGCGATTTGTAATATCAATTGCAAATAAGTTGGATCTTGATCTTGTTCAAATAGATGTGAAAAGTGCATTTTTATACGGAGATATAGAGTATGAAATTTACTTAACTCCTCCAGAAGGAATGGTCGATTTGGATGGAAAGGCGTTAAAGTTGAAGAAATCATTGTATGGCTTGAAAACGTCGAGTAAATCGTGGTTTAAAAGATTGAATAATCTAATTCGAGATATTGGGTTTGTTGAATCGAGAACGAGTTCGTGCCTTTTTTACCGAAGAGAAGGAGAATTTATAAATATTTTATGTATCTATGTAGATGATATACTTCTCGCATCAAACAACCGAGATTGGAGTAACCTATTGTTAAAAAGATTACAAGAGAATTTTCGTATAAAGATAGATGAAAATCCTACTGTTTTTTTGGGATTCGAAATTGTAAGAGACAGGAAGTCTAAGATTATCAAGTTGAATCAGACAAAATATATTGAAGGTTTAGCCCAGAAATTTGATCTTGAAAATTCCAAAGTATGTGAAACACCGATGGAAGTGGGATTAAAATTGAGAAAAGGAGAACTAAGAGAGGATACCGAATTCAGAGCTATGATCGGTGCGCTCCTTTTTGTAGCTAGATGGACAAGGCCGGATATCGCGTTCCCTGTTAATTTGTTAAGTAGATTTCAAAATCATTACGAAGATAATATGAAGAAATATGCGAAACGAATTATTAGATATTTGATTGGAACATCAGAATTTGGTTTGATTTTTGAATCGGATTGTGATCAGTCCTTGGAAGCTTATGTGGATGCATCGTTCGCGGATGCCGGAGATGACGAATTCCGATCAACTTCAGGTTTTTTAATTTATTCATTTGGAGATTTAATTGAATGGCGTGTAAAGAAACAGTCGTCAACGCAGTCATCAACGTGTAGCTCCGAATTAGTAGCTTTAAACGATAGCTTACATATTGTCATTGTCGTCAAGTTCCTACTCAGGTAAATCTTGCAAATTGAAAAATACGCAGTTTTCTATGAAGATTCATCAGCAGCAATAGCCATTGCAAATGGAATAGAATCGGATACCAGCCGATATTTAGCCACCAAATATTATGAAATAATCCAATTTGTAAAGAGTGGAGAGATTAAGATAGAGAAAGTTACAAGTTCAGATCAAATAGCAGATATTCTAACTAAAAACCTTGATAGAATCAAGTTTCTGAAATTGAGAAAATTTCTTGTTAATTAACCTTTCTAGATGATTTTGTTTTATTCGTTGCTTAATGTTACCGATAAGTTTTTTTTTTAAATTGTATTTTAATGTATTGTCAGAATGAATCTTGCCTATAATCTCGCCGTTACGCAAACAGAAAGGCGTGTTGGAAATAAGCTGTTTGCTCCACGGCTTTACTCCTGTGATAGTTTTTTATGCATGTCATGTTCGAAGTTTGATTGTTGTACTATTCCTTATGTCGTCGTCGTTATTTTATGAGAATCGTCAAGTTTTTTATAGAAAGTTTTGTAAAGTTATTCTGTGTAAATAAAGTTGTAGAAAGTCATCGGAATTGATTTCGGAAGTTAGATCGAATATTATTTCCCAAGTATATCTACATACAGTGTTGTATTGCTACAAATTTTGTCAGCACACATATAAAGTTACAGTTTTACTGTAGCTTTTTAAAAAAAAATCACATTTTGGGAATCAAATAATCATCCACTGTCTTCTGTCTTGTTCCAGTGAGGTGCTTTCTTGCTGAGAAATCCCTCCACTTTCGCAACAAAATTAAATCACTCGCGGTTGTCATTTTTGTTTCCAACCTCTGACAGTGCTTTTGCCAACACCAAAATCAGCTGCTATGACTACTGCCGACTCACCAGCATCCAGTCTTCAAATTGCAGCGTATTTTTCCTCAAGAGACACAACCACTTTTTTTCTTTTCCTTTTTTCCGTTAAATTTTTTCCACTCATTGTCACATTGAAGATTGCAAAAAAAGATGTATGTATGCAAAAAGAAGCACTGAATAGATGAACCAAGTACACTGAGCATCTACAAACCTACTGTTTATCTGATGTGCGAATATATAAGATGCACTGTATGTAGATAATAATGTACTTTGCGAAAAAAAATCAAGTTGGGATATGAGTATGGATAATCCGGCTATTTGGATAATCGGCATTTGGATAATCGGAATTTTACTGTACATGTATTCTGGGGGATATCAATAGGAATAGATTAGGCATTGACTAATTGCCACAAATCATTATTATTACCAGGTTGAATATACACACCATAAGTACGGATATGCTTTGTAATGCTTGGTATTGCTGTGTTTGATGGGAGATTAATCATTCCCTTAGGTAGAATGGTGAAACTTCTTTGAGCTATGATAGAATCGTCATAGGTTATGATAGCTGTTTGTTCTTCAAGTAAGTTTCATCCATGGCTTGCAAATATTTTTCACATATTGGTATTCTTTGATTTCCTATTTTGATGGAATTATCTTTCCAATCGATTCCTCCAGTGTGTTTCATCTGAAATCAATTTCCAAGGATTAAATCTATTTCATTATCATCTATGATGGACACTGGTTCATAAAATATTTGTCCACCAATTTCTAACTGCACATTGGTTTCACCCACATGTTTAAGTGGATTAGCTGATGACAGGGCAACTGCGTATACTTGGGGTTTTGTTATAGGTATGGCATTCAGGCGTGACCAATTTCTGGCCCATGATATTTATGTTACAACCAGAATCTATTACACATTTAACTGGCTTTCTTTGTTTACCAAGTAAACCATGAGTTTGGAGGTTAACAACGCCAATAGTTTCTTTTTTTGTAAGGTTGTCATTCTCTACAGGTCTATTAGGCTATCTATCTTAATTTCTTGATTTGTTTTCTTATTCCATAGTCTGGATTTTTGGACTGGTTGTTCAGACTTGAGATTACTTAGGCAAGAAAATCTATTACCAGTATATGTTTTTGTAGGTGTGTATTGTTTAGCTTGGTACGCCTTAGCCGAGGTTGCCCTCTTTATTCGTTTTTTTGAGGCGGGTTACTCTGATTAGCCTGAGTAGTCACAGGTTTTGGATTACATTGTCCTTGGTAATTTGGTTCATTTTGCCAGCAATTATCAGGTCTACGGTAACTTGGTGAATTGTTCAGATCAGTTCTACAAGATCTGGCAAAATGATTTGGCTTATTACAACAGAAACAAATAATTGTGCGCCTGTATGCACTGGAGTTGGGCGGGTTAGGCCTCATAGAACCAAATGGTTGCCTATATGCCTGCGCGTACGATTTGGGTGTATTCATGTGTGCTGGTTCTGAAAAATATGGTCTACTAAAATTATTATTTCTCGGATTAAAAGAATTTGCTCTGCGTTGCGTAGGCAAAAAACGCTGATTGTTCATATTTTTCCACTGGTGTTTCGGCGTAAAATTAATTTTTTCTTTCTCTTCATTCAAATTCTTTGTATCTTCATTCTGTTTCTTTATGCTCTTGCGTATTTTTTGCAATGTCGCCAATATTTTGGTGTTCTCATCTTTTTATTGCAAGAAATTTTTCTGAATAGTCTGCAAATTTTTCATAAAACTTTCCACCGTATTGATATCACGGTGTAAAATTTCGGTACAAAATTTAGGGAGTAGGCCGTTACAGATTTTGCTGATCATTGCTTGATCAGATATATTCTGGTTGATTTTCTTGCATATTCGTTAAATTTTTGTAGCAAATACCACTGGGTCATCTTTAGGTTTCTGCTTCATTTGCGAAACAACTAATTCGTAATCATCTTCCGTTTTCTTATATTTAGTCTGAAGTTTCTCTTTGAGAGTATTCCAATCCAATCCTCGTTTGGATGAAACATTATTGAGAATGTACTCGTAAGCATCTCCCTTCAAATATTTTAGATATTCGCGACATTTTATTTTGTTAGACCAGTTAATTAATGCTGATAATTTTTCAAAATTGGTGATATGATCTGCAATATCCTCTGTAGGTTTTCCAAAAAATTCATAAAAGGGTGATAATTTTGACATTTTGATCTAAAGCGCCTGAATTAGTGCGTTTAATTGCGCTGCGTCCATAATATTGGTGGACTTCTTGGATGTAGGCACAGACGGTAACGGTATTATGGGAAAACTGGGTGTGGCACTTTGTGAGTTCAATGTATCTGCGTTTGGGTTAAGGAACAGCGATGGAGTTGGAGTATGATTATTTGATGACGGAACAAGAGAGAATCGAGATTGAAATTTAAATCAATTTTTTCTGATGATGCAGGAGTGCGTGGTGAGAGAGAATGAGGTATGCGACAGGGGCTAGAATTACGGAGGTATTTGATACGTTTGTTAAATGTCTGTATGGCAATATTCGCTTGTGTTTGATCAATTTGAATATCCTATGTACCGTTGGGATCTGCTTGGGATTCGCTACAGACTTCAAAATGTTTTTTGAGAGCTTCTCTTTTTTGGTCAAGAGGATAACAGTCTTTTTTATTTACTTTATACAGAATTATTAGGGCTTCTAGATCAAGTTGAAAAGTTTTGGCTATGTGTGCACATTCAGAATTATGGAGTTGTGAAAAAAAGGCTTTAGGCATTAGGAAACAGTTTGTAAGACATTGGAATGAGAGAGAGAGAATGCACCATATAAAATAAACATACCTCTGCAATTGATGACGTTGACGATTTCTGCGGACAGAGATGGAGACCGAGAAAAAAAATTACGACGATGAGATAGAATTACTATATGGGTGCGATTTAAATGACGCGGATAATTTATTCGCTTGTTTTTTTTTTATGACCGCGTGGAATTTATCACTTTTTTTTACGTCTCGAGACCTGATGCTTTACAGGTAGCCAATTTCTTGAGAACAAAAACGTAAGGAGTTTAAAGTGGGCCCGATCGGAGCTGTTTCTTTACAGGTAGACAATCTCTTCACGAGTGAAACTGGTCGAGTGAAACTGGTCGATGGCTGTTTCTTTATAGGTAGACAATACATCGACCAAGTAACCTCTTCAAGGTCCTTCACAACGCAAACATATTAATTAAAGAATTTGAAAAAACTTTTTTGTTTGGGCGCCTCTATTATGTGATGAAGGTATAGGTGGACCTTCTCACATCCTAAGGGCTTTATATAAAACGCAACACAAAGAGTATTAGGCTTTTATTGAAAAGTAAGACTTGACAAGCAAAACATCAGAATATTCAAAAGATAGTAGCTGAAAATGTAACAGAATGCTTTTAAGCATACAGATACATAGGTTTATAAAGGTGGATATTGAAAGCGGAAACTGGGAGCTAAATGGGGATAACCAATAATATTGTCTTAAATCTAAGGGGAGTAAATAGTGTCATGAGCAAACTAAAGTAAAGGGTACATAGTCTTATACATAAGTGCATAATTATAATTTGATAGAGAGTAACATGTGCAAAGTAGAAGTAGGGATATGGATAGGTAGACTGGACTAAAAACTGGAAGGAGACTACTAAAGGGGGATTGGGGAGTTAAGTGGGAGTACAAATAAGTAGGGATAAAATAAGTGGGAGTTAGGATAAGGAATATACAACTTAATCATAAGGTTCAATCTAAGTGGGGATAAGGTAGGATACTTAAAGATATGTTATAATAGAAAAGTGGGAATATGATATGTGTGTACCAGTATACGTGTATATTGTAACATTGTATGCGTTAAGCATCTATAAAAGTAAAAATACAATCTTTGTCCCTTACGTTTCCTCGCCCGGAAGAGTCCAAAAAGCGCGAAAATTAGCTAAAACAATGCGATTTGTACTTTGTATATGTATTTTTTGTACGATTTATGAACGTTAAAAATAGCTGAAAACCGTTGTGATAGAAAAAACTAATAAACCGAGGTGCCATATCTTAGCTACCACAGAATTTCAGTCTGATGATAATTATTTTGTAGTTGTAGGAACACTATTGTTTCATTTTTAATCATTTTGTATAATCCATTTTGTACAAAACAGATGTTAATAATCGTGACATGAAATCGGTAAACGATCAGTGGACAAACACAATTTTACATAAACGGAAGGAAATACCATCTTCGCTGTAAAGAATATCATGTTGAAAAAAATAATTAAAAGTATAGCTTGCACAATTAGGAAAGAGAATAACATAGATGATACCTATACAAAAAATATTGTATTCAAGGAAATTTTGGATTAGGGAAAAAGTTTCATGGAAAGTACCGTTGATTACACAATGATGAGAAAAAGAATAATACCAAAGTACCTTCACACAAAAATGTAGTCTTCAAGGAAATATTGACTTAAATTTGTTCGCAAAATTCTAGGTACTACTAAATATAATTCATCATTAATAAGAAAAAGATAATGAACTGGAGACAAGACGGATCAAACGTTTGAAAAATAATTCTTCGTATTACCCGCACAGGTAACATAAACAATAATTATTCCGTCATTGGAAAACGAATTAAATACATATTAATTCTCTGATTAATATTATTAATAATAAATTAAGGACAACATTTACTTCATTATTTATGTTGACTATAGATTATAAACTGGAGGACTTGACATCATCATGATTTAACAGAAGAATACTTATAGAATGGTGAATTACAAAAATTGGGACTCGACGTTAAGAATAACTGTTAGTTGTTTGTAGATTACAGGAGGACGACACGTAGAATCAATTATTAGGATACGGATAATTAGATGAGGAGAGAAGTCTGAAAGAGAAGGAGAGTTTGCATAAAAATTTTGAATACAGGTCCACGCAGAAAAGTAATCTACAGAATTTCTACTTCTTTTTTTTTTTTTCAGAGTAGAAATATCTACATTACTTACCAAAGTTGTCAGTAATGTTAGGTGAGAGGGTGAAGTTTTTAGGCGTGCGAGCAGTTTGATCATATATAGGATAACTGATGTCAACCAAAATCAGAAGAAAAGTTTTTGACGATTAGATAAATGATGTAGTATGGAAAATTATGTGGGTGTGTTTTTTAGAGATGGGGTAGGGAAGTATAGGCTTAAACCTAATGTGAGAGACATGTATTCAGGAAAAATAGAGGGAGCGATTCTGCAGAGATCACATTGACTAAATGAATGTTGTAGTGAAGCATTTGATCAGATTCATATTATTCAACCAAAAAATATGGAATTGAAAGTTGTAATGAAAAACAATGGCGTTTACAAAGTCAAACAAGGAATTCAGAGATCCTCTTCTATGGAATGGATTGTTTTCAATATTGAGAATTGAATTCTAAATCTGAGTCCCAAAAAATAGATTGCATTTGATAAAATTTCTAAAATTGAACCAACTGAAGCAGGAGGGACTCGAAAAAATTGGAAAAAGTAAGACTTTTGAGCTGTATATGACAGACAGGGGATAGTAAAAAGTTGTACTTTTAAAGGAGTCAGGTTTGAAAACATTTCAAATATTGGGAATCAAGCTAAGAAGTATGTATGACAGAAGAGGATCTTAGAAAACATTGAACCACCAAATGAGTTGAAATTGAAGAAATTTTGTACATCAAAAGAATATATCAACGGCCCCATGCACTCTTGACCTATGTCACATTTTTGAAATCTGGAGAAATAGGTGTCTTCCACTGGTGGAAGACACCTGTTTTCTCAGATTGCAAAAATGTGACTTAGGTCAAGAGTGCATGGGGCAGTTGATATTGAGGACCTCGAGAAGAAAAAGTGAAAGAGGACAGGGAAAATGAATTAGGTAACTAATCTTAAAATCAAAAGGTTTTTATTCTATTAATTTGCAGATTACAGGAGGACAACAAGAAGAATCAATTATTACAATAAGGATAATTAGAGGAGATGGATGCAGAAGACTGAAAAAGAAAGAGAGTTTGCATAAAAATTTTGAATACAGGTCCACAGAAAAGTAATCTACAGAATTACTTACATGTTTTCTATAAAAAATTTTTTTTGCAAACAATTCATTGACAATGTCCTACTTCTTCTGTTTTGTAATGAATGACAGACAATATGAAGAAACATTTGAAAATTTAAATGACACAAGTATTAAAAAATAAAAAATATGTATTTTTTAATTCCAAAAAATGTCTAAATATAAAAATATAAGACAACGAGAGAGGCGCGCCGTCTTCCTAGTAATAATTATTTTACGTTGGGTAAAGGTCTACAACGTTTGTTACAGTTGTGACGTCAAGGATATACATTAAAATACCGTTTGTCATATATTTACACATGTAAGACAGTTATACGTGGCGCGATCGACCAGATCGCGTTACAGTAGTCAATCTCTCACCGCAAAACAAGCTTCTTGGGAGATCGCCTGACATGGCGGAGCACGTTTGCCTGACCCAATCGACTATCAACGTGAAACCCTCATACGACTACGCCAACTTTGACAAGGAGCGCGTTATTCTCGGATTTGTATTGCGGCGATTCTTCTTGAATTTGTGGAAGCACACAACGATAACAAGCTTCTTGGTGACATTCCTTCCATTGCTTGAAACAATGGAGAATTTCCACACGTTAGCCCACTTCAATTGTATGCGGGTCGAAGTCAAACTCTCACCGCGAGTCCACAACAGAAGACCACATCCATTCCCACCATCGCTGGAAACAACCAGAATGGAAAACTTGAGAGCATAATACAGCGAAAACGTAGCACACGAAATTCAGCCTGTTTTCAGTCCGACAATGGAGCACGACATGCTGGCCTGGCATGTTTACAGCCCCCTCATAAGGTTGGAAGGGGAAGAAGACCAGCACAAACGGAAAACTCTACGGCACAACCCAGTACAAACGAATCCACCCACTCCAACTAGAAAAATCGAAATGGGGGAAGGGCTCGCATGTTTACAGCCCCCCATTCAGCTTTTTACATATCATACGTGCATAAGAAACGATTTTTAAAATGTCTGTCCTATGGAAAACTTTATTTTCATGTATGATAGGCAGTTGATTATACCTTTCTCAAAATAATATCGTGCAGCAAATTCCCTGTGACAATTAATTAAAACTAATAAGATTACTATACGTTTCATCGTATGTACTAGCGAAATATTGCGCGTAACCACCGCGCAACGACGTCATCTCTCGACAAGGAGCGTGTTTATTCATGGATTTGTATGGCGGAGGCTCAATCTGCATGAATTTTTGAGCTAACTATCACGTGCAGATTAGAAATGAAATACATATTCCGATAGGAAATTTCACGAGGAATAATTTTTGACTGATGACTTTTTTCTCTAAAATGCGTATTAAGCGGGATATTCACAAAAAACTGATTTTGAGGGGGTTTGAACCCCCATAAAAAAGATGCTCCTGGGGAAAAACGCGGAGGAGTTAGTATGTTGTTTTGGACTTCATTCTTGACCATTTCCAGGAATCATACCTTTACTATGTCGCAATGTTTTTTTTTTTTTTTTTTTTTTCCCCCTGAAACCTGTCTAATTTGACTACACTAACAATAAAATCAAAAATTTTAGAAAATCGCTCAACTTTCAAACCAACTTTACAGCTCGAGTTTTGGGCTAAGTTGAAATACATATTATAGTGAAATTTATAGGAAATTTGACGAGGCTTTTTTTTCCTCTGATGCTTAGTTTTCAATTTATTCTCAGAAAACTAATTTTTGTGGTACTTTGACCCCCTTTGGGGGAGGGCACGCTCTCTGATCGCTGTGGACTTTTAGTATGTTTATCAGGAGACCATTTTAAACATAATCCACGAAAAAAACCTCTGCCGGCATTTATTTCCATTTCAAAACCTAATCTGCCTGGGCTATTTATGGACCGTTAGTTGAAAGGAGGCTGAGTAAATTAAGACTCTAGTGTAGGTATCCTTGTAGCGTATTGCGTCCTTGGTAAACTCGCAGATATTCTGTGCAGTCACCTTTATATACGCTGGACAAAGCGTTCTACTATATATCATCCTCCTATTTTTGACGCTTATCTTCGGATAGGTAATAATGAGCCTCTAAAGCCGCTAAAATGGTGCAGGCGCCGGGTACTCCCCTGGAAATGCGTCAGTTCTTTAAGCATCCGAACATGTGGCACTAGTAGTGAGGAGAACTGCTGAATCAACCATATTCAGGAACGTTGTTCATACTTAGTGTCATCCGCTACAAGCATTCAATGTCAATACCTCAGTCGTGTAAGCATAACATATGTAACCCATTTCTCTATAAGCCACTACAAGCCTCTGCAAGCAAGCCACTAATATGCCTCTGCTAATCATTCAAAGCCTCTGTACGCCAACGCTCCGCTTCCAAGGGGAGGAGACCTGTAGCGCATTGCGTCATAGGTAAACTTGCAGATATTCTGTGCAGTCACCTTTATATACGCTGGACGAAGCCAAGGTGTTTGAAAAGAGGTGTGCTCAATTCGATTGTAAACAAAACGCAACCCGTGTGCACATTTAGAAATACATTGGACGCGGAACCAAGTGACGTCACCCGGTTCCGTTTTTACATTGTTTTAAATGAAGATCAGCTGGTGTAGCGCCTTGTTGTTTACATTGAGCTGAGCACACCTCTTTTCAAACACCTTGAAACGAAACGTTCTACTATACATATATCGTCCTCGGCTGGCCTGTCTATTTTTGACGCTTATCTTCGGATAGGTAATAATGAGCCGCTAAAGCCGCTAAATCCTTACAATAAACGGCAAAGTCAGCATGGAGAATGTTCAACCGTTCAACCAAGGGGATTGTGATGTCTAAATGATTGATAAAATTACCTCTACATTCAATGGTAAATGAAACGGAAGGGTGATAGGAATTGAGACTGTGAAAGGAATTTTGTAAGTCAAGAGTCCGATCCTCGCCATACGCAAATGATATCGGCGACATATCTAGCCCAGAATGATTAGACACAAGTTTTAAAAATTTCCTATTCTCTCCTATGCTAGTCGTCCTGGTTGGGGGATGTAAAATTGTACGTATGGTACAGACCTCATCTGTCCAATTTTAGTAGGTGGTGAGTTCTCTCGCTCTGATATATAATTCACGTACGTAGGTATGTCCTTGACGACAGACTGGATAAGTAATTACGTAAAAATACTTTCGATTGTAGCGGTACTTGATAAGAATTTCTCATTGTACCTACAATTTTATATGTTTTTATATGTTTACTTACGATGCTAAAACGTGCAAGGTTATTCATGATCGATGTTTCAATGTACACTCGCAAGTCATCTTCACGTTTACTTTTGAGGTATCCAAACATACTTCAGTATCATTTTATACTTCGTATCAAACATATCTTGCTTATCAGTGCTTAGATAAATTTGATCTGTATAATTTTATTTCGTTTTATTCGTATTTCTTGGTGCGATTGTTTTAAACCCACCACTCCACAGAAGTTTTAACAAATTTACAATGTAGAAAACTTCCTGATTCATACCTAAATGGGAAAAAATCCCCGTCATGAGAATTAAAAACTTCTGGAAACATCATTCCTACATTCTATTTAAAAATTGATTTCAATTACACAACTGTGTAACATTTTACCGACTTTTCTAACTAGAAAAGTGAGGTATTACACCCGTAGCAAGGTCAACAGGGGGAGTGGGTAATGAACTTTCTCGACGTTTTAGGGGTCCTAGATCACAACTAGCATAAAAAAAAATTTCAGGTTTCCTTATATATATTTATATATATATAAGATTTTTTTGTCCGTGGAACTCCTCCGAAACTACCCGATGGATTTTTTTGTAACTTAGCCATATTGTAGTAGTATATCTGAAGATGTGCACCTGCAATTTTTTTGAAAATCGGATGAGTAGTTCTCGAGAAATTTTCAATTTGTTGAGAAATTTTGCAGTATTTCGAGTACCTTTTTGTCCACGGAACTCCTCCGAAACTACCCGATGGATTTTTTTGTAACTCGGCCATATTGTAGTATTATATTTGAAGATGTGCACCTGCATTTTTTTTGAGGATCGGATGAGTAGTTCTCGAGAAATTTTTACTTTTGTTGAAAAATTTTTCACTATTACGAATAGCTGCGAGTAGCTGCTTACGTTAGGAGAAGCGGATTTTCCTATACGTTTACCACTTTCGTTATCAGTACGTGTATTGTGAAGAACCTTTCATCATTCGACAGGTTCATTCTTTGTTCATTCTTTACCAAGGGTTCATTGGATTTTATTTCCGATGAAACCTTTTCGTTCAAATTTAGTACACTTGTATCTCGCTTCCCACAGCCCTTAGAGCGTTGAATTTTGTTTTGTCAAATTTTATTTGTTTTGTTAAATTTATTTTTGAACGGATAGTGGCAATGGCGAGTTGTTCATTTTTCTAGCTATTTTTCATTATTATTAGTCATACTCGATAGTTTTTTTTTTTTTTTTTTTTTTTTTTTTTATTATTATTTTACGAGCATTATAAACTGCACGAGGGTTATTTGCTCGGCGTTACAATCTTATTTTAGAACATTACTTGAATTAGGTTAAATTAGGTACGTATTGGTGGAATTGAGTGGCGATCGAACGGAATTTGTTGGTGAATTATATGAAGTTGTAGAATTGAGTGGTGCGTAAATAAGTTAGGGTTGAGTCGATGGTTTCGGAGTTGTTGTTTAGTGCTGCATTGATATTAGAAGATATATTTAGGGAGGTTCGAGTGGGTTGCAGGACGGGGCATGAGAAAAAATGATCAACTGATAAATTTTCTTGGAGACAGTGAGGGCATGATGGAGGAGCGAGATTAGTGAGAAGATAAGTATGAGTAAGACGAGTGTGGCCTATTCGCAGCCGAGCTCAAATGACCTCCTCTTGCCTTGAATTTCGTTGGGATGAGGACCAAAATGTGGGTTCACGTGTTATTTTTCTTAATTTGTTATTCGACTGATTTTAGTGAAAACCTTGAGTTTGAATGATTAAGTACAATTTTTTAATCTTCATCACGTGTGTTGTTGCGAGACTACCTGGGTTATTTCATTGATTTATTTGTCATTTTTTCATGTATGGGTACATAATTAATAGTGGTTCAAGTGCAGGTGCGAGAGTCGATTACCCTTGCAAGGCTGGAAGATATAGACGTGATGAGTGCCCGGCTGCAGTATACCTACTCTATCATGCAACAAGTAATAAAGTGTCTTTGTTCCGCACTGACTGCGAGCATGACAACCATATGTCGGATCCTACTCGCAGTCTTTCGGTAGACATGAAAGAATTCATTGAAAAAAAATTCAACGAAGGTGTTAAAAAGCCAAATGCTGTTATGGACGCTATTCAAGCCGCTAAATTCAAGGAGCCCGTGAAATCTAAAGTGGAATGTTTCCTGAAAAGTTTGCGCGAAAAATATTTAGGGCCTCCTACAATCTCGGCGGCGGAAATTTCGTCGTGGTGCGCTGCAAGAAATTGCATTCCAACTGACGAAGACGAACCGTTCATTTTGAAGCACACAGTGTATGCTGAATCACCAGATCCCGAAAAACAAGAGATTTTAATCTATATCAACACGTCGGTTGTTGTCGCTGACTCTGTTATCACCCCTTGTTCAAACCGATGCCACTTATAAGCTTACTTGGCAGGGGTTCCCCATATTGATTGTCGGGACAAGCGATAAGGATACGGTATTCCACCCGTTCTGCCTAGCTGTTACAAGGGGTGAGAGTGCGGAAGATTTTGAATATATTTTCCGAACGTTGCATGAAGCGCGATTAGAATGGAAACCTACTCTTTTGCTTGCCGACGGCTGTGCAGCCATAACGCAGGGATTCGAACGTGTTTTTGGGCCGCCCCGTTCGAGACTGATGTGCTTCTTCCATGTAATGGAAAACTGTGAGAAGTACTTGAAACCACTGTCGAAAAATGGGGTATGTGTAGCCATAAAAGTTGACCTACGTTGTCTGCAAATTTGTAGAAATGAAGATACATTTGTCAGAGCTACCGAACTGTTTATGGAGAAGTGGAAAAAGAACAATGACCGGCGTATTTCAGACTTCCTGGACTATTTTCAAACGCGATGGATTCATAAGATGCCTTATTGGTATGAAGGGGCTGCCATTGGTTTTCCGACCACCAATAATGGATTGGAAGCTACCAATTCGGTTATCAAAAGGAAGCACACATTTCGTGAACGTTTGCCTGTGGCCCAATTTCTCAGCAACTCTCTCAGCCTTGTGCAGAAATGGTCCGCCCGTAGGAATCCTGCTTCGGTAAATTGTGCACCATTTGTCCGTACTCCCACGGTGTCGTTGGAAATGTAGACCGGGGCTTACCAGTGGGCGTGCGCAAATAAGGTTGTTTTGCAGCGAAACAGTTCATACTACGTAGCGTCGAGCACTGCACCGCAGCCTCTCAATAACAAACGACTGACCACATTCCTTAAGTCAGAAGGTCATTGGAAAACATTCGACGAGTTTCGTAAGTCCTATAGTTCCGTCTGGACGATTTCAATCAATTCCACAGATATTTTTGAGTCAACCTGCACATGTCCCTTTTACCTCAAGCAGTACATTTGCAAACACACAGTCAGTATGCTTATTCGTCTGAAACTGGTTACTGCCCCCTCCCAGGCAAAGTCAGTCCCTCTTGGACAAAAGAGGAAGCGTGGCCGGCCATCTAAAGCCACGCGCGCGTTGATTGTTTAATTTTTTTCATTTTTTATGTTTCTTTTTTTAATAATTTGAACAATTTTTTCCAATTTTTAATTTCAAAGTGTTTGTGAATGTCCCATGTTCATTTTGTGATTCTATAATTGTAGCATTTTGTCAATTCCATTTGTTTTTCCCGTTGAGTACGCTTCTTATTTTGTTAATTTATAATTATTTCGTGACTTCACTTAAAATTTTGTTCACTCATTTATTTATTCCGCCAATTATAATATTACTTTGTGAATTTATTTTTATTTTGTGTAAATGTATTGCCTTTTTGTGAATTCCACTATTTGATTTTGGGCCGAAAAATGGTAGCCAATTAATTATTGATTTATACGTCATTTTTTCATGTGTGTGTACATAATTGATAGTGGACCATAGTTGATTTGAGGTATCTCAGGAGATGGAAAGATTATTTTCAATTAAACAATTGTTATAGCCTCGTAGCAGTTTGGGCAGGGGGAGGGTGAGTCGTTTTTCTGGAGATGTTATTAAAACAAAATTCAGGTTTCCTCATTGTATTATAGGTATTTTTACTCTGTTATCAGTTGATGTGACGTCATAGTGATAAAATTTATAAACTGAGTTTTATTGTTCATTCTACAAATATTTGGCATGATTGACAGGTCATACTGGATATGAAGCCGAGTGCCTCAACTCTTAATTTCCTCCAATACCTGGCATCACTTGAAGATGTTTCCAGACGTTCTTCTTTTCGTCCTCTCATAAATTGTATTCATGCTCTCATCAGCTACATGATAATACTAAGAAATTTTTCAAAAAATTGGAAATTTCTCGAGAACTGTTTATCCGATTCTCAAAAAAATTGTAGGTGCACATATTCAAATATAATAAACTAGAATATGACCAAGTTACAAAAAAATAAATACGAGTGAACCAGACTCGAGTGCTATATACTTTTTTACCGACTTTTCTAGCTAGAAATTGGATTATAGGTATTTTTACTCTGTTATCAGTTGATGTGACGTCATAGTGATAGAATTTATAAACTGAGTTTTATTGTTCATTCTATAAATATTTGGCATGATTGACAGGTCATTGGTATTTAATTCAAAGAGAGGGAGTGACTCCCTCAATGATTTTTGCATTGTGAGAGGAAAAGTCGTGTACTACTCACGCGACTGCGTGAGTGTTTTTTTTTTATTTTTTATTACATGTCTAGGATAGTCCCTGCTTACACGGAAAGATGTCATAGTAATATTCAGTTTTGCCTCGTTCACTTATAATAAATATACAAATACATACAACAAGAGTGCAAAAAAGGTCGATACAAAAATTGAGTGTATGGTAGGATGCGCTGTATCTTACCGAGCACTGGCACTACGCTGAAATTAAAATTCAAATTGTACTCGTATACGTCGTCGTACACTTGTAAATAGAATATTTTTCGTGAGCAAATACTTATCATTTTAACATAGTCTCATTTAAGAAACTTGTGATTGGTGCTCAAAAGATTTACCAACTTTGGCGTGGTTGTTCAAACGAAATGGTTGAACGCATGCGCATAGCTAGGTATTTTTAAAACGGTCTTCAATACTACCCGTATAAAGTTGTATTAGTGAGAAAGTGGAGTTCAAATAGCGCGCAGGATTTTCGAAATCAGGAGCTCATTCTAGCTACTCGTACATCGATTTTCTTTTTTCTCGCGAATCTACACTGGGAGATTATAGAGCTTAAGGGACTAAGTACATTAAGCTCCTAATTTAAATTGTGTTCTGAATTGGGCAAAAATGTTTTCTTGCGGTGTCAATAGATTCTTCATATTAACAAGAATCATTGTCCAAAAAGCCCCAATGCGTGAATTATGGACCGTCAAAGTTCTGAATGACAAGGAAACAGTTATTCTGAAACGTGAAAACAGCGGCGAAACGTTACTTTTCCCCTCTATTTGGCTTCGAGACAATTGTACGTGCTCTTTGTGTTTCAATCAAACGTTATATTCGCGTATGATTCCGTTGAAGGAATTTGGAGGATCGGTATCACCAGAATCTGTATCCCTAGAAGTGAGTAGGCATTTGCTATAATATGACCAGGATAGGGTATGTTGTTGTTTCCCTCGACACAAGAAAGCGCCTGAGTAAAGTGTACAAATGACACAAAGAGTTCTTTTAAAACAGGTTCTCAAAATTATGACAAAAAGAATGAGAGAATAGACTTTGATCTATTTGTTTCTCCACTGGAGATGACTCGTAGTAACTTCATTTTTTATTATTTTTCTGGGATCAGTGCAGTGTACATGGAAACGCTAATGAGACTTATTTGAAAGTGAAATGGCCCGACAAGCACAAAAGCAAATTCCAGTTATCATGGTTGAGGGAACACTCATTTGACGAGAAAAATCAAAAAATATGGTTGAGAAACAATTACGAATTCACCAATAAATTAATGTGGAATGTTTCAAGTTTCAAAGATGTTATTCGCTATTATTCTTATGAAAAGATCTTGAACAGGTAATTGTATTATTCTTCTTCAATAGGTACCTATTCATATAAAAGCATTATAAAAACAATTATTGATATCCCACGCTTAATTTTTGCGAGTAGGTAATAACTTGACCTATTTTATCAAAGATATGAACATGAAAATAAGCGCTCTAGCTATAACTCATTAATTCTTGACTGCTCTTGAATAATGCAGAGCTTTGTTCATTATCTCAATTGAGATAATACTCAACG
The DNA here is from genome assembly GCA_035079385.1 of Aspidiotus rigidus. NCBI lineage: Eukaryota > Metazoa > Arthropoda > Insecta > Hemiptera > Diaspididae > Aspidiotus > Aspidiotus rigidus. The sequence goes on from JAVHKY010000052.1 coordinate 6,024,265, forward strand.
ATGGTCTTATCAAATCGTGGGGGTACTTACCGCATTGGATTTGATTTCGATTCATTGATAGAAAAACATTATGAAAACGGTCAAGAGTAAATCGAAAATTAATTATTGGATACAAAAATATTTTCAAGAATTCGCACGCTGTCCCTACATGTGAGAATTGGTATTTTCAGGTACCTATATTAGAGCCCTATAATAACGAGTGAGGACACGGGCCGCCATATTTAGTCGTTTCGTCATTATTTATCTTCAGACTTCCCTATTTCAGTGATTGATAACAGTTTACCACGATTTGAAAACGATAAAAGAACTAATAGAATTAGTTTTAGAATACAGGTATCAGTGCCAAAATGAAATGCAAAACATAGTGCTTTTGAATGATACAAAATAGTTCCACCAATTGTATTAATTTCTCACCCTAATTAGGGAACTGCAAGGATTAATAATGACGTAACGACTAAATATGACGATCCATGTTCTCACTCATTATTATAGGGCTCTACCTATAAGTACCTACCAATTTATTTAAAGAATGACAATCTTCCCTCAAAGATGAACATGATGCAAGTATTTTTCGACAAACCAGTAGGTACTTCCACGTTTTGACTTTGCTTGCTTCCATGGTATTCATGTTGTGGTGAAAGAAGAAACCAAAATCTCGAGGTATTATGAAAATCTTCCCCTGAAAACAACAGTGCACTGTGGGATGAAACGTAAATCTAGCTGGACAAAAATCTATTTTCAGTATTTCGTTTATCAAATAGGTCGATTCTTATGTAAAATCGTTCGCCGAGTTGAAGAAAAATAGTCAAAAAATTCTCCAGTCGCAGGACCGTTCTGGAAATAACACAAAGTCAAGAAAATCCACTTCTTCAACCTGGGAGGGCGGTGAAAAATTCCAGAGTGAAGGACTTCATCAAATACTTCCACAAGAACTGGATACTGAAAAACGCAGACTGGTTTGCTGGAGCACTTCTTGGATGTCCAGTTACGAACAATGGGCTGGAGAGTACAAATGCATGGATAAAGCGCCAACATACAATTAGGGAGCGGTTACCAGTCGGGCAGTTTCTCCGAAAAATCTGCGACCTTCTCAGGAAGTGGTCGGAAGATCGGGACCCGTCATCTCCTAATTATAAGGAGTTCCACGTTGAGCCGTCAATATCGCTCAAAATGTGGACGGATGCTTACCATTGGGCGCTGGCGAATCACAAAATTATTAAGCGTAAGGACGCCGACTGCACGCGTTTCTTCTTCTCGGCAGGTGGTCAGGACCCAATAACCACAACAACGTTGAATGTGTACAAGTCGAGCCGGATGAAATGGACCACATTCGATGAATTCCGGGATTGTCATTTTGGCCTGTGGGTCGTTGAAGTACCGCACATTGCCTCCAAAGGAACCACCTGTACGTGTCCTCCCTTCATTCAACACATGGTGTGCAAGCATATGTTGGGGATGAAGATAAGAGAACGTACCGTGACCGTACCTGCCAGAGGAGGAAACGCGGCAGGCCTTCAAAAGCAAAGCGGGCGTTGCTGGTCCAATGAATTTTATATATATATATTTCTTTAATAATATTACATTAACAACTTTTTTAAATATTACTACATCTATCAATTTTTTTTTAATACCCAATTTTTTAAGCGTGATATCCATTAAATAACTGTGATACACTTTTGTGAATGTTGATTTTTTTTTTTTTACTGTCAACTTCTCAGTTTTACTGCGCAAAATTATTATCAACTGTTCTCTTAATTAAATTCTGCTGAACGTCATAAATAACTGTAAAATTTTTTGGGACTATTTTGGAACATAGAATTTAAATTCAAAATCAGTTTTTCATTTTGAAAACCCCTCTTTGTGGTATGTTGAAAAGTTATAAAAAATAGGCATACATTAAACAGCACAGTGAAAAAGATACTAAGAGCAGTAAAAACGATGGTAAACACAGTTATTTATGACGTTCAGCAGCATTTATTTAAGAGAACAGTTGATAATAATTTTGCGCAGTAAAACTGAGAAGTTGACAGTAAAAAAAAAAAAAAATCAACATTGACAAAAGTGTATCACAGTTATTTAATGGATATCACGCTTAAAAAATTGGGTATTTAAAAAAAATTGATAGATGTAGTAATATTAAAAAAAGTTGTTAATGTAATATTATTAAAGATATATATATATATAAAATTCATTGGACCAGCAACGCCCGCTTTGCTTTTGAAGGCCTGCCGCGTTTCCTCCTCTGGCCGAGAGGTACCTGTTTGGCGTTTTCAGTTACGGTCAAGGTACGTTCTCTTATCTTCATCCCCACCATATGCTTGCACACCATGTGTTGAATGAAGGGAGGACACGTACAGGTGGTTCCTTTGGAGGCAATGTGCGGTACTTCAACGACCCACAGGCCAAAATGACAATCCCGGAATTCATCGAATGTGGTCCATTTCATCCGGCTCGACTTGTACACATTCAACGTTGTTGTGGTTATTGGGTCCTGACCACCTGCCGAGAAGAAGAAACGCGTGCAGTCGGCGTCCTTACGCTTAATAATTTTGTGATTCGCCAGCGCCCAATGGTAAGCATCCGTCCACATTTTGAGCGATATTGACGGCTCAACGTGGAACTCCTTATAATTAGGAGATGACGGGTCCCGATCTTCCGACCACTTCCTGAGAAGGTCGCAGATTTTTCGGAGAAACTGCCCGACTGGTAACCGCTCCCTAATTGTATGTTGGCGCTTTATCCATGCATTTGTACTCTCCAGCCCATTGTTCGTAACTGGACATCCAAGAAGTGCTCCAGCAAACCAGTCTGCGTTTTTCAGTATCCAGTTCTTGTGGAAGTATTTGATGAAGTCCTTCACTCTGGAATTTTTCACCGCCCTCCACTTCTGCAAAAACAATTCGACCGCTATAAGGAATACATCTTGATTCGGGCACGAGTATAGAGTGGTGATGTCATTTCTTATTTGTCCACATACGCCACCTTTTGTGAGTACTTTCAGGTACGCATGTTACGAGGAAGAGTGAGTAAGACAGAGTAAAAGCTGTTGCCTACCTTGTTCATTAATTAATTCAATTGTTAAAGCAACAATTATTACTGCTTGTACACATCAAATTACTGCGACTGAGTTACTGCTCTTTCTACTTATATTCACTGCTGCTGCTCTTTGTTTTACTGTTCATGCACTACTGCTCGTACCATCTTTTTTACTGTGCAGTTTATATTTCCCCTAAAAAATAGTATTTTTTTCAATCAAAATGTGTAGGAATATTTTGGGCTGGAGAATCATAAACGCCTCAGTCATGTATAAATCATATTAGACAGATAATTTGACGACCTATCATTTCTTTTCATGTCCTAACATACTTCCAACAATGGGACCTAAGTCATAATCCTCTGCCCTATATAATTATTCTAAAACAGTTTCCAACTCTTTCAACTACCTGCGTTACTCAATCAATCCAACTCGTACATATCCGGTCTTTTTCTCCTGACGCAAAATTTGAGCCCCTCCACCTAACTCGACTCCTTCTTTCAATTCTCTGTCCTATCCTCATAATATTCTCGTTCTTTGCTTCTTTATTTTCATTTTTCCATCTTTTCCCTATGTACTGCCATAGTTTAACTCCCGTTTTCAATTCATTCCCGCTCGGTAATAATGCAACGCAACGCTAGCGCTGTCCAGCCCGAATAGAATAAAGAAATACACAAAAAACAAATGGAATGAACTGATCTGTTAAGGCTGATGATGAATATCACTGCGGAAGAAAATTTCAGAAATCACAAAAATGTAAGAAATTGGCTTTCCTGCAATCAGAGTTGAAAGAGACAGCTGCTCCCAACCCAGAGCATTATAATGAAGGCTAAAGTTCAGAAGTTCGCCAAGTCCGTGGGCCTAGTATACTTTGTATTAAGCGTAGTTACTATAAGCCTGTAGTTATACTTTCGGGCTAGTCATTATAGGCCTAGTGTAGTATATTAGGCCCAATTGATGGCTAAAGTTTGACATTTTTTAGACTACTTCTTATAGGCGTAGGTAGTATAGTATATTATTAGGCCTATTATAATAAAGGCTGAAGTTCAAAAGTTCGTCAAGTCCGTAGGCCTAGTATACTTTGTATTAAGCGTAGTTAGTATGAGCCTGTAGTTATACTTTCAGGCTAGTCATTATAGGCCTGGTGTAGTAAATTAGGCTCAATTGATGGCTAAAGTTTAAAGTTTTTTAGGCTACTTATTATAGGCCTAGTATATTATATTAGACCCAGTACGATGTAGGCTAAAGTTGACATTTTTTATAGGCCTAGTATGGTATATTGGGCTTAGTATAATGAAGGCTGAAGATTGAAACTTTTAGTATGTGTATAACAAAGGCTCAAGCTATTTAGAAATAAGAATACTTAATAGTGACGCCCATAAAACAGGTTCCCTGTTTGTCTCAATTAACAAGGTTGATGAAGGCAACCCTGAGCGGCTCACCAAGTGGGCTGCGAGTTTTTTGGACTTAAAAATATCGCTCCAACAAGAAAACTCCAACTCCATTCCAAAATTTGAGGTCTACAGAAAACCTACAGTCTCCGGAGTCTCCATACACGCATCTTTGTATCATACCTCGCCTTATAAACTTGCTGCCACCATGTCTTCAATTCACAGACTTATCTCCCTTCCATTATCAAAAAGCTCGTTCGAGCACGAAGTTTCTCAAATTGAAAGAATCGATGTGCTAAATGTCTGAACGTAAACATCAAACAACTCGTAAAAAAGAAAAGATTGAAAAAACTTCGTTCAGAACGTATTCCCCAAGCTCCTTTTCCTCTTTTTTCAAATCAAGAAGGAATGGATACGTCTTCCGTATCTTGGTAGACCCTCGCGAACGTTGGGGGGAGAGTTACATCGTTTAGGATACACTCCTGCGTTCTACCCTATCACAACCTTAAGGAAGCTTTTTTCGCTTAAAGATAAAATCCCTTGTGAAATAACAACGATTTACCGCACGAATTTTGGTCGTGTGAGTGTGTGTACGTGTCCGCTCGTGATACCGAACCTAACGTATTCGCCGCTGTATCAAATAGAAAAATTCCGTCTTGTCTCAATCCTAAAACGTTACACCGATTTTACGCGTATCCTGGTATTTACTCCTAGTTAATGTCCGGTTTTTCCCATTTTTATCCTTACTATTCCGTACCTTCTCCTTCTACGTTGATTAAGCGGTGAAGACGATCGGGTGCGGGGAAAAGAAAGGAACTCATCGAGTGCATCGCGGGCTTTGCTCAACGATGGCTCGAGAGTGCGTTTTTTGGAAATCTCGCGAACGGTCACGTACGGATCGCCGTGAATATGGGCTTAGGAACTCGTAGTTTCTTAACAATATGCTCGTTCTTTGAGATTTTACTATTTAGCTTCGAAAGTCTCCTAATGAAATTGTTCCTATCTTTTTTATTAGCTATACTATTGAGACAGTGTTTCGAGAATAAAAATGTCAATCTTTTCAAAGTTCCGACGGTGGGAAATTTTTCTGAATTGCTTTCGATTAAGCCCTCTTGGAAAGTTTCATCAAAAGCTGTGTGTCGATTCGTGATCGTCATGCAGGATAAACAGATTCGAGTGGCACGAGTCAAAACCCTGAACTTCGTGAGTCCCACCTCGCGGGTTCCCGCCCTCTCAGTTTTTTCGTGGTTGTTTTTACCTGAGAGGTGATTCGAGTGTTCGATTATGGACAGAGCATATCGAATGCCAGACAATGAGCTTTACCAACGTTTCGATGAAAAGGAGCATTGTGAAAGATGAAGAAATCTGATTCGACGATGGCAGTATCATCATACTTAATCAAGTTTGCTATCTAATATCATTTTAATTAATAGAGACGAATTCAATTCTACACACCTAGCAGGACTCTTATTTACCCTGTCTAGTTTGTTGTTAGATTTAAGTTTCGATATTAAAATGTGTATTATAAAATGAACTTTTGTCGGGTTCGCTCCTTTTCTCCGAATAGCGTAGTTACGAAGTTAGACGTTGATAGCAATCAAGACTCTAAATTTGAAATGAACAACGAAGAAGATTTTTCATACGTCGAATAACCTTCCTTTCTACTCTACGATGATTTTTCTTTCGGCCAATTTTCTAAATTCCTATTTTCAGCTTACCTCAGCTACCTTCTGATTGAATTTTATTTCGATCCTCGTGTACTCTTTTATTTTAGCTTCGACCATCCGGCGTTCGTAGGTCTCTGCTCCGGATGAATAGCGATGTGACAGACTTCTTCCTTTGAGTCTGGTAAGATTGTAGAGCTTACATTAACGACGACGCGAACCTCATCTCGTATTTACGTATCCTATAGCCTAGGTGATCTCTAAAAGTGAATCTTCGTGAACCAGTACCATATCCCTAGATTATCCTTTCGACCCTGATGGAAAGTATCCATGTTCTACTGACTGAGCTAGTCTGGTCCTATCGTGGCGGGTAGGATCGAGATCAGAGTCGTGTGTACTTCCTGAAGTGTCGATCTAGTCTATGTTTATGGCTATGTGAGAGCTTTTCTGGCGTAAACTCGATCATTTGATTCGGTTGCTGTCTCGATAGGTTAGGTATACTGAGATCCTGTATAGTTTGTGTGCTGTCGAGGACTCCCCTCTCTCTACTCCAGTCCTTGTTACATCACACCCTGATGTGGATAAACCAGGCGTTTACAAAGAAACTTCCTGCCACTTACATCGGCCAGACTGGAAGAGCACTTAATAAACGAATACATCAAGAACACATTTCCGCTGCATTCTCAAAAAACCCTTCTAAATCGGCCATAGGTCTCCACTGTATGAAGTTTGGACACGATCCTGAAAAAATTGGCCCTGAAATCCTTCATTCCTGCGGTAAGAGTCCCAGACTTAATTGTTTCGAGGAAATAGAAAGCATCAAATCATACAAATCTGATCGATACTACAATTTAAATGGTATGGAATCGGCAGTCTTTAACCCGCTAATTCGATATAATTAGATCATCCGTTGACAGACACAGGGTAAGATGAATCAATACGATTGAACTCGAACAGCTAAACAAAACTTTTCTCTCGCCTATCGCGCTCTTCCTATCATTTTTCGCGGACACCTGATGATGATATGATCACCGATCACCGTATCGAAACCGGTCGTGATTCGTAAATTTAGTTTCGACCTCCCGTTTTCATATCGAAACCAATTTTTACACTCTGTGTGTTTTCTAAATTTAATCTTACTCCTTATTTTATTTTACATTTTTCTGACTTTTATTTAATTGAATTTATTATCTTCTTTTTTACTTTTCGGCCTCTTTTCTGACCCTCTTAAATTAGAATTTTTTTGTTTTTGTTTTTTTTTTTTTTTTTCGTTCTCTATTTTATCGTACTCGGGCCTCAAAATTCCTTACCGATTTTATTTTTACCTTGTTTGTGATTCGATATTATAAACTGAGATTTCGAGACCATCTTTTCATTTTATAGTTACGTGTCTATGCGCTCTGGCCTCCCATTGTATGAAAAGTTTGTCGAGAATTCAATCTAAAATTATATTATGCACTGTAATACTTCTCCTTTTTTCAGCGATATGGAATTACTTAAATGGTTATTGTGTTTGAAAAAACAAGGAATCGCAGTTTTGCGAGATGTGGGTACAAATCAAAAAGAAATGGAAAATCTAATTGATCGAATTGGATACGCCAAACCAACAACGTATGGGTAAGAGCAAAATTAATTTCTCAGTTTCAAAATAACATAGAGGGCTAGTTTCCCTGCGGCCATCAGTTAGTCCAACAATAAGTAACAAAACCCATTGAACTAGTATTTATTTTGTGGTTGCTCAGTTGCTGCTGCTTATTGCCTCCTATCGAACTATAAGTTGAACTGAGTGTTGTTTCATGATCTTGTGACAAATGATGAGTGTCTATAAAGCCTTATTTCCGCCTATATAAGGCCAGAATTTTTTTCGCCTAATTTATTTCAACTCTGCAGGCTGTGTAGTCTTAGATAAGACCTTCATTCAGTGGTATCGTAATATGAACCGGTACTGACTTCATCAAGATGTTCTTGAAGTACAAGACTGCCGGTCTTCTTCTCTACGTAGACAGCTAGACAGTCGGAACACAGGAGCCTATAAGACTCAACTTCTCTCAAAAATAGGGACGGGATCCTTTAATCTGCAGAAGAGGCTACAAACAGTGTTGGGGTTATAGAAGGCCGGACAAAGATTGAAGGGTTTAAGGAGATGAAAGATAAAATTAAACGAATCCGTTCCTCCAGGTTACGGTAATCCATAATAAACACGAAAGTACGAATACTCCGAAGGGAGAGTAAACAATGCAAACCGCAGAAAAATATACACGACGAGCGCTTTCGGTTAATAAAATCTTGTCCTTCGTTTTCCAGGTTTTCGTTTTCCGTGTACGTACCATTCAGTTACCCTTCTTGACCATCTATCCTCTTTCATCCTCGCTATTGAAGAATTTTTAACCAAACTGTTCAACGGAGTAATGGAAACCGGCACGTTCCCTAAGTCATGGAAAGAATCTAACATAATAATACTGCATAAAAAGGGAGACAAGGGAAAAATCGAAAATTATAGGCCTCTAAGTATTAGCTCAACAAATTCAAAAATATTTGCCGAAATCTTAAAAAATGGAATAAAATGTTCAGTAGAGGGGGAACAACCCATTGAACAGGCGGGTTTCAGAAGCGGGTACTCTACCATAGATAATCTACATACCTTAGGTCTTTCAATACGAAAATGCAACGAATATGGAAAAGAATTACATCTGGGGGTTGTAGATTTCAAAAAAGCTTTTGACAGCGTAAAGCACGGGGCTCTATTGAGAGCATCACTGAAACCGGGAACCCCCCCTGCATATGTAGTCAATAATCGAAGAGTTATACTCAGAATTAGAAGCAAGGATATTGATCGAAAAACCAGGCCCACCCTTTAGAACAAATAAGGGTGTAAAACAAGGAGATCCCCTATCCTCTGTTCTTTTTAATGCCACCCTTGAAGAAGTTTTTAGAAATCTCGAATGGGAAAATATGGGTATAAATATTGTGACGTTCTACCAGTCACCGAATATCTCTTGACGCCAATAATAAAGAACAATTACGAAAACCGAGCTTTATTACTGGTACCGCAAGTACAACACTTCTAAATACCGTTAAACTGTAACACAATCGCGTTAAAGAACGAGAACACGTTAACTATCGCTTTAAGATTACAACTGAATCGCTTTATCGGGTTGCTGTCGGCTATTTATAGTCTCACCATTATTTCTGGAATTCTCGAGATTTCTTCTAGAACGGCAAACAGGTTATGCAAGAGTCCTTACAATCAATCGAGCACGTTCTAGGTTGTTCAAGCGTATTCGGCAAAGTAGTTAAGCGATAAGTACACTTCCTTGCGGTGTCTGCTATTATTAAAAGTTTAGCGGCGTGTGCAAGCTTGGTGCTTGCGCCTTCATAGCAGAACGCCACACTTTCCCCTCCAAAGTTTTGAACGTCCCGTTCAAACGCCGGACTCCATACAGCTAGTCTATTCCGGTGGGCCACTTTGAACTTTCTGTCCTGTTGGATGCGATAGATGACATCGTTGATTCTCTTCACGACTGTCCAAGGTCCTTCCCAATTACACTGTAATTTTGGGTTCTTCCCTTTCTTTCTCTGTGGGTTGTAGAACCACACCCTATCCTGAGGTTCAAACTTGGTTTCATCTGCACAGATGTCATAGCGTGCCTTCATCCGGTCGCTAGCAACTTCTAAATTTTCTCTGACCAGCTCATGTACCTGCTTAAGTCGGTTCTTCAGTTCTTGCGTGAATGGCTTGACTTCTTGAGGTGGCTGTGGAGGGGTGCCCAGCTCTAAATCACATGGTAATCGAAGTTCTCTTCCAAAAATGATTTTTGCAGGTGTTTCCTTGGTGCTCTCATGGATTGAAGATCGATAGGCTAGCAGGAACAATGGAAGTAGCTTGTCCCAATTCCGCTGGTCACTATCAATTACTTTGGATAGGAATTGATCTATTGTTTTGTTGAACCTCTCGACCATACCATCAGATTGTGGGTGGAGTGGTGTTGTACAAGTTTTCCTCAATCCCATCAGCTTAGCCACTTCTCCAAATACCTGGGATTCAAAGTTTCTTCCCTGGTCTGAGTGTAACTCCAGAGGTACTCCAAACCTTGAAATCCAGTTTTCCACCAGCGCTGTTGCAACAGTGACGGCTTCACAATTTGGCAGTGGGTAAGCATCCATCCATTTGCGAAATAATCTCCTACCACTAGAATATAACGATTACCTTGGTCAGTTTCTGGAAATGGTCCTGAGATATCTGCTGCAATCCGTTCAAAAGGGTATCCCACATTGTAGATTTGCATCTTAGCTCGGCCCCTAGTATTGGGCCCCTTACTGGCATTACATGCTCTGCAACATTGAATCCAATCCTCTATATCACTTCTACAGGCTGGCCAGTAAAATCATTCCCGAATCTTGGCCAATGTTTTTGTTATTCCAAGATGACTACCAGATGCGTCATCATGAACACTCTTCAAGACATCCGGAACAAGTGCTTCAGGTATCAGTAGTTGGTGCCGGTGTGATCTGCCATCTGTTGTTTCCCAGATCCGGTAAACAATTCCATTTTCTACTTGAAGCGAGTCCCATTGTGACCATAAAAATTTACCGACTGTGAGCTGATATCTTGCCAGACTGGTCGTTCACCTTTCTCCTTCCAGGCTAAGATGACTGAAATATCTTTATCCTGTTGTTGAGCATTTCTCATATCCACATTGGAACCTAGTTGTATGGATTTGACTGAGTCTTCTTTCTTCACATCATTGACTACAGTGCTTAATTCTTCTTCAACTTTGGTCTGGAGGAGACAATCCTTGGCTTCCAACTCATAAAGTGGTATATCTCCACAGGGACTTCTTGAAAGGTCATGCTTTAGATCAATAATCAACCCATACTTTCGCATTAAATCCAGCCCCAGAATACAGTTATCTTCGATATCAGCAAGGATAAATTTTCCAGTTATTACCATTGAGGAAATCTTGATAGATAGCTCAACAGTGCCCTTGGTCCAAGCTTGTTCACCCATGACAGTCCTGAGGCGGTACTTTTCTCTCCAATTAATGGATAAGCCTGGGATGTCCTTGACCAATTGTGTCTTCATAACTGAAACAGTAGCAGCGCAGTCCATGCACATATCTATATTGCGTCCAATACTATCATTCCATCCCGATACATAAACGTTCTCACTTGAAGTACTCATTTTGGAAATTCTTATTTCTTGGGCCCTTCTCCTCGGCCCTAGAGTTGGTTGGCCCCTGGCAACTCCAGGTTGGAGTTTTCCACCTTGCAGTGATCTCCACTTAGGGCAACTGAGCTTGATGTGACCCTCTTCATCACAGTGGTAGCATCGACGTTTGTCTCCAGTTGGTCTGACCTTTGTTTGCTTCAAAACTGTGGAACCTCGTCTACGAGACGCCTTTGTTGCAGCTTCTACTTCCAGAGCGAAGGATAATGCTTCTTTCAAGGTTTTGCAACGCGCAATGCGAACTTGACTCTGAACCTCCCAGTCAAATATTCCATCAATGAATGCCTCAAGCGCAGTTTGTTCAATGGCTGACATAGTAGCTTCTGGGTAAGCTTGTTGGGTTAATTTGAGAATTTCACTTGAAAATGCCTGAAGACTTTCTCCACGGTTCTGTCGACGGTATTTCAGTTCTCTTCTTCTGATGGGAGCCAAGTGAGCTTGACCAAAGCGTTGTTCAAGGACCTCAACCAACTTCTGGTAATTCTTCTTATCACCCTCAGCAATGTTGGACAGCAGCTGTAGTGCAGCTCCTCTTAAGCTGACAATCAAATTACCAGCCTTGGCTTTGTCATCCCATCCATTGAGTTGAGCTGCAATTTCAAACTGTGATTTGTATAGTTCCCAAGAGATTTCACCATCAAACGTTGGTATTTTGACTTTGGTCTTTGATGAGGGTTCTACAACTGGTAAATTTCCTTCATTTGACCCAGAACTGAAAAAAGCAACGCCTGGCGGATCCACAACCATGCTTACTGTTGGATTTCCTTCCAGTCTTTGAAGTCGTTCCTCTATAATTTTCCATTGTTGCCCAAATTCCTGTTGGATTCCCTCAACCTGATGTTGGATTGGTTTGATTTGGCGTTTAACCTCAACATCGATAGTCTCTCTTAGCCCATCAAAGATTTCTGCCTTATTCCGTTCGAGTTTCTCCTCCATTGCGTTCTCCATTGCATTCTTGTTCCGTTCGAGTTTCTGTTCAATTTTCTGGTCTATTGCAGTAAACCCAGTCTCCAGATCTTCTGAATTTTTAGCCATTGTATCTGTCAACATTTGCAGCATTGCACTCAAATCTATAGCTGGAGACTGCTTTGTTGGCGTACCGGTCCCAAGGTTTCCAGTAGCCTCGTCAACCTCAAATTCAAAATTGGCCACGTCCAAACCCGAGTCTTCGAATGCTTTTTCCAGACGATCGGCTAATTCATTTTTGGTTCCACTAACAGAGAGGTTACAATTCCGGAGTTCCTCGCGGAGTTGATCCCGAGTAAGTTCATGAAACTTCTTCTTCACCATTTTGAATCACCACAAGCTTCAAACGCACAGAGTAGGCTTACGCAATCCCACTTCTGACACCAGTTGTGACGTTCCACCAGTCACCGAATATCTCTTGACGCCAATAATAAAGAACAATTACGAAAACCGAGCTTTATTACTGGTACCGCAAGTACAACACTTCTAAACACCGTTAAACTGTAACACAATCGCGTTAAAGAACAAGAACACGTTAACTATCGCTTTAAGATTACAACTGAATCGCTTTATCGGGTTGCTGTCGGCTATTTATAGTCTCACCCTTATTTCCGGAATTCTCGAGATTTCTTCTAGAACGGCAAACAGGTTATGCAAGAGTCCTTACAATCAATCGAGCACGTTCTAGGTTGTTCAAGCGTATTCGGCGAAGTAGTTAAGCGATAAGTACACTTCCTTGCCGTGTCTGCTATTATTAAAAGTTTAGCGGCGTGTGCAAGCTTGGTGCTTGCGCCTTCATAGTAGAACGCCACAATATTAACGGTAGAAAGCTCAACAATCTACGATTTGCAGATGATATTGTGCTAATAGCAGAAAAGCAACCCACCCTCATAAGAATGATAAAAGAACTAAATGAAGAAAATGAAAAAGTGGGTCTGCTAATAAACTACGAAAAAACATTCATTATGAGTAACAGGGAAAATGCAGAAAAAACTGTAAAAATAGAACAAAACAGAACACAAATTAATATGATTGACAGATCAAAAATAGAATTAAACAACAGAATAGCAAAAATGTGGGGAAAATTCTGGTCCATGAAAAATATAATGAAGGGACCCTTTAACAACTATCAAAAAGCAAAAATAGTAAATGCATGCATTCTACCTACCCTAACATACGATTTGGAAACATGGGCATTAACAGAGAAAGACTGGAACAACATTGTAGTGACCCAGAACTCAATGGAGAGATCTATACTAAATATTAAAAAGAAAGACAGAATAAGGGTAAATTGGACAAGAAACAAGCTAAGAAACATTGTAAACTTTAAAACATCAGCAAAAAGGAATCGACAAGTACAATAAAAATCAAAAAAGATACCTATTTTTGAAGAAAGAGTATAATATGTGCATCTAATTTCAGAAGGAAAGAAAAAGTACTCTTTTTTTAATGAAAAAGAGAGTAATATTTGTACCTACTCTTAAAAGAGTGTATCTGATCACAGTGCTATTAAAATGTACTAGGTACTTCTAATAATTATTATAATTGTAAAATATCAAAAAACAGAGAGGTCGACACTCTCCATTCTTTTATTTTAATTACCTATGTTATTTGATAATGTTTTCCCTGGAGAAATATTGAAGAAAGGCTGTCAGTTTATTGGATAACTTTACATTCTTATCACTGATGGGATATCAGTAGGTATTTAGAGTTATTTTAGATGATACCAACTTTTTGCGTTATTACAAAAAATTTCTTTCTTTTGAGAAGTAAAATTGTCCACGAGAATTACAACAATTGAATTGTGCGGAGGTTTTGAAAATTTGTGGAGTATTTGGTAATCACAATTTAATTTTTTGATAGAAAACAATATACAGTCGAAGCCAAAAACGATACCACAAATGCTGCGTATCGTTCAGGACCTCTAACTCTACACGTGGATCTTCCTTATTATGATTACATACCAAGTGTAAGTATTCAGCTTTAATTTTATTGTAATAGCTTAGGTATTGCATACAATGATTGTATTTTTGGTCATATAGGTCAATTTACTACACTTTGTGGTTCAGTCACCCAAAGAAGGTGAAGGTATTAATCAAATTGTGGATGGTTTACAAATATGCAGATTGCTTAAAACGTATTATAATGATACATACAAAAAACTAACTAGCGTATCAGTTGAATGGACAGACAAAGGCAGCGATAGTGTTGACGAGTTTCATCATGTACATAGAGCACCAGTCATTTGGTATGTTTTTTGAAAATCATTAGAAAACAATGAAAAATTAAAACAGTTTGCTTTCACACAAATTCTTAACGTTTTGATGGAACGTAGCCGTCGTCTTTAGGAAAACGTTAAAATTAAAATACTAAAGAGTGGACCAGATCTGAACGTGAGAAAAAGGGGAAGACACTTGCGAACAATTTCATGACAGGAGATAAAGCTTCAATTCTCGAATGAGTGACGCGTATGTATTGGCGAGATTAGGTACCTATAGAAATATACCCACAAGCGGAATTAAGATTTTCCTTTCCACACAACTTACATTAATTGTGTCTCCATTTTCAAAGTTTACGGTCGAGTTCTTTTCAAAAGAAAATAATTTATTCATACATATAGGAACAATGTAAGTAAATTTTTTATATCTTCTCTAATATATAAAGCAGAAAGTTTGTCCGTCCGTCCTCCTGTCCGTTTATAACTCGAGAACTACTGGGCCGATCGCTTTCAAACTTTCAGGATATATTGTCCTCATCCCAGAGCAGCACATAGACTCATAAAAATGAAAATTTGACGGGGAGGTGCTGAGTAATTTCAAAAAAGGGCGAAAACAATGACTTTTTTCAATATAAAAAAACGTGGTGGTGTAGCTTGCCATCGAACGCGTTGTTCCAACGTTACCGTTCAAACGCATTGAGCGGCGCAGTTATAAAAAACACTCACGCAGTCGCGTGAGTAGTACACGACTTTTCTTCCCACAATACAAAAAACATTGAGAGAGTCACTCCCTCTCTTTCAATTAAATACCAATGACCTGTCAATCATGTCAAACATTTGTAGAATAAACAATAAAACTCAGTTTATAAATTCTATCACTACGATGTCACATCAACAGATAACAGAGTAAAAATACCTATAATCCAATAAGGAAACCTGAATTTTGTTATAATTTAGGCTAAGAGTCATCTAAAACCTACAAAACGTCTCCAGAAAAACCACTCCCCCTCCCCCTGTCCAAACTGCTACGAGGCTATAACAGTTGCTTCTAATAAAAAAGAGCTCTACAATCATTTTTCCCATACCTTATTCTTAGCATATTATTAGTCTAGTATACTGTATATTAGGATGAGTGGTTCAATTCTTTATCACTTCCGATTTCTGGTATCTCTTAAAGCTATCTCGAGCTGCTATTCCTCTCGTGCACTCATAAATTGCCTTCACGCTATCATATCACCATTTTCTATGCACACTCCACCCCAAAATTCTTCATCTGGGAATCCAGCTACAACGAGATCCCGAAAAACTAAAAAAATCGATGTCGAAACGAAAGAAGCAACCAATCACCCAATAGTCAACCCCTCATTCCTTCCCTCACGCTTCAACCATTCCAAAAGTATTAATCAAAATACCTCACTTTTCTAGCTAGAAAATTCGGTAAAAATATATAGCACCCAAGCCCGGTTTACTCGTTAGTCTAATCTCAAATCTCACTCAAAAAAGCCAGTCCAAATTGAAAATAATCTTTCCATCTCTTTTGACACCTCAAATCAACTATGAACCACTATTAATTATGTACCCATACATGAAAAAATGACAAACAAATCAATTATTAATTAAGAGTGAAATCACCCAGGTAGTCTCGCATCAGCACACTTGATGAAGATTAAAAAATTGTACTTAATCATTCAAACTCAAGGTTTTCACTAAAATCAGTCGAATAACAAATTAAGAAAAATAACACGTGAACCCACATTTTGGTCCTTATCCCAACGAAATTCAAGGCAAGAGGAGGTCATTTTAGCTCGGCTGGGAATAGGCCACACTCGTCTTACTCATACTTATCTTCTCACTAATCTCGCTCCTCCATCATGCCCTCACTGTCTCCAAGAAAATTTATCAGTTGATCATTTTTTCTCATGCCCCGTCCTGCAACCCACTCGAACTTCCCTAAATATATCTTCCAATATCAATGCAGCACTAAACAACAACTCCGAAACCATCGACTCAACCCTAACTTATTTACGCACCACTCAATTCTACAACTTCATATAATTCACCAACAAATTCCGTTCGATCGCCACTCAATTCCACCAATACGTACCTAATTTAACCTAATTCAAGTAATGCTCTAAAATAAGATTGTAACGCCGAGCAAATAATCCTCGTGCAGTTTATAATGCTCGTAAAATAATAATAAAAAAATAAAAAAAAAAAACTATCGAGTATGACTAATTATAATGAAAAATAGCTAGAAAAATGAACAACTCGCCATTGCCACTATCCGTTCAAAAATAAATCTAACAAAACAAATAAAATTTGACAAAACAAAATTCAACGCTCTAGGGGCTGTGGGAAGCGAGATACAAGTGTACTAAATTTGAACGAAAAGGTTTCATCGGAAATAAAATCCAATGAACCTTTGGTAAAGAATGAACAAAGAATGAACCTGTCGAATGATGAAAGGTTCTTCACAATACACGTACTGATAACGAAAGTGGTAAACGTATAGGAAAATCCGCTTCTCCTAACGTAAGCAGCTACTCGCGGCTATTCGTAAGAAGCTACTCGTAATAGTGAAAAATTTTTCAACAAAAGTAAAAATTTCTCGAGAACTACTCATCCGATCCTCAAAAAAAATGCAGGTGCACATCTTCAAATATAATACTACAATATGGCCGAGTTATTTTTGTCCTGAAGAATAATAAAGAGAATTCAGGCAGTAATGAAGATCACGGCAGCCAACGCGCGGCTACTCTGGAGATATGGTTGAGGGAGTCCTTAGGAAAATTAAAACAAAGGAGGGAACCTAGGGTAACAAAGAGAGAAAGTACTACAGATCAGTACCATTTACAGGAAAATACATATACAAAGAAGATGAAAAAGGCGTTCAGTAGTTAAGATGTGAATGTGGCTATCCATAACAACCCAGAATAAACAATAACCAGACGTAAGAAAGCGACAAAGAGTTTTAAGCGAGGTGTCCTACCTCAGTTGGAAGGTACCTACATTAGTGAGACTGAAGAAGACTTCAACATCAGGGAAAAAAAAGCACATAACATCGCGGTGGGGGAGGGGAGGAAGAAGAAGATGGAGAGTCACTGTTTAGAAAATACTGTTTCCATTCACTAGAAAACATAATCATTAGCATTATCTCACCCATGTGTTCCAATTCTTGAATGATGTCGATTCAATTTTATAATTCCTTAAGGAGTTCTCCAGTAAATGCAAGAAATATCCAGACCCTCGCACGTATGTTAATGGTAAAACTAAAAATTTTCTCGAGTCCCGGGGAAGATCAAAGCACCCGTTTACCGGAGCCACAGTATTTGGAAAGAGAGCTGAGACCTCATATACCCATCTTATACGGTCACAAGACTCGAAATGGGGGGGGGGGGGGGAGGAAATCACATGAAACTATCAAAACGCAGAAAGATTTAAAAATTCAAACTCCAGTCTTCATTTTACTGAGCCTAATATACTACACTAGGCCTATAATGACTAGCCTAAAAAATTCTGAATTTAAGCCTTCGTTATACTATAGGCTTGATATACAGTAGACTCTAATATACAGCATAACTATGCTTATACTAACTAGGTTTAATATACAGTCTACTCAACTAGCCTGAAACACCTTCTATCATATATAGTTCGGAGGTAAAAATTTTTCTAAGCCCCACGCTTTGCCGCCCGGCGCCGCGTCATTTCTATTTTTAAAATAAAAATACCTCCGATAAAACAGGTTCCCTCTTAATAAAATTTGAGGCTCTGGGGTCTGTGGGAAGCCAGATACAAGTGTACTAAATTTGAATGAAATATCATCGAAAATAAAATTCAATGAACCCTTGGTCAAAATAAAATAAATGAACCAAGAATGAACCTGTTGAATGATAATAAAAGGTTCTTCATCACAATACACGTACTGATAACAAAAGTGGTAAAAGGATAGGAAAATCCGCTTATCGTAACGTAAGCAGCTACTAGCAGCTATGTGTATTTTCGTAATAAGCAGCTACTTGTAATAGTGAGAAATTTTTCAACAAAAGTAAAAATTTCTCGAGAACTACTCATCCGATCCTCAACAAAAATGCAGGTGCACATCTTCAAATATAATACTAGAATATGGCCGAGTTACAAAAAAATCCATCGGGTAGTTTTGGAGGAGTTCCGCGGACAAAAAGGTACTCGAAATACTGCAAAATTTCTCAACAAATTGAAAATTTCTCGAGAACTACTCATCCGATTTTCAAAAAAATTGCAGGTGCACATCTTCAGATATACTACTACAATATGGCTAAGTTACAAAAAAATCCATCGGGTAGTTTCGGAGGAATTCCGCGGACAAAAAAATCTTATATATAAGGAAACCTGAAATTTTTTTTTATGCTAGTTGTGATCTAGGACCCCTAAAACGTCGAGAAAGTTCATTGCCCACTCCCCCTGTTGACCTTGCTACGGGTGTAATACCTCACTTTTCTAGTTAGAAAAGTCGGTAAAATTAAGTTATGGTGATAACTCGAGTTTTACTCATTTTTATGAAAAATTGAAGAGAACAAAAATTGTTGCCCCTTTAATTTCCTTTCGAATGAGCCCAATTCCAGATTTTTAGGAGGAAATTTTGGAACTATTGGTATTTTGACTGATGCGTATTTAAGATCATTGTGTTTACAGAGAGAGAGCATTTAAACCGGTTGCTCTGGATGAATCTACAGAGACTATTCGAGTTTTACGTATCCAATTTTCGATTTTGAAAGGAGACGTTTATGTAAAATAATTTCTTGAAAATTTGCTCTTCTTTTGTGACGAGTAACTATACATTAGGTAAATATCGTCGTCAGAGTTTGAAACTACCTAAGAAAAGGTACTGGGTTCGAGAAAGAATTAAGAAAATTACATCCGGTTTCTCATATAGGAAACGACTGAGTTCGTCTCATGTCTCTACACAGACTGATGTAATGCTTCGGGGATATGGCAGGCTTTTTACCTACTGTCCATCTATTTCCTTAATCATTGCGACGGTTCATGAATTAGTCCGTTTTTTGCTGCAATACAGCCCTTACCTGTCAACTCAGCTCTTACAGTTAAAATCGAAATATTTACAAAACACTGATATCTACTCAACACACAGCTGGCGGTCAGGCGCGCCTGCCAACCGCTAGTGTGGTATATTTTATTGTAAAATGTTTTTTACCAGTGTGAAATTTTTTATGATTAGTGGTACCGGATAATTTTATAATTTTAATATAGTTACGACCACCTCCAACATTGTATGGAAAACTTTCTGAAATGAAGATGAGTATGCAACCAAGCACCACCCGTAAGATAAATGTTGAGAAATGTTCCTAGATTGATGATACATACGAGTAAGAGAATGAGTATGCATATATGGAATATTAAAAAAACCTTATAGGGCGCTATACATGCATAGGGGTACCTATGTATTGCGTGCAGATGCGCAACATTGAAATAATGTGAAACTTCTACAATTCATCAGTCTTTGCCAATGAGTTCAAATGAAAATTTTTTAACAACCTTTTTGTAGGAAATTTCACAAAGATTGTATGATCACATTTTTCAAAATAATGTGTTATTTTTGGAAAAAATTGAAGAAACCAATTCTTTGGACCTTTTCTCTCCTATAAAAGACTAGCAGTTTGCGGCGCGCCTCCGGCGCGCCTGACCGCTAGCTGTGTGTTGAGTAGATATCTGTGTTTTATAGGTATCTGTATCTTGTAGGTATGTATGTTTTGTAGGTATCTTGGCGGAATTCGGATGAATTTTTTGCTACGTTTTTCAAAAATTTAATACTGTTAAGCCTACTTCATTTTCACCGAGAATGATAACATACATAGAGTAAAGAAAAAGAGAAGGTTGAAAAAATTGAAAAATGCGCATAAGATGTAAGATGAACCATTTCCCTCACATTTTCATTTTCCAGACTTGGGACTGGCAGAATTCAACATACACAAACTGTATTCTGGTATGTTTATAAATGGTTAGCATGCAAAGCGCGAAAAAGAGGTTAAAAGTTTCCCATAACCAAGAGATAATAAATTATTAAGAATGGATCGGAGTCGCGCAAAAATTAAAATTACCGAATTACATTTTTTTTTTTCTGTTCAAAAATAAGAAAATAGACACCAAAAACTGCGACTGTACTTATAAAATATCAAAGTTCCGAGTCGCACAAAAATAAAATCACCAAATTAAATTTTTTACACACTAATTCACTTGAGAGCTGACTTAACGCGTGAAGCCTGTATCGCAGCAGAATACAGACAAATCCATTGACATTTTGCCAGTCCCTAAGAAAACTCACGGACAACAGGTAAAAAAAAGGGTCATTTCCGCTAGCCCATACGCAGTGCGCACCGTGTCTAGACATTGGTTCTTGTATGAGATACCGGATGTAAAATCCTTTATGTAGGTGTTTTTAAAACTGTGAATAAAATAACTTACTTAGTATGGAAGTACAGCGAATACTGTAGTCACAAAATTTCCTCCTAAAAATCTGGAACCGGGCTCATTCGAAAGGAAATTACAGGGGCTACAATTTTTGTTCTCTTCAATTTTTCATAAAAATGAGTTATACTCGAGTTATCACAATAATTCAATTTTCGAAACTGCGCCACTCAACGCGCGTAGGTCTAACGTACAGCGCAAAGCAGTTTCAGTACTCGATAATGCCCGTTTTTCCTAATTTTTTCGCCCCCTACTCCACCTTCAGGGAGTCAAAACATCGAAATGTATTTAAGAACCTGACCCAGAAAAAACGAAATTTTTCAAAAAAAATTCCAGGTCGATAGGTGAAGGCGTTTGAAAGTTATGGACGAACATACATACAGATATACATACATACAGATAGACAGACAAACATTCTACTTTATATATTACGTAGGTAGTAAAAGACGGCCGGGTATTATGTCCGTTACCAAGGGAATCTTTATCAACATTTTCCAACAATAAAATCTTTTGATACTAATTTTTTCTTCAAAACAGTATAATTCTCAGACTGGTACGCTCTTTGATGTACATCAGTGTTTGGAGTCCGCTTGTTGAGTGCACATCTTGAGTGCGTCTCCAAGAGTAGTTATGGATTCCGCTAGCCACTCCGAGTAACCCTGCTCATGTCCCTATGGAAATAATCTCTCAGGCCTGATCACCCTATAACAATTAGATGTAGTACTTCAGTATATAGCTATAAAAATATTGCGCGCATACTCGACTCAAAAGAACCCTACTTCAACCCTAAAGAGCTATAATATCACAATCTAAGTTTTACAATCAAGATAATGTCACTTGAATTATAATTATTTTGTATTTCAAAATATTGAGACTCATTTTTATCTACTTTGACAGTGAAAATTTGCAGGGTCAGATAGTTCGAATAAACTTTAGTCAACAACAGAGAGATCCTCAATTTTCAGCATCACTTGAGCAGGCCAGTGAGTGGTATAAAGCAATGGCTACGTTTCTTAATCTGGCCCATCGTTTAGACAATAATATCCACTTGAAGATGGAGAAAGGTATGTTCTAATATCAATGTATAAGATCATTGGTTCGGTATAAGTATAACAATATTAGTAGATAGAGCTTTTTTGACACACACAAACGATAGATTTTAGAGAAAAAAATTAAAAAGAACCTCCAATTGAAGCGATAGATGGAAGGCCCTTCTTCCATCCATCGCTTCAATTATTGATTTTATAATTTTATATGAGCTCAAAACATGACTTGAAGTCTACTAATAGCTGAAATCACATGTAGCCCCACAGTACATCAAATAACTGATAATTTGAATAAAGATATTCTGTTTGTTGCTTTTGCAATCAAAATTTCTTGCCAGAAAACCACAACGCGCTTATAGAACAAGAATACAGTTTAAACTACTATTAGGTTCCACTCATAGACTAATTCTCCAGACAAACTATCATTATTCACTACAAATCATGAGAAATTTATAAAAAGTATCTTGTCAATATGTGACCAGGACCAATCAATTTGACTTTGTTTTGTTATTCCTTATAAATGGTTTTGTAATCTCTTTTGAGCGTAAGTAAAACATACTAATAAAGATGAGTGTAAGTCTGATGGCTACAGTAAGCCACAACATCATCCCTGAAAAATTTGATCCTACCTTGAACAATTCAAAAACTTCTTGGATGTGGGAGAAATACTATAACTGAACAGCCAAAGAAATAGCTTGAACATATAAAAACAATATCGTTAAAGGGCTGTTTGGACCGCGCAAAGAATTTTTAGAGTTAAAAGCTATGTTCAAGCAAGAGAAAGTTTTAGCTGTTTCTTACATTGATTTAATTATAGGAACTCAAGAAGCAACACGATAAAACTTCTAACCTGTTGACCAAATGGTACCTATAAGATAGCCAAATTGGAACACAATAAATTAGAATCAATCGTCATTTACATTGCAGCTTTGAAACTTCTAAATCAAGGTGTAAATGACCAACTCTTCTTGAGGAAACGAATGACGCTCTTTTTCAAACATTATTCATAGAAGGACGTTCTGACCAATCTATTTGTGAGAAGTTGCTTCAGAAGGACGATCTTAAGCTTGAAGATGCCAGCAAAACAGCTCTGGCGCTGAAATTAGCTCGAAAAGAAAACTAGAAGAATTTAATCAAACCCTTCATTATCATCTCCGTCAATGAGGTATCTGATGGTATCAACCCCTCTATTAAAAACTGCTGGAGTGAGAGGGGTGCTGATTAACCCTTGGACCAGTTTTTTGTCGAGAATGAAGGCTTTCTTTATAAATACGTCAAAGGAGAGCCTTTTATTGTCGCTGTGGGCAGAAGTCTCAAGACTAATTGTTATGTCCAGGTAATTTATAATTCTTCCTACAATTTTGGTGGTCAATTTATTTTTCGATAGTATGCATTAGGATCTTTTACGAAGTAGTCAAAGGTAGGCATGTCGCCTACCCAGATGCAAAACACACCGTCAACATAATTTGCTTCAGTGAAGGACGAGTTCAGTGTGCAGGTTATTGCTGAAGATATCATCTTCAAATCAACTAATGAACTTTTCTGCCACCAATGAGGAAAGGAGTGAGCAGCCTATCTGTAGACTGTCTGGAAGCTTGTAGACCTGGTTCCAAAAATTGCAAATGTTAGTTTCTAGGACAAAGATATGAGATGATTTCGATTTGTTCCAGGGTGCGACACATTTTAATTTGGCCGACCGTCCGCTAGGATCGCTAACTACGCGCGTGGTTTGTTTTTGCCGAAATTGAAAACAGGAGATAAACTATGGCGGTATATATAGAATTTTCATTTGTGAACATCTTTTATGGGATGTCCGGAAGCCAAATCTGCTCCATTCAAGTTTTATTTTTATTTTTTCATTTTTCCCCATGTAGGTACTGCCATAGTTCAACTCCCGTTTTCAATTCCTTCCCGCTCGGTAAAAATGCAACGCGACGCTAGCGCTGCCCGGCCCAAATAGAATAAAGATACACACAAAAAACAAATGGAATGAACTGATCTGTCAGGCTGATGATGAATATCACTGCGGAAGAAAATTTCAGAAATCACAAAAATGTAAGAAATTGGCTTTCCTAAGAGACAGCTGCTCCCAACCCAGAGTATTATAATGAAGGCTTAAGTTCAAAAGTTTGCCAAGTCCATAGGCCTAGTATACTTTGTATTAAGCATAGTTAGTTTAAGCCTGTAGTTATACTTTCAGGCTAGTCATTATAGGCCTAGTGTAGTATATTAGGCACAATTGATGGCCAAAGTTTGAAATTTTTTAGGCTACTTATTATAGCTCTAGTACAGTATATGAGACCCAATACAATGTAGGCTAAAGTTGAAATTTTTTTAGGCTAGTTATTATAGGCCTAGTATGGTGTATTGGGCTTAATATAATGAAAGCTGAAGTTCAAAATTCTCAGTATAACAAAAGCTCAAGCTATTTAAGAATGAAAATACACAATAGTGACTCCCATAAAAAAGTTCCCAGTTTGGCTTAATTAACAAGGTTAATGAAGGCAGCCCCAAGCGGCTCACAAAGTGGGCTGCGAGTTTTTTTCTTATATTGGATGAGTAGTTGAGTACTCCAATCAATTTTCCTCAAATTTTTTAGTGACATTTTTTGAAAGTATTAATGGTATTATTTTCATATTAGTATACAATACATTCAAGTGTATTCAAAATTATTGCTATGCAATTTTGGGTATCGACGGAATAAGTGGTTCTTGAGTAATTCTCAAAATATGCGTATAAAGTTGTAAGGCCAGTTCAATTTGAGTCCTTCTGCCCAAAGGTGATGCATCATGTATTGGCTGTAAGAACTTTTTTTCTATACGTGCTGGTAAAACTGGCAATTAATCAGCGTTTTCGATAAGTAAACTAGCTATTTTAGTCACGGGTAGCCATTTTCGGTAGATAAACCGGCTGGTTTATCCACAGGTTTAAGTTACGGGTTATATCCTGCGTACGTAAATTGCACGTAATTTGAACGTATAAAAAAAAATTTAATTGTATTATACACGGGCCACCTGCTAGTGATAAGTTACTCGTCCTTTTACTTCACTCGCTTTCAGCTTGTTTTGTAAAACTCGGACTCGTGACTATATCACTTGCTTTAGGACCTTTTATAATAAAATAGTTTATTTATTATACAAGGTCCTAAAGCGAGTGACTTGTTACGAGCTGGTGGACCGTGTACTTAGACCATACAACAGATAGACCGAGCATAGTAATGAATCTTTGAACGGAGAACATGATAAGAATACACATAAGAAAATAAGGGGGACTGGACCTTGTTTACAAGTTTGATGAGCGGCGCGGGTGTAAGGTGCGTTTCACTGCTCCGCGCGTTCACCCGCGTTGCCTTCATTGAGATCCAGTTCCCCTTATTTCCTTATCATGTCTTCAGTTCAACGCATTGTACACGCTTATATGGCCGATGCTCGGTCTATCTGTTGTATGGTCTAAGACCGTGTATAATACAATTTTTTTTTTAATACGTTCAAATTAACTGCAATTTACGTAGGTACGCAGGGTATAACCCGTAAGTTGAACCTGTGGATAAACCAGCCAGTTTATCTACCAAAAATGGCTGCCTGTGACTAAAACAGCTAGTTTACCTACTGGTCCGCCCCGTGACTAAAATAGCTAGTTTACCTATCGAAAACAGTTGATTAATTACCAGTTTTACCAGCACGTATAAAAAAATAACTATTTATCACAAACTGTAAAGAAAAAAATGAACATTTTTATTGGGTACGTCAAAAGATATTGCGCGTGAGCGATGGATTGAATAATTAGCCGAAAATCTTTCATAATTCTTGCGTGAATGATATTCACAGTTTACCTTTGAGGCTCTTGTGTTTGGCAAAGCGAGAGCCCCTATACAATTGCGAAAAAAAAAACTAATAATAATAAATTCTCACCGGAAAAATGTGTTGTGACGTCACTCAAGATATGCATTCTCTATCTCTTGAGATTTTATTTTTGTCTATCTTTATTTTGGCTAGGAACACTTATACTATGATTATTTGCGGGGATATTTTTGTATTTTGGAGTTTGATAAGCAGAAAAGAACTGAGTCTCTCAGGTTCCAGATCTGAGTGGAACAAAGCTGCGGATCTCTTGATTTACAGATCTTGACATAGAAGAAATCTAAATCTCTTGAGCTTTACATCTTCGTAGGAAGAGAAGCTTTAGATCTTTTGAAAAAAATGAATTTCCGTCACGTGACAGTCAATAAGAAAAAAAAAAAAAAAACAAAGAGACCCAGATACTGAGGCACACGGCGATTCAGTCTTGTTTAACCAAATTTTTACTTGTAAAAAGTGAAGTGTTACTTTAAAAAAATATATATATGTATATTCATTCGTGAGATGAAAAACCTAATCATTTATTATTATAAATAAATCGAGTTTTAAATATTTGGTCTTGCATCATCATCAGTCATAGTGAAGAAGTCGATGGTGCTTATGCTTCTGCGTGAGCTTTTTTTGTTTAACTTGGTTGAACGCGTAAAAAATTGTATGATTCAATACCAATCTAAAATATTAATTAATTCAACTTTACAGGTGACCTCCTATCATTTGATAATACACGGATATTACATGGACGAACAGGCTTCACCACCCAGCGAAGTATTTCCGGAGTTTATCTAGACTGGGATGTGATCAATTCTAGAATTAGAGTTTTGTGCTCTCATCTTGGACTGGAAAATTTAGGCGATATTGAATAAAAATTCCGTCAATTGAGAAACTGGAGATAAAATGAAAGTAATGATTCTTCAGATTCTATTGTAAATATTCATCAAGTACAATTGGTTTGTAAGAAAATAGTACACCGTTTTTGTACTTGGTGATCCTATACCAAGAAGTTGTTTGAGCTGCAATAATGCTACACCAGAACTCTTGGATCAGTAATCGTTGAGGTCCATGCCTACACATTTTTTGTTACATTACTTAGGTACTGTATTACTTTCCTGTATATTGAATCAGCTCAATAAACTGAAGAGGTCAGCGGGATGTAATTTATTTACCAATTTATTTGTATCTCAACTCGGGAAGACGGTGGTGTGACAGTAAGTTTAAAAGCATTTGCATTTCAAACATATTTTGTATCTTGGAATTGATACCATTGACTATGTTAAGTAATACATAGTCAATGTCGACACCCATACTGATCTCGAGTGGTGAGGTATACATTGTTAAGATATCTTTGGTAGAAATTAAAATTAAAGATTATAAAATGTATCTCCACAATAAACTGAGCAATTTATACACATTGGCGTCATTGAATAAAAATCAAATTGCCACAGAAATTTGATTAGGTACTAAAAATACCCCTAAAAATTCCGGCTTTTAGGGATTCGCCAGTTTTCAATTCAGACATCCTATCTTCCAAGATTTTACGTCGTTCTTCGGGTGGCGGTAAAGCAGGGTAGATACCTTCTATTTTTCTTTCCCATTCAATCCAGTTCTGAAAAGAAGAAAAATGAAATTAGTACAATCAATTTAAATCGATATGTAACAGCTATTTAGTCAAAATATGGCCTGTGCCTCTTGCCAATAAGATGAAGCAAATTATTTATTGCTCAAAAATAAGGGAGAGGAGTTTCAAAAATAAAGTCAAAATGGAGTCGATATTTATTTTCATCTTTTTTTTACATGACGCTTTTCGACCTCACACAGTGTACAGATTTATCCGAGTTACCAATAATGTTTTTACACTTAAATCTATAATTTCAAGGAATTCAGTTAATCTGTTCCTCATGAGGGCACTGTGAGATCAAAAGCAAATGTTGTACACACAGGGAGGAATAGGACGAAATCCCCCAAAGTCGACCACGCTGATACAAATTTGAACTATTTTTTTCTCGTTGCTCTGGATTCTTGTTCATTTTTTTCACATCAAGCTCATAATAATGTTGACTTAATTCAGACAAAAATATATTCGGGAGTTATTTTGGAAATACAACTAACAACAAGAATTAAATTTATTCAGATTTCCTTTTGATTCCAAAGTCCAGAGTGAATATGTGACCTGCGATAAGAAAACAGCCGTAAGAGATGAATGAAAGGATGACAAGAACTAAACCTATGAAGACATGAGTACGAACGTATTTCTTGATTCCTGATCGTTTCATTCACCTCTTGTGGACTTATTATTAGCCCTACTCACATATACATACTCTGAGAATAGAACTGCTTCCTTTCAATTTTCAAAAAACGGAATCAAATTCCGCTCTTCATTTTAAAATTTGTAACATACCCAAAATTTCATACATATAGTATAATTATCGTAAAATCTTCTGCAAGAGTCTTTATTGAAATCATTTTTGAGACCACATTTTACAGTTGCGTTTTGTTCCTGCAAAAAATGGAAAAATGAATGAAAAATAAAATAAGATGAAATCAATTCAGGAGATGAAGATTTCAACTAAGCACATCATTACAAGAAGTTTGTTTTGCAGCGATATTAGGAAAATATTATTTGTTCAATATAACTTATGATTTTGGTACTGATGCCTATTTGTTAATAATTATGTATTTATTTCCAATGAACTATGCAGTCAAACCTTTATGCAGGGATTTGTTCTCGGATCGCTGTATATCGGTGATTTGATGAGACCTTTGCTTTTGCCATACTGTTTTAATTTTTCAATATTTTCTAAAATAGGAAATGAAATAACAAAGTATCAAGTTCCAAATCTGAATAAGTAATAAACAATATTAGAGAATAAAATGGTTAGTCGTCACATCATTACTCATCTTGAGACTTCATTATTTCAATGACTAATAACAATTTATCACAATTTGAAAACAATAAGAGAACTACTGAAATTTGTTTTAGGATACAGGTGTCAGTGCCAAAATAAAATGCAAAACATAGTGCTTTTAAATGGTACAAAATAGTTCCACTAATTGTATTAATTTCTCACCCTACTAGAGAACTGTAAGGATAAATGATGATGTAACGACTAATTATGGCGATCCATACCCTCAGTGATTATTATAGGGCTCTAATAAAACCGGCTATGACATACACGCAGGTAAGAGACTCGTATGATACAGTGGTTCGAGCCCCATCCTTTTTTTCAGACTTTTTTCCCCCTATTTTCCTACGTCTTAATAAAATTCATTTATTTGAAATAAGAAATTTTTTCCAATTTTTCAACGCCAAACAATCGATGCTTTCTATGCCACATACGCAAATTTGTGTACGTTATATCAAAGTAAGATACACTCGTGAAAATTGAGCAGCAGTATTCCACCCTAAGGCTTAAGCAATATACCCAACGTTTCAATCAAATGAGGGGGAAAAATCTTGAAATAAAAAGAATTGCAACAATTGTTCCTTGTACTTCGAATATGTTTGTTCTAATTCATTTCTCCAAATTTCGAAATCTTTCCGACTTTCCTATCGCCCAAGAGGCGATACTTCTAGGCCAAATACTTCAAATCGTATGTACGTCAAATCAGAGTAACATCCACTACAGAAAATAGAGACCAGTATTCGATCCGAAGGCTCAAATAATATCTCCTAACGTTTCAAGCAAATAAGGGGGGAAACGCTAAAGATAGAAAAAATCAGCAACAATTCTTTAGTATAATTCATTCGTTTGGTTTAATTAGAAGCACAGTATAGAAGTTATTGTATCCGACGGTTTAGGCAACCAACGTTTCAATGATATCAGGGGAAAAACTATTGGAAAAAAAAAAAGAAGATTGAAACAATTCTTCGTTCTAATTCATTTCTAGACTGGTAAATTTTTTAGAAAAATGCCTGGCTAGAAGCATTTTGTGTAACAATTGAGTAAATGATGGTTCTAGAATGTTTTGGACCCGCTGAATACAAAAATCGTTGTTACTTTTTGAATTGACCCCCGGAAGGACCTGAAAAGGGGGGGGGAAGGGGTAAAAATTCAGTTTTTCTCAGTTTCTGCGGAAAGTATGCGTCTGAGGGGAAAAATACCTCAGTAAAAAAATATTCCACACAAAATTTCCTATCGGATAAGATTCATACATTTTAGGCTAGCGCGTCAGTGTTGCCAGAGAGGAGAGCGTAAATATAATATGAACATGAAAATACGTACTTTATCCTTATTTTGGCCGAACACATGTACGTGGTTCTGAGGTAATATACAGTGTACTGCTCTTGCCTACGGAGGCGAGAGCCCCTATGCAATTGGAAAAAGAAAAAGTTCTAACCGGAAAAATGTGTCGCGACGTCATTCAAGTAATACATTACATTCTCTGTTACTCGAGATCACGATTTGATGACGTCACACGATCTAATGACGTTACGATCTGGTGACGTCACGATGGAGATCTGTGACGTCACGATCATCGTGCCATCACTATCTGATGACGTCACAGAGCTAGTAAAACCACTAATACAGACCTCCTAGACCTATAGTATAAAGGAAGCCTAAGACCTAGTACAGAGCTAGGACAAACTGCTAGTATAAGCTATTGATAAAGATCTTGTAAGCTTATGGTATGAAGGATACCTAGACCTAGTATAAAGGAGGCTTGGACCTAATACGCCTAGTATAATACGTAGTATAAACCTAGTATAATATACTGCATGAAGCAGAGAGACCTAGTATAAAGGAGGCTTGGACCTAGTATACGCCTAGTATAATACGTAGTATAAACTTAGTATAATATACTCTCCTATCACTTCATCAAAATTATCACTTCATCAAAATTTTTCTAAGTCCCTTTTTCTTGCCGGACGGCGCCCGTCATTTTCCTTCAGTTTACCCCCCCCCCCCCCCCCGATAAAACAGGTTCCCTGTTAAAAAGGTCATAATTGCGATAATTTTGGTATAATTCATAATTTCTATTCCGAATGTGTGCAGTACATTGTATATCACCTCAGAACCGCGTACATGTTTGGCTAAAATAATGATAAAGTACGTATTTTCATGTTCATATTATATTTGCGCTCTCCTCTCTGGCAACACTGACGCGCTAGCCTAAAATGTAAGAATCTTATCTGGTAGGAAATTTTGTGTGGAATATTGTTTTACTAAGGTATTTTTCCCCTCAGACGCATACTTTCCGCAGAAACTGAGAAAAACTGAATTTTTCACCCCTTCCCCCCTTTTCAGGTCTTTCCGGGGGACAATTAAAAAAGTAACAACGATTTTCGTATTCAGCGGGTCCAAAACATTCAAGAACCATCGTTTGCTCAATTGTTACACGAAATGCTTCTAACAAGGCGTTTTTCTAAAAAATTTACCAGTCTATTCTTCGTTTCAATTCATTTCTTCAAACTTTGAAATTTTTTCACTTTTTCATCACCGAATATGTTATTCCGTCCTAAGACTCACGCAATATCCAACGTTTCAATCAGATGCGGGAAAAAACCATTACCAAAATTGCAACAATTCTTCCTTGTAATTCTTCGTTCCAATTCATTTCTTCAAAGTTTGAAATTTTTCCCACTTTCTCACCACCAAAAAAGTTGATATGTATTTGAATCTAATGAAGGGTAAAACTAAAAACAAGAATTACGAGAGTATCTGTTAGGAATAACACTCATTAATTCACAGTTAACAAATATTGTTTTTATTACCGCCAAAACCAACTTTTAACATAAGCACATATACAAATAATTGTACAATCGACTAGCGTAGTCTACAAACAGGTACTGATAAGACGTACAAGTAAGTTCTGGACAGACATAGATAATCGTTAGACACACCATTCTGCACCAACATTCAATTCTACTCTTACTTTCATTGACAGTATCTTTCCTTGCAAATTTGAAATTTTCCAGGGTTCCAGAAAATTAACCTAGAATATGAAGACCCTATACTGATGACCTGTTCCCCAGCGACAAAGATCAGTAATGCAGTCGAATAAGAAAATCTATGACTCAAATCACAAAAGCATTACTCCATTGTCACTTAAATCAAATGCCCATCTATACCTCGACTCGACTGAGGTAGATCAGATGGAGGCTCTCACTCAAACTTCAAGTCAACTTGTTCGCAAGGAGTAATCATTAGTGCGTTTGTGATTAACCTAACGTTTGTGATTGGCAGAGAAACTATCAATTTGTTATTTCAGATCACATTTTATGTAAATATTCAGTTCCTAGACTACGCAAAAATAATTACATTCATTTAAGTAAGATCAGATCTGATTCGCAAACATTTTGTGCCTCCTTTTTCAGCTTCAAAAATATATTAAGCGAATTGCCGGAATTCAAATGCCTTCTACTGGTGCATCCTTGAATACATTTTTCTATTTAATTTCTTGTGATGAGATGGAAAAATATGAATCTTATGATTTCACTTGCAAGCAAAATCATTTCAAAGATATCTCAAATAAAAAAAAAAAAAAAAAAAAAAAAACAATATTTAACTATATTAATAATACGGATACGAAATACAATTTCATCAACGAGTAAATACATACTATCTCTACCTCAGTAAGAAGCAGTGCTCTGCGTAGCGATCGGAGGCGCAACGGCAACACGCGTCTTCACAACCAGCCTATGGCCTGTCAAGCTGAACACGCGCTCGACGTGCGAGTTTCACTGAAGTACGGTGTTTGGATAAAAATCTTGACATAATTATACATGTATCAAAACTGCCTAAGTTTCGACTCTACAATTCTCTTTCATAATGACTGCCATATGATTCCTAGCGATAAAAACGGCGCGGCGGTCTTTATCAATTAATATGGTAGAAAGAGAAACCTTTCATTTTCCAACATAATATTAACACTTTCACGCAAAGCCCAAGTATTTACATAAAAAGTAAAGAAACAATCACAATTAAAAACGGTTTCGTTCTCCACAACAACAATAAAAATTCAGTTATTCAACTTTTCAACACTCTCGCAGCATTTTCAGGAACAGAACTCAAGAAGTAAAGAATACATTTTCAAAACCTTCAAATCGACGAATCTTAGGATTTTTAAATGAAAGTGCTCCATCATGAAACCCAACAGAAAATCTATATTGAATCGTACCCGATGGTATAACGAGTCATGCTTGATCCTCGATAGGTTGGTCAATATGCCAGTAAGTGATTGAATCCCAGCCAATCACTCACGTGACTGTATACATCATCACGCATGTATGAAAATGAAATGTTATTCATTCTTCATTTTGTGATTGGATAATTTTATAAACGTGTTTTCGAGAGCTTATATGTTTTTCCAAAGAACAGTAAGGAATAACAGAAGATGAAGTCTACGCATGTCAATGACATAGACCTATTATTATATTACAACATCATCCAGAATTGTGAATAAGAGATTCTCGAACATTAAAACGTGTCTGAAGCTTACTACTAATTCATCAGAATGATAATTTATTCTACTTCCAATAAAATATCGAAAAACTTCACCATCAGGCAGTAATTCATTTATTGTAAAAACTGATGATAGTTTTACTTGTAAGACGGCAAAGCCGTTAGCAGCCGTTTAAGAAACATGTACAATCAACGTAAATTCCCTGAATTTGCTGCTCGAGTCAAAGACAAGGTAGGCGAGTAAATGCACGATTAGCAAGATGGGTATTCTTTCTAAAAAATGATGGTAAGGATCACAAACCGTGGGTAAAATCGCATTTTACCATCATGCACAGAGAACAGTGTTTTTTTAATTCTTTTATACACATGATGATAAAGCTCGAGTATACATCATGTATACACCTAATTAAAATACACGGTAAATTCTACAATTCGATTGGTAGTTGAACTCAAACTTTACCATCGCTAATTAGGCGACGAAGTATATACTTTACGATCATATATGGTATAAAAATATAATTCTTTTAACCAAACACGTACTTTGAGAGTTTTCAAAAGTTGAATTGCCAGACATCTTCAAAATCGAGATACTACTTCACTTTCTGTAACGCGATACAAATTCATGGATTACAGATCTATATTCTTTCCTTCAAGTGCAGTGGTGTACATCTGAAATTACAAATCAGTTCGCATTTCAAATCAATTTAGACGCTGATATGTTTCCTTCAGTTACACAACTATCATTCATTTTTCACAGAACCAATGAGAAAATCATCCTTTGGCAAATCTGTTGTGTTTGTTATCAATGATAATCAGCTACGGAAGGCGCTATATAGGAGAGCGGATCGGTAAGGCGCTAGAGGTATTCTCAAGAATGTAAACAAACACGTGATGTGGTGGTAAATTTTAGTGAAGCGGTTCGACTTAATGCGAAATTGCATTAAGTCGAACCCCTTCACTAAAATTTACCACCACATCACGTGTTTGTTTACATTCTTGAGAATATCTCTAGCGCCTTAGGATCGGGCCTGACAAGTGCACGAACGAAAAACGCGAACGAACCCCCACTGGCGAGCTTATTTTATGTAACCCAGATGGGGCGACCGCGTCGGTTTACTGCCATGCTGCGAGTAAGAGTGATGCCGCGGGACTTTGAAATATTTTTGTACTTCTTGGACTTGTAAAATTTTTCATTTTCAATTCTCGGACTTTGAAATATTTTCAACTGTTGGATTTGGAACTATTTTCAACTGTTGGACTTGTATAAGAATTATTTTTCAATTCTTGGACTTGGAAATATTTTCCGCTGTTGGACTTGTAAAATTTTTCATTTTCAATCCTCAGACTTTTCATTTTCAATTCTCGGACTTTGAAATAATTTTCATACTTGTTGGACTTAGAAATATTTTCAACTGTTGCACTTGTAATTATTTTTAGATTGTGGGACTTTGAAATATTTTCAACTGTTGGACTTGTAAAATTTTTCATTTTCAATCCTCGGACTTTTCATTTTCAATTCTCGGACTTTGAAATATTTTTATACTATTCTTGGACTTGATGTAAAATTTTTCATTTTTGATTGTCTCCCACAGTTGAAAATATTACAAAGTCCAAGAATTAAAAATGATAAATTTTATAAGTCCAAGAAGTATGAAAATATTTCAAAGTCCAACAATTCAAAAATTCCAAGTCCAACGGTTGAAAATATTTCAAAGTCCGAGGATTGAAAATGAAAAATTTTACAAGTCCAACAGTTGAAAATATTTCCAAGTCCCACAATCTAAAAATAATTACAAGTGCAACAGTTGAAAATATTTCCAAGTCCAACAAGTATGAAAATTATTCCAAAGACCGAGAATTGAAAATGAAAAATTTTACAAGTCCAACAGTTGAAAATATTTCCAAGTCCAAGAATTGAAAAATAATTCTTTTACAAGTCCAACAGTTGAAAATATTTCGAAGTCCGAGAATTGAAAATGAAAAATTTTACAAGTCCAACAGTTGAAAATATTTCCAAGTCCGAGGATTGAAAATGAAAAATTTTACATCAAGTCCAAAAGTCGAAAATATTTCAAAGTCCCGCGGTATCACTCTTACTCGCAGTATGGCAGTAAACCGACGCGGTTGCCCCATCTTGGTTACATAAAATAAACTCGCCAGTGGGGGTTCGTTCGCGTTTTTCGTTCGTGCACTTGTCAGGCCCGATCCGCTCTCCTATATAGAATGGAAGGAAATCAAATATACTCCGTTCACGTTAAGAAAGGATAGAAATACGACCTCGAGAACGGAACGCTCCGGGTAATTTTAATCTACCGTTCCGTTCTCAAGGTCATATTTCTATCCTTCCTTAATGTGAACAGAGTATAGGGCACTATACACGATGGGTACGTCCGACAAACATTTTGGTTCCAGAAGCTTGAAATCGTCCATAAGAGCCTGTGTTAAATTCGCGTATTTTGACGACGAATAACTAGAGGTAGGGCACTATAGCTTCGCATAGTGCCTTACTAGAGACTGACAGAATTTATTTTCTTAAAATTATACTCGTTGGAAAGGAAATTTTATTGAGAATAAATTAATTTCTCTTCGATTTTTCGCTGGAAGCATTATTTTTAGAGTAATCAATTAATAATAGGGCTTTTCCATGTCGGCGCATTGCATACACCTGTTATCGAAATGGGAGTATTTCTAACATTGCAGAGAACATTGCTCTTATGGGTGTTGCTGGATTGCATACTCATTTTCATTGTGGATTAGTTTACCATAAGAGCAATGTTCGAAATACTGCCATTTCGACAACACGTAGGAGAATACGTATGCAATGCGCCGATCTGGAAAAGCGCTATTGAAACCAGTTTTTTCGAACGAACGCTTATTATTGGACGACACAACAGATAGACGAGCATCGGCCATATACGCGTGTACAACGCGTTGAACGGAATACATGATAAGAAAATAAGGGGGACTGGACCTCAATGAAGGCAATGCCGGTGAACGCGCGGAGCAGTGAAACACACCGTACACCCGCGCCGCCCATCAAATTTGTAAACAAGGTCCAGTCCCTCTTATTTTCTTATGTGTATTCTTATCATGTCCTCCATTCAAAGATTCATTGCTATCCTCGGTCTATCTGTTGTATGGTCTAAGCAATCACCGCTGGTTATGCGGAACAAAGGCGTTTGGGCAAAAAAACGCGTTTTATTAATCTATTACTCCGAAAATAATGCTTCTGGCGAAAAATTGGAGAGAAATAAAGTTTTTCTCCATAAAATTGTCTTTCCAACGAGTATAATTTCAAGAAAATAAATTCTGCCAGTCTCGAGTTAGCCGTTGTTAAAATATACAAATTCAACACAGGCTCTTATGGACAAATTAAGCTTCTGGAACCACAATGTTCGTCAGACGTACCTGTTGTATATTCAGACCTGACACTTATACCATACAACAGATAGACCGAGCATAGTAATGAATCTTTGAACGGAGAACATAATGAGAATACACATAAGAAAATAAGGGGGGACTGGACCTTGTTTACAAGTTTGATGAGCAGCGCGGGTGTACTGTGCGTTTCACTGCTCCGCGCGTTCACCCGCGTTGCCTTCATTGAAGTCCAGTCCCCCTTATTTTCTTATCATGACGTCTTCCGTTCAACGCGTTGTACACGCTTATATGGCCGATGCTCGGTCTATCTGTTGTATGGTCTAAGACCTGATAGAGCTGTGGCGTGCCACCGTCGCAGTTCGTTATGATAACATATCGTGACCTTGGAAGGTGATCATGATCAGACATTTTTTGGCGGTCAGCAGAAGGCAGAATTACAGCAGAATTTGAACAAACTTCAGCAGAAAGCTGCAGAATGCAATCCCAAGAACAGAAACGGCAGAATTTTTACAATTTTCATCAAATTTGACTGAATAAGATTCAGAGGCGTTCTGAGCCGCGGGGATAACAAAGAGGTCTGCAGAAAAGTATCTCTTATACATCCTGAATTGAATCTTTTCTGCAGATACGTTTATTCACCACCATTTATTCCAGCAGTCCAGCTGCATTGCTGCAGCAGCGCTCCTAACCGGAAACCGGCTTTAACCCTAAAAAATACCGGCAAACGGTCTAGTTCGTTCTCGTATTGTAGTTTCCTATTCTTGTTTCTTGACTTCTCGTTATTGATATTTTATCGATAAGGACCGAAAAAATATACGACGCTATAGTCTGTCCGCAAATAGAATAGACCGATGTAAACAAACCCGCGACCCGCGACCATACGACAACATTGATTACGATGGGAGGAAGCGGTTCGCGGATGTGTTTACATCGGTCTATTCTATTTGCGGACAGACTATAGTTGCCGGCGGCAGAACTTCGGCAGAATTACAAATGTCGAAAAGCAGAATTTGGCAGTATTTCAAGTGTGCTAGAACAGAATTTTCAGAGTTGAATCTAGTAACACTACTGCAGCTAATTTTGTTGATCTCTTCGAAATTTTTTTCGATTTTCTTGATTATGAAGTGTTAAGAAGAAGGTCAATGCCTTTAATTTCGAAAGTAGGAGTTGAAAATGTTGTAGGTGTTCATGATCCGCTAGCGGAAAATGACAAAAAGAAAAGAAAACACTCCAACCTATGGAATGGAGCACGAGAGATTATCGACGCCGAATATATCACGAAGATGGGTATTGTACGACTGGATTCTGATGAAATAACAATAAAAGGAATGTGTTTGCAAGTTTCATACCCAGGGCAAGACTCACATACAATTATCTATTGGCTTTCTCGAAAGGATCCACCAACAGTCGTCGATGGAACTTGTTCGTGTACAGCAGGATTATCCAAATGTAAACACGGTTTAGCTATGCTTCTTTTATTAACTGAGTGAGTTTTGTGACCAAAAACGAATGTTTTTTTCTTCATTATTTGAGGGTATAAGTATTATGAATGAATCTGATATTTGCAGAAAAGAAGAAAGTGACCTCGAAATTTGGTCATGCACCGGTGACAAATATTACTGGAAAATAGCAACAAAAACCGTTCCGAAAGAAATTTCTGCACCCATACCTGTGAAACGGTTTTGCCACGTAGAAAAAGGTCGCAGCAAGGTTTCATCATTACCTCAAATTCGAAGATCAGATTTTGAGAACTCGGAAGAGTACGCACTCATTATAACTGGTCAGTTAAGTGGGAACTTTATTACCCACTTCTTTAGAAATGGACATTTATTATCACTAGTCCTTTGCAGTACCGGTAGTCATTGTAAGATTGCCGACATTACAATTACACATTCTGGGTGTATTTATTTGCAGGTTTCAGTGAATCTTGCTTTGTTAAGCATTTAGTGGGACGATATTCGTGTACTCCGGATATTGCGGAAGAAATAGATCCTCACATTGAAAAGTTCATCTTGTCAACAGCATGTTGGTGGAATGACACCTATTTCTAGCTTCTCCACGCTTTACCCCAGTACGAAATCGATTTTTTTTACGACAATGTTTCAGCTGATACATTGAAGAGTCAACCTATCTATCATCGCACGCCTGGTCAGAAAACATTGTACTGGAAGCAACAGCGTCAGGTGAGAACATTTAGCATGTTCGTTTCAAATAGACCAATAACGTTGAAAGAATAGGAATAATGAGTTGTACAGTTATCAACTACAAATCAAGAATACCTGGTTAAGGGATTGATTCATGTGACAAGTCAAGCACATTGAAACAACTTTACATTTGCGTCGGAATTGAGACTAGATCTTTGAAGTATGGATTGATAACAGAACTCCAGAAATATGAACAATTGTCGAGCAAAATGATTTTTTCCCTTATTTTTTCTTTCTTCTCGTTGGCGCACAAGATAATTTTGTTTATCTCAGAAAATAACAATTAACGCGTCTTTTCATTGTTTTTCTAGATACGTATAACTGGATTACGTGCGTATGAATTGTATACGTTTTCGAAAGATGAAGAAGATTGGAAACAGAAATTGGAAGGGATAATATTTTCAACCTTCACTGGGAATGCCAACACCAGATACGGTACAGCATGCGAACCGCAAGCGGTGAAGGTTTTGAAAAATATATACGGTGATGGTATCAGGTATAATTTGGGATTGATTACCAACATCCATTCCTCTTGGCTTGGATTCAGTCCTGATGCTTTCTATGTAGCCAAGGAAGGAGTAAAGTTATTTGAAATTAAAAGCCCTATTAAAGGGAAGATATATTCGGGTACAGCTTTACTTGATAATTAATTTAAAATATATTAAGAAAATTGATGGTACATACCACTTATCAAATAAACATCCCTACTACGGGCAAATACATTTAGGGTTAGCTATTTGTAATTTGAAGAATGCCAATCTCGTTCTGCCCCCTCATGTACAAAATCTGTGGTAGAAGTATCCGTACCTCGTGATGATACTTTCATTGCTGACTTTATCCCTGCACTTACAAGTACGTATTTCAAGCATATTTTGCCCTTTTTGTATGAAAATAGAGTGAAGTTGTCGATATGACATAATAATTCTTTTTTTAATGATAAGACCTGAATTACCAAATCCATGCGATATTCATTATTTTTACTACTTTGAATAATTTATTATTGTGACGTAATTCTTTTTTTTTCTCTCTTGCGTGTGTATTTCGAAAATAATTTTTGAATCGGATTGTTGAGTTGAAGCATATAACCGCAATACACTACACTGTGGGATGAAAAGCACATTTAGCTGGACAAAAGTCCGAAAAATTTTTTTGAAAAACTACTTGTATATTGATAGAAATGGTTTCTAGATGAGTTTGAAGACCCTGTCCTACGTGTGGTTTAACGAGATATATCGACCGGTTAACATAGTACGGCACTGAGTTCGACTATTTGTAGGGATTGCGACCGAAATAATTTTTAACAGTCAACAGTTATCAGTCAGAACGCATGGAAAATTTGAAACGGTTATCGGTCAACGGTCACAAAAGCATTTTCTGAAACGGTCCAAACGGTCATAATTGTTATGACCGTTATTTCTGAAAATTTTTCAGTCATAACGGTCAAGTCCTTATTTGGGTTACAATTTGCATATTTTGATTCAATTTTCAATCTTCTATGTCGTGAGTCTAATTATTATGGAAGTGATTATACGTAGATATACTACCTACGGCTAAAACGTTATTCGTAGGTATAGTACAATGACTCACGAATTATCTTGTTGCCCTATATTATCATGTCTTGTGACAAATATTTCTGTATTGAAGTATGACGCAGGAATTATCTTGTAGGTAGTAACTTCTCGCAGCGTCTCTGAAGCTCAATGAGCGTGGATGCACATACTCTTTCACAAAAGTTTGAAGGCCCTGCAAGAACGCAGGCAGTACATGAGTATTGCAGATGGAGTACGACACTGAGGCTTGCACATATGACTGTCGAACCACGCAGTGCACCTATACATTTTCTTGTAACCACCAAGCACCATGCCGACATATCCTGCTGAAGCGGGAACACGACAATGGCTCCCTTCGTTCTGTGTTTTCCGAGGCTCAATTCCACCCACGGTATAACAAGAGTACTCATGCTTCTACCAGCCAGTCAACACCCTCCCTTGATACTGATGTTGTGGATGATGTAGTTCTAGATAATGTAGACTCGTGCGCGCCAAGAACCTTGAATACTCACGAGAAGTACCTACAAATTGATCTCACCCGTCATGATGAACATAGCCTCCCTGGTGTCGTGTCATGGCACTGAGCAATTCAACTCATACTGGCAACCATGAAGGAGATGGAGAAGTTGATTAGATCAGGCTTCGATATTCGTCCAGTGCTATTTCAAGTGTTGGTTCTGCGAGAAGTTAGTACAAATAACGTTTTACCCGTAAGGATACTACCTATGAATAACGTTTTAGCCGTAGGTATACAACTACTACCTACGAATAACGTTTTTAGCCGTAGGTATGCTACCTACGAATAAAGTTTTAGCCGTAGGTACTATACCTACGAATAACGCCAACCAATTATTATATACTTCTAATAAACTAATATCTATTTAGGAGACAAAAAAGAAAAAACAAAGAATGAATTCTTTATTCGAAGTCCGAAAATAAATTGAAAAAGCCATCGAAAAAAGTAAGAATTTCTCCTTCTTTGAAAAGGAAGAGATTCATCCATAAAAACTAACGATAAGTCGCTAACGAAGAATGGAATTCGTTTTTCTGAAAATAAATTGAAAAAACAATAGAAAAAAGGAAAATGAAAATTTCAAATTTAATTCACAAATGTAATGGAATTTCTCCTTTTTCAAAAAGGGAGAGATTCATCCGTATCAACATTATTTCATCCAGGATAGTAGTACCCAACTTGGTGCGCAAAGGGTCTAGCTGGAAACTAACGTGGGAAAAGAGGCGTTCAACATTGGACTTCCATCGTTGGAACTTCAAAAAGTAAAGTAGCAATTTAATATAGCTGTTTATATACGCGGCCTTTGCCCTTCCAGAACATCAGGACACTCGACTGCACCGCCATTTTCTCCTCTGTCATGTATCCCATTATTTCATACTCTAAAGTATTTTTGTTGATTGACGGTGAACTTCTTGTAGACGCGTGTTCAGTTGACACAGTCGCGTGAGTAGTACACGACTTTTCCTCTCACAATGCAAAAATCATTGAGAGAGTCACTCCCTCTCTTTAAATTAAATACCAATGAACGGTCAATCATGCCGAATATTTGTAGAATGAACAATAAAACTCAGTTTATAAATTCTATCACTATGACGTCACATCAACTGCTAACAGAGTAAAAAAGCTCACGCAGCAGCGTAAGCATCACCGACTTTTCAATAATTTGCTATAAAAAAATTTACACATGCCCCCATATCTAAACTTCATTGTTTCTTAGTTAAGAGCTGATTGTGATAATAATAATGTAAGGTATTCCACTTAATCTTCTATTGTTCAATTCATTTCTAATCATTTTAATAGGTACTTTTATAATATTTTCAAATACAGGTATTCATGGGAAATAACTCAAAAAGGAGTAGATTGATAGCTTTCTCACCCCATACGTAAATTAAACTCTAAATAGAAGAACGGGAACGGAAGATGGCTCTATTAAAATTAAAATATAAAATTTTGGTGATTTAGAAGAATCTCAAAGTATTAACCTGACTGTCCATTTACAGACACACTGTGAGATATATGAAGTCGATAACTACCAAAATCAAAACATAGATGAGGAAAATTGAAATGGCCAATGAAACTTCCACTTCTTTGTCTTTACCTAAATTTCATTACTCCCTAGTGTTCCGGCTACGAGCCATTGTGATAACGTAGAAAAAAAAATGCTATGCATACCTACATAAATAAGTAATTATAAAATACACGGCCAATTATTCAATCCATCGGTTAAGCGCAACGTTTGTTTAACGTACCCAATAGACGTCGAATTTTTTCAATCATGTATGACGGGTAATGAGAAGTTTTTACAGCCAATAGGTGTACGATGTATCAGAGGTACCATCGGGCGAAAGGACTCAAATAAAATAAACAAGCGAGATTCAGCTCTTACGGTTAGACGGGGACTACTTATATTTTGAGATTTACTCAAGAACCACTTGTTCAATCGATACAAAAATTACAGAGCAATAAGATTGAATCCACTATGACGTAATGCAATGATATGAAGATAATAAGATTGATATTCTTTGAGAAACAACACTAAGAAATTCGAGGAAAATTGAGGATTACTCAACTACTCATCCAATCTCAGAAAAAAATGCACATGCCCAACTTCAGATAATCCACTACAACTTGACCAAACTTTACGAGAATACAGCCAGTAGTTTTTGAGGAGTTGCGTGGACAAAAAAAACCTTATAAATATGGATGACGTTATTCGAAGGTACAGTACCGACGGATAAAACGTTATTCGAAGGTACTGGACAAAACACGTAATTTAATAGAAAAGTTGTTATATTATAGGAAAAATATAAGTACAGTAAAACCTCAATATAGTGCGAATGAAGGGACCGGGCAAAATTCGCACTATTCAGAGGTTCGCACTAAACAGAAGTGGTGAGTTTTTTTCTTTTTTTTTTCTGTATGGTCAAATTCAATGTATTAAAAACAAGTACGAAAATCTATATTACTAATAAATACATATAATGCAGGCATGTACTGTATATTAAATGTGTACTATCTACTTAAAAAAAAATCGGTAATCTGAGACTGGCGAGTAGTCGCGAAACCAT
Organism: Aspidiotus rigidus; assembly: GCA_035079385.1. Lineage (NCBI taxonomy): Eukaryota > Metazoa > Arthropoda > Insecta > Hemiptera > Diaspididae > Aspidiotus > Aspidiotus rigidus. Next base: position 6,067,746 of record JAVHKY010000052.1, read on the forward strand.
TGCAAATTACGAAATTTTCGATTTTATTTAAACTATGGTTGAATTCACTAGCGTCCGAGGGTGCAGCTGTAATATAAGAACGAAGAAGTGTGACTGCATCAAGGACATCATTGCGAGATGGAATATGCTGGAAAGTGGTCGATTTTCAATTTCTCCGCAACTTCTTGTGCTTGACCTTGGATGATGGGACCACTCAAAGGAATGTTCGCATCTCGACATTGTTGAATCCAGTCGACCAAAATTTTTTCTAAATCGTCATTACGGGAACCAAACAGCTTTCTCCGTTTACAATCACCAGTGGTAGCCGCATCGTAAAGTTTTTCGCGGTCACTCACAATTTTGCGAACAGAGCTTTCACTCAAGTTAACAGATTTTGCGAAGGAAGTTACTGTCTGTGTTTCACTTTTTTCATCATATTTTTTCAAAATGGCAAGCTTCTCGGACACAGTAAGTTGCATTCGTTTTCTCTTTAGCGAAGTTATTTTTCAAGAGAAGCACGCGATACGAATGAGTTTTAACAATATACGAGGGTTGTTCAATAAAGACTGAGACGGTTTTTTTTTTTTCGTGTGTGGCAACGCTGAATAATTTTTTCAGGTACGGTGTTTTAAAGTGTGACTAAAAACGAGTAATCATTCCAATTTTCACGCCTATACGTGCATTGGTTGTGGAGTTACAGTGTGGTTGAAAAGTTTCAGAAAGAATTCGCCTGTACAGCTCCAAAGAATGTCTTCTACGGTCTCAAGACTTCGTCCTTTGAGGTCACGCTTTAATACAGGGAATCGGAAGAAGTCACATGGTGACCAATCACGACTATACCGTGGATGTAGAAATATTTCGACGTTTTTTTTGGCCAGGAACTCCTTCACGGCATTTGCAAAGTGAACGCTGACAGTGTCCTTGTGGAGCTTGAAATTTCCATTTCGGTATTGCGGCCTTTTTTGGGGGATATGAGCGCGCAAATGCGTACTACCGATGGAGAAATATCAAGACAGGCTGCTAATACTCGAATCGTTATTCGTACATCCTTCTGCAGATAGATAGCGCCAGTGTCGATTGTTCTTTCCGTCAACTTCGTACCCCGCGCGCCCGGACCGCCTTTCACTCCCTTCCCTCCTTCGAAAACGCGGTATGCCAACGAAAAACGGTTTGCTCGTGCGAGAGTATCCTTGCCATAAACAGTACGCAATATCGTGTGTACTTCTGAAGCCGATTTACCAGCACAAACCTGCGCGAACGTAATGTTTAATCACGTAGTATCTTTCTTCCTTCTCCATAATTGTTGTACAGGCGAATTCTATCTGCAACTTTTCAACCACACTGTAACTCCACAACCAATGCACGTATAGGCGTGAAAATTGGAATGATTACTCGTTTTTAGTCACACTTTAAAACACCGTACCTGAAAAAATTATTCAGCGTTGCCACACACGAAAAAAAAAACAGTCTCGGTCTTTATTGAACAACCCTCCTCGTACTGAAGGAATAAGACAAACATAATCGGACAGAACAAAAAATTGATGTATACAATACATTATATTCTTTGCTTAATCGGGTGGTCGGGCGGGTTTTCCCATGTATTCTTGTTGGCGCAGTGCGTGTATTTTCGCATTATACAGAGGTTTTATTCGCAACGAGGTGTTTTTAGGTGCATTTAGGTAGGCAAAGTCAAGGGACAGGGCAAAATTCGCACTATACCGAGGTTCGCACTAGTTAGAGGCGCACTATATTGAGGTTTTACTGTATGTCATACTAATTATATGTACATGACTTAATGTGAAGTACAAGTATAGTACAAAAAACGTAAAGTGCTGTCGCGATGAGGTTCTTCAGGTACTTAATAACGTGGAAGTTACATAACAGAATTACAGCTGAGGGAAAGACTTTTTTCAACACTATGATTTCGTTGAAATCCTTATCAACGAATAAGACAGCTGAAGGTACGGAACGGATACTCTTGAAGAAGCGGAAAGCAGCCTCAAAAGTCTTTGCAGTCTCGTCTGATAGGAAAGCAAGAGCACAGAATTCGCTTCGGTTTGAATTTGGGTTTAAGTAGCAAAAGCCACAAAGCTTGTATTTCGAGGAATCAACATTGAAAGTAGTGTCTACTTGAATGGTTCGACAAGCCGACTCATTGAAGGCTTCCTTCATTGTGTGAGTTGGGACGAACACAACCGATACATTACCATCCTCATCCAGTACGTGGCTGTCTATGCCTCCTTCTTCTTCTACATTCTCCAAAAAGTGTTGAAGGTTACTTGCATAATCATCGTCGTCAGGGATGAGTTTTCGAATTACGTTACGTAATTTTTGGGAGGAAAGGTTTTTGTCAAATTTGCTTTTAATCACTCTGCTAATTTGGCTGATTTTGCAATTGGCCTCGTACAAATCGGATACTACTTCTTTCTCCTTATCGTTCAGCTCCACACTACGAAAAGTTGCTTCGCTCACCTCATGGTTGTGCAGCAAATTTACGGATGTCACTCGCACTACGCATGACTTGGGCTTGTAGCAAGTAATTTTAGCCGGACATCCAAGGTAGTTGTATCGCAATTTGGTGCGTTTACCTGTACTTTCTGAAGATCGTTTTACTCCGTGTCGACTTAGAACAGTGACCTGGCGTTGATTGTTTGTGGTGATAGTCAGCGGTTCATAATTAGCGTTACAAAAAACATGAAATTCTTCCAGGAATTGTTCGTAAGAGTCAAATTCTTTTCCTACTTCGACGAACGTATTTTTCTTCTCCATGATAACTTCACAAACAATACAATTCAACTGCTCAAACAGAACAGGGAAACTTTTTCGATCTTGTAAATGATAAGATATTACACAGAGTGAATCAGCGATGACTTGACGAGAAATGAAGCTTTCTTCTCCCGTTCATACCCTTCTCATGTGCAGATCTTAGAAGAAATTTTAACCAGTCAGTACATACACTATTGTATACTGTGAATCAACGAGGGTAAGAGCGATGACTTATCGAGAAATTGAGCATACACATTTTTCCCCTCACACCCTACTATTCTGCACACCTCAGAAGAAAGTTCAACCAGTTAGTACACACACAATCTTTGTCTTATCTGCCGCGACTGTATCCCGGTATTGACACGCGACTGTATGCCAGCATTGACCCGGACAACATTAACTACTATAATATTGCCTTGCTGTATACCTCCGAATAACGTACGTTCTATTCGTCCGTACTGTACCTTCGAATAATCACTTCGTATAAATATATATGTCATGGTTAAAGTGAGTATTTCGCGGCAATTACAACGCTGAAGCACGCGTACTTACGCGTAAGCGTTGCTGGCGGTATATGTTTCCTTTAAAATGACAACTTTTCTCCTTCTTACCCTGGTTCGAGCCCCGCTCAATATCCTCACTTTTTTGGGGAGGATGAAATTTTTTTAAATTCAGAATTATGTAGAAAATTAATACAATCGATTTTGGAAGAACCTATAAATAGATCGATAGAATCAACATTAATTTGAGTTATTGATAGATTAAAAATTTGAATTAGACTAAGGAAGAAACCATTATAAATTGATGGAATCAACATTTAAATTAGACTCAGGGAGAAACCATAAATAGATTGATATAATCAACATTTGAGTTAGACCAAGGAAGAAACCATAAAAAATTGATGGAATCAATATGTTTCAATTAGACTGAGAAAGAAACCATGAAAAATTGATAGATTCAAAATTTGAATTAGACTAAGGAAGAAACCATAAAAAATTGATGAAATCAATATTTGAATTAGACTGAGGGAGAAACCATAAATAGATCGATAGAATCAACATTAATTTGAGTTAGACCGAGGGAGAAACCATAAAAAAATTGATGGAATAAATATGTTCCAATTAGACTGAGAAAGAAACCATGAAAAATTGATAGATTCAAAATTTGAATTAGACTAAGGAAGAAACCATTATAAATTGATGGAATCAACATTTAAATTAGACTCAGGGAGAAACCATAAATAAATAAAAAAAATTAAATTACAGTAGGTACTAAGTACAAGAAGAGAAATATGAAAAGATATACGAAGACAACATACACACGAAGACAAAGTACTCACGGAAACACCCATACTAGTTGTCACGTACAAAATACATCGTATTAGCAAGCAACGCCTCGTGGCCGAGCGGTGTACGGCGCTACTTGAACGTTGCCTGCATGCGCACACTCTCGCCGTAAAACGCTACCACGCCGGACGCGACCGAAATATAGTCAAAGCCGAAAACACGCGCAGCGATGACGAAAAACCCACATTAACCGAATACCCAGATTAACCATAACATATACATGTACATAAATAAATATATAAGGATACCTGAAATTTTTTTATTAGTCTCAGGCTGATCTAGGACCTCTAAAACGTCGAGAAAATTCTTTGGGGAAAAATTATTGGCACATTAAAATAAGGGGTACGCACATAAGAAAATTTTGTTCAAAAAATGAGGTTGCAGCAACATTAAATGTGTTATTGCACATCACCTTGTGCACATTATTCTTTTTGTAAATGAACATTAAAATAACATCTGTAACATGAGAATTACTTATACATATTATAAATTCTTTGTAGGCTACATTGCATGAGGGTGAGAATTTAGACCACATTAAAGAATGCGGAGTTTTGCATAAAATAATCCGTATTAATCATTAGAATGTTGACTATTGGTATTCACTTATTGCACTACGTGTAAGGTACCTCACTATCTGAATACGTTATTGTATACAACAAGCAGCCTGCGACAGGCTGGAAGAGGTTCATGCCCTGCGGCGCTGTTCTGTACAAAGTAGAATTGACGACTAATAACTTGACGTACATTGAAACTGACGATCAGGCAGATTGTATCTTTTGGACAATGAAGGAAGACTATTTCTCTCTGGTATTGTTAATATTATACAAATTAACCTACATCAATAAACCTTTGTACTACAGGAATGTCCACAAGATTTTCACCCACAGAACAACTGTACAGTCACTTACACGTGTCTTTTTACGAATAAGAATAAGTAAAACAAATCAAATTTCAGCTTGTTTCCCAAAATTATGTGGCTTTGGCTTCAGACGTTCAGCTTTCAGCTAACTAACTTTTCAACTCTGCTTGATAATACTACGCTACGTGATACGGATACGGAAGTATGCAGTTCACGTGTACCATATGGTCTAAGAGTTTACAAGAATAAAATACAACGAATATAGATACCTAAAAGAGACAAGATAGCCAACTCTCGATATGCGCTGTGTTAAAATCCGGTACCCGATTTTTGTCGAGCTAATTTACGTGCCGAGAGATAGCGCCACTGTATTGTAGGGCTAAGTTAACATTGCGCTTATGGTGTCACGGCATGACGACACAGCAACAGCTGCATGACCGTGAGGGCAGAAGATAAAATTTAATGTTTTCTTTTTAACCGCCTTTTTCGTCTTCACAAGAAATTATTGTTAATTATTATTCGCCTTGATCAACAATATAGTCCGACTGAAACAATTTATTTTATTCTTCCATTTTATTGTATGGCGACATGGTAGCCGAGCGTTCTACGTAATCCAATAGTATCTTAGTTACTGACCATGGCTGATGCCAATGTTATTCGTTTGAAGGAATTTGAAAGCCGCCTGGAAATGTTGAACCAAACCATCACGAAAGCCGATAAGCTCTTGTCAGATGAACAACCCAACCTAAAAGCCATCCGACGAACTTATGCCCGACTTGTAGAATTTTCTTCTTTGATTGAGAAATTCAAACCCACTGGAAACCAGAAAGATACAGTCAGTTTCTCGAATGCAATCGAACCTCTAAATCAAGCTCGTATGAGAATTATCGACCTCAGAGATGAGATTGATGAAAATAGCCCGCCTGAAGAGCAGCAACCAATTCAAAGCCTAGCAGCTTTACCTAAACTACGCTTGACGCCTTTTGATGGAAGCATTACTAAATACCCTTCATTTATCCAAGCCTTTTCGTCAGTTTTTGATTCTCGTCCGCTCTCAGAGGAAGACAAATTGATATATTTACAATCATATACTACCGGTGAAGCTTTAGCTGCCATAGAAAACCTTCCACCAACAGCTGAAGGCTACACCAAGGCAAAAGAAATATTGGAAAAAAAATACAATCAAACGGGAAATGTGATCCGAGCACTCTACCAGAAAATTGTCAATTTATCACCGGCAGTCGACGAAGCAAAATCTCTCAGAACAACATATAATAATATTGATAATGTATTATCTGCTCTTGAAGTTCAAGGTGAGAAATTTGAAAACAATGTTCACCTGCAAGACATCGTCTTTAGTAAAATTCCCCAGAATATACTGTTTCAGCTAACACTTGAAGGTGAACTGAACTTGATAAATTTCCGTAAACGTTTAGACAAACTTCTCTCATTGAGAGAAGCGATTATTTCTTCTACAATTATTCAGAGCAATACGCCAAGTTCACAAATAACTTCAAATTCTCTTCCCACCAACAAAGCCGCCGTATCAGCTCTATTCACAGCTTCAGATCCAAACAAAAAGAATACAAAGAAATCGCAAATGAGGTGTGCTTTCTGTTATCGTTCAAATAGTCATTATTCAAGTGATTGCCTTTGCCTCAAGTATTCAACAGCTGAAGAACGTAAAGAACGAATAAAAGGTTCTTGTTACAACTGTTTAGGTACCGATCATATGATGAATAAATGTAGAAGTAAAAAATTATGTTATCATTGCCGAGGAAAGCATCATTCCAGCCTTTGCTCAACCAAATTTCCATCTAAAGATACTGCAAAAAAGTACGAAAATAGTGAAGAAAAAAATTTAGATTTACCATCTACATCCGCTACCTTACCAAAAGATCAGCAAACCGCCACCGCTAGGATGTTTATCAGATACTTGAGCACGTACCTAACAGCTTGTACGCAGATACGCAATGAAAAAACTGGGTTTTCAGATTACGTTCGTATTATATTTGACTGCGCTTGTCCAGAATCACTCATTTTAGATGAATCCGCTGATTTTCTACAACTCGAACGTTCCGCAAAGCAAAAAATACCCGTCAAAGGTTTTCTTGACAAGCAACCAAAATGGATCGAAACAACGACAGTCTTCGTGAATTTTCCTGCAGCAAACCGGACAATTAGGCTCCAAACTACCCCGGAAATAGCTGATAATATACAGAGTGCTGACCATAACGAATTTTTGAAGCATTATCCACAATATGCCAAGTACAATTTTGCCGATGAAGGCAACGGGAAAAAGCCTCAAATTCTCATAGGAGGAGATTTTTTCTTCTCTTTCTTAGCCAATGATTTCAAAATTACCATCGAAGAAGATCTTCACCTCGTTTCCTCCATATTTGGATGGATGATCACTGGCATCACAGAAAAACTTAACGGACCGCGTCTTCTCGTCACATCAAGCTCAATAGAGAGACTTTCCGCTCTCGACGTAGTTGGTATCAGAGATGCTTACTCAACAGATATTGAGGAACAGGAACGAGCCTTACAACAATTTTATCAAACTATAAAATTGGAAAATAATCGTTACGAAGTAGGATGGCCGTGGCGAATTAACCCGTCCAGTCTACCAAACAATTTCGGACTCTCTCTAGGCCGTCTCCGAACTTTATGCAAAAGTTTAACTGGTAAATTCATGAAGGCATACAATGAAATCATCCGCACTCAAATTACTACAGGTATCCTTGAAAACGTGACGGATCCTCAGAGGCGTGCCGATGTTTATTATATCCCTCATCAAGGTGTATTTCAACCCAAAAAATCGACGCCACTTCGAATTGTCTCCGATGCGACTGCAAAAACAAAAAGAAACGCTTATTCGCTCAATGACGCAGTTCATAAGGGTTGCCTGCTACTCGAAGCTCTTGTCGGTGTGGTAATCCGTTCCCGCCAGTACCTAATATTTCTGTATGCCGATTTTGAGAAAGCTTATCTCCAAATTGGTCTACGAATACAAGATCGAAACTACGTTCGTTGCCTATGGTTAAAGGACCACACTAAACCCCCTGATGTTGAAAATTTAATGCACTTACGGTTCACAAGAATTGCCTTCGGAGTGAAAGCTTCTGCATTCATTTTAGCTGCAACAATAGCATTTCATATTAATCAAAATACAAGTCTTAACGAATTTGCTGCTCAACTTAAGAGATCATTCTACAGCGACAATCTTGTAACAGGCGCCGATTCGATCGAAACAGCTGTCCAATTAGCGCAAACTACAATTAACGCATTCAAAGAGTGTTCTATGAATCTCCGCTCATGGGTGTCATCATCAGAAGCAGTCGTCAACGCCATCCCACCACAAAATAGAGGAACAAAGTCTGTAATTTCGTTACTTGGTCTTCAATATGATGCTCAAAATGACGAATATTCAATTGCTACGCCAAAAATTGTTTCCGGAGTTCCTACTCTTCGTTCAATCCTAAAAAACACATCGAAAGTATTCGACCCACTCGGCCTTGTATCACCACTTATCCTTCAAGCAAAAATGCTCCTACAAACGATTGATAAACACGCAGATCAGTGGGACACACCTCTTTCGAACGACTATCAGGAAAGATGGAATGAGATAGAGTCCGATTTAACTCGACTCTCATCAGTCAAAATACAGAGGTATGTACCTAACAATAATACCACTACTCTGCATGCGTTTTCAGATGCTTCGGCTCGAGGTTATGGATTTGTAATCTATCAACGAACTGAGATTGACGATTCAGTCTACATCAACATCATATTTGCTAAAGCTAGAGTCACGCCTCGTCGGAAACTCACAATTCCCAAATTAGAATTACTAGCAGCGTCACTTGCCGCCCGAGCAATCGCTTTCATCATTAAAGAATTCAGAATACTATTACCGAATAAATCAATACTTTGGTGTGATTCGAAATGCACCCTCGCACGAATCTATAGTTCCAAAATTTTCTCCCATTTTGAAGAAAATCGCCTACAGGAAATTCGAACCGTTCCTGACCTCATCTGTCGTTATGTACCGTCAGAATTGAATATTGCGGACGTAGCATCAAGAGGCTCCACACTTGCCGAACTTAAACAATCACCATGGTTTACTGGTCCTCATTTTCTTCAGTTACATTCAAATCAGTGGCCGCCATTCAATCCTATCGATATTAACGCCTTTGAATCCAACCTGGAACCAACAAACTCACAAAGCATCGATGTTCTCCATATAAAAACTGAGCCAACAATAACTCTACTCAATATCACACTAACCGATTTTTCTTCTTTCTCAAAACTGGTTCGCACTACGGAAATATTGATTCGTTTCATCAGCTTCAAATCGCCAACGTTTAAGCAAAAAATGGGACTCACGAATGAGAACATAAAAACAAAAACAATCCAATGGTGGATACGAACTGTCCAAAAATCGGTTTTTCACGAAATCTTTCACGACCTGCAAAACGAAAAATCAAATGATCTTGTCAGAAAATTGAATTTGAAAATTGATGAAAACGGTATCATACGTTGCAAAGGAAGATTTAAACACGCACCATTGTCCGAATACGAAAAGGAACCTATATTGCTTCCGAAGGCCACACAGAGTCATTTTGTTCGTTTAATTATACTACACTATCATGAGGCAAACTTCCATGTTGGGACCAACCACACGCTGACAGCAATCCGTCGAATGTATTGGATCATAGATGGCCGACGATCCGTATTTAATACCTTAAAAAGTTGCGCTCCATGTTCTCGTCACACAGCACGACCATACAAACAACCATCAGATTCTGAACTGCCTCCTGTTCGTCTTACACCAACCGAAGTACCTTTCGCGAAAGCTGCAATCGATACACTTGGTCATTTATTTGTGGATGGTCACAAAAAATGGATATTACTGGTAGTATGTCTTGTTACACGCGCTATAATACTGGAATATCTGGATTCTCTACAAACACGCGACATCTACCTCGCCTTACGTCGATTTTGGGCAAGACAAACTTCACCAACGTTTTATTATTCAGACAATGCTGCACAGTTCATTTTAATCGAGGAAGTCATACGAACGAATACGGTCCATGAAATTACTTGGGAACGGATCTCTCCTGGTGCAAGCTGGGCAGCAGGTGTCTATGAACGCCTGATAAGTCCAGTTAAACAATGTCTCTACCGTACTCTACAGGGACGATCACTGCAATCAACACTTTTCCAGACAATTCTGCTCGAAATAGAAGCAACAATCAACTCAAGACCAATTACTTACGTTGATGAAGATAACAATTTCCGCCCTTTGTCACCAGCTGATTTCTTGCGTTCAAGGTATCGTGTCCCAATTGATGAACCATCACTTCCAAACCCAGATTCGATGTCTCAGAAAGAAATAGCCGCTCTATCCCGACAAGCAAATGAAATAATTAATGAATACTGGCAAATATGGTCAACGATGTACCTGCAAACTTTACGAGAACGCCATACGTACGATCAAAAACACTTCAAGGCAAGAACAACGAACCTCGCTCCTCGAATCGGTGATGTGGTTCTATTGGAAGAACCAAATCAACCACGAGCTAAATGGCACTTGGCGAAAATCGTCAAATTATACGAGAGTAAGGATGGTCAATTCCGTTCGGCTTTCGTCCGTACGGCTAACAATCAAATACTTCAGCGTCCGATGGAAAGCCTTTACCCGATGGAAATAGCAAATACAAATTCAAGTCCGACTCAGGTGTCACCTCCAGACAGCATCGAAAACATAATCATTCCAGACGACATCGAAAACATTATTATTTTGGACAATGAAGAAACCAATCAATGAAGAAGCATAATACTTACTCATTTAATTCTTCTAGTTATCTACCATAACTATTTCATAATTATTCATAGTAAGTTATTAGTTACCATTATTTATCATAATATTATTGCATTATTTATTTACTAGAGCTAATTCCCAGCACATTGCTGTGTTTACATTTACATTGTATAATCATAGCTTAGGCTACAAAAAAAAAAAAAAAAAAAAAAAAAAAAAAAAAAAAAAAAAAAAATTTTGTGCCCCCGAGTGTCACGGCATGACGACACAGCAACAGCTGCATGACCGTGAGGGCAGAAGATAAAATTTAATGTTTTCTTTTTAACCGCCTTTTTCGTCTTCACAAGAAATTATTGTTAATTATTATTCGCCTTGATCAACAATATAGTCCGACTGAAACAATTTATTTTATTCTTCCATTTTATTGTATGGCGACATATGGACGTTTTTCAGTATTCATCAATTATCTCGGAAACCGTTTATTTTTACGAAAAAATGAAAAAAACAAAATTTATTCCCCTTGTAATTTCCTATCGTATGAGACCTATTTCATATTTTGAAAAAAAAAAATTCAAAGTAGGTCTCATTTGATAGGAAATTACAAGGGGAATAAATTTTGTTCTCTTCATTTTTTCATAAAAATGAACGGTTTCCGAGATAATTGATGAAAACTGAAAAACATCCATAAGCGCAATGTTAATTTAGCCCAAGAATACTGTGTCGCTGTGTTGGCGTGCGGTGGAACACTAGAACTAACAAAGTTAGCTATCTTGTCTCTTTTAGGTATCTATAACAACGAAGTAAAGTGATTTGACGCACGGAGGTTTCCTGAACAAGCTTGCAAGCCAGGACGCTACCGTCGGGTAATCACACACATTCAAGCCATTATGATTACTCATGAATGGGAAAAACCCAGCTGACCACAGCTTCTATCTTTTCTAAGGATCGTTATTTTGTATAATGGTTGGATTTATTTCAATATCGTGAAATACGTTGTTGTCAAAATTTTGACATATATCCAACATTCATTTCAATTGGGATGTTAACCCAAGTTGCGTAAGTTGGTAGCCGTGCTCGAACGTGTAGGGGATAATTTTAACGTACCATGCTTCATGATGGGGAATTTGCAATTTTCAAATACGATTTAAATTATTACAATTCGTAATATCAAAAAATTATATCCTATAAATCGTTTAAACACTTCAAGAGAATCGATAACTGAAAGAAGTAATTCTAATAGTGAAGTATTGAGCCATCTACAACTAATTGAAAATCTTGTTTCTTATGGCCAAATTCATTGAACGTAAAATCGTCACCCAGAAATTCAAGCGAGTGCGGTGAGAGAGGAAGGCGATTCTAGCGCTACCAAACATAGGTTAACATCCCAATACAATTCAGAGTAAAGTGTTCATCCTACGAGAATGAAGGCTCCACTTTCCTAGATCTGAATTTTTCCCTGTTATTCCATCAATGAAGTAATGGTAGTGTGTTATCACGATTCACACACTCGCACGAATCATCCGAAAGATACAGTTTGCCTGATCGTCGATTTGGATGTACGTCAATTTAACTTTGCACGGTAGACGTGACGTGAGCGTCTGATGAACAAAAGCGTGAGTCGGAACCTGAAAAATAAAAAGGGATTGCAAGTGGTTCATGCCTCGTAGAACGAGCATGAACCTAAAAAACTGAAAGTGGAACTAGAGGATTCATTGTGATTCATTGGTCTTGTACCAGTACTTGCCTGCTCAAGAAATGCAACGGTTATACAACCGCTGACCGCTCTTATGGTAATGATTTGCAGGCCAATTCACTGCACACTTTCAATTCCTACTGTACGGGGTATCTCAGTACGTTAACATATTGTTCTTTGTAATTTGTTATGATATTTTCATCTAATCGAGAAGTTTCTGTTTCTGTCTGTGTTTTTCGCGCTGTTCTTGTGGACTAATTTTACTGAATCGCTACAATGTCCAATAATGTTACTGTTCTGGAGGATTATTACGAGTGCACAGATATAGAGGAAGATTTTGAGCCGCCTGTCAAGAAAAGAAGGGGCGAGAATCGATCATGGTTGAAAGTTAAAGACTTCAATTCAAAGAAAGAGGCGGAGACTGCAGATGGATTAAAGGTACGCTATCGTTGTACAGCAGGAAAGTATTGTACTGATAACGAGTGCCCGGCGTCCCTTTCTTTACTGTTTTATTCTACAAGCCAAACCGTCACTATGTACCAGACAGAATTAGAGCATGCGAATCATACCACTGATCCTACAAAAGGGCTGTTGAATGAAATGAAGAGTTTTATCAAATCTAAATTTGACGATGGTATCAGGAAACCAAATGCGATTCTAACATTAATGCGACAGAAGAAAATGGTAGAACCTCCTAAAAATAAGTTGATCACTTATTTAAGAAAGCTACGAGAGGAGAAATTTGGCAGGTCAACTGTTTCTGCACACGACATTGAAATATGGTGTGATGAACGACTAAACCTTCCCAATGATGAAGACAAACCTTTTGTCTTGCGTTACCAGGTATCTGCCGCTTCATCAGCCATTGAAGACCAGGATTTGAAGGTAATACTTGGAACTCGTCGGTTGTTGCAAAATGTGAAGAACTCGCAGTTGGTACAGACCGATGCAACTTATAAGTTGACATGGAATGGTTTTCTGGTGTTACTGGTGGGTAGCAGTGACGCCGACCGTACTTTCCATCCTTATGTCCTCGCCGTGACCATAGAAGAAACAGCTGCTGATTTTGAATACATCTTCGGAGCATTACATCTCTTTGATCTAGAGTGGAAGCCATCCATTCTTGTTGCTGATGCCGCCAAAGCTTTAACAATTGCTTTCCACAGTATTTTTGGTGAGCCAGATGTTCGAGTTATTTGTTACTTTCATATGTTGCACAATATTGAGAAGTTTTCAAAGGTTTTACCTAAAGGAGGAACAGTTGTGAAAATTCGCTCGGATATTACAGCCTTACAAACATGTGAAAACAAAGACATATTTACAAAGGCATGTACTTTATTCTTAGATAAATGGCGTGAAGAAAAAAAATGATCGTATCGACAAATTTCTTGCATACTTTGAAGCGCAATGGATTCTACAGAATAATACGTGGTACAAAGGTGCACTCCTTCACTGAAGTTATACCCGAAAGGGTCGATTCTGGTGTTGGAGGAAACAATATTAAATGCATACGCAACCCGCACCTACTCCATTATGGATGACGGGCGGTGCTGCACATGCGACACACAAGCGGTACGAAGGTGCTGCGCCAGGATTTCCATGTATGTACCAATAATGGAGTAGAGTCCACTAATAAAAGAAGAACATACGCTGAGGGAAAGGCTGCCTGTAGGACAATTCTTGAATAGCATTATCGATTTGGTGAGGGATTGGTCGGATCGACGAAATTCCGCATCTGTTAATTGTGTGCCATACTCTATGACCCCTTCAGTACCACTATTGTTATTTATGGACACTTGCCGTGTCCTTCCTTTCAAAAATGGAGGAACTGCAAGCATCTCCTCGGTATGAGGATTAGATTGCAAATGGTGAGGGTCCCAGCAGCGGCGAAAACTATTCCAATAGGCCAAAAACGAAAAAAGGGCAGACCCAGTCTTGCTGCTAGAGCATTAATTGTTCAATGGAAAAAATTAATTTTTGTTTCGTTCTTGAAATGTTGACAATTTAATTCATCATTTATTTTATTATGTTCGTCATAGTCTTTTTTATGTGAAAATTTTTTCTTAATGCGCAAAATAATATTTTTATGTTCACCAACAATTTTGTTGTGCAAATAATTTTTAAAATATGTATTGCATTCATTAATTTGTGTGACTGCACGATTATGTGCTCTAAATTCACACCCAAATTCTTTCCCGGGCTTCGCCATCACAATTGTGTTGGAGTAATACCTGACTTTTTGTTCGAAAAGTTGGTAAAATACCTATAATCCAATTTCTAGCCAGAAAAGTCGGTAAAAAATATATAGCACTTGAGCCTGGTTCACTCGTATTTATTTTTTTATAACTTGGTCATATTGTAGTATTATTATATTTGAAGATGTACACCTGCAATTTTTTTGAGAATCGGATAAACAGGTCTCGAGAAATTTTCAATTTTTTGAAAAATTTCTTAGTATCATTAAGTAGCTGATGAGAGCATGAATACAATTTATGAGAGGACAAAAAGAAGAGCGGCTGGAAACATCTTCAAGTGATGCCAGGTATTGGAGGAAATTAAGAGTTGAGGCACTCGACTTCATATCCAGTATGACCTGTCAATCATGCCAACTATTTGGAGAATGAAAAATAAAACTCAGTTTATATTATTTTATCACTATGACGTCACATCTGATCTTGCGCCCTGACTAATTCAGGTTTTCACAAAATCTTCTACACAGTGCTGCGCCTACAGTTAAAGCGTGAATGTTGTGTAGAGACCCATACAGCTCTTTGAAGCTAGTGGTCATCCTGTTTCTGACAGGATGAAGCCTTATTTAGGCATTTGCCGGAGAATGACGACCCTTTGAGACCAAGTCCTTTTTGTGCATTGATTGACCTTGCAACTATTCTACTGTAGGAATGTTGATTTGAGCTGTAAATAGGGACTGGGTTATGGTAGTGCCAGTTCTGACACCTACCACTGATTTGCACGTAACTACTCACAAATTTTGATCTGCCTAAGCTATCAGTCACAAAATATAAATTTGTCCTTTGATAATATTTGCAGGAGTCTCCTTCAGAAAGTTCTGTTAATAGTCAAGAATCTTCTGTGGGGAATCCAACAATTGATAAAAAACATCTCACCGAGATGCGAATTATTGACCTGCAACTCAAGGGATTGACTGTCACTATCAAAAAGGGTGATTTTGGAAGAGCAAAGGGGGCCACTGCAGGCCTCAAACTGAGAATCCAAAACATCAGAGAAAACGCCGATCTTTTGAATGATCCTACTGCCCAAACTGATTTACAAGAGCGCATTTCTAAAGCAGATGAGGAGCTTTTGTTGCTACAGGAAGCTGCTAGTTTAGATTTGGGCCCAGTAGAAACCACTCTCTTTTACAATCGTAGTGTAGCGGTTTACCATTTGAGAGATCCAGCCTTGCTCAAGTTCAGCGGCAATATCAGGGAATGGCTAGCTGGGTGGGGCCACTTTTATAAGGCCGTGCATTCTAGAGAAACTGGGAAAGGTACAAGACTGCTTCAGCTGGTAAATGCTCTGACTGGTGAAGCTAAGAGCTATTACACTGACATGAATCCGACTCCTGATCAGTATGACCAGGTTGTGGCGCAGTTGAGAGCTAAGTATGGGGATCCGATCAAACTAGGTCAACAATATTATGCTGACTTAGTGGCTCCTCCTAGGGGAATAAATCAAGAATTGCTGTCAGCTAGGCAACTCCAAGTAAAAATGGATCCTGTCACCCTTGAAAAGATGAAGGCCATACTTATAAATCTTCAATCTGTAGACAACCAATTTGACCCCACTCTTCTTACCAATCAAGTCGTTCAAAAGTTTTCTTACAAAACTATCCTGACTGTCAAACATATTGTTGTTTTTGGCAACAAGAAGCTAGGCTTTACTAAGGATACTGGAGGCATTCTAAAGTTGGCTGAACAGGTCCTGACGTCAGAAGAAGCTCTGTTCACTCAACTATCTGCTGAAAACAGCAAACCTGAAGCCACCTCGTCAGTAGCCATCACATGCGCTGTGAAGCATTCTACTCCTCAAACATCTGGTAGTACAACTAAGAAGAAGAGATCTACAACCACAAATAAGTGCATCTTCTGCAAGGGGAGCCACCTTTCTTCCACATGTACCCTTTATCCATATATCTCAACCAGGATTGAGGCCTTGAAAAAGGAGAGTCAATGTGTCACTTGCACAGCATTGGATCATACTACAGAAGCTTGTCGTCACAAACTACGCACCTGTAGATACTGCCAAACACCAGGACATTATCGCCCTATGTGTAAAAAGCTACTAGCAAAAACAATCAAAACAGGTACCTTTCTCCAAACCTTTCTGTGCATATGAAAGGTAACTCAGGTGAGATAATTATTAGGGGTATACTAGATGGTTGTAGTGATACTTCTTAAATTACTCATAGCGTAGTAAGACGTTTACAAATTACTGTTCATGATGCTACTTTTCTAAATGTTTTTGGGTTTGGGGCTGCTAGCCCCAAGATGTTTGAAAAGAGGTGTGCTCAGTTCAATTGTAAACAAAACGCAACCCGCATTCACATTTAAAAATACATCGTTTTAAATGGAGATCAGCTGATGTAGCGCCTTGTTGTTTACATTGAGTTGAGCACACCTCTTTTCAAACACCTTGCGCTAGCCCTACAGTCACCAAATCTGGTTCAGTTGAGGTAATATTCTATAATAAGAGAGGTAGAGGGAAAACCTGTACTCTCTTTACCACTCCTTCTATCCTCAATGAATCTAGACTCTCACCACCTCCACAAATCACCTATCAGTTGCTACCCTCCCAACTGAACTATGCGGATCCTGACTTGTTCTTAGAGAGTCCTCAACCTATTAACTTATTAATTGGTAGCGATCTATACTTTCATTTTGTCTCTGTGAAAAAGAGTATGGAACCCCACAATGGATTTGCCATCCTAAAAACATTTTTTGGATGGATTCCCGCTGGCTGTATTCCTAGCCACTTTGAGATGAAGCTAAACAGATTCTGCCTAGCTTCAAGACAAAGTGAACCCTCGACTTTGATGAATGAAAAGGAATCACTCACAAAGGAACTTGAACTGCTATAGAGTCTAGAAGCTTTTGGAATAAGATCCAACAAGCTCAACTCTTCTGAAGACCTTGTCCTTGAACAGTTTGAAGAAACAGCCAGAGTTGAAAATGGACGCTATGTTGTCACATGGCCTTGGAAACAAGGATGTCGAAAAATACCTAGCATTTTCAGAATGGCTAAAGCTAGGCTTCTCAGTCTCCTGAATGTAACTCCTGAATCTTTGCTACAGAGGATGGATGAGATATTTCCGGAGCAACTACAAGATGGAGTAATTGAACCTGCTCCTAGAGACACTCCTTACCCCGTACACTATTTACCTTTCAGACCTGTCTTACGCAAGGGAATACCTTTCAGACCTGTCTTACGCAAGGGAAGGTCAGAGTAGTATATGACGCTTTGGCAAAGGGGAAGATAGGAATTAGCCTCAATGAAGCCTTACATGCTGGTCCCTCACTCATCTCTAATCTAGTAGGAGTAATCCTCAGATTTAGAGAGTGTGCCATAGCCATCTCAGCAGATATTGAAAAGGTATTTCTTAGTTTTGGCCTTGATGTATCAGACCAAGATGTTGTCCGCTTTCTTTGGGTGGACGATTACAAAAAGAGTCATAAGGCCGGGATCAGAATCTTACAATTTGCGAGAGTACCTTTTGGAGTAATATCTGCTCCTTATCTTCTCCATATGATACTGCACTCTCATCTGTCTGATGAACATCGCAACTCACATTTCACCTTATGACGATGTAACTTCCAAGTTGACAACTTGGTGGTAAGTTTACAAACTGATACCAAAGCCTTACAACTTGCTGAAACTCTAATCAGCCACTTTGAGACTGTAGGTATGAACTTGAGAGATTGGTGCTCAAATTCTCTAGAATTTGAACACGCCATTCTTCTTGAGAAAAGACATGAAGAGACTGATGATGTCAGTATACTGGGTCTTAATTGGAACAAATCTCTAGACCAATTAAGCATATCCTTTGAGGGCATTCCAGTCTCACTGACTGTCTCCACCAGGAACGCCCTCCAATGCCTAGGTCAGGTATTTGACCCATTAGGGCTGGTCTCACCTTGTCTGATAAATCTCAAAGTATTTGTCAGAGACTGCTGGAAGTTGAAAGGTAAGCTAGACGACCTGCTCCCACCTGAATTTCTGGTTCGCTTCCGGAAATTGGTAGCTGAGCGCTCCTCTATTAAGGACATCACTGTACAGCGTCACCTGTGGAGCTGTACCATTCCAGAGGCCTCCTATCAAATGCATATTTTTTGTGATGCCTCCAAGATAGCCCTGGGTTGCGCTATCTACTTAGTAAGAGATAGTCCCAATTCAAAGAGCGAATCTCAACTCATCTTTGGAAAGTCAAGACCCACTCCAGCCCAAGGTAGATCAATCCCTCAACTTGAGCTTATGGCCTTGTTAATGGGATGTCGCACATATTCTCTTATAATCAAAGAGGTGAGTGTCCGCCCTAAGGAAATTTTCCTTTGGACAGACAAGACCTCTGTCATTCAGTGGCTTCACTCAAATAAGATCCAACCAATCGTTGTACAAAATAGGCTGAATAATATTAAGAAGTTTCCTAATATCATGCTACGTTATGTAGGTACCCACCAAAGATAACCCAGCAGATATAGCCTCTAGAGGCCAATCCGCTGTGATACTCCGAAAGGAGACCCTGTGGTGGGAAGGTCCACACTGGTTAACTCATAAGAGCCTTTGGCCTTCTCCACCACCTCTAGCCTCCTCATATAGTTCTCCAACACAAACTGTCACTCTCTTGTCTAGGGAATTCATTGCTAATCACCAGTTACCCTCTGAACTGGAAAAGCGTTTCTCTTCTTGGTGGGCGTATAGAAAATTCTTCTACATTTGTATCAAGTGGATTTTCCAACGCCTCCCACCAAATTCATCTCTCTCCAACCGTCAAATGTGGTTGATAGCCGAACGCTTATTAATCCACAAATTACAAAAGAAATACTGTCGCTCAGAACTCAATCTCCTCATTGCAGGCCATCAGCCTAAGAGTAACTTAAGCTTATTCTTAGGCCCTGACGGCTTGATACGAGTACAAAGCTGGTTACAAAATGCCTCAATCCTCTGGGACTCTGCTCATCCTATCCTGATACCTCGCAATAGCGAGATCCGTACTGTTCTCCTGCGACCATTCCATACTAAAAATCTGCACATTGGGGTCAGCCACCTCATCACAAAACTAAGAGAGAAGTTTTGGATACCAAGATCCCAAAGCCAACTCTGTGGTCAAACGATGCCAGAACTGCAATAGATGGCAGGGAGGTCCGTTTCAACTACCACCAATGCCACCCCTCCCATCTGTTAGGATAGAAGAGGTGGCTCCATTTGTCCACACAGGTATCGACTATTTCGGCCCCATTTCTGTGAAATTTGAGAACCCACAAGAAGGCAATGTGAAAATGTATGTGGTTTTATTCACTTGCCTCAGAATTCGGGCCATCCACCTAGAAATAGCCGATGACATGTCGGGAGCGGCCTTCTTAGAAGCCCTCACGACCTTTACTAACCTAAGGAGGACACTATGGTGTACGGGGTCTTCGAATCGAGAATAGGTCGCTGGCCGTGACTAGCAAACGTCAGAAAAATAGCGCGATAGGAACATCATCGACAAAGTAACATCAGCGAAATAAAGTAAAAATCAATGATATCATAACATGCAATGAGGCGTTGGCCAGGGCCTATTCGCGAGATATATAAGGGACACCGGGGCATCGTATAATTATATCATCGAAGAGAAGCCGCTCTAGCAACATAAGTTCGTGTATTTGTAAATAAGACCAGTTTAATTCGCGATTTCTGTATGTCTAATGTAATAAAAGTCAATATCTGAAAAAGCCTAGTCGTTCGTCGTCTCGACCAGGATCCGCTGGTCAACCATCATAGACACCAAAGGTAGTAGTGTCAGACAATGGCACCAATCGTACATTCGCACAGCCCTTAGTTGGGAAAGAACTTGTTGAACTAAGTCTTGTAATAGATGAATTCTTTTTCTCCAATAACATCCTATGGCACTTCAAGCCAGCTGGTGCACCTTGGTATGGTGGCGCGTGGGAAAGTCTTGTAGGAGTCACTAAATGCTGTCTAAGAGTTTAATACATCTTTTCTCAAATAGGGAACTGTATAATCACGTAGAAGACAATTCAAGATCGAATAGAGTTTTTTTTTCTTTCTCTTTTCTCATAGTAACGTAAAAGGTTCGCCTTGTAAAACTGTCTAAAACGCGCATTATTTTCGTACCTCTCATCAATGTACAAGTTTTCGGAAAATATCAGTAGTCGCCATATATTTAGTATTGTGCAAGTCGTCGTAATAACTTACAACACAAACTACTGTGCGTTAATTGTGTTTGAATACGAACGCGATAGGGGAGTTTTTGTAAATAGCCTACGACGGGTACATGCATGAAAAATGTCGAAACATGATTTTGTGCCAGTATTTTTCGAATTTTATTAACTAGTTCGGATAATAATAATGCAGCACACAATTCTAGTCTAGCAATAGATAATTGTTTTAGGCATACATTAAACAGCACAGTGAAAAAGATACTAAGAGCAGTAAAAACGATGGTAAACACAGTTATTTATGACGTTCAGCAGCATTTAATTAAGAGAACAGTTGATAATAATTTTGCGCAGTAAAACTGAGAAGTTGACAGTAAAAAAAAAAAATTAACATTGACAAAAGTGTATCACAGTTATTTAATGGATATCACGCTTAAAAAATTGGGTATTAAAAAAAATTGATAGATGTAGTAATATTAAGTTGTTAATGTAATATTATTAAAGAAATATATATATATAAAATTCATTGGACCAGCAACGCCCGCTTTGCTTTTGAAGGCCTGCCGCGTTTCCTCTTCTGGCCGAGAGGTACCTGTTTGGCGTTTTCAGGTACAGTCACGGTACGTTCTCTTATCTTCATCCCCACCACATGCTTGCACACCATGTGTTGAATGAAGGGAGGACACGTACAGGTGGTTCCTTTGGAGGCAATGTGAACGACCCACAGGCCAAAATGACAATCCCGGAATTCATCGAATGTGGTCCATTTCATCCGGCTCGACTCGTACACATTCAACGTTGTTGTGGTTATTGGGTCCTGACCACCTGCCGAGAAGAAGAAACGCGTGCAGTCGGCGTCCTTACGTTTAATAATTTTGTGATTCGCCAGCGCCCAATGGTAAGCATCCGTCCACATTTTGAGCGATATTGACGGCTCAACGTGGAACTCCTTATAATTAGGAGATGACGGGTCCCGATCTTCCGACCACTTCCTGAGAAGGTCGCAGATTTTTCGGAGAAACTGCCCGACTGGTAACCGCTCCCTAATTGTATGTTGGCGCTTTATCCATGCATTTGTACTCTCCAGCCCATTGTTCGTAACTGGACATCCAAGAAGTGCTCCAGCAAACCAGTCTGCGTTTTTCAGTATCCAGTTCTTGTGGAAGTATTTGATGAAGTCCTTCACTCTGGAATTTTTCACCGCCCTCCACTTCTGCAAAAACAATTTGACCGCTATAAGAAATACATCTTGATTCGGGCACGAGTATAGAGCGGTGATGTCATTTCTTATTTGTCCACATACGCCACCTTTTGTGAGTACTTTCAGGTACGCATGTTACGAGGAAGAGTGAGTAAGACAGAGTAAAAGCTGTTGCCTACCTTGTTCATTAATTAATTCAATTGTTGAAGCAACAATTATTACTGCTTGTACACATCAAATTACTGCGACTGAGTTACTGCTCATTCTACTTATATTCACTGCTGCTGCTCTCTGTTTTACTGTTCACGCACTACTGCTCGTACCATCTTTTTTACTGTGCAGTTTATATTTCCCCATTGTCTTAAAAGGGCCACCCGAGATTTTGAGCATAGTAGATGAACTTTTCTTGTCCCATCATCATGAAGTGCTTGAGTATAAATTACGGCTCCATAAGCTCGAGATGAGGCATCTGAAAAACCATGGATTTCAACAACTCGAGAGAGAGAGAGAGAGAGAGAGAGAGAGAGAGAGAGAGAGAGAGAGAGAGAGAGAGAGAGAGAGAGAGAGAGAGAGAGAGAGAGAGAGAGAGAGAGAGAGAGAGAGAGAGAGAGAGAGAGAGAGAGAGAGAGAGAGAGAGAGAGAGAGAGAGAGAGAGAGAGAGAGAGAGAGAGGTTCTCCAGTAAGACAGAAGTTCATCTGGTAATTGTTCATCCCAACTCACAGGTTTACCTGAATCTTGACTGACAAGTTGCCAGATTTTTTGCATGAAGACTTTTAGTGCAACAGTGGTAGGACCCACCAGACCTAGTGGATCGTAAACAGTTGAAATAGCAGATAAAATCTGACGTTTTGTTGAGCAAACTTGAGAGCCTTTGTCGACTGTCCAGATTCTAAATTGGTCCTGATTAGGGAGCCATAATAAGCCTAGTGTCTTAACTACCGGAGACTCGTCAAAACTTAATGGAAAGTTACTTTCTATGTCCTTATCTTCCAAACCCTCGAGGACCATTTGAATAATAACACGCAACGTAGTAAATATTATGTGTATTGATTAACCATGACAGACGAAAATAATATGTTATAATTCACTAAATAATTTACGAAGTTAAATTTGATTAGTCCGCAACTATCGGAGACGAGATACGAACTGACTTGGAACTGCACTCGACCGTTGTTTCTCGTCAATCCCCCCCCCCCGTACGCAATACGACAGGTAAAAAATGGCTGAAAATATTAGAAAGTTTATACCGATAAGAAGGGTCTCAAAGAGTAGCCGCTTCCATAGAAATTCCAATCTTGTGAGGATTTCCAACATTGACCGAAAAAATTACAAATTTCAAAAAAGGGGGCCCCCATTGCACCAGCCCCCCTAGAGTCTTGTTCGTATATCTTCAGAAGGGAGCAAGCACAAAATACAAGTTTTGCAGCACAATTCAGCACAAATCGAGCACAATTCATTTTACCCCCCCCCCAAAAAAAAAAAAAAAAAAATTGAAAATTTCACAAAGGGGGGCCGGTGAAATGGACCTTAATTCAATTTCTTAATATTCTGAAACCAAGGTGCGCGGTATACACAAATGCGCACTATATTCGTGTACAAAGATAAAATTTTAAAGAAAAATTAATATTGTTCATGACTCAAAACTATTGCAGATTACAAATGTTATCAAATTCAAACCACATTTTCTAGCGAAGAAAAACAAGGCTTTACCCGCACAAATTTTTATTAAGACGACGTTTCGACCAACTGGTGGTCTTTTTCAAGTAACTACAAAATGTAAACTGAAAAGAAACTAAACTAAGAGAGTACAGCTAATGTGAACGATGATTCAGAAAAAAAGTAAAAGTAAAAACAAGAAATTATTTGGTATTCTTGATTACGGGAGTGTATAGCGAGGCGAAGTTTGCAGTATCGCTCTTGTAGTTCACGGTGTTGGCGCGTTTCATAATCTCGATAACCTCCCTGAGCTTTCGTTTTTTGCTGTTACATTCGTTGGCCAAAATTTTTATGTTTTTAAAATTGAAGCTGTGGCCCATTTCTTTAGAGTGACTAGCAAGAGCAGTGTGATCATTCTGTAATCTTTCATCATATTTATGTTGGGAGATTCTGGCAGATAAAAACTGTTTGGTCTCACCAACATAAACTTGGGGACAATCGGAACACGGAATAGAATAAACAACACCAGCTCTTTTATTGAGGGGGGTAGGATCTTTAATTCGAGAGAAAATTTTTTGATCGTGGAGGGTGTTGTGGTTAGCGAAAGCGATACAAATTTTTGGATCCAAAGATCGTAAGAATTTTTGAATGATCATACTGCTCTGGCCTACATAGGGTATAGAGAAAAATTTGTGGTTTTTTATGGTAATATTATCTTTAGGTTTATAGCTAAGCACACGCTTAATAAAATTATCAGGATAGCCATTATTGGTCAAAAGGATGCGGAAATCGGAGATAAGTTGGATGTGGAATTCAGGATCAGAAACTTTCAACCATTTTTTTATGAGATTGAAAGCGGTATTAAATTTATAATGGAAGGGTTGATTAGACAGGAAATGTATTATACGACCAGTATAAGTAGGCTTTTTGTAGTGACAAAATTTCAAATTATTGCTATCAGTACGTAAAATAGATATGTCGAGAAAATTAATAGCGTTATCACTTTTTTCGTAGGTAAAGCGTATACGGTTATGGAAATTATTCATAAAATTAAAAAGATCGTCAAAAATATAGTCAGGAATTACAAACAAAGAGTCATCTACATACTTAGTCATAAATTTAATGTTATCGCCAAAATTTATAGTTATCTCTTTAAAAAGGTCATCGAGTACAAGTTCGGAAACTATAGACGACAGAGGGCCGCCCATAGGTACACCGTGTAGCTGAGAATAAAATTTCCCTTGAAACTGAAAATAACCATTTTCTAGGCAGAAGGAAAGGATGGATAAAAAAAGGTTTTTGTCGAGTGAGGTATGAGGTTGTATATCGTTCCAACGGGTTGACACTGAGGCTAAGATGAATCATCGTTCACATTAGCTGTACTCTCTTAGTTTAGTTTCTTTTCAGTTTACATTTTGTAGTTACTTGAAAAAGACCACCAGTTGGTCGAAACGTCGTCTTAATAAAAATTTGTGCGGGTAAAGCCTTGTTTTTCTTCGTTTGAATTACTCCTTGCACGTATAAAAATTCCTTTCACATTTTCTAGTACATTTCTTCTTGTAGAAAGCGCCAGCAATCATTGTAGCCCAGTAAGTTTCCAAGGCTTTGAGACAAATTTCTTCTCCAATAATTAGGAATTCCTTCAAGAAAAGTTAATACTCCTATAACTACGTACCTGTATTTTATAGTTATTATTTTCAATGTATTTTTTTTAAATTGTAAAAAATTATCAATCAAATTTCTCTGAGCAATACGCATTATATTTGAGTAATAGAAAAAATTCCAAAGTGACGTCTTCAAATGTCTACTGCGCAATATTATATGTCTGCACTCTATTAAAAAAAAAATATAGTAATTAAGAAACTAAAATTTTGAAAATTGTACAGGAATATTATAAATATTATGAAACGCAAAAAAAAGAAAAAACAAAAATCTCACGCCTAATTTTCTCAAAACCTGACCAGGCGGAATACCTCCTAAAAAAACTATTGATTGCAGCGGTGTCGGTTAACAAACAGTGTCAACCCAAAAAATAGCGAACCAAAAATTGAGAAAGCATTGACAGGATTGGCGTGTTTTTTCAGCATAAATTACATTAAGAGTAGTTTACATTAGCGATAGTGTTCTAATTTTAAAATCTTTAATTTCCAAATTCAGCTGTCAAATGTATTTCAAAAATTGTTCTGTGTTTACAAAATATCATGTTCAAATAAGTTGATGCACAGTTTAATATTAGTGTGGCAACAACATAGAATGTGCTTGACGTAAGTGATTGCTTCACTTTGTTAACCAACAATGCCTTGAGAAACAGACATTGTATAACAAGTTTACCAGAAATGTTTATAAGGTGTACTCGAGTGAAAAAACTGTCATTCACATCTCATTCTTTCTTATATACCTACCATATTTGTTGATGCTGATTATTGTGTAGTTTTTGTGAATTTTAATATCTCTATTTACATATTTCTTTTGTCAACGTAAATGAGAATAGGTTTCACTATTAAGAGAGAGAGAGATCAAATCATAACAAGTACAGTACTACATTAAATTTTATAATTTTTGTTTACCTGTGTTCTGTTGACTTTTTCAGATTAGGTATTAAATATCAAATACAGAGTTTTTCAAAAAATAATTTTTTCACTTGAAAAACAGACATCAAAAATATTTATGTCATGCTTTTTACAAAAATTTGCCGATTAAAGAAAATTGTAGGTATAGTCCATTTGCCAAAAAGCCAAAAAAGAGACTGACGTCACAACCTAAATTTAACGTTTCGGTACTCGCAGGGCGACTTCTGTCGCGTCCAATTGCTCGCCCCGCGAGGGATGGAAGGTCCAAGACCAGAAATAGAGTGCTTGCGAGGTGCCGGGAAAATGTACGCAGCCGATGGAAACGTGCGAGATGCGATACGAGATTCCAGTGAATAGAATTAAATCTAATCTCTTGAACCTCGTATCGGATGCCGCATTTAGTCTGTTTTTGGCCTATTTTAGGTAGTGACGGCACTTCTCTTTTTCGGCAAATGGACTATATGTTTTACACTGGCTAGCAAACGCGTGTTTGCAACTTATGTCATAGGTCTTTTTATCAAAATTTGCTGGTTAATGGAACTAGTACCCTTTACGCAGGCCAGCAAATGTGTTTGCGTGAAAAACTGCACGCATTGTTTATTAGACATAATATGCGCCAGCCACTTATGTGTCCTTTTTGAACGTTGAATTTTGTCCGGCAGACCCTGGTTTGAGCCTCTCTCAAACCCTATTCATTTTCATTATTAATTTTTTTTTTTTCTTATAATATTCTTTTTTCCTCCTGATTGCTCATTGTATTTTGTGACATAGTTTTCTAATCTTTCCATGCTCACATAAATGTTTTTTACTACTTTTTCCGTATTTTCCTCTTATTTTTTGTTAATTTTCAATTAATTATTTTTTTCCTTCTTATTGCACATTTAATAGTGTGAAATATTTCTCAAAAATTATTTCAAATTGTTCACAATGTCATTAATTTTGGAGTATAACCCTTGAAAAAAGAAAAGAACATAGTAGCAAAGGAGGGGATACTCAAACGCTTTCACGTCTTGCTGATGATAGTTGTTTAAGCAAAAGAGCTGCAGTCTGTTTTAAATTTCTGTGGCTCTTGTAAAAAATTGTCTGTGTTTACTCGTTTCAAGTATACCTTCCTTAGGTATGTCCGGTCATAATTTAAAAAATCGTATCGATTCCATTAAAGGAACATGGTGTTTTAATAATTATTATTGAAGAGAATGAATTCAAAAACGAGTGTACCGCGCCCGAGTCAAGAGAAATAAATATTTTTGTCAACAATGAATGAATCAATTAAATTACAGATGATAAAAAAATAATGTATGAAATGGTGAATATTTCTGTATTACCATTTGTCGCTATCCCTGAAAAAATTGTTTGTATAGCGTTTATGGCCATATTCAATATTCACTGAAGAAACGGCATTTTATCATTGGAAATCGCTTCATAAAATCAACATTTCGATCAGGTCAGGGGAAAAACCATAAATAAATTTATAGAATCAACAGTTCAATCAGACCACGGGAGAAACCATTGAAAAATTGTTGGAACTAGGGAAGAAACCATAAATAAATTGATAGAATGAATAATTCAATCAGACTGTCTGTTGGAGGGTCATCCCAATGGTTTCAAAAGTGTTTGTGCATAAAAGAGTGCAGTCTAAAATGCAAAATACTATCAAAAAATTTAGTTTGTAACTTCAGGTGTCATAAAAATAGAATATGTAATAATCGGTTCCATTAAAAATACTACAAATTATTTCTTGATCATTATTTGAAACTCTCAACCGTGTCATCATACCGAGAGAATAATCATGAATGTAATTTCTAATGATCCAAGTACCGTACGTCAGCCATACTTGGGACACGAGCCATACTTGGGACAAATTAGGGTGCGGTCAAGTTGAGTTTTGGACGCAATAGGCCAAATTTTGAAGGCCGCGGGCGAATTGCGCAAATTGAGTATTTTCGTTGGACCCAATTGCGCCAAGCAAAGGAAAGTGCGAGGATGAATTGCGCCGACTGTCCTGCAGAATGAGGGGTATGAATTGCGCCGCGAACGTCTACTGCATGATGAATCATTCTTCTCGTCACACTTTCTGCAGACTTCGGACTGCCAGAGTGATTTCTGGTGTGTTTAAAAGAATGATTGTTGTGTTGAAAATATTTTAAATGTAGTATGCACTTATTTCTTGTACTCGTCATAATGACCCATCATTGCTTATGCGGGGGCAATAGGCTCGTCAATTATAGTAATTAAGTTATAACTTCACTTTACCAAAATGAAACTCGTCAAACTCTATTCTTCAAGAACATCAGCTTTTCTTTTCTTATTTCCCTCTTTCTTTTTGGCATAATGATGAGAAACGCGTTGAACATATTGAAGTCTAGTGATTTTCTTGTTGGTATACTCATTGATGTTGGCATTGATCATTTCTCGCCGTTTCTTGGTATGGCTACTGGTGACGTGGGTGTTAGCTTCTGCTGTATTTTTACATATTTCAGTATGGTTCTGTAAGTTCTTCACTTGCACAACAAAAATGGTAACATCTGGATGTGTATGATGAAAATAGCCACTCAATTTCGAATGAAAAGCTTCACATGCGTTTGACGTGCGTTCATCAGTTTCCATAGCAGCCCAAAGGTATGACGGAAATCTAGCACCATCTTTCATGTACGTTTCATGCATGTAGTCAACAAATTTTACAATTCGGTCGTCATCAGGGAAACATGACATAAATTCGTCCATAAAACACTCTACACTATCTTCTGGACTGAGCAGAGGCAATCCAAAAATCCATTGCAGCCAACGGTCCACCTCTCCTTGCTTGTAGTATTCGCTTTGCAAACCCACATCTTGTATTTTGCGCCACCATGCCTGAGTGACGTGAAATCGACAACCGACAATGTCCGCAGAAGGCCAGACCACTCGAACTGCATTTTGAAGAGCTGTCTCGAAATCACAAACAACAATTGTAGGATTCACCGCACAACCAAGTTTCTGGGCTTCTGTAACGACTGCTAAAAATGCACGTACATACGTATCCTCGGACTTATTGGGTAACAGTAGATAAACAAGTGGCACATACTCTCCATTTTTCACTGTGTGAATTGTTACTAGTTGATGAAATAAGCGCGGAGAGTACTTGAAAGTGCCATCAATAAACAGTTTTTTGCATCCACTCAAGAATTTCAAATTATCTTGGGTACCAAATCCTACAATGTTGAGATCTGAATCGTTGAATAACAACATTTCCTCCCCGTCAGTTGAAAGTGTATCCATTCGTGTTACAGTATCATGGGCTTGAGGCAACGATTTAGGAATTGGCGGTAAAACAGATCGGCGCTCTCTATATATGTTCTTACGTATTCTATTGACATCAGTCTTCGTCATATTTTGCACACCTCTGCCCGCGATTATTGTATCGATTACAGCTCTTGGCCTGCTTGATAAATCCTCTAAGGCTTTTTTTTGGCGGCATTCGATGTCAGATCTCTGTTGAGATTACGCGGTGCATTGTGATTTGAATGATCGTTCTTCACTTGTGTAACACCATTTGTAACTCTATGAGTAAATACCAAAGCATTGCATGTTTTGTTCGCACATCGCCACTTACGATAAACAGTGTCCGCACTAATCACTTCGCGATACTTGAAATTATTGAAGACAAGTAAAGGTTTTCCTTTTTCACTAAAGCCAACTCGATATTTTGATTTCTCGCCATTGTTACAGTTAACAAAAATTCTCACAATGAAATGTATACAAACTAAACATTTTCACACGTAAACATGATAACAAAAATATTTCAATGACAGTCTTATCCAGTTTAAACACGAAGTACTTCAAGAAGCAGTTCAAATGGGTGAAGAATTGTTCACGTGAAGAATCGTTCGCGGCGCAACTCGCCCTTACATTATTACGTTCATCCGCGCAATTCGTACGTAAACGGTTTCGGCTTGTCAAGCGCAATTCACCCCTTCAGATTTCGGCTGTGCGGCGCAATTCATCCCCATTTTGGCGCAATTCGCCAACTCCCATTTTGAAGGTGCATTGGGTCATTTATATTCATTAGGACTATGAACTATGCACAGGACTCACGCGCTATGTTTGGATGGTATATAGTCCCGAATTATTTCAAGTTTAAGAAGGGGGTAAAAACGGGAAAATTGTCCCAAGTATGGCCGGGGTTGACTAAAAACAATATTAAAGTAAATGGTAAATTATATTTTGAGTTTTGAACGTAAGTGAACGCAGTTTGACGGAGAAGAAAAAGGAAGAGCAGTAGCTTCGATTAATGGTGTCCCAAGTTAGATCATGTACTGGTTAACATGGTTCTCTACGTTTTTTATATGATGTCCCAAGTTACCCACTTTACGAGAAAACTTGGGACACCCTTTCAAAAAAAGAAAAAAAATAGTTTTAGATGGTATAGACAAAATATTCCTGTTGTTATCAAAAGAGGAAAGCAAGACCCAACTTTTAAGACCTTTCCCAGACGTTTTGATCCACTTGCTCAAGAGTTACAGGCATTTGAATTTCAAAAGTGTCCCAAGTATGGCTGACGTACGGTAATTAGGAAAATTATTGTCAACATTATCATAAAATCAAGGGAAGAACTGTGAAAAAAGGGAAGAAAAAAGTATTTTAACAAATTGAATAGGTAACACACCACATAACATTTCAAATTTTCTTGTACCCATTATGAAATGAGCGAAAGAACATCATCTTAAAAAATGATAATAATAATGAAATTGAGAGAAGAACCACGGTGGTTTCGCTCCAGCCACGCATTGCGTGCAAATTTTACCAATCAGCAAGTTTTGATGAAAAGCGTAACTTTATTGAAGTAAAGCGGCAAATTTATTAGGGTAAACAGCGGAAACTTCCTTTTTAACTCTTTGATTCTCTTGATTTGTGCTTGGCCAGCACTTTGTAACAATTTACTCAACGTTGAATCAACATTTTGCAACAAAAATATGGGGTCATTTTAAAAACCACCTGAGTCCAATTACTTTCCATGTAGGAGACGGTACACTTTCCTGGACCACCTCCTATCGTTTTAATTTTCAACTAATTTGAAATCTTGGCACGTAGAACACAAAAAATGGCTCTCTTCCCCTCCATCAGTATTCCTTAACTTGATACACTGTACTTGTATGTTAGACTACTTGAAGGATAGGCTCACTCACTTCACCCTGTCACTCTCTACCCTTTTTAGTTTTTCTTTTCTGCTCTCCCTGTAATCCAAGTTACTGAGTGGAGTGAGTTTATTTTCCCTTCTAGTCCCTTCAATGAAAATATATTATATTTTGACAGGGAACCTGTTCTAGGGGGGGTTGAAAAATTTGGCATACGCACTGCGCCGCGCCGTGTGGTTTCCAACAAAAACTTATCTACCCTAATAAAGAATTTGGGACTTGAAAAAATTTCGGTTTTTTGGAAGATTTGGAAAAATTCCGACTTTCCAGTCATAGTATATGATAGGAGGAGGAGCGTGAAAGAAAAAATAGAAGTGTGAAAGAATGACGAATCAGCCAATGGCGTTTGGGTATTCGTTGATTGATTTTTTTTTTAAGATCATTTGTAGAAAAAAATATCTTACAATACATGTGGGTATTGTAAACGTTTACCAACTCGGCAAATTGCTCTATTTGCCTCCAGTTCAGATCACAATTTTTACCTTGTTGGGTAAACGCTCACTTAACCCACCTGTATAGTAATATACTGTTTTTCAATTCGTTTTGGTAGTTTTTGATCCTCCTTTTGGGCCACTTGGAGACCATGGGATCTTATAGGAGGACACGGGGAAATGTAAATATTTTTCTCAGATTCCACGTTAAAATTTTGGTAGGAATGAATTAATGTTACCAACCCTTCTCTATTTTTATTTCTTGGGAGTTTTAATCTTTATTTGGAACTTTCATAAAGCATTGCAGTCTTTGAGGGATCTCAAGGGATTTTCTGAATATTTTTACAGATAAGGCCTCGGATTTTCTGTAGGAGTTGACAGAAGTTCGAGACATTGCTTCGTCTTTATTTTTAGAATTTTTGCACCTAGCCTATCTGACTTTTGTTGCATGAGGCTTTTCAAAAAGTCTTAGAGAATTTTTTCAGTACTTTTCCAAGATCATCATTGTGTTCAGGCTGGCTTAGCACAAGAATTAACAAAAAAAATCGAACCTTTCACCGGAATATGCTGATAACAAAGAGAAACTCTGTTAAATTGAGAGGACTAAAATTCATCAATGAGATCTATTTATCTCGAGAATAACTTGAAAACCATTCATACAAATGAACTCACAATTTCTCGATAACAACGGTAAACACTCTGCAGCATCATACAGTTTTGTAAAGACATTTGGTTTGACAAAATTTTTAGAAACGGCAATATCTCATTTGAGAGAAAATTGAGAAAATGCTCAAAGAAACAACTAATCAACAAGAAAAAATCACATGCACAACTTCACATACATGACTATAATTTGGTGGCTGGCCCAGCATGCCTATCCAAGAACCACATTGGGAACTGAAGAACAGGCTGCACTCTGAACTTTCATATATCGAATCTTTCATTAGATAGTCCAATACCAGGTCCGCAAAGCAAATTGGAAAACAATAAAAGAAGCTCTCTCTTTTGCGCTAGAAGTAGAAACAGCCTTGAAGATACCTTGATGTCTGACATCTACTCCTGTGAAACAAGTCAGAGCGGAAAGTGGTAGAAATAGACGACAATGTTTCATCTGCAATGAAGAAAGTCATATGTGGTCCAATTGTCCAAAATTGATCGAAGAGAAGAAGCAGAATTCTACTTTGATGAGACTAACTGGATGAGTTTCCTCAGTTCAAGGTCAGTCAGCTGTAAGATTCTGTGGTTTCAGTGAAACTCTCTATAAGTTGAATAAGGGATCCTTTACAGAAACGAGAATCTATTGATGCTGTAAAAACTTGACAGAAACAAGTCATTTCAAAGACGTTAGTACCAGAAGTAGTGAAGGCTGTTCATACGAACTCATCTGGAGGACACCTTAGTATAACACAAAGACTGTCCAAGATATGGGAGCAACTACTGACCTTCTTTTTGGTTGGACGTGGAAGATTAGTGCCTAAGTTGTGTGTTATATTCAGCAAGTAAGGGTCCCTCTACTCAAGGCCAGTAAAGAACGCAAGTTTACAATAAGGATGCAAGTTTACAATGTTGGTTATCCTTGTGAACATATAGTAATGGATATAGCTACAGCCAACTTCATATAAGGCCAGGATGTAGAAAATGACAACATCGCGCAGTGGGTTCCTAAGAGTAAGGTTTTGGGACAGTTCATATTCATTGGTGCTGTGTGACTGTATTGCACCTTGTACCTTATCTAATTTTTATTTTGGGAACAATGATAACTCCTCTTGTACTGCACCAATTTTTCTAAAATTGTGCTTAAAAAATAGAAAATTGTTTGCTCTTTAAATTATTTTCTCTACATTTTTTCCAAAACCTCCTTTTGGTTTGTGTACAAATAAAAATGTTAACATTTTTTTTCTTAAACTTCTATGTAAATCTGTATCCACTGATTTTGGAGTACAACGTTGTAACTTTGCTACATTCCGGCCTTATATGAAGTAGGCTGTAATATGGCTGGACCATCTTCAGGAACAGATGGGGGAAACTTTATTATCCTGGTCATAGTAGATAATGTCACAAAATGACTACAATCTGTTGCAAAAGCACTAGTAGAAAACTGGATAGCGCCCTTTGTAGTACCATTTGAACTACATACTAACCATGGTCAAAATTTAAATTTAAAAGTATTTGGGGATATTGCAAGAATATTGGATCTAAGAAGAGGTAGCACAATTTAACAATATGGTGAAACAGTTTCTGGGCAAAGTTATCAATGAAGGACCAAAGGACTAGGATATGTGGACACGCCTTTTTCTCCCGGAATATTGGTCATCAGTGTATGGGTCTATAAGGGGAACTTTATCAGAGATATAATGTTTGGATGTGAGCTGCAATTACCATGTGACCTGGAGTTTGGAGTATCTTGTCACAAACTACAAAATGTTCAAGAGTATTTGATGCAACTCAGAGAGCATCTTTAGAAAGATTATAAGTAGAGTTAGGATTTCCATGATACTGCATGTTTTTTTTGCTAACAGCTAGGCTAAATCTGATTCAAAATGTGGACGAATCATGCACGTAGGGCTAACCTTATAATTTATAAGCTAGTCCGAGACAACTTAGAAATTGCTAGTGAAATAATGAAAGCTCAAATTGATATTTGCGCTAGATAAGAACTTTTTGAACCTGGTGTCAAAGTCTGATTATACAACCCACAGAGGAAGGAAGGAAGAAGCCCAGAACTTCAAAGCAAATGGGAAGGCCCATGTACGGTAGTAAAGAAGATTAACAAAGTGGTACACTGGATTAGCCATAAAAAGAAACTAAGAGTTGTCCATTGGAATTAGTTGTTTGCCTGGCTGGGTGATTCTAAATGGGACGTTCAGAATTAGTGAAGGGGCAGTGTGGCGTGTGCTAGAGCGGGATAAAATAAATAGGATAATTTATGAATGATGAAGAATCGAGAAACAAGAAGGGTAAGTTGCATAATATGACCACAGTCTAGAACCATAAGGAAATATATGGAATAGGGCCCGCAGATATAACACCTAGAAATGGCCGGAATAACAATCAGTATTGAGTTAGCAATTGTTGTGATCATTGTGTTCTCGCATTAACTGTGTACAGAATTGATGTTACTTCTTGGTACAAATGATAAAGTTCGTTTTTTTTTAGCGGGGAACCCGCCATCCCTTTTGTTGGGGGTACTAAAGACGAAATTTTTCCAAGTCCCCCTCCGATCATATATAGCTCGAGAGTCGAAATTTTTTCTAGGTCCCACACCTATCATATATTGCACGAGAGTCGAAATTTTTCCAAGTTCCCCTCCTCTCATATATGGCTGATTTGGCTCGAGAGTCGAAATTTTTTCTAGGTCCCCCACCTATCATATATTGCTCGAGAGTCGAAATTTTTCCAAGTTCCCGTCCTATCATATATTGCTTGAGAGTCGAGATTTTTCCAAGTCCCCCTCCTCTCATATATGGCTGATATGGCTCGAGAGTCGAAATTTTTCCAAGTCCCCCTCCTATCATATATAACTCGAGAGTCGAAATTTTTTCCAAGTCCCCCTCCTCTCATATATGGCTCGAAAGTTGAAATTTTATCAGGGAACCTGTTTTATGGGGGGAATTTTGCCTTGCGCCGTCCAGTAAAAAACTTAGAATAATTTCGACTCTCGAGCTATATATGATAGGAGGGGGACTTGGAAAAATTTCGATTATCGCGTTATATACACATGATAGGAGGGGGACTTGAAAAAATTTTGACCCTCTAGCTACATGATAGGAGGGAGACTTAGAAAAACGACGGCTTCCTTAACGGAATTAAACGAGGAACGCGGGGAACCTGTTGTATGAGTCAAATGGGATTTGGTATTGAAAATTTAAGGAAGCCTAGACTAGATAAAGCGAGTATAAAGAAGGCCTAGACCTACTATAAGCCTAGTATAATATAGTTTGAGAGTCTGAATTTTTCTCAAATCTCGAGCTATATATGATAGCTCGAGAGTTGAAATTTTTTCAAGTCTATCTTCTATCATATATAGCTCGAGAGTGGAAATTTTCCCAAGTTTTCTGCTGGACGGCGCACGGCAAATTTCTCAAAAAAAAAACCATAAAACAGGTTTCCTGTTAAAATTCCGACCTTCGAGCTATATATGATAGGAGGGGCACTTGGAAAAACTTCAGGCTCTAGGGGACTCCTGACAGCGGGTTCTCCGCTGCCACTGCAGTCCTGCAATGCATCTTTTTTTTTTTATTATTTTGGTATTTGTTTTTTTATTGTTTGAATCCAGTGACTGGTGGAACGTCACAGTATATACCTACAATTAAGAAGCTATTTGTTGGTATATTTAACAATAGATAAAAGGCTGTAGGTTGTGCAGTTTAGTAAAAATAAATATGGTCCCAGATATGAGCCTTGAGGTAACCCCAAAAAACATTCAAATATATTTTATAACCCTCCCCTGTATACTACATACTGCTCCCCATCACATAAATATAATTTAAACAGATTTAAAAGAATATCCGAGTATCCCAACTCATCTAATTTTTCGATCAGTATTGTGTGGTCCACCTTATTGAATGAAGTTAGCATAAACTACATCTACTTGTAGCATCTAACACCTTCCCAACATACTGTCTAGGTTTGTTTTGACAGATCGCCCTTTCATAAATCCATGCTGCTGAAGTGGAATTTGTTGTGATGTTTGCTCATAAAGCCTACTATTTTTGCCAGTACTGGGATGATAGATTTAGACCTGTAGTTCAATATGTCTTTGGTATTTTCACTTTCATCAATAGGGATTACTTAGGAAATTGTCCACAATTGTGACCTGCGATGAGAAAAGGATGCTCATTGCCCATTGACAGGAGCACCATTTCCCTCGGATTAGATATCCAATCAAAGAGAAATGGTGTTCCTGCCAGTGGGCAATGAGCATCCTCTTCTCATTGCAGGTCACATAGGTTTCTAACTTGAGTATAATGTTA
This sequence comes from Aspidiotus rigidus, assembly GCA_035079385.1. Lineage (NCBI taxonomy): Eukaryota > Metazoa > Arthropoda > Insecta > Hemiptera > Diaspididae > Aspidiotus > Aspidiotus rigidus. The sequence continues at coordinate 6,104,615 of JAVHKY010000052.1, forward strand.
AATGCATATTGTGTTAGTAGCGTCACAAGTAAATCCTTGCTCTCTTGTAAATATACTGGGGATAGGTCAATTTGCTGCGCAAAATTTTAGGTCAATATTGGCCATAGCCTTCATTTGCTGTAAGATCGGATTGCTGACATTTGCCGTCATAGAAATTCGCTGTAATATATTTGCTGTAAAGTAAAGAAAAGTGCGAAATACAGAAAGTAAGACATAAAATGTTGCTTTAAAAAAATACAAAAAGTATAGTAAAGGAGTATCATAAATTATGACTTATGAGCAATTCCTCTCAAGTAATCAAAAGTGCTTTGGATGTTGTACTTCATCACAATATTTAATATTTGGTCATCCAAATGCTTGTACTTTACAACTTGTGCACAGCAAATTGATAGCCAAATATACTTAGTGAGTTATCAAGAATTCAATTTGTGAAGCGCACGTCTGTTTTAGGTTTCTTTCTCCATGAATGAAAAAATGATTATAGCCTAATATCTTGCATTAGTACTGATGTGCTTCATCATAGCCACCTGCTAACTCTCATTTCTAATTGCCCAAGAAGGAATAAATACAAATTGTAGAGATGAGAGAAGATCAAAAGTGATTAAATTATGGAAGGTGACTGCAAAAAGTAAAAAGTAGGTAGCTGGATTATTGAAAATAATATTCTATAAGTTCAATCTATCTGAACTCTTCGCTGCCTGTTTGAGCATCAACGACTGGAAGTGTTTTGGGCATCCTGCTTCAAGTTGTACTTTCTTTTCTGGTGTTTTGGGAGTTGATTTCCTGCTATAAAAAATCTGACGCGATTGTACCGCTGAACGAGAACCAATTTATTTTCCCCTTAAGATAACTATCACGTGCATAATTGTAACAGAGTTGCTAACACAACAATACTCTCCCTCTTAAAATGCGGAGGAATTATACTTAAAAAATGCAGAATTGAGAGTTCAATTAATAAAAAAGAAAACAAATTGAGCAATAGTTAAGAAAAATAGGAAGAACAATAAAATACATAGATTGATAGAAAAGAAAAAAAAATGGGTGTGGGAAAAATAACAGTAACAAAAAACTACTAAAATAATAATAATGATAATAAACCTTGGTTGGCAGTGTCGAAAGAACCATTACAATGTTTGAAAATAATGTGTGAAAATACATTTATACTCGTATTTAGGTATTATATAGAAAATCTAGTTGCTAACATTATTTTTCTTCCTCTTACTGTTTGCCTAGATCATATTTTTTACCGACTTTTCGTAGAAAAGCGAGTATTACACCCGTCACAGTTGTGGCAGAAAGTGGGGGAAATGAACTCCCTTGACGTTTTAGAGGTCATAGATCAACGCTACGTCATTAAAAAAATTTCAGGTTTTATTTTATATGTATAATATGTTACAGTTAAAACCCGAAATCAGTAAATTCTAAAATTCACTAGTCAAAACTAGTTGCCACAAATGACTTTAGTCAGAACTAGTTTTGACTAGTTAATTCTAGAATAAAAAAATTGTTTGAATTCATCAGTAAATTCTAGTTATAACTGAAATGAATTGAAATTGTTCGAGTTCAAAAGGTGATGGTATTTCCAGACATACTTCGGCCAAATTGATAGATATTTGGTAGTTCTGCTCAACTTTGAGGATAAGTAGCTCACACTGGAATAAAATATACGAAAAAGTTCTACATTTTTCTTCCTTAATTCACACATTAAACCGTACATCATACGAATTCGTCGTCGGTCTATAAACGTTACAAGAGCAAATCTAACAGTGACTAATTGACGCACACCATTCAAGTACAAACAAGCTTTGTGAAAAATAAAAATTCAAGGGTGTTGGAGGCTGGAGGCATTTTGTCTCTGGAGGTACCTTGCTTCCACCTAGAGGCTTGGAGGTGCTTCCAAAGATCCTTTAGGAGGCACTTTTTTCAACAGTATTCTATTCCTCGAACCCTCATTCAGCCACTTTGATGCTAGCGCTGCTCGGTTCGAAGAAAAGCCAAAGTTTAAATACACCTTGTGAGTATCATCTGTCATCTGGAAACACTGGTAGGCCAATATGCTACATCTGGTCACACTGATCAACGTTACAAGTGCCTTCGGAGGCGTCTCCAAAGACGTCTTCGGTTGGTTTCTTCGACAGTGCCTCCGGAGGTATTTTCTCCAATCTCAGTAATTGCGCTCAAGGCATTTTGAGGTACTTCCAGAGACATTCTTTGGAGGTCAGAAAACGCCTCCAAACGTGTCCACTGGAGGCAACCGGAGTCGGAGAGTCATTTTCTGTATTCGTTCCGGAGGCCTCTAAAAAAATTTCTCCAACACCCTTGATAAAAATGCAATTACATTTGTACTAGGGAAGAAATTCATTTTACTGATTGGATTCACCCTTCTTGTTTTCACTAGTTAAAACTAGTGTTCCCCGACAATCATAATTTCTTCTCTATTTCACTTTTTACTAGTCAATTCTAGTTTTCACTAGTAAAAACTAGTTTTACCTGAAATTATTCAAGTTAAAACTAGCTCCAACGCTGGGGGTCACGGTAAATTCTAGAGTTAACGAGTCGAAACTAGTTCTGACTAAAGTCATTTGTGGCAACTAGTTTTGACTAGTGAATTTTAGAATTTACTGATTTCGAGTTTTAACTGTAACATATATATAAGGACTAGCCCTCCTACCCGCCCTTCGTGCGGTTGCAAGTATAATGTATTGTGTAAAGTATATTATTATGCAGGTAAGTGAAAGTGAAACATTTGAAATGATTAGGCCTTGTTTTAAATTATCATACTCCATAGAACTGAATAAGAAAGGAGAACATGATGATTAATTGTTTATTAGAAAATAAGAACAGAGAGAGGTCATTAACAGAACGAACTTCCTAGGTACCTAAGGTAAGAAAAGTAAACAACCTGAAATTAAAGAAAATAGAAAACAATGTATATAAAGTGTATGTTTTGAAAAGAAACAAAGAGATCATTAAGAAATCCAACTTGTAAAAAAGTAAGAAAGTGAAGAACCCTTTAATTTCTTCAATATTGGAATTACGTTCTACCTCCTTCTCATATGTACTTTTCAATTCTCTTACATATTTATTATTCAAGTACAACATTGATTGTAAATCTTTCATGAGTTCTGTATCTTTTGTACGGCTATAACTACAGCGCAATTCAGCTTCAACATTTTCACTGCCTACAAAATATATTTGTAAGAATTTTGCAGTGGAATCAGGAGAAGGTAGTACACTTCCAATCTGATGATATAAACCACCCGAAATTTTAAAGGTTGGCATGAAATTACCTTCGCGAATTTCATTACACCCTATAGATGTCATGGCTAGAGCATTGTTATAAGCTCTTATGTTATTGAGAAATGAACCATTGCGCTTATCTTGCTTATGTAGGAGATTATTCAACACTTCTGGCACTTGTGGTAATGCTGGTAAAACAACCTTTCCATTTAAACAGCAGAATTCTTGAGGTTCCTCAGGCCATCGCGTTGCAAAACAATGTGCGCACTTTACAGTTGGACTACCAACATTAACCAACTGATTGTACTCTTCCTCTGGATTATATTGAAAGGCATTCAATGGATCCATCTTCTTTTTCTTTACATTTTGGGACTGTCTCACTGCCGCGCGTGTCTTCCGACCTATCTGTGATTTCTTAGGAGAAGGCATTGTAAATTGAAGATTTCAAGGTGATTGAGAAAAGGATAGATAATGAGTGATAACTGAAATTGATTTTACCAGTCTACTGAACACAAATGTAAAAAACGACGGCTTCCTTAACGAAGTTAAACGAGGAACGCAGGGAACCTGTTTTATGAGTCGAATGGGATTTGGTATTGAAAATTCAAGGAAGCCTAGACCTAGATAAAGATAGTATAAAGAAGGCCTAGACCTACTATAAGCCTATCATAGTATAGTTGAGAATCTAAATTTTTCTCGCTCGAGAGACGAAATTTTTCTAAGTCCCTCTCCTATCATGGCTCGAGAGTCGAAATTTTTCCAAGTCCCCCTTCTATCATATATGGCTCGAGAGTCGAAATTTTTCTAAGTCCCCCTCCTGTCATATATGGCTCGAGAGTCGAAATTTTTCTAAGTCCCCCTTCTATCATATATAGCTCGAGAGTCGAAATTTTTCTAAGTTCCCCTCCTATCATCTATAGCTCGAGAGTTGAAATTTTTCTAAGTCCCCCTCCTATCATATATGGCTCGAGAGTCGATATTTTTCCAAGTCCCCCTTCTGTCATATTATATAGCTCGAGAGTCGAAATTTTTCTAAGTCCCTCTCCTATCATATATGGCTCGAGAGTCGAAATTTTTCCAAGTCCCTCTCCTATCATATATGGCTCGAGAGTCGAAATTTTTCCAAGTCCCCCTCCTATCATATATAGCTCGAGAGTCGAAATTTTTCTAAGTCCCTCTCCTATCATATATGGCTCGAGGGTCGAAATTTTTCTATGTTTTTCGCTGGACGGCGCACGGCGGACGGCGGACGGCAGATTTCTCAAATAGCCCCCCATAAAACAGGTTCCCTGTTAAAAACAGTGATACCAGTTGTGCTGTCTCATTCAAATTCAAAAACTGGTGTAGCTACTTGATGTGATTGATGCTCAAAGAACACAAATGTTACATTATTTTGAAGACCAAAAAAATTCAAAACGAAAAAAAAAAATTAAAAGGAATTATTATTTTAAAACAAATTAAAAAAAAAATAATAATGTAAAAAATTCTCTCGAGATTTGAACCCATTACCCTACCGTCCGCAGTCTCCATTTAATAGCACGAACCGTTGGCTCCTCATGCTGCGAAGGCGATAATTCCGTTTTATAAGTTCATGCGTGATTTTGAAGACCAAAAAAATTCAAAACGAAAAAAAAAAAAATAAAAGGAATTATTATTTTAAAACAAATTTAAAAAAAAAATAATAATGTAAAAATTTCTCTCGAGATATGAACCCATTACCCTACCGTCCGCAGTCTCCATTTAGTAGCACGCACCGTTGGCTCCTCATGCTGCGAAGGCGATAATCCCGTTTTATAAGTTCATGCGTGTAAAACTTAAATGCTTAATTACAGCCAAATAATTGAAAATTATGGCAATATTGTTTTTTATAAACACTCTCGGGAATGAGCGCTTCAATTTGATGTATTGTTCAAGAACATCGGTTATGTCTAACGTGATTGATGCTCAAATAACTGTTCTTATATAAGATAGTAGTTTTATAAGTTCATGCGTGATTTTGAAGACCAAAAAAATTCAAAACGAAAAAAAAAATTAAAAGGAATTATTATTTTAAAACAAATTTAAAAAAAAAATAATAATGTAAAAATTTTTCTCGAGATTTGAACCCATTACTAGGTCCGCAGTCTCCATTTAGTAGCACGCACCGTTGGCTCCTCATGCTACGAAGGCGATAATTCCGTTTTATAAGTTCATGCGTGTAAAACTTAAATGCTTAATTACAGCCAAATAATTGAAAATTATGGCAATATTGTTTTTCATAAACACTCTCGGGAATGAGCGCTTCAATTTGATGTATTGTTCAAGAACATCGGTTATGTCTAACGTGATTGATGCTCAAATAACTGTTCTTATATAAGATAGATATAGGGATATATATGGATCAAAATTTGTCCGGGCTTCTCCTCCGAAACTACGGGGGGATTTTCTTGAAACTCGGCCACGTTATAGTGTTATATCTGAAGTTGTGCACCTGCATTTTTTTTGACGATCGGATCAGTAGTTCTCCAGATATACCCAATTTTTAAAAAAATTTCCTACTCCTATAACTCTTAGGGGGCGTCCATAAATTACGTGAGGCATTTTTGGGGGGGAGGGGTTCCAGCCAAGTCTCACCAAAACTCACGTGAGGGAGAGGGGGAGGCCGACAAATCTCACGTAATTTTTTTCTCACACAAATACATTCTAAAATATTGCTGAACTGGCTTAGATTTAATGAAAACTAGTTTTTTTTGAATAACTTAGGTATAAAATGTGATCGAGAAAATTACGTTTTTTTAATAGATAAACGCGATTAAGCACAGATAAACGTATTTAAAGCAAAAATACACATTTCAGAAAATCTCACGCGAGATAAGAGAGGGAGGGAGGGGGTCAAGGCAAATCTCACAATATCTCACCAAGGGGGGAGGAGGGGTCGTAAAATCATAAAAATCGCCTCACGTAATTTAAGGACGCCCCCTTATATGGTTTGTCAGATTTTTTTTGAATGTTGATATATTGTAATTTACATGTCTAAAAATGTAAATATAAACCTTGTGTCAAAGATCTGCTCCTTCGCGTTGAGTTTCTCATGAATGAATATTACGTAAGAATATGCTATAGTATTGATGAGCAATCCTTTGCGTTATAATCTTTCATATTTTATTTTATTTTTTTTCAATGAATGAGTTAATAAGAGCCTGTCGTTAGGGCTATAAGCTTGGTGTTGTTATTGAGTTCAGATGCGGGAGAGGGAATGAGAGCATGCAAGAAGCGTAAAATGAGGGATAAGAAGTGTATGTGTGTGTGAGAGAGAGTCTAGAGTGAGCGTGAATACAAATTATGTTTGGATGAAGAGAAGAGCAGCTGGAAATAACATAGAATGATGTTCGGGAATTGAGGATGATCAAGAATGAATTAAGAGTACAGGGGCGAGAGATGGTGAGCACATATGTGAGCCTTATTGAGAGAACGTTTATAGAATAAATTGGAGTTATGAAGATAGGATTTAAGCGCCATCATTACTTGTAAGCATAGGTGAAAATTATTTCTTTTTTCATTTAAATTTAGTCTTTTTTTTTTTAAATTAACAAGTTACCAAGAGAGTGTCACAGAGCTCATTGGTTTTAAAAAGTGTAGATGTGGAAAAAGGAATTTGATTATTGTTGGAAGAATTAAAAGATGTTGAGGACAAGTGGAGAGTCGTCTGATTGTGCTTCTAAGTGATTGTGAAAGATGAGCCAGAAGTTCAGGAGTGACACTAATTTGGGACAGGAAAGATATATTGAATGATTGGGGGATATCGGAATCGCAATGAGAGCATGAAAGATGGATGAGGTGAATGTATGTGTAAGTCTACAATAACCAATATTAAAAGATGCTAGAGAATCGGATATGATCAAGGAAGAATTAGAGGGGCGAGAGATGGTGAGGATGTGTGTGTGTCTTATTGAGAAAACGATCCATTGAATGAATTGGAACACTAGAGTTAAGGTTTAAGCAGAAAACTTGAATGAATTGAAGTACTAGGTTACGCTTAAGCAAAAAACTTGATTGTAGATAGAGGTGAAAAGTCGTGTGTTGCTTACGCAGTCGCGTAAGCATTTTTTTCGTGTCTTCTTGGACGGATAGAATGGTGAATGATTACAGGAGCAAATATTACACGGAATTCATTTGAATCATAATTTTCATCACTTACTTCTGTCATACTTGCAAAATCATTATTTTCCTTCCTTTTCAAATTTAATTTCTTTGGGGGAAGGATTTCTAGAAATTAACAATAAATTACGTGTTTTTACCATAGAAGCATATGTAACACTAACCCTCTTGCGCGGCATTGTCAAGTTTATTATTCCGGCCTGTCAACGTGATTGTTATCGATGTTCCCCTTTGCGGGACAACATTGCAACGTCAGAATTCGCGTCCGGCCCCAAAAGAGTCGCCCTCTACATTTACTATAGCGGCCATTTTTGGAAACTGGACGAAAAGGTGATGTTTCAGATAATTGGTGAAATTTTTATTTTTATGAGTTTCATACTATTCTACTAGTCAAGAGAGTCAAAAAAGGTCATTTTAAGTGGTACTTTTTTTTCAGTATTAACAGAGATATAGCTAGTTGAAATAACATAGGCTCCTATGTAAATTTTCATATGATCACCTTTTCGTCCACGACACTAGCGCGTCTACAGTAGTGGCCTGATGCGAATAGATGCTTGTATAAAGAAAGTAAACAGTAACTATTCTGAATGGTCTTTACAATTTAATTTGACACATTATGCAGTATAAATTGGCGACTGGCAGTTTTACCTGAAAGTAGCAGGGCTACATTTTATTTGTATGTAAACAAGTAGAATCTTTAACAAATCTTGTCCCCTCGCTCTGCAACAGCTTGTAAAGCAATAAAAATGTACAATAATTTTTAGCTGTGGAACATGGATTTCAGAAACACAAATCCGCAAATTATTTGTCAGGTTTCAATTGGCCGGTAAAGTGAATGTGATTTTTTTCCCAATACTACCTTCAACGTGCTAGTTCTAGTCTAAAAAAAAAAACCTAAAGCAAATGAACAAGAATGTACCAAGGATAAAAACATTCCAGAACTTGTAATAATACAAATTTATCAGCAATTATTTTTTTCTTTTCTGTTTTTATCATTAGATCAATCATGACTTTGTATAGATACATTTGCAAGCCAACAGTAATTCTATATTTGGTGAATTGTTTCTTCTATCACACGCAAGCACTTGCAGAATCAGAGTATTCATTGTGGTGTTCTGGAAGTAAAACTATTTTGAGGAATCAAAATTCTGAGCTATCTTGGGATAATGAATGTTTAAAAAATAATGACAATCTGCTTTGTAAATATGAAGCAGAACCAACAAACATTGGATTAATCTCTCCCATCATAACATTTTCAAGACAAAAGAGAAACGGCACCAATTTATCATCAGTCGTCCCTGTTATAACCACCAAGGCTGGCCCAACCACCAAGGCTGGCCCAACCACCAAGGCTGGCCCAACCACCATTCCAGGCGGTAAAACCAATAGGACTGGTTCAACCAAAACAACGGCAAAAGCTGGAACGCCTACATGGGTGTGGATAGCTATAGGAGTTGGCGCTATTGTGCTAATAATTATTATTGTAGTAGTAATAATTGTATGCATGAAAATGAATTCGGGAGAAGAGACCGCCCCGCCTGGAGGAGGAGGAAGTGAAGAGGAGGAATCAGAGGAAGGTGAAGATGCTGAAAGAAGACTACGTCGTGGCCGCCGTCATATTACTTCTTGTTCATATTGCCCACAAACATTGCAAAGATCAAACAATGAGAGACCCCCGTGTGGACGAAACTGCTGTAATAGTGAATTATTTGAACAACCAGCTCATTCTGACATATCTCAATATTGATACGGAGATATTGAGAAACAAATTTTGAACAGTATATATTTTTTTTTTATTTTGCAATAGACTGATTCCCCAGTGACGTCAACAAATCAAATACGCGCATAAACAAATGAGGTTGTATACTACAGCTGTCTCCCTTCAAAATGTAAATAAACCTTTTGCAGGTTGATTGCCATAAGGATGACAAAGCGTTAGCAAAAAGACAAGTAATATTAGAAAAATAGATAATAAAATAAACTGTTTGTATTTTATGAAACAAAATCACTCATCATTGGTATATTGTTTATTTTTGAAATTCTTGCTGCAGCAGGTCTGCTTTCAGTCCAAATTGAAAAAATCGCTATTGTTCGTTCGCAATTATGTCGTCACAGGGAATTGGTCTATATAAACTATTGGTAGTACTTTCAATAAAATTCAATTTTAATAAAGTCTATGTTATCATTTTTTGACAATGTGACAATTAGATTGATTGCTACATATTTTTATTTGATCACATTCCCCGCAATTTATGTTCCGACTCGCGGTCCCAATTAAATCAACTACTTTGAAATTCAAAAATAATACAGAAATGATGAAATCATAGTAAACTAGAAGAGGTAGTTAGCTCACTGGTTCAAAGAAAAGACACTTTTTCATTAATTGATTGGTCGGGTAGAAAAAGGGCCTTTGTTTGACTTAATGCTCTTCTCCAATTTTTGGTGATTTGAGGCTCTCTTCTCTTCATCTGAAAAAAATTTTAAATCATTCTGATGACTACAGAGTGCAGAAAACTATGTTGAAGTGTAGCATCTACCTTGATTGAATGCTCAGTAACTAGTTGTAAACGTGTAGAATTGCGGTAATGGAGTTTTTTACCGACTTGAAAAGCGAGGTATTACACCCGTAGCAAGGTGAATAGGGGGAGGGGGCAATGAACTTTCTCGACGTTTTACAGGTCCTAGATCACAACTAGCATAAAAAAAATCCCGGTTTCCTTATATATTTATGGATGTGTCTATTTGCAGGTACTGTACCTACGCGTAAAACGCTATTTGCAGGTACTAATTATTTTATTTAAAAAATTGTATAACATAAAATTTTTGAGTCAGTAAGAACGAAATAGACTACAATAATGAAAAAAATACGAAATTAAACATTTGATATTACAAAATTAATTTTTCCTTCTGTGGCTTCGCCGAAGAGGTAATGAAGGGGGAGTGCTAACTACATCTTCTGTGGGGCAAACTTTACGTCTTTTTGGTGGAAGTATTGTGGAATCATGGGTGTTCTTGCGTTTTTATGCTTGTCGGTCGCTCTGGGATTTATTGAAAGTGCATAACTGGCTCGCCACACGCTTTGGCCTCCCCCTTGCTTTAACTTTCTCCCTGTACTTCAAGATGCCTGAACTTGATTGGGGTTGTTCTTCAGGCATTGCAACATCTCCTGTTGACCCACTTGATGACTCCTTCAGAGAAGTTTCCGGAGGAGATTTTGCTTTCATTTCCAAGATGGACTGTGAAAAAAAACTAGCAATGCTCGTACCCGACCTGATGACGCCTCCAATATCTTTTAATGCCTTAAGGTAGGTCATGAATTGTTCGGTCCAATGGTCAGATGTAAGACTAGCAATGGTCAAAACAGTAGGCAAGACCGTATTATATTTGACTGTTTTACTCAGAATTTCAACGTCTAAAGGGTCTTCATCCATGAAATCATCTACAACATCGTCGATACACTCATTTTCTATGTCACAAAGGGATGATGTTTCAAGGTTCTCGTTGTTTCGCTTATGATAACGAGGGTGGAATAGAAGAAGATCAAAAATTGAAGATAATGAGCCCTTCTCAACCACAATACTTCCACCAAAAAGACTCAAACTTTGCCCCACAGAAGATGTAGTTAGCGCTCCCCCTTCATTACCTCTTCGGCGAAGCCACAGAAGGAAAAATTAATTTTGTAATATCAAATGTTTAATTTCGTATTTTTTTCAATATTGTAGTCTATTTCGTTCTTACTGACTCAAAAATTTTATGTTATACAATTTTTTAAATAAAATAATTAGTACCTGCAAATAGCGTTTTAGGCGTAGGTACAGTACCTGCAAATAGCGTTTTACGCGTAGGTACAGTACCTGCAAATAGACACATCCTATATTTATATATAACATTTGTTTGTTCGCGGAACTCCTCCATAACTACCCGATGGAGTCTTTTGTAACTTGGCCATATTGTAGTACTCGTATTATATCTGAAGATGTGCACCTGCAATTTTTTTGAGAATCGGATGGGTAGTTCTCGAGAGATTTTCATTTTTTCAAAAAAATTTTCACTATTACAAGTAGTTGCTTACGAGTAGCGGCTTACGTTTACATTACAAGAAGCAGATTTTCCTAACCTTTTACCGATTTTGTTATCAGTACGTGATAAAGAACATTTTATTATGTAACAAGTTCATTCTTGGTTCATTCTTGACCGAGGGCTCATTGAATTTTCTTTCGATTATATTTTATTCAAACTTAGTACCTTTGTATCTCGCTTCCCACAGCCCCTAGAGCCTTGAATTTCGTTTTGTTAAATTTTTGTTTTGTAAATTTGTTTTCGAACGGATTGTGGCAATGGCGGATTGTTGATTTTTTCATTATTACTAGTCATACTCGTTAGTGAAAACCCTGAGTTTGAATGATTGAGTACAATTTTTTAGTCTTCATCAAGTGTGCTGCGAGACTACCTCGGTGACTTCATTCTTAATTAATTATTGATTTATAACTTACGTCTTTTTTTTATGCGTACATAATTGGTTCATAGTTTATTTGAGGTGTCTCAGGAGATGGGATTATCATTTTTAATTTGAACTGGCTTCTTTGAGTGAGATTTGAGGTTAGACTAACGAGTGAACCAGGTTCGGGTGCGATATATTTTTACCGACTTTTCTAGCTAGAAAAGTGGGGTATTATTGTCAATACGTTTGGAAATGTTGAAGTGTGAGGGAAGGAATGAGGGGTTGATTGATGAGTGATTGGTTGCTTCTTTGGCTTCGACATCGATTTTTTCGTTTTTTGGGATTTCCTTGTAGCTGGATTCCGAGATGAAGAATCTTGGGATGGAGTTTTCATAGAAAATGGTGATGATAGCGTGAATACAATTCAAGAGTGCATGGGAGGAATATCAGCTGGAGATAGCTTCAAGAGATGCCAGGAATTGGACATGATAAAGAATTGAACCACTCAGCACTAGACAAATACTAGGCTAAGATAAGGTATAGGAAAAAGTGATTGTAAAGCTCTTTCTCTTTACCGACTTCCCAGCTTGAAGAGTGAGGTATTACATCTGGAGCAAGGTTGACAGGGGGACAAAGCAGTGATCTTCCTCGACGCTTTGGAGTTTTTACATTACTTTCAGCCTGACAAAAAATCAGGTTTCTTTATACATATAGGCCTACTAGCGGTTGGTGGTCTCTCTCTCTCTCTCTCTCTCTCTCTCTCTCTCTCTCTCTCTCTCTCTCTCTCTCTCTCTCTCTCTCTCTCTCTCTCTCTCTCTCTCTCTCTCTCTCTCTCTCTCTCTCTCTCTCTCTCTCTCTCTCTCTCTCTCTCTCTCTCTCTCTCTCTCTCTCTCTCTCTCTCTCTCTCTCTCTCTCTCTCTCTCTCTCTCTCTCTCTCTCTCTCTCTCTCTCTCTCTCTCTCTCTCTCTCTCTCTCTCTCTCTCTCTCTCTCTCTCTGAGTGAAATTCGTGTCAGGTATACAATAATTGAATTTTTAGAACTGTGAGGCTTACCGCGTTTAAACATTTGGAACAACGTCTACAGTGAGAAGCAGTTTTACAACGTCGGAATTTATCGTTTTTTACCATTTAGTTTTTCGCTCATTACTCCATCCAGAAGGAGTCAGAACGTTGAAATTTATCTAGAACTTTACCCGAATAAAAATAAGACTTTCAAAAAATACTACACGTCAATAGGTAAAAGCGTTCAAATAACAGGCATAATACAAACATATCGTAGTTGTCATAGTCGCGTTTCTACAGACAGTGAGACAAACATTCTAAGATTTCCGTACTTCCAGTAACGTTAAGAATTAGTAATTTATTAGGCAACTAGTTTGGAAAAATGAACGATTGTCGTACGAGCGCGAGGTTAGCGGAACGAGGCTTGTTGAGTTTCGATAATAGCTTGAGTGCCGGCGGTCGTGAGTTTCCAAACGTGATGCGTATGCTATTTTTCTGAAAATGTTATCGAAAAGACAGATCATGAGATCAACAGTGCGAAAAAAATATTTATCCGCACATGTGCGGATACAAACTGATATCACAACAAAATTTGTTTAGAACGGATAAAGCAGTCTTTCCATAGGAGGAGCTAGGTAATGATAAGCAGTCTTTTCAATACCATTTTCAGAAAATAAAAAGAACACACCTCTAATGTGCTGCAATTTAGAAGGTAGCACCAAAATCCGGTTCTCAAGAATACAGGATGTGAGGGTAGGAGAGAAAAATACAGTAGACAGTTGCGTATAGTTACCCTTCTTTGGTGAATCGAATCACGTCAAGCGACGTGTACAGCGAGGACACACAATTTTTACTAAGAACTTTTTTTCTATGAGAGCTAAAATTTTCATTTATGGTTTAAAATTTGTTCTGGAATAATACGAATATGTAGCGAAGATTTCAAGTCGATAGGTACAGCGGTTCTCGAGTTATAAAAGGACAGACAGACTTTGGATATATGTTACGGTAAATGACAATGACGTGAAAGGGTTGAGTAACATGGATGGCCGGTCAATGACTGTCACTCGCCGACAGAAAGTTGAGTAACGTGAATCTCCCAAGCAGCATCAGTCGTATGACGTTAATAACCGACGTATCACGTAATTAGCCAATTGATTTGGTAAACCATGTGGATGAATCATAGGTATAGAGAGTATTTTCGGCGATTCACGTCACAACTTGTATCGACGGGGTGAATGTTGATATTGGTTCATGCTGTAACTAGGAAAGAAAAAATCCTGTACTTTCATCCTTGTAGTGGCACAACACATTGGTTTCATTGGTAATGTATAGTGGAAGGTTGGAAGCACTAATTGTTCTGTGTACCCAAATTCAATAATAATTGTACATTGTTGTTGCCGTCTTTGTATACTTTAGTCTTTTTTCACAACGCTGTCATAGGTTCCTTATTTGCTACCATTTTCCCAAAGACTCCCTCAATCACGCCTCTAGGGTAGCCGTTGGCTACTGCGATCTGCTTTACCATCTCAATTGTATTCAGTACAGAGATGGCCCGGTAGTCATAGTTCAGAATTGCCGCCAACTTGTGCCTGGAGTGGTGGTTGGAGTCGTTCGAGAAGATGGTGTCGGTGTGCTTTTTGGTGTAAGGATATCATTTCTTCATTTTATTCCACATTCCCCACCAGGCCTTGGCTACTAACGAGAATCACCAGTTAATGTTTGATATTAAATAGTACATCAGAAGTTTTACCACGTCTCTCACGCATTCACGTGAATCACCGGTAATACACGAGAATTACCAGTACAATAGAGGCTCTTTAGCGTTTCACTATATGTATTCTCTAGTAAATCACATAAATTTCTTCATTACGTCATCTACCTTATAACATATATATATATATATATAAGGAAACCTGAAAATTTTTTTTATGCTAGTTGTGATCTAGGACCCCTAAAACGTCGAGAAAGTTCATTGCCCACTCCCCCTGTTGACCTTGCTACGGGTGTAATACCTCACTTTTCTAGTTAGAAAAGTCGGTAAAAAATATATATATTGTTTATCGGTGTTTTCCTATCTTCTTCTTTGTCCGGCTCTCTCTCTCTCCTTCTCTCTGTTTCCTTCTCTCTCTCTGTCTCTTCTTCGCTGTTCCGTAGTGTCTTCGGTTTCGAGTCTCTCTCTCTCTCGTTCTGTCCGTCTATGATCGTGTGTTTCAGAGTGCCTTCGTATCTCTGTCTTTCTCTCCTTCTTCCGTGTGTCTTGTGTGCGCTGCTTTGAATTCGGATGAAATGCGATTTTACACGTATGACGACCTCCGTGAACTGCCCATGTATGATTCCGAGTTATCGACCTATACGAGTCCGCGCGCTTAACCACTCGGCTACGAGTGCTGGAAGGTAAATTCGAGTTTGAAATGCAGCTATTACGATGTACACGTCGAACGGCAGCATTTTGAAAGCTGAAATCCCTGGCGGTATTTTTGCGTCAATAATTTTTCCGAATTTCAGTACATGAAATGTAGCTACTTGTGTTATTAAAAGTAATGTGTTTTTGAAATTCTTATTCACTCGTTAAAAAGAGAAGAAATTACTATCATCCATCGCACAAGATAAAATGCAAAAAACAAAGCAGGAGATGTATAAAAGACGACCGTACATTGTGATGTAGCAGCGTATGAGTAGAAGCAAACAAGTACAAACACATAGTACCTCGACATAAAAATTTATAGAACTTGTTGACACGGCTCTAACAGGATAAGCGAGACAGAGAGAAAAGTTCGTACCTCGTCAAAAAGTCGTAACTAAATTTAAACTTTGACCTAATCACGACCACCATCCAGATGTTTTGACTCTCACCTCAATCTCCCCTCAACCTGAGAGGACCGACCCGGGCTAGCTCCATCGGGGATCCTGGGGCATGAATACATCTTTCTGAGGGTGTGAGTAGCTGAAGATAGACCACGGTCAGTTTGTGGTTCACTTTTTGAGATCACGTAGGCTATACGAAATATCTTGATAATTGAGGCTAGTGTTGTCGCTATAGATACGGTTTCTACTTACCCGTCAAACAGAAGAAAGTAGTTTGTCGTAGTAATTTATAAATCTAGTAGCTAAGAGTCTACTATTTGTCGAAAAAAAGGAATAAAATCATAAACATAATCTCCGTCCATTCGGTGAAGTAAGTGAATGGACACTTTTACATATCTGAAAGTAAACCTGGACTGCATAAATCAGTCAATTGAACCTAGAAGGAAGAAGGGGACTACAGGTAACCTGAAAAGAGAAATTTAGAGAGATAGGGCCAAAAGATTCTTCACTGACAGCTCGCAGACCGCAGATATATTTCTAGGTATAGTCACCTTCGCGTCTAAATTTCGTCGGAGTCTGAGAAATCTCTGAAAAAGAATATCCATCGCCGCTCATCGGCATACGAGAAAAAGAGATTCGTTATCATCGCATAATATATGAAAATAACATTACATTCTACGTAGTATCTACAGCCATTTGACTAGCAAAGTATACAAACGATACCCCAACCGTGTACAAGGCTAGCAAAAGGAATCGCTTGTTGTTCTATCATAGAAATATAAGTTAGATAGCAAACTTGGTTTTTCGTTGTACGGCAGCTATCCTCCGAATCCAGGTAACTTTGGTCCTTTCTTTTCTCAATGTCGATATCACGGTGAAAGTGACGGAACGGTGAATCTGACGGATTTCACGA
Source organism: Aspidiotus rigidus (assembly GCA_035079385.1). Taxonomy (NCBI): domain Eukaryota; kingdom Metazoa; phylum Arthropoda; class Insecta; order Hemiptera; family Diaspididae; genus Aspidiotus; species Aspidiotus rigidus. The sequence goes on from JAVHKY010000052.1 coordinate 6,121,152, forward strand.
GCGTATCGTTGTTCGTATAGGGTAGCGTGTTTTCTATGGCCGTATGCGGCTGCCAACCTTTCTTCTTACGCGATGGGGTTTCGTAGGCGATGCCGCGTTTACACTTCTGCACAATTTCCATTCGTCGTAGGTACAAGTAAACTGTGGTACAGGGTTCGAGCCCCGGTTTTTTTTTTTTTTTTTTTTTTTTTTTCTTGCTTCAATTTCTTACAGTTTTCATTCCTTGCAATAAATTGTTTTTTTCTTCCATTCGAGTAATTTTTTGTAGCAATATTTACTCTGATTATTTTTCTTCTTAAAACGAAAGAACAGCATTATCAAATTTAGATTATTTTTTCGTGAAAATTTAGCATTATCAAAAACAATAATATTTTATTTCACAAGGGACAAATAAATAATGTTTTTATAAGACAATGGGTTCGTCGTCTGAACTGGACCAAGCGACTGCATGATCAGGCTTCAGTCATGTTGGAGAGGGCAGAGAAACGACTCAAGACTGCTGAAATTGGAATGAGCGTCAAAGTTCAAGTTCCAGAGGTCGATCGTGGACGTTCCGATCATCCTAATATCTTGGGTGTAATTATGGAGAAGAAAAATGAGATGTTTCGGATTGGAACTAAGTGGGGAATTTTAAAGCAACTGTACTCACGCAATATGTTTGACATTTGTAAGGAATCTTTCTTAAGATTAGATGAAGTGAGAGACTGCTCTATTTCGTTACGTTCTGCGGTTGGAATGGCATCTGTGAGTAACACGTCGCAAGGTTTTATTCGCTGCAATTGTAAGAGCAAATGCGTCAATGCAACCTGTGGACGTAAGAAGAAAAATGTTCTTTGTAATTCGAAATGCCATAGTAGTATGCCGTGCAATAATGAATAATTTCCATCTTCCTTCAATTTCATTTCCTTCTCTTTTCAATACATACTTTATACAATGATGATAGTTTGAATGAAACTGAAGACAAAGATGAACCAAGACCTAAACGACGACGAAAATATTGTGTTCGGAAACTAAAGCAAACTTATGAAACGTCGGAAGAAGCACAACAAGCTGTGCATTCCAACGAGATATGGAAGAAATGTTCATCCGTAAGTATAACTTTGGGTACTCGCGTCACATTTTGTTGTACTGCTGGCAAGTATAAAACTGAAGAATGTTCAGCAGGCATTTATTTGTTGTATCATTCAACTTCAACAAAAGTCTCACTTTTTGAGACTGAATGCGGACATGATAATCATACTGCTCAACGTGATCATGGTTTATCTGCTGAAATAAAGCAATTCGTTGAAGAAAAGTTTGAAGACGGTGTTACAAAAGTGACCGCTATTCTGGACCTTATTCTCAGATACAATTTGAAAGAACCGAAGAAATTGCAACTCAATTCTTTCTTGCAGCAGCTTTGTAAAAAGAAATATGGAGAACCTCGTATGTCCGCTGATGAAATTCGTCAGTACTGCATGAGTAAGACACCCATTCCACAGAATGATGATACAGCTTTTGTTCTTCACTCGTACATACTTGGGGAATACCACAAAGTGGAGAACCAGGACTTGAAAATTATATTCTCTACCAAACGTTTGCTGTCTATTGCAAAGAAGTCACCAATGCTTCAGTGTGACGGTACATTGAAGCTTGTGTGACAAGGGTATCCCGTGATAGTAACAGGAACGAGTGATGCTAATAAGAAGTTCCATCCATATGTACTTGGTGTCCTCAAAGGTGAAACAAAGGATGATTATGCGTTTGTTTTCCTAGCGTTGGTCACATTTATGCCAGACTGGAAACCAATCATACTTCTAGCCGACGGAAGCGATGCAATTACGGCTGCAAGCAGTATTTACAGAAGATAGGTCGATGGCGAGGATCATTTGGTGAATACAAGGAATATAGGTACAAAATTTGGAGAGTAGTTATCGACAAAATAAATATTTCAGAATCAAGTTGTTCATGTCCCCATTTCTGAAGAATCGCTAATGCAAACATCGTCTTGGGATGATGATTTGGCTATACTTGGTGAACGTACTGCCCACAGCAAAAGATGTACCACTGGGCTTAAAGAGGCAAAGAGGCCGACCGAAAAAAGCTACAAAAGCTCTGATGACAAATTTATTTGATAATTTCTTTTTGTATTGTAATTTAAATTTTTTGAGAGAAAATTTTGATATTTTGCGTAACATAATTGTGTGAATTATTATTCTGATTGCATCGTAGCTCCTTACTTTTTGTAAAAAAATTTTTGCTTGCATAAATTTTATTGTTTTGCGTTCAATTATATACTTCCCTTTCAATTTTGTTAAATTGAGTACAAATTTTTTGTTACAGCTAGTTTTTCTCATACTACATTTAATTGAGGTTTTTGTTGAATCAACATTTATTAAATTGAGAGTTGACTGTACCTCAAGTAGAGTTTGAATATCCATTCTGCACACTAGCAACCCCCTTCCAAAAAAAAAGAGAAAATTACAACCTTCTGTTTTACCTTGAAACAGAAATGGAATAAGTTTGGCCGCCATCTTGGATTTGGGCCCTAAGGAGACAAAATTCAACTTGGCAACCGCCAACCATGAAATTTAGATTCGGCGAGTGTTTTTACCCTCATAACCGATGGTTGCCCAAATGCCTCAAGAAATAATGTTGGAATGAAAAAATTAGTCATTTTTAGGATCGGTGCCCTAGCCAATTGTTCACTTTTTTTTTCTTTTTCTTCTTCTTCTTCTTCTTCGGGTAAGTTAAAACGCTGATGTCACAGCATAGTAGTCCACAACAACGTACAGTGTGGGTATTTGTTTTAATGGTACCGTGTCAATGAATGACGTGTATTTTGTTTATTTCTTTGTGCATTATTGCATTAATGCTTGTGCATTATTGCATTAATGCGTTTCAATCATATTGGATGTTCATTGGTTCCTTGTCGTTGATTCTGATGGCGTAATTTTCTGCCGAGAAGAGTTTTGTAGCCTATCTTGTTTTGTGTTCTTTCTTGTGTCTTTGCGTTCAGCGTAGGATTAATAAATTTGATTATTAATAAATTTGACTTTACAGAATGTTCAGATTATAAATTTATTTTTCTTCAATAAATACAAATGAAACGAGATTTTTTACAATGCAATGGGAAACTGAAATGAATAATTGCGAATAAAAACGTAGGGAACAGAATGACTTAAAAAGTTGATTATGGGTCGCGAATGCGGTATCCCGGCTGTTGACGATCGGTCGGTTGGGGAATTATCAATGACTATAATATTTCTCAACCGTAATCTTTTTCTGAATCAACTGACAAGAACAATGAGAAACATTACCAAAATAAGTCTCTTATCTTCCAAAGTACTATTGGCAGCCAAGAATATGCGGTTGGTCCGTTACAGTTAGTACAGCACAGTAATCTATGAGTACCTGTGTAAGAGAAAGATGAAGTGGGTACCTGTTGTAGATGAGCAAGTACTTTGTACTATGCTTATCTTACCTCTATAACATGCCTCCTAACATACAGATATTACTGGCTACTAATTAATAACACTACTAACTGTGGTGTATAATATGAGAAACCATCTACCAACCAGTATGATGGCAGATCTACTATAATAGGCTTATGGGCATCCCGCATTGCTTTTTTTTTTTGAAAAAAAAATATATATTTAGTTTTTCCACTTTAAAAAAAAGAAGAAAAAGAAGTCATTTTATTTTTGTTTATTCATCTCGCACTCATTGAATTCCTCCTTTCCAATGCCTGGAACCGGAGAAAAACCGTCGGATGGTAAACACTGCAAAAAGGAATCTGTTGGAACCACAAATGCAACATTAACAAATACCATGAACGGGAATCAAATAGCAATGAATACCGGTAATACTGATACTTCACCTCCAGGTAAAACGCCTAATGATATTGAAGACAAAATTCTTAGCGCTACTCCTGCTGATACCGACTTAATAAATGAACAAATAAATAACGCTGTTCAAACTGCGCTACAGACGCAATTCGCCAACTTCATGAATATGTTTAGCTCTTTACCAGGCTCTTCACGATTTCAGCAGCCAAATTTTTCCCTTCCTATTATTCAAAGGAAGAAAAATTATCGGGTAGTCCGAATTTCCAAATCTGGAATGCAAAATTGGAAACAGGGTTGAGATCGCAGAATTTGTTGGCTTACATTCAAAGTGAGGACGGTGATACGTCAGTTTCAGAAGAAATTCGCCGTATTTGTGACGCACAAACACTTCAATACATTATCGCAACAGTAAACTCTAAAATTGGTACATCGTTAATGCAAACAAAAACGACATTTGAAGCGTATCAAAAACTATCTCTAATCTACGGAGATCAGAAACTCACCGAAAATATTCGCTTAGAAATGAGACAATGAAGACTCATTTTTTGTCCATGGCACAGTCCGACGCGCTTTGTAAATGATTTCGATGCAATTATTTCAGACTATCGCACTATAGGAACAGAGTTTGAAGAAGAAACGTTGATCGCCAAATTTCTGTCCATGATTGACACTGAAACGGAATGGAAGGATAACCCATACATTATATTTTATAATATAATCCTTTCCCTACCTAAAGAATTTTGGACAATGGACATTGTAAAAGAAAGATTTCTTAATTTCAATACAAATTGTAAATTACCAAAAAGAGACCTCGAAAAACGTAAAAGAATTGATGACAACAATGGCAAGAATGATAAAGGCTACAACAATTGTACTGAGAAACGTCCTAGGATCGACCAAAGAACCCATCATCGCTATAAGCCGGGAACATCGCTCCAATACTGAACCAAAACGTCTATCTCTCACAGACCTGTTGGAAGGCAAAATACGAGTCAACATGGGGGATCTCTATTCTCTTGATCAGCGGGCAAAGATTCCAAAACTATTGGCAGAAGAGAAATCTCAGCTCAAATGTGGCAAGTGTAATACCTACTTTCACAAGGCTAGTGAGTGCCCCTACAACAAGAAGTTATGCACCAATGCTTCTTTTTTGGACACGGTCCAAACGAATGTAAACAAGGTAAGAAAACTAAAATTAAATCAATGCAACTTAATATTTTGGTAATAAAAATTCTGAAAGTCCGTGTACTACCAGTAATTCAAAACTTGATAATAATTTTATCACCAGTCATAAACTTGACAGTGCTACCTTTTCTAGTAATGTAAAATAATAATGATTCTGATTTATGCACAGATTTATCTATTTCTAATCAACTAACAAAATCAGGAGAAAAGGAAGTACCGGCAAAACGTTACAAAGATCACTTTATTTTTACTTCTTGTTCTGGTAACTTATAACAAATTTTGATAATTTAATTAAGAATTTTGATGTTGCAATTAGGTTTGAAGTTGACTCAAATGCTTCCCATCATGCTATGGCTGATCGGGAACTATTAATTAATTTTACAAAATATAAACAACCAAGACAAATTGATCGACCTAGCCATTAAAGCAGAGAATAATTACCCTCCTGGCTTTGGTTCTTTACCTATTCTGATTCAAAATGAGTTAACGCATCATATATTAATTCTGAAAAATGTTCAACTGATTGAAGAATTAACTCAGCCAATTCTGAGCGTTTCTGCTTTAAATATACAATTCAATACCTCAATAACCTTGAATGTTTTGGATGGTTTGATTGTTCGCAGATTGCCGGAGGAAATTGGAAAAATAATTCTTGTGAAAGAAGACAGCACGTACATTCTTGAAACAAAATCTTCCAAGAAAACTAATTTACAATTATTTACTGGTAGTGGTACTATTTTGTTACCAAAGAATATTAAAATTAAATGACTTAATACACGTAAAAAGAGAAATTTAAAGCTTACTCCACAGAAAATAGAGACCTTGAAGCAGGAGGGGGTTAAATGGCATGATTGACTTGGTCACATCTCTGCTCCCTACCTCAATCGATTAAAAACATATGCTCTGGGAGTACCAGCATTTATTTTTAATAAAACTTTGGCAATGTATGAAATTTGTAGTCTTGCTAAGATGATTCGTAAATCATTTGACAAGGATAGGGAACGTGCTATGTATCCCTGTCAAATTATTCACGCTTATTGTATTTGTAACGCAACCTTTATTTCAGAAAAGAGAGCGATATATGTAAAATTACGGATTGTAATTTCACGAATAATCCTGCTCACATGATTATTCACTGTCCTCTCGGTTCAATCGCTCGAACGCTGGGTAGTCGATAAGAACATACGTAGTTGTAGTTTTGCAGAGATAGCTGTGAGTCATTATAATAAGTTGTAAACGTGCGCGATTCCACGTGTAAAGATAATTTATCGATTCTCGATTAAACATAGAGCATCCAATTACAAATTTTTCAAACAGTAATTACTTTGTTACAAATCGATAAATTTTGTAACTCGTGTCAATCGTGTACGATAATACTAACATGTCGGTAAAAGTTCAGTTTACTTTGGCCTGTGAGGCATCGACTACCGGTGATGCAAAATCAAACGTGAAAAGTGTTAAGACGATACAAGTTTTCAGTGATTCGATAATCTACGCATTTCCTGCGACTCATCAACTGATCTCGTTCCATCCGGAACTAGCTAAACTTTCGTCAATCGAACAGGCGTTGAAACAACTTGATAAGCGTGGGAAAATTAGGAGAATCAAAGTCACTCTCGACGAAGAATTACGAAAAGTTTATATTGACGATGATGACAACATAGTTTTTTGGAAACTCTTCCTGGATGAGATAACCTCTCAAACTCTTCCACAGCAGTTTTCCAGTGATCAACCTACTCCTCCTACAAAGAGTCTCGCTTCGCTCATCAAAGACATGGTTTGTCAAAAATACACAGATAGGAAACATAACCCGAACCAATGGTTAGACCAATTTGAGAAGGAAGCTACAAGGATCAATATTCCGCAACTCCGCTTCAATGAGGCACTGAGATTGTTTCTAGATGGTCCAGCATTGGATTGGTATGAAATCAGCCTCAGTAAAATTGGCCTGGAAAGCTCATGGGCTACGTGGAAAACCAGCTACTTAGAGAATTTCGACACCAGAGGTTGGTCCAAAATATTATATGCATATAATTTTAAATATGTCGCGGGTCCCCTCACCGATTACGCGTTAAAAAAAAATCAAATTGTTAATCAATATCGAACCGTCCCTCTCGACTACGGCTCATATTAATTTAGTTGTTGTAGGTTTACCTGCTACGGTGAGAGAGCGGTTGAATCGAGCGGATATTGATACACAAGGTGATCTCATGTCTGCCTTAGGAAATTTAGAACACTTAGTGACAAAATTTTCAGAAAAAGTAGATAAACAAGCTAAACAAGGAGAAAATAAAAATGCATTTAATAAAAAATCTTATAAACCTTGTCCAATTTGCGCTAAATTAGGCAGTAATGATAGGTTTCATCCAGAGGCTAAGTGTTGGAATAATCCAGATAACCCAGATAATAAATTATCTTTTCAAAGACAAGCGCCCTCTAAACAAAATAAACCAATTCGTGCGGCAAACAATGTTGAATTGCAAGACGTACTTAATCAAATCACAAATCAAAAAAACTAGAATTGACTCCCCTCATTGAAATACAAGCACAAATAGATAGTCACATTGCAAGGGCTCTATATGACCCCGGTGCGAACGTATCTATGACAAATGAGGAATTTGTCACAAAATTCAAATTGAAAATTATTCCCATAAAAACGTTTGCTTGTAAGACAATGGGAGGAGTACGTTTCCTTACAGGAGTTGTAAAAGTTAATCTCAAAATTATGAATATAGAAAGTAGTGTCTGGCTATTTGTAGTTAAAGATGATAACTTTGAATATGATCTTCTTCTTGGATTAGACTGTATCCAGATTTTCCGTTTAAACATGGATTATAAACTAAATATAACTCAAACAAAACAAAAAAAATATATAAACAGGGACACTGTTAATAGAAGTGATCCTAAATCTAATAATCAGCCTATTAAGGTAAACTGGAATGAAGGTATTCCCGTAGATAGGTTCCATGCTGAAACGGAACATCTTCCCATCCAGAAAAGAAATGTAATAAAAAAATTAATAATTGATAATGAATCTCTTTTTGCTAAAAACCGATATGATGTTGGTACATTTACCGAGCAGGAGGCTCATATAAAGCTACTCGAAAATAAATTTGTAGCTAGAAAGCCTTATAAATGCTCCATAGAAGACCAAATGGAGATAGAGAAGCAGGTTTCTGAGCTTCTGAAGGTTGGCTTAATAGAAGAATCTTGTTCACCTTTCGCTGCTCCCGTCACCTTAGCTTTTAGAAAATCTGAAGGTGAAAAAAATCGGTTATGTTGTGATTTCACTGCATTAAATAAATTAGTAGTTCCTGAAACTTTCCCATTTCCCTCAATTGATGATATTATTATAAAAGCAAAAAATTGTAAGTGGTTCACCACCATCGACATTAACTCGGCCTTCTGGTCTATTCCAGTACGCTATAAGGATAGATACAAAACCGGGTTCATTACCCAAGAAGGTCATTATCAGTGGAAATGCATGCCTTTTGGGATTAAGATAGCATCCCCAACTTACCAAAGAATCCTGTCTGGGATTATAAAAAAGAATAATCTGAGTAAATTTTCTGTCAACTATATATTTTCGGAAACCTTTGACGATCACGTCCAACATATAAAAAAATTATTGGAAGCGATAAGAAAGGAAGGTTTTCGTATTAAATTTGTCAAATTCTCATTTGCAAAAAAAATCGTGAAGTATTTGGGTCATGTTTTGGAGGGTAACACCGTTAAACCAATGAATGATAATCTAATTGCCATACGTGATTTTCCAGTTCCGAGGAATAAAAAAAACGTAAGGCAACTATTGGGTAAAATTAATTTCTACCATAAATACATAAAAGATGCGGTTAAAATTCTAGAGCCATTTCATAATCTTTTACGTAAGAATATTGAATTTAAGTGGTCGGATCAGTGTCAAAAATCATTTATTAAGATAAAGGAATATCTCACTGCTGAACCAGTTTTAGCAATCTTCGATAGATTGAAGCCAATATACATCTACACCGATGCTAGCATCGAGGGAATTGGGGCTGTCCTCAAACAACCTCAATCCAATGGTTCCCTTATGCCAGTTGCTTACTTTTCTAGGAAACTCACGGAGGGCCAGAAAAAAAAGAAAGCCGTGTTTTTGGAGTGCCTTGCTATTAAGGAGGCTGTAAAATTCTGGCAATATTGGTTGCTAGGTACCCAATTTACCGTATATTCTGATCATAAGCCCCTTGAAAATTTGGGAGTTAATATACGTACTGATGAGGAGTTGGGGGATATGATAAATTTCCTGTCGCAATTCAATTTCAACATTATTTATAATCCAGGTAGCTCTAACGTGGAGGCTGATTGCCTGTCTCGGAATCCTGTTCTCAGTGCTGAGACTAATCTTGATGATAATATAATACATACCGCTAACTACTTAAAATTGGATGAAATAATATGTGATCAAAAGGACATAGCTAAGGATGAAAATACTAGGTTGGAAAATGGTGTATTATATAACACTAAAAATAATAAAAGAAAAATAATCCTAACTGAAAAGGGAGCTACGATGCTTGTGCATCGAGTACATAATGAACTAGGTCACATAGGTATGGACAGTCTCATTAGGACAATAACTCCACTCTATTGCGCTAAAAATATTTATAAAATAATAAAAGAAACTGCTAAAAATTGCACAATTTGTATAAAAAATAAAACCCGTAAAGGTAAGAAATTTGGGTTTCTAGGTCATTTAGGTCCTGCCACTGCTCCATTTCAGATCGTATCCCTTGATACTATTGGTGGGTTTGGGGGACGTCGATCCACTAAACGGTACCTTCACCTATTAGTGGATCATTTCACTCGGTATGCATATATCTCAACCTCAAAGTCACAAACTTCAGAAGACTTTGTAAAATTAATACAATCCATCAACGCAGGTAATAAAATTGACATAATCTTGACAGATCAATTTAGTGGTTTAACATCAGATAGCTTTGAGCAATATCTACAGTTCAACAATATTACCCACATTGTCACTGCGGTGGATGCAGCTTTCTCAAATGGTTTAAACGAACGTCTAAACCAAACTTTAGTCAATCGAATACGCTGTTGAATTAATGAACGCACTAACAATAGGTCATGGACAACAATTGCCAGACAATGTGTAGGAGAATATAATAAAACAATCCACTCAATAACAAAATACTCCCCAGAATATCTATTAACTGGAAAAACTACTCCTATAGTTCCTGTGGAGTTGGGTAATACGTTTGACTTGGACTCGGATCGATTAAAAGCTTATAATAACACGCTCAAAAACCATGAAAAAAATAAAGTAAAATATGATAAAAATAAAATAAACTTGGAATTCAATGTTAATGATTTAGTGTTTGTGGAAAATGGAAATAAAATGAACCGCCATAAACTTGACGAAATATGGATTGGTCCCTTTCCTATAATAGAAAAGCTATCCAAAACAGTTTATAGGGTAGCATGCGGCCCCTTAGAACGTGACAAAAGACTTTTACATATTTCAAAGTTTAGTTGTCTCGGGAGCGATTGTGCCCTTTCCCAAAAAGGGGGGATGTAAAATTACGGATTGTAATTTCACGAATAATCCTGCTCACATAATTATTCACTGTCCTCTCGGTTCAATCGCTCGAACGCTGGGTAGTCGATAAGAACATACGTAGTTGTAGTTTTGCAGAGATAGCTGCGAGTCATTATAATAAGTTGTAAACGTGCGCGATTCCAGGTGTAAAGATAATTTATCGATTCTCGATTAAACATAGAGCATCGAATTACAAATTTTTCGAACAGTAATTACTTTGTTACATATATATTAACCATTTTAGATGACTTTACTCGATATCTCCAAACACATGCCTTAAAATCAAAAGCACAAGTACCTGAATTCCTCGATCTCTCTCTAATGAAATTAAAAACAATGTTTCCTGAGAAACCCTATTTTCATACCTTCAGATCTGATTCTGGATCTGAATTTCCTAGCAATGAAACTTCAAAAATATTACAGAAGTATGACCTTGAACATATTATGTGATGAAGGTATAGTTGGACCTTCTCACATCCTAAGGGCTTTATGTAAAACGCGACACAAAGAGTATTAGGCTTTCATTGAAAAGTAAGACTTGACAATGGAAAACTATAACATCAGAATATTCAAAAGATAGTATCTGAAAATGTAACAGAATGCTCGTAAGCATACAGATACATGGGTTTATAAAGGTGGCTATTGAAGGGGGAAACTAGGAGCTAAATGGGGATAACCAATAATATTGTCTTAAATCTAAGGGGAGTAAATAGTGTCTTGTGCAAACTAAAGTAAAGGGTACATAGTCTTATACATAAGTGCATATAATATAATAGATAGTAAAGTGTGCAAAATAGAAGTAGGGATATGGATAGATAAAACGGACTAAGAACTGGAAGGAGACTACTAAAGGGAAATTGGGGAGTTAGTGGGAGTACGTATAAGTAGGGATAAAATAAGTGGGAGTTAGGATAAGCAATATACAACTTAATCATATGGTTAAACCTAAGTGGGGATAAAGTAGGGATACTTAAAGATACGTTATAATGGAAAAGTGGGAATATGATATGTGTGTACTAGTGTACGTGTATATTGTAACATTGTATGCGTTAAGCCTAATAATTATTTTACGTCGAACAAAAGGTCTACAACGCTCGTTACGATTGTGACGTCATGGACATGAATAAAAATACCGTTTGTCGTATATTTACATACGTTGGACAGTTATACAGATCGCGTCACAGATGAAAATATTGCGCCTGGCAATAAATTTGTCCCTCGCTCTACAGTTGAATTTTTAGTAGGTTTTCGAGATACTGGCTATACAACCTATAATCCTAAAACAAGAAAGACTTCAGACATGTGTTCAGTAGGAATAAATGAAGATGTTAAATACAAAGATCTCTTTCATCATATTCAGGATATGAATTCCATTGAATTTATTCCTGTTAATGAACTAAAAAATGATACAATAGAGAATGCGTGTGATCCTCATATTGCTAACTCTTTGTCTACAGCACATGCTCCGCATGATGCTCCATTGTCCTCTGACTGTGATTCTTATATATTAGAAGACTCAGAAATTATTGAAGAAACTTTAGATTTTGACTGGGATGACACCTCTCTTCCCATATCTATTAAATCGTGTAAGTTACCATCAGCCTATGAATCTGAAATTGGGCAATTTGATAACAAATTTCTTGATTTAACTCTTGTACCACTTACCTACAAACAACCCGTTGAACATTTCTATTGCGGCAGAATTGTGGATGCGTATACGCGGCCTCCACTACACCAATACACACGCAAATACTCGTGTAAATGTATGTGTGTTGTAGCTGCAGAAAAGTTGTAACACCACGACTTCTCGCACCCCCACAATCACACTAATTTGCCATCTTCTCGCGTATACAAGTGTAGTGGTGGTACAGTTGTACAAACACTATTTTGCACGCCCCTAGTTTGCCTCTAATTGACGGCTAACTTGCGTACACATGTGTAGTGGTGGTACAGTTGTATGCACACTTTTTGCGCGCCCCTAATTTGCCACTAATTGACGAATGACTGGCATATACATTTCTAGTGGTATTTTGGCGGCATAACTCCTCTTATACGCGCTTCTAACTTGCGTATAATTGACAAATATCTTGCGTACAAAGAAGATGAAGCAGGAGCTCTTTCGAGTACAATTTTTTTCATTTAAATTGATTATTTTGTCGTCTCAAACAGTAATGTTTCTTGGAACGTTGTATCTTCAATTTTTTCAAGCCTCAAGGCAGAAAAAACATCTATTTGGCCCAGTCGTCAGAATTTTTTTCATGTTTAATACATTCATTCAACTTGGAACTGGAAGTCGAATTTTCCAAAGCTCCTCTTCTCATACAAGAACTATCTGTACAAAGGGCGTCAGTAAAGAAAAATTTATCACAGAAAAATCATTAAAAAAAAAATGGACAACCAAATTCAGTTTGAAATTTTAGCTCAAAATATCTCCGCAACAACGAGTTCAAGCAAAAAAATTATAAGATTAAAAATTGAAGAACGTCTCTTCTTCTACTTATAAGATGCATAATCACAGTTTGGATACATTCAGTAACAAAGTAGAGATCCTTAGGAATATGCCAGCAGACGCCCTTATTGCTGAGATGAAAACAATCATGGTTAAAAAAAACAACGGTTTCCTTAACAAAGTTGAACGAGGAGCGCAGGGAACCTGTTTTATGGTAGAAAGGGTGTTGATATCGAGACTGATTCTAAATTGAAATCTTGAAGGTTTTTAAAATTTGTTCAAATCTCCCTCCTATTGTACACAACTCGAAAGTCGACATTTTTCGAAGTCCCCCTCCTATAATTCGACAATCGAATTTTTACAAGTTTTTGGATTGACGGCGCACGTCGTTTTTTCCGACCCCCCTATAAAACAGATCCCCTGTTAGAAAAAATTTCATATGAGAGATAGTTTATGATCTAAAACACACAAAAATTAGGTCTCTGCAAAAAGAGCGTCTGTCACACGGACGCAATTTATACAGATGGGTCCTTGCATATTGTGTAATATGAATGTTCATAGATAGGCCAGCAAAATTTTCCCGATTACAACTGGTACATATATTTGAAATTCAAATATTCATAGATCCAAAGGTCGTGTCTGGCTAGTAAAGACCGGTTTAACTCTATGAAAGAACCCGTGAGTTTTTTTCCTGTCCATACCTCCAAAGCCTCAGAAAATGTGACCGAGGAAGAGAAAAGGCGTGACCGTTTGTTTCGGCGCGGACGTCTCGACTCGGCCGTTTGGACGCCAACGTTTAGGTACGAATCCTTTCGGCGCCACAGTAATTTTGACGGTTCAGTTATTTCGAAATGTGTTCTTGCATAAAAATATCGATATTTACAAAAGTATTTAAAAGAACGAAAATAGTTACTAAAATTGAATCATAAAATTTTTATAATGGTAATTATAAATTGTATGCAATCGCTCTGAGATATTCGATCGTGCTTCGATTTTTATAATTGCAGACGATTCGGAGGAGCCGTTGATCTTTTGAAATGTATTTTGATCATTTTAGCGGCAAAATGGCACCGATTTCCGAGTGTGTGTAGTTTACATTTCGACCCTTTAGCGCTGACCTGATCTTTCTTACAAATCGCCACAGATTAGGATGCGAGTACCCAAAGTGCTGTTGCAGGCGATGCTGATGGCCAGCTTCAGCACTGTTATTGGTTTGGGCATCGCCTTTCGTGGTTCGTGAATGTACATTCCACCTTCCTGACGAAATCGTGGGTGTTTTCAAGCACGACCCCGCCTCCCTGGACGACCAATATAATTATCCTCAAATTCCATCAGGATTTCCAGCGATTCATCAACATCATCTTTCGTCATCGAAGAGAAAATTGTCCGCGCCGAAACAATATTTCACCAGAAAAGGCATAAAGACATCTTATTATAGAGGGCAAAATGGAATATTTTCCGCCATACATAATTTTATATAATTCATTGATACACAATTGTTATTTAGTCTAAAATATATTGAACAGAATCACAAATTCACCTTGTAATGAGCGTATTTTAATTCAAAATTCATTTTTAATTCTTATATTATTACAACAGCACCTATACTAGTATTTCTTCCTGAAGGTTGATAGGTCCCCGTTAGGTCAGTTAGTTAGGGCGCGACAGATAAGTGAACGCGTTCGAGCCCCGCATGGCTGAGGTGACATGATGAGGAGTGCCTCAAATAATTTTTTTTTTCGCACTTTTTCCCTTCATTCTTTTTGCACAGTATGTTTTGTGAATGTAATTGTAATTTTATATTAATTTTGATTAAAAAAGAAAATAATAATGATAATAATAATAATAATAATGGGCCCACAGTGGTAACAAAGTTGGTAAGCAGCTACTTCACAACTACAAAAGAAGACAGTGGTAAAACAGTGGCTAAACAGCTATTTCACCCCTTCCCGTGTGTACGCAAAGTAGTGCCGTTGAAACCACTGAGGTTCCTACAACTACAAAATAATTATCATCAGACTGAAATTCTGTGCTAGCTAAGATATGGCACCTCGGTTTATTAGTTTTTTATATCACAACGGTTTTTAGCTATTTTTAACGTTTCATAAATCGTACAAAAAATACATCTACAAATTGTAAAAGAGAATAAAATTCACGTCTTTTCACGGCTCTGCCGTCGTTTATTCTCTTCTACAATTACTTGCATCCGTCGCGACAAGTTTTTTCCTATTTGTACATATACAAAGTACAAATCGCATCGTTTTAGCTAATTTTCGCGCTTTTCGGACTCTTCCTGGCGAGGAAACGTAAGGGACGAAGGTTGTATTTTTACTATTATAGATTATTCAGTCTTGCCACCTGCCGGCGCGCTAAAAATCTTATCGTATACCTATCAGCCGAAGAGAAAACGTCCTCCACGGTAATGTTTATTCACCACAATGTGAAAACTTATTATTCACATTTCAATGGTTCTGTAGGATCTCAAGAAAATAGTTGAGCAAGATAGTTTTTTTTACAGACTGTATTATCAATGAGTGTTACCTAATTAATACGGTCAGTATGTTTATTTTATTTTGAAATTTTATTTTGTGTATGAGGCTCCCTAACAAATATTTACTTCACGTACAAGAACCTCTAAACCTGCCCAAGTGACTTTTGAAAAAATGTTTAAGTTACAGATGCAGTTCCATTCTATAATTGTATGAGTTGTGATTCCCAACCCTTTCTGTATTACGTACAGTTGAAGAATATTTAATAATTAAACATCCACCGCACAAATTCTTGTTGAGCAAGATACACAATCATATGGCTAGTTCTTATCAACATAATTATGCTAATTAATGAAATAGTTCATAGACTGTCTTATTCACTAATCCTATGCTATTTTGAAGAGAGTCTTCCATTTTGTGTACAGTACAAATTCTTGAAAGCTGAATTCTTGATAAGTACGTATGTGTTACCTAATTAATGCGGTCACCACGTTTGATGATTACATATTGTCTAGTATGACATTGTTCCTCTAAGAAGTATGAATATTTTTTTTGAAGGAGCTATTGGTACTGAATTGTACAAATTCTCAAAAGCATAAGTTTTTTTAGACGTTTAATGAACAGTGAGTATTATCTACAAAATTGCATCCAATAAGTGTTACTTAAGACAAACTTCACTTTACCATATTATCAACAGTCATGAAGGAATGCGATATCAGATGAATAAGAAATGATCTGAAATTCAAATTTCCAACAAAAAATAAAGCATAAACAGGATGTACCAGCTTCATTTGTACATTTGGTGGTATGTATTCATGATCTCCTTACTTATGAGGACACAAAATAGATGTCTACAATTAATCCATTTCCTTAAACTGTCCTCAACTCTTCAAGTCTTAATGTTGTTTTGGTTAAATTGTACTAATTAAAATGGTTTGTAGCTTAGATGATAATAGGAAAAAAGAAACTACATCTTCAACATGATAAACAATGTCAAAACACCAGAATCACATTCATACCCTCCAACTTTTATTTTTCAAAAAGTTTCCATACAGTAGTATATTAATTTATTACTTTGAAAAAATTCTCGACCATTTTTATCAAAAAATCTGAAAAAAAGCATCAAGCTTCACTTATTTGCTCGTGATATCCAAAATACATAATGAACAATTATCGTCAAATTGAAACATTCACACAAGTGATTTGTTAAGCTACAATAACTTAAGAAATGGTAATGTAGAAAATATTGAAATCCCTTCAATCTTCAAGCCTATTATAGCGCCAGATAATCTTTCCCACCATCTGAGATTGTTTTTGAAGTATGGAATTCAGAGTATACATTATTTTCCCGCATTGGTTTTGATCTTTCCTTCATGCAGATGCGCATATGTGCTTTCAAGTTGACAAATCTATCAAAAGTGCTACGGCAATATCCGCAAGTGAAACTTTTTAAATTCTTACAATCTCCTGAGATCATATGCTTTTGAAGCAAATTGCTACTTTTAAACGACACTTTACATGAACACACATACTCCATTCCCTCTGATGGATGACAAGTTGAATGTTTTTGAAGATAATATTCATTTAACGCATAGAATTCACATTTGTCGCATTTAGGAAACTTGACATATGGCGGAGGGGTTACATTATGTTTAACAAAAAGGTGATAGAGTTGCATGTTGCGTTTTGATGACTTATATCCACAATGAATACAATATGCTGGATTATTGAACTCTCTATGAATGGTATGTAGATGAATACGATAACTGTAGTAGGAGCCAAAACTTAATGATTCTGGACCACAATCCTTACAAGTCCATGGACCATTGATATTTTCGTTAGGAATTGTAGCGTTGGTTTTGACAATGTTAACTGCATCAGTCAAAGGGCTACCTTCTACTGATCTTTCAAGCAACTTTGAAATAGTAGATGATGGTTTATTTAAGGAGCCTATTGTATCAATATTTGACATATTTTTAGTTTGTTTGACAATAATGGCTTTACTAAGGCTACTATTTGTGAGCATTGCTTCCTTTAACTTTCCAGTCATTGTTCCTTTCATTGGCACAATTTTGATGCAAACGTTCTTGCTCTTAAATAAAGGATTATTCTTGCACAAGTCAACCAACTTATTCATTTGTGTTGGGTTTTCAGCACCTTTGACTTTTATAGCAAATACTCGCGAGCTCAAATCTGTTGCCATTTGACAGTTATTGGTATTTGCACTCAGAGGGGTGAAGAGAGTTGTATCACTTGATATTTTATCAACAACAGTTGAAAGAGCTGAATTGAGTACCTTTGTGGAATGTAGACTATTCTCCTTAATGTCTACTTCTTCTTCTAAAAGAGTGTGATCCAGTGAATCAACTCCATTGATATCACAAGAAACTGCTGCAACATCAGGTTTACTCCTAAAATTTGGCAACATTTCAATTGTACTCTGAACTTCGGGCAGTTGAGACAAATGTTGACTTTCTTCCACATTCAGAGTCTCATTTACGATTGAAACAGGATATGACTTCGGAATATTGTCAACTTCTGGATCAATGTTTTGGACAACAGACAAAGAACTGTCAACGCCGTCATTTTCAGTCAATACTACATCATTTTGTGCAGTTGTCAAAGGTGTTACAAGTTCACTTGATTTTTCCAAATTATCATTAATGGTATCCACAGATCGAATATTTTCACATATATTCACATTATTTGAAGAACGTACAGATTTTTCAACCATCTTTTTTGTAGAATTACTGAGAACAGATCTACTTGCATCCAATCTCTTATATTCTTTTAACGGTACTAACGATGATATCAGAGAAGTAGATGTAGAGGCAGAAGGTTGGCTGCTCAAATCTTTGGGATAGGATATATTATTTACTTGATACTTGCAAATATTAGACATGTAGTCTGTTTTAGATGGGTAGGAAACAACAGATTCAGATTTCTGGAAGTTGGATGAATCATTGTTTTTTAGACCACATGGAGGGGTATATTTGTCAAACGGACTGTATAAAGTGTTTATATGATTTCTACGGTGTCCAGAAATTTTTAGCTTTTCAAGGAATTGTAAGTGACATTCTTCCAATAACCTTAAGCTCTCTGGATTTGAATACAGTCTTCTTGTATTGTAGGTTACATCTTGGAAAGTAGATCTACAGGAGCTTGCTTCTAGTTCCATGTCAGATATTTCAAACCTAGATGGTGTGGGACTGGTGAGGTTCCTAGAACATACAAAGATGAATAAGTCTCCTGAAACTGTAAAGAGAGAGAAAAGGAATCAGCTTTTCTTTAGCTCATGAAGATTTGATAGCGTACAATTATTAATTTTAAATTGGGGAAACTTAAGACACATTATAAAAAACCTATAATGACAACGTTAAAAGTCTGATAAGGAACAAAGTTCAGACTGGATTATTTTTCAATATGTAGTACTTTCATTATCTTCAATTGCTTTAATCAATATACTCGTAGTTCTTCAATTTCTTTATTGTACTTGCTCACATTGCATTTCTCAACACAAATTTCATATTTTTCAAACAATGGATTTCACAAGAAATCTGAATTTCCAACCTTTTTTCTCTTTCACAAGTTGCCTATATTTCCTTCAATGAACTTAATTATCGAAAACGATTTTTTATTTGTGCAAGGATTTTGATCAAGTAGATAAAACAATAAGGCTTTTCCCGCACACAAATTTATTTGAAACGTAACATTACAATTACCTTGTAGTTTTTATCAAACAAAACTGCACAGAAAATAAAATCAAATGAGGAGTTGAAATGGAAAGTAAACAAAATGAGATAAACCAGATTCCAGTCCCCTGCCATTACAAAGAACACCAATAGCAAAATCACAATCCATTATTATCATCAGTATAAAATATAAATAGATCCTATGAACTCAACATCAACTTTTTTCTTTGATCAGTTCATAACTTTTTATTTTTTCTTCATTGTATCCCGAGAACCAAAATAAAGATAGAAAATGTGAAAGACATTACTACTGGAGAGCAATTCTTCAGCAAAAAGAAGAAAATGAATTCAATGAAGAAATGAAGTGTGTAGAGGAGAATATCATGATTCTGCACACAAAGATCTAGAAGCTGCAAGAAGAGAAAAGTAAACTTGACAGAAGGCAAATAAAGGCTTTTGAAAATAGAGGTGAAAGATCTATGCAAAGTTATCAGAATTGCAGAAAAATCATGGTGAAGAAAGCCCCCTTATTCATTCAAAACTAGTTCCTGACTCCTGATGAGATCAACCTGTGAAGAGTAAAGCAAAAAACACTCACGCAGGATTCCCGGTCACTTTCACGAAGCGAATCTCACGAGAAGCACATTTCACGAAAGACATTTTCACGAAAATTGCTTCTCCCGAATACAATTTCACGAAGACGTTTAGTCGCGTGAGTAGTACACGACTTTTCAACCACAATGCAAAAATCATTGAGAGAGTCACTCCCTCTCTTTAAATTACTGTCCATCATGTCAAATATTTGTAGAATGAACAATAAAAGTCAGTTTATAAATTCTATCACTATGACGTCACATCAACTGATAACAGAGTAAAAATACCTACAATCCAATAAGGAAACCTGAATTTAGTTTTAATTTAGGCTACGAGTCATCTAAAACCTACGAAACATCTCCAGAAAAACCTCTCCCCCTCCCCAAACTGCTACGAGACTATAACACTTGATTCTGGGATCTTTGCAAATTGATATTTCGATAACTCCCAATATCATTAACCGTAACCTACAGAAATCGTATCAACTCCATTAGAAACGCGCTGAGGAATTACTATCAATTATTTGTCAAAAAAATTGTTGGTACCCATCTTAAGTTATGAGACTATAACTTATCTGAGTCTCGAAAAACGATGGTTTCCTTAACAAAGTTAAACGAGGAAAGCAGGGAACCTGTTTTATGAGTCATATGGGATTTGATATTGAGAATTCGGACAGCCTAGTTCGAGATAAAGCTAGTTTCAAGAAGGCCTAGACATACTGTAAGCCTAGTATAATATAGTTTGACAGTCTAAATTTTTCTCGAATCTCAAGCTATATATGATAGGAGGGGGACTTGGAAAAATTCCTATCATATATGGCTCAAGAGTCGAAATTTTTTCAAGTCCCTCTCCTATCATATATGGCTAGAGAATGAAATATTTTCCAATTTTTTTGTTGGGCTGCGCACGACAAATTTCTCAAAAAGTCCCCCATACAACAGGTTCCCTGTTAGAAATCCAACCAGGAGTTTTCTGAGATCCGCGGACAAAATTTTATTTATGCTAAAATATAGGCCTATACGCACAAAGAAAGCTGATTCTTTTCAGGCTGAAAGTAATATAGGGCCTTCAAAGCGTCGAAGTATACTGTATATTATGCGAGTTTCTCAAGATTCCTGGCATCTCTTAATGCTATCTCTAGCTAATATTCCTCTCGTACACTCATAAATTGTAATCACGCTATCATCACCATTTTCTATGCAAACTCCATCCCAAGATTCTTCATCTGGGAATCCAGCTACAAGGAGGTCCCGAAAAACTAAAAAAATCAATGTCGAAGCCAAAGAAGCAACCAATCACCTACCAGTCAACCCCTCATTCCTTCCCTCACGCTTCGACATTTCCAAACGTATTAACAAAATACCCAACTTTTCTAGCTAGAAAATTCGGTAAAAATATAAACTGGTTCACTCGTTAGTCTTACCTCAAATCTCACTCAAAAAAGGCAGTCTAAATGGAAAATGGTATTTCCATCTCCTGAGACACCTCAAATCAACTATGAACCACTATCAATTATACATACATGAAAAAATTACGTATAAATCAATAATTAATTAAGAATGAAGTCATCAAGGTAGTCTCGCATCGGCACACTTGATGAAGATTAAAAAAAATTGTACTTAATCATTTAAACTCAACTAATAATAATGAAAAAACGAACAACAGGCCATTGCCACTATCCTTTCAAAAACAAATTAAATTTGACAAAACGAAATTCAAGGCTCTCTGGGCTGTGGGAAGCGAGATACAAGGGTACTAAATTTGAATGAGATATCATCGAAAATAAAATTCAACCCTTAGTCCAGAATGAACCAAGAATGAACGTATTGAATGATAAAAGGTTCTTCATCACAATACACGTACTGATAACAATATAAGAGGTAAAAGGATAGGGGATCCCTTTTCGTAACGTAAGCAGCTACTCGCAGCTATTAGTAAGAAGCTACTTGTAATGGTGAAAATTTTTTCAAAAAAGTGAAAATTTCTCGAGAACTACTCATCCGATTCTCAAAACAATTGCAGGTGCACATCTTCAGATGTAATACTACAATATGGCTGAGTTTCAAAAAAATCCATCGGGTAGTTTCGGAGGAGTTCTACGCACAAAAAAATCTTATATATATATATATATAAGGAAACCAGAAATTTCTTTTAATGCTAGTTATGATCTAGGACCTCTAAAACGCCGAGAAAGTTCATTGCCCCCTCCCCCCATTCACCTTGCTACGGGTGTGATACCTCACTTTTCTAGTTAGAAAAGTTGGTAAGACTTCACTGGTAATTGGTGTCTTAAGCAATTCTATTGACTGTATACCAACCAAACCATAACCGCACTGTGAAAAAGTTTTCTTTTAGCTGGATACAACTACAAGAGGGCGCTGCGTGTTAAGAAATGGGTGTAACAGAGAAGGAATAATGTTCTCTCTCTTTTGCTCTGCCGGTTAACACGCAGCGCAGTCTTGTAGTAGTATCCAGCAAAGTGAAAACTTTTTTACAATGCGAGTATAAGTCTAATACAAGTATAGTTAATCGCAATTGCTGTCAATCTTAATCAAGTTCATGTGAACCCTTTCAAACTTTGATAAAAAAAAGATTAAAAAAAAAAAAAAAAAACGCGGTGGGAATGAAGGTCACGAGCGACGTCACCATTGGTTTCCATCATTGTGCCGTGACCAATATCTGTTGATATCTCTTGTTAATCACGCGGAAGCATAGGTATCTGGCTGTGACTACTACATGCCGCAAAAACATAGTCGACCAAAATGTAATAAGTGACAGAAGCATAGCAAAATGACCAAATAAGCAATGAACATTTGTCGAGGTTCAGTTCAACAATAATAACACCAGGAGTGCAATACACCTGCAACAAAACATTGGCCAGAGCCTATTCCACACCGTATACAAAGAGTACTAGCGGGAGCTTATCGCTCTATGTACTTATATTTCAATATAATATAGGCAAGATGGGTGTAAGATTGATCGGATATCATTATAATCAAGTATTATCAAAGGGTATTATATTATTATTATTATTATTATTATTATCATCATCGCCAAGGGAAATAGAAAAAGGTACTCACGTTATCAATCCGTACGTTCTAGATCCACTCAGTTTTTGCTGAAGATATGGAAACCTGTTGAGGAAGAAATTTTATAAATAAGGTTATCAACTTTCAAGTTGACTACGTCATTTTTTTAAGGTTGGCGTTATTTGTAGGTAGCATACCTACGGCTAAAACGTTATTCATAGGTAGTATCCTTACGGGTAAAACGTTATTTGTACTAACTTCTCGCAGAACCAACACTTGAAATAGCACTGGACGAATATCGGAGCCTTATCTAATCAACTTCTCCATCTCCTTCATGGTTGCCAAGTATGAGTTGAATTGCTCAGTGCCATGACACGACACCAGGGTGGCTATGTTCATCATGACGGGTGAGATCAAATTGTAGGTACTTCTCGTGAGTATTCAAGGTTCTTGGCGCGCACGAGTCTACATCATCCACAACATCAGTATCAAGGGAGGGTGTTGACTGGCTGGTAGAAGCAAGAGTACTCTTGTAATACCGTGAGAGGAATTGAGCCTAGGAAAACCCAGAACGAAGGGAGCCAGTGTCGTGTTCCCGCTTCAGCAGGATATGTCGGCATGGTGCTTGGTGGTTGCAAGAAAATGTATAGGTGCACTGCTTGGTTTGACAGTCATATGTGCAAACTTCAGTGTCGTACATCTCGCGAACGCCTCCATCTGCAATACTCATGTACTGCCTGCGTTCTTGCAGGGCCTTCAAGCTTTTGTGAAAAAGCATGTGCATCCACGCTCATTGAGCTTCAGAGACGCTGCGAGAAGTTACTACCTACAAGATAATTCCTGCGTCATACTTCAATACAGAAATATTTGTCACAAGATATGATAATATAGGGCAACAAGATAATTCGTGAGTCATTGTACTATACCTACGAATAACGTTTTAGCCGTAGGTAGTATACCTATGTATAATCACTTCCTTTTTTTAAATCAAGGTATAAAATCTGGCAAGACTTCAAACACAAACTACCAACAATAATGGGAACAAATTAAGAAATTTATGACTATCTAGAGAAAACCATCATAGTTCAAGATTGTGAGGATAATCTTCAAACCACAACTATTGGATAGAAACTTTTTTACCAAATTTATATTCAGCAGCTCAAAACGACTTTGGAAAAAAGAAAATACCAATACTGAATATTTTGTAATAAATTCACTGAAGATAGCCTATGTCTTGAAATTAGTTTTTTATTCATTTATTTTTAAGAATGATAAAAAATTAGAAATTGTTACGTAATCACAATTGAGCCAACAAATAATGATAATGATCGTTTTTTTTTTTTTTTTTTTTTTTTTTTTTTTTTTGGGGGGGGGGGTTGGGAGCTTTGTGACTGTTCAAAACGGGTCATCAGCTCGCGTTAATTTATATGTTCAACATTTATTGTTATTATTATGTTTTATGTGTGATTCATTGTTAGAGTAATTGGAAGAATTTGTTGGAAGTAATATGTGGAGCGTAGGTAGTGGAGAGAGTTGAGAAACGGTAGGGGAAATAGCAAATCATAGTAGTTATTAAAATACAATGATCCCTTATTGGTTTGCATTTTTTAAATCAAAAATCACTTCAATTGTAAGAACTGAAAGAGGAAAAGCAGTTAAAATATTTGGAAAATGGAATTATAAGGCGGTATTCTGCCTAGAAGGAGTAAAATTTCATAACTGTTTGACAAAGGAAGGAACACTGGAAAGAATTTTGAGAAAAAATAATCCGATGAGAGAAGTATAACATGATTTTCAAATTTCTAAATACTCTTTCTTTTTAACTTACAACGTTAGTGAAAAATTTACCTAAGAATTCTGCTTAAAAGTATTGATTTTCATTCACTTGTTATTATTATTACTAGCAGCTTGCGGCTCCAGACGGGCTCGCGCTTTGCGCTCGCAGTAGGGCACGCCGCCGACGGATTATCACTTGCCCTGGAGGTAAGATACCTACTACCTACACGACAGAGCGGATTTTCATGTGTCATGAGAGCTCATAACGTTTTCCCCTTTGTCACCCAGTTCACTGTTCCCACCAGTACACACTAACACGTACGCAATTCCAAACTCAATCAACAAACAGCCCACTGCCATTAAATTTTTCAGAATTTCTCTAAAACTTCATTAAATATCACGACAAAATATCTAACCACTTTCTCTGATAATAACATTCTACTGGAACTGGATAATTCGATTGATAAGTAAATCAATTAGTACCACGATTCTACACATCGTATTTACGCAAGTGATCAAAAACACATCGAACTATTCCTACTATTCGGATATTTTTCAATTTACTTGTGGTATTATTGTACCTAGATTACATCTCATTGCTTCTCTGTTGATTTAGCGCATTCGAGTTCCTGAGAACCAAAACATAAGGACCTACCTACATAATAATTTGAAATTTCACAATTTGCAAAAAGCCGAAACTACATGCGATCAAGTATCATCAGTATTGTCGATTAAAATATCTACCTCTTCTGACATTATCGAACATTTTCTAATATTGTTCCGCGATTTGTGGAATAAACCTCCTAGTTTTTCTTTCAATTTCGAGCACTCTGAAAGTTCCTGCGGACTAAAACATAAGGACATACAAAATAGTCCGACGATAATGAAAATTTATCTACCCGTATCCAACATTTTGATTGATAAATAAATAAGGCAGGTATCACTTCATGCGATCGAAAATCGCGTTCTGTATTTAGAATTCGAATCACGATTCTATTTATGCAATCGATCAAGAACACATCAACTTAGTCTTTCTATCCGATCAACTTCACTGATAAAAGAAAACACAAATCCAGGGCGGTTATTTTGTATGGGTGTTTTCAGGAAATCCTAAGTGTTCAACTTTTTGCTAATCCTAGTTCGTTCCAAAAATCATAACTCACCAAAAGCCGAAGCTAGATGCGATTACAAATCAATAATACTGACTAAAATATTTACATCTTTGAATATTATATCCAACAATTTTCAATTTTGTTTCCTTAACCTTATTTTCGGCAAAATAAACCATCAGATCAGTTCTTTTTCCATTGAAATTTCAACAGTTTCAAACCTATGACTATACAAACTACAAACCAGTGGTACTATAGTCTGTCCCCAAATAAAATGGGTCACGTAAAGAAACCCCCAAACCGCTTCCTCGCATCATAATCAATTGACGGTTCCGTATGTGACATCAAAACGAGTGTCCTTGAAAACTCACTGGAGGTTAATGTTACCTCTTATGCAACCCACGCGTTTTTCTTCATTATCTCGGGAAATATTACTCCAAATAAAAAATTGGCAAAAACAAAAATTATTCCTTTTGTGATTTCCCATCCAATGAGTCCAAGGTCGGATTTTTTCGACACAAAAATTTGAAGTTGACTTCATCTGATAGGAAATTAAGAAAGACGAAAGTTTTGTTCTCATCAATTTTTTATTTAGAGTAATATTTCTCCAGATAATGAAGGAAAACGCGCGCGTTGCATTTGGAGTGCTGGTAGCGATCGTGCGCTACTGTCGACTCTCTTACAGCCGTGACCATGTACAATTTCCCATTTAACTACCTATTAACTAATCTCAAAATATCTTGGGAACGAAAACTTTAATTAAAAAATTGAAAAGAATAAATTTGATTAGCCTTTAAATATTGTCTTTCAAATGAGACCATTCTCATCTTGGTCTGAAGACTTCCGGAAAATGATCAAGTTCTTTTTTTCCACACCATTGAAATTGTAGAGCGCGACTCTTTCGCGCTTGCACTCCAAATAAGGCGCTTGCACTCCGAATAAGGCGTAACATTAAACTTCCCTCCAACGAAAATGTAAACAAAACGAAGTGGAACGACCAATAAAGCGGGTCCTGGGTTTGTTTACAGTGACCCATTCTATTTGCAACAGACTATACCACTGGTTTGTAGTTTGTATAGTCAAAGTAGAGCACTAGAACTGATACAAGTGAAGACATACGCCATTTTCTATCGTTCACAAAATCCTCCAAGGTACAACCCGTCACGCGTAGCATCGCAGAGCAGCAGATTTTGGGTGTATTCGTTGATCTACGATGTTATGCGACGAGCGATGTACCTTGGAGGGTTTCTGCACAATAGAAAATGGCGTATGTCTTCACTCGTATTGTTCTCGTGCTTTAGTCAAAGTTTCAAACCAAAACAGCGGAGTAATAATAATAATGACAGCTTGGGGGAAAAATAACTACCCCTATGATGCTGCTCTCTGTGTATGATAATATGAAGTGTACTCGACAAACCACCAGACCGAGCGTACTGTTGTCTGCAGTAGAAATTATGTATAAAAGGTGGAAGAACACCAGTGCCTACTGTTTGATGAGTTTTGAATAAATAATTTAGTAAACGGAGTATTTGTGTTATCATTTCACAATAGTTTTTAGCGTACAAAGATTTTCCAATCTGCAACCAAATTTTCTAAAGGACAGCGAGAAGACGCTAGCCCTAGGATGATGATAATGAAAATTTTCATCAACTACGGTGATGGCCGGCTGATAGCACCCTTCATGTTCCCAGTCCCACGTTGAAGACTACTGATTACACCGACCGACCGACAGACGGACAGACAGACAGATACGCATTGTTTACATTACGCGCCTTATTATATAGCAGGCGTGGGCAACCTTTTTCACACCGCGGGCCACATATCAAGAAATTCGCGTTGTTGGAATTAGGGGTTATATAACTGTTATAACCGATAACCGAAACAAAAAAAGTTCGTTAACTGTTTGACCAATAACCGTTTCAAATTTTCAAGACCATTTGACCGGTAACCCTTAACCGTTTCAAAAATAAAACGGTTATAGCGGTTATAACTGTTATGAAACGGTTATAACAGTTATGACCAATATTTTCTGGGAAATTTTCTGACCGTTTGACCGATAACCGTTTTAAATTTAGCGAGTCTCCTGACCAATTCGGGCCCTACAACCGCTAGGTTCGCTGTAGTCGCAAAAATGGAACCGGGGTGAAGGAAAAAATTGCATTTGTCTCAATGTAATTTCAATTTGAAATATCTTTGGAAAGAAGCAATTTTTTGAAAAAATTGAAAGAACTAAATTTGCTGATCATAAAATTTCCTTTCAAATGAAATTATCAGTTTTGAAATACATTGAAATTTTATGAGAACAGTTACTACCCGCTCACCACAATACCCGCAATGTCTATTATGTACCCAGTTGCGTTATCAGCGAAGCTACCGCTGTTGGGCCCGAATAACCATTTAACCGTTATAAATCATTTTGGTTGCAAACCCTAGTTGGAATCAAAAAATGCAAAATTTCACAGAAATTATTTCCAATATTTTTGGATAAATTTAGTACACAAAAAAACGTGAACTGATAATTTATTAGTTAATAGTGAGAAACTTGTCTTTGCAATTCAGAGGCAAGCCCATCAAAATTGGGGGTCAGGTGAGTATGTTGCAAACGCATCAAAGCAGAATGGTTGAGAACCCTTTCGTGTCGTTGGTGCAATGGAAGTGCCTGAAGAGTACCAAATAGAACTAATAGATCTGAAAGCCGATTCTTCTCTGCGCACTTTGTTTTCAGAGACCCCTTTGCGAGAATTTTATAAAATTATGCCCGCTATTAAATATTCCAACATTAGGAAACTCGCACTGCGCACCTTTGCTTTCTTTGGGCCTAAATTTGTATGTGAAAATACTTTTAATGCAAGATGGTCGGAAAGGCTGGGTTTCCGCGGAGGTTTTTGTAGTGGAAAGCGCGTCTTTTCTGCTTGATGAAAAAAAGAAAAAAATTCGTTGCTGTGCTGGAAAGTACTTTCCGCACCTGGACGGTGGTGTGGAAAGTACTTTCCAGCTCAGTGCCGTGTATGTCCCCACTTCTACCAGTATCTGCCATTCCCTCTCCTGAGTGCTTCAGTCTGACTTTGTGTCGTTGGATCCGTCGTTGCTGGGATTCGAACTCGTGTCATCTGCGCGTAGAGTCACTACTCTAACCACTCGACCGCTGCAGCCTTACATCCGAGTGCATGTAATTTGATTATAGTATTATTATGCGCGCGACTACAGTCGTTGAATCTCGTGCTAGCGTGACAGTGCTGCCAATGCAAAGTGCACAGAACCTTTCCCCCCATCTTGCATTAAAACATCGTACGTATCAGTGTTGGAAGGGAACCAATTCCTTTCCGCCACTGATACGGAATATACTATCTCGCTCATGAAAAATACGAAAACTCCGGAAAGAAGCCAGCTGAATGATTGACTGCTTTGATGCATTTGCAACATACCTACTCACCTGACCCCCAATTTTGATGAGCTTACCTGTGAATTGCAAAGACAAGTTTCTCTTTCTCACTAGTAACTAATAAATAATCAGTTCATGTTTTTTAAACGCTTTTATTTAGCTTGGTTTGAAGCCGAAAATGGATATTACATTATAAATACGGCTGGACGGCGCCGTGTAACGACACACACGCTAGTATCTGATATGCAGTGAGGTAACTTGACGTGCACAAAAATTCATATATCCAGTGACTTTATGCAAGTGTGCTATTTTACGCGCGTGAAAAATATCTTCATTTCTTATCACTTCTCTATTTTGATAAACCGGCAGGGTAGGAGTCGATCGCGTGACAACCAGTTTCTTTGTTCAAAAAAATTATGAAATTTGCCACTTGCTTTGTTGAGGGGATTGTGTTTTATGTAAAATGACACCTATTTTGTAAAGAAAATTCATCAACTCCTTGGTTTGTTGTTTTTGTTCTAATAAGCATCCGCAATATTCATTGTTTCGATTTCCATTGAACGATATCAGTAGAGAAAAAGTAGATGTATTCTCTCGTTTTCATTTATTCATTAGTCAAATGATCTAATCTGCGTTACTTTTGTTTGTAAATTTTGCCGTTAATGTACCTAAGTATAGATATTTGATCAATGGGTACAGGCGTGTGGTGATCTATGAGAAATATGTCAGCAGAAATCATACAACGAAAATGTCGACTCTGTGAATATCATTTTCTGAGAACTGATTCTGAGATGGAACGGTTGAGATGTTTACCAAAACCATTTTTACAAGTTCTTTCATTGTAATATATTTCAATGATTCTCAAATGCATGTTCCTGTTTTTGATTAATATTTTCCATTTTGTTTTCTAATTTATTATTACCTATACCTATAATATTATATGTTTTCACTTACTACATATCATGTTATCTACTCACCTTTCCTATCATTTCTTCGATCAATCATTTGAAAAGTTTTTTTCTCCAAATAAACATTCATTCATCTACACTAGGGTATATTATTTGTTGGCTGTTAACAACATAAAAACTAAGAAGTAGAAAATAAAATAATTTAAAAAATTTTAAAGAAACGCTTTTATTCAACTTAAGGGCATCCACCGAAAGTTGGTCTAAAAAGTAGACAATAATTTCATTTCACTTCGCCAAAGTACAGGGAAATAAAAGCGTCGGAAAAATTCGGCACTGTACTGCACCAATTATGAGGTATAATAAAATCTAAAAATCAGAGAAGAACTATTGAGTTGAAAGATTTAGTAGATCAAATATGTCCGACGCTTTTATTTCCCTGTACTTTGGCGAAGTGAAATGAAATTATTGTCTACTTTTTAGACCAACTTTCAGTGGATGCCCTTAAGTTGAATAAAAGCATTTCTTTAAAATTTTTTAAATTATTTTATTTGTATACTAAATTTATCCAAAAATATTGGAAATAATTTGTGTAAAATTTTACATTTTTGATTTGATCAACAAAAATTTCTTCATTTTCCCAAAAATTTCTTCATTTTTGTGTATTTTGGTATTCGCATTGCAGGCCACAGAAAAATCTTCCGCGGGTCGTGGGTTGCCCATGCCTGGTCTAGACTAAATTCAGACCAGTTAGGAAGATGATTAAAAGCTGGAGTAGGGTAGGGGTATCCGTTCAGTGCATAGATTATCTGGATAAGTCTCTGCAGGCGACTTTTGACCACAAAAGCAATATTTAAGATACATATTATAAGTTGTAAAAACCCCTTATAGAGAGGGACCTCCCTGCAAGGACTTAGTTTAGAGAAATATTATTTTTTCAAAATAACTTTACCAGGTAAGTTTGATTGGAGACCCCTAAAAAAAAATAATGATAGTAAATAAGGCTGTAGGTGCTCTGGGAAGCGAGGTACAAGGGTCCTAAAATTCCAGATTGAAAAAAGAAAGATCCGCAATTCAACACTACCTGGTGGTGTGCAACACCGGAAAATAAAGGATTTATAAAACAATTTCTTTTTCTTTCAAATTGTGCGAATTGATGACGCGTCTTTTGGCCAGTCCTGTACATTAGAGAACCCAGAGATTGAACTCGCCATTTAATGTGCATTAAATTTCGGTGATAGGTCACTCATCACAGTTGGCCAAACAATTAAGTTTTCAGAAGACGCTGTATAAATTTGAACTTGAATAAGTGAATGAAGAGTTCTGGTTGATAAGCCGTAAGGTGCAAACTCATTTTCCGCGTTGAGCATGTGATAACTGTAAACCTTTATAGCAAGCGAAATAGGAGCAAGTACCAAAGTGCAACAAGTGATAACGATAAACTTCCAACATCACAACCACCAGGATGAGTGACGAAGTATTGAAAAAAATGATCAACGCCATGAAAGAAGAACTGAAGAAAGCGATAGAAGAATCAAGATTGGATTTGGAAATTGAAATAGGAAATATCCACAAAAGAATCAACATAATTAAAACACAGACCCATGTATAGGGCTTTTCCATGTCGGCGCATTGCATACATATTCTCCTACGTGTTATCGAAATGGTAGTATTTCTAACATTGCTCTTATGCCAAACTACTCCACAATGAAAATGAGTATGCAATCCAGCAACACCCATAAGAGCAATGTTAGAAATACTACCATTTTGATAACACGTAGGAGAATACGTATGCAATGCGCCGACATGGAAAAGCCCTATTGAGAGAAGAAATAGAAGGAATAAAAAATGAAGAGCGAGAAACAAAGGAAGAAACGCGACAGAACTCCGACTATAGTAGAATTGATAATATAGCGACAGAACTCTGAATCGATAATATAATAATTGTCGGGATCAAGGAAGTGGAAGTTGAAACAGAGGATGATTTTATAGAAAAGGTTCAAGAACAAGGAAAGACGCTCGGATTCAAGATGGAAGAGTGGGATATAAACGATTGCCACAAATTGTACAGTAAAAACAAAGGTGAGACGCCAGCGGCAACAATTGTTAGACTAAACGATCGCCGCAAACGCTCGAAACTTATCCAAAGATCGAGAGAAAACAGAATCAAAGATATATTCATCAACTCACATTTGTCAAAAAGAACTGCCAAAATTCACAAAGAAGCAACAACTAACCAAAATAGAACTATTTGCAAACGAGGAAAGAATACAAAAGAGAGCAAAAACCACAATGCAAGAGGAAATAAAACCTTGACGAGCAGCGCGAATAATCAACAGGAACCACACAATAAAGATAGATACAAGTAATGTCAAACGAACTCAACCTTGTACCCAGTAATGTATGGTCAGCAAGGGTATGTACGACCAATCCTCTCACGCCACTCAAGCAAGCATATAAGATTAAATACCAGATTAAGTTTAAATTTAAATTCAATTACAAACGAAAATATTAAAAATATAAAAAAGAATAATATAAATTCAAACAAAAACATAGGCACAAATAGTACAAGCACAAACCAGAAAGTAGGCAAAAACATCGTCAGAAACTCGATAAAAGTGAGTACAAAAGAGAAAGAAGGAAATGAAAGAAAAAAAGATAACATAACATTAGGAAGTAGGAATGTCAGAACACTCCTAAGTAACAAAGCACTCTTAGAACTTGAAAAAGAAATAGAAAACTCCAATATAGACATAGCAGGCTTGTCCAAAACCAGAAGAAAAGGTGAGAAGATACAGCAGACGAAAAGCAGAAACATATTCTGTCATATAAGCAACAACAAAAGCACAAAAGGGGTGGCATTTCTCATTAAAAAGCAATGGAAAGAGAAAGTAGTACTATTTAAAGGAATATCAGAAAGACTAGCAATACTGAAACTAGAACTCAACAACAACAACAACAACAACAACGTACTGAACTTAATACAGATATTATACGCACCCACATCCGCATCCACAAACAAGGAAAACAAAGAATTCTACAACTACTAAAAAGGGAAATAACTAAAATAAAAGTAAACATAAAGAATAAACTAATAATACTAGGGGACTTCAATAGTCAAGTAGGCCATAGAAATTCGGGAGAAGAAAACATCATAGGTAACTACACTTATACAATTCTGCCAAGAAAACCAACTAAAAAATTGTAAATACTGTAAATACAATGTTTAAAAAAAGATTATGCAGAAGATGGACGTAGACTTCACCCAACATGAAGCACAGAAATCAAATAGACTACATACTAACAACAATACTAAACTAAGAAATCACAAATTTCGATGTAGTAGGCCGGTTTAAATTCCACTCTGACCACCAGAAGATGAAATGTCAAATAAAGCTAGACAAAAAATAAGATACCAACGCCACACTAAAGAAGTATATAACGTAAGAAGAGTTGAGGAGGAACACATATCACAATACGCAACAAAGTGAACAAACTGTTAAACCAAGACAAAGAAACAAATGACGTAGACAGTATGAACAGCAAGCTTCTAAGTTATATAAAAGCAGCCACTAAATGAATACCTAGAGAGAACTCAAAAAACAAACTTCAAAAAATACCCGAAGAAATAGACAAACTAAGAAGGAAAAGCGAGGCAATAAAAAGAAAGTGGCCCTTAACAAAAACTGAGATAATAGAACTCAACCTAATTAGTAAAGTAGTTAAGCAAAAGCTGCGCAAATACAACGAGGACATGAAAAATGATATAATTCAAGAAATATTAGAAAACACGCGTAGCACAAAAAAGATAAGAAAAGAATTAATGACGGGGAAAGAGTGGATAACCTACTTGGGAGATGAGGAAGGTAAGAAGATATACAACAGAGAAGGTACAAAGAACTAGTCACTAAATTTTACAAAAACCAGTACAAAAATAGAGAAAAACCAACAAAAAAATACAAAACCAAAACAAATAATAAAAACGAGACAACCCAGAAATCCTTGAGAAAGAAGTAAGAGAATGTATTTCACATAGAAATGTAGGCCCAAAGAAAGCAAAGGTGCGCAGTGCAAGTTTCCTAATGTTGGAATCACGGTACATTATAGAGGTATTGACACGATGCAAAATTTCTGTCGCACAAACTGTGTTAATTCATACGGAATTCCGCTACGCTTGCAGCGATCGTTTGAATACCTTCCACACCCCACCTGTGTCGGAACCTTACCGGGGGGGGGGGGAACCCTAATATTGACGAAATTTTCGAGGGTTGTAAAAGATGAAGAAATTCACCTAAGAAGATAATTTTTTTAAATAAGTAGAGCATAGTGAGTTGTCTATTTGTACCCAGTTTCAGATTTTTAGGTTAATACCTGATTCCTCCACAAATTTTCAAAACTTGATGAATTTACATTACGTAGTATTCATGTAGTTTTCCTTCTTAGTAATACCTTGCAACGCTCCTAGCGTAGATTACATCAACTGACACAACTCATGCGACAATAACAAACACGTCTAATATACGTTCGTGTCAATATAAAGGTTCATCCATAGGGCTTTTCCATGTCGGCGCATTGCATACGTATTCTCCTACGTGTTATCGAAATGGTAGTATTTTTAACATTGCTCTTATGGTAAACTACTCCACAATGAAAATGAGTATGCAATCCAGCAACACCCACAAGAGCAATGTTAGAAATACTACCATTTCGATAACACGCAGGAGAATACGTATGCAATGCGCCGACATGGAAAAGCCCTATACGCAGGGAAAAAAACAGGAGAATGCGATCCGGAACGTCGCGTCCGTCGAGGGCGCAATGGAATTGCATGTAAAAGTTCCGAGGATCAATGGTTTCCAGTTGTACTAAAACTCTACAAAATAGAGGTAAAGTTTTTAGCAGGAATTGTTCTCATTATGACTCATCATGATACAATAACTTGTTTTATCAATAGATGAAAGTTGGGAAAATAAGTCGTTCATTCAAAATTTTTGGATTAATTCACTCTCAACTTTGCACAGAGCGAGCGAAGTTTCATTTTCTTCCGTTTACAATACGACAAAAATTATACGGATCCTCGGAATTTTGGTGATGCCACCAGAGAGCGACTCTTGTTTTGACGTTCGCAATAAATCCATCCACACGTGTGATGAGAGAAAAGTAGGAAAGACTATACTCTGTCCGCAAATAGAATGGGTCGCGTAAACAAACCCGCGAACCGCTTCCTCGCATCGTAATCAATTTTTTTTGCATGAAAGCGGGTCGCGGGTTTGTTGACGTGACCCATTCTATTTGCGGACAGAGTATAGTGTTACGCATGCTGCTATCTGCGTGGCTGTCTGTAGGCGTATGGCGATCACGTTGTTAGTAACGCACTCTTACCGTGCACACGCAACACTACTCACATTCCCCTTCAAATTCTCCCCAAGAAGTTGAACCAAGGTGCCTAGGGGGCTAGCGCCTTATCGCTGTCATTATTATCATCACTCCGCTGTTTTAGTTAGAAACTTCGACTATACAAACCTCAAACCAGAAATAGTACCACTGGTTTGTAGTTTGTATAGTCAAAGGTTTGAAACTGTTGGAATTTCAATTACCTACCCAATGGAAAAAGAACTGATCTGATAAATTTTCATTATCGTCGGACTATTTTGTATGTCCTTATGTTTTAGTCCGCAGGAACTTCCAAAGTGCTCGAAATGGAAAGAAAAACTAGGTTTATTCCACAAATCGCGGAACAATATTAGAAAATGGTCGATAATGTCGGAAGAGGTAGATATTCTAATCGACAGTACTGATAATACTTGATCGCATGTAGTTTCGGCTTTCTGCAAATTGTGAAATTTCAAATTATTATGTAGGTAGGTCCTTATGTTTTGGTTCTCAGGAACTCGAATGCGCTAAATCAACAGAGAAGCAATGAGATGTAATCTAGGTACAATAATACCACAAGTAAATTGAAAAATATCCGAATAGTAGGAATAGTTCGATGTGTTTTAGATCACTTGCGTAAATACCATGTGTAGAATCGTGGTGCTAATTGATTTACTTATCAATCGAATTATCCAGTTCCAGTAGAATGTTATTATCAGAGAAAGTGGTTAGATATTTTGTCGTGATATTTAATGAAGTTTTAGAGAAATTCTGAAAAATATAATGGCAGTGGGCTGTTTGTTGATTGAGTTTGGAATTGCGTACGTGTTCGTGTGTACTGGTGGGAACAGTGAACTGGGTGACAAGTGGGAAAACGTTACGAGCTCTCATGAAACATAAAAATCCGCTCTGTCGTGTAGGTAGTAGGTATCTTACAGCCAGGGCAAGTGATAATCCGTCGGCGGCGTGACCTACTGCGAGCGCAAAGCGCGAACCTGTCTGGAGCCGCAGGCCTGGCCGCAAGCTGCTAGTAATAATAACAAGTGAATGAAAATTAATACTTTTAAGCAGAATTCTTAGGTAAATGTTCCACTAACGTTGTAAGTTGAAAAGAAAGAGTATTTAGAAATTTAAAAAACCTAAAATATAGCTCCTTCCTATAAGACGCATGTTAGACAGGGTGTACCCTTGCGCGTTTTCACTCCTCACAGATTTTTCCGCGAGTCCAATGCTGCCATGAATTGACGTATCTACACAATCAAGGATCCAAATAAAAGTACGTTAGTATCTTGTTTCATGGGAAAACTCTTTATATTACAACGATTTTCAACGAATTTTGAAGTCAGTTTTGAGATAAGGATGTCCGTTTTTTCGAGAACTTCAAAACTGCAAACACGCCCAAATTCTGACGAGATGGTTAACTCAAGTGAACAACTGAGATTTCTGACTAAGACTAAAATTTGATATCGAATCATTATCTCTTTGAAACTGAATGTAATTGTTCTATTTCAGCCTAATATCAGCTTAGCCTCATGGGTAAAGGAAGATTTTTTCGATTCTTCAGAAATTATAGACTTTCTCCTGATTTTTTAATGATTTGGTAATTACGGGGATGAGTAGGTAATGCATGATATAATGTACGTGATTCGTTAATCCATTTGCTTACTGATGAAGCGGAGGTAAAACCACGAAATTCTTCCGAGCTGATTTGTTTTTCATAGGTTTTGTATCCAATTTCCTTTTGGAGGCGATTCTTTGGAAATTGTTCGGCTGTCTTCGATCTGAAATATCTTCTGAATCACTTTTACTAGTATTTATCCCAGCTGTATTGTTTGATTCGCTGTCACAATATTCACCATCATCCATAGAGATCGTGTAAGATGACTGAAATAATGAATAGAAACAGTAATCATGAGTTCAACTATTATCTTTCTACGTAATCCACTCACAGGATCCTCGCGTTTTATCAGTTCTATCAATAATCGTATGTTCAAGAGACTAGCGGCAATGAGAAGATCTTCTTTATCTTCTCTGAGAAACGCAATCTTACCGGAATACACGAAACTGGA
The DNA here is from genome assembly GCA_035079385.1 of Aspidiotus rigidus. NCBI lineage: Eukaryota > Metazoa > Arthropoda > Insecta > Hemiptera > Diaspididae > Aspidiotus > Aspidiotus rigidus. The sequence goes on from JAVHKY010000052.1 coordinate 6,158,621, forward strand.
AGACATGAAGTAAAATCGAATTATTGGTCGGATTTTGAAGAAGATTCATTTCATATTGCAAAACTGAAAAACTCACTCAATTACTGTTCTCAGAGTTTTACACGAAACTTCTTCGGGTAGAATGATGTGTTGTTTATCGTTCAATTCACGCACATAATCTGAACAGGCAGCCATGACTAGACGATGTACCTGCGAATTATTTAGGGTGAACATGAAATGCAACCAACAAGAAAATCGACCGTAAGTATTGTTAACAATTAACGGACTTACAAGAAATATCTCTTTATGACAAGATATCTCCAAATCACATCGTTCACCCTTTTCAAACATGGATTGAAACTGTTTCATAAGGTAAGAACCCCAATTATCGAAGTCTGTATTGACCATTTCCATTTTAAAAACTTATTCTCAATTCACAGCAGTCGTGTTGGCGAAATGTGGGCAACAAACTAATTCAGTAGCCGATATGAGAAACGAATAAAATTACGTTTTCAGCTTGTTTTCAGATATCTATTCATCATCATCATTTCATTATTAGCACGGCGTTCGGGACGTGTCGGTAATCTGCCTATATGAACGGGCACTGAGCAGCCACTCGCAATACTCGCATTTCGAACGACGCGTCAACGCTTGCGTCATCGTTGTTAAACGACGTGTCTTTCGACGACATTTTGAACGAAGTGATGCTGAAAGTGTTCTCCGCTAGATACGCTATTCGCACTCACCAGTTTAATACGTTCCTGTACTGGTTTCTACAGCAGTTCATTTTCTTGTGAAGAAATCAATCAATGTTGATAAGAAACATTAAAACACAGAAAATAGTGAACTTGTAAGCATCATTGAGTCACAACGCTTAAATCAGTCATCAAGCTGGCGGAGTCGGAAAAATTATTGCTCAAAAATCAAAATGATAGTCATTTTGTGAATATATTAATCATCTTTATTCCTCATCTTTTTCAATTGACAATAATAAAGTTCAATTTTAGAAGAAGAAGAAGCAGCTGGAATTGACAAACTTATTGACAACAACTACTTAACCTCGTTGCATGTTTTAATGATCCCATATTGCGCAATCGCCGTCCATGCGATTTTGATGGTCAACACTCTTTCAACGATGATCCAATTCTCGAATCGCGCTCTTTTCATCACGTCGCGTCTGTTTGTTGCGATCAAGTACCTACGCCTCCACGTGAATCCCGTTCGCCATGGGCAACAGGTACCTAATCCAGCATTAATGAAATGACCTTAGAACTCACTCCTCTCCCTTCTTTGAGGCTCAAACACAAACTGAAAAATTTTAAGTCGCACAATACCTTGTACATGTGTTACAGTTAAAACCCAAAATCAGTAAGTTCTAAAATTCACTAGTCAAAACTAGTTGCCACAAATAACTTTGGTCAGAACTAGTTTTGACTATTTAATTCTAGAATTAAAAAATGGTTTGAATTCATCAGTAAATTCTAGTTTTAACTGAAATGAATTAAAACTGTTCGAGTTCAAAAGGTGGCGGTGTTTCCAGACATACGTCGGCCAAATTGATAGATATTTGGTAGTTCTGTTCAACTTTAAGAATAGGTAGCTCGCACTGGGATAAAATATACGAAGAAGTTCTAATTTTTTCTTCCTTAATTCACACATTGACCCCGTCCATCATACGAGTAAAAATTCATGAACGTTACAAGAGCAAACCTAACAGTGACTAATTGACGCACGTCATTCAAGTACAAACAAGCTTCGTGAAAAATAAAAATTCAAGGGTGTTGGAGGCTGGAGCATTTTGCCTCCGGAGGTACCTTGCTTCCACCTAGAGGCTTGGAGGTGCTTCTAAACATCTTTTAGGAGGCATTCTTTTTAACAGTATTCTATTCCTTGGAACCTCATTCAGTTACTTTGATGCTAGCGCTGCTCGGTTTGAATAAAAGCCAAAGTTTTAAATACACCTTTTGAATATCATCTGTCACCTGGCAACACTGATAGACCAATATGCTAAATCTGATCACACTGATCAACGTTACAAGTGCCTTTGGAGGCGTCTCCAAAGACGTCTTTGGAGGCGTCTTTGACACTGCCTCTGGAGGCATTCTCTCCAATTTCAGTAATTGCGCTGGAGGCATTTGGAGGTACCTCCAGAGACATACTTTGGAATTCAGGAGGCGCCTCCAAACGTGTCCACTGGAGGCAACCGGAGTCGGAGGGTCATTTTCTGTATGTGTTCCGAAGGCCTCTAAAAAAATTATGCCTCCAACACCCTTGATAAAAATGCAATTCCATTTGTACGAAGGAAGAAATTCATTTTACTGATTGGATTCACCCTTCTTGTTTTCACTAGTTAAAACTAGTTTTCCCTGACAATTATAATTTCTTCTCTATTTCACTTTTTACTAGTCAATTCTAGTTTTGACTAGTAAAAACTAGTTTTACCTGAAATTATTTCAGTTACAACTAGCTCCAACGTTGAGGGTCCCAGTAAATTCTAAAATTAACTAGTCAAAACTAGTTCTGACTAAAGTAATTTGTGGCAACTAGTTTTGACTAGTGAATTTTAGAATTTACTGATTTCGGGTTTTAACTGTAACATATGCACTCTGAAATGATGATATCGAGCAGGGGGTTGTTGGTAAATGAACAATAAATTTAAGCAAAAAATTTTGGTTACCTTGTTGGGATCCAAACCCGAGACTTTTGCTTTCCGAGCATTTGTTGATTTGCTCTGTCAGGTTCTGTTTGTTGAGGTCTGATGCAAGTTGTGCTTGCTTCCTTTAAAAAAGGCATTTGGTGAGTGTTTGTTGTTGTTGCGGTTAGTGATGTACAAGTTCTTATACAAGTTCTTATCGTTGTTATTTGGAAAAATTCGCGGAAGATTTGATCGCCCTTGTAGCTCACCGGTTAGAGTAGTCCCCTGGAAAGCAAAAGGTCTTGGGTTCGGATCCCAACAAGGTGATCAAAATTTTTTGCTCGAGTTTTTCATTTACCAACAACCTCCCTCCTATAATATTACCCCCGCACGTAAGTTACGTGTCTTTCTTTTGATGATATCGAGTTTGAGATGGATCAGATCATTCCTTAAGAGTCCCTGAAACTTACCTCAACTGCTGCTCAGTTGGGTTACTACATATAGGGTTGCCATTCCGTATGTGAGTTGAAAAAGATGCCTTCAAACGTGACCTTCACCCGCACTGAATATGAATTACTCAGCTCACATTTATTTTACTCAAACTCGACTTTAGAATTCACTCCTCTCCGTTCTCTGAGGCTTCAACTCCAATTTTCCTCAATTGTGAGAAAGTAATAATTCATTAAAAAATTTTGTTATTTTATTTGTAATGGTCGGATTGACTTGTAACTTGAGCAATACATTTTATATTCACTCCAAAATGAAGGTATCGAGTGTGAGATGGATCTGACCATTCCTCAAGAATCACTCAAATTTACCTCAACTTCTCCTACACTGAGTTACTACCTATAGGGTCGTCATTCGGCATGTGAGTTAAAGAAGATGCGGTTGAGTGAACCACCAAAAAGAATGATCATTACACACATTGAATACAAATTACTCAGCTTGGATTTATTTTACTCAAACACGACTTTAGAATTCGCTCCTCTCCGTTCTCTGAGGCTACAACTCCAATTTTCCTCACTTAGAAACGTGTGAGTAAGCACTCACCACATATCGTCTACTCACAACAGTAAATAAATTTCTAGGACCAATTTTTCTCGCTCATCCATCGTGGTATATTTAAAGTTCTAAATTTGACTCCTGAAATCAATTTCATTCATAGAACAGGTTCGCTGCGCTCCTCGCGCTTAACTTCGTTAAGAAAGCCGAGATTTTCTTTTATGACGTAACTTGGTCTTCGCTGAAGGAATATTTCCATTATTTTTTGCATTGCAAGAAGTTCAATTCTTGGAAAACATGGAACCAATGTAAAGTAAAATAAAAATTCCTTTCAAGGTGCAACAGCTGCACAGACACTGTGTACTTAGGAGAAGAAAAATTCTCTGCGTCCAATTTTTGTCAAGCGGACTTCCACCAAATGTTTTTCTACTGATTTTAAATTTTTCAAATGTTTCAGTAAGATTTTTCCTTAGATGCCATTGTTTGATTTGCTTGTCCATAAATATGCTTTTCCTGACGGTTATTACTTCAAATCAAAGATGTCACTAAGGCCTACATCTCTACTCCTTCATCCTTACATATTTTATGGAAATTTGTGTAAGAAATTCCGCAGCGTACTGTACAAGTTTTGAATAGGAGTAAAAATAATAATGAGGTGGTGTGGCAGCCTAATTCTTTTCGTTTTTTTTTTTATGATGAAATTTTATGAAATCCTTTGTCACCAGAGTGTCTTGTACGCAAAGATCCTACGATATAGGATCAAAAATGACTTCACCTTCTCTAGGTGGTTCATAAATACTTCTAAGATAACAGGTGCGACAGATGAGCCTATAGGTACACCAATAATATCGGGTAATGTGCATATTCTTCCATTGAATTTGCAGTAATTGGGACAAATACAAAGTTTGTGAGAGGAAACAAATTCATGAACGTACTCTACAGGTATCTGGGCCGATAGCAGGATTTCTTCCGTACATTTTATGGCAATGGAAGGTGGCATGTTGGGACACCAAACGACACAAAGAGAGCGCTAGTGATTTTTTGTGTAAACTCAACGGAATTCTTGATAGCAAACTGTGCTTGAAATTCCGTGTTACTTTGAAACCAAGGGTCAAAGTATTTGGGGGCGATAAGAGGGGCCAGAAATGAAAAAAATTACAGGACGCATGGTTAATCATGTACTTTGGCCAGACCTTACAACGTCAGCCATTTATATGTTTGAAAGAATCTTACTTATATAGACGGGCACCACTAAGACCATCAATGACCAGGGCACCCGAACGTATTGCGACTATGTATATTCTATATATTATAAAAAAACACCTGAACTTTTTTTATTAGTCTCACAGTCATATCTAGGACATCTAAAACGCTGAGAAAGTTCATTCCTAGGCTTATCAGCCAAATTTGTGTCTGGAGCAATACCTGCCTTTTCAGTCGAGAAGTCGGTAAAACTTTTTAGCGCGTAATCAAGAATAAACATTGAGCTGGGATCAGAAATTTTTTTTTTTCTTCTTAAATATATGCCTTCATCAGGTCAATGATATAAAATTCATTACAAAATCAATAGAAAATTTAGAACACATATTATTTCTTGCAATCGCGATCGATGATTTTAAGTTGTAAACATCAGCGATTGCCGACTACAATATACAAGACTTATAGGTAACCCATGCAATCTCTATATCGACAATTGCGCTATCTATATGTCGCAGCCCTTTTGTAAATTTAGCCATTTTGCAAAAATCCTAGCCCATTTACATAACGCCGCCTTTTTGTAAAAAAAACATCGCGATCTCAATCAGACTGAAAATTTCTAGACTTTTCGTAATGAGGCTGCCACTCTCTAGCCTTATTGTCGTCGTACTATTTTAATCACAAAGAAGCTAACCTAAACCAGTCGTATTACAAACGGACTAAGACGTCATAGCCTGTAGGCCTATGTAAATAGTTCAAATTAGGCCAAAATATCTATAATTCTAAGTAACAAAAGTTGTAATACAAATATCAAAAAAGCGTTTTAAAAGGCAAAAACAAATAATTATTGATAGGTACTCTATTTATTAGAGCATGTCACAATCGACATCGAGAAACATTGGAGGTTACTTTTTAAACAAGCATATCTTCGAGTCCTACACATACTCTTAGATGCGCGGCACTGGCAATGTTTAAAACCTTGACCACCGAACGGGGACTGGCTCGCTGCAGCTTCGCATAGTGAAATTTTTTTCTCGCGTAGTGAAATTTTTTTCTCGAGAGATACTACTTTTAAATAATATGTAGCCGCAGAGGGTTGGAGTTCACTGCGTCGGAGCCAATTTTTGATTATACCGGCTTTAGTGCCTATGCTATACACATCATTTCGGCAATCCATAACTATCCCCTCGATATTTCGTGCATCGAGCGGTCCTCTGTCAACTTTTACTCGAATAATCGGCTATTGAGAACGTGAGTAACACCTAATGTACATCTCCTATTCAAAATTTTTTGGAAGCATGCAAAAGCATGATTCATGATACGGCTATGATTCATGGTACGGCTGGTTGACTATTTACATTTAGGCTATGACGTCTTAGTCCGTTTGTAATACGACTGGCTTAGGTTAGCTTCTTTGTGATTAATACGACGACAATAAGGCTAGAGAGTGGCAGCCTCATTACGAAAAGTCTAAAAATTTTCAGTCTGATTGAGATTGCAATGTTTTTTTTACAGAAAGGCGGCGATATGTAAACGGGCTAGGATTTTTGCAAAGTGGCTAAATTTACAAAAGGGCTGGGACATATATAAATCTCAGTTTCCAATGTCCTCAGAAAAAAACCTTGGAAAACACATACACAACACAATACCCATGGCCAGTCTTGGTTACCCTAAGAAGAAAAGGAAAGAAGGTATCTTCTCCTGTGTATTCTCTATATTGGCAATTGCCGTCTACATTATAGTTACACACAATGTCAGTTTCAAATGTCATAGGAAAAAAATACATATACAGACACCCATAGTTCGCAGTTTCATCTTCGGGGTTATTGCTGTCTAGACACACAAAAAAATGATTGAATTTGAAATCAGTGTCGTCAGTTTCAGATGTCCTAAGAAAAAAATACGGACACAACCCAACACCAATATCGAATTATTGTTTTTTTTCCTTCTTTTATTCTTAAAGAAAGAAGGTGACTTCTTTGCTTAAAATAGATAGAAGGGTGCACCTATACAGGTATCCACCTATACAGGTATCGTAGGTGTTTCTCTGTGCAGGTGTTTCTCTGTGCGGAAAGAGAGTCTGCTACGACAGTTGGTTTTGTATCAAGTGAAAATTGTTGTGATTTGTGGCAGTTCGTGCGGAAGTAGAAATTTGAAGCTATAGTGCAAGTGTTTTTTAACCAAAAAAAAAAAAAAAAAAATAGGTCTAATGTTGTTTTAGTGGAAATTATTTTATTTTTCGACAACTTTCACAAAAACTTTTACGAATCCATAAGTAACCTTTTCAGCATGCCTTTGGTGAGTATAACTGAGTAGAATACAAAGTGCTGATGCTATTGTGCCTTAAATACTGTCTTGATCTTTTGATACTTGTAAACAGATCTGCAAATTATGCGACAAATGCCTCCCAAATTCTGGCGGAGTACATCGGTGCCAGTCCAAATCCAATATTTACGTGAGTATGATTTATCGTTGTATTCAATTCTTGATCCTGCAATTGGATCCGTCTGTATGCCCTTCCCCCCCTATATTCTCAAATCGGATGTGGCTATTCATGTAAATCGTTGAATCTGGGTTTCATTATGTATGTATGTATAAGGTACACCATTTTTTGTGTATTTGATCACTTCTAGTCATGTCTATAGGCCTATACTCAGAATGTAGTGTTCATCGTTTCCAAAATTGCAAATTTAATAACTGACTTTCGCACACCTTAATACGGGTGCATTTGCACGAAGTGGGGCAAATCCAAACGTGCCGGCACGGATAATACAGTTCGTTTCTGCTCGCTAACTTGAGTAAATGAAAACCCAGCGTACGCATGACTGTCAAAACATAACGCCAATAAGACGATGAGGGAATGAATGATTAATTAAATATCTAACCCTGATCTCATACAATTATCATGGAAAACAACCTTCGATAATATGAGAATACAAAGGGGAGGGAGGTGTAAAAAGGGACTCACGTTTTTTTAAATTTAGATCTGTGATGAGTGCGGCAGAGAATTTAAACACAAGAAGAATATGATTGCCCACGTGAGAACGTTCCACAAAGCATCGATTAACGACAGATTTGTAAGTACGGAATTCACTTTAAATTGTCGGAACTCAACGTACTCTTAAGGATTGATTTTCAAATATAGCATTGTTCTTTATGCGAGTTTAAAACAACCAGAAAATTCAATCTCAAGCGTCATACAGAGGTACGTCACAATAATTCATTACAGAAAACGAGCAGTATAAGAAAAGTAAGTAGGTTTACAACCTCAAAAGAACATAAAAAAAAATTGTTTTACCTGTATGTACACATATCTCATGCGATGCTGCAACGTATTTCATAGGGAGCTCGCGTCAAATATGTCAAAGATGGGAATGTGCTTCGAATGCTGACATTTGTAAGTAATATGACAGCTTTTTCGTTATAATGAGCGTAACTGGTAGTTAAACCATATTTCCTATATTATACTTTCTAAAAAAGAGTTGAAAAAAAAAAATTCTTGGTGCGCCACTAATTTAATCAACGTTTCTGGTATCTGTTTCTCGTTTATTTCCATAGGAATGTAGCATGTGTAATAAGAAATTTAATCGAAAAGACCATATGGATAACCACATGAAACGAATTCATAAGGGTAACGCTGAAAATGACCGATACGTAAGTATGATTATAGCGATTCTGTGGGCAAAGGTTTATAGCATGCATTTACTCTTATAGTATTTCTTTCTTTTCTTCCAAATTATTTTTCATCGTGGAGAGATCTTAAACTTTTATGCCTATACATCTGCCAAGAATTTAAAAATATACGAGTTATAAGATTGTACTCTCTCCAGTTTCCATGTTTCTAGAAAATTGAGCGTAGAAATGTCTTCAAAGGCTTACTTTTTAACAGGGAACCTGCTCTACGGGTTTTCTTTTGAAAAATTTGCCTACCGTCGTCCAACCAAAAACTTGAAAAACGACGGCTTCCTTAACGGAGTTAAACGAGGAACGCAGGGAACCTGTTTTATGGCTAAAATGTATTTTGAGACTGAGAGTTGAGTCGAAATTCTTCCAAGTCCCCCCTCCCATAGTCCCATCATATATAGATCGAGAGTCGAAATTCTTCTAAGTCCCTCTCCTATCATATACAGCTCAAGAGTCATAATTTTTCCAAGTTTTTTGTTGGACGGCGTACGGCCTTTTTTCCGGAAAAGCCCCCTATAAAATAGGTTTCCTGTTAAAATTTCAACTCTCGAGCATAAGAATATGATAGGAAGGAAAGGGACTTGGAAAAATTCTTACTTCCATGCTACATACACCATAATAATTATAAGGGGCTCAGAAAAACTTCACAATCTCCAAGATTTCAATTTGAATTCTCAATACTGAAGTCAATTCAACTCATAGAACAGGTTACCTACGTTCTTTTGAGGACGAACTTTTATTAGAACAGATAAGAACACGTTATAACGTATGACTAGTATATTGGTAACTAAAAAAACAGGTAGCGTAGGTACGCTCTCGCACGCATCCCCTCTAATCTTCGTAGGTCGTGTTGATAAGATTCGACACTCCCCCTCAACACGACATACGGTAAAAAAACAATAAAATTTTACATGAAATTAGTACAAAATAATATGATTTGTGTTTGATGATCACCAAAACCAATACATAATAACCTTAAAACAATCGAAATTTCTTAATAAATAAACCACAGATTCTCTTATATCTACATCGCGTGCAAAAAAAACATTTTTTTTTTTTTTTTTTTAATTTTACTTTTTTCAATTTTTTTATGATTTTTATACCTAGCCGAATAATTACACAAATGTAAGATACTACTCCCCCTTAATTATGAGGCTACATAGAAACAATAATATCGCGAACATGCAAAAAAAAATATAAATAAACGTGCAAAAAAATGTCATGCAAGATCATTCGAATAATATGAGAGGGTAACATAAAAAATATAGAAAACAAAGCAAGCATAGGTGCACCTAGAAAAAATATATACAAAGATCGATCGACAAATAATTTAAATGTACGTACGTCCGAATGATTACGACACAAGAAAGAACAATTTATCTAAACACTTTTTTTTTTTTTTTTTTTATTAAATAAGAAAAGAATTATTGCAAATGAAAACCCATGATGAGGTCAGACCCATGATGAGGTCACGATAAAACATTTTTCAAGATAAACTCATGCTGATGTAAAAATAAGACCCGTGATGAGGTCGGACCCTTGATGAGGTCGCAATAAAAATAATTCTATTGTGGTGAGGCTTTAACTCATTAAAAAATTTGAGGCTACTAAAAAATAAAAACATTGGTGAAAACAACAGGCTACTCAAGTAGATAAAGGAATACAATTTTCAAGTAGAAAACTTCTGATACGAAGAAAGTTGGCCTTATCGAGTGCTTTTGTGAGGATATCCGCGAGTTGATCAACAGTAGGAATTTTGCGGATCTCAATTTCATTCTCCTGTACAGCTTGCCGAATAGCATACTGTTTTGTAAGAAGGAAGCGGGAGGACGAAGACTCATTTCCCTCAGCAATACGGATCGCCGCTGAGTTGTCCTCGTATACGATAGCAGGGGACTCGTCTCCCAAGATTTCTTTCGAAAGAGCGGAAATGAAAGAGATTTCCTTTACGGCGTCGTTTAAAGCCGTGTATTCTGCTTCAGCCGTGCTGGTTGAGGTTCGACGCTGTTTTCGGGTCGACCAGGCAACCAAATTACCATAGCAAAAAACAAGATAACCGCCAGTAGATTCATATTTGCTGTCACGAGCGTCGGCAAAGGCTGCATCGACAAACGAGACAACATGATCATCAGATGAAGATCGGTAAACTAGAGAATAATACCGTGTTTCATACAAGTATGATAAAATGCGCATCGCGTATTTGAAGATCTGCTGGGTACCTTCCGATAAGAAACGAGACAAATAATTCACGGAAAATATGATGTCCGGTCGCGTGTTACGGGCCACGAAAAGAAGACCTCCTATTAAGGCTCGAAGGCCATGAAACTCCGAAGGGTTACCAGTTCGATTGATGGACAAGCGATGTTCCATGGGAGTATCATACGATAGGTCAGGATTGAGTCTGAATTTTCGAGCGAGTTTCTCGATATAAACAGACTGGTTCAGAACTCGACAACCGTCTAAACAACCTAACTGAACTCCAAGAAAAACTTTTGGCTTCGCCATAACCTTAATCTGAAACAAAGATGCGAGATGATCTATGACCAACTTCCCTTTGAGGATGTTGCTGCATAGGAGCAAACAATCATGGACGTAAATGATGATGACAATGAGGTCATTATTCTCCTCCTTGAAGAAAATACACGGGTCGGGAATAAAATTCCTGAAACCCGAATCAATCAAAGCGTTAGAAAATTTCACAAACCATGTCTTTGACGATGTTTTCAACCCGTACAACGACTTATTAAGACGTAAAGCAACTGTATGCTCTTGCGTGCGTACACCTTTTGGTATAGAGATAAATAAGGGACGATCGAGATCACCGTATAAGAAAGCTGTTCTCACGTCTATAGTGAAAACGTATAAGTTGAATTTGTGCGCAAAAGAAAGAAACCAACGAAAAATTGTAGGGTTTATCACAGGAGCATAAGTTTCCGACAGTTGATAATCATTTCTATCCTGAAATCCACGCGCCACTAAACGTGCCTTAGCTATTTCTGTGCCTCCGTCGAATTTTATGGAGAAAATCCACTTAGTGGATATGAGAGAGGGCTTACGATTACCATCAAATTCAGAAATTTCCGTCCATACATTATTCTCTGCGAGTGATTGTAATTCACATTCAATCGCCCGTTTCCACTGTTGGGCAAAAGGAGAGCCAATTACAGCTTCCTCGATTGTATTCGGAACACAATCGGACAACGATAAAGGATTTCTGGGTTGAGCAATGTAGCTCCAAGCATAAGAGTGATCAGTACATGGATGAACTGAAGGAGAATCCTCAGTCTCTTCATTGACAGCCAGCTTTCTGGCAACGTAATCATAATCCTTGTCCTCCAAGATTTTAAAATTGCAAGATCTTGTACTTTTATACTCAATTGGGTGGAAGAAAGAACAACCATTTGTACCATAACCCATTAGTACACGTAAGACAGCGCGGTCCCCAAACTTGGGATCGTTACGCTTGGGCTTATCTACATGAACGTACGCTGCAGACCCTGGGACATAAATACGAGAACAATCAGGAATTTTCGAATAAAATAACTCAAATGGAGTCTTCCAATGAGGATTAGAACGACAAGGAGATCTGTTTTTCAAGAATTCGGCCATCTGTACGACTTGTGGCCATTCCTCACGAGGAATATTAGAATCACCAAGAATACAACGACTTTTACCTAGCAAAGACTGAAAATGTCTCTCCGACCGACCATTCTGCTCCGGTGTATAAGGATTAGAAATGTCAGGAGAAATACCCGCCTGGTCGCAAAAAAGCGCCAGCTCACCCCGGGTCAACTCTCTCGCTCCGTCCAAACGCAAGATCGTGATACGACAGCCCGGAAACAAAGCATGCACATGATTAACATAAAGTTTGAAACATTGAGCCGCGTCAGATTTGTTTTTCAAAGATAAAGAAATTGAATAATTGGAATAATCATCGATGAATGATATAACATACCGTTCTCCAGTACGTGCAGGAGCCATGGGTCCTAAAATATCAGTATTTATAATCTGTAGCACACGTATCGCCCTTTCACGTTCATGATTGTGAGGAGCGCGAGTGCTTTTAGCGCGCATACAAACTTCGCAATCATACAAAACTTCAGCTATCACTCGAAACAGTGAAATTCCCGTCACTACAAGGGGTAATTTAGCAAAATATTTAGCAGACAAGTGTCCGAAACGACGATGATACAATAAGGTTAGTTTTTTATCTCTCTCATATGCTGTAGCAGAGGTGTTAACATGAAATGTAAAAGGATTAGATAACGATGACTTAACAACACTATTGAAATTCAAACGATCAAAATCCGCCTTAAGAACAAAATAGACCCAGCCCGCTCGATTTTGGCGTCTGGCCACCATTATAGATTCATTATCAGAATGCCTATAAATATTCGTGTACAGTTCCTCAACATTAGCCCGGAACCCTGTCTCAATAAGGCACTGTTCCGAAATGTGTGTCAAACTCATCTTTTCCACGTAACGAACAGACTTAAGAATGACGTATCGAGGTTGATTAATAATATTAAAAGTGATTAAATGAATGTCACCTTCTAATGTAGGCGACGTGACCATGTCATCGCAAAATCCCTGATACAAAACAGGATTCTTGATGGGAGTAAGGTTGGTGAATGCGTCCCGATCTCCAGACATATTGTAGTTTGCACCGGAATCATACATCCCTCTACGAATTGGAATACCATCCTCAATATGCACAAAGCGACTCGAGTTTGCCAGATTAACACTTATAGGTATAGATTGATTGACAGTTGCCCAATTAAACGAATGATTATTTCTTGTCGAATTATTGATAACGATTGGAGAGCCGTACATAGTGAGACTCATAAACGATACGTATTATTGACGTTGATAGGTAGTTAAATTGTCTGTTGTAACAGATTTTCAAAATTACATAAATTAGATGAACTTACTTTACTACTTTCGTTACTGCTAAATGGATTAGTACTACTAACAACATCATTATTTGATGCTACGTTAGCTCTTGGTTGGGCTTGTTTCCAGGTATTAGACCCGTTATTTTCAAAAAGATTGCTATTCGAGTTATTATTGCTACTAGCATTATTACCATTAAAACGAAAATTGGATGAGTTAGCCTGAGTACCTTGCCTCATATTTCCACGAAATCCACCGTTATGATGGCCTCTGCGGTTACCACCGCCAATAAAATTATTAGCACTACTATTAGCACTACTATTTGCACTATTAGAATTAACATTATTACTTCCATTACCACCACTATTATAATTATTTCTAAAATTATTCGATGGTGAGGGACATCTATCTGACATGTGCCCAACACCTCCACAATTAAAACAAGTGAGTTTAAACCCATTATTTACGTTTCTACTACCTAGATTACGATTTCCTCCACGATTATTAAAACGTCCGCGTCCATTGCGGCTACGAAAATTCCCACGATCAAAATTACTTATGGACGAAGTACTTTGAACAACACCAGCAAAAGGCATGCTACTATGATCCTTACGATGGGCTTTATGAGCATCAATGGCTTTGGTTTTGAGATTCTCTAAAGTTTTAGCAGTATCTGGGAGACCAGCAAACCAATCTTTTACCAATTGAAAATAACTTGGGAGGCTGGCTTTAAACTGGCGTAATTCCTCTTCTTCTGTAAATATTCCCCCACACGAGATATAATTTTGAACGCAATGCTCGAACTTTGAAATAAATTTAACTATATCTCCATCCAGATTAAAATATAGCGCCATAAGTTCCCTCCTTGCTTGATCTTCACCAGCATCCGTTTTAATCACGTACAACGAATGCAATTTTTCCCAAACGTCGTATGCAGTTTCGCATCTCAAAACTCGGCTAATAATATTTGGGTGTAATCTGTCCAATATTAACATATACGCTTTCGAATCTCCCTCTTCGTATGCTGCATAATCACCTGAAGTCTTATCTATCGCATTAACAAATTCATTTCTCTTCGTTCGGTTCGTCACAAAATTCAGTAATTTATTCCCTCTTAGGGTATATTTCATATAATGAGCCCACTCGATAAAATTTTTTCCAGAAAAAATAAACGTTTTCAAATCTTTCTTATCCATCAGTGGGAAGTACTCACGATTAACAGTGTTGAATGAATTCGTTTGCTGTTGCTCGTCGACAGGAACGTTCTGGCCGTACAACACAAAATCAGCTCCACCGCTCAACTGATAATCCGCTGCGAGTTCGTGCATGCACCGAGCTCTACGGTTTGCTAATTGAATTAGCTCGTTCAATGCTACCTATTTGGAAAGAATTTCGGTGTGCGAGAAAGACCTGAAAATCAACACTTGATCTCGCCGATACGAATTCGTCTTCTCCTTCTTCTTCTTCTCGATTTTTATACTGATCGTCTGACCACTTTGACTGTGAATCGACGGACGTACCTCCTTCCGAAATTGACCTGAACAGGCGATTTGTTGCTCTCACAAAACTAAGGTCCTTCGCTTCCAATAATCCAGCGGAACCCTTAGATCGCGTATGGTAGTGGCTATTCGAACTATTATTCATTAAAAAAAAACACTGACGACGAACATAAAAAGAGCGCAAATCACTTAACTTCACGCTATGCTGCCATTTTGAGGACGAACTTTTATTAGAACAGATAAGAACACGTTATAACGTATGACTAGTATATTGGTAACTAAAAAAACAGATAGCGTAGGTACGCTCTCGCACGCATCCCCTCTAATCTTCGTAGGTCGTGTTGATAAGATTCGACACGTTCCTCATTCAACATTGTTAGGGAAGCCGTCGTTTTTGACAATAGTTGAAAAATGAGACACAAACGTCTTCATGAACGTTAGTGAGTAGTTAGTGAGTACGTAGGTTAACAAATTCACATTACCTATCATAAATCTAGTGAACAAAGATGATCAATTTTTCATGACAATTATGTTCTCGTGAGAAGTGGGAGGAGTGCCATTGTAAGAACTGTGACCGTTGTGCTTAAATCGAGGACATACTTGAAAGGTCCATGTCACCATCCCCTCTTTTTTGATTTTAGGGTGGGAATAATATTCTTTCATAGTTTTTTTTTATTCACGCTTGTTATGTAGAAGCACTCTCAACTGCTCAAAAAATTTGGAAAATTATTTATGCTCAAATGCTCCTATAAAGGATGAAACTCCTTACATGACAATATTCATCATCGACCAAAGAAGTTGCCTTGAAAACGAACAATCTTCTTCCACAAGAGCAAAAAGAGGCAAATGTTAGCCTGAAATATTGAAATTATCTTCACAGCAAAACATTTTCTTTGAGAACATTCTTTTTGAAATACTTCTCAGATCAGATTTTGCGAGAGGGCTATCGAAAACACATGTCTATTTTTATATTTTAAACTATAAATAGCTATTACATGATACAATTGCATTTAGTAAAACTAAGTACCTACTTGTATCAATTGAAACCTGCAGGAATGTGATCACTGCGGGAAAATATTTGGAAGTAAAACTAACTTGACGCATCACATCCAGTTTTGTATGAATAAATCTCGGACAAATAACCAGGCTGTAATATGTATCATTCTATTAATTCATTATATTGGGCTAACTTTAAAATTACGCTTTCATTGCGAATAGGAATGACTTGAAATGAGGATATACCATACAGTAGTACTCACTTATAGTTTTTCTATTCACGCTTGTTATATGGAAGCACTGAGCTCTTCACAAAATTGGGAGAGTTATTTCTTTACCTTTTATTATAAAATTATAAGATGGCAGCAGCATTTCTCAGACAACCACAAAAAATTAATAAAAATTGAAATATTTTCAGTTTTAATTAAAATAGAAGAATGATTCGAAGCGCAGGTTACTCAGTAAATGATTCTTAATCAGATGTATATTTTCACACTTCCTGGAAATTTCGTATTATTTTACCTAGGTACAATATTATCAAGATTTACGTAATTATTTAAAGTTTTGTATTGTAGCCGTAGTTGTGGTCCACATCACAGTGCTTCACTAGCGATTATGAACATGAGTAGAATTCAAGAGAAGGATTTTTTCCTCTATTTTGTTCACTTTGAAAATTCTTATTTTGAATAAAATTTGTAGACGGCAATGCAATTGAATTTTTCTACACGAAATAGGACAAACTATAGTAAAACTAAAAAAAGCGTTTCGGAACATGATCGAGCTACTCAAACACAGTCGTCTAAGCCGGAAGACCGTCCGTCCCCTTTTTTCGCTCACATTAGGACACCAGGGCATACTTTCAACAAAGTCACAGGTGTCCGTCTTCGGCACGAGGAAGACTCTGAAAAGAAACGGATTGCGCTAGAGAGCCTAGAAATAAAAAAATCCTTTTGCAATAAAAACTTTCGTACAGTAAACAAAGACATCTCCTCTTTCATACTCGCCAGATTTGATTTACCGTAAGAAAGATAATAACGACGTAAGAATCATAATAATGACGCATAATTTTGACGGGAGGATACTTGAATTATGCTCATAACGTATTTCAAATCCTTTTTTCTTTTCTTTTTTCGGTACCTAGTATAAGTTATTTACTCAACATATAATGACCGTTGGTCGAAAACGTTTCTGGATATGTTAATTAAATTTGCGACTCTGGTATTTTTGTGTTTTTTTGTGTTCTTTGTTCTACTACTCGCGGTAGGCGGCGCGTCTGACCGCTAGTCATTTTTTGAGAATGGATGTCTGTGTTTTTTAGGTGTGGGGATTTTGTAGGCATCTTCAATTTCGAGGGATCGCCTTGCTAGCTTTCTACATTTTTCAAAAATTCAATACTGCTAATAATACTTCATTTTTATCAATAACGTTTATGTTGAAGACGAAAGAGATTTGTGGATACTCGCAATATAGATTACCAAGTTGCACAAAAAATGAGAACCAATTAATAATTATGAAATCTAATATAGTTAAAAACTGATTTGCACTAAACACTGATACACACTAGAGCTAAGTTGACCCGAAAAGACTGTATCGCAGCAAAAACAGCGCAGTAAAAAACAGACTAATTCTTCTACAGTTGGCCAGTCGCAATGATTAAGGAAATGGATGGGCAGTGGGTGAAAAAATAGCCATATTCCTAACGCAATACATCAGCTGTATAGACGCGAGAGACGCATTCAATCGGTTCCTGTATAAAAAACCGGTTGCAATTTTCATATTTCTCTCTAAGTGGGTACTTCTTCTTAGGTGCAGGTTTCAAAATCTGACAACAATACTTGAAGGCTGCGGCGCGCTTTGCGCTCGCTGAAACATACCTCCATGACGAGCTCATGATTCCTGTTTGCAATTGCCCTCAATGTAGTTAGAAGCGACTTTCGACTCATTAAGAGCTTGTAACGTTTGAACTTTCTTTAGTCATATATGTTCCCACACCCACACACGGCTCAACACTCAACGAACAAACAGCTCACAGGTATAGGTAATTCTTTTTTACTCTTGTCAAAAGGAAGATTTCAATTTCCAACAGAAGTATTCTTTTGCGGTATTTTTTGTAGAACTTATTGCTATTATATACTTCAGTCGACAAACCATCCCTAAATCAAGGACAGATATGAGCAATCTACATCGCTTAAAACCCCACTAAATGGGTCCATGTCCCTGCCCCCCTCCACCTTGGGCATGACCTCACGTAACAATTTATGCGAGGAAAAGAATATTTTTGTCTGCAATTGTCTACATAATATTATGCTCATTAAATGAAATAATATAGGCATTTGAAGCAAACATAGCGGTATTTCCTCACCTGAAAAATAATGATAACACTACAAAAAAAAAAAAAAAAAAATAGAAAAATTCATGAACAAAATTATACGAATAGGTTTGTACGTATGCTTACAAAGTGTACTTGTAGTAAGGTGGAATGGAATCAAGAAATAAATGAAAAATTGCATAACAGAAAGTTGAAAATTCCGACAGGCATTCCACAGCATACAGACCGCGTGAAACATTTTTGTTTATACACTGAAGGGGCTTCTTACGTGCCCTATAATCAGGACCTTCTTGAGGAGAACGTGAAATTGTGCATACTTTGTCATGAACGGAAAAATGAATTTTTGGTCCTCCACCCTATTTCCTTATTCCACGTCACTACATGTACACTTTGTAAGCATACGTACAAACCAATTGTTAAGATGCTGTCCCTTTTCGATAGTTTGTGCCAAAAAAACTAAGTAGGGATCTCTCAGTTTGGAAAAATTTTACCACATAATAATGCCATTGCCTATATACTACTAGTACTTCGTACACAGCGGTTAACATGAGACATTTGTTTACGTTTTGTTGGATACGTGGCATGTTCTCGTTGTACTAGAGCACTGCAGTTCTAGCATTGACTATATCCACTTCGCCTACAAAGTATATGTCGCAGCCCTTTTGTAAATTTAGCCACTTTGCAAAAATCCTAGCCCGTTTACATATCGCCGCCTTTCTGTAAAAAAAACATTGCAATCTCAATCAGACTGAAAATTTTTAGACTTTTCGTAATGAGGCTGCCACTCTCTAGCCTTATTGTCGTCGTACTATTTTAATCACAAAGAAGCTAACCTAAACCAGTCGTATTACAAACGGACTAAGACGTCATAGCCTAAATGTAAATAGTCAACCAGCCGTACCATGAATCATAGCCGTATCATGAATCATGCTTTTGCATGCTTCCAAAAAATTTTGAATAGGAGATGTACATTAGGTGTTACTCACGTTCTCAATTGCCAATTATTCGAGTAAAAGTTGACCGAGGACCGCTCGATAGACGAAATATCGAGGGGATAGTTATGGATCGCCGAAATGATGTGTATAGCATAGGCACTGAAGCCGGTATAATCAAAAATTGGCTCCGACGCAGTGAACTCCAACCCTCTGCGGCTACATATTCAAAAGTAGTACCTCTCGAGAAAAAAATTTCACTACGCGAGAAAAAAATTTGCGAGAAAAAAATTTCACTATGCGAAGCTGCAGCGAGCCAGTCCCCGTTCGGTGGTCAAGGTTTTAAACATTGCCAGTGCCGCGCATCTAAGAGTATGTGTAGGACTCGAAGATATGCTTGTTTAAAAAGTAACCTCCAATGTTTCTCGATGTCGATTGTGACATGCTCTAATAAATAGAGTACCTATCAATAATTATTTGTTTTTGCCTTTTAAAACGCTTTTTTGATATTTGTATTACAACTTTTGTTACTTAGAATTATAGATATTTTGGCCTAATTTGAACTATTTACATAGGCCTACAGGCTATGACGTCTTAGTCCGTTTGTAATACGACTGGTTTAGGTTAGCTTCTTTGTGATTAAAATAGTACGACGACAATAAGGCTAGAGAGTGGCAGCCTCATTACGAAAAGTCTAGAAATTTTCAGTCTGATTGAGATCGCAATGTTTTTTTTTACAAAAAGGCGGCATTATGTAAACGTGCTAGGATTTTTGCAAAGTGGCTAAATTTACAAAAGGGCTGCGACATAATATATATCTACTGTATAGTCAGTCAATGGTTCTAGTGCTCTAGTTGTACCTGAATTTATGTAAGAATTCGCTTGGAATTGTCTCCAAATAATACAAAAACGCGAGTATGAATGAATTTTAATGAAATTAATTCAGAAACATGTAAGTATAGTGAATTAAAATAACAAAGCGATAGTAAACCGCGTACGTATAGCGAGAAGCAAAAATTCCAACTAACTTATACATTTACAATATAAAAAGAGTGTATGGAAAATTGAATAAAAGAATGATCACGTTCATTCTTGTTATCGAATAGATAAACGCGAGAAATGAAAAGAGAAGCAAGAGAGAGAGAGAATACGAGGTGAACGAGGGATTCTCACATCCCCCCTTCCCAGACATTTCGAGCGAGGAAACAGGAGGGAAAATTACAACACAATGTAATCATAATTTTAACCTTTTACTTACATGGTATAATCTCTTGGAAAAATTTCCGTAGCCAACCTTGATTTCAAACACCGTTTCACAAAGTTTGCGAGAAATTGGGAATGGGCCTATGCAAACCTCGTCCAACTTATTACGATTTAATATATTTCCGATTTAATATATTTCCGTTGTCTATGTATACAAGGTCGCCGACCAAAAATTTTGTATCCAACTTATTTTTATCATAGGGGGACTTGTTGTAATTATGAGAACGTATTGGTCTTTCAAAAGCTAACTTTCGATCTGCGTCTAAATTGGGAGGATCAACTAGAATATTGGGAATAATATTTTTGGAGCACCCCTTTAAAAGGTAAGACGGCGCGAAAAGAGTGACACTGTGGGGAGTATCATTGTACTGTGAGACACATTGGTTTGCGATAGTGGACCAAGCGCGATTTGGTGTAGATTCGTCGTTTTTGTTACATCTTATAAGGACGTTTGAAAAGGCACTATCAACCGCGACAAAAATATGACGACAAAAATATTACGAATACCTGAATTTGAACAATACTTCTCAAACTCCTCAGAAGATAGGCTGCCGCGCCGTATTGATCGGTTAACAAGGTGCCGATAGGATGACGGCGATGAACGGAATCAACGAGTTTTATTTTATCCTGAGAGGATTGACCTTTAGACGAAAGGGTAAATGCGAATCGAGTAAAATTATCTACTAAAAGATGAAGATAACGTTTAGGCGAGTTGTTTCCACCGAACCCGCCGATGGTGTCCAAAGACATGATCTTGTAAGGGGAAGATGCAGGGCCAAAAATTCCCAGTTTTCCACTGCGTTTTGGCCTGCGTGTTCTGTTTTTTCTACAGACTGAGCATTTTGAACATAATTCGCGTATAATGGCGGTCATACCGGCGAAATAAAAATGTTTGCGAATGATTAGCATGACATGTTTAAAACCAATATGGCCAAAACGTAAGTGAACCAATTTAGCTAAATTATTGCCAAAAATTTTATCGATCACAATAGATTTTTTTCTTTAATACAACGGATAATCACGTCGGATTTTAAAACATCTGAATCTATTAATTGACTTTTGACTATCACAAATTTTTTCAATAGTAAGAAAATTGACGAAAGGTAGAATAGGTTCTGAAAGTTCATCAGGAATGCATTCTAAGACAGGGTTTCGGGAGAGGCAATCGGCCCGATATTCAACTTTAAAATGAAACTGCAAGAGTTCCTGGGCGAGGTCTCCTAGCTCCTCATCCGTGCGGGCTTCTAGATTTAAGTTTTCTAAAGGCAGGGTTTGTGATCGGTCCCATTAGCCAAAAACGCCAATAGCGGACGGCTTCGCGGATAGCTAAAGCTTCGATGTATATAGCCTTCTTTTTTTGTTGGGTTGTAGATACTCGTAGTTTTCACGAAAAATAAGCGACCGGTTTCTGGGAACCGTTGGCTTGCATCTGTTTTAAGACGGCGGCAACCCCTACTCCGCTGGCGTCCGTATAGATTATGATGGGTTTCGAACGGTCAAATATAGCCAGAATTGGGGCCGAGGTTAGAAGCTTTTTGACCATTGAAAAACTATCTTGACATTGAGCAGACCAGACGAAAGGAATATTCTTTCTTAATAGATTTTGAAGCAAAATTGCATTTAACAAATTTTAAGCGGAAACCTTCTTCCTTAATTGCGTTAAACAGAGCTTCAAGGTACGCATCATGTGCTCCTCGAATGTTTTAGAAAATATTAAAATGTCATCCAAGTAGTTGACACAAAATTTAGAGAGGTTGTGGCGTCAAATAATGCTTGATAATATTCTTTGAAAAAGAGGAGCCGCATTTTTTAATCCGAAAGGCATCAAGCGCCATTCGTAATGTCCGTTCTTTGTAACAAACCCAGTTTTTGGCCGATCGTCAACACAAATTGGGATTGCCCAGAAAGCGGAATTTATATCTAAGGCCGAAAACCATACGCAGTCTCCAGCTAAAGCGATAATAACGGAAAAGGTTGACTTTTGGGAATGATTGACTTTTTTAATTCCCAAAAGTCAATGCACATGCGAGTTTTTTCTTTTAAGTTATCTATACCAGATTTTTTAAATTGCATAGTTACGGGAGAGGCAAAAGGAGAACTTGATTCGCGTATCATACCGTGATTCAAGAGTTCCACTACCTGCCGCTCAATTGCGGCTTGATCCTGAAAAGAACATCGCGGTAGGGCTTTTTAGAAACGTATATTTATCTTCAGAAAGAGTAATATGTGCCTCATAGTTTTTTACCGAACCAATGTCAAAAGCGTCTTTGGCAAAAAGTGAATTGTGTTTTTTAATGAACTTTTTTATAGTGGAGCGTTTTTTAAAATTTAAATGAGCTACCTTTGCTTCAAAAAGTTCAATAGGGAATTAATTTGGCAAGTACTGTTAGCGGAACGAACTGTTTTTGATTGGGATAAATTTTTTTGAGGATTAGCATTGACATTTTGAGAAATAGTAAGAGAGTCATCTAAAGCCAGACCAAAAACTGGAATGAGGTCTAAACCAAGAACAAAATCAAATTTGCAAAAAGGGGAATTTAGTACGTAAACTACCACCCGTAAACTACCACTCTTTTTGTGATGTTTAAAACTTTTAAATCAATGATTGTGATACCAATAAGATTATTCTCTCCATTCATAGTGCTGAACTTTTGTTTCAGCGGTAAATAAATATTTTTTTCTAATTTATTAAGCATACCTATCTAAAGAGATTGTAGATGCGTTAGAACCCGGGTTGTAAAGGCATTCGCCAGGGATTCCGTTAGCTGAAACGTTCAGAACTAAAAGCGGAGGCGTAATTAGTTTTTTGACTCAGTTTTGATTTCCTCCAGAAGATTTTGGAGTTTGATATTATTCATCGATTTCTTTTCAAGATTTTGTCTACTGAAAGAAGAGTTTTTTAGGTTAGTTTGGCCGTTAGAATTATTGCGTAAATTATCGTAATATTTTGTTTTACAATTGGCCTTGGAATGTATACAGCCGTGAAAACCCTTCTTGCAATATGAACACGGTGAACGAGGTTTTATCGAATGAAAAGGAGAAATGTTAGAAGATGTAGACGAAAATGCCTGCGTAAAACGAGTAGGCTGAATTTGGCTGTGACGGACGGTGAAAAGAATTTTACCTTAGATAGTAGTTTACTGACCGAAGCGATGTCTGATTTATCAATGTGTTCCTGGACTGAAAAAGGCAGACCAATAACGATGAGAGCGATCTTCGTGTCTTCGTCCATTTTTGGATTGAAATTGACGAGTAAATTTAACTTTTTGAGCGCATACTCCAAAAGGGATCCAGAAATGAAGCGAAAAGAAATTGCTGCTCGGGCATTTGACCATCCTTTCTGAGTAAAAGCATCTAGGAAAGACGATCGCCAACGACTCCAGCTTGCGAGTTTTAGTTCAACTAAGGCAGACTTGTACCAATCCAGACCTGTGCCTTCGATAAATAGGCGAATGGCTTCCCAATATTGATTTTCAGGGATCCTTAATCGTGTACATTCGGATTCAAATGATTCCAGCCAGCCAGTAGCGTTTGTAGGTTTTGATCCAAATTTTCCGATAACCATATCCTTCAAAAGGGAAGAAAGAGATTTCTGTACCTGGATATCGACAGCTGTGGGCACAGAGGTAACGGTTTGCTGCGAAGTGGAAGGGGTAATGTCGAAAAATTGTTTCCAACAATTCATCGTTAAAGACCGCATTTCCGTCCTGGTCAATGTATAATTTGGCCAAATCATCTGGTAGTGTGATATATGGGTTTCGGGAATGCCCACGAACCATCAGGGCTTTTTTAGCAAGTTTAGCCGCCGAAGGTTTAATGAGTTCTTCATGTTGGTCGATACTTTGTAAGTGATTGGAGAAGATGTAAATAACCTCTTCATCTTTGATTTGCATGCGTTTGACTGTTACCACCGTCGTATGTGGATTTGTTGAAGAGGCCTCGGAAACGAAAGAAAAACGAATCTTTGTCGGCATTATACACAAGAGTACACACGAAACTGAGTTTCTAAATTTGTAAGAATTTGCTTGGAATTGTCTCCAAATAATACAAAAACGCGAGTATGAATGAATTTTAATGAAATTAATTCAGAAACAAAGACGTTTTCGTAAGCATGTAAGTATAGTGAATTAATATAACAAAGCGATAGTGAAACTCGTACGTATAGGGAGAAGCAAAAATTCCAACCAACTTGTACATTTACAATATAAAAGGAGTGTATGGAAAATTGAATGAAAAAAGGATCACGTTCGCGAGAAATGAAAAGAGAAGCAAGAGAGAGAGAATACGAGGTGAACGAGGGATTCTCACATACATTTATGGCTCGTGTTCCTAATGCACGCCAAAAGAACCTTTCTTTTTCTTCTTTCTCTTCTTTGTCGTCCTCCCTGCGGCGTATCTTTCAATTCTGTACCATTAACTGCATACATCTTGTTTACCCTTTTACCTTTTCTTTGAGTATACAATTATTCACAATGGATTGTGTATGTGGCTTGAAATAAATGTAGGTATTAAAACATGCGTGAATCATAGTAACTTGGACACTTTCTTACATTTTAATGCAAGCTGAAATTATTATTTTCTCTTCCTCGAGCTTGAAACCCGAGCTTGAAACCCGCTATCGGTTTTGTTGGGATACATAGACACGCATCCGACACAATTCTCAAAATTACCGACCTTGACCTTATGCAGGTTTTTGTAGGTACCTGGGTGTTAATATTTTAGCAGCCAGAGCTCTAACCTAGTTTGGGAATTGGAGAAAAAAATTTAGACGATGGTTGTGAATAGCCATAGCCGATGTGGCTCATCTTATTCACTTTTTCTGCAAAATGAATATTCTACCTACGGTGATGCTACCAATACTTATGCACGATCAAATAAAATTAAATCAAAATACACACCCCTCAAACTCAAAAATTGTTGACTGGGACTTTTTGATGTGGTCCTGACTACCCCAGACATCTTGTGCTCCTAAACTTCCCCCATTCCTCCGTCAGCATTTGTCCCAATACCTGTTGTACCACTTTACTTCAACGACCAGACGGCATCTACCTCATAACTTTGAGCGTTGTTCAGCCATAGAAACTAATTCCTTCAGCCCTTAATGTTCTGTGTCTTTAAAAGTTTATAAATTTGGAATTTGCGCGTAAAATCTGATAAACGTTTCCCTACATATCACAAGAATCAAAAAAAAAAAAAAAAAAAATCAGTTCCACCCATTCAATTTTTGCAGGGACCCTTTGTGCCAAAAATGACACATAGGACGTTACGGTTGTTCAGTGTAAAGCATAAAATGTCACGTTTTCACATGCGGAGCGTTAGTTTTTGCTCATGTTATAGCACCAAAAAAGATTTTCATGAGAGTTATAGGGGCAGTGTCGCGCTGGCCCGGCCGGGCGACCGGGATCTCCAGGGGCCCGGTCGCCTGAGAATGTTTTATGGAGCCCGCCCGCCCGCGAGAAAATTCTTGAAAGTTTGAGTTTGACTGCAATGAGAGTTTTTGGGGGCCCGACGAGCTGGTTACCCGGCCTACAAAATGTGAGCCAGCACGACACTGTACAGGAGTTCCATTCATTACAATGCCTAACATTATAGTTTCTCCAAGGTATTGTATTCTTTAATTTTAGTGTCATTTGAACAGAAGTGCTATTTTGTTTACAAACAGGTATTTTTGGATCTTCCTTAACGCGTGGCGCCATTGACTGGCCCAAAGAGCAGAGTTTAGGTAACCTCTGAAAGTCCCACCACCAACCACCTTTCATCAAACGGTTTACTTCAGCACATGTACTGTTGACCGGAAAATATAACCAATATTATCACTCGGCCATTATTAGTTTTTCACAATTCTTGATGTAATACAGGGTAGAAGTTTGTACACATCAGGACAGATGAGCGAAAGAAAAGTTGATTTTGGAAATTTATCAATTGTCGGGAGGAGATGACATATCGTGGAGTGCTTCATCGCCCGTTTTTATGGAATGAAAAGTAGAGTTTGAGCCTTAGCAAAGGAAGAGGAGTAAGTTCAGAGGTCGAATTCAAGTAAAATGAATGTTGGGTCTGTGAAGGATCCCTAGTACAAGAAAGCAATAAATTTTGTGTCTCAGTACAACTGGAAATGACTTTTAATTGGCGGGGATCGGCAGTTTGCGGCCCATCGCAAATTTCGGCCGCAAGAAGGTGTCCAGTTTGCGGCCGACAAAGAAAAAAGAAGTATCCACTTTGCGTCCGACGAAGAAAAAAAAATCCCTATTACTCGCTGTTTTAATAGAATTTCATACAATTTAACGTTATTATAATCAATACATGAACGACGTCAAAGAAAAATATTTGCAAGAGTGATAAGGAAATACGTTATGCTAAAAATTTTCTCGAAACCTTCTTAATGTACTCGGCGCGGGAAATGGAGCCGTTCTCGAATTCATCCACGCATTCTTGTAGGGGAGAGACGCCAATTATGGAATGGGTATCTTTATTTCTCTCATAACTCAAAGGCTATTTATTGAAATTCCTCACCTAATGGCTCAAACTGTTAGTAAATCTATCTAATTTGTAATTCCAAAATATGAGAGCTTTCGAACTTACCATTGTCCCGTGATAGTCATTTTTCCGAAAAAAAGTCAAAATCCAAAAAAAAAAAAAGGCCCCAAATATGGAATGAGAATATTGATCATAAGTATAGAGCACAAAAGAAGCTTTGACGAGGTAAAAAGACATGAAAAACGTTTTATTAATGTTTTATACAAAATTCACATTGAAATTTCCACAATTTTCGATTTTTTTCCCCCTAAAAAATTACGAGAATATTATAATTTTATATTAGGCAACCTCGGCTTTTTACCATTATTCACCACAAAGAAGCTCGAAAAATCATTCTATTGCCAAAAAAGGCATTACCACGTGAAAGTACGCCTAAAAAATTACGAGAATATTATCATTCCATATTAGGCAACCTCGGCTTTTTACCATTATTCACCACAAGGAAGTTCAAAAAATCATTCTATTGCCAAAAAAGGCATTACCATGTGAAAAAACATACTTTTCTACTCATCTTTACGTATTGGTTTACTCCTTCGGATGATTTGGTAGTCAGTAAAATTGAAATTTAACACCAGAAAAATTTCGTCAAAATGACGAGAAAAGAATAAAAATGTTTTTCACCGGTCCTTCGATCATAGAACCTAAACCCATTCGATACTGGATATTATTTTCTTCAATGCTCTTTCATTTCCGCCTACTTTCCAGTGGCTTCGCCACTTACGTTCCAAGATATCAGCCCATTCCATATTAGGAACCCGTTCCATAATTGGCGTCTCTCCCCTACAAATGCTTCCTTCTTCTCCGATTTCCTTCGTTGAACTCTCAAATGGGTGGACAACATTTTTGTATACGCGCGCTCCTGGATCTCCAATAAAGCGTCGATCAGTAGAAATACGTCAGGATGCGGGCGATAAAACATTGATGCGCGTGTAGACCTTCACACGCATTGGTTGTCCGGTCAATGCGCGGAGAGTATTTGGTCCAAGTGATTGGTGCAAAACGTGCATTAGAGCGGATGTAATAAAAATCTTGGATTTTCGGGTTTGTCGGTTCCTCCCTCATGAACTCTTGTTATGCCCGCGTCAACGCTCTTTTCTTTTTCTTTTCTCTAATTTCTTTCCTAACACGCTTAGCCCACCAACCTTTTAGTCAACTTCTTCTTACTAGTTATTCCACCTCGATTTCACTAACTACCTACTTAATCCGAACTGCTCGCTCTCCTCGTTCTAGTTTGTTTTTACTATTTAACTAGACCCGCTCACCTATTCTTACGTTAATCTTTCGTGTAATCGTACGTTCACTTTTATTCAAATTAGTCAACTTTCCGATGTCACCAATTTTACGATGTAGTATTTAAATCTCATCTTTTCGTTTTATATCAACCTTCGTTTTCACTATGCTAATCAGCCTAATTCAGTTTCGATTCCTCTCTGATCTTTATCTATTCAGTTCATCCACTTATTACGTCTAATTTCCAAATCTCCTCTTGTCTAGGTGACCGCGAGCTCGTTCCTCTCTCGCGTCAATCTATTTTTTCCAACTCGCCTAAACGAGTTAACCACACCTACCTTTCACTCAATTCCAATATAAACAGTAGCCTAATGCCTATCTAATCAGAGTCGTTCAGAAGCATCTTCAATTCGCATCTCGCGTATGTAATCTCGTTCGCTCTCAACTCATTATTCAATTTCGACTTCTTCTTTTTTCACTTTTTCATTCTTTCATAACTTCTCCGTTCTTTTCGTATGTATCGTGTCCGTTGTAAAATAGACTTGCTGTCGGTAGAAAAGTACGAACCTTGTGAATTTCGATAGGGAATAAATTATTTTATTCGTAAATATTTATTTTTCTTCGAAATCATAACATATTTTGGTGACCGTGACAGGACCGGCGTTTGGAAAAATTTAATTTCGTAAAAGTTTTCGCGTTTCTGGAATTAAATTGAGCATTGAAACAATCTCTTTCGTCTTGCCGCGTTTCTCTTTTTCTTTTCACCGTCACGTCTTCACTTCACCTGTCATGCTACATACTCCTCAAACCAAGAAGGAAGATCCACCCAAAGATTCTGGGATCGAGGAAACCGCATCATCTGGGTTAGAAACCATCGCCGAGTCACCTTCACCTCCCGATTCACTTACTGAGAGTTTGGATAGCATTCAACTTCCTATTTTTGCTGATAACCTTATCACTCCTGTAGTCACCCCAGCTCCAGCAGATTTCGATTTCAGTGCCGTTAACGCTACTCTCCGTGAAGAAGATCCAGAAGAGTACGATCGTCGTCACCGTATTCACTTGCATCGTATACAAGAGCATTATCATCAACAAACACCCACTGGGACTGGAAATACGTCACTTGGGCCTCCTACTCAACCTCAAGGAACTCGCGCCGGAAATACAGTAAGCCGCTCACTATTTATTATGGCAACTGATACTCCTCAATTCCCTAACCCTAACGACTATAATCAAAATATTCCTCCTCCAAATAATAATCCCCCAAATGATCCGAATCATTCCTCCTCCTTCGAAAACAACTCGAATGCTCACACTGATTTACCAAAAATAAGGTACAAAAAGTTCTCAGATATAGCTAGATTATTTCAGCATAAATTCTCAGGCAATCCTAATGAATTACAACCTTTCTTAAATGATTGCGATCTGGTTCACACATGTTGTCCCGATGAATTTTTATCTATGGCATACGTTGAAGTTATCTCGAAAATTATAGGAGAAGCTAGAGAAGATCTCCGTGGTCGTGGTCTAAAAGAATGGACCTCTCTAAGAGCTTACCTAGTCAAAAAATATAAATATCAGTATACGTTCGATCAATTAAGTGAAAAATTATCCTGCCTTGAACAAAGAAAAGGGGAAAATATAGAAAATTACGCTAGTCGAATTCGTCAACTTATCTGGAAGGCTAAAGAAGCTGCAAAAATGGAGAACGAAGATTTAGATTATACTAGAAAATATTTAGAGAAAACTGCGCTCTTTCGTTTCAAAAATCACTCTTTACCAGAAATTTCTAAATTTTTGCGTATCACCAAGGTCACTACTTTCGATCAGGCTGTTCAAGAAGCTTTAGAGGAAGAGAGACAGAATCAGTCTACTCAGAAAAAAATGTACTGTTCGAAATGTAGGGTCAACTCACATAATACAGTTGATTGTCGCAGTAAACCTCGCTTCATTCCTCACTCGAACTCAAACTTCAATTTACCTTCCAATTCATCTTCGAATTTTTCAACTAATATTACTTGTTCTTGGTACAAGTCTATAGGACATAAAGCTTTTGAATGTCGAAAAAAGGCTTATTATGAGAGGAATAAAGGTCACAGTCAACCTCCTCGTCCTTCTATTCAAACTGTCACTTGTCGATATTGTAAAGCTGCTAATCACAGCATAGAAACTTGCCACAAACTGGCTGCTAAGAACGCTTTATCTAACAAAAATTCGCAAAATGTAGTTAAAAATACTTACTACTCCCTCAGCTTCTACGCCACGTAATGATATACGTCGGACCGTTCAATCTCTTGGAAAAAATGTTTGTTCCATTCACGATTCAGAAGATAAAACTTTTGTAAAATTACAAAGTCACTTTCTGAAATCTCCTATTCACTCATTCTTGCTCGATACTGGAGCAGATGTTTCAGTTCTTCCTATCGAATTTTTAAATTGCGAATATCTTCATAAAGTTGAAGACCCCACTGAAAATATTGAACTTATTGCTATTGATGGAAAGATGGAATGCATAGGAACAATTTATATCCCATTCAATTTAAATGGAGAAAGTTACGATTTCAAATTTCACTTAGTTCGTAAACAAGATTTAGGTTCACTTTACAAAGGCATTCTAGGAAATAATATCCTCAAAGCCTCTTACGCTGACATAAAGCTCAGTTCCATGAAGTTGGTCCTAACCACTTTGAATATAACGATTCCGTTATCTTACTCCGCAGACGTTTCTACTGCTTCGATTAATTCGATTGATTCCGAGTTTTCGCATTCTTACGACATTGATTCTAATCATATTTCTTTTAATGAGTTGTCACACTCAAACGAGCTTACGGGCACTGCACCTAAGTTTCTGGATTCAGATAACACTTATACGGTCATAGAACCTTCAATCGAGCCACAGGGCACAGAACCCATTTCTATAATTGAGTTACCGCACTCTCGAGACACAGATTCTCATAGCTATCATTTCAAGGGAGAGAAGTATCAGAGATTCTCTTCATATTCCGATCATTTAGAAAAAGATTTCAAAAATGATTTTCATGACTACGTCACTCCTACACGTACGTCATCCAACAGTAAAAATCCAAATTACTTGTCTATCGATTCAGTTTCTTATGGTGATGAAAATTCACCGATGGCTCCACAAATATCATTTTCACCTTCTCAAGGTCACGAACGTAATGTTCTTCAATTTTCTACAGAGGCCACTGATTCCTCTTCTCAGTGAAACTCAAGCTCTTCTACTTCATTTGAGGACGTTAATCCCTCAATTCACCAAGTTAAACCAAACAGTTCATACGAGGATGATTATCCCTCATCTCATCTCTACAATTTCATCCAATTCAGAAATTTTGCTTAACAATGCAAATTACGACGACAAAGTCTCGTCAACAGATTCAAGGTCAAATGACATTAACCTTCACGAAGCAAAAACTTCTTCAGAGGACGTTTATCCCTCGCAAGGCGCAACAGACGCTCATACTTCTTCTATTGAAAAAGTTCATTCACTTCCTACTTCAAGAAATTCGATACAGCTAATAAATAGCCAAACTTCATTCCTTTCCAATTCCAATGCTCTGGAACCTACAGCAGAGATTTTAATCAAGAATTCGTCAACTCAAGACAATGACAATGTCAAATCTTCCGATTTCATTTCTGAGAATCCAAAATTTTCAATTTGCACTCTTTCTATACAGGATCGCACGCGCAAAATTATTGCTCTTCTACGCATATCTCATCTGTCTAGTACACAGACAGCTATCATGAATTCTATTATTCGAGAATTTTCTTATAATTTCCATTTGGAAGATGATCCGATTCCTTTACAATTTGATAAATGCGAACACAGGCTTTATCTCACTGACGAAAAACCTATCTACGTACGTAATTATCGCATTCCCGAAGCTCATATGAGCATAGTCGAAAAACAGGTCAAAGAATACCTAGCACGAGGCATAATTAAGCCCTCTAAATCACCTTGGAATGCTCCTATCATGCTTACTCCTAAAAAAAAAAAGACGCAAGCGGAAAAGTTAAATGGCGTTTGGTAGTAGACTATCGTAAATTAAACGAGGTCACTGTATCTGATAAGTACCCATTGCCGCAAATTCAAGAGATACTAGACCACTTGGGTAATATTCGCATATTTTCTACTATTGATTTGGCAAATGGCTATCATCAAATTCCTGTTCATAAAGAAGATACTGAAAAACTGGCATTTTCAACTCCACAAGGTCATTTTGAATTTGTCCGCATGCCATTCGGTTTAAAGAATGCACCTCCTACTTTTCAACGATGCGTAAACGAAATTTTCTCAGAATACATCAATAAATTCTGTTTCATTTATCTTGACGATATTGTTATTTTCTCAAGTTCAGATCAAGAACACGCCACTCATCTGCATAAAATATTTGAACTCATTCGCCAGAATCGCTTACAGATTCAAATCGATAAATCAGAATTTTTCCGTCCACAGATAACTTATCTAGGATTTATAGTCTCAACAGAAGGCATCAAACCTAATCCCGAACGTACTGAAGTTCTTCATACTTACCCGCAACCTAAGAACGTAAAAGATGTTCAACGCTTTTTAGGTATGACCGGATTTTATCGTAAATTCATTCGAGATTACGCTCTCATTACCAAACCTCTTACGCAATTACTGAAGAAAGAAATTGCTTTCACGTGGACCGATAAACAAGAAACCTCTTTCAAAAAACTTATCTCATTACTTACGTCAGAACAAATTCTTGCTCATCCTCAATTCGATAAGATGTTTTATCTTTATACTGACGCTTCGAATTTCGTAATTGGCGCCGTCCTTCAACAGAAAGATAAGGACAATAACCTTCGTCCAATTTCTTACGCCAGTAGAACACTGAACAAAGCAGAGATAAATTATTCCACAATCGAAAAGGAAACTCTCGCTATTGTATGGAGTGTTAAATATTTTCGTCCATATCTCCTAGGTCGACACTTTGAAATTTTGTCAGACCATAAACCACTCATTTGGTTATTCAAAGCCAAAGATCCAGGTTCAAGACTCATGAGATGGAGAATTAAACTAGAAGAATATGACTTCACAATTTCTTATATTCCTGGAACTCAAAATAAAGTTGCTGATGCACTTTCACGCATTTCTCATTTATGTGCCGTTACACGCTCTCAAACCAATAAATTACCAATTGACTCTAAAGTCATTCCGCGTCACTTTGATCCTTTACCTTCATTGGATATTTCCAAAGTTTCAAATATTCTCATATTCACTACTCCAGACAAAGTTCTCACTCACCCTATCACTCGAGATTTTGCTATTAACGGAGTAAAAGGCGAAATAATACGCCATCGAGCTTATTAGAAATCATTTTATTTGGTCTTCTACAAAGAGAACAGAAAAGAATCTTTCTCGTATTCCAATTTTGTTACTATCCTCAACATTCTGGACAACGTACTCAAGAAATATTCTGTGAAAGAAATATCAATTTTCAATGAAATTAAATCTTTAGAAGCTTACTATTTTGACAAAATCGAACGACTTCTTCAAGAATTTTTACCTCAAGTCAATTTGTCATGGCTTATTTTAGGTCAGATTCCGTCGGATAAAACGGAAACCATGAAAAGATTTCACGAACACATACTTACTGGCCACCCTGGAAGTTTACGTCTATTTAATATTCTTAGAGAGAATAATTACTTCTGGTTCGGAATGAAATCAGATATTCGAAATTTTGTAAAAACATGTGATCAATGCCAAACAATTAAAATAAATCGTCACCCTACAAAGTTACCTATGGAAATTACCGATACTTCAAAGGCACCTTTAGAAAAAATTGCCACTGATATTGTTGGACCTTTACCCCTCACGGTAAATGGCAATCGATTCATTCTTTCAATTCAAGATCACCTCACCAAATTCCTTTATCTTAAAGCTTTACCAATTCACACTGCTTCTACTGTTGCCAAAGCTTTACTCGAATATTTCTCCTTGCTTGGCTTGCCCCGAATTATCTTGTCAGATCAAGGATCCGAATTTACCTCTTCATTATTGGCTGAATTAACTCAAACATTGAGTATTACTCACATTTTCTGTACTCCTTATCATCCAGAATCGAACCCAGTCGAGAGAACTCACGGTTCAATTAAGGAATACCTCAAGTTTTATGTAAATTCAGAAAGAGATAACTGGGATGAATATCTTCATTCATGCGTATTTTCATTCAATAATTCCGTTCATACTACTACAGGTCATTCACCGTTTGAACTCATGTATGGTCGTAAAATTCTTATCGACTCTCGAAAATTCACTTATGATGACTATCTACATGATTTGCTCGAGAAATTCACTATCATTCATCGTAAGGCTAGAGAAAATACTATCGAAAGTAAACACGCCTAGAAAGTTCAATACGACAAAAAGAAAAATGTCAATACGGATTTTATCTTTTACCCAGGGCATTTCGCGGTGCTACTATCAAAAGGGTTGAAAGCCGCGAAGAAATTGAGGCCTACTCACCTAGGACCTTACAAAATTACGAAAATAAAGTATCCCAATGTCACCCTAGACATAGATGGTCAACAAAAGGAATATCACGCAAAATTATTGAAACCTTACTATTTCTCTTCATAATCTTCAATTCATTTATATGTTCTTCTACTTCAACTCAAGATATCATTCAACCAATTCCTCAAACTAGCGGAATATTCTTTCAACACCTTGGAAAAAGCTACAATGCTATAGATGATTACATTCTCTTTGACACCTTCAACTTAAGTCAGATACACTTCAATATGAACAAATTAAGAGACTCCCTCATCATAGCTCAAAACACTGTTGCCGATGCTAACTTTTCAGACACTCAAATGACCACCTTGATGACCTTAAAAACTATGTTAGCTTCGCATAAAACTCTCGAAGAACTCTATGAAAGTATCATTTTACCTCCCATTAAAGTCACTCGTAAAAGAATTAAAAAACGAGGACTAATAAACGTAGTGGGAAGAATTTCGAAATATTTATTTGGTACTTTAGATGACGACGACGAAACCAAATTCAATACTGAAATAGAGAAACTCAAAACTGATTCCTCTACTCGTAAATTAATGGCATTAGATAATGTACAACTAATGACAGATACTCTACACGTCGTAAAAGAAAAGGTCGATCAGATGACTAGACGACAAAAGAATCTCACTCTTATGATTATGGAAACAGGTGTTTTCTTGCTTCAGCGCCAACAAATGTTTGAAAAATATCAATTACAATATGATCTTATTCACAGCGCACTCACGATTATCCAAGAAACTATTCTTTTCGCACCTATTCGAATCAATCCAGCTCTAATCTCACCAAAAAGAATTTATGACACTCTTCAAGATATTCAATTACCTGAAACGAAACGTTTCCCTCTCAATGTCACCGACGAACATTTCGCAACTTTCTTATCTTTATGCGAACTTAAAGTTCATGTAAAATTTTCGACCGTTATCTTCATTATAACTGTGCCAATAATTGAGAACAAAGATTATGATTTATTTCAGCTATTTACGTTACCAATACCGCATTCGCCATATGCTACCTTTTTACGTCACGTACATAAGTACATGATAATAAATCAGTTAAAAAATACCTATGATGTTTTCGATGATCCTACATCCTTTAAACTCCTTTGGGACGAACGTTTCCTAACTTCCTTTAATTATTTTCAACGCCATAATAAAATATGTGAATTTCAAGTTTTTTCAAAGCTCAACACATCCGCTTGTCATGCCACCAATCTACCAGCATCATACACTATCTGGCAACACCTCAATGGAACCGAATGGCTTTTCTCTTCATCTTCACATATCACCATCGATGTTCTTCATAATGACACACAGTCAATCACTCTACCATTATCTGGATTACTCACAGTTCCGTTTACGAGCACTGTCATTACACCAACACACATCTTCAGAGGTCACTCCAAGTACAACTTCACGCTCACGCACGTCATTGGAAATTTTTCGAACTTTGAATTACCTTCACTACCTCATCCACCTCTATCGTTCAATATCACGTCACTCGATACCAAATCACTAGATGACATCAGCGATAGATGGGAGCACGAAAGACTTCGAATTCAAACTTCCTTGTCAGAAGATAATCATTTCAAATTTTTCTATTCCTTTAGTGCTATTCAAATTGTTATTATCCTTACCATCTTAGGCTATCTTGCCTATAAACTCCGATATTTATGCACTTCCTCAGGAAATAATTTCAATTTAAATTTCTCTCCTCCAGCAGTACGATCCAACGACATCGAATTGCCCATAATTCGACGTGAAATTCAACCTCTCATTGTACAAGTTCCTACCAACAATCCTCCTCCTACACCACCTTCGCTCACATCTCTACCGGAACGAGAAATTTCGACTCCTCCTGGCTGCCGTCACATCTTGCAGACTCCGTCACCGTTGAAATCAGCACCACTTCATCGAATTCCAACCGTTTCACCGCTGGACATATACTAAAGGCTATTCTCTTGTCCAATCATCTGCTGCGTTACCCAATGCCTTCTAAACGTACATGTCAAAGTCAACCTTCTACTCTACCCGATCTTCGAGAAATCCGTTACATCATGGACATGGACGGATTTATGCTACAAAAAGACGGATTTGTATGTAAAGAACTCGCCATCCTTCATGTCACCGGCTGCCGAACCTCTCACCTTTACAGATTTTCACTTCCGTACACGCAGAAAGACTTAAACTCCATAGACAACATGACTGTTTGTCAAACAACTAAACGATGTCATGGAATGTCATTCACCACATACGAGAATGATATTCCTCGTAAGCACTTGGACTCTATAGTCACTCGTTACATTAGCAAAGCCGACCGCAAGGACGGTCTTATCGCTTATAAGGGCGGTATTGAGGAACACCACCTTCTCTCTCGCCTAGGCTGCCACAATCCCGTAAACCTGGAGTGGTACGGATGTCCAAAATTCGACGATCTATCACTCAAATCACAGTGGACAAATCTCCCCATTCTCACTCGCATGTACTCTAACAGAATTCATCGTACAACTTCTACGCATTGTTGCCGCCACATTGGAAAAACGGATTTTCGCCGATCACCCGGTCCAGCCCACTGCCCGATGGTCGAAGTAAAATTTTTTGCGGCATGGATTGAAGCATCCATCCTCAACGAATCAGACGTTCACTCCAATTCATGACAATTACTTCTTTTTCTTTTTTATGTATCA
This sequence comes from Aspidiotus rigidus, assembly GCA_035079385.1. Lineage (NCBI taxonomy): Eukaryota > Metazoa > Arthropoda > Insecta > Hemiptera > Diaspididae > Aspidiotus > Aspidiotus rigidus. The sequence goes on from JAVHKY010000052.1 coordinate 6,196,039, forward strand.
CTCATTATTTTGTGTATTTATTTCATGTACTGTCTTTTTATGTATTATGTTTAATTTCTATTTTTGGGTCATGGTATACTATCGTTCCTCTATTTAAGGACTTTTCTTTACTTCTATTTTTCTTTTCTTTATCTTTTAATTCTCTTTTCTTTTCTCTTATTCCCTATTCGCTTTTCAGTTTATCCTTTGATAACCCCGAAAACCATTCTTCGGCGGGAGGTGTTATGCCCGCGCCAACGCTCTTTTCTTTTTCTTTTCTCTAATTTCTTTCCTAACACGCTTAGCCCACCAACCTTTTAGTCAACTTCTTCTTACTAGTTATTCCACCTCGATTTCACTAACTACCTACTTAATCCGAACTGCTCGCTCTCCTCGTTCTAGTTTGTTTTTACTATTTAACTAGACCCGCTCACCTATTCTTACGTTAATCTTTCGTGTAATCGTACGTTCACTTTTATTCAAATTAGTCAACTTTCCGATGTCACCAATTTTACGATGTAGTATTTAAATCTCATCTTTTCGTTTTATATCAACCTTCGTTTTCACTATGCTAATCAGCCTAATTCAGTTTCGATTCCTCTCTGATCTTTATCTATTCAGTTCATCCACTTATTACGTCTAATTTCCAAATCTCCTCTTGTCTAGGTGACCGCGAGCTCGTTCCTCTCTCGCGTCAATCTATTTTTTCCAACTCGCCTAAACGAGTTAACCACACCTACCTTTCACTCAATTCCAATATAAACAGTAGCCTAATGCCTATCTAATCAGAGTCGTTCAGAAGCATCTTCAATTCGCATCTCGCGTATGTAATCTCGTTCGCTCTCAACTCATTATTCAATTTCGACTTCTTCTTTTTTCACTTTTTCATTCTTTCATAACTTCTCCGTTCTTTTCGTATGTATCGTGTCCGTTGTAAAATAGACTTGCTGTCGGTAGAAAAGTACGAACCTTGTGAATTTCGATAGGGAATAAATTATTTTATTCGTAAATATTTATTTTTCTTCGAAATCATAACACTCTTCCACGAAGAGGTCTTCCAAATTTTCGGTTCCCGCGAATGATAACCCGAAGAACGAACGTAGGAAGGAACCGTCGGCGCTTTTGGAACGGTACACCTTAGTTAAACCCAGGTTTTGTATTTTCCTAAACCACGCCTGGCCTAAATGAAAACGACACCCTTCAATGAGAGTAGCTGGCAAAAGTGCTTTCACTGCTGTGTGGATACCGTGTTCAAAGTCTACGCACACTCTCGTTGGCAAATACGCGGATGGCAGAAAAGTACCGATCTTCCGAAGGGCAACTTTGTATGTCTTCATCTCTTTATTTGGACCACACTCTATCCACGCAAAGGTGAAAAAGTAGGGGCCGCTATCTGGACATGCAGTAGGCCGCAAATTGGATGTTCAAAATTTTCTTTACGGCCGCAAACTGTATGTCTCATATGGACGCAAACTGGACCTTTTTCACTACTGTGGACCGCAAACTGGAAACTGCCTAATTGGCATTAAGTTAGTTTCTTCTTATACTACCACGTTTTTTTTTTTTGGACAAAAGACGACTTTCCAACTGTGAGAATCATTGGAGAAGGTTGGGAACATTTTGTGCGAGTGAAAGCATTGACTATATGAATGATATCTTTGTTGGGGGGGAACACGTCTTTCCTTATAACTATGCCTCATAATGAAATTTTTTTTGCTTCAATAATGGTGATTCGTAATAATAAAACAGTATAAATAGCAAAATAAGTTTGTATTTCCGAGAAATGATTTTTTTCCGTCAAGTACGTTTGAAGGAATATCAAGTGTAATTTAAAATTGTTCTTTATTCTTCGAGCAGTGGGAGCGTAGGCTATATCCACGTTCAAAGGAACAAGAAGAAAAATTACAATTACAAAACTTCCAGTGAATTGTGAAGGATGTACAGTGCGGTCCACGTCTGCGCCCCGACCTCGAAATTTTGCATAAATTTCACTATAGGTCGTTTTTGTTCTCATTTGTGCACAACATTATTTATCGTTTGTGCTTTCACCCTTTCCGCGCAATGAGGAAAATTGTGCAGGGAATCAAGAACACAGCCGTCTCTTATTATGAATATGAGTTTTTTTTTCTAAGTTTTTCTTCTGTGGATCATTTGGGCACGTTCTTAATGGTAAGGATATCAAAAAATTCGGAAAGAAATATGTACTTAGTATTTATATTATTTTACGGGCAGGGATCGAGTTCAATGTTTACGACACGAGCAAAGCGAGTGTAATAAATTGAACGAGTTGCGATACTTACTTGCTGCCCGTACTGTAAGATATTTTTTTAAACGTTTCGCACCCTAATGTCATCAATTTAGCCCAAGAGTGGTGATAAGAAAAGAACTTTCGCACACTGTATCGACGCTTATGATAAACGCGATTTTCGTTGCCTTCAATTTGTTCACTTTTGTTATCTAAGTTTAGAAAAAATATGTAAATTACTGATCAGTAATAAAAATAAATTGAAACAAATAAGTAAGTATATTTGTCTTCTGATTTTTTTTTTTTTTTTCTCTAAATAAACAAATAAAATAATCTCTCACTCCTTTGTATGAATATTTCGTGTAAATTTTGTTCTCAAAAATGGGGCAATTGATTGATTTGTATACGGAAAAGTGGAAGGTTAGGTTAACACAGAAATGCTCGCGCATTGATTTTCAACCAGTCTGTACAAAGAGTACCTTCCCGTTATTAAACGGTCATTAAACCCTACTGAACCCTACGTATCCGTGTGATGTAAAGGCGTTCTTTTCTTCTCGTCAATGTGTGTCTTTGGGATGTGTGTGGTCGGTTTTTTCTATCATGGTTAGTACAGGATCGATGCGTTTAAAAATAGAATACAGGTCAGGAAACCGTCTTCCTTTCCTCGTTCATCAGTTCTACCGATCATAGGATGTACTGTACCCGGTCGGACCCGACCACGAGAAAATCAGCGGAGATTTTTTTTTTCTTTGCATTTCTTAGCATTTAGAGTACGTTTGTAGGATTTTTTGAAGTTTAATGTTTCTTTATATATGTATGTGTGTGCAAATTTTGTCCTGGGTCATTTTTAAGAAAAAAAGGTTTATCCATTTATAAGAATATCAGTCTTAGAAGGCTTACAATGGATGGCAAAGTGAGCGAAAGATGGTGGTTCTCAAGATGGAGAGAAATGGTGAGATCGAGATAATTGATGGAGTGACTATCTAGTTCTAGCGTGAAATGGATGTTCTGATGAATGGAATTTAAGTGAGAGAGAAGGGATTTGAGACCGGACGACGAGCCATTCCAAATGCGAAGAATGTTGTCAACAAAACGAAGCTAAAGAAAAATGTGAGGTTCAGGGAGAATGGTCCTGTTAGGAGATCCGATTCAAACTTGCCCATAAAAAAGTTGGCGACGAGCGAAGAAAGAGGCGCGCCCATTTGAAAGCCATTGGGAAATTTGTAAAGAACATCCCGGTAAAGATACATTGTCTTGTTGATACATGAAGAGGTAGGGCGCGGAACTCGGAGATCAGGATATAAGATTGGAGTCACTATTCGATGGTTGTTGGCTTATGTTGTTAAGCATAATTGGAATTTAATTCAATATGATGTAAAATATGCATTTCTTAATGGTGTCATTGACTGTGAAAACTATGTCTCCGTTCCCCAGGGGATCAACTATGATCCTAAGAGATTTGTTTGTAAATTGAATAAAGCTTTACATGGACTTCATATTGCCCCTATCTGTTGGAATAGAACATTCAATGCATTTATGGAGTCAATTGGTTTTACACGCTGTGTAAAAGAACAATGTTTGTACTATAAAACTGAAGGCAGTTATACTACAATTCTTCTTGTGTATGATGATGATATCTTGATCACGGGAAACAACAACCTGAATATAGAAAATACTTGTCATCCATTAGAAACACGTTTTGATGTTCCCAACCTTGGTTTTCCAAAAACTTTTCTTGGTCTTGGCCTAAGTTTTCAAAAATTGAAAATTGTACAAACTTCCATATTTTACTTGATTTGAAAGTGAAATTTAACGTTGATTCCAAAAATAATACTTAAATACCTAACCATAATATGAAGCTTGAAAATAGAATAGGCGAATTTTCAGTTTTCCATTTCGGAAATCTTGGCAAATTGGTCAATTGTTGGCACATTATGGTCCATAACTCGGCTCAGAAAAGTTGTAGAAAGCTGGGTAGGGGCGCAAATTAAAGATAAAATTGAGATAAAAATTTTGTATATTTGAAGTTTACGTCTAACGTTTCGCGTTTTTGCGCTACCACAAATTTAGTCCAAATCCCCATTTAACTGGTAACATCTTTTGGCCTCAACATAATTATATACATACAGACAGACATTTTCTACTTTATATATTAGATAAGATAGCAAAACGTTTCTGTTTCCCATCATGTTTAATATGCCTCGACGGTGTAAAGTACTTACTCCAAAATCCTGGTAGGACGCAGTCAAATACAAAATAAGGAAAAAAAATTAAGCTTTTCAAGTACTTACCTACTACGAGTGAAAAAAAAATTTGGAAAGCAACGTTCTGAAAAGACCACGTCTTCTTCTTCGGGGAGGATGTACTACAATGTTTTAATTTTTTAATATTTCATTTTATATCCAAATTTCAAGTCATTCCCAATTGTCCATGATAAATACTCGTAACGTGGTATTTCTGAACTTTATATTCTACTTATGTATTATTCTAGGTCAAGGGATACAAATGTTTATACATGTCCTGCGAAGCTGTATTTAATGAACCTCAGGTGCTTAACAGCCATTATGAGAGGGATCATGGCATTGAGCTCGTTTTTGAAAAATTTCAGATGGAATCGCAATTCAAATTTCACCAATGGCTGACTAATTTCCAAGAGAGTACAACAACTCAATTTCGTGTTCGTCAAAAATGGGAAACTTCACTTTTTAATAATCAGAAGTTGATCTGCCATCTCTCGGGGTACAAACCCCCAAAGAATGAGAGCCGCCTTAGATTTGAGAAACTAGGCGGGAGTAAGAAATTGAATGGCTTTTGTCCGGGAGAAATTGTCATACGTGAGAGTAAAAAGGATAAAACATGCCATATTGTGATGCAAAAAACTCATGTAGGTCACAATGTCAATTGCGAGGAGGAGTTGAAATTTCTTAGAATCAATAAAGACGATAAACAAAACATAGTCTCAAGACTCGCACTCGGCGTTCCTCAAAGCACAATTTTGATGAACTATCAATCCTCGATCCCTCTCGAAAACTTCAAGCGGATCGATCTCGTCAATTATGATGATATAGCAAATATCGCTGCCTCTGCGGGGTTAAATACAGTCTATCGTGCGCCTTTCAAAGATGATCCTCGTAATGTTTTGAGCTTTATTTCTGAAAACAGTGACAGTATATTATATTTTAAACGAGAAGGACAAGAGGATGAGGAGTATAGGTCAATAGACAAAGAGGATTTTGCCCTCGTCTTCATGAACGATTTCCAATTGAACCTATTGAAAAAATTTGGTGGTAATGTAATAGCATATGATGCTACTCATAAGACAAATCCGAACAATTTCCTTCTGCATTCAATATTAGTTCTTGATGAAGATTGGGAAGGAGTTGCAGTAGCATTTTTGTTATCAAACAGAAATGACAAGGAAGTCCTTAAGATTTTTATTGATAGCATAAGAAAACGAGTTGGTCAACTGTCACCGAGGACAGTGATGACTGACATGCAAACATCTTTTTTGAATGCTTTCATTGATATCATGAAAGAAAAGCCTACGTTTTCAGTCTGGTGCTTGTGGCACGTTTATGACAAGTGGAGGATACATCAAAAGAAAATCAAGAATGAAAAAAAGAGAAAAAACGTTCTCATATCGTTATATAAACTATCCCAGATTACAGACGTAGGAAAATTTGAGAAAAAGTTGAAGGATTTTATGAACGATTCTGATCCGGAAATGAAGTCGTTCCTGAAATACTTTAAAAGAAATTATGGAACCAAGCCTGAATACTGGGCCTATTGTTACAGAATTGGTTGTAATATCAACACAAATATGGTGGTCGAATCTTTCCACAATTTTTTCAAAACGAAAATCGCTAGAAAGAAGAAAATACAGACAGTCCACCAATGTCTTTGCTCCCTTCAAACTTACCTCGGGATCAAAGAAAAGTATAGGAAATCGAAAAAATTGCGACCACAAAGAACGATGAAGCTGAGAGTACTGCGAAATAGACACCACAAAGTGAAAAATTCCTATCATGCTCTTGAAATTGTACCTTTCGACAGCGAAGGTAATTCTTCGTGGCTTATCACGTCATTCCCAAAAGAAAAAAAGAAAACAAAGGATGATAAGAGGAATGGAAAAAAGAAAATTAAGGAAGAAACGCGAAAAAGGAAGAATAAAATTGATGAAAGTGATATAGCTCATGATGAAATAAGCGATAGTAGCAGCGATAGTACTGATGAGAGGATTGAAGATGAGTACGACGTCCAAATTTATATTGTCCAGAAATGTTCGCATGTTGTGGTGAAAAATACGTCTTCTTTGAAATGTACTTTATGTAACATTTCATTTGGTGATTTTACTTGTACGTGCATAGATTATTTGATACAGAGAAATATGTGTAAACATATTCACGCAGTCGCTATGCATTGTAAAGAAAAAAATAGGCCTATCGCAACTGAAAGTAGTGGAAATCCTCGTCCTCCAGATGAGATGAGTCTGTCACCAGAAACAAATTTTGATAATTTGTCAGAGATTGATACAAACGACGCCGAACTTATTCAACAGTTGAAAGTAGAAATACAAAATGAAATTGCAGATATAAATAGCGTGGAAATTTTACAACGAGTAAAGAAATTTATATTTTACAATAAGGTGGCTCCATTCACTGAAAAGAAAACGCAGCGAGGTAAAAATACAACTCAGAAAAGAGTTTTTGAAAAATAATTTAAATTTTACATGGATTATCAGCTCGCGTTATAATTAGATTGTATGTTATACGTAATATTTACATAAAGGGTATAGCCCATTAAGAGGGGTAATCTGCCTTCGGTGGCAGATCCCATTGAAACCTATACTGTCTGATAGACCTCCCCGACAAAATTCTCCCCCAGAAGTTTCAGCCTCCCATCTCAACTTTTTGTCGTTCTGGAGCCAGAATTGTGATTTTGCTTTGGAATTTTCTACAGAAACGTATGTTGCAGTGAGATATCTATAATTTATGGTATGTGTAGATGAACTTTGAGACTACCAACCAGAATTTTTTCAGAATTTTGCTCGCCCACAGGTGCATATACCTGTATTATTGCTAGGTTGGTTTTATTATCTATTTTCAGTCTTAGTACTGCTATTCTCTCTGAAATACCTTTTATTTCTTTTATTCTTTTCGATATTTGTGCTTTGATATAGAAGCCTACCCCTCTATAACCTGCTGTATTTCCGTAGAAGTAAAAGATATTATTATCTACTCTCTTGACAAATCCTTCACCATTTCTTTTTATTTCTGATAAGCCTATTATGTCGTAGTTGACATTTTTTAAAGCATTTTCTAGTTCGTACAAGCGTTCCTCATTTGCAAGCCCTTGACAGTTTAAGTACATAATTTTCAGTTCAGTATTTACGTTTAAGTGGTTCTTTTGTGGGGGGGGGGAGGTTCTCACTCGACTACTTAAGGTGGAAAAGTGTGACGGGTTAAAGCGGACTAAGCGCCCCACGGTGCCCGCATTCCGGATTGGGGCCTTTTCTTCGTTACACATATTATTTAAGTTACTAACACTATCATTTATAATTTCTTTCTCTTTTCTATTGTAGCTAACAATATTTTTATGACTATTATTTGTATTTACTATGTTAATTTTAGTGGAGTTTGGCGTAGGCGACGGCTTACCTTTACATGTTTGTTAGTAATCTCTAGATCTATAACAATTTGATGGTCCACGGTTTTCGCGGATCGGATATCTATCGAAGAACTTATCCAGGTTTTGCTGCTTTTTCTTATTGAACTTGGCTTTAGGTTGTTCTGTCCTCCTTTGGTTGTCGCGTGGTTCGTGATTGATGTTCAGCGGTTGATTTTGGTGCGATGTTTCTGGTTGGCTACTCGTAGTTAATTCACTGCTCCCCTTCTTCGTATCGTGATCCCTTCTTACGATTTCCTCCAGAGTTTCTTCGTTGGTCAGCGTTAGCGCTCTGCTATCCTCCGTTATTCGTTTTCTTACTTCGCCGCCGCTTGTCCTTTGAGTATGAATAGTAATGGAGAGGCAGAAATCGTCGTTTTTGAAGGTTGCGTGGCAGGCGTGATAGAGCGGGCTGTTTCAATCTTACTAGAAGAGATAGTACGCGTTTTACATTTAACATCCTCTGTCCTCTCCTTAGTCGTTTTCAATCTTAAAAAAAGAGTTAACACATGAGTTTACCTGAGCAACGCTATCTATCACGCCTGCGAGAGTACTACTATTTCTGCCTCTCCATTACTATTCATACTCAAAGCGCTTGTTACCCATATGTATTTTATTAGTCCATTGTTACGAAGCTCGATTGCTCTCATTTTCAATATCTGCAACGTTATTCATCTCGTTACAACTTAATGGGCTATACCCTTCGTTTTATAATTAGAGAAGTGTGAAGCAATAGGTAGAACGAAGGTAGTTAAGGGAATTTTAGATACGATTTTGGAGTTGTTGAATAGGGCGTTGTTGAATAGGGCGGAGTTCATAGATGAGGGAACGTTTTGTAGGCGGAACGTCGGTTTTGGAGGACGGTACATGAGAAGAGATACTGAACTGTAAGGTTATCTGAATGGCAGTAGTTGCATCACGGAGAGGCGTGAAGACCTAGAAGGATATTTTCTGCTCTGCGTCCCTGTATTTTTATTTTTCATTTCCTGTATTCCATCTTTTCATTTCTTTGTTTCTATGAAAGCGTGTCTCATATTAACTTCTAATAAGTATGTCAAATATTGTATTCCATATTTCTAAGCAAATATAGATTTGAATTGATAAATTTACAAGTACCCTGATGATAACTTGTACTACAACCCGTCAAAAGAAACGCATGTACCTAATTATAAAAGACTCGAGAAATTGGTGTAACAAGAATAGACTGAATCATATTCTCAGTGCGGGCCCCTTCAAGTACTTTGTAGTCTTTGTTAGTCGCTGAAGAACTATGTTCATCTTGAAGAAGAAATGCTTTACGGAGATAAAATCTCAGGCTTAACGTCACGTAACAATTTATCTTACGAGCCGTGGCCCATAATCTTCCTTGATTTTTTTTGGTAGGCCCTGTGTACCAAAAATAAATGTTATTCGCGCCCAGTTCCCCTGCTTCTTTGCCTCGCGCCGAATCCACTTCGCGCCTAATTCTCCTGCGCTCAATTACCTCGCGTCCAATCCGTCGCGTCGTGCCCAACTGAAATGTACTTACCCAGCATTCAGATACTTAAGAAACTCACCAAGGAGATCTTGGGAACCGGCCCACGCACACAGTACGTCATCTACATACCAGTACCAATACAGAACATTACTCAAGAAATCCTGGCCCGAGGAGAACAGGTCAGCCTCAAACTTACACATAAAGACTTCCGAGACCAGGCAGCCCAATGGCGAACCAATGGGAATGCTAACCTCCTCCGGCACTCCAAAAAGAGTTCAGAACTATAAAATATTTGGCCGGAGTGAATGAGGTCAACTTGGACATTGACCGTATGGTCCGTAGAAAGATTACGAGGCAATGCCTGGATTCTACTATTTCCCTCCCCCGCGATTCAGCCATGATAGAAGGAAGCGGTGGATTAGACTTCCCTATTTGGGAAAGTTTTCTTCAAAGTTGGGCCGTGCTTTCCGCCCCTTTGGCTTCAGGCTTGCCTTCTATTACCCCACGACAGTGAAAGGGTTGTTTGTTAGGCTGGAAGACGCAATCCCCCCCTAAAGAAAAGAGTGGAGTCTACAATATAGCCTGTAAAGCCTATAATGGTGTCTATGTGGGAGAAACTGGTCGACAGCTCGATATAAGAGTGTCTGAGCATAGGAAGGCTTGGGAAAAGGGGATTTGAATGAATCGGCCTTTGCCGACCATCTAATCACTTGCGGCCACAGCTTAAGGGAGGGGTTCGAAGCCCTCCTCCACAGAGAGACGTCTTATTTTAAGCGAGTTGCTTTAGAAAATATTAAGATAGTTCGTCATCTTAAAAGCGATAATGTAACGTTGCTCAACAGGTATATTCCCGACTAAGGATTGGTTGAACTAGTTTATGAATATGACTCATAGTCTCATGACTCGCTAGTTCAATCATGATTTTCGCTGGTGTTATCGTTACCTTCCTCCAATTCGTTGAGTCACTTTTCGTCTGTGCTTGATAATGGTTGTTTAATCGAAAGCGCTCGCGATTCCCTTTTTGATTTCTGCGGTTTTTGTAACATTCGGCCAGTTTACTCTTTGAGTACTGTGGTTTGTTCTTCAATGAAATATGTACAGTAAAACCTCGTTAACTCGAAGCTGAAGGGAATGACCTTTTTGTTCGAGATATCGAGTTTTCGAGTTCAGGAAGTTCGAGATAAATGCAGAAAAATTTGAGATATCGATTTTATTATTATTTTTTTTTCTTCGTCAGATTCCCCACACACAGATTTGAAATGTAAATCATACCTTTTTTTAAAATTCACGAGCCATCCGTTACTTGCTGCAAAATTGTCGATTGGTATGTTCATCTTCCTCGCAAACTGTTCAGCTTTCTTTTGCAAAACTGGACCCGATATGGGCACCCGCTTTTCACGGCACTGGACAAACCAAGTGAATAGATATTTTTCCAGTTCAGGGTGCTCAGCTTGGCGAAATCTTTTGACCTTCTTAGCGTTTGATGGAGTGTTAAGGATTTTGTCTCGATCATTCAAAATTGTAGACAGAGTACTTCCTGGAATTTTGAATTGAGCAGCCACATCTTTTTTCCTCTTGTCCCCACGATCCACGGCTTCCAACACAAGTTTCTTCTCCTCAATTGTGAGGCTATTACACTTTCTTTTAAGACTCATCATTCAACGTTCATTACACGACACAGCTTCAGTAAAGATACACTTTCATATAGGCCTACAAACTTACATTGTGTATTTCATGATGAATCATGTTATGTGAAGTGACAAGTCAAAACCTGAAATTAGCCAAACAGGTACCAATTTGCGTATGGTACCTTTTCCCGAGAGATTTTAATTCGAGTTATAGAGTATCGCGTTGGAAGTGCATTCGAGATGTAGAGTATAAAATAACATTAGGTCTTATGGAGACTTCAAGGGAATAAAAATTTCTTCGAGTTAACGAGGATTTCGAGTTATCAAGGCTCGAGTTAACGAGGTTTTACTGTAACAATATTTCTCAATGAATTCTACTTTCTCACAATTCTTGATTCAATGTAGGGTGCAAGTTTAAATATACATAGAGGGATGAGCGAGAAAAATTGGTCCTAGAAATTTATTTACTGTTGTGAGTAGACGATATGTGGTGAGTGCTTGCTCACACGTTTCTAAGTGAGGAAAATTGGAGTTGTAGCCTCAGAGAACGGAGAGGAGCGAATTCTAAAGTCGTGTTTGAGTAAAATAAATCCAAGCTGAGTAATTTGTATTCAATGTGTGTGATGATCATTCTTTTTGGTGGTTCACTCAACCGCATCTTCTTTAACTCACATACCGAATGACGACCCTATAGGTAGTAACTCAAGTGTAGGAGAAGTTGAGGTAAATTTGAGTGATTCTTGAGGAATGGTCAGATCCATCTCACACTCGATACCTTCATTTTGGAGTGAATATAAAATGTATTGCTCAAGTTACAAGTCAATCCGACCATTACAAATAAAATAACAAAATTTTTTAATTAATTATTTACTTTCTCACAATTGAGGAAAATTGGAGTTGGAGCCTCAGAGAACGGAGAGGAGTGAATTCTAAAGTCGAGTTTGAGTAAAATAAATGTAAGCTGAGTAATTCGTATTCAGTGCGGGTGAAGGTCACGTTTGAAGGCATCTTTTTCAACTCACATACGGAATGGCAACCCTATATGTAGTAACCCAACTGAGGAGCAGTTGAGGTAAGTTTCAGTGACTCTTAAAGAATGATCTGATCCATCTCAAACTCGATATCATCAAAAGAAAGACACGTAACTTACGTGCGGGGGTAATATTATAGGAGGGAGGTTGTTGGTAAATGAAAAACTCGAGCAAAAAATTTTGATCACCTTGTTGGGATCCGAACCCAAGATCTTTTGCTTTCCAGGGGACTACTCTAACCGCTGAGCTACAAGGGCGATCAAATCTTCCGCGAATTTTTCCAAATAACAACGATAAGAACTTGTATAAGAACTTGTACATCACTAACCGCAACAACAACAAACACTCACCAAATGCATATTTAAAGGGAGCAAATACAACTTGCATCAGTCCTCAACAAATAGAACCTGACAGAGCAAATCAACAAATGCCCGGAAAGCAAAAGTCTCGACGAGGTAACCAAAATTTTTTGCTTAAATTGTTCATTTACCAATAACCCCCCTCCTTGATATCATCATTTCAGAGTGCATGTACAAGGTATTGTGCGACTTACAAGTCAATCTGACCATTACGAATAAAATAGGTACCAAAATTTTTCAGTTTGTGTTTCAGCCTCAAAGAAGGGAGAGGAGTGAGTTCTAAGGTCATTTCATTAATGCTGGATTACCTGTTGCCCATGGCGAACGGGATTCACGTGGAGGCGTAGGTACTTGACCGCAACAAACAGACGCGACGTCATGAAAAGAGCGCGATTCGAGTATTGGATCATCGTTGAAAGAGTGTTAACCATCAAAATCATGGACGGCGATTGCGCAATATGGGATCATTAAAATATGCAACAAGGAAAATAGTTGTTGTCAATAAGTTTGTCAACTCCAGCTGTTTCTTCTTCTTCTAAAATTGAACTTTATTATTGTCAATTGAAAAAGATGAAGAATAAAGATGATTAATATATTCACAAAATGACTATCATTTTGATTTTTGAAACCAGTACAGGAACGTATTAAAGTAGTGAGTGCAAATAGCGTGTCTAGCGGAGAACACTTTCAGCATCACTTTGTTGAAAATGTCGTCGAAAGACACGTCGTTTAACAACGATGACGCAAGCGTTGACTCGTCGTTCGAAATGCGAGTGGGTGCTCAGTGCCCGTTCATATAGGCAGATAACCGACTCGTGGCCTACGTACGTGCGGCTCAGAGGCACGAGTCGGTATTTCACGTCACATTCGGAGGGAAGTTGATTCCGCGAGTCTTCGAAGTTCTTGCGCGTTCGCACGCGCCACCGCCACGCTCGCGTTGCGCGGTATTCTGACCAGGCATATTGTAGGATCGCTAGCGTCGCCCATGTAAAATACTCAGAAAGTACTGATAAGCAAACGGTGATCATGACTTGAAACTAAAGGTGATTTTTTAGTTTTTCTTAAATTTCTCCAAAAATAATGAATTTAGGCGTGTACTCGTGAGGAACAAAATTGAAGAGCGGAAAATTTTCTTTCAGATGAAAATATTTTTGAGAGATTATAAAAAATTCAAAAATTTTGCGCGATGCTAGCGCTGCCCGGTCCAAATTGCGTCTTGTGTTCATGCTTTGAATTGCGGGTCAGTATCAAGGGGGTCTGTATGGACTTGGAAATTTTTTTTGAAAATCGAAATATTTTACTCAAGAAACAACCGAAGTCCCAAGATAAGTTTGGACTTGAAAAATTCTTTGAGATATTCTACTTGAAAAAACGACCAAGTTTGGACTTTGAATATTTTTCAAGACATTTCACTCAAAAAATATTATTTTTCCAGGTAATTCACTTGAAAAGAGACAAAGTACCAGAATATTATTGGACTTATAATATTTTCCTGGATGATTTACTCAAAAAAACGACTGAGTCCAAGAATAATACTGGACTTGGAATATTTTTCAAGGTATTTAACTCGAGAAAACGACGAAGTACAAGAATATTTTTCCACTTAAAAAATTTTTTTTGGTGTTTTACTTGAAAAAAATAACAAAGTCCGAGAATATTAGGTATAGGACTCGAATTATTTTTCAACGTATTTTACTAAAAAAAAAAAATGAGAACATACAAGAATATTTTTGGACTTGGAAATTTTTTTCAAAAATCGAAATATTTTACTCAAACAACGACCGAAGTACCAAAATATGTTTGGACTTGAAAAATTCTTTGAGATATTCTACTTGAAAAAACGACCAAGTCCGAGAATATTTTTGGACTTCGAATATTTTTCAAGACATTTCATTCAAAAAATATCATTTTTCCAGGTAAATTCACTTGAAAAAAGACAAAGTACCGAAATATTATTGGACTTATAATATTTTCCTGGATGATTTACTCAAAAGAACGACTGAGTCCAAGAATAATACTGGACTTGAATATTTTTCGAGGTATTTCACTCAAGAAAACGACAAAGTACAAGAATTTGCGATATTTTCCTGGATAATTTACTCTAGAAACGACAGAGTTTGAGAATAATTTTGTACATGGAATATTTTTAGAAATATTTTACTCCAAAAAAAACCCAAGTACAAGAACATTTTTAGACTTGGAAAATTATTTTGAGATGTTTTACTTGAAAAACAGTCATATATCTCAGAGAATATTGTAAGTCAAAAAATGTTCCAAAACTTCATTCTTTTTTGAGGGTTCACGAGAAATATTCCAAGCCCAAAAATATATTCTGGTACTTTCTTGTTGTTGTCATTTTCTCGCGTAGGTATCTTGAAGAATAGTCTGAGTCTAATAATTATTATTCTTGGACTTTGTCTTCTTTCAATACGCATAATATCCCGGAAAATATTCTCATACTTTGTTTGTTGTTTTTTCAAATCAAATATCTTGAAATACCTAGAAAAATTTTCCAAGTCCAAAAATATTCTTGTACTTTGTCGTTTTCTCGAGTTAAAAAATACCTCTAAAAAATTTCCAAGTCCCGTATTATTCTCTGACTCTGTCGAATTTTTTTGAGTAAATCATCCAGGAAAATAATAAAAGTCCAATATTCTGGTACTTTGTCTTTTTTTCAAGTGAATTACCTTGAAAAATAATATTTTTTGAGTGAAATATTTGTATCTTGAAAAATATTCGAAGTCCAATAATATTCTCGGACTTGGTCGTTTTTTCAAGTAGAATATCTCAAAGAATTTTTAAAGTCCAAACATAATATTTTGGTACTTCGGTTGTTTTTTTGAGTTATTTCGAAAAAAATTTTCAAGTCCAAAAATATTCTTGTACTTCGTGTTTTTTTTCGAGTAAAAAATTTTGGAAAATATTCACAGTCCATACACACCCACAGTCCAAAGCATGAATACAAGACGCAATACCGTGCAACACGAGCGTGCGAACGCAAGAACTTTGAAGACTCGCGGAATCAACTTCCCTCCGGATGTGACGTGAAATACCGATTCGTCTCAGACGCAACGCCGCAAGTAAGGCGCTATACGGAGTCTACAGGTGCGCTAGCGTCGCCCATGTAATAGTATATTTCATGCCAAGGAGTGAAAGCGACGCTTTGAATGACGAGTTCGGTTTCGGTACGTAGCAAAGCGAGGCGAAGCCGAGCGAAGCAAGCCAAACAAGTCATTCAAAGTCGCTCGCTCCTTGTCTCGGAAGATATCCACTCAATCTGCAAACACTGTGGTTGACTGTGTACTGTAAAATGGCCGAACACTTTACTCCATCAAAAATATTATTGTGATACGTGATAATGATAACAACCACTATCAGGGCACAGCAGCAGATGTCAGCAGTTTAAAAAATTTTCGGCCAATGAAATCAGTTCTGTCAACCCCTAGGAACTCTTAAGGTGCTGGCGACTGGCGCAAACGCGAACCTGGCCCAGTTTTACTTGTATAAATACATCTCTTTGGTCTCGACCGCCGATTTGGGGTATGCATATTGTAGGTGCGCTAGCGTCACCCATGCAAAATTATATATATATAAATATATGAAAAAGTACTGATAAGTACAATTCCAGTATAGTTTTTCAGTTTTTCTTGCATTTCTCAATAAATACTTCATTTAAAGAAAAAACGCAAAGAACAAAGTTTAATGAGCATAAAATTCTCTTTCAGGAAAATATGTGACCCCGTCTACAGAAACTCGCTTTAGCGTTGAACATCGACCAGGAGAAAAGGATCTTTTACAGAGGAAGGAAGATTCCTTTTCTCCTGATTGTAATTTAACACTAAGGCGGGTTTCTGTAGACGAGGTCACATATATGTCTAAGAAATTTTGCAAAACTGAAAAATCTTTGTTGTTGTTGTTGCTTGCACAGTTGGAATAGCATATGTAAATGAATTTATCAGTTGTCGGAACATAGGAGGTTGGCTGTAAGTCCGAAAGGTTTGGTATGGATGGTTCGGTGCATGCGACGTAGGGGGATGTGAGCGATACCACGCACACTCACATTAACGCCGTGAGACCTTACCGACTTACAGAGTCTCCTATGTTCCAACAAGCTCCTTATCATTATTAGCGGTCTATGTACTATATGGTCTAAGGTACATCTACATTACAGGGTATAGGCAAAATGAAAGTACCGCAATCATTTGCTGAAGTCTAATTGAGGAGTTATCTGTCAAAAGGGCACCCGTGAGCAATAGTTGATTTTCAAAATACGTCTTTGAAGTTTCATGTTCAGATTACTCATTCCACATCCATTTTATCAAAACATCTATAGTGACGAAAAATATTTTGCGTGTTTTCATCTTTACAGATCACTAATTATTTTTCAAATTGATCGACAAATGAATCTGGGACAATTCCATAAAGATGTGTAACTCGGGTGCCCTTTTTATGGAGATGGGGTTGAGTGACCATAAGCGTACAAGTAATTTTTCATTTTTTCAAAACTTTGTTTATTGATAGGAAATGGTTCAGAGAATTCAAAAATATGGATATCCGCAAAAAGGGCACCCATTTGACGGGTGCCCTTTTGACAGATAACTCCCCAATTGTAGATAATCCTTCTGGTTTGTGAATATGTTATGGTGAATCATGACATTCTGGTAAATGACGACATTTACCGACTGCAATTGGTAAACGTCTGATACGTCGAGACCGGCAATAGGGAGATGCTGGGTTTGGTTCCTGTCTGAGACCAACTTGGTTGAAACGTGGAAAATAGTGACGATTGGGGTTTATCTTTCATTCTACTTGGATTATTAGACGGCCGTGATTATTATCAATGAACAATTCAAATTTGTAGCCTGCATATTGTGTGCGTACCTAATATCAAGTTTAGTTTTCATCCTTCCAAATTCCAATGTGGACATTGAGTAAATGCATAAGTTTAGAAAAAATTATAACGAAGAAGCGTGGTGACAATAATTTATTTTTTTTTCCTGAAGAATATTTGAATTTGATAAGTGAAATAAAAAAGCGAAAGCTGATACGGACGATTGTGGGGAGACAACGTGTGAGAAAAGGCTGCTCCAGAAATACAATGTGTTAACTATCAAGAAAGGAACTCTAGTAAACCCGTTGTTAACTATCTTTTCTTTAAGATAAGGTGTGTCGGTGAAAAACCGCTTTTAGTAAGGTGTGCTCGCTTCGGAGTCTGGTGAAGGATTGATTTTTCTCTTTTCATGTGTTTACCAAGTCACTTCCCTTATGAGTAATAGGGAGTTTTTCGGATTTATCATTTATTGTGTCTCATTCTTAAGATAAGGTGACGTCATTTAATAATTGTATTGCATGCTTAACACCCGTTGGATGAAGGGTCAGCGAATATTGTCAGCTATGTGACAGTAGGAGAATTGTTTGGTTCAACGTTTCCCAATTGCATTAGTAGTCAATGCCGACAATTACCAGTTTTGTCAGCATTGACCAGATTTCTTTCTGGTTCCTTTTCAGCGTTTACCAATTACCAGCAGTGAATGTCGACAATTACCGGTTTTTGTCGACATTCACCAAATATTTTGTTGCTTGGTGTTGCTCAAACTCATGATTTTGGTAAATGATGACATTTTCTGGTAAATATCGTCATTTACCAATTGTCATCCTTTACCGTAACAAATACATTTAGTAGATAGTTTGATTGCAAATGGTTGATTCTGAGGAAATTGTGATAGCCTGGCGCCCTTTGTCCTTAAAAATGAACATCACCGGATGGTTGGTGTGGCAGAGTGAAGAGTAGAGGGACTGGAGATGTCGCCTACTACCTTGCTTTGGGCATTGCTTACTGTCTGATGATAGGAACACTAGGGATTGGGGTGTAGAACACCTATTGATTGAAGACCTTTACAGACGTGGAGGTTGTCTAGTAGCTTAGATGATTGGCAAGCTGCAGTCAATTTGGGGTGGAACATAGATCATGGGAAAGTCCTATATGCTCAAAACAGAAGAAGTGGAATTGATGAATCTGGCTTGAATACAGAGAATAGGCGATCCAAGATCAGGCATATATTATCTACAGTAAAATAACTTGAAGGCAATTTGATTCATTTTATTCCAAAAATATTTCTCCAAAATTTTTCAAGTGAGTATAGGGATGAGCTTGAACTTGTTGGTTGTTCCTCTGCTGTTTGGTGCGGATCGCCTAGAACTGTGAAAAATTTTCTAGTTTGCAGTTACTAGAATGAATTAATTTGATTCAATCTAATACAGAGTTCTTGTTTTTTTGTTTCATCTTCTTTATTTTCTTCATCTCTCTTTTCTTTTTTGTTTTTGTAATTAAATTTCGAAAGAAATGATTGAAGGACTGAATTTATTCTTTGAGGGATGTTGAAAATGTAAAGTAAAACCTTTATACAGTTTATGTAAGTTCATTATGTATGTGATTATAATTTATTTTTTGAAGTTGCTGCCAATTTGACTAGTAATATTAGGTACCTATTTAATAATAAACCCTAATTTTACATCAACGATTTCTTCAGTATAGTTTCATTCATATGTAGATGACAAAATTATACAAAATTGTAGCTGAGAAGGCTCTCCAATTTTGTGTGAATCATCATTTATTTTTGAAAGTCAGAATTTTTGTTGGAATGTTTGATTTTGAGATGGTTCTGATCATTATACTCTTTCATTTGATTATAAATATGAAATTATATTTCGAATGGTCCTTTTCATAATGGTACTTAGTTTGTAAAGGATTGTGGTATGGCAGTATTATAAATGAGTTCAATCAAGGCTTCAAGGGTATGCTTTACATAGAATAAATACGCAGAAATATAGGAAAATATAGGTTCCGAGAGGACTAATTACTATTCACTAAATTAACCAATTTATTGCATGAGATATTTTTCAAGTGTCAAATGTGTGTTTGATGCAGGTCTAAAATTAATTCAGAACTTGTAAAATCATTTAGAATTCTTGTTATCAATGATCAGAAGAGCATAAATTGTACCACTTTCTGATTGTTAATAGCGAGAGTTTTAAATAGTTTTACAAGTTCTGAATTAATTTTAGACCTGTATCAAACACTCATTCAACATTTCAAAAAAGTCTCATGACAATTGGTTCATTTTGTGGACAGTAATTGCTAATTAGTCGCCTCGGAACCTATATTTTTTTATATTTACGCGTATATTTTCTGTGTGAAGCATACATACTCTTCAACGATTGAACTACAGCACAGACAGTATAAAAGTCTACAGTGATGAGTCAGCTCAATTCATCATTACTAAATAATTGAAATAAGAACTGGGAATTGAAGAATGAGCATCAAAGCAAAAGTCATTTGAGGTATTCAAGTGAGACACTTCCTAGAATGCTATTGATTCACTTATTTATTTTTTTAATAATAATACACAGGTAGTGTGAGTTATTCCAAAGGTACGCAAGAGAACAAAACAAATACAACTGGAAATAAGGTTTCAAACTTAACAATGAATAATTAATTGCACATTTCATCTGAACAACGTCTGGAATATTTAAAATAATTGCACCAATGCCTTTTGCTGACCATTAAAATCTTATGCAAAAATATAGGTACGTTTAATAAATATACACGTCAGAAGTAGATGTTTATCTATCCTTTTTTCTTGTCACTGACTGACTCCCCGAAGATAGTGATCAATTTGTTGATGATAGCTAAATACATGAGACACAACACAAAAGAATACTGGTTGGGCAATTGTGAAACTAAGACTCAGAGGAAACTATTATTTCTGATGTGATTCGACTCAAGAGTGCAGTGTGTGGAGTGAATAACTCACATCCAGAGTGTGCTTCAAGAACTAATGTGTCCAAACAAATTGAGGCTATAAGACTGATAAATCTGCAATTTGAAGTTGACTCATCTAAAGACCACCCAATTGGTAACAACTAAAGTACAGAATTTCACAAAGAACCACATTCCCGCAGGACACGATTTCCCAATGGCATAGGAGGCCGATAATTCTGCAATAAGTGTTCTCTTTGCCCATCATCTGGGTGGCATGTCTTCATTGAACGAAAAATATTCAACTACGCAAAAGCAGAAGGAAAAAAAAAAAGAGAAAAAAAAAAAAAAGAAGTATTAGAACCGATTTGAATATTTTATTTTTTTCAATATGACTGATTTACGATTTACTGTATCTAGTCTACTGTTTTAGCGCGAAAAGTTGGAACGTTGAATATCTATTTTGGTACAAAAGTTGTATCTCAATTTTATCTCCAATTTGAACCTGGATCAAACTTTCCATGACTTTTTTGGGCCAAGTTATGGACAAAAATGTGTCAAATTTGCCGAGGTTTTCAAAGATGAAAAATTGCTCGAGCTTTCAAGTTTTACTTGATACATAAGTGAAATTTAGCGATAGTTCAAAGAAAAAAAAAAAATAATATATACCGGTATATATATATCTAAATGACTGTACAAAGTATCAAAATGAGGGAATTCTTGAATCCTTACTTTAAAGTTATTCTAACCATTGTTCATTCACTATGATTCATTAACACCTGGAATATTTTTGGATCATCAAATTGTAAAGGTCTGAAATTATTTTTAAACTCCTCTTCCAGGATAATTTTTACAAGTGTCAGTTGAA
This sequence comes from Aspidiotus rigidus, assembly GCA_035079385.1. Taxonomy (NCBI): domain Eukaryota; kingdom Metazoa; phylum Arthropoda; class Insecta; order Hemiptera; family Diaspididae; genus Aspidiotus; species Aspidiotus rigidus. The sequence continues at coordinate 6,217,049 of JAVHKY010000052.1, forward strand.
CAAAGATGTGAATAAGTTGACTTCTAAAATACTTGGATGGGATACAGCTTCAAATGAGGAAACGGCAAGGCCTTTTGAAAAGTTTTTTAGTAATTATTAAAAGATGTACCTGTTTTTCCGATATGTAAATTGATTTCTTAAATATAATCCAAATTACACACTCCAGACAGGGGGGTGTTGTAAGTGAACCAAGGTATGTCCAATAACTTTTGTCTTCTGCAAAAAATTAATCATTATTAAATAGGTATAAGTATTACAGGTACATACAAATTTACAGTGAAAAATATAGAAGACCTACCTAAACTTATTTAACACACATTAAGCAATTGCGATCCAAGTAAAAGAGAGAGAGAATTCTCGTGACATTGAAAAATAATTATTGTTAGATCATCAATTGTATTAATTACCTGGTAAGAACTTGATTGGATCAATGGGACACAGTATTTTAAGATTTTGGTCCTTGAATATGATTTTTGGTATTAAAGAAACAATTTTTTCCATTTCAAAATGGTCATCCGGTCCAGCCTGATAACAGAACTCAAATGGTTGAATCCTATGAGATAAGATAAATCAACTGTGTAATTTTAAGAATAGTACTGAAACAATACTAGACTAATCAACTTGGAAGATGGAATTTTTCCTTAAGAGCATGAATTGAAGTGATTCATTCATTTCAATAAAGTTAGAACCATATTAAACATATGGTTCTCGTTTTGATAGCTCCTACTCCAAATTTAACAATTATGATTTCTCTAAGATTGAAAAAAGAAAGGAAGTACCTTATTGCAGAAGATTATAGGAGAGTATAGCTAATGAATTCAAAAAATATTGTGTTATTTATAACAATATAAGTATTGTTCATCTTATAATAAAGTAAATAAAGCAAACTTGGCTTCCTGCACAATTTTCATTATCATTTGAACGCGACGTTTTGGACTCATAAAGTCCTTTCTGGAACGAATTCAAAAAAGGACTTGATGAGTCCAAAACGTCGCGTTCAAATGATAATGAAAAACTGTGCAAGAAAAGCCAAGTTTACTTTATTTACTTCATAAATATTGTGTCCTTGCACAAACAAAAATTACGTCTTCAACTACTGTTCGCAAATCGCCTTGAAATAAAATTAGCACAAGGCGGGAAGCCGCTTCATCTGCAAGTTAATACAAGTCAAGGTCACAATGTAAGGAAAAAACTTGATTAATAATTTTGATTTGACCTAATAGTTTTACTACAAGTGTGACAACGGTCAGAATTTTCACCATTGTAGATAATCTTGTTCAAATTCATCTTCATTGTTATTTCTGACGTGTTTCATGTCCTTTGTGGGACCCTACCCCTAATTTTAAATTCTGCGAGTGGGTCCTTCTTCACCCTCGTTACCCCGTCGGTGATTCAGAAATCTACAAGTACATCTCCCCTACTAAGAGTAGAATACTGTATATTAGACTTAGTACAGTGTAAGCTTAACCTGCAGCATAGTATAAGCTTGCTGTACTAGGTATAGTAATAATAATATTAATAACTAACTTACCAACTACTTCAAGTTGTACCTATAAATTTAAGCTACCGGTAGTTGTGAAAGCCTTGAATAATAATACGGGACCTGACGGAGCCGGTAATGGGAGATCCAAGATTCTATAGGACACCCGGTCCGTGGAAATCCGCAACCATTTGCCGAGGCCCAAGCCCAATCTGAAGCCTTCACGTGGCGGTCCTGTTAAGCCACGCAATATAGTTGGGCGGCGACAGATGTAGATGGAAATAGGAGAAGGATAACTGAGATGAAACCAAGCCGTCGCATCAGGAACCCCATCTCAAGAATTTGAAAGGTAAGTAGCAAAGGGACTACCCAAACGTCTTTAGGGCGGAGTCCTACGCACTAGAAGTGAGAGATGGAAGAAGAGAAGGAAAACTCAACTCAAAATCCGGTAAAAGTCGTAATGGAACCCTTTATATCTCTAGGACCGTGCAGCTGGAGATATATCGCAACCAAGCTGCAAGAAACAAAGACCAGTAGTCAGAGCAATCATGCAGCAAGGGAGCTCTCACTTCCATAAACATGGGTCAAGTATGGTTAGCTGTATGTCTTCAATGCATTGGGAAGTCACAGCAACAACATACAAGAGATGGTACAAGCAGATATTACCAAGGAGGAGTTAGATGTGATAATGAAAGGGACGCACAATTGGAAAGCACCAGGACCCGATAAGTATACCGCTTTTGGATTAAGAAGTTAACTGCAACATATGCCCGGCTATTATAAGAGAGCTGAACAGGCGTTTATATAATCCTGCTTTAATGACTGATACATTAACTGGACCTTATACTGAAGGAGGGAGACAGTAAAGACCCCTCCAAATATTGACTAATTGCGTGCCTCCCAACTATTTACAAAATTTTTGCCGCTTGTATAGCAGTCAAGACATAAAAATATTTCAAGTGCAACTGTATCGCGAGGAACAAAAAGGGTACCAAAGAGGAATGTACAGATGCGAGGAGCAACTCATAATAGACTAGTTAATTTTAGAGCAAGCAAGAAAGACACAGGAAAATCAGCACAGCGTAAATCGATTATCGGAAAGCATTTGATTCTGTACCACATGACTGGCTCATAAAATGTCTAGAGATCTACAAGTTGTGATAGATCTGAGTTCCAATGATTGACAACATCGCACAGAACTTGGTTTACCGACAAGTGTATGACCAGCAATGTAATATAAATGGTTTGGATCTCAGTTTACCGACAAGTTCACTACAAAAATGTTATACAAAACGTTTGGAGCTCGGTTTTTTGGCGTGAACTTTTATACCTATATAAATAATGAATGGAAATACTGTATTGAACTCGCGTTACCTTATCGGATCTTGTCAGCACGCTGGTTGCCTGTAATTTATATTTCATTTTTTTTTCACATGTTTCATGTCTTTTCTCTTACCATACCTCGATTTTGAAATTCGAGAGTACACCCCTCCCCCCCCCGCGTGCGCTTGGATCTGTTCTTCACGTCAAAATAAATGGGAAGAAAACTTTGAATGATTACTGGCTATCGAAAAAGTATGACGTTTTGGACATTGAGGGTGTTCAGAAACTTATTTTTCCAATGCGCGATAGGAACATCAGCATCCGTTATTATCTCCACATAGACGAGAATAGTTTTTTAAGAATGTGAGTCAAGCGACAATTATTGACTTCCTTGTGGGTTGTGAAGAATGCGAAAAGAAGAAGGGCACAAACAGGAAGGGGTTAGTAGTGAAACCCATCATCCACGCCAACATGAATAGCCGAGCTCAACTGGATCTCATTGACATGCAGACTGATCCCGACAGTGAGCTTCGCTTTATACTGAATTATCAAGATCATTTACGGTTCGCACTATTTTTTATTATAATTACTCCTAGAAACAAGTAAAATTTAAGGGAGGTTTACGTTTCAACGTACTACGTCTTCATCAGAACCAACTAAAAAAAAAAAAAACAAATTTGACTTACTTCGACCTCTGTGGACAAAAACAGCCAAGGAAGTGGCCCTGCACATACTTCACATCTTCACAACATTTGGTGCCCCCTGCATTCTGCAGACAGATAACGGGCGGGGATTCAAAAATAAATTGATGGATAGTACAGAGTTATGGCCAGATCTGACTATTGTCCATGGGAAACTGCGACATTCTCAGTCCCAAGGAAGTGTGGAGCGTGCGAATCAGGATGTTCAAGCTATGCTGGCAATATGGAAGAGCGACAATAAGACAAAAACATGGAGTCAAGGTCTCAGATATGTCCAATCTATGAAAAATAGAGCATATCACGCAGGTATTAGAAGAAGTCCATACTAGGCTATGTTTGGAATGCCCGCTCGCATAGGCTTGGAGCGCACTGGCTTGCTGGCAGGCTTATGTCATACTCTTGAACACAAAGAAGAGCTAGAGGAAGCTTTGTTGGGCATATATGCAAGGAGCGATCGCAGCGATGAGGACAAAGATAGCGTGAAGACAGCAACAATGACACCCCCACTCCCATTGACCAAGCGGTCAGTGCTCAGCAGGAAGCAATTGAGGCTGCAAGAGAGGGACTTGTGCAGCACGCGAAGAGAATGAAGAGAGCTTTGGATGCAAAATTCCCGCCACTGGAAGTAGGTGCATCAGTCAAGAGTACCTGTGCCGGATGTCGACCGGGAAACATTGGACAGTTGTTTGATGCTAGCACGCATCCTATGAGCAACCGAGGACAGACTCTACAAGTTGGGTACAAAAAATGGATGATTAGAACAGCTATATACGAGGTCTCAATTCTCAGTGTGCCAGGAGAAGTTCATTAACAATGCAGATGTACCAGAGAACACAATATCCTTGCGTTCAGCCGCTACACAGCAGTCCGTTGCAGCTGGAGGTCACAGGCAAGGATTTGTACGCCGCGATTGTAGCAAGGGATGCAATGGGAACAGTTGTTTATGCCGCCGCAAAGGCTTACTGTGCAACAGTAAGTGCCACAATGCCACATCCTGCTCAAACAAACAGGATTTTCTTCCTTTTTAAATTTTTTTTCATTATTATTTTTGTTCATTTATTTTTTTTTTCATTTTTATTTTTTTCATGACGGGATGTGGCTCTATTAGTTTCTAATATAAGTTTTATTTTTGTGATTTCACAATTTGTCAAAAGCCTGTCTGGCATTTTATTGAAAGCCTAGTCATTTTATATACTACCTAGGCATTTTATTTAATTTTATTTGTGGTTTCATAATTTGTCTAAAATGCAGTTTCATTTAATAAAATGACTAGTCACTCTATTAAATGACAATATTTCACAATTTGACAATAACATATATATGTCATGGTTAAAGTGAGTATTTTGGTTAAAGTACGTAAGCGTGGCAATTACAACGCTGAGCGTTCCTGGCCGTATATGTTTCCTTTAAAATGACGACTTTTCTCCTTCTTACCCTGGTTCGAGCCCCGCTCAAGATCCTCACTTTTTTGGGGAGGATGAAATTTTTTTTTATTCAGAATTATGTAGAAAATTAATACAATTGTTTTGATCAAAATTTTTAATTTTTATCTTTAAATTACAATTTTGGAAGAACCTATAAATTGATCGATAGAATCAACATTAATTTGAGTTATTGATAGATTCAAAATTTGAATTAGACTAAGGAAAAAACCATTATAAATTGATGGAATCAACATTTAAATTAGACTCAGGAAGAAACCATAAATAGATTGATAGAATCAACATTTGAGTTAGACCAAGGAAGAAACCATAAAAAAATTGATGGAATAAATATGTTTCAATTGGACTGAGAAAGAAACCATGAAAAATTGATAGATTCAAAATTTGAATTAGACTAAGGAAGAAACCATGAAAAATTGATGAAATCAACATTTGAATTAGACTGAGGGAGAAACCCTAAATAGATCGATAGAATCAACATTAATTCGAGTTAGACCGAGGGAGAAACCATAAAAAAATTTATGGAATAAATATGTTTCAATTAGACTGAGAAAGAAACCATGAAAAATTAATAGATTCAAAATTTGAATTAGACTAAGGAAGAAACCATGAAAAATTGATGGAATCAACATTTAAATTAGACTCAGGGAGAAACCATAAATAAATAAAAAAAAATTAAATTACAGTAGGTACTAAGTACAAGAAGAGAAATATGAGAAGACATACAAAGACAAAGTACACACGTAAACACGAGTTGTCACGTACATTGTATTAGCAAGCAACGCCTCGTGGACAAGCGGTGTATGGCACTACTTGAACATTGCCTGCATGCGCACACTCTCGCCGTAAAACGCTACCACGCCGGACACGACCGAAAACACGCGCAGCGATGACGAAAAACCCACATTAACCGAATACCCAGATTAACCATAACATATTATACATATGTATATATATGTATAAGATTTTTTTGTCCGCGGAATTCCTCCAAAACTACCAATGGATTTTTTTGCAACTTAGCCACATTGTAGTATTGTATCTGAAGATGTGCACCTGCAATTTTTTTGAAGATTGGATGAGTACCAGTTCTCGAGAAATATTTACCTTTTTCGAAAAATTTCTCACTATAACAAATAGCTGCGAGTAGCTGCTTACCTTACAAGTAGCGGATTTTTTTATCTTTTTACCACTCTTATTATCAGTACGTGTATTGTGATGAAGAACCTTTTATCATTCAACAGGTTCATTCTTAATTCATTCTTGACCAAGGGTTCATTGTATTTTATTTTTGATGATATTTCATTCAAATTTAGTACCCTTGTATCTCACTTCCCACAGCCTCTAAAGCCTTGAATTTTGTTTCGTCAAATTTTGTTTGTTTTTCGTTAAATTTGTTTTTGAACAGATAGTAGCAATGGTCGCGGCCGGTTGTTCATTTTATTTTCATTATTATTAGTCATACTCGATAGTGAAAATCTTGAGTTTGAAGGATTAAGTACAATTTTTTAATCTTCATCAAAGTGTTGATGCGAGACTATCTTGGTGACTTCATTCTTAATTAATCATTGGTTTATACGTCATTTTTTCATGTATACATGATTGATAGTGGTTCATAGTAGATTTGAGGTGTTTCAGGTGATGGAAATATTATTTTCAATTTGGACTGTTTTTTTTTGAGCGAGATTTGAGGTTAGACTAATGAGTGAACCAGGCTTGGGTGCTACATAGGTATTTTGTTAATATGTTTGGAAATGTTGAAGTGTGAGGGAAGGAATGAGGGTTGACTGGTGGGTGATTAGTTGCTTCTTTGGCTTTGACATCGATTTTTAACGCGGAACCTGTTCTATGGGGGCCTTTCTAAGAAATTTGCCGTTCGTCGTCCACCATCCTGTTAACTTTTGTTTGATTTGAGGAAGAGACAACGCGTGAGACCAGTACTGCACATACGTATATTTTGAACAGAATAGAAACTATGAACCAATTATGGTTTTTCCATCTAGATAAGAGGAGAGAGGTGGTAGTGGAGCGTAGGTAATACTTACATTGCTAACACCCCCCACACTACCAACAAAACTGGAAATAAGTATTCCTTAACACTTCAAAGTATACTTAGGTACATGATTACCATAAAAAGAAAAAATATATGCATATACAAACAACAAAATACAATAAAATAATCACATGTTGAAACATATCTTATATAATATTCAACATCTTCCTAAAAGAAATGTATGTTGGTTGTACAAGACCTTTGGTAAGTAGATCTGCGACCTGATGTTCCAAATCTTTATATACCTACTAATTTTATTTTACTATCGTGAACCATTTCTTTCACGTATTTGAACCGCACATCAACATGTTTCGATCGTTTGGATGTGATAAGGTTTTCAAACAAGCTATAATGACGGATTGATTATCTCCATAAATAATAACTGGCAACTTCACCTCGATTGAAAAATCTTCAAGAATTTCCAGGATCCAAGTCAACAAATCATGAACAAATGTAGAGAGCGAAATATACTCTGACTCAGTAGAGCTAAGAGCAACAGAATTCTGTTTTTTTGAGGACCATAAAACAGTGTTTCCAAAAAGTTGGATTACACTTCCAGAGACTGATCTCTGATCTATCCTGTCAGAAGCCCAATCTGCATCTACATAACATTGCAGCTTCATTGATTCATTTTTCCTTGAAGAATACACCAGTTTCAGATCACGCGAGTGATATAAATAGACAAGGACTCTCTTCAAATAATTAAAGTGCTCGCTAGTGAACCCATTCATAAAGCGTGATAGATAATTTACTGAAAAACAGATGTCCAGTCTGGTACAAATTGATACATACACCAAACATCCCACTAGTTGTCTGTAAGGTAATTTAGTAGAGCATTCATCGGATACTGACAAATTCAAGTCCTCTTCGATTGGTGTAAAAATAGGTTTCGAGTTTTGAATACAAAATTGGTCAGCTATTTTATTTATAAATCTTGATTGACTTATAGTCATTTCTCGTTTCATCTTATCATATTGGATTTGTATCCATAAATAACTACTTATTTTCCCAAGATCAACGATGTTGAATCTTTTTGCAATTTCCTTCTTAAACAATTCTATCATCTCATTAGAATTTGATGCAATCAAGAGATCATCAACGTGCACTAATACATATACAATCCCATACCTACATCTCAGGGTCATCACATTTCTTCAAATATAGACAGAAATCATGAGATGATTGATTAAATTTTAAAGAACCGGTCATCACATCATTGTGAGAAATAACGGCTTTTTACCAAACAGTGAAGCGAGTGTGTTTATCTTCGTTCACCCGTTCGAAGTCATGAGCGGCCTACGTTTATCGTTGTATCGAGATAGAAACTTCCACTCTCGCTTTCTTTTCTGCGTGTATTTCAATCCAGTTTCTACTATCCTACCTCTCCGCGCCTCATTCCTTTTCCTTCCGTCAATTTTCTCCTATCTTACCTACCCTTCTCCTGCTATCTCGGCTGTGCGATAAACTTGGCCGATTAGAGGGAGAAAAATGGTTTTCGTTCGCCTCAACGATGGGTTTTGCTTGTCGTTGAGGCGGGAGTGCGTTTTTCCCTTCGACGGACGACGGGCGTTTTGATGATAATATTCCGGATCTGAAAAACGTGGCCGCCGAGGCCTGGGTGAATTGAACGTACTCGCCGGAAATTTTAAATTTGATTCGAATAGCACATAAAATATTTATTTTCGAATGTTTATTTTTTCGGAATCGGCGTGCATTAAAATTCGGGTCTGAGCCCTAAATTTTCGGACAATTTGAAACGGTGATCGTTTTCTGGACTGCTACCGATTTAGCCTTCCCAAATTCGCGTTTCAGACTGTATCGCAATTTCGTGCTTGCGATACAGTATAATTTTTTTTTTATCCGGTATCGCCCGGTAAACATTGTTCCCACTTGAAGCCTTCAAATATAAAGGGCTTCAGGGACACAAAAAGGGAACAGGGCTTCAAATGGGAATTAAAAGGGTAGTTTTTCCCAAATTGAAGCCCTGTTTCCTTTTTGTGTCCCTGAAGCCCTTTATATTTGAGGGCTTCAAATGAGGGCTTCAGTGGGTAGTTTTTCCCAGGGGCTTCAGAGGGCTTCAAATTGTTTACCGGGCGAGAGAATCACATTTCAAGCCAGCCGCTCTCAGAACAACGTGGGTCAACGAGTGAATTTATTTGAAATTTCTTCTGAGTAGCGAGCACGTTCCACCTGCTTTTCCATCTACATCGAATGAAGTTGCACGTGACGAGTATCCGACTGCGAACGATAGCTGTACCATCAACAAAATTTCAAGTTTGCTATCTTGCACCTATTATTATTCCTACCGACTGGTTTACTACAATCCGACTGAATAGACAAATCGTTATCTATTCTAGCCGAAATGTTAGTTTAGTTTTGGATAATAAATTGTGTTTATAAAATGACTCTCGTCAGGTATCGGCTCCTTTATTTCAATTAGCAGATTTTTCAATCGTAGGTCTAGCTAGACGCTGATTAGCGTCTCAATACGTGATTCAAATGTCGTTCAAGCAGTCTGACGAATAAGTTGTACGTCTCCCCCCTTTTGACCTTTGTTTTTTCTAAATTTCTAAAGTAGTCCCATAGTCTTCTTCTCTAGGCCCGATTGATTGGATTTCCAATCCTCGTTTTGTTTTTTTTTATTCTTGTGTGTTTTGTACACACGTAGTCAAAGCTTTTAATTTTTTATTCGTAGAAAGGATGATTAATGATAACGACAAACTATTTTTCGTAAGTTTGGAAAGAAGTAGAGCTTTCAACCAGCGACGACGATACCCTCCTCTAGAACTAGCGTTTCTCATAGCCTGAGTGATCTCTAAAAGTGACGCCGAACTGGACTTGTGGTCTAGCCTCGGGGTATCCCCTCCCTCTGATGAGTACTCACGCTTTCCGACTGAGCTGGCTCTGGGTCCTATCCGGATGGATAGGCTGGGATCAGAGTCTTGAGTATTCTTTGGAGTGGTCGTGGGTAGTCTGATGGCTATACTATGTGAAAGCTTCACCGGAATAAGCAAGATCATTTGATTTAGCTTGCTGTCTCGATAGGTTACGTTACATGAATTAAGTATAGTTTATGTGGGTAGCAGGACGAGGCTCTACTCCTCTCCCTCTTGTGACATCACAATTGAAACATTTGTTTCAAATTCGCGGAGCTATTTTCAGCCCATAAATTGCTCTATTCAACTTACAGACCAACGCCGAGTTTTCTCAATAACCAAATGGCTGTTCCATAAAAACATCATAATCCAGTTTTCCGCGTAGAAATGCACTCAAAACGTCCATCTGGTGCAAATCCAGTCCCAGTTCCACAGTAAGTGATAACAATATTTTCACAGTGGTCATATTCACAACAGGTGAAAACAATTGATCCGGAACTTCTCTTTCATCGCACCCGACTGCGACTAAACAAGCCTTGAGTTTATTGGCCTTTTCCTATAACACCCAGTTAGATCTAACTACTTTTGTACCTGGTTTACGTGGTACTATTTTCCACACATTGTGTTTTTCCATTGATCAAATCTCTTCCTCTTCAGGAGGATTCCATTTCGGATCGTTCTCACTTTCAGTCAGCAACGCTTCACAGAAATTCATAGTGACTTCATAATCATCATACCTAGCAGGTGGTCTTTTCTCTCTAGTACTTCTCCTTAAAGTAGGTGCTTCCTGAGACAAATGATCTGTTGCCTCATTGTCTTCAGTTGTATCATCTTTGCTGCTTTCAGTTATAGGTTCTAGAGATCTAACAAAACATTCTTTTTCAGAAATCAGATCTTTATAAAATTTACTTTCATCAAATTTCACATTTTGAGCGACCATAGTTTTCTTAGTATCAAGTAGGTAAATACGATAACCCATTGGTGCCTATCCCACCATTATACTTTTCCTTAAATGTGGATCAAACTGCTTCCATTTTTTTCTTTGGAATGTGAACATGGCTTACACACCCAAATGGACGTAGTTTTTTGTAATTTAACTCTCCCTGAAACCATTCATAAGCAGGAATTTTGTTATTAGAACTAGTGTAACACCTATTGAGAGTATAGTTTGCGCACAGAATTGCTTCAAACCAGAAGCTTTTTGGCATTCCTGAATCTGAGAGTAATGTTCTCGCTCGCTCTTCTAGAGAGAACGGTTCAGTCTCTCCGCCCCACCATTCTGTTAATGATTATAGGCGACAGTATTTCTAATTTGAATACCTTTTGTTTTGTAAAATTCCGTGACGTCACAATTAACATATTTGCGGCCATTGTCGCAAACTAAAACAGATATTTTTAAATTAAAATGAGCTGTAGTCATAGCTTTATAGTCTTTGAGTTTTGAAAGAACTTCACTTTTTCTTTGCATTAAATAAACCGCTGAAAAATGAGTGTACGTATCCATAAAGGTAGTACCTAACAAAGTATTTGTAGTTATCATAACTAACCAACTCAGCCTTGCATACATCTGATGCAATTCTTTCTAACAGACGTTTTGCATTTATATCCAATGTCCTATACAGAAGTTCAGTTTGCTTTCCTTTGATACAAGCTTCACACAATGAAGGAGCACCATCTTGAAAATCAACCAGACGTTCTTTTCTGAGCAATTCAATGGACTGTGCACTCGCATGTGCAAGACAACTGTGAATTGATTTGTAACTTAGCTTGGTTTCAGTTGATGCAGCTTCTGCTGAACAAATGGTAAAATTCATATAGTACAAGTTGTTTTTCACATAACCAGAGGCTAGTAAATCGCCTTTGTTTACAATCTTGACGGAATCTTTACAAAATATCACATCATAATTTTCTAGCGCGACTCTACAAACACTTAGAAGATTTTGTCTTAGACTAGGTACTAACAGAACATTACCTATTAAACGTTACATGATTCCCGAAATTAGTAACTAAACTAACTACTCCAATATGGGTTGATTCTGTGGTGCTGTTATCAGTAGCAAGAAGTACTTGACTTTTCACCTTGAGACGCTTGGTTGATGAGAAATACTTCCTATTGTTCACCACAAATCTTGTACACGCTGAGTCTGTCACAAACTGAATGATTACAGCCATTGGGATCTTTTCTTGTTCAACGTTTCTCGTGTATATGTTGACATCTTCCTTCGGCTCCGTCAAAAAGGATAGGTACCGTACTACTCGTAGGGATTCCTTTCCTTTACTTGTTACAGCATTGGCCTCAAGCTTCGACTGCGCCTTTCTCTCCTCGATCTTTTTCTTGAAACCCCTCTTTTCAGTGTGATTTTCACAACCATAATAGGTGCAGTGAACTTTTTCACTTTTCCCTTTGAATTTATTTGTGGGTGGTTTTGACAGAGGTTGTCCTGATCCTGTGAAATAGGCCGTGGTATTTGGTTCGTTGTTTTTCCTTTTCTTGCGCCCATCTTCCCACTTTAGATCAAAATCCAACAGACTTCCTTACACTGTTTCCATTGTTACAAGTGCGTTTTCATTTATCTCACCAAGTGCAGCAATGACCAGACTAAAATCTGATGGAAGAGACGCGAGCAGCGTGACTATTGCCTCAATATCCTCTATTTTACCAACTTTCCCTCCACTGGACCGAATCTCAGCTATCACATCGTCAAATTCTTTGAAGAAACTTGTTAGATCACCTTTGCCATCATACTGAAGATTTCCCAATTTACGACATGGATAAGCTTGTTGAAGATAGCTCCAACGATTGAAAGCTGTTTTTATCCGCCTCCAGCATTTGTACGAGCTAACATCTATGGGCGCGTAGTGGAGTAATGAGTCAGCAAGATTTTCAATGATGATTCTTTGGGCTCGCGCATCAGCTTGTGACCATGACATAGGATTTTTTTCCAAACCAAAAGACTTTTACCGACTTTTCTAACTAGAAAAGTGAGGTATTACACCCGTAGCAAGGTCAACAGGGGGAGTGGGTAATGAACTTTCTCGACGTTTTAGGGGTCCTAGATCACAACTGGCATAAAAAAAATTTCAGGTTTCCTTTGTATATATAAGATTTTTTTGTCCGCGGAACTCCTCCGAAACTACCTGATGGATTTTTTTGTAACTTGGCCATATTATAGTATTATATCTGAAGTTGTGCACCTGCAATTTTTTTGAGAATCGGATGAGTAGTTCTCGAGAAATTTCCAATTTATTGAGAAATTTTGCAGTATTTCGAGTATGTTTTTGTCCGCGGAACTCCTCCGAAACTACCCGATGGACTTTTGTAACTTGGCCAAATTGTAGTATTATATCTGAAGATGTGCACCTGCAATTTTTTTGAGGATTGGATCAGTAGTTCTCGAGAAATTGTCAATTTTTTGAGAAATTTCTGAGTATTTTGAGTAGCTTTATACAAATAGCTGCGAGTAGTTGCTTACATTACGAGAAGGGGATTTTCCTATACTTTTACCACTTTTGTTATCAGTACGTGTATTGAGATGAAGAACCTTTTTTTATTCATCATTCAACAGGTTCATTCTTGTTTCATCCTTAACTAGGAATGAGAGTTCATTGAATTTTATTTTCCATGATATTTTATTCAGATTTAGTACACTTGTATGTATCTCACTTCCCACAGCCCCTAGAGCCTTGAATTTTGTTTTGTTAAATTTTATTTGTTCTGTTAAATTTGTTTTTGAACGGATAGTGGTAATAGCGAGTTGTTCATTTTATTTTTCATTATTATTAGTCATACGCGATAGTGAAAACCGCGAATTTGAATGATTATGTACAATTTTTTAATCTTCATCAAGTGTGCCGATGCTTAATTAATTATTTATTTATACGTCATTTTTTGATGTATACAATATACATAATTGATAATGGTTCATAGTTGATTTGAGGAGTCTCGGGAGATGGAAATATCATTTTATTCCATTTCGACCGGCTTTTTTGAGTGAGATTTGAGGTCAGACTAACGAGTGAACCAGGCCTCGAGTGCTATATATTTTTACCAACGTTTCTAGATAGAAAAGTGTTTTATTTTGTTAATACGTTTGGAAATGTTGGAGCGTGGGGGAAGGAGTGAAGGATTGACTGGTGGGTGATTGGTTGCTTGTTTGGCCTCGACATCGATTTTTTTTGTTTTTCAAATCTCCTTGTATAGCTGCATTCCCAGATGAAGAATCTTGGGATGGAGTTTGTATAGAAAATTGTGATATGATAGCGTGAATACGTACAATCTATGAGTGCACGAGAGGAATAGCAGCTGGAGATTCCATGAATTTTTTTTGGTAACTTGGTCATATTGTAGTATTATTATATTTGAAGATGTGCACCTGTAATTTTTTTGAGAATCGGATAAGTAGTTTTCGAGAAACTTTCAATTTTTTGAAAAATTTCTCAGTATATTAATACCGAGTACTTGATGAGAGCATGAATACAATTTATGAGAGGACGAAAAGAAGAGCGGCTGGAGACATCTTCAAGGGATGCCAGGTATTGGAGGAAATTAAGAGTTGAGGCACTCAGCTTCATATTCAGTATACTAGACCAATACTAGGCTAAGAATCAGTTTTATAGGTTACGCTCAATCCTATTGAATTATTATGAATATTCGTAGGAGTATTAGTTTTTTAAATTTGTATTATTATTTATTAGAATAGGAAACTTGTTCTATGGGGGATTTTTCGAAAATTTTGCCGTGCGCCGTTCAACAAAGAACTTGGAAAAATTTCGACTCTCGGGCTAGGTATATATGATAGGAGGGGGACTTGGAATAATTTCAACTTTCGAGCTATATATATGATAGAAGCGGGACTTGAAAAAATGTCGACCTATATAAGATAGGTGGAGGTAATTCCTTTATTATGTTAACTAAAGATTACCTGCTTACCTCATATTTGTTTTATTTTATTTTCGATGATATTTTATTCAAATGTAGTACCCTTGTATCTCGCTTCCCACAGCCCCTAGAGCCTTGAATTTTGTTTTGTTGAATTTTTGTTTTGTAAATTTGTTTTTGAACGGATAGTGGCAATGGCGGATTGTTCATTTTTTTATCATTATCATTAGTCATACTTACCCGATAGTGAAAACTTTGAGTTTGAATGATTGAGTACAATTTTTTAGTCATCATCAAGTATGCTGCTAGACTACGTCGGTGACTTCATTCTTAATTAATTATTGATTTAGACGTCAGTTTTACATGTGTGCGTACATAATTGATAGTGGTTCATAGTTGATTTGAGGTATCTCAGGAGATGGAAAGATTATTTTCAATTAAACAATTGTTATAGCCTCGTAGCAGTTTGGGCAGGGGGAGGGGGAGTCGTTTTTCTGGAGATGTTATTAAAACAAAATTCAGGTTTCCTCATTGTATTATAGGTATTTTTACTCTGTTATCAGTTGATGTGACGTCATAGTGATAAAATTTATAAACTGAGTTTTATTGTTCATTCTACAAATATTTGGCATGATTGACAGGTCATACTGGATATGAAGCCGAGTGCCTCAACTCTTAATTTCCTCCAATACCTGGCATCACTTGAAGATGTTTCCAGCCGCTCTTCTTTTCGTCTTCTCATAAATTGTATTCATGCTCTCATCAGCTACTTGATAATACTAAGAAATTTTTCAAAAAATTTGAAATTTCTCGAGAACTGTTTATCCGATTCTCAAAAAAATTGTAGGTGCACATATTCAAATATAATAATACTACAATTTGACCAAGTTACAAAAAAATAAATACGAGTGAACCAGACTCGAGTGCTATATATTTTTTTACCGACTTTTCTAGGTAGAGATTGGATTATAGATATTTTTACTCTGTTATCAGTTGATGTGACGTCATAGTGATAGAATTTATAAACTGAGTTTTATTGTTCATTCTATAAATATTTGGTATGACTGACAGGTCATTGGTATTTAATTTAAAGAGAGGGAGTGACTCTCTCAATGATTTTTGCATTGTGAGAGGAAAAGTCGTGTACTACTCACGCGACTGCGTGAGTGTTTTTCTTCTGCTCTTTGGTGGGTTTTTTATCTAGCAGCTCGGTTAGACCATCACACAACAACTCTGTGTAGACACAATTTCTCCATGCCAAGTAGTTTGTCCCATCAAATCGTTTGATTCTTGAAACATATTGTACAGATGACGTACCTAGTCATCATAAAAAATAACAAGAGAAAAAAAAAAAAAGCTCACGCAGAAGCGTAAGCATCACCGACTTTTCAATAATTTGCTATAAAATCATTTACACATGCTCCCCATACCTAAACTTCATTGTTTCTCACTTATAAGCTGATTGTGATAATAATGATTTAAGGTATTCCACTTTCTCTTCTATTGTTCAATTCATTTCTAATCTTTTTAATGGGTTCTATTAAAATTAAAATATAAAACTTAGGTGATTTAGAAGAATCTTAAAGTATTAACCTGACTGTCCATTTCCAAAAATAGGTACAGTAAGATATTATAAAGTCGATAATGACAAAAATCAAAACATAGATGAGGAAAATTGAAATGGGCAATGAAACTTCCACTTTGTCTTTACCTGAATTTCAACATTACTCCCCAGTGTTCAGGCTACGAGCCTATTGCGATAATGTAGAAGAAAAAAAAAAAAAAAAAAAAAAAAAAAAAATGATATGTATACCTGCATAACGCAGTAATTATAAAATACACGGCCAATATTCAATCCATCGCTTACGTGCAACGTTTGTTTAACGTATCCAATAAACGTCGAATTTTTTCAACCATATATGACTGGTAATGAGAAGTTTTTGCAGCCAATAGGTGTATGATGCTTTAATCACGTGGCAAACGAACTCAAATAAATTGAATAAGCGAGATTTAGCTCTTACGGCTCTATACGTGGACCACGTATATTTTGAGATTTACTCAAGAACCACTAGTCCAACCGATACAAAAATTACAGAGCATTAAGATTGAATAAACTATGACGTAATGTAGTGATATGAAGATAATAAGATTGATATTTTTTGAGAAACAACACTAAGAAATTCGAGGAAAATTGAGAGTTACTCAACTACTCGAGAAATCTAAGAAAAAAATTCACATTCCCAACCTCAGATAATCCACTACAACTTGGCCAAATTTCATGAGAATCCAACCAGTAGTTTTTGAGGAGTTGCGTGGACAAAAAAATCTTATATATATATAAGGAAACCTGAAATTTTCTTATTAGGGTAGAAGTGATCTAGGACCTCCAAAACGTCGAGAAAATTCATTGCCCCCTCCCCCTGAATACTTTGCGTCGGGTGTAATACCTCACTTTTTACAAGTTAAAAGTCAGTAAAAAGTAACTTCACCTTTTTCACGTCAGAGAAGAACTAATCTTTGTTATTCTGGGCTCATAACCTGTTAACTTTTGTTTGATTTGAGAAAGAGACAACGCTTGAGACCAGTACTGCACATACAAATATTTCAAACAGAACAGAGACTATGGTGGTAGTGGAGCGTAGGTAATACTTACATTTCTAACACATCCAACAAAAAAGTTTAAACAATCTCGATTCTCGAGCTATATATGATAGGAGGGGGACTTGGACACAATTTGGACGATCAAGCCATATATGATAGGAGAGGAACTTGGAAAAATTTCGACTATCGAGCCATATATGACAGGAATTTTTCCAAGTCCCCGTTCTATCATATATAGCTCGAGATTCAAGAAAAATTTAGACTCTCAAACTATATTAAACTAGGCTTGTAGTAAGTAGGTCTAGGCATTCTTTATACCAGCTTCATCCAGGTCTAGGCTTCCTTGAAATCTCAATACCAAATCCCATATGACTCATAAAACAGGTTCCCTGCGTTCCCCGTTCAACTTTGTTAAGGAGGCCGTCGTTTTTTCGTTTTTCGGGATCTCCTTGTAGCTGGATTCCTAGATGAAGAATCTTGTGATAAAGTTTGCATAGAAAATGGTGATACGATAGCGCGAAGACAATTTATGAGTGCACGAGTGGAATAGCAGCTAGAGATAGCTTTAAGAGATGGCAGGAATTGGAAGTGATAAAGAATTGAACCCATCAGCCTAATATGCAGTATACTAAACTAATACTAGGCTAAGAATAACGTATAGGAAAAAGTGGTTGTGAAGCTCTTTTTTTTACTGACTTTTCTAGCTCGAAAAGTGAGGTATTACATCTGTAGCAAGATTGGTTACGGTGACTGAGCACACTACCTTCAAATTCCTTATATATTATATGTAAACGATTCTACTCCTCGAGACGATTCTAAAAATATATAATTTTTCACCCCCCGACGATTTTTTCGCTAAGAAATCGTCGATCGAAGTTGCGCGAAATCGACAAAATCCGCGCGAAACTCTCATTCGGGTGATTCACGTTCGCGCCTTTTTTTGTACCGTAATCAGCGGGCAAACATTTCGCGCGCTCCACCTTCATATTACCCATTCGAGTACTTTTGGTTGGCGCCTTTTTTTGTACCGCAATCAGCATGAATCATTCGCGGGCTTTTAATATTATTTTTATGCCGCAATCGTTCGGGCGAGGTGGGAATGTGGGAGTTTTGAAGGGCGGGAAAATATTTTGGCGCGAGACAAATGTCCGTACGTTACAGGAACATGAAACGATTCTGACGATTTTTCTAAAAATAATATACTTTTACCCGGCCCGAAAGAAATCGTCGATCGAAATCGACACTTTTACAATATTACGAGAGCACTGTCCCTGTTGTCTCTAAGTTAATGTCCTTGTCAAGTAAGGATACTGTCCGTGCAGTCTCTTGGTGAATGTTATCGTTGGAAATACCGGTAATATCAAAGCACTATGTAATAGGAACCCTCGTTCATTGAACCCTATTGAATGGTTCGCAATCACTTGTACACAAATGCAATACCCTTGTTCATTGAACTCTACCCAACGCAGCAGGGATTCACGTTACTTCTTACCTGCATGTACCTACATGAATAAAAGAATGTGGAAGGGAAAAGCGCGCGAACGAACTACCGAAACTACCTAAAGCGCGCTTAACGGGTTGTTACCTACAAGAAGAAGCGTGCCAATTTTGTTGATTTCGCGGGAATTGTGTTGATTTCGCGCAACTTCGATCGACGATTTCTTAGCGAAAAAATCGTCGGGGGGGTGAAAAAGTATATATTTTTAGAATCGTCTCGAGGAGTAGAATCGTTTACATATAATATATAAGGAATTTGAAGGTAGTGTGCTCAGTCACCGTAACCCCTCCACCGCAAGATTTACAGGGGGAAGAAGCAGTCAACTTTCTCGACGCTTTGGAGGCCCTATATTACTTTCAGCATGAAAAAATGAGGTTTCTGTATATAGGCCTACATAATTCTTTTGTCCCCAGATCTCCTCCAAAACTACTGGATGGATTTTTTTGAGACTTAGATAAGTTATAGTCTCAGGACACCATCAATTTTTTCGACGATTAATTGATAGTAATTCCTCAGCGCGTTTCCAATTGAGTTAATACAATTCTGTAGGTTACGGTTAATCACATTGGGAGTAATCGAAATATCAATTTGCAAAGATCGCAGAAACAACTGTTATAGCCTCGTAGCAGTTTGGACAGGGGGAGGGAGAGTGGTTTTTCTGGAGACGTTTCGCAGGTTTTAGATGACTCCTAGCCTAAATTAAAAGAAAATTCAGGTCCCTTATTGGATTATAGTTATTTTTACTCTGTTATCTGTTTATGTGACGTCATAGTGGTAGAATTTATAAACTGAGTTCTATTGTTCATTCTACAAATATTTGGCATGATTGACCGGTCATTGGTATTTAATTTAAAGAGAGGGAGTGACTCTCTCAATGATTTTTGCATTGTGAGAAGAAAAGACGTGTACTACTCACGCGACTGCGTGAGTGTTTTTTTTGTTTGTATTTTGTCTTCCCTTGGGAGTAGGTAGGTAGCCTATAAATGATTTCTTCCTTTGCGGATTGTGTATTTACTCTTCAATTTCTTTTCAATGAAAGATGTAGCGGTGACTTTGGAATTAGAGGGTAGGTAACCTTCTGTAGTCCCCGGAATATTTTTCTATCTCTAAGCATTCTTTTGGTATTCTTTTTCAATTAATTTACAGGCATGTATAGAAATTCGACTTCTACACATAAAAACGTTTGAGGAACGTGTAAAATTAGCATTTATTATAATTCGAGTTATCCATGATAGCGTTTGAGGTATTGCGAGAGAAATAGTACAGATTTGAATGGTGGTATTGGGACTGAGCAAATTTGTTTGAGTTAGGATCTATGATTTTGACTCATCAATCCTGACGGTATCCCGACACTTTCTCTAACGCATTTTCTCTAACTGCACATTTCTCCAAGACAATTTTGTCTGAAACAATTTATTCCAAAACAAAATTTTCCAACGACAATTTCTCTAATGCTGTTTTCCGTCATTCTCTCTAACACACTTCCTCTAATTAGAAAATTCTCTAATAATTTTTTTCTAAACCTACTACGTTTTCTCTAATAAATCTTTATTTTAAAAATCTTCACGATATTTCAATATTGGCCGCGATTAATCGTAAATATTCCATCCTCGGAGTTGCGTCGTAGTCGGCAGCTATAGATTCGAAGCGTTGTTGTAGGTCGTTACTTTTTTTCCCAGTGCTAACTCATTTATAGCGACTTCAGTGATCCCCTGCTCTTTTTGCAGTTCTTCGAGTAAAGTATACAGATCAGGATGGTTCCGCCCGACAACGAGCCGGAATCGGTTGTGCCAACCTTCCGACGCGTTGTTGGTACGGCATGACTTCTCCAACGCGGTATTATGATGATTCCATAAGGCTATGGGGTACCTTACCGCTACAGCAGCTCTGTTTCTTCTCCGTGGCTTCCCGGTTATATAGTACGTTTTAAATTCGTTGTAAACATTGTGCAGCGCATGCGGACATTCTCGACGTAGTTGTGTGAAAGAAGCGGGAACATCAGCAGGTGGCCCAAATGTGAGCGCGAGTAGCATATGAGTGTACCTCTTCACTGATCTGTCCAGAGGGTCTCTGTATTGCTCCTGCAGCCCATCTGCTTGTACTCGCCTGTAGACTATTTGACCCAAATGAAAGTAACATCCCGAGACAGGTACTGCAGGAAATACTTCTTTCCACGCGTTAATTATCGCCAGCTCAAAATCGGACATTATTTTCAAAGGTATGCATTGTGCTACACGATACTTTTCCACGGCTTCTATTAGCGCGTACACAAAGGGTAAAGCAACCGTTTCATACGGATGCCCCGCGCGTGCTCGCAGTCCCATAACCGTGAAAATTTGCGTAAATATGTTTGGTGACGTCTTGAACGTGCCGTCAACAAACCATACTGAATTTTGGCAAAGCAATTCAATGTTCTTTCGGGTCGCGAACACTATTACTCTCGGGGGCGTACCGGGGTCATCTTCTTCTTCTTGCTCAGCATGTCCGCAATTGTCGGGGTCATCTACTACTTCTTCCGGTATGTCCTCGTCGGCATCTGGGTCATCATCAGGGCGGGAATCGTGAAGGAGGAATGTCTCACCTAACAACGTTTCCTTGTAACGTGCTGGTATTCCCTTCAATGCGGCAAGTTTTGTCGGCGCTGCGGGATGTTCTTTTTGACGTATTCGCTGTATTGATCTCACTAGTGCGGGTTGCGTTGGCATTTGGCTGAGCACTTCGACTGGTAATCCTTGGAGCTCTGGGCGTAGGAGCTGGGCTGGCGGTTGCGCTGGGTTCTCTTTCGCTTTTCGTTTTATTGCCTTTGTGATTTGAGTAGCCTGGTATTCTTCTTCATTTGGCGGATGAGTATGCTCGGCTGGCTTCTTGTAGACCTGAACGGGCTGGCCATCTTCGGGGTCACTCGTTATCGCCCACGCATTGCACACTTTCTGAAACAACTTCGTGCACACCCAGTATGCTCGACGTTTCACGGTGCGCGAAAGCTGATAGCAGTACCCTTCGAGGTACATCTGCTTACCCGTAACGATAGCCATTCTCTTTAAAGTGAACTGAGTACAACTTGGGAGACGTCAACAATTATTTCCCTCTCCGATTTTCCTTCTTTCTGGGCAATGAGAAAAGTACATGGGTAATGTTCATTCGAGAAATTTCCTGTTAGAAAGACTGTCACTAGAAAAAATATTTTTTAGGAAAATGTATTGGAAAATAAAGTTTTTAGAGAAAATGTATTCGAGAATATGTATTACAGGAACTGTCGTAAGAAAATTTGGTTTTAGAATAAATTGTTTTAGACAAAATTGTCTTGGAGAAATGTGCAGTTAGAGAAAATGCGTTAGAGAAAGTGTCGGGGAATCGTGTTTGACTTATTCAGGTCGGACTGTGCCATTATCTTCCTCTTCTTGTAAATTTTAGATTTGAATAGATTCTCGAGTTGTCTTCTTGGCTGCAGTCGAGTTGCGTCCGGAAAATAAAGGATGAGGGGGAGGGATAGTCGAATTGCGTCCGACAGAGATTGTTAAATTTGGCCAATACAAATGTGGGAATGGCAAATTGCGCACCGGACAATGTCAAATTACATCCGTGAAGAAACTTTGTACTCGTTTGGTTGAAATAAAATTTCCAGTAAGGACACGCTTCCATGAGTTGAGAAATTTTCTAGTAGGACATGCTGCAATGAGTAATACAGTCGTCGTTGGTGTATGAGAGATGAATGGTTCGCAGTTGTTTGTTGTCCGTGTCACAAACAACTATGGCTTGTATCGTGCGATTTTGTATGTTCAGTGAAAAGGGGAAAGAATTCAAGGCTGTTGATGGACATAAGTTTGGATTTCATAAGCGTCTTGCAAACGGCACCAAGTGTTGGAGGTGCTCTGTGAAATCTTGTTCTGCGTTTTTCGAGATAAATGTGAACAATTCAATCGTGGAATCTCGTACAATTCGCAACCATCCTGTGACAAATGCCAATACACTTCAGAAGGAACGGATCAATAATGCCGTGAAACGGAAAGCGGTAGCGGATCTATGCAAACGCCCGAGTAAGCTCATACATTGTCAATTACAAGAACGCAATAACATGCTCGTTAACCTAAGTAGCGTTGATTTATATCAATTCCGACATAACATTTATCACGCGCGTATAGTGGCGAGCGACCTGAACTCCCAAAGACTTTAGCTGCCTTAAATGCTGCGCTGAACGTGTATGATCGCATGAAGACAACTAAGGGGGAAGAGTTGTTGCTAGTAAATGATACTGAAAATAATATCGTAATTTTTTCTATGGAACAGAATTTGCAATTTTTAGCTGAATGTGACCAAGTTTTGGTCAATGGAACGTTCGATAGTTCCCCTAAATTATTTACTCAAAGATTTTCATTGCATGGGTTGTGTAACTCTATGTATGTTCCCCTTGTTTTCTGCTTCCTTCCTGACAAATCGGCACAATTGTATGCAACAGCCTTTCAATATGTAATACGCAAATCAAACAAACTTGGCTTATTTTTTGCACCCCGTGTTGTATATGCCGATTTTGAATCCAATGACGTAATTATTGATCCTGATGTTGACGTTCATTTACTACCTTTTGATGTTTATGATGAAAATATGGCCACTAAGGCCGAAGTACCTCCCCTAAAATGTCTATTATCTCGCACTAAACAAATCCAAACACTCAAACTAAGAAAATTGACTCCAAATGAACGCGCAAAACGCATTAGTGCGGGTTGTGGGGTGTCTGATAGGTGATAAGAAAAGTACCTATATGAATATTGTATAGAAAGAAGAGGGAATAAACAGTTAGTCAAGAGATAGCATTCTCGCATGTTCATTGCATAGCGTTCGAGGTCTAAATACTTCCCAAACTGGTGACCCCAAGTGTTTTCTTATACACGCATTTTGAATTCGAATTATTTTCTTAAAATTTTTTTTTTTTTTCGTCGCGAGCTCACGCGTAATTATTAACAACAAATTTAAACACAACTCTTTTCGTGCCGATTTCGTCGACAATTTTTTTCTTCTCAAGCGCAAGTTACCTTTTGTGAAGTGTCGGTGTATGCCGCTAGGAATAGTCATTATGACTGAACATTGTGCATGCGGTAAATTTATTACGGCCGGAACAATAATGTGTCAAAAGTGTTCGGAGGAAGCCGAAAAGAATTCTCCAAGAGTAGAAAAATCAACCCCAGCTTTGTCAGTTATAATCAAGTTCGAGATGCCTTCCTTTATACAAGACAATGTAGCTTTATGGTGGAAGCAGGCGAATGCAAGGGACGAGAAGACTAAATTCACGTACGTTACTGCTGGTTTACCCCTCGAAGTGGTATGTAAAGTTTCCGATTTGTTATTTTCTCCTCCCGAAGATAAACCTTATCAGTTACTACGCGAACGTATTTTAAAAGATTTCGAGCCTACAAATAGCGCAAAATTACATAGCCTTTTAGAAGGATGTCAATTAGGTGACAAAAAACCTAGTGATTTACTAAGAGAGATGAGAAAGTTGGCTCGAGATCGTGTGACTGACGATACTCTACGCGAATTATTTTTTCGTCGTCTACCCTCTTCAATCACCAATATTTTTTGTACTACGGGAGTCACTGATCTCGATAAGGCCGCCGAGACCGCCGATCAAGTATTAGGGCCTCATTCTCAGGTTGTCAGTAGTATTACAAATTGTTCTCAGCCTGCGCAAAATGCCGATTCTCAGCTAGCGTCGCAGGTCTCTCAAATGGCTGCACAGATTGCGGAATTGACCAAAACAGTGAGCAGGTTATCTACTGAAGGTCAAGGTAGAAATCAGTGGCGGGGGAGAAGCAGGTCACGTAACTCAGAGCAAAGTAGTAGACCCAGATCAAGTACTCCCAACCGCCCACAACATTTGGAATGTTTCCATCACCGAAGGTTTGGCGCAAGCAGGCGAAAATGTCAATGGTGGTGCAAAAACCATGACGAATGGGTTGCCGCCAAAAGAAGTACAGCGGGAAACGACAAAGGGGGTCAGTAAGTTCCGCCACCCCCGACCTCCCTCCTCGTAAGTCCTGGCGGCTGTTTATAACAGACAAGAATACTGGTATCACATTTATGGTAGATTCAGGTGCCGACGTGTCTGCTTTACCCCCAAGACCCGAGGATAAACAAAATGTTACCGATAATTACTTATATGCTGCAAATGGTACACACATTCCGACGTACGGCAAACGCGAACTATCAGTGTCACTTGGTCTAAGACGCAATTTCCACCACGACTTTGTTATAGCGGATGTTAACGGGCCCATATTGGGAGCCGATTTCCTAGCTAAATACAGACTGCTCTTAGACCTTAAGAACTGTAGATTAATCGACAGTCTGACATCTTTATCGCGCCCAGCTCAACTCAGCTTGGTTGAGTATTCCACTATCAGTACTATTGATTTTCAGTCTGAATTTGCTAAATTATTACAAGATTATCCCGGTCTTACGCAAAGCACAATCCATCGACCTTGTGATATTAAGCACAATACCATGCGTACTATAGAGACGCGAGGACGCCCCGTTACCGCACGTGCGCGATGTTTAAATCCCGAGAAATTAAAGCTAGTTAAAGCAACATTTGAGAAGCTCCTCAAACGCGGAGATATTATACAATCCGAAAGCCCCTGGGCTTCACCCATTCATGTGGCGCCTAAGAAGGGAGCGGAAAAGCACCGCACCGTGTGTGTCGCGATTATAGAGCATTAAACTTTCAGACTTTGCCAGACCAATACCCAATTCCCAATATCCAAGACTTTAACGCTGAATTAGCTGGATGTACTATATTCACAAAGCTTGATCTAGAGCGAGCCTATATCAGATCCCATTAGCTAAAGAAGATGCGTCAAAAATGGCAGTAATTACGCCTTTTGGCCTGTATGAATATACAGTAATGCCATATGGACTAAGAAACGCGGCGCAGACATTTCAACGTTTTATGGACTCATTGTTAAGAGGTCTCAACTTCGCATATGTCTACATTGACGATATTTTGATCACATCTAAAAGTCGCGAGGAGCACAAAAAACATGTCCGTGTGGTCTTACAATGTTTACATCAGGCAGGGCTCACTTTAACCGTTTCAAAGTGCGAGTATGCGCAGCCGTCTATACAATTCCTTGGTCATAATTTAACCTCTACTGGTATTAAGCCAACAGATTTTTAGGAATGATGAATTTCTATCGCCGCAGCATACCTAGGGCAGCGCAAATACAAGCCCGCCTCCAGGTGCTCATAAAGAGCAATAAAAAGAGAGACACCACTCCAATTGAATGGACGGAGGATGCCATTCAGGCATTTCAAGAGTTCAAAAACGCGTTAGCTGATGCAGCAACTTAATTCCATCCAGACGATTCTCTAGAAATTATTCTATGTGCAGACGCAAGCGATGTGGCTATTGGAGGTGCGTTATATCAAATCCGTGATGGAAAGCGAGAACCACTGTCCTTTTTCTCAAGAAAATTGTCTTCAACAGAGCAGCGCTACAGTCCATACAATCGCGAACTCCTCGCAATTTTTGCTTCAGTGCGGTACTTTAGAGCCCAAGTGGAGGGATGGGAGTTTGTTATCTGTACAGACCACAAACCTCTCATCTACTCTTCTACAAATAACAGTAGCAACGATACGCCAGTTAGATTACATAAGCCAATTCAGCACGGATATTCGCCATATACCAGGAGAGAAAAACGTTGGAGCGGACGCCTTATCCCGAGTGGAAGCAATATCACAATCTTCACCGTTAGCTTATAATGAAATAGCAAGAGCCCAAAGGGAAGATGAAGAGCTGAAAAATCTAGTTAAATCCACCACCACACGGCTAATCTTGAAACCTGTCCCAGTTGATGGCTCCAATACATTTGTTTTTGTCGACGTATCCACTGGTTGAGAAAGAGTCTATTTACCACCAAATTGCCGTTACGAGGCTTTCTTCTCAGTCCACCGTTGGTCACATCCCGGCCCAAAAGTTACTGCAAGTATGGTTGCGTCACGTTTTGTCTGGCCAGGAATGAAACGAGACTGTTTCAAATGGGCACAAGCCTGCCTTGCATGTCAAAGGTCAAAGATTACACGTCATGTGCGCAGTCTGCTAGGGCAATTTGCAGAGGCAGACCAATTTGAACACCTGCATGTTGATATCATCGGCCCCCTGCCTCCTTCACAAGGCAAAAGGTTTGTCATAAAAATGATTGATTGTAAATCAAAGTGGCCGGAAGCAGAGCCTACAGACAACATATCGTCCACCAACGTCGCTGACACTATCCTTTGTATCTGGGTCTCTCATTTTGGTTGTCCAGCAAGGCTCACCACGGACCAAGGCCGACAATTCGAATCGCATCTCATACAGAGATTAACCTCACGCCTTGGCATAGCCAAAATACGAACGACAGCCTATCATCCGCAAGCAAATGGACAAGTTGAGCGCTGGCATCGCGCGTCGAAGGCAGCCATCAAAGCCTACAAAACCACAAGTTGGACTCAGATGTTGCCGCTCATACTTCTCGGTTTGCGGTCGGCAATAAGCCTGGAATCGAGTGTTTTGCCAACGCAGCTTAGATTTGGCCAAGAGTTGAAGTTGCCAGCTGATTTTTTCACGCCCGCTGACAAAACCCCTTTGGCCGAGCCTGAATTTGTCAGGCAGCTTGCAGCGGCAATGCAGAGCTTCCAGAAGAAAGCGCAAAATCGCAAAAATTTCCGGTGTATGTACCTGCCGCCTTACAATCTTGTTCGCACGTTTTCTTGAAAGCTCCAACTACTCAAGGTTCACTTAGTGAACCATACACGGGACCCTACAAAGTTCTCCAGCGTGACTCAAAAGTCTTCAAACTCAAAATCAATGGAGAGGAAAAGAACATCTCAATTGATAGACTCCAACCCACATTTCTCTTAGAAGAATATACAACTCCGTTACAGAGAAATACCACTGCAATTGAACCAACCCGCGCTCCCCTAGTCAGAAAAGTCAAATTTAAAGGAATGTATTCAAAATAATTTTTTCCCCTCTTCGTCAAATTTTATTTATGTTCTATATTTTGTTTTTCAAAATTGTTTTCAATACTCATGCCAAGGAGCGAAAGCGACGTTTTGAATGACGAGTTTGGCGTTCGCGAAGCGAGGCGAAGCCGAGCCGAGCGAGCCAAACGAGTCATTCAAGTCGCTCGCTCATTGTCTTGGAAGATATTTTTTAAAACAAACAATGCGAAAGCGCTTTTCGCATGCTGTTTTGAAGGCGCGAGAGCATTCGTTTCGCAGATTGATGCTCTCTGTTAGAACCACTTTTGTCACGTTTTCACTGTTCAATATCGTATTATCATATTCATACCACTTGTTCAAGGCCATACTCGTTTATGCTTCACCAATGCATTTAGCATAGGCATACCACTAATTCAAGACCACTCGTGCGTGTTTTTTGTCGGTGTTTGTTCAAGGAGACATTTGTTCGTCAATAAAATTCGTCTTTTCTTCGTTTATAACATCAAATTCTCATTGGCACATGATTTTGATAGTGTCCATTATTGTGTTACTGATAAGAGCGGCGAGCACGGCGAGCGAGCCATTGATTATTGCCGAGCGGACGGAAAAGTAAATTGAGCGGCCAGAAAAGTTAATTCAGCGGCCGGAAAAGTGATTTCTCATGTCTTCTAACCGTGCGAAACTCGTTTTCTAAGCATAAAGCTAACGCGCCTGCAAACAAATGCTTTCGCGCCTCAAAACAGCACGCGAAAAGCGCACTTTCGGGTTGTAAGTTTTGAAAACACTTTTACAGCTCTGATACCATCTTGAGGCGTGGATCAGTTAAAGAACGATTAGCCAAGAACAAAACAACAATAAAATTATAAAATTATATAAAATGTACGATCACAAGTTTTTATTCGACGTAAAGCAACATGTCGACGTATATTGTACAAACAACAGCAGTGAATAGGTAGAAACATAAACGAGATAGGAGAGTAAAAAAGAACGTATAGTACATAACGAACGATAAAAGTAGTAAGAGGGGAAAACTTGGAGCGCTAGTTGCACTTATCAAGGTGCGAGTTTCAACAAAAATACATATACGAAGTACAAATCGCATCGTTTTAGCTTATTTTCGCGCTTTTCGGACTCTTCCGGGCGAGGAAACGTAAGGGACGAAGGTTGTATTTTTACTAGGTTTATTATAGATTATAGATTATAGATAGACTATAAGCCTCTCACACTTGGCGTTTGTTTACATTTTTCTTATCCTACACGTAGTCATATTATCAAAATGAGAAAATTCAGATTGAAAAATTGACAAAATTCTTGGAAGTTTTGGGCAAATTTTCATTTTTGCTTCTTTACGGGATGATAAAATGTAAATATAATCCACAAAATTACAAAAATTATTTGAAAATAAAAACTTGAAATTGGTTTGACTACGAGTTTGATAACAAATCAGGCAAACGCTTATACTATCCGCATTAAAAACCCGAAGTGTGAAAGGCTTATAGGTACCGTTATTATTATTTGATGAATCTTTATCATTATTTTTGTAGGAGGTTTGTGGGTTGTCCCTAACTGTATTGTTTTTAGTAGGAGTCCGGTCTAATTGGTTTATTATGCCAATTAAATCGCTAACTGTACTGGCTTTGCTTCTATCTATTCTACTGTGTAGCGACTGCGGTATACCTGCCACTACGAGTATAATTTTAGATTCTTCAGACAAAGACGGATCGCAGTCCGCTAACAATGCTAGTTTCTTAATCATGTATATTCGCCAAGAGAGCCGCGTAAATATTTATAATGAAAGGCGTACGTACTATCTGACCAACCTTTTGTACAGAAATAATCAGTAAACAAATTTTTCCATTCGATCCAGGATGCTGAGCCAAAGTTTGTCCAAACTATTTGGCACCAGTCCTCAGCAATTCCATCCAGAAATAACCGGAGTACCTTGTAATTTTGAGCTGTAGCAATTTCTAAGCGAGCGCATTCTTTTTCGACATTTGCGATCCACGTTTTGGCGTTTGGAGAAGATCCATTGAAGCATTTGAAGATGGCATCCTTCATAATTGATTGAAGTGATTGGCGTTTGGAATTTTCGTTAGTTATTGGAAGAACGGTTCCAATGACTGGAGTTGTTGGTGGATACGGTGTCTCTTCCAAGTAGTCATTTCCAAAACAGGGATTTCCTTCATCGTCAAAGTAGGTTTTTCGAAGATGGTCTTTCGGCGTGCGTATTTTCCTCTGGTCCGTAATGATTTCACGACTGCAATGGTAGAGGTTGATTTTCGACCGAA
This sequence comes from Aspidiotus rigidus, assembly GCA_035079385.1. Lineage (NCBI taxonomy): Eukaryota > Metazoa > Arthropoda > Insecta > Hemiptera > Diaspididae > Aspidiotus > Aspidiotus rigidus. The sequence goes on from JAVHKY010000052.1 coordinate 6,247,160, forward strand.
AACAAATACACTTCGTCGGTATTTTCACTTTATAAACTTTTCAAAAACGGAATAGTACTTTTGGAATTTTGCGGGTCCGGCCCGGTATAAATGTGAAAACAAAACGCGGTCTTTTGTAACCGTCTCGGTCGATAAGGTTTTGTTGCCCGGCATTGCTGTGTAAGAGTTGTTTTCGGTTTCTAATAAGTGATTAAATGAAATGCAATTTGGTTTATTACCCAAACAAATAAAAACAACTTTTAAGAATGATACGTCGATATTTCGACAAATCCAACCCCGGATTTAGGGGGGCAAGGGGGCCATGGCCCCGGGCCTCCACCAAAGAGGGGCCTCCACCACCCTTACTTTTTTAGTGGGGGGGGGGAGGGCAATTGGGTAGAAAAATTTAATAGGGGCCTCCACCGCCGCTGACCCCCGGGCCCAAAAATCCTAAATCCGGGGTTGACAAATCGAAAACTTGAGTATTTACCCAAGGACGTGACAGTAATTGTACATGAGTTTTAAACTAAGTAGGTACGAGCTCGAAAGAGAATATAACCTGAACTGATATCTAAAACATAAAGCGGAAAGTTTGTCTGACTGTCCTTTTATAACTCGAGAACCGCTGTACCAATCAACTTGAAATCTTCGGCACATATTTGTATTATCTCACAACAAATTTTAAGCCATAAATGAAAATTTTAGCTCCCATAGAAAAAAAGTTCCTATTAAAAATTGTGTGCCCTCGCTGTACGCGTCACTTGACGCGATTCTATTCACGGAAGAAGGGTATCGAGACGTAACTGTCTCAACTGTATTTCTCTCCTATCCTCACATCCTGTATTCTTGAAAACCGGATTTTGGAGCTACCTTCTAAATTGCAGCACGTTAGAGGGGTGTTCTTAACGTTACCGGAAGTACGGAAACCTTCTAATATATAAAAAGGAATATTTGTCTGTCTGTATACTATTCTGTTTGTATGTCTGTTATTTGAACGCTTTTACCTATTGACATTGAATATTTTTTGAAAATTTTATTTTTATTCGAATAAAGTTTTAGGTTTTCACCGTTCCTGCTCCCTCTGGATGGAGTAATGAGCCGAAAAAAAAACCAAAAAAAAACGAGGAATTTCGACGTAGTAAAACTGCTTCTCACTCTACCCGTTATTCTAAATGTTAAAACGTCTTAAGCTTTGCAGTTCTAAAAATTCTATTGTTGTAATACTCTAATTTTACTCATTCTTATAAAAATTGAAGAGAACAAAAATTGTTGCCCCTGTAATGTCCTTTCAAATGAGTCTAATTTCAGAGTCACATCAAGAGAACTTTGGGAACTATTGGTATTTTGACTGATGCGTATTCAACATCATCGTGTTCACACAGAGAGAGCATTTAAACCGGTTGCTCTGGATGAATCCATAGAGACTATTCAAGTTTTACGTGTTTCTATATTGTAATTTCTTTTGCAATGAATCCAATTTTCGATTTTAAAAGGAGACGTTTATGTAAAATGATTTCTTGAAAATTCGCCCTCCTTTTGTGATAAATATCGTCGTTAGATTTTGAAACCACCTAATAAAAGGTACCGGGTTCGAGTGAAAAATGTGACCTGTGTCTCATACAAAAAAGGACTAAGTGCGTCTCATGTGTGCATGTAGACTGATGTAATGCGTTAGGAGTATGGCTAGTTTTCAACAGGGAACCTATTTAATCGAGGGGAGAGAGTAAATTGAAGAAAAATGAAGGTCGTTGGCCACCCCAGCAAAACGTGGGACTGGGAAAAATTTCGATTTCCGAGCTATATATGATAGAAGCGGGACGTAAAAATTTCGAATATTGAGTTCGACCCCGGAGCTTTGGGAGATAGAAGTGGGATTTGGAAAAATGTCGAATCTCAAATTATGTATGATGGGAGAGGAACTTGAAAAATTTTGAGTATTGAGCTGTGTCTGATAAGGTGGGGGGACTTGGACAAATTTGGACTTTGGAGTAAGAATTCCAAAGGTAGTGAGAAACAAAGTTTAATCTTTATTTAGAAAAAGTATAAACAAAGAAACACCCATAAAACAGGTTCACAGATGGCCTCCATTAACATAGTTGATGAAGGCAATATCCTCAGCAGTCAAATTAGCTGCAAGTCATCAGTTATTGTCGTCAGAGTTTGAAACTACCTAAGAAAAAGTACTGGGTTCGAGGAAGAATTGGGAAAATTACATCCGGTTTCTCATATAGGAAACGACTGAGTGCGTCTCATGACTCTATAAAGACTAATGTAATGCTTTAGGGGTATCATCTATTTCTTTAATCATTACGACTGGTAAAATATTGATGAATTAGTCCGTTTTTTGCTGCAATACAGCCGTTACCTATCAAGTCAGCTCTCACCGTTAAAATCCAAGTATTTACAAAACACAGATATCTATTCAACACACGGCTGGCGGTCACCGCTAGTTATTTATACAATCAGTAAATGATAGAATAGGTCTGCCGTACAAAGTTGAATTGACGTATATGCAAAAACAACGATCAAGGAAAAGTATTAAAAAGAATATAAAAATGTATTCGAAAGATATTAAGATCGCATAAGTTGCTCACTCATAGCAATTTTCAACGCAGAATTCGATGATTATAATAATTTTCTTCAATAAGTGCTCAATCTTCAGATACAGTACATTTTTCACCTCGCGATGCATATACGTCCAAAAAAGGGACGTATATGCACTGATATGCAATCGACTGTGATAGTAGTGATGTGTGAATACGAAGCTTCATTACCAACACACATACAGCACATTGATCCGAACGCCTCGTCCCGGTGATTGTTATTTTCGCATATACGTCATTTAACTTTGTACGGCAGAGGTACGCAGTCACGCACACAATAAAATGGACAGGACTCGACCAGACAGAACTGAATAATAGGCAAAAATAAGATGATCCACTTGTATCTTTACCCGTTTATCTGAATTGCCCTCTCAATCTGCTCCTCCGCAAACCTCTGCGCAAAAAAAAAAAAAATCAAGTATCGGTATACCTATTAAAATACCTATTTGATTCTTGCTCTCTCGAGAGTTCCTCTCGTTTGTTTCTTTGGTAAGGGAATGCAAAGGCGTATACAAAATGCATCTTGCATTCCTCCTCTATCCTCCATCACTGTTGTATCTTGTTTGACTCGACCTGATAACAAATAAGGTGTATTGATACTCTACGTACGTTCTTCTTTGTAATTGATATACTATTGTAGTTTTGATTGTAGTTTTTTTTTCATCCGTAAAAGAACATTATTTTACAATTTATGTATCTTGCATAAATCATAAATAAAAGATTTTGCGAATAATTAATTGTTGTCTTACATACATTATACAAAGAAGCCGCTTCCCTCCTTCCTTCTGGGCTGAATACAGTGCGACGACTGTCAGAACCACAAATGCGCGCGAGGTCTTCCACTCAAAGCTAAACGGCATGTTCTATCACTTGCACCCTGACATTTTCAAGATCATCAACGCACTTCTGGAAGTCCAAACTGCAATATATTCAAAAATGTTCGATGTGCACTGGCAGAAGAGGACACGAGCGTACAGCAAAAAGACTCTTTCAAATTTCTTCATCCTTTGGTCATCAAGCAAAAATAATCGCCGTCATCAATTTTACATTATTTTACTGTGACGTATGTGCATAACTATTTTGATCCTGAATTTTATCGAAAACTGAGTCATATATATGTAAGAATGATAGCCTCATTCTCATCTGCCTAGTGCTTATCAACCGATTGCGTCATGTCGGAGCGTGTAGGGTAGGTACTAGGTGGTTTGGTCTTTTCTTTTCTTTTCTTTTCGAGCAGTCTGTTCAATTCATTCTCCGGATCGTACACGTTCTCATTCTATTTGTATTATAATAATTTAACACGCCCGTAAAGCGATTTAATTGTTAATTTCATCGGTAATAAAATGCAATTAACGGTCGCTGTGTAAATTTCTTTGTTCGTGTTCCACGAACTTACAAATTAACAATTTCGTTTATCTCACGGGTGTGATATTCTCCGTTCGAAATTCTTTCTAAATTCAGTTTGTCGTGTAGTGACAGTTCAGACTTCAGTGAATTCGCGATGTCAACCAATTTTATCTTCAGATTCGTGGTCGAAACCTCTAAGCGAGACTCTAAAAGCAGTGTTATAAATCTAAAAAAAAGTGTGGGAAGAGCATTCAGATGTCGAGTTCCACTTTCCGAAAGATGCCCAGCACATCAGCAACCACGATACCCTGGCGAAGACTCCAAGTGTAAAACTGATACTCGACACGTTGAAGAAACGCGGAATGATGAGAAATATTAAGGTCCAACTTAACAAGGAATTGGAGGCGATATACCGGGATGAGTTTGGAAACATCGTCTTCAAGGATTTTTTCATGGAGGAAACGTTAATCCAATCGAAATCTGCAGAAACGGACAAGGTCAAAGAATCCGTCACTATCACTCCTACAGAAAAGTCGCTGCAATCTATAACAAAGGATATGGTCATCGTGAAGTACTCGAGCCGATCTCAAAACGCCAACGTATGGATGAAAACTTTCAATCGTGAATGCGACAGACTACATATTGCTGAGGACAAACGCCCTGAAGCTCTCCGACTCTTTCTCGAGAAAATCCCGCTTGATTGGTTTAACACGCAATGGATTACCCACAGCGATGAAAACTGGACAATTTGGTCAACCAACTTTCTGGAGACTTTTAGCGACAAGGGTTGGAATGAAGTTTGGCACGCGAACGCTTACCGCTGGATCCCTGGTACGTTATACTCCAATTATATCATAAAAAAAAATAGTTTATTAGTTGATGCTCTACCTGAACTTGATGAGAAGTCACGTATCGCGTTGATTGTAATAGGGATACCTAGGGAAGTGCGTGACCGAATAGATCGTAATTTTATAGACACTCAGGGAAAATTACTATCTGAAATCTCGAAATGGGAAGTACAAGGGGCGAAGGGTAGAAAAGGAAATGATTATTCTGAGAGCGAGAACAAAGAAAAATTTAGAAAAAATTTAGGATCGGGCAAACCGCGTAACCCTAATCATAAACCTTGTTCTTTTTGTGAGAGAAAGGGAATGAAGGAACATTACCATGCAGAGAAAAATTGTTGGTACAACCCGGCAAACCCTGAGTACAGAGGAAATGCCACCTACGCTAGGCAAGCAGGTAGCATGGCCTCGGGATCGGACAACAAAGCGATACGAGTAGCTAACAATATGGAGTTAGAGACTGTCTTCAACGAAGCAGTCAATTCAAAAAACTAAATTTACCACCACTCAAAGAAATCGATATCTCCGTTGGAGACAAAAAAGGCTGCGGATTATACGATCCAGGCGCAAATATCTCTATGATAAAATATGAATATTTCAAAAGCCTCGATTCTTCACAGGCTAAAATACTTTAGAAAATCTAAAATATCGCACTTTGAGTGGTGGCGACTGCCTTGTGGGGATTGCAGTAGCAAAATTAAAAATCTTCAATATCGAAAAATATGTCCGACTCTTTGTAGTTGACAAACAAGATGAAATGAAATACGATATAATTGTGGGGTTAGACACAATTCCCAAATTTAGATTAAAACTTGATGAAAAACTTGTACTATCGCAGGTAACTGATTCCGGGACCGTAATATGCGAAGAAAAAAAAGATAACGTAGAAAATATGTCTGAGATTTCAATAAACTGGAACGAGTTTATCCCGGTAGAGGAGTTCGAGGCGCGTACAGACCACCTCGACGAGAAAAGGAAGAACGCGATTTACGATCTTATTGACAGATATGGAGCATGTTTTGCAAAGGATAAATACGACATAGGGAAGGTTACAAACTATGAAGCTCAGATAAAACTTTCAGAAAATTCCTATGTAGCTAAAAAGCCGTACAGATGCTCTTTCGAGGATCAAAAAGAAATAGAGAAGCAGATAAAAGAACTTTTAGACCGTGGTATGATAGAACAATCAATGTCACCCTTCGCGTCACCCGTCACTTTAGCCTACAAAAAAGAGGGGGGGACAAGAGTTAAGAATCGTATGTGCATAGACTTTAGAGATTTAAATAGGCTAGTGGTACCCGAAAGCCAACCATTCCCCCTTATTGACGATCTAGTGGTTAAAACAGCAGGGTGTACCTGGTTTTCATCCTTTGACATAAATTCTGCATTTTGGACAATACCTATACGTACAAAGGACCGACATAAAACGGGCTTTGTGACCCAGAACGGCCATTGGCAGTGGGTTAGTATGCCGTTCGGTTACGGGAACAGTCCGGCCATTTTCCAGAGGATATTGACAGGTATTATCCGGAAACGAAATCTCGACAGCTTTTGCGTCAACTATATTGACGATATTCCTATTTTTTCAAAAAGCTTCGAGGAACACCTCATACATATAGAAAAACTAATGCAGGCAATTATGGATGAGGGATTCCGTTTAAAGTTTACCAAATGCGAATTTGCTAAGGACAAGGTCACGTACCTGGGACACGTTGTGGGGTGTGGTACTGTACGGCCTCTTACAAGCAATGTGGTCGCCATCAAGGAATTTCCTGTTCCAAAAACAAGAAAGAATGTACGTCAATTCCTGGGGAAGGTGAATTTTTATTTGAAATACATTCCTAACGCCTCTCGATTATTGGAACCATTGCACAACTTGCTTCGTAAAGATGTAAGTTTTGTATGGTTGGATGAATGTAAAAACGCTTTTGAGAAGGTTAAAAGTTACCTTGCGTCAACACCCATCCTCGCAATATTTGATAGGGATAAACCGATTAATATCTACACCGACGCAAGTAAGGAAGGAATGGGGGCAGTCCTCAAACAACCCCAGGAGGACGGTAGCGAAAAACCGGTAGCCTACTTCTCTCGTAAATTAAGCACCGCCCAGAAAGAAAAAAAAGCAATATATATTGAGTGTATAGCGATCAAGGAAGCCATAAAATATTGGCAGTTTTGGTTGATGGGACGACGGTTCACCATTTTTTCTGACCATAAACCCCTAGAAAATTTGAAAATCAATGCGAGAACAGATCAGGAACTTGGATACCTACTCAGTAACTTACTACAATATGACTTTCACATAGTTTACAAACCAGGTCCAACCAATATTGAGGCAGATTGCTTATCAAGAAACCCAGTATTGGAACCTGAAGAACAGCAGTTAAAGGACTGTATAAAAATTGTCAACATAGTAACTTTAGACGAACTAAATAGAGACCAAACAAAAACAAGCAATACAAACACTAAAAATATTACACAAAAAAATAACCTAAAATACATTACAATACGGAACAAAACCAAGTTACTGATCTCGGGCTCGCTGGGGAAAGAATTAGTAAGTAGGGTACACCTAAAATACGGCCATATTGGTTCAAAACACGTTAGATCAATTCTGTCACCGTATTATTACTGTAAAGGAATGGGTACCTTAATAGAGGAAGTATGCTCCGGTTGCGACACTTGTATTAGGAACAAAACACGCATACGCTCTGAGAAAGGCCCAATAGGACACCTGGGACCGGCAAAGGAACCCTTTGAAATAATGTCTCTCGACACAATAGGGGGACTCGGTGGAAAAAGATCGACTCGTACATACCTTCATTTATTGGTGGATCATTTTACAAGATATGCTTGTATCCTCGCGTCATCGGGACAATCATTCTCTGACTTTGTAAGAATAATACGTAGGGTTAATGACGAGAATCAAATTAAACTTTTATTAACTGATCAGTACGGGGGATTATGTTCGAACGATTTTGAAAAGTTTTTATCGGAAAATCACATAGAACGTGTTGTAACTGCAGTCGATCATGCCGAGTCCAACGGACTGAATGAACGCCTTGCCCAGACATTAGTAAATCGAATACGTTGCCGTGTTAATGAAAAAAATTCCCCAAAAAGAGCGTGGTCGGTAGTCGCACAGCAATGTATTAAGGAATACAACGAGACAGTTCATAGCGTGACAAAATTTGCTCCTAATTATCTTATGTATGGCAAACTTCCCGATACAGTACCCATTGAAATACGGGAACAAAATGATTTCCAGAAAGATCGTAAACTAGCGTATATTAATTCATTGAGAGACCACGAGCGCAATAAAGAGCGTTTGAAACCTACGCGAGAGAGTTACGATTTCAAGATGGGAGAGTTTGTGTATGTCGAGAACGGCAACAAATTAAACAGGGAGAAGTTGGATGAGATAAGAGTAGGCCCATTCGAGATTGTCGCGAGACGGTCGAATTCTGTTTTTGCTGTAAAAGTTAATAATAATAAGACGAGAAATACCAGACTTTATCATCGTAGTAAAATAATTCCTTTTTCCCATTGCTCCGAATTTTCATCAGTCATTGATTCTTTTGATCATTCTTCTGTATCAACTCCTTAACCACAATGGTGGTGAAATACTCCGAGTCCTCTGATCCTAGTTATCTGATTATGTCTGACGAGTGCCACAGGTTAGGAGAAGATTTGTCTCAAATTTTACCGAATAAACCAAAATATTGTGATAATAAATGTAAATTAGAATTAAGCAATAAAATTTGTGAATATTCTGTGTAGGTAAACATGTAACTTTCGTATACCTTCAAATTTTAAGTCGTGATTTCATTTTATTATATTTTATATTACCCTACTTTTATTTTGTTTTAGATATTGCGTATTTATTTATTTATGTATATATTTTTTTTTTTTTTGTTTTCTGTCATATAGTTGGAAAAATTCCCAAGGTGACTAAGAACCTCTCAAATAACAAAATGTATCTGGTGAATAGAAAATTTATTAACAAAATGATTTTTGACGATAATCAACATGTACTCACAAGTAATAGAAAAAAATTCGAAAGAAAGTATGTACACGCGTCGAAAAACAAATTCACTTATCGTAGAAATATTATTGTACATTTTCAAAGTAACCATGCGCAATATTCGCCTTGTCGTGTCATTAGATTAAGCCATAAATCGATCGGTCAGGCCATAGTCTCCTGTCACCTTAGAAAAATTGTGAATGTAATGTCATCCAGATTCAAAATTACTTAAGCCTGGAGAAACCACATTCTCCGGTTTTCCAGCAAGGGTGGGGGGATGTAAGAATGATAGCCTCATTCTCAACTGCCTAGTGCTTATCAACCGATTGCGTCATGTCGGAGCGTGTAGGGTAGGTACTAGGTGGTTTGGTCTTTTCTTTTCTTTTCGCGCAGTCTGTTCAATTCATTCTCCGGATCGTACACGTTCTCATTCTATTTGTATTATAATAATTTAACACGCCCGTAAAGCGATTTAATTGTTAATTTCATCGGTAATAAAATGCAATTAACGGTCGCTGTGTAAATTTCTTTGTTCGTGTTCCACGAACTTACATATATATAAACACTAGCGGTTGGCGGCGCGCCTGACCGGTAGCTGTGTGTTGAGTAGATATCTGTGTTTTATAGGTATGTGTGTTTTGTAGTTATCTTGGAATTCAGATGAATTTTTTGCTACGTTTTTCAAAAATTTAATACTGTTAAGCCTACTTCATCTTCACCGAGAATGATAACATACAGGTTGAAAAAATTGAAAAATGCGCGTAAGATGTAAGATAAACCATTTCCCTCAAATTTTCATTTTCCAGACTTGGGACTGGCAGAATTCAACATACACAAACTGTATTCTGGTATGTTTATAAATGGTTACCATGCAAAGCATGAAAAAGAGGTTAAAAGTTTCCCATAACCAAGAGATAATAGATTATTAAGAATGATTTCACGCGTCAAGCCTGTATCCCAGCAGAATTCAGACAAATCCATTGACATTTTACCAGTCTCTAAGAAAATACACAGACAACAGGTAACAAAAGGGTCATTTCCGTTAGCCCATACGCGTGTCTAGATATTGGTTCCTGTACGAGATAGGTAGGTACCAGGTACCGGATGTAAAACCCTGTATGTAGGTGGTTTTAAAACTGTGAATAAAATAACTACCTACGTATTATAAAAGTGCAGCGAATACTGTAGTCGCAAAATTTCCTGCTAAAAATCTGGGATCGGGCTCATTCGAAAGGAAATTACAGGGGCAACAATTTTTGTTCTCTTCAATTTTTCATAAAAATGAGTAAAACTCGAGTTATCACGATAACTTAATTTTACCGACTTTTCTAGCTAGAAAAGTGAGGTATTACACCCGTAGCAAGGTCAACAGGGGAAGTGGGGAATGAACTTTCTCGACGTTTTAGGGGTCCTAGATCACAACTAGCATAAAAAAAAATTTCAGGTTTCCTTTGTATATATAAGATTTTTTTGTCCGCGGAACTCCTCCGAAACTACCTGATGGATTTTTTTGTAACTTGGCCATATTATAGTATTATATCTGAAGTTGTGCACCTGCAATTTTTTTGAGAATCGGATGAGTAGTTCTCGAGAAATTTCCAATTTATTGAGAAATTTTGCAGTATTTCGAGTATGTTTTTGTCCGCGGAACTCCTCCGAAACTACCCGATGGACTTTTGTAACTTAGCCAAATTGTAGTATTATATCTAAAGATGTGCACCTGCAATTTTTTTGAGGATTGGATCAGTAGTTCTCGAGAAATTGTCAATTTTTTGAGAAATTTCTGAGTATTTTGAGTAGCTTTATACAAATAGCTGCGAGTAGTTGCTACGTTACGAGAAGGGGATTTTCCTATACTTTTACCACTTTTGTTATCAGTACGTGTATTGTGATGAAGAACTTTTTTATTCATCATTCAACAGGTTTATTCTTGTTTCATTCTTTACTACGAATGAGAGTTCATTGAATTTTATTTTCCATGATATTTTATTCAGATTTAGTACACTTGTATCACGCTTCCCACAGCCCCTAGAGCCTTGAATTTTGTTTTGTCAAATTTTATTTGTTCTGTTAAATTTGTTTTTGAACGGATATTGGTAATTTGTGTTTCTTATTATTCTTATCTCATGACAAAAATGACAATTGTTGGAAGGGTGTAATATCAGCGTTGTTTGTACTCAACAGTGGTTGCTTCAGGTTATTGCTTATTAATTGTTGAGTGTTAGCTTTTACAAATAGAATCAAAAAGATGTGATGGGAATTCTTAAAAAGGCGGTTCACACAATATGAATGAAATTGAATACAAATGAAAGGGAATGTCTTACAAGCAATGGGAATATGAAATGAATAATTACAAATAAAAAAGTAAGAAATAGGATGATCAAAAATTGATTGTGAATGTGATATCCTAGCTTTGTAATATCAGTCATTCGCCGACCCTCGTAACAGCCGCCCGCGGGCTGCTTGTTTGTTAATACGTTTGGAAATGTTGGAGCGTGAGGGAAGGAATGAGGGATTGACAGGTGGGTGATTGGTTGCTTGTTTGGCCTCGACCTCGATTTTTTTTGTTTTTCAAATCTCCTTGTATAGCTGCATTCCCAGATGAAGAATGGAGTTTGTATAGAAAATTGTGATATGATAGCGTGAATACAATCTATGAGTGCACGAGAGGAATAGCAGCTGGAGATTTCATGGATTTTTTTTGGGAACTTGGTCATATTGTAGTATTATTATATTTGAAGATGTGCACCTGTAATTTTTTTGAGAATCGGATAAGTTGTTCTCGAGAAATTTTCAATTTTTTGAAAAATTTCTCAGTACTTGATGAGAGCATGAATACATTTATGAGAGGACGAAAAGAAGAGCGGCTGGAGACATCTTCAAGGGATGCCAGGTATTGGAGGAAATTAAGAGTTGAGGAACTCAGCTTCATATTCAGTATACTAGACCAATACTAGGCTAAGAATCAGTTTTTTAGGTTACGCTCAATTCTATTGAATTATTATGAATATTCGTAGGAGTATTAGTTTTTTAAATTTGTATTATTATTTATTGGAACAGGTAACTTGTTCTATGGGGGATTTTTCGAAAATTTTGCCGTGCGCCGTTCAACAAAAAACTTGGAAAAATTTCGACTCTCGGGCTAGGTATATATGATAGGAGGGGGACTTGGAATAATTTCAACTTTCGAGCTATATATATGATAGAAGCGGGACTTGAAAAAATGTCGACCTATATAAGATAGGTGGAGGTAATTCCTTTATTATGTTAACTAAAGATTACCTGCTTACCTCATGTTTGTTTTATTTTATTTTCGATGATATTTTATTCAAATTTAGTATCCTTGTATCTCGCTTCCCACAGCCCCTAGAGCCTTGAATTTTGTTTTGTTGAATTTTTGTTTTGTAAATTTGTTTTTGAACGGATAGTGGCAATGGCGGATTGTTCATTTTTTTTCATTATCATTAGTCATACTCGATAGCGAAAACTTTGAGTTTGAATGATTGAGTACAATTTTTTAGTCTTCATCAAGTATGCTGCTAGACTACGTCGGTGACTTCATTCTTAATTAATTATTGATTTAGACGTCAGTTTTTCGTGTGTGTGTACATAATTGATAGTGGTTCACAGTTGATTTGAGGTATCTCAGGAGATGGAAAGATTATTTTCAATTAAACAATTGTTATAGCCTCGTAGCAGTTTGGGCAGGGGGAGGGTGAGTCGTTTTTCTGGAGATGTTATTAAAACAGGTTTCCTCATTGTATTATAGGTATTTTTACTCTGTTATCAGTTGATGTGACGTCATAGTGATAAAATTTATAAACTGAGTTTTATTGTTCATTCTACAAATATTTGGCATGATTGACAGGTCATACTGGATATGAAGCCGATTGCCACAACTCTTACTTTCCTCCAATACCTGGCATCACTTGAAGATGTTTCCAGCCGCTCTTCTTTTCGTCCTCTCGTAAATTGTATTCATGCTCTCATCAGCTACTTGATAATACTAAGAAATTTTTCAAAAAATTGGAAATTTCTCGAGAACTGTTTATCCGATTCTCAAAAAAATTGTAGGTGCACATATTCAAATATAATAATACTACAATATGACCAAGTTACAAAAAAATAAATACGAGTGAACCAGACTCGAGTGCTATATATTTTTTTACCGACATTTCTGGCTAGAAATTGGATTATAGGTATTTTTACTCTGTTATCAGTTGATGTGACGTCATAGTGATAGAATTTATAAACTGAGTTTTATTTTTCATTCTATAAATATTTGGTATGATTGACAGGTCATTGGTATTTAATTTAAAGAGAGGGAGTGACTCTCTCAATGATTTTTGCATTGGGAGAGGAAAAGTCGTGTACTACTCACGCGACTGTGTGTTTTAAAACTGCACCGCTCAACGCGTTTGAAGGGTTGGAACAACGCGCGTACGTCTAAGGTACAGCGAGAAGCAATTTCAGAACTCGATAATTCCCGTTTTTCCCTAATTTTTTCGCCCCCTACTCCACCTCGAGGGAGTCAGAACGTCGAAATTTATTCAAAAACCTGACCCAAATAAAGCGAAATTTTTCAAAAAAAATTCCAGGTCAATAGGTGAAGGCGTTCGAATGTTATGGACATTCATACATACATACATACATACATACATACATACATACATACATACATACATACATACATACATACAGATAGACATACAACATACAGACAAACATTCTACTTTATATATTAGATATATTTATTTTTGAATTGCAAATTTTATTGTACTTGTGTATAAACATATTATATCCACTATCATCCACATAACATTTTTCAACATTGAAATTCAGGACGCAATTCAAACATGTGTCCGGGGGGGGGGCGCTCCGGGACGCAACTCGCAATGACGGGCCGCGACTCGACTACTCCGGGGAGGAAATGTTTGAAGTGAGGTCTTGAAAGAGGTCCTAGCTGGCTTTGTTGACGAGCCAGCAAGGGGTGGTAAGAAATTGTTATGGGATAGAGTGTGCAATTGGATAAGAATTGGGAAAAGGTGACTGTCGCATAGGTCAGGGTGGGTAGACCAAGTGAGTTTGCGAGTGAGGAAAGAGGAGGAGAAGGCAAGATCAATTGCTGAAAGGGGGCTGGAAGTAGAATTAAGATGAGTAAGGATCCCAGGGATGTTGATAAGAGGTACTTCATTATTACCGGAGAATAGGTTATTTAAAATGTTGCCGCGTGAATTTGTGTGAAATTTGTTCAAGATAAGACCCCCGGTGAAACTGTGAGCGTTAAAGTCTCTATTGAATAAGATTGGCTACTTGTATATCAAAAGAGTTGGTGTTATGCAAAGGAGAGATATATAGTGAGAAAAAGGTGATTGTTAGAAGATGTACTTGTGGGATAGAGATTGAACTCAAGAGGTATATGTGAAGCAGTAATCTGAATCTTATTTAACCATGAAGGGAAACAATACTAAAACTACCCTCGTTGTTGTCTACACTCATAGAAATTTTTTATTAGACATAGTACTGATTCCTAAAATTTTAGTACTCACAACTATTTATATCGGAATGGGTAGTTTGTTTTAAATAACATTCTACTAATTCTCCCATTGTAGTAAAGGTAAATTGAGAGATTATTAATATTGACTAAAAATATAGTGATGAGAAGTAAAAATTATAGTAATGATTCACACCTTTCAAATAAGAGACTGGTTACTATCAATAGAAGTAGTGAGAGATACAAAAAATTATTGTTCCTTACCAATTATGATGTCATTCATTACTAAGATTTAAGGGAATGATTAGTGCTTTCAGGAAAGAGTACTGAATGATAATTAGAATAACAATTAACTAAAAATGTATTGCGCAGTACTACAATATAAGTTTACTCAATACTCTACCTAAAAAGTAGAAACTAATAATGTTCTACAGTAAGCATTCATATACAAGATTTAGTAATGGTCAAGATTCTGTGTGACAATGTTTACAAAAATTTGAGCACTGGTTACCATGTTTTTAATAATGAATATTTAGTCAGTGTACATGAGAATCTTGAATAATTTTAATGACGAAAGATTGGTATATTACATGCATAACCAGTAGTAACGGTTTAGTACTGAGAAACCAAGTTTTTAGGAACCATTGCTAAATAAAAATTATGGTACTCATTACCAAAGTTAGAGCAATCATTCCTAAGGTAAGAGTTATTTGTTGCTCTTGTATAAGGAGTGTGTACTGCAGTTGGGAGTACTTATTAGTACCTGCGAATTGTACTCTTCTGTTTTCTCGTTGAGATAGAATTCCACTTACTTCGACTAATCCAGTGATCCTTCAGTCTAGTCTGGTGATTCACAACGAGGAGGAGTGTTTGTGTTGTGCCCTGGTGCGCGGGTTCGATTATAACTTGATATTTTATGTATATTGTAGCGGGATCTATCGTATTGTCGCGGGTTCTATATCGTACTGTCGAGCTGTGTATGCTTTTGGGCTGGGGGTCAGTCTGAAATCTGTGTAACAACATGACGTGAGGCCTAAAGTGATTCAGTGTTTTTCCATGAAGTGGAGAAATTACTTGAACTTTTTTTCCGCCATCATGACGTTCATGTTCCGTTCAATTCGTGTGGTTGCTGGACTTATAGGCTTTTCTGCTGAATCCGTGAAATTGGGCAACAATTTTGCCAAATACGTGCACTCATACTTCTCTTCTGTTACTCAAAGGAAAAAAATCGTCCTTGGAAAACATTGACCTCTTGAACTCCCGTCCGCTGTGCTATCGAAATCACTCAAATCAGTCTGTTGAAATCATCACGCCAGGCCATTTTCTTGTTGGAGACAATCTATTGAATCCGGCTGGTTTCGACGATCCAAGTATTGAAACGTCTTGCTCGAGTCAAAGAAATTGTAAAATCATTTTGATCTACCTGGTCAAAATTGTATCTAAACAGTTTACAACGTCGGTACAAATGGCAAAGTCTTGAACCTGTGTTGATAAAAAAGGACAATTTACCCGAGTTGGAATGGTCCATGAGAAGAATCGTTGAAACGTGTATGGACTCCGAAAACCTTGTACGAACTTGTAGAGCAAAAACATCACGCGGTGAAATTGTTCGAAACGTCTCTCGTATTGTAAAGTTATTCACCCCTGAGGATACTTATCCTCAGCCGGGGGAGTAATCTTAGCAGAAAATGTACACATTCTAACTTGTCTTATCTTGAGTAGTATTATCTCGCTATCGCATCGCATATCGTCGGTTCGACGTATCTTTTCTTTTCAGTCAGTTATCAAGTGTGTTTGCTAAAAGTATCTTGTAACTATCTGTTCATCGTTTGTATGTAAATCGTATATAAAAAATAAAAATTAGGTACGTAATCGAATTGAGCATAATAAATCGCTATCAATATTCATGAAGTGAAACAAAATAAAAGGATGAGAAATTTATTGCATTAAAATAAGACGTTATTTCTTTTTGGTCTCCGACATAAATTCTTCCACGCCAACATACTCGTATTTCAAGTCTTTGATATTTCCAGTACAAAATAATCAAGTTTTGAGCATGAAGAAAATAATTTACCAACAGTAACTCCAATGAAGAAAATTACGACTGCTGAAGCCCTTATGCAGCCACAGAAAGAACCCCTCCACTACACTGCATCAAGCTCACTTGTAAGTACTTCTCGAGCTTTCACCTATAATAATTGCTCAACGCTACTTTTAATTATCATAACATTGAGAATCATAGAAATACAGTGCTGATACCTAAAACTATAATGATGCTCGTTCACCAAGAAGTATAGGACTCATTACCAAAGTGCTGTAGGACACGTTCACCAAAAAGTATAGGACTCATTACCAAAGTGTGTAGTATTGATACTCGCTCATTGTATAGGAATGACTACTATATAAATAGACGCTTTCTTACTAAATGGAAGAGTTTTCATTGCTGAGTTTCTACTGGTATTCATTAATAACTTATAAAGTAATGTCACCTAAAATGACATGGTATACATTAGTCACATTTTTTGTTAACAATTACTAAAAACAGCTACTGTCCTCAGTTTACTCAAGTATTTTAGGAACGAGTACTCAAATATTTCTATGAGTGTAGTCATAAAAAAATTTCAGAAATTTCATCTGATTTCCTTCAATGAATGAGAACTTGCTTCTGATTCCAATTTTAATGTTGATGTGGTTATTTGTTGACACAGTACCTGGGGTCAACCGGTATTTGTAGACACAGTAAATATAGGGGATAACGGAATGTCCAGAATGTGATCTATTCGTCAGTGATGTTAATGATCAGTCTGAAAGAATATTAAACAGCAAGGAAAAATACAACTTGATATTACCAGTTGTTATGAAAATTGTCTGCCTAGCTTCTTGCCACGGAACAGAGCAATTCATGGGCTACTTGACGGTAAGTTGTTAGTTGCGTCCCAAAAACACGTTTTCACATCAATTGCGGCCCGAGAGATTACTCAATTGCGTCCCGCGCAAAAAGTCATAGTTGTTTGAGTTGCGGCCCTCCAGTTGCTCGAGTTGCGTCCCAATATTTGTATGAATTGCGTCCCAATATTTGTATGAATTGCGTCCCCCCCCCCCAACTTATTATATGGGACGCAACTAACATATTCACAGTAAAGAGTAAACGACAGTTGATGCTTCTATATTTTGAGTTAATTGTTAGTTGCGTCCCAAAATGGCCATTTCGCATCAATTGCGTCCTGGGAATAAAAGGGAGATACACGAATTGCGTCCCGTGATTTGGAAGCAGATGTATGAGTTCCGTCCCAATAGTTGGCTGAATTGCGTCCCAATGATCTCAGAGCTTCATGTCCATTTGGGACGCAACTGACGTGAATGAGAGGCATTCCACTCTGAGTTAGTACACGTAGGTATATTGAAGTACGTATCGAACATTGAAACAACGATTCGTTTTCTTTAATTAATTTTAGAGTAGATATTACAATTACTATTTCTAAAAATTTCAAAACAATTTCAAAGAAATTTCAAAAAAATTACAAAAATCGAGGTCCCGAATGAATGTGTAAATTATTGTAGCCTGTAACTGACACTTACTGAGTCATTTTTGTCGGTAGAAATTTGCGTGCAAGGTCATGAACGTAAGGAGTACGTATATTAGTAGGCTACTACCTAACATTCATCGTGAATCAAACGAACGAACAACGGCGGTTTATACAAGTATCATCATGTATGAGCTGTGATTGCTGTGTACATAGAGTTCTATAAGTATATTAGTCATGTGTTCGAGGATACTAGTCGAAATAATAAACCTATTTGAAATCTCTCCATGATGTCTCGTCAATTGCGTCCCACGAATTTTTTTAAGGGACGCAACTCACACAACTACGCTCCTACATGCCGGGACGCAATGACAACATGTGCAAAATTTTCTTCGGACGCAATTCGAGTATCCAAACTTACCTCGGGACGCAACTCATTATCAGCCAATATTTTGAACAAACGTGTACTTACGAAGTTTTAAAATACATACTACTGTAGATAGTCGAAATTCGCTAAAAAAGGATGTACGTACGTATTTGTACAGCGTCGCACGATCGGAAGAGAGTGTAAGCGATGAAGGCAAAAGACACATAACTTAATATACAAGGTATAAATTGACGTTGATAAGCGTTCCCGATAACATGTAATACATATAAGAAAATAGCAAAAAAAAATTTTAACTTAATCAAGATGATTAATCGTTCGTCTCAAATGTTAGTACCTATTCTTACTTAAGCTTTGGGGGTTGGAATTTACGTGCTAGGTCGTGTACGAAAGTAAATCTATCAATCTCGCCGCGGTCCAGTTTCTTCATATAGTCCTCGATAACGACTTCTTTCGGGGCTACGCTTTCGTGTGCAGGGCTTCGCATCTTCAAATAGGACATTATCTTGTATTTCGAGTAAGGCTTCGATGAGAAGGAAAACATGGGGATGCGCATGTAAAACATACTGTTCAGTTTGCTATTGAAGGCTTCACAAGCATTAGTGGTGCGTACTTGATGTGCGTCATATGCAGCCCACATTGAAGGTGGGAACTTACATCCGTCAGTTACATACTCGCGGAGAATGTACTCCACAAATTCATCTACCGATCGAAGGTCTGGGGCAATCGATCCAAAATCGTCCATAATGCATGCTTCAATATCCGAAGGCGGGAGGAAACAGAGACCAAAGAAATTCCTGAGAAACAATCCTTCCGCATTACGTTCTTGGTAATTGTTGACTATTTTTCGGACGCAATTCATACATGTTACGGTCCCCAGTCGCGGGACGGAATTGATGTATCTCAAGATTTGTCCGTGTGCCGCAACTCAAACATGTCCAAAAAAGCTCGGGCCGCAACTAGCATACAGCCTACTTGACAGCCATGAAGAAGGTGGCTACGCTGGTGCGAGCAGGGGACAATATTGAGACACGAAAAGCAGTAGGAAGTCAGTGCCACAAAAAAGAGGATGAGAATACTGAAGCGAGTCCCAGCGCCTCAACAGATTATCCACTCTCCTGTGAAACAGCACCCAAGAGCAATTTTGAAAGCCTGATATTTCGTGCAAAACTGAAAGCTTGTGGTCGACCAAAACGGGCTGAGAGGCAGTCATGCTCGTTCAACAAGACAAGCGCTGATTGAAAAGCTCAGCATCGCAACGGGAAGAAACGGTCTACAAAGGGAGAGCAAAAAGGCAACGGCAAAAGACCTCGCCTTTCGTCAGAAGATTTCTGGTATCCCGTATACGCCTCACGATTTCTCAGCGGTGATACAAACCTTATATCGACGGATTGTTGTCAGCAGATTGTCCATAAGTCTTGTTTCCTCGAATTTGACCTATTTCCAGACTGCGGAGCATAGCTAACCGCCAAAGGTAATGTACTCGTATCTACAAATACCGTTTCACCCGTAGATACTGTATCTACAAATAACGCAAACCCAATTTTAATTTAGATGTGACGATGATATTGATTTCTTTGATTATATTCTTTTGAAAAAAGTTCTAGAAAAGAATATTGATGAAAATATTTGTCTTATGGTGTTATGTCCTAGAAATTCTGAACATAATGGGGTGGAGATTGAAATGGTATCAAAAATTTGTACAACTTCTGAGTCCACGTCCCAGAATTAGTGCTTTGCTCTGTCCCTCACCATCTCAAAAACAATAACTCGAGAGCTAAAAAAATTTAAATTTTTATCTAGATTTTTAATTGAAATTCAGTGTGGGGTCTGGAAAATATACCCAAACGACCCCACAAAACTTCAAAATAGGCAAACGAGCTGAAAGAAAGTTGAAATTTCTCCAGAATGAGAATTATTATTGAAAGCTTTGAATTACGATCCGCGGAATTGAATTGAATTCTGAGATGAAAAAGGAGAAAAAAATATACATATTATCTTCTTGGAGATCCTAATTGTCAAACAAATTAATATTTCGCATCCGAAATTTCAAAATCGAAAATATTTCCAAGACCATTCGCAATATTGAAGCCCTCTCCCTTCTTGGATACCTATGTACAATAAATTTTAAAAATGTTGCTTACTTTTTAAACTAGATCAGATCCTTTGCTTCCTTAAAGAACTACAATTTGCTGTTTATATGAGAGAGGGAGATGCTAGATGACAGTATTTGCAAAGACTATCTGTAAACTTCTATGTTACTCTCTAAAAAAAGGATACAATATTTTAATCCAGAATTTCTAGAAATAAAATTCTTTTTGTGCACGCATCTCATTTCATATCATTATTTGAAAACTGGAAAAGAACGTAATTTTGAACTATCCTGAATATTAGAAAGTCTTATCAATAAAAATAAGCCAATACGTTCTTATCATGCTTTTGTGTTCTTCAAGGAAGATTCCAAAGGGGACCTATTCCAAGGGCCAAGCTCTGACGACGTGACAGAGGGAATAGACAAAGCAGCACCATTAATATGGCTTAAGAGAGAAAGCTGTTTCTAGAAATCAAAGCGTTTATTATGGATATTCAGGACCAGGTCATTAACACCTTACCAGAAATTCATACTAAAAGAATATTATTAATGACAATTCAGAGTATGCAAGAAAAAATAGAAAACAATTCAGGGATGCGAAAACTTAGCACAGAGCGAATTTTCAGTGAAATAAATGTCCTGGATGAATGACTTCATTTTATTAGCCTACTGTTATAGTGCTACAAGAATTTTATTGCTTCCTAAGATTGCCAAACTAATTGAATAGTCAGTTTACAAGATTTATTATTGCGCAAGGATTGAGGATGGTAACAAACAATTTTATTCTTCAATTTGGCAATCCATTCATAGGCCAAGGTTGAATTTATAATATGTACTTACTTCGTTGCAAACACAATGATAGAAGATTAAGGTATTTAAACAAAGATTGAATCTCACCATCACCTTCAATAAAGATATTCACACCTCTAAATTTTCTTAGAAACCCACAAACACTCTCATTCATGGTACTCCTTTTCACCTCGCCATTTATAAAGTGCCTGCGTTTCGTGCATGATCCATCCTCTTACTTCCACTTTGCTTTCTAAGATTAGACTGCACTTAGTAAGGACTAATTTGATGAAGGCTATGTTAAGCTAATTAGCTTTTTGGGGACAAACGGATTAGTCTCGTATACTGTATGTGAAGCTAACTAGCTTCATTATTATGGTGTAAGGGGATTACCTGATGCAATAGGCATTTGGTTGTGACGATTTGATGCATTGAAAGAAATATATGGAATTTGAGGCTCATGAATAACTGAATTAGCATGAGATTCACATTCTACAAACTACAGAAAAATATCCACGCGCGGTCTTTGGACCTAGAACAAGCCATTGATCAAAGCCTATTTGCTCGCGTATACATAACTGCCTTATAAATAATGTTTGCACTCAATTGGTTTTGGGGAAAGGACAGAATTATTGCTAAATAAGCTCCCTAGTCATTTTCTATGATACTTGTTAGTCAAATTTAGAGGTAAATTTTCACAAGAAATTTGATGGTAACCTTCATTTTTAGTACAACATGTTCCCTGATGAGATACACGATAAAATATACGTTTGTCAAAAATTTCACTAGTCTCAACTGACTAGCTCAAAATATTGATGTAAAATTAATCCGTGAATTTCTGTATCCTCTTGTCATCTGGAACCACAGACATGATATCTTGAACAAAACAGTCTTCAACGTCATTAGGATGTAGATAGACAAGTACTTGTGCGGACTTGCACATAATTTAGTTGGTCATACTTGAGTTGTACAAACATTTTCATTTTATTGATGAACATTATATTTCCTACAGCAAAGGACAAAGGGAAAATGAACAACTCAGTACCGCGACACTATGGAACTCAATTCGATACTATTTTACCCCCTCCCCCTTCAGAACTTTCATTCGGTGGTGTACCCCCAATACGTTGAGACTTGATTCAGCTACCAAAAACACAGGTACCCTCGCTCTCGAGTCTCAATTCAGATACCCCGCAATACAAATGTGAATTTGATCAAAGTTATTATTTGTCCTATTTCAAAGGACAGAATTCAGATTGCTCATGAGGTTTAGAGGTTACCTCTAATAATACTGCAAGTACAGCCAAACCATCTGAATTGATACAAGCTTCCTCGAACGTCGCATATTTATGATAGTTCCAATGTACTAAATGCAACTGAAAGATGACAAAGTATTAAAAATATATTCTTGAATTACTGTTACTAAAATTGAATTGAACGTACCTCTCCAGCATAAGATTTACTATCGACAGTATGCTCCGAACCTTTGGTGTCATGACAACCCCAGTGACAATGAAACTGCTCCAATTTGTATTTACTGCCCAGTGGACCTCCCGTCAATTCTGCAATGAACATAATATTACAAAATATAGAAAATTTTGTCGGTAAAACAGGAAACAAACGTCACAAATAAGGCGATAGCAACACCGACAAAGTTCCTAGATTTGAAAGAAAGGTTTTGATTTGTTACTTTCAACGGAAAACGCGGGAAAACGCCAGTCAACCTACGTTTTCATGTGATTTAAACGAGAAATGAATCGCAATAATTTTAGCCGATCAGAGATGACCGCCTATTTCATTGATCACAACAGTAAACTACGACACTACCGCACTTGGTATAAGTAGAACGGATTGCAAGCCTTGTCACTGTTTGGTTTCTCCAACTCCAATAGTACACATCAGATACCCAACTAGCGCGTTAAGTTGCATGTTATCGTTTTACACAGCATATTTTCTAGTGGCAGTCGTCCTGGGGATAACCCTTGTATGAAGTGGACAACTGAAATCAATGAAATTGCGATCAAGTTGTACTTCAAATGCACAATGCTAGAGACAGACCTAATAGCGTATTGGGAGGAGATGTACAAAAAATTCAAATTAAGGTATACGGGGATAGATGTGACTGAGCAGCAAATAGAACAATAGTGACAAGGAAATTGCTGGCAGATAGTACGATCCAAAGAATATGGCAGGAGGTTGAGAGAGAAATTGGTGAACAGAGTAACGCGGATGAAAATCCAGAAGGTGGGGTTGAGATAAATACTAGCCAGGGAAGAGATGACCAACAAAAAGAAGCTCACATAGAAGGACAAGAGCTAGAACATCAAGAGGTAAGTGACCAAATAAGAAGTCAATATGAGCAAGAAATGACAGAACCAAGTAGGAGACCTAAAATACCTAGGCTACAAGTGACAAAGGTGAGGGATATGACCAGGTTAGCATATTATGTAGAATATCCGGCCCACGGAAAGGTGTCCATCGGGCCAGCGAGCCCGTAAAAAGAAATAAAACAAAACGACGGCTTCCTTAACAAAGTTAAACAAGGAACGCAGGGAACCTGTTTTATGAGTAAAATGGGATTTGGTATTGAAAATTCAAGGAAGCCTAGACCTAGATAAAGCTAGTATAAAGAAGGCTTGGACCTACTATAAGCCTATTATAATATAGTTTGATAGTCTAAATTTTTCTCGAATCTCGAGCTATATATGTAAGATTCCGTCAAGCCGCAATCTCGATAAACTGCGCTACTTGCAGAGAGGTTTGGCAGGCGTAGGTATATTAGGTAGTAGGACGGTTGATGTTATCATCTTCCGAGCTACGACATGTCGATAACACACAATGGGAACTGCGAACTTTTTGTTGATTCAGTGTTTATCACTGCAATCTTAGAAGTATTGTTGTATTTCACGAGCTGTACCACAGTACAGTCTTACATATATGATAGCTCGAGAGTTGAAATTTTAACAGGGAACCTGTTTTATGGGGGGCTATTTGAGAAATCTGGCGTCCGCCGTGCGCCGTGCGCCGTCCAGTGAAAAACTTAGAAAAATTTCGACCCACGAGCCATATATGATAGGAGAGGGACTTAGAAAAATTTCGACTCTCGAGCTATATATGATAGAAGGGGGACTTAGAAAAATTTCGATTCTCGAGCTATATATGATAGGAGAGGAACTTAGAGAAATTTCCACTCCCGAGCTATATATGATAGGAGGGGGACTTGGAAAAATTTCGACTCTCGAGCCATATATGATAGGAGAGGGACTTAAAAAAACGACGGCTTCCTTAACAAAGTTAAACGAGGAACGCAGGGAACCTGTTTTATGAGTCAAATAGGATTTGGTATTGAAAATTCAAGGAAGCCTAGACCGAGAGTTAAAATTTTTCCAAGTCCCTCTCCTATCATATTATATGGCTCGAGAATCGAAATTTTTCCAAGTTTTTTGCAGGACGGCGGACGGCGCAAGGCAAATTTCTCAAAATGCCCCCCATAAAACAGGTTCCCTCTTAAAATTTCGACTCTCGAGCTATATATGTAAATCAGAAGATTAGAGAGAGGCTTCAAGAGATGTTTACTGTTCTGTATCATACAACATAATAACAATAGTACCATCTGTACTGAGGTACAGTTAAGATAATATAGATTGCTAAGCATATCAATATTCCAGTTACACGGCCATACTGACATCAACGGCGTCCCGACGTTCACTTTAAGAAGGTATCCTTCATAATTTGAAAACTTCGAAGATTAATATTTTCCGTCGGTATTATTGGACGATTCAAATCTAGGGCAGAGATTTCGGTACTTATTTTCGGTGAAATATGTCATTTACACGGCCGTCTTGACTCAATAACGTCCTCGTTATTGAAAAACCATTCGGTCATTCTGACTACAAATTCATCTTGTGTCTTTGATTCTGCTGAAATATTTGCCAGTAATTTTCCAATTTCTATGGAAGGGTTGTCACCATTTCCAGCATTTATCAGTCCAGAATTAGTAGTGGTAGTCGACGTAGATGGCTAATTATCTTCTTTTCTCGTTATTGTCTTCATCAACATTTGAGAGATATGCGTTGACCTCAGATATGTCTAAAGTTTGATGAGCCATAGGTTTTAAATCTAAAGAACCGGCTTCCAAAACATCTTGCAGCGATGTCAAAAATAATATGTGGATAATATTATCCACTTTCACGGATGGATAACCGTCGTATCAATATACTATTCTTGACTAGTGAAGTTTCCTGAAATGACCTGAAATTTAAACATCCTACCACTCTCACACACACTCAATACTTGTCTGGCTTTTAGCTCAGACGCAGTTTCTCACAAGACAGAATCACTCGGTCATACTGGCTTAATCTTAACACTTTCATCTATAGTACTTGTCCAACTCATAATTTAGACACAGTTTCTCATACTATACTTGCTCTATCCTACGATGAGCGCAGTTTTTCACGAGAGAGCACAGTCTGTACACTGGCTGGCAGGATGGCTCAGTCCACGGCCTACTTTATATAAGGCCGGAATGCAGAAAATGACAACAGCGCGCAGTGGATTCTTATCAGTGATGTTTCGGGGCGGTTCATGTTCATCGGTGCGGTGTAACCACGGTGTACGTGTACCGCACTTCGTCTCCTATCTGATTTTTAATTTTCAAACGATAATAACTGCACTTGTACAGCACCAATTTTACTAAAATTGGGCTTAAAAAACAGAAAATCGTTTGCTCTTCAAGTTATATTCTCTTCGTTTTTTCCGAAAACCGCGTTTTATCAGCGTGCGAATCAAAATACTTGAATTTTTTCGTTTTTTCCCATAAGCGTCCATGTAAACCTGTATCCACTGATTTTAGAGTGCGACGTTGTGACTTCGCTACATTCCGGCCTTATAAAGTAGGCCGTGCTCAGTCTCTACTACTTGCCAAGTTGCATAGCGCAGTGTCACTACTTGCTACCAACTTCTTGTTTGTCGTATCTTTCAACGACCCCATTTATCGTATCTTTCAACGACCTCACTTGTCGTATCTTTCAACGACTTCACTTGTCGTATCTTTCAACGACTTCACATTTACTCATGACACACTCTCTCAATTATTACAATGTAACATAAAATAATACAATCTTCGTTAGACACAAAAATAAAGAGCAACAGTAGAGGATCCAACACTGATGCTCTCGAAGAACCAAAATAGTTGAGCTACCGTTTAGTCGTTGCGGATACGTTGTACAAAATTTTTTCAATCGCGTTTTTTTTTTTTTTTTTTTTTTTTTTCGATGGGATATTTTTCCGATGAACTAATTTTCCGTCACGACTTTCTTCGAATGCTGTAAACGAATTTGGTAGAGTAGCGTGATGGTGCGCCAAACGCTGGTAATTCGTCAAATTATACCATTGCCGTACGGTAGTTTTCCACTATCGGAGGTTTTAATCAGAGGGGAACACCTCTATCACCTTGTTCATCTCGGTAGCGATTTCTTGTGTTCTGGCAAAAGGCTTAGTGTACAGTTGAACGCCATGTTGATGGGTACCTGCGCATTCTGTTGGAATGCCGGACCGGTATCTTCAGGAGCTTTGCTTTAGTAACTTAGCACTCGTCAACACTACTGGCAAGGTGTCTTCACGTATAATCCGACGATTGATTACGTTGAATTGGTTTACAAGTCCAGTAAGCATTATTCCAAGTTGCAGTAGGTACGCAAGTTTACATGCAGGTGGTGGAGGACGTTGTCAGCTTCTTCTGGGTCTCTTGTTCAACGTTGTTGTTAGACTTTCTCGTTTCAGCCATAGATTTGCGCAATGTATCAACTATTATAACTCAGTGTCAGCAATCCAAGTTGAGCACTTCATCTTTCGTTCTTGGTAATAACCAATGCGATTTCTTCCCACTATACCAGTGACGTGGTAGGGTGACTTGGATAACTTCTTGTAACAAATTAATCTACAAGTCTGGCTTCCGCAGACCCTCTCTCTAACGGCTGTTCAGTTTGCTCGGTGCTCCTTCAGTATGCGGTCTACCGCTAAAAGAAGAGATATTTAGGTTTTAGTATGCGGTCTACCCAATTTTATGCAAAATGGAAATAAGTGGAGAAACCGTACACATATTCATGTTGTAATGTATTGTCAAAATGAACACATAATAGTACGACTGTCGAAATTATTCAAAAAATGAGCACATAATAGCACAATTATCGAAATTATTCAAAAATTTTTTATGAGTAAACATTACGCACCTGACGTAAAAAAGCTAAAAAAATTTCATTTTCAGTTTTGTACATTGCTTGCTAACAAACATGATCGAGGTGACTTTGCAGATTTTCTTGAAGCACCCCACGCATTTTTAAAAATATCTCCACTTTTGCATCCAGCCACGACCTCTCTATGCTATGAGTGTGCGCGCCGGAGTCGGGGTCGACAAAATCTTTTTGTTGATTCACTGTTTGATGCTGATACCCAAGAGACGAAAGGCAACGGTACAAAGCCCACTCATCCGAGTGAATGACGGACCCTGGAGCACATTCTCGTTGGATGATGGGAAGAAGTGTGGCGCTGCAGCGTCTCGCAACCCAAAAATATCGCCAGTCGTTGCCTTTTCTCAAACCAAACACCCTGAGTCCGTCAGTGCGTCGGCCATGATTCCTTAGATTGCTGACCTCCACATTGCTGTCCTCTGGGCCCACACATACTGTACCAATCGTTCACCGTCGCTGAACTTTTACCCGTCAAAGTTACAGTGGTCCCTGCAAGTATTTCCACTACAAACAAGAAGACAAGGTCCAGGATTTCGCAGAGTTTCAACTTACAATTCACTCGTCCATTAAGGTCTGTACAAAGGAAGAACTTGTTTCCCTGTCGAACAAATCGTGTCGTTTAACATCCCTTCTTCCTACATCTTATTACGGGACGGAAATCACCACCACGGTCTCTTTTGCGACTCGCGTCACTTTGCCCTGCCAGTTGATTGTACGTAGGCTATATGCGCGTGTTGAAGGTAGACCGCACTCTCTTTAGTTATAGACCACTCATAGTTTTCTTTTAGCGGTAGACCGCATACTAAAGGAGCACCGTTTGCTCAGCAACGTTTTCTAACCGCGCTCAACAAGACAATGTCAGTCCTTAAAGTGCACCACTCTCTGCACATCTCAGCGCAATTTTGGTAATCCAGGTACACCAGTAAGGTTATTGAGTAGTTCCGCTTTGAGACGATTTCCGGCGGACAGTTGGAAACAAAGATGCCTGGTTATTTTGTACGACGGCGAGTAGATCTTGACGAGCGGCCAACGGTCAATTCTGCAAACCCATTCTTCTTCTTTGATTCAAGTAACGCATCAGCTCATAAACACGCGGTGGTACGTCATCGACAATAAAGAATCATTTCGTAGAAACGGACGCAAAGCGTGGCTTGGCAAAAATTTTACTGTTTCCATTAATAAAGCGGCAAACGAATCGTTGAATTATCTTGAGCCGTCGCGAATTTGTAGCCATTTCTGTTACTGGCGTTTGAATTGACTTGTCATCGAGAAAATTTTGACCGATGTCCGAGGGATCATCAAGTGCGCATCCCACTTCTGATGTAAATCAGAAGATTAGAGAGAGGCTTCAAGAGATGTTTACTGTTCTGTATCATACAACATAATAACAATGGTACCATCTGTACTGAGGTACAGTTAAGATAATATAGATTGCTAAGCATATCAATATTCCAGTTACATATATATGATAGGAGGGGGACTTGGAAAAATTTCGACTCTCGAACTATATATGATAGGAGGGGACTTGGAGAAATTTCGACTCTCGAGCCATATATAATAGGAGAGGGACTTGGAAAAATTTTGACTCTCGAGCTATCATATATAGCTGGAGATTCGAGAAAAATGTAGACTATCAAACTATATTATACTAGGCTTATAGTAGGTCTAGGCCTTCTTTATACTAGAAGTGGGGATCCCTATTGGGTCCCCTTTGGGCTCATTAATATCGGAGGTTTTCATGTCCAGATTTGAAGTCGAATTGTTTTCTTCTGGCCAGGTGCTTCTAAATTACGTCTTTTACTGGCATAGGTATGTAGACGACATAGTCGCTTTCTAATACATTGTTCTTCTCCTCCGTTCGTCAGTTGCTTTCATTTCAGGCTTGAAGATGGTTTATTAACCGAAAGCGCTCGTCGTTTTGTATTTTCTGCGGTTTGCAAGGTTTACTCTCCCTTCGGAGTATTCGTCTTTTTCGCGAAGCCGTCGTTTTCCTAAGTCCCCCTCCTATCATATATGGCTCGAGAGTCGAAATTTTAACAGGGAACCTGTTTTATGGAGGGCTTTTTGAGAAATTTGCCTGGCGCTGTGCGCCGTTCAGCAAAAAACTTGGAAAAATTTCGACTCTCGAGCTATATAATTATGATAGGAGGGGGACTTAGAAAAATTTCGACTCTCGTGCTATCATATTATATAGCTGGAGATCCGAGAAAAATTTAGTCTCTCAAACTATATTATACTAGGCTTACGGTTGGTCTAGGCCTTCTTTATTCTAGCTTTATCTAGGACTAGACTTCCTTGAATTTTCAATACCAAATCCCATTCGACTCATAAAACAGGTTCCCTGCGTTCCTCGTTTAACTTCGTTAAGGAAGCCGTCGTTTTTTCTAAGTATCCCTCCTATCATATATAGCTCGAGAGTCGAAATTTTTCCAAGTCCCCCGTCTATCATATATGGCTCAAGAGTCGAAATTTTTCCAAGTTTTTTGCTGGACGGCGCACGGCGCACGGCAAATTTCTCAAAAAGCCTCCCATAAAACAGGTTTCCTGTTAAAATAAGGGAAAAAGGAAAAAAGGGGGAAAAAAGGGAAAAATTAAAAGGGCAAGGAACTTGAAGATTAAGAAGTGAACAATATTTGTAACTTTTTAATGGGTAGAGGATACGATATTGTGCGTCTTTTTTCCCATATTTTACTGCTGATCTGATTATTACCTACAAAAATTTTCTGGCAGAGCCAAATAAATAAAGATCATTTTTCATACGCCTAACGTAATTCTTGTTCATCAACTTTCACAGTATGTTAATCTGGCTAGCTTTAAAATGAGAGGTCTATGGTAGGAAAAGTAAAATACAAAACGCGCTGTACTTCAGTTTGTCCAGTAATTTCCAGAAAATTTTTTCCAGTTACTTCCAGGAAACTGTTTCCACTCTCTCTGCTTCATGCAGTATATTATACTAGGCTTACATTAGCACTGGGATTAAGCCTAGTATAATAGAGCTAGTATAAAGTACTAATACTAAGCCTATAGTGTAAGAGGAACCTAAACCTAGTATGAAGCTAGTATAAAGGAGGCTTGGACCTAGTGTAAGTCCAGTATACAATGTCAAATAGTATAGCTTAGCTAGTATATTATTGTATACTAGGGCTAGTATAATGAAGCCTAGTATACTAAGCTAGTATACTGTATTGACGGTCTGGGTTTCACAGCCCTTCTTAGCCTACTTTACGCGAGTATACTGTACATGTAGCTTTCTCCTAAGCCTGTAGTATAAAAGAAGCCTAGACCTATGAAGCTAGTATAAAGGAGGTTTGTACCTCGTATAAGCCCAGTATAAAATGTCAAATAGTATAGCTTAGCTGTGTACTAGGCTAGTATACTGTATATTAGGTCTGGATCTAGTATAAGTTTAGTCTAGAGCTACTATAAAGCTAGTATACGCCTAGTATACCAGTAGTTCATTGCATAGGTTAAATAGAGATCTAGCACGCACGCACGCACGCACGCAATTTTTGAAATTAGTGTGTGGTCAGAGCAAAGACATGAAACATGTCAAAAATATAATAACATTTTACTTTTTTTTTGGTAGACCGCGAAAACGTTCAACTTATTCTATATGGCCCCATGTCCAAAAAGGTTCAGCACCGCTGGTGTAAGTTATGAAAAAAATCATGAGGATCAGTTTCATAGAAAATTCTATGAAAAATATTTTTTAAAGAACTGATTTTTGGGGGGCTTAAAATGAATGAAGGAAGAGGGGTGGAGAGGGAGGGTTTTTCCTAGTACTAAGGAAATATTATCCTACAACTTGCACCAAAAAAATCTTTGACAGCAATTTTTCCCTTTTCACTCCACGATTACCTCCTAAAATCCCTGTATTATTCTGGAAGAACAAACTCACTAGTGCAAATCATAAGATCCCAGTAAAAATTGGCCTGTGATTTCTTCCAAAGATATTTCGTTACTCACGAAGAAACGCCATCATCATACATAA
Organism: Aspidiotus rigidus; assembly: GCA_035079385.1. Lineage (NCBI taxonomy): Eukaryota > Metazoa > Arthropoda > Insecta > Hemiptera > Diaspididae > Aspidiotus > Aspidiotus rigidus. The sequence continues at coordinate 6,278,481 of JAVHKY010000052.1, forward strand.
TAAGATACACGTATTTTATGTAATTGCGTAACGCGTACGTAGAAGTTCTGTGTAATTTGTGAACAGCGCATCTCCTTTGCTCGTTCACTTAATGGGGAAAGTGCTTGCGTACTTCATAAATTAGGCAAGATTTCTGCGCATTTCACGTGTTACGCAATTACACAAATTACGTGTAACATAAACAAGAAACATTTGCCCATCTCATTCAACATAGCAATACAAGTATGGGCTGCGCACTGCTACATACCATATTGGTAAGCTGTCCATTAATGCGTCCTACCCAATTTACTCATTGCTGTGAAATACAGCCAAAATTTCATGTACTTCTTTTTTTTTTCTGACAGACTTCCTTTACTGGTTGCGTAGGGCATTCCCTTGGCCGCCAGAAATCGGGGCGGCTCCCGGTACCTTTCTGGAGGTCTTAAGATTAAGAGAGTAGAGGAGCCTCTCGCTATAGATATGTGAAAATCCAAGACAAGTCATGACATCATCAGTGTCCTGGCGAGATTTGTTTCTAACTGTGCAGTGTTACTCCTACTACTCTCACATGAGCTAAGTATTTCGGCGTAAACGCCAGGTCAGCTTACTGCAATCCAAAAATATAGTGTTGCTCTCAGTCACCAGTAGTTTACTTCCTCACAGAAACGACTAATATCGCTCCATACTCCACTCAGAAAATCCACGCTTGACTTCTGAAGAGAGTATACATTATTTTCAATTAGTAGTCGTCTGACTGTTCTCAAATGAATCCGATAGACTGAGTTTTGACGCAGGTCGTAATCTTCTTTAGGTGAAACAGAGAGGTACTTTTTTCGACACAGAAAACTTCTGAGCTTTTTAGTAGTTTTCCGCTACCAATACAGGTCTGTTACTTCTCCCTACTGATTCTTGAGTATACACCAGACTGATGCAGAAAAGAGATCAAGTGAATTCTGTTGCAGACCATAGTCTGTTACCTTAGGAACCTAAAACTAGTTTGAGTAGCGTTTTGCACCCGTAAATCTTCGGATAGTGACGCATCAGATTGATACAGAAAATTCACTAGTTCATTCTGTCGCACCAACAAATTGACGAGGCTTAATGCGCCAGAATAAAATTTATTGGATTTTGTGTGATTAAAATTAATACTCTACTATTGACCAGTCACAAATTTCTTCAGCATGGTACTTTTCTCTGTCACTTTCAAAATCAAAGTTTTGAGGAATTTCACTGGGGACAAGGCTACATATAAATATCTACGGATGAACATTGCATTAGTGAATGCAAGTTTGTAAGGGATTTTGAAACTCGTTGACCGTCGTGAAAAAGGCAAGCCAAGTCAGATACTTCTTCTTTTGAATACGAGTAATAAACTTGTTGAAGAGACCCAGATTCTGAATTTTGTTGGAAGAAACCTCCATAAAAATGTACAGGGTTTTGTTGTTCACTCAGACCGCAGATACAACCTTATGATTTCACAGAAATTGGTCTCTTGCTTTAGATTGATTCTTTGGCAGGGGGAATAGAATATGAAATAATAGCATATAGCTATTCTCTTGCCATAAGACCAGTGCAGTGTGAAGCCGTGTGTAAAGCAAATACCGTTCCAATAATAATCAGGTAAGGGGGTATGCAATATGATGTAGGGAAAGACTCCTATTACCTATCCATTCAACGTGCGTGAAAAAAAAAAGGACTTCCGTTTCAAATGGGTATTCTTTTTACAAATCAACATTATTTTTAGGTTGTTTTCTCTGTTCTATTAACATTGTAATCAGCATTACAAACCAACATTGTTTCTACTTCACCGTTTCTGTCTCACTCACCTTGTTACAAGAGTAAACTTACTTTTATTACAAGTAATATAATTATGTGTATAATTATTGTTATTATTATTCTTCATTTTTGGGAAAAATATCTGCCTCAGTTGGAATATCCTGAGAATTTAATGATACAAGTATGACCACCATAAATTCTCAATAATAACTTGAGTATATATGAAACCTTTCAAATAAAATGAGCGATTTGTTCCCTGGATCAAAAAATTTTCGGAGAGAAGTACATAACCTTGAAGAACATAATTCTGCTCTCATTTCAATTATTTGCATACTAACCTGAGCCAGTACCATCCACATCCACCCGCCAACCATATCCAGTATTTGCAATACTCAAGCAATTTTCAGAAACATATTTCCAACTCAGCGGTGCCGTTTTCAACAAATCATCTGATATAGCTAAAGTTGTATCTATATTTATAGGTGATTGACGAGAACCGGCTGCATCAGGAAATAACAGAGACCATGTAGCCGGACCTACATGTAAAGACAAAACAACAAAGACATTAATTTTTATCAAATTAGAATACATGTCAAATAGTTTCCTTCAATATCGGGTTGTAAGAACATTTGGGCGTATGTAATCTGCACACACTTGTGAAAATGGTATGAAATGAGTTCATTTCTAGTTCCAAATCATCAGGTATCAAATGAATGTTATTGGGAGCTACCTAGCGCTCCCTTGAGTACATATGTTACGCGTAAATCGTGTAATCGCGTAATACGTGAAATACACAGACATTTTGCGTGAAATACACAGACATTTTGCGTAATACATGAAATACACAACCACTTTGCTCAATATGTGTAATACGCAGTTGACCTGTGTGATAGGTGTAATTTTTTGCGTATTTCACGAAATTTTCTGCGTAATACGTGAATTACGCATCCATTGTTTATGTGAAATTGTGTGTGTATAACAAGTGTGTTTCACGTGTGAAACAGTAGTGTATGGAGGAAATTTTTAATTAATCTAATATTATAATAAAACTAGCGGTTGGCGACGCGCCTCCGGCGCGCCTGACCGCTAGCTGTGTGTTGAGTAGATATCTGTGTTTTATAGGTATCTGTATCTTGTAGGTATGAGTGTTTTGTAGGTATCTTGGAATTCAGATGAATTTTTAAAAAAGAAACAGTGGAAAGAGTTTTGCAAAATTCACAACTATTCAGTTCAAAAAAAAGAAAATAGACACCAAAAACTGCGACTGTATTTATAAAATATCAAAGTTCCGAGTCGCACAAAAATAAAATCACCAAATTAAATTTTTTACACATTAATTCACTTGAGAGCTGACTTAACGCGTGAAGCCTGTATCGCAGCAGAATACAGACAAATCCATTGACATTTTGCCAGTCCGTAAGAAAACACACGGACAACAGGTAAAAAAAAGGGTCATTTCCGCTAGCCCATACGCAGTGCGCACCCAGTGCGCACCGTGTCTAGACATTGGTTCTTGTATGAGATACCGGATGTAAAATCCTTGATGTAGGTGTTTTTAAACCTGTGAATAAAATAACTACTTAGTATGGAAGTACAGCGAATACTGTAGTCACAAAATTTCCTCCTAAAAATCTGGAACCGGGCTCATTCGAAAGGAAATTACAGGGGCTACAATTTTTGTTCTCTTCAATTTTTCATAAAAATTAGTTATACTGGAGTTATCACAATAATTCAATTTTCGAAACTGCGCCACTCAACGCGCGTAGGTCTAACGTACAGCGCAAAGCAGTTTCAGTACTCGATAATGCCAGTTTTTCCTAATTTTGTCGCCCCCTACTCCACCTTCAGGGAGTCAAAACATCGAAATGTATTTAAGAACCTGACCCAGAAAAAACGAAATTTTTCAAAAAAAATTTCAGGTCGATAGGTGAAGGCGTTCGAAAGTTATGGACGAAAATACAGACAGACAGACAGACAAACGTTTTATTTTATATATTAGATGAAACGTTTGTCTGTTGGCATGTCTGTATGTTCGTCCATAACTTTTGAACGCCTTCACCTATCGACTTGGAATTTTTTTTGAAAAATTTCATTTTATTTGGGTCCTGTTTTTGAATAAATTTCGACGTTCTGACTCCCTCAAGATGGAGTAGGGGGCAAAACAATTAGGAAAATACGGGGATTATCGAGTACTGAAACTGCTTCTCGGTACGCACGTTGTTCCAACCATTCAAACGCGTTGAGCGGCGCAGTTTTAAAAATTGAATTATCGTGATAACTCGAATTATCCCATTTTTATGAATAAATGAAGAGAACATTGTAGTCCTTGTAATTTCCTTTCGAACGAGCCCGACCACAGATTTTTAGGAGGAAATTTGGGAACTATTGTTATTCTGACTGATGCGTATTCGATATCGTATTCGATATCGTTGAGAGAGAGAGAGAGAGAGAGAGAGAGAGAGAGAGAGAGAGAGAGAGAGATAACTATACGACAGGTAAATTTTTTCGTCAGACTTTGAAACCACCTAATAAGAGGTGTGGATTAAAAAATGCACACGGCTGTTAATTAATACGTAATTATTAATAACTCCCGCCATAAGCAAATTTCAATCCAGCCTGTCAATCATAATATATTAACCGTTATAAATATGAATGATAATTCAGAGTAGGTATTAAAGTTCATCGAGAACAATAGCGCAGTGGAAGACAAAGAACACATTGGTCAAGCATACAAAAGTTTATTAATAATTAGGACGCATTGTCCGACATGAACAACGATGATAGAAATAAATGCAACTTCTATTAAACCATAAATTCTTCGGGGTAGGTAAACGTCCTTGGATGGTGGAGACATCAATCTTCTTTATTCTTAGAATCTGCTTACGGAAGAAAATAACATACCGTCAGACTTTGTCAAAACCAATATCGTTAATAATATAAGTTACAAACTCTGGTGCGTCGAGCATAACCGAAAGTCCTTTGAAAGCTCTACCGAGAGACTTGAGATATAATATTCCCTTCGAGGGTTGGATCTACCAATATCAGAAATATATATAGGTAACCATACCTTGTATATCGAAAGGGGCAAAAGCTCACGCAGCTTTGCATCCATAAATGTTGCCCTACGACGGAGGGGGGGGGGAGGGAGAAGAGAGTTCGCACAGCAATTCAATACCGATTAAATTGCTCATAGTAGATTATCTATAATTAGGTGACATTTGTTTACTGACGTTTAGGTTACTGACGTTTGGTTACTGACCTGAATATTTCAATTTCAACGACACAACACTATAGTAGTGGACGTCAATTACGCGTGCGATTAATAAATATTTATAAATGCGAAATACAAATTCTTCGTGAATTCCAAAGTAAACACTGACACTGCTCAAAGGCTAAATATACTGATGGCGTTCGACGCGTACAAGCGATATAGATGGAATGATCTTTCTTTCGACTTGAAGATCCTCTACGAGAGAACTTCGTATTAGGGTCGAAAGAAATTTGATGGAGGGGTCGCCCGGACAAAGGAACTTTTCTATGACCATTGAGTCTTCTGTCCAGCAACGGTCTACAGTGACGAAGGGTCATGCGGAAGGGTTCAAATAGGATACCCTACCGCCTTGAACCCCTTAGTTTATAATTAACAAGCCGTAAATCCGCTAAATATTATAACATTTCAAATTATTTTTAAAATTCTTGATATTTATTTATCATTAGTATTCTTTTAGTTCAATTTCTAATCTAATTCTTTTAATTTCCAATTTTTCAATTTCATCGTTGGTATTTTGTTTTACACTTTCAATCTCGTTCTTAATATCTTCTCTGATAGTCGGATGCCGTCTTTTCAGAAGATCCTTTGCGCTCTTATATCAGTAAGATCACCTGAAACAACAACAGCAGTTTCTCGGACTTGACGTGAATTTGTCCTACCTTTATGGACATTGGCTACAGGATCGTCTCAGATAATAATTTTGGTAGTATTTGTAGAAGACATTCCTTCAAATTTTTTGTAGGCAGATTTAAACGATTGCACGTAAAAATTTATGTTATGCATCATACTTTGCAATTCTTTTATCAAATCCAAATTTATAACTCTTGGATCGGTATTTTCTCTCGGCAAAAGGGCTTCCTCTTCTTCATTGTCTATAAAATACAATTGCAGGCTTCTGTTCTTGGAGGAAGTAGATAACTTCCTATATAGTGATACAATTGTCCAAAAATTTTGAAAGTTGTAAATATGTTTGGAACTTCATTACACCCTAAAGAAGTCATTGAAAGCGCATTGTTGTATTTACGCAAATTATTAGGAAAATGAGAAGATCTATTATCCCTTCCGTCTAATAGTTTTTGAAAAAGATCCGGCATCGAGGGTAAATCAGGTAACTTAATCTTACCACTCCCGCAACAGAAATTTAGATTTTCAGTTTCAAATAATTTTCCATCACAAAATGTGCACGTAATTGCCAGATTCTCAATTGAACTTATACTGGTATATTCTTTCTCAATAATGTACCTAATGAATGGACTATTATCGTTCTGACAATCATTTTCCACATTATTTTCTGATGTCAAAATTTCGGAATTGACACGAGCCCTCTTCCCTTTGTTCGTCAACCGCCCTAGATTTGCTTTCTTGCGTTTCGGCATTCCAATTAGATTGCAATAAAGTGAGACATCCGTTACTTCGATATTGAATTTTCGAAATTGACGTGAATGGTTTTTCTTTTCTTAGTTCTCACGTTACATTTGAAATAATGAAAGACAACCACCACTTCTTCAGATAATTGCTAAGCAAAATCTTTATCGTAAGCCTACACTATACTATTCGATTACTCATAGTATGGGTATTTAAAACATCTCCGGTTAAGAAGAACCATTTTCCAAAAATGATTGCCTAGCACATATTAATTTTCGATGAACGTCAACAAAAATGATTGCTTAGCATTTTCAATCAATAGCCTAAATTAATGAATGATACAGATTTTTCAACTCTTGAATCATTCATGAACCCCCCCCGCCAAGCACATAGATATATACTACACGCCATTCGCCTGATTTCATAACTTCAAATTTATTACGCATAAACAAACCTTCTCCTATGCAAGCTAAAGCAATGGAAACAAATTCCAAGTTTGTAGGTGAAATAGGAATAAAGTTAAATGGATTTGCGATTTTGTAACTTCTCTTTATATAATAGATTATCATAATCGTATGACTGATTGATTTGACACATTATCGATAATTAATATAATACAGGAATTTACATAATTCGACTCGTCGAAGTCGATTTTTCGACAAGAGGTATTGGGTTCGAGAAAGAATTTGGAAAATTACATCCGGTTTCTCATATAGGAGACGACTAAGTGCGTCTCATGCCTCTATACAGACTGATGTAATGCTACAGGAGTATGGCAAGCTTTTAATCTATACTGTCCATCTATTTCCTTAATCATTGCGACCGGTAAAATATTGATGAATTAGTTCGTTTTTTGCTGCAATACAGCCCTTACCTGTCAAGTCAGCTCTTACTGTTAAAATCGAAATATTTACAAAACACTGATATCTACACAACACTTAGCTGACGGTCAGGCGCGCCGCCAACCGCTAGTGATGTATAAAATAAAATTCTAGATTATCTTTCAGACGGGACAAACAATTAGTATTTTTATGAATGACATTAAATGAATGTTAGTAATTCTAAGTTAATTTCGAACAGAACAAATAGGTTCACATTATTGTCAATGAAATAGAATGAATATGAGTTATTCTAAGATCATATTTCGAACAAAGCTAACATATTAGTGTTATTGTCAATGAAATTGAATGAATATACGTTAATATTATTGTCAATGAAATGTAAAAAAGGAAAGGCGGCTTCAGGAATGATTTTAGCATGTGTGGCTTGGATGTCATGCAGAGTTACATTCTAACCCCTGCTTCACGACACCGATTCCTACCACATTTTTGCTTGCAGGAGCATCTTCGGTTGGCTTAGCGGCCATTGGTGTTTGCCCAGAGTGTCCAATTGCTCCGGGAGAGGTTGAAAGAGGGCAGGGGTATGTTGCTGTGAAGATGGCTGACATGGTCGTCTACAGTTGCTACTTCTCTTCAAATGGCCCCTTCCCGGAGTTTGAGGACTTCTTGAAGAAATTAGAAGAAAGCTTGTCCAGACGGCAAGGTGAAAAATTCATAGTGGCTGGCGATTTTAATGCCAAGCCAGAAGAGTGGCGATCAGGCCGTACTGACATCCGTGGGTATGCCTTGGGGGAGTGGATTGCCTGGAAACGGTCAACGTGGCAACACTCCTACCCGGGTGCATGAAGGATACGGATCCATCATTAATGTCACATTTGCTTCAGAGAGCCTAGCCCGAAGAATAGATGGCTGGGCGGTACTGGACAAGGAGCTTTCTGGGAGCGACCATCGGTGTATCAACTTCTCCATCCGCCGGGAAGTTGAGGTCGCTGCTCCACAAAAGCTGGTAAGAAAAGGGGCTGTCAGGAAACTGAATAGCGACCATTTGAAGGCTAGTTACCTTGCTCTCACATGGGATCAAGGACAAGAGCAAGGAGGTAATGCGGATGTGGGATGATCAAAACTGTCACCAAAGCATGCGATGTAGCCATGCCTAGGCAAGGTCCACCAAAGAAGAGGTGGGCTGTTTACTGGTGGACCAACAAGATTGCCGAATTGAGAAAAGAGTACAACCGTCGGCACCGGATATATCAGCGTAGTAGTGGCCGCGAAGGGGCGCGGGCAGTTGCACCCGAATACCAGCTGGCTCGTAAAAGGCTGAAGAAGGCCATCAAGGACAGCAAGAGTGCTGCATGGCGAGAGCTATGTGAGATGGCAGATGACGACCCGTTTGGGAAGCCTTATAAGTCAGTGCTGAAGAAGCTAAAAGGCCTCTCAGCAATGAGCCGAATGAAGCCGGATGTTGTGGGTCAAATCGTTGATGGCTTGTTCCCACAGCGGCCATCACCAATGGTAATGCTACCAATAGTAGAAGAGGATGGTATATCCCTCCTAGGCACCGAGGAGGTGAATGCAGCAGTCAATGGACTGCGGGGTAAGTATTGGAAGGCTCCAGGCCCGGATGAGATTCCAAATCCAGTCTGGAGCGCCATACATTCAGTTGACCCAGCACTGCTTGTTGATACATTCAATGCGGCAATTGTTGGGGGACTGTTCCCTGTGCGATGGAAGAAAGCGAGGCTAGCGTTGATCGATAAGAAGGATAAACCACCTGGTCTACCATCCTCTTATCGTCCACTTTGTCTGCTAGACAATGTTGGAAAACTTCTAGAAAGAGTGATAGCCAATCGTTTGGAGAGCTATCTGAAGGAAAGAGATATAATCTCTGATAGCCAGTACAGTTTTCAAACTGGACGCTGCACATCAGATGCTGGAGTCCGGCTGAAGAGGATAGCCAAGTCAGCGATTGATATGCGTCAGTTTTGCCCAGCCGTCAGCCTCGACATAAGAAATGCGTTCAATTCAATTCCATGGACAATTATATTGGAAGCTCTTGTGAACGCAGGAGTGCCCGCATACCTGCTCAGGATGATCAGCAGCTATCTTAGCTGCCGTGAAATCCAAGCAGAGCTGCTGGTACAGTAAAGAGCCCTGTTACTTGTGGGGTGCCGCAGGGGTCGGTCCTTGGGCCGCTCTTGTGGTGCGTTGCATTTAACGGAATCTTTAAGGTAAAGCTGCCACCGGGGGTTAAGCTTATCTGCTATGCGGATGACACCCTGGTGGTATGCACCGCCGAAACAACTGTAGCGGTGGAGAGCAGGGTAAACCGGACCCTAGAGGATGTGACGCGTTGGATCGAGTCGGCTGGACTTGAACTAGCAGCAAGTAAGACGGAGGCCATTTTGTTCACGACTCGTCGGAAGTTCAAGCCACCCACCTTTCGCCTGCAAGGTGTGGAACTTAAAATCAAGAAGCAAATGAAATACCTGGGCATCTGGTTTGACTCAACGCTGAGCTTCAGGCACCATTTCCTGATGACAGCGGAAAAGGCGGGCCGGGTAGTTGGATACCTAAGCCGCCTGATGAGGAACTTAGGAGGACCGAGAGAAGCAAGGAGAAGGATCATGATGAGCACCGCTTTGTCGATCCTCCTATACGGTGCGCCAGTATGGGCCGACTACATGAAGATACCATACCGAAGGAGAGAGATGGTAAAGATCCAACGAAGAGCTGCGCTAAGGTGTGTTAGTGCCTACCGCACTGTCTCGACGGAGGCTCTTTGTGTATTAGCACGTTCACCACCAATCGAGCTCCTTGCTGAGGAGAGAGCGGTGGTGTTCGAAGCAAAGAAGAGAACGACGACCAATAAAGAAGCTTTACGGGTCAAGCAGGAGGCCAGGCGCTCCTTGCTTGTAAAGTGGAAAGCGAGAATTGCCCAGAGCGAGCTGGGTACTTGGACAACCCGTGTGTTAATACGCGACCTTGATGAGTGGATGAACCGACACCATGGTCAGCTGAACTTTCACCTGACGCAGGTGTTAAGCGGCCATGGCTGCTTCAACAAGTACCTTCACGAGAAGTTAAGGAAAGTTGAGCAGGCAACGTGTTCGCACTGTAACCAAGGGCGGGATGATGGACCACAACACACCTTATTTGAGTGTGAGGCGTGGAGGCGTGAGCGGGACGAGCTTAGTCGGTCTCTCCAAGAGATCAGCGCTTGACCCGAGTAGCCTGGTACCCACCATGCTAGGTTCCGAAGAAGCATGGAACCAGGTGTCTGCATTTGCGGCCACCATCATGAAGAGGAAGATGGACCAGGAATGGAATAGGCAAATGTAGAACCACGCTATGGCCTACTCAACACCTATGTACCATCAACATCCAGATCTACAGGAAGAAGAGGAAGAAGGATACCATCCAGATTATTTGGGCCTTTATAGTTGTGAAGGAATCTCACGTTTATATGGTTGCTCCGCGTCCTCTATTCCGGTGAACTTACTACGGTACGTTCACTGCTCATACGAATATGTCTAACGAGCACCATACCGTGAGATTCACGCAACAGCGACTTACTACGCCTGATGTGATAGTGTCGTTTTTGTGGTGTGAGTGTTTTCTAGTGCTGTTCTTTTTGTGCGTGCCAGGGGGCATCGCAGCTTGGCGGTTGCCAAAGCAACTTGGTAGTTGCCGAGTAGAAGAGGGGGTTCGCTTAGGAGATTCCTCCTTCACTGAAGTTATACCCGAAAGGGTCGATTCCGGTGTTGGAGGAAACAACATTAAATGCATACGCAACCCGCACCTACATCACTATGGATGACGGGCGGTGTTTTGCAAATGCAACACAAATGCGGTACCTCTGACCAGTACTAACAGAATCCATTCTGACAAGCTTCCTTGCCGAGGGGCACTTCCGACGCTGGTAGTGCCTTACACTTTGTAAGTCTTGGGCCTCCGCTCAAATTTGCATTCCGCTCAAATTTTGTGTTCAGTCGGCCGTGTCTCGTGCCAACTACGTATTTCTTGTCGCCTATATCGAGTACCATGGCGACCAAATTTCTCAGAAAAAATATACGAGTGAATGCGAAATTGTTCACACAAACAATAATTATACGAGCATGAAATAACGTCCAAATGTCATAACTATTGAAACTCAAAGAGAAAGTATAATAGGTATTCGTACTCCTACTGGTTATGAAGGCTCATCAATAATGATTTCACTTTCTGACAGAACTTGCTAATAAAGTTGATTTGTAATTCATTCATCTCAATTCAGGTTCATTGTACACGTACGCATAATTATATAATCTTGTCCCTTCTGATTCAATCCTCCCTCTCATCCTTTCAAAATTTTAGCAAGAATTGCACTTTCTATTCGTTCACCTCGCTTAAGACTTGCAGAGTGCTTGCGTATTACTTGTAACGAGCAGAAAAAAGCTGCACATTTCGAGAACTCGGCAAGTTGTGAATCGCGTATTTCACGTAATACGCAGGTCGACTGTATAATACACGTATTGAGCAAAGTGATTGCGTATTTCATGAATTAAGCAAAATGTCTGCGTACTCGTATTTCACGTATTACGCAATTACACGATTTATGCATACCAGTAGCCGACTAATATTAATCGGACAATCCTTCGTTTACTTTAAGGATGTGGCTATTCGTAGGACACTTAAAAAGCTATTCGTCGGGAGATATGGTGACCTCCCTTCCGATAGACTGTTTGACTAAGCCTAATGAAAGATGTACGCGAGACCAGGTGTAAGGTACAATATTCGTTTAATAATGATTACTGTACGAGTAGAGTGTAGAAGAAAAATGAAAAAAGTTGGTAAAAACCACAAAAATCCGGCGCAAAATCCCGGTTGTAGATTTACTCTCAGAAGGCTTCTATATGGATCGAATAGGCTATGGGTACAACATGTACTGATCGGAACCATGGCCCGTAGTTAGAGAAACTATATTAAGCACAACTGGCAGAACGAGGTTATATTTTTCTCGTTGGGTCAAGGCTCTGCCTTCTACATCCTCATCAGACATACTCGAAATGGATGGGGCATTTTGGGCGTTCGATTGCCGACATTGTGAAATTTCACTCCGATGATAGCGTTCATGGAGCAATTGAAAAGCTGACGCAAGAGATCCAGTTTCACACTCTCTTTTCAGGAGGAAGTGCCGGCATGGGGGCTGATGATTGCAGTAAAACGTACACGTACATGTATTGGAGGCACACTTGTACACAACTTCTTTGTCACCGTATAATTCTCGAACAAATTCACCCTCAATACTCATAAACTCACGCCGACTTTTTAATGCCGTCAAACTCTTGTGCAGCAGAATACATCCCCGTTTATTCAGACTGAGGGATGCTTCCTCGTTTACAATGCGTATGTCAGCGTCCGTATCATAAATACGTAAAGATTTGAGACAAGCTTTGGATGAAGCATGCGTTATTCGGTCATCAAAAGAGGGAACAAGATGTACCACGCTGCATTCAATTACAGGGAGCGTCGGGAATCTTGCTTGTATACTTTCTTTCAAGGTCCAAAATGACCTTTCAATACGATTATTCGTATTATCGCCTAATGTTGGGAGGCCTCTCCTGTAATGCACCACCAACATCTCTTTACAAGAATCCCAGAAATTACAGATTAGGAAAGAGGGGAAAGTATGATGCTGCTCTTATTTTGTCACCGACCAATATACGTATGTACATGCACTTTCTACTACAATGATATACTTTTTAGCCTCAATCATCCATCATAATAGTGTACCGACGAATAGCTTTTTAATCGTAGGTACTGTACCTACGAATAGCCATATCCCCTTACTTTAAAGTATATCGTTTCGAGGTGTTTTAATCTGCTAGCCGACGCATTCCCTACTCATTGTCGATATATCGCTTCATTGTCCTCATAGGTACCCTATAATCGGTAGGTACCTAGTTTGTATTTTTCCAAGAGGTCTTCTTGGAGACGGACGAGAAAGGGAGAATTCAGGTACCTCTTCGGTACGAGAGTGTAATTCTGCTTTTGAAGAGCTTTCCGCAATAAAGGACCAAGGGCGGATTCACGGGTACATTTTAAGATAATTTTAAGCAGTTGAAAAATCAATTGTTATACGACAGTGAATAACATTCGAGTGTCTTATTCAGGTCATGGTTCTTGTTACAGAGTCAGATGTTTTATCAGCAGTACGCTTTTGTTTCGTTTTCTTTTTCGACACCGATGAGATTCGTTTTCTTTTTATCATTACCTATAGCAGTGTTTCTCAAACTTTATTTTTCCAAGCGACGATATTAATAAGGCACAGCATTTCTAGAACTCCAAATTGTATCGAAAATCTTTGTACGTTTTGATATTTTCATGTCTCCACTGATTTCCTCCTCCTGATTTCAGAAGTTGTGGCCTACATGATGGCTAAATGGGGCCTCGTCCTTCTTTCTCTATACTGCGGTTTTGGGAAACAAGAGCTTTGATCTGAGACGTACACTGACTAATGGTAACACTGTAACCTGTCCTGTACCTATACGTGTAATTTTAGAGGAGTACAGTAGTACATATTCACAAGATATCCAATAAAGATTACATACAAGCGTCACTGCTCTTGCATTTTCAATACATCCGGTTACGAATTGGCGACCTAGCCAGGATAAGAAAAACGTGAAACTTTAGAAATTTTTTCTTCCACTCTTTTTGTGATCGTGAAAAATTGTCACTACCTAAAGTTTTAATCGGTGAACTGTGAATATTATATTTTTCGATGGTACCTCCTGACGATGCAAACGCTAACGTGCTCAACAATGTCAGTGCAACTGCGACCGGTGTGTTAATACCAAAAGTTACAAAGTTTAACCTGCCGCAATTCAATATTAGTGAAGACCCTGAGACTTGGTTCAACGTTGCCGAACAAAGTTTCGCGACTAAAATGTGACGAAAGAACTTAAAAAGTTCGGGTTCTTGCTTCAATATTTAAAAATGCAGGATATTTCCTACATAAAAGATATCGTTAATTCGCAATCCATGAATGACAAATTTGCGCAAGCAAGACTGCGACTTATCGCCAGATATGGCCAAAGTGAAGCGGATAAAGTGAGGAAATTGCTTGAGGGCGTGAACGTATCTACTAACCAACTTCCAAGCGTTGTCTTACACGAATTAAAACAACTGAGCAACGCGGATGAGAGTATTCTACGCGGTACATGGCTTCAAAAATTACCAGCAAAAATTCAAGGAGGTATCGCACCATGGACGAAAAAGCCATTGCTGAGTGAAGAGGCTGAAGTGGCAAACCTCTTATATAAATCAACCATAAGTGGTAACCCAGTTTATACAGCAGCTCGTCAAGTAGCAGCAGTTTCGGAAAATTCGGTCATCGATTAACGAATGGACAGTTTATTTGAGTTATTACATCAAATTACAAGTACAGGTTGCTGCAACCAACGTTGATCGAGACTCACGTTTAAGAAGTCGCAGTCCGACTCCTAATTATTATCGAGGTAGTTCCCACTCTCGCTCTCGTTATCGGTTCCAATAATTAAGCCAAAGTGGTCAATGACGTTTGTACATTTCATTACAAATTCAAACAAAGGGTGTACCGATGCATGCCCGGATGCAAATTTTACAAAAAGAAGACGGAATCGAAAAACTAGTGTGCGAAATCGTTGTTGCGGCAAACGATTTGTCCAATCAGAAATCGCCGCGCTTGATCGTTGAAGACATACTATCTCTCATTGTCTACCTCTTCGACTGTAGTGGATCTGACGTATCGGTCCTTCCAAAAAAGTGTTGTCAAAAAGTCGACCTCGAAATGAAAATTGTCATTCAAGCGGTAAATGGGGAAAAAATTACTACCTATCTATGGTATGAAAATGGTTCAACTCGACTTGGGACTAAAACGAAAATTCACGTGGAACTTCATAGTCGCTGATATCGAAACTCCCATTATTGGTGCTGACTTCTTGAAAAAGTTTCACCTCCTTCCTGATCTCACACGGAATCGTCTAGTAGATGGGGAATCATTCTTCAGCTTATCGTGCATATCGAAAGTTATAAATCAACCGAGCGTTCATCTCATCACAAAACTAGATAACTTCGAAACCCGTGTTGTTGAATTACTTCGAAAATTTCCGGACATCATATCACCTCCAAAGTATCTGGAAAATCCGAAGCACGACACCTACCATTACATTAATACAAAGGGAACTCCAGTACATCAACGACCGTATCGTTTACCTCCTAGGGAACTACAGGAAGTTAAGGACGAATTTCGTGAAATGACAAGAGTTGGTATCACTCAACCATCGGAATCTGAATGGACTTCACCGTTAGTAATCGTAAAGAAAAATGGGAAAAAACGTTTTTGTGGTAACTACCGTAGATTAAATTGTATAACTATTTAGCTTTTTGGTAATTTTCTGTTCATTGCTTGAAAGAAGGAGCAACTCTCGTGCATTTTCCGTTTGGTTCATACAAGGGTGTGACGTCGACGCTGTTCGACGTCACGTATCCCTCGTATCGTATAATATAATCAGAATACGTAACAATCAAGATTTTATCGTATAATTTGGCCGATCATAAATATACTCTTTTTTACCGTTAATCATAAACGTTCGTTAGATCCGACTCACCAAATTTCATGTACGGTATGAATAAGATGTAAACTAAATTACTAATAGGCCATTAGAATCATACGACGAAAATCCGAGATATTGCATCAGATATTTTCTTTGTAGTACACCAAATACGCAGTTACTTAGTAAATCGATTTCAGATCAATATTCATTCCACCTTTCATTCTCGCTAAATCTACATTGTCTTTGTGAAATTCAGTTTAATAAAATCAGTTGTTTTATCGTGAACTTGAACGTTTTTGTGTATCGTAGTCCCCGTAGCCCATCACAAGGGAGCTTTACCCGATCTCTCACCGCGAGCGATCAGCAGAGGACAATGTTCTGAGTCATATTCCATTTACTGTCCAACACAACAAGTTACTCACGGCCACTGACCCGCCTTAACCATATGCGGGGCTGTAGCCAATCTCTCACCGCGAGCAATCAACAGAGGACGATCTTCTGGGTCATACTTCATTCTCCATCTGAAACACCGCGCTGCTCTCGTGCACCTGCCCGCCTTGACCATACACGGGGTTGTAGCAGATCTCTCACCGCGAGCGATCAACAGAGGACGATGTTCTCAGTCATATTCCATTTACTGTCCAAACAACAAGTTACTCACGTGCACTTGCCCGCTTTAGCCATACGCGGGCCAGTAGCTGATCTCTCACCACAAGCGACCGACAGAGGACGATTGTCTTGATCATATTTTATTCTCCACCGGAAACAGCGAGCTTCTCATGCGCATTTGCCCGCTTCATTTGTACGCGGGAACCTAGGTAGCCAATCTCTCTCCACAAGGTCATACTGTAAGATAATCTTCTTTGTAGCACAACCATCTTTGTTTGGAACATCGAGGAATCGTTGTGCATTGGCTCACCCCAATCATACGCAGGGCTTCGCCTGATCTCTCACCGCGAGTGCTGCTCGGTTCTGTACCTTCTGTACCCTCCCTTGTCGCGAAAACGACAAGTACCTGAATGTTCGCTTGCAAGGCATTCACCGACTTCTTTCCGGGAGCATTCAACAGTAGACTAGCCCTTCGGTCACATTCTCCCTAGAAGCCAACAAAACGAGAATTGGGGCACATTTTCCCCTTTAATTCAAGTAGGGACTTCAACCAATCTTTCGCTGCTAGCTATCAACAGAGAAGCTTCTCAGTATTGTTTCCTCCATCCCATGGAACTATGAGAAACTTCACAAATTGCCTTCTTCGATCAAATACATTGCCCCAGCTGATCTTCCACAGCCAGAATACAACAGAAGAATTGTTTGCTTAGTTTTGGACACGTTCTTTTTTTTCGAAAACCTGAACAATTTCTTGTTTTGAAGAAATGTTGTTGGTCCCATTGAACCATTTGGGCGCTGTTCAGAATTTTTAAATAATTTTTTCCGGAATCTATGCTAAATTTCACCTAAGAATTGAGTAAAGTCTAAAAGTTCGAGCGATTTTTTGCTTTTGGGAAATTTTTATCCTTTTTGAGCCCATCAACCCATTTTGGTGCTTTTCAAAATGTTTCAACCATATTTTTTCAACTCTACGCTGCGTTTCCTTCGAGTAACACCTATTTAATTATTCTTAAAATGCTCAAAATTCGTTTAAATACTGTAAAATTAATCATTTTTAGGCACCGTAGCTATTTTTTCACCGTCAGTTTACAACGGATGACGATCTTCCCTGAAAATTCACTCTTTCGACTGACACAACAAGAATGATCACACTCTTGTCCGCTTTCATCGATAGAGGCACTCTGGCTAATTTTTCATTGCGAGTTTACAACGGAAGACAAGCTTCTTGGTTCCATGCTTTCCCTCATCGTCTGAAACAACGAGTCTTCCACCAGCTTCAATCATACTCAGGGCCTTAGTCGAACTAAGCTCAATTTCGCAAGAGAATTGAATAAAATATGAAAATTTGAGCGATCTTTCAACTTGTGAATATGTGGAATCTCTTGGGACCCTTTCACTGAATTTGGAGCTTTGTTAGATAATTTTCGGGTTATTTTTCCGGACTCAGCTCAGTGAAATTTCACTAGGAAATTGTACACAATTTTGATGATGAAGCAATTTTTTTGTTTGGGGAAATTTGGACCCTTTTTGGGCCCGTACATCCATTTTGAAGTTTCTTAGGGTGATTTGGGTGATTTTTTCGAACTCAGCGCAAAATTTTACTGGAGAATTGAATAAAGTTAGCGATTTTCCAACTTCGGGATATTTTGACCCTTTTTGGGCTCATTAACCCATTTTTGGGCTTCGCAATATTTTGTGACTTTTTTTTTCGTTTTCCCCGTAAAATTTCACTTCAGGAACAGTAATTTAATAATTGGGATGTTTGAAATTCAGCTCAATACTAAAAATTAATTAATTTCCAAGCCCTATTTTGGGAACCCTGGCAAATTGTTGAATTTTCGGCATATTTTGGTCCATAACTCGGCTTAGAGAAGACGTAGAAACTTCGTATTTGCCGCAAATTGAAGATAAAATTGAGATGCAAAATTCGTAGACTTGAAGTATACATCTAACGTTTCGCGTTTTTGCGCTACGACAGATTGAACGCAAACTCCCATTCAACTGGTAACAACTTTTGGCCGCCTCACCCTGCATATCATAGGAGGGGGACACGGAAAAAATATGTGGCTAGCGGGTCCAAATTTTTTCAAGTCCCCCTCCCATCATACATGGATAGAGGGTCGAAATTTTTTTCTTATTTATCTATTGTACCGGTATATTTTTATTATAGAAGCTAATATGATATTTTATTTTTGTAACCTACCTATCGTTCAACAATTAAAATCAACCGATAACTTATTTCTTTGCATTTATAAGACTGTCGTCAAATTAAAAGAAAACTTTTATTTTTTCACCAATCAATTCTTCGTTTACATCTTTATCCTAATTTATTACGTCAGTCTGTGGAAACTTCGCCTCCCTTGAGTACACACGATACTCTCACCCTCTATTCTTTAACGGAAGCTATAGTCTGGAAGTCTATAAAATCTCTATTGTATGACATGCTGCTTCTCGAATGCGTTAGTCACGCACAGGCTGCACCCGCTGTAAGTCATCGTTATTGGAATTCGTGCAACAATAAATTCCTTCAATATTGATTTACAAAGGAAAAATATAGCTATAAAATAAAATTCAAAAAATTACAAGCATGCACAAAATGCTTGTAATTTTTTTTGAATTTTATTTTAAGTGGCTCGCAACGTAAAGAAACACACCCTCTCATTAAAAAAAAAAAATATATAGCTACTCATTATATTTGAAATGGTACTAAGTATATGACTACATTAATGGAAAATATAGGTATGTGCAGATCATAATGTGGCGACCAAATACATATATTACTGCTTTGAATAATCCATACTTTTTCAATATGGCAGAATGCTACAGTTATACTTCAACTCAAACTGTAACATCTCTCTTTCCGGACTCTGGTTTACTTCAATTGTGCTCTGGAAGTTGGCTTCGTTTCAAACTCTTACATTGAGTATAAGTTTACTTTTTCCTAATTAGGGTACCGAGAAAGCTTTCACAAAATTTCTTGTAACTATTCAAGTATGTATACAGCAATTAAACATAGGTAAGTATTTATGTTACGGGTCAACAAATTATAAAATTATTCAAAAAGAAGGAAGCAACAACATTTTCAACTTGACAGGCGTTTTTGTACAAGTAGATCATGTTTCATGTCTTTGCTCTGACCCTATCCTAATTTCAGAATTTGCGTGCGTGCGTGAAAGATCTCTTTTTGACCTATGCAGTGAACTACTGGTATACTAGGCTTATACTAGCTCTAAACTAGACCCCATCTGAGAGGGGCTGTGAAACTCCGACCTAATATGAGGAGTTATCTGTCAAAAGGGCACCCGTGAGCAATAGTTGATTTTCAAAATACGTCTTTGAAGTTTCATGTTCAGATTACTCATTCCACATTCATTTTATCAAAAAATCTATAATGACAAAAAATATTTTGCGTGTTTTCATCTTTACAGATCACTAATTATTTTCCGAATTGATCGACAAATGAATCTAGGACAATTCCATAGAGATGTGTACCTCGGGTGCCCTTTTTATGGAGATGGGGTTGAGTGACCATAAGCGTACATGTAATTTTTCTCTTTTTGAAAATTTTGTCTATTGATAGGAAATGGTTTAGAGAATTCAAAAATATGGATATCCGCAAAAAGGGCACCCCTTTGACGGGTGCCCTTTCGACAGATAACTCCTCATAAATACAGTATACAAGCCTAGTACATAACTGAGCTATACTATTTGACATTTTATACTGGGCTTATATTAGGTCCAAACCTCCTTTATACTAGCTTCATACTAGGTCAAGGCTTCTTTTATACTACAGGCTTAGGAGAAAGCTATTAGCTTCAAATATTCTAAACTAGACTTCTACTAGGCGAAGAAGGGGGAGAACGAGCGAGCGAGTGAGCTTCATACTAGGTCTAGGCTTCTGTTATACTACAGGCTTAGGAGAAAGCTATTAGCTTTAAATGTTCTAAACTAGACTTATACATACTAAACTAGAATACCCTAGACGAAGAAGGGGGCAAACGAGCGGAGCGAGTGAGTCCCCAATAAGCACTAGATCAAGAAGGAGGACAAACGAACGGGACAAACACCAAATTACTTGATATTGCATACTAGACTTATATTTTGATACATGAAAAATATGAAACGTGATTTTTATTTATTTGGCTACGCCAGAACATTTTTTTTGAACTTTCGTTGTTCTGTAAGTGTACTATTTATATCATTGATGTTAACGTCAGATTTCTGCATTAAAATGCTCAGATTCATAATTGAATTCAAAGTTTGAGGATAATTTATTCTGAAACGGATGTTCCATCCGACGTCGTTTATTTGGATGCGGTTTATTTCAGCGCAATAAAAACGGGTTTTCGAAGTCATAACTTGAAATTTGTTCAAGTCGCTCTAGGTGGATTAAGGTCGCCTATCTGAATATTAGATTTTTTCTAGTTCGTCTCCTTAACGACGGTTGTAACTTGAAAACTTTTCTGGTTCCTTTTCGATGAAGAATTCTGAATTCCGCACATCAGCTTATTTTCCGTAAAATATGTAAAATTTTCCTTGTAATAAGCTTTTCATAATTTCACTACCGAGCATTGAGTGAACTTAAATAGAATTTCGAGGGCGCGTTACAATAACGTTCATGAAAAATCTAAAACAATGTATTACATTCCAGTTCCCGAGCAAAGATTAAATATATTCTCCTACAAAACATTCATTTGAGAATGAAAATAATCTTTGTTAAAAGAATGAAAACAATGTTATCATATTTTACTAGTATTAGGTATTTCAATCTGATACACTAGCTGATGGTGAAATGATTACGCAGGTAAGAGTTCGTTCTAGCGATTAAAAATTATTTTCAATCAGCGTAGTCTCTTTCATATCTGGCCTTGTGATAAATGATAGCATGTTATAAAACTCAATTACAAGAATTGACCGTGATAAAAGAAACCCCAAGTCTTAAGGAAAATCTCATTAATATTGCACAAGATGTAGTTCTACCAGAAGTTGAACAATTCCTGTAAGATATAATTAAAATGAGATAGTAACAGAACACTTTAATTATACTTACTTCAAATGTAGGCGTTATGAAAAAACGTCGATCGTCATTATCAAAACATGTCGAGCTATATATGATAGGAGGGAGACCTAGAAATATGAGTCAAATGGGACTTGGTATTGAAAATTCAAGGAAGCCTAGACCTAGATAAAGCTAATAATATAAAGAAGGCCTGGACCTACTATTTTTCTCGAATCTCGAGCTATATATGATAGTTCGAGAGTTGAAATTTTTCTGAGTGCCTCTCATCTCATATATAGCTCGATAGTCGAAATTTTTTCAAGTCCCCCTCCTATCATATATGGCTCGAGAGTCGAAATTTTTCCAAGTTTTTTGCTGGACGGCGGACGGCAAATTTCTCAGAAACCTCCCCATAAAACAGGTTCCCTGTTAAAATGTCGACTCTCCACCAGCTCTCCACCTATATATTTTAAAGTCCCTAGAATAAGTCCAAATCACTGATGATCTTATTTTGTACTGACTTTATACTAGGTCTAGGCTTCCTTGAATTCTCAATACCAAAACCAATTTGACTCATAGAACGCAGGTTCCCTGATACGTTCCTCGTTTAACTTTGCTAAGGAAGCCGTTGTTCTGATTAGAATTGAAAAATTTTCTGAGGAACCTTATACTAGAGCCCTATAATAACGAGTGAGGGCATGTGCCGTCATATTTAGTCGTTGCGTCATTATTCATCTTCAGACTTTCCTATTTCACTGACTGATAACGATTTATCACGATTTAAAATTGGGAACTGCAAGGATTAATGATGATGTAATGACTAAATATGGCGATCCCTCATTATTATAGGGCTTTACTTATACATGATTCAATAATCCGTGAGATATACCCCGTTTCATTACTGCAGTATAGAATTACTTTTAAATACGAATCTTATACTAAGTTTATAGTAGGCTGATACTAGACCCGGTCTACTATTATTAGCCTTATACAAAGCCCAATATTTCAATTTTATACTAGGTTTATACTAAACTGGCTTATACTACTATGCTTTGAGGAACCCTGCAAATGATTCAAAGACCCGTGAGACCCCACCCCTTCTTCATTTAATTATTCATAATTAAAAGAAGGAATGAATTTCTCAAGAAGAAGAGTGATTGCAGGTACAAAAAAACACAAAAAAAGACCCACGATCGGCCACTGAGCACTTTTGGTTACAGGTATGCTCGACCTAGTCACTCACGCACAGAAAATACACGTGTATTACACAAAATGGTGTGTTGCCGGTAGCGATTTTTGCCAGCAGATGGATAACATATTGAATAATGCACAAAATGTTTAGGAACATGATGTAATTTATTACTGAAGTTGAGGAAAATACGGCTAATTAAATGACAGTTCGCGAATGTTTTGAATAATCATCAGGAAACGTCCGAACTTGTGTCTGAAGGAGCCATCTTTGAATCTTCGAATTTCAATTAATGAACAAAATTAGTTCGCGTGAACCAATTAGCCGTATTTTCCTACAGAAATACGAAGATTCGAAATATTTCACGCTTTATTTAATCAGTTATTTCGGAGCAAAAACCGCAATATGTGATGAATATTTTGTGTGTGTCTACGTGTGAGTGACTAAATAGAGCATACCCTTAAACAATCATTTTAAAAGAAAACACGAAAGCGACTAAGCCCAACATCAATAAGGAAAAACACTCACGCAGTCGCGTGAGTAGTACACGACTTTTCTTCCCACAATGCAAAAAATATTGAGAGAGTCACTCCCTCTCTTTAAATTAAATACCAATGACCTGTCAATCATGTCAAAAATTTGTAGAATAAACAATAAAACTCAGTTTATAAATTCTATCACTACCATGTCACATCAACAGACAACAGAGTAAAAATACCTATAATCCAATAAGGAAACCTGAATTTTGTTATAATTTAGGCTAAGAGTCATCTAAAACCTACAAAACGTCTCCAGAAAAACCACTCCCCCTCCCCTTGTCCAAACTGCTACGAGGCTATAACAGTTGTTTCTAATAAAAAAGAGCTCTACAATCATTTTTTCCCATACCTTATTCTTAGCATATTATTAGTCTAGTATACTGTATATTAGGATGAGTGGTTCAATTCTTTATCACTTCCGATTCCTGGCATCTCTTAAAGCTATCTCCAGCTGCTATTCCTCTCGTGCACTCATAAATTGCATTCACGCTATCATATCACCATTTTCTATGCACACTCCACCCCAAAATTCTTCATCTGGGAATCCAGCTACAACGAGATCCCGAAAAACTAAAAAAATCGATGTCGAAACGAAAGAAGCATCCAATCACCCAATAGTCAACCCCTCATTCCTTCCCTCACGCTTCAACCATTCCAAACGTATTAACAAAAAATACCTCACTTTTCTAGCTAGAAAATTCAGTAATAATATATAGCACCCAAGCCTGGTTTACTCGTTAGTCTAATCTCAAATCTCACTCAAAAAAGCCAGTCCAAATTGAAAATAATCTTTCCATCTCCTGAGACACCTCAAATCAACTATGAACTACTATTAATTATGCACACATACATGAAAAAATGACGTATAAATCAATAAATAATTAAGAATGAAGTCACCAAGGTAGTCTCGCATTAGCACACTTGATGAAGATTAAAAAATTGTACTTAATCATTCAAACTCAAGGTTTTCACTGTCGAGTATGACTAATAATAATGAAAAATAGCTAGAAAAAACACTCACGCAGTCGCGTGAGTAGTACACGACTTTTCTTCCCACAATGCAAAAAATATTGAGAGAGTCACTCCCTCTCTTTAAATTAAATACCAATGACCTGTCAATCATGTCAAACATTTGTAGAATAAACAATAAAACTCAGTTTATAAATTCTATCACTACGATGTCACATCAACAGATAACAGAGTAAAAATACCTATAATCCAATAAGGAAACCTGAATTTTGTTATAATTTAGGCTAAGAGTCATCTAAAACCTACAAAACGTCTCCAGAAAAACCACTCCCCCTCCCCCTGTCCAAACTGCTACGAGGCTATAACAGTTGTTTCTAATAAAAAAGAGCTCTACAATCATTTTTTCCCATACCTTATTCTTAGCATATTATTAGTCTAGTATACTGTATATTAGGGTGAGTGGTTCAATTCTTTATCACTTCCGATTCCTGGCATCTCTTGAAGCTATCTCGAGCTGCTATTCCTCTCGTGCACTCATAAATTGCCTTCACGCTATCATATCACCATTTCCTATGCACACTCCATCCCAAAATTCTTCATCTGGGAATCCAGCTACAACGAGATCCCGAAAAACTAAAAAAATCGATGTCGAAACGAAAGAAGCAACCAATCACCCAATAGTCAACCCCTCATTCCTTCCCTCACGCTTCAACCATTCCAAACGTATTAACAAAATACCTCACTTTTCTAGCTAGAAAATTCGGTAAAAATATATAGCACCCAAGCCCGGTTTACTCGTTAGTCTAATCTCAAATCTCACTCAAAAAAGCCAGTCCAAATTGCAAATAATCTTTCCATCTCTTTTGACACCTCAAATCAACTATGAACCACTATTAATTATGTACCCATACATGAAAAAATGACAAATAAATCAATTATTAATTAAGAGTGAAATCACCCAGGTAGTCTCGCATCAGCACACTTGATGAAGATTAAATAATTGTACTTAATCATTCAAAGTCAAGGTTTTCACTAAAATCAGTCGAATAACAAATTAAGAAAAATAAAACGTGAACCCACATTTTGGTCCTCATCCCAACGAAATTCAAGGCAAGAGGAGGTCATTTTAGCTCGGCTTCGAATAGGCCACACTCGTCTTACTCATACTTATCTTCTCACTAATCTCGCTCCTCCATCATGCCCTCACTGTCTCCAAGAAAATTTATCAGTTGATCATTTTTTCTCATGCCCCGTCCTGCAACCCACTCGACCCTCCCTAAATATATCTTCCAATATCAATGCAGCACTAAACAACAACTCCGAAACCATCGACTCAACCCTAACTTATTTACGAGTACGCACCACTCAATTCTACAACTTCATATAATTCACCAACAAATTCCGTTCGATCGCCACTCAATTCCACCAATACGTACCTAATTTAACCTAATTCAAGTAATGTTCTAAAATAAGATTGTAACGCCGAGCAAATAACCCTCGTGCAGTTTATAATGCTCGTGAAATAATAATAATAAAAAAAAAAAAAAAACTATCGAGTATGACTAATAATAATGAAAAATAGCTAGAAAAATGAACAACTCGCCATTGCCACTATCCGTTCAAAAATAAATTTAACAAAACAAATAAAATTTGACAAAACAAAATTCAACGCTCTAAGGGCTGTGGGAAGCGAGATACAAGTGTACTAAATTTGAACGAAAAGGTTTCATCGGAAATAAAATCCAATGAACCCTTGGTAAAGAATGAACAAAGAATAAACCTGTCGAATGATGAAAGGTTCTTCACAATACACGTACCAAAGTCATATGTGACCTGGTTCCAAGAAAGGGACCGGAGCGTCCAAATATCAATCTGGAGATATGAGTCTTCTTGCGTCTTCAGGCAGACTCTTATCTCCGGATTCATATTTGAACGTTTTCATTCCTTCCTGAAACCAGGTCACATATAGAAAAACCAAGTTAGTTCACGACGCATTTAACCAACGTTATTCTTTACACATGAAGTTAATGGATCGCGGTAGGCGCGCATGGTGTATAGATGTCCAGTTTTCACACAGCGCATATGGACGGTTTTCAAATTTTATTGATTTATTCGAAAAATATTGATTTTTACGCAAAGTTGAAGAGAGGTAAACTTAATCCTCTTGTAATTTTCTATCGATTGATGTGAAGAAAAAAATTTTATCACAAAAAAATTTGAAACCACACACGTCTGATAGGAAATTACAAGAGGAATAATTTTTGTTCTCTTCAATTTTTATGAAAGTTTATAGTTTTGGAAATAACGGGAAAAATTAAACATCAGCCCATAAGAGCCTATAGTGAAGTAGGACATCAGTAATATGCTAACGCTGTTGCACAGCGGAAGACCTGTGAACGTAGTGCGTGAACTAACTTGGTTTTTCTATATGACTTTAACACGTACTGATAACGAAAGTGGTAAAGGTATAGGAAAATCCGCTTCTCCTAACGTAAGCAGCTACTCGCAGCTATTCAGCTACTCGCAGCTATTCGTAAGAAGCTCGTAAGAAGCTACTCGTAATAGTGAAAAATTTTTCAACAAAAGTAAAAATTTCTCGAGAACTACTCATCCGATCCTCAAAAAAAAATGCAGGTGCACATCTTCAAATATAATACTACAATATGGCCGAGTTACAAAAAAATCCATCGGGTAGTTTCGGAGGAGTTCCGTGGACAAAAAGGTACTCGAAATAATGCAAAATTTCTCATCAAATTGAACATTTCTCGAGAACTACTCATCCGATTTTCAAAAAAATTGCAGGTGCACATCTTCAGATATACTACTACAATATGGCTAAGTTACAAAAAAATCCATCGGGTAGTTTCGGAGGAGTTCCGCGGACAAAAAAATCTTATATATATATATATATATATATATATATATATATATATATATATATATATAAGGAAACCTGAAATTTTTTTTTATGCTGGTTGTGATCTAGGACCCCTAAAACGTCGAGAAAGTTCATTGCCCACTCCCCCTGTTGACCTTGCTACGGGTGTAATACCTCACTTTTCTAGTTAGAAAAGTCGGTAAAATGAACAACCCGCCATTGCCACTATCCGTTCAAAAATAAATTTAACAAAACAAATAAAATTTGACAAAACAAAATTCAACGCTCTAGGGGCTGTGGGAAGCGAGATACAAGTGTACTAAATTTGAATGAAAAGGTTTCATCGGAAATAAAATGCAATGAACCCTTGATAAAGAATGAACAAAGAACGAACCTGTCGAATGATGAAAGGTTCTTCATCACAATACACGTACTGATAACGAAAGTGGTAAACGTACTGTATAAGAAAATCCGCTTCTCCTAACGTATGCAGCTACTCGCAGCTATTTGTAAGAAGCTACTCGTAATAGTGAAAAATTTTTCAAAAAAAGTGAAAATTTCTCGAGAACTACTCATCCGATCCTCAAAAAAAATGCAGGTGCACATCTTCACATATAATACTATAATATGGCCAAGTTACAAAAAAATCCATCGGGTAGTTTCGGAGGAGTTCCGCGGACAAAAAAATCTTGTATGTATATCTATATTATAAGAGAGTCATTGTCGCCTTTTCACGTCGAAACTACGGAACCAAACGACATGAAAGTCAGCATGATGAAAGTCGATACCTCCTAAAGTGTTTATATCGTAGTGAAATTGTGAAAAGTGTTTTCGGTAATCTGTAATTGAGCTTTAAAAGACGTTTTGCGTCTATATTATAAGAGAGTCATTGTCGCCTTTTCACGTCGAAACTACGGAACCAAACGACATGAAAGTCAGCATGATGAAAGTCGATACCTCCTAAAGTGTTTATATCGTAGTGAAATTGTGAAAAGTGTTTTCGGTAATCTGTAATTGAGCTTTAAAAGACGTTTTGCGTTAGTGTGTATGTGTGAGTACGTATATATTCACTTCGCTTATCGGTTACCCTAGCGCAACACAATACATCGTTATCAGTGCCAAAGCAACCACATTCGCTCTGTTCGTTTATACGTCCGGTGTACACATTTTTACACTTTACCTAAAAAATTGTTACGCCGATACTTAAGAAAATGCCCACTTTCTTCGAGATTTCAGCGTTCTCCCGTCCAGTATGACGCAACATCATGTAATTGGAATTTGAGATGCGTGTGTTTATGTGTGAGTGCATTCTGATTCTGTACTTCCTGCCTTTTATCAAAGCCTGTATCAGTTGTGTTTTTATTTCTATTAAACGAGCACCGAGAATCAGCATAGTGATACAAGTATTTTATTATCTTTAATCGGGTTTTTATGTCCCCGGTTTAACTCATCGAATTCTGAATTTATCGAGTTGTACTCTTCAGTGCAGGTCGGTATCATTCGTGTCTAGAAGGTTCTAGCGTCAAAATTTTTCAAAAAATTTCATTAGCGCGGCTTTAATCGAGTTCTTAAGTTTTAAGGCACAGCTGGACGTATGAAGCATGTTTTCACTTAATATGCCTGTACTTTCCTTCCAAGCATGAACGTGAAGTTTTTGTATGCGTAATGCATGTACAGACCTGTTCGTGTATTGTAGTTTGTAACAAAGTCTCTACCAAATTCCTGTCAGTGTTTTCTTAGTGGGGCAAAATGAAAGAAGTTCGATCTTAATGCAGTAAAAATAGCAAGACGTAAGAAATCTAATCTTAGTCGACATTCGTTTGCTGTCGAAAAGAAGAGAAGTCAAGGGATAATGATAAGTGGTTTTCTTATAACGGTAATGTTGATTAAAAACTAAAAAGTTGTATTGGCAATATGAACGTCGTTTGCTTATTTAAAGATGAAAGTTTGAAATTAGGTGAGCTACCGCCGCTTCCTGATGTATTTAATTTTTGCAGCAGAATTTTGCTAAAGAAGAGAAAAAGTCTTATTGTGCAAAGCAATTTATTGTGGGTGAGATTTTTTCGCACGAAATAAAAAGTCAAATATCACGAAAAAACAAAGACTATAAGCGGTTGAGAATAATTTCACAAAAAAAATTAAAAAATCAACATGAAAAAAATGCATTAACGAAGAAACAAAAAAATCACAAAAAATTAAAACTTTTGACCGAAAAATTAAAAGCATTGAAAAATTATAAAGAAAACATTTTTTGGTCTATTTCACATCGATAATAATAAATCATTATTTTCATATTAAGAACTTTTCTTTTAATGAAGATGGAATGAAAAATTGAATTCCAAATCTGACTAAAACGAAATCATCGGTAGACCTTAACAGAAAGAAATTCGGATCTCTTGAGTACTAAATCTCAGTGAGAAAAAAAGCTTCAGATCTTTTGCTTTCCAGATCATGACAGGAAAAGAGAAACTGTAGATTGAATTCAGGGACTACGAGTATTGAAAATATCCCCCGTAATTACCGGAAAAAAAAAAAAAAAAAAAAAAAAAGGAATGATCGAAATTATTAAAAAAAAAAAAAAATTTGAATGATGAATTTCAAAGATGCAAGAAATCTTCAAGTAGCTACTGAAATAGTAATTCGTGGCGAAAACAAACGATATTGGAACTCGCTTCTGTTTTTCTATAATATTGATTTCTGTTTTGTTTTTGTTTCCAATTTTCTTTTTCAGTTATTAAAGTTAATTCCTGTAACAGTCATTTAGTACTTATTCTGAACAGATACACGCTTATGTCGCTACAATGTGCCGCCCGAAGGGCGGGTAATTCAGCTAGTATATATATAAGGAAACCTGAAATTTTTTTTTATGCTAGTTGTGATCTAGGACCCCTAAAATGTCGAGAAAGTTCATTGCCCACTCCCCCTGTTGACCTTGCTACGGGTGTAATACCTCACTTTTCTAGTTAGAAAAGTCGGTAAAAGTAACATCCTACAAGGTCATAACCGAACGAGCGAGTCATCAAATTTTTTTTTATTTTTATTTTTTTTTATTTAATACTTTTTACAAAAACTGCCGAGCGGCATCTATATGTACTGATCATAATAGCTATGTATTACACTTGTTGAGCTACCTATTCCATTGAACAGTAGCCTTTGACAGACTAATTCAGTCAATTCTTCATCAGGTATGTACCTGGTCCGATGTCCAATTACTCCAATTTGGAACTGGTAGCCAGTCATGCCGATATTGTATTGATTCAATGCACTATTCATTTTATTTTTGAACAAACGTAATACTACTTCCATACTAGATTGATACTAGGCCCAATATACTGCAGTAAAACCTGTCGCGAAATGCGATAAATGTATTCGTAAGTCTCTATATTCAACGACCATCGTCATACACATAGTAACCGCCACACTTGCAGATAGATTTGTGAATCGTGGCTTTATATGTCCAATTGAAGTAAATCCGAAGATAGGATTATAATAAAGTACGTAGTTGATTGTATATTCGAATCTACTTTTACCGACTTTTCTAGCTAGAAAAGTGAGGTAGTACAACCGTAGGAAGGAGCACAGGGGGCGGGGGCAATAAACTTTCTCGACGTTTTAGAGGTCCTAGATCACAACTAGCATAAAAAATTTCAGGTTTCCTTATATATATATATATATAGATGAGAGAGAGAGAGAGAGAGAGAGAGAGAGAGAGAGAGAGAGAGAGAGAGAGAGAGAGAGAGAGAGAGAGAGAGAGAGAGAGAGAGAGAGAGAGATGTATATGTATAAATATGTATAAGATTTTTTTGTCCGTGGAACTCCTCCGAAACTACCCGATGGATTTTTTTGTAACTTGACCATATTGTAGTATTATATCTGAAGATGTGCACTTGCAAGTTTTTTGAGAATCGGATGAGTAGTTCTCGAGAAATTTTCACTTTTTTGAAAAATTTCTCACTATTACGAGTAGCTTCTTACAAATAGCTGTGAGTAGCTGCTTACGTTACAAGAAGCGGACTGTCCTATCCTTTTACCACTTTTGTTACCTACGTGTATTGTAATGAAGAACCTGTTATCATTCAACAGGTTCATTCTTGATCAAGGGTTCATTGAATTTTATTTACGATGATATTTCATTCAAATTTAGTACACTTGTATCTCGCTTCCCACAGCTCCTGGAGCCTTGAATTTTGTTTTGTCAAATTTTATTTGTTTTGTTAAATTTGTTTTTGAACGGATAGTGGCAATGGCGGGTTGTTCATTTTATTTTCATTATTATTAATCATGCTCGATAGTGAAAACCTTGAGTTTGAAAGATTAAGTACAATTTTTTAATCTTCATCAAGTGTGCAAATGCAAGACTACCTCGGTGACTTCATTCTTAATTATAATTATTTATTTATACGTCATTTTTTCATGTATGTGTTCATAATTGATAGTGGTTCATAGTTGATTTGAGGTGTCTCAGGAGATAGAGAGATTATTTTCAATTTGGACTGGCTTTTTTGAGAGAGATTTGAGGTTAGACTAACGAGTGAACCAGGCTCGGGTGCTATATATTTTACCGACTTTTCTAACTAGAAAAGTGAGGTATTACACCCGTAGCAAGGTCAACAGGGGGAGGGGGCAATGAACTTTCTCGACGTTTTAGAGGTCCTAGATCACAACTAGCATAAAAAAAATTTCAGGTTTCCTTATATATGTTATGCGGAATTCACGTAATCGCCGAATCCGCGGATTCGGTACAAAAATTGCTTAATCCGTGGACTCAGCAACCACTTTGCCGATTCCGTGGATTTTAAAAAATGTTGCTGAATTTGTGGATTTGTTGCCGGATGTACGTAATTTTTTGCCGGATACACGGAATTTTTTGCTTAATCCACGGATTCGGTGGATGATTTTCTGCTGAATCCATGGATTCGGCAGCACCAAGTTGAAAATAGTAAATGTAAGTTGTCCTAAAAACAAAAAGAGGAAAAAATAGTAAATGTAAGTTGTTCTAAAAACGAAAAGAAGTACAACCGTGTTCTGGCGCAGCTCACGGAAAAAATGTGAGTGAATTTAGAAAACACGCCTTAAAAGTGTGACACTATGAGCCAAGTCGTCAGTGGTGCCAGTGAAGAAAACGGTAAGCATTTTTTTCGAGAATGAATTAACTTGAACTTGAAAAAATATTGTTCATTTTTTATTTCGCGGGCAGATGTAATTTGAATCTGAAAAATTAGCATTGGCTTACTTTACTCCACTTTCAAGCAACTTTTTAAAGCCTACCTATTATAATATTGAATTTTGCTAGTACAATCACGTACCAATCATAATTAGAATTTATTTCTGTTCAAAACAAAGCGAAGTAAATATATTCATCTTCACTTGTTTATTGATATTTATCAGTTCTGAATATTATTAATATCATTACAAGTATCATGACTTTCAATTGTAACATAACAATGAGTTTTCTTGCTGGAAAAGCCTTTAAAAAAAATTGATTTTTATTCGATAGCCGCCTAGCTGTCATAATATCTTTTCTAAAAGAAATCAATAATATACTATAATAAAGAAGTACTTTACATTTTACCTATCTTTCAACATGGAATCTGAATTTCTTCTATCTGGTATCATAATAATTATACTCACTGGTATTGATTTTTTCAAATCTAGTGGGGCACTAATCATTCATTATTTTTTGAGTAAGGCTATGATTGAATTCCAGGTCAAACAAACGCTTTTGTTCGACAAGGTTTGTTGAGCAATGCTCGATTTTGTCAAACCTTGTTCTAATATACCGAACGTAAAAATACGTCAATAATATGTTCGAGTAATTTATACAAAATATTAATTTGTAGGTTTTTCTTTTCTTTTCTTTCTTCTTTTTTTAAAAGTAATTTTCCTCTTAGGATTCCTTCTTTATTTCATGGTATTTTGGTGAAACTATTTTTTAATGAAAACAAGAACTGAAGCAAAGATAGTCAAGGGAATCGGGCCCATGTATTACATTAACTTTCTTTACCTAAATACTAGAAAGTATTTCCAAAAAAGATCTTCTCCAAGAAAGAAAGAAACTGAAATTATTGACAGTACTTCCTCTGTGGTGAGCACTGATTGATTTTTTACCTCTATCATGAACACTTTTTGTAGTTCTAGAAACATTCATTCGACTTCGCATTAAATTGAAGGATGATCCATGTTCAGGCACCCAAGTGACTTAGAAAACGAGTGACGTTCCCACATTTTACCTGTCAAAAATGACACCTCATACACAGAACTCATACAATACCTAACCTCAGCCGAACTTTTCTCTCTACTTTAAAACCTTTAATTATAGTAAAAATTGGACTGTACCTTTGAAGTTTAATGCAATACTATGTATCAAGCTAATAGCCCAAAGCGTAGCTTAAAAGCTAGTAGAAATAAAATTAAAAAAACAAAAGTGATTCAGCACTGACAACGTTCATCATACAAGTACGGTCGTAATAATGGCCCTTGTATTTTCAGATGTGATTGCACTCGATATTAATGTTTTCCATACCTAATTACAATAAGAATTACGCTAGGAATCTAGTACTCCCATGTGTAATTATGAGTGGAGTAATAGAGTTCCGCACGTAATTACAATTGGAATTATGGTCGGAATTTCCAAGTTGGATACTTTTCAGTCAACAGAAAATTCAAATTTTACAGCGGTTGAGGGGCAGTACAGTGTTTCTCTCAATTACAATTGTCTGTGGTAGTACTTTGAAGGATTTCAACCAAGTCTGATGATAATGAATTGAGAATTGATGAAATTTCAAATTTTTCAAAACTTTTTGTCAATTCTCTCGCAAGACAGGTAGATATTCTTAATACATCAAGCCGATGTTGTGAGAAATTGTGAAAGGAATTTGATTTTCTTCAAAACGTCTTATTTCTAAACCAATTTTTTGCAGGTGGTGCGTTGTCATAGAGCAAAGGCTACATTTCAACTCCGAACTCTTTCAGCAGCCCCCTTCCCTTCTGAAAATCATGTTTTCTATCCGCGCGAGATGACCCAGTCAAAAGTTCCAGTTGTATTTCCGGATGTAATTACACCCAGAATGAATGTCCTCCATACGTAATTACGCTAGGAGCTTAGTATTTCCATGTGTAATTATGAGTGGAGTAATAGAGTTCCGCACATAATTACAATTGGAATTATGGTCGGAATTTTCAAGCTGGATGCGACAAGTATTTTTTTTTCTGCTTGTACTGCTATTTCTTCTTTCCTTCGTTGATACTGGAGAGAAACGCTTACACAAAAAAGCAATAAAAATGGTGTTCCGATACTATATGAAATAACTTTTATTGCGGTCAAGAGAAAAAAAAAGGAAGACGTTCAAGGTAGTCAGACCTCGATTGCTGAATAGTTGGTCGTCGCTGGATGTTCTTCATCAACGACATTGTAAATATTATTGGCATTGAATTACGCCGCCCTGATCCATGTTTCTCTCAATCTGGACAAGGGATGACTTCTTTCGAATCATTTTAACTTTAAAAATCATTCGAGAAGACACAACACCTACTACGCCCATAATATTATATACCCTACAGTCTGTTCCACGAGAGTTTGGTATTATAAATCACGGGGAACCCGCATTCCATTCGCATTCCGTAACATAAAATAAGCGTGAGTGATGTGGGTTGCCTATCCTCTATAATACCAAACTCTTGTGGAACAGACTGTAGGTTGTTAAAGATTTTATTTCATAAAACGGGAATATTTTCGAAGACAAACTCTCCGAGTGTAGATTGAAGATGTAGTGAGTTCTGTATCAACTGTTATATCATTACAGAGGTCTCTCATTGAGAAAATGATACGTAATCGCAAAATATCTGAAAAAATAAAGGTCTTGGACCAGTTTGAAATGGTAATTAAAAGCCCTCTATCAATGATCAAAACTAGCGATATATGTATACCTTTGCATGTTTGAGATGTCTGAGAGGTCTTTATTTTTTTATTTCAATTCAAGATCGCAACACAGTACCGTATTTTATTAATTTTACCAAAGTCGTTATTTCGACAATGATCACAATCATGATCAAACCCGTTCAAACCGAAGAATATAAGAAAATGAAAAAATAACACGAAATTTTCCAGAATCTTAGTGAAACTCAAAATACTCGGGTGAAACTTATTATTTGTAAAGTACACACAGAGTAAACAGAGGTCGGCTTCGCTATGCTCATAACGTTGTCGAATACGGGCATCATCCAAATTCGTAGTTTAGGTTCGCCTGACGCGTTGAGTGCGCGTCAAGCTCTGCATACAGTTGTACACAATGCAAATTGTTGAGTGTTGCAGATTCACCGCTCGGTTAACTGCGTTAGGCGAACCCTAAACTACGAATTTGGATGATGCCCGTGTCTCGAGCGCGTTCAGACGACCTCTGTTTACTCTGTGAAAGTACAGTAGAAGTAATTAATAACCTTCTCCTATCTGGTCAGACTGATTGTTCTTCACACTTTTCTCTCAAGTTTTTGTTTACCTGGCATGCCTGCGTAGCGTGCACACGGTCAACAATTTTGTCTGCACTTTCTCGATTAATAGACACACTCAACTAGTTTTTGTGGTACGATATGGTAGACCTGTAGGCAGGTTATTTCCTTGGGTCACGCCAAGTCACGCATACATCTACAGGGTCACGGCTTAGAATCGTGATAACAGTTTAGAACAACTTGTTTTAGAACGACTTGTGTTGGAATAATTTGTTTTAGAACAACTTGTGTTAGAATAACTTACATTAGAATAACTTGGTTTAGAATAACTTACAATTAGCCCAACTTACATTTACTATTTTCGACTTGGTTTTATATTTTTTAGAATAACTTATTTTAGAATAACTTACATATAGCCAGAATTATTCAATGCAGAACATGATGGAGAGGGTATTTCCTGGATCAAACTATAGCTTATAAAAGATGAGGACTATATCAAAAAATCTTATTCTTGGTACAATGATGTGAATGAAATTGTATCTCGCCTCCATCTCCTCCGCGCTAGTTGTCAAGCGGGTAACAATAACGTGTTGGGAGAAATTGCACACATCCAGTTGGAGCTTAGGGAATCTGGCTATATAATCTGAAGAACAATGCCTCCACAAAAAAATTTACCACTTGTGCTGCGGGAAATTGCCTCGGAAATCCATAAACCAGCGCGCAGGAACCTTTTACGCAGACATACTAATGTCAAAGGATTTCGCGACCTTATGCAAATTGACTTAGTTGAAATGGATGCTTACAAGAATGTTGACAGAAAGTATCAATATCTTCTGACAGCTATTAATGTTTTTTCAAAATACACGTGGGATAGACCGCTCAAGAATAAGGAAGCCGCAACTGTTACTAAAGCTATGCGGGTTATACTCAAATCTCCAGATGGGAAACGGTATTCAAACCAACAACTCTGATTCAAAGTGACCTATGATCTCAATTCTACAATTCTAAATTCCAAGCTTTACTTGATAAATAGGATGTAGACCGTTTGCGCACATTGACTGAAAAAAGGGTGAAAAGGTGTAGCCGTTTTGCGCACATGAACATGCCTCTTTGCGCAAATGAAAATAGCTCGTTTGCGCACATGTGTTTTCATAGTTCAGTCAGCGCCCGTATCCGACTTTAGGCTCGACGGGCGCCGTAAGAGGTGGGAATAGGCATTTCTACCGCTAAACAATAAAGAGGAATACTCCGACGTGGAGTAAAAAAATGCAAACCGCAGAAAAAATGAAAATACGACGAGGGCTTTCGGTTAAACAACCATCTTCGAGCCTGAAATGAAAGCAACTGACGAACAAAAGAGAAGAACGAGGTATTAAGATCGTCCAAACGAGAAATCACGGTGTGAGTCATAAACAAGTTCGATCAGGCCATCTTCCGGAATATACGAATTAAGAACAGTGATACCGTCAGTGTTGAGATGACGAATTATCTCTATATTCTCGAGGGCGATACGCTTACGGTAGGAATTCTCCTTATGGAGGAGCTTTTCGGATCGCTTCAGACCCGCGGTTTACAACCCTACCACAGTCAAGAGGTTGTTTGTGAGACTGAAGGACCCCATACCTGTTGATAAGAGGAGTGGTGTGTATAAGTTGGAGTGTGAGGATTGTGGAGGCTTTTATATTGGTGAGACCAGCCGCCAAATGAAAGTTCGAGTAGCTGAGCACCTGAAGCCTTGGAAGAAGGGACACTTGGGGGTGTCAGCTTTCGCCGATCACTTAATAAACAGTGGCCACAGCTTCCGTGAGGGATCCGAAGAGCTCCTCCATAAGGAGAATTCCTACCGTAAGCGTATCGCCCTCGAGAATATAGAGATAATTCGTCATCTCAACACTGACGGTATCACTGTTCTTAATTCGTATATTCCGGAAGATGGCCTGATCGAACTTGTTTATGACTCACACCGTGATTTCTCGTTTGGACGATCTTAATACCTCGTTCTTCTCTTTTGTTCGTCAGTTGCTTTCATTTCAGGCTCGAAGATGGTTGTTTAACCAAAAGCGCTCGTCGTATTTTCATTTTTTCTGCGGTTTGCATTTTTTTACTCCACGTCGGAGTTTTCCTCTTTATTGTTTAGTATGGATAGCCGTAACTTAAAGGAACGGATTCGGGTGGCATTTCTACCACCTTAAAAAGAATCTAGTTCTAACAAGTTGCAGTCTAGGAAGATGATCGGATCAAATGAGTATGTGAATGACTAATATTCTAGGACAAGAATGAAATTGATAAAAAATGAATGATAGTTCACGAACTCCATACCAGTATATCATTGTCTTTCGTTTCGTAAACATGGCATCTGGTGTTTTGTTGAAGATATGAGTCCGTTATCAACCTGTGTGGTAACACTGCAAGATACTTAAGTAACTACTTTACTGTCTAGTGTATGTGGTAACTCTGAGCATGTACATCGTATGTAGATTACTCTAACGCTAGCGACCATCTAGCTAATAATTAGTTGTTACGAATATTCCTGTATGTGATGTCTGATGTACGAAGTATTGTCTGGATGCGAATATATAACGATACGAGCCGCTGACGGGCCGCCTTCGGCGGCCCTTGGCGGCTCGGCCTGCCGGCGGCTCCTAACAGACGCGAGCAGCTTCGCTGCTCGCGTGTTTTGCTCGCTCACTTCGCTCGCTCGTTATTGTTGTTGTTACATTTTAGTGGGGTGGCTAAATTCCCCATAAAAACCGTGCATACGATAGAAATATTATAACTTTTAAAATACCCGTTCAAAGTGATCGATGGATCTAAAACATAGCCACGTATATTTTTAATTATCATACATAGTTATTAAAGAGTGGGGGAGGAAGTAAAAATTTCAAGTAAAAGGTCGGTTATGATTGGGAAAGGAATTAAGATAAATGTATACCTTTTTGATCTTGCAAATCTAGTCAGGTTGTTGAATCGTCGCTTCGCTTGCACATACTATTCTGTAAGACTTACAATGTGGAGTTATAATTTGAACTGAGTTTCCCTTTGTTGGATTGCTGTTTTGAAATTTCTTACAAACTGCAATGGAGGTCGGTTCCCTCTCAGTGAAAACGGCCAGCACCGCGTGAAGGTAGGGAACCGTCGCTGGCCTTTTCTCTTTCTTTCACGTTTCTGTATATGAGGGGGTTGAAATTTTTTTCTTCTTCTTCCGGAATAAAGTCAAAAAATAGGAGTAAATAAAAGAATATCATAATTATTAATCTTTTATTTTCAGCCTACATTAACCGTCCATAGGTATGTGATGGGGCGCATATTATTACTACTCTTTCCAAGACAATAAAATGTCATGTACTATATTTCGAGTGACTACTGAATCGTTGTTCAAAATGTTCTCTTTCTTGGTCAGGAGGCAAATGTTATCCTTTCTTCGTGCCCTGCTTAGCGCTACATAGAGTTGACCGTAATGTGACCCAATGTGAAATTTCATTCAGACGTTTGGTGGGTCTGGTCGGCAATATTTGAATGTGCCTCCCATTAAAGAGCTGTGCCGGTTTGATGTCGTCCCATAATCCCATCAAGTACACATTGACTGGGCAGAAATTAGTATTTTTACGTACTATTTCAAAAAATGCGTTAATGAGATCCCCTGACAATTCATCATGTAGAATCTCATTCTCTACGCTACCGTCCGTCATACTGTTTGAAAGAAAAATATACAACTTCGAATGATACAAATGGAACAACTGTTGCGTGTATGAGTCTAACGTAAAATGATGCAACGCCGCGCCACGCGCTTCTATTTATATCAATCGTCGCTACTGCTGGATCATTTCGAGAGCATTCGAGAACTGTCAAAAAAACGGAAGGAAGAGAGCCTACTTCCAGAAACTACTCGAACGGTCAGCGAGAAACTACTCGAACGGTCAGGTTAACCGGTCGCGTCGTAGTTTGTAAGGTTGACCCGCCCTAACCACGCCCTAACGATGCGTAGGTAGCGCTTCAGATTTACCGAGTTTCCAATAGATAGCGGCACTTGAATTTTCGGCCACGCGAATTTTCGGCACGCGATTTTCTTGCGTCACTCGATTTTTTAGCGTCACGCGCGCGAGCTTACAGGTTTATATAATAGACTAGCGTCTGTTGCGTCGTCGCTACGCGTCGACGACAACAGCCGCTAGCCAGGGGAGTACCAATTTTGGAATTAAAAAATAGTTTTTCTTCTTTAACAAATTTTCTGAAAAAAAAAAAAAGACTTGAAACAACGTGGCAATTCACTAACACAAAAAGAGACTATGTTCTATTTACCGGCAAAGAGGAGAGAAACTGTTCCTATGAAGAAATTTAGGTATTTTGTTTTGTGGATACTAAATTTCTTCTCTTCAAAAAAATAATCATAAAAACTTCCCTATTTTTTTAATACGCTGAGCTTCACATTTGTTGGTTTGCATATAAGGGCAGTATGAGACCTGCGCCTCTTCTTATCTATTGATGGCGTGTGTAGAACTATGGACTGCGACTGTCAATATGAGAGCATGATTACAATGCCTACACTGCATTTGTGACTCAGAACCTTTTTGAATGCAAATGGAAGCTCATGGTCAACAAATCCTTTAAAAAAAAGTACTTCAGTGAGTTTCATTTAAAAATAAAAAAACTCATGACCCCATTATTCATTTAACCAATTGCTATAGTACTTTATAGTCACATTCAAAAAAAACATATTGCTAGACCTTATAACCAAACGTTATTTGAAAATAAGTTGTATTTCAGTCGCATTTAAAAACAAAACATATTGCTAGACCTTAACCAAACCCTATTTGAAAATGATTGGTACTTCAGTCGCATTTAAAAAATAAAAACATATTGCTAGACCTTGACTAAACCCTATTTGAAAATAAGTTGTACTTCAGTCGCATTAAAAAAAAAAGAAAAAACATATTGCCCACTTCAACCAAACCCTATTTTAAATGAGTTCTACTTCAATTGCATAGGTATAATAATTTGAAAAAAAAAATGAGACTATTAAACTAAAATTGACAAAAGGCCTAGGTATCCATTCATCCATCTCCCCTGTATCTATACAGAATTACAAATTCTTCACAAAAATACATGATATTTTGTTTTCTATTTTAGTAGGCCAGATTATTCGCGCTGACGCATCTAACGGCTCATTCTTGTAGAATTAGGTCTTCATTCTCCTGAAACAAATGAAATTATCACAACCGGGTACATAATTCAGAGTGTGCAAGCAACAACAACAACAAAGATTTTTTAGTTTTGCAATATTTCCTAAAAATACATTTATCTGAAAGGAAATTTTATGCTCTTCAAACTTTGTTCTCTACGTTGTTTCTTTAAATTCAGTATTACCAAGAAATTCAAGAAAAACTGAAAAACTATATAGGCCTACTCAAAATCTGCCGCGTACAAAGTTAAATTGATGTATATCCATTTTATGAGATTACCAAACGGTATCTTTTGCGTAACAAATGTTTAAGTGTGTGTAGTCGGCTTGTAATCAGTTTATATGTGTGTGTGGCGATCCCTTTGTCCGCAAATATTTTCAAGTGCTTTAATTTAACAAAGTTTTGATGATTTCCTATTCAATTTTCAACAAGGAATCCGAAAATCAAATCAGATTTTCCCGACTCGGCCTGGTTTTTGAGATAATGGAGATACGTCAAAAGCATAAATCTATCAAATTGACGTAACTCCATTTCTCAAAAACCAGATTGAATTAGGAAAATCCAACGTCATTTTCGAATTCCTCGTTGAAAATTAGTGCAAAATCTTCAGAAGAAATTGATTGAAGTCTATTTTTATCATCGAGGAAAGATTATTCAGTTACCCAGATCGTGACCCAGATCAACATTCTGGATATTTGTCAATTTAACTTTGTAGGGCAGAGATGTACTCAATCACCCTTTCCTCATCAGTACTTTTTCATATATGTGACCTGTCACAAGAAAACCCCCCTTAGCGCCCCAAAAATCGTTTTTGAGGACGTGATTTACAACCTCAGTAATATATATTGAAATAATTGAATAATAATGTACATTGAATTTATGTACTTACTTCATTGATATCCATATCAATAGGTAAAGGTACAATGGGTGGAGGTACTACAGGTAGAGGTAGTACCAGTGGTACTATCACATTCCAAATTGCTCCTACTTGAGGCTATAACAATGATGTTTCAGATTAGTTGAGAAAAAAGTAAATCAAAGTTATGGTGTATGATATATTTGCTAACTGCGGGTACCTTGCAGAACTGATAGAATTTTCACTCCTACAATATTTTACGTAGTACCGGTACCTATAGGTACACAAGATGTACAAAAATAAAAGACTATGTTGTTTGTTTTACACTCTGTAACAATCTGGAAAATGTCATTCATTGAGTTTTTCTGAAAACAAATATTGTTATCTTCAAACAGATTCAATATCAAATTCTTCATCAAAAATAGTTCCTGAAATTCATCCATAGATCATACTCTATATATTTTCAACAAAGGAAGATATTACTTAACAACATTTATTGTGATTCAAAATTCTAAAATTTTTGTCACATTATACGTCATTCATTTTTTGTACGGCAGTTCTATACTTTGAATAAATCAATAGTCTATCTACTATTTACTATCATAAAGCGAGGCATATAGTGCGAGCTAATACTTTTGTATATTATATGATTTCCATTATATTTTTCTCATTATTATTTTCTTATTTTATTTGCACCCTCCAAAATTGCAACGCGGCACCGCTATATCTTGGGTACAGTTATCTCATACACAAATTCGCAGACATTATTTTCATATCATGATGTCTATCTACAATAATTGAAAGTAAAAGCTTTGAACCACGTTTGAACTGTAAAAATTAATGCTGTAGGTATAATACAGACCTTATTTTGATACCAGTTGCCTCAAATCTTTATCTTGTCAAAATGTACACAAACACGCAAATCATCTGAATCATCGCGCAAATCATCTGAATCATTGTCAAACTGAAGTGTGTTGGGATACAAACTGAAGTGGCAATACACAGAACTGCACAATGCAAACAAGACAATTACAGGTGCAATACCTACAAAACAAGATAATCAACGTCTCTTATAATATACAAACCTAATTTTTGACCAGCAATTGCCTCAGGAATATCTTCAATTATCTTGAATATTCAACTAATACAATGTAAATCAGCATTTGAATAAACGCAATTCAACTAATACCGTACAACGTAAAACAGCATTGGAATCAACACAAAAATCACGGAATTCAGGAATCTTCAATCTTGAACTATTTAACTAATTTAACCTCTAGCAGCATTCGAATCAACGCAAAAATCACGGAATTGAATATTTGAATTTGATGCATCGATAGTACGGCCGTAAGGCGACAATAGAGAGTTTTCGCATTTGAACGTCATCTTGACACGGTAACCCTAACGTTAAATTCTCCTATTGCTCAACATGAGAAAATTTAACGTCAACGTTACCTTATCTTGATAACGTTCAAATGCGAAAACTGTCTAATAGAGAGTTTTCGCATTTGAACGTCATCTTGACACGGTAACCCTAACGTTAAATTCTCCTATTGCTCAACATGAGAAAATTTAACGTCAACGTTACCTTATCTTGATAACGTTCAAATGCGAAAACTGTCTAATAGAGAGTTTTCGCATTTGAACGTCATCTTGACACGGTAACCCTAACGTTAAATTCTCCTATTGCTCAACATGAGAAAATTTAACGTCAACGTTACCTTATCTTGATAACGTTCAAATGCGAAAACTGTCTAATCTAATATGCTTTCATCTGAATTGCAAACAGCCTGTAGATGTAGTGCCTGTTATCTGTGTTGCTTGGCTCATTAACACGTAGGCCTATGCCGTAACATCAGTTCGTCTAAGGCGCTAGAGGTATTCTCAAGAATGTAAACAAACACGTGATGTGGTGGGTGATTTTTAGTGAAGCGGTTCGACTTAATGCAAAATTTGCATTAAGTCGAACCGCTTCACTAAAAATTTACCACCACATCACGTGTTTGTTTACATTCTTGAGAATACCTCTAGCGCCTTAGTTCGTCGAATGTCCGTTTATTGCCGAAGAGATCCTACGCGACAACGAAGTGTGACAAGAAATTCGTTGTCCGTACCTATCCCTATCAAAGTTAGCTCGCGCTGCGCGCGTCGCTTTATCGTAAGAGCGTGACACCAAATTCGATAGTGACAAGAATTTCGTTGTCGTACCAAACTTAGCTCGGCGCTGCGCGCCTCGCTTTATTATAGTAGATTGTCCCTGGTCTATACAGAGTTTATTTTCTTTTATGTTTAATTACTAATTAGAAGAGATTAGGACATGGTACCATCGTTCGGTCGATAGAGGAGAATAAAATAAAAGTAAGTCAAACTTATTTACGAACTAGAATAGAGAAGTGTCCTTTGTGAAGATGGCGACCACATGGCGACAAAAAACTTGCA
This sequence comes from Aspidiotus rigidus, assembly GCA_035079385.1. Lineage (NCBI taxonomy): Eukaryota > Metazoa > Arthropoda > Insecta > Hemiptera > Diaspididae > Aspidiotus > Aspidiotus rigidus. The sequence goes on from JAVHKY010000052.1 coordinate 6,322,387, forward strand.
AAGTGGAAATTAGAAGATAAAGTGCGATGTCAAGCGATTCTGATACGATGGATTGAAAATGAATCACGAAACAAACATTTCGACGCGAAGTTTAATAAGATAAACGAAGTTTTGATGATTGACGAAAATTGTGACCCCATGGCGAAGCTCATGGGACGCCTTCTTCACCTAGGACTTAAGCGATGAATAAAACGATGCATTAATTAACATGTCATACGAGGTTGATGGAAAGTTAATAAGGGTGACTGATAGATCACTGCAGGTAAGTCTGAGGTAGCTAAGCGTGGCGGCTCTCTCGAATAGATTCACCTGGCATAAATTACGGGTGGCGGGGGTACGTTGTCTCCGACTATAGATGCGGACTGGCCAACCCATTTGTAGAACGATCCGACTGCTGTTGTGCTCGTAGTATTTGCTTGATAAAGCCAGTGTCTTTCAAAACACCCGGTGACGAAATAAAATAAATGAAGTGTAGATTGGGGAATAATAAATTCTGTTTTTATCCACATTTCGAGTATGGTAGAAAGGTAGTGATCACTTGTGTTCGGACTTAACAGCGCCCGGAAACCATACTTGGCATAACAATGATTCGACACTCTCTAGCCTTCACTGCTTCATTTAACGTAGGACTAAGAGTGTAATTACTCCCTTTTGTAGATGTTAGTAGTACCGATAGAGAATCGAATTTACTTGCTCTTGATACATTGAATAATATGTTTCGTTTGTATTATATCTAGCAGAGATCTAGCGATTAATGAAGCGAAAGCGTGTCGATAAAGTAACAAAACAAAAAACGAAGAAAACGCGAAGTGATTTTGTAGTATCGGAAATGGACGGGATGGATTCGGTAAGCGATGTTTATACGATGTAACGAGTGTATTGCGAAGTAACGATGTTACTGCGAAGTGAAAAACTAAAGAGTTTTTCGTACGATGTATTGACAGATGAAAAGGAGCTCCGACGGCGAAGAATGCGATGTTTACAATTTCGAATCCTCCCACGACGACGATGACAGTCAATCTTCTCCGAGTAATGCGACGGAACAAAACGATGTGAAACTTGCGAAGATTATAACGAGATTAGAGGAGCGACAGTTGCGTATCGAGTGCGAGTATAAATACAGAATTGCGACGGTGAAAGCTCAGTTCGAGAAATCACTCGAAAATTCGAAAGTTGAAGTGTACGATGAACTAGCAAAAATATCGGACGAATTTACGGATCTGGTAGCGGATGTTGCGAAGGAAATATCAGACGAATTGACGATAAGAAAGGATGAAGAAAGGGAACCCAATATACGCGCAAAGGCAAGCACAAAACCAAGAAATGTTCGATGGTGTGACGAAGTGAATAACGAAGAAAGTAACACCGATAAAGTTTCAAATACTGAACAGGTAAACGTGAACCCTAAGATTGTTAACGAATCATTACATAAAGATGAAAAGAGTAATGAAAGTATTCGACACGTACTAAACCTCAAGTTCCGCTCAATCAATAAACTTACGAAAGATACTGATTATCAACTGTGGAAAGATAAAATGATTGGTGAAATCAATGCAAAAGAATGTGGTTTCATGATACGTGATGATTCTCAGAAACCAGCAATTTACAAGAATATCGATGATGAAAAAATAAAAACACTAGTGAGTAACTTTATAATCAGTAGCCTAGATGACTACCACCACAGGATGATAAGGGGTATCATCGACCCTCGAGAGATGTTTGTGAGTCTTGACCAACTGAAAGAGCCTAGCGGAAGGACTACACTGTATTTGTTAGGCACTGAATTTGCCTCAATGCGATATGAGGCTGGAAGTGAGCCAGTAACAGACTTTATCAACCGCTATCAGCGTGTAGTTGAGCGACTTCGAGCGTGTGGCGGAACTGTTACACCGGCCCAAGAATCTATGAACTTGGTACTTGCAACTGGAGAAGCCTTCCCAGATGTTTATACGGCGGACGTGCAGCGAAAAGAACCGATGAGTATTGCGGAAATAAGACGCTTGTTAATTGAAGAAGAGGCGAGTCGCGGTGAAATGAAGCGACGTGAATCCGCGAAGGAAAACGCGATGGTTGTAAATGCCGGCAAGTGGAAAGAGGCAACAAAAGGGACAAACTCCAAAGACCCAAAGAAAGCGACGGTAACTTGTTTTAGATGTGGCACTAATGGTCATATGCGAGGGGAATGTACAAGAGACAAGTGGAAGTGCTATAATTGTGACGAATGGACTGACGACCACATCTCTGCAACGTGCCCTCTGAAGAATATGATCGTCCCATCGCGAGGTAGGGGTAGCAACGTGCGAAGAGGGACTACCAGACCACCGACGACGAGTTCACGTAACGATTCGAAGAAAACCACGACGACTAAAACGCGAGGGCGAAGGATGAAGAAAATGCCACTCACTACAGCACACCGAATTGCGAAGTTGAGACGAAAAGCAGGTAAAGCAATGCTGGTGACTGAGGAAGATCCGGAAACGAAGTTGTTGCCTGCGAAAGAACGCATGGTGTACATGGAAGAAGATACCGACGAAGATGAAGTGGATTACGACGATGTAGCTGCATTTGCGAAGTTATATGATGACGATGATGACGACGATAACAATTGTGTGTATGCGACGAACCAACGTAAGTATTTTGAGAAGTTTAATAAAATTGAATTTGTTTCTGATTCAGGCGCTACTCAACATATGTGTAACAAAACTGAAGCTTTTGCGACGTTGCATGATCTAAAACGCGAGAAACAAATCGGGTGCGCGAATAAGAACTCTGATGCTGACTTGATAGTGAGAAAACAAGGCGACATTATCGTTAGTAAAGAAGAAAAACTCGAACGATTGAACAACGTATTGTATGCTCCAGATTTATCTGAAAACCTATTTTCTATTAAGCGGATAATTCATCTCATGAATGTATTGTTTACGGATAAGGAAGTTAGATTAATAGATAAGAAGTCAGGCGAAATCTTAAAGACGGGAAAATTTGATGGGCGTTTTTGGCGACTAACATTTAACCTTCCTAGTTCTAAATCTGATAAAACTACTAAGAAACTCTTACTCCAATCTCTCAGTGTGCTAAAAAGAAAAGCGAGTGACGCACACACCAGCGAGGTCGAGAAAGGAGGGAGTAAGCGAAGAAAAATAGGAGTCTTTCAGATAGGAGGGAGTGAGGAGGAGCAAACAATTGACAAAGTAAACGATGAAAAGAAAAGTGTTAACGAAACAAGCGAAGAAAATGCGATTGAATTGAAGGATTACGATACTAACGATTTGAATAACATAAACAAAGAACGAGTTAAGTGTATGAGAGAATGCCTAGGTCTACTCTGGCATAAACGACTGAATCACGCATCTAAAGCCTATTTAGAAATACTAGCGAAGGTTCTTCCTGAACTAAAAGGAGTTAAGTTTACCGACGAAATACTTGAGTGTGTTGACTGTCTAGAAGCGAAGTGTAGAAGGAAACCCTGCAAGGAAGTGAGACACAGAGTTGATCGAACACTACAACGAGTTCACTCAGATCTGATAGGGAAAATCACGCCGTGTTCATTCCTAAGTGGTGCTCAGTATATTGTAACATTCAAAGACGATTTTTCGAGGTTTGCGATGGCTTTTACGATGACAGATAAGACACAAGTTCACATAGCTCTAGCGAAGTACTTACATGAGGTCCGTAAGGTGAAGGGGGATAGCGAAGAATCAAAAATAAATCTCATCTCAATAAGGACGGATAACGGCAGCGAGTACAGAACATCTAACATGGACAGGATACTGACAACAGAGCGAATTTCGATCGATAGCTGGATGTCAACCTTATATTAAAGAACATAATGCATGTTCAGAACGTTTCAATTTAGAGATAGAACAAAAGGTATCGGTAAATTTAATTAGTGCGAAGATGCCTTTTAGTTTCTGGGGATTTGCGTTAGGTTACACGATTCACGTACACAATCGAACTCCAAATAGTTCTATAAATTTTAAGACCCCGTTTGAAGTGTTTCATGGATACCCACCCAAAATCAAGTACATTCGTAGGTTCGGCTGTCTAGCTTCGGTCTTTGATAATAAAGCGAAGAGAGAATTCAGAAAGCGAGGTAAACTGGGTTTTCTAATAGGGTGCGATGACGAAGGATACGAGATTTATTATCCTAAAGAGAAAACCTCTAATAGATCGAAACATGTAGATTTTGTTGAGTCAAGAGTGTATGGAGATTATTATGGAACTAACTCTCACCTTTCATTTGAGAATGAACTAATTTTTGAAAACGACGATTTAAATAGTGACGAAGTAAGCGAAGAAACAGAATTACGAGTTGAACATGACGAAGGAAATGCGAGGGAACAAAATCAGATGAACCAATCTACGATGGAAAGTGAACCAGTAAAAAATATTCCTAAAAGCGAAAATGAACATGCTAAAGACGTTTCTAAAGGTGATAAGCGCGAAGAACTAACTAAGAACTTAGGTGAATATATAGGAAGTAATGAGGAATTTGATATCTACGAAATGGAAGAGGAAGAATTTGAAGTAGATATGGACGATGCGTTTGTAGCTGAACAACGAAACGACGAATTGTACCAACCATTCAGCTATCAAGAAGCGATTAAGTGTAAGGATAGAAAGAAATGGATAGAAGCTATTAACGAAGAATTTGACTCTCACGATAAATGCGAAACTTGGAAAATAATAAGTAAATCTAAATTACCACCTGGAGCGTCGATAGTTAAATCTAGATGGTTGAATAAAATTAAATTCGAAGCAGATGGATCAAGAAGATATAAAAGTAGGTTAGTGGGTAAAGGATTTCTTGACGCGAATGAGTACGAACGAGGAGAAATTTACGCCCCAGTAGCGAGGTTAAGCGATGTACGATTTGTATTAATTATTGCGATTAAATTTAATTTGAAGGTAAAACAATTTGACGTAAAAACGGCATTTTTAAATGGTCATTTAGAAAAGAAAGTTTTCATGGAAATTCCCGAAGGACTTACAGAGAGATTAGGTAAACCGGAAAGTTTCAAACATAGTAACATTTGCGAATTGAAGCGATCTCTATACGGACTGAAAGTCAGCCCTAAGCGATGGTATGTTAGGTTTACAGAAGTTATGCAAAAAATGATGTTTGTGCCCTATCCTTTCCAGTCGACGATGTTTATCTGGAGAGAAAAGGAGAAATTTGCGATATTGTTAGTGTATGTCGACGATATTCTGCTCACTTCAAATTGCGATGCGAAAATTGAAGAGATCAAAATAAATCTAACGAAAGAGTTTGAGGTTCATGATCTAGGTGAACCAAAGAAGTTTCTGGGTATAGAAATTACGAGGAAAAGCGATGGAACTCTTTTATTACATCAACGAAAGTTTATAGATACGATGTTACGTAGATTCAATATGGATAAAGTTAAAGCGAAGTCGAATACTACACCTATGCAAACGAGAGATGCAGAAAAGAAAACGAACGAGAAACTAGAGAGAGGAATCTTTGATCTGACTAAAATACCGTATAGACAAGCGATAGGTAGCCTACTTTATCTAAGTAATGGAACAAGACCTGATATAACTTATGCAGTGAACGTATTGAGTAGAAAACAAAGTAATTACGATGAGAACGATTGGGCGAAAGTTAAACGAGTATTTCGATACCTGAAATCTACGATGGAACTGGGACTGCAAATGAAAGGCGTACACGATGGGATTGAATGTTTTCCTCATGCTTCATTAGGAATTAACGATGTTAAAGGGGAGTCCACTAGCGGGTATGCGATATATCTATTTGGTGACTTAGTTAGCTGGCGCACGAAGAAACAAACTCACGTTGCATTATCTTCTGCTGAGGCCGAATTCGTAGCGATGAGTTTAGCTTGTAGAGAGTTAGCTAATGTAAGTGAGATGTGTCGAAGGCTCATTAAAACAAAAATCATCCCCATAGTGTACGAAGATAATAAAGCTGCCATTGAGCTTGCTTCGACTGAGGAATCTAAAACTCTGAAACACCTGGTTAATCTATGTTATCACTATGTGCGATTTGAGATGCGATGCAATAACATTAAGATAGAGTGGATAGAATCTAACCAACAAATTGGCGACTTCTTTACAAAGGCGTTAGCGAACCCTAAATTCTCTTACTTTCGAAGTAAACTCATGGGAATGTATAATTACAGGTCAATGGTCCTGAACGATGAGAAATAAAATATGCGACGTATTCAGCGAAGTAAATCATGCGATGTGCTCAACGAAGTAAATTACGCGATGTGTTTTACGGATGAATTAACGATGAAATTACGATGAGTTATCTTGCGAATGATGAATACGATTGACCTGCCAGAGTACTGTTCATTTATCATATTTGAATGATCGACGAATTTTGTTACTTACTACCAGTGCTTACTACGACTGTGATCTTTATATTACTCCGAATTTCGAAACTGTCATTTAAATTTTATTTATTATAAGGAATTTTGTTTTGATATCTTAGATTTAGACTTTGTAAAATACTACGAAGTAAATGGAGACATCCAAATTACCCCTCCTATTGATTTTATTTTATGACGACTTTCTTGGCGAAGAGACTACCTATGAATAACGATGAGATATATTTTCCTGCAATGATGCGATGAGTTCAGGTAGATATCCGGGGAGGGAGTGTTGAAGATATGAGTCCCTTATCAACCTGTGTGGTAACACTGCAAGATACTTAAGTAACTACTTTACTGTCTAGTGTATGTGGTAACTCTGAGCATGTACATCTTATGTAGATTACTCTAACGCTAGCGACCATTTAGCTAATAATTAGTTGTTACGAATATTCCTGTATGTGATGTCTGATGTACGAAGTGTTGTCTTGATGCGAATATATAACGATATTGTCCCTGGTCTATACAGAGTTTATTTTCTTTTATGTTTAATTACTAATTAGAAGAGATTACGACATGTTTCGACAGAAATTTTTGAAACTAAAAGGGGGAAAAGGTGTGTGTCGCTCAATCCTATCTATTATATAAACCTGTAAGCTCGCGCGCGTGACGCTAAAAAATCGAGTGACGCAAGAAAATCGCGTGCCGAAAATTCGCGTGGCCGAAAATTCAAGTGCCGCTATCTATTGGAAACTCGGTAAATCTGAAGCGCTACCTACGCATCGTTAGGGCGTGGTTAGGGCGGGTCAACCTTACAAACTACGACGCGACCGGTTAACCTGACCGTTCGAGTAGTTTCTCGCTGACCGTTCGAGTAGTTTCTGGAAGTAGGCTCTCTTCCTTCCGTTTTTTTGACAGTTCTCGAATGCTCTCGAAATGATCCAGCAGTAGCGACGATTGATATAAATAGAAGCGCGTGGCGCGGCGTTGCATCATTTTACGTTAGACTCATACACGCAACAGTTGTTCCATTTGTATCATACGAAGTTGTATATTTTTCTTTCAAACAGTATGACGGACGGTAGCGTAGAGAATGAGATTCTACATGATGAATTGTCAGGGGATCTCATTAACGCATTTTTTGAAATAGTACGTAAAAATACTAATTTCTGCCCAGTCAATGTGTACTTGATGGGATTATGGGACGACATCAAACCGGCACAGCTCTTTAATGGGAGGCACATTCAAATATTGCCGACCAGACCCACCAAACGTCTGAATGAAATTTCACATTGGGTCACATTACGGTCAACTCTATGTAGCGCTAAGCAGGGCACGAAGAAAGGATAACATTTGCCTCCTGACCAAGAAAGAGAACATTTTGAACAACGATTCAGTAGTCACTCGAAATATAGTACATGACATTTTATTGTCTTGGAAAGAGTAGTAATAATATGCGCCCCATCACATACCTATGGACGGTTAATGTAGGCTGAAAATAAAAGATTAATAATTATGATATTCTTTTATTTACTCCTATTTTTTGACTTTATTCCGGAAGAAGAAGAAAAAAATTTCAACCCCCTCATATACAGAAACGTGAAAGAAAGAGAAAAGGCCAGCGACGGTTCCCTACCTTCACGCGGTGCTGGCCATTTTCACTGAGAGGGAACCGACCTCCATTGCAGTTTGTAAGAAATTTCAAAACAGCAATCCAACAAAGGGAAACTCAGTTCAAATTATAACTCCACATTGTAAGTCTTACAGAATAGTATGTGCAAGCGAAGCGACGATTCAACAACCTGACTAGATTTGCAAGATCAAAAAGGTATACATTTATCTTAATTCCTTTCCCAATCATAACCGACCTTTTACTTGAAATTTTTACTTCCTCCCCCACTCTTTAATAACTATGTATGATAATTAAAAATATACGTGGCTATGTTTTAGATCCATCGATCACTTTGAACGGGTATTTTAAAAGTTATAATATTTCTATCGTATGCACGGTTTTTATGGGGAATTTAGCCACCCCACTAAAATGTAACAACAACAATAACGAGCGAGCGAAGTGAGCGAGCAAAACACGCGAGCAGCGAAGCTGCTCGCGTCTGTTAGGAGCCGCCGGCAGGCCGAGCCGCCAAGGGCCGCCGAAGGCGGCCCGTCAGCGGCTCGTATCCTATATAATCCTCTATAATAAAGCACAGTTTGTTTACAAACCCTCGAACGTGGTGTCTGTCCCTGGCCACCGGGGTGCGCTCACTCCCTCCTGCGTGTCGACAGCAAGGGTGCTATCGGCTATCATTCAGCACAACATCCATCGGTTGAACATTTTCAGAAAATTTTTATTATTATCAACATTCATAGGTATTATGATTGTCATTATTATCATTCTGCTATTTTGTGTTCCAGACTTTGAAATTGGAAGACGACTGAACTGAACAACTGAGAAACAATTGATATTCATTTTTCAGCCAGAATAACGAAACAAAATTAAAAATTGTTCGATAGGATAGTGTTGGAAGACATAAATGGGTATCATTGATTTGTGATCGCATCTAGCTTCGGTTTTTCGTATACTGGTATTATATGAAATTTGGAACGAAATAGGATCAGCGAGAGGTTGAAATTCTAATTTCCTAAGAAAACCAATACGAAATGAACAGCCAGGTTTTGTGTTTTCTGTTGTGGATGAAGTCTATTGGCTGAAAAGATCAATAAGCGCAAGTGAACTATTACTCATTAACAGGAGAAAGAGGTTGAAAATAGTAAGTACGGTAGGTTGATGTGTTCTTGATCGATTATAGAAATAGAATCGTGATTCGAATTATGAATACAGAACGTGATTCTCGATCACATAAAGTGATACTGCTCTTACTTATTTATCAATCCAAGTATCCGATACTGGTACCTAGATGAATTTTCCTCATTGTTAGACTATTTTGTAGGTACCTATGTTTTAGTCCGCAAGTACTTTGATGAATTCTCGAAATCGAAGGAAAAACTAGCCTGTGAGATTTATTTCACAAATCGCGGAACAACATTAGAAAATGTTCGATAATGTCGTAAGAGGTAGGTATTTTAATCGACAGTACTGATGATACTTGATCGCATGTAGCTTCTGCTTTTTGTGAATTATGAAATTTCAAATCATTTTGTAGGTTCTTACGTTTTGGTTCTCAGGGACTCGAATGCTCTAAATCAAAAGAGAAGCGCAATGAGATTTAATCTACAAATCCCGAAAGTAAATAGAAAAATATCATCTGAATAGTAGGAGTAGTTTGATGTGTTTTTGATCAATTGCGATGAGTTTTTGATCAATTGCGTAAATACAATATGTAGAATCGTGATTCGAATTATGAATACAGAACGTGATCTTTGATTGTTTGAAATGATATCTACGCTTAATTAATTTACTTATCAATATCAATCGAAATATCCAGTTCCAGTAGGATTTTATTATCAGAGAAAGTGGTTAGATGTGGCTGTCGTGATATTTAGTGATGTTTTAACAGGCAACCTGTTCTATAGGGGGCTTTTTGAGAATCTTGCCGTCCGCTGTCCAACAAAAAACTTGGAAAAATTTGGACTATCGAGCCATATATGATACGAGAGGGACTTAGAAAACTTTTGACTCTCGAGCCATATATGATAGGAATTTTTTCAAGTCTCCCTTTTATCATATATAGCTCAAGAGTCAAAATTTTAACAGGGATCCTGTTCTATGAGTGGCTTTTTGAGAAATTTGCCTTCCGCCGTCCAACAAAAAACTTGGCAAAGTTTTGACTATCGAGCTATATATGATAGGAGAGGGACTTGGAAAAATTTCGACTCTCGAGCTGTATGTGATAGGAATTTTTTCAAGTCCCACACCTATCATACATAGTTTGAGATTCGAGAAAAATGTTGACTCTCAAACTATATTATACTAGGCTTATAATAGGTCTAGGCCATCTTTATACTACTTTATCTAGGTCTAGGCTCCCTTGAATTCTCAATACCAAATCCCATATGACTCATATTGAAGAAATTCTGAAAAATATAAGACTATGATGGTCAGAAACCCACACCTTGGTCTTGACAGAGCTAGCTCAAAATTAGCCTTTACCCATGCCAGCGGGCTGTTTGTTGGTTGAGTTTGGATTTGCGTATGTGTGTGTGTGTTTACTGGTGGGAACAGTGAACTAGATGGCAAGTGGGAATACATATTTGACTATTGAAAGTTCAAACGTTATGAGCTCTCATGAAATATAAAAATCTGCTCTGTCGCGTAGGTAGTAGGTATCTTTCAGCAAATGATAGTCCGTCGGCGGCGTGCTCTTCGCGAGCGCGAAGCGCGAGTCTGTCACGACAAAATTAATAAATAGAGCCCGGATTTTTTGGTATTTATAATTTAATTTTCGGTACTAAAACTTTGATTTTCGGTATTATTCGGTATTTAGAAAATAATGACCAATTTTTACATGATTTTGCGTAAATATTGGTATATTTTAGACGAATTGATGGCCAGTTTTCGGTAAAAATGATGCTTTCGGTATTTATAATCTACGTTTTCGGTATTTTACCGAAAAATCCGGGCTCTACTAATAAACAAACCAGCGAGCGCAAAGCGCGAGCCCGTAATCATGAAACAGCGAGCGCGAAGCGCGAGCCTGCCTGGCGCCGCAGGCCTAGCCGCCAGGCGCGCCGAAGGCGCGCCGCAAGCGGCTAGTCCTATATAATAAAGCACAGTTTGTTTAACAAATCGTCGAACGTGGTGTCTGTCCGTGGCCACCGGGGTGCGCTCACTCGGTCCTGCGTGTCGACAGCAAGGGTGCTATCGGCTATCATTCAGCACAACATCCATGCTTCAATATTTTCAGAAAAAATTTTTATTATTTTCAAAATTCATAATGTCATTATTATCATTCTGCTATTTTGTGTTCGAAACTTCGAATTGAAAGAGGACTGAACTGAACAACTGAGAAACAATTGACATTCATTTTTCAGCTAGAATAACGAAACAAAATGAAAAATTGTTCGATAGGATAGTGTTGGAAGACATAAATGGGTATCATTGATTTGTGATCGCGTCTAGCTTGGGTTTTTCGTGTAGGTACTGGTATTATATGAAATTTGGAACGAAATAGGATCCGCGAGAAGTTGAAATTCTAATTTCCTAAGAAAACCAATACGAAATGAACGGCCAGGTTTTGTGTTTTCTGTTGTGGATGAAGTCTAGGTATCGGATGAGAAGATCAATAAGCGCAAGTGAACTATTACTCATTAACAGGAGAAAGAGGTTGAAAATAGTAAGTACGGTAGGTTGATGTGTTCTTGATCGATTGTATAGAAATAGAATTGTGATTCGAATTATGAATACAGAACGTGATTCTCGATCGCATGAAGTGATACCTGCTCTTACTTATTTATCAATCCAAGTATCCGATACTGGTAGATGAATTTTCCTTATCGTTAGACTATTTTGTAGGTCCTATGTTTTAGTCCGCAAGTACTTGAATTCTCGAAATCGAAGGAAAAACTAGCCTGTGAGATTTATTTCACAAATCACGGAACAACATTAGAAAATGTGCGATAATGTCGTAAGAGGTAGATATTTTAATCGACAGTACCTACTGATGGTACTTGATCGCATATAGCTTCTGATTTTTGTGAATTATGAAATTTCAAATTATTTTGTAGGTTCTTACGTTTTGGTTCTCAGGAACTCGAATGCTCTAATTTCAAAAGAGAAGCGCAATGAGATTTAATCTACAAATCCCGAAAGTGAATAGAAAAATATCATCTGAATAGTAGGAGTAGTTCGATGTGTTTTTGATCCATTGGGATGAGTTTTTGATCAATTGCGTAAATACAATATGTAGAATCGTGATTCGAATTATGAATACAGAACGTGATCTTTGATTGTTTGAAATGATATCTACGCTTAATTAATTTAGTTATCAATATCAATCGAAGTATCCAGTTCCAGTAGGATTTTATTATCAGAGAAAGTGGTTAGATGTGGCTGTCGTGATATTTAGTGATGTTTTAACAGGCAACCTGTTCTATGAGTGGCTTTTTGAGAAATTTACCTTCCGCCGTCCAACAAAAAACTTGGAAAAGTTTTGACTATCGAGCTATATATGATAGGAGAGGGACTTGGAAAAATTTCGACTCTCCAGCTATATATGATAGGAGGGAGACTTAGAAAAAATTTCGACTATTGAGTCATATATGATAGGAAGTGGATTCGAAAAAATGTCGACTATTGAGCCATATATGATAGGAGAGGGACTTATACGAGTAAGAGAAGGGACATTCATCGCATTGGATTTTGTAAACACCACACTTTTCATCTGAGGGGATCGGGTCCTTAAGCTGACCAAGGTGGTTCCTAAGGGTGTTTACATTGTAAAAAGCTGGTCTCAAATGTGTGAGTTTTAGTAAACGAGAGAGGAGGGAGGAGAGCTTACCGAGGTAAGGGAGGCGGATCCATTTTTCTTTTTTTCAGATTCGTGTCTCTTAAGTGAGTAGTAGTGGCATCAAGAGTTCTAGATACTAATTTTCTATGAATTAATTTATCAATATTCAACTTTACATGATTGGTCTTCTCTATGAGCTTAATAGTGTCCACTTCTTTTTTGAAGGCTTGAGGTTTGAGAGGGATGGACACTAACCTATGAATCATATTGAGAAATGGGGCATGCTTATGTGAGGGGGGAGCAATAAGAAGAGCCATCTATAGTTATGTCAGTATAGGTAGGCTTTCTGAAAATCTCGAATTTGTGTTTGCCTTCATTTAGGGCGATGGAGAGGTCTAGAAAGTTACTGGATTTACCGCCGACCTCGAGCGTGAATCTGATTGAGGGATATAGAGAGTTGATAAAGAGAAAAAATTCCTGAAGTTGTTCCATTGAGCCTGTCCATAGACACAGAACATCGTCTACATATCTATGCCAGTACCCAATGTACTGTATAAGCATGCAATGTGAAGTGAAAAGATCTTTTTCAAACATATTCATAAAAATTTCGGAAATCAGGGGAGCTAGTGGTGAGCCCATAGGAAGACCATCTTCAAATTGATACATTTTGTTTTGGAACTTACAGATATTGGGGAAGAGACACGTTCTTAGGAGCGAAATGGATTCCTCGGCAGCGGAGGGCGAAATAGTATCCTCATTTAGTATCTTAGCAATACTTTCGAGGATAGGGGCCAAAGGAACATTCGTAAATAAACCAGCGACATCAAATGAAACCAATGTGGAGTTAGGAGGAGGGACAAAGTCCTTGATTTTCTCAATTAATTCCGTAGAATTCTTGACCGAAAATTCAGACACAAAGTCTGTACTCCACTGAAACCACAGGTTCAAATATTTCGCCAGTTTATGTGTGGGGGAGGATATGAAAGAGACTATTGGTCTGACCGGAACTCTGTTTTTGTGGACTTTCGGTAGACCGTATAATCTAGGAGGATTGGGATTCATGACCTTGAGAGATTCTTTTTTGGAGGGGGGTATTACGAACTTACTCTCGCTGATACGTTTACGAACATTGGCATTAAATTTAGGAAAATTTAAATCCATTTGAAGCTTTGCTCTATTATTGGTCAAGAACTCTTCCACCTTCTTTTCGTTCTCCCTTCGATCCAGGACAACGACCGAGTTACCTTTGTCTGCCTTGGACACCACCAGATCATTTCTTTTTATCTTCTCTCGTAGGTTATTCATGGTACGGCGAATTGGGCGGGGAATCGGCTCTATTGGAGTGGATGAGATGACCTCTTGACACTGGGTAGCTATGATCTCAAACTTCGAGTGCATTGATAAGTCGGCGATCAAATTAGTCAAAGCTTTTTCTTCGGAGGGAGGAGGAAGGGCGATCTTCAAGCCTTTCTTCAGTAATTCCTCTTCATCTTCCTGGAACCTGGTCGTTAAAAGGTTGACCAGTCGAGGATAGAACTGCTGCTGAGCTTGCTTTTAAATTTTTAAATTAAATTACGACTCTATTAACCTGTGTGTTTTTGTGTATTTTGTAATTGCGATTTGTGTTATATGTCAATTATTTTTTGTCCAGAGCGTAAAGACAGTAGGTATTAGATTTTTGGTTATTTGTTGTACTATACTCTGTTCACGTTAAGAAAGGGCTCGAGATCGTAAAAAAGTAGCACCTTGAGAAAGGATAAAAGGTAGTAAATTTCTTATCACAATGTTTTAAATATGGAAAAAATTAGGTGATAAGAAAATTACTACCTTTTACACTTTCTCAAGGTACAATCTCGAGCCCTTTCTTAACGTGAACAGAGTATAGGTATGAATCAAGATCCTAAAAAGTATTATCGTGATTATCCACTATAAGAATTTATTTTATCATTGGAATTTTTTAACACTGCTTTCACTTTGAACCTATTGTTGTAATTGTTTGATGTTACTTTGGTTCTGATGTGTTCATATACTGTACCTACATTTATTTGAAAATATTCTCAACGTTTACCTTCCACATAATTTAGGTGAAGTAGAAATATTGCCAATTTGATAAATTTGTTGCCGAATTCACAAAATCGATGATATGAAAAATTTGGCTTCTTATAAATGGGATTAATAAAGAATTTAAGAAAAAAGTATCTGGTGGTTCCAATAGGACCTCAACTATAAAGAGTAAAGCAAGATTTATACAGCGTAATAAATAAAATAGGAAATACCCTGCTAAAAATTTACCACTTATTTGGCCGAAAACTAAAAGTAGCATCAGCGCGCTGCGTTCCTTCTCAGAAATCGTGGAATGAAATACCTACTCTTTTCAATCAAATTTTGAAGATTGACAATTATGGGGTAGATTTAGTTTTTAGTAAAACAGGTGATTCATTTTTAGCTGAATCATTTAGGTACCAGCTATCTTCTGCAATAATAAAAAGCTACCATTTGCTCACACTTTTAAATTGGTTATTTGAGCAGTAAAAAAACGACAATCCACAGTCCTTGTACCAGCAATTGAACAGTTTTATAGGAAATACGATCAGTAAAGAAATGCAGAGGTAGGAAAATGTAGGGAACCAGCAGTAAATTGATATGTTGTGCTGTATAAACAAATTATCGCAGTAAACAAATGAAAATGAGAGGAAAAAGAGTAAGCGGACAGTATTAATTGATGAACATGATTATTTGGTCGTCCGAGCAGTAAAAAATGAAATTAAAATGTAAAAAAAGTAAGAAAGAAAGAAAGAAAGAAAGAAAGAAGAAGAAGAAGAAGAAGAAGAAGAAGAAGAAGAAGAAGAAGAAGAAGAAGAAGAAGAAGAAGAAGAAGAAGAAGAAGAAGAAGAAGAAGAAGAAGAAGAAGAAGAAGAAGAAGAAGAAGAAGAAGAAGAAGAAGAAGAAGAAGAAGAAGAAGAAGAAGAAGAAGAAGAAGAAGAAGAAGAAGAAGAAGAAGAAGAAGAAGAAGAAGAAGAAGAAGAAGAAGAAGAAGAAGAAGAAGAAGAAGAAGAAGAAGAAGAAGAAGAAGAAGAAGAAGAAGAAGAAGAAGAAGAAGAAGAAGAAGAAGAAGAAGAAGAAGAAGAAGAAGAAGAAGAAGAAGAAGAAGAAGAAGAAGAAGAAGAAGAAGAAGAAGAAGAAGAAGAAGAAGAAGAAGAAGAAGAAGAAGAAGAAGAAGAAGAAGAAGAAGAAGAAGAAGAAGAAGAAGAAGAAGAAGAAGAAGAAGAAGAAGAAGAAGAAGAAGAAGAAGAAGAAGAAGAAGAAGAAGAAGAAGAAGAAGAAGAAGAAGAAGAAGAAGAAGAAGAAGAAGAAGAAGAAGAAGAAGAAGAAGAAGAAGAAGAAGAAGAAGAAGAAGAAGAAGAAGAAGAAGAAGAAGAAGAAGAAGAAGAAGAAGAAGAAGAAGAAGAAGAAGAAGAAGAAGAAGAAGAAGAAGAAGAAGAAGAAGAAGAAGAAGAAGAAGAAGAAGAAGAAGAAGAAGAAGAAGAAGAAGAAGAAGAAGAAGAAGAAGAAGAAGAAGAAGAAGAAGAAGAAGAAGAAGAAGAAGAAGAAGAAGAAGAAGAAGAAGAAGAAGAAGAAGAAGAAGAAGAAGAAGAAGAAGAAGAAGAAGAAGAAGAAGAAGAAGAAGAAGAAGAAGAAGAAGAAGAAGAAGAAGAAGAAGAAGAAGAAGAAGAAGAAGAAGAAGAAGAAGAAGAAGAAGAAGAAGAAGAAGAAGAAGAAGAAGAAGAAGAAGATATATATAATCATATATGAATAGTACAAAAAGTAAATTCAAAATTTAAAAAGCATGTTGATGAGCAGTACAAGAAGTAAAAAGCAAAATTGTTATGTAGGGAAAAAAAGAGAAATAGTATATGACTATACATGTGGGTAAAGTGAGCGTTTATTCAATGAGGCAAAAATTGCGATCTGAGCCGGAGGCAAGTAGAGCAATTTGCCGAGTTGATGAATGTTCACGATACCCACATGTATTGTAAGATATTTTTTTCTATACCTAATAATGATGTTAAAACAAAATTCAATCAACAAACACGCGAATGTTATTGGCTGAATCATTTTTCTTTCACACTTTTTTTTCTTTCTCGCTAATCCTCGAAGGTGGTTGGCTAATTTGTTTTTCTTTCACACTTTTATTTTTTCTTTCACGATAATCTAGCTGTGGTCAAACTAAAGCTTTGATAGCAAGCACCTATAGATGCAGTCAAAACGCTGTTTTAAGGAGAAGGACTTGAAAAAATATTGACTTTCGAGCTATATAATATGATAAGGGGACTTGAAAAATTTCAACCGTCAAATTACAGAACAACGCAACCGCTTTTGAACAGACGCGGGCTAATGTTGATTCTAAACAAAATCGGTTGTGTTGTTCTTTAGTAATCTTCACTTATCTGTAAAATTGTGATAAACATTTTCGATCCAAGTAAATGACCTATACTAGGTTATACTGCATACGCGTACGTTACGCTAAGAGGGAGGGTGTCATACTATTGTATAGTAGGATATAAAACAATCTATTGATGATAACTTAATATAAAAATCAGAGGTCGATATAGTCAATATGATGAAATGGTCTCCTCTTGGACTTTCAACAAGAAAAAGAAAAATGTCCGCTTAAGTTTGTCATTTGGGACGTCCATTTAGGAGCAGTACAAAAAATAGATACTGAGAACATTATATTCCTTTAGGAGAAACATGATAATATCAACAGGCCGAATGAACTAATGTGGCAACGCTGTGCTTAAACAATTTGTAGGCCAACGTTACATACGCTCTTATGCGGAAAAACAATAAAGAAACGCGTTAACCATCAATTTGCGAATTGTATCGATTTTCTTCGGAAAAAGTAAATTGATACGTAGAACAAGTATACAATGCTCAATATTTTCACCTCAATCTCGTTCAGATTGATTAAAGTGAGGTACAATTGTTTGAAAAAAAAAAATTCAAGATAGTGGGCCACGGCCAAGGCGTCATATGCTGCGTGGTTGTCATCTTTCTGACTTCTTATTTTCAAAGTATCATAACTCGCTTACAACTTGATCAATCCTAATGAGATCGAGGTACAAAAATCTAGAAGCTTTTACTCTTACAATGTATTTACTTTTTCCTACCAGAATCGATACTAATCGCAAATTAACGCCAGGGATGTCAATTTTAAGCCAATAATCGCTTAAGCCAAAGCTTAAGCTAATGTTTTGACGATTATTAAGCCGATGAGAAGTCAGTCATTTCCCTGCTGCATTAAACGCAAAGTCAGTCAATCAGCAAGTACTTTTGACTTCCTATTACCCTGCGGCCTGCCGCTGCGCCGGCTTCCGGCATTGGGCTTCATTTTGGATGCAATATAGACGCAGAAATAAATAAAGGAAATTGGCTCTAAGCATATTAGTAATTCGGGAGTTCGTAATTTGCACACACCTGCTGAGTAAAAATCACACCATGTAATAAACACACACAAATTTTACCTGCGTAAATAGCACACCCTGTATTAAGCACACGTGATTTTCAGTTGAGTAAAATGCACACCCTGTATGAAGCACACACGATTTTCAGTTGAGTAAAAAGCACACCGTTCATGATCTTGTACCCATTCGCCCGGTGTGCCCAAAACTATCAAAATTTTCCGAATATTTATTAAAGAACTACTTGAACGATGATGCGATGTTCCCTCCGACCCTCTGGGCATCTGAAACTGGTGAACTTACCCGAACAACAAATGCGTGCAAGTCATTTCATAGCCAGTTTAACGAATGTTTTTATAAGAGCCATCCTGATATTTTTAAATTCACCAACAAATTGATCGAATTTCAAAGTTTAGACACACAAAAAACTGTTTTTATAATACATGAAGCGAAAGTGCTGCGTATCGTGTTCGTTTTTCGTAGCGAAACATGCCGTTATCAGAACCGTGGCGAAAATGTTTTACCAGTGGCGAAAATGTTTTACCCGTGGCGAAAATCAAGTCAGTGGTGCCATTCGAAAAATTTATAAATATTCTTTTTGAACGATAACCAATTTAAATTGTAGGCCTAAGTGTTCTTTTCACTACATGTATTATAAAAAGTACTGTTTGTAATTCGTGTCGAAAACAAACGATATTGGAACTCGCTTATCCACACTCGCTTTGCTCGTGTGGCTACACTGCGCTCGTTCCAATATCCTTCGTTTTCGCCACTTATTACAAAATGTACTATAGGAGGTCTTACGCGCGAAAGAAAGCACATATCGAAGGCCTCATTAACCAGTACAGAAGCAACAAAATCAGTAGGCTGCATTACATCAAAAGAACAGGTTACTACCTATGTCCTGAAGACTAATTTACGTCATTGTTTTTTTTTTCCTTTTCTAAATTGATTGATCCTCTTTGTACGTTTTTTAAATTTTTACTTAGAGCACACTTATCATTTTTTTTGTATTATTAACATGTGTGCATTTCACTCATTCGGTATTCATGTGTGTTAATTACAGTGTGTGCACTTTACGCCTTCACCGCAGCCGTGTGCAAATTGCACGGTGTGCTTCTTACGCAATATGCTTTTCAATTTTTTCAAATTTGTGTGCAAATTACCGACGCCCAGTAATTCATGATTTTTAAATTCCTTTCTCTCGATTGTGAATCTAATTTCAAGAGCGGGGAACAGAAGCGTTATTACTTATCAGCAACAGCAACAGCAACACTGTCGCTTGGCAGTTCGCGATCGCAAAATATTGATATGAGAATATGTGGTTCTAGAAAAAAAACAGGGTAAATTTGCTCAAAATCCTGACTTTTGTTTTTGGTTTTAGAATTTTCTATAATAACAAAATTATTTTACTTAATTTTACTTTCGTTCATTTTGTTTTGTTTTTTTAGATGAAAAAATTTTATTTTATTTTTGTGCAACATCATAGGAATTCAGTTTAGCCAAATCTCAAATGGCGTGGCATGTACATTAGAAATTGAAAAAAAAAATCACTGAGCCAATAGCCATTCACATTAAGCTAATGAAATGAGCGAAAAGCTTAAAGCTAAGCTGTTCAATTTTGTGGATTAGCTTAGAAGCTCAAGCTAAAGTTTAAGCTATTCGCGAATGGCTTGACATCCCTGATTAACGCATATCATATTTTTCCACAAGATTTTATGTGAACGTCGGCCGTCACAAGAAAGAGATTTGAACGCACTTTTCAAATGTCCGCGCAGGACCAGTATTTGAAAGAAACACAGCCACGATGTCCGATTAAGGAAGGAAGAAGTGAGATCCACTTTGGGACAGGTAATTCAAATGTCCGCTCAAGTACCTAATTGGAAATGTCCGCTTAGGGCCAGTATGAAAGATAGGTATTCCAAGGTTGATGTCCGTTTAGGGAAAGTAGATAGTCGAACATACTACAAGGTCCGTTTAAGGCGAGAATAAGATTTGAACACACTTTTCAAATGTCCGCGCAGGACCAGTATTTGATTGAAACACAGCCACGATGTCCGATTAAGGAAGGAAGAAGTGAGATCCACTTTGGGCCAGGTAATTCAAATGTCCGCTCAAGTACCTAATTGGAAATGTCCGCTTAGGGCCAGTATGAAAGATGGGTATTCCAAGGTTGATGTCCGTTTAGGGAAAGTAGATAGTCGAACATACTACAAGGTCCGTTTAAGGCGAGAATAAGATTTGAACACACTTTTCAAATGTCCGCGCAGGACCAGTATTTGAATGAAACACAGCCACGATATCCGATTAAGGAAGGAAGAAGTGAGATCCACTCTAGGCCAGTTTGTGCATTTTGAAATTTCCTCTTTGCAGAGTGTTTTCCATTAAGAATCAGTTAGTTTCGCGTTTCCTCATAATCATTTTTATTCTCCAGTTCCTATAGACCTAATATTTTATCAATAATTATGAATATTGAACTGGATGGAATTGTGGTGTATTGTGGAGTTTCGGCGTGTAGCGTTCCCTATGTGAAAGTGAAGTTGATGGGTTCTTTACCATGTACCGGTACCGAAAGTACTACTGTCGAACATCAACAAGATTTGTTCATATTTGTCGAAAAATTAAATAATGATCAAATTTCGACATTGAAGATTGGAATAGCCATCAAGTTTGAAGTCGATCTGAGGTTGTCGGAAGAAGGTTTCTACGGTAATATGATCCATGTTAGTATCCTGTGAATATCGTGCGCAAGCTATGGCAGAGTACCTTCTTGCAAAATAGATCACCTATAAGCCTGTTAAATATTATTACAAACACGTTTTCAGCTAGATAGTCATAAAATTGTAAATTTCATTTAAATATATCAATTAATTTGTGTGGATTAAAATGAGCCATAACATTTTGTCAACAGAATTGACTCTACATACTATAGGGTCTTGGTCTGGTATCGACAAACTTGCACCTTCGGCTTCCTTGACGCTGTTCTCATACAATAATTTCAATTGATTTATATTCCAAATTGGTGCACAATATTATTTGAAGAGCAGCAACAATATGAAAAATAGCCACATGGAAATTTGTATCCTAACCTTTTTACTTTTTCATATCATTCCCATCAATAATATTCGTACGTCGCTCCGTTGTCGGGCACTAAGTGGACTACATGATTGACACACCTACACGCGTTTTGTAATGAACTTAGACGTACAGAAAAAAAAGAACGAGATTTCCCATCTTTAATGAGTGTTACACTCTATATTTACGTTTCCTTACACGGACAATAGTGTAATATCTTTGGCGGACATGTGTGAAATTAAACACTGACGGACTTAGATTCAATCATGTCTTGAACGGACTGTCCACCTAGTGCGGTTTTATGCAAAAACGAAGTTTTTCAGGAGTGTATCAGAAAAAAATATTTTTTTTCGGAGTCAGCGCGAAAAAATATATAAGTTGGTCATATTATCTCGATTGTCCGCATAGGACTGCCAAACACCCGAGTCCGCTTTAACATTTACTTACAGGTATGTGCGCGCGTGTGTGTGTATGTGTGCGGCGCGCGCGCGCCAGTGAACTCAATTCGTAGTATGAGACTAGCTGGAATGCGCGCTGAACAGAAAACGTGAAACGAAATAACAGAATATCTCTTTTCTCTCTCTTTTTTCGTCAAGCGTGCATGAAACGACGGAGCCCCGTTGATCAGAATATCTTCTTTCTCTCTCTTTTCTTCGTTCAGCGCGCGTTCCAGCTAGTCTCATACTACGAATTGAGTTCACTGGCGCGCGCACACGTGTCATTAGTGAGTATTAAGAGCCTTATACATGCTAATCACGGTACATTATAGAGGTATTGACACAACGAAAAATTTCTGTCGCACGAATTGTGTTAATTCATACGGAATTCCGCTACGCTCGCAGCGATCGTTTGAATACCTTCCACACCCCACCTGTGTCGCAACCTTACCGGAGGTACCCTAATATTGACGAAATTTTCAAGGGTTGTAAAAGGTGAAGAAATTCACCTAAGAAGATAATTTTTTTTTAAATAAGTAGAGCATGGTGAGTTGTCTATTTGTACCCGGTTTCAGATTTTTAGGTTAATACCTGATTCCTCTACGAATTTTTAAACATTGATGAATTTACATTACCTAGTATTCATGTAGTTTTCATGCTTAGTAATACCTTGCAACGCTCCTAGCGTAGATTATATCAACTGACACAACTCAGGCGACAGTAACAAACACGGCTAATATACGTTCGTGTCAATACCTCTATAATGTACCGTGATGCTAATTGATCTGATTTTTAATCATCCTGGATGTTACTTGCCTTTCTTAATGTCCTTACATATTATGCTAATTAGTTTATCTAATTTTTAATAATCTCAGATGTCAATTAATCCTCTCGAGTCATTCTTAATTATTACCTGGTGGAGTCTTTACACATTTTTTACCAAGTAATAACTTTCTTCCCTCAATAAACATTTTAGATAAGAGTAGGTAAATCATTGATAATACCTATACTGTATAATAATACAAATGAAACTTTTTTTCGATAGTATGCTTAGAATGGAAACTATCCTGAAGAGTTTTCTTTTAAATTTGGTAAAGGAAGGTCACTTGAAGAGAATCTTTATAGACTCAAACTTGTTAAATGTAATAATAATTGTGATGCGATCTGCGAAACCATAGGATAAGTTGCACTGGCGGGAACATCCCATGTAAAACTCGCCTCGGAATATAGTGATATCTTTCAGAGCGTGGATTTTTCGGCAGTATTACGGTTCAAATTCGGCGACAAGAACTCTATTTTCGGCATTATTCGGCAAAATTGAAAAAGCACTCGAATCAAAGGAAAAATGATAAATTGATAATGAATGATAAATAATATACAAATATTTTTTAAAAAATGGAAACAAAATTCATTTAATCTAAGAATTTAGTATTGTACATTACAACTAGATGTTTTTCTGCATTTTCATGTTTAAAAGAACGGCGACGATCGCTCAAAATCATTTTATATTCGCTCGGAAACCAGAGGAGCGTAGACATAGGCATTCATTCTGATTGGGCTCATTGATGTTTTCATATTAGTACCATGAAGCAAAGCTTCGCTGACATCCGCCAATTGTTGTAATCCTACATTCTTGGAGCAGATGTCCAATTTTTTTCGAAGTATCGAACCTCGCGATCCCGAAATTCCACCAATTTTTGAACGTACTTTGTCCAGCGATGCTAACTGTTCGGAGAGTGAAAGACCCCTAAAGTACATGTGAGAACAAAATATGCATTTTCGGCACTTTTCGGCAATTTACCTCAGTTTCAGCATTTATCCCACTTTCGGCATTTTTCGGCAAAATAAAATTTTTTTAACGAGCTCCTATTTGATTTTAAAGGATATGCCCATTACAGGAACGATTCGGCAAATGCCGAGGAATCCACGCTCTGGATGTCAACATGCAGTTAACCAAAATGATTTCTTTTGAGTAACACCGTGGCGCAAATATTCGGCAAACAACACAAAGATACATATTTGTGTTTATAGCAGGTGTAGTTGCGTATTGTGAAGGTAGGTTTTACACAGGGGGGGTCCCGCCAGCGCGACTTATGGTATGGTTTTGCAGATCGCATCACAATTATAATTATAATCCCTTCTTTTACAAGTGGGCTGGGGAAAGAATCTGGAGGGTAAATGAATGATATGCAGATTATGGACTGTACATATTTCTCTAATGAGATTTTTTCAAATTCCTGTAAAAGGAAGCTATTTGGAGAGAGTCCATCAGAGACTCGAATCGTCGTTTGATTTTTTCAATTAAAAGTGAAGTAAGAGGTGCGGTTCTCCTAATGAATTTTTCATTTGAATCCAGGAAAGAAAGCTTACTTTGCGAGCATATTGGAGACTGATGACGATATTAGAGAGTTTCTGCATAATATCTGTGGTTTTCAAATAACCAGCTTTAGGAACATGAGTCCGGAAATGGAGTTTCTTCCAAATGATTCACCAAATAAAAAATCATGATTTTTTTTTTGAGGTGAAATAATAATAATGAAGTTTACAATAACCTTGATTTTCTTTTATCTTATAAACCCAATTGATTCACCATCAACATCCTTGTCTGCCGCTCAAAATACAACTAGTAACCCTTTCGTATGTACGATCTGCTTTGAGCACAATAGGGCGGTGATGTTCCAGTGTGGACACGGATCACGTGGTGTCTGTGGAGCTAGATTGACGAGGTGTCGTATCTGTCGAGCTCAAATAACTAATAAGATATTGATATATTGAGAGAAAAAAAAACAACATTATTTTTCGCATGTATGATATATGATATGTATTCTCCTATCCAAATATTATTATCATTATATTTACAAAGTTTTTAAATCTCACATGTTCTCATTATTTAGTAAGAGTAGATGTTGTCGTCTTGTTTGTAGAATACTTGATACTTTTCGCACCAAGCTACAAATATTTCATTGATTCAATTTCTTTCTCAAGCGCTTTAATTTCTTCTCTAAGTGTACTCATCACATTTGCTAGGTATGCAATATTGACAGTATTAGAAGGTAATGAATCTTTGTCAACCACGATATTTCTAATGTAAATTGAATTTTTAGGCCCACTTGCTTCCAAAATCAACTTGTCCAATTTTTTTTCAGCTAAAAAGCTTGTAATTTCACTCTTTTGTTTTTCCATCTCATTTTTCAGGTATAAAATATTGATGGCGTCTGTAGGAAGTGAATCTTGATCGACCCGTACATTTTGAATACAAATACTTAGATGATGATGAATTGTCTGCCTCTAAATTCAATTTGTCCAAATTTTTCTCACTAAGAAATGTAAAGATATTGGATTTTAAGGGTATGCTCTACCTAGTTAGGTACTCACACACAGAAAATACACGTGTATTACACAAAATGGTGTCTTGCGGGAAGTGATTTTTGTCCACATATAACATATCGAATAATGTACAAAATGATTAGGAACGTGGTTTAATTTATTCTTGAAGTTGAGGAAAATACGGCTAATTCGTTGACAGATCGCGAAATATTCTGAATGATCTTCAGGGAACGTTTAGACTTACGTCTGAAGGGGCCATCTTTGAATCGTTGAATTCCAATCAACGAACAAAATTAGTTTGTGTGAACCAATTAGCCGTATTTTCCTAAGTTTTGTCTACATAAATACAAAGTTTCAAGATATTTCATGCTTTATTTAATCAGTTATATCTTGGGGCAAAAATCGCAACATGTGATACATATTTTGTGTGTGTCTACGTGTGAGTGACTAGGTAGAGCATACCCTTAGATATTGCTGCAACTGTAAATATTGATGGGGTGAAATTGAACGACCACTTGTATCATTTTTTCAAAATCTACCAAACTTGTCAACTTCCATTATTATTATTATTCATATTCAACTATCTCAGTGGAATGATGAAAAACTACTGATTACAAAAAAATAGAATACGTTTTTTTATTTAAAGTATTATAATTGTATAATCATTCTTCATCATCCAAGTATGAATGATTCCTCAACTATTCTTGAAACTTTAAGACTTGAAGCAGCGCGCATACACTGTTGCTAGTTGAATGCATATAATAAGAACAGGTGTACAAGGTCAATAGCTTTGGGACTGGAAGACTGCTTGCTCGCGGACAACCTATCATATCCAAATTGATTATAAATTTTCCTAACGCCTTCTCGCGACCTTTGCAATAAATAATGTCAGCATCTCAAGTAATTTTACGCAAATTTGAAAACAGTTGGTGTACTCAATGAGTCCATGCTACCACGTGATTTCATGATGATTGTTTTTAAGCCACAAAACACTTTTTTGCTCATCGTCCGGAAGAATTGTCTTATCAAACGGCGGTTTAGCCAAGAAATGCTGAACATTTTGCTCATATAGATTGACAATTGCCAACTCTTTAATAATAAATGAATTATCGTGACTAAATCCTTGAAAATTTATAATCATTATATTTACACATTTTAGCAAAACACATTTACACAGTTCAATGTTATAAGAAGAAATATCAATAAACCTTGAAAAAAAAATATTTATACAGCAATATTTCCAGTATCTTCCCAAGTATTTTCCAAAGATGGGAATCCATACCACTTTACAAGAACTTTATTACCCCGCCTCTTGACAATTCTATCTACCATTATATGTATCTGTGAGATTCGTCTTTAGAAGTTCCTCATTGTAAAAACACCCCTTTAGTACCTCCTCCCCCTTCACATTGATCAATTCATAGCTTACAGGACAGGTGGGCAGAATTTTATGAATAATGAATAATTCAGTGCTGAAATTAAGTGTGTACCCCTTCTTGAAGATGGTCTTATGGCGTCTAATTTGCACATGATCACCAATTTTGAAACGCACAATACCTCTACTACAACTTGCATGATTTTTTAAATGTAATTTACATAAAAATTCTTCATCTTGAGCTGTGATTTCTGCAGGCTTCATCTTACCAATAGATCTATGAGGGCTATTGTTATATTTATTCATTAACTCATCCAAAATACCGAGCCATTTATAAGACCTGTAGTTGAAAATTCACGCCGTATGATAATCTTCAAAGTACAATTAAAACTTCAGCAAGAAATTGAGGCTCTGCTTGCACAATCTCCATAACATTCTGAAGAAGACGCCTTAGTTTGTGTTGAAACGTAAATACATCTATTTATCGCGAAGTTTTTGTTTTCTGTTTTTTATTGTGCAAGCAGAGCCTCAATTTCTTGCTGAATTATATGATTTTCTCTGCACGACAAAAATCCTAACCTTTACAATTAAAATGTTCAACGACAGGAGCTTTCTTATTAGTACTATATGTACTATTGAGTTTAATATGATATTTATCGGGCGATGGACGTTTGCGCACATTCTGGAAAAACGGGCTGTCTTGCGCACAAGGGCATAGCCAGTTTGCGCACAATGTTAGCGTAAATTTTCCTTCCCACTTGAAACGGCACCACAGCCTGTGCCACTTCACGTTTGTTGTAAGCTTCATGATTATGTGTACCACTTTCTTCGATGACGGTTGTGAAAGTCGAGTTCATGTACAAATTAGCATTACACGTCTTCTTCATACAACGGCAGAATATATCACCACTTGCTAGAGTACGAAATTCGCGAAATATATAGTTACTAGCCGCTTGCGGCGGCTAGGCCTGCGGAGCCAGACAGGCTCACGCTTTGCGCTCGCTGGTTTGTTTATTAGTTTTGTCATGAGTCATGACAGACTCGCGCTTTGCGCTCGCAAAGAGCACGCCGCCGGCGGACTATCACTTGCTGAAAGATACCTACTACCTACGCGACAGAGCAGATTTTTATATCTCATGAGAGCTCATAACGTTTGAACTTTCAATTGTCAAATATGTATTCCCTTTTGCCATCTAGTTCACTGTTCCCACCAACACACACACACACACACACACACACACACGCGCGCGCGCGCGCCATTGTGTATTTACACACTAACACACATTGCTGTGCCAGAACTAGAGGATTACTACCTACTTATATCTTTGCGTGAGTAAATCATTTTTTCAGATTTTACACCTTAACCCCTCTTTTATACACCTTGAACGCCATGTGGTGTTACCCACAGGAACACTACACAGCGTTCTAGTCCAATATTATAATATCTTCCACAATGAGAACCCCAGTTCATAAACATGCCTGTTTCTTTGGATTCCGGTCAAGTTGGTCAAATGCAAGTTGGTCGAGTACCTAGTTGGTCGACCAAAGATGCACAGAATATAATCACTGAAAAAATTTTTATTTGCTTTGGAAAATAAGTTTAAAAATTGAAATGAGCTATAATATAAAAATGACTTGGTCACAACATTAAGAAACGAAGTAAAAAAAAAATTTCATGACATGGATCAAATTTATTTAATACGATATATTGTGGGCAATACCTCGTAGATACTCCAACACATCTTCTGTGTCTTCATACAAAATCACAACTGACTAGAGTCGGCTTTGAGTCGTTACAATGCGCCTCTTCTTTTCAGGCGGTGGGCCACCAGCCACATCGTTCTCCATTGTTACTTCACTGAGGGCTTGCTCCCTGTGGAAATTCTTAATGGTTTCCCATAATGACTCGTGGTAGCGGGTGCATAACGCGTCAAAACCACAATGCCAGCCCTCAAGAGCATTGTTCGTTCTAGGAAGGTCCTCGAGAGTGGCATCCTAACAATTCCACAAAGAAAGCGGGTATGATGGAGGCTTCCGACTTCGTCGGCTTCTCAATCTCCCAATCCACTCATCTTCAAAACATCCAACGGAAAAGACTTATCAAGGTAAAAAAGTTTTTCTTCAGGAGAAGCGATTTTTGAAAAAATTCTTGATTAGAGCAAACAAAGATAACTTTTAATAAAAGAAGGGTTGAACATAGAGAGCTGGGTCAGATATCATTCAGTCACAATTTTTCGGATTTTCTTAGTTTTCATCCCAGGGACTCTATCAATTCTTATGTAGTACCACTGAGCAGCACTGTAGCCAGATTCTCACATTACTATTTCTTGTAGATGTCACAAATCTGATGGATCTGTCTCAGTGTCTGTGGAGAAAAGACGTCTCAACTCCTCAAATTGAGAATCACTCAACAAAAGAGTGACATTATCAACCAGATCCTTCATACTGCTCAATCCACACAAATCATTGCACCAGAATGGTTGTCTTTTCAGATTTTCCAAGGCACGGATCAGAGGAAGAGGAAAAAATATGAAAAGTAAAATAATAAAAGTGAGGTTGAGTATCAATATTTGTAGAGATAATGACGCGATAAATTGCTTAACTGTTATTAATGGAATAGACCCAAAACTCTTACTCATCACGTATTCCCCTGCAGTCAATACCTAACCTTAGTTTTTCTGTTTTTTTTTCGCTTTGTTCCAGGGAATGATTTAATTTCAGTTTGCTCGTGAAGATGATACCGTGAAACAAGAGCTTTCCATTTCATCTAATGTATGAGTATGGTGAATTACTCGTAGCTTCAGGTATCTTATAGATGCTCAAATAACTTTTATTCCGATTTGATGTCATATTTTTAGAGGAATGTTTCCAAGATAACAAACGACGACTGCCGATTTTGACAACCCACACTGCACTGGAAACCAAATGGATAGACACGCCAAAGCATGGCGTTAATTGACGCACGTGCGTTTCTTGTCAAATCTTGCGAGCAGTAAGTCCACAAAAAACAAATACCTAATAATTCCTTTTTCAACCTTAGGTATTTTTTAGAGAGAAAATGAAGGTGATAATGCACTTACCATTATTTTCTCCATAACCCCATTCGTTAACCATGATTCTTAATTCGGTTAGAGACCTATTCAATTGGCGTTGTAAGTAGTAATGAATGTCGGGCGCAAGTAGATTCGCGATACACTATCTAGTCGTTGTATGACGGGAGTTGGTTTATACACACTATGAAGAAATGAAAAACAAAATAGTATTTGCAGTAATTAGAAGGAGGCGCACATTTTGATGTTTGAAACACATGGTAACATTTCCCCTCCGTTAACGCGCAATGAATGTTGGCGAGAATCTATTTATAATTTACAGATACATGTTGCTGTGATCATTCTTTGACACGACGCATGCGCTATATTGCTAACGAGAAGTCTCTACTGCACTGATCACTGACTGACAAGAACTCATTACTGACTGGGCTAGTAACAAGTGTTACAAGACGTGTGGAAGGTCTACACAGTGCCTAAAAAGTGATTCTCCCTCTTGTTGCTGTTGATACGCGCGTGGGAAAATTTCAATCTACGACGAGAATACTGAATACGCGAATACTGAATAGGCGTCTGTTTTATTTATACCTCCTTGATAATTATTAAATAAATTATAAATAAAATTCTCATTCCAAAATGAAACGCAGAAATTTCATCTGCGACAGACGAGTACTTCTGATAATGACGAGGAAAAGAGTAGCACAAGAAGAGATGCAAAAAGACCGCACGAAAAATTGAAAACACGAGCGCTTTCGGCTAATCAGCCATTCTCGAAGGTCGTCATTATGAATGACCGTAGCTTTATACAGAAACGTACCTATTGATTCTACTTCTGATAACGTAACTGAAAAGACTGATTGAAGTCAAAAGAAAGTTATAAAATTGTCGTACTGAATTGTATTCATCTCACTAGAAGAGACAGTCTATCTACAAATCAGAAGTATTATCGCTCGACAGTTTTTAAAATTTTGATAATACTTACTTCGCCTCGATTATGTATAATTTCGCGCTTCTACTGACAATACCTATCAGAATCAGTTAATGGAACTATTCACAAGCGAACAGTCTTGATGCTTGAAATTTCTAATAAGAAACTGAGGTGTAAACTTGTATCATGTAACTTAAAGGGAAAAATTTGTAGTTTTATAATAATTATATATTTTTTGTATGAGTATGTTGTATAGTAGATAAGTGATTTGTAAATTTGCGTCGTTTGCATTCTGTCAAATTTTGTTTCCAGCATACTATCTATAAACTAGGCTAGGTGGACAAAGTCCGTGAAGTAGATTAACTACAAATTGACTGTTGGGTAATCTATGAAATGGAGCAGTCAATTCCAGGTCAATAAAGAATCTGGAGGACTCGACGCAAAATTGGCTTGAAATGGATGTGACAGATGACTCAAAATTAAGTTGACTTACCTCATATCAACTTGATGATGTCATCGTCGATGTACAGGAAATTTTAAGTGTACATTGACGTAGATACAAGCCTCAGAACTTAACCTACACCGTCCCCCTCCCCCAAGGCTAGTTTTGTCCATAAACATAAATCAAGTCCCAACCACTATCCTACAATAGCCATTCTAGTCTACTATATTATGTAGCCTTGTACGTAATAGGAAATACCTAGGCTAGGATTATTATGTGTTGGGCTAACTATGAGAACAAATCCAATCTTATACTCCTACTTGACTGCCGTGCAAAAAATAATTGACGCATGTCAGCAAAATACCTTTTTGGTACCCGGTAAACAATTTGAAGCCCTCTGAAGCCCCTGGGAAAAACTACCGTCTGAAGCCCTCATTTGAAGCCCTGTTGATTCCCTGTTTCCCTCTTACTTCCCTGTTGAAACCCTTCGGTTCCCCGCGTTCAAAGGGCTTCAACAGGGACAAACTGAAGCCCTTCTGATTCCTTGGGCTTCATTTGGAAAAAACTACCCTTTTAATTCCCATTTGAAGCTCTGTTTCTCTTTTGTGTCCCTGAAGCCCGGCTTTGTATTTGAGGGCTTCAAGTGGGAACAATGTTTAGTAAACCGTTTGACAGGCAAACCGTTCGACAAATAAAGGCTCCGGAGTGCGATCAACTTTGTAAAACAAATTTGTGTTAGGTATGTGTTGCGCTGTAAGTACTCCGTATAATTTCCATGACCACGCTCAGCTATAATGAAGGAGGAATTTGGCACTAAGGATTATTAATCATTAATATCATTATTGCTCAGGATGAGGGTGGTAGATAAAAATCATCGTATCTTTACAAAGAGAAAGCTAGTCCATAAATTCATTCAAATCGTTGAAGTGCTTAAATTCGCTTTATTAGACCCAGATCAATGTTAAGTAGGTAGGCCTATACCGTGATATTAAAGAACACGGATACAAGCAAGTCTTTCATATTATTCTGACGTACTGCTGTATCGTTATAATTATCATTTCCTACAATCGAAGTTTTGTTTAGTAAGTACATGATTGACAAGATCAGTTCAACTGCTAGGCCAGTTTACTCGTTGAACAAAATAAGGAGTTGGCATCTCTTCAGTTTTCATAAAAGTTTTTGTTTGATTTAATCGGATCGACGATTAGTGGTTTACAGAGAACAACATATTTGGGGCGTGATACGTTGTTTACTGCAAAGAAAGATAAAAGTAATGACCGACTACTGTACCTCACAAAGAAAACAATGAATAAACATTGGGATTGTTTCTAAGTAACTATAATATTTGAACATGATCAGGTACATTTACGAACATGAAAAGCTTAACGAGAATAACTTTTCCTGATCGGATACACACAGGCCTAGGCCTACATCAAAATATCGATGACTCATGAATTCTCCTGAAGTACTACAGCTGAGGAGGAAGCTCACTTTTTAAGCGTTGTCTTTGTACAATCCTTTGAAATAATATCGTCAATTTGATGAAAATGTTCGAGTATTGAATACATCAGCCTTATAGAAAATGCGGGACCGTAATATTTGCTAGAAGATCAGACGAAACCGAATTCCCTCTTTTAAACAATTAGGTATGAATAATATAACTTAAAATACTTTTCTAATGTTTGCTAGGTCTTCTTGTGCAGTGGGTTAATCTGGAACAGGTTGTAGATGATGTTTTCAATATTCCAATGCAAACTCCCTTCTGTAGGTTTTATAACAGCTAAATGTTGACCCTTAGTATATAATATGTAGTCTTATTCCAACACTAATATTTTATACTTCAACTCACCTGACAGAAAATTCAAAAATTGCTGGACAGTGATTAGACTAAGTACTACAACTTCTCAGGTGAAAAAAAATTTCACTCTCAAGACTTCGTTTGTGATAATAGGTACCGCTAAATTCACCATTTATTTTATTTATCACGACGTTTTGAACAAGTCACTGTTCATTGTCGAGTTTGTTTTTTCACTCAACAAAGAACACCGACTTGTTCAAAACGTTAAATGGTGAATATAGCCGAGATTTTATTTGAAAAATCATTTACAACTCGTTCAAAACCTACTCACTGCACAGCTGTTGTGCAGTGAGTAGGTTTTGAACGAGTTGTAAATGATTTTTCAAATAAAATCTCGGCTATATTCACCATTTAACGTTTTGAACAAGTCGGTGTTCTTTGTTGAGTGAAAAAACAAACTCGACAATGAACAGTGACTTGTTCAAAACGTCGTGATAAATAAAATAAATGGTGAATTTAGCCGAGATTTTATTCAAAATATGAGGAGATAATTCACCGATAAAATTTAAACTGGGGTTGTAAATGGACCCTATTCAGCCAAACCCAACCAAGCGACATGATAACGATCTGGCGAAAAGGATAATCTCCACTTATAGTAAAGGAGCATTTCTCTAGATTGTTATCATGTCGCTTGGTTGGGTTTGGCTAAATAGGATCCAAAT
Organism: Aspidiotus rigidus; assembly: GCA_035079385.1. NCBI lineage: Eukaryota > Metazoa > Arthropoda > Insecta > Hemiptera > Diaspididae > Aspidiotus > Aspidiotus rigidus. The sequence continues at coordinate 6,355,736 of JAVHKY010000052.1, forward strand.
GATGTTTCCAATATTGGAAAGCAAACTCCATTCTCTAGGCCTTATAACTGCCAAATGTTGACCCTTACTAAGTAGACCTAATCTTATTTCAGTACTAAGGTTTCATAGACAGACTCAAAAACTAAGATCTACCTAATCAGCGGAGAATTCAAAAATCGCTGGACAGTGATTAGAAGAGGTACTAAAACTCGTCAGGTGAGGAAAAAATAATATAATAAATGGGTTGAAAAGAAAATTCTACTTTCGAGACTTCATTTGTGATTATATCCCAATAGGGATCAGGGAATGTACATTTCAATAGTTGGTTATTGGACAAAATATTTGTCTAATTTTTGTCAACTCTTTTGGAGCAGTGAGTTAATCTGGAACCAGTTACACGTTATGTTTCCAATATCCCACAGCAAACTACCTTCTCAAGGCCTTACAACAGCCAAATGTTGACCCTTATTATGTAGTCTTCTTTTAGTAGGTACTAAGTTTTTTTAATTGAAATTTTCCGGCGCCTGCATCCAATTGCTGGAACATATGGAGGGTGAGGTACAAAAAAATAATAAAAAGTCGAGTATAGCAATTGTTTTTGCCCAAAGTACAACCTTATATACAAACCTTAATCCAGTACTAAGATCTGTTAGAATCTAACAGTTAGATTGTCCAAAATTGTATCACAAATACTATCAAATATTTCACTGATTCTAAATGTTACCCAAGAAAATTTTACAATATAGTCTTTGAAAGATTTTTTGACAAATGACATTCCATTCTGGATGACTATAGCTAAATCTTTTTTATATGATTCAAGTATACCAATATTGACTGACATTTGATTGCAATTCTCCTGCGCCTGCATCCAAGTACTGAAACAGGAGAAAGAGGTCTACTAAGGTAAGAGAAAAGTAAAAAATCAAGTATAGTAATCTTTTCCGCCTGAAGTACAACCTTATGTACAAACTTTATTGCAGTACCTACTAAGGTTTGGACTGAGGTTGTACAATCTGTTTTTGTTGTCCGGAAATGTATCACAAATATCATCAAGTATTCCACTGGACCTGGCTTTGAAGTCATCCAAAGAAATTTTGCAATTGAAAATGTTTGGAAGATTTTCCGGCAAATGAGATTCTAGTCTGGGATATAGCTCAGACTTTTCAATACAAATTATGTATTTCATACACTTTTGAAGAATTTTCATTTGTAATTTTCTGGAGTAGGTATCTAAGTGTGGGGACATGTGGAGGGAGGTCTATGAAGGTGAGAAAAAAATAAAGAATAGTATAGCAATCTTTTCCGCCTGAAGTACAACCTTATGTACAAACCTTATTCCAGTACTATTTCATGGTAATTTTGACTGATTTTTCACTACAATTGAAGCGCTGCGTGAAAGGGGGGCCTCTGATGAAAATGTTAGTTTTGAGAAAAACGCATTTGAAGTTTGAAAAGTGTAATTCTTGGCGAGTACATAATGGAATGACTTCAAGCGCAGTAGGTCATGTTTTGCAGATGTTGACCTACAGCTGACGGTTTTCGCGCACTGGAAAGATGTTTTCTGAAGCTCTCGGTAGAGGACGGAGGCCCTTCTTCCACAGAACAATATTTTAGTATCATTATCTGTGTAATTTTGGTCATTTACAACCTGATTTTGGGATTGCAATGAAAAATGGTCAGCTACGGAGAAGAAACTCACTGATCAGGTGCGGATCCAGACGATCACTTGAGGGGGGAGGGGGACATAATCCAAAAAAGTCTGAAGGACCTTTTTTTTACATTTCCTTCCAAACTACAGATTTTTTGGTTTCTTTGGGGGGAGGAGGTTCGGGGGGGACATATCCCGTATGTCCCCCCGTGGATCTGCGCCTGCTGATCGAACTCCTACTTCAACGTTTTACAATAAATTAATGCGCAGAAACATCTAGTTTATTAATTATTATTGAATGAATCGAGGAACTAAAATACGTAAGCTGACTATTATATTGGCAATATTGTCTAAGTTAGCATGTATAAACGCGGAATGAGAGATTATAAAGCGCTCTAATGTCATTTTTGAGCAGTAAATATAATCAGAAGAGATCGTAGAACACAATAAACGCTTTTAGGGAGAAAGGGCCTAAGAGCCTAAGGAGGCCCTTCTTCCACGCAGCGCTTCAATTCTTTGGGGTTGGTATCATGCTGCCGTACAATTAATATTTGACGAACGAGCAGGTATTGAATTCCGCAAAAAGGTTGTTAAAAAACGAGTGAATATATGTAAGATGTAAAATCTTGACAAATCTGGCGATGCTGTGTTTCCACAGAATCAAATCAAAAAGTCGAGTTCCCGAAGGAAAGGCAGGTCAGCTGACTGCACTCGAAGGATAAACAGGACGAGAGAGGAATAGCGTTATATGGTCGGAGCTCCGAACTTTGTCCGTGAGTAGGAGAGTGACGCGCCTGACAGTGAAGAACGTTCACGTTCTTACATCTCTAATATATAAAGCAGAAAGTTTGTCCGTCCTCCTGTCCGTTTATAACTCGAGAACTACTGGGCCGATCGCTTTCAAACTTTCAGGATATATTGTCCTCATCCCAGAGTAGCACATAGACTCATAAAAATAAAAATTTGACGGGGAGGTGCTGAGTAATTTCAAAAAAGGGCGAAAACAATGACTTTTTTCAATATAAAGAAAAAACGGGCATTATCGAGTACTGAAACTGCTTTGCGCTGTACTAGCGTTAGACCTACGCGCGTTGAGTGGCGCCGTTTCGAAAATTGAATTATTGTGATAACTCGAGTATAACTCATTTTTATGAAAAATTGAAGAGAACAAAAATTGTAGCCCCTGTAATTTCCTTTCGAATGAGCCCGGTTCCAGATTTTTAGGAGGAAATTTTGTGACTACAGTATTCGCTGTACTTCCATACCAAGTAAGTTATTTTATTCACAGTTTTAAAAACACCTACATAAAGGATTTTACATCCGGTATCTCATACAAGAACCAATGTCTAGACACGGTGCGCAGGGTGCGCACTGCGTATGGGCTAGCGGAAATGACCTTTTTTTTTACCTGTTGTCCGTGTGTTTTCTTAGGGACTGGCAAAATGTCAATGGATTTGTCTGTATTCTGCTGCGATACAGGCTTCACGCGTTAAGTCAGCTCTCAAGTGAATTAGTGTGTAAAAAATTTAATTTGGTGATTTTATTTTCGTGCGACTCGGAATGTTGATATTTTATAAGTACAGTCGCAGTTTTTGGTGTCTATTTTCTTATTTTTGAACTGAATAGTTGTGAATTTTGCAAAACTCTTTCCACTGTTTCTTTTTTAAAAATTCATCTGAATTCCAAGATACCTACAAAACACACATACCTACAAGATACAGATACCTATAAAACACAGATATCTACTCAACACACAGCTAGCGGTCAGGCGCGCCGGAGGCGCGTCGCCAACCGCTAGTATATATATATATATATATATATATATATAAGATTTTTTTTGCCCACGCAACTCCTCAAAAATTACTGGTTGGATTCTCATGAAATTTGACCAAGTTGTAGTGGATTATCTGAAGTTGGGAATGTGAATTTTTTTCTTAGATTTCTCGAGTAGTTGAGTAACTCTCAATTCTCCTCAAATTTCTTAGTGTTGTTTCTCAAAAAGCATCATTCGTATTATTTTAATATCATTACATTACGTTGAAATGTATTCAAAATTATTGCCATGAAATTTTGGTATAGATTGGATGAGTGGTTTTTGAGTAATTCTCAAAATATGCGTATAAAGCCGTCGGGGCTTGTTCGATTTGAGTTCTTTTGCCTGAAAGGTAATGCATCATATATTGGCTGTAAAAACTTCTTATTACCAACCGTATATGATTGAATAAAATCAACATTTATTGGGTATGTTGAAAAGATGTTGCGCGTGAGCGATAGATTGAATAATCAGCCGAGTATATCATCTCAAATTACGTCAACAAAATGGTCAATTTTATTGCTTATCGCGTGATTTGGTGCTCACGAATTATCCTTTCTCTTTCTATTTTATTTTCTGGCACGAGACAAAAAGCCTATCAATTTCGAGCGTTATATGGCCATTAAATTATTTTTTAATTTTTGGTGTCATTGTGTGTTGAGATTTACACGTTATTATTTTCGACATGGAAAACGAGGTTAGTACTAATTTAGGTGGTGCTTACGCTGCTGCGTGATCTTTTTTATCCTTACTATTCCGTACCTTCTCCTTCTACGTTGATTAAGCGGCGAAGACGATCGGGAGCGGGGAAAAGAAAGGAACTCCTCGAGTGCATCGGGCTTTGCTCAACGATGGCTCGAGAGTGCGCTTTTTGGAAGTTTCGCGAACGGTCGCGTACGGACTGCCGTGAAAATGAATATAAAAATTCGTAATTTCTTGAGAACGTGCTCGTTATTTGGGTTTTTATACCTCTGTTTCGATAGTATAAGTTATAATTATTTCAAAGTTCCGACGGCGGGAAATATTTTCAAACTGCTTTCGATTAAGCCTTCTTGGAAAGTTTCGTCAAAAGCTGTATGTCGATTCGTGATCGGCATGCAGGATAAACCGATTCGAGTGGCACGAGTCAAAACCTTGAACTTTGTGGGTCCCGCCTTACGAGTTCCCACCCTCTCAGTTTTTTCGTGGTTGTTTTTACCCGAGAGGTGATTTGAGTGTTCGATTATGGACGGAGCATATCGAATGCCAGACAATGAGCTTTACCAACGTTTTGATGAAAAGGAGCATTGTGAAAGATGAAGAAATCTGATTTGACGATGGCAGTATCATCATACTTAATCAAGTTTGCTATCTAATATCTGTGATGTAGACGGTCAAACTACCCACATAACGACCAAGGATTTGAAATTATCGCCAATCTGCGAGAGCCGAACCAGCCGAAGAGGCGTAACCCATCATTCTCATTCGGTAGGAGAAATTTAGACAAATACTGATCAAGAGAGGTTGACTCTATTCGAAGGTACAAATAGGATACGAAGGTACAAATAGGATACGAGTAAACTATACGTAGCTCGGATAGGTCGAGAGGGGGAAAGGAGACAAAGGCTCACTCCTACCAATGAAAGAGCTGGATCCCTCTCAGCGGTCACTCCCACACCAGCTAGCTCAGATGGCGGTAGAACCTAATGGGACTCTTAAACGGAGGGAGTGAACTTCTCACATAGGAAAACGCATACTGTCGTTGATTCTGAGAAATTTGGCTTACACAAGTATCAAAAGATGATAGAAATAACTGAATGGAAACCAGACTCTTCGTTAGGATATACCAGCTTCTTATCTACACTAACGGTGACCAAAAGGGGCGGTTCGGACTACCTCTAAAACTGACTGATCAGGTCAGGAAACCAACTACGTAAGCAGGCAAAAGCGATCAAATAATAAACTAATTTAGGGAGCCGAGAAACAAACCTATTGTAGATGAGACCATGCGCCAATAATAGGCTCTTCACCCTACATGATTCACTGGTAGTTACCAAGCTGACAAAGCAAAAACCTCCACCCGATATAGGAATACTAAGAGGGAGGGGAGGGTCGGAGATGCATGATACACGCCTCTCAGGGGAAGAAATTTACCACCTATCGAAAAGGAACTCACGGCCGAAGCCCTCATCTGACGTCGAAGGTCTGCCTAGAAATAACTTCTCTGTAAATAACTGATGAAACTAAGGTGGAAAAGGTACGACGAATAATATAATTTATACGACCACAAAGAAATGATACATATAAGTGTACGATACCGTTATTTCATATTCCTAGACATTTAGGTAATGGACCTCCACGACGACGACAGGTGTAGCTTCCAAAGAGCTCTGATGTAGTCTTCGATTTCAATGGTGGGCGGAGCCGCAGACAATGAATATCGTCTGGCCGGAAGGTAGCTCGGATCCGCGGAGATATCCCATAGCCCGCAAATCCTCACGCTTCTAGGGATCGCGTTACCTCCCTTGTGGGCCATACTCCTCTGGGAGTGGCACTGGCTTATACTCGACCGTCGGCCATGTCACCGGATCTGAACTGCCTTTCCAGTAGATTTACCAAGGTTCGACGAACTTCTCTACCTTCGGGTGACTGGGGGCTAGGGCGGAGTCTCGCTCGACGTGAAGTAGAAATCTGTCGCACTTAGGCTATCCCTCTAAGTGGGCACTGCACCACACAAAAACACTATCACAATCACAAAATTGATTATCGCATCCCGGCTATCGCACGAATAAAGGGGCAGACGTAACGAATTATCACACCACGGGACCGAACGGAGTTACACATGACTACATGATCAGTTCTTGTAGGAGCACACATTTCTCGCACCAAAACGCTGGGTGTAACTGACTTCGGAAACCGCGCGAAAGCTCGACATCGGTACCGAAGGACAGTCAGGCACGCATCGCTGCGTCTCCTACCACCGAAACGAAAGGAGATTGGACGAATCAGTTTTATCGAGCAACATCACGCCACTCATTAAATCAAGGAGAGAGGAATATTCATAGTCGATAAGAATACCGACCACGAAGGACAAGATAAAAAAGGAAAAATAAATAATCTCTCATTCTATCCGAGCTAACAAGATAAAAAAGGAAAAATAATCTCTCATTCTATCCGAGCTAACTCGAATAGAAAGAGTAAGAAAAGACGAAAAGGAAAGAGGAGAGGAATGAAATTCGAATAGAAGGTAACAGTATTCGTTTCGTAGATAAGAGAAGCACACGACACACACACACACACATATATATACCTCCTAGCTCGGTATCGTTCACTCGAAACCCCTGTGACTTTACATATCATTTTAATTAATAGAGACGAATTCAATATAAATTGGCGTTTTCCAGTCTGCCGCCTACACGTAGTACGTTGTTAGCATCAAGAAATGGGTCAAAACTTACAAGTGGACTATGTTTATCGATATTTTTTCCCTTTTTCAGGTTTTTTATCTCATTTTGAAAGTGTTCCCGTTGTACTAACTTTATTAGAAGTGTTCTTGCTCGTTTCAATTCAAACGAAGTAAGGGGTCCTCTCAGAAATGGTCCAAACCAATGAAATTTCCAATAAAATCTCAGAACCCAAGCAGCCACTCGAATCATATTACTATACAACGAGAACCTTTCAGAATAAGATGTCTTAAATTTCACAAACGTACAAGTAAAATATTTTCGCGCCTGACGTTTGAGAGGTTGCACTGACGAAGATTGGAATTGAATAGCGGAGGAGAAGGGAGAAGTGTCACAGCTAATAAAATCAGGCCCCTTCCACCAAAGAATGTTTTCTTGTAAGGGCCAGTTTTACCAACTTTTCTATCGAGCGATTAATTCAATCGAAGATTGTAAAATCTCCGATTTCCATGAGTCTGGTTTTACCAAACCTAAAAAACTCAGTTTAATCAGCGATTAATGGGTCTAATCGGAGGTTAAATCAACCGGCCGCCCTAAGAGTGTTGGCGCAACCCCCCGAGATAGCAAATCTGCTGGATTATTTTTTGTATCGACGTAGTCCCAGGTTATAGCATCTGAATTTTTTTGAATTTTTTCAACTCGATTTGCTATAAATGGAACCCATCGCGTGTGAGGAGAGCTGAACCAACACAGAACAATTTGACGGTCGCACCATAGTCGAACTAAATCAATCTTAGAGTTTGAAGGAAGACTATTCTTAACCTGTGTAAGTAGGTCATTCAAGACAATAGCTCCACACAATTCTAACCTGGCAATCGAGAGTTTTTTCAAGGGAGCCACCTTCGTCTTAGCACATAATAGATGACATTCTACCCCGGCATTGTAAAAGGATCGTATGTAGATAGCTGCTCCGTACGCACGCTCTGATGCGTCAGAGAAATCGTGAATTTCAATACGATAAGGAGAGAAAGCGCAAATGGCGTATCGTGGAATTTCGATTTTTTGTAACAAAGGTGACTCCAGTGAAAATTTCCTCCAAGTTTGTAAATACTCATCTGGGAGAGTATTGTTGTCCCACTTGGTTTTTAATTTCCAGAGAGATTGCATGTAGATTTTCATAGGAACAGTTACTGGCGCTAAAAACCCAAAAGGATCGAAAATAGTTGAAATAATCGATAACACCTCTCTTTTCGTAATTTCCTTTGGTTCTTGTAAGTGTACCCAAATTTGACCAGATCAATTCCAATGTTTTTATAAATTGCTCGTTGCTAAAAGATACCGGAAACGATTTTTCTAAATTTTCTGGAGGAATTTTAACAAAAAAAAGGAACTCATGATCATCCCCTTCTTCTAAAGCAGCATCATTGCTGAGGTTCATGGCTAACGCACTGAGCTCAGCATAGGCCAAAAAATACTGATTTTCAATTTTTTCTAGGTCATTCAGCTCGTTCTTGGCTGATATTTTGTCTTTCAAAGTGATCGCAGTTTCCGCAAATTCACATTCCATTTCCGCGTCAAGTTGTAGCACGCGGAACTTTTCTTGATTCGCACAACAATTTTCACGTAGCGCTTCCATGTCACTCAAAATCACTTGGTTTTCCGCTCCCATGGACATAATTATTTTAATATTCGAAACCAAAACGTATATGGAAAACAGAAAAAATATTTTGTTGGAAACTATTAACACCAAACCGTATAAAATAGAAAACTTTGCTGTACTTACAATCCGGCCTGGAGGACCAAATGTTCACGTATATATTGTAGACAGGACAACGTGTGACTAACTTCTTCTTTGAGTTATAGGTACAGTGCAGTATGCAACGAGTCAGGATGATACATCCTGACTCACTCATGAACGACTCATAACACAGTTCATCATAATATCAATTCTATGTACGTTTTATGCTAGCCTCTAACAGGAGGCATTTGACAGAAGTTTTGATACAATTCTGTACAATCAAACTGGTTTGTACAAAAGATTTGTACTTTTGACGAAAATTATTACTATACTTTTTACTTGTTTCTCACCTTGGTGGGTCTGCCACAATCTGTTTCAATACCTTGATACCTAAACCAGAGAATTGTAGTGAAAAATCAGTCAAAATTAGCATGAAATATATGTGAAATATATTAACAAGTCTTAGCCAGGTCTGAAACTGAGATCTGATTTGTCAATGAATCATTCATGCTCTTGTTGTTCCAAAAGTTTTTTTGGTAACGTGTAGGCCAGATCCAGAAAGTCATCTGACAGAGATTTTGATACAATCCTGTAAAATCTAACTGGTTTGTACAACCTTAGTACAAACCTTACTAATGAGGTGAGGCTTGTAGATAAGGTTGTATTTCAGGGGAAAATGATTGTTACTTGATTATTAGTTTTTTCTCACCTCAGTGGATCTGCCTCACTCTGTCCCAATACCTTGATACCTACACCAGAGAATTGTAGTGGAAAATCAGTCAATATCATCATGAAATACGTAAAATATATTAACAAGTCTTATCCATGTCTGTCTGGAAGTGAGATCTGATTTGCCAATAAGTCGTTCAAAATTTTATTATTATTTCTGAAGTTTTTAAGTAACGTGTACTAGCGAGGCATCAGACAGCAGTTGCAATACAATTCCGGACAACGTAACTAATTTGTATAACCTAAATAGGAACCCTGAGTACAGAAATATGACTTGTACATACATGGTTGTACTCTCAAGAAAATGACACGCTGGGCATGAGCTGCGTAGAATTCATTGTCCAGAAGAAACCTACTTTTTTCCTTCTTTACAAAATACAGTCAAACTGCCGTATATTAGAAACTCTCAAGTTATTTCATGAATGATCAAAAAGCTAATAAGATCCCACAACATAGACAAGCAATGAAATGCAAAGAAAAAGGAGGTAATACTATTCATGAACGCAAATCTACGGATGAACATAATACTCCCTGCATTTTTCATCAGAGACAACAGACGGTAACAAAATGGAAATAGAGTAATACCAGACGTTTTCCGGAAATACAGGATAATCGTCATCTCTGATGTTTGTGATATTATATCCTGATGTTTTCATGCGAGAAAAAATGAAAAGTACCGAGCCAAATAGAGAGCAACCAGTAGGCTTTCAAGATGAAAATTAAAAAAAAGAAAACTGCTCTCGCTAAATTAAAACGAAAATTTACGGTGAAATTTAAGCGAAGCTCCTCCAGAAAAGATGAGGAGAAGAGAGAGAAGAAAAAAAAAGGTATATAAAAAAACGAAGTGGTTATATGTAGGTACGGTACCTACGGATAAAACGTTATATGTAGGTACGGTATGCGTCGAAGGTATTTGTTGGTTGAAGAGAATACTCTGACGTGTCTAAAATATGCCGTAGATCAACATATAAGACAGCGGACACTAAGCACTCGTGAGAAATACAATCAAGTGCTGCCTGTGGCACTTAGTATTGCTTCTCTGTCTTCACAATATGGCACAGAACAATTCCTCGAATGTTTGACTACATTGAAAAAACTTGAAACTAGTGTGCGTGATGGTACCTTTTCGAATGCAAGTGCTAGCTCATGTGTACCGCTCAATGGAAACCCGCCAGGTACGCAGGCTACCTCACAAAAATGTGACACCAATCACGGAGCATTATCACTCAGCGAGGGTGCAACTGAGGAAGCGCGTTGTCGGGTGGTCTTCAAGAAGAAATTAAAAGCCAGAGGTCGCCCGAAACGTGCCTCGAAACAGTTGTCATTCAACAGGACCAGCGCGGATAGAACGACGAAACGGAAACTACCGTCTCTTGACGGTGCTAAAGCACCAAAAAGGAGGAAATGCGTACCTGAAGATGAAAGTGAAGACGATGATGGTGAAGACGATGATGGTGAAGACGATGATGGTGAAGACGATGGAAAGCCCACTTGCCTTGTATGTTATAGTAAGATTACAGGAGGAAATAGATCGGCACTTACGTTCACAAAGTGCCGCTCCATGAAAGTTCACACAGCATGCTTACAAAAAGACGGTTGCCCTCGCTGTGATGACTTCGGGGATGATTGAAGTAGGTATCTCGATGAGTCCTCATTTTATTGTACTATTTTATCTGTATTGAAAGTGTTACACGTATTCCTATGTGTAGCGATATGAATTCAATTAATTACATGCGTGTCGTATTTGTCTCGTATGATGATTGTATTCCAGACGAATACATAAACTAGTATCGGACGGTCTACATATTATACGGGTAGATCTACAGCATCTTCCAGACACAAACATACCATACCTACATATAACGTTTTATCCGTAGGTACCGTACCTACATATAACGCCTACCATAAAAAAATATGAGTCAAATGGAATTTGGTATTGAAAATTCAAGGAAGCCTAGACCTAGATAAAGCTAGTATAAAGAAGGCCTGAACCTTCTATAAGTCTAGTATAATATAGTTTGAGAGTCTAAATGAGTTGAAATTGTTCCAAGTCCCTTTCATATCATATATAGCTCGAGAGTCGAAATTTTTCCAAGTCCCCCTCCGATCATATATAGCTCGAGAGTCGAAATTTTTTCCAAGTCCCCTCCTATCATATATAGCTCGAGAGTCGAAATTTTTCTAAGTCCCTCTCCTATCATATATAGCTCGAGAGTCGACATTTTTCCAAGTCCCCCTCCGATTATATATAGCTCGAGAGTCGACATTTTTTCCAAGTCCCCTCCCATCATATAGAACTCGAGAGTCGAAATTTTAACAGGAACCTGTTTTATGGGGGGCTTTTTGAAAAATTTGACGTGCGCCGTCCGGTGTCCGCCGTGCGCCGTCCAGCGAAAAACTTGTAAAAATTTCGACTCTCGAGCCATATATGATAGGAGGGGGACTTAGAAAAATTTCGACTCTCCAGCTATATATGATATGAAAGGGACTTGGAAGAATTTCAACTCGAGAAAAATTTAGACTCTCAAACTATATTATACTTGTGATGTAACAAGGAGGGGGAGAAGTAGAGTCTCCTTTCTGATACCAACATGAACTGTAGCATTTTAAACGAATGTGTAAAACCTATCGAGACAGCAGCCTCGATCAAATGATCTTGCTCATTCCGGTGAAGCTTACATCATAGACATAGCCAGGAGGCTACCACCGACCACTCCAAAGAATACTCAAGACTCTGATCCCCAGCCTATCCGACCAGGATAGGACCGCAGAGCCAGCTCAGTCGGAAAGCGCGAGTACTCATCTGAAGGGCGGGGTAACCCGAGGCTAGACCACAGATCCAGTTTTGGCATCACTTTTTGATATCACTCAGGCTATGCGAAACTTTTCTACGTGAGGAGCCTAATGTTGTACGCTGATTGAAAACTCCACCTCTTTCCAGACTCAAGGAATAGTCTGTCGTTATCATTATTCATCCTTCCTACTTCGTGTAGAAGACAGTACGCTCTTCGGTAGCGTAATGGGGTAAGATTGAGAAAGCTTGACTCCGTACACACACAAAAAAGATTGTGTGTGTGCAACAAAACAACACAAAACTACGAGAATTGGAAAACCAATCATACGGGCCTAAAAGGGACGAGACTATGGGACTGCTATAAATTTAGAAAAGAAAGAAAGATCGAAAAGGAGGGATACGTACATCTTGTTTAGGGATCGTTTGACGACGTTCGATATACTACGAATCGCTAGTAAGTCTTAGCTAGATCAAAGATCGAATAACTGCTCAACGAGCGAGAAAGGAGAAAATAAAAGAGACATTTTACACATAAACACAAAATTTTATTCGATAACTAAACGATAACTCGACAGAAAAGTTACGACTCGCTTTTCAATCGATGTACCGTCAACCAGCGATCTGAAAAATCAAATTAAAGTGCAAAATAGCTACTTATTTCGATGGTACACGCTATCATCTCGTCTATTCGTCTCTGTTTGCAGCTTTCCGACCGTTGTCGATATTTAAGCAGTGCAAAACGTGCATTACGCTCAGGAATTCTCGATTTCACTTAATTCGTTGACCACGATAATCTGAGCGCTGCTGGATCAGGATGTGTTTTTCTTGAAGCCGATGAAAATTTATACTGGACACGGTCACGACTCGTGAACAGTCTCGAATACACTCATTAAGAAGGCCGGATCGACGGCAGTTTAATTGAATGAACACTATTCGATATATCCGATAGCTATGGGCCACTTATCAAAATCGCCGGCACGTCGATCACAATAAAATAAACGCAAATTTGAATAAACGAGAATTTTATGTGCCTTTTCGATAAAAAAATATAGCTGTCGACTTTGAGGGCATATTCGATGCCGTCTTTTTCGATGACCACGTTTTCGCGTCCCGGAATTCTACACCCCAACGCGACCGCGATGTCGACGGGTGAACTTGCCACTCACGAACCGCCAAAATGAGCCGAAAGAGAACAGCAAAGATTCCCCCTCTAACGATACAATGTTCCGCTCTACCGATAAGGATTACACGAGAAACGTAAGGAGAAATTAAAAGAGAGAGAAACGGAGTGATAAGGAAAAGGTAGGAAAGTAGATATCTAGATAAAGCGTACCATACGAATCGTCGAAGTCGACATGCGGACGAGCGCAGTACAGTCACATACACCTTATCGTCTGAAAAACGGTCGTTATTTCACATACTAGGCTTATAGTAGGTCTAGGCCTTGCTTCCCTGCGTTCCTCGTTTAACTTCGTTAAGGAAGCCGTCGTTTTTCTAAGTCCCTCTCCTATCATATATAGCTCGAGAGTCGAAATTTTTCTAAGTCCCTCTCCCATCATATATGGCTCGAGAGGCGAAATTTTTCCAAGTTTTTCGCTGGACGGCAGACGGCAAATTTTTCAAAAAGCTCCCTATAAAACAGGTTCCCTGTTAAAAGAGAACAAAAAAAAAGATAGAAGAAAACCGACGCAAAGCAGAATCGCCGTTCAGGCTCAGATAGCCACTTCACTACGGGAAAGCTAAGCTTTATTTGGGCACTTAAGGTGCTTACTTTTCACCTGATTTCACGAGTGAAAATTGCAACTCGTAGTTTGTCGAGGTCTAACCTCGAATCTTTTAACTTTAGAGTACTCGGTGACAAATCGCTCCTGAGTACTGGGAATAGGATCAAAATAGACTTTTACAATGCCACAAGATGTGACTGCGTGAGAATCACTTTATTCAAATAATTCATAAGAAATGGCAGGATACGTGAAGGTTTCAGGGCACCTCTAAAACTCGAAAAGGAAAGAGGAGAAGAGTAGAATATGAGAGAGGAAAAGACAAAATTAATAAAAAAGGAAAGAAAATGAGGAATCAGAAAATTTCTTCACACATTTCGGGTCAATCTCATTCAGAAGGAAGATTACTGTCACTCTCCCTTCGATACGCAATCGAGTTAAACATCTACAATTTTTTTTTTTTTTGGAATTTTTTCCTTGTGACCACGAGCCATTTGAATAGAATAGAACGAATGCCTCCTATTCTATCAAACATCCACAAACTCGAAGGATTCGTAGGATGAGAGACAACGTGAGCAGTAGAACCACTTTAACTAACAGGAAAAGAATAGAAATTCGGTCGTGAGTCGAAGCGACCCCTATTCAAGATAGAAATTCTTTAACGGAACCACATTAGGCGGCAGCAAGCTCAAGAGCTTACGGAGGAAAATTCTTTGGACTTGAATGAAGAGTGGACACGAGAAAGATGAAGAGTAAGGAAAAAAACTCGCAGCCCACACAGTTAGCTGCTCGGAATTGCCTTCATTAACTCTGTTAATTGAGGCAAACAGGGAACCTGTTTTATGGGAGTAATCATGTGAGTGTCATTTTTTGCTTTTTGTCGTCTCAAGTAGAGTGAACTTCCTCACCACCTTGAGATCTCTTCTCTTTAGGTCAAATCCTGTTATCAGTTCGGAGATCTGATGACGTCACGATTTGATGACGTCATAATCTGATGACGTCACACGATCTAATGCCGTTACGATCTGGTGACGTCACGATGGAGATCTGTGACGTCACGATCATCATGCCATCACTATCTGATGACGTCACAGAGCTAGTAAAACCACTAATACAGATCTCCTAGATCTATAGTATAAAGGAAGCCTAAGACCTAGTACAGAGCTAGGACAAACTGCTAGTATAAGCTATTGATAAAGATCTTGTAAGCTTATGGTATGAAGGATGCCTAGACCTAGTATAAAGGAGGCTTGGACCTAGTATACGCCTAGTATAATACGTAGTATAAACCTAGTATAATATACTGCATGAAGCAGAGAGGATAAGTCCCCCTCCTATCACTTCATCAAAATTTTTCTAAGTCCCTTTTTCTTGCCGGACGGCGCCCGGCGGCCGGCGCCCGTCATTTTCCTTCAGTTTACCCCCCCCCCCCTAAAACAGGTTCCTTGTTAAAATTTTGAAAGACACACAACAAAAAAAGGTAGCCCTAATTCCACTGAAGGGGGACTACTGGCCGAGTAATCCTCCGGGATTAGACCTCTAGGTAGTCTTTCTTCAGGGAATTCACTAGAAAATAACTAAAAATTACGAAGGCTACAAAACTTCGACCAAACGTGTGACAACCGATAGGCCCCATGTACACACATTCGAACGATTGTGTATCCAGGCGTCCTAACAATAATTGCCCCACGTTGGGGGCGGCAATTTAAAAAGTCGACCCAGTGTTATGTGACGTTACAAGAAGTATGTTTGACCGCATAGTAGGCCACATATAACACAGAGCGACTCTCCAAAGAGTAACTCAGCATTCAGAGAACACCTCTCCGTATTGTAGTTTATATAGTTTTGAGGATTGGTCTCCGGAATGACCGGAACACACACTTTAACCAAAACTTGAGCTACAGAGTCTAGTCTAAAGCAGAATGAGTTTCAACACTGAACGATACGGAGGGAAGGGTCGCGCTTGACCGTATCTCAGGAACTTCGATTCTCATCTGAAGTGGATAATTTAGACTAAATAGGAGAGATAAGGAATAACCTCAGGGAATGTGTGTTCGAGTTAGCACTGCAGAAACAGCTAGTGTATCGTGTCAGTACTAAGTGTTGTAGGCCTATCTAAAAATAAATAAAAACAAGGGGGGGAGTCGACAATCGAATACCCGATCACGTAGTGTAGTTGAGATTATAGAAATTAGTCCGAAGCCGGAACGAAATAAAAGAAGAGGTTCGAGCTTTAAGACATACCCTATACGCCACTCACCCCCTGCCCTGGGTGTTCACGCTAACACCATCTTTTTTAAATTCGATCAAGCCAAAGATTCAGCGTAGCGTATGTTTTCATCCCATAATTGATGGTATCGCATTCGAGAGAATAAAATTGTAGTAATTGCGACGGGATATTAGTTCAATATGAAAGAAAAAGAGAAAAAAATAAAAAATAAAAAATAAAAAATGAGCAAAAGAAAAGAAAAAAAAAGAGAGAAAAAGGGGGGAAAAGGAGTAGTTGAAAATGAATAAATGATATCAGACGGAAGAAAACGAAAATTAATAGTGACGTATAAAATTAAATGTTCTACAAATCATATGAAATAGTAAAAAAAAAAAATAATAAAAATAAAACCTGATTACGCCGGCAGAGAATTCAGCTTTGAAAATCTGGTATGATAATTTTGGTGATTACGATAAACGCATGTTCACCGCTCATCAGGTTCAATCCCTCACTTTCGAAGGAATTTTATGGGGTAACATGCCTCAAAATTCCTGACAATTTCAATAGAAAATATTTATGGACGTCATATCACAAATACGATTCGTGTACAGTGGAAACTGCTAAATGAATATAACTTTGTTCCAACCAGAGGGAGGAACAATTGATTGTTTCAAGGAATTTGAACGCTTTCGATGTTTATTTATTCAAACATATAATCGAAAAACGAAGTTATTCGCTCGGATTATTGATATTAAAACTAAAAAACAATTCACAAACGTTCTAGAGAACAAATCGCTTAAAACTCGGTGTTTAAATAAGAATTAACGCACGGGAGTCGTTCTTACCATATGAGTGGTTTAGAACGAACTACCGAGAAAAAGATTTTACATGAAAGTTCCAATATAATACACATTATGACTAATCTTATCTTAACGATCATTGTAGTCCATCACCCTTCTCGTCGGTGAAAAAACATGACCAAACCGAGATTGAACAAAGTTGTACATTCACAACAGTTACAACTTTACATCCCCCCGCCCCAGTGAGCAACGGGGGACCCGCTTGCGTGAGACGGCAATATAACATTGATCGGACTAACAAAAAGACATGAGACCAACTTATCCCAGATTTCTGCGGCCTAGTTACTCCTGTAACCGTCGCTGTGATGAACTTTCTATGCGACTCAAAAACTCTCCGCGAGCTTTCGTCAGTCATTGCAGAAGTAGACACGTATAGGCAGCCCGTTTCTCCGCTGTACACCTACGTGCCCGACGACCCTTCCAATAGTTCCGCATGACCGTTCTCAGTGGAATACCGGACGCTATTTTCCGGGCTCAACTAGAAGTTTGACCTGACATTTTCAATAACATCTTCCTCCTCTCGTATATCCTCTCCTTCCTTTACTCTTACCATTTTACTGATGTGGTACAGTCCTCTATTGTGGATCTTCCTTCCTGTATCCACCTCGTACACTGTCTCAGATAGCTTCCTCACAATGGTGTACGGTCCTACTCGAATTTCGTCCAATTTGCTTCTGTTCAATTTATTGCCATTTTCCACATATATTCGCTCACCGATATTAAAAGAATCCTCTGTCTTGTTTTTATCAAAATATTGTTTATTCTTGTCGTGCATTTTCTTACTACGTTCGAAAGCAATCTTCCTGTCTTCCATTAGATTACTCGCTTGAATAAACTCACTGGGTACCAATTCTTTTGTTATACCATTCATTAAATAATTAGGAGCAAAGCCGGTCGATGTGTGTATGGTTTCATTATACTCCCGGCTGCATCTATACGCGATCGTACACCACGCTATCTTCCTCTAACTTTCATTGGATCTACATCTCATCCTGTTGACCAGTGTTTGTCCCGTCCTTTCATTCAAGCCATTACTTGCCGCGTGATCGACCGCGGTGAATATGTGAACAATTCCCTTCTCTCTCAGATAATCTTCGAACTCATTCGCACTCAGACCACCATATTGATCGGTGAGTAATATTCCTATTGGGTTTTCTTTATGTACTTTATCGACTAATCTTATAAATTCGGTCGCATTTTGATTTCTTGAGGTGCGAATATAAGCATACCT
This sequence comes from Aspidiotus rigidus, assembly GCA_035079385.1. Classification (NCBI taxonomy): domain Eukaryota; kingdom Metazoa; phylum Arthropoda; class Insecta; order Hemiptera; family Diaspididae; genus Aspidiotus; species Aspidiotus rigidus. Next base: position 6,373,841 of record JAVHKY010000052.1, read on the forward strand.
GGTAAAATGGTCCTCGAGTAAGTGTAGATATTTTTTTGTCGATCTTCTACCAGCAAACCCCCCTATTGTATCTAAGGACATGATTTCGAATGGACGTGTAGCTGGACCCAACTGTCCCATTAGTCCAAAATTTCACCCTTTACGACTCTTATTTTTAATGCATACCTCGCAGCTGATGCAGTGCTCGATGATTTTTTTATACATATTAGGAAAATAAAATTGCTTCACTAGTAACGCTATCATCTGACTCGACCCTATGTGACCAAATCTATCATGAATTGTCTTTATAATCTCATTTCCTGCTCGCTCATTTAATACTATTCTTTCATTTTTTTTTATCTTTCGGATTATCACGCCATGCCTCCTTTCGTCCCCTTTTTTGATCTTTATCCCCTCTTGACCGTGTTTTATTTCATCTAGAGTCAAGGTATTTATCATTCTCAGTGGCTCCATATCATCTTTTCCTTCATCACTTTCTAAGACGGGATTTCTCGACAGACAGTCCGCCTCCTCATTATTTTCACCAGGTTGGTATTCTATCTCAAAATCATATTGTAGGAGGTAATTTGAAGTGTCGCCTAATTCCTCATCCGTTCTCGCCCTTAAGTTTAAGTTCGCCAAAGGTTTATGATCGGTCTTTACTTTAAATTTTCTCTTTATTAACCAAAATCTCCAGTACTTTATTGCTTCCATTATCGCTATTAATTCTATGTAAATTGCTTTCTTTTTTTTCTGCGTCTCGCTAAGTTTTTTTGAGAAATAAGCTACCGGTTCTTCCTCTCCGTTAGGCTGTAGTTGTTTTAAGACGGCTCCCACCCCTACTATGGATGCATCAGAGTATATTGTAGTGGGCAGGTTTGGGTCAAAAATTGCTAGGGCGGGTGCGGAAATCAAATATGATTTTAACTTCTCAAACGTGTTTTGACAGTCTTTGGACCATTCAAACGAAACATCCTTTCTGAGAAGCCGGTGAAAAGGCTCCAAGGTTTTTGTTGCTTGTGGTATGTATTTATGATAAAAATTTACTTTCCCCAAAAATTGACGGATGTTCTTTTTATTTTTCGGGACAGGGAAGTTTTTCATGGCTACTAAATTATCCTTCATTGGATGAATCAAATCTTTCCCAATCACGTGCCCTAAATATTGAATTTCCCTCTGTGCAAACTTACATTTCACAAATTTTAAGCGGAAACCCTCCTTTTTAATCGCCTCAATTAAGGCCCTTAAATGTTGCACATGCTCCTCAAACGTTTTTGAAAAGACCAGAACGTCGTCAATGTAATTACAGCAAAAACCTCCCAAATTATTCCTTCTGATTATTCCTGAGAGTATCCGCTGAAAAATTGCTGGCGATGAACGGAGACCAAAAGGGAGGGAGCTCCATTGATAGTGTCCCTGTTGGGTAACGAACCCTGTCTTATGCCTATCTTTCTTCCTAATGAGTATTGACCAAAAGGCCGAATTTATGTCTAGTGCTGAAAACCAAATACACCCCCTTGTTTTTGGAATGATGTCATCAATGATTGGAAATGGGGTTGATTCGGGAATTATTAATTTATTTAGTTCCCTGAAATCTATGCACATACGGGTTTTTGTCTTTGTACCCCCTTCCCCTGTTTTTTTATATGACATTGTGACCGGAGCTGCAAAAGGAGAGCATGACTCCTCAATCAAGCCGTATTTCAATAGTTCAGCCACCTGCCTCTCTATCTCAGTCTGATCTTCTATAGAGCATCGGTATGGTTTCTTTGCAACATATCTGTCTTCTGATAGCTTGACACACGCTTTGTAATTTCTAACTGCCTCTATGTCAAACTGGTGTTTCGCAAACACCGATCCATGTTCATCGACCATTTCATAAATAATTTTCCTCTTCTCTCTGTCTAAATTGTCAACTTTCATGTCGAACTCTTCTACTGGGATGGCTTCATTCCAATTTATTAATATTTCTTCATTCATTTTCTCATACCCATTTTTCTCTCTGACGATGCTGTCGTGATCTCCTTTTGTTTTCTCCATTTTCCTCAAATTCTTCTCTTCATTTCTTTCTGTTTTATTGCAACTCTCTTTTCCTTTTTCTCCTTCTCTTATACTTTGGGAGATTTTCCCTTCACAATTCTGTTCTAACCTGAACTCGTAAATGGAGTCCAAACCAAGTACAATATCATACTTGAATTCCTTCCTATCAATAACAAACATTCTCTTTTTTTTTCTCCATATTAAAAATTTTGTATTCACTGTTGTAGTCCCTAAGATACTATCCTCCCCCGACATTGTTTTAAAACGTAAATTGTGCGATTCAAACATTTCCTTTTTTAATTTTTTGAAAAAATTAGACGAAATCATCGTTATGTTAGCTCCGGGGTCGTAAAGCGCCAGAGCTTTTTCGCCTTCAATTACTATTTCAATCACAATGAGCGGGGGCAAAACTAGTTTTTTAATTCTAGTTCTTCATTCATTTGTCTTTCTAACTGTGTGTTATTTGAAATCTTTACAGGTCCCTGCCTTTTACCCTCAGCTTCCCCTTTTTTAATATAATTCACCCCTGTTGGATTATTCCAACAAAACTTTTTGGGATGCATCCTCCCTTCCTTTCCCATTTTTTTGCAGAACCTGCACGGTTCGTGTTTTCTAGAATTATTCTGAGGACTTGACTGAGAACTAAGGTGAAAATTACTTTTTCTATCGCTCAATCCCGTTACTCCCAGGGGTTTTCTTTCAAAATTTTTTCTGAACCCTGTTCTTCCCGCCTCTATCTGATTTAATTCGATCGTTAGTTTTTCCATTGTGTTAGTTCTTGCCCTGCTGATTTTTGATTGGGCGAAAAAAGGGAGACCGACTACAATCATGTTCACACGGGACAATTCGGGCAGACCCGGGTCTGCGTCCAACAACAAATTATGTTTTTTTAAAGCATATTCTATTAACAAGCCTGAAAAATATCTAAAATTATACGCATCTGTAATTTCGCTCCATTCTTTTGTACCGACCGTTACTTTAAACTCCCATTTCCATGTGCTCCATGCGCCGTTACCAACCGTCTTTTTCATGACCATATACCATTCGGCTGGGTGACCCTCGAGAACCAGGCGCTACACGTCGGGGTATTGGTCCAACTCGACCTCAATCCTCTCGCACTCACGTTCAAATAGATCAATCCAAGTGGTTGCGTTAAAATTTTTCCCATTGAATTTCTCCAAAATCAGTTCTTTTTGAATATGATGAAGACTTCTCTTCTTAACCGTTATAGCTTCCGTTGGCTCCTCATTCATACTGATCGATTCGTGAACGAATTTCACTCTTCCTTCTGGCAGATATTCTCCTTGAAAACAAAAATTTTCGTCCTCGTCGAAATACTCATCCAACGTTTCTGTGCATTGGATTGCGCGACATACTCTTGTGAGGTGCCGCTTCTTCATCGTGTCTTTCGCATTTTTTATTGAATCAAACTTCAGTAGATTTGGATGTAATGTGATCACCTGTTTACCTGACGGAAAAATGTAGATCTCAGGTTCATCGGCTCGCTGTATGGCTTTCACGTTTAATACTGTCGTTTTGCTGTCTTCGTCGGCGGCTTCGGTTGCTAGGTGTATTTTTACTTTCACGTTATCGCCCATGGCCACTTTAATAATTGAAACATTTTTTTTTTTTTTTTTTTTTTTTTTTTTTTTATCGGACACGAATTCCCGAAACTTTTTTTGATTTATAACTTTGTTCCAACCAGAGGGAGGAACAATTGATTGTTTCAAGGAATTTGAACGCTTTCGATATTTATTTATTCAAACATAAAATCGAAAAACGAAGTTATTCGCTCGGATTATTGATATTAAAACTAAAAAACAATTTACAAACGTTCTAGAGAACAAATCGCATAAAACTCGGTGTTTGAATAAGAATTAACGCACGGGAGTCGTTCTTACCATATGAGTGGTTTAGAACGAACTACCGAGAAAAAGATTTTACATGAAAGTTCCAATATAATACACATTATGACTAATCTTATCTTAACGATCATTGTAGTCCATCACCCTTCTCGTCGGTGAAAAAACATGACCAAACCGAGATTGAACAAAGTTGTACATTCACAACAGTTACAACTTTACATGAATATCTGTCCCCTTCCCCTCCTCTCAAAGTACGACTTCAAACACTAGCAATGAAAGATTCAGTATAGTCAAGCATAGGGCATGTATATTATACGATATAAATGAAACGAGTACAGCTTTGATAAACATAGATAAATTTCTTCTTCAGCACGTTGCCTTGTCCTTAGACGGTTTCTTCTTCACCTGACGGAATACAAAAGCACACCGTCAGTAATGTCAGCGATAATATGGACGTTATTAGAAATATACGAGTATAGTATGATACGTCCCGCACGCGCCGGATACTACGGTAAATCAGGCTAGCTAGCCCTAGAAGATGGACCACGAGTCCGACGAATAAATTTATGCGCTATAGAAGCGCTCATTGAATATTATTTCATAATCGCTAATCACGATGAAAATGGACGTACCTAGGTAAATCAAGTCATTCATTTTCGCAGCCACGAGCTGCTGGTATTATATATGAGTATGTATGCGAAGGAACGAACGTAAAAATATTAAATATATTCAATTCCCGCAGCCACGTGATCTTCCAAATTTATAAATTATGTACAAATATATTACACTGACCTGATTAGTATCATCCATTTCACCACAAGCTTTCAGGACACGAAAACGAGGTAATTAGGTATAATAACACGACGACAATTAGAACAATTCGAGCAAACAAACGAGAGTAGATATGTAAATATCGGAATACAGGACGAGAGTACGCAAATCACACCGTTTCATACGAAATCTCGAGCAGGTATGATTTATTGTAGGTACCTTGTACGGCCGATGAGTTCAGCCTATGTGAGTAATCGCCACATGCAGGACTTTGCATGCAGCGGTAAGGAATGATTCAGGGGGTATGATATGATTAATCTTGGCAGTGCCAAATGTACGATATTATGCGTGATCTTGGCAGTGTCAAAGTCAACTATTTGACACTTTCAAACAAGCGCTTGGTGGTCCTGATGCTGCTAAATGGAAAGACGCTGTACAACAAGAATTAGATGCAATGAATCGTTACAAAGTCTGGGAAATTATTCCTCGACCCAAAGATAAGCAAATAGGCTAATACCTGTGAAATGGATATTCTCAATAAAATCAAATGGTATCTACAAAGCAAGATTAGTTGTAGCGGGATGTCGAGATAAAGAACAGTACTCTAAACTAGATACTGCATCTCCTACTCCCGCAGTAGCTACCATTCGTTGGTTCTTTGTACTAGCATCAAAATTTAGCTGGCTGATGATCCAAATAGATTCACCTAGTCAATGCTTTTCTTAACGGCGAAATTGACTGTGAAAAATATGTGACCTCGTCTACAGAAACCCACCTTAGTGTTAAATTACAATCAGGAGAAAAGGGATCTTCCTTCCTCTGTAAAAGATCCTTTTCTCCTGGTCGATGTTCAACGCTAAAGCGGGTTTCTGTAGACGGGGTCACATATGTATATAAGTTCGTAATGAACAAAAATGAAAACTTCGATGATGCACGTAAATTTTATTTCAATAATTAGCGAATCGATACGAAGCTTTCGACGACGCGACAAGAACTGGTCATAATTATCAGGAAGTACCTAAGAGTGATACAACCACGTACACGTTTATACGTGCATCAATGAGCAATATACAATTTTAATTTAAAAACTAGATAAGCGATAACGGTATGGTATGCCTGAAATACGGTCGCAGTGGCGAGCGGAACTTCAATCTTACATCCCCTTACCGAGAGAGCAACAAAGACACAAATTTCAGAGATACCTTTATCCTAAGGAAATATCCTAAGAGGTCAAGGAAGTAAATGGAAATAGTTTACTAATATGATAAAGACGCTGTTTTTTTTGTTTATTGCCCACGTCAATAAAGAAGAGATTATTTGATACTTTTTTTGAGATTGGATAGGGACCAATTCTTACCTCATCCAACTTTGCGCGATTTAGCTTATTTCCATTTTCTATGAATACGAGGTCCCCTTCAGAGAAATTATATTTGGTAGACGACTTGTCTAGATAATTTTTATTTCTATTATGATCAATTAGAGAATTTTGGAAAGCTATTTTTCTATCCCGAATATGATTGCTTGGTTTTTGCAATTCATGCGGTAGTATTGAATTCATTTTACCATACATGAGGTAGCTTGGCGCAAATTTTGTTACACTGTGAGGCGTGTCATTATATTCCTTTATACATTGGTGAGCAATATTTACCCAACTCTTTTTTTTATTATTTTTTTCATTTATTCGACAACGTATCCTATTGGTTAGTGTCTGGTTTAACCTTTCGTTAAGACCATTTGAAGAGGCGTTGTCGACTGCTGTTACTACATGTTTAATTTTTTTTGAATCTAGGAAGTTATTGAATTCTTCTGAAGTTAAACTCCCATATTGATCTGTTAATAACAAACCTATAGGGTGTTCACCACAAACATTATTAATTAATTTGACAAACTCTGAGGTTGTTTGATAAGTAGATGCCAAAATATAGGCGTACCTTGTAAAGTGGTCAACCAGGAGGTGCAAGTAGCGTTTTGTTGACCGTCTGCCCCCAAAACCACCAATGGTATCAAGGGACATGATGTCAAAAGGTTGTTTAGCTGGCCCAAGATACCCTAAACAGCCTTTATCTTTTTTTATTCTTGTTTTATTTTTTATGCAGACTTCACAAGTACTGCAAGTATCCTCTATTAACTTGTACATATTTTTAAAATAATAGTTAGGTCTTATTATATTTATTAAATGTTTCGTTCCAATATGACCGTAGTGTAGATGGGTGTTTTTTATCAATCTACCTCCAAGAGCCGAGGACAAGTGTATCCGGGACTTATTTCCCACATTTCTATACTGGATATTGTTCCTATCTATAGTATCCCTTTTAAATAATTTCTTTTGATCATCAATTATATCATCGATGGTCAAGAGATTGATAGTACGAAGGCAATCTTTTAGGACACATTCGTTGGGATCTAAAACTGGATTGCGTGAAAGACAGTCTGCCTCAACATTCATAACTCCAGGTTTATACCGAATATGAAAGTTGAACTGGAGTAAGTAATTCAACAAATCCCCCAACTCTTCATCCGTTCTTGAGGTAACTTTTAGGTTTTCAAGGGGCTTATGATCGGAAAACACTGTGAACCTCCGCCCCAATAACCAATATTGCCAGTATTTTACTGCCTCACGAATCGCGATGCATTCAATATAAATTGCCTTTTTCTTTTTTTGGCATTCATTGAGCTTTCTTGAAAAATAAGCAACCGGTTTTTCGCAGCCATCCCTTTGAGGCTGCTTTAAAACGGCACCTACTCCTTCTAAACTGGCGTCGGTATAAATGTGTATAGGGAGGTTTTCATTGAAGACTGCTAAAATGGGTGAAGACATCAAGTAAGATTTTATATTATCAAATGCTTGCTGGCACTCCTTGGTCCAATTAAATTGAACATTTTTCCTAAGAAGATGATGAAATGGTTCGAGCACTTTTGCAGTGTTGGGAATGTATTTATGGTAAAAATTTACCTTTCCCAGGAACTGTCTTATATTTTTTTTTGTTGTGGGGTTTGGGAAATCACGTATCGTTTTTAAATTATCTGTTAGTGGTCGTACAGTATCTCTACCGATCACATGACCGAGGTACTTTACCTCCTCCATTGCAAATTCACATTTAGAAAATTTTAACCGGAATCCCTCCTCCTGAATTGCTACTAAAAGAGTTTCAATGTGTTTCAAGTGTTCTTCAAAAGTGTCTGAAAAAACAAGGATGTCGTCGATGTAATTTACACAAAAATTTTGAAGATTTCGTTTTCTGATTATTCCTGCTAAAATCCTTTGAAAAATAGCGGAAGCGTTCTTGAGACCAAATGGCATACTTAACCACTGAAAATGGCCACTTTGTGTAATGAAAGCGGTTTTTTGACGATCTTTGATCCTCAGGGGAATTGTCCAAAAAGCTGAATTTATATCCAGTGACGAGAACCATTTCTTTCCCTGTGTTTGAATAATTAAATCATCAATCAATGGGAACGGGTAGACTTCGGGAACTAACAATTTGTTGAGCTCCCTGAAGTCCACACACATCCTGTTTTTTATTTTTTTGTCCCCATCCTTCTTATATGCCAGGGTAACTGGAGAAGCAAACGGGGATGTGGATTCCTCAATGATTCCATTTTTTAACAATTCGGAAATCTGTGCTTCGATTTCTTTTCTATCCTCATTAGAACAACGGTACGGTTTTTTTGTTATGTATTTATTTTCAATTAATTTAATATTTGCTTCATAGTCTTTAACATGACCTATGTCAAATTTATTTTTTGCAAAAGAAGAACCATGTTTATCTACAAGCTTAAAAATTTTGTTTTTCTTTTCGGCATCAAGATGCCCTGTTTTAATTTTGAATTCCTCAACAGAAATAAACTCATTCCAATTCACTAACATAGGTGAATTTGTGTAATTGTGATGAATGGGTGGGTTTAGATCATGGTTTAGGCAGTTTAAGGGTTTTTGGGATATTTGACCATTTTCATCTTGGCAAAGCCTGAATTTTAAGATATTGTCTAAACCTAATAAGATGTCATATTCAAAGTCTTCCCTATCAACCACAAAAAATCGAGTTTTTTGTTCAATGTCAAACACTTTCATTTTTAAGAATACTATTCCTAGCAACTCGTCCGCTCCACTCATCGTTTTGTACGAAAATCTTTTTTTGTAAGCATTATATTCATTTTTTATTTTTTTTAAGAATTTTAAATTTATTAATGTTATGTTTGCGCCCCCATCATAGAGGGCCAGTGCTTCAAGATCTTCGATGATAGTGTTTAATTTGATGAGCGGAGGGATTTCAAGTTTTTTTGATCAGCAACTTCTTGATTAAAAAAATCTTCCATTTCAGTATTATTGGCAAGACGTATGTTTTTATCTTTATCCTTTTCAGATTTTTGTAATTTCCATTTATTCTTGCATTCACTTTCAGCGTGTAACCTTTGGTATCCTAACTTCTCACACACGGGACAGAATTTACTATCCTTATTATTTTTATCATAATTTTGGGAGAAAGATTTTCCCTTAAATTCGTTTTGTCTGTTTTTTATGTCTTTGTTAACATTGCTACTATACTTAGGAGAGGAAGTGTTTTCACCTAGCCGGTTAAGTTCAGCGAGAAGTTTTCCAAATGTATCAACAGTTTTCTTGTTAATTTTTTGTTGGATGGACATGGGTAGCCCTATCACTGTCAATCCTACCCGTGATTTTTCTGTGAATTCCGAGTCAGCATCAATTAACAAATTCATTTTTTTAATAGCGTATTGTGAAAAAGAAGTCCCGCTTCGCCACTTATAATTAATAGCAAACCATACTTCAGACCAACCTTTTTCGCTGAAAGATTCCAGAAATTTTGAACTCCATTCCTCCCATGAGTCCTCTCCGACGAGCTTCCAATTGGCCTGGAACCATTCCAGTGGTGAGCCTTCAAGGAAAAGGCGAAGAGCCTCCACACGTTGGTTAATGCTGATTTTGAGTCGATCACATTCGGTGACAAACGTACGCAACCAAACCCCAGCGTTCTGGTTCACCCCAGTGAATTTTTCTATCACCATGTCTTTTGTGATGCTTTGGAGGGAACGTTTTTTTTCCGATGTATCGATCTGGTCTGAAGTGGGAACGGCATCCTGTGGCGTTGATTCCTCCAGAAACCATTCATCATAAATTGGATTATCATCGTCATCGAAATAAATTTTTCTCATTTCTTCCGAAAGTGTGACTTGGACCCGACGAAACTGACCACGTTTCTTAATGGCTTTCATTGCGTTCTTGATTGCTGTTAATTTCATTAGTTCCACGTGTGACGACAAAAGATATTTTTCTTTAGGGAAAAGATATACTTTATCTTCCCCATCTATTTGCAATGACCGAACAGCAAGCACAGAACTCTTATTGTCGGCTGCTGTTTCAGCAGATAACAAAAAACGAACTTTCATTTTAAATTAGTTGAAAGAGATTTTATGTGAGTTACTCAGCCGCGAGAGAATAAGTATGTTACGAATTTAAGTATCGATTTATAAGTTCGTAATGAACAAAAATGAAAACTTCGATGATGCACGTAAATTTTATTTCAATAATTAGCGAATCGATACGAAGCTTTCGACGACGCGACAAGAACTGGTCATAATTATCAGGAAGTACCTAAGAGTGATACAACCACGTACACGTTTATACGTGCATCAATGAGCAATATACAATTTTAATTTAAAAACTAGATAAGCGATAACGGTATGGTATGCCTGAAATACGGTCGCAGTGGCGAGCGGAACTTCAATCTTACATGTATCTGTTCCTCAGGGAATAGAATCCAATCCAAGAAAATTTGTGTCTAAACTACAAAAAGCTCTCTATGGTCTAGCTACGGCACCAATATGTTTTAATCGCAAAATAAACTCCTACCTGAGATCAATCGGTTTTACTCGCAATGAAAGAGAACCATGCCTCTATATCGAACGTACTATAAATAACAAACAGTTCACAATATTAATTATTCATGTAGACGACATTCTTTTGACAGGGAGTGATACCTGCTTAATAAATGAAACTGTTGATGCTTTTTCAAACACGTTTGAAATTAAGAACTTGGGATATCCCAAGAAATTTTTAGGTATCGAAGTTGAGAAACATGAGAAAAATATTTTCTTACATCAAAAATCATACACTGAAGCAATTATTCGTCAATTTTACTCGCCTGAATTATCCCAACTCCAGGTTACTAAATGGTCCGCAGTACCAATGCCACCACTTAATACTCATAAAGAAATAAAAACGCTAAAGGCCGAATTATTTCCTTATCGTCAGGTTATTGGTGCTCTCATGTACTTAACAAATTATACTCGCCTAGATATTAGCTTTGCAGTAAATTACCTTGCAAGATTCCAGACTCAGCCTACAGAGTTGCACTGGACTCTTGCACAGTGTATCCTGCACAACTTAACTACCAAAAGACCTTAGGATGATGTGCCCACTTTATGATGGGACCAACTTTTCCTCTGTGTCAGACTCTCATCATGTACTTGATACATATGTAGATGCTGATCACGCGGGAGACTCAACTAGGAGATCCACTACTGGATTTATTGTGAGAATGTATGAGACACCAATTATATGGTCCTCTTGACCTCAACGCTGCATTGCTGAACACACATGTGAGGCTGCATTCATTGCACTTAATGAGGCAGCGCGTGGCGCTCTTTTTATACCCTACTTGACTCAAGAAACTCTGGAAATGAATGTGTTTCCCATTGTAATGTCTGAAGACAACTTTGCGGCAATGCAACAAGCATGCACAATGGTTGGTAGAGGCAAATTGAAACATGTTGAAATTCGGTACTTGAAAATTAGAGAGTACATCTCTCAGAACCTAATGAAAATTGAGCAAGTCAGTACAGTAAAGCAGCTGGCTGATATTTGCACAAAACCACTACTGCAACATTTATTCACCTTGTGCAGAAATAAATTGCCAAGGTCAATATGTGAACATTGACCAATAAGCACTATATGAATTGAAGGTAAATGGCTGAGGTTAATATGTAAACGTTGACCAATAAGCTCTTCATATAATTGTAAATACACTAATGGCGGCCGCTTACTACATAAGTCACAACCTCTATAGGCCTAATTTACTTATAAATAATAGTACCGGTAGTAGCTACAATAATTAATTACTCTGATAATTCTCAAATTCTTCATATGATATACTGCTTCTCTATTCTTAAAATAAATAGAATGAATCCACTGTTTAGGGCAAATGAATTACACTTCAATGAGTTCAATTAGCAAAGAAGAGACTCTGTCTCTGGGATGCTATTTCTTACACTTCAATTAGCAAAGAAGAGACTCTATTTCTGAGATGCTATTTCCATCAGGAAGATTATTAAATCAACGAGCAAAATAAGCAGCGCTTATAACCGTGACCGTTTGTAACCGCCATGACCGAATGTAAAAAATCAATTTTGACCGTGACCACAATAACCGTATTGTGGGCTGCATACTCTATAACCGTAACCGTATAACCGTATGAGAAAAATGTGGAGCTGTAACCCTAACCGCAATGACCGTAATATTCAATTTGAAGATTCAACCGTGACCGCGTGACCGGTTGCCAATTCGGTCATCACGGTTATGACGGTTTAACCTGTTAAAGCTTCATTCGGTCATGGTTATAGAGGTAATTGCACATTACTGTCAGGCTGGAGAACAATATTCTGCGTACAAAGTAGAATCGACGTATTTGCATATCCACAATCTGCGGAAGAGATCCTTCAACAATAACAAAAATACCCAGTTTCGCTGATTGTCAATGTGCCTGCAGATGTTACGTCCATTCTATACTTTGTAAGACATTTGCAGTGCTGCACCACTGCTGCTGCTGCTGCAAGTTGTTCGTATCAATAGCTATAGCAAAATAATCATAGCTCGAAATGAAAACTCGAAAGGTATTAGGTAATTTATTTCAACGTGAATTTCACTCAAAACTTATTAACAGGGAACCTGTTTAATGGGGGGCTATTTGAGAAACCTGGCGTGCGCCGTCCGCCGTGCGCCGTCCAGCGAAAAACTTGGAAAAATTTCGACTCTCGAGAATATATGATAGGAGGGGGACTTAAGAAAAATTTCGACCCTCGAGCCATATATGATAGGAGAGGGACTTGGAAAAAATTTCGACTCGCGAGCTATAGATGATAGGAGGGGGGACTTAGAAAAAATTCGACTCTCGCGCCATATATGATAGGAGAGGGACTTAGAAAAAATTTTGAATCTGAAGCTATATATGATAGAAGAGGGACTTGGAAAACTTTTGACTTTCGAGCTATATATGATAGGGGACAAATTTTCCCAAGTCTCCCTCCTATCATAAATAGCTCGAGATTTGAGAAAAACTTGGACTTTCAAACTACATTATACTAGGCTTAATTTACGTCTAGGCCTAGGTCTAGGCTTCCTTGAATTTTCAATACCAAATCCTATTTGACTCATAAAACAGGTTCCCTGCGTTCCTCGTTTAACTTTGTTAAGGAAGCCGTCGTTTTTCTAATGCTAAATGTTACGGCAATTTGTACAAAACGTTAAGACATTAACATATTTCCACCACTCGGCTCCAAACTGTTGGACGAACACTCCTCTTCTTGATATCTTCCTGCTCAATTGCCGCTATTTCGTCAACCCACATAGTTTTATCCTCGTTCAATTGTTCCGTAATAGTGAGGATTAGATTTATCCTCTTTTTTCAATGTTGCCTTCATGGACTCTTTTGGTACTCTTTGGCAGGGTGTGAACAATTTTTTCGATGTAACTGATTTTTGGCAAACCACTCATCGGATCAAGCTGAGGATCAGTAACTCGGATTATTCTCCAGAAACATGTAGACGTGTTTTGTAAATTCCATAATGAAAATGGAATTTTCTTTTCCGTTAGATATTTCTGAACCCTATATTACGAGGATATTTCATGAATTTGGAGATGAGCTATAATTTTAATGTATTAAACGTCAAAAGTCGAGTACTTACAAATCTTTGCCCGAATAATCCACAAACAATCGTAAACGGTATTCCCAGGGTTGTTTTAGCGGAAATTCATGATTCGTCGAGAAAAAATTAATGAAAGTTCCACAATCATAGTACCTTTTCGCAATACAGCAGCGGTGTGAAAGGATACCAATTTTGATAACCTGGCAAAAAATTTTATCAACCTTGACCGTAACCGCCATGACCGTCAAAATCGAATGGAAAAATTCCTTTTAACCGGAACCGCGATGACCGTATTCCAACGGTCACATGCTCCATAACCGTAACCGTTATAACCGGATGGGAGCTGTCTGCTCCAACCGTGACCGTATAACAGATAGAAGAAAGGTTTACTGATAAGTGATAACTGTAACCGCGATGACCGTTAAAAGTTCATTCGGTTATAAGCCCTAAAAATAAGCAAAGAAGAGGCCTTATCCCTGGGATAGTATTTCTATTAGGCATACCCATAAATGAGGACGTATCTGGCAAAAGGGCGTCCGCACAATGTATTTCTTATGGGACGGACGCCCTTCTGCCAGAACCCTCCTCAAATATTTACAAGCAAAGAAGAGATTCTATCTCTGGGATTCTTCAAATATTTATTTCCCAGTTCAAGTTTTTTCCTCTTTTCTTTCTTTTTTCTTCCTTTTCCAAAAAAAAAAAAAAAAAAATCAAAATTTATCTAGTTTTCATAAACTTACTCAAAACATGTGGGAGGGGGTGTCAGCGGTGGTACTGCCATGCGCACCCACCTTCACCACAGCACCCGTTACTCGTTCCGTGAGTCATGGCACTGGACGGTCACATACTCACATTACAGCCGCCACCACCATTAGGTGAAGTTTGCTCTACCGCATGGTGGACGGTCTGTATTTGGTATACCCGTGTAAAAACACTTCTGACACAATCAATTTTGAAAAATGAGGTATACAGAAGTTGGAGCCAACTAGCCGAGTCTACTCTAACAATTTATTACAATATTTCAAAACTCTTTCTGAGGTGGCTTTCCACTTGAATTTTGAAAGAAAAACGAGCAAAAAGAAAAATAATCTCATCACCTGCTTTGGAGAAATTCCGCATTTACTCCGTTCACGTTAAGGAAGGATAGAAATATGACCTCGAGAACAGAACGCTCCGGGTAATTTTAATCTACCGTTCCGTTCTCAAGGTCATATTTCTATCCTTCCTTAATGTGAACAGAGTATAGCAGCGCATACTTCGTTTTTATTGGCGAATATCAGGATCACCTTCTTGGGGCCAGCTTCAATACAAGTCGGTATTTCACGCCACATTTGGAGGGAATATGATTCCGCGTGTCTTGGAGGTTCTTGCATTCGCACGCTTGCGTTGCGCAGTATTGCGTCTTGTATTCATGCTTCGGACTGCGGGTCTGTATCAAGGGGTCTGTACGGACATTGAATATTTTCCAAAATGTTTTACTCAAAAAAAAGACAAAGTACAAGAATATTTTTGGACTTTGAAATTTTTTTTGAAATATTTTACTCAAAAAAACGACTTTGAGATATTCTACTTGAAAAAACGACCAAGTTCGAGAATATTATTGGACTTTGAATATTTCTCAAGATATTTCACTCAAAAAAAATTATTTTTCAAGGTAATTCCCTTGAAAAAAAAGACAAATTACCAGAATATTATTGGACTTATAATATTTTTGGGATGATGTACTCAAAAAAACGACAGAGTCCAACTTGGAATATTTTTTAAGGTATTTAACTCGAGAAAACGACGAAGTACAAGAATATTTTTGAACTTGGAAATTTTTTTTAGGTATTTCAAGATATTTGACTCAAAAAAACAACAATGTATGAGAATATTCTCCGGGATATTTTACTTGAAGAAAGACAAAGTCAGGAATAATATTAGACTCGGAATATGCTTCAAGATATTTTACGCGAGAAAATGACAAAAACAAGAAAGTACCAGAATATATTTTTGGGCTTGGAATATTTCTCGTGAACTCTCCAAAAAGAATGAAGTTTTGGAACACTTTTTTACTTACAATATTTTCTGAGATATAAGTGACTGCTTTTTCAAGTAAAACATCTCAAAATAATTTTCCAAGTTCAAAAATGTTCTTATACCTTGGTTGTTTTTTGGAGTGAAATATTAGAAGCGTCTTTTTCCAAAACTGCCTCATTCCACATTTTTTTGGAAGTGAGTTAGTGGCGCTACCTGGTGGAGACTGTAGTTCCTCACGACCCTACAACACGGAAATGAGTGGAACGCGACTCTATGCGCCGTATTCGGATCGAAGCAATTTCGCATTTAGTACAGTGAATATGCCAAAGTGGCCAAATCCCAAAGAATTATCACCACATTATCAGAGCAATAGTGCGGAATTTCACTGTTCATTATATTTTGATTACTTTTTCCTCTTTGTATCAACACATATATTCCTCTAGGCACTTACTACGTCACGTTTTATTGTCACCTCTGTCAGCATGTACACGATTTTTTTGCTCTCCTGAGAAATTTGAAAAAGAGGAATGAGGCCGTTTTGGGAAAAGACCATTCGTTTATTTTCTAAAAATACTTATTCCAAGTACAAAATTATTCTCAAACTCTGTCGTTTTTTGAGTAAATTATCCAGGAAAATATCCCAAGTCCAAAAAAATTCTTGTACTCTGTTGCTTTCTCGAGTAAAGTACCTCAAAAAATATTCCAAGGCCATTATTATTCTCGGACTCGGACGTTTTTGTGAGTAAAACATCCAGGAAAATATTAGAAGTCTATTAATATCTGGTACTTTGTCCTTTTTTTTAGTAAAATACTTCGAAAAATAATTAAGTCCAATAATATTCTCGGACTTTATTTTTTTCAAGTAAAATACCAAAAAATTTTCAAAGTCCAAAAATGAGGAGTTATCTGTCAAAAGGGCACCCGTCAAAGGAGTGCCCTTTTTGCGGATATCCACATTTTTGAATTCTCTGAACCATTTCCTATCAATATACAAAAAATGAAAAATTACATGTACACTTATGGTCACTCAACCCCATCTCCATAAGAAGGGCACCCGAGGTACACATCTCTATGGAATTGTCCTAGATTCATTTGTCGATCAATTTGAAAAATAATTAGTGATCTGTAAAGATGAAAACACGCAAAATATTTTTTGTCATTATAGATTTTTTGATAAAATGAATATGGAATGAGTAATCTGAATATGAAACTTCAAAGACGTATTTTGAAAATCAACTATTGCTCACGGGCTCCCTTTTTACAGATAACTCCTCAAATATTCTTGTACTCTTTCGTTTTATCGAGTTAAATACCTCAAAAAATATTCCAAGTCCAGTATTATTCTCGGACCCCGTCGTTTTTTGAGTAAATCATCCAGGAAAATATTATAAGTCCAATAATATTCTGGTACTTTGTCTTTTTTTCAAGTGAATTACCTTGAAAAATAATATTTTCGAGTGAAATATCATGGGAAATATTCGATGTCCAATAATATTCTTGGACTTGGTCGTTTTTTCAAGTAGAATATCTCAAAGAATTTTTGAAGTCCAAACATATTTTGGTACTTCGGTTGCTTTTTGAGTAAAGTATTTCAAAAAAAATTTCCAAGTCCAAAACTATTCTTGTATTTTGTCTTTTCTTTTTGAGTAAAACATTTTGGGGTAATATTCAAAGTCCATACAGATTCCCTTGATACAGACCCGCAGTCCAAAGCATGAATACAAGACGCAAAACCGCGCAACGCGAGCGCACAAACGCAAGAACTTCGCAAGAACTTCAAAGACTCGCGGAATCATAATTCCTCCAAGTGTGGCGTGAAATACCGACTCCTAGCTTCAATATAGTGCCGCCACCTGCAGATAGAGCATCTAGAACACCCAAGTATTGACATAAGCCTATGTGACTCCTAGAAAGAACGTACTTCCGTAAGAGCCCATGTTAAATTCGTGATTTTCAAGAAAGGATTACTCGAGAACGGCTTGATAGATTATCGTGAAATTAACGTCATTAGAAAGGAAAGCTTATGTAAAATAAATCATCTTCTCTTCTTTTTCACCCCCCAAAGCTCATTTTCCGAGTTATTGATTGATAAATGGCACAAGGTTTTCCGTGAAGAGCGTGAAAGGAAGTCAACCGAGTGAACGAAACGACGTTTGGAGGGGGACTTTGTTTCACGCTTGTCTTTAGCAAACTTTCAGGGAAAACCTCGTACCATTTATCAATCAATAACTCGGAAAATGAGCTTCGGGCGGTGAAAAAGAAGGGAAGATGATTTATTCTACATAAAATTTCCTTTTTAACGACGTTAATTTCGAGATAATCTATCAAGCCGTTCTGAATAATCCTTTCTTGAAAATCACAAATTCAACATGGGCTCTTATGCAGGGATGGAAAGCTTAAGCTATTAATGGCTTAAGTCAATGTTTTGCCGTTTTTTGTCAAGCCAAAAGTCAGCCAATCGTTTTTTTCGTCCTTAACTTGAAGCCAAATATCAGTCGAAAGCCAATTTCATTGGCTTAAAATAAAAGCGCCCAAGCCCGCGTACAACAAGAAAAAAAGTTCAAAGCGGGAAGCCGTGAAGCAGCCGGCAATCGGTAGCTGGCCATCTTATCTTAATATTTTAATAAATTAATGTTGAACACTTCCCTTTCAAATCATAAATCATGATGAACCAACATCAAATTTCGAATTGATAAGAAAAGGTGGCAAAGTTTTTCATTGGCTGAAGTTGAGCCAATCTATTGGTCTAATTAAGCCGATATACGTTGGCTCCAGGGATGGCATAACGTTTGCAATTGGTTAAAGTTATTGTACCGTAACGTGAATTTGAACATTATAGTTATGGATCGAATAACGTAACGCTAAATCGCCATAAAGTTACAATAACGGCTACATACGATGAATTGACACGGGCGTCTTCTCCTTTATATCGGCGGTCTTTGTAATTGGTTTTTCGTTTAATCTACTCTTTGAGTATTCTGTCATTGGTTACATACGTTATTGTGAAAAAAGAAAAAAAACACAAAAAAATATTGACAAAAGCCGCTTGCTGCCGGCTGGACCAGCTGTTGGCTGGCAAGAGCGGCGGGCAGTGAGAGGCGTTGAGCATCGATCAGGGTTGCAAAAAAAACACGTTTAAAACAAAAAATGTGTTTAAAACGTTTAAAACATTCTCATAAGAGCCAATGTAAATTTCTCGTTTTTTGCTGTTTTAAACATGTTTTAAACACGTTTAAAACATCGTTTGTTTAAAACATCGCAACCCTGATTCCAATCATTCAAAATCTAATTTTAAATCAGGTATGGGCAACCTACGGCCCGCGGGCCGGATGTGGCCCGCAAAGACTTCCAATTCGGCCCGCAGCGACATCACAAACATTTCATGAAATGTATTAAAAAAAAACGAACTTTTACTGAAGCTTACTACAAGTACAAATGAGTTTTAATGCATAAGTACCTAATGAGAAACTTGAGTTCCTGCACCAGTTTTGGAAAGTTGAGTTTGAAGTCGGTTACTGCTACAGACTGCGTATTCTCATGTTTACGTTACGTTTTGCATAAGTCACACAAACTGATTTCAAAAAGTTGATACAAGTCAAGTTATCAAAAGGTAACTTTTCAATTTTTGTATCCGGCCCGCGCCTTCCTACCAATTTTGCAATGTGGCCCGCGTAAGGAAAAAGGTTGCCCATGCCTGTTTTAAATGAAACAAGAAAGAGGAATACTCCGACGTGGAGTAAACATGCAATCCGCAGAAAAAATGAAAATACGACGAGCGCTTTCGGTTAAACAACCATCTTCAAAGCCTGAAATGAAAGCAACTGACGAACAAAAGAGAAGAACGAGGTATTAAGATCGCCCAAACGAGAAATCACGGTGTGAGTCATAAACCAGTTCGATCAAGCCATCTTCCGGAATGTACGAATTGAGTACAGTGATACCGTCAGTGTTGAGATGACGAATTATCTCTATATTCTCGAGGGCGATACGCTTACGGTAGGAATTCTCCTTATGGAGGAGCTTTTCGGATCCCTCGCGGAAGCTGTGGCCACAGTTTATTAAGTGATCGGCGAAAGCTGACTCCCCCAAGTGTCCCTTCTTCCAAGACTTCAGGTGCTCAGCTACTCGAACTTTCATTTGGCGGCTGGTCTCACCAATGTAAAAGCCTCCACAATCCTCACACTCCAACTTATACACACCACTCCTCTCATCAACAGGTATGGGGTCCTTCAGTCTCACAAACAACCTCTTGACTGTGGTAGGGTTGTAAAACGCGGGTCTGAAGCCAAACGGGCGAAGGGCCCGACCCAATTGCTGGGAGAACTTCCCCAAGAAAGGGAGACTGATCCAACGCAAACGGCGATCACGGATCGTGTCTCGGGGGAGGGAGGTGGTGGAATCCAGGAGGCCCCTCGTAACTTTCCTCCAAACCATCACGTCAACATCGACATTGACCCCATTCACTCTGGCCAGGTGTTTTATTGTGATTAACTCTTTCTTGAAGGCAGACTGACTCAAAGGAATACGAGTCAGTCTGTGAACTAAGCTATGAAAAGCAGCCATCTTGTGAGCAACAGGACTGAACGAACCACCGTGGACTAAAACATCGGTCGTAGTATCTTTCCTGTAAATTCCAAACTTATGGATACCGTCTATTATAGAGATCGATAAATCCAAAAAGTTAATGGAAAATACCCCTATTTCCAACGTAAATTTGATATAAGGGTACCAGGAATTGAGATACCTCGGAAACTTTGCGTTGGATCAGTCTCCCTTTCTTGGGGAAGTTCTCCCAGCAATTGGGTCGGGCCCTTCGCCCGTTTGGCTTCAGACCCGCGTTTTACAACCCTACCACAGTCAAGAGGTTGTTTGTGAGACTGAAGGACCCCATACCTGTTGATGAGAGGAGTGGTGTGTATAAGTTGGAGTGTGAGGATTGTGGAGGCTTTTACATTGGTGAGACCAGCCGCCAAATGAAAGTTCGAGTAGCTGAGCACCTGAAGTCTTGGAAGAAGGGACACTTGGGGGAGTCAGCTTTCGCCGATCACTTAATAAACTGTGGCCACAGCTTCCGCGAGGGATCCGAAAAGCTCCTCCATAAGGAGAATTCCTACCGTAAGCGTATCGCCCTCGAGAATATAGAGATAATTCGTCATCTCAACACTGACGGTATCACTGTACTCAATTCGTACATTCCGGAAGATGGCTTGATCGAACTGGTTTATGACTCACACCGTGATTTCTCGTTTGGACGATCTTAATACCTCGTTCTTCTCTTTTGTTCGTCAGTTGCTTTCATTTCAGGCTTTGAAGATGGTTGTTTAACCAAAAGCGCTCGTCGTATTTTCATTTTTTCTGCGGTTTGCATGTTTACTCCACGTCGGAGTATTCCTCTTTCTTGTTTAATATGGATAGCCGTAATTTGAAGGAACGGATTCGTTTAATATTTTAAATGCTTATGCTACCATTGGCCCACCGGTCAGCGGTCATCGATATGATTTTGAATGATTGGAATGGGACCTCGTAAGTACCAATTGAATAAATATTCAAGGTTACCCATGAGTTATTTCTCAATAAGCTTAATGTTAGCTGTTTTGGTATTATATGTTATTCACTAGAGGATCGAGCATCCGGCGTCCTTAACATCTCTCTGGGTTGTGCGAGCTAGCGAGGTTCACGGTACACGTCACGGTACATTATAGAGGTATGGACACGAAACGGAAATCTTGTCCGTCGTTTTTTCGCTGTTTCATGATTGTGATACTAGAGCGCATTGTAAGCTTTGTCGTCAATCAACGTGGCTAAATACATGTACGCTTATGGAGAATTCACGATTTGTTCTCTTATTTTTATAATATCTCGACAAATATTCGATTATTCGAAAAATTGGAGAGAAAAAAAGTTGTAGCCCATAAAATTTCCTTTCATATAGGCTTTAATGACTTTGGGCTTATCGTTAGTGATCGCCACAGTGATTGCGTTTTAAATTGAATGATGAGAAATGCCAGTGGTTCAATTGTAACCAGCGCGCACGGAACTCAGGATATGCATTGGTAATGCGTTTTTTCTTTCAGAAAGACAGGAGACGTTGAGTTTCTTTGTTTACGTTTATTTCTGAGTATTTGTGATAAATAATATTACAATTCGCTGATTGAGCTGAAAAAAATAATTCATCTGCAATAAAATGCCGTGGTAAAAATATTTTGCGAAAGAAGAAGAAAGAATCTAAGCTACATTCCAACTAAGAATAAATCGATAGGTACCTACATTTTTTTTTCTGAATTTTATCGAATGATTATAATTTTCTCAATTGTAAGAATTATAAGAAATATTGAAGTTGAACGTATACTTAGGTAAGGTATGCAACTTGTTACCGAATTACTTATCATTATACCTTATTAAACTAGTCGCCACAGGGCCACAAAAAAGGTTTGTTTTTAATATTCAGGTACGTATCTAAAAACAACAGTACGTACCTAAGCCTTCATTGAATAAGAAAAAGAGAGATGAATTGAAATTTGAAACTACTTCCCAATTTGAAACATACCGGTACTGGAATGGAAAATAGCAAATGACTGCAATATGTCCTGTATAGAAAACCCTCTCTCTTCTCTTGAAATCTCTTTCATTTTTCATATATAGTAGACATGGAACGGCCTCTGCAATTTGCAAGCATCTCATGAAATATTATCTAGCTGTGTAAATAATTGGTATCCAATTTGTCCTGAGAACTCTTCAAAAAAGGAAAATTTTCATTCTTCCTCTATCAGGCATTGTTGGTCCTCGCAACTTTTTGCAATTACAATTTGAGAGTTCTTCTCAAACAAACTTCTCAAGACTTGGCATTTTATTTCAATTTCAATGCGATATACCTAATTATAGCTGGCGAAGAAATAAAAAAATATGAATAGTAAATGCAAAATTTTGGTAACCCTTCTCAAATAGTTTTCGAATTCATTCATCCAACTCAATGGTTGAATGAAAGGAAATTTGTTCACCTTACATGAATCTGTAGGCTCTGTGCAGAACAACCTTAATGTCCTAAATGAGATTCCTTTAAATTATACTCGAATGTTTTTCAATTTGAATCCGTGATTTGAATTAAATACCTAGGGCCTACGTTGTAAGTTTATTTACTTTTTCAGCTACATAGGTAGCTCATAACACTATATCCCAACAGCCTAAAAATTGCTGAGCTGAAATTATCTAATTGTAAATGAATTTTGATTTTTGAACGCTAAATTTAATAACGTTTTCAGTTTTTTGATAGGACTTCTCAATTTTTCGTATTCGCGTGAAATATTCACGTTTATTCGCATCGCGTTGTTACAGAACGTAACACAAACTTCTCGTTACCTGAAGTATCGGCTATCGATAGAAGGAACGCTACTCCGTAACAACGCGCTGCGAATAAACGTGAATATTTCATGGGAATACAAAAAATTGAGACGTCCTATCACAAAACTGAGAACGACATTGAATTCAGCGTTCAAAATTCATTTTGAATTAGATAATTTCAGCTCAGCAATTTTCAAAAAGTTTGAATTCGTTGGGTAGGTAGCTATAGTGTAATATAAAAATATAGTTCCGAGGTTGATTGCAAAAGCGTTTGCCGTTTCTTTGTCCATTCCTTATAAATTTATATAAAATTCTGCTGAATTTCCCTAATAACAAAACCAAAGTCTTGAAGAACGGCAAATGCCCTAATTTGTATCCAACATCTAAAATACTTTCAAAATCATTATTGACACTTGAACAATAGGTGGAAACCTCTATTTTATCTGGCTATCAATTTTTTCAAGTCATCAAATCTAACTTACCACTTGAATCTCGATTAAATTTTGCTAGATAGAAACAGTAGGCCTAATTTGGTTCTTGAACGTGTTTACGAACTAGTTCTGAGCATCGCTACCTTCTATACAATGTTCTAGAAAGACACTCATTTTGAAACTAATTTTTAGCATTTATTCCTCTAATATGATGTTCTGAGTGAGTGTTCATTTTAAAGGAAATTTTATAGGCTACAAGTTTTCTACTCTTCAATTTTTTCATTAATGTCATATTTATTGAGATATTACAAGAAGAAACGAAAAAATCAGGAATCTTCCATAAGCGTACATGTATATGCTGACAAGACTTACAACGCGATCTAGTGACACGCTACGGCGCAGCGACATAATGTGGGACAACATTTTACACAGCGAGAATACGCTCGTGTCCATACCTCTATAATGTACCGTGGTACACGTCTACACAAGCAGTACAGGGTTACGGCACAGCAGAGTATTGCAGCCAGCCGAAAGCCAAAAGCCGAAAGCCGGATTCAGCCGAATTCCCGGCCATTAAGCCGAAAGCCGAAAGCCAGCTTTATGTTTACTCTTAGAAGCCGAAAGCCATATTCAGCCGAATTTTTTCGGCTGATTTTCGGCTTATTTCTCATACGCGCGAAATGACGTGACGTGTGACACGCAGTTCTCGATCTTGTAGGCTGTAGTCTGTATAGCAGGCTAGCAGTATCGATCTGAACTGGTGATCCCTGTTATTAGAGTCTGCCTCTTATAACTAGTACTATTAAATATTAATCGTGTTTTTGACATATTGTCTGCACTCTGTTGCGACGAGAGGGTGTGCGAAGTATTAATCGAAAGTCTCCTCGTGCCTTATCAATTCATTTCGTTTGCCGTATGCCATACTTGGAGTAAGAGGTTAGTAAGAGTGATGCCGCGGGACTTTCAAATATTTTTGTACTTCTAGGACTTGAAATTTTTCATTTTGAATTCTTGGACTTGGAAATATTTTCAACTGCTGGACTTGGAATCATTTTCCAATTGTTGGATTTTGAAATATTTTCAAATTATGGGACTTAGAATTATTTTCAACTGTCGAACTTGAAATTATTTTCAAATTGTGGGACTTTGAAATATTATCATATATGTGTGAAATTTTTCATTTTCAATTCTTGGACTTAGAAACAAGAAGTATGAAAATATTTTAAAGTCCAACAATTGGAAAATAATTCCAAGTCCAACACTTGAAAAATTTTACAAGTCCATTTATGAAAATACTTCAAAGCCACCCCTCCCCCCATCGGAAAATAATTCCAAGTCCAACAGTTGAAAATATTTCCATGTCCAAGAAGTACAAAAATATTTCAAAGTCCTGCGGCATCACCCTTACTCGCCTCTTACTCCGAGTATGACACACGGCGAACGAAACGAATTGATAAGGCACGAGGAGACTTTCAATTAGTACTTCGCACATCCTCTCGTCTGTTGCATGCTTGTGTTGTGTGTATTCCCGAGCCCCGGCCATTTTCAAAATGGGTCGTCATAAAGAATCGACAACCAGATTAAAATCATATTGATTGGGAGAAAGAATAACTTGTGCCACTTCCAATTCCAAACTCATTTTTTCATATGTGAATAGACTAAATCGCCGTGACGTCATTCACGGACATTCACTGATAACAAGGCGATGTTTGCTCCGCAATGACTTACCCCAACTTACGCGTAAGTTCAAAACAAAAAAAATGCTCCATAAGAAATACACAGGAACGTTTCGATCTTACATTCAGATTTGAAAACAAGAAATAAGTTAAGAACCGCAGGTACATTTTCAAAGACATGAGAACTTCCTGATTCTAAATATAAACAACGTAATTGCTTACTTATTTCCAATTTTTCAATTTGAGCGTATGATCGAAATGATCCCTGTGTATTCTTATGGGAATCGATATCCTACTTTGAACTGATACAGTATACTATCGCATTCTCTCGATTCCTTTTATCAGTAAATGTTCATGAATGACGTCACGGCGATTTAGTCTATTGAATTCAATGAATTGATCTCGAAAATTTTGATGCTCAAACCTCAAACTTACACGCTTCCCTCTGAAGCAGTCTGGCTTACCATGTTTTCGGCTTTCTGCCTCATTTGTCAGTTTGTCACTCAATCCACAGAACACGGATTCATATTTTTGTTACGATTTTCATTCCCTGGTTGCAACAAACCGACAACAAAATCATCAGCCAGCCAAAAATCAGCCGAAAATCAGCTGAAATCCCGCCAAAAAATCAGTGATCAGCCAGCCATAAGTCAGCCGAAAGCCAGCCGAATTTTTCTGATCAGCCATAAGCCGGAAGCCGAATCCAAATTTTTGAAGGTCGTCAGCTTCAGCCGTAAGCCGAAGCCGAATTTTTCGACTGCAATACTCTGCGGCACAGAGACAAGCAGTGTGAGGTAGGTTCAAGATATATGCGCATGGTGCGCTAGTGTCGGGACATTAGCGACCCGAGCAAAGCAAGGGTTGATAGTGTCATACAAATGAATATCTAATCGTGTTGCGTATGAGATTTCTCTTCATTTACAATCAGAAGATAGAAGACAATTGACGAGTGCATTTTTGGAGGTCGCAAGATAGATGATAGCTTGTCAATATACCTACCCTAGGTGCAAAATGAAAACAAAAAAAAACTCCTCAGCAGCGAAATGAATAGCCTATATGTAAACGCACAGTCGCGTCACGTTTGATATGACTTATTTTTTACCACTATTACTTAAGAGGACGCTATAAGGCATTTTTTCATGATAAATGAAGAGGTATGCCGTCAGAAATTGCTCATCAATGTTAAGAGGAATAAATTTGTCTAAATGATCAAAATTCAATTATTGAATCTACAATAACGTATGAACTTGAATTTGTTACAGTTATTTACCAGGAATGCATAACGCATACTTTGATAAAGTTATAAATAACATACCGCTATTTTCGTTGTGTTAACGTTATTTAACCGTTACGTAACCGTTACCCATTACATTATGCCATCCTTGGTTGGCTCAAATTGGACCAATGGATCGGCTCAACTTCAGCCGAAAGCCAAACGTCAGAAGCTCATCCGTGGAGCAAAATGATCGCTTATATTTTAAGCCGTTATCCGCAATCAGCTTAAAGCTAAAAGTCAGTTTTAAGCCAATGACGATTGGCTTTTCATTCCTGCTCTTATGGCCTATGGGAGTTCGTTCTTTCTAGGAGTCAAAATGGCGTATGTCAATACTCGGGTGTTCTGGATGTTTTTCTGCAGAGACTCTTTCGCTGTAGGAACTCCGAATGAAAGTTGGCTGTTGCGCTCAAAGGTTGAGCTCTTTGACTATATACCTCTTATGGACTGAGCTAAGACGACGTGTACCCGTGGAAAGATGTGATAAGAAATAAGATGCGGAGGACTCAAAATTGCCGAGAAGAAGCTGTTACTCCTCCGCGCACTCACCTGCGCTGCCAAGGTTGGAGTTCTCCGCACGCTATACATATTTCCACGCTCAGTCCATAGAGGTATATAGTCAAAGGTTGCGCTCCTTCTACTCATTTTAAGGTGCGCATACCTGCAGTTCCCGCGGCACTTCGGCAGAGTTATAGTTAGGCACTTAGGCAGAGAGAGCTAGCTGTGATAGCGTTATCTGTGAAGAAATTTCATTTTGATTCCTTGTAGTCAACTTTTTTGTTACACTGGTATACCTAAATAAATCAGAAGTCTTGAACGTTTTCCGTTGTTAATTGTTATTTCATAATCAATTCTTCAATCGAACTCAGTGAATATCGAATACACTGAACAAACAATTTAATGCAACAGAGAAAATCAAGATGAGCGTTGAAGTTGATAATGTAGTTGAAACTGCACATGGTGAAATTAGTCCTACACTGTCAACTTATGCTATTAATTTCGTTTTACTCGGAATAATCTTCTATCTCATCTATAAGATATTTGGAAACCGCACCGAACCCGAAAAACCGGCCTCTGGTTCTCTTTCATTACCACGGATGAAGAAGCGTGATTTCACCTTGGAAGAATTAAGAGAATTTGACGGGGTAAAAGAAGAAGGTCGAGTTCTTATCGCTGTCAATGGCAGCGTATACGATGTAACTCGGGGGAAAACATTTTATGGACCCGGTGGTCCATATGCCGTATTTGCGGGTCGTGATGCATCTCGAGGGCTAGCGACGTTCTCCTTTGATGTCAAAGATGATTACGATGATCTTAGTGATTTAAAGCCACACGATATGGATTCAATAATTGAGTGGGAAATGCAGTTCAAAGAAAAATATGACTACGTTGGTAAGTTACTGAAACCTGGTGAGAGTTACAATAGCTATTCTGATGACGAGAATGAATCTAGATTCTTGGCCACGAAGTGTAAGAAAGACGACTGAAGAATAAAGTATTCGGTAATACCATGTATTCTTTGTACTTTACGTTACTGGGTTGAGGTGGTGATCAATATCTTAGATCTTATTATGAGTTACAATTCTGATATTTCATTTTTTTTTTCTTTTTCGTTTTCTGTACCCAAAGTCATGAGAATGTAGCGGATCACGATCCGTGCATTTCGATAATGGAATTGAGTATATTCACTGAAATGACATAGTCTAATGAGATTTTAATGGTGATAACTCTTACCACTAAACGTTCCCTACTTACTTTGTATCAATTTTCCGTATAATTGCCTTGTATTCATAAGTAATCATCCCTGTTTAATGTTTACTATCATCCCTGTTTAATGTGTACTAAAGTTCGATTTTCTTTATTCCCGCGCGCGAATTTGTTGAATTGTGGTGACGACGATTACGTGCGCAAGGTATTTGTATCCGTAATGATATGTCGTAAGACGGTTATTGTAGTGTTGAAGTATTTAAATACTAAGTATTCGTATTCTCTCTCCAAGTTGACGTTTGTATTGTGAACGATGGTAGTGAAACATTATTCATTTTGTTCGAAGACCAACCTGTCAATTTCTATTTTACCTTGTTCCGGTTTGTTCTTTCCTCTCTTTTCATGTACCTAAACATGATTTTAAATGAATACAATCGATTTTATTTAATAAGTGTGGGTTATCAATCTTCACTAGATTAAAGTAAATCTTGAACATTTCTGTCTGTTCATGGTTAAACATAACGATTTCAAAGGTGATATTATGTTACCCTCGGCTCTTAATCTGTATTATATATGCCCGTGGTCCGGATATACCTCCTCAGAATAAAAGTACCCGATGAAAAGATAGGTAGCACAGATGTAGAAACATGACGCAGTCAAAATCAAAACTCTTCCTGCTTTTTGGAGAAGTGAAGCTGGAAATGTAGAAGACTTACGCAACAAAGGAAAAGTAGTAGTGAGTTGAAGTTATTATGATAACTTGAATCTCTGGAAATTATTCCTCGGAAATAACGTTATCAATTGGAACTGTGAGTGCGGCACTAATACCAAAACATGAAGCGTGATTAATAAGGGAAACAAAGACGTCGGATCGGTCGATTTTCATGAAAATTCAAATGATTTTGTTCTTCCCATTCAAATAACATTAATTTGTTCTCATTGTACTCAAGTTGTAATTGTTTTTTTTTTTTTCGTATAATGACATAAAGAATGATAATGCCTCAAAGGAGGTGTCATAGATCTGCCCTATAAAGTTAAATAGATCATAATAATCAGCGTGACGTCATTTGTGTAAAGAAATTATTGTAAACGCCCTATGAAATCTCGAGAAAAGCACACCGCGGAGATCAGTGATTTCAGCCAGGCTGATTTTTACATGTGATGTGATTTCCCATAAGAGAATTCCAGGAGACTTTTGTTGTCGAATATATTGTCAATCATCCAAGCTTTGCAATCATTAATATCTTGAGAATGAAACATTGTTAATCATAAAATAGATACTTCAACCTTTCTATTGAGCTATGTTTCATTTTTAAGATATTAATGATTATCGATATACTTGACAACAAAAGTCTCCTGGAATTCTCTTATGGGAAATCACTTGTAAAAATCAGCCCAGCTGAAATCACTGATCTCTGAGGTTGGTATTTCCCAAGATTTCATAGGGCATTTACAATTCCTTAACACAATTGACGTCATCTGATTATGGTCTATTGACTTATATTCAGTGTTGGCATTGGAAATTCTCGGGAATTTTATTTTTGTTCCCGGTTCATTTTGGCCGGGAATTCCCAATTTTGGGAATTTTGGAAATTTCAATTTTTCTAAATGAATTGATCTCTGGTACTTCACATTTTGCATACTGTATTGACAGAAAAACTAATAAAATAGAAAAAAAAAAAAGCTGAAAAATCAATTGGAAAACAATGACAAGCAACCTCACAGGAGGTTGGAAGAGGTTCATGCCCTGCGGCGCTGTTTTGTATAAAGTAGAATTGACGACTTGACCTACATTGAAACTGATGATCAGGCAAATTGTATCTTTTGGACAATAAAGGAAGACTTTCTCTCTAATTGTTAATATTATTTGAATTAACCTATGTCAATAAACCTTTGTACTTCAGGGATGTCCACATGATTTTCACTCACAGAACAACTGAACAGTCACTTGCTCGTGTCTTTTTATGAAGAAGTAAAGCAAAATTCAGCTTGTTTTCCAAAATTATGTGGCTTTGGCTTCAGACGTTCAGCTTCCAGCTTTATCAACTCTGCTTCATAATATGAGGCTACGTGATAAGGTACTCAAAGGAAATACTAAGTTTGCTAGAATAATAATCGCGCACAAAACTTGAAGGAGAAAGAAAAAGCGGTTACCAACTTGTTCACATTCCAAAGAAATAACTCAGTCATTCGTCGACCCTCGTAACACCCCGCCTGCGGGGTGCTTGTTTCTTTTTGGCTCCAATTTCTAACTGTAATGTAAGTTCATACTAACCATTGCCACAATTTTTTACTCGTAATTTTAGTACTCTCTCAATGCTCAGTTCCACAGTTCAATTTGATACAAAAAGCAATGGAAATTTGTATAATACTTGTTTTCAAAAGTCTCAATCAAACCCGCGAAAAAGCAACAGTCAGTTACCCCAAACATCAAGGGTGGCCGAAAGAGGAATTTGAATCCACACGTGTTTGGGACCAACGGTGAGAAAAACTTTTTATGAAGACTCGCATGTAAGAACAGGATATGACTTTTACGACTTCCTCTAATGTATGCATCCACCAGACCGTCTCGCAGATGGACTGCATAATGTCTGTCGTGCACATCTCCTGCTGGGGACTCATTGACAACTTCCTAAGGTCCGGCGGTAAAAGAGAGAATCTTTTCGGGAAATAATAAAATTAATTATTGGGTGAATTCAATTGTGAAATAGCTCGACACTCAACTCCACCTGTAAAACTAAGTTCGTAGTAGGGTTTATATGATCGGTTTAACCAACTTCCTTTTCTTTCCTCAGAAACAAGCAGAAAGATTCTCTGTGTTTGGTCCAGCCTCAAGGACAATCATGTGGTGTTAGTCTGCATGCGTACGTTAATAAAAGATTTTAAACGAGGGATATTTAATTTAGAACCTAAAATAGGATTTAGACTGACTATAGTCACAGATGTTTGAATAAACGGACTTGTCGCTTTCTCTTTCAATAGAATATATTACATAGAGAAATATACTCCGAAGAGTAAAGAACACAAATACTAGAACCGCAATAAAATCAAACAATCCGAGCGCTTTCGGCTAAACAGCCATTCTCACGGTATAGAAAGCGACTGAACCCAACAGCAACAAGAACGAGTAACAACGAACGAGGAGGTCATGACTGAACCAGCGAGTCATCGAAATGTAAATCATCCTCATAGACTAATTAAATCAATCCCTCCTCAGGAATGTAGCTGTTCAACACGGTAATGTCTTTAATATTTTGGTGACGATGATAAATATTTCGAGTTCCCTGAGGGGGTAGGGATCCCTATTGGTCCCCCCTTAGGCTCTCTTATTTCGGAGGTTTTTATGTCTAAATTTGAGGTTGACCTGTTTTCTTCGGGCCAAGTGTTTTTGAATCACGTTTTCTATTGGCATAGGTACGTGGATGACATATTGTATGCATGGACCGATCCTGCGGAGCTCCTTAGTGAGTTTCTCTCTTATTTAAATAGTTTATACCCGTCCATCAAATTCACTCTTGAAGTTGGCGGTTTATCAATAAATTTTCTGGACTTAACTATATCCGTCATCGACGGTGTCCATGATTTCGGTATTTACCGGAAAAGTACATCGACCGATATTGCTATCCACAGGTCGTCTTTCGTACCTTTCGCCCATAAAGTTGCTACATTTAATAGTTTAATATATCGCCTCACTCAGATCCCTCTGAGTGAAGTAGCGTTTAATAAGGAACTCGTGACGATAAAGCACTTGGCTAGAGTGAATCAGGTCAAAGTGGACATTGATCTTATGGTCCGTAGGAGACTTACTAGAAAAAGTCTCGATTCTACTACCTCCCTCCCCCGTCAGTTGCATCTTGATAGGCGTAAACGGTGGATTAGGATGCCGTTTTTGGGGAAGTTTTCTTCGGAGTTGAGCCGTGTCCTCCATCCCTTTGGTTTCCGGCCGGCGTTCTATAGTACCAATACGGTGAAGAGCCTTTTGGTCAAGTTAAAGGACCCGATACCGATGGCCGAGAGGGAGGGTGTTTATAGGGTGGCCTGTGGTGATTGCCCGAGTGTGTACATAGGGATGACTAGCCGTCAATTCAATATTAGAGTTGATGAACACAGGAAAGCCTGGGAAAAAAGAAAAGTAGGGGAGTCGGCGTTTGCTGACCACTTAATTGAATGTGGTCATAGCCTCAAAGAGGGATCCGAAGTTCTGCTCCACAGGGAGAAATCTTATTTTAAGCGCTTAGCATTAGAAGAAATCGAAACTCATCGTCACCGAAATATTAAAGACATTACCGTGTTGAACAGGTACATTCCTGAAGAGGGATTGATTGAATTAGTCTATGAGGATGATTCACATTTCGATGACTCGCTGGTTCAGTCATGACCTCCTCGTTCGTTGTTACTCGTTCTTGTTGGTGTTGGGTTCAGTCTCTTTCTATACCGTGAGAATGGCTGTTTAGCCGAAAGCGCTCGGATTGTTTGATTTTATTGCGGTTCTAGTATTTGTGTTCTTTACTCTTCGGAGTATATTTCTCTATGATGGATGACCGTAAAATTAAAAAACGCATTGATTCTAGAATATATTACACATGTATCTGCAAAATTCAATATTTCCTTTTTCATGTGTTAGCAGTTAGAGTGTTAGGTACACTTTCAAATTTTGGAAATAGACTGACGCGGCTTGACGTCATTCACAGACATTCACTGATAATGGGAATCGAGAGAATGCCATAGTATATGGTATCAGATCAAAAGAGGGTATCGATTCCGATAAGAAATACACTGGAACGTTTCGATCATACGTTCAAACTAAAAAACCAGAAATAAATAAGCAATTACATGTTTATATTCAGAATCGGGAAGTTCTCATGTCTTTGAAAATGTGCCGGCGGTTCTTAACTTATTTCTTGTTTTCAAATCTGAACGTTAGATCGAAACGTTCCCGTGTATTTCTTCTGGAGCATTTTTTTTTGTTTTGATCCTAGGAGTAAGTTGGCGTAAGTCGTTGCGAAGCTGACATTGCACTGTGACGTCAAACCGCGTTAGTCGATTAACGTATTAAGAATATTAGAATATTGTAAATTTACATAACATTCATCTAACTAATAATAATAATAATGATAATGAAGTTTTGAAAAACGAAAATGACTTCTCTGTTCTCTCCCGTTGATAGCGCAAAATTTTCATTTTTAGTTTTTTTCAAAAAATTTCTTTTGGTTGTAACCAGAGTATTGCAGCCGAAAAATTCGGCTTCGGCTTACGGCTGAAGCTGACGACCTTCAAAAATTTGGATTCGGCTTACGGCTTATGGCTGATCAGAAAAATTCGGCTGGCTTTCGGCTGACTTATGGCTGGCTGATCACTGATTTTTTGGCGGGATTTCAGCTGATTTTCGGCTGATTTTTGGCTGGCTGATGATTTTGTTGTCGGTTTGTTGCAACCAGGGAATGAAAAACGTAACAAAAATATGAATCTGTGTTCTGTGGATTGAGTGACAAACTGACAAACGAGGCAGAAAGCCGAAAACATGGTAAGCCAGACTGCTTCTGAGGGAAGCGTGTAAGTTTGAGGTTTGAGCATCAAAATTTTCGAGATCAGTTCATTGAATTCAATTCACATATGAAAAAATGAGTTTGGAATTGGAAGTGGCACAAGTTATTCTTTCTCCCGATCAATATGATTTTAATCTGGTTGTTGATTCTTTATGACGACCCATTTTGAAAATCGCCGGGCCCGGGAATACACACAACACAAGCACGCAACAGACGAGAGGATGTGCGAAGTACTAATCGAAAGTCTCCTCGTGCCTTATCAATTCGTTTCGTTCGCCGTGTGTCATACTCGGAGTAAGAGGCGAGTAAGAGTGATGCCGCAGGACTTTGAAATATTTTTGTACTTCTTGGACTTGGAAATATTTTCAACTGTTGGACTTGGAATTATTTTCCAATGGGGGGAGGGGGGAGTTTGAAGTATTTTCATAAATGGACTTGGAATTATTTTCCAATTGTTGGACTTTAAAATATTTTCATACTTCTTGTTTCTAAGTCCAAGAATTGAAAATGAAAAATTTCACACATATATGAAAATATTTCAAAGTCCCACAATTTGAAAATAATTTCAAGTTCGACAGTTGAAAATAATTCCAAGTCCCATAATTTGAAAATATTTCAAAATCCAACAATTGGAAAATGATTCCAAGTCCAGCAGTTGAAAATATTTCAAAGTCCCATAATTTGAAAATAATTCCAAGTCCCACAGTTGAAAATATTTCAAAGTCCAACAATTGGAAAATAATTCCAAGTCCACAGTTGAAAATATTTCCAAGTCCAAGAATTCAAAATGAAAAATTTCAAGTCCTAGAAGTACGAAAATATTTGAAGTCCCGCGGCATCACTCTTACTAACCTCTTACTCCAAGTATGGCATACGGCAAACGAAATGAATTGATAAGGCACGAGGAGACTTTCGATTAATACTTCGCACACCCTCTCGTCGCAACAGAGTGCAGACAATATGTCAAAAACACGATTAATATTTAGTAGTACTAGTTATAACAGGCAGACTCTGATAACAGGGATCACCAGTTCAGATCGATACTGCTAGCCTGCTATACAGATTACAGCCTACAAGATCGAGAACTGCGTGTCACACGTCATGTCATTTCGCGCGTATGAGAAATAAGCCGAAAATCAGCCGAAAAAATTCGGCTGAATTTGGCTTTCGGCTTAATGGCCGGGAATTTGGCTGAATTCGGCTTTTGGCTTTCGGCTGGCTGCAATACTCTGTGTAACCATGGTACATTATAGAGGTATTGACACGACGCAAAATTTCTGTCACACGAACTGTGTTAATTCATGCAGAATTCCGCTACGCTCGCAGCGATCGTTTGAATACCTTCCACACCCCACCTGTGTCGGAACCTTACCGGAGGTACCCCTAATATTGACAAAATTTTCAAGGGTTGTAAAAGTAGAAGAAATTCACCTAAGAAGATAATTTTTTGTTTAATAAGTAGAGCATAGTGAGTTGTCTATTTGTACCCAGTTTCAGGTTTTTAGGTTAATACCTGATTCCTCTACGAATTTTTAAAAATTGATGAATTTATATTACATAGTATTCATGTAGTTTTCCTGCTTAGTAATACCTTACAACGCTCCTAGCGTAGATTACATCAACTGACACAACTCATGCGACAATAACAAACACGTCGTCTGATATACGTTTGTGTCAATACCTCTATGCTGTACGCATAAATACATCCGCTGTTCATTTCGGGTCAGGTATGCATTTTCATCTTTAATTCAAGGATTACAATCAATACTTGATATCGAAGGCCAATTATTAATAACTTTTGTAGACTTACGAGCTATCTATATTTTGGACCATTTCTTGGACGTACATGTTTGTGTACCAAAACTAAAACATCAATCTCGCATAATTTTGTCAACTGTTTTGCATTTCTTGTACGCGTGCACTTAAATGGATTATACATCTGGTGTTCGCTTGATTGGTTGTTAAATCTAAACGACTGCAGGTATCACGCGAGTTGTTTCCTAAAAGTAATAGTATTGAATGATGAATGTTGATTCTTCGAATCATTAAAATAACTTACTAATTATTACAAGGCGTGGACGTACATGCATCTATACCAGATGTGATGGGCTGTAGCTAATACGGCATCCGATTTCACATAAATTTATCTAGTAATATGAAAGAACTTGGATACGAAATCCAAACGACTGCCGGATATCGGCAGTCGGTATCGAGCTGAAAGAAAATGGCGCCATTGTGAGAATCAACAAGCTAATATTTTAATAATAAACAAAATTAGGAAGAAAAAGAAATGTTTGCAATGACATCGTGTTTCAAACAATTTCTATTATATTATTTACTTTTTTTTTCTGTTCAATCATACTTGGCATACTGGTGGACCTTGCATTAAGTGGCACTTTCAAATTTACAACATTGGTGGCACTGGTACGTTCCTATCAGTAAATCTTATAAAATGTATGACGTCATTGACCCGAAATGAACAGCGGATGTATTTATGCATAATGTACCGTGGTTGTAACCGTTATGACCGATATGACCGTTTCGCGAAACGGTCATAACAGTTACGTTGAGCAGTGTTCGGACGTTCCCGGGAATTCAATTTAGGACTGGGAATTCCCGGTCATTTTCCCGGGATTTTTTCCCGGGAACTGGGAATGTTTCGGAAATTCGGGAATTTTCCCGATTTTTCATCATGTTCCCGGGAAATTTTCTTGAATTCCCGGGAATATTCCCGCGGAAATTCCCGTTTGGGATTCCCGGTCCGAACACTGATGTTGAGACGCTATAATTATGATGTAGGCATAGTGGACCGCCATCTTGATTTCAGAAAACGTAAACACAAGAAAAACTCCCATAAGAGCCAATATTAGATTTAAATAAATTCGTGTTTTTCAATGAACGATAACTCGAGATCGGCTCGATAGATTTTTTCGATATTACCCTCATTGGGAAGGAAATTTTATGGACAACAAATCATCTTGTCTTCGATTTTTCGCTAGAAGGATTTTTTTTCGGAGTTATCGATTAATAATTGAAACACGTTTTTTCAGCTGTTCTGGGTAATGAGTGGTAGTTGTACATAGCGGCTACTTACAACTACACTTATTACGCAGAACGGATGGAAAAACGTGTTTCAATTATTAAACGGTAACTCCGGAAAAATGCTTCTAGAGAAAAATCAAAGAGAAGATAATTTGTTGTCCATAAAATATCCTTTCCACCGAGGGTACCTAATATCAAAAAAATCTATCGAGCCGATCTCAAGTTATCGCTCATTGAAAATCACAAATTTATTGAAATTCAACATTGGCTCTGGGAGTTTTTCTCGTGTTTACATTTTCTGAAATCAAGATGGCGGTCCATTTTACCTACATCATACAGCGCCTTAGTTATGTAAGTATGGATCATTTCTGTGAAACGGTTATTGGTCAAATGGTTGAAATCCATATTTTTGATTTGGTCACAGTTACATAACCGTTATATAACTGTTATATTCCAAGCCGTAGTCATAACGTATTCACCGTTTCAAACATAATTCTTCTCTCTTCTTCAAATAATTAAGATGCGTTCGTTCCCTAGTTCAATCAGCTTCACTACAATTAGACACAATATTATCACAAATATATTTAATAAAGACCAACACTCATAATTTGAGCAACAAAAATGTCAAATAGATAGAGACATAATGCCTTCACCATACATTACAATCCATCCTTGATTGTAATATCACATCAAACATAGTGTGTTCCTTTGTTCCAATGTTGGACGAGTCGCAAAATCGATGATTAAGTAAGTCACAATTCCCCGTTGTACATTTGATAAAATGATGTAACATTTTGAATCTTCAATCGAATTTATTATAGGTACCTTGATCTTTGCAAACACGTACATGGACAAAATTAAATGACGCGTTATCAATTCATCAATCGCAAACATGATACTTAATGCTCCATACAAGCTTCTACTCACAAAGTAATAACTAATAATTTTTAAGGGCAGGCTCTACCTCGTTACTAACACATGCAAAATACACTGTAAATACTTGAAACTATACAACCTGCAGTACACCATGGGAAAATATCCTGGAATACTAATTACAACTTGAAATTAGCTCCAAATCTCTCGAAACTTTGTAATAAGATGATACATGACACTATCAAGACCGGAAATTAGTTAATAATCGCTAGTTTCAATTATTATTAGATCAACAATCGAATGAAAAAAAAGGATTATTCGCACGTTATCAGTTGAAAGGAGCGATACTTCTCACGAAAGAATAACGTTATTTGAAGAAGTATAGGTGTTATAAACCAATTTGCGGTGTTTTTAGAATCTTCAACTTTTGATGTACCAAGTTTCATATAATATGGTGCGCATTTCAAGTCGTAATTAGTATTCTCCGTAACGTGTTTGTGTTCCCACGGTTCTGTGTGTTCTTGTGTTAGTAACGAGGTAGAGCACGCCCTTAACTGGAGAAATCTCGTAAGACGACGTCAGCAGACTGCAGCTATTCGATCATGCAAGAACAATGCGAGAAGAGATGACGAACACGCGATGGTACGTGTGCGTAAGTACGCACTTCACAATAATAATAATAATCGCAAAACTTGAAAGAGAAAGAAGAAGCGACCGCCAACTCGTTCACGTTCCAATGCAAGAACAACTTTTCTTGTTTTCTTGTTGTGGTAGAACAATTGTGTATATCATAAATCGAAATCAAAAGATCCGAGAGCAAAATGACAAACGTGAGGCTGAACCTGAAAAAAAAAATAGCGATTGGAAGTGGTTCATACCTTGTAGAACCTAAAAAGTAACCTGGTATTGGTGCCCTCTATAGTGCCCCCTATTAACATCTTTGGACATGAAATATCTAAAAGTAGCTATAGTAGGTGAACAATAATAGCTTTTCTGCAAATGTATGCTATTTACTCTTCTTCCCAGGAATCATAAACCATTATTTATCATCAAAAAAGTTCAGCTATTGGGGTTTAAACCTGCACTAGATGGCGCTGCAAAATTACCTGCTCGGGTGAAATCTTTGACTATATACCTCTTATGGACTGAGCTTCGTCCATAATATACTGCAATGTTAAATGAGTGTGGAAACATGTATACCGTGCGGAAGGCAGCGCGGGTGAGTGCGCGGAGGAGTAACAGCCTAACAGCTTCTGCTCCCTCCGCAATCAACAGCTATGCCTATTCCAAGTCCTCCGCATCTTATTTTCTTATCATACCTTTCCACGGGTAAACGTCGTCTTAGCTGAGTCCATAATAGTGTTGGGCACTATCGGTAGAACTATCGATACTACCAATAGTTTTTCGATACTACCGATAGTATTGGTAACTGGAAAACTATCGATAGAGTATCACCGCTATTGTCACTACCGATAGAAAAGCATCTAGAGCACCCGAGTATTGACATACGCCATTTTGACTCCTAGAAAGAACATACTCCCGTAAGAGCCCATGTTAAATTTGTGATTTTCAAGAGAGGATTACTCGAGAACGGCTCGATAGATTTCCTTGAAATTAACGTCAATAGAAAGGAAATTTTGTGTAGAATAAATCATCTCTTCTTTTTCACCCCCCGAAGCTCATTTCCCAGGTTATTGATTGATAAATGGTACGAAGTTTTCCGTGAAAGTGCGCGAAAGACAAGCGTGAAACAAAGTCAACCGAGTGAAACAAAATGAAGTACGGAAAACCTTGTAGCATTTATCAATCAATCCTCTTCGTTCACGTGAAGTCACTAACTGCTAACATCGAGCAATTTTGATCGATAGTGCGCGATATTCTGCGATAGTATCGCAGAATTTTGCGATAGTTTCATGCGATGGTGCTTAGAACATTATCGACTCCCATAAGACGACACAGGGAACATTTCGATCATGTGTTAGTATTTCAAAATGAGAAATAAATAAGGAATTCAACGTTGATGATCAAGATCTGGAAGATCTCAAGTATTTGAGAATGTATTTTTCGTTTCTCACTTTATTCTTCTATTCAAATATGAGCAAATGATCAAATTCAATTTTTCTTCTTATGGAAAAGTCCGTGTAAAAAAAGTTCGTTTACTTTCCCTAAGCACCATCGATCACAAATCTTGAAATTATTTCGAATACAAGGATGCTGTGACGTAGGCGTGAACGAAGAGGATAACTCGGAAAATGAGCTTTTGAGGGTGAAAAAGAAGGAGAAGATGATTTATTCTACATAAAATTTCCTTTCTAATGACGTTAATTTCAAGATAATCTATCGAGCCGTTCTCGAGTAATCCTTTCTTGAAAATCACGAATTTAACATGGGCTCTTATGGAAGTACGTTCTTTCTAGGAGTCAAAATGGCGTATGTCAATACTTGGGTGTTCTAGATGCTCTACCGATAGTATGTATTTTTCAACAAATTCTGTCATAATATGTTACTATTTTTTCCTTTTCAAGTGAGAAAAATTGATGAAAGAAGAAAAATATTATGTAAACTTTGAATGGGACCAAGAAATAAGAAAAAATTGTGTGGAGTATAAAAATTGGAAATAACAGAGGAAAAGTAGGAGTGATTTTCTTCTGAACACTAGCGCACCACTGCCCTAAATGGATGAAATGGAAACACTATCGGTATATCGATAGTACCGATAGTTTTCTGGAAAACTACTGAATAAATAGATAGTGTCAGGAGGAAAACTATCGGACTATCGGTAGTTTCAAACTATCGGTTTTTGCCCATCACTAGTCCATAAGAGGTATATAGTCAAAGCCTATTCGGACCGTGCATCCGTCAGAGAGTGCGACCATCGAGTCGAAAATTATCAAAAGACATAGGTGAACCATGGAATACTGCCTGGGCTTGCATAATAACAGTTATTTTTCGGTTAACCGTTATAACCGAAATGAAAATACCAATTTTGACCGTTAACCGTTATAATTCACAAGCGATCTTAACCGATTGACCATTAACCGTTATTTTTTCTGTTATAACTGTTATTTGACCAAAATAAATTTGAAGCGACAGAAAAAAAATTGGTAAAAAAAAAAAGAAAAAAATTTTTCCAGTTGATTCTTTGGAGTTTGGACCTAAGAAATGTACAGGGAGAAAATCACGTTTTGAGATTCCTCAAAGACTATTAAAGATAGAAACTTGATATTGAACAATGAAAATGTCGAGGTGGATACTTTTCATTTAAAAAAAAAAAAAACAGTAAGAGAATCGGTGCAGTAGAAGTCGAGATCAAACTGTCAAAAGACCTGTGTTTTTCTATGAAAATATGTCCCATAAGAAATATGTAGGGAGGGAATCGCGTTTCGAGATTTCTCAAAGACTATTGAAGATAGAAACTTGATATTTAACACTGCAAATGTCGAGATGAATACCTTTTCATGAAAAGAAAAACCAGTCAGAGAATCGCTTCAGTAGAAGTCGAAATCGAACAGTCAAAAGATTTTGGAGTTGATTTTAAATCAGTTTTAAATAATATATAGATACGTCATAATTAGAGCCCGGATTTTTCGGAGTTAAAAACAGCAAAATTCGGAATGAGAATTTTCGGCATTACTCGGATTTATTAAAACAATTAGGTATTAAAAAATTGGGAAAAAAATTTTTACAGTAGGTAAATACTTGTGTATCAAAATTTTTACATTGAAAAAGAGAAAAAAAATCTAAATAGGTAGTTGTTCTGAACATAAAGAATTATAAAAATTTCACGTTATGTTGCACTAGCATGTTAGATTTTGTCTTATTTTATTTTCTGGTTGGTTCACGCTTCAATTAGAGCACAAGATATTGTGAAGTTACAACTACATAGGCAGTAAAGAAATTTTTCGATTCATAATTATTTAAATTTTTTTGTCTCAAATCACAAAATTTTGTATAAAAAATAAGTTTTTCTACAAATTATAGGTTTTCGGAAGATTTCGGATTTTATCCCCATTTTCGGAGTTTTTCGGAGAAATAAAACTTTTTTCCTGGGCTCAGAATACCATGAAATGAACTTCTATTTGATTTTCAGAAATTTGCCCTTTAAGGAAATTATGCGACAAAAACCAGGGAATCCGGGCTCTAGTCATAATGTTTAATGTTTTTTCTATTAAATTTTTGTTTTCTGAATTCAAAAATATACAAAATCTAGAATTACTTGAAACTAAGGTTTTTTTTAATTTCCATCTTCTGTGATAAATTCCAATTTTATTTTGAAGAGAATGAATTTGCTAACTCATTCAGCTATTCCCTAATCAATCATCATCATTTCATACATCATATTTTTGAAAAGTTTGCAAACTAAAACCAGGGCCTGACTAAAACTAGGTCTAGAAGGGAACTGTTCAAACTTTCAAAGTGTTCAAACTCTGAAGTTTGAACTTTCAACTTTTGAAGTAGCCTAAAGACTAATGAGTAATGAGACATTAACAAGAAGAAAACTAGAAATAAGAAAAGTAGAAAACAAAGAAAAAATATTTGCAATCTGTGAATTTGGAGACTGGAGAGTGACGAGTCACGAGATTGTCGAGTTTGTCCACTATCTAGTATCTATAGAGGTACTGAGGTAGTAATAATATTGAATTATTTTCTAAATTATGTGATTATTCGATGCATATGTGTTGTGTTCACGCATTTTAACCGTTATAACCTAAAAATATATATTTTTAACGGTTATAGCGGTTATATCGGTTATAACAGTTAACCGTTATAACCGTCATATTTTCCCACATTTTCTCAGATAACCGATAACCGAAAAAAATTGGGAGGTCATTTGACCGATAACCGTTACCCGTTAAAAAAATTTCGGTCGCAAGCCCTGACACAGGAAAAAATCTTTGCAAATCGGAATTTTCAAAAATGGCTCGTTGAAAATGATTTCTTTTTGGACTATATAATAATCAAATCCTCTAAAATATGAGACCAAAACCACCAAACCTTTATAAGACTTCCTTGATTTTATGAGAATTTTTGAAAAATCATTCCTATACAAATTATATGGAGGTTCACCTTCTGCCCTGCGTGCGTGGTGCATACATGAACTTGTGTGCGTGTGATAAGCAAGCGCGTAACTAGCGCTGACCGGCACGAGACAACGCGTTTATGTTGATCGGTCGGTGTAATCAGTCAACTTC
Source organism: Aspidiotus rigidus (assembly GCA_035079385.1). NCBI lineage: Eukaryota > Metazoa > Arthropoda > Insecta > Hemiptera > Diaspididae > Aspidiotus > Aspidiotus rigidus. Next base: position 6,416,533 of record JAVHKY010000052.1, read on the forward strand.
AACATAGGAGGAACGTTGAGAATGAAGAAATAATGCTGCCTCCATCTCACTCTTCTCTCTCTTTCTAACGTAGCGTAAATGATATCCTGTATCATGAGAAATTCTAGATACAGATGTATGGCAGCACTGGCAATAATCCGCTCGTAACACGAAGCGATGTATATGAGATCTGCTGTTCTGTATTGCTTCTTTTCACTTTCAATATATCCGATCTCTACGAATGATTCGTCTTGTTATTTATCTTCTACCGAATTTTCTCTGCTATAAACATCGATATTTCCAACAGGTTATGGGCCCAGGCTCAGCTTCCACTTCGCGAAAATTGTGAATTAAAAATTTCTTACATAAAACTTTATTAACCTTTCGAATAAAATAAAACAATATTTATTTATTAATTTTTATTATTTTCTGTGCATTTATTATCCTTTACCTTTTTGTGTTGTTGTGCGCGAACTCTTTTTATTTTTAAATATTAAAATGAAAAATAAATAAATGGATGAATTTTAATGTTCAAAATATAACCAACTTAATTAATAAATTAAATTATACAATTCATCCTAACCTGATTTTTAAAACGTGTCTTTCTTAGTGTTTTACAAAAATGAGTGATCGTATATCATTATCCTTCGCGCCCTTAGACAATAAAAAGCCTTACTATACTGAGTGGGTATATCGTATGGAGTGGCTTTTAAAAAGTGAGGACGTATATCAAGTCATTTCTGATACTATCACGACACAAAATGAAATAAAAGAGGCGAAAGCCATTAACCTGATCGTTCGACACCTATCACCGTATTGTCTAAAATTAATTGAAAATAAATCATCCGCGAAAGAAATTTGGGCAGCCTTAAAAGACCATTATCAAGATCAGAGCCCCACAAATCAACTGCATCTGTACAACAAATTGTTAGCGGCCAAGGTCGGTGATGACATAGAAATGTATTTTAATACTTTTGATCAAATTGTGGCAGAGATGAGACTCGCTGGAGTCGAATCCATCAAGGACGAACAATTCCTGTGTAACATTCTTCTGCGATCCGTAAGTCAACACAGTAAGCATAAACCAGCCGTTGTCGCTCTACAAATGGCATCCTCAAAGGACGACCTGAAAGTCGAAAACATCAAAGACAAATTGAGAAACACCATTAAACTCACTACCGAGGAGGAGAAGGAAGAAAAACCATCTTCAATAATGGTGATCAACTCACGTGATAATTCTACTCATTTCAAAGCCCATGGTCATCGAGCAAGAGGACGAAGAGGTTTTCGGTCAAGAAAATTTACAGGAACTTTTCGTCCACCAACACGTTTCCGTGGTTTCAATTCATCATTTCGAGGTAATCAAGGACGAGGACGTGGACGCGGTCGCGGTTTCCAATCAACAAATCGAGCCTCCATGTACTGCACCTTCTGTCATATGATAGGTTCCCACACTTGGAAAGAGTGCCGTCATCTGAAAAAGAAGAAATTTTCGAATCAACAACCAACAGAACATGGAAATCAACAAGGTCAAGTCAATCAAATTGCCACGACCAACAATACCCAAATGTCTCATGATGAATTCGGTTTTATTGGTATGTTACATCATAATCAAGGTAAGACTGATTTCAATGACGGACTTATACATTTTTATAGCGATTCAGGAAGTACTGATAATATTGTCATACACGAAGGTCTTTTAATAAATTCAAAGGTTTTAGATAAGCCAAAATTTTTCGGAATATATACTCGTAAGAAAACTGAATATGTAGCGTCAAATCTAGTAGGAGATATGTTGCTAATAACCGATTGTAACGTAAAATTTATTTTAAAAAATGTCTTCTACACACCTGACGGTCCATGCAATATCATATCGCCAATACGTCTTCAGGAACAAAAAATCCATTTTAAAATCCAAAATTACGTAGCATATTTTTATACTGATGAAAGTAAGACCATCGCCACAGGTTCCATTCTGAATGACATTCTCTATAAATTTTCTATGAAGGTTTTCAATAAACATGTCACATCTTCCATCAATCATTTCACACCTGAAAATAATAATAATATCATGATTATATCTCACGAAGCTGAATTACTACATAGACGTTTTGGTCATTTATCCTACTCGAATTTAAAATTAATTTTACCTCACGTAAACGAACAAACTGTTTGTGAAATTTGCTGTAGAGCTAAGCAAAGTAGGACGCCTCTAGCTAAAGTTAAAATTATTAATAAGCCCATTAAGCCTTTAGATAGAGTCTACACCGATGTGTGCTCATGGCCTGTACCTAGTATTGACGGCGAAAAATATTTCGTCACCTTCATTGAGGGTTACACGCATTTTACTTTTGTTTATCTTATGAAACAAAAATCGGAAGTTTTCAAATTTTTCAAACATTTTGAAGCCCGTATTTTAGCACTACTTGGTGGCAACTGTATAGTTGATTTATATTGTGACAATGGCGGCGAATATTCATCAAAGGACTTCAAAGAGTATGCCGCCTCTCGCGGAACTGAATTACATTATACTATAAGAGGGACCGCCGCTCTGAACGGAATTGGAGAGAGAATGAACAGAACTTTAGGCGATAGAATAAGAGCTTTGCTAGATGACTCTGGTCTACCAAAATTTTTCTGGAATTATGCTTTACTTACGGCCACCTATTTAATCAATCGAAGCCCAACTAGAGCTCTACCAAATCATATAACCCCTTATGAGATGTTGAAAGGAGAAAAACCTGATTATTCATACTTACGTGTTTTTGGTTGTGTAGCGCATTCAAAAACTTTGACTGAGAATAAATCAGAAGTGAAATCCGCAAAATGCGTCATGATAGGATACGTGCATAACGGCTATAAATTATTTCATTTAGAATTAAAAAGAATAATTACAGTTAGAGACATAAGATGGGATGAAACCATAGTATACAAGAACTTACCAGAATCAGAAAAATTATCTTTGCACCAACAAAATAAATTCTTGGAAAAGGCTAATCTTTCCAAGACAAATTACGAAAATGAATCCTTGGGAAATGCTAATCTTTCCAAGATGAATAACCAAAATAAACCCTCGGAAAATGCTAATCTTTCCGGGATGAATAATTTCACGTATAAATCCATAGAAAGTAAAAATCTTTTGGGTGAAACTGAAATCAAAAATATTGACGCAAATTCTAGTACCGCAGTGAATGATAATCTCACTGTGAGAGATAATATTAATCCTCCTTGCGATGTTAAATCCGTAAATGGAGAGAAATCTTTAATTACAACTCAAAAAATAAAGGATCGAAGAAATAAATCCGATCACAGTTACTCCTTGCCTTTCGATAGCTCTATCACTAATACTACTACGATCTCAAAATATAATTCAGGTAACAAAAAGAATACAGGTAATGCAGCTCGCAAGGTAGACCACAGTTATTGCTCACCTATTTCGACCAATACGAACGCTCCTATTTCCATCACCACTAGAGAGCACGCAGGTGCAAACGATTCGAATGCTTCTCACGTAAAGAACGCGAATAGGTGCGTAAATAATGAGGAAAATGTATCTGAATCAAATTTCACTCTGAATAACGTTGGATATATGCTTATGGTAATTGAGAGAGATGACGGAACGCCTTTAAATTTTTCAGACATTAAAAATAAGCCCGACAGTAAGCAATGGTTAGAAGCTGTAAAATCGGAATTAGAATCTTTGAGAGAAAATCAAGCCTGGACTTTGGTTGACAGACCTAAAGGTAAAAATGTAGTCGGCTGTAGATGGGTCTTTAAAATTAAACGTAATGATGTCGGAGAAATTGATCGATATAAAGCGAGGCTAGTCGCTCAAGGCTTCTCTCAAATTCACGGCTTAGACTTTAGTGAAACTTTTGCTCCTGTAGCAAAAATGATAAGTTTTCGCATCCTTGTTTCTATTGCTGTACAATATGAATTAATAATCGACCATCTTGACGTAAAAACAGCTTTTCTTCACAGCAAATTAGAAGAGGAAATTTATATGAAGGTACCTGAAGGCATTAATTTCTCAGGTGACAAGGTCTGTTTGCTCAAACGTAGCCTTTATGGCTTAAAACAAAGTAGTCGATGTTGGAACCAAAAGTTAGATAATTTTCTTAAAAATTTAACCTTCGTAAATTCAAAATCCGACTACTGTGTATATTTTTTAAAAAACCGAAGAATTATTGATAATATTTTTATTTTAGTGTACGTAGATGATATTTTAATTGCCACTCACGCTAAAAATACAGAAATGCTAAAAACTTTAAAAGAAAAACTTTTCAACAATTTTAAAATGACAGATGAAGGACCTTTAACGTACTTTTTAGGAATCAAAATTGAACGTCATGCGGAAACGATATATCTTTCGCAAGAATTGTATCTACGAAATGTTTTACAAAAATACAGTATGAATTCTAGTAAACCTATCGCTACACCTCTCGAAATTAAAGTCAATGTTAAAAATTTATTAATCTCGGATGATAATCCCGAAGACTCAAAATATCCTTGCCGCAATGCTATAGGTAGCCTCATGTACGCAATGTTATGTACACGTCCCGACCTTTGCTATCCGGTCAGTTTACTAAGTCGTTTCCAATCGAAACCAAATAAAAATCTTTGGGAATTAATTAAACGAGTTCTGCGATATTTGAATGGTACTGTTGATTATAAATTAGTTTATTCTCGAAATAATGATAGCTCTGAACCGATTGAAGCTTACGTAGATGCTAGTTATGCTACAAACGATCTCGAAGCCCGCTCGACAAGCGGAAGTATAATAAAAATGTTTAACACGAATGTCGTAATCTGGACATCTCGCAGGCAAACATCTGTAGCCTTAAGTACTATGATCGCCGAATACTATGCACTTTGTGATACTACCCGTGATGTCATGTGGATGAGAAATTTCCTAGAAGATTTAGGCCTAAATATTACAAAGCCCACATTGATTCACGAAGACAACGCTGGATGCATCGAAATAGTTAAAAATCCCAGTAATCACAAAGGCACTCGACAGATGAACACCAAATTATTTTTTGTCAGAGATGAATTGAATAAAAGTATACGAGTAGAATATATATCAACCTCTGAAAACCTAGCCGACATATTCACGAAAAACCTACCATCTGTGCGTTTCGGCCAAATAAGAGAAATACTTGGTTTAAGAAAGCAATAAAAGTCTGGTGTCACCCGGACTATTTTATACAAAATAAAAAGAAAGGAAAGAAGTTATTTCTTACACATGTTTTCTCTTTTTCAGAATTTTTGGAACCGATAGCGATGCAGCAGGATGTATAAACCCTCTGCGACATTATAAAAAAAAAAAAGGATTAGGTATGTTAATTTTTTTTTATATTTAGAATAGGAACAGCGTTTGCTTGGCACTTGTCGTGTACTGGGACTGGACTCTGGAATCGGCCGCGGAACGAACAACGAATGGCCACCTGCTGGTTTTATCTTGGTCACGGATGAAATCGTCAATCTGGATCGAGACCAACCCATTTTAAAACATATTATATCATTATTTACTTTTCAAGTCTATTTTATTTTAGTTTATCCTTTTGTACAATTCTAGTTTTCGTACTTGTTAGTTGTTACGATCAAATATTGAGGGGGAGTGAAGAAATAATGCTGCCTCCATCTCACTCTTCTCTCTCTTTCTAACGTAGCGTAAATGATATCCTGTATCATGAGAAATTCTAGATACAGATGTATGGCAGCACTGGCAATAATCCGCTCGTAACACGAAGCGATGTATATGAGATCTGCTGTTCTGTATTGCTTCTTTTCACTTTCAATATATCCGATCTCTACGAATGATTCGTCTTGTTATTTATCTTCTACCGAATTTTCTCTGCTATAAACATCGATATTTCCAACAGAGAATGCTATCAGCCGGCCATCACCGTACTAGTCGATGCTTTTTTCTTATTGGTCTAGAAAATTTTTATCATCATCATCAGCTGTCTAGCGCCTCAATACCCATAATATTGAACGACGTAAATATTTTAGTAGGTATTATTTATTTGTGATCGCATCTAGCTTCGGCTTTTTGTGAATTATGAACTTTGGAATAAAGTAAACGCCCTGCATTTGTGTTTTTAGGTTCATGCTCGTTCTAGGAGGCATGCAAGGTTATTAGAATACTACATGTACAGGTTGTCTCGTTCTTCTTCTTCTTACCAAGAGGACAGAGGACGCGCATGCAACATGTAACAAATACCGACAACGTACAAGCGGGCAGCCGCGACGTGATAACGAGAAATCTTCAGTACAATTATCACCGGATTACTCGAAAAAAAAAATGCTTTTAGCGTTAAATTGAAGAGGATATAATTTATTCTCCATAAAATTTCCTTTCCAAGGCGGGTCATTTCAAAGAAATCCATTGAGCCGCTCTCGAGTTATCTTTCTTTGAAAAATACAAATTTAACATACGTTCTTATGGAGCGGCAGTATTTTGTCCTCCCGGTAGTAAGAAGAAGAAGAACGAGACAACCTGTACACGTAGTATTCTAATAACCTTGGGAGGCATGAACCTCTTGCAATTGCTTTGTTTTTTTTTTTCTTTTCTCCTTCAGCTTCACTATTGTTGTTCGCCAACTATTTGATTTTGATCTACAATGTAAATGACGTACTCGATTGTCTTACCCTAAGAAGAAAACGAGAAAAGTTGCTTTTGCGTTGGAATGTGAACGAGTTGGTGGTCGTTTCTAAGGTCGGCGCAGGCGCTAGCCGACCGTATTGTAATCACTATTTTCTTTAAGGCATCACATTAAGTCGCACCGCTTCACTAAAATTTACCACCACATCACGTGTTTGTTTACATTCTTGAGAATACTTTAGCTAAGAGCTAAAGAATGATTCACAGTTACGGATGAACAAAATAAAACTTTTATTTTGACTCCATTATTTATTTATTTTGAAAAGACGAAAAAAAAAATTAAAGAAAACGAAAACGAGGAGTATACGAAAATTCAGAAGTAAAAAAGGAGAGGTAACACTGGTTATTTTGCAGTGTTGCCAAATGCTCGCTGACGGAGTCCGCGACACTCCGGGAGAGACGAAATGTAAACAAACAGTTATAATAATAACAATAATAATATCGAAAATTATTCGACTTTCAGCGTCATATTTTTTACAAATGAGATAAGACGAATGTAAATAATTGTAAATAATAATAATGAATGTAAACAATAATACTGCGGAGCATTATTAATGATTGAGTATATTATTATTAACTGAACTTGGGTAGCGAATATAATTATGTAGTGATATTCGAATTACTTCTATTAGGAGTCCAATGATTGATTTGCGTTGAGTTCGAGATCGTACAATTTTTCCAGTGGTCGGATGATTTTTGTATTCGATGGGAGTTGTACGACGGCAGATCTGATTTTTCCGTCTGCACTGCGTTGTAGTTGGAGTATTTTGGCAAGTTTCCAGTATTTGCGTTGTACGTTATTTTCTTCTACTAACACTATGTCACCGATGGTTGGAGCTCGTAAGGTTGTTGCTGATTTGAATTTCTGATGAGCTGGACGTTCTCTCAAGTATTGAAGGTATTCCTGATGCCATACTGAATCAAAGTGTTGAAGAATTTGTTGTTGTTGCAGGTACATTTTTCGCAGCGTTACGGCAGCTTCCGAGGTTGTTGGATGCGGAGCTTGATTAGTGTGTGTTGCAGGTAGACGCGTACGAAGAAAGTGATTTGGTGTCAACGGTAGAATACCTGGTTCATTCGGTAGATAGGTAAGTGGCCGATCATTCATGGCTGCTTCAATCTTGTATAGAATCGTATGAAGTTGATCGTATGTGAAAATCAACTTTTCTCGCAGGGATCGGTCTAATGTTGTTTTGACGAGTTTGAAGAGCCGTTCGTAAACGCCACCTTCGTGGGGGGCTAGCGTCTTGATAAATTTCCACTCGAAAGCTTCTGCTCGATGTTGTTCAATTTTCGTCTTTAAAAGTATGAATTGTTTTGCATTATCAGATAACACAAATGTTGGTGCTGATCTACGTGCTGAGATTCGTTCAAATGCGTTGTGGATGGTGGGTGTGGAAAGATCTCGTAGTAATTCGAGGGCAACTGCCCGGATGTTCAGGCAAGTTGCGAGTAATATCCAGTACTTCGATTGCTGTAGCCAGAAGTGACCCGCTATGTCTATTCCGCTGTAAGTGAACGGGTGGCACTGGTTGGAAACTCGAAATTTTGGAAGATCGGAGTTGGTTGGTTGCTTGAATGGCCGTGCTCTTTCTTTTTTACATGCTGCGCATTGTCTGATTATGTTGTAGACGTTACGGCGTCCGGACAGGATCCAATATGTGTTTCGAAGGTGAGCTAGCGTATGTGTAGTGCCAGCGTGCATGGTTGCGGTATGCGATGCGATAATGAGGAGTTTCACGAAGTAATAATTACGGGGTTGCGGTAATACTATTGGATTTTTTTCATAATACGATAAGGGTGCGTTTTTCAATCGTCCTGCAGCTCGAAGTATACCTAATTCGTCGATAAATAGTCTTAAACGTTGGATTAAGCTATTTGATTTATTCTGTTGGAGGAGTTCGAATTCGTTTTGGAAGGCGTGTTGTTGTACTGATTGAATCCAGCACATGTGTGCCTGAAAGACTGGTGGAGTGTTTTTGAATCGAAAGGTTTTTGCTTTAATTTTATAGAATGATGTTTTCTGAAGAAATGCGATACAATAAGCTGTTATGCGAATAAGGTTTTTGTACTCACTGAAAGTATTTGCGTTGATCCCAAAGGGTTCTTCGTATGTCGCGGTTTGTGTGAGTGTGACGCAAGTGGTGAGAGGTAATTCTTGCTCGTAGATTTGTGTTACAAGCATGATGGTATTTGTTGTGTCTTCAGGTGACCATGGCGTAGGCCACTCGGATTCTGATTCGGATAACCATGTCGGGCCTTCCCACCATAGTTTGCTGTGACGTAGTTCGTTAATTTTGCATCCTCTGGATGGTAGATCTGCGCTGTTTTGCATTGATCGAACGTAGCGAAAGATTGTTCCAGTTGCTTGTCTTATTTCAGTTAAGCGATTCTTGACGAATTTGGGAACATTAGTTCCTTTATATATCCAAAATAGTACACATTTTGAGTCAAGCCATACAGTGGATGTTGTGGAAAGTGGGAGAGGGAGCGCCTCTTTGATATATTGGAGAGCTCGAATGGCGATTAGAGCTGCCAATAATTCTAATCGTGGTATGGATAATTCGGTTAAAGGTGCGATTCGAGCTCTAGCATATAGAAGATGGGTAGCAATGTATCCATTTTGTTGTAGTCGTAGGTAAACTGCACATGCGTAGGCGGTTTTCGAAGCATCTGCGAAGACGTGATACGAATATGTTGTCGAAGATGAGCAGTGTTCTGAGATCAATCTTGGAATTGTAATGGTGTCGAGTTGTTCAAGTTCTTTGAAGATAGTTTTCCATTGAGTGGTGTATTTCTGGTCGATAACTGCGTCCCATTCGTATTTTTCTTCGTGTAGCTTCTGAATTAGGGCTTTAGCTTTTATTGTTACTGGTGTTGCCCATCCTATTGGGTCAAAAACTTGGGATACGGATTTCAAGATGCGACGTAATGTATCTGGACGTTCGAAATCGTAGTGTTTTGGTGGTGTTAATTGAAATTCATCTGTTCTAGCATTCCATCGAATTCCGAGGACTTTCAGGTTGGTTTTATTTTCTTCTTGTAGTTCCGGGGGTATATCTTGAAGGAACTTGGCGTTGTTTGAGTTCCATTGTCTTAGCTGCATTCCGGCCTCGTTGAATATTGTTGTTGATTCTTGGAATAACGAGTATGCTTCAGCTAATGAGTTGACTGCTGTAATCAGGTTATCAACGTAGATGTTCTCGAGTAGTAATTTGCTGATCGTGGTGTTGTATTTGTGTAGGTGATGATGAATGGTCGCTGCCAAGAGAAATGATGATGTTACGATTCCAAATGGTACGCGAGCAAAACGATAAGTTATTATGGTTTGTTCTTCAATCAAATCTGTGAAGTTTCTAACCCACAAAAAACGTAAAAAATTTCGTTCGTGTTCTTGCAGTGATAATGTGTGATATGCAGTTTTGATGTCAGCGAGAATAAGAATTTTTTTGAGACGAGCGCAAAGAATTAATTTTGGTATTTTGGTGAGTAAATTGGTACCTTTATACAAACAGTCGTTCAAGGATAATTGTTGTTTTGACGCTTTAGCGGATCCGTTGTAGACGATTCTAAGTTTTGTTGATTTTTCAGGATTTTCGATGAAGTGAAACGGTAAATAATGTGCCGGTGCGTTTATGTGAAGTTGTGGGGCTATCTCTATGATTCCTTCGGCGAGTTGTTGTTGGAATATTGCGTCGCACATTTCAAGATATTTGGTACGATTGTGGTAACGTTTCAGTAGCGATAAGAGTATTCCTTTGGCTAGTGCATAATTTGTTGGTATATTTGGTGGATACGATTTCCAAGGGAATGTGACTGCATATCTTCCTTCTTCGTAACGTATATTCTGTTCGAATTCGGCTAGCGCGATTTCTTCTTCTTTTGCCTTGCAATGATCATTGTCCGTAATTCCAATTTTTTCCAGGTTCCACAGCGATTCGATTGCTTTGTTGGTTGCTAGCATTACCGTTGCTGTTGATTTTTTCGATTTTTTCATGCGGCCGGCGATGTGCCAACCTAAAGTTGATTTGAGTACGTATAATCCTGTGGTTACTAATATCTGTGAGCTGAAATCTAGGCATTCGAATAGATAATCGTTGCCAATGAGAAGTTGAATTGGTTCGCCATCAGCTGGGTCCACAAAGTCGTAGTTTGAGAATTTCGGATATGTCTCCTTGAATTCTTTGACGTCAAAGACAGTTATTTCTTCTTGTATGAATGGTGTGGTATCTGCGAAGATATTAATAGGACGTTGTCCGGGTATTAGAAGGTCAAAATTTACGGTGTCCGAGTGTAAGTCACGATATTCTTTATTTCCGAATGTGAAGATTCGAATTGCATTTTTGTCGTGAGACGATAAGTTCAATTGTGCGGATGTGTCTTCTAATAGGAATGTTTCGGGAGCTGCGCAGTCGAATAATGCTCTTGCGCATGATGTTTTTCCGGAGGTTGGGTTGCGAATTTGCACTCGCGCTGTTAGATGAGCACTTTGATGTGAACGGACTAAAGCGATACTTGCCGATTTTATTTCTGGTTTTGGTTCTTCAATATTCTTTTTAGGTTCGGTCAAATCAGGCTTTTTAGTGTCGACTTCTGTCTGGTGTTTTGATTTGTTTTCAGGTCGTGCGAAATATCCGAATTTGGTTGGACAAAATGCTGAATGGTGAGATCTGTTTTTGCAATAGTAACAGTGATTTTTTGAAAGGCACCGTTGTCGGCTGTGGCCTACACGTAAGCAGATTATGCAAGCATTTGGTGGGAGAGCATTCTTCCGAGCTTCCGACGTTTCGTAATTTTTGCATTCCGAAGAATAATGAGGTTTGAAACAGAACGCGCAAGTGGGTGAAGATGTTTCACTTTGATTGGTGCGTCGATTACCATTTTTAGCGTTATTTGTGCGTTCAAATTTTTTAAACGAATTATTCTTATGTTGAAGATCGCCTGAAGCTGTCAGAAGCGGTGTTGCTGTTGAAATATTTGGTGAAGCTGTGTTCCCGATCATCGATATTGATTGGATTGGTTCTACGAGTGCCGTGACGTCGATTTCCGTACGAATGATTGTTCGTAGGTTTGCCCTTATATCTTTCAGTTTTGGTGTTTGGCCCAGTGGCGTAATGTGACGGATTATTGAGCGGGGAAATTTCGCGAGTATGATTCTGCGGTACGTTTCGTTGTTATTGACTTCGTCCCCTACCTCCTGATAGGTTTCGAGTATTCGTAGTAATGCTTCGATGTTATCTAACGTATCTTTGAGACTGTTGGGATCGTCAGTCGCCGGAGGCATTTTTGTTAGTTGGTTAAAAATATCATTCTTAATGCGCGCTGCATCGCTATATTCTTCATCGAGTAATTCCCAAGCTAATTTATAACCTTGTTCACTGATCGGTATATTTTCAAGAAGTTTTGCTGGTTTTGCGCCAAGATGTTGTTGTAAGAAGAGTAGTTTTTTTGCATATGATGCGGTTTTTCTGTTACTGATAACCTCGATGGCCGTTTTGAATGCGTGATATTTGGAACGTGTGCCATCGAAGGCTTTTATCGATATTTCCAATTGTTTTGCAGGATGTGATACTTGTTGGGGTTGTTGTATTTGCATTTGTTGCGGTGATGTCGATTTCCAGTAATTCCGCAAGTGTACGTTCAGTTCCAACAAAACGTCATCTGCCTGTAAAAGTGTTTCGCATGCAGATCTTGAATCCTCGTCTGAGGGCTCAGTTTGTTCGAAGTTGGGCAATGCTTCTCGAACCCTTTTGATGTTATTAGCAAGGTGTTGGAGGAGCATTTCTATGCATTCGGGCTCAGTGACGTGTTTTTTTTCCGCGATGAACGCTTCTGCTTCTTGTAGACGGTTGGTAAGTCTTTGGAGACGAGCTACGAAATCGACGATATGAAGGCCAGCCATGACGGACGAGAATGCTTTTGTTGGCGATGGCAAAATGGACGTAAGTTTCGTGGAAGAAAATCTATGTAAGACGTGATGTTATTACGTAGATCGTATAATTATTCTCTGCTACCATTTAGCTAAGAGCTAAAGAATGATTCACAGTTACGGATGAACAAAATAAAACTTTTATTTTGACTCCATTATTTATTTATTTTGAAAAGACAAAAAAAAAAATTAAAGAAAACGAAAACGAGGAGTATACGAAAATTCAGAAGTAAAAAAGGAGAGGTAACACTGGTTATTTTGCAGTGTTGCCAAATGCTCGCTGACGGAGTCCGCGACAAATACCTCTAGCGCCTTATTTTCTTCTCTCTTCTTCCGATAAGTTCAGTCACTCACGTCATGGCATGGTAGTCCACAACGCAGTAAGTTGTGGGTATTTTTGTTTAGATGATGATGTATGAGTAGCCTATAGTCTATTCAACCTAAGATTACAAATCAGTCCGAATACCATCAAACCAGTGGGGTGAGAGGAATGATGAAAACCGGCGTCACATTTGTTGAATATTTCGCAAGTATTTTGAAAGAAAAAGACGAGACAGATTTCTAAAGTTCGAGTGTATTTTATCAGCGACAAAACGACAACGTAGAAGTATTAATTACGTCGCATTCTTCTTAATTATTACGTCGTAGAAAACGAAAGTGAACAAAAGTTCACAAGCAGATTTCCATCTACTCTAAGTGGCTAAACTGGTGAGAGCAAAGAGCTGGAGAGTGGCACAGGGGTGCCAACATTTCAACACGCCCCCTCAGCTCGTGCTTACCAATATTTTTACCACTGAGATTCAACTGTGAATAGTACATATTAACCTTACGGTCATAATTAATAATTATTTTTTTTTATTTATTTTTTTTTTATTTTTTATTATTTTTTATTATTTTTTTTGTAAATAACACAAGATTAAAATATAACACAAGATTAAAATATTATTTATGTTAATTATAAGGCAGGAACTAATTAGAACTCACAGTCTTTAATGTTGAGATCGAAAGAGATCTACGTAACTGAAATTCTGTTCCTCCTTCAGAATATGTTTGTAATATTTATACATATAAAAACCATAGAAAAATCCCAAAGTATTAAATCTAGAAGTACATGGTAGTCTTCTGAAAAACAAAACAATTAAAACAAATAACAGGAAAAATAAATGAAATAAAAATGCAAGTATTCAGTCTTCTTGTTTCCATGATAAGGCTTGTTTCCCCAGTCTATCGAGTTTCGTGACCTGGAACTAAAGAAGGACACAAAGTCACAGAAGAGATAAGAGATTAATAATTATGATCGAGTACTCATTATTATCTAACAAATCAAAACAATTATTTTATAAAATATAATCATACAGTTTTTTTTTTTTTTTTTTTTTTTTGTTGTTTATACATTTGTATCAATTAAGCCCATTTGAATTCGTAATTTCTCAAATCTCTTACGATTTAGCGGTTTCGTAAAAAGATCCGCCAAATTATCGTCAGTGGAGACTTGCTTGATGTCAATAACGCTGTCTTTGAGCAGGTCTCTTACAAAAAACAATTTAGTAGTCACATGCCTGGTCCCTTTATGGTTAGTAGGATCCCGAGCAATGGCAATACATCCTGCGTTATCTTCGAATATCATGGTAGGTACATTTAATTTAATACCTAAGTAACTAAGGTGTTCGCGTAACCATAGTACATCTCGTGCTGCTTCACAGAGAGCATAAAATTCAGACACGAGAGTACTCAGAGCGGTCACGGTTTGGCGACGGGACGACCAAGCTACCGAATTCCCGAATATCTTTAAAATTATGCCAGAAGTTGATCTAGCTTCGGCATCATTGGTCGCAAAGCTTGCGTCAACGTAGCTAATAAGGGGCAGAGTATTGCCCTTTATCAGCTGTCGACGAAGCCACCGTTTACCAAATGAACTCTCTTTTACGAACACAGTTACAGGTAATAGTAGTGGGTTATTCTTCTTAAATTGTAGTCTTAAATGAAGAGTCCCTTTGACATATCGTAGAACACGTTTTATTATTTTCCAGAGGGCTTTACTAGGTTTCGATTGGTACCGACTTAGAAAACCGACTGCATAACATAGGTCCGGCCGAGAACATAACATCGCGTACATTAGACTGCCAATGGCATTCCTGCACGGATATTTGCTCTCGTCCTGGACCTGAAGCGAATTCGTCAGTGAGTCTACATCTAGTTTCAAATCCAGCGGTGTTTTTGCTGGTTTACAATCGATCATACGTGATTTTATTAATATTTGTTCTAAATACTTAGTCTGCGAAATGAAGATCGAATCGTCAGTACGTTCAACTTGTATACCAAGAAAATGTACCAACGGTTCCGAATCTTTCATCTCAAATGCTTGATTCAGTTTCGATTTCAAGTGATCCAAACGATTCTGGTCACGAGCGATCAATAACAAATCATCGACATAGACTAAAAGATAAGTATTCGTGACAATTTTACCCGTCTCATGATAGTAAACGCAGTAATCGGCTTTGCTTTGATTAAATCCAAGAGAAACTAAATATGTATGTAACTTTTCATTCCAGACTCGTGGCGATTGCTTGAGTCCGTAAATGCTTCGATTTAATCGGCAAACCTTGTCACCAACAAATTGAATACCATCCGGAACCTCCATGTAAATTTCCTCAGTTAATTTTCCATGGAGAAACGCAGACGTGACATCAATCTGTTCAATCAACAAATCATATTGAACTGCCAAAGTGAGGAAAATTCTGAAACTTGTCATTTTCGCGACGGGAGCAAAGGTTTCGTTGAAATCAAGACCTTGTTTCTGACTAAAACCTTTTGCAACCAATCTAGCACGAAAACGATCTATTTCAGCATTTTTATTTCGTTTAATTTTGAATATATATTTGCATTTAATTATATTTTTATTTGCAGGTCGATCAACTAGCGTCCATGTATTATTTTTCTTTAAGGCGTTCAGCTCGTAGCCGACTGCCTCATACCATTCCTTCGCATTAGGTGAGTCTTTTATTTCATTATAATCATTTGGTTCGTTATCTTCTTCGTGAAGATACATCACTACATTGTTATCTACCACAAACTCTTCGATGACAGATTTATCAAACGAAGGTTTCGGTTTAGGAGATGATAACAGAGATGATGCGTCTTGTACTATCGTCTTGCTCGGTATATTTTGATTTTTATTTTGATTTTGTCTTTTTAATTCAGAGCTAAAACGAGCATACGGATGTTCTACCAAGGGTGTTTTCCTTAGCAAAACTCTCCGTTGTGCGGAAGAAGATGACGGCTCACCAGCAAAAGTTGGATACTGTCGATCAACCTGTTCCTCAATTGGCAGAACAGAATGTTGATTTAAGTCATAATCATACTCGTTCGAGTAAGTTCTATTCGTGATATTATTTTTAATATTATTAATATTCTGTGCGTTCGCACTATTTTGATTATACGTTACAATTACATCACTTTGTGCATTCGCACTATTTTGATTATTCTTTTCATTTTCAGTATTTTGTGCGTTCGCACTATTTCGATTATTCTTTTCATTTACAGTATTTTGTGCGTTCGCACTATTTCCATTATTCTTTTCATTTTCAGTATTTTGTGCGTTCGCACTATTTATATCTTGATCAATATTCTCTATATCTAGTGGTTCACGGTATCTAAGATTTAAATATGACGCTAATTCTTCTTTTTCAGGTACCTTACAGAACTTTTCAGCGTCTGGTAGATCCCGATATAACATAGAAGAATTAAACGTGACATCTCGAACTGTAAGTACTTTCTTTGTCTTTAAAGATAATACTTTACATCCATTGAAAGTATAACCTAAAAAGATGCACTTTTCCGCTTGCTCATTAAGTTTGTTTTCTAATAAATGTGAAGAACCTACGCAGCCAAAAACTTCCATTTTGGTCGGATCAAAAGGAGACCCTGTTAACATTTCATAGGGGGTTTTACCATCTGGAAGGGCTCGAGTAGGACTTCGATTTATTACATAGACCGAGTAAAGTACCGCATAATTCCAATAGATTGGAGGCAAACGTGATTCTATCAAACATGCTCGCGCTCGATCCATAATTGTGCGGTTCATTCTCTCGGCAATTGGATTTTGAGCACTAGTCTTTCTTATTGTTTTATGCATTGCGGTTCCCTTTGACAAAAGATAATCAGAAAATTGATTTGAAACGTACTCGCCCCCGCCATCACAGTACAAAGTAGTAATACCAGGGCGATTACACATCATAGTCATTCGACGTTCATAATATTTATAATATTTAAATGTTTCTGATTTATATTGCAAAGGAAATATTGAAGTATGATGAGAAGCTTCGTCAACAAATGTAACAAAGTACTTCTCATTATCAACACTTCGAATTGGAAGTTCATTCAGATCCGAATGGACGTTCTCCAGTAGAGTCGTTGACCTAGGTCTTTCTTTTACTTTATTTAATTTCTTTCGAGTTTGTTTAGCTTTCAAGCATACTTCACAAAAAGGATTATTCGGTATTTTTAAATTTGGAAACAAAATTTTTAGATTTTTGTACGATAAATGACAATATTTCTTATGAAGCAATTCAGCTTTCTTATATTCAATTTTCTCCTTTTCAGATGCTGAAAGTATTGCCAAGGTCATCGACTGTGAATTGGAGATGTCAATTTGGAATTTGAACGTATAAAGAATATTATCAGTAGAACTTCCCGTGGCTAACGTTGTCTCTGTACCATTCTGGATCGTGTATAAGTAAGCTACAAAGAATTCTAATTTAAATTGTATATAAGCGTATTGTAACAATGAGAGTGACAAAATATTACATCTGCCTTCAGGTGTATAGTACACGTTTTGAAGGATGATACGATGACCCAGATTAGTACGGAGATGTACGTTTCCCACATGAGTTGCAGTAATGGATATTTTTCGTTTAAAAAGATTTATCTCGAGAGGTACGTTCAATTTTTGAGGATTCGTCAGTAATCGAACGTCATTCACTAAAAATCTGTTCGATCCTGAATCAATATAAAATTGTTGGAGTGTATCTGGAGTAGTGTTATAATCAATATCGTTTTTATTTAGATTAATATATGATGAATAGCATAGAAAGGAGCACCACATACCTATATAACCAAATTGATCATACGTAGGCTGTTGTTGAGGTTGGACCGTGACCAGGTTCGCCTGCGGAATTTTCTTCTGCCGATGTAAACAAACCTGGTACTGGTGCCCGAAACCCTTGCAGAACGAACATTGGTTGTTCCTCGTCCAGTGGTCCTGTAGAGGATAGGGTTGGTACCTCACGCGTCCACCTCTAAACATTCTCCCTCTAGCTACAGCTACTCTGCCCCGCATTCTGGCAATCTGTAAACGGCCACGGAATCCGTAGGGCTGTTCAAATTGTTGTTGCTGTTGTTGCTGTTGACCCGAAGTGCCACCACCGTTCTTCTTCTTCTTTTTCTTCTTTTTCTTGGCGTCCCCGTCCGCAACCATAACATTGGCAGTCGTAGCATTTGTAGATTTAAGATCAAGGCTCAAAGAGAAATCCCTCAATCTTTGACGCACCGATTCATACGAGGGTACCGGACCTGAAGCCATTGCGATCGCTGTTACAGCCTGACTGTATGCTGCAGGCATCGAGGCCAGGAGAACTGCTGTAAGGAGTGCTGTATCTTCAGCAGACTGGGCTCCGGCTAGCTGAAGTTCGCTCACTAGCGCATCAAGAGCACCAAAGTGCATTTCTATCTTTGTGTCATTTTTCATTTTGAAATTTAGTAGTCTTGTCAAGACATTCAATTGGTTGCTGATACTTTTGTTCTCATATGTTTCAGCGAGTCCGGTCCATACTTCGTAAGCACTCGTCAGTTTGTCTTTAATTTTGGCCAATGCGAAATCTGTCAAGTGATCCGAAATGTAGCCGACCGCCTTCCGATTCTTTTCGTCGTATTCTTTCTGTTTCGCCTCAAGATCGTTACCAGTTGAGGGCCGAGGTGCTTCGATAGGTTCGAGACAATTCTTTCTCTGCAATAACATCCGGATTCGAAGTTTCCAGTTTCCATAGTACTCTGGCTGATGGTCGAGCGGCGGAAACACAGATCTTTTATCTTTATTTTCTGACATTCTTTACCACAAATTCAACGTTTCACAAGTATGTACAGATATAAACGCACTTTCAGATCGAAGTTTCGAACGCATACAAGGATAGCACATAAGTTCACACGATACGGATTTGAGACTAGTTCAAATATAAGATCTTTTTCTTCAATTTGTTTTAATTATTAATACACACGATTTTCTTTATATAATAACGTGGTGAGCCCATAACCTGTTGAATATTTCGCAAGTATTTTGAAAGAAAAAGACGAGACAGATTTCTAAAGTTCGAGTGTATTTTATCAGCGACAAAACGACAACGTAGAAGTATTAATTACGTCGCATTCTTCTTAATTATTACGTCGTAGAAAACGAAAGTGAACAAAAGTTCACAAGCAGATTTCCATCTACTCTAAGTGGCTAAACTGGTGAGAGCAAAGAGCTGGAGAGTGGCACAGGGGTGCCAACATTTCAACAACATTGACGAACGCGTACTGCGTGCGTTTTTATTGTTCATTGTTTACTTTTCAGTTTTCTTTATCGTCTCGCGCGATTTTTGCGGTACCGAATTTGGTGGCCGCATATTTTTTTGCATGTGCGTATGCTTCACGGTATAAGATGAAGAGGTAGTGACACGAACGTATTCTGACTGTGGTAAACGCTGTCCGTGATTTTGTAGTAGTTCTGAACATTCCGAGCGCAGCGCTCGTGATGAAAGTGATGGATAATGTACAGAGTCTTATGGGAACGCCGCTACTTTCAAAAATTTATTGCAGGATTAGGAATCAGCCGATGCATTTCATATTTGGCATAAAAATACCATTTAATCTACTCTATAAAATTTTGAAAGAATCATCCTTCTAAGTAAATTCTTGGATTTTTTATAATCCTTGGAAATGTCATCAATACTAGGGTACCAACGGTAACGTCTCGGCGCAGGTGGGGTGTAGAAGGAACAGGGAAACAGCCCGAGTGTTCGCTGCAAACCTAGCGGAAGTTTGTACGTACAACTTCAAAACTGCGGACACGATTTTAGCGTTGTGTCATTACCTCTTCATCTTATACCGTGGTATGCTTCTCCTGCGCAACGGTTTGAACACAGCTTCAGTTGTGTCATCCGTGCAACGTCACAATTTGTAATCTTAGGTTGAACAGACTATGGGCCAGTTGTACAATTTGTAGTTCAACGTGAACCGCCGTTGATCGCCCGATTTCGGCCAGTCAAGTTCAAGAATCCGCGGTTCAACGATCACGTGATCTCACGTTTTTCGGTTGTACAACCGGCCCTAAATCTTGTTTCTTCTTCTTCTTTGGATCAGTTAAGACGCTGACGTCACAGCATGGTAGTCCACAACGCAGCACGGTGTGGGTATTTGTTTTAATGGTACCGTTTCAATGAATGACGTGTATCTTGTTTATTTTCTTTGTGCATTATTGCGTTAAGGGTATGCTCTACCTAGTCACTCACACGTAGACACACACAAAATATGTATCACATGTTGCGATTTTTGTCCCGAGATAACTGATTAAATAAAGCATGAAATATCTTGAAACTTCGTATTTATGTAGACAAAAGTTGAGAAAATACGGCTAATTGGTTCACACGAACTAATTTTGTTCATTGATTGGAATTCAACGATTCAAAGATGGCCCCTTCAGACGTAAGTTTAAACGTTTCCTGAAGATCATTCAGAATATTTTGCGATCTGGCAACTAATTAGCCGTAAGAATTTTCCTCAACTTCAAGAATAAATTAAACCACGTTCCTAATCATTTTGTACATTATTCGATATGTTATATGTGGGCGAAAATCACTACCTGCAAGACACCATTTTGTGTAATACACGTGTATTTTCTGTGTGTGAGTGACTAGGTAGAGCATACCCTTAATGCGTTTTGCGTTTCAATCATATTGGATGTTCATGGTTTCCTGGTTGTTGATTCTGATGGCGTAATTTTCTGCAGAGAAGAGTTTTGTAGCCTATCTTGTTTAGTATTCTTTCTTGTGTCTTTGCGTTCAGCGTAGGATTAATAAAATATTTGATTATTAATAAATTTGACTTTACAGAATGTTCAGATTATAAATCTATTTTTCTTCAATAAATAGGGATCAAACGAGATTTTTTACAATGCAATGGGAAACTGAAATGAATAGTTGCGAATAAAAACGTAGGTAACAGAATGATTTAAAGAGTCGATTATGGATCGCGAATGCGGTATCCCGGCTTTGTGGTCGGCACGGTATAAGATGAAGAGGTAATGACACAACGCTAAAATCGTGTCCGCAGTTTTGAAGTTGTACGTACAAACTTCCGCTAGGTTTGCAGCGAACACTCGGGCTGTTTCCCTGTTCCTTCTACACCCCACCTGCGCCGAGACGGTACCGTTGGTACCCTAGTATTGATGAAATTTCCAAGGATTATAAAAAATCCAAGAATTTACTTAGAAGGGTGATTCTTTCAAAATTTTATAGAGTAGATTAAATGGTATTTTTATGCCAAATATGAAATGCATCGGCTGATTCCTGATCCTGCAATAAATTTTTGAAAGTAGCGGCGTTCCCATAAGACTCTGTACATTACCCATCACTTTCATCACGAGCGCTGCGCTCGGGATGTTCAGAACTACTTCAAAATCACGGACAGCGTTTACCACAGTCAGAATACGTTCGTGTCACTACCTCTTCATCTTATACCGTGGTGGTCGGCGATTCAATTTTGGATTTTAATTTACCTATACTTAGTTATAAGTACTTCGATGTTGATTACAAAGGTAGTATAATTATTACATCGTTGGGTTTTGAGCTGACAAATGAAGTTTGTGGTAGTATTAATTAATCAAGGATTTGAATTCTACGTGATGTTACAATTTGTGCTACTCATTATTCTTATCTCATGACAAAAATGACAATTGTTGGAAGGGTGTAATATCAGCCTTGTTTGTACTCAACAGTGGTTACCTCAGGTTATTGCTTATTAATTGTTGAGTGTTAGCTTTTACAAATAGAATCAAGTAGCGTCTTTTTTATGGAACGTTTGCAAATTGAAAAGATCCATGTAATAATAAATTTGATATGTTTAAATTGCAAGTTTATTTAATTTTAATGATTATATTATCAGATGACTACAAATGGAACCAAACATCTTAATTGCCATGGAAAAGAATGAGAGTAATGAAATATGAATTCTTGAATTTGGTCGAAACAATGTGAATGGTGAAGCGGTACGCGTACAGCAAAATCTAAAATGAATGATTGTTGAGTATCCTGATCATAAAATCAGTATCTAATTACAATGATTCTAGTCTCCAATCTGAGTTTGTAGTTCTATTTGATAGAACTTGAGTACCTGAGTAGAAAGTATGGGAGGTATGAACAGTTTTGATGAATAATTATTGAAATTTCATTATTTCAACTTGCAGTATAAGGTACCTACATTGAGTTTCTAGTGCCTGTTCTTACGCCTGATGTTGGAAGTCAAATATCATCTTAAATCAATATTTTGCAATGTATATATCACGAATTAGAAGTATTGGAATCGATTTATTTTGTTTTGATGGAATGTGAATCTTGTTATTATTAGCGAAAAGGAGCAGCTTGCCAGAAATACTTCTATGACTTGGTTTGATACACGGTATACGCTAATATGACAGATACCTATACAGATAGATGGACAAAAGCTGAACGTAATTCACAAAGCTTCTTCTATTAATTACTTAGTTGTTGTGCGTTTGTTTCTTTCATGAAATGAGTTTGTACTTACTCAAGTGGAGGTTGGTTAGTGTATTCAATAAAATATGAATAATTAAATGTGAACTGAGGAGCACAAACTTTTCCACGGACCCACAGGAAACTGAAATGAATAATTGCGCGAATAAAAACGTAGGGAACAGAATGAGTTGAAAGTTGATCATGATTTGCAAATGCGTTATACCAGCTTTGTGATCCGCGATTAAATTTCAAATTTCCGTTTATACCTACTTAGTTCTAAGTACTTTGAAGTTGACTACAAAGGTAGTATGATAATTACATTGTTGGGTTTTGAGTAGACAAAATAATGAAGTTTGTGATAGTATTAATTAATCAAGGATTTCAATTCTGAAATTTTAGAACTTGTGTTTATTATCATTGTCTCATGACGAAAATGACAATTGTTGGAAGGGTGTAATATCAGTGTTGGGTTACTTCAGGTTATTGCTTATTAATTGTTGAGTGTTAGCTATCTCAAATAGAAATATAGAAACAAGAATATGTGATGTGAATTCTTGAAATTGGTTCAAATGATATGAATGAAATTGAATACAATTGAAAGGGAATGTCTTACAACGCGATGGGGTTATGAAATAAATAATTAAAAATAAAAACGTAGGAAATAGGTTCACGCCGACCCTATTACGACGTAGCGTAGCTTGTTTCTTTCTCTTTCAAGTTTTGCAATTATTATTCTCGTGAAGTGCGTACTCCGCACACGTATCTTCGTATGTTCGTCATTGCATGTCAACTACATCAGTTTTCTACAACCAATAAAAAACCAGACTGTTATCATCTATTACAAACAACCAATGAGAGATGATCTACGCCGGCTATGTAGCCCGGGATATTCAGGCCCGTCACACACCTGAGCTACGCCACGCGAACTAGGTAGTTCCATTCTACAGAACAAATGGAGCGCTTGTTCTTGAACTTCTCGATATATATTATATCCCGGGGTATGTAGCCGGCGTAGTTCATCTCTCATTGGTTGTTTGTAAAAGATGATAACAGTCTTGTTTTATATTGTTTGTAGAACAGCTGATGTAGTTGACTACGTGAAGGTCAGGTGTGAGATCACTGAAATGGTAGCTGTAGCTTTGGCTACGTAGTTTGCGTGGCGTAGCTCAACAAGGACAAATAGGGCTTTTCCATATTCTCCTACTTGTTATCGAAATGGTAGTATTTCTAACATTGCTCTTGTTGCTAAATTGAATACTCATTTTCATTGTGGAGTAGTTTGTCATAAGAGCAATGTTAGAAATATTACCATTTCGATAACACGTAGGAGAATACGTATGCAATGCGCCGATATGGAAAAGCCTATACTGCAGTACAAAGTGAGATTGAGTATATTGGAAATACAAATCTAGAAAAATGGATCTTCTGGCGGATTTACCTACGAGTGTGTGCGTGTGTGCTCCGTCTGTGAAATCATTCCAAGGTGGATATATATACCCCTCCTATTCCTTTGTCAGCAAATGGGATGTATATCCACTTACGTGATCATTAGTGAATAATAATAATTATCTCTAAAACTAATGCCGTTCAGGGTATGCTTTACACAGAAAAAATACGTGTAAAATCAGGATACGAAAATATAGGTTTGGAGGCGACTAATTACTGTCCACAAAATGAACCAATCGTTATGAAATCTTTCAAAGTGTTGGATGAGTGTTTGATACAGGTCTAAAATTAATTCAGAACTGGTAATATTATTTAAAACTCTTGTTATTGATGATCAAAAAGTGGTTCAATTTGAGCTTTTTAATCGTTGATAACAAGAGTTCTAAATAATATTGTTCTGAATTAATTTTAGACCTGTATCAAACACTCACCTAACACTTCGAAAGATTTCATAACAATTGGTTCATTTTGTGGGCAGTGATAAGTCGCCTCGGAACCTATATTTTTGTATATTTAAGCGTTTTTTTCCTGTGTAGAGCATACCCTTAACAAAAATTTAAAACGACCATTGGGTTCTTAGGTAAAATTATTAGAAATTGTGAAATTCGCAGAATTGTAGAATAATTTTATCGTTCTTTTTGATAGCAATATATCATTCTCCGAATCGTTGTTCTGGATATTGATCGGTTCAAAATTGATAACACATTTTTGTTTACTTTTGTTTTGGCGGAGATATTACATGTAAAACACCTCTATTTTGAAAAATTCAAGGTGACCATTTCTAAAAGAACATTTCAACGGCTACAACTTGTGTTCTTGGTAATTTTTCATGAAACTCTTTCATTTTTGAGCAAAACTTGAAAACCACTTATTCCCCATATGCAAGTATAGAAAACTTCCTACCAAAACGAAAGTAAACAAAAATGTGTTATCAATTTTGAACCGATCAATACGTCCATCTCACTTTGTAAGGCAGAATTCGCATGAGGACACAACTGTAGGTGCGCTAGAGTCGTGCCCGAAAAGGAGATTCGGTAAAAATTGCCATAAACCTGTATGAAACTAAAACGGGCTGTATCTTTGTCAATATTGAAAAATACAAAAAAGTAGTAAGAGCATTTTTTTATTATTTTCATTCATAGAATAACCTAAAAGAAGAAAAAATTAAGATTTCAACAATTTTCTGTAACATCCCCTTTTCAGGCAGCTTCCAAAAATGGCCACCACAGTTTTCATAGAGGGTGCCTACTTTGTGTCCTCATGCGAATAGCTCGGCTACGTCAGCCTGGCTACGCCATAGCATAATTACGTTCTGTACCTATTTCGGCAATGTTTCACTTGCGCGAGTTTCATAACAATGAAATTCATGAAACCTTGTGGAAACGTTTCTGGCACAGTGCAGCCATTGACGACATTTATTTATATTATTATGCTCAATTGTACCAAAAATGCGCGTGGCGTAGCTCCGGTGTGTGAACGAGGCTTTACATTTTAGGTATTCAGACTCCGTGTATAGTTCCCTAATAAACATCATAAACATGTACATCTCGGGTTTCATTCAAAAATTTTCGATCTTCGAATTTTTGCTCCATGTTGTGCACTTACAATAAGAAGTAATTGTAACTCTCTCTCCGGTATTGTAGCCTGTGTGTAGCCTCTGTTAATTGCCAACTGGAAAACATGAATGCCCCAATCCCAACTGACATTATACTACTTAGCGGAAATTCTCATCCAGAAATGGCTAATTTAATAACGAAGTAAGTGTTTTTGGGCTGTATTTCTCGCTATCTGTTTCTTTCTGGAAACCTTGACTTCGTCTCCGAGGTCCTAGATATTGTATTAAAGCAAATTAATTGAGAGACTGCTGAATTTTTATTCAGTGGAAGTATTGGATTAACTTGCTGACACAAATATCAATGGATAACTAATCATATTTTCCAAATCTCCAATTATCAATGAGAATAAGCGAGTTTACTCGAGTGTAATATAGCCTTAAGTTACCAAACTCTTTGATATTTTTCCCTCATGGTTTTTCATCTTCCAGTCCTTATCTCCATAATTTTTGATGATTCAAGGACGAATTTTTGATATACATTCAAGATAATGTGTGACGAGAATGATATTGAAAATTGATAAGCAATTAAGTTGCTATTATTTATAAATAATGAACCTCTCTAACTCGTTACGAATCAATAATCCAGATAAACGTGTAGGATTCAAAATTGTATTGAATTTTTTCTATCCCTTAGTATTTCGAATGGTCGAGTGGACAATCTTTTTTCATTTAAAAATAGTATATTAATCATAAGGATGGGAAACCAAGCACTTACCTTTCGAGTGCCAATTTGCGAAAAGAGCGGACGCAAGTGAAGTAAGTGCATGTGAAAGGTTGCTTGTCGACCATCCTGGTGAACAGTTAGCTGTTTTTTCATGCAGTTGGATACTAAGAAACAATTGTAGTCAAGCGTAACAGTATGATGAGATAATTCAACAGTTGAAGTTGAGCTGAACAGTAATTTTCCAGTTTTTCAGCGCGATCGAACGTTTAGTAAACGTGGATTTTCTACTTTGAAAACAGTTCGTTCATGGCGTACATTCTTGATATCTATATATATATATATGTTTTATGAGGATGGATTCGATGAGGTTTCTCAACATCTTGAATAAAACAAAAATTCTTTTAATAACTGAATCATTGTGGTCTTTTCTTCTTTTATTGATTCTTTTTCATGCAGTCGATTGGGTATCAAGTTGGGTGGTTGCTCTGTGTACCATAAATCGAATCGGGAGACGGTGGTTGAAATAGGCGAATCTATTCGCGAAAAAAATGTCTACATTTTGCAAACTGGAACAAAGTAAGAATGAAAACTTTTCTGTTCATTGTAATATCTATCAAGAATTCTGCGAATCTTCTTTATTCCACAGAGATGTTAACAACAACATAATGGAATTATTAATTATGGCATATGCATGCAAAACATCGTCAGCTAAAAATATTGTTGGCGTCATCCCGTATTTACCTTACTGTAAACAATGTAAGACGATTACATAGGAACACCTAAAAATGAAACTTCAATTAGTTTCATCATTCCCGTGTCTCTAACTCATTACTGTCTCTCAATTGCAGCGAAAATGCGTAAAAGAGGTAGTATCGTATCAAAATTGGTGGCCAAGATGATTGTCAATGCAGGTTTCTCTCACGTTATCACCATGGACCTTCACCAGAAAGAAATTCAAGGATTCTTCGATTGTCCCGTTGACAATCTACGAGCATCGCCTTTTTTGCTACAATACATTCAAGATTGTGTGCGTTGTGTTTAATCTTCTCAATGTCCAATCGCATCTCTTCATTGTATTGGCTCGTATTTAGATTCCAGACTATCGTAATGCAGTTATTGTTGCGCGGGATCCAGGCTCCGCAAAGAAAGCTACATCCTATGCTGAACGTCTCCGGTTGGGAATCGCTGTTATTCATGGTGAACAGAAAGAATCCGAGTCTGATATGGTAGACGGTCGTAATTCACCCCCGCCTCCCAGTGGAACTGGTTCACATTGTTTTACCATGGATTTGGGAATGCCGGTCGTACCTTCTAACTTGCCAAAAGAAAAACCGCCTATAAATATAGTTGGAGATGTTGGAGGTAGAATAGCCATTATGGTGGTATGTATTATCTGTTGGTCTTGTAACATTCGATTCCAAAATATAATTTAAATTCCTTGATTTAGGATGATATGATTGATGACGTCGAATCATTTGTTGTAGCTGCTGAAATGTTGAAAGAACGCGGCGCTTATAAAATCTATGTTTTGGCTACGCACGGCCTACTATCTTCAGACGCGCCGAGGTTACTTGAAGATTCCCCAATTGATGAGGTTTGCAAAAATTCAATTTTGATTGACTAAGGACTTGGAGGCATTTTCACTGTGTATAATCAAACGTAGAATGTGAAGTGACTCTGTTCTTCATACTGTAATTTCTTTTGTTGACACCCTTCTTTATTGTGTATTTTTTATATTTTTCAAGCTTCTTCGAATTTTTATTTAGTGAATCAATTTCCAGACTCGCTTCTTACAATTTTGGCTCATTGCTGAAATAATCATTTTTACCGAGTCACTTCGTGCGACACGTTTAATTAATGACAATACCTCTAAAATCTTTTTGCGTTAAGATGGACACCTATGAAACGACCGGGTTAAGGGAGTTGTAGGCAATTCTGGAGTATTGTTTTTCAGACTAACTAAATCATGGCTGCATAGCCAGATACTTCTTACATCCAGCTACTCAGCTACCCCACAGCTTCTTTTCTTGAACACACCTTCTGTTTGTAACACGGTAGATTGTAGAGGTATTGACACAACGAAAAATTTCTGTCGCACGAATTGTGTTAATTCATACGGAATTCCGCTACGCTCGCAGCGATTGTTTGAATACCTTCCACACCCCACCTGTGTCGGAACCTTACCGGAGGTACCCTAATATTGACGAAATTTTCGAGGGTTGTAAAAGGCGAAGAAATTCACCTAATATAATTTTTTTTTAAATAAGTGGAGCATGGTGAGTTGTCTATTCGTACCCGGTTTCAGATTTTTAGGTTAATACCTGATTCCTCTACGAATTTTTAAAAATTGATGAATTTACATTACCTAGTATTCGTGTAGTTTTCATGCTTAGTAATACCTTGCAACGCTCCTAGCGTAGATTATATCAACTGACACAACTCAGGCGACAGTAACAAACCATGCTAATATACGTTTGTGTCAATACCTCTATAATGTACCGTGGTTTGTAACGTCTCACAGTATAAGAAATAGAGGTAAACGCTGATTTTCTAGCATTGTCCATACCACTGATGCTAATTTTTTGCTTGCAGTTCCTGCTGCTCCATATCCTTTCGACTCCAACCAGTGTAAACAACAAATTCTATATGTACCTCGAAAATAAGAAATTTTAAACTCGAGGTTTTTGATAAGGGTCAGCAAATTATAGCAGCTAAGAATGAAACACAATTATGATATTTTAGTATCGGCGATAGAGACTATGAAATCCCTTGTTTAAACATTTTGAGGTAACGGCGGGAGTTGACTGAAAAATGTGAGGTTGAGTTTGAGGAACAACATATCAAATATCCCACCACCATCCCCGTGGAAAGTTTATTGCGCCACATTTGAGCCTTCCAAATTCGGTTTTTTGGATATTATCTCGACAAATATGGGCTACAGAGAAACAAGTCAGGAGACAAATATTCCTCGTCAAATTTCCAACCAAATCTACTACCTACTTATTAGCGAAGCTCCACAAGTCGGTCTGAAAATGTCTTTCAAAAGAATAAATTTTTTAAATTTCAAAAATTTTGTGGTTATTTTTCGTTCATTTATTTATAACAAGGTACTATGATCCTTCCCATGGCCTAATAATTCTTGAAATCATATGTAATAAAAGATATTTTGAGAAGAAGCCCTTAGCGGGCTGGAAGGGGCTTGTACCTGAATCTTGTCATAATTTTTAATAATAGAGAATACAAGAATGAAATTGATGTAGGAAACAATAGAAGAGAACATTTTATAAATATATTGTATTAATGTAAGCAAACATGAGGGGAGGGAGGGAACAAAACGGCCTAGTCAAGGTTTAGTTGCTGAAAGTTATGGAAAATGACGTCTGAAACAACATACCGAAAATGCCACCTTGTCCCTCGGAGATCTTCCATTTATGCGGGTTTGAACCCCTAAAAATAAGTTTTTGTGAAATCTTGCTTTTGTATTTTGTGACGTGACCAACCTAACAGGGTGATGAGCCGATCAACGTAAACCTGCACCTATACGATATTTACCCTTAAGTACGTTCGCACATCACGCGTTTCAGGAAGGAGTCCTATTCTAAAGGAGACTAATCTACCCAAAATAAAACCGAGCATTGTCATAGATCCCCTCAAGGCGTGAGCAACTCCCCGATTCGCCCGATGTGGACGTACAGCTAGCTCAGTGTAGCGGAGAGCAAGAGGAGACACTATCACAGACTCGTAGGCATCATTTCAGGTAGACCACCGATCTATTAGACACAAGAAAAGAAAGAAAACCGGAGCTTCTTCTTCTGGAGTGGAGTTTGACTACTGGGACAGATCATCGGAGACAGATACGCCTTACCTATCGAAATAACTAGGACTGATGATGGATCAGCAACGTAATCACCTGACCTGATAAAAAAAAGGAAAAAGTGACGCAACTAAAAAATAAAAACCTAAGGAGAGACGAACTAAAACTATTGTCAGGTGATGGACGGAAACTATTGAGACGAAAAGAAATTCCCTAAAAATTCTATCACGAATAGTAATTCATGTTCAGCCGTTGGTACCTAAAAAAGAAAGATGTTTCTTCTTCTTCATGTTTACAGCATTCAAAACGACGTCCCGTGGAAATACACAGCTAAAAATAAATAATCAGAGATCATCTCGAAGACTCCCCGTACACCCTCCTCCCCCTCAACGAATCCGTCTGTTCATCGCAAAATAAGATTCGACACATCAATCCCGGAAGACTTACGTTTATTCGTCAGAAAAAAATAAATCTGTACGAGAGAGTTATCGCGTATGATGTTCGAGTTGCGTAGACACGTGCTAAAATAAAATAATACATAATATAATTTTAGTACAGACCGCAATTCGCTGGGAAGAATTATACGTTGTGTCGTCGAATGTTCTCGATGGAGTTTGATTACACGTTGATTGTAGCAAAATTTCATATGGCTTTGGCCAACACGTCAATTGGAAACCTGATTTAAAAGACACTGACGCGTCCTGTTTTCGAAGGACAAACAGGGGGGATATACATCCCTTAGATCGATGACGGTCCTTTGACTGTATACTGCTTCCTTATTCGGGGCGCCGAACACCAATCATAGTTGAATTTAACGTACCCCAAAATTGACAAAAAGTTGATGCACGCGCGAAAGTTAATTCCTGAGATATTTAACCGGGATATATCGTTTCAGAACCCTTCGTCTTCGCGAATAGAAATTTATAAATTTCGACAAATTTTACCTCGGTATCGGGTGGACTTTAATAACGGCAATCAAAGCGGCCCAAACAATGTAAAAATTTATAAATTTTCGTAACACACGTTCAAAAATAAATTTGGCCGAAACGTGTTCTCGAAAAATTCGGTGTAGTTGAAGTTTTTCGTTACGAGGCCGTAGCACACCACCTTATGTATGCTGGCGAACAACGACTGACTCCAAGATGGTTGGACGAGTCCGATCACTTGTACGTCTTTTTCGACGCTATGCCTCGACCTGCTCGAATCTAGATAAGATAGAATAAAAATAGGAAGGATGAGAACACGTATAAGAGTAAAGGATGGATAGATGGAATGACGTATAGGGCTGCATAATCAAATTTTAGCCTTATAATTTTTTCCCCTACTTTCTCGATTCCCACTCGCTTGTAGAGTTGCCTGTTGGTTATCCTATCTACCCATTTCATCCCCAGTATACTTCGCATCATCTTATTCTGTCGTTCCAAATTTGAGTACACGCGGCATTACGTTTTAATAAATCGCGGAACCTAGGTGTATGCTTTTCACCATACAAGTACATGAATTTCTCATACTTTAAAGGGTGGGCGCACCTTCGATGTTGGAACGGAGAAAAGATGAACCTGTTCACTTTTTTGCAAAAGTCGAAGAAATAACCTACCCATAAAATTCCTCCCTGTCGATAGGATACCTGAGTGCTAACCTGTGCATATACAATCAATAATCACTAATTGAACACCATTGCGCGTAAGTATAAAACGAAATGTATTGGACTACCATGGACGTAATTCTGCTCCCGCTTTGACGGCACTGGAGATGAGAGACGCAAAGCTCGATCTTTGAAATTTGATCGAATCATAATAATAAAGTCGGCGGTTAGTTACCGGGCAAGTCGTTTTCTCCGCGTACGATTCGGACCGGGCAGCGCTAGCATCGCGCAAAATTTTTGAATTTTTTAAAATCTCAAAAATATTTTCATATGAAAAAAAATTTTCCGCTCTTCAATTTTGTTCCTCACAAGTACACGCCTAAATTCATTATTTTTGGAGAAATTTAGGAAAAACTAAAAAATCACCTTTAGTTTCAAGTCATGATCACCGTTTGTTTATCAGTACTTTCTGAGTATTTTACATGGGCGACGCTAGCGATCCTACAATATGCCCGGTCCGAATGTGCAACTTTTGCAATGGTAACTCGTCACATTAGCATGGATTTCTCCCCATCACATTCGCATCCGTCGACGTTCCATTAACGTTATTCCATCTTGTATGGCATGACCATTTTCATGAGGAAATTTCAAACTTTTCTTCCTTCATCCAATAAGGATGATTAGTAAAAAAAAAAAACAACAAAAATGATATGAGCTCAGTAATACTCTGCGTTTTCTTTGCACCAAACGACGTGTGTATACTTATCTTTACGTTCATCAGCTACCTTCTCTTTCAAATTCGATAAACTAAGTAGCTCTTTTTTTTCACATTATTCAGTCTTGCTACCTGCCAACGCGCTTGTAGTAACTCAGGAAATGAGAAATACAAACATGACTATCTCGGAAAGAGCTTGTATTTCAACTCACATTGATAAACGACTACAACGACTACGAATCTACTTATTGTTTATATTATCAGTGTTACCACATTTCTCCCCCCCTTAATAAAGATGGAAACAAAACAAAGGAGAATACATACAGTAAAACAGAGGGTGACATCAAAAAAAAAGGTCAAAAAAAAAATAAAAAACAAGGAGAGAAAAAGAAAGAAAAATTTTTCATTATTTGTGTGAGTTGTTGGTCAGGATATAGTCGTTAAACTTTGCTGGTTGTGTTCTTAAACGCCTGCTTTGACGGAGATGATCTGCATGTAAACGCAATGGTGGACCCCCAGCCGTTGGCTTAGCTTGATATGATAAATCTCCAGTTCGACGTTGAATATGAGCCTTCTGCCAGTTGGAGTCAACTTTTCTTCGAAACAAAACAGGTTCAGTTGGAGAGAAATGACGTTCACGTTTGTTTTGATCATGGTAGAGTTTCATCTTCAAGGCTTTTTGATCAGCGTAAGCTCAAAAATCAGGTTTAAGGGTAGAAATGAATGTCCTCACTTCACGACCCAGGAACAGGAAACTTGGAGTTTGGCCAGTGGATGAGTGGATGCTATTGCGATAGACAAAGAGCATTGCCTGCAGTCTGTGCTCAGGATCTGTAAATTGGTCCCCTGATTTCTTGTAGCGGAGTTTGAAAGTTTCTATAGCGCGCTCTACTAAACCATTTGAACGACTGTGATATCGTGTTGTGTGAATAAGGTTGATTCCATTGTCTTTGAGAAACTTATGACATTTGTGGGACGTGAAAGATGTTCCATTATCTGCAACTACAGTATTTGGAAGTCCGTATCTTGCAAAGATTGTGCAAAGTGCTTGGATTGTGAGTGCAGTAGTTTGAGCAGGAAGACGGAAGATTTCTATCCAACAAGAGAAAGCATCAATGACTACAAGCCACATTTTACCATCAAATGGTCCCGTATAGTCAATATGTAACCGCTGCCAAGGCTTGTCTGGCATGTTCCATAAGTGTAACGGTGCGTCTGGCTCATTATTGCGGAATTTCTGACATGTTTCACGCGCATCTGCAATGTCTTCAATATCTTTGTTGCAATTTGGCCACCAAACAGCAGTTTTGGCTATGTTTTTCATTGTAGAGGCACCAGGATGCGTTTCATGTAGTCTGTGAAGGAGTGGTTTACGTAGCTTTTCAGGGATGACAATTCGATCATGCCATAGCAAAAGTCCCTCCTGGACTTGAAGTTCATCTCTTTTTGTGTAGAATGTTTGTAAATCTGGATGGTGCGCAGCATGCGTAGGCCAGCCTTGTAGGGTGTAGGACATAACTGGCTTCAGGATAGGGTCTGCTGCACTTTCTTGGACAATCTGTTTGTGTGATAGTGCAGTGTATTCCAGAACAACACAGTGAATCTGTGTGACTTTATTATGTTCCGCTTCTTCAGGTGGAGATGGTTGCTGGGAAGTTAATGGCATCCGCGATAGCGAATCAGCAAGGTTGTTGTCATCACCGGGTAAATACTCAATTTGGTACGCAAAGTTACTTAAATAGAGCGCCCATCAAGAAAGTCTGTTTGAAACGACCTTTGGTAGGTCTGCTTTATTTCCAAATATGTGAAGAAGAGGCGGATGATCTGTCCAAAGACAAAATTCTTTTCCCAGTAAATACTGTTCAAACTTTGATACACCAAAAGTTATTGCTAGAGCTTCGCGGTCAATACTTGAATATTTCTGTTCTAATGGGAGCAGCGTCCTTGATGCTGCTGCAATTAGTCGCAAAGATTTGTCTGGATATTCATGCTGCAAAGTTGCTCCTAGACCATATTCACTGGCATCCACAGTTAGAACTAAGGGTAGTTCTGGTTGGAAATGAACTACAATAGCATCTGTAGTGAGTGATGACTTGATTTTGTTAAACAGATCAGTGTCAGCTTCAGTCCAAGTCCACCGAGCATTCTTCTGAAGGTGTCTATGCAAAGGTGCACATTGCGCTTGTAGGAATGGCAAGAATTGAGAATAGTAGTTTATACTGCCTAAAAATGAGCGAAGCTGTTTTACGTTTTTTGGAACTGAAAGTTCTTGAATTGCTGCAACCTTGTTTTCTTTAGGTGTGATACCTTCAGCTGTAACCCGATATCCCAGGTATGAGATTTCTTTTTGAAAGAGGTGTAGTTTAGCGGCCTGTGTTCTGATGCCAAGGTCGCGTAGGCGTGTAAGTACTAACCGTAACCGATGTAAATGATCTTCTCTACTTTCCCCACCAAGCGCTATATCATCTTGATACCAGGTAACTCCTTGCATGTCCTTTAAAACGGTATCCATAAATAAATATCAATGGCGCGGTTGTCACACCCATTGGCAAGCGTTTGTATCTAAGATAACCTTGGTGTGTAGCTATCACAAAATATTTCTGGCACTTGGGATCTATATCCAGCTGATGGAATGCATCTTTCAGGTCAATAACGCTAAACTCTGTATAAGGTGACAATTTTGATACTGCTTCTTCAAAAGTAGGTAATGGATACTTATCAACAACAATGTAGGGATTTATTGTATTCTTGAAATCACCGCAAGTACGTGGTTTACCGTTTGCACGCATCTCAATGACAACTGGTGACGCCCATTCTACTGTTTCAGTTTGTGTATCAACTGGTTCAAGAACACCAGCTGAAATCAGTCTATCATATTCTTTATCAACCTCATTTTTCCAAGCAAATGGGACAGGACGGGCTCGGGCAATATATGGAACGGCATTCTCACGCACCTTGATAGTTGCTGAGAAATTCTTTATATGGCCATTGCCTTCAATTAGATCCTTAAACTCATTGATTATAAGCTTCTGGTCTTCTTCAATTTGGTTGTTGGAATACTGTTGTACTTTGCAAATACGTATTCGTTCATCTTTGGGAACTAGATCAAATGGTTGCATCCAGTCCATTCCAAATAAGTCTTCTGAATGCTCTGCTTCAGCGACAGCTAGTAGCAAGTAGAATTCCTGATCTTTCACTTTGACGGCAACTATTGTCTCCCCGCACATTGGAAACTTCACATTTGGATACCCAACAAAATCATCAATGTGTGATAGTTTTGGTTTCCCAAGTTTACACCATGAATGAGAACAGATAACAGTTCTATCTGCGCCAGGATCATATCGCATTGGCAGCAAACAGTTATCAACTTTAGCATTTATGTAAAGTCGCTTTGATTCTTTGACCTGTGTACTGAAAATTGTAATGTTATTGACATCAGCAGAATTATCAGTTCCACTCGCACTTTCAACATGATTAGTAGCAGCACCATTCCCTTGATTGTTCTTAGGTTTTTCAAACACGCCTGTTACAATTGCCCGGCCTGTAGATGTACAAACTCGCGAAAAATGTCCTAATTTACCGCATGCGTTACAAGTCTGATGGCTTGCAAAGCACTGAAATCCCTTATCATGCTTTGGTCGTCCACATCTCAGACAATGTTTAGACATATCTAATGTTATTTTGGCATTTGGTCGCGCACGAGTACTTTCACTAACTGATCCTGACGGTTTGTCTCGCAATAGTCAATTTATGTGGGTACCTGATGCTTCGTTACTATTGCTTTCCTTACCATTTTCAACAAGTGATCGCATCTCTTGATTTGCGCTGTCAAGTTGTAACACAAATTTTTCTAGTTCAGTTAATGGACACGCTACGTGGTCGGGAAACTTACGAAAGATTTCCTGCTGAATATCTTTGTCACGGAGACCAAATACTAGTTGATCGCGAAGTCGTTCATCTAGCGTCTTCGCAAACCGGCATGGAATTGCGCGTTTTAGCAATTCAGCAATATATTCTCGAATTAGCTGGTTTGGTTTTCGAAAGCACTCGCTGAAGTGTAGTTCTTCTATAAGATAATGACTTGTTTTCTTAGAGTAATTTTCAAAGAATGCAGTGATATCTGCGTAGGGTATTTCGATGACAGATTTTGGACTGAAATTGTCAACTACTAAACAATAAGGTTCAAGACCAATCCATTTCAACAGTAGATTTTGTTTACAATTTTCCTGCTCTAATTTGTGGAGCGATATCTCCAGTTTGAACTGTTGGAGATAATATCGAAATTCTTCTTTCTCAGGATCAAAATTTGCAAACTTAAAAGAGGCAGATCTTACCGTGCGATATTGACGTTCTGCTTTCGGATACTTCTCAATTTCGGGTTCTTCATTGCTTTTGGTTTCTTCATCATCGTCTGATGGCTGAATATCTGCTACTTTCTTCTTTTTCTTAACCATTCTCGTCGCCAAATGTAGTAACTCAGGAAATGAGAAATACAAACATGACTATCTCGGAAAGAGCTTGTATTTCAACTCACATTGATAAACAACTACAACGACTACGAATCTACTTATTGTTTACATTATCAGTGTTACCACAGCGCTAAAAATCTTATCGCATGCCTATCAGACAAGGAGGAAAACGTCTCGGTATCATTTATTCACCACAATTCTGGGCTGATTGGATCTTGTTAGTGAGTTCCTTGCTTAATGCCCATGACTGGGCACCATACGTTAAAGATGGTATAACGCAGCTGTTCAGGATTCTCAATTTCGAATTATAGCTCAACTTACTCCTCAGTAGCGCTTTATAAGACTGGTATTTGCCCCACGCTTTCCTTACTCGATTGTTTATTTCGACGCTGAAGTCTCTTTTCACGCTAATAATCTGACCCAGATATACTCATGTTTCTACTGATTTGATGATCTTTCCTCTGATCCTAAACACAGTATCCTACCGATCAGATAGAAGTTTAATTCATTTCCATTCCTTTACTCTCGCTTGCATCAGCTAAATCCTCAGCCATCTCTTGGAATTCTTCTAGAGACTAGCTGATTAACACCATATCATCAGCAAATCTGAGTTGTTTAGCCACATTCCATTGATTTTTATTCCCTTTCCTTCCCAATTTATCGATCTAAATATTTCTTCTAACACAGCATTAAATAAGCTTGCGGACTGGGGATCGCCTTGTTTGACACCTTTTTGTAACCTGAAGCTGAAGCCTGTTCGAGTATCAACTTTAACTTTGCCGACCTATTTTTTATACAACTCCGCGAATAGGTTACAATACTTATTTTGAATTCCCTGTTTACTTATTGCATCATCTACAGCTCGGTGCTCTACAGAATCAAAGGCTTTCCTAAAATCGATGAACAACATATGAACTTCAAGCTGATATTCACAGCATTATTTTTTCTATCAATAAATTTACCGCGAGGATATGATCAACCGTCAACATACCCCTCCTAAATCCTATTTGGTTCGCCGGCTGATCTTCATCCTGTTTTTTCAAATATGCGATCTTTCACAATTCTCATGAGTACTTTATTTACGTTAGAGGTAATGCTAATTGGTCTGTAATTACTTATAGGAAGTGATTATACTTAGGTATACTACCTATGGCTAAAACGTTATTCGTAGGTATAGTACAATGACTCACGAATTATCTTGTTGCTCTGTATTATCATGTTTCGTGAGAAATATTTCTGTATTGAAGTATGACGCAGGAATTATCTTGTAGGTAGTAACTTCTTGCAAGTACATATACAATGAAAGTTAACAGCTGAGTAGATTGTAATGTATAAGTGCGACGATGAATCCGTAGGTAGTAGTTCTTCCGCGTGTCTTCATTGATTTAAGTGTAATGGCCGGAGAAAACGCGGAAAATGATTTCGGTCAAGTAGGGAAAGAATTCGCGAGTTACCAACAGTTCGTCGAAGAATTTCGTAAGTTTTGTGTTACTGCTTACCAACCCCTAATTATTGTTAACAACAATAAGCTCCAAGTAACTGTACGCTGTCGACATGGTCATCGGCGGGCATCTGAAAGTACTGGTAAGCGTACAAAATTACAGTACAACTACCTCGGCTGTGAAGCGAAAATCACGTGCTATAAACCAGCAAAGTCGACCTGCGTCAGGATAACTTCACTTAACTTGACACACAACCACGAAATCAGCAGAGCTGCTTATGAATCGTCCACGGTGGAACTGAACGAGAAAGAAAAAGAAGTTGTGACAGATTTGCACGATGCAAATTGTAAGGTTAGCCAGATCTCTCGTGTCCTCCGGGCTAAATTTGACAAGAATCTTTCATCGCAGAACATACGAAATTTGATTCGCAAACTCACCCCCGCCCCTCATGACGATGATAGTTCCTCCCTACAAAAGTTCTTGGAAAGTCTGGAAGAAGACGGAGGTAGCATTGCTACTAAATTTGATGATGATGGTAATGTTGCCGTACTTTTTGTATCCTCTATGACCATGAAAAAAGCGTTTGTTTCTGCGTCAGCAACTACCATCCAAGTGGATACGTCTTTTGATTTTGATGTGTCGAAGTACAAACTCTGTGGTTTCTGCTACCTGAACCCCACTACAAACTGCAGCGAAATTTGTGCTCTTGCCTTCCTCGCTGAAAAGACAGCTGTGAATTTTAGACGGGCGTTTCAAGCTTTCAAGAAGATGTGTGTGGAACAGCCAACAGTTTTTATCGTTGACAAAGATTTCAATGAAATCTCAGTTTTGAGAGAGGTGTTCATGACAGCAACAATTTTGTTGTGCTACTTTCATGTTATCAGCCCTTATCACGGTGGAATCCAAAAATGACATAATGATCGCGTTCAAAGGAGTGATGTACGCGCGAAGTGAGACAATTTATGAAGAGAAGAAAAATGAATTTCTCGCGTCTGTGAATACAGTTCAAGTGCGAGTGAGTCAGAAGTATGTGTCACTGAAGGACCAATTCCTCAATAACTGGGTCGGCTGCAAAGAAATGTAGGTTGCGTGTTACAGGAAATGTCTGCCAACTCTTGGAGATAACACGAACAACCGAATCGAGAGATCTTTCTGGACATTGAAGCAGAGCATGCGAGACAGATTTCCTACTCTCCCTGTCATTCAGCAAAGTGTGATACACCTGGTACGTTTTTGTGATGAAAGAATCACGCAAGCTTCCACAAACGCACCTCTGAAATCTTTCGTAATTTACAATTTAGATGCTGGAATAAGAGCATTGAATTTAGCAGCGTCTCTGAAACTCAATGAGCGTGGATGCCTGCTCTTTCACAAAAGCTTGAA
Source organism: Aspidiotus rigidus (assembly GCA_035079385.1). Lineage (NCBI taxonomy): Eukaryota > Metazoa > Arthropoda > Insecta > Hemiptera > Diaspididae > Aspidiotus > Aspidiotus rigidus. Next base: position 6,456,026 of record JAVHKY010000052.1, read on the forward strand.
GGCCCTGCAAGAACGCAGGCAGTACATGAGTATTGCAGATGGAGGCGTTCGCGAGATGTACGACACTGAGGCTTGCACGTATGACTGTTCAACCACGCAATGCACCTGTACATTTTTTTGCAACCACCAAGCACCATGCCGACATATGCTGCTGAAGCGGGAACACGACACTGGCTCCTTGCGTTCTGTGTTTTCCGAGGCTCAGTTCCACCCACGGTATTACAAGAGTACTCATGCTTCTACCAGCCAGTCAACACCCTCGCTTGATGCTGATCTGGTAGATGATGTCGTTGTAGATGATGTAGACTCGTGCGCGCCAAGAACCTTGAGTACACGCGAAAAGTACAATTTGATCTCACCCGTCATGATGAACATAGCCACCCTAGTATCGTGTCATGGCACTCAGCAATTCAAGGCGTACTTGGCAACCATGAAGGAGATGGAGAAGTTGATTCGATCAGGCTCCGATATTTGTCCAGTGCTGGCAGAAGTGAGTTCTGTAGACGCACCAGAGAGTGTACCATCACAAAAGCCGCCACCGTGTTATAATGCGCAGCAAGCCACACCTCCCAACAGCGAAAAATTCCAAAATCTTTCATTTCGTCCAAAAGTGAAGGCTCGTGGCCGTCCAAAACGCGCTGTGCGTCAGCTAGTCTCCTTTAATAAGACTAGTATTGACCGGTCAGCGTCCACAACCAAGAGGAGAAATAAACGCGCCCATGGAAGGTCAACAAATGACAAGAAAACAACCTCGTGCAAAAAACGACGCCTCTCACTGGAGTTCGACGCCGAGTGTACATTTTGCCCTGTGTGCGCATCGCAAATTAGCCTGAATGATGACGTCGTGGAAACAGATTGCTGCCAAACGTCCCTTCATGCAAGCTGTTTCGAAGATTTCGATGTTTGCCCAGACTGCGGAGCATAGCTCTTTTCAGGTAAGATATTTCCTAATACTTTACCTATATAAATAGCATTTCAAGTGTTGGTTCTGCGAAAAGTTAGTACAAATAACGTTTCACCTGTAAGGATACTACCTATGAATAACGTTTTAGCCGTAGGTATACAAATAGTACCTACGAATAACGTTTTAGCCGTAGGTACTATACCTACGAATAACGCCAACCTTACTTATATCCGCTTTTTCACCTTTTTTGAAGATCAGTAATATGTCAGCAATTTTCCTTTGCTTTGGAATAGCACCTGTGCTCAATATGCTTAGACCATATAATAGAGCATCGACCATATAAGCGTATGTTAACCATTGATGCGAGGACATGATAAGAAAATAAGGATCGCTAGACCCTGTTTACATCTTTATGCGAGTAGTGGGTGGGCGCGGCAAAGTGAAACACACAGTGCAGCATCTCCTTCTCCACAGTCAACCGCGCTACCCATAAAGGGTCCGATGAGCACACTCAATCAGCAGCGCCATGTATGCGTGTGGTTCCAATTTACTCTTGCATCTCGTTCTCAATTTATTTCTTCTTTTTATTAGCTCTTTAGTTTCCATCGTGATCTTCTCACGTGTTCCTACGCATCCCTTCAAGACTCCCACTTCATTATTAGTTTCTATAAGCGCTCTCTCAATCGCATTGTATCTATCTTGCAATTCACTTCCGCTTAGAATCCCATACTCTGTTATTTTTTCTCTCACCCGGGTATTAGCTCTTGATACCATACTCCTGGGAATTATCTTTACCGCTTTCTTATCGGCTTCTTCAAAGTTATCATATCTGGGTACATCTTGTCTCTATTTGTAATTTTAACCTTATGCATCTGTGATCAGATGGAAACTTATCCTTGCTTAAAATTTGGTAGCCTTTCACAATACGCATATCATTTATAACCATATGATCTATTTCATTTTTTGTACGGCCAACAGGGGAAATCCAGGTCCATCTTCTGTTCTCCTTCATTCTAAAAAAAAAGAGCTAACAAGTTTCAAGTTTGCATTTAAAATCCACTTGGTAACAAGAAGAGTTCGGTGTGATAAGCGACACAACGCACACGCATACTGTGTGTTCAAGTTTCAGTGCAAGAAGTGAAACTTGTTGTATCGTGCAAAACTTTACACAGTAAATATTTGTGATACGTATCTAAGTTGAAGTGAAACAAGTGGTAACTGAAATGGGAGAGAATAATCTAGAGAAGAAACTGGATGCTCTATTTGTAGAAATAATGAAGATAAAGGACATTTGTCTAGAAACCAACGACAAGATTGAAAAGACGAATACCGAAGTTAGGACGCTGAAGGAAGATAGTCGAAGGACAATCGAAAACGTTCAATGGCTTTACGAGGAAAATCAGTGGCTGAAAGGGAAAATTGACAACCTAGAACAGTACTCAAGAATAGATAATGTAATTATCACCGGCGTACCCAGCGAAATTAGTAACAACGGAGAAGAATTGGAAGAAGATAACAAGCTGATTCGAGATAAAGTCGTGAAGATATCGTGTAAACTTGGTGTGGAACTCAAACAGCATGACATCAAAATAGCCCATCGCCTACCATCGAAGAAGCAATCAGGTACAATACCAATAATAGTAAAGTTTAACGATAGAGATAGAAGAGACGACTTAATACGTAAATCCAAAGAAAGAAGGCTCAAAGGTACCGATGTTGGATATAAAACTAGTGAACCAATAATTATTCGCGAGCACCTCACCAGTGAATGCATGATGGTTTTAAACGAAGCGAAAAAGTATTGCCGAGAAGGAGTAATTGCGTACGCTTGGACCAACAAAGGAAATATTTTGATCAGAGTGGAAGAGGACAAAAAGCGATTCGAGTGGAAAGTATTGATCATATTCAGCGCATAATTGAAGAGTTAAAGTTGAGAGGACCAGACGAGAATGAAGATAATAGTCAAGTAATGGATATGAACGTTGAAAGTGAGCACTCCAGGGAGGAAAATGATAATTACGAAGATGGCAATAAAGGTGAGAAGATAACCGATAACGACAACGCAACAAATCATGGAAGTCAAAAGAGTTACAAGCGAAGTAATAACCTACAGGTTGTGAAGAGGAATGGTAGGAAGATGAATAGAACAACGAGAATGAATACACGGAATTATCAAGGGGAACGTATTCAGCAACCAGGAACAAGAAGCAGTTGTCGTAATAACGGGAAGAAAAACTTCAACCTAAACCAAACAACGCTCGATCGCTTCCATAAACATACAGATAAATAGGATAATGTACCGGACTCTCATGCTCCACGACGGTATAAGCAACCGAGGAGTAATTTAGCCGTAAACCCCCTTAATGAAATGTACATAGTTGAGAAATATAGAAATATTAATGTTAAGAATTATATTGATAAGAATGCTAAATGTAAGAATAATATTAGAAAGTGTAATAAATATGATAAAAATGATAAGTATGTTGAGGATACTAGTGATACTGGTAGTATTAATCCTACCCCTGTAACACGTGAGAACAAGGAAAAGAATAAGAAGCAAAAAACAAAGCTAGAAATACTTTACTATAATGCAAGAGGTCTTGCAAAGGAAGAAAGGTTATGTGAATTTGAAGCAGCCTTAGAAAAGGTAAAATGGGATATTGTGGGAGTGGCCGAAATTAGAAGGAAAGGTGAGGAATTAAGTCAAAGAAAAAACGGTCACTACTTTTACTATTATGGAGAAATGAAAGGGTATAGGGGAGTAGGATGGTATATAAATAAAGCAATATGGAAAAAGGTAACAGAAATAAGGAAGGTAAATGAAAGAATTTGTATCCTAAAAATTAGAATAGAAAGGAATGTACAGGTAGCAATAATACAAGTGTATGCGCCCATCTTAGATGCCGAGTTGGAAGTAACAGAAAAATTCTATGAAGAGCTGAATGAACTGGTTTCCAGAGAAAAAGAGCACTATACGATAGTCATGGGTGACTGGAATGCACAGGTGGGTACACAATCAGCTAATTGTGTAGCAGTGGGCAACCATACCTACAAGGAAACCAATGATAATGGCGAAAGATTAGTAGAATTTGCCCTCACTAATAATTTAAAAATAGCAAACACATTTTTTGAAAAACGAAACGAAAGAAAATGGTCTTGGATAGCGCCTAACGGAAAAACAAAAAATGAAATTGATCACTTTCTGGTGAACAATAGAGAAATAGTTAAAAATGTATCCATACTGTCACAATTTGAATTTTACTCTGACCACCAAATAGGTAGAGCCTCTCTGCAAATTAAAAGAAGAACTAGGATTAAAGATTGCATGGCAATGAAGAAGCATAATAAGTTGATAATACCGGTACACAAAATTGAGGAAACGAGAAGTGAACTGAAAGACAAACTTGACTTTCTCAATGCAAATAGCGAATTAAATGTACAGGAAATGTATGATCGAATGGGAGAAATAATATATGAAATTATGAAAAGAAATGGAAAGCGTAAGGATACGGTAAGCACTGATGATAAGCTATCAACGGAGACTAAAAATTTAATTGAAGAAAGAGAATTACTGAGAATGAAAAAAGACCTATCCAATATTCAGAAAGTGCAACTTGCTGAACTGCAAAAAGTAGTTAAAAGGGCCATAAAGACGGACTGTAAAAAATATGAAGAGGAGAAAGTAAGAGACATTATTGAAGATACATGGTCCACGCGTAGACTTAGAAGAGAAATGAGCAAAGGTCAGAAAATAATCTCGAAAATGATAAACAAGCAAAATGAAGTCATCACTGATCGGAACAAAATCATGGCTGAGTGTGCTGAGTATTTTAGGAATATCTACGACACAGGGAATAAGAGTGAGGATAAAGATTTGAAGATAAATCCCAAACATTGCGAGAGGAATGAGGACTTTGCCCCGATACTAAGTTCAGAGATAAACAAGGTGCTGAACGCATTAAAAGTAAATAAAGTGTCAAAGAAGGACATAATAGAAAATGAAACGCTAAAACGGTTTAAAAAAGAGATGATTGAATCCACGCGGATTTTATTTAATAAAATATTTGAATATGAAGAGTTACCCCTTCAATGGACAGAAGCGGAAATAAGACTGATTCATAAAAAAGGTGACAAAGCAAAGCTAGACAACTACCGACCAATTAGCATCACACCTGACTATAGTAAGGTATTCATGAAAGTGATAAAAAACAGAGTGTACAGTCAATTAGATGAAAGTCAACCACCAGAGCAAGCAGGATTCCGTAAGGGGTACTCAACAATCGATCATATTCATACCATCAATCAACTAATTGAAAAAACGAGCGAATACCAAATGGAAGTACATATGATCTTTGTGGACTTTAAAAAAGTGTTTGATTCAGTGGAACACAAGTATTTAGTTTGTGCATTAAGGGAGCAAGGCGTTGAAGAGAAAGTTGTGCGCATTATTGAAAAATCGTATGATGCGCGTATGTGAAAATCGATAGGAAAAGTGAAGTATTTAGAATAAAGAAAGGAGTCAAACAAGGCGACCCACTGTCGTCGAACCTGTTTAATGCAGCATTGGAAAAGGTCTTCAAACAGCTTGAATGGAGCAATTACGGAATTAGTGTTGATGGGAAAAAACTAAACCACTTAAGATTTGCTGATGACATTGTATTAATAAGTGAGGATAAAGATGAAATTTCTAAAATGTTAAGCGAGCTGATAAAAGCCAGCAGAGAGGCAGGTTTGGAGATAAACGTTTCGAAGACAAAGTATATGAATAATGGTGAAAGGAATGATCTGATAATCAACAATATAGTAATAGAATGGGTTGACCAATATACGTACCTAGGACAAATTATGTCTTTCCTGAAACGATTAGATAAAGAGTTACAAACTAGGAGAAAGAAAGCGTGGAATGGGTACTGGATACTGAAACAAGTCTTCAAAAGTAACTTAAAGGTACCATCGAAAATTAAAATACTAGAGTCGTGCATCATCCCCATTCTATCCTACGGATCACAGACGTGGGCGTTAACTAAAAGCCAAGCAGCGAAGCTCCAAACCACACAAAGAAGCATGGAACGCAGCATTTTGAATGTTAAAAGGAAAGATAAAATAAGGAACACAGAAATAAAAAGAAAAACAGGAGTAAAAGATGTGCTTACTACAACAAGGAAGTTGAAAATTAAGTACGCTGGGCATGTCGCGCGGAGAAGTAAGGATGAATGGGTGGGAAGAGTAACGGATTGGGTACCGTATGGACGAAAAAGGAAAAGAGGTAGACCTGTGACGAGGTGGGAAGATGACATAATTCGAAGGCTAGGAGTGCTATGGAAAAGATCGGCGCAAGACAGAGAAGTATGGGGCAAAATAGGGGAGGCCTATGCTCACAAATGGGAATGAACCAGACGTGAGCGTCCGGTAATACCAAATTATTGTATTATTGTATATTATAGACATCATTGCCGGAATAAAGGTTGATATTATTATTGGTAACAAGATTCCATTCTCATTTGTTTCTCCTACACGAAACCTTCGTATATTTTTATTATTCTCATTTTCCTGCCCTATTTTAGCATTAAAATCGCCTATAATTAACGTATGGTACCCTCCTTCGCTTACGAATGCGTCATTCAATTCATAACACTACCCAACAAAATAAAAAAATTGAAAAATGCAAGAACGAAATTATACTATTCTAGAAGTATTTTCGGCGCTGATCACGATGCCGTTGGCCGTTTCTCAAAATTGGCTCTGGTTATCGAGAAATGAACATATTAAGTTCCCGCGAATCGTAGCGACGCGCAGCTATCGAATTTCGCGAGTACGAGAACATACACTGCCCGTCGTTACGATTCGCGGGAACTTGATATGTTCATTTCTCGATAACCAGAGCCAATTTTGAGAAACGGCCAACGGCATCGTGATCAGCGTCGAAAATACTTCTAGAATCGTATAATTTTGTTCTTGCATTTTTCAATTTTTTTTTTTGTTGTGTAGTGTAATAAAATTTTTCTTTTATACAGTTATCGGCTTGGTTAGTTGGTGCGTAGACTTGAAATAATGTTACTATCTGTGTCTCCTCGAGTTGTAATTTCAGTATCGCAAGACGTTCATTCACACCCTTAATTTCGATAACTCGATCCGTCCATTTTTGGTGAATATAGAAACCTACGCTCTGGTAACCTTTTGACTCACCCATATAGTAAAACCAATTCCCGTTGTTTCTTTCCACCAAATTCGTACCATATCTGCGAACTTCGGATAACCCTATTATATCCCATTTTAAGGTACTTATTAAATATTCGAATTCTACTAGTTTCTCTTCTCCTACCAAACCTCTACAATTTAGCGTTAGAACTTGTAATTCATAAACTTTACCTGTCCTGGAAGTACTTGAATTGGGGGATAGGCAGTCATACAACCCCACGGCGCGGCGACTGCATTCCGTGTTGGGGAGGCTTTCCCAGAGTCCGTTGACGTAGACACACATTCATCCTACTCATTACAATTAACGTTCTTAAAACTATCGAGGTTCTGCTGCTTCAGTGTTTTTGAAGTCATCATTCGCGTCTGGATTCCTTTCTTCCTCTGCTAACCGGGTTTAGGAAAATTCACCAGAGGAAAATTCACCGCGGAAAATTAAACGCGGGGAGAATTCACCGAAGGAGAATTCGTCTCATAGGCAATTAATCAAAGGAAAATTTACCACTTTTTTTTTGTCACGACTTACCGGTATTTGAAAGCATACAAGACGCGAGGCGAATACTGTGCGTGAACATGAACTGCTGAATAGTTCGGATCCTGTGGCATCGTGTTGTTACCCTCACTTTCTTTTTACCTCACCTAACATTGTTACGAAGGGAGAACAAACGATATGCATGCCAATGCTTTGCTGATTCTTGAAAATTGGTAGATTGCACGAAGGGAGAAGATGATCTCACATATTATGTGATTCATATTTCAGCTACACATGTATACAATTGTAATTTCCTGATGGTATCATTTTCCATATTCAATATCTTACGTGATACGTACGATGCGCGTTCATTTGTCTCTCCTTCCTCAGTGCGATAATTGAATTGAAACACACGATGTCAGAATACTTGAAGACAGAAAAAATGAAGGTAAAGCTCTCTGATCGCGGTTTCTTGTACTTCAAAGATCGCGATGGACCATTGAAAACGCACTTCTCCAATGGAAAAGTGATGAGTTTCTCAATTTTTTTTTCCTCCTCATTATTTCAGTCATTTTTGTAATTTTCAGCGCATTCGACGTTTCATTTCGGTAATTATAGCTTTCCTGCACTGGCGTTGTGTGAATTATCAAAAAACGAGGTGTCGTGCGCGAATTTCAGTGGTACTCCGAGATGGAACGAAAGAGAGAAAGGGACAATATAACCATATTGTCAAGGTAGCCAAAAATGAGGCAGCCGGCATTTTGTCTCAGATACGTGAAAGTGCACATACAACTCGCGATAACCCACAAGTGATAGTAGCTGAAGCTGTGGAAACTTGTAGAGTTCAGATGCCGCATCTCAACTGCACCGTATACCTCATATGAAACGAACGATCCGGAAAATACGTCAAATTAGTAATTCCGCTCGACCTCTCCCGCTTCACCGGCGTGATATTGAGTTATCAGACGAATTTGTCCTCACTAAGAAAGGAGAGACATTCCTGCTGTACGTCTCAGATGCGTGTAACGATCGTATGCTCGTATTTGGAACTCCTACGAATCTGAAAATGTTAGCAGAGAATCGTCATTGGTTTGCAGATGGTACACTCAAGGTCGTTCCTCTTCTCTTTCACCAATTGTACACTGTGCATGTTTTGTACTGCGGAAATGTTGTTCCATTGATCTACGCATTATTGCCCAATAAGAAGAAAAATACCTACATTGAAATGTTGAAAGCTTTGAAAAACTTAGAACCAAATCTGTCCCCTATCAGTATAATGTCTGACTTCGAAGTAGCATTCCAAAAAGCGAGCCAAAAAGTATTTTCCGGCGTTGATCACGATGGTTGTTTTTTCCATTTTTCGCAATGTATTTTCCGAGCGATTCAAGGAGCAGGGTTACATAGGGTACTATAGAGGGGGGTATGGCAATACGCCATTTTAGCAGCAAAAAGAAGTGTTCGACGTACGAATGCGTATCGCAAAGCATCGCGAGAAAACGAACGTGACCGATGTTGCCCGGCCCTGCCGAATATTCCGCAACACTGCGCGAACGCGTTTGTGCCTGAGAGCCTTCTTTTTGCTGCTAAAATGGCGTATTGCCATACCCCCCCTCTATAGTACCCTAGGTTACAGCGGAAGTATGAGCAAGACGTTCAATTTGCATTGTTAATGAGACTACTACCCGCGCTGGCGTTTGTTCCCGTTGGGGATGTCGTGAGTGCTTTCGAAACACTGTGCGCAAGTGGCGAGTTATCTCCAGAGGCAAACCCCGTGGTCCAATATTTCGAGAATTCAAAGAGAACAAGCGTTGAACGACGTAAAAATCGCCCAGTGCGCAGCGGAAGGGCCGCCACCGCCAAAAAACAAGCAATATTTAGACGTCAACATCCGTCTACAGAATTTGGCCGAAGGGTATGATGAGGAGACGACGGATGTAGTCATATATCTCCGCGGGGTTGCTCATAATTTGAATTATTAAATACTTGGAAAATATTTATTACCTATAAGTCAGTGGCGTGTAAGAAAAAAATAGAATTTTCCTATTTTCAAAATAAATTTTTGCGGTGAATTCCCGGTGAATTTGATGATATGTGGTTAATTTTCCTTCGATTAATTGCCCATGAGACGAATTCTCCTTCGGTGAATTCTCCCCGCGTTTAATTTTCCGCGGTGAATTTTCCAAAACCCCTGCTAACCTGACCAAAATTATTCCTCATAAAATTTCCTATCAGATAGTGTATTCAACGTCTAGTCTTGACCCCATAGTTAGCCTAGAAAGTGATCAAGTGATCAAATACATGCAAATACGCATTATACTACATATTTCATACAACAATGTTAACCAAGGTTAACCAATGCACCGACTTCTAATTACAACATACAAATTGTTGCGCACAAAAAATGTTACATTTTTCTGTGATCGCAGTGAGAGAGAAGAGAGAGAGAGAGAGAGAGAGAGAGAGAGAGAGAGAGAGAGAGAGAGAGAGAGAGAGAGAGAGAGAGAGAGAGAGAGAGAGAGAGAGAGAGAGAGAGAGAGAGAGAGAGAGAGAGAGAGAGAGAGAGAGAGAGAGAGAGAGAGAGAGAGAGAGAGAGAGAGAGAGAGAGAGAGAGAGAGAGAGAGAGAGAGAGAGAGAGAGAGAGAGATAGAGATAGAGATTCTTCTTTGCTCTGCGGTTGCATCTCTACATCTTTGTCGCATACCCGAACATTTTAGACCTGGATAAAGAACAAGAAATGAAATTATTAGCTATCTGATGAAATCATCTGTCAGGAGTAATTAATGTCGAAAATTTGCAGACTTATTACAGTAAGAGGTTGGTTTCAATTTTTGTACTATTCAATATTACTTTTGTGTCACAATCCAGGGAGAAAGAAGGACGCATTGGAATTTTACGAATTTTACACATCTCTCTATAGATTGACAAAATTACAAGCAGTCTGCAAATTTGCCTACAACATTGAAGCTGAGAATGAATTGGTAAACTTCGAGGTTTATCTCAAGTCGGCGTTTCAATAGATTTCCCTCTCCTTTGTGAGATGCTTTCGCTTGCCTCTGCAGAACTAGTTATGTGAATGTAGCTGGAATCTACAAAGTTTCTGAAATTGTTTACAGTAAGTGAAATACGTAACATTATTCTTACCACCTTTGAGACAAGTACAAACATTATTCTTACAGCCTTTTCTCCTGTTACAAAAAATTGGTTGTAAGAGACTAGCTGAAGCTATTAGTTCTAGAACTCCTTTATTGCGCTCCTATCCCCATTCAGTATCACGCACTCCAAACCTTCATTCCCCAAATAGGTGGTTGGTGTACCGTCATTTACAGATATATTACAAAATGGACAAGACATCTCGAATGGAACAATTTGCAATGTTAACTTAATCACTGCTTTGCACTGGTGCACACAATTCACAATTATGAAACTTCAACTGTGCTTATCAAATATCAAAATAATTGGAAAAAACAGAGAATCTATGAATATAAAACACGCAGTCGCGTGAGTAGTACTTGACTTTTCTTCTCACAATGCAAAAATCATTGAGAGAGTCACTCCCTCTCTTTAAATTAATACCGATGTACTAAATTTGAATGAAATATCATCGAAAATAAAATTCAATGACCCTTGGTCAAGAATGAACCAAGTTGAAGATCACAATATTCACTCAATTTTCAACGAGAGAAAAACGATGGTAATGATAGTTTCTTGATATCCATCACATTTTCATCCAGAAATTCAGTAATATGTATGTACACGTCCAAATTTGGACGTATATGCAGATGAACGGAAAAATTTTTACCAGTGTTGTCGTTGATTAGAACCAAAAATTGATTCAAACAGAAGTATTTATATTTTCTAAAATCTGTCATCTTGAATTCTTTATACGTATTGAAGCAAATGCGTCTTAGCGTTGAACAATAAAGCATTTTTAGGTTCATGCTCGTTCTACGAGGCATGAACCACTTGCAATCGCTTTTTCATCAGGTTCAGCCTCACGTTTGTTATTTTTGTTCTCCGACCTTTCGATTTCGATTTACGATGTACACGATCGTTTTACCGCAACGAGAAAACGAGAAAAGTAGTTTTTGCGTTCGAATGTGAACGAGGTTGGTGGCCGTTTTTTTTCTGTCGCTTTCAAGTTTTGCGATTATTATTCTCGTGAAGTGCGTACTTCCGCACACCTATGTTCGCGCGTGTTCGTCATCTCATCTCACATTGTTCTTCCGTGATCTAGGAGCTTCAATCTGCTGGCGTCGTCTTAGGAACCAATAAACAATAAACGAGTTAATGATAAACAAGATGAAAATAGAAATGTGAATCCAGTAAATAAGAATGTTAATAAAGGTGTATACGAAAATACGATTGAACAGATGAATTGTGAATCTGATACTTATTTGTGACAATATTGTGTCTAATTGTAGTAAAGCTGGTAGAACTAGCGAACGAAAACGGCGTAATTATTTGAAGAACAGAGAGGAATTATGTTTAAAACGGTGTATAGTGAATACGTTATGAGATGAATCGTGAAACCACGGTACATTATAGAGGTATGGACACGAGCGTATTCTCGCTGTGTAAAATGTTGTCCCACATTATGTCGCTGCGCCGTAGCGTGTCACTAGATCGCGTTGTAAGTCTTGTCGTCAGCAAATACATGTACGCTTATGGAAGATTCCTGATTTTTTCGTTTCTTCTTGTAATATCTCGATAAATATGACATTAATGAAAAAATTGAAGAGTAGAAAACTTGTAGCCTATAAAATTTCCTTTAAAATGAACACTCACTCAGAACATCATATTAGAGGAATAAATGCTAAAAATTAGTTTCAAAATGAGTGTCTTTCTAGAACATTGTATAGAAGGTAGCGATGCTCAGAACTAGTTCGTAAACACGTTCAAGAACCAAATTAGGCCTACTGTTTCTATCTAGCAAAATTTAATCGAGATTCAAGTGGTAAGTTAGATTTGATGACTTGAAAAAATTGATAGCCAGATAAAATAGAGGTTTCCACCTATTGTTCAAGTGTCAATAATGATTTTGAAAGTATTTTAGATGTTGGATACAAATTAGGGCATTTGCCGTTCTTCAAGACTTTGGTTTTGTTATTAGGGAAATTCAGCAGAATTTTATATAAATTTATAAGGAATGGACAAAGAAACGGCAAACGCTTTTGCAATCAACCTCAGAACTATATTTTTATATTACACTATAGCTACCTACCCAACGAATTCAAACTTTTTGAAAATTGCTGAGCTGAAATTATCTAATTCAAAATGAATTTTGAACGCTGAATTCAATGTCGTTCTCAGTTTTGTGATAGGACGTCTCAATTTTTTGTATTCCCATGAAATATTCACGTTTATTCGCAGCGCGTTGTTACGGAGTAGCGTTCCTTCTATCGATAGCCGATACTTCAGGTAACGAGAAGTTTGTGTTACGTTCTGTAACAACGCGATGCGAATAAACGTGAATATTTCACGCGAATACGAAAAATTGAGAAGTCCTATCAAAAAACTGAAAACGTTATTAAATTTAGCGTTCAAAAATCAAAATTCATTTACAATTAGATAATTTCAGCTCAGCAATTTTTAGGCTGTTGGGATATAGTGTTATGAGCTACCTATGTAGCTGAAAAAGTAAATAAACTTACAACGTAGGCCCTAGGATTCGAGTATAATTTAAAGGAACCTCATTTAGGACATTAAGGTTGTTCTGCACAGAGCCTACAGATTCATGTAAGGTGAACAAATTTCCTTTCATTCAACCATTGAGTTGGATGAATGAATTCGAAAACTATTTGAGAAGGGTTACCAAAATTTTGCATTTACTATTCATATTTTTTTATTTCTTCGCCAGCTATAATTAGGTATATCGCATTGAAATTGAAATAAAATGCCAAGTCTTGAGAAGTTTGTTTGAGAAGAACTCTCAAATTGTAATTGCAAAAAGTTGCGAGGACCAACAATGCCTGATAGAGGAAGAATGAAAATTTTCCTTTTTTGAAGAGTTCTCAGGACAAATTGGATACCAATTATTTACACAGCTAGATAATATTTCATGAGATGCTTGCAAATTGCAGAGGCCGTTCCATGTCTACTATATATGAAAAATGAAAGAGATTTCAAGAGAAGAGAGAGGGTTTTCTATACAGGACATATTGCAGTCATTTGCTATTTTCCATTCCAGTACCGGTATGTTTCAAATTGGGAAGTAGTTTCAAATTTCAATTCATCTCTCTTTTTCTTATTCAATGAAGGCTTAGGTACGTACTGTTGTTTTTAGATACGTACCTGAATATTAAAAACAAACCTTTTTTGTGGCCCTGTGGCGACTAGTTTAATAAGGTATAATGATAAGTAATTCGGTAACAAGTTGCATACTCTACCTAAGTATACGTTCAACTTCAATATTTCTTATAATTCTTACAATTGAGAAAATTATAATCATTCGATAAAATTCAGAAAAAAAAATGTAGGTACCTATCGATTTATTCTTAGTTGGAATGTAGCTTAGATTCTTTCTTCTTCTTTCGCAAAATATTTTTACCACGGCATTTTATTGCAGATGAATTATTTTTTTCAGCTCAATCAGCGAATTGTAATATTATTTATCACAAATACTCAGAAATAAACGTAAACAAAGAAACTCAATGTCTCCTGTCTTTCTGAAAGAAAAAACGCATTACCAATGCATATCCTGAGTTCCGTGCGCGCTGGTTACAATTGAACCACTGGCATTTCTCATCATTCAATTTAAAACGCAATCACTGTGGCGATCACTAACGATAAGCCCAAAGTCATTAAAGCCTATATGAAAGGAAATTTTACGGGCTACAACTTTTTTTCTCTCCAATTTTTCGAATAATCGAATATTTGTCGAGATATTATAAAAATAAAAGAACAAATCGTGAATTCTCCATAAGCGTACATGTATTTAGCCACGTTGATTGACAACAAAGCTTACAACGCGCTCTAGTATCGCAATCATGAAACAGCGACAAAACGACGGACAAGATTTACGTTTGGTGTCCATACCACTATAATGTACCGTGCGTGAAACCATTTGCCCGAGAAAACGTAAATTATACCATACAATATGCGATGTCCCTATCGGTGAGTATGATGAAATGAAAGTAGTTGATCGTGACTGTATTTCTATCAAAAATGCGAAATATCGGTAGTTGAGAATCGACTAAGGATTCTTTCGCAACGTTATCTCATAACGTATTCGCTCTGTTCTTCAAATAATTAGGCCGTTTTCGTTCGCTAGTTCTATCAGCTTTACTACAATTATAGACACAATATTATCACAAATATCAGTGCCCTAGCTACTACAATGTGTGGTAGTTCAACTAATGGTAGCAATGAAAGTGATGAAATTTCAAGTTCAGGTGTAGATAGTAATGATAGTGATGGGAAATTTATGGAAAAACAGGATGACGTAGATAAGTGTTGTGATGATGAAACTGTATTGTTGTTTAACAAAGGTATTAGTTTTGCTCTTGATGAAAATAGAACTCCTCGTTCATCTCTTTATGATCCTCATGCTGAAGCACATATATGCTGGTACGTTACTCTCGTGAATGTTACTCTCGTGAATTGCGTACTTCCCTATTACCTAGCCTATTATTATCAAGCAGAATAGAGTTGATAAGTTGGCTGAAAGCTGAACGTCTGAAGCCGAAGTCACATAATTTTGGAAAACAAGCTGAAATTTGTTTTACTTATTCACATGGTACAATGCTTATTCATAAAAAGACATGAGCAAGTGACTGTTCAGTTGTTCTGTGAGTGGAAATTATGTGGACATCCCTGTAGTACAAAGGTTTATTGAAGTAGGTTAATTCATATAATAATAACAATCAGAGAGAAATAGTCTTCCTTCATCGTCCAAAAGAGACAGTTTGCCTGATCGTAAGTTTTGATGTTCGTCAATTCAATTTAGTATGGCACTAACAAGAACGCAAAAAATAATTCAATCAACAGAGTGCATGAACCTCTTCCGGCCTGTCGCGGGCCGTTTGTATGTTCATGTATCATGATCATTGAGATATCTATTTGAAAATATTTCAAGCGAGCGAGAATAAAAATTTTCGGTTTTGTGTAATCTTGTATGTTGATTGAGCGCAAAATACTCTTATCAGCTGATTGTGAATTCGATAATTTTTACAAGAGACCCTTTATGCTGATCGTTATTTTGAAGATACGTCCATTGTACTTTGTAGGGCAGAAAAGTGGACCTGTCACAAGAGAACCCCCCTTAGCGTCCTAAATATAATTTTACAGGAGCGATAATTCCAACTTCAAAATCAGTTTTTGGTGTCATTATGCGATCAATTTGGCTGAAAATTTTATCAGCAGTAGATTAATGATTCAAGAATACAATTCAATAGTGCTTTTTATATTATTTGCGCGTTAATAATTTAAAATTTTGAATTTGATGAAAAAAGTGCTGGAGAATCGCCTAAAAAATTGCATCTTAGCTCCATGTTTTGATCCGCGGACCCAAAAATATGATTGGAATGAAATTTGTGGGTCAGATTCATGTTCAGCGACCCAAAATTACCCCTAAAACTGAATTTCATCAAATTCCAAAAATTTTTCCAGAAATTTGAAATTTTCCCCCAACTTTGAAGACCCCTAAGGCCTATAAATAAATTTTTTGGAATTTTTTCAATACCACCACGTGAAAGAGCGGGTTTCAATTATAAGGGATCGCTGAAAACCTGAAAAACGATTTTTGGGACACTAAGGGGGTTTCTCTTGTGACAGGTCACAAGTGATGAAAGAATAGGAAAATACGCTTCTCGTAACATAAGCAACTACTCGCAGCTATTTGTAAGCGGCTACTTGTAATAGTGAGAAATTTTTCAAAAAAGTGAAAATTTCTTGAGAACTACCCATCCGATCCTTACAAAAATTGCAGGTGCACATCTTCAGATATAATACTACAATATGGCCAAGTTACAAAAAAATCTATCGGGTAGTTTCGGAGGAGTTCCACGGACGAAAAAATACTCGAAATACTGAAAAATTTCTCAACAAATTGAAAATTTCTCGAGAACTACTCGTCCGATTCTCAAAAAAATTTCACGTGCACATCTTCAAATATAATACTACAATATGGCCAAGTTACAAAAAAATCCATCAGGTGGGAAATTTTTTTATGCTAGTTGTGATTTAGAACCTCTAAAACGTCGAGAAAGTTCATTGCCCCCTCCCCCTGTTGACCTTGCTACGGGTGTAATACCTCACTTTTCTAGTTGGAAACATTGGTAAAATCTGGGCGACATAAAAACGCCATATCTGTAGAGTATCACAGCAGCTGTTCATTGTCTACAGCATTCAGTATCGCACCACATTTATAGTTTATTCCTCTAAAAAGTACCTAACCAATCCATATTACTGGCAAATAATTATATTCATACATCATACCTATAAGTTGTATTTAAATATTAATGTAAAGCTCTTGAGAGTTGCATGAAATTTGTTATATATAAATGAATTTGCTTGATATAGGTGTGTATTTGGTAACGTTTCAAGCTAACTGTGGGGTCTAGGCAGAATTTTATGAAAAATATTTTTTGTCAGATGTATTTATCTTAAATATACAAATTTAGCAAGATTTCCATAAAAAACTGATTTTTGGGTGTTCAAACCTCCATAAATGGAAGAGCTCCAGGGGACAAGATGACATTCTTGGTATGTGGTTTCAGATATTATTCTCCATAACTTCCAGCAATCAGACTTAAAATCACTATAATTTTCCTACACAATATAGCAAATTGAAATTCCTGAAAAATAATCAAAAGGCTGTAGAAAGCTTTCAGCTAGCTTTCCAACTCTGCTTGAAAATACTTCCTTCTCTTTTCAGAAGTTTGTATTTGATTTTATAGATTACTTCCCACATTTTTTGAAAGAAAAAAAATTGGACGCTCAACAATGAACTTTGTAATTCTCAATCTTGATGAGAGTTCCAGTCTCTGCTAAAGTAGGTAACAAATAATGCAAATCCAACACTCAATTTAACCGTGTGCGAGCGATTACTTTATCCCATCTTGATCCCTGAACAATTTGACGCAAAAACGCGTTGCTAGGCAACGTGTGTCGGGTGTTTGCAAAAAGGACGCATTTTTTGCAAACACTTGACACGCGTTGCCTAGCAACTGGTTTTTGCCCCAAATTGTTCAGGGATCCCTCACTTCTTCTCAAAACTTCAAATTGAACAACTCAAAATAACTGGAAATAATTTACAAAGAAAAACCGATCTGTTAGGTTCACAAAATATACTTGATACAGAAAGATGAAGAACAAAACAATCTAATCAGCAAAGAGTAAATGTGTGAGTGTACAAGTACAAAGCAAACGGCCGAGAATACATCACACAACAAAAATATAGCGGGGGTGATCGCTGATCTTAAGACTTATATGCTGATAGCATAGCAAGCTTTCATCAATCACAAATGCACATTACTCTACTTCATTGATGGAATAACAGGGAACATTGATAATCTAAGGAATTAGGGCAGGCATTCTCAGTCAAAACGTAGACGTTAAGCGCACTTGGCATTGTCACATAACACTCAAGTAACCTATCAAAGTAGCATAAGTAAAATGTTACCTTCACTTTCCCCTAAGTGTCAACCGAGAAGCACTTTAATGAAGGTGGTTGTTGTTATTATTATTATCATTATCATTATTACCTTTGTTAAAGGAAATGAATCGTTGTACATGAAAATATTATTTGTATACTTCATGTACCCTTGGTCTGTAGAAAGCAAAGGTCAGTTAGGTCTCCTGCCATCCTAGCTGGTAGCTAGCTATTTTTGGAAAATTTTCCATTGTACTTACACTGTAAAACGCAGACCCTTAATTGGCATGTGCAGCTATCAGGTGGGGCCGTGATCCAATAATAGATCGAGTCCAATGTCTCTAATATTACAGTGTCTCGCTTATCTATATCGCCTTACTGTTTGTGTATTTCTTTTGATTACATCTATTACTTTCCACAGGTTGTTGTTACAAATACAGTTCCACACGAATTACAGAAAATGCAGTGTCACAAGATAAAAACAGTGGATATAAGTATACTATTGGCTGAAGCAATAAGGCGTATTCACAACAAAGAATCAATGTCTTATTTATTCAAAAATGTCACTTTAGAAGATTAAAAAACAATACCCATTAATTTCCTTTGTAAACATTGTATTTATTAGTATAGCATGTCTGGATGAAGAACGCTATTTCTGTAAATTACAGACTTCTTTCCCTTTGTTTTGTGTTATCAAATTTTGTGTATCATGGAGCTTCTTCCAGTGTAAATGTCAAAGTACAAGTGGGTAAGCCCATTGTTAACGACACGCAGCCACGCTCATGGAATGCGAGTGTGACAAATGTTTTCTCTGAAACGCTCTTTCTTGCCTTTTGGACCCTGAACTTTAATTTGGAAATTTTTTTCTATTTTGTTCTTGTCAATTTTCTTTTTTTCAAGCTGAGGGCCTAATATTATTCATATTTTTTCTGTCTCCGTTTTGCTCCCTAAGTAGTACACATAAAAGTGGTGGCTGAATCAAAAAATTTAACATGGCGCAGTTCACCCAAAAAATCACGTCATGAATTTTGGGTGAACTTTCACTCGAAAATTTAGAGGTGGAGGTGAGGAAAGGAGGGTTTTGTAGGTTTGTAAAAATATATTGGGTGAATAAATACAGTGCTTCTTTATCAACATGCATTTATACTTTGGTGAATATGAATATTCTCAAGTTGAAGGTCAGATCATCAAATAATTATATTTTTTTTGCAGATGAGGAAGGGTGATAAGTTGTCTTGAAATGGCACTTTGTCGTGAATTGCCACTTCGGTAGGATCGATCTATTGAGATGCGCTACTAGCGCTCCCTCCATTACTCACACTCTCTCGCATGTTCTAGGTTTAGTCTGGAAGCCCAAGTAAGGAATACTACGCCCTTTGTAGTGTCCCAAAGCCTCCTATAGTTAGAAGCCATGAACCTAAAATTGGCAACTGCACAACCGTGGGCCGACTTTTACATTGCTCTTATGGGGAGAAACTCTTTGAGCGTCTGTTTCTTAAGAAAATATTAAGTTTTTGAAAAAATCGAAAAGAACAAAAGTTGTAGCTCGTGAAATTTCCTTTAAATAAGGGTCAACTCGATTTTTTCATGAGAGAGGTGTTTCACATGTAAATGCGTGGGCCGAATGCGGTGTTGCCTTTCTACGTTCATGGCTTCTAACTATAGGAGGCTTTGAGTGTCCCTAGCCCAAGTTGATCGTTTTATTACCGATTGTCGAAAATCTCGAAAGATAGCGTTGAGAGTTCTATGTGGAAGTGTGTAACATCGAGAATTTCGACCTTTTCGATGAACCTTTACAGTGTTACCAAAATAATAAGCACAATACAGGTTAGGTAATCGTATAATACAGAAATACAAACAACAAGGAAATAGATAATTATTACAGGATAGTAAATGGAAATAATAATATTAGGAATATTATAGAGGAGAACGTCTCGATCGTCGGAATAAGAAGTTATTTATCGGCGGTGGCTGGCTTTGTCGTCTTGACATTACCTAACGGCAGAAAGAAAATTCTACCATCAGTATCCTATGAATGTTAGTAATTTAGAATTAGAATTATAGATTTAATAATATAAATAATTCGTGAACTCTAGTTCAATTCAGTATGTACGAAGCTTGGATTTGATCACTACCAAGCCAGCCAGAAAGGAATGAGGAAATTGGAGATCTGAGCTCATTTCGATTCTAAACGTAAATTTAATAATTGAATAGTCTAAACACTAACCAAATCGGAATTAATGTCGATGTCTACGTCGACCTCCATGTTCGCCATATTTTCCACAGAATATAAAGCAAATGATACAGGAGTCCTATATAATAAAGCGCGGTTTGTTTACAAACCGTCGAATGTGGTGTCTGTCGATCAGTGGCCACCGGGGTGCGCTCACTCGGTCCTGCGTGTCGACAGCAAGGGTGCTATCGGCTATCATTCAGCACAACATCGATACGTTGAATATTTTCAGAAAATTTTTATTATCATTATTAAAATTTGACTGTCATTATTATCATTCTGCTATTTTGTGTTCGAAACTTTGAAATTGAAAGAGGACTGAACTGAACAACTGAGAAACAATTGATATTCATTTTTCAGCCAGAATAACGAAACAAAATTAAAAATTGTTCGATAGGATAGTGTTGGAAGACATAAATGGGTATCATTGATTTGTTATCGCATCTAGCTTCGGTTTTTCGTATACTGGTATTTATATGAAATTTGGAACGAAATAGGATCAGCGAGAAGTTGAAATTCTAATTTCCTAAGAAAACCAATACGAAATGAACAGCCAGGTTTTGTGTTTTCTGTTGTGGATGAAGTCTAGGTATCGGATGAGAAGATCAATAAGCGCAAGTGAACTATTACTCATTAACAGGAGAAAGAGGTTGAAAATAGTAAGTACGGTAGGTTGATGTGTTCTTGATCGATTGTAGAAATAGAATCGTGATTCGAATTATGAATACAGAACGTGATTCTCGATCGCATGAAGTGATACTGATACTGCTCTTACTTATTTATCAATCCAAGTATCCGATACTGGTAGATGAATTTTCCTTATCGTTAGACTATTTTGTAGGTCCTATGTTTTAGTCCGCAAGTACTTGAATTCTCGAAATCGAAGGAAAAACTAGCCTGTGAGATTTATTTCACAAATCGCGGAACAACATTAGAAAATGTTTGATAATGTCGTAAGAGGTAGATATTTTAATTGACAGTACTGATGATACTTGATCGCATATAGCTTCTGCTTTTTGTGAATTATGAAATTTCAAGTTATTTTATAGGTTCTTACGTTTTGGTTCTCAGGAACTCGAATGCTCTAAATCAAAAGAGAAGCGCAATGAGATTTAATCTACGAATCCCGAAAGTAAATAGAAAAATATCATCTGAATAGTAGGAGTAGTTTGATGTGTTTTTGGTCAATTGCGATGAGTTTTTGATCAATTGCGTAAATACAATATGTAGAATCGTGATTCGAATTATGAATACAGAACGTGATCTTTGATTGTTTGAAATGATATCTACGCTTAATTAATTTACTTATCAATATCAATCGAAGTATCCAGTTCCAGTAGGATTTTATTATCAGAGAAAGTGGTTAGATGTGGCTGTTGTGATATTTAGTGATGTTTTAACAGGCAACCTGTTCTATAGGGGGCTTTTTGAGAATCTTGCCGTTCGCTGTCCAACAAAAAACTTGGAAAAATTTGGACTATCGAGCCATATATGATATGGGAGGGACTTAGAAAACTTTTGACTCTGGAGCCATGTATGATAGGAATTTGTTCAAGTCCCCCTTCTATCATATATAACTCAAGAGTCAAAATTTTATCAGTGATCCTGTTCTATGAGTGGCTTTTTGAGAAATTTGCCTTCCGCCGTCCAACAAAAAACTTGGAAAAGTTTTGACTATTGAGCTATATATGATACGAGAGGGACTTGGAAAAATTTCAACTCTCGAGCTATATATGATAGGAGGGAGACTTTGATAAAATTTCGACTATCGAGTCATATATGATAGGAAGGGGATTTGAAAAAATTTCGACTCTCGAGCTGTATGTGATAGGAATTTTTTCAAGTCCCACACCTATCATACATAGTTTGAGATTCGAGAAAAATGTTGACTCTCAAACTATATTATACTAGGCTTATAATAGGTCTAGGCCATCTTTATACTATTTTATCTAGGTCTAGGCTCCCTTGAATTCTCAATACCAAATCCCATATGACTCATATTGAAGAAATTCTGAAAAATATAAGACTATGATGGTCAGAAACCCACACCTTGGTCTTGACAGAGCTAGGACAAAATTAGCCTTTACCCATACCAGCGGCCTGTTTGTTGGTTGAGTTTGGAATTGCGTATGTGTGTGTGTGTGTGTGTACTGGTGGGAACAGTGCACTAGATGGCAAGTGGGAATACATATTTGACTATTGAAAGTTCAAACGTTATGAGCTCTCATGAAATATAAAAATCTGCTCTGTCGCGTAGGTAGTAGGTATCTTTCAGCAAGTGATAGTCCGTCGGCGGCGTGCTCTTTGCGAGCGCGAAGCCGTTACGCCCAACCAGCGAGCGCGATGCGCGAGTCTGTCATGACAAATAGTATATTACGTATCAGTGTGAGAAGGCAAGCGATTTCATTCGAGTGCAAGTGTGCGACACGAGCGCTAGCGAGGGGAGTAATTGCACAAGAATGATCGCGTTTGCGTTCTCACACTGATGCGTACTATACTTTTTTTAGGGTCGGCCCGTCGTACGAGGCCGAGCGTATTGTAATCACAGAGTAAACAGAGGTCGTCTGAACGCGCTCGAGACACGGGCATCATCCAAATTCGTAGTTTATCGCTTCGGTAATGTTCGGCTAGTTCGAGTAGTCTCGGTGCGTGTCCGGGGTGTCGGGTAATCAAAGTTGTTATTAATGTTATCACTTATCACGAACTCCTGCGAATTTATTTTATAGCAACCGTAACTTTATACCCTATTTCATATTACGAAATTTAATTAGGAAGTTGATTATTATTTTTATCACACAGTATTCTTTGTTTCACACGAACATAAATATGTCATGTTCATTTCTTTTAAATTTCATCTTTATTTTAATGGTTTAAAATGTACTGCTACCTTATACGAAGCGTATACAGAACTATATAAATACGTGCTTGGTGCAAGATTTTATATCAGATTTTATATCGTTTCAGGTACAGTATTTTGAATATTAGCTGCTTGTATCTTTTTTAATTAATAAATAATGCAAGATTTTTTCTTTCTGGGCAGAGAAACGCCCGTAGATTTTGTGTATGAAGTGGAATATCAACATGAAACAGAGGTTCGCAATGAAATCTCCCATTTTTCATACCTGGCTACACAAGTACGTAATTTTCTGTGCTAATTTTTCCATAACAAAAATTATTTGGTAAATAATCGATTGAATTGGAACTGAGACGCCTACATTTTTTACAGTTTCTATGTTTGATGTCCCGAACATCTTTGTTTCGAAGTTCCATGTTCTCGAATGTCTGAACAATTTTTCCATGTGCCACTTGCTGTTACATGTTTTCTTCGTCACTTCAAGTCAGTTCTTATGCTGAAGACTATGTTGAAATGAACTACTGAGAACCAACCAAAAAGAATATGTAGGCCTTTCTTAGAAATCCTACGTGTTTGGTACATGAAGAGAAAATTCGTTAATATAATTTTACAAATGTACTAATTTATTGATGTTTGTTTATAATTAATCGAGAAAATTTTCCTCGTACATTCTCAGCTCTCCTACTTTCAGTCAGGACTGTGCAGTAGTATCTAATACGTAAATCTACGTATTTATTAATAACATTTCTCATCAAGAAGTCGTCGTGGTCGGGGTTCACGGCACACGTGAAAGTCAACGTATCATTTTTACCAATTTCTTTTTGAACAGCGTGATTGAGGAGCATCCTAAAGTTGCTCAAATAAAAATGCCGCTCCTTTTCCCGAAATAGAGTTTCTATTACAAAGCAAACCTCCGCCAACTTTCTGGAGGGGTACTGCAATCCTCCTCGATCCTTTTCCTGAATCAAATCATAAATCCCATCATCGTTATCGTTAGGTTCTACGGTCATGAGCTGGTTTTGGCAATCTTCGCAACGGATGACAGTATGAAATGAACACACAAGAAAACCAGCGATGTGTGTCGCAATTGCTTTCACGGAACTTCCCAGCTGAATACGATCTGACTCTGTATTGAAGCGCTCTTCAAGCTGTAGAAGCATACTATTGTTTGCGGGAGGAGAATCCTGCTTATTCAAGTGTTTGCAGGTCAAACTAAGAACTCGACTCCCTTCGTTCGATTCGCAATTTCCTCGTTTAGAAGGGTCAAGTTCCGTTTGTACAAGCACGCGCCTGTATGCGCACTTAAATTGGTACGAGTTGGGATTATTATTATAGCGGCCTCTTTGACGCAGGTTGCCAAAGAATGTTTCGATATGATCCTGCAGTGCCAGGTAACTGTATAATTCAGAAAATCCTTGAATATTCTTCAATTCGTTGTACACAGCAAAAATGTTTCGTAAACAAATTATGAACCCGAGAAACCCGGCTTTTCTGTTGCTTCTCACAACTTTTCGGCCATCAATTCTAATGAGACCTGCGACGTACTCCTCATATTTGATCGCAGCTTCCTGTAGAAAATCATAATTAGCGGCATTGATTGGCTGCCTGTAATGAGCCCCAGAGGAGCTACTCTTCACATTTAATAAGTCGAACATATTATTGAAGGCCAAGCAGAATTGAGCTGTAGGTCCGCAATCGGAGAAATCGCTGTTTACTTTGCGTAAATATGCCAGAGATGCACTGACTCTTCTACTTAGCACCTGCGCCGCCAGTTTCACCTTCATTTTCTTATTTCCAAATTGAATGTGTTCCTTCCTTATTTTGTTGCCGTAATGCAACTGAATATCAGTCTGCAACTCTGATAATTTGACAATATACTTCCAATGGATCTGTCCTCCTTCGTCATCGTACAAGGGACTGACCTCAGCGAAAGCATTTCTAACATTTTTGACCATGTGGGAAGGATCGGGGTAAATATATACTTTTTGTTTGGAAATTGGGTGTGGAAAAAATGGTTTGAATCCGGGTTCTTTCTTAGATTTTCTATGATTATTACTTTCATGAGCAGGAGCACCGTAATTCAACTCGGCTCCTAGCTCCTTATACATTGTAAAGTTGGAGAAGGTGCCGTCAAAGGTGAGCAGTATTGCTCGCACAGATATATTGTGAAGCAGTTTCAAACATATCCTAACCAAATTTGCCCTTTCTGTGCCTGTGAAACTGTCAATTAGGAAATAACCTAACGGAATTTTCCACTTTTCACCAATTAGTGGCACAAAGAGGAGGACTAAAGCATACTTCGCTATTGGCATATCCTTGCGATCGCACTCAATTGTTGTGTCAATCCCCAAATCTACATAACCGTAAACTCGTTTATCTGGGCCCTGTACTGTCTCGTCGTTGATGCTCATTTCGTCGATGATAACAGTCCCAATTATAGGCACATTTGATTCTTTTCCTTTTCTTTCCAACAAGTCGAAAGCTTCCTTCGTGAAGCCAGCATCACCTACCACAGCATTTGTGTACCATCCAATTAATGTAGAAGTGTGAGGTAGAAGTTTTGGCCAAATTTTTCTCACGTAATTATACGCTTTGTCGGAGTAAAATTGCAGTGTTAATGCGAATTTCTTAATCGCTGGCGAATATTTAATTTTCTTCCTAGATACACCTCGCTGAATGAGATCGGATATTACCAGAGGGAAATCTGGAACTGTAGCCTGAAAACGTTGAGAAAAAACACACTGTAGTATGTCTAATGGAAATCAACATCTTCAGTATTGTTGTAAATATTTATTAGCAGTCAACTTGTGAACATGTACTACACATTAAAATACAAAATATAAAATAACACAGGAACGTTGCGACCAGCGCATTATCACTATCATCTTCGGAACATCGTTCACGATAAGTAATACAATTAAAAATGAAAAAGAGTATAGGCAGTTACTCAGTCTTATATTCATGAATGTCAATGTGTTGACTCGTCTACAGGTATTACAAATTGTAACAAAACGTCATTCCACAAAAAAAAAAAAAAAAATCATTTCAAGAAAGAAAAGAACACATTTTTGCTTTCCAAATGAAAGAAAATAGAAAAATTTGAACTAAATGAAACGTGGAATTCTTGTTCTGTACGTCTAAGTACGTAACGTTACAAACGATATTGGGACTAGAAACAGAGATTTATCCGAGGATACGTGGATACCACATATTATCCATTAATCAAAAACATGAATGTATTATTTTCAACATTCCAACAGTACTCCTATCATACATTATAAAAACGCTATTGGAACGTTCAAAATAATACATTGTTCTTTTTAATTAGTGGATGATGGAGCCAATTTTCCGTTGAAATATGAGATTTACACTGACAATGGAAAGTATCCAAAAAAGGGTGGGGAAAGGGAGAATGAATAGGGAGAAATCTAGTTTGCAAAAAACCAATGATGGGACTGTAAGTAGAAGAAATCTAATGATGCCACTGAAATACTATCAAAATTTTTTTTCCTTCCCCACGACGACTCCTCGAGAACGTTCACCACATGGTAATACTGATACAAATTGATGGATATCATCCTGAGTTTCCGGTTCGTCCCAAGTGGAAAAGCGAACTATCTAATATTTGGAAAGTGGTACTTTGGTGAAGAAATTCACTTCTCTCCATTCGAGACAGTTACACTCGAATTCTGCAATTGTTCATGAGATTGTATTAACTATTTTCTCATTATCTTCTACTGGTCTACTCCAATATTTCAATGAATTACCGTCAAAAGTTTGGCGGCATGTTCTGGAATAAATTTCTCAGCCTGTAGATGGTCAGTCAGGTCCGACAAATCTTGAATTCGTTTCTGAAGTCTTGAAATTTTTTCTTGATAACTGCGAATCTTCAAATCTTTCTGATGCATCGTTTTTTTAGCAATATTCCAACATAGCCTAGCACGACGAGGAGTTGCCAGATCGGGAGTTTTCACGTCGCCAAAAAACCGCAATTTCCTCCTCTGTGGTGACTGTTGTACAACTGTAGGCGTCAGGTCTTTATTGAACATCCTAGAAGTATGTTAACACCAGAGGTTAACACTCATGAATGTTGTATAGATTTTTAAGAGTAATATGTAAGGACCTATTTGTAAGAAGGGCGTATGTCTGTCGGACGCCCTTTTTGCGGAGACCTCGATTTTTGTGCGTTTCAGATCATAAACTATGTTTTATATATGTAAATCTATTCTATTATCTAAATAAAACTCGAAACTCTCTTTCTTCGTACGCGGGAATAATGATGTATTGTAACGGTAACTTCTTATCTTTTACCCTTTTTCAAATTTATACATGCGATTATTGTACCTACTTTTCTCGCATCTTTTCTCGTTAGTTAGTATTCACGTTCATCACACGATATACTTGTCTTTTCTCGCGTCGAATCGTAAGAATAATTGGATTCGTTTGTAAAATAAAACAACTTTTTCTCGCATCCGATTTCTTTTCGATGCTGGAACTTAAAAATCCAATTATTAAGATACGATCACAAAACCGCGAATTTTTTCCTTTTTGACCAAAACCAAACTGCGCGCAACTGATTTTTTTTTTTTGGTGTACCTTGAATACTAATTGTGCGTAACTAGAATGTCTGTTCGTGTAAAATTTTTGCTAGTCGCGACCCACGGAGTAGACGTGAAAACTACGATCCATGCGGTTCAAAAGATGCAAATAATCGGTGAGGACAATTTTTACAAATTTCCGAGTGACATATCCCACCTATCCTTGCATAAAATCCTCACCGGGAAAGAACCAGTGAAGAAAGCACGGAAGACACTCGAGAAAAGGTGGGACTCGATAGTCGTACAACTCACCCTTTCGGAAGAAGAGGCGAAGTCGTACTTTGACGAGGATCAAAACGCCCAGTTTGACGAAAGATTATTACGTGTATCCAATCCGAATTTTTCGAACGAGTGTTTTGAAAAACCCGATTTCCCTGAAAAGGACAGAGAAATGACAATACCACCAAGAAAGACCCCGCCTATTGAAAATGCAGTTGAACAAACCAAAGAACCGAAACCTCTCAGCACAATAACAAAAGACGTTCTCATCGAGAAATTTAACGGCAAAACACCCAACCCAAAGCCTTGGTTAGCAACTTTCGAGTCAGAGTGCAGCAGAATTAACGTTCCTGGAGATCGATACCACGACGCCATCCGGCTCTTCCTCGAGGGATACGCATTGAACTGGCATTCGTCCACCAGACTCACGATAAATACAAACGATTGGTCGGCATGGAAAGAATCATTCAACGACGCTTTTTCGTGTAAAGGTTGGTCCGAAGTAGTATCCGCATATTCGTATAGCTATATTAGAGGGTCGTTAAGTGAATACGCGATTAAAAAACTTAATCTAATCGTAGACATAGAACCTAGTACGACCGAAGAGGTCAAAGTGAATTTAATTGTAGTAGGGCTCCCGAACTGGGCACGTGCGAAGATTGAGAGGGACGAAACAAAAACGGTAGGGAAACTTCTTAAAAAAATCAACGCTTTAGATAACTCTCCTGGTCCTCGATCCGAAAATAATAAATCGAACTTCAATAGCCGTAGGTCATGGACACGAACGGTGACTGAACCGTGTTCATATTGTCTCAAAAAAGGTTATAACAGAATTCACGCCGAAGAAGACTGCAGACAGAAGAAGTTCGATGAGTCTCGCAGGAATAATGTTAATAATAACTCCAACAACAATAAAAATAACTATCCGAAACCTGAAGGTACAACTCCGTTCAGAGTTAATACCACCGAATTGAAAGAACATCAGGATAATACAAAAAACTAAATACATATCCGCTCATCTCTATACCAGTGACACTCGAAGGAGAATCTGCGTCCGGCCTTTATGATCCCGGCGCAAACATCTCGGCGATGCCGATAAACAAATTTAAAAAAATATTACGGAACAAAAAAATCAACCCTGAGAGTCGTGACTTTTATACGATGAGTGGAAAAGATAGCTACGTCGGTGTAACCGACATAAAAACAAAAATCTTTGATATCGAAGATAACTTAAAAACACGTCTAGTTAAAACAGAGGAATTCAGCAACGATATACTTTTAGGCCGAGACGCCATATATAAATTCCGTTTAAATTCAGACTATAAGGGAAACATTACCCAATCACCTCCTGAAAACAAAGGGACTGATAACAATAATGAAAATATAGAAAACAAAATTTTTATTAATTGGAACGGAAACATTCCGACCGAAACATTTCTTGCAAAAATATCGCATCTCAGCGAAGACAAACAAAAAAAAATTAAAAACCTTATTGAGAAATACGAATCAATTTTCGCGAAAAATCAATACGATATTGGAACGGTTACGGGACACGAAGCTCATATCACTCTTTCTGAAAATAGATACGTCGCAAAAAAGCCTTATAGGTGCTCTTTCACAGACCAGAAAGAAATAGAGTCTCAAGTCGCCGAATTATTAAGGCACGGTATGATCGAACAATCGTGCTCCCCTTTCGCCTCCCCGGTAACTATGGCGTACAAAAAAATAGGGGAAAACGGAAAGAAAGAAAAGGTCCGTATGTGTATAGACTTTAGGGAGCTTAACAAATTAATAGTACCGGAAAGCCAACCCTTCCCTCTTATCGACGATCTCATTATCCGCATTCGTGGACGCCGCTGGTTTACAGTACTAGACATTAACAGTGCATTTTGGTCGATCCTGATAAGAGCAAAGGACCGATATAAAACTGGTTTTGTGACCCAACAAGGGCACTATCAATGGTTAAACATGCCTTTCGGTCTCAAAAACGCCCCCGCCATTTTTCAACGTATAATTACAGGGGTAATGAGGAAATTTAACTTGTCCGAATTCTGCACTGTCTATATGGACGATATTCTCATCTTCTCTAACTCTTTTGACGAACACTTAGAACATATATCACGCCTGATGGAGGCAATCGAAACTACTGGTTGGAAACTCAAATTTACAAAGTGCAACTTCGCGATGAACTCAGTGAAATACCTCGGACACATTATCAGTGTGAACGAGATACGTCCACTTAACGATAACCTTGTATCCATACAAAACTTTCCAGTACCCAAAAAACGAAAAGATATACAATCCTTCTTGGGAAAAATAAACTTTTACAAAAAATTTATTCCGAACGCATCTTCGGTGCTGGAACCCTTTCACAAACTATTGAGAAAAAACATCAAATTCAACTGGGGACCGGAATGCCAACAAACTTTCGACAAACTGAAAGCTCACCTAACCTCTGCTCCGATTTTAGCTATTTTCGATCGTACACTGCCCACAAAAATTTACACTGACGCGAGTGGCGTCGGCGTCGGTGCGGTCCTCAAACAAATACAGGAGGACGGCACCGAAAAACCCGTGGCATACTTCTCGCGTAGATTAAACGACGCACAAAAGAAGAAAAAGGCAGTGTACATTGAACTTATAGCCATCAAAGAAGCAGTCGAGTACTGGAAATTCTGGCTCCTTGGCACACACTTTACTGTCATAACGGACCACAAACCCTTAGAGAACCTTAACTTAAAAGCCCGTACTGACGAGGAATTAGGTGACATCACACACCATCTTCTTCAGTACGACTTCGACGTCAAGTACCAACCAGGCTCACTTAACTCTGAGGCCGACTGTCTTTCCCGTAACCCCGTGTTAGACTGCTCGTCCGACGACAGTTTGAACCTTGTCTCAATAGAAGACATAAAAAACAGTCAACAGAACTTACCCCCTGAAAAAGGAAACGTAAAAACTAATAACTTAATTGTACGAAAAATAAAAAATAGAGAAAAGATCGTTTTAGGCGAGGAATTTGGCAAGCAATTGGTGAAGGAGATACATGAGAAACTTGGTCATATTGGTCAAAAACATATAAAATATATCATCCGCTCCCATTACTATTTTAGGAAAATGAACGCTTTCATCGACGACCTTTGTTCACGCTGCGAGATTTGCATAAAAAACAAGACTCGCAAACCTAGAGATCTTGGGGAGATGGGCTATTTAGGCCCCGCTTCCAAACCTTTCGAAATTGTGTCTCTGGACACGGTCGGTGGATTCGGCGGAAGACGCTCAACAAAACGGTATATGCATATCCTTGTAGATCATTTTACAAGGTTTGCATTCATATCAGCTACGAAGGGTCAGTCGACCCCAGACTTCATTAAACTCATAGACTCTGTGCAGAGAGATAACAAGATCGGCACTCTTCTCACTGACCAATATGGCGCGTTTGGATCGGACGATTTTGCTGAATACCTTCAATCTCACAACATTGATCACCTCTTCACCGGAGTTGACACCCCCGCTTCGAACGGAACAAACGAACGTCTTAACCAGACGCTCACAAATCGAATTCGCTGCCGTATCAACGACCCTATTTTCAACCATAACAACGCCGCCTGGTCCACTATAGCTCACAAATGCACGTTTGAGTATAATAACACCCCTCACTCAGTCACCCGATTTTCACCCCACTATTTACTCTACGGTACATCACCGGTCTCTTTTGCTCCTTCCTCACCTATCAACATAACTAACCTTCAGATCGATCGTCAAATCGCTTTCAATAATTCGCTCCTTTCCCATAACCTCAATAAGGATCGAATAGATAAAAAACTTAGAAAAATTGACCCTTTCAAGGTAGGTCAGCTTGTGTACATCGAGAACGGTAACAAACTTAATCGTCACAAGTTGGACCAAATCCGGATAGGTCCCTTTCCAATCCATCGTGTCCTGAGTAACTCAATATACAAAATCAATACGGGTCACAAGACACGTAACTTTCATATTTCAAAAATAATTCCTTTCAAAGAACCAAAGGAAACACTAGTTACGAAGGGTGATCTACGATTATCTGGCCTCACGTCGGCGCACTCTAATCCACGGGACATGACCTGTCCCGCGTAAACGTCTGAATAGATGCGACCGACGGCCACACAGTAAAAACCACTCGTACGTTGTTTTCCACTCCTCTTCTTCTTGTTCCAGGTCACTGGCCTATCCTTAATGTTCGTTCCACTGATGTCCAGATGCACCTTGTTAATAAAAGGCTAATCCACCACGCGAACTGTCATCTCCGTAGCTATGAGAGGTACATGAGATACCCCCGTTACTTTGCTCGCAAACTAATGTACCACAGAAGCAACCTCATTGTTAAAATATGTCAAAACGATCATGAGCGCATTATTCGCATTTCAAACCGTTCCATCCGTCAGTATGCCGAATTACGCAAAACACGAAAAGTACGCCGTTAAGATGTTTCATCGTTTTATTGTCTCGGTGGGGGGATGTAAATCTATTCTATTATCTAAATAAAACTCGAAACTCTCTTTCTTCGTACGCGGGAATAATGATGTATTGTAACGGTAACTTCTTATCTTTTACCCTTTTTCAAATTTATACATGCGATTATTGTACCTACTTTTCTCGCATCTTTTCTCGTTAGTTAGTATTCACGTTCATCACACGATATACTTGTCTTTTCTCGCGTCGAATCGTAAGAATAATTGGATTCGTTTGTAAAATAAAACAACTTTTTCTCGCATCCGATTTCTTTTCGATGCTGGAACTTAAATATATTTTTTCCCCCCTTTTTAACCCATAATTTTTTTAATTTTAGCAAAAAGGACTTCCGCTATCATATTTTCAAGAATCTCTACTTTGTTCGTTATTAAATGTATTCAGAATACGATTGTTGCATCTTATAAAAGAAGAGTCGCTCTTTAATTTTTATTCTTATAATTTTTTTGATCAAACTCGTCGTTGCGGAGATATTTTGGGCTGAAACTTTAAACTGATTTTTCTGTGATGAATTTTTCTTCAGGAACGCTCTTTGTACAGATAGGTCCTCATGTGGCGTGAGATTAGATGAGTTCTCAGCCGATATGAGCACAGATCTGATTGTCAGTTCAGTTGAGAATGAAGAATTTGTTGTATCATTTCATTAAGAAATTAATGAGTGCAATAAAATCATTTCTACGAGTTTTTCGAATACACAATTTGTGATCTGTACTCATGTTTTTGTACAAATCTTACTGGGCATTGATTGAAGGTGACTTCGCAAATGAAAAATCTGACGGCTCAACGGATTGGCTGCATGTAGGCGTTGATAATAATGTCACATTTAACGACTGATCATTGCGTGGAGTGCCAGAAAAGCTGCGAGAAAGAAGGTAGGAATTAATGGAAAAAATGAAATTAATTTATAGCCACCTGTGATTAGGAAACTTGTCGGATACCTTGATGTAGGTTCGCTACTAATTTCACATGGTTCTGCTCGCGCGTTCATTTCTTTTGTCATTGAAGATTCTGATGTTCTTGAGATGCATTCACTAGGAACTGAATTCAAGTTTGACCTACACAATGCAGTAAGAGATGTATGAAATAGTATGCATATGATGAATTTTTGAAAGTGATGTCTCTTCACTAACTCGTGAATATGATTTATGTCCAAAGTTGGAACAGCTAATGGTTTCAAATATGTACGTTTTGCACGAAATACTTTCTGGTCGTCAGAGAAATGCTTGCCACACAACACCATTTTTTTGGTGTCAATAAGATCGTCTAATCTGCAGATACGTCGCCATTCACTATTTTGCTCAGCATTCTTTGGAAATCTGTCAAAATGCAATTCAGAATTGTGTCAGAAACAGTAAAAATATACCACAGTAAGAATACAACGGGGATTTGACTAACTTGAAATAATTAGTATCATTTCCGCTATAGTCACACAGACGACAGTGAGTACGAACATAATTCGGTTTCTTTGGTTTTTTTCTTTCCCTGTCGTGACAGTCAGTTGTTAGTTTGTATACTGGAATAATTCTTCAACAATTTTCTACTGACTTACTCAAATTCAGTATGTATTGAAGGGACTGCATCGGGCTTCAATATTTTCATCGGCTTATCTTTCATCCATACTTTCTCAGTGAAGTCGTTATCTTCGAAATGCCGGTGGCATAAGAACGTGGTCTTGGAAACTTGTTTCATAGACATGCCGCAAAAGTTGACCCATTTCTCTTTCAATTCCTCGTCAGAAGGAAAACTAAATACATGAATGATACACAATTGCAGTGATAAGAGACGAAGATGAGATAGTACGGCTGAAATACCAGCTTTTTTAAATCGTTACCTAAAAAATTCATCCTCTAAGTGCTGTCCTGTGCACAGAGTGCATCGATTGTACTTTAAACGTAGCCTATAATCATCAAGTTACTTGGCAATATATCTCTTTCACAATCTTGTAATATTTAAAATGAACTACTTCTGTTGGATCAACACTTACTTCTTTGATACAGATTGCAATAACGATGGAACTGCATTTACTCGTAATGTATATCGGTTTGCTTCTTTCTTTAAAACATCCTCGGGGAAATGCTTGCTGCAGAGATGTAAATTAACGTCATCGAAGTCAGCAGGTAAATTAACGAAAGATAGCCAAGCAGAACGCGTTTCATTTTTAGGGAATCTAGTCATAAGATGTCAATAAACCATGTTCAATGGATAGTATGTGGATGGTATACATATTATTATATAAAAATTTTGATGGGTACTTCTTTCACCAATGAACTTACTTAAAGTAGGAGACGGATTCGTTATCTTTACCGCAAATGAAGCAGGAAAATTGGGTACGTTTTCTTTTAGCTGTTGTTTTTTCACTCATATCTGTGATTCTTATTTAAATCAGAATTTCGGGAACCAGAAAACAACTTCGAACGAAGCCGAATATAATTATAATTTCAATGCTGCATACCAAATATACATTAATACAACAGAACAGAAGCAAAGGTTTTGAATTCGAAGTTCAAATACAAAAAAGCGCGAAGTCCTACGGAGCTGATAACAACCACGGACACGAAAATCGACAGAAACATCGCCGAACGTGCCGCGAATACAGTCGACGAGGGCCGAAACGATAAACTACGAATTTGGATGATGCCCGTATGCGTTAACATTATGAGCGTAGTGAAGACGACCTCTGTTTACTCTGTGATTGTAATCCTATTTTTCTTCTTCTTCGTCGTCTCAGTTCAGTAGCGCACGTCACATCACGGATGTCACCGTCGTCACGTTCAGTAGGCCACAACCACCGTG
Organism: Aspidiotus rigidus; assembly: GCA_035079385.1. Lineage (NCBI taxonomy): Eukaryota > Metazoa > Arthropoda > Insecta > Hemiptera > Diaspididae > Aspidiotus > Aspidiotus rigidus. The sequence continues at coordinate 6,491,394 of JAVHKY010000052.1, forward strand.
GCCACAACGCAGTATAAAAGTTTGTTATCAATTATCATTATTGTTGCGTTTTGCGTTCTTTCAATTGAGTCAAAATTATTCATTGAAGAAGAAAGTAAGTATTTTAGATGTTTTGTAGTATGAACCCTTGTTTGACTAGATGTGTTTGAGTAACTCGATATTCGTTTCTGTTTTTCATTAGATCGTCAGATCAGAACGGAAGAAAAGAAGTAAGTGTATAAAAGATACTCTCCTATTCATATCAATTTAGAATTATTTGGTTTCAGTCGGTTCGAGTTTTCTCTAGATAAATGTTGTATAGGTAGGTACGTAGTTCATTTTGTTGCGGGGAAGTGGGAATATCATGGGCAAGTGAACCGAGATAAAACTACTCGAATCTGTATTATTATAATGTTGAAACGAGCACAAACGTTTTTCATGAACCTATCATTGGTTAAGCATTAAGGGTATGCTCCACACAGAAGAAACACGCGTAAATATACAAGAATGTAGGTTGGTTCCGAGGCGACTAATTATGATCCGCAAAATGAACCAATTGTTCTGAATTCTTTCGAAGTGTTAGGTGATAGTTTGATACAGATTTACATTGAATCAGAACTCGTAATATTATTCGGAACTGTCGTTATTAACAATTGAAACTTTCACCTTTTTTGTGCGTTGATAACGAGAGTTGTAAATAATATTACGAGTTCTGAATTAATGTTAGGCTCGTATCAAACACTCATCTAACACTTTGAAAGATTTCATGACAGTTGGTTCATTTTGTGGATTATAATTAGTCGCCTCGGAAACTTTTATATTTTCGTATGTTTACGCGTATTTTTTCTGTGTTAACCCATATTATTATTTCCACGTTCGATACCGAACTGACCTACAAGATGAGAGAAAAGGAATGAGCTTTTATTTAAGCAGATACTTTCATAACACTACCCAACGAATTAAAACTTTTTGAAAATTGCTGAGCCGAAACTATCAAATTTTAAATGAATTTCGAACGCTGAATTCAATCCCGTTCTCCGTTTTTTGATAGGAGGTCTCAGTTTTTTGTAATCGCGTAAAATATTCTCGTTTTTTGCCGCGCGTTGTTGCGGCGCGTGTTGTTACGGAACGTAGGTAACACACCTTCTCGATAGCTGAAGTATTGGCTATCGCGAAGCAACGTTACGTTCTGCAACAACGCGCCGCAAATAAACGAGAATATTTTACGCGATTTCAAAAAACTGAGACCTCCTATCAAAAAACAGAGACCGGCATTGAATTCAGCATTCACAATTCATTTAAAATTTCATAGTTTTAGCTCAGCATTTTGTAGGCTGTTGCGTAGTGTAATAGAAACCATCGGCCTTTCCGAGTAATGAAGGATGGTAATACTTCCAACAACATGAAGAAAGTTACAATTGGCGCTAGAAATTATTATCATTTCTGAGATTTTGCCTTCCAACACAGTAAGATGAACGTTGAATGTTCTCATATTGAGCAATGGTAGAAGTTAACAGTTCCAAGTCAAGATGACGTTGAAATGCAAAAAACTTTCTATGAGTTTCTAATAAAAAGGTTATGCATTTATAAAATTTCATTATTGAAGGAGAAAAGTGGATAAGTGAGTGTATGAAAACCAAATACTCTAAACATACTGGATACTTTTATCTAAATTCGTGAGTGGATACTAAAGAGTTATTATCCACATCTTATGTGGTGGCCCCTTTTGGAGGCTGCTTTGGAAGGTGAGGCGTCAGGAAAGTACTTTACCCAGTAATAAAGAGTGATTGTGTACAGGTGAGTGTATGAACAAAATTGTGAGTGTCTTAAAGTGTAAGCACTGAATAAAAAATAATTGCAAATGGTTTGTGGCTTGAACAAGCACAAACCTAAAAACAGTCCTATTAATGCAATATCACCTTCTAGGACAGAATATTAGCGCTCTAAACATAGTGTCCATTTGCAATTATTCTGGTCACGCGGTGCTGCGCATCCAGCGCGCGTCCTGGTGTGAACAAATCTTGGGTTGTTAAACAATGAACGTCATTACTACGTGCAAAAAACATACACAAATTCATAGTCACAACTCTTTGGGTGCCAATCTCCCCTTTTTTGAGATATGTAGCATGATCTTTATTTATTTCACTCTTTCAGAATAATATGTTTATATATTCATTTGTTATCGTGTTTGATAGTTATTATATTAATATGACATTTTGTTTGTTCATTTGTTATAGGCTGCTCCCTTGTAACAAAGGACATGAAAACAACTGTGCATGTGGCGAATGCACAGTTTCAAAAGGAGCCTGCTGTACAATTGGCGACTGTACAGTATACAATGCCACAAGTTTGCCTTGTACAGGTCTGACCTGTGCAGGCCGTCATACAACTGGCAACTGTATGATGTGCGATGCCGCGAGTATTGAATGTATTGAATGTATACAAGTAAATAAGATTATTATTGAACTGATGAAAGAAAATACTGTTGAACAATTGAACAATGAAAACCAGAATAATAGTGTAATTCATATTGTTGATAGAAAGAAAGAGAGAAATCGTCGATATTACCAGAAACATAAAGAAAATATTTTGAAAAAAAGGAAAGGCAAGCAAACAAATGAAGAGTCACAAAGAAAGGACAGTGCTAAATATTATAGCTTGAATTTTAGTGAAATTTCTGAGAAGAAGCGAAAGATATATGAAAGTAATCCGGAAGCAAGTTGTGAAAGAAAGCGTAAAAATTATGAAAGTAATCCCAAACCTACTTGTGAAAGAATGCGCAAAAATTATGAAAAAAATCCTGAGCCTACTCGTAAAAGAATGCGTGAAAATTATGAAAATAATCCTGAACCTATTCGCCAAAGAATGCGTGAAAATTATGAAAATAATCCTGAACCTATTCGTACACAAAATTGTAAAAGGTATCATTCGAGATCTGTATATGATGAAGCTTCTTTTTTGTCTGATATTGAAAAAGGTCCAACAATCACTTGTATTAGTTGTGGTAGATTATTTTTTGACAGATCTGTAAGTGTATTGAAGTATTCACAAACTATTGGGAAGTGTTCTTTTGAACCATTAAAAACAGTCTGTGCTGAAATTATTCATAATCTTGATGAAGAAAATATTGAAAATGATATTATTGGTTGTATATGCTCAAATTGTAAATTATATTTATTCAAAAATGAAATTCCTCCACTATCATTAGCGCATAAAGAATTACGCTTTCCAGATATTCCACCCGAATTATCAGAATTGACTCAATTGGAAGAACGTTTTGTTGCACCTCGTATTGCTTTTATACAAATTAGAACATCAATGGTAGATGATCAAAAATTATCTAAAGGTCGGATTATTAATGTGCCTACAAATCCTCAGAGTAGTATAGAAATGTTACCAAGAAATTATGAGAACTTAGGTATTATTCGCGAATTCGATTAAGGAAGCGCTGCATACGGCGAAATGAGGAACTAACACCAAAAGGTGATGATACAAAACTGATAACATATTAACAGCTTATCGGTAATATCGGCAGTGCTAAATTAATTAATTTCATGAAAATAGTAGAATAATATTGCTCTCATCTTTCATTTATCCATCGTATTACTCTAGGAATGGACATAGATGAACCGCTTTTGGGTGTGCCGATTGATGTCGACGATATTTTTGACTTCATCGGAAAAGAATTTCGAAGACCATTTGTTTTGGCTTCAAAATTAGTTCGAGCGAATCATATTTTTAACGTTCGTTTTAAATTTTGTCCAAACAACACAGAGAATAAGAAATGTGAAATATTTGGGATGTGTATTCCAGGAAGTGAGGTTCATGGGAACCCACACCAATTACATTTTCAGGTGACTTGGGTATGTAGAATGTAGTAAGTGCTACTGATTAACTTTAAATTTATTGAAAATTGTAGCGCGAGTTCATTTTTTTGTCTTGCAGACGTCTCAGAATGTCAACAAAATTGAGCCTCATATTGTGGGGAAATGCTCGTGCAAAGCAGGAATTGAAGCCAAATGTAAGCATGGAACGGCTTTGCTTGTGTACGTCGAACGGTAAGACTGTGAATTCACTCACATAGAATCAAAATATGGATTTTGGGCAATTTTGATGAGTTGGTTTTGTTTATTGCTTACAGAATGAAACCTAGTGAAATGAAGAGTGCTACATGCACAGACCTACCCCAAGCGTGGGGGAAAACTGGAAGCTCCTCTCACTATCTGTTTCATCCAGTCCCTGTAGAAAAATTTTGCCATTTAGGCAAAAGAAAAAAACCGTGCGTTTGGCAGCCAAATCTTGTAACTAAAGAAATGTTGCACGATGTGAAAAGAATCCTGTATGAAGGTTAGTTCTAAAGTAATAAGAATGTATTTTCATTGTTATCAATATCAGAAATATACAAAAACTAAATAATTCTTGCATGTAGGTTTCTCCAAGGGAATGATACAGCAAATGGAAGAAGGGCGTGGAACTCGTTTAGCTTGCGAAGAACAGAGAATTAAAGGTCATGTTATACCGTCCTTCATTTTCCATCAGCTCACAAAGGAAGATGAATCACTAACCACTGCCAATGATTTTGATATTATGGGTTTGCCGACAAATCTGCAATACTTTTACTCAACTTTTGTAGGAGTTCTTCAGGAGGATATTAAGCGGATTTACGAAGAAACAGTGGGCCAACGCAATTTCAAATGGTTCAAAGAACGACAGGTGAATAGTTCATTCTTTCGGAGTGAATCTTCAAATCGGCAAAGTAAGGTTTTTTTTATTGTCGTGTGACTTTTTTCTCTTTTCAGATTCGTATAACAGGCTGTATTGCCCACAGATTTATGGCAAAAAAAGTGAAGAATTGGAATGTTATGGTGAAGAATTTAATATTACCGGAGAATCCATTCGAAGGGAATTCTGCCACCAAGTATGGGACTAAAAATGAACCGAATGCAATTAATGCGTACCAGAAAAGTATTTCAAACGATAGTGTAATTTTAAGAGATCTTGGTTTGTGTATAAATATTAATTTTCCAATGTTAGCATACTCACCTGATGGGATTTTAAATGAAGATACGCTTCTGGAAGTGAAATGTCCTACAGACGGAATGAAATTTTCTCGTTTTGAGTTAGCTGAAAGACTTAAATTTTTGCAAAAAGATGAAACAAATCCTTCAAATTACATTCTCAAAGAAAATCATCAATATTATAAGCAAATTCAATTGGGTCTGACGATCTTAAATCTGAAGCGGGCAAAATTACTTGTTTATTATAAGGTGCCGAGAATGAGAAATCCTCCTGACGAAGGTGTCCTCGTAGTAGATGTAATACGCAACGATAATTTCTGTAATTTATTGATATCCACATTGAAAGAACGATATTACAAAGTTGTATTACCTTTTTTATATAATAATCGTACAAACTTAATGATAAATGCATAAAATGTATTACAATACAGGAAAAAAAAATTGAAGAGACATTTTCTCATTATTAATAGTAGGCCTACCGCACAAAAATATTGAATTAGATGAAAAGTAAGACTAGGCCTAATTTCGTGAAGAATTGAATCGTTCGTCACTTAAGATGGAAGGTGACAGGTTAACAAGTGCACAAATTATACCTAAAATTTTATCAGCATATCGTAACGTATTCCACGACATTTTCTCACTGAAAATCTTGAATAACCGGATACGTTGGATGGTTCTCTCGACATGGACACGAGCGCGCGCTATTTTTCGGCAATTCAGAAACTCATCCCTTGTGAATTGTTTGTTCTTCTTGAAAAAAATTGGTGGCTTGTACAAGGTGATGAATGCTCGTTTACATTCGTCGTCGATATCGAAACCCTTATCTACCATAATGGCATCACCACGCTGACATTTTTCCATAATTTTTGAATCGTTGAATATAAATTTATCTGACGCACGCCCTCCGTAAATTTTACTTTTAAAAGTAATAACTCCGGAAGGTGCGATACCTAGTAGGAATTTAATCGTATGCATACCTTTATAGTGCGAATAAGTACGAACTGTGCAATTTAAACAATCATTTTTTACAACTGGTAGTTCGGCACAATCACATACAACTCTGGTATCTGGAAAAGAACCAAAATATATAGGCATATTATCATCAATCGCCTCCCTTGGAAACCATACAATGAATTGGTCTAGGAGAGAATGTAAAATTTCCACAGTTGTATAGAAGTACTCGGCTGTAGTTGATTGGGCAATTCCAAAGAGACAAGAGAGGCATCTGAAAGACAAGTTCAATTTCATTTTCATTAAGGTTAATAACAATCTCTGTTGAAGATCCAGTTTCGTTCTTCTCTCGCTTAATGGGATGGTTTCTGTAACAACTGCAAGTGCTTCACAAAGTTTGAGAAACTGCTGCCTTGATTGTAATCCAGTGCAGGCTGATATTCCCTTATCATCGCACAAAATATCAGCAATTGTCGATTTTCTTAACACCGATTTATCTACAGTTTGAGTCATCTTGTCGGCAACTACTTTTTCAACCTGGCAGATTTTATCATAGTACTTTTTCATTTCTGCATCTTCAGGTGGTAAGGGATCAACGCCCACGTCAATGTCTGCAAAATCTTCACCATCTGGTTCTCTCATACACGATTTGTGAAGTGGAGAACTGGAAAAAATAATATTTTGAATCATACACGGATGTACAAAGTAATTAGTATTTACATTCGTACCATTCAAAATTTAATTCCTTTCGTGCGCGTAGTCGCATTTCCCGCTCGACCCGGCATTTCTTTTTCTCAGTAGATGGAGTTCTGTCAAAATGTCTTTTCGGGAGGTTTTGCGACGGGATAGCACCTTTTCTCAAGCGTTTAAACTTCGGGTTACATTTACTTCTCGCTGTAAAATATTTTAGAAATCAGAATACATTTCCGCCTCTAATGCGATATCCAAGCATGCATGTATACTCATTGCATCATGAATAACATACCTGTACGAACAAAATCATCTGGTGAGATGAAGTGTGATTTACATACGTATGCATTTCGAGGAACTTTACCCATTTTCAATTTGACAGTCCATTCTTTCCTTAATGGTTTCGAAGATGGGAACTTATACAAGGATAATCTTTCTCGTCCATATGCTCTGTTGAACAAAATGATAACATGGAAGAATACGAGTTACTTTTGCCCGAGGGAGTAATGGTATTAACGATACGTACCTATTTGAGCACCCGTAAACACAACAACATTTTCTACTTTTTGCATTTTTCCAAGATAACTTGGTAGCAACAGAACCAGCCTGTGCTGCATAATTGTGTTCGTCTAGCGTGGTACGTTATTCCGCCCAATGTGAGCGGAATATTCCATGGTTCGACGAGACTTTCTCATACAACTCGGCTCTGCTTCAAAATCACGAAAATGTCCAAAAATACTCCAAGAAATATGAAAAAAAATTTTCTCACGAAAGAACATTCGCATTGTATACGCTGTTATTTGGCTGTTATCAGTTTTGTATCATCACCTTTTGGTGTTAGTTCCTCATTTCGCCGTGTGCAGCGCTTCCTCAATCGAATTCGCGAATTATGGTGAAATTAAAGAAAAAAAAAGTATTTAAAAGTAATGTTCTTCCACCTAGTCCAGTTAGAATTCATGTTATAAAACAGGCTGCAAAGTATTTAGCTAATTCTGAAGTTTTTCGAGAAGCAAAAATCCAAATGAATGTTGATGATTTGGAAAATATTGTGAGTAATGCATGTAATAAACTTGAAGATGATAGTATTCCTTGTTATAATGACGATAATTCAGATTTTGATATTAGATCTATTTCTGCTGTATCAATTTGTCAATATGATCATTCAGATCTTGGATCTGATTTTGATATTCAATCTATTTCTTGTGAATCAATTTGCGAATATAATGATTTGAATGATGAATGTAATTCTAATGATTCTTGTAAATCAATAATCGGTCATAGTAATGAGCAGAAAGAATGTGATGATGATTCTGATGGAGCTCTAGAAACAAGTAGTATACATGACAGAATTTCAGATAAATGTGAAGATAGTGAAACTCTTTTAGAACAAGGTTATATTTTTGCTCCTGGAGAAAATCAGTTTCCTATACCCCTGAAAGATGATAAATACTCTGATTCCTTGACGTTTGTAAGAATTTATGCTGGAACTATTAGGAAAAAACCAGATCACCTATCTTATCAAAAATGTATACAAAGTGAATTAACTAGAAATGATCGTCGATGTTGTGACCCCTACCGTATATTTTATGCTGCTTCAAAGCTTCGTATATTGAGAATGATGAACAGTGAAAAGCTTCATGTACGGAAACAACGTGTTGGCACCAATAAAATTACTGCAGGCGATTTGTTGAACAAAGATTATGTATCAAATTTAAAGATAAAAGATTATGCTTACAAATTATTTGAACACGATAGAGGTAGTCCAGCATATTTTGAAAAGAAGAAAAAAGAAGTATGTGCTATGATGCGTCAAATAGGACCACCTAATGTATTTCTCACTTTATCTAGTGCTGAATTGTATTGGAATGAATTACTTTCATTTTTGAAATTTAATGTTGACTCTGAAGTTATAAATCCGTCAGATATTGATAATGAAACCTTGCCCAAAAAAGAACGTAGAAGACTATTGAGTTCAGACCCAGTAACAGCGGCAAGATATTTTGATCATAAATTACATTGTATGTTGAAATTTCTTAGACAAAATGGAGCTCTTATAACAGATGTTTATGTATGTGATGAATTTGTCAGGATTGAATTTCAATTTAGAGGTTCCCCGCATGCACATATTTTATTATGGTTTAATAATTGCCCTATATACATTCCTGGTAATGCAGAATCTAAGAAAGCACTTGAAGAATTTACTGATAGATTGATAACATGTGAAAAATTGGATGAATCAGAATTTCCAGCCATTAAATTTCAGGTTCATAAACATAGTAGAACTTGTAAAACAAAGACTCCTAAAGGCATAGTATGCCGTTTTCATGTACCATGGTTTCCTATGGACAAGACAACAATATTTGAACCTATAATGAGAGATGAATTTGATAATGTTGAAACAGAGAAAATAAAGAAAAATTATGAATTAGTACGTACTGAATTGAGTAAACTGTTTAAAGATCCTCCAGACATGAGGTTTGAAGAATTTTTGAATAAAATAAATTTAAATGAATTTGAATATCACAATGTTATCCGATTTTCTATTGTCAAACCTACTATGGTTTTGAAAAGAAATGTTAATGCAATAAGAATAAATGCGTACAATAAAACAATTCTTGGTTTGTGGCAAGCAAATATGGATATTCAGATGATTTTAGATGTTCATAGCTGTGTAAATTATGTGATGAATTACATTAGTAAATCTAGGGGTGAAATATCAAAATTGTTACGAGCTATGGTGAATGAAGTTAGAAAAGGCAATTTCACAATAAGAGAAAGATTTCGTCACTTGAGTAATGTGTTTTTGAATAATAGTGAATTTTCTGCTCAAGAATGTGTATATTACATTTTAGGTATGGCAATAACTTTATGTAGTAGAGACAATGTATTTATAAATACTGGTTTACCAGAAAATAAGATTCAAATTGTTAAACCAGAGAAAAAGCTTAAAGAACTATCCTGCAATAGTGGCGCTGTTTTTTTGCCATCTCGTTTGCAATCATATGAAAAGCGACCTCCAGAATTAGATGATATCTGTTTAGCTGATTTTGAAAGTATGTATAGTAAGTCAAAACAACAAAGTAGAAACAAATCCCAAGATATAGATGAAGAAATATTTGACGATGTTCTTTTAAATATTAGTGATAATGATAATGAAAGTAATACTGAAAAATGTATACCAAAGTTTCAAAAAAAGAATAAAAATTTGTATTGTAAACGTAAACGGCCGAGAATTATCCGTTATGTTAAATTCAATAAAGAAAAAGAAACTCTTCTATATTACAGAGAACAAGTAATGTTGTTTTATCCTTGGCGTGATGAGTATATTGATATTGATGGTATTGGTGATGGACCAATTGAATGGGTAAAATTGTATCATAAACACTTCGAACAAATAAAAAAAAATGAAGCAAAATATATTTATAGACATAGGCCTAATATTGATGAAGAAATTTTGGAAGCTATTGAAGAAATAAACAATACTAATAATAATGCTGATGATGCTCAGAAAATACCTGATGATGTTCCTATTGTAAATGAATGTTATGATCGTGTAACTCGTGAATATGAGGTATTCAATGACCGACTTGATGAAGGTGATATTGGTGTAGATTTGGGATACAAAACAGTTAATAGTTCAACAAATGTTGCTACCAGATTTTCTGTTCCAAATTTGATTAGTGAGGAAGAATATTATGAATTAATGGAGAAATTGAATGAATTACAAAGAAAATATGTACTATATGTTTTACAAAAACTGACAAAGATTTACCACTATATAATATCATTTTGGGAAGTGCTGGTGTTGGTAAATCATTAATGATCAAAGCATTATATCAAACTATATTGCGGTATTATTGTGAAACTGTCAAAGATTTTAATCCTGAAGAATTATATGTAGCATTATGTGCACCTACAGGAAAAGCAGCTAGTATTAATCATGGTTTAACATTACATGGTTTTGTTGGATTAAATGTAAATCAATGTACAGAAAAATTATTACCTCTATCTGCTAGTGTTAAGAATACATATTTTTGTAAACTAAGAAATGTAAAATTTATTTTAATAGACGAAATTAGTAGGTATGGTTGGAAATCGTATGCTTCATGATACTGATCAACGTTTACGACAAATTTTTGATGTTGACAAACCTTTTGGTGGACTCAATGTAATTTTATTTGGCGAATTTAATCAATTAAATCCTGTTGGTGATCGACCACTTTATGATAATTACATTAAATTGAATCCTTTGAGTATTTTATGTGAAAATCCACTATGGTTGTTATTTAAATCATTTAGACTAACTGAAATAATGCGTCAAAAAGATGATAAGGAATATGCTGAAATTTTAACTCATTTGGGTAATGGTAATTTGAGTAGAGAAGAATTAAATATTTTAGAAAATCGTAAATTTGTACCTCTTCCTAATGATAGAATAATTCATTTGTGTAAAACAAATAAGGAAATTGACGAATATAATGAAAGTATTCTTTCTGAAGTACCATCAGACCAAATTATTACCGTTTTCACTACTGATAAAATTCTGGATAATTCTCTATCAGAAAAACAAATAGATGATGTATTATTATATTTACAAGATTTACCAGTTACAAAAACTCAGGGGTTACCTTATAAAATACAGTTTTGTGAAACTATGCGATATATGATTACTAATAATTTGGATATTCAAGATGGATTAGTAAATGGAGAAATTGGAGTGTTAAAGCGCATTGATTTTTCAAATGATGGAAATAAACAAACAGTATTACGAGTTTGGTTAGAATTTGAGAAAGATCATGTTGGAAAGGACGCTAGAGAAGCAGTAAAACAATATACTATACTGAATAATATACCTTCTAATTGGGTACCAATTAATTATTTAAATCAAAGTATTAAAATTGGTAAATCTAATAATGCAACTGCTTTACGTAGACAATTTCCATTAAGAATGGCTGAAGCAATTTCAAATCACAGAGGACAAGGTAGTTCTTATGACAAAGTTGTTGTACATAGACCGGAAAAACTAACTAGACGAGAATTATATGTAGCATGTAGTCGAGTTACATCTCTTTCTGGTTTATATTTTACTGATATTCAAGGTCCATTTCAATTGAATAAATATAGCAATATCCAGAATGATAGAAACAAAAAAGAAATTGAATATTTGGAGAGCAATAGACCAGTGCAATTCAATTTACATTTTTTACAAGATTATACAGAATATTTGACGTTTATATTTGCCAATATTCAATCTTTACATAAGTATATTATTTATTATTAAAAGCTGATAAATGTTTTACGTCTGCTTCTTTTATATTCTTAGTTGAAACTTGGACTTTCAATAAAGAACAATATGATTTACCCAATTATAAATGTATTTATAGACACGATTGCTCAGGTCAGAAACGACATGCTTATGGTATAATGATATATGCTCAAAATAAGTGTTCTTCAAATATACAAGTCATATATGAGAGTAATCAATATAATAGAAAAAGATTTCTTGCGCATAATATTGTTGCATTTATTGCTGGTGAATACTGTTTTTGCGTAATTTATAGAAGTCCATCAGAATCATTAGCAAATTTTAAAATAAATTATAACAAAATGAATAATGTATTGAAACATAAATTACCATTAGGTCAAAAAATTATCTTAGTTGGAGATTTCAATATTGATATAACTGAAAGTAAAGGAGTTACATTTTTAAATTTATTCAAAAATGATAATTATGATTTACAATTGCCTATAAATGAACCATCTACCAATTTAAATACTCAATTAGATTTATGTTTTACTAATTATAATAGTATAGAATGTAAATATTATGAAAATTATTATGGATATCATAAACCAATAACAGGTATTCTGAATAAAGCTAAAGAAAGTGTAAATAATTTCACAGAAGAAAATAATGATGTACAATGTAGTAGCAGTAATTATAGTATGCCAATTGAAAATTATACCTATGATATTATGTCTGAAATATCCTTAAATGGCAATTTAAATAATAGTTATAATAGTATACAACCTAAACAAATTGAAGTACCAAATATTTCATCTATGAATTCATTCTCAAATTCAGATGGAGTAAGTTGTTATGCAAACTCTGTTGTTCAATGTTTATTAAATTGTCAAGTCATGTGTAGTCAGTTACAATCTATTGCTGATGATGATAATGAAAATGATGTACAATTTATGCAGATAATGTCTAGTTTTTCTGAAGTACAAAATTCTCCTATTTTCACATTTTTATTGAGATCTTTTGCTGACAATCCATTTACCTTAAATGAACAGCAGGATGCACATGATTTCATTTACAGACTTCAAGAAAAAAGTGATATATTTAAAAATATGATAAAAAGTAATGTCATGATTCACAGGAGGTGTACATCATGTGAAAGTGTTCAACTTGCTATTGATGAATTGAATTATTTGACCATAAATACTTACGCAATTGGAAATCGTAATGATGTAGATATTACTATGTTACTAGAATTATATAAGAATCCAGGAGAATTAATAGAAAATTATGTATGTCCTGAATGTAGAGAAAGAACTTCTGCCACTATACAATACAATATTGACCAACCTAGTAATCTTTTAATTATATATTGCAATGCATTTAAGTATAATACAAACACTCAACAATCTGAAAAAGTTTGTAATATAAAAGTGAAAAATATTCCTAATAAGCAAATATTTATTGATGGTCAGAGATACAGGTTTAATAGTGCTATTTTTCATATTGGAGAATCAATAAGGAATGGACATTATATTTCTATAATAAGAACAACAAATGGTTTTATTGAATGTAATGACACAAAACTTAAATTTTGTACATGGCCTACTAATTCTATTTATAGATCCAAATCGAAAGAAGCTCCAACAACATTATATTTATTAATATATGAGAAAATGTGATACATCTTTCGAGTAAAATGGTTGTAAATAAATGTAGGCTCTCATAAAAGAGTAAGAAGGAATTTAAAAAGCATTTTCTGAAGAGAAATATTATTGAATAAGGAAGAAGAGGAAGAAAGAAATGAGTAAAAAGCAGATGAGTATCGATATTAATAACAAAAAGTAGAGAAGCGTAGAAGTGAACAAGTATACTAGCAAACAAACATACTAGCAGACAAGCATACTAGCTAACAAGAATACCAAGCATAGTAGCGGAGAAGCATACTAGCAAACGAGCATACTAGCAAAGAATACTAGCGAACAAGCATACTACAGCAAACAAGCATACTAGCCTACGAGCATACTAGCGAGTAAGTATATTAGCAAACAAGCATATTAGCGAACAAGCAAACATACTAATAGGGTGGGGATGGGACAGTGGTGTAGACAGAAAATTTTAGCAGGGAACCTGTTCCAAGGGGGGATCTTTTGTAAAATTTGTTGTGCAGTGTGTGGTGTCCGGCAAAAACTGACCCACTCCAAGTTTCTTTTGGGGACTTGGAAAATTTTGAGTCTCAAGCTATACCGTAACATAATATGATAAAATAAGAAATATAGAAACATTTTGACTCATGAACCATAATACATCACAGAAGGGGCCATTTTGCAAAGGTAATTTCAGTTTAAATGAATATTATTATCATTCTAAATATCATTTGAGTCAGTATCACAAGATCTTTCAATATCAAAAAAATTTAACCCATAGAACAGGTTACATGCAGTTTTTGCTTAACTTTGTTAAGGAAGCAGTCATTTTATCTTGGTGGGGAGGGGGTGAAGAAAAAGTGGTAGAGAAGAAATGTTACAAAAAGTTTTGGAAAAATTATTTAAAATAACGTGTGATATTATATATATTTTGAGGGAGTGGTTTTTAACCCCTCTAACCCCCTACTTTTGCTACGCCACTGGGAGGGGAGGATGGCAATAAGTGTGACAAGTGCTGAGAAGTCCAACCCTAGTGTGAATATTATGAAAATTGAGTTGGCACCTTTTTCATACAGAGAATTTCATGGCAAAACCAATGACACCGATTGTGTTTCTAGGGCAGTATTACACAAAGAATTAAGTAGACCATTTTCGGTTTTTCAGTTTCAAATATGATATTCACTTACTTAAAATAATGATAATGTTAACAAAATTTGCAATCATAGATTGGGATGAAAAACACAACGTTGTCATCCTACAAATATGATACAAACTAAATTGTGATTGGATTTTTTTTGTAAATGTTTTAGAACAGAGTTTGATGAACAATTGAAAATTGAATGAATTTTTCCATATTTTTGCAATACAGTCGGACCTCGGTAAGTCGAATCCGCAAGGGACCAAAAATATTGTTTGAGTTAGTTGTTGAAGTTCGACTTGGAAAAATGAATGATTCGACTTAAAAAAAATTCGACTTACTGAAAGAAAGAATTCGACTTACTCATATTTCATAGAAAGAATAAAGCGTGTACGTAAAAAAATTCAGAATTTTTTCTTTTAGTACTATTGTACATACATTTACATTATCAAATAATCATTTATGGTACTTTGACGCAGATTTTGCGCGAGTTGTTTTTTTGTGACTGCATTACTAATGCAATTTAAATAGGTAAACGCTTCTGTGCCTACATTCAAACACTCTAAGTATCGACGCAAACTCACATTAATCAAGAGAAGACTAAAATTCACTAACAATAGTGTTTGGACAGGTCAGGAACTGCAAGTTTTTACATGAAGAATTGATTGAGAAGGTAAAATATTCGAGTTAGGTTTTCAACGTTCGAGTTCTAGAGGTAATGTTCGAGTTACCTACAACAACGTTGGACTTTTAGGGGTAAAAGTGAATAATTTTTGGTTGGACTTAGCCATTGTTGTGTTCGATATGCGGCGACAAAAAATGTACACATTCAAATGGGAGTGCGTCGGGACCGGATTAATTTGTTCGACTTAGCTATTTTTTCGACTTATCTGAGTACGAGTTATTGAGGTTCGACTGTATTTTGAAACTAACTTTTCCTTCCTAAGGTCTGATTTCTCAGAACTCATCATAAGTATAGGTCTATTTGGACCATACAGTTAGATCATTCATTTTGCTTTTTTTTTTCCTATTCATTGTATCAAACTCTTTTCATAAGTTATACATACATTATTTGTTTATTTCTTAATACTTGATTCATTCATTGTTTATCTTTTTTACAACTTTTCTTTCTTTTGTATTCCAAGTATCTATGCACATTTTCAATTCCTCTTTATTATTGTTTCTTTTTTTAAAAGTGCGATGTAGTTTTATATACAATCAATTGATTTTAATATTCATTTATTGTATACTCCTTATTATAAAAGCTCTTTTCATTTTGGTCAGTAAATAACAACTGTACACTTTTAATAATTATTAGTATCCAGTATAGGTACCTGAAATAATCACAAAGCTCTTTACTATAACAAAAGAAGCAACAGAAAAGTTACAGTACAGAAGAATATGAAATACATCAATCTTCTGTGGTAGTGTGGAAATATTTCTTATATGTTTATTCTTCAAAGGAAGTTGGTGAATTGTTTCTATGCAGATGAAATCACAATGGAGAGTTTCAACTAGAAACAAGGATTGAATATGAAAATTTTTCTAGTGAGTGTCAATGTGTCATTAAATTGCTCAAAGAAATTACGAATAGGCCTATTATCCTAGGTCCTTATTTTTTCCCCCTTTTTGTTTCAGCTTCATCATTTCACCTTTTAGATTTGAATTGCACTTCTCATAGTTGATGTCACCCTCAAGAACACCGCAATGTCTAGTGAGTGGTTATTTTACTGTATGTTTGTACATACATGCACTTCAAGTCACATTTTAGAGGAAGTGTAGAAGATTGTTGATCACGCTAGGCTAGCCGCCAAATTGAAAGTATTGTTGAAATTTGTTGGATGCCATGGAATACATTATTGTTTGAAGAAATTATAGAGTAAAATAATTCATGATAAAATGAAGAAGAAAAGTTATCTTCTGTTGAACACCAATCAAGAGCCAACTGGAGGGCATAACCTGCAGTGCACAGTCATTCCTTCTTCCCACTTTTGTACTAATTGGCATTGTGTATTACTTACAACTAGAAAGTAACAAGAGGAAAGTGGCTAGATGCTTCCATATACAATCTGACTAAATGTCTTTTAGAAAATTTGTCATACATAGCTGAAAATAGTATCAACACACCAACGTCTTGTATCCAGGCTACCATTTAGAAGAGAGCTGAAGAAAATTATAGTAGGCCAGTTTTTAAACTGGGATTATATTGCTGAAACAGTTAGTGCCTGTTTTTCACAATTCCTAGGATGTTTATTTTAATAACTCATATCAGAATCAATTTCACTTTTGATGCATATTATTTATTACCTATTTATTATTTTTTAATAAGTACTTGTTAGGGTCGGCTCGCGTCGCGGAAGCCGACCATATTGTAATCACTTTTTTCTTCTTCTTCTTCCGCTCAGTTCAGTCGCGCACGTCACATCACGGGTGTCACCGTCGTCACGTTCAGTAGGCCACAGTGGCCACAACGCAGTATAAACTGCGGGTAAGGTTTGTTATCAATTATCATTATTGCGTTCTGCGTTTTTTCAATTGAGTCAAAAATTACCTACCGTGTACATACGCCTAGCCTAAGGTGTTTTTGTGTTGTTTCTCCTATCTTGGATTGCGTGTTTGCATTCATCAGCTGTATTAATAAATTTGATTCAAATTATAAATTTATTTTCGTTCTCATCTGGGAACAGTTAGTTTATTTATGATTATTATTGATTAATTAGCTAGCCGCTGCTGAGTAATTCGTTGTGATGACGAGAAGGAATGAAACAATAAAAATAGTAGCGTCTTGTCTTTATTATGGAACGTTCTCAAATTGAAAAGATCGACTACGAATGGAACCAAACATCCTAATTGCGATGGAAAAGTATATATAGAGTAATCAAATGTGAATTCTTGTAATTATTCATTGAAGACTCGAATCTGTATTTATAATGTTGAAACGAGCAGAAACGTTTTTCATGAACCTATCATTGGTTAAGCATTAAGGGTATGCTTCACACAGAAGAAACACGCTTAAATATACAAGAATGTAGGTTGATTCCGAGGCGACTAATTATGATCCGCAAAATGAACCAATTGTTCTGAATTCTTTCGAAGTGTTAGGTGATAGTTTGATACAGATTTACATTGAATTAGAACTCGTAATATTATTCGGAACTGTCGTTATTAACAATTGAAACTTTCAAGCTGTTTTGTGCGTTGATAAGGAGAGTTGTAAATAATACTTATTACGAGTTCTGAATTAATGTTAGGCTCTCATCTGGGAACAGTTAGTTTATTTATGATTATTATTGATTAATTAGCCGCTGCTGATTAATTCGTTACAATGACGAGAAGGAATGAAACAATAAAAATAGTAGCGTCTTGTCTTTATTATCGAACGTTCGCAAATTGAAAAGATTGACTACAAATGGAACCAAACGTCTTAATTGCGATGGAAAAGAATATACCGGTAGATAGAGTAATCAAATGTGAATTCCCTGAAATTGGTCCAAACAATGTGAATGGTGCAGCGGTACTTAGACCAAAATCTAAAGTGAATGATTGTTGAGTATCCTGATCATAAAATCGGTATCTAATTACAATGATTCTAGTCTCCAATCTGAGTTTGTAGTTCTATTCAATAGAACGTGAGTACCTGAGTGGAAAGTATATGAGGTATGATGAACAGTTTGGATGTATAATTATCGAAATTTTATTATTTCAACTTGCAAGGTACATTTAGTGTCTAGTGCCGGTTGTTAAGCCTGGTGTTAGAAGCCAAATATCATCGTAAATCAATATTTTGCAATGTATAGGAATATGTATTGGAATCCAAAAATTTTGTTTTGATGGAATGCCTAGTTGTTGGGCGTTTGTCTCTGTTTCTTTCTTTCTTTCTTTCTTTCTTTCTTTCTTGGGGTAAGTTCAGACGCTCGCGTCACGGCCTGTCCACGATACAGTAAGGTGTGGTTATTTTTATGCGTTATTGCATTTTGATTGTCTCATTCTGTCGTTTTATCCGCAAGTTTATGTAACCGAGATGGGGTAACCCGTCGGTTTACTGCCATACTTGGAGTAAGAGGCGAGTAAGAATGATGGCGAGGGACTTTTTGTACTTCTTGGACTTGAAAATATTTTAAACTGTTGGACTTGGAATTATTCTCCAATTGTTGGACTTTGAAATATTTTCATACTTCTCGGACTTGTAATAAAGTTTTTCATTTTTAATTCTTGGACTTGGAAATATTTTCAACTGTTGGACTTTGAAAGGAATATTCTCAACTGTTGGACTTTGAAATATTTTCAAATTGTGGAACTTCAAAATATTAACAACTAGATTTTTCGAGGATAAGAAGTTATTAAGATATCTGAGATGGAAATTAACTGAAAAGCGAAAAGTTTGAAGCGAAAAGCGGTGACATTTTTTGGAAGTGAAAAGCAAAGCAAATGTTGGAAAAGCAAAAAGTATAAACTATATAGCAGAAGTATTTCAATTTTGCGCTTTTTAGTGAAACAAACGACGATCAGAAAAATTTATTGGATTTTTGACGAGTCTCTCTTGACTGAAATAAAGAAAAATTAATATTATAATCCGATTCAGGCCGACCCTGATACTATGTCGCCCGCGACATAGCTTGTTTATAGTTGATGGAAAGTAATTATCACGAAATTTGAAATAAATATTCTCTCCTAAATAACTATCGATTGTCATATTTGTACCAGATTATGCTAGAATGTTACTGTGTATGCAGTGTTTGTTTTGTAGGTTGACATTCTTAGCGGTCATATTCGTATTTTTCATCGAAATTTTTAATAATATAGAATAGATACAATTTGTTGGGTCTACACTGTGCTTATGATTGTTGGATTCTTGGATAAAAACGCTTCACCTGCTTGAAGTAGAAACGGATCAATCGAATAAAGATGGGAACGCGTTATGGGATTTTTCAAAGGCTCTTAATTACCTGTGTTCATCTTCAAAATGAATTATCTTCTCTTCCATTTCAAAGAATTCAACAATTTTTTGTTCGTATTTCAATACGTTATTGAGAAATTTGTATGTAAAGGAGGTACATGTACTAGTTAGGTACAATTTTTTGTTCAAATTTCAATGTTTGAAGACAAGGTATGTTTCCATGTCTGGTTTTTATCCTAAAAAAAGATGAGTGAATTTATCAAAATTTTACTGTAACTTCGAAATTTATTGTTGCCGGTAAGTCATAAGTTGACTGAGAATCACCTCCTAGAATATCCTCGTCGGATAGAAAGAATTCGTTATTCTCCGTAAACAAATTCATTACATTGAATGGTATTACGTATTGAATTTTTATTCTTAACAAATGTACAACAATAATCAATTATTCAAAATATGGACACTGACAGACAATTGAAGACTGAAGAATAATTCAACTACTCGTCGTACTCGAACTCCAATTTAACAGTACAAACCACGTGGTACAAACCTATTGTTAAAATGTTGTCGGTTTTCGGACGCACGTTGGAAACAAATAACAGATCGCGCCAGATGTTAAGACGTGGGTGTAACAGAGAGGGATGTATGTTCTGCATAATTCCAATCCGTACCTATTTCGACCGATGTTTCAGTTTCAACGGTTTCAACGTTTCACACCCTATGTATGAAATTTCATTCTTTCTTCATCAGTGTGGTCGTCTTATGCGTTGAATTTTCATTCTTTTTCTATCAGTGCGGTCATGTTATGCTTATTAAAATTTTGTTAATAATGTAAACATTTTCTTTTTCGTAATATTATTATTCTTTTTTTATCAGCTGCTAATTTCTCGTCGTTCATCGTAAGTAACTTATTTCAATAATTTATTTAATTTTGTCGATTCTAAGAATCAATACTCTTCCAATACTATTACTTTCAGCAAACAACGGATTTGACGACCAATGCAGCGAGCATTAGATGTAATACATATGATTCTACATGGCTCAACTTCCCGCATACACGAACATACAAAACGATTGACGAAATTATGCCGGATTGAAGTATCGGATTCGATATTACCTACAGCAAATCAGTTCTGGTACAGGAACACGTATGTCCATGGTTTGTAATAATTAGTAAGTTATTTCAATAATTCAAAGGATCGATATTCTTTCATCACTTTTAACAAACAAATCGTGCGATACAGACAGTCGTTCGGATTTGATAACCAATGAGATGTAATATCCATTTATGGCCTAAGTGCACGCGTACACGAAATGCAAAATGCTTGACAAAATTATACGAGATGAATGTATCGGGTACGATATTATCAACACGCATAGTTTTAGTACACAAACACGTACGTTCAAAAAGTGTTTCAAAATGTAGGTAGCTCGTAAGCTTACAAAAGTCATTGGTAATTGGCCTGTGATGTAAAGTATTGATTGTAATCCTTGAATTAAAGATGAAAATGCATACCTTCATGCCTACGGTATCAATAGCAAGGAAGAAGATGACGAGCACGTCTACGGCGAAGTTGGAGACACAGAGATGGACGTACATGGTGAGGAAGCCAAATTGAGCAACGCCGTTCATACCACAAAAATAAGCACTCTATTGAACTTCACTCAATTGATTTGATAACGATCTGCAGTATTTTTTGTTGACTCGGAACGGCCGAAGGAAAAACATCACACCTTCATATCAATGCGCAGGGGTTGCAATGTCGTTTATAGGAAGTGAGTTTGAAAATATAAAACGTCCAACAAGGAAGCCTTCAATTTCATATTGATCCCTAGTCATGGAGTGTGTTACCGTAGCGCTTCAAGATAGATATGATTATTTTACTACTCGGTTTGTGATTTGATAGGATTTCAAACTTATCAAAGAAGATTGACAAAATCGAACGAAGAGATGCCCAACGATCTGCTCGATACGAAGAATCGGAGCCACTATGAAGAATGAAAGGAGCTCGCGAAACAGAAAATATCCAAAAACCCAAGAGTTTGAGAGTGGACAGTAGTTTTCAGGTCGAATTCCAAGACAAAGAAGAAGGAGAATCATTCACCGATGTTTGTGATATCGAGTTTAGGATGAGAGAGACAATCCATCACAAGTCCGAGTAAGAAAAGTGAGAAATTCCAAAATCTCATTACCGTTAACTTATTATTTTTCTTTTTATCATTTATATGCGTTCTCCAGAAAATGAAAGAGTTGAGTTCCTCCGAATTTTGAATGAAAACATGAGCCATGAAGATCACTTTTATTTTATGTTTCTCGTTTTGGGTTGTGATAGAAAATTTCATGACTGGGTAACTTTTTTGCTAATTTTATTAGATCCCAAGCCTAATCTACAAAACTTGGGTGTTATTCTAAACTATTCACGAATTTTTGCTAAAAAAGAATTTCAGCTTCTTCTTGAAATCTGGCTCAGTGAGAATATTTCTAGTACCATTCAAGGGTCAACAGTCGGTCTCTCTTGATCGCGTTCATTCATCAATTTCAGTTCAACTTATTGAAACTCCTATCTTTGATAGTCTTTGGTATGGATAATGACGAGGATAATTTTTCAACACACACTCCACCTCGTCAGTGGTCGATTTTACTCCTCGCATTTGCGAGTTTTCAACGATTTTGTTTTCTTTTTTATTTCGTCTGTTCAATAATATTTATTTATTGATCGATGCATCTACAACGCTGACAAAATTTTGATGAGCAATTCTAATTGGTTTTTCAGTCCTGCTGAGCTGTTTGCAATGCCAATCAACGACTAAATATTAATTCGTTATTATCCAATTTTTTCAGTTTTGAGTCAACTAATCTTGAAAATTTTATGTTAATTTGATTATTTCATGACGTTAATATCTCATTCTTTTCAATATACGGTAACTGGTTTCTTACCTCAAGTCTTCAGAAGATAACAATACAGATTGTGGTAAAGATTCTTTTTCTTTATTGTTGAGAAATTATGCTGGTTTCAGCCAATCAATTGGAATATCTTCCTCCTTTCTCCAATTTTTATTTGGTACCATTCTTTTGATTATTTAATCACTCGAAAAGGTCTTTTGTATGGTGTTTCAAACGGGCGTTGGACTCTTCCCACTCTTAGGTAAACATGTGTTGCGTCCTTGAGATTTGGATAGCCAAATATTTTTTCTTTCTTTCGCAGATGTTGAGGTACTAGACGTGAATTTTGGAGAACTTGGCAAGTTCCCAAAGCAAGCTCCGCACAAGATATCCCTGAATTGCCTTCAGGGGCGGCGCGAAGTCCCAATAATACAGCAAGTAGCAGTGTCAATCAGTTGGTTTTTCCTTATTCAAGGCTGCATTCGAGAGACAGTGAATTATTATTTCTTGTATTTTATTTGAATTATTTATTGTTTGTATTGTCATTATCTCAATTATTTCAAGTATGAAATCAACCTTTTCAGGACTTCCTAGATCTATGAGGACTAACTTGATGATGACCATACAGTCAGCAATGTCTACCACAAGAAAATTGGTTACAACGCAAGTAGTTCAATGGAAGAGAACGTTGACATTTTGATTGATATTCGTGCCACTATTTCACAGATTATAAACTTATTTTGCATGTACTTCTCTTGTAGTCCAAAATTTCAAGTAAAAATCAAATGAGCCAATAATTGAATAGCATTCCTTATTTTCATTCTCGTCTTTTCTCTCTCAAAAGTTTATTTACTCAGTAAAGTAGGTAGATAAGATTTCCTATGTTGATAGAAACTTGATTGATATGAAGGTAGTTGACAATGAGAGAAGATATGTCTTTACAAGCCGTAATAAGTGAGATGACAAATTTTACAGACACAACAGTAGTTCGCTCCAGTATTATACAATCGATTCCAATTGTAATTTACAGTCGGAATAATATTCTTTTCAACTCATGTGGAACAAGAAAACTATGAAAACCCTCTTTTGCTGTCAGCGAGTGCTCAGGGGATATTCATGTGTCACCCCCTCTAACCTTTACAAATTATGTATATTTTATAAATTAAGTCCGAACTTTCAATAGTAATTCCACTGAGGTCTGGTTATGAAGGGGTGCTTGTAAGTTCAGATGATGGATATACCAAATTGTGGGAAATCTGATCAAAATTTGTGAAATTTAGGGGGGGCATACACAAGCATGTAAAAGTTTAAAAACGTAAAACAATTGAGAACTGAGGCGTGTAGTCCAAATTTTAATACAATGCTAAAGGAATTTTAAAAGACACAACACAAATTCTGGGGATATCTTGAAGCCCAGCAATGGCGGAAAGTTATACCTGAAAAGCACTCGCAAATGTAGAAATTGCAGCACAGAATACACGATCAAATAAAATTAAACCAAAATACACACCCCTCAAACTCAATGGGTTGTACATTTGAAGGAATCATCAAAAACTTGTTGACTGGGAGCTCACTGCAAATTTTTTAATTGGAGGGATCTAAAATTACCATACACTTATTTTTCGAGTGTTTTAAAAGAGAAATGATGTCCTTGAAGTCTGGTAGCACTGATTGGCCGGAGACAAAATTGCGTTAGTAGATATGCTATTAAACGAGAAAGAGGTGACAAAAATGTTTACCCTCTGCAGGGCTACCGGTAAACACATAGCTAATTTCCAAGACGAATTCACCAAATTCTCACCTTCCACCCCCAACTCACAGCTCAAAAAAGAAATTGAAAATTTCTTAAAAAACCACCACTCACACATCCTTTGTTTTACAGATGGTTCAAAACGTCACAATAAAACTGGGATAGCCTTCTCGATCAATAATTCTCTTTTCAACTTTCAAATACAAAACACCGCCTCAGTATACACTGCAGAACTTTTCGCGATCCTCAAATGCCTAGAAAAAATAACCACTTTCACTCAAAATAAACATTATCTATCATAATTACAGACTCGTTATCATCATTTTCAGCCATCCAAAATATCTTCTCGCAAAACCCCATTATTCAAAGAATCCACACTATCATCAAGATCATAACACAAGCTACATCATCCATAACCCTGGTGTGGATTCCTTCACACATCGGACTAAAACAGAGCGATGTAGTAGACAAAGCAGCCAAAGACTCAACCAATTTCAACACCGTGACCCTGTCATGGAAAATTCCAGCGTCTGATATCAAAAACCACCACGACCACCGCCCCCCAAAATACTTAAAAAATGGTCTTACCTATGGTCTAACCAACTTGAAAACAAACCCCTCCCTATCAAGGCTAACCCTCTCAAACCCACAACTTGCAAATAATCTAGAAATGTCTCTTCAATACAATAGACATAAACCATATTTTTACATGCCCTGAACATACAACTTCACAAAACTCACTAAACATACCCCACTCTAGAACACAAGCACTCAAAAATGACACCTCATACACAGAACTCATACAATACCTAACCTCAGCCGAGCTTTTCTCTCTACTTTAAAACCTTTAATTATAGTAAAAATTAGACTGTACCTTTAAAGTTTAATGTAGTAATACTGTGTATCAAGCTAATAGCCCAAAGCGTAGCTTAAAAGCTTGTAGAATAAAAAAAACAAAAGTGATTCAGCACTGACAACGTTCATCATAGAAGCCCTTGTATTTTCAGATGTGATTGCACTCGATATTAATGTTTTCCATACCTAATTACAATAAGAATTACGCTAGGAATCTAGTACTCCCATGTGTAATCAATGAGTGGAGTAATAGAGTTCCGCACGCAATTATAATTCGAATTATGGTCGGAATTTCCAAGCTGGATACTTTTCAGTCAACAGAAAATTCATATTTTACAGCTGTTGAGAGGCAGTACAGTGTTTCTCTCAATTACAATTGTCTGTGGTAGTGCTTTGAAGGATTTCAACCAAGTCTGATGATAATGAATTGAGAATTGACGAATTTTCAATTTTTTCAAAACTTTTTGTCAATTCTCTCGCAAGACAGGTAGATATTCTTAATACATCAAGCCGATGTTGTGAGAAATTGTGAAAGAAATTTGATTTTCCTCAAAACGTCTTATTTGTAAACCAATTTTTTGCAGGTGGTGCGTTATCATAGTGCAAAGGCTACATTTCAACTCTGAACTCTTTCAGCAGCCCCCTTCCCTTCTGAAAATCATGTTTTCTATCCGCGCGAGATGACCCAGTCAAAAGTTCCAGTTGCATTTCCGGATGTAATTACACCCGGAATGAATGTCTTCCGTACGTAATTACGCTAGGAATTTAGTATTTCCATGTGTAATTATGAGTGGAGTAATAGAGTTCCGCACGTAATTACAATTGGAATTATGGTCGGAATTTTCAAGCTGGATACTTTTCAGTCACCAGAAAATTCAAATTTTACAGGAGTTGAGAGGCAGTACATTATTTCCCTCAATTACTATTGTCTGTATTATTCACTGCTGGCCTAGTTGCGGCAGCTAGTATACCCTAATATACTGTATGCTAAGACAGAGAATCTTGAACTCTCGACCCGATCCAGGCACACAGCCCTATTTAAACCTATTAAAATTTGTTCACCGCAACTTGAAGCTTAGTTCAGGCCTAGTTTAAAGCTATATTATAGCGTAACTAGCGGTTGGCGACGCGCCTCCGGCGCGCCTGACCGCTAGCTGTGTGTTGAGTCGATATCTGTGTTTTATAGGTATCTGTATCTTGTAGGTATGTGTGTTTTGTAGGTATCTTGGAATTCAGATGAATTTTTAAAAAAGAAACAGTGGATAGAGTTTTGCAAAATTCACAACTATTCAGTTCAAAAATAAGAAAATAGACACCAAAAACTGCGACTGTACTTATAAAAATATATCAAAGTTCCGAGTCGCACAAAAATAAAATCACCAAATTAAATTTTTTACACACTAATTCACTTGAGAGCTGACTTAACGCGTGAAGCCTGTATTCATCGCAGCAGAATACAGACAAATCCATTGACATTTTGCCAGTCCCTAAGAAAACACACGGACAACAGGTAAAAAAAAGGGTAATTTCCGCTAGCCCATACGCAGTGCGCACCGTGTCTAGACATTGGTTCTTGTATGAGATACCGGATGTAAAATCCTTTATGTAGGTGTTTTTAAAACTGTGAATAAAATAACTTGCTTAGTATGGAAGTACAGCGAATACTGTAGTCACAAAATTTCCTCCTAAAAATCTGGAACTGGGCTCATTCGAAAGGAAATTACAGGGGCTACAATTTTTGTTCTCTTCAATTTTTCATAAAAATGAGTTATACTCGAGTTATCATAATAATTCAATTCTCGAAACTGCGCCACTCAACGCGCGTAGGTCTAACGTACATGGCAAGCTACACCACCACGTTTTTTTATATTGAAAAAAGTCATTGTTTTCGCCCTTTTTTGAAATTACTCAGCACCTCCCCGTCAAATTTTTATTTTTATGAGTCTATGTTCTGCTCTGGGATGAGGACAATATATCCTGAAAGTTTGAAAGCGATCGGCCCAGTAGTTCTCGAGTTATAAACGGACAGGAGGACGGACGGACAGACGGACAAACTTTCTGCTTTATATATTAGAGAGAGATATACTACTATTATGCTAAGACTAAGAAACTCGGAGACGTAGCCTAGATTTCTGTATCAGCTCAAGGGTTTGAGTTTCCAAGTCCATCAGGGGAAAGGGGTAACGTAGACTCGCGGATTTCCATAAATGTGGTAGAGTCCAAAAAAATGGTTAAAAATTTCTGGACTCCGCGAAGTAAATGCTCGCAGTTCATGATGATATTCTTTTAAATTTTAAAAAATATTTGTCTCGTCAATATGATGTTGAAAGGTCTTTCTTTTCACTCTAAAGGAAAATTGCTACCTAAATTGTTGATCATTTAAATCCCCCAAATTTTGTCATTGGGTATAATTGAAGTCATAATGTGGACATGATGATATTTTAGGTGCATAATAGGGACATAATACCGGTATTTCTGCCATAGAGATATCAAAATGTTCTACAGAAAACTATGTTACTTGACATAGTTCATGCAACGTCCTGTGAATTCGGAGTCAGTTTGCTTGGTTTCAAATTGCTTGATTCCTCAATCTGTAATAGGGATCTTGAAATTCTTTGTACATATGTGCCAAATTTCATTCCCAGTTGAGTCAAGGATAATAATATATAATGTAGACAATTATTTGCCTTAACTTATTTCATGTAACTTATACAATGAGAGTGACGCTCTTGATGAGTTTTGAATTACTGTGAGATAAAAAATCGTGAATTACTCATGCGATAAGTATTTTTTTTTCTGCTTGTACGTGCTATTTCTTCTTTCCTTCATTGATACTGAAGAGAAACGCTTACACAAAAAAGCAATAAAAATGGTGTTCCGATACTATATGAAATAACTTTTATTGCGGTTAAGAAAAAAAAAAGGAAGACGTTCAAGGTAGTCAGACCTCGATTGCTGAATAGGCCTAGTTGGTCGTCGCTAGATGTTCTTCATCAACGACGACATTGTAAATATTATTGGCATTGAATTACGCCGCCCTGATCCATGTTTCTCTCAATCTGGACAAGGGGTGACTTCCTTCGAATCATTTTAACTTTGAAAATCATTCGAGAAGACACAACACCTACTACGCCCATAATATTATATACCCTAGGTCGTTAAAGATTTTATTTCATAAAACGGGAATATTTTCGAAGACGAACTCTCCGAGTGTAGATTGAAGATGTAGTGAGTTCTGTATCAACTGTTATATCATTACAGAGGTCTCTCATTGAGAAAATGATACGTAATCGCAAAATATCTGAAAAATAAAGGTCTTTAATCAGTTTGAAATGGTACTCTATCAATGATCAAAACTAGCGATATATACCTTTGCATGTCTGAGATGTCTGAGAGGTCTTTATTTTTTTATTTCAATTCAAGATCGCAACACAATGTTTTATTAATTTTACCAAAGTCGTTATTTCGACAATGATCACAATCATGATCAAACCCGTTCAAACCGAAGAATGATAAGAAAATGAAAAAATAACACGAAATTTTCCAGAATCTTAGTGAAACTCAAAATACTCGGGTGAAACTTATTATTGGAAAAGTACAGTACCTCATTGTTCTAAGCTATATCACGTTTAAAGACCAATAAAGTTTTTGATGTGGTCCTGACTACCTCAGACATCTTGTGCTCCTAAACTTCCCTCATTCCTCCGTCAGCTTTTACATTAATACCTGTTGTACCATTTTACTTCAATGGCCAGACGGTATCCACCTCATAAATTTGAGCGTTGTTCAGCCACAGCAACAAATTCCTTTAGCCCTTAATGTGCTGGAATTTGCGCGTAAAATTTGATAAATGTATCCCTACATAACACGAATATCAAAAAAAAATAGGAAAAGTTGGTAAAAAATTCACTTCCACCCCTTTCATTTTTGCAGGGACCCTATGTGCCAAAAATGTCACATAGGACATTACGGTTGTTGGGTGTAAAGCATAAGTGTCATGTTTTCACAAGCGGAGAAGTAGTTTGTGCTCATTTTATCACACCAAACAAGATTGTTTTGTAAGTTATAGGAGTTCCTTTCAGAACAATGCCTAAAATTAGTTTTCCCAAGGTATTGTACAAGTTTAATTTTAGTGTCATTCGAACAAAAGTGCTATTTTATTACGAACGGATATTTTTTGGACCTTCTTTGACGCGTGGCGCGATTGACTGGCCCAAGGAGCGGGGTTTAGGTAACTTCTGAAAGTCCCACCACCAACCACCTTTCACCTCCTCATGACCTCCTTATCAAATGGTTTACTTTAAATGTACTGTTGAATCGGAAAATATAACCTGTATTATCACTCGGCTACTCTGACGATAAGAATCAAGAGTATTGTCAATACCGGTACTAAACACTCACGACGGTATTTGCTAAAACTTCATCTGGGAACCAAGAAAAAGGCTGGCAAATAAAGCTTCACGCTATTAATAACAATATTGAACACTAAAACATGATTTCTTCTAATATCGGCGAATCAGAGGTGAATATAGCTGTAAGTTAGGCGATGAATTTGAAAGCGAACGGAGTTTTTCATATGGAAGGGTGTGGTATTGTCTTAAATGAAAACTGTTCTAGGTCCTGGTTTGGACCCATCCGCACAGTAAAGCAAATGGAAGGACAATTCTGTTGAAATAATTTTGTTGATTTGTCGTTGGTAAGTATATGATTTGAGCTATTTTAGGGATTTCTGTGAGAGCGAGACAAATGTCGAGGATAGGAGTTGGCTGCCAAGGGAGGTGTGCTCATTCTTGTGTCAGGTCGTTTTCTCAAAAAGAAATTTTATGAAAACCCCTGTGCCATTGAGAATATTCAAGAAGAAAAATTCTCTCCCCTCTAAAAAGACGGCGATGCTGCACAGTCGTCGTTACAATGGGCTGGATTTATTGAAATACTCTTCCATCCAAGGAAAAAAAATGAGCCGTAAGGGGGCGGGGTTGCAGAAATTTTTTCTTGGGCTCTCTTTTTTTCTACAGAGCTAGTTTGCTATCAAGCATCACGATAAAGTAGGAACCTGTATATATTTCCTCTTTCAGAGAAAACCGCGCTCAGTGAACTCGCTTGAAAAATGATCCTTTCTTTCCTGTTTTAGAGAGTACTTAATTTTGGAAGTAAAACTTTTAACAGGGAACCTGTTTTATGGGGGGCTTTTTGAGAAATTTGCGTCCAGCAAAAAACTTTGAAAAATTTCGACTCTCGAGCTATATATGATAGGAGGGGGACTTGGAAAAATTTCGACTCTCGAGCCATATATGATAGGAGAGGGACTTGGAAAAAATGTAGACTCTCGAGCTACCATATATAGCTCGAGATAGACAAATTTAGACTCTCAAACTATATTATACTAGCCTTATAGTAGGTCTAGGCGTTCTTTATGCTAGCTTTATCTAGGCCTAGGCTTCCTTGAATTCTCAATACCAATACCCATTTGACTCATAAAACAGGTTCCCTGCGTTCCTCGTTTAACTTCGTTAAGGAA
Source organism: Aspidiotus rigidus (assembly GCA_035079385.1). Taxonomy (NCBI): domain Eukaryota; kingdom Metazoa; phylum Arthropoda; class Insecta; order Hemiptera; family Diaspididae; genus Aspidiotus; species Aspidiotus rigidus. The sequence goes on from JAVHKY010000052.1 coordinate 6,521,959, forward strand.
GCCGTCGTTTTTTGTACGCTCGTATGAAGGGCCTGTTCTCTACTATAAAGGGGAACAATTCTATGAGAAATCGTTCCGTGAAAAACGTTTGCCAATCGCTGTCCGTCGAGAATTTTTTCTTTTCCTCTCCTACCCTTCGTGAAACTACGAAAATTTTGACTCTTGTATTATACAAACAAAAATTGTAGAATAATTTTATCTCAAATTTCTACACTTTGATTGGTTTTCACGGATTGGGGAAAGACGTGTTGCTGTATGCGTATGATCGGTACCTTTTTTTTACCAATCTCATGCCCGCAGCAAGATTGCTCCTTCCGTATTGTGCACATTCTCCGAAAAAGCTATCAGATAACATGCATTCAGCAATCACACGAATTCGATGTAACAAAAAGAAAATCCGGAATTGATGAAATCGTTCTTTAAATACGCTGAGACGTAAAGAAAACTAAAAGAATCAATCATTTCTAACTCAAACCAACCAGGTTCTATACCTCCTGAAGTCGATAAAAAAACTGAATTCTAATACGCATCAGAAAAAAAGACAAAAAACCACGAAGGATTGAAGCAAAGAAAATATAACAATCAGTTCCAACCCTACGATAGTGTCTTGCCATAGTACTGGCAAAGCTTTAGTAGGGAGGGACTAGATACGTAGAAATAACCTTTTTATCAGAATAGGTTCCTAATTGCATTCCACAAGTGGAGTGGTCTTACTTACTATCCTGCTCCGACCACTGGTATATATCATATGACATTCCAATCTCAGATGATGAGGAAGGACATCTTTCTGCTGTTCCAACCTATGGTCTCACCACAAATACTGAGCAGTTTCTTGAGGAGACATCTGTCTTCCCCACACTGCCTCCAACCTCTGCCGATTACTACATTGGTACATCTTTTTCACGTATAAATGATTGGCTCAAGTATGCGATGGATGCCCACTCACGGGTTAAGCGTTATAACCCAAAAACCACTTGGTGGACACCAAAAGTTGACACAATCAAAAAGCTAATCCACCGCACTCAAAGAGTGTTTAAGCGAACTCGCAACCATGTTAGAAGGAATCTCCTTCTCACGGTAGAAAGTATTCTTCGCAAAATCTATAGACGAGAGATCCGACATAGTGAGGACACTTCTTGGCTGAAGTTTATCACAACTGGTAAAGCTTGGGGAAAACCCTATAAAACTATCGTCAAGAGTACAAAGAAAGTAAGACACAGAGGGCCAGACCTCCACCAATCTCAACGAAACCATTAAATTTTTCCTTAAAGATAAATATCCCAGAGCCAACATAGGTGCCCACAATGACCTCGGTAATGAACTGGTTGAGATTATTCCTGATCCCAACTGGGCCCCTACTGGTCTTATAAATTACATTAAGAAGCGGAATAACCGCACCCACCCGGAATTGATGGAATCCGTTATGGGATTGTCAAAAAATTCTACAAACTTCATGGGGATAGATACTTTGCCCTTATGGTAGAGGCAACCCGGCGTGGCATTTTCCTCCAATGTCATAAGACCGCTGGCCTAACAATCATACCAAAAGATGAGAAATCTCAAGAAACGACTGAAGGTTTTCGACCCATTTCAAAAATTAATTGCATGGGCAAAGTCTTTGAAGGATTTTTAGCCTATGAAATAGAGCAAGAATTTGAAACTAAGAACAACCTTCATCAATGCCAGTTTGGCTTCCGCAAAGGAGTTTCCACTGAAGAAGCCATCCGTCTTGTAGACGGCAAAATTCGTAGTACCAGAGAGAGTAAGAAACTTGCAGCTTGCGTCTCAATAGACATTAAAGGCGCCTTTGATAAAGTCTCTCATACATCCATCATAAAATCCATGAGAAGAAAAGAAATCTGTGAGAATCTTATAGCTACCATCGACAACTATCTGACAAATAAGTCCAGTACTTTCCTTGGTCAGAAACGGAAACTCAATAGGGGTTGCCCCCAGGGATCTGTTCTGGGCCCATCATTATGGAACTTGGCGTACGACCTGGTTCTTCAGGAGATTGACCAACGTGGTGTATGGCAGTGTTGTTACGCAGACGACACTCTGCTCATGATCAAGGCAAAGAGTGCCCCTGAACTAAAGAAGAAGGTTGTCACCCTACTGTCATTCATTGATGGCGAAGTAGCCAAACATGACCTCGAAATGAACGTTTCCAAAACTGTCATCCTCATAATAGATGGTCGAAGCTATCGAAATATAGATGCTGCAGAATTGTCTGAAATCAACTTCCGAGGTACAACTATATCCACTAGCCGTAAGATGAAATACCTTGGTGTGATCATTGACGATCGATTACTTTACAACGAACATTGCTCATACATAAGTGTGAAGTGTGAAGCAATAGTTAATAAGTTACGCATTGTTTGCCCAAATATGGAAGGCTACTCCAATAGTGCTCGCCGAATAATGTTTCAAGCCACAGTAGGTGCGCTATGGTGGTATGCATCAACAGTATTTAGTCACAGGCTTTTCATGCAGTGCAATCGAAAAAAGATCAAAGCAAGCCATAAAAAAGCCATGGCTTCAACCGCAAGAGCTTACAAAACAGTGGGCTATCTCCCACTAACAATACACACTTACTGGCCACCGATGGAACTTGAAGTATTGGAACGTTCGATAATATTTGCACACAGAAGAGGGTGGGTAGCCAATGAATATCCCCTTCATCTACCCGAACTCCTCCTGAACCAAGATGTCCATGAAATCCAACTAGAGATCCATAAAGAAATAAGGAGAGTATAGGAGGAGGAGTGGGAAGAATATGTCCCGTCCCTTCTTAAAAGCAATATTTTCAAGAGCCTCATACCGACAATTGAGGATGCAAGGAATGCTCCAATCTATGAAGATTTCTTCCTCTCTCAAGCGTCAACAGGACATGGCTGTTTTCGCAAGTTTCGCCATACTAAACAAGAAAGAGGAATACTCCGACGTGGAGTAAACATGAAAACCGCAGAAAAAATGAAAATACAACGAGCGCTTTCGGTTAAACAACCATCTTCAAAGCCTGAAATGAAAGCAACTGACGAACAAAAGAGAAGAACGAGGTATTAAGATCGTCCAAACGAGAAATCACGGTGTGAGTCATAAACCAGTTCGATCAAGCCATCTTCCGGAATGTACGAATTGAGTACAGTGATACCGTCAGTGTTGAGATGACGAATTATCTCTATATTCTCGAGGGCGATACGCTTACGGTAGGAATTCTCCTTATGGAGGAGCTTTTCGGATCCCTCGCGGAAGCTGTGGCCACTGTTTATTAAGTGATCGGCGAAAGCTGACTCCCCCAAGTGTCCCTTCTTCCAAGACTTCAGGTGCTCAGCTAGGATTTCAGCTTTCCCAAGCACGTCAAAGAAGTTAGGTGTGTCATCAACAGGAGTGAGGCTATTATCAAAACCCCTGCTTTGAATAAAGCCCTCGTTGTTCCTAACCCCACCCCCTCTTGTACGGGCTGCCTAAAGTGCATAAGAATAATACCCCGATGAGACCCCTTGTTTCTTTCGTCTCCTCTCCTACCTACCTCCTTGCAAAATTCCTTGACCGTTGGTTCAAAAATCGTATTGATTTTGAATCCCCTCATTCGGTCTTGAATTCGGCCTCTTTAACTGACGTCCTCAAGGATGTAAGCCTTCCCCCGGGAACGACCATCTGCTCGTTTGATGTTGTTGGTTTGTTCCCGAATATTCCTAAGGCTGCTACTATCCAGCGTATGGGTGAGCTACTCGTCAAAGCCAACATTCCTCATAATGAGCTTCACGAATTCTTCGATCTTCTTAACACTTGCTGGTCCCCTAACTATTGCAAATTTGAAGGGAAATTTTTCGAGTTCCCTGACGAAGTAGGGATCCCCATTGGATCACCACTAGGCTCTCTCATATCCGAAATCTTCATGTCTAAGTTTGAACTTGACCTCTTTTCCTCGAACCAGGTGTTACTTAATCATATTCATTATTGGCACAGGTACGTTGATGACGTTCTATGTACCTGAACTGGTCACCCAGATCTCCTTTGTGAGTTTCTGAGGTATCTCAATGCCTGGTACCCTTCCATCAAATTTACGTTGGAAATAGTGGTATTTTCCATTAACTTTTTGGATTTATCGATCTCTATAATAGACGGTATCCATAAGTTTGGAATTTACAGGAAAGATACTACGACCGATGTTTTAGTCCACGGTGGTTCGTTCGGTCCTGTTGCTCACAAGATGGCTGCTTTTCATAGCCTAGTTCACAGACTGACTCGTATTCTTTTGAGTCAGTCTGCCTTCAAGAAAGAGTTAATCACAATAAAACACCTGACCAGAGTGAATGGGGTCAATGTCGATGTTGACGTGATGGTTCGGAGGAAAGTTACGAGGGGCCTCCTGGATCCCACCACCTCCCTCCCCCGAGACACGATCCGTGATCGCCGTTTGCGTTGGATCAGTCTCCCTTTCTTGGGGAACTTCTCCCAGCAATTGGGTCGGGCCCTTCGCCCGTTTGGCTTCAGACACGCGTTTTACAACCCTACCACAGTCAAGAGGTTCTTTGTGAGACTGAAGGACCCCATACCTGTTGATGAGAGGAGTGGTGTGTATAAGTTGGAGTGTGAGGATTGTGGAGGCTTTTATATTGGTGAGACCAGCCGCCAAATGAAAGTTCGAGTAGCTGAGCACCTGAAGTCTTGGAAGAAGGGACACTTGGGGGAGTCAGCTTTCGCCGATCACTTAATAAACAGTGGCCACAGCTTCCGCGAGGGATCCGAAAAGCTCCTCCATAAGGAGAATTCCTACCGTAAGCGTATCGCCCTCGAGAATATAGAGATAATTCGTCATCTCAACACTGACGGTATCACTGTACTCAATTCGTACATTCCGGAAGATGGCTTGATCGAACTGGTTTATGACTCACACCGTGATTTCTCGTTTGGACGATCTTAATACCTCGTTCTTCTCTTTTGTTCGTCAGTTGCTTTCATTTCAGGCTTTGAAGATGGTTGTTTAACCGAAAGCGCTCGTCGTATTTTCATTTTTTCTGCGGTTTTCATGTTTACTCCACGTCGGAGTATTCCTCTTTCTTGTTTAATATGGATAGCCGTAATTTGAAGGAACGGATTCGTTTAATTTCGCCATACTATTGGTAAAGTGGTTTCTCCATTATGCCCGATGTGCCCCAGTGAAATTGAAGATGCTGTCCACGTTTTCACCAGATGCCCCCGTTTCCATAAGGGCAGACCACCTGGTAACATCTGCCTCGAGATGGGTTGGATCAAGTACATGAAGTCCGTAGTTTGTGAACTCTGGATTGAGGAAAATGGACCACTAAGGAATAGCGCCTCTCACTATCATCGTGTACCACACCATTCCTAGATAGGCAGGGCACAGAATGGTGTCTCATCTCGCATAATGTGATCAAGATCATTAATGGTTCGTACCAGTGAATACTTTACACGTTGTAAGAAAACAGTGCCTACGTACCTGATGACAACCACACTGACCACCCAAAGTGATTCTCGTCCCATAATCATCTGACCTATTCATTCCAAGTATCAAGGATGGATTCCGGGAAGTAAGCGGCTTCCTGTAACCCTAGCGGTATGTGGGACAGAAATCCTTGAATACTTACTCCTTTCACCATTCACATCTCTTCCCGAATTGTAAGTCACTAAGGGTGAAGAAGATCATACCACATCTACCAGGTCATTTGATGTCCGCACACATTGATATGTATGCCAATTACGAGCAGCATTGAAGACCCTACCTAAACAACAACAGCGGTACCAGTCTGAGTATTTTGCTTCTCTTCATTGGTGCACCCACATCTCGCCAATTTAGCCAACTATACTCGAATGCAACGTGGAAAGACGATATCCATCAACTTGAATCCTTTCCTCAGTACGCACCCCCACCTAGAAGACGATAGTAAGTCGGCGGGCTAACCGCTACGACAACCGCTCCTGGCTGGTGTCCACCATGACCCACCAGGCAGGGCATGGTGAGGGGTGCACAATCCACCAGAATATGGGAAGGTTTTTAACAACTCCCTTATTGTTCAAGTCATTATACATTAGCTCTTTTGTCACTGTATTCTGCCAATCCAAGCAGTATTGCATGTAAGCTAAGCATGACTGCATGTGGTGATCCTGTCAAAACATATTAGCCGCTTTACCAGACCGTGCGCTTTCTGCATTGCCCCCTCGTTGAACTCCTCTGGTGCATAAAAAATCAATATCTGGTTATAGTCATAGGAGGAGTGATGCGAGGGAGGGGAAGGAATTTTGAACTTCAGCCAGTCCAAGCTGATGCAGTACCAATTTGAAGAAATAATATTTATATTAATACGAGTGTTATTATAAGTATATCTGTCACCCCCCTTGATGTATCAACCAAACTCTGTATAATGTAACTTGCATTTTTGGAACTGTATCGGTGAAGTTAGTGTCCCAAAAGCCGTAAACCTCTCTGTCGTGGTCAACGGGCACAAAAAAATGAAAAAAAATTTAAAAAATAAAAAAAAAGTAATAAACGAAGAGACACAAAACAGTACCGAAATTCGAAAAAAAGTAAGATCAATTTCAAGGAAGGACCTGTACTTTATTGATTACTTTTAAAGATTACTTTTAAAAAGGTGCGTTGAACTATTAAGAGAAGTCTACTTCACTTGTTCACAAATAGAAAAAAAAAACTTACGCAGCGCTAAAGCAAAATCGACTTTTCCTATCTTATTTACCTACGTCCCGACTTCTTTTTTTCCCGTTTTGTTCATTATTGGCTACATGATATTACGTAATCATCTTCGTTTCCAACAGCAAATAAACTTTGTTTTCCAAAATGAGTACATTTTCAAAGCTCTCTAAGCATTATTTTCATTCACTCTTCTATATCGAATACCCCCTTCCCTCCCGCTTCAATGAATGGAATATTTGTCAAACATACATACGTATATATGAATTTGAGCCAATGTTAAAATCGTGATCCATACACCCTGAAACGCCGAGAAAACATACCCCAAACCAAAAATTCCACCGTGCGCAAGAATGCAATACCTCCTAACGTCGGTAAAAAAAGTAAGAAACGATCTACGCTGAGAAATCAATCTATGCTCATATAACCTACTAATAACACAAGTTGAATTCCCACAACTCTTCACAAAAATCTTAAAAACGTATTACCTGGACCTGATGACATTCAGTCTTGGTGGCAATTTAGCAAAAATTTCACAAAGTTTTTTACAGGATAGATTTATATCAGTCAGACTACAGAATAAATTCTCACCTTACATAGTTGAAAGTGGTGTCCCACAAGGAGAGGTCCTTAGCGTCCTTCTCTTCCTGGTAGCCATAAATGATTTCCCACTTAACACAGATTACCCATTCTAGACAAGAGGGGGTAGTTTTAGCCCGGCTACAAATAGGCCACACTCGTCTTACTCATGCGTACTTATCTTCTCAGTAATCTCTCTCCTCCATCATGCCCTCACTGTCTCCAGGAAAATTTAGTGGTTGAAAATTTTTTCTCGTGCCCCGTTTTACAACCCACTCGATCCTCCCTAAATTTATCTTCCAATATCCACTCAGCACTAAACAACAACTCCGAAACCATTGACTCAACCTCAACTTATTTACGCACCACTCAATTCTACAAATTCATCTAAAACACCTACAAATTCTGTTCATTTTTATCACGATCGCTATCGCTATACAATTCCCACCAATACCATACCTAATTTAACCTGATTTAAGTTGTGACAATAATAAGTTTGTAACGTCCAGCAAATAACCCTTGTGTAGTTTATAATGCTCGTAAAATAAATAAATATATAAAAAAAATCTGGAACAGGAGCATTTCATACTAGAGTAATAATTCTGTACCTAAAAGAAAAAATCCTTGATATTCGACCTTTCTCTCCGATTACTATTCTTTTCTTACACTGCATTGTAGAAAAGTTAATAGTTCATAAATCTATAGATACTTGGAGAAAAAAAAAAAAAAGGTAGGAAAAAGAAAAGAACATGTATCGCCTGCTGTTATACAATAGGAGACATCCCTTATACAGTTTCTCTTAACTGTTTGTGACAAAAACGGCACTTAGGACGGTGGGACGAATACAGAATACGGTAGGACGGAATACGGACCTTTTTCAACTACCATTATAATTTGTAGGAAAACACCGTGATGTACTATGTGCCATTTTTGGCACCTTCATCTTCAAATGTCATTTTTATATCGACAGTATCAGTAAGAGGAAATTTCTGAACTTTTTTTCGGTTATAGGAAATTGAGATCTCTATGTCTCTATTTTTCATAAGAATTACTTCATTTGAGTGAATAAACATGGAGTTTGAGTGCTTTGAAAATTTTCATTTTCAGTCAAGCAGTATTTATGTTTTCAAACGTCATAAGTCTCATGTTTGTGAATGTTTTTCTTTAAAACTTGTTTTTCTAATGAGGATAAGAATACCCTACAATCTTACATTATTTTTATCAATAAATTTTGTCTACGTTTGAAAATATGACCTCTTCTTTTTTAAATGTGCCAAAAATGGCACGTAGTACATTAAGGGTTAGAAGAGTTTTTCATGAGAATTCATCTCTGTGGCTCCCAATACTGTCTTTGATATCTCAACAAGCTCTATAACTGTATTTCGTCTGCACTGCTTAGCAGTGGATCACAGGAGTTGATTGAATCCTCCATAGTGAATAGCCTGACGGGAGCGGTACCCAGCTCTCTACATTCTACCTGCAAAATTTCTGCCTGACCACATTTCACCTCTCGTGCCATAATGTTTATTGGTTTTATAAACCAAGACCTTATCTGAACAATTTCCGTACCCGACCCAAAGCCAGTATTAAACAGGCAGGAATATAATGAAGTCCATTACATAAACAGAGTCCAATAAACTAGGTGGTTCATCTGTGTACATACTTGGCAATGTTGTATACCCTGAGAGGGTATGTGTACAGTTGCGGCTTCCCCTCAGTCCAGTACAATTGGAAAGTTTTTGCTAAAGTCTATTTTTTCTAATAGGTTTTTGGCCTATAACACCTCAAACCACCAGCTTCCATTGTGTGTAGTTGTGACAATATCTGGTTTGCTTAATATACCCCTATCAATTAACAAACCCTTTTCCTGTGCTCCTTCTGGCGCGACTAAAATTTCTGAATCCAACTGCAAGATAATCCTTACTGCCCACCTGACTGTTCTGCTGTCGGTATTTCCACATCCAGTTAGTTGACATTGTTTTGAGTATAACACCAATCCAAGCTCTTGAGCAATGGTATCCATTATTACAGTTACCTCACTACCAGAGTGAACAGCTCCATCGACATACTGTCCATTTCAATAGCATTCAATAGCTACTCTTTTTCTGTTGTCTTTAGTACTTATTGCTATCTGGTTTACCTCATGCGTGTCTCAAACAGTTGTTTGGTCGTAATCCTCAGTCTTCGGGACAATTTCAGGCAATTTACCCCTCTTGGCATGAGTTGAAACAGGTTCTTTGAGCAGAGCTCTGGGTAAACATTTTACCTCGTGGCACTCATTGTCATCCATAGCTAATTGGTTTTCAAGGTCCACTTCCTTGTCTATACGATTCCAAGGAAAAATCCCCTATGTTACAATCTCCATCTCTGGGGTTAGGTTACTGATATTTTGCATTCCACTTTATTCGATGGTTTCTTCTTGACCTCTCTGACTAAGGCGTGGATAATTTCGTCTCAAATGTTGTCAGTTTCCCCATCTATAGCACACCTTTCTGTCCTTATCTACCTACTTTCCTTCACTCGCACCAAGTTGACCTGAAAATTTCACATGTAACTCATCTGGAGTTTGTAAATCAGCCGACGACGTAATACAAAAAGAAAAAGTTCCCAAAGCCCTCCCCATGATACACCTTTCAACCCCGCAGCTTTACGACCAAATAAAAACGCACAAAACTGATTACCCATACGGCCTGTTGTAGCTTTCTACACATCTCCAACATACAAATTGGCTCGCTACCTCAGCAAATGGTTCTGCTTGATGATATTGTAGTCCTTAAATTACTCTACTTTAAACTCTGTTGAATTCGCCAACACCTTGAAATCTGAAAAGTTTCCAACACATGCAAGACTTGTATCATTTAAACATGTTTACAAACTCATTGTGCGAGAAACCATTAACATCATGTGCGGAACATTATTCTATAATGCTCTTCACGTTGACGTCCTCAAGGAATAGAACTGTGCCTTACAATGAAAAAAGACAAAGTTCTAACTCCTTACTCCCTGAACAGCAGGTTCAATTTATTATTGAGCACACCCCGTTGAATCATGCATCCTTTGCAGCTGCTTCTACAAATCCCTTATTCAAAAATCATCCAACTGAAGGTCTCCGCACTTGAATTCGCACATTCTACATCAATCTTCATACCTTATTATAGGCCCAATGGTAGAACTACGAAGTTCCGAGTTGTACTCAGCACACACCCCTCTAGCATGGGAGACCACTCCATCAACAAATTTCGATATTAGGTTAGAAACTTCAAGCCACTTTATTTAGAATTTTAGTTCGCATCGGATTAGTCCATATTGTTTTTGTGGCCGACATTGCTAGAAACAGACAAATAGTCCACCATTGAACCCTATAGCGTACTACATTGTCGGCCTTGAGTCAAAATGTCCTAACTCCATTTTACAGATTTGCTACACTCTATAAAAGGAAAAAAAACTGCACTCATTTGGCAGAAAAGTATTTACACTAACTATGACACCAGCAAGGTGCAAAGTCACTCCATCAGCGTTCCAAAGGAGTACTCAAGCCTCAAACTTACTGCGCTGCAGGAAAAAGACACGAATTTGGGGCCGACGCCATACCATTTTGACATCAATAAACCAAACCACAAGTACAAGCCTGACACAGTGATAGTGCACAACCCGGTTCAATTATTGTCGTTGGGAGATATGATAATGTCAAAGAATGCCTGATCACACGTTTCTATAGAATGAAAATGAAAGTTTGAGCGTTAGGAAAGGAACAGAAGTGAGTATTGAGATCGAATTTGAGTAAAGTAAATGTACACTGAGGAATTCCCGTTCAATATTTGTTATGGTCACTTCATTCCCTGGATCGCTCAATTGTAACATCCGTAAATCACATACCAAATGGCGACCATATAACTTTGTACACTGCTGAGGAGAAGTCGAGGAAAGTTTGAGTAATTCTTGAGTAATAGTAAGATCCGACTCAAACTCGGTATCAATATTAAGGGAAATATAAGAGATATTTTATGCCAATTACAATTCAATCCTACCATTAGGAATGGAATAGGAAACATTTTTTTTCACAATTCTTCATTTAATATAGGGTAGAAGTATGTACACACCGGGACAGATGTGCGAGAAAAATTGATCCTAGAGACCAACTTATTGTTGTGAGGAGATGTCACGTTGTAGAATACTTGATCATATGTTTCTACCGAACGATATAGAAATTTGAGCCTTAGAAAAGGAACAGAAGTGAATTTTGAGGTCGATAGTATTCAAACGATTTTCCTGGAGGAACAATGACATGAAAAGAGGAATGTTCTGTGTGAACAATGATGTTCAGTTATAAATTTTTGAGAAAATTTTTCTGAATATAGCAGATTACTTCAGTCAGGACATATTATGAGACAGGAGGTGGTATTCAGCTAAAATTGAATGCAACAATTTCCCTGGAGGCACTGCAATGACGTAACATGACAAAAGTTATGTGTGCAGTCATAATTTTTGCAGATAATTTTCCTGAATGAAGCAGATTTCTTCGGTCGGCACATATTTCCAAAACAGGGGCTGGTATTCAAAAAAAAAATGGAATGCAACAATTTTCCTTGCGGCACTGCACTGACGTGACATAACAAAGGTTATGTGTGACAATGATGTTCACTCATAATTTTTTGAGAACATTTTCCCGAATTCATCAGATTTATCCAGTCAAGACATATTATGAGGCAGGGGGTGGTATTCAACCAAAATTGAATAGCAATTATCTCCCTGGAGGTACAATCACGTGACAAGACAAAAGTTATGTGTGAACAATGATGTTCAGTCATAATTTTTTGAAAAAATTTTTCTGAATTGAGCAAATTTCTTCAGTCTGGAAATATTATGAGGCCGGGGGTTATATCCAGCCGAAATTGTATTCGCAATGATATACCTGGAGGAACAATAAGATGTCAAGAGGAACGTTATGTTTGAACAATGATTATCAGTAATAATTTTTTGAAATAATTTTTCTGAATTGAACAAATTTCTACAGTCTGGACATATTATGAGGTAGCCGGTTATATCCAGCCAATATTGTATACGCAATGATTTTCCTGGAGGAACAATGAGATGACAAGAGGAACATTATGTTTGAACAATGATGTTCAGTCATAATTTTTCAAAAAAAATTTTCTGAATTGAGCGAATTTCTTCAGTCTGGACATATTATGTGGTAGGGGGTTGTATCCAGCCAAAATTGTATTCGCAATGATTTTCCTGGAGGAACAATGAGATGACAAGAGGAACGTTATGTTTGAACAATGATGTTCAGTCATAACTTTTTGAAAAAATTTTCCCAAATTGAGCAGATTTCTTCACTCTGGACATATTATGAGGCGGGGGGTTATATCCAGCCAAAATTGTATCCGCAATGATTTTCCTGGAGGAACAATAAGATGACAAGAGGAATGTTATGTTTGAACAATGAAGTTCAGTCATAATTTTTTGAAAAAATTATTCTGAATTGAGCAAATTTTTTCAGTCTGGACATATTATGAGACAGGGGATGGCATTCAGCCAAAATTGAATGCAACAATTTCCCTGGAGGTACTGCAATGATATGAAAAGACCAAAGTTATGTGTGAACACTGATGTTCAGTCATAATTTTTTGAAAAAATTTTCCCAAATTGGGCAGATTTCTTCACTCTGGACATATTATGAGGTAGGGGGTTGTATCCAGCCAAAATTGTATTCGCAATGATTTTCCTGGAGGAACAATAAGATGACAAGAGGAAAGTTATGTTTGAACAATGATGTTCAGTCATATTTTTTTGAAAAATTTATTCTGAATTGAGCAAATTTCTTCAGTCCGGACATATTATGCGACAGGGGATGGTATTCAGCCAAAATTGAATGCAACAATTTCCCTGGAGGCACTGCAATGATATGAAAAGACCAAAGTTATGTGTGAACACTGATGTTCAGTCATAATTTTTTGAAAAAATTTTCCCAAATTGAGCAGATTTCTTCACTCTGGACATATTATGAGGTAGGGGGTTGTATCCAGCCAAAATTGTATTCGCAATGATTTTCCTGGAGGAACAATAAGATGACAAGAGGAAAGTTATGTTTGAACAATGATGTTCAGTCATAATTTTTTGAAAAAATTAATCTGAATAGAGCAAATTTTTTCAGTCTGGACATATTATGAGGTAGGGGGTTGTATCCAGCCAAAATTGCAATGATTTTCCTGGAGGAACAATGAGATGACAAGAGGAAAGTTATGTTTGAACAATGATGTTCAGTCATAATTTTTTGAAAAATTTATTCTGAATTGAGCAAATTTCTTCAGTCCGGACATATTATGCGACAGGGGGTGGTATTCAGCCAAGATTGAATGCAACAATTTCCCTGGAGGCACTACAATGATATGAAAAGACCAAAGTTATGTGTGAACACTGATGTTCAGTCATAATTTTTTGAAAAATTTTTCCCAAATTGAGCAGATTTCTTCACTCTGGACATATTATGAGGCGGGGGGTTATATCCAGCCAAAATTGTATTCGCAATGATTTTCCTGGAGGAACAATGGGATGACAAGAGGAACGTTATGTTTGAACAATGATGTTCAGTCATAATTTTTTGAAAAATTTATTTTGAATTGAGCAAATTTCTTCAGTCCGGACATATTATGAGGTAGGGGGTTGTATCCAGCCAAAATTGTATTCGCAATGATTTTCCTGGAGGAACAATGAGATGACAAGAGGAACGTTATGTGTGAACACTGACATTCAGTCATAATTTTTTGAAAAAATTTTCCCAAATTGAGCAGATTTCTTCACTCTGGACATATTATGAGGTAGGGGGTTGTATCCAGCCAAAATTGTATTCGCAATGATTTTCCTGGAGGAACAATAAGATGACAAGAGGAAAGTTATGTTTGAACAATGATGTTCAGTCATAATTTTTTGAAAAAATTAATCTGAATAGAGCAAATTTTTTCAGTCTGGACATATTATGAGGTAGGGGGTTGTATCCAGCCAAAATTGCAATGATTTTCCTGGAGGAACAATGAGATGACAAGAGGAAAGTTATGTTTGAACAATGATGTTCAGTCATAATTTTTTGAAAAATTTATTCTGAATTGAGCAAATTTCTTCAGTCCGGACATATTATGCGACAGGGGGTGGTATTCAGCCAAGATTGAATGCAACAATTTCCCTGGAGGCACTACAATGATATGAAAAGACCAAAGTTATGTGTGAACACTGATGTTCAGTCATAATTTTTTGAAAAATTTTTCCCAAATTGAGCAGATTTCTTCACTCTGGACATATTATGAGGCGGGGGGTTATATCCAGCCAAAATTGTATTCGCAATGATTTTCCTGGAGGAACAATGGGATGACAAGAGGAACGTTATGTTTGAACAATGATGTTCAGTCATAATTTTTTGAAAAAATTTTCCCAAATTGAGCAGATTTCTTCACTCTGGACATATTATGAGGTAGGGGTTTGTATCCAGCCAAAATTGCAATGATTTTCCTGGAGGAACAATGAGATGACAAGAGGAACGTTATGTTTGAACAATGATGTTCAGTCATAATTTTTTGAAAAATTTATTTTGAATTGAGCAAATTTCTTCAGTCCGGACATATTATGAGGTAGGGGGTTGTATCCAGCCAAAATTGTATTCGCAATGATTTTCCTGGAGGAACAATAAGATGACAAGAGGAAAGTTATGTTTGAACAATGATGTTCAGTCATAATTTTTTGAAAAATTTATTCTGAATTGAGCAAATTTCTTCAGTCCGGACATATTATGCAACAGGGGATGGTATTCAGCCAAAATTGAATGCAACAATTTCCCTGGAGGCACTGCGATGATATGAAAAGACCAAAGTTATGTGTGAACACTGATGTTCAGTCATAATTTTTTGAAAAAATTTTCCCAAATTGAGCAGATTTCTTCACTCTGGACATATTGTGAGGCGGGGGGTTATATCCAGCCAAAATTGTATTCGCAATGATTTTCCTGGAGGAACAATGAGATGACAAGAGGAACGTTATGTTGGAACAATGATGTTCAGTCATAATTTTTTGAAAAAATTAATCTGAATAGAGCAAATTTTTTCAGTCTGGACATATTATGAGGTAGGGGGTTGTATCCAGCCAAAATTGCAATGATTTTCCTGGAGGAACATAGAGATGACAAGAGGAAAGTTATGTTTGAACAATGATGTTCAGTCATAATTTTTTGAAAAATTTATTCTGATTTGAGCAAATTTCTTCAGTCCGGACATATTATGCGACAGGGGGTGGTATTCAGCCAAGATTGAATGCAACAATTTCCCTGGAGGCACTACAATGATATGAAAAGACCAAAGTTATGTGTGAACACTGATGTTCAGTCATAATTTTTTGAAAAATTTTTCCCAAATTGAGCAGATTTCTTCACTCTGGACATATTATGAGGCGGGGGGTTATATCCAGCCAAAATTGTATTCGCAATGATTTTCCTGGAGGAACAATGGGATGACAAGAGGAACGTTATGTTTGAACAATGATGTTCAGTCATAATTTTTTGAAAAAATTTTCCCAAATTGAGCAGATTTCTTCACTCTGGACATATTACGAGGTAGGGGTTTGTATCCAGCCAAAATTGCAATGATTTTCCTGGAGGAACAATGAGATGACAAGAGGAACGTTATGTTTGAACAATGATGTTCAGTCATAATTTTTTGAAAAATTTATTTTGAATTGAGCAAATTTCTTCAGTCCGGACATATTATGAGGTAGGGGGTTGTATCCAGCCAAAATTGTATTCGCAATGATTTTCCTGGAGGAACAATGGGATGACAAGAGGAACGTTATGTTTCAACAATGATGTTCAGTCATAATGTTTTGATAAATTTATTCTGAATTGAGCAAATTTCTTCAGTCTGGACATATTATGAGGTAGGGGGTTGTATCCAGCCAAAATTGTATTCGCAATGATTTTCCTGGAGGAACAATAAGATGACAAGAGGAAAGTTATGTTTGAACAATGGTGTTCAGTCATAATTTTTTGAAAAAATTAATCTGAATTGAGCAAATTTGTTCAGTCTGGACATATTATGCGACAGGGGGTGGTATTCAGCCAAAATTGAATGCAACAATTTCCCTGGAGGCACTGCAATGACATGAAAAGACCAAAGTTATGTGTGAACACTCATGTTCAGTCATAATTTTTTGAAAAAATTTTCCCAAATTGAGCAGATTTCTTCACTCTGGACATGTTATGAGGCGGGGGGTTATATCCAGCCAAAATTGTATTCGCAATGATTTTCCTGGAGGAACAATGAGATGACAAGAGGAACGTTATGTTTGAACAAAGATGTTCAGTCATAATTTTTTGAAAAAATTTTTCTGAATTGAGCAAATTTCTTCAGTCTGGGCATATTATGAGGCAAAGGGTTGTATCCAGCCAAAATTGTATTCGCAATGATTTTCCTGGAGGAACAATGAGATGACAAGAGGAACGTTATGTTTGAACAATGATGTTCAGTCATAATTTTTTGAAAAATTTATTCTGAATTGAGCAAATTTGTTCAGTCTGGACATATTATGCGACAGGGGGTGGTATTCAGCCAAAATTGAATGCAACAATTTCCCTGGAGGCACTGCAATGACATGAAAAGACCAAAGTTATGTGTGAACACTGACGTTCAGTCATAATTTTTTGAAAAAATTTTCCCAAATTGAGCAGATTTCCTCACTCTGGACATATTATGAGGTAGGCGGTTGTATCCAGCCAAAATTGTATTCGCAATGATTTTCCTGGAGGAACAATAAGATGACAAGAGGAAAGTTATGTTTGAACAATGGTGTTCAGTCATAATTTTTTGAAAAAATTAATCTGAATTGAGCAAATTTTTTCAGTCTGGACATATTATGCGACAGGGGGTGGTATTCAGCCAAAATTGAATGCGACAATTTCCCTGGAGGCACTGCAATGACATGAAAAGACCAAAGTTATGTGTGAACACTGATGTTCAGTCATAATTTTTTGAAAAAATTTTCCTAAATTGAGCAGATTTCTTCACTCTGGACATATTATGAGGCGGGGGGTTATATCCAGCCAAAATTGTATTTGCAATGATTTTCCTGGAGGAACAATGAGATGACAAGAGGAACGTTATGTTTGAACAATGATGTTCAGTCATAATTGTCTGAAAGAATTTTCCTAAATTGAGCAGATTTTTTCACTCTGGACATATTATGAGGCGGGGGGTTATATCCAGCCAAAATTGTATTCGCAATGATTTTCCTGGAGGAACAATGAGATGACAAGAGGAACGTTATGTTTGAACAATGATGTTCAGTCATAATTTTTTGAAAAATTTATTTTGAATTGAGCAAATTTCTTCAGTCCGGACATATTATGAGGTAGGGGGTTGTATCCAGCCAAAATTGTATTCGCAATGATTTTCCTGGAGGAACAATAAGATGACAAGAGGAAAGTTATGTTTGAACAATGGTGTTCAGTCTTAATTTTTTGAAAAAATTAATCTGAATTGAGCAAATTGTTTCAGTCTGGACATATTATGCGACAGGGGGTGGTATTCAGCCAAAATTGAATGCAACAATTTCCCTGGAGGCACTGCAATGACATGAAAAGACCAAAGTTATGTGTGAACAATGATGTTCAGTCATAATTTTTTGAAAAAATTTTCCCAAATTGAGCAGATTTCTTCACTGTGGACATATTATGAGGCGGGGGGTTATATCCAGCCAAAATTGTATTCGCAATGATTTTCCTGGAGGAACAATGAGATGACAAGAGGAACGTTATGTTTGAACAATGATGTTCAGTCATAATTTTTTGAAAAAATTTTCCCAAATTGAGCAGATTTCTTCACTCTGGACATATTATGAGGTAGGGGGTTGTATCCAGCCAAAATTGCAATGATTTTCCTGGAGGAACAATGAGATGACAAGAGGAACGTTATGTTTGAACAATGATGTTCAGTCATAATTTTTTGAAAAATTTATTTTGAATTGAGCAAATTTCTTCAGTCCGGACATATTATGAGGTAGGGGGTTGTATCCAGCCAAAATTGTATTCGCAATGATTTTCCTGGAGGAACAATAAGATGACAAGAGGAAAGTTATGTTTGAACAATGATGTTCAGTCATAATTTTTTGAAAAATTTATTCTGAATTGAGCAAATTTCTTCAGTCCGGACATATTATGCAACAGGGGATGGTATTCAGCCAAAATTGAATGCAACAATTTCCCTGGAGGCACTGCGATGATATGAAAAGACCAAAGTTATGTGTGAACACTGATGTTCAGTCATAATTTTTTGAAAAAATTTTCCCAAATTGAGCAGATTTCTTCACTCTGGACATATTGTGAGGCGGGGGGTTATATCCAGCCAAAATTGTATTCGCAATGATTTTCCTGGAGGAACAATAAGATGACAAGAGGAAAGTTATGTTTGAACAATGGTGTTCAGTCATAATTTTTTGAAAAAATTAATCTGAATTGAGCAAATTTGTTCAGTCTGGACATATTATGCGACAGGGGGTGGTATTCAGCCAAAATTGAATGCGACAATTTCCCTGGAGGCACTGCAATGACATGAAAAGACCAAAGTTATGTGTGAACACTGATGTTCAGTCATAATTTTTTGAAAAAATTTTCCTAAATTGAGCAGATTTCTTCACTCTGGACATATTATGAGGCGGGGGGTTATATCCAGCCAAAATTGTATTCGCAATGATTTTCCTGGAGGAACAATGAGATGACAAGAGGAACGTTATGTTTGAACAATGATGTTCAGTCATAATTTTTTGAAAAATTTATTTTGAATTGAGCAAATTTCTTCAGTCCGGACATATTATGAGGTAGGGGGTTGTATCCAGCCAAAATTGTATTCGCAATGATTTTCCTGGAGGAACAATAAGATGACAAGAGGAAAGTTATGTTTGAACAATGGTGTTCAGTCATAATTTTTTGAAAAAATTAATCTGAATTGAGCAAATTTTTTCAGTCTGGACATATTATGCGACAGGGGGTGGTATTCAGCCAAAATTGAATGCGACAATTTCCCTGGAGGCACTGCAATGACATGAAAAGACCAAAGTTATGTGTGAACACTGATGTTCAGTCATAATTTTTTGAAAAAATTTTCCTAAATTGAGCAGATTTCTTCACTCTGGACATATTATGAGGCGGGGGGTT
The DNA here is from genome assembly GCA_035079385.1 of Aspidiotus rigidus. NCBI lineage: Eukaryota > Metazoa > Arthropoda > Insecta > Hemiptera > Diaspididae > Aspidiotus > Aspidiotus rigidus. The sequence goes on from JAVHKY010000052.1 coordinate 6,541,401, forward strand.
ATATCCAGCCAAAATTGTATTCGCAATGATTTTCCTGGAGGAACAATGAGATGACAAGAGGAACGTTATGTTTGAACAATGATGTTCAGTCATAATTTTCTGAAAGAATTTTCCTAAATTGAGCAGATTTTTTCACTCTGGACATATTATGAGGCGGGGGGTTATATCCAGCCAAAATTGTATTCGCAATGATTTTCCTGGAGGAACAATGAGATGACAAGAGGAACGTTATGTTTGAACAATGATGTTCAGTCATAATTTTTTGAAAAATTTATTTTGAATTGAGCAAATTTCTTCAGTCCGGACATATTATGAGGTAGGGGGTTGTATCCAGCCAAAATTGTATTCGCAATGATTTTCCTGGAGGAACAATAAGATGACAAGAGGAAAGTTATGTTTGAACAATGGTGTTCAGTCATAATTTTTTGAAAAAATTAATCTGAATTGAGCAAATTGTTTCAGTCTGGACATATTATGCGACAGGGGGTGGTATTCAGCCAAAATTGAATGCAACAATTTCCCTGGAGGCACTGCAATGACATGAAAAGACCAAAGTTATGTGTGAACAATGATGTTCAGTCATAATTTTTTGAAAAAATTTTCCCAAATTGAGCAGATTTCTTCACTGTGGACATATTATGAGGCGGGGGGTTATATCCAGCCAAAATTGTATTCGCAATGATTTTCCTGGAGGAACAATGAGATGACAAGAGGAACGTTATGTTTGAACAATGATGTTCAGTCCTAATTTTTTGAAAAAATTTTCCCAAATTGAGCAGATTTCTTCACTCTGGACATATTATGAGGTAGGGGGTTGTATCCAGCCAAAATTGCAATGATTTTCCTGGAGGAACAATAAGATGACAAGAGGAAAGTTATGTTTGAACAATGATGTTCAGTCATAATTTTTTGAAAAATTTATTCTGAATTGAGCAAATTTCTTCAGTCCGGACATATTATGCAACAGGGGATGGTATTCAGCCAAAATTGAATGCAACAATTTCCCTGGAGGCACTGCGATGATATGAAAAGACCAAAGTTATATGTGAACACTGATGTTCAGTCATAATTTTTTGAAAAAATTTTCCCAAATTGAGCAGATTTCTTCACTCTGGACATATTGTGAGGCGGGGGGTTATATCCAGCCAAAATTGTATTCGCAATGATTTTCCTGGAGGAACAATGAGATGACAAGAGGAACGTTATGTTGGAACAATGATGTTCAGTCATAATTTTTTGAAAAATTTATTCTGAATTGAGCAAATTTCTTCAGTCCGGACATATTATGAGGTAGGGGGTTGTATCCAGCGAAAATTGTATTCGCAATGATTTTCCTGGAGGAACAATGAGATGACAAGAGGAAAGTTATGTTTGAACAATGGTGTTCAGTCATAATTTTTTGAAAAAATTAATCTGAATTGAGCAAATTTTTTCAGTCTGGACATATTATGCGACAGGGGGTGGTATTCAGCCAAAATTGAATGCAACAATTTCCCTGGAGGCACTGCAATGACATGAAAAGACCAAAGTTATGTGTGAACACTGATGTTCAGTCATAATTTTTTGAAAAAATTATTCTGAATTGAGCAAATTTCTCTGGACATATTATGAGGTAGGGGGTTGTATCCGGCCAAAAATGTATTCGCAATGATTTTCCTGGAGGAACAATAAGATGACAAGAGGAAAGTTATGTTTGAACAATGATGTTCAGTCATAATGTTTTGAAAAATTTATTCTGAATTGAGCAAATTTCTTCTGTCTGGACATATTATGAGGTAGGGGGTTGTATCCAGCCAAAATTGTATTCGCAATGATTTTCCTGGAGGAACAATAAGATGACAAGAGGAAAGTTATGTTTGAACAATGGTGTTCAGTCATAATTTTTTGAAAAAATTAATCTGAATTGAGCAAATTTCTTCAGTCCGGACATATTATGAGGTAGGGGGTTGTATCCAGCCAAAATTGTATTCGCAATGATTTTCCTGGAGGAACAATGAGATGACAAGAGGAACGTTATGTTTGAACAAAGATGTTCAGTCATAATTTTTTGAAAAAATTTTTCTGAATTGAGCAAATTTCTTCAGTCTGGGCATATTATGAGGCAAAGGGTTGTATCCAGCCAAAATTGTATTCGCAATGATTTTCCTGGAGGAACAATAAGATGACAAGAGGAAAGTTATGTTTGAACAATGGTGTTCAGTCATAATTTTTTGAAAAAATTAATCTGAATTGAGCAAATTTTTTCAGTCTGGACATATTATGCGACAGGGGGTGGTATTCAGCCAAAATTGAATGCAACAATTTCCCTGGAGGCACTGCAATGACATGAAAAGACCAAAGTTATGTGTGAACACTGACGTTCAGTCATAATTTTTTGAAAAAATTTTCCCAAATTGAGCAGATTTCCTCACTCTGGACATATTATGAGGTAGGGGGTTGTATCCAGCCAAAATTGTATTCGCAATGATTTTCCTGGAGGAACAATAAGATGACAAGAGGAAAGTTATGTTTGAACAATGGTGTTCAGTCATAATTTTTTGAAAAAATTAATCTGAATTGAGCAAATTTTTTCAGTCTGGACATATTATGCGACAGGGGGTGGTATTCAGCCAAAATTGAATGCGACAATTTCCCTGGAGGCACTGCAATGACATGAAAAGACCAAAGTTATGTGTGAACACTGATGTTCAGTCATAATTTTTTGAAAAAATTTTCCTAATTTGAGCAGATTTCTTCACTTTGGACATATTATGAGGCGGGGGGTTATATCCAGCCAAAATTGTATTCGCAATGATTTTCCTGGAGGAACAATGAGATGACAAGAGGAACGTTATGTTTGAACAATGATGTTCAGTCATAATTTTCTGAAAGAATTTTCCTAAATTGAGCAGATTTTTTCACTCTGGACATATTATGAGGCGGGGGGTTATATCCAGCCAAAATTGTATTCGCAATGATTTTCCTGGAGGAACAATGAGATGACAAGAGGAACGTTATGTTTGAACAATGATGTTCAGTCATAATTTTTTGAAAAATTTATTTTGAATTGAGCAAATTTCTTCAGTCCGGACATATTATGAGGTAGGGGGTTGTATCCAGCCAAAATTGTATTCGCAATGATTTTCCTGGAGGAACAATAAGATGACCAGAGGAAAGTTATGTTTGAACAATGGTGTTCAGTCATAATTTTTTGAAAAAATTAATCTGAATTGAGCAAATTTTTTCAGTCTGGACATATTATGCGACAGGGGGTGGTATTCAGCCAAAATTGAATGCGACAATTTCCCTGGAGGCACTGCAATGACATGAAAAGACCAAAGTTATGTGTGAACACTGATGTTCAGTCATAATTTTTTGAAAAAATTTTCCTAAATTGAGCAGATTTCTTCACTCTGGACATATTATGAGGCGGGGGGTTATATCCAGCCAAAATTGTATTCGCAATGATTTTCCTGGAGGAACAATGAGATGACAAGAGGAACGTTATGTTTGAACAATGATGTTCAGTCATAATTTTCTGAAAGAATTTTCCTAAATTGAGCAGATTTTTTCACTCTGGCCATATTATGAGGCGGGGGGTTATATCCAGCCAAAATTGTATTCGCAATGATTTTCCTGGAGGAACAATGAGATGACAAGAGGAACGTTATGTTTGAACAATGATGTTCAGTCATAATTTTTTGAAAAATTTATTTTGAATTGAGCAAATTTCTTCAGTCCGGACATATTATGAGGTAGGGGGTTGTATCCAGCCAAAATTGTATTCGCAATGATTTTCCTGGAGGAACAATAAGATGACAAGAGGAAAGTTATGTTTGAACAATGGTGTTCAGTCATAATTTTTTGAAAAAATTAATCTGAATTGAGCAAATTGTTTCAGTCTGGACATATTATGCGACAGGGGGTGGTATTCAGCCAAAATTGAATGCAACAATTTCCCTGGAGGCACTGCAATGACATGAAAAGACCAAAGTTATGTGTGAACAATGATGTTCAGTCATAATTTTTTGAAAAAATTTTCCCAAATTGAGCAGATTTCTTCACTGTGGACATATTATGAGGCGGGGGGTTATATCCAGCCAAAATTGTATTCGCAATGATTTTCCTGGAGGAACAATGAGATGACAAGAGGAACGTTATGTTTGAACAATGATGTTCAGTCATAATTTTTTGAAAAATTTATTTTGAATTGAGCGAATTTCTTCAGTCCGGACATATTATGAGGTAGGGGGTTGTATCCAGCCAAAATTGTATTCGCAATGATTTTCCTGGAGGAACAATAAGATGACAAGAGGAAAGTTATGTTTGAACAATGCTGTTCAGTCATAATTTTTTGAAAAAATTAATCTGAATTGAGCAAATTTTTTCAGTCTGGACATATTATGCGACAGGGGGTGGTATTCAGCCAAAATTGAATGCGACAATTTCCCTGGAGGCACTGCAATGACATGAAAAGACCAAAGTTATGTGTGAACACTGATGTTCAGTCATAATTTTTTGAAAAAATTTTCCCAAATTGAGCAGATTTCTTCACTCTGGACATATTATGAGGCGGGGGGTTATATCCAGCCAAAATTGTATCCGCAATGATTTTCCTGGAGGAACAATGAGATGACAAGAGGAACGTTATGTTTGAACAATGATGTTCAGTCATAATTTTTTGAAAAATTTATTTTGAATTGAGCGAATTTCTTCAGTCCGGACATATTATGAGGTAGGGGGTTGTATCCAGCCAAAATTGTATTCGCAATGATTTTCCTGGAGGAACAATAAGATGACAAGAGGAAAGTTATGTTTGAACAATGCTGTTCAGTCATAATTTTTTGAAAAAATTAATCTGAATTGAGCAAATTTTTTCAGTCTGGACATATTATGCGACAGGGGGTGGTATTCAGCCAAAATTGAATGCGACAATTTCCCTGGAGGCACTGCAATGACATGAAAAGACCAAAGTTATGTGTGAACACTGATGTTCAGTCATAATTTTTTGAAAAAATTTTCCCAAATTGAGCAGATTTCTTCACTCTGGACATATTATGAGGCGGGGGGTTATATCCAGCCAAAATTGTATCCGCAATGATTTTCCTGGAGGAACAATGAGATGACAAGAGGAACGTTATGTTTGAACAATGATGTTCAGTCATAATTTTCTGAAAAAATTTTCCCAAATTGAGCAGATTTCTTCACTCTGGACATATTATGAGGCGGGGGGTTATATCCAGGCAAAATTGTATTCGCAATGATTTTCCTGGAGGAACAATGAGATGACAAGAGGAACGTTATGTTTGAACAATGATGTTCAGTCATAATTTTTTGAAAAAATTTTTCTGAATTGAGCAAATTTCTTCAGTCTGGGCATATTATGAGGCAGTGGGTTATATCCAGCCAAAATTGTATTCGCAATGATTTTCCTGGAGGAACAAAGAGATGTCAAGAGGTATGTCGCTTTAACTGCCGAATTCCTGCATGGACGATTCGAATACATCGCTCTCACCCCTCTGCAGCAGTCCCGTGAACTTTGGCTCATTAGATAGCCTGTACTTGACTTAGTTGGCACCTTATTAGTACGTACCCGGGAAAATAAGGTCTTATACTAATGTCTATTATTCTGTCGTTATGGGGGCTAGGGAGTGGGGATTAGGAAGTTGTTGTTCTATATAATGTTTTCAAGTCGTCTGCAACAAAAGTGGACTTGAAAAAATACTCTGAAAAATTTTTCAAATAATTTTGTCCATCTACAATGGTAAATTCTCAATTTCGACCAAAAATTTTTTTCAGACCCTTGAACTGCCGAATTTCTACATTGACGTTTCAAATATATCGCTCTCACCCCTCTGCAGCAGTTGCCCGGACTTTGGCTCATTAGATAGCCTGCACTTGACCTTAGTTGGCACCTTATTAGAACGTACCCGGGAAAATAAGGTCTTACACTATAATGTCTATTATTCAGTCGTTATGGAGGCTAGGGAGTGGGGATTAGGAAGTGGTTGTTCTATATAATGTTACCAAGTCGTCTGCAACAAAAGTGGCCTTCAAAAAATACTCCGAAATATATTTTGCGAAATTCTCTTCAACTTTCAGGTGAGAATAATCAACATCTACACTGATATGTCTTGGTGAATTTTCAGATACTGCCGAAAATTTTTTTCAGTCACTTGAACTGCCAAATTTCTTCATTGACAATTCAAATACATCGCTCTGATCCTCCTGCAGCAGTCGCCCAGACTTCGGCTCATTATAGATATCCCGTACTCGACCTCAGTGGGCACCTTATTAGAAGGTACCTGGGACAATAAGGTCTCAAACTAAGGTCTATTATTCGATCGTTGGTTGTTTTAGATATTACAGTGAACTCCGCTCATTGGAATCGAGTTGGTACCAGAGCAATGTAATTCAATTAACCGAACAATTCTTATAAGCGAAAATGGTAAAAAAAAACTACACTTTTTTCTCAATAATATTGAATCAAACCAATAGCCCTCGTGCAGCTCTAGTGCTCGTAAAAATAAAAAAAAAAAATGATTGAGATTACAAAATAATATGTTGATTTACCTCAACTAAAAGTAGTAATCAATCTTTTTTACCTAAATTTTTTTTTTTTTTTCATTTGTTTTTGGTACTTGTTAAGCTGATGTTTCTTATTTTTGGTTATTTTTTATCAGTTTAGGTCAATTTCGGTCGTGATTGGTCATTTTTAGGTCGTTATTTTCTCAATTTCGGCCATTAGTTGGTTGTCTTTCAACGTTTTACGTCGATTTTTGTGGAAATCTCAATTAGATTAAACGGGCTTATAATTAGGTACAATGAGCGGTAAATTTTACACCGTAAAGGATAAATCCGTTCCGTTCTAGCCGAATTCAATTCAATTATCCGGATTATTCTACTAAGAGGGATTCCAATAAGCGGAGTTTACTGTATTTCCAAATTGTCTGCTAAAAAATTTTACAAAATTTTGCAATGATTTTGTTCTCAAACGAAGGTGAATATTCGGAATACGAGTAGCCTATCGAGAATCTCGAAGTTAATGATGAGTGAGAATGAATGAACACGGTATTTTCTATTCGCTCGTCTTTCTTGTAAAATTCAAACGGAATGCCACATAAAAGAATTTTTAAATTATGACGATCTCGTGATATTTGTACAAAATTATCGAAGGTGATCTCATAATGATGTTTGTTTCTAATTTTCAATATCAAATCGATCGGTGGCACATGTTTCACTGAGTTCATTTATTAAAAGTGATCGTGAAATAGCTGAAAGGAAAAAAAAATCATTCTCCTTGAGGTAGCACTCCGAGCAAATTGGTAGCGAGACTAATACAATTAAATACAATGACAAAGACTTAGTTTAAAATGCTGGTATACTGTTATTGATACTAATTTTCCACAAGATGCAGCAATGAACACTTTGTTAACAAACTCAATTTTTTGTACAATTATGAACACTCACCTGTTGTGTTATCATTGCATCTCTACTATCCGTACATCAAACCAGCGGAGGATGCAAGTACACATACCTTATGAAAATAAATTTTATAAAATATTATAAAATCTAAATAAATGTCGACCATGGCTGCACTGTGCCAGAAACATTTCCACAACGTTTCATAAATTTCATTGTTATGAAACTGTAAAACTGAAACATCGGTCGAAATAGGTACGGATTGGAATTATGCTGTATGTTCTCTCTCCTTTGCACCAACGGTTAACACCCAGCGCACTCAGGTAGCAGTTTCCAACGAAACGACAACTCTTTTAACAAAAGGTTTGTACGTCTGCTTACGAAGTGTATATAGTCAATGGCTTTACCGTAGGTACCATAGTATTGCTGAATTTTTCAAAGAATATAGAACATCGAGAAATGTACCTAGAAAAATGAATATTTTTGAATATTATAGAGTTTAATAAAATTTAATTTTTCGGCCAAGTCCGAGCTCTCTACGTTAATTCCTGATTTTTTTACAATTTTTTGAAAAGCAGTGAGTTGCCATAAGACTCTATATACCATCAAAACCAGACTGACAACGCGCTCTACAAATACGTTGCGGAACAACCAGAGAACGACGGACAGTTGTTTTTATGGTGAAGATATGCGAGTGTCAATACCTCTATAATGTACGGTGTTTGCAATGAAGAACTTGGTTCTTCTCTAAATATATGTTTTATAAATGACAATTCTCTACTTTCGTCAATTGTAAGTAATGACCGTTCGTCATCTATAAGCCTTTTATAAATAACAATATTCATATTATGAAGAATTGCAATTATACACAGTTCAGGATGATCGGCGTATTCTCGAGGATCATCGGTTTTAGGAACGACACTTGCAATACTATAGGTAAAGCCCTGTAAATACGAGTGAGGACATGGTCCGCCATATTTAGTCCTTACGTCATCATTTATCTCCATAGCTCCCAATTCAGATGAGGAATTTGTGTGATTAGTGAAGCTATACTGCATTTCTCAATAGTGTTGAGTCTTGCATTTTGCTTTGGCACTTGGTCTAGTATGTTCTCTTATTATTTTCAAATTATGATAAACTGTTATGAGTCATTAGAATAGGAGACTGTGAAAGTAATGATGACGTAACGACTAAACTTGGCGGTCCATGTCTGTGGGTATATTTTTGAAATACAACAGGTTTCTGTACAATAGTAAAGCTGAACGACCTTCGTGACTCGGTGCGTCTCAAGAAAGGGTCGTTCGCGAGGGAGTCGAGAAACTGTCGCTATAAGTAGGTTGCTACAAGATTCTCTCCCTCGCAACAGCGATACAATACATGCGAAGATACATACAAACCCGTTAGCAAAGCAAACAAATAAAATGAAAAACCTATACAGGTTTAAAAAGGGTTTGCTGAGCGAATATGTGCGTGATGATATTATTGCTGTGGTGAGATGAATGCGTGGTGAATTATGAGAGAATACAATAGTACAGGTACAAAAATTGTAAATTAAGAATAGGAGAGTCCATCAGGAAATGTTACAGGTCGTCCTGAGCGTTTTGGTACCTGCTGTGATTCTTCAATAGGTTTTTTTGGATGGTCAGAAATATCCGTGTCTGGAGCCAAGAAGGCAGGTTTTAAAGGGTCTATCGAGATGGTTTTTTCTTCCCCGTTGATGTCAAGTTTCATTGCCTTTTCAAATCTTTCAATGACGCGATTAGGTCCTATGTACCGCGATTAGCGTGAACACGTGTTGGTTTTTTGAAATTCTGCATCGTGGCTCTTAGTTATTTGACATATTCAGGCGGATTTTTGATTATTTTCTCTGAAGAATCGAAAAAATCTGGTGACATACACTAATTCGGCAGGTGAAATTCCATCATCTACGTTTACTATACTTTGCAATCCCAATAGAACAATAGATAGGATATCGGCCCATGATGGATTATTGTCATGTGCCATAATTGCCGCTTTCACAGTTCTGTGCCAGCGTTCCACCTTGCCATTAGACTGGGGTTGGTAAGAGGTTGTGTGAATTTTTCAAGCACCAAGGAGAGTTGCGAGACAATGGAATAGGTCGCTCTCAAATTGTCTGCCCTGGTCAGTGGTGATAGTCTGCGGAGCTCCAAAGCGTGCGATCCAGTGTCGCATGAGGAGTTGAGCGACGTTTTCTGCCGAGATGCTGGCGGTAGGGATGGCTTCAGGCCATTGTGTTGTACAATCAATAATCGTGAGAGCATATTTAAATCCTTTTGATGGTGGAAGTTCTCCAACTAAGTCAATATGAATATGCTTAAATCAATCGCTTGGTGGGAATGTTCCGTGAGGGCTTTTTGTATGCCAACTTATCTTCAATTTTTGACAAGGGAGGCATGTGCGGGCCCATGAGGTACAGTCTTTCTTTATTTTAGGCCAAACAAATCGATCTATCATGAGGCGTACAGTTGCGCGTGTATTTGGGTGCGAGAGATTGTGAACTGCGTCAAACACACGTTTTTGGAATTCAAGAGGAACAAAAGGTCTAGGCTTTCCTAAACTCATGTCGCAAAAAATAATTCCCTTTGTTTCTGGAATGGTACGCGGTTGCAAGTCTAATGAAGTGTTTTTGTTTCCTAGTAGACTTTGCAATTTGGCGTCTTCTCGCGGAGCTTGAGCTAATTCGTCATGGTACACTGCCAGGAACTGTTATGGTCATAAGGCGTGAGAGAGAATCCGCTGGAATATTCTCGCAACCGGGTAAATAATGAATGTCAGTTGTAAATTGCCCAATAAAATCCAAGTGTCGAAATTGACGTGGTGACGCTTTTTCAAATTTCTGGCAAAAGGCATACGTGAGGTGGTCTGTGAAGATGATAAAATGAGACAGCTGAGTAGATAGCCAAAAGTTCTCTGTTGTACGTGGTATATTTTGTTTCGGCGGGAGACAGTTTTCGAGAGAAAAACGCTAGCGGTTGGGTTTCATTACCGTTTTTCTGGTGTAATACTGCTCCAATTGCGTGATCACTAGCATCACATACTAGGGACAAAGGTGCACCCGGTAGAGGATGGGCTAGTGTGACAGCTTCGACTAGGGCCGTTTTGGCTTTCTCGAATGCGTCTGTTGTCTTTTGAGACCAGGTCAACAGAGTCTTGTCATTTTTTTTATTTCCGACTATCATACCAGAAAATTTTGAGAGGATTTTGGCTGCTTGTGGGATGCTAAGACGGTAGAAGTTGATCATACCTAAAAATCTTCTGAGTTGCTTAACAATTTGTGGTTTTGGGAACTCAGTGATTGCTTGAGTTTTTACAGATGAAGGACGAATACCTGAAGATGATACGTCGTAGCCTAAAAATGAAACTTCAATGCCGTTATATACAGATTTATCGACGTTTAACGTTGATCCAGCTTCATCTAGCGTTTGTAAAATGGTTTTGACGTGTTCCTTGTGCATAGTTTTGTCTTCAGATGCGATAAGAATATCGTCAAGATATACATACGCGAAATAGTGTTTCCAAAGTAAGCCGTGTAGGAACCAACCGTTGGAAGGTTTGCGCTGCGTTTTGAAGGCCGTACGGCATGTTCGGAAATTCAAAAAGTCCAAAAGGCGTTATTACTGCCGTTTTTGGGATGTCCTCTTCCGCTACTGGTATATGGTAATACGCTCCTACGAGATCAAGTTTTGTGAATCTCTTCTTACCCGCTAGTTGAGAATTAAAATCCATTATGTTGGGAACGGGATAACGGTCAGGGACAGTGAGGTTATTTAAAGCTCGAAAATCTCCACAAGGCCTGAACGTCGTTCCTTTTCGTGGGTGAACTCCAAGGTGATTTAGATGGTCTCGCGTGACCTGCATTCAACGTATATTGGAATTCTTTCTTGGCTAATGCCAGTTTATCAGGGGGCAATCGTCGAGCTTCTGAGGTGACCGGGATGGAGCCGGTGGTCTCGATATAATGGACCGTGTCGTGTTTGGTCTTAGGTGTTAATTTATTTTGGGGTCATGTGAGGTTCGGAAAATCTTGTAGAATTTTGGAAAAAGGAGACGATTGTGCAACAGTGCGTATGGTAGGCTCGCTAGAGTTTGTGATTACACCGTTTACAAATAATGAGGTATTTGGATCGATTAACCTCTTATTTTTCATGTCAACCAGTAAACCAAAATGTTCTCGGCAATCAGCGCCTATAATGGGGACGTTCAAAGCCTCCTATAGTTAGAAGCCATGAACGTAAAATTGGCAACTGCACAACCAAATTGGCAACTGCACAACCGTGGGCCGACTTTTACATTGCTCTTATGGGGAGAAACTCTTTGAGCGTCTGTTTCTTAAGAAAATATTAAGTTTTTGAAAAAATCGAAAAGAACAAAAGTTGTAGCTTGTGAAATTTCCTTTAAATAAGGGTCAACTCGATTTTTTCATGAGAGAGGTGTTTTACATGTAAATGCGCGGGCCGAATGCGGTGTTCCCTTTCTACGTTCATGGCTTCTAACTATAGGAGGCTTTGGGACGTTGATTTTCGCGACGATGAAAATCCACGAGAAGTCACGTTGTAAGCCAAGGTCTACCTGTAGTAGTCTTTCTCCATACGTTTCAATCGGTGTTTGATTTGCCGCGTATAATTTTGTTCTTGTAGGTCGTTTTTTATCTCCGAACTAGGGGGGAAAACAGACAAGTCTGCTCCGGTATCAATCAGGAAAAGGCGATTTGTTGTGCGGTCGCGGATGAAAAGACGACGCCTAGTAAGTATTAGGCACGCCACGCGGCGTCTTTGGTGACGTGAACATTAGTTTCCCGTTTGAGGTTTACTGCTCGTAAAAGTACATGGACTTGTACATTTGGTCGCACGTTCTCTAAAGCGGAAGTGATACCAGCAGAAAACTTTCTGCTCAGGCTTACGTGAGCGAGAGCGTTGGCGAGACTGCGGGTGAGGACTATTTCCTCGCGATCACGATCGTTTGGTACGTAAAGCCGCGATTTCTTGAGTTATTTTAGCTAGCTCTATCTTTAATTCAGTGTACTCACTCAAGTTGGAAGACGAGGTTGGGTGTACACAATTTAAGGATCCGTTGTGTTTTGGACGGGAGGCAGCTCAAAAATCGCGATTTTATTACTGGTTCGGTAACTAAGGTCCCAGCGCGGGCCTGTAACTCGAAGGAAGGCACTAGGCTTACGATTTCCGAGGTGTATATCGTTTAATAGAAGATCGATGCGCCGTTGTTCGTGGATGGATAGTATTCGAGTTCTCAAAGCTGCGTACTTGCCGTCGGCCGGGGGTGCTCTCAGGAGATTGATGACGTCCGTGATGATACTTGGAGGTAGCGATGATACCATGTGGTTGTATTCTGTAGCGTCAGATGAAATGTTGCGAATGGTAAATTGTGCTTCGACTTGATAGAACCAAGCTTTGACATTCTCGACCCAGACAGGTGGTAATGTAAGAGGTATTGCGGTCACGCGGTCGACATTCACATTCACGGGAGACAAATTATTATTTAAAAGCGTGTTATTTACAGGCGGAATAATGTTTCCAGCGGGTGGAATAACGTTTCCGGCGGGCGGAATAACATTATCGTTTTCTTCAGCCATACTGTTCAAAATTAATTATAATTCGCAAAATGTATGCAATTAATTAATAAGATTAAGTTCAATTCACGCGAAATTGTTCGATCACGTCGGTGTTACCAGGAATGTGGGCGAACAGAATAGCCGAGATAATTAACACGCACGAGCATCGTATATTTTTGAAATACAACAGGTTTCTGTACAGTAGTTAACTAGAATACATCGTGAACTACCCTCGTGAACGTTGAATAACCTTCGCGACTCGGTGCGTCTCAAGAAAGGGTCGTTCGCGAGGGAGTCGAGAAACTGTCGCTAAGTAGGTCGCTACAATGTCCTCACTCGTATTTATAGGGCTCTACTATAGGCCGGTCCAAAGACGAATTTGGCAGTGCAGAAATTTACAATATTAGAGCATGAACCTATTCCAGCCGAGTGAGTGCTTGTTTCATTCCTCGTTGTTGTTTTGTTATTCCGTGTCCTTTTTTCATTATAACCATTCCTTTTCCTCGACTTTTTTTTTGTCTCGCGTCCATTTATGACACCTCCATTTCTTCTGGAGAGACCCAGAAAACCTTTCAGTATCATTGCCAACCAAGCAGCTGTTTTTTTACCTAGTCCACTAGAGAACTCATTCCCAAGCTTTATTTGCTAATGTTTTGTCTGCTTCAGCACGCTCTGTAGGATTAGTGTTGTTCTCTGATATTCTTTGTCATGGATCAATGCTGGCCTGCAGCGTCAAGTGCATTAACAGGGGTAACGTTATCCTGTAGTTTTTTTCTAATCTTGTACCAGGACCCAAATACTGATAACCTGGTACATGTAATATTCCCCTCTTCAGGCGCCTAAGAGCCGAGATGGAAAGTGATTCAATAAATTTTTGAAGAAAATGCAGATAACGTCATATTTAAAGAGCTAACGTTTTTTGATATTTTGAGCTTGTTCTCGTTAAGATTGATCAACTGTACTGCGCTTTGCCCTCTGTCTGACGTTTCATTTTAAAACCTGAATAACTCGCTTTGTAGTTTATCAATCTTAACGAGACCGAGTTAAAAAAATCGAGAATCGTTTACTCTTTCCAAATATTTTTTTCCCCGCGGGATCGAATACTGTTTGCAAATCAATGATTAACGTGTTTTTCGAAGATTTTTCCATAAGAGCCTGTATAAAACTTGGCCCGTATTTTTCGTCATCGCGACGTTACGAGATTTAATATTCCGGTCTGATACTAGAGACGGCCATGGTTAATCCAAACAGTGTCGATATAATAAATGATACAAATATGCGATCGATATACGTTGATAACTATCAATTTATATTTAATTAATCATCTTTAGCAATCACTGATCAAAGCCCTTCTATTTAGAATTTTAAAATTTGAAGCCACACATTTCTTCCGCACTCGTGGATCACAGATCAAATGTTCTGATCCGCAGTTGATTGATCGGTCAACCGTCGGTTTGCAAAGAGAAACAAAGCAAAGAAATGTTACTGATCCGTGATGCGGACAGTTTCCAATGAACGATGATTGATCCGCGATCTGATCCGTTGTGAGACCAATGATTCGCGGTCCGTAATCTGGATCAAATTGTCACGGCCGTGCCCAACCCTGCTTGACAGGCACCAACTTTACTTAAATGGGCTTGAAAAATAGAAAATCGGTTGATCTTCAAACTATATTCTTTTCATTTTTCCAAAAACCCCATTTTATTTGCATACATATCAAAATATTAGAATTTTTCGTTTTTTCCTATGAACGTCCATGTAAATGTGTATCCACTGATTTTGAAATGCAATGTTGTAACATTGCTACCTTCCGGGCTTGTATCGAGTAGGCCGTGATAAACACCCATTGAACCTAAAAGCCTGAAATCATTGTGAAAGACACAAAATGTGGTGACTAAAATTTGGGCCATGTTTGAAGATGACAGAAGAATTCCCTATTTTTTTACGCACTTTCATAGAAACTTTGAAAAATTTTGCCTTTTTGCACAGCATTGCCGTTCCAATTCTGTTGCTAGAAGAAAATACTACCCGCTTGTACTAGGCCTATGAGTATCCAAGCTGTTCTGTATACTGTATACTAAGTTTTCTCTCTTCAGATATTGAGCTTTATGCATACTTGCTTGCAGTATAGAGGTAGTATAAACTAGTACAGTCCTCCTAGTAAAAAGCTATCCTGCTAGTATACAGGTAAATTCCTGATTGAGCCTAGTATAAAGGCCTCCTAGTATACAGCTAGTGAAAACTGTACAGAACAAGTAACGTTCAAGTCTAGAATAAGCTTAGTATAAATAAAGCCTGGATTCAGTAAAACTCTAGTATAAAAATTAAAATTAGTACACTACATGGAACAAAAGAGGTTAGAGGGCAACTTGGAAAATTTCAAATTAGGGGTGGGGTTCAGTTAAGACATGTAACATGTCATGATAAAAGTAGAAGTACCCAACTAGTCACTGTGAAGGAAAATCTTGGTATCAAGAAACATTTAATAAATTTTAGTCCATTCATGTTTGTAGCGTATATTACAATATTTTCATACAAGATACCTGTAAGTCATTATTTTTTCAATTCTCTTTCATTTCCACTTGTCAGTGTTTATCAGCAATATTAGCCTGTCAATCAAAACTCACACTTCAAAATTCAATCATCGGGCTTCTTACAGGTGACTGCAAACAAGACATTTCTTCTTGTGAAAAACAAAGTTAAAATCGGCGATTGCTTTGTACCAAAACTACGCAGTAGATAATAATTACTATCCCTGTTAATTTCTGGATTATGACAAACATTTATATCGTCAAACGATATTTCTTCTGTAAATTTAGTGAAATCCCATAATTTCATGATACAGTCTTGACCTCCTAAAACATTTGATATACTTTAAGTTTCAAGTCTTGAATATCTTTTATAAAATATGCAGAAAATTTCACTAAATAAGTGAGTAACTGAACAAGTATCTATAATACCCACCTGAAACAAGAATATTTCCATCTCTGCTGAAAGCTAAAGTCTCAATCATTCCAGTGTGTTCACCAAATAAGCCCAATAAATGGCCATGAGCCAAGTCCCAGATGAATACACTTCTATCAGAGCCAGCAGATGCCAGGAAACGACCATCATTCGCAAATGACAACACAGATATTGATCCCTGAAATTATTCAATTTCAGTGTAAAGTAGAATTGCTTTTATTATTCATTTCATATCTGAATGCAATACTGATTTACTTTGTGCCCAGCCATCAATCGCATTTGACTTCCAGTTACACAATCCCATAGACGAACGGTTCGGTCGCTAGATCCAGTAGCCACATAATTTGAATTAGGGTGAAATTTAACACACTACAAGATTGATATCATTCTTGTTGAGAGGATGACTGACAAAGAATAATCAAAGAAAGGAATTGTACTTACATCAACATCCGCATAATGACCAGCAAAAACTCGAACTGGCTGATTATTGTCAGTAACCCAGAGTCTGGCTGTTTTGTCATGTCCTCCACTAACAAAGTAGTAACCATGTGGACTGAAGTCACAATCCCATACAGGACTGAGGTGACCTTTGTATACAACTAAGCAAGTCCAAATTAACAGACTCCATAATCTTACTATAACATAGAAAAAATAAGGGTCTTGGATAAAAATTTACAGTTGTTTCATATCAAGTGGAAATATAGTTTAATATAAAAATAATACGACTGCGAAGGTAAAATTTAAAAAAAATAAATAGGAGCGGAATCAGAGCGCGATAAAGTTGCATTGCATGAAACACGCTTGATGAACACAGTGTAGTGATGATGTCACATCATGCCAACGCGGAGTCGCGATTAAGAGGCATAGGCGTACGCGTTTAGTGCATACAAGTTTATACAAATTACGCGAGAATAACAGTCTGTGCCTTGGTAAAATGATAATTTTCATGAAAATTAATTTTAAACGTATCGATTTGATGATTCAACATAATACGCACAAATAAGATTTATACTCATTAAACATGAGTGGAGAGAACGTATATTATTATTGTGCCGTACCAAAGTGCGTCAACACTTCAACCAATCATCCTGAAAAAAAAATTCACCTTCGGATGCTACAAGAAGGCGGACTTGGTTGAAAAGGATAAGAAGAAATCCGAAAGATCTTTCGCTGAAAACTACGTTTTATGTCTGCGAAGATCATTTTAATCTAAGTATTTTGAGCTAAAAAATAACTTTCAATGATTTTGCATATCATATTCAAAATAAAATATGATAGGTCTTTAAATGACACTTCTTCAATCCGGTTTTTAGCTCAAAGTTGATTTGAAAAATTTTACCACGTTTAAATACGGAAATTACAAGAAAAATGTTTTGAAGCCCGATGCTGTTCCTTTGTTATTCAAGTGTCAAGATGAGGACGGTGTACGAATACATGACGAAGAAATGACCCTGTTGACGAATGTCCAAAGGGTATACTTACTGAAATTTTTTATTTATGATGTACCTACTAGATCATTTCAGCATGGAACCTTTTTCGTGGGAAAAACTTGACTGAATATATCTATCATTTCTTATGCATTTCGTGTTCATTTCAAAAAAATTATAACACTGGGTTCTAAGAACAAAAGAAGGAAGTGAAAGAACTTTTAATATGGAAATTATGTATATTATGTAAATTAGAAGGGGGAAATTTAATTAGGTATACGTTGAAATGAAGTGAATGAACGGTGAGAACGAAACAATAAAATCTAGTATCTGAATGTTAAAAAATTCACTAATTAGCGTTACATTTAGCTCATTTTGTACAATAAAATGACGTTAATTTAAAACAAGTTTGATGATAGAAAAATACATCATCTTTTTGGAATCGACAAAAAAAACCGAAAACTGAGTCGTCATGCGCCTCAGTATCCAAGTCTGTTTTTTTTCTCCTTACTGTAAGATGACAAAAATTCATTTTTCTATTTTTTTTTTTTTTTTCGATAGATTTGAAGCTTTTTTTTTTGCTAAGATGTAGAACTCAAGAGATTACATTACCAAGATCTGGAAACCAAGAGATCTGCACATTTTGTTCTACTGCGATGTGAAGCCTGAGGGATTTCGTTCCTTCTCGCCTGTCAAGATAGATCCAAAATGCACAAGTATTCCCACAAATAATCATAATAATTATAAGAGTTCTTACCCAAAATAATAATAGACAATCGAAGAAATTGAGGTATTATTTGAACAAAAAGTATAACAGTCATCACGGTTCGAGAATACACTTTTTTTTTTCCTTCTGCAAATGTATAAGGGCTCTCCTTGTAATTTCCTATCTGATGAAATGAAAATCTGCGCAAAAATTTGAATTCGGTCTCTATGGATAGGAAATTATTCTCAGAAAACAGGGTGCGCTCCATAGGTTACCATCCCAAAACTCCAACCAAGTTGGAAAATAAACGAAAATATGACGTCGTTTTTGAAACAATCAATAGTTATATATCTAGCACGTGTATTCTACAACCGTGATGGCTGTTATTATACTTTTTGATCAAATTTTCTCAGTTTTGTCCGTCGTCTATTATTATTTTGGCTGGGAACACTTATATCATAATTATTTGTGGGGATACTTGTGCAAATTGAATCATGATAAGCAAGAAGAAACCAAATGTCTCAGGTTTTGGAACTTGAAAGATGAAAAATCTTTTGAGCTCTAGTTCTTGGGAGAAAAAAAGGCCAGAGATCTTTTGAAAAAATAGAAAAATGAATTTCGAGTACATTAAAGTGAAGGAGAAAAAAAAGAACCCTGTTTTTCTGTTCTTCTAATTAAAAAATGTAATACACTTTTTTGTCTCCTACTTATGGTATCAACAACACGTTCATGTAATATTACACTGAAATACTTTGAAAATACAAATTCACGTTAATACAGGAATAAAGATCAGCCCAATCTCTTCAAGTAGAAGTTGCTCATGATCTCAGATAAATTTCACTAAATTTTCTTCATACATACACAGATAATTCAAATTTTATTGTTTATTGTGGCCATCTCAATTTTTTCATAAAGAGTTATTCACTGTAATAAAACTTTTCTTTTTAAAACCCATCTTTCAATTCTCTCTACGTGTGATTGTGTATTGCTCTTGAGAATTTTTGGCGTTTAAATCATCTTTCAATAGAACTAGAACTTCTCTTCACTGTAGAATTATTTCCATTTTATTGTTTATTATTTCTTTATTTTGAGAACCCATTTTGTAATTGTTGAATATTTTTTCTCCATTGATCATTCACTCTATTTCATTAGGCAATTAAATGGCACCAAAAGGACGAGAATTTGGTATAATCTTCTTCAACCCCCCCCCCCCTTCTAAAACAGGTCTCCTGCGTCTTTCATTGCAGACTTTTCTTGCTTTTTCATGACTGAATGGTAAAAATTTACAGGCAGTTTCATTTCGAATGAAAATTGTGATACAATTATTCCATCACTGCTCAATGACGAATCCTTTGGTCGTAAATTGGTTCATAAAGCAACCCAAACGCAGGGTTTAAAACAGGGCCGGAGCAAATACGCACAATGTGATTAAATCTCCTTACACTCAATCACATCCAAAAAAAAGATGAGACTAGATGTACCCGAGGAATGTACGTCGTCAGATTCAGAAAGAGATGATGAGTTGGAGGCAGAAAATAACGAGGAAGTAATAGACATAGACGATGATGAGTTGGCACTTGAGACAGAAAGTGAGGGGTCGGTGTACAGTCCTCACAGTAGTTCACTAAATACAACCTTTGCCAGTACGTTCAGTGAAGAAAACGATCATGAAGAAATATGGTACATGAAAAGGACGCGTGAATATACTGGAATTCCTGCAGAATCGCGTCATATACTTAATTTACTCGCAAAATTTATCAAGTGTGAGATAGAGCAGATATGCATTGTACTAGTAAAGATACGAAAAAATTATACCAATATTGATTTAGGCGACCGGTTCCAGTTGAATGAAAAACGAATTTGTACAACATTTGCTACAATATTACCGTCGATAGCGGAGGTAATGAAACATTTTATAGAATGGCTCACTTCATTTGATATAAAGTTGACACTACCAATAGCATTTAGACCGAATTTTCGCAAAGTTCAAGCTATAATAGACGATAATGTAAATTTCTTGATTTGACAAAAAATATAATGTATTACACACCGTATAAATATTTTAAGATAAATCGCGAGCGCGCTTCATCTTAAAATATTTATACGGTGTGTAATACATTATATTTTTTGTCAAATCAAGAAATATAGATTATCTAAAACATGTGCCGTAACATTTCAGAACGCATTCGTGCTATAATAGACGCTTTTGAAATTGAAATTCAGAAACCTACAGATCCTATTCTACAGGCTCTGACGTAGTCTGATTATAAGAAATGCAACACTTTTAAATATCTTGTAGTTTCTGTTCCCAATGGTCAAATCATATTCATATCTGATGGATACGGGGGACGGACGTCTGATATTGAGCTCACCAAGAGGTCTGGTTTCTTAGCCAAATCACCCGAAGGTGCGGCCGTTTTGGCTGACAGGGGTTTCAAAGTAGTGGATACACTATTGAGAGAGAAAGGGTGCACTCTAGTTCGCCCTCCGAGTGTACAGAGTGGAATAAAGATGAGGAAGGCTGAAGTTAGATGAACAAAACAAAAATTTTACAAGTCCAAGAAGTATGAAAATATTTCAAAGTCTCACAATTTGAAAATAATTCTAAGTCCAACAGTTGAAAATATCTCGAAGTCACACTTGCAATATTTTAAAGTCCACCAGTTGAAAATATTTATAAGTCCAAGAAGTACAAAAATATTTCGAAATCCCGCGGCATCACTCCTACTCCGAGTATGCCATCCCGGTTACATAAAATAAACTCGTCATTCCTTGTACTTAGAGGAAAAGTCTTTCGACAAATCACATGATATTTCAAATCTCGCTGTATGTATAACTATTATTTCATTGTTCCCTACTTTCACTTTGTTCTGCACTCAAATCTCAGACTCAGAGCGTATATGGTGGTAAAACTATCCACAACCGTAAGGAACATTTGGGATATCTTGAAAGCATGATTTCCAGTCAAAAAATATGAATTCAAGAGGAAATGACTCTTCATTTTTTTTTCAAACCTTGCCCTCGACAAATTTAAAAATACAGTTTATGATGAATGAAGATGGAACAAATTCTGAAACCATGAAGAACATTTAGAACAAATTGAGAACAATCACTACCAAACATTCCTGACCCTAAAATCGATCTGGGGGCTACCATCTCTATAGCCCCCAAACTTGTTCTTCAAATACAAGGACAAGGGGGTGGGAACCAATCTAAAAACTATGAAGAACATTTAGAACAAATTAAGAACAATCATTCCCAAACATTCCTGACCCCGAAATCCAACTTGGGTGGGGGGTTACCATTTCTGTAGCCCCCCAAACTTGTTCTTCAAGTACAAGGACGAGGGGGTGGGAACAAATTCCGAAACTATGAAGAACATTTTGAACAAATTCAGAACAATCATTATCAAACATTCCTGACCCCAAAATCCAACTTGGGTGGGCCGTTGAAATGGACTCTAAAACAGTTTGATTTTGTTACGTTTCTTCTATACCAGATGAACCTTTGACAAGCTTGCTGTACAGAACAGTGAACGTGAATGTAGGAGCATCACATGTTTTTAGATGGGTTTTAATTCGTCGCGTTGCCGCGTGCCTTGGAGCCAAGCTCTAACGTTGAGTTTTGTCTTTGGTACCAAGTTTAGTTGTTCTCTCATCATTTTTGAATGGTGATCAACTGTTGGAAGTAGAGAAATTTGAAGATAAATGAAGACCTAGCGACTAAATTTCAAGAAATTCAGGTTAGCTCCACAGTAAGAAATCAAATGATACCATGATATTGCTTCTAACTTAGAAATTTAGTAATTTTATTGGATCATTGTGTTTATAATGTGAGATATTATCAAGAACCAAAAAGTCAAACATTTAGTCAAGTGTGGAGGCTCTTTACTTAACAGAGTTAGTTCCAAAATTGGACTCTTGTGCTTTGGATTGCGTCCTTATAGGCCTTTTAATGAATAACATAATTTTGAGAAATGACGACCGTTTTTCAGACGATAAGGTGTGTGCGACTATACCACATTCGTCCGCATGTCGACTTCGACGATTTGTATGGTACGCTTTATCTAGATATCTACACCTTTTCCTTATCACTCCATCTCTCTCTTTTCGAATTTCTCCTTGCGTTTCTCATGTAATCCTTATCGGTAGAGCAGAACATCGTACCGTTAGAGAGGGGAATATTTGCTTTTCTCTTTTGGCTCGTTCTGGCGGTTCGAGTAGCAAGTTCGCCCATCGACATCGCGGTCGTTTTTGGTGTAGCATTCCGGGACACGAAAACGTGGTCATCGAAAAAAGACGGCATTGAATATGCCCTCAAAGTCGGTAGCTATATTTTTCATCGAAAGGGCACATGAAATTTTCGTTTATTTTATTGTGATCGACGCGACGTGCCGGTAATTTTGATAAGTGGCCCCAGCTATCGGATATATCGAATAGTGCTCATTCAACTAAACTGTCGTCGATCCGGCCTTCTTAGTGAGTGTATTCGAGACTGTTCACGATTCGTGACCGTGTTCAGTATAAATTTTCATTGGCTTCAAGAGGAACACATCTTGATCCAGCAGCGCTCAGATTATCGTGGGTCAACGAGTTAAGTAAAATCGAGGATTCCTGAGCGTAATGCACGTCCTGCACTGCTTTAATATCGACAACGGCCAGAAAGCTATAAACAGAGACGAATGGACGAGATGATAGCGTGTACCATCGAAATAAGTAGCTATCTTGCACTTTAATTTTATTTTTCAGATCGCTGGTTGACGGTACTTCGACTAAAAGGCGAATCGTTACCTTTTTCTGTCGAATTATCGTATAGTTATCGAATAAAATTTTATGTTCATGAGTAAAATGTCTCTTGTATTTTCTCCTTTCTCGCTCGTTGAGCAGTTATTCAATCTTTGGTCTAGCTAAGACTTACTAGCGTTTCATAGTATATCGAACGTCGTCAAACGATCCCTAAACAAGATGTATGTGTCCCTCCTTTTCGACCTTTCTTTCTTTTCTAAATTATTATAGCAGTCCCCTAGTCTCGTCCCCTTTAGGCCCGTATGATTGGTTTTCCAATCCTCGTAGTTCTGTTTTGTTTGTTGCACACGCACGATCTTTTTTGCGTGTGTACGGAGTCAAGCTATCTCAATCTTACCCTATTACGCTACCGAAGAGCGAACTGTCTTCTACACAAAGTAGGAAGGATGAATAATGATAACGACAGACTATTCATGAGTCTGGAAAGAGGTGGAGTTTTCAATCAGCGTACAACATTAGCCTCCTCACGTAGAAAAGTTTCTCACAGTCGAAGTGATATCAAAAAGTGATACCAAAACTGGATTTGTGGTCTAGCCTCGGGTTACCCCGCCCTTCAGATGAGTACTCGCGCTTTCCCACTGAGCTGGCTCTGCGGTCCTATTCTGGTCGGGTAGGCTGGGGATCAGAGTCTTGAGTATTCTCTGGAGTGGTCGGTGGTAGCCTCCTGGCTATGTCTATGATGTAAGCTTCACCAGAATAAGCAAGATCATTTGATCTAGCCTGCTGTCTCGATAGGTTTTACACATCCGTTTAAAATACTATAGTTCTGTTGGTATCAGGAAGGAGACTCTACTCCTCCCCCTCCTTGTTTCATCACAATTTCCTTAACGGCCCCTACCACCGCAAAGAAAAAGCGGAGTTCTTAATATACATCGACCTTGCAGAGGTACTTTTTCAACATCAAACCGGCCGTACCAATGTAGGGTATGAAAAAAAATTTTTCGTTGACGTTCAAAAAGTACCTCTGTAAGGCCGATCCGCTCGTTTGTATCTCTTTCAATAATTCCCATCTCAATAATGATTTCTTTTCCAAAGTAGAAGACTCTGGCCCTTTAGCTGAATGTTTAGGATTAATTTATAAAATTCAGTGTTCCAACTGTGGTGGCCAGTACATCGGCAAATCTAGTCAGTTACTCAAAAAGAGGATTCACCAACATGAGTATGACGTTAAGAAAAATGTTCTGGCCTAGCCAAATAAATGAAGATCATGTTTCATGCCTTTTATAAGGTAGCATACTAGTTCGTCTTTGTCATGCTTGCTTTGCTTGACCTGGGAGTACGTCCTTCTTGTTCTCCACACGCGAGTGAAGCCCTTTCTTGGACTAGTATAAGTTTACTTTAGGATATTTAAAGTTGATAGCTTTCGGGAGGCTCACTCGCTCGGGTATTCAAGCTAATAGCTCTTAGGTACCTCACTCGCTCTGCTCGTTCGCTCCCCTCCTCGGTCAACCTCCTTGGTCTAGTATAAACCCAGCTTAGAATATTTCAAGCTAATAGCTTTTTGGGGGCAAGGTCTAGTATAACAAAAACTGTCTAGCTCCTGTTCTACAGTATACTAGTGTATGCCTGGTTTATACTAGCTACGTTGAGTAAAAAGCTAGTACATAAACTGGCTGATGTGAACTCGCGGGATGAACGCGCAGATTTTTGATTCACCGACGGAGTAACGAAGGTGAAGGGGGGCTTCTTCGTCTATTATAAGTCTAATTCAAGACTAGTAAAATCCTAGTATAAAGCTAGTATATAATTGGCCGGTGTGAACTCGCGGGATGAACTCGCAAAATTTAAAATTATGGGTTAGGGCAGTGTTAGGCCTAGTACATATAAAGGAGCGTAGACCTACTATAAACCAGGTTTATACTAGCTAAGATGTAGCCTAGTACAGGTCTAGAGTTGTTTAGGCCTAGTATACAGGAAAAGCATAGGGCTATACTAGGATCACCTGTTACAGAGTATGCGAGGTTTATACTAGCCATATCTGTAGCTTGATAGATGCCTAGACTTGTTCAGGCCTAGTATAAAGGAGCGTAGACCTAGTATAAATCTAGTATAACTTTAGTACACTGATTCAGTACAAACCAGGTCGGATGAACTCGCCAATTTCTGAATCACCCACAGGGTAGAGATTCGCACGCGTGGGTGAAAGGGGGGGGGAGGCACTCGCAAAATTTGAAATTAGGGGTCAAGGCAGAGTAAAGAGAAATATACTCGCAGAGAGTAACAAAAACAAATACAAGAACCGCACAATAATACAAACAAACCGAGCGCTTTCGGCTAAACAGCCATTCTCACGGTAGAGAAAGCGACTGAACCCAACACCAACAAGAACGAGTAACAACGAACGAGGAGGTCATGACTGAACCAGCGAGTCATCGAAATGTGAATCATTCTCATAGACTAATTCAATCAATCCCTCCTCAGGAATGTACCCGTTCACCACGGTAATGTCTTTAATATTTCGGTGACGATGAATTTCAATTTCTTCTAAAGCTAAGCGCTTAAAATAAGATTTTTCCCTGTGGAGGAGAACTTCAGATCCCTCTTTGAGGCTATGACCACATTCAATTAAGTGGTCAGCAAACGCCGACTCCCCTACTTTTCTTTTTTCCCATGCTTTCCTGTGTTCGTCAACTCTAATTTTGAATTGACGGCTAGTCATCCCTATGTACACACTCGGGCAATCACCACAGGCCACCCTATAAACACCCTCCCTCTCGGCCATCGGTATCGGATCCTTTAACTTGACCAAAAGGCTCTTCACCGTATTGGTACTATAAAACGCCGGTCGGAAACCAAAGGGACGGAGGACACGGCTCACCTCCGAAAAAAACTTCCCCAAAAACGGCATCCTAATCCACCGTTTACGCCTATCAAGATGCAACTGGCGGGGGAGGGAGGTAGTAGAATCGAGACTTTTTCGTGTAAGTCTCCTACGGACCATGAGGTCGATGTCCACTTTGACCTGATTCACTCTAGCCAAGTGCTTTATCGTCACGAGTTCCTTATTAAACGCTACCTCACTCAAAGGGATCTGAGTGAGGCGATATATTAAACTATTAAAAGTAGCAACTTTATGGGCAAAAGGTACGAAAGACGACCCGTGGATAGCAATATCGGTCGATGTACTTTTCCGGTAAATACCGAAATCATGGACACAATAAATAATAAATGAGGTTTGTCGTGAATTTGAGTTGAAACTAAAAGAGAAGAAAAATCGGAAACTTACTTCCCTTCTAAGTTCTAAGATGAGGGATAACGAATTAGATCTAGGTGACGATGGAATTATTCAACAGTTTCAGCCCCGTGTCATAAATCATAGTAACACGGAGTTCAACCGTGATGAGATGACACTTCTGGAGAAGGGATTGAAGTTCGGGCTCACCCCTCTAAAAAATCAGGAGACGTTGGCAAATGTTGTAGCTGATTTAGCTATAAAAATCGGCCCTGGCGTAAATACCCAGAAAAAATGTGCTGAAATTGTTCGTAATATCCCCCTCCCTCGCATAAGTGAAGCAGGGAGTGAATTGATTGTGGGTCTGAGGAGGAAGATTAAGGAGGAAAAGCTAGTTATTACCAAAGCTGACAAAGGGAATGCTGTCGTAGTGATGAATAAGGCTTCCTACGTCACTAAGGTTTACGAGATACTTGGCCAATGTGGGGCTAAGGAGGCCCCCTCTTCGATTTTCCAAAATTCGTTAAAGAGGCTAGGAAACTTATTAATGGTAGTGAGGTAATCATTAAGAGCCCATCTCTAAAGAAAGCTATCTTGGAGCCGAATCCTGTTCCTCCCCTCCTTTACGGGTTGCCGAAGGTACACAAAGAAAATGTGCCGATGCGGCCGGTTGTTTCGTTTGTTTCCTCCCCTACATACTCCCTCGCTAAGTTCCTGGATAGATGGTTCAAAGCTCGTGTGGAGGTTGACTCTCCCTATTCAGTTAAGAATTCGAGCGCCCTGGCTGAAAAATTGAAGGACACATGCCTTCCTCCGGGTTCAATTCTGTGCTCGTTTGATGTCGTTGGGCTTTTTCCTAATATTCCCAAGGCTACCACTATGCAACAAATAGGCAAACTGCTCGTAGAATGTGGCACTCCTCACAATGAATTTGGCGAATTTTTCGACCTATTGAACGCCTGTTGGTCACCTAATTTTTGTAATTTTGATGATAAATATTTCGAGTTCCCTGAGGAGGTAGGGATCCCTATTGGTTCCCCCTTAGGCTCTCTTATTTCGGAGGTTTTTATGTCTAAATTTGAGGTTGACCTGTTCTCTTCGGGCCAGGTGTTTTTGAATCACGTTTTCTATTGGCATAGGTACGTGGATGACATATTGTGTGCGTGGACCGGTCCTACGGAGCTCCTTAGTGAGTTTCTCGCTTATTTAAATAGTTTATATCCGTCCATCAAGTTCACTCTTGAAGTTGGCGGCTCATCAATAAATTTTCTGGACTTAACCATATCCGTCATTGACGGGGTCCATGATTTCGGTATTTACCGGAAAAGTACATCGACCGATATTGCTATCCACGGGTCGTCTTTCGTACCTTTTGCCCATAAAGTTGCTACTTTTAATAGTTTAATATATCGCCTCACTCAGATCCCTTTGAGTGAGGTAGCGTTTAATAAGGAACTCGTGACGATAAAGCACTTGGCTAGAGTGAATCAGGTCAAAGTGGACATCGACCTCATGGTCCGTAGGAGACTTACACGAAAAAGTCTCGATTCTACTACCTCCCTCCCCCGCCAGTTGCATCTTGATAGGCGTAAACGGTGGATTAGGATGCCGTTTTTGGGGAAGTTTTTTTCGGAGGTGAGCCGTGTCCTCCGTCCCTTTGGTTTCCGACCGGCGTTTTATAGTACCAATACGGTGAAGAGCCTTTTGGTCAAGTTAAAGGATCCGATACCGATGGCCGAGAGGGAGGGTGTTTATAGGGTGGCCTGTGGTGATTGCCCGAGTGTGTACATAGGGATGACTAGCCGTCAATTCAAAATTAGAGTTGACGAACACAGGAAAGCATGGGAAAAAAGAAAAGTAGGGGAGTCGGCGTTTGCTGACCACTTAATTGAATGTGGTCATAGCCTCAAAGAGGGATCTGAAGTTCTCCTCCACAGGGAAAAATCTTATTTTAAGCGCTTAGCTTTAGAAGAAATTGAAATTCATCGTCACCGAAATATTAAAGACATTACCGTGGTGAACGGGTACATTCCTGAGGAGGGATTGATTGAATTAGTCTATGAGAATGATTCACATTTCGATGACTCGCTGGTTCAGTCATGACCTCCTCGTTCGTTGTTACTCGTTCTTGTTGGTGTTGGGTTCAGTCGCTTTCTCTACCGTGAGAATGGCTGTTTAGCCGAAAGCGCTCGGTTTGTTTGTATTATTGTGCGGTTCTTGTATTTGTTTTTGTTACTCTCTGCGAGTATATTTCTCTATGATGGATGACCGTAAAATTAAAAAACGCATTGATTCTATGCAGAGTAAAGACATGAATCATGTCAATAAAACGAAGAAAACGGCGTTTTGTATCCACTCAGCAGAGGAAGGGCACTCATTTGATTTCAAAAGTGCATCTATCCTCAGCTTAGAAAATAACATTGTTAACAGGAAGATCGAAGAGGCTCTAGTTGGTTCCTGCATTTCCATGTTTTTGAATATATTATTACCCTTTTCCCATACCAAAATGAATTACATCGTTCCAAAGAATTTGTGTCAAATTAAACGAGACTCACTTGATCAAGCGATGGAGTCTAATTTATACTTCGCTATTTCTGGCAATACAGAATATTCCACGGTCAAATAATATTTTGAAACGCTCTTCTGTGATGTCAGCGTTTTTTAACAGGGAACCTGTTTTATCGGGGGGTAAACTGAAGGAAAATGACGGGCGCCGGCCGCCGGGCGCCGTCTGGTATGAAAAAGGGACTTAGACAAATTTTGATGAAGTGATAGGAGGGGGACTCATCCTCTCTGCTTCATGCAGTATATTATACTAGGTTTATACTACGTATTATACTAGGCGTATACTAGGTCCAAGCCTCCTTTATACTAGGTCTAGGCATCCTTCATACCATAAGCTTACAAGATCTTTATCAATAGCTTATACTAGCAGTTTGTCCTAGCTCTGTACTAGGTCTTAGGCTTCCTTTATACTATAGGTCTAGGAGGTCTGTATTAGTGGTTTTACTAGCTCTGTGACGTCATCAGATAGTGATGGCACGATGATCGTGACGTCACAGATCTCCATCGTGACGTCACCAGATCGTAACGTCATTAGATCGTGTGACGTCATCAAATCGTGACGTCATCAGATCTTCTAACGCGCCTAGAACTTGACCTAATGAGAAGAGATCTCAAGGTGGTGAGGAACAAAGTTCACTCTACTTGAGACGACAAAAAGCAAAAAATGACACTCACATGATTACTCCCATAAAACAGGTTCCCTGTTTGCCTCAATTAACAGAGTTAATGAAGGCAATTCCGAGCAGCTAACTGTGTGGGCTGCGAGTTTTTGTAGTTACAATGCAGTAAGGAAATAATACCCGAAAGAAAAAGATACAAAGTTTACAATCATACTCGTGAAATCGGAAATTAAATCTTACCGGTGCCATCTTCTGAACACGATATTAGTAATGACTTGTCCGGATTAAAAGAAGTTTTATAAACTGGACCAGAATGTCCTAGTAGGGTCTTCGTTGGTTCTGATGCACGATCCTCCATGATTCTCTGCAAGACGTCCTCTGAAAAGTAAAGAAAAAGTTCATCTGAACTGAAACGAAATTTTTGCTACCAATGCCTAATTTTTGAAGTGTATTCTCTCAAATTTTCCAATATAAAGGCAAATATTCTCTTCTTTTTCACAAATAAGTGTAACATAAGGTTACAACAACAAAACAGGCGCTGAATGGGCCAGGTTTTTTGTGATAAGAAAATATCTATTACAGAAGCGAAAGTACCCAAAAATCCTCCAATCGCAAATTTGCTCCCATAAGAAAAGTATGGGGAGCAAAGATCAGCATGAAATTGAACAAAAATTAAAAAGAATTGAAGAGAAAATACATAGTTCATTCGCAAGCCGATTACCTCAAACATTATAAATATAAACTTTTTCCTCCCTCAATTCTTTTCAATTTTTGTTGAATTTCATACTGATCTTTGCTCACCATACTTTTCTTATGGGAGCAAATTTGCGGTTGGAGAATTTTTGTGTACTTTTGCTACTGTAATCGATATTTTCTTCTCACAAAAAACTCTGCCCATAATGCACATTATTAAGTACAAAATAGGTAAAGGTCCATCAGAAGAATGAGTGACACGTTTTACTAACGTACTTTTTCATAACATGCCTAAAGGCGCATAAAAAACAATTGAAGAATTCCAAATTCTGTCATCGAATATGATCGTAGACGTTTAAACGTTCGGTTTAGTGACATCAACAAAATCAATAAGAATAGAATAACGGGTTGATTCAGTTTTAGCAATAAGAATTTCAATTCGGAAATCAGAAATCATGCCAAAAAATCTCCTACCACAAATGTTTCAAATATTCATAAAAAGCAATAATAATGTAAAGAAAGAAAAAAAAAAAAAGAAAGGAATGTATCGGATTACCAATATGATGTTCTAGATACTCACCAGTTTCTAAGTTGATGTCTTGTAATTGTTCAGCATTTTTCATAGTTCTTAGTTTTTGAGGCAACAAACTCATCACTTTAATGCGACTATCTGTAAGACCCACAACTATCATACTTGCGTCCTCTGATATATCGGCGCAACAAGCACTGTTCAATGATATAATTTTACAAAAAGATGATGAAATCAAGGAAAGTTGTTAAATTTCATACTTACGCAAAATGTGCATTAAGTATCGTGTAAGAACAACAAGATGGTAGTGTATCAGGTCCTAAAGTAACTCGTTTCGAGCATTCCTTCAAAGATTTTACTTTCTCAAGTTTATCTGCATCTTTCCTGCAATAATAAAAATAAATAAAGTGAAAAAGTTGGCAAATTCTAGTTTTATCAGTACTTCTTCAAGTCTTACAGTTCCGGTAATGGCATACGATCATTTGAGGGAGCGTTTGGATCAGTTTTAGTTTTCTTTATGAAAAAAGAGTCTTTTTTGGCCTTTTTTTTCCTAGGTTTATCGCCATCAACGATATCATTTTCATCGTCTTCGTCAACTTGAAAAAACCATTGTAAATCAGGTTCTTTAAGAAGACCGTAATACACCTTAGCTTTATTGTCTGAAATGATAAGGAAGAGAGGTTAAAATCTATAAACTAAAATAAAAGCGAATATAGTCACGTCATTTTGGTATTTACCTTCCCTCCTCGCTTCACCTACCATACCACCAGCCGTTATCTCTATTTGTCGTCCATTTCGAGCAACACCTTCGTAGATATCCAGAAACAAGTGATTTTTTATAATATTCAACAACACACTGTGATCTTTTTCATTCAAATGGCGTTTTAAAATAGACACCGTATCCCTCGACATGCGAATGATAAAAGCATTCGATCTGCGCGTTTTATCAGGATCAAAAATGAGATCACAGTCATAAACTCGTCAACTTGACGGTGGACAATATTTTTACTCACTTGAATGTTTCGGCTATTTCGCTGGATTTTATTTGTTCCTTTGTTGAAATAGTCGCCAATTTGAGGATATCTTCCTGAAAATAGTTTTCTTGACGATGTCCGTACGCTTTCATAAAGTCTGCTGCTTGTGATTTATATCCATTGTAAACTAATTCTAGATACATGTGAACGAACATAGGATATAGAATCGTACCTAATTCGTGCTACAAACAAATAACCTACATTGTTATATGAAACGAGTTTAACGTATGGATCACATGATGGAAAAATGAAATCTTTACTTTATAAATATCGAGGGAATTCTCGACGAAGTTCACCAAATCTGAATAGGTTTCCTTGTAAATTTCCGGATTCCCCTCGCTCCTGTACGTCAATAATAATTTCCTAATTTCCGATTCGGTATTCGTATGAATTACATCATTGGAAACTTGAACTTCTGTTTTGAAGGCTTCCTCTGTTCTCTGAGAGAAAGTGTAGACGTTTTTTCATCAAAACACAAATCGAAAGTCGCGCATCAGATTGATAAAGGTCGTTAGGCACTTACTTTCAAGTTGTACTTCCGACACATCTGTAGGACAGCTGAAAATAAATCTTTGTCAGGGATTTCGGTTGTTGAAGGAGACGTATTTACAGAGTTCGACAATGATTTATTGGATGGTTGTACAGATGTATTTTCAGACATGACCGTGGGAATTGGATCTGGAAATTGAAGATTAACCTCCATACTACAACCGATGTTGTAGAATGCTCCTAATTCTGCGTCGTAAATAAAACTTTCAGAACCACAGAACCTCTGATATCTATCAAAATTCAAGTTCAGGCCGGTGTCCCGGTGTATGTAATGGCTATTTACAGTACATGTGGCGTAGGTGAGTCTTTTCATAACGAGTACATACGTTTGCGGAACGAGCAAAGCGAGTGAAGCAATGTATGTACGAGTTATAAAGACTCACCTACAACACTTGTACTGTACAAGGCTTTAAAACACAAATACTTTGAAGACAAATTTGTACATCGGAAGTATCCGTTTTCGTGCGGCATGTTTACGTCATAGTTTTTTCGCAACGGTTTTCCGTGTGTAAAAGACCATCGGTGACGTTATTTCGTTTTTTTCACACGCTCCGCGCTAACACTGAAAATCGTTACCTACGTCACTGAAAATCTTTCGCAAAAACGTACTTACGATGCATGCGTGTTTTAAACAACTTTTTCACAACACTAACGGTGAAAACGCAACTTTTCGCCACTTAAAACGATGGCGAAAATGGGTTTTATCACAAGTAGTCCGTAGAACTGTGGTGAAAAATAAAAACTGGAGTGAAAAACGAAGAACTGTTGTGAAAAGTAAGTGAAGGCGTGGCGAAAACATAAAACTGTAGTGAAAAGTAAGAGAACAGTGGCGAAAACGTAGAGATGAAACTGTAGTGAAAACTGAGGTCAGTGAACTCCATTCTCTCTGAGGTAGGTCATGGCCGTCTCTAGTTACAGGCCGGAATATTCGAAACATGACAACGTTCCACGGGGCTAACATTTGTACAGTCTCTTATGGGAGAACATCAAAAAATACTATTTGACACACGTACGGTGAAGTTTTTGAGAAAAATGAAGAGAACGTGAGTTGAAGAACAAACGATTCTCGATTTTTTGAGCTAGGTCTCGTTCAGATTGATCAACTACGAAGCGAGTTATTCACGTTTAAAAAAAAAAAGTCAGACAGAGGGCGGAGCGCGGTACATGTACTGCACTTTGCCCTCTGTCCGCCTTTTTTTTTTAAAAGTGAATAACTCGCTTCGTAGTTGATCAATCTTAACGAGACCTAGCTCAAAAAATCGAGAATTGTTTACTCTTCCCTTCGGAATTGAATACTATGCGCAAATCAACAATTAACGTGGTTTTCGAAGATTTTCCCATAAGAGCGTGTATAAAACTCGGCCCCCTATTTTTCGTCACCGCGACGTTGCCAGCTTTAATATTCCGGCCTGTAACTAGAGACGGCCATGGGTAGGTACGATGGTACGATGAACAGTGTTGTAAGAACTTCCAAAAAAACGCTGTGAACTTCCATTATTCTTCAGTGCAGCCAGGTTCCTATTATTTTATTGTTTTCGCCTTCGTTTTCGTGACAAAAAGTTGCGGTTTCACCGTCAGTGTTGTAAAAAATATAATACTCGACAAGCGGTGAGAACTCGCGTTTCACTCAGAGTTTCAGAGCAACCAATCACGCTTGCTACGCTCGCGTGATACTCGGTTGCACTGAAACTCCTTGTGAAAACGCTCGTTTTCACCGCTTGTCATGTAACATACTATAACGTGCGCGAGACATTTTTTAGACAACCACGACTCGGACCGGGCAGAGCTAGCATCCCGCAAAATTTTTGAATTTTTTAAAATCTCTCAAAAATATGATCATCTGAAAGAAAATTCTCCACTCTTCAATTTCGTTCCTTACAAGTACACGCCTAAATTCATTATTTTTGGAGAAATTTAAGAAAAACTAAAAAATCACCTTTGGTTTCAACTTTCAAGTTAGAGCGGATTTTTATAGTGGCGCAGCGAACAAGCAAGCAAAGCAGAGCAGAGAAAATATCCTTTTGTATTTTCTCTTCTCTGTTCTGCTATGTTCCCCTCCTGCCTACGAAACGCTGCGCTGCTTTCTTTGCTCGATCAGATCAAGCGCCACTATAAATCACGCTATAAATGCGCACTTACGATCACCGTTGGCTTATCACTATCAGTACTTTCTGGGTATTTTACATAGGCGACGCTAGCAATCCTACAATATGCCGGGTCCCAACTCCCAACTATGCTAACTCTGGTCGGACTGTGTGGTGTGTGCCAGAGATGTTGGTACAGTGATTCGGACTGGGGAATATTGTAGGATCGCTAGCGTCGCCCATGTAAAACACTCAGAAAGTACTTATAAGCAAAGGGTGATCATGACTTGAAACCAGGCAGGGGTGTTGTTATTGTTGGACATCCTATATAATAAAGCACAGTTTGTTTACATTTCGTACGTTCTGTCATCATTCCTACCGTTCTGTCATCATGCGCGGAATCCGTCGGTGCCGCCGGGGTGCGATCACTCGGTCCTACATGGCGATATCGAGGGTGCTATCAGTCGGTCATCGCCGTAGTTGATACTTTTTTCTTATTGGTCTAGAAAAGTTTTATTATCATCATCATTCTGTCATTATTATCACTGGGCTGTTTTAGTTCCAAAAGATCGGAATTTGGAAGAGAACACGCGACTGAACTGAGAAACCAAACGATGAGATTTATTTCAGAAATAATATTATTATTCAGAAATGATAACGAAATAACGAAACAAAATTCCAAATTGTCTGATAATATCGGACGACGTAGATATTTTAGTGCGTATTATTTATTCATGATCGCATCTAGCTTCGGCCTTTCGTGAATCATGAAATTCGGAACAAAGTAGAACTAGCCAAGAGTTCAACTCAAGATTTCCTAAGAATGGGTATTGTCCTGGTTTTCTGTTTTGTTTTGTGAGGAAAGTCGATCGGAGAAATAGAAAGTAGTTGGGTGTGTTTTTGATCGATTGCATAAATAGAATCGTGGTTCGAATTATGAATACAGAACGTGATCTATTATATGATCATCCTCTGTTTCGTATTATCACTCTGCTGTTTCAGTGCGATACTGTTCGAAATTGAATGAGAACTGAATTAAGAAACGATGAGATTTATTTCAGAAGTAGGTAATAACGAAACGCAACTGAAAATTGTTCCATAA
Organism: Aspidiotus rigidus; assembly: GCA_035079385.1. Taxonomy (NCBI): domain Eukaryota; kingdom Metazoa; phylum Arthropoda; class Insecta; order Hemiptera; family Diaspididae; genus Aspidiotus; species Aspidiotus rigidus. The sequence continues at coordinate 6,576,642 of JAVHKY010000052.1, forward strand.
TATCGGAAGATGTAGATATTTTATTGGGTATTATTGATTCGCTTGATGGCATCTACCTTCGGTTTTTCGTGAATTATGAAATTTGGAACGAAGTAGAATTAGGCCTAGGTAGCCAAAAGTTGAACTCGAGATTTCATGAGAATACCAATCCAAAATATTTCCCTGGTTTTCTGTTTTCTTCTGTGAGTGAAGTCGATCGGATGAAAAGACTGAAAAGCGCGAGTGGACCATTACTCATTAATGGGAGAAAGAGTTTAAAAAGAGGTAGGGAGTAGTTCGATGTGTTTTTGACCCATTGCATAAATAGAATTGTGGTTCGAATTATAAATACAGAACGTGATCTTCGATCGCATGAAATGATATCTGATCTAATTTATTTATCAATTCGAATTATGCAATACTGATAGATGAAAAATAAAATAGCATCAATTCTCGACTTCACTGGATTCAAGATTTCAAGGAACACCCATGGCAAATATACGCAGTTAGATAGAATTGTAGTTTAAATTATGAATACAGAACCGCTTGAAATGATATCTGCTCTATTCTAGGTATTCATCAATCAAATTATTTGATACCGGTAGATATCTAATGAAGAAAATTTCATTGGTATTAAAATATGGCCATAATGAGATTTGGTGGGGTCTTGGAGAATTTCTGAAAAAGAATAATTATATTATTGTTATTGAATAGGAGAAACCCAAGTCTTGCTGTTGACAGATTAAGGACTGAGACAGATGTAGGAGTAGGACAGAATGATATGCCAGCGCCTGGCGCTGTGATGGCTTAGTTCTGAACTGTGTGTGTGTGTGTGTGTATTGTGTATACAAGGTGAAAACTATGAAAAGTGGGAATGAAAGTTCGCTCTGTTATGTAGACCGTCGTCCCAAATCAGCGAGCGCAAAGCGCCAGTCTGTTACCACAAATCGGCGAGCGCGAAGCGCGAGGCTGCCGGGCGCCGCAGGCCTAGCCGCCAGGCGCGCCGCAAGCGGCTAGTACTGTTATACAGTGTGGCCTTTTGACGCAATTCGATGTTGTTGTTTTTAGGGTCGGCGCAGGCGCTAGCCGACCGTATTGTAATCACTTTTTTCTTCTTTCGTCCGAGTAAGACGCTGACGTCATGATCGAGTGAGCCGTATGCTGTACAGTCTCGAGTCTTTGGCTCTTGGCGATTGGGGGATTTTACTCGTGAAGATCGATGGTGGCGCTTGCGGGATTAAATGGAAGTATGTGGACAAATAATGACACGAGATAAGGAAGAATACATAAGAATTTAATGCCGGGAACAACAATATAGAAGTAGAAGACTTAATTTTCCTTGTTTTCATTGACAAAAATCTTTTCGATACGTATTAAGACACTAGTTAAAAAATTGTATTATCCGAATCAAACGAAAAAATTGAAAAGAAATGGGTAAACATTGCGCATACGGTCTGTGCAAGAGTGACTGGAGATATCAACACAAGAAATCGATGGAAGGAGTTCATTTTGTGAGGTTTGTATTATTCGTAATATTATGTATCCGTCATTCTGGCACATCACGCTTATAACCAATCGTATGTGTTTTTATTTGTTTTTTATGCAGCATTCCTCTGCCTTCAATGGACCTGCGAACGTGTAAACCAGGCATGGGCAACCCGCGGCCCGCGGGCCGCATGCGGCCCGCGGAAGCTTTTTCTGTGGCCCGCGATACGAATACCAAAATACGAAAAAATGAAGAAATTTTCGTTGTTCGAATCAAAAAATGTAAAATTTTACACGAATTATTTCCAATATTTTTGGATACATTTAGTGTACAAACAAACGTGAACTGATTATTTATTAGTTAGTAGTGAGAAACTTGTCTTTGCAATTCATAGGCAATCTCATCAGAATTTGGGGTCAAGTGAGTAGGTATGCTGCAAACGCATCAAAGCAGTCAAATGCTCATCATTCAGCTTGCTTCTTTCTGGAGTTTTTGTATTTTTCATGAGCGAGAAAGCATTTTCACATACAAATGTAGACCCAAAGAAAGCAAAGGTCCTTATGTTGGAATATATTTAATACCAGGCAAAATTCTCGCAAAGGGGTCTCTGAAAACAAAGTGAGCAGAGAAAAATCGGCTTTCAGATCTATTAGTTCCATTTGGTACTCTTCAGGCACTTCCATTGCGCCAACGACGAAAGGGTTCTCAACCACTCTAGCATTTGACTGTTTTGATGCGTTTGAAACATACTCACCTGACCCCAAATTTTGATGAGCTTAAGTTTCTCATCTAGTAACTAATAAATAATCAGTTCACGTTTTTTTGTATACTAAATTTATCCAAAAATATTGGAAATAATTTGTGTAAAATTTTACATTTTTTGATTCTAACAACGAGAATTTCTTGATGTGCGGCCCGCCGGATCATGAAAAGTTACAAATTTTCATGAATGCGGCCCGTGATGTGAAAAAGGTTGCCCACGCCTGGTGTAAACGTTGGGTTCATGCATGTGGTCGCGAAAACTTCATTGTCGAAAATGTTACTAGATACCATTACATATGCAGTAAACATTTTGTTGGAGGCCAAGGTCCAACAAAAGAGAATCCTCATCTCATTCCCTGGAACGTGGTAAGTGAGCAGTTGTAAAATTTACTTACACATTGAAATCTTTTGAAAGCGAATGCTATTTTCTATACGTTGCATTTATAGGCTCAGAAGAATATTCCTGTCAGAAAACCACCGGCCACACGTAATCCTCTTCCTAATCCGAGAAATACAAGAAAAGTTCTATTAGATGAGCCTGTTCCACTGACTGAAAGTGTTGATTACGAGAATGTCGAAGATGAATCTCGAGTAGAAGATAATGAGGAACTTGGAAAGGATGTTTCGGTTCAGGTCGGAGTAATGACCAAAGAATGCGGTACACAAACATTAAACCCCGACTATGCCAGGCAGTTATTCACTCGTATCGAAGTTTCTCGCAGCGTTCCTCCAACACCAACAGAAAAATCGCATTTTTCATTCTATAAATCTGCCAAATTAAATCCAGCTATGTTTCAATACTTCACGAGTTTAAGTATTGAAAATTTCGATTTTCTCTATTATCACAATCATTTTGAAAGAAGAGAATATGAACTCATTGAAGTATTCAGCAGAAGATGGAACTCCCATTAAAGCAAATTCTATATGTTCTACATTATCAAACGCGGATAAACTTTATATAACCCTCATGAGAATCAGACGAGGCTTCACTATTCAAGAAATAGCTTATTTTGTTGAATGTAATATTCGCTCATTATCCGTCATTATTTATACTGGGACTCAGTTTTTATATTTCGAATTTCTTAGTTTAAAGCCAATGATGTTCCAAAGTAGAGCTAGCCAAAAGTTAAACAAACCTGCCTGTTTCAAGAGGTTTAAAAATCTTCGCGTTGTTATTGACTGCACCGAAATTTTCATTCAAATGCCCCAAAATTTTGAAGAACAGGGAAACACCTTTTCGAATTATAAACATACTAACACCGTGAAGTTTCTTGTCGGCATATCTGCGAATAAAGCCATTATTTTTATGAGCGATGGTTTTGAAGGATCTATTTCCGATCGAGATATTTTCTTGAAGAGTGGAATTCTTGATTACTTGATTCCAGGTGACGAGATCATGTGCGATAGAGGTTTTGAAGTACAGGATTTCCTCGATCCAATGAAAGTCAAAATGATATGCCCTCCTTTTCTGAGTGGTCGCAAATGTTTCACCCCGGAAGAAGAGCTCCTGACTAAACTAATAGCACGTTCACGAGTTCATGTTGAACGAGCCATTAATCGAATTAAAAATTTCAAGGTGTTACAACCATACGTTCCCTACACATTACTTCCTGTAATATCAAATATATTTTACGTAGCAGGCTGTCTCGCAAATTTCGACTACCTTCATCTCTTGTGAGGGTACTTAATTCCGATAATTTCCTATGTAGATTTTCTGGAACTTGGAAAACTTCTTTCCAATTCTTCATAGGATTTTTCGACAACGGATGTTCTTCTATGAAGTGCATTTCATCAAAACTCAATAAACTCGATGTTTTTCAATACTGATTTTCTGGAACTTGAAAACCTCTCAATTTCCTTACAGGTTTTGCCAACAACGGGTATCACTCTATTCAGTGCCTTCGGGTCGAATCATTAATTAATTTTTTATTTTATTGGTGTATTTATTTATTTATGAACGAAGTACTTCCTCTTATTTATTTATTTATTCATTTATTGAAGGAATACTTCTTTCTTTATGGTGGTATTGAGAAAATAAAGCTATGTCAAAATTTCAACAGTGAATGTTTGTATTCATCTGACTCTTACACACATACATTGAATTCTATAGCAACGCTTTTCGAATAAATTGAGAACTGAAGAGATCGAAGATAGCACAAGACTAATGTAGTAACAATTACCATAACAACTAATAAATAATGATACTAGTAAGAAAAATGTGGCAGAAATTTTAAAAAAATTGTACAAACCCTTCTGGGAAACCCAATATAAATGCAAGAATAACTAAGATATTAAGGACGAGAATAATATAGAAACAAATACCAATACTTTGGAACACAAATGGAAACATAACGACAGAGAACAAATAAGGCTGACAAAATGAGAAATAAACTTGAGAAAAAAGACAAAAAAAATGTCAGTCACAATCATCATAGGAACAAGAAATATAAATTTTGGAGACTTGTAAGACATAAAATTGGTAATTTGGATTTTTAGTCATGGACGGGAGTGCAGTTCACATAAATTTTCCGACAGTAATCATTTTGTTATTTTTTTCAAAGATCAGTAATAGGGGGGAGGTTTCGAACAGTTCTCTGGCAAAAATATTCGAATACGTAAGTTCTAGTATAGAACAAAATAAGTCTATCTAGAACTCTACTGTTAAAACCCATATCACGATCGACTGTCGTTACTATCAATCCATATTTAGACCAAACAACGAAATCACAAAAATATGTCTCGGTGATAGCCATCCCCATTTGTACTTGGTACATATATAAATGTTCACTTCGGAGTGATATGAGGCCCTTTTCATCTTTAACCAAGCAGAAATGTCTCCTCTGTGTAGGGGTGAGGACGGTAGGAAATGTTGCTGGGTCGACATCTTTTAAAACATATGGACACTTCACTTCGACTAAGCCCCGAAGTCCATTTCTAATGACAATACCATCTGGACTACAGGCTAGACCAGGATATTTGCCATTAACGTAAAGACCTGTCTTCTCAAAGACAAATCCAGGAAAGAAAGTAGCCAAATAGAGACATTTGTAGTCGGCAAGAGCAGCCACTTCATTTTCTGAGCCATATTTCATCTCTTTTGTTTGCACATAATGCAATCCCCACATGTGACGTTGTAAGTAATGCATCATAGCTGCAACAAAGAAATGTGAAGGACATCAACATAATGAAATAATTCTAAATTATGTATTCTCAAAATTATGAGCTGGGCTAATTTTGCGTTTCCTTCAAGAATGGCCGAAACTCATTGTGCAGCATAAGAAGCTACGTGAGAATATCGCAATGTCAGTGAATTACTGAGGAATTATCTAATCAAAAATACCTTCTGGTTTCTGAAGGCCGAATGCAACTTTTGCCGTTGGTGCTGTCAAAAACAGCGATCTCCACTGGAACCATTTTGGGCTCTTATTTTGCTGTTCAGTCCCTTCGATCATTTTTGGTACGCGTTCCTGGGCGATGATATTCGATCGTAATTGAGAGACCTACAATGAGAGATTTTCAGTGTGTTAAATGAAATTGAATGGACGTGTCAGTATAACAAATAGAGCACTTCATTAACATTTAATTACTTGATCACGAAGAACTGTCAAATCATTAGCGGAATATTCGAAGTCGGCGTTATGAAAAGACAAAATAATTTGCCACAAAATTGGTCGTTCGCGAAATTGAAGTTCGGATAAAATATTATTAGCTTTTACGTGTGCTTCTTCCTCCCTCTGCTTCGTCGGCCTTGGATCAAAATTCGCTCGCAGTTGTCGTTTTTTCGATTGCTTGTAAAGCCCTTCGACAACTTTCTTCGGCGCGCGATTAGTTGTACCTTTGCCCCACTGTCGGGGTTTACTGGTACAACTTTGAGCGTCCAACCCATATTTGCTGATGTGTTTACGAACATACAGCAGTGAGGCCATAACGTGGCTACATCGGCCTAACGATTGTTGAGTACATTCACATGTCCCACTCACAACTTGTCCTGATGGTAAAGAAATGGAAGCCATAACGCGATAAATTTTCTTTTTCATGGACGATTTTACGCGACTCCGTATTAAATATATATTATTAGAGGTAGTGTCCATCACATCGCCGACATAGTCACTATCGACGTATTTTTCACCGCGACAAAACGGCTTGTCAGTGGCAACTTTATCAGCATCTTCGTCTTCGCTTCCACTATCTCTGCAGATTTACACGGATCGTCACAATACAAAGAGAAAATATTTCCAGATTGTTTTAAAATAAGGTTACTTACACAACTTTCAAATTTGGTACGGACTCTATGAAATAGTGGTACAGAGAACCGTCACTGAAGTACTCCGGCAATCGAGTAGAGGGGAACACACCCCAAACAATTGATGAGGAACTTGAAACATTTACAGGAACGGCTTTATGAAATTTCTTCAAGTACCACTTCCCTTCATCTACAGCGACATCAATTTCATTACCTCGCCCGGCTTCAACGCAATGACGACACCTTCAATACAAATAAGATTAAAGAATCAGAACGTAATAGGAATGCTTTTTGATGTACACCAACCAGAATAAGTACAATCATTTTAATTTACTATACTAACCGATCAACCAACATTTGCTTTGTACCACTCGTCGACAGTTTTCTACATTTCAACCATCTTCTGAGTTGAGTAATTGTATGCGATTCTATCTTTTCGTGTAAAAATTGGGCTCCAGGCACATCATTTTCTGTTAACGATGACATCCGTTTTCAGAAAAAGTACAAAATGCGATTATGCGAAGAAAATTTTCGAATACACCATTAATAACGCAATGACAATCTGTAATCTGCCGGTTTATTTGTCCACATAGTTCATTAGTTGTCCACGGCGCTACTAGCAGTGACGTCAAAAGTAAAATAGGCCATTGTATTCAACTGTTGTAATGGGTCGTAGGAATCACATAGGAACGGAACAATAAAAATAGTAGCCTCTTCATTATCGAACGTTCGAACGTTCGCAATAATAAATTTGATATGTTCAAATTGCAAGTTTATTTCATTTTAATGATTAGTGTTCAAATGACTAGGAATGGAACCAAACGTCTTAATTGCGATGGAAAAGAATGAGAGTGATGAAATATGAATTCTTGAAATTGGTCTAAATAATGTGAATGGTGAAGCGGTAGGTAGAGCAAAATATGAAATGAATGATCGTTGGTCGGTATCTAATTACAATGATTCTATAGTCTCCAATCTGAGTTTGTAGTTTTATTCGATAGAACGTGAAAAGCTAAGTGGAAAGTATGAGGTATGAACAGTTTGAATGAATAATTATCGAAATTTTATTATTTCAACTTGCAGTCTGTGTAAGGTACGTGTATTTAGTTTCTAGTACCAGTTATCTTATGCCTGAGTTAGAAGCCAAATATCATCGAAATCAATATTATTTCGCAATGCAATGTTTACAAAGATGTATTGGAATCGAATTTTTTGGTTTTGACTGTTTCTTATGTCTTTGCGTGTTCGCATTGATCAGCGTATTAATAAATTTGATTTTAGGGAATGTTCAAATTATAAATTTATTTTCCTTTAATAAATACAAATGAAACGAGACTTTTTACAATGCGATGGGAAACCGAAATGAATAATTGCAAATAAAAACCTAGGGAACAGAATGATTTAAAAGTCGATCATAGATCGCGAATGTGGTATTCCGGCTTTGTAGTCCGCAATTCAATTTTGAATTTTAATTTACCTATACTTTTAGATTCTAAGTATTTCTTTGAAGTTGACTACAAAGGTAGTATAATAATTACCTACATCGTTGGGTTTTGAGCAGACAAATGAAGTTGGTGGTGGTATTAATTAATCAAGGATTTCAATTCTAGGTAATGCTACGATTTGTGTTACTATTATTCTTATCTCATGACGAAAATATCAGCGTTATTTGTACTCAACAGTGGTTCCTTCAGGTTATTGAATAAATACAAATGAAACGAGATTTTTTATAATGCGATGGGAAACCGAAATGAATAATTGCGAATATAAACATAGGGAACAGAATGATTTAAAAGTCGATCATAGATCGCGAATGCGGTATCCCGGCTTTGTAGTCCGCAATTCAATTTTGTATTTTAATTTACCTATAACTTACTTTTAATTCTAAGTACTTTGCATTTGACTACAAAGGTAGTATAATAATTACATCGTTGCGTTTTGAGCAGACAAATGAAGTTTGTGGTAGTATTAATTAATCAAGGATTTCAATTCTATGTAATGTTATGATTTGTATTACTTATTATTCTTATCTCATGACGAAAATGACAGTTGTTGGAAGGGTGTAATATCAGAGTTATTTGTACTCAACAGTGGTTCCTTCAGGTTATTGCTTATTAATTGTTCAGTATTGGCTTTTACACATAGAATCGAAAAAATGTGATGTGAATTCTTGAAAACGTGGTTCTCACAATGGATGAAATTGAATACAAATGAAAGGGAATACCTTCCAACGCGATGGGAATATGAAATGAATACATAATTACAAATAAAAAAGTAGGAAATAGGATGATCAATAATTGATTGTGAATGCGATATCCTAGCTTTGTAATCCTCAATTCAATTTTAATTTGTACTTGGTCCTACTTTCTAGTTGGGTTTTAGCGCAGAGAGAGAATCAAATTAACACTAAAGACTGAATGATTGCTTAAAATAGGTAATAGCCAAAGACATCTGAGATCTGTGTACAAACCTCTTCCAGCTTGTTCTACAAGTTTCTTTTTGATACATACCATATACTCTGTTCACGTTAAGAAAGGATAGAAGTACGTACCTTGAGAATGGAACGCTCCAGGTAATTTTAATCAACCGTTCCGTTCTCGAGGTACATACTTCTATCCTTTCTTAGTGTGAATAGAGTATAATACATTTTTGTAATAATGATCAAATTCACGCCGACCCTAGTACTACGTAGCTCGCTACGTAGCTTGTTTTACTGTTAGTTCCGCAAGTTTTTTGAATGAAATATTTTTCGCTCGTTTTGTGATATGCGATTTTATTTATTAAAGTGGTTAAAGAATTGAAACAATAGTTTTGTTCAATCTACAGCTTCCCAAGATGGTAGCAGAACGATATGGAAACACGATCCAAGAGTAAAATCAAGGATTCACTGGAAACCGGCGACCGTCACCATTGTCACGATAAGCTGGGCGTGAAAGAACCTGAAAACAAGAAAAAGGATACCTAAAGAATTTGAAGAAACGATGACGAGCGAAAAACGATACATAAACGACGACCTTATATTTAAAGGGAAAAATTACGAAGAATGGCGATGGTGCCTAGAAAAAGTATTAGGTGAAAAAAATATACGATCGCTACTTTTTGAATCAGATGACGAAAAGAAATATATCGAACTGACCGAAAAAGAACGTTATAAAAGCCTCGCAAACTATTCAAGACAGCAAGACAAGGCTCAGGCAATTATTGCTGAACGCCTAGATTTCGCCATCATAAGAAGAATTCGGAAATGCTCTACTATTAGGCTAATGATTGAAAAACTTGACCAAGAATTTCGAACAACTTCAGCCATCGGCTTGATAAATAAGAGGAACGCGTACCTAACCATGAAGTTTAATGAAGGAGGAGACCTCCAAAAATATGTTGCAATACACGAAAAACCGTGCATTAGCCTATGAAGAAGCAGGAGGTAGTGTAACTGAGGAAGATCGAGTTATGAATTTACATTCGTCACTACCCGAAAAATTTGACCATGTTCTTAACTACTACCACCTATCGACAGAAAGCAAAAATTATGAAACATATAGGAAGATGCTTCTGGAAGCCTACGAGCGGCAAAGTCGTCGAGCACCACCATCTAAGATAGCAAGCAACCTAAATATCGATGGAAGCCAAAGAAGATCTGTACCAGCGTCGTCGAGTCACCATAAAACACCAAACCACACAAAGACATGTTTTACATGTAATCACGTAGGGCATGTGTTCACGGGATTGCCTTCAAAAAAAGAAATATGATGCTCCACCAAAATCCCAGGTCAGTGCAGCTACAAAAACAGATACCAACGATACAAAAAGCAAACCAGATTGGTCAAAGTTTAAAAATTTTTCGGATAAACCAAAATCGATGAATGTCAAATTATCACAGAAAGCGAAAGAAATATTGATGGAACTGGATAAAGAACCAGAAAGAAAATCAACTAAAGCTATGGTCGCGAAAGGAAAAAACGACGGTCTACCGGATGTCAAGCCTAAGGAGGACGAGCTGCAGCAGCTATGGGACGATTTTATTCAGTTTTTGATTGACTCGGGCACTCACTGCCATTTGGTTAATGATATTCGGCTTCTTCTCGATGTACAACCTGTTGAAGGTTTTGAAATCCTATGCGCCAACGAGAGTGCTCCTATTTTTGCAACTCATTATGGCAACTCATTATGGACGGATGAATCTGAGAACTGAAAAAGACATAGTGATAACATTAGAAAAAGTGTTTTTTGTCAAAGAACTAACACGTAATCTACTATCTGTATCGCGCGTTATGAGAAATTTTGAATATGGTGTCAACTTTCATAAACCTGTGGTAGATATTTCCGAGATAAAATCGGGTGATATTATTTTTACCGGATATGAAAACGAGGAATTAATGTATGTGAATTTTTTAAATGTAAATGTGAACAGCGAACGCGAAATACAGGTACCAAAAGCAATGGTCGCGAATATTCAGAAATCCCGAGACGATAAAAATAAAGAACTGTGCGAATTATATCACGCGAGAATGGGTCATGTTAGTGCAAAATACCTTCATATTCTTACCGAATGTGCCGAAAATGTACCGCGATTACAAATTAGTGATCAAATGTTCCGCGATTGTGAAACGTGTTTGAAATCAAAATCTACGCGACTACCACATAATACTCGTCCAACAAGACCTACGCAATCTTTTGAAATGATAGGGATGGACATTTACGATTTAGGAGAAAAATCATGCGATAAATTTAAAATTTGTGTTCTCTTTACAGATATTTTTTCAGGATATATTTGTATTGTTCCGATAAAGAATAAAAATGACGCAGCTATTGAATTTGCCAAGTACCACAAGCAAATACAGAATAAATTTGACGCGAGGATAGCTACATTGCGGTGCGACAAAGCAAAAGAATTTATCAGCGGCGATTTAGAAGACTACTGTTCACAATCCGGTATAACAATGGACTCAGGTATGCGTTATTCATCAGAGTTGAATGGTCTAAGTGAAAAAAAAAAATCGAATAGTTAATGAGAAAATTTGTTGCTTATTGTTTGATGCTAAATTGTCTACGGAATATTGGACCTACGCGATGGAGGTTGCTGAGTTTCTAATAAATCGAACCCCAACAAAGACAAACGAACTCACCATTACACCATACGAAATTGTCTACAAGAAGAAACCAGATACAAGTCGCATAAAAATCTTCGGAAGACCGAAAGAAGTTCGTCAACGAGAAGCTACGAAAGAAAAAAAGAAAAGTAAGAAAAATAATAATAGTAACGAATCACTGGTTTCAGGTGCAAAACTAAAGCCAGCAGCAGAATTAATGATACTCATAGGATACTCAGCAACTGGCTACAAGTTCCTGCAGATTGACATGAAAACGATCATAGAATCACGTGATATCAACTTCTGGTACGAGAAGAAACGATGGAGAGACGTCACAGTTGAAACCGGAACACCAGAATTTCGGCTCAAAAATTGTGATGCTGAAACTGTTTCTAAACCATAGGAAACGGAGAAAAATGAACAGATTAGAAATGAACACGCGTATGCCGTAGCAAATATTGCAACAATGAAAAAAAGAGAAAAATTTTTGTGTGAAAACATACCAAAGAACTATCGTGAAGCCATTAATTCTCAGAATAAAGAGAATTGGATAAGAGCAATGGAAAACAAATTCCAATCTCACTGGGAAAACAAAACCTGGTCCGTCGTTGACTATCCGGCGAAAGGTAAAAATGTTTTACACACTAAGTGGGTATACGATATTAAATTTGCGGTTACAGGTGAAGAAATTTCAAAAGCAAGATTGGTTGCCATAGGAGCCGCAGATAAGAACCAATATGAAGATAAGAATATCTACGCACCAGTATGCCCGATTGATATAATTAGACTTGTAATTTCAATCGCCCAAAAAATGAACTTGCGACTGAGGGCGTTGGATGTAACAACCTCCTTTAGATCTAGAAAAAAAATACGCGTTACGACTAAATAAATCAATTTATGGTTTGAAGACATCCAGCAAGTGTTGGTATACAACACTTAAACAAGAGATTGAAAAAATTGGCTATTTACCAACACAAGCCGAAAAATGCTTGTTCATCAAGAGGAGTCCATCCATCTCTCTTCTCGCGATTCACGCTGACGACATGATACTCGCAACTCAATCGGAAGACAATGCCGAGGAAACAGTTTCGCTTCTGAAATTAAGATTCAAAATGAAAGGAAAAGAAGATCCAAATGGTTATGTTGGGTTAGAAATCAAATATGAAGATGATTCTATCCAGTTGCATCAAAGCCAGTACATAAACAAGATGTCGCAAATTATGGGGGTCTGCAGTATGAACCCTGTTACTACACCCATGGAGCCGTTTCTTAAGATCGAAAAGAGTATGATCACGAATGAAGATGGAGAATATCGAACGATGATAGGGATATTACTGTATATCAGTCGTATATCAAGGCCTGATATTTCTTACGCAGTCAACACACTCTCAAGACATCAAGGCCGAGTAACTAACCAAATCAAAAGTTACGCTAGAAGAGTGTTGAAATACATCTACAATACGAGAACACTTACATTAAATTATTCAGCCAACGATGATGAACCAGTGCGATGTTTCTGCGACGCTTCCTACGCTCCCGATATATCCTACACTGAAGACAATCCTCAAAATATCAAAGCCAGCACCTATTCGATTAGCGGCTACATGGTATTCAATTATGGAAATCTAATTACATGGGGGACATCCAGGCAAAACATTGTCGCCACATCTTCCACTGCGGCCGAGGTGATTGCTGTGATGGACCACATTGACGAGTTCCTTATTCCCGCTGATTTGTTGTCTGAAATTATGCGAAAAAAGGTTATTTGTACTATTCACGAAGACAATCAGTCAGCAACGAAGATGCTCAAAGGATGTAAAAGGAAAAAAATGCGCCATATTATGATTAAAGCAGGTGGAATAGAAAACCTAATTAGAAACGAAGAGGTAAAAATTATCCAGACTCCTGGAAGTATGCAGATAGCTAATGCGATGACCAAGGCCCTGCCGAGAACCAAATTCATGGAGTTGAGAAAATATATGGTAGAAAGTATGGAATAAATGTAATAATTTTGATAATGAAACCAATAAGGGTTTTAGATAATTGATTTTGGGATTTATTATTCCTATCATAAGCATGTGATACCTAATTTCTTTTCTTATAATATTATTGGCCAATAGTAGTAAGTTTTTTTTTTCTTTTTTCTGATTATTGTTTTATTCGCCTGTAATAGCAAATAGCCACACTGTAGGGGGGTGTTGGACATACTTGAAGTAAACAGACTATTCAGTTGGCGACCGTGTTCGTTTAGCTAGAATAACCATTCTCTCGATCGTCCATGGTTCACTCTTATGCCCGTGAGCGCGCCACTCTAGCTCTTCCTTGGCATTATAAAAAACTCTTCTTTGTAATTCGGACGCTAAATTCCTTCTCGAACAAGGATTCTCGAAAATTCTCGAAGTAACGGTAATTAACGATATCAACGTGAGCAGGTCGAATACTGCCCGGTTTTTCAAATGCCGACAGGAGAAATATTGTAGGATATGTATCGAACCATCGTCGATTTCGCAAGCACGGTATAAGATGAAGAGGTAGTGACACGAACGTATTCTGACTGTGGTAAACGCTGTCCGTGATTTTGTAGTAGTTCTGAACATTCCGAGCGCAGCGCTCGTGATAAAAGTGATGGGTAATGTACAGAGTCTTATGGGAACGCCGCTACTTTCAAAAATTTATTGCAGGATCAGGAATCAGCCGATGCATTTCATATTTGGCATAAAAATACCATTTAATCTACTCTATAAAATTTTGAAAGAATCATCCTTCTAAGTAAATTCTTGGATTTTTTATAATCCTTGGAAATTTCATCAATACTTGGGTACCAACGGTAACGGCTCGGCGCAGGTGGGGTGTAGAAGGAACAGGGAAACAGCCCGAGTGTTTGCTGCAAACCTAGCGGAAGTTTGTACGTACAACTTCAAAACTGCGGACACGATTTTAGCGTTGTGTCATTACCTCTTCATCTTATACTGTGTTCGCAAGTCACCTGCTAAGAGTACAGTATTAATTGAAGCTTCGTCCGTGAACGTTGTGAACGTTTTGACCTTATGATCCTATGCTCGCATTCTCTGTATTAATTATTAGAGTTGAACGTTTAGTACAAATAAATGATCGTGTACGTTTTCAAATCTTTTCGTTCTAAATTAAATGATGATCAGTGCCTGACAAAAATAAAACCAGAATTCTGTAAATTTCAATTTTAGCCATATTTGACCATTTACTACATACTGTTATACAGTGTGGCCTTTTGACGCAATTCGATGTTGTTGTTTTTAGGGTCGGCGCAGGCGCTAGCCGACCGTATTGTAATCACTTTTTAGGGTCGGCTCGCGTCGCGGAAGCCGACCATATTGTAATCACTTTTTTCTTCCTCTGAGTTAAGACGCTGACGTCATGGTCGAGTGAGCCGTATGCTGTGTAGTTTCGTGTCTTTAGTTCTTTGTACCGTGTACGTACGCCTAGCCTAATGTGTTTTTGTGTTGTTTCTCCTATCTTGGATTGCGCCTTTGCATTCATCAGCGTATTAATAAATTTGATTCAAATTATAAATTTATTTTCGTTCTCATCTGAGAACAGTTAGTTTATTTATGATTATTATTGATTAATTAGCTAGCCGCTGCTGAGTAATTCGTTGTGATGACGAGAAGGAATGAAACAATAAAAATAGTAGCGTCTTGTCTTTATTATCGAACGTTCTCCAATTGAAAAGATCGACTAGGAATGGAACCAAACATCCTAATTGCGATGGGAAAGAATATATAGAGTAATCAAATGTGAATTCTTGTAATTATTCATTGAAGACTCGAATCTGTATTTATAATGTTGAAACGAGCACGAACGTTTTTCATGAACCTATCATTGGTTAAGCATTAAGGGTGTGCTTTGCACAGAAGAAACACGCATAAATATACAAGAATGTAGGTTGATTCCGAGGCGACTAATTATGATCCGCAAAATGAACCAATTGTTCTGAATTCTTTCGAAGTGTTAGGTGATAGTTTGATACAGATTTACATTGAATCAGAACTCGTAATATTATTCGGAACTGTCGTTATTAACAATTGAAACTTTCAAGCTTTTTTGTGCGTTGATAACGAGAGTTGTAAATAATATTAGGAAAGAATATAGATAGAGTAATCAAATGTGAATTCCCTGAAATTGGTCCAAACAATGTGAATGGTGCAGTGGTACTTAGACCAAAATCTAAAGTGAATGATTGTTAAGTATCCTGATCATAAAATCGGTATCTAATTACAATGATTCTAGTCTCCAATCTGAGTTTGTAGTTCTATTCGATAGAACGTGAGTACCTGAGTGGAAAGTATATGAGGTATGATGAACAGTTTGGATGAATAATTATCGAAATTTTATTATTTCAACTTGCAAGGTACATTTAGTTTCTAGTGCCGGTTCTTACGCCTGGTGTTAGAAGCCAAATATCATCTTACACAATCAATATTTTGCAATGTATACGAATATGTATTGGAATCCAAAAATTTTGTTTTGATGGAATGCCTAGTTGTTGGGCGTTTGTTTCTGTTTCTTTCTTTCTTTCTTGGGGTAAGTTCAGACGCTCGCGTCACGGCCTGTCCACGATGCAGTAAGGTGTGGTTATTTTTATGCGTTATTGCGTTTTGATTGTCTCATTCTGTCGTTTCATCCGCAAGTTTATGTAACTGAGATGGGGTAACCCGTCGGTTTACTGCCATACTCGGAGTAAGAGGCGAGTAAGAATGATGGCGAGGGACTTTTTGTACTTCTTGGACTTGAAAATATTTTAAACTGTTGGACTTGGAATTATTCTCCAATTGTTGGACTTTGAAATATTTTCATACTTCTCGGACTTGTAATAAAGTTTTTAATTTTTAATTCTTGGACTTGGAAATATTTTCAACTGTTGGACTTTGAAATATTTTCAAATTGTGGAACTTCAAAATATTAACAACTAGATTTTTCGAGGATAAGAAGTTATTAAGATATCTGAGATGGAAATTAACTGAAAAGCGAAAAGTTTGAAGCGAAAAGCGGTGACATGTTTTGGAAGTGAAAAGCAAAGCAAATGTTGGAAAAGCAAAAAGTATAAACTATATAGCAGAAGTATTTCAATTTTGCGCTTTTTAGTGAAACAAACGACGATCAGAAAAATTTATTGGATTTTTGACGAGTCTCTTTTGACTGAAATAAAGAAAAATTAATATTATAATCCGATTCAGGCCGACCCTGATACTATGTCGCCCGCGACATAGCTTGTTTATTTTTCTTCTTCTTCGTCTTCGGCTCAGTAGGGTACTATAGAGGGGGGTATGGCAATACGCCATTTTAGCAGCAAAAAGAAGGCTCTCAAACACGAACGCGTTCGCGCAGTGTCGCGGAATATTCGGCAGAGCCGGGCAACATCGATCACGTTCGTTTTCTCGCGATGCTGTGCGATACGCATTCGTACGTTAGACACTTCTTTTTGCTGCTAAAATGGCGTATTGCCATACCCCCCTCTATAGTACCCTAGGCTCAGTTAAGACGCTGACGTCATGGTCGAGTGAGCCGTATGCTGTGTAGTTTCGTGTCTTTAGTTGTTCTCTGTACCGTGTACCTACACCTAGCCTAATGTGTTTTTGTGTTGTTTCTCCTATCTTGGATTGGGTGTTTGCATTCATAAGCGTATTAATAAATTTGATTCAAATTATAAATTTATTTTCGTTCTCATCTGCGAACAAATAGTTTATTTATGATTATTATTGATTAATTCGCTAGCCGCTGCTGAGTAATTCGTTGTGATGACGAGAAGGAATGAAACAATAAAAATAGTAGCGTCTTGTCTTTATTATCCCACGTTCTCCAATTGAAAAGATCGACTACCAATGGAACCAAACATCCTAATTGCGATGGAAAAGAATATATAGAGTAATCAAATGTGAATTCTTGTAATTATTCATTGAAGACTCAAATCTGTATTTATAATGTTGAAACGAGCACAAACGTTTTTCATGAACCTATCATTGGTTAAGCATTAAGGGTATGCTTCGCACAGAAGAAACACGCGTAAATATACAAGAATGTAGGTTGATTCCGAGGCGACTAATTATGATCCGCAAAATGAACCAATTGTTCTGAATTCTTTCGAAGTGTTAGGTGATAGTTTGATACAGATTTACATTGAATCAGAACTCGTAATATTATTTGGAACTGTCGTTATTAACAATTGAAACTTTCAAGCTGTTTTGTGCGTTGATAAGGAGAGTTGTAAATAATACTTATTACGAGTTCTGAATTAATGTTAGGCTCTCATCTGGGAACAGTTAGTTTATTTATGATTATTATTGATTAATTAGCCGCTGCTGATTAATTCGTTACGATGACGAGAAGGAATGAAACAATAAAAATAGTAGCGTCTTGTCTTTATTATCCAACGTTCGCAAATTGAAAAGATTGACTACGAATGGAACCAAACGTCTTAATTGCGATGGAAAAGAATATAGATAGAGTAATCAAATGTGAATTCCCTGAAATTGGTCCAAACAATGTGAATGGTGCAGCGGACGTACTTAGACCAAAATCTAAAGTGAATGATTGTTGAGTATCCTGGTCATAAAATCGGTATCTAATTACAATGATTCTAGTCTCCAATCTGAGTTTGTAGTTCTATTGGATAGAACGTGAGTACCTGAGTGGAAAGTAAATGAGGTAGGTATGATGAACAGTTTGGATGAATAATTATTGAAATTTTATTATTTCAACTTGCAAGGTACATTTAGTTTCTAGTGCCGGTTCTTACGCCTGGTGTTAGAAGCCAAATATCATCTTAAATCAATATTTTGCAATGTATACAAATATGTATTGGAATCCAAAAATTTTGTTTTGATGGAATGCCTAGTTGTTGGGCGTTTGTTTCTGTTTCTTTCTTTCTTTCTTTCTTTCTTTCTTTCTTTCTTGGGGTAAGTTCAGACGCTCGCGTCACGGCCTGTCCACGATGCAGTAAGGTGTGGTTATTTTTATGCGTTATTGCGTTTTGATTGTCTCATTCTGTCGTTTCATCCGCAAGTTTATGTAACCGAGATGGGGTAACCCGTCGGTTTACTGCCATACTCGGAGTAAGAGGCGAGTAAGAATGATGGCGAGGGACTTTTTGTACTTCTTGGACTTGAAAATATTTTAAACTGTTGGACTTGGAATTATTCTCCAATTGTTGGACTTTGAAATATTTTCATACTTCTCGGACTTGTAATAAAGTTTTTCATTTTTAATTCTTGGACTTGGAAATATTTTCAACTGTTGGACTTTGAAATATTTTCAAATTGTGGAACTTCAAAATATTAACAACTAAATTTTTCGAGGATAAGAAGTTATTAAGATATCTGAGATGGAAATTAACTGAAAAGCGAAAAGTTTGAAGCGAAAAGCGGTGACATTTTTTGGAAGTGAAAAGCAAAGCAAATGTTGGAAAAGCAAAAAGTATAAACTATATAGCAGAAGTATTTCAATTTTGCGCTTTTTAGTGAAACAAACGACGATCAGAAAAATTTATTGGATTTTTGACGAGTCTCTCTTGACTGAAATAAAGAAAAATTAATATTATAATCCAATTCAGGCCGACCCTGATACTATGTCGCCCGCGACATAGCTTGTTTCTTCTTCTTGGTCTTCGGCTCAGTTAAGACGCTGACGTCATGGTCGAGTGAGCCGTATGCTGTACAGTCTCGAGTCTTTGGCTCTTGGCGTGTTATCATTGCATTTCGCGTTTCGATTGTATTCAACTGTTGTAATTAATTGTAATGGGTCGTAGGAATCACATAGGAACGGAACAATAAAAATAGTAGCCTCTTTATTATCGAACATTCGAACGTTCCCAATAATAAATTTGATATGTTCAAATTGCAAGTTTATTTCATTTTAATGATTAGTGTTCAGATGACTAGGAATGGAACCAAACGTCTTAATTGCGATGGAAAAGAATGAGAGTGATGAAATATGAATTCTTGAAATTGGTCTAAATAATGTGAATGGTGAAGCGGTAGGTAGAGCAAAATATGAAATGAATGATCGTTGGTCGGTATCTAATTACAATGATTCTATAGTCTCCAATCTGAGTTTGTAGTTTTATTCGATAGAACGTGAAAAGCTAAGTGGAAAGTATGAGGTATGAACAGTTTGAATGAATAATTATCGAAATTTTATTATTTCAACTTGCAGTCTGTGTAAGGTACGTGTATTTAGTTTCTAGTACCAGTTATCTTATGCCTGAGTTAGAAGCCAAATATCATCGAAATCAATATTATTTCGCAATGCAATGTTTACAAAGATGTATTGGAATCCAATTTTTTGGTTTTGACGGAATGTGAATATCGTTATAAGGGGGAGCTTGCTGGAAATACTTCTATAACTTGGTTTGATACACTGTACCTATACGCTAATATGACAGGTATACAGATAGATAGACAAAAGCTGAACATAATTCACAAAGCTTCTTCTATCAATTAATTGTTGGGCGTTTGTTTCTTTTACTATTTTTATGAAATGAGATTGTACTCAAGTGGAGGTTAGGTTAGTCTATTCAATAAAATGTGATTACGAGAGTATTGATGAATAGATTATATATATTTCATCAGAGATTGCTCAGCTCCCAACAAATTAGACGCGAGAGAGACTATTTCTAAGAACAATTCTACTATCTGCAAGTTATGAAATACAAATGAAACGAGATTTTTTACAATGCGATGGGAAACTGAAATGAATAATTGCGAATAAAAACGTAGGGAACAGAATGATTTAAAAGTCGATCATGGATCGCAAATGCGGTAAGTATCCCGGCTTTGTGGTCCACGATTCAATTTTGAATTTTAATTTACCTATACTTAGATCTGTACTTTGAAGTTGACTACAAAGGTAGTATAATAATTACATTGTTGTGTTTTGAGCAGACAAATGAATTTTGTGGTAGTATTAATTAATCAAGGATTTCAATTCTATGTAATGTTAGGCCTACAATTTGTGTTTCTTATTATTCTTATCTCATGACAAAAATGACAATTGTTGGAAGGGTGTAATATCAGCGTTGTTTGTACTCAACAGTGGTTGCTTCAGGCATTGACTATATACACTTCGTAAGCAGACGACACGTACAAACCTTTTGTTAAAAGAGTTGTCGTTTCGTTGGAAACTGCTACCTGAGTGCGCTGGATGTTAACCGTTGGTGCAAAGGAGAGAGAACATACATCCCTCTCTGTTACACCCACGTCTTAACATCTGGCGCGATCTGTTATTTGTTTCCAACGTGCGTCTGAAAACCGACAACATTTTAACAATAGGTTTGTACGTCTGCTTACGAAGTGTATATGTCACAGTGAAATTGGGAAATCAGTGAAACTAGGAAATTTCACGCGCGTTTCGTCCTTCATGTGTCGTGGCGTGTTTTTTGTGCACGTACGCGGTTACCAACATTATCTTCGAGCGATTCTTCAGCCTTGTGATCATTGTACGCACCGCGCCGTCGCGTTTACACTTCTGCACAATTTTGATACGTTTTATGTATATGTGAAATATGGTAACAAGTTCGAGCCCCGTACAAGCTTTTTTTTTTTTTTTTTTTCAAACCACAAAAATTGTTTTATTTTATTGTCATTAGGGAAAGTTGAACACACAAAATACTTAGGGTCACAATTGGTAAGAATCTTCATTGGAAGGAGACCAAAAAGTAAAAACTGACGCAGGAAAACGAACAATGACTACATCAACATTTAAATTAGACTCAGAAAGAAACCATAAATAGATTGATAGAATCAACATTCGAGTTAGACCATGGGAGAAACCATGAAAAAATTGATGGAATCAATTGTTTGAATTAGACTAAAGAAGAAGCCATGAAAAATTAGTAGAATCAAAATTTGGATTAGATTCAGGGAGAAACCATAAACAAATTAATAGAATCAACATTTGGGTTAGACCGAGGAAGAAACCATAAAAAATAGACTCAAAGAGAAACCATAAATAAATTGATTGAATCAAGATTTATAAGTTAGACCAACGGAGGAACCATGAATAAATTGACAGAATCAACATTTGAATTAGACCAAGTAAGAAACCATAAAAAATTGATAGAATTGACATTTTAAATTAGACTCAGAGAGTAACCATAAATAGATTGATAGAATCAACATTCCAGTTAGACCAAGGGAGAAACCATAAAAAAATTGATGGAATCAATATGTTTGAGTTAGACTAAAGAAGAAACCATAAAAAATTAATAGAATCGAAAATTGAATTGGATTCGGGGAGAAACCATAAATAAATTAATAAAATCAACATTTAAGTTAGACCAACAGAGAAACCATGAATAAATTGATAGAATCAACATTTAAATTAGACCAAGTAAGAAACCATAAAAAATTGATAGAATTAACATTTAAATTAGACTCAGGAGATTTATGGTTTCACCTCAAGACCGATCCAAATTTTCATTCTATCAATTTTTATAGTTTCAGTGCGTCAGCGCAATTTGCTACGTAAAAAGAAAAAAATATTCTATGCAATTCGAAATTCGATGGCAGCAGTATGCCGTGCAACAATTAATAATCTCTATCTTCTTCCAGCAATTTCATTTTCTCCCCTTTTTGGTGAATGAAAAATAATTTCAAAAATGAATTATTTCAATGATACGTAACTACATTTCATGTAGACAAATGGGCAAAAAATGTGCAATGCATTTTAGCATTAAGAATGCCGGCGCGGCGTTCGACATTCACATGGCAATAGCTGCATTTTAAACTCGTGTTGATGTTCCAGCACTCGTGGCCAAGTGGTCAAGCGCGCGGATTCGTACGTAGAGAGTTTCAATCATATGCAGAGTTCCGGAGGTCGACATACGTGTAAGATCACACATCACCCGAATGCAGAGACGCAATGGAGAAACACAGAAGAAAGAGAGAAAGACAGAGAGGGAGAGAGAGAGAGAGAGAGAGGGCGAGAGAGAGAGACACCGATAAACAATATTTTTTTTTTTTCATTCTCTCTTTTATCCATTTTCGCTTTTGTGTACGCCTAATTTTCACGCAAAGCAAGAAAACACGCTCGTATATTACGCGAAATGCGTCGAGTTTCCCAATTTCAGTGATGTCTCAATTTCACTGTAACATATATAGTCAATGCTTCAGGTTATTGCTTATTAATTGTTGAGTGTTAGCTTTTACAAATAGAATCAAAAAGATGTGATGGGAATTCTTAAAAAGACAGTTCACACAATATGAATGAAATTGAATACAAATGAAAGGGAATGTCTTACAAGCAATGGGAATATGAAATGAATAATTACAAATAAAAAAGTAGGCAATAGGATGATCAAAAATTGATTGTGAAAGTGATATCCTAGCTTTGTAATATCAGTCATTCGCCGACCCTCGTAACAGCTCGCCCGCGGGCTGCTTGTTTTACTGTTAGTTCGGCAAGTTTTTTGAATGAAATATTTTTCGCTCGTTTTGTGATATGCGATTTTATTTATTAAAGTGGTTAAAGAATTAAAACAATAGTTTTGTTCAATCTACATCTTCTCAAGAGTTATTTGTAGATCCGCCATCATACTGGTCGGTAGATGGTTTCTCATATTATACACCACAGTTAGTAGTGTTATTAATTAGTAGCCAGTAATATCTGTATGTATTATGTTAGGAGCACGGTATAAGATGAAGAGGTAATGACACAACGCTAAAATCGTGTCCGCAGTTTTGAAGTTGTACGTACAAACTTCCGCTAGGTTTGCAGCGAACACTCGGGCTGTTTCCCTGTTCCTTCTACACCCCACCTGCGCCGAGACGTTACCCTTGGTACCCTAGTATTGATGAAATTTCCAAGGATTATAAAAAATCCAAGAATTTACTTAGAAGGATGATTCTTTCAAAATTTTATAGAGTAGATTAAATGGTATTTTTATGCCAAATATGAAATGCATCGGCTGATTCCTAATCCTGCAATAAATTTTTGAAAGTAGCGGCGTTCCCATAAGACTCTGTACATTACCCATCACTTTCATCACGAGCGCTGCGCTCGGAATGTTCAGAACTACTACAAAATCACGGACAGCGTTTACCACAGTCAGAATACGTGTCACTACCTCTTCATCTTATACCGTGGTTAGGAGGCATGTTTTAGAGGTAAGATAAGCATAGTACAAAGTACTTGCTCATCTTCAACACCCCCTCCCATGCCGATGGATGAAAGATATTACAGGAAGTAGTACAATAAACAAATCAAGAAGAAACTTCTGATTGTACAAGGACTGTTTTAATTGTTTTATAATATCCAAAAATGCTTTATATTTAGAGTAGGTTATTGAAAAATGAAAGAAACATAAGTTACATCGATTTGTAATTAGAACTAGATTGGTACACCTTAAATTTATATGTGCACAAGTATATAATTTAAGAAACACTCCCTATAGATTAGACGTATTCATTCTAATCGCAGGAAGGTTCATTAAATTGAACCTGTGTTAATAGCTGAGTTTGCAGCTTCAGAAAGGTATCGGATGGCAGTGGTTTTGTAAATATATCTGCCAATTGTTCTTTCCCAGACACTTTAAATGCTTTTAATAGATTATTTTCGAATAATTTTTGAAAATCCAGGTACTTTTTCTCTACATGACGAAGACAACCGCGGGACATTTTTGTTGTTTGTATTATGCAGCCATTATTGTCTTCATAGAGAGGAATTGGAAAAAATGTTTTTACATAATATAGTTTCTTCTATTAGTCGACCAATGAAAAGAATATCATGAGCGGCGTCAGTAATTGCCATGTATCCTGCTTCAGTCGTAGATTCAGTATGGGTTACTTGTTGACGAGAACGCCAAGCAACTAGATTGCCATGATAACAAATGAGGTAGCCTGTTGTGGACTTACCCGTTTTCCTATCATCACAGAAGGATGCATCTGCATAAGTGTCAACTACATTAGGGTTACTTTGATCATATTTGAGACCAAGATTTAAAGTAGGGCTTGTAACCGATACATCTTGAAACGGTTATAGGTCACGGTTATAAAATGGTCAGGAACCTGAAACGGTTATTGGTTATGGTCACAAAACAGTCAGGGACCTGAAACGGTTAACGGTTATCCGTTAAATCCGCGACTGAAAACGGTTATAACCGATTTTTTTTTTTGTATTATATTGGTTATAGCGGTCAACGCTCAATTGCTCAAAAATCATTCCTGACATCCTGACAAAAAAAAATATTTAATGAGGACGTATCTGTAAAAAAGGCCTCTGCAAGGAAATATTGAACATAGAAAAACGAATTTGAAGTTCTGAGTGGATATAACTTCATATCAATAAGTTCAATCAAAAATAGTGTAAGAACAAAAATTGAAGAGCAACTCTTTTTCTATAAGATGCAATAATACTAGGGATTGTCAATCTGTTGAATATTGAATCCAGAGGAAGCAGGGGAGAAGAGGTGACGCGGAGGCCCTTCTTACAGAGATGAGTAAAATGCCATACAAAAAAAGAAAGAAAGGGAAAAGATCGGCAATGAACTGAAACGTCTAAAAATCATGGTCTCCGCGAAAGGGCCTCCGCTCGACGGACGCCCTGTTTACAGATACGTCCTCATATGCTGGGATTCATTGTTACCTATTTTATTTTGTATATGGTATTTGATGTGCTGAGATTTATCATTAATTCATTATTATAAGCGGAATGGGGAGTTTTGAAGTAACTTGTCAAGATTTTTTTGTTTTAAAATACACATGGGAGGTGTGTTCTAAACTCTGATACTGATAAGATCAAGACAAGAACAAACGAGGTCAAAGAATAAAGTACCGCGACTGAGTCTTGTACAAAGACAAATGATACGTGATGAACAATGTAGAGAAGTGGTTTTCTTTCACTAGTGCATGACGTTCAACTTTGTGGATCGTTTTGGACTTTCCAGATCTTGAAAAATTGCAACTTGGAGAAGAATAGCTTCCATGTTACACTTCAGGGCTACAGGCTATTTCTCTTGATCAAAAGAGAGTTGCAGAAAATTTCCTAACAGTTATAACCTTTAACCGAAATGTTGAATCTGTTATAACAGTTACAATTGATGAAGACTTTCTCTGAAGAGGTTAATAGTGAAACGTTTAACGGACAAAATTTTGTTTTGGTTATCGGTTATAACTGTTACCTATAAACTGTTATTTTCCAAGCCCTAATTTAAAGTGCCCCTTAAGTAGCGAACAACCCGTTTTATCATAGTATAATGGGTGGAAGATGGTTCATTCTGAAAACGTGCTAAGAAATGCACAGCAAATGTAATATCCGGTCGGGTAGTGTTTGCAAGAAACAGGGAACCCAACTGCCCTGCGATAGTTAAATGGTGTTTGAATAGTTTGGGTTTTATCGTTCATGCTGTTTTTGAGAATGGGTGACTGAATGCTATTACATTCTGCATATGGAATTGTTTTAAAATAGTTTCAGCATACCTTTTTTGATTTATTAAAATATTTTTATTCGAGTCAATTGATATGTCAATTCCCAAAAATTGAGTAGGAAAACCAAGTATTTTAATATCAAATTCAGTGGAGAGGAGGTCTGCAGTAGCTTTAATTTGCAGGTCATCCTCGCAGGCAATGAGTATGTCATCAACGTAGCATAAAAGTAAAATTTTAGTTTTATTTTCAGTTTTAGTGTAAAAGCAGGATTCTCGGCAACTTTGTTCGAGGCCGTGTTCGCAAAGAAAAGCATCCATTCGTTGATACCAACATTTAGGAGATATAGCTAACCCATAGAGGGCTTGATTTAATTTAGCAATCTGCGTTTTTGGAACACCTTCCACTCCCGGGGGAAGTGAAATGTACTTTGGTCGATCAATGGAGGCATATAAGAATGCCGCTTCAACATCGATTTGTAAGACTGATAATTTAGCAAATGAGGTATGAGCAAAGAACCATCGAGTGGAGTCCATACTTGGGGTAGGGGACGTCTTATCAGCTGTAGAATAAACTTCACTGTCTCAACACCCTATAGCCACAATTCTTGCTTTCTTTTTCCCGTCAGATTTATGGCAGAATAACCATTTTACTGGAACAACTGGGATTGATTTCTCGTGGGGTACTACTGTCCATACTTTGTGTTTATACATACAGTTGAGTTTATCTTGAATTGCAGCTTTCCACAGATAAGCATTGTCACCAGTGGTAGCTTGTTTGTAGGTAAGTGGTACAAGAGTTAAATCAAGAAATTCGTTATCAAATTGCCCAATTTCAGATTCATAGGCTGATGGTAACTTACACGATTTAATAGGTATGGGAAGAGAGCTGTCATCCCAGTCAAAATCTAAGGTTTCTTCAATAATTTCTGAGTCTTCTAACATAAGAGAATCACAGTCAGAGGACAATGGAGTATCATGCAGAGCATGTGCTGTAGACAAAGAGTTAGCAATATGAGGATCACACGCATTCTCTATTGTATCATTAACAGGAATAAATTCAACGGAATTCATATCCTGAATATGATGAAAGAGATCTTTGTATTTAACATCTTCATTTATTCCTACAGAACACACGTCTGAAGTCTTTTTGGTTTTAGGATTATAGGTTGTATACCCAGTATCTCGAAATCCTACTAAAAATTCAACTGTAGAGCGAGGGAAAAATTTATCACCAGGCGCAATATTTTCATCATAAACGCAAGTTTGAGAACCAAAAGTTTTGAGATTTGACAAATCAGGTTTCTTATTAAAAGCTAATTCAAATGGTGTCAAGTAATCAAGTGCACTGTGAGGCGTGCGATTGTATAAGTAAGTCGCTGTATCAACGGCAAAATTCCAAAAAGATAGTGGAAAACCTGAAATTATGAGTAGTACTCGTGATCTCTCCTCTAGAGTTTGATGAACCCGTTCAATCAGACCATATTATGCTCATGAGTGTATGGTTCAGAAGTGACATGTTCAAGGTCATACTTACGTAATATTTTTAAAGTTTCATTGCTAGTAAATTCAGATCCAGAATCAGATCTGAAGGTACAAAAATAGGGTTTCTCAGGAAATATTGTTTTTAATTTCCTTAGAGAGAGATCGAGCTATTCTTGTGTTTTTGATTTTAAGGCATGTGTTTGGAGATATCGAGTAAAGTCATCTAAGATGGTTAATAGGCCTATATATCACTCTCTTTTCTGAAATGAAGGCTGCGTTACAAATATTAGATCAGCGTGAATAATTTGACAGGGATACATAGCACGTTCCCTATCCTTGTCCAATAATTTACAAGTCACCATGGCAAGACTACAAATTTCACACATTGCCAAAGTTTTATTAAAAATAAATGCTGGTACTCCCAGAGCACATGTTTTTAATCGATTGAGGTAGGGAGCAGAGATGTGACCAAGTCGATCATGCTATTTGACCCCCACCTGCTTCAAGGTCTCTATTTTCTGTGGAGTAAGCTTTAAATTTTTCTTTTTACGTGTATCAAGTCGTTTAATTTTAATATTCTTTGGTAACAAAATAGTACCACTACCAGTAAATAATTGTAAATTAGTTTTCTTGGAAGATTTTGTTTCAAGAATGTACGTGCGGTCTTCTTTGACAAGAATTATTTTTTCAATTTCCTCCGACAATCTGCGAACAATCAAACCATCCAAAACATTCAAGGTTACTGAGGTACCTATTGAATTGTGTATTTAAAGCAGAAACGCTCAGAATTGGCTGAGTTAATTCTTCAATCAGTTGAACATTTTTCAGAATTAATATATGATGCGTTAACTCATTTTGAATCAGAATAGGTAAAGAACCGAAGCCAGGAGAGTAATTATTCTCTGTTTTAATGGCTAGGTCAATCAATTTGTCTTGGTTGTTTATATTTTGTAAGATTAATTAGTAGTTCCCAATCACGGTATAAGATGAAGAGGTAGTGACACGAACGTATTCTGACTGTGGTAAACGCTGTCCGTGATTTTGTAGTAGTTCTGAACATTCCGAGCGCAGCGCTCGTGATGAAAGTGATGGGTAATGTACAGAGTCTTATGGGAACGCCGCTACTTTCAAAAATTTATTGCAGGATCAGGAATCAGCCGATGCATTTCATATTTGGCATAAAATTACCATTTAATCTACTCTATAAAATTTTGAAAGAATCACCCTTCTAAGTAAATTCTTGGATTTTTTATAATCCTTGGAAATTTCATCAATACTAGGGTACCAACGGTAACGTCTCGGCGCAGGTGGGGTGTAGAAGGAACAGGGAAACAGCCCGAGTGTTCGCTGCAAACCTAGCGGAAGTTTGTACGTACAACTTCAAAACTGCGGACACGATTTTAGCGTTGTGTCATTACCTCTTCATCTTATACCGTGTTCCCAATCAGCAATAGCATGATGGGAAGCATTTGAGTCAACTTCAAACCTAATTGCAATATCAAAATTCTTAATTAAATTATCAACATTTGTTATACTAGAACGAGAAATAAAAATAAAGTGATCTTTGTAACGTTTTGCCGGTATTTCCTTTTTTCCTGATTTTGTTAGGTGATTAGAAATATATAAATCTGTGGATAAATTGGAATCATTATTTACATTACTAGAAAAGGTAGCACTGTCGAGTTTATGACTGGTGATGAAATTATTATCAAGTTTTGAACATGGACTACACGGACTTTCAGGATTTTTATTACCAATATTAAGTTGCATTGATTTAATTTTAGTTTTCTTACCTTGTTTACATTTGTTTGGACCGTGTCCGAAAAAGAAGCAGTTGGTGCATAACTTCTTGTTGTAGGGGCACTCACTAGCCTTGTGAAAGTAGGTATTACACTTGCCACATTTGAGCTGAGATTTCTCTTCTGCCGATAGTTTTGGAATCTTTGCCCGCTGATCAAGAGAATAGAGATCCTCCATGTTGACTCGTATTTTGCCTTCCAACAGGTCTATGAGAGATCGACGTTTTGGTTCAGTATTGGAGCCATGTTCCCGGCTTTCTTCTGTTGGATTATAGGGATCCTAGGACGTTTCTCAGTAAAATTATTGTAGCCTTGATCATTCTTCCCATTGTTGTCATCAATTCTTTTACGTTTTTTCCAGGTCTCTTTTTGGTAATTTACGATTTGTATTGAAATTAAGAAATCTTTCTTTTCGGATGTCCATTGTCGGAAATTCTTTAGGTAGGGAAAGGATTATATTATAAAATATAGTGTATGGGTTATCCTTCCCTTCCGGTTCAGTGTCAATCATGGACAGAAATTGCTGGATCAACATTTCTTCATCAAAATCATTTACAAAGCGCGTCGGACTGTGCCATGGACAAAAAATGAGTCTCTATTGTCTCATTTCTAAGCAAATATTTTTGGTGAGTTTCTGATCTCCATAGATTAGAGATAGTTTTTGATACGCTTCAAACGCCATTTTTGTTCCATTAAGGATGTACCAATTTCAGAGTTTACTGTTGCAATAATGTATTGAAGTGTTTGTGCGTCGCGAATATGGCGGTTTTCTTCTGAAACGGACATATCACCGTTCTCACTTTGAATGTAAGCCAACAAATTCTGTGATCTCAAGCCTGTTTCCAATTTTGCATTCCAGATTTGGAAATTTGGACTACCCGATAATTTTTCTTCCTTTAAATAATTAGGAAGGGAAAAATTTGGCTGCTGAAATCGTGAAGAGCCTGGTAAAGAGCTAAACAGATTCATGAAGTTGGCGAATTGCATCTGTAGCGCAGTTTGAACAGCGCTATTTATTCGTTCATTTATCAAGTCAGTATCTGCAGGAGTAGCGCTAAGAATTTCGTCTTCAATATCATTAGGCGTTTTACCTGGAGGTGAAGTATCAGTATTACCGGTATTTGTTGCTATTTGATTCCCGTTCATGGTATTCGTTAATGTTGAGTTTGTGGTTTCAACAGATTCCTTTTCGCAGTGTTTACCATCCGGCGGTAGTTCTCCGGTTCCAGGCATTGGAAAGGAGGAATTCAGCTAGTGCAAGATGAATAAACAAAAATAAAATGACTCCTTTTTCTTTTTTTTTTCTTTTTTTTTTTAAAAGCGGAAAGACTAGAGATATATTTTTTAAAACAAGCAATGCGGGATGCCCATGACCCTGTTATAGGGGACTGGTCGGTAGATGGTTTCTCATATTATACACTAGAGTTAGTAGTGTTATTAATTAGTAGCCAGTAATATCTGTATGTATTATGTTAGGAAGCATGTTATAGAGGTAAGATAAGCATAAAGACGTATGTTCCAAATAAGAGTGCTCGCTTTTGATAAGCAATCGCCCATATGCGCTGTTGTCGAAAGCGGGCACTCTTATTTGGAACGTACTTTAGTACAAAGTACTTGCTCATCTTCAACAGGTGTGAACCGTTATTATTTTTTTTTAGGATTCCGCTTCCATTTGTTCTTCAACTGAATCGCCGGATCCGCTTCCTCTCGGTTCTACTTCCAAGCAGCAATTGCCGGATCCACTTCCTTCCGGTTCCGCTTCCAAGGAGCAATTGCCGGATCCGCTTCCTTTTGGTTCCGCTTCCAGGGAGCAATTGCTAAATCCGCTTCCTTTTGGTTTTGTATATTGATAAAAGAATCTTTCAGGAATTGCGCTAAAAAATTATGGTTATCCTTTGAAAAAAGGCACAGAATTTTGGTTATCCTCTATTTTGTAGGGGATATCCGCTATTTTTCACATACGAAATATTGGTTACAGTTCTTTGGCTAGATTTCAAGATCCGCTTCCGTTTGGTTCCGCTTCTAAAGACCATTCTCCAGATCCGCTTCCTTTTGGTTCCACTTCCAAGCAGCAATCGCCGGATCCGCTTCCTTTTGGTTCCACTTCCAAAACCCGAAAATTCAGGTCCAGATTCCGGATATCATTTTGGATAGCAATTCCGGTTCACACCCCTGCTTGAAACTAAAGGTGATTTTTTAGTTTTTCTTAAATTTCTCCAAAAATAATGAATTTAGGCGTGTACTCGTGAGGAACAAAATTGAAGAGCGGAAAATTTTCTTTCAGATAAAAATATTTTTGAGAGATTTAAAAAAATTCAAAAATTTTGTGCGATGCTAGCGCTGCCCGATCTGAATCAATGGAATATTCTCCTCCTGTGTAGGAGCCATATTGATTATGATGAGGGAAGGTACAGACATGTAATGGAGTAACGGAAACGTTATGCGTCTGTACCTTCCTCATCATAATCAGGGCTGGGCACGGATTAGAAATTTGCAAACCGTGATCCGTATTCCGATCATTTTTCTCCTGCGCTTTTTGATCCGCAAATTATTCGGATCATTTTTTCATTTGAATTCATTTAGATCCAAATCATTTTGAATGAGAATGATCCGCGGATCAAAAAACAAGCTACGTAGTAATAGGTTCGGCGTATATCCCCATCCACGGCCTACTTTATATAAGGCCGGAATGTAGGAAATTGCAACAGTGCAGTGGATTCGTTCGCGATAGACGTTTCGGTGTTCGGACGGTGTGGTTAGGTTGTAGGAGGTTGTACCGCACTTCGTCCCCTATCTGATTAACTGATCATAACTCCTTGTATATCGCACCAATCGTACTGAAATTGGGCTCAAAAAATCGGAAATTGTTTGCTCTTCAAATTAAATTCTCTTCATTTTCTTTTGAAAACCGCGTTTTATTAGCATACGAATGAACTTTTTCATTTTTTCCCGTAAGCGTCCATGTAATTCTGTATCCACCGATTTTGAAGTGCGACGTTGTGACTTCGCTACATTCCGGCCTTATATAAAGTAAGCCGTGCCCCATCGCGTTGTAAGACATTCCCTTTCAATTGTATTCAATTTCATTCATATCATTTGAACCAATTTCAAGAATTCACATCACATCTTCTTGATTCTATATTTCTATTTGAGAAAGCTAACACTCAACAATTAACAAGCAATAACCTGAAGTAACCCAACTGATATTACACCCTTTCAACAATCGTAATTTTCGTCATGAGATAAGGATAATAATAACACAAATTGTAAAATCGCATAATTGAAATCCTTGATTAATTAATACTACCACAAACTTCATTATTTAGTCTACTCAAAACCAGGGGTGTGAACCGGAATTGCTATCCAAAATGGTATCCGGAATCCGGACATGAATTTTCGGGTTTTGGAAATGGAACCAAAAGGAAGCGGATCCGGCGATTGCTACTTGGAAGCGGAACCAAAAGGAAGCGGATCTTGAAATTTGGCCAAAGAACTGTAACCAATATTTCATATGTGAAAAATAGCCGATATCCCCTAAAAAATAGAAGATAACCAAAATTCTGTGCCTTTTTTGAAGGATAACCGTAATTTTTTAGCGCAATTCCTGAAAGATTCTTTTATCAAGATACAAAACCAAAAGGAAGCGGATCCAGAAAGAAGCGGATCCGGCAATTGCTCCTCGGAAGCGGAACCGGAAGGAAGCGGGTCCGGCAATTACTGCTTGGAAGCAGAACTGAAAGGAAGCGGATCCGGCGATTCAGTTGAAGAACAACTGGAAGCGGAATCCTAAAAAAAAAATAATAACGGTTCACACCCCGTGCTCAAAACCCAACAATGTAATTATCATACTACGTTTGTAGCCAACTTCAAAGTACTTAGAACTAAGTAGGTATAAATTGAAATTCAAAATTGAATTGCGGATCACAAAGCTGGGATACGGCATTTGCGATTTATGATCAACTTTCAAGTCATTCTGTTCCCTACGTTTTTTTTTTATTTTTTATTTTTTTTTGGCCGCCCAATCCGCACGTTTGCGGTGGGGGTAGTTTATTTTCCTATTGGCCCCTGACTGAGTTTACAATATCAGTGCTCAGTGAGGGGCAATGACTGTAATATCTTATTTATTTATTTTTTTAAAAATAGTTTCCATATAAGTAGTCTAGTCTATTATGACCATCCTCTACCAAGTGGTGTATTTGTGACAGCCATCGTTTGGCCCTACGTTTTTATTGGCGCAATTATTCATTTCAGTTTCCCGTGGGTTCGTGGAAAAGTTTGTGCTCCTCAGTTCACATTTAATTAATCATATTTTATTGAATACACTAACCAACCTCCACTTGAGTACAAACTCATTTTGTGGAAGAAACAAACGCCCAACAACTAGGTAATTGATAGAAGAAGCTTTGTGAATTACGTTCAGCTTTTGTCCATCTATCTGTATAGGTATCTGTCATATTAGCGTATACCGTGTATCAAACCAAGTCATAGAAGTATTTCTGACAAGCTCCTCCTTTTCGCTAATAATAACAAGATTCACATTCCATCAAAACAAAATAATTCGATTCCAATACGTCCTTGCATACATTGCAAAATATTGATTTAAGATGATATTTGGCTTCTAACATCAGGCGTAAGAACCGGCACTAGAAACTAAATGATGTAGGTACCTTATACTGCAAGTTGAAATACTTGATAAAATTTCAATAATTACTCATCACAACTGTTCATACCTCATATACTTTCTACTCAGGTACTCACGTTCTATCAAATAGAACTACAAACTCAGATTGGAGACTAGAATCATTGTAATTAGATACCAATTTTATGATCAGGATACTCAACAATCATTCATTATATTCCTCTTCGTTCACGTGACGTCACTAACTGCTAACATCCAGCAATTTTGATCGATAGTGCGCGATATTCTGCGATAGTATCGCAGAATTTTGCGATAGTATCATGCGATGGTGCTTAGAACGTTATCGACTCCCATAAGAATACACAGGGAACATTTCAATCATGTGTTAGTATTTCAAAATGAGAAATAAATAAGGAATTCAACGTTGATAATCAAGATCTGGAAGATCTCAAGTATTTGAGAATGTATTTTTCGTTTCTCACTTTATTCTTCTATTCAAATATGAGCAAATGATCGAATTCAATTTTTCTTCTTATGGAAAAGTCCGTGTAAAAAAAGTTTGTTTACTTTCCCTATGCACCATCGATCACAAATCTCGAAATTATTTTGAATACAACGATGCTGTGACGTAGGCGTGAACGAAGAGGAATCAGAATTAAATAAACTTGCAATTTGAACATATCAAATTTATTGTTACATCAATCTTTTCAATTTGCGAACGTTCAATAATAAAGACGCTTCTATTTTTATTGTTCATTTCTTGTCGTTGTTGTAACTAATTAATCAGCAGCGGCTAATTAATCAATAATAATCATACAGAGAACGAAAATACATTCCTTTATAATTTTAGTCAAATTTATTAATAGGCTGATGAATGCAAACACGCAATCAAGGATAGGAGAAACAACACAAAAACCAGATAGGCTACGCCTAATTAACATAGTATCATACAGTCATCATCTAAATAAAAATACCCATAGTTCTTGAGATAAATCGATTCTTTTTTTTTTAAAGCATTGTTACTAAAGATACCGCTGACTTGACCAATGTGTCAGGCGCAGGTTATACTATAATCATCTGTTCTGTTTTAACAAGCGTCTCATGGAGAGTTGGCCATCTAGTGTCCAGGCGTTGATTCACGGGGGAGGGATGGGGAAATTTCATCCCCCCCCCCTCCCAGGAAAAAAAAACAAAACAAATCAAACCAAAAAATAACAGAAAATCTGTAGTATTGAAGAAAATATAAAAAAAAAGAGGTCCTTTAGACTTTTTTTTGGATTATTTCCTCTCCCAAAGTGATTGTCTGGATCCGCGCCTAATTTTCTTCATGTATGGGTGATTTTACCTGCTCTCTGGCATCCTCACTCCCCTAGTGAAGTTGCAACTTGAGACCACATGAGAGATTGTCAGCAGAACTAAAGTCTGAAGCAGACAAGTGCGCTCTCGGTCATACTGTGTAGTACTCGAGTATCCTTGTCCTTATAGGTATATCTATGTGTTCTATGTCTGTTACGCATAAATACATCCGCTGTTCATTTCGGGTCAATGACGTCATACATTTTATAAGACTTACTGATACGAACGTACCAGTGCCACCAATGTTGTAAATTTGAAAGTGCCACTTAATGCAAGGTCCACCAGTATGCCAAGTATGATTGAACAGAAAAAAAAAGTAAATAATATAATAGAAATTGTTTGAAACACGATGTCATTGCAAACATTTCTTTTTCTTCCTAATTTTGTTTATTATTAAAATTATTAGCTTGTTGATTCTCACAATGGCGCCATTTTCTTTCAGCTCGATACCGACTGCCGATATCCGGCAGTCGTTTGGATTTCGTATCCAAGTTCTTTCATATTACTAGATAAATTTATGTGAAATCGGATGCCGTATTAGCTACAGCCCATCACATCTGGTATAGATGCATGTACGTCCACGCCTTGTAATAATTAGTAAGTTATTTTAATGATTCGAAGAATCAACATTCATCATTCAATACTATTACTTTTAGGAAACAACTCGCGCGATACCTGCAGTCGTTTAGATTTGACAACCAATCAAGCGAACACCAGATGTATAATCCATTTAAGTGCACGCGTACAAGAAATGCAAAACAGTTGACAAAATTATGCGAGATTGATGTTTTAGTTTTGGTACACAAACATGTACGTCCAAGAAATGGTCCAAAATATAGATAGCTCGTAAGTCTACAAAAGTTATTAATAATTGGCCTTCGATATCAAGTATTGATTGTAATCCTTGAATTAAAGATGAAAATGCATACCTCAACACCTACGGTATCGATGTGCACTTTGAGGAAAACAAGGAAGACAGTGACAAGCACGTTTATGACAAAGTTGGAGACAAGAGATGTACCTAATATGCATTGATTAAAAAGTCGTTTATCCGAGGTGAGTTTGAAAACAAGAAACTTTCAACGAGAAAGCCTTCAATTTCATCTCGAACCCTACTCATAGAGTTTGTTGTCGTAGTGCTTCAAAAGGGATATGATTATTTCACTATTCAGTTTGCGATTTGATAGGATTTTAAACTCATCAGGGAAGATTGTACACCTGAGAAATCGAACGAAGATATGCCAAACGATCTGCTCGATATGGAGAATTGGAGCAACTGTGAAAAACAAAAAGAACTTACGAAACAGAAAATATCTAAAAACCCAAGAGTTCGAGAGCGGACACTAGCTTTCAGGTCGAATTTCATGATAATGAAGAAGGCGATATATTGACCCATGTTTGTGGTATCAATGTGAGGATGAGAGACAATCCATCACAAGTCCGAGTGAGAAAAGTGAGAAATTCCAAAATATTATTACTGATACTGTTGACTTATTATTATTTCTCTTTTTCCCACTTATCGGCGTTCTCATGGAAAAGTTGAGTCTGTGATTGGGTGACGTGTTTGGTAATTTTATTGGATCCCAAGCCTAATCTACAAAACTTGGGCGTCATTCTATACTATTCACGAATTTTTGCTAGAAAAAAGAATTTAGGCTTCCTCTTAAAATCTCGTTCAAAGAGAATATTTTTAGTAACATCCAAGGGGAGTCGGTTTCTCTTGATCGCGTTCACTCATCATTTACAGGTCACTTTCTTGAAACCCTTACCTTGAAGAATTTTTAGTAATGGATAATAACGAGGATCGGTTTTCAATTCATACCCTACCTTGCGGGTTGATTTTACTCCTCACACTTGCCAGTTTTCAAGGATTGATTTTTTGTGTCTTATTTCGTCTGTTTGATGGTGTTTATTTGTAGATCGATGCACCTACAAAGTTTATAAAATTTTGATGAAAAATTCGAATTGGTTTTTCGTTTCTGCTGTGCTGTTTGCAATGCCATTCGAAGGCTAAATATTAATTTGTTATTGAATTTTTTTCAGTTTGGAGTCAACCAATCTTGAAAGTTTTATGGTAATTTGATTGTTTCATCACGTTAATATCTAACTCTTTCCCATATACGTGAACTGGTTTTTTACGTTCAGTTTTCAGAAGAAAAAATTTGCCCTAGTTATGTGTATTCAATTACTGTTTTCATTTTTTCATTATTTGCATTAATGTTGTCTGTATCTCAATTGTGCATCTTTACTTTGTTTTCCCCGTATGGAAATTCTGCTTCCTCTCCATCAAAATTGAAAATAATTTTAGCTGGTCTGCAGTTCTAATTGGAGTTCCACCTTCCATACCTGAAATTTCAATTAAATATAGGTAAAAACACTAGATCTTGCGTTGTTTCAATATTAAATTGTTCCAGATTGTTTATCATTGTACTGGCAGCAGTTAATTATTTTATTCGTAAAAGTATGATGAAACTCAAGAATACAGTGTACTCAAAAAGTAAAATGTACTCTCTTCAGTAACTTCTGTCCGGGCGAAGCCTTTTTCATTTTTTTTTTTTTTTTTTTTTTTCAATTTTACAAGTTCTCGCCTGTATTTGGGTTTTAAGCTTGATGGTGAATCAAATATAGATGCGTTGGATCTAATTTCCTGTGTTTAGATGAGAGATGTTGTTTTGAATGGATTGAGGTCATCGGCGAGAGTTGTTTAAATTGATGGTAAAATCTGATGGGTCCGGCAGAGAGGACCTGAAGATAGGCTTGCAAAATGTGGGTGGCTGTTACAGGAGAACTGAGATTATGGTATACACATAATGACGAAGATGCGTTTTCTTTATTGAAATGTCTTCTTCCTCATCTCCAATTTTTATTCCCAACCATTTTTTTTTTCTAAATTGTTTAAGTACTCAAAATGGTCCTTTGTATGGTGTTTCAAGCGGGCGTTGGACTCTTCCTACTCTTACGTAAACATGTGTTACATCCTTAAGATCTGAATGGACAAATATTTTTCTTCCCTTTGCAGATGTTGAGGAAAACTGGGTGTAAATTTTGGAAGGCGTGGCAAAATTTTTAGACATACTCATGAAAGTCAACTATCTTGCCCTCCTCCATATTTTTTATGAAATCCCCATGTAGCCTTAGGGTGATTTCCGAAGCAAACTCCGCACAAGATGTCCGTGAATTGTCTTTAGGGGCGGCGCGAAGTCTCAATAATTCCCTATTTCAGACTGCTTATTTCAATTATACCGTCGGCCTCGGATTTACACCCAGTTGTCTTTATGTGTTGTTCTTCAGACAATTTCTTTGTAATTGTAATATCTCCCAACAAGTGAAAAATTTCTTGCATTTTATTATTAAATTGTTTATTGCTCGTATTGTCACTATCTTTATTATTTTAATCATGAAATCAACCTTTTCAGGATTTCCTTGATCTATGACAACCGAATTAATGATGACCATGCAGTCAGCAATGTGTACCACAAGAACATTGGCTGCAACGCGAGTAGTCCGATGGAAGAGAACGTTATCATTTTGATAGATTGTCATACCACAATTTCACATAATAGTATAAACTTATTTTGCGTGTACTTCTCCTGTAGTTCACAGAATTTCAAATATAAAATCAAATGAACCTATAATTGAGTAGTATTCTTCATTTGCATTATCATTTTTTTCTCTTTCAAAAGTTTATTTACTCAGTGAAGTAGGTAAATGAGATTTCCTATGTTGATAGAAAGTTGATTGATATAAACGTAGTTCACACCTATTTTTAAAAAAGACAATTATGTGACTGTGCTAAATGAGCAGTTGAAAAATGAGTCATTACCTAGTATCAAACGCTTTCTAATTTTATCAAGAACTTCTCAAGTACAATAAGCACTTTGTATGATTTTGAGGGATAGACAGATAGCAATATATTCATAGCGCACCCACCACATACTTTTTCACATTACAGAAAATTTTCTTCAGTACCTATTCAAGTTGATAATTGTTGCCCGTAAGAATATTGTATAATATGTCGACCGGCAGTTTGTAAATCCAACTCTTCTATTTTACAAACTTCCTAGACCGTGTACAACGCGCCTAGAGAGTTTATAAATTACCTAGGCATTGAAAAACAACCGAAAAATTTCTAAAAGAAATACAGTAAAGACGCATCCGTTTATTTTAAATAGGTTCATGTACCTACAAGTTTCAAACATTTTTTCTATCACAAAAAAAAATATAAGGAAAAAAAATGTTTTAATGAATGATTATTGAATGAAGATACAGGTTGAGTGAGGTTCACTCATCTTTCCTTAGTACCAGTAGTGACAGGATTTTATGATAAAACACTTACTGACTTGTATTTTGCCATCGAGGAGGTGAAATTATTAAAAAGTTCTGGAATACGTACAATGAATCCTTTGTAGTATTTGACATCTTGCATAATCTGGCTCATCGAAGAGGATAAGCCAATTACTATATGAAGCATTGTATATCTAGTTACTCAAAGGGCTGTCTTTTCGGTTATACTGGATACACCCAAGCACCCTGCTATATATGATACGAGGGGGACTTGGAAATTGGAAAAAAAATTACTTCCTATCACATAAAGAAAGAAACTGAAAAAAAAAACGACGGCTCCTTAACGAAGTTGAACGAGGAACGCTGGGAACCTACTTTATGAGTCAAATTGGATTTGGTATCGAGAATTCAAGAAGGCCTAGACCAACTATGAGCCTAGTACATTATAGTTCGAGAGTCAAAATATTTAACAGAGAACTTGTTCCATGGGAGGTTTTTTAGAAATTTGCCTTGCGCTGTCCGGCTAAAAACTTGGAAAAATTTCTACTCTCGAGCTATATATGATAGGAAGGGGGAAAATTAAACGAATACGTTCTTCTAAGTTACGGTTATCCATAATAATAGCGAAAATAATAATACTCCAAAGGGAGACTAAACAATGCAAACCGTCGAAAAAATTAAAACAACGCGCGCTTTCAGTGAATAAACTATCTTCCGGACTAAAATGAAAGCAACTGACAAACGGAGGAGAGAAAGAAGGTATTAAGATTGACCAAACGAGAAATCCCGCTATGAATCATAAACCAGTTCAATCAGGCCATCTTCCGGGATCTACGATTCAATTACAGTAATGTCATTGGTATTGAGATCACGCATTATCTTTATAATTATGCTCAAGCACTTACGGTAGGAGTTCTCCTAATGGAGGAGCCTTTCCGATCCCTCACGGAAACTGTGGCCGCTATATTAAATTATCAGCAAAAGCTAACTCCCCTAGGTCTCCCTTATTTCAAGACTTCAGGTGCTCAGCTCCTCCCACCTTCATTTGGCGGCTGGTCTCACCAATATAAAAGCCTCTACCATCACTACATTCCACCTTGTAAAGACCACGCCCTCATCAACGAGAACGGGGTTAATCAGCCTCACAAGCAACCCTTAACATGAGGTAGGCTTGTAAAACAATGGACTGAAGCCCTATGGGCGCAAGGTCTGAGCAAATTGGGGGGAGGACTTCCCCAGGAAATGGGGGACAGATCCAACACATACAAACATCACGGATCACATCTGTGGGGAGAAAAAGTGATGGAATCCAGAATGCTCCTTGTGAGTTTCCTCCAAACCATCACATCAACATCGACACTGACCCCCTTCACTCTGGCCTGGTGTTTTACCCATAATTTATTGGAAAATTTCATCTTGGTCTTACAAGGGACTTCATTTTTGCTAAGCTATGACATAGGGACTTGTACATGACCAGAATTGGGAAACAGTATTATTTTCAGCTAAACTTCAACATTACAGTAGAATGATTATGGGTGACAGGCACTGATGGGTGAACGTAGAGTGTTAAACCATAATTTATTGGGAAAATTCATCTTGGTCTCACTAGAGACTTCATTTTTGTTAAGCCTTGACATAGGGACTCGTATATGACCAGAATTGAGAAACAGTATCATTTTCAGCTGAACTTCAACATTACAGTAGAAAGATTATGGGTGACAGGCCCTGATGGGTGAACGTGGAGTGTTAAACCATAATTTATTGGAAAAATTCATCTCGGTCTTACAAGAGACTTCATTTTTGCTAAGGTATGACATAGGGACTAGTACTTGACAAGAATTAGGAAACAGAATTATTCCCAGCTGAACTGTAACCGTACAGTAGGAAGATTATGGATGAACATGGAGTGTTGACCAATAATTTTTTGGAAAACTTCATCTGGCTTTTACAAAAGGCTTCATTTTTGCTAAGCTCTGACATAGGGACTTGTACATGACCAGAATTGGGAAACAGTATTATTTTCAGCTAAACTTCAACATTACAGTAGAATGATTATGGGTGACAGGCACTGATGGGTGAACGTAGAGTGTTAAACCATAATTTATTGGGAAAATTCATCTTGGTCTCACTAGAGACTTCATTTTTGTTAAGCCTTGACATAGGGACTCGTATATGACCAGAATTGAGAAACAGTATCATTTTCAGCTGAACTTCAACATTACAGTAGAAAGATTATGGGTGACAGGGCCTGATGGGTGAACGTGGAGTGTTAAACCATAATTTATTGGAAAAATTCATCTCGGTCTTACAAGAGACTTCATTTTTGCTAAGGTATGACATAGGGACTAGTACTTGACAAGAATTAGGAAACAGAATTATTCCCAGCTGAACTGTAACCGTACAGTAGGAAGATTATGGATGAACATGGAGTGTTGACCAATAATTTTTTGGAAAACTTCATCTGGCTTTTACAAAAGGCTTCATTTTTGCTAAGCTCTGACATAGGGACTTGTACATGACCAGAATTGGGAAACAGTATTATTTTCAGCTAAACTTCAACATTACAGTAGAATGATTATGGGTGACAGGCACTGATGGGTGAACCTAGAGTGTTAAACCATAATTTATTGGGAAAATTCATCTTGGTCTCACTAGAGACTTCATTTTTGTTAAGCCTTGACATAGGGACTCGTATATGACCAGAATTGAGAAACAGTATCATTTTCAGCTGAACTTCAACATTACAGTAGAAAGATTATGGGTGACAGGCCCTGATGGGTGAACGTGGAGTGTTAAACCATAATTTATTGGAAAAATTCATCTCGGTCTTACAAGAGACTTCATTTTTGCTAAGGTATGACATAGGGACTAGTACTTGACAAGAATTAGGAAACAGAATTATTCCCAGCTGAACTGTAACCGTACAGTAGGAAGATTATGGATGAACATGGAGTGTTGACCAATAATTTTTTGGAAAACTTCATCTGGCTTTTACAAAAGGCTTCATTTTTGCTAAGCTCTGACATAGGGACTTGTACATGACCAGAATTGGGAAACAGTATTATTTTCAGCTAAACTTCAACATTACAGTAGAATGATTATGGGTGACAGGCACTGATGGGTGAACGTAGAGTGTTAAACCATAATTTATTGGGAAAATTCATCTTGGTCTCACTAGAGACTTCATTTTTGTTAAGCCTTGACATAGGGACTCGTATATGACCAGAATTGAGAAACAGTATCATTTTCAGCTGAACTTCAACATTACAGTAGAAAGATTATGGGTGACAGGCCCTGATGGGTGAACGTGGAGTGTTAAACCATAATTTATTGGAAAAATTCATCTCGGTCTTACAAGAGACTTCATTTTTGCTAAGGTATGACATAGGGACTAG
The DNA here is from genome assembly GCA_035079385.1 of Aspidiotus rigidus. NCBI lineage: Eukaryota > Metazoa > Arthropoda > Insecta > Hemiptera > Diaspididae > Aspidiotus > Aspidiotus rigidus. Next base: position 6,619,552 of record JAVHKY010000052.1, read on the forward strand.
TACTTGACAAGAATTAGGAAACAGAATTATTCCCAGCTGAACTGTAACCGTACAGTAGGAAGATTATGGATGAACATGGAGTGTTGACCAATAATTTTTTGGAAAACTTCATCTGGCTTTTACAAAAGGCTTCATTTTTGCTAAGCTCTGACATAGGGACTTGTACATGACCAGAATTGGGAAACAGTATTATTTTCAGCTAAACTTCAACATTACAGTAGAATGATTATGGGTGACAGGCACTGATGGGTGAACGTAGAGTGTTAAACCATAATTTATTGGGAAAATTCATCTTGGTCTCACTAGAGACTTCATTTTTGTTAAGCCTTGACATAGGGACTCGTATATGACCAGAATTGAGAAACAGTATCATTTTCAGCTGAACTTCAACATTACAGTAGAAAGATTATGGGTGACAGGCCCTGATGGGTGAACGTGGAGTGTTAAACCATAATTTATTGGAAAAATTCATCTCGGTCTTACAAGAGACTTCATTTTTGCTAAGGTATGACATAGGGACTAGTACTTGACAAGAATTAGGAAACAGAATTATTCCCAGCTGAACTGTAACCGTACAGTAGGAAGATTATGGATGAACATGGAGTGTTGACCAATAATTTTTTGGAAAACTTCATCTGGCTTTTACAAAAGGCTTCATTTTTGCTAAGCTCTGACATAGGGACTTGTACATGACCAGAATTGGGAAACAGTATTATTTTCAGCTAAACTTCAACATTACAGTAGAATGATTATGGGTGACAGGCACTGATGGGTGAACCTAGAGTGTTAAACCATAATTTATTGGGAAAATTCATCTTGGTCTCACTAGAGACTTCATTTTTGTTAAGCCTTGACATAGGGACTCGTATATGACCAGAATTGAGAAACAGTATCATTTTCAGCTGAACTTCAACATTACAGTAGAAAGATTATGGGTGACAGGCCCTGATGGGTGAACGTGGAGTGTTAAACCATAATTTATTGGAAAAATTCATCTCGGTCTTACAAGAGACTTCATTTTTGCTAAGGTATGACATAGGGACTAGTACTTGACAAGAATTAGGAAACAGAATTATTCCCAGCTGAACTGTAACCGTACAGTAGGAAGATTATGGATGAACATGGAGTGTTGACCAATAATTTTTTGGAAAACTTCATCTGGCTTTTACAAAAGGCTTCATTTTTGCTAAGCTCTGACATAGGGACTTGTACATGACCAGAATTGGGAAACAGTATTATTTTCAGCTAAACTTCAACATTACAGTAGAATGATTATGGGTGACAGGCACTGATGGGTGAACCTAGAGTGTTAAACCATAATTTATTGGGAAAATTCATCTTGGTCTCACTAGAGACTTCATTTTTGTTAAGCCTTGACATAGGGACTCGTATATGACCAGAATTGAGAAACAGTATCATTTTCAGCTGAACTTCAACATTACAGTAGAAAGATTATGGGTGACAGGCCCTGATGGGTGAACGTGGAGTGTTAAACCATAATTTATTGGAAAAATTCATCTCGGTCTTACAAGAGACTTCATTTTTGCTAAGGTATGACATAGGGACTAGTACTTGACAAGAATTAGGAAACAGAATTATTCCCAGCTGAACTGTAACCGTACAGTAGGAAGATTATGGATGAACATGGAGTGTTGACCAATAATTTTTTGGAAAACTTCATCTGGCTTTTACAAAAGGCTTCATTTTTGCTAAGCTCTGACATAGGGACTTGTACATGACCAGAATTGGGAAACAGTATTATTTTCAGCTAAACTTCAACATTACAGTAGAATGATTATGGGTGACAGGCACTGATGGGTGAACGTAGAGTGTTAAACCATAATTTATTGGGAAAATTCATCTTGGTCTCACTAGAGACTTCATTTTTGTTAAGCCTTGACATAGGGACTCGTATATGACCAGAATTGAGAAACAGTATCATTTTCAGCTGAACTTCAACATTACAGTAGAAAGATTATGGGTGACAGGCCCTGATGGGTGAACGTGGAGTGTTAAACCATAATTTATTGGAAAAATTCATCTCGGTCTTACAAGAGACTTCATTTTTGCTAAGGTATGACATAGGGACTAGTACTTGACAAGAATTAGGAAACAGAATTATTCCCAGCTGAACTGTAACCGTACAGTAGGAAGATTATGGATGAACATGGAGTGTTGACCAATAATTTTTTGGAAAACTTCATCTGGCTTTTACAAAAGGCTTCATTTTTGCTAAGCTCTGACATAGGGACTTGTACATGACCAGAATTGGGAAACAGTATTATTTTCAGCTAAACTTCAACATTACAGTAGAATGATTATGGGTGACAGGCACTGATGGGTGAACCTAGAGTGTTAAACCATAATTTATTGGGAAAATTCATCTTGGTCTCACTAGAGACTTCATTTTTGTTAAGCCTTGACATAGGGACTCGTATATGACCAGAATTGAGAAACAGTATCATTTTCAGCTGAACTTCAACATTACAGTAGAAAGATTATGGGTGACAGGCCCTGATGGGTGAACGTGGAGTGTTAAACCATAATTTATTGGAAAAATTCATCTCGGTCTTACAAGAGACTTCATTTTTGCTAAGGTATGACATAGGGACTAGTACTTGACAAGAATTAGGAAACAGAATTATTCCCAGCTGAACTGTAACCGTACAGTAGGAAGATTATGGATGAACATGGAGTGTTGACCAATAATTTTTTGGAAAACTTCATCTGGCTTTTACAAAAGGCTTCATTTTTGCTAAGCTCTGACATAGGGACTTGTACATGACCAGAATTGGGAAACAGTATTATTTTCAGCTAAACTTCAACATTACAGTAGAATGATTATGGGTGACAGGCACTGATGGGTGAACCTAGAGTGTTAAACCATAATTTATTGGGAAAATTCATCTTGGTCTCACTAGAGACTTCATTTTTGTTAAGCCTTGACATAGGGACTCGTATATGACCAGAATTGAGAAACAGTATCATTTTCAGCTGAACTTCAACATTACAGTAGAAAGATTATGGGTGACAGGCCCTGATGGGTGAACGTGGAGTGTTAAACCATAATTTATTGGAAAAATTCATCTCGGTCTTACAAGAGACTTCATTTTTGCTAAGGTATGACATAGGGACTAGTACTTGACAAGAATTAGGAAACAGAATTATTCCCAGCTGAACTGTAACCGTACAGTAGGAAGATTATGGATGAACATGGAGTGTTGACCAATAATTTTTTGGAAAACTTCATCTGGCTTTTACAAAAGGCTTCATTTTTGCTAAGCTCTGACATAGGGACTTGTACATGACCAGAATTGGGAAACAGTATTATTTTCAGCTAAACTTCAACATTACAGTAGAATGATTATGGGTGACAGGCACTGATGGGTGAACGTAGAGTGTTAAACCATAATTTATTGGGAAAATTCATCTTGGTCTCACTAGAGACTTCATTTTTGTTAAGCCTTGACATAGGGACTCGTATATGACCAGAATTGAGAAACAGTATCATTTTCAGCTGAACTTCAACATTACAGTAGAAAGATTATGGGTGACAGGCCCTGATGGGTGAACGTGGAGTGTTAAACCATAATTTATTGGAAAAATTCATCTCGGTCTTACAAGAGACTTCATTTTTGCTAAGGTATGACATAGGGACTAGTACTTGACAAGAATTAGGAAAAAGAATTATTCCCAGCTGAACTGTAACCGTACAGTAGGAAGATTATGGATGAACATGGAGTGTTGACCAATAATTTTTTGGAAAACTTCATCTTGGTCTCACTAGAGGCTTCACTTTGATAAACATGTTCACCCATAATCTTTCTACTGTAATGTTGAAGTTTGGCTGAAAATAATACTGTTTACCAATTCTGGTCAAGTACAAGTCCCTTCGTCATGGCTTAACAAAAATGAAGCCTCTAGTGAGACCAAGATGAATTTTTCCAATCAATTATAGGTTAACACTCTATGTTCACCCATAATCTTTGTACTGTACTGTTGCAGTTCAGCTGGAAATAAGTCTATTTCTCAATTCTGGGCAAGTACTAGTCCCTATGTCAGAGCTTAGCAAAAATGAAGCCTTTTGTAAAAGCCAGATGAAGTTATCCAAAAAATTATTGGTTAACACTCTATGTTCACCCATAATCTTCCTACTGTACTGTTATAGTTCAGCTGGGAATAATTCTGTCTCCTAATTCTGGTCAAGTACAAGTCCCTATGTCAAATCTCAGCGAAAATGAAGTCCCTTGTAAGACCAAGATGAATTTTTCCAATAAATTATGGTTTAATACCTTCATGTTCACCTATCAGGGCCTGTCACCCATAGTCTTTCTACTGTAATATTGAAGTTTAGCTGAAAATAATACTGTTTCTCAATTCTGGTCAAGTACGAGCCCCCGTTTCATTGCTTATCAAAATGGAGCCTCTAGTGAGACCAAGATAAATTTTTCCAATAAATTATAGGTGAACATTCTATGTTCACCCATAATCTTACTATTCTGTAATGTTGAAGTTCAGCTGGAAATAATACTGTTTCCCAATTCTGGTCAAATACTAGTCCATATGTCACAGCTTGGTAAAAATGGAGCCTCTTGAAAAGCCAGATGAATTTTTCCAATAAATTATGGGTTAACAATTTATGTTCACCCATAATCTTCCTACTGTACTGTTACAGTTCAGCCGGGAATAATTCTATCTCCTAATTCTGGTCTAGTACTAGTTCCTATGTCATAGCTTGGCAAAAATGAGGTCTCTTGTAAGACTAAGATGAGTTTTTCCAATAAATTATGGGTCAACACTCCATGTTCACCCATAATCTTTCTACTGTAATGTTGAACTTTAGCTGAAAATAATACTGTTTACCAATTCTGGTCTAGTACGAGACCCTACGTCATAATTTATTGGAAAAATTCATCTCGGTCTTACAAGAGACTTCATTTTTGCTAAGCTATGACATAGGAACTAGTACTAGACCAGAATTAGGAAACAGAATTATTCCCGGCTGAACTGTAACAGTACAGTAGGAAGATTATGGGTGAACATAGATTGTTAACTCATAATTTATTGGAAAAATTTAACTGGCTTTTACAAGAGGTTCCATTTTTACCAAGCTGTGACATAAGGACTAGTATTTGGACAGAATTGGGAAATAGTATTATTTCCAGCTGAACTTCAATATTACAGTATAGTAATATTATGGCTGAACATAGAGTTTTAACCCATAATTTATTAGAAAAATTTATCTTGGTCTCACTAGAGGCTCCATTTTTTCTAAGCAATGATATAGGGCCTAGTACTTGACCAGAATTGGGGAATAGTATTATTTTCAGCTAAACTTCAATATTACAGTAGAAAGATTATGGGTGACAGGCCCTGATATGTGAATATGAAGGTGCTTAACCATAATTTATTGGAAAAATACATCTTGTCTCACAAGAGCCTTCATTTTTGCTAAGTATGGACATAGGGACTTTTACTTGACCAGAATTAAGAGACAGAATTATTCCCAGCTGAACTGTAACAGTAAAGTAGGAAGATTATGGGTGAACATGAAGGTTTTAAACCATAATTTATTGGAAAAATTCATCTTCGTCTTACAAGAGTCTTCATTATTGTTGGTCTTACAAGAGTCTTCATTATTGCTAAGATTTGACACTGGGACTTGTACTTGACCAGAATTAAGAGGCAGAATTATTCCCACCGGAACTGTAACATTAGAGTAGGAAGATTATGGGTGAACATAGAGTATTAACCCATAATTAATTGGAAAAATTCATCTGGCTTTTAAAATAGGCTTCGTTTTTGCCAAGCTGTGACATATGGACTAGTATTTGACCAGAATTGGGACACAGTATTATTTCCAGCTAAACTTCAACATTACAGTATAGTAAGAATATGGCTGAACATAGAGTATTAACCCATAATTTATTAGAAAAATTCATTTGGGTTTTACAAGAGGCTTCATTTTTCCTAAGCTCTGACATAGGCACTAGTGCTTGTCACAAATTGGGATATAGAATTATTCCCAGCTGAACTGTAACAGTAGAGCAGGAAGAATATGGGCGAACAGAGAGTGTTAACCCATAATTTATGGGAAAAATTAATCTAACTTTTCAAGAGGCTTTTTTTTTGCCAAGCTACAACATGTGGCCCGGTACTTGACCAGAATTGAGAAATAGACTTATTTCCAGCTGAACTGCAACAGTACAGTACAAAGATTATGGGTGAACATGGAATGTTAACTCATAATTTATTGGAAAAATTCATTTCGGTCTTACAAGAGACTTCATTTTTGCTAAGCTATGACATAGGGACTAGTACTTGACGAGAATTAGGAAACAGAATGATTCCCAGCTGAACTCTAACCGTACAGTAGGAAGATTATTGGTGAACATAGAGTGTTAACCAATAATTTTTTGGAAAACTTCATCTGGCTTTTACAAAAAGGCTTCATTTTTGCTAAGCTCTGACATAGGGACTAGTACTTGCCCAGAATTGAGAAATAGACTTATTTCCAGCTGAACTGCAACAATACAGTACAAGGATTATGGGTGAACATAGAGTGTTGACCCATAATTTATTGGAAAAATTCATCTTGGTCTCACTAGAGGCTTCATTTTTGTTAAGCCGTGAGATATGGGCTAGTATTTGACCAGAATTGGGACACAGTATTATTTCCAGCTAAACTTCAACATTACAGTATAGTAAGATTATGGCTGAACATAGAGTGTTAACCCATAATTTATGGGAAAAATTCATCTAACTTTTCAAGAGGCTTAATTTTTGCCAAGCTATGACATGTGGACTGGTACTTGACTAGAATTTGGAAACAGTATTATTTTCAGCTAAACTTCAACAGTAGAGTAGGAAGATTATGGGTGAACATAGATTGTTAAGCCATAATTAATTGGAAAAATTCATCTGGCTTTTACAAGAGGCTTCATTTTTACCAAGCTGTGACATATGGACTAGTATTTGGCCAGAATTGGGAAACATTATTATTGCCAGCGAAACTTCAACATTACAGTATAGTAGGATTATGGCTGAACATAGAGTATTAACCCATAATTTATTGGAAAAAGTCATCTTGGTCTCACTAGAGGCTTCATTTTTGCTAAGCAATGACATAGGGGCTAGTACTTGACCAGATTTAAGAGACAGAATTATTCCCAGCTGAACTGTAACAGTAGAGTAGGCAGATTATGGGTGAACATATAGAGTTAAACCATAATTTATTGGAGAAATTCATCTTGGTTTTACAAGTAGCTTCATTTTCGCCAAGTCATGACATAGCTTCTAGAAATTGACCAGAATAAAGCAAGAGAATCATTTTTAGCCAAACCATGATTGTACAGTGTAGAAAGATTTGTTCATCCAGAAGTTTTACTATTTGTGTGAATAGTTTCAGGTTTATGTTTGATTCCTGGAAGTATCGTCTAGTTTCCTATTTACATTAACTACTATATTGTAATCAGGACAAAACTCTTCATTTTGTTTCAGCTACTAAGTATTAGGTACCATGAACTAAAATTTCTCTCATATGGTACCCGTCCTTACTTAGGTTGGATTTCTAAAAATTTTGCAATTTGTTCCATTCACATTTAGTAGGTAATAACGCAAACAATATGTACTAAAAAAAAAAAAAAAAAAAAAAATGTCTTGCAGTCTCAGTGCCTGAACTTCATGTACTCAATGTATACAATAAATTGACTACAGTCCTTGTGGATGGTAACCTTCTCTAAAATATAGAAACCAGTACAGTGTATGAGGAAACAGTTACCACACCCCAAATTTGATTTTTTCAGTGTATCATTAAATCACTTCTCAAGTAGAAGACACTTCCTTTCATCAAGACTCCTCACTCATTTCTTTCAAGCACAATGATAACCTGGTCGCTCAGAAAATTGGCTGCATACTGGATCTCCTCACCTCCAATCTTATCATGATCTCCGAGTTCCGCGCCCTACCTCTTCATATCTGAACAAGAAAATGTGTCTTTACTGGGATGTTTTTTACAAATTTCCCAATGGCTTTCAAATGGGCGCGCCTCCTTCTTCGCTCGTCGCCAACGTTATTATGGGCAAGTTTGAATCGGATCTCCTAACAGGACAATTCTCCCTGAACCTTACATTCTTCTTTAGCTTCGTTTTGTTGACAACATTTTTTGTATTTGGAATGGCGTGTCGTCCGGTCTCAAATCCCTTCTTTCTCACTTAAATTCCATTCATCAGAACATCCATTTCACGCTAGAACTAGATAGTCTCTCCATCAAATATCTCGATCTCACCATTTCTCTCCTTGTTTAGAACCAACATCTTTCGCTCACTTTGCCATCTATTGTCAGCCTTCTAAGACTGATATTCTTATAAATGGATGAATCTTTTTTTCTTAAAAATGACCCAGGACAAAATTTGCACACACATACATATGTAAAGACGCATACACGATGCATCTTGCATTACCCACTACGCTCCATCACTGTCGTATCCTGTCCGACTCGGCCTGATAAAAATTAAAGTATTGATACTGTATGTACGGTTCTTCCGTGCTTCTTTGTAATTGATATAGGTTGTAGTTTGGATTGTATTTTTTTGCATCCGTAAAGGAACATTATTTCACCATTTATGTATCTCACATAAATCAAGAATAAAAGATTTCGCGAATATAATTAATTGTCGTCTTACACATATATAAAGAAACATTAAACTTTAGAAAATCCTACAAACGTACTCTATATGCTATGAAATGCAAAGAAAAAAAAAATCTCCGCTGATTTTTTCGTGGTCCGACGGTCCGATGGGGTACAGTACATCCTATGATCGGTAAAACTGATGAACGAGGAAAGGACGACGGTTTCTTGACCTGTATTCTATTTTTAAACGCATCGATCCTGTACTAACCGTGACAGAAGAAATCGACCACACACATCCCAAAGATACACATTGAGGAGAAGAAAAGAACGCCTTTACATCACACGGATACGTAGGGTTCAGTAGGGTTTAATGACCGTTTAATAACGGGGATGTACTCTTTGTACAGACTGGTTGAAAATCAATGCGCGATCATTTCTGTGTTAACCTAACCTTTCAATTTTCCGTATAGGAATAAATCAATTGCACAACTTTTGAGAACGAAATTTACACAAGATATTTATACAAGGGAGTGACAGATTATTTTATTTGTTTATTTAGAGAGAAAAGACAAATATACTTGTTATTTATTTGTTACAATTTATTTTTATTACTGATCAGTAATTTACATATTTTTTCTCAACTTATAGGTAACAAAAGTGAACAAAAATCGCATTTCCATAAGCGTCGATACAGTGTACGAAAGTTCGTTTCTATCACCACTGTTGGGCTAAATTGATGACATTAGGGTGTGAAACGTTTAACAAACGGAAGTTTTCGCTGTCTAAAATAAACGTACTTTCGACGTATGTGATTAAAAAAATATCCTACAGTACGGACAGCAAGTAAGTATCGCAACTCGTTCAAATTATTACACTCGCTTTGCTCGTGTTGTAAACATTGAACTCCTTGCGATATTCCTTACTTTCCCTGCCCGTACAGTAATGTACTTAGGTACCATTTCATTCCGAATTTTTCAATATTGCACAAATGAGAACAAAAACGACCAATACTGAAATTTATGCAAAAATTTGAGGTCGACAACAAAGATACGAGTCATTCATATAGTCAATACTTTCACTCGCGCAGAATGTACCCAGCTTTCTCCAATGACACTCACAGTTGAAAAGTCGTCTTCTGTCCAAAAAAAAAAAAAAAAAAAAAACACGTGGTGGTAACGAAGAAACTAAATTAATGCCAATTAAAAGTCATTTCCAGCTGTATAAAGACACAAGATTTATGGATCATTCACGGACCCAACATTCATTTTACTTGAATTCGACCTCTGAACTCACTCCGCTTCCTTTGCTAAGGCTCAAACTCTACTTCTCATTCCATAAAAACGGGCAATGAAGCACTTCACGATATGTCATCTCCTTACAACAATTGATAAATCCACAAAATCAACTTTTCTTTCGCTCATCTGTTGTGTGATGTACAAACTTCTATTCTGTATTAAATCAAGAAATGTGAAAAAATAATAATCCAGTGAAAAATTTCTCAATTTTTTTTCTAATTGTCGGATTAAATTGCAATTCGCACAAAATGTTGTTTATATCATCCTAAATATTGATACCGAGTTTGCGTGGGATCTGAGTATTACTCAGGAGCCACTCAAACTTATCTCAATTTCTCCTCAGCAGTGTAATAACTTTAAGGGTGGTTATGTGGTATATGAGTTATAGTGGTTGCGATTGAACGAATTAACCAAGGATGTGACCATAACACATATTTAATGGGATTTACTCAGCACTACTCAATTTCCACCTCTTAACTCTCCCGTTTTCTTTCCCAAGGCTCAAACATTTAGTTTCATTCTACAGGAACGTGTCAACAACCCCTTCACGATATGTCATCTCCTTACAACAATTGATAAATCTACAAAATCAACTTTTCTTTCGCTCATCTGTCCTGATATGTACAAACTTCTATTCTGTATTAAATCAAGAAAAAATGTGAAAAAATAATAATCCGGTGAAAAATTTCTCAATTTTTTTTCTAATTGTCGGATTAAATTGCAATTCGCACAAAATGTCGTTTATACCATCCTAAATATTGATACCGAGTTTGAGTGGGATCTGAGTATTACTCAGGAGCCACTCAAACTTACCTCAACTTCTCCTCCGCGGTGTAATAACTTTAAGGGTGGTTTTTTGGTATATGAGTTATGGAGGTTGCGATTGAACGAATTAACCAAGGATGTGACCATAACACATATTTAATGGGATTTACTCAGCTTACATGCACTCTACTCAATTTTCACCTCTTAACTCTCCCGCTTTCCTTTTTTCAAAGCTCAAACATTTAGTTTCATTCTACAGGAACGTGTCAACAACCCCTTCACGATATGTCATCTCCTTACAACAAATGATAAATCTACAAAATCAACTTTTCCTTCGCTCATCTGTTGTGTTATGTACAAATTTCTATTCTGGTTTAAATCAAGAAATGTGAAAAAAGAATAATCCTGTGAAAAATTTCTCAATTTTTTTTCTAATTGTCGGATTAAATTGCAATTCGCACAAAATGTTGTTCATACCATCCTAAATATTGATACCGAGTTTGAGTGGGATCTGAGTATTACTCAGGAGCCACTCAAACTTACCTCAACTTCTCCTCAGCAGTGTAATAACTTTAAGGGTGGTTTTTTGGTATATGAGTTATGGAGGTTGCGATTGAACGAATTAACCAAGGATGTGACCATAACACATATTTAATGGGATTTACTCAGCACTACTCAATTTTCACCTCTTAACTCTCCCCTTTTCCTTTTTTCAAAGCTCAAACATTTAGTTTCATTCTACAGGAACGTGTCAACAACCCCTTCACGATATGTCATCTCCTTACAACAAATGATAAATCTACAAAATCAACTTTTCTTTCGCTCATCTGTCCTGATATGTACAAACTTCTATTCTGTATTAAATCAAGAAATGTGAAAAAATAATAATCCGGTGAAAAATTTCTCAATTTTTTTTCTAATTGTCGGATTAAATTGCAATTCGCACAAAATGTTGTTTATACCATCCTAAATATTGATACCGAGTTTGAGTGGGATCTGAGTATTACTCAGGAGCCACTCAAACTTACCTCAACTTCTCCTCAGCGGTGTAATAACTTTAAGGGTGGTTATTTGGTATATGAGTTATGGAGGTTGCGATTGAACGAATTAACCAAGGATGTGACCATAACACATATTTAATGGGATTTACTCAGCTTATATGCACTCTACTCAATTTTCACCTCTTAACTCTCCCCTTTTCCTTCTTTCAAAGCTCAAACATTTAGTTTCATTCTACAGGAACGTGTCAACAACCCCTTCACGATATGTCATCTTCTTACAACAATTGATAAATCTACAAAATCAACTTTTCTTTCGCTCATCTGTCCTGATATGTACAAACTTCTATTCTGTATTAAATCAAGAAATGTGAAAAAATAATAATCCGGTGAAAAATTTCTCATTTTTTTTTCTAATTGTCGGATTAAATTGCAATTCGCACAAAATGTTGTTTATACCATCCTAAATATTGATACCGAGTTTGAGTGGGATCTGAGTATTACTCAGGAGCCACTCAAACTTACCTCAACTTCTCCTCAGCAGTGTAATAATTTTAAGGGTGGTTATTTGGTATATGAGTTATGGAGGTTCGATTGAACGAATTAACCAAGGATGTGACCATTACACATATTTAATGGGATTTACTCAGCTTATATGCACTCTACTCAATTTTCACCTCTTAACTCTCCCGCTTTCCTTTTTTCAAAGCTCAAACATTTAGTTTCATTCTACAGGAACGTGTCAACAACCCCTTCACGATATGTCATCTCCTTACAACAAATGATAAATCTACAAAATCAACTTTTCCTTCGCTCATCTGTTGTGTTATGTACAAATTTCTATTCTGGTTTAAATCAAGAAATGTGAAAAAAGAATAATCCTGTGAAAAATTTCTCAATTTTTTTTCTAATTGTCGGATTAAATTGCAATTCGCACAAAATGTTGTTTATACCATCCTAAATATTGATACCGAGTTTGAGTGGGATCTGAGTATTACTCAGGAGCCACTCAAACTTACCTCAACTTCTCCTCAGCAGTGTAATAACTTTAAGGGTGGTTTTTTGGTATATGAGTTATGGAGGTTGCGATTGAACGAATTAACCAAGGATGTGACCATAACACATATTTAATGGGATTTACTCAGCACTACTCAATTTTCACCTCTTAACTCTCCCCTTTTCCTTTTTTCAAAGCTCAAACATTTAGTTTCATTCTACAGGAACGTGTCAACAACCCCTTCACGATATGTCATCTCCTTACAACAAATGATAAATCTACAAAATCAACTTTTCTTTCGCTCATCTGTCCTGATATGTACAAACTTCTATTCTGTATTAAATCAAGAAATGTGAAAAAATAATAATCCGGTGAAAAATTTCTCAATTTTTTTTCTAATTGTCGGATTAAATTGCAATTCGCACAAAATGTTGTTTATACCATCCTAAATATTGATACCGAGTTTGAGTGGGATCTGAGTATTACTCAGGAGCCACTCAAACTTACCTCAACTTCTCCTCAGCGGTGTAATAACTTTAAGGGTGGTTATTTGGTATATGAGTTATGGAGGTTGCGATTGAACGAATTAACCAAGGATGTGACCATAACACATATTTAATGGGATTTACTCAGCACTACTCAATTTTCACCTCTTAACTCTCCCCTTTTCCTTTTTTCAAAGCTCAAACATTTAGTTTCATTCTACAGGAACGTGTCAACAACCCCTTCACGATATGTCATCTCCTTACAACAAATGATAAATCTACAAAATCAACTTTTCTTTCGCTCATCTGTCCTGATATGTACAAACTTCTATTCTGTATTAAATCAAGAAATGTGAAAAAATAATAATCCGGTGAAAAATTTCTCATTTTTTTTTCTAATTGTCCGATTAAATTGCAATTCGCACACAATGTTGTTTATACCATCCTAAATATTGATACCGAGTTTGAGTGGGATCTGAGTATTACTCAGGAGCCAGTCAAACTTACCTCAACTTCTCCTCAGCAGTGTAATAACTTTAAGGGTGGTTATTTGGTATATGAGTTATGGAGGTTGCGATTGAACGAATTAACCAAGGATGTGACCATAACACATATTTAATGGGATTTACTCAGCTTATATGCACTCTACTCAATTTTCACCTCTTAACTCTCCCCTTTTCCTTTTTTCAAAGCTCAAACATTTAGTTTCATTCTACAGGAACGTGTCAACAACCCCTTCACGATATGTCATCTTCTTACAACAACTGATAAATCTACAAAATCAACTTTTCTTTCGCTCATCTGTCCTGATATGTACAAACTTCTATTCTGTATTAAATCAAGAAAAAATGTGAAAAAATAATAATCCGGTGAAAAATTTCTCAATTTTTTTTCTAATTGTCGGATTAAATTGCAATTCGCACAAAATGTCGTTTATACCATCCTAAATATTGATACCGAGTTTGAGTGGGATCTGAGTATTACTCAGGAGCCACTCAAACTTACCTCAACTCCTCCTCCGCGGTGTAATAACTTTAAGGGTGGTTTTTTGGTATATGAGTTATGGAGGTTGCGATTGAACGAATTAACCAAGGATGTGACCATAACACATATTTAATGGGATTTACTCAGCACTACTCAATTTTCACCTCTTAACTCTCCCCTTTTCCTTTTTTCAAAGCTCAAACATTTAGTTTCATTCTACAGGAACGTGTCAACAACCCCTTCACGATATGTCATCTCCTTACAACAAATGATAAATCTACAAAATCAACTTTTCTTTCGCTCATCTGTCCTGATATGTACAAACTTCTATTCTGTATTAAATCAAGAAATGTGAAAAAATAATAATCCGGTGAAAAATTTCTCAATTTTTTTTCTAATTGTCGGATTAAATTGCAATTCGCACAAAATGTTGTTTATACCATCCTAAATATTGATACCGAGTTTGAGTGGGATCTGAGTATTACTCAGGAGCCACTCAAACTTACCTCAACTTCTCCTCAGCGGTGTAATAACTTTAAGGGTGGTTATTTGGTATATGAGTTATGGAGGTTGCGATTGAACGAATTAACCAAGGATGTGACCATAACACATATTTAATGGGATTTACTCAGCACTACTCAATTTTCACCTCTTAACTCTCCCCTTTTCCTTTTTTCAAAGCTCAAACATTTAGTTTCATTCTACAGGAACGTGTCAACAACCCCTTCACGATATGTCATCTCCTTACAACAAATGATAAATCTACAAAATCAACTTTTCTTTCGCTCATCTGTCCTGATATGTACAAACTTCTATTCTGTATTAAATCAAGAAATGTGAAAAAATAATAATCCGGTGAAAAATTTCTCATTTTTTTTTCTAATTGTCCGATTAAATTGCAATTCGCACACAATGTTGTTTATACCATCCTAAATATTGATACCGAGTTTGAGTGGGATCTGAGTATTACTCAGGAGCCAGTCAAACTTACCTCAACTTCTCCTCAGCAGTGTAATAACTTTAAGGGTGGTTATTTGGTATATGAGTTATGGAGGTTGCGATTGAACGAATTAACCAAGGATGTGACCATAACACATATTTAATGGGATTTACTCAGCTTATATGCACTCTACTCAATTTTCACCTCTTAACTCTCCCCTTTTCCTTTTTTCAAAGCTCAAACATTTAGTTTCATTCTACAGGAACGTGTCAACAACCCCTTCACGATATGTCATCTTCTTACAACAACTGATAAATCTACAAAATCAACTTTTCTTTCGCTCATCTGTCCTGATATGTACAAACTTCTATTCTGTATTAAATCAAGAAAAAATGTGAAAAAATAATAATCCGGTGAAAAATTTCTCAATTTTTTTTCTAATTGTCGGATTAAATTGCAATTCGCACAAAATGTCGTTTATACCATCCTAAATATTGATACCGAGTTTGAGTGGGATCTGAGTATTACTCAGGAGCCACTCAAACTTACCTCAACTCCTCCTCCGCGGTGTAATAACTTTAAGGGTGGTTTTTTGGTATATGAGTTATGGAGGTTGCGATTGAACGAATTAACCAAGGATGTGACCATAACACATATTTAATGGGATTTACTCAGCACTACTCAATTTTCACCTCTTAACTCTCCCCTTTTCCTTTTTTCAAAGCTCAAACATTTAGTTTCATTCTACAGGAACGTGTCAACAACCCCTTCACGATATGTCATCTCCTTACAACAAATGATAAATCTACAAAATCAACTTTTCTTTCGCTCATCTGTCCTGATATGTACAAACTTCTATTCTGTATTAAATCAAGAAATGTGAAAAAATAATAATCCGGTGAAAAATTTCTCAATTTTTTTTCTAATTGTCGGATTAAATTGCAATTCGCACAAAATGTTGTTTATACCATCCTAAATATTGATACCGAGTTTGAGTGGGATCTGAGTATTACTCAGGAGCCACTCAAACTTACCTCAACTTCTCCTCAGCGGTGTAATAACTTTAAGGGTGGTTATTTGGTATATGAGTTATGGAGGTTGCGATTGAACGAATTAACCAAGGATGTGACCATAACACATATTTAATGGGATTTACTCAGCTTATATGCACTCTACTCAATTTTCACCTCTTAACTCTCCCCTTTTCCTTCTTTCAAAGCTCAAACATTTAGTTTCATTCTACAGGAACGTGTCAACAACCCCTTCACGATATGTCATCTTCTTACAACAATTGATAAATCTACAAAATCAACTTTTCTTTCGCTCATCTGTCCTGATATGTACAAACTTCTATTCTGTATTAAATCAAGAAATGTGAAAAAATAATAATCCGGTGAAAAATTTCTCATTTTTTTTTCTAATTGTCCGATTAAATTGCAATTCGCACACAATGTTGTTTATACCATCCTAAATATTGATACCGAGTTTGAGTGGGATCTGAGTATTACTCAGGAGCCAGTCAAACTTACCTCAACTTCTCCTCAGCAGTGTAATAACTTTAAGGGTGGTTATTTGGTATATGAGTTATGGAGGTTGCGATTGAACGAATTAACCAAGGATGTGACCATAACACATATTTAATGGGATTTACTCAGCTTATATGCACTCTACTCAATTTTCACCTCTTAACTCTCCCCTTTTCCTTTTTTCAAAGCTCAAACATTTAGTTTCATTCTACAGGAACGTGTCAACAACCCCTTCACGATATATCATCTTCTTACAACAACTGATAAATCTACAAAATCAACTTTTCTTTCGCTCATCTGTCCTGATATGTACAAACTTCTATTCTGTATTAAATCAAGAAAAAATGTGAAAAAATAATAATCCGGTGAAAAATTTCTCAATTTTTTTTCTAATTGTCGGATTAAATTGCAATTCGCACAAAATGTCGTTTATACCATCCTAAATATTGATACCGAGTTTGAGTGGGATCTGAGTATTACTCAGGAGCCACTCAAACTTACCTCAACTCCTCCTCCGCGGTGTAATAACTTTAAGGGTGGTTTTTTGGTATATGAGTTATGGAGGTTGCGATTGAACGAATTAACCAAGGATGTGACCATAACACATATTTAATGGGATTTACTCAGCACTACTCAATTTTCACCTCTTAACTCTCCCCTTTTCCTTTTTTCAAAGCTCAAACATTTAGTTTCATTCTACAGGAACGTGTCAACAACCCCTTCACGATATGTCATCTCCTTACAACAAATGATAAATCTACAAAATCAACTTTTCTTTCGCTCATCTGTCCTGATATGTACAAACTTCTATTCTGTATTAAATCAAGAAAAAATGTGAAAAAATAATAATCCGGTGAAAAATTTCTCATTTTTTTTTCTAATTGTCCGATTAAATTGCAATTCGCACACAATGTTGTTTATACCATCCTAAATATTGATACCGAGTTTGAGTGGGATCTGAGTATTACTCAGGAGCCACTCAAACTTACCTCAACTTCTCCTCAGCGGTGTAATAACTTTAAGGGTGGTTATTTGGTATATGAGTTATGGAGGTTGCGATTGAACGAATTAACCAAGGATGTGACCATAACACATATTTAATGGGATTTACTCAGCTTATATGCACTCTACTCAATTTTCACCTCTTAACTCTCCCCTTTTCCTTTTTTCAAAGCTCAAACATTTAGTTTCATTCTACAGGAACGTGTCAACAACCCCTTCACGATATGTCATCTTCTTACAACATCTGATAAATCTACAAAATCAACTTTTCTTTCGCTCATCTGTCCTGATATGTACAAACTTCTATTCTGTATTAAATCAAGAAAAAATGTGAAAAAATAATAATCCGGTGAAAAATTTCTCAATTTTTTTTCTAATTGTCGGATTAAATTGCAATTCGCACAAAATGTCGTTTATACCATCCTAAATATTGATACCGAGTTTGAGTGGGATCTGAGTATTACTCAGGAGCCACTCAAACTTACCTCAACTTCTCCTCCGCGGTGTAATAACTTTAAGGGTGGTTTTTTGGTATATGAGTTATGGAGGTTGCGATTGAACGAATTAACCAAGGATGTGACCATAACACATATTTAATGGGATTTACTCAGCTTACATGCACTCTACTCAATTTTCACTTCTTAACTCTCCCCTTTTCCTTTTTTCAAAGCTTAAACTTTTATTTTCATTTTACAGGTACGTGTCATCGATCACTTTATGACATTACTTCTGCTTAGAACAGTAAATATGATTCGACTATTAGTTTTTCTCGCTTATCTATCCTGGTCTTCTACTCTATATTAAATCAAGAATTGTGAAAAACTAATAATCGCCGAGTGATAATATTGGTTATATTTTTCGGTTCAACAGTACATGTGCTGAAGTAGACCGTTTAATAAGGAGGTGAAAGGTGATTGGTGGTGGGTCTTTCAGAGATTACCTAATTTCTTCTCCTTGGGCCAGTCAATCGCGCCACCCGTTAATGAAGATCCAAAAATATCCGTTTGTAACGAAAGAGCACTTCTGTTCAAATGACACTAAAATTAAAGAATACAATACCTTGGAAAAACTATAATGTCGGGCATTCTAATGTATGGAACTCCTGTAACTCTCATGAAAATCTTCTTTGGTGCTATAACATGAGCAAAAACTACTTCTCCGCATGTGAAAACGTGACATTTTATGCTTTACACTAAACGACCCTAACGTCCTATGTGTCACTTTTGGCACAAAGGGTCCCTGCCAAAACGGAATGGGTGGAGCTGAATTTTTTTTTTTTTTTTCTGATTCTTGTGATATGTAGGGAAACGTTTATCAGATTTTACGCGCAATTCCCAAATTCAAAAACTTTTAAAGACACAGAACATAAGGTTTAAAGGAATTAGTTTCTGTGGCTGAACAACGCTCAAAGTTATGAGGTGGATGTCGTCTGGCCGTTGAAGTAAAATGGTACAACAGGTATCGGGACAAATGCTAACGGAGGAATGAGGGGTCTGGGTTAGTCAGGACCACCTCAAAAACTCAATTGGTCTTTAAACGTGATATGGCTTAGAATAATGAGTTTTGATATAGTTTGAATAACTAACAATACGCGGCTAACGGAATTTTTGTCTCCAACCAATCAGCTCTGCCAGACTTCAAGGACGTCATTTCTCTGGTGATTTTCGATCCCTCCAATTGAAAAATTTGCAGTGAGCTCCCAGTCAATAATTTTTGAGTTTGTGGGGTATGTATTTTGATTTAATTTTATATGATCGTGTATAGGTATTGGTAGCATCACCGTGGGTAGAATATTCATTTTGCAGAAGAAGTGAATAAGATGAGCCGGTATTACATCGGCTATTCACAACTATCCTCTAAATTTTTTTCTCCAATTCCCAAACTAGGTTAGAGCTCTAGCTGCTAAAATATTAATACCCAGGTACCTACAAAAATTTGCATAAGGTCAAGGTCGGTAATTTTGAGAATTGTATCGGACACGTATCTATGTATCCCAACAAAACCAATAGCGGGTTCCAAGCTCCAGGATCGAAGAGAAAATAATAATTTCAGTTTGCATTGAAAATGCAAGAAAGTGTCCAAGTTACTATGATTCACGCATGTTTTAATACCTACATTTATTTCAAGCCACATACACAATCCTTTGTGAATAAGTTGTATACTCAAAGAAAAGGTAAAAGGGTAAACAAAGTGTATGCAGTTAATGGTAGAGAATTGAAAGATACACCGCAGGGAGGACGACGAAGAAAAAGAAGAAGAAAAAAAAAGGTTCTTCTGGTGTGCATTAGGAACACGAGCCAAGCGTAGGGTAAATGTATAAATTCAGGTACAACTAGAGCACTAGAGCCATTGACTATACAGTAGGTATACACTTTGTAAGCGAAGTGTATAATATATTGAATGAATGAATGCTTGAACTCTAGTACTCTAGTACAACGAGAACGAACATTCCACGTATCCAACAAAATGTAAACAGATGTCTCACGTTAAGCGCTGTGTACGAAGTACTCGTACTAGTACTAGGACGTACTCGTATATAGTCAATGGTATTATTATGTGGTAAAATTTTTCCAAACTGAGGGATCGCTATCTGTTTTTTTTGGCGCAAACTATCTAAAAGCGACAGCATCTTAACAATAGGTTTGTACGTATGCTTACAAAGTGTAAATGTAGTGAGGTGGAGTAAGGAAATAGGGTGAAGGACTAAAAATTCATTTTTCCGTTCATGACAAATTTGTATGCATAATTACACGTTCTTTCCAAGATGGTCCTGATTATAGGGCACGTAAGAAACCCCCTTCAGTGTATAAACAAAAATGCTTGACGCGGTCTGTATGCTGTGGAATGCCTGTCGGGATTTTCAACTTTCTGTTATGCAATTTTTCATTTTGGTCGTTAACCTTATTTCTTGATTCCACCTCACCTATAGTCAATGATCATGGTGTTTCATTTCAAGAAATTGTGGAAAATATTCAGTCATGCAACGTCATGGAAAGAGTCGATAATAACACTATTTTGCAAGTACAAATGATGTTACAAACTGAAGCAGAGAAAAATCGCGTATGTCACGCGAGAGACCGGGATTATACCTCATCAGAACTTAGCAGCGGAACTCCTGGCAAGTGTGCGGTCACGATCGCAAAGAGTTCGCTGCTAAGTACTACCAATGAGTTCTGCTGGTAACTTACATTGATCTTTTGGGGAACAGATGTGTGTTACCAAATACTTATTTGTGATCTGTCATCAGAAAACTCCCCCGAATGTCCAAAAAAGTGATCAAGAGAAAGTTTATTTTTCAATTTATTAAAATCACCTCAAGTGGAAAATATCAATTGGCATGTTTCTTGGTCTTTTGAAGATGTTTCCTTGCAATAGTTCACAACAATCGGTGACAAGAAAACCTTTACAAGAGTCCAAGGAAGACAAATAGGCCTACATGACTTGAAGTAGTTTTAATAAATTGAAACATTCTCTTTTCTTTGGTCGTTTTTTGGGACGCTCAGGAGGGTTTTCTTGTGACAGGTCACGTAATAGAAATTGTTACTTGTACTAGGGCTACTCCTGTACAGATACATTATCTATGGGCTAAATATCATCAATAAAATAAGCTGCTTACAAATAGATCGATACTAGAATTATTCTCGCTCAATGTAAACAAACATTGAACCCAAAGGTGATGTACGTTCTTTATGGGTTCACCATCGCCCCCCTCCGTTTATTTACATTGAGCGAGGATACCCCCAGTGTCCTAAAATAGGTACTGACAAGTTCTGGAGTATTTCATCTTTATGAATAGAGACAATTTTTTCGAAACACAGTAGGCTTGATGGTGGAAGGAGCACGATAGTGGATCGAGAGTATTTGAAAATAAAATTTTACGGCGCATGAAATAAAATTTGGGGGTACTTAATGATTTTAATTTGTAGGCTAAAGGTGCCAAAACATAGGTTACAGTCAAAAATACTGTAGAAGACCCCCGAAATGTGTAGTATGCGGAAATGATCACCTGACCAATGATTGTCAAAAGACTAAATAACAAGGAGATGAAGTGCGCGGATTGCCAAGGCAACCACACGGCGAATTATGCCCAGTCTACGAAAATGAAACTAAGTCTATCACAGAATCTACTGCTCATGTTACAGGAAAAAAAAAGACTCCACGAAAAAAGCAAGGATTATAAATTGCCTGCAGATAGAAACTTAGGCAAAACGTATGCCACAGCTCTTGGAAAACAGCTTGAAGCTAATAATGAAGGTAAAACTCAACCTGATAAAACTATCACCAAAATATCACAGTTGTTGCAAGAACTGAGAATATCTGTACAAAACATTGAGGCTAGGGTATCCAGCTGAGAGAACAATAAGTATGCCTTCGTTAAACCCCATTAAGGAGCCCCTTACAAGAAGATAAAGTGATAATGTTAACTAAAATTTTAACTTGGAACGCAAATGGCCTTTTAATTAGGAAACACGAATTTGAAATTTTTTTATAAAGTCAAAAAGTTGTAATTGCGCTAGTATTGGAAACACACTTCATTGGCCGGTACTACATCAAGAGACTACAAAACTACACTATGTACTCCAGCCATCATCCTAGCGGCAAAGCGCAAGTTGGAGCGGTAATATTTGCCCGAAATACAATCCTGCATCATGAGTCGTACAAATGCCAAGAACCAAATGTGCAGGCAGTGACCACTATGACCAAAGTCAACGGAAACACTGTCAGCATTACTGCTGTATACTGCCAACCCAATGCCAGCCCAAGCGCCGACGAGGCCACTTTCTCAGGCTTATTTCAGAACCTAGGTATCGGCTGGATTTTTAGAGGAGACTTCAACTCCAACCATCTAGAACTACATTCAAACGCGGTAAGGCCATGGACAGCTTCAATAGTAGACCTATCACTGGTGGTGAATCAACTTACTGGTCAGACCCTAGGAAGATTCCGGACCTACTTCACTTCTTTGTTGTGAAAGGAATTTCCATGAACTACACTGAAGCCGTAAATAAGAACGACCTTTCTTCAGATCATTGTCCAGTCCTTCTGTTGGTTAGGAGCACGATATTAAGGAAGCCAGCCCCTCACCCTCTGGCCACTAAAAAGACTGACTGGGATACATAACGAGCAGTACAGTACCATCGGACGTGATTGACCTAAGAATAAGCCTATAATCCACTACCGAGCTAGACAATGCACTGAGAGAATTCACCGAAAAAATATAGGTACTGAAGAAAATTTTCTATAAAATGAAAAAGTATGTGGTGGGTGCGCTATGAATATATTGCTATCTGTCTATCCCTCAAAATCATACAAAGTGCTCATTGTACTTGAAAAGTTCTTGATAAAATTAGAAAGCGTTTGATAGATAATAACTCATTTTTCAACTGCTCATTTTAGTCCAGTAAAATTAGCCATTTTAAAGGTCGAAAAAAACAATAAATGGTACAGAAGCGAAACTTGGAAAACTTGTTGGGAACTTTCTGGTGAGTCTTTTCCCAAGTTTCCCCAACATTCCGGGTGGAGCTTTTCCCAGGGGGGGTACAAAGAAGAATTTTTGTTAATTTTCTAGCTCTCATTCGCAAACAAATGATTTTAGAGAAAAAAAGTTCAAACAAAAATTGTTCCTCGTAAAATTTCCTATAAAAAAGCTCTCTACATATTTTTTCTGTATGCACTGTTACGCCGCTACAGCGCGTGACAAGTGAACACCTCTTACTACTCTGTATAATTGACATTGATTTGCGCAGCACATTGTGTTCTACCATACAAAAATGCGAGTTATTGTTTCTGCGCGTCGAGTGGCCCGGGAACAAATTAATGTGGTTGGGTATAGATTCTTCATCTACTATTTTGCGAGGACATCAACACTTTATAATCAATACCATAATTTATTTTCCATTTTCTAATCTTTTTATTTTTCAATACTTACAAGTAGAAAGTCAGTTACAAAAGCATGTAAAATTGAGAATTTTTGAGTTTACAAAGGATTAAAATGAAATTTATCTTTTCTTACTTATCATTATTCATTTTTTTTTATAATAATTCCTATCTACGACTTACTGGTACCAACGAAAATAATGTAATAGGTGACTCGCGTCGCGTGGTATACCTGATCTAGATTCTTACATACGGACTTGTCACGCGCTGTAGCCACCCGGAATGTTGGGGAAACTCGGGAAAAGACTCACCAGAAAGTTCCCAACAACTTTTCCAAATTTCGCTTCAGTACCATTTATTGTTTATTACAATGGCTAATTTTACTGGACTATTTAGCACAGTCACATAATGGTCTTTTTTTAAAATAGGTGTGAACTACGTTTATATCAATCAACTTTCTATCAACATAGGAAATCTCATTTACCTACTTTACTGAGTAAATAAACTTTTGAAAGAGAAAAAAATGATAATGCAAATGAAGAATACTATTCAATTATAGGTTCATTTGATTTTATATTGAAATTCTGTGAACTACAAGAGAAGTACACGCAAAATAAGTTTATAATATTATGTGAAATTGTGGTATGACAATCTATCAAAATGATAACGTTCTCTTCCATCGGACTACTCGCGTTGCAGCCAATGTTCTTGTGGTACACATTGCTGACTGCATGGTCATCATTAATTCGGTTGTCATAGATCAAGGAAATCCTGAAAAGGTTGATTTCATGATTAAAATAATAAAGATAGTGACAATACGAGCAATAAACAATTTAATAATAAAATGCAAGAAATTTTTCACTTGTTGGGAGATATTACAATTACAAATAAATTGTCTGAAGGACAACACATAAAGACAACTGGGTGTAAATCCGAGGTCGACGGTATAATCGAAATAAGCAGTCTCAAATAGGGAATTATTGAGACTTCACGCCGCCCCTAAAGACAATTCAGGGACATCTTGTGCAGAGTTTGCTTTGGAAATCACCCTAAGGCTACCTGGGGATTTCATAAAAAATACGGAGGAGGGCAAGATAGTTGACTTTCATGAGTATGTCTAAAAATTTTGCCACGTCTTCCAAAATTTACATCCAGTTTTCCTCAACGTCTGCAAAGGGGAAAAAAATATTTGTCCATTCAGATCTTAAGGATGTAACACATGTTTACGTAAGAGTAGGAAGAGTCCAACGCCCGCTTGAAACACCATACAAAGGACCATATTGAGTACTTAAACAATTAAAAAAAAAAAAATGGTTGGGAATAAAACTTGGAGATAAGGAAGAAGACATTTCAATTGCTTGGCTGAAATCGTCGTTTTTTTCAATAATAAAGAAAACGCATCTTCGTCATCATGTGTATACCATAATCTCAGTTCTCTTGTAACAGCCACCCACATTTTGCAAGCCTATCTTCAGGTCCTCTCTGCCGAACCCATCAGATTTTACCATCCATTTAAACAACTCTCGCCGATGACCTCCATCCTTTCAAAACAACATCTCTCATCTAAACATAGGAAATTAGATCCAACGCATCTATATTTGATTCACCATCAAGCTTAAAACCCAAATACAGGCAAGAACTTGTAAAATTAAAAAAAAAAAAAAAAATTAAAAAGGCTTTGCCCGGACAGAAGTTATATTTTACTTTTTGAGTACATTGCATTCTCGAGTTTTATCATACTTTTACGGTTAAAATAATTAACTGCTGCCAGTACAATGATAAACAATCTGGAACAATTCAATATTGAAACAACGCAAGATCTAGTGTTTTTACCTATATTTAATTGAAATTTCAGATATGGAAGGCGGAACTCCAATTAGAACTGCGAGACCAGCTAAAATTATTTTCAATTTTGATGGGGAGGAGGCAGAATTTCCATACGGGGGAAAACAAAGTATAAATGCACAATTGAGATACAGACAACATGAATGCAAATAATGAAAAAATGAAAACAGTAATTGAATACACATATCTGAGGCAAATTTTATCTTCTGAAAACTGAACGTAAAAAACCAGTTCACGTATATGGAAAAAAATTAGTTATTAACGTGATGAAACAATTGAATTAACATAAAACTTTCAAGATTAGTTGACTCCAAACTGAAAAAAATTCGATAGCAAATTAATATTTAGCCTTCGAATGGCACTGCAACAGCACAGCAGAACCGAAAAACCAATTCGAATTTCTCATCAAAATTTTATAAACATTGTAGGTGCATGATGAGTGAACGCGATCAAAGAACGACTCCACTTATTTGAAAAATGATTGACACTTGAATGGTACTAAAAATATTCCCACTGAACCAGATATCAAAAAGCTTCAATTCCTTTTTTTGTAAACAAAAATTTGTGAATAGTATGGAATAATATTCAAGTTTTGTAGACTAGGCTTGGGATCCAATGAAATTAGCGAAAACGTTACCCAATCATGAACCATCACAGACTCAACCCAAAACAAGAAACACGAAACAAAAGTAATCTTCATGTCCATTCGAAATACGGAGTAACTCGACTTTTCTATTTTCTTGAGAACGCAAATAAGTGGTAAAAAGAAACAATAATTAATTAACAGTCATAAGATTTTGGAATATCTCACTTTCATCAGTCGGACTTGTGATGGATTGTCTCCAAATTCGATATCACGAACATCGGCCAATATAATATCTCATTCTTCTGTGTTATGGAATTCGACCTGAAAATTACTGTCCGCCCTCGAACTCTTGGGTTTTTAGATATTTTCTGTTTTGTGAGTTCTTTTTGTTTTTCACAGTTGGTTCAATTCTCCTTATGAGCAGATCGTTCGGAAGAAATCACAAACTGAATAGTAAATAAGTAAAAAACTCTATGAGTAGGGTTTGAGATGAAATTGAAGGCTTTCTCGTTGAACGTTTTATGTTTTCATACTCACCTCGGATAAGACTTTTCAACCAATGGTTCGTACATCTTTGCCTGCAACTTCACCGTAAACGTGGTCGTCATTGTCTTTCTTGCTTTCCTCAGAGTGCTCATGATACCGTAAGTGTGCAGGTATGCATTCTCATATCTAATTCAAGGATTACAATCAATACTTTATATCAAAGGCCAATTGTCAATAACTTTTGTAGACTTACGAGCTATCTATATTTTGGACCATTTCTTGGACGTACGTGTTTGTGTACGAAAACTGATACATTAATCTCGCATAATTTTGTCAACCGTTATGCATTTCGTGTATGCGGGCATTTGAGCCATATAGATGGTTCATCTAATACGGCTTCATTGGTTAGAAATCCAGACGACTGTCGGTATCGTGCGAGTTGTTTGCTAAAAGTAATGGTATTGAAAGAACTTTAATCCTTTGAATTATTAAAATAACTTACTAATCATTGCAAGCCATGGACGTACGTGTTTCTGTATCAGATCTGATGTGCTGTAAGTAATATTGAATCCGGTACTTCAATTCCGCATAATTTCGTCAACCGCTACGCATTTTGTGGATGCAGGCATTTGAGCCACATAGACGGTACATCTAATAATGGCTTCATTGGTGAGAAATCCAGACGACTGTCGGTATCGTACGAGTTGTTTGCTAAAAGTAATAGTATTGAAAGAACTTTGATGCTTTGAATTATTAAAATAACTTACTAATCATTACAAGCCATGGACGTACGTGTTTCTGTATCAGATCTAATGTGCTGGAGGTAATATCGAATCCGGCACTATAATCCCGCATAATTTCATCGACCGTTACGCGTCTAATACTGGCTTCATTGGTGTCAAATCCAAACGACTGTCGGTATCCTGCGAGTTGTTTGCTAGAAGTAATAGTATTGGAAGAACATCGGTTCATTGAACCCATCAAATTAAGCAAATTTATAAAATAACTTACTTCCAAAGCTCGCATGGCAAATACTTGAGCCAGCCCAGAAAGGAAATGGCGCGCATTGGCATTATGGTGATAATAGAATGAAGTTTGTAAAAAAAAAATAAATTGTTTTAAACGACGAGGTGTTTCGAACATTACTTTGACAACAAAAATTCAGTCTTGCATCTGTTTTTCAGTCTGTGAATACTGGATGCATTGGCATATGAACCCTGCATACAGGGGCATTTTCGAATTTAAAACATTGGTTGCACTGGTATTTTGTATCAGCCATGTCTACTAACGTATGACGTCATTGACCCGAAATGAACAGCGGATGTATTTATGCGTCTGTTACACTTGTTATACTCTTTGGATAGAGTTTTATACTGTACTTTCATCTTTATAAGAACTAAGAAGACTACTAGGAAATATATATAGATTCAGATTATTGAGTATTTTAGAATCTTCATATTTAAGTTTTATTTTAATATCCGACATGGTTAACCACGGTAAGTAATTTAGAAGCTTTATTTATGGTGTGTTTCGACTTAATACGAGAATAGCCAGCGAAGCGGCGATAGCGACTAGCGAGCGAAACGAGCACATGGTGCACAAAGCGATCGAAAGAGGGAATGATATTCATTACGAAATATCTAATACCTGTGATTTAATTCCTTAGTCGATTTATAAATCAAATACGAAGCGATTAGACGTAAATCTTCAAGTTACCACATTGAAAACGATGGATTGCATAATCATTGATCCATCTAGAAAGTACGAATTCCTCTGCGACTTCCCAGACGAATTGTGGATTGAATTAAAAAGATTCGTAGAATCGGAACGAGAAGAGTAAGTCGATATAATTCATAAATAAAGCGAATTGAACCCCGTGCTGGTCGGTAACCTTAGTAATATGTGTTCGAGCTACCTACAGTGAAGTTTCAGCCGGGAGTACGTAACTGGCCCGAATGCTGGCTTACTGGTGCTTAATTGATATACTTTCAGTCGTTGGGCTAACTGTCTTCGCTAACTGTGTCTGATCAACACACTACCGTTGATAGGGAAACTTTCGACAGTAAATCTGCTTAGTAAAAATACGCTCGCGAAGGTAACTTGTACACATCGTTTAAGGAACAGCCCCCATTTCAGAATCTGGAACTTAGTTCCGATCAAAATTCTGTCGTTATTATAGAGATAGGTCTCCGTGTTTATGTCCTGTTGCTATTCGTCGCCTCAGACACGCGCAGATACTAATCTATTGAGTCGAAAGTTATAGTTGGTTAGTAACGTTTTTTTTTATCTAATTTTAGAGAGATGAAACGAGCGCGATTATTCGACAACGCGAAACGAGTCGACAATACGAAAACGACTAGCGATGAGAAATGCGAACGTGGACGATGGCGAGAGCAATTGTTCGATAACGCGAGACGAGACGGCGATACAAAATGCGACAGCGATGCGAGTAGCGAAATATCTCAAAATGAACTTTCTGAAGCGAAAGCTACGAAATCACCTGCGAACAAGAAGCCGCGATCAACTGAAGATACTTTAAATTTCGATTCCCTAACAAATGCTTTGCATGACGCATTTGACGCTTATGAAACACTGGAGAAAGAATTCGATAATACGAAAGATAGGTTATTTAACGAACTAAAGGTTACAAGCGAGAAATTTCATAAGAAATTGAGTAAACAGAAACAAAACCTAGAACAGTGCTTTAGCGAAATTTTGAATCAAATAACGAATAACGATCCTCCAAACACGGATGTGAAAGAATTGGCTAGTGATGCGAGTAAGAACAAAACGACGAATGCACAACAAATGCCACAAAATAATGAAAAAGGAGATACAGTTATTGATGAGGTTGAGATCGCGAGAAAAGAAGCACTCCAGAGTCTTCACGATCGAAAAGAAAGTGATAACTTCGCGAGGCCTGCGGAAATTCGATCCCCTCCGGCCACCTCAGTCAAATTTCCTAAACTAAAAGAAACCGTATCCAGAAAAACCAACTGGATTAACTACCGTCATCGTTTTATCAGCGAAATAGAGGCTCAAGATTGCGACTGGCTCATTAAGCAACCAACAGTTCCACCGCCAGGAATGCCTCAAACTGAAATAGATGGTCGAACCAAAAATGTGAGAAATTTCTTTATTTCAAATGTTGCAGACGATCTTCTACACGTCATTAAAAATCACTCGACCCCGTATGCGGTACTGGATGCATTAGACCAGAACTTTGATCCAAGGGGAGAAACAGCGAAATATAGTCTAATCAGTCAACTCAATATGATAAATTTTGAAATCGACAGTGAGTCGGCTGTAGAGTTCAACGCTCGATTCAGTACCTTGGTTGAAAGGATTCGAAAAACTACACCCGACTTTAGTGATGAGGAAGAGAGGAGGGCGTATCTACTAGCAATCCACACTGTCGGTAGAGAAACAATAGCTGACGACAGATATGAGCGGAGGAGTGGTGGGAAAGGTTTCCCAGTAAACATCCTCATGGAAAATTTTGTTGGAGAAGACAATGAACAAAGAGAGAGCGAACGAAGGAAAGCGGAGAGAGCTGCAGTCACCGCAATGCATGTGTCTAGAACGTCCAAACCATATTCATCCAGAAGAAATAGTCCGGATAGAGAAGAAAACAAACGACGACCTCATCCATCGTGCACACTTTGCGGACATGCTCCAGACAACCATATCAATGCTGATTGCCCCAATAAAGGCCTGATCTTCTATTACGGATGTCAAAAGTTTGGAACACATATTCGAGTGAACTGTCCCACTCACGGGGACAAGAGCAAATTAAAAGACCGCAGTGATCAAAGGAGTAAGCGATATGACGATAAGACAAAACCCCGTAATTCAAAACCTAGTCGATTTGTGAAGAAGAAGGCACCTAAGAAACGATTCCAGAAACTTAACAAGAAACGTGAGGCCAAAGGAAAAGCACTGATCATCTTCTCAGAAAGCGACGACGACTCTGATAACGTATATGTTGACGCGAATTTGCTAGACTCCCATGAGTATGCTTACCTTTTCATTGACACAACTGGGGATACGGAAAATGGATCAGTAAACGCTGTCTTTGGTAAGTCAACTTATCCCCTTTCGTGTATACTTGTTCTAGATTGTGGAGCGACTGATCATATAGTGAATAGATTAGATATCTTTGTCAATTTACAAAAACTACTGCGACCGCGAATTTTTACGTGTGCAAATAAGAGCGTGTGCAAATAAGAGCGAGAAAGCAAATTTGATAATGCGATACCAAGGTGATGTGATGCTGAGAAATCCTAAAACAAACGAATTAATGAAATTGCAAAATGTTTATTATTGTCCTGATGTTCCCCATAATCTTTTCTCTGCGCTCAAAGTTAAAGACAAACTGCTTTTTGTGATTGATGGTAACGAAACGTATATTATTAACAAGAAATTACGCAAGTTAGTTCAGGTAGCCCATTGCGATGGAAAGTTCTGGAAAATGAACTTTGAGGTTCCAGCTGGCAGTGTTAAATTAAGTGA
Organism: Aspidiotus rigidus; assembly: GCA_035079385.1. Lineage (NCBI taxonomy): Eukaryota > Metazoa > Arthropoda > Insecta > Hemiptera > Diaspididae > Aspidiotus > Aspidiotus rigidus. The sequence goes on from JAVHKY010000052.1 coordinate 6,650,482, forward strand.
GAGAGAAAATACTATTCTACAGCTGGAGGCTGAGAAAGGAGGGAGTAGAGACATAAGAGTTCACAAATCTGTTAATTATCTTCCTCAAATCTGGGATGTTCAAGAACGATTTTTAGGAGGGAGAAGTTTACTGGAGATACACAATGATTGCGAACCCCAACATACCGATTCTATAAATCAAAATTCTGCGAACCTTGATTTAGGAGGGAGTAGTGGTATGAAAATCAGCGATCTAGAAGCAATTAACAAAAACCGTGTGCAAGCGTTGAAAGAAAGTGAAGGATTGTTATGGCATCTGCGATTAGGTCATGCATCCAAATCTTATTTGCGAATGGCGAAAAATCTAATACCAGAATTGAAGGGAGTAGTTATTACTGATGAGATCAAAAACTGCCTTGACTGTAGATTAGGGAAAGCGAAACGACAGCCCTTTACAAAGGAAAGAACGCAAGCAGTACGACCATTTCAAGTGATTGAATCAGACATTGCAGGCAAGATCACCCCTGAGTCGATTTATGTTAAAGCGAAATACTTTGTGACTTTCACCGATAATTACTCAAGATATGCTTTGGGATATGAATTATTTGACAAAACAGAACTTCACTTACAATTTGAAAGATTTCTGAGAGATATCCGCGAACTTATGAATGATGAGGTGATCAAATTTGAAGAGATAGTGAATAGTAGGCAAGGGATGCAGTTTACTTGCAAGATAGGCAAACTGCATACCGATAATGGAACAGAGTACAAAACAGACTTGATGAAAGACTTGTTGCGTCGCGAGAATATTTGATACGACCCCTGCAATCCACACTGCCCGCAACACAATGCCATTTCAGAACGCCTAAATCTGGAAATTGAAGAGAAGGTGCAAACACTCTTAGAAAGCTCAGGAATGCCCTTGTGTTTTTGGGGTTATGCGATGAAATATGCACTGCACGTGCGTAATCGATTTATCAACAGTGCGATTGACTTCAAAACTCCGTATGAAAAATTAACTGGTAAAAATGGGATTCTCAAGAATGTTAGACGTTTTGGTTGTTTTGCGAGTTATGTTAATACTGATCCTGGTCAACCCAAGTTTGCTCCAACAGGGACTAAAGGCTTTCTAGTGGGTATGACAAAGACTGGTTATGAAATCTATAATCCGAAGAAAGGGAAGGTTATTCCCACCAAACATGCGACCTTTGTTGAATCAAAAGTTTATGGTAATTTCTTTGGTTCAAACAAGAAACAAAATTTAGATCAACTTGAAATATCTAGCGAAAACTGCAATTGTGAAATTATAGTGAGCGAAACTGAAAATGTGATATCAAATGAAAGTCAGCAAAAGTTGAGTACTGAAGTGAGCGAAAATGTAACGAATGTGAACCAAGAAATTGAGATCTCAAATGAAAGTGAGACAACTGATAAAGATGATCTATTAGCTAAACTGAGAGAAAATTATGAACCAATCACAGATAGAACAAGAGGTGCGATAAAACGAAAATCAACTTGGGATGCAGATGATGTTATTGACTATGAAGTTGAATGCGAAGAGTATGATGATGAAGTGAATCTGATCATGTATACTAAAATCAATGATGAATTTGAACCAGCTAATTATCGCGAAGCGATCACATGTAAGGACGGTGAGCTATGGAGAGAATCAATGAAGGTAGAGTTTGACGCTCACAAGAAGATGAAAACATGGGAAGTAATTAAAATGAATGATCTACCAGCAAACACTTCTGTAGTAACATCGAGATGGTTATTCAAAGTAAAAGATGAACCACATATTGGAGTCAGAAGGAAAAGTAGAATAGTTGCGAGAGGTTTTTCTGACTTACACGACTATGGGATCGACAAAACCTATGCACCTGTTGCCAGAATGAGTGATTTCAAGTGCATTGCAGCGATAGCAAATAAATATGATCTAGAATTTGATCACATTGATGTAAAAACAGCCTTTCTAAATGGAAATTTGGAAAAGAAAGTTTATATGCGAATTCCGGAAGGATTAGGCGAATACTTAGGAAACAAGGGACCAAATTTTGAACGAACTCATGTACTTGAACTAGTTAAAGCGATCTACGGACTAAAAGTAAGTCCCAAGCGATGGTTTATGCGATTCAGCGAAGCAATGAAAAGACTTCGATTCACAAGATACGAATTTCAACCCTATATTTATTACTGTAAGGAAAACACAAAGTATACAATACTGATAGTATATGTTGACGATATATTAATAGCGACAAACGATAAGGAAAAACTGAGTGAAGTGAATGAACAACTGCGGAAAGAATTTGAAACTAGCGACCTGGGCGAAGTTGAAAAGTTTCTAGGACTAGAGGTAGTGAGAGATCGCAAAAATCGCACAATAGTTATCCATGAGGAGAAAATGATAACATCTGCGTTGAAGAAATTTGATTCTTCTGGTACACTGCGAATATCAGCGACTCCAATGGCAACAACTGATGCCGAGCAAAAAATGATACCTGAGAAACGAGCGAACATCAAATTTGATCCAAAGCGAATACCTTATAGAAATGCGATTGGTACACTCTCGTACATTGCGAATTCAACGCGACCTGATATTATGTTTGCAGTAAATTATCTTAGTAGGAAACAGCAAAACTATGGTGAAAAAGAATGGGAACAAGTAAAGAGAATTTTTAGATACCTCAAAGGAACTGCGAACTTGGGAATAAAACTGAGTGGTGAAGGCAATGGAGTTGAGTGTTATGTCGATGCGTCTTTAGGTCTTAACGAGGAATCAGGACGATCAACTTCAGGCTATGTAGTGATGATGTTTGGCGATCCAGTAGCGTAGAAAACACATCTACAGCGACAAGTTGCGCTATCGTCAGCGGAGACTGAGTATGTGGCAATGAGCTACGCATGCAGGGAAGTGATTAGTATTCAAGAAATTGCTAAGCGATTCGGAAAGGTGACAAAGATACCGCGACTGTATGAGGACAATAGAGCAGCGATTAAAATAGCGATTACAGAGGAGTCTCGAACGTTACAACATCTTGTGAAATTGTCATACCATTATGTACAACAATTGTGTAGCGAAAAGAAAATAGAGATTAATTGGATTAGTACCAAGGAACAATTAGGAGACTTTTTCACAAAAGCCTTAGCGAAACAACAATTTGAGAAATTTAGAAACACTCTAATGTGTAAATTTGACGTATTTCAGAAACCTACTGAAAGAGCGACAAAGCAAAAACATGAGTAACGCGATGAAACATAGCGACAGCGAATACAGCGAAAGAAAGCGAAGCGAAAAATTTGTATCACCAGTGAATGCGGCGAATTCTCTTTTATTATTATTATTTTTATTGATCAAAAGAGCTTATTACTTTAAACTTGTCGTTCAGTTTATGAAATATATATTTACGTCAGTATATAGTAAGTTTTATGTGATTTGCAACCTGTTTGCTCCTGTTCATTATTCCTAATTAGTTTATATACTCGTATATTTTTTAAGATGTTTCTATTTTCCGTCTTAGGCATGAAAGTCTAATTAAATGGCGTTTACGATATAGCGATTTGCGATCTTCTCTTTGCGAATGAAGCGATTGCGAAAGGGTTAAAATTATGAGATATGACTGAGATACGCGGAGGGAGTGTCAGCAGAACTAAAGTCTGAAGCAGACAAGTGCGCTCTCGGTCATACTGTGTAGTACTGGAGTATCCTTGTCCTTATAGGTATATCTATGTGTTCTATGTCTGTTACACTTGTTATACTCTTTCGATAGAGTTTTATACTGTACTTTCATCTTTATAAGAACTAAGAAGACTACTACGAAATATATATAGATTCAGATTATTGAGTATTTTAGAATCTTCATATTTAAGTTTTATTTTAATATCCGACAGAGATAGACTGAGCATAGTAATGAATCTTTGAATGCAGGACATGATAAGAAAATACAAGAAAATAAGGGGCGTTGGACCTTGTTTACAAGTGTTATAGGTGGCGCGGATGTATGGTGTCTTTCACTGCTCTGTGCATTCACCATGATTCACCGCGTTGCCTTCATCAATATCCAGCGCCTCTTATTTTCTTATCATGTCTTCTGATATGGAGCTAGAGGCATTCTCGCTCTGCCAATGTAAACAGACTATGTGCAATCCAAAAAATCAAGTAGTGGTGGTGTACCTTCTTCATGGACCAAACACCACCACTTGATTTTTTGGGTTGTACATCTGTTCACATTGAGCGAGAATACCTCTAGCGCCTTACTTCCTGTTGGAATATCTCTGATGTACTCCTAAAAGAAATAAACATTCTTACGTACTTCTCGGCGTATCTTGTGTTTGATTAGAAGTGCGTTGCTATTTCTCTGCTAAATTCTACAAGAATTCAACAGGTTATGGGCCCAGTCCCGCCTGACGACTGCGCGTTATAGAGTATTGAACTGTTTTACGTCAATAAATCGTGATAAAGAAATACCAGAAGTATTTTGGTGAAATAATAATTGAAATTCCAAGCTCGCGTAGTCAACGCACGCCATTCCAATCTACTGCGTAGTTGTCCATTGAAGCGCATGAAAGTCTACTGCGTAGTAAGAGTTTCCTGCCTAACTTGTTGAGCATCCGAAAGTATTCACGTACGTTGTCGTATTCAGTAATATTTGAAAGCAATGGATCGCCTTAAAAAATTGAGAACATTTTTCTATGTTCAGTACCCATCCCATTGCCGTTTCATTCATAAATTGGACGACGCTTCATGAACTCATAGTCTATCATTTCCAAGGTTACCGTTGATAAGTGAAATCAAATAATCGTATTTTAGAAGTAAAGGACAAGTCCTGGACAAGCTGTGAATGTGAATGTTCAGTTATTTAGCTAATCAACAATAACGCAACTCAACCATGGTATTTCATCACTCAACCTGGAATGTGTGAAACTTGGAGAACGGAAAACAAAAGGAATGTGGGCCGAAAGATCGAGAAGGATGCCGAGTACCCATTTAATTGTTCGCTATTAGAATCCGTGACCACATCCAGATACAATCATGCACAATGCGGCTGGAATTGAAGGAAGACGAATCGTCGAAGGACAACCATAGCGAGTCAACTTAACCTAGCTGACAACGTTCGGAGTATGAAGGTAGAGTTTAATATATCAAAATATTTACAGCGCAAATTGTCTGTCGTTTGTATGATCTATCTAGGTAGAGGTATTCCGAGAGGAACTTATTTAAAAATAATAATACGATGATAAATACCTACCTAAGTAAACGAATGAATTAATAAGACGCAGTGGCGTAGCCAGGAAATTTTTCGGGGGGGGTTGAAGAAGTTGGAGAAAAGATATGATACAAAAAAGTTTCAGAAATTGGCAAAATAAGGAAACACTAAACAGTCTCGTAGGGGCGGGCTTCAAAGAGAAATGAGGGAAGATGAAAAGAATTATTGAAAAATTGCAGGAAGTCAACAGTACATTTTTCCCGTACTATACTCTCACGTTCAAAAAAAGGTGCATCCAATTTTATTCTTTTTGTCACAAATTTATCCATGAATGAAAAATGAAACGTATTAGGTACTACAAAAGACTCAAGTCAAAGATATAGTTGAATAACACAAAGTAAGTACTGAATCATGAAATGATCAACCAAAGAGCAACTGATATGATATTAATAGGTAGTACTGCACTGTAGGCTGGTTGATGGGATAATTATAGAAAAACGAAAACGAAGCAAGAACAAATCTCCTACATCAAAACACAAAAGAGTTACTGAAAACGTAAAATCATATCAAAGCAAAATGATGAGAAATATTGAATAAAAATGAGACGTAAGAGAAATAGTCTACAAATTGTGGACGGAAAATGAAATAACGATCGACAAAGAAACAAACAACAATAATGACATTAAAATACAAAGAAATAAATGAATCAATAAGCGAATTATGATTGATAAATTGTAAACAAACAAACAAATTACGAATTAACGGTTGACATAAGTCAATGAGTCGGTTAATGAATGAGGATTGAGTGAAAAGGACAAATAATTACGCAAAATTTCAAACGATAGCAAAATACATAAATAAATTGATGAGAAAGTGAAAACCAGTTTATTGCCAATCACTGCCAAAATCTGACCGGTGGTTTAATCGGTCGGCCAAATGACAAAGTCCTTCCAGTTGTAACGTTATCTGAGTTTGCATTTTGAGCTGGAGCAAGGGATAGCGGTTCAGGGAGTATTGGGGACGGAGGATTTGGGAGTATTGGAATTTGTGAACACGAAGGAGTATTTACAAGGTTTAATATTTGAGGTTTAACAAAATAAAATGACGGACCTCAATTAACTTTAGTGTTATACTTACAGTCATTCTCACCTACTTGTTCAGTTAGCTGAAAACTAGTCTTTTTTAAAATACCTTTCATTGGCATCGCAGTTGGAGAGTCGTCCTGTGAAAAGGATTTATACGCCGGTTTTAGACGATCTAGAGCAACTATATCTGTTTTCCCATTACCAAAATCTAATACAAAATATTTCGCGGTACGCTTATTTACTCTAAATGGGCCTTCATATGGTGATTTTTGAGGCTTCCGCACTCTGTCTATACAAACATATACACTTTTACAATTAAATAAGTCAGGATGTATAAAGACTTTATTCTTACTATGGTTTGTTGCTGGTATTGGGCAAATCTTTCGAAAACAACTCCAAAGCTGATTGAGGTAGTCATGTTTACTGACAATGGTGCTAGAGTCAGAATCTTCAAAAAATTCACCAGGTAGGCGCAGTGTTCTACCAAACGTCAACTCGGCGCTGGATATTCCTTCTTCAAAACGCGGAGCTGCGCGTAATCCCAACGAAACAACAGGTAGTGCAAGCAATCAATCATTACCTTGACACTTGATGGCCTGCTTGAATTGACGATGGAAGCGTTCAACCATTCCGTTTACTTTTGGATTATAAGCAGTCGTTTTTATCGCAAAGGTTCCAATTAACTTACACAATTTGTGGAATAATTCAGAACGGAATTGTTTGCCTCTGTTGGTGGTGACCTCATGCGGTGCGCCATATCGACTTACCCAACTACCAAAGAAAGCCTTGGCCACTGATTCCGCTGTTATCTCACTTAGCGGTATTGCTTCCATCCATCTTGTAGCTTGGTCTACAAAAGTGCATACATATCGATACTTGTCGCATTTGTTCATATGGACAATGTGCAGGTGTACTTGTTGAAGATCCAACAGCGGGAATCTTCCGATGGGTGCTTTTGTATGATGCGACACCTTGTTTATTTGACACTGATGACAGGTCTTACACCAGTTCTGTATATCTTTCGTCATATCTGGCCAATAATACTTTGAAGTAATCAATCGAAGGGTTGGGTTCGGTCCTGGATGCGACAAACAATGTGTCTGCTCAAAAATCTTGAAGCGTAGGCTTTCCGGTATAACTGGTCGATTGACATTTCTGAAAAAGCTACAAAGAAGCGAATGATTATTATCAATCAAGATATCTTGAAAATCTTGGTCACAATGGCCATTTTTTCTCATGTTGGTAACAAGTGGGTCGTCAGTTTGCGCTTTCGAGATTTCAACAAAGGTGACTGGAATGGTAACAGCTGCATAAGTTAAATGGCCAAGTGCATCAGCGACAACATTAGATACACCAGACAGATGCTGAATTTTAGTTGTAAACGGGGAAATATATTTGATGACGGTAGAGCGGCGTTGGAGTTTACAGTTTTTTTTTGACGTGAACATATGAATGAGTGGCTTATGGTCCATGACAATGACAAGATCACGACCTTCAATCATGTGAGAAAAATGTTCGACTGATTTGAGTATGGCTTCTAGTTCTTTGTTGTAAGTACATCAGTTACTTTGATTAGGTGGAAACTTTGCTGAGTAGAAACCTAAAGGTTTGCGTTCTCCTTTTTCATTGATTTGTTCTAAAACAGAACCTAAAGAAACATATGAGGCGTCACAGGTCAAGATTAAGGGTAACTCAGTGCGAGGAAAATGTAACAATGTAAAATTAGCGAATAATGTTTTTACTTGTTCAAACTTTTGACTCAGTTCCGGAGTCCAATGAATCGGTGTCAGATCTCTCTTTCTAGTGTGGCCCTTAAGAAGATCATTAAATGGTGAAAGTGTAGGACACGAAAGCGTAAAAATGCAACAGAAATAAAGGCTAGACTTCCGAGTATAAAAGTTGTATTGAAAAGCAGGCGAGAACAAACGAGAGAGCATAAACGAAAACCGTACGTGTTCGACCATTAAAAACGACCATAAAAACGAGAGAGAGCAAGACCCGCGCGCCGACCGCCGGAACGGTCCTTATCATAAAGTGGTGGCATTGTTGCCAACCCCTACAAAAGTAACTCGGAAGCATTACGCATGAAACCACGATAAAAATTCAGAATGCCCATCACTGCATAACTGTAGCTGGTCGCTTTAACATTTTGAATAGCTATATTCGTTCTTCTGTAGGTTGAAAACCATTGCTCAATATTCTGTGTCCAAGAAAATTAACTTCATAACAAAAGAACTGACATTTTTTTAAATTAAGCGTGAGGCCATGCGAATGAAGCCTCTCAAATAACAACTCTAGGTGTTTTGTATGTTCAATTTCATCAGCTGATAATATTGGTATATCGTCGAGATAGGTATAGAGGAAGGGGAGGTCGTATAGGATTGTTGAGATGAACCGCATAAATGTAGAAGGTGCATTCTCAAGGCCAAACGGCATCCGGACGTACTCGAATAAACCAGCGGGCGATATAACGGCAGTTTTTGGAATATCCTGTGAACAAACAGGAATATTAAAAAAAGCTCGTACTAGGTCAATAACACTAAATAGTTTACATCCTGATAATTCTGAGGCGTAATCCTGAAGATTCGGTATTGGATAACGATCTGATATTGTCTGCGCGTTCAACTCTTTGTAATTTCCAACAATACAAAGTGGTTTATTGGGTTTTTGAACAACTACTATTGGCGGTGCCCATTGAGACGAGGACGGACGGCAAACACCTAACTGGACGAGTGATGCGAATTCTTTTTTGACTTCACATAAAATATGTGCAGGTAATCTTCTCGGTTTTTCATACATTGGCTTACCAGCTGCTGTATCAATGTCATGTTGTACGTTGTGTTTAGGTTGGCGCTGGTATTGAGGTGGAAGTGCGAGTTCCGGATATTTTTGAAGCAGTTCATGAACACGTTGATCTACGGACGATGTAATGAGGGAAACACTGTTTTGACAAGATATTTTTCAAATACACGGTACTGAAACGAGCGTATGCCCCTGATAAAGACGGCATTTGGTATGGTCGGGTAATAGATGGTGTGCTTTCAAGAAATCCGCGCCTAATATTGGTTCACAGACATCGGCGACAACAAAATTCCATTTGTAAAGATGAGGAAAACCAATATCGATTGTCAAGTGATGAATTCTGTATGTTTGAATTGGCGTCTGATTAGCGGCGCAAGCTTTATATTCAATTTCAAAATCTGGTTTATCGACGAACCATCTTGGCAGAATTGATACATCCGAACCTCCGTCATTGAGGAAATAATGACCTGATCTTTTATCCTTTACAAATAATCGAGGAGAATCGAGATCGGTTGGCGTTGGCGAAGTAGAGTCAGAAGGTAGAGTTTTTGCCACAGCATCTACCCTTACTCGTTTCCCGAATTAGTTTTAGTATTCCATGAACGATTGGGGTTGCAGCGACGAGCCCGTTCGCCAAAAGTGTGGTGAAACCAACATAAACCGTTATATAACGTTGGTGGATCTCGCGAACTCGAATTTGAAAACTGTCTATTATAGTTACTTGGACTGCGGAAGCGTTGACGATATGGTCCATGAAATGGCCTACAACTCCGAGTTCAAGAACAAGAACAATCCTCATTCATCTTGTTGCGAAGTTGTTTGTTCTTGTTTGAAATGGCTGCTACCTGGATCTGTAGATTTTGTATCATCGAGCATAACATTGCTACAGTATTATGGTCCATAATTTTGTTACTTACAGGTGGTGAGGAAACTGAGCAGACATTGGTAGCTAGTTGTGATACAGCGGATTGGGTTGGCGTTGATTTGTACAGTGAAAATAGGTTATCTGTAAGTTTGGCTTGCTCGTCTAAGGGTCGATTGGAATTGAGTGTCAGGAATTCGATTGTTTTGGGAGCTAAATTTTTTTTCCATATCTCCCCTAGGACCTCTTCTGTGATGGTGTTCGCGTCCACATAAGACCTGGCACGTTGGAGTATGATTGAAGGTTTTAGATCTTTTGGAATGCTGTTTCCTGCCATCTATTTACGTAACCTCTGTGCATTGTCCTCCGCTGAGTTGTGGATCAACCTGGTTTTGCATAGGGTATATTTATTCTCTGCGTCGCCGTTTATTATATCTTTGCAATCGCAAAACATTGATTCCGTGAAACTTGGAATCAAAGCTGAAAATTTGGCAATTTCGGAGTCAACCCGATTTTGAGCAAAAATTACACAATGGCGTTAAACCAGGTTTGTGGGTCGTGCGGTGTAAACCGAGGTAGTTGGAACTTTATGAATTGAAAAGATTGCATTCTATGTTGATTCGCGTTATTTTGGGCACTACCGTGACCCACGTCATTAATATTATTAATATTAGGATCGTCGTTCGGAGCCATTAGTTATCGCAAGAATAAATGAAAACGCGAAGCAAAAAACACTTATCGACAGGAATAAGTTAGTCGAGAAAAAAAATGCACGGTCACGGTCGCCAAAAATGTAAGGTGAGAGACGAGATACAAAAGGAAACGGCAGGACAAGTTAGTACAACATGAGTGTAATGACGAATACTGGCAATTTACATGCGTGTAGCCGATAAGCGGCGTAATCGATTACAACGCTACTTATGTGTTGCGCCCGGAGACGGAACACTATGTACACGATCCCCACAAATTAATTAGCGCGCAACAAGTTTGCACTATCATATCAAATGAAGAAAATAGCTTATGCGGAACCCTGGTGCAAATTAGAAACCGGTTAAGGCGTGCATTTATTCTCGAGACTTCGTCCGACCTTCAAAAATTTCATCCTCTGGAAATTCTGGATCATACAGAAAGTGAGGAACATTCAGTGTAACACCCGAAGGAAGAATATCGTCGATTATGAAACCTTTATTGGCTAAAACAACATCGCCAGCAACCACCTGAGATAGTATTCCAGTATGCTGGACGATAGCCAGGAAAAGCCGGTGAACAATAGGTAATGCATCCATTCACAGAGCAAGCTACCAGGAACTTGAAAGTATTTTGTCCTTTGTAATGACTAAAAGTTGCTTTTTGTTTCTCCATGTTAAATGGAATTTCGCACGATATTTCCGTGCAGTCTACTACAATTCTCACATTTGGAAACGGCTTAAAGCACTCCAGTAGGAACATTTAATTTTTCTGACGTGATGGTACGGTATTTATAAACTGACAAAATAAAACTTCATGCAGTATTTGTAATGTTGTAGAAAATACAGTTTGCACAGTAGTGATGCTCACATGAAATCTAAAAGCAAGGTCTCTATAATTATGACAAATTTCGTCGTAACTGATCAAAGTTACTAATAAAAGTTGATCACTAGAACTCAAGACTTTTACTGAATTGATGGCATACTTTTCGGATATTTTTGCTATCAAGTCACGTAAGAAATGGACAACTTTTGGTGATGTCAATCCCGTGTAATGATAACAGAAGTCATCATCTTGTACAACGGTCTGAAAAACTAGATCTCTGCTTTTCTGCTGTCAATTTCTTTACCTCGTCTTTTGCCAGATGTAACTCCTTTTCACATGAACGCAGGATCAAAATCTCGTCCCTCAACAACTTACCTTCTTCCCTCAGGCGGTCCAACTCAATTTCTTTAGGATCGAGTTCTTGAGTACCTTGAGAACCGGTATCTGCTAAAGAAAAATTCAGATCATTGTTAGATTCTTGTGTTCCTAAATCACATTCAATGGGCGTACACAACGGACGTGACACTACATGGTTCTCTGTTTCAATTTGATTCCATGCTGTTTCCGGACTCAATGATTTGGAATTCACTTGTGAAACATTGATTGTGTCATTTTTTTAATACGATGTATTATGATTTCACTCAACGATCACAATTTCTCCAAATACATTCTTCATGAATGATTAATAATGTTATATTCACCTGAATTTACTTCATTTTCTTCACTGGCTTTTGATTCCATGGAAAAATTGAGGGCAACGCATTTACATTTCCTTCAGGAAAATGGCAACTACATACTCGAGAATAATATTTGGAAAGCTCACGATCTTTTCTCCTGATAATGATTACCTATTTACTTCCGATTTTCTATCAATTAATAGTATTACCTTATTATGTTTATCCACTTTCGGAATGATATTTTATCTGTGGGAAATGATGTATAAAACTCTTACACCGACCATTGCGTGCATCAGAACGGTGATGGCACTGAGGCACAAAACAATTGACCATATTGGACTATGCAGTCGCTGAATTTCACTCAGCAAAAACTTTGCAAAGAATAATCACTTTACAATAAATATTATCTGAAACTCTCAAATCATCCTGTAAAACTTGTACATATACTGTAGGTACCAGCATACGTAAACAAAAAATATTATTTCGATCATACTAGTTATTTCACTAATTACTGAACGTAGGAAGCTCCAATATAGCTCAAAATGAAGATGAAAGCCTCTACTTTTAACGAATAGAAAAATTAAGACGATTTCATGCTCATTTATTCAAATATTTGTTCGTATTTCGAACCTCTACATCTTCTTATGGGAAAATACATATAAAAAAAATTTGTTTAGAGCAATGTTAGAAATACTATCGATAACACAGTAGGAGGTATGCAATGCGCCGACACACAGTGGGATAATTCCTTCTTCTAGCGTGCCAAAAATAGGAAATATCGATGTCGCGATTAATATGACTCAACCTGATAGGCTGTTTGTAATAGTACTAGCGGTTAGATCCACTAGACACCTTGAACGCCTTTTTGAGACCATTTTTCAAAAAAATTACATTTTTGGCCATAAATTGCTAACCGTTTGAGATGAGACCGGCATAGCAAAATCACATACCTAAATAAAAATTCTTCTCACTCGACTCTTCGCCCACCTTCTTATTTGTACTGTATGAATGTGAATCATGTATGAAAGTTCTCGCAAAATTCAAACGTACATTGGAGGAGCATAGTTCTTACTTTTTAGAAGTATACATATTATTTTCTCGAACTTATTTTTTTTCGTCTCTTTGTTTCGATTTTTCTTCGTTTTAGTTTTTTTCTGTTTTTTTATTATATTTTTTTGACAGAATTTTGCGCCTCTAAAAATTTTGTGCCTTATAGGCTATAGCCTTGTCAGCCTATGCCTCAATGCGGCCCTGCCAACAAAGGTAAACCGCCGAATAGGGATGTCGTAGCGTAGCTGGTAAACCGAGCCGCGGCGTAACCGTGCATAGCCTGGCGCACCGCAACGCGTGACCGCGTATGTACTCCCGACTTGGTTTTATTTTATTATGCTTCCACTTGGTTGCGTCGATTGTGGATTGAGGGTGAGTCTCAGCAAAAAACTGAAGAGAACATTTCTTGTGTAAAATTTTACAGAGATCATTTTTGAACTGAGGTATTTTTCTCCTATTCCCAACTGTTCTTGAGATATTAGCAAAATACTGATTTTTGGGCGCCATTTTGCCCCCCCTCCAGCTCCCTAAGGGAAATTTTGAGTGGCACGCCTTCTGAAAATGTTCTCTACAGTCATGACTATTATAATACCAAGTATCATTGTATAAATAAATTTTGCAGTATTCCTTCATTTTCTGTCAGTAACCGCTAGTACTATAAACACATTGAAAAACTCAGATCAACGCAGCTCCTTGCTAGAGGAACAGCAAAACTGGTTTTGTAGGGCGGGGAAGTGATGATATGAATGAAACAGCTGTTTGGCAGGATTACTGTACCATACTGAACGCAAATGGTTTGTACTCATGTTCCAGCGGATGTATCCGAGAGTTTTGAGTTTTTTTCGTCTATTGTGAATATATTTTTGACAATTGTATCGTTTGTGAACTTTTTTCTCGTTTTAAAGGTAAGTACCATGCAGAATTATGTATAGTATTAAATTATTGTGGTAGTATAAAATATTGTTAGGATTTCAACTACTAGTAGGGGCTAGTAGAGGTTGACGCATTTCTGCAATTTGTTTCTCAAGGTGTTCTCTAAACGGAATATAAGGCATTTTTTCCAGTTTCATCCAGTTTCTCGAGTTATAGCCTTATGAAATACAAAAAATGAGCCATACATTATGGAAGTATTCATCTTTCTCATTTCATCCGAATTTCTCGTTTATGTAAACATTGAGAAAATCTGCAGTCCCAATATCACTCTCACAATACTCCTACATTTTCAAACATAATTATTATGAACTAAATCATGCCTAGACGTACTAAAATTATTTACTTTTTTTTTAAAATTATTATTGTTTCATTATATTGAGGATAAGTTATGAATTAATTTTCTTTTTTCTCTCAATTTTAGATGTAGGTACACCAATCGGCAATTGTAATTGGAATGGAAGGGGAACAACCAGTTGGAAATCGCTGGTTCAGAGAACAACGTGCAATTTTTATCAAATTATATTCTTCAGGAATGCCCCACTGAAGAAGAGAATGATTTGAACAGGAAAAACTTACCCGTGAAACTGAAAGGTTTTTGCTCTACTTTGTATAACAAGTGGAGAAAATACCATCATCCCGAGAAAACTTTCTAAACACAAGAAAGTTTATGGTTGAATTTGCCATTTGCGAACCAGACTTGTCAGATTTAAATGACGAGGAATAATAATTTCAAGATTTTGTTTCATTTATAACGTACTTTTTATACTTGAACTAGCGGTTTGCGGCGCGTGCCTGACCGCTAACTGTGTGTTGAGTAGATATCTGTGTTTTATAGGTATCTGTATCTTGTAGGTATGTATGTTTTGTAGGTATCTTGGCGGAATTCGGATGAATTTTTTGCTACGTTTTTCAAAAATTTAATACTGTTAAGCCTACTTCATTTTCACCGAGAATGATAACATACATAGAGTAAAGAAAAAGAGAAGGTTGAAAAAATTGAAAAATGCGCGTAAGATGTAAGATGAACCATTTCCCTCACATTTTCATTTTCCAGACTTGGGACTGGCAGAATTCAACATACACAAACTGTATTCTGGTATGTTTATAAATGGTTAGCATGCAAAGCGCGAAAAAGAGGTTAAAAGTTTCCCATAACCAAAAGATAATAAATTATTAAGAATGGATCGGAGTCGCGCAAAAATTAAAATTACCGAATTACATTATTTTTTTTTTCTGTTCAAAAATAAGAAAATAGACACCAAAAACTGCGACTGTACTTATAAAATATCAAAGTTCCGAGTCGCACAAAAATAAAATCACCAAATTAAATTTTTTACACACTAATTCACTTGAGAGCTGACTTAACGCGTGAAGCCTGTATCGCAGCAGAATACAGACAAATCCATTGACATTTTGCCAGTCCCTAAGAAAACACACGGACAACAGGTAGAAAAAAGGGTCATTTCCGCTAGCCCATACGCAGTGCGCACCGTGTCTAGACATTGGTTCTTGTATGAGATACCGGATGTAAAATCCTTTATGTAGGTGTTTTTAAAACTGTGAATAAAATAACTTACTTAGTATGGAAGTAGTCACAAAATTTCCTTCTAAAAATCTGGAACCGGGCTCATTCGAAAGGAAATTACAGGGGCTACAATTTTTGTTCTCTTCAATTTTTCATAAAAATGAGTTATACTCGAGTTATCACAATAATTCAATTTTTGAAACTGCGCCACTCAACGCGCGTAGGTCTAACGTACAGCGCAAAGCAGTTTCAGTACTCGATAATGCCCGTTTTTCCTAATTTTGTCGTCCCCTACACCACCTTCAGGGAGTCAAAACATCGAAATGTATTTAAGAACCTGACCCAGAAAAAACGAAATTTTTCAAAAAAAATTCCAGGTCGATAGGTGAAGGCGTTCTTATTCTCAATCATGTTTTTTAAAAGTATGTATTAATGTGGAATTGATGGTGAAGCACTAAAATGACCTCTTTATACCACTGGGGGAAAACAAATCTAAATCCCAACTCTGATTTTGTATTCTATGCACCAAAATTGAGCCCAAAAATCAAACGCTGATAACAAAATGTGAGTATTTAGCATAAATACCCTCTATCATCAGCTTAGTGGGGGGAAGGGGGTCGAATCGAAAATCTGACTTCAGATTCTTGTTCTACGCCCCAAAAAACCCCAGTACGGAATTTCAGATTTTTGGCATGCTAGAAGAAGGAATAATCCCACTGTGGGATATGGAAAAGCCCTATAGGGTCATCATTTTGTAGAGGCGCTACAAAATTTCCAACAGTTTGAAGGAGCTTCATTCTTTGACTATTATAGTACTTTGTATGGACTGACTTGACAAGGCATCTGCGGGTGGGTAGAATGAAGCCGATATGAGCGGTAGGGAAGCAGAGGGAATACACTTGCTCAGGGATAATTGTTGAGCAGATTGCATTCACAATGTAACACAATTTGTCAAGGGGCTATGGGTTTGTCGTCAACGCTGGATGCAATCCTCCTTACTTTTATCCTACAAGTTACCTCCCTTGCCGCACGATAACAGCTTCACTGAACGCGTTTGTTGTATCAGTCCATACAAAGTACTATATAGTCAACGGCTTCATTGTCATTTTCTACAGAACCATTCAGAAATTCATATTATCGACAATACTTGAGGTCTTCTTGAAAATCAGGTGAATCATTTGTTTTTCATTTTTTTCATAAAATGAGAAGGATGAAGAAAATAATAACAAATCTTCAGTCAAATTACAGTTGGTAAAATTTATAATATTTGTAAATTGTAAGTACACATACAAATTAAATATACAAGTTCCAAAACCAAAATGGAAAATTTATTAGATTAAATATCATCAGAAAACAAAAAGAAAAAAGAACAGACAAATTTAGAAGAATATAAGATGAAAATATACATATAGCAACTGCAACAAAGTAAACACAGAGGAGTTTCAACTGAAAATATCATCTATCAATGGGTAGTATTCAGTATATTTTTTCCTTTGTGTATGTTAATAATATACAAATGAAGAAGTGTACACCAACATTAAAAAGAAAGATGATTGAGAACTTTGCAGAAAAATGAAGAGTTTGAAATAAAAGGTAATTTATGGTATAACAATGCAATGAAAAATTTCTCTCAATGACAGCCTGTACTTCATTCTTCAACATTCCAATAAATGAAAATAAGAAAATAGTTTTCACTAACAAAGACAAGGAAAACTAGAACAACAATTCAAATCATTTACCAGAGAATGAAACAAGAAAAGGAGGGAGAACCACTCTACAAGTGGGACTGCCTGGATTCAGAAAAGAAAGGGAAAGAAAAAAGATAGATAGAAAAAGAAAAGGAATCATTCACAAGGTGAAAACAAAAAGAAAACCTAGACTCATACTGTATTGTTCTGTAAAAATTGTTAGGTGTCTTAAACTAAACAATTCATGAATAAATTTTAGCAAATCAGTCCCAAAAGGGGTGTGGTTTAATAAATCACTAGGAGAAATAAAATTAACAGCAGGACGCACAAGTGTGTGAGAAAATAGAAAAACAAGGAACAAATGGTGAAAAGTAACAATAAAATGCAGGATACAAAAAATTACAATCATCAAAGTAAAATTTATTGAAAATTATTTGTTTGGCTGTCCCAATTTGAAAATGTAACACTCTCTTTGTCTTTCCATTAATTTACAAATAAAAAATTCATCTTGAGAGGTAAAATTTACAATAATGTTCAAAATAGAGAACATGATCAAAATAAAATGCCAGTAATGTGGATGCTCAATTATAGAAATGAGAGGATATTGAAGTCAATGAATAAATAGAAAAAGATGACTTCCCAAAAATTTATCATTGTTAAATTGAGCAAATAAGGTTATAAAAAGAAACAATATCAGAAACATTTGATAAGACACTTGATTTGAAGATAATTGTTCCCTCTTTCTATAAATAGCAGTTTCAACAAGTGAGGCACAATATTGTTCGAGTTCAGAATAATAGCAATAATGGTGATATTAAAATTTCAGTTATACAAATTATCAACTTTTTCCTCATCGTTGACTGAGTGTCACAATGCAGACAGAAATAAGAAATGGAAAAAATTGATACCTACACAAAGAATGCTATCCCACAAATCCTACCTTCAAAAATAAACTTCTCCCCCTGGTCATATCTGTTCATAATAGGACATACATGTAATAGAAAAATTGTCAAAATAAGCTCATTATTATCAAATGTGTTTCATTTGTAAATTTAGTATCATTGTGGTACTGGATAAAGAGAGAAAGAAAGAAAAAAGTGAAGAGAGGTGGGGAAATATCTGATTTGAAGAATGAAAACCATCATAAAACCTTATAGAAGAGGCTCATTCACAATTCAACTTGCTCAGGTTGGTAACAATTTGATCCACAAAGACCTACTGTCAACATTATAATGAAACAAGAATCCATCTGGACAGTTATTTTTCATGAATTATCTTGTGTATTAAAACAATTATTTTCCCTTGGGCGCACACTATATGCAAAAACTGAGTGACTAAGCTTTGAGCAATGTATTCGCGGATGCTTTAAATTGCTTGAATAGTTGCTCAAGTTGCTGCTTATGCAGCGAGGCCCATACACATTTAATGGATACAAAAAAGTAACAAATTACAATTTCATTTTTACTTGTTACAAAAAGGAGAAAAGAGAAGAGAGAGAGAGAGAGAGAGAGAGAGAGAGAGAGAGAGAGAGAGAGAGAGAGAGAGAGAGAGAGAGAGAGAGAGAGAGAGAGAGAGAGAGAGAGAGAGAGAGAGAGAGAGAGAGAGAGAGAAAAAAAAAAGTAACATCTCTAATAGTATTTGCACATATTTTACAGGATTCCCAACGCTTCTGACCAGATGGTAATGTAAAAACTAAAAATTACTATTTTTGAAAATACCTCATGAAAAAAAAAAGTAAGAGATAAAATCATTGAGAAACCTCTCTTTTTTTTTTCTCATATCACATAGGTCATACTCTTACCACTACACATTATATTGGGGAGAAAAAGAAGAAAAAAAAAGACCAGGGAGAGAGGAATACAATCTCCACAAAATACTATAAACAATAATTAAGACACAGCATTTCAATATTCATCTTTTTTAAATACTTCACAGCCTTCTTATCCGCAGTTACACTTCTCATTAAATTCTTCAGTCTTTTCTGGATTTGTGATCAGAAGATTGGTTTGAAGTACCATTAACTTCAGCCCTTTTTGTGTAACTTTCTATAATGAATCAACTATATGCAAGAATTCCAAAAAACATAAACTATTTGTGGTTACTTATAATATTTTTCAGCATTAGTATCATGAAATGCAAGAAAAGCAATCTTCCATTCAAGTTGTATCAAATGAACAAATAATGAAATAATAATCTAATAATAATTATAATAATAATAATAATGAATAATAATATGATAATGATGATAATAATAATAATAATATTATAATTACTACTATCATAATAACAATAAGAAAAAATCAATAATAATTAATAATAATAATAATAATAATAATAATGAAAATAATAATAACAAGGATTAGAATAATAGTTATAATGATAACAACAGGAGAATAAATTAAATTAATATAATATACCATACTTTCCTATCTTTTTATTAATGTTAATACATAGAATAGGCATCAGTATGATCGTTCTAATGACTCTGTTTAGTACAAATCTTATCATGGAAATTGGACAATACATTGCATTAATAGCACACGAGATCAAAAGTAAAAATATTGACTCTGCTTCACAAAGAATCTTCTTCCAATTGTCTCCCTCTATTTTCATTGATTCCTGAAGAATTTTTATATTTATTTACTTAGTAATTAAGCATAATAGATACCAGAGCTTCCAGTCTCTATTCTGAAAGCAATTTCTGCAATAAAGATGACTTTTCACCAGAGCCAGCACTTGATATACTGGTCAGTGTTGGATTCGCAGCTACATTGGTTCGCATTACATTGCCGAGAGTACTCAGACTAGTCTGTCGAGAAAGAATACAGGCTTGAAATACAATTACAAACAAAATTGCAATTAATAATGATGAATTATCGTTACTTGTACACAAGAAACAATTCATCAATCCCTCAAAGCAAATCCATCCCATTCATTTTGACACGCTAAATTGATTTCAACAGTAAAGTTTTTACAGGAGACCCTTTTTTGTGAAAAATGTATACCGGGTGGGGAAAAATGATCTTACCACTTTGACTATACAAACTACAAACCAGTGGTAGTATGTACTGACATTACAAGGCTTCCGCGGTGGGGTAGTTTGAAGCCGACAACGCAGTGAGGAGGCAAAGAGAAGGTTACAACAAAGAAGACTTGTATCATCAGTTGCATAATCCATGCTACATCTAACTACGTACGGCGCTATTTTATGAAGAGGATTTGTGCATCTGGTTGCAGACTTTGACTACATGCTATGCGTTAGGCGTTATTCCCGTCTTCTTTCCTGAATGCCAAATCAAGTTAACCGCACGTAGTATCAGTCCATACTACCACTGGTTTGTAGTTTGTATAATCAAAGTTTTTTTAGTTCACACAAACGAAAACACGTACTCTCGTGCTTTGTTATAGGGCGCGAGGTCGCGTTTTTCATTCACAGAGAAGAACAAGCAACCTCACATGAGGTTGGAAGAGGTTCATGTCTTGCGGCGCTGTTCTTTTCTGTACAAAGTAGAATTTGGACCGGGCAGCGCTAGCGTCGCGCGAAATTTTTGGATTTTTAAAATCTCAAAAATATTTTCATCTGAAAGAAAATTTTCCGCTCTTCAATTTTGTTCATTACAAGTACACGCCTAAATTCATTATTTTTGGAGAAATCAAAGAAAAACTAAAAAATCACCTTTAGTTTCAAGTAACAACCTCCGTTCGCTTATCAGTACTTTCTATGTATTTTACACAGGCGACGCTAGCGAATCTACAATATGTCCGGTCCGAATTGACGACTTGACGTCTTTGACTTTGACTATATAATATTTTATATGGACTGCGCTAAGCGTCGTGTAAACGCGGCACGACATCTCGCAGGTAAGACAACACACGTTTGAATATAAGCGGCAACAATCACCTATATGAAAATACACGCAAATCGTGGTGCGTGCCGCTTACGCACATCAGATCTGTGGACGCGTTTTTCGCTCATTTTATACACGTTAGCGCAGTCCATACAATATATAGTCAAAGCTTGACGTACATTGAAACTGACGATCAGGTAAATTGTACCTTTTGGACAATGAAGGAAGACTATTTCTCTCTGATTGTTCATAATACATGAATTAATCTACGCCAATAAACCTTTGTACTACAGGAATGTCCACATGATTTTCACCCACAGAACAACAGTACGTCACTTGCTCGCGTCTTTTTATGAATAAGAATAAGTAAAACAAATATATTTCAGCTTGTTTCCCAAAATTATGTGGCTTCGGCTTCAGACGTACAGCTGTCAGCTAACTAACTTATCAACTCTGCTTGATAATAATCTTAGACCATACAACAGATAGACCGAGCATCGGCCATATACGCGTGTACAACGCGTTGAACGGAAGACATGATAAGAAAATAAGGGGGACCGGACCTCAATGAAGGCAACACGGGTGAACGCGCGGAGCAGTGAAACACACCGTACACCCGCGCGCCCATCAAATTTGTAAACAAGGTCCAGTCCCTCTTATTTTCTTATGTGTATTCTTATCATGTCCTCCGTTCAAAGATTCATTGCTATGCTCGGTCTATCTGTTGTATGGTCTAAGATAATAATACGCTAGGTGATACGGAAGTACGCAGTTCACGAGAATAATAATCGCACGCAAAACGTGAAGGAGGAAGAAAAAGCGACCACCTACTCGTTCACATTCGAACGCAAAAACAACTTTTCTCGTTTTCTCCTGGCGGTAAAACAATCGAGTACATCCTTCCAATATAACGCATGAAATGATGGAAATGTGTTATGAATATGATGCAACCTACTATCACAAACTGATACTGATCGCATACGCGAGTATGAAAATAAATGATACGAAAATAGTATTCCAGGAAACAATGACGATCAATAAACGCGAGATTGAAACAGATACAATATTTTAGTCCAATATTGATTTCATATTCAAGCATTAAGATACTACCCTATACAATCATTCATTCTTTTTTCTCCAATACTCTACTTTTATTAGGTATTCATACTTTCATATTTCCCGACCGCAACAATGTCGATTGATCTCATTACTTGAATTCTATTCTGTAAAAGCGAACACTCAACGTACGTAATCAAACTGATACCCCTCTTTTAAATTGGCTATAGTTCAGGTGGTATTTCAGGATAACGTAATTCTACGCGAGCTAATGATAGTGGAGGAATTCTATTCTGCATCAGTTTCTCGTTTACTCGTTTCTCCTCTACACGTTCCTCGCTTTCTGACGACTTGACCAATAATGTGTATTGAACCTAAAAACGTGTCGGGTTTTTCCTTAGGGAATTGGGTCGCGTTGCGCATATAATGCTGCCGTACAAAGTAGAATTGAGGTATACCCATATCGACGATCTGCGAAAAAGATATCATTCACATATGGAAAAAATAACCTTTTTTGCTGATTGTTGATATGGATATACGTCAATTCTACTTTGTACGGCAGAATGCGTATGCGCAACGAACATTTTTTGTGTGAACCAAACAAGCACCCTGTACCAGGCTGGAAGAGGTTCGTGCCTAGTAACTAGACATTAATTGTGAATAAAACGCAATACGAAAACACTCCTCTACTTCCTCACGCAAAAACTACTTTTCTCTAGAATGAATAGGGAATATTATTGTAAAACTTCGTAAAACAATCCACTTATGAATCGATATATTGCATCGCAAATCGAAAGATGCGTAAACAATATCTGTGAACGATGATTGGAAGGCTGAAGAAAATCAATCCGTCACTTTTTATACGTACATACTCCTATCGCAAAATCTATATTATTAAAAAATATTTATTCTAATAATACTATTATCTTTCGATAATTCATTTTATCATGATGTAGGCCTAATTTGAAACTTGGATGACTCGAAACACAATACACACTAGCTACCGATACACGAACCAATAAGTTTCGAAATCGTCATCTACTATCACTCATATTTGTCTGATCAAAATCAATTTTAATAGCTTCTCATTGCTTATGTACTGACCAAAAACAATATAATAATGCGTTCTCAAACTACCAGCCATTCGATAAATGATTCCACAGTTTCTCTCATAAAGTATGTTTTCGTTTCAAACACAGTTCCTCTTTCTTTTTTAAATAATATCCATAGTTTCGTTCGTAAATTCTATCAGCTCTACTATAACTGCACACAATGAACAAGTTTAGAATTCGCCAATTTACGAATAATAAGTGTTTCTGTACACTCCTTTCTCGTCTTCTCGATCGGCCGTTTCATCTTCAATCAAAGAAGAAAACAAATATTACTATAGGAACGAGCTATACAGTTCACAAAATAAAAATTTATTCGTTATCATCTGAATAATACAATTCCACTGATACATCAAATTATGCCAACAGCAGTTCTTTGTTTCTACCACCTGTACTGAGTTGAAGATACCTAGACTACATTCATTATGATGCTCACCTCATCATCAACTCACGCCGTCATCTGGTTCCGATGAGGCTGATCTCGAAAAAAAAAAAAAAAAAGCGATTGCAATAGGTTCTTTGCTTGAAGAGCACGAACCTAAAAATAGCGTATGCCACACGAGAACGAAGTACGCGACGAACCCACGCTTCATGCCAACCCTCCCCACGGCTCGGGTCGCCAAAGCGCACGTTCGGATATCGCTTACTTCATTCCCTCGTAGCGTAATATACTATAGGTACCAGTTATATGCGAGATTGCACTTGTTGCAGCAACGTTGCAACACTATATACTCGTATAATAGTTGACACTTCGCATGTACGTAAGGCTTTACAAATAATTTTTGACAATCGCTCCCGGCCAACAATTGCGCTTCCTTATCCGTTACGTTACGAGTGGCGAACGTGACACGACTTTGAGAATACGTCCGGTACCCAAGCATCCGAACGGTAAGCCCAGACTCACTTGGCATTAGTAGTGAGGGTACTGGCAGCCAACGTGGCTGGATCTTTAATTTGCTCGCTCGCGGATAACGTTTGCGTTCAAGTATTATCGCTATCTTCAACAACTCGTTTTCTAATCCGATACAATCAAACGATTCACTCCTCAACTTGCATTATCTTTCAATATACTTCGGTTTCATTCCAATGTACTGCGAATGATTATTATTTTTGCCTCGTCCGAACGAACGATTTTTCCTTTCGACTTTTTTCCGATTTCAATTACCACAGCTCCGCTTCTCAGAGAGGGAAACTTGTAGTAACGTTGTAACACTATACTTGTACATTAGTCGACATTTTGTATGTAAGTAAGGTTTTACGAATATTAATTCTGACAATCATTCCAGCCGACGGTTGAGCTTTCTTATCCCTAACGTCACACACTTAATTCACTCCAGCTCAAAAACGCGAAACGTTAGATGTACACTTTAAGTCTACAAAATTTGTATCTCAATTTTATCTTCAATTTGCACACTCCTACCCAACATTCTACATGTTCTGCTACCATTATTTTGGGCCAGGAAGGTAATTAGGGCTATCGTATCTCTACCACCTCGAAAAAGCTTGGAAAATGAATCAATAGCAACGCACACCAGGCCTTTTCAAAATACCAGGTTTGCACTTGACTTGATTCAGATATTCATTTTTCCATTTTCAGAAAGAACCAAAATCCTCTTTTCATACTATGTTTATACTGGGCTTCTACAAGATTTATACATATATAGTATACTGGACTTACACTAGGCTAAGGAAGGGGGTTAACTTCCCTTCTAATTCTTGGATTTGCGAACCGCCGTCAACTAATCGCTTGCAGACCGATGGTTGAATAAAATCATTTTTTGAGCCACAGTCAGACAAATCCAACCTTCAGTCGGTAAATTGAGTTTTGCCGAACGAGCAAAAAAACAAAAAAAATTGGTAAAAAAAAGTTTTTTTCTTCATTAGCAATTCTAATAGTATTTTCAACGAGCTTTCCAGAAAGTTTACTCTCAAACCGTAAAAACGTCCCTAACGTGTTGAACGAACCATCGAAAGTTGAATGTTACATAGTGTGAAACTGACTAATGAATTTTTCTCAAGCTAATTCAAATTTTGCAGAGGAGGATTGTGTTCATCTTCAAATCATTGTACTAGATAAAATTTTTGTCGTAGAGACTCAATTTTCGTTTGTTCGATAGGGCTTTTCCATATCGGCGCATTGCATACGTATTCTCGTACGTGTTATCGAGTTGGTAGTATTTCTAACATTGCTCTTATGGCAAATTACTCCACAATGAAAATGAGTATGCAATCCAGCAACACCCATAAGAGCAATGTTAGAAATATTACAAAATCGATAACACGTAGGAGAATGCGTATGCAATGCGCCGACATGGAAAAGCCCTACAGCCTTAACCGAGCATAGTGCAATAAGGATCATCGGACCCTTTCTGGGTAGCGCGGTCGACTGCGGAGAAGGAGACGCTGCACTGCACTGTGTGTTTCACTCCGCCGCGCGTTCACCCGCTACGCGCATAAAAATGTAAACAGGGTCCACCGATCCTTATTTTCTTATCATGTCCTCGCATCAATGGTTAACATACGCTTATATGGCCGATGCTCGGTCTATCTATTATATGGTCTACGCCTATAGCTTTCGATCCCTTCAATAAATTTCGCTGATGACCCCCAAAAAATTATTTCGACTCAAGGTTGAATTCGTCTGACTCCGCCTCATTTAGTTTTAACACAAAATGTATACGTGTAGTTCTCTTTGATGAATTCTAAATAATCAAGATTGAAGAGAATCATATCGAAACAAAATTCAATAACATACGTAAAGTCCACTTACTCTGACGGAAAGTCCAGCTGTAGATATTTTATCTGTCATATCCCACTTTGAAACGTCTTCATCTTAAAATTAAACGAAAAATTGGTATGAGCTACACAAATACCTTAGTTCCCTGCAGGTTAAAGAACATATTACAATCTACAACTTACCTACTGGCATTTCCAAATTAAGCCCCAAGGATTTCAAATCGACGGGCTGACCTCCCTCCATTGACATTGTTGTAGGAGGTCGCATTCTGGCATCCACTTTGGCTCTCAATTCCTGCCTAACGAACTCACTACCAGTATTATTACCATTGGGATTATTATTGGCTGTAAATCATATTTATTATTACCATTGGGATTATTATTGGCTGTAAATCATATTTACAAAGAGTAACATTAATACAAAAGGTAAATGAATCGTGGAACGTGAATAATCCAGCAGAAAAACTCTAGACGTTGATTTCAAAACAAAATCAAAATATAGTATTAAATATTTTTGTACTTATTTTGCAGTGACATTAATGATTCAACAATTTCTAAATTGAAATTAAAACTCGAAGTGAATCCTCTATCAACAGTGTAATACGTAGTATCTATTATTGGCCTTATGAGCAACGACATAAGTAAAGTAACATTGAAAATGTAAGAATGTGTTTCCAATAAAAGCAACGCGCACTCATTTCTACAATACAAAAAGGAAAAGAAAGAAAAAATGACTACCTGTAGGTATTTGCGAAGCTGGAATAGTTGAACTACTGGGTAAACCTATTGATCTTGGCAATCTGTAATGTTGCTGTGGCTGCGATGAAATTGCGTAATTAGCTGCCGTTGAAGGTAATACATCTGATGGAAAAGACGATTGTCTAATGCTTGGACTGACTAAGCTGCGGATCTGAGTCAGTTGCGAAGACTGAATTTGAGATTTCTCTTGGTGCTGGGCAAAATTTGAAGGATAGCCAGTGCTCTAGAATATAATTTAATTCTAATCAATTGCTAGGTCGATGTAGGCCTATCATTGTAATTAATTCTCAAACGGACAGTTATAAGATGATGTCAAGTAATGAGTTTCTAAGTTATTTAAATTCTATTTTACACCTACCGACAGTCGCGCATCCAGTAAAGGATTTTGCAGTTGTTGCAAATTCAACCTACTACTGATGATTTGTTGTTGTGTTTGTTGTTGCTGTGGTGTTGTGCGCTGCTGTGTGGGCCATGCGTTCTGTTGTGGAGGTGCTGTTTGAGCGCCTTGTGACGGTATCATAGTGTTACCGGAGTAACTTTGTTGTTGCTGAGGCTATACCATGAGAAGAGAACCGAGTTAATTCAAGGTTGACAGGGAAAAAGATATAAATAAAATGTCAAGACTATTACTTGTGATACTCGAGGACTAAGTTGTGTTTGAAATGGAGAAAGATTTGGAGACAATCTAGAGCCTTGAGGTGGTGTAGGCGATGAATGTGATATTACGCCACTGACATTACTATAAAAATGATAAAATATTCAAGTCCAAAGAAAATGAAGACATAAAACAGATTTCATTAAAAACTCACTTCAAAGGTGCAAATGTTTGCTGCTGATGTCCAAGAGGAGAGTATGGAGACGGCAAAGATGTTGACTGCTGACGCTGCAAAGGTGAGATCTGCGGCAAGGAAAGTATAGCACTACCAAACGCTGAATTTCCTCCAGGGCTAGGTTGTTGAGCACTGTGTGCATCAGAAGATATACTTGACGATCGCTGAAAAACGTAAAAGAGATAAGAACTATACTCAATGTGCTTTAATCAGTGTGATATATTTCACTAATACAACTTACTTGCAATGCTACATTAGGTGGACATACAGCACTATTCAATAAATCCATACTTTGAAGATTTGATGAATTTGGATTGTTGACAGAAGCATTATTAGATGATATAACCATTTGTTGATGTTGTTGTCTCAACAACCGTTTCTGGTGTTCTTGAAGCAATTTGTTATTATTCATCATATTTGGTCGATATGACACAGTAAACTGAGGGCTGGTTGAAGGGACCACATACTGAGGAGTCATTGATCGCGCTGGAACTGGTCCGGTTAAATTCTGGTGCACAAGTATTCCAGTTGGTCCACGCTGAGGATAAATAGTTGTTTGAAACGGTTGTTGAGTAATCTGGCCTAAAGTAGGCTGTACCAAAGAAGGTGATTGAAATTGCGACAAAGGTTGCTGCGTTTGGTGAGGTAGATGTTGTTGGAGAACAATTTGTTGAGGCAGCTGTGCCAAACAAAAATTAAAAAATTTTCAATTACCTCAAAATTAACGAATGGGTGAGTAAAAGAGTTCTACAATCATTCTTCAAGTAATTATGATAACTAAACAATCTATAATTGTCTTCAAAGGCAAGTTTACTCTAGGTCACTGGCAAAACTTCACTAACTTCTGATTATTTCAACATAGGTCAAAATTACAAATAATTTGTGTAATTGCACAATACATAAAATATGCAGGAATCTTGCTTGATCTGTGTAATATTCACGAAAGGCACCAGTTCAACTTATCCAATGGTAAATTTTTTTCTCACAGAATTTGCAGTATTCCATTACGCTGAAGGAAAAACTAAGCCATATTCTACATATGGTTTCTCATCATTGCAACATAGTCAATCATATGGGATGGATTTCAAGTTCCCATGCTCGGGCGAAAAATATAGTCTCTTTCATTTAAGTATTAAATTCATTAACAGCTTGAACAAAATAAAAATTTGAATGAGATTATATCTCACGTCTTCCTGTACGGTGTGAAAAAATCGAAAACAACTAAGAGAAATTTACAATTGACAAAAAGAGGAACAGCTATCATTTGTGGGTGTAACACAAATTGGGCAAGAATACTACTTTGAGCAAGCACACAAATTACATTAGCATATGAATTACAAAGACCAAGAAGGTTGTGTTTGGGTACCTGATAACTTTGTAAAGATTGTGCGTTGGAGAAGAAAAGATAAGCATGAAGATGTTTTCACAATCAAGTTTTGAGAGTATGGAATATATCATGGGATAGAATGATCAGGCAGAATTAGTAGGTGGAGAAAAGGAAATATACATGCAGTTGAAAGTATATCGCGGTGCTTAGAAATGAGCGGAATTCTGGTGGAAAAGATTTATAGAATATTCAAATTGGCGAAACAGGAGAGAAGATTTTCAGGGAATGATACATTAGGACTTTGCAGAGCGGCGAGTGCATCAGCAGTATCGCACCATCAAACCTCTTATCGAAGTTAGCATATAAGTTTGGAATAACACAAGAGGAATCTTTTTCATTTGTTCTTCTTCAAAAAATATGTATCATCAATTTTGAGAAAAAAACATACAACATGAATGTGTAATGCTTAAAACTAGCTATCAAATGAAACAAATTCCATTACACTCCAAGAAGCTTGAAAAAAAAATGACAAGGAAGCTATTCATAATCTTTATGTAAATTTGAAGATTTGTCCCAAACATTTATAACCTTCCCTTGCGGTAATTTTGAAGACCTCGTCTCAATGATAGTTGTTTTGCATATGTCAATTTACCTTTGTGCGGCAGAGATAAGAGAACGTTACGGACAGGCAAGAATTTCTCTTGAAAACGTTCAGCCTAACCTAGGTTTTAATCTTACCAAATCATCATCAGAAGGAAGACTAACAATTGAGAAAATACATACCAAGAGTTCAAGTGGGGATAAATAAACAGAGATTCCTTATCATTCTTATCACATATACAAACACGTGGCTAAGGTGGGCTAAGTTATCCGCAAAGATATCATCATTCAACAATTGGTATTTATAGTCCATTCAAAATAAGGGTAAGATTTTCAAAAATTATTATTGGACGTTTCAGCGGTCACAGGAGAAGAAAAATGAAGGTGTTCACACTGAACAATGTACCACCAAGTCTATCATTGATCTCACTCTACACATGATGTCTACTGAAAAAAAATTCTGAAAATACTTGACTTTTACTTGACCTTGTTTCGAAGTATGTAAGAGAGTAAACAAGCAAGGAAAAAAAAAAAGTCAAATATGGGTTAAAAATAAAGTACCGAGCCCTATTATTGCCACCCTAAATTAAATTCTCTCACGTATTCAATTTTTAGTCGTTTGAAGAAGTGAAGCCCAGAATGTTTAGTATAGAGTATCTACTTTCCGAATATGTGCTCAATTACATCTCAATCTCAACTCTTTTTGAATTATAGCTGAAACAAAAAAAAGTTCAAATGGCCAAATTAAAAAATTTGTCACCTAATACGGCCACCCATCCAGTTCAAATGACGGAATAAAATGATATTTCCAACTTCGAAATGTTCGATTGTTCCTAGTGAGGTATGTAATGTACCAATAACTGAAATATGCAAGAAAGATACTTAATTTTCCCCCTTTTTCCCAACTTTTCCTCATCAAAAAGATACCTGAATAGGGGTGGCCATAATTGGGTTCACTTGACAAAGCCGTTTTATCACATTTCTAATAACTTTCTATAGAACAGTTAAAAATGTTCGATCAGATCGGAACCGCTGGTAATGAACATAAATCAACATTCCCCTTCAAACAGTGCAGCCAGATTTTGAAAACACCGCTCAGCCGCTGAAGTGTGCAAGATGGCCATATTAACGTGATGTCCATAATAGGGCTCGGTACTTTACTTTTTTTTTGTTTTGCTCTTTTCAACATTTTTTGTCATTTTCGTCATTTTTACTTGACCGTTAAAGAAAATACTTGACTTTTACTAGGACACGGGCCGCCATATTTAGTCGTTTCGTCATTATTTATCTTCAGACTTCCCTATTTCAGTGACTGATAACAGTTCACCATGATTTGAATTATCGTTTTCAAATCGTGGTAAACTGTTATCAGTCACTGAAATAGGGATAAATAATGACGAAACGACTAAATATGGCGGCCCGTACTCGTTACTATAGGGCTCTACTTTTACTTGTTTACTTGACCTTTCATCAAATACTTGACTTTTACTTGATTTACTTGACCGGTAGACACATTGCTACATATAACGCGTTATGCACGTGTTTCATTTTTAGTGTGAGAGGTATACACTGAAAACCCTATTCTTATTTGGAATGAATAATAGAATTAAGATTAAGACTAATGATTTCAATATTTTATTTATAGCCTATAATTTTGAACATGATAAGTCTATTGACAGGAATACTTTTGCTCATGAGAATGAGATCACGTGCTGTTTTCAATGAGTTATACCATAAAAATTCAGTCCATTAAAAATTAACGCCAAATTCGGCTGTACAAAGTTGAATTGACCTATCTGCGGAACAAGTCTTGAAACAAATTGAAAAATAGTTTTAGAACAAAATCAGATCACTATAGTTTCCAATGCAATGTAGAATTCAATGATAGTACTAATTTCATTTAACAAGTTCTTGATTCTCAGATACTGAACATTGCCATGCATATACAACAAGAAAGTTGTTGTACATGCATTTGACTGTGATAGCAGTGACGCGGGATTACAAAGCTTTGTCACTGACACACTTAACAAACTGCGCGGAAAACCTTATCTTGGTGATTGATGTTTTGTAGATATGTGAATTCAATTTTGTACACCAGAATAGTCTCTTTCATTGCTTACCCTCTGCATTTGTTTGATGTTTGTACTCTGTTCACACTGCATAAACGATCTGGTGATAGCATTGATAGCCGCTTTTTCATCCTGATCATTATTCTCTGGGGGATTATCCAAGGTAACGTTACTAACACCGACTGAAATTTCAGCTGTATTTGAGAACCCCTCCGGCGCCTGTAGAGCATCAATCAAATCGGTTGCTGAAATTACTGCATCTGGCGGTACAGTGGCAAATAACTGATCGAGTAAGTCATTCAGTGCTGGATCATTTTCCTGAGACTCATAATACATGCTAGAATTTGTATCCCAAAGGTTGTTGTTATGATGTCTTTGCAACAATTGTTGCGGTGTTTGACCAGTTTGGGGTGGCAAAGATGATTGCTGTTGGAGCAATTCATGCAGAACATTGCTGGTGAGAGCCACTGTTTGACGTTGTGGATGCGTCACACGCAATTGGTTTGATGACGGATTTATAGGCAAGTCTGTAATAAAATTCAGTAAATTCTCAAAAAATTTCAACTTTATGACACACTTAATCCACTATTATAATAAAACTTGACTTTAAACGTATCAAATACAAAAATTGGTAAGCGCTTTCAATCAGTGTCCATCATCGGGAGCACAAACATTAATCGGCTTAGTAAAATGTAAGTAACTGAGAAATGTGAAGCACTTGCTAATTTTTGTATACGTTACGCCAAATTTGTCAAATTGCCGATTCTATAAACTCGGCAGAAATTTTGCCGAATTTATCAAATCAGCAGCGCGGTAACCAATTTTTACAAACTGATAAGATTTGCAGAAATTTTTACCAAATTCATAAATTTGGCAGACGGTTGCCAATTTAAAAAAAAAACAGCAAACAGATATACCTGTCTCATTTATTGTAAACCTTCGTTGTACAGCATTTTCTTTTTCCTTCCTTCCCTTCTTGCTTACAAGAAAAAAGAGCAAAAATGTGTCATGTTATTATCAATCACTGTCACTCTCATCACCTTTGAGCGCAAGGAGAAATTCCACATGACAGTGCGTACTCCGCCATTATTGCGCAAATAATGCCAAAAATACAACATCTGAACGCTAAAAAATTTTAGAGCGCCGAAAACTCTGCTCATAAAATTTTGGTAAACCGTACGACCACAACTTTATATTGTCGTCATTGATTTTGGTTCTGATGGGTTTATATAAATTTATTTGAAAATATTCTGAACGTTGACCTCCCAGGTAATTGAAATTGACAAGAAAAATTTTTGATTTTTTAAAATTGACAATTTGACAAATTTGATGTGACATATACATAATCTGTAGAGAATAAGTTCAATTCTTATAATAACAATGCATTCATACAAAATATTTTTGTTACAAATAGAAATAAGGATGTGGCTATTTGTAGGGATAGTGTCAACAAATAAAAAACTATCTATAGGTACTTAAGGTACACCATTATGATGGATGACTATTATCACAAAGTAAGATTATTGCAGCAGAAAGAACATCTTTTAGGTACATGAATTGGCCAGGGTGACCGGTAAATAAGTGCAGCATCATATTTCTTCTCCCTCACAACCAGGTAATCTCTACAACTCATCGTACTAATAACATCGATATGGCCACAAACAAGCTTCAACAAATGTAGGTATGCGTACTCAAATACAGTATAACTACCTCGTGTGTGACACTCAAATACAGTATAACTACCTCGTGTGTGACGCTAAGATAGTGTGTTATATATGCCGATTAAATCAACCTTTGTGAAAATAACGACACTGAAATTGGTACATAAACACGAGATAAGCAAAAGGTATTTGAAACATTAGCTGTAGATATTAATGAAAAAGAGAAAAGGGTTCTCCCCAATTCGCGTGAAGCTTGTAAGGTCAGCCAGATATATAGAGTCTTCCAAACCAAATTTGACAAAAACCTGTTTTCCAAAAAAAATTTGTAATGTAAACCAGAAACTTACTTCCATTAGTACTGCCGACAATGAGCTGTTACAGACATTTTTAGAGCAGACTGAAGAAGATGGAGGACAGGTTGAGAATAAATTTCATGCGGGCGGAATCGTGTCTGCTCTTTTTGTGTTCTCTATTTACACAAGGCAAACGTCCTGAACGCTTACTGTACAGCCATTCACGTTGACACATCCAAGTCCAAGAATACGCCATGAGCGTTCTTGTTACAGAAGTGTAACTGAATTAGTTGCACTGGCTTTTCGCTCTGAAGAGACGGTATAAACTTCAGAGCAACATTCCAATTCTTCAAAAGTAGGTGTGATCAATCCCCTTCTGTTTTCATATTTGATAAGAACTTGAACTAAATCGCTATTTTGAGGGAAGTACGTGAAAATTTGATAGTTTTTATTCTCATGAGTGTCAAATGGAAGAGTAATGCTATGGGAAAATTCGAGAATATGATACACGCTCAAACAGAGAATAGCCGAAATTCTCACACCTTTATGACACGGACGCTCTCATACGTACTGTAAAAGAGGAAGTATCTCTAGTCTAAATGCGCTGGGATGCATACTAGTGCTTAAAATTTTGATGATATTAAAATGTCAGCGAGAGTTTATGAGTCTTAATGGCGAATCTGTTCGAGAATTATAAGTTGTGTGCCAGTGTTCCTACAATACCTGTATATGCACATTTTACTGCTATAATCATTCTCCATCCGGCACTTGCTTCTGAAAAGAGAACGTGGAACTGGATCTAATTTGTCAGTTTTCCATTTGACCTCATTCCATGATCACTATCATAGGAGCAAAACTGTCACAATGTCGGTAACCAAATCCTCAAAATGAACTATCAAGCTCGAGTAGGGCTTTGCCAGATGAGGATGTGAATACAAGTACAGATTTCGAAGACAGAGCCTTAACCCACCGAGAAAAATAACATGACCTCGTTCCATCTAGCAGTTCTACTGAATGTAGCGACGCTTACTGTATACCATACCAATTCATGACGTCCTTTCATAGGATGGAGAAAATTGTAAATATGATAAAGGACTGGAATGCCGTTTGGAGGAGAGAGGTATGATAACAAAGTACACAGCGAGGCATAAATCGACCTTATAAAGTTTTACGGCTCCTCACTGATACTTTGTTACACGTAGATTTTTTCTTGTGAAGGGAAATTCGCTAATCTACGGTTTTGGATAAAATTAAAAGTGCATGGACGACCAAAAAAAGATACTCGGCAGCTCTGTTCATTCAATCAATAGGAGGCAAACGGGTCAGTATCATCAAAAGTCACCAAACGGAAGATACCAGTTTCAATCGAGAAGACGAAAAAATAATCTAGAACTCATAAATAAGAAGTAACACGTTACGGAGATGAAGTTCATTTAAAAATCAATCGCACCGCGGTTTTGTGTTACTTCTTATTCGTGATGAATTGCAACGTGAAAAACGCACTCCACCTAACCTGAAACTCAGTTACAAAAAGGGTGCCCTGTTTGGGACAAATTTTTACAAGATGAAGGGCCAGATGTAACGACACTTGACTGTTGCTCCACAGCAATACATGAAGAATGTTTTCTTGAACTACATAGGTAAATACCCCGAATGTGCATGTTAATACCATTTTGGACTGTTTTTTGTCAAAATATGTTGAATTCCTAATGATTTTAGTGAGAGTTCCGACTTAGCCTGTATGGGTTCAACGTATCCTGCAAGTAGGGTACTTACAAATAGCTTTTTAATCGTAGGTACTGTATCTACAAATAGCTGTATCCTAAAAATAGAGCAAGAAATTTTGGTTTACCTTGTGATGACCTGGTACTACTGACAGAAAATTTGGGTAAACGATCTTGTGGCGTGGCACCAATTATGGAAGGAGGTAAGTGTGGTATAACAGTAGGTGTGGTAGGCTGTTTCTCCAACAGTTGAGCTAGCATTTTATTCTTCTCTTGAAGGTTACTTCGACTTAAAATAACTGCTGGTTGAGGTGGTGATGGAATTGAGTCTAAAACAGCAGGTATTTTTTTGAGCGGCACATTTGCATCACCAGTATCTTCACTAGGTCGTTTGCGCAAACGGCTCATATCATCTAATGGAGGCGATGGATTTGAAAAACCTATACTTCTAAGAATCTTCTCTTCGTTTTGCTGCTACAAAGAATAATACAAAATAAATTTTATAAACGAACTCAAACAAGCAACACTTTGAAACAATACTAAGGCTCCAAATCTTCCTCATAGGTATTCACATCCGCCATTTGGGGGAAAAATAATTTTCTCTTGTAACAGCCCATATACACTTTTTTTTTCAATGAAGGGTTACGGGAGATTGGTTTGTTGGATTTTATTTTCGTTTAGAATGAAATTCACCAGAAAATAAATCATCATATCTTTATTTTTACACTACAAGCATTATATTCGGCAAAATAATTAATGAATGATACGAGCGTCTTTGTTTTGCGTAATAAGCGGCAATTGCAGGGCCGCCGAGACCCAAACGGGGTTCAACGGAAGATTTCATATCCGTGGGTCCACACCAAAATTGTTCTTCACAACTTCAGGATAATAATTATGA
Organism: Aspidiotus rigidus; assembly: GCA_035079385.1. Lineage (NCBI taxonomy): Eukaryota > Metazoa > Arthropoda > Insecta > Hemiptera > Diaspididae > Aspidiotus > Aspidiotus rigidus. Next base: position 6,686,709 of record JAVHKY010000052.1, read on the forward strand.
ATTTATGATTTCCAATTCTTCATGAATCCGGACCCCCTGAGAAACCCGGGTCCGGGAAAAAAGTACTTTCCCCTCCTCTTTCATTGGGAAATTGTACGCATTCAGTTATAGTTCAATAAACGAAACGCGTTTCATTCATTAATTGATAACTCACAAAATAATGTTTCTAGCAAAAAATTGGAGAGAGAGTAGAGAAACACGAATTTTACATGGACTCTCACGGGAAAAATTATTTTTGTACACAGAATAGCGGATACATACACCCATGCAGATTCAGAGTCTTGACAATACATACGTCCATCAATATTGGATGTTTGTAATCGCCATCTTGCAAAATTCGCTGCAGTAATTCGTGCTTTTCAGGTTCTTCAATTTCTGGTCTTTTGTTATTCAATAACTGAGAAGAATTCAAAAATGAAGTTTACAGATATGATTATGAAAACAAAAACATATACGTAAATATCACTGATACGCCACTATAAATTTTATACGTAATTCATTCTGATGAACCAATCTAATCGACAAAAACAATCCTCATTTCTAAAGCAGGTAATAAGCAACCAGCTTCATAGAAACTTTTTTCTGTATCTCAGAATCCATGCAAAGAATACGTCTATTTGCGTAGTAATTTCCAATCAGGTGGGACCAATTTACTCATTTTGATTCCACAGATTTGAAGTAACCTTCAAATGAGATAATACTGAGGAGAGAAAGAAGAAAAAGTTCTTGCTTTTCTATTTCTAAAAAATAGAAAGTTTCTGAGATAACAAGGTGACATGAAATCTTGGATACAAGTGTTCTGTGACGGTCATTTTGTTTTACAGACATGACTTGGGTACAAGTATTTGAATTTCCTATACAATTTCATCACCAAACCATAAAATAATTAGTCTGTAAAGAAATGGATAAGACTACTCCGCAATAAAGGCCGATTATTTCTCACCAAATATGGGTAATTCCATGTGGGGGGCAGATTTTTACATAGCATTGATCAGGTAATCTTCAGACTTTGACTATTCGCATTCGTCATTTTCTTTATTTCGAGCGAGAAACAAGATGGTGTTTCTCTTTCATGCGTTTTCATTCGCGTAACGCGACTTACATGATCGTGTGCACGAAAATAAGGCCTGAGTCAGCTCTGCCGCCATTTAAGAACTTCAATTCGGCTCAGCCAGATTCTTTTCTTATAATACCATTATTATAATTACATAGGTTTTACGTACCTTGAGCAACATTCTATTGCTTGAAGACTCAGAAGCTAAAGCCATCACCTTCTTTGGCCCTGAATTTAGGTTAGTGTCGTCAGTAGTATCCATATTCTCATCATGATTTGAAAGACTATCAATTGAACAATGTCTATTTGTATCTTCATCCACACTACTCTTTTTGTTTGTAGTGAGAAGGTTTCGGAGCCTCTGAGAAGAATCTATTTCATTGACAGGATCGCTCATCATTGTTTCAGGGGTAGCAACATTCACACAATTTGTACTTCCTCCACCACTATTCCCTTCTTTCCTTTCCCCATCAATTGGACTAAATGGTACAGGTGCATAAGGAGTACTTGGCGGATTCGATGCCGGGCTACCTTGACAATGCTGATTCGAAGGGCTGGCGGTCGATGTTAAACTGTGCCCGGACTCCGATCGATTGTGCCATCCAGAACGCTCCAAATCCATGTCATAAGGAGATGAGTTATGGAAAAACTCATTATCGCATACTGACAGATCAGACGAGGATAGCGGATACGGCTGGTAGTCACAGTTATTGTTAAATGTCAATGCTGTACTGGAACTTTCCAGCTTGGTAACATTCGAGTGTCGACTATTAGATGCGTTCAACATGAGACCGCCACTGTAAGAGCCACTTGTCGGATTCAACAGTTGCAAATGCGGCAAGGATTCAATCTGACAGACGTCATTATCACTAGAAATAAATGAAGGAGAACATTAAATACACATACTAATATACAAGAAACAAAATACAAAATAAGATTTTCTGTATAATTGAGGAGAATGAGCTCTCTAATGACCGTGCATTCAGAAAAACTAGGCACCTGAAGTTTTTCTCTGAAATGAATTTCTTAGTACTTTAAGAACTCACTGTGAAAGTTCACAACCATCAACCTCCCGGTTTGATGCGGTGGGGGTAGGAATGAAGAGAGCGCAGAAAAATAAGCAAGTTGAAGTTGTGATTGAAGACCTTTCTGATTCTGATTGTTGGTGTGATACCGTCGATAGAGAAATATTATTTTTGGAACCTGAAAAGGGTATGGCACAGGATGAATATTGCACTCCAATCACAATGTGTAAAAACAGGACTCAATTATGAGAAAAACCATACTAGTTGTACACGCTTTCACATGGTACGACTCAATATCTAGCATTCATGATAAGAGCAAGTTGAGTCTACATAAACCACATTTTTCACCCTCTTTTGTTAAATATTTTATTAGTTCACCTTAATAATGACTGCTGAACAGTTGTAACGTCGGTTTTCTTTTTCCAACTGCATAAACTTATACAAAAAGGCAAGGTGGAAACTCCCTGCAGAGTATTTCGTCATTCTAAATTGTCTTAAGAAGTGGTGGCCAAAGCGGGCCATAAAATTTTTTGCGAACTCTAGGAAGTACCTTCTAACAAGGACTTGAAGCAATTTTGTTCCATTCTATTCTACAAAATATTTTTGAAAAAAAAAAATCCGGTGTTGCTGATGTGTTGATTGATCAAACAAATTATGGATAAAGAAAGAAAGAAAAAAAAAAAAAAATGCTCCAAGCAGAACTAAAAAGTATGAAACAAGGATTTAATTTGAAGAAACCCTTCGTTTTATACCAAACAGAATTTTAATATAATATTTTTGAACTAATTCGAGCTGAAATAATATAAATTATGAAATTAATCTTACTGCAACACCGCTCTATTCATTCATATCTATCTATCTATATCTATCTATATTACTAAAAATTCAACCCGCTGCCTATTCACTCCCCATTCCTGATTGCCCGATACAATTTAGCTAAAAAATAGCTAAAATCGAATATTATACGTGCACTGCGCCTTTCACGTCACATATTTTTATTTTTAGATATTTCCCCTTTTTCGGAATTCGAATACAATATATTATTTTTTAAATTTATTCTTACGCATTTTTTGATATTTGTGTCATCTAAATTTTCAAAACATATTTTTCCATATTACCTATCACTTTTAACAAAACAGAAGTAAGAAATTATGAATAAATTATTGGTGAAGAAAATTTCTATAGAAAACATATGAACCGGAATAATTTTTAATAACCTCGGTAAGTTATCTAGATAATATCATGTATTTCTACTCTGGACATTAAAAAAGAAAAAAAAGTAGAAATTCTCCAGATGACTTTTCTTTGGACCTGTATTCAAAATTCTTATGCAAACACAAAGTACTCATCCTGTTATTTAGGAATTTGGGTAAGGTACATGAAACAAAGGGAGTAACTCCGGAGTTTAATATTATTTGGAATTTCTTAGTTAGATGCATCATTTTCTTTGTATCTTTTCACCTCGTAGTTCAATTCAATGTACTTAATTTTTTTTTCAAGTTCTTCTTCGTTCTCAATTTCGTTCAATTTTACACTATTTCATTCTTTACTTGTCTTGTTCTTCCATACAACCTTTTTTTTTTTTTATTTCTTTATCGTTTCCTGAGTCTTCCGAATTGTTCTCTTCATCAGTATCACACTCTTCCATTTTACCTTCTCTTCCTACTCTTCTTTTTCAGTTTTCTGCATCCACCTCCTCCAATTATTTATCCTTACAGTGATAATTGATTCTACGTATAATTTGTTACTACAGTCATTCCAATTTTCAGCAATGATTAGTTCTATGACCTCTCTTTTTTACATGCAAATAAAATAACTCCTCCTTCTATTCTCGAGTTGATCAAGTCGAGACTTTGAAAATCCCTTCTTTCATTTAGCTTGATTAGAACAAAATGTCTCAAGACCCTCAATACATTCCTTCGGGTCCATTCACCTCCAGCTAACAATTATTCCTGACGTCGAGTCCTGATTTTTGTAATTCACTTCTATAGGGATTCTTCTGTTAAATTCTGATGATGTTAAGAGTATCTCCATTTTTTTATGATGTCAACTACATAACCTAAATCGAGGTTCAATAGGAAACCTGTTCCATAGGGGGAGGGATTTTCGAAAATTTTGGCATCTCGCCATTTGCCTAGAATGATGGTTGATATTTTTCCAAGTCCTTATGCTGTCATATATATCTTGGAAAATGAAATTCTTCCATTTTCCTCTCTTGAAAAATATAGCTTGGAAGTTGACATTTTTTAAAGTTATCCACTTCTCATAATTGCATAGATCGATGCACAAAATGCGTTTTCAATTTCAACTCCTCTGATGGTTCAATTTTTTCCAAGTTCCTCTCCTGTCATACATAGCTCGATTCCCAATATTAAAAATATTTTCAAATCCGACTCCTTTGATATTGAAAATTTTTCCTATCCCTTATCTATCATATTAGAGCTCAAAAGTCTCAATTTTTCCGAGTCCCTCCTGCTATAGTTGGCTTAATTTTCAAAATTTTATGAAACCTAATTCCTCTTTCTGGAACCCCTCCAATTTTGAATTCAATTCTCAATATCAAAACCAATCCGTCCCATAGAAGAGGATGTGGGAATTTCTTATTCAACTTTATTAAACATGTGATTGTTTTCTATTACAGCCTTCAATTGAACTTTTTTTGGTTAAATCCTAGAAATCTGATTGGAAGCTTCATTACAATCCTTACTATCTTATTATACAGATAATCTGAGAATCTATCACCTTTTTTCCTGTCCTACTCTTCAAAATCAACATACTTCCTACAAAGTATTTTCTCAGTTCTATCCTCTGACCTGTGTAATCATTTCCAACACAGTTTCCAACTCTCGCAACTACCTGTGTTACTCAGTTCCATTTTCCAAATATTTCAGTTGCTTTTCTTCTTCTACTTCTTACAATTGAAGTGATTTTTGATTCAAAAAGTTGATATTGATAAGGGATCATCATATTTTGGTGACTACTATTTTCTATTTTGCCTATTAGCTCTCCTTCATTAGATACTTTCCATCATTAGGTGGACATTTTGACGTCATTAGAACTTTTTGCCAAATTAATTATCCTTCAATTTGCGAAGTGCTAAATTGTATCGGATAAAATGAGGTATGAAGTGCAAAGAGAAGATTGTTACCGTTATAATATTAGGCATTAGCTATTTTTTAGCTTAATTGTATCGGGTAAATTATATATGTGATGCAAAGGACAATCGAGTTCTTTCAATTTGCTATTGAATAATTCATTTTCACGCTGATCTTCGTAACACATGTGTGTCCTATGTGACGTCATTAAAACTTTTCGTGGGAGTCCAAGTTTGGATTCAATTTTCAATATCGAAACCAATCACTGCTATGGGAGAGGATCTGTGAACTCCTTATTTAACTTTGTTGAAGACGCCATTGTTTTTTATTACAACCTTCAGTTCAACTTGGTTCGGTTGAATAATAGAAATCTATTAGAAGCTTCATTACAATTTTTATTTTGTCCAGGTCCCTGTAGAATCGTACCCCCTACTTTTCCTGAATACATCCCTCTCAATTTCTCTCATGATGTGTCTATAGTTGGAATTCTAATTAGGTTTAAGCTCACACTTTTCTACGCTCATCTGTACAAAAATTTGATTCTCAGTTCACATTGGTTGCCCTCAAAATGATCAAACTGATTGCGCGCCTAAAAACTGCACCCTTTCACCCAAAATTAAGGACCCCACCTTGTAACTACTTACAACCATAAAAACTGTTATTATTTCTTAACCCTAGCTTCTTGTTATCACTCACATAAAAAAAACAACCCTGCAAAAAACTTGGAATAATTAAAAGTGAACCCATCCTTAGGCTTCATCAAACAGAAATTTCCACCATAAAGAGTTTATCTTTGCTCGACTTAGAATTGGTCACTCTCAACTCAACCATTCTTAGCTATTTTTTAGCTTAATTGTATCGGGTAAATTAGGTATGTGGGGCAAAGGGCGATCAAGTTCTTTCAATTTGCTATTGAGTAATTCATTTTCACGCTGATCCTTGTAATACATGTGTGTACTGTGTGACGTCATTAAAACTTTTCGTAAAATTCATTTCTCTTGCCTTACGTCCAACAAAGTTGGCTACCTTTTATCAAGGATTTTGATATCTATAGTCTGAGGTGCGGTCGTTGAAAGAGGTGAGGTAATCGATGTGAGATTTGAATCGTTGTTTTCTTCCATCTTGCTAGGCAACTCATTTTACGCAGATAGATAGATTCGATGCTCGATGTAGAATTGAGTCGAATTTTTTTTCTTCGAATTTGCCAGGTAATTCATTTTACTCGTATATCTATAGTTTATTATATATGCCATGGTTAAAGTGAGTATTTGGTTAAAGTACGTAAGCGCGGCAATTACAACGCTGAAGCACGCGCACATACGCGTGAGCGTTGCTGGCCGTATATGATTCCTTTATAATGACGACTTTTCTCCTTTTTACCCTGGTTCGAGCCCCGCTCAAGATCCTCACTTTTGGGGAGGATGAAATTTTTTTTTATTCAGAATTATGTAGAAAATTAATACAATTTTTTTGATCAAAAATTTTAATTTTTATCTTTAAATTACGATTTTGGAAGAACCTATAAATAGATCGATAGAATCATCATTAATTCGAGCTGATAGATTCAAAATTTGAATTAGACTAAGGAAGAAACTATTATAAATTGATGGAATCAACATTTAAATTAGACTCAGGGAGAAACCATAAATAGATTGATAGAATCAACATTTGAGTTAGACCAAGGAAGAAACCATAAAAAAAATTGATGGAATCAATATGTTTCAATTAGACTGAGAAAGAAACCATGAAAAATTGATAGATTCAAAATTTGAATTAGACTAAGGAAGAAACCATAAAAAACTGATGAAATCAACATTTGAATTAGACTGAGGGAGAAACCATAAATAGATCGATAAAATCAACATTAATTTGAGTTAGACCGAGGGAGAAACCATAAAAAAATTGATGGAATAAATATGTTCCAATTAGACTGAGAAAGAAACCATGAAAAATTGATAGAGTCAAAATTTGAATTAGACTAAGGAAGAAGCCATTATAAATTGATGGAATCAACATTTAAATTAGACTCAGGGAGAAACCATAAATAAATAAACAAAATTAAATTACAGTCGGTACTAAGTACAAGAAGAGAAATATGAAAAGACATACGAAGACAAAGTACACACGTAAACACCCATACGAGTTGTCACGTACAAAATACATCGTATTAGCAAGCAACGCCTCGTGGCCGAGCGGTGTACGGCGCTACTTGAACGTTGCCTGCATGCGCACACTCTCGCCGTAAAACGCTACCACGCCGGACGCGACCGAAAACACGCGCAGCGATGACGAAAAATCCACATTAACCGAATACCCAGATTAACCATAACATAGTAATAGAGTGCACGTATAATATTTGGTTTTAGCTATTTTTTAGCTAAATTGTATCGGATAAATTAAGTATGAATCGCGGTGAGGAAAAGGGTAGCGTTTTTAGTATTATAGACAAGTCCGGCGCGCCTCTTAGTTTTTTCTTTTTTCACTTTTATCTTATTCGAGAGCGCTATATAAACAGGAATAATTTTTAAAAATCTCGGTAAATTATCTAGATATTTCTACTTTGGATATTGAAAAAAAAAAAAAGTAGAAATTCTCCAAACAACTTCTTTTTGGATCTGTATTCAAAATTTTTATGCAAACACAAAGTTCTCATGGCTACTTTTAATTCTGTCATTTAGGGTAAGGTACATACATGAAACAAAGGGAGTAACTCTGGGGTTTAAGATTATTTGGAATTTCTTAGTTAGATACACTATTTTCTTTGTATCTTTTCATGAAAACATTTTTAATATTGGGAATCGAGCTATACGTATATGACAGGAGAGGAATCAATGCGTTTTTTAATTTTACGGTCATCCATCATAGAGAAATATACTCCCAAGAGTAAAGAACACAAATACTAGAACCGCACTAAAATCAAAACAATCCGAGCGCTTCCGGCTAAACAGCCATTCTCACAGTATAGAGAGCGTGCGGTTCTAGTATTTGTGTTCTTTACTCTTCGAAGTATATTTCTCTACAGGAGAGGAACTTGGAAAAAATTGAACCATCAGAGGAGTTGAAATTGAATACACATTCTGTACATAAATCTATGCAAATATGACAAGCAAAGCAAGCCTAACGAGTCATCCAAAGTCGCTTGCTCCTTGTCTTGGAAGATATTTTTTATAACGAATACTGCGATGAGTGCGCTTTTGGCGTGCTGATTTTAGAAGCAAAAAGGCCGTCGTTGTCGTGATAACTAGATTAGACTTCTGAATAAATAAAAACATATCATTTTGTTTGTTACATTATCTTCTTTATTCCTAATTTCATTCTTTCTTTATTACAAGCTGTTATTATAATCGTCAAACTTCAATTAGGAACTGTGATGTTTGTACGTTCATTCTTCATCATTGATCATTCTATAGTGATAACAGCGCAACAATTATTCAAAGTTACAACAGGTCAGAAAAGTAAGTCGAGAGGACAGAAAAGTAATCTTGGATAATCTTGGAGGACAGAAAAGTAAGCGTTATCACATTTTCAAGCGCTATAGCTAACGCGAGCGCAAACAGACGTTTTTGCTTCTAAAATCAGTACGCCAAAAGCGCACTTCTGCAGTGTGAGTTATGAAAAATGAATTACCTAGCAAGAAGGAAAAAAAAGCTCACGCAGTAGCGTACGCATCACCGACTTTTCAATAATTTGCTATAAAATCATTTACGCATGCTCCCCATATCTCAACTTCATTGTTTCTTAGTTATAAGCTAATTGTGATAATAATAATTTAAGGTATTCCACTTACTCTTCTATTGTTCAATTCATTTCTAATCTTTTTAATAGGTACTTTTATAATTTTCAAATACAGGTATTCATGGGAAATAACTCAAAAAGGAGTCGACTGATAGCTTTCTCTCCCTATAAGTACATATTATATGAAACGCAAATAGAAGAACAGAACATGGCTCTATTAAAATTAAAATATAAAACTTAGGCAATTTAGAAGAATCTCAAAGTATTAACCTAACTGTCCACTTCCAAAAATACAGTGAGATATTATGAAGTCGATAATGACAAAAATCAAAACATAGATGAGGAAAATTGAAATGGCCAATGAAACTTCGACTTTGTCTTTACCTGAATTTCAACATTACTCCCCAGTGTTCAGGGTACGAGCCTATTGCGATAATGTAGAAAAAAAAAAAAAAATGCTATGCATACCTGCATAACGCAGTAATTATAGAATACACGGCTAATTATTCAGTCCATCGCTTACGCGCAACGTTTGTTTAACGTGTCCAATAAACGTCGATTTTTTCCAATCATATATGACTGGTCATGAGAAGTTTTCACAGCCAATAGGTGCATGATGCTTTATCACGTGGCAAAAGAACTCAAATAAATTGAATAAGCGAGATTTAGCTCGTAAGGCTCTGTACATACTCATATTTTGAGAATTACTCACAAACCACTTGTCCAATTGATACAAAAATTACAGAGCAATAAGATTGAATACACTATGACGTAACGCAGTGATATGAATATAATAAGATTGATTTTTTTTGAGAAACAACACTACGAAATTCGAGAAAAATTGAGGATTACTCAACTATTCATCCGATCTCAGAAAAAAATGCACGTACCCAACTTCAGATAACCCACTACAATTTGACCAAACTTTACGAGAATACAACCGGTAGTTTTTGAGGAGTTGCGGGGACAAAAAAAATCTTATATATATATCTATAAATATATAAGGATACCTGAAATTTTTTTCATTAGTCTCAGGATGATCTAGGCTCTCTAAAACGTCGAGAAAATTCTTTCCCCGGCTTCCCCGTCACAACTGTGTCGGGAGCAATACCTGACTTTTTGTTCGAAGTCGGTAAAAAACAATTTAATTCTTCATCAAGCATCAAATCTATCTATCTGCGTAAAATGAACTGCCTAGCAAAAAAGAAGATAACAACGATTCAATCTTACATCGATTACCTCGCCTCTTTCAACAACCGCATCTCAGGTTCGATTTCCAAAGTCTCGATAAAAGGTAGCCAACTTTGTTGAACGTGAGACAAGAAAAATGAATTTGTAAAAAAGTTTCAATGATGTCACAATGTCCACATAATGATAGTAAGTATCTAATGAAGGAGAGCCAAGAGGCAAAATAGAAAATAGTAGTCATCAAAATATAAGGATCCCTTATCACTGTAAACTTTTTGAATAAATATCACTTCAATTGTAAGAAGTAAAAGAAGAAAAGCGATTAAAATATTTGGAAAATGGCATTATAGTTGTATTCTGAAAATAAGAATAACTGGAGTGGAGTGGGAAACAAACGACAATAACGTGAGGATAGAAAAGATAATTGGAAGAAGAGACTGTAGCAGTTGAGGTGGTACTCAAATTTTAAGGCAGGAGAAAGAAAACGGATATGTACAAGTTGGAGTAATTGAGTAACGTAGGTAGTTGCGGGAGTTGGAAACCGTGTTGGGAATGATTACATAGGACAGAGGTGACTGAGATTACATTGTAGGAATAATGTTGATTTTGGAGAGTAGGACAGGAGAAAAGGTGATAGATTGTCAGATTATCTGCATAATAAGATTTACATGAAGGTAGAACATGGGAAGCCAAGAGGAGATGAGAATGTTCAAGTTGAGAATGACCAATTCTAAGTCGAGTGAAGATATAGATGACACGAAAAGGACTCGGAAAAATATCAACCATCGTTCTAAGCAAATGGCGAGGCGCTAAATTTTTCAAAAATCCCTCCCCCCATTGGACAGGTTTCCTATTAAACCTCAATTTAGGTTAGGTAGTTGACATCATGAAAAACTGGAGACGCACTTGAATTCATCAGGGTTTAACAGAAGAATCCCTACAGAATAGTGAATTACAAAAATCAGGACTCGACGTCAAGAATAACTGTTAGTTGGAAATGGGTGGACCCCAAGGAATTTATTGAGGGACTTGAAAAAGTTTTGTTCTTATTGAGCTAGATGAAGGAAGGGATTTACAAAAACTCAACTTGATCAACTCGAGAATAGAAGAGGGAGTTAGTTTATTTGCATGTAAAAAAGAGAACTAATCATGGCTGAAGATTGGAATGACCGTAGAAAAAATGATACTGTCAACATACAATACATACAAAATTTCAAAAAAAATCTTATGTAGAGAAACAGTGAAAGAGGAAAAGGAAAATGAATGAACTAATCTTAGAATCATAAGGTTTTCCTTCTATTAATTTGTAGATTAGAGGAGGATGACACGTAGAATCAATTATCACCATTATGGATAATAATTGGAGGAGATAGATGCAGAAGACTGAAAAGTAAGGAGAGGAAGAGGGGGAGAAATGGAAGAGTGTGATACAAATTACAAATAATGAGTTCTTCTCGATTACCGGTACACAATCATATCTACCAACACAAGTGTACATGCACGCGCGCCGCACGGAACAACGCATTATGCATATAATAGGAGTATGTGTAGCAGCAACGCGTTCGACACTGACATTATTGTTGTATATGGCCGAATATGCAGCCGATTTTTTTGTAATTTCTCCACTGAATTTCATTCAAATTTTATCATCGACCTGCCATTGTTACTCTACGTTGAAAGACAAAATAAAAAAAAAATAATAATCTATTATAAAATAAAACGTTTGTCTGTCTGTCTGTCATACGTTCATCCATAACTTTCGAACGCCTTCACCTATCGACCTGGAATTTTTTTTGAAAAATTTCGTTTTTTCTGGGTCAGGTTCTTAAATACATTTCGATGTTTTGACTCCCTGAAGGTGGAGTAGGGGACGACAAAATTAGGAAAAACGGGCATTATCGAGTACTGAAACTGCTTTGCGCTGTACGTTAGACCTACGCGCGTTGAGTGGCGCAGTTTCGAAAATTGAATTATTGTGATAACTCGAGTATAACTCATTTTTATGAAAAATTGAAGAGAACAAAAATTGTAGCCCCTGTAATTTCCTTTCGAATGAGCCCGGTTCCAGATTTTTAGAAGGAAATTTTGTGACTACTTCCATACTAAGTAAGTTATTTTATTCACAGTTTTAAAAACACCTACATAAAGGATTTTACATCCGGTATCTCATACAAGAACCAATGTCTAGACACGGTGCGCACTGCGTATGGGCTAGCGGAAATGACCCTTTTTTCTACCTGTTGTCCGTGTGTTTTCTTAGGGACTGGCAAAATGTCAATGGATTTGTCTGTATTCTGCTGCGATACAGGCTTCACGCGTTAAGTCAGCTCTCAAGTGAATTAGTGTGTAAAAAATTTAATTTGGTGATTTCATTTTTGTGCGACTCGGAACTTTGATATTTTATAAGTACAGTCGCAGTTTTTGGTGTCTATTTTCTTATTTTTGAACTGAATAGTTGTGAATTTTGCAAAACTCTTTCCACTGTTTCTTTTTTCCTTCCTTTTAAGCTAAAAGTGTTGAGTGTTACGTGAAAATTTTTGAAAAACGTAGCAAAAAATTCATCTGAATTCCAAGATACCTACAAAACACACATACCTACAAGATACAGATACCTATAAAACACAGATATCTACTCAACACACAGCTACGGCGCGTCGCCAACCGCTAGTAATAATAATACAGTGAAAGCCGCTTAATGTGATCGCTTTCGTTCGCGGTCAAAGTGATCGTAATAACCGACTGATTCTAAAATCCAGGGGTGGAAATTTTATAAAAAAAAAAAAAATTTTTAACGTCATAATTTTTTTATTTTATGTACTACAACACAAAATCGTAGCTTAGATCATTTTTAACGTATACATACGAAATATACAGTCTCACTTTTTTTTTGGAAAAAATTCGTTGATACGCGTTTGTTTTTTACTATCTTCAATCATTTTTTTAATGTATTTTTCGTAAGTATAGTGTAAATCAAAATTTTCACCATAGCACTTGAAACCTCGACCCAAAACATCGATAGCATCCAGCATTTGTTTATGAGAAGGGGTTTCAGGAGCAGGATCGTAATCGTCTTCGTCATCTGAACAAGCTTCTAATTCGCTACAACCCATCACCTGCAAACACACTTCTTCTTCAGTCAGAGTACTCGCTGTTTCGAGATCATCGTCAATGGCGACCCACTCTTGGAACTCAGTTTCATGAATACCGTCTGGAATTGGTAGGGGAACAGAATTATGGACTTCGTCTTGACTTAGAGGAGGAGTTGTGAAGCCTCCTTTACGAAAACAATTACGTACAGTACTGTCGGAAACTTCTTTCCAGGACTTCGCTAGTAAATGAACTGCATCAAGAAGCGTTATTTTTTTAGCTAAATCGTTCGCTCGAATGTCACTGGCCCCCTTCTCCAACATTTCATTGATTGAATCCAAGATCATGAGCCTCATTTCGTGCCTGTAATAGTGTTTCGTCGTACGAATAACTCCCTGATCGCAGGGTTGAATGAGGGAGGTCGTGTTCGCTGGCAGGAATACAATTCTGATATTTTTTAGGGCGCTGCAATCAGTATGTGCCGAACAGTTATCGATTAAGAGAAGAATTTTCCGCCTCAGTTGTCTGTCCCAACTCATCAACCACTCTTCAAAAATCTTAGACGTCATCCACGCGTTACTGTTTGAAAAATACTGAACTGGAAGCTTTTTAACATTTTTAAAGCATCGCGGTTTTTTACTCTTTCCGATCACAATCAGCTCCCTCTTTTCACCGGACATACTGACGCAACAGAGTACTGTGACCCGTTCCTTCGATGTTTTCACACCTTTTGCTTTCTCATTTTTGAAAATGAATGCATGTTCGGGTAGAGCACGGAAGTAGAGTCCTGTTTCGTCGGCATTATAAATGTCTTCGGGAGAATATTCTGCGATGAGTGAAGGCCATACATCTCGCAACCACGTATCTGCAGCAGAAACATCAGCTTCGCCTACTTCCCCTTGAAGCTTAGACCATGTAACGTTTTCTCGCTTCCTCCATCTAGCAAGCCATCCGTCAGTCGCTTGAAAATCTTCTTTTCCCATCATTCTCGCTAATTTGTCAGCCTGCAGCTTCATAATAGGACCGCTCACTCGTCCATCTTTTTCGCGAACTGATGTAAACCATTTTTTCAATGCGTTTTCCACATCAACATCTTTACCAGCTCGTTTCCGTTTCCGCGAAGTTGACTCATTATCGATCAAAGAAGCTTCAAGCTCCTACCTGTTTTTTAACAGCTTGCAAAGGGATGACTGAGGGATACCTAAAGCGTTTGCTGCCTCTCGTTGCCCCATCTTTGGCAAATCATCATACTTTTTCAAAAGATCAATTCGTTGAGATAAACTCAAATCGCGACGTTTAGGCTCACTCATTCCGGAAAAATCAAAACTTGTCCAAGAAACTGTTATGCACTTTGATAAAACAACCACCACGGAATGATAGAAGTACTGTACTGTAATCGGGTAGTCGGTTGGTCGGGTGATAAACAATCGCTTTTGTTCATGAACTGTACATATTTCAAGTTGAAACGTGAGAATTTTTTCATACAATGCCGAAAAATTCACTGCATTCAGAGAAAAATCGATTCTATTAAACGATTTTTTGATCACATTAGGCGGCAAAATTAGTACACATTTAGATACAGCCGGACCGTTCCCACCCATTTTGATTCTTTTAACCAAATTATTCTATTAAGCGTGAACACATTAAGCGGCTTTCACTGTAATAATAATAATAATAATAATAATAATAAGGCTGTAGATGGTGTCTGAAACGAGATGGAGGGTCCCAAATTTCCAGATAGAAAGGTAGAGTGAATGAAAAGTGAAAAATGAAAGATCCGCGGTCAAACACATACCGGTCGGTGGCAACACCGGAAAAATAGGTTTAAAGATGAAAATCGATTTACACGCTTCATGTTCAATTGTAGAAGCTGCTGCACAACACAATTGCCGGGTGGATTGTTAAATATAAAAGAAGCCTAAAAGAGATATCAATGAGTTGGAATGAGGCTGGAGGATTGAAGAAAACTTCTTGTCGGCTGTATTTATTGAAGAAACATTACTACCGGATGTCCTAATAAAAAGAACATGTATTGTCAGTGTAAGACAGGATGCAATAATAACTGAGGATGTCATTGAAATGGTAAATTTGTGAACTTTTTACTCAGAATTAAAAAATCTACATTACATTACAAGTACCCACTTGAACAATGATTTTGTTTTTAGATTTTAAACGCTCGAATTCACGTAAACATTTTGCTGAAGACTCGTGCACAAAAGCAGTCCAGATAATGGATTTAAATTCTGAAGGCAAATCTCATGATGAACGCAAGTAACTTGTTCTTATCCGTAAAGGTGCATTACACAATGAAATATTATTTAAACTACTCGCACTCATGAAGACTGTTAGGCAGTCAAAACGTCTGCGTTCTACAAAAGATATGCAGGAAGTGCCGAACTTTTTAATTATTATTAAACTATTTCATGAGTACTACTTCTCTTCGACATTATGTATAACCTCTAAATCGTGTGCTTGGATGTGAAATTAACTTTTGTTCTTATATTCACCAAAATTTCAAACTATTTACTCGTATTAAGCTATTCTACACAAAAAATTGCAATTTGAAAAATATTGAGACCTACGTCCAGACGCAAATACTTTACCGTCAGTTGATGAAAAATGTACCTATGTGATACGATCACTTTGTTGAACATTTTATAAGGAACAATTTTGTACTCTGTATTTTTTTGGAAAATGCCTATTTTGTGGAAAAAATCGAAAAAACCGAATTTGTGGAAGCGTTTTGACTCACTTCCTCACCTGAAGCCCACAAGTTAGGAAGGTAAGCTTTCACAGTGAGTTCTTACGGTACTAAGAAAGACATTTTACAAGAAAAATCTGAGCTCCCTATTTTTTTCAGGTTTAATCTTCCAAGTAAATGGGCCAGTAATACGTACTCGATGATGGAATGTGTTGCCATTATGAAATCAGAATCCTGTGAATTAAAAAGCCTGGATTTGGTTTTCACGTGAACAAATTTATCCGCAGAAACTTTGAATCGGAAGATTGGACTTGCGCCTTGCTTCAATGTTAATGTCTCTTTCAGATGAGAGTTCAACTTTGGCAAATCTTGAGGGTGACAGAAGTCCTGAATCAATGTTCCCATCAATTCCTGTAAAAAGAGTCAAAAAAATGAGCTAGCCGTGTCAAAGCCAGGAATAAATAATACAAACATTCCAAGAGCCTTACTTTATTTAGGTAGTTGGAATAAGTGGCCGAAGATCCACTAGTGTCAATACCAACGATTCGACCATTTGTATCGAGTTTTGTAGTAAACTGTTCCATTGGTGTACTAAGATGCTTTTCAGTAGATGGTATACGTCTAGCAACGCATATCAAGCCTGGACTCATATCAGTACACTCAGAACTGATGTCATTATTTCCACTACTGCTATTCAAACCATCTCCCCGAAGTAAGGTATATGAGATCTGAGGAGAAAAACAAACAAAGAAATTATTAGACATGCAGATCTAAGAAATGTCATTCTGAATAAAAATATGAGTAAATTAAAAAGAGCTTATTAACAGGGGCAATTGAAAAGATCAGGAAACCTGCATCATAGATATGACTGACCTCTAGGAAGATGTAACGTGCTTAAGAGGTCATGTACCCATCTGATTTCACTAGAGAACAGAGAGGAAACTCGGCGCTGTTCGAGTAGGGGATCTATTGGGGTTTAAACCTACACTAGAGAGCGCTAATGAAAGGGTGAATCAGAGAATTTATATACGTTCATACATTGATTTTCAATCAACGGTTATTTTGTCAATATATCATTTATTGCTACAATTTTTTTTGTGTTTAATGTTGATGATACAGACTACAAAATTTAAGCTTGTATTTGCTTTAAAAACTGATATCCTATTGATTATGGTGCGTAAAATTTCTTCATTTAAAAAGCATTGATCGAAAGGGTGAATATCGTCAGGGCTACCAACTCCCCAACTCTTAAGTTTAAATCCCAATCCGTGTGCTGACCTTGAGGGAAACACAAAATGTGATCTACCTGTGTACAGTGAGTCGCAACATGCTCGAGTATCTGAGTATTACTTGTACACTGTTCCTAAATCCAGCTACTACCAGGTCTCGACAGCAAATCAATCAGGCAACTGTATCCTCTTCAAATACTATCAAGGATAAAAAGGTCGTGACTAGATACCATAATCAAGTTTCTTAAGAAGAATGAGAGATAATTCCTACAACTCTTAACAAGTACATCTTGACGCATACTTGGTACCAGAAAGAGGGTGTTTTTCTCGCATTTCCTAAAATGAAGCTTTCGACGTGAGACAAATTTCCCTTTTCAAATCATGACGTATATTTTCTCTTGAGCTGCGAAAGATATTTCCAAATGGAATGGACTTCTTTACATCAAGGTATAGCGCTCACTTAAATAGAAAAACTACTCCTGTAGATCACATACTAAAGCAGCACCGAGAACTCGATAGCTTAAAAGTACTCGCCGTTTGGTGACCATGGCTTAATTACTGCTGAATATTCTTTCTTTTCTGGGAAAAAATAATAATTCCGTGAAAATACTTTTTATTTTGTTAAACACTATCTATAATCATCGCGTTCTGTAAATTGCAATTTTCTGTAGGTTTTGGTATTTGGTGAATACTTATCCTTTTTCTGTGAATTTTTTTTTTGATTGCGGGCAAAAAAATACTGCCCAAAATAAACTACATGATCCAGAAGGAATTTTGACTCATGACTTTTTCCTCCAAAGTGTGTATTAAGCGAGAATTTACAAAAAACACTGATTTTGAGGGGGCTCAAACCCTCATAAAAAAGCTTCAAGGGAAAAACGCGGAGAAGTTAGTATGTTGTTTTGAACATCATTCTTGACCACTTCCAGCAATCAGACCTCTACTATAACTAAATTTTTTTCCCCCTAAATCTGCCTAATTTGCTGTACGTTTTCTACCTAGTTATTTTTTCTCTAGAGTGATGATTTATCTAATGTTATTAATTGATGATTGTTAACAAACCTGTACATTTTCGTAAATCGGACCTCTATCTTCAGTGATACATTTATCTGCATCATCTGCTGGATTTTTTACCAATAAGCGACAGCTAAAGGAAGATCGATTCTTTGACTGTGGATTAGTAACAACATCTGATCCATTCTGATTCCAGTTACCGACTGCAGTAGGTAATAAGCAGGAAGAGAATCTACCATGATCTTTGGGATGAATGATGCTATATATGCTGCAGCCAATCAGTTCGTCTTTTGAGAATTGGATGAAATTAGAAACATTATCCGTTACATAGTCCACTTTAGCCTCGTGATCCAATAAAAATGCAAAACCTTCCAGGGCCTGAAAACCAATGAAAATACAAAGCAATGAATATAAATTGTGAATCAAGAATCAAATAAGTCATGAATAAATAAGGGAAAACGGTGGAAGTTGAGAGAACGATTTTGAGAGAAAGCTTTACAAAAGAAGCTGAACGGTGAAAATATTAACTGAACAATGGTTTTTTGTTGTTTTCAACACTCCGTCTACTTTTTACGTCTTGATAGTACGGAGAACATTCAAAATACGTTTGGCTAACAAGTGTGACGCTGATAGAAAAGAGTAAATGTGGAGTGATTTATCCTACGCCAATAATGTGTTACACAGAACTAATAACAGAAATAATATGAAAAAAAAAAAAAAAAAAAAAAAAAAAAAGAGAGAGAGAGAGAGAGAAAATCAATTATTTAATTGATGTTGTCAACTCACTTCTAGTAAAAGAGGACCAAAAACGTCGTTAGATAATACCGTAGGTTTTGATGAAGATACTTCTCCTTGTTGAATATCGTCTGTGCTCACCGCACCTTGATTGGATTGATTTGTCTGGTGGTGTTGTTGGTTATCCTGTTGCTGCTGCTGTTGTTTTATATTTCGTATCTGAAGAAAAAAAAAATTGATGATGATGATGGGGAATAATTATTAATAATAATAATAATAATAATAATATTATGATTATTATTATTATTCAACAAGATTTAGTTCTCACATATCCTTGGTCCCCGTTATGGCATCTTATTTTTATTTATATTTAAGGAAGCTTGAACATGCAGACAAAATAACGCGTCATCCACGCGTTCATAAGATAAGATCAAGTTTCCACAGAATATGCTACGCTATATTGATTCTTTTTGGAGTGCGAATAATACTTGTATGTGCAAGCATATGATACACCAGGTAGAATTTAAAACTCCTCAAGGAGTTGAGAATCTAACTGAAAACTTAAAGAATCCACAGGGACAACACAAGCAATATTTTGAGAATTAGTAGAATTGAGTGAACCCTTTACAAGTTGTATGGAAGAAAATTTGTACTTAATCCCTCACAAGGATTAGGACCTCTGTTTACAGATAGTTGAGTTCATGGGATGAATACAAACTGGAAGTTTTAGGCCAATCTGACAAATATGGTTCTTCGCTGATCTATACACACATACATAAGAACTCAGCGAATTCATGTTGATTAAAAATAACTGTTCTTTTTTAAACCAAGTTCCAATACTTTTGCCGACTCATTCTTCTCCTAAACTTACAATGCAATTACAATACGCTACTCAATACTCGCCCCGCCACAAATATTACCATTACAAAGCAATCCATCAGTAAGCCTACCTTTTGAAAATAGGTTGTTCATTGGTAAACTAAATTTCAGAATTATGTGACATCCAATGGAAACATATGGACACGAGGATTAGGCATTGTAATGGTTTGGAAACATACTTTTTCAATTGTTAAGGTCCTTCTCTTCGATCTGACATGAAATTTTTTGTCTATACATACATTCTGGTGTTAACCCCTTTATGGTTGAAGCATACCTGATAAACAGTTTCTTGTAAGATGGCACACTTGTCTGGCTTGACCGACAAAGAGTTCATGTCCGAAAAGCTAACTGATATCAATTCCGCTAGTTCTTCTATGAAGATATTCTCCTGTTCTCGACGCCGTTTCTCATTCAGACACTTATTTCTGTAATAAAACACATAAGATTACAAAACTAAAAAAAGAAACAGGTACAGGTACTGTCTTTTATGTGGATCACAAATATTCGACCTAAAGTTCAACATTTCTTGAGAATAACTCGACTAATTTTCAAATTTGAAAACCATCAACTTCAGGTGGTCTTCTGATAAAAGAAGATTCAAGTTGTCCACATTATGAACATGAATACACACTAGGGGAAAGTTGGTTGATTAAATCGTAGCACTGTGTCAGAATACTGGAAATTATTCAGTAATAATGATAATTCCAACACATAATGATTAGGTTCCACTGGAATCCGAAAAAGAACTGGAATCGTTTCAATTCTTATTAGGGTCGGCCCACGCCGCATCACGGTTAAGTGAGTTGTAAACTGCGTAGTCTCGACTCTCGTCTTATTATTTCCTTATATGGTTAAACCCTCTAAATACATACATCAACATGCTGTAATACGCGCAAAATGGAGAATACTAATTCTTTTGTTTAAAGGGGGTCATTGTTAGCGGGTGGCAAGTAAAATCTTTAAAGATCCTTCAGACATGATGTCTGGTGATTTTTTAAAAAAGATGAATTCCAAAAAAATTGAATATAACAATGTCATTCAATTTTCAATTGTCAAACCTACCATGGTGTTGAAAAGAGAAATAAATGCAATATCAATAAATGCGTACAACAAAAATATTCTTGCTTTGTGGCAAGCAAATATCAATATTCAAATGAATTTACGTATACAACACTGTGTAGATATTATAGGTAATATGGTGAATTATATTAGTAAATCTCAAGGTGAAATATCAAAATTGTTACAAGCTATGGTAATGAATTTAGACAATGAAATATAATAACAGGAAGATTTTGTCATTCAAGTAATGTGTTTTTAGAATCAATGCGTTTTTTAAATTTACGGTCATCCATCATAGAGAAATATACTCAAAGAGAGTAACAAACAAATACAAGAACCCGCTTTCTATACCGTGAGAATGACTGTTTAGTCGAAAGCGCTCGGTTTGTTTATATTATTGTGCGGTTCTTGTATTTGTTTGTTACTCTCTTTGAGTATATTTCTCTATAATGTGTTTTTTATAGAAGTGAATATTCAGGCTGAGAATGTATATATTATTATATTTTAGGAATGGCAATAACTTCATACCGGGTAGACCAGAAAGACGTTACCAGTTGAATTGGAGTTTGCGCTCAATTCACTCCAGCGCAAAAACACAAAATGGTAGATGTATACTTCAAATCTACAAAATTTGTATTTCAATTTTATCTTTAATTTGTGCCCCTACTCAACATCCTACAATTTTTTTGAGTCAAGTTATGGATCAAAATATGCCAAAAAAATGACCAATTTCACAAGATTTCTAAAATAAGAAATTGAAAATTTTCCCGCTTTTAAGCTTTATTCAATTATTTTTCTGGAATCAGCGCTAAATTTCATTTTCAAATCAAGTAAAATATGGAAGTTTACCCAATTTTTAATTTTTGATAATTTAGTCAAATTGGTAAATTTTTGGCACATTTTGGTTCATAACTCGTCTGCAAATTGAAGATAAAATTAAGATACAAATTTTGTAGATTTGAAGTATACCTCTAACATTTTGCGTTTTTTTGCAGAAGTGAATTTAGCGCAAACTCACATTCAACTGGTAACATCTTTCGGGTGCACCAGGTATAGTCAAGATAATGTATTCATAAATACTGGTCTACAAGAAACTGGAATTTGTAACTAGGAAAAATGCTTAAAGAACTTTCTTGTAATAAAGCAATGTATTTTTACCACCTTGTTTGAAATCTAATGAAAACCAACCCTTAGAATTTTAGTTGATGTTTTTTCAGCAGATTTTGAGTTTATAATAGTAAATTAAAAAAACAAACTAAAAATAAATCCCAAGATATTGATGACGGAATATTTGACGATGTATATTAGCAATAATGATGATGAAGATATTTATTCAGGAAAGTATGCCTAAGTTAAAAAAGATATTGAAATATAATAATTTGTACATTCAACAGAAACGGCCGGGAATGAATTGTTATGTTTAATTCAATAAAGAAGAAGAAAACTTTCTGTATTATCAGGAACAATTAATGTTGTTTTATCCTTGGTGGCCCGAGTGTATTGATATTTGTGATGAACCAATTGAATGGATGAAATTATATGATAAACATTTGCAAGTTATAAAAACAAATAAAGCAAAACATATTCATAGCTATACTATTGATGAAGAAATTAGGGGTGCTACTGAAAAAATCAATAATCATAATAATGACGCTGATGATAGCGTTCAGAAATTACCTGATGATGTTCCCACTGTAAATGAATATTATAATAATTGTGTTATATGTGAATATGAAGTATTCAGTGACTGTCTTAATGAAGATTATATTGGTGTAGCTTTAGAAACAAAACTGTTAATGCTTCAACAGGTACTGCCAGTAAATTTTCTGTTTCAAATTTAATGAATTACGAAGAATGTTATAAATAATGGGGAAATTGACTGATCAAGATATACCAATGTAAAATATTATTTTAGGAAAAGCTGGTGTACTAGGTAATTCTTTATTGATCAAAACATTATATTAAACTATATTACAATATTGTAGCAAAATTATCAGAAGTTTCAATCCTAAAGAACTGTGTGTAGTTATATGTACCTATAGGAAAAGCAGCTAGTATTTGATCATGGTTCAACATTATACAGTTCCAAGGCTTGCAACCAAAATTTTTTCAACGGTTATCAGTCAAATGAATTTCCAAATTCTTTTGGTCATTGGTTATCTGTCAAAATGTTGGAAAATATAAGGGTTATAACGGTTAGCTGTTATAACCAATATAACCACTATGAGCTCTAAAAAATATATATTTTTAGAAATGCCTGAACACAATACATCTGTATCAAAAAATCCTATGATTTAAAAAATAACCCAACTCTAGCCGGGAGAAGTGGTGTATACAGCAAGGTCTGCAACGATTGCCCTGGAGTTTATGTAGGAATGATCGGCCGTCAGCTCCAAATAAGAATTGATGAGCATAAAAAAGCGTGGGAGAAGTGTAACTTGGGTGAGTCACCCTTTGTCGATCACCTTATAGAAAGTTGCCACAGGGTCAAAGAGGGGTCTGGTACCCTCCCCCATAAGGAGAACTCATACTTTAAACGTATGGTTTTGGAATATCAAAATCATACGTCACCGGAATAATGAAGACTTCACCGTCTCAAACAGGTATATTCCTGATGAGGGTCTGGTTGAGCTAGTCTATGAGAATAATTCACACCAAGCGAAAGATAGTTTACTACGTATTCCCAATACATTTTTCTATGCATGAATTCGGCAGAATTTTTTTCAACCGCCCGCACTTGTTGCCTGTACAAATTCACGGTACCACTAAAAATGATAACTTGCTGAATGCGCGCAATCAACACTTGAGTATTGCCAATCGCGCGCATTTGTCAGTATTTTGCGCATATTTGGCAATTACAATGCCGACTGCGTGCTGTCAGCAAAGTGGTTAATGACTGCGCGCATTGTGCAATTGCCCGAATTCGGCGTAACATATACAGTTTCGTGAAAATATGCAGTAAATGATTACCAATAATTTGAAAATTAAGATGGATCAGTAAAAAAGGAAATTGGAGGGTTGAAATAATTATATTGATTTTTCAAATAATGGAAATCAGCGGGCAGTATTACGCGTTTGATTAGAATTGGAGAAAGATCATATTGGAAAGGAGGCTAGAGAAGCAGTAATACAACATACTAAAGAGAATAATATACCTTCTAATTGGATACCAAATAATCATTTAAATCAAAGTAATAAAATATGAGATCTAATAATGTAACTACTTTAAATAGAAACTTTCCATTAAAAATGGCTCAAGCTATCTATATCAATTCCTAGAAGGCAAGGTAGTACCGATGAAAAAGTTGTGATACATAGGGTAGATGAATAGACAAATTTCCTCTGACGTCATACAGATGACAAGAATACCCGTTCCGGTGTTTATGATCTGACAAGAGTACCCGTTCTGGTGTTTTTGATTTGGTTGCTCGCATAAGAATACACGGGGAGCAAAGATCTAGGTATAAATATACAAAAACTACACGGTGAACTTGACGTTAAAATTAGTATTTTCAATTTAGATGGTTCCTAGAACGTGTTCATGTACTTTTGGTTATTAAGAAATGGCTTATTTCCAAATAGTAACACTTCAATCTTTGCTCCCTGTGTTAATTCTTATGGGAGTCAAAAGTCTCCTAAGCCACCGTGGCAACACTGATTCTTAACTAATAACTATGACGTAGGCAGGAAATCGGTCTATTGGTCGTTCCGCTTGTTTTGTTTACATTTTCGTTGGAGGGAAGTTCAATGTTACGCCTCATGCAACGAACGCGTTTTTCTTCATTATCTCGAGAAATATTACTCCAAATAAAAAATTGATAAGAACAAAACTTTTTTCTTTTTTAATTTCCTATTAGATAAAGTCGACTTCAAATTTTTTCGTGGAGACTCATCGGATAGGAAATCACAAAAGGAATAACTTTTGTTCCTTCCAATTTTTTATTTGGAGTAATATTTCCCGAGATAATGAAGAAAAACGCGCGCGTTG
This sequence comes from Aspidiotus rigidus, assembly GCA_035079385.1. Classification (NCBI taxonomy): domain Eukaryota; kingdom Metazoa; phylum Arthropoda; class Insecta; order Hemiptera; family Diaspididae; genus Aspidiotus; species Aspidiotus rigidus. The sequence continues at coordinate 6,711,498 of JAVHKY010000052.1, forward strand.
CATAAGGCGTAACATTAAGTTTCCCTCCAGTGAGTTTTCAAGGACACCCGTTTTGACGTCACCTACGGGACCGTCAATGGACTAGACAAGAACTATAATATGTAGCATATATTCGAGTTACACCTTTTTCTGGTTTAGATTTCACTGATATTCAAGTACTAATTAAACAAATATAGCAATATCCAGAATGATGGAAACAAAAAAGAAATTGAATATTTATAAATCAATAGACTAGTGCAATGGGGCTTTTCCATGTCGGCGTATTGCATACGTATTTTCCGACGTGTTATCGAAATGGAAGTATTTCTAACATTGCTCTTATGGCAAACTACTCCACAATGAAAATGAGTATGCAACCCAGCAACACCCATAAGAGCAATGTTAGAAATACTACCATTTCGATAACACGTAGGAGAATACGTATGCAATGCGCCGACGTGGAAAAGCCCTGTTCAATTTACATTTTGTACAAGATTATTCAGAATATTTGATTTTCATATTTCCTAATATACAAACCTTTGAATAAGAATTACTCATTAATAATGAGTCATTATAAAAAGCTGATAAATGCTTTATATATGGTTCTTTTATATTTTCAGTTGAAACTTGAACTCTCAATAAAGAACAATATGATTGATTCAATTATTTGGAGCGTACAGCGACTACTTATATCAGCAAGTAAAGGGTGAACATTTTGATACATGGAGCATTTTGGAATATTCAAGTACAAAGATAGTTGGAATGGACTGATTACCCATTAGGTCACAGTATTGACGAATCGCAAAATATTGCAAAATTCTGCATGCTGAAGTTCCTTTAAGTCTTTGTTTCAATGGAATTTCTCATAGGCGGAACTATTGTTCTGAAAATTGATGAATATTTTGAAAATAGAAAATAAATAAGGAATGAGAGTGTTTCTTTCATAATCTAGAAGCTTTATATTTCTACGAAATTGACCTCTGCTACCTTATTAACGTGTTCTGTTTTCAAAATATTGATGTTTTCAGAACGTTAGTTTTGCTTATGGGAAATTACATTGAAAAGAATGGTAAAAAAAGACTGAAGGAACTTCAGCAAGCAGCATTTTGCGATATTTTGCAAACTATCAATATTGTGACGTAGTTAGGAAATCAGTCCATAGATAGGAAACTTCATTTCCTACAAGTTTTACTCTCCTCAATTCCTTTGCAAATTACTTATTTTTTGAGATATTCATTTTCAAGTGTGTACATGGGTTATTGGGGGAAATACAATAGGTTCACTCTTTGCTTTGTATCTTTTTAGGGTGATAGGAGCGCGCTCTGACGGATGTACGGCCCAAATAAATATATTTATAGATACAATTGCGCAGGTTAGAAACTAAATGCTTATAATGATATATGCTCCAAATAAGTGTTAACAGGGAACCTGTTCTATGGGGACTCCCTACATTTCTCACTCCCTTTGGGAGATTTTATTTCAATAGACTTCCATTTGGAATTACCAGCGCTCCAGAACATTACCAATCACAAATGAACAAAATACTCAAAGGCTGCGAGAATGTTACATGCTACATGGACAATGTGCTCATTTGGGGAGCAGATGAAGAAGAGCATGATAAAAATCTCGAAACAGTCCTAAAAAAATTAAAGAGCGCAGGCATTACACTGAACAAGGAAAAGTGTTTGTTCTGAAAACGATCTGTCACATATCTGGGTCACATAATATCCAAAGGAAAAATTAGCGTTTATCCCCAAAAGGTGAAGGTCATTCAAAAAATGTCTCCCCCTGCAAATAAGAACAAGCTACAACGACTCTTGGGAATGGTAAAGTTTCTTACAAGACACATACCAGATCGTTCAAACAAATTGGAGTCTCTCCACGCTTTGCTTTGAAGAGAAGTGTCGTTTTACTGGGGAGAAGCCCAAGAAAAGGCATTCAAATATTTGAAAGATACACTGAGTGCCGCTCCCATAATTGCCATCTACGATCCTACAAGACCGCTTATTGTTTCCTGCGATTTGTCGTCGTTCGGACTTGAAGCCGTTTTACTACAGCTAGACGAGAATAATATTCCTCGCCCAGTCTTGTGGCACATTGTCACCAGCCAAACGTTGTTATGCCCAGATTGAAAAAGAGTTGTTAGCCATCGCTCGGGCATGCCAAAAATTTGAAAGATATCTCATAGGCGTACATTTTTGTATCAAGTTAGACCATAAACCCCTCATCCCAACACTGACTACCAAATTCTTAGATGACCTCTCTCCTCGTTTCCAACGCTTGAGAATGCGGCTGATGCGCTTTGACTACGAGATAGTACACATTCCCGGCAAAGAGCTGGTAACCGCTGATACGCTATCTCAAAAACGTTTAGCCAACCCAAGGGCCGATGAAAAAACGGACAAAGAAGAACTAAAGTTGACAACCATCGCCTCGGTGAGATTGATTCCAGCATCCACACAAATGATGGCAAAAAAAACAGAGCGAAATTGGCGTTCTATTGAAACAATATATCCGAAGAAATGCGGGAGAACTTGAAAAGCCAGGGATCACTCAGCACGTTTAAAGGACTGATTTTTATAACCAAAGAATATGGATTCCTCAATCTCTACGGAGCAAAATTCTGCGTCGGCTACACAAAACTCATCTTGATCAATCAAAAATGTACAAGCTAGCAAAGACGTCAGTCTGGTGGCCGAACCTGCATCGCGACATCAAAAATATCAGCAACAGTTATCAGGAATGCGCTAGGCACCGACCAAATCGAAGCGAGCCGTTAATTTTGTCGCCCCTCCCCTCAGGCCCGTCGGAAAAACTCGGAGTTGACATCTTCAAGAAAAACTCTCAATGGTATATCGTACTCATCGATTACTGTTCAAGATATATTGAAATGGCTCAGCTACCCAAACTAGATTCACGTACAGTTATTTCCAGGATGGAGGCAATTTTTGCATGTTTTGGTATCCCAGAGACAGTCTTCACCGACAATGGGACCCAACTCACATCTACTGAAGTACAATGTTTTGCAGCAGATTGTGACATTATAAGAATCATCACCCGTAGCCCGTCTTACCCTCAGGCCAATGGCCTAGCCGAGTCAGCGGTAAAGATCTCAAAGCGAATACTGGACGCTGACTCTCCAAGCCACGCTCTTATGCTGTACCGGGCTACACCCACAAAAATGGGTTACAGTCCTTTGGAATTGCTCATGAATCAACAGATCCGCACAACCATACCCTCAATCAGATTAGGATCTACTGTACCAGCTCGTAGCTCTGTACTTAAAAATCACAACGAGAAGCGGAAGAAAATGGAAGACCAGTTTAACAAAGCTCGCGGAGCTCGACCACTCCCCAAATTAAAACCCGGTACAAAAGTGTTTGTAGACAACGTCCAGCAATATGGTATAGTTGTCAGCAAGAGAGACAAATCTCGATTGTACAAGTTGGATTGGAAAATAATAGCATCGTCCGTTGTAACAGGAAAAGTCTTTGCTACCCCAAGACCACGTCATACATAGACCCTGATGTGATATTTAACAATCAGGAAGATGACAAGGAACCTGAAGCTACAAACGTACCAGGACAGGCCAAGAACCAAAGCTCCAAAAACACACCATCACCACGTAGGGATAAGAATTGCAAGACGCACTCATCACCAGCAAAAGAGCCACTACTTTCAATCGAGCTTCCCTACTTCACACAAGCCGGAAGAGAAAAAGTACGTCCGGACAGATTTGAGGCTACAGGTCCCATTCAAGATTGTAGTCGCCAAACACCTTGTCGATCTTCTCAGTAACAAAAAGCGGAAGATGTTGTAAAGTGCTGAATGCGTTTAGAGTTTATTGGTAGTCTTATCTATTTGTAAGCACGGTAGTATGTTATTGAAGTCGGCGAATAAAGGACGTCTTTACATAGTAGTTGAACTTGTTATTAATATACTTGCCGGCTACGACAGATAGGAAAGGGACTTGAAAAAACTTCAACTCTCGAGCTATATATGATAGGAGGGGGACTTGGAAAAAATTTCTACCATCAAGCCACATACCTATGATACTGTGTGCGAGCGATTACTTGATCCCTGAACGATTTGGCGTAAGCAACGCGTCAAGTGTTTGCAAAAAGAGCGCATTGTTTCAAATATATGTGGCCATTTGAAAAAATGCGCTCTCGTTGCCTAGCAACGCGTTTTTGCGCCAAATCGTTCAAGGATCAAGTAATCGCTCGCACACAGTAGGAGAGGGACTTGGAAAAAATTCCATCTCTCCAGCTATATATGATAGGAATTTTATAAGTCCCCCTTATATCATACAAGCCGTAAGCCCGCTAAATATTATAAAATTTCAAATTATTTTCAAAATTCTTGATATTTATTTATCATTAGTATTCTTCTAGTTCAATTTCTAATCTAATTCTTTTAATTTCCAATTTTTCAATTTTATTTTTTTTATCGTTGATATTTTGTTTTACACTTTCAATCTCGTTCTCAATATCTTCTCTGATAGTTGGATGCCGTCTTTTTAGAAAATCCTTTGCGTATTCTTCTTTCTGGGGGTATGCTGAAAAATTTGTCATTTCTTGTAGATTCGTGGAGGAGGTAGATAACTTCCTATATAACGATACACCAAAACTTTTGAAAGTTGTAAATATGTTTGGAACTTCATTACACCCTAAAGAAGTCATTGAAATTGCATTGTTGTATTTACACAAATTATTAAGAAAATGAGAAGATCTATTATCCCTTCCGTCTAATAGTTTTTGAAGAAGATCCAGCACTGAGGGTAGGTAAATCAGGTAATTTAATCTTACCACTCCCACAACGGAAATTCTGATTTTCAGTTTCAAATAATTTTCTATCACAAAATGTGCACGTAATTGCCAGATTCCCAATTGAACTTATACTGGTATACTCTTTCTCAATAATGTACCTAATGAATGGACTATTATTGTTCTGACAATCATTTTCCATATTATTTTCTGATGTCAAATTTTCGGATTTGACACGAGCCCTCTTCCCTTTGTTCGTCAACCGCCCTAGATTTGCTTTCTTGCGTTTTGGCATTCCAATTAGATTGCAATAAAGTGAGACATCCGTGACTTCGATATTGAATTTTCGAAATTGACGTGAATTGTTTTTCTTTTCTTAGTCCTCACGTTAAATTTGAAATAATGAAAGACAACCACCAATTCTTCAGATAATTGCTAAGCAAAATCTTTATCGTAACCCTACACTATTCGATTACTCATAGTATGGGTATTCAAAACTTCTCCGGTTAAAAAGAACCATTTTCCAAAAATGATTGCCTAGCACATATTAATTTTCGATGAATGTCAACAAAAATGATTGCTTAGCATTTTCAACCAATAAATTAATGAATGATACAGATTTTTCATCTCTTGAATCATTCATGGCCCTCATCCCCTCCCCCCGCCAAGTACAAAGATATATACTACACGCCATTCGCCTGATTTCGTAACTTCAAATTTATTACACATAAACCTTCTCCTAGGCAAACTAATGCAATGGAAACAAATTCCAAGTTCATAGGTGAAATAGGAATAAAGTTAAATGGATTTGCAATTTTGCAACTTCTCTTTATAATAGATATATAGCTCGAGAGTCGACATTTTTCCAAGTTCCCTTCCTATCATAAATATCTCGAGATTTGAGAAAAATTTACTCTCAAACTATATTATACTAGGCTTATAGTAGATCTAAGCCTTCTTTATACTAGCTTTATCTAGGTCTAGGCTTCTTTGAATTCCCAATACCATATCCCATATGACTCATCAAAGAAAAACAGAAAAATCGGCACTTAATATCACTACCTATATTTCTTGTAAGAGACCGACGTTTCGTCGCATCACGCGACTTCATCAGGGTCGAGACTAAAAGCAATCATATTTCCAAGTTCCCCACCTATGACATATAGCTCGAGATTCAAGAAAAATTTAGACTCTCAAACTGTATTATACTAGTCTTATAGTAAGTCTAGGCCTTCTTTATACTAGCTTATCTAGGTCTAGGCTTCCTTGAAGACTCAATACCAAATCCCCTATGACTCATAAAACAAGTTCCCTGCGTTCTTTGTTTAACTTTTTTTTAATATGCAAGTAATATATGAAAGTAATCATTACAATAGAAAAATATTTCTTGCACATAATATTGTTACATTTATTGTGGGTGATTATTGTTTTTGTGTCATTTATAGAAGTCTTATTTGAATTGATAGCAAATTTTAAAATAAATTATTAAAATACAAACTACCACCACGTGAAAAAATTATCTCAGTTGGAGATTTCAATATTGATTTTGGGGGTAGTAAAAGATTATCATTTTTTAAATTTATTCAAAAATGATAATTTTCATTTTGCCTGTGAACAAACCATTTACTAATTAAAACATTCAATTAGATTTATTCTTCGTTAATAATAACAATTTAGACTGTAAGTATTATGAAAATTATTTTGGACATTCTATACCAATCACAAGTATTTTGAATAGAAGGACAGAAAGGAACAAAGAATGTACAGCGCTTGGAGCTGTTGACCCTTGTTACAAGCATGAAGAAGGGAGGCTGAAAGATTGTGAGGATCGTGTCCAAATGCGGCGCAGTGCAACCCGACAGCGGAAGTAGGACGTTTCGAGTAGAAGGAAGATACGTGTTTTTGGAGCCTGGTTTTTATTGATCTACCGGTTTGGCCCACGTAGAAAGCTGGGCAATCACCGCACTCTATTCTACAGCCACCCGCTTTGTCTTCTTTATCTATAGGATCCTTCAAAGCACTGAGTGAAGCCAGTGTAGTAACCGGGTAGAAACCGGTTTTGTAGCCGTACCGGCGTAGCTCTTTTGCCAGCTTGTCGGGTGGTCGCCCAAGATAGGGGAGGCGTATCCATCTTTCACGAGTTGGCCGGGCAGGGTCGGGGAGGGGAGTGATAGACTCTGGGATTCGGTTAGCAGCGACCGTACTATTTTCCTTTTGGCTATTAATTTCACATTCATATCGAGCCCATTTAGGTTGGCTATTTTTTCGATCTGTACCAGTTCGCGTTCTCTGGCCGCGGGGCTAAGGGGGAACGATACTAAGCGGTGGATAGCGGACATGACACAGGCCTGTTTTTGTGATCGTGGATGGAGAGGTGTTTCGTGTATCGAGACGCCTGTGAAAGTATTCTTCCGGAATATATCGATTTCGGGAACTAGGCCTGCTTGTGTGTAGCGCAGTGTGATCGTCATGTCCAGGTAGTTTAGTGATATGTTGCCTCCTTCGACTGTGAACATGATAGATTGGTGGTATGAATTCAAGGTTTGGTGGAATTGTTGGAGTTCTTCGTCGGTTCCGGTCCATATACATATGATATCATCCACATGTCGTCGCCACAGAACTACTCGGTTGGCGAGGGGTGCCGAAAGGATATCCGCCTCCAGATTGCTAAGGTAACTGTCGGCAACGACCGATGAGAGGGGATCCCCCATCGGTAGCCCATCGGGGAACCGGTACGTTTCGCCCTGGAAAGAGCACACATTATCTTGTAGGCATAGGGTGATAAGATTCCGAAATTCTGTTATGATGGGTTCAGGGGTGTGTTGTGCCCGGAGGTTCGAGGACATGATGTTGATGCTGTCGTGTACTGGCGTTCGGGTATAAAGGGCAACTGCGTCGAACGAGAAAATTCTTGATCCGTGAGGAAGAGTAAGACTCTTGAGAGTATTGGCCAGTTCGTAAGAATTGCGAATGGAGTAAGATGGGATTTGGTGTGTGGCTGATTTGTACCATTTTAATACGTATTTGCTGGCAAGGTATGCGGGGTCCGTATAATACGCGACCACCGGGCGGATAGGGTTGTCTTGTTTGTGTATTTTTAGTTGTCGAGGTAGACTTGGACTCATTTGAAGTAATTTTTCCCATATATTTTTTCGTGTTTTTTCGTGTTCTGACCCAAAATTTATATGTTATTGTTTCGATGATTATTAAATGTCTAACTAATTCGACTGGTTCCGTAATTGCATCGGCATTCACACGAATTCGTTGGTGACGTATTACCGGTTACGTGTCTGTGACGAAAAATAACTGGTTGCTGGTAATATTTTCACACACAATATGGAACAGGATACATACTAATTTATTGATACTTTAGCTTTAAAAGGCCACTGTTTCAACAAGTAATTCAAAATAGAATCACTACTGAAAGAAGTAATAATATGATTATAACAAACAATATTGACCTAAAGAATTACATTATTTTTGAAGCAGAACATAAAAAGAGATATCACAATAAATATTGAAATAATAAATCAATTCAATGAAACGCGTCAACCAATATAACGTAATTAGTTGATGAATAATTAATTGCATGAGGTTATGTGGGTGTTTGAAGAAAACAGGTGGTATTAGGGTTTGTTCTATGAAGAAATTCAATTATTGAATTATTTGTTACAGGTTGCAAATGATATTTCTTGAATAAATCAGACTTCAAGTCCAACATGAATGTAGCCTTAGCCATAGACATCACTTGCTACAGCTTATTCCATCCTTGCTTTTGTTGAGCCTTGATACTTATCAATTCTGCTAAGTGAAAATTTTAGAGAAGAACCTTGTTGATGATTGCAATACCAGCACTGTCTGGTCTAGAGTAAATAGATGATAATATGCTTTTACTCACATTTGAGAATTAGAGTAAAATCATCTCACTCATTATTGTTTTCCTCTTCAGAGTTTGACAAGATTCCTCAAATTCTCAAGTCAAATTAGAAAGAAAAAAGAAGGTACTTTTCTGTGAGAATGATTACTACTGAGATGGAGATGTTTTTTGAACTCATATTCATTTTACTTTCGGGAGATCAATTTGAGACTTATGTAAAACGCAACAGCTAAAGCAAATCATTTACAACAAAAATAAAAAACAAATTCAATACTTACATTTGCGACTGCGGTTTAGTATCTTGTTTCTTGCGTTTTTTAGTCCCGGAATTTGAAGCATTCATTTTATTCCAGACAGGGTCTGGTAGGTCACACGAGAGAGCACTGAAAATATAAATTAAAGAAATGACAAATTTCAAAAAATAAACATTGAAAAACTAGCTTTATAAAATTTTAAAACAAAAAAATATTGTTTATAAAATTGTACATTTCTTAAAGGGCTACTTTAGAGAAACTTCAAAAACACATCCTTCAAGGAATTTGAGGGCAATTTTTATTCAACAAATTAAGCCATCAAAATAACCCCCTGCCCCACTCTCTCAATGAAAACCCAACCCAAAATCCAAGTTTTCAAGAACTCTGGAATAAATATGATTTCATGAGTGTTGACAAATCCTACATAATAAAGCATACTTTGTAAACAAACCGTGGAACGTGGTGTTGATGGGTGGCCACCGGGGGTGCGCTCACTCGGTCCTACGAGTCAACACCGGAGGTGCTATCGGCTATCATTCGGCCATCGTGATGCTAATTTTTAATTGGTGCGTAAAAAATTTCTATCATCGTCGGCTATCTAGGGTCTAGCGCCTCATTAGGTTGAAAGTACTATGAATTTAAAAATTGATCGAAAATAGATAAACTGATCCGAGAATTATTTTGCCGAAAATAACGACCCAAAATAAAAAATCGTCCGATAATATGGAAAGACGTGAATATTTTAGTAGGTATTATTGATTCGTGATCGCATCTAGCTTCGGCTTTTCGTGAATAATGAAATTTGGAACGAAGTCCTAATTAGCAAAAAATTGAACAATTCCTGAGAGTACCCATACGAAATAAATGGCCTGGTTTTGTTTTCTTTTGTGAATGAAGTCGATCGGATGAAAAGACTAACAAACGCAAGTGAATCATTATTCATTAACAGGAGAAAGAGGTTGAAAATAGTAAGTACGGTAGGTTGATGTGTTTCTTGATCGACTGCAGAAATAGAATCGTGATTCGAATTATAAATACCTACAAAACGTGATTTTCGATCGCATGAAGTGATATATGCTCTTACTTATTTATCAATCAAAGTGTCTGATAGTGGTAGATGAATTTTCATTATCATCAGACTATTTAGTAGGTCCTATATTTTAGTCCACAAGTACTTGAATGCTCGAAATCAAAGGAAAAACTAGCCTATAAGATTTATTTCACAAATTGCTGAACACTATTAGAAAATGTTCCATAATGTTATAAGAGGTGGATATTTAATCGACAGTACTGATGATACTTGATCGCATACAGCTTCGGCTTTTTGTGAATCATAAAATTTCAAATTATTTTGTAGGTCCTTACGTTTTGGTTCTCAGGAACTCAAATACTCTAAATCAAAGGAGAAGCAATAAGATTTAAAGGTACAATAATACGGAAAGTAAATTGAAAAATATCATCCGAATAGTACGAGTAGTTCGATGTGTTTTTGATCAATTACGTAAATACGATATGTAGAATCGTGGTTCAAATTATGAATACAGAACGTGATCTTTGATTGTATAAAATGATATCTACGCTAATTAATTTATCATCAATCGAATTATCCAGTTCCAGTAGGTAGAATTTTAATATTGTCGTGATATTAATTACGGAGCCCTATTATGGCCACCCTAAATTAAATTCTCACGTATTCAATTTTTAGTCGTTTGAAGAAGTGAAGCCCAGAATGTTTAGTTTAGAGTATCTCCTTTCAGAATATCTGCTCAATTACATCTCAGTCTCAACTCTTTTTCAGTTATAGCTGAAACAAAAAAAAGTTCAAATGGCCAAATTAAAAAAATTGTCACCTAATACGGCCACCCATCCAGTTCAAATGACGGAATAAAATGATATTTCCAACTTCCAAATATTCGATTGTTCCTAGTGAGGTATGTAATGTACCAACTACTGAAATATGCAAGAAAGATACTTAGTTTTCCCCCTTTTTCCCAACTTTTCCTCATAAAAAAGATACCTGAATAGGGGTGGCCATAATTGGGTTCACTTGACAAAGCCGTTTTATCACATTTCTAATAACTTTCCATAGAACATAGAGAAATATACTCAAAGAGAGTAACGAACAAATACAAGAACCGCACAATATTATAAACAGACCGAGCGCTTTCGACTAAACAGTCATTCTCACGGTAGAATGACTGTTTAGTCGAAAGCGCTCGGTCTGTTTATAATATTGTGCGGTTCTTGTATTTGTTCGTTACTCTCTTTGAGTATATTTCTCTATGATGGATGACCGTAAAATTAAAAAACGCATTGATTCTGTTTCCATAGAACAGTTAAAAAACGTTCGATCAGATCGGAACCGCCGAGAATGAACATGAATCAACATTCCCCTTCAAATAGTGCAGCCAGATTTTGAAAACACCGCTCAGCCGCTGAAGTATGCGAGGTGGCCATATTAACGTGATGGCCATAATAGGGCTCGGTACTTTTCAGTGGAGTTTTAAAGAAATTCTGAAAAATATAATGGCAGTGGGCTGTTTGTTGATTGAGTTTGGAATTGCGTATGTGTTAGTATGTACTGGTGGGAACAGTGAACTGGGTGGCAAGCGAGAAAACGTTATGAGCTCTCTTGGAAAGTTGAAATATAAAAATCCGCTCTGTCGTACAGGTAGTAGGCTGCTTACAGCCAGAGCAAGTGATAATCCGCCACCGGCATGCCCTACTGTGAGCGCGAAGCGCGAGCCCTTAATCATAAAACAGCGAGCGCGAGCCTGTCTGGCGCAGCAGGCCTAGCCGCCAGGCGCGCCGCAAGCTGCTAGTGAATAATAACATTAAGCTGCGAGCACGCACGCGCGAGCGAGAGAGAGAGGGAAAGATTTGTCCAAGAATACTTTGGGCGCGTAACATTATTTTTTGTGTATTTTCGGTATAAAACTGCCAAAGAAAAAACCATGCCCGTCTCCAGTTAACACGCCAAAATTCCAAAGGTGGTAATGTACAGTCGGCCCCTATGCAGTGAACGTTCCCGTGTTTGTGTGGTGACGTGTCACAGGAAGAGGCTACATTACCGTACTCTGTCCTCTAGCCGAGTTTTTATTTCCAAGCAATACTCGCTTACTAGTTGATCTATCTTAACATTTGTTCAGTTAGCGTAATGAGTAGAATAAAAGCCTAAAACTCATTATTCTCAGAGATGTTATAACGAAATTCAAAACTTTCGTTTCGGCATTTACTTTTGTTATCTTGCAATTTTCTACTAAAACGAAATTACTTTCGATATTCGTTACTGACTTTCGTTCCCTTAATTCAGCCCAAAACATTTCGTTATTTTCGTTATTCGTTTTCGTGTAAAATGTATTGATTTTGCTCAGACGTCTACAATTTCGTTTTCGGTATTTCCTTTTTTCAAAATTTTCTGTTGGAACGAAATTATTTTCGTTTTCGTTACTGCATTTCGTTTCGTTATTTCAGCCCAAAAACTTTCGTTAATTTCGTGGTTCGTTTTCGTGCAACATCTCTGTATATTCTACATTAGCCTACTACTTTTGTCTATCAGTACTCATCAGTAGTTTTTGCCACGGGGACTGCGCGTTTTACCAATGCCTCAAATATACGCGTATGTAAATTTTGTGATAATTCAAAATATTTCCATTCTAGCAGAAGTATTGCTTGTACGAAATAATAATTTTTTGCGTTTTCAATTTTTGTCTCCAAATGCCACAACTGAACATGAATCTTTTTACTGATACGCAATCACGTAATTATGATTTGTCAAGTATTTAAGTAACAGTTGATCCAATACCCGGGTACTTTCGAAATGTTCAACTTCCTTTTGTTTTGTTCGGCCACTGCTTTATGGTAATATACAGGGTCCACCAAAAAGATTTCAACAGTTCACTGAGGATTTGGCAACCATAAGAGAAACAAGCACCCGACTGCCGATCGGCTAGAAGAGGTTCTTCCTAAGCTTCTTGACTTTCTGGCTCGACTCAGCGTTTAACTTCTAAGTTTTAGCTCTTATTTTATAATATACACCTTTAAGCTTTCAACTTGTCATCCTTCTGTGAGTTCTACGCTAAATACATACATGTTATTCTTTGGCTTTCAGCTTGATGCTTTTAGTTTCACCCATTGTTAATTCTGTCATTTGACTTGCAATGTTGAGATTCATTTCTAAGTTTCTGCTTTCAGCTTTTGTCCCACAACAACTCTGGCTTTACGCTTTATTAGTTTATTATTCGTTCTTCTGAAGTTTGTCCTTGATTTCTTTGATAATACTTATCGCCGCAAAAATTTTTATCCATTTTTTACAATTAAACAAACATTTAACAATTTCTTAACTTATTATATTAATTATTCTCGATCTTGAAATATTCGCATCCACATCTTTTTCTTATTCGTTTTCTTCAAAATAACGCATGACAAGCACCCTGTACCAGGCTGGAAGAGGTTCGTGCCTAGTAACTAGACATTAATTGTGAATAAAACGCAATACGAAAACACTCCTCTACTTCCTCACGCAAAAACTACTTTTCTCTAGAATGAATAGGGAATATTATTGTAAAACTTCGTAAAACAATCCACTTATGAATCGATATATTGCATCGCAAATCGAAAGATGCGTAAACAATATCTGTGAACGATGATTGGAAGGCTGAAGAAAATCAATCCGTCACTTTTTATACGTACATACTCCTATCGCAAAATCTATATTATTAAAAAATATTTATTCTAATAATACTATTATCTTTCGATAATTCATTTTATCATGATGTAGGCCTAATTTGAAACTTGGATGACTCGAAACACAATACACACTAGCTACCGATACACGAACCAATAAGTTTCGAAATCGTCATCTACTATCACTCATATTTGTCTGATCAAAATCAATTTTAATAGCTTCTCATTGCTTATGTACTGACCAAAAACAATATAATAATGCGTTCTCAAACTACCAGCCATTCGATAAATGATTCCACAGTTTCTCTCATAAAGTATGTTTTCGTTTCAAACACAGTTCCTCTTTCTTTTTTAAATAATATCCATAGTTTCGTTCGTAAATTCTATCAGCTCTACTATAACTGCACACAATGAACAAGTTTAGAATTCGCCAATTTACGAATAATAAGTGTTTCTGTACACTCCTTTCTCGTCTTCTCGATCGGCCGTTTCATCTTCAATCAAAGAAGAAAACAAATATTACTATACCAAAATAATTCATACCTCGAATCGCCATAATGAATACAATTCCACTGATACATCAAATTATGCCAACAGCAGTTCTTTGTTTCTACCACCCTTACTGAGTTGAAGATACCTAGACTACATTCATTATGATGCTCACCTCATCATCAACTCACGCCGTCATCTGGTTCCGATGAGGCTGATCTTGAAAAAAAGAAAAAAAAAGCGATTGCAATAGGTTCTTTGCTCGAAGAGCACGAACCTAAAAATGTGTTATGATGCAACCTATTTTGCCGAACATGAACCTATGACAAACCGATCGCATAGGCGAATATGAAAAGATGTGAGAAAATAGTATTCAGGGCCCTCAAACTATGCTACGCGATAAAACATCTTTTTGACAAATCGGATCGAGTATTACACAGACTATGTATTACATAGGACTGACAAACCAATAAGCCCTCAACGATTTGCGAGACGTAGACTTAGGTAGTAAGTAAAGAATAACGATCAATAAACGCGAGATTGAAACACATCTTAGTTTGATATTGATTTCATGTTCATGTATTAAGATACTACCCTACACAATCATTCATTCTTCTTTTTTCAATACTCTACTTTATAAGGCTTTATATCCATCCAACATCTACAAAACAAAAGGTATTCCCACTTGCCATCTAGTTCACTGTCCACATCTAACCACTTTCTCTGATAATAAAGTTCTACTGGAACTGGATAATTTGATTGATAAGTAAATGAATTAGCTTAGATATCATTTCAAACAATCAAAGATCACATTCTAGAGCATTCAAGTTCCTGAGAACCAAAATGTATGAGGACCTACAAAATAATTTGAAATTTTATAATTCACGAACAGCCGAAGCTACATGCGATCAAGTATCATCAGTACTGTCCATTAAAATATCTACCTCATCCGACATTATCCAACATTTTCTAATATTGTTCCGCGATTTGTGGCATTGATCTCATAGTTTTTCATTTGATTTCAAGCACTCTAAAAGTTCCTGCGGACTAACACATAAGGACCTACAAAATAGTCTGACCATAATGACAAGCTACATAGCGAGCTACGTCGTAATAGGGTCGGCGTGAACCTATTTCCTATTTCCTATATTTTTATTTTTAATTATTCATTTCATGTCCCCATCGCGTTGTAATACATTCCCTTTCAATTGTATTCAATTTTATTCATATCATTTGAACAAATTTCAAGAATTCACATCACATCTTCTCAATTCTATATTTCTATTTGAGAAAGCTAACATTCAACAATTAATAAGCAATAACCTGAAGTAACCCAACTGATATTACACCCTTCCAACAATTGTCATTTTCGTCATGAGATAAGGATAATCATAACACGAATTGTAAAATCGCAGAATTGAAATCCTTGATTAATTAATACTATCACAAACTTTATTATTTTGTCTACTCAAACTCCAACAATGTAATTATCATACTACTTTTGTAGTCAACTTCAAAGTACTTGGAAGTAAGTAGGTATAAATTGAAATTCAAAATTGAATCGCGGATCACAAAGCTGGGATACCGCATTTGCGATTCATGATCAACTTTCAAGTCATTCTGTTCCATACATTTTTATTGGCGCAATTATTCATTTCAGTTTCCCGTGGGTCCGTGGAAAAGTTTGTGCTCCTCAGTTCACATTTAATTAATCATATTTTATTGAATACACTAACCAACCTCCACTTGAGTACAAACTCATTTTGTGGAAGAAACAAACGCCCAACAACTAGGTAATTGATAGAAGAAGCTTAGTAAATGACGTTCAGCTTTTGTATGTCTATCTGTATAGGTATCCGTCATATTAGCGTATACAGTGTATCAAACCAAGTCATAGAAGTATTTCTGGCAAGCTCCTCCTTTTTGCTAATAATAACAAGATTCACATTCCACCAAAACAAAATAATTCGATTCCAATACGTCCTTGCATACATTGCAAAATATTGATTTAAGATGATATTTGGCTTCTAACATCAGGCGTGAGAACCGGCACTAGAAACTAAATGTAGGTACCTTATACTGCAAGTTGAAATGATAAAATTTCGATAATTATTCATCAAAACTGTTCATACCTCATATATTTTCTACTCAGGTACTCACGTTCTATCAAATAGAACGTCAAACTCAGATTGGAGACTAGAATCATTGTAATTAGATACCAATTTTATGATCAGGATACTCAACCATCATTCATTTTAGATTTTGCTCTACATACCGCTTCACCATTCACATTGTTTCCACCAATTTCAAGAATTCATATTTCATTACTCTCTATCTTTTCCATCACAATTAAGACGTTTGGTTCCATTTGTAGTCACCTGATATAATCATTAGAATTAAATAAACTTGCAATTTGAACATATCAAATTTATTGTTACATCGATCCTTTTCAATTTGCGAACGTTCGATAATAAAGGAGCTACTATTTTTATTGTTCCATTCCTTCTCTTTGTCGTAACTAATTAATCAGGAGCGGCTAATTAATCAATAATAATCATATAAATAAACTAGGTAACTGTTCCCAGAGAACGAAAATAAATTTATAATTTGAATCAAATTTATTAATACGCTGATGAATGCAAACACGCAATCGAGGATAAGAGAAAGAACACGAAAACAAGATAGGCTACGCGTAATTAACATAGTATCATACATCATCTAAATAAAAATACCCAGGACTTATTTATGACAACAAATAATCGAACACAATCAAAACGCAAAACGCAATGATAATTCACACGAAGAACTAAAGACACAAAACTACACAGCATACGGCTCACTCGACCATGACTTCAGCGTCTTAACTGAGACGAAAGAAGACAAAACAAGCACCCCGTGCGTTGCACGAGGTGATAAGAGGGTCGGCGAATGTTTTCTCTACAGAAAAATTGATTACTTATAATTTACAATTAGGCCTATTACAAGCTCTCACATGGAAAGAACAAACGTCCCACAATAAATGATTAAATACATTAATTCTCAAATCTCAGTCTCAATAGTTGAATAATTATGAAAATAATAGTTATTTGAACTTGAAAATATATGCTTTAATAAAACTCAAATCTTATTTATCTTCTATCCTTTGATGCGATAGGTTTACAACAAAATAAATGAATTCCTTTTCAACAGAAAGAGCGTCATTTTCCTTCAGTTTACCCCCCCCCGATAAAACAGGTTCCCTGTTAATAATGAACAACAACGACAAGGTATGTTTGAACGTGCTCAGTTTTTCACAGCGGAACATATTACGCAAGCTGTACAAGCAGCACTTACGACCGTGAAAGAACGTGCTTGTGCCCAACCTGACTTCGAGAGCTCCAACTTTGTAATACCTACGTTTACGGAGGGGGAGAGGCTGACGGGGAGGATAGGTTTTAAAGCATGGAAAAGGATGGTCAACTTGTATTTACAATCAAATGATCTTTATGAATGCATAGAAAATGAAAACGTGGTGATTCCTCGTGGAGTGAAAAGAAACTTAGAAAAATGAAAGCAAGAGCGCAGTCGTATATTAATGCAAGCGTCTCAAAACATATTAGGGTTAGCATTAGCGCGGCAAAGTCTCCCTATGAGGCTATGCAGTCAATAGTGACAAATTACGGGGAAAATGAAACTTTAGATGCGATGGATTTGTACGATAAGTTTACGAGGTTATAATTTAAAACCGGCCATGTGCTACAGCGTTATGTGAATGAATTTCAGCAACTGGTTTTGGACTTTTGTGACAGAGACATCCAATTCAATGATAATCTACTCCGCATCATTTTCATGAATAAGATTGAGGGGATCAAGGATATAGGCTCCCTAACCGGGGGGATCAATGATATAGGCTCCCCAACCGCTACATATTACAATCACATGTGTGTGCAATCAAAAAAAAACAGAACACTATCATTTGTAATCCAACAGTTTTTAAACCTAGATCTGCCAAAAGAAAAAAAAATTTAATTTGTTCAGATCTTTGAGCGATAGTAATATTTGACAAAATTTTCGCAATGAGAATCACAACAAACGTGATATGCGCGCGTCAAAATATAATTCAAGTTACAAAAAACCATTTGATTTGACTAATGATAATTTGTCAAAGTACTATTCAAGTCTAAAAAGACCATTTGATTCAAATTCGACTAATGCCTACAATAGTAGCGCAAATAAACGATTTTGATCCGACACCCCTAATCAAGGATCATCAATGCGACATCCTGCGTCATCTCATCCTGACGGAAGATATTATGTGAAATCAATACTGGTAATCCCTGGTACTAAACCAGTTTACACTAAAGAACAATCCGAAGAAATCAAAAATATGAACCCCCTCTGATGGATGAAAAATTCAATGCGAAAATTGTGGACAATATTTCCACTCAAGAGACTGCCTCAACCCAGGGAAGCAGTGTTTTTGGTGTTTTAACTTTGGACATGTGGGAAGTCAGTGCCCCTTTAGTCATACTAAAGGAAATTAAATTCAAAATTAACGTCGTTGGAAGTAAGAAATGGAATATATTATTTGCATGCAAAAACATTCGGTTTGAATTTGAAAGAGTGCTCAGAGAAATTACTTCCTCAAGAAGGTGACTTGAATTGTAATGTGACTAATATAACAATACATCCTGATGATGAAATCCATTATCTTCCGTTGAACGTTAATAATAATGTCTTAGAAGAAGGTGAAATAAATTTGACTATTGACTACAATAATATTTATAATTCTGATGATAATTCAAATGAAACAAAATAATACTTCTAATAAGGGAAGGAAATTAACGACTAGGCAACTAGATAAACGTATTAAATATAGTAATCTGTGGCATCGTAGGTTAGCTCATGCATCCTCACCATGTGTTTTTAAAAATTCTAAGGTAACCATAGGTATGGACCCTGTGGTAAGTGAAAATAGAAATGAATGTTGTATAGTATGTCAACTTGCAAAATTTACCCGTAAGAAATTTGATAAAATTCGAGAGCGTGCTACTAGAGTAGGTCAAATCTTACACGCAGATTTGATTGGTCCAATTACACCAAAAACAATGTTTACTCAAAACCAATATATTTTGTTAACAATTGGTGATTATTCAAGATACATGCAGGTATGTGTTATGAAGAAGAAAGATGAGACTTCAAAGATGATGAATGAGATTATGCGTGAAATTCAATCTAAATTCCCTGGTCCCGGACAATTTGATAGGGTGCGCTGCGATATGGGTGGCAAATTTGAATCTTTCCCTTGACAAATATGGCGCAACCCCTGAATATGCAGAAAGTGGAATACATGAACACAATGCTACAGCTGAACGTCATGTGTATGTAATACAAATATTGAGTATTTATAGTCAATTCTACCGACTCGATAATATCAAAGATTTACCAACGCCTTCAACAACCTCGAATCTACAAACGTTAAAATAATTGCCTAGTAATATCCTATCATGTCAACCTCCGAGCGACAATCTGTATTATATTCATAAGTTGTATAGCAGTGAAACAATAAACATCAAGAAAAGAATCCCTTATCTTCAAGAACCTCTCATTTTCTTACTTCAGAAGTGGGATAGCAACCATGCCACCCACGCGACAAAGACTAACGCGTGCGCGCAGTCGAGCTGTTCCAGTTGTCAACACATGAAGGAGAACTACTCGCGGCCGAGAAACCACTGCCAACCATCCTCTGGTGCATACGCGAAGGAGAAGTACTTGCGGCCAAGGACCTACCAATAACCACCCTCTGGCACATCTTGTCACTGACCTGATCAATCAACACCAAACTACTGCGACTACCGAAAGTGCACCTATAGATCCATCCGTGGGAATCAACAACAGGGTGTTGTTGCTTCCAACCAGTTCCATTGAATACTTACCAACAACGCCGGGCCTGTCAGTGACAACGCCAATAGAATCTTTATTACCAAGCATCAGAGAACAGATTCCACTATTTGACCCAACTGCCTCAAAAATTGAAGAATGGATTCACTGAGTCAACACACTTGCACGAATTTATGCTTGGGCTGACCGCACAATATCACACTTTGCTCTCAGCCGGCTGACAGGGGTTGCCAAAGAATGGTATGAGAGCCAAAAAGATATCGAACACACTTGGGATGAGTGGACTGCCATTCTGAAGTTGAATTTTCAAAGGAAAACGGATCTGCACGACGAGCTTCTGAAAGTCATGGAATTCAAGCATACGCCCCAAACCCCATACTTTCAATACGTCTACCGGAAGTTGGCTGCAATCCAACAATTGCCAATCTATTTATCCGACGGTTAAATAGTTGAGATGATCTGCGGAGGACTGGGAAATGATACTCGAGACCTCGCAAAAACCAGGAAGCCGGCAACCGTGGCGGAACTGGCACAGTATCTACATGAATTGGAACGGGTACACAATATCCAAACGGCAGTATCGGGACACCAACGTCAATCAAAAGATCAGCTAACAAACCAAATAGCACGAAAGACAATCTGCCACTACTGCGGAAGAATGGGACACCGTCGACCTGATTGTAAGCTCCGAGAGAAGCACAAAGGTATGGATGTGGTCTGCTGGATACGCCGCTCTCACTAGCCCACTCACAACACTCCTCAAGAAAAATGAACCTTGGTGTTGGAATGATGAGAGGCAAGACGTAGTTGATAAATTGAAGCGACTACTTATAACTCAACCAATACTCAAAGGATTTCAACCTGATGCTCATACCAAACTTCATACAGATGCAAGCCGAGTAGGAATTGCAGGAATTCTTTTGCAACGGCAAGACGGCAATCTAGTACCAATTTCCTATTTTAGTCGTCAAACTACACTTCACGAAAAAAACTACCATTCCTTTGAACTTGAGGCATTGGCCATTGTTGAAAGCATCAAACAATTTGATTACTTTCTCCGCGATCATCATTTCACAATTATGACAGACTGTAATGCTGTGCGGTACACATTCTATAAGAAAGATATTTCCCCGCGGATCGCTCGCTGGGTCATGCAACTACAAGGCTTAGATTTTGAAATCGTCCACAGAGCGGGAAGCACTATGAATCATGTTGACGCCCTCAGCCGCAATCCGCCACTGCAACCACTTCGTGCATTGGTCATCCGCACCTTTGAAGAGGATGACTGGAGAAAAATCGTCCAAACCAACAATGCTGAACTGCGGGAAATAGTCAATCGCTATGAAACTAATGCGACGCCCAAAAGTCCTTACCTCCTTCAAAATGGATTACTATGTAGAAAGACAACTCGAGGACCCAAATGGGTCATCCCTCAAGAGTGCTGGTGGCAAATACTTCTGCATAATCATGATGAAGCAGGCCACCCCGGTATTGACAAGACGCACGAAAAACTAACAAGACAGTGTTGGTTTCCAGGAATGCGAAGATTTGTGAAGAAATACGTCACCGCTTGCATACCATGTCTTTTCTTCAAAAAGAAAGTTGGAGCAAAGGAAAGCATGCTCCATCCAATACCAACCACACAGTGCACTTGGATCTCTACAGCGAGCTGGACGAATCTCAACATGGAAATTGTTACATCTTAGTCCTTGTTGATGCTTTCACTAAGTTTATCTGGTTAAAACCGATACCAGATCGAACCGCGGCATCCACCATCAAAGCATTCAAGGAGATAATGGCGGTCATTGGGGCACCCTCGCGATGTATAACTGACCGAGGTACATCATTTTCGCAAGAATTCTCCGACTTTTGCAATAGTGTTGGCACTTATCATCATACCATTGCCGTTGGTCTTCCCAGAGGAAACGGTCAGGCCGAAATTGTAATGAAACAAATCGATAATGCTCTCGCTACCACAACAACGGATGACTGGGAAGAGGCACTACCTACTGTACAAATTGGCCTCAACAACGTTATCTCGGCTACAACTGGAGTTACGCCGACGCAAGCTCTCCTCGGTTACAATGCCGCCGCTACGGCTTTTCTTCAGACGGACGATGAACCCCTCATTGATGTAACTCGCGTTCGCCAAGATATGATTGCCCGGATTGAAACAATGCAACGAAACCAGAAAGTAAACTTTGACAAAAAAAGACGAACGCCACACTCCTCCTCTATTGGAGATCTTGTCCTAGCGCGCATTTCTAGCATTGTTACTGATGGCAAAACACGCAAGCTCAAAGAACGATACAAAGGACCTTTCCGTATAACAGAAGCCCTTCCTAATGATCGGTATCTCGTTACCAACATCGTCGGACGCAAATACGAAGGAAAGTATGCCGCACAAGATCTCAAACCGTGGTTTATTTTTAATGCTTACGATGGCTAGTATAAGATGTAAAACAAAATCAATAATGTAAATTCTGCACATTTCTTTGAAATCGCGGCAAATAACCGCCCGCACATTGTTAAAATGAACATTCTCTTAATAGGCAGTACTGCATAGGGTATTATGGTACTGAAAATTTACCATCTATTATGGTACTGAAAATTTACCATCTATTATGGTACCGTAAATTTACCATAAGGTGTTCTTATATTATGGTACTGAAAATTTACCATCTATCATGGTACTGAAAATTTATTATCTATTATGGTACTGTAAATTTACCATAAGGTGATTTCTCTCATGGTAATGAAGATCTACCATGTATTATGGTACACTAGCCGCTTGCGGCGCGCCTGGCGGCTAGGCCTGCGGCGCCCGACAGCCTCGCGCTTCGCGCGAGCTGACTCGCGCTACGCGCTCGTGGTGACGGACTCGCGCTTCGCGCTCGTTATTCTAAACTTACGGCGCTTGACAGCCTCGCTCTATGCGCTCGCGGTTTTGTAGTGATGGGCTCGCGCTTCGCGCTCGCCAATTTGTGGTAACAGACTGGCGCTTTGCGCTCGCTGATTTGGGACGACGGTCTACATAACAGAGCGAACTTTCATTCCCACTTTTCATAGTTTTCACGTCGTATACACAATACACACACACAGTTCAGAACTAAGCCATCACAGCGCCAGGCGCTGGCATATCATTCTGTCCTACTCCTACATCTGTCTCAGTCCTTAATCTGTCAACAGCAAGACTTGGGTTTCTCCTATTCAATAACAATAATATAATTATTCTTTTTCAGAAATTCTCCAAGACCCCACCAAATCTCATTATGGCCATATTTTAATACCAATGAAATTTTCTTCATTAGATATCTACCGGTATCAAATAATTTGATTGATGAATACCTAGAATAGAGCAGATATCAATTCAAGCGGTTCTGTATTCATAATTTAAACTACAATTCTATCTAACTGCGTATATTTGCCATGGGTGTTCCTTGAAATCTTGAATCCAGTGAAGTCGAGAATTGATGCTATTTTATTTTTCATCTAGGTATCAGTATTGCATAATTCGAATTGATAAATAAATTAGATCAGATATCATTTCATGCGATCGAAGATCACGTTCTGTATTTATAATTCGAACCACAATTCTATTTGTATGCAATGGGTCAAAAACACATCGAACTACTCGCTACCTCTTTTTAAACTCTTTCTCCCATTAATGAGTAATGGTCCACTCGCGCTTGTCAGTCTTTTCATCCAATCGACTTCACTCACAGAAGAAAACAGAAAACCAGGGAAATATTTTGGATTGGTATTCTCATGAAATCTCGAGTTCAACTTTTGGCTACCTAGGCCTAATTCTACTTCGTTCCGAATTTCATAATTCACGAAAAACCGAAGGTAGATGCCATCAAGCGAATCAATAATACCCAATAAAATATCTACATCTTCCGATATTATGGAACAATTTTCAGTTGCGTTTCGTTATTAACTACTTCTGAAATAAATCTCATCGTTTCTTAATTCAGTTCTCTTTCAATTTCGAACAGTATCGCACTGAAACAGCAGAGTGATAATACGAAACAGAGGATGATGATACAATAGATCACGTTCTGTATTCATAATTCGAACCACGATTCTATTTATGCAATCGATCAAAAACACACCGAACTACTTTCTATTTCTCCGATCGACTTTCCTCACAAAACAAAACAGAAAACCAGGACAATACCCATTCTCAGGAAATCTTGAGTTGAACTCTTGGCTAGTTCTACTTTGTTCCGAATTTCATGATTCACGAAAGGCCGAAGCTAGATGCGATCATGAATAAATAATACGCACTAAAATATCTACGTCGTCCGATATTATCAGACAATTTGGAATTTTGTTTCGTTATTATTTCTGAATAATAATATTATTTTTGAAATAAATCTCATCGTTTGGTTTTTCAGTTCAGTCGCGTGTTCTCTTCCAACTTCCGATTTCGAACTAAAACAGCCGAGTGATAATAATGACAGAATGATGATGATAATAAAACTTTTCTAGACCAATAAGAATAAAGCATCAACTACGGCGATGGCCGACTGATAGCACCCTTGATGTTCCTACGTTACAGTTTACTGATTACACCGACCGACCGACCGACCGACGTATACGCAATGTTTACAAAGTGTGCTTTATTATATAGGATAAGTCTACCATAAGGTGTTATATGTCGACGAGCGAACACAAGATCAATTTGTAGTCAGAATGACCGAGTGGATTTTCTCAATAACGAGGACGTCATTGTACGTCAGGACGGCCGTGTCAGGGACAAAGAAAATATTCTACCAGAAAGCTTTACTCGATTTGAATCGTCCAATATCGTCGCAGGAATTATAATCTTCGGAGTTTTCAAATTATGAAGGAGACCTTAGAGTGCAACGTCGGGACGCCGTTGATGTCAGTATGGCCGTGTAATACGAATATTGAGTATTTATAGTCAATTCTACCGACTCGATAATATCAAAGATTTACCAACGCCTTCAACAACCTCGAATCTACGAACGTTAAAATAATTGCCTAGTAATATCCTGTCATGTCAACCTCCGAGCGACAATCTGTATTATAATCATAAGTTGTATAGCAGTGAAACAATAAACATCAAGAAAAGAATCTTTTATCTTCAAGAACCTCTCATTTTCTTACTTGTATACATTTGAAATTTGTATTTGTTGTCTTGGATTTCCTGCAAATATGTAGGGACAATTAGCTGACACAGCTGCCTGGATTTATAATCAAATAGCCCATGCAGGCGTAGGGTATTTGACTGTATTTGACTCCGTATGAGAGGTATTTTTCAAAAGCACCAATTCTGTCAAACATGCGTGTCATTGGTTCAAGATGTTACGTTTATGATAAAGTCCCGGAGGGATATAAAACAGACCAACAATGAAGTAAGATTCAGTATCTAGTAGGGTATACGTCTACTGGTTATAGAACCTTTGACCCAGTTTCAAAGAAAACAACTCCTCGATGTATTGTAAGAATAGATGAATCAATTATGTATAAAGATGATTTCCCAAATGCATCTTGCATGAGTAATTTATTCCCAGTTTGAAATAATCTTAATGAGATAAATCTCCCTGAGTGTACATCAATTCGAAACGAAAAAAGTTCTTCTGAAACTCTTCCTGGAATAGGAGGGGGACCTTTGGAAGCAAACAAGGTACAATCATTTTGTAATAATAATAAAAGAAAAAGATCTGATGTTGAGAGCACTCAGATTCTAACTTGTACTCGCAGTGGAAAGAAAAGTCGTACAGACTATAAAAATCTTATTCGTCTCAATAAGTAACACAATTGCTGAAAATAATAATGTTGATAATCCACCTGCGGAAAACTACATTGATTTTGATAATTTTGGAAAATATAGTAAAGAACTTTTTACTTCTAAAGTCGTCCCCGTAAAGTATTAAAGATTCGGAATGGCGAGAAACTATTAATAAGGAAATTCAAAACTGGAAGAGGCTAAATGTGTTTAGTTTAGAACCAAAATCTGCAAATACTAAGCCCATTCCCATTGAATGGTTATTCACTATAAAAGATAATCTCAAAAAGAAAGCTAGGATAGTAATATCTGTAAATTTAGATCCGGAAAAATATTCGAAAATGGAGAAACGCTCTCCTACACCAAGTCAGTTGACTATTAAATGGTTTTTAGCATTTACTTTTGAAAAAGGTTGGCCAATCCAACATATTGATATTGATACAGCATTTTTAAACGGTAATATAGACCAAGAAAAATTCATTCAGATTCCCCAAGGTCTAGAGGGTGATAATGTAACCCAAGTGGGTAAACTCAATCGTTCAGTCTACGGATTAGCAATAGCACCCATGTATTGGTTTCAAACACTTACAAACTTCTTATTCGATTATAAGTTTGAAAATACACACCAAGAACCGTGTGTCTTTAAAAATTTTGTGGAAAATTTCTAATCATGATAATAGTATATGTTGATGACCTGTTAATATCATGTGAATCTAACAAACTGGTTGAAGAAACAACAGCCTATCTTGAAAATAAATTCCAACTCAAAAAGTTAGGATATCCCAAAAAATTGGTAGGTATCTCAATTGAACATATAATGATCACTCGTTGTTACTACATCAGCAAAAGCAAATTGAGAATATCCTGAATGAATTCGAATGTGTGAAAGATTTCCATCCGTTAACCCCTATGCGTGAATATAAATCTCTAGTTGTTCACCCTAATGATAAGATAACAACATACCCCTATCGAACCATTATTGGAAAATTACTGTTTCTGGCAAACATGACTAGATTAGACATTGCTATTGTAGTAGGTTTCTTGGCTAGACATCAAATAAAACCACAAAAAATTCATCACAAAATGATTTCGCACCTCCTTTCGTACCTAGCCTGTCATAGACGACTTGGACTAATTTTTAGGAAATTATCTAACTCATCTCCTAGAATAATAGAGCTTTATACTGATGCGTGGCTCAGTGGCGGAGCGGTACGAACACGGCCTTGTAACCTAAAGGTCCGCGGTTCGATACCAGCTACGAGCGAGCGTTAACAGTAGCAGGTTATTTCTTGAACAATCACTTCCAACATCGTGCTATCTGTTAACGTCACTGAGCCGATCAACCTGTATCAGCAACGAGTCGGATAATCTACAAGCGGGGATTACCGGCGGTATCTAAACGCTGGAACAGGCCTGTGCGATAGACGGGAAGCTGTGGATCTGGTTCAGCGTCGTGAAGACGCGGTTAACCGGCTAAACCAGCAACCCCTATCTCACGCACATGCGAGGTAAATAAATAATAAGATAAAGAGTGTGTAATAATAACGCAGCATTTCGTCACCTTCCCAAGCCGGACTAGGGCACCGTGGGAAGCGTAGTCCTAATACACCGCACCACAGAAACTCATAGATTGTGGTGCGAGGCCGTTGGCCAAAATTGGCGTAAGTGAGGCTGTTATTATTATTATATTATATTATTATACTGATGCGGATTACGGAGCAGATAAGTCTCGAAAATCAACTACAGGTTTTGTACTCAAGTTTCATAATTCGGTAGTATCCTGGACATCTAGATTGCAAACAACAATAGCGGAAAGTTCAACAGAGGCGGAACTTAATGCCTTGACTGAAGGAACACGCGAAGCCTTTTTTCTCCTCCGTCTACAAGAAGATCTCTTAAATATAAAAGAATATCCGTTCATAGCCTATGAGGACAACAAAGCAACTTACGAAAATTGTGTAGCATTAGCGGCATTTAATCGTTTAAAACATGTAGAATCTCTTCTTTTCAAACCAGAAGAATACGTTCAACGGGGAATAATGAGATTAACTCTTGTTGGATCGCTGCAACAACTTGCAGATATCTTGACTAGAACACTTCCTCAAACGCTATTTCTGCAAATGATTAATCAATTAATGTACGATGGCTCAATTGTTCACTAATAGGTACCAGAGTAATATGATTTAATCTGTTACAGATTTTCGTTTTTCAATTGTTACAGTTCATCAAGTCGTGGACATGATTCGAGTCATTTTTTATGTTTTTTTTTTTTTGTTTTTTTTTTTGTTACTTACATTTATAATTTATTCTTAACTCTCTATTTGCCATTTTCAACGACCATTTTTCTTTAATTCAAACATTACGTAGTGAATATCAAGTCTTTCATTTTGATATATTGCGCTCTCTTTTCTTGGTTTAATACGGCTGTACACAACAACCATGAATAATTTTTCTTTCGAATACAAATGCGCTTTAAGAATACAGATGCGTTTTACGTTGAATCTCCTTTTTTTTAGGTATGCAAAACCACAAATTCGAAATCTTGGGAATCTTTGAGATTCTTTTACAGAATACTACATCATCTCTTCGCGAAATGATACGAACCCAGAACTAAAGGATATAGCAGATAATGTTGCAACTTTTTGAACATTATTGTCCTTGAAAATCGATGTACCGGTATATATTCGAATAACGTCACCGATTTCTGTTAGGCGGCCGCCGACTACTCGTTATTAATATTTTAGATAGGTAGGGACTTATATTTCCTCCTCCCTTTTCCCTCACTGGATATGGACGTCTGAGTATGATCCCCGGTTGAGACTCCTCTTGGCAGTTGAGTAACGTCTGAGTATGATGAAATCTGCCCCTCTAATCCAGCATTCTGACTTCTTTTTTTTTTTGCTAGGCAGGTGCTGAGGAACTGAGCGTCTGAGTATGATTCTTTTCCTCCTAGGGAACTGATTTTTTTTTCTCGTTGTATCTCTTTGCGATAGATCAAGACTTCAATATTCGAAATACGATGAGCTCGTGTGGGAGGGGGTGTTGTCGGGAGCGATACTACCGCTCCCTACCTACTTCTCACTCGCTCAAACAAACTATCGAGGCTAACCCAACACGTCTCAGTTCGAAGAAGCCTAACGACCGCGTGGAGAACAGGTCAGTGCTTTGATATACGTGAAGAACGTACGAGCTGATGCGAACGGATTAGTAGGCCTTTTTGTATGTGACGACAATTAGGACGTTTGGTTCCTTTTGTAGACATCTTATATACCTAATCATTAAAATGAAATAAACTTGCAATTTGAACACATCAAATTTATTGTTACATCGATCTTTTCGATAATAAAGACGCTACTATTTTTATTGTTCCATTCCTTCTCGTCGTCCTACCTAATTAATCAGCAGGGGCTAATTAATCAATAATATCATCATAAATAAACTAACTGTTCCCAGAGAACCCTCTGCGCACGTAGAGCCAGCACAAACCTAAGATAAAAATGAACAAAAACAATCTAAAGAGTGATCGCGTACACGTGACGTGAGCGTCTGATGAACAAAAGCGCGAGCGCGACTGAACTTACCCGAAGATGTTTCCATTTCATCGACTTAGGGCAGGGGTGCGCTAGTGTTCAGAAGAAAATCACTCATGCTTTTCCTCTGTCATATTTTCAATTTTTATACTCTACACAATTTTCTCTTATTTCTTGGTCCATTTACGGTTTACATAATATTTTTCTTCTTTCATCAATTTTTCTCACTTCAAGAAGAAAAAAATAGTAACACATATGACAGAATTTCTTGAAAAATACATACTACCGGTAGTGACGATAGCGGTGATATTCTATCGATAGTTTTTCAGTCACCAATTTTGGTAGTATCGATAGCTCTGCCATGGCTTGTAAAATCCTTTACATACCGCGCATTTTGCTTCGTTAGTAAAACAGTGCTATTTGTGGAGTTAATCGCCATTGAAAGTTTCAGTTTTGATTTGGGTACGCAAAAACTAAATTTATAATTTGAACATTCCGTAAAATCAAATTTATTAATATGCTGATCAATGTAAACACGCAAAGACACAAGAAACAACACAAAACGAGATAGGCTACAAAACTCTTCTCGACAGAAAATTACGCCATCAGAATCAACGACGACAAAACGATGAACATGGGAATATGATTGAATAAACAAGATAAATGTCATGACAGGGTACCATCAAAACAAATACCCACACTTTACTGCGTTGTGGAATACCATGCTGTGACGTCAGCGTCTTAACTGAGACAAAGAAGAGGAAAAAAGTGATTACAATAGGGTCGGCTAGGGCCTGCGCCGACCCTAGAAAGTGATTACAATATGGTCGGCTCCGCGACACGCGCGGACCCTAAAAAGAATGAATGATTGCATAGGGTAGTATCTCAATACTTGAACATGAAGTCAATATTGAACTAAGATATTGTATCTGTTTCAATCTCCCGTTTATTGATTGTTATTATTTTTCCTTACTACGAGTACCTATACATCTTGCAAATCATAGAGGGTTTATTGCTTTGTCAACCCTATGTAGTGGTCTGTGTTATACGCAAACCGATTTGTCAAAGAAATGTTTTATTGCTGTTTTATTGCGTAGCATAGGTAGTTTGAGTAAGTTTGAGGGTCTGGAATACCATTTTCTTATCATATCTTTTCATAGTTGCATATGCGATTGGTTTGCGATAGGTTCATGTTTGGCATTGCATCATATGTTATTTGAAGAAAATAAGCAAGAAAAAGATGAGAATGTGAGTAATGGAAGAAAACAAGGAATGATAATTATGAATGCAGAAGTGTGGAGTAAAATGCAACAATATTAAATTATCAAAGAGGAGTAAGTACAGATATGTCTGAAAAAAAGAGAGTTAATAAAATGGAGACCAAACTGAATAAACTGTTGAGAAGAAAAGTGAGTATTGGGTACCATGGTTATTGGGTGTTCGTTTCAAGTTACTCATTACCTATACTTAGCAGTGACTGGAACTCGCATCAAGATCGAGAATAATTAATAATTATAATAAGTTGAGAAACTTTTGAATGTTTGTTTATTTGTATAAAATGGATAAAAAATTTTGCGAAGGGAGACAAGTATTATCAAAGAAATCAAAAAGAAACTTCAGAACGCATAAAGCGTAAAGCCAAAGATGTTGTGGGAAGAAAGCTGAAAGCAGAAACTCAGAAATAAATCTCAACATTGCAAGCCAAATGACATAATTGCAATGAGAGAAACTAAAAGCATCAAGCTAAAAGCTGAAGAATAACATGTATTTAGTGTAGAAATTAGAGAAGGATGACAAGTTGAAAGCTTAAAGGTGTATTATAAAATAAGAGCTGAAACTTAGAAGTCAAGTCGAGGCAGAAAGTCAAGAAGCTTAGCAAGAACCTCTTCCAGCCGACCAGCAGTCGGGTACTTGTCTCTTAATACAACTGCCGCACAACATTGCTGTACATCCAAATCAGTGATCACGAAGAAATTCATTTGAATAATGTTAACACGACCAATTGAGATGTAAATAGTCATGATGATTAAATTACAGAATTGAAACGAGCAATCTAATTATAATAAAAGGACGATTTAATACAACCCCTCTACAGACCACAGAGTTATATAAAATTACGCCAAGATTCCAGCTACTAGCCATCATCCAGGACGAGATAGTTTCAATTTTCTAATTTAATAAATATGAACTCCTGGAAAATTCCGACACTTGAATAGTCGTTTCTGCGATGATTTTTTAATGAATAATTTAATCATCATTCTAATTTTCGATACAAGTAGGTTAGGTTAGGTCAATACGTATTGGGTTTAATAGTGTTTTGGAAATTTGGATTAACGTCATATTGAGAAGTCAATTTCAACACCCTTTAGAGAAGAGTATTTATCATAATTTCTCAGATTGTAATATTTTCCTGTGATTTGATCAATGAAGTTAGTAATAGTTGTTTGTTTACGATTTACACACTCGCACCAATCATCTAAAAGATACAGTTTGTTTGGTCGTCAATTTGGATGAACGGTACATATGGCAGTTTGACGCGACGTACAGAGTTGAATTGCCGTAGTATCCAAATCAACGATTAGGAAGAAATTCTATTTTCATTAAATGAGGTTAATATGCCTAGTCTATCTTATACATGTACACTTCTATCCGCGAATCACGTCTGTTAGACAGAACGAAGATAGTTGATCAACATCTCAAATGAAAATGCGTGTTTCTGAGAGACATAGCGAAAAATATTGCGAGAATTTTCAGTCTCGAAGGTCCCCTCCTGTAGTTAAGTTAGGTTGCCGGACGGCGGACATTATTTCCAAAATAACTTCCAATTATAGTCTTCCAATAAAACAGGTCCCGTGTTGATACGGAAAATTTTATTGCACAATGAGCTCAATATTTATGAGAGATAATTTTTATCTTGTTAACACTTAGTACTTACTTTTCAATTTCCGTGTATTTATTTCCTCAGCTTTTCTTGTTTTTTGTTTTTGTTTTTTTCTTCATCATATTAACGACCCCAGCAACTATACTCGAGGTGGGCTCAGAGTGGGCAGATGGGGACAATAAAGATCCAGGGAGGTAGTTCTTTGTACTAAGTATCTCATGATGATGATTCTTTGAAAGAGAATTTGTGATGCATGGAGGGACAGAATGGTATATCTGAATATTTTTGAAAGCTGGGTAAGAGAAGAAGTGTTGAAAGGGTAGATCCTCAGCATGGCAGTACAGATATGAAAGGGTAAGAAGCATTAAAAGAGAGAGAAGAGTGGGTGAAACAGGTATAGCCTATTCTCAGACAAATTGGGATGACTTCTTCGCTTCGGCAAGCGAATTGACAATTGAAGCTTTTTTATACGTCCACCGTATTGAACTTGAAATGATAAGTTGATTCAAAAAAATGGTGGCCGGTGTATGTAGGTTTTTTAAAATGTTTACCTATTTTTACCACATACCTCAGTTTTAGAGCTCCGCTACATAAGCAGCAACCGAACAGCAACGGCCAAGTTGCTAGCAACCAAACCAAAAGGTTAAGGTTTAGTTGTTCGAGCAACTTGACGGGTTGCTACTTATGTAGCGGAGCTCTTAGTTTTGTTGTTGGAGCAGAAGGTTCTAAAAAAATTTCAAACAGTTACAAACAGTTTTGCGATCGTTTTTAGCCTCTTTGGGAGGGGTCCATTTCACCGAAAGTTTTTTCACCGACCGTACTCCACCGAGTGACACATTCACCGGAAAAAATTCACCGATGACCTTTTCACCGAACACAAAAAAAATATTTTGAAAAATGAAAAAAGTTTCACACATCATCACATATACGAAAGTTGTAAGTAAGTTACAGTATCAATACCGCGAAGGGTACATTTTAATAATTTAAATTGTGAGCAAAGCCACGCAGGTATTCCACCACATCCTTGGGGCGATTTGCTGCGTAGCTTCGAACTTTTTTTTTCTAAACGATGATCGACTTCAGTGTATTTCTTTTTTTTGGGGGGAAGGGTGGGGGGAGATGAGCCAACAACATACTGTTTAGCAGTTGTCTTTATTTTACCCCACGATCGTTGGAAACTTCGGATTATGCGCCAAATATTCTCGTGATCGCCTGTTGTTAGCACCTCCAAAGCACGACGCTACTGTTCGTTTGGGGTAATTTCTCCCACAAGCTAATAGGAAAAGAAGCGCCTCGTCTTCCATTACGTGTGCCTTGTCCCAGTCATGTCTTCTCGAAATATGTTGTCACCCCCGCCGCCTCAGGGGGGAACGATGTAATACCTTTAATTTCACTTTTCATTCATCATTACTCATTGTCGGTGAACTTGCCGGTCGGTGAAAAAAGGATACTAGTCGGTGAACTCATTACTCGGTGAATCGGTACTTCGGTGAATGTACACTAGTCGGTGAAAAAGCTTTCGATGAAACGGTCTGCTCCTTATCCGCAGCAAGGAGTAACATTAATATGTATGTATAGTAAGACTATACACGGTTTAGTTATTGTTTTAGCTGAATTGTAATGAAATTTGCCACACTTTTTAGTAATTCAGAAAATTGTAACAAAATTGATACAGTTGTTAGTATATTAGACTGGCAAGACAGCGCGTCTCTCTTGTTCTTCTATTTTCATATTATTTCTTCTTCTTTGTAATTCGATTTTTTTTTTCAGTAAATTCTGTAGATAATTCAACTGGAGCAAATTTTTCCAAGGCCCTGAATATTTATTTATTTATTGATCGGGCTCATTTCTTTGAGTGGTGCCGACAACAGCCTGTAGGCCAATTACCGCCGACACCACTCTGACAATATAATCCAATAAAGGAGAAACTACTTACATCTCACGATCTCTCTCCACATCGAGAACGACCGCCTTTCTCCTTGTTTTTCCATATTTCCTAAGCCCTCCCACACTGGAGTTCTCATCATCGGCGCCTCTTTCCATGAAAGAAAGAATGAAAGAAAGGTCCGCGGTTGAATACTACCCGGTGGTGTGCAACACCGGAAAAATAGAGCATAATGATACAATCCTTTTCTCAAGTCATTTCAATCGCACAAAATCCCAAGTTGTCACCAACTTGTGATTTACAATTCAATATTTACTCGCCACTTGGTCCCGGTTTGGAGTAGACTAGAACTTGTATTGAGAATAAGCAATAACATGGTTGTTCTTATTTTAAGAGCTATTAGTCAAGATCCGATCGTACCTTGTTTCCTTTATAGTGTAATCAGCAAAGTAAACCATCAGCAATAATTTTCTACTTCCTTTATTTTTAACAAACACTGTCACATTTAGACATTTCCAAAAATATGTATAGTCAAACCTTGATGAGTCAGAATGGAGGGTAACAAAAAGTTTAGTTTTAGTTATTATTTCTCAAATTCTTAAAGTTTGGAGGGACAAATTTGAGTTAGGTACAAGAAAGATTCTGTCTTCTTTGAATCTATATCTTCAGATTACAACTTTCTTAAATCATTATTGATCACAATTTGAGAGTTTTGCAAGCAAAGCCAAACTTCTTCTCTTTTAAGATCAACCATTTCCGACCACCTTTGGCGCCTTCCAATATATATTTTAGATTGAAATCGATCACTTCTGCCTAGAAACGCCGGGAATTGTCATTTTTTAATTTAAAGTTCATAAAAACGAGGTCATTGATTATTTGAGTCAAGTATTGTTGGGTTCAAAATACTGCAAGGAAGTTTCTGTCAGATTTAAACGTTTAAGCAAATGCACATGTAAATACCACAGGTATGCTTCACTTCTACTCAAAATAGA
Organism: Aspidiotus rigidus; assembly: GCA_035079385.1. Lineage (NCBI taxonomy): Eukaryota > Metazoa > Arthropoda > Insecta > Hemiptera > Diaspididae > Aspidiotus > Aspidiotus rigidus. Next base: position 6,746,475 of record JAVHKY010000052.1, read on the forward strand.
GCAATTGTATGCAGTTTAGAATTCAAAGATTGTGCTTCAACAAAATAATTTCTGTACATAGTACAATTCAAAAGCGTACTATTTACAGTTTCAGTACAAACAAAATTATCATTACCTGTCCTTTTCATTCACAGCCACATTTGTTGTCCCATCAATAATATCAGAAGGTGTTTGGCTAGAATTGTTACTGCTACCATTACCAATACTGAAAGCGACAATATTTGAATCTGTAACGTTATTACTGTTGTTAATGATATTGTTATCATTTCCACTAATATTCTTGAGATTATTCTTCTTCAAATATATCGGCGAGGACATATTAGGAGATTGTAATTTATCACTGGCAATTGGGTTCAATGGGTAAAACTTCAATGATCTGCAATCATCAACCATACAATGGTCCAGAAAGAGTAACGGATCATCAGCCGCTGCACTCGACGTGCTTGAATGGAGAAGTGTCCTGCGATAAGCCGCCGTGGTGCTTATGTATTTGACAAAGCAATTCGAGAGGAAAGAGCAAAAATTACACTTCAACAAAATATGAATAAAAGAACGCGAAAAATGCAATCGACTTTTAACAATTGTCACACTTGCGTAAACACATACACAACATTTTTCACAGGAATGCGCGATACTCGAGATAGAGAGCTTATATAATCTATCACATGATGATGATGATCACAAAGAAGAAGTTCATTGGAGCAAAAGAAGAATTCAATACTTTGGAAACCACCAATAACTTTGCCGCATAATATCAGTAGCAATTTTTTTCCAAAGAACAGGTTTCTCCAAATTAAAAATATTTGCACCAGTTGAAACCACACTATCAAGAAGAATTCCTTTTGTTGCACGGATTTGAGCACAATTAGGACTCTGGAAATATACAAAAAAAAAACATTCATGTATCTCTTTATAATATCTTCTTAATCATCAATGATTACTAGACAGTGGCCATATCATTGCTTTCAAGAGGTTATCAGATACAACAAGTTGAGTGCATATTACTCAGCCTGTATTGAAGCTACAGACCTGGTCAAGAGCTTTGAATCTTTGCTGAATCAAACTCTTTCAAATCCATACCGGTCATTATTGTTGAATTCTAAGCAAAATATCTGACTTCACCTTACAGCTATTGAATACATTACATGTACCGATTTCCTTGAGCTCAGATGCTTATTACTCGAGTTTTACTTCAGCTACAAAACTACTCAAGAGCTATAGCTCTTTATTGGGTTTCTTGAATGATCAAAATTGGTACTACGAGTTATGTTCTTTGCGGATGTCACTCAAACTTATAAATTCAATTTTCTTCTTTGTATTTTTACAGACTGAAGACCGTAGACTCAATATTAGGTAAAATATTGGTCGAAATGATTTTCCAGTGACTCAATATTAATGATGTCAAGGAGATTGGAGGAAAGGCAAAACCATCAAGACTTCAGGACACACATCCTGGCTAAAGTCAATGCTGCAATTCTTTTCCAATTCAGCTGTAAAAGATGTTCCAGAAGGAAAGAGTGAAAAAATTCGGTAAAACTACTTTTTATTGAAGAAAATGTGTGTTATGGTGTAATGATGTCAGACTATATTCTCATGGACATGTACAAATGAAACAGAAATTTTCAGCCGATATGATAAACCAGTTTTGTACATCATCAGTACATTACCAGTTTGAATTAATAATATTACAGGCGCGCATACACAATATGTTTTTTACTCTCCGACCGCAGTTCTGAGCTTATGGTCGAGCTTATCACTAGGGTCAAGGTAAAACTGATCAAGAAATGGTAGTAGGCTAACGAAAATATAAAAAATTGATGAGAAATATGTACTGGTTAAAACTCGTCAAGAAGACAGCAAATTCGTCATCTATATTTAGTACTTTTAGGTTGTTTGGGAAATTTTTGCGAATTTTTCTTCTCTGTGATTATTTTGCTGTCACAACAGAGAGCAGCCGGTTAGGTGAATGAAATGTCCTGTTATCTTATGGCAAGATTCATTAGATTCGTTCCCTGCTGGAATTGTGACTTGAGAGTTGTAGCCACTTTACTTCGGCAACTGCACAACAAAATCAAGTTACCTTCTACCGCCGAACACCACAAAAGTTTTCACACTCTTGCCATTCTTGATCCGACAAGACTATAGCCCATTCCTCACCAAAAGCCCATAACAAAAGACGAGCTTCTGAGTACAATTATTTCCATTGTCTGAAACAACGAGAGCATGCGCACATTTGCCGCTCTGACCAGACATGGGGCTGTAGTCAATCTCTCATCGCAAGCCTGTAATCTTCACAGTAAGATTTCCTCTGCTACCTGGAGAAACAAGAATTTCCGCTCATTCACCTCATTTGATTGAACACGGGTTTGCAGCCAATTCCTAACTTCAAGCTAATGTGACAGGAGACAAGTCCTCTGGTAATACTCCCTCCATCGTCAGGAATGACAAGAATTCTTGTGCATTTGCCCTGCTCAATTAGACATAGGACTATAGTTGATATTTCACCGCGATAAGTTTACAGCAAATGGTGACCTTCCCAAAAAAATCTACTGCCTCGGCCAGTATAACAAAAAATGTGTTGCAAGAAGCTTCAATTCTTCCTACGTTAGCACGCATCTTGTCCGTTGCGTTATGGAATTCTTGACCAAGAACAGTTCGTTGTTGTTTGCATCACTGATGGTCATAGCAACGTGGTTAAAGTTCGCTATAACTTGGTATCAGATCGTGGCGACAGTTACTTATTTTATTTACTTTTTTCATGTTTCCTTTTCTTTTTGTATTTCTCAAAAATGGGTGGATCCGAATCTAATGCGTCTGATGACTTCTCATTAAATGTGAATAAGAATGATGCGGTAGAGAGTGATGAGAACACTGAAAATATTTCTTTTTCTTTGGCGGTAACTACGTTGTCTTTTTCATCAACCGCGACTGTTTTTATTTCCTTGTCTGGTACCACAAATACCTCCTCAACTGCTGCTTCATCTACTCACTCAATTGCTGCTCCTGCGGACACCACGTTACTGCTAAATTACTCTCAAACACCTCAGCTCCAATGTTTACTTTGGAGCAATTACAGGTTCATAAGTCCTCCCAAATGGTTTTTCTCAAAGTGCAGCTCGAATATTTCCTTCTTTATCCGCTACATCAGTTCCTTCCCTCAAGATACAGGAATATAAGGAAAACAAGCCCCTATCCGCCTGAAGAAACTATAAGCCAAAGGGCCAAATGGTCAAATTGGAGTTGTCTGTGGACAACTTTACAAAGTTTATTGAGGAGTCAAAGGTAGAATCAGTTTGTATACTAGTGGACCAGAGGAATACGTGGGTCCGCATATATTCCCAGCAAGTACCGGGACCTCAGTCGATACGTTTGGAACTACATAAAAATTCCAGTTCTGGCTATGAAGCTTACACGGAAGTAAGTACTCTATACAACATAAGTAGACGTTTTTTACAAATGTGGTATAATATTACAATTTGCGCGAGCGCTTTTGATTGATTGACCATTGACGGGCGAGAACGAGAATACTAATGAAGTAATAATCAACCCCTGAGAAAAAAAAGAAAGGTACAATGAAATAAATTGTCGTTTGGAACATCTTGCCTTTAAGCCAGGTTTTGATGAACTCCTGTACGTCGCATAATTTGGACAAATCAAAATGCACATTTTTAAAGGAGTACAAAATTTAAAATTTTTTATCAATGATTTCGGATATTTATATTCCTAGTTCACCCCTCTACACGTTTTATAATCACGTAACTAAGCTCACTCCTGAACAACGCATTTTGAAAAATGTTAAGAGAATGTTTTTCCATTCCGTCTCAAGTTATTTTTAATTTGATATTTTTTGTTCTCTGGGTTATTGAAAAAAATTTGCGTCGCAGAACGAGCGGGTATCGTGATTGGGTAATTAAGAGTCACTGAATCATCTTTTTTTTGGAGCCCATTTTTTAATCTTTGAATATAAACTTTCTCCATCGGAATTTTAATTTAATTTTTAATCCTAAGCTCTTCATTATTGTAATCAATCACTACTTTATTTTTAAGCAAGAAATGCCCTCCTAAAATAACATAACTTCGTCTATCTCATCAACTACTCTAAAAACTACAGTGAATTTCTCACTACCTATTGAAAACGTTAGTTTGAAATTGCTGTAATATGTCATTTTAAATTGTTGCGACGAGGCACAGATTTTTCACCGCTTTCTTGATAAATAATACAATCCTTAGGTAATTTACACTTCCATAAATTAATATTAGCACCATTGTCTATGAGCGCACGTAAAATTTCTTCCAAGTATTTAATTTCAATATTACAGTCAAGATGCGCTATAGTAAAAATTTTTTCCAACTTATTCATTCATTATTTTTATTATTATTATTTTTATTATTCTTCATTTCTTTATTTACGTTAGGTGTTTTAGTTTTATTCTCAAACTTTTTGACTTATTATTTTCATTAAACTTACGATAGAACGGTTTATTTTTATTAAATGATCTATTCAAGTTATTTTTTGCGGAAAATTTCCTATATCTCGTCGCATTTTTTAGTTTTTTTGATTTTCGGCTTTAGGTGTAGCTTTATTTCCTTGCACTCTACGAAAACAATCCTTAGCTAAATGATTTTTCAATCCACAGACGTAGCACCCTGAATTTTGAGGAGGAGGACGATAGAATCTAGGCTGGAAGTTTTGGTAGCGAGGTTGGAAATTCTGGTCGTGAGGAGAACGAAAATTGGAGGGTTGATTGTAATATCTTGGGAAATTTTGGCGGGGATACCAGGGATGTGAGAATGATCGAAATTGTTGAGGAAATTGTGGAGTAAACCATTAAAATTTTGAGGAGGGTTGTAAAAAGCTGCTTGAGTATTCGTTGGAGAAAAGGGAGATGGAGTTAACAGACTATTTAAATTATAATTGACTGGAAATGAAGAATTATTGTTGACAGCTCCTGCTGCTTGATTAGGAAAATTAATACCTGTTTGATTATCTAAGGAAAACCTGTGTATTTGCATTATTATTAGTATTTAAATTTTCCTGAGGACTAGTATTATGACCTCGAATTTTATTTATTAATTCAGGAATTGACTTTTCTTCTTCCTCCTTTCCCTCTTCGCTAACTTTATTTTGGACCATAGCTATTATTTCTTTTAATCCTGTCTCTTTCTCTTTTCTATTATCCGTCATTTTTTCTACTTCGAGGCTAAGTGATTTTAATTCTTGCACTACTTCACTATTGTTATTAGTAGGATACCTTTCAAGATTATCTTTTACAACTTCTAAATTATCTAATAAATTTTGGATAGTCTTATTATTGAGATTCTGAATTGCCTGCCTTTGTCCTGGTAGAAGAGAACTTAAGACCTTAGACGTGATCGCTGACATATTATTATTCTGTTTCTTGCATAACCTGATGACTTTTCTAGCCAACGCAATAGGGTCTTCATTCTCTTTTTGTCTCATCTTCTGTATCAAAATTTCATAACTGTTCTCGTCTTTGCCGTACTCTGTTTTTAACTTATTTTTTATCGTGTCCCAATCTGGTGAAGCTTCTCCTATCATTATCTCTTGCTCAAGAAATTCTTTTGCCGCGCCTTTAAGCTTACGAGAAAAATGCCTAATTGTTTGTTTGTCATTCCATTCATTTATTTTCGCTATATGATTGACATTTTCGAGATGTTCTACAATATCCTCAGATGCTAGCCCTATTCGATCTCTGCTCGCAATTTTAGTTGAAAGTTCATTGAGTTGTTCTCTCTCCATTGCTTGTGTAAAAGGATTCTCTTCAAAATTAATATTATTTACGTTAAATAGTGAAGTGTTTGCGTGTGAGTTAGGCAAACTATTTCGATGTGATTTTTCTAGATGTTCCTCTAAAATTTCAGAATAGGAGTTACATCTTCTCTCAATCGTATTAATTTCCAGAATATCTAAAATAATGCCCCTTTCCTGTTCACGACTACTATCAAATTGACGACGTTTTATATAATCATTCAAATTATTTTTAGCCTTAAGATGTTCGACGATTATTTTTCTTTTTTCTTCTAAATTCGAACTCAAAATATTTATTTCTAATTTTAACACTGAAATTATGATATTGGCTTCTCGCGTACGTAATTTATAAGCCCATGACATTTACTTAAACATTTGAAAAGGAAAAATTAAAGGTACATGTTTCGATTTCTCTTGACTTACTGATTGTAGATTTGAGCGATGGTTGGGCGCCAATATGTGACAAGAGTGTCACCTTAGAAGAGATGGTAATGAACTGATTGGCAAATATGGACCCATAAAATTTGATCTCAAAATAAAATGACTGTTCTTTTTCTACAACTTCTTATTATTTCTTAAAGCAAGACACAATCATATTATTTACATAAAAACGACTAAATTCATAAAAACAGGAATGAATGAAAATATGAAAAACGGATCTGGTTCTTTACAGCTAGATGTGAATCGTATTCTTCTTCTTGATGGATTAATCGCGAGTTACATTTTACTCTCCAAGTCGATTTTTTTTTAGGGCTGGTCTAAGCTACAGTTTGGGGAGAATTTACATTATTGGGTGATTTGATTAGAATTGGTAAACATTACAAAGAGAGGGTATTGTACATCAAATAATTGGTTTGACGGCATATGACGCTTTATACCTCATCTTTGCTACGACTCGCGCTTCGTGAATTCGTGTGCTTTACGCATGAACAATAATATTGGAACCTAATGGTACTTTTCCGTATGTACGAAATATATCTTCAAATAATATTTACACCGTGAATTCGACTTGGCGAAATCTCGAGAGTTTCTATGATCTTGTGGCACTCCATAAATAAAGCCAAAAGTAGCGTCACCGGTATCATACACTACGTCACCACAGTCGATACCCCCTTCCAACGGACTGAATGAAAGACTAGGACAAACATTGGTGAACAGGATTAGGTATAAAATAGATGAAAAAGAAAGGAAATGTGCTTGGTCAATGATCGCTCGGCAATGCGTACAAGAATACGACACTATCCACTCATCTACAAAATTCTCTCCGAGTTATCTAATGTTAGGAAAGTTCCAACCTATCTCCCCTTTTCATGTAAACACAAATTCTAACACAGATGATTTGAAGGTCGCATACCAAAATTCACCTGATTTCCACAACAGAAATAAATTGCATTATGATCAAAGTAGAAATGAAGCAGATTTTAAAATAGGGGACAAAGTGTATGTAGAAAACGGGAAAAAATTGAATAGGGAGAAATTAGATCCTATCCGCATAGGACCGTATAAGATTGTAAAGAAAATTTTGAATTCTATTTACAAAGTGAGTATTGAAAATAGAGGAAAGAATGATACTCGATTATATCACGTTTCAAAAATTTTCGAAAATTTTCAACGGTAAACTCGAAGAACTGATTTAGTCTGTCCGCTGTTCCAGCGAACATACGGGTTCGGCGTCATAAGAACATGTCTGACGAGCGCCAGACAGTGAGCTAATTCAGTGATTTCTTCATCTCAAAAAATTTAATATACGATCAAATAATTGCTTCAAAATAAAAATTAGGTATCTACCTGACCTCTGTGCTTACCTTTGTTCGCAGCCAAATTGGGGGGATGAAAGATAGCGAGTATCTCTACTATCTTGTTTCTTTCTATTCGGGCAGTTCATGTGTGAACGCGTTTCGATTGTTTGTTAATGTTAATTCGATGTACCTAACGATTATATTATTTCGTCTACTTTAGTTCGTACAATCTACTCGTACTCATTACGAGTACACGTCTTATTTTTATAAATTTGTTAATTCTTTCTTTTGATAATTATTTAATTCGATACTCCGTGTATAACGGCATAAATTGTTTTTGATTCGATTCAACTCATCGCATCGACACAATAAAGTGTTTTCGTCAAAAAGGAAAATATCTAATTTTTAATCATCTTACATGTATCTATTGCAAACTGTGTGTCATAAAATACTTTTTGTTAATAAATTATCATAATTGGTCAAGTTTGGTCCAAAAAATAACTGGATTATCAAAATTATCCCCTTTTTAGTAACCATTTCTGTTACTTGTCCAAATTTCAGTAATTCTATCATTGTCTTCCAATATTTCAAAGAGGAGAAATTCATCATAGTTGACAATAAGTCGTATTCATGTATCCTTTTTTTTAATGGCAGCTGATGATATAATTATATCTCAAAGTACAACAGCAACTTGGAATCAAAATATGTACAACACATGAAATTGATATTGGAATTTGTATCACTAAAAAAAAAAAATCACAACACAGTCATAAGATTGCATGTCTTGTAACAACGCACGGTAGAGCGCAGCTGCATATAATCAGCAATGCTTGGTGGGAGAAGTTGAGGAAGTATTATGGCAGCAACCTCTTTTTGATTGAATGTTCAAAATTGTAAATTTATCTTATTTTAATGAATATGAAGTCAATATTGTGCTACGATGCATTGATTCTTCTTGTATTTATTTATCGAGTCTTTCAAATTGTTACTTCAGGTTTGATATGATAGTTGTCAAATTGTGTTGAATAAACTGGCCTTAACTGATGTTCCTAGACGTTCATTGGTTTTTTGTTGTTTTATCATGATCAATCATGGTTTATGAGGGATGATCAAGTACATCGAGTTTGTTTGTATATAATTTTCATACAGTAGGCCTGCTTCTTATTCATATTACGAGTATTATGCTCCAGTTTGGTATCTACATTTGTCAGGCACAGTGTATACAATCTCGTTTTGTGATATTTATAATCACTGGTCAAAGTTTGTAATAATACTATAGATTTCTGTCAAATATTCATTCTATTTAGAAAAAATGTTGGTTACATCATCATCCCAATTTTTGAACGTTTAGAGGATCTACTATTCACTTATTAAGGTATCAATGAATTAAATTGATATTTGAACGTTGAGTTTCAAATTAGCTTCTTTTAATAAACACAGATGAAATGAGAAATGTTGAAGTTGTTGCGGGATTGAGATGAATTGCTGGAACTAGTTGTAGCAATATGAATGAATGTAACAAGAGTATCCAAACAAAAGAAATGAATGATTTTAGAATATCCTAGTAAACATGAAATTGATATTGAGCTATAATATATTTATCTTAATTTTTCATTACTGATACATCTTGCGTGAATTCGTTATTTAAGATTTGATGGGATTGGACTGCTATACAATTGACAAAATTGTTGTCGTCCATATGAAAGTGAAGAGGACTATTGATTTTGAATAGAATACAAGAGACTGAGATAATTATTCAATAGTCTGAAAGCCAAAGCAAAATTTTTCAAGTTGCGTTTTTTCTAACAATCTCAAAGCTGAAAGATAGTTCCTGCACTCTGGAGGCATGATCGGACGTAGAGTCCATTTGCCGAAAACGGGGAGTGATGTCACAACCCAAAGGTACCTCGCGATGCGAGAGAAGTCGCCCTGCAAGCACCAAAACGTAGAATTTAGGTTGTGACGTCACTTTCCTTTTTCGGCAAATTGACTATACAAGGTCATGTAATTTGTGTCGTTTACTTTTCAATCGTTCTTTCACTCAATCTAACATATCTTCATATTTTGTAATCCAGCGAGCGCCTATTTATTAGGAACAAAAACTGAACAAAGTTTAATTGACACAATATCCAAATCAACAATCAGAGAAACATTCTTTCTTAGTTGTCCAAAACATAAAGTTTGCATGATCATCAATTAGGGTATACGTCAATTCAACTTTGTACGGAAGATCAGGCCACAAACCTCATCCAGCCTGCCTTGGGCTGCGTGTCTCTGGTGTCAACGTTCCTACAATAAGCAAAAAAGTTACGCTAAAGCGCCTTTGTTAGGCAGTACGCAGTAAATACAAGCACACCTACTCGCAATATTCGGACGAGCGCTTCGTGAATGTTTGTAGAAATATAAAATGGAGGCCGAAAAAGAGAAGCAATTGCAACTGGTTTGTGGCTTGTACATAAGACGAGCACAAACCTAAGAAACCAATACAACAACATACAGGTATAAGATTGTAAGTCGTGTAACACTGCTTTGTGGCGCAGCGGCACATAGTCGGCAATGCAAGGAGAGAAAAGTTAGGAAGGTATTGTGGCAGCAATGCAAATAAATTTGTACAATTTCTCAACTAAATTTACTTCCAATATCATCAAAAACGAACCATTGTTACTTTCCATTCACAAATTTAACAAAGAACAAGCTACCACACAATCCGAGGTAGTAAGAGGTTTGGGTAGACACCTACAACTGTTTCTCTCCCTCCTTGCACATGAAGACGTCATAATTAGAAATGAGGTAAAGATGAATACTCTAAACTAGTACTAGACTTTCAGTCATTCTGCAGTCTGCTGCAACTGATTTCAACAATTCACCTACAACTCTCATTATTCTATTGAGTAGTAGTTCCCTTCTCCTTGAACAAAGAATTGGCATTTGAAACAAATTCCCGACAATACATTTATTCTTTATCTCGACTGTAGTTCGAGTCCATGCCAAATCAGGACCAAAATAGATTGAATCTCACTAATTACAAATTATCAATAGTCAATTGGCGATCCAAGAATTTTTTGCGATATTTTGAACAAAAATACGTAAAACAGAGGACAAATATTTTTATTGCAAAAAATCCGGTTTAAATGAACAGCAGAGCAAAATATACTCCAAATGAAGGACAATTTCACTTTGCGCAAATACCCTGAAAAAGGGGGACCATTTTGCGCAAGTTATACGAAGTAGGAGCCACCCCCTCCCCCCCCCCCCCCCCGATAAAGGAAGCATTTTGCGCAAATAAAAATGAAATGTAAACGTACATTTTTCTTCTCACTTCAAACAAGCTTAGGGACTCTCTGAGGAATCAACGTGATTAAAAATGTACGTACGCATAGCTTCGCCGCGTCTGTATCTATCTATCTATTCTATTCTATCTATCTATCTATCCTAATAAAAACCATCCATTTACGCGCTCCCTCGCGACTCATACCCGATTTTACCCAAGTCGATAAAATACGAAATTGCTATGTAAAAATTACGTTTTCTCTTCGAGTCCGATGCCCGCGATCTGAAAAGTAGCTAAATTAATGGCTAAATTCTTCGTTCAAAAAGGAATGCTTATCATTTTGTTGATATTGTTGAGATAGATACGTCTATCTTGATCCTTGCACACTCGCAAATACATGGTTACCAAAAATACCGTCTCGGCTGTAACGGTTCAACCGAGTTCACTGTCCCTGTCTTGTAAAGTTCAAGAGGTCAGTTCGAACGATTTTATCGGTTGACAAATTAATACAGCTAATTTGTCAACCTCAGTCAGTCAACAGATATCGGTATTTCAGGTTGTACTTTTTGACGATGGCTGGAAAATTAGCTAATTTAATAGCTAAATTTTTCGTCTTCCTTTTTCGTTCTAAAAAATGACGCCTTCTTATCAATCATCGCCGGGATTATTTTTGATGTTTTATTTATTACTGTCCAGCTACGAGTACATTCGAAATTTCGTACCGTTACATTGTGAATTATTATTTCTTTTTGACCTTATCATTGTGCCTACGAAATCAGCTCTATTATGGTCGAATCGTAAGCGCACACATCCTTTTCTATGGGACGGATTGGTTTCAATATTGAGAATTGAATTCAAAATTGGAGGAGTTCCAAAAAGAGGAAATAGATTTGATGAAATATTGAAAATTGAGCTAACTATAGCAGGAGAGACTCGGAAAAATTGAGACTTTCGAGCTTTATAAGATAGATAAGAGTTAGGAAGGACTCGACGTGAAGAATAACTGTTAGTTGGAGGTGGGTGGACCCGAAGGAATATACTGAGGGCCTTGAGAAATTTTGTTCTAATTAAGCTAAATGAAGGAAGGGATTTTCAAAGTCTCAACTCAATCAACTCGAGAATGGGAGGAGTTATTTTATTTGCATGTAAAAAAGAGAGGTCATAGAACTAATCATTGCTGAAAATTGGAATGACTGTAGTAAAAAATTATTCTGTCAACATATAATACATACAAAATTTCAAAAAAAAATCTTATGTATAGAAACAGTGAAAGAGGAAAAGGAAAATGAATGAACTAATCTTAGAATCGAAACTTTTTCCTTCTATTAATTTGTAGATTAGAGGAGGATGACACGTAGAATCATTATTAACAGTTTTTATCACACTCGTAACAGATTGAAAGTCAATGGTGGAACACAGGTTGTAATTTTGAAACCGAAATTTTGAATTTTACGAAGAGTCGAAATTATAAAAATTTAAATAAAGATCAAAATTCACAAAATTAAAATTAAAATAAAAATACACAAAATTAAAATTAATATTTTAAGTCCACAATTGACCCTTTATTCTAACGCGACCGGTTTCGTACAAGTGCAGTACATCATCAGGCGTAACTGAGCAACATTGCGGAGAATAACCTACGAGTGATACGTAAGAGAATAAATAAACGAAAAAAGAAAATTCATGTACGAACAGGTGACTCATCTAGCATGTAACGTATGAAAGGATTGAAAAAAACGTCTGAGTCATTTAGAACATTATTACAGTGTCGATTTATAGAGTTTAAAGTATAATACTCTTCTAAGCGGTTCATCTTAGCTCCTTTCTCACAATATTGGAGGGGGGAGGCAACGACTCCATCGAAGCTGTGGTTTTCTTGGTTACAATGTCTAGCCATGGCTGAGGGAGAATCTGGTGACTTTTTTGAGGAATTTTGAAGATTTTTGAAATCACGTAGATGTTCATTGAACCTAATCTTTATAGATCGACCAGATTGGCCGATATAAACATCGCCACACGTACATTTCAGTTGATAGATTCCAGACTTCTCCAATTTTGGGATAGGATCTTTGAGGCAAGATAGGTTTTTTACCTGATTTAGAAGGTAAAATACAACCTTATAATCATATCTTTGGAGCTCTCGAGCCACGGAATGAGAACCCTTTCCCAAGTAGGGAAATCGAATCCAGGATTTTACTGAAGTGGAGGAGGGCGGCAAGATAGAGGAATTACTTATAGGATTCAATGAAGGTTTAAACCATTGGTTGATACAATTGGAAAATTCGATCGATGAAGCAGATGAAGACAACATTAGGCGGAGACTTTTTCGTTTGATTAATTTCCGAACATCAACCTTTAATTCATTTTTCTCGGCGATTTGTTCGATAAAACACGTTTCTTTCTCCTTGGCCTCCTGGCTAAGAGGAAGGCGCAGCATTCTGTTGATGGACGAGTGAACCACAGATAGTTTTTGAGATATAGGGTGGAGAGATCGATTATGAATGGATACACCAGTGTAGTGAGGTTTCCGATATACCGAAAAATTAGGTGTCAATAAGTTGTCATTAATCTCGTCAGTTTCTAATGATATGGTTAAGTCCAGATAATTTGCGAGGTGGTTCGAATGTGTGATATCGAATTTTAATTTTGAGTCATAACTTTGAAGATCTTCAGAAAACAGGTCAAGCTCACTGTCAGTGCCAGACCAGATACAAAACACGTCATCTACAAACCTATACCATAATATAACACGGGAAGCGCACCGTCCAAATTTTAAAACCCATCGTTCCAGCCGATCCATGAATATATTCGCCATTAATGCAGATAGCGGTTCGCCTTCCTGTTTTTATTTTTCTTATAGAAATTTTCTTCACGAATAATTTGTTGACAATCTCTTACTTCTGTTTTGTTATAAGTGATAGGCAATATGAAAAAATATTTGAAAATTTAGGTGATACAAATATAAAAAAAGGCATAAGATTAACATATATATATATGTCAAATTGATGTAATTCTAAGATCTGTCTCAGTCTGAATCTCCAATAAATTTGTAAGAACTGAGTGAATGTTTGGGTGGGCATTATAAAACATTTCGTTGTAATTCGCATGAAAACTCTCTGCTCCATTACACTACACAACAAAATAAAAAAACTGAACGAAATTATACGATTCTAGAAGTGTTTTCGACGCTGATCACGATGCCGTTGGTCTTTTTTCAAAATTGGCTCTGGTTATTGAGAAATGAACATATCAAGTTCCCGCGAATTGTAGCGACGCGCAGTGTATGTTACCCAGCTATCGAATTTCGCGAGTACGAAAACATACACTGCGCGTCGCTTCAATTCGCGGGAACTTAATGTGTTCATTTCTCGATGACCAGAGTCAATTTTGAGAAACGGCCAACGGCATCGTGATCAGCGTCGAAAATACTTCTAGAATCGTATAATTTCGTTCTCGTATTTTTCAATTTTTTTATTTTGTTGTGTAGTGTTATTAGTAAGCGGTTCTATTGTTGGTGCTGCTGCCCACAAATGAGGTGGAAACTTCGAATTACAAAGAACGTAAATATCACGAACATAATCTGTAAAATCGACGTGGACGTCGCCGTCAGGTGCAATGCTCATTAGATCGAAAAATCCCTCACGTACTTCCTCAGGTGGAAGATAGCTCAGACCAAAGAATGGTTTAAGCCAGGAACTAACTTCGACTCTTTTTTCGAGTACTCCTGTCGCAGTATTTTGTCACTGCGAATTCTGCGGGACCAAGACTAGCCGAGATGGAAGTTGCAGCAAATCGTTAACCATCCTACTTCACCATGTGCGCTAAGTGGTCCCATTATTTGCCAAAAATGATTACTTCTACTTGCGCAAAAAGGTTCCCACAATTTCGGGTCAATTTACTCCTGTTTGCGCAAAGTGCATATGCCCCAAATGTTATCTACGGTTACATCTCATATAGATATTTTTTCACTGAATGAGATGAAAATCTTGATGTCACAAAAAATCACTCCTTTGAAAACTGTTCATCTATTAAAATTCCTCAAAACTTGACTGTTATTTAGCTCACATTAATTCAATATTTCATTTGCAATTACTTTTAATTAGAACGTACCTACATTGTTTTTCTGTGAGCTGCTCGGGGTTGACTTCATTAACCTTGTTAATTGAGGCAAATAGGGAACCTGTTTTATAGGCGTCACTATTGTGTATTCTCATTCCTAAATAGCTTGCGCCTTCGTTATACTAGGGATTTCGAACTTCAGCCTTCATTATACTGGGCCTAATATACTACATTTCTAGGCCTGTAATACGTAGCCCGGAAAATGTCAAACATTAGCCTTCATTATGCTAAGCCTAATATACCATACTACGCCTATAATAACTAGCCTAAGAAATGTTTAACTTTAGCCTACATCATACTGGATCTAATCAGGCCTATTATAATGAAGGCTGAAGTTCAAAATTCTGTCAAGTCCCTAGGCCTAGTATACTTTATACTAAGCGTAGTTAGTATAAGCCTAGTTATACTTTCAGGTTAGTCATTATAGGCCTAGTGTAGTATATTAGGCCCAATATAATGAAGGCTCAAGTTTGAAATTTTTTAGGCTACTTATTATAGGCCTAGCATAGTATAGGCCTATAAGAAACAGCCTGGAAAATGTCAGCCTTCATTATACTAAGCCTATAATATATCTACCAGAATTTTTCTCGCATCCGCCTGCCTCCGTCAAACCGGGGTTTTGATCGTTCTCTCGCCGCGAGCTAATGAAAAAAGACGAGCTTCACAGTATCATTCCCTCCCTCGCCCGAACGTACGAGAATTTTCTTGCATCCGCCCGCCTCTGTCAAACACGGGGCCTCCATCTTTCTCTCACCGCGAGCTCATGACGAAAGACCAGCCTCACAGCATGGTTTTTTCTTTCGCGCAAACGTACGAGAATTTTCTCGCATCCGCCCGCCTCTATCGAACACGGGCCTTGATCCTTCTCTCACCGCGAGCTCATGACGAAAGACTAGCTTCACAGTATCGTTCCTTCCTCGCGCGAAAGTAAGAGAATTTTCTCGGATCCGGTGCCTTATCGAACGTACGGCCATCGTCGTTCTCTCACGGCAAGCTTAACGAACAATGGTCTTGGGATATCCTTCCCAGAACTGGCTGTGGAAACGAGAATTTTCTTGAATTCACCTGCCTAGATAAAACGGGGCTGTTACAGTTCTCTCCTGGCGAGGTCACACTGGAACACGATCTTCGCGGTATGTTTTTCACCACTGCACTGCCTGAAACAACGAGAATTTTCACGTACTCACCCAATTAGATCAAACACAGGGCTCCAACTGGTCTCTCACCGCGAGCTCATGGCAGACAACAATCTTCTTAGAACCCTTCCCTACTTCGCGGGTCTCCACGGCGGATTTATCCGCCTTTATTGAACAGGGGGTCCTACTCGATCTCTCACCGCAAGCTCATAACAGAAGACAATCTTAAGGACATCATTCCCCTCAGTGGGTGAAGCCCCGAGCAATTCCGAGCCTTCGTCTGCCTCAATCAAATACTGAACTGTAGCTGATATCTCATCACGAGCAAGACTAAATTCGCGGTATCATACCTGGCCTCCCATTGGCTGAATCTAGGAGTTTTTGCACTACTTCAAACATAAGTGGGACTTTCATCGCGGGCACGCAACAGAAGACCAACTTTGCGGTATCATACCTTCCTATGCCTGAAACAACGAGAGTTTTCGCACTTTTTCCCACCCGTGACTAATCTTTTATTCTCGCGAAGCTCGATTGCTATGAGAACCAAATGAAATTGAAAAGACTACGCGATTTTGCAAGTTGGTAAAATTGTAATCATTTTTGGGCACTCGCACACATTTTGGTGCTTCGAAAAATTATTCAACAGTTTTTTTTTACAACTAAGCACACAATTTTACACTAGAATCAAGAAAAACTTTGAAGATTAGGCAATTTTTTTCGTTTTGGAGAAATTTTGACCCTTTTTGGTCCCATTAACCCATTTTGGTGTTTCGCAAGATTTCTTAACAATTTTATTCAAATTCAACGCTAAAATTTGTCTCAGAAACGAAAAAAACTTCAAAGGTTAGGCGACTTTATCATTTTGAGGAAATGTTGACTCTTTTTGGGCCCATAAACCTAGAGAAATATACTCGCGGAGAGTAAAGAACACAAATACTAGAACCGCAATAAAACAAACAAACCGAGCGCTTTCGGCTAAACAGCCATTCTCACGGTATAGAAAGCGACTGAACACAACACCAACAAGAACGAGTAACAACGAACGAGGAGGTCATGACTGAACCAGCGAGTCATCGAAATGTGAATCATTCTCATAGACTAATTCAATCAATCCCTCCTCAGGAATGTACCTGTTCACCACGGTAATGTCTTTAATATTTCGGTGACGATCAATTTCAATTTCCTCTAAAGCTAAGCGCCTAAAATAAGATTTTTCACTGTGGAGGAGAACTTCAGATCCCTCTTTGAGGCTATGACCACATTCAATTAAGTGGTCGGCAAACGCCGACTCCCCTACTTTTCTTTTTTCCCAGGCTTTCCTGGGTTCATCAACTCTAATTTTGAATTGACGGCTAGTCATCCCTATGTACACACTCATGCAATCACCACAGGCCACCCTATAAACACCCTCTCTCTCGGCCATCGGTATCGGATCCTTCAACTTGACCAAAAGGCTCTTCACCGTATTGGTACTATAAAACGCCGGCCGGAAACCAAAGGGACGGAGGACACGGCTCAACTCCGAAGAAAACTTCCCCAAAAACGGCATCCTAATCCACCGTTTACGCCTATCAAGATGCAACTGACGGGGGAGGGAGGTAGTAGAATCGAGACTTTTTCTTGTGAGTCTCCTACGGACCATGAGGTCGATGTCCACTTTGACCTGATTCACTCTAGCCAAGTGCTTTATCGTCACGAGTTCCTTATTAAACGCTACCTCACCCAAAGGGATCTGAGTGAGGCGATATATTAAACTATTAAATGTAGCAACTTTATGGGCAAAAGGTACGAAAGACGACCCGTGGATAGCAATCATGGACCCCGTCAATGACGGATATGGTTAAGTCCAGAAAATTTATTGATGAGCCGCCAACTTCAAGAGTGAACTTGATGGACGGATATAAACTATTTAAATAAGCGAGAAACTCACTAAGGAGCTCCGTAGGACCGGTCCACGCACATAATATGTCATCCACGTACCTATGCCAATAGAAAACGTGATTCAAAAACACCTGGCCCGAAGAGAACAGGTCAACCTCAAATTTAGACATAAAAACCTCCGAAATAAGAGAGCCTAAGGGGGAACCAATAGGGATCCCTACCTCCTCAGGGAACTCGAAATATTTATCATCAAAATTACAAAAATTAGGTGACCAACAGGCGTTCAATAGGTCGAAAAATTCGCCAAATTCATTGTGAGGAGTGCCACATTCTACGAGCAGTTTGCCTATTTGTTGCATAGTGGTAGCCTTGGGAATATTAGGAAAAAGCCCAACGACATCAAACGAGCACAGAATTGAACCCGGAGGAAGTTATGTGTCCTTAAATTTTTCAGCCAGGGCGCTCGAATTCTTAACTGAATAGGGTGACTCAACCTCCACACGAGCTTTGAACCATCTATCCAGGAACTTAGCGAGGGAGTATGTAGGGGAGGAAACAAACGAAACAACCGGCCGCATCGGCACATTTTCTTTGTGTACCTTCGGCAACCCGTAAAGGAGGGGAGGAACGGGATTCGGCTCCAAGATAGCTTTCTTTAGAGATGGGCTCTTAATGATTACCTCACTACCATTAATAAGTTTCCTAGCCTCTTTAACGAATTTTGGAAAATCAAAGAGAGGGGCCTCCTTGGCCTCACATTGGCCAAGTACCTCGTAAACCTTTGAGACGTAGGAAGCCTTATTCATCACTACGACAGCATTCCCTTTGTCAGCTTTGGTAATAACTAGCTTTTCCTCCATAATCTTCCTCCTCAGACCCACTATCAATTCACTCCCTGCATCACTTATGCGAGGGAGGGGGGTATTACGAACAATTTCAGCACATTTTTTTTTTTTTTTTTTCTGGGTATTTACGCCAGGGCCGATTTTTATAGCTACATTAGCTACAACATTTGCCAACGTCTCCTGATTTTTTAGAGGGGGGAGCCCGAACTTCAATCCCTTCTCCAGAAGTGTCATCTCATCACGGTTGTACTCCGAGTTACCATGATTTATGACACGGGGCTGAAACTGTTGAATAATTCCATCGTCACCTAGATCTAATTCGTCATCCCTCATCTTAGAACTTAGGAGGGAAGTAAGTTTCCGATTTTTCTTTTCTTTTAGTTTCAACTCAAATTCACGACAAACCTCATTTATGGAATGAATAAATGGATCGAACTCACCGTGATGGAGTAGGCTAGACAGCCGCGAGTGCACAAGGAGGTTGAGTCTGGTGGTAACGTTGAGTAAACTATGCCACCTCCTCAACTCGGTACGAATCCATTTTTTTGTCATGAAATTTTCCAATTTCTTGGTAGTTGAAGCACTATCGGAATAAAATTGAAATTTCACAAAATTTGGCCTCAAATCGAGCTGGAGGTCAATGACGCGGTCCATGATTTCGGTATTTACCGGAAAAGTACTTCGACCGATATTGCTATCCACGGGTCGTCTTTCGTACCTTTTGCCCATAAAGTTGCTACATTTAATAGTTTAATATATCGCCTCACTCAGATACCTTTGGGTGAGGTAGCGTTTAATAAGGAACTCGTGACGATAAAGCACTAGGCTAGAGTGAATCAGGTCAAAGTGGACATCGACCTCATGGTCCGTAGGAGACTCACAAGAAAAAGTCTCGATTCTACTACCTCCCTCCCCCGTCAGTTGCATCTTGATAGGCGTAAACGGTGGATTAGGATGCCGTTTTTGGGGAAGTTTTCTTCGGAGTTGAGCCGTGTCCTCCGTCCCTTTGGTTTCCGGCCGGCGTTTTATAGTACCAATACGGTGAAGAGCCTTTTGGTCAAGTTGAAGGATCCGATACCGATGGCCGAGAGAGAGGGTGTTTATAGGGTGGCCTGTGGTGATTGCATGAGTGTGTACATAGGGATGACTAGCCGTCAATTCAAAATTAGAGTTGATGAACCCAGGAAAGCCTGGGAAAAAAGAAAAGTAGGGGAGTCGGCGTTTGCCGACCACTTAATTGAATGTGGTCATAGCCTCAAAGAGGGATCTGAAGTTCTCCTCCACAGTGAAAAATTTTATTTTAGGCGCTTAGCTTTAGAGGAAATTGAAATTGATCGTCACCGAAATATTAAAGACATTACCGTGGTGAACAGGTACATTCCTGAGGAGGGATTGATTGAATTAGTCTATGAGAATGATTCACATTTCGATGACTCGTTGGTTCAGTCATGACCTCCTCGTTCGTTGTTACTCGTTCTTGTTGGTGTTGTGTTCAGTCGCTTTCTATACCGTGAGATTGGCTGTTTAGCCGAAAGCGCTCGGTTTGTTTGTTTTATTGCGGTTCTAGTATTTGTGTTCTTTACTCTCCGCGAGTATATTTCTCTATGATGGATGACCGTAAAATTAAAAAACGCATTGATCCCATAAACCTATTTTGGTGCTTCGCAGAATTTTTCAACTATTTTATTCAGATTCAGCGCCAAATTTTATCTCAGAATCGAGAAAAACATTGAAGATTAGGCGATTTTATCATTTTGGGTAAATTTCGACCCTCTTCGGGCCCATAAACCCGTTTTGGTGCTTCGCAGAATTTTTTAACGATCTTATTCACATTCAGCGCTAATATTTCTCTCGGAAACGAAAAAAACATCGAAGATTAGGCGATTTTATCATTTTGCGGAAATTTTGACCCTTTTTGGGCCCATAAACCCATTTCGGTGCTTCGCAGAATTGTTTAACAGTCTTATTCAGATTCAGGGCTAAATTTTACTCCAGGGTCGGGGAACACTTTGGAGATTACGCGATTTTTTCAATAGGAAAATTGTCTTTCGATAATTCACAACTTTGGGAACCCCTGCTGTGAAATTACGGCACATTTTGGTCCATAACTCGGCTCAGAAAAGTCGTAGAAACTTTGGATGTGGCTCAAATTGAAGATAGAATTGAGATAGAAAATTCGTACATTTAAAGTATACATCTAATGTTTTGCGTTTTCGCGCTACGACAGATTTAGCGCAAACCCCCATATAACTGGTAACATCTTTCTGCCCCACTCTGTATACTAAACTAGCCTGAAACACCTTCTATCATATATAGCTCGAGGAAAATATTTTTCTGTCCCCCTCCTATCATACATAGCCCGGAGGTAAAAATTTTTCCAAGTCCCACGTTTTGCCTCCGGTGACCGGCACCCGTCATTTTTCTTCAAAGTATCCTCCGATAAAACAGATTCCCCGTTAATAAATACTAATCAAACTAGATATTTTTAGAATGAGCAGTAAGATTCAGTGAATGAAGTCTATCACCATCACGTCACATCAAACTGATAACAGACCTAACCTACCCATAATCTAATAAGGAAACACAAATTTTATTTTATTAGCAGGGAACCCGCTATCCCTTTTGTTGGGGGTACTTTCAGGAAGTTTTCGTCCGCGAGCGGCCCAAAGTTGATGACTTGACGGAGAGGGGGAGGGGCGTAGAGAAATTTTGACTCTCGAGCTACATATGATAGGAGGGGGACTTGGAAAAAACTACGGCTTCCTTAACGAAGTTGAACGAGGAACGCAGGGAACCTGCTTTATGAGTCATATGGAATTTGGTATTGAGAATTCAAGGAAACCTAGACCTGGAAAAAGCTAGTATAAAGAAGACCTAGACCTACTATAAGCCTAGTTCGAGAGTCTAAATTTTTCTCGAATCTCGAGCTATATATGATAGGAGGGGGACTGAGAAACAATGTATGGGTAGAGGGTCGAAATTTTTTAAAGTTTTTTGCCGGACGGAGTACGGCGCCCGGCAAACTTTTCAAAAAAAAAACCATAAAACAGGTTCCCTGTTAAAATTTCGACTCTCGAGCTATACATACGTATATGGTAGGATAGGAACTTAAAAAAATTCCAACTTCCGAGTGACATGTAGTCACATTTACGTGGAACGAACTCTCGTGTAGGTCAGGCAGGTTTAACGGCGAATATCGCATCGCGTTAGTATTGGTGTAGGTACGAGATAGTAAAATTCACCGTCGTGCATCCAAACTATCTCCTAGTCTACCGACGCGTAGCAAACGTTTTTCATTCTTCTCCTTCTTGTCCATCCTTATCGATAGTCTATCCTTATTTCTCTTTCTCTCCCACTGTCTCGGACCTATCGCAATCTAAAGCGAAGCGAGTATATACAAGTGAATTTTTTTTTTCAGGTTTGGTTCACCGGTGCACTTCTGGGTTCATCAGGGAATCAGTGAATGGTCTAACAGTCTACATCGAAGAATGCAATTTTTTGATGCTGACGAAAAGCTTGTATAAGCGCGATTTCAAAGTACTCCGTTTTGATAGATGTGCCGCTAAGGAGGTAGGAGCTATAAATTCAGGTCCTGAATATTCTGCCGACGAGGTCCGATAGGGATGTTTTTAGAGCGAAAGCATACTCAATTCGATACTACAGTATGTTACTTGAATAGAATTATTAGTTTTTGAGGATCAAATAGCTACCAACGTAAACTTTATGTTAACGATCTGAAATCGCCAAAAATGGATGTCGTACCTAAAGTCCGTTCGAAAGTATTTATTCGTGCGTAACCTCATTGTGGGACATCAGTCTGAGTGAAAGGTTCTGTGTCCAGAATCTCAGTATAATTTCTCCGGCTATACGTGGTACCGTATAGTCCGTCCTGCTTGAGTTTAGAGGATATTTATCGAGTGGGTGGATTCGAGTTGCAGGAGGACGATTTTGACAACTGTCTGCCCTTATACTTTTACATCAGTGTCGACGAGATGATAAACGGACCAAAGTCACCATGATTTGAATTAGCTGTAACTTCGAAAAATCAGGTTTGTTATACTGAACTTTATTATTAACTAGCCGCTTGCGGCAACCGGCAGCCTCGCGCTACGCGCTCGTAGTGACGGGCTCGTTATTCTAAACTTACAGCGCGCCTGAAAGCCTCGCTCTACGCGCTCGCGGTTTTATAGTGATGGGCTCGCACTTCGCGCTCGCCGATTTGTGGTAACAGACTGGCGCTTTGCGCTCGCTGATTTGGGACGACGGTCTACAGAACAGAGCGAATTTTCATTCCAACTTTTCATAGTTTTCACAGTACTAAGGTCTCATACACAATACACACACACACACAGTTCAGAACTAAGCCTTCACAGCGCCAGGCGCTGGCATATCATTCTGTCCTACTCCTATACATCTGTCTCAGTCCTTAATCTGTCAACAGCAAGACTTGGGTTTCTCCTACTCAATAACAATAATATATTATTCTTTTTCATAAATTCTCTAAAACCCCACCAAATCTCATTATGGCCATATTTTAATTTCAATGAAATTTTCTTCATTAGATATCTACCGGTATCAAATAATTTGATTGATGAATACCTAGAATAGAGCAGATATCATTTCAAGCGGTTCTGTATTCATAATTTAAACCACAATTCTATCTAACTGCGTATATTTGCCATGGGTGTTCCTTGAAATCTTGAATCCAGTGAAGTCGAGAATTGATATATGCTATTTTATTTTTCATCTATCAGTATTGCATAATTCGAATTGATAAATAAATTAGATCAGATATCATGGCTAGCCAGATATCATTCCATGCGATCGAAGATCACATTCTGTATTTGAGGAGTTATCTGTCAAAAGGGCACCTGTGAGCGATAGTTGATTTTCAAAATATGTCTTTGAAGTTTCATGTTCAGATTACTCATTCCACATTCATTATATCAAAAAATCTATAATAACAGAAAATATTTTGCGTGTTTTCATCTTTACAGATCACTAATTATTTTTCAAATTGATCGACAAATGAATCTGGGACAATCCCATAAAGATGTGTACCTCGAGTGCCCTTTTTATGGAGATGGGGTTGAGTGACCATAAGCGTACATGTAATTTTTCGTTTTTTCAAAATTTTGTATATTGATAGGAAACGGTTCGTGAATTCAAAAATGTGGATATCCACAAAAAGGGCACCCCTTTGACGGGCGCCCTTTTGACAGATAACTCCTCATTTATAATTCGAACCACAATTCTATTTATGCAATGGATCAAAAACACATCGAACTGCTCGCTACCTCTTTTTAAACTCTTTCTCCGGTTAATGAGTAATGGTCCACTCGCGCTTGTCAGTCTTTTCATACGATCGACTTCACTCACAGAAGAAAACAGAATACTAGGGAAATATTTTGTATTGGTGTTCTCATGAAATCTCGAGTTCAACTTTTGGCTACCTAGGCCTAATTCTACTTCGTTCCAAATTTCATAATTCACGAAAAACCGAAGCTAGATGCCATCAAGCGAATCAATAATACCCAATAAAATATCTAGGTACGTCTTCCGATATTATGGAACAATTTTCAGTTGCGTTTCGTTATTACCTACTTCTGAAATAAATCTCATCGTTTCTTAATTCAGTTCTCTTTCGATTTCAAACAGTATCGCACTGAAACAGCAGAATGATAATACGAAACAGAGGATGATGATATAATAGATCACGTTCTGTATTCATAATTCGAACCACGATTCTATTTATGCAATCGATCAAAAATACACCGAACTACTTTCTATTTCTCCGATCGACTTTCCTCACAAAACGAAACAGAAAACCAGGGCATTTATTTCGTATATATGGGTATTCTCAGGAAATCTTGAGTTGAACTTTTCGCTACCTAGTTCTACTTTGTTCCAAATTTCATGATTCACGAAAAGCCGAAGCTAGATACGATCATGAATAAATAATACGCACTAAAATATCTACGTCGTCCGATATTATCGGACAATTTGGAATTTCGTTTCGTTATTAATTTTTTCTGAAATAAATCTCATCGTTTGGTTTCTCAGTTCAGTCGCATGTTCTCTCCCAACTACCGATTTCGAACGCCGAGTGATAATAATATAGGATGATGATAATAAAACTTTTCTAGACCAATAAGAATAAAGCATCAACTACGGCGATGGCTGTCTGATAGCACCCCTTATGTTCCCACGTTGAAGATTACTGATTACACCGACCGACGTATACGCAATGTTTACAAAGTGTGCTTTATTATATAGGATGATGATTATTAATGATAGATCGATGAATTCCCTTTGCTGCCTTTGTATACGGCTGTGTCGTAGGCATGTGCTAGTTTTGGCTATATTGGATAATAATAATAACAATGTGAATATCTATCCGTACTTCGATGTGTTCG
Source organism: Aspidiotus rigidus (assembly GCA_035079385.1). Classification (NCBI taxonomy): domain Eukaryota; kingdom Metazoa; phylum Arthropoda; class Insecta; order Hemiptera; family Diaspididae; genus Aspidiotus; species Aspidiotus rigidus. The sequence continues at coordinate 6,771,652 of JAVHKY010000052.1, forward strand.
AATCTTTTCTTTTTTGTCGACGAGTATCGATTAGATTTCTTTTTCAGCGAATTCTCAAGCCCTAACGAATTCGACGCGAAGGTGATTATACAGAAAGGTATTACTATGGTCTGCAAGTTATCAGCGAATAAACCCTTTCGGCCCCTATTTCTAAATTTATTCTAGGTAGCCCATAGTCCCATTTCCTCTCTAGGCACTACCGACTGACTTGTGCAGTCTCCGTTTACTTTCAGGTTTTTCAGAGTGCTCGTTCATAGCCTACATCGAACGAGCGGAGATTATGTTTATTGAATCTTATTTTTCAACAAAAAGTAGGCTCTTAGCTACTAGATTTATGAATTATTACGACGAACTATTCGTTCTGTTTGACGGGTAAGTAGAGCCTGTATCTGACGACAACGCTAATCTCAATTATCAAGATATTTCGTACAGCTTACGTGATCTCAGAAAGTGGATGAAAAACTGACCGTGGTCTATCTTCAGTTACTCATGCCCTCAGAAAGATGTATTCATGCTCATTGGCCACGATTGAGCTATTTAGATCCGGTCCTCTCGGGTTGATCGGGTTGAGGGGATTCGAGGTAGGAGTCGATTACATTTGGATGGTGATTGTGATTAATTCTAAGATTAGATTTAGTTACAACTTTTCGATGGAGTACGAACTTTTGTCTGTCTCACCTCCCCTGTTAGAATCGTGTCAACAATGTTCCATGAAGTTAATGTCAAGACTTATGTGGCTCGGGAGTCTGGTTGAAGCGTGGAGTACGTAACACGTTTACTCGCGTGTACGTTGATAAAATTGCGATTGTCGATAAAACACTTATATTCACGATCGAACCTGAAAACCTAGGTTTTTTACAATTCAAACTCACAAGTGAGCAAATCTGTGCGTGTGATCTTTGTGGTATCGTATACTTGTGTATAAAAGTGCGTATAATTAAACAGTGCTAATCCGTGCTGAACCACCTAACACCATGAACGAGGAAATGAAGAAAGCATTCGAAAAGTTGTCCGAAGATATTCGCGGAATTAAAGCAACCTGCAACGAAATAGGGGAAATAAAGAAGATGTGTGAAGGGACTAGAGCAATGGTCGAGGGAATTTCAGAAGACGTAGAGTACCTAAAATACGAAAACGAATACAACAAAACAGATATAGCTCAACTAACTAGCGAAAATCGAGAGCTAAAAGCGAGATTAGATGCACTCGAACAGTACGGCACGAAAAGCAATCTAATAATACACGGCGTTCCCCTAAAAGAGGAGGAGAACCTCAGAGAGGTGGTCAAGACGATAGCAGAAAAATTGGAGGTTGAGATGGAGGGAAGAGAAATTGCGGCTGCACACCGGTTGCCAGCCAAAAAGAACAAAGATAGGCCACCGATCATCGTTCGATTTAATAATCTTGACTGCCGAAATCATCCGATAAGAAAAACAAAAACAGCTCGCCCGGAAGGGAAGCTGTTTGGATTCGACCCGTCGCACCCGATCTACGTGGATGAACACTGGTCCAATGAAACTCGAAAATTGTGGATGGAGGCGAAGAGCATGCAAGAGAAAGGACTGGTGTATGCAGTCTCATGTCGAGACGGGAAAGTCAAGGTCAAAAAAACTGAATCGAGCCAAGGAGAAAGAATCTTCAATAGAGAGCAGCTGAGGAAGTACGGAAGGTCAATGGAGGAATTTCACCACAGAAGTCACCACCACAACGCTGTCGTAAACGAAACACCGAACCGAAGCAAGCGGAACGTTGAAGAACGTAGCCCAGAAAACTCCACACAGAACGGGAACGCGAGTAAGATCCGAGCAACAAACAACGAGCCAAAGTTTAGGAAGAATAATATTGCATATGGAGGTCACACGCAAACCACTTTAGACAAATATAAACGCTACTAATGTAAAACGCCGGGCTCCGCCTCCCCAAGCCGAAATCAGCCATCGTGGGGAGTTGAGGCTGATGACCCCCAGAAAGGGCGAGAAGAGTTCAAAGAAGTATTTAAAAGGAGAAGAAGAGAAAAAAACAGGTTAGAAATAGAACTTTTATATTATAATACAAGGGGACTGGCAAGAGAAGAAAGAATAATAGAATTAGAAGAAGCGTTGAAAAAAGTGAAATGGGACATAGTAGGACTATCGGAAATCAGAAGATTGGGGAATGAGCTAACTCAGAGGAAAAATGGAAACTATCTGTATTATAATGGTGAAACCAAAGGATACAAAGGCGTAGGCTTTCTCATCAATGGGAGAGTGTGGGAAAAAGTCAGAGAGATAAAACAGGTGTGCGAAAGAATATTGGAGACCCTATGACAGGAAAAGATCAAGAGGGAGGCCACCGACAAGATGGAGGGACGAAATAGAAATAAATCTAGGGATAGGATGGGGAAGACTCACCGAAGACAGGGAAAGATGGCGGATGATTGGAGAGGCGTATGCCCGGCTATAACTGTAATTTTGCATAATAATCATTTGTAAATGGATGGCGTTATTTGTAGGTACATACCGACGGCTAAAGCGTTATTTGTAGGTACACAAAAGTTGGTAAAATTCAAAGTAAAATTTTTGCGAATGTATTTGAATAGTGAAATATAAGTCAAAGGTACAGCTAAATTATACAGTAGTTATTATGTACTCTTAGGAACAATTTTCACACTCTTCAAAACATGCTTCGTGAACTGGTGCCATACAACAATCTGTCAGCATCACCCCTTCTTCACCTATGCTGATGGACAAACCGCAGACTGGGCATTCAAGATGGAGGACGTCATCAGTTCCTTTACGGCATATACGTTTAGTGCCTCTCTTCGTAACATTAGCTGCTTTACGTTTTTGTCCTCGGCGGTCATCTGATGCTCCTTTTCTGTCAGACCTAGTTCTGTTGAAAGATAACTGTCTGTCGGTACGTTTTGGTCGTCCTTGTGACTTAAGTTTCGAGCGGAAGGTCAAATTGCCAAATTTGTTCTGTCCCGAGGAAGTCGCAGGTAAGAGACTGTCTTGAGTATTAGGTAGAAGACTGTGTGGAGTGAGAGTATCTTCGTCCTCAAATTAATGGTCCACTCTTGGTCCATTCGTCAGTTGTTTGGAAGCTCCCAGTGTGACATCACAAACAGAACCTGTTCTCTCCCTGTGCCTACGTACTGTATCTACATAATGTCTGCAGGTAGATATTTCGTACATGTTCGTACAAAATTAAAACACTTCACTCATACTCCTTCTGCTTTTAACATGTTCTCTGTACCTACAAATAACGCCCTAGCCGTCGGTACGTACCTACAAATAACGATTTAGCCGTCGGTACAGTGTACCTACAAATAATCACATCGTTTGTAAATAGAAAGGCAATAAAAACGCTATTATTATTATTATGATTATGTGGCTCGTATGCTTCTACTCATACCTTGCTATATCACACGAGCTATAAATGATAGGAGGGGGACTTAGAAGATCCCGCTGCCATTTTTTCTCAACAATGTTGATATTATTTATATTTGGAACGATGTTCAGATTTATCACCTATAATGAACAATAAAATATGTAACCGCGAATGAAAAAACGTGCCTTGACAGCAAAATGCTTCTTTCTCGAGAAGAAAAAACAAACTTCCCAATTCCAAAAAAAAAAAATTGAAAAAAAAAAAAGAAAGACGGCAATGTTTTTATTTCCTGAGACACCTCTAATCAACTACACTACACAACAACAAAAAAAAAATTTTAAAATGCAAGAACGAAATTAGACGTTTCTATATGTATTTTCGACGATGATCACGATGCCGTTGGTCGTTTTTCAAAATTGGCTCTGGTTATCGAGAAATGAACATATCAAGTTCCCGCGAATCGTAGCGACGCGCAGTGTATGTTCTCGTACTCGCAAAATTCGATAGCTGGGTAACATACACTGCGCGTCGCTACGATTCGCGGGAACTTAATATGTTCATTCCTCATTAACCAGAGCCAATTTTGAAAAACGGCCAACGGCATCGTGATCAGCGTCGAAAATACTTTTAGAATTGAATAATTTCGTTCATTCATTTTGCAATCTTTTTATTTTGTTGTGTAGTGTTATGTATAATATGTTACAGGCAAATCGTTTAAGTCTGACTTTTCATGAAATGCAAAGCCATTTTAGGCAAATCGTAAAATAGTTATAAAAATATTATATGATTGGACTAGGCATTTCATGAAGTGTCCTAGTCTCATATGATCTGCCTAATGAAGGTTAGGCAAATCATGAAATGAAATGGATGTAATTTATAATATTATGTATAATACAGCTCAGAAATGCGATCTTTTAGATAACTACAGTTATTCATTATGACATTTTATTGGCAACAGGCCATTGAAATACAATACTCGAATGAACAACGAAAAAAAAATATATTGTAATTTTGAATTAGAAAAAAATATAAAAGAAGGGGGGGGCATTGCAGGGTAATCATATGCATTAAGGGAAATTTCAATTTAAACAAAGAACAAATAAAACTGAATCGTCATAAATCAAAATCATAAAAAATAGTTATCACCTCCTCATAATTATGAAGTTTCAAAATTGAAACTAGTCCATTTATTTGTACATGGCGTGCTATTATGGCATTTGCTGTTGCACAATATATTATTTCGTCTGCACGCGCATCGCTTCCTTTCACATTCCTTTAAACATGAACAAAAAACAAACCCTTGACCGTGGCCCCCTGTCTTCTTGGAGTTTTCAGTTGCAGCTGAGCGTAAGGAGACAGTATTTGAAGGAATATCTATTGCGTCGAAAAACCTTTCACTACAAATAGAAAATTGGGATGGCGCGTACAGCTGGGCTAATCGTCCGCTCTCGGTACCCAGTTCATAAAAATCGTCCTCCGTCTTCCTCATAACTCTCGCCAGAATCAACCTTCCATCTAATTTGCTGCGGTCAACATCAGGTACTGGCACGCGTACCGTCGCACCCTCATCCAGCTCGGGAAACTTTCGATCGGACCCTCATTTCATGCGTTTTGCTTGTTGAAGGCGGCCATTCTTTGCGTCCTCACGCTCTTGTTCTACCTATCAAAATTTTTCATCACGTCACCTTCTTGGTCTTCCGGGACTGGATGAATTTTCACAGCTAGGAGTAGGCAGTGATTCATTCTCTTCGCACTATGCAGGTTCATTCACATCTAAATTATGATACTACTCGATGAATTATTTTGCACTGATATTTGTCAACATGAATAAAACACGACAAATGTGTCCGAATAATGGCCTCAAGAGATGACAAGTTTTTCCTTCTTGAAGGTATTTCATTGCATCTAGAAACCTTGAAAACGGTGATTTCTTGTCTTCAAAGTAATATTCTTAGTATTCTGTTTATTTATTCTTCAAAATCAGCCATTTCATGAAATGCCTGAAGAGTGCTTGACATTTTATGGAATGGCTGAAAATTGTCAGTCACTTCATGAAATGTCAACCCAATAAATCAAGATTTTGGCATTTCATAAAATGTCCAGGCGTTTCATGAAATGTTACGACGAATTTACATCAATGCTGAATCCGAGGACTCGGCAACAAAATTGCCTAATCTGTGAACTCAGCAATCACTTTGCCGAATATGTGTATTCCGCACAAGCCAATCAGAACGCATTTAGTCAACAACTGAACATATGAGAGTATGAAGAGGTAGAGACGAGATATTTTCCAAGAAATGAAATCCGTCTATAGGAAACCGTAACACTTGTAGCCGCGAATCAGTCGCCCTGTCAATCATTACTTCAAAAAACGAACAAAAAGAAATCCAAGGTAGTTTCGAGCAGGCATAGTTGATAACTTTTGGTGCAAACAATGGAATCGTTAACTCGGCCAGCCTGACATTCAAGCTCTCGGAGTCGGCAATGCGGACCAGATTCTGGCCAACGTTGCTAACGTTTTAAAGAAATGGTCTACTACTTATATAACCTTCATAAACTGAGTATGTCGTCAAGTTTGTAAGAGAAGTTACCTACAGTATCACACTATTTTAAAAGTATAGTTTAGAAGCATCCAACAAGTTTGAGTTCAGATAATGAGAGAAAAAAAACGAGGAAGAGATACAAATATCGCATTATCTGCTCGACAACTAATCGTGAAATTTGAAACTTAGAGCAGAGTTGTTAATAAATGAACTTTATTCAAATCAGGCAGCGCTAGCGCTGTGCAGTAACGGCAAGAAATTTCAGGAGATAATAAAAACTACGCCTGTGTATGAAAGAAAAAAAGAAAAAACCCTCACGCGGTCGCGTGAGTAGTACACGACTTTTCTTCTCACTTTGCAAATATCATTGAGAGGATCACCCCCTCTCTTCACATCAATGGTCGCGAAATACCAATGACCTGTCAATCATACCAAATATTTGTAGAATGAACAATAAAACTCAGTTCGTAAATTCCATCATTATGACGTAACATCAACTGATAACAGAGTAAAAATAACTATAATCCAATAAGGAAACCTCAATATTGTTTTAGTTTAAGCTAGGAGTCATCTAAAACCTACGAGACGTGTCCAGAAAATTCACTCTTCCTCCCCCTGCCCACATTGCTACGGGGCTTTAACAGTTGTTTCTGCGATCTTTGCAAATTGATATTTCGATGACTCCCAATCTGATTAACTGTAACCTACAGAATCGTATTCACTCAATTGGAAACGCGCTGAAGAATTACTATCAATTATTAATTAGTTGGTGCCCATCAAGATATGAGACTATAATAACTTATCTAAGTCTCGAAAAACGACAGCTTCCTTACCAAAGTTAAACGAGGAACGCAGGGAACCTGTTTTATGAGTCATATGGGATTTGATATTGAGAATTCAAGGAAGCCTAGACCTAGATAAAGCTAGTATAAAGAAGGCCTAGATCTACGATAAGACTAGTATAATATAGTTGAGAGTCTAAATTTTTCTCAAATCTCGAGCTATATATGATAGAAGGGGGACTTGGAAAAATTTCTATCACATACAGCTCGAGAGTCGAAAGTTGTCCAAGTCCCCCTCCTATCATATATAGTTCGAGAGTTGAAATTTTTCCAAGCCCCTCTCCTATCATGGCTCGAGAGTCCAAATTTTTCTAAATTTCTCGTTGGGCGGCGCACGGCAAATTTTCCAAAAAGCCCCCCATAGAACAGGTTCCCTGTTAAAAATCCATCAAGTAGTTTTTGGAGATCCGCGGACAAAAAAAATTTATTTAAGCCTAAATATAGGCCTATATGTACAAAGAAACCTGATTCTTTTCAGGCTGAAAGTAATATAGGGCCTCCAACGCGTCGAGAAAGATCACTGCTTCGTCCCCATGTCAACCTTGCTACAGATGTAATACCTCACTTTTCGAGCTTGAAAAGTTGGTTAAAAAAAGAGCTTTACAATTCTTTTTCCCGATACGTTATTCATAGCTTAGTATTAGTTCAGTATACTGTATATTAGGTTGAGTTTCTCAATTCCTTATCACCTCCGATTCCTGGAATCTCTTAATGCTATCTCCAGCTGATATCCCTCACATGCACTCATAAATTGTAATCACGCTATCATCACCATTTTCTATGCAAACTCCATCCCAAGATTCTCCATCTGGAAATCCAGCTACAAGGAGATACCGAAAAACGAAAAAAATCGATGATGAAGCCAATGAAGTAACCAATCGCCCATCAGTCAACCCCTCATTCCTTCCCTCACGCTCCAACATTTCCAAACGTATTACTAAAAAATATATCGCACCTGAGTCTGTGTTCACTCGTTAGTCTAACCTCAAATCTCACTCAAAGAAGCCAGTACAAATTGAAAATGATATTACAATACCATCTCCTGAGACACCTCAAATCGACTATGAACCACTACCAATTATGCATACATGAAAAAATGACGTATTAGTCAATAATTAATATGAAGTCACCAAAGTAGTCTCGCAGCACACCCTCTTGATGAAGACTAAAAATTGTATTCAATCATTCAAACTCAAGGTTTTCACTACTAAGTATGACTAATAATAATGAAAAAATGAACAACCTCCCCCCCCCCTTCCCAATTACCACTAACCGTTCAAAAACAAATTCAACAAAACAAATAGAATTAAGATAACGCAAAATTCAAGGCTCTAGGGACGTGAGAAGCGAGATACAAGGGTACTAAATTTGAATGAAATATCGAAAATAAAATTCAATGAACCCTTGATCAAGAATGAACCAAGAATGAACCTGTTGAATAATAAAAGATTCTTTATCACAATACAGATACTGATAACAAAAGTGGTAAAAGGATAGGAAAACCCGCTTCTCGTAACGTAAGCAGCTACTCGTAATGGTGAGAAATTTTTCGGAAAAGTGAAAATTTTTCGAAAACTACTCATCCGATTCTCAAAAAAATTGCAGGTGCACATCTTCAGATATAATACCACAATATGTCCAAGTTACAAAAAAATCTATCGGGTAGTTTTGGAGGAGTTTCACAAACAATATGGAATTTTTGACGATTCTGGGGGTGAATAAAGCACTTTTTGGCAATTTTTGACGAATTTATACTTGGCGATTTTTTTGCACTTTCTGAACTAAAGTTTGACGCTTTGACTTGCAAAAAATTCAGTAATACTGGCTTTTGCTTTTGTCCGAAGGGCATGAGATTGCTTCAGCCAGAACTGTTACAGGCTGGATCCGGATCCTCATTCCCAATGTGCGCTTGCATAGAGCGGCGTTCGTAGAATAGGGACACGAACAAGTCGACTCGTCTCCATTGGTATCCAAAACCACTTTGTGAACACAGTGGCGCTCAAAATCAGATAATGGGCTCTGCAAATGATCATTGAGGATATGTGGTATAATATTTTCTTGACTTGCTGTAGAACTGACGTGGAAAATCCGAGAATTGAAAGAGGCGGATCGTTCATCTTGCAGGACTTCCTTTTCCAGCATAGCCCATTGGCATACTGCCATCCAAATAGATCCTAAGGAGATGGTTTTGCAAACAATGATGCAATTCTTGTATAATAGATTCCTAACTCGCAATCAGAAGATAAGATTTACTTTGTTTGTTGATTTTCACTCCCTCTTTTTTGGAATTACACCTTCATGTAGCAACGTATTTATTACTGCTGACTCTTATTGTTTCATCTTCATTGTATCATCGTTATATCTGTATATTTTGACGTTATAAAAACATTTTTCACAACACCATGTTAATGAAAGATGACGGAAAACGACGTTTGCCACACCTCATTTTCGCGTGAAAGGTGTTGTGTTCCTGTGCTTGCGTGTGATGCTCCAGGAATCAATAGGCCAAGTGTACTTACATTCCGCGCCTGTAATGAGGAGCGGAAAGCCACAACTTTCCGCGTCCCAAGAACACGAAACTGAAGTATTGAATTAATTGAGTTCTATATTCAAGAAAGAACATAGAAACACGTGGACGATAGAAAAAAAATGTTTTTAATACATATATAATAACTCGCGAAGTACGAATGAAAAGATCAAAACGACCGGAGGAATGAGTTTTTAATTGTTCTAAACTAATTCCAAAACAAGTCGTTTCATGAACGACAGCGGTAGCGAGTGCCGCTAAGCTATGAAGAATGAACAGTGAATGACAGAGGAAAGACAAACGAGGATGAAGGCGATAAACGATAGGACTAAACAAAACCTCCTATAGTTAGAAGCCATGAACGTAGAAAGGCAACACCGCATTCGGCCCACGCATTTACATGTAAAACACCTCTCTCATGAAAAAATCGAGTTGACCCTTATTTAAAAGAAATTTCACAAGCTACAACTTTTGTTCTTTTCGATTTTTTCAAAAACTTAATATTTTCTTAAGAAACAGACGCTCAAAGAGTTTCTCCCCATAAGAGCAATGTAAAAGTCGGCCCACGGTTGTGCAGTTGCCAATTTTACGTTCATGGCTTCTAACTATAGGAGGCTTTGGCCTAAAAGATAAGAAGTGATTCGGAAGAATGACGGATGAATCTTACATCCCCCTTCCCCACACGTTTAAGAGCAGAAAGGCGAGTAAAGATTCAATAAGTAAAAGGAGGAGAAGGTACATTTATAATGGTTTACGAATTAATTTACTACAGTGATAAATACGTTTAGAAAATGGTCCAGTACGATTGAGATCTATTTCAAAAATATGATCGGACAGCTTCTTAGAAATTCTAAAAGGACCTATTCTAACTTTGTCGAGTTTTTCTCGATTCAATTTATTACCATTATCAATAAACACAATATCGTTTACAGAAAACTGTTCTAAGGTTTTTGTTTTATCAAAACGTTTCTTATTGTACTCGTGAGATTTAATCGAGTTTTGTAAAGCTAACTCCCTGTCAGCGGTAAGATTAGGTGGACCACAGAGGAGATCAGGAACAAGATTTTTAGAATGACCAAAAAGAAGGTAAGAAGGAGGAAAAGTGGTGACGCTATGCGATGAATTATTATACTCGGAAACACACTCGTGAGCAAGAGTAGACCAAGCTCTGGAAGATGAAGGATTTTCATTACGTTTGCATCGAATACGATTAACTAATGTCTGTCCGAGTCTTTCGTTCAAACCATTAGAAAATGCGCAATCTACTGCCGCGAACAAATGATAAATCCCGGCAGATTGACAGAACGACTGGAATTCATCGGATGAGAGCCCACCATACTGGTCGGTCAGAAGCGTGCTTATAGGGTGATGCTTATGGACTGAATCAATAAGTGAGGTAATCTCGCGAGAGGATTGGCCTTTAGAACATTGGACAAAGGCGTAACGGGTAAAATGATCGACAAGGATGTGAAAATATTTTTTTGGAGAACGACGGCCTCCTAAACCACCGACGGTGTCCAGGGACATAATTTGAAAAGGACGCGTTGCGGGACCTAGGAACCCTAACCGACCGCTGCGACGAGGGCGACGAGTTTTGTTTTCAATACATATGATACATTGTTTACAAACATCATGAATAATACGCGACATTCCGCGAAAATAAAAGTTTTTACGCATAATTAGTCTAACATGTTTCTTACCAACATGACCATATTTCTCGTGTACACCGAGTGCTAATTTTTATCCAAAAACAGGATCAATTACAATATACGGTTTATTTTTGAATTTACGAAAAATTATTCCGTTATTTACATCATCAGTATCTATGCGGTTAACAGATCGCTGGCTATCACGAATGTCGTCAAGAGTTAAGAAATTAAAGGATCGGAGAATAGGAGGCTCGGGGATATCGTCCGCTTGAGGATCGAGCACCGGGTTTCTAGACAAACAATCTGCCTCAGAATTAAAAGACCCGAAGCGATACAAAACCTCGAAGTCGAACTGAAGAAGTTCGTGCGCAAGATCGCCGAGTTCTTCATCAGTTCGAGCTTTTAGGTTGAGATGTTCTAAAGGCTTATGATCGGTAATCACCGTGAAGTGACGTCCGATCAGCCAATATTTCCAAAAACGAACTGCCTCCTTAATCGCTAATGCCTATGTAGATCGCTTTTTTCTTCCTCCGACCTTCTGACAACTTTTTTGAGAAATAAGCGACGGGCTTCTCAATCCCGTCCTCTTATTTCTGCTTTAAGACAGCGCCAATCCCCACACCACTGGCATCGGTGTATATGGAGATAGGTTTTGTCCGATCAAAGATTCCTAAAATCGGAGCAGAAGTGAGAAGACTTTTAACAGTATTAAAAGAGGCTTGACACTGAGAAGACCAGGAAAACGAGACATTTTTAGGGTCGGCGCAGGCGCTAGCCAACCGTATTGTAATCACTTTTTTCTTCTTCTTCTTCTTCGTCTTCGGCTCAGTTAAGACGCTGACGTCATGGTCGAGTGAGCCGTATGCTGTACAGTCTTGAGTCTTTGGCTCTTGGCGTGTTATCATTGCATTTTGCGTTTCGATTGTATTCAACTGTTGTAATGGGTCGTAGGAATCACATAGGAACGGAACAATAAAAATAGTAGCCTCTTTATTATCGAACATTCGAACGTTCGCAATAATAAATTTGATATGTTCAAATTGCAAGTTTATTTCATTTTAATGATTAGGTTCAGATGACTACGAATGGAACCAAACGTCTTATTGCGATGGAAAAGAATGAGAGTGATGAAATATGAATTCTTGAAATTGGTCTAAATAATGTGAATGGTGAAGCGGTAGGTAGAGCAAAATATGAAATGAATGATCGTTGGTCGGTATCTAATTACAATGATTCTATAGTCTCCAATCTGAGTTTGTAGTTTCATTCGATAGAACGTGAAAAGCTAAGTGGAAAGTATGAGGTATGAACAGTTTGAATGAATAATTATCGAAATTTTATTATTTCAACTTGCAGTCTGTGTAAGGTACGTGTATTTAGTTTCTAGTACCGGTTATCGTATGCCTGAGTTAGAAGCCAAATATCATCGAAATCAATATTATTTCGCAATGCAATGTTTACAAAGATGTATTGGAATCGAATTTTTTGGTTTTGACGGAATGTGAATATCGTTATAAGGAGGAGCTTGCTGGAAATACTTCTATAACTTGGTTTGATACACTGTACCTATACGCTAATATGACAGGTATACAGATAGATAGACAAAAGCTGAACATAATTCACAAAGCTTCTTCTATCAATTAATTGTTGGGCGTTTGTTTCTTCTACTATTTTTATGAAATGAGATTGTACTCAAGTGGAGGTTAGGTTAGTCTATTCAATAAAATGTGATTACGAGAGTATTGATGAATAGATTATATATATTTCATCAGAGATTGCTCAGCTCCCAACAAATTAGACGCGAGAAGAACAATTCTACTATCTGCAAGTTATGAAATACAAATGAAACGAGATTTTTTACAATGCGATGGGAAACTGAAATGAATAATTGCGAATAAAAACGTAGAGGGAACAGAATGATTTAAAAGTCGATCATGGATCGCAAATGCGGTAAGTATCCCGGCTTTGTGGTCCACGATTCAATTTTGAATTTTAATTTACCTATACTTAGATCTAAGTACTTTGAAGTGGACTACAAAGGTAGGTAGTATAATAATTACATTGTTGTGTTTTGAGCGGACAAATGAAGTTTGTGGTAGTATTAATTAATCAAGGATTTCAATTCTATGTAATGTTAGGCCTACAATTTGTGTTTCTTATTATTCTTATCTCATGACAAAAATGACAATTGTTGGAAGGGTGTAATATCAGCGTTGTTTGTACTCAACAGTGGTTGCTTCAGGTTATTGCTTATTAATTGTTGAGTGTTAGCTTTTACAAATAGAATCAAAAAGATGTGATGGGAATTCTTAAAAAGGCGGTTCACACAATATGAATGAAATTGAATACAAATGAAAGGGAATGTCTTACAAGCAATGGGAATATGAAATGAATAATTACAAATAAAAAAGTAGGAAATAGGATGATCAAAAATTGATTGTGAATGTGATATCCTAGCTTTGTAATATCAGTCATTCGCCGACCCTCGTAACAGCCCGCCCGCGGGCTGCTTGTTTCTTAATAGATTGTGAAATGGTTCGAGAAGTTGGGCGGAATGAGGGATAAACTTGCGATAGAAGTTAATCTTCCCGAGGAATTGACGAACATTCCGACGTGATTTTGGTATAGGAAATTTATTTATAGCAATTAGGTTATCATTCATGGGTTTTATAAAGTCAGAACCCAATACGTGACCTAAATATTCAATAGTTTTTGAAGCAAATTTGCATTTCTTGAAGCTTAAACGAAAGCCTTCCTCATAAATTGCTTGAAATAACAATTCGATATGTTTGAGGTGCTCATCGAAAGTTTTTGAAAAGATCAAAATGTCATCCAGGTAATTTGCGCAAAAGCTGGAAAATTTACGACGACGTATGATACCCGCTAGAATAGCTTGGAAAGTAGCTGGGGCAGTTTTTAAGCCGAAAGGCATAGATCGCCATTCGTAGAATCCACGCTGGGTAATAAACGCGGTTTTTGGGCGATCCTCTGGGCGAATCGGAATTGACCAAAAGGCCGCGTTTATATCGAAGGCAGAATACCACGAACAGCCTCTACTTTCGGTAATAATTTCGTCAATTAAGGGAAATGGCTGATTTATAGGAACAATCATCCTATTAATTTCCCTATAGTCGCAACACATACGAGTTTTTTCTTTAACTGAGCCCAAACCGACCTTTTTAAATTGCATGGTTACCGGAGAAGCGAAAGGAGAACAACTCTCGGAAATCATGTTATATTTTAAAAGTTCGTTGACCTGACGATCGATCTTGTTTTGGTCTTCGTAGGTACAACGGTAAGGCCTTTTTGCCACAAATTTATTTGTTGATAATTCGATCTTGCATTGATATTTTGTTACATTACCTACATCGAAGGCGTGTTTAGCAAAGACTTGACTATTGTTAAGAATTAACTTTTTAACTTTATCTTTTTCTGCCGGCTTCAAGTGTGAAATTTTGTCTTCCAACTTTTCAATATTAAGAAAGTTAAATTCAGGTACGTTAATATTTTGTGCCGGAAAATTTTGATTGTTTACCTGCGATAGTTTTAGATTCTCGTCTAATCTCAGTTTAAAAATTGGAATTAAATCGAGACCCAACACCAGGTCGTGATTAGTGAATTTTGCATCTAAGACTGAGACTAAAACTTCATGGGTTAGGTTCCCTATCGTTAACGTAATAATAGTATAACCTAACAACTGACCCACTCCGCTCATTGTGTTGAAATTGCCTGGCTTTTTTAAATACGCCACGTTCTTGATTTTTTTGAGAAAATTGAACGTGACAGCCGAGGTATTTGACCCCGGATCATAAAGAGATTTTCCTTTAAAATCGCCGCAGGCAAAGTCTACCAGAATGAACGGAGTGCTTACTCGTTTTTTGACTGCTCGTCAATACGATTGAGAAAATCAATATCTAAATTATTCATCTCTGGTTTACCTGACTTAGGATTATTTGAGTTCAAATTTACGTTATTTCGGTTTACGTTACGTTTTTGATCATTCGCTTTCGTTAAACAATTAGATTCAGCATGAAAACGTTCGAAACCTTTTTTAGAACAATAACCGCACGGTATACGCGACTTTATCGAAGCAAAAGCATTAGTAGTACTATTTGAACGAGACGATGCGTCGGATTGTGGAAGAACGGATCGAATAGGACGATCGAGAACATTCAGCTTTTTAAATAGTTCGCTAACAGAAGAAATTTCAGTACGATCGAGCTTTTCTTGAACGGCGTACGGTAAATTGGCAGTGATCAGCAAAATTCGCATATCTTCATCCATTCTACGGTGCATATTTATGAGAAGATTCTCTTTCTTGATAGCGTATTCCCTGAGAGATCCAGAGTTATAGCGGAACGAAAGCGCAGAACGAACGTCTGACCAACCTTTTGGTGCGAAGGAATCTAGGAATAAGTTCCGCCAGGTTTCCCATGGTGAATCTTGCAAAGTTTCACGTCGAGAATCGTACCAATCCAATGCGCTGCCCTCTAAAAATAAACGTAACACTTCCCAGTACCTGTCCGTTTGAATGTTCAGTCGAGTGCGTTCCGCCTCAAAAATGTCCAACCATGACGCGGCGTTGGCTTGGCCTTTCCCGAATTTGTTGAGAACCATATCTTTTGTGATTGAGGTTAACGATTTCTTTGTCGATTCAGTCGTGGCTGATTGTGAATCATCCTGATGCCCGACTTGGACTTGAGATTGCGTAGAATTAGACCCGGAATACGTAGTAGAACGAGAAGGAGGTACCCATTGTTCGAGAAGTGTACCTCGAAAGACCGGATTATTGTCGATATCGACATATTTTAGATAGAGCTCCAACGTACCGGTGATATGAACGGTTCGGTATTTTCCACGAGTATCTAATGCCTTCTTTACAAGTTTCACAATCGAAGTAGCAAATAAATCCTCATGAAGGTCGGGACTCTGAAGCTCCGATGGAAATGCGTAAATCGGACCGTCCGGTATGATCTGCATGGTTTTAACATGTATCACAGTACTTTTAAGCGGTGAAGCCTCACTGGCGAAAGTAAACGTAAGGCGATTCGGCATGTCGAACAGTAACGAACTAGCGAAAATTCAGATACGATTTTTCTAAAGCGATTTCAAGTTTTTGTTTTTTTTTTTTGTTAAAAAAAAAATTATGTGAAACACGGATTCTAAACGAAACTATGTTTTGGAATTTATAATAACTCGCGAAGTACGAATGAAAAGATCAAAACGACCGGAGGAATGAGTTTTTATTTGTTCTAAACTAATTCCAAAACAAGTCGTTTCATGAACGACAGCGGTAGCGAGTGCCGCTAAGCTATGAAGAATGAACAGTGAATGACAGAGGAAAGACGAACGAGGATGAAGGCGATAAACGATAGGCCTAAAAGATAAGAAGTGATTCGGAAGAATGAAGGATGAATCTTACACATATACATCAAAAGATTGTTTTTCATTGCTTTTATTTCCTATCGAAAGTGTGATTTTTCATGTAATACTACTGGCAGCACTGATTGTGTGCTAAAATGGTATATTACACTACTGAACAAAAAATATTTTCGCTTGGTCGTTACAATTTTCTGTAATAATCTCGTTTACTTGCTGCGGACCATCACAAATAGGAACGCAAAACTTTGGTGTTGAATACTGCTATGTTGAATGAGTTCTGCAATGGTCCGCGGCAAGTAAACGAGATTATTACAGAAAATTGTGACATCCTAGCGAAAAACGGAGGACGGTACCGGGTTCAGCATTGAAAAATACCTCAGAATCGGATATTCGGATGTGTAATCGTTTCACTTTTTTAATTCTAGATGAACGGAAAATAACGTCGTAACACCCTGTTTTCGCCTTAGTAAATGATGTTTTAACGTTGCAAACTTGTAATAGGGAAAACATGAGCGGTAAGTAGCGGTAAGTAGTCACTTACCGCTCCTGGTTTGACTGAGACGCGGTATGGGAGTACTTACCGCTTCAGTTTGGTGATAGGCTGATAGGGTAATAGTGATTAATGATACAACAGTATAATATTACAGCATACCCACGACAAACGCGTGTACGTTTCATCAGTTTGTATCCTTTGTAATCACTTCGATAGCCTTTTGATTGAAAGTTGATTTCACAGCTCAGTTTCTTTTATTTGTGTCGAGTATTATATTATATATATATAACATGTCGAATATACGACGTGCTCATGACGATTCAATTTTTGATCCTCCGGAACGTGCTGCTGTCGATGAATATTCTGAAGACAAAAGTGATGATGATGACCACGATTGTACTCCGCCAAATCTTATTGAAGCAGCAGATGATGTAAATGGACAATTCTGCCACCAAAATAGAAGCCTCGTTATGAGAGAAAGTATAACGAGTTCCTAAAGTGGAGATCAGATAATAATGTAATCTCATTCTCCGAAAGAACTCTCCTTGCATATTTCTCCTATCTGTCGAGTAAAAATAAACCCTCATCCTTGTGGGCTTATTACTCTATGTTAAAATTGACATTGAAAGTCAATAATGTCAGCATTGATACTTACGCAAAGCTTAACAGCTTCCTAAAACGAAAGAGTGGGGGATATATTTCAACTAAAACCCACGTATTCACTGAAGATGATATGCAGGAATTTCTTTTTGAAGCGCCTGATATCAAGTGGTTAGCCGTAAAAGTGAGTACTCAAATCAATCTCTTTCAAATATTATATGCCTGTAGCATTTCATTAAATTTCTACAGAATATGTGTTTCTTTAGGGTGGTTTATATCTTCGGCATTTTTGGTGCATTATGAAGTGAAGAACTCACAAATGTCAATCCAAAAGATGTTAAGCAATACAATGACATTTTTCATGTCACCATACCGCAAACGAAAACGAAAGTTCCGCGGTCATTCACCATCAATGCTCCCCACTATGATATCGTCGCAAAATACATCGACATCAAGAAAAAACAAAAAATGAAAGAAAATACCCATGAAGATCGTTTTTTCATGAGATACGCAACTGGAAAATACAGTTGTTATCGGGAAAAATAAAATCAGCCATATGCCAAGTGAAATTGCGCAGTATTTAGAATTGCCAAATCCAGATAAATACACAGGTGAATGATGTTATTTACCGTATGTCACAAAAAAATGACTACAAGACTGAAAAACCTTCCTCATTGTTTCAGGACATGCATTTCGCCGAACAGCGGCGACAATTCTTTTTTTTTCAAAACCAGTGCCATTTTCATTACTTTTTTTTCTTTAAAAAAATTCTCCAAATATTTTGTTTATTTCGTAAGTTGTCATCGAAAACGATTATTTCGATCTCATCTTTCTTCATTTTTTCTTCAATTTAGATATCTAAGTTTATATTTGTTCCTCTGTTTTTCATATTATCAATTTGTGAATATTAAACAAAAAATTCAATGAAAAGGTCTAATTTATTTTCTTTATCATCTAGAATTAAAATAGTATACGCTACAGGTTTGGCAAGTATACGATTAAGGAGTGCGCTTACGATTGACTCGTTAATCGTATACTTACCGCTCCTGTAGCGTAATATACTATTTATTGAAAGTGAACAATGACATAAATCAAACTTTGAACTTCATTGCATGTAGCAAACTAACTCTATTGGAACTACTAGTAACTCCCATTATTGCCCTGTTTTCCACGCAGAGGGTAATAATGTCATACTTTTTATCCCGCTTCCTTTCTTATCACCAGATATCAATCTTCCTCTTAGAAGCGATACCTTTTCACTCGCAAAACTGAGGCATAATAATGTCATTTGAGCTCACGTGTAATAAAAAGTAAATACTTTCACATCGAGTGTACTATTTGTTCCTCATTGTCTATGATTTGTTCTATACTCTGATAAGCATGTTATGTTTTATCATAATTATTATTAGTTCTTTATTTTACATACTAAGAAGATATTATTTGTTTTATTTGTTTTGTGTACTCGTCTGGAATAAAAGATATCTCATTAATTGATTAAAAACGAACATTCGATGCATTGGTATAAAAAAGTAATGGACAATACAAGGATCAAATGTGCATTCATAACTCCTACATAATTTGCTCCACTTGCTATGAAGAAGCACACTTTCGATCCTTGTATTGTAAATAACTATTTTAACATTAACATGAAAAGAGAAACTAGCATCATATCACGAAATCATCTGAATGAAAAAATTATTACGTTACATTAAAGAAATCCTACTAAAATAGTATATTTTGCAACTAGTGCAAGAAGAGAGAGATTCGCGAAATTTTGCGGCACGAGCGAAGCGAGTGACGAAAAAATCGCACGAGCGAATCTCGAACTTCTTGCAGAAGTTACAAACTATAATTTTTAGCTTCTCGATTTTCGCAGCATTGACGTCATATTTCTCGTTTACATTTAAACGGTATGTCTAAAAAGTGTGCAAAAATGATCATTTTTGCACTAGAGCAAAAAAGAAGGCTGTAAACGGCATAAATGGATAGAAATTGGTGCATTCGATTTTTGATTCGAATATTTCGCTTCTTGCACTGAAAAGACAGTGTTTACAAATGTGATGCTTTTTGAGCAAGTAACCTAAAAAATAAGTTGTATGTAATGGCATTAAAGAAATCGGTGCAAAATTTTCTAGGAAAAAAAAAAGAGAATAAGCAGAAGAGTCAGAAAAAAAAAGAAGAAAAGACTTCTGATGAAAGGTTCGAACTCCGTACTTTCAAATCAGGGCGCCATATCTTTCACTATTTGACCACGACAGCTGCAAGCCAGACGACCTAAAATTCCTGTTCATGAGAGCTTGGTGATGCGTTTTGAATCCCCCGCCCCCCGGGCGTACGTACACATACGCGTGCACATGATGCGCGCGCCTGAACATTTGATGGATAATTTTATGTGAATCTAGCGCTTGTCGAAATATTTTTGCTGAATAATTTTTCGAAAACTTAAAATTCAAAATTGGTTGGACCGAGTTGTTTTCCGATCATCTTTCCTTACAACAGTATACTATTTCATCGCGTAACACATTACATGCTTTTTGCTTACACTCGACTCCATACTCCCTCGCTGACATTTTATCGTTCTTTCCATACATTTTAACATGCCAAGAAAGTTTCCCCTCGACTAAATCATCTAAATAATCGAAATATGAATATATACAAACGAAAACAATGAACTCCGATGGGGATAAGATAAAATCACTTCATATCGCTGAGGAAGAAAGTTAATGGTCAATGAAATTTGACGGAAAATACCATACCGTGAGTCGAACTTTCATAACGTTCCTCAAATGCTTCGTTATTTCTAATCAGACTGAAAAATATTGGACAGCAACATAATTTAAGAAAATGAATATGAATCCATATCTC
Organism: Aspidiotus rigidus; assembly: GCA_035079385.1. NCBI lineage: Eukaryota > Metazoa > Arthropoda > Insecta > Hemiptera > Diaspididae > Aspidiotus > Aspidiotus rigidus. The sequence goes on from JAVHKY010000052.1 coordinate 6,791,922, forward strand.
GGCAATTCGACGTATACTAGAATTTCCAAACTGTGTTACGCAACAATGATGGCACATCTTCCTTAAAAACAATGGATTACGCTATGCAGGTGTAAAAACTTGACTACTTCCCATGTGGAATAAGACATAGCCGAAAAACAAGGATCAGGAATATTTAGGGCAATATGTAAATATTTAGGGCAATATGTATTCTTAGATACGCGTATGGGATTGAGCAGTGCCTCCTACAACCACGTAATTCAAGATGATTTCAAGAACTGCCTGTCACAAAAATGTCCAAAAAACTCAACCGCACTTGTATAAGTTTTTATTTCTTCTCATAATTCATCTCCAGATTTGGGAGATGGTATCACATTCGAATATACAAGGTTGCTCGGGAAAATCAATCGACCTATTCGTATCTCAAATGACGGTTTCCGAATGACCCATCATCCAGATCGAAATCTATACACCACACATTCATTTAAAAATAACATTTATAAAGAAATCTGAGCTGAAGATTATTTTCGATCACAAATTATGGAATTGACGATATACGCAGAAAACCACAACTCAAAAGAAATAACGTTATTCTGAGTCATTACAGAGAACCAAATCCACAACTTGGAAAATGAGTAATCATTGTTGAAAATAGAAAACAATTACCTGGAATAAGTCAGCAATACCGTTCATGATATAATTTTGGTGGTTCTGTATCTGCCTTAATCAGAACGTTCAATTGTAAAAACCAATAAGTCAAGGTCTTAGGTAATAAATTCGATAATTACCACATACTTTTCGCACGATCGACAATAAAGTTTTTCTGATTGATGAACATCACACAGAAACCAATATAAGAAGCAAAGATCAGTTTAATTCTATTGAAAAGAGAAGCAGAAAATGAAACGAAACACCTAGTCGTGAAAATATTGCGATAACCTTCATTATTTCCATTTCCGTACCATAATACTATAATGGCCATTACGAATTTTGAATGCCACGACTTTTAGGGAAAAAAATATGGAAAGTTAGACCCGGGAATCCGCCAGGTTCGCTTGAGGTTGACTGAAAACGGGCGTGATTCGTTCACTTTCACAAGTTTTGTAATTTTTTGTGATTTGTGCAGTGTTGGATACACGTTGCGGGTGGCAATTATTCCCCCCAGATTACTCTCTGCATAATGCTCAGAATTTTTCAAAACATTAAGGGCGCACAGTGGGATAATTCCTTCTTCTAGCGAGCCAAAAATCAAGGTTGGTGACGATAATCTGAAATTCTGTACTGGGGGTTTTTTTGGTGCGTAGAACAAGAATCTGAAGTCAGATTTTCGATTCGATCCCCCTTCCCCCTCCTAAGCTGGTGATAGGGATTTTTAAGCTAAATACTCACATTTTGTTATCGGGGTTTGATTTTTGGGCTCAATTTTGGTGCATAGAATACAAAATCAGAGTTGGGATTTAGATTTGTTTTCCCTCAGTGGTATAACGAGGTCATTTCAGTGCTTCACCATCAATTCCACATTAATACATACTTTTAAAAAACATGATTGAGAATACTCAAATTTATTTTAAATTCAAGTATAAAAAGTCCGTTATAAATGAAACAAAATCTTGAAATTATTATTCCTCGTTGTTCCTCGTCATCGAATGGACTGTGTTATTGTGGCGTCACAACTATCGATATCATGGATGAAAAGATCGATTTTTTCCATTTAGCATTTTGCTCCCATAAGAAATACATGTGGAGCAGAGATCACTACGCTACCAATTGAATATAAAAAATGATACGGTCAAGAGATTTTTTTTTACAAGTAGCAAGAAGTTGATAAATTTGAAATATCACTTTTCTGTAAATTTTAACATCTCATATTAAATTAACACCATGGTCATCTTTGCTCCGCATGTATTTCTTACGGGAGCAAAATGCCGAATGGACAAATTTTCAGCAGAATAGGTACTTCTGCCAGAAATAGCTCACTCACACTTATGCATCTTGCACTCACACTCATATTGCGTTATCACAAATAACACAGTCCATTCTGACAAGTCTGGTTCGCAAATGGCAAATTCAACCATAAACTTTCTTGTGTTCAGAAAGTTTTCTCGTGATAATGGTATTTTCTCCACTGTTTATCCAAAGTAGAGCAAAAACCTTTCAGTTTCACGGGTAAGTTTTTCCTGTTCAAATCTTTCTCTTCTTCAATGGGGCATTCCTGAAGAATATAATTCAATAAAAATTGCACGCTGTTCTCTGAACCAGCCTTTTCCAACTGGTTGTTCCCCTTCCATTCCATTAACAATTGCCAATTAGTGTACCTACATCTAAAATTGAGAGAAAAAAGAAAATTAATTCATAACTTATCCTCAATATAATGAAACGATAATAATTTTTTAAAAAAAGTAAATAATTCTAGTACGTCTAGACATGATTTAATTCATAATAATTATGTTTGAAAACGTAGGAGTATCGTGAGAGTGAGGGGACTGCAGATTTTCTCAATGTTTACACAAATGAGAAATTCGGACGAAATGAGAAAGATGAATATTTCCATAATGTATGAAAATGTGTAAAATAAGGCTCATTTTTCTTATTTCATAAGGCTATAACTCGAGAAACTGGAAAAAATGCCTTTTATTCCGTTTAGAGGACACCTTGTGGAACAAATTGCAGAAATGCGTCAACCTCTACTAGCCCCTACTAGTAGTTGAAATCCTAACAATATTTTATACTACCACATAATTCTGCATGGTACTTACCTTAAAAACGAGAAAAAAGTTCGCAAACGATACAAATGTCAAAAATATATCCACGATGAACGAAAAAAACTCATAACTCTCTGATACATCCGCCAGAACATGAGGAAACCATACGCGTTCAGTGTGGTACAGTAATCCTGCCAAACAGCTTTTTCATTCATATCATCACTTCCCCGCCCTACAAAACCAGTTTTGCTGTTTGTATAGCAACAAGCTGCGTTGATCTAAGTTTTTCAATGTGTTTAAAACCATCCTAATAGGTTCAGTCATATTAATCGCGACATGGATATTTCCTATTTTTGGCACGCTAGAAGAAGGAATTATCCCACTGTGGGGCGGGTTTTTCAATTGGGTGTTGGTAACACGCAGTGAGCTAATTGATCGTTAGCTTGACTCTCCGTTATGAGTTTTTCAAGTTGACAGGTAACAGAGATGTTGAATCAGATTACAACAAATTTGATTGGTTGATTTAAACTCTCAGTTAAAATGCTAACATGCGCTTCATACCTCATGTTAATTACTATCAGACATGTTATCTCTTTAATAAAAACAATTTAACTACCAGATAGCGCTAATAATCAGTTATAGTTATAGCGCGTTAACATACAATTGAAAAACTCGCCCTAAGGTAATTAGTTTTGAAGTTTAGAAATATATAGATAAAGTCTGTCCAAAATAAGAATGCCATAACCCGCAATACACCTCCGCTTATAGTAAAGGAGCATTTCTCTAGATTGTTATCATTTCGCTTGGTTAGGTTTGGCTAAATAGGGTCCAATTATAAGTGGATAACGGTCATTGGTCCGGTCAACTTCAAAATTTGTCAGAGAAGAGTGCGCCACTGTTGATATTAACGCCACGACTGTATCTGTGAATTATAACTATTTTGTGTATCCAGCAGGATAGTGCGTCTTATACCTTAGAATGGATGTACTCATGTAATATAATAAAATATTATTTCATTAGTTAGGTGTTGTTAATTATGAAAGATATAAGTGATAGTAGAGATATTCTGACAAAATTAAAACGGTCAAACGGTCATAGCGGTCAGGACCATTATTGAAAAATGATTCGGTCATAACGGCTCATAACGGTCAAAACATTTTTTGGAAGAAAAAACATGAAAAAAAACATGTTTTTAAACAAAAAAACATTGAAAAATACCTGTCGACCTAACTGTTATGACCATTTTGATCGAAACATTTATCGGTTAAACGGTCACGGTCAATGCACCAATTTCCTTTCAAACGGTTATCAGTCAAACGGCCAACAAACTTTTCATTTCAGTTATCGGTCAATAACAGTTGAATAACTGTTATTTCGCAAAACCTAGCCGACATAGAAAAGCCCTATACAGAGGTGTCAAGCAAAAGCCATTAATCACTAAAACAGCAGAAGCGGCCAATCTATGATTGGCTTTTAAGCTAATCAAAAGTTTTTCATTCAGCCGTTAGCCAATCAAAAGCAAATACTGATCAGCTGCTATTTCATTATGGTTCATTTCGCTCCGGAGTTCCATCATTCAGCTCCGGAGTTGAAGTTTATGGTTCATTCCGCTCCGGAACGGTAAATTTTGCTCCGAAGTTTTATAATTCTGTTCCGGAGTCGAGGTCTTGGCGAATTGTTCAGTAGCCAATAAAATGACAAAAAAGCAATAGCCAAGTTTTAAGCCAATCATTGGTAAAGCAAAAAGCTAAAAGCTAGTTGTAAGTGAATCAGCATTATTGCTTGACACCTCGGGCAATATATATAGTCAACGTAAAGACGGAATAATTGATACTAGTGATGGTACGGCATCGGTTGAATACTCGAGTATACCGATTATTTTTTGGAGAAAAACCTGAACTGGTAGTCTGAGTTGAAAAAAAAAAAAAACTCGGTAAATAACTGAGTATTTGATGCAATAATCGCTGCTCCGTGTAATTAAAAAATTCAGGAAAAAGAATATTCTTTACCCTGCTTTTTTGTGTATGGCAAAAAAGACACCTGTAAATAACCAGTCAACTGCGGTTAACTGCAGTTGATATTTGTTCAACGAACATATCAATTAAATACTCGATTAACCGGTTAATTGAACAGTTGTATGAAAACACAAGATATATCCGTGCAGAGATACTGTTTTTTAAACATTATGGAGGATAGGGAATCCAAGTCACTCTCGCTTGTTTCACGTTATGGAATGAGAATGGAATGCGGGTTCCCCGTGATTTACATTGTCAAACTCTTGTGGAATATACCATAGATTCAATACAATTCTGCCGTACAAATAATGTTTGACAAACGTGCAGGTATTGAATTCCGCAAAAAGGTTGTTAAAAAATGGGTGATGTAGGATTATTTTCCCTAATTGTAGACAATGCACGTTTGTCAAACATAATTTGCGCGGCAAAATTTCCCTTCTCGTCTCCCTCGTAATTTGTAGCTTCACAGGTTGCGGGTGCATCTTGCGTTGAATTGATTATACCACTTACTATTGTCAAATGCGCTATACAAACAATACCGGAAACTCCAATTAGAAATACATTGCGCGCTGTTAACACTCACATTTTCCTCAAAAATACAATATTTTTTCCAGAAGATAGCTTTCTTTGTACTTCCTCCAGGAGAGACAATGTTATTTCTACCTACAAAGTTGATAAGAACTCAGGTGGGCAAGTAGGCAATCGCCTTCTAGGGAAAAGCCCAGTAGCGAATTTGCTGTTGCAAACGACAAAACAAGAGTCGCTCTCTGGTGGCATCACCAAAATTCCAAGGATCCATATAATATTGTATTTGTGTCTGTCAGCGTATTTGTGCCTGTCAGCGCTAGTTCCGCGCTAGCTTATCACACGCACACAAGTTCATGTACACACCACGCACGCAAGGCAGAAGGTGAACCTCCATATAATTGGTATAAGAATGATTTTTCAAAAATTCTTATGAAATTAAGGAAGACTTATAAAGGTTTGGTGGTTTTGGTCTCATATTTTAGAGGATTTGATTATTATGTAGTAGATAAAGAAATCATTTTCAACGAGTAATTTTTGAAAAATTCCGATTTGAAGATTTTTTCCCGTGTTCAATATTCCATGGTTCAGCTTCCACCTTTTGATAACTTCAACTTGATGGTCGTGCTCTCTGACGGATGCACGGCCCGAATTGTAAACGGAAGAAAATGAAACTTCGCTCGCTCTGGGCAAAGTTGAGAATGAATTAATCTAAAAATTTTGAATGAACGACTCATTTTCCCCACTTTCATCTATTGATAAAATAAGTTATTGTATCATGATGAGTCATAATACCTCTATTTTGTAGTTTTAGTACAACTGGAAACCATGGACCGATTCCCCGGTGACGTCACAGTGTTGATAACAGTGAGCGATAGTGAGTCAAAGTACACATTTTTGTAATCGATATTACAATTATTGGGCCAATCATGATATTGATTTCCATAAGAATACACGGGGACCGATTCAATCACATTCAGATATTCAAAAACAAGATTTTCCTAATGTATTATAGATCTCTATCTAGAATCTAGAAGTTCTCTGGAATTCAAATATGTAGCTTTTATTGTTAACGTATTTCTTGTTCTCGAATACTAGTGAATGATCAAAACGTTCCCTGTTTATTCCTATGGGATTCTAAAATGGCTGCCCCAAAGCCAGCAGCAGAGAACAAGCACTCAATCAAAATCAAAAATGTTGATGTCACGGGGAATCAGTCTATTAATCCACGGAACTTTTTTTTTTCATGAAATTCCTTTGCGACGGTAGCGCCCTTGACGGACACGACGTTCCGAATTGTATTGTCAATGGCAAGGATGGTAAGCGATTTGATTTTGGGGCTTAAGCTTAAGGCCTAATCTTAAAACAGAATTTCTTTTTGTTACGACACTAGCGCACCATGCGCATATATCTTGAACCTACCTCACACTGCTTGTCTCCGTGCCGGTAACCCTGTACTGCTCGTGTAGAGCAAAGTCATATAGAAAAAAGCTCACGCAGAAGCGTAAGCATCACCGACTTTTCAATAATTTGCTATAAAATCATTTACACATGCTCCCCATACCTAAACTTCATTGTTTCTCACTTATAAGCTGATTGTGATAATAATGATTTAAGGTATTCCACTTTCTCTTCTATTGTTCAATTCATTTCTAATCTTTTTAATGGGTTCTATTAAAATTAAAATATAAAACTTAGGTGATTTAGAAGAATCTTAAAGTATTAACCTGACTGTCCATTTCCAAAAATAGGTACAGTAAGATATTATAAAGTCGATAATGACAAAAATCAAAACATAGATGAGGAAAATTGAAATGGGCAATGAAACTTCCACTTTGTCTTTACCTGAATTTCAACATTACTCCCCAGTGTTCAGGCTACGAGCCTATTGCGATAATGTAGAAGAAAAAAAAAAAAAAAAAAAAAAAATGATATGTATACCTGCATAACGCAGTAATTATAAAATACACGGCCAATATTCAATCCATCGCTTACGTGCAACGTTTGTTTAACGTGCAACGTTTGTTTAACGTGCAACGTTTGTTTAACGTATCCAATAAACGTCGAATTTTTTCAACCATATATGACTGGTAATGAGAAGTTTTTGCAGCCAATAGGTGTATGATGCTTTAATCACGTGGCAAACGAACTCAAATAAATTGAATAAGCGAGATTTAGCTCTTACGGCTCTATACGTGGACCACGTATATTTTGAGATTTACTCAAGAACCACTAGTCCAACCGATACAAAAATTACAGAGCAATAAGATTGAATAAACTATGACGTAATGTAGTGATATGAAGATAATAAGATTGATATTTTTTGAGAAACAACACTAAGAAATTCGAGGAAAATTGAGAGTTACTCAACTACTCGAGAAATCTAAGAAAAAAATTCACATTCCCAACTTCAGATAATCCACTACAACTTGGCCAAATTTCATGAGAATCCAACCAGTAGTTTTTGAGGAGTTGCGTGGACAAAAAAATCTTATATATATATATATAAGGAAACCTGAAATTTTCTTATTAGGGTAGAAGTGATCTAGGACCTCCAAAACGTCGAGAAAATTCATTGCCCCCTCCCCCTGAATACTTTGCGTCGGGTGTAATACCTCACTTTTTACAAGTAAAAAGTCGGTAAAACCAAGTTAGTTCAGGCACTACGTTCACAGGTCTTCCGCTGTGCAACAGCGTTAGCATATTACTGATGTCCTACTTCACTATAGGCTCTTATGGGCTGATGTTTAATTTTTCCCGTTATTTCCAAAACTATCAACTTTCATAAAAATTGAAGAGAACAAAAATTATTCCTCTTGTAATTTCCTATCAGACGTGGGTGGTTTCAAATTTTTTTGTGATAAAATTTTTTTCTTCACATCAATCGATAGAAAATTACAAGAGGATTAAGTTTACTTCTCTTCAACTTTGCGTAAAAATCAATATTTTTCGAGTAAATCAATAAAATTTGAAAATCGTCCACATGCGCTGTGTGAAAACTGGACATCTATGCACCATGCGCGCCTACCGCGATCAATTAACTTCATGTGTAAAGAATAACGTTGGTTAAATGCATGGTGAACTAACTTGAACGTGTACCGTGAACCTCGCTAGCTCGCACAACCCAGAGAGCAGTTAGGACGCCGGATGCTCGATCCTCTTGTGAATAACATGTAATACCATAACATGGTGCCGAAGTTCCCGTGTAATGCCGAACAACTTGTGTCTTGAATTTTTTTTCTCGTTATAATTTCGAGCTTACTTATCTTGTTTTTGTGGATCATGATAAAATAAAACGAAAAACAAATTCCTGGTTACTAACCGAAAAAGTTGAATGGTGAATTGATGAAAAAAAATTGTGTTCGCGTCTCTGCTTGCGTTTATACTTGTGTTTGTGTGCGTAGACCTTACACGTCACTGCGTCAGAGACTTGCATGCCCTTGCATGTTATTATGTGGTATGTACATTACTCATTCTATCTTGAATATACGAGTATTATATATGAGAATGACAGATAAGAACAAAAGCGCAGAGAATAGAAGTATAGATACTGATGAAGAAAATGAAATGACATTTTGGCTGATGACAACAGTAAAAACAACAACAACAACAACGCTAATCTTAATGTCAATTCAAGTGAATAAAATCATGTGCCTGATACACCGGCGTCTTCAAGAAACAAAAATACATAGTCTATAACCGTATTTAACAAAGAGATGGTCAAGTAAGTTGTACAAAAAAAAAAAGTTTTTCAACCATGTGAATTCTGCAACTGCAAAAGGTCAGTTTAGATGAATTAAAGTGGATAGCCGTGAATAAAGCTTATATAACAGTACAAACCATCACTTGTAGCTACCAGCATTAGACACGCCAAACTCTTGAACATGACGTTACCTATTCAGATAATCAATATTTACTTGATAAACTTATTCCCTGTATTTCTCGATTCTAGAAAGTAATAGTAATCCCGTCAATTCAATGAGTTCTTTTTCTAGAAACAACTTGAAAACCCTGCAAACACTCCAGTCTCGCTTTATTCAACTTGACTTGGAACAAATAGTAATACTAGACCTAGTATTTCTCAAAACCCTTTGTGACAATAGTAATTGTGTCAATCATTCAAATGATGACCAGAGACGTGCGTGTGAGTCGTCTCATGTTGACAATCCAAAACCATCAACCAGCGGCGCGTCATCTTAGGCAATATGAAAATGTAATAGAAATATACACTGGCCCATATAGAAAAACTAAGAACAATGATAATAGAAGATAAACGTGATGCTTGCCGTGACAAGCGTGGCAAATACATGTATCCTGAAGTGAGTTGCCCAAATCCAGGTAAAATTTGTTTCAATGAAATGCAAGTGACTTGTGGACACAAAGCACAGAATCGTCCCTGTAATAAATATAAGTTTGAATTTGATATATTTTCTAAATTTACATTGTGATTCACATGATAACCTAGTTCTAGTCTTTATACTAGATAATGGCAGTTGTGCCGAAAACATGTTCATAATATCTTGATTGTACCATTGAATAGGGTACCTACCCGTAATTTCTGTGTGGTTTGCAATTTAATAAATAACTTTCATGAACGTTTGCCGTAATGTAATTTAACCATGCGTGTTCAATCAACTTGTTCCTAGATTCATGTGCAAGTCATAGTCTTGTTTGTGACGTGAAATTTCTCACAGAGTATACTTGATATCCTGAACCGATTCTTGTCAAGTTTAACCTATGTAGGCAAAGGCATATTCTGCCAGTACCTCTCCAATTTAAAACAAATAAAACTATTATCATATTGAAGAAAGTGCGATGTGTACCTCATACCCTTGATAACATTCTAAGTGTAAACAAATTTAATATTTGGTTTAAGACATTGTGTATATTGAACTGTAAATAAGGTTTTCTGACTTCCAGGAAACTGAAGAAGAAAATTGATTTGATTGAAGTCTAGAATAGCGTGTATATTGCCCCTGGCAAAATCATGAAACATGAATACTAGTATCGTGTTACCAGATGTGTTCAGAATACAAACCCTAAGTCAAGTTCAAGCAAAAAAAAAAAAAAAGTTGAAAGGCTTTGAGAAATGAGCAAATTGTGGTATCCTAGAACACCCTCGAATGGGCAATATTTTCGCTCCATATATTAGTAATTTACAACGTGTAATAAAAGGCATAGACAAATTTCTATATATAATGAACAACTGTATTATTTGTGCTCAGGCTAAAATGACTAGAAAATTGTTTGATGGAGACTCTGATTGTGCATCTTGACCTTGATCTAGTGAATTAGTACATGCTGACCTAATCAGCTCCAGTACCCTCCTACCTGAATACAAAAAAATAAATAAATAAATAAATGAATAAATAAATCCTATACAACCATCTATAAGTATTCACCATGAAAACAAGAGACAAAACTCCTGATTATCTCAATCAAGGTTACCAAGAAATTCAAAGATTTTTCTTCGGATGGTCATACTCTTAGTTCCGCCTGTGTCTTGCTAATAGGATAACCAAAAGGAGACTTTTCTTCACATAGTCTCACTCATACTTTCCTTGATCTTGTCAACAAGATAACCGAGAGGAGACTTTTCTCGGAGATTTTTCTTCGGATGGTCACACTCTTAGTTCCCCCTGAGTCTTGATTACAAGATAACCGAGAGGAGATTTTTCTCGGAGATTTTTCTTCGGATGGTCATACTCTTAGTTCCTCCTGAATCTCGTCAACAAGATAACCGAGAGGAGACTTTTCTTTACATAGTCTCACTCTTACTTTCCTTGATCTTGCCAACAAGATAACCGAGAGGAGACTTTTCTCGGAGATTTTTCTTCGGATGGTCATACTCTTAGTTCCGCCTGTGTCTTGCTAATAAGATAACCAAGAGGAGACTTTTCTTCACATAGTCTCACTCATACTTTCCTTGATCTTGCAAACACGATAACCGAGAGGAGATTTTTCTCGGAGATTTTTCTTCGGATGGTCATACTCTTAGTTCCGCCTGTGTCTTGCTAATAAGTTAATCAAGAGGAGACTTTTCTTCACATAGTCTCACTCTTACTTTCCTTGATCTTGCAAATAAGATAACCAAGAGGAGACTTTTCTTCACATAGTCTCACTCTTACTTTCCTTGATCTTGCCAACAAGATAACCGAGAGGAGATTTTTCTTCGGATGGTCACACTCTTAGTTGCTCAAGTATCCTAGTCACACTATTAGTTCACGACTTCTACAAGATCAGTGTGGGAGGGGGTGTTACGACACTAGCGCACCATGCGCATATATCTTGAACCTACCTCACACTGCTTGTCTCCGTGCCGGTAACCCTGTACTGCTCGTGTAGAGTTAACGTGTACCGTGAACCTCGCTAGCTCGCACAACCCAGAGAGCAGTTAAGGACGCCGGATGCTCGATCCTCTTGTGAATAACATGTAATACCATAACACTTTTCGCTTAAGCTTAAGGCTTAAACTTGAAATAGAATTTCTTTTTGCTTAAGCTCAAGGCATATTCAAGATTCAGGAGTTTTAGCTCAAAACTTGATTAGTTTGAGCTGAATCGCTTGAAACTTAAGCTTACAGCCTAAAGTTGAAAAGACAAAAAATGTTTTTGTAGGAAAAATCATGTTTTTTCGGAAAACAAACATGTTTTTGTTGGAAGAAAAATGTTTTCGTCAGAAAAAATATGCTTTCCTTTTTTTTCAAGTTTTAAGCTTTTGTTTTGCTTGTTAAGTCGCTCAATTAGGCGAATGGAAAATCATTTTGAGTCACTTAATTATAAGCGAATGAAAATCGTTTTGCTTTTCAAGTCGCTTAATTAGGCAAATGGAAAATTGTTTCGCTTTAGCTTTATCTACGGCTTAAGACTTGAATAAAACTTGAGCTTAGCGGTGTAGTGTAGCATCGGCATAATTACGTTCTGTACCTATTTCGGCAATGTTTCACTTGCGCGAGTTTCATAACAATGAAATTCATGAAACCTTGTAGAAACGTTTCTGGCACAGTGCAGCCATTGACGACATTTATTTATATTATTATGCTCAATTGTACCAAAAATTGAGTGTAGCGTTTTTCACCATAGGACAGCACGTTAATAAAATCGACTGTACCTTCTCAATATATTATTTTTTCTGAAAAATGTATGGAACAAAATATTGCAGTCCTCTTATTTTCCTGTCGAGTGAATATAATTTCAAATATCTCGGATGAATTTTTCAAGATCATCACCTTTTCGCAAGCTTCCGCAAGTGACCGTCACAGAAAATGTAGAGAGCGTCTTCTTTGATTTTATTCGCGAATAGAAAAAGAATGAAAATTCAACAAGCATAAGACGACCACACTGATGAAGAAAGAATGAAACTTCGTACACACGGTATGAAACATTGAAACAGTTGAAACTTTCACATTGCCGAAATAGGTAGAGAAGGTAAAATTGTGCTGTAAGCATCGAACCACTGATAACAGCATACTTCAGTGATACTTCATCATTGCCCAATCTGCATGTTCTGGCCTTTCTCTAAGGTGGCCATGCTTAATTAGCGTCGTACGGTCGTTGCGAATTCACTTCATTGATTATCTAATGGAATGGAAACCTGTCGGACTGTCCGGTAGTACAAGTCTTGAAGCACGGGTTATTATGGTCAACAATGTTCGAACACATTTTCTTTTTTATTTCTCATGATTTTTCGTCCTATTATGATCATCGAAGTATTTGTTACTTTCAATACGTAATTGTGTGCAATATCAACTGTACCCGTTGAAAATGTGTCATAAATTTTTTAGTACATATGAACTAAATGTACAGGTACGCGCCTAAGGTAATAATACTGAAAGACTAGCCGACTCTAAGAGATTATGTGAAAACATATAATTATTAATGCGAACGCTCAAATAAACGGTGATCGTACCTTGCATTGGTGCAGTAACTCCTCAGTGGACAATCTAAGAGGCTATTCTGAAGTGAGCACATAGTGTATCATAGCGATGTAAGTTTTATTATTATTATTATTATTATTATTATTATTATCATTATTATTATTATCATTACTATTAAACTACATCAAGGTTAAACCTGATTATTCGTATTAATGAGCTACATTTGTATATCGTGACAATTTTTCTTCGTTGTAAACTTTTAATTTTGAGAGATACATCGTACCTAGCTTTAGTAGAACTCACCATGTCATGATGATTTACTCATAATAATCTCATTTGACTGAAAAAAACATTGGAATCACACTTGATAGAAAGTTGGAGGGAAAAATACCGGTATACTCAAAAACTACTTTGAAATTGCGCTTGTTTCGTGCCTGACTGGTTACATTGCGTGATGTGTAAGAGTAATCAGAAAGTGATTCATTTCGGCCTCAGCTTCAACTACTTCGTACTAATGCTTAAGGTTGAGGCATTCGCGATCGCCCGAATTACACCTTTAAATCCGATATTTTGAATACACAGTGAGATCGTATGCTCCTAACATTGAGAAAATAGATATTTTCTGCATAGAGGAAACTTGAAAGTTGTCACAAATTATAAAGAATTTCAACCTCTATCACTTTCATTCTTATGATTCTTTCATTGAAATTCCTATCTGATAGGTAAGTTGGCCTGATTTGAGTAGAAATCTTTGAATTGTAAGTAATGTTGTGTAAATACCCATGGATAACAACGTCACCCAGTGAAGTTCGTGTGAAGTGATCTTGTGTGCTTGTGTTCCCATCTTTGTGTTTGAAGAATATGAATCTAATATAATTGAACTCTTGCTTCTCAACACTGATTAAATTGTGCTTTAATATAACTACAGTATTATGATACCTTCTCGATTGTAACCGTTTGTCATGAACAATGATTTTAATCTACATATGGAAAGTATAATGGCGTGGTTGTATACCTATAGCTTTTCAGGTAATTCCACCAGAGTCCTAAAAAAATATAAGTGAGGACATGGACTGCTATATTAGTCGTTATGTCATATCATAATTTATTCCTACAGTTGCCTATTCGTACCGGGCGTATTATAGGATCGTTAGCGTCGCCTATGTAAAATACCTAGAAAGTACTGATAAGCGAACGGTGATCGTGACTTGAAACAAAAGGTAATTTTTTAGTCTATTCTATTCTATTCTTATATTATTAAAAAGATCTATCAGTTCCGTCTTCTATTATCACCGCGTTATCACCTTCTTATCATCCGTTTTAAGACTACGCTGTATGGGACTTCGCGGGATGCGACCTACATTATGTAATAATAGACTCCTCTTCGATTTAGTAGATCGATTCTTTTCTTTCTCTTCGTTGCCCGCAGTATTTTTTTTTGCCATATTAAATTATTAATGCAATCTGCGCTTTGATTTCGACTACCTTTGTTTGTATTTCGTCTATTCTATGTAGGCAATTCTATTTTCATAGAATATACTAGGCAATTCTATTTTACTAATAATTTTACTAATAATAGGAAATTCATAATTAATTCATAATAGATTTTTCTAATACTGTAGAAGATTTATCTTCGCAATCGTTTTTCATTCATCCGGATATTCATTATTATCGAGTAAGTAGAACTACCTACGTATCTTGTAGATTTGACTGCAGTGGAAGACACCTATTTCTCCAGATTTCAAAAATGTGACATAGGTCAAGAGTGCATGGGACCGTTGATATTATATTCTTTTGATGTACAAAATTTCTTCAATTTCAACTCATTTGGTGGTTCAATGTTTTCTAAGATCCTCTTCTGTCATCATACTTAGCATGATTCCCAATATTTGAAATGTTTTCAAATCTGACTCCTTTAAAAGTGCAAATTTTTACTATCCCCTGTCTGTCATATACAGCTCAAAAGTCTTACTTTTTCCAATTTTTTCGAATCCCTCCTGCTTTAGTTGGTTCAATTTTAGAAATTTTATCAAATGCAATCTATTTTTTGGGACTCAGATTTTGAATTCAATTCTCAATATTGAAAACAATCCATTCCATAGAAGAGGATCTCTGAATTCCTTGTTTGACTTTGTAAACGCCATTGTTTTTCATTACAACTTTCAATTTCATCTTTTTTGGTGGAATAATAGAATCTGTTCAAAAGCTTCTCACTACAACATTCATTTAGTCAATGTGATCTCTGCAGAATCGCTCCTTCTATTTTTCCTGAATACATGTCTCTTACATTAGGTTTAAGCCTATACTTCCCTACCCCATCTCTAAAAAACACACCCACATAATTCTCCATACTACATCATTTATCTAATCATCAAAAACTTTCATTCTGATTTTGGTTGACATGAGTTATCCTATACCGATCGAACTGCTCGCACGCCTAAAAACTTCACCCTCTCACTTAACATTACTGACTCCATCTTTGTAACGACTTACAACCTTAAAAACCGTTATTATTTCTTAATTGTAGCTCCTTAGTATCACTCACATGAAAAAAGCAACCATAGAACAAATTTGGAATCATTTAACGTAAGCCCATCCCTGATCTTCCTAAAACAGAAATTTCGACCATGAAGAGATTGGCTCCGCTCACTTAGGACTGGTCATACCCAAATCATCAATTCTCATCTCCTCCTGGTCTCCATGCTCCACTGTCATGTATAAATATGTTATTAGGAAGATAATTAATCTGACAATGTATCACCTCTTTTCATCGTGTCCTGCTCTCCAAAATTGACATACTTAGGTTACTTCTCACAATGTGACATAAGTAATAACCTCTACCCTCTGTAATTACTCAAAAACAGGACATGAGTAATAACCTCCACCCTATGTAATTACTCACAAACAGTTTCCAACTCTTTCAACTACCGGCATTACTCAATTCCAACTTGTACATATCCGATCTTTTTTTCCCAATTAAAAATTTAAGCCCCTACACTTGGCTCAACTCTTCCCAATTCTCTTCCGTATTTTCGTTCTTGGTTTCCCACTCCATATCCGTTTTTTTTTATATTTAACGTTCGCGGGCAGCCTATATACACTATTTTGGTGTGAATATAGAGGAATTAAATTATAGAATCAGGCGATTATCTGATCCGCAGGAATATGCTGATCATACTGAAATACCTATGTGTTTTGTCGATAAGTCATAATATAGAGGTGTGGGTTTACCAAGAAACTTCATATGGAATTATAAAACGAGTTTTTCGTGAAAATCAAGGTAATGAAGAGATAGTGAAATTGCTCTACCGGTATATAAATGGTAATCATTATAAATGCCGTTATTTGAAAATGATGAACATAAATTGAATTGTAATAGTTCTTTAGAGTCACCAACGGATCAGATGAATATCGATATTAGTCGTTCATCATTGGTGCATTTAGATCACTCTTACCAGTGATCAGTTTGGGTCTTGTTCAGAGTTGTTACATTATTTGGTACCGTTAAATGTATATTTTCCCAATGTTTCAAAGGAGTCTTCGGTACCTTTATCAGAACCACCGAATGATTATATGGATATCGATGAGATCGTTAGTTCGTTATTAGTACCTAACTTTAGATCATCCTAATGTTATGAGTGATCGTTTTGGATCAACTGCAGAACTGTCTTCAAATTTGGTCCATATAGATCTGTGTAACGTCACAAACGATTCTCTAACATTGGAACAGGGTGATGGAGGAAATACTGTACCTCATTATGTAGGTCCCATGAATAATGAATGTACTTATTGTTATGCTTTGTATTTCAACAGTGAAAGAACTGGTCACCAAAAAATATTTACCAAATGTTGTATGGGGAGCAAATATGTATTCGATTTCAATTTCAATGTACCTAAGTTGATAAAAGAGTTATTATGTAATGACCATCGTTGTAGCAATAATTTCGTTGAAAATATCCGACAGTATAATTCAAGTTCGGCATTTGCATCATTTGGTGCGAGTGTAGCAGCTGGTAATGTTCCTGGTGGTGCTTATTGCTTTAAAGTTCAAGGGGTTATTCATCATTTGAGCAGTAATTTGCGGGAAGAGGAACATACTCGACGGAAATATTCGCAATTGTATTTTATTGATTCAGAATTAGCTAATGAATGTAGGAAAACAAGATATTCTCGATGTTTGCCGGAATTATTTACTGAATTAGATACATTATTAAGAGAAGAAAATATTTATGCTACAACACTTCTGAATCTCCGTGAAGTTGAAGAACGTGAAATGAGACAATGTTATTATAATAATGCTGCCATTTCTATTGATTACAGTGTGTGGTTATTAAAAAAACCTACCGGTAATAGTATTGATAGGAAGCGTTACAGTTTACCAACTTGTAATGAAATAGCTGCTGTATTTTCATCCAGTGATGGACGTCCTCCTCATTTAAGGGATATAGAGATTCATAGCAAGAGTGGAAAATTGATACAGTTATCAGCATGTTCTCAGCACACCAATCCTATGGTTTATCCCATTTTATATCCATATGGGGGTGGAGGCTGGCATCCAGGATTTAAAGCACGTAGTGGTGAGACGGTATCGTTGAGTCATTATATTATGCTTTTCTGTTGAGTGTTCGTCCGATGTTCGCAACATTCATTCATGCTAGGAAATTGAGTCAACAATTTATCGTTGACGCCTACTGTCAAATTGAATCTCTACGTTTACAATATATTCGAACTCATCAAAAAGATCTGAGGGTTGAGCAATATTGTGGTTTATACGATTATATTAAAGGTAGATCTCAAGGAGAAAACTACCAAATTGGGAAAACAATGATATTGCCTTCTACCTTTGAAGGCAGTCCCAGAAACATGGCTCAAAATTATCAAGATGCCATGACTTTGGTATCGAGATTTGGAAAACCTGATTTATTTATTACATATACGTGCAATGGGAAATGGAGTGAAATATCTGAGAATTTAGATTGGTGTAAAAATCCAATTGAGTGCGCTGAGTTGGTCAGCAGAGTATTTAATGCAAAACTATCCTCCTTAATGAAAGAATAACCGATGGAGTCCTTGGTATTGTTATTCATTCCATGCAAGTATTCGGCTAGGGTATCTTTTACTTTGTTTTTTTGTTATTTGTTTTTAATCATTAATTTCTATATTCAATCTATTTTTTGGTAGTTTCACCATTCAGTTTGTTTCGGTATTTCACTTGAAAAAATGTCGTGTTTTCGTTTTGGTTTTTGTTCTGTGCGACATCACTACCATGCACTGACCTACTACGGCGCGCCGTCATTGCTAGTTTTTCTTAAATTTCTCCAAAAATAATGAATTTAGGCGTGTACTTGTAGGGAACGAAATTGAAGAGTGGAAAATTTTCTTTCAGATGATCATATTTTTGAGAGATTTTAAAAACTTCAAAAATTTTGCGCGATGCTAGCGCTGCCCGGTCCGAATTCAAGAGAGGATTTTGTATAATTTGAAAGTCGGGAAGAAGAAGGGCCCTAGCTCGATTTTGGGCCTTTCTTTTTATTTTTGGTGATTTGAGTTCAGCGTAAAAATTTTAAATCATTTTGATTTCTATAGGGTTCAGAAGACTATGTTGAGATGTAGCGTCCAGTAATTATTTGTGAAAATGTAAAATAGCGGTAATAGGTTTACTAATAGAATGAAAGATATCAGTCTGCTGTTTTCGACAAGTTGTCAGTTTGGCAAAATCGTGTTTGGTGACAAAAATTCTCAAAAGATAGCGTTGAGAGATTGATGTGAAAGCCAATTGTGGAAGCGTGTAACTTTGAGAATTTTGCGGAGATGAAAAATTTAAGCCAGTCATAGCTTAAGTCGAAGTTTAAGCTTGTTTTTGAACAGCTTTTAAGCGGATAAAAAGTCAGTCATTCACAGTTCATTAAGTATAAAGCCAGCCTTTAGAAAATATTGATTGTTTACATGTAAAATTAAGCTAATATAGGTAATTAAGTTTAAGGCTTTATTTTGCGTTATTTTGAAAAAGCTGAAATCCAGCTAATGAATTTATTGAGATGTTAACCCAAGTTGCGTAAGTTGGTAGCCGTGCTCGAACATGTGGGGGATAATTTTAACGTACCATGCTTCATGATGGGGAATTTGCAATTTTCAAATACGATTTAAATTATTACAATTCGTAATATCAAAAAATTATATCCTATAAATCGTTTAAACACTTCAAGAAAATCGATAACTGAAAGAAGTAATTCTAATGGTGAAGTATTGAGTCATCTACGACTAATTGAAAATATCGTTTCTTATGGCCGAATACATTGAAAGTAAAATCGTCACCCAGAAATTCAAGCGAGTGCGGCGAGAGAGGAAGGCGATTCTAGCGCTACCAAACATAGGTTAACATCCCAATTGGAATTGACTGTCAGCCAAAAGCTAAAATTCAAGTCAATGCTGATCGGCTGCGTATCCCTGGAATTTTGACTCTTTCGATGAGAATTTACAGTGTTACCAAAACAATAATCCAAATACAGATTAAGTAACGGTATAATTTATGGGTAACAGATGTAGATTTTGGGATAACGGAATTTCAATAACATAATGATTAATTTTGAAGGATATTAAAGTAATAATAATAACGATATTGGAAAACTCTTCTACTGTTGCATGTTATTTCTCAGTGGCTGGCTTTGTCTTGACGTTACCTACGGCAGAAAAAATTCTTTTGTCAGTATCGCATGAAAATTAGTAATTTAGAACTAGAGCTATATTTACGTTTAGTATAATTAGTTCAAACTCGAGTTCAATTTAGAATGGACAAAGCTTCAATTTGATCTTTACAAAGCCAGCTAGAAAAGAAATGCGAAAAATTGGGAGATCTGAGCTCGTAAGATTCTAAATGTAAATAAATTGAATAGTCTAAACACCAACTAAATCGGAAGTAAGATCATTTTCTTGATCAATGTCCATGGTAGTTGTTAACAAATTTAAAGAAATTGAAGAAATAATACAAATAATCGAATGTACGAGTAACAAAATACTGATTGGACGCGAAAGAAATATATGTAAGAATCAAACTTTGTTATGAACGATCTTAACGCACATACAAAACGTGAAATCAATTGACATCTATCCACTATTCTTATCTACCTTATAACAGATGCAGCTACCAAACCTGGCTGCGAGTATCGATGCAACGCTACCAACACGAAAATTCGTGAGAACGGTACGGTAAAGCGTTCTTACATGTATAGACAAAAAGGACTGTAATTTAGGAGATGAAATTTAGGATTTAATAAAGTAGCGAAGGGTATTTGATTTTGCATATAGAAGTTTGGCAACTATGTTGTGACGTATTGATACTTCAATCTCGATGTGAGGTCGAAGTCAAAAATTAGGACCAAGATCGAATGATAATGGTACATTTTTTGACATACGGTATTCGACAGCCATTTTATACTCAATTATACCATTCCAATCCTCGCAAGTGCGGATATTAGATTGAAATTCATGTGGGCCACCTTTTTTGGCTCGCGATATTGTATGCGTCTGAAGAGCAATTTATGTCATTCCATCAATCTCTTTGAAACTTAATTTCTTCAAACAACCTCATCTCCCCTCCACTCTATGGTATCATCAGTTTAACAATTCATAACAAACTCTCACCAAACTCAGTCGTCTTTGATTTGACCCAAACAGATTATCTCCCCACCTCAAAAGAATAAATTTATCAGATTCCAATTTGTGCCCTCTACATCAAAATAACGCCACCGCAGCTTCTCTTCATCATATTTTTTCCAATGCTCTGAACTCAAAGAATTGAGAAACAAATTATGTTCAGTCGCACTCAGACTGAACATCCACCCTCCGTTCAACGCGGACACTTCATTATCTTTGGACCATATTGAAATCTCCCCTGAAATTTGCAAATTCATCTCTCTACTTCCTCCTTCATTCACTATTTAATCTTTCCCCCTCCTGCTTTGATACATTGGGCTATGACCTTGATGTCAATCCCTCCCGCCGACCTCTTTTTCTTTCTCTCTTGTTTATTCACACGTATAATATACACATACATACTTTTTTTAGGGTTGGGTTTTAGAGCACAGCAAAAAAGATGGTTTACGCAGCGGAAAGAATGTAATCACAGTAAAATGAGGATCCCACAGCAAAGAAAATAATGCACAGTAAAAGGTCGCATTGAACAGCAAATTGAGGATTGTGCAGCAAATAATATATATGCTGTAGTACATTTAGGTAACCAGTACATTTGGGTTTTTACACGCGTTCACCGTGTTACAAGCGAGTTTTTTTCGGCTGGTCACCGAACAAAGGCAAGTTTGAAAAAATTGTTTTCTCGCTAATTTCAAAAATCTTACTTCAGGGTTCAAATCCTACCAGCACCAGTTTTTTTTTTTTTTTTTTTTTTCAGTTTTCTTATTACGTTTTTTTTTTCTAATTTTCATTTGTACCCTTTTAATTTCATTTTTCCACAGAAGAAACCATAAGAAATTAATAGAATCGGGCAAGGTTAAAAAAATTGTTTTCTCATCTTCACGCTTATGCTACGGAGAAACCATAAAAGAATGATACATTAAATTGTTTTTCCTTTGATAAACAAATTTACTCATTTATTAGACTAAGGAAGAAACCACGAAAAATTGATAAAATTAATTTGAATTTGACTCGGGGAGAAACCATAAATAAATTAATAGAATCAACATTTCAATTAGACCAAGAGAGAAAGCATGAATATATTGATAGAATCAATATTTGAGTTAGACCGAGGAAGTAACCATAAAAAAATTGATAGAATCAACATGTTTCAATTAGACTAAGAAAGAAACTATGAAGAATTGATAGAATCAATATGTTTCAATTAGACGAAGAAAGAAACCATGTAAAATTGATAGGATTAAAATTTGAATTAGGCTCAAGGAGAAATCATAAATAAATTAGTAGAATCGATATTTGAGTTAGACCAAGCATAAAAAAATTGATGGAATCAATATGTTATCCTCTTCGAAACAATACGATTTTCGTTAGGCAGTATTTGATACGAAAGCGATACGCTTTGATTTCGTTTCGAATGTGGACAAACATTATCCGCATCGAAATGCTACAACTTTTATCGGGCAGTATTCGGTTCATGTACAAAATATACTCAAACGTCTTTTATTGCGTGCGAATATATATTATTATCATTGTCACATGAAAGTGCAATAATAGAAGTACAGCTGCCTATTGGTGGCTGCATATCTGTCATAATGATTACAAAGACATTCATTGCCATACGTCGTCCTACCTATCTCGGAAATTATGGTCTTCTCTTTGAAACGTGCTTCGTGGTTGAGCGGTAAGAGTCGCGGTAAAATGCCGTGCATTTTGCTGCCATGTGCATCTCGCCCATGCATATGAAGCGACAGAATGAAAAACACGCTTCCTGCGAAACGCGTGAACAAAAAGCACGCAAAAAACCTAAATGTACTGGCGACGTAAATGTACTACAACATATACAACCTCAAAAAAAAAAAAAATTTTAACAGCAAAATGCGTTAATCCAGCAGTAGACTGCTAAAGTAAAAAAATAAAATGAAATGAGTCAAAAGTCTAAAATAAAATTAAATCCGTTGAAAGTCTAGAACAAAATGAAATCTGTACAAAATCTGAAAGAGGAATTAAATCGAATAAAGTTGAGGAGACTAGAACCTTGACTAGAACGGAGAAATAAAACATAATAATCATTGCACTAACCGAGCTTTCTTTGCCTTCACCGGGCGTCCTTGTTTACGTTTCTACCCTAGGGTCACATTTTTTGCCGTTACAAAGTTGGAGGCGGATGAACATACCCAGTGAATGTTTGCACGTTAAATGTTTTAGAAAAAAGGGATATGAACAAAACAAATCTGGAGTGTCATTACAATTAATACAAATTTTCCATCCCCATACTTATATTTTTTGAACTCTTTTTCAATATTGGCCGGCCAAAATTGCTCAATGTTGTATAAAATTCCGAAGTCATCCCTTCCTCTTCATCAAGTTTTAAGACTTTTGTGTTCTTGCTGTGAAGTGTACATAAATCATATTTTCAAAGTTCAGAACTTAATCTTACTGTTGTTGGAGTTGCCTATCATCATGTTTCGGAAGGCGGGCATATTTGTGTCGAAAACCGAGTGATTTGGGGTGAGAAAAATTTAATTGCTGTTTAGCATCGACTGTTCATTTCAATATTATTTTGCTGCTGAAAAAAGATCATTTTTAATGTTCCACCAATTTGATTTACTGTGTCCCATTGCTGTTCATTTCATACATTTTTCAACTGTCCTCTCATTCCTTTCTGCTGCTCACAGATTTGCTGTTCAAACATTCTCTTTTGATGTGCGATTATAATTAATCCCTTTTTTTTATAGAAAATACTCATTAGTATTGTGAATTGTTTTCCCACAATTATTATCTCTTACTCGAAACTGTATTGGTTGGCTTAAATAAATGAAAAAAAAATTATTTGTTTCTATCCTTCCTATTTGTCTATTCAGTCTTATCTAGATTCAAGTATGTAGGTCGAAGAATAGCGTCAAAAAAGACGTACTAGTGATCGGATCAGTTTGATCAACTTGAAGTCAATTGTTTTTTGCCAGCATATACAACGCTGTGTGCGACAACCTTGTAACAAAAACTCGAATACACCCGAGTTTTGTGTGCACGTTTCGGTCAATTTTTCTTCTCAAGTTTGAACATCTGTTCCGAGAATTTATAAATTTTTACGTTGTTTGGGTTCTTAAATTACCAATATTGAAGTCCACCCGAAACCGAGGTGGAAATTTGTCAACTTTAATTCGCGAAATTGAAGGGTTCTGGAACAATATATCCCGGAATTTTGGGGCACGAAAAATTTAACAATGTTTGGTGTTTTGCGTCTTTTATTGGGAAGCAGTTTGCAGTTGAAGGGCCGTCATCGATCCAAGGGATGTTGATATTCTACCTGTTTGTCCTTCGAGAACAGGTCACGTCTATGTCCAGTAGGCGTGTTGGCCAAAGCTATATGAATTTTCATTCCCTTTTTTTGTTTTGGATCGTCAACATAATCAAACTCCAACGAAAGCATTTGATCACACATTGTACAATTTTTCTCACCGAGCTGGTTTTGTATTAAAATCTTATTATTTTAATTAGCATATGTCTTTCAAACATCAAGCAAGTGACTACTCTCTCCTGGGAATTTATTTTTTTCTTCCTATCGAATAAACGTAGGTCTTTTGAGATTGATATGTCGGATCTTATTTTGTGATGAACACACTAGTTTGTTGAGGGGAGGAGGGTGTGCGGGATGTGACCGAGATGACCTCTGATTATCATTTCTTGGATGTGTATTTCCTTGGGACATCATTTGGATGCTGTAAACGTAAGGCAAGATTTTTCTTCTTAGGTACCAACGGTCGAATATGAAGTACTATTTGTGATAGAGATATTAGGGAATTTCTTTTCGTCTCAATAGTTTCAGTTCATCCCCTGACAATAGTTTTAGTTTCATCTCTCCATATGATTATTTTTATTTTTTGTTGCGTCACCTTTTACTTTTTTCTATTTTGTCAGGTGATTATGTAGCTGATCCATCATTAGTTGATGATCCGTTCCAATAGTCAAAGTCTACTCCAAAAGAAGGAACCCCACTTCTTTCTTTTTCTTGTGTCTGAATAGACCGGTGGTCTACTTGAAATGGTACCTATACAAGTTTGTTAAAGAGTCTCCTCTTGCTCTCAGCTACACTGAGCTATCTTTACGCCTTCATTGGGCGAATTGGGGAGTAGTCCGTGCTAAGCACTTTCATTACACACATGAACAGCCTTCAATGAACATGAGCAGACTAAGGTGTTTCTTAAAGTACTTTTGCGCTGAATACGACGACGTTGGCCGTTTTTTCGGGATCAACTCTCAGTTTTTCGAAATTTTGTTTCAAAGGGCTAAACGATTGACTGCTTAGAAGCAAATAATAAAGCATTTTATTGAAATTAATTCTTTACTGGATATCAAAGTTTTATTTAGGCCACCCTCAGCATGCCACTTGATTATCAAACAAATTGAATGAGAATTGAAGGATTATTCTCCTTTTATGTATCAACTTTTTCCACTTCAAAGTTCAACCTAATTTTTCATTGTGGTAATTTCTAGACCTCTGCGGAGTGATACAAACAAAAAAAAAAAAAAAAATGAAAATATGTGTAGTATAATATTCCTGACGTCTGTTTCCTTGTCTTAAACCAGAGCTCTATAATAATTCACTACTCAACAAATCTATACTCATTGAAAAATGCTGAGACGAGATGATGTTTTTCTAATAGTATTATCAACGCTGAATTCATATCTAACATTAGTTTTGCTTCTTACTGGAGGAAAAAATTTGTCCGTATTTTTTTTTTATCTTTCCTCAATCATTTTTAACGAGGTAACTCTGTGCGCATGTAGTTGCGATTCTTATCAACGTTCGGAATTGTTTAGCCTAAGATCAGCGATCGAATTTACGCATTTATTCCTCTGGCTTCCTCTGTTTGTATTATATTGAGTATTTATGTATTTTATAAATTTTGTTCACTATTGATCTTTATTGAAAGTAGAGATACCATCGATGTGAAACCATATTGAAGATTGCAGTTCCAGTTTTCAATATTATTTTCTTCGAGTGAAACGTATCATGAGCAACAAGCGGCCCGCAACTGGCGGGAAGAGGTTCATGCACTCTGTTGATTGAATTATTTTTTGCGTCTTGTTAGCGCCATACTAAATTGAATTGACGTACATCAAAACTTACGATCAGGCAAACTGGCTCTTTTGGACAATGAAGGAAGACTAGATATTTCTCTCTGATTGTAGTGATTGTTATTATTATATTATGGACACCATTTTTCAGCACGGAGGAAATATGACAAATAACGGGGGACAATTCCTGGCACAATGAATGAATAGGTCGAACGGAGGAAAAAACATAGCAAGCGTAAATAAAAGAAAGCACGGTTAAAAAAAAATAGATACACGTTGAAAAAAAATATATGTAGGTGAAAAAAAAGTTACACGGCAAAAAAATATATACATAAGTGAAAAAAAATTTTACAGCAAAAAAAATGTGAACACATAATTAATCAATCAGAAGCGCATGAGTAGCCTTTTTAGGACGCCCCCTCTTTCTTTTTTGTCCAAGTGGTAGCTCCTTTGCTTGCTGCGGTGCTTGAACCAACTTCAAGCATATTTTTAGGCCAAGTACATGTTTGCAGGACTTACACTTCAAAAAAGGAGGGCAGGTGCAAGTACATGCGGAAAAGTCTTCGGAGTTGATTGTCACAATCCAAACCTCCGAGCTGTACCGTCGAAATTCATCGTACGTCTTCCAATTTAAATCTGCACAAAGCATTTGATTCAAGAATGCTGTGGTTGATGGGGTCTTTTTCTTGGAAGACGCAACGAAGTACTGTCGGCAATGTGGGGCAGGGTGCGCTCGTTCCAAAATTTTATGTTTCGATTGTGCCCATTGGTGAGCAGTAGCAGTAGTCCACTCCTTCAACGATAAAGTATACGACATGGAAAATGACACACAGTTTACTGAAGTCGGATCTCTATCTTCAGACCATTTCCGGAGGTATTGAGTGATTCCATTCAAAAATTGACCGAGTGGAAGTAATTCACGCAGTGTGTGTTCTCTTTTAATTCTACCATTCAGAGATTCCAACCACTTATTTGTTGAAGGCAAACCCACTCCTGCACCCTCATACCATTTTGAGTTCTTCTCGACCCACTGCTTTTCGAATTATTCCGCAAAATCGGAGTTTATGTCTTTCCACTTTTTGAGGAAAAGTTCCGAAGCCTTCATGAATGCATTGTTGTCTTTAGATGGTTGAAGAGTAAGTAAGTCTCCCATGAAGTCCTTATTCCGCCCTCCTTTTGTGATGAAATTGAAAACAGTCTCGTTTTCATCTTAAGATAATAATATCATTCTCTCCGTTATTCTCGTTACTATTCTTCCTTTCATAAAAATTATGTATCCGTGTACAGTCCTCCGTTTGAAAACCTATTAAAAATTCCGTTATTTTCTATTTTTCCCCCTTTCAAATTCCTCCGTTGTGACAGTCTATTTTCTCCGTGCTTAATATTACTCTCCTTATATTATATGTATTGACCTACGTCAATAAACCTTTGTACTACAGGGATCTCTACATAATTTCCACTCACAGAACAACTGAACAGTCACTTGCTCATGTCTTTTTATGAATAAGCATTGTGCCGTGTGAATAAGTGAAACAAATTTCAGCTTGTTTCCCAAAATTATGTGACTTTGGCTTCAGACGTTCAGCTTTCAGCCAACTTATCAACTCTGCTTGATAATAATAGGCTATGTGATACGGAAGTACGCAGTTCACGAGAATAATATACCACCATAACTTTTGATGAATGTTCCTGCTTCAGTATGAGGATCATAAAGAGATAAACGAGGAGTTCATTTTTACTAGGAGCAAAACTAATACCTTTATACGCGAAAAAGACTAATACTCCGAAAGCGCTCGTCACTTTGTATTTTCTGCGGTTTGCAAGGTTTACTCTCCATTCGGAGTATTCTTCTTTTTCGCGTATATTATGGATAGCCGTAACTTAGAGGAACTAATACCTTTGTTAAACAACAATACAGTTTCATCACTACGACACTTATCTACGTCATCCTGTTTTTCAATAAATTTTTCATCACTATCATTACTATCTACACCTGAACTTGAAATTTCATCACTTTCATTGCTACTATTAGTAAGTTTAACTACCACATATTATAACAGGACCCTGATATTTTTGATAATATTGTGTCTAATTGTAGTAAAGCTGATGGAACTAGGGAACGAAAACGGCGTAATTATTTGAAGAACAGAGATGGAATTATGTTTAAAACGGCGAATACATTATGAGATAACGTTGCGAAAGAATCCTTTGTCGATTCTCACTACCTATAATGTTTCGCATTTTTGATAGAAATACAGTCACGATCAACTACTTCTTCCCGATGAATCATTTCATCATACTCACCGATAGGGACATCGCATGTTGTATGGTATAATGGCTAACGTTTTTTCAGGCAAATGGTTTTACCGTTGATCTCATAATGTATTCACTATTCGCCGTTTTATACATAATTCCTCTCTGTTCTTCAAATAATTACGCCGTTTTCGTTCGCTAGTTCTATCAGCTTTACTACAATTAGACACAATATTATCACAAATATCAGGTTCACAATTCATCTGTTCAATCGTATTCTTGTATAAACGTTTATTAACATTCTTATTTACTCGATTCGCATTTCTATTTTCATCTTGTTTATCATTAACTCCTTTATCCTTTTTTCGTAAGACAACGTCAGCAGACTGCAGCTACTCGATCGCGCAATCCAACATTACTCGTATATTACTCGATACCGATTACCGATGTATCACTTCGGACATTGCAAAAACAACAGAAACGACCAAAAACTCCTTCCATTTCTCATGCAACAACTAGGTACTTTTCTCTTTGTAGTATAAGAATCGCATCTATGTACAACATCGCACATCGAAACTTGACATCGAAAAGTCGGCGAACAACAATCGATAGGCTGAAGAAAAAAAAACAAGAAAAAAAAACAAAGCGATCGCAAGTGGTTCATGCCTCCTAGAACGGGCATGAACCTAAAAATGTATTATACTCTATTCACACTAAGAAAGGATAGAATTATGTACCTCGAGAACGGAACGGTAGATTAAAATTACCTGGAGCGTTGCCTTCTCAAGGTATGTATTTATATCCTTCCTTAACGTGAACGGAGTATATGGTATGTATCAAGAAGAAACTTGTAGAACAAGCTGGAAGAGGTTTGTGCACAGATCTCAGGTGTCTTTGGCTATTACCTATTTTAAGCAATCATTCAGTCTTTAGTGTTAATTTTGATTCTCTCTCAGCGCTAAAACCCAACTAGAAAGTAGGACCAAGTACAAATTAAAATTGAATTGAGGATTACAAAGCTAATTTTTGATCATCCTATTTCCTACTTTTTTATTTGTAATTATTCATTTCATATTCCCATCGCGTTGTAAGACATTCCCTTTCATTTGTATTCAATTTCATTCATATTGTGAGCACCGCCTTTTCAAGAATTCACATCACATCTTTTCGATTCTATTTGTAAAAGCTAACACTCAACAATTAATAAGCAATAACCTGAAGGAACCACTGTTGAGTACAAATAACGCTAATATTACACCTTTCCAACAACTGTCATTTTCGTCATGAGATAAGAATAATAAGTAACACAAATTGTAACATTACCTAGAATTGAAATCCTTGATTAATTAATACTACCATACAAACTTCATTTAGTCAACTTCAAAGTACTTAGAACTAAAAGTATAGGTAAATTAAAATACAAAATTGAATTGCGGACTACAAAGCCGGGATACCGCATTCGCGATCTATGATCAACTTTTAAATCATTCTGTTCCCTACGTTTTTATTCGCAATTATTCATTTCAGTTTCCCATTGCATTGTAAAAAATCTCGTTTCATTTGTATTTATTAAAGGAAAATGAATTTATAATTTTAACATTCCATAAAATCAAATTTATTAATAAGCTGATCAATGCAAACACGCAGAGACTCAAGAAACAACACGAAACAAGATAGGCAGCAAATTACGCCATAAGAATCACCGACGACCAAACGATGAACATTGTCCATCAAATATGATTGACATTCGCGCTGAAATCTTTGATTAATTAATACTACCAGAAACTTCATTTGTCTGCTCAAAACCCAACGATGTAATTATATTATACTACCTTTATAGTCAACTTCAAAGTACTTAGAACTAAAAGTATAGGTAAATTAAAATACAAAATTGAATTGCGGACTACAAAGCCGAGATACCGCATTCGCGATCTATGATCGTCTTTTAAATCATTCTGTTCCCTATGTTTTTATTCGCAATTATTCATTTCAGTTTCCCATTGCATTGTCAAAAATCTCGTTTCATTTGTATTTATTAAAGGAAAATGAATTTATAATGGACTGTGTTATTGTGACGTCATTTGCTTGGCAAGAGTACTCATTCTGCAGAAAATTAATCCAATCGCAAATTTGCTCCCCATAAGAAAACATGGGAAGCAAATCGATCATATGGTATTAATCAAAAATGAGAAAGAATTGAGGGAAAAAAAGTTCATTTTCAGAAGTCGATTACTCACACACTATAAATATAAACTTTTTTCCGCAAAATCCGTTTTAATTTTTGATTTATTTCATACTGATCTTTGCTCCCCGTGTATTTCTTATGGGAGCAAATTTCTCGTTGGACAAATTTCTTGCAGAATGAGTACTCTTGCCAAACAAATCGATATCAGTCGATATTTTTGTTATCACAAATATAACACAGTCCATTTGAACATTCCATAAAATCAAATTTATTAATAAGCTGATCAATGCAAACACGCAAAGACTCAAGAAACAACACGAAACATGATAGGCAGCAAATTACGCCATCAGAATCACCGACGACCAAACGATGAACATTGTCCATCGAATATGATTGACATTCGCCCTGAAATCCTTGATTAATTAATACTACCACAAACTTCATTTGTCTGCTCAAAACAAAACGATGTAATTATATTATACTACCTTTGTAGTCAACCTTAGACCATACAACAGATAGACCGAGCATGGTAATGAATCTTTGAACGGAGAACATGATAAGAATACAGGATACTGGACCTTGTTTACAATTTTGATGAGCGGCGCGGGTGTACAGCAAGGTGTTTGAAAACAGGTGTGCTCAGCTCAATGTAAACAATAAGGGGCACATTTTTTATCAACGCATCGTGTGTGTAGTTGTGACGTCACTCGGTTCCGGGATATCTAGTAATTCATATGGTTCAACACTATTGTTGGGCGAAATTTTTCTCTAATCTCTTCGCTTTTAAGTGAATTTATGAAAAATAAAATAATAATTATTGCGAATATTAAGTACATTTATTTATTGTATCCTTTTAAATTATTTTGTGTGTGAACTATGAATTAGGTACCAAATAACATGCCTCTGGTTTGCGCAGTGGAAGGGTGTATGAGTAGATATGGGGAGCACAACAAACAATATATTTCATTTTTCCGGTAATAAAATATTTCACTCTTCGTCGATGACTGATGACTGCCCATCGAATCTAAGAGAAGGAACAATAGGCAAGGTAAGAGAAATGCGGCAGTCCAAACTCACAGATCCTACATCGTTTCAAATGCAGCAGCGAGCGATAAATGAAAATTTTCATACGTTTAGTTTGGATAGGTACGACACTTGAAATCGGAGTAAAATAGTAGTTAGCGCAGATTCTCAAGCGTGAGAAAACATTAGATTATGTTTCTTCCAAGAACGAGGCGTAATCAAGTGCATACCACTAAATTAGTAAGTTGATTACCGGTACGTAAAGTTTGTTCCCTTTTTTTTTTGCGAGGTTTAAGATGAGCTCAAATTCTCAAAGCCATTGGTACTTGTGAAGAAGGTTCGAACTCTAATTCCATCACACTAGATAGGACCTAAAATTATTATTTAATTATTGAGTTCAACAACAAACAGATGTTAGAATTGTATTATTGGTATCGGTTTCAAGATCATTTTATTTGAAGAGTGGAAATAAACCAAGTTTCTAGCCCACTGAATAAAACTTGAACTCTGCAAAGTAGGTATTTGAAAAAATCGAAATCCACGAACACATAAGAAACAGCTCAAAATTGGTTAATGATGATTTCATTAAAGGTATATTCTCTGGTAGAATACTAGGTATTGAATTTCTTTCACTCGCTCATATGAACGTTGATCTAATTTTCCCTCGTTCTTTATGCAGAAGTAGCTTACTGATGATGCGGTCGTCTGTTGGAAACCGGTCTAGCTAAAAAATTTAATAATATTTACGGGCTTTGTAAAGTTCGAGCTTTTCTTTCCCATGACTCGTAATCGTAACCACCCTTGTTAATTTCATTCACCTAGCCTAGGCTCGAACATATTCTACAAATCAGTCATTTAGGTTCAGTAACTCATGAAGTACCGGTACGTCTGTAAACTGTTGGAGTGTAAGTAAATACTAACGCTCCTCTTCATTAATTTGTAAAAGAATAATGCAGAAATTCGCTACGTTTTTACTGTTTTAGTAAGTAGATGAAGAGGAATGTATAGAACCTTCTATTAGTTCAGAATTGAGTGGACTTCTCAGGAAACTCATTATCATAAGATTGAGGTTAATCCCCATTCATACAATTAAAACTCGGTACACACGTACGCGGCGGCCTTCTGTAGGTACTACTAATAGAATGAGTGGACGCTAATACAAATAATAAGTAGCCTAAATACAATATGAGGAGAGCTGAGCTTGAAGTGTACTGGTAAGTATCTCAACATTTCTTAGAAATTAGAGCACAAATCAAAGAACTCACTGCGTAGAATCTTATATTATTTTATTTTCTTCCCGTTTTTGATACACAACGAATAAGAATACTTCACCCTTTGTTTTTCCTTTTCACGTAGGTATTTACTATGAGTGCAAATACGACTAAATGAAAAGGAGAGTAATAGTATCTCACCACCACTTTTTCAATTATGCTATGTAAGTATGAACACACGATTCATGTATTATACATTAACAGAGAGGAAATTTGATGTGGACATATTTTTTCAACAAAATTCAACGTTAATTTCAATATTTCTTTCGGATAAAAATAAAATTAACGTATATACAAGAGCATATCATCAGGAGAACTGATGAGTTACCGGAACCGAGTGACGTCACACAACAGAGATGAGGGTTGCTAGTCTAGCGGGTTGCGTTTTGTTTACAATTGAACTGAGCACACCTGTTTTCAAACACCTTGGGTGTACGGTGCGTTTCACTGCTCCGCGCGTTCCCCGCGTTGCCTACATTGAGGTCCAGTCCCCCTTATTTTCTTATCATGTCTTCCGTTCAACGCGTTGTACACGCTTATATGGCCGATGCTCGGTCTATCTGTTGTATGGTCTAAGAACCCAACACACATTCGCGCAAAACGCGATGATAACAAAGAAACCGCATAGGGTTCACTCGACCATGACGTCAGCGTCTTAACTCAGACGAAGAAGAAGAAAAAATAAGCACCCCGCGGGCGAGGTGTGACGAGGGTCGGCGAATGACTCAGTTACCTGTGACTGATGAGAAAAATATGGATTGAGATCGACATTGGACACCACAAGGTGCAGGAAAATGAATATGATAAAATCTTTGTGCGCTAAAACCACAGAGTAGCTAAAACCCAACGTAGACAGTAGGTCCAAGTACAATTAAAATTGAATTGAGGATTACTAAGCTAGGAATCTATGATATTACATTCACTATCAATTTTTGATCATTCTATTCCCTACATTTTTATTTTTAATTATTCATTTCATATCTCCATCGCTTTGTGAGACATTCCTTTTCAATTGTATTTGATTTCATTCATATAATTTGAACCAATTTCAAGAATTCACATCACATCTACTTGATTCTATTTGTGAAAGCTAACCTTCAACAATTAATAAGCAATAACCTGAAGTAACCCAACACTGATATTACACCCTTCCAACAACTGTCATTTTTGTCATAAGATAAGGATAATAATAACACAAATCGTAAAATCGTAGAATTGAAATCCTTGCTTAATTAATACTATCACAAACTTCATTTGTCTACTCAAAACTCAACAATGTAATTATCCTACTACCTTTGTAGTCAACTTCAAAGTACGTACTTAGAACTAAGTAGGTATAAATTGAAATTCAAAATTGAATCGCGAATCACAAAGCTGAGATACCGCATTTGCAATTCATGATCAACTTTTAAGTCATTCTGTTCCCTATGTTTCTATTCGCGCAATTATTCATTTCAGTTTCCCGTGGGTCCGTGGAAAAGTTTGCGCTCCTCAGTTCACATTTAAGTAATCATATTTTATTGAATACACTAACCAACCTTCACTTGTGTACAAACTCATTTCGTGAAAGAAACAAACGCTCAACAACTATAGGTAATTGATAGAAGTAGCATTGTGAATTACGTTCAGCTTTTGTCTATCTATCTCTATAAGTATCTGTCATATTAGCTTGTACAGTGTATCAAACCAAGTCATAGAAGTATTTCTGGCAAGCTCCTCCTTTTCGCTAATAATAACAAGATTCACATTCCATCAAAACAAAATAATTTGATTCCAATACGTCTTCCTATACATTGCGAAAATTAGTATTGAGTTAAGATGATATTTGGCTTCTAACATCAGGCGTGAGAACTGGCCTTAGAAACTAAATGTACCTTATACTACAAGTTGAAATAATAACATTTCGATAATTATTCATCCAAAGTGCGTTCATACCTCATATACTTTCCTCTCAGGTACTCACATTCTATCAAATAGAACTACAAAGTCAGATTGGAGACTAGAATCATTGTAATTAGATACCGATTTTATGATCAGGATGCTCAACGATCATTCATTTTAGATTTTGCTCTACATACCGCTTCACTATTCACATTGTTTAGACCAATTATAAGAATTCATATTTCATTACTCTCATTCTTTTCCATCACAATTAGGACGTTTGGTACCATTTGTAGACATCTGATATAATCATTAAAATGAAATGAACTTACAATTTGAACATATCGAATTTATTGTTACATCAATCTTTTCAATCTGCGAACGTTTGATAATAAAGACGCTACTATTTTTATTGTTCCATTCCTTCTCGTCGTCGTACCTAATTAATCAGCAGCGGCTAGTTAATCAATAATATTGTAATAAATAATAAACTAACTGTTCCCAGAGAACCCTCCTGGCACCTAGATCCAGCACAAAACAAACACAAGGGAAAGGCAAAACGCAATGATAACAAAGAAACAAAACTACACAGCATACGGCTCACTCGACCATGACGTCAGTGTCTTAACTGAGACGAAAGAAGAAAAGAGTGATTACAATACGGTCGGCTTCGCGACACGCGCCGACCCTAAAAAGAAGAAAAGGAAAAACAGTTGAATGAAGCTCTTCTTTCAATAAAGTTCAATTTGGACTCTACACGAGTAAACTGTGAAGAACGCGGCACGCACCACCACAAACACACACACACACACGTCCCTTGCATCAAAGTTAGGATAAACAGACAACGCTACATAGCTACATAAGAACGTATGCAAGAACTGAAAATTTTGATTATCTTTTATTCAATTCTCAAGAATTCCTTAGCAAAAACGTGTCCTGAATATTATTGTCGCATTATTAAGTTAAATATTCTTCTTTTACTTGAAGTTTCAAATAAATTTCTGACGAAATGAGGACTAACTGAAAATTGAGATTTTTCCATTGGAGTGCATGGCGATGTTTCCGTTATCCTAACTCTGACAAGCTTAGTGCGGCGAGGGAGGAAGGCTCGACGCTAACACGACACTGCCGTGTAGAGTCTGAATAGCGAACAAAATTTATAAAGTAAATACTTGATGTAATAAAAACAGAGGAAGCCAGAAGAATGAATGCCTAAATTTGATCCCTGATACAATTTGGAACGTTGATAAGAATTGCAACTACATGCGGACAGTGTTACCTCATTAAAAGTGATTGAGGAAAGATGAAAAAAATACGGACGAATTTTTTCCTCAAGTAAGGAGCAAAACCAATGTCAGATATGAATTCAGCGTTGAAAATACTATTAGAAAAACATCATCTCGTCCTAGCATTTTTCAATGAGTATAGATTTGTTGAGTAGTGTAATGAGTGAGGACATGGATCGCCATATTTAGTCGTTACGTCATCAATAATCTTTGCAGTTCCCTAATAGGGTGATGAATTGATACGATTGGTGGAATTATTTCGTATCATATTTAAAGGTACTATGTTTTGCATTTTACGTTGGTTTGACACCTGTATTCTAAAACAAATTCTAGTAATTTTCCCATCATTTTCAAATCATGGTAAACTGTTATCAGTCATTAAAATAGGGAAGTCTGAAGATGAATAATGATGTAACGACTAAATATGGCGGCCCATCTCCTCACTTGTTATTATAGGGCTCTACTTAATCCTACTTGTAAATGAAATGCATCTAGAATTCCTTCCATTTCTTCTCATGTTTTCTAAAGTGGGAACACTGGTTACATCTTATCAATGATGGGAACATACAACGATTTTCTGCGTGAGTAACGTGCAGGCGCGCGCATTGCGTGAATTAGCATTGCCAGGATGACCTCATGTTTTTCCCCTTCCAAACATTTGTATTTGATCATGAAATGAATCTCAGAAAAATAAGTAGAATGGTGTAACCATGAGAGCTAATCAAGTGAAAATATTATGTTATGTGTTCTAAAGGAAAGTATGAGCAACATTTCTGTCCACTTCTTCTTATATCTTGGGGTTTGTAATGATATGACACAGTATTCCAGAAATGCCAGTTTCAAGTAATTTTCAAGCATTGAAACGTAATTTGTAAGAAACCTAGAGGAGATGTCAAAAAACGGCAAACGGCATTGTGTTTAGTGTGAAAATACTCCTGGAAACACTTCTGCTAGTTCATGTTCATTCCAAAAGTTTGAAATTTGTTCATGTGTAATCATTTAAACTCCATCATTAAGGCCGCCTAGGGAGTTTCGTTTTCAGAGAGGGTGAAAAAGTATTTGAATTATTTTTCACGGACTCTCTTTTGTTTTGTGAACAATAGCTTGGCGCATCTCGGGGAATGAGACCCCTAATTTCTTATTTTCTGTTACATTTTTAGAATAGAGAGTTAGAGTGGTGCCCTTTGGCTGCAATGCTCTAGGTTGAACTTTTTCTCTGGTACAACAGTTCCCAGCTTGCTATTAATTAGCGGTAACATTATAATGTGAGTTATCTTGAGATTGTGTAGAGAGAGCTTTGAAATCATACAAGACAAAAATATATTCAAATACTCTGGTAGTTCAAAACCGTGTTTTGTCGTAATGAAAAAGGAAAAGAAAAAAAAAGGAGGGAAGAGAGATACATCGCTATAACGGGCAGGCTAGATGATTTTTCAAATATCTAACGTAGTATAGCTATTTCAGAAATTTAACGCAATATGCCTATGATTATACTTCAAGCTTATCTAAATATCATATAAATTGTTGTTTTCCCTGAACTTGGCATCCTGTAAGAACATGAAAATGGAACTATCATCCTTGCACTGTATTTAAAGCTTTGTTCAATAAACATTCGATCCAAAGTATCGCTGGTATTCTTCATTCACTTCAAACCCAGTTCTCGTACAGATTCCGTTTGCGAAGATACCCCGTTATTTCATATCATTTTCATCAGCAAATTTATTCATTTTTTTATTATCTTTTTCTCATTTTATTGATGACTAGCGGAGCTACCCGCCCTTCGGGCGAGCAATTGTCATATTTAGAAAAAGCATGCATAATCCTCGTTATGTGTAAATTTAGTGTTGGCAAATTTATTTATTTATTTATTTAATATTAAAGTGCTGCCCAGCACAGCCAGATTGGCCAATTGATGATTGATTTGTAGGAAAGTACTTTTTAACAAAATGAACGGACTTTGAAGAATACCGATTCCTTTATAAATAAAAAACAATGCAGAAAACACTAATGGAGGAACTTGATGCCCTCATTTTTCAACTTTTTCTTCAACCACACCAAGATATGTGCATGTGGGAGACCTGTAATGTCATCACAACAACAAACTATCGTATGAACACATATCACTATGATTCATGACTGCACAAACCATATTACAATTCTCACCTCTTTTCTGTCATTCAATTGAACACATATAGCCTCTTGTTTTACCAAATATTTTATCTTTTCGAATCATTTTCTTCAGTTTCATCAATTTCTGTCTAAACACTCTACATACTACATCATATCTGTACCGTGGTTGTTGCCCAGGCAAAAGTGCTTTGGTAATCTCTTTCCATTTGCTATTGCAGGTAAACGTTATGAATAAATCTGCTGTGCCAAATTGCCGGACATAACTCATACCATCTTGACTTCTTTCGCACACATATCGCGGACTGCCTGTATGTGAAGATTGCAGTATGACCATATTCCCTATATTTTCTACAGTATCATTATCTAGCGAGTCTTTAAGATGACAGTACTGTTCGCAACGCAGTTTCTTCTGATTTAGACGACAATACGACAATATAGAAGCCTTTCTGACTCAATTTTTGCATGCATGTCTACAATGAACAGGTGCAGCAGATCTTGAAATCGCAATAAATAATTATCATCTCGTATCATTAAGAGAAACCTATAAAACTGAAGACACGATAAACTACGTTTTCCATCTGCCTGTTTCAAATCTATCTGATTTCCATGAGAACCAAAAGGAAACATTAGAGGATATTGTAATGAATCGTAAGCTGCATGAGTCTCTGTTATTCTTCTCAGCACATTATCGCGACCTGTGTATTAATAATATTAATGATATATCAATTTCGCAGGTGGAACCACAACTAAATAATTATAAGCTATAGACCTACCTTCAATAATAATATCTCTTTTTGTTGTCTCTTCATCACCGCTCATGATCACGGCTATTTCATTTACTGTTGGTGCGTTTGTCTGACGTTGATGTAGACCTGGAATTGCTGCATCCCGTATTACAACTCTAATTTCTTCAATATTGCCATTATTTAACATTTCTCTGTCATACATGCTTTTCAACTCCCTTACATAACTATTATTGGTATGTAGCATGGCTTGTAATTCTTTCATGAAACTTATATTTTCCTTTGTGTCCGAGTACATACATCGGATTGATGCTTCTTCATCGTCATTTCCGACAAAATAAATTTGTAGAAATTTAGCAGATTCGTTTGGGCATGGCAATAAGCTACCGATCCGGTGATATAGTTTCCCATAAATTTTAAAAGTCGGCATGAAATTACTCACGGACACTTCATTGCAGCCGATTGAAGTCATGGCCAAGGAACTATTATAGGCTCTTATCTTAGACAAAAATAGCTTGCTACGACTGTCCTTGCCTGATAATAGGTCCGACAACAATGTTGGAGGGTGAGGTAAAGTTCCTAATTGTACCTTACCACTCAAACAACAAAATCCCTTTGACTCATCTTTCCATGTCTTTGCTGAACAATGAGGACACGTTGACTCTGAATCTCCAATATCCACCAAATATGTGTAATCTCCAACTTCACTGCACTCGAAATCAAAAGCTAATCCCAAATTCGGCTCATCGCCATTATTGATTTTTTTGGCATTGGTATTTGTCGTTCGGCGTCGTTTACGATCAAGATTTGCTTTTTTCTTCACCATAATCACTCAGACAATTACTCGTATAACGTACAATCATTCAGACAATTACTCGTATGACCGCATACACAGAGCGATCAGAATATTATAACCGCATATGCAGATCGTTCAAAATCACTGCATTCCTGATTACATGTTTCGCCAGGTTTACATCACAAAACATCGCATGTGCACATACACCTACACATGCACAGCATAATAGTCGCTACTCATTCAGCCTAAACGCATACTGCGTCCTTAGCAGAGTTTATTTTTAGAAATTGAACATTGCACGCACATGTACAGTCGTGATTCATTGTTCTCTACCAGTGTAACCAATTCACCCGACATACATGTGTCGTACGATTGAATAACACTGTCCGATCGAACACACGTTTACAGTCGGTAAGGATGGAGCGTTACACGCACACTTAGACACACATGCAAAACGACTTTGAAGCTTAATTAGAGCTTAAGGGACGAACTTTTACGTACTTTTGTTCGCTAACAACAATGTGGAAGTCTCAACGTTTCATTTGAGACAATTCGCAAGGCGAACTACTCAGTAATCGTGGAGATTACCGGTTAAAACGACTGCTAATAGATTTGTTATGTGTAAATTAAGATCCTGTATTTATATTCGGTTTGATGGAGTAACTTTGTCTTATGGAGAGGAGGTAATGATCCTTTTGTTCTTAAAAAAATTGAAATAGGCTTAAGCTGCACTTATGTCTGTCAATTCAAAATTTTTGTCTGAACGCGAAATGGTCCTTCTTTCCTGAAGATCCTTACTTTATCCTTTTTTTTTTCATCTTTCTTTTGACAACATGGTATATTTTCTCTCGCGTAATTCGCGTTTGGACCGACCTGTATTGGCGCGAATGTCGTTGGCGAAAACAGGATGAGGTTGTTTCTAGGGATGTTGACCTATGTTTGGAAGCGCTAGAATCACCTTACTCTCTCGCCGCACTCGCTTGAATTTCTGGGTGACGATTTAACGTTCAATGTATTTGGCCATAAGTATCGAGATTTTCAATTAGTTGTAGATGACTCAATACTTCATTATTAGAATTACTTCCTTCAGTTATCGATTCTCTTGAAGTGTTTAAACAATTCATAGGATATAATTTTTCGATAATACGAATTGTACTCATTTATATTGTACTAGCGGTTGGCGACGCGCCTCCGGCGCGCCTGACCGCTAGCTGTGTGTTGAGTAGATATCTGTGTTTTATAGGTATCTGTATCTTGTAGGTATGTGTGTTTTGTAGGTATCTTGGAATTCAGATGAATTTTTAAAAAAGAAACAGTGGAAAGAGTTTTGCAAAATTCACAACTATTCAGTTCAAAAATAAGAAAATAGATACCAAAAACTGCGACTATACTTATAAAAATATATCAAAGTTCCGAGTCGCACAAAAATAAAATCACCAAATTAAATTTTTTACACACTAATTCACTTGAGAGCTGACTTAACGCGTGAAGCCTGTATTCATCGCAGCAGAATACAGACAAATCCATTGACATTTTGCCAGTCCCTAAGAAAACACACGGACAACAGGTAAAAAAAAGGGTAATTTCCGCTAGCCCATACGCAGTGCGCACCGTGTCTAGACATTGGTTCTTGTATGAGATACCGGATGTAAAATCCTTTATGTAGGTGTTTTTAAAACTGTGAATAAAATAACTTGCTTAGTATGGAAGTACAGCGAATACTGTAGTCACAAAATTTCCTCCTAAAAATCTGGAACCGGGCTCATTCGAAAGGAAATTACAGGGGCTACAATTTTTGTTCTCTTCAATTTTTCATAAAAATGAGTTATACTCGAGTTATCACAATAATTCAATTCTCGAAACTGCGCCACTCAACGCGCGTAGGTCTAACGTACATGGCAAGCTACACCACCACGTTTTTTTATATTGAAAAAAGTCATTGTTTTCGCCCTTTTTTGAAATTACTCAGTACCTCCCCGTCAAATTTTTATTTTTATGAGTCTATGTGCTGCTCTGGGATGAGGACAATATATCCTGAAAGTTTGAAAGCGATCGGCCCAGTAGTTCTCGAGTTATAAACGGACAGGACGACAGACGGACAAACTTTCTGCTTTATATATTAGATTTGAAAATTGCAAATTCCGCATCTTGAAGCATGGTACGTTAAAATTATTCCCCACATATTCGAACACGGCTACCAACTTACGCAACTTAGGTTAACATCCCAATTCCCGTAAGGCTAATGTTATTCCATCAAGCTGTATCTGCGTTAATATGGAATTACGAGTATTGGTCGTACGTAGTAGCTTTTTCGTACCTTTTTGACCAGTGCCACAAGATACAATAATCAAAACCACATAAAAATAGATTTTCTGAAATCATTCTGTTTTTGGTAAGTTCTGTGAACGGCCACCACAGTAAAGATAGAGGGCGACTCTTTCGCGGTCCAAACGCGAATTGCGTTTGTTGAAACTACTCTCGTTCAATGAGGAAGTATGTTATTTTTATTGTAGCATTGGTGACTTGATTAGTTTTGATTTTTTTAAAATTATTTGTTGACTTTCCGATTGAAAGCAGGAAAAGTCTACAAAAACTTCTTTATTCAATGTAAACTTTTTTTTAAGTCTCCCTTTTATCATATATTACGGGTCTCTAGTCAAAATTTTTCAAGTCCTATAGCTCGAGAGTCGAAATTTTTCCCAACTTTCGGGGAAATTTTTCAAAAAAAAAAAAAAGGAAAAAAAAAACAGAATAGGTTTCCTGTTAAAATGCATTAATACCAATCTTGAAACGCTCCAGTGAAGCTCCATATTTTACTCTTGATAGGCACCAACGTCAGTGAAATACAAAACATTGTACATTTCTGCTGCTAGTAAGAAATTATCGGAAATGTTTTAAAAAACTACAAGATGAGGAAGATGTAATCTAAAATCTGTCTATTTTTGAAAACAACAAGTCTATGAGTATGAACGATATCCAGCACTCAATAACACATGGAGGCAACCTCAAATTTTAATATCTCAAAAACTAAACGATCTGATAGAGTGCTATTATCTAAAATTTTGCTACTTACCCTGAAGTCCATGCAAACGTTTGAATTGTACAACAAAATTTCTATTGGCCATGTATGAATATTGATGTGTTAGACTCAATTTCTCAACGCTCGCTCTGCCTTGCGTGTAGAAAACATGCTTCTTGCTCAATTCCCAAAACAAAACATAGCATCATTAATCACAAGAGTCAACTGATCTCTGTAGACCACTTTAGCCCATTGCTAACCAACAAAAATAGATCAATATGTGTATATTACTGTGAATGTTGATAATCTCATCAAATACTTACCGATTTCTCATCCCTAATTTCTCTCCTTATGAATCGAATGACTTCAAATTTGCAAGTTTTCTTGACAATACTTATTTCTAAGTTTTCTTGACAATACTTATTTCTGGTATATTTCCGAGTTTCAACTCGGTCGATCTGATAGAGGATAGTAACCAGCGATAAACCATGTTTTTAGCACAGTTGACTCTCTCCACGACTTTATATCTGGTCGACCGAGTTGAAACTTAGAAATATGCTGGAAATAAGTATTTACAAAAAACCTTGCAAATTCGAGGTCATTTGATCCACAAGGAGAGGAATTATGGATGAGAAATCGGTAAGTATTTGATGAAATTATCAATATTCACTGATTGAGAATATTCACGATAACATATTATATAGATGAATATATTTTTTTTCGTCTTCGATAAATATATATAGAGTTCACAAAATTATATCCCATTCGCAATGTTGACTCGAAAACAGTAATTTCAATCTTGAAAAAATACAAAAAGAAGGTTGGAGCATTTGAAAATATAACTAGCAACAATGCTACATGCTTTACTAGTAGTTCTACTGCCAAAGAGTACAAATGAATGTCAACTTACTTCACTTAAGACGTGTGCGACAATATTTTTCTGTGTGGATGTATTCTAAATTTTTTGTAATTTGTATAATATGTTTGTTGTATTGTGGTCCTGGTATTTATAAGTACAAACAAAACAATAGGTAGGAACGGGTAAGAATGAAACAATAGTAGCCTGTGTTAATAATGTCGTTGAAAAAAGAAATAAAAAGAAAAGAAAAAGTACTGCTTATTCTTTGACTGACGAAATTTTTCGAAACAATGCGTCATTTTGAAAAAATTAAGGAAAGCAATTTTTCAGACCTTTCCTTAGACGGCGGCTACAATACGCGAAGTTGGCAACGAGCAACGCGCAACGAGCAATTTTGAAACGGTAGTGGTGTGTAAAAAACAAGCAACCGAATCAAACTAATTTGTTTCGGTTGCCCGTTGCTCGGTCACTTTGCT
Source organism: Aspidiotus rigidus (assembly GCA_035079385.1). Lineage (NCBI taxonomy): Eukaryota > Metazoa > Arthropoda > Insecta > Hemiptera > Diaspididae > Aspidiotus > Aspidiotus rigidus. The sequence continues at coordinate 6,835,670 of JAVHKY010000052.1, forward strand.
CAGTTTGTTTCATTGTAGCCGCAGCCTTATCTATACAAAGGAGTTGCGGTCGGGTGGTGCGGGATGGGTTCTATGTACATTAACAAGGGGACCTTCATCAATAATTTCTAGAGAAAAATTATTGATACCAATATTTTCCTTTTCAAAACCGCTTAATTTCTGAACTTTTGGTAATTTTGATTTTCAATACTTTTCAAAATAGAATTATTAGTAAAGCACTTCCTAGTTTGTTGCAATGAATCTTTAATAAATTTTGTTGTCTTTGTTTACCTGTTCCAGTAAACAGTCCAAACTATTGACTATCACTACGTCTGCTGCTATGAACCCGCCTTATCATCATTCATGTCACCCAGATCTCAATTCTCCCCGATCACCAAATTCAGATAGTGGAATCAGTGTATATTACGGTCATGCACCACTCAGTGGTCCACCAAGCAGCCACACGTCAAGTCCTCGTTACGAACATATACACCAGCATCCAGCTTATGTACCTGTTTCTCAAAATAATGAATCCAACTCTCAAAATAATTATAATCGCCATCACCATTATTTTAATTTTCTAAGTAGTAATAATAATAATAATAATAATAATAATAATAACAACAACAGTAATAATAATAATAATCATAATAACAACAACAATAACAATAATAATAATAATAATAATAATAATAATAATGATAGTACAAAAAATTATATTCATAATAATAGTAACAATAATAATTCCAATTTTAGCTGTCGCAGTACAAATACTAATACTGCTACTAGTAATAGTACTACTACAACAACTGTGGCTTCGACTGCCGGTAACAATAATAATGGTAATGATAACAGTATAATTAATAACGATAGTAATAATAATGATAATAATAGTACCAGTCAGAATCATGGTAGTGCAATATGTGCTGGTTGTAACACCAAAATAATGGACCGTTTTCTATTAAAAGCCATGGATAGACACTGGCATAATGGTTGTCTCAAATGTCAGATGTGTAATCGTAACCTTGCCGACTTGAGTGGTTCCTGTTTTACCAAAGATGATATGATTTTGTGCAGAGCAGATTATATAAGGCGAGTATGATTCTTCATAATTTTTTATATGATTCATTGAATGGTAAGTCTTCAAATTGGTAGTTATATTTGGGCGTATCACTTGAAAAGGGCGTGATCTGAAGTATGCGTAAATTGCACTCAGATTAAATTGCATCAGGCCAAGAGGTACCGTAATTCGTATACATATTAATTTGTGACCAAAAAAGTGTGGTGTAGTTCGCACTCGAATGATGGTTAAGTAATGGTATGCGGAAAATCGGTACACATACACACGAGAGTATCAGGTCAAAAAATAAGAATATTTGGAAAATAAAAATGTGGGAAAAACTGGGACTTTTTGAACTACGAAGAAGATCGGCCACAAAAGATTTGAGCTTTGAACCCTAATAGAGGGACAATTTCAAAAATTTTGCCGATGGTCTGAAAGTATTGGGGGGGGGGGAAGAACCCGAAAGAAAATTCGAGCCATGAACTTTTGTAGAGGGAACTGGACAACGTTTCGAATTCCGAGTCTCTGTAGAGCGATAATAGATAGAATTCCGAGCTCCGAACTTCTCATATGCTACAAACACTTACCAAAATGACGAAAAACGCGCGTGCATTTTATATGTGTACAAAATATGTCGTCAACTAAAGGTATAAAAATTTCACTGCCAAATATACGAATGAGTGCAGTGGGTTAAAAAATGTGGGCAGTTCACTTTCTTCCTCATATTTTTGTTAGGACATATAAGCAAAATGAAATATTCTGATCCGTTCATCAACTTGTTATTAACCTTTTTGAGTTATACATACTATGTTGATCGACCTTGACTGTATCAACTGTACTGTATTTGAATAATTTGGTTAAAGGTTATAGGTAACTGCTATACTGTACATTCAGAATTATAAAGTCAAAAAATTCAGCTGGCTAATCAGGGAATTGAAAAAAAAATTATATAAAATCAAAAATTCTATTCATAATATTATGAATTGAATGACCGGGCAGAAAAGAGGCCCTAGGACGAATTAGGCGTCTTTTTAATTTTTGGTGTTTTGAGCTCAGCACTCTCTCCTCTTCATCTGGTAAAAATTTTGAATCACCCTAATGACTATAGAGTACATAAAACTATGTTGAAGTGTAGCGACTACAATGATTGAACGCCTATAGTAGTTGTCAAAAAGCGGTAATCACGTTTTTTTTAAAACACAACTTGTATACTGAACAGTAGCGTATTTATAGGGGTTTGTCCACCCGGGGGCCTCCAAGAACCTGTAGACTCATCAATTTTCAACGAACCAATAAGCGTTTTTATTTTCTTACGTGGAAATTTGGTCCTCAATATTTCCTTCCCCATGAGAGAATTTCTATCAAACGATTCGAGGGGAAAAAACCTATAGAATAGTTATGAAAAAGAAAAAAAGTTGATAGCGAAATATCAAAGTGTACAGGGTGAGGTAAAATGAAGTTATCAGTTAAATGGGATTTTGCGCTAAATCTGTTGTGGCGCAAAAACGCGAAACGTTAGACGTATACTTCAAATGTGCGAAATTTGCCTACCAATTTTATCTTTAATTTGTATCCTAACTAAACTTTGTACAACTGTTCTGAGCCGAGTTATGGACCAAAATGTGCCAAAAATTGACCAATTTGCCAAGATTTTCCAGATATGAATCTAAAAATTAGCTTCATATGGTTATTTCAAGTATTATTTTTGGAATCAGCGTTAAATTTCACTTTCAAATTGAGTAAAATATGAAAGTTTGAACAATTTTTAATTTTTGGAAATTTTGGCAAATTGCTCGATTTTTGGCACATTTTGGTCCATAACTCGGTTCAGAAAAGTCGTAGAAAGTTGGGTAAGGACGCACATTAAAGATAAAATTGAGATACAAATTTCGCATATTATTTAAGGTATACATCTAATGTTTCGCGTTTTTGCGCTACGACAGATTTAGCGCAAAATTCCATTTAAATGGTAACATCATTTTGCCTCACCCTGTATATGTATATTCACTATGAACAAATTTTAACCTTTTAGAAACTTGAAATCAAGGTGCTTCGGCTGCGAGAAACTAAATTGTATGAGCATCCTGAGCAACCTTGATAATGGTTAATGTATAATGGATAGTGAAGAATTTTTTTTTTTTTCAAAAGACGATGCCACTGATGCTAAAGGATATATTTTTCGTATTGGTGAGTTACTACATTTTTCACCGAATATTGACATTTATTTATTATCATTATCCTGGACTGGATCCAAAACAATCGCTAGAATACCTAATAAGTCGATAATTGCAAGAGCTTTAATATCACAGAACATGGCGTGCTATGACGGTAGTTTAAAAGCGTCTCAAATTTCCTTTTTTTTTTCTCTCAGGTCGGACATTCTTCTACAATCTCACAAATTTCGTTTGGCTTTTTCTTTATGGCTTTTTTTTAATTGAATTTTCAAGTGCATGCGGTTTCCTTCAAAGACTATTTTTTCTATTAGGGCCCTTCTTCTACCCGCCCATTCACTTTCAGCAAGGCAATATACTGATTTCTTAGTAACTCCACATAAGATTGCTTCTTGCTCTTACTGCAGTTCCTCTTTTTCTTTGCTCTACTCCTTGTGAAGAAGCCAACTTGTGAACATTAGGTTTTACATGCAAATTTACTTGGGTTGTTTGGACGACCGTTTATTAGAAAATAGTTGATTTTCGAGGATATTGCTTGTAAACTTGTATATGTCAAGCCTGATATCGAAACTTGCTTGCTGGTAAAACTTTTACGCTATACGGTGACTAGCGAACATGTTTGCGTGAAAAACATGAACGCTGGTTTGATTTCTGGAGGTACCACGCGCAACTACGCGCAATTCTACCAAATATGTCTACTCCTCGCCGAACATGTCTACTCCTCAGTCTCTGAAAGAAAATCGGTTTTTTCAAAATTTTAGAAAATTATTTATTGTCACCAAGAACATCGTGGTTCGCGTTTTCAAAAATTTGATGTTCATGAATGTAAAAGTTCTGGGATTGTTTGTAACCTTTGAAAAAACACTCGACAATTTGAATTATTTGAAAAAAAAAAAATGGTTTGGAACTTTTTGTTGGAAATATCTCAAGTTATGAAACTATTGTTCTTGGAAAAATTTGATAGCAATGGTATCCTTTCTACAAAATCCGCTCAGGAAATCTTTGAGATTACAAATACACAGGCAAAAGTGCTCTTAGTATGTGAATTGGATGTAGCAATAGTAAGAATCTTACGAGAGATAGTTTCCTCGATATTACGGGACAATTCACAGGGATTAGATCGAAGGAAAACATTGCACAGCTCGTAGGAAAAAACTTTAATTTAATGATTATAATTAAACCAAAGTTTTTTCTTAGGAGCTGTGCAATTTTTTCCTAAACCAAAGTTTTTTCTTACGGGCTGTGCAATTTTTTCCTTCGATCTAATCCCTGTGAGTAAGGTTAAATTTACGGGTATTCTCTGCCCTGTCAATTGTTTTGAACCTCACCCCTCTGATTCAGAAGTCCATGACCCAACCGCTTGAACATGAGTCAAACTTTGTTACTGGCTCTGACAATTCAAAAAATATCCGTTTTTCAACTTTTCTCCTTCTAGCAGTAGTATATTAGATTCAAAACTAACCTCAGATCCTTTTAACGACCTGACTCTATAATTATGAATTAATTGCGTATTTTCTTTTTTTACCATTATAGAGTGTTTGGTCATCAAGGAGCGTGCACAAATTGTAGACAAACAATACCTCCTAGTGACTATGTGATGCGAGTAGGAGGCGGGTCAATAATGGATACAATTTCAGCTGATCAAGCTCTTGGTGAACCGCATGTCTACCATTTAAGTTGTTTTAACTGTGTCAAGTGTAATGTACGACTAGAACCTGGAGATAAATACTGTGTGTTAACAAATGGTCAGTTGGTTTGCGAAAAAGATTGGAGTTCAGTTTTTAGAGATCCAAATGGTAGCGTACCAGGACAGCAATTCACCACTGGTGGCACTATCCGTAAAGGAAAAGTTGGAAGGCCAAGAAGAAGCAGAGACTGACAATGTGTGTAAGTACCAGTTTCTTCTACTAATTGCTGATGACGAGATAGAATTAGGCGTTCTATGAAACAAAAGAATTGTGTTCCGTACTAATAGACAAGTGACCAAATTAGAAAAAAAATTTCTGTGATTCGAGTAACAGGTGTTTCCAGAAGTGCAACCAACCACCAAAATTTTACTGTCACCCGGAAGAAATTCGCCCCTTGCAGATGTGAATAAAAGGCCTGTATTTCAAGCGAGTACCATGAGCCGAATTCTATTTTCGGCGGTCAAATTGAATTTCTAACAATTGAGAGCATAGAACCGAATTGAGTCCCGGGTTTGTGAATGACTCTCATTTTCCTTCTCGCTCAAACGCCTTATGCCTGTCGATATATTTATCATAAGTACAATCAAAAATGAAAGTCAACACATCGCTGTACAGTGGCGGATCCAGGGGGGGGCAGGGGGCCATGCCCCCCCCCCCCCAAAGGAAAAAGAAAAAAAGGAAGGGAAATAACGAAAACGCGAAAAAGAAAAGGAAAACGAGAAGAGAAGAAAAAAAATAGGAAAAACGCAAAAGAAGAGAAGAGGAAAATATCTTTATGACTGATACTTTGTCCATGTACAATTACTCGGGTAGTCAGGTAGTTGGGTAGTCGGGTGAGACACAATAAGAATTCTTCATAAGGGAATCAGTATTTCATTCTTCATAGCCAATCAACCATGGCCGAAGATCGTCTGACTGGTTTGACTCTAGCAAATATCCATAAGGACATCCCTGTCGACATCGGTGAACTGGTGGATACCTTTGTTAGAGCCAAACCTAGACGCATGGCCATAGGTGACTGGAGTGTAAACCGAGAATTGTAGTTACAACAGCGTTATTTATTTCTTCGTTTTTAAAGATAGAATTCAATTATATACATACACTCATTATCGCAGTAAAAAATTTTTTTGTGCTGATACGGGAAATTTTGGCCCCTCCCATTTGGTTTTTCTAGATCCGCCACCGTCGCTGTACTAAAACACTTCAAGGTGTGCATTGCCCATTGGGAAAATCCAAAACGGTGTACGATAAGTTGCATATCCCTACAAAGTTTGGTATACCAGCAGTCACTATGCAACGCTTGTTGGGCGTGCTTGGAGGAATGACTTCGCAAAAAAAAAATTCTCAAAGCTCCATGTTCCAACAAATTTATTTGATCCTTGGAAATGTTGTGTAGAAAGGTTCAGTGGAAGGCGGTGTAGGAACAGAAATACGAATTGTCGGTCCAAAAAAGTTTCACAACGTCCGAAAATAGACGAATTTTCGATGATTTAATAGTGATATCAAAAGTTTATGGAAAAAATTTTCTCAATTCTGCTTCTATACTGTCTCTCATATAAAAAAACGATCCATTGAAAATCTTTTTTGCTATACCATCTTTTTAATGCTCACGACTTGACAAGCAAAGCATACCCTGTCACATTTGACTTCGGAGAAAGTTCCTACGAGGAGAAAGATATTGGGTACAAAAAAAAAATATGTGAAATATGAGAATTGAACGATCAAAGGTACACTGAGAAAAATTTTGGCGGTACTTTTAACTAAAAAACATAGTAAAGCCGGTCCAGTCGGAGATCATGGTTACAACGACTGAAAAATATAGTTATACTTACGAGAAAAAGTAGTGAATAAAACTAAATATTACTGAAATTGCTCAGTTGTTTTTACTAAAAAATCGTGACTGGACCGGCTTTACTATGTTCTTAGTCGAATTTACTATAGTTTTTTCTCCGTGTAGAGGTGGGAAGTACAAAAGAAAATGAACGATTTTACTCTCCTCAAAGTCAGGTCCCTCAACACTTTGAGAATCGAACGGGATACATCCTTCTACCCCTAACACTATGAGACTCCAATCCAGTTCAACTGAAAAAGTTGATCTGGGACTCGATTTGGAACCTACCGATAAAAGGTGGTGTCTTATACTTCTATTAAGAATCTAATTCGGGCTGATTATCCGCTAGCATCGCGCGTTTTGTTCACCAAAAATTATATTCTTGCCAAATTTAGAAACGAGAGCTCAACTATGGCGGTATATGATGGAAAAATGAAAAACTTGGAATAAGTCTTGAATGAAGCGGAATCAAACGTTTTTTCATCTTATCTATAATTTATAAAATTTTTGTTCGTGAAGATATTTCATGGCATCTAAGGTATCCAAATCTGCCTCATTCAAGTGTTGTTTCGATTTCTTGGGTTGTCCTGGCCACTGAAGGTCGACTGTATTGCAATCTCGTTTTAGAGTCGGCCCAGGTGCAAAAGGCCAACCACGTTGCAATCAGTTTTTAGAGTTGGCCCGCGTCGCGATGGCCAACCGTATTGTAATCACTTTTTATAGGCCAGTTGCAATCGCTTTTTTTTTTCTTCCCCACTCGTAGGTAGTTCATTCAGGGTCGTTAATAGCGCATATATTTATAGTTATTCTTTCCGTACAACATTTTGCGTATTGTTGAGGGCTTATTGGCAATTGTAGTAATCTGTGTTATAAGCGATCCAACTTGTCACAAAAATATTTTATCGTGTAGCATAGTTTATGGGCACGGGGTACAATTTCCCTGTTGTATCTTGTCATGTTCACGTGTACCATTGGTTTGTGATAGGCTCATGTTCTACAAAGTAGATCTCATCATAATACATTTTTATGCATTATGTTATTTTATGAGCAAAGAAAACAATCACAGAGAAGACATTCAATCAAAAAATAAGGAATGACCTGTGCTTTCTTGCTACTAAAATTGAGAGTATTTTCAAATAAAAGATTCAATAAGGTAACAAAAGCAAAGTGTTAGTGAGTATTATAAGATCGAAAGTATTTAATTACTGCGTAGTAGCTTACTTTCTTGAAAGAAACATGACAAAAACAAACCAAAGAAAACAAGCGAACTGTCTGGGCAGTGCTGCCATCTAATCCAACAGTAATTAGCATTAACTAGCGTTCTGTAGAAGCGCTGTAGTCTAAGATTAGATTTGAATATTTCCTACTCTTGGACCATATAAGAGGTTGACCGAGCATCTTCTATTTTTTTACTTTTTTAGGTTCATGCCACGTCCTACAAGGCATGAACCACTTCCAATCGCTTCTTTTTTTTTTCTTCAGTGTTCTCCGACCTTCCGATTTCGATGTGCGATATAATACATCGACTCGACTCGATTGTTTTACTACGTTTGTGTACGGATGTAAAGGATTTGGTGATCGTATTTTCTTTTTCGATTTGCGACGTGCTTTATCTGTATCGGATAATGTTGGAAGATTCTAATAACGAATTGTAAAACGTCACAAAACGTTATATTCGCTGCAGTCTGCTGACGTGAGTGTTTCAGCAGCTGGAACATTATCAAATTTTCGAAAATAATATGATAGACTAGCAAGACGGCGCACACTTAACCTAAGTCGCATTTTTGCAATCTGAGGAAATAGATCTCTTTTACCAGTGAAAGAGACCTATTTCTCCAGATTGCAAAAATACAACTTAGGTTCGCGTGCATGAGGCCGTTGATATATTCTTTTCGGTCCACTCACCTCCAACTAATAGTTATTCTTGAAGTTGAGATATGATTTTTGTAATTCACTATTTTATAAGTATTCATCTGTGAAATCCTGATGACGTCAAGTCCTTCTCTAGTTATTTAAATTAAAGTTTAATTGTGAACCTTTTCTGTGGGGGGGATTCTTGAAAATTGTGATGTCTTGTCATTTGCCAAGAATAATGGTTGAAATTTTTCCAACTCCTCCTCCTGTCATATAAATGTCGGAAATCGAAATTCCATATTCCTCTCTCATCATAGCTTGAAAGTAAAAATTTTTCCATGATACTCTCTTGTCATAATTGTATAGCTCGACGTACAAAATTTTTTCAATTTCAACTCATTTGGTGGTTCATTATTTTACAAGATCCTCTCCTGTCATACATAGCTTGATTCCCAATATTATTTGAAATGTCTTCAAATCTGACTGCCTTGATAGAAAACATTTTTACTAACCCCCATCTATCATAAACAGCTCAAAAGTTTTACTTTTTCCAATTTTTTCGAGTCCCTCCTGCTTTAGTTAGTTCAATTTTAGAAATTTTATCAAATGCAATCCGTTTTTTTGGGACTCAAATTTGGAATTCAATACTCAATATAAAAAAAAAAACATCCCATAGAAGAGGATCTCTGAATTCCTTGTTTGACTTTGTTTATTAACGCCATTGTTTTTCATTACAACTTTCAATTCAACTTTTTTGGTTGAATAATATAAATCAGATTAAAAGCTTCATTACAATATTCGATCAGTCAACGTCCTGCAGAATTGCTTCCTCTATTTTTCCTGAATACATGTCTCTCATATTAGGTTTAAGCGTATACTTTCCTTCCCCATCACCAGAAAACACACCCACATAATTCTCCATACTCCATCATTTATCTAATCATCACAAACTCTTATTCTGATTTTGGTTGACATCAGTTATCCTGAATATGATCAAACTGCTCGCACGCCTAAAAACTTCACCTTCTCCCCTAAAGTTACTGACTCCATCTTGTAACTACTTACAACCTTAAAAACTGTTATTATTTCTTAATTGTAGCTTTTTAGTATCACTCACATGAAAAAAGCAATTACAGAACAAATTTGGAATCATTAAACGTAAGCCCATCCCTGGTCCTTCTAAAACGGAAATTCCCACCATGAAGAGATTATCTCCGCTCACTTAGGGCTGGTCACTCCCAAATCATCAATTCTCATCTCCTCCTGGTATCCATGCTCCACTGTCGTATATAAACGTTATTAGGAAGATAATTAATCTAACAATGTATCACCTCTTTTCATGTCCTGCTCCCCAAAATTGACATACTTAGACTACTTCCTACAATGTGACATAAGTGTGACGCCATCTGGTCGATCGCGCCACGTATAACTAACTGTCTTACGTGTGTAAATATACGACAAACGGTATTCTAATGTATATCCTTGACGTCACAACTGTAACGAACGTTGTAGATCTTTAATAATAATAATAATAATAATAATAATAGCCTTTTAATCCGAATTATATAAATACATGCTTATTTATAACATTCACATATACGATATCCTAATCGGACGCCCATTCCCGAGCATAGGCCTCCCCTACCTTTTTCCAAATTAATCTATTTCTTGCGACCCTTTCCCATAGTATGCCATATTTATCCTCTATGCTTTGTCTCCATCTCGTTGGCGGTCTTCCCCTCTTCCTCTTGTTTCCCAATGGAGTCCAGTCGGTTAATCTTTTAGCCCAAGAGTTGTTGTTTTTCCTTGCTAAGTGCCCTGCGTATTTAATTTTTAGACTGCCCACCCTTTCCATGATATCCCTTGTACCCGTTTTTTCCCTAATTTTTTCATTTCTAATCTTGTCACTGATCTTTGCACCCAGAATGCTTCTCTCCATACGTCTTTGCGTAATTTGTAAGCTGTTTGCTTGTTTTTTGGTCAAAGCCCAAGTTTGCGCACCATAGGTGAGTATTGGTAATACGCACGATTCGAGAATCCTAACCTTCGAGGTTGTTTGCATGTTACTCTTAAATATTTGTCTTAGTGCCCAATATCCTCTCCAAGCTTTTTTCCTTCTTTCAATTAATTCCTTGTTTAAAGCCTGCTCAAATGACATAATTTGCCCTAAGTACGTATATTCACTAACCCACTCTATTTCCCATCCATCGAATTTTAAATTCGTAATCTGGCTTTTGCACATATACTTCGTTTTTTCCTTGTTCATCTGTAGCCCCACGTTATTGCACTCGTACATCAATTCCAGCACCATCTTTTTTATTTCTACTCGGCTTTTAGCAATTAGCACTATATCGTCAGCGAACCTTAAATTATTCAGATTTTTACCTTCAATATTTATTCCATATTCTTCCCACCTTAATTTTTTAAATATCCATTCGAGTACGGCATTAAAGAGATTTGGAGAAAGTGGGTCACCTTGCGCAACTCCTCTGCTAGTTCTAAATGATTTACCTACTCTGTCTAACTTTATATGTGCTGTGGCATTTTCGTATATATTCTTAATTATTTGTATGCTTTTTCCATCTATTCCATTTTCTATTAGCGCCAATATTAAGCTTTCGTGACTCACTGAATCGAATGCCTTTCTAAAATCGATAAAAACCAAGTGCACATCAATGTTATATTCCTTAGATTTTTCAATTAACTGATTAAGCGTGTGAATGTGGTCGATAGTTGTGTATCCCCTCCTGAATCCTGCTTGTTCCTCAGTTTGATACCGATCAAGTTTCGTATACATTCTATTTTTCAAGACTTTCATAAAAACCTTCCTCAAGTCGGCAGAGAGACTTAACGGCCTGTAATTATCGAGTTTTCTTTTATCGCCTTTTTTATGTAGTAATATTATTTCCGATTCACACCATTGCTTCGGTGTTCTCTCCTCCACTATGATTTTGTTAAACAGTAATTGCAAAAAGGGAACCAACTCAATAGTAAATAATTTCAAAAATTCATTTTCGACAACATCTTCCCCTGACGCTTTGCCTAATTTTAGCTCTTCCATAACGACTCTTATTTCTGATTTAATAAACTCTAAGAAGGTTTCCTTGTTGCAATTATTCCACGTTGTATCGCTTGCCTCGCTTTGTTCATAGTCATCGCTATTGTACAGTTTCTCGTAGTATTTTGTTGCCTCATTCATAATTTTGTCTCTTCCCTTGATCGATTTTCCGTTACTATCTTCTAGTTCCATAATCATTTTACTTCCTTTACTTAGTTCTTTTCTCAACTTTTTTGTTGACCAGGTTTCTTCTATAATTTCTTTCGTTCTATTTTCTTCCCACATCTTGCAATCCTTCCTGATTTCTCTCCTAACAAGTTTGTTGACTTCCGCTAACTCAATTTTCTGCTCCTTACTCAAATTGCGTTTACATTTCAGTTCTTCTCTTCTCTCTATAAGATTCTTGGTTTCAGTTGTCAGTTTATCGTCAGTTCTCGCTCTTTCTTTTTTAGCACCGAACTTTTTAGCAGTTAGATTACATACATCAGTAATTATATCGTACATTTCCTGAACATTCATGTTCGTTATTTTTTCTTCATCGATTCCTATCCTATTGTTTAGTTCTTCATAGATACAAACTTTTGCTTTGTTCATTTTATGTATTGGAAAGATCACTCTTCCTGTCTTTCTGACTCTCTTGTACGAGTTGTATTTTGCTCTCTTTTTAATACCTATTGTTGCTCTTCCTATTCTGTGATCTGATGCGAATTTAAAGCTAGTCAAAATTGTTACATCTTTAACGATGCTCATATCATTAATCAGCAAATGATCGATCTCGTTTTTCACCTCTCCGTTCGGTGATAACCACGTCCACTTTCTTTCTTTTCTTTTCTTGAAGAAGCTTCCTGCGATTTTCATATTGTTTCTGTAGGCGAACTCGCTGAGAATCTCACCATTTTTATTTTGCACTCCTATGCCATACTTCCCTATAATTGCATCTTCATCATCGTGTTTCCCCAGCTTTGCATTCCAGTCACCCATAATAATTGTATAATACTCCTTTACTTCATCGAGAGTGTTTTGTACCATTGTGTAAAATTCATCCGTCTCTTCATCGCTAGCCTCCATAGTTGGTGCATAAACCTGTATAATTGACAGTACTGTTCCATTACTCAAATCGACTTTAACTACAGCTATACGCTCGTTCACCTTTTTGATGTCTATAATTTTTTCCCACATTCTCCCGTTTATATAAAAGCCCACACCTTTTTGTCCCTTCTTTTCACCTGCGTAATAAAAATAGTTGCCATTTTTCCTCTTTATTATTTCCTCGCCCACTCTCTTGACTTCTGATAGGCCTATAATATCCCACTTGATACCTCCTAGCGCAACTTCCAATTCATATAGTCTATCCTCATTTGCTATACCTCTTGTATTAAAAAATAATATTCTGAGCTCTTCTTCATAATTTTTGTGATTATTTGTTCGTACATAATTTTGACTTACAGGTAGGGGGTAGCTAGCCACATTTCCCCGCGGTTGCTTAGTCCGGCTTGGGGAATGATTAATTTTATTTATTTTAATATATTTACCTTTATTTACATCAAATCGGGGGGTAACGGCCTTAATTCCCCACGGTGGCTTGGTCCGTCTTGGGGAATGGGAGTCCGGTACATTTACCTATTTTTTATAAGTGAACAAGAAATCCAGAGTTTTTTGACTGCTTCTTCCGGCGGGTTTTCTTTGATTGTTGGTTGAGGTAGATTCGTCTATCCATATTTGGTTTTCGGCGCGGGGAAGCTTGGATCGTTGCACTGTTGTTTCGTTCTCGTTAGCTCCGCTATTTTCCTTGTTAGTAATCTCAATAGGGCTGCGTGCGTCCAGATTCCGTTTATTACGAGGTGTAGTTAAATTTCCTCTCTTCCATTCCTTGTATCTGCTTGAATCACTTTCTGTGTAAATAACTGTTGGTCCGTTTTGCCGCTCCCTAACTTTGATTTTTCCATCGAAACATTTCGCAGAGAATAGCATTCCTTCGTCGACCATCTCTCTCGCTTCGAACCACCTTGTTCTTGTCTCTCGTGAGAGGTGATCGTCGAAATATATCGGCATAGTAGTGTTAATTCCAACGTCTTTTCCGACTGGTTTTGCTGACTTTACTGCTTTCATAATTTCCTTCTTCTTTTCAAAGCTGAGGAATCGAGCAATGATTGGTTGTACACCTTTATTGGCGGGAAACCTATGTGCGATCGTTATATCGTACTCTCTTAAAGTTACGCCCAATTTTCGAGCAATATCTGTTATCAGTATAATAAGGTTCTCACTCTCCACCACCGGAATATTTCGTATGATTATATCATTTTTCCTCCCATATTGGTCTAGATCGCTCATCTTGGCTCTCAGTTCGATATTCTCCTCCTTCAATCTAATTAGGTCGTTCTTCATTTCCTCTTTTTCAGCTTTCAACAATTCGACTTCGACTACAACTTTGTCTATTTTAGCGTTGGTTTGTTCACACGTATCTTTTATGCGATTTAAATTTTCCGCTATTCCACTCTCCATCAGGACTGTGGAGAATATATTTTTGATATCTTCTTCCTTCATATCGGCTCGACTTTCTTGTAATATCGTAATAACTACTAAGTATGTGGCAGTACTTCTTTGTTGCTTTGGATTCGAGACGCTTTATTGAACACGTTTGTACTAGCTATAACTTTGCGCTTGGCGTTAGATAGAACAAGATTAGCTGTATTGAACAATTGAACACACCGAAAGCATGAACACGTAAAACACGTTTTATCGTTAACTCAATCACAAGAGGACTCGTTGTAGATCTTTACCCGACGTAAAATAATTATTATGCTTAACGCATACAATGTTACAATATACACGTACACTAGTACACACATATCATATTCCCACTTTTCTATTATAACATATCTTTAAGTATCCCTACCTTATCCCCACTTAGATTTAACCATATGATTAAGTTGTATATTCCTCATCCTAACTCCCACTTATTTTATCCCTACTTATACGTACTCCCACCAACTCCCCAATTTCCCTTTAGTAGTCTCCTTCCAGTTCCTAGTCCGTTTTATCTATCCATATCCCTACTTCTATTTTGCACACTGTACTCTCTATTATATATTATATGCACTTATGTATAAGACTATGTATCCTTTACCTTAGTTTGCACACGACACTATTTACTCCCCTTAGATTCAAGACAATATTATTGGTTATCCCCACTTAGCTCTTAGTTTCCCCTTTCAATAGCCACCTTTATAAATCCATGTATCTGTATGCTTACGCGCATTCTGTTATATTTTCAGTCACTATCTTTTGAATATTCCGATGTTATAGCTTTTGCTTGTTGAGTCTTACTTTTCAATAAAAATCTAATACTCTTCGTGTCGCGTTTTATATAAAGCCCTTAGGATGTGAGAAGGTCCAACTATACCTCCATCACAATAAGTAATAACCTTTATCCTATGTAATTACTCAAGAACAGTTTCCAACTCTTTCAACTACCCGCATTACTCAATTACTCCAACTTCTACATATCCGGTCTTTTTTTCCCAATTAAAAATTTAAGCCCCTCCACTTGGCTCAACTCCTTCCAATTCTCGGAACTCATAATGAGTGAGTGAGGTGTAAGTAGAGCACTAATATTGAAAAACCCTTTTTCAATCCTTCCAATTCTCTTCCGTATTCTGGTTTTTGGTTTCCCACTCAGTATCAGTTGTTTTTATTTTTTAAGAAATACTCAATAGAAAAGAATTTTTCTTCGACTACCTACCTATATACTCCTGTTGGTAGCAAAAATGTAATACTTAGTTCTTTACATGCTATTGCCTGCTTTAATTCCTGCATTGCTTTATTCGAATTTCTTCTCTGACTTCATGTGTTTGCTTCAGAACTTTTGCGCTGTCTCTTTTATTTCACCTTGTTTTCTTACTTTTGGATCGGAATGTTTTATTCATAAAATTCGTCAGCAACTGTCTGTTAACTTATGTTTAATTAGTCCTTCATAAAAGACAATTGGCTTAAAAAAGAAAGAAAAAATTTCCGAACGGTTTTGCATAGATAGGTGAGTTAAGAATTCTAGCAAACAATTGTAAAATCCCTCCATAAAGCTGATGAAAAAAAAAAAAAAAAAAAAAAAAAAAAAAAAAAAAAAAAAAGGAAAAGATAGCGTCTTTCACTCCCTTGCAACAAAATGAGAAATTTGTGGCCCTATTGAGTAACGATGAGTATATTGACCTTCAACATTTGTCTCTAGTTAGGTTTCAATAGACAGAATCTCAAGTCTTGCAAAAGTAGCGTATTACCAAATAATAAGTACAAGAAAGAATGAAACATATGACTTCATACAACTTATTCTTACTTGCACAGTGCAAATAATGATTAATACTCATTGTAGTATCGACACTTTTATATGCCTGGCTTAGAAAACAGATTGAACAATTCCCCAAACATAACTGAACGCATTATTATTTAAGATAATGAATCAAACTCCTTTAGATCACACTCTCTGGATAAAAATGGATTTTACGCTGAAGGATCAAGTATTTGATGAAAAGTCAAAAGATAAAATTATTTTCCTTGCACGGCTTTGAGGATAATTGATGAAAACTCTCAGGTCTCTCGAAACAACAATTTACTTGGAATAACTTTGTCTAGATGAAATTGTCCAGGTATTCACTATTCAACTTTTTCTTCAATAATTACCCATTATCATTTATTTTCAAAATAATTCGTGTGGATAATTGGGACTGTGCAAGCAGCAACAACAACAAAGGTTTTTCAGTTTCGCAAAATTTCCTAAAAATATATTTTCCTGAAAGAGAATTTTATGCTCATTCAAACTTTGTTCTTTGCGTGTTTTCTTTAAATTCAGTATTTATTGAGAAATTTAAGAAAAACTGAAAAACTGTATACTGGAATTGTATATGATCACCCTTTTCTTATCAGTACATTTTCATATATATAGATATAATTTTACATGGGCGACGCTAGCGCATCTACAATATGCACACTCCGAATAGAGCCATTCCAGCAAAGATATTTATAGAAACCTTAAAAACACGTAGAATCTACTAACGGTTAAACAATTATATGGCTAGCAAAAATATTCTGATGAATGCCCGCATTGCTTGACTCGTATGCCAAATACATTTGGAACTGCCACCATCTTTTAATATCTGTGATATTATTACAGAGAGTGTATCAAAAGTCTCCGGACCTCTAGAGAACCGCCTTACCACCCTCTAAAAATTACACAAAAATTCACTCGACATTTTTGAAGTATATTTTATTTTCCTACCTAACCACACCACATATTGATTCATTTTTGATTGCGAGACTTGGAACATGAACATCACAGACTGAACTTAGTCCTAAATGTTTGAATGCACAATGTGATAAGAAATAAGTATGACTGAAGGGAAGGAAAAG
The DNA here is from genome assembly GCA_035079385.1 of Aspidiotus rigidus. Lineage (NCBI taxonomy): Eukaryota > Metazoa > Arthropoda > Insecta > Hemiptera > Diaspididae > Aspidiotus > Aspidiotus rigidus. The sequence goes on from JAVHKY010000052.1 coordinate 6,852,714, forward strand.
GACTGTGATATGTTGCGGAGTGAGAGCATTTAGAGAGAGCATCGTTTTGACTCCCTCTTCCCCCCCCCCAATTATGCTTATTTTCTTATCCTCCAGTCAATAGTTTGTACACGTTTACATGGCCAAAGCTCAGTCTATGCTGTCCATGGTTCAAGTAGCGAAATAGCAACTTACTGACTTGTTTGGATTTATTTAGTGGCAGCGCACCTTCGTCCTAGTGCACTATTGTGACTCTTTTTGCATTTGGGAGTGATATACAAGACCTAACATTCACCCTCTTGGGTTCTTCTTGTAACACTACACAACAAAAAAAAAAAATTGAAAAATGCAAGAAACATACACTGCGCGTCGCTATGATTCGCGGGAACTTGATATGTTCATTTCTCAATAACTAGAACCAATTTTGAGAAACGGCCAACGGCATCGTGATCCGCGTCGAAAATACTTCTAGAATCGTATAATTTCGTTCTTGCACTTTAAAATTTTTTTATTTTATTGTGTAGTGTAATCAGAGGGAAACTTCTTTGCTGCGGAAACTCACGCGCCTTTTGCTTCCAGCAAGAAAATTTTGAAAACTCATCGCGTGCACACTGCTACTTTTGTCGGTGTATGGGCTTGATTCTTGTGCACAAACTGTCTGACGAGTTTTTTGACATTCACTGCCAAAGATGGGCCACTGAAACTTTATGTAGTGAACTTACCGTCACATCAATATTATCGGTAATTTTACAGTAACCTTACAAACTACTATCCAAGTAACTTCTCATCTTCCACCTGAAGTAATGTCCTCTCCTTTTCAAAAAGATTCAGGTGATTGGTAACGTTGCGGTTGAAGCTGGAAACGTTACCAAATAAGCCCATCTTCGCGGTTATGTTTGAATTATTGCAAATGTTTGTATTAAAATCATATGAAACACGTTGTGAGACTGCAGTAGTAGGTAGTGCAGCAGTCGAAAGGTCAGAGTGACCGCTTCACTACCAAAAGACCATGGCTTAAAACCCCGACGGCGATCATGTCAGATATATGAAACTCAGACGTGAAGGTCGATGCAAAGAGAAATGAAAACGAGGACACGCAAGCACACAAGAATACAGCATAAGCTTGGAGAAGAGAAGAGAAGAGAAGAGGCAAATGACCAAAGGAAAGTATGAACGCGAGAGTAGAAAATGATAGGACAGTACATTCCTTTAATGTGTTACAAACAAATTCTCTATTTTTCCAGCCAAAAAAAGCTGTGTGGAAAGTCTGGTTTTCCAATCATTGCTCATTGGGATGTTAACCTATGTTTGGTAGCGCTAGAATCGCCTTCCTCTCTCGCCGCACTCGCTTAAATTTCTGGGTGACGATTTTACGTTCAATGTATTTGGCCATGAGAATCGAGATTTTCAATTAGTCGTAGGTGACTCAATACTTCATTATTAGAATTACTTCTTTCAGTTATCGATTCTCTTGAAGTGTTTAAACGAATTATAGGACATAATTTTTCGATAATACAAATTGTAATCATCTAAATCGTGTTTGAAAATCGCAAAGTCCGCATCATCAAGCATGGTACGTTAAAATTATCCCCCACATCTTCGAACACGGCTACCAACTTACGCAACTTAGGTCAACATCCAATTAAAAAGTATATATTTTCAGAATTGTCGTTTCATACAAAACATTGGAGAGAAAACGAAAGGAAAATAGAGTAACTCGATCATTTTCTTCAAAGACTGTTTGAGATAGAATTCAACTTTATCAAGTGCTGTAAAGTGTTAAACATGAACAACATTTCTGGTTTCAGATTTCTTGAGTCTGCATTGATGAGCTAGCTGTCACCAGTGTGAAAAAACCTTTTATCATTTCCTCATTGAATGTCCTAGGTTGATAAGCAATAAACATATTATTAAAATTCTGGACCTCCAGAACTCACGGAAACTGCACAGGTTAGACACTTATTGTTTTGGTCAAGTAAAATTCTCAGAAATGTGATGCTGCTGATATTTGGACAATTTGTGTTCTAAGTATATTCAGATAATGTCCAATTTGCATCTTGAGTCTGACAGAACATTCATTATTGGGATGTTAACCTATGTTTGGTAGCGCTAGAATCGCCTTCCTCTCTCGCCGCACTCGCTTGAATTTCTGGGTGACGATTTTACGTTCAATGTATTCGGCCATAAGAAACGATATTTTCAATTAGTTGTAGATGACTCAGTACTTCACCATTAGAATTACTTCTTTCAGTTATCGATTTTCTTGAAGTGTTTAAACGATTTATAGGATATAATTTTTTGATATTACGAATTGTAATAATTTAAATCGTATTTGAAAATTGCAAATTCCCCATCATGAAGCATGGTACGTTAAAATTATCCCCCACATGTTCGAGCACGGCTACCAACTTACGCAACTTGGGTTAACATCTCAATTTCAGGTTCCTCAGTAAATAAAAACAATGCATGATTTGCGTATTATCATCTACTGTGTGTGAGTGATTACTTGATCCGTGAACCATTTGCCGGAAAACGCGTTGTCCAGCACGTATTGAGTGCGGTTAAGTGTGTGAAAACTTGACCCTTGTTGCCAAGCAACTTATCTTTGCGTTAAATCGCTCAGAGATCAAATAATCGCTCGCACATTGTAGCAAAGTTTTTTTGTAGCAATGAATTACACTGCTGAACAAGAAAAAATTTTTTGTTTGTAGCAGTCATTTGAATAAGTGTTACTAGAGTAATTTTCAACGCTGAATTCAATGCCGTTTCCCGTTTTTTGATAGCATGTCTAGATTTTTTATAATGTTCTCGTTTATTCGCATCGATTTGCTGCGAAATGTCGCGAAATGTCGCGAAACGTAAGCTACGTTCTCGAGTTTGTATACTGCTACTACCGGTATCGACCGCGAAGTTCCGCGGCGAATTGATAAATGAATGATCCTTTTTCTTGTTCAGTAGTGTTATGAATTATGATAATAACTATAATGACTGTGAAGTTTTATTATTTAATGTATTATATTTGTATGAGTGCATAACAAAGAACAGAAGAATACTGAATCCGCAAAAACTTCCAAATGATATTATGTACGTTGACCTTATTTTACACTTGCGACCCAAAATCAGTATTCTAGAATTCTTTATAGTCACAACTAGTTTTTGCTAGTTTTTACTAGAGAAAAATGGGAATAATTCAATTGGTAGAACTCAATAAAAATGAACTATATTTTCAATTTAGAACATTTCTAAAATAAGAAATACTCATTTGTCAAGGGAAGCTCTGATGGTATTTTGAGTTGTTTTCTTTCACCCCTCAAGCAGCAATTTGTAGCACACAATCTTTTGCTAGTGAACCGAAAAGAACCTTGTCAAAATCCTTTCAGTGCTTCGGTGGCAGCTGTTTGGAGAGAGCTTCCAAAATTTGCCTTCCATTTCATCTTGTCAAAATATCCTATCTATCTTTTATCCATATTGTAAAGAGATCACTCACACCATTGACTTTTGTAAGAAACTTGCTGCCAAGAAAAAGCAGAAAAAGTCTCCCCCTCCCCACTCACTCCATCACATATACCGGGTGGACCAGAAAGATGGTACCAGTTAAATAGGAGTTTGCGCTCAATTCACTCCAGCGAAAAAACGCGGAACGTTAAACGTATACTTCAAATCTACAAAATTTGTATCTCAATTTTATCTTCAATTTGCGCCCCTACTCAACTTTCTACGACTTTTTCGAGCCAAGTTATGGACCAAAATGTGCCAAAAATTGATCAATTCGCCAAAATTCTCAAAAATTAAAAATCGTTTGAACTTCCATATTTCCCTTTATTTGAAAGTGAAATTTAACGCTGATTCCGAAAAAAATATTTAAATAACCCTATGAAGCTTAGGGAGTTCAGTCATTATCTTGGTTACGCAATAACGTGTGCTGTGCGTTCACGATAAAGTGTATACTAAAAGTGAATCCAAAATCGACTTGTTAAAGCGTGATAGAAGAAACAAAGCCTATCAAGACTATTGAGAAAAGGCAAAGAAGATACCCGAGGTGAGTGCATACCACATTCAAATCGTAATGAATGAAGAAGAGTTAACGACTATTTTTAGCAAAGTGCTGGTGACAAGTGGAATAATAGGAAATATTGAGACCATAAAAGAAAAGAGCGAAGAAACGAACGAGAAAATGGTTATAGTCGTTAACGAAGTTGAGGGATTAAAAGCAGAAGGAATCGTAATGAAAGAAGAATTGGGAAGATTGAAAGACGAAAACAACGAGCTGAGATGCAAATTATACGAACTAGATCAGTACGGAAGAAGAAACGAGATAGTAATTCGGAATATTACTGAGGTGGACGGCGAAGATGTTAAGGAAAGAATAACTGAAATTATACGTGCGCTAGGAATTACAATAAAAGAATTCGACATCACTGTCGCACATAGATTACCTACGAATAGAGGTGTAAAACCCATCCTAGCACGATTTCTTAGCATAGAGAAGAAGAAAGAGGTGATGAAAATAGCAAAAGCGAAAAAACCTGCAGGAAAATATGTAGGAATCGAAACCACGACGCCTATTTTTTTTTTTTTTTTTTTTTTTTTACAATCCAACCATATTTATTGCTACTAAATCATAAAAAGAAAAAGAAAAAAAAAAAAAAAAAAAAAGGACAAAATTATCAAACTAAAGACAGTAATAAAGAGAAAATTAAGTATTAAAAATAATAATAATAATTTGCAATGGAAAATTAAAATTAAAATAATAGTTAAAAGAATAATAGTAACAAAAAAAAAAAAAAAAAAGGTTGGAATAGAGGATGGCTTCTAGGCCTTACCTCGTTGTAGATTTAGATTGATATATGTTCAGGCAATTGTGACAAGAATTTTTTAATGTGAGGAAAGATATCGTCGTTATCAGTAGAAAGAAGGTCTATAGCTCTCAGGGGTGTGGGAATTCGTAATTTTAAAATTTCGGAATATAATGTCTTTCTAAAGGTTTTTAGTTCTGAACATTCAAAGAAAATATGATTTGCGTCTGCTCGAGTAGGCGAATCTATTTGGAAAGGACATAGATCAGAATCCGAAACATTTATTCTTTTTATCCGTAGATGGTAAGGAAGTCGGTTGTGACCAAAACAAAGGCGACTTAGTTTTATTATGTAGGAGCGTTGAAAATTATTGAATTGTTTGTACCATGGGAATGATGGTAATTGCGGTTGGATGAGTAAGTATTGTGAGTTCGGATTATTGAAAGAATTATGATATTGAAAAGCCCAATCATCTTGGGTAGATTGGCGAGTAAGAGAAAATAATTCAGACATCGGTAATAATTTTGAAGAGGACATTGAAGTACGTGCTAGTTTAGCTATGTTGTCTACTATTTCGTTATGAAGGATTCCCGCGTGACCGGGGATCCATAAGAGATTTATTTTGATCGGAGAGAGGGAATTGATTAGGGTGATGATTGGTAAAGCCAAGGAATCGTTTACTTGACACGGAGCGGAGGATATGGATTGCAATGCAGAAAGAGAGTCCGAAAGTATGAGAAATTTACCTATAGTGTGATTTTGTTTTATGTGTAACAGAGCTTGGAAAATGGCCATTTGTTCTGCATGGAAGACTGATGTCAAAGTGGGCAGAGAAAGTTCGAATTTAAATGAGGAGGAAGGTATCCAGAATGCCATTCCTACACCCTCCAGATTCTTCGAACCATCAGTAAAAATAAATGTGTGATGGGGAAAATTTTGTTGAGAATATGATTGAAAAACTTCTTGAGGGTTGGAGTTGTTGTCTGTAGGTAGTTTATGAATGTTGATTGTACTGAAAATCTGGTTAAAGGGGAATGGCGATAATCTGTAGGCTGGAAGTGAAACTGTAAAATGTTGAAATCGAAAAATGAGCTTAGCCCTTCTACAAAAAAGGGGTAGCCACCAATCTACAAATCTCCAGTGTTTGAGTAAATATATAATGTTATCGTTCAGATGTGAGGATTGATACGCAATACTTCTAATTAGGAATCGATCAGTGAGGTAGTTGCGTCGAAAATGTAGGGGGATAATTCCTGTTTCAGCGCAGAGGGCTGGAATCGGCGTGGATTGTAGAGCTCCTATTATGAGTCTAATGCATTTTTTTTGGAGGGAGTCTATTTTATTTAAATGAGTTTTACTTGCCGAGCCGTATAGTGTAAAACCGTAGTCAAATTTTGAGCGAATAATCGAATTATAGAGGAGTGTCATTATCGTCGGGTCTCCTCCCCATTGCGTGGAGGCAAGCATTTTGAGAAGGTTAATGTAAGGCCCAGCCTTGGAGATAAGATTAGTAATATGATGTTTCCATAGTAATTTTGAGTCGAATGTAATTCCGAGGTATTCCATTGTAGAAACAATCGGAAGAGGAGTGTTGTAGACTGTGAGGATTGCGTTTGCAGCGTTATGTGGTTTAAGAGAGAAAATCGTGGTTGTCGATTTGGAAGAAGAGATTGTAAGATTTAATTTTCTAGCCTTGTCTGAAATTTGATCAATAGCGATTTGAGCTTGTGTAGTTGCGGCTGTTAGGTTAGAATGAGCAGAAAAGAGTACTATGTCATCTGCAAAGCAGATAGATTTTACATTATCTATATTAGGAAGTAAGAACAAAGCGTATATGCTAAATAAAGTAGGAGATAAGGGAAAACCCTGTGGGAGCCCCAGGTAGGAGTTCTTACACGAGACGCCATGATTAGAATAATGATAGATGCGTCGGTCGATAAATAAAGAATTGATGAAATGAACAAAGTGACTCGGTAACCCGATATGGAATAATAATTTCACTAAAGTAGGGACATGTACACTAGGGTATGCTGAATCGATATCTAAGAAGGCTGCTATGAGGTGTTGTTTGTTCAGGAAAGCTTTATGAATTTCAGTAGTCAAATAAGTCACTGCGTCAATGGCTCCACGCCCGGAGCGAAAGCCATAAAAATTTGGAGGAAGGACTGAATTGGATTCAAGCCAGTGGACCAGTCTTTTATTTAGTATGCTATCGACTAATTTGCGGATACATGTAGCTAATGCTATTGGTCGTAGTTTTGAAGAGTCTTTCTTTGGAATTCCAATGATTCTGGATTGTCTCCAAATATCGGGGACTAGGGATTGAGTCCACAGTGCATTCAATAGTCTGCAGAGCACCACTAATGAGGAAAGGGAGAGATGCTTAAGAATATCATATGAAATACCGTCAAGCCTGGTGCTGTGTCCTTTTTGTTGAATAGGGTTTAGTTCTTCTAGGAGAAAGGGTTGTTCCAACCAATGCGATGAGCATGGGATGAAATTTAGTGGGGTGGTTTCTTCTACAGATGGCGGATAGCTGGGATTCACTGTCGATAAAAATAGGTCAGTTTGCTCAGTAGACGGAATGCACCAATTTGTATTTTTTATTCTATATCTTAAAGCTTTGGCTTTGTTCCATACCTCAGAGATTGGGGTAGATCTATTGAAAGATTGTATGAAGGATCTCCAGGAGTCCTTACGTTCGTTCGTGAAGGTTCTTTTTGCTAGGGCGTTCATTTTGCGGAGATGGATGAAATTTTGTTCAGAAGGGTTAATTTTAAAGTTTCTAAGTGTTTTACGGCGATCTTTTACAGATTGTTGACATTGAGTGGTCCACCAAATAGGTGTAGTGCGTTTTGGAGATGTGTTGGCAGCCGCTAGTTTTCGCTTAGGAGCGGACTGTCGTATTGCCCAGGCTATGGAGGAAGTGAATGACTGGTAAGCTTGAAGCGCTTGGGACTCAATGTTTATTATATTAGTTATTTTTTCGGTTGAGACTAAAGTAAATTTGTTCCAATCTGTTTCATTAAGGTTGATGTCATGAAAGATATTGTGGGTATTTTCTTGTGAACTAGAAGAAGAGGGATTATTTGGATTTTGGTGAAGTTGAACTAGAATAGGCAGATGGTTGCTGCCTGAGAGGTCTGGTATTGTTTGCCATGTGCATAGCCATGCCATTTGTTGTTTGCAAATTGTAAGATCGATAGACGACGAGGAGCGAGCTGAGATACAAGTAGCTTCTCCTGTGTTGAGGACTACATAATTATTTGATTCAAGAAGAGTGTTCTCAAGTATTAGACCAAAATTATTATAGAAGCTATTACCCCACATAGGGGATTTAGCATTAAAGTCTCCTGCTATGAAGTCGAAATGATTATTTGTAAGTAAGAGCCCCTCAATATGTTGCGGGATGAGATCTGACGAAGGAGGAATATATATACTCGCTACCGTTATAGTTCCATCAGTAAGGTGAACGGCAGCTGCCACCATAGAAGAGTTTGGGGCTTTATTAAAGTTCAAAAAATTGATTTACGAGGATCAACGCCCCTCCGTATCCGTCTCGTCTGTCATCTCGATAGATTTGGAAATGAGGAATGTTGAAATGTTCGTTGGGTAGAAGCCAAGTTTCGGATATGAAGGCTATATGTATGTTTTCTTGGGTGAGAAGATGGATAATTGATTCACGATTAGATCGAGCACTTCTACAGTTCCACTGTAGGATATTAATGTCGTTCCTTGAAGTCATTACAACGAAATTGATTCGGATTGATGAAGATTGAAAGCAAAGATTAAACAGAAGGTAAGGTTCCTATCCGTTAATTTCCCTGATTTACTCCACTTGGTGGAGTCAGGAACGGACTTGTTTGAAGTTAAAGGAAGAGAGCTCCTAGACCGTTCTAATCTAGAATGGAATGGAACTCTTGTTCTTGTTCCGCAATGAGTATCTGTTAGAGATATTGGTGTGTATTCAAATGGTAGGAGAGAACCATCTTTGGGAAAACGAGAAGGAAATGGTGGAAAGAAAATAAATAATAATACTAATTGATTAATTAAAATAAAAAAAAAAAAAAAAACTCGCAGCCCACACAGTTAGCTGCTCGGAATTGCCTTCATCAACTCTGTTAATTGAGGCAAACAGGGAACCTGTTTTATGGGAGTAATCATGTGAGTGTCATTTTTTGCTTTTTGTCGTCTCAAGTAGAGTGAACTTTGTTCCTCACCACCTTGAGATCTCTTCTCATTAGGTCAAGTTGTAGGTGCGTTTTTTTTTAGTGGTTTCCCCTGTAGGCCTAATCCACTTCAAAATTTCTATATTAGGAAAAAGTACCCTATTTATGCGACCCCGGTAGGCCTATCCTGTTATCAGTTCGGAGATCTGATGACGTCATAATCTGATGACGTCACACGATCTAATGACGTTACGATCTGGTGACGTCACAATGGAGATCTGTGACGTCACAGTGGAGATCTGTGACGTCACGATCATCGTGCCATCACTATCTGATGACGTCACAGAGCTAGTAAAACCACTAATACAGACCTCCTAGACCTATAGTATAAAGGAAGCCTAAGACTTGATACAGAGCTAGGACAAACTGCTAGTATAAGCTATTGATAAAGATCTTGTAAGCTTATGGTATGAAGGATGCCTAGACCTAGTATAAAGGAGGCTTGGACCTAGTATACGCCTAGTATAATACGTAGTATAAACCTAGTATAATATACTGCATGAAGCAGAGAGGATAAGTCCCCCTCCTATCACTTCATCAAAATTTTTGGACGGCGCCCGGCGGCCGGCGCCCGGCATTTTCCTTCAGTTTACCCCCCCCCCCCCCCCGATGAAACAGGTTCCCTATTAAAAACAAAAAAAAAAAAAAGAGGCGAAGGGAAGAGGAATAGAAGAAAGGTGAGGGTAAGGAAAAAGGAAAGGGGGAAAAATAATAATTATGATAAATATTAAAAGTAAATAACTTATCTTTATGTAGTGCATATTGCAGCGTTTATTAGGTCTTATGAAGCTCTTTGTTGTCCGATGAGGATGGAGATATATTCTTGTCGATAGAACTTGACGTAATCTTCAATATCCTCTTTTTCATACCCCAATGGTTGATTTGTTTTCGCAGTTGGATGAGGAATGGAAAAAAGTTTTCTGGATTGGCAGTGTAGTCTGAAATTGTGTCGACTGCTTTATCCGTTTTGGATTTCAGAAGTTTGTATAAGAGATCTAACGCATCCTCTGAGGTAGTTTTGTTAGGAAGGATGTTCGGATCTTCAGCGAGAAGCCGTGTTATTACCGGTTTGAAGGCTAACAAATCTTTGGGAGAACTGGAGTGTAATTGGTTGTTATCTAGTGGGAGTTTGAGTGGAATGGTGTCATCTAGGGAGCTGAGATCACCGACTGTTTTGACAAAAGGTTGGGTAGTGGGTTTTGTCTGGTGTTTCGACTTCTTTTTTGTTTGAGAAGGTTGAATCAATAGTGTATCTGAGCTGGCGGAAGAGTTTGAACAGTGGGGATGTTTCAGGTTGGTTTCGAACTCCATTTCATCGTTGTTGCGAGCAATTTTTCCTGATGAGGCAGAGGGGGAGAGCCTCTGTTGGAAAGTCTCGTTAGTCCTATCAGTACCTTGGTTGTTGTCCTGAGGGGTGTGTGAGGTGATTTCTTTTGACGGGGTGAGGACTTTGTTGATCTGGGTGGTGTGCTGGGAACCATCAGCAGGCGGAGCTTCGCTAATCAGCTGGGTGTCCCGAATGAGGCGAGAAGCCTTCAAACGGACCTGGAACAAGTTACTTGAATCGTCGATAACGTCTTGATTGGCTGGATCTTCATCTTTCTTTGTGGTTAAGTCTTGATCGCTGACGTGATGGTCTTTGCAATCTTCGGCTTTGTGGTGTCGAGAATGACATATGAAGCACGTGAAGTCGTCAGTTGTGAGGAATATACGATGTTGAGTATTTTCTTTGTCGGTAATTGTGAAAGAGGGCGGAATACAAAGATCATCAGTGTTGGTTACGTATACTTGCCTACGATAGCTTATAACGTGACCAAAGAGGTCATTCCTGGGATTAACCCGAAGCATCGAAATTTGTGAAGTTAGTTTAAGATTGCAATCCACGGTCAGGTAGCGTTCTAAAATAGAATTAGGTATAGTGGGCGATACATTAGATACGATAATCTTTATTGGTTTATTCGCCATTCTGAGACCGTGAAGAAGTTCTGAGCCGATTTTGATGCCAGGTGAAAGGACAGACACAATAAGAGCTTCGTCTGCTAAGAATATAGCGACTCGATTGTTGCTGATTCGGGATGCAGCAATGATTTTCTTCGGATTGTTGATGATATTGTTGACAGCAGTTAGGTAGTCGATAATTTTTGAATTCTGAATGAAAGGAAAAATGATTCCTTGGTCAGATTTTGGATGTTTGAATTCAATGAGAGGTTGTATTCTGCGTTTGGTTGTTTGAGCATATGTAGGTGTATTTGAGTTGGATCATGGTTGTAGAAAATGATGGAAAATTTGAGGTTGGAAGCATACAGTGAGCGGTGTCGACCGTAGCTTATGAACAATAACACGATTAGATGTGAACGGATTTTGCGATAAGCCAAAGCACAGTAAAAAAGAAACAAACTAGCAAGAACAGACGTGAATATAATAGAGAAAAGCGCACGCGGGCTAGGCGGTTGTACTAGTACGGCGGAAACACATGAACTGGACGCCTATCTTGTTTGACGATCACCTTTCAAAAGAAACAAAACAAAGATGGTTTGAAGCAAGAGAAATGGTTGATAAAGGTCTTATATTCTCGGCTAGATGTTTTGATGGTAAAATAAAAGTAAAAGAACGACAGGACGTTCCGATAACTGTATACACGAGCTGTGATTCAATCAGATATACGAGACGAGTGGAAAAAGAAAGGAAATATGGAAACACCAACACGATACAAGAGAACAGTTGATGTACAAAGTCCTGAAGATGATAATAGCAGTGAAAAGAGCATGGAAATTGTGAATGGTAAAATACAACAACCCACAAAGATTAATCGCTCAGAAACCCAATTGGTGAATGAGATGCCTGCTACCAACAATCATGATAACACCATACAAGAAGCCAGCAGAAATAGCGGAAACAGAAAAAGTTCTCAAGCAACTTTGAACTTTTTCAAGATTAGCAAATAGAAGAACACACCGAACACCCATTCCCCAAGGGTCGAGCCACCATGGGGAATTAAGGCTCAACACCCCCTATTCATGAACAGTAAATGTATACAGGAAACTAAAAACGAAAATGAAAATAAAAATAAAAGTAGAAACAAAAAAACTAGTAATAAAAAAGAATTGAATATTATATATTATAATACTAGGGGGTTAGCTAGTGAGGAGAGATTGCACAAATTCGAAGTAGCATTTAGACAAAATTGAATGGGACACAATAGGACTATCAGAAGTTCAAAGAACAGACGTAAAAATGAAAATTATTTCTATTATCATGGCGAAACGAAAGGGCAAAAAGGTGTGGGTTTTTATATAAATGGCAAAAATTGGAACAAAATAATAGAAATTAAAAAAGTGAATGAGAGAATATGTGTTGCGAAAATAAACCTAGGAAAAGATACAAAACTCACAATAATACAAAAATACGCACCTACCTTGGATGATGAAGCCGAGATAAAGGAAAAATTCTATGACGAACTACAGAGTACTACAGTAAGAGAGAGAGGAACATATACCATTGTAATGGGAGATTGGAATGCAAAAATAATAGAATAATATGGAGAAGAATAGGGGAGACCTATGCCCAGGAATGGGCGTCCGGTAAATGTTGTACTAACGTAGTACAGACGACTGCGTCCATTTTCAACAACCTATGAACAAGGCGCAGTAAAAACGACTCGTATGGATTCGGACCCCCAAATCAAAAAAGGGGGGCTGGTGACGAGGACCAGAATTTGTGATCTTTGGAAAGCTTTCTAACAGCTGGAACTCATGTGATATTAAGATACAAACGATCAGTATAAGAGGACACAAGAATAGATTCCTGAGGGACCCTAAAATCTTTAATGTTATCAATCAGTTCAGCAGTATTTTTGATAGAATGAATGGGTTGATAGTCACCATTGGTTTTGAACCAACTATTGAGGTATTTTGTGAGGCGGTAAATAGCACATGAAAAATATTCTTGCGTCGTCAGAAAAATAAAGATTGTACTTCATGTCCACCACATTGTATGTTAGTTGCCTGTTGGTTACTTTAATTGGGATTTAAACCTGCACTAGAGCGCGCTACAAAATCACTCCTCTCTTTCTGCGCGCAGGCAAATATTCGAGTGATCACGTACAGGGGAAAACGACACGTTTTGATTTGTCGCGAGAGAGTAAAAAATCTATTTATCAAGTTGATTTGGTGAAATAGTATATTTCATACCAAGGAGCGAAAGCGACGCTTTGAATGACGAATTCGGTACGTTGCGAAGCGAGGCGAAGCCGAGCGAAGCAAGCCGAACGAGTCATTTGAAGTCACTCGCTCCTTGTCTTGGAAGATATTTTTTGTAACGAATACTGCGAAGAGTGCGCTTTTGGCGTGCTGATTTTAGAAGCGAAAACGCCATCGTCGTCGTGATAACTAGATTAGACTTATGAGTTATGAATAAATAAAAACATATCATTTTGTTCGTTACTTTATCTTCTTTATTCCTAATTTCATCCTTTCTTTATTACAAGCTGTTATTATACTCGTCAAACTTTAATTAGGAATTGTGATGTTCGTACGTTCATTCTTCATCATTGATCATTCTGTAGTGATAACAGCGCAACAATTATTCAAAGTTTCAACAGGACAGAAAAGTAAGTGGAGAGGACAGAAAAGTAATCTTAGAGGACAGAAAAGTAGCGTTATCACATTTTCAAGCGCTATAGCTTACGCGAGCGCAAACAGACGTTTTCGCTTCTAAAATCAGTACGCCAAAAGCGCACTTTCGCAGTGTGAGTTATGAAAAATTAATTTTCTAATGATATTAGAATAAAATGTACGACGTATATTTTCATAAAACACTCTTTAATTCTTGTAAAAAACGTTTACGTTTTGCTACGCGATCACTCAAATTTTTCGCAGGGCTACCAACTTATGAAACTCTAAGTTTAAATCCCAATTGTTATTTAAGTATAGTTTACTGTATACCATTGTCAAGCTAAGTAGTGTAGTGTATGTTGAGGTAGTCGGCTCCCTGTGGGCTACTTAGCTCCCTGGCCTAAAGTAAGTCTAGTATACTGTATGTTAAGCTAATGAGCTCCCAGGGATCACTCGGTCCGCTCGTTTGCCCCCAATCTTGGTCAAGTATAAGTCTAATAGGCTAATTAGCTCACAGGGCAAAAAAGCGGTTATAAGCTTGCATACATACATACATACATACATACATACATACATACATACATACATACATACATACATACTGTACATTCTCGTGCGTTGTTCTGTTTCCTACTGATCGCCGTGAAAAACGGGTTTTACATTTTCAATAGAAACTCTAGAAAGCGAGTGAGTAGTGCGCAGCGTGGGGTAGGTTTTGCTTATCTATGTGTATACCCTCTTTTCAGGTATACAATCGTACTCTCTCTTATCTTACGGGGTTATAGATTGAACACATACAAAAATACACACACACACACGAGGTGTACTCGCAGATTTCTGAATCACCGACGGGAAATAAGGTCGCACGCGCACGCAAGCCAAGTCCGCAGGTTACTTATTCACTGACAGGGTATAAGCTTGTACACACTTGCGCACACAAACGTGATGTTGAGTTACCAATGGTGTATACGCTTGTATGCGCATACAATGTTCATTATTGATGAGAAGATGAGATAATTGTTCTCAACAATATTCAAAGTCCATCAATTTGGGGGTGGGATTGGCTGTTCTCGCAGATTTTCCGATTAGCGTAAGATGACTTAAAGTCATGGAGTATGTCAAAAAAATATAAGAAATTATAGGTTGCAAGAGAACCTTTGCGTTATGAATTTTCAGAAGGCCACATGGAGAAAGCAAAAGATTCCCAACCTTGATTCAAAAATGGGGAAGAAGTTGAATGAAATATGAACACTGTTTTAGAATTCCCAATTTTTATTCAAAACCCTGAGAGTCATAAATTTTATATTCAATTCCTTCAACTAGAACTCATAACAAGATGAGAAACAAAATCTAAATTGCTCTTACACTGCAGGCATATATTACTGTAACTTGAATGTTTCTCACTCATAAAATCTTCAGAAGAGCATTACCTCCAACTCATATTATAATTCAATGACTGCATCATTTTTTGCAGATCCTTGTACTCCACATTTGTTGAAATAAGTTGATAAGGTGAAATATACATTAACTAAAATATATTTTACGGGCATAATTTTATTTTAAATTGTTTTATTTTTGTGAAATCCAGACATTTGATAAATTGACTAGACTATTAAATAAACACTGATTTTAGGCAAATTGTGAAAAGACAAGAAAAAATACATGACAATTGAAATTGTGTGCTCAACGTTGCACGCCATTACGAGTATATTGAAAGAAAAATACGGTACAGACACGCACTAATTTTTATTACACGACCGGTTTCGAACCGCATATCAACTGGTTCATCATCAGGTTTGTACTGATTATACAATAAAACAAAAACTAAGTAGAAGAATTATCGATGAAACATTCGAGGAAGGGGTCATGAGTAATCACCTCATTGAGTAATCGTGATGTACTTCTGGTAGCATGTGTGATGATTTCAATATTTTTTAATTTATTAAGGAGTCTTTCCTTCCTTATTTCATGCAGTAACAGAACATTAGTTTTCTTATCAAAAGTGTGATCACATGAAAGTAGATGGTCAGCGAAGGCTGAAATTACAAATTTCTTACCTTTTCAAGCAGAGGTGTACTCAGATACCCTGAAATGTAAAGCGAGGCCTGTCTGACCTACGTATATATATAGCGTTACAATTGGGACAACTTAGCTTATAGACTCCACAACGATTAAGTACAGGGGTGGGATCTTAGTTGCCCCAATTGTAACGCTATATACGTAGGTCAGATATGCGGTTCGAAACCGGTCGTGTAATAAAAATTAGTGCATGTCTGTACCAATTTAGGCACATTGTAAATCAACATTTTTCATCCGAGTGTCTCAATTTCAAATCAACCTCCTCATTTATCGGCACAAGTACGACTGCTGTGGCACTTGCTGTTAAAGGGATTGTAAGTTGTAACTGCTTAGTAACTAGAAAATTCAACCCCCCACAACAAAATTCTTCTGCTGGTTCTGCCACTCAATTTCACTTCCCTCAAGAACGTCATAATGCCTCAAAAACCAGTAGTCGCGAGGCAAATGCTACCCCTCATGTTTCACGGGGATAACTTCTTTTATTAATTCGTCGTGGAATACGTTTGCATAACTTTTCCATAAAAATTTCTTCT
The DNA here is from genome assembly GCA_035079385.1 of Aspidiotus rigidus. NCBI lineage: Eukaryota > Metazoa > Arthropoda > Insecta > Hemiptera > Diaspididae > Aspidiotus > Aspidiotus rigidus. The sequence continues at coordinate 6,868,943 of JAVHKY010000052.1, forward strand.
CTCTTGTAGAGGTTTGTGTGCACTGTAGTATTTATGTATTGGAAGTAAGTGCAAGCGATAACAGTTTGCTGTTGCGCGTTGCTTATCTTGTTCAAAGCTCGAACCTGTTCAATAAGTATCTGTTACCGAATTACGTAATATACCTAACTCAACTTCGTCATTTTATTGAATGACTAATCATTTAATTATATGACTGCTCAATACATGTTTGTTCACACATTTAATTACATGTCTAGTCATTTTATGAAATAACCAACTTCACAATATACCTGTAACATATACACCTCTCTCCATTCTGAATGACTGCAAAGTAAGATTCTATTGAACGGCTGATCGCTAATGAAAATTGTATGTAAATAAGTTCTCTATAATTATTGATTTAGAAACTAAAAGTGAAACAAACACATTAATGTTAATGTTGACATGCTGTGACGTGAAAAGAGTTCTACAACAAGTTGAGCGAGGAATTGTTCAGCAAGTGGCTGCAACCTTGCTGATAGCCATCCACAAAAAATAAACGTATCAAATTCAAACGAAAAAGAAGGATGTTGATTATTTAGGATTTGTGATACAATCCCTACAATTTAATTTTATGGACCTGAATCAATGGTTGCAATTCATGTATGATACAATTTTTTGCAGGACGCACATGATTGCAAACTATGTTCTGGATGAAATTGGCAATTAACCCTTACCGATACTGAGTAAATTACAATCTTGTTACAGACTCGGAATTTACTACTACGAGTAAATATGCTTTTTATTGTTGAATGAACAAGGATTGTTTCAAAAATTCTGAGCAATGTTTCTATTATACATCTTTGTTCTTAAGTTTCATGTGGATAATCATGCCAACATTGATGTTTGCTGGTGAAAAAGAGAAAGATATTGTGGTTTGCGCAAACAATGCAATAAAGAATCATACTTGTAATATCAATGAACCTTTTCATTTTGTACCTAACACCAATGTTCATTTATGCAGGGAAGATATCTCCTGTTCTTTTACATTATATTTTTGTATTTAAAAATGAATCGACTTTGTATTTTCTGTAACTACTTTGAAGTATTATAGGTCATAATTATTTGTGAATTGTTAAATAGTAAATTGTTAAATAACTTAAAGAGTGATTTTCTCTTTTTCTTTTAGTTTAGCCTGCAGTCCTTAGTGTAGCCAGTTGGTTCAACAAATGAATTATAAACTAATAATAGAAACTTTACAAATACATGTAAGATTTGGAGGTTCACCTTGCAAACTTGTTCCTACACCGCTATGTAGTACTAGAGCTCTATAAAACGAGTGAGGACTTGGGCCGCCATATTTAGTGGTCAAGTCATTATTTATCTTCAGACTCCCTATTTCAGTGTCTGATAACAGTTTACCACAATTTCAAAATGATAAAGGAACTACTAGAATTTGTTTTAGAATACAGATGTCAGTACCAAAGTGAAATGCAAAACATAGAGCTTTTAAATGATATAAAATAGTTCCACTAATTGTATTAATTTCTCACCCTATTAGGGAACTGCAAGGATTAACAATGACGTAACGACTAAATATGGTGATCCATTTCCTCACTCATTATTATAGGGCTCTAACAGTACTACGCAGAAGTGACAGGCAACAAAACTGTGAAATCATGAAGCACTTGCGCTGTGACTCTAATAACTTGTAATTCTGCCTGCAAGTTCAGTGCAACATAACCTACACAAAAATAGCAGTGAGAACACGTGCAATATTGCACGTATCTTGATTAGAGGCAAAAAGTTTCAGCCATTTCAAGATATCCCAATACACGCAGTAAATTCAAGAATGAGATACTCCACACCACCTTAGAGGAAGGCCAAAACATCCTCACAACTCTATGGAAGTAGGCCAACTTCTTCAAAGGTTCCATAAGAATGCTTGTATAAATAGGGTTGCTTTGAAGAATTGTAAAAAAAAAAAAAAAAAAATCTCGGAACCTCTAAATTTGTAAGTTAGAAAGATGAAATATTGTAACCAAATCAACCAACTGCGGTTACAGTTAGGGCTAAAATTTTTCTGTTTCGGTCATCACGATTATGGTTATGAATAATATTTCCCTTAATATGGTCATCACGGTTACAATCAAAATCAATTTTTCTAGTTGGTCATGACGGTTACAGTTATATGGTCTTTTGACCAATAACCGATTGAATTAAAGGGTTGGAAATAAATGCACTTCAAATAAGAACGAATAAACATCAAAATAAGTTTTAAAAGCAGCAAAAAGAAAAATTGCATATCATTTAATAGATATCACGTCAGGTTAAAAAATTCACTACAGAAATTAAATTAATGCTACAGAAAAATACATTGGAACAGCTTATAATTTTGTTCACATCAAAATATGAAAGAAGCAATAGATAAGTATTTTGTCACGCCTGTCACGACAACGTCAAATGAGAATATTAACCCATTTGAAAAATTCATGCAACGCCCACTGAACAATGAGGGCGCCTTCGCAGATTTTTTTGGCCTATCTCGAGTACGCTTTCTTCCCAAAGGAATTACTTTAGCAGCATCGGGAGGAGAAACTAATTTCAACCTCAATTTCATACACAGAACGTGTTTGCAAGTTCTACATTTGGAAAAGTATGGACAGGTACACGTGGCCTCGAACGAAGCATTCCTAAAAATTTTGATTGTCCAAATTTCTTGATTTTTGAAATCATCAAACGTGGACCAGTTACCTTCTTCGGTTTGGAACGCATCTAATATTTCTGTCGTTATTTCAGGAGCGCCGGTAGAACTTGTGTAGTACACATTATAACCATCGAATTTTTGTTGGAGTACAGGTTTATTTTGCATAGCCCAGTGGTAACCTCTAGTCCATTCCTGGAGTGATACCGTACGTACAGAAGCAAATTTGATGCAATTGGGAGATGCCGAATCTCGTTTTGTCGACCACTTATTAACAAGCTCGCTTATTTTGACCAAAAATTGACCCACGTGCAGCCGTTCTTGTAAACTATGCTCACGCTTAATTACAGCATTTGTTCCTTCAATCCCGTTATTTGTAGACGGGTAGCCGGGTGCCGCCCCCTTGTACCATCCATCATACTTGTCCAGCCACTGCTTCTTGAAGTATCGCAGAAAATCTTTGATACAAGGGTCTTTCTTCGTTCTCCACTTTTTCAAAAATAACTGTACCCCTTTCTTGAAAGTTTCTTTATCCTGGCTACTTTGTAACGTATCCAAATCAACTTTGATGTGACCCCCAACCCCGTTCTTCGTAAGCATTTTGAAGTACTTTTCAAGATTATGCAAAATATGAAAGTGGCACATTAACCTGACGTGGAGAATTAATTTTCACCTGTTGAAGCATGTGTAAATTGCTGCTCCAACAACAGTAAATGGTGTGCACAAGTTGATGTACATTTTCCTATTATTTGATGCTTATGTGTGCTAAATTGTATGTAAAAATGCTGGCGTGTAAACGTTCTAACCTGACGTGCCAAATATTTGTACCCGTGGTTATAGCCATCATAACCGTTATAACCGTTTCAAACCACTGGTCATGGTCAAAAATGGAATTCTGATCATTGTGGTTATCACGGTTATAGTCACACATTTTAAACATACTTATACGCCGAAAGTACGTTTATCTTAGACAGCGAAAACTGGATTTATCGTTCACCTGATAAGAATCATGAAAACAGTGGCAAAAAAAGTCTAACCCGTGGCGAAACTTATGATACATGAAGCAAAAGGAACACTTAGGCTTACCATTTAAATTGGTTATCGTTCAAAAAGAATGTTTACAAATTGTTCGAATGACACCTGAATTGATTTTCGCCACTGGTAAAACATTTTCGCCACGGTTCTGATAACGGCATCTTTTGCTACGAAAAACAAACACAATAGGCAGCACTTTTGCTTCATGTATTATAAAAATATACTATTGTCCAATCAGAATCATTGTTGCTGAGTTTTTTTTGCCACGGGTTTGAGTTTTTCTGTTTTCATGATTCTTATAAGGTGACCGATAAATGCAGCTTTCGCTGTCTAAAATAAAGGTACTTTTGGCGTATGTGTTTAGAAAAGATATTTTAGCGTATTCAGGAGTTCATATGAACCAAAACAATTATATTAGCGGGTGGATAAAGGAATCAGCAATTCAATGAACTAATGATCTCAAACCGTGCATAAATTGAAACAATTACAAAAAAAGCTCACGCAGCAGCGTAAGCATCACCGACTTTTCAATAATTTGCTATAAAAAAATTTACACATGCCCCCCATATCTAAACTTCATTGTTTCTTAGTTAGGAGCTGATTGTGATGATAATAATTAATAATAATAATGTAAGGTATTCCACTTACTCTTCTATTGTTCAATTCATCTTTTCAATAGGTACTTTTATAATTTTCAAATACAGGTATTCATGGGAAATAACTCAAAAAGGAGTCGATTGATAGCTTTCTCTTCCCATACGTAAATTAAACTCTAAATAGAAGAACGGGGACGGAACATGGCTCTATTAAAATTAAAATATAAAACTTTGGTGATTTAGAAGAATCTCAAAGTATTAACCTGACGTTCCATTTCCAGAAACACTGTGAGATTATGAAGTCGATAATTACGAAAATCAAAACATAGATGAGGAAAATTGAAATGGCCAATGAAACTTCCACTTCTTTGTATTTACCTAAATTCCATTAGGTAGCCCCAGTGTTCAGGCTATGAGCCATGGCGATAACGTGAAGAAAAAAAAAATGCTATGCATACCTACATACAATTAGTAATAATTATAAGATACACGGCTAATTATTCAATCCATCGGTTAAGCGCAACGTTTGTTTAACGTACCCAATAAACGTCGAATTTTTTCAATCATGTATGACGGGTAATGAGAAGTTTTTACAGCCAATAGGTGTACAATGCATCAGGTACCATCGGGCGAAAGGACTCAAATAAAAAAGGTGAGTAGTACACGACTTTTCAACCACAATGTGTGATGTAACAGGGTATGAGTAGAGGCATACGAGTAGCAACACACAAACCCAGACGATATGACTTCATAATTTATTGACACGGCTCTACCAAGGTAGACGAGACTTGAGACAAAAGTTCGTACTTTATCGAAACGTCGTAACTGAATCTAAGCTTTAGACTAATCACAACCAACATCAGATAGTATCCGACTCTTACCTCAATTCCTCTTCACCTTAGAGGACCAGCCCTGACTAGCTCAATCGGGGCGAGCATGAATACATCTTCTGAAGGCGTGAGTAACTGAAGATAGACCACAGTCAGTTTTTGGTTCACCTTTTGAAATCACGTAGACTATACGAAATATCTTGTTAATTGAGGCTAGTGTTATCGCTAATACGGGCTCTACTTACCCGTCAAACACGAGAAAATAGTTTGTCGTAGTGATCATAAATCTCGATCGAAAAATAAGAAGATTAAACAATATAAACTCCGCTCATTCGGTGTAGTATATGAACAAGCTTTCTAATCAACCTGAAAAGTAAACAAGGGTTGTACAAGCCAACCGGACATGCCTAGAGAGGAGGGGACTAAGGGTAACCTAAAATAAAATTTGGAAAATAGGGCCGAAAGAATCATTCGTTGATAGTTTGCAGACAGCAGCATTGCTCTTCTACACATTCACCTTCATGTCTAATTCATAGGATCTTGAAAATTCTCTGAAAAATCAACTATCACTGCTCATCGACTGAAAAGATAGGAATCGACTCTTCGAATACAGGTAGATATTTACATTATTATTATATGAAAAGACACAGCCAATGACAACGTATATGTAAACGATAAATTCGTACACAACGCAGTGAGTGGGATTCGTCGAATAATCATTGAATAATAGATAAGTAAATTTGATAGCAATTTTAATTCTTCGATCTTACTGCTATTCTCGATTCCGAATGACTTTTGGTTCATTTTCCCTTCGTCGATACTGATGGTAAAGCATAATGTAGACGATTGTTCTTAGTTCGATTAAAGATCAATCCAATTTCGCACTCCGATAAATATCCTCGAAACTCGTGTGCGATCGATTTACACGGCACCACGTATAAATTCGAAATAATTATCCTGGGGGTCCGGGGCACGAATCCCTTTACCCAGTCTGATATCTTAAAGATTACACACGAAATTGAAACTTCCGAGTGGGCTTTGGTACGATACCAACTTGTGCGATTTCTGATCGATAATATATAAAATATTGATGGTAATTCGATCTTCGAAAATTAAATATAATTTTTACTAACATATCGACGTTTCAAATCAGAATATGTTTTCGCTCTAAATAAAACACCCTCATCGGACCACGTTGGTAGATCATCCGCCTTGCCCTAACGACGGCACATCGAAAAAAGGTGGAGCACGTTGAAATCGCGTATACGAGCGATGATTCTTCTTCGAAAAATTTACATCCTTCGACGTCGAAGGTCCGCACATACACTCTGTTCATCAGCGAGCCGAAGCTCACCGATGAACCTCAAAAATTCACTCGTATACGCTCACCGCAATAGATTGTGGCGGAGATGCGATAGTGGGAGAGGAAGGAAAGACAAGGATAGGTATCTGATAAGGATTGACAAAACGGGGAAGTAGGAAAAATACCTTCGCTACACGGCGGTAGGCTAAGAGATAATGTGGATACACGAAAGTGATTTATACTACTGCATCTCCGCACCAATACTATCGCAGTGCGTGCATCGATAAAAAAAACTACCTACTCGAAAGTTCGCTCCACGTAATTGTTGCTACATCACATTGCCCCCAATCGAGTATCAACTGACAAGTCAGAAGATACCTCGATTCAGAACGTTTGATGATGTTGGCAAAGATTACGGGAACGAACCTCGATCCTAACCGGAACCAAAAGTCACTCCTCGAATACAGCAATCAAAAGTAATAGATTCGACGGTCCCATCACTGTAACAAAATAATCAAACATTATAATAAAATAATTTACATTCGAGATCAACAATAAAATAAATTGAACTGATTCATTGGCTGACTCATCTCTTTTTGATTCGGTGATGTTTCATCCTCGACAACCACTTTTCAGAATCCAAATCTACACCAGATCCTAGAACCCATATTCCATTCATGTTGGTACCGGAGCTTCGAATACATACAGTATTGTCACAGTTAATCATACCCTCTTATTTTTATTCTTTATTTATTTATTTATATATTTTTTTTTTTTTTTTTAATATTTATGCTTGTAATAATACTACTTCGAAACTTCGAAAATATCTTCGACTTCTCTCATTAGAATATATAGTATCAGCTATACGGAGAGGGTAATAAAAAAAGAAAAAAAAGAAAAAAGAATTACTGTGTTAGTTAGTCTTTATTCTTTCTACTCATCTTATTTTTTTTTTTTCTTCGATATCTCACAATAAAAGAAAGGCTAAAACAAAACAAAACAAAACAGGAAGGGAAGGAAAAGAAAAGAGAAAGAAAATATGTAAAAAAAAAATTTATATAGTCTAAAAAAAAAATATGCTTCGAGAAAGAGAGAGAAAAAAAAAAAAAAAAAAACTTATTCTTCGATATTCAACATATTTTTCTAGTTATCTTCGTCCCAGAATATCTCGGTCTCATAGTTTTCAGCCTGTAGATCCCATGATGACCAGTAGTCTTCGAAAAGCTCATTAAATTCGTCGTTATACTCAAGCAGGCTCTTCATTCTATCACTCATTTCTGGCAATTTCTTCGGAATGAATCTTTTTCTTCCGTTCTTCGATTTTTCTTCGAACATATAATATTTTTGTCTCCCAAAGAGAGCAGGAGATACTATACCAAACCTGTTTCTTCGGACATGTACTCTCATGGTAGTGTCCACCCAAGAGAGTACATTTGCTCGGAACTTCAACTTGATTTCTTTGTCCTCGCCGATTAATGCGTTTCCCTCCCCCTGCGTCGATATCCCTAACTTTTCGATATCATCTGCTCCGATGATAATCGTATTTTTCATCGTATTATCGAATATTACTACAGCATCGATTATAAGTTTACTAGAGATATTCCCAGTTTCTTCTTCGAAAAATCTAATGGGGATCTTTTTTAGGAAACGTTCTCCTTTTATGTCTTTTCTTCGCGTATTTTGCAGAGTTATACCATATTGTCGGTGATTAGTTTGATACGTACATTCCTTCGTCGAACTCTCCAGTCTGCAAGCTTTCAACGCCGACACAAAACCGCTTGTCATATATGTAAAATTGGTGGATGCATCGAAAATTGCGTATCTTCGATTTCCCATCCCTTCATTACCACCCACCAATATTTTTACTCGAGGTAATACAGCCCTAAAGAACACGTGGTGTTCCATCGTACTTCGATTCTCCCACCTCATTTTCATCGTCGCCAGTTTGTATAACGACAACGGTTCAGATGTCTCGTCCGCATCTTTCGGGACTATTTTTTCTTCGATCTTTTGTTCGTCTTGCTTCGTCCCTCCCCGACATTCGATCCAGTTTCCTTGTACGAAAACTTTTTCTTGCTTCGAATTTCGTTCTTTTTCATGTGTCTTGATGTCATTTTGGCATATGGCGACAAAATTTGACATGTCTTCGATATAGGGAATAGGTGATCCCGTCGATGCTTCGCTTGATGAGTCACCATTGGTGTAATGTATTTCCAAAACGTCATCGTCGAAGGATACCGTTCGTGGCTCCTTCCTTTTCAGTTCTTCGAATGTCATTTTCTTCATTGATCTTTCTTCAACTGTATTTTTGGACGATTCGGCGATGCTCTGCGATAGTTGCTTCGATAGTTGCTTCGTAGTATTGTATTTGTCTATCGCCTCGTTCATTGATCTTTCTTCGACTGTATTTTTGGAAGATTCGGCGATGCTCTTCGATAGTTGCTTCGATAGTTGCTTCGTAGTATTGTATTTGTCTATCACCTCGTTCATTGACCTTTTAATTTCGCCTACCGCCCACTGTAGTACTTGAAGGTTCATATAGAACGCTCGTTCTTCGATTTTATCCTCGGCAGGGTGTACTCCCGGACATTCATCATTTTTTACAAAAATATTCTCAATGATTATCATACCCTCCTTCATCGAAATTCGGCTTTTCTCGAACACCGGGTACGTCAGTATGTTCTTCGCGTTACCGGCTGCTTCGGTCGGTTTCCAATCCAGTAGAATTAATATTTCCAATAGGGCGCCTTCGAGAAATGGATGGAGGTGCTCTTCAGCGCACCTCCCATACATTCTCGGCAGCTTTACTTCGACATTGTTTGGGATTGTCTGCCTCGGAACCTCCAGAGGCCAGTCCAGATCCATTCTTTCTATCACGCCTCGATATGCTTCGATTAACTTTTTCTTCGATCGGTAGGTCACAACCTCAAGGTATGCTTCGATACTTTTCTTCGTCTCCATCTGAAACATACTGAGTGTATGAGATAATTTGATTTAAGGTAGTATAAGTTCTTAATTAATAATTTTATGATTCTATTCCTTTTTTCGCCAGCCTATCTGCTTCCTTGTTATTTGTATCTGTCGAATGCCCCCTGATCTTTGTAAACATTACCTCCTTATGATTAGACAGTATTTTTTCAACTTGAAGCATGACCCAATCGTTTGGACGTTCTTCGATTGAATCATATGTTGATTTCTCGTATCTCTCTTTTCTGACATTTCTAAAATAGTCGACTAATAACTTTGAATCTGTCCTAATTTCAACCTTGAAGTAACCTAATTTGCTAGCTACCTCGAGAGCCCTATAAGCTGCATATATTTCGGCTTCGTTATTCGTATGCTTTCTTATAAGTGGTGGTATTTTTTCAGATTTATTATATTCACATTTTGGACCAAAAAATATTCCGATTCCTGCCTTACTTATTCTCTTATTATCTCCATTTGCAGTGCAAGCCCCATCTATGTATATTACTACCCTATTTTGATATATTTGAGTAAGATCTTTCTCAACTCTATCAAACTGTAGTGACGCATCTTCGATCTCTCTCGTTAAAATTTGAGTTTTAGATGTTTCCCAACACTTAAATAATTTTCTTCGAATTTTCTTTTCAAATTCATCAGCCTCGAAATTCTTATTTGCATCGATCTTGTCTATGTTACTGTTTTCCACTTCGTGTGTTGAATTGACAATCGAACCCACCCTTTCATTTATTTCGGCTAGTCTTGGGCTTCTTCGATATCCCCCTAATTTTTCTAGTTCCTTGAAGGCCTCCTTCCTCTCTCTTTGAATTCTTTCGGATTCTTTCTTCGTTTTTCTACCTCTCTTAATTGGTACTAAAATCTTTTCTGCTTTGAGATTCTCAGCTTCATCCTTAAATATAACTAGAGGATGCTCGTTCTGTCTTTCTCTTCGATATTGCTCGTTATCGTCGATTTGTCTCTCTTTCCATCGTTGGAGCCTTTTGTTCTTCGATTCTTCTTGCACAATATCAGGAAGACGGATTATATTTCGAATATTTTGTACCTCATCAGGCATTTCTCCTGACACTAGACTTCTCAACTTGCATCGATTTTCTCTAGAAATTTCTATAACTTTGTAAGGAACTCTATACTTCCACGTTAATTTTGCTGAGTAGTTTCTCGACTTATCAGATTGCTCATATCCTTTTATTTTCACCAAGTCACCTACTTTTATCACAGTTTTTGTCTTTGATCTTTTCTCAGCCCTATTTGCCTGTTCCTTTGTCCTTCGAATTGCTATCTCTATCTTATTTCTAATATTAACCTCATTCTTTGGTAGTTTGAGAGTATCCGCTAACTCATCTCGAACAGGCTCTTCGAATTGTAATTCCCACGGGGCGGCTAACGTTACTGTATGCTCAGTTCTGTTAATTATTTCTTCGATATTCGCGATAAAATTGAACCACTGATTATGTTGACTTCCTACCATTTTTAATCTCAGCATATTTCCTATTCTTCCTATCATTCTCTCAGCTAGGTTGGCTTGGGGATTATATGGGCTAATATGCCTAGCGTCAATTCCGAGTTCATTCATTCCTCGATAGTACTCATCTGAAATGAAACAACTTGCATTGTCGCTAATCACATTTTTTATTGATCCCACTTCTTCGACATAACTCTTCATGTGTTGGAGAACCTCTTTTGTGCATACTCTCTTTGTTGGATATATTTTTGTGTATTTTGAGAACCCATCATACACGACTAAGACATATCTATATCGATAGCTAGACATTGGTAGTGGTCCTAAATGGTCAATAAATACATAGTCTCCCTTTGCTTCGATATCAATGTGTTTATATTCTGGGATGGAACTCTTGGCGTGATTCTTCATTGAGAGACAGAGTACGCATCTTGATACATAGTCTAAGATTTCTATAAGCATATTAGGCCAGATGAAGTTTCGACTTAAGAGACGGTTCATTGCGTGTAGACCAGGGTGGCAGTACTCTATATGATAAAATTCTATTAGGTCTCTTCGTAGGCTGTGAGGAACTAATATTTTTGGGTGCCCCCATTTATCTAATATGGCTTGGTATCCGTTATAATTAACAATTTTCTGAGGGCTATCATTCATCCATTTTTGAAGTTTTTCGTCCTTAAGTTGTAGTTCTTTCATATTTTCAAGCTTTAATTTTAATTCACTGCTGACTACTATTTCATCGATTAAAATGGATTCTACAAACTCATCGTTCTCCTTATCAATATGCGGATTATTTTCTTCGACATTTCCTGTCTCCATTGAGGGATGAGGTTTTAGATATTCCGTCATTCGAGAAAGATGCTTCGGCACTGACATCACTTTTGCCCCAAATTCATGAATTTTTTCGTCGGCTTTCTGTATCCGCTTTGAATGCGTCGGCTCGGATGTTAATAACTCAGACCATGTTGATGGAAGGTAAATTGTAATCTCATGCCCGTACAACATGTACCCATATCTACGTAACACTTCTCGCACAGACATGAATTCTCGTTCAATGGGTGAATATCTCTTCTCCACTTCCTTGAAGGCTTTTCCTACAAACGCTACAGGTCGATATCCTTTTTCATCCTTGAACATGATTACTGCCGAATAAGATTCCTCAGTCATTGTGAATAGGATCTCAAGGGGTACATCTCTATTAGGATGAAATATCATTATTTCGTTTGCGAGACTAGTTTTAATTGCTTCGAATGCCTTATTTTCAATTTCCGTCCACTTCCAAGGGGTATTCTTACGAGTTAGCTTCGTTAAGATCTCTGTATACTTGGAATAATTTGGGATGTGCTGTGAGAAATAGTTAGTCGTTCCGAGAAATTTTTTAATGTCTCTTGGGCATCTCGGTGCCTTGAGATTCTGTATAAGCTCGCACTTTTCCGGGTTTGGTTTTACACCATGTTGATTTATGATATATCCTACAAATTTCATTTCATCGATGGCGAACTCAGATTTTTGGAGATTTAACGTTAGGCCGATTGAATCTAACTTCCTTAGTACCTTTTCTAAGTGATCGTAATGTTCTTCGATAGTCTTTGAATATACAATAACATCATCGACATAGGATAGCACACAGTATTCTAAATCTTTCATTTCCCTCGAAATTGTGTCTATAAACATTGCCATCGATGACACTAGGCCAAAGGGAACCCTTGTATATTGGTATAACCTCCCTTTATATCTAAATGCAGTTAGGTGGCGATATTTCCTTGCGAGGGGAAGGGTTAGAAATGCGTTTCGTATATCAAGCCTAGTAAAAACTGCCGCTCCCGCTACTTGTTGTTTTAATGCTTCGATATTAGGAGTTCTATTTTGTGGTGAATTTAGAAATTTGTTCAGAGTCTTTCCATCGAGACATACCCTTACTCTTCTTTTCGATCCCGGCTGTCTAATCTTCTCTCTATCTACAATAACAATATTGTTCGCATGCCTAGATCGGCTTTCTTCGATTATCCCTTCATTCAAGTGTTCGTTTATTTGGACTTCGGCAAGATCATACTTTTCTCGTGGGTGAGCCCACTCTTTACTAAATACTTTAATTTCTGATTCAGGCAATTTTAGATCCAAATGGAGATCTGGGATATTAAACTTGCCCGTTTTCTCAGACCACAGATTCGGAAATTTCTCTTGAATTTTTTTTATTCTTTCTCTGTCGCATTCTATTTTGATAGGGGGGGGGTTCAGATAGGTTCAAAAATTCAAATTGTGTGATGATTTTTTCGTATCTTCCCTCATCTTCATCGAAATCGCATTCAGTACTATTCACTATCACAGTTTTGTTACCTAAACCTTCGATATTCTTCGATACTTTCTCAACTTTTTCCCCAGCAGTCAACATTTTAGCTGCACATTCGAGAATTATTTCTCGAGGATTCTTTTTACATCCGACTAAACCGATACCTATTACTGGATCCTTTTCCAAGAATACTAATACTTGCTCTCTAAAAATACCGACCATTTTATTCCTCACTGCATCACTGAATCCAAAAAGACATTCAGTGGCGAGATTCTCAACTACAATGTAATTTATTTCAATTGTAATCTCACATTTTGTTACAGAGCATATTAGTTTTGTTTCTATTCGAGCTAAACCCCTTACGTCGAGGCGACCATTATTTGCTGACCTGAGTCTCAACCATGGAATTGGACTAATGATAGGACGATCCTTTACATTCATTCGATCTAGTATCTTATCGAAAAAAACACCTTGTATTGCAGTCACTCTACACCCTGTGTCAAATTTTGAAATAAATCGCGTTGGTCCCATTCTCATGATCATTTTCATCTCATCAGGCCTTAGAACGTCATCAATATCTATCTCAATTAATTGTGATTCCTGTTCTTCGATATTACAAGCTAGGATTTCTCTAAATTGGGACTCTTTCGTTATTTGAGAGACATAGCTTCGAATATTATAACATATACTATCTAATAATTCGTGAGTCCAAGAGTTCGTTTGACCACTCCCTAGTATTCTAAATACTCTACATCTAAATCTCAAATTATCTTTACTTATGTATTTTATTTCATTGGCTGTTCGGCAGCTTGAGAGAAAATGATACAGGACGTTTATAAATCTTACATTTGCATGATGTTTATTCTTATGAACCCTATCCCTGATTTCCAGATTCATTTTTCTAAGGTTAGTAACAGTTTGATCATCGGGATTGGACCGCAGACTGGTGAAACAAATATTATTAATTTTGTATTAAATTCAGTAATTAGCAACTCAATGATCTCATCTATCTGAGTCCTTATTTCATTCATCTCTACTAACCTTTTTCCTTCGATTTGATCGGACCCAATAAATATCATCACGTATGGCATAATTCTATTATCTTCGCTTCTCAGTCTGGCCTTTCTAATTCTCACTAATAAGTCTTCAATTGTTAGATGTTTTTCTAAAAATGGCTTTGACCCTTTCATATCATACGTAAAATCAGTTACATGTCCCGCAACTTGAGCGCACATTGTATCACCTATCAATTCAAAATTCATCCATTTCAAAGAGTTACTATCATCCTTGATTTTGGACCTTTCATCGATTTTCCCTATTTCATCAAAATTAGTTGATTCATCGATTTTTAAGACTTCATCTATTATCCCTACTTCATCGAATTTAATTGATTCATCGAATTTTAAGACTTCATCGAAATTAGTTGATTCATCGAATTTTGAGACTTCATCGAAATTAATTGATTGCTATTCGTTTTTCGGATTCTTGCCACTCGCACTTTCTTTCGGCTCTTTCTTGACGCTTACTGTCGGTAGGGTTTTCTCTTTCCTATCATTCTTCGAATTATTTGCTCGTCTATCAATATTAGATTTTATTTGATATACTCCTCCTACAGACTCTTCATCGGTATTTACGGTACTTTCTGATTCATCTGATTTATCGTTCAAAGTATCTTCATTCTCTTCGTTTTCATCGAATGATAAATTTTCAGACACTGCATCTACGCTTACCTTCTTTTTATAATTTTTGGGATTAAACTTGGTCTTTTTTATCTCATTCGTTTTATTAGTCTTTTCTTTCGCCTCGATCCTCTTTTGTCGCTCATACTGTGGATTTTCTATTGCCTCCTGATACTCTCTAATCTGGCTTAGCAACGAAGTCATCGATTTTGGTGACGATCTACCTACATATTTGTGAAATTTATCGGGTAATTTAGTATGGATTCTTTGTACCAAACGCCTTTCACCCTCCTCACTCCCGTACTTCGTTGATCTCAGCAGATTGTACCAGCGTTGGGCGTACGTCGCAGTATCACCATTCTTTTCGCGATTTTCATATTCACCTTTTAAGAACTGCTTTTTATATCTATTTTGAGTATCGTTACCCCAATATGTCCTAATGATAAACGCAGAGGCATCGTTAATCGACCTATACCGTAGTGCATTTCTTCGAATTTCATCCCCCGCGCTCTTAGTGTAAGGGTTCATATTGATCAACTGTCCAAACGTTCTTATTCGTTCCGAATTGTTTTGTACTTGATTCATCACAACTTCTTTCACTTCGGATAAAAATTCAAAGGGGTCTCTCGTTTCATTCGGGTCTGTTAGATCCCAGTTTAAAATTTGATTATGCATCTTCATTATATCAGGGCCCTTGCCAGTGAAACGGGGTCCCTCGTCTCCTAATCGCGCTATCGTTTGATTCATAATTTCGTCGTTTTGTCGTTGATAATAGTCGGAGTCATTTTCAGAATCATAATTTCTTCTCTCATTTCTCGGACGCCTACGATTTTCACGACGATTGGGAGGATTACTGCGAAAGTCTCGAGAGTCTCTTCTACCATTGCTTCGATTACTACTGTTTGTTTCGCTTGAACTCGAATCTGAGGGACTTGGAGAGCTACCATTTCTACCTTCATTTCTGTAGTTATTAGACAAATTATGACTGTGATTCTCTCTCCAATTATTCGTTTCGTTCCTATATAAGTCGCTATTGCTTCGATTATGTACATTCGTCGATTCGCTCCTCAGATTAATTCTCGTATTTCCCTTCGTCCATTTTTGGCGCTGATCAGTCAAACTTCTGTCAGCGTATCTCATATCGTCAACTCCTCGAACCGATTTATTTAAAATATCACTAGGATCCTCGATCATACCAGTAGAGTGTCCCACTGGCGGTACGTTTGATACAAAACCTACAGAATTACGGGTCTGAGACTGGGCCTCTTCTCTCATTTTTCTATTTTCTTCACGAAGAGTTTCGATCTCATTCTTAAACTCGTTTAATTTTTCTTCAATAGCTTTTTCACGAGATCTCATTTTCTTTCTCAACTCCTCGTTTTTCGCTTCAGATGCGATAAGTTGCTTCGAAGTAGCTTCTAAACTCACGCTTGCCTTTACAAGTTTTTCGTTCATTTTATTAAGCTCATCTTTCCCCTCGACATTCTTAGCAGGACTAGTTGCGGGAACTTCTTCATTTATTACCGGGGTCGTACTCTCACCTTTCTTGTCAGTCATTTCGATAGACGCGGATTCTTTTCCTTCAAAAAAAATCGACACTTCTTGAGTCTCAGTATTCTTACTATTTGTTTTGGCTTTCGTCGATTTACTCCTGGTATTTAAATGCATTTATTTCAACCGAAACTAATATAGGGATTCTTTCCTTACTTTCTCGTATTCAGACAGAATCACGCAAGCCACTCTAAATATAGATAGAATATTCCTAGTGTTCAGGTCAAACCCTCCTTCAGTATGAGAGATAAGGTATGAGCTTCGGTATAGATCTTTACTAAACAAAATTTCCTTAGATTTCTTCGAAATTTGAGTTACCGTATTTTTTTTTTTTTTTTTTTTTTTTTTTCAAAAGAAAAATAAAGTAAAGACGATAAAAAAAAAATATTACGCGTGAACGTGAATACGGTTTGACGAACGGTTTATAGATTGCAGTTTAGACGATATTTCATACGAGTGAACCTTACCCCTCTACAATATTCAATCTATGATTTGCTTCGTACCACGTGTTCTTCGTTCAATGCAGTTCTTCGAAGTCGTTTTCGATTTAACTCAGAATTCGTAGTATTTTTCCGTTTCTGACCACCTGTTTTTCTTCGATCACCTTCCGAGTTCGTCGATTCATTGATCGTGATATTTTCCTGCCTCTCGCATTCGATACGTTCTCTAAAGGGAATAAATACAGTTATCTGTAGATTACCGTTCATTCGATATATTTTACGCCTATCTAGAGAAAGATATTTTAAACAAGTTCCTTCGATATGATCTCTGCCTATCTTTGTTTATCTGCTAAGTTTTTCGTCGTTTCTACCAATACGTATCGTCATCCCACTTCGGCATATCTTGGATAGTTAGTGCGGTGAAATTTTCTATGTTCGAATTCGATCTTTCTTTGTTGATACCAGTTTGAGGCGGCTTTCTCAAATCCAATCTCTTTGTTGAACAATAGTGAGCAGAGATCTCAGCAGTACATTTTCATCTGAAACAGACATTAGACAGACGACACGAGGCGACACATATTTCTTTTTACCTCAAACTGGGAAGTGAATGTTTCATCCAAATCTTCGTAATCGATACTACTTCAGAATTTCATCTGAATTGGATATTGATTTTGTGAAAATCACGCTGTGCAACAAACTGGAAATCTTCGTAATCGTAAATCACCAAAAGAAAAAAAAAACTAATCAATAAATACTCAATGTCTTATCCGTATGCGAATAGTCATAAAGTTAGTGGTTTGAAACACACGTTGTCCGGTTTCTTCGGGACTATAGGATAGCTAGCGCTCTAAGTGGGGTGATCTGCTTAGATAGCCAATCACCGATCTCTAACACTGTATAACATCGTCGCAATGCTATACCCACGTTGTAGTATCGTCTCCGGCAGTAGGATTTTTCTTGTCTAATCCTGCTGCTGTTGTTGCTGCTTCGACTATCTCTGATATGCACACGGCACCGATTTTACTACCCGCGCTTGCCGGTATAGTCTACCCCAGAGCTGCACATGTGCGTCGTTGTCTACTCTACATAAAATTTCAATGTTCGAGAACCTTCCATTCTACTGGAGATATCATGTTTATCACTTCCATATCTACGGTAGATTACGGGGTAAAGAGGAAGTATTCGACAGCGTTTCTTCCCTTCAATTCTTTTGCACACGGTACTCGTCGACTAGATGATGAAATTCCCGTGTTTTACCTATTCTCTTATGAAAGTACAGAGAGAGAGAGAGAGAGAGAGAGAGAGGGAGAGAGAGAGACCACTATCTTTCTATTCTTAATTCAGGCTTATTTAGGTATGTTACGAAGTAACAAAGAAATTAAAGAAAAATCTTTTTGTAGCCTGATTTTCTCTTCGAAATTTTACGTATCGATAGTGCACGAAAATCTCTTCAATAATTTCGTCTCAGCGCATCGAATTTCTCTTATTCTTCGTGATTCTTCGACAGTCTAATTCATGAGATTTCTATCTATTTTTCGATAAATTAAGTTATCAAGCAGAATTTCTTCGATTTCTTCGATACTAGCTCAAGGCTCCTCTTTGATTCGACACTAAATCTAGTTCAAACTAGTCTTCGATAATATAGACCTAAATTTTCTTCGACCTACTTGAGCTAGGCTAGCACATACGTGCTTAATGCGTAAGCTACTCGAAAAGAGAGACTGGACGAGAGTCCGAAAGGTGAAGATCTTGTCTTCGGATAAAAAAAGTATATTAAAAAAAAAAATAATAATAAAATAATAATAATAAAAAAAAGGGGGTGAGGCACAATATCTCCTCAAAAGAAAGTCAACAATTTTAAATAAACCATGAGTGTAGACGAAACATCGTACTGGAATACTTATACCCATTGTTTGAGGGTCTTCTGACTTTGGCCAGGAGGATTGCAACAAGCCGACATTGTATTTGCGTCACACGGCCATCGATGTGACGGAGGATTTGTGAAAAGAAAAGTTTTCAGTGTAGATTGGACCAAGGTCTTCACTACCAAAGAAAGCACAAAAACTTTCGAAATTAAACAGTGAGATGTGCTTTGAAACAAACTGTCAGTCCCTGTTCCTTTTTATAACTGATATACGAACCTCGAACCTGCCTCTAGGGCGTTCTTCGATACTGAATCATTCTCGGAGACACACTTGTCTAACTGATCGATGCAGAGACAGAATCAAGGAGCCATTCGTGTATATGGACCCTTTTTGACCATGTCGCATTCCGCTCGCACGAGTGAGGGAGAGCGGGTTTCCGGACACCTGATTCACCTCGGGAACTATAACGTACAAGATGCAGGAATACGCACAGCCTGAGACACCTACGGTCCCTTACAGCGGTGGATTTACCTAGGCGATTCATGCATCGCTTTCGGCTGTGGGCGCCATGTGTGTCAAAGCACACAACTTCGTCGATTTCCCATCCGCCTAACCGATCGAAGTATTTGAGGGTACGGACATCAAAAAGGACATTATCAGTGAAGATATAGGAAACCTGTAGTCTACGAAAGGAAAACTCCTTCGTAAAAATTTGGAAAAGGAAAATTTGGACACATTCTGGTTTGTCACGAAAAGAGACGAAACCAGAGTGGGATTTACGACACTACGAGCAGCGACAACACCTCATGCAGTTGCACATGGGAGCGTGCCCCCATGCTACCCTGACGTTAACAAGATATTTATTTGTGACTTCAAACATGACATGTGTTGTCTAAGCTGCCGCTTAGTAGCCACACGAGACCAAAAACACACACACAGCCCTAAGGTCGTGAGTGCATCTCCAGGCCCCACGTTGGGCGCCAGAAAAGTTTAAGGTTAGGTTTACGTGATGTAACAGGGTATGAGTAGAGGCATACGAGTAGCAACACACAAACCCAGACAATATGACTTTATAATTTATTGACACGGCTCTACCAAGGTAGACGAGACTTGAGACAAAAGTTCGTACTTTATCGAAACGTCGTAACTGAATCTAAGCTTTAGACTAATCACAACCAACATCAGATAGTATCCGACTCTTACCTCAATTCCTCTTCACCTTAGAGGACCAGCCCTGACTAGCTCAATCGGGGCGAGCATGAATACATCTTCTGAAGGCGTGAGTAACTGAAGATAGACCACAGTCAGTTTTTGGTTCACCTTTTGAAATCACGTAGACTATACGAAATATCTTGTTAATTGAGGCTAGTGTTATCGCTAATACGGGCTCTACTTACCCGTCAAACACGAGAAAATAGTTTGTCGTAGTGATCATAAATCTCGATCGAAAAATAAGAAGATTAAACAATATAAACTCCGCTCATTCGGTGTAGTATATGAACAAGCTTTCTAATCAACCTGAAAAGTAAACAAGGGTTGTACAAGCCAACCGGACATGCCTAGAGAGGAGGGGACTAAGGGTAACCTAAAATAAAATTTGGAAAATAGGGCCGAAAGAATCATTCGTTGATAGTTTGCAGACAGCAGCATTGCTCTTCTACACATTCACCTTCATGTCTAATTCATAGGATCTTGAAAATTCTCTGAAAAATCAACTATCACTGCTCATCGACTGAAAAGATAGGAATCGACTCTTCGAATACAGGTAGATATTTACATTATTATTATATGAAAAGACACAGCCAATGACAACGTATATGTAAACGATAAATTCGTACACAACGCAGTGAGTGGGATTCGTCGCAGTGAGTGGGATTCGTCGAATAATCATTGAATAATAGATAAGTAAATTTGATAGCAATTTTAATTCTTCGATCTTACTGCTATTCTTGATTCCGAATGACTTTTGGTTCATTTTCCCTTCGTCGATACTGATGGTAAAGCATAATGTAGACGATTGTTCTTAGTTCGATTAAAGATCAATCCAATTTCGCACTCCGATAAATATCCTCGAAACTCGTGTGCGATCGATTTACACGGCACCACGTATAAATTCGAAATAATTATCCTGGGGGTCCGGGGCACGAATCCCTTTACCCAGTCTGATATCTTAAAGATTACACACGAAATTGAAACTTCCGAGTGGGCTTTGGTACGATACCAACTTGTGCGATTTCTGATCGATAATATATAAAATATTGATGGTAATTCGATCTTCGAAAATTAAATATAATTTTTACTAACATATCGACGTTTCAAATCAGAATATGTTTTCGCTCTAAATAAAACACCCTCATCGGACCACGTTGGTAGGTCATCCGCCTTGCCCTAACGACGGCACATCGAAAAAAGGTGGAGCACGTTGAAATCGCGTATACGAGCGATGATTCTTCTTCGAAAAATTTACATCCTTCGACGTCGAAGGTCCGCACATACACTCTGTTCATCAGCGAGCCGAAGCTCACCGATGAACCTCAAAAATTCACTCGTATACGCTCACCGTATACGCTCACCGCAATAGATTGTGGCGGAGATGCGATAGTGGGAGAGGAAGGAAAGACAAGGATAGGTATCTGATAAGGATTGACAAAACGGGGAAGTAGGAAAAATACCTTCGCTACACGGCGGTAGGCTAAGAGATAATGTGGATACACGAAAGTAATTTATACTACTGCATCTCCGCACCAATACTATCGCAGTGCGTGCATCGATAAAAAAAACTACCTACTCGAAAGTTCGCTCCACGTAATTGTTGCTACATCACAAATGCAAGAATCATTGCGAGAGTCACTCCCTCTCTTTAAATTAAATACCAATGACCTGTCCATCATATCAAATATTTGTAGAATGAACATTAAAACTCAGTTTATAAATTCTATCACTATGACGTCACATCAACTGTTAACAGAGTAAAAATACCTACAATCCAATAAGGAAACCTGAATTTTGTTTTAATTTAGGCTACGAGTCATCTAATTCTGTCCAAACTGCTACGAGACTATAATAGTTGTTTCTGCGATCTTTGCAAATTGATATTTCGATAACTCCCAATATGATTAACCGTAACCTACAGAATCGTATTACCTCAATTGGAAACGCGCTGAAGAATTACTATCAATTAATCGTCGAAAAAATTGTTGGTACCCATCTTCAGATTGAGACAATAACTTATCTAAGTCTCGAAAAAATCCATCCGGTAGTTTTGGAGGAGATCTGCGGAAAAAAAATTTCTGTCAGCGTAAATATAGGCCTACATAAAAAAAAACTGATTTTTTTCATGCTGAAAATAATATAGTGCACTTCCAATTCCTGGCATCTCTTAAAGCTACCTCCAGCTGCTATTCCTCACGTGCACTCATAAATTGTATTCACGGCTATCATCACCATTTTCTATGCAAACTCCATCCCAAGATTACTCGTGGCTATTAGTAAGATGCTACTCGTAATAGTGAAAATTTTTTCAAAAAAGTGAAAATTTCTACTCATCCGATTCTCAAAAAAATTGCAGGTGCACATCTTCAGATATAATGCTACAATATGGATGAGTTTCAAAAAAATCCATCGGGTAGTTCTGGAGGAGTTCCACGGACAAAAAATCTTATACATATATATAGGTATACTTTCCTATTGCTAAGGTATCTCTTTGGGTTCTTGAATAACGGTACGGCACCAAAAAAAAAAAAACGTTAAGGCACCAAAAAATGCTGCCCTAACGTTTTCGCCTGAAAATCATTGGAAAATACTCCTGGTGCTCTGAACGTGTAAAAATGCAAAGTTGCTCTGGTGCCATAACGACTATAATACTCACCCTATATATAGTTTAGTTCCGCCTGTTTGTAACTCAGAGTGCGCTCGTGCATATACAAATTGATGTTAGATAACGTGAAGGCACCTTGGAAATTATAGTATTGACCATCTGTTCGGCACCACGTAGGCGCTTCGTCTGCCAGAATTACGGCAACAGCGCAATTACGTTCGTTTCTTTTTTTTTCTCCTTCCTTTCCATTGCTTCTATTTTTTTTCTCTCTCCTTTTGTGTTTTCTTATGAAAATGTGCTCGACCACTCTACTAACGCGAGTGATGCGAGATTTTGTATATGTAAGTTGAAAATGCCAGATGGGATTTTTGAAAATCCGTTGTTTTTACAGTGCGTTCAGATTTGTACGGATTTTTTCCTTCATAAAATTTTTTTGTGTTCAGGGTTTTAGATCGTTTACTCATCTGTAATCTTCGAAATTTTTCCTGATACCAAAGTGAAATTTAGCGCCAAAGTCTGAAAAAAGTACCAAAGACCCTATGAAGCTTCAAAACAGCAGGGCGGGCTCAAGGAGGGTCAAAATTCGCCAAATAAAAAATCCTGTAATCGCCAAAATCTTTCTTGATTCCAAATCAAATGAAATTTTGAGCCTAGTTCAAAAAAAAAAAAAAGCTAAAATGACACTTCGAGGATTCGAAGTAAAAGTACAAGCCAGAACAGAGTAGATATGCTTCCAAAATGAAGAGTCAACGTCAAAATAAAAAAGAACCATATTCTTCCAAATTATTTTCGCAATTGAAATTTATAGAGGAGCTTGTACTGTCATGAACTCATGGTCAGAAATTTTGAAACAGGCCCTGTGCTGAACACAGCAGGTACCAACATAATTTGTTGCACTAGCAAAGAGAGAATGAATTTTCTTTGAAGCTCGCCCTTTGCTGTAAACACACAAAGAGAGATGGACTACATCCCTGCACATATTTAAAGCGGGTGAATGTGAGAAAACTATCGTGGGGAGACAAAAAAGTGAGTAGTCTCATGTAGCTTGATTATTGTCATGCTCTCGCGGTGAGAGACCCGTCATACCCCCGTCATTAATACTGGCGGCGAATTGACAAAAATTGCCCCGGTTTCACGCGAAGGATGGAATGATACCTCGGAGCTCATCTTTCGTCATGAGCTCGCGGTAAGAGATCGACTGAGGCCCCGTGTATGATTGAGGCGGGTGCTTCCGCGAAAACGCCCGTTGTTTCTTGACGAGGAGAGAATGATACGGGCGACTCTGTCTTCCATTACATGCCCGCGGTAAAAGATCGACTGAGGCCCCGTGTATGACCACGGCGGGTACATCCGCAAAAACGCCCGTTGTTTCTTGCCGAGGAGAGAATGATGCGGGCGATTTCGTTTTCCATTACATGCTCGCGGTAAAAGATCGACTGAAGCCCCATGCATGACCAAGGCGGGTGCTTCCGCGAAAACACCCGTCGTTGTTTCTTGACGAGGAGAGAATGATACGGGCGACTTTGTTTTCCATTACATCTACGCGGTAAAAGATCGAATGAGGCCCCGAGCATGACCAAGGCGGGTACATCCGGAAAACCTTTCGTTGTATCCCGCCAAGGAGAGAATGATACGGGCGACTTTGTTTTCCATTACATCTTCGCGGTAAAAGATAGACCGAGGCCCTGTGTATGATCGAGGCGAGTGCTTCCGCGAAAACGCCCGTTGTTTCTTTCCGAGGAGAGAATGATACAGACGACTTTGTTTTCCATTACATGCTCAATGCTCGGGGTAAGAGAACGATCAGAGCCCCGTCTTCGATAGAGGCAGGCGGATGCCAGAAAATTCTCATACGTTCACTGAGGGAGGGAATGATACTGTGAAGCTCGTCTTTTGTTACTAGCTTGCGGTGTGAGATTTAATAGGCCTCGTAATAGGACGGGCAAAGTCACAGAAAATCTCGTTGTTTCACGCAAAGATGGTAAGGTTACTCTAAAGTCTATCTTTGGTCATGAGCTTGCAGTGGGAGATCGGGAAGGGCCCCCTGTTCAATCGAGCCGGGTGAATCTGTAAAATTTTGTGTGAAGACACTTGAAGGATTGAACACGGGACCTTGATCGTTCTCTAACGGAAAGCTTAACTAACGACGGTCTCGGGATATCCTCCTCTGCACTGGCTGACAAAACAGGAATTTTCTTGATTTCACCTGCTTAGATAAAACGAGGCTGTTACAGTTCTCTCCTTGCGAGGTCACACTGGGATGCGATATTCGTGGTATGTTTTTCTCCATTGCTTGAAACAACAAGAATTTGCACGTACTCACCCAATTAGATCGAACACAGGCCTCCAACTGATCTCTCACCGCGAGCTCTTGGCAGACAACAATCTTCCTGATACCCTTCCCCCCTCGCGTGGACGCATGAGAATTTTCTGGCATCCGCCTACCTCTATCGAAGACCGAGCCTCAGTCGATCTTTTACCGCGAGCATATAATGGAAAACAAAGTGGCCAGCATCATTCTCTCCTTGGCGGGAAACAACGGGAGTTTTCGCGGCAGCACCCGCCTCGATCATACACGGGGCCTCAGTTGCTCTTTTACCGTGAGCATGTAATGGAAAACAAAGTCGCCGGTATCATTCTCTCCTTGGCAAGTAACAATATGTGTTTTTGCGGAAGTACTCGTCTCAATCATACACGGGGCCTCAGTCGATCTATGTTGAACCCAAGGATCATTCGCCTGACTCTGTCAAACACGGGGTCTTGATCGTTCTCTTACCACGAGCTCATGACGAAAGTCGAGCTTGACGGTATTAATCCCTCCTCCAGATAAAAACCCGAGAACTACGGTCAACGGGGGTTGGCATGTCTCCCACCCTAAATTTTTTGTTCATTTTTGTAAAGTTCCTCTACCTTATTAGTTTAGGTCAGTTTCCACCATATTGAAAGTCAATATTTCTCCAAGTTCTTCACATACTAATAACTTGATAGTCAAAAATATTCCAAGTCCCACAGAACGAACAGGTTCCCAGTTAAAATTTGGAAAAGTGAGGGGCGGGTATTGTTTTCGCAGTAGCTCCACCGAAGATTGTGAGTATTTAAAGAAAGAGAAAACCACAAAACATAAACATTGCGCATTTCAACACTAATTGGCCACATTTCATCCAGCGAGACAAGAATGCAAAATTTGTTTGACAAACTTACGTCCTTTCCAGAGGAGGGGAGGAAGCCCAAAACATAAAATTTGCGACACATTTCAGCACAAATCGAGCACAATTCATTTTACCAAAAAAAAATTGAAAATTTCAAAAAGGAGGGCTATCGTTCCACAAGCCCCCCCTTGAGACTTTTTTGTATATCTTCGGAAGAGGGCAAGCACAAAACATAATTCTTGCAGCACAATTCAGTACAAATCGAGCACAATTCATTTTACCAAAAAAAAAAAAAATTGAAAATTTCAAAAAGGGGGGCCGGTGAAAGGGAACTCTTTATTCCTACCAATACTGTACCTATTTTAACCTACTGTAATTCAAGTTCTGATAATAAGATTGTAAAGCCGAGCAAATAACCCTTGTGCAGTTTATAATGTTTGTAAAATGAAGAAAGAAAAAAATAAAAAATGAAAAAGTAGAAGAAAAAGAAACGCGGTATCCCGGCTTCAATCATGAATTCTGAAATTTCTTTCGAGTGCATTGTATAGTCACGTGTGGATTAATATTCCCACCACGATTGAAAACAAACGACAGAATACCCGACATACCTGTGATACAATGTACTTCAATTTGACAACAGTGTATGGTGCCGTAACACATTTATTTTGTAATATATTTCCAACCTTACTGGTGTCTTAACACAGTCCAGTTATCATGGTGCCTTAATGTCCCGCGCTTACACGTGGTGCCGCAATGTGTATATGTTACAATTTTCATGGAAACTCCGTATTTTAGTGAAACTCGCACGTCGCCCGCGTGTTCATCGTGAGAGGCGGACTTTGAAGACGCGACGACGATGTCCGTGTGTTGCAGCCGCGCTTCTGACCGCTCGACCACTGATCGCCGCTTCAAGAATAGATACCCGTTGGGAAATGATTGGCACAAAATCGACACTGCCAAAATGTGTAAATTTTGACACTGATTTTGGCAAATTGTCGCAGTATTCAACCAATCAGCGAGAAGTGATGCGTTTTTAAGATGCACTTTTATTGACAAAAAAATGGCATCAAAACGACAGTAGTTTGTCAATACCAGTTTAGCAAAAAACGACAATATTGGTATCATTTTGGCAAAACATTGACTCAGATTTGGCATAGAATTGACTCAGTTTTGGTACACCTTTGGCAGTGCGGTCACCCATCCAACCCCTAACCTAGAATAAGACGCTGAACAAGAATAACACAAATCAAATCATATGCATAACTAAGCTATTACGTATCTTGCCTCAGCTCACTAGAAATGTCTCTTGTAAATCATTCATCTTTTTTTTTTATTAATTTCTCTATAAATGAATTAAATTAATTTTTTAAAATGGAATTAGTTCCTGCAGTGCAAAAATGTGCGATCTACCTTTGAAAATGATGGTGACTTTGAAAATTTGGAAACATTGAAATTTCATTCAGAAAAGCTTGGAATATTTTTCAGATATTCATTTTTTGGCTTGGAATATTCCTCAAGTACTCATCTTTGATTGGAATTGAAGGTTCTTGGGTTTACCATGGTTTTTGAGATGTTGTTTGCAAAATAGGAAACAAAAAAACTTGAAAACACCTACTTTTCGACCTCAATGATTTTTTGATCAGTACAAAATTTTTTCATTTCATAAATCTTCATGACAACATTTACGCCTTGTACTCTCTTCTTTTCTCACTTTCAACCTCCTTCCGCCCATTGAGCTGATAATCTTGAAGAGCTTGTAAATGGATTTAAAAAGAAATCATAATATTATAATTCTTGATGGGAAAAAAAAAGAGAAAAAAAGAAGTTAAACCTTGATAATTTTTTGGATTTTGCTTGCGAGAATGAAAAAAAAATTTTATTCTGTATGGTAAATCAACAAAGCTTGAATATTTTTCGAGGTATTGCTCAAACAAATAAAAACGTCTTTTTCAGTATTAATTTTCAAACTAGGAAAATTTTCTTAATCATTGTTTGAAAAAGAAAACAAGTAAACAAAGCTTTTAAAAATATATAAAGCATTATTTTTAAATTGGCGTACCCAATTTATAAAAGTTATAACAAAAAAACATGAAAACCATAAAAAAAATAGGTAATTCCTTGGCACTTGAATTTTTTTTTTTTTTCTCAAAAAATACATTGAAAAATATTCTAAAATTCAACCGGCAAAATATCTCAAAAATATTATCCCTTGGAGGTTGGGGGGGAAAATGACAAATTACTTGAATAAAGCAAATTTGGGCTTTCGACATCCCCTGAAAAATGTTTTAAAAATATCTATAAAGATGAGATGACAGACATACTTAATGGATGTTTCAAATTTCTCATATTTCTCTTATAAGTATATACTGGGTGAAGCTAAAAGATGTTAGCAGCTGGATGGAAGTTTGCTCTAAATGTGTTTCAGCCCCAAAATACAAAATGTTGGACTTATAGCTCAATTCTACTCGATTTGATCTTCAATTTGAGCCCAATACAACGTTTGTACGTCTTTTCTGAGTCGAGTAATGAACCAACATGCGCCGCAAATTGACTTAGGTATTTGTCAAGATTTCTCAAATAAACTGCGTTATGCAAAAGCCGTCCAAGCGACAATCTGTCATTTTGGGGAAGAGACTTCTGATTGCGTCATGACAGTGAGCCCATTTGCCAGATTCAAAAAATGTCGCTTGGACGGCTTTTGCAACCGCTATCTCCTGTGGTAAAAATTGGTAAAAATATCATTATTGTGTTGTTAGCGATCCTCAAGAATGTCTGGTTCAAATGAGTTTATATTTCTTGTCAATTTAGTAATTTGACCAATTGTCTGGATTTTTGAAAATCAACAAATGAACGACAGAGTATTAGATCTCAAAGAACACGATACATTTCTAGCTTGGATTCTGATAATCTGTTGGAAAAATATCATTTTCCAGCAGGAAACCTGTTTTATTGTGGATTTTTTTTTGGAAAAAACGTCCGCCGTCTGTTGTCCAGCTGGCCAACAAATTAAAAATCTCCCTCCTATTGTACATAACTTGGAGGCGAAATTATTCCAAATCCCTCTCTTATCCTATATAGGTTGGAGGTGAAAATTTCCATATCCTTCTCTCATGACCAACTACATTTTCCAGATCCCATGTGCCCCACAAAAAGGGGTTCCTTACCTCCTCTCTTTTTTGTCTGTAAAAGAACCCGTGAGCTTCTGGTTAATTGTTTTCCTTTTACCAAAATGGTATTACCTTGTCATGAAAACGTCTTTTTTCTCTGTCAATTGTGCCGAATTGTTTGAAAATGACAAAAAACAACAAAATATTGGATCTTAACCTTGGATGCCAATCATCTGTCAAAAAAATGTCTTCTCTTGGTCAATTGTTCTTCATTTGTAAAAATGACAATAATTTGACAATACAACGTTTTTCTGCGTCAACTGTGCCAATCTTCCCAATATTAGCTGGGTCTTGGCATAAAATTGACTTGGATTTGACAAATAATTGGCAGAAAATTGGATCGTAGAAACCGCAATGCACTTCTATCTTGATTAATTGAGGGTTGGATGGCACATAGGCACGTAACAAAACAAGAATAGTCTCGAAATCACTATATATTGAAACTCATAAAATACACGAAAAGAAATATTATTAAAAAATTTATTATTAAAATCCAAAAACTGAAACACTAAAAAATAACGAGAAATTTTGGTAAAAAAAACGGTCGAGATAAAAAACAAGATAAACAAAATAATTCCATCAAAATGTTTAAAAAGAAAAAGTTATAAAAAGTTAAAATGAAAGATTTCAATCGAAAAATATATTGGAGTCACGGTTAAAAATATTAAAACAATCAAACAAATTTACTATCAAAAAAAGGGGGGGGAGAGGATGTCGAGACTAATTAACATTCACGACTGGTTTTGGACGTAGCGAGACGACCATCATCTGGTGAGAATAAGTATACAACTAAAAGGCAATTTGATGAATCGAGTCGAGGAAACGGAAACAATATCAGCTATTAAAGATCATGGTAATAGTAAGGTGCTCAACGATATTGACGCTACTTTTCTCACGCCCATCATACGATTCATCCTTAACCATGACGCATCAGCCGCTGCATGTTAAAGCTTGGACGTTGTTCGAGGCGTCGTGTTGATTGAAGTTGGCTAATCTATTTTTTAGTTGTATACTTATTCTCACCAGATGATGGTCGTCCCGCTACATCCGAAACCAGTCGTGAATGTTGATTAGTCTCGACATCCTCCCCCCCCCCTTTTTGACGTGGAACACGTCTTTGGCCTAGGAGTGAATCGGTAAAAAACGACATGCGAAAACGACATGCGAAAACGACATGCGAGACGGAAGACGCTGACGTCACTCTATGCTGATGTCAATGAGGGTGTTTTTAATGCAGGCCTTCGTTTCTTTTGTTATATTTTTCTTTGTGTTCAGGTTTCTTTTGTTATTTTTTTTCTTTTGTTATGTAACCCATTTCCCTTCCTCCTCGGCTCCTTATCTTTGTAGATTTCAATGAAGGTCTTTCAAGTGTATTCATTATTTTTCAGTGCGTTTATAGTTTTCTTACAGGAATGTTCTGTGTAATACAACTGCGGTTGTGGTAGTTCATATATTCCTACTTGATTAATATATTGTGTGATTTGTTGAATATAGATTTTCCAGCCTTATAGTGATAAAATAATTTAGTAAAAATGGGTGATATTATTAGAGGCAATTTTGAAGGAAGTAAGCCTACTTGTAAAAGGAAATTAATAGAAAATGAGTTGGGTGAAAATGCGAACCAATTGAAAAAAGAAAGGAATAAGAGATATCGAGAAAAACAGAAGTTATTAAGATCAAATGAAGTAGAAATGGGTAATATTGTTAATAGAGACAATTTGGCAGTAAGTAGACCTACTTACAAGAGGAAATTAATAGAAAATGAGTCAACTGAAAATGAAACAAATGTTAGTGGTATAAAATGTAAGAAAATATGTGTATATTCAGAAATGCATGCAGTAAATGATATTATGGACAGTACAGAGCGGAAAAATCAATTGAACAAAGAAAGATGTAAGAAATATCGCATGAAAAAGAAATTATTAAAATTAAATAATAATAATAATAATAATAACAATAATGATGATGATGATTTAAATTTGATTGTTTCTGATTGTGAAATGAATGAAAATGATGAATGTGGAAATACTTTTAAAGATCAATTTTTGAAACCAATGTATACTGAATCAAATTTGAAGTTTAAAAAAAACTTTGAAGAGAATCCTTTTGGTTTTGAATGTAATATATGTGACCGACTGTGGTTTTTAAATGACTTGGGTGATGTATCTTCAAAAACTGATTGTATTGAATTATTGTCTAAAGAATTTCCTGATGAAAATGTTGAAAAATTCAAAGCATGCTCAAATTGTTCAACTTATTCAAAGGAAAATAAAATTCCAGATATGTCTCGTTCAAATGGTTTTAAATACGCACCATATCCTACTCATTTACCCGAATTAGATATAATTAGTGAACGGTTAATGTCACCTCGGTTACCTTTCATGCAACTTAGAAGACTTCGACATATTCATGGAAGTACTAGTATTATTGGCCAAATTATCAATATACCTGTGGATGTTAATAACATGGTTAATCAGCTACCAAGAAATATTGATGATGATTACAGTTTTAATGTTCATATTAAACGACATTTAATACATAAATCATCTTATCTGGAAGGAAATGTAAGAAAGTCAAATATCTAAAAATGGTTAACATTTTTATGTGAAAAAACATTATAATTATAAACATTATAATATTAAAATAGACAAATCATTTTTTATACCAAATGATTTGAATAATTTTGGTGCCATTGAAACATTACAAAAAAAAGATGACTACGAAAGTGAATTACTCACCGCCCAACAAAAAACCTTGTTATGGTCTGAAGAAAAATATTTAGCTTTAGCTCCAGGGCAAAAAAAAACTCCATTAAATTTAATATTTGATGAGCATGCCGAAGAATTATCATTCCCAGGTATATATTTAGGTGAACCTAGAACATTCAAAGCTGGTGTTAATGTGACTCCATTCATGATGGCAACAAGTGAGATTAGAAGAAGGGATCGTAGAGGAGCAGTTCCGGAGCATATTTTATATATGGCTATGAAGATAATGAGATTACGAGTGAATGCTAATTTATATTTGACGTTTATACCATCTCAGGAAACTGCAAACATTACAAAAAAAAATGACTGAGGATAAAGAATTTCTCAAAGAGTGTATTGATCATAATTTATCATTTTTGAAATCAATTCCAAATTCAGTTCAATATTGGAGTAGTCGGAAGAAAGATCTCTTTGGCATGATGCGCCAATTAGGTAAACCTACATTATTTTTAACATTGAGTGCTAATGAAACAAAATGGCCTATTTTGATAAAAACTTTATACAAATTAAAATATGGCATTACTGTTAAGGGTGATCCTCTAAAACTTAAATCTCTCGTAAGATCTACTTTAGTAAATGAAGATCCTGTAGTATGTGTATTATATTTTAATAAATTGATTGATGTTATTATGAACGTATTAACATCAAAGGGTGGTCCTTTTGGTAAATATAAGGTACAGTATTAGATTTTTTTAAACGTATTGAATTTCAACATCGAGGAAGTCCTCATGCTCACATCTTATTGTGGTTGGATAATGACCCAAATGAAATAGTGAGTGAAGATACGCCTGAAACTTTGAAGCTGATTGATGAACTCTGTACCACTGACTTTAAGAAATTGAAAAATAAAAAAATTCAAACTCACCATCATACATTTACATGTTTTAAAAAAAATAATAAAAATTGTAGATTTGGAGCACCATTTTGGCCGATGCCATCCACTAAAATTCTTATACCTATGAGCTTGGATGATGGACGAAAAAAAAATTATAAATCAAAATTTGTAAACATTAAAAAGAATTTGGAAAAAAAAAGTACAACTCTTTTGATGATTTCTGGTTAAAAAACAATATAACTTCCATGGAGGATTACCTTAGTATAATTAGATCTGGTATAACTCGTCCTATGGTCTTTTTAAAAAGAAGTGTAGATGAAATTTGGATTAATAGTTTTAATCCATGGATAGCTATGATTCTTCAGTCAAACATGGATATTCAATTTATTCTCGATGAATATTCTTGCGCATCTTATGTTGTAGAATATATAAATAAAACTAATCGAGGTATAAGTAATTTGCAAAATGAGTTAATTAAAATGAGAGAAGAATATCCTGATAAAGACTACAATGACATATTGAAAATAATTGGTATAAAAATATTAAATTCTGTTGAAATGAGTTCTCAAGAAGCAGCTTGGTACTTACTTTCGATTAGGACTGTCAGAATCAAGTAGGGAAATTGTTTATATACCAACAAAATGGCCATCTGAACGACTTAAAATTCGAAAATCCTCTAAGAGAATGGATACAGAACAACTTGATGACAATGCCATTGACATTTGGTGTACAGGAATTATTGAAAAATATGAAGATAGACCTCAAGAATTGTCACATGTCTCTTTAGCTGAGTTTGTCTCTAGTTCTACTTTTTCACCATTAAAAAAAAAATATATAATTCGAAAGAAAAATAGAATTATTCGTTATAGAAACTATGATATTTCTGACATAACAAATAAACGTGAAATGGTAACATTATACTTCCCTTTTAAAAATGAGGAAATTGAACTTCTGGATAATAATAAATTTTTGGAAATTTATAATGATAATGAATTAAAAATAATGGAACTCCGAAAAAAGTTTGAAAAAGATATTGATATACAGAAAACAATTGATGACTGTCAAAAATTATGTTTGCAAATAGATGAAGAAAGTGAAACACAAGTGGAAAAAAACGAATTTGCAATTAGTAAACAATTGACTGATGAATTTCTTCAATCCCTGAAAACAGGTAACATTAATGATGACGTGAAATTAAGAATGTTTGAAAGGTTATCTAGCCGTCTCAAGTAGAGTGAACTTTGTTCCTCACCACCTTGAGATCTCTTCTCATTAGGTCAAGTTCTAGGCGCGTTTTTAAATAGCTTCAAACCTGACATCTTTCAAGTACCCCCCTATCAATCGCTTGAAGGTCATTACATGTCTCCCTTCTATCATATATATTTTGAACGTGCTTTTCCCATCATAATATTGTAGCTTGATATACAAAATTTTTAAAATTCCCCCTTTTATAGCTTAAAATTCTCCAATTATAATTTACTAAATGTTACAGCTTGCCCCCATGAAACAGGTTTCCTGCTATTTATTTTTACAGCCTGTGTGGTACCCCCGGTAGGCCTATCCTGTTATCAGTTCGGAGATCTGATGACGTCACAGAGCTAGTAAAACCACTAATACAGACCTCCTAGACCTATAGTATAAAGGAAGCCTAAGACCTAGTACAGAGCTAGGACAAACTGCTAGTATAAGCTATTGATAAAGATCTTGTAAGCTTATGGTATGAAGGATGCCTAGACCTAGTATAAAGGAGGCTTGGACCTAGTATACGCCTAGTATAATACGTAGTATAAACCTAGTATAATATACTGCATGAAGCAGAGAGGATAAGTCCCCCTCCTATCACTTCATCAAAATTTTTCTAAGTCCCTTTTTCTTGCCGGACGGCGCCCGGCGGCCGGCGCCCGTCATTTTCCTTCAGTTTACCCCCCCCCCCCCGATAAAACAGGTTCCCTGTTAATAATGACTCCAGTACTTGGTATCTTGCTAATGATAGTATTTTGAAAGAGCTTAAAAAATTGCCAAATATTATTGAAGACCCTTATATTTTTGTATTTAATTCTATTACCACCTGTCAAAATTAGTCAATTTATTAATGAACCCTTTTCCAGAAAATAAAGAGAGTATGATCAATCTACCTTGTCCATTACAATCCACTCTAATACCAACAACTAGCCACATTCTATAAGCTACTAAATGTACAGACCACCCCTTTAATTTTTTTCGCGAATAGATTTAAACTTTGTTCTTCTATACTGCAGTCCGATCCAACTAAGAAATTTATTAAATAGAATAATTGAAAGAATACACAATTTCCTATTTAAAAGTAAATGTTTTACCCCTGTATTCTACGAAATATAGTAACATAAAAGAAGAACATAAAAGAAGAACGTGTTCCACGCCTCTAAACTATTCAGTTCTACTGAAAGTAAGATAACTGGGGGGCCCCCCTGGCGAGGCGCGAAGCGCCGAGTTTTTTTGATAGTAAATTTGTTTGATTGTCTTAATATTTTTAACCGTGACTCCAATATATTTTTCAATTGAAATCTTTCATTTTAACTTTTTATAACTTTTTCTTTTTAAACATTTTGATTCCTTTATTTTGTTTATTTTGTTTTTTATCTCGACCGTTTTTTTGACCAAAATTTCTCGTTATTTTTTAGTGTTTCAGTTTTTGGATTTTAATAATAAATTTTTTAATAATATTATTTCTTTTCGTGTATTTTATGAGTTTCAATATATAGTGATTTCGAGACTATTCTTGTTTTGTTACGTGCCTGTGTGCCATCCAACCCTCAATTATATAATGGCTCGTACCTTTGAGGATTCAACCTTATCTATCTTGATTGTCAATAATTTGCCAAAAAATTGTCGTTTTTAGAGGCGAAGGCACTCTCTCTGACAAAATGACAATAATTTGCCAAAAAAATGTCATTTTTCTGTGTCGATCGTGCCAATCTTTCCCAACGGGTAATATTTCCCCTTTATATGGGAAAGAAGGATGACAATTCACGTTTTGTACACGCGCGCAAGTGTAATCGGTTTTGTGTCCTTTTCTGTACTGAAACATGCCTTTGAAAGAATTGCTCATTTATGTGAAATCATGATATGAACGTATTTTGTAAAGGAAACGAGAAATTATGTAAAAGAATGTGTTAGAAGATGTAGGAGTACATGAATGAGTTCAATTATAATGCGAATTGAAGGAAGTGAATGTGATAATCTAAAACGAGAAATTGTTCGTAGTTTTTCTCTTTTACCGACTTTTCTAACTAGAAAAGTGAGGTATTACATCCGTAGCAAGGTCAACAGGGGAAGTGGGCAATGAACTTTCTCGACGTTTTAGGGGTCTTAGATCACAACTAGCATAAAAAAAATTTCAGGTTTCCATATATATATATATAAGATTTTTTTGTCCGCGGAACTCCTCCGAAACTACCCGATGGATTTTTTTGTAACTTAGCCATATTGTAGTAGTATATCTGAAGATGTGCACCTGCAATTTTTTTGAAATTCGGATGAGTAGTTCTCGAGAAATGTTCAATTTGTTGAGAAATTTTGCAGTATTTCGAGTACCTTTTTGTCCGCGGAACTCCTCCGAAACTACCCGATGGATTTTTTTGTAACTCGGCCATATTGTAGTATTATATTTGAAGATGTGCATCTGCATTTTTTTTGAGGATCGGATGAGTAGTTCTCGAGAAATTTTTACTTTTGTTGAAAAATTTCTCGCTATCACAAGTAGCTTCTTACGAATAGCTGCGAGTAGCTGCTTACGTTAGGAGAAGCGGATTTTCCTATACGTTTACCACTTTCGTTATCAGTACGTGTATTGTGATGAAGAACCTTTCATCATTCGACAGGTTCATTCTTTGTTCATTCTTTACCAAGGGTTCATTGGATTTTATTTCCGATGAAACCTTTTCGTTCAAATTTAGTACACTTGTATCTCGCTTCCCACAGCCCCTAGAGCGTTGAATTTTGTTTTGTTAAATTTATTTTTGAACGGATAGTGGCAATGGCGAGTTGTTCATTTTTCTAGCTATTTTTCATTATTATTAGTCATACTCGATAGTTTTTTTTTTTTTTTTTTATTATTATTTTACGAGCATTATAAACTGCACGAGGGTTATTTGCTCGGCGTTACAATCTTATTTTAGAACATTACTTGAATTAGGTTAAATTAGGTACGTATTGGTGGAATTGAGTGGCGATCGAACGGAATTTGTTGGTGAATTATATGAAGTTGTAGAATTGAGTGGTGCGTAAATAAGTTAGGGTTGAGTCGATGGTTTCGGAGTTGTTGTTTAGTGCTGCATTGATATTGGAAGATATATTTAGGGAGGTTCGAGTGGGTTGCAGGACGGGGCATGAGAAAAAATGTCAACTGATAAATTTTCTTGGAGACAGTGAGGGCATGATGGAGGAGCGAGATTAGTGAGAAGATAAGTATGAGTAAGACGAGTGTGGCCTATTCGCAGCCGAGCTAAAATGATCTCCTCTTGCCTTGAATTTCGTTGGGATGAGGACCAAAATGTGGGTTCACGTTTTATTTTTCTTAATTTGTTATTCGACTGATTTTAGTGAAAACCTTGAGTTTGAATGAATAAGTACAATTTTTTAATCTTCATCAAGTGTGCTGATGCGAGACTACCTGGGTGATTTCACTCTTAATTATTAATTGATTTATTTGTCATTTTTTCATGTATGGGTACATAATTAATAGTGGTTCATAGTTGATTTGAGGTGTCAAAAGAGATGGAAAGATTATTTTCAATTTGGACTGGCTTTTTTGAGTGAGATTTGAGATTAGACTAACGAGAAAACCGGGCTTTGGTGCTATATATTTTTACCGAATTTTCTAGCTGGAAAAGTGAGGTATTTTGTTAATACGTTTGGAATGGTTGAAGCGTGAGGGAAGGAATGAGGGGTTGACTATTGGGTGATTGGTTGCTTCTTTCGTTTCGACATCGATTTTTTTAGTTTTTCGGGATCTCGTTGTAGCTGGATTCCCAGATGAAGAATTTTGGGGTGGAGTGTGCATAGAAAATGGTGATATGATAGCGTGAAGGCAATTTATGAGTGCACGAGAGGAATAGCAGCTGGAGATAGCTTTAAGAGATGCCAGGAATCGGAAGTGATAAAGAATTGAACCACTCATCCTAATACAGTATACTAGACTAATAATATGCTAAGAATAAGGTATGGGAAAAAATGATTGTAGAGCTCTTTTTTATTAGAAACAACTGTTATAGCCTCGTAGCAGTTTGGACAGGGGTAGGGGAAGTGGTTTTTCTGGAGACGTTTTGTAGGTTTTAGATGACTCTTAGCCTAAATTATAACAAAATTCAGGTTTCCTTATTGGATTATAGGTATTTTTACTCTGTTATCTGTTGATGTGACATCGTAGTGATAGAATTTATAAACTGAGTTTTATTGTTTATTCTACAAATGTTTGACATGACTGACAGGTCATTGGTATTTAATTTAAAGAGAGGGAGTGACTCTCTCAATGTTTTTTGCATTGTGGGAAGAAAAGTCGTGACTACTCACGCGACCGCGTGAGTGTTTTTTTTTTGGTTCTTCCCCTGATTTGATGGAAACATTGGGGATATTGCTTAAGCCATCGGTGATGGATTAATACGAAAAATTTCATAAATACGAAAAAATCAATAGTTTTTCCGTCAATGGTGTATTGTAGGTGAATCACGACAGCACTAATGGTGACCTTTTGATGAAGTAGTGCATATTACTCTGATGTACGAAAAATGTGATTTGTACAAAAATGGGGTGGTGATTTATAATTTTGTGAAAGTATTTCATCTGTTTCGTTTCAATAAAGATTGTTTCAATTATTATTATTATTATTATTGACGCGTTGGATCGAGTCGGCTGGACTTGAACTCGCAGCAAGTAAGACGGAGGCCATTTTATTCACAACCCGTCGGAAGTTCAAGGCACCCACCTTTCGCCTGCGAGGTGTGGAAATTGAAACCAAGAAGCAAATGAAATACCTGGGCATCTGGTTTGACTCAACGCTGAGCTTCAGGCACCATTTCCTGATGGCAGCGGAAAAGGCGGGCCGGGTAGTTGGATACCTAAGCCGCCTTATGAGGAACCTGGGAGGACCGAGAGAAGCAAGGAGAAGGATCATGATGAGCACCGCCTTGTCGATCCTCCTATATGGTGCGCCAGTATGGGCCGACTGCATGAAGATACCATACCGAAGAAGAGAGATGGTAAAAATCCAACGAAGAGCTGCGCTGAGGTGTGTTAGTGCCTACCGCACTGTCTCGACGGAGGCTCTTTGTGTATTAGCACGTTCACCACCAATCGAGCTCCTTGCTGAGGAGAGAGCGGTGGTGTTCGAAGCAAAGAAGAGACCAACGAGCAACCGAGAAGCTTTACGGGTCAAGCAGGAGGCCAGGCGCTCCTTGCTTGTAAAGTGGAAAGAAAGAATTGCCCAGAGTGAGCTGGGTACATGGACAACCCGTGTGCTAATACGCGACCTTGATGAGTGGATGAACCGACACCATGGTCAGCTGAACTTTCACCTGACGCAGGTGTTAAGCGGCCATGGCTGCTTCAACAAGTACCTTCACGAGAAGTTAAGGAAAGTTGAGCAGGCAACGTGTTCGCACTGTAACGAAGGGCGGGATGATGGACCACAACACACCTTATTTGAGTGTGAGGCGTGAGCGGGACGAGCTTAGTCGGTCTCTCCAAGAGATCGGGGTAGATGAAGCGCTCGACCCGAGTAGCCTGGTACCCACCATGCTAGGTTCCGAAGAAGCATGGAACCAGGTGTCTGCATTTGCGGCCACCATCATGAAGAGGAAGATGGACCAGGAATGGAATAGGCAAATGCAGAACCACGCTATGGCCTACTCAACACCTGTGTACCATCAACATCCAGATCTGCAGGAAGAAGAGGAAGAAGGATACCATCCAGATTGTTAGGGCCTTTATAGTTGTTGAAAGAATCTCGCGTTTATATGGTTGCTCCGCGTCCTCTATTCCGGTGAACTTACTACGGTACGTTCACTGTTCATACGAATATGTCTAACGAGCACCAT
The DNA here is from genome assembly GCA_035079385.1 of Aspidiotus rigidus. Lineage (NCBI taxonomy): Eukaryota > Metazoa > Arthropoda > Insecta > Hemiptera > Diaspididae > Aspidiotus > Aspidiotus rigidus. The sequence goes on from JAVHKY010000052.1 coordinate 6,908,444, forward strand.
ACAGTGAGATTCACGCAACAGCGACTTATTACGCTTGATGTGATGTGATAGTGTCGTTTTGTGATGTGAGTGTGTTCTATAGTGCTGTTTTCTTTTTTGTGCGTGCCAGGGGGGCATTGCAGCTTGGCGGTTGCCAAAGCAACTTGGCAGTTGCCGAGTAGAAGAGGGGGTTCGCGTAGGAGATTCCTCCTTCACTGAAGTTATACCCGAAAGGGTCGATTCCGGTGTTGGAGGAAACAATATTAAATGCATACGCATCCCGCACCTACTCCATTATGGATGACGGGCGGTGCTGCACATGCGACATACAAGCGATTATTATTATTATTTTTATTATTATTATTATTATTATTATTATTATTATTATTATTATTATTATTATTATTATTATTATTATTATTATTATTATTATTATTATTATTCAAAAAATTGCCCTACAGGACACAGACACCTGCAAGAACGCCCGCGCCGACTGAGAGGTACAGCTGAGGAACAGGGAACATTTTTGGTACATCAGAGTAATATGCACTACTTCATCAAAAGGTCACCATTAGTGCTGTCGTGATTCACCTACAATACACCATTGACGGAAAAACTATTGATTTTTTCGTATTTATGAAATTTTTCGTATGAATCCATCACCGATGGCTTAAGCAATATCCCCAATGTTTCCATCAAATCAGGGGAAGAACCAAAAAAAAAACACTCACGCGGTCGCGTGAGTAGTACACGACTTTATTATTCTCCCCCGTAAGGTACCACCTTGACGCGGTGGGGGGGCCTACGTGGTGTGTCGTCTGTTCTCTGATGGCAGCGTGCTCTGGGCTGTGGCTTTGCTGGGCGTTGGCGTGTTTGTGGATGGAGTGACAGGCGAGTGTGCGGCACAGATTTGAATGAGTGGGATGATGAATGAATGAAGAGGTCCGGTTCCGGTGCCACTGACTGGGCTGACCCCCCGGGCTGTGCGTCACCTGGAACTGAGGGGTTCTTTGGCAGAACAGGCTGACCGCGTGGGCTGCTACATGAACTCTGTCTCGCGCGAGTAGTTGCGGTCTGGGCGTGCTGACCGGGCTGACCACCTGGGATGCGCTGCCGGACCTAAAAACTAGGATGGCGTCTTGTGCCGGGTTGGTGCACATTGGGGTGGCTCTGGTGGGTTCCCTCCATGGTGCGGCGTCTTGTACCTCTAAGGTGCTACGTTGTGCCGGGTGGGTGCGTATTGGGTCTGCTCTGGTGGGTGCCTTCTTTGGTGCTTGACTGAGCTGAGCTGTCTGGTACCCTTGTGAATGCTGGGGTGCTGGACTTGAGTGTCGAATGTGAGGTTAGTGAGGTGTTGGCTGCGACTGTTTCACTTTCTGTCTGCTTCTGGTCGGCGTTTGGTGGGGTTATGGTTTGGTGGTGGGTTGTTGTTGGGGCTCGGTTGAGGCGCTGCAACTAAGAGTACTAGGAGAAGGATACTCCGAGGCTAATTAAACCGTAGGGAAGGAAACCCTATAATTTTTTAAAAAAACCACCTGTCTCCTTGCAGGCTGGGGCACGGGCTCATAGGATAAGGGAAGGACAACCCCGACAGAAAACCGTCAACTGGTGTAGGCAGTCACACCTGCATCAGGATCATCTCCATGTGTGGGGTTACGTACTGTCTGGTGGCCCTCACGTCCTGTATGAATGGGGTTACGTACTGCTTTCATAGCCTTCACGTCCTGTTTGTATGGGGTTACGTATCGCCATCTGGACCTTCACGTCCCATACCACTCTATTTGCCTGGCCCTGGTGGAGTCTCTTCCAGTGACTAGGTAGGAGATGGAAAACTCTGACAATGAAAATCCGGTCATAGCCGTAAGGTGTGTGCCTTTCCCTGCGAGGACCAAGCAGCTCGCGGGGGAAGTATGGTTCTGCAAGATGATCTGGGAAGGCGGAAGCAGCTTCCCAGATGACGCCTCACACTGCAACTCTATTCCAGATGAAGATGACGAAAGACGAAGATATTGGTGCCGATTCGGATTCGGCAAACCGGCTCCCCACGCTGATGCGCTCAGGCGGCGAGGGGTCGGGGGGTATTGTCCCCGAAACCTATGATGAGGCAATCATCATGGCCAATGCGACCGGTCAAGAAGAGAAGCTGGATGAGGTGTTCTCAAAGACAGCGAAGACGCCCCGTTCCAGTACAGTAGTACAGGTAGGAGAAGATGAACGTGGATATCACTCGTCTCCAGAGTTCATCCTAATCCAACAGCCAAAGCGAGCCAATAAAAGGGTCAGGATAGATGGAGAGTCGTCGCCTGATGACCATGACCGGTTTGGGACCCCTACCGCGTCCACTCCACCCATCCTACCAGCCCCACCCGGCCTACCAGGAGGTAAATTGAGGAAAGCTAATGCTGAACTCAACAAATCAAATGCTGCACTGAAGGCAGACATCATGAAGAAGGATGTCATGATTTTGAGGCTGCAAGAACAGTATTCTGTGCAGCGGATGCGAGTCAACCAGCAGAAGCTTCAACTGGATAAGCAGCAGGAGGAGATCAAGATGCTGCAACTCCAAGTTCAAGAGGCCATCGTGAAGAAGCCGCATGCTGAGCAACGCCTTCTAAAGCAAGCTGCGGAACAGAAGCGACAGATCAACATGCTCAAGAGGGAAGTTGCTAATCTTCAGCAACGTTTGAAGTCGCCGCCCACCCAGGAGGCCGGCAAGCTGGTGGAAAAACTGCAGCCAGCACAACCGCAACTGCAACCGCAGCAGCAGCAGAAACGACAACCGCAACTGCAACAGCAACGGCAGCAACTGCAGCAGCGACTGCAGCAACCGCAGCAACTACAGCAGCAATCGCAACTGCAACCGCAGCCGCAACAGCTACGAGCTGCCCAGCCCCTGCAGACAGCACCGCAGCAACAGCATCGGCAACCGCGACTGCAACTGCAACCGCGACCACATCCGCAACCGCGACCACAGCCGCAAACGCAACCGCAGCCGCACGTCCAGCAGCAACAGCCTCTGCAGGAAGCTCCAACAGCTGATGGCGCACCCACCTGGAGTCAGGTTGTGTCCCGGCGCACCCGGAAGAAGAACTCTCAGCCGCCTATTGCAACTGAGAGTAATCCACCCAAGCTACAGCTTCTTCAGAAGCGACGCCCACGAGGTGGGGCAGTTATATTAAAGAGGACTTCGGAAGAGGTGAAGTACACCGACCTCCTCAAGAAAGCTCGCGCGCACCTGTCCCCTGCGGAGTATGGACTCACGCCAGTAAGGACAAGGTACACAGGCAGAGGTGAGATGATCATCGAGCTGAGAGGTGCAGACCCCAATAGCCAAAGCATTGCGGACTTTGCTGCTAAGCTGAAGAAGGTGCTGGGTGACGGAACAGAGGTCCGACAACCGCAGCGCCAAACAGGTCTCCTGATCCTAGACATTGAGGAGTCAGTGACTGATGAAGAGATCCGGCTGGCACTTAGTATTGGCCCAGAGGCCAAGGTCCAATGTAGACCTGCAAGCCGTGGCTGCCAAACGGCCAAGCCCAGCTGGGGATACAGAGGGCCATGGAGATCCTGAAAGACGGGAAGGTGAAGATTGGCTGGAGCGTGTGTCGAGTGGTCTCCTTGGAGAGGAAGAACACGCAGCCAAGGTGCTATAAGTGCCTCCGCCGAGGACACATGGCGGCCACCTGCACCAATGAAAGCATCGGCCCAGGATGCTATAGATGTGGCGCTGAGGGTCACGTGATCCGTGACTGCCGACAGACACCTAAGTGCCCTGTGTGCAGCCGGGTCGACGGACGTGACAATGGGCACATTTTAGGCAGCGAAGGATGTCTTGGCGCTGCCTCACACCCCGTTCGGAAGTCTCAACCAAGCGGGAGAAGACGACCGAAAGGCCCCTAATGGCAGGGACACTCAAGTTCCTGCAGGCCAATCTTCAGCACTGCCAACTGGCCCAGGACCTTCTCTGGCAGTTTGTAGCTGAGGAGGGAACGCACATTGTAATTGCCAGTGAGTATTACAATGTTGCGAAAAGAAAAGGATGGTACACAGACCGTACTGGCTTAGCGGCCATTGGTGTTTGCCCAGAGTGTCCAATTGCTCCGGGAGAGGTTGAAAGAGGGGAGGGGTATGTTGCTGTGAAGATGGCCGACATGGTTGTCTACAGTTGCTACTTCTCCCCGAATCGCCCCTTCCCGGAGTTTGAGGACTTCTTGAAGACATTAGAGGAAAGCTTGTCCAGATGGCAAGGTGAAAAATTCATTGTGGCTGGCGATTTTAATGCCAAGTCAGAAGAGTGGCGATCAGGCCGTACGGACATCCGTGGGTATGCCTTGGGGGAGTGGATTGCTTACAATCGACTGGAAACAGTCAATGTTGGCAACACTCCTACCCGAGTGCATCAAGGATACGGGTCCATTATTGATATCACCTTTGCCTCAGAGAGCCTAGCCCGAAAAATAGAAGGCTGGGCGGTACTGGACAAGGAGCTATCTGGGAGCGACCACCGGTGTATCGGCTTCTCCATCCGCCGGGAAGTTGAGGTTGCTGCTCCACAAAAGCTGGTAAGAAAGTGGGCCGTTAGGAAGCTGAATAGCGACCGTTTGAAGGCTAGCTATCTTGCTCTCACATGGGATCAAGAAGAAGAGCAAGAAGGCAATGCGGAGGTGGCAGCGGAGAGGATGATCAAGACTGTCACCAAAGCTTGCGATGTAGCCATGCCCAGGCAAGGTCCACCAAAGAAGAGGAGGGCTGTTTACTGGTGGACCAACAAGATTGCCGAATTGAGAAAAGAGTGCAACCGTCAGCGCCGGATATACCAGCGTAGTAGTGGCCGCGAAGGGGCGCGGGCGGTTGCACCCGAATACCAGCTGGCTCGTAAAAGGCTGAAGAAGGCCATCAAGGACAGCAAGAGTGCTGCATGGCGAGAGCTATGTGAGATGGCGGATGACGACCCATTTGGAAAGCCTTATAAGTTAGTGCTGAAGAAGCTCAAAGGCCTCTCAGCAATGAGCCGAATGGAGCCGGATGTTGTGGGTCAAATCATTGATGGCTTGTTTCCACAGCAGCCACCACCAATGGTAACGCTACCAATAGTAGAAGAGGATGGTATATCCCTCCTAGGCACCGAGGAGGTTGATGCAGCAGTCAATAGACTGCGGGGTAAGTATTGGAAGGCTCCAGGCCCGGATGAGATTCCAAATCCAGTCTGGAGCGCCATACATTCAGTTGACCCAGCACTGCTTGTTGATACATTCAATGCGGCATTTGTTGGGGGACTGTTCCCTATGCGATGGAAGAAAGCCAGGCTAGCATTGATCGATAAGAAGGATAAACCACCTGGTCTACCATCCTCTTATCGTCCACTTTGTCTGCTAGACAATGTCGGGAAACTTCTAGAAAGAGTGATAGCCAATCGTTTGGAGAGCTATCTGAAGGAAAGAGATATAATCTCTGATAGCCAGTACGGTTTTCAAACTGGACGCTGCACATCAGATGCTGGGATCCGGCTGAAGAGGATAGCCAAGTCAACGATTGATATGCGCCAGTTTTGCGCAGCCGTCAGCCTCGACATAAGAAATGCGTTCAATTCAATCCCATGGAAGATGATATTGGAAGCTCTTGTGAACGCAGGAGTGACCGCATACCTGCTCAGGATGATCAGCAGCTATCTTAGCTGCCGTGAAATCCAAGCAGAGACGTCTGCTGGTACAGTAAAGCGCCCTGTTACTTGTGGGGTGCCGCAGGGGTCGGTCCTTGGGCCGCTTTTGTGGTGCGTCGCATTTAACGGAATCTTTAAGGTGAAGCTGCCACCGGGGGTTAAGCTTATCTGCTATGCGGATGACACCCTGGTGGTATGCACTGCCGAAACAACTGTAGCGGTGGAGAGCAGGGTAAACCGGGCCCTAGAGGATGTGACGCGTTGGATCGAGTCGGCTGGACTTGAACTAGCAGCAAGTAAGACGGAGGCCATTTTATTCACGACCCGTCGGAAGTTCAAGCCAACCGCCTTTCGCCTGCGAGGTGTGGAAATTGAAACCAAGAAGCAAATGAAATACCTGGGCATCTGGTTTGACTCAACGCTGAGCTTCAGGCACCATTTCCTGATGGCAGCGGAAAAGGCGGGCCGGGTAGTTGGTTACCTAAGCCGCCTGATGAGGAACCTAGGAGGACCGAGAGAAGCAAGGAGAAGGATCATGATGAGCACCGCCTTGTCGATCCTCCTATACGGTGCGCCAGTATGGGCCGACTGCATGAAGATACCATACCGAAGAAGAGAGATGGTAAAGATCCAACGAAGAGCTGCGCTGAGGTGTGTTAGTGCCTACCGCACTGTCTCGACGGAGGCTCTTTGTGTATTAGCACGTTCACCACCAATCGAGCTCCTTGCTGAGGAGAGAGCGGTGGTGTTCGAAGCAAAGAAGAGAACGACGACCAACCGAGAAGCTTTACGGGTCAAGCAGGAGGCCAGGCGCTCCTTGCTGGTAAAGTGGAAAGAAAGAATTGCTCAGAGTGAGCTGGGTACATGGACAACCCGTGTGCTAATACGCGACCTTGATGAGTGGATGAACCGACACCATGGTCAGCTGAACTTTCACCTGACGCAGGTGTTAAGCGGCCATGGCTGCTTCAACAAGTACCTTCACGAGAAGTTAAGGAAAGTTGAGCAGGCAACGTGTTCGCACTGTAACCAAGGGCGGGATGATGGACCACAACACACCTTATTTGAGTGTGAGGCGTGGAGGCGTGAGCGGGACGAGCTTAGTCGGTCTCTTCAAGAGATCGGGGTAGATGAAGCGCTCGACCCGAGTAGCCTGGTACCCACCATGCTAGGTTCCGAAGAAGCATGGAACCAGGTGTCTGCATTTGCGGCCACCATCATGAAGAGGAAGATGGACCAGGAATGGAATAGGCAAATGCAGAACCACGCTATGGCCTACTCAACACCTGTGTACCATCAACATCCAGATCTGCAGGAAGAAGAGGAAGAAGGATACCATCCAGATATTTAGGGCCTTTATAGTTGTTGAAAGAATCTCGCGTTTATATGGTTGCTCCGCGTCCTCTATTCCGGTGAACTTACTACGGTACGTTCACTGTTCATACAAATATGTCTACCGAGCACCATACAGTGAGATTCACGCAACAGCAACTTATTACGCCTGATGTGATGTGATAGTGTCGTTTTCGTGATGTGAGTGTGTTCTCTAGTGCTGTTTTCTTTTTTGTGCGTGCCAGGGGGGCATCGCAGCTTGGCGGTTGCCAAAGCAACTTGGCAGTTGCCGAGTAGAAGAGGGGGTTCGCGTAGGAGATTCCTCCTTCACTGAAGTTATACCCGAAAGGGTCGATTCCGGTGTTGGAGGAAACAATATTAAATGCATACGCAACCCGCACCTACTCCATTATGGATGACGGGTGGTGCTGCACATGCTACACACAAGCGATTATTATTATTATTCTTTTTTTTTTGGTTCCTCCTCTGATTTGATGGAAACATTGGGGATATTGCTTAAGCCTTCGGAGATGGAGTAATACTAAAAATTTCATGTGTACGAAAAATTCGATAGTTTGAATCACAAAAGCACTAATGATTACCTTTTGTGCACAAATGAAATGAAAGTTGGAGTGAAATCCTGTATATTGAAATTGAAATGAAAAAACAAATGAGAACAAAGAATTGTTGCAATTTATTTTTTTTTATTTGGTTTTCCCTTGATTTGGTGGAGACGTTGGCATATTGCTGAATCTTTTAGATATAAAAAATATATAGTTTCTCCGAAATCGATAGTCTCTCTGTCAATGGTGTATGGTAGGTCAATTACGAAAAGCCTGCGTTTGATGAATTGAAATGAAGAAACGAGTGAGAAGAAAGAATTGTAGCAATTTCTTTATTTTTTTTTGTTCCTCCCCTGATGTGATGGAAACCTTGGCATACTGCTGAAGCCTTTGGAGATGGATTAATACTAAAAATGTGATCTATATGAAAGAATAGATAGTTTCTTTGTTAATGGTGTGCGCTAGGTGAATCACGACAGCACTAATGATTACCTTTTGCACAGAAATTGACTTGAAGTTTGAGTAAAAGCCTGCATCTTTTGTACCTGAGTCGAATCTAGGTATAGATGGGAACTAGTTGTTGTGCAAGGACGATAAAAGAATTATCGATCTTCGTCACTGGAGAACAGATCGTCAGCGTATGTGCCGTCGCCGTATTCCAGGGTAATTTTTTGGAAATGCAACGGTATACCGTGTTACAAATAAATGAAAACGAACAAATAAATTGAAGTGTGAAAATTCTTGCCAAATTTTTTTGTTTTTTTCAATTGATTTTCCCTCATATTAACAGGAGAATTGTCAAAAAACGTAGGAAAGTAGGAAGAAAAATGAAAGAAAAATGAAAGGAATAAAAGAAAATTCAGTAAGTATTCATCGTGATTTACTCTCCACTCCCGCTGGCGCAATAATTACCTCAATAAGTAATACATGAATGTAAATTTTAACTTCATGACCAGCATGAATTCAAGGGAGGGAAAAAAGAGGCTGGAACCTTCATTTATCATGCCTATCTGTTACTAATGAATTGAAAAAAAGAAATGAATTAAAATGAGAAAATGGTTGCAAATTCGTATTTTTTATTTTTTCGATGTTTCCCTCATATCAATAGGACAATTGTCGAAGTAAGGTAAATTTGAACTTCCTGTCCAGCATAAGTAAGTTTTGACTCGTGTAACATAGGAGAATAGGGAAAAAAGAAGTGTCAAAAGAAGCATGAAAGTGGAACCTCGTGTATCATGCCTGTGTGTTACAAATGAATTAAAACGAAGAAATGAATTCGAAGGAGAAAATTATTGGAGAAGCCTTTTTAATTTCTTGGTTTTTCTTTCATGTGAATTACAAATTACGAAGAAATGAAATCGAAGGAGACAATTATTGGGAATGCCTTTTTAATTGCTTGGTTTTTCTTTCATTTCAATAGCCAATTGCAATTTTAAACATTGTCATTGAAGGAAAGTAGGCGAAAACATCAAAAAAAGGAAAAAAATAATTTTTGAAAAAGCATGGGGCTTGATCGTTCCGTATGATGCCTTTCTGTTACAAATGAATTGAAACAAAGAAATCGAATTAGAAAATTATTGCAAATTCTTATATTTTATTTATTTGATTTTTCCCTCATATCAATTCATTTATCATGGGTGTCTGTTACAAATCAATTAAAATGAAGGAATGAATTCGAAGGAGAAAATTATTGGGAATACCTTTTTAATTTCTTGGTTTTTCTTTAATTTCAATAGCCAATTGCAAAAACATTGTCATTGAAATGAAGGAAAGTAGGCAAAACAAAAAAAAGAAAAAGAAAATTATCGAAAAAGCATGGGGCTTGAACCGTCGTTCTTGTATATCATACGAATGTTTTACCTATGTGTAACCAGTTGTATGTGACGCGTAAGGGAGGATTCTGGTTCTGTTTCACGCGCCTCGCTTGTTCCTATGTTAACTGGGCGTGAGTTTCACTAAAGTACGAGTTTCGATAAAAATCGTGACATAAGTAGTGTATAAAATAGCGAACCAGCACAGGTGCGAACCAGCACAGTGTATTTCTTATGGAGCGTACCGGCACAGTGAGCAAGCGAGATGTAGATATGAGCACAGTGAATATGAGCACACAGTATGAGCACAGAAGCAGATGTCTTACGGTACGTCGACGATCGAAAGAGGGTAATTTGCGGTTACCTTTTTCGGTGTCCATCAAACTGGACTCGCGCGACACTTCGAATCAATTTTTTCGAGTCCCTACTGCTATAGTTGGCTGAATTTTCAAAATTTCATCAAATCTAACTCCTCTTTTTGGGACTCCAATTTTAAATTCAATTCTCAATATCAAAACCAATCAATGCTATAGAAGAGGATCTGTGAACTTCTTGTTTAACTTAGTTGAAGACGCCATTGTGTTTTATTACAACCTTTAGTTCAACTTGTTTTGGTTCAATAATGAAAATCTATTAAAAGCTTCATTACAATCTCAGGTCCCTATAGAATCGCACCCCCTACTTTTTCTGAATACATCCCTCTCAATTTCTCACATAATAAGTCTATAGTTAGGATTCTCATTAGGTTCAAGCTCACATTTTTCTACGCTCATCTGTAAAAAACGTATCTTTTATTTGGTTCTTAGTTTACATCAATTACCCTCAACATGATCAAACTGATCGCGTGTCTAAAAACTGCACCCTTTCACCCAAAATTGCCAACCCAACCTTGTAACTACTTACAACCATAAAAACTTTTATTATTTCCTAATCCGGGTTTCTTGTCATCACTCACATAAAAAACAACCCTGCAACAAACTTGGAATCATTAATAGTGAACCCATCCTCAGTCTTCATCAAACAGAAATTCCCACCATGAAGAGATTAGGTATCTTCGCTCGACTTAGAATTGGTCACTCTCAACTTGAACATTCTCATCTCCTCCTAGGTTTCTACGCTCTACCTTCATGTAAATCTTATTATGAAGATAATCTGACAATCTATCACCTCTTCCTGTCCTACTCTCCAAAATTACCATACATCCTACAATGTTATCTTAGTCATATCCTCTGTCCTATGTAATCATTCCCAACATGGTGTCCAACTCCCGCGACTATCTATGTTACTCAATTACTCCAACTTGTACATATCTGTTTTCTTTCTCCTACCTTAAAATTTGAGTACCACCATCTGACTCGTCTGCTACCTCTTCTTCCTATTATCTTCCCTATCCTCACGTTCTTTTTGTTTGTTTCTCACTCCACTCCAGTTATTTTTATTTTCCGAATACAACCATAATGCCATTTTCCAATTGTTTTAATCGCTTTTCTTCTTTCACTTCTTACAATTGAAGTGATTTATATTCAAAAAGTTGACACTGATAAGGGATCCTCATATTTTGATGACTACCTACTGTTTTCTATTTTGCCTGTTGGCTCTCCTTCATTAAATACTTACTATCATTATATATGGACATTGTAACATCACTCAATCTTTTTGTCAAATATCTCACGTCCAACAAAGTTGGCTACCTTTAATCGAGACTTTGGACATCTAACCTGAGGTGCGTTTGTTGAAAGAGGCGAGGTAATCGATGTAAGATTGTATCATTGTTATCTTCTATTTTGCTAGGCAATTCATTTTACGCAGATAGATAGATTCTTATATTGCACGCGAGTAAACAGTGGTGCGGCGCTGTAACGTCGCTATGATTGGCTGATGTGGATGTCCTGATTTGTCAATCTACTATTACTCTTATATCTATAGTTTATACATACAGTAATAGAATGCACGTAAATATTCGATTTTAGCTATTTTTTAGCTAAATTGTATCGGGCACTCAGGAATGGGGAGTGAAGAGGCGGCGGGTTGAATTTTTAGTAATATAGACTAGCAAGACGGCGCGCCTTTCGCGTTGTCACATAGGTATTTTTAATTTTTATATATTAATTTCTCCTTTTTCGGAATTCGAATATAATAATACCGGTATATTATTTTTTTCATTTAATCTTATGCATTTTTTGATATTTGTGTCATCTAAATTTTCAAAATATATTTTTTCATATTGCCTATCACTTTTAACAAATCAGAAGTAAGAAATTATGAATAAATTATTGGTGAAGAAAATTTCTATAGAAAACATATGAACAGGAATAATTTTTTATAACCTCGGTAAGTTATCTAGATAATATCATGTATTTCTACTCTGGACATTAAAAAAGAAAAAAAAGTAGAAATTCTCCAGATGACTTTTCTTTGGACCTGTATTCAAAATTCTTATGCAAACACAAAGTACTCATAGCTACTTTTAATCCTGTAATTTAGGAATTTGGGTAAGGTACATGAAACAAAGGGAGTAACTCTGGAGTTTAATATTATTTGGAATTTCTTAGTTAGATGCACCATTTTGTTTGTATCTTTTCATCTCATAGTTCAATTCAGTCTGCTTAATTTTCTTTTCAAGCTTATCTTTGTTCTTAATTTTGTTCAATGTTACACTCTTTCATTCTTTACTTATCTTGTTTTCCATACAACCTTTTTTTTTTTCTTTTATTTCTTCATCGGTTCCTGAGTCTTCCGAATTGAATGGTCGGGTAGAAAAATGGCCTTAGCTCGAATTAAGGCCCTTTTTCGATTATTAGTGATTTAGGTTCAGCACTCTCTCCTCTTCATCTGGTAAAAATTTCAATTCATTCTGATGACTATAGAGTACGTAAAACTATGTGAAATGGAGCGTCTACCGTGCTTGAACTCTTGGTAGGTAGTTGTAAAATGGCAGCAATCGAGGTTGTCTCAAACTTTGCCTCTAGATTAGTTCAAAGAACACTGAAAATCGATACAGATGGCATCATGTATATCTAGAAAGCCTTCATTTCATTTCTCATGCCTATTTATAGCCATGATGAAGAACTTTGACCGTCTGAGAAACTTACTTTTTCGAGGATTTTATATTCAAAAATACTTATTATTACTGCAGCACAATCCTTGCAAATATGGGTACTGGCTTGAAATACATTCATTTATAATTATTAATCTTGACAAGTTCCAAAAGATTACTAGAACGCGTGAAAAGTCGATAATTGCAAAAAGGGCCTTAAATGCGCAGACTTTAACGCACTCTTCAGGCAACTCAGAAACGTCCTAACGTTCTAATTTTCAGTGATTTTGTAGATCGGACATCCATCTATAATCTCACCAAGTTTCATGACGTTTGGGTCTTTCCTTATGGCATTTCTATGAATCTGAACTTTCAAATGCGTTTTTCTCAAAAACTACTTTTTGTGTTAAGGCCCTTCACACTCTTCCATTTGTAGGGTCGGCGCCGGCGCAGGCGCTAGCCGACCAAATTGTAATCACTTTTTTAGGGTCGGCCAAAGTCATATAGAAAAACCAAGTTAGTTCACGCACTACGTTCACGGGTCTTCCGCTGTGCAACAGCGTTAGCATATTACTGATGTCCTACTTCACTATAGGCTCTTATGGGCTGATGTTTAATTTTTCCCGTTATTTCCAAAACTATCAACTTTCATGAAAAATTGAAGAGAACAAAAATTATTCCTCTTGTAATTTCCTATCAGACGTGGGTGAATTCAAATTTTTTTGTGATAAAATTTTTTTCTTCCCATCAATCGATAGAAAATTACAAGAGGATTAAGTTTACTTCTCTTCAACTTTGCGTAAAAATCAATATTTTTCGAGTAAATCAATAAAATTTGAAAATTGTCCATATGCGCTGTGTGAAAACTGGACATCTATGCACCATGCGCGCCTACCGCAATCAATTAACTTCATGTGTAAAGAATAACGTTGGTTAAATGCGTCGTGAACTAACTTGGTTTTTCTATATGACTTTGGGGTCGGCGCAGGCGCTAGCCGACCGTATTGTAATCACTTTTTTCTTTGTCACAGTTAAGACGCTGACGTCATGGTCGAGTGAGCCGTATGCTGTACAGTCTCGAGTCTTTGGCTCTTGGCGTGTTATCATTGCATTTTGCGTTTCGATTGTATTCATCTGTTGTAATGGGTCTTAGGAATCACATAGGAACGGAACAATAAAAATAGTAGCCTCTTTATTATCGAACATTCGAACGTTCCCAATAATAAATTTGATATGTTCAAATTGCAAGTTTATTTCATTTTAATGATTAGGTTCAGATGACTACGAATGGAACCAAACGTCTTAATTGGGATGGAAAAGAATGAGAGTGATGAAATATGAATTCTTGAAATTGGTCTAAATAGTGTGAATGGTGGAGCGGTAGGTAGAGCAAAATATGAAATGAATGATCGTTGGTCGGTATCTAATTACAATGATTCTATAGTCTCCAATCTGAGTTTGTAGTTTTATTTGATAGAACGTGAAAAGGTAAGTGGAAAGTATGAGGTATGAACAGTTTGAATGAATAATTATCGAAATTTTATTATTTCAACTTGCAGTCTGTGTAAGGTACGTGTATTTAGTTTCTAGTACCGGTTATCTTATGCCTGAGTTAGAAGCCAAATATCATCGAAATCAATATCATTTCGCAATGCAATGTTTACAAAGATGTATTGGAATCGAATTTTTTGGTTTTGACGGAATGTGAATATCGTTATAAGGAGGAGCTTGCTGGAAATACTTCTATAACTTGGTTTGATACACTGTACCTATACGCTAATATGACAGATATACCGATAGATAGACAAAAGCTGAACATAATTCACAAAGCTTCTTCTATCAATTAATTGTTGGGCGTTTGTTTCTTTTATTATTTTTATGAAATGAGATTGTACTCAAGTGGAGGTTAGGTTAGTCTATTCAATAAAATGTGATTACGAGAGTATTGATGAATAGATTATATATTTCATCAGAGATTGCTCAGCTGCCAACAAATTAGACGCGAGAGAGACTATTTCTGAGAACAATTCTACTATCTGCAAGTTAAGAAATACAAATGAAACGAGATTTTTTACAATGCGATGGGAAACTGGAATGAATAATTGCGAATAAGAACGTAGGGAACAGAATGATTTGAAAGTCGATCATGGATCGCAAATGCGGTCAGTATCCCGGCTTTGTGGTCCGCGATTCAATTTTGAATTTTAATTTACCTATACTTAGATCCAAGTACTTTGAAGTTGACTACAAAGGTAGTATAATAATTACATTGTTGTGTTTTGAGCAGACAAATGAAGTTTGTGGTAGTATTAATTAATCAAGGATTTCAATTCTATGTAATGTTAGGCCTACGATTTGTGTTTCTTATTATTCTTATCTCATGACAAAAATGACAATTGTTGGAAGGGTGTAATATCAGCGTTGTTTGTACTCAACAGTGGTTGCTTCAGGTTATTGCTTATTAATTGTTGAGTGTTAGCTTTTACAAATAGAATCAAAAAGATGTGATGGGAATTCTTAAAAAGACGGTTCACACAATATGAATGAAATTCAATACAAATGAAAGGGAATGTCTTACAAGCAATGGGAATATGAAATGAATAATTACAAATAAAAAAGTAGGAAATAGGATGATCAAAAATTGATTGTGAATGTGATATCCAAGCTTTGCAATATCAGTCATTCGCCGACCCTCGTAACAGCCCGCCCGCGGGGTGCTTGTTTCTTCTTCTTCTTTTGTCTCAGTTAAGACGCTGACGTCATGGTCAAGTGAGCCGTATGCTGTGTAGTTTTGTTTCTTTGTTATCATCGCGTTTTGCGCGAATGTGTGTTGGGTTTCAATCATTCGGACCTAGCAACGGAGTGGCTGACACCTCGCGGCAGTTCTTAGAACTTAGGTTTCAACACACCACTACAAACATACATACGCACGATGCTGTTATCAAGGTTAGGATGAAATTCCCAATTTTGCATGAGAGTTCTGTATAATTGCTTCATAACTTTATTCAAATTCTTTCAATTCTTATGAAATATAACTCATTTGAAAGAAAATTTTCGACACCACAAACATATCCCTGAAGTTCTTCTCATACGTACAATATTTTCCGAGAAAAAAGTATCGAACGTGTTTCTTGGTAGTATTTTTGATTTTCATCCTAACGTTGATAAGGCGCGACGCTAGCGCGCAACGGGTCTGCTAGGTCCGAATATTGGATGGTCGATGTTCATCATTTCGTCGTCGTTGATTCTGATGGCGTAATTTTCTGCCTATCTTGTTTCGTGTTGTTTTCAAATTATAAATTTATTTTCCTTTAATAAATACGAATGAAACGAGATTTTTCACAATGCGATGGGAAACTGAAATGAATAATTGCGAATAAAAACGTAGGGAACAGAATGATTTAAAAGTCGATCATAGGTCGCGAATGCGGTCTCCCGGCTTTGTAGTCCGCAATTCAATTTTGTATTTCAATTTACCTATACTTTTAGTTCTAAGTACTTTGAAGTTGACTACAAAGGTGGTATAATATCTAATTACATTGTTGGGTTTTGAGCAGACAAATGAAGTTTGTGGTAGGATTAATTAATCAAGGATTTCAGTGCGAATGTGTGTTGGGTTTCAATCTTATTCGATGGTCGATGTTCATCGTTTTGTCGTCGTTGATTCGGAGTGTTGGTAGCGATCGCGCGCTACTGTCGACTCTCTTATAGACATGACCATGTGCAATTTCCCATTCAACTACATGTTAACTAATCTCGAAATATCTTGGGAACGAAAGCTTTAATTAAAAAATTGAAGAGAATAAGTTTGATTAGCCTTTAAATTGTCTTTCAAATGAGACCATTTTCATCTTGGTCTGAAGACTTTCGGAAAATGATCAAGTTCTTTTTTTCCACACCATTGAAATTGTAGAGCGCGACTCTTTCGCGCTTGCACTCGGAATTCTGATGGCGTAATTTTCTGCCTATCTTGTTTAGTGTTGTTTCTTATTGCGATGGAAAAGAATGAAAGTAATGAAATATGAATTCTTGAAATTGGTCTAAACAATGTGAATGGTGAAGCAGTTCCTAGAGCAAAATCTAAAATGAATGATGGTTGAGTATCCTGATCATAAAATCGGTATCTAATTACAATGATTCTAGTCTTCAATCTGAGTTTTTAGTTCTATTCGATAGAACGTGAATACCAAAGTGGAAAGTGAGGTATGAACAGTTTGGTTGAATAATTATCGAAATTTTATTCTTCTACCTAACTTGCAGTACCTATAAGGTACATTTAGTTTCTAGTACCGGTTCTTACGCTTGAGTTAGAAGCCAAATATCATCTAAATCAATATTTTGCAAATGTACATGCCCTATTCCCTATCAAAAGTCTGTAAAAACGTAGGGAACAGAATGACTTGAAAGTTGATCATGGATTGTGAATGCGGTATCCTGGCTTTGTGATCCATGATTCAATTTTGAATTTCAATTTATACTTATACTTTGAAGTTGAATACGAAGGTACGGTAGTAAGTACAAAAATGATAATTACATTGTTGGGTTTTGAGCAATCAAATGAAGTTTGTGGGTAGTATTAATTAATCAAGGATTTCAATTCTAGGTGATGTTACAATTTGTGTTACCTACTTATTACCGTATTCTTATCTCATGACGAAAATGACAATTGTTGGAAGGGTGTAATATCAGCGTTGTTTGTACTGAACAGTGGTTGCATCAGGTTATTGCTTATTAATTGTTGAGCGTTAGCTTTTACAAATAGAGTCAAAAAGATGTGATGTGAATTCTTGAAAAGGCGGTTCCAACAATATGAGAGGGAATGTCTTACAATGCGATGGGAATATGAAATAAGTAAAAAAGTAGGAAATAGGATGATCAAAAATTGATTGTGAATATGATATCCTAGCTCTGTAATCCTCTATTCAAATTTAATTTGTACTTGGTCCTACTTTCTAGTTGGGTTTTAGCGCACAAAGATTTTATCATTTTTATTTTCCTGCACCTTGTGTCGATCTCAATAGTACCGCCATCTCATTCAATATTTTTCTTATCAGAAATAATTCAGTCATTCGCCGACCCTCGTAACACCCCGCCCGCGGGGTGCTTGTCCCTCTCTTCCTACTCTTCTTTTTCAGTTTTCTGCATCCATCTCCTCCAATTATCCATACAGTGATAATTGATTCTACGTATAACTTGTTACTACAGTCATTCCAATTTTCAGCAATGATTAGTTCTAGGACCTCTCTTTTTCACATGCAAATAAAATAACTCCTTCTATTCTCAAGTTGATCAAGTTGAGACTTTGAAAATCCTTTCCTTCATTTAGCTTAATTAGAACAAGATGTCTCATGACCCTCAATACATTCCTTCGGGTCCATTCACCTCCAGCTAACAATTATTCCAGACGTCGAGTCCTGATTTTTGTAATTCACTCCTATAGGGATTCTTCTGTTAAATCCTGATAATGTTAAGAGTATCTCCTTTTTTTTATGATGTCAACTACATAACCTAAATTGAGGTTTAATAGGAAACCTGTTCCGTAGGGGGAGGGATTTCCAAAAATTTTGGCATCTCGTCATTTGCCTAGAGTGATGGTTGATATTTTTCCAAGTCCTTTTCCTGTCATATACATCTTGGAAGTTGAAATTCTTCCATGTTCCTCTCTTAAAAAATATAGCTTGGAAGTTGAAATTTTTTAAAGTTATCCACTTGTCATAATTGCATAGATTGATGTACAAAATGCGTGGTTCAATTTTTTCTAAGTTCCTCTTCTGTCATATATAGCTCGATTCCCAATATTGAAAATGTTTTCAAATCTGACTCCTTTGATATTGAAAATGTTTCCTATCCCTTATCTATCATAATAGAGCTCGAAAGTCTCAATTTTTCCGAGTCCCTCCTGCTATAGTTGGCTCAATTTTCAAAATTTTATCAAACCTAATTCCTCTTTCTGGAACCCCTCCAATTTTGAATTCAATTCTCAATATCAAAACCAATCCGTCCCATAGAAGAGGATGTGGGAATTTCTTATTCAACTTTATTAAACATGTGATTGTTTTCTATTACAGCCTTCAATTGAACTTCTTTTGGTTAAATCCTAGAAATCTGATTGGAAGCTTCATTACAATCCTTACTATCTTATTATACAGATAATCTGAGAATCTATCACCTTTCTTCCTGTCCTACTCTTCAAAATCAACATACTTCCTACAAAGTATTTTCTCAGTTCTATCCTCTGACCTGTGTAATCATTTCCAACACAGTTTCCAACTCTCGCAACTATCTGTGTTACTCAGTTCCATTTTTCAAATATTTCAGTTGCTTTTCTTCTTTTACTTCTTACAATTGAAGTGATTTTTGATTCAAAAAGTTGACATTGATAAGGGATCATCATATTTTTGTGACTACTATTTTCTATTTTGCCTATTAGCTCTCCTTCATTATATACTTTCCATCATTATGTGGACATTTTGACGTCATTAGAACTTTTTGCCAAATTAATTATCCTTCAATTTGCGAAGTGCTAAATTGTATCGGATAAAATGAGGTATATGAAGTGCAAAGAGAAGATCGTTACCGTTTTAATATTAGGCTTTAGCTATTTTTTAGCCTAATTATGTATCAGGTAAATTAGGTATGTGAGGCAAAGGACAATCGAGTTCTTTCAATTTACTATTGAATAATTCATTTCATTTTTCACGCTGATCTTCGTAACACATGTGTGTACCGTGTGACGTCATTAAAACTTTTTGTGGGAGTCCAATTTTGAATTCAATTTTCAATATCGAAACCAATCACTCCTATAGAAGAAGACAACATCGTTAACCCAGATGACTCGTTTACGGCAAAGGCGAGAGCACTTCTCACATGTACCATGTAGTACTGTGGGGACGATTGAATTTGTGCGGAACGAGTTTAGTGTGTCCGCGTGGCACGTACGGGCTGCGGGTAAGCAGTACCGTTGACAGTATCTACTATCTACTATAATAATAAAGCGAGGCGCGCAGCGCCGAGCTAAGTTTGGTACGGACAACAAATTTTTTGTCACTCTCGCGGACAAGGAATTTCGTGTCACGCTCCTACGATAAAGCGAAGCGCGCAGCGCGAGCCAACTTTGGTACGGATTGGTAGGGACAACGAATTTCTTGTCACACTTCGTTGTCGCCTAGGATCTGTTCGGCAATAATCGGATGTAGGACAAACGTCTGATGTTAGGTGGCGTAGGCCTATGTGTTAATGACCGAAGCAATACAATAACAGGCACTACAGGCTGTTTGCAATTCAGATGAAAGCATATTGTCGCCATACTGTCGATACATCAAATTCAAATATTCAATTCCGTGATTTTTGCGTTGATTCGAATGCTGTTAGAGGTTGAATTAGTTAAATAGTTCAAGATTGAAGATTCCTGAATTCCGTGATTTTTGCGTTGATTCCTCGAATGCTGTTTTACGTTGTATTAGTTGAATTGCGTTGATTTGAATGCTGATTTACGCTGTATTGCCTGGAATAGTTCAAGATTGAAGATATTCCTGAGGCAATTGCTGGTCAAAAATTAGGTAAGAGACGTTGATTATCTTGTTTTGTAGGTATTGCACCTGTAATTGTCTTGTTTGCATTGTGCAGTTCTGTGTATTGCCACTTCAGTTTGTATTGCAACACACTTCAGTTTGACAATAATTCAGATGATTTGCGCGTTTGTATACATTTTGAGAAGATAAATATTTGAGGCAACTGGTATCAAAATAAGGTCTGTATTATACCTACAGCATTAATTTTTACAGTTCAAACGTGGTTCAAAGCTCTTACTTTCAATTATTGTAGATAGACATCACAATATGCAAATAGTGTCTGCGAATTTGTGTATGAGATAACTGTATCCGAGATATAGCGTTGTCGCGTTGCAATTTTGGAGGGTGCAAATAAAATAAGAAAATAATGATGAGAAAAATATAATGGAAATCATGTAATATACAAAAGTATTAGCTCGCACTATACCGGTATGCCTCGCTTTATTATAGTAGATAGTAGATAGACTATTGATTTATTCAAAGTAGGTATAGAAATAGAACTGCCGTACAAAAAGTGACGAAAATTTCAGAATTTTGGATCACAATAAATGTTGTTAAGTATAATATCGTCCTTTGTTGAAAATATATAGAATATGGTCTATGGATGAATTTCAGGAACTTTTGATCTGGTTTTTAAGATAATGGAGTTACGTCAATTTGATAGATTTATGCTTTTGACGTATCTCCATTATCTCAAAAACCAGACCGAGTTGGGAAAATCTGATTTGATTTTCGGATTCCTTGTTGAAAATTGAGTAGGGAATCATCAAGACTTTGTTAAATTAAAGCACTTGAAAATATTCGCAGACAAAGGGATTGCCACGGACAAAGGGATCGCCACGCACACATATAAACTGATTACAAGCCGACTACACACACTTAGACATTTGTTATGCAAAAGATACCGCAAAAGATTCCGTTTGGTAATCTCATGAAATGGATATACGTCAATTTAACTTTGTACTTACGCGGCAGATTTGGAGTATATAGTTTTTCAGTTTTTCTTGAATTTCTTGATAATAGGTACTGGATTTAAAGAAACAACGTAGAGAACAAAGTTTAAAGAGCATAAAATTTCCTTTCAGATAAATGTATTTTTAGGAAATATTGCAAAACTAAAAAATCTCATTTGTTGCTGTTGCTGCTTGCACACTCTGAATTTAGTACCTGGTTGTGATAATTTTATTTGTTTCAGGAGAATGAAGACCCAATTCTACAAGAATGAGCCATTAGATGCGTCAGCGTGAATAATCTGGCCTACTAAAATAGAAAACAAAATATCATGTATTTTTGTGAAGAATTTGTAATTCTGTATAGATACAGGGGAGATTGAAGAATAGACACCTAGGCCTACTGTCAATTTTAGTTAAATAGTCTCAATTTTTTTTTTCAAATATATATTATTATATGCAATTGAAGTAGAACTCATTTAAAATAGGGTTTGGTTAAAGTGGGCAATACGTTTTTTTTTTTTTTTAATGCGACTAAAGTACAACTTGTTTTCAAATAGGGTCTAGTTAAGGTCTAGCAATATGTTTTTTTTTTTTTTAATGCGACTGAAGTACAACTTATTCTCAAATAGGGTTTGGTTAAGGTCTAGCAATATTTTTTTTTTGAATGCGACTATAAAGTACCATAGCAATTGGTTAAATGAATGGTGGAGTCATAAGTTTTTTTGATTTTTAAATGAAAATCACTGAAGTACTTTTTTTATAAAGGATTTGTTGACCATGAGCTTGCATTTGCATTCAAAAAGGTTCTGAGTAACAAATGCAGTGTAGGCATTGTAATCATGCTCTCATATTGACATGTCCATAGTTCTACATACGCCATCAATAGATAAGAAGAGGCGCAGGTCCCATACTGCCCTTATATGCACACGAACAAATGTGAAGCTCAGCGTATTAAAAAAATGGGGAAGTTTTTATGATTATTTTTTTGAAGAGAAGAAATTTAGTATCCACAAAACAAAATACCTAAATTTCTTCGTAGGAACAGTTTTTCTCCTCTTTGCCGGTAAATAGAACATAGTCTCGTTTTGTGTTAGTGAATTTCCGCTTTGTTTCAAGTTTTTTTTTTTTTTTTCAGAAAATTTGTTGAAGAAGAAAAACTATTATTTTTTTAATTCCAAAATTGGTACTCAACATGGCTAGCGGCTGATGTCGACGCGTAGCGACGACGCAACAGACGCTAGTCTAATTACAATGATTCTAGTCTCCAATCTGAGTTTTTCGTTCTATTCGATGGAACGTGAATACCTAAGTGGAAAGTATGAGGTATGAACAGTTTGGTTGAATAATTATCAAAATTTTATTCTTCTAACTTGCAGTATAAGGTACATTTAGTTTCTAGTACTGGTTCTTATGCTCGAGTTAGAAGCCAAATATCATCTAAATCAATATTTTGCAATGTACATGCCCTATTCCCTATCAAAAGTCTGTAAAAACCACGGTACACTAAAGAGGTATTGACACTATACAAAATTCTTGTCACACAAAATAATGTAGTTCATACATAATTCCGCTGCGTTCGCTGCGCCGTTGTGAATGCCTTCCGCTCCCCACCAGCGTTGTTACCTTACCCGAGGTACCATAGTACTGACAAATTTCCAAGGGTTATAAAAAATCAAGAAATTTACACATGAGAATAATTTTTTTTTAAATATGTAGAGCATAATGAGTAGTCTATTCGCACCATGTTTCAGATTTTTTGGTTGACTTCTGACTCTTCTACAATTTTTTTAAAAGTAGTGAATTTACATAAGACTCTATGTACAACCGGGGACCAGGCGCTACATAGTGGCAAAACACTCAAGTACATCATTTCTCGTGACAGCATTAGTAATGGTGAACATAGGCCAGTGTCAATACCTCTTTAGTGTACCGTGGTAAAAACGTAGGGAACAGAATGACTTGAAAGTTGATCATGGATTGTGAATGCGGTATCCTGGCTTTGTGATCCATGATTCAATTTTGAATTTCAATTTATACTTATACTTTGAAGTTGAATACGAAGGTACGGTAGTAAGTACAAAAATGATAATTACATTGTTGGGTTTTCAGCAATCAAATGAAGTTTGTGGGTAGTATTAATTAATCAAGGATTTCAATTCTAGGTGATGTTACAATTTGTGTTACCTACTTATTACCGTATTCTTATCTCATGACGAAAATGACAATTGTTGGAAGGGTGTAATATCAGCGTTGTTTGTACTGAACAGTGGTTGCATCAGGTTATTGCTTATTAATTGTTGAGCGTTAGCTTTTACAAATAGAGTCAAAAAGATGTGATGTGAATTCTTGAAAAGGCGGTTCCAACAATATGAATGAAATTAAATACAAATGAGAGGGAATGTCTTACAATGCGATGGGAATATGAAATAAGTAAAAAAGTAGGAAATAGGATGATCAAAAATTGATTGTGAATATGATATCCTAGCTTTTTAATCCTCTATTCAAATTTAATTTGTAGGCATACTTGGTCCTACTTTCTAGTTGAGTTTTAGCGCACAAAGATTTCATCATTTTTATTTTCCTGCACCTTGTGTCGATCTCAATAGTACCGCCATCTCATTCAATATTTTTCCTATCAGAAATAACTCAGTCATTCGCCGACCCTCGTAACACCCCGCCCGCGGGGTGCTTGTTTATTTTATCCTTTATTTTGTGATAGATTTCAATCGCTTCTGTTGTAGAGGACGCGCCTGTGACCAAATTATCTACGTACAAATGATTTAATAATTTTTTGATGTGAGGAAGATTACCATATTTTTTTAAGTGAGTGAGTATTACTGCATTGAGTGAAAATGGGCTGCTGATTGCGCCAAATGGTACTCGGTTGAAGCGATAGGTAACCAATGGGTCGTTGATGTTTTCTGGTGATGAAATCCAGAGAAAACGTGGTTGAAGCGATAGGTAACCAATGGATCGTTGATGTTTTCTGGTGATGAAATCCAGAGAAAACGGACGTAGTCTTTGTCTTTTTGGTTGAGGCCGAGTTGTAAGAAGGCTCGTTCAATATCAGCGAGGAGAACAATCAAATGTTAGCGGAAATCTATTAGCAGGCCGCGTAAATTCTCTAGTAGGATAGGACCTCGATCAAAGACCTCGATTCATGCACTCATTTATCGATGGAGAATTTTTTCTTAATATTGCCGAGGCATCCTCGATCAAAGACCTCGATTCATGCACTCATTTATCGATGGAGAATTTTTTCTTAATATTGCCGAGGCATCAAAGACTATCCTCAATTTATTGAATTTGATGACACCGTGATGAGGTATGTAATGTATTACTTTGTTGTTTATTTCTGAAGGAGGGACTTTTTCTATTATACCGAGTTCTAGATATTTCATTAGTTGATTATGATATTCTTTGAGAATTTTCGGCCCTTTGATTAATTGAGTTGACAAAGGTCGTAGGCGTCCTGTAGCCAATCCTAAATGGTTTGGGATTTGTGGTGGAAACTTGATCCATGGAATTAACATGAAATATCTATCGTTTTGGATGTCGAGTGATTTATAGAATTGTTCTAATGCGACATCGTTATTGTCGACGGCAGGGTTGTCTACGATGCCTAGGTTCTCTAGTTCATACAGTTGGGTGATGTTTCGTAAGGTTGCTTGCTGATTGTCCATGGGTTCAATAGACCCCCGATCATCCATCCGATTACTGTGTTTCGGATGTATGCATTGTCGGAGATGCACATGATATCTGGTTTAATAAAATCCATCTCGTAACCGCTGCGCTGGCTATGAGAAGTTGTACTTCTCTTGATGAGTCATTCGCGACCACAGGGAAATTCAACAATACTTTCGGTGTATTGAAGTCCGATAATGTGTACGCTTTTGGATGTAGGCTATGCGAGATAGCGTCGACTGCGTGTGCTTCGATGAGGAGTGGTTTATCGTCATTATAGTAACAGTTGAAATTTCGACGATGCTTGATTTTACGTATCTTACTGTATGGTCATTAAATGTGCGTACCGGGAACGTTTCGGTTCCTAATATTTTCAGACCCAAAAGTTTAGCTAGCCTCATTGTGATGTATGTACGAGAGGCTCCGTTATCTACCATTAGTCGTGTGCGTACGCGTCTAGCCTGCCTATTGTGATTGACAATGGTTACAAGAACGGTCTGCATGATAGTTTGTTCGTTGAAGGCTAAACATGATATACCTGCTTCTTGGTTATCGCAGGAAGGTGTAGATATATTTTTCGTCATATTCGTTCTATTGTCTGCTACAGTATTATTGCGTTGTGAGGAGAGATGAGATTGTACATTTGGATATCTCTGAAAATTGAGCGATGATGAGCGTGATGAACATAAGGCACGATTATGTTTGCCGATTTCTTTACAGAGGGCACATGGTCTTGTCGAGGTGCATGGTGATCCGGGATGCTTTCTAAAGCAGACTGTGCAAATTCTGTCGTCCAGTCTTTTGAGACGATCTTCAACTGCCCGGTAAACATTGTTCCCACTTGAAGCCCTCAAATATAAAGGGCTTCAGGGACACAAAAAGGAAACAGGGCTTCAAATGGGAATTAAAAGGGTAGTTTTTCCCTAATTAAGCCCTGTTTCCTTTTTGTGTCCCTGAAGCCCTTTATATTTGAGGGCTTCAATAGGGAAGTAAGAGGGGAACAGGGAATCAACAGGGCTTCAAATGAGGGCTTCAGAGGGTAGTTTTTCCCAGGGGCTTCAGAGGGCTTCAAATTGTTTACCGGGTGAAGTGAACCGGCAAAAAATACATGTCTTCGTTCTTTCGAAGGACAATAGTGCTTCGGCGGAATATGAGCTGTGGGGAATAGATTTATACTGTATGTGAGCCATTTGTTGACGAGCCAGAATTTTTCTGTTCAAAAGTTCCCTGATTTTAGACATGGGAAGCTGATCTTGTAGGTTTTGCTCTCGTTTTTCGAGTACTAGGTACTTCAGGAGGAATTTTTCTTGAAAAATCGTCTTTAATGGAGTATTATCTACATTTTCTCCGGCCAGTTCCGTAGTGGAAAGAAGATTATCGATTTGATTATAGGTGTTATGTAATTGTATCGGGTTACAATTAGAGGGTCGAATTTCACAAATTGTTTGACTTGCTTTACTTACGATTAGACTCTTATTGCCGTATAATTCCTAAAGAATTTTGACAGCTTTTTCGTAACTTTTGTTTAGAATCGGTAATCCTTGGATATTTGCTTGAGCTTGGCCTTGGAGAAGGGATTTGAGGTAATTGTATTTCTCTGCTCCGCTCAGAGGGTGAGATCCGATAGCTGATTGAAATGAGTCGTAGAAGGAAGGCCATTCTAGTATATTGCCATAAAATTTCTTGATGTATAGTTTGGGTAATTTGCTGTGAGATTTGAATTCATTAGACTGGGTTTTTTGTGATAGAATTTTATCTAGAACGGCACTTAGTTTATCGATTCCTGTTTCAGTTATTTGGTTCAAGGATGAATTTTCTTGGTTCGAGGATTCTCCATTTTCATTTTGAGTTTCGCTGAAAAGTGCTGCGAGGTTAGGAGCAGGATTATTTTTATCGATTTCTGCAGTCTCATTCAGTGTGGAGATGTGAGCTTTAATGGAAATGAGAAATTTGTCTGCATCTATGATGACTTGTTGATTTTCTTCTACTAGAGCGTCGCATTCTGTTTCGCTGTCTATTAGTTGCTGATTATATTCACTTATTCTACAGAGTTATCATGAAGAATCATAGCGTCTTTAATATTGAGATCGTCGAATTTTGTCGTTATTCTTATTTTGTCGTTATTCTTTCGCGGAGGGCTCGTTTCAGCGGGCCTGAAGCCATTTTTATAGAACTTACAGAACTTATTTCGAAAAAGTTTATTAGTTTTTTTTTTTTTTTTTTTTTAATATAGAAAAGAATTTTGTATAAAGAGTTCGCTTGACACGTGTAGGGTGTCACGAGCGATCAACTTTCTTAATTAGAAGGAGGGGGTGGCTGTGATTATTTGCCTATTAAATTATTATTGTTTATTCGATGTCTTATTAGCCTATATCAGATACCTACTGCGCTCGATGTAGGTTTTTTTTTTTTTTTTTTTTATTAATGAGCGACTTTTAGATCTAAGTAGACACCTATTGCGTTGAGGATAGGTTGTTTTTTTTTTTTTTATAAGATTCGATATAAGAATAGTCAGTAGGGATGACTTCGCTTGACACTATTCTTTTAATTATTCCAAATAATTATGTGTATCTAGATAGATAAGATGAAAAAAAGTGATATTGATTTTTGGAGAATGGTGAAATAGCGATTATTTCGCTTGACACTATCTCTTTCCTTCTTACACTGTAATTCCTAACGATGTATACGAATCGTATGTCGATTTATCTGTAGCGAAAGCAATAAACCTTCACTTGACCGATCTCGATACTTATGATTTGTAACGACCTATTACCTGGAAAAATCGTATTTGAAATTTTTTTTTATCGAAAAGGTTTGGGGGAAAAAAATGGAGAGAGAGATTTAAAGTATGTCTACCAAGGTAATAATACTTAGTTGAAGGAAGAGAAGCAACAATAGCGAGCTCGTCGGCCGTCGCTTGCCGCAATCTCGAAGTGATGTCGGGTTTTTACAGTGAGTGTCAAGAAGCAAAAGCGAACTCGTCGCTTGCCACGATAAGATAGTCGAGGGTTATTGTAGTTCGGGCGCCATGTTCCGAAAGTACAATAGACTTACCTTATCTAAGCGAATGGTGTCGCTCGGCCGGTCTACCGCTTCTTCACGTACGGAAGGAATACGTCGTTAGGAAATGAATACAAGTGAATGTATTGTACTGATAGTTTATTCGACTACAATTTACATTTATGATTGGGTTGCTAATAATACCTGGAACTGCGCAATCTCTCTGCAAGTGGCAGTGTTACAGAAAATACAATATGGGGCTTGTGAATGTGGTTGCCTATGGAGGCGCGTTGCAAGTATAATCGCAATTCGCGACACCAGGGTTCGGCAACATATGTACACTTTTTTTTAAAATGACAGTGGGAGGCAGTGCCTTTGTAAAACAGTGAGCGATCTGATTTGTTTTACTAATCCATTCAATGGTCATCTTATTGTCCTTGGCCGGTGGTTGTACATACTGATAGTTCGAATTATTCAGATATTTGAAGTTTGAACGTTTGTGATTCCTCTATTTTACCTACCTAATTTAATTGGTGCCTTATTATCTGTATACAATAAAGGTGTTGTTTTCAACTGTTTCAAGATTTCCTGGATACAGATAAGTTCCTTACATGCAATACTCATGGCAACAAATTCAGCTTTAGCTGACGATGAGGCTACATAATTTTGACGTTGTTCTTCAGCAAACAAAATCACCAATGAGAAAGCCAGCGCTCCCTGTCGTTGGTCTTTCTTCTACATTGTTTCTACCTCATGAGGAATCGGGGTAGCACTTAATTTGACCGCAATTTCCTGAATACTTGATCTCTCAATTACTCTTTGTGATGTATAGATGTGTAAACTATACACTTGGAGACCAGTCAATACAAAATAACCCCGGTCGTAACAAGAAGCTCCCCTTTTAGAGAAGGGGAGCACCGGATTTGTTTGGTAGGTAAATTTAAATTAAATCTGATCAAAAATGGACTCTATTTGAAGCAAACCTAAACAAATAAACTATTTGTGACCCTGACAACAATAAGGGATCTAAAGTCGGAAAAAAATTTTGCGATAGGGGTCTCAAAATACTCGGTAGGTTGTCCCCAATAATATTATGTAAAAAATCAGGAAAAAAATTTTTCCGATTTTAGGTCCCTTATCATTGTCAGGGTCACATTTGTAGCCCAGAAAGGTCAAGAAGGAGGGAGCGATACAAAAGACCTCTCCTACCAAAGAATAAAAGCTTAATACCTCACAGGGCCACTCCTTGTCCGAAAACTGGCTCATTGATCGGTAGAGACGTGATGGGACTTCTATTGGTAGGGGGAAGGTACGCTTCTTTACCAAGCACCACTGTACAATTATCATCCCTACACAACAATTAATTTTTTCTTCATATTGATGAAACAAGGTGAGAGATAAGTTGTTTCTAACAGTATTTTTTGCGCTGAATTAAGAACCATTTCTGGTTTTTCTTATAGAAACTCGCGGTTCCTCGTTATGATCTTGTTCAGTTGTTGCATATTGTCGGAAACGTGATGCGCGTTCTTAAGCTTTGATACACAATTCATGCAAGAAGGAAAGTTCTGTCTCTAATTAAGTTGAAACAAGAAAATGCAAGCTGCTATTGAAAAACTAAAAACGGTTCTTAGTTTCTTAGTTCATTTCACAAAATGTATTTAGGAAATTATCTATCCAGTTTCATATCCGTTTTAAGTTTTGGTCGTTTTTGAAAATACCTTTTTGCCCCGCGCTTGTTTATTGCTAGTTATACTAATTTCCTCTAAATTAATTACATTTAAAATAACAGGTTACAGGCAAGTAGGCAGAAGTGACAGAAACAAAACGAGTACGGGAACTGCCCAAAAAGCTGCTCATTATTTATAAAGTCTTGAAAATTAAGTCAGGGGCTATATTAAGGAAGATGAAACCTTCTTCCTCCGTTTCAGTTTTGATTTTCTTCAATTTACTTACTTATCTGATAATGAATGACCAGTTTATTTGAAACAGCGGTAGTGTTTCTTTAAAATAATAATTTTGTGTTTGTAAGTAATAATTTTTGCTTCCAAAGTAAAATGCTAAAACATCTATGAAAGGATACTTAGCTAAAAAATTCCAATCAATTAACAACATTAGGGCAGGTTTTGATAGAGAGCTCGAGAAAACTAACTTCGGTTGCAATCATCCTGAACCTGAAAATTGGTGAAAAATTCTAGTTGCATTGAGTGAACAACTCACAGTACATTAGAGCTCATTACAATTGTAAACTGCCATTCATCAAAAGTATAAAATGTTCCTCCATTAACACAACAAAATCTCATCAACATTTGGATTATGGAGAAATCAAACATCCATATTTTCACAAAATCTACAATGAATGAGATTAATCATATTACGGAAGTTCCACTTTGGAATATGTAACTGAAAGTGATAGCTTATAATATTCTGAATCTGAAAATCAGTAATGTACAGAAACTAAGCCAGTAACTTACTCCACCACGCGCTCTAAACCTAGTTTCAAACGTCACAAAATATGCGTTCTAACAAAATACCACATACGCAATTACAGTTTCAACCATTCTTGATGTGTGGAAAATGATCCAAAATACAACATTTTCAATACCTACGTCAAGTAATCTTGGCAAAAATACAAGGATAGTCGATAGTTTTTCATCCGCGACAATTCTCGTCTGAATAATTTTATTGTAATCCAAACTTAACCAAGATATGATTAAAAGCCCAACTTCAATCCCAGTTTTTTGGGGGGAAGGGGGAGTGATATGTACATTGAAGGGTTTTGAGCTTCCGCTATGTTTGTTACTGGTGCGTCCCAAACATATGAGCCTAGTTTCATCTCTTTATTTTTTTTTTTTCATCTTTATATTCAATTTTGATAAAACCCTCAGGACTAGAATGACTTTTGTGTAGAATAATGTTGAAACAGCATTAATTTCTTGAAATCAATTCAACAAACAAGACAGTAGATGAAGGCATTGAAAATGATAATCGTCATAATAAATTATAATAAGATAGAATAAAATTATAAAATATCAACAATAGCATACCAAATGGAAAATAACATTTTAGAATGAAACAAAGAAACAGTTGACACTACAATAGGTAATGAAAGTACCAATATTAGTTCTTGGTCAACAAAACGAAGTCAGGTAACATTGACACTGAAACTTTCAAACAGCTTTGTATTTGGAATTGATGAATTTTTCGAACTCATTACAGTTATAAAGAGAACTAGTATCTCTTTTCGACCTCTTTTTCATATCCTCGAATATTTTTCCATCCTGTTTACATTCACACAATGATATGAAATTTGAAAGTAACTTTTGACACTCCAATTTTTTACAACTTACTTTGACTGACATACTAAAATCATTGTTCTTCTTTGTCAAGTCATCACCACCATCTGGACTACCTCTCAATTCAACTGTTGTCCCACTTTCCAAATGATCAAGATTTAGAAGTGTAGACAGGCTTGATTTCTGCAGCAGAGAGAGGAAAATCAAATTATGAAACTGATTGTAATATACATGAATTTCTCAATACCAATTTCAATTAAATTACTCTTGCTGAAACTACATCCTCTGGATCAAGATAATCTTGAAATCCAGCAACCAAGGGATTTTCAACTATTTCAGAATCGCTGGAACAACAGAGATTGAAAACATTTGAATAGGTACTAATAAAAACTCATTTTTATTTTTTTTTTTTCAACCAATAAAGAGACTTATGATCACCTGTCAGATTCATCTTTTTGTAAAACTCTGTCTGTAGTATTCACATTTATTTCCTCAAGAAAAGATTTGTCGAGAGAATCGTCGGGCACAAATTCTTCTATATTATGTATCACCATATTCATCTTGGGAGCGCGCTTAGTTTGTGGGGAAATACCTGAACCCACGTGAGAGAAGATCGAAAAAAAATTAAATATAAGCATAAAAGATTGAGATTTACCAACAACCCAAACATACATCTTTCCTTGAAATTCAACGTTTCCTCGTTGTTTTCAAGACTGGATACACACATTGATGGTTCAATTTTATGATTGACAGATTTTATAGCTGTAGAGGCTTCTTTAATTTTCTTTTTTGCCTCCAAAGGAGTAATTGAGGCATCAAAATTATGCTGTGTTTGCATCACAACTGAGAATGTTGGTACGTTAGAACTTGAATCGGCCAGGTATCTTCGATGATTTGTTAGTTTCTCCATATAACTGATAGACAGAAATAAAGCTTACAAATGATGAAAAAATACACAAAGAAGTAAAAGTATTACTCTGTACAACTAAAAAAATTTTTTGCCGTAACATCAACTATTCCAGTTTATTCTTGAAGTATTTTTAACGCTGAAAACAATACCCTTTACCGTTTTCCCCAACACGTTTAGTTTTCCAATAATTTCTATTAAATGTTCAAAAATTCTGCAAAATAAACCTCATGAACCAATTGATTGGCTGCATTTGGATGAAAAATCATTGAATCAATTTAAACTAATCAAAATTTTAAACGTTCTAGAATGGATAAAGAAAATCTTGTTTTCATTGAGTTAGTGGTAACAAAGATTGTCCTGAAGCCGCATTTGCAATGTTGCGCGCTTGTCACTGCGCAATGGGGCGTATTTAGAAATCCTGTCTGGGGGTCCAAAAATTTTTGAAGGCAAACAAAAACAAAACTCATTGGTTAGTTGAGAATTAATGATTCTACAGGTTATTAGAGGTCTTCAGAGGGGGGCGGTCACCGACCTCCTCTCCCACTGCAACCTTTATGTCAACCTGCCGCGATCAATCCACGTTCATGTCATTCTATTGTTTATTCTGCTTTGAACACCACAAAAGAATTGATTTTTTTGATTTTTTTTTTGTCATTTTAGATATTTTTTATTATTTTATAGGTAGGTAGGTATGTATGTATTAATGTTCAAATAACAAGAATAATGAATATAAGTACTTGAGAAATACTGGAATTCAAAACATGAATATGATTCTAGAAACTTGGATAAAACATTCTCTACTGGTTGGATTTGCCAATACAATACATTTTCTTATTTGGGCGATTATTGTGTTTGAAATTTTTATCATGAGTGATCTTCACTGTAAGGTACATTTGCAGTGAGTATTTTTGAGTTTTCTCCTCTACAAACACTATTTCTTCTAGTAATTCATAATCATTTTGATGGTTACAGCGTCTGTATATGTATGTAATAGCGGCTGAAAAAGTGTATAGTTTTGATCAAACAATGTTAAGAAAAATTCGCATTGAGTATTTATGATTTGTTCTCTTCTACAATCAATTATACCACATTACTTCCGGTAATTTAAAATCACTTGGATGGTTACAGCTTGTTTAAAAGTTCGACAATTTTCAACCCTGAGCTTCAAGATCAACTATAAGAATTCAAATATCTGTTACTCGACAGAGAATTTAAATCAAAGTGAAAAGTTTGCCATGATAAAGTCGAGATTTGCTATGCTGTTTGCCCATGGCAATGAGACTAGTTCAGTTTATTGCCACTAGTTTGCCATGTTCAGTACATTCATTGTGCTACAATTGAAGCGCTGCGTGGAAAAGGGGCCTCCGTCCAATGTATTTCTTATGGAACGGAGGCCCCTTTTCCACGCAGCGCTTCAATTTTGCTATTAGATTGCCATGTAGTTGTCATGTTGTAATGCATACAAGTTGAGTGGAAATACTACTTTTCTGCTTTGGTGGCAGCTATGTTGCAACTATCGTTGTGTCGAGCTGCCTATGAAGAGGCGGAGAAGAGGTATGAAAACATCGAAGCCGATCCCGATGCGACAACAGAAAGTAAAAGCGAAGCCGAGGCGGCCTTCACTAATTTTAAAATAAAACTTGTAGTCGCGCAAAAATGGTACTTACTTCTCACCGACGCTGCCGATTTGGTCCGATACGAGATTAAAAGAAGGGAGGATAAGCAGAAGAGGTATGCACAGAAGTTCCCTAGTGAACGAGATAACCGCCAAAACGCACTCGACATGACCGTCCCTCCACCATTTGTACCCGGTCCTCAACCACGTAATGTTCCTCCTCCTCCGTTGTCACCACAGCAAATATACCAATCTAATGTTCCTCCTCCGTCGTCACCACAGCAAACATATCAACCAAACGTCCGACATCACGATTCGTTCTTCAACGTACACACTGATCTCCGTCCTTCTCTGGGAGACTTTGTAGCCAGTTCTACACAAATACATCGACAAATTATGAACACCGGCTACCCGCGCGACCAAAGCTACCCGCCTATATATCAATAATCAAACCACAACACTGGTGTGAATGTCGGAGATACGTAAGGTCATCAAAGTCGGGGCCAATCATTCACATCAGGGGGCGGAGACGGACGTCCCCCCAATCAAGGTAACGAGACCTTCGCTGAATGGCTCCAAGGTCAAGCCAATTCATGGAATGTGACTCATTCCGACCCAAGAATTGGTCTTTTCCAGTTAACGAATGACAAGGTAAAAGACCCGAAGGTAGCTGATATATTATCAGCATGTCCACCTTTTCGCAAACAAGGGTTGAAAGAGACGCGAACGATAGTTGATTTCATTCAACAGTTTTGGGACAACGTCGGAGCCTTTGCTACCAATATTTTTGAGAGCTATGTGAAATTCAAGATCGTTTTAATCAGTTCAAAAACAACTGAAAGTTTTGGGAGAAAAATAGATGATTATCTCTCTTTTTGTAGAGCGCGCAAAGTCATACCCAGGTTTGCGTGGATTGAACAAGAACTGCGCAATGCATTCTGGACTGTTGATTACCAGCAATACCAAGCAAAAAAATTTGATATGTTGCGCTTTGATGCCAAGAAAGCTACGTTCCATCGTTTTGCGACCGTTTGGTATTCTTGACTGAAGCAAATTGGGATGTTTGGCCCAGGAAATGTGACAAACGCTATATACTACAAACTTCTTGAGTATTCTCGCGCTTGGGCGGTCGGCAGATTCGAAAGACCGGTTCCCTATGATTTTTCCGAGCTAGAAAAATAGATCCTAACCTATGAGTCGCAAGGCGTTAACTATGATACCTCAGCCGAATCTAACTATGGTGACGATTCTCTTATCTTTGGCGGATATCCGCAGGGCTCCACTGAGTTGAAGAAACCTTCGCATCCTGTGAATCCTGTGACTTCCACCGCTCAGCAAAGGAGGAAGATCTTTACCCGACGAACTCGAGTCGAACATAATAAAGATGGTTCAAGAAGAGTTACACATATCGACATGCCCAAAGCCACGACCAATCAGCCGGTTAACACGACTCTAGAAGGGGTCAACCAGATGACCGAGATGGTGAATCAAGTCGACCAACAGGAACTGACTCATGGAAACGTGCTTCGAGTTGAAGAGTATGATGGTGGAGAGGTCTATTACTCGGACGTAGATGATGGAGTCGCAAAAAGAGGTAAATTGAATCTTACTGCGGTTCTAGATAATAAGAATAATAATGATGTTGCCCAATTTAGCCATGCCCAAAACACTGATAGATCCTGTAAGAAAGTTAGAGAGCATTCTTCAAAAAATGAGGGTGAGGGGTCAATAAGAAAAATTTCACGTACCGATAGCACAAGTAATTACTGCGAGTCTAGTGATGAAAGCAATTCGAATTCTGAAGCTGACAGCGAAATAGAGAGTGATAACGAACTTAAGGTCGCTGCAAATTTATCTCGTAAGCAACGGAATCGAGCATCAAAAATTGTAGGTTCGTCAGCGTCGAGACCAACATCGAAAACAACTACTGCGAAATTTGCTGAAGACACAAAAAAGAATCTTCATCGAACTAGGAGAGGATTGCGAGTATTTATTAAACGTGAAAATGGAGATTTGTATGAAATTGTCTCTGTACCAGTGGCTGCTCAAAATGTAACTTGTTCTGGAATTTCGGAGGTCAAAGATTTTGAGATTGACCCACTAACCAATGCCCCTTTAGTCTATTCGGTAGACTATGCACGACGAGACGATGAAAAAGAAACATCAGAACACCTGTGCTGGAACGAATTCTTATTTTTAGGGGACACCTTCACGGTTGGATTATGTGAGACTTTCTCGGGTTACGATTATTCGTTGCGAGGACCAAAGAGGTTTCTCATTGAAAAGATAGATCCAAAAAGACTTCTCCTGCATGTAAAGAAAAACGCTCATTTGAAAGAAAACTATCCGTATGTCTGTATTGGTATAGGAGCTGATCAGATCAGAAATGAAAATCTAAACATTAAGAAATCCCTCCGAGAGATATGCACGACGTTTGTAAATGAATACGGCTGTTTAGTACGTAAGAGTTTACTTACCCGAACTTACCCGTACGGGTCATCATCTGGGTGGTTTGGTTCAATGTTTTTCTTCCTAATTCTACCTGAAGGTACCTTGAGAGACTATCAGATATCGAAAGGTTTATCGCGCCATACTTGACCGAGAATTAACTAGTAACTCCGCGAACGCCGTAACGAAAGAGCTAATATCCTCTGCGAGCTTACGCTCCGGGAACGGTCTCGATAGACGAAAAGTGGAAGACTGATTTGTCCAGAACTCTTGTTTGCCGGTCGTCATGTACTAATAGGTTCGATTAACTTTCTCTTTCAATCTATTGTTCGGTCTAAGCTCAGGTAAAAAGGGTTCTTCAGACTATACAAAATTTCACTTGTAGTACAATGAAATACGATCAGGAATCGTATCAGTGAAATTAAGCAGCAGATTTATCCATCCTCCCCCCTTTGAACACTCTGTTCAAACAATGTGCTCGCTACATTAAGCCAAACTTGATAATTCGACTAATCACTAATGATTTGAGACTAAAGGATTGACCAGATAGTTCGTACTAATAAACTATGGTTAATAATCCGACGACAGGTTTTGTGACAGTGACTGGGAAGGATATTTGATAAAGAAGTTATCTAAATTATAGGACATGGCGATTCTGTCCCGCTTCATCGGTACATATGAAGCTAAGGTCTCAATAGACCTACCTGTCTAGTTTTAATTCATTTCTTCAAGGAGAAGGGCTGAGAGAGATTAGTACCGTTCATCTCTTGACTAGTCGTATCGCCATCAGCACTTTTAAGGCAAATATAAATAAATTAACATCAACTCGAAGAATTACATAATCGCTACTGAGTTATAATATTCTTAACAATACATTTTTCGAGTTTACTGTCGTAATATTTGACCGAGAATTAATTTGCCGCTTCTTTTCCATTCCCATCTGTCAAACAATCATTGTTAAAGTGTTAACAAGTCTCATAAGTCGAATGCTTAATTGATGATGATAGCTTTACTCAGTAGGTAAGTAGACCAATTTTACTATTGGTCTTTGTAACGAGCCTGTACCTGTTTTAAGGGTTACTACTCTACTGAGACCGTCTGAACCTGGGTGTAAAGTTTGAATTCTACCTCTTTTCCATGTCGCTGGAGGCGTATTGTCCTCTTTAATAAGAACAAGGTCATTTACCTTTAATTCATCCTTAACAGCTCTCCACTTGTTACGTTGTTGAAGCGTATTAAGATATTCACTTGACCAACGTTTCCAGAAAAATTGTACGACTTGCTCACGTCGTTTATAGAGTTTGACTCTATTTTCTGGAATGTCAGTTAGAGACTCATTAGGAAGTGCTGTAAGAGGACCTCCAACTAGGAAATGACCTGGAGTCAGAACTCCTAGATCATCTGGATCAGATGATTGAGGTGTAAGAGGGCGTGAGTTAAGACAAGCTTCTATTTGGGTCAGCAAAGTTGTATACTCTTCAAAAGTAAACGTTCTATTCAATAAAACTGATTTCAGGTGAGCTTTCATAGACTTTACGGCTGATTCCCAAATACCCCCAAAATGAGGAGTGCTTGCGGGAATCAAATGCCAAGAGATTCCCTTTTCAACGGCAAAGTTATTAATGGTTTCTGCATTTTCATCTAGGAAGCTATATAACTTCTGTAGCTCTGTATTAGCACCAACAAAGGTTGTGCCATTGTCCGAATGTATTTCGGCTGGGATGCCTCGACGAGAAATAAAGCGGGTTAGTACAGCCAAGAATGCTTGACTGGTTAAATCTGAAACAAGTTCCAGATGAACCGCCTTCGTCGTGAAACAGACAAATACTGCTACGTAAGCCTTAACAAAAACTTTGTGCCTCCCTCCCTTGCCAATGATGGAAAATGGACCAGCATAGTCAACTCCTGTCACATTGAAAGCTACTTTAAATAGAACTAATCTCTGCTTAGGTAAATTAGCCATTATTTGTTCCTGTGTCTTAGCTTTTAGAGTGATGCAAGTGTGACATTTTATTAGACATTTTTTGACTAAATTACTTAAGCCAAGAATCCAATAACGTCTACGCACTACAGACTTTAAAAGTCGTGGCCCAGCATGTAAATGGGCTAAATGCTCATGCCACACTATAAGTTTTGCCAATTTATGATGAGAATGAAGAATAATTGGATGTCTTTCATCGTATGAAAGTTCTGCATTCTCTAAACGACCTCCTACTCGAAGTATACCTTGATTGTCAAGAAAGGCATTTAAATTAGCTAATTTGCTCTTGAATAACGGTCTCTCTTTGTTCTCTATCTTGTTAGTTGATGTACTGTTTCTTACAGACATTAATTCTTTAATTTCACGAGCAAAGTTTTCCTTTTGAGCAATTTTAACAAGACAAGTTATGGCATTACGAAATTCGTAAGGCTTTAAAATGCCAGTGCCTTTTGGAAAGTGTTTCTGTACTGAAGAACAATTCAGTAAGAACCTAAGCAAGAGCGCTACTAGTCGTACTAGTCTGATGAATCCTTGACGGATTCCAAATTCTGTAGAGAATTTCCCTGTCATAGGCTCTCCTACCAAGGAAAACAGTTCCAAATTATCTTCTTGAGACTGCACTGGAAACACAACCTTTATTGCTCTACGCTCTAAAGGTTCTTTGTTATTTGGTAAGTACTCAATCGAATCTGACCATGGGGTTGTTTGATTGGAAAGCCAATCTGATCCACTATGCCACAGAAAGGCCTGTACAAATTCTAGAGGCAAAGCTCCGCGAGACAAAATGTCTGCTGGATTTGTAGCGGATTGAACGTAATCCCATATACAAGAAACAGTCAAAGATTGAATATTGCTGACTCGATGTGCTACAAATACATTCCACTTAATGGATTCAGATCCAATCCATGACAAAGCAACCTTAGAATCTGACCACAATCTAATTTTATCAATTTTGATATTTAACGACAAGTCGATCTTAACTTTGTGAATTAGTTTGGCTAATAATTCAGCTGCTAACAATTCTAAACGTGCAATAGAAAGTTGCTTTAAAGGAGCTATTCTAGATTTAGAACATAATAAATTTACTTTAACGTCTCCAAAACTGTCGATCACTCGACTGTAAATTACTGCTCCATATGCCCTTGATGAGGCATCAGCAAATCCATGCAGTTCAAAGCATAAATTAGTTTTTGTGAATGAGATAAAGCGAGGAATTTCAAAATTGTCTAAGAGATAAAGACCTTGTGCAAATTCTCTCCATTTGGTTAATGCTTCTTCAGGAAGTTCATCATTCCAGCAATAAATTTGACCTTTTTGGCCTGTCTCGCGCGTTTCTTGTATTAAATCCTTCCCTACACTACTATTGTGGTCTGTTAAGGCATGGCGTAAAATCCATAGAAACTGCATGAAAAGCTTTGCAGTAACTATTACTGGACCACAAAGTCCTAGGACATCATAGAAGCCTGCACTTGCTGATAGAATCTCTCTTTTTGTTCTAGCCATTGCATTAGTTTCCTTAGCAAAGCGAAAAACAAATGCATCTTTATTAGGTAACCATAGGGTTCCTAAAGTTTTTATAGTTTCTGACTCTCCAATTATTAAAGGACTGTGACCCTTTATAATCTCCTCTTCTATATCCGCTAGAATCTCAGGTTCATTAGCGCACCACTTTGTTAATTCAAATCCTGCAAGGCCTAGCAGCTTCCTCAATTCGTTTATGATTGTTTTAGCAGCATCGATATCATCAGCACCGCTTAATACGTCATCGACGTAAAAATCATTCAATAGAACCGATTTTGCTGCAGGATATGACTCCGAGTAATTCAAAGCCAATTCCTTAAAACACCTAGTAGCAAGATATGGCGCTGTTTTTGTTCCAAAAGTTACAGTTTGCAACTCATAAACCTTCAATTCTTCTTCAGGGGATTTACGCCAAAAGATGCGTTGAAGAGGAGTACATGATTGGTGGAGACGTACCATGCGATACATCTTTTTAACGTCAGCTACGAAACAATATTTGTGTGTTCGAAAACGAAGCATCGTTGAAAAGAGAGATGGCTGAACCACCGGTCCTGCCATTAAAATATCGTTCAGCGACAGACCAGAAGTCGTTGGCATACTAGCGTTGAAAACGACACGTACAGGAGAAGAAGTAGAGGAAGGTTTGATCACAGCGTGATGAGGTATATAATATGATGGTATACTCTCATTGCTAGTTTCCTTGATTTCTTTCATATGATCTAATTGAATATATTCTTCCATACAAGAAACATAATCCTTTTTAAGAGCTGAGTTATTTGCTAAGCGCTTTTCTAAAGCATAGAAACGATTTAGGGCTTGCGTACGTGATTCACCTAGAACTGTGGGTGACTCCTTAAAAGGAAGAGTCACTACAAAGCGACCATCAGCTCGTCGAAACGTAGTTTCAGTGAAAATGCGCTCGCATTCTTTCTCTTCGTTAGTGAAAGGAGGATTTAGGGTTTCAAGAGATTCTACAATCCAGAACTTTTCTATTGTTCTTAATAACTGGTGATCAGTTTCCTTAGCACAATAGACAAAGGTATTCTCTGCTCGCGCAGTGACTTGTAAATCACCTGCTACCAACCAACCTAACTCTGACTCCCTTAATTCAGGCAACGAAGGTCGTAAACACAACTTTTTGCTACCTAATATCTTCCAAAACACTTGTAAACCTAATAATAGGTTAATACCCGCAGGAGTGTTAAATTGTGGGTCAGCTAATTGAACCCACGAGGGAATTCTCCAGGAGTCGATTTCAAAATAATCAGTTGGTATATGCGAATTGAGAATATTATCGACCACCAATGCTGGGATTGAAATTTTAAAATTCGTGTAGCAAGATTCAATCACTAAGATTGCCTCTTTAGCAATTGACCCTGCTGAGCCAAAAATACCGTCAATTTGGCATTGCGTTTCTACTACCTCAGCATTGAGAATCTTTACCAGCTCTGTGGTAGCAAAATGTACTTGACTACCATTATCAAGGAAAGCGCGAGCCTCTAAGACTTTGTCATTCACTCTAACTTTTACAAGAGCCGTGGTTAAAAGAGCCTCAATTTCAACATGCATCTTTAAGCTATTAGCGACCACAGGATTTACTAAGCCTAGTGAAATAGTATTCGATTCAGACGACATTTCGGGGTTAAAGCTATCAACATCTAAAATATTGGTGTTAATTAATAAGTCGAGAGACTCACCAGTGTTGTTTCCGCGAGATTCCTTTGATCTCTGATGCAACATACCGTTGTGGAGCCCGCCACAAGGGCACATGAGAAACTTAAACGAGCAATTTTTTGCAGTTTCAACTCCTTTACAACTTTTGCATAAGCAGATGCGACATACACTGTTTTCAGCTACGAATTTCATCCTTTCCTCTTTGTTCATATCCATGAATTTCGGGCACTTATTTAAATAATGCCCTTCTCCACACATCGCACAGAGCGGTATCTTCTTACTTCTCTTCGGTTTCGATTTTGACGCCGCCGCTGCCGCTATTCCTCTTTTGATTGGTGTTGAGGACCCAGCTTTCTGGTGCGGTGGTGCTGAGCAGGATCTTTGTCCTTTTCCTGCTCGTTCTAGAGCGCCGCACTCCTTTTCCATGAATTCATAAAAATTCTTAAGGGTACAATGACCCGAACCCTTATTTCCGACCTCTTTTTCCCAAGAAAGACGAGTTGCTGGAGAAGTTTTGTCCAAAAAGGACGCGATTACGACCATGTCGTACGCTGAAATCTCCAGCTCGTCTAATGCGGAACGCAGGCCAGAAGCATGTTGACGGTGGTCAACTAGCAGGGTTCTAAGAGGCTGACTCTGATTTCCTTTCTTAAACAGGGCTTCTAAGTGGGCGTGCACACGACGGAATGGCTGATCGTATGTTTGACACACAATTGACCAGCACTCCTCGAAGCTTCCTTCCTTTAAATTCTGAATTAATTTTTCAGCGTCATCCTGTAAAGCCATCATCAGATATCTCTGCTTGGCGCGCTCACTTTTTTTTAATTCTAGAGTCGCTAATTAGATGAAGGAAGTCAGCTTTGAATGCAGCCCACTTTTCTATTGCCCCAGAAAATTTCGGAACATCTAACGCAGGAAGTTTGAAGATTCTATCTTCTTGCGGATGGCCACACGATGGACTTGGCAAAGTATTATCGATCCCAACTATACGCAAGAGTTTTTCTCTCGCGTCGCGGTAAGCGGAAAGAAATTCTTTCCTCTCGTTGAAATCGATTGTTTGCCCTTGTCCTACAATTACTATATTATCGTATCGGGCCTTCAATAACGAAAGATCGTTTAAATCCGCTTTGGCAGTTTCCTTGGTCGTAGCTTCATCCGTAATATCACGAATAAATTGTACTTCGAAGATTAAGGTGGAGAGTTTATTCGAACTTACGTCATTAATTTCATTGGATATATTCGCACTGGAGGAAGAGGAGGACTGCTTAGTAGTATTGGATGTATTATTATCATCCGTCTTATTCTCATCTGTTTCCATCTGAGAAACCTCATTAAGAGGAGTCGTTTCCGAATCCGAACTCATTGGAAATGTACGCACTTCACGAAATTATATCACGAAATTATAAATTTATCACAACATACGTATGCGAAGCGTATGCGAAGCGACGTATTGTGAAGTGAGAAGAATAACCGAACGAATAGATGTAGGTATATTTTAGTATCGAACCTAAAATGCCTAGCTTATCTTTCGACAAGTAAATTGTTGAAAGAGGCACGTACAATCGGGAATCCCGGACCGTGAGGACCATGTTTAGTACGTAAGAGTTTACTTACCCGAACTTACCCGTACGGGTCATCATCTGGGTGGTTTGGTTCAATGTTTTTCTTCCTAATTCTACCTGAAGGTACCTTGAGAGACTATCAGATATCGAAAGGTTTATCGCGCCATACTTGACCGAGAATTAACTAGTAACTCCGCGAACGCCGTAACGAAAGAGCTAATATCCTCTGCGAGCTTACGCTCCGGGAACGGTCTCGATAGACGAAAAGTGGAAGACTGATTTGTCCAGAACTCTTGTTTGCCGGTCGTCATGTACTAATAGGTTCGATTAACTTTCTCTTTCAATCTATTGTTCGGTCTAAGCTCAGGTAAAAAGGGTTCTTCAGACTATACAAAATTTCACTTGTAGTACAATGAAATACGATCAGGAATCGTATCAGTGAAATTAAGCAGCAGATTTATCCAACGGCACTAAAAGAATTGTTCTAATAATGTTGCCCTATCCAAACGATGTGAATGATTTGACCTTTCAAAATGTAAAACATATGAACAAGGCCATACTCGAGATAAGAAAATATCCTGCTTTAACTGGAGTCATCCGCCTATTCTCGGTTGCGGAAGTATTCCATCTCAACCCAGTTAGTAAGAATGGTCAGAGGCAGCTGTTAGTCTCCAACCCAAGTGAAATACGTCATCGTTTCGGTATGTTTTGCCTGAATCCGGCATACAGACATATGGAGTGGAGTAAAGAAGCCTTTGAAAAGATTTCTAAAAGACTAGACACTTATCTAGAACACGTACGTTTAGGTGCTGGGGATACTAAAACCAATATCTATTATGAAAAGATGATAGAGCTTGGAAAAGCTCAACATGAAAATGAAAATGAGTACGTAAATCCGGAAGAAGAAAATATTGAGTTTATCAATGCTGTGAAAACTCAAATGGAACTGCATTCTGATAAAGTGCTCGAGATTAAAGTAGATGACTCCCCAGATTGTTGCGATCATACACTCTATCTACGATTGAAAAAATACCTAGTGCGTTCTAAAGTGGACTCTGGATGTGGCTTGACATTGATCAATCACCTTCTGTGTCAACAGATTAATAATTCCCTGCTAGACTCCGAAAAGATGAACTTGGAACCTATAAGTGGCATTGGATTCGTGTCAGCAAATGGAACTTCGCTCAATGCCAGGGGGCGCTGGACAGGTGCCTTTGATATCGTAAGCACTATCGGGACTAATATAGTTTGCGTAAAGACTACTCTCATAGTAGTTGATGACCTTGCTGTCGACTGTTTGTTTGGGTCA
Organism: Aspidiotus rigidus; assembly: GCA_035079385.1. Classification (NCBI taxonomy): domain Eukaryota; kingdom Metazoa; phylum Arthropoda; class Insecta; order Hemiptera; family Diaspididae; genus Aspidiotus; species Aspidiotus rigidus. Next base: position 6,952,346 of record JAVHKY010000052.1, read on the forward strand.
AAACAGTTGATGGAAACCAAAGTTATAGCCTGTTTTGAAAAACAACTCGCTGTCTTCATGAATGCTACTCCACCCACACCGATAGCTCTAGAAGGAGCTAGGAAGGACCCTAACCAGATGTTTTTGGATATGTATGGTCCGTGAGGCAGTGAACCAACAGGCGTTGGGAAGAAAACACTCCAGAGGAATTGGAGATGGAGTGGATGAATCAATATTGGTAGACTGTTTTGAAATCATGTCGTCGGTAGCAAATGAATCCCAACAAATGGAACAGCGATATGTGCAAGGGCTTATGAAGCGATTTCCCAAAGCCTTTGCCGATGAAGTCGGCAACCTCAGAAAGTTCGAATATAAGTTAGAATTTGTGGAGGACCCGGATAAACTTCTTATACGCAACAAAGCCTTTACGTACAGTAAAGAAAAGCTAGATGCGGTACAGCTCATTGTGAATGAGTGGCTCCGGTAGGGAATAATAGAACGGTCAAACTCTTGCCATTATAATAATATCGTAGTGGTGAAAAGAAAATCTTTAGACGGAAAACCTCGTTGGAGAGTCTGTGCTGACTTCAGACTCTTAAACACCAAACTTAAAGATCCAACCAACCGCGTTGATAATATTGACACTTTTAGGAGTTATTTTCAGAACAAGAATATTTTCACAAGGCTAGACTTCCGAGATGCCTTTACCCAGTTATCCATCGCTCCAGAAAGTCGTAAGTTTACTGCGTTTGGGTTCCGTGGACAGTTATACCAATTCAAACGCATAGCATTTGGACTATCATGCTCCATGCAAGCTTTCATGGGGGCGGTCTCCAAACTGTTTCAAGGTCTAGACTATGTCATACAATACGTAGATGAGGTCATTATCTGCTCAGAAAATATACAAGAGCATAAGAAACGAGTTGAACATGTGCTATCCATCATAGAAGAAAGTGGTATGACCTTGAAACTCGAAAAATGCGAGTTTATAAGAACTGAGATTGCCTTTTTAGGCTATCTAGTATCTAGTGCGGGGATTAGGGCTGATCCCGAGAAAAGTATTCAACTAGCAAAGTGTCCTCGACCAACTAGGCCAAAGCATGTCCGCTCATTCTTGGGTGGTTGTCAATACTTTGCCAAATTCATACCTTGTTTTTCAGAATTTGCCAGTAAACTTACTCCGTTGACTAAAGCCTGCTTTGATAAACCTGGAGCAACATTTGTTTGGACGCAAGAGCATGAAGACGCGTTTAATGGCATCAAAGAAGGGCTCCGTAGACATGTATACAATCGACATGTGGACTCCAATAAACCAATTGATATTGTACTCAGCATGAGAGAACGCTCGTACACAGCAGTAATAATGCAACCCTATCGAGAGAAGGCCGATGATAAAGAAACTTATGAACCGCTGGCCTTTGTGGGCAAGATATTTAATGACCCTGAAACACGCTATCCACCACCAGAACTAGAATTTCACTCAATTTCAGACATATTGAAAAGGCACGCATATATGTTGTATGGTAAAAGGATTCGCGTGCACGTTCAGTATATGTGGCCGGAGCTGGCTACACTATGGACTTTTCTGAGTAAGAGGATGCAAAAGGCGACCCTTAGAATCCGTGAATTTGGTGCAGAGGTAATACCTATAGGGGCTAAGATGAAAAAAATGCTAACATATTTGGAAGAGTTTCCATTAGCACCAAATGAAAAACAAGTGCCTAAACTTGAGGTTGATACAGTCTCTGCAGATTACTTTGATGTTCATGTCTCCCCTACGCTTGAGGAGAGACTCAAAGACTTGAGGAAACATCAAGAGGAGGACCCTAAACTCCAAGTAGAAATGAAAGCTCATCCAAACCAGTTCTCGGTGAAAGGTGACTACATTTATAGAATTGGGAAAGATGGTCGCGCTAGAATCTATCTCCCACGTAATGTACAATGGCACGTACTTGACTACTATCATCGATGGTATGGCCACTGTGGAACGGCTAAGACGCTAGCTATTCTTAAGCGAATGTTTACATGGGTAAACATGGCCGAAATGACTTACAAGTATATTGCTAACTGCGAGATATGTGGCACAACAAAATGCCACTCCTTAAGAACAATGGGACCTGCCAAACATATTTTAATTGAAGAAATAAATCAAATGCTTTTTATTGACCATTACGGCCCATTAGTCACTGGTCGATATCGACATAAATATGTCTTAGTTATTATGGAAGGTTTGACTGAACATGTGAAAATAGTTCCTTGTCGAAGCCCTACAACCAAATCCGCAATAGCAGCCTTAGATGAGTACATAAAAGTTTTTGGTAAAAAGTTTAAAGTAAAAAATGTTCTTTCCGATAATGCGCCGTGCTTTACATCACCACAGTTTATAATGGCCATGGAGAAACGAAATATAGCAGCTTGTCGAACATCAGTATATTCTCCTCACGTAAACCTGGCAGAAAGAATAATGTCCAAAATTGGGGATTTGTTCAGAGCTTACATGGCAGAGAATAAGAAAAGAGCCCACAACCAATGGGTAAACGCTATTCATGATATTGAGTGCGTGATCAACCAAGTAGAACACGGGGCCACCTTGTCCATACCGTAGGAGGCTATGACAGGGGCGGCAGTTCCAGACGATATTCCAGAAATCCTGAGTTTACCACTCCAAAGCGTTGATCAGGAAAAACTACTAAATAAGATCAAATCTACACTCAAATCCCTTTATGATAAGAGAGTGGCCGGAGAAAAGAATCAACCCGTGCTAATGATAGGCGATAGGGTTCGAGTTAGAAAACATCCTAGGTCTTCAGCACCCGAAGGAGTAGCAAAGAAAATGATGCCGATTTGGTCCAAGCCCTATAAAATTTCCAACGTGACTATGGAAAACAGGTTTGAATTGCGGTCAGAATCAGACCCCACAAAAGTCATCTACCAGAATCGCAAGAATATCAAAAAGTTACCTGATGCAGCTCAACCTACCCCGCACCAGAAACGTTACATTGCCTGGAGAAAAGAAATCATTGAGGAATCCAAGAAATATATCGAAATGAAGAAACAGGAATATCGAAATCATATGACTATTCTAAACTACCATCCTCAGTTGATCCTCTAGAGAATGATCCTGTGAACGAAATTGTTAAGAAAGAAGATCCCTATATGAAGGCCTCTTTAAAGAAAGACCCGGCCAGACCTTGGGTGCCGACAGAAACCAAAGTAGTTGATGAAAACGTGTCTGAATCTGTTTCAGATAAATTGGAACTGCGATCATCTGACACCTCTGTGGCAAAGGAGACGCCGCTGAAAAAGCCATCTACAAATACAAAAAAGGCAAAACAACAAGTTCCGCAAGCACCACTTACCAATGAGACTTCAGACTCTAGAATGCATTATAACCTACGACTAAGAAAAGAGATTAAATACTCACAATACGTTGATATTGAAGATGCGCAACTCATACATACAGCCCTTCAAGATTACTGGTCGAAAAAAGAATACTGTGCCTATTGGCTTGAAGAGAATACAGCCAACACCTACACACGCATTACGCCTATGTGTAGGTATGTAGGGGACAGAGTAATTATTCATACTGATGCCGCCACCAGAGCAAACGGGAAGCCAAACGCGGACTCAGCCATAGGCATCTTCTTTGCCCCTAGTTCCCCATTCAACACGGCGGAGAGAATTTTGGATCCGAGAAAATACGTCCTGAATGGACCCATCAGAAATAATGTGGCGGAGATCGTTGCAGTCATTCGGGCCCGAGAAATAGCGAGAAAAAACACTATGAGAACAGTAGAAATAAGGACGGACTCCGAATGGCTAGTCAGCTATTTTTCTACTTATCGAAGGAAGAGACTGCATGAAAGCTGGAAAAAGCCCGACTATTCCGGCGACATGGATCTGAAGGTCCTATTGAAATTAGAAGAGGCTGCCGCAGAAATCGAATCTATATCCTTCGCCCACACCAGAGGCCATCGCAATGACCTCGGCAATTTGGAAGCTGACAAAATGGCTAAGACCATCCTTGGCCTCTTAATTGAGAAGAAACCAAACCCAAACATTGATCATACCGTTTGCCGTCACAAGAAGCGTCAGAAAGCCATTGATAATATGATCAAGGATGGCTGTAGAATCGATAGGAAGAGGTTAAACTATTTTGCGACAGTTATAAGTGGGATGCAAGAGCATGAGCTTGAGAGGTTTGCCCAGTTGTTAGTGGCGAGCGTGTGCACAACAGATTCTTTTCCTTTCCCAACCGATGACCCTACAATGAAAAAACTTTCCGAAAAATTTCCGCACCTCTCACATGTCTGTCAGAAACCTCTGTAAACCTCAATAATTTGTGTCTTATTTCCTTGTTCCACAAATATTTCTACTCATCCTCTCTATTTTTTATTGTATTTCGTCTAAGAAACTGTATCGTTTTGTTTATCCAGAGATTGCTGCAGCCGTCATCAAGAAGTAAAGTTTGGTTCCCTAAATATGAAGAATGAATTTTCATTTTGATATCATAAGCAGATATTTATATTTCTTTTTATTTATTTTCGTTTCATTGTATTTGTTTCATTAAATTTAAACATATAATAGAGGTAAGTTTTCGCGAGAACATTAATAAATTTCCAGGCTTATTTTTTCCTATCATCAAGATGTAACCTAATTCAGACTTCGGAAACTCATATTTGATAACGTAAGCGTCGCTGGCGCAACAGTCTTTCTATAGTTTTCTTTTTCATAAGCCTGCGTTATAGTTTTTTTTTGTAAGAAACTATCTATCGTTTTTTAGTATAAGTATGTCAATGAGGGAAACGCACTTCCTGCAAAACTTTTTCTCTCTTCCCCTTTTGGCCTGATGGAGCCACTCGTCTGCGTCTCCCTGCATTATCGCATTTGTCCGGAAGTTTGTTTCCATTTGACCTTGGTCAAATTGGAAAGAAACTTAGGGGGCGAGATATGATAATACAAAGAGACGTAGACGTAGTGAAGCGCGAATTTTTTTTTTTTCTTCTCTCTTTCCTTTTTTCTTTTTCTCTCTCTTCTCTTTCCTAAATTCTTTCGTCACTGTTCCTCCCTCTAAATTCTTTCCTTTTCCTCTCCCCCTCTTCCTCCCGCTCGTTGTGTTGCACGCACGACGGGTTTATCGTAGCGCCGGCGCTTCACTTCATTGAAAGCACTCGATAAGGAACGTGCCTTTTTCTATTGTTTTCTTTTTTCCTCTCGTTTAAATAAATATTCGTTCGAATAAACCTCGTTTTCTCGTATGTTTACCTTTGAATTACTACTGAGCCGGGGATATATTGCTGAGCTCACCGTATAGTTTCTACACCCCATTGGTGGGACAAAGTGATTTTCGGGGTTGCTCAAGACTTCTGCAGAACTGTTGGGTGTACGTTGCCGACTGTCCTACACGATCTGAAGAAACCAACCACATCGGTTATCGCTATACGAGGTATTTCGGTTAGTGAATCGTTATAGGTAGGTAACGTATACTCAACGCTCGGGAATTCTCGAGCCAAAGAGAACCCTCTTTTTTTTTTTTCATCACTTTCGGCCTGTTAAGGAATGGCGTGATCTAGATTAAAATCTTGGGGGAGGAAGGGGGACTATGGAGTCGAGCTTGGCTTATTCTTTGACATGGAAAGTGTGAGTGTGGTGTGAATGTGAGTGTGAAGTGATCTCTCTCTGATCACTTGTTTGTCTCGGCCCCGGAGTGAACTCTAGGTAGGATCCTTTCTCCACTTCCCTGAGCTAAGTAGTCTCTAACCCCGTGTCTTAGACTTGAGCTAGTCAGGGACCCACTCCTAGCCCGTAGTTAGTGTTCCATCTGACGCTTAGCGATCTTTTGATCTTCTGGCTGTGGAGAACAGGTGAGGTAGTTAGGATACTCCCCTATCTATTTTGAAATTGTTTTTTTCACATCCTTCTCAGGGCATCGGCAGAGTAACGCGACCACGGGCTAATTATGATTATGTTATTGGATCTATAATATGATGACGGTTTGCACGCTGGGGTATGTGGTATCCTGCACTGTCTCATACCCTTGTATCGTCACAATCACATTTCAATTGTTATTCTTTCACAATTTACAGCGTAATTGTTTGGGTCCTCCTTCCTTCGCCAATGTGATCCAAAGTTTGTTATGTTGATAAATCTTTATTCATAGAAGCAATTCTGAATTGCGGGTCCGAACATAACCTTGTTAAGGTGCCTAGAAGATTCAACAAGTCTGTGAATCTTGAAATGTTGAGATGTTTCCAAGAGAGTGAACATTTTAAATCTCTTTTCGCCAAATTGGAGATTGGAAGAAGTCTGATAATGGATCTCTGCTGTAAATCTCGATCTGAAGGAGGGTGCTAATGACATTAGTTTGTAATGTGTGTAAGCGATTACTTGATCCCTGAACAATTTGGCGCAAAAACGCGTTGCCTGCAACGCGTGTCACTAGCAATGCGTATCAAGTGTTTGCAAAAAGAGTAAATTTTTTTTAATGGCCTAGCAACGCGCTTTTGCGCCAAGTCGTTCAGGGATCAAGTAATTGCTCGCACACAGCACCAATATAAAAGTTAGTCTTTGAAGCGCGTTCCTAAAACACCCGTACCCTCTAAGTAGTAGGAGACTCTCTTCTTTAGAAAAGAGTCTTTGTGAATCGTGGTGTAGTACTCACAAAGTCAATAAGTTCAGTGACCTGACAGTGGAAAGTGGTTTTTTCAATCCATGTCATTTTGTGTCGAACCATTTCAGTAAAAAATATTTTCTAGTGGTAGACAAATACAATGGTATATGCAAAGCCACTTTTCATGTAGTAAATGCAGCCGTTCTAAATAATATCATAGATTTCTACACCAGAATCTTCGGGTTCATTGTTAAGCTGAGTCATGACTATATAGAAAGAAGCGTGCTCACCGGCATCACTCGCATTATGTCAGCCGGGACATCACCTGCAATCAATAATGTCGTTTCCTATCTGTTTATGGAGAAAGAACAATAATTCATCCACCATTATGAAATTTTTGATTCGGAATTCTCCGAGTTAATGTCAAGAGATGTTAACTCTTCAATTCAGAATATGGAACGTGAAGCGTTAGTCTACTATAACAGTTAGACAACATTTGGAAGAAAGATACTCAACACTTGAAGTGTCATGAATTTCTTGGAAGAAAGAATTGTGAAATTTTATTGGGTCTCGTTGGTTGTTGTTGAAATTAGGAAAAACGTACAAGAAATCTTTAGTGCAACATGTTCATTTGTGATGAGGAGGTTTGAGTTCCAGCTGTGGAATTTAATGTTAGAAATTAAGAAAATTTTTAGATGACTCCGAGAATTTGAAAAACAAAAAGCTTTCAAATACCGATCCTCTGCTATATTACTACCTTCAGCATGGTTATCTCTACAGTTTGTAAAATCCTTGAAATAGTATGTAATGATAGTCTATATCATGAATTGATGAATGAATGCACACTTGAGCATTTTATTTTTAAGAAGTTATGCTCTATTCAGCCAGGTTTTGTCCGGTATCTCAAAACAGGGTAGATCAAATCAGCCGTTATTATAAACAATACAATTTGAGTCCATTTTGGGGTGGCCAAGGAATTATCATAGAATTGAAAGTTGATCAAACTTTAGAGGTAGCCAGCTATTAATCAAATTTTAGAAAATAATTATATTCAAGGTCTCGTCGATTTGTAAATTCTGTAAACCCAGGCAATATGAAGTACATATCATAGTTTTTATATAATTTGTAGAATTTGTTCAATTTTCTTTTTCTTAAGCAATGGATATTATTGGGGTGGAAGTTCCTTTTGTAATTTTAGTATAAATATTTTGTTGATTGTATAATAGTAAATAAAATTTCTACAATGATTATTTATTGTTGTAACAGATCACACAATACATTAGTGAAGGTTGCAGAGACAGCGTGGAGTCTTTAAGTTTTCAAATGACACTTGTACAGATTTTTCTATTTCTCTCTCTACAGCTGGTGAACCAAAGAGAGAAGAAAAGTAAAATACACGTGTGAAAAGACACACGTTGAAACACAGAAGAGAAGGTATGCACATCAATATGTAGATGTGGAGGAACCACACTTCCTTGCAAAGGTAACCAGAAAAACACTCACGCAATCGCGTGGTAGTACACGACTTTTCTTCCCACAATGCAAAAAACATTGAGAGAGTCACTCCCTCTCTTTAAATTAAATACCAATGACCTGTCAATCATGTCAAACATTTGTAGAATAAACAATAAAACTCAGTTTATAAATTCTATCACTACGATGTCACATCAACAGATAACAGAGTAAAAATACCTATAATCCAATAAGGAAACCTGAATTTTGTTATAATTTAGGCTAAGAGTCATCTAAAACCTACAAAACGTCTCCAGAAAAACCACTCCCCCTCCCCCTGTCAAACTGCTACGAGGCTATAACAGTTGTTTCTAATAAAAAAGAGCTCTACAATCATTTTAACAGGGAACCTGTTCTATGGGGGGCTTTTTCAGAAATTTGCCGTGCGCCGTCCGCCGTCCGGCAAAAAACTTGGAAAAATTTCAACTCTCGAGCCATTTATGATAGGAGAGGGACTTGGAAAAAAACGACGGCTTCCTTAACGAAGTTAAACGAGGAACGCAGGGAACCTGTTTTATGAGTCAAATAGGATTTGGTATTGAAAATTCAAGGAAGCCTAGACCTAGATAAAGCTAGTATAAAGAAGGCCTAGACGTAAAATAAGCCTAGTATAATGTAGTTTGAAAGTCCAAGTTTTTCTCAAATCTCGGGCTATTTACGATAGGAGGGAGACTTGGGAAAATTTGTCCCCTATCATATATAGCTCGAGAGTCAAAAGTTTTCCAAGTCCCTCTTCTATCATATATAGCTTCAGAGTCGAATTTTTCTAAGTCCCTCTCCTATCATTATATGGCGCGAGAGTCGAATTTTTTCTAAGTCCCCCCTCCTATCATCTATAGCTCGAGGGTCGAAATTTTTCTAAGTTTTTCGCTGGACGGCGCACGGCAGATTTCTCAAATAGCCCCCCATAAAACAGGTTCCGTGTTAAAATTTCGACTCTCGAGTCATATATGATAGGGGGGGGGGGGGGGACTTGGAAAAATGTCGACTCTCGAGCCATATATGATAGGGGGGTCTTGGAAAAATGTCGACTCTCAAGCTATATATGATAGGAGGGGGACTTTCGAAAAGGGGGTTTTCAAATGTACAAATCTACTTTATTAGTTGCTTTTACAAAAGTACTTTCGGGTGTTATCCCATCATCAGTTGTGTCGCAACTGGAGAACAAGGCCTTAACCATGAGTTTTTATAGTATAACACTGTGATCTTATTGGCTATAACAATGCTGTGTTGTGATTGGTTCACTTCTTAGAAACTTATTCTTACAATAATATGATATTGTGTTCTTATTGGCTAAAACATACTGCTTCGTGATTGGTTCACTATCGAGCTATATATGAGATGAGAGGGACTTGGAAAAATTTCAACTCTCGAGCTATCATATATAGCTCGAGATTCGAGAAAAATTTAGACTCTCCAACTATATCATACTAGGCTTATAGTAGGTCTACGCCTTCTTTATACTAGCTTTATCTACGTCCAGGCTTTCTTGAATTTTCAATACCGAATCCCATTTCATTCATAAGACAGGTTCCCTGCGTTCCTCGTTTAACTTCGTTAAGGAAGCCGTCGTTTTTTCCCATACGTTATTCTTAGCATATTATTAGTCTAGTATGCTGTATATTAGGATGAGTGGTTCAATTCTTCATCACTTCCGATTCCTGGCATCTCTTAAAGCTATCTCCAGCTGCTATTCCTCTCGTGCACTCATAAATTGCCTTCACGCTATCATATCACCATTTTCTATGCACACTCCACCCCAAAATTCTTCATCTGGGAATCCAGCTACAACGAGATCCCGAAAAACTAAAAAAATCGATGTCGAAACGAAAGAAGCAACCAATCACCCAATAGTCAACCCCTCATTCCTTCCCTCATGCTTCAACCATTCCAAACGTATTAACAAAATACCTCACTTTTCTAGCTAGAAAATTCAGTAAAAATATATAGCACCCAAGCCTGGTTTACTCGTTAGTCTAACCTCAAATCTCACTCAAAAAAGCCAGTCCAAATTGAAAATAATCTTTCCATCTCCTGAGACACCTCAAATCAACTATGAACCACTATTAATTATGTACTCATACATGAAAAAATGACAAATAAATCAATTATTAATTAAGAGTGAAATCACCCAGGTAGTCTCGCATCAGCATACTTGATGAAGATTAAAAAATTGTACTTAATCATTCAAACTCAAGGTTTTCACTATCGAGTATGAACAACCCGCCATTGCCACTATCCGTTCAAAAATAAATTTAACAAAACAGATAAAATTTGACAAAACAAAATTCAACGCTCTAGGGGCTGTGGGAAGCGAGATACAAGTGTACTAAATTTGAATGAAATATCATCGGAAATAAAATCCAATGAACCCTTGGTAAAGAATGGACAAAGAATGAACCTGTCGAATGATGAAAGGTTCTTTATCACAATACACGTACTGATAACGAAAGTGGTAAACCTATAGGAAAATCCGCTTCTCCTAACGTAAGCAGCTACTCGCAGCTATTTGTAAGAAGCTACTCGTAATAGTGAAAAATTTTTCAAAAAAAGTGAAAATTTCTCGAGAACTACTCATCCGATCCTCAAAAAAAATGCAGGTGCACATCTTCAAATATAATACTACAATATGGCCGAGTTACAAAAAAATCCATCGGGTAGTTTCGGAGGAGTTACGCGGACAAAAAGGTACTCGAAATACTGCAAAATTTCTCAACAAATTCAATATTTCTCGAGAACTACTCATCCGATTTTCAAAAAAATTGCAGGTGCACAACTGCACATCTTCAGATATACTACTACAATATGGCTAAGTTACAAAAAAATCCATCGGGTAGTTTCGGAGGAGTTCCGCGGACAAAAAAATCTTATATATATAAGGAAACCTGAAATTTTTTTATGCTAGTTGTGTTCTAGGACCCCTAAAACGTCGAGAAAGTTCATGACCCACTCCCCCTGTTGACCTTGCTACGGGTGTAATACCTCACTTTTCTAGTTAGAAAAGTTGGTAAAACACAAAGGTAGGGATACAGTATATCAATTTTGGCAAGAAAACAGTGAGTCAGGTTTTCCAGATCTCATACCATCGGTTCTAGTACTGATAAAATGTGAGCCAGATTTTTACTAAGGTACACACTAAAATATTTTCACAGAGGAGGGATACAGTATTATCATTTTTGGGAAGGTAGGTACTCGGATCTTACACACACAACGAGCAAGACGCTCGCCTCATTTTCATTGATTTGTGAGCCAGGTTTTCTGGATCTATTACCACAATATTTGTTTAATCAGTCTCTCAGATGAAATGCGACCCTGGAACTTATTCGCAGCTGAAAAATTGGTTCTTGAACCCATTTTACATACTTTGAGGCTTCCAAAAAAAAAAATGTGTATCTGCATCACACTAATAAACTACTCACTACTTGTAGCAGAACACAAAACCAAAGATTTGAAGTTTTGGCTTTGCAGACCATCTCATATAATGTGAACATACATTTGATCTAACAAACAAGCTACCTTCCTACATGATGTTGAAAAGAGTGCGCTGCTGAATAAATTGGAGTACACCAAAACTGTTCACCATGTTACAGACAATAAATTTCAAGTATCAAACAATCCCCTTCTAATGACTCAATTATAACACGTTTTCTACCATACTTATTGATGCAATGTCACAGTTATTGAAAGCTTTGAATATATATTAAAATTAGTTATGATCTGATGATGAACCAGCACCGCAGGTTTGAAACTGGTCATTGTGCACGTCTGTAATATTTTTGTTATCAATGTTACTCACATTTTGTTGCACAATTTTGTCATTGGAGCTACTAACGATCCTTTGTGTACACACGACACTCTCATCCTCAATCCCTAATCAAAGCTAAGCTATAGTCTGGAAGCCCATAAAGTAAGACCATCGATGGTTTACTGCTTCTCCAATGCGTTAGTCACGAGTCACGCATAGATTACAACATGAGAAACTTTGCATTGGCATTTGTAACAACTCAATTAATGAATAAATGAGAAATGGTTCAATAAAGAAAATTTTTTTAATTTGCGGATCCGTAACTAATAAACGTTTGCTCAACAGTTCTCTGCTTGTTAATTGTGAAAACTTAAACCACACTACTGAACAGCTATCCTGTTACAAAGATTCTGTTACATGATTCTTAGAAACTCTTCAACGCTGAATACGAATCCGTTGTCCGTTTTTTGCTAGCACGTCACAATTTTTACGATAAATGTTCACGTAATCATAACAAATATTCCCGTGCACTTGCCGCGCGCTGTCGCGGTATGTAACAAACGTTTTCGATAGCGACGCTGCTATCGTGGATGTGTTTTGCGACAACGTGCGGCAAGTAGACGAGAATATTTGTTACAATTAAGTGAATATTTATCGTGATTACTAAAAACTGTGACGTGCTAGCAAAAAACAGACAACGGATTTGTGTTCAGCGTTGAAAAGTATCTAAGAATCACGTAATAGAATCTTTGTAACAGGATAGCTGTTCAGTAGTGCTATTCGAGTTTGTTATCTCTCTTTGTGTTCAACAATGAAGACAAAGAAAGTAATATTGCCTGTGAATGAAAACCCCTCGTCAAGCTCAGAATTGGAAAACAAAAAAGATGACCATGTCTCGGATCCGGAATCAATATATTCTGGGAGAAGAAGAAAATCAATTTCAAGCAACAACATTTACATGGGCTCAACTAGCTCTAGCTGTGCAAGCAGCTCTGAAGGCTGTTGGAAATTCAACTCTATTAAATCTACCGATTTTTCTAATTTCTCTATATGTACATTCAGAGAAAAAGAAAAATTAACATCTTGAAAGAACTACAAAATGTGGCGCAAAATGATTGATCTGGACTTATAAAGTCACAGAGAAGAGATATTCAACTCTTGGTTAATTTTAAAGACAAAAAACGCATATATTTGCCACATTAGCGCTGCAATCGCCATCATATATCACCACTACTACTACACATGAACGGATATTATTCACTACTACGCTGAAATATATTTGGAATGCTGCAAACACTGCCGCTGCAGCGCACTTATTAGCGACACAAAGCTCACGTGGCAAATATATACGTTTTTTTCCCTTAATTTTTGCATTGAAGTTAGCCATCTCTTCTCTGCAAAGTCATGATCAGAGCGAGTGCATCAAATGGGAAGATGGGGACCCAGCGTAGGACAGAAAGAAAAGAAGGACAATGAAAGCCTCAAGCACAAGAATATTTAAACGCATCTGTCTCTCAGAATATACAAGTGAACATCAGCAGCTCCATCTGCGTATGTTGCACTCAAAGTGATAACTTCCCAACATGGTGAAAACAAAACATACAATACTATGGATTTGTACAACAGGTTTAGTAACTTACAATTCAAGAAAGGTTTTAATCAACTATGGTATATAAACAATTTTGATCAATTAATAGTAACAGATTTCCGAGAAAGAGAAATAAATTTAGACAATGCGTTCCTTTGTATTGCCTCCTTAAACAAAATTGAGGTAATCAAGGATATACAGTCTCCTTTGTACCTTCTATACAACAATGAGCGTGCAACTGAAGGAAAATTGTACCCTCAATTTTGAAAAACAACAGTTCTTGAACCTTTGCCTAAAATTATTGTGAAGCAATCCCATTTTCAAGGTAAGTCTAATACTAACTCGGAGAAACAAATTAAACCTTTATACGATTATTTGTATTTATCAAATACTAACACATCAACCTATTATCTTTGTCAGTTGTCTGTTACCAACTCAAACAATTCTTCTGATCATACAAATACAAACAATCTTTTCCTACAATTGCCTACTAACGCATCAACCAATTGTCACATAGCGTATTGTTCAATCTTATCCGCTCCTGTTTGAGTAGGATTTGAAAAATTTGAACATATCAAAAATAATACAAATATTGGATACATTCTGGTAACTATACAAATGCCAGTAAATACGTCTAACGCTCAAATTATTTCAATTTCAGAACCGCACAATGTACACTGTTGTCAACCTAATAAAGAGAAACCCTTTGTTCCTACTCTGAAATAAATACCAACACAAATCACCAAATAAACAAACCAACAATAACACATTTGACACACGACCTAGCAAAAAATTCAAACCCGATAGTTTTTATCATCCAAGTTCCTCTGGTTCAGATGGGCGATATTATAAGAATTCAATTCTAGTCATCCCTGGCAAGAGGCCATTCTACACCAACAACCAACATACAAAAATTTGACGAACGACACCAAAGGAATGGCAAAAAGTGCAATGTCGCACATGCGGGCAATATTGGCACAATGAATCAGTTTTACCGCATCCAGATAAACAGTGCTACTGATGTTTTAACTATGGACACACTGGAGGGGTTTCTCCCTTTGAAAAGAACAATACGAGTAAGTCAAATAGTAATTCTATACATAGATAAGATTTCATTCAAGACATAGTTTTTGCTATCAATTTGGCCTCAAATGCCAACAGCACAAATGATCATTTCTCTTTAATCCCTTATTCAAAAATACACAACCAAAAGACATTTATTTTAACTTATCAGGCAAGACGATAACTGCCCAGGCAGTAGGTGTCGCTGTCGGTAAGTTACCCGTTTTACTTAAATGGAGGAATGTAGAAACAATTGTTGTGTTGAATAACGTTTATTATGCACCAAATACAAATGCGTTCAATATACAGTTTAATTCAACCATCACTCTTAACACGAAATCTGGCTCTATTTTTGACAGGAAAATGACTCCAAAGATTGCCGGATTAGAAGTGCCAGGTATTAATTATTATTTATACGGCAAAACGTTCAATTTGAAGAATTTACAATCTCCAACCACAGAAGTGACTGACAATAATTCAGGTAAACTAAAATATAACATTTCAAAAATATACAATGTAGAATTTGATCCTCTAGTCTCTGTGCAACGTTTACCCATGAATATAAGATTTAACAAAGTAGATAAAGGAAAGAAGAGTGTACCTATTGATTATGAGAACATGGCTGATTCTAATTCACCTTATGAAATCACAGCTCATGATTCACATTTAAATAGGAAACAAAAAAGACTATTGTCTAATCAGTTAGATACACAAATTGAAATGAGCAAATTATTGAGATAATTGCTGCGCTATTTGCGCTCTTACAAAATTCACTCGTAATAAATTTGAGGAGACGCGTGAACAAGCTACTAGAGTAGGTCAGATTGTTCATGCTAACCTTGTAGGACCTATTACGCCAAAAACAGTTCATTCCGAAAATAGATTTATTTTAGTTGCAATAGATGATTATTCGCAATATCGTCAGACATTTGTCATGAACTCAAAAGGTGTAATGTACAAAATGATGGATGTGGCACACCGCAAAATTCAATTACATTTTCCCGGATCTGGTCAATTTGAAAAGGTCAGAAGTGGCAAAGGAGGGGAATTTGACTCCCACCAGTATACAGGTCTGTCATGAAAAATATGGTGCAAAACCACAGTACGCTAAAGCCGACGAACATGATCATTCTGGCACTTTTGGACAACAAATAAGAATATTAGAAGACCTTCTACAGGCGCTGCTTTATGCCTCTGGCTTTCCACCGACACCGGTTCAGCTGACTGTAGAATCGTTTCTTGCCTTTACTACTTAGATGGGCTGGCCTATGGAAAAATAGACATTGACTCGGCTTTCTCGAATGGCTCTATCGATAGAGAAAAATATATTGGAATCCCACTTGGTTTTGAAGAAGATTACAAGACCCAAGTTGGTAAATTGAATCGTATACTCCACGGGCTAGCAATAGCTCCAATGCGATGGAATATCACTATCTCAGGGCTTTTAAAGAACGATGGTTTCCAAAACTCCCCGAGAGAACAATGTGTATTCAGAAAAGCGAACGACCACATTACTATCTTATGTTTAGTTTACTTCCACGGTATCATAGTAACTTCTAATTCCCAAAAAGGAATTGATGAAACCCCTTGCTACGACAGAAACTAAACTTACAGTAAAAAGATTAGGTTTTCCGTCAAAATTTATTGGCATCCAAATCGAACAATTAACCGGTCACTTCATCTTACTCCATCAAAACGATCATGTCGAATCTATTCTAAAAGAATATAGGTACATATTATGATCACTTTTTCTATCCAATCACTCCGATGATGGAATTTCGAAATCATCATATCACCAAAAGCGCAAAGTATCCAACACATCCTTATTGAACCTTAATCGGCTCACTACTCTAGTTGGCAAATACTACTAAGTTAGATACATCTTTCTTTAGGATACTTCTTTCGTCACCAAATAAATCCACGACCGATCGATAGTAAATTATTGTCTCATCTTCCTTGTCTGGCGGTTTGATAAACAAACGAAATAAAGAAGCAAAAATTCCTATTGAATTATTCGCTGACGCCGATTATGCAACGGACAAGTCTCGAGCATCGACGTCAGGCTACTTATTAATACGGTATTGTGGATCCACAATTTACTGGGCGTCTCGATTACAGTCCTCCATTGCGGACAGCTCTGCAGAAGCAGAATTACGTTTTCTAACTAAAGGGGTACACGATTCGCTCTTTCTCGTCCGTCTTCAAGAAGGTCTCTTACAAAAATCCGAACTACCAATTATAGTGTGCGAGGATAATCAAGCCACATATCGTCAATGTGTAGGGAATGCGTCGGCTAGCAGATTAAGACACCTAGAAACGATATACTTTAAAGTAAACGAATATGTCCGAAACGGAATCGTCAAATTAATTTTAGTTGGCTCCAATCAACAGCTAGCCGACATATCATTAACTAAGCCCCTACCACAAGGTGATTTCAAACGATTGAAAAATCAATTGTTACACGACCATGAATAATAATATTCGATTATCGTATGTCGTTATTTGTTGCAGATATTTCAAAAATTTGTATTACCGTACCGTTCAGCAAACCACAAAAGATTCCCATTTTTTTACGACATTCTCAGTTTCTACTCTACTTATTGACAACTAATATTCTAGTTATTCGTACTTACTACAAATTCGTGATTCTAATTTCGTTTACTCTCCTTTCCTTATCGTTTAAGCAACTCGAAGAGATTATTATTTTAAACCTACGAATAAATAATTAGCATTTCAATTCGTTCTTCTCTCTTCTATTCGTACTTCTATAGTAATTCGTTTACACGTCGCATAATGAAACCAATGTGATTGAAAACTTGTTCATTATTCTATATTATACTATTTGTAAATCCAATTTTTTTTTGTCTCTTCATCTATCGATACAAGAAACAAATGCGATAATTTCCAGTGATAAATCTAATTTTTTTTCAATAATAGACTTTACTTTGTTCACGTCTTGATTCGCATGTGTCTCCGTCTGTGGAAACTTCGCGTTTCCTAAATAGGCACTTGATATCATTTCTTTGCACATGATGAATTTATTCCAGGGTACTACATATTTGCAACAGGCAAATATCCCGAACACAATAAACGATACCAGTGATATACGCATCGAACAGTGAGTAAAAGCTAATTTGTATCGCAGACTTGTCTCTTTCCAATAGCACTTTCCTCGAACTCTCCTTTACAGTGGTTAAGTAACGTCTCAATATGAAGGAAAACCCAGTTTCCTTTCTCGCTCAGTGGTTGAGTATCAACTCAGTATGAAAAAAAAGTCTATCTTGGTGGTCGAGTAACCTCTCAGTATGAAGAAACACCACCATTCCTCCTTTTACTTAGGTCGTCTCAGTATGACTTTACCCTCATAGAATGGTTACTGCAAAAGTATAAGAATTTTGTTTTCTTCAGATAATAGTTATAGTTAGGGGGTGTTATCGGGAGCTACTAGCGCTCCCGTGTACACACACGACACTCTCACCCTCAATCCTCAATCGAAGCTATAGTCTGGAAGCCCGTAAAGCAAGACCACCAATGGTTTGCTGCTTCTCCAGTGCGTTAGTCACACACACACTACAGCAGAGAAACTTTGTATTTGCATTCGCAACCCGTACAATAAATTTATCATACTTACATTTTATAATTAAAATCATCAGTTTGTTGATATAAATCAAGTTCTTGAGTCGTGATATCAATTTCATTTTTGTTTGTATCAAGTTGGACAAGGAGTGTTTCTCTTTGCAGATGCAAGAAAGGTAAATTGAACCAATTATACAAGAACTTTAAACCAAATCCATTTGACATTGAACTCTCAGCATATCGAACTGGGAATTTTCTGAAAAAAGAAATTTAAAAAAATGATAAAACACAAAAATATTATTGGGAATAGTAGATTTCTACACACGTTGGAAAACTAAGCGATTGCCGATGAGTTGCGAGTGTTGCAGCGAGTCACAGTCGCTTACTTTT
The DNA here is from genome assembly GCA_035079385.1 of Aspidiotus rigidus. NCBI lineage: Eukaryota > Metazoa > Arthropoda > Insecta > Hemiptera > Diaspididae > Aspidiotus > Aspidiotus rigidus. The sequence goes on from JAVHKY010000052.1 coordinate 6,970,808, forward strand.
CCAATGTGGATAGAACGCTATTTTTTCTAATACGTGCGAGAAAGCGAAATAATGAAGAAATGAAATCAGAAACAGTGAGGAAATGAGATTTTTCCCCCACTGTGAAAGCGAAACAGTGAAGAAATGAAATTAGAAACAGTGAAGAAATGAGATTTTTCCCACTGTTCCGAAGCGCGTTTAATAGCGTGACGCGCACAGTGGGACAAATCCATCTTCTAGCGTGCCAAAAATAGGAAAAAGTGATAGTGCCATAATAAAGGGTTAGTCTGGTAGAACGTTTGTGAATACATTGAAAAACTCGAATCGGCGCCGCTCATCGCTAGGGTGACGGCAGAACCGGTTTCAGAATGACGAGAAATGATGGTGATGACAAAACAGCTGTTCGACAGAAACATCGTACCAAGTGAAACGCACATGGTTTACTCCTGTTCTGTACTACTATTCGCATGATGCTGATTATTTCCGTGATTGTGGATATATTTTCAAGTTCCAAATCCATTTTTGGTTTGTTCCCTCCATAAAAACGTAAGTACAGTGCATAATTATGTATGAAATATTAAATTAGTGCGGTAGTACCAAGTATTATTGGAGTAGTACTTTTTAGCGGGACGAGCGGAGGTTAACCTACTGGTGCAATTTGTTGCTCAAGATGTCCTCTAAACGGAACGCCATCATTTTTTGTCATCTATTGTCCCCTGCCCATGTTACGGCGCCCTGAAACACGAAAAACGTGCTTCATTTTCTACATGTTTTTGCTCATTATGCAAGCATTTTTCTCAGTTAGTCCAAAGTTTTTCGTCTCAGTCTTGATTTTTGATTTCAAAATGATAGAATGAATTGCGTGGTGTAATTTACAAGCACAAAGAATAGACGCTACCAATCTGATGCTTCCTCTTGAATCTACCAAGTCTGTATAATTCATGTTGGCGCTAGAATATGGATTCGTCCCACTGTGCAACATGAGTTATGCGGACTTGGTAGACTCAAGAGGAAGCATCAGATTGGTAGCGTCTATTCTTTGTGCTTGTAAATTACACCACGCAATTCATTCTATCATTTTGAAATCAAAAATCAAGACTGAGACGAAAAACTTTGGACCAACTGACAAAAATGCTTGCATAATGAGCAAAAACATGTAGAAAATGAAGCACGTTTTTCGTGTTTCAGGGCGCCGTAACATGGGCAGGGGACAATAAATGACAAAAAATGAGGGCGTTCCGTTTAGAGGACATCTTGAGCAACAAATTGCACCAGTAGGTTAACCTCCGCTCGTCCCCGCTAAAAAGTACTACTCCAATAATACTTGGTACTACCGCACTAATTTAATATCATACATAATTATGCACTGTACTTACGTTTTTATGGAGGGAACAAACCAAAAATGGATTTGGAACTTGAAAATATATCCACAATCACGGAAATAATCAGCATCATGCGAATAGTAGTACAGAACAGGAGTAAACCATGTGCGTTTCACTTGGTACGATGTTTCTGTCAAACAGCTGTTTTGTCATCACCATCATTTCTCGTCATTCTGAAACCGGTTCTGCCGTCACCCTAGCGATGAGCGGCGCCGATTCGAGTTTTTCAATGTATTCACAAACGTTCTACCAGACTAACCCTTTATTATGGCACCATCACTTTTTCCTATTTTTGGCACGCTAGAAGATGGATTTGTCCCACTGTGATGACGCACGGTAGGGCAATCACCAGTTTTTCCAACCCTTTTCACTTAAGAAAGAGCGCGCATTCGCAGCACGTATTAGGAGAAATATATTTTTTCGGCAGAGCCGAATAAATAAAGATCATGTTTTGTATCTACTAGAAAGGGACCTCATTTAAATTATACGGCCACGTCCGCTCTGTGATGAAATCATGACCTAGTTTGTGAATTTTTCTCATAGAGGCATACCCGTTCTTGGACTAACACAGATAGCTCACGAGAGGCTCACTCGCTCTGTTCGTTCACCCTTGTTCTTGGATTAATATAGGTGTGGTGAACTCCAAGATGAACTATCTAGCTCGCATATGGATGTAAACATTTATTCTCGGCGTACTATTGGCATTCATAAAACCAGGCCTAACATAAGCCTAATGTACAGCAGTATAAAATTCTATACTCAACTTTTTATAGATTAGGAGGATGAGGGGAGGTGGATCAAACACGCGAATTTCAGAATCGGACTCGAGGTCACAGTTCATGACGTCATGGTTGGAGGGGAGGGGGGAGGTCATTCATGGTTGATGGTGTTACCAGCTGATGACTTCATAGTTTGTCATAGAGGAAGAGAAAGGATACAGTATACAGGATTATTAAGGCAGACCCAGTATAAAGCTAGGATAAGAGAGGCTCGGACCAAGTATCAGAAGGAGCACTTGCAAACGGAGAAAGGGTTATCTGCATGCACGCGGACGCAAATTTTGGGAGTCGGCACGCATGCACTCGCACATTTTGGAATTGGCTTTACGGTCAAACTATTTTCTAGACCTAGTATAAAAAAGGGGTACATGCAAACGGCGAGGGATCATCTGCACGCACGCGCACTAAAAATTTGAAAATAGGGTAGGAGTCAGAGCAAAGACATGAAACATAGAACAATTGAACCCATAAACCATTATCAAGGTCACATTGTGAATCTAATTTGTAGAATCTTGTAATTTTCAAATAAATGTTCAGAGTTTGCAGCCCATTAAACCTGAATTTTGTGATTTTGATTATCAAAAACAAGTTTTGAAATCAGTCTTGCAACTGATGGCTCTGGGTTCTTGCATGAAAGATCTAGGCTGCTAAAAAATGGTAACATTATGAATTACAAGGTTCTATACGTAAGTTTTATGATATTAACGTCATCACCTATCAAGGATCTCCAAATAACATACAACATGATCTAAAGTTGTAGTGCGGTGATGATCCATATCACAATGATTACCCAACACTAGAATAGGTATTGTATCCGGAATTTTCTCCAATTCTCGCTGTATATATTCAAAAGTCCTTGAATGTAATACAAAAATAGTCAATTCAAAAATCTAACAGCATTATTGTGAGTTATTTGTGATATATAATTAATAAAAAAATTTCATCCATTTTTTATACATTTTTTTCTTTCTTAACAAGCTATTTGACTACTTGAACGGGTCATTAGCTCGACAGGTTAATTATGTAGATCGTAAGTTTTTTTTCTGAAAATAAAGCCACAACACAATATGATACAAAATGGCGATAAAAATAGAAGGAATACATAATTATTTGCTTGTGAAGTAAAAGGTAATCTACCATTACCTAATGCTCTTGGTTAAATACAAATTTTATCAATGTAGCTCAATTTGAAAGTTGCTGGTTTTGGCTTGTAAAATATTTTGGTCTCATTTTTATAAACACATAAGTAAGACTTGAGTAGGTATCTTAAAACTTGTTTTCCTGTGGATTATACAACTAGAGAAAAATAGCACAAAATTATTAATATAAAAAAAATTTGGTGCTTTCGAAGCCAAAAAATTTAATTTAAAATGGCGAAAAAAGTATACTAGTAGAAAAAATGAGGAACAAATATCTTATGCACTTATTTACTTTGTAAGTTCATTTCATAAATTATCAATTTAAAGAAACTTTCTGCTAGTCTACCACTAGACCTACATTTCTTGGCAGTGAATTACGCGAAAGGAGAAATAGTTTGTATCCCCCCCCCCCCCAAAAAAAAGAGATCCAACTTCTACGGGAATAAAATTCATAACAATAGATTAAGTCAGGCGTGGGCAACCTTTTAGTACTGGCGGACTACATTCATGATGTTCCAACGTTCGGCGAGCCGGTAGTTTCACGATAGACAATACCGAAAGTATGACTAATTCTGCAAGAGAGGTCAATCAAGCTTTAGGTACGTATCGCACTGTGGTTCAAACCATGTATTTAAATGAAATGAACTGCACGTGTTACAATTTTCATGACGTGTTCCAAATCCATTGTTTTACTACACAGGGCTTCCATATGGATCAGACAAGAGGACTGCTGTTGGGGCTGGTAAATATTTGAACGCCATGAAACTGTTGATTCAACCAATCAATCCATACTAAGCGAAAAAAAGAATACTCCGAAGGGAGAGTAAACACTACAAAACCGCAAGTTCAACCTTAATTTGCAAGAACGTACTCTTCTAACAATCAATACATCTTGCTTCCCGACCATACTAGGCGCTCAGTGTTTTACTTTCTTTAGCAATCAAGCTGCAAACGTACAATGGCACCTGCACGAAAATGGTTTCCCCTTTTAGCATGCGGCTTCTTCATTTCACCCCCCTAATAACCACTTCTTATCTTTTTCGTAGTTTTTCTTTTGAAATAGGGTTCCAACGCTTTCTCACAGAAATTTTTTTCCCAGCAATTCCACATGAGCTATTTGGGTTTCATCGGGCAATTTTCCATATTTCTCACAATACTTCGAATCATAGTGACGCTTTACATTTGATTTTTTGAATACCGCCACAGAATCTCTGCATATCAGGCACGTAGGTAATGTATTGTATTCAATGAAAAAATATTTTGCATACCACGCACTTTTAAATTTTCTGCATTCATTATCAACCATGCGTGGCTTCTTTATTGTGAGACGATTTTACGAGCTGCAAAACGGAATTTCGGAATTTATGTTGACGCGCGGAAAACCTGTTTCAGAACTGGATGCTCCGAGATGGATGTAAGATTTTCCGAGCATTTGAATGTTTTAGATGTGAGAATGCAAAAGAGAAGCAACTTAGTACTCGAACCACTGAATGTGGTGAATAGCATGAAAATGAATCTTTGACTTTTCCAGAAACAAGTTGGGAGAAAGAACTCTAGCCACTTTGAAACTTGCGCGGATTTCAGAAAAATCACAAATCGTCCACCACCCACAAAAGAATTTGTTATACGTTTGAAATCCTTGGCTGAAATATTTACAAGAAATGGAAATGAACTTCAGGATGATCACAAACCCGTTCTCTGTCGATGAAAATACCGTCCCACCAAAGTATCTGTCTAAAACTATAGACTTGAAAAAATTTTAACCCTTAAGCTCTATAAAAGATAGGAGGGGGACTTGGAAGAATGTCGACCTCTGAGCCATATATATGATAGGAGGGTATACTTAAAAGAAGTTCGACGCCCAAGCTATATAATTATGATAGGAGCTCGGAGGTCGAAATTCTTCCAAGTCCCCCTCCTATCATATAAAATTTTCCAAGTCCATTTTGGCCGGATGACGGACGGCACACGGCCAATTCTGAAAAAAAAAAATGTTCTGGCGTAACCAAATAAATAAAGATTATGTTTCATGTCTGTCATAGTTTAAAATATTAGTTCAATATACAGTATCGAATAATTTAGAGTTGTGAGGAGGTTGTTCCGTTCGTTTGGGATCCTTCTTCATTTATGGGGGGCTCACTGGCTCCGCTCGTTCGCCCCCTTCTTCGTGTAGGATAATTGTAGTTTAGAATGTATAAGTCTAGCTTAGAATGTTTGAAGCTGATAGCTTTTTACTAAGTCTGTAGTATAAAAGAAGCCTAGACCTAGTATGAAACTCACTCGCTCCACTCGTTCATCCCCTTCGTCGTCGTCCAGTTTAGAATATTCAAAGCTAATAGCTTTCTCCTAAACCTATAGTATACAAGAAGCCTAGATCTAGTATGAAGCTAGTATAAAGGAGGTTTGGACCTAGTATAAGCCCAGTATAAAATGTCAAATAGTATAGCTTAGCTATGTACTAGGCTAGTACAACTGGATATTAAGAATCTTGTATACTGAGCTAGTATACTGTATATTAGGTCTGGGTTTCACAGCCCTTCTTAGATGGGAGGCTCACTCGCTCCGCTCGTTCGCCCCCTTCTTTGTCTAGTATAAGTCTAATCTAGAGCTAGTATAAGCCTAGTACAAATACCAGTAGTTCACTGCATAGGTCAAAAAGACATCTTGCACGCACGCACATTCCTTCAAAATTAAGGTAGGGCTCAGAGAAAAAAAATTCCAAGTCCCAAGGTCATCTGCACGCGCGTACACAAATTTTGAAATTAGGGTAGAGTCAGAGCAAAGACATGAAACAAATTCTACCTTCCGTGATCTCAAGCGTAAATCTGAGTTTCCTACACAGCGATTTTGTAATATGCTTCCCTTGATCACCCAGCCATTAAGACCCTCGCCCAGCGCACTATTTCGGTGTTCAATTCCACTTTCATTTGTGAGCACACGTTTCCAAGAATGAAGCAGAAAAAACTGGTACACGCGCTTGTCTAACGGATGAGAACCTCCATTCATTTTTGCGGTTGCAAGTATCGGATTTTACACCAAATATTACGGAATTGCAGCCAAATACCAAGCACAAGTCTCATTAAAAAACATTAATTATTTAATTTTCAATTTTACCTTGAATTTCATTTCCATTTTTCCTTACATTTTATTTCAATTTTCTATTAAATTTCGCCCCTCTTTTTTGCATTATTTTTCCAATTTTCAAATTGTTATCACGGGCCGGATTAAGCACGCGGGCTGTACGTCTATTACCCACGCCTGGGTTAAATGAAGAATAATTGAATGAATTAATTCGAGATGTTGAAATTTTGATTCCTTGGTCCAACAGTTACCGTAATCATATTTTATACCCCTTGGTCTTTAAAATATTTTTCTATAAGGACAAGAAAGCTCAATTGCAATTGTTCCAGTATTAAATCAAACCACTTACCAGTTTTTCGTGATATCCATCATTAGTATTACTCCATTTGTACCTTTGTAGACGTTAAGAAATTCAGCGTCAAGAGCAGGTTTCAATACTTCTATATCCTTGGTGTTTCCTAATTTCAAATTCCTAGATAGGACTCGTTTTTTACCTTTGTCCACCACATCCCAAACCTCCACTTTGACAATGTCATCCGTGACTTTATAATTCCATTGAATACTTGTAACCTGAAGACAAAATTAAGGCTAATTATACATTTCAAATAGCTTATTGTCGTTTAATATGGCAGATGTAACAATTCACACTTGTATTTCTTCAGTAGGAGAGTACGTCTGCGAAAAACTGCGCCCTTGAAGTCGGTTGAATAAAGAGCTCTTACCTACATTCCGATCACCTTTGATGATTATCTTCACTGCGTGAGAAACAAGAATTTGGCTGAGAATTATTGAAAAACTTATTACCTGTACCAAATAATTCTATTCATATTATACAAGTATATCAACTCACTATTATATTGAACACCTTTTGAAAATTTACTTTGCAATGATCGTGGCATGGTTTGCAGGTCAGACGATTTCATATTTTCATGCTCATCCTTAAGGATGGTCAATTTTTTGAAAGCCGATAACATATCTTCAAATGCTTGATGGTTTCAGTCTTCTCATTAATCTAGGATTATTAAATATTACACTGCACAACAAATCAAAATTTTCTAAAGATGTTGTTGCACATTGTCGCAAAACGAAACGTTCCTCAACAAAAGTTGATACCGCTATGAGAACAAGTCTCGCAACAATATGCAACAGCAGCTAGTCAAGATCATAATAAGAAAACCAATCCACTATCCAAAAACGAAAAACGATTCGCACAAAAAATACTTTCAGAAACGATTTATCTCATTTCAATGATTCTTAAAAAATTCTCAATTATTGTGTAAAGTTATGAATTGTACGTACAGATAATAAAATAAGACTTCAAGTAAAATTCGTAAATTATGTTACAGTTTTAAAACCCCAAATTAGTGAATCACTAGTCAAAACTAGTTTCCACAAATGCTTTTATGTAACTAGTTTTTATCAATGGTTTCTGGAATAAAATAATAGTTTGAATACATCAGTAAATTCCAGTTTCAAGGGAAATGAAATTATGTAATATTGTTTGAGTTAAGAGGTTACAGTATTGACTGAATACACTTCGGCTTTCAAAGTGTATACCGTATATAGTCAATGGTTATAGCATTCCGAGACTTGGTTTTCACAATTGACGGCTAAGGATACAAGAAACTCGCAGCGGCAAGTTTGTTTTTGAGTTTTTCAAATCCTAATCCTACACAAGACGAAAATTGCGAAACATAGCAAATTATTTTCCTCTTTTTTGGGGCTCTTGCCTCGGCAAGTCAAAAGCACTGACATCACTTTCCCGACATTGCCTTATAATAGAAGTAACTACTACATCCGCATCATTTGGTTGGAGTATTATTCATTACGTTCAAAAACACCACTAAAGTTTGTCAGAAGCGAACGGAATCAGCTGATACTGAGTGAAAATTGTCACATTTTTTATCGAGATAGAGATATGTCAACAGCTACATATTGAAATTGTCAATATGCAGAGAAAATAAAAGGACATTTTGTTTTAGATATGCTCATTCACAATAATGTATAAACTCAAGAGTAATTTGTTTTCAAATAAGTGTTCAGCTTTTATGCCACTTTTCAAACAACAAACCTTTTCAAAAATTGTTTTCAAGTTTTACAAATAATTTTTTATGGTAAGAATCTTTGATCCAAGAATTTTAGCGCGAAGTTTCGTATGCTATAAATTTCTTACGGTACAAATTTTGCGGGTAAGATTTTACGCTACGAATTCGGCGCGAAGAATTGTCCTGGCCCTGAATAACATACTTAACAGGAACTAAAAATCAGCAATTCTTGCATGAAGGTCACGGCAGCTGCAGACCGCGTAAGAGGTTGCGAATGCGTTCGCACGAAGAGCAATTTGCTTACTTTTGAATTTCCGTTATTCACACAACTTCTCGAAATATTAAGCTTCAAATAAGAGCATAAAAAGGTAGAGGTTCTCCTACAATGAACATAAGGTAAGTTGGTAACGAGCGACAAGCAACGGGCAATTCAGTGATTAGATCGTCACTTTTATGAGTGTGATTTGAAAGTTTCTCGACAACGACTGTGAAATTTCAGCAACGTTTGATTAGGACAACACACGACTCGATTTGGGCAACAGAAACAACCTTTTTTGTTTGGGTTGCTGAAATACCAGTTTGCCAAGTATGCCTCCTTCTGTTCATTGTAGGAGGCCTCTTATTCACAGCTCACTCGTCATTCGAATTTCTTCTTTCTGCACACATTTTCCTCTTACCCAGATCTTAGATTCACTTTCTGCACGCCATTTCAAAGTTGGAAGCCTCGTGGTTTTGGTCGGCTTCCGTTCACCATCTACTAACCTAAATCAACCAACCTAATTGATGCCCAAGTACGAAAAATGAAGTTGGATTTGGAAAAGGAAAAAGCAATTAAATGCGTCGATGAATTCAGACAGTTTGTAAGTCAACACGATACTCACCTACTTAGAAAGAACTGAAAGAAATCGTAGGAAGATTTTTCCAGCGATAGTTTTATTCAGATATATTGAACATTTTGTTGTGATTTATTGGCAATGAGTGACTGGTGCGCGTGTACACACGGTTGATCCGAAAACAACCTGCCGGTACTGAATGAGGAACAACACGGTGTTCACCACCAAAGAAATTTTAAACGTCGTTCACACTAGCGTTATTTTCCGCGTTACAGTCGATAACGGCCCGTTATTTTTATTTTCCTGGTCTGGGGTTGGACCGGTTCAACTTTAACGCGGCATGTGATATGACACGAAAAATTACGCTAGTGTGAACGACGCTTTATTCCATGTTATTTTTTCAGCTTAGGACCTGCACTGAGGTCATATCTGGACCCTTTTTAGCCAAACCCAACCAAGCGACAAACTAAGAAATGTTCCTCTATACAAGCGGAAATTCTCCTTTTCCCCAGATCGTTATCATGTAGTTTGATTGGGATTGGCTAAAAAGTATCCATATGATGTGGGTATAATAGACCGCCATCTTGATTGCAGAAAATGTAGACATAAGAATAACGTCCTTAAGACCCTAAGAGCCAATGTCGAATATAAATAAATTTGTGATTTTCAACCAAGGATAACTCGAGATTGGCTTGATAGATATTTGAGGAGTTATCTGTCAAAAGGGCACCCGTGAGCAATAGTTGATTTTCAAAATATGTCTTTGGAGTTTCATGTTCAGATTACTCATTCCACATTCATTTTATCAAAAAATCCATAATGACAAAAAATATTTTGCGTGTTTTCATTTTTACAGATCACTAATTATTTTTCAAATTGATCGACATATGAATCTGGGACAATTCCATAAAGATTTGTACCTTGGGTGCCCTTTTTATGGAGATGAGGTTGAGTGACCATAAGCGTACATGTAATTTTTCGTTTATTCAAAATTTTGTATATTCTTAGGAAATGGTTCAGAGAATTCAAAAATGTGGATATCCGCAAAAAGGGCACCCCTTTGACGGGTGCCCTTTTGACAGATAACTCCTCATTTTTGATGTTGGAAAGGAAGTTTTATGGACAACAAATCATCTTCTCTTTGATTTTTCGCTAGAAGCATTTTTTTCAGAGTTGTCGATTAATAATTGGAACACGTTTTTTCGGCCGTTCTGTATAACAATTAGTGTAGTTGTAAATAGCCGCTACCTAGGACTCACACTCGTTATGCAGAACGGCGAAAAAACGTGTTTCAATTATTAATCAAAAACTCCAAAACAAATGCTTCTAGCGAAAAATCAAAGAAGAGATAATTTGTTGTCCATAAAATTTCCTTTCCAACGCAGGTATATAAAAAATATCTATGGAGCCGATCTCGAGTTATCCTTTGTTGAAAATCAAAAATTTATTTAAATCCTGGCTCTTATGGACCTTATTCTTATGTTTATCTTTTCTGCCATCAAGATGGCGGTCCATTATATCTGCATCATATTCGCATGAGGACACAACTGTAGGTGCGCTAGAGTCGTGCCCGAAAAGGGGATTCGGCAAAAATTGCCATAAACCTGTATAAAACTAAAACGGGCTGTATCTTTGTCAATATTGAAAAATACAAAAAAGTAGTAGAAGCATTTTTTTATTATTTTCATTCATAGAATAACCTAAAAGAAGAAAAAATTAAGATTTCAACAATTTTCTGTAACATCCCCTTTTCAGGCAGCTTCCAAAAATGGCCGCCACAGTTTTCATAGAGGGCGCCTACTTTGTGTCCTCATGTGAATAGCGCTGTACCTGTGCTGAGGGCCCATTTGCTAAATCTGAAGATCGATAGTGGCGCACGTGGTTAGAAACGTAACTACCGTATTTTTACGCATAAAGGCCGCACTCGAATATAGGCCGCACCTGATTTTTGAGACAAGAGTTTCAGAATTTGTTTTATTTCACGCATATAGGCCGCACCATTCACGGTAGTTGAAAGTTACAATAAATTTACAAAATAATGACTCTGGGACAAAAAAAAAAAACTCAAAAAACAAAAAAACGAAGAAAAAATTCATCTATTTGCTATCGCTATTGGATTCGGTTAGGCTTTCGGGGTCGTCGGGGTCGGATTTGTCTGAACTACTGGGTAATTCCTCTCCATCATCAGCTTCATAGATGAGGTCATCCTCGGAACCATCCATTGCATTACTTATGCAGCACTTTTTAAAGGCTTTATTAATGATGCCGGGAGAAACTCTCTTCCACGCCTAAAAACCCAAAACGACCTCGCAGATAAGCCGCACTCGCATATAGGCCGCACCCCAATTTTCGGCGTTCAAAAACCTGAAAAAAAGTGCGGCCTATATGCGGAAAAATACGGTATAAGTACAAGCCTTAGACCATACAACAGATAGGCCGAGCATAGTAATGAATCTTTGAACGGAGAACATGATGAGAATACACATAAGAAAATAAGGGGGACTGGACCTTGTTTACAAGTTTGATGAGCGGTGCGGGTGTACGGTGCGTTTCATTGCTCCGTGCGTTCACCCGCGTTGCCTTCATTGAGGTCCAGTCCCCCTTATTTTCTTATCATGTCTTCCGTTCAGCGCGTTGTACACGCTTATATGGCCGATGCTCGGTCTATCTGTTGTATGGTCCAAGGTACAAGCAAATCGAATTTACATTTGAGACACGGTACATTATAGAGGTATTGACAGGAATGTATAATTCGAACCGGGCATATTGTAGGATCGCTAGCGTCGCCTATGTAACATACCTGGAAAGTACTGATAAGCCAACGGTGATCTGACTTGAAACCAAAGGTGATTTTTTAGTTTTTCTTAAATTTCTCCAAAAATAATGAATTTAGGCGTGTACTTGTAGGGAACGAAATTGAAGAGTGGAAAATTTTCTTTCAGATGATCATATTTTTGAGAGATTTTAAAAAATTCAAAAATTTTGCGCGATGCTAGCGCTGCCTGGTCCGAATAGCCGTGTTCGTTATTGTCGCATGAGTTGTGTCAGTTGATATAATCTACGCTAGGAGCGTTGCAAGGTATTACTAAGCAGGAAAACCACATGAATACTACGTAATGTAAATTCATCAATTTTTAAAAATTTGTAGAGGAATCAGGTATTGACCTAAAAATCTGAAACTGGGTACAAATAGACAACTCACTATGCTCTACTTATTTAAGAAAAAAAATATCTTCTTAGGTGAATTTCTTCATCTTTTACAACCCTATAAAATTTCGTCAATGTACCTCCGTTAATGTTCCGACACAGGTGGGGTGTGGAAGGTATTCAAACGATCGCTGCGAGCGTAGCGGAATTCTGTATGAATTAACACAGTTCGTGCGACAGAAAGTCGTGTCAATACCTCTATAATGTACCGTGCTTTGAGACAAGAGTGTTAAGTTCAGTTTAAGTTCAAGTTTGAGTCCTAATTTAGTCAAAAAATGATTGACGTTTTTCAAATTAAGTCAGTCAGTTGTAAGTCAATCGTATTTTTCAATAGTTTAATTCAGTCAGTTATTTCACAATAATGTATTGTACTAATTTAAGTCAATACTGTTGTAAGTCATTAAGTCAATAAGGATTAACTTTCAACTTATGGACTGAGGAGGCTCTGGAGCACAATGAATTAGCTCCGGAGCGAAATGGAGCGGTTCCTACGCTGAATAAAGAATGATCAGCGAAAATGGTACTTTCTGATCATTGTCAGGAATTCCCATTCTGTTGATTTTCAGGTGAATCCGCTCTTCAGTTTCAAGTTGTAAGTCAGTTGTAAGTCGATTAAATTGGTGTAAGTTTCAAGTCAGTCAGTCGGTCGGAAATTTAAGTTATCAGCCCAGTCAGTTGGCAGTGGAAAAACTATTCCGACTTATCAGTGATTCAGTGTTGTTTAGTCAGTCAGTATTACATATAGCTTGTATTGACTGAACTTAAGACTCTTGAGGGTTTGAGACACGTTTGAGATGATGCTACTAAAAATCCAAAAGTAGATGGAAAAACAACAAAGAGTGAATTTCTTTTCCTCTTTCGAGAAAGGCGTTTGTGTATCTGTCTAGGGTTAATTTTGATTTTTGAAGGTCTCACAAATTATTATTGAAGAACAAATCATTTTTCAAACATGTATAAATCATATGAGAAAAATGTGTTTGTCCACATAGTTCACTATAAGTCTACAGCTCAGGTTTCTATGACGTCAAATCGTCTGCAAATAGTGAATAACTCCTAGCAAAATTACCCAACGTTGATCCAGCTGACATGTTGACTCCCATAGAAAAAATTACACAAGGAGTTAAGATCATGATATTTTTGTTTGTTCAATCATAACAAATTTCTCGATATTTAGAGATTGATGAACAGACGCTAAAAGGTTAAGAATTCTAATTATGTGACCTCCAATGAGAAAAGGAAGCTAATTCGGATGAGGCAGCGCTAGTGTCGCGCGAAATTCTTGAATTTTTAGAATTTTTCAAAAATATCTTCATCTGAACGAAAATTTTCCGCTCTTCAATTTTGTTCCTTACAAGTACGCGCCTAAATTCATTGGTTTTGGAGAAATTGAACAAAAACTAAGAAATCAACTTTAGTTTCAAGTCATGATCACCGTTCGCTTATCAGTACTTTCCGCATATTTTACGCAGGCGACGCTAGCGAATCTACAATATGCCCGGTCCAAATTGCCCACTGACGGGAACACCATTTTTCTCTGATTAGATATCCAATCGGAGAGAAATGGTGTTCTACACAGGGATGGAAAGCCAATCGTCATTGGCTTAAAACTGGCTTTTAGTTTTAAGCTGATTGCGGATAACGACTTAAAATATAAGCGATCCTTGGACCATAAAATACATAGACCGCTAATAATGATAAGAAGCTTGTTGGAACATAGCGGACTCTGTAAGTCGGTAAGGTCTCACGGCCCTAATGTGAGTGGGCGTGGCATCGCTCACATCCCCTTACGTCGTATGCATGAAACCATCAACACCTAACCTTTCCGACTTACAGCAATCCTCCTATGTTCCGACAACTGATAATGTCATTTACATAGGCTATCGGCGGTCTATGTACCATATGGTCTAGGAAGCGATCATTTTGCGCCTTGGATGAGCTTGTGACGTTTGGCTTTTGGCTGAAATTAAGCCAATCCATTGGTCGAATTTGAGCTAATGTATTGGCTTAATTAGACCAATAGATTGGCTCAACTTCAGCCAATGAAAAACTTTGCCTCCTTTTCTTATTATTACAAAATTTGATGTGGGTTCATCATGATTTATGATTTAAAAGTGAAGCGTTTGACCTTAATTTATTAAGATGAGATGGCCAGCTACCGGTTGCCGGCTCCTTCACGGTTTCCCGCTTTCAACTTTTTTTCTTGTTGTACGCAGGCTTAAGCACTTTCATTTTAAGCCAGTAGAATTGGCTTTAGGCTGATATTTGGCTTTAGGCTAATGGAAAAAACGATTGACTGACTTTTGGCTTAACAAAAAACGGCAAAACATTGGCTTAAAACTTAACTTAAGCCATTAATGGGTTATGTTTTCCATCCCTGGTTCTACTTTATAATAAGGCTGGAATATAGAAAAAGACGACCAAGGTGGTATAGAATAGAGGAGGTGTGATCACTTAGCGTAGCAGTCAGGGGCTAACGTTTGATATCGTTATAGTGACGTCACGAGAATGTTGTTGCTGAACGATAGCTTGTGTTTCCCATGCGTGTTTATACGGGTATTTTGAAATTGATGGGTTTGACTCGGAAATTTGAATGTATTTCAATTATAAATCGATGTAATTCGTGATTGAACGTACACTCTTGCTTAAATCATGGAAATTCCACTAAAACGCGCAAAATTAGGACTGTATTGCGCGGTCTATTCGTGTAATAATTCTTATGAACTCGCAAAGCGAAATGGAACGTGTATAAGCATGTATCAGTGAGTATTCAAAACACTTTGTGTGTCTCTTAATTGATCATTATTCATTGAAGTAAATTAGCAAGTAATATACAATGTCTCAGCTTCCCCAAGGAGAAAGGATTAAGAAACAAAGAAGGGAGAAGAAAGCGGCGCAATTCTCTTCGAAAGCTGAGTACAAAGAGAAGAAGAAAGATGTGAAAACTAAAACGTAATAATTTCATTTAGGTACCATACTTTGCAAAATTTTAAAGAAAATACAAGTCCAATATTTTCTCAACTTTTGTATATATTTACGCGTGTATTTTCTGAGTAGAGCCTACCCGCCTACCCTTAATCAAGAAATAGATCGTCAACAGTTGAGTACTTACATCTGTATTGTTTTTCAAAAACCTACTTTGGACAAAGCATGCTTCTTTTTAATGAATGGAAACAAATATTTAAAACACCCAAGTTATTTATAGTCTTCTCTTCAAAAAATTATTTGTACGATATTGTTTGCGCAATAACTTGCCCTGTTCTTTATAAATAGAAAAAATAATATTCTTCATACTGCTATTGGATTTGTTGAATTAATTATCATTATTCTCGTTTTTGAGCCTCCTCCCGGTAAACATGGTTCCCACTTGAAGCCCTCAAATACAAAGGGCTTCAGGGACACAAAAGGGAAACAGGGCTTCAAATGGGAATTAAAAGGGTAGTTTTTTCCAAATGAAGCCCAAGGAATCAGAAGGGCTTCAGTTTGTCCCTGTTGAAGCCCTTTGAATGCGGGGAACCAAAGGGTTTCAACAGGGAAGTAAGAGGGAAACAGGGAATCAACAGGGCTTCAAATGAGGGCTTCAGAGGGTAGTTTTTCCCAGGGGCTTTAGAGGGCTTCAAATTGTTTACCGGGCTATTTTGTCAGATTTCTGCATGTACTTGGTGTATTTCCTCCATCTTGACGTGATATTGCACAAAATTTAATCTTCAATTTATGTGATTCAATTTCTTTTCTTCTTTCAGTTGAAAACATTTTCTTATTGTTGTTTTCGTATAACATACCTATTTTATGTACCTAGTTACTTATTATATATTTGCATTCTTTGGACGAAATTGAAATTTATGTGTTGTAAAATAAAGACCTTTGAAATAAAATTTTCAGCATTCCTCGAAATAATAATAAGAAATAAGAAACCGAGTATTTCTGGAGTACTTCAATGTACATTCCTATAGTATTCGTACAACATTCGTATACCGAACATTCTCGTTACGTCACTGTGCGGGTTGCGTTCTGTTTACATGCGAAGTGATCACACCTCCTCTATTCTATACCACCTTGATGACGACAGCGCGCAGTGGAATCTTATCAGTGACGTTTCCGGGTGGTTCATGTTCACCAGTGCGGTGTAACTGCCGTGTAAATGTACCTCACTTTGTCACTTATCCGATTTTTAATTCTCAAACAATGATAACTCCTCTTATACTGTACCAATTTTATTAAACTTGGGCTTAAAAATAAAAAATCATTTGCTCTTCAATTATATTGTTTCCATTTTCTCCAAAAACTCCGTCTTATTTGCGTACAAATCAAAATACTGGAATTTTTTAATTTTTTCCCATAAGCGTCCATGTAAATCTGTATCCACTAATTTTGGAGTGCGACGTTTTGACTTCGCTACACTCCAGCCTTATATAAAGACATAAAGTAAGCCGTGGCAACGAGCATCCTTTTCTTATCGTAGGTCACATATATAATCATGTCTAATTTTTTAATTAAGTCTCATTCCATATTATTTATGTCATGATCTCCGCTCCCCATGTTATTCTTATGGGAGTCAACTTATCAGTTGCCAGTTGGATCAACAAGATGGGTAGTCTTGCCTATGGTTATTTTTCGATTGTCGTCACAGTCACCTGGCTATTTTATCCACAGCGCTTTCAAAATTGATAAGAAAACAGCGCTCTTTGCTCATCAAAGTTTACTGAGGAAAAGTTCACTTTCCTACATGTAGATATGGAAAAAAAGTTTCCACTTTTCTGAATACTACGTGTGCTGCGTGTTATATGGGTGTATGAGAGACCCTTGAAGAGAGAGGGAAAGATGTTCTGTTGCTTTTATTCTGCTGGTTGATACGCAGCACGCTCTTATGGTCGTATCCAGCAAAATGAAAACTTATTTAACAATGGAGTCGTTCTCGTTGGTATAAAGGAAGAGGATAACAGTTTGATTTTTCTATATTTTCTATCTTTGCAGTTTGCAAGCCTGTATGACCTTTTGTCCTTTTGTTTGTTTGTTTGTTTGTTTGTTTTTTTACGGTTCAATTAAATCATTTAATTATAAACCTTTTTAGAAGAAATTGACTTCTCCTACCTTAATAACGTTGTGTTTTCAAGATATTGATCTGTTTTTAGAACATCAGCTTCGCTTATGGGAAATTATATTGAAAGGAAAAGTAAACAAAACCTGTAGGAACTTCAGCAAGTAGCATTTTGCGATATCTTGCAATCTATTGATATGGTGATGTAGCTAGGAAATTGCCCAAGATTACAAGTTAAGAAAAGAAAGAAACAAGCACCCCGCAGGCGGGGTGTCACGAGGATCGGCGAATGACTGAGTTATTTCTGATAAGAAAAATATGGATTGAGATCGACACAAGGTGCAGGAAAATAAAAATGATAAAATCTTGGTGTGCTAAAACCCAACTAGAAAGTAGGGCCAAGTACAAATTAAATTTGAATTGAGGATTACAAAGCTAGGATATCATATTCACAATCATTTTTTGATCATCCTATTTCCTACTTTTTTATTTGTAATTATTCATTTTGTATTCCCATCGCGTTGTAAGACATTCCCGTTCATTTGTATTCAATTTCACTCTCATTGTTTGAACCTCCTTTTCAAGAATTCACATCACATCTTTTTGATTCTATTTGTATGTAAGAGCTAACACTCAACAATTAGTAAGCAATAATAACCTGAAGTAACCACTGTTGAGTACAAACAACGCTGATATTACACCCTTCCAACAATTGTCATTTTTGTCATGAGATAACAATAATAAGTAACACAAATTGTAACATCACGTAGAATTGAAATCCTTGATTATTAATACTACCACAAACTTAATTGGTCTACTCAAAACCCAAGGATGTAATTATTATACTACCTTTGTAGTCAACTTCAAAGTACTTAGAACTAAGTATAGGTAAATTAAAATTCAAAATTGAACAGTTTCTCACTACTTAATTGATCAATAATTTCAAAAATGAGATTTATAAAAGTTGGAGCCGTGTCTACTCCAACAATTTCAAAACTTTTGTAGGTGTCTTTCCATTTGAATTTTACAAGAAAGAAGAGCGGAAAGAAAATACGTTGTTTAGTCTTCATCACTCATCACCACCTTCGAATGTAAGCTTTGAAGAAATTCCGCATAGCAATGCATGCTTTTATTGGCAAATAACATTTGGCCATAAAGCGCAATGTTAATAAAATTGATTATACCACTCGAAATACTCATTTTTTGCAAAAAGTGAAAAGAATAAAAGTTGTAGCTCTTTCAATTTTCTTCTAGATGAGTCTATTGTCGGGTAATTCGAGTAACTTTTTCAAAATTGTCTCCTTAACACTAAGTTAAAACAAATACATCAAACGGCCAATACTGGAAACTCCGCTGGATTTTTCTGCTCCAACGGTCTGGATTATCCTTAACTCACATTCATTTGTGTTGGTCGTTCTCGTGTGATTTTGATTTGTGTTGTGTATTTATTGGAAGTGTAGTAGTGGAATTGCTAATTCCAACCGTGTAGGTCGCGTTGTAAGCACTGTAAACAGCGCTCAATGTATTTCTTATGGAGTTTCCGGTATTGGTTGTTTAGTATATTTGGTCAAGTCCTTAGCCTTAGACCATTAGGAGAGAGGTAGATGGCTAATGCTTCATAAATCATAAGAGCCCGTGTTACAGAGTGTGGCCAACATCAAATACACGCACGCTTACAGAGAAATTCCCCTAATATTCAGCTCTTCCCATATATTAGGTATAGGATGATGGTCACAGCATTTTGTATTTTGTAAATATTGCCGGTCTATTTCTCCTAATGGTCTAAGGTTAAAACAAGCTTCAACAATCAACAGTTTGCTCATCGCTGCCACATTAAATGTAGAGAGCGCCTCCTTTGCTTTATGATCTGAATAAAAGGAAGTTGTAGTTTGTAGTGAGTTCTGCGTACCCCTGCGTACCGCGTATTGTGATGCGCCACGGCCTACTTTAAATAAGGCTGAAATGTAGAAAATGACAACAGCGCGCAGTGGATTCTTATCAGTGACGTTTTGGGGTGGTTCATGTTCATTGGTGCGGTGTCACTGCCTTGTAACTGTACCTCACTTTGTACGGTATCCAATTTTTAATTTTCAAACGATGATAACTCCTCTTATACTGCATCAATTTTATTAAACTTGGGCTTAATAAATAGAAAATTGTTTGCTCAAATTATTTCCTCTTCATTTTCTCCAAAACTTCCTTTTTATTTGCGTACAAATAAAAATACTCGAATTTTTTTGTCTTTTCCTGTAAGCATCCATGTAAATCTGTAATCTGTATCCACAGATTTTGGAGTGTGACGTTGTGACTTTGCTATGTTCCGGCCTTATACCAAGTAGGCCGTGGTCGCGCTCGGGAAAACCTTATCTACCACCAAAATGGAGAATGACTGAATGATTGTACTTATAAGGCAATGTCGCAAACGCTCACTGGGGGCTCCGTCCAATGCATTTGTTTATGGACAATAATCAGAAAATATTTTCAACAAAGTAGATATTTGAGAGTGATCTCAAATTAAAGGAAATTTTAATCTCTACCACTTTCATTCTTATGATTTTTTTGTAGAAATTCCTTTTATGAAGTTATTTGAAAAAAAAAAAAAACTTCAAATTGTAATGTAGTGTGAATGCACCTGATAACACAAGCCCACAGTGAGTGTTTGCGTCGGTTTGTAACATTGCTTTATACCTAAAGATACCTAGAAGAACAAGATAACGCCCGGAAGTAGTTACAGTGTTCCACCGCAGGTATGAAAATTGCCAGCAGTCGCGAGATTCAATTTTAACATGGGCTCTTATGGGAAATTTGAAAAAATTCGCAGAAATCCTTGAATATCTCCAAAACTATTACATTTCAAGAAAAAATGAAGAGATGTGAATTCATTCAGCATAAAATTTCCTTTCAGAAAATTCTTTTCGCGAATGAATCCGTTAAAATTTTTTTCCCCATAAGAATACACGTAACGCGACTCCGCGACGTCTGGTGGAATAAATCAGGTCAACAGAATTCGGGTACATGAATTTAACTCGTGTTATACGGCGCGTGCGTTATCTTGTTCTTCTAGGTATCTTTATTTATACCAATGGATCTCAACTTGAACCAAAATGGTGGTCTAGCATACCTACGTGAAACTGTAGAGCCTTATGGAACAGACCATGAGTAGGTTCCATGGTACCAAATACAGTTTTGATAACAGCATTGTTGGCAGAGCGGTGAAATAAAAAATAAACCTTTGAGCCGGAGGGTGTAAAGTTCTATAATTAATTAATTATAGGTAATGATACGACGCCATGATGGATCTTTCCCACTAAATTGCCATAAGAGGCTGTTAATTGATACCGGGCTCCGCATAGCTACGCGGAAAGTAATCAAAGTTGGCACCACAAGAACATGCTTGTTTTACCAATAGATCAAGCATGGCGTCGTGTCATTACCCATTCGGACCAAGCGGCGCTAGCGTCGCGCAAAATACTTGAATTTTTTTAAATCTGCTAAAAATATCTTCATCTGAAAGAAAATTTTCCGCTCTTCATTTTTGTTTCTTACAAGTACACGCCTAAATTCATTAGTTTTGAAGAAATTGAAGAAAAACTAATAGATCACATTCAAGTCACAATCACTGTTCGCTTATCAGCACTTTCCACATTGGCGACGCTAGCAAATCTACAATATGTCCGGTCCGAATACTTATACAGCCTTATACTCTGTTCACATTAAGGAAGGATAGAAATATGACCTTGAGAACGGAACGGTAGATTAAAATTACTCGGAGCGTTCCGTTCTCGAGGTCATATTTCTATCCTCCCTTAACGTGAACAGAGTATAGCTGGTAAATTGGGTTCTTCTTCACTCCAGCTAAGGCGCTATATCATTTAGGTTTAATGGACCGCCATCTTGATTGCAGAAAACGTATACACGAGAAAAACTCCCATAAGAGCCTATGTTGAATTTCATATAATTCTTGATTTTCAATGAACGATAACTCGAGATCGGCTCGATAGATTTTTTTGATATTACCCTCCTTGGAAAGGAAATTTTATGGACAACAAATTATCTTGTCTTTAATTTTCCTCTAGAAGCATTTTTTTCAGAGTTATCGATTAATAATTGAAACACGTTTTTTCATCTCTTCTGGGTACTGGGTGGTAGTCGTACATGGCGGCTACTTACAACTACACTAAGGAGCTCGACTACACTTGTTAGGCAGAACGGCTGAAAAAACGTGTTTCAATTATTAATCGATAACTCCGAAAAAAATGCTTCTAGTGAAAAATCAAAGACAAGATAATTTGTTGTCCATAAAATTTCCTTTCCAACGAAGGTAATATCAAAAATATCTATCGAGCCGATGTCGAATTATCGTTCATTGAAAATCACGAATTTATTGAAATTTAACATAGGCTCTTATGGGAGTTTTCATGTGTTTACGTTTTCTGCAATTAAGATGGCGGTCCATCATACCTACATCATATAGCTCCTTACTCCAGCCTGTGACAACATACACTCTTATCAAATCAAAGTGTACACTCTTATTTGGAAGGTATAGTTAGTTCAAAAAGATTGAACTATGGTGTAGGAAAGAAGAAATAAGGTTATCGCGTGATTATTGTTTGAAAATGAATCCGGCAAACAAGGTACTGGGTCCATACATCATTCTTATTTTACTCCTATATAAAATTTGAAGATGAGCGATAACTTGTTCTCAAAAAATCTTTAATTTTCTAGGTTGGAGAAATCTTCTCGGCGGCTGGTATTGCATTCAGTAAATTAGGAGAATTAACGTTGTTGCTGCATCCTACATCTGATACACCAGCAGGGTTAGTTGAATTACATCATTTGACTTTGAGATGATCAATTTCCAAAATAATGTTTTTTCCTCCAGAGGAAAATGGACGAACGCTGAAATCGAACTGCTTCAACAAGCAATTCAACGGTTCAACGAGGATTTGAATAAAATTACGGAAGGTTTACAAAGACGAGGCTTGTAAGCATTTTTCCCCCAATTTGTGATTAGATTTATTACACTTGAACCGGGTCTCGTTGAGAATGGTTATCTGGAATAGTTGATTTCAAATGACATCGATAATTGTTTTTAGTGTCAATCTCTTCTCAAAATCTGACGGATTCCAACTCATCTTTTCAAACGGCTGTATGAGGAATTAAATTATTGTGGAATATAGCGTAACTCGGATGTAATCGCAAATTTAAAGTTTACATTTTGTTCTTCTCATTTAGTACGATTTTTCTTTGATGTTTACGTGAATTGATATGCTAGTTGGTTCACTGACGTTGAAGGTTTGTAATTAATTTTAGGCATCGCAATTTTACGTACCAAATTCATATTTCGTTGGAGAATTTTAACCAGAATGAGAATTCCAGTGAATCTAAAGGTTAAATCATTAATTATATGATGGATAGGTGGATAAAGATGATTTTGAGTTATTTTTGGGAAGCAAAATTAACGGTAGAAGTGTGTTTTCTGCTATAACATAGAATAAAACTTATGGAAAAATTAGAAAACAATGCACGCGAATCCCACCTTGAAAGTGGAAAATACCAATTTAAAACAGTCGGATATTTATAAAAATTTTTGAAGAAGAATGAATCTTTTGAACATGAATATTTTTAGTATTAACTGTTAGTCAAGCTCAAGAAATCGGCAGAAATATAGAATGACAATGCACTTAAGATTAAGACTCTAATATTTGTCATCAATTTTCGAACCAAATAGTTATTCTTGTGTTTATGAATGATGAGGTATCTTCTATCGAATATTCTAAAAACACTACCCGACCCTACATACCCCATTCCTGATCACTCGATACAATTAAGCTATAAAATAGCTATTATCATTATATTTACATGAGCGTATAACTTTGACTATATACCTCATATGGACTGAGCTAAGACGACGCTTACCCTTGGAAAGATATGATAAGAAAATAAGATGCGGAGGACTCAAAATAGGCGACGCGGTTGATTGCGGAGGGAGGAAAAGCTGTTACTCCTCCGCGCACTCATCTGCGCTGCCTATGTTGGAGTCCTCCGCACGCTATACATGTTTCCACGCTCGTTCAACATTACAGTGCTTAGTCCATGAGAGGTATATAGTCAAAAGCGTATAATGAATTGCCTCACAAATTAGGAGAAAAGAGCGATTCAATCCTACCTCGATTACCTCGCCTCTTGTAAATCGAGTTATTCGTGATAAAAAAGTATCGATTACGGTAGCAAAAGTACCCAAAATATTTCCGATCGCAAATTTACTCCCACAAGAAAAACACGGGGAGCAAAGATCAATATGAAATTAAACAGAAATTGAAAAGAATCGAGGGGGAAAAAGTTTATATTTATAATGTACTAGCTAATCGGCTTCTGAAAATCAAATTTTTTCCCCTCAATTTTTTCTCATTTTTAATTTATACTATTGTGATTGATAAGGAGCACTTTTGGACCGGGTATATTGTAGATTCGCTAGCGTCGCCTGTGTAAAATGTGTGGAAAGTACTGATAAGCGAACGGTGATCGTGACTTGAAGGTGATTTTTTACTTTTTTTTCAATTTCTCCAAAACTAATGAATTTAGGCGTGTACTTGTAAGAAACTAAATTGAAGAGCGGAAAATTTTCTTTTAGATGAAGATATTTTTGAGACATTTTAAGAAATTCATGAATTTTGCGCGACGCTAGCGCTGCCCGGTCCGAATTGCGACGCACCTCAGTTCAGGCTAGATGTGCAAATTCCTGATAAAAAGTAGTTCAGTGTGAAAATAAATTACTTAGCAAATTGGAAGAACTCAATCGCCCTTTACAGCTCATAAACCTAATTTACTCGATCAGTTTAGCTAAGAAATAGCTAAAGCCGAATATTAAAACGTTAACGACTTTCCATTTGCATTTCATGCCTGATTTTATCCGATACAATTTAGCCTTCAACAAAGTGGAGGATAATTAATTCGGCGAAAAGTTCTAATCATGTCATAATGTCCACATAATGATTGTATCGAATGAAAGAGTGCCAACAGGCACAATACAAATTTATTAGTAGTCATAGTAGTCATCAAAATACGATGATCCCTTATCAAAGTCAAAGTTTTAAATAAAAAATCATGTAACTAATAGAAGAAAAGCAATTAAAATATTTGGAAAATGGAATCATAAGGCTGTATTCTCCGAAATATCCACCATCTCAAAATTTCATAACTATCAGGAAAATAATTTAATCGACCAAAGTATTGAGAGAAATATAAAATATCTAAACTATAAATTGAAGAAAAGAACTATCAAAGGCACCTTTGTATCGCAATCATAAATTAAGAAACATCCGATTGCTGTTTGTCAAACGTCGTAAATGAGAGAGGAAATTTGAATAAGACAATAGTGGAATCTGTAGCAGATATTTACACACAAAAAGAAAGAAGTACCGGTATATTATTTGTATTTCTGCTGAGTTCATAGGAAGTTGTCCGGAAAAAAATGTTCGCGAGTACATAGTCAAATTTGCAAAATTTCAAATCTATTGAAACTTGACCAGAAATAAACCCCAATACGTCTGTTTGATTCTTATACATTGTGACAGGTGCCATAAACATAGTTATTATCAGCAACAAAGTTATCTGGTTATTTAACTGAAATATGACTGGAGCCAGGAATTTGCATTTTGCGTCAAGGGAGTGTGAGATGCTATCTTCACCTGTTTTCCTTTTTCTTTCTGTTTGTTAGCTTTATGGAGGAATTTTATTATAGTTTGTTACATTTCTTATGTTACCCCATCGTGTATCAATTTTTGTGTCTAAATTGTTTGTTTTGGAAGCGAATTGTCTTTCATAGAGGGCTAATAGTTGCCCAAGAAGCTCATGATTAAAACAGTCCGACAAAACAATTATAAAATTTATATTCAGAGATAGTTGCTGGAGGGGAAAAAAAATCGTGTATGGAAGAACAAGAGAGAAACAGTATAAAATTGAAGAAAATTGAGAAAAACTAAAATTTTGGAAGGAAAATTAGGCAGATTGAACGATGAAATGAAACGATTTTTATAAAGTAGCTATGTAAATGATCCTGGGGTTGAATATATTATTAATAAAATTAAACCTTAGAATTATCCCCTTAGATCCAATGAAAAGTTATCCGAAGAATTTCTATTTCTTTTTCAATATCAAGAGTAGAATTACTTAGAGAACTTCCTGAGGTTATTGATATTTATTCCTGTTTACATTCTTACAGGAAACCTGTTTTATAGGGGGTTTTTCAAAAAATTTGCCGCGCACTGTTCAACCAAAAACTTGGAGACCGCAATAATACAATGGCTACCATTTATCAGCATGGAAGGTTCAATGAGAACCACGGAGGAACAGTTACTATCACAAGAGAATAATATATTGAACGGAGTGAAATATGTAGCACGTGGCGAAAAAAGAATGAACGGAAAAAAATAGAAATGCACTGAGACATTATAATGTTCCACATAAAAAAAAATATTGCAAGGAAAAAAAAATATGTTCTCGTGAAAAAAAAATCTTGCAAGGAGGAAAAATATATTTCTCATGAAAAAAAATCTTGCAAGGAGGATATGTGATTTGAGTCATACACAAATAAAATTTAATCACGAATCAACGCTCATGTCGCCTTCTTTGGTCTCCCCCTCTTTCGCTTCTGCCCTATGAGCACGTCTTTGGCCTGAGGGGGCACGGTCACCAACTCGAGCCGAATTTTTACCTCTAATACGTGCTTGCAGTGCCCTCGCTTTAAATAAGTAGGGTACGTACAAGAGGATAATGGGAGGTTCCCTGAATCAATCTTGACGGCCCAGGTGCTGGAGGTGAACAATTTATATTGCTTGAAGCTCGACCACTTGTGTTCTGATTTCAGTATTTTTGTGAGGTATGTTTTCGTGAAAGGTTTTGTCATTGTAGATGAAGGAACGTAGTACACTTTACCTTCGGATCCGCGTGCGGTCTTTCATGCATCGGTTTCTTCAATCCGGCCCATTGGTAGGCCTCCGTCCATTTTTGTAATGACGGAGTCCGACACTCAGCAAATGGAATATAGTTTGCGGAGTTGGGTACTCGATCTTTGGACCACTTCACCAAAATGGATCATACTCCGTTCAAAAATTGGCCTGTGGGGGAGCCGCTCGCGTAAGGTGTTCTCATCCTTGATTATTCGGTTTGTCGCATCCAAGCCATTGTTTGTGGATGGTGGAGTAACAGCCGCACCTTCGTACCACTTGGAATTTTTTGCAGCCATTGTTTATGGAAGTATTCAGCAAATGTAAGATGCACTGCACTCCATTTATCCAGAAATAGGACAGAAGCTTTCTCAAAAGTTCCATCGTCCTTTGCGGATTAAAGAGCAATAAGGTAGTCCATCTTGAAAAAAATAAAAATAAAAATACTCCGCTCATAAGAATTCATTGTCCGTGTCTGCTCCTCCGTTCATTAGAATTTATTGTCCGTGTCTAATCCTCCGTTTGTATCTTGTGCCTTTCAAATAACTCCGATGAATTTTTCAAGATCATCACGTTTTTGTCAAGCTTCCGCAAATGACCGTCACAGAAAATGTAGAAAGCACCTTCTTTCATTTTATTCGCAAATACAGAAATTCAACACCACTCAAGCCTTGCACAACTTGAAACCTCATAAATTGTTGAGAAGTTGTTCAACAAGGTGGCTCTCTGTCCTGCCCGCAATTCAACGTATTCTGGAATTTCAAAAATTGAAAAATTGCACTCCGTTGATGCCATCTTGAGTCGATTGAAAGATCCTCAAGTTAGAATATATCTCGATTTTCTAAATATGACCTTACCCTATTTTCAGAAAATGTCATGTGTGCGATGGTGATCGTTAGAAACTTGATAGTGTTTCATAATGACCTTATAAAAAAGCTTGAAAATACAACAGGTTCTATCTTCTATGTTGATGGATAATAAACCTTAGTGCTGTTAAACGGAGAACCGGAGTCGGATTTTTTCCGGTAGTGTGACCAATTGTGAAACTCAGTTAGGACCCAAATTCTATCAGAATCTGGGCTAAATTCCACTTACGCAATGTATTTCTTCTCATCATTGGTCATCGCGCTCTGGAGCCACCACTGACGGAAGTCCAAAACAATTGAAATATTAGAACGCACGCGAGCGCGCCCAGGCACGCACGGGCGGAGCTCGCACGCGGGCATCACGACCACTGAGCAAAAGCAAAAAAAAATTAAAAACTGAAAATATTACCGCACGCGGGCATCGCGGGCACTGCCCGCAGCCGCGCCCGCAGAGTATCTTTTCTTTCCGCGGGCGCCTGTGCCCGCGCCTGCGAGAATTCAGCAGAAATTGCGGGCGCCCGCGTCGCGGGCAAGTGACACCCTTGCAGTTTCAACATCTCTGGCATTACGCTTTATTATTTGTTCTTCTGAAGTTTGTTCTTGATTTCTTTGACAAAACTGATCTCCCTTTGCAGAAGTTTTCATCCATGTTTTACAAGTAAACAAACATTCAGTTATTATATTGATTATTCTCGATCTTGATCCGAGTTCCAGTCACTGCTAAGTATAGGTAGTGAGTAACTTGAAACAAACACCCAATAACCATAGTACCTATAATACTCACTTTTCTTCTCAACAGTTTATTCAGTTTATTCTCAATTTCAAAGACTCACTTTTTTCAGATATCTGTTCTCTTCTTTCATCATCTAATATTGTTGCATTCTACTCCACACTTCTACATGTGACCTCCGATAGGAAAAGGATGCTCATTGCCCACTGACAGGGGAACAATTTCTGTCTTATTAGATGTCCAATCAGAGAGAAATGGTGTTCTTGCGCCAATGGGCAATGAGCATCCTTTTCTCATCGCAGGTCACACATTCATAATTATCATTCCTTGTTTTCTTCAAATAACTAACGCATGAAAATGTGTTATGATGCAACCTACTTTGCCCAGCATGAACCTATGACAAACCGATCGCATAGGCGAATATAAAAAGATATGAGACAATAGTATTCTGGGCCCTCAAACTAGGTATGCTACGCGATAAAACATTTTTTTAACAAATCGGATCGCGTATTACACAGACTATGTATTACATAAGATTAACAAACCGATAAGCCCTCAACGATTTGCGAGACGTAGACGTAGGTAGTAAGTAAAGAATAATGATCAATAAACGAGAGATTGAAACACCTAAAATATCTTAGTTTGTATCACGGTATATTATAGAGGTATTGACACGACGCAAAATTTCTGTCGCACGAACTGTGTTAATTCATACGGAATTCCGCTACGCTTGCAGCGATCGTTCGAATACCTTCCACACCCCACCTGTGTTGGAACCTTACCGGTGGTACCCTAATATTGACGAAATTTTCGAGGGTTGTAAAAGATGAAGAAATCCATGTAAGAAGATGATTTTTTTTAAAAGTAGAGCATAGTGAGTTATCTATTTGTACCCAGTTTCAGATTTTTAGGTTAATACCTGATTCCTCTACAAATTTTTAAAAATTGATGAATTTACATTAGGTATTATTCATGTAGTTTTCCTGCTTAGTAATACCTTGCAACGCTCCTAGCGTAGATTATATCAACTAACACAACTCATGCGACAATAACAAACACGTCTAATATACGTTTGTGTCAATACCTCTATAATGTACCGTGGTTTGTATTGATTTCATATTCATGTATTAAGATACTACCCAACACAATCATTCATTCTTTTTTCTTTAATACTCTACTTTATAAGGCTTTATATTCATCCAACATCTACAAAACAAAAGGTGTTCCCAATTGCCATCTAGTTCACTGTTCCCATCTAACCACTTTCTGTGATGATCTCGCGTTCAGTTACCGTATTGTAGCTCCGGCATTCAACCTGGTAACATGTCACCCCAAAGTCAACCCTCACGACTTCACTCATTTAAAAATTCATAAAAAATCTTGAAAAAATACTAGAATTTTTTTTCACGGAAAATGGAGTATAAGGTTGACACTTTCGAATGATCTATGAAAAAAAATTGTAACTAAATTATTGAAGCCGCTATGCTGAAAAACTCTTGAAACTGGTATCAAGTAGCTCCATTTGACGGCATTCTGAAAGTTCCTGCGGACTAAAACATAAGGACCTATAAAATAGTCTGACGATAATGAATATGTATGGAACATTTTGATTAATAAATAAATATGAACAGGTATCACTTCATGCGATCGAAAATCGCGTCTGTATCCATAATTGGAATCGCGATTTTTTATTGATGCAATCGATCAAGAACACATCAACCTACTTAATCCTCTTTTTCCTGTTAATGAGTAATGATGCTTTTGCGCTTGTTGGTCTTTTCATCAGATCGATTTCATTCACAAAAGAAAACACAAATGCAGAACGTTTATTTTGTATGGGTACTCTCAGGAATTGTTCAACTTTTGGCTAATTAGGACTTGGTTCCAAATTTCATGATTCACAAAAAGCCCAATCTATATGTGGTCAGAAATCAATAATACCTACTACAATATTCATGTCTTTCGATATTACCGGACGATTTTTAATTTTGTTTCCTTATTTTCGGCAAAATAATTCTCACATCAGTTCGTTTTCCATTAATTTTTAATCCATGAATAATGAATGTTCCCAAATAAAAATTAATAAACAAACAAGTTGAGCAGTACCTAGTAGTACAAGCAGACTCATTTGTAATCTTAGATTCCTTAGATTCGTTCATTCGCATTGTTACATTAAGCAGTGAGCGCTCTTCAAGATTGGAACTCGAACTAAATGTTGAAAGAAGAAGAAAAAAAAAAAAGCGATTGCAAGGGGTTCTTGACTGGTACAAGCAAGAACCTAAAAAGTGAGTATTGGCAAATACACTATACAAACAATACCGGAAACTCCCATTAGAAATACATTGAGCGCTGTTCCCACAAAACACAAAGGAGATTGGTAACAATCCTAGCCGCTATTCAAAAATCCCCATTTGATTACTATGGTAGTGCCAATTCCGTCCGCTAGTCGCCAGGGTTCAAAAACGACACGGAAGTTTCCGGTATTTGGACCGGGCATATTGTAGGATCGCTAGCGTCGCCTGTGTAGGATACCATTGACTATATATTACTTTGTAACCCAGACGTACAGTCCTATTGTTATAAACGGTGTCGTTTTCTTGGATTACATTGGATACGAATAACAGATCGCGCCAGATGTTAAAACGTGGGTGTAACAGAGAGGGAACGATGTTCAGCGATACTTTTTCTCTTTTACTCTACCGGTTAACACGCAGCGCACTCACGTTGTCGTATCCAGCAAAACGACATCGTTCATAACAATAGGACTGTACGTCTGGTTAATGTAGGTATAGTCAATGAGAATACCTAGAAAGTACTGATAAGCGAACGGTGATTATGACTTGAAACCAAAGGAAGAAAAACAAGGCTTTACCCGCAAAAATTTTTATTTTTAAGACGACGTTTCGACCAACTGGTGGTCTTTTTTAAGATGTAACTGAATAGAAACGAAACTAAGAAGTACAGCTAATGTGAACGATGATTCAGAAAAAAAGTAAAAGTAAAAACAAGAAATTATTTGATATTCTTGATTACGGGAGTGTATAGCGAGGCGAAGTTTGCAGTATCGCTCTTGTAGTTCACGGTGTTGGCGCGTTTTATAATCTCGATAACCTCCCTGAGCTTTCGTTTTTTGCTGTTACATTCATTGGCAGCCAACACCGTGAACTACAAGAGCGATACTGCAAACTTCGCCTCGCTATACACTCCCGTAATCAAGAATATCAAATAATTTCTTGTTTTTACTTTCACTTTTTTTCTGAATCATCGTCCACATTAGCTGTACTTCTTAGTTTCGTTTCTATTCAGTTACATTTTGTAGTTACTTGAAAAAGACCACCAGTTGGTCGAAACGTCGTCTTAAAAATAAAAATTTGTGCGGGTAAAGCCTTGTTTTTCTTCGTTTGAATTATTCCTTGCACGTATAAAAATTCCTTTTAGTTTTGAAACCAAAGGTGATTTTTTAG
The DNA here is from genome assembly GCA_035079385.1 of Aspidiotus rigidus. NCBI lineage: Eukaryota > Metazoa > Arthropoda > Insecta > Hemiptera > Diaspididae > Aspidiotus > Aspidiotus rigidus. Next base: position 7,002,296 of record JAVHKY010000052.1, read on the forward strand.
TTTTTCTTAAATTTCAATTTCTTCGAAAATAATGAATCTAGGCGTGCATTTGTAAGGAACAAAATTGAAGAGTGGAAAATTTTCTTCCAGATGATCATATATCTGAGAGATTTAAAAAAACTCAAAAATTTTACGCGATGCTAGCGCTGCCGGTCCGAATTGTTCCTATTTGCAACAGGCCACTACTGTAGACGCGCTAGTGTCGTGGACAAAAAGGTGATCACATGAAAATTTACATAAGAGCGTATGTTATTTCAACGAGCTATATCTCTGTTAATACTACCGTGGTTAATACTGAAAAAAAAAGTACCACTTATAATGACCTTTGTCGAAAATATTCGACTTAGCTGCGCTAAATCATCGAGCGAAAGACGCTATCTTCAGGAATTCGACCACACTAAATTAACTCGCGACCAAGACGTAATCTTCAGAATAGAGCTTTACACCTCTATTTCTTGGCTATTAATTAGTGACTACTATTAATTATTAGTCATCAACACTGTCCTCTCCTTTTCGCCGAACAAGACACAGTGACTATTGGAAACCCTGTTTTTGCGTACTCGATTTAAAAGATACAATGTGGTACAACATGGATGCTACCAAAAATCATGTAAGTTCCTTGCGAATTTTCCTCCTTTTTCAGTATTAATGACATCGATGGTTCGTGGTGGATTAGCTTAAGATTCGCTCTCTAAAGTAATTGCCCAAGCATCCTTATGCCCCTAACTAAAATTTATCCTTATAATATATCTAGGTTTCTTTTATACTAGAGGACTAACGGATTGCTTTCGTTCTTTTCTTTGTCCGTTAGATTGAGCGAGCCGGAAGATTACCTTACCTTCACCCCCATTAGGAGTCAACGTCAGTACCTTCCTTAATTTATAATTTACGTTATTATGTTCAAATTTAAACTACCAATAAAGATTAAAAAATGTTCTCGGTGTCGCTCTCTGTTGTTCAAGCACGAAGTTATAAAATCTAGTGGAGAAAAAGATCCAACGTTCCCGATACACGGACCTCTATAAATATGGAACAAACCCCCACCTAATTTTCGTCATGGTAGCAGAGCGCGTACTTAAGAAATAAAAAAAAAAAACGATCTTAAAGCAGTCCACTAACGAACTTTCAAAATAGACTTAAGTTAATATAACATAGTTGTAAATCTAAGTGCCTAGCTTACACCCTTGCGAAACCAAAATGCTCATTACAGCACCAAGCTTCTTAAAATATTTCTCTAGCTTCAACTATACGGGTTCTCGATGCGCTTAGACACCTGTTTTAGCTTAAAAAAGAAAAAATCTCTTTAAGTCACTCTTCGCTGGTCGACGTACAGTTCAGCTTTGTACAAGGTACATTATTAAAACGCAAGATCAAACGTATTCTTGTCCAAATCTCAGAACGACCAAAACCAGCGAATAATTTAATTCGAGTTCGAGGAGTCAACAAGTTCAGGGCAGATCCGGATCTAAGAATCTTTGTAAACAGTATCTTCGACGAAAATTCCAAACACCTCCTTCCACTTACGTGCGTACAAATAACGCAAAGGAAGAACCTTTTGTATCATCGAGAATCACGTATTTACAGCTTCAACTTAGTCAGTCAAATTTATTATACATCTCCAAACATCTTACGAGTACAATCTAAAAATACTCAATTGGACACTTCAGAAAAACAACTCCAGTCGACAAATTTCTTTCTTGCGCTTGAGTCAATCAGCAAAGATATCGTCTTCTAGAAATCTTCTAAGGAGACTTCAAACTTGCCGTATGCTGCGTGTCATACAAGAAGTGTATTGCTTATCTGAAATGGGTAAGGATAAACAAGAACATGCTTGCCTCTAGATACAGCGGCAAAAGCTGCTACGTAGAGCACGGCGTAGCAGGAGAAAATGCGAATTTTCTCGGGTCGGTTCCTCCTAACAGGAACCCGATTTCTTCTCCAACATTAACGCCTAGCGTCATTAATTACCGTAACAGTTTGAAGAGAACAAAATCCCCACCCGTTCAAGGGTGACAGCACTCAGTTTATACTGAGGTCTTCCACTTCTCTGTGAATCTAAAAAAAAAAAGAACATAATGTCACGTAGGATTCAAGTGGTTTTCTCTAGCTTATCAATCTTGCGTATCTCATGACGTTATTCAAACGTGAGATTTCAACAATTACGAGGCAGTTCTGTGCGGGATTAAGTTAGACACCTTGTAAAGTCCAACAGCTATTATAAAGCTATGGGCAGTAAGCCTACGTTAAACCAGACCGCACCTTAATCAGGAGGTCAAGAGAGTGCTCAATAAAGACGATAAATACGTACTAAAACCGCGATAGTCCATGAGGTTTCATCAAGGGAAATTGTTTGTCGACTAGATACTGAACTGGCAACTTATCGCCACTTTGGTCCAAAAACAAGCTTTCATCAAATAGTAAAAGAGGATCCTCATCTTCTCGAACTCACTTAGTAAACCCACACTAACTTTAGATGAATTTATACATGCATTAACTGACTACTTCCAATTGTCCTATTCCTCATAGGACAACAATGAAAACACCACAGATGCCAATCCGACCATTCTTCAACTGTAACAACAACGACTCCAACCACCACTACGACCACCATTACCTCGGTTTCTACTCCTTCCACGCCTTCATTCATCACACTGAGCAAAGCAGCTTCCGTTGAAACGATCTTCAGTAACGCCGGCAGCTCAAATTTGAATAGCCCAGTGGCTTCTTTGATCACCAACGCATCCTGGAGCTCGCAGATTACCCAGGAAGCTCAGGTCCTTCACTTCCATAACCAGATGCTATTAGGCGCCGTCTCTAAAGAAGACATGGACAATATCCGTAATAGAATCGCTGACGTCCAAAAAAACATCGACGAACTCCGCGATTCCGATTACCCGATCCTACCAAACGCTGACGAAATCAATTTGATAATTGAGGAGGCGGAGAAAACCTCAAACCTCATCAACCAAGCCTCCAAAGTAAACGAATACGCCCCAACCTCGAGCCAGAACGTGAAGCAGACAAGGAAAATAACGACTGCGGAATCAAGTTGAAAGCGTTAAGCCCACCAGTCTATTATGGCGATCCAGAAGGTTGGCTTCCATTCTGGGAGCAATTTGAAGCAATGGTCGACAGCAAAAGCCTCCCCAAATCCTTGAAACACAGGATTCTTGTAGACAAATGCTTAAAGGGAGAAGCCTTAGCCAAAATCAAAGGGATAGCCCCCAGCGCTTGTAACTACACTAACTCAATCGCCAAGCTTAAAGCCAAATTCAGCGACAAAAACAAACTGGCAGGGTTCTACTACAACAAGCTAGAGAAGTTGCCCACCAGTAAGGACACTCGGACACAGCTCTCTATGTATCAAGAAATTACAAAAATCCTCGCAAATTTAACAACCCTCGAGGTGGAAACCAAGCATCGAGTCTTAAGGGAGGAAATCCTGCAAAAATTTAACCGGGTGACTCTCTGATACGTATGGCTGGCCTTGGAATCCGAGTTCCCCACCGATGAGGACAAAAACATCGTAGACGGAGTCACTGTAGAAAGATTGATGAGCGTACTCAATACTATAATGCGCAGGGAACAAGATATCCCCCACTACGTGCGCAACAAACAACCTTCCGCATCAGCCCCTAAAAAACCGAAAACAGGAAACACCCCAGTACTTACTGGACTACAATCGGCAAAACCTCAAACATCCGGCACTTCCTGCGTCTTTTGTTCTAATAAACACCTTAGCCAAGACTGCAGGAAGTACGGCACCTTGAAAAAGAGACGAGAACGGTTGATCCAGCTAAAAGCGTGCCTACTTTGTGCTTCAGAAAGCCACCGGGCCGAGTCCTGTAGTGGAGAGAAAACATGCACTCACTGCAAAAAGGTCAACCATACGGTACTCACGTGTGTGAAGTACATATTGGTTAAAAAGAACACATCCACTCCTTCAAGTAAGAGAAATATAAACTTCAGTAGTGATATTAACGCTAATTCTACGCTTCTTTCAGGCACTTACATAGAAACCTTCATTTGTATGGCTAGGGATGCTAACGGCAATTATGAAGAAATTATAGGCATCCTTGACAGAGGAGGCGCTCACTCCTTCGTTACCGACACCTTGGTAACAAAACTCAACCTTAAGAAAGGAAAAAGACTCCTCACAAGTGTCTGCAAATTTGGAAGTTCGAGACCTCTCTCCCAATCCTCCAATGCAGTTATCATAACGCTTAAGAATCACCTTTCAAACTACCAACTGCATTTCGGGAGAAGTGATATCCTCACCCACTCCTTTGTGTTCACGCTCGACCTTACCTGATAATTTGAACTACGCAGACACTAAAATCTTTGAATCCAACCATCGAACCTTCGACATTTTAATAGGGAACGATCTCTACAACACCCTTGTAAACTTAACAAGAGTAAAACCCCTCCCCTCCGGCGTAGTTTTGAAGGATAGCTTTTTTGGATGGATTCCATCAGGAAGATGGATTCCATCAGGAAGTCTTGATAATAACAAACTAACAGACATTAATGATTCACTTCCTGTACTAACTTCTTTAGAACAAACAACCAACACTACTAAAAAACCGAACATTCCAAAACTTTCTAGTGATGACAAACTAGACAAGCTCTGTTCACTTTTTTGGTCTCTGGAAATCTTAGGTATAGGATCTTCTAAACTCGAAGACACCAACGATAACGTAATTTGTAAACACTACAAAACTGTAACTAGGGACAAATCCGGCTGCTTTGTCGTACGTTGGCCTTATAAGAAGGAGAACCCAACACTTCCTTGGAATTATCGTTTGAGCCTAGCACGATTACGGAAAGTACCTGAAAAACACAATATGAATACTTTAGAGGATTGCAAAAAGGTGTTCAAGGAGCAGCTAAAGCTAGGAATAATCGAACCAGCTCATGCCGACACCCCCTACCTAAAACATTACATACCGTGGAAGCCACTCTACCGAAAAGGAAAAATACGCATAGCCGCTTCAGCAAAAACTAAAAGTGGAGTCAGCTTAAACGATCTGATGAACACAGGTCCCTAAACTACTTGCCAACTTAGTCAAACTTATTATCAATTTCAGGTTATTCAAAACAGCCCTTACTGCTGACATTTAAAAAGCTTTTCTGATGAATGGTCTCAATGAGGTTGACAGAGACGTGACTCGCTTCTTATGGTTCAAAGACCTCTCTAAACCCCTAACGCCCGATAATATCATTATTTACAGGTTTACTAGAACCCCCTTTGGTGTGATAGTGAGTCCGTTCCTACTCAACATCGTCATTCAAGAACTTCTATCTTCAACTAATAAGTGGCTAACCTTGGGCAAACAATATATTTACATAGATAACCTACTACTCAGTGTATCTTCTTCCACTATCAAAGCTATAGAACTATACAACGCTATAAGACCTAAGCATTGACAAGCATTGACTATACATTAACCAGACGTACAGTCCTATTGTTATGAACGGTGTCGTTTTGCTGGATACGACAACGTGAGTGCGCTGCGTGTTAACCGGTAGAGTAAAAGAGAAAAAGTATCGCTGAACATCGTTCCCTCTCTGTTACACCCACGTCTTAACATCTGGCGCGATCTGTTATTCGTATTCAACGTAATCCAAGAAAACGACACCGTTTATAACAATAGGACTGTACGTCTGGGTTACAAAGTAATATATAGTCAATGGACCTAAGTTAGCTTCAGCAGGCTTCAACTTAAGAGACTGGACCTCAAACGATAAAAACTTATTGAGGCAATACCCGATGCTTTAATTCCTATATCTTACCATTAATACAAGCGAGTGGCGAATGACAATATATTAATGAATGACGACAAAAGAAACTCATTTATTGGTCACAAATACGAGTATATTATTATGATTTTGTTTTTGAAAATCTCCGATGTATGGCATTTTTCGCGTTGTCCGCAGGTAGTGGAAATAATTGATAACCATCTTTAGTTTGATTTTTACAATTTATCGCGGAACAACACATCATACTGTATTCATTTATTAATATTATTATTTCAAGAAACGGTCGAAAGAAACCTAAAATAGTAGAGAATTCACATTGCTAATACATACACTCAATGTAAACAAAACAGATGCGCGATAGAAAATGGCGTATGTCTTCACTTGACTGGTTTCAGTGCTCTATCTTGACTATACTCTGTCCGCAAATAGAATGGGTCACGTCAACAAACCCGCGACCCGCTTTCATGCAAAAAAAATTGATTACGATGCGAGGAAGCGGTTCGCGGGTTTGTTTACGCGACCCATTCTATTTGCGGACAGAGCATAGTAGAATTCGGACCGGGCATATTGTAGGATCGCTAGCGTCGCCCATGTAAAATACTCAGAAAGTACTGATAAGTAAACGGTGATCATGACTTGAAACTAAAGGTGATTTTTTAGTTTTTCTTAAATTTCTCCAAAAATAATGAATTTAGGCGTGTACTCGTGAGGAACAAAATTGAAGAGCGGAAAATTTTCTTTCAGATGAAAATATTTTTGAGAGATTTTAAAAAATTCAAAAATTTTGCGCGATGCTAGCGCTGCACAGTGGGACAGAATACAATTCTAGGCGGCCAAAATTTTGTTCATCGGCAAATCTATATAAAATGGCATGCTAAAGCTGGGAAAATATTTTAGAGAAACCTCATATCTGATAGTGGTGAAAAAGAGGGGTGGGAGCTGACGATAAATGAATTTAAGTGTTTTGGGGTTTTTGTTTCACTAAATTGATATAAAATAATATTCTGATTCCAGGAAAAATATTTTAAAAAATCCCAATATCTAATTGGGGTGAAAAAAAAAGGGTATAAGAATGACCAAAAGAAATTCAATTAATATTTTTAAAACAAATTTTCTGATAAACAATTTTCGAACGGTTTCTAAAAACAAGCTTCAGGGTATCTTCTTGGAGAATTTAATTTAGAATAAAATGTACAAAGTTTGATAACAAATGATAAAAAGCTCTATATTTCATTCAGATTTAAAATAATTAGTTTTAAAAACGAGGTATTTAATGACACAAATAAAGTTAATAATGTATTGAATGAAGATCTCTACTATCTAATTTCAAGCAGAATCATCCCCCTCTGTACTATTACAGGCACCAGTGTTGCTCATCTCATCCTCGCTATTCTCTTTTTCTCCTTCTTCTATGTCACTTATGAAAAGATTCATAGCATCACTAGTCAGACTCTTACCATATATGACTTACAGTATTCGTTCTCAAAGAAGAGATGACAGGGTCGGAAGAGGCCAACAATTGGCGAATAAGATCTTCGGTTGTTTTGGCTCTTGAACTCTTTCTGGTATGAAACTCTCGATATCAAGCAATTTTTAAATTTTGGGTATCTACTACAAGAATTGACTTGGAATTGGCAAAAAATTTGATTTCCGAGTAATAAAAACGAGTCAAACATCAGTATCAGTAGAGAGAAGTTAACATCCCTCTCTACATTATGATATCTCATGTAATTCATGAACGCGGATACCTGCGGATATAAAAATTGGAATGAATAAAAAAAATACTTCCCTTTATCGAAAAAATTTAATTTGGGAGCGAAACTCGTTGAAACTTCTTCTTTATTCATATTTTACGACAAAATTAATGCTCTATAACTGTTTCCCCTCAAAACAGGACACTCGCATACACAAGGAATTGGGTAGAATGATACAACATGCAGTAGATCACACATCTCACTATCGATAAAAAAAAAACAAAACAATAAGTACGCAAGTGGTTCGTCGCGAACCATCTCATAACAGTAGCACTGATCTCAACGTCTTATTCTCTTTCTTTCTTACTTTTCACACTTATTTTTGCCTAGCAACCGTATTTCTTTTCGTTTGGTCGCCAGTTGGTCTGGTTAATGTATACCAGTTTAAAGTGTACATAGTGAAAAACAATTTACAATAATTTCCGAGAGATTTCGCTAACTTCGATTTTTGCATTTTTGGCCGCCTAGAATTGAGGAGTTATCTGTCAAAAGGGCGTCATTCGATCAAAACATTGATTGAAAAAATCGTTTTGAAGTTTCAATGTGAAATAACTTTTGATGGAGTGATTTATTGTAAAAAAGTTATTCTTTGAAATCTGTTCAGTTTTTCTCTATGAATATAACGCTCAATTATCTTCTTTGTAAAATGAGTAATATTTATTTAAAAAGGTTAGGAAGTAGAGTACCTTGGACGCCCTTTTAATCGAAATGAGGAAATTTAGAAAATTTTTGGTGTGGGCGGCCATCTTGTTTTTGTTATCAGTCTTTGAACGCGTTACGCTCTTTGAAGTTTGAACTTCGAACAGCTCCTTCATCATTGTCTAGTTTACTTCTTTTTGAGAATATTTTTAAAAAATACATATAATCCTGGGCGGCGATTTGACCAACAAAACTTCAACAAAGTACGCACGCATTTCCATAACTGAATAAGTACCTATACAAACGGCAGTTGAACAAAGTTCGCGATCTTTGTTCCTACTTCATCAAAGTTTATCAGTGGAATATTGCCACCCGCCTCGTATTTAAATCTTCGTCTGCGTGTATAATTCTTGAGTATTTTTACCTAATACCTGACCCATCTCCTTCATTCTCACATCTTCCTCATTAATATTATAATGATGTAGATGTTGGATTATCAAGTTCTAATATAATATATTGTTCTGAAGCTCTGGTTTGTTTATACCTATTTTTCAATATTCTTTGAGTTCCACTTCATGATGTACATTTATTTCCGTATTTTAGCAGATATGGGGGTTCAAATAAGATGTTTTGAAGTTGGAATACATATAATAGTTTGAATCATAAGGAATTCAAAAATTACAAATTTCCAAAAAAGGGCGTCCGCCCGACAGACGCCCTTTTGACAGATAACTCCTCAATTGTATTTTGTCCCACTGTGCGCTGCCCGGTCCAAATAGTATGAAACTCATAAAAATGAAAATTTCACCAATTATCTGAAACATCACCTTTTTGTCCTGTTTCCATAAATGGCCGTTATAGTAAATGTAGAGGGTGACTCTTTTGGGGCCGGACGCGAATAGTGTATTTGGTATTGGGTACCATTTGGACCGGGCATATTGTAGGATCGCTAGCGTCGCCTATGTAAAAAAACCTAGAAAGTACTGATAAGCCAACGGTGATCGTGACTTGAAACCACCGTGTTTGAAACCAAAGGTGATTTTTTAGTTTTTCCTAAATTTCTCCAAAAATAATGAATTTAGGCGTGTACTCGTAAGGAACGAAATTGAAGACTGGAAAATTTTCTTTCAGATGATCATATTTTTGGGAGATTTTAAAAAATTCAAAAATTTTGCGCAATGCTAGCGCTGCCCGGTCCAAATGGTTATTGGGTGTTTGTTTCGAGTTACTCATTACCTATGCTTAGCAGTCACTGGAACTTGCATCAAGATTGAGAATAATCAATGAAATAAGTTAAGAAATTGTTGAATGTTTGTTTACTTGTATAAAATGGATGAAAGTTTTTGCCAAGGGAGACAAGTATTATCAAAGAAATCAAAAAGAAACTTTAGAACGCATAGAGCGTAAAGCCAGAGATGTTGTGGGAAGAAAGCTGAAAGCAAAAACTCAGAAATTTAATCTCAACATTGCAAGCCAAATGACATAATTGCTATGAGAGAAACTAAAAGCATCAAACTAAAAGCTGAAGAATAACATGTATTTAGTGTAGAAATTAGAGAAGGATGACAAGTTGAAAGCTTAAAGGTGTATTATAAAATAAGAGCTGAAACTTAGAAGTCAAACGCTGAGTCGAGGCAGAAAGTCAAGAAGCTTAGCGAGAACCTCTTATAGCCGACCAGCAGTTGGGTGCTTGTTGTTTATATATTTTTATATTTTTTCTTTAGGAATACATCCTTTTTTTACAATTTGCAATTCAAATCATTCCTAAATCCTGGGCTCAGAGCTGACTGAAACTTAGGACAAGAGTAACAATTAACAAACTTTTACTAACAAATTTTTGGGTTCTTGCTTGTAGGAGTCAAGAACCACTTACAATGGCTTTGTTTTCTTCAGCATTTAGTTGGAGTTCCAATCTTTAAGAGCGCTGGATGTAACAATGCGAGTCTAAGGAATTAAAGATTGCAAATGAGTGTACTTGTACTACTGGGTACTGCGTAACTTGTTTGTTTATTAATTTTAATTCAGGAAAATTCATTGATCAATCGTCACCGATCACCTGCGTTCTTTGTATTTTGTACTGAGGTAATCAAGCAGTAATCACGATTACGGTCCTATTATAATACATATAATACATTCGCCGTTCAAATTTTCATTTCTTGATGGATATCAATTTGATTACGTACGTTGAGTATTGGCTTTTACAGAATAGAATTTAAGTGATGAGAGATAAATTGACACTGTTGCAATTGGTCGGGGAAATACAAAAATATGAATAATAAAAGTAGAGTATTGGAGAAAAAAGAATGAATGATTGTATAAGTTACTTGAAAATGAAATCAATATTGAACTAAGATATTGTACCTGTTTCAATCTCGCGTTTACTGATAGTTATTCTTTCCTTACTATACCTACCTCTCGCAAATTGTTGAGGGCTTATTGCTTTGTCAATCCTATAATGGTCTGTGTTATACGCGATCTGATTTGTCATAGAAATGTTTTAGGGCGTAGCATAGTTTGAGGTCCTGAAATACTATTTTCTTATCATATTTTTTCATATTCGCGTATGCAATTGGTTTATGATAGGTTCATATGTTTGGCAAAATAAGTTGTATCATAACACATTTTCATGCGTTACATTATTTTGAAGAAAACAAGGAATGATAACTATGAATGTAGAAGTACGTGTGGAGTAGAATGCGACAGATTAAATGATGAAAGAAGAGTACAGATGTCTGACAAAAGTGAGTCAATGAATTTGAAGATAAACTGAATAAACTGTTGAGAAGAAAAGTTGGTATTAGGGGTGTTGACGGGAGCTACAGTAGCGCTCCCTGTGTATTCCTAACGCACACTCACACCTACTGAACTTATAGAGAACGAGAGTCTGGAAGCCAACTACGTTTGCCCCAAGGTGTTTGAAAAGAGGTGTGCTCAGTTTGATTGTAAACAAAACGCAACCCGCACGCACATTTAAAAATACATGGGACGCGGAACCAAGTGACGTCACCTGGTTCCGTTTTTACATTGTTTTAAATGGAGATCAGCTGATGTAGCGCCTTGTTGTTTCCATTGAGCTGAGCACACCTCTTTTCAAACACCTTGCGTTTGCCCTACCGGTGAACAGGCCTCTTAATGAGCAACAACTCACAGACAACTGTTTGAGTCCACGAGACAACATAAGATTCATCCGACATTAATTTAAATGAATTACCTATTTGTAATAGTATTGGATTGGTAAAATCAATTCAAAGAACAAGCTATATTCGATAATTATTAGTTTCTTTTTCTGCTTGCTGTATAAATCAATGAATTAGATTCAAACATTTAGTACGCGGAAAACGTGACTCAGCTCTGTCTTCCTACTTCATTTGCTGTCCTGTATGTTCCATTGTGGAAAATCACCTCTACAAAATATGTCCAAACCATAGAAAACTAAGAAGAAGAAAAAGCCAAAAGGTAACAGCAGTGAAGACAGAAGTGTGAATGAAGAAAACGGCAACAATTCAAGTGTGAATCTAGAGACGACAGAAAATGTGGAGAAACAGGTACCCACACATATAAATACTAATACAAGTACTGAAGTTTTCTCAAAAAAGCAACTTGAAGATGCTATAAAAACGGCCTTGAGTGTGATTGGAGTTCAAGGTTCAAACTCCTACCATGGGCATTTTACCATGCGCGTGATATCAGAAAATGAAAAGAAAAACTGGTAGGAAGGAAAAATTTCAAGGTGTGGAAGAGAATGGTTGAGCTCGAGTTAAGAGCCAACAATCTTATTGAATGTATTGAGACAGAATTTGGCGACAAAACGTGGGATGAAAAACATAAACAGAGAGCTAACGCGAGAACGCAATCCTTTCTTTATCATTCTGTTTCTAAAAATATTCAAGCCTCTATCTTGAATATTACGTCAGCATTCGCAGTGATGAAAAAGATTACAGAACAACATGGTGAGAATGAAACTCATGATTCTATGGATCTCTTTGTTACACTTCAGACATTGCAATTTTGTAAAGGACACAACCAGCAGCGGTATGTCAACGATTTTGAAACGTTAATTACGGATTTTCGACGCGTTTGTACAAATTATGTTTCTTCATAAGATAGAAGGTATTCATGAAATTGGAAAACCAGTATCGACGTATTACAATTCTATGTGCGTGCAGCCTAAAGAGCACCGTTCATACTCATTTGTAAAACAGCAGTTTATGAACTTGGATCTTACAAAAGAAAAACCTAATGCGCGAGGTGAGTTAAAAAAAGAACATTGTTCCAATTTGAAAAATTATCCTGCAATTCTGGTAAGTTAGAACTTTGAAAATTTACTAATGAGAAAATGTAATATTTTAGAATCAAACAATTATCATTCTAAGATGCGAAACGACAATCGTGATCATTCAAATTTGAGTTCCTCTTATCAACCAAGAAAGAATTTCAACAAACAACCCCATTAGTGATGAAAAAGATTCTGGCCACAGGCCATATAAGAAATTTCGCGATTCGACTAATTTGAGTACGTTGGAGACTGGTTGAGAGTAATAATCTCAGTCCACTAATGTATCCACGTACAAACACCCGTCGTCCACCCACCCAGATGGACGATATTATAAGAGTGGAATTTTGGTAATTCCTGGAACAAAGCCTAAATATTTTGAGAGTCAGTCGGCTGCTATCAAGAACATTTTGGCTGAGGAAAAACGCAAAATCCAGTGTGTCAAGTGTGGACAATACTATCATCGTGAATCAGAATGTGTCCACCCTGGAAAACAGTGTTATAGATGCTTCAATTTTGGGCATACAGGGTCAGTCTGTCCCTTCCCAATACAAAAAAAATGAACACAAAAATGGCAAACTTGGAGGTGAGAAGCGGCATATACTACTACGTACATGCTAAAACATAGGGTCAATCAAATATAAACAAATTTGAATGTGATACTTCAGGTAAAATTATGTGTACATTATCAAAAATTAATGATGTAATATTAGATTCAAATGAATATATACAACCTCTACCTCTAGTGGTTCAATTTGATCACATAGAAGGTCAACATGAATCAGATAGTCCTATTGATTATCTGAAAGTAATTGATTCTAAAAAAGAAAATTTTGACAGGAATGAGGTGTCTGGTAAGAAATGTAAACAACTAATATCTAAATAAATTGAAAAGAGAAAAGAAGCTAGCCGCTTATGGCATAGGAGACTTGGTCACGCCTCTGCACCCTATGTTTTTCAGAACAGTAAAGTTACTATAATGGATCCTGTTCTTAGCAAAGATAGAAATTCTTGTTGTGCGGTATGTGCATAAGCTAAATTTGTTTGTAAGAAATTTACACAAGAGAGAGAAGAGGCCACTTGAGTTGGTCAAATCATTCATTCTGACCTTATTGGTCATATCACCCCTGAAACGTTTCATACTTGTAACAGATTCATTCTTGTAGCAGTAGATGGTTATTTTAGATATGCACAAACATTTGCAATGAGAACAAAAGATCAAACGGCTGAAATGCTTGATGAGGCTTTTCAAGAAATACAAGCTCTTTATCCTGGTATAGGTCAGTTTGATAAGTTGAGATGCGATAAAGGTGGAGAATTTGAATCAAAAAGGGTCCAAGAAATACTCAACTGAATTTGCTGAAACTGACTGCCACAAACATAATACAACTGCTGAACGATTCAACAAAACTCTAGAAGATAGACTACGTGCTTTACTGTATGAGTCTGGTTTTCCAACAAATATGTGGGGCCAAGTATTAGATACGGCAACGTGGCTTCTCATTCAACAATTGGAAATTTGACTCCTTATGAAAGATATAGAGGTCAACCTCCCAAACTTAGGGATGTGAGAATTATAGGCTCTCGGTGTTATGTATTTTGTCATAAAGTACCCAGAGGAAAGAAAATGAATCCTAGAAGCAATATACAGTATCTTGTAGGCTACATACGTACAGGATATAGGACTTATGATCCTGTACATATGAAAACTGAGGAGGAATACATTGTGAGAATTGATGAAGAGATATCTTTTAGGGATGATTTTCCATCTCAATCTTCATTCAGTGATTTTCTGTTTCCCAAAATAGAGATGAATCTGCCAACTTCCTCTGAAAATTTCAACTCTTCTCAGGAAACTCCTCCTAGAACTGGAGGGGGTGGTCCTCACAAAAGTACCCTTACTAGCGAAATAAATATAGAAATACCTAAACCTAATAGAAAACGTAAAATAGATAATGTTCAAAGGTCTCAAATACAAACAAGATCAAAAAGTACACCTAATCATTTTTTGAATAAATGACGCAAAACAAACAAAAGTCTTATTTGGCTAAATAAACTAAATATTGAAATTCAACAAAACAAAACTACCTTGAATAATCACAAAAATATTGATTACCTATGATTTTTATGGTCTGTACAATAAAGATTTATATTTATCTAAAATTATGCCAATATTATATCGACAAGCAATTAAAGATCCTAAATGGCAGGAAGCCATTAAGAAAGAGATTGAAGAGAAAAGTTTTTGATATAGTGTTACATACTAAAGAAAGAAAACCTGTCCCTGTTAAATGGCTCTTCACAACTAAAAGTGATGGTAAATATAAAGCACGCATAGTAGCTGTTGGAAGTTTAGATTCTGAAAAATATACTAAAAATGAAAAGAAATCTCTTACCCCAGGGCAATTAACAGTTAAATGGTTTCTAGCCTTAGCTATAAGCAAAGGCTGGCATTTACAACAAATAGATATTGACTCTGCTTTTCTCAATGGAGAGCTAGATAGAGAGAAATATATTCGAATACCAAAAGGGTTTGAAGGGGACAGCAAAACACATATTGGAAAATTAAATGTTCCCTTGTACGGGTTGGCCATTGCACCTATGTGCTGGCACAGGACAATAACAAAGAAATTCATTGAATTTGGATACCATGTGTATTTCATAAAACGATAGATTGTAAAATAAATGTTCTGATTCTAATCTAGGTCGAGGACATTCTTATAACTAGCAATTCAGAAAAATTTTCTGGCGGAGCCAAATAAATGAAGATCATGTTTCATGTCTTTATATTTCATTAGTCAACTTGTATACTGTATATTAGGAATGAGACCTAGTATACTAAGCTAGTATTCGCTCGTTCGTCCCCTTCTTCGTCTAGTACAGTAAAACCTCCACTTACGGACACTCCCCAAGAGCGGACACCTCTCTGCAGCGGACAATTTCCGTGGTCCCGATGAGTGTTATGGGTTATGGGTAAATAACATTGTAACCTCCCTAGAGCGGATTTTCTCTAGAGCGGACATAAAATTCCTCTTTTTATACCTAGTCACTACGAGAATGTATGTATTTATTGCAGTACGGCGAAGTTTGAATAAACAAAACTTCATGATAGTATTTTACATGAATGTACAACAATGGTCAAACAAACAAGAGTGTGTGTAGGCCAATAATTGCACGTCAGTGCATATTGAACGAGAGCATTAAATGTTCGTGTTGCGATGGCTACTTCGCATTGCCAACCTTTGGACCAAGGTATCATACAGAATTTCAAAGTGAGATATCGACGAATGCTGTTAACTCGAATTCTAGCCGAAATTGAAAAAGTAGAATCGGTTGACGCTTTGGCCTCAAAGTTCAACGTGTTAGATGCCATAATGTGGATCCATAGTGCGGAATGTGTGTTAAAAAATGTTTCGCAAAATCTGGATTCAATTTGCCAAAAGATTCATCTGAGCAAATCGACAACGATACAGAAAGTGAGCCAGCTTTGGCTTTAATTAAACAATTGCCTCCATCGATGCACCAAAACGATTACTTTTCTGTTGATCGTGATTTATACACGGAGGAATATAATGATTACATCTCGGCGTTCATTTCCAATATCGACGACAATGAAGATGAAAAAAGTGACTATGGTGAAATTGAAGAAGTTGAGCCTGAGAGCTTTATGACCACCTACACGGAAGCTATTACATCACTGAGTCAATTAAGTAAGTTTGCCTTATCAAAGGGTGATGCAGAAGCTGTAAAAAAACTTTCGTCTCTTCAAATTTACTTCGAAAAGAAGAGTATTTTATGTCGTCAAAATAAAAGCGTGCAAACTACTCCAACTTCATATATTACGACTTGTAATGTGATTCAGGACTATCTATATGTACAGTATGTACAATACTTAAGATGTACAACAGTATTGTACTCATTTTTCACAAAAAAATCATCTCTCTAGAACGGACACTCTGTAATTATTACCTCTCTTAGTGGACACTCCCCTTGAACGGACACCTCTGTAGAGCGGACAATTCTCTTAGTCCCTTCGCTGTCCACTATATGGAAGTGACATTTTCCTCGTGAGTACGAGTATTCAATATCATTATTAACAGTGTGGTTTTACTGTATAAGTCTATTCAGAATAAGCTAGTATACTGTATATTAGGTCTGAGTTTCATAGCCCTTCTCGATGGGTCCACTCGTTCGCCTCCTTCTTTGTCCAGTATAAGTCTAGTTTAGAGCTAGCATATAAAGCTAGTCTATTATGAAGCAAGCCCAGTATACAATGTCAAATAGTATAGCTCAGCTAGTATATTAGGCTAGTATAATTTACATTAGGGCTAGTATAATGAAGCCTAGTATACTAACGCTGGGTGTACTCGCAAATTTCTGAATCACCCACGAGGTAGAGATTTGCACGGACGCACGGTCTCTCTTGACGGGTGGGGGGGGGGGGGGGTGTACTCGCGAGTTTCAAAATCGGGGTCCGGCAAGAGAAAAGACATGAAACATGTCAAAAGCAGTTCAGAACACTATCTCTCTTTTTGAGAATGAATACGAACTCAAACGATTGGGCTATCCCCTGAAATTTATAGGCATCCAATTTGAAAAGATTACTTCTCACTCCTTATTATTACATCAAAATGATGCAATAAGTGAGCTGCTAGATGAGTACGACTATGATCAAAACTCCTTCCCAGCCACACCAATGCGAGAGTACCACTATCACACAGTTAGAGAGGATGAAAAAGTTACAGTCTATCCATACCGAAAAGTGATACGATCTCTTCTCTACTTAGCAAACACTACCCGGCTTGACATTGTATTTGCTGTCGGGTACTTAGCTCGTGCTCAAATCCGACCTCAACAAATACATCATAAGCTAATTTCCCATCTACTTTCATATTTCGCCTGTCATAGAAAACTTGGGCTAATTTTCAAACGAAATATCGACGCTAATCCTAAAGTAGAATTATTTGCGGATGCTGATTTCGCAGCTGATGAAACAAGAATATCGACTACTGGGTTCATTATACGGTTTCATGGCTCAGTGATCTTTTGGGTATCTCGCTTACAAACTAGTATTGCGAAAAGTACCACCGAAGCCGAACTTAGGTCATTAACAGATGGGGCTCATGATTCATGGGTATCTCTGAGCTTCCTATTATTGGCTGTGAGGATAATCGAGCAACATATGAAAAATGTGTAGGTAACGTATCTAAGAGTAGATTAAAACATGTAGAAACAATCTATTTTAAAGTTCAAGAATACGTGCGTAACAAAATATGTGATCTAAAATTGATAGGAACCAAAGACCAATTAGCCGATGTGTTAACAAAATCCCTCCCAGAGGTACACGGTTGGGGGTCACTTTGCCGAAGCCGTATTGTCGAAGTCCACTTTTCCGTATTTTCCGAAAGAATTTTTTCCGAAGGCCAATTGGCCGAATGCTTAATAAATTGACCGTATATTTATGAAATCGGGATGCGTCATTTTTCTTTCTTTTTTTTTTTGTTGATTATTGAATATATTCGGAGAACAATTAGAAATGATGACACTTTATGTCCTACAATTTACAGATGTGATTTATAAGTTCCCATTAAAGCATTTTTGTTTTTTTCTTTTCTCTCTCTATCTCTTTATCGATTGTGTAACTGAATTCGACTCTTTATTCACAGTGTGCCTCTGCTGTACTATTTCAGGAGTATCGTCCTATTCCTGATTGGGACCCAACATGTCAGCTACTTTCAACCTGACATCCCAGAGCAAATGAACCGTGAGATCTCATAAATTGAATTCGATAGTCTAACAAAAACCCGGGTATAACTAACAACCAACAACAGAAACATACGTATAATATTCCTTTATCATCCTTTCCTTCTACTATCATCCTACTCGCTGGACACGGTCGCCTTAGTGTGAACCCCGGCAGAGACTTCTACTCTGGTTGTGAGTAACGTCTTAGTACAATGAAAGCTACCCTTCTTAAAATTCTCTAACTACCAACTTGACTAATTTATCAGGGCAAGCTAAACAATCAAATATCTTAGATAAAAGGGCTTTCAGGAAATAGAATTTGTACAATTGTTCGTGTGTGTGTGTGTGTGTGTGTGTGTGTGTGTGTGTGTGTGTGTGTGTGTGTGTGTGTGTGTGTGTGTGTGTGTGTTGACGGAAGCTACAGTAGCGCTCCTTGTGTATTCCTAACGCACACTCACCTCTACCAAACTTATAGAGAACGAGAGTCTGGAAGCCAACTACGTTTGCCCTACCCGGTGAACAGGCCTCTTAATGAGCAACAACTCACATACAACTGTTCGAGTCCACGAGACAATATGAGATTCATCCGACAAGAGGTGCTCCTAGCGTATGCGCTATACGTCATATTCACTACTAGGATATGCGCTCTACCCCTTCCCTGCGCTCTACCTACAGTAAAGTACGACCTACCATCCCTACTGTTTGCAAGCATATTAGCGTTACCCAGGAGACACCACAAGGAGGTCTACTTGCCAGTATCCCATCCACCCTACAAAGGGCTTCGTTCAGAATCACAAAAGGGTCAGTAATGCCCCTAAGATGTCCTTCTGAGATCGTCCAAGAATAAAATAAATAAGTCTGGTTCCACCTTCCGCTTCATTTGTCCGATGACCCATGGCCCGTCAACTCTTGCGCCGTGATTACGCATATCGAGAATATCAGCTTCCGTATCAATGGAATTAGCTTGTGCATTACCTTCGAGCATACGTTCGCGGTTGTATTTCCGACGTTTGGCAAACCGAGCCTCATTAATTACTCACACCGACACGCTAGCAGCGAAAATCTGGTAGAGCGCATACCCTATAGTAGAAACACTACAGGGGGTAGATCGCAGAAAAAATGGTAGAGCGCATACGCTAGTAGCACCGTATTAGGTACCATGGTTATTGGGTGTTTGTTTCAAGTTACTCATTACCTATATTTAGCAGTTACTGGAACTCGCATCAAGGTCTAGAATCATTAATAATTATAATAAGTTAAGAAATTGTTGAATGTTTGTTTACTTGTAAAAAATGGATGAAAATTTCTTCGAAGGAAGACCAGTTTTGTCAAAGAAATCAAGAACAAACTTCAGAACGCATAAAACGTAAAGCCAGAGATGTTGTGGGAAGGAAGCTGAAAGCAGAAGCTCAGAAATAAATCCCAACATTGCAAGCCAAATGAGTACTGACAGAATTTTTGATGGGAGAAATTAGAAGCATTAAGCTAAAAACCGGAGAATAACATATATTCAGTGATGAAAGTTGAAAGCTTAAAGGTGTATATTATAGAATAAGAGCTAAAACTTAGAAGCAAAGAAGTCAAACGCTGAGTCGAGCCAGAAAGTCAAGAAGCTTAGCAAGAACCTCTTCCGGCCGATCGGCAGTCGGGTGCTTGTTTAGAAGTTCTAATCTATCTTTCTTTCCTTGTAACGATTGTTTTTCTAGGTATTTAGAGATCATTTGAAGCACCAACCCATCTGTTATAAGGAAAATGGTTGTTCTATTTGTTGAAAAAAAAAAAAACTTTTCTTTTATACCATATTAATTATCTTCTAAAGATGATATGAATGAGTATGGCCAGCTAGAAATTCAGTTCTGGAATCTGGGTTGTTTTTAATTTAAGGTGGTTGAATACTGTCTCAACTTTTCCTCTTAAAACTCTTTAGTTGGATAATAATTTTCTAAGCTCAACATATTATTATGTTGCAGGATCCTAAACTCAGGTATAGTGAAAAATAAGAGAAATGAAGAAGACTCTCACCTACTGCTTTCTGATGAAGCCAAAGTTGCTGTGCTCGATGTAAATAAGCAAACATTAATGCCTAATCATGTAGAAGGCTCATCAAATTAAGTACAATTTCTTTTTCAGAGTATTTCCATCCAATTGAGAATATCATCCATCATATCTCTTTTTTCTTCAATTATTGTTTCAATATTTGTAATTTTTATATAATAGATACATAAACCTGTATTCTTTATAAATTGATGAAACAAACATTAATTGTAGCCTAAAGTGAGGTCCTTAATGTGGAAAGAATAAAAAACTTGAACAATAGCGCAAAAGTGAAAAAAATACTGGCGTACCAATTGTAAAAGACTTTTTGAAAGCTTCCCACTCCAGGTTTTGTTGAAGTTGTACCCTGAGATGGTCAGAGATTTTTCTCTCTCTCATTCGAGGTTTTTGAACTTTATTGAGGAAGGAGGGGGTATATAAAGGCACGTAACAATTTAACCCACAAATTAGAGTTCAAAAACACAATTTAAAAACAAAACAGTTTAATGATACCAAACGAGCAACACTAGTCTGAAAATTAATTTAGAAGGAAGACGGTCGAAACTTAATTTGGAATTAAATGAGGATTCTTGAGTAAAACTTGGATGCAAGAGGTAAAATCAAAGGATTATAGAATACAAAAAAACGAAAATACTTGAGTCGCAAATTTAATTAATACAAAAAAAGGGACGTTTTCGACCGACTGTCATTATGCCGAAAATAAAATAGGATAAAATTAAAGTGAACTAATAAAATCACAAAGAATAAATAATATAAAATAAAATATAAAATAATAAAATTGATGTCG
This sequence comes from Aspidiotus rigidus, assembly GCA_035079385.1. NCBI lineage: Eukaryota > Metazoa > Arthropoda > Insecta > Hemiptera > Diaspididae > Aspidiotus > Aspidiotus rigidus. Next base: position 7,023,309 of record JAVHKY010000052.1, read on the forward strand.
CGTATTGAAACAAAGAGAATTTTTAGGTCAATAAATCATATGAATGGTCGAGTAGGAAAAGGGCCTTAACACAAAAAGTAGTTTTTGAGAAAAACGTATTTGAAAGTTCAGATTCATAGAAAAGCATGGTAGACGCTCCGCTCCAACATGATCTTACGTACTCTATAGCCATCAGAATGAATTAAAATTTTTACCAGATGAAGAGGAGAGAGTGTTGAACTTGAATCACTAATTAATTGAAAAAGACCCTTAATCGAGTTAAGGCCCTTTTCTACCCGACCATTCATATGAACTGTGAGCTGCTGAGCGGTTTCAAACCTTCAAACGCGCTGGCCTAGCGCTGGGACGTTCATCATCCGACGAATATTTGTATATTATGTAGCAAGTGACGTAAACGTACAAGGGAATTGAATAATTTCCAACACTGATACGTACAATATTTTAATGGATGATGTAAGGAAAATGAAATGGTAACCCTGAAACGACGAATTTAAACAGTACGTTGGCGTACAGTCCTACTCGCAGATCGGTTTTGCAGTCCAGGCTATATAAGCTCATGTCACCTCCTTCCTGTATGGCGCGAGCAGCCGCAGCTTTCAGGCTGCTCCTGGCTCACGCGGTTATCCATCCTTGGACAGAGAAATCGCCGGTTGTGTGTCGACGGTTCTACCGGTAGTTCTTGGATGATGATCTGCGCGAAAAATAGGCTTTTCCGCCTAACCTCTGCGGAAAACGGTCACTTTCCGCTAAGGTATCATAATCGTTGTGAAGAAAGAAACCTTCTCGGGAATTGGTCACTTTCCGCAGTGAATTTTGCAGCGGAAAAGCCCATTTGCCGACCATCTTACAGTAAACAAATAAAATATAAATCACAAATACAAACCACGCATGAAAATTATACAATAAACGAGAAACAACAAAATTATGAAGGATGAGTGGTCATACATGTGGCGAACAAAAAAACAAACGAAAGTGCCGGTAAGATTGTTTAAAAGTTTGCTGCCTATAGATTTTTGAGAGAAAATACTTTCCACTTCCTCCAAGCGGGACAGGATAGAATGAGTTTTGCTGAAATTATGGTTCTGTTCCCAGCAATTCTTCACCAGGGCAGACTTTGAAAGCAGTGCGGTGATCAGAGACCCTGATAGACAAGGAACGGCCGGTTTGGCGTATGTATTGTAAGTCACAAATACTGCACGTCAGACGATAAATGCCAGCATCCTCATCAGAGGGTATGATATTTTTAAGATTAATTAGTCTATTAAGAGTGAGAAGAGGGTAGGACCCTAGTTTATAATTATAACCCTTGAGTATCTTCTCAAGTGTAGGCAATAGGAATTCCTTCCCAAGAATGGCAGTCGAACCCATCGAGTGCGACTGGCAGCCTCACCTAATCATTGGATGGGAACTTGTGAAAATTTTTGAACTATCTATGATGAGAGAAGGATTTGGATAACTTTCATCTCTTTTACCGACTTTTCTAGCTAGAAAAGTGAGGTATTACACCCGTAGCAAGGTGAACAGGGGGCGGGGCTTTCTCGACGTTTTAGAGGTCCTAGATCACAACTAGCATAAGAAAAAATTTCCGGTTTCCTTTTATATATATATATATTTATTTATTTATTTATATATGTCATCGCGACTGGTAAAATATTGATGAATTAGTCCATTTCTGGCTTCAATACGACCTTTACCTGTCAAGTTAGCTTTTACCGTTATATATAAGATTTTTTTGTCCGCAGAACTCCTCCAAAACTACCCGATGGATTTTTTGTTACTTAGCCATATTGTAGTATTATATCTGAAGATGTGCACCTGCAATTTTTTTGAGGATCGGATTAGTAGTTCTGAGAAATATTCAAAAATTTCTCACTATTACAAGTAGCTGCTTATGTTACAAGAAGCGGATTTTCCTATCCTTCCACCACTTTTGTTATCAGTACGTGTAAACAGGTTCATTATTGGTTCATTCTTGACCAAGGGTTCATTGAATTTTATTTTCGATGATATTTCATTCAAATTTAGTACCCTTGTATCTCGTTTCCCACAGCCCCTAGAGCCTTGAATTTTGTTTTATCAAATTCTATTTGTTTTGTTAAATTTGTTTTTGAACGGATAGTAGCAATGGTGGGTTGTTCATTTTTTTTCATTACAGATATTATTAGTCATACTCGATAGTGAAAACCTTGAGTTTGAATGATTAAGTACAATTTTTTAAGGGGTAAATATATTGGCACATTAAAAAGGAGTGTAATCACAGTAAAATGGTGAATGAGCATTAAAAATAACAATTAACAGCATTCAGATGTATTGAACAGTAAATGTTGCATATAACACTAAAAAAAATATTGAGCTGTAAAAAAAACTATACCAGCGGTAAGCGTAGAACATTAAATTTTGAAAAACAAGTGGTAAAAAAAATTTTGAAATTGAGGTTTACATTAAAAAAATGATTTCAATTTTGATTTTGAAGGTTCAACAATTTTTTTCTTTATCATGGCAGCTAGGATGACGTTTGGTTTCCAAATTCCCTCATCAAACACTTCTTGGACAAAGTTCTTTACATCAGGCGTTAGACCTCGCCCCGGAATACTGGCGTGGTTGGCGTGCTCACATAGTCGGTTCCAAACAAGGAAACTGCTCCACTGTCGCTGTGGTGAAGCAAATATAAACGAGCAGGACACTCATTCGTTCTGTATTGCCCCGCTGTACTCCTCTATTCAACTTTCTGCCCATCACTACAGACATTGGTGCGACACTTTTTCCATACATTTTGTACATTCACAGCATTCCTAGCCTCCGATATTGTCTGAAACTCTGCAACTTTTATCCACGTTTGATTGTAGCCTTTCCTTCTCTTCAAAGCAGGTTTCTGAACCTCTTCCCCGTCTGATTCACTATCATCACTGTCAAAATACTGTGATATATATCATTCATTGTGTGATTCAATTGTATTATTGTGCCTAAGTAATCACTTTACTGCTCATTTATGCCAAATTGCTGTAGCCAGTTTACTGTTCAATTTATTCATTTTTTACTGATCTGATAATGTCTTCTAATATTTCCTTTGTTACTGCGCAAATCATCTTTTTTAATGTGCCGATAAATTCAACCCATTCTTTAATCTTCATCAAGTATGCTGATGCAAGACTACCTTGGTGACTTCATTCTTAATTAATTATTAATTTATACGTCATTTTTTCATGTATACATAATTGATAGTGGTTCATAGTTGATTTGAGGTATCTCAGGAGATGGAAATATCATTTTCAATTTGGACTGGCATTTTTGAGTGAGATTTGAGGTTAAACTAACGAGTGAACCAGGCTCGGTTGCTATATATGGACCCCTTTTAGCCAAACCCAACCAAGCGACATATGATAACAATCTAGAGAAATTAAGAAATGTTCCTTTACTATATAAGCGGAAATTCTCCTTTTCCCTAGATCGTTATCATATCGCTTGGTTGGGTTTGGCTAAAAAGGGTCCATATTTTTATCAACTTTTCTATCTAGAAAAGTGAGGTACGAGTATTTTGTTAATACGTTTGGAAATGATGAAGCGTGAGGGAAGGAATGAGGGGTTGACTGGTGGGTGATTGGTTGCTTCTTTGGCTTTGACATCAATTTTTTTAGTTTTTCGGGATCTCCTTGTAGCTGGATTCCCAGATAAAGAATCTTGGTATGGAGTTTGCATAAAAAATGGAGACGATAGCGTGAATACAATAGACCTTTTCCCTCGTGACGTCACAGCATTGATAACAGTGAATGACAGTAAGCAAAAGTACCCATATATGTGATCGATAGTCATGCGATATTAAAGTATTGGTACCAACCATTATCGATTCCCATATGAAAATGTATGGAACGTTTCGATCACATACTGGTATTCAGAAACAAGAAATAAATAAGAAACCAAGGGTCCATATTAGGAATCTATAAGTTCTCAAGTATTTGAAAGTGCACCTTCGGTTTCTTATTTATTTCTTGTTTCTGAATACCAGTATGTGATGGAAACGTTCCCTATGTATTCTTATGGGGCTTGAAGAGGTGGCTGGCACTGAAGCTGCAGCAAGCAGCCCGTCTGATACATCACGAGGAAAAGGTCTCTTTATGAGTGCAGGAGAGGAATAGCAGGAGATAGCTTCAAGAGATGCCAGGGAATTGGAAGTGATAAAGAATTGAACGACTCTACCTAATATGAGGAGGGTTCTGGCAGAGGGCCTCCGTCTCAAAAGAAATACATTGTGCGGAGGTCCTTTTGCCAGATTCGTCCTCATATACAGTATACTATACGAATATTAGTCTAAGAATAACGTATAGGGAAAAGTGATTGTAAAGCTCTTTTTTTTACCGACTTTTCCAGCTCGAAAAGTGAGGGATTACATCTGTCGCCAGATTGACAGGGGGATAAAGCAGTCAACTTTCTCGACGCTTTGGAGGTCCTATATTACTTTCAGCATGAAATAAAATCAGGTTTCTTTATATAGGCCTATATTTACGCTTCAATAAATTTTTTGTCCGCGGATCTCCTCCAAAACTATTGGATGGATTTTTTTGAGACTTAGATAAGTTATAGTCTCAATCTGAAGATGGGCACCAACAATCTTTTCGACGATTAATTGATAGGTAGTAATTCCTCAGCGCGTTTCCAATTGAGTTAATACGATTCTTTAGGTTACGGTTAATCATATTGGGAGTAATCGAAATATCAATTTGCGAAGATCGCAAAAACAACTGTTATAGCCCCGTAGCAGTTTGGGCAGGGGGAAGGGAAGTGGTTTTTCTGGAGACGTTTTGTAGGTTTTAGATGACTCCTAGCCTAAATTGAAACAAAATTCAGATTTCCTTGTTGGATTATAGATATTTTTACTCTGTTATCAGTTGATGTGACATCATAGTGACAGAATTTATAAACTGAGTTTTATTGTTCATTCTACAAATATTTGGCATGATTGACAGGTCATTGGTATTTAACTTAAAAAGAGGGAGTGACTCTTTCAATGATTTTTTCATTGTGAGAAGAAAAGTCGTGTACTACTCACGCCACTGCGTGAGTGTTTTTTCTGTATAGCTTAGAGGTAGAAATTTTTTCAAATCCCCTGGACGTCCCTCTTATCATGAATATTTCAAAAAATAGTCGACATTTTTCCAAGTTCGCGTATAGCTCTAAAGACTAAATTACTGGAGTCCTTCTGTTTCCCATAAAACAGGTTTCCTCCACCTCACCTCTCGTTCAACTCCATTAAAGAATCCGTATAAGTACTCTCTACCTATGACGATTGAATTCTAAATAATATGAAAACTTTACACTACTTTCCTAATTACCCCACCGTGACTGTTAATACCGTTATGAAATGGTATACTACAACACAAGTATCGAAAGCTCTCTTTCGATACTTGAATTTTAAGTCTTTATTACACATATTTTTTTAAAACGAGTGTAGCGAAAGGACGCAGATTACAGTCATAAATTTGAAATTTTCAAATCATATTTTGTTTCTATGTTTCATGGTTTGAGTGATATAGATTGGTCGTTAGTTTTACCCTTCAAATACGTCAATTAACTAATAAATAATTCCATTTTATAAAAATTTTATGGTTTAAAAAACAAAGATAGCTCAGATACGACAAAAAAGAAACGAACGTTCTGGTAGCAAAAGTAACCTAAAATTCAAAAGGAGAAAAAAATATGGGAGAAATGATGAAAACAAGAATCGAATGTTCTTCAAATTAAGTTCTCTTTACGTTTTCTCTAAAAGGCACCATATTTGAGATAAACTCGATTATCTGAAATTCTTTCGTTATTACTAGAGTTAGGATTTCCATGATACTGCATGTTTTTTTTGGTAACAGCTAGGCTAAATCTGATTCAAAATGTGGACGAATCATGCACGTAGGGGGCTCCTTGCGAAATTTTATACTGCACGTTTTTGCACGTTTAACCTTATTTGCACGTTTTTGCACGTTTCACGTTTATAGCCGTATTTGACATTTTTTAATGATTTCGTCCCTAATTTCATCGTTTTTCGATGGTGAATCATTCATGAATACCGTTTTGCAAAGCTGGTTACAACACGCGAGAAAAAATAAAATCGAATAAACAGAGATTAAAAACCAGCGCATCTCATTCAAAGTCACTAAATAAGTCTGCACGTGCTCTTAACTGTGCCCGAATGTCAACACTCTCGTAAATAACGGCAAGAAAGTCGTCCTGAAAGCTCCAGCTCGCGTTGCGATTTATCGTGAAGTAATGGAGGGACCGCTGTCTCCTAATCCCGTCTTGACCCGCTGGGGCACTTGGCTGGAAGCAGCGCTCTTTTACAGTGACCATTTTGGGCAGTTCAAAAGTGTTGTGGAGAAGTTAGAGGATGACGCCGTTAGTGTCGCAAAACTGAAATCCATAATGTCCAGTCCAAAAGTTGTCCGTGAACTAGCATTCATTAAGACGTACGCCAGTCATTTACCTGCCACAATGACGAAATTAGAGGGGAGGAATTTATCATTGGCCGAGCAACTGGAAATCTTGTCGGATGTTGAACGTAAAATTGCTTCGATACCAAAGAACAGCGGCGACGTACTTAAAGAAAAATTCAATTATGTTTTCAACAAAAACGTTGGTTTAAAGTTCTTACAGGAGGTGAATAAGGACAACATTCCTGCAAGTATGACTCCTGAAGAACTTAGTGCACTTATGTTTGCTCCGTTGACCTCAGTTGATGTGGAGCGATCATTTTCACTATATAAACTTGTTTTAAGCGATCGACGCCACCGTTTTATTGATACCAATCTAGAGAGAATGGTCATCTTGAATTTTAATGTCCACGCTTATTTGTAAATAATTATTTGTGATCGTTTTAATTGGTCTAATTTTACTCATTATATTGCACGTTTCGAAATTTTTACTGCACGTTTTTGATTTTTATTGCACGTTTTTTTTTGCATTTTTTCATATTTTTACTGCACGTTTGCCCATTTTTTACTGCACGGAAATCCTAACTCTAGTTATTACCTATATAAGAGTGCACATTAGCTCCTTGGCGGCCGTGGAACGACTGACGTTTACAAAAAGCAAACGAACAGTCGTTCGCTCGTTTTTTTACTTCTCCATCATACTATGAGTGAAAAAGTCATGTTCACGTAACTGTGGACACCTTCACATGAAGAACGCTACTTTCGCTAGATAACTTGGTGAAAAACGAACTTTTGATGCAGTAGTTTTTAAGAAGAATATATAATCTATCATCCCCTCAGCAAGAAAAGGAGAAAAACTTTACCGCTATTGTTTGCTTGTTCGTTTGGGTTAATAAATAATTCGGCCAGTCCAACGCGTTATTCATATTACGTTTTATTCAATTTTATTCTGAACTCTTTACTTTTTGGAAACCTTTGTTGTCAAGCTTTTTACCTTTCGACCAGTTCCATCACTAAACTGGCATATCTTCGCGTGGGCCTAAGAAGGGTGTTATAGGTGTGAGAAAATATGAACAGAAACTTCTCTTTCATTTATTTGTCCTGCATTACAGCGTGAAATAAACTTCACCACTGGTTTGATTGAAGATAATAGAACGGCGGCTAATATCTTATATTTGTTAGACGTTAAGATAAAAAAGTAGTACATCAAACTTGGCTTTGATACCGAATTATCGAAAGAGGAAGAACAAAAAACGAGTAAAGAGGCGCGAACTGATTTCAAATTCTCTCATAGCTACGGATGGGTAATGAAGTTGGTTTTGTTAACAATTTAGGCCGAGTCATTGCTCATCTATTTGATAGAAAATCGAAACGTCTTCATCAACTATACTACGGACCCTTGTTTCACTTGCAGCAATACCCGTTACGTCTTACTTTCCGCCGATTTTTTATAATGCATGTTAGGCAGACATCGATCCCGATTTGTTTCGAAACGTGCCAGAGAGTGTCCGTGGCTAAAACGATAACAATAGCATCATCAATTTATATTTGTAGCTCGACCATTACTTCGTAAAGCTACTTTTGAATCATCACTGTACAGGAAGTGTTCGTGACGATAAATTCTTGTGAAGTGATGACATCCACCGTTCATATCCGCAAACACAAAATCGCATCATCAAAAAATTGCCCGATTTAACAAAAACAAAAAATTAAATGAATCCTTGTTCCCATAAATTTGTTAAAATTAAATTTATTTACTTTCATTTTTTACTGTTTATTCTCCAGCTGTTGCAACAGAGAGTAAAAAAATATGTACAATTATGGGACTACACCTTCAAACTTATTTCACAATTTCTAGTGGAGAGAAAATTGCAATGGTGATCTTCATCGCTTTCCTTTATATTTCAAAAGATCATTCTATACTAAAAAAAACTGGCAACCCACTTTGTGAGCCGCTTGGGGTTCCTTCATTAACCTTGTTAATTGAGGCAAACAGGGAACCTGTTTTATGGGCGTCACTATTATGTATTCTCATTCTTAAATAGTTTGAGCCTTCTTTATAGTTCAAATTTTGAACTTCAGTTTTCATTATACTGGGCCTAATATACCATACTTCTTGGCCTGTTTACATAGCCTGGAAAATGTCAAACATTAGCCTTTATTATACTAAGCCTAGTATACCATTCTAGGCCTATAATAAGTAGCCTAAGAATTTTTAACTTTAGCCTACATCATACAAGGTCTAATATACTATACTAGGCCTATAATAAGTAGTGTAAAAAATTTCCAACTTTAACCTTCATTATATTGGGCCTAATATATTACACTAGACCTATGATGACTAGCATGAAAGTATAACTAGGCTTTTACTAACTACAGTTAATATAAAGTATACTAGGCCTATAGGGACGGCAAAATTTCGAACTTCAGCCATCATTATAATAGGCCTACTATACTGTTAAACTAGGCCTATAACAAGTAGTGTGGAAAATATCAAATCTTAGCCTTCGTTATACTAGGCTTGATACACAGTATACTTACATGTATGTAACTGAATAATGATATGCTTAGCAATCAATATCATCTCAATTACTAGCCGCTTGCGGCTAGGCCTGCGGCGCCGGCGCCAGACAGGCTCGCGCTTTGCGCTCGCTATTTTGTGGTTTCAGACTCGCGCTCGCAGTAGGGCACGCCGCCGACGGATTATCATTTGCCCTGGCTGTAAGAAGCCAACGACCTACACGAGAGAGCGGATTTTATGTTTCATGAGAGCTCATAACGTTTTGCCACTTGCCACCTAGTTCACTGTTCCCACCAGTACACACTAACACATACGCAATTCCGAACTCAATCAACAAACAGCCCCCTGCCATTACATTTTTCAGAATTTCTTTAAAACTTCACTAAATATCACGACGGCCATATCTAATCACTTTCTCTAATAATAAAATTCTACTGGAACTGGATAATTGGATTGATGAGTAAATTAATTAGCGTAGATATCATTTTATATCCGTACAATCAAAGATCACGTTCTGTATTCATAATTTGAACCATGAGTCTACATATCCTATTTACGCAATTGATCAATAACACATCGAACTACTCGTACTATTTGGATAATATTTTTTAATTTCGTCCCGAGATTTGTAAGTAGGTCATGTTAGAGCATTTGAGTTCCTCAGGACCAAAACGTAAGGACCTACATACTAGTTCGAAATTTCATAATTCACAGAAAGCGATGGAAAATCACGTCCCTCTCTTTTTATTCCATGACACGTACTATTTTATTTTGCTGACCATAATTCTCTCGTGTTTATTTTGTCCCCGTAATATTGGATCACATTGATTTATACGCCCTTTTGTCATAGGTACTCTTAAGATAGAATTCTGCGTCAGATTTCATATTTTTCGCTTAAGTCATTCAGTTTCTTCCTCGCGGCATCAGTTTTCTTTGTCTCGTATGTCGTAATCTCACAGAAAAATTGACAGTGCGCAGTGCATTAATAGACAGATAGCTGAACGAGAACAAAAAATAGATACCTATGACGCTTCTGGTTCGTCACTTGATGTGAAAACTATAAGCTTACAAAGTTGGCCGATTGGATTCAGAGAAGGTTTATTGATTGTGGAATTTCATGTGTCACGGAATGAAGAAGGACATCAATGTACTCAGCGTATTTACTAAGATGAACTCAAAACGAATTTATCCGGCTAAGATAGGTTTTTCTTTTTCTATTAAATTTCCGAAATAAAGAGTAGAACGCAAGGCGCTACGCGTGTAATTTCTTGTACGGCACATTTCAATTATTATAGGTTGCGGATCGGTCACTATTGTGTCCTCTTTGTATTCTATGTAACCGGTTTTATATACAGAATGAGAGTAGAGGGAAATCAACAAGAACGAAGACACGGTACGTTTACAACGTGATAATTGAGAATCAATAACGCGTGGCTCTTTACTTCTCTTTTTTTTAGGTGTACAATCATTTCATTCATTACAGATTTCATTTTTTCTCAAATTTTGCCCGAGCAAAAAGAGAAACGAGAGCCGTGGAAGTTTATGTGAACTTTACTATAATAATAAATTCGCTGCGCTGTGCCATTAATCTTTTCAATCTCAGACAGTTCAAAACACCTAACATCAAATCATCAATAATAGTGTGTGTACAAATGTTACCATACACATTTTTGAAGCCGTTTCGCCGACGGCTATTTCGCCCGTATACGAGTATGTGCCATTCCTTCCATATCCATTTTGCCCAACCGCCTGAAGGTCAGAACATTTAGCCAACACCAATATTTCTGACGCTTCGTTTTCCGGGAGCTAAGTTGACATTTTTCCGATCCAATATAGCTGCAATCACAAATAGTTTGTCTAGAAATGCCCTGGGAATATATTTTCTAGGTATTGTTATATTTTGTTGACCTCTCAGCGACACACTCAGTTGAGAGCATCAGTTGTTGTACCGAATGGAAAAGTATTTTCGAAATGGAGTGTTGTAGCTGGGTGAAAAGTTGGAGCTTTGCCTCGTTGTGAGTAGGTCTAAGCGAGGCTCTAGCCAGCTGATCTCTCCGGCGAGCTCACAACGGAAGACTAGCTTCTTGTACTATTCTCTCCATTGCTTGAAAGGACGAGCAACCCTCTCACATTTTCCACCTTTACCTCTTTCACTCACCACGATCTTCTTGGTACCTAGCACTTTCTCCACCACTTGAAACAACAAGAGGTAATCCAACTTCTTACAGTTTCGACGAAAAGGGAATACTCCTTTTCGGAGTATACCCTTCTCGACGTTATGGATGACCGTAATTTGGAGGAACGAATCCGTTTTCTTACAATTTCTTTGAAAACGTGTCTTATTCCTCCAGATACTTACCGGGTTTTCATCTTACTTTACATAACTACCGTTGGTTGTTCTTTTGTAAATCATCTATTCATTGTGTCACAGTAGTCTGCGACTTCCACTAACAGAATTTGGAAGGGAGTAGTTTTTCAGGATCTCATCATTGAAGACTTTTGTACACATTTTTACAACAGCGACAGCAAAGAAACGTGAACATTACCGCACGTAATTGAGGTTAAATCGAGAACAATTTATTTAGTTCAATTTCAAAATTCAATGAGAAGGATCCGTCGTTCTTTAAACTCACTCCGATTGTGGAAATGGGCGGAAGCACAAAACGTAGAATACGCAGTATGAATTCACCACAATTCATTGAGCAGATAAAAATTCGAAATATAATACAGGGGGTCATTAAGATTGCCCCTGATTGTGGAAAAGGGTGGACGAACAAGACGTCAAGAATGTTCAGAACACAGGGTGTCTACCAGTCCCGAAATGTCCCAAAATGCCGAAAATGTACCAATTTTTAAAAATATGTACCGAAATGCCGAAAATGTACCGATTTTTCATGGCGTGTTCCGATAGGAGAAGTCTGAAAAAACTTGGAAGATAATAATTTTTATTTGTCTTGTAATTTCCTATCAGTTGCATGTAATTTCATATTTTTGGGAGGTAAAAAATCAAACTTGGGTCCATTTGATAGGAAACTACAAGTTGAATAATTTTACCTTTATTAAACGCATCGTTCTCGAGAAATAGGAAACAAATTTTCTCCTATAAGACGCTGTGTTATATAGAATGTGTTTGTACTGTAGGATTCCCTCCCGACGTTTGCAAATAGTGTGTAGTATTGACGTACATCCATATCGACGATCTGCGAAAAATATATCCTTCACATTTCACGTATGGAAAAAATAACATTTTTTGCTGATTGTTGATATGGATATACGTCAATTCTTCTACTTTGTACGGCAGAGTAGGGCTTCAGAAATATTCAAGAGATGAGAGGCAGCCTGGCGTTGCGCACGAGAATGTCTAAGTTAATGTAAGTCTGTTCATCTTCAATACATCCATTTTTTTCTCACAGAAATTATTAACGCAACGCTTTTCATGTTGTTGAATAGCAAAATGCTGTAATCGCGTACTGCAGTTTCGCCAACACCCAAGAGTCACAACGCGTATATTTTTGTGTAGTGTTCATCAACAGTCAACTCAATTTGTAGCACGGTATAAGATGAAGAGGTAATGACACAACGCTAAAATCGTGTCCGCAGTTTTGAAGTTGTACGTACAAACTTCCGCTAGGTTTGCAGCGAACACTCGGGCTGTTTCCCTGTTCCTTCTACACCCCACCTGCGCCGAGACGTTACCGTTGGTACCCTAGTATTGATGAAATTTCCAAGGATTATAAAAAATCCAAGAATTTACTTAGAAGGGTGATTCTTTCAAAATTTTATAGAGTAGATTAAATGGTATTTTTATGCCAAATATGAAATGCATCGGCTGATTCCTGATCCTGCAATAAATTTTTGAAAGTAGCGGCGTTCCCATAAGACTCTGTACATTACCCATCACTTTCATCACGAGCGCTGCGCTCGGGATGTTCAGAACTACTTCAAAATCACGGACAGCGTTTACCACAGTCAGAATACGTTCGTGTCACTACCTCTTCATCTTATACCGTGATTTGTAGTATGAGACCAGCGGAATGAAGAAATGAGAGAGAAAGAAGATAGGTATTCCCTTGTTTCATGCGCGCTCAACATCCGTTCTTTCATGCGCGCGCAACGAAGCTAGTCAGTCTCTACTAGGAATTGAGTTCACTGTTATCAATGTACAACACACTGAGGAGTTATTTGTCAAAAAGGCACCCGGTCAATGTAATTCTTATGGGACTGTCGCCCTTTCTACAGATGACTTCTCAACTCTACATTTGACCATGCATGCACCGACTTGTCGTCTACGCGGCAGTGTACAGTGGTGTATGAGTGCGTTGATTTTTGATGGACTTCATACGGTATTTGAAATGCAGCTGTCAAGTCTAGTGTCAGTTTCAGTTTGATTCTGATGTTCAACCTGGCTGTGCTTTTTTTGTGGATTCTAACTTCTACAAGTATTTGCGTAAAATGGGAAGTCGACTGTTCGTGGTTCGTGTTCATTTAAAGACACGTGGCTTGATGATTCTGAATTTGTTCTGTGGATTGCGCCAGTTATTAATAACAGATCGAAGGCTTTCTGCAAATTATGTAAAAGTGCATTCAGCGTTCAACATTCGGGAATTTCTGATGTCCGCAGTCACGCAAAAGGAAAAGGTCATCAAGGATTGGAAAATCCTCTGAAGAAGAAGGAACAAAGTTCTCTGTCGTTTGAAAAAAAAAGTACTGGAATAGAGACATCAACTTCTACTGCGATTCCAAATTCGACGCCTGTCCTTCCTTCCTCAACAGTAGCAGTATCAAGTTGGTTGAAGAATTCCAATGTTATAAAAGCGGAGATAATGTGGGCAATTAACAGAGTTACATCTCACATGTCTCTAAGAAGTGCAGAATCCGGAAGTAACTTATTTCCTGCGATGTTCCCCGACAGTGACGTTGCCAAAAATTTCAATTTAGGTAAAGATAAGGCTGCTTATTACGTGACCTACGGTTTGGGTCCATTTTTCCAAATTGAAGTCGTTGATCGAGCGAGGAAGGCAAAAAATTACACAATTTCAGCGGACGAAAGCTTAAATAAGGTGAGTGTAAAATCGCAAATGGACTTAATTATTCGTTTTTGGGATGAAGAAGACAGAAAAGTCCAAACAAGATATTTGTGTTCATTATTTCCACTTAAATGTAATGCAGAAGAAATGGAAAAGACCATTGTCGCTGGGTTGCAAAAATTGAATCTCAGCCTCTATAACATGCAACAACTCGCTTTAGATGGGCCTAACGTTAATTTGAAACTATTTCGTATCATTCGTGATTTCTTAACTGAAACTTCAACGTGTAAATTGTGTGACGTTGGAACCTGTTCATTACATATTGTAAACAACGCTTACAAAGAAGACCATAAGGAAGTGAATTGGCAAATTAATGAATATTTGAAAAATTCGTATTATTTGTTTAAAAATTTTCCTAGTCGGCGCGCAGATTATAAATTTTTTTCCAAAAGTTCTGCATTTCCGTTGAGATTCTGTACAGTCCGCTGGCTTGAAAACAAATCCGCGTTGAAACGAAGTGAAGAGGTCATTGAGTCTTTGAAATTGTACATTAAGGGTGTAGAAGACAATCCACCAAAAACAAAATTGTTTTATGCTGTAAAATCAGTGTTGAAAGACAAATTGTTGCGCGCTAAAATACGTTTCATGATATCAGTTTGTGAAGAATTGCAATATTTTCTGACAAAATATCAATCGGATGGTGTCTTATTTTTTTCTCTCTATGATGACATGCGGGCATTAATTCAAAACATAGGTAACCGATTTTTGAAAAAAATCGTTTTCAGGACTGACCTTGATGCGCATCTGAAAAGTGTTGATGATGTAGATATTGGTTTCGGTGCCAAAGATGCTGTGAAAAAATTCAAAGTATCCGAAGTTTACAGTTTCAAACAGGATTGTATGAAATATTTAAAAGCAGTTTATTGTAAACTTATATCTAAGTTACCCCTTGATAATCCCATTATTAAAGGCTCATCCTGTATTGTTCCAAAAGTTATGTTAAACTCTGAACTTAGAAAAAGCCGAATTGAATTGGTACTAACTAATTTTGTTAAAAACAATCTTTTGGAGTTCAGTGCTGCTGAAGTTATTAAAAGGGAATACTTGACCATTTGCAAAGAGAAAAGCGTTCTGGAATTTTTGAAAACTTTTAACCGTAGCGAAGATTTATCCAGTTTTTTTTTTTGCGTTTAAACGACTTGTATGCTCTATCCCAAGATTTTACTGACTTTTTGAAAATCATTTATATTTTTTTCCACGGTAACGCTGCTGTTGAGCGGTCTTTTTCTGTGAATAAAGATTTTCTTGTTGAAAATTTAGAAGAGCATTCTCTGGTAGCTCAACGTCATGTTTTTGATCACATGCGACAAATAAATTTTGATATAACAAAGTTGAATATTTCAAGTTCTATGATTCAGTACTGCAAAAACGCTTCAGGAAAACGTAAAGAAGCTTTACAGTTGAAGAAATATGAAGAAAAAGTTGAAGCTGATGAAAGAAGAATTCTAGAGCAAAACTTGAAAGTGTTAGAAATCAAAAAACAAAAATTGATCGACTCTAATGCAGAACATCTTAATATGCTTGAAGAGAATATTAATATGGTCAAGAAAAAGTTGTCCAAATGAATTTTGAATGTTTCCTTTTTATAGGTATCTATTGTTTCTAATCATCTGTTTTAATTTCAAGTCAATTTTTGCACTACCTATGTTACTTTCTAATCTGTTTTCATTTGGAGGCATTTTTGAATTACTATTACATTGATCTAATATTTTTCTATTGTGTTTTATGATTTTCTCAAGCTGGGTAATGTGATCACGTAGAAAACTTGGTCAATAGATTTTTTTTCTGAAGGGGGACTAATTAATTTTGAGGTTTTGAACACACCGGAAATATACCGGAAATGTACCAAAAATGTACCGATTTTTAGAATTTCAACTTTGGTAGACACCCTGGAACAGTTCAGTACAAGTCAAGGACAATTCATTTAGGCGGATAGTAATTCAAAATTGGTGTAAAAAAAGGAGGCGCGTTACAGTTTCGCAAGCACACCTAAGAAGACTTTTGTGGATATCTTCAGAAGGGGCCAAGCAAACAACGTAATACTTGCAGCACAATTCATTACAAATCGAGCGTAATTTATAGAGCTCATTTTAAATTTCAGAAAAGGAGGGCTGACGCTCAGCAGCCCCGAGAGACTTTTTTTTGAATATCTTGAAAAGGGGACAAGCACAAAATGTAAGATTAGCAGTACATATTAGTACAAATTGAGCACAATTCATGAAGCCAAGTTTGAACCCCATATTTTGAAAAGGGAGGCTTGTGGAATTGATCTTTTTAATAATAGTAATCCTTCCCTTTTCGCCTTCCTCTGGGAATAGGGGGTGTACTGAAGAAGTTTGTGAAATTTTTAGCGGGGAACCCGCTATCCCTTTTGTTGGGGATACTTTCGGGGGCGAGTGGTCTGAAGATGATGATGTCACGGGGGAGGGACTTGGGAAAAATGTTGACTCTCGAGCTATATATAATAGGATTTTCTATATGTTCTCCTTTTTGAAAGACCTCCCGCAGTAGAATACGGAGCATGCGGGTTCCCCGCTCGCCGTAGCAACCTAATTTTTTTCTACTACTTCGAACATCATCTTCAATATCAAGCAGGGGAAACCTGTTATGCATTTTTTATAGCAATGGTAACACTGCGCACAACATATGTATGAGACACTATAATAACTGTAAAATGGTCTCAACAATACACGATTAGAACGTCGGTCTTTTTCTTCTTTTCCTACGTAACAGTGCACAACAATGGTTAATTGGAAGATTTCAATAAAATACAATATTTGCCCAGAAAATTGAAAAGTGATGCCGTAGCATTGATTGAAGAATTCCCTCTTGAGGGCACTTACTATTAAGAAGCATGGGGAATCCATCTAACTCACTTCGATGATCTAATAAAACGCATCTTGTGCTATTTAGATGCCCTCCTTTCTGCACCTCGCAAAAATAATTTGCGGTAGTTGGTTATCCCTTTTTGGGCTCATGTAACAGCGCTCAAGGTAACTTTTGAACAAAATTCTAATCGCAGCGCGCGAAGTCAGTTTGCAATATATGCATTCTTGGAACAAGCCTCATAATCAACATGATTGGATTGGGAACAAGAATAGGAAGGAAGGAAAGAGTTTGCATCAGTTGACGCATTTATAAAATTTATGAATGGGCGATGTGACGCCTATGAGCAAGCTGTGTAGTCAAACCGCGAAAACAATAAAGGAAACCCCGTCGGAAAAGTATGTATGGCAAATACAAGTACACCCAGATTTATTCCGCGGACTTTGATAGCCGATGGTTCATTACCAAGTAGACACGGTTGTTACTACTGCGCCCAGGTAAACAATTTCCTGTATAAATGTGAGAAATTCAGAGCATTGTTGATAGCAGACTGGAATCAGTACATTTGTAAGAAGAGATTTTGTGATGTCTGGACGCATGAGACGCTCTTAGTTGTTTTTTGTATGAGAAATAGATTTTCTTTTCATTTCTCTCTCAAACCCGGTATCTTTTATTAGGTGGTTTCAAAGTCTGACGACGATATTTATCACAAAAGAAGGGCGACTTTTCAAGAAATTTTTGACATGTTCTATGTCTTTTCTCTCGCCGGACCCCGATTTTGAAACTCGCGAGTACACCCCCCTCCCCCCCCCCCGTCAAGAGAAATCTCTACCCCGTGGGTGATTCAGAAATTCGCGAGTACACCCCGCGTAATGATAATAAATAATTATATTAATTAATAATTAAATAATTAAATAATTAAATAATTAAATAATTAAATATTTAAATAATTAAATAATTAAATAATTAAATAAATAAATAATTAAATAATTAATATAATTAATAATTTGAAAATTTCCTAAGTCCCTCTTCCTATCATATATGGCTGGATAGTCGAAATTTTTCCAAGTCCCCTAGACTTGAATTGTCTCATACCATTCCAATACAACAGCGAGACAGGGGGCGAACGAGCGGAGCGAGTTCGCGCTACCTCATATTTCTCATAGATGACTTGAATTTTCTCATACCATTCCAATACAACAGCGAGATCGCTCGTTCGCCCCACGAAAGTTGATACCTCAAAATATAGAACACCCACAATTACCTCAAAATATTTCTCATACAAGACTTATACGACGCCAAGATAGGTAAAGGGGTAAACGAATAATATCTCACGAACACTTGACCTTTTAGAAGAATTAATAATAAATAAATAAATAAATAAATAATATTAAATAATGAAATAGGTAAATAATTGAATAATTAAATAAATGAAGTCTGGATAGTCGAAATTTTTCCAAGTCCCCTAGACTTGAATTGTCTCATACCACTCCAATACAACAGCGGGACAGGGGGCGAACGAGCGGAGCGAGTTCGCGCTACTTCATATTTCTCATAGAAGACTTATACGACGCCAAGATAGGTAAAGGGGTAAACGAATAATATCTCACGAACACTTGATCTAGTAGGAGCCTAGACTGAAATATTTCAAGATGACTGATAAAATATAAAAGACATGGAACATGATTTTCATTTATTTGGCTATGCCAGAAAATTTCTTACCCCCCCCGCATATACTACTAGATGGTCGGAATTTTTTATACATTTTTTTCGATCAAAGTAGACTCTTACCTACTGAATTTATGATTACTACGACAAATCACCTTCTTCAGTTTGACGGGTAAGTAGAGCCTGTAATCGACGACAACGCTAGTCTCAATTATCAAGATATTTCATATTATAGCCTATACCTATGTGATCTCAAAAAATGAACCAAAAACTGACTGTGGTCTATCTTCAGCCACTCACGCCTTCAGAAAGATTGTGCTAGCCCGATTGAGCTAGTCAAGTTCGGAACCCTAAGGCGGAGGGGAATTGAGGTAAGAGTCATACTGTCTGATGTTTCCATAAACGGTTCCTTTTAAAATCGAAAATTGGATTCATTGCAAAAGAAATTACCATATAAAAATACGTAAAAATTGAATAGTCTCTATGGATTCATCCAGAGCAACCGGTTCAAATGCTCTCTCTGTGTGAACACGATGATGTTGAATACGCGCATCAGTCAAAATACAAATAGTTTCCAAATTTCCTCCTGTAAATCTGAAATTAGACTCATACGAAAGGAAATTACAGGAGCTACAGTTTTTGTTCTCTTCAGTTTTTCATAAAATGAGTAAAATTCGAGTTATTACAACAATTGAATTTTTAGAACTGCGAAGCTTAACGCATTTTAACAGGGTAGAGTAAAATAAAACAGTTTTACTACGTCGAAATTCCTCGTTTTTATCCGCTCATATTACTCCATCCAGAGGGAGCAGAAACGGTAAAAATCTAAAACTTTATTCGAATAAAAATAGGGGAATAATTAAACGCACGCTCTAAAGAAGAGATGAGCACAGCTAATAATGAAAAAATAAAACAGCTAATTCGAAAGGAATCACTATCTTTTCAATACACATCCACAGCAAATTACAAACATCTATTTCTGTAATCGAAGCTTCATTTTTATGAGTCACCTAACTTCAAATAGAAATGTTCTACACATCTAATTTATCTGCAATGAGTGATGATAAAAACACTCAGTCGGCATATTCTTGATGAATTTTTTACAAAAAATGGAAAGTGGAAATCTTTTGACGAATTTGTACAATACAATTACAGCATATGGTTCATTGATATCAATCGTCATTCAGTTTATGAGTCGTCGTGCTCGTGCCCCATATGCCTGAAGGAATCATGTTGTAAACATTCCCTGGGCATGCTTATACGACTGAAGCTAGTAGATGTGCCAACAGAGGCGAAGAACGTACCCTTAGGACGAAAACGAAAACGAGGTCGCCCGTCTAAAGCCAAACGTGCACTTCTCGTTCAATAAAATGTTACTGGTACCGGTACCTATAACTGTTCAAGAATTTGTGTATTTTGATTGTAATGAAACCTTTTTTTTTAAATTTTTTTTTTTAATTTGATTTTTATTTTTTGATGTATAATGTACTGATTTGATGTTCTCCGTATTTTCAGACGTTCAATATAATTTTTAGCTTCGTGTTTGCATTATTTACTTTGCATACTCATTATTAGCTGTTCTATGTTTGTTTCGGCGTGCTACGCCAATGCATACATTTTTAGCTGTGCTGATAAATCACACCCATAAAAATAAGATTTTCAAAAAGTATTCCAAGTCAATAGGTGAAAGCGTTCAAATAACAGACGTGCAAACAGAATACCATACAGACAGACAAACATTCCACTTTATATATTAGAAAATTTCCGTACTTTCGGTAATGTTAAGAACACACCTCTCTTCCACGGGGGCATGGTCACAGGGGGAGGCACACTGCCAGTGTGTATTACGTAACTGTGCCTTGTCAAGTCTAGCTGCTACCTTGCCGTGGTGTGGAGGCTCAACATGCCGAGCTGGCTTAGGGGGGAGTGTAACTCACAACCCAGTGTGCTACCACCACCCCTCTGTCCTACGGGTTCTCCTGGAAACAAGTGTTCCAGGTATGTAGAACGCAGGACACTGTCTAGCTAATAGCAGTATGGCTCCTGCAGAAGTTCCACTGCATATGTCCTCATCCTCCAATATCTATCCTTGGAATTCCCCATCCCATCCTATCCTCTCCTACACACCCACGTCCACTGATTTGGAGAGCCACCACCACTTCAGAGTCACAGGGTTCTTGCTTGGGAGTGGAAATCTCGCGCCCTCCTGTAACCGAAGCCGGAAGGAGAACTATCACACTCACCCCTCACTCTTTGAGCAACACACACATCACAGGACCAAGCAGCTGTGAAGTGTGGAAGACCGGTCTGCAAGAATCACAATTCACATATAATCACAACAAACATGGCAGGTAAAAGAAAGAATCAAACTGGTGGGTTAGGAGTCCCACAATCGGCAGATGGTGAGGTGAGGCACTCAGCCTCCCATCGGTCGTTAGCAAGCAATGAGGCCTCTGATTCCACCGCCCAACAACCGGACCAAGCAGCGGGGTTGGAACAGCGGACCGGCCTGCAAGAAACAACTCTATATAGCAATAATTCCACATTGAATGAGCCCTCCGTCCTTCCAATAGTTGGTAACCATAATCCTATTGAGGCTGAAAAGCAATCTGAATATAACGCGCAAAGCTCTAATCAAAAACTTCTGGAATACACACAAAAGTATGGCTTGGTGCATCCTGAAATGGCAAAAAAACTCCGAGACATGGGATGTAACTGCTGGAGTGAATTGGGCATCTTTAGTTGGAACCCTAAACGGAAACCTACAGAAGATGACGAGAAATATAAAACTCGGCGAAACATTGAAACTAGAGATATCCTCTCCAAGCTCCGAGAACTATATAAAAAAAATGAGGCAGCTGAGAACAAACTCACCACAACAGAAAATACGAATGAAGTAATACACACAGAGGTCCATAATAACACTGTGGACAATATCAGTCACGACTCAACATTAACGGAGGCCAACAAGCGCCCTCATCACTCAGCTAGCGATGATTCAACACATGGCATACCCTTAACTAAGCTACCAAAAACTGGTTCAATGCAAAATACGTAGTCTACTTGCAATAACCACAGCAGAAAGGGATACCCTGAAAGAGCAGCTTAGATAATAACAGGAAGAGAAAGATCCGAGAAATCGTGGAAATTATGACTCATGATAAAGCTGTGAACTTCAAAACGGACTGCGGTAATTTAAAATTGTATTATTCGACGCTATTCAAAAGATATGTGTGATTCATTGTCCTGTAATTTCGTGTTTTGTGTTCGCTGTATCTGTGTTTATTTACCTCTGGTATATATATTTTTCTTTTTCAGTTCGTTTTCTCACTTGATAAAGAACGGTTACTCGTTTGAAACGTAGTGAATAGTTTATTGAAAATAAATGGTGAAGTTGGCCTAGTTTTTTGCTTAAGAGTTAACGTATACTTCACCGATAAAATTTAAATCTGTTACCTTATTAGGTTAGGTCACTTTCCACCAGATTGAAAGTCAATATTTCTCCAAATTCTTCACATACTAATAGCTTGATAGTCAAAAATATTCCAAGTCCCACAGAACAAACAGGTTCCCAGTTAAAATTTGGAAAAGTGAGGGGCGGGTATTGTTTTCGCAGTAGCCCCACCGAAGATTGTGAGTATTTAAAGAAAGAGAAAACCACAAAACATAAAAATTGCGCATTTCAACACTAATTGGCCACATTTCATCCAGCGAGACAAGAATGCAAAATTTGTTTGACAAACTTACGTCCTTTCCAGAGGAGGGGAGGAAGCCCAAAACATAAAATTAGCGGCACATTTAAGCACAAATCGAGCACAATTCATTTTACCAAAAAAAATTAAAAATTTCAAAAAGTGGGGCTATCGTTTCACCAGCCCTCCCAGAGACTTTTTTGTATATCTTCGGAAAGGGACAAGCACAAAACATAATTCTTACAGCTCAATTCAGCACAAATCGAGCACAATTCATTTTACGAAAAAAAAATTAAAATTTCAAAAAGGGAGGCTATCGTTCCACCAGCCCCCCCCCTCCCTTGAGACTTTTTTGTATATCTTCGCAAGGGGGCAAGCACGAAACATAATTCTTGCAGCACAATTCAGCACAAATCGAGCACAATTCATTTTACCAAAAAAAAAATTGAAAATTTCAAAAAGGGGGAGCCGGTGAAACGGAACTCTTCATTCCTACCAATACTGTACCTATTTTAACCTACTGTAATTCAAGTTCTAATAAGAAGATTGTAAAGCCGAGCAAATAACCCTTGTGCAGTTTATAATGTTTGTAAAATGAAGAAAGAAAAAAATAAAAAATAAAAAAGTAGAAGAAAAACAAACGCGGTATCCCGGCTTCAATCATGAATTCTGAAATTTCTTTCGAGTGCATTGTATAGTCACGTGTGGATTAATATTCTCACCACGATTGAAAACAAACGAAGGAATACCCGACATACCTGTGATACAATGTACTTCAATTTGACAACAGTGTATGGTGCCGTACCACATTTATTTTGTAATATATTTCCAACCTTACTGGTGTCTTAACACAGTCCAGTTATCATGGTGCCCTAACGTCCCGCGCTTACACCTGGTGTCGTAGGATGTATACACTAATTGGTGCCATAGCGATAGGAAAGTATGTATATATAAATATATAAGGATACCTGAAATTTTTTTATTAGTCAGAGGATGATCTAGGACCTCTAAAACGTCGAGAATTCTTTCCCGAGCTTCGCCGTCACAAGTGTGTCGGGAGTAATACCTGACTTTCCGTTTGAAAAGTCGGTAAAATGTTTAATCACCAAACATGAAAGAACTATTATTCACAATAAAAACAAAATCATTCGTTAACAACAGCATCGTTTTCCGATACAAGTTCATTTTCGAAACTTGCCAAACATTATTTTATTCAATCTCGTGTACTGACAGTGCATAACTTACAACCCCCTCCCCTTCTGTGAAAGAAACACTTTCCGCGCAGAAGTTGGTAACACTCTTCATTTACCATAGCAACATTCGTTCTTTTCAACGCGGGATGGTAAACAAACTCACGTTCAACTTACCGCGCTCCGAATTTTCTAAATTAAAATAGAAAAAATCTCAAAAACTAACAATCCAATTTTCCAAAAATGTGCCTATTCTCTAGTGCAAATATAAAACTTCAATAATTCTCAATTTCATGCGAATCGATCCAATACCAACCGACAACAATTGCCCACCAATAAAAGTACATACATACATACATACGTGCGTACATACATACATACATACATACATACATACATACATACGTACGTACCGTATATATGAATTTGAGCCAATGTTAAAATCGTGATCCACACACTCATACCCCACAGACCCCACACCAAAAATTCCGCCGCGTGCGCAAGAGTCGATGAAAG
Source organism: Aspidiotus rigidus (assembly GCA_035079385.1). NCBI lineage: Eukaryota > Metazoa > Arthropoda > Insecta > Hemiptera > Diaspididae > Aspidiotus > Aspidiotus rigidus. Next base: position 7,047,222 of record JAVHKY010000052.1, read on the forward strand.
AATTTACTAATAAGATTCCTGATATCAATTGAGCGGGCCAAGTTGTTTATTCTTTTATCCTACTTATAAAAAATTTGGTTCTTCATTTTTTAAATTTCTGTACAAAATGCTTATAGAAAATTTTCCTTCAATATTTTTGATGTGCATATACTAATAATTAATGAACGAAGTGGTTATATACCGGTACTGTACCGGCCGATTAAACGTTATAATATACCGGTACTGTACAAAGTTTATGATTGTGATCTACGGTACATGTGCTACGCTACTGGTATTACTAAAGCGTGTAAGCCTCTTAGCGTTACCCAGAAGACATCACAAGGAGACCAGCTTACATAGTATTCCAAAAAATAGCGACAGTGACTGTTTTTGTTCTGGAGAAGCTTGCGTCTCTTATCCACCCTGGAATGGGTTTCGTCATAATTCACGTCAAATTCACAGAGCACCACAGTCCGGGCGCACGTGCACCTCGTGGAAGCATACGCTGTGAATCTCTTGAAGACATGTGCGAGGTTGAGAAACTAGAAGGGCTGAATTTGACTTGAATATCCGGGGATCGGAGAAACAAGGGATGAGGTAGGAGTCGGGTGAGGAGTCGCGTACTGCCCAGTCTGCGCTGCCGCAATTGAAGAATTCGAGCCCGGTGTAATATCTACAGAATGCTGATACGTCCTGATTCACAGCATATGCTTCCATGAGGCTAAGGAGTGTCCGGACTGAGGTGCACAGTGAATTTGACGTGATTTATGACGAAACCCTTTTCAGGGTGGATAAAAGACTTGTGTCAGGAATTATACGACGAAACCCTTTTTAGGGTGGATAAGAGACGCAAGCTTCTTCAGAACAAAGACAGTCACTGTCGCTATTTTTTGGAAGACTATGTAAGCTGGCCTCCTTATGATGTCTTCTGGGTAACGCTAACAGGTTTACACGCTTTAGTAATACCTGTAGGGTAGCACATGGACAGTAGATCATATAAACTTTGTACAGTATGTACCAGTATATTATAACATTTATTCGGCCGGTACAGTAGGTACCGGTATATAATCACTTCGTTTATTAATTATTAGTAGGTGCACATCAAAAATATTGAAGAAAATTTTTCTATGTACAAGCATTTTTCAATCACTCATTCAAAATTATACAGAAATTTAAAAAATGAAGAACCAAATTTTTTGTAAGTAGGATAAAAGAGTAAATAACTTGGCCCGCTCAATCGATATCAGGAATTTTATTAGTCAATTTGTTTCTACTCTGTTTCTTTTTTCTACACGTAAATGTTTTGGTTGGATATTCTCATACTACTAGAAAGGAACAAGAAAAGAATATTACCGAAAATGAACTATGTGAATTTGATTGACGAATTAGGTTGACGTAGGAGCAATACTTTGTTTTCTTTCAAATGGCTTGATTCTACTGCTTTAAATAGTTGTGATTGAACGAGTAACAAAGAATGGTAGTGATATACGATGAGAAAATGATACATTTGGAAAAAACAAATCATTCGTATGCTACAATGAGAAAGCTTCTCACAGATTTTTGAAGTAGCAACAGTTTGCGAGTTCCAAATTTACTCCTTGATTTATTTCCTGCTTGAAGTGAGAATTTTATGGAGGAATTTAAAAAGAGTGTTTCGGCATTGCATTGTCTATTTTTTTGCAATAATTTACAATTTGAATTTTGGGGCCCTAGACGTGGACTTATCTGGAAGAATATCCTAAAATTGGTATATAGACTGTTATTTTCAAATCAACCAATAGGGGGAGAGGATTCAAATATGTTCCTCGGCCGTACAATAACCTTATTGACCTATATTTTATTTTATTTGTATTTATCTATTTTTTTTATACTTTCGGCAACTTTTTGAGGTAAGCATCTAATGAACACGAATACACTAGCACTAACGATTGGGTAAATTATAAAACTAAAGGTAACATAGTGAAATACTTAATTTGAAAAGAGTGTCTGACAAAATATTTGAATTTAACATCTTAGACTACGAATCAATTTTGAATATCTTTTCAGTTTGGTCGCGGAGAAAAAGTAATTCTCTGCGCTATGGTTTCATTCATACATGCGATATTTTATGACAGGTGTTCAGATATATGGGACAGATGGTATCTATAATATCAATAAATGAGACAATGATATGAATATGTTGAATTTTGAGGCATCCATGAAATACTGCTTCATTGATGCAGTTCCGTATGTACATTACACAAGTTCAACAAGGGTTCTACATTTGGTACCTACACAAAATTAAGACCTAACTCCTTACGCTTCTCAGACATACGACTTGAACATTTCTGTTTTGAGAGATCTGGGGTTTACATTTGTACAACCTATTGTTCAATACTCTTAGCTATAATCGATGTCTTTGCAATTTTAGCACCTCAAAATATCTAGATGCAGGCCTATAAATTAGTTTTCATTGAAAAATTTGTAGAAGAGCTGCCTGGCTAAACAGGCACACCACTCGTTTCGTGTTGATATCTCGCCAATTATCCCGCCGAACAGTTACACATCTACGAAAGGCGTTTTCATTTTTCCTCGGAGGGGGTATAAGAGACACTTGGGTCCGTCCTACATCGTAGACTCACTGTCCAATGTACGACGAAACAGCAATTCAGCACTTTTGTGGAAGAAGAAACTAGTTCATTTTTTAAACCTTCTTCTTTGAAAGGTACCTACTCGTACTCGAGTTCGTGCGTGCGTCATGAGAACACAGTTATTGAGGAGTTTTATGAGCTTTACAATAATTTATATGTGCTATTATAGTATTTTCTGTTGCGTGTTTTTATTCCGTTTTTAATAGTTTCCGTAAACTTCTATCATCATTTTTCTTTTTAAATAAATACACATTGTAAACTAATCGAAAGTGATATTTCTATCTTGAATCCGAGTCAGCTATAGAAAATAACGCAGATTAGACAGAAATCGCTTCTTCCTGTAATATGCTGTTCAAGGGAAACAGCAGCACTCTGCAATCATTGATTGATAAATTACCCTTGAGTCAGAGAGGTAAATTTGAATTACTTACAATTATTGTACAATACATTATTGATAATATCATCGTTTACGTAGGTAAGTGACATCTATTGGTATTATAAATGAAAAAGGAGTACACTTAAAATGTCCCAGAGACCATTTATAAAAGCGTGGATTCTTGAAATACCTACCAATTTTATACAAATGAACTGTACAAATTACTGCGACCTAACTAAGGTTTATTTTTTGGGAAACCGAGGAACCCGGCAATCTCAAAATCCAAAAGACTTTTCTTAGAGGGCATAGATCTTCATTCCTCGCGGAATTCCCGGCCAAATGATCATTCACACTCAGCTTTCAGTTTAAGGGTACACTTTTCAATAAAAAAAAAAAAAAAAAAGAAAGAAAAACGTGAATGTGCGAAAATATAGGTTCCTCTGTGACTAGTTATTGTCCACATAATAAATCAATAATTGTCATAAGTTTTTTCAAAGTGTTAGGTGAGTGTTTGGTACAGGTCTAAGACACTCTGAAGAAACTTCTGATAATTGATTCATCAAGTGGGCAGTAAATAGTCGTTGAGGAACCTATATTTTCGAATACTTACGCGGTTTTTTTCTGTAAAAGTTCACAGCCTGTTTCATATATAGCTGAATTGTAGCGATGTCCACACAACGTTGCACTAAAAAATTAGTGGATACAGATTTACATGCACATGATATCTAGTTTGTGACTCAATTTTCAAAATTGTGAATTTGACCTGTTGTAATTTCTGAACTGATGACTATGATCTATCACATTCAAATGCACAATCTGGGATTCTTTTTCCTGATTTTGTAGCATACTCTGCAATTGCCTTTCTTTCTTGTTGGTACTCAGATAGAAATTTATGTTGCTTTGTTAAAAAATTAAAAATTTGGACAATAATTGTTCGGTATTATCCTAACTACCCTTGCACTATCCCCATCTGCCTATCTGAGCAACTGATATAACAAAAATAAAACATGTGGATACACCCCCATACCAAATTGTTCTAATAGATGAGAAACCGGTGTTATGCAAACCTTTCCCAATGTTTGCTGGTGAAATAATAAAGGCTTGGGAATTAGTTAAAAATGTTGAAAAGGTTGAGATCATTAAAAAGTCAAAACAGTAAGTATGCAAATGCATTCATAAAAATGAAAAAATCAGGAAAACACCTTCCCCATGTAAATTGCAAATCACTCTGATAAGAGAGCCTTGAACCAAAATTCTGCTGCGCATATAGAAGTCCCAACTGAAACCTTACAAAAAGCAAAAATGTACTCCGAATTTGACCTCCAGACAGGTTACTATCGCATTTGAATTCGATAGTTGTCCACTAATGGGATTCCCTGTACTACCTCAGGGAATGAAACTTCTCCGTTGCTGCCATGACCCATGCTATATACGATATTTTCAAAGAACAACTGTTCAAAAATATGACAGCGTATCTAGATAATTTATGTATCTATGTGAATGATTTTGAGGAACAACTCCGAAATTTCGGCAAAATTTTAGAAAAACTTGATAGACACAATTTTTAAATAAACACCAAAAAGGCCCTCTTCTTCCAGATAAAACGTGAACTTTCAGGAATGAATATTGAGAAAGGTAAAATAACACCGACAGTAGGGAGTATCAAAGCCACACAAGAACTAAAAGGTACCAAAAAATGTTGAACAAAAGGGAGGATTCATTTCTCATCTCGCTTATTATAGGAAATTCATGAAAGACATTGTTAATACTGTCAGACTAATAAGGGATCTTCTAAAGAGAAGAGCTGATTCCAAACACACAATCAAGTGTAACCCAGAATGTGATGAAGCTTTCAAAAAAATTAAAATAACAGATTACATCACATGCATTGCAAATTTTTGGTCGAGGAAGGGAAATAATCCTGTCAGTACATGGCAGTAGTTAGTTATAGAATAGGTACTGTGTTAAGTCAGAGAGATCTTTTCCTGCTCATTGCTTAGAAAAACTTTCCCCCAGTAAAAAATACTTTCCTCAAAAAATTTGAAATTCTATCTGATAATAAAAACCCAGTTTCCCGAAAAATATACAAAAGTTATACCGGTACCTTATACCTATCTAGACTCGCGCGAATTACTGATTTTTTAAACTCATTCGAATTTGATGTTGAACATATAAAAGGTGCTGATAATGTAATAACGGATGCGTTATCAAGAGCATCTGAAAAAGAGAGCATTAATTGAGGACCTTTGTGTCAAAAGGGCGTCCGTCCCATGAGAAATACATTGAACGGACGCCCTTTTGACAGAAAGGTCTTCAAGTCTATTGGCTGCATCACGGAAAAGACTGAAAATAATAAAGGCGTAAAATCACAAGAAGAAAATAGAACAATATAAGTGGGCATAAAAAATTCCTTGAGAAAGGAAAACTGAATGAGAAAGAATTTTTAAAACTAGTGAGCAATAAATTACTTAGGGAATCTAGGAGGTACTCCTTTGACTAATCAAGTTGTGTACTTCAAAAAAATTAATAAAAATAAAATATTCAAGTTGTCCTATATGTTACGCTCAATCACCAAATTTGGTCACTGACTGAAAAAAGTGCTCACAACGTATGGTGGAAGTTACTATTTGCTCAATCCGCGTTATGGGCAATTTTGTTTTTGCTCGGTGCGTGGTCGAAATGAAATGCAAACGACTTGTTGTGAAAAATAATTCTCTTCTCCACAACATGATTGAACTTCAAAATTTTATGTCATGAGTCCAGAGTAGTGCTCGGTACACATTAAAACAAATTTTTATTGACGCATAACGCGTTGTAGGAAGAAAAATGCTCACAATCCCTATAACAGATCATGATTGGGTTACCCATGATTGTGCAAATTGAAATTGGAGGATGTAAATATGGAGAAAGAAACCGAGGTCAAGCAGAGGTTTGTCTGGTGTAACTGTACAAAATGATGTACCCATAAAAAATGTCCTCACCTCAAAAATAATGTCTTATACAACTCAAAGGACTATGACTCTAATAAGTACCTACTTCATTATTCTTTTTATTAAAATTTCTTGGAAATCATCAAAATTTTAGGAAATTGTCAATAATTTACTCTACTCTAATAAGAATGTGATCAATAATATGGATTCCGAGTGATTTTATTCTCTACAACGCGCGTCCATGCGCAAATACAAATTCATCATAAACGTGCCGAGAACTATTCTGGACACACGACACTAAAATTTTGAAGTTGAATCGTGATGTGAAGAAGAGAATTATTTTTCACTACGCATTGTGTGCATTAATTTATTTCGGCCAGTGAGCAAAAAACATTGCCCATAACGCATATTCTGCAAATTGTGACTTTCACTATGCGTTGTGACCACTTTTTTTGGGCATTGACAGAATTTGATGACTAAGTGTAACATATATACCAGCAAGACTTTGTACAGAATTCCTCCGATATGCTCACAGTGGAATTCTTACGGGAAATCACTCTTGAGATTGAAAAAACATATAATAAAATTAGCTAATCAATTTTTCTGGCCAAACCTGTAGGCTGAATTTACAAATTTTCCGTCCTATAGGCACCAAAAAATTTGTCACACCAATTAACTTGTTCGGAAAAGATTTAATTTTAATCGGTGCGTAGAATAAAGCTAACAGAGAAACATGAAAACATGTGCAAACTACGAGTCAGATGAAGATCTGATAATAGTAATAAATACAAGAAGAGGGAGAGATTAACGGGATGATTGGTGAGTAACGCTACCGTTGTACGCACCAGATGGTCTATTCCTATCAGTTTCGAAATTCACTTTATTAATATTGTCCTTAATTATGATAACAACTTTAAAATTCTTCTCTTCTTCATTTTCTTCTCTCTACCAACAATTTTCGTTTCTTCAAAATTAAGTACATGACGCGTGACAAGCCAAAGCCGTATGATTAGATCTGTTTTCAACATCATTGTTATGTTGAGATAGACAGCGTGCTTCCAACTTTTGGCACATCTTTCCTACATAAGAAACAGGGTACCAGAACTTAGGATCGAATATTTATATACAACTGCACATGTTAGTATTGTTTTAGTTTTAATAAATGTAAAAAACCAGATAATTAAAGTCAATACGCAATTCGCAATTCTATAGATAAAGTATATTTCTTGGATTACAAAAAATATAATGTATTACACACCGTAGGTATTTTAAATAAATAAATCGCGAGCGCGCTTTCGACGGATCGTCATTATCAAGCGAATGGAAAGGAATGAACGATGCGAAAAGTACGACAATTGAACGTTGAAGAAAGTACAAAATAAAACGGGAAAGAAAGTATAAAATAAACAGGAGAAATCATGAGGGTGAGGTCATACGTATAGGTACATTATAATTATGATGATTTATAAATGTGCTCAGGTAACGGTGAGTGAGGAATATCCTCATTTAGTAAACGAATGTTGCTTCTATTCTCACTCGTACTATTATTCTTATATTTTATAATTTCGACGGTCTCAAGGGCCTTCCTTTTATGGAAAGAATCTTCTCTATGGAGGAGGAGGGAACCCTTTTCTTGGTCGAATGAGTGGTTGGAGTGACTTAGATGATTACCAAAGGCGGATTTACCGTCGTGGTTTTTAAGATGTTCGTTGATTCTTGTGGATAGTTTTCGGCTAGTCTCACCAATATATATACATATATATATATATATATATATATATATATATATAGAGCTGGGCAGCTCGTGACATTTTAATCGATATACGCCACTTTGTTCGTGGGGGGGGGGGATATGATCTTTTAAACGGACGAAAAGTCTCCCTGTTGTGATGAGAGAGTAAAAGCCTGGACGGATGTTAATTGTTCTAAGGAGCTTCGAAAGTTGGTTAGAAATGTGTCCAAGGTACGGTAAGCGAATAAATTTATCATCTTTATGGGGTGTGTCTCTACGATGGGTTGTAGTGGAGTTTAACGCTTGGGAAATGCGTTTCTTCCTTATGAAATTCTCTACATCGAAATTTACAAGGTTAGCCTCTGTTAGTTGCTTGATAATACTCAACTCTTTACGGTATGATGCCGGAGTGAGAGGTATTGAGAGGAGGCGGTGAACCATTGAATGCATAGAGGCGAGTTTATGCGAGGTGGGGCAGAAGGAGGTACCATCGATGGCAACATCGGTGCAGGTGGGTTTACGATGGATACCAAATTCAAATTTATCTTTAGAAATATCGATAGTTAGATCTAAAAAGTTTAATGATTTGCCTCCGATCTCAAGGGAGAATTTGATTGAGGGGTAGCGTGAGTTCAGAAAATTAAGGAAGCAGTCGAGTTCTGAGGGGGATCCCGCCCAAAGACAGAGAATGTCATCGACATATCTGAACCAAAATTTGATGTTGCTAATGTGGAGCTGATGAGAGTCAAATAATTCTTTTTCGAATCCATTCATAAATATTTCAGATACGAGTGATGAGAGAGGGGAGCCCATAGGCAGACCGTCTGGAAATTTATAAATATTATTATTAAATTTACAAATATCAGGAAGTAAACAAAGCTTCAGCAAAGCTAGGAATTCGGCGGTAATGTTTTGAGGAATGCTATTATTAAGAATGGTTCCAATTTCTTCTGACGTGGGAGTGAGAGGGACGTTAGGATAGAGAGCATTAACATCAAAGGAAATGAGTGTTGAGTTATGAGGGAGTGGAAGGTCAATTTGTAGGAGTTTATCAACGAGTTGTTTAGAATTTTTGACTGAGTATATTGGAGAGAAGTTAGTAGAATTTTTAAACCATTGATCCAAGTACTTGGTCAGGAGGTAGGTTGGCGATGAGATAAAGGAAACGACAGGACGGATTGGTATTCCTTCTTTATGTACTTTTGGTAGACCATATAGGCGCGGAGGAATTATTGGGTTAGGAACTTTAAGGAATTTTTTCTTTTTTTCGTTATCAATAATAAATTTACTATCACTAATACCTTTGCGTACCTGAGCGTTATATTTGGAAAAATTAAAGTCCTGTACAAGTACTGCATTCAATCACGATAGAGTTGCCTTTATCAGCTTTCGATATCACGAGGTCAGACGATTTCAGCTTCTTCTGAAGTTGACGGTGTGTAATACATTATATTTTTTGTAATCCAAGAAATATACTTTATCTAAAACATGTGCCGTAACATTTCGGAACGTATCCGTATTCGCAATTCTATATTACGTGAGGATAGGAGTGAACATAATGCATGATATTCTACATTCCACTAACAAGCACCCCGCAGGTGGGGTGTTACGAGGGTCGGCGAATGACTGAGTTATTTCTGATAAGAAAAATATCAATTGAGATTGACACAAGGTGCAGGAAAATAAAAAGGATGAAATCTTTGTGCGCTAAAACCCAGCAAGAAAGTAAGACCAAGTACAAATTAAATTTGAATTGAGTATTACAAAGTTAGGATAGCATCTTCACAATCAATTTTTGATCATCCTATTTTCTACTTCTTTATTTGTACGTAATTATTCATTTCATATTCCCATCACGTTGTAAGACATTCCCTTTCATTTGTATTCAATTTCATTCATATTGTTTGAACCGCCTTTTCAAGAATTCACATCACATCTTTTTGATTCTATTTGTAAAAGCCAACACTCAACAATTCATAAGCAATAATAACCTGAAGTAACCACTGTTGAGTACAAACAATGCTGATATTACACCCTTCAAACAATTGTCATTTTTATCATGAGATAAGAATAATAAGTAACACAAATTGTAATATCACATAGAATTGAAATCTTTGATTAATTAATACTACCACAAACTTCATTTGTCTGCTCAAAACCCAACGGTGTAATAATTATACTACCTTTGTAGTCAACTTCAAAGTACTTAAAACTAAGTATAGGTACCGGTAAATTAAAATTCAAAATTGAATCGCCGACCACAAAGCCGGGATACCGCATTCGCGATCCATGGTCGACTTTTAAATCACTCTGTTCCCTACGTTTTTATTCGCAATTATTCATTTCAGTTTCCCATTGCATTGTAAAAAATCTCGTTTCATTTGTATTTATTAAAGAAATATAAATTTATAATTTGAACATTCCGTAAAGTCAAATTTATTAATGATCAAATTTATTAATCCTACGCTGAACGCAAAGGCACAAGAAAGAACACGAAACAAGATAGGCTACAAAACTTTTCTCCGCAGAAAATTACGCCATCAGAATCAACGACGAAGAAACAATGAACATCAACAAGATACATGTCATTCATTGACAGGGTACCATTAAAACAAATACCCACACTGTACTGCGTTGTGGACGTCAGCTTCTTAACTTACCCAAGAAAGAAAGAAAGAAAGAAACAAGCACCCCACGAGGGTCGGCAAATGACTGAGTTATTTCTGATAAGAAAAATATTGATTGAGATGGCGGTACTATTGAGATGGACACAAGGTGCAGGAAAATAAAAATGATAAAATCTTTGTGCGTTAAAACCCAACTAGAAAGTAGGACCAAGTACAAATTAAATTTGAATTGAGGATTACAAAGCTAGGATATCATATTCACAATCAATTTTTGATCATCGTATTTCCTACTTTTTTATTTGTAATCAACTTATTCATTTCGCATCGTGTTGTAAGACATTCCCTTTCATTTGTATTCAATTTCATTCATATTGTTTGAACTGCCTTTTCTGCAAGAATTCACATCACATCTTTCTGATTCTATTCATCAAAGCTAACTCTCAACAATTAATAAGCAATAACCTGAAGTACCTAACCCAACGCTGATATTACACCCCTCCAACAATTGTCATTTTCGTCATGAAACAAGGATAATAAGTAGTCATGAAACAAGGATAATAAGTAACACGAATCGTAAAATCGCAGAATTGAAATCCTTGATTAATTAATACTATTACAAACTTCATTTGTCTGCTCAAAACCCAACAATGTAATTATCATACTACCTTTGTAGTCAACTTCAAAGTAAGTATAAATTGAAATTCAAAATATTGGATCGCGAATCACAAAGCTAGGATACCGACTTTTGATGCGGAATACGACTTTTGATGCGACTTTTGATGCGGAATACGACATATACATTGCTAAATATTGATTTAGATGATATTTGGCTTCTAACTCAAGCGTAAGCGGTACTAGAAACTAAATGTACCTTCAAGTTAAAATAATAAAATTTCGATAATTATTCAACCAAACTGTTCATACCTCAAACTTTCCACTTAGATATTCATGTTCCATCAAATATAACTACAAGATTGGAGACTAGAATCATTGTAATTATATCAAAACTACACAGCATACGGCTCACTCGACCATGACGTCAGCGTCTTAACTGAGACAAAGAGGAAGAAGAAAAAAGTGATTACAATATGGTCGGCTAGCGCCTGCGCGCCGACCCTAAAAAGTGATTACAATAAGGTCGGTCTGGCAGCAGCGGGCCGATCCTAAAAGCAACTTCGTTCCTCATCATTATATATGATACAGTGTTGCCACAATAACACGCTTCTCTTTTTTTTTACATGTGACCTCCAATGAGAAAAGGATGCTCATTGCCCACTGACAGGAACACCATTTCTCTCTGATTAGATAACCAATCAGAGAGAAATGGTGTTTCTTGCGCCAATGGGCAATGAGCATCCTTTTTTCATCGCAGGTCACGCATTGTTTCAATCAATCTCTTAGGTTTAATAATAGGACGTAAAAAATTTAAGATTTCGACAAAGGTGAGCACCTGTCTCGGATTCTTCAAGGTGATACGATTGAAGGTTTAATGTAGCTTCTAATATTTTTCTACGCTTCCACATTGAATCAGTGGGTTGACGCTTAATTAAGACTGAGTCCCCTAGTTGAAGAGGTGGTAAGAGGGCGTCCATAAATTACGTGAGGTATTTTTTTGGGGGGGGGAGGAGGTCCAGCCAAGTGTCACCAAAACTCACGTGAGGGAGAGGGGGAGGCCGACAAATCTCATGTAATTTTTTTCTCACACAAATACATTCTAAAATATTGCTAAACTAGCTTAAATGTAATGAAAACTTGTTGTTTTCAAATAGGTATAAAATGTGATCGAGAAAATTACATTTTTTTTTTAATAGATAAACGCGATTAAGCACAGATAAACGTATTTAAAGCAAAAATACACATTTCAGAAAATCTCACGCGTGATAAGAGGGGGAGGGAGGGGGTCGAGGCAAATCTCGCAATATCTCACCAAGGGGGGAGGAGGGGTCGAAAAATCACAAAAATCGCCTCACGTAATTTATGGATGCCCCCTAAGATCCAAGTAGAGCGATTGAAATAAGCAGCTGATGCTTCATTAGCACTTTTCTTCTTGCTTTGTTCTTCTTTAAAATCTGGAATCTCTGGTTATAAGGTTGATTAAATGAAGGTTTTTTTGCACATAGGCACGTAACAAAGAACAAAATTTAGTTTCAGAGGAACGAACACTATTTAATTAAAATAAAATGGTAAATTTTGGTCACGAACAGAATAGTAAAAAATTATTAAATAAAATGGTAAATTTGGAAAACAAGAACGACACGAATGTCCCATCATGGTCGAAACCGGTCATGGTCGAAACCGGTCGTAGTTATATAAAATTTAGTTTCTTTTCTTAGTTTACCTCTTTCCTTTCTCGTCCATTCTTTTTTGTTTCAAAATTTTATTTCTGACTGATTTTATTTTATTTTTACTTTTATTATTTTTATACTTCTCAGTTTATTATTTGGTGTCGTGATTCAAAATTTTACTCATTTTACTCATTTTTTCGGTTTTCGTGTCGTTCTTGTTTTCCAAATTTACCATTTTATTTTAATTAAATAGTGTGCATTCCTCTGGAACTAAATTTTGTTCTTCGTTACGTGCCTATGTGCAAAAAAACCTTCATTCAATACAATGGCTCGTACCTTCGAGGACTCAATTCTTCTTATAAGGTTGATAATGGGACAGACATGCGTGATTTGATTGTACGGCTATTAAGCAACTGGGCTATTAAGCAACTGTGAGGGTGAGTACCCAATATGTGGTATAGGCGCATTTCTGTATTGTACGAGTAACAAAGCATATTCTATGTCAGTATGCCTATTCTTTTTGAGGAGAGATTTTGCATTTCCAACACCTTTTTCCTCAAAGCATTACCCTGACTATGTTTTGGGCTGCTAAAAATTGGCTCAAAACCCCATTTATGAGCAAATTGAATATATTCAGCACTATTAAATGGGCTATTGTCTGACATTACATATTCTGGTACTCCTAATGAGCTAAACACGTGTTTCAGAAAGCGAACAATTTGTGACACTGTTTTAGAGGAAAGAGCCATTATTTCCAACCAGTATGAGTACAAATCATATATAACCAAATAATCTGTATTATTATGTGTGAATATGTCAATGCTTACTCGTTGCCATGGACGGGTAGGTGCCGGTAAGTTCATAAGCGGTTCAGATGGATTATTCCATTGATATACTAGGCATACCTCACGGGTCTGCACAAAAGTGTGAATATCTGCATTCAATCCACGCCAATAAACTGTTCTACGCCAATAAACTGTTCTACGAGCAAACTGTTTCATCTTTTGCTCATTCAGATGGCCTTCATGCAATAAATGTAAAAATTCAATCTTCAACTTTTCAGGAATTATCAGTCTATTATTTGACAACAATAAATTATCAGTTTCAGAAATTGAGTGTTTTAAATTCCAGTATGGCTTTAGAGCGGGAATTAATTCTTTATATAACTGCGGCCAACCTTCAGTTGTATACCTGAGAATAATGCTTAATACTGGATCACTTGTAGCTTTCACAAGTTGATTCTTCTTTTCTGGTGTGGTGGTTACAGAACAGTTTGAATGCACATGATATATTTGTACGTTATCTTCTGTAGGTACTTCTATTGGATATGCACGGGACAGGGCGTCTGCTATAAACATTTGGGATCCTGGAGTATACACAACATTGATATTGTATTTCAGCAGTTGGAGACATAGGCATTGGAGATGGGCTGAAATTTCGTCAAAAGGTTTTTTTGAGATTGTTTGAAGTGGCTTATGATCTGATTGCACAGTAATATACTGACCATTATACATAATGGTGAAATTTCTCAACAGCAAAGACAATTGCCAACAACTTTTTTTTCTATCTGTGAGTATCTTTGTTCTGTTTTTGACAATGCCTTGGATGCAAACGCTACTGGTTGACTGTTCTGCATCAAACAATATCCATTACCACTTTTTGATGAATCTGTTTGAATAACAATAGGCAGAGTTGAGTCAAAAAATTGTAATACTGGTGCACTTGCTATAAGTTCTGTAACATGATTAAACTCAGCTTCATGTTTATCATTCCATTCAAACTTGATGTTAGGTTTAGTCAACTTTTGTAGTTCCTGTGTTTCGCTTGATAAATTTGGTATAAAGGAATTCAAAAATTTTGCCATACCTAAAAATTGATGAACGGCTTCGCTGCCTACTGGCTTTCAAAATTTTTGAATTGCTGTAACACGATCCAGATTGACTCGGACTCCTTCAGCACTAACAATTAGACCCAAGAATTGAACATCCGCTTTTTTGAACTGCATTTTATCAGCATTGAATTGGACATTAAATTGACAAGCTTGTTTAAATACCTTTGCTAGTATATTGTCATATTCTTTTTCCATTTCACCAGCTATTATCAAAGCGTCAGAATAAGGAATACACCCATCAATATCGCCAACAATTTCCACAATTTTCTGCATAAAGATTTCAGGAGCGCTGCTTAATCCAAAGCACATTCTTTTGAAACGGTATCTGCCAAATGGTGTTTGGAACGTAGTGGCTGAAGCTGATATATAATCAAGTTCTAAGTGCCAAAATCCTGATGACATATCCAATACTGTGAAGATCTTTTTTCCAGTTAATTCTGAAATCAATTCATCAATTTTTGGAATGGTATATTTTGGAATACAGATTGCGTCATTCTGTGCTTTTGGGTCATGACAAACTCTCTACTTACGTTTGGTATCATTCTTTTCAATTGTCATTATATTGGAAACCCAGTCAGTAGGCTTGGTCACTTTTTCAATTACCTTCATTTTTTCCATTAGATTTAGGGTATCTTTTAATTGTGGAAGTATTGTCTTTGGAAAACATGGACGCATGCTATCACTGGTTTCACTGTTGGATTCAAGTCAAGCGAAATTTTTCCTGGTATTTTTCCCAGACCTTTGAATAAGTCTTGATTTGCTTTGCATATTGAGACTCGATCCGTTATTTGAATTAAACCCAATTCTTCACATACGGATATTTCAAAACATAGTAAATTATCAATTTTCTCACCTTCCTTGAGTACATAATATTCAAACAATTTTTCTTTGTCATAGGGAAGAATAACTTTCCCCAGAGGAAAGATTAACTGTTTTGACATATATGGAGGTAATGCCACATTGGTAGGCTGGAGCGGTGGTGGGGAATCAATTTTCTTATAATCTTCTTCCTTCAACGTATTATATTCAGCTCCTGTATCAACCTTAAATTGAGTTTGCTACCGTTAAGCGGAATACTTATTAACATACCAGCGGCGAGGTTTCTTCCTCTTTTCATTTTGAACAGAGCAGATGTTTAAAACTTGAATATTGTCAGTTTGTTTTTCTTCTACTTCTGCGTTGTGAACATCTCTCTTTGCAGCCGGCAAACCCTTGCGCTTAATATTACAAACACTGGCAAAATTATTCATTTTTAGACAATGGTCACACATTTTCCCATATACTGGATATGATTTAAGCGGGTGACGATTACCGCATTGAAAACAATTAATCTGATTAGCACTGTTACTACTTTGTTTAGGGAAGGTTTGTTTTCTTGCGTTACTCTATCAATTGGAAATGGCACAGTGCCTATTACATTCAGTTCCTTGACTTATTATAGCTTTAGAGTCGTGCTGAGCTTTCTCCCAAATTTTACATTGCATTACCGCTGATTCTAAAGTTAAGTCTTTGTCCTTGAGTAAATCTTGTTGAAGTTTCTTATCTCTTACTCCCATCACCAGAACATTGCAAATTAGATATTGAGTGTCATTATTATAGAATTTGCATTTGTTGGCTTTCTTTTTTAATACTAGAATAAACGCATCCATCGATTGGCCCGGAGCTTGTACAGAGGTTAGGAACTGGTGATTTTCAAATACTAAATTTGTGTTAGCCTCTACGTGCTTGTTGAATGCAGCTATGGTAGCTTCATATGTCGGATTATCACCTAATTCAAACGTGTTAAATAGATCAATTCCTTCATCGCCGATTTTCGTTATCAGACCTGACAGAGGTCTATTTCACCAGCCCCCCCTTTTAGAAATTTTCAATTTTTTTTTGGCAAAATGAATTGTACTCGATTTGTGCTGAATTGTGCTGCAAGAATTATGTTTTGTGCTTGTCCCCTTCCGAAGATATACACAAAAGTCTCTGGGGGCGCTGGTAAAACGATAGCCCCCCCTTTTTTGAAATTTTCAATTTTTTTTGGTAAAATGAATTGTGCTCAATTTGTGCTGAATTGTGCTGCAAAAATTATATTTTGTGCTTGCTCCCTTCCGAAGATATACGAAAAAGTCTCTAGGGGAAGCCCCCCTTTTTGAAATTTTGAATTTTTCTTTAGCAAAATGAATTGTGCTCGATTTGCGCTGAATTGTGCTGCAAAAATTATATTTTGTGCTTCCTGGTGTTGACATGTTTTTTGGTATAAAATAGATTTTCTGTTCAAAACATAGGTACTTTAAATGATAGTTTTTTATCTGTTTTTCGGCACATTCCCATTAAAAAATCCAGCTAATCAGGTGAGAGGTGGGGAGTTTGGTATTTTGTTGTCTTTAAAAAAATATTTTAGAATTTATTTATTTCCGTTTGGAACAGAATATAGATTACTAGCGGTTGGCGACGCGCCTCCGGCGCGCCTGACCGCTAGCTGTGTGTTGAGTAGATATCTGTGTTTTATAGGTATCTGTATCTTGTAGGTATGTGTGTTTTGTAGGTATCTTGGAATTCAGATGAATTTTTAAAAAAGAAACAGTGGAAAGAGTTTTGCAAAATTCACAACTATTCAGTTCAAAAATAAGAAAATAGACACCAAAAACTGCGACTGTACTTATAAAAATATATCAAAGTTCCGAGTCGCACAAAAATAAAATCACCAAATTAAATTTTTTACACACTAATTCACTTGAGAGCTGACCTAACGCGTGAAGCCTGTATTCATCGCAGCAGAATACAGACAAATCCATTGACATTTTGCCAGTCCCTAAGAAAACACACGGACAACAGGTAAAAAAAAGGGTAATTTCCGCTAGCCCATTCGCAGTGCGCACCGTGTCTAGACATTGGTTCTTGTATGAGATACCGGATGTAAAATCCTTTATGTAGGTGTTTTTAAAACTGTGAATAAAATAACTTACTTAGTATGGAAGTAGTCACAAAATTTCCTTCTAAAAATCTGGAACCGGGCTCATTCGAAAGGAAATTACAGGGGCTACAATTTTTGTTCTCTTCAATTTTTCATAAAAATGAGTTATACTCGAGTTATCACAATAATTCAATTCTCGAAACTGCGCCACTCAACGCGCGTAGGTCTAACATGGCAAGCTACACCACCACGTTTTTTTATATTGAAAAAAGTCATTGTTTTCGCCCTTTTTTGAAATTACTCAGCACCTCCCCGTCAAATTTTTATTTTTATGAGTCTATGTGCTGCTCTGGGATGAGGACAATATATCCTGAAAGTTTGAAAGCGATCGGCCCAGTAGTTCTCGAGTTATAAACGGACAGGACGACAGACGGACAAACTTTCTGCTTTATATATTAGATTTGCGTTTTAAACCTGTTCAAACTGTTTGAAATATTTCAATTACGGTATGTTGATTCATGGTGGTATGTACAAATGTCTAAGAATTGATGAATTCTTAAGGCCTCAAATTAGGTTACATTTTATTTTACATACAACACATTCTTCTGAAGTGAACAATTGCAGAATTTTATTATTGAAAACGAAGAACATTGGTATATCGTTCTAGGTTTATATCCATTGTCGTGCTCCCAGCTCGTTGCCAGTTGAAGAATGATAAGAGATAGGAAATAGGTATCTAATTTTTTACCCTTCATTAATGATCATAACATTACGTCGTAAATTTACATATTCACATACCTAGGCTACCACACCACTACTCGTACCTGCCAACAAACAATGAGTGCATGCATACAGCAAAATTTTGGAAATGAAGTAGACGTACACTTGCCTACAAAAATAGTACCATTATTATAGGAAATCAAAATTCCTAGAAGTTCCATTCTCTTTAGTTTCTTTGAAAACATCTTATATTTTGAGATATCTGTATTGAAAGGGATTTCTTGAAGCTTTTGAAATTCTAAAAGCATCATCTATGCGAATGAGATTTTACATTATTCTTTTGAAGGAAATGAATAATTTCATTCGTCCTCCGCATACTTATCATATTTTCATCTTAGTTCAGGTCGTTCTTTTGTAAATTATATATTCATTCTCTTACAATAGTCTGATGAAGGTGCCACTCATCTTTGATAAATTTACTTATAAAATGTTGTGTTTCCATTTTTCGATAAATCTCTCAAGTATCAAGTTTTTATAGTCAATATTTCATGACTGATAAGTTGTTGAGCAGTGTGTCGACTGTTATACGTAGTGACTTAAAAGTACATAAAAATACCGGTAAAAAGCTATTTTCCGAAGGTAGCCTAACAAATCAGATTGTGAAAGAATGAAAAAATTGCCGAAATGTGATTGTCCTAGTGGAGTAATGTAGATATGTAGATCGCAAACGAGCTGAAGTATTTTTTCACTATGTTTATGATGGACGGACAGTGAGGGTGATGAGAGTTTAAGAAAATTTTGAAATTCTAAAGGCATCATCTATGTAGATGAGATTTTACATTATTCTCTTAAAGAAAATGAATAATTTCATTCATCCTCCGCATATTTATCATATTTTCGTCTTAGTTCAGGTACCCACGGTTGTTCGTTCTTTTGTAAATTATCGCTCGATAAAATGAGTAAGTATGAAAATTTTTATAACTTAGGTATTATTTCTTTCGTTTCTTCGAATATAATTCCCAATAAAATATAAATCAGCGAGAGGTGTATTGAAGTAATATGATTTGACAGAAAGAAGCTTGTTATTTTGCATGATCTTATCTGTCAAGACTTTTGTATACATTTTTGCAGAAGTACCTGACAGAAAGAAAACGCGTATATTGTTGCATGTAATTGAGCCTGAATCAAGAATAATTTATTTCGCCTGTTTTATGTTTAAAATTGTAAAAGGAGGAGCCGTTGTCTCGCAAATTTACCCTCATTATGGAGATGGGGTGAAAGCACAAAACGTAAAATATACAGAATAATTCAGCACAAATCGAGTAAAATGTATTTTGACAGATAGACATCCAAAATTTGATTATTAAAAAAAAAGGGGGAAAAAAGAAAAAACAAAGGGTATTTACAGTTTTACAATTTCAACTCAAGACTTTTGTTGATATCTTTAAAAAGGGGATGGGAACTAAATGTAATATTTTTAGCACAATTCAGCACAAATGTAGCACAATTCATTAGGGCAGATAAAAATTCTTCATGTAATAAAGGGGGGAGGGGTACGTAAAATTGATCCCGATTGTGGAGAAGGGCTGGAAGTACAAAACGTCAGAAATTTTCAAAGCAGTAGACCAAAAGTCGAGCTCAATTCATTTAGCCGGATAATAATTCAAAACTTGGAACAAAAAAAGGAGTTCTCTACAGTTTCACAAGGTCACCTTCTAAGACTTTTGTGGATATTTTGAGTAGGGAGAAGAACAAAACATAATATTTGAAGCACAAATCGAGCACAATTCATAGAGGTCACTTCAAATTTAAAATTAGAAAAAGGAGAGGTTGTCGTTTCAGCAGCGCCCAGAGACTTCTTTGAGAATCTTGAGGAGGCAGCAAGCACAAAACATACTTTTTGCAGCACAATTCAGGACAAATCGAGCACAATTCATTTCACCCCCCCTCCCCCCCCCCAAGAAAAAAAATCAAATTTCTAAAAAGGGAGGCTAATACTTTACAAACGGAACCCCATTCTAAAGGAGAGGAGGAAGCACAAAATGTGAAATCCGCGGCACAATTCAGCACAAATCGAGTACAATTTATGTTGCTAGATAAAAATTCAAAATTCAAAAACTTGCTGATATTTTACAATGTGAACCTTATTTTGGTGAAGAGGAGGACAGAATATTTTTTCCCGTAGACGGCTTGTTTGACCAAGTTCGGCAAGGCACGCAGGAAACGTATACTATGGGATAAATTTAGATTTTGATAATTAAATTGAAAATGTGAGACTATCACCAAAATCAAAATATTTCCAATTTTCCCTCCTACAACTTGATAACTGGAATTCTTTCATGTTCTCATTCTATTGAATACAACTCGAAGGTCAATATTCTAAGAGGGAATCTTGTTCTAAAATTTTTCTTTAAAAAAGTATATATTACTTTTTGTCCGCTGTCTGGTAGAAATGCTAACCTGAAAATAATTTGGTATTGGGGAAAGAATTTCTATTTTTCTCTTCCTTCTTCTCTCTTTTTTCGTTTTTCGTTTTTTTTCTTTTTTTTCCTGTAATGTAAGTAGTTGGACCTACAAAAATGCAGACCATCAATTTATATGGCATAGGGTAGGATGACTTGAAAAATTTAAACTTCCGAACTCTCGTATGATAGGAGGGGACTCCAGTTTTGAATTTCAATCTTAATACGTTCATAATCGAATTCTGCCCATAGAACAGGTTCCTTAAATTTCTTGTTCACTTTCGTCAAGACTTACCTTATTAGGTTAGGTCAGTTTCTACCAAATTGAAAGTCAATCTTTCTCCAATACAAGTAGCTTGATAGTCAAAAATATTCCAAGTCCCATAGAACAAACAGGTTCCCAGTTAAAATTTGGAAAAGTGAGGGGAGGGTATTGTTTTCACAGTAGCCCCACCAAAGATTGTGGATATTCAACGAAAGAGGAATTCGCAAAACATGAAATTTGCGCATATCAACACTAATGAACACATTTCATTCAGCAACACAAGAATGCAAAATTTAGGGTCTGTTGTTTGACAAACTTACGTCCATTCCGGAGGAGGGGAGGAAGCACAAAACATGAAATTTGCGGCACATTTCAGCACAAATCGAGCACAATTCATTTTACCAAGAAAAAATTGAAAATTTCAAAAAGGGGGGCTATTGTTTCACTAGCCCCTCCAGAGACTTTTGTGCATATCTTCGGAAGGGGACAAGCACAAAACACAATTTTTGCAGCACAATTCAGAACAAATCGAGCACAATTCATTTTGCCAAAAAAAATTCAAAATTTCAAAAAGGGGGGCTCCCCCCTAGAGACTTTTTCGTATATCTTTGCAAGGGAGCAAGTACAAAATATAATTTTTGCAGCACAATTCAGCACAAATCAAGCACAATTCATTTTGCCAAAAAAAAATTCAAAATTTCAAAAAAGGGGAGGGCTATCATTTCAACAGCCTTGCATAAACTTTTTTGTATATCTTCGGGAGGGGACAAGCACATAACATAATTGAATCAATGCGTTTTTTAATTTTACGGTCATCTATCATAGAGAAATATACTCGCGAAGAGTAAGGAACACAAATACTAGAACCGCAATAAAAACAAACAATCCGAGCGCTTTCGGCTAAACAGCCATTCTCACGGCATAGAAAGCGACTGAACCCAACACCAACAAGAACGAGTAACAACGAACGAGGAGGTCATGACTGAACCAGCGAGTCATCGAAATGTGAATCATTCTCATAGACTAATTCAATCAACCCTCCTCAGGAATGTACCTGTTCAACACGGTAATGTCTTTAATATTTCGGTGACGATGAATTTCAATTTCTTCTAAAGCTAAGCGCCTAAAATAAGATTTTTCCCTGTGGAGGAGAACTTCAGATCCCTCTTTGAGGCTATGAACACATTCAATTAAGTGGTCAGCAAACGCCGACTCCCCTATTTTTCTTTTTTCCCAGGCTTTCCTGTGTTCATCAACTCTAATTTTAAATTGACGGCTAGTCATCCCTATGTACACGCTCGGGCAATCACCACTGGCCACCCTATAAACACCCTCCCTCTCGGCCATCGGTATCGGGTCCTTTAACTTGACCAAAAGGCTCTTCACCGTATTGGTACTATAAAACGCCGGCCGGAAACCAAAGGGACGGAGGACACGGCTCAACTCCGAAGAAAACTTCCCCAAAAACGGCATCCTAATCCACCGTTTACGCCTATCAAGATGCAACTGGCGGGGGAGGGAGGTAGTAGAATCGAGACTTTTTCTTGTAAGTCTCCTACGGACCATGAGGTCGATGTCCACTTTGACCTGATTCACTCTAGCCAAGTGCTTTATCGTCACGAGTTCCTTATTAAACGCATCTTCACTCAAAGGGATCTGAGTGAGGCGATATATTAAACTATTAAATGTAGCAACTTTATGGGCAAACGGTACGAAAGACGACCCGTGGATAGCAATATCGGTCGAAGTACTTTTCCGGTAAATACTGAAATCATGGACGCCGTCAATGACGGATATGGTTAAGTCCAGAAAATTTATTGATAAGCCGCCAACTTCAAGAGTGAACTTGATGGAAGGATATAAACTATTTAAATAAGCGAGAAACTCACTAAGGAGCTCCGCAGAACCGGTCCACCCACACAATATGTCGTCCACGTACCTATGCCAATAGAAAACGTGATTCAAAAACACCTGGCCCGAAGAAAACACCTCAAATTTAGACATAAAAACCTTCGAAATAAGAGAGCCTAAGGGGGAACCAATAGGGATCCCTACCTCCTCAGGGAACTCGAAATATTTATCATCAAACTTGCAAAAATTAGGTGACCAACAGGCGTTCAAAAGGTCGAAAAATTCGCCAAATTCATTGTGAGGAGTACCACATTCCTCGAGCAGTTTGCCTATTTGTTGCATAGTGGTAGCCTTGGGAATATTGGGAAAAAGCCCAACGACATCAAACGAGCTCGGAATTGAACCCGGAGGAAGGTATGTGTCCTTCAATTTTTCAGCCAGGGCGCTCGAATTCTTAACTGAATAGGGAGACTCAACCTCCACACGAGCTTTGAACCATCTATCCAGGAACTTGGCGAGGGAGTATGTAGGGACAACCGGCCGCATCGGCACATTTTCTTTGTGTACCTTCGGCAACCCGTAAAGGAGGGGAGGAACGGGATTCGGCTCCAAGATAGCTTTCTGTTGAAACTTCATCCCGACTGCCGGACATTGGAGGGGTACTCGTATAAGAGATAAGATGATAAGACGGGTCGTTTCTACGTGTACATCGAACAAACGTACGTTAGTGCATATTTTGAAGTCTCTTTGTTTTAACCGTTTATATTCTGTCGCTGCGATATTTGTTGTACCTATCTGATCGTTTAATTAAAAGGCTGTGAATTATCTTTTTTCTCGACTTTTCTGTGATTGCTAATTTTTCGTTCTTCAACATGGCAGCAGAGCCGTGTAGTAAAGTTTCACTGTAATAAATTTTTTTTTCGCACTGGAGGTGATTTTATAAGAGTGCGTTGCCAAACTCGCCTGGTAAAATTCACACGCGGTCAAAAGGCGTTTCCGGCCTTATACCTCATACCAGCCTTGAGAAGATCTTTGCCGCTAAATATCGCTTAAAAAAAGAACGTGTCCGGGTTGAAGCTACAATACCCGAAGAAGCGTTGGACAACGATTCGAATTCGCCTGCGAAAACCAAATTTCAAGGTAACGAATGTGAAGACTACATTTCCGAAGGCTTTGTGACAGCGCGTTCGAGCATCAACGAGGGCAGTTTTCGGGCAAGTTTCAACGCGGTCGACTTCAAGTCTATATCTTTTATTTGTTCGTTCCAACACAATCAACCGTCGGCTGCTGATAACAAATTTAGTCTACAACAGGAACCCGGTTTCAATACTGCGTCAGGTGCTGTAATTAATACTAGTAAATTTTCGTTACCGTATAGTAATATGATGGAATCTTTTGGCGGTAGAGATTTAAAAATATTTGTTTTCGATGGTAAGAATTATAATGAATGGGCTATGGTGGTGAGATGGAAACTCGAGAGCCTAGATTTGTTGGACTTTATTGACTCAAAAGAGTGCTCTGAGGTATTTATAAATTCAACCTCGAAAGAAATACGTGAAAATGAAAACTTGAGTTCGTATAGGAAGGGCAATGCTAAGGCCGGGGAAATTATAATGGAAAGGCTATCTCCAAAAGTTATATCGAAAATTATCGGCGCCCGTACAGCGTATGAAATTTGGCATAAATTAAAATCTTTATTCGTTATAAAAACGCGAGCAGCAAGAGATGCTGCCCGAACCGAATTGCATTCCTTTCATTCCGTTTGGACGGGAATATGGAATTGTTCATAAATAAATTCGATAAGTTGGTGCAAGAATACAAATTTCAGGGGGGTACGATATCAGACTCCGAAGAGTTGGAAATGTTTAGTGCCATGTTACCCACGTTTTTCGATTCCCATAAAGACTGGCATTCTCTCTTGCCCGAGGAAGAGCAAACTATCGAAGCCCTAAAAATAAAGGTCATCGACGCCCACAAACGATATAGAAAGGAGAACGCCCACACGTCATTCATCGGTGCCGCTCGGGCCATTTCTCAAAAGAAATTTAACAATGGGAATAATCGTGGTCGAAATTTTTCGAATAGCCAAGTTAAATTAAATATTAGGTGTTTCATTTGTAACGCGGACCCTACTATGCCAACAACTGTCCGCATCGAGGAGAGGGGGCAATTTATCTATAAGGGGTAACGGACGTAACCATAATTTTAACAACTCGTTTGGCAGGAGAAACTTCCCCAATATTGGCAACAATAATAACAGTAGTGATAGTGGTAACAATTCGTTCCAAAATAATTCAAATGTAAATAGATTTGGGAATAGAAACAACACCCGAGGTGGATATGGGAACCAAAACTTTGGTAACAACAGTGTTAATAATGGTGTTGGTAGTTTTAATAATAATGTTAGCAGTGGTAATATGGGTTTTAACTATGGTAATCGGCGTGGTAATTTTAGTGGTAACAATTTTAATCCAATGAATCATGGGGACAGTACCTCAAACAATAATCAAAATTCCAATAACTCTTTCTTTAGTAACCCTGGTTCGTCGAGTAATAATAATCATAATACAGCTCAAGGAGGTTGGAAAAACAATACACCAAATTCAGGCAACAATCTCAGTAATTTTGGTGCTACATTGAGAATGGATGCACCACAAAATGATATGAATTTCTTAGCGTATAGCGCCCTGGTGGTAATGGGTCACGAATGTCTGGATCCCAATGCTTTGTGTTTAGTGGGACAAAATAGCGATACCCTCCCCATTCACTCGGGGATGTTAGATGGTGGTGCCAGCTGGCATATGACGGGAAACAAGGAGCTTTTGAGTAATCTCAGGGAAATCAAAAACCCAGGTCTGATCTTGGGATTCCGGGATGAATTTTCCTCAATTCCAAAATTTATGGGCGATATGGAAATAGTTACTCTCAATATTGATAACGAACCTATTTGTAAAACATTAACCGATGTAAGGTATGACGAGGGAATGAAACTCACACTAATTTCCGAAGGGTGCTTGAACGAGGCAGGTTGTCGCACTGATTCTAGGAAAGACTTTTCAAATGTAATTCATCTCTCTGATGAGAAATCATTATTAGTGGGAGTCACTGTGAATAAATTGAAGTGGGTTAGGTTCATCTTGAAGAAAGAATATAATCATTCCATTTTAGATAGAATGCTGAAGAGTCCTATGCACATTTCTGTCACCGCTCCTGTCCGTCAGGTCGTTACAGAGAGAGATAAACAGCTAACAGTTTTATATCATCGCAGATTTGCTCATTGCTCCCCTAAATATTTAAAAAAGTTACAAGAAGTGACCAACGGTGTTGAAAAATTCAAGGTCATACCAGTAATTCTATTCGAATGCGATGTTTGCTTGGCTGCAAAAAGTTCTCGCGCTCCCCACGTTAAGGAAAGAGTTCGCGGAGTCCGCGTTTTAGAAATTGTAAATTCAGATATCTTGGGTCCTTTGAATGTCGCTAGGTCATTTGAGAAATACGTAGTCACTTTTATTGATGATTTTTCATGTTTTTTGGTATCATATCCTGTAAAGAATAAAAGCGACGTGGTGACTGTTTTTCGAGACTTTGTTAATATTATGCTTGTGAAATTTCCAAGTACTAGGATAGCTATCTTACAGTTGATAATGCTCGAGAATATGTGATGGGGGCTATGAGGGATTATTGCGTGGCGCAGGGAATTTTGTCCGATCCCTCTAACCCTTACACCCCTGAGCAAAATGGTAGGTCGGAGAAATTTAATGGTACGTTATTAAATAAATCTAGGTGTATTTTTCTGGACTCGAAGATCCCTCAGGATGAGTGGCCTTTGGTGGTCAAGATGGCTACTTTTCTCATAAATAGAACCCCCTCTAGATCAAACCCAGGTTGGAAAACACCCTACGAGATGTTCTTTGGGACTGCTCCGGATAACTCTATGATCTATACACCAGGATCGGGGGCAAACCTTCATATTGATAAACCCAAGAGGAACAACCCCAAGCTTGGGAGGAGAGGTGTTCTGCATGTAATCATGGGATATGAATCTAATGGTCTACTTCTCATGAACCCTGTTGATCGTAGTACTACAAGGTCTTGCAATTACCAACCCCTAGAAAATAGAAATTTTGTAGATATTTTGAATAAAATTCTGAGTAAGGAGTCTGATGAGTATGGCGATCATATGAACGCTGGAGCGCACGCTGCGTCTGCAAATTGCGAAGAAAAGTTGTCTGATAATATTCCTTACACTTATGAACAGGCGTTGTCATCTCCATTTGCCGTTCAATGGATATCAGCGATGGAAGATGAGTTTACCTCCTTGCTTAAAAACAATACATGGATGGAGATAAACGATCTATCTGGTCTGAAAATTTTGAAGCTAATTAGCACACGTTGGACCTATACTGTAAAATACTTTGCTCAACATGAGATGGCCAAGGCGAGATTGGTCGCAAGGGGATTTCAGGGTAACACACCTTATAGGCTGGAGGAGATATATTCTCCCGTGATTAACGCCACTCTCATAAGATGGATGGTTTCATTTGCTAATCGCTATTCTCTCGTTTTAATTGCATTGGATGTTAAGACGGCATTCTTATACGGTGAACTTGATTGTCCTGTGTATATTTCAATCCCAAAGGGGCTAAATGTAAGCGGGGATGTGAAAGCTTTGAAATTGCAAAAGGCTTTATATGGATTGAAAGTTTCGTCGAAAAAATGGTTTTTGAAACTCACAAGTGTCTTCTCTAGCCTAAAATTTACAAACTTCCTTCCTGATCAATGTGTATTCTACAGAAAGGATAATAACGATATTTTCATTTTTGCTATATATGTAGACGATTGTCTTTTTGCCTGCTCTAATATTGAGATAGGTCGGGGTATATTGAAGCAGCTCTCGGATATCTTCGACATAAAGATCATGTTTTGTCCAGAAATATTTGTTGGACTTGAGATAAAACATTGTAATAGAATGAGGGTTATAAATCAATCTACTTATATCGAGAGATTGGCACGTCGTTTTGGGGTCAATGGTGAGACTCAGTTTGCAACACCAATGGAGGCACGTTTATCCATTGTTAGGAATTCAAAATTGCAGGAATATGAGGGACTTCGTGCTATTATAGGCGGTTTACTTTTTGTTGCCAGACACTCTAGACCGGACATTATGTTCTCCACAAACTATGTCTCTCGCTTTCAATCGGTGGCAACTCATGAGATTTTTCGCTACGCTCTTCGCATCCTATCATACCTCTATAATACTAGAGAATATTCGCTGGTCTACAGGTCCTGTGAGATCACACCTGTCTGTTATGAGTCTACCGGCGGTTTTTGATTTTTTCTCACGGGGACTTGGTAGCGTGGAATACCCGCAAACAAAAATGTACTTCCACTTCGACCGCAGAGGCGGAGTTCACAGCGATGAACGATGCCGTAAAAGATATTATGTTTGTTAGGGAACTGCATAAACAGATTGGAGAGATAGTTCAGCCTGCTATCATATTCGAGGATAATTCCTCTGCTTTACGCATTGCTGAGGGGACAGAATCAACGTGTTCCAGATTTTTACTCACAAAGCAGTTCGCCATACGACAGGCGATCATTGGTAGTGAAATTAACGTCAGAAAAATAACTACGTCTAACCAACTAGCCGATATTATGACAAAAGCGCTAGATAGAGCCAAATTTGAGAATATTCGCAACTTTCTACTTGAGTGTGAGACCTCCGATGTAACTAGGTCGTCTTCATGAGTTTCCTCTCCACGTAGCCCATTAGCCTACTTTTGAATTTATTAAAAAAAAATAAATTTTATGAAAAAAAAATCGAAAAATTAAATTTAAAAAAAATATATATATATATATTATTATTATGTGCTTATTATAGACTAAGGTATATTTGACTGCGTTTTCGTTTCATTTGTATATCTGTTATATCGAAGTAATTTGGTTGCGATAGTTATCTCGTTTTATAGGCTTCTTTGTCTCGGATTTTGCCGAAAGAGTGGACCGATGGGCGTCCAGCCTAGGCTCTGTCCGCGAGTAGGACAGCATTTTCGAGGCAAAAGCGATCACTCGTAGTGAGTTTCCTTAAGGGCTGCCGCTACGAGTGCTCAAGACTGCAATAGCCGACGAGGTCGTCACGGTGACACCTTGAGTGAACGAATTGTTTTCACGGCCATCGCTTTGTGATGTTTTTCCGGTCGAGAGATACCGTTGAGAGGGGGGAGGAAGGTTCCACAGCGATGGATAGGCTGCAGTATCGATACGTTCTAATTGTAGAACTGGTTGTTGATTAAATGTTTGGGAATTGTTGTGCTATGTTTGTGATGGTTACGCGCGCGTATGTATGATGTTTTTAGTTTTGTGTTTGTCTACTTTGATAATATCTGTGATAAATGGTTATTTACTTGTATGTTGGTTTATTTTAATTTATACCTGATGATGTTACCCTAGATGCAGTCAATGTACCTCAAGTCTTTCTTACCTTCAAATTTTATGCATGTTTTATGGTCTTTTAATGTTTCAATTTTATTTCTGTGTTTTCATTATTTCATATTTTCTTGTATTGTTATTACTTTGTATTTATTTTGATTTTAAAAGTTAATTATTTTGTACATGAGCTCATGCAGCGGATAGCTGAAAATTGTAATGTTTTTTTAATCGTATAAAAATCGTACAGCGGATAGCTGAAAATTGCAATTTCTTGAGTTTCTTAGAAATATTATACAGCGAATAGCTGGGAATCATAATTTGTTTTGATTTGATAGAAATATGTAGCGGATAGCTTTTAGATACTAGTTCTTTGATTGTTTTTTTAAATTTGTGAATTTTATAGTTTAATGCCCGGCAGATCGGTCTGAGGGGGCATGTTGAAACTTCATCCCAACTGCCGGACATTGGAGGGGTACTTGTATAAGAGATAAGATGATAAGACGGGTCGTTTCTACGTGTACATCGAACAAACGTACGTTAGTGCATATTTTGAAGTCTCTTCGTTTTAACCGTTTATATTCTGTCGCTGCGATATTTGTTGTACCTATCTGATCGTTTAATTAAAAGGCTGTGAATTATCTTTTTTCTCGACTTTTCTGTGATTGCTAATTTTTCGTTCTTCAACACTTTCTTTAGAGATGGGCTCTTAATGATTACCTCATTACCATTAATAAGTTTCCTAGCCTCTTTAACGAATTTTGGAAAATCAAAGAGAGGGGCCTCCTTGGCCCCACATTGGCCAAGTACCTCGTAAACCTTAGAGACGTAGGAAGCCTTATTCATCACTAAGACAGCATTCCCTTTGTCAGCTTTGGTAATAACTAGCTTTTCCTCCATAATCTTCCTCCTCAGACCCACTATCAATTCACTCCCTGCATCACTTATGCGAGGGAGGGGGGTATTACGAACAATTTCAGCACATTTTTTCTGGGTATTTATTCCAGAGCCGATTTTTATAGCTAAATCAGCTACAACAATTGCCAACGTCTCCTGATTTTTTTAGAGGGGGGAGCCCGAACTTCAATCCCTTCTCCAGAAGTGTCATCTCATCACGGTTAAACTCCCTGTTACTATGATTCATGACACGGGGCAGGAACTGTTGAATTGTTCCATCGTCACCTAGATCTAATTCCTTATCTCTCATCTTAGAACTTAGGAGGGAAGTAAGTTTCCGATTTTTCTTTTCTTTTAGTTTCAACTCAAATTCACGACAAACATCATTTATGGAATGAATAAATGGATCGAACTCACCGTGATAGAGTGTTTGTTTTTATTGCGGTTCTAGTATTTGTGTTCCTTACTCTTCGCGAGTATATTTCTCTACATAACATAATTCTTGCAGCACAATCCAGCACAAATCAAGCACGATTCATTTTGCCAAAAAAAATTCAAAATTTCAAAAATAGGGGCTATCGTTTCACCAGCCCCCCCTTGAGACTTTTTTGTATATCTTTGGAAGGGGACAAGCACAAAACATAATTCTTGCAGCATAATTCAGCATAAATCAAGCACAATTCATTTTGCCCAAAAAAATTCAAAATTTCAAAAATAGGGGCTATCGTTTCACCAGCCCCCCTTGAGACTTTTTTGTATATCTTTGGAAGGGGACACGTACAAAACATAATTCTTGCAGCACATTTCAGCACAAATCGAGCACAATCCATTTTGCCAAAAAAATGAAAATTTGAAAAGGGGGGGGGGGCTGGTGAAATGGACCTCACTGGCAGTTTCTTCCTGTTTGAGGCACTGTTCAAGCCGTTGATGACCCATTGCACCTTCTGCTTGAATTGTGTCCATTGTTCAAGCGCGTTCTCTAAAGTGAATGGAACGGGTTTTAGATCAGCAAGGTTGGGTGCTCATTTCCAAGTTACATTACGCACACAACTGTACGTTAGATGTTCACCGTTTTTTACACCTGACACCATATTAGTATTGTTTTAGTTTTAATAAATGTAAAAAACCAAATAATTAAAGTCCATACGCAATTCTATATTAGGTGAGGATAGGAGTGAATATAATGCATGATATTCTCCATTCTACTAAAAACAACTTTGTTCCTTATCATTATGTTACCCTTAATGTCCTACATCAGGTAATGTGGACAAGAACTAGTTATTGTGTACAGTAACCCAATGGAGCAGGTAATGTAGACAAAGGAAAGGATTTGTGTACTTCACCTTGTTATTCTGTTAATGTGTAAAATTCACGTTTGTACAGGTCCTATGATCGTACAAATAATTGTTTGAAGAATTGTATGTGTCACGCTAGGTTTCAACATGAATCAATCTTCCACATGATAACAGACTGATTTATTTCACAGTTATCACAGTATTCCGTACGGCATCAGTTTATGTTGTTCATCTAAAATGGAAAAAATAAGAGAAATGAATTCAAAATTTGACAAAGCTGTAAAAAAGTTGACTAAGAGTCATAATTGTGCGTTATTAACAATAGAGAAGTATGCGGAGTATATTTGGAAGATTAAAATGTATGGTGCTAAGAAAAGTGCAATAGACTACCATATGCTTCAACACTACAATGTACTCAAAGTCAACGGAGTGGATAAATCAATCTTTCCACTTACGGTAAGTGGTTCTATCAAGTATTGTGTGACTGTGGACAAATTGTTCAGCACCCTGCATAGCACGCATGTGAGCCTTGGTCATGGTGGAAGAGACCGTATGTGTCACAAGCTTCATCAACAATATAAGAATATTACTCAAGCCCACATAAAAATGTTTTTGCAACTGTGTGAAGCGTGTGAACGAAAGAGAGGGGGTTGCAAAAAAGGGGTCGTAGTGCAGCCAATGGTGTTTAATGAATTCAACAGCCGAGGACAGCTCAATTTAATTGATTTACAGATGCAGCCTGACGGGCCATACAAGTTCATTATGGTCTACCAAGATCACTTGACCAAATTTGTGACACTGCGCCCCCTCCAGTCCAAACGAGCCAAAGAAGTTGCACACCAACTCTTAGACATATTCTTGACTTTCTCGGCGCCTTGTGTCTTACAATCTGACAACGGCCGCGAATTTTACAACAAAGTCATCGAGAGCTTGGTAGAGATGTGGCCTACTCTACGCATAGTTCATGCGCGCCACAGCCAGTCTCAAGGGAGCGTCAAACGTGCGAATCAGGACATAGAAAACATGCCTTTTACTTGGATGGACGACAATAGCACGACAAAGTGGAGTGAGGGGCTCCGCTCTATACAGTTCATGAAGAACAGAAGTTATCACTGTGGAATCAAGAGGAGTCCCTACAAAGCTTTATTTGGACACCATCCGCAAGTTGGTTTAGAAGCCAATTTTGGCTACTCTACACACTGAAGAGGATTTGGAGAAGGTCCTTTCAAGTACGGACTCAAACAAATCAACACCTCCTCCTTCTGTCTCATGTAGCCAGGATACCAGCATACCTCAATCTGCCGCAAACGCCAAGCAGTCTTCCGCTGCAAGTGCTGAGCAGTCCATCATATCATACGCCGAGCAGTCCTCCATATCCAATGCCGAGCAGTCCACCATCGCAAACACCAAGGAGTTGGAGCAGTATGCATCATCCTCTGAAAGATGTGAATGCTCTTTGTGTGGCTGTGAAATTCAATCCAGTCTATCTGTATGTGCTCTATGTGAACGCAAATCCTCTATCTGCAAAAAAAGGAAAGCATCAAAAAACTGTCTTACTGTTCAGGCTAAGCGCATGAAAATGCAATCCAATCGGAACTTCCCTAATCCTGTAGTGGGTGACACAGTACGAGTGGCAATTCCGCAGGTTGATTGTGGCAAGACAGACGCAAAAAGTGTGCTCGCTTGTGTTCTCAAAGTGACAAACGACGATTTCTTCAATTTGGGTACTCGCAACGGCGTACTCAAGCAGTTATATACTCATGCTTAGTTCCAGTTGTGCCATAAACGCTTCCTTCCTCACCGTCGACGACGTCCCTACCGAGTCTAGTGAGATTTCCGTATGTGCAGTAGCTTCAGCTCAGGCCCTTGGTAATGGGCAAGGTTTCGTCCGTTATCACTGCACAAAAAAATGTAACACGAAAAGGTGCCTCTGCTTTAAACAGGGAATATTGTGCAATTCCAAGTGCCACAATTCAAGTTCCTGCTGTAATAAATAACTTTTTATATATTAGAAGCTTATTATATAACGAGACCATTGTACATAACAAAGTAGAACTTTTTATACTTAGTATTGTCAGTCAAATTTTGCACTTCAACGGTTCGGTAGCCGGGTTTGTTTACAATAGCTAGTTCATGTACACACTACCTAGTTAATGTAATTAAGATTTAACAAATTTTGCACTTTACCTCATACAGTACGTCATTGTACACATTCTCTAGTTACTATCCACATTACCTGCTTTTAAGACATTAACAGTAACAATTATATATGATACAGTGTTACCACATTAACACTTGATTCTTGTTCTTTGGGGAGATTACCTTTGGTCCACTTGAAAAATTTCTCTCTGCAGGTATTGTAACTGCCGAAAGGAATGCTAATATTTTTATTGAGAGTGTGAAGATGTTTTCTGATCATCATATTATGCTTTGGCGTACATAAGTAATGGGAAAGAATTTTACTTCACTGAAGTTAATTTTAGAAGGGGGAGGGTTACTTAAATCTATAAATTAATAGAATATTCTTCTCGTGAGTACGAGCCATTGTATAAAGGAGTTATGGAGTCCGTTACGTGCTTGTATCTTTCCACAACTCCTTTACTTAAATCTAAGTCGACAACTTTTTTGATAAATGAATTAGGATACCCATTTATGCGAAGTGTATCAGTTAATTTATGAAATGTAAGGTCCTGAAACACATGATCAGAGCAAGCTAAAAAGTTACGTTTTAAATTAATGGCAGTATTAAATTTTAATGAATAGTAGGATTTTTCCGTGGTTAAAATATTATAATACAAAGTACAAGAATGGCACTATTAACCACTGTTTTTATTGAACATTAAAATTACATACGTTTCGGTAGACTAGCTACCATCGTCAGTGCAAAAACGAAACAAACAGTGACAACAGAGAAAGACATGGATGCTAAAATTGTAGGTAGAGAGGAACAAATGAAGAAGAGGAAAATTTTGGAAGTAGTTAACATAATTAAGGATATTAATAGTGTGAACTTCAAGACGGAAACGGATGGACTTGCTGACGCGTACAAAAGTGTTATACGACAGCGTTACTCATCTCGTTAATTTCTTCCCTCTTTGGTAATTTGCTTTGTTAATTTTATTTAGGTTGTTTCATGTCTTTCTCTGTTGTCGCTGTTAGTTTCGTTTTTGCACTGATGATGGTAGCTAGTCTACCGAAACGTATGCAATTTTAATGTTAAACAGTGGTTAATAGTGCCATTCTTGTACTTTGTAGTATTAAGTTTTACTTTAAAAGGTTGATTTGAATTAAAATTAATAATCCTATCGGTAGCCATAAGTTTCTGTTAGTTGAATGGTAGTGAGGAAAATTATTAGTCAAATCTTTCTCTAATTCAAAAGTAAGTTGTAAACAGGGATGGAAGTTATTTTCAAAAATAACAAGTTTGTCAAAAATAGAGTCATGTAAATCAAAAAGGGTGTCATCAACATTTTCTTTACTGAACTTAATCATAGTATCAAATCTGCCATACAGATGAATAAAAAAAAATTTTCTAGCGTAGCAAAATAAATGAAGATCATGTTTCATGTCTCTCATATTTTATCAGTCATCTTGAAATATTTTGGTCTAGGCTTCTACTAGGTCAAGTGCTCGTGAGGTATTATATCTCTTTTGTCCCTACTTTCATTAAACTACACGCCTTTCGTGACACTTCTGAGGAAGCCTATGGAGCAGTTATCTACATTCGTGGGAAAAATATTATTATTTTGAGCTATTTTCGTGGGGCAAAAATCTGATATGATATATTTTGAGCTGTCAGCTTTCGTGGGGCACACTCACTCCGCTCGTTCGCCCCCTTTCTTGGTTCAGCATAAGTGTGATACAATATTTTGAGCTATCAGCTTTCATGGGGCTCACTCGCTCCGCTCGTTCGCCCCCCTTAGTGGTTTAGCATAAGTCCTGTACGAAATATTTATCCATTAATTTGAAGGAAGAAGGGTCGTGCAGAAGTGTACTCGCACATTTCTAAATCATCCACGAGGTATAACCTCGCAGATACAAGCGCACCGGCTACCAATTTGTCTATTAATTTGGGGGAACAAGGGTGGTACAAAGGTTTGTCCAGTAATTTCAAAGAAAATTTCCTTAGTTCCCACTCTCTCTGCTTTATGAGTACTAGACTTACACTAGCACTTGGCTTAAGCCACGTATAATAGAGCTAGTATACTATGATACGATTAAATGTTTTGCCGTGACTTTTATATATTGTCATTGCACATGAGGGTGTAGGCCTAATATACAAGTGAAATGAAGGCCATAAAATATAGAAGCCTAGTTAGTACAGGCAGAGGGAGGGGGAGGTCAGTGCGTAGGTCTAGTATACTGTAAATAAGTCTTGTTAGTATAGGCCTGTGTGTATATAGGTCTAGTATAATAAAGGGTATCCAAAGAGAGACCAGATGGACGTACGGACGCAAATTTTGGAATTAGGGTGGGGGGGGGGGGCAGGTCAGCGCTAAGACATGAAACATGTCAGAAGATAGTCAAGAACTAAGTCAGACACAATGGGGAAGGGGGTTACTCATAGCCATAGCATGAGTTTGACTATAAGCAACACTTCAAAAAATAGTTCTTTACCTACAGCTACACGGATGCCTTTAAGTTCACTCCAACGTTTTTCATAGAGAACCTGTTCTTTGGGTTTATAGCGGGGAACCCGCTATTCCTTTTGTTGGGGGTACTTTCAAGAAATTTTCGTCCGCGAGCGAGGTTGATGCCGTCCCTAGGTTGATGACGTCACGGAGGAGAGGAACTTGGAAAAATTTTGACCCTCTAGCCCAGCGGTATGTAAGCCGACCCGCAATGACAAACAGCAATTTTTCCCACCTTCAAAAAAATAGAAGAAATGAATGAAACCAATTTTGTTCAATGAGTGATTCTGAAGTGTAATATACAATAGGAATACGTAAGTTCATATCATCTATGCATGCCCCTCGGGCAGTTTGATAGAAAAAACGAGTTGAAAAAAAGGTACGCAGGTCAACTTGAATTATTACAACTATTCACTTAGGCGTAGGGGTGTGGGAACAATGGGCTTGTTTTCTAAATTTAGCCATCCACTTGAGACGCAGAAAGTTTCAGGCGCAATGAATGTGACAGTTGTAAACAGTTCCGGTGCTTCGTTTTCAGGTTGACCATGGTTGAAAACCGTTGCTCGCATTTATACAAAGAAGCAAACGATAAAAGCGTCTTCAAGGCTTCTGATGATAGAAGGGGGTATTTTGTACAAAGGGATAGCCAAAAATCGATCGAGTTGACCCTGTTGAAATATGACTTCTCCAAAGTATCTTCTGATAACTCGATCAGTTCCTCATCAGCTCGAGTAGATAGTCCGGTCAAATGGTTTGGAAATAAGGGGGTAGCTACCCACATCTTACTAGCGCACTTTTCCATTGAATCTTTGAAATGAATCTCGAAGTTATTGCCCAACGCGTGCAAATGATCCAGCATTTTTTTTTCAATGCCCTGCCTTCATGTATTTGTTGTATTTCATTCTTTTCCTCTCAATGGCCGGGTTTGTCGGAATTTTTCGCGACCCACCTAGAATTTTTTTGCGGACCACCAAAGGGTCGCGACCCACAGTTTGGGAACCGTTGTTCTGGCCATATATGATAGGAGGGGGACTTAGAAAAATCCGAGCTATGTATGTTAGGAGAGGGACTTGAAAAAATTTCGATCCTCGAGCTATACATGATAGGAGGGGGACATAGGAAAATATATGGCTAGAGGGTCGAAAGTCTCAGTCCCCTCCTATCACATATGGCTATACCTTACGGCGCACGACAAACTTCTCAAAGAATAAAAATAAAACAGGTTCACTGTTAAAATTTCCACTGTTGAGCTATATAAAAACGACGGCTTCCTTGAAATTGCAGCGCGTTCAAGTTGTCACGTCATCATTTACGGGACTTGGAAAAACTTGAGGCTCCAAGATTTATATGATAGTAGAGCGACTCGGGACAGCGGGCTTCCCGCTGCCATTGCTAATTTTTTTTTTGAGAAATCAGGCATGCGCCGTCCGGCGAAAAACTTTGAAAAATTTTGTCTCCCGAGCTATATACTCGTATGATAGGAAGGAGACATGCAAAAATTTCGATACAAGTCCCCCTCTCATCATATAGCTCGAGAGGCGAAAAGTTTGTACTAAGTCCGCCCTTAGCTCGGGAGTAGAAATTTGTTCAAGTCCCCCTTTATAGCTCGATAATTGAAATTTGTCAAACTCCCTTATTCCTGTTAAAGCCCTTTGAGCCCACGAATCCAAAGGCTTCAACTGGAAAAAAGTGGGAACAAGGGGATCAACGAGGCTTCAAGCGGGGGTCAATAAGTAGTTTTCTCCATTTTTTCCAGTGCTTCTGAGGGGAGATAAATTGTCTACCGGATGGGTTCTTATTTGTAAGTCGTAAAACGCCGATACCTATCAATTTTGCTGTTTGACAGCCACATATTTAAGTGGCAAGATGACGTGTTGTAAAAAGGAAGACCGTCTCTGAATCATCATAACGGCGTAGGAACAAGTTCGTTGAATCTTACAAATTGATAAGCCGTTACACCATCCAGAGATTGGGTTCTGGACAAAACAGAATGCATAAGTTGAGACTCTGAACCGCTGAATGTGGGTAAACAATCAGCCTGGCATTCTTCTCTGGTGGTGGGATGCCCCCGGGGAGAAATATGTAAGATCGCTCTAGTATTCTCATCAATTTTCGTGTTGGTGGCGTCGCATTAACACTTGCAGACTAAGTTGCAAGTATATAAGCTACCAAGCTCTATTACGCCGGTGCTTATCGATTTTGCTGTTTGACAGCCGAATATTCAAGTGGCAAGATGTTGGTTGTAAAAAGTAAGACCACCTCTGAATTATCATAACGAAGTAGAAACAAGTTCTCTTGAATCTTACATATTTATCACAATTATAAGCAACATATTTTGCTTACTTAAGTAGTTGTGATGTGTTCAACTGTAGTTGGCCATCATTATAAAATATTCATTAAAAAAAGTAACTCACCATATCAAATTTGAAGTATCAGAATGTCTGAGACAGCTTATAGGGAATATCAAAGAAACCCTATTGTTATATTTCTAAATTATTTCAAGTCGAGGTATCTCAATTTTTATAACTTCATACGTCTCATTTAGAACTACATGAAATAACAGGAAAAAGCAAATAAAGACGTCGAAAAACAAGACGGATAAGTAATAAACATCTAATTAGCAGATACTACGCGATGCAAAAGAATAAACGGAGAAGATGGCAATAAAAGGAAGAGCGATATGGTCACCTCAAACACAAGCACCACGTTACAACAGCAAATAACTGACAACATTTATGTAATACAGCATAACCTGTCATCATTAATAAATCTTGATGTGAGAATCGCTCAATATGTGCAGTAAGACAGTATATTATTCAGGCTAAGAAATAATTGGTATGGCTCTCTTTTAGAGATCATACTAGGAATCGGATTAATGTTCTCAAGTACAACGCTAAATAGCAGGAAATGGACAAGATCGTAAAAACGACACAAATTACTCCTATTATGTGGTCAAAAACCGTTGACAAGGTTTTGAATAATTGTTACTCGCGAACGTCACTAATTTGTAAATTTTTGTATCAACCAAAATTCATTTTGTTTGTAATGTACAGATGATAATGTACCTACCTTTGTAAACTATTATATATGGACTTGTGGGATAGAACCGATCAATCGTTGGTTTTGGTAAAATTTTAGCTCTTCTGCGGGATTTGTGGGACAAATAGTACTACTGTTGAGAACTTGTTTCCTGGGAACCGGTCATAGACATTGTTTATGTACAGGCCTCAGGTTATGATTGCGTATTTCCCTTTTTGGGTCTCTTGCCTCTGGCAAGGCTAGAGTCCTTATGCAATCGCGAAAAAAAAAAGTTCTCACCGCGAAACTGTGTTGTGACGAAACTCAAGTTAAACAAACGTATTCTCTGTTATTTGAGATTCTATTTTCGGAAGTTTTTCTTGAGATCTTATTTTTTCATAGCAATTTTCAAATTCCGGAAGTTTTTCTTTCTGGTACGTCAATCAATATTGATAATAATACTGCATTTATCGTTGTATTTATCGCGTGATTAAGAAGGTATACAAGATTGCGAAGAAAATGAGTCTTACATCTAAATTACAAGAATGAAAACG
Source organism: Aspidiotus rigidus (assembly GCA_035079385.1). Classification (NCBI taxonomy): domain Eukaryota; kingdom Metazoa; phylum Arthropoda; class Insecta; order Hemiptera; family Diaspididae; genus Aspidiotus; species Aspidiotus rigidus. Next base: position 7,086,693 of record JAVHKY010000052.1, read on the forward strand.
TGAATTTCTTCCAGGGTAATCTCTACTCCTACAAAATACTATTCTCCAAAATTTTCACTATGGACGGCGATAAGACAGAAGAAAAAATATGGATCTATTCTGGATATTAAAAAAAAAAAAAGACTAACAGTATCTGTTTGGTTTTGAAAGAAACAACGAGGCTTTTCCCGCACTGGTTTTTATTAAAATACCGTGACGTTTCGGCCCAGCTAGTGGCCTTTATCAAACGAGACTCGACGAGTTTTTGAAAAAAATAAGAAAATAAATTCTCATGAATTAAGAGATAGGGAAATGAAAAGAGAGAGAGAGAGAGAGAGAGAGAAAAAAAAAAAAAAAAAGAAAAAAAAAACGCAAGAGACCCGCGCCCGTATACTGAGGCGCCTGGCGATTCAGTCTTGTTTCTATTGTTATTATGCTTTGGAAAGTATGCAAAAATAATGTATTGAGGAAAATGAAAAGAATGAATAAAGTTACATAATTTCGACAGCTATAAACATCACATTTTTTCCAACTTATTTACTTTCAAAATAAGAAGGATTCCTCATTTTTCAACAACTGCCTTTCTAATTTTTTTATATATCTACTAATGGTATATTATAAGCCAATTGAGCTTGCAAAAAATAGTACATAGATGAAAGTTGGTATGTGGGTCAAGGACCCATCTCCAAATCTACCCTCAAAAGTCCTGACCCTTCCGGGGGATGCTACCCCAACGGGGAGGGGGTTTGTATGTAAAAATATTGTTTTTAGCATATATCTCGCGAACGACGCAATACAATAGAAAATTTTGTGAACAAAAAATATTCTACATCCAACTTCCAAAAAAAAAGCTCTCTACATAATTTAGCGTGAGGCGCATTCTAATGCGACTAATGTAAGCAAACAATGGAAAATGTAGATGTAGATAATTCGCAGATTCTGTTGTCCAGATGATACAGTAAGCGATCGGTTTCAATTTTTGTACACCTTAATATCACGCTTGTGTCCAATGTGTTACTCCTCTCAATAGATTGACAAAATTATATGCAGTCTGCAAATTCGCCTGCAAAATCGAAGCTAAGAGTGAATTGGTAAAATTTGGCATTTGTCTTCAGTCGGCGTTTCAACAGATTTTCCCTTTCTCTGACTTTCGGTTCCAAAACTTCTTTATTGCACTTCCATCCGCACTCAGTAGTACCTTTAACGTTTCCTAGCCACATCTGAATTTGGTGATAAGCTCGGTAGATATGGGATCTGGCTGCGTCTTCAGTGGGAGGCAGGGAGGGTAGGTCAACTTTGTTTCTAAGACATCATACAAAAAATTTGAAACAAAGTTTATTGAGGCGAATGACCTTGCTTGTTAGCGAACCATATATCGCCACTATAGATATTTGCAACCTTCTTCATATATGGATTCTGGTGTAGCGTTTGGATCCATAAGGGTGTTTCCCACACATCAAAGTCCGACTTACATAACATCTTCATTGCTGTAATCTTACTACGACGATAGAGATACAATGTGATCCACTAATAGTGTGAGCTATAAGAACACTATTCTGTACATTTGGTACGTTTTGTGTCTCTCCTATATTATACACTTTCTTTGCCTGCTTACCAATTAGTGGCTTCAGACAATATTTGTTGATGCTGGGCTCAGCGCTACTAACCCCAATACAACAACAACACCTTTGCAAGCCATATCAATTGCCGTATGAACAATCATAGCGTCTGCACTAGCTACGCACACCAAAAAATTATTGTCTACAAATTTCTGCTTCAGGATTTCAATGAGAGTTTCTTTGACTGCTTAACTGTGACTGTCACATTGCTCTCATTCATCGCGTTCATAAAGAGGAACTTCTCACTCTGCTCAAAAACAACAGATACCATGGGAACCCCGATGGGTCGAAGTACACCAACATAGAGGAGGAAATCTTGAGCTAGAACTACTGCCGCTTCAATAACAGGTTCTACAGTCAGGAAAGGGGACTTGCAATGGGATCACCGCTGTCACCAATACTGGCGGAGATATTCATGAAGGATATGGAAAACAAGATATTGAAGGGCAGCAAGTTTAGAAACTCGATCAAACACTGGGCCAGGTATGTAGATGATATCCTAATTGTGTGGTCAGGCACTGATAGACAGGTGGACCTATTCCTTTCAGAAATGAACGCGATGAATGAGAGCATCAAATTCACAGTGGAAAAAGGCAATGAGACCATCAACTATTTGCACCTCACACTCACAATGGTGAACAATAGGATAGAATACAAAATCTACAGGAAGCCGACGCATACTGACACCATCATCCCAAATGACTCCTACCAGCACCCCAGGCACAAGTTAGCGGCAATCCAGAACTACTGCTATCGGGCAATTTCTGTCCTCAAGAACAACGAAGAGAAGAGGAAAGAGATCGAGATAGTAAAGCAGATTGCAGAAGCCAATGGCTACCGCAGATGTGTGGTGGAGGGAGTCTTTGGGACAATGGAAACAAAGAAAGGAACCCATGATAGCATAGTGAGAAAGTACTCCGGATCGATACCATACATAGGAAAGTACACAAACAAGGTGATAAAGGCGTTCAATGGCTACAATGTGAATGTGGGTATCCAGAATAACCAACCCATGGTGAAGAGAATCAGCAATGACCAGACGAAACAAAAGGACAAGGAAAGCTTGAGCGGAGTGTACAAGCTCAGTTGTGAACAGTGCGAGGGGATCTATATTGGTGAGACTGGGAGAAAGTTTGAGATCAGGAGAAAGGAGCACAAAACGTCGAGGGAGAAAGAAGATGGCAAGTCACTGTTTGGGAAACACTGTAACGAGAAAAACCACGATAGAGAGGGAATATTTGAAGTCATACACGTAGAGAATCGCACAAAGAGAAGAAAACTCTGGGAACAAATGGAGATTGCAAAAGCCAAGAGGAAGAAAGCCTACCTCTTGAACAATGTTATCACATTTGACAGCGAAAAATTATTCGGCCTGGTGATTGGACGAGAGAAGAAGAACGGAACCAACCAATGAGACGGCAGGAATCCAGGTAGCCAATAGAAACGCAGCATTTAGAACAATAGATTGAACCAATCACAAAGCAGCATATTTTAGCCAATAAGAACACAATGTCATATTATTGTAAGAATAAGTTTCTAAGAAGTGAACCAATCACAACACAGCATTGTTATAGCCAATAATATCACAGTGTTATACTATAAAAACTCTTGGTTAAGGCCTTGTTCTCCAGTTGCGACACAACTGATGATGGGATAACACCCGAAAGTACTCTTGTATAAGCAACTATTAAAGTAGATTTGTACAATTGAAAAACCCTTTTTCAATACTAGTGCTCTACTTACACCTCACTCACTCATTATGAGTTCCGATAAAAGCTTGATACTGCTTTCAATCTTAAAGAATAATGGTTGAAAGTCTCCAATCCTGAATTTCATAACCAACTCATCTCTGATTTCCGTATCCTTCTGTCCAATAATGGCTATCCCAGTAAGTTTATAAAGCGTGTTCTTAGTTTTAAGCCTAAAGATAATTAAACGAATCCTTTCCTCTAAGTTACGGCTATCCATACTAAACGCGAAAAAGACGAATTCTCCGAAGGGAGAGTAAACCTTGCAAACCGCAGAAAATACAAAACGACGAGCGCTTTCGGTTAATAAACCATCTTCAAGCCTGAAATGAAAGTAACTGACGAACGGAGGAGAAGAACAATGTATTAAGATTGGCTAAACGAGAAATCACGGTGTGAATCATAGACCAGTTCGATCAGGCCATCCTCCGGAATGAACGAGTTGAGTACAGTGATACCGTCAGTGTTGCGATGACGCATTATCTCTATATACTCGAGGGCGATGCGCTTTTGGTACAAATTCTCCTTATGGAGGAGCTTTTCGGATCCCTAACGGAAGCTGTGGCCACTGTTTATCAAATGATCAGCAAAAGCTGACTCCCCTAAGCGTCCCTTCTCCCAAGACTTCAGGTGCTCAGCTACTCTAACTTTCATTTGGCGGCTGGTCTCACCAATATAAAAGCCTCCACAATCCCCACATGCCATGTCTGCAGAATAAGACAGCAGCTGCTCATAGTCTACAGCATTCAGTATCGCACTACGATTATAGTTCATTCCTCAAAAACGTACCTAGCCAATCCATATCACTGGCAAGTATATTTGTACATCATACCCAGGTTTTTTATTCAAGTATTAACGTGAAGCACTTGAGCGTTGCGTAAAATTGGGAATGTATATTATGTGAATTTGCTTGACGTAGGCGTATATTCGATGAGTTTTTAGACTAACTATTGAGTGTAGGCTAGATGTTGAGTACACTATCCGATAGGAAGTTTTCTGAGGAATATTTTTTGTCAGGTGTATATTTTTTTTTAAATGCGAATTTAGCAAAATTTTTACAAAAAAACTGATTTTTGGGGGGTTCAAACCCTCGTAAACGGAAAAGCTCCAGGGGGACAAGGTGGCATTTTTGGTATGTTGTTTTAGACATCATTCTCTACAACTTTCAGTAAACAGACCTGGGCTAGGCCACTTTGTTTTTTTGTTTTTTTTTTCAAAATCGCCGTAATTTGCCTAGACTAAAAAACGTATTTCTTTTTCAATAGACCAATATACCAATCTTACATTCACGAAATAAACCATATCTCCTTTTTTTTCTACCTCTTTTATTACAAAACGTATACCTATCACGTACACATCATTCGAAGCGGCGCGGCGCTCAACTGCTGACAGTTGGCGGGAAATTACGCTTGTACAGTGCTATCTGAAGTTCGACGCTTTATGGCGGCTTTAAGATGCGTGCTACGAAAAAAAGACATGAGACTTTTTTTTGTAAGAAATTGAATATAAAATATCATTTGTCTGAAAATTTTCCCATTTTATTGCGTTGTTCGCGTGTTATATACGAAAACCTACTTTTACACACCTGCTCCCCCATATTTGGGGTAGCATCTCCCGGAGGGGTCAGGACATTTAAGGGGTAATTTGAGGAAGAGTCCTGAACTCACATACCGAGTTTCATCTCTGTACCATTTTTTGCATTTATACTACATTTTCGTGGCTTATTCCACCGTATTAACCTAGATGCATAAAGTGTGCAATTATCGACGAGTGCGAAGGTTTGCTTCACTCTCTTTCGCTCGTTTCGCAAACCTTCGCGCTCGTCGATGTAGCGCACTTGAATGTATCTAGTTGTATAATATAAACGAATCCGTTCCTTTAAGTTACGGCTATCCATACTAAACAAGAAAGAGGAATACTCCGACGTGGAGTAAAAAAATGCAAACTGCAGAAAAAATGAAAAGACGACGAGCGCTTTCGGTTAAACAACCATCTTCGAGCCTGAAATGAAAGCAACTCCTTTCTTTTTTTTTTTTTTCAACTCAAGGGGGAGGAGCATGCCGGAGAGTCTCGAATGGACCGTAAGGTTAATCTGGTCGTGATATTAAATTTATCATACCATCTTCGCAACTCTGCACTGATACACTTCTCCCTCATATAATTTTCCAGTTTCTTAGTCGTAACCTTGCAATCGGAATAAAACCGGAATTTAACGAACTTGGGTCTCAAATGCAACACTAAACACCGACGAAGAAACCAAATATGAGAGGAAAACGAAGCGTGTTGCTTCCGAAATTTCAGAAAAAAGGAACTGTGCTTTCATTTCAGGCTCGAAGATGGTTGTTTAACCGAAAGCGCTCGTTGTCTTTTCATTTTTTCTGTGGTTTGCATTTTTTTACTCCACGTCGGAGTATTCCTCTTTCTTGTTTTGTATAATATACTTTTTATTAAAAGTGAACAAAGACATAAATCAAACTTTGAACTTCATTGCGTGCAGCAAGCGAACTCTATTGAAACTACGAGTAACTCCCATTATCGCCCTGTTTTCCACGCAGAGGGTAATAGGTAATGTCATACTTTTTATCCCGCTTCGTTTCTTATCACCAGGTATCAACCTTCCTCTTAAAAGCGATACCTTTTCACCCGCAAAACTGAGGCATAATAACGTCATTTGAGCTCACGTATAATAAAAAATATAATTAACGATACATCGAAATTACTTGTGCACATAGTTGTTTTTCATCTATCATAATAAAAATATCAATTGTATCATCAGTTTTCGATATTTTATTATTTACAACGCACATGATATTTTGTCACAGATACTCCAAAGATAGAAAGCAAAATGCTTTGGGCTTCCGAGGATAACAGCAATTCGCCACACAGCTCTTCTTCTACTCCTAACTTCATTACAATGGAAACAGAGTCAAAATTTGCTCATTCAGTGGACAGTGCCAAAAATTCTCATTATGCTTGCCGTCTCTGCGAAAAAGTTTTTCCCAGACATAGTTATTTGAAAAAACACGAACAGGTAAGAGATACAAACATCGTAATTTCTTGTCCTTCATCAGGATATATCACTTCAAATAATGTGTATTTTTTTCAATACACTACTCTTTCAACATGATGATAACAAACCGAGTTTCTGGTTTATAAAACTAGAAAGAGCTTAAAAGTGTCATACCTACTCAAGACGGGTAGGTACAATAGAAAACAAATTTAGAGGGCAAAGACTATTTACTAAAATTGTAGGTACCTACTGTGCGTACGTGATGACAATTTGTTGCCTCAAAGTTACAGTATGTAGAATTCGTAAAATTAAGAACTTTTACTTTCAAAAATCTGTATTTTTACTTTTGTTGGTACAGCTATAATATGTATTTAGAATGAATACAAACTTTTACCTCGATTATACGGGATTTTTGACAAAAATATCAGAAAAAAAGCTATTACCTTTCATCTCGTGATCCTTAGTCCGTAAGTATTTGATTTACCGAACATATGTGAGGATATTCACTGACCAAAGAAAACTAATCAATACAAAGATATTGAAGAGTGGTTTAAACCATGCACGCACTGCACTGTGGGATAGAATTGAAAATGTTGAAAATAAAACTTGAATGATGATCACTCCTACATATTTTGTCACGGAAAACTTGAATATGAGGTCAGATTTGCGATTATTCTCAGCCTTAACCATCTAGATCATAAGGCACTGAGGGAGAAAGGCGAGGGTGATGACTGAAAATAGATAAAAAAAATGACTGCTTCCTTAACGAAGTTAAACGAGAAATGCAGGGAACCTGTTCTATGAGTCAAATTGGTTTTGCTATTAAGAATTCAAGTAAACCTAGACCTAATATAAAGCTAGTCTGAAGCAGGCCTAGACCTACTATAAACCTTTTATGAAATAGGACGCCATCAGTGACCTGGAACTATTTTAGGAGGGGATTTAAAAAAATTTCTACTTCCGATATAATTATATAATTATCATGTATGATAGGAGAGGGACACGTTGATCATGTTGACGTATGTATCTCAACATAAGGAAATTTTTTTTAAATGAAAAAGTTGACGTCGACGACAATACAAATCAAAACGCTAAATACAAATATGCAAACAGACAAGTTTCGAGACTAGTCAGTTTAGGACTCTTTCAACTGTGACGTCAGCGTCCTAACTGGCCCGAAAGAATGAAAGAAAGCAAAAAGGTGTTTGCAATCACAGATTTATATTTGAGAACCTAGATATTGGACTCGCCAAAAACTCTGTGAGTAGTGAAAGCACACGGGAGCGGTGCAGGGTACACCGCATTTAACACACGTCTTATGGGAGCTATATTTTAGTTTCTCAAAATTTCTAATTACGCTTTGCTTTCAACTAAGAACGTTACTAAAAAATTTACTTAGAAATTTCAGCTAAGAAGAATCGATTTTCATTCACTTATTCAAATTCAAAGTTGTAGTATCTAATGGGAATTTCATTGTTTTGCCAACTAAGCAACCAATCACAAAAATTTGACACGCGTTAAATGGCCAGTACAATATCTAGGTTCTCCGTTATATATCTATGATTTGAACGGCCTTTGCAGGCTTTGCCGGGGCAATAATTGTTTCAGGCTGAAAATTGAATACGTTATTTGGTAGGAAGTTTAACACGGAACAACTTTTGTTTGAAACATTTTTTAATAAAATTTCAATTTTATGGAAAAATTGATTTTGGGACTCTTTTAAATGGTCTTTGCAAAGACACTAATTGGTATAGGCTGAAAATTAAATTGAAAAAGGGTTTTTCAATTGTACAAATCCACTTTAATAGTTGCTTATACAAGAATACTTTCGGGTGTTATCCCATCATCAGTTGTGCCGCAACTGGAGAACAAGGCCTTAACCAAGAGTTTTTATAGTATAACACTGTGATATTATTGGCTATAACAATGCTGTGTTGTGATTGGTTCACTTCTTAGAAACTTATTCTTACAATAATATGACATTGTGTTCTTATTGGCTAAAATATGCTGCTTTGTGATTGGTTCAATCTATTGTTCTAAATGCTGCGTTTCTATTGGCTACCTGGATTCCTGCCGTCTCATTGGTTGGTTCCGTTCTTCTTCTCTCGTCCAATCACCAGGCCGAATAATTTTTCGCTGTCAAATGTGATAACATTGTTCAAGAGGTAGGCTTTCTTCCTCTTGGCTTTTGCAATCTCCATTTGTTCCCAGAGTTTTCTTCTCTTTGTGCGATTCTCTACGTGTATGACTTCAAATATTCCCTCTCTATCGTGGTTTTTCTCGTTACAGTGTTTCCCAAACAGTGACTTGCCATCTTCTTTCTCCCTCGACGTTTTGTGCTCCTTTCTCCTGATCTCAAACTTTCTCCCAGTCTCACCAATATAGATCCCCTCGCACTGTTCACAACTGAGCTTGTACACTCCGCTCAAGCTTTCCTTGTCCTTTTGTTTCGTCTGGTCATTGCTGATTCTCTTCACCATGGGTTGGTTATTCTGGATACCCACATTCACATTGTAGCCATTGAACGCCTTTATCACCTTGTTTGTGTACTTTCCTATGTATGGTATCGATCCGGAGTACTTTCTCACTATGCTATCATGGGTTCCTTTCTTTGTTTCCATTTTCCCAAGGACTCCCTCCACCACACATCTGCGGTAGCCATTGGCTTCTGCGATCTGCTTTACTATCTCAATCTCTTTCCTCTTCTCTTCGTTGTTCTTAAGGATAGAAATTGCCCGATAGCAGTAGTTCTAGATTGCCGCTAACTTGTGCCTGGGGTGCTGGTAGGAGTCATTTGGGATGATGGTGTCAGTATGCGTTGGCTTCCTGTAGATTTTGTATTCTATCCTATTGTTCTCCATTGTGAGTGTAAGGTCCAAATAGTTGATGGTCTCATTGCCTTTTTCCACTGTGAATTTGATGCTCTCATTCATCGCGAGCCTCTTCCTAAACCACGTGATGAGGAAGTAGTTGTTGGTTCTGAGGTCGCAGGGAAGTTTCATGATCTAGGATTCCGGCCCAAAGTGAAAGAACGAGGACGCCATAAACGTTCTCAGCGACAGCTGCGCTCTTTTAATAGGAGAACTCCTTATAGCGAAGTGTCAGGAGAGCCTCTTCAGAGAAGGAAACGTCAGGCGACTGCGGCAGTACCAGGTCCAAAGAAACGACAGCGCCGATCTATTCATCATTGCCCCGTCTGTGCCTCCGCAATTGAAGAATTCGAGTCTGGTATTATATCTACAGAATGCTGCGGCCTCCCCGTGAGGTAGAGGAGTGTCCAGACTGTGGAGCACCGTGAATTTTTCGTGAATTATGACGAAACTCTTCTTAGGGTGGATGGAAGACAAGTAAGCCAACCTCCACGTGGTGTCTTCTATGTAACCCTAATTGGCTTACAACATAGTGACACAACACACAAAGTGTATAAACGGTGAATAAAATACAGTACCGGTATATAACGTTTAATTGACCGGTACAGTACCGGTATATAACGCCATGCAATTGATAAAAAGTCACAAGAGCCAAAAAAGGGAATAGTTACAATATTTTTAGCATCCAATATTAGTAAAAGTTGAGGATTGGATACTAAAAATATTGGAACTATCCCCTTTTTTTGCCCTTGTGACTTTTTTATCAACTCATTAATAACCATTATAGAATATTTCTTTCAGTGTGGATGCCGTGCAAATATGGCTGTAAAGTACATACTGATTGTCCATTACAAGTGCAAGTCACAACCTGGATGTAGGAACCTCAAGAAAATTTTAACTCTTAATGGTTTGTAAGGAGAAAATTATTGAAAATTCATAATTTATTGCGAACAGGCTTTACCTGTACAAAATTTGTGCTTGTCAGTTGAACGTTAATTCTTTTGTGAATTTTGTAATTTTGTGCAGGTAGAGCGAAGTTTCAAAAAATTAATAATTTGTATAGGGGAAAATGGAACTTCCAGTCCATGGGAGCAGCACTTTTTGACAGTTGTAAACTAAGTATCAATGATAAATGCAAATCAGGATTTGTATCACTCATTGTTTTAATATCTTTTTGGTCATCACTTATCAGTAAATACAAAATAAAATACCACAAATATAGAAAATTTCACTTTCAATTAAAAACTTCACAATAATTTAATGGTTGCCAAACAATAAAATGCATTGTTAGTCAGTTCATTTGATGGAATTCATGAGATATTAGTTTAAAAACTTGACCTAAATTTACTTGAAATATAATTCAAAGATTGATTTCGTAATATTATAAAATATCTTAGGTGCCTAAACCTAATTCTATCTTCAAATTGTGGGAGTGTGAGCGAGTAACTGGCGATTGGCGCGCAGGGTCCGCGTATACTATTTGCAACAACAACGCACGTTTGGAAAATGGAAATGTACGGAGAAAAGGAATAGAAAACAAATCCCTACAAATTGCCGACCAATTGCTCGCAAACATATACCGTATTGAGGGGCTGCACCTATTAGCCACCACGGTAGGAAGATGAAATTAGCCATAATTATTATGATTTAAATGTAGAACAAAAATAATAAAAAGAAATAAGGAAAAATTATTCAGCAATCGAAACATATTACAGTCAACGAGAAAATGTTTTGGGTTTGTACTTCAGCCATGCACTATTTCTTCATTTACTAATAGATTTAGGAAACATAATGTTACCTCTTTTGAACAGAAATAAAATAAATTATAAGGCGACAAAGAGAGAGAGAGAGTTAGAGGAAAAGACAATGAAAAATTTATCACTAGCCTTATAGGTAAAATATACTGAATATGAAAACCTTAGTGGCTTCCTATAATCTTCTCATAACCGGTCACCAAGTCTGTTACAATTCAATAGCGAGTGTGAAGAAAACTAGTTATATTCTGGAGTGTACGGTACGCGGAAATACTGATATTACACTGTCGTGAGAGAATTAATTCTCTTTCTAAAGAAGAATACCAATGGAGAGGAAAAAAAAAACCTGTCATTACTGCAAATAATCTGTATCTGAGTTTTCAATGAGTGACTTGACATTGGGAGTATTTTGTCAATGTAACGATGAACCTTAGTTGCCCACCAGTACAATATAATCGTACACGCGAACAAAGAGAAGACAAAAGTAAATAAAAAAAGGAGGATATCTAGAATTACCTATCTAAAGAAGTTAATTTTCTCTCCGATCATAAGGAATTCAACCAGTTGAAGAACGACAGCACTTGTAAGAAACAGAGGAAACAAACGATACCAGACTACTAAGTGGTCATACATAGGCTGACCTCGAGCTCATAATTGCACGTAATATTTTTTTTTAAATCATTTCTTCTCCTTCCTCTTGTGGTTTGATACTGTGGACTTTTTAGCGTTCCTGATGCAAATTTTTTATTTAATGGTGTAACAATAAGAAAATAGAAAAAAAAAGCTCACACAGTTGCGTAAGCAGTACCGACCGCATGTGATTTTCCCAATCAAAAGTTGTTTTATTTTTCCAAAAACAATACATACGTAAATTATCTATTATCTGACTATAAATTGTCTTTTACCGACTTTTCGAACGAAAAGGCAGGTATTACTCCCGACACAATTATGACGGCGAAGCCCGGGAAAGAATTTTCTCGACGTTTTAGAGGTCCTAGATCATCCTGAGACTAATAAAAAAATTTCAGGTATCCTTATACGTCTCGTATATATATATATATATATATGAGTATGGCGCATCAAATGAATGAATATCCCCAGGTGCCACCCCCCTCCGTTTTTTAACAGGGAACCTGTTTTATCGGAGGGTAATTTGAAAGAAAATGACGGGCGCCGGGAGGCAAAACGTGCTTGGAAAAATTTCTTCCTCCGAGTTATATATGATAGAAGGTGTTTCCGGCTAGTCATGATAGGCAAGTTTGAAATTTTTTGGGCCATCTATTATAGGCGTAGTATAGTATATTAGGCCTATTATAATAAAGGCTAAAGTTCGAAATTTTTCTAAATCCCGTGTTTCAGGCTAGTTAGTATAGGCCTAGTATACTGTATATTAAGCCTAGTTAGTGTAAGCCTAATTATTCTGTATATCAGGCCTATTTTCCTTAGTCGTGGTCAGGGACTTAAAAAATCGACGGCTTCTTTAACAATGTTAAACGAGCACAACAGGAACCTGTTCTATGGTGGGACACATATATTTTTCTGTGGCTTTTGTAGCTTTTTTTTCAGTTTACACTTTCGAGTATTGTGGAGAGTTTTTCCTTTATGTCTGGCCGTAACTTAGTAGACCGAATCGATTAGACTGTTCTATGCGTTGAAAAATAATGCATTATATGATCCGCATTAGTCGAGTTGCCTCTTCATTAACTAGATAAGCAATATTTTGTATACCAATTGGCTTAGCCTCTTCAATGACTCATTTATGCAATGCTTCAAACACCATAAGTCTACATTCTGTCATATATTACAGGTTGTGAGTTGAAATTTTTCCAAGCGCTCCAATTATCATACATAGCTCGAGAGTGGAAATTTTTCATGTCCCCTTCCTATTGTATATAGCTCGGAGGTCGAAATTTTAATAGGGAACCTGTTTTATCAGGGGAGGGTTGGAAAAAACGACCGCTGTCCGGCTGGTCGGCAAAGCTCGAAGCTCGAAAATTTTCCAAGTCGCCCTCTTACCATATAGTAGCTCGGTGGTAGGTGTATATAGCCTGAAAGATAGGTCTTTCGAATAAATAGATATGCATTGCTGCATACCCAATTGACTTAGCCCCTTCAATGAGCCAGATATGCAACGCTTCAAACGCCATAATTCTAAGGTATTCTAAGTCCCCCTCTTATCATATATACCCCAAGTCCCCGTCCTATCTTATATAACTCGAGTTCTCCTATAATGTAGCTCCAAATACCAAGCCTATGACGTCACAGTTCGATGACGTCATATACTTTCTCTCCCGCTTTATTGGTAAAAAAATTTATTTCAATTTTGGTTTTTGATAATTGATTGTAAAGACCGATTTTAATAAATTCTGTGATTATGATTCATGATGATGATCGATTACTTGGCAAAGTCAAACATTTTCCAAGTATCGCAAGATAGCCGACAATTTCAAATTTATCCAAAGACCATAACTAGAGCGAAGCCTTTCTGCAATCCACATACGATAGCGCAAACAAAATTTCTCATCATTTTTGTCAAACTTTGGAGTTGTCGTGCCACCCATGTGAATTCAGAATGGACCGACCGCTACAAAATGACGATGTTTTCAATTTAAATTTGAAATGAAAAAATTGAATTGATCTAAAAGGAGAGAAGAGGTCGTAATTGACCAATACCGGTTGTCCAAACAGGAGTCGTCGACTTACATACCCATATTTCAGACTGAAACAGCTACTCCGGAATGACGGTTGGTAGGCCTACTATAAGCCCTGAAAATAATTTTGGATGAAAGAAGGTATAGGTCCATTTTTAATTTACAAAAATTCGAGGCGGGGTAAGTATTGTATCTTATTCGTGGCAACAATGTATTAGGGCCTATCTACTCTTGTACGAATTATCAATTCTTATCCTAGTCTCAGTACAACGCTGTTCTAATAGTGCAATACAATCCCCTATGCGTGTGCAAGTCCCTCTTTTATAATTTCTCAGTAATCAGCGTGACACAACAGTAAGTCAAACGTCAGTTCGTTGACCATCGTGCGGTGAAAAGAATGAATGTTGCTAAGGTAAGGAACTATATCTGCCGTACAAAGTAGAATGGACGTATCTGCATACTCACAATCTGCAGAAAAGAGATCCTTCAAGGCTTCAACATTAGGAAAAATACCCTTTTTTGCTGATCGTCAATATGCAGATACGTCCATTCTATTTTGTATGGCAGACGTATCTACAAATCACCGATCACGAGAAAAATCGAGGCTTTGAGAGAATGATTAACCAAGTTGAAGATGACAATATCCACTCAATTTTCAACGAGAAAAACGATGGTAATAATAGTTTCTTGATACAGGCACGTTTTCATCAAGAAATTCAGTAGTATGCATATATACGTCCAAATTTGGACGTACATGCAGATGAACGGAGAAATTTTTACCAGTGTTGTCATTGATTAGAACCATAAATTAATAAGAACAGAAGTATTTATATTTTCTAAAGTCTGTCATCTTGAATTCTTGATACGTATTGAAGCGAATACATCTCAGCTTTGAGATATACAGCATTTTATGTTCATGAATCACGACCATTGAGATATATCTATTATATAAACCTGTAAGCTCGCGCGCGTGACGCTAAAAAATCGAGTGACGCAAGAAAATCGCGTGCCGAAAATTCGCGTGGCCGAAAATTCAAGTGCCGCTATCTATTGGAAACTCGGTAAATCTGAAGCGCTACCTACGCATCGTTAGGGCGTGGTTAGGGCGGGAGTAGGCTCTCTTCCTTCCGTTTTTTAGGTTCGTGCTCTTCGAGCAAAGAACCTATTGCAATCTTTTTTTTTTTTTTTTTTTTTTTTTTTTTCAAGATCAGCCTCATCGGAACCAGATGACGGCGTGAGTTGATGATGAGGTGAGCACCATAATGAATGTAGTCTAGGTATCTTCAACTCAGTACGGGTGGTAGAAACAAAGAACTGCTGTTGGCATAATTTGATGTATCAGTGGAATTGTATTATTCAGATGATAACGAATAAATTTTTATTTTGTGAACTGTATACGTAGCCCGTTCCTATAGTAATATTTGTTTTCTTCTTTGATTGAAGATGAAACGGCCGATCGAGAAGACGAGAAAGGAGTGCACAGAAACACTTATTATTCGTAAATTGGCGAATTCTAAATTTGTTCATTGTGTGCAGTTATAGTAAAGCTGATAGAATTTACGAACGAAACTATGGATACCTATTATTTAAAAAAGAAAGAGGAACTGTGTTTGAAACAAAAACATACTTTATGAGAGAAACTGTGGAATCATTTATCGAATGGCTGGTAGTTTGAGAACGCATTATTATATTGTTTTTGGTCAGTACATAAGCAATGAGAAGCTATTGAAATTGATTTTGATCAGACAAATATGAGTGATAGTAGATGACGATTTCGAAACTTATTGGTTCGTGTATCGGTAGCTAGTGTGTATTGTGTTTCGAGTCCCGGATTGCTTTTCTTCAGCCTTCCAATCATCGTTCACAGATATTGTTTACGCATCTTTCGATTTGCGATGCAATATATCGATTCATAAGTGGACTGTTTTACGAAGTTTTACAATAATATTCCCTATTCATTCTAGAGAAAAGTAGTTTTTGCGTGAGGAAGTAGAGGAGTGTTTTCGTATTGCGTTTTATTCACAATTAATGTCTAGTTACTAGGCACGAACCTCTTCCAGCCTGGTACAGGGTGCTTGTTTGACAGTTCTCGAATGCTCTCGAAATGATCCAGCAGTAGCGACGATTGATATAAATAGAAGCGCGTGGCGCGGCGTTGCATCATTTTACGTTAGACTCATACACGCAACAGTTGTTCCATTTGTATCATTCGAAGTTGTATATTTTTCTTTCAAACAGTATGACGGACGGTAGCGTAGAGAATGAGATTCTACATGATGAATTGTCAGGGGATCTCATTAACGCATTTTTTGAAATAGTACGTAAAAATACTAATTTCTGCCCAGTCAATGTGTACTTGATGGGATTATGGGACGACATCAAACCGGCACAGCTCTTTAATGGGAGGCACATTCAAATATTGCCGACCAGACCCACCAAACGTCTGAATGAAATTTCACATTGGGTCACATTACGGTCAACTCTATGTGGCGCTAAGCAGGGCACGAAGAAAGGATAACATTTGCCTCCTGACCAAGAAAGAGAACATTTTGAACAACGATTCAGTAGCCACTCGAAATATTTTTATTGTCTTGGAAAGAGTAGTAATAATATGCGCCCCATCACATACCTATGGACGGTTAATGTAGGCTGAAAATAAAAGATTAATAATTATGATATTCTTTTATTTACTCCTATTTTTTGACTTTATTCCGGAAGAAGAAGAAAAAAATTTCAACCTCCTCATATACAGGAACGTGAAAGAAAGAGAAAAGGCCAGCGACGGTTCCCTACCTTCACGCGGTGCTGGCCGTTTTCACTGAGAGGGAACCGACCTCCATTGCAGTTTGTAAGAAATTTCAAAACAGCAATCCAACAAAGGGAAACTCAGTTCAAATTATAACTCCACATTGTAAGTCTTACAGAATAGTATGTGCAAGCGAAGCGACGATTCAACAACCTGACTAGATTTGCAAGATCAAAAAGGTATACATTTATCTTAATTCCTTTCCCAATCATAACCGACCTTTTACTTGAAATTTTTACTTCCTCCCCCACTCTTTAATAACTATGTATGATAATTAAAAATATACGTGGCTATGTTTTAGATCCATCGATCACTTTGAACGGGTATTTTAAAAGTTATAATATTTCTATCGTATGCACGGTTTTTATGGGGAATTTAGCCACCCCACTAAAATGTAACAACAACAATAACGAGCGAGCGAAGCGAGCGAGCAAAACACGCGAGCAGCGAAGCTGCTCGCGTCTGTTAGGAGCCGCCGGCAGGCCGAGCCGCCAAGGGCCGCCGAAGGCGGCCCGTCAGCGGCTGGTATTACAAAATATTTCAAACGAGCGAGAATAAAAATTTTCTAGTTGTTGATTGAGCGCAAAATACTCTTATCAGCTGATCGTGATTTCGAAGATTCTTACCAAGAGACCCTTCATGCTGATCATTATTTTGAAGATACATCCATTC
The DNA here is from genome assembly GCA_035079385.1 of Aspidiotus rigidus. Taxonomy (NCBI): domain Eukaryota; kingdom Metazoa; phylum Arthropoda; class Insecta; order Hemiptera; family Diaspididae; genus Aspidiotus; species Aspidiotus rigidus. The sequence goes on from JAVHKY010000052.1 coordinate 7,103,802, forward strand.
TACTTTGTAGGGCAGATAAAGATAGGTATGCGCAAGTGATAATAATCTAGGGCTTTTGACCGTTATTTTTTTTTCGGTTAAATCTCAAATAACTCTCAGAAAATTTTATTTGAAACGATTATCGGTCATAACGGTCAAACGGTCAAAACGTTGGCCAAATAATGGTTATAACTGTTATGACCGAAAAATTTCGGTCACACAAAGAAAATGAAAAGTTGAAAGAAGTTAGGTAGTAGAGTAGTACAACATTATTTTTTCGATGTTGTGACCAGCTGCACATTTGATAAATTGTTTACACGTTTCTTGACCATTGAACTCTCATTACATTGAGGAGATTTGATTTGAAGATTGATACAGCAATTGCCCTAAGATTTGCTGTAGATCTCAGTCTCAGGCAAAAGAATCTGTGGAAGTGGAAGAGAATTTGAACAAACAAAAATTAGAAAGCGCACCATAGAATAAATCAATAAAGGAAAATTGTTGAAAATTTTAATGCAATAGTCAACACTCAACACAGTTTAATCTTGTTGAAACTCGAAGTTGAAACACATTTTTTTCCTTGTCCTCGTAGTCGAACATACACACTTTGCGATGATTCAACGATGAGCTAATGAGGCGATAACATGAGACAGAAGGGTCGTACTTTGTCACAAACCAATCAGTCAGCAAAACAAGGATCTTTTGTCCAACTTGTTGTATGTAGGTGAAGCTTTCTCGCTGATTGGTTTGTGCCTAACTAAGGCTCTTTCTTGTTGTTATCTGAATGCGAACGGCAAACGGCAACAAGCCAACAGCTACAAACCCTACAAACTTACAAAGTCAAAACTGAATCTGCTGAAAAGTATGTCTTGGACGGCTGGGCCGAACCTCAGGTTGAATTGCTGAATGGAAGCTTTCTCTCCTTATTGCGAGTTTGACAGTTATTATTTCGGTCAGGATAACTGTTATGACCGTTTGAGAGTTATAAAATATCGGTTATTATAACTGTTATGAACTATCGATCATTCTGTGAAACGGTTATCGGTCAATCGGTCAAGATCGATAGTTTTTTTTTCGGTCACGGTTATAACAGTTAAATAACAGTTAAATTCCAAGCCCTATAATAATCTGGTTTATAAAGTGTGAGAGGAGCAGTTATTCAGCGTCTGATTGGTCTGATTCCCGAATAACTGCTCCTCCTGATACTTTATCAACCAGATTATTATCACTTGCGCATACCTTATATGTGACCATTGACTATATATTACTTCGTAACCCAGACGTACAGTCCTATTGTTATGAACGGTGTCGTTTTGCTGGAAACGACAACGTGAGTGCGCTGCGTGTTAACCAGTAGAGTAAAAGAGAAAAAACATCGCTGAACATCGTTCCCTCTCTGTTACACCTACGTCTTGACATCTGGCGCGATCTGTTATTCGTATCCAACGTAATCCAAGAAAACGACACCGTTTATAACAATAGGACTGTACGTCTGGGTTACGAAGTAATATATAGTCAATGATGTGACCTGCGATGAGAAAAGGATGCTCATTGGCGCAAGAACACCTTTTTCCTCTGATTGGACATCTAATAAGAGAGAAATGGTGTTCCTGTCATTGGGCAATGCGCATCCTTTTCTCATCGCAGGTCACATATAGTTCCTTAGCTAAGGAAAATGAAGAGTGTTACCGACTTCTGCGCGAAAAGTGTTTCTTTCTCAGAAAGGGAGGGGGTTGTAAGTTGTGTATCATCATTACACGAGATTGAATAAAAAATAATCCTTGGCAAATTTCAAAAATAAACTTGTATCGGAAACGTTGTCATTTTTGCCGCTGTTAACAAATGATTTCATTTTCATTTCCTTTAATGTGAATAATAGTTGTTTCATGTTTGGTGATTGAAAATTTTTGATGGATATTCCATTCATTGGAGCGGGAGGGGAGAGGAGGGGGTATTTGAGTGTAGATAACTGATATAGAGCCCAAACTTGGACAACAACAAAGAAATTGGAGAAAAAAATAAGGGTAACTTATAACTCAATGTTGCGGTCAATGACGAGTGTTAGAAGGATAGATAGGGTTAGAATAAAAGATATTAAGAAAAAGGTCAAGAACAGTCGGGAATTCATTCATGAAATAAGGAAAAGAAAGTGGGACTGGGCGGGACACTTTGCTAGACTGAGGGATAATAGATGGACCGCAAGGATAACAAACTGGTTTCAGTGGGAAAAAAAAGAAAGAGGTGGACAAAAAACAAAATGGGAGGACGGAATAACCAACAAAAATAAAAATTATGAAAGAGTGGCTAGGGACAGGCTCGAATGGTCGAGGTTGAGGGAGGCCTATGTCCAGGATGTGGTCCTATAATCATATGTACAATTATACGATGTATTAAATTAGAATAATAAAAGGCTATTTTTTTTTATTATTATTATTATTATTATTATTATTATTATTATTATTATTATTATTATTATTATTATTATTATTATTATTATTATTATTATTATTATTATTATTATTATTATTCTCCCCCGTAAGGTACCACCTTGACGCGGTGGGGGGGCCTACGTGGTGTGTCGTCTGTTCTCTGATGGCAGCGTGGTCTGGACTGTGGCTTTGCTGGGCGTTGGCGTGTTTGTGGATGGGGTGACAGGCGAGTGTGCGGCACAGATTTGAATGCGTGGGATGATGAATGAATGAAGAGGTCCGGTTCCGGGTGCCATTGACTGGGCTGACCCCCCGGGCTGTGCGTCACCTGGAATCGAGGGGTTCATTGGCAGAACAGGCTGACCGCATTGGGCTGCTACATGAACTCTGTCTCGCGCGAGTAGTTGCGGTCTGGGCGTGCTGACTGGGCTGGCCACCCGGGATGCGCTGCTGGGCCTATAAACTAGGATGGCGTCTTGTGCTGGGAGGGTGCACATTCGGGTGGTTCTGGTGGGTTCCCTCCATGGTGCGGCGTCTTGTGCCTGTATGGTGCTACGCTGTGCCGGGTGGGTGCGTATTGGGGCTGCTCTGGTGGGTGCCTTCTGTGGTGCTTGACTGAGCTGAGTTGTCTGGTACCCTTGTGAATGCTGGGGTACTGGACTTGAGTGCCGAATGTGAGGATAGTGAGGTGTTGGCTGCGACTGTTTCACTTTCTGTCTGCTTCTGGTCGGCGTTTGGTGGCGTTATGGTTTGGTGGCGGGTTGCTGTTGGGGTGCGGGTGGGGCGCTGCAACTAAGAGTACTAGGAGAAGGATACTCCGAGGCTAATTAAACCGTAGGGAAGGAAACCCTATACTTTTAAAAAAAAAAACCACCTGTCTCCTTGCAGGCTAGGGCACGGGCTCATAGGATAAGGGAAGGACAACCCCGACAGAAAACCGTCAACTGGTGTAGGCAGTCACACCTGCATCAGGATCATCTTCATGTATGGGGTTACGTACTGTCTGGTGGCCCTCACGTCCTGTATGAATGGGGTTACGTACTGCTTTCATAGCCTTCACGTCCTGTTTGTATGGGGTTACGTATCGCCATCTGGACCTTCACGTCCCATACCACTCTATTTGCCTGGCCCTGGTGGAGTCTCTTCCAGTGACTAGGTAGGAGATGGAAAACTCTGACAATGAAAACCCGGTCATAGCCGTAAGGTGTGTGCCTTTCCCTGCGAGGACCAAGCAGCTCGCGGGGGAAGTATGGTTCTGCAAGATGATCTGGGAAGGCGGAAGCAGCTTCCCAGATGACGCCTCACACTGCAACATTATTTCAGATGACAATGGATAAAGATGAGAATACTGGTGCCGTTTCGGATGCGGCAAACCGGCTCCCCACGCTGATGCGCTCAGGCGGCGAGGGGTCGGGGGGTATTGTCCCCGAATCAAGATATGAGGCCATCACCACAGATGTGAATGGGCAGTCCCAGGATGTACCAAGGACGCCACAACCAATATCTTTGGAAGAAGAAGTAGAGGTTTTTGCAACTCCAAGCTACTTGCCAAAGCAAAAACTGGAGCACAGAAGGAAGAGGCTGCGTGCCAATTCATTTACGTCCCCGACAAAAAGTGGGTCAGAGAGTGAAGAGGTAGAGGAGGGACTGTTCCTTGGAAAGATCCCGAATCTACCAAATGCCAAAATGTAGACGGCGATGAAAAAGTTGCAAACCCACTGCAAGAAGTTGATGCAGAGAGACCTTGCTCGCGAAGCTGAGATCCAGGCAGAGCGGAAGAAAGGGATCAAGATGAATAAGAAGGTTGAGGAGCTACAGAGTCTTGTGGATACCTGCCTCTCTGCAAAAGAGCAGCAGGATGGTAGCCAGCTCCTCAAGAAGATGGCATCACTAGAGGCAACAAATGAGAAGTTGGAGGAACTTGTCAAGAAGCTCCTGGCATCCCAGAAGAAGATGGAGCAAGAAAGGGCCGCTAACCTCCAGTTGTTAAAGACGGTCCAATCCGAGAACGTTGCTCTCAAGGCAAACCTTAACGGCATGCGTAAGGAGCTGCAGAGGCTTGTGGCACTTCAACAGTGCGGACTGCCGTCACCTGGATCACCATATAGCAGTGGGCTACAGGAGACATCCAGGAAAGCCAAGCCGGCAGGGCTGCAGAAGCCACCAGCCCAGTCAGTAAAGCCACCCACCCAGTCCGCAAAGCCACCCACTCAGTTGGCAAAGCCACCCGCCAAGTCAGCCAAGGCAACAAAGCCACCTGCCCAGGCAGCAAAGCCACTTGCTCAGCTGATGAAGCAACAGCAGCAGCTACCGCAGCGACAACAGCAGCAGCTACCGCAGCGACAACAGCAGCAGCTACCGCAGCGACAACAGCAGCAGCTACCGCAGCGACAACAACAGCAGCTACAGCGGCGACAACATCAGCAACCGCAGCTACAACAGCAGCAATTGCAGCAACTGCAACAGCCACTACAGGCAGATTCAGGGACTGAGGCACCCTCCTGGAGCCAGGTAGTTTCCCGACGCACCCGGGGGAAAACCACTCAGCCGCCTACTGTAACTGAGGGCAGGCCTCCCAATGTGCCCCCTCAACAGAAGAAGATGCAACAGCAGCTCCGCCTCTTGAAGAAGAGGAACCCTCGCACAAGCGCAGTGGTGCTAAAGAGGAGGAGTGAAGAAGATGGCTCTCCAACATACACAGCCATTGTTCAAGAGGCAAGGTCCAAATTGTCAGTTGCGGCTCTTGGAGTCAAGGTGGTCTCTACCAGATTCACCAAGGCAGGGGAAATGGTCCTGGAGTACCAACATACTTCAGGAGAAGTGGATGCTTTCCCGGACCGGCTCAAGGAAGTCATTGGAGCAAAGGCTGAGGTCAGGACACCAATGAGGAAGACCAGCATATTGGTCCTCAACATTGATGCCTCCGTCACCAAGGAGGAAATTGTGGCAGCAGTTGGGAAGGAGAAGGAGGTGAAAGTTCTCAACCTCCAGAAGATGGGCCGGGGGTGCCAGATGGCACAGATCCAGGTGCCAATCCCAACTGCCCTACAACTGGTGCAGATGGGTAACATCCAGATTGGATGGAGCACCTGTAGGGTCCGTTCCCTCGAAAAGAAGGATGCAGCGCCTCCACGCTGCTTCAAATGCCTCCGAAGAGGCCACATTGCCGCAGCTTGCCAAGGGGTAGCTGTTGGCAATGGATGCTACAGATGCGGAGAAGAAGGGCATCTACTAAAGGACTGCCACAATGACCCAAAGTGCCCATTGTGCAGCCGAGAAGAGGGCCGCAATGCAGGGCACGTGGTCGGCAGCAAAGGTTGCATAGGTGCTGCCGAGCCTAGGACCCGAGGGCGACCAGGCAGCAGAAGAGGACCAATGGCCTCCTAATGGCAGGAACGCTCAAGTTCCTGCAGGCCAACCTTCAGCACTGCGAACTGGCCCAGGACCTTCTCTGGCAGTTTGTAGCTGAGGAGGGAACGCACATTGTAATTGCCAGTGAGTATTACAATGTTGCGAGAAGAAAAGGATGGTACACAGACCATACTGGCTTAGCGGCCATTGGTGTTTGCCCAGAGTGTCCAATTGCTCCGGGAGAGGTTGAAAGAGGGGAGGGGTATGTTGCTGTGAAGATGGCCGACATGGTTGTCTACAGTTGCTACTTCTCCCCGAATCGCCCCTTCCTGGAGTTTGAGGACTTCTTGAAGAAATTAGAAGAAAGCTTGTCCAGATGGCAAGGTGAAAAATTCATTGTGGCTGGCGATTTTAATGCCAAGTCAGAAGAGTGGCGATCAGGCCGTATGGACATCCGTGGGTATGCCTTGGGGGAGTGGATTGCTTACAATCAACTGGAGACAGTCAATGTTGGCAACACTCCTACCCGAGTGCATCAAGGATATGGGTCCATTATTGATATCACCTTTGCCTCAGAGAGCCTAGCCCGAAAAATAGAAGGCTGGGCGGTACTGGACAAGGAGCTATCTGGGAGCGACCACCGGCGTATCGGCTTCTCCATCCGCCGGGAAGTTGAGGTCGCTGCTCCACAAAAGCTGGTAAGAAAGTGGGCCGTTAGGAAGCTGAATAGTGACCGTTTGAAGGCTAGCTATCTTGCTCTCACATGGGATCAAGAAGAAGAGCAAGAAGGCAATGCGGAGGTGGCAGCAGAGAGGATGATCAAGACTGTCACCAAAGCTTGCGACGTAGCCATGCCCAGGCAAGGTCCACCAAAGAAGAGGAGGGCCGTTTACTGGTGGACCAACAAGATTGCCGAATTGAGAAAAGAGTGCAACCGTCAGCGCCGGATATACCAGCGTAGTAGTGGGCGCCAAGGGGCGCGGGCGGTTGCACCCGATTACCAGCTGGCTCGTAAAAGGCTGAAGAAGGCCATCAAGGACAGCAAGAGTGCTGCATGGCGAGAGCTATGTGAGATGGCAGATGACGACCCATTTGGAAAGCCTTATAAGTTAGTGCTGAAGAAGCTCAAAGGCCTCTCAGCAATGAGCCGAATGGAGCGGGATGTTGTGGGTCAAATCATTGATAGCTTGTTCCCACAGCAGCCACCACCAATGGTAACGCTACCAATAGTAGAAGAGGATGGTATATCCCTCCTAGGCACCGAGGAGGTTGATGCAGCAGTCAATAGACTGCGGGGTAAGTATTGGAAGGCTCCAGGCCCGGATGAGATTCCAAATCCAGTCTGGAGCGCCATACATTCAGTTGACCCAGCACTGCTTGTTGATACATTCAATGCGGCAATTGTTGGGGGACTGTTCCCTGTGCGATGGAAGAAAGCTAGGCTAGCGTTGATTGATAAGAAGGATAAACCACCTGGTCTACCATCCTCTTATCGTCCACTTTGTCTGCTAGACAATGTTGGGAAACTTCTAGAAAGAGTGATAGCCAATCGCTTGGAGAGCTATCTGAAGGAAAGAGATATAATCTCTGATAGCCAGTACGGTTTTCAAACTGGACGCTGCACATCAGATGCTGGGATCCGGCTGAAGAGGATAGCCAAGTCAGCAATTGATATGCGTCAGTTTTGCGCAGCCGTCAGCCTCGACATAAGAAATGCGTTCAATTCAATCCCATGGAAGATGATATTGGAAGCTCTTGTGAACGCAGGAGTGCCCGCATACCTGCTCAGGATGATCAGCAGCTATCTTAGCTGCCGTGAAATCCAAGCAGAGACGTCTGCTGGTACAGTAAAGCGCCCTGTTACTTGTGGGGTGCCGCAGGGGTCGGTCCTTGGGCCGCTTTTGTGGTGCGTCGCATTTAACGGAATCTTTAAGGTGAAGCTGCCACCGGGGGTTAAGCTTATCTGCTATGCGGATGACACCCTGGTGGTATGCACCGCCGAAACAACTGTAGCGGTGGAGAGCAGGGTAAACCGGGCCCTAGAGGATGTGACGCGTTAGATCGAGTCGGCTGGACTTGAACTAGCAGCAAGTAAGACGGAGGCCATTTTATTCACGACCCGTCGGAAGTTCAAGCCACCCACCTTTCGCCTGCGAGGTGTGGAAATTGAAACCAAGAAGCAAATGAAATACCTGAGCATCTGGTTTGACTCAACGCTGAGCTTCAGGCAAGGTCCGGTTCCGGTGCCATTGACTGAGCTGACCCCCCGGGCTGTGCGTCACCTGGAATTGAGGGTTCATTGGCAGAACAGGCTGACCGCATGGGCTGCTACATGAACTCTGTCTCGCGCGAGTTGTTGCGGTCTGGGTGTGCTGACCACCTGGGATGCGCTGCTGGGCCTATAAACTAGGATGGCGTCTTGTGCCGGGGGGTTCACATTGGAGTGGCTCTGGTGGGTTCCCTCCATGGTGCGGCGTCTTGTGCCTCTATGGTGCTATGTTGTGCCGGGTGGGTGCGTATTGGGTCTGCTCTGGTGGGTGCCTTCTGTGGTGCTTGACTGAGCTGAGTTGTCTGGTACCCTTGTGAATGCTGGGGTATTGGACTTGAGTGTCGAATGTGAGGATAGTGAGGTGTTGGCTGCGACTGTACCACTTTCTGTCTACTTCTGGTCGGCGTTTGGTGGGGTTATGGTTTGGTGGTGGGTTGCTGTTGGGGTGCGGGTGGGGCGTTGCAACTAAGAGTACTAGGAGAAGGATACTCCGAGGCTAATTAAACCATAGGGAAGGAAACCTTATACTTTTCCAAAAAACCACCCGTCTCCTTGCAGACTAGGGCACGGGCTCATAGGATAAGGGAAGGACAACCCCGACAGAAAACCGTCAACTGGTGTAGGCAGTCACACCTGCATCAGGATCATCTTCATATATGGGGTGACATACTGTCTGGTGGAGTTTCTTCTAGTGAGTAGGTAGGAGATGGAAAACTGTGACAATGAAAACCCGGTCATAGCCGTAAGGTGTGTGCCTTTCCCTGCGACCACCAAGCAGCTCGCGGGGGAAGTATGGTTCTGCAAGATGATCTGGGAAGGCGGAAGCAGCTTCCCAGATGACGCCTCACACTGCAATATTATTTACAGATGAAAATGACTAAGGACAATGATTCTGGTGCCGTTTTGGATGCGGCGAACTGGCTCCCCACGCTGATGCGCTCAGGCGGTGGGGTCGAGGGCTGTTGTCCTCGAATCTCATGATGAGGCAACAACAACAGAGAAGAAAGAGGCTACCAAAAAGTCCAATGAGGTACCTACAATGCTACCACCGGGAACTCTGGAGGGCGGGGACGAAGTTTCTGTCACTCCTCTGGCACTGGAGAAGCGAGGCCACAGTAGGAAGAGGTTGTGGGCCAATTCCTTCACGTCCCCTACCAAGATGAACTTGGAAGATGAGCAGATGGAAGAGGAGGGATTGTTCCTTGGGAAGATCCCAAACCTTCCCAATGCAAAAATGAAGACGGCGATGAAGAAGCTTCAAGACCATTGCAAGCATCTAATGCAGCGAGACATCACACGCGAAGCCGAGGTCCAGGCAGAGTGGCGAAGCAAGGCTGAGATTCTGAAAAAGGTGGTAGAGCTCCAGGGGCTGGTGGATACATACCTTTCCATCAAGGACCTGCAAGCTAGCAGGCAGCTCCTTCAGGAGATAGGGGCGTTGAATGACACTAACGCAAAGTTGGAGGACCAGGTGAAGACGCTCCTGGCCCACCAGAAGAAGTCAGAAGGGGAAAAAATAAAACAGCTAAAGGACATTCCCGCTGAGAATGTCCGGCTGAAAGAGAACATGAGTGGCATGTGCATTGAACTGCAGAGGCTTGTTAGCCAGCAGTAGCATGGACCAGCAGCATTACCTCCACCAACTATGCTACCAAGTAGCAGTGGCCCACGGGATGCTGTAAAGGCCAAGGTAGCACAGAAGCCACCTACCAAACCACTGAAGACAACCCAGCAGAAGAGTGTGCAGCAACAGCAAGCGCAACAGCGGCCGCAGCAACTGCAACAACAACAGCAGCAACAGCAAGCGCAACAAGGGCTGCAGCAACTTCAACAGCAACGGCAGCAACAGAAGCAGCAGCAACAGAAGCAGCAGCAACAGCAGCAAGACCAGAAGTAACAGCCCCCACAGGTAGCTACACCTAGTGCTGGTGCACCCTCTTGGATAGAAATGGTAGCAGCAATTGGTGAAGCGGATGCCAAGATCATCAAAGTTGAGAAGATGGGCCGAGGGTGCCAAATGGCCCAAGCTCAGGTCTCCATTCCAACTGCCCTGAGGTTAGTCCAAGCCGGCAGCATACAGATTAGGTGGAGCAAAGGTCCGCTCTTTGGAGAAGAAGGATGCAGCATCTCCACGCTGTTTCTAGTGTCTCCATCGTGGCCATTTTGCAGCAGCTTGCAAAGGGGAGGCTGTTGGCAAAGGATGCTATAGGTACGGTGCGGAAGGGCACCTGCTAAGAGATTGCACGCGGGACCCAAAGTGCCCACTATGCAGTCAAGAAGATGGCCGCGACGTAGGCCATGCGGTCGGCAGCAACGGCTGCATAGGCGCCGCACAGTCCCCTGCCCAAGGGCGTAGAAGAGGACCAACAGCCTCTTAATGGCAGGGACGCTCAAGTTCCTGCAGGCTAACCTTCAGCACTGCAAACTGGCTCAGGATCTTCTCTGGCAGTTTGTAGCTGAGGAGGGAACGCACATTGTGATTGCCAGCAAGTATTACAATGTTGCGAGAAGCATGGTACATAGACTGTACTGGCTTAGCGGCCATTGGTGTTTGCCCAGAGTGTCTAATTGCTCTGGGAGAGGTTAAAAGAGGAGAGGGGTATGTTGCTGTGAAGATGGTCGACATGGTCGTCTACAGTTGCTACTTCTCTCCAAATCGCCCCTTCCCGGAGTTTGAGGACTTCTTGAAGAAATTAGAAGAAAACTTATTCAAAAGGCAAGGTGAAAAATTCATTGTGGCTGGCGATTTCAATGCCAAGTCAGAAGAGTGGCGATCAGGCTGTACTGACATTCGTGGGTATGCCTTGGGGGAGTGGATTGCTTACAATCGACTGGAAATGGTCAATGTAGGCAACACTCCTACCCGAGTGCATCAAGGATAGAGGTCCATTGTTGACATCACCTTTGCCTTAGAGAGCCTAGCCCAAAGAATAGATGGCTGGGCAGTACTGGACAAGGAGCTTTCTGGGAGCAACCACTCAGTGGCGGATCCAAGGGGGGGCAGGGGGCCATTGCCCCCCCCCCCCCCAAAGGAAAAAGAAAAAAAGAAAAAAAGGAAGGGAAATAACGAAAACGCGAAAAAGAAAAGGAAAACGAGAAGAGAAGAAAAAAAAAATAGGAAAAACGTAAAAGAAGAGAAGAGGAAAATATCTTTATGACTGATACTTTGTCCATGTACAATTACTCGGGTAGTCGGGTGAGACACAATAAGAATTCTTCATAAGGGAATCAGTCTTTCATTCTTCATAGCCAATCAACCATGGCCGAAGATCGTCTGACTGGTTTGGCTCTAGCAAATATCCATAAGGACATCCCTGTCGACATCGGTGAACTGGTGGATACCTTTGTTAGAGCCAAACCTAGACGCATGGCCATGGGTGACTGGAGTGTAAACTGAGAATTGTAGTTACAACAGCGTTATTCATTTCTTCATTTTTAAAGATAGAATTCAATTATATACATACACTCATTATCGCAGTAAAAAATTTTTTTGTGCTGATACGGGAAATTTTGCCCCCCCCCCCCATTTGGTTTTTCTAGATCCGCCACTGCAACCACTGGTGTATTATTATTATTAACTGATATAGAAGAGTGAATGAAAATAATACTTAGAGAGCTTTGCTCACTTCGGAAAACAAATGGAGACAAAAACGATTAATTAAATATGATGTAGCCAATAATGAACAAAATGGAAAAAAGAAGTGGAGATGTAGGAAAATAAGATAGGAAAAGTCAGTTTTGCTTTCACGCTGCGAAAGCTTTTTATTATTTTTACTCAACTTGATGATTTTATTGCATATATCTAACTATCCATACTCTCTTTTGTTTTCAACCTAAATATCATTGGTCAAAATAAATTATTTTCAGTAGTACTAAATTTTTGAAAAATGTAGAAAGCTACCAAAGCGACCTCTTGAGACGGAAGATACCTTTAAAATTTGAATAACTACAAAAAACCGATACCTTCTCAACACACGGCTGGCGATCCGTCGCGCCGCCAACCGCTAGTACAGGAGCAGGAGAATTGATCTCGCGGAAATTGATAACACGAAAATTTAACTCATAAAATTTACCACGGAAAATTGATCACAGGAAACAATACAACGCACCAAGATACGAAAATTCATCGCAAAATTTATCATTGACGTGTGAAAAATGGGGATTACTACACTGAATTCTTAAAACTACATCTCACGCTTAAAGGGACTTCTGTTTTTTCGAAGTACATACAATTTAATACAGTGTTATGGGCCACCGGCCTTATAATCAGCAATTAGATAAACATTGAAGCTAGTGACAACATTCAACAAGAGCGTTGCAGTGTCCACATACTTCCTTTGTTTTGTAGGTAGCTCACCAGCGACATTCTGTTCATGTTTAGTTTCCATTATCGTTTGTTTGCGTAAGAGAGCGCAGACAAATTTATATGGATTTGGATGGTTAATACTCACTACCGACACGAAACCACAACGCCATACCTCAACTGAGTTTGTGGTTTTTGGATCTCAACATTCCCCGCAATTCCATAAACTGACAGAAAATTTAGAAACGTGTCTTGGACGATTGCGCTGGAGACACCCAATCCGCTTGTCTTACGCAAGAGTCGGTAAGTGACGCATACATAGAGAAAAACCATTGTCCGTTCAATACCTTCTTTTCAGACCAGCTTCTATGGTCAATATAATATTTCAATCTAAACTTTTTCAGGTAATTCTCATTTCCGTGCGACAAATTCTCGGTGCGTTGTATTGTCTCATGTAATAGATTTTTCATGGTAAATTTCGTGCGATCAATCCCCCCCCCCCCCCCCCGGATAGTACAATCATGAAGAAATACAAATTTCGGAAAATCGTACAAATGAGTTCTAAATGCTATGAAACGCAAGACAAAAAAAACTTCCTCGCTAATTTTCTCAAAATCCGATCGGGTATAATAATACCTCCAAAGGTCGGTAAAAGTGATATAATGATAAGAGAATAGTGCCTTAAAACAATCCATAATAATACAATACCTATTTCTTGCATTATTTTTAATGTCGTATTTATCATTTTTGATTACTTTTGCACACTGGTACATTTCAGACCCACGCGGACCGCATGCCATTTTGTTGCAATTTCTGCCAGAGATTATTTAAACACAAACGTAGTCGAGATCGTCACGTAAAGCTACATACAGGCGACAGAAAATACAAATGTAATCACTGTGAGGCGGCATTCTCTCGAAGGTGAGCTCTGATTTCTTTAAAAAAAGTAAATGAACGAATAAAGCCCACAAAAAAATTATATTATAATGATGATAATGGAATTTATTTTTCTATCTCACATTCCTAAGCAACAAAGAGGTTACTTTTTTCCTAAGAACATCCTAACTATTCGTACATGCTTGCACTTATTACACTCTGATTTCTGCATTTGCCTTTGTTAGTAGGTAGCAAACCTGAAGGTAAGAAAAGAAAACAATAGCGTAAACTTATTGACCATCTCACATCATTTTAGATATAAATCGACTGTACTCACGATTTTGAGATGCATCATCAAAGGGTTGTTGCAGGCAATGTTTGGCGTTCAAAACGAAATAAAACGGAACAAGATGTGAAAGGCCTGTCTGCGCAGTTCTCACCCAATTTTTCGAAACCTATTTTTTCAAAATGCATAATTTTTCGAATAGTCAATAACCTTCGAAAACCACTTATTTTAAATCTCATTCTTCCAGAAGTCTAATTTTTCGACAAATATTATTTTCTTGGATACTTTGTATTTATTTATATTTACTTGTACATTGAAAATTTAGCTCGGGTGTACATTGTAAGTAATCCATTAAACGCTGCAATCTCTTTTGTACTTGTCGTACACCATGGCGATTTTTCAAAGTCGCGTTTGGAGTTTGAGCCTTTTTTTGGCAGAAGGGGGGGGGGGGGGGTGAGGCTCGCCTTTACTTTGCAACCTACGCTGGACGTGGTGTCCAATCGCTCCTTCTGTATTTCCTCAAGGAAGGTGTACATGTCTGGGTGATGTTGTCCAGGAGTAGGCTGAATCTGTTGTACGACCCTTCACTGGAATTGTTTGTTTTATTTCCGTCCGTGATCACGGCCTCATATACGTTCCACAGGTCTGGTTGGTACCAAGAAGGTATCACGGCCCTACGGCTTCTTCCAGGCCAGGCCCATTGTTAACCAAAGGTTAGATTTTGAAGTCTGACATGTAGTACTAAATTTACATAAGCTAATAAGAGAAACCGAAAAATTAATTGAAAAATTTCCAGTAAGAAATCGCTATTGCTTTTGTCGGGGGCACAATATTCCTTGGAAAAATAGTCGCATGAGTTTCAGAAGTATAGGTAATTATTTTCGCTTGAACTCCGATAAAAAAAGGTTTCAGAAAATTTTCGAGCTCCAGAACCTACTACCATCATAAATGTTAATCAAAGAATGCAGGAAATTGGCTCTATGGGCTACAAATAAGAAATTTGACTTGATTTTTTTCAAATCCCAAATTTTGTTTCATTTATTAAACTCAGTAGCAGAATGTCTTCGAATCCCACTCGTCACATCACAATAACTCAAGAATCAACACCCGCATCCAAGGATCAGGAAAAAAACGGTTTCTTCCAGAAAGTTGATCTAAAATAAAGGTTTCAAAAAAAAAAAAAATCAGGTTTAAATTCTACAGGGAAGATATACCCAAACAGCTTCTATTTATATTAAATTCATGCGGGAAATCAATGAAATAAATTTTGTGAGTAATGGTGTTTGAAATTTTTTTATTGGAGCTAGATTTTGTATGATATTTTGAAATACAAGTATAATTGATTTCTTTTCAAAAGCTCAGAACTGTCGATTAACTTGGGAAGAAAGTTTAGTCAGTCCATTTTATAGCGAATTCTATGAGGAACATTGTTTGTTCAAATCCCATCATTAAAACTCGATTTTTTGAGGTATTTGCATATATAGTTAGGTTTACCTTTGATAAACATTCTAATGTGATAAATGAACTCATAGTAAAGTTCAAATAAACTATTTCATAGAGAATTTCAAGTGGAACACTTTTTTTTTGAAACTTCACTTGATTTAAGCCCAATTTTTTGAGATATTTGCAAAAAATTGATTTAGGGAGACTAGAAAGTGACACAAAGAATGTAATACAAGTTGTGAAGAGATGGGAGGTTTAATATGTACCCCAACTTGACCAGTTATGATCATCTCCTGCTCTGTATTTTACCTATCTTCATTGTCTGGACAAAATATTTCTCAACTGCCCACCTTTGACAGCTTCACAGATTTTTCACTGCAGTCAATGACTTGCTGATGCGAAATGCGCGCAATCAACATAAAAATACTGCCGATTGCAAATTTGTCAAAATTTTGCGCACATTGAACAATTATGATGAGGATTGCGCGCACTCAGTAAAGTTAAGAAACTATATAAGATAGGGCTGGTATGCGCAAATGATAAGAAGAAGACCGGCGCTATGTTGATAAAGTCAAAGGAGGAGCAATAGAGCCGCCAGAAAAATTTGAAGGCATGTATTTATGGGCCCGCCAGGTAAAGAGGAAATGAGAGCCAGAAGAAACAGTTCACACATCTATACATTGAATACAGCGACAGGTAATTCATGTAACGCCAGTAAAAAAAAGAGAACGCTGTCAAAAAATTATGAAAGACGTAGAAAAAATTTCAACGCCAGGAAAAATGATGAGCGCCACAAACAATTGAACAAACGGCGCGAATATAATAATTCTACAATTTTAAGAAAATTAAAAAAAAAAACGGTAGTTTTGATAAAGTTAATGGGGAAAAATTGATCATTTTGATAAAATTGAAAAAAAAGTCAATAATCATTGGACCAGAAGTACTCGTTTCGCTTTTGTGGGTCTTCCACGTTTTTGCTTCTGGCCGAGTGGTACACACTTTGCAGCGTCGGGTGCTCGGACAATCAGGTGTAATAGCATGCCCAGTACATATTTGCATGTATTATACTTCATAAAAAATAGGCATGAACACAATGATGACCAACCAGCTCCTTTGTCAGGAACAGTGATGACCCAGGTATGGAAGTGCAACTTCCTGAACTCCTTGTTGCGTGAGAGTATTCTGCTTTGCCTATAAATAATAATTATTTTCTGAACTCCTCGAAGTTTTCCGCATTCCACTTCTTATCTAGGGCTTTCAGCGTCGCTGTTGATATTTCAGGTACCCCCCCCCCCGAGGCTTTTGTAAAATATTGTACACATCTGCGCCCTTGACGCTGCAATACTTTCCAATTTTCTAGCGCCCATTGGTATGCTTTTGTCCAGTGAGCGAGAGTGATAAGCGGTGCTTGACAAAATGCTTGATAGTTGGCCGATTCGGGATCTCTCACTGTGGACCACTTGAAAATAAGTTCTTCCAATTTACATAAGAACTGACCCACTAGGAGCCTCTCGCGTAACGTATGTTCACGCTTAATCCATGCATTGGTACCTTCAAGGTTGTTATTTGTTGACGGATAGCCGCAGGCAGCCCCCTCGAACGACGTACAGTTTTCCTCCAATCATTGAGCGTTGAAATATTGGACAAAATTTTGAACGGAATCGTTTCTCACTTCTTAAGAAATAGTTCAGCTGCTTTCCGGAATGTACGTAGGTCAGGACATGCTTGTAAGATACAAATATCGCTTTTTAAGCTGACTCGCGTACGTTCTTCATTTATAACTTTGAAATATGGTTCACAATTCTTCGAAATATAAGAGAAATATTGCTTGCAAACGTACATCCGGTTTACCAAAAACTCGTTCAAAAGCACATGTTATGGCTGCGTTGCCGTCACCGAGCATGATAGATGGTTGCCATCCTGGATTGCATTGCTTTACAGCTTCAAAGATGAATGCATAATCATCTATCGTCTCTCCAGTACACACCCCCAATGCGAATGGGTGAAATGTATTATTCTTGTCCGTGACTCCGACGATCACAATAGGGTAGCCTTGCCAGACCAGTTCAAACGTCCCATCGGTTTGAATCATGTTCGATTGAAGTACGCTATGCACTAACCTACAAGCTGTAGAAACGACAATTTTCAGGTCTTGTTCTGCTGGATCAGAGGATTCTGCCACAATATGGTGGCTCAAAACATACATGTTGTCTTTGTTTGACGGAACTTTTCGCGATTCACACCATGTACGAATTCCTGATGCGCAAACAGTCGCGGGCCCATACTTCTCCTTTCTCAAAAGAGAAAGTTCTTCAGAGTTGGCGTACTCCTGTACCTTCAACCATACTCTGTTTGCCAATTTTGGTTGTTTCAATTTTGGTGCATCTTCTTCGCTGTTGTACTCACTTCCACTCTCGTCAAAATCTTGTAACAATGTTGCTTCCATTGCGTCAAAAATTAACAAAACTTTCGCGGAATCACTTAGTAAAAATTTACCGACAATAATACACGAACTTGCAGCAATGACATAGAAACATAACTGAAATAACATATGATTCATAAACAGTACATGAAATCAAACCTGTTACATTCTGTCCAGATAAAATACGTTGTAATAGAAAAAATTTTCAACTTGTCCATACAAGAAAATACTGTGACGTTCTACCAGTCACTGAATATCTCTTGACGCCAATAATAAAGAACAATTACAAAAACCGAGCTTTATTACTGGTACCGCAAGTACAACACTTCTAAACACCATTAAACTGTAACACAATCGCGTTAAAGAACGAGAACACGTTAACTATCGCTTTTAAGATTACAACTGAATCGCTCTTTCGGGTTGCTGCCGGCTATTTATAGTCTCACCCTTAATTCCGGATTTCTCGAGATTTCTTCTAGAACGGCAAACAGGTTATGCAAGAGTCCTTACAATCAATCGAGCACGTTCTAGGTTGTTCAAGCGTATTCGGCGAAGTAGTTAAGCGATAAGTACGCTTCCTTGCGGCGTCTGCTATTATTAAAAGTTTAGCGGCATGTGCAAGCTTGGTGCTTGCGCCTTCGTAGCAGAACGCCACAATACTTGTCGTTTGTAATCACGATTCAAAAATGGTAAAGTTGGCGCTGGCGTTCCCACCAGTTACTCTTGTCTCGCGTAAACACTTTCTACCTGCTCATTCCCACGATGCTTAAACTATTTATTTTGGCGCGCTATTTAATATTTCCCAAATTTTAAATAGGTATCAAATATCGAATTTCCGTTAATTAGAAAAATTACCTAAATTGATGAAAACAAAAAATTAGTAAATTTTCATTATTTTTATGTAGTTTGAATTCTTGTATGTTTGATGTTTAAAATTCTCTTAGGATGCCAGTCAGATTGCTCCTCCTTCGCCTTTATCAACAGGGTGACAATCCTATTCTTATGACTTGCGCATACCTATCTTGTATAGTCCCTGAGTAAAGTGATTGTTGACAGCGCGCTTTTGACAAATGTCTGCCGACTGCGTGCAATCGGCGAGTGCACTTATTGGACTCAACAAACACCCCCCTCTCCCCGTGCCAACTCAAACTAATTACTTATTACTTTTATCGATTTTAGCGATCATTTGAAGATTCATATGAAAACACACGACAACCAGAAACCATTCCAATGTACTATCTGTAATCGAGGTTATAATACAGCTGCTGCACTAACATCTCACATGCAGAATCATAAAAGATTGAACAAGAATGTGGCTGATGAAATACCATCTGGACCCACTTTTAAATGTTTACAATGTAACAAGCTGTTTTTCAAGCCCAAAGATTTACAAGTAAGTATTGTGAGTCAATTCAACGAATTTTGTTGTGGAGTACCCTGTGTGTATGCAAAAGTTTTCAATGGGTACTCTTCTATTTCTAATCTATCTTATATGAAAACTGTTCTTAGAGCATTACTTCTTTTAAACATGACAAATGGTCTTCAATAATATCTCAAATTAAAGCGCGTATTGTCAAGAGTTTAAAATTTATAAACGCCATTTTAATGGAATTATATCATCAGCCACAAATAGCGCACACTACCAAAGGAAATAATTCTCAATCATAGAGAAGTGGTTTTGTATCCCAGCGATACCTGTCAATGTTTCAAGTCAGTTTCAATTTTTTGAGGTCTTGAAAATACTTATCATCGCATAAAGTAAATTTTGTATGTACAAATTGTACAAATTATTGAGGTATTTTTTCCGCTCTTGAAGTGAATTAGAAGTGGAACGGAGACAAATATGTAATTAAGGGATACAAGAATGTAAATCATTCACGTCGCAATTCATGTATGTACTACTACCAATATAAATTCAGCTAGGTATTAATTATTGACAAATTGCGAGATTAGGACCTAATTGATTCACGAGATGAATCAAAATAACGTGTGGAGAAAGAAACAAAAAAAATGTCTTCCTAAAAAGAATCTGGTTTTGAATTAGGACTACAAGAGTTTTTCAGACGGTATACAATTGAATGAACCTGTTTGAGAATGTGAATGAAAGTTGATAATCAGGTGCTGGCGCTGATACAAAAATTGATAGCCTAATATTTGGAAGAACATGAGACATATGAATTTTTACCGACTTTTCTAACTAGAAAAGTGAGGTAGGTATTACACCCATAGCAAGGTCAACAGGGGGAGGGGGCAATGAACTTTCTCGACGTTTTGGAGGTCCTAGGTGACAACTAGGATAAAAAAAATTTCCGGTTCCCTTATATATCATTTATATATATGTTACGCCCAATTCATGTAATTGCCCATTACGTGAAATGGGCAGTAAAATTGACAAATTCTGAAATGGGCAATGACTTCGCTCATTTCATGAATTAAGCAATTTTGCTGCCCATTTCACGTAATATGCAGAAATTGTCTGCTGAATTCATGAAATGGGAAATGAAAATTCTGCTCATTTCATGAAATGATCAACGAGATTAACCAATAAGAATGAAGGAATTATTTTTCATTATACTCGTCAGACACACAGTTGGAATGTCAAAATAAGAAAAACGGAACTCGGCTGTTGATGCATAGTAGTACATGAAAAGAATAGGTACGTTAATGTGATAAAATTTCATTCGGCTAACAAACGTAATCTTGAACTGGAAAAAGTTAGTCATAGGAGAGATGACGTGGAGTACTCCTAGATACCAGTTATTCGATTTTTGTTATCGCTAAAAACGATAGCAAAAATGCAGACAAAAAGGAACATCCACACAATCTCATTCATTCTCATAACTGAACCTGTTAAAGTATTTACTATAAATTATCTGACGGTTCATGCGTGCGGTTTCGTATTAATCTTTCATCGTTCAAGTTTCGAATTTTTTTTGTAAATTGACAATTTATTTCGTAAGCATGAGTCAGGAAGGTGTGTGGACAGTCGAAAGAGAACAAGAAGCGATGAGGATCTTGACCGAACGACTTAATGAGATAATCGTGACATTAATATTATTCTAATACTTACGACTCTAATATTTATACGTTGTACATACGTATTACCCGAGTAATAGGTACTTCAAATTATTACCTTCATTCTGATTGGTTAAAGTCACCTGCCTAATTCATGAAATGGGCAATTTTGAAGGGGTTTTCTGTTTAATTCATGAAATGAGCAAAGTCGTTGCCCATTTCATGAATTTGTCAATTTTGCTGCCCATTTCACGTAATGGGCAATTACATGAATTGGGCGTAACATATATATGTAGGTACCTATGTATAAGATTATTTTGTTCGCGGAACTCCTCCGAAACTACCTGATGGATTTTTTTGTAACTTGGCCATATTTTAGTAGGTATTATACATATTTTGTTAATACGTTTGAAAATGTTGAAGCGTGAGGGAAGGAATGAGGGGTTGACTGGTGGGTGATTGGTTGCTTCTTTGGTTTCGACAACGATTTTTTTAGTTTTTCGGGATCTCCTTGTAGCTGGATTCTCAGATGAAGAATCTTGAGATGGAGTTTGCATAGAAAATGGTGATATGATAGCGTGAATACAATTTATGAGTGCACGAGAGGAATAGCAGCTGGAGGTAGCTTTAAGAGATGCCGGGAATCGGAAGTGATGAAGAATTGAACCACTCAGCCTAATACATATACAGTTAACTAGACTAACACTAGGCTAAAGAATAATGTATAATTTATATTAATATTATTTCAGCTTGAATTACAGTTCCAAAATATTATATTAAAATTCTGTTTGGTATAAAACGAAGGGTTTCTTCAAATTAAATTCCCTTTTCTTACTTTTTAGTTCTGCTTGGAGCATTTTTTTTTTCTTTCTTTATCCATAATTTGAGTCGCGCTCAGGGAAACCATGTACTAAGTCGAAAAAAAAAAAATTCCGATTTTTGGTGAAATTTTCAGAAGAGGTCTTCTGCTTTCGGATAAAAAAAAAATCAGAATTTTTTTTTTCCGACTTAGTACATGGTTTCGCTGAGCGCGACTCATTTGTTTGATCTTTTTTTTTTTTCAAAAATATTTTATTCCAATGTGATGGACGGAGGAACCTAAAGGATTCTGCTTTTTGAGTGGAAAATTTGTTAAGTTGTTTCACCCGCACCACAAGTACCTGAATTGTTCGAGTACAATGAACGCAATGGTTTATTTTCTTATAAAATGCAAGCTTATAACAATGCTTTTGCCGAAACATGTATTAGTTCAGGAAATAAAGCTCTGAACAAAGAAAAAATTTGGGGCAAAGATTTCTCTGCGGGGCTATGTCCTATTGGGTTTTTGTATGTGTATCCCAAAAAGTTTTCCACCCCATAAGAAAAATGTCAAGACACCAAAATTCTTTCTCTTGAGATTTTCTATCAAACGGTACCCAATATAAGTATGTATAAATGGATAAACTGGGCCCGTGTAAATCGTTTTTTTTTTAGTAAGAAAATTTGAAAATCTTAGAAATTGATGATGCACTTTTAGGCCAATTGCGTGACGCTGGAATCGATCATCAGTTCCAGTGCCCCAGAGTTGAACCAAAGCTCATGTACGAGGTATGTCAAAAAAGTTCCCGGACGATTATTTGTATGCGCCAATTGGTAACACTGGCAAGGAAACCTAATTGAATCTTGTTTTGTTGTACTATCGACCATCAATATTCAAAATTTCACGTTGATTCATGGCATAGTTTGTCATAAATTAATTTTTTGGAGGAATGTTCTCGAGGGTCCATGCCGATTTCAGGCCAATTTTTTTGCGTAAAAAAGAGGTTGAGCAATATATTGTCATCAAATTCCTTGTAAAACCAGGAAAAGGAAATGCGAAATTAAAAAATATGTTATGTGCAGTGTTTGGAGAGTCCACCAAGAAGCGTGCAGCGTTGTACAACGTGTTCAGTCGTTTCAGGGTGGAGCAGAGTCGGTAACAGCTGTAGCCAAGGTTATTAGAATACTACGTGTACAGGTTGTCTCGTTCTTCTTCTTCTTACCAAGAGGACAGAGAACGCGCATGCAACATGTAACAAATACCGACAACGTACAAGCGCGCAGCCGCGACGTGATAACGAGAAATCTTCAGTACAATTATCACCGGATAACTCGGAAAAAAATGCTTTTAGCGTTAAATTGAAGAGGATATAATTTATTCTACATAAAATTTCCTTTCCAACGCGGGTCGTTTCAAAGAAATCCATTGAGCCGCTCTCGAGTTATCTTTTATTGAAAAATACAAATTTAACATACGTTCTTATGGAGCGGTAGTATTTTGTCCTCCCGGTAGTAAGAAGAAGAAGAACGAGACAACCTGTACACGTAGTATTCTAATAACCTTGAGCTGTAGCATTGGGATGTTAACCCAAGTTGCGTAAGTTGGTAACCGTGCTCGAACATGTGGGGGATAATTTTAACGTACCATGCTTCATGATGGGGAATTTGCAATTTTCAAATACGATTTAAATTATTACAATTCGTAATATCAAAAAATTATATCCTATAAATCGTTTAAACACTTCAAGAGAATCGATAACTGAAAGAAGTAATTTTAATAGTGAAGTATTGAGTCATCTACGACTAATTGAAAATCTCGTTTCTTATGGCCAAATACATTGAACGTAAAATCGTCACCCAGAAATTCAAGCGAGTGCGGCGAGAGAGGAAGGCGATTCTAGCGCTACCAAACATAGGTTAACATCCCAATATGCTGGTAAACCAGTTTATGCGTGCGCGATATCTGTCGTCAACAGTATGAAGCGGAAACTTGCTGGAAATCGTCGCGAGATGTTGCTAGTAGTATCAGCGGCCGTCACAAAAGTGTTTGACTATGTAATTGTGATTTTTGATGCATGAGTTTAACCATGAAGGTTTTTTGGCGTGCAAGACTATGGTAAGGCCTTCGGCATAAAAGGTTTTTTTTGCCCAAAATCAAACACCAGTGCTTAACCACCCCCTGTATTCGCCTGATTTGACTTGTAGGGACTTCTTCCCAACTTACCGACTATGAGATGTCATGGGATGGGAGTATTTGGGGCCTACAGACGGCATCAAGACGGAATCGGCACGGACCCCAAGGACATTCCTCCAAAAGATTAATTTATGACAAACTATGCCATGAATCAACGCGAAATTTTGAATATAGATGGTCGATTGTACAACAAAACAAGATTCAATTAGGTTTCCTTGACAGCGTTGCCAATTGACGCATATAAATAATCGTCCGGGAACTTTTTTGATATACCTCAACTTTTTTGATATACCTCGTATATATTATTTCTTAATAATTGTTATCACATATTGTTTTTGTATTCCTAATTCGCGTACATATTGTCGTAATCTTAATCACGTAGTTATTGAGACTAAGATAAGTCTACTTAAACAAAAGGATGGCGTTATATACCGTTACTGTACCGGTGAATTAAACGTTATATACCGGTACTGTACTTTATTCACCGTTTATACACTTTGTGTGTTGTGTTGTTGTAAGTCAATTAGTGTTACATAGAAGACACCACGTGGAGGTTAGCTTACTTGTCTTCCATCCACCCTAAGAAGGGTTTCGTCATAATTCACGAAAAATTCACAGTGCTCCACAGTCTGGACACTCCTCTACCTCATGGGGAGGCAGCAGCATTCTGTAGATATTATACCAGACTCGAATTCTTCAATCGCGGAGGCACAGACGGGGCAATGATGAATAGATCGGCGCTGTCGTTCCTTTGGACCTGGTACTGCCACAGTCGCCTGACGTTTCCTTCTCTGAAGACGCGCTCCTGACACTTCCCTATGAGGAGTACTCCTATTAAAAGAGCACAGCTGTCGTTGAGAACGTTTAGGGCGACCTCCTGCTTTCACTTTGGGACGGAATCTTAGATCATGAAACTTCCCTGCGACCTCAGAACCAACAACTACTTCATCATCACGTGGTTTAAGAAGAGGCTCCTCACGCGACTTCAATCTCTGTATGTTCAGATCGCGAGCTAGAAGATAGAAAACTAGATTTGTGTCAACTCGGCTTAAAAAAGTACAGTACCGGTATATAATCACTTTGTTTATTAATAAGGGTTCTTTTTCTTACAACCGTTATAGAATATTTCTTTTAGTGTAGTTTTTACTGCTTCTGTGTAAGCAAATAGGAGCAATATTAGAAAAAAAAAAAAAAAAAAAAACATTTTGCTGGAGCAAACGTTTCTTTGCTGAAAATGTTTCAGGATGTCGTCTTGAACAAAATACTAAAAATCCTGCGTTTTTCCCTCAGAGTTTTTTTTATGGGGGTTGAAACCCCCCAAAAATTAGTTTTTTGCCTATGTTGAAATTTTATTAGAAAATGTTTCAGACAAAAGTTGTTCCTCGTTGAATTTCTACCAAAAAACGTATTCGATTTTCAGCCTATACCAATTAGTGCCTTTGCAAAGACCATTCAAAAGAGTCCCAAAATCAATTTTTCTATATATCTCACAAAATTGAAATTTTATTAAAAAATGTTTCAAACAAAAGTTGTTCCTTGTTAAATTTCCTACCAAATAACGTATTCAATTTTCAACCTGAAACAATTATTGCCCCGGCAAAGCCTGCGAAGGCCGTTAAAATCATAGATATATAACAGAGAACCTAGATATTGCACTGGCCATCGTGTTTGATTACTTCGATCATACCTACATCCGAGGGCGACCGGCACGAGGACGCCGACCCGCGGTCCGTCCACGGTACAGTATTGCGCTATAGAACCACCACGAAGCTGCCCTAAATCAACACCATAAAACAAATAACGCATCTGAGGGCTGGCATAATCGTTTTAGAGTGGTGGTCGGCAAACACCATCCGGATCTTTAAGCAGCCCTCAACGAATTTCAGAAGGAGCAATGGATTTATCGAATCGTGTATAGCGGAGTTGAGTCTTGGAACGTACGTAAAAGTAGCACCTACGAGGAAGTGGTTAGAATTACAATCTCGCATTTAAGGCATCGCGACAAAGTACGATGAATACGCAGCCAATGATGAGATCATGGAGTATCTCCTGACTCTCGGTCATAATGTTGTTATTACATAAAATGTGGTCTCCAAAATTCTCGGTAAAATACAATGCATCCCGACTTCATAAATTAAGCATTCGGCCAATTGGCCTTCGGAAAAAATTCTTTCGGAAAATAATTATTCGGCTTTTTGTCCAGGCGGAAAAGTGGACTTCGACAATACGGCTTCGGCAAAGTGAACCCCAACCGCTGCTCCTATAAGACGTGTGTTAAATGCGGTGTACCCTGCACCGCTCCCGTGTGCTTTCACTACTCACAGAGTTTTTGGCGAGTCCAATATCTAGGTTCTCAAATATAAATCTGTGATTGCAAATACCTTTTTGCTTTCTTTCATTCTTTCGGGCCAGTTAGGACGCTGACGTCACAGTTGAAAGAGTCCTAAACTGACTAGTCTTGACACTTGTGTGTTTGCATATTTGTATTTAGCGTTTTGTTTTGTATTGTCGTCGACGTCAAGTTTTTCATTAAAAAAAAATTCCCTTATGTTGAGATACATACGTCAATATCATCAACATGTGCTTTTCCGTGTCTTTTAATTTTCCTTCAAACGGCTTTTTTTTCGAAGAAAATCAGAAGCCTCAATCTAGATAGGTTCGAGCCTCCCAAAAATTTCTAGGGCGCACTGGGGAGGTAACTGCGATGCTGAGAAGTGTTCAGCTTTTGTACGTTGCCTGGAGAGTGTATATTTCAAGAGAAAACTTTGAAAAACATCAATTTTCGTGATTTTCAAATTTTTTTACTACCTATAAAAAAAAGCGATTTACACGGACCCAAATTATCTGGATATGCTTATACTGGGTATCGTCTGATAGAGAATTTCGAGAACAATTTTGGTCTGCCAACATTTTTCTTAAAACAGCTTATTTTTCGAGTAAAATTGAAAAAACCTGAATTTGGAAAACGTTCCAGCCCCAAAAATTTTCTCGGCGCGATGAGAAAGTAAACTTTTTGGGGTACACTTATGGGGACTCTATAGGACATATTCCTGCAGAAAATTTTCGCCTCCAATTTTTTCCTCATTGATACTCTATTTTGAGTATATTACCTGTACACAGGATGCAATAATGAAATACAAAAAGGTAAATTTATGCCAACCTATGAGGCTCTTAACCTTGTGTGGGTTTCGTATTTTATTGAATCTCGCTCGCGGTCAAACAGTCACAGAAATAGTTATTTACCCCACAAGGGTTAGAAATGAACTTGTTTTCAATAAGTTAGACGAATCGCGAAATAGCCGTTTCTAACCGTGTTGCGTATGAGACTTTTTTTTATTTACAATCAAAAATTAGAAGACAAGGGTTCTTCTAGAGATCACAAATAGATGATAGCTTGTCAATATTCCCCAGGTGCGAAATAAAAACGAAAAAACTCCCTATGTGCAAAATGAAAACCACGTTCAATATGACTCATGTTTTACCACTATTATGAGGGCATAAGGGACTTTTTACTCATATTATTCATAAAATAGAAAATTCTCTTCTTTTTCTGAGTATTTAAGATGATTAAAATACGTTAAACACTTGACTAAATAATGACGAGAATCTCTAAGCCTCATGTAGAATATATTTCTCCACGATCGTGTCTTTGTGGTTAGAAGACATGACATCGCGAAATTCGGTCAGTTGTTGTGATGTAAGTTTCAATTCAGCTTTGAAGTCATTTGAGGACCAAAAATGGCTGCTGAGAACAGGCGTGCGCACAAATTGAACTAAAATGACCCCTAATTTATCTTGTTTTTGAAAGTTATTAGGAGTCCTCATAAAAGCATAACAATCAATGTGTTTATTTATACAGTTTGGAACAGAATCATTAGAATGATGTTCTATATATATATATTTTTTTTTTTCAGAACCATACGAGAGCTCATGAACCTAGGAACAGTGTACATGGGAACAAAGTTCGATCGAATACCATTTATTCACGTGTGATTCGTCTTGCCTGTACTTACTGCACAAAAAGTGACTTTTTGTCTTCAGAAGCATTGCAAATTCATGTGCAGTCGCTACATAGTAAGTTTCTTAAAGAAAAATATTAGGCTTTATGTTACTTCATTTATATATTATTTTTCAAGTTTTTGAGAGCGTGATTCAGAAAATAGGGCGTACCCCTATATCATATTCGGTACTCGTTTGCCTGATTCTTATTGTAATGGTACTTGCTTTACATTGATCCTATTAGTCCAGTCAATAAATAAGTTTTATTCTAACCAATTTGTGGACTAAATTTTTTTTTTTTTGTCATTAGATTGAGATGTGATGATGAACATATTAAAACTCTCGTCCCCTTTATTGCCTGTTTCAACCATAATTTGAAGAAATGTGCCTCCTTTTTCAGTTTTTCAATCATAATCATTTGAATATTTATTTGATAGAGAAACAAGGTCCCACACAAAAATATTCTTCATAAAATTCTCTACAAAAAAGTCTCTTCCATTTTTTCAAAAAAATCGATAGTTTTGCCACAATATTACCCTAAACGCAACGCTATTTAATAACGTAAATATGAAGAAGGCTGTGGTATTGCATTCAACGCGGTGACGCAGAGACGAGTTCTGTATACTGTACTGGTACAGTGTCAACGCTTGAGACAAAATTAGACAAAACTTCTATTCCATGCATCAAATTTGTATTCATTGATGAAATTTCAATCTGGCTTTTGAATGTTCAATTTTCAGCCAAATCCCGATGTTCTTCACAAATATACTGCTTGAATTCATTTGTGCAAGTATTGATATTTATATTTTTTATGCCCAACGCCTGTACTATCGAGTAACAAAAAGAGAATTCATAGACTTCGTGAAGAATTTATGGTCATCAATGAGAGAAGGTAATTTAATTGTAAAATTAAAATTTTATCAATGAATACAAATTTAATGCATTAAAGAACAGAATTTTTGTCCATTTTTGTCTCAAGCGTTGACACTGCATCCGTACAGCACACAAAACGAGTTTCGCCCACAGATGTCAAACCAATCGTCATTGACTTAAACTTTAGCTTTAAGCTTTCAGTTGATTCTTGCATCAACTTAAATTTACAGCCATTGTCAACCGTTCCCAATCGATTTAATAACGTTTGGCTTTTAGCATTGACAACACACGCACCAGACAAATACTCGCATTGTTAAAAAAGTTCTCACTTCCCTGGATACTACCACTAGAGTGTGCTGCGTGTTAAGATGTAGGTGTAAGAGAGAGGGAAAGATGTTACAACTCTTTTATAACTCTGCTGGTTAACACGCAGCACGCTCTCGTGGGAGTATCCAGCGAAATGAAAACTTTTTTAACAGTGGGAGTATTTGACTGGTACGTGTGTAGTCAATGATTTTAGCTTACCTTGAAAAGTAATAAATCGGCTCGGGAGCAATATGAACCGGCTCTGGAGTGGAATAAACGGGCTCTGGAGCGGAATAAACTGGATACAGGGGGTAAAAACAGGACTACAAGTTTAAGTCAACCACATTAGCTTTTGGCTGATTTGTGGCTTAAAGCCAATCATGAAAAAAATCATTAGCTGACTTAAAACTTGAAAATAACGGACAAAACAAACCTTAAGTCATGGTTGGCTTAAGCTTGACATCCCTGGCGTTACTAAGGAGCTTGAGAGCGGTGCGCAAGATCGTAAAGGAATCGAACATATTTCTCTTACAGCTTCTATATTTTTGTCCGTGATGCTGCGACAGGTCAAGGTCAACGAATTTAATTTACATTTCCTTGGCAATCAACGATATCGAAACGAAGACTGTATTTTTCTCAAATCATCAGTGCAATATACTGCATTTTTCTTATAATTACGAATATTTACCCGCGACATTTTGGTGCATTGACCGAAAACTTTGTTTCTTTTCCTATTATTCCACCCTTGCGCCCTAATACGATCATTTACAATGTCTGACGATCAACAAAGGCAGGAACCATTACTATCTGAAGCACGAATCGCGAAGAGCTTCTACAACAAGCATCCAATGCCGTAGTACCGATGGAGACCTCTACCGCCGTTGAGTCTGATCCACAACCTAATCAAGCCAATGAATCATCATCTACGATCGAACCGCCAAATTTAATGCAAGAACTATTCATGCAGTGTCGCAATTTGGTCGGGGATGTTCGAATGTCGACGGAAGTGATTGAAGAAGCTCTGCAAAATGACGAACAAGGAGTTCTTGAAGTCGAATTCGACACCTTTTGAAAACGAAAAAAGGAAATTCTTATTTCTCGTTAAAAAGCTAAAAGGTTGTATTGTGTCAGCTCTGAAGACATCAGCAAATCCAGTTTCCTCTACAAGCTCGACTAGTTTCGCTCGCAGATTGAAAATCACTAAAATCGAGATTCCCATCTTCCAAGGTTACCGCGAAGGATGGAACACTTTCAAACGTGTATATTCGACTTACGTACATAATAACGCGGATTTGACTAAATTTAAGAAATTTCAAATTCCATCGTCTAAAGTCCAAGAAGAGGCCGCTACAATCATCGAAGATATCCCTCTAGAGGAAGCTTATTACGACAAGAGGCATGGGAAATTCTGACGGAACACTACGACGATCCTTTGAAAAGAGTTTCTCGATTCCTCGATGGATTGTTTTCATTCGCAGGTGGAAAGGAGAAAAATCGTCACGTACTTTCGCGCCAATGATACGTCACTCAAGATATTATTTTCGCAGAATCCTAACATTGATCCACTGAGTCAGTTTTGTATTCATATGTTTCTCCAGAAGACAACGCAAGCAACGAGACTAGATTGGAAACGCGAAGTCGGAAAGAAAAAGGAATTCCCTTCCTTTGAGCAATTCATAAATTTTGTGGACGGCCGCTGCAACGCCTTTGAACGCGCCACTGGTAGTACAGGAGCGACAACCATCAAGAGCAAGGTCTTGTTGGGAGCTTCGTCTTCACCACCTTTCAAAAGAAGATGCTTTCACTGCAATGAAGAGCATTTCCTGCATTGTTGCCAGCGGTTCCTGAAATTGTCTCCAAACGATCGAAACTCATTTGTACAAAAACGACGTCTACGTCCGAAGTGTTTCAAAGGCATGAACAAGTGCAATCGTTTATGCCCATTCAATTGTAAAACCTGTCACAGGGCGCATAATACCTTGCTTCACGTCGATAACTTTATTCCATCAAATCAGAACAATTCACAAAGCATTACAACAAATAGTTTCAATACTGGTACCAATCGCTCAACAAATCATTGTATGTATTCAAAGGACGCTATTGATAATTCTGCAGAATCGATGAGGATTGAAAGTATATCTGATATACTCTCATTTACTGAAAGAGAAACTTCTGTAGTTCGTTGGGTAGGTAGTATAATAACGGACGAGGCATACGCACCACTTGCTACTGCACTTGTAAAAATATGAAGCACGACGGACGAATCGAATGCCCGAGCCTTACTCGATAATAGTAGCCAGCATAATTTCATTACAACTAAATTGGCCAAACAGTTGAAGGTATCATCATTTCCCGTTGTTCAGTGCATTTGGGGAATAGGAAATTCCATAGGGGTGATCAAACGAGGAACTACTTTGACGATAAAGTCTAACTATTCAAATTCCACTTTGCGGATAAACTGTTTGATAATAGACGAAATTGGAGACATTGTTCCTGATCAATATATCCCGACTGATCAATGGGAATTTCCTAATTGTCTTTCTTTAGCTAACCCACAGTTCAATATACCTTCTGGTATTGATTTACTTATTACTTGGGTTAAAAGTTTTCTGGAAAGTGTTAAAACCTACTTTTCGAGATTTAGGCAATTCTACGCCTCAATTGTTTGCGTCATAATTAGGTAACAATGAGGAAATTTTGAAAGATATTCCGAAAGACTCGAAAGAAAAAACTTTTGCACTATATACAGGAGATGAATTTGTCATTAAAACGTTAGGAATCTTTTTGTTTCCTAAAGAAGACATATTCAAATTTTTAGTGCGAAAAGAATTATTAAAGATATCGGAATTTACTAACCGAAATATTTTATCAGCCATTGGTAGAATCTTTGACCGACTTGGTTTTCTTGGTCCTATCACAATGACAGCCAAACTTCTTATGCAAGATATATGGAGCACTAGCACTGTTTCACATAACCAACAAAATGAGCAAAAGAAAAAACAGAAAGCTTCTTTAGGCTGGGATGAGACCGTTCCAGAAAAGATTAAAGAAAAGTGGTTAGCATTTGCTACTCAATTACCAAAGCTTTCTCACCTTTCTATTCCCAGACATGTACTTGGACTCGATAATCTAAAACGAATTGAACTCCATGGATATTGTGACTTGACACTTCTCTCAGGAGTTATGGAGGAGTTATACATATATGTTCGTTCTATTGTGGACAACGGAGTTCTTGTACGTTTACTTTGTTCAAAGGGAAAGGTAGCTCCACTTAATAGAAAAAACTTAACTTTACCAAAGTTAGAATTATGTGGAGCACTGAATGTATCCAAAAGGAAACTTGTGAAGATAATCAGTAAGGCCGTTGAGTGAACATGACCGAAGTAAGTGAGGGAGGGTAATGCAGGGTGGATAGGAAGGGGACACGAACGTGCAGAACATGAGTGAGGTGTATATGAGGTGTGATTCATGTAGATGTGTGTGTGTGTGCGCGCGTTTGTTTTTAGTACTTTGTGAGGTCTTCCATATGACTTGAACCATGTTGATGGGAGGACGGTCTTAGGTCGAGACCTCTGATCGTCAGAGGTAGCGCAATCGATTCTTCGCCGCAAAATACCCCGGGAGCGAGTTCGGAACCGTCGATCCAATTTATGGCCTCCCACCGCATATAAAGTAAGCAGAAAAAAATATACACCGAGTGTGTAATCTGGGTGTATAATCTCCATTTCGGACAAGTCATAACTTGCAGCATTTGGGAGGCCTTTGAATTTTCACCGACCATGGGAGGGCTCTACGCTGTTGCCAAATAGTATGACTTCGATATCACCGTTCTCCTTATATACTTTTCTCTGTATCAGCAAGCCGCGGGTAAGTAAATTCGCGCGTCTCTTTGTAAGTGCTCTAAATTGGTGTCGCGACGTTTGTAAACGAGATTAAGCATGGAAGATGAAGATGTAAAAGATAAGTTGCATAATTTCACCGTCATCTAGAACCTTTGGGAAAATATCTGGAATATTGGCCACGCGTATATAAACTTGGGAACCGATCGGATTAACGATCAGTATTATAATAGAATTTATTGTGATTATTGTACTCACGCATCTAGTGAGATTGCTTATGATGTTCATGTATTTGAATTGTATAGAAGTGTTGTGAATTTAACAAGGAGTCTATTTTATGGGGGGTAATTTCAAGAAAAATGACGGGCGCCGTTCGGCAAAACGTGGGACTTGGAAAAATTTCGACTTCCAAAAAACAGATTTGAAGATAGATTGTAATGTTTGGTCTTCAACGTTAGTAAGCTGCAATATACTATACTGCATATATGCGAGCAATGTTACATGGTTCCGTTTATGCATGACGTTGCCTATATGCAACCTACAAAAATCACATCACCCTAGAAGCGAGATCAGTACTTCTTATGGGCATGGTGTTGCACATTTCGGGGCCTCAGAGGGTTGTGGGAATTTTTTTGGTATTTTTCTCATGTTGTGGTGGTCCCATAGAACAATGAAAGATTTTTTTTTTTATTCCGAAAAAAAAATTCATTCATGCATCCAAGGGTTAACAAGGAGGAAGGACTCGCAAAATTCGAATTTTGTCCTGGGATTTTAAATTAGGTGAGGGGTAAAGAAAAGACACAAAACACGTCAACATTATTCTCTTAGTCATAAAAAGCTATCTGTAGTGGAAGGGAGGGCTAAAAAATTTTTCAAGTATCCTCTCCATCATATATATAGCTCGAAAGTCAAAATTTTTCCAAGTCCCTCTAGTCTCAGGTTAGGTCAGGCTAAATTGCCAGTTGTTGAACAACGGACATCCAACATTTTTAAACAAAATAATCCCCCCCTTCACAAAATAAGTCCCATATTTGCAAAGGAAGTCTTCCTTGTTGGAAGGTCTTTCTCGTTAAGAAGTCCTCCCAATTATAGATGTAGAGAGGAGAATACGTATCTTTTTCATAGGGAGGTCCTCTCGGTTATACACGTCAGAGAGGGGTGTATGTTTCTTTCTCGTTGAGAGGTCTTCCTCATTGGGAGGTCCTCTTGATTATACACGTAGAAAGGAGTGTATGTCCTGTTTTCGTAGAGAGGTCTTCTCGATTATACACGTGGAGAGGAGTGTATGTTTCTTTTTCGTTGGGAGGTCCTCTTCATTATACACATAGAGAAGAGGGTATGTGTCATTTCGATGGGAGGTCTTCCTCGTTGGGAGGTCCTCTCGATTATACATGTAAAAAAGAGGGTATGTGTGTTTTTCATTGGGAGGACTTTCTTTTTGGGAGGTCCTCTTGATTATACACATAGAGAGGAGTGTATGTGTCTTCCCTGTAGTCCTAGCGAGGTCTTCTTGATTATACATGTGGAGAGGAGTGTATGTGCCTTTTTTGTTGGGAGTTCTTTTGTGTTGGTAGGACACCTGGCGCGTCATTTGGAAGAATGTAAAGAACCTCTACATTCCTTAAATTAAGAAGTTTTCTTGACGCGTCATTCTCAATGTATATTCAAAGGGTGAAAAGTAAATACCTACCATGGCAAGGACGAGAGAATTTCAATTTCAGAAAAACTCACTCAGCCATTGGAGCACATAATAGGCCAACTTTGTGACTAACAATTTATTTTTTAAATAATCTCAGTCATTTTCAAATGTTTCTTATCCAAGTTATTCATTTTAGTATTTACCTGTTACTTATTCCTTTGCTCTTTAGTTCATTTTTTAAATGAAAAGTGAGAAAAGGAAAAGAAAGAGAACATAATAAGACGTAACATCAAGTGCAATAACAGCAACACGCACATAATCTCTGATCTTACTATGAATTTCCCAAGTCAAAGGTCTGTTTTGTGGATGGATGTGACTTTCCTGAGTCCTCTTCTTTGAGTGACCTCTAAATTCCTAATTAAGATTACATATTATGCTGTTATTTTCTTCATGTTCATATAGCTCATGACTGAAGCCAAGAATAAATTGTTTTACATTTCCTGATGATGATCAGATCTGTGCTTGAAATTTCTCAAATCCCTCCTTCACGAAAAAATCATTTTTCAAGTCTTTGAATTAGATTAAAATTATCCGGACGCGTACACCTTTTCAAGATGTGAATTCCCCGTTGAAAAAATGAATACTCATTAGAATTACATTTTTCTATGGCTCAATGATCTAATGCCGATTTATTGACATCCAGTTTGGCTGAAAGAAAAAGGATTTCGTTTCCGCCTTTTCTTTCAGATTGATTGATGAAAATTATTATTGAAGAAAAACTTACTTCACGTAAAAATAGTACCTATTGATGTATTACAATACATGTGGAAAAAGTGAGCGTTCACTCGACAAGGCAAAATTTCATGATCTCTGACAGAGAGGTAAGTTGTTAGTTGCGTCCCAAAAACACGTTTTCACATCAATTGCGGCCCGAGAGATTACTTAATTGCGTCCCGCGCAAAAAGTCATAATTGTTTGGGCTGTATGCTGGTTGCGTCCCGAGCTTTTTTGGACATGTTTGAGTTGCGGCCCACGGAAAAATCTTGAGATACATCAATTCCGTCCCGCGACTGGGGACCGTAATATGTATGAATTGAGTCCGAAAAATAGTCAACAATGGGACGCTACTGATGTAAAATTACGATGTACGAACGATTACATTTAAAAAGAATAAGTAGAGCTATACTCTATAGTACTGCGATACATGCCGCGATATTATCCCCGCACTGTCTCCGTTGACTTCGAAATAGGTATCCATGGTGCTGTACGTAATGTTTGGCCGGAAGCATCTCTATTTGGCTGTCACTTTCATCTTGGCCAGGCCTGGTACCGTAAGCTTCAACGTCTCGGCCTACAGTCTACTTACCAAGAACGTAATGCGGAAGGATCGTTTCTCAGGAATTTCTTCGGTCTCTGTTTCCTCCCGCCTTCAGATATTGAAGCATGCATTATGGACGATTTTGACTCGATTGCCCCAGACCTTCGATCGGTAGATGAATTTGTGGAGTACATTCTCCGCGAGTATGTAACTGACGGATGTTAGTTCCCACCTTCAATGGGGGCTGCATACGACGCACATCAAGTACGCACCACTAATGCTTGTGAAGCCTTCAATAGCAAACTGAACAGTATGTTTCATCATTCGCATCCCCATGTTTTCCTTCTCATCGAAGCCTTACTCAAAATACAAGATATGTCCTATTTGAAGATGCGAAGCCCTGCAGACGAAAGCGTAGCCCCGAAAGAAGTCGTTATCGAGGACTATTATGAAGAAACTGGACCGCGGCGAGATTGATAGATTTACTTTTGTACATGACGTAGCACGTAAATTGCAATCCCCAAAGCTGAAGTAAGTATAGGTACTAACATTTGAGACAAACGATAAATCATCTTGATTAAGTTAAAATTTTTTTTTTCTATTTTCTTATAATATGTATTACATATTATCGTGAACGCTTATCAACGTCAATTTATACCTTGTATATTAAGTTATGTGTCTTTTGCCTTCATCGCTTACACTCTCTTCCGATCGTGCGACGCTGTACAAATACGTACATACATACCTTTTTAGCGAATTTCGACTATCTACAGTAATATGTATTTTAAAACTTCGTAGGTACACGTTTGTTCAAAATATAGAAGCATCAACTGTCGTTTACTCTTTACTGTGAATATGTTAGTTGCGTCCCATATAATAAGTTGGGGGGGACGCAATTCATACAAATATTGGGACGCAACTCGAGCAACTGGAGGGCCGCAACTCAAACAACGGTAAGTTTTTAGTTGCGTCCCAAGAACACGTTTTCACATCAATTGCGGCCCGAGAGATTACTCAATTGCGTCCCGCGCAAAAAGTCATAGTTGTTTGAGTTGCGGCCGTTCTCGATAATATGTAATACATATTATAAGAAAATAGAAAAAAAAAATTTTAACTTAATCAAGATGATTTATCGTTTGTCTCAAATGTTAGTACCTATACTTACTTCAGCTTTGGGGATTGCAATTTACGTGCTACGTCATGTACAAAAGTAAATCTATCAATCTCGCCGCGGTCCAGTTTCTTCATAATAGTCCTCGATAACGACTTCTTTCGGGGCTACGCTTTCGTCTGCAGGGCTTCGCATCTTCAAATAGGACATATCTTGTATTTTGAGTAAGGCTTCGATGAGAAGGAAAACATGGGGATGCGAATGATGAAACATACTGTTCAGTTTGCTATTGAAGGCTTCACAAGCATTAGTGGTGCGTACTTGATGTGCGTCGTATGCAGCCCCCATTGAAGGTGGGAACTAACATCCGTCAGTTACATACTCGCGGAGAATGTACTCCACAAATTCATCTACCGATCGAAGGTCTGGGGCAATCGAGTCAAAATCGTCCATAATGCATGCTTCAATATCTGAAGGCGGGAGGAAACAGAGACCGAAGAAATTCCTGAGAAACGATCCTTCCGCATTACGTTCTTGGTAAGTAGACTGTAGGCCGAGACGTTGAAGCTTACGGTACCAGGCCTGGCCAAGATGAAAGTGACAGCCAAATAGAGATGCTTCCGGCCAAACATTACGTACAGCACCATGGATACCTATTTCGAAGTCAACGGAGACAGTGCGGGGATAATATCGCGGCATGTATCGCAGTACTATAGAGTATAGCTCTACTTATTCTTTTTAAATGTAATCGTTCGTACATCGTAATTTTACATCAGTAGCGTCCCATTGTTGACTATTTTTCGGACTCAATTCATACATATTACGGTCCCCAGTCGCGGGACGGAATTGATGTATCTCAAGATTTTTCCGTGGGCCGCAACTCAAACATGTCCAAAAAAGCTCGGGACGCAACCAGCATACAGCCACAGAGACAAGTAGAGTAATTTGCCAAGCTGGTAAACGTTCGCGATATCTGCATGTATTGTGAGTTTTTTTTACAAATAACAAAATTCAAATAATGTTGAACAAAACTATCAAATATATTTAAAAATTGCATTTTATGTTGTGCCAAATTTCAGTCATTGTGAAATTGATAACCAAGTCTCTAGACCGGGGTGTACAAATAAGCGAAGATTCTCTTTGCCACTTTTGATAGATTTTTCAACTTGTTCTTGAAGTAGATCAGGATTGGAGTTAGACACTCGCGTAACAAAAATTAAGTCGAGGTCAGAACTGAAGAAAATATCTTTAATGCAGTCAGACAAAATTTAGAAAGGGATATTTTTTGAAAAGACGAAAAGAATCAAATTAACGAAAATCACAGAACAAAATTTTGAAAATGCACAGAACGAAATGTTTTCACAGAGGCAAAATCAAACATTGGGATGTTAACCTATGTTTGGTAGCGCTAGAATCGCCTTCCTCTCTCGCCGCACTCGCTTGAATTTCTGGGTGACGATTTTACGTTCAATGTATTCGGCCATAAGAAACGAGATTTTCAATTAGTCGTAGATGACTCAATACTTCACCATTAGAATTACTTCTTTCAGTTATCGATTCTCTTGAAGTGTTTAAACGATTTATAGGATATAATTTTTTGATATTACGAATCGTAATAATTTAAATCGTATTTGAAAATTGTAAATTCCCCATCATGAAGCATGGTACGTTAAAATTATCCCCCACATGTTCGAGCACGGCTACCAACTTACGCAACTTGGGTTAACATCCCAATAGAATTTTAGAAAAGAATAGAAATTTTATTCAGTTTAGACGCGACGGTAATGTAACGACCGGTTTCGAACAGCGTCGCTGTTCATCATCGTCCTTCTAAATTTTGTCTGATCGCATTAATAGTAGATTACTTTACAGTGGCCTATTTAATTTTATACTGGTTCGGTAATTTCGTCAGTTGGAGCATGGCCACACTGCAGCGTGCTGCACGTCGTGTAAAGTCATGGCCGTCTCTAGTTACAGGCCGGAATATTCGAAACATGACAACGTTCCATGGGGCTAACATTTGTACAGTCTCTTATGGGAGAACATCAAAAAATACTATTTGACACACGTACGGTGAAGTTTTTGAGAAAAATGAAGAGAATGTGAGTTGAAGAACAAACGATTCTCGATTTTTTGAGCTAGGTCTCGTTAAGATTAATCAACTACGAAGCGAGTTATTCACGTTTAAAAAAAAAAAGTCAGACAGAGGGCGAAGCGCGGTACATGTACTGCACTTCGCCCTCTGCCCGACTTTTTTTTAAAAAAAGTGAATAACTCGCTTCGTAGTTGATCAATCTTAACGAGACCTAGCTCAAAAAATCGAGAATTGTTTACTCTTTAGATATAATCATAAACTTTTTCCCTTCGGAATTGAATACTATGCGCAAATCAACAATTAACGTGTTTTTCGAAGATTTTCCCATAAGAGCGTGTATAAAACTCGGCCCCCTATTTTTCGTCACCGCGACGTTGCCAGCTTTAATATTCCGGCCTGTAACTAGAGACGGCCATGGTAAAGTGCTTTATTTTTCAAGACAACAGCCAATCATAGCGACGTTACAGCGCCGCACCACTGTTTACTCGCGTGCAACGTAAAACACAACTTACATTCGCACAAACAGTGATGTTACAACATGCTTACCGAACCACTATACAATAAAAATATTTTTTCAGTTCTGACCTCCACTTAATTTTTGTTACGTGAGTGTCCAACTCCAATCCTGATCTACAATATGGAAACACGTACCTACGAAGATTCTCTCCTCTATATTGTTATTGAAGGAGAAGGTATGACTAAATAACTTATGAATAATTTGCATCTCACTTTCACGCAAAAACTATTCTAGAAAATGTGAATGAATTGCTGGAAAATGTTGCGGGACATGATAAATCAAAAAGTGAGAATAGAATTAATTTTATTGTACAACCGCACAGAATACAAAAAATAATAAAAAATAAAATAAAGGTTGGCGTTATTCGTAGGTAGCATACCTACGGCTAAAAACGTTATCCGTAGGTAGTAGTTGTATACCTACGGCTAAAACGTTATTCATAGGTAGTATCCTTACAGGTAAAACGTTATTTGTACTAACTTCTCGCAGAACCAACACTTGAAATAGCATTGGACGAATATCGGAGCCTGATCTAATCAACTTCTCCATCTCCTTCATGGTTGCCACGTATGAGTTGAATTGCTCAGTGCCATTGGGATGTTAACCCAAGTTGCGTAAGTTGGTAGCCGTACTCGAACATGTGGGGGATAATTTTAACGTACCATTCTTCATGATGGGGAATTTACAATTTTCAAATACGATTTAAATTATCACAATTCGTAATATCAAAAAATTATATCCTAAATCGTTTAAACACTTCAAAAGAATCGATAACTGAAAGAAGTAATTCTAATGGTGAAGTATTGAGTCATCTACGACTAATTGAAAATCTCGTTTCTTATGGCCGAATACACTGAACGTAAAATCGTCACCCAGAAATTCAAGCGAGTGCGGCGAGAGAGGAAGGCGATTCTAGCGCTACCAAACATAGGTTAACATCCCAATGACACGACACCAGGGTGGCTATGTTCATCATGACGGCTGAGATCAAATTGTAGGTACTTCTCGTGAGTATTCAAGGTTCTTGGCGCGCACGAGTCTACATCATTCAGAACTACATCATCCACAACATCAGCATCAAGGGAGGGTGTTGACTGGCTGGTAGAAGCATGAGTACTCTTGTAATACCGTGGATGGAATTGAGCCTCGGAAAACAGAACGAAGGGAGCCAGTGTCGTGTTCCCGCTTCAACAAGATATGTCGGCATGGTGCTTGGTGGTTGCAAGAAAATACATAGGTGCACTGCGTGGTTCGACAGTCATATGTGCAAGCCTCAGTTTTGTACATCTCGCGAGCGCCTCCATCTTCAATACTCATGTACTGCTTGCGTTCTTGCAGGGCCTTCAAGCTTTTGTGAAAGAGCACGTGCACCCACGCTCATTGAGCTTCAGAGACGCTGCGAGAAGTTACTACCTACAAGATAATTCCTGCTTCATACTTCAATACAAAAATATTTGTCACAAGACATGATAATATAGGGCACCAAGATAATTCGTGAGTCATTGTACTATACCTACGAATAACGTTTTAGCCGTAGGTAGTATACCTACGTATAATCACTTCCTAAAATAAAATAAACAAGTTCAGTCTAGATTTTCGTGTAGCTCGTAAGTGACTACCGTAAGTGACTACCGTATTCGCTCGAATAAAAGACGCTGCTGAATATAAGACGAACTCTGATTTTTGACCCTCAAAAAGTGGGGAAAAAAATGCGTCTTATATTCGAGCAAATATACCGTATTTAGTCAAAAGCGCTTGCGCTAATTTTTCATTTGTTTATTTTTATTTTAATTTTTATTATTTTTTATATTCTGTGCGGTTGTACAATAGAATTAAGTGTATCCTCACTTTTTTATCATTTCTTAGAAATAATAAAATTACATCTCGGTTAATGTGGACAGGAACAATACAATAATAAATGTGGTTTGGACAGAAATACTGGCAATAGTAAATTGTGAGCACTCTATGAATGACGTTTTTGGCTTACACCTTTGGTCAAATTTGTCACATTTAGTATTAAAATTAAAAGCAGATATTGCTTGTGTGAAATTCTGTTACTTCAAAAGAAAGAAAAAAAAAGATCTCGTATAAAGGAAGGATCGATAGGAATTTTGAACAGTTACAAGGAGAATAATAATCGTGACGTACTATAGAACTCATATATATGGAAGACTCCTTGACGATGTATGAACAAACGTCTTGCGCTCGTCTTGCGAGTTACTTATCGGTTCCCTTTGTCAATTACAGAAGCGGCAACGTTGCAACGAAAAGACCTCCTATAAACTGTAAAGTATGACAAAAGATGCAACTCAGTGTGTAAAATTGAGTCCTCCCTTCATCCTAAAGACATACACAGTAAACTCCGCTTATTGGAATCCCTCTTAGTAGAATAATCCGGATAATTGAATTGAATTCGGCTAGAACGGAACGGATTTATCCTTTACCATGTAAAATTTACCGCTCATTGTAATTATAAGCCCGTTTAATCGAATTGAGATTTCCACAAAAATCGAGTAAAACGTTGAAAGACAACCAACTAATGGCCGGAATTGAGAAAATAACGACCCAAAAATGACCAATCACGACCGAAATTGACCTAAACTGATAAAAAATAACCAAAAATAAGAAACATCAGCTTAACAAGTACCAAAACAAATGAAAAAAAAAAAAAAATTTAGGTAAAAAAGATTGATTACTACTTTTAGTTGAGGTAAATCAACATATTGTTTTGTAATCTCAATCATATTTTTATTTTATTTTATTTTATTTTTACGAGCACTAGAGCTGCACGAGGGCTATTGGTTTGATTCAATATATCGAGAAAAAAGTGTAGTTTTTTTTTACCATTTTCGCTTATAAGAATTGTTTGGTTAATTGAATTACATTGCTCTGGTCCCAACTCGAGTCCAATAAGCAGAGTTTACTCTGTGTGTGTGTGTGTGTGTGTGTGTGTGTGTGTGTGTGCAGGCCTATGTATGTTTTTTTTTTAGTTAGAATT
Organism: Aspidiotus rigidus; assembly: GCA_035079385.1. Lineage (NCBI taxonomy): Eukaryota > Metazoa > Arthropoda > Insecta > Hemiptera > Diaspididae > Aspidiotus > Aspidiotus rigidus. The sequence continues at coordinate 7,145,862 of JAVHKY010000052.1, forward strand.
ATTGTAATTATGATTACTGTTAAAGTATGTAAAGGTGGTGTCGGCAGTAATTGGTCCACGGACTGTTGTCGGCACCACCTCAAAAAATGAAATAATTTAAAATAAAAATAAAATAAATTCTGGCTGAATTGCTCAATAAGGTAGAAACAGATGGCTCAAAGTATCAAGATAGATCAAGTGCGTTTATGGTGCGATAGTGAAATTACACTTTGTAGGTTAGCTTCACTCCCTCAACGTTGGGAAACCTTTGTTGCTAACAGAGTGCAAAAAATACAAGAGTTGACTAAGAACAGCATTTGGGATCACGTCAGTTCAAAAGAAAACCCAGCAGATATTTTATCTCGAGGACTGACTCCTGATATACCTACTTCTAACAAAGGATGCTTCAACTTGGTTTGAAGGGCCTGAATATTTACACACTGATACTTCATTTCACGATCAAGTTGAATTTAAACATTCCAACAAGCAGAATGTATTAGTAATGCGTCGTTCTAGAAAGATTGTAGCCTGTTCACATACTCAGAAATTTGAAATTTTTAACGAATTTTCTGATTACCGTACACTAAATTAATACAAATGTCAGCATGGCGATGCGTCTTCTGTGGAACTTACATTGGTTTGGTCCACATTTAACCGGTTTTCTTAAACTATTTGAACTCGAATGGGCATTGAATCATCTCATAAAATTAGTTCAAAAGGAATGCTTCTCAGAAGAATTGAAAGCCCTAACAAATAGAGTCGACCTTAACAATAAAAGTACTCTACTCTGCTTATCACAATTTTTAGATACCCAAGGTATTATTAGAGTTGGTGGTAGACTGCAACAATCTGATTTGTCTTGGGAACAACATTTCCCGATTGTTCTACCAACTAATCACAATTTATCTAAGATGATAATTCGGTATGAACATGTTAGACACTTTCATGCAAGACCTCAACTTTTAAGAACAGTCTTAGGTAGAAAATTTTGGATTAGATGACAGAATGTAGCGATTCAATCGTGCTTACACAAATGTCACACTTGCTTACAATTGAAAGCTAATACTAGGACACAAATGGTGGGAGTACTGCCAAAGACTAGAGTTATACCTGGGCGAGCATTCCAAACTACCGGAGTTGATTACTTTGGTCCAGTCAAAATAAGAGAACTTAAAGCTTGTCGTAGGTAGTTGTTTCAACATTCTTTCAGCTTTTGTTGCAATTTTTGTTTGTTTCACAACAAAGGCTATTCATATCGAATTAGTTTCAAACCTTACTTCAGAAGATTTTATCGCTGCTTTTGATCGATTCATCAGTCACTGTGGTATCCCTGTTGGGATACATTCGGATCAAGGATCAACATTTATTGGAGCACAAACTATATTGAAGCAGCTAAAAGAATTCTTCTCAAATAATGGAGACAGAATATCGCGACATTTGTTGAATAAAGGATGTAATTTTAAATTTATTCCTTCTCTAACTCCTCATTTTGGTGGCCTTTGGGAGGCAGGAGTGAAACCAGTAAAGAACCCTTTGAAAGCACAGACTGGAAATATGCTGTTCACTTACAAGCAATATTCTACTTTCTTGGTTCAAATTGAAGCAATACTCAATTCTCGTCCCCTAATACTCGAATCAACTGATCCCAATGAACCGTCGGCTCTAACTCTAGGCCACTTTCCAATTGGTGGTCCCTACCACTGCTTTACCAAATCCTGATCTAACTGTAGTACCAGCTAATCGTTTAAAATATTGGGAACTGGTCAAACAACAATCTCAAAAATTCTGGAAGAAATGGAGCAGTGCATATTTAAAGACGCTTCAACAATGTGCGAAGTGGCGAGTTCAAAGGGACGGTTATAAAAAAGGCGATATTGTCATAGTTAAAAACGATGATTCTCCTCCTGCTCACTGGCCTCTCGGAATTATCACCGAGATTCACCCAGATCCTGATAACCTAGTTTGAGTAGTTACGGTTCGTATGAGAAGTGGAAGTAGTGAAACATTGAAAAATTCCAAAAATGATGTGATTCCAATGAAGGAATATAAGAAACATTTTAGTAAAATTGTATACTTACCTACTCAATAGAATTTTACTTAGGTTTCTTACTCAATAGAAATTTACTCAGGTTTCTAGCCTACCCAACCACAATTATACAAAATTCTACAAAATGTGTAATAATTATTTTCTCTTTATAAGTACACGTGGCTAATACTATATTTTTATTATCGATCAACCTATAAATATCTTAAAACCAAAATTTCTAGTTGAATTCATCAAATTAAGGCCAAATGTATGAATTTCGAAATTTCATTTGTACACCGCATAAATAAAATAGTGGTACCACGATCCGAATTTTTATATTGACTAAGGGCACTCTTGGTAAAAAGGCCAAGGAATAAAAACAACACGAAACTAAAATTCAAATATAGCAGGTGAGCATCAAATTGCTCTGCTTTATTAGTGCCAATAGAGTAAACAAGGTGGACTGTACAGAAGCGTGGTTGATCGACGAAATTCCTGCTAATTTCTAGCCATATAAGTTTTCTAATTGATATGGATCCTCCATCTCAAGGGGGGAGGATGTGCAAGATCGTAAAGGAATTGAACATATTTCTCTTACAGCTTCTACATTTTCAAACGTGATGCTGCGACAGGTCAAGGCCAACGAATTTAATTTATATTTCCTCGGAAATCAACGACGTCGAGATGAAGACTGTATTTTTTTCAAATCATCAGTGCAATATAAAACCTTACTGCATTTTTCTTATAATTATTTACCCGGGGCAAGCGGGTAAAATAGACACTCAGTCATTTTGTTAGGAAACTTACTTTTTAGCTGATGGCTTTTCTACTGACTGTATTTTTAGTAAACTAAAACTTGACGGCGTGGCTAGCGGCTCCGTAAGATTTCTTTATCGTTTGTAATTGACACCGAGCTACTAGCCGCGCCGTCGAGTATTTATTTTCCAAAAATAAAGTCCTTAGAGAAGCCATCATTTAAAAAGTAAGTTACAAACAAAATGGATATCCATTTTACCTGCTCTAGAGCTCCCTAGCGTTACCAAGGCGCTATATGATGTAGGTATAATGGACCGCCATCTTGATTGCAGAAAACGTAGACACGATGAAAATGTTGAATTTCAATAAATTCGTGATTTTCAATGAACGATAACTCGAGATCGGCTCCATAGATTTTTTTGATATTATCCTCATTAGAAAGGAAATTTTATGGACAACAAATTATCTTCTCTTTGATTTTTCTCTAGAAGCATTTTTTTCTGAGTTATCGATTAATAATTAAAACACGTTTTTCAGCCATTCTGCGTAACAAGTGTAGTTGTAAGTAGCCGCTATGTACGACTACCACTCATTACCCAGAATGGCTGAAAAACGTGTTTTAATTATTAATCGATAACTCCGAAAAAAATGCTTTTAGAGAAAAATCGAAGAGAAGATAATTTGTTGTCCGTGAAATTTCCTTTCCAACGAGGGTAATATCAAAAAAATCTATGGAGCCGATCTCCAGTTATCGTTCATTGAAAATCACGAATTCATTGAAATTCAATATCGGCTCTTATGGGAGTTTTCGTTGTGTCTACGTTTTCTGCAATCAAGATGGCGGTCCATTATACCTACATCATATAGCGCCTTAGTGTTACTGCTTAGAGTGCAATACCACAACCTTTTTGTACTTGAGTTATTAATTTAAATAGCGTTGCGTTTAGAATGATATTATAGCAAAACTATCAATTTTTTTGAAAAAATCGATGAGACATGTTTTGTAGAGAATTTCATGAAGAATAATTTTGTATGAAACATTTTTCTCTATTTAATAAATAGTCAAATGCTTGTGATTGAAAAATTGAAAAAGGGGGCACATATCTTCAAATTGTGATTGAAGTAGGCAACAAATATGTTCATCACCTTATCTAAAACTAAATCTGATGATAAACAAAGAAAAACTTAGTCCACAAATTAGTTATATGAGCTATAATGACTGGACTATACGGCAGGGTAAATGCAGAAATACAACATCTATTCTTCTTTTGTAAGATCAATATAAAGCAATACCATCATGATACAAATTAGGCAAACAAAAATGCAATTTGACACAAAGAAAGGCCCTATTGAAGAACGCAAAATTCAACATTTTGTTATTATCATTATCCTTATAAAGTCCTTAACCCTATTATTATCATCAATATCAATGAAAATGAGGTAAATCATAAATGGAAAATGTATGAAGTAAGACTAGCGCGCCACCACTTTACATTATACAAATTGTAATACACTATTTTATAATGAACTTTACTTATAGACCATAATGAAGAGTTTTCCGTCTTCTGCAGATTGAAATATTGTATTGTAAATTCTCTTATCATTTTATTTGTTGAAGCACATTATTTGTTATAAAGATCGCATGTATAAAATAATAAACAAAAATTAGGCAGAGTGACCACAGAAATATTATTAGTGGTGACATATAGATTTTTTCGAGGGTGGGGCCAAAAATAATCCTGAAAAAATTGTAATGATGCAAAAGAAAATCACATAATTATCATAAAATTCATTAGTATACATTATACAAGATAATTCTTATTGACACAAAATATACTTATCTGAGACAGTATGATAGCAAGCATCCCTAACTTATCCACATCCTTGAGATTTTTCAGAGGGCGCATACCTTCTTGACCTTTTATTGCTCCAACCTTGCTAATAGTGTCACAATGCTTACTTCATCCCGGGCTCAAAGTTAGTCAATTAGATGGTTTAATTAATTGGTGGGAGAATGTTTGAAACCATGAAAAATTTTTCCGTTTAGAACTATTGATAATAATTATTAGAACCGCCAGTTTTTGGTCCATTAAAAATTGCTGGAGGAGCGGATTGTTTTTTGGATGAGACCACTTTGCGATCTGTCTCTTATAAATTTGACCAGATCTAATCCCTCACTCACACAAAAATTTATCAATTCACTACTCACGCTTGTGTATACAAAAATAACATTTTCAATTACGCTTTTTCATTTATTGTGAAAATATTCACCGGAGATTGGACATGATACAAGTGCGTGGTTGTCTAAATGGCAAGTTGAACCGATAGAATAAGGTAAACAAAGAGGAGTAATTGTAGCCTTAGTCTTCAAGAACGTCTTGATGACGAGAATGTCATGTGGAACATCAAAGGAAATGAAACAATAAGAGAGATAATTTAACAAATTATAAAAATTAAATAATTTATTCATTCAATAACAATGGAAAATGTTCTGTCCTTTCCAGAATCTCGTGACAGAAGTGATTCACAATGCGAGCTTTTTTCTAAGGCAGCTTCACATTTGGAAAATTTTCCAATTTCTCCTTTACCATCAACATCACCATTCAATACAACCAGCATACCATCGTCTTATTACTGTGAACATTGTGTTACATATTTTGCATCTCATGACGCCCTGCTAAAGCATGTGTCTACAACACACAGTAGAACATTTGGCGACGATATTAGTTTTCCAGAAGACACTGAAGACAGATCATCATCTTTACATTGTCTGCACTGCGCTGTACGCTTCCACTCCCCTTCCTCCCTCACTGAACATTATTTGATCTTTCACGGATACTCGGCTCAGTTGTTTGGTCTAAAACCACTTGAACAAATAAGGCCGTTTGACTTGACCACTACTCACAAAATTATGCCGATAAATCGTTCTATATTGAATGAGTCGGAGATACCGCTCCTCTCTAAGAAGGAAAGTTATGTAAGTAATAACCAAGAGTTCGACAATTACTCAATTACAGTAAACTCCGCTTATTGGAATCGAGTTGGGACCAGAGCAATTAATTCAATTAACCGAACAATTCTTATAAGCGAAAATGGTAAAAAAAAACTACACTTTTTTCTCGATATATTGAATCAAACCAATAGCCCTCGTGCAGCTCTAGTGCTCCTAAAAATAAAATATATAAAAAAAAAAAAAAATGATTGAGATTACAAAACAATAATGTTGATTTAGGCTACCTCAACTAAAAGTAGTAATCAATCTTTTTTACCTAAATTTTTTTTTTTTTTTCATTTGTTTTTGGTACTTGTTAAGCTGATGTTTCTTATTTTTGGTTATTTTTTATCAGTTTAGGTCAATTTCGGTCGTGATTGGTCATTTTTGGGTCGTTATTTTCTCAATTCCGGTCATTAGTTGGTTGTCTTTCAACGTTTTACTCGATTTTTGTGGAAATCTCAATTCGATTAAACAGGCTTATAATTACAATGAGCGGTAAATTTTACATGGTAAAGGATAAATCCGTTCCGTTCTAGCCGAATTCAATTCAGTTATCCGGATTATTCTACTAAGAGGGATTCCAATAAGCGGAGTTTACTGTATTTGTATCGTGCAATATTTCTTGATTATAAATTTATATTTATTTTTAAATTGCAGATCCTTCAAGATAGCCATATAATGCCCTTAATATGTAACTGTGTTCAATGTTCAACTGCATTTAATGATTTCAAATCATTCCACGCTCATGTCAAATTGCATATTGATGAAAAGTTGAAATGGTTAGAAGGCACTACTTCTACCGCATTTAAAAATCCTGTTGAACTAATTTGTCCGCTCTGCCAGCATGTATTCTCATCTTTCAAAGAAATTAGTCAACACTTGCTGGCCCATTTCCTCCTCTGTAGTACAACATATAGTTGCGAAAGATGTCACCAGTCATTCAAGAAAACAGAGGAACTACAAAAACATCTGATGGACATTCACTGTGGCCATTTATACAGCTGCTCAATTTGCAATGAAGTGTTCGACTCCAAAGTTACTATTCAGGTACTTTTATAGAGAATGCAGTTCAAAACTCAATAATATTGCAAATTAATTTTTGTCTTTTACACTCTTTTAGGTTCACTTTTCATCAAGACACAATAATGAAGCTAAAGTATATCGATGCTCTGGATGTCCGAGTTCACGTAATACTTTCTATTCAGAGATTGAATTTGCTGCCCATGTCAATACAATGCATATAACTAATTCAGTTGCATTGGCCATCACCCCCTCCACTAAAGTCAGTTGTCAATGCGTGATTTATAGTGACAAAGTTTCTGAGAAATAAATGTTATATGAATGATTTTATAGACACCTTGGCTAATTCTGTAGTTGTCCTGAGATCTTATTGAATAATCCATACTGGTAAATTTTTATATGAGCGTATACATGACAATTTTTTTCCCGGATCCTTTATCCCAGTTTTCCAGAGACCAATAAATAAGAACCAGACCAGACGTCTGACGTCGCTTATAACAGAAATAGTCCTCAAGAATCCACCTTTCATAATCCAATAAAACCATGTCTGAAAATTACTTAATCTGACGTGTCTGTAAAAGGATATATTACATTATTACAGCTTGTGGCTTCGAGGACTCTCTTTCTCTCTTTCTTTCAAAATAAAAGATAGGTACTTAACCAGAAGAAAATAGAAACAGCCCGACGCGGATGTTTTCTAAGCAGGTAACCAGGTGACGCGTGCTACGAGGACAGATGTAAAAGAGCACCAGCTGGTATCGACATTAATTTCTTTCGCATTTCATTGGCTTTGGAAAAAATTGACCCTACGATGATAGGATCGTCGACAGCTAAGAAAATGATGTGGAAATCTCAAAATATACATATATTTCCCAGAAACACCTGTTTCGGACAAAATCGTAATGATCACATCTGCGCTCAATCAATTCGTAATCTACCATGCGTAAATTTTACAAGCACGAGTGAAGCGCATTCACTCATTTGTTAGGCTTTGCAGGAACTAACTGTCCATGAAACTATTGCGGTGAGCATGAACGAAAATAATACTGTATTCGCGAGATTTTCAAAATTAACTATAGATAGACAGACAAACGCCTTTCTTTCCGGGCAAGAAGAAAAGAAATTCACACTTCGTTATTTTTTTACTACTTTTGGATTTCTAATAACACCGTCCCAAAGCTAAACTTGGTTCATTTGTCCACGTTATTACATTTTCTAACTACGTGCGCTACTATCGATCATCAGAAGTAAAATCTCCCGTTATCTTTAAGAAATAGGTGTTTGTGCGCATAGTTCACTATTCCATCCGCAGAGCATTGACATGATACAGCGGGGTATGCGATTCACGAAATGATCACGAGAAAAACTTTATTTTATATTGATATCTAACGACAATTTCAGTACTCGACGGTAATAGAGAATAGCTTTCGTACCTATATCTAGCTCTGCTTTACATTGCTTTCGCATTATGCTGAACATTTAGGAAATATTAAACGTGAGTTTTGCTTGTCGATGAACTCCAAAACAGTATAGAGTTAGTATAACATACAATATTCTCAAAATGTTCCGGCGGAGCCAATTAGGATCATTTTTATCAGCTACCAGTTTAAGGCGCTAGAGGTATTCTCAAGAATGTAAACAAACACGTGATGTGGTGGTAAATTTTAGTGAATTACCACCACATCACGTGTTTGCTTACATTCTTGAGAATACCTCTAGCGCCTTAACCAGTTCAGACGAAATAATTTTCGATATTGGCTCAGCAAAGACATCAACCAGCAGCTCCTTCAGTATGGCTTATTATCAGTATAGTGTATCACCAAGTTGAGTAACTCGCGCAGTTTCATGTTGTTGCCACGGAACATGAATGTTGAGCGCTGGCGTAGCATTGCTCACGAGTTTTTTGGAAATAGCTGGCTGACAATGGAGAAAACGTATTTTTCAAATTTTAATTTCTAGAATTCAATGAACCGTTTATATTCATGTATGGCTTAAAAAAAAGCTAGAAGCCTCGTCTTTAATATTCAAAAGAAAAAATAGGTAGGTGTCGATCGATTTTTGGAGATAACACGCAGTTTCTAAACATACTTTTTACGTGTATGTCTCCCATAAGAGCATAAGCAATGCGACGCTGCGCGCCTATAGTGATAAATTTCGTTACATTTTTTTGTATTCATTGCGTATATAGGAAGATGCACAACTTGTTGGTGTAGAGCTAAAAAAAAGTAAATTTTTCCGCTCCATGAAAAGTCATTGAATCAAGTTTATTTATATATATATATATATATCGATTTTATACTAGGCCAAAAGTTCTTCCCCATTCTCAGTCTAGTATACATATTTCAAGTTGATTAGCTTTCAAGGACTCACTCGACCTGCTCGTTTGCCCTCGTTTGCAGTGTAATAAGTCAACTTTTTGGACCAAGTCAAGGATACCTCCGCTCGGACTCGCAGATTTCTAAGAAACAGTTGGAAAGCTGGTAAAGACATTAAAAAAAGGAAACCCATTCCTAAAATTTGCAAATTTTTGATAGCGGATAAAGGCACAGTAGAGACATCAACCAGTTTAAACATCAAGTTTGTGACGTTCAAAAGTAGCACATCTAATTCCCTGCCATAAGATAGATGTATAATGTTTTCATATAACATCAGCAAAATGGCGATGTATCTATGTGGATAGAGGGAGTAACGGGTTGAGGACAGCGGGAGAAGGAACGTTTCCCCGTTGCCTACATAAATGCATTGCCATTTTGCAGATGTTCTGTAAAATACACTATAAAGCGAGGACCATTACAATATGAATCAGGCAAACAAGTACGCAATATAATATAGGAGAAGAGCCTTATTTGGGCCGTATATTTGTCAGAGCGCGCCCCCATCATGCTCAAGTAATAAGAAGCACATGGTTAAGCTACACTTGAATTTTTTCCAGTTAGCTTTGCATTTATGAAGTTATATTTCCGATTTATTGCTGTTTTCAGAGCGTTCCAGCAACTGGAGAATTTTTTGACTATTTTTTTTGAACTCGGCGGACGTCTTTACATAAAAGATTGACCTAATTGATGAACGAAATACAAAAAATAACGGTTCTTTAGTTTGAAAAAGGTATTTTCTTGATTTTTTTATTCCAGAACATTCCAGCGACTGGAGAATTTTTTGACAATTTTTTTGGGTCGGATATACAGTATACTAGACCTCCCCTCGCACCCTAATTCCGAAATTTGCGTCCGTACGTCCATCTGGCCTCTCCTTGTGTACTACCTTTATTACACTAGACCTATACACATACAGGCCTGTACTAACTAGGCTTCTATAGTTTTTAGCCTTCATTACACTAGGCCTAATATATAGTATACTAGGTCTACACCCTTACGTGCAATGACAATACATATAAGTTAAGGCGAAATGACGGCTTCCTTAACAAAAGTACACGAGGAACACAGGGAACCTGTTTTATGAGTCAAATTGGTTTTGACACTGAGAATTCAATCAAGCCTAGACTTAGTATAAAAATAGTATGAAGGAGGCTTAGACCTACTGTAAACCTAGTATAAAACAGGACGTCATCAGTGCATTGGACCTATTTTAGGGACTTTCTTTGCTTTGATTCCCACCCTGATTTTGAAATTTGCGTGCGTCCGAGCAAATGACCTTGGGGAAAACTCCCGCTTTTTTGACGAAAAATTGAACGAAACCAATCTGACCTCGTTTGATAGCCTAAAATATGGAGTGACTTGCATTAGATATCGTTTCATTCAGAAAACTCTCATTAAAGGGTGAGTTTAAGCATTTCCACAGTCATGTATCTGAAAACAAAATAACTTTGATGAAATGATAATTAGGTACCTATTTTCTTTTTAAAAATGAGCATAGGAAAGAAAGGAATTTTTGCTGATGTTCAGAAAATAAAAGATCTTGTTTTATGTTCCCTTTTGGTAGCCTATTGTCTTCTCTTGCTTCTGCCGAAACATCACCTAATGGAGCAAATTATGTGGTGCCATCCTTTTTTCAGGAAAGTGAGAAATAAAAAAAAATGAAAAATTATATGTCTTTTCATATATTTGCTGCATTTTGAAAAAGTGTGAGTAAATATTCACTCACACTACAAGGGTAAAAATCAGCTGAAGTATTAGTAGACTATAACAATTATACTGGTATCATGTTCACCTTCTCGCCATTTTGCACTTACTAACACCAGCATAAACACATTTACTCACACTACAAGAGCAAAAAACCACCTACAGTATTAGGAAAGTATAACAGTCATGCTGGTATCATGTTCATATTCCTTCCATGCCCCGCCATTTTGTATTTACTAATACAAACACACTGTGTTCAAACCTAATGTGTTCAAAATACCGTCTGATTTTGTAGTATTATGAGGCAACCATCAACACAACATGCTGGCTGGCATGATATGCAAACATACCCTGCCATCTTGTATTTACTTACCACAATAAGATATGGCTTTCTACAGCCTACAGCAGCCATGGGCAAAGTGGGTTTTGCGATCGACCGGTGAAGCAATTTCCAGTCGATCGCGACACAATTCCAAAATAAGGCGAAAAACATAAAATTTCAAACATAATTTGATTGAAAAAAAAAAACATACGGTAATTTAATCAAACGTGACTATAATGTTGATTTTTCTAAAGTCTTCATCATATGTTACAAATTACCTACAATTCGATGACTCGATTCAGTGACAGCAATTCCTGTTCCTACCGGATCGGTGTTTGCAGCAGCATGATTTTTATTTTAATCCTCACTCTTTTTCTCTTCCAAGGCATTCAATTATCAGTGCAACATACAGTAGAAGAGACTGGCATAAGTAGGTAGTGTAGTGCTGTGTAATATCATTCGACTTTATCTGTTTTATTTGTTTGATTTGGCAAAATGAGTTCTGTTCATTTGAAGAAAAAGCAAAAGACTTACCATTTTCCTAATGAATGGGAAGAACAATATTTATTTACGATGGTGAAAGATAAGGGTGTTTGTCTTCTGTGTGATTTTAGTGTAGCAATACCGAAGAAAGGGAATATTGAAAGGCATTTCCGCAGCATTCACAATAAGTTCTCAGAAAAGTTTCCTCCTGATAGTAATGTGCGAAAAACAAAAGTTCAAGATCTCAAATCAGTATTACATAATCAACAGCTTATTTTCAAGAGAGGCAATAGCACGGCAGAAGCAGCAGCCTTAGCATCATTTAAAGTTGCCGAAGTGCTACTAAAACATAAGAAGCCATTTGAAGATGGAGAAATGGTGAAAGAATTGCTCTCAGGTGTTGGCGAAATTCTTTTCCAGAATTTGAAGAATAAAGCAGAAGTATTGGCTCTCATTAATAGTGTCTCTTTTTCTCGCCGAACAATCACTCGAAGAATTGAACAAATCAGTACTACTTTAGAGGAAGCATTGAGAGCTGATATTCAGAAATGTGTTAATTTGTCTCTGCAGTTTGATGAGTCTACCGATATCAGTGACACTGCTCAGCTATGTGTTTTTGTACGACTTGTTTTCAAAGACATGACATTTCAAGAAGAGTTACTGACTGTACTTCCTCTGAAGGCGCAAACAAGAGGTGAAGATATCTACTCCGCTTTCAAAAATTTTGTAACCAAAAATGATTTTCCGCTCTATAAATTAGTTTCCATTACAACAGATGGTGCTCCAGCAATGCGAGGACGTAAGGTTGGCTTCATCTCTTTGTGCAAAAACGACGATGACTTTCCTACATTTTTATCATACCATTGCATAATTCACCAAGAGGTGTTGTGCTCAAAAGTTTTAGATGCTCCCGAGGTGATGGATTTGGCCTTTAAAATTGTCAACTCGATCCGTTCAAAGAGTAGCCTTCAAAGGCGTAAGTTTCAAGCCTTGCTAGAAGCAGGGGGAGCAGAGTATGGTGACTTGCTGCTGCATACTGACGTGCGCTGGCTCAGCCGAGCTAATTTCTTATTCCGCTTCAGAGCTCTACTTCCTCAAATTCGTGAATTTCTGGCCCTTCAGGGAAGGCAACACGACGAGCTCACAGATCAACAATGGTTATTGAAGTTGGTCTTTCTCTGTGACATTACGCAAAAGTTGAATGAATTGAAACTTACATTACAAGGGAAGGATAAATGCTTAGTACAGGCGATGAGTGCAGTAACAGACTTCAAAAGCAAGCTCAAAATGTTTGCCTCACAACTAAAAGAAGGGGTCCTCAAGCATTTTCAATGTTTGAAGGAGGAATCAGATAGTTTGAAATTGCATCGTGCATGTACTTTCGCGACGTTTGCGAAGCAAGTAGAAGCGTTGCATACTGAATTCTCATGTCGGTTCTTAGAATTTCAAGAACTAGAAAATATAATTAGTTTCATGGTATTTCCATTCAGAAGTATGGAGTCAAACAAGGTCACATCCCTTGCTTCCGAAATATCTAATTTGATTCATGCTCAGAGTGAAATAATCAGTATTTCCTGTGATGTTTATTTGAAGGCCAGAGCATCAGCGAGTAGCAACGTTTCTTCAGATTTTTGGTCCTTACTTGCAGAAGAATCATATCCGAACCTTCGTACGCTCGCATACCAATTGACTGCTTTTTTCCCTTCAACATATTTGTGTGAAGCAACTTTCTCCTCTATGAATGTAATTAAAAATAAGTACCGCAATAGACTCACAGATCAACATACTACTGATTGTTTGCGTGTGGCTGTATCGTCGTACAAACTGTCTGATGAGTCTATTTTACAATCAATATCTCAATTTCATACTTCTCATTGATTGATTAATTTACCTTACCAATTATATTTTTTCTCATTTGTCTGATGGTCGATCGCGACAATTTTTTCAACTACCCAGGTGATCGCGTGAAGAAAAGTTTGCCCACCCCTGGCCTACAGTAATAGAGTCTACTACTAACTAATATTACAAGCGGTGTGGGTTGCCTGAGGGAATCAGAAGGGCTGATGATTGAGTCTGAACGTGATACCAGCATAACTGTTATACACTCCTTATACTTCAGCTGATTTTTGCTCTTGTAGTGTGAGTGAATATTTACTCACATTTCCTCATAATACAGCAAATATATGAAAAGACATATCTATTATATCTCTCCATATATTTGTTCCAAATAAATAAAGTTGAATGCAGCAAATGTATAATAATATAGATTATGTCTTGTCATATATTAGCTGTATTATGAAGTAGTGTGAGTGAATATTTACTCAGAGAATATAAAAACCATTTATTCCCCGCTATTTTGTATTTACCAACAAAAACACAGGTTCAAACTTAATATGTGGTTAAAAAGTGTCAAAGGTTAAAATAAAATTGGGCGGGACATGTGGCACAAACGAAGGACATTAGATGGACCTAGAAACTGATATTCTGACAACTATATTAAAAAAAGGAAAAGAGACAGGCAAAAGTCCAGATGGAGGTATGACTTTCTGAGAAATAGACTATTTCACGGGTGTTGCACCGCAGAATAGAGTACCCCACCGGGAAAAGTTTTTGCCATCTGATAGCCTGAATTTTACCAATTAGCTGTCATTACCATAAGGTGCATGTTGATGGGATTGTCAGATGTTGCACTTTTTGTCATTGGTCTGTCAATCAGATTTTACAAAAGCTTGACATGACCCATTTAAAAGTATTGGCTACATATGTGTTGTATATTCAATAGAGAGTAAATGTAATCTGTAGATAATCGTTATCAGTCAGTAGTAAATAAAGCGCTTGTATGTATAGACGTGCTTAATTCATAACAGTGGCGACGAGGATAAAAAGAAAAAAAAAATAGACGAGTTATTGCGTCGTAAAGTTGAAAATTTGAATCTTTTTGATTAAAATAAATTCAAGTGATTGTAATTAGAAAAAAAAAAGTAATAAATTTCGATTATGTTGTGATCGATGAAGAGTAAAATGTTCGTTACCTCGGGACTAAGAAAGAGACTGCCAGTTTGTGCATGCCGTGTTTGATAAAGTACGTAAATTTTGTCATTTGTTTAATAATGGATGAAGCAACAAAGAGAGAAATCAAGTCCTCGATGACTCAATCGTTCAAGGAAATAGCAGGGATGCTAGCGTCGGAAATGAGTAAACCTTTAAAGGAAATCGTGGAAGCTGTTGGTGTGAAACCTGACAAAGTGCCTATAAATGTCAATGGTGAAAAAAAATTCAAATTCGAGCAGTTTAATTTGGAGAAAGAAAGTATCAGTGTGTACCTAGAACGGATCGAGTTGCAATTTAAAATCAATAATATTTCCGACAATGGAGTGAAACGAGGCAATTTATTAGCCTACATCGGATCAGAACATTACCGGTACCAAGTTATCAAAAACCTGTGTTTGCCAGAGGATGTCGCAGATAAGAAATATTCGGATATCGCGAAGCTGATTGAAGACCACTACAATCCAGCGTCAAATATCTTTCGAGAAAGAAATAAATTCTACAACAGGGTGCAAAAGTCGGGTCAATCAATTGCTCAATATATCAACGACCTTTGGAAGGAGTCGATTCCGTGCAAGTTTGAATGCAGTAGCTGTTAAGTGTCACAAGTCGACGATCACCTTACTTTTCAATTTATCCGCGGTTTAGCACATGAAGAAATTCGCAAACGTATTTTCGAGAAAGCATCGGAAGAAACGGATGAGAAAACAAGCTATGTCGCGGGCGACATAGTATCAGGGTCGGCCTGAATCGGATTATAATATTAATTTTTCTTTATTTCAGTCAAGAGAGACTCGTCAAAAATCCAATAAATTTTTCTGATTGTCGTTTGTTTCACTAAAAAGCGCAAAATTGAAATACTTCTGCTATATAGTTTATACTTTTTGCTTTTCCAACATTTGCTTTGCTTTTCACTTCCAAAAAATGTCACCGCTTTTCGCTTCAAAATTTTCGCTTTTCAGTTAATTTCCATCTCAGATATCTTAATAACTTCTTATCCTCGAAAAATCTAGTTATTAATATTTTGAAGTTCCACAATTTGAAAATATTTCCAAGTCCAAGAATTAAAAATGAAAAACTTTATTACAAGTCCGAGAAGTATGAAAATATTTCTATGTCCAACAATTGGAGAATAATTCCAAGTCCAACAGTTTAAAATATTTTCAAGTCCAAGAAGTACAAAAAGTCCCTCGCCATCATTCTCACTCGCCTCTTACTCCGAGTATGGCAGTAAACCGACGGGTTACCCCATCTCGGTTACATAAACTTGCGGATGAAACGACAGAATGAGACAATCAAAACGCAATAACGCATAAAAATAACCACACCTTACTGCATCGTGGACAGGCCGTGACGCGAGCGTCTGAACTTACCCCAAGAAAGAAAGAAAGAAAGAAAGAAAGAAACAGAAACAAACGCCCAACAACTAGGCATTCCATCAAAACAAAATTTTTGGATTCCAATACATATTCGTATACATTGCAAAATATTGATTTAAGATGATATTTGGCTTCTAACACCAGGTGTAAGAACCGGCACTAGACACTAAATGTACCTTGCAAGTTGAAATAATAAAATTTGGATAATTATTCATCCAAACTGTTCATCATACCTCATATACTTTCCACTCAGGTACTCACGTTCTATCAAATAGAACTACAAACTCAGATTGGAGACTAGAATCATTGTAATTAGATACCGATTTTATGATCAGGATACTCAACAATCATTCACTTTAGATTTTGGTCTAAGTACCGCTGCACCATTCACATTGTTTGGACCAATTTCAGGGAATTCACATTTGATATCTCTATCTATATTCTATTCCATCGCAATTAAGACGTTTGGTTCCATTCGTAGTCAATCTTTTCAATTTGCGAACGTTCGATAATAAAGACAAGACGCTACTATTTTTATTGTATCATTCCTTCTCGTCATCGTAACGAATTAATCAGCAGCGGCTAATTAATCAATAATAATCATAAATAAACTAACTGTTCCCAGATGAGAGCCTAACATTAATTCAGAACTCCTAATATTATTTACAACTCTCGTTATCAACGCACAAAAAAGCTTGAAAGTTTCAATTGTTAATAACGACAGTTCCGAATAATATTACGAGTTCTGATTCAATGTAAATCTGTATCAAACTATCACCTAACACTTCGAAAGAATTCAGAACAATTGGTTCATTTTGCGGATCATAATTAGTCGCCTCGGAATCAACCTACATTCTTGTATATTTACGCGTGTTTCTTCTGTGTGAAGCATACCCTTAATGCTTAACCAATGATAGGTTCATGAAAAACGTTTGTGCTCGTTTCAACATTATAAATACAGATTCGAGTCTTCAATGAATAATTACAAGAATTCACATTTGATTACTCTATATATTCTTTTCCATCGCAATTAGGATGTTTGGTTCCATTCGTAGTCGATCTTTTCAATTTGAGAACGTTCGATAATAAAGACAAGACGCTACTATTTTTATTGTTTCATTCCTTCTCGTCATCACAACGAATTACTCAGCAGCGGCTAGCTAATTAATCAATAATAATCATAAATAAACTAACTGTTCCCAGATGAGAACGAAAATAAATTTATAATTTGGATCAAAGTTATTAATACGCTGATGAATGCAAACACGCAATCCAAGATAGGAGAAACAACACAAAAACACGTTAGGCTAGGCGTACGTACACGGTAGGTAATTTTTGACTCAATTGAAAAAACGCAGACCGCAATAATGATAATTGATAACAAACCTTACCCGGCAATGATGCAATGATAAGTAATTCACAGGAAGAACTAAAGACACGAAACTACACACTCAGCATACGGCTCACTCGACCATGACGTCAGCGTCTTAACTCAGACGAAGAAGAAATAAAACGTGGTTAAGGAACAAACCGTCGGGTAGTATTGCGCTATGATAATCAAAACTGACTATCAGCGCGCTTGGTGTCATTAGGTAGACACTACTATCTGTGAACTCCGTGATGTGACGTGCGCGACTGAACTGAGACGACGAAGAAGAAGAAAAATAGGATTACAATAGGGTCGGCCTCGTACGACGGGCCGACCCTAAAAATGAAATTTTTGGATGTGTGTCAAGTAGCGTTATCCTGTAAAGATACATCGAAATCGCTTGCGGAAATCGTCCCAAAGTCAAGTTCAAACTCGCAGCAGGCCAACGTTCAAGTAAACCGAAATGATTATCCTTGTACAGCTGGTCGTGAGTCAAAGAATTCTTATCAAGGAAAATTTTATCAGCGTTCAAACCAACGTCAATTGGATTCGAGAGAGGCGGCGAAGAAACAACCGTTTTGCCCGCGATCAGGTACAAAATTTAAATTTACCGCTAAACAATTGGGAATTGAAGGATTATGTTTTATTTGTGGAAATGCAAATCACCGGAAAACCGAGTGTAAAGCGGATTGTAGTAAATTAAAATGTGAAGGATGCAATCGGCAAGGGCATATGAAAAGAGTTTGTTTTATATTCTTAACGCAACAGAAAAGAAGTAGTATCGCTACAAAATATGTTGATTATGAAGAGTCAGAGAATAATGATAAAGATTGGCATGAAATAGATTTGTATAAAATAAATGTTACTGAAGAAATTGAGGCGTATACTATGCAAGATGAAGATGAAATATATTTTGCAACGGTTAACATAGAAGGAAAACCGTCAAAACTTGAAGTAGATTCAGGATGTAAAGTTGCGATTATGTCAGAGAAAGAGATACAGAAAAGCCAAATAAAATTGAAAATTTCACCGAGTAAAGTCCGATTATTTAAATCGTATGATCGCGGGATATTCTATGCAAAAGGTATGGCACAAGTTTCAGTTTCCTATAAAGGATTAGAAAGAAGTCTCAGATTATTTATAATTGAGGAAGACTATCCACCTATTCTTGGACGTGAATGGATTCGAGCTTTAAAAATAAATCTGGAAGAAATCGATGAGGCAAGAGTAAGCTCAAGACAAGAAAATTACCCAATAAATCAAATAGCAGTGGAAGATTTGAATGCAGCTACATCAGAAATTTTGTCAAAATACTCTGAACTCATGGAGAAAAAAGTTGGTCTAGTACCAGAAGTGAAAGTTTTGCTGCAATTACGATCAGGGGCTCAGCCAAAGTTTGTCCCAGCCAGAGCTATACCATTTGCACTGATAGAAAAAGTTGAGGCAAAGTTGAAGGTATTAGAAGAGCAAGGTCTCATATCGAAGATAGACAGTACAGATTGGGGATCGCCATTAGTGGTAATACCTAAGCCTAATGGCGCAGTTCGTCTATGTGTTGATTATAAAATTACGGTAAACCCTTGAATTGTTGATAGTCATTACCCTATTCCTAAATTAGAGGATATTTTGAATGAAATCCAAGATGCAAATGTTTTTTGTAAGCTTGACATACATGATGCTTACCTTCACATTGAAGTATCTGAAGAATCAAAAGAGTATCTATCGATCTCAACCCATTTGGGCACATACCGAGCAAACAGATTATGGTATGGAGTGAAAGTTGCCCCAAATGAGTTTCAGAAAGTTATGGCTTCAGTTTTGGAAAACCTAGATGGAGTAAAATCATATTTTGATGATATCATTGTGTTTGGGAAAGATTTCAAAGAATGTAAAGAGAGGTTAGTCAAGTGTCTGGATCGACTGAAAACAGCAAAATTGCACATCAACTTTGAAAAAAGTGAATTTTTCAAGAAAGAAATAAAGTATCTAGGTAGAATTATTACAAGTAAAGGCATCAAAACAAACAATGAGAAAGTAAGAGCATTGTTGGATGCACCACAACCTGGATCCCCAGAGGAAGTCCAACATTTTTTAGGGCTAGTTGCCTACTACACAAAATATATTCCAGACGCAGCAACACTGACTGCCCCCCTACGCAAATTAGTGGAGAAAAATAGTCGATTTCTGTGGTCAGATAATTGTGAAGAAGCATTCAACAGAATAAAACAAGAGTTGAGTAGCGATCGAGTGCTAGTACCTTTCCAACCAGAATTACCTGTTATTTTGTCATGTGATGCCAGTCCTTATGGTGTCAGTGGGATTTTATCACACCAAATAAATGGCGAGGAAAAGCCAATAGCGTATGCGAGCCGTTCTCTGACCCCAGCTGAGAAAAATTATGCACAGCTTGACCGAGAAGCTCTAGCCATATATTGGGCAGTGAAGAAGTTTTTTATCTACTTGTATGGAAGGAAATTTGAGTTAGAAACTGACAATGCGCCTTTGAGCAGAATTTTCAAAGAAGATGCTCAGTTACCAGCACTCACGTCGGCGCGATTATTAAGGTATGCTCTTTTCTTGAGTGAATTTGACTATACTATACGTCATAAACGTGCAGAACTAAATAAAAATGCGGATTATTTTTCGAGAGCGCCAGTTGAAGATGTGAATTGGATTGAAGAAGAGCTAGAAGTAGACAGTATTTCACAAATTAATAGTCTGGCTCTAACGTATGAGTCTATTCTACAAGAAACTGGAAAAGATGAAGAGTTGAAAACGTTAATAGACGACTTGAAAAAAGGTACCGCTAAAGAAGAATTCACTCTGCACAAGGGTATTGTGTTACGAGGTGCTGAAGCTGTGTATATTCCTAGGAAGCTACGAGAAATAGTACTAAATGAATTACATAGCACTCATCTTGGTATAACAAAAATGATATCGCTAGCTAGAAGCTATGTATTCTGGCCCAGGATTACAAAAGATATTAGAGAAAAAGTAAAAAGCTGCCAAGAGTGTGCTCAGGCTCAGAAAAATCCAAAGAAAGTGCAGACACATTTCTGGGAAACAGCGGAAAAGCCATTTCAGCGGATACACATAGATTATGCTGGTGAGTTTCAAGGCTCATATTTTTTCATACTTGTTGACGCGTATTCCAAATGGCCTGAAATATTTGAAGTGAAAGCAGCTCCAACATCAAAATCTACAATAGAGATCCTGAATACAGTGTTTACGCGGTTTGGGTTTCCAGAAATTCTTGTTAGTGATAATGCGTCCACCTTCACATCTGAGGAATTCAAAGACTACCTCGAAAGGAGAGGTATCCGACAACGTCTTATTCCACCATTTAATCCCTCTACAAATGGTCTTGCAGAAAGGTATGTGCAGACGGCCAAAGCAAAGTTAGAAAAAGCTTCAAAAGAAGGAGGAAAAATGAGGGAAAAGGTAGAAAAAATACTTATGAGGTTAGGAGTAACACCTCTCCTAACACCTCTCCGTTGTGGTAAAACACCATCGGAATTGTTCATTGGAAGAAAAATCAGATTTTCCCTTGACCTACTAAAACCTCCAGTGGCAACAGAACCAAAAATTCCTACAAATGGGAAGATTCGAGAATTCAGAATCAAAGAGAGAGTCCAGAGTCGAAGCTACACTGGTAGAGAAAAGTGGAAATTTGAACGGATTCACAGACGCCTCGGACGTTTGATCTACGAAGTAAAGACGGATGATGGTCGAATAGAAAAGAGACACATCAACCAATTGAGATCAACAGCGGTGCAAGAAAATACACAAAATACAGGAAATCGCGAAAAGGAGATAATGGAACATCCAAGTCATTCATATTATCCCCGACGAGTAAAGTTTTCGCAACGTATGGAAAGACCAAAGTTGACCACTCAAAATAATAATCCATCTCAAGGCTCCCAGAGAAGGACATCTTCGTGAGTTTCTCGCCCACCACAATTTTATGGTAAAGTGGTTTCAAGTGACCCCAGGAGAAGAAAATAATGTAAAATTTGTAGTAAAAGAAAAAAAAAAAAAAAAAAAAAAAAATGTATGTATAGAATAATGAAAGATATTTTTCCCCTCCCTTTTGTATAAAATAATGATTGAAAAAAAAAAAAAAAAAACAATATTAATGTAAAGTTATTGTAAATTTTTTTGGAAAAATTATTGCTATTGTTGTAAATTTTTGATAAGTGGGGGAGACTGTTGTATATTCAATAGAGAGTAAATGTAATCTGTAGATAATCGTTATCAGTCAGTAGTAAATAAAGCGCTTGTATGTATAGACGTGCTTAATTCATAACAATATGGCAGCCAAATGGCTGACACGGATTTTTCCAGTGAGGTTAGGATAGACACGGCTATTGGGGAAGGCGGTTATTTCAATTAACACTTGCTACTACACCAGCTATAGAGTAAGTTGTTAACCATATACATATAATCCATAATTGTACCCATGTAACTAACATATTTGTACGATTCTACTCCATTTCCAGGGAATAGTAGAGGAGTCCCCCGGTACATGTAGCCCCCAAACTACTTTTCCTCCTCCCAGCTGCCCTGAGATCACTGTTTAGATCAATTCAGGACAACTGAGAGAATGATTAATAGCCAAAGTACAATAGAGAAACCCGTCCAGGGCATAAGTCAACTTGACAAGTCTGCCGGCGACCCTTGAGTATGGCAGCACATAGACATAAATAACACCTAAGATGAGAAAACCCCTTGCAGAGAGCGATCTCCCTGCAAGGGCTTGTTTCTAATATTGTCTTTTCCGCGGTAATAAACTCGCTCCAGGGAGTAAGTTTCCACCGGGGAACCCCCCCCCCCAAAAAAAAAAAAAAAAAGAAAAAGAAGAAGAAGATAGACAGATAGGTTTCTGCCCATAAACAGGCTATTTTGGTTACATAAAAGTACTGAAAGGGATGTACCAGTATTTGTCCGCTCAATGAAGGCTTATTAATTTTTCTTATTATGCCGAGATTGGTTAGTTTGATCTTCAGATATTATTACATTCAAGCATAAAATTAGTGGATTCAGAGTGGGGAAAGAACTCAGAAAGATTTTAAATCGCGTTCTAGATGGTGAATATTACAGAATGATTTGATATAACGTCACACAGTGAATCACTGTTTCTACGTTTGGCCAACGCAGTTATTCACTCTGATAAGAATAATATAGGGAGCAAAGATCACAAAATAAATAATTCAAAACCAGGGATATAATATAATAATTATATATCAGAGATATGAATTTATAATTTGGAAGGTCCCTAAAATACAATATAGACTTCTAGTAGCTAAATAACTCCATATTCCCGATTAGGAACGCAATGATTTTTGTTCCCTATATTATTCTATAGGAGTGAACATGTGCTCTGGCAAAACGTTGGGTAGTTTTATTCACACACTCACTGTGTGACGTCATTATTGAATCATTGTAAAGAATTCTGTTTTATAATAAGTATTGATGATGTAGAGGTCACCAAGTATTGAAGTAGGGTTCAAAATATTGAGCAGATATCAAAGATACCGAATTGATTCCGATTTTGTTTAATAATATGTCTTTCTTAGCATTTTATCCGCTAACAAATCTCATAAGGGGTCAATTCGTACAATTACATGGAAACCCATTTAGGCCTTTTTTTATTTCTCAACCGCCATCAGTAGCGCTGCTGCCACATATCAATAGTCCATTAGCAAGGATGATGTAAAAATTCGTTGTCAAAATAGATTGCATTTAAACCCCAAGTTTCATTTGATGCCCAGAATTGGTCAAATATTCAAAGACCATGATCAATTGAATAACTTCTCAGATATTGTAGGAGGTGATGTCACAGCTTGTTCCAAATTAAAAACAATAATTTTTGTCAATACATGATATTTATTAATTGACTAGCAATCAAGGAAACATGAAGACAAATTCGATCCCAACCCAAATGATAGTTTCCTAATTTATAGGAGAAGAGACAGCTGACAATAGCAAAAAGAAACTAGAGATAAATACGTAACTTGACATTCAGGTACAGTTTTTATAAAACCGTTACAATATTCTAGATTATCACAGAAATGAGTAGAACAGAGAAACAAAAAGAGAGAAACACAATAATTGATAAGTATGATTAGGTATAATAACTTTTCAAACTGTTGCAACCTATGGTCCAAAATTGCGTCAAAAAAGGAAAACAAGTGATGGAGTAGACTGACTATCTTTGTGATATTTAGATGTTACAATGAAAGGTCAATAAATGACCAATCAGAAAATAAAGAAAAATTTGAATGGGGTCTATGACTGTAACACCAGTTTTTCTCTGAAAATACCTAGATTTGGAGAAATTTATCTAGTATACAAATGTATCACCTCCACAGATGAAATTTTGAGGGTTAATAATTCTTATTCAAAATTTTTACTAAGAAACGAGAGTGATTGAATATTGTGACAGAGGAGCATAACAACCCAACGTTCTCACAGATAACCTGTTCTATGGATCAGCGGTTTGTGAAAATTGCCGTCTGCAAACAAAACTTAACTTTGATTTATTTAGGGAACTTCAAAACATTTTGAGCTTTTCACCCTTATAGAGGTGGAACTTAGAAAAATTTCCATCTCAAAGGAATACATATGAGAAGGAAAACATGGAAGAATTCAAGTTCCTGCAGAGGTAGGACTCAGGTGATTTTTGAACTCCAAGCTCTTACACCGGTGGAACTTGAAAAAAATTTCCACGTGAGCTGATATAATTATATCAGTAGAAAGATCTGGGAAAAATCGGTCACTCCTAACAATACAATTAGTTCCCTGCCACAAGGTTAATGATTCTGGATTTTCTACTTATCTACCTATCAATACTTGTGTTAACAATACTACATATAATATTTCTAATAATTATAAAAATGAAATTCATTCAAGTTATACAATATGTTCTCTTTCCAATGTAGCAATACGACGTCATTTTGAAATAGGCAAGAGATTGAACAATTTTATTAAAATGTTCAGTTGAAAACTGACAAGTAAGAAGGAATAGTCATAAAAATCCCAAATTTTTAAAAGATCTCTGTAGGTAAATGGTAACACAATTGGAATAAAATATGAGTCCTTCTTCTTATAGTAATCTGATGTTTCTGCTAAGAATAATACAATACACATTTTAGGCAAGAACAAATATTTACCTTGCAAAATTAATTCAAGATCAGATGAACAAAGAGAAATTGAGAGAGTGGAAAGTAGTGATTCGATTTTTCATAAAAAGACTAAAACATCCATTATAATAAAGATTTGTATACTAGAAAAACATTTTTGGACATGCATGATGGGGGAAATATGAGTATCCTGAGATATAGGCACGTCTCAAATGACTATGAATAATGATGAAAGGAAAAAGTAAATAAATAATAACGTTGATAAAAAATAATAATAATAACTATCATAATTATAATATGAATTAAAAGTAGGCCGTCTCATAGAACACATTTTTTTAAATTTGCTATGGTTTTGATTATTAATCTTTTAACCAAAATTTACATAAAGAATCTAACAAGATATTGTTTTTCACTTATTCCTAGTGTATTGCAGTCCAATAAAACAGTTTCTTCAGAACTTTAAAATGTTCTTAATTTATTTCTTCAATGACTTTGGGAGTGAAATTTTAAATAAAATGAATGCTATTAAAAATGTAAATAAGAGAAACGCCCATTTCAAAACCACTTCGGCCCATTTCATTGTATGCGACAAATGGTATAAAAGTGAATACATTTTCTCAGGAACAGTTTCACCTGAATTCTGAAATATAAAAATAATCATTGTAGTGTACATTATTTAAACAAGCTATGTTGCAAGCGTCATAGTCGCAGGGTCGACTCAAATCTATTCTACTTATTCACGATCATGAAAATCCAATTTGTTCATCAACCCGAATCTCATCATTTTTTCTTTCATCCTCTGATGCAATAAGTTCCAAACAAAATGACTGAATTACGTCGTCGACAGACAGAGTGAGTACTAATTGCCCAATTTTGCGATACAATTCCTTAGTTTGGCTTATAACTCAAACATACAAACCCGGATTAGAAACTAGATATACCCAGCTAGTTCAAATAATAGGTTCACCTATATCATGCTGAATATTTTTCCATTGAATATGAGAACTACAAACTCAAATTGAAACTAAATGAAACACAAAATGCGCTATACACTAAACTAAATACGACTTCCTAGCTCAATATCGTTCTCTTACCACTTTTATTCTATTTGGTAAAAACAAACACTCGAAAATTAATAATTTCCATTAATTTGCAATAACTCCTAGCATGGACTATCGATTGGGAGGACAACGCAAAATAAGTACAGCCTTCCAACATTTATGTCAATATTTTCATCAATGGTACAAGCTACAATTAAGTTACTTTGATGAAAACTCAAGCAAAAAGGCACATAACTAATTAAATAAAGATATTAATAACAATAACATCCTCAATTATATCTTTTCTACAGGAAACATACGGCATAGTGAAAATTTTTTGCTTTATCTCAAACAGTATGCATTTTTAAGAAAAAGTAAGAGAATAAAATTTATTTGTGTTGTAATTTCCTATCAAATGAGGTCAATTTTGTAATTTTGTACCCATCGATTCTGAAATCATCATAATTACATAAGAAATTTGAATGTATAAGGTTTGAATAGCCTTCCAACTACAACAATTAATCATAATTATATAAAATTACTCAAAATCAATCAAATGATTGTAATCAAATTCTCAAGTAAAAATTTCATTTTATATCATTGTGATTAGAAATCATTTACATTCTAGATGTCCTTTCTCCCATTGGGAACAACGACTTTGAGAAATAAAGAAGGAAAGTAGGTACGTACCATTTCAATCCAACTGATGGGCAAAACCATATCATTAAATAATGGACTGAGATGATCCACTCGCGGATTCTTGACTGCTATATTCAATTGCATACGCATTAACGTTCTCACAGTAAGTCCAATAGGCTGCAATAAGAGATACACATAATGAACTACCTAAGTAAATTAGACATAATACCGGTATACTCAGAACATTCCATAATGTCGAAAACCAGCTCCAAACAAAAAATAATGGAAGACAGGTACTTCTACTGAAGGGAACCAGAGTAAGAATAACAGAATGAATCCAAAATTTTACAAATAAAATAAAAAACTAGGGAAGTAAACACACGAGTAGCAAAGTCTCATTTCAATTCATTGTATCAATGTGGTAATTTTTGAAGACAACAATAATGAGAGGTTCTAGAAGCAATATGTAACTATTGACTAATAGAACAGGGTTACCAATACACAATGATGAGGAAGATTTTCAGAAAACTGAGTAAGAAATCATCAAAAAGTTGGTAGATTCTATGACAACTTTTCACTTTTGTAGCCAAGAAAAGCAACCAAAAGATAGTAGAAAAAAAACAATAATGTTTGATTTTTTTTCGCTGCCGAAAACCTGGGATGTGGAATTTAAATATTTCTCGTCCAAAGGGACGACACAAAATAAATATGAACGAGTACATTCCATTAACAACTTCATAATTGTTATCTGCCTACATTACAACTAAATTTTGTACTCTGCAACGTGAAAACATGCAACCGCCACCCCTATTTCGATAGGGTAGAATTGCTCATGAATCCCTTGCTTTTCAGCATAAAACAATATGATACACACCTATTCAATAAAAATCCTTACCGGGAAAATATCTATAGAAAATTCATGTTTTGTTGGATCAGGTTGTAATCCTTCGATAATTGGATTACCATCAACAGCTAAATTTGCATTAGAATTGAAAAAATGCGGTCGCGAAAGTACCATTGGTGCACCTGAAACTAAATAAATGAAAAATAATTTATTTCAAAAATCTTCCAACAGCATAGAAAATAGTATTGAACAAGACTGAGTCGCCAAGCGCTTTAGTATCTTGGAGTTTTTTTTTTCTCCTTGATTGTAAGATAATGAATATTCTTCTTTTAATTTTTTTTTGAAAAATCGAAGCTTTTTTTTTCTTCCAAGATCTAGAGTTCGAGATTTAGATTTTTTCTCTGTCGAAATCTAGTGGTTCCTCTTTGCCTGTCAACATCCAAAATGCAAAGATTTCCCACAAATAATCATGATAATATAAGTGTTCCCAACCAGATTAATAATAGACGACTGAGGAAATGGAGATCTATTTGACAAAAAAATGTGTCGTAGTTTACATACGGTAGGTACATAATTATACTGTACAAGCAGAAATGCCCATCCTTTGGACGGAACCCTTGTACGTACCTAACCCAAGCCTGTAATTTCTTAAAGTTCGACGATCTCTCTTCACCTGTCCAACTACTCATTCCCAACTGTAACCCTATCTATTCTCTGATTGATACCATATTTTGATAAATTTTTTCAATTCGCCGGATCTATGAAAATCACACTTCCACACCTACACACATTTATTCTCACTTAACTTGTGACCGTATTGCCCGTATTGTAACACAGAACTACATTTATCAACCAATGGTTAAATGTCCTATTATTGCCTTCCCGCTGCTGGACGGCGCTTTAAATCAATCTTTAAATTAATGAATAAATAAATAAATAAATTAATTAATAATCGTCAACACCCGACTTGTCCTTGTGACACCTCACTCACCAAAAAAGAGATTCATCTGCAAAAGGTCACATCCCGTTACTGATCATATTCCCACCTGATAGTAGGCAGTAATCACCCACTCGACTTTTTCCTACCCATCCGACCCTCCTCTCTTCAACCATCTATTCAGTATGCTAGGCAAAAACTCAACAAAATCATCTGTTCTTCTTTCATGATGAACCATACTACCCTTTTCTATCTGTCAATACACTCGCTTTTGAAGTAAATCAAGCCCTCGGCCCACAACGATCTAGCCCTACTCTCGGCCTCTGCTTTGAAGATGGGATACCCCCCTTCATAAATGCCACTTCCGAACTCACGTTGTCAATTTTCTTGTATTCACAGCTAAATTCACTCAGCTTCCATTTTACGCACCCGCACTCCGCTGACATAATTCTCTCACCCTTCCTCTTAAGACTGAATTATTCGATCACCTCAAGTTGAACCAACTACCCCCTACCATATCATCCACTTTTCTATAGCTAAACCCTCTACCAAATATCCGACTCGATCTACACTATATATCGACAGTTTGGAGAGGAATTACATTATTGGGTGATTTGATTGAAATTTCGTAAACATTGCAAAGAGAGGGTACTGTACATCTAATACATAATTGGTTTTACGGCATATGACGCTTTATACGTCATCTTCGATACGATTTTTTTTTTTTTTTTTTTTTTTTTTGAGGAGAGAACGAAGGATACGAAGGCACGTAACTCGCGCTTCGTGAATTCGTGTCATTTACGTATGAACAATAACAATGCAGCCTAACGGTACCTTTTCCGTATGTACGAAATATATCTTCGAGTAATATTTACACCGTGAATTCAACTTATTGAAACTTCGAGAATTTCTATGATCTTTGCGACGCCAATTAAATAAAGCCAAAATTGCCGTCACAGAGTCATAATCAGTCGTTGATTGAAAAATTCTGCCTCCATTTTCACTACCAAACAAAACGCCATATTATACAGATCTACATCTCCTCACCCCCAGCTCAAATTTTTAATGCTGACTAACTCACTTTCATCTTTCCTAGCTATACCGGACTCATATTCAATTAATTCTCAAATCAGCCCATTCATTTACTCCTGCAATCACTATCATTTACTTCTCAATCTGTCTCCTAACTGTGAATTCCAGGTCACATCAACTTCTTGGAATATGACGCAATTGTCTTTGCAAGAATTCCTTTCTATCCCACAAAATTTCTGTCCCTGTACTTACCGCTGCTTCTGACCTTAGAAACTATTACCGATCCCTGATACTCTCGGCATGACTTTTGGAAAAATCAGCATTCAAACAAACTTGGAGCAATTGAAAGCAAAGCAGTCCTCTGGACTTTTTCCAGTCAAAGTAACAGTCATAAAGAAATCATTCTCTCCCTCCTCAGAACTGGTCACACACGTCCTACGCATTCCTAATATTTTGTAGGTTTATTCTCTCCCCCTTCCATCTTGTCAATACAGCCAATATGATAATAAATCTGTTCGTTACCTCTTCTCGTGTCCCGCCCTTCTCAAACTCTGTTTTTCCACCTTTTCAACCTGCACTTTGGGACAATTCCAAAACGGGCACTAACTCCCTTAATTATCTTCCTTTCACTTACTTTCCTCCTCTACTGTAGTAGAAAACCCTCCCACCCCCACCCCGAAATAAATATATAAGGAACGGAAAATAAGGAAATGGTGAAAAGCTTTTTTTTCCAACAAAGTCGTGAACTCTCCTCCCGTAAATCATCCTGTAGATCGGCCCCTTGTTATTTTCTTATCAAACAGATGTATTTCAGTGAGTATAATACCGTATACCTAATTCTTACCGGAATTATCTGCCAAATGATATTTTGTCCAGTTCTCAAATTTTGTAATATCGATACAGATCCCCACAATTGCTTTGACTTCTATGTGTTTAACGCTATATTCGATACTTTCTTTTACGTGTCTAAACTCACCTTCCAACGCGAGTACATCTCTTGCGACCTCGGTCTCTGTTATTTTGTCGATTATGTTTTGAATAAAAAAACTCACTCATTTTTTTTACATCGGCATTCATTTCTTATTCCATTGTAGATCGTCCAACTATTTCGATTCCTGTCAGTGGAGTTAAATTGTCGATGAAAAAATCGAGAAAGTAGTACCGTACAAAAGTCGTGATATTTTTCCACGGAAATTAGCGAATCATAAAGGCGTTCGCGTTCCCCGTAAAACGCTCGAAATTATAAGCGGCCATCGATCGACCTTCGATTCGTATTTCCAAGCAATTTCGTCCAATTTTGTCAAAGTAAAAAACTTTAATTTACGCTTACATACTCCACGATGAAAATATGCAGCCAGAAACATCTGACTTTCATACCTCGCCACGGCTTCAAAAGGGGTTTTTTCGTTTTTTAAACCCTCCTATGACAATTAGAGCACTCATACGAAGCTTCATTAACAGACTCATCAAAATTGGGTCAATAGTTGCCGAGCCTATTTGACAGGAAAAAACGTTCAATTGTTTTATAATACACCTATAGACTACCATGAATGAGATATCGAGAAGAAGAGAAAAAGGTAATTTTTTAAAGACTACAATTTGGAAAATGCCATGCAGAAATAAGACTTGTCAGGACTGTAGAGGAATTTTAAAAATGCTATGCAAAAATGAAATTTTAGTTGGGTGGCACAGAATATGTATCTCGAGTCATAATGTCACAACGTACCTTCATGTAGAAAATTTCATTTTCTTATTTAATTTCACTACTTAAAAAAAAAAGACCTAAGTTGCCATGCGCCTCAGTATCCGGGTCTCTTGGTTTTTTTTTCTAATCAACTGTTACGTGACGGAAATTTATTTTTAAATTTTCTTCAAAAGATGTGGAGCTTCTTTTCCTACCAAGATGTAGAGCTCAAGAGATCTCGATTTTTTGAATGTCAAGATCTAGAAACCAAGAGATCTGCATCATTGTTCCACTCTAATCTGGAATCTCAGAGACTTAATATTTGTACGTACGGTAGGGAAGTATCGAGAGGAAACTTCCTTAAAGACTGTATAGAAATTTGAAAAATGCTATGCGAAAATAAAATCATAGGTGACACAGAATATGTAATACGTGGAGTATTAATCAAACGATATACATTATCATCAATATTGATGTTCAAAGAATGTCTTGGTCACCTTGGTCACTCTTGACGAAGACTGTCCGAGAAATAAAATTTGCCAGGCAAAAATCAAATCTCGAGTAACAGAGAATGTATGTATTACTTGAGTGACGTCACAACACATTTTTCCGGTGAGAACTTTTTTTTTTTTTTTTTTTTCGCAATTGCACAAGAGCTTTTGCCTTGCTGGAGGCAAGCGCCCCCAAAAAAGGAAAAGAAATGAAAAATGCATGAACGAAATTGTACGACTCTAGAAGTATTTTCAACGCTGATCACAATACCGTTACAAATATGCAAAGAATGAAAGCTACCTGTTTTATTGTAATATATTTAGAGTAGATCACAGTTCTCATTTAGTCACAGATTTTTTGCATCAGTGAGAAAAGCTGTTGCAAAAACTACTGGTGGTGGGAGTTTCTCTGAATGGCATTGCAAATCTCGTTGAATATTCTATATCCCCACAACAGAAATATCGATAACAAGCCAAAATACCCGTCCGTCGGACAGACGATAAACAATGTATAAGTTGCTCAGGAAGGTTCTCTGGAGAAGTTTTTAATTTACTTTGAAATAACTGAGAGACTTGATGTTCTGTATAACAAAATAATTTATTGACTTTCATTTTTCATAGACAATAAAAACTACAGTATAGTAGGTCGGATCGTGTTTTTTGGGCACATGCGCTCTCCTAAAAGCGCTCTCCTAATTTTTCATTCACACACTTGCTCGAAATCTAAACGAGAAAAACACTTCTTACTTTTTTTTTCTGTTTCCCAACAATATTTATTTTTTTTAAATAAAAATAATCGATAAATCTTCATGTAATTCCACTGAAATAAATACTTTTTTAAAAAACGACACAAAAAATGATTTCAATAAGAAATTCTCACTTAATGAGGTACTATTATTTTCTGACATAACAAAGTATCTTGCGCTTTTTTGTGCATATAGCGCGGACCTCCTACAAAAATAAAATGAATTGATGGGATAAAATATGTTAATTGGTTATTTTTTAAATTGTTTTGTAAATTTCTGTAGATTACCAGTAAAAGTAGAAGGTAATATAACCATTTTTCCAGTATTGGCCCCTGAATTGTTTGTTAAAGAATCTTTCAGATTAACATAGCTATCGCATCGCAGCTCTTTCTATAGTGAAGTCTCAAAAACAATAATTTTTCGCTCTCAATTTTGGCTGCAACATCTATACTAAAAACGTTCAGTAATTGACGATAGTACAGCAAATAATTGCGCTCCTGTGTCATGAAGTGAAAAGAATACAATTCTGTGGCCGATACTCTTTTTCCATTTTTCTTATAAATATTCAGATGATACCCGTCATTGCCATCTGGAAACATTAGAAGCATTTCTTTCAAAATTACCTTCACTTAACCCAGACATGGATTTTGACTAATTCTCTTGTACACAGATTTAAATTCTCTTACATATTCATTTTCAGAGGCTTCAATCGAATTCAATTACAATAAGGAAGACGTATTTTGCCGTCGTTTTTCCGCTTCCAAATCGGCGTTATTTAGAAAATATAATTGCATAAATCGAGGGTCATTGGATACTGGACACAAACTACCAATTTTATGAAACATCTTTCGACAAATTCTAAACATTAAATTGTTACGTAGAATTCTTCTTGACAACCAAGGGAGGTTATTGCCAATGAATTATTATAATTACAAATATTATTGAAAAAATGAGGCGAGTCGCAAGACTCATTTAATAAAAGACGTATCAATAGATCTGGAGGAATTGGGTGTCTGGGAAGTTCAAAACTACCGTTATTGCAACACATATTTAAACTTTCACCTTTAAAAAACTTGGATCCACATTTCATACACATCTTCTTCACTTAATCGTTTGTTGCAACATATGACGGAATCACATCATTTTCAAGTTTTGTCAAACGGCGATTATTCTTACGTTTTTGCAATTGTTTTTGCAACTTTGAAACCAAACGGAACAGTTTACTTTTCCTACGTGCCATTTGGAACGCAAAGAAGGACAAAAAGAATTTGAAACAGAAAAACTTGACTCGCGCCAACCAAAAAGTTCATAGACAACATGATAACACGAAGAACAAAAAAAATTCGAATCAGAAAAATAACAAAACCAAACAATATAATTTATGGTAACCATAACCATGTGCAGAATAAGAGAAAAGCAAATCAACACCCAAAATAATTTGGAACCCAAAACAACGACATAATAATATGAAAGACAAAAATAATTCGAAAGAGAATAAAACAGTCCCGTAAACCGTTCGAAAGTATACGCGGCCATCAATCAACACCCAAACCGTATTTCCAAGCAATTTTGTCAATTTTGTAAAAGTAAAAAACTTTAATTTCACTTACACACTCCACAATGAAAACATGCAGCTAGAAACATCTGACTTTCATCCCTCGCCACGGCTTTAAAAGAGGGAGTTTTTTATTTTTGACCACCTCGTCACCATCTAGATCGTCGTGAGAGGATGCTGTAAAAATTTCCTTAAAATCCGTCCAATAGATTTGGAGTTTACTTGTTCTGACAGAGCACAAACATACTTTGAATTGGGTCTATTCCATTTTCGAATACAAAAAAAAGTCAAGAGTAGTAAATTAGAGATAAAGGAAAAAGAATATCGGAAAATTAACAAACAGGAAAGAAGAATACAAAATAATATACAACGGAATAGGAAAATAGGACTAAACACTGGGATAGTAGTGTTCTAACAGGGCACGAACATACTTCAAATCGGGTCTAACACTACTATCCTAGTGTTAAGTCCTATTTTCCTATTACTGACTTTTCTAACTAGAAAAGTGAGGTATTACACCCGTAGCAAGGTCAACAGGGGGAGTGGGCAATGAACTTTCTCGACGTTTTAGGGGTCCTAGATCACAACTAGCATAAAAAAAATTTCAGGTTTCCTTATATATATATATATATATATATATTTATATATAAGATTTTTTTGTCCGCGGAACTCCTCTGAAACTACCCGATGGATTTTTTTGTAACTTAGCCATATTGTAGTATTATATCTGAAGATGTGCACCTGCAATTTTTTTGAAAATTGGATGAGTAGTCCTCGAGAAATGTTCAATTTGTTGAGAAATTTTGCAGTATTTCGAGTACCTTTTTGTCCGCGTAACTCCTCCGAAACTACCCGATGGATTTTTTGTAACTCGGCCATATTGTAGTATTATATTTGAAGATGTGCACCTGCATTTTTTTTGAGGATCGGATCAGTAGTTCTCGAGAAATTTTCACTTTTACCGACTTTTCTAACTAGAAAAGTGAGGTATTACACCCGTAGCAAGATCAACAGGGGGAGTGGGTAATGAACTTTCTCGACGTTTTAGGGGTCCTAGATCACAACTAGCATAAAAAAAATTTCAGTTTTCCTTATATATGTATATATAATTTCCTTTTATATATATATATATATATATATATATATATATATATATATATATGTAAGATTCCGTTACGCCGCAATCTCAGTAACTGCGCTACTCGCCGAGAGATTTGGCAGTTTTAGCTATATTAGGTAGAAGAACGATCGATGTTTATCATCTTCCAAGCTACGACATGTCGATAGCACACAATGGGAACTGCGAACTTTTTGTTGATTCAGTGTTTATCACTGCAATCTAAGAAGTATTGTTGAATTTCGTGAGCTGTACCACAGTACAGTCTTACATATATATATAATTATGTAAACTGTGAAACCCAATAATCGCAGAATCATCGACTCGAGACCACACGAGATTATTATTATGCTTAGCAATCTATATTATCTGTACTATACCGTCGTACATACGGTACAATGATCATTAAATTGTAAAGCAACAGCGAATGAACATCTCTTGAAGATAAACCGAACTACGAAGATTATATTTATATCCAATTTCAGTTCAGAAATTTTGTTCAGAATATCTTCTTGTTGGTATTATTATTCATACTTATTTACTTTTTTCAACGTGTTTTGATAATTTCAAATATAATAATTTGTAGGACAAGTCTACTCTACTGACATATATTTACTAACTGTTTTTTTTATAAAAAAGATTTCTCTTAAATTTTCTTATATGTACATAAATAGTGATAAAATCAAATAAATGTAAAATAATTAAAATTAAATATAAGCAATTAAAAAGTTGATATTTATTCACAAAAAAAAAAAAAAAAAAAAAAAAAAAAACGAGGCAAGGCCACCAAGTCAAGCAAAGTCGCCTACAACTCCGACTGATCAACGCTTGTTTCAAGGCCGGCAGTGGTTTCATACAAAATTGTCGCACGTATCAACTACCTATATCAAAGGATCAACGGGATATCAACAGTCAACAGAGCAAATACCAAGATGAAGTATAGCAGCTATGTTTCCTACAAGCAAACCAATGCTGGAATCACCAATTCTCCACTCAACTCATACAAATTATGAATTTCCAAGGAGCATCGCTTTAAGCTAAATCTATAAAATCCTGTACTGCTCATGATGCTTGTCACCAACTTATGTACTGAATGTTTCTGGTTCACCTTATCTCCAGAAAAGAGATCTGTCGTGTGAACCCCTGCCATAAATGTTTCTGGTTCACCTTATCTCCAGAAAAGAGATTTGTCGTGTGAACCCCTGCCATAAATGTTTCTGGTTCACCTTATCTCCAGCAAAGAGATCTGTCGTGTGAACTCTCAGCCAGAATATTTCTAGTTCACCTTATCTCAGAAAAACAGATCTGTCGTGTGAACTCCTGCCATGAGTAACTCTAGTTCACCTTATCTCAGAAAAAGAGATCTGTCGTGTGAACTCCTGCCATGAGTAACTCTAGTTCACCTTATCTCAAAAGAAAGAGATCTGTCGTGTGAACTCTCAGCCAAAACATTTCTAGTTCACCTTATCTCAGGAAAAGAGATCTGTTGTGTGAACCTCAGCCACAAATCACATGTAGTGAGTTTTGTGCTCTTATGTTTTGTTTTCTGTTTCAGCGCTAAAATTTCCGATTCATTTTATCAGCTCGACCGCGCGTATTTGCAATTATACCAACGCCGTAATGATATATCCGCCGGCTTAATTTTCGTTACTGAGACATGTATTGTTTCAACATAAGAACCTCTTCACTTTCCTGAAGAAGATGTGAACGCAGAAAGATTAAAAACAATACCAGCACATACTTCAATAGAATCAAACGCGACAAGATAAAATTGTAGTCAGAATGACCGAATGGCCTTTCTTAATGACGAGGACGTCATTGTGCGTCAAAATGGCCGCGAACGTGCTCAACCAAATTATACCAGAAAAACTCGGTTTTGAACGTGCTCAACCAAATTATACCAGAAAAACTCGGTTTGAATCCTCATTCCTCAATTAATGCCACGAGAATGTTAACCTTCAAAGCTGTCAAATTGAAGGATTTTTTTTGAGTTCAACGTCGGGACGACGTTGATGTCAGTATGGCCGTGTAAACTGTGAAACCCAATAATCGCAGAATCATCGACTCGAGAGCACACGAGATTATTATTATGCTTACCAATCTATATTATCTGTACTATACCGTAGTACATACGGTACAATGATCATTAAATTATAAAGCAACAGCGAATAAACATCTCTTGAAGATAAACCGAACTACGAAGATTACAGATTTTTTTGTCCGCGGAACTCCTCCGAAACTACCCGATGGATTTTTTTGTAACTTAGCCATATTGTAGTATTATATCTGAAGATGTGCACCTGCAATTTTTTTGAAAATCGAATGAGTAGTTCTCGAGAAATGTTCAATTTGTTGAGAAATATTGCAGTATATCGAGTACCTTTTTGTCCGCGTAACTCCTCCAAAACTACCCGATGGATTTTTTTGTAACTCGGCCATATTGTAGTAATATATTTGAAGATGTGCACCTGCATTTTTTTTGAGGATCGGATGAGTAGTTCTCGAGAAATTTTCACTTTTTCTGAAAAATTTTTCACTATTACTTACGAATAGCGGCGAGTAGCTGCTTACGTTAGGAGAAGCGGATTTTCCTATACGTTTACCACTTTCGTTATCAGTACGTGTATTGTGATGAAGAACCTTTCATCATTTGACAGGTTCATTCTTTGTTCATTCTTTACCAAGGGTTCATTGGATTTTATTTCCGATGGATGAAACCTTTTCGTTCAAATTTAGTACACTTGTATCTCGCTTCCCACGACCCACAGCCCCTAGAGCGTTGAATTTTGTTTTGTCAAATTTTATTTGTTTTGTTAAATTTATTTTTGAACGGATAGTGGCAATGGCGAGTTGTTCATTTTTCTAGCTATTTTTCATTATTATTAGTCACACTCGGTAGTTTTTTTTACCGACTTTTCTAACTAGAAAAGTGAGGTATTACACCCGTAGCAAGGTCAACAGGGGTAGTGGGCAATGAACTTTCTCGACGTTTTAGGGGTCCTAGATCACAACTAGCACAAAAAAAATTTCAGGTTTATATATATATATTTATATACATATTTATATATAAGATTTTTTTGTCCGCGGAACTCCTCCGAAACTACCCGATGGATTTTTTTGTAACTCGGCCATATTGTAGTATTATATTTGAAGATGTGCACCTCCATTTTTTTTGAGGATCGGATGAGTAGTTCTCGAGAAATTTTCACTTTTTTGGAAAAATTTTTCATTATTACGAGTAGCTTCTTACAAATAGCGGCGAGTAGCTGCTTACGTTAGGAGAAGCGGATTTTCCTATACGTTTACCACTTTCAGTTTACCACTTTCGTTATGTGTATTGTGATGAAGAACCTTTCATCATTCGACAGGTTCATTCTTTGTTCATTCTTTACCAAGGGTTCATTGGATTTTATTTCCGATGAAACCTTTTCATTCAAATTTAGTACACTTGTATCTCGCTTCCCACAGCCCCTAGAGTGTTGAATTTTGTTTTGTCAAATTTTATTTGTTTTGTTAAATTTATTTTTGAACGGATAGTGGCAATGGCGGGTTGTTCATTTTTCTAGCTATTTTTCATTATTATTAGTCATACTCCATAGTGAAAACCTTGAGTTTGAATGATTAAGTACAATTTTTTAATCTTCATCAAGTGTGCTGATGCGAGACTACCTGGGTGATTTCACTCTTAATTAATAATTGATTTATTTGTCATTTTGTCATGTATGAGTACATAATTAATAGTGGTTCATAGTTGATTTGAGGTGTCTCAGGAAATGAAAAGATTATTTTCAATTAGGACTGGCTTTTTTGAGTGAGATTTGAGATTAGACTAACGAGTAAACCAGGCTTGGGTGCTATATATTTTTACCGAATTTTCTAGCTAGAAAAGTGAGGTATTTTGTTAATACGTTTGGAATGGTTGAAGCGTGAGGGAAGGAATGAGGGGTTGACTATTGGGTGATTGGTTGCTTCTTTCGTTTCGATATCGATTTTTTTAGTTTTTCGGGATCTCGTTGTAGCTGGATTCCCAGATGAAGAATTTTGGGGTGGAGTGTGCATAGAAAATGGTGATATGATAGCGTGAAGGCAATTTATGAGTGCACGAGAGGAATAGCAGCTGGAGACAGCTTTAAGAGATGCCAGGAATCGGAAGTGATGAAGAATTGAACCACTCAGCACTAATATACAGTATACTAGACTAATAATATGCTAAGAATAACGTATGGGAAATAAAAATGATTGTAGAGCTCTTTTTTATTAGAAACAACTGTTATAGCCTCGTAGCAGTTTGGACAGGGGGGGAGTGGTTTTTCTGGAGACGTTTTGTAGGTTTTAGATGACTCTTAGCCTAAATTATAACAAAATCCAGGTTTCCTTATTGGTTTATAGGTATTTTTACTCTGTTATCTGTTGATGTGACATCGTAGTGATAGAATTTATAAACTGAGTTTTATTGTTTATTCTACAAATGTTTCACATGATTGACAGGTCATTGGTATTTAATTTAAAGAGAGGGAGTGACTCAATGTTTTTTGCATTGTGGGAGGAAAAGTCGCGTACTACTCACGCGACTGCGTGAGTGTTTTTTTCGTAACTCGGCCATATTGTAGTATTATATTTGAAGATGTGCACCTGCATTTTTTTTGAGGATCGGATGAGTAGTTCTCGAGAAATTTTCACTTTTTTTGAAAAATTTTTCACTATTACGAGTAGCTTCTTACGAATAGCGGCGAGTAGCTGCTTACGTTAGGAGAAGCGGATTTTCCTATACGTTTACCACTTTCGTTATCAGTACGTGTATTGTGAAGAACCTTTCATCATTCGACAGGTTCATTCTTTGTTCATTCTTTACCAAGGGTTCATTGGATTTTATTTCCGATGAAACCTTTTCGTTCAAATTTAGTACACTTGTATCTCGCTTCCCACGACCCACAGCCCCTAGAGCGTTGAATTTTGTTTTGTCAAATTTTATTTGTTTTGTTAAATTTATTTTTGAACGGATAGTGGCAATGGCGAGTTGTTCATTTTTCTAGCTATTTTTCATTATTATTAGTCATACTCGATAGTTTTTTTTTTATTATTATTATTTTACGAGCATTATAAACTGCACGAGGGTTATTTGCTCGGCGTTACAATCTTATTTTAGAACATTACTTGAATTAGGTTAAATTAGGTACGTATTGGTGGAATTGAGTGGCGATCGAACGGAATTTGTTGGTGAATTATATGAAGTTGTAGAATTGAGTGGTGCGTAAATAAGTTAGGGTTGAGTCGATGGTTTCGGAGTTGTTGTTTAGTTCTGCATTGATATTGGAAGATATATTTAGGGAGGTTCGAGTGGGTTGCAGGACGGGGCATGAGAAAAAAAATGATCAACTGATAAATTTTCTTGGAGACAGTGAGGGCATGATGGAGGAGCGAGATTAGTGAGAAGATAAGTATGAGTAAGACGAGTGTGGCCTATTCGCAGCCGAGCTAAAATGACCTCCTCTTGCCTTGAATTTCGTTGGGATGAGGACCAAAATGTGGGTTCACGTTTTATTTTTCTTAATTTGTTATTCGACTGATTTTAGTGAAAACCTTGAGTTTGAATGATTAAGTCCATTTTTTTAATCTTCATCAAGTGTACTGATGCGAGACTACCTGGGTGATTTCACTCTCAATTAATAATTGATTTATTCGTCATTTTTTCATGTATGAGTACATAATTAATAGTGGTTCATAATTGATTTGAGGTGTCTCAGGAGATGGAAAGATTATTTTCAATTTGGACTGGCTTTTTTGAGTGAGACTTGAGATTAGACTAACGAGTAAACCAGGCTTGGGTGCTGTACATTTTTACCGAATTTTCTAGTTAGATAAGTGAGGTATTTTGTTAATACGTTTGGAATGGTTGAAGCGTGAGGGAAGGAATGAGGGGTTGACTATTGGGTGATTGGTTGCTTCTTTCGTTTCGATATCGATTTTTTTAGTTTTTCGGGATCTCGTTGTAGCTGGATTCCCAGATGAAGAATTTTGGGGTGGAGTGTGCATAGGAAATGGTGATATGATAGCGTGAAGGCAATTTATGAGTGCACGAGAGGAATAGCAGCTGGAGATAGCTTTAAGAGATGCCAGGAATCGGAAGTGATGAAGAATTGAACCACTCAGCACTAATATACAGTATACTAGACTAATAATATGCTAAGAACAACGTATGGGAAATAAAAATGATTGTAGAGCTCTTTTTTATTAGAAACAACTGTTATAGCCTCGTAGCAGTTTGGACAGGGGGAGGGGGAGTGGTTTTTCTGGAGACGTTTTGTAGGTTTTAGATGACTCTTAGCCTAAATTATAACAAAATCCAGGTTTCCTTATTGGTTTATAGGTATTTTCACTCTGTTATCTATTGATGTGACATCGTAGTGATAGAATTTATAAACTGAGTTTTATTGTTTATTCTACAAATATTTGACATGATTGACAGGTCATTGGTATTTAATTTAAAGAGAGGGAGTGACTCTCTAATGTTTTTTGCATTGTGGGAGGAAAAGTCGTGTACTACTCACGCGACCGCGTGAGTGTTTTTGTATTCTTCTTTCCTGTTTGTTGATTTTCCGATATTCTTTTTCCTTTATCTCTAATTTACTACTTTTGACGATAGCCGAATATATGTCGGAGAATCGGCTCAATGATTCACGGCGACATGAAGAAAAAAAGATTGGATGAGAGCGGATTTATTCAACATGTATACGCTGAATACTTCGATAATCGATGCTCTGTTCTTACCCAACAGATTTTTGTGAAACTTGGCTGAACTCTTCCTAAGCAAAAGAAGATGATGGTAGAGCAAAAGAAGATGATGGTAGAATTTATAGGGATACGCGGTGTTTTTACAAAATTGTACCCATCAAATAAAAAACTGCCAAAACAGCCGAAATAATCCGTACGAACTTCGGTTTACATAAGAATTGACCAAATCGATAAACGAAATACTGAAAATATATTTTTGGTCTATCTACATTCCCAATTCATCCCACGGAGGAGCGCGTATCTTTCAGCTCGAACATCACGCGGTCTATTGCGGTA
Organism: Aspidiotus rigidus; assembly: GCA_035079385.1. Taxonomy (NCBI): domain Eukaryota; kingdom Metazoa; phylum Arthropoda; class Insecta; order Hemiptera; family Diaspididae; genus Aspidiotus; species Aspidiotus rigidus. The sequence goes on from JAVHKY010000052.1 coordinate 7,187,613, forward strand.
GCAGTCGTAGTTCACCCCGCTATTGATGGAAAAATCACAGAAATTTATTAAATATTGATTCTTTTGGGAATCTTCCACCTCACCGAGAAAGGACTTGAAAAAATTTTGACTTCCGACCTACACATGGTAGGGAAAGGACCTGTATATACACGTAGGAGTGGAACTCAAAATGCTGACCCTCAACCTTTATGTAATGCTGATGGAGAAGGGAAGTCAAGAAAATCTCCTGTCTACATATAATAGGACAAAACTTAGAAAAAGGTCAACTCCCGAGCTTATGATGGGAGTTCGACTCTTAAGGAATTTGACTTCCGAGATAACTGGAATAGAACTGAGGAAAATTTCGACTTAGGTCCTGCTGTGTCCAAATTTTGTGATATTGTTAACCTAATTGACATGATTTCATGTCTGCTCTGACCCTACCCTAATTTCAAAATTTTCATGTGCGTGCGTGCGTGCAGATGACCTTGGGACTTGGAATTTTTCTCATCCAATCTTTTTTTCTTCGTGTCGTCGTGAATCATTGAGCCGATTCTCCGACATATATTCGGCTGTCTTTTAACGCTTTACGCGTATTCTGACCATTAACGTGATGAAACGGAAATTTATTTTCACGTTAGCATATGCACGTAAAAAATCGGTAACCAATATACATTCAACTTTCACGCTTTATAATAACTTTTAGAGACGATAGTACAGCAAATAATTGCGATCATGTGTCATGAAATGAAAAGAATAAAATTCTGTGGCCGATACTCTTTTTCCATTTTTCTTATAAATATTCAGATTATACCCGTCATTGCCATCTGGAAACATTAGAGGATACTGAAGAAGATTGTAAGACAGATGCATTTCATTATTCCTCTTGATTATACTATCTCGTCCTAACAACAATAAAAATAGCGCTAGTTGAAATTGATATTAGCTCCAATGAAATTTTTATGTTCAAATAAAACTTTGTTTACTTATGTTCTAAAACAATATCTCTTTTAGTATATTTGTCCCCGCAAATCACAATAGCAACTTCATCTTCAATAGAAGGAAAATTATTTCTTCCCTTGTGAGTATTAGGAATACGCATTTCTTTCGAAATCACCTCCACTTCCGGACATGGATTTCGACTAATTCTCTTGTCCACAGATTTAAATTCTCTTACATATTCATTTTCAGAGTGCAATATACCTTCCAATGCTTCAATCAAATTCAATTGCAATAGGGAAGACGTATTTTGCCGTCGTTTTTCCGCTTCCAAATCGGCGTTATTTAGAAAATATAATTGCATAAATCGAGGGTCATTGGATACTGGACACAAACTACCAATTTTATGAAACATCTTTCGACAAATTCTAAACATTAAATTGTTACAGAATTCTTCTTGACAACCAAGGGAGGTTATTGCCAATGAATTATTATAATTACAAATATTATTGAAAAAATGAGGCGAGTCGCAAGACTCATTTAATAAAAGACGTATCAATAGATCTGGAGGAATTGGGTGTCTGGGAAGTTCAAAACTACCGTTATTGCAACACATATTTAAACTTTCACCTTTAAAAAACTTGGATCCACATTTCATACACATCTTCTTCACTTAATCGTTTGTTGCAACATATGACGGAATCACATCATTTTCAAGTTTTGTCAAACGGCGATTATTCTTACGTTTTTGCAATTGTTTTTGCAACTTTGAAACCAAACGGAACAGTTTACTTTTCCTACGTGCCATTTGGAACGCAAAGAAGGACAAAAAGAATTTGAAACAGAAAAACTTGACTCGCGCCAACCAAAAAGTTCATAGACAACATGATAACACGAAGAACAAAAAAAATTCGAATCAGAAAAATAACAAAACCAAACAATATAATTTATGGTAACCATAACCATGTGCAGAATAAGAGAAAAGCAAATCAACACCCAAAATAATTTGGAACCCAAAACAACGACATAATAATATGAAAGACAAAAATAATTCGAAAGAGAATAAAACAGTCCCGTAAACCGTTCGAAAGTATACGCGGCCATCAATCAACACCCAAACCGTATTTCCAAGCAATTTTGTCAATTTTGTAAAAGTAAAAAACTTTAATTTCACTTACACACTCCACAATGAAAACATGCAGCTAGAAACATCTGACTTTCATCCCTCGCCACGGCTTTAAAAGAGGGAGTTTTTTATTTTTGACCACCTCGTTACCATCTAGATCGTCGTGAGAGGATGCTGTAAAAATCTCCTTAAAATCCGTCCAATAGATTTGGAGTTTACTTGTTCTGACAGAGCACAAACATACTTTGAATTGGGTCTATTCCATTTTCGAATACAAAAAAAAGTCAAGAGTAGTAAATTAGAGATAAAGGAAAAAGAATATCGGAAAATTAACAAACAGGAAAGAAGAATACAAAATAATATACAACGGAATAGGAAAATAGGACTAAACACTGGGATAGTAGTGTTCTAACAGGGCACGAACATACTTCAAATCGGGTCTAACACTACTATCCTAGTGTTAAGTCCTATTTTCCTATTACTGACTTTTCTAACTAGAAAAGTGAGGTATTACACCCGTAGCAAGGTCAACAGGGGGAGTGGGCAATGAACTTTCTCGACGTTTTAGGGGTCCTAGATCACAACTAGCATAAAAAAAATTTCAGGTTTCCTTATATATATATATATATATATATTTATATATAAGATTTTTTTGTCCGCGGAACTCCTCCGAAACTACCCAATGGATTTTTTTGTAACTTAGCCATATTGTAGTATTATATCTGAAGATGTGCACCTGCAATTTTTTTGAAAATTGGATGAGTAGTCCTCGAGAAATGTTCAATTTGTTGAGAAATTTTGCAGTATTTCGAGTACCTTTTTGTCCGCGTAACTCCTCCGAAACTACCCGATGGATTTTTTGTAACTCGGCCATATTGTAGTATTATATTTGAAGATGTGCACCTGCATATTTCAAAACTACCGTTATTGCAACACATATTTAAACTTTCACCTTTAAAAAACTTGGATCCACATTTCATACACATCTTCTTCACTTAATCGTTTGTTGCAACATATGACGGAATCACATCATTTTCAAGTTTTGTCAAACGGCGATTATTCTTACGTTTTTGCAATTGTTTTTGCAACTTTGAAACCAAACGGAACAGTTTACTTTTCCTACGTGCCATTTGGAACGCAAAGAAGGACAAAAAGAATTTGAAACAGAAATACTTGACTCGCGCCAACCAAAAAGTTCATAGACAACATGATAACACGAAGAACAAAAATAATTCGAATCAGAAAAATAACAAAACAAAATAATTTATGGTAACTGTCGAAAAATGTACCATTATCATTCGATCATGGTCCTAATTTTCGACTTCGACCTCATACCGAGATCGAAGTATCGAAACGTCACAACAAAGCCGCCAGAACTTCTATAGGTATTCAAATTTACTCCTGGCCACTAAATTTAATATTCTAAATTATAGGCCCTTTTTTTGACCACATTTCACTTTACGTCCGAATTTGTACTTTCGTATTTTCCGATTTGTACTTTCGCGTTTCTCGCTTATTCGATTGTATTTATTTCTGTATCATTCGCTTTATTCTGTCAACTTAAACATGTCGAACATGGATATTGATCTGGAGAATGATGTTAATGCCGATTTGGTTAGTGTTTAGACTATTCAATTTATCAAATTTACGTTTAGAATCGTAATGAGCTCAGATCTCCAATTTTCCTCATTCCTTTCTGGCAGGCTTGGTAGTGACCAAATCGAAGCTTCGTACATACCAAATTGAACTAGAGTTCACGAATCAATTATATTATTAAATTTATAATTCTAATTCTAAATTACTAACATTCATACGATACTGACGGTAGAACTTTCTTTCTGCCGTTAGGTAACGTCAAGACAACGAAGCCAGCCACCGCCAATAAATAACTAATTATTCCGACGATCGAGACGTTCTCCTCTATAATATTCGTAATATTATTAGTTCCATTTATTATCCTGTATTAATTATCTATTTCCTTTTTCGTATTTCGTATTATACGATTACTTAACCTGTATTGTGCTTATTACTTTGGTAACACTGTAAAGTATCATCGAAAAGGTCGAAACTCTCGACGTTACACGCTTCCACATCGAACTCTCAACGCTATCTTTCGAGATTTTCGACAGTAACCATAACCATGTACAGGATAAGAGAAAATCTGAAGGTAACCCCGCGTGATGGAACGGTCTTGTAAACCATTTAAAATTATAGTGGCCGTCAATCAACACCCAAAATAATTTGTAATTCGAAAGAGAACAAAACGGTCCCGTAAACCGTTCGAAAGTATACGCGGCCATCAATCAACACCCAATCCGTATTTCCAAGCAATTTTGTCAATTTTGTAAAAGTAAAAAACTTTAAGGGTATGCTCTACCTAGTCACTCACACACAGAAAATACACGTGTATTAGACAAAATGGTGTGTTGCGGGTAGTGATTTTTGCCCACATATAACATATCGAATAATGTACAAAATGATTCGGAACGTGGTGTAATTTATTCTTGAAGTTGAGGAAAATACGGCTAATTAGTTGACAGATCGCGAAATATTCTGAATGATCTCCAGGAAACGTTTAAACTTACGTCTGAAGGGGCCATCTTCGAATCGTTGAATTCCAATTAATGAACAAAATTAGTTCGTGTGAACCAATTAGCCGTATTTTCCTAAATTTTGTCTACGTAAATACGAAGTTTCAAGATATTTCATGCTTTATTTAATCAGTTATCTCGGGGCAAAAATCGCAACATGTGATACATATTTTGTGTGTGTCTACGTGTGAGTGACTAGGTAGAGCATACCCTTAATTTCACTTACACACTCCACAATGAAAACATACAGCCAGAAACATCTGACTTTCATCCCTCGTCAAGGCTTTAAAAGGGTGAGTTTTTTATTTTTGACCACCTCGTCACCATCAAGACCATCGTGAGAGGATGCTGTAAAAATCTCATTAAAATCCGTCCAATAAATTTGGAGTTTACTTGCTTCAAAAAAACGGTCAATTCTTTTATTATATAGAGAAGAAAGATATGTCCCTATTATGTACAAAAAATTTTGCCATTATGACTTTAATATGGCGACACTTTAGGGACTTATATGCCGTCAAATGTTTAATAGGGACCGTCCCCTACCCAGGACCAAACCAAGCGGTGCGCTTGTTTTAGGAAAGGCTTATTGTGTGACAGTTGAAACAATAAACTTTCCAAAAGAACAGAAATTCACCAGGCGGTGTTGATAGTTAAATATCTCGAGTTGCTAACTTTTTCAAACCATGGTCCTCTTAATTTGTAGAACAGACCACAAATATATAAAGTTTTTATTTACTTTAAGAAATGTTATTATTTTACAGCAGATTTTCTGTAACTTCAGTTTTTTTGTAGAGATGCCTAAGATAAATACCTCAATAATGAAGCAGGTGTGTTATGATTTAATAGTAAGGATTTCTAGAAACATTAGTAAATTGGGAAAAGCAAAATAAGTTTAAAATTTTGTACAATGTTACAGCATTGTGTTTCTATATCATTATTATTACACTTCGCAAGTCTCGTTGTATGACCTAGGTAATGAAAAAACTACAGAAATTAGGCCCTCAGTTTCATGCACTAATAATAATATGTAGTTGAATCTGTTCCTCATTTTGCGTAGTTACTGGAAACAATCATTGCAACTATGTGTCACAGTTTCACTTGAATGATTACAATCAATTACACTAAAATAAGAATTCAAACTCGTGTAAAAATTACTCTTAAATAAGAATTTTGTACGCTCACCTGCCATACATGAACTGATTTCCAAAACTCCATACCTTCTCATATTTGTATTGTTGAAGAAACACTGATTATTTATTTTCATTGGATCAAATATATCACTTTTTAACTTGTAGCGATAGGCTATAATATCGCCTGGTAGCTGCAAACCACAAAGGCAGTTAAAACCTATGTTAACACATCAATTCCTAGCTATGCATGGCTCATGAATACTAGCAAGTGTTAAGTGGCAAAAGAATTTGTAGCAATTAAGAAGTTTTGCTGACGTTTACGTAGCCGTTCAAATAATAACAGCCTCACTTACGCCCATTTTGGCCAACGGCCTCGCAATCATCTGCAGCGTATGAATTTCTCTGGTACCGTATCCCACAGTGCCCTAGTCCGGATTGGGAAGTTACAAAATGATGCGTTATTATTACGCGTTCGTTCCATATCAATTTTACAACGCTGAACCAGATCCACAGTTTCCCGTCTACCGCACAGACCTGTTCAAGCGTTTAGATACCGCCGGTAATTCACATTTCTAGATTATCCGACTCCTTGCTGACACAGTTTGATTGGCTCAGTGACGTTATCAGATAGCACGATATTATACTCGATCCAACTCAAGAACTGCCCACGCCGATGGACGCGTGTATTGCAAGAGGAAAGGCAAGATGACCGTATTGAATGAAATAATCATGGAGCAAGTCAGAGAGTTGAACAAAGAAATATAACAACAGTCTTTGTTGACTACAGGAAAATAAATGACTCTGTTCCACTTCCACACACATTGTTTGCAAGAATACTTCAGATATATCACATCCACACAAAAATCATACGAGTCTCAAAGAGCTGATGGAGCAATGGCGCACAGAAATAAGCATAAATACAACCAAGGGCACCATAGAGACAAATGAATTGCCCATAAAATGTCACATTCAGTTCTTTACAGTTTTGCCTAGCCATGAACTTGTTGCCTACAATATTGAACGGAAGTCGAGAACTACTTTTAAACATCCACACCACACAAAATAAAGAAGTACCGTTGACACATCTCCATTATATGGACGATCAGAAATTATACGATCAAACAGAAGAGAAGTTGCATAAATTATTGCAAATAAAAAAAGGCTTCCCGACGTGAACTTTTGAACTACGATGATGTATAAAGAATATAAGAAAAGGTAAAATATTAAAAACTCAGACAAATATAGGAGAAGTTATACCAATATAATCGGACCAGAATATGTCTATAAGTACCTGGGGTATGAACAAAACAGTGGAACAAACCACAAAAAAGTTGCCAACAACCTCAAACAAAAACTACAGTATTACTCTTATCAGCTTTCGTAACCACTAGGTCATCTTCCCTTATCTTCCTTTGAATACTCTTGACCGTCCTCCTCATGGTACTGCTTAAGGTGCTAACCGGTTGGCTGCGGATCACATCAGTGATTTAGAAATAGGATGAAAAAAATTAAAGATTGAAACAATCATCCCCCCCCCCCCCCCCTCAGAGAAAAATTTACTTTTCCACCCAAGCATAGAAGATGAGGCAGGACACGACCTACTCTATACAAGGCCGGAAGGTAACGATGTCACAACGTTGCACTTCAAAATCAGTGGATACACATTTACATGGACGCTTATGGGAAAAAACAAAAAAATTCGAATACTGTATTTTGATTCGTGCGCAAATAAAACGAAGTTTTCACAAAAACTGAAGAGAATATAATATGAATATCAAACGATTTTCTATTTTTTAAGTCCGATTTTAGTAAATTTGGTGGAGTACAAGAGGAGTTACCATCATTTGAAAATAAAAAATCAGATAGGTTACAAAATGCGGTACAGTTTATCTACAGTTACACCGCACCGATGAACATGAACCGCCCCAAAACGTCACTGATAAGAATCCACTGCGCGCTTTTGTCATTTTCTACATTCCGGCCTTGTATAGAGTAGGCCATGGGCAGGAGCATCAACAATTTTTAGATATGAAGATGGGTATCTGAAAGGATTGGGTCTGACCTACTTGTAAGTAGGTCTTGGAGGAAGAAGATCCTGTTTCATACCTTTCTCACATACAACCGGACAATGTCTACTTCAGTTTGACACAGAGAGCTCTCTTTAATATGGATGTAATTTATATTATCGCGGTGAAAGGAAACGATTGATCGAAGCCCATGAAAATTATGGTATTCTTATGCAACATTCTTCAAAAAGAGCGATCACTGACAAGTGCTAAATTCACAAAATAAGATAATGCCAAGTGATATAAATGTGCGATTGGTTCATTTCATTTGCAAGTTCTTGAAACAAGATACTTACTGTTTTCATTCAATAAATATTTTGAATGTGAAGAGGTAAAAAGTTTTAAGTTTATTAGATCAGTCAACTTTTAATTGCACAAATGAAAAACAAGTAAAGAATTTTAATATCAGTCTGCGGCTTACTGTTGCACTTTCTACAATAAAAACCATTTTTTTGGGGCTTTTTATGGCTCTATAGTGAGTTATAACGCTCACTTAAGAACAAAGGTTTACTGTAATCAGTTACAAACATTAGTTCATCAAAGGAAGCTTACCTGCAGAAAAAATATCCTAACAAAAAGTCGAGACAGTTACAACTTTTGGGGGTATGTTCAACTTTTCAACCAGTTTCAAACATTAGCAAGCGAGCGTTCGCATGTTTCTTCATTTACCACAAAATACTTGCTAGTATGAGCGAGTTTTTTGGTAATAACTAAATGTATAACACTAACATGAAGAGTTGAACCAAATTCAAGCGGTAAGGTACGACACGAATCCTTGTGAAAAAGGGCAACAGGTTGTAGAGATTGGACAAGTGATCTGCGGAAGAATAGACCATCACTACCAGTGACCTTGTTGCATTCTTTTGAGCCCCAAGCGGTGAACTCAGTGATATTATTTATCTCCACAACTTGACCCATCTCATCTAAATTATCATCTCCAGTATTTATTACAATGGTATCATTAGATAAGCCAACACGCTGTAATAAAAACAAAATTATCATGAATTAAGAGTACGTTTTATGACAATAGGGGTTTTGTTTAAGAGACAATTACGTTACAGCCATCATAAAATAATGTATCAAAAATTTTAACACATTGAATTTGATCTAGACAATGAAAATACCAGATAGAGCTTTGAGCGTAACAACACACAATAGAAATTAGTACACCTAGCACGATGACAAGGACGTGCAAATAGCGGAACAATATTCTCAAACTATTTTCACATTTCAAGATCATGAACAGAAAAATTTTCTTTCACTTTAATAAATGGTCAGGTCTTCACTATGACTCTTATAAAAATTTATTTGGATTGCTCTATAGAGAAAGCAATACACGAATAGTCAAACAGAGAGTGGGGTAAGTATGAGAAGTCAAGAAATAAAAAAGTTTCCATAATGATAAGAGAATGATGGCAGTGTCTTGAAAATTTTTTCAAATACTCGTAATCGAAGAAAAAAATTATGTATAAATGAATTGTACATGGACAAGTAGATGTCTGGACAAATATGTGCATTGGTCACAATTTGAAGAAAAAACCTACTTATATTATTATCTTTTTTTTCTGGGGGGGTGGGGTGGCGGGTGAGGGAAAAGGAGGTATTTGATGAACATAATATCCTCACTGCCACTGTAGAGTTATTAACTGCATAATTACGGGAAGGATTTGAGAGATATATCTTTCGATCGCAATTTTTTTGCATTTCTTACCATCTCTCTCACCGACTGTTTTATTTGATAAAGAAATAATGAAAAATCGTAGCTACGCCACTGAGTGGTATTGGTGGATTCAAAATTTTAGAAATTTTTAGACTTAGATAAGGAATAAGGTACACACACAAAAATAATAAATACTAATGGCCACAATGTAAAAACTAAATACAGTAAACATAAAAATTTAGGTGAGAACGTATTAGATTGAATAGTTTTTGACGTACTGAAGACAAACCATGATATGAGTATTAAGTAGATGTGATACACAATGATGAGAAGGTTGAAAATCAACGACAAAAAGATAATGGTCAAATTCAATACCACTACTGAAGAAAAATGGGTTTAAATTGTATCAACGAGTAAAAAATTGTAGAATTCTTTTGTTCGGTCTAGATAAATTATTAATAAAAATTGGTTTTATTTTTTTGTTTTTCATTTCTAACGCATTTTCTCTATGTCGATTCGCATCAGCATATACAGACATTTTCAAGAAGACAGCAATCAGAATACCACAAATTCAAAGAAGTCTAGTAAGCTAAGAGACTCCTCTAAAGCCCAAATCATATTTGTTGATACGACTTTAAGTACTTGTAATAGAAATAATGCAGATAAGTCACCTAAAGTCTGCCTAAATCTCCATGCAAGTAGACACCCTGACATCTGGTTACTCATCAATAAAAATAGGTCTACCTCCCTATCATATTCTATTTCATTTTTGTTCACGATCGAGTCTCTATACTTGGACTAAATTGCGACCATTGATATTGTTTCTTGTTTGTTTATTCAGACATGAAGAATCATGAGTCACTTGAAAGAAGAAAAATTGGAACTTCTAAATAAGGGACTGAAAAACAATTCTGTCTGGCGGGCTGTGAGTTGTAATAATTGTAAAAATAATACCACCTGAACTTGAATCATTAGTTTTACCTGACGTTCAAATAACTTTTGATTTTTGACCCAGAAAAATACATCGGCAGACAGATTCACATATTTTTGAATAAGAAAATACACAAGGTGGCAAAAGATTAATACAAAAGAAAAAAATTAGCCTACTTGTTATATACAGTTGAATTTGCTATCCTCAAAATCACAATCAGGAAAACAGAAAAATTCTAAATCAAATCATATCAGCTAAATAACTTACAACATCAGAATTTCACCTTTTGAAGGATGCCAAACCGGTTAAGCCTTGGAGTCTCATTTTGAGCAAATAGGTTATGTACATCACTAATAGTATTGAAAACCTCGTCTTCATATCCAAATAAATATTCATAGACTGTCCTATTTATCACAATATCGGTGCCACTGAGACCAGCCGTTCCCGCGAATTGGAGAATGGGCGATAATTCTGCCACTACTTTGTATACACTCTTGAAAAGGCAACAAAAACCAAACATTAGAAAGAAATTTAGAATATACGCTGAAAACTAAGAAAAATTGCAACAATGTTTAATCAACGTTCAACTGATGGCCATATTCATTATTTTTTTTTGACATGTTTCATGTATTTGTTGAGACCCTGCCCTGATTCCAAAATTTGCGAATTTGCTCTTCCCCTTCACCTAGTAAAGCCTAGAACCTAGTATACTGACCGCATAAAGTATTAAACATAGTATGCCTCGTATTTTGACTTCAAGATCCATAAGTAGTTACAAAAAACTGTGATTCAAAGCCACGTTTATTTTTTCGCTATTTTAACCGACAAAATTAGAAGAAATGGAGCGCATATATTGAATTTTAATTTTCACTATTCTGTCATTGAAGTCCTCATATTTTTCGCTATTTTAACCAAAAAATTAGAGGAAATGAAGCACATTTTTTTTCTCGTTATTTTTGCTATTCTCCACGTGTTTTTCACTATTTTTACCAACAAATTAGAGGAAATGACATTCACATTTTTCCTCGTCATTTTAACCAAAAAATTATATGAATTTTAATTTTCACTGTCCAGTGATTCAAAGCCACGTTTATTTTTTCGCTATTTTAACCGACAAAATTAGAAGAAATTGAGCGCATAATATTGAATTTTGATTTTCACTATTCTGTGATTGAAATCCTCATCTTTTTCGCTATTTTAAGCAATAAATTAGAGGAAATAAAGCACATACATTCAGTTTTTTTCTTTTCATCATTTTGACCAACAAATTAGAAGAAATGGAGCGCACATATTCAATTTTTCATTTTCGCTATCCTGTAATTCACGTCCACATTTTCTTTTTGCTGTTTTAACCGACAAATTAAACAAAATACATTCAAGTTTTATTTTCGCCGTTTTAACCAACTAATTAAACAAAATGGAGTACATACATTCGTATTTTAACTGAGACAATTTTAACCAAGAAAAAATGAAGCACATGCGACCAATTCTAGACAAAATTCAATTGATTTCTAAAGCGTGTAACATCAGTAATATAACTCAAAACACTTTTTTTAATGGATTTTATTGAATTATTAAATTAATTTACGAGGCACTCCCAATTTTATTAACTCATCTCTAAAATCATCCATTTTTTCAACCAACTGTTTTTGACTTTCCTTAAATTCTATACATTTTTCTATGAAATCCTCTAAATTATCTTCACCATTTTTAAGAGCCTCAAGTTCTTCAAGCAACTTATCACTTCTATTTGACAGTTCTTTTAGGATTAATCTTTTTTTTGATATTCTCTCTAAATTAACTTTGTGCCAGTCCATATTATTGATTATATTTTTTTATACTTTCATTTACTTAGAAAATTTTTTTTAAAGTTTCATTATTTAGTGGGCCTCCTCTATATTTTCTTGAATTTCATCATAATCAGACTCATATCCACAATCATTAGGATCATCATAATTTCCCAAGTCTATGTCTAGATTAGAATCACCATTATCATTATAATGAAAACCAGGAAGAACCCAATAATTGTCATCAAAATCCATTGTAAGCTTTCAAAAGATCTGACAAGTATTTATATACAAAAAAAATTGAAATAAAATATATTAATTGAAAATGTGGTTCACCCATTTTTAAAAATAAAAATATTTATAACTTTTTTTTCTCTTGTGTACTCAACAATTGTGAAAATGAATTTAATCTCAAAGCTCAAAAATCAATACACTAGAAAAGCTTTATACTACAATTATGTCAAAGAATATAATATAAAAGGGTGTTCGAGGTTGAAGAAACATGATTTAGCAATAATTACTGCTCAACATCTTTTGGAAAGATATGAAAAAATGAAGTTATTTAATTTTGATGATAGCATTTTTAGTCGAGATAAATCAGATCAAGATATAATCAACTCAAATTTGATGAGAGTAAAATGCCATCCAATAAGAGTAAAATTAGGAAATACTATTCCTTTGGTGCTGAACAATATCATCCATATACTGTAATATTGGATTTTGAATGCACATTGAAAAGGATGGAAAAACAAATAACTTCAACAAAATATATCCACAATCATGTTGCAAATAGTTTTTGTTTTTATTCTGATGAAATGAGAGAACAATTGGTAAGAAAATGTAGTATAGAAAAATTGATGGATGATTATAATAAATTACTACAAGATCATGGAATACAATACCATAAATTGAGAATGAAAAATGAAAAAATGATTTGGGGAGAAGAAGCAGCTAATGAGTTTAAATCAGGTACTCATTGTCATATTTGTAATAAAAAATTTGACAGTGAAAATGAAAAAATAAAGATCATTTTACAGGTAAATTTAGAGGAGGCGCTTGTAGTAAATGTAATTTAAATTTGACAATGCCTAAATTTATCCCAGTATTAATTCATAATTTAAAATATGATTCAAAGATATTTTTGAGACGGTTATTGAAATTGTGTGATGAATATGAAAAAAAGTATGATACAAAATATCCGATGAATATTATTCCAAAAAATAATGAGTTTTTAAAGAAAGTAATTATTGATGAATATAAACAAGAATATGATGTAATAAAATATCTCAAATGTAATACAAAATATTACGATCAAATATTAGACGTCCCAAGTGTGATACAAATTTAATTCCTAATCTCAAAATAATTAGGAAAGATGATAAAGTATGTAGACCATATTCAGAATCAGATCTTATAGTTAAGTATGATATACAAAAATATGATGTATCAAAATGCTTAAAATATAATAGGTAAAAAAGAAATGAAATTTGGGAGAGATGTCCTAAATGCGATTTTCCTAATCTTGATATTAAGAAAAAAGGTGATACATTTCCAAAAACTATGAAATTTAGATTCATTGATACTTTAGCATTTATAGGTACTAGTTTGGACAAAGCAGTGAAAAATCTAGCAGAAGTTAATAATTTTTCCTGTTCAAAATGTAACAAAGTTCAAGAAATATATAGAGGAAAATTTTTACCAACTGATGAAAATGGAATTATAAAATATCAAGTTGAGTGTAAAAATTGTGGAAAAGAATTAAAGAAATCTATAAACTACAAAAAATTTTAAAATATTGTAAGAGAATTTAAAAGGGAAGATTTACATCTAGTATTACAAAAAGGTATATATCCTTATGAATGGGTAGATAATTATAAAAAATTTAAAGAACAATTACCATTAAATAAAAAAGATTGGTATTCTATATTGAATGATGAAGAAATTTCTGGTCATGATTTAGCATTTGCGAGAAAAGTTTATGAACATTTTGAATGCAGAAATTTTGGAGATTATCATGATATATACTTAAAGATAGATACAATTCTAACAACTGATGTATTTGATAATTTCAGAGAAAATTATTATAAAAATTATAAATTGGATCCAGTTTATTATATTTCAGCTCCACAGTTATCTGATGCTGCCTCATTAAAATGCACTGGTCAAGAACTTGAATTACTTACTGACCAAGAAAATTATGAGATCTATGAAAAGAGAATTAGAGGTGGAATTTCTAATATTCCACATAGACACGCAATAGCAAATAATTGTTACTCTTATGATCAGAAACTAGGTAAGACAATAAAGTTAAGTAAAGAAGATGCTGAAAAGAAGGGAATTTGGAATAGTAAAAAACACCTGAGTTATATTCCATATTTGGATTGTATTAATCTGTATGGTTGGGCTTTGAGTCAACATTTACCAGCTGGAGAATTTCTAAATTATAATCTGTTAATAAGGAAAAACATGGAACATTTCAAAAATATACTTGAAAAATAAAAAGAAGTGAAAAATAAGAATGTAAGCTCTTTGATAAATAATCTATTCAAATTGTGTAATGACGTTGCTAAAATTGAGAAAATAATTTCAGAAATACAAGACTCAAATGCATTCGAAAAAGATATTAATGAGCTAATATTTGGAAATCCTGAGGTTAATCTTTATAAAAAATCAAGATATAAACCATCAGACTTTACCAAAGATTTTATTCTTAATTTAGACGATAATGGTGAATATGGATATACATTTATAGTAGATTTATATATCCCAATTGAATTACACAAAAAATTTAAAGATTATCCCATATTACCTGAGCACTATCAACCCAAAGAAGATAAATTATCTTATTATCAGAAGGAATTAATTGCAAAAGAAATAGGAACAAAAGCAAAAGACTCTAAATTAATAACAACTTTATATTCCAAAAAAGATTATATGTGATGCGATCTGCGAAACCCTAGGATATGTCACACTGGGCACTGCCAATTCTGGTGAATATTCCGTCACCACCTTATATATGATGTACCTACTCCTAAAAGAAATAAACATTCTTACTTCTCTTGGTGTATCTTGTGTTTGATTAGAAGTGCGTTGCCTTTTCTCTGCTGAATTCTACAAGAATTCAACAGGTTATGGGCCCAGTCCCGCCTGGCGACTGCGCGTTATGTTAATAAATCGTGATGAAGAAATATCAGAAGTATTTGGTGAGAAAATAATTGAAATTCGAAGTTCGCGTAGTCAACGCACGCCATTCCAATCTACTGCGTAGTTGTCCATTGAAGCGCATGAAAGTTTACTGCGTAGTATGAGTTTCCTGCCTAACTTGTTGAGCATTTGAAAGTATTCATGTACCTAGTCGTATTCAGTAATATCTGAAAGCAATGGATCGCCTTAAAAATTGAGGACATTTTTCTGTGCTGAGTACTCATCTCATCGCTATTTCATTCATCAATTGGACGACGTTGCATGAATTTATAGTCTATCATTTCCACGGTTACCGTTGATGAGTGAAATCAGATAATCGTATTCTAGAAATAAAGGACAAGTCCTGGACAAGCATTTTCAGTATAGTTAGCTAATCAACAATCACGCCACTCAACCATGGTATTTCATCACTCAACCTGAAATGTGTGAACTTGGAGACCAGAGAACGAAAGGAATGTGGACCAAAAGATCGAAAAGGATGCTGAGTACTCATTTAATTGTTCGCCATTGGAATATTGTTCGCTATCAGAATCTGTGAAGTGGAGGAGTTTGTAATCAATAATCACTTCCAGAAATATATGCACTATGCGGATGGAACTGAAAGAAGAGGAATCATCAAAGGATAACGTCGCGAGTCAACCCAACACAACATTTGGAGTATGAAGGTAGAGTTTAATATATTAAAATGTCTACAGCGCAAAATTGTCTGTCGTTTACGTATGATTTGTCTAGGTAGAGGTATTCCAAAAGGAACTTATTTTGAAAAAAAATAATAACAAATACCTAAGTAAATGAATGATTAATAAAGCTCCACTCCGGAACTGAAATATTGATAGATTGAATTATACTCCAAGAATCTATTAAAAAGATCTGTATGATGCTCTTACCACAACTATCTGAATAATTTATTTCATTGTAAATGTAAACGCTTTTGCAAGTAGACTAGCTAATAACTAATAAGTAACTATAAGTTACATGCTTAATTCAAACTCTGGTAGGACGCTACCATTTTTGCTTCTTGCTTAAATAAATGCTTATATTATATTTACTTGCTTTAAAACTGCTTCAGCGCAAACAAAGATTGTAAATTTTGAATTAAGTTTAGTATTGATTCAAATCATGTTACAAATGTAAGCTTACCTATTTTATCACAATCTTATTATAGGGCTAAAGAACCTTGAAACTATTATGTTCAATTGACACTTTAGTAGCGCTACTTGAAAAAGATATTAATTTTGCCAAATTTTATGGATTATCAACAATGTACTGACGGGTTTACCTGATGACCTGATGTTAAAATTCTCTCGTACCCAGATGAATAATTAAGTCATGTATCAATACATTCATCCCAATCTGAAATCCATTCTGACTTTTTCTAATCAAGTGTTTCATAAAGTAGCTATTACAGATTTGAGAAGAACTCTTCATATTTTATTATTGAACTAATCTATAAAATGTGATGTCCTTCAAGAGGTGCGGATATAAAAATATTAAGAGACAAAGCTTGTTTATCCTACCTATTATAAACAGCTTATTGATGAGATTCTCTATCCCAGTATGGTATCTTTTCTTTGAATTCTCATTTTTTTTTTGCCATTTGAATTGTTAAAAGCCCTTTGAATAATTAATTGTATTGATTTGATACTGTGTTCTGATGTTATTTGATAGGTATAATCCTCCTGCCTTTTGGTATTTTGTGCAAATAACTTAAATGAAAAACAATGTTACCCTCTATTTGCCATAATTGCGGGAAAGAATTGTACATACCATATATGATTATTCATAAATTTGAAATTGATTCATGTTCAAGGCACTATTGATTTGTGCTTGGGTAGAAAAAGTTTTTCTGAATATGTTATAATTTTTGTAACCAAAAGTATGATAATTGTGGTCTTGTACCATTGGTTGGGGCGAACCAGCAGAGGGACATAATACGAGTATAAAGAAAGGTACCCATTTCTCGGCCCGGCAGAAAAGAGGAAATGAACAATAAAAATATATGAAAAACACATGCATTAATCATATACAACAATATTTTAAGAAGAGAACATTTAAATATAATATCGCGCAATAAAAATATCAAGTCAGCAATAAGAAAATGAATAGAACATTAGTTCAATAATTACGCAATAAGCTAGTAAGTTGACACATTTAAATAACTTTCTCCCCCATATCCGCAGCTGCGTTAAAAAAATAAAAATGAACATCAAAATTTGGTAAAAGGGACAGTAGACAACGCAATAAAAAATTGTGGATAAATAAAATAAATTTTGTATTATGATTCCACCAACCACCCGGTACCCCATATTATACTTCTTACTGAAGAAGCAACTCGCGCTTCGCTTTGGAAAGACGGCCCCTCTTCCTCCTCCGTCCCAACGAAATCTGTTTCGCCGCCCCGCCACGGGTACGGCGACAGATTTTTGACGTATTTGTAAACCAAGAATGTACTCAACGTCATTGGGTATGGTTATGATCCAGATTCTGTATAAGGATAGATGCAAGAATGCTTCATGATACTGACTGATAGGAATACCCGCGAAACTCATTTGGACCTAGATCCACTTGTTCCACCTCAGTCCTTAAGTCATTCATGTTTAGGATTGTATATGTTATAGTACATTTACGTCGCCAGTACATTTGGGTTTTTTGACAGCTTTTTGGTCACGTGTTTCGCAGGAAGCGTATTTTTCATTCTGTCGCTTCATATGCATGGGCGAGATGCACGTGGCTGCGAAATGCACGGCATTTTACCGCGACTCTTACCGCTCGACCACAAAGCACGCTTGAAAGAGAAGACCATTATTTCGGAGATAGGTAGGACGACGTATGGCAATGAATGTCTTTGTAATCATTATGACAGATGCAGCCACCAATTGGCAGTACTTCTATTATTGCACTTTCATGTGACGATTATAATAATTTATTCGCACGCATAAAAGACGTTGGGAGTATATTTCGTACATGAACCAAATACTGCCCATAAAAGTTGTAGCATTTCAACGCGGATGATGTTTGTCCACATCTGAAGCGAAATCTAAGCGTCTCGCTTTCGCATCAAATGATGCCTGATGAAAATCGTAGCGTTTTGAAGCGGATAACATATTGATTTCATCAATTTTTTTATGTCTTCCTTGATCTAACTCAAATGTTGATTCTACTAATTTATTTATGATTTCTCCTTGAGTCTAATTCAAATTTTGACCCTTTTCATGGTTTCTTCCTCGGTCTAACTCGAATATTGATTCTAGTAATATATTATGCTTTCTCTCTTGGTCTAATTGACCTGTTGATTTTATTAATTTATTTATGGTTTCTCCCTGAGTCTAATTCAAATTTTAATTTTACCAATTTTTCATGGTTTCTTTCTTAGTCTAATTCAAATTTTGAATCTATCAATTTTTCATGGTTTCTGCCTTAGTGTGGTAATACACCGAGACGTAGACGCAGTGAAGCACTGGTGAATCTTTTTTTTCCTTTTATTTTCTTTTTTCTCTCTCTTCTCTTTCCTTAATTCTTTCGTCACTGTTCCTCCCTCTAAATTCTTTCCTTTTCCTCTTCCCCTCTTCCTCCCGCTCGTTGTGTTGCACGCACGACGAGTTTATCGCGACGCCGGCGCTATACTTCATTGAAAGTACTCGATAAGGAACGTGCCTTTTTCTATCGGTTTCTTTTTTTCCTCTCGTTTAAATAAATATTCGTTCGAATAAACCTTTTTTTCTCCGTATGTTTATCTTTGAATTACTATTGAGCCGGGGATATATTGCTGAGCTCACCGTCTAGTTTCTACACCCCATTGGTGGACAAAGTGATTTTCGGGGTTGCTCAAGACTTCTGCAGAACTGTTGGGTGTACGTTGCCGACCATCCTACACGATCTGAAGAAACCAACCACATCGGTTATCGCTATACGAGGTATTTCGGTTAGTGAATTGTTATAGGTAGGTAACATATACTCGACGCTCGGGAATTCTTGAGCCGAAGAGAACCCTCTCTTTTTTTTTATCACTTTCGGCCTGTTAAAGAATGGCGTGATCTAAGTTAATATCTTGGGGGAGGAAGGGGGACTATGGAGTCGAGCTTGGCTTATTCTTTGACATGGAAAGTGTGAGTGTGGTGTGAATGTGAGTGTGAAGTGATCTCTCTCTGATCACTTGTTTGTCTCGGCCCCGGAGTGAACTCTAGGTAGGATTCTTTCTCCACTTCCCTGAGCTAAGTAGTCTCTAACCCCGTGTCTTAGACTTGAGCTAGTCAGGGACCCACTCCTAGCCCGTAGTTAGTGTTCCATCTGACGCTTAGCGATCTTTTGATCTTCTGGCTGTGGAGAACAGGTGAGGTAGTTAGGATACTCCCCTATCTATTTCAAAATTGTTTTTTCACATCCTTCTCATGGCATCGGCAGAGTAACGCGACCACGTTGGGCGCCAATCTATTATGTTATTGGATCTTCATGATGACGGTTTGCACGCTGGGGTATGTGGTATCCTGCGCTGTCTCATACCCTTGTATCGTCACATTAGTCTAATAAATGAGTAAATTTGCTTATCGAAGGAAAAACAATTCAATGTATCATTTTTTTATGGTTTCTTCGTAGCGTAAGCGTGAAGATGAGAAAACAATTTTTTCAAACTTGCCCTCGTTTGGTGGCCAGCCGAAAAAAACTCGCTTGTAACACGGTGAATGCGTGAAAACCCAAATGTACTGGTTACCTAAATGTACTACAGCATATATAAGTTATTGTTTGTACAGGAAAAACTTATCGTTCAGTTTGAAATAATTATCATGAGCCTAGTTACTGTTGAAGTTATTGCTCATCCACATCATTCTATTGTTCATTGACCTACAGTTAAATCACTTCATTTTGAATACTCGCCAGGGTCTTTTATTGCTCCTCAACTTATTGCGCAAATCATCTATTTTAATGTACTGTTTAATATATCCCATAAAGAAATGAAAAATGATCTTTATTTATTTGGCTGTGTTAGAAAATCTTTCTTTTTTCAAACATGTCTTTAATTCATTTCTTTTTTGATGATCGCAAATATTTCTACAGTCAAACATCCTTCCTAGCAAAAAGAAGGAAACTGCAACAATATCAATATATTTTAGTCTGCTAATGACCAGAGCTTACAGAATCATCAATAATTTGATGATAATTGGTAAATAATATCCACTAAAAAGGGGACCTATTTTACTCTTTTTTTTTCTTCTTCTTATAATGATCAGCCTAAATTTTCGTACTTAATCCTCTGTACGTCACATCTATCACAAGAATTCATAAATGGACGCTATTAAGCAAGGAAAGCACCTCGCGACAATGATACAATCTAGAAAATAATGTACCTTATATACTCTACTTTAGAACAAATCATTGTTACTTGGTGCTCATTACATAACGTTTGTATACTCACCAAAATCAAGACATTAGGAACGTACACAATATCACTGAGTGACCCATTGGAGGCACTCTCATCAAAGGTGTGAATACGTTCTTCTCGGTAACTCAGACGAGCACCATTATCCATAAATTTTATATGACTCCTTTCAATTTTTTCTCTGCAAAACATAAAGCGCTAATAAGAGATTATTCATACAAAAATTCACGCTTGTAAAAAGGAAACAATGCATTTGTTTACTCTCCCTTTAGAGTATTCGTTTTTTCGTTTACTGTGATAGGTACTTGTAATTTATTGTGATCAATAAGTCATTTCAACTTCCCACTGCAGCAATGTTATCAAAAATTACAAAAAACAAAAGAGTTTATAAATCATATTTGTGCACTTAACTTGGTAAGCAGTACAGGAACAGTATGTATGCAAGTGGTTTAGATGTGTTTTCCCATTTTTGTTACAGCCTTTCCAAATAACTCATACACATATGAGAAAAAATGAGTTCAGTCACTCGTTAGCAATACATTCAAAAACAAAAATTGGATTCAATCACTTGGCAACTTCCAGTTTCTGAATATAAATTTTTGCTTCCTCATCTTTTTCATATTTTCAAAATATTGACAAAAAAATAGTCAAAATATCCTCTGTGTATCATTATAAGAGGATTTAATAAGCTTTTCAGCACCTATGATGATACTAGAGTTTACTATTATTGATTACAAAATAATATGGATGATTCTCCTCATGATTGAAAAGCTAGCTGAATTTTCTGGATATCCAATGGCTGAGAGCGAAAAAAAGATTTTTCTAAGACTGCAAGTTAAGGCAAAGGCCAAAGCTGTATTTTTTCATTTCAACACACTAGTACTCTGTCGTACAAAGTTGAATTGACGTACACCCAAATCAAAAATCAGGAAGAAATTATATTTTCTTTGAATAAGGTAGATTACGGCCACGTCAGATGTACAAGAAACGACTATTACAAGTATGATACTTGTAGTAGTCGTTTCTAAGACAATTTTTCTATGAATATTTCAATTATCAAACACTTTTGGATCACGTCTTGGATATGCGTCAAAATTTTGAAGTACATCCGATGTTCATCTTGTCACAATTCAGAGAAGAGTATTTATTATACGTGAAACAAAGCTCCAATACCTCAGACTGAAATTTGTCTCTGTTATTCCATCAGTGAAGTGTAGAAATAGTTTGGTCACACCAATTGTTTGAACAATAGAGTTTGCCTGACTGTCAATTTGGATATTAGTTCAATTTAACTTTGTACGGCAGTACTATTACGGTAGAAGGAGATGGTGGAGCTATGGAAAAACGTGATTGCTTTATGTAAGCACAAAGATAAGGAATTTGCACCTTAGCCTTCACAAACATACTACTGAAACGGACCAAGCAGTCTCTAAGTACCGTTCTTACGGGCGTCTAAGTTGCGGCAAATATAGGGAGGTAGGGAACAAATAGCCGCGGTCGCGCGCGAACGATACGCCAGAAATAAACTTGTTTAACTATTGCGCGAAGATCATCGACAAAACACAACAGAAAAATACAGTCTTGCATTAATAAAAATTAGTCACTTTGTTGGATGCAACCATAAAAGTGCGCTCTGCAAATCAAGATGTGAATGTAACAGACAGGTAACATTGTTCTTCCAGTAGATATAGAAGTGATGTTCTGAAGCAAATTGTGTGTTCAAAAGATTGGCTGTCAGCCCCCTTTGCTCATTTGCATATTAGAGGAGTAATCTTTGAAAGGGTTTAAAGCTCATTTGCAAACTGGAAGAGGGGGGAGGGGGACTTTGAAAAAGGGATTGACGTTAATTAGATATTGTTTGTTAGTCTTTTGTTTTCTTGGTCCTGATATTCTTTAGATTGTGGAGTCCATTGTTGTTCTATAGTTTAATATTTCTTTTGCAGCTGTGTATGAGACCCTAATGTTTTCCTGGCTCTGTTCAAGAATTTTCTATCGTCCTTCTCCTCAGTTTAACAGTTTTTTGTAGCAACAAAATAAAATTTTCCTCGTTTTTGTTGATTTAAACTATTTAAACTTCCTTTTGTTTGGGGTTAGTGGACAGTATTATTCAATTTCCCTCCTAGTCTAGCCATTTTTTCTTCTTTTGAACAGCAATACGTAGCCCTAGCAAGTAGGCTGATGTATGGTAAAAGTAGCCAGTATGTTGAAGTGTGATGTACAATGGAAAAAAGTGCATAGTATTATGAGTAGCCCGCATTTGTGGCTTAAGTGCCGCCTGTGCGAGAGAGTGTTGCCGGATGAAAGAAAAAAGGGTTTGCTTAGAGCTTGCAAGGTGTGAAACGGTGTTACAAGAGTAGATGGAAGAGTGTGAGATGACTCAAGCTCCAGTGGGTCATCTTTTATGAGTGGATATTTGAGCAGAGTGCAGTTGCAGGAGGGCAAGATGGAGAAGATTGTTACGTCCCGTGTGAGATATATGTCAGGTGTAGTCAGAGGAACGTGTAATGTATGGTAAGAGCGAATGCAATGGTCAGAGAGCAAGATGAGGATAGATGCCGTCACATAAGCAGATGAAGAGAGTGAGATGGTAGCTGTTGTGAATCAACAGGACCAGAGACGTATTTAGCTATTCTGTACACATAGGCCAACTACTTTTTCGCGCCGACCAATTCTGTAAATTCATAGCTTTATCCGATCTGGAATGCAGCTACGGCACATAAATATAGGCAGATGAAAAAAATTAATTTCACAGCGAACATTTTCGTTTTTCAGTTATGGAAAATTGCATTTGAAATTGAAAAAAATATGGTATTAGTTACATTGGCCTACTTGAAACAATTACAGTAATACTCTTCTTGCCTTTTTGAAGGCAAAATTCTCAATAATTTCCTGAAAGTCAATTGAAGTAACAAATTCATTCTCAATATTTAAGAGTGCGAGTGAATTGAGAAGGCATTCAGAGGTACGCGAACGAAGATAATTTTTAATTCTCGTCAAGCAAGAGAAACTTCTCTCCGCCGTGCAATTTGTTGCTGGTGTACACACAACCTGAAGACCACGTCCATTTGGTCGTAAATAGTATCGAGCTTCATGTCCTTGAACCAACTGTACAGTTTGGTAATATTTTTCGGAATAATGATTTTTTTCTGATTTATATGGTCTATAAAGTGTTCCATATCAGGGGCCAAGTTTTCAAAATCCTCTGGGTAGGCTGTGTTCAATATTGCGACTTGATCTTTTATCATTTCTGAAGTCATTTTATCAAGACTCTGAAGGAATTGAAATTTATTTCCAAATGTTTCAAATGCTTCCAGTTTGCTTCTCAGAGTAGTGAGCAACGTATCAAAAATGACCAGATATGTATTTATCTTAAAATTCTGTCGATCGTCCTGTGTTTGAGATGAATCGTTGTATCTATCTGCAACCGTTTCGTCAATACGGAGTTTTCTAAATTTACGTCTCCTACAACTAGCTTCATAAACGGGTATCTCATCCTCTAGCAAAAAAATGGACTTGGCCTCTTCTTCAAATTCATCAAATTTTTCCCTATTTGATTCCATTAGAACTAATAATGAATCGTAATATTGAATAACCTGCAACACATCTAGCTCTACCGTTTGTAATGCTTTTTGTATCTTATTGATTTTTCCAAGGAGGAAGCCCCACAAACAAGCCATTATTGCTGTCTCAAAACGTTCCAATTTTAGGCAGAGGCCTTTGGCTTCTATTTGAACGATGGGTTTTACATCTCTGTCGTGTTCTAAAATTTCTAGAGTCTTATGTATTTCTTTCCAATTTTTGCAAAGAGCAGAACAAGCGTCATCTCTTGCTGACCACCGAGTATTCGATAAAGTTTTTAAACTCAAACTTTTGGTTTCATCATTTTTATGTTCTCCTAGGATCCTAGGATGGTGTCCTGCAAGAGACTCCAACGCTGTGTTGAATTGGAAAAAAAATTGTATAAATCTTGTAGTAGAGAGAAAAAATTTCTAGCTTCAACACATGATTGAGCAGCAGCGTCACCAACCAGGTTCAATAGATGTGCCGAACAAGAAACATAATCAGTATATGGACAGGTTTTCCTAATTAAAGCTTGGAACCCAATATTTTTACCGGACATATTACGCGCTGAATCATGAGACTGTCCGCGGCAATTTTTCAAGTCAATATCTAAACTTATCATAAAATCTATGACCGCTTTCTCCATATCACGTCCCTTATGTCCAACATTTGGTAAAAATCCCAGAAAACGCTGAACTGGACTACCTGTTTGCAGCACATATCGCGTTACTACAGCAAGTTGGTCAATATGCGCAATGTCTGGAGTTGAGTCTACTATTATAGAAAAAAAAAACAGCTTCTTTCATTTCTTTTACAATTGAAGTAAGAACATGTTCGCCAAGCAGAGTAATTAATTCTTCATAAATTGTGTGTGATAAATAATTGACATTTCCCGAACATTTTTCACCAAAACGAGAGATGTGCTGTGCGAGAAACGGATCGAACTTAGCTAAAAGTTCTATACACATTAAAAAATTTCCATTGTGAACATCATCCAGTTTTGTAGTTCTACCTCTAAATGGAAGACCACGAGAAGATAGCGCACAAATGGTGGCGATGACTCTTTTCAATAACTTTCGCCAGTATCCCTTCTCTTCATCAAGTTGTTCTTTCATGTGGTGGTCAATTCCTGATCCTGTTACAGGACCAAGAAAACAAGAGACCAACAAAGAATAGCTAATTAACTTCAATCCCTTTTCAAAGTCCCGCCTTCCAATTTGCAAATGAGCTTTGACCCCTCAAAATTGGCGAGAGCTGCTTACAGTGGAGGAATAGATATGCTATTATTGCATATTTAATTCCTCGTCTGTAATACCAATGTAAAGTATATACTATTTTGATAAGAATCAGGCAAACGAGTATACAATATTATGTAGGGGAAGAGCACTACAGTACTCCATTGGACTGGACGCTATCGGCTTTTAATTTGCGGCAACTTTGACGTTTGTATGAACAGAACTTCATCTCTCCTCTTTGAAGAAAATAGAGGAAAGGTAGGTAATCATCAGAAACTGAAATGGAAAAATACTGTAAGAAGATTTTAAAATTGAACGCGTCCCCGGAAAAAGGGCGTAACTTGAAAAAACCTATTTTGAGAAAAATGCGTTCAAAGATTTAAAACGCTACACCCAAAAAACTATGGCTCCTAGGGGATTGGTTAATGAATAAAATCAAAGAGTGTACGCTCTAAATTCGAGATAAGACAAAATATGAACCTCGTATCAAATTATTGACAATATATATGGGGCCCTTTTTCAAATGACTTTTTTTTGGGGTTATTTTTGCGTGAAAATCTCTCTCTAAAGTGACAAAAACTTTTATTCACGTACAATTTTTTATAAACTTGCTATTTAAAGATACAAAAATGAAATGAAAGAAAAAAATTAAGTTAAAAAATGGTTTATAAAACTTTTTTGGCAAAAATGAAAAAAAATAAAAATAAATAGAAAAATACTTTTTTTGCCAAGAATGAAAACAAAGAATAATAATAATAATAATAATAATAATACGTGAAAAAATTGTTTACAAAACTTTTTTGGGACAACGTATAACATGATGGGAATTAACACAATATGACTTTTCATTAATGGACAACCACTTCTCTTTCCAACAACGACGACTTTGCAGATTTAAATGATGTATTACTCCTCTTTTACGATAGAGAGCCCTATGTAATTCTACCGCGTGATGGAGAAATGAATGAAGAGAAGAAAAAAGCAAAAAAATGAAAAAGTTAGACCCTTTTGCTGGAGACGCGTTCAATTGATACTTGTACAAAATTAGAATCAAAGGATCATTAAACGTATCAAATTATTGTTGATGATAACTATTCCAGTTTTGATTTTGAACTTTTTGTTGCATTCATTTCTTTATTTTTTACCCTGGTGTATTGATATATGAGTATTTTGATCTATTATCAATTGTAAGTAAAGCTTTCAAGACTCGACGCCTAAATTTGTAACAGGTCAGGGGTCTGACACACTAATACTCATAGAATCGATATAATTTTCTTAAAATATGACGGGACAACATAGAAAGGGATACTTGAAACGAGTAAACACCGACAAATTATTTTGCGAGAGCCACAGAAATTGAAAACAGACTGGTGCGCTTTCGGTGAAACAACCATCATCAACAAGACCCTTTCTTTCAAACTGATACTCCTTGTAATTTTAAGAGTGTATCTTAAGGGTTATACCTACTATGCATATATAACAGTGCATATGTAATGTATCATGAAAGATAATGAATATACTCACCTAAAACAATAAGGACCTACATCTTGCACTTGCAATTTAACAACTGGCTGGTTTTTATTGCTTTTAGAAAAGAATTCCTGGGCGTTTGTGTAGTTGAATATGTGCACACATAATAAAGGCTCCAACGGAGGATTTTTCCAAGCCATATGTAATTTACTTCCATTCCCCAGGGTCAGCGTCTACATGAATGATGAAGAAAAATAAGAGTATTCAATACAGATATTGTTCCCCTGCGATATAAGAATTCTCTTATCCACAGAAGTAGGGAATTCCAAGTTCATTCACTCCTTTCTTGTATTTAAAAATGAGTGGTGAAGAAGAAATCACCAAGAGAACAATCGCCTGCTCGACTTCAATAGGTTCCCTAGCTATTACTTGAATAATGGTGCCAAACTGATTTGAATATGTTAGAATACAAGCATCAGAATTGTCTAAATATTAGAATAAGCAATTCATTTTTGAGTAGGCATATTCATAACAATACAGATTGTAAGTAATCCTTTATACTAAGGAGGTTTAAGGACAAGAAGGTCAATAAATACATACTTTGAATATTTGTTCTTGGTATATAACAGTAAACCACATGATAGTTGTTCCACATAGTCCAAAAACAAATGATACCGATAAAACCATCAACTTCCAATCTATTAATAGATACAAACAAAAATATACCTAAATCAATACAGTTAAATATATAGAAGCTAAACCTAGTTTCAGATTACAATTAAATTTATTTTTAATTGAGAAAGAGCCTAGATCATTACTAATTGTTGAAAAAAGTTATTTATTTTCATCTCCAATATCTATTCCAGCTTCTTGAAGCAATACCTACTTCAAACTTTTTTTTAATGCAAGAAGAAAATCTTTAGATACATGAAAACTTATTAAATACAATTAATTAACAATAGGTATTAGTCACATTGTGATATTTTTAGATTTAAATACTACATCTCTGCATCCATTGCCTTGCTCATAACCGTTTCAGCTACATAAATCATGTACTGATCCAATTTCAGTCCATTTTCTTCACATTATAACTACAATTTATTCACTTATGCATTCATATTATAGAAACATTGTTTCAGGCGATAAAATTGGGATACAAATTTTGTAGATTTGAGGTATACATGTAAGAACGCTTTACCGTTCTCACGAATTTTTGTGTTGATAGCGTTGCATTGACACTCGCAGCCAGGTTTGGTTGCTGCATCTGTTATACGGTAGATAAGAATAGTAGATAGTTGTCAATTGATTTCACGTTTTGTACGTGTGTTGAGGTATCGGGAAAACAGAATGCCGGAAAGACTTAGAGCACCAGTAAACGGAATGCCGGAAAGACTTGGAGCACCGGTAAACGATCAGCCAATATTCTTACAAATCAATTGACCTCACGCCAATCCGAGTTTGGTGTTGGGGAAAATGGAATGCCGAGGAAAACGGAATGCCGGATAGAAAACCGGTAAACGATCAGTCCGACACTCTTTCCTGGGGCGGCCCTCCTAAGGGGGAAAATGTAAGAACGCTTTACCGGTCTCACAAATTTTCGTGTTGGTAGCGTTGTATTGATACTCGCAGCCAGGTTCGGTAGCTGCATCTGTTATAAGGTAGATAAGAATAGTAGATAATTGTCAATTGATTTCACGTTTTGTACGTGTGTTGAGGTATTGGGAGAACGGAATGCCGGAAAGACTTAGAGCACCGGTAAACGATCAGCTGATATTCTTACATACATTCAACGTTTCGCTGTTTTGCGCTAGATTAGAATGAGCGCACAGTTCCATTCAACTGGTAAAATTATCTGGGACCCGGCGT
This sequence comes from Aspidiotus rigidus, assembly GCA_035079385.1. Classification (NCBI taxonomy): domain Eukaryota; kingdom Metazoa; phylum Arthropoda; class Insecta; order Hemiptera; family Diaspididae; genus Aspidiotus; species Aspidiotus rigidus. The sequence goes on from JAVHKY010000052.1 coordinate 7,216,532, forward strand.
TTTGCGTTTTTGCATTGAAACAGATTTCTAGTCAGGTAAATTCCCTTTAATAGGTAGATCTTTTGGTCTCACGCGGTATACAAGTTTGGCACGGGCACTACCAGAAAAAGAAAAACAAAATTATAACAAAGAGGATTCATTGACATATTTTTGAACGATTTGTTATTGACCATAAATAAAATGAACTGACAATTCTTGTATTCCAAATTGCATACTTATCCTCTTCCATGTTATGAAACTGGTAGGCCTACCTAGTGTTTTTATTTTTCAACGTTAATCTTGTCTGAATTGCAATTTTTGTATTCTGCGTCGAGGCGGATTTAGGTGCGGGCACAACAAGCACGTGCTTGGGGCGCCAAATTTTCCTAAGAAGCAAAAAAACAATAAACAAACCAAAAAAAATCCCTCCAGTGCTCGGGGTGCAAAAATTCGAAAATCGCCACTCAAATCTGCGACTCCAAAACATTTTGGGAAGACGATCTCGCTGTTTGCAAAAATGTTGACGCAGGTATGCGGCTCACCCTCGCGGATAGGCCATTGTTCTCGCGCGTACTTTGTCGTAGTTCGTTATTGGAATCGTCAACCATTAAAATGGTACAATTTTCAGTTTACTTTGATGAATCGCGTGAAATAACAATTCTCAAGATGTATATTCCACAAACATGAACGCTCTTCTTTTTCCGCCCAGGGTATGATAGGTTAAATTTACAATAGTTAAGATTTCACCTATCTTCCTTGAAGATTGCTATATTTTTTAATTTTCTCAGAAATATAGAATGAAAATGCAATGAGTGGTTTGAAAGTAGAAAGCCTCACACACCAATTTTTGCAAGAAATTCGTTCTGAAAAGTCAGTTCCAGACAAACTTAAGATTTTTATCACAACTGATTTATACAAAGTAACTTTCTCAATTTATAAGAAAAGTACATTTTGCGCACTAATTGGACTTTTTTGCAGGGTTGAAGCATTAATATCCGCTGTGGCATGAAATATTTTGATGACATCTAAACTAAATTTCTGATAGTAAAAAAATCGTTTCGTGCGAAAAATTCTGCACCATCCAATTATTCTCAATGGAGCGAGAGAAAAAGAATCAACACAGCATACATTAAAATATATTATATGCACAATAATAATATGCAATGTTCACAAGAAGATCGCTTAAGTACAAGCGCCAAGTTTGGTGGACACCAGGGTAGGAAATAGCATGAGTAGCAACTTCAAGAGTTTCTCCGGAGTTCTGTAAAATATTTTTATTTGAAAGATGCGAAAAGGAAAAAAACCAATTCAAGTCCACTGGTGCAGTAATAATGCCACTTTTTGATTTACATATATACTCAGGAGGTTAAATATACCGGTAATAATAATAATAATAATAATAAGGTTTGTTTTTTAAAAGTTGATAAGATGAGAAAATTACTTACCAAAAATGTCCGAAGGCCTTGGTATTTTTCTTTTGGTGCCAACGGTAAGCGAAACTTCTTCTGGCGTTGGATGTTCGTCTCCTAGCAACTGTCCCATCTTCAAATCGCCAGTTGTTATTTTCTTTGACATACCTTTCTTATTTCACGGCATATACAACGAGGAGTTCCAGTTCAAAGGTACGAGTGTGATTATTTCTTAACTTAATTGTTCATAAGTATAATTATTGTCAGGGTAATTACTTTTATTAAAACTACGCTGCAAATAATTCGAAAAGTATTCTTCACATACTACAAAATTCCATACTGTAGATGAATACTCTCCGGCAATAAAAATCACGAGCGTTTCAAAATACTATTACAAAATTATACTGCAATATAGTTTCAACGAAGTTGACTCGGAAAATGTGAAATGAAACCAGGCCAGTGCCAAAAAATTAGATTGAACTTCTAACGTAGGTATGAATTTTGAGAAGTAACACTATGTACCTGTCTATCAGGGTGCATGAATGCATCGTTCCACTGACAGATCTGAAAAAATAGAAGAAACACGTAACTTAATCGGGTAGATTGTACAACGCGAGGACTCGACTATCTCATTACATTATAATAATTATCCATTATTAACGTGAGTTGAGTGATCACTGACAACTCGGGGACCTGCTATTATGAATGCCGTGCAAATGTGAAATGCTGCTCAGTGCTCATTGAAGAAAGGTCAAGAGTGCTTGAAGAGTCAACAAGCTATTATCACAGGGCAAGGTGTTTGAAAAGCACGAAAGATCCGCTGTTCATTTCGGGTCAATGACGTCATACGTTAGTAGACATAGCTGATACAGAAACACCAGTGCAACCAATGTTTTAAATTCGAAAATGCCCCTGTATGCAGGGTTCATATGCCAATGCATCCAGTATTCACAGACTGAAAAACAGATGAACGACTGAATTTTTGTTGTCAAAGTAATGTTCGAAACACCTCGTCGTTTGAAACAATTTATTGTCTATCTGTTATATGGTCTAAGATGGAGATCAGCTGATGTAGCGCCTTGTTGTTTGTTTACATTGAGCTGAGCACAACTCTTTTCAAACACCTTGGGTACAGACAACGAATTTCTTGTGATCTTGTCACTCTTCGTTGTCGCGTAGTATCTGTTCGGGCCGCCATTTCCTTTTTCTGCTACAGTACTGCTGAAGTATTTGCCATACAAGCTTTGGAAGTAAGTTATTTTATAAATTCGTTTAATTTTATGGGTTCAATGAACCGATGTTCTTCCAATACTATTATTTCTAGCAAACAACTCGCACGATACCGACAGTCGTTTGGATTTGACACCAATGAAGCCAGTATTAGATGCGTAACGGTCCATGAAATTATGGGGGATTATAGTACCGGATTCAATATTACCTAAAGCACATCAGATCTGATACAGAAACACGTACGTCCATGGCTTGTAATGATTAGTAAGTTATTTTAATAATTCAAAGGATCAAAGTTCTTTCAATACTATTACTTTTAGCAAACAACTCCCACAATACCGACAGTCGTCTGGATTTCTCACCAATGAAGCCAGTATTAGATGTACCATCTATATGGCTCAAATGCCCGTATACACGAAATGCATAATGGTTGACAAATTATGCGAGATTAATGTATCAGTTTTCGTACACAAACACGTAGGTGCAAGAAATGGTCCAAAATATAGGTAGCTCGTAAGTCTACAAAAGTTATTGACAATTGGCTTTTGATATAAAGTATTGATTGTAATCCTTAAATTAAAGATGAGAATGCCCACCTGCACACTTACGGTATCGATGTGCACTCTGAGGAAAGCAAGGAAGACAATGACGACCACGTTTACGGTGGAGTTGCAGACAAAGAGATGTCCGAACCATTGGTTGAAAAGTCTTATCCGAGGTGAGTTTGAGAACATAAAACGTTCAACGAGAAAGCCTTCAATTTCATCTCGATCCGAGTTTTTTACCGTAGGTGGATATGATTATTATTTACAATTCAGTTTGTAATTTCTTCCGAACGATCTGCTCAATACGGAGAATTGAACCAACTGTGAAAAACAAAGAGAACTCACGAAACAGAAAATATCTAAAAACCCAAGAGTTCGAGAGCAGACAGTAATTTTCAGGTCGAATTCCATAACACGGAAGAATGAGGTATTATATTGACCGATGTTCGTGATATCGAATTTGGAGACAATCCATCACAAGTCCGACTGATGAAAGTGAGAAATTCCAAAATCTTATGACTGTTAATTAATTATTGTTTCTTTTACCACTTATTTGCGTTCTCAAGAAAATGGAAAAGTCGAGTTACTCCGTATTTTGGATGGAGGCATGAGTAATGAAGATTACTTTTGTTTCGTGTTTCTCGTTTCGGGTTGAGTCTGTGATGGTTCATGATTGGGTAACGTTTTCGCTAAGTTCATTGGATCCCAAGCCTAGTCTACAAAACTTGAGAGTATTTTTCCATACTATTCACGAATTTTTGTTAAAAAAAAGGAATTGAGGCTTCTTGAAATCTGGTTCAGTGCGAATATTTTTAGTACTATTTAAGTGTCAATTATTTTTCAAATAAGTGGAGTCGTTCTTTGATCGCGTTTACTCATCATGTACAGGTCATTGTCTTGAAATCCTTATCTTAAATAATTGTTTGGTAACGGTTAAAAACGATCATTTTTGAACTCGCACTCTACCTTATCAATGGTCGATTTTACTCCTCGCATTGGCCAGTTTCCGACGATTTCTTTTGTCTTTTATCGTCTGTTCGATGATGTTTATTTGTAGAGCGATGCACCTACAACGTTTATAAAATTTTGATGAGAAATTTGAATTAGTTTTTCGGTTCTGCTGTGCTGTTTGCAATGCCATTCGAAGGCTAAATATTAATTTGTTATCGAATTTTTTTCAGTTTGGAGTCAACTAATCTTGAAAGTTTTATGTTAGTTCGATTATTTCATCACGTCAATATCTAATTCTTTTTCATATACGTGAACTGGTTTTTTACGTTCAGTCTTCAGAAGATAAAATTTGCCTCAGATATGTGTATTCAATTACTGTTTTCATTTTTTCATTATTTGCATTAATGTTGTCTCTATCTCAATTGTGCATCTATACTTTGTTTTCCCCCGTATGGAAATTCTGCCTCCTCCCCATCAAAATTGAAAATAATTTTAGCTGGTCTCGCAGTTCTAATTGGAGTTCCACCTTCCATACCTGAAATTTCAATTGAATATAGGTAAAAACATTAGATCTTGCGTTATTTCAATATTGAATTGTTCCAGATTGTTTATTATTGTACTGGCAGCAGTTGATTATTTTATTCGTAAAAGTATGATCCGGGCAAAGCCTTTTTCACAAATTTTTTTTTTTTTTTTTCTTAATTTTACAAGTTCTTGCCTGTATTTGGGTTATAAGCTTGATGGTGAATCAAATATAGATGCGTTGGATCTAATTTCCTGTGTTTAGATGAGAGATGTTGTTTTGGTTGGATGGATGGAGGTCATCGGCGAGAGTTGTTTAAATGGATGGTAAAATCTGATGGGTTTGGCAGAGAGGACCTGAAGATAGGCTTGCAAAATGTGGGTGACTGTAACAGGAGAACTGAGACTATGGTACACAGATGATGACGAAGATGCGTTTTCTTTATTATTAAAAAACTACGCCGATTTTAGCCAAGCAATTTAAACGTCTTCTTCCTTATCTCCAATTTTTATTCCCTACCATTTTTTTTTTAATTGTTCAAGTACTCAAAATGGTCCTTTGTATGGTGTTTCAAGCGGGCGTTTGACTCTTCCTACTCTTAGGTAAACATGTGTTACATCCTTAAGATCTGAATGGACAAATATTTTTTTCCCCTTTGCAGACGTTGAGGAAAACTGGATGTAAATTTTGGAAGGCGTGGAAAAATTTTTTAGACATACTCATGAAAGTCAACTATCTTGTCCACTTCCGTACTTTTTATGAAATTCCCAGGTAGCTTGAGGGTGATTTCCAAAGCAAACTTCGCACAAGATGTCCCTGAATTGTCTTTAGGGGCGGCGCAAATTCTGAATAATTTCCTATTTGAGGCTGCTTATTTCGATTATATTGTCGGCCTTGGATTTATACCCAGTTGTCTTTATGTGTTGTCCTTCAGACAATTTCTTTGTAATTGTAATATCTCCCAACAAGTGAAAAATTTCTTGCATTTTATTTAAATTGTTTATTGCTTGTATTGTCACTATCTTTATTATTTTAATCATAAAATCAACCTTTTCAGGATTTCCTTGATCTATGAGAACCGACTTAATGATGACCATGCAGTCAGCAATGTGTACCACAAGAACATTGGCTGCAACGCGAGTAGTCCGATGGAAGAGAACGTTATCATTTTGATTGATTGTCATACCACTATTTCACATATTATAAAGTTATTTTGCGTGTACTTCTCTTGTAGTTCACAGAATTTCAAGTTTGAAATCAAATGAACCTATAATTGAATAGTATTCTTCATTTTGCATTATCATTTTTTTCTCTTTCAAAAGTTTATTTACTCAGTGAAGTAGGTAAATGAGATTTCCTATGTTGATAGAAAGTTGATTGATATAAACGTAGTTCACACCTATTTTCAAAAAAGACTATTATGTGACTATGCTAAATGAGCAGTTGAAAAATGAGTTATTACCTAGTATCAAATGCTTTCTCATTTCATCAAGAACTTTTCAAGTACAATGAGCACTTTGTATGATTTTGAGGGATAGACAGATAGCAATTTATTCATAGCGCACCCACCACCTACTTTTTCACATTACAGAAAATTTTCTTCAGTACCGATATTTTTTTGGTGAATTCTCTCAGTGCATTGTCTAGCTCGGCAGTGGATTATAGGCTTATTCTTGGTTAATCGATAGTACTGCTCGGTAAGTATCCCAGTCAGTCTTTTTAGTGGCCAGAGGATGAGGGGCTAGCTTTCTTAATATCGTGCTGCTAACCATCAGGATGACTGGACAATGATCTGAAAAAAGGTCACTCTTGTTTACGGCTTCAGTGAAGTTCATGGAAATTCCTTTCACAACAAAGAAGTGAAGTAGGTCCGGAATCTTCCTAGGGTCCGCCCACTAAGTTGGTTCGCCACCAGTGATAGGTCCACTTTTGAAGCTGTCAATGGCCTTAAGCAGCTCTTTACCGCGTTTGAATGTAGTTCTCGATCCTTATTGAACATGTTTGGAGTTGAAGTCTCGGCCGCATAACGTTTGCGCAAATTTGCATGAAAACCGCCAAATGAAGATGGCACGATTGCGCAAATGTCATGTACACATTTCCGCAAACGAGATGTACCGTTTGGGCGAATATCATAATCCTAAACTGAGGCGGGTACTGTATGAACTTACTCGAAATCTGAGCCTGTTTCAACCTGTATTGATATATCACTTAGCAGGCCAAAACGAGTAAAATTCTTGTATACTTTGTTTTCCTATTACATAGACAACTTTGTATAATATCATTAGATCTACTTTGTATATCAGAAAGAAGCTCATCTGGCTGTTGAGAAATTTTATCCCTAGTGCCACATAGTAGGTAGGATGTAATTTTCATCTGGGGCAAGCATGGTTCTGGCACATTCAAGGAGACAGCGCACTACGAAAAGCGTACATGCGCAGTGATTATTCCGGCGGAAAATGGTTACGCTGGTTTTTCGGCCTCGCCTATTCGGACCGGGCAGCGCTAGCATCGCGCAAAATTTTTGAATTTTTCAAAATCTCTCAAAAATGTTTTCATCTGAAAGAAAATTTTCCGTTCTTCAATTTTGTTCCTTACAAGTACACGCCTAAATTCATTATTTCTGGAGAAATTTAAGAAAAACTAAAAAATCACCTTTAGTTTCAAGTCACAATCACCCTTCGCTTATCAGTACTTTCCGAGTATTTTACATGGGCGACGCTAGCGATCCTACAATATGCCCGGTCCGAATCTTCCTCCGGACGAGGTAATTACGTCCGTGATGTTCGAGATTTCCACTTGCCGTTTGGGCAGCTGTGCCTACCGATGACCCACGCACTACGAACGCTGTGGAGAGTTTTAACTCTTATTATAATGGACTCTTTTATTATTCAACTGCCCACGTCCACCTGGTAATTGACTCTCTTCTAGTCGCCCAAGTGTCCACTAACCAAATCCTCAATTCCTTACAAAGAGGACGTTCAAATCCACGCGCACAGGAAAATTATGTCCGTCTTCAAACGTTGAAAGAGGCCTCTGCTAAGTACAGAAGTGGCGAATATACCCGGGTGGAATATGTGAAAATTGTGGGATATCATAGCCAGCCGAAGAAAGTTAAGAGTAGGAGGTAATACTTTTTCTCACATAATAACTTCTTTATATAATTTACGTAGTACGTACATGACACAACAAACAAATGTGAACGTAAGGATAATAATAATCATCATGTTTTTCACTTTTCCCTAATTGCGCAAACGTATACCGCCCAAAGTCTCCTCTAAAAATCCAGCTGTTACCTAGGTTCTGAAATAAGCCTGAGAAAGTGGTTTCGTCGGCGCTTGGTCTGGCATTGGGTTGGCAGTATACAGCAGTATGCTGACAGTGTTTCCGTTGACACTGGTCAAGGTAGTCACTGCCTGCATATTTGGTTCTTGGCATTTGCAGGACTCATGATGCAGGATTGTATTTCGGGCAAATATTGCCACTCCACCTCGCGCTTTGCCGCTAGGATGATGGCTAGAGTACACAGTGTAATTTTGTAGTCTCTTGATGTAGTACCAGTCAATGAAGTGTGTTTCCAATAGGTACTAGCGCAATATCGACTTTTTGACTTTATAAAAAAATTTCAAATTTGTGTTTCCTAATTAAAAGGCCATTTGCGTTCCAAGTTAGAATTTTAGTTTATGACATCACTTTATCTTCTTGTACGGGGCTCCTTAATAAGGTTTAACAAGGACATATTGGTCTCTAAGCTGGATACCCTAGCGTCAATGTTTTGTACAGTTGTTCTCAGTTCTTGCAACAACTGTGATATTTTGGTGATGGTTTTATCAGGTTGAGTTTTACCTTCATTATTAGCTTCAAGCTGTTTTCCAAACGAGTCGGTATTTCACGCCACATTCGGAGGGAATATGATTCCGTGAGTCTTCAAAGTTCTTGCGTTTGCACGCTCGCGTTGCTGTATTCATGCTTTGGACTGCGGGTCTGTATGATTTTGAATATTTTCCAAAATGTTTTACTAAAAAAAAAAGACAAAGTACAAGATTGTTTTTGGACTTGGAATTTTTGTTTGAAATATTTTACTTAAAAAAACGACCAAAGTACCAAAATATGTTTGGACTTCAAAAATGCTTTGCGATATTCTACTTGAAAAAACGACCAAGTTCGAGAATATTATTGGACTTCGAATATTTCTCAAAATATTTCACTCAAAAAATATTATTTTTCAAGGTAATTTATTTGAAAAAAAGACAAAGTACCAGAATATTATTGGACTTATAATATTTTCCTGGATTTACTAAAAAAAAAAACGACCAAGTCCGAGAATAATACTGGTCTTGGAATATTTTTTGAGGTATTTAACTCGAGAAAACGACGAAGTACAAGAATATTTTTGGTCTTGGAAAATTTTTTTGGTATTTTACTTGAAAAAAATAACAAAGTCCGAGAATATTATTGGACTTGAATTATTTTTCGAAGTATTTTACTAAAAAAAAGGACAAAGTACCAGAATATTATTGGATTTATAATAATATTTTCCTGGATAATTTACTCAAAAAATGACAGAGTTTGAGAATAATTTTGTACTGGGAATATTTTTAGAAATATTTTACTCCAAGAAACAACCCAAGTACAAGAACATTTTTGGACTTGGAAAATTGTTTTGAGATGTTTTACTTGACAAACCAGTCAGTTATATCTCAGAAAATATTGTCAGTCGAAAAATGTTCCAAAACTTCATTCTTTTTTGAGAATTCACGAGAAGTATTTCAAGCCTAAAAATATATTCTGGTACTTCCTTGTTTTTGTCATTTTCTCGCGTAAAACTTTTTGAAGAATATTCCGAGTCTAATATTATTCTTGGACTTCGTCTTTTTTCAAGTAAAATATCCCGAAAAATATTCTCACACTTTGTTATTTTTTCAAGTCAAATATCTTGAAATATCTAAAAAAAATTTCCAAGTCCAAAAAATTCTTGTAATTCGTCGTTTTCTCGAGTTAAATAAGTCCCTCAAAAATATTCCAAGTCCAGTATTATTCTCGGACTTGGTCGTTTTTTTAAAATAAATCATTCAGGAAAATATTCTCAGTCCAATAATATTCTGGTTCGTAATGCGGATTATTTTAATCACAATTACCGTCCTATTAATTACATCCGTTGTTCACATTTCTGTCGACTCTTGATAGAGAGGTATCAGTTTGATTACATATTATGTTGAGTGTTCGCTTTCTCGGAATAGAATTTAAGTGATACATAAGAGAAAATTGACACTATGGCAATCGGTCGGGGAAATATGAAAATATGTATAATAAAAGTAGAGTATTGGAGAAAAAAGAATGATTGATTGCATAGGGTAGTATCTCAATACTTGAACATGAAATCAATATCTGTTTCAATCTCGCGTTTATTACTGATCGTTAATATTTTCTTTCCACTACCTATTAATACGTCTCGCAAATCGTTGAGGATTTATTGCTTCGTAAATCCTATGTAGTGGTCTGTGTTATACGCGATCCAATTTGTCAAAGAAATGTTTTATCGCATAGCATAGGTAGTTTGAGTAAGTTTGAGGGCCTGGTATACTATTTTCTCATCCTATCTTTTCATATTCGCGTACGTGATCGGTTAATTGTTATAGACTGTTCATGTTCAGCGAAGTAGGTTGCATCATAACACATTTTTATGCGTTACCTATGTTATTTGAAGAAAACAAGCAAGAAAAAGATGAGAATGTGAATATTCGAAGTAAACAAGGAATGATAATTACGAATGTAGAAGTGTGGAGTAGAATGCGACAATATTAAATGATCGAAGAGGAGTACGAGTACAAATGTCTGAAAAAAGTGAGTCAATGAAATTGAGAATAAACTGTTGAGAAGAAGAGTGAGTATTAGGTACCATGCTTATTGGGTGTTTGTTTCAAGTTACTCATTAGTCATTACCTATACTTAACAGTGACTGGAACTCGTATCAAGATCGAGAATAATCAATACATACCTAATAAGTTAAGACATTGTTGAATGTTTGTTGACTTGTAAAAAATGGATGAAAATTTCTGTGAGTGTGAAGAGAGATAAGTATTGTCAAAGAAATCAACTACCTATCAAGAACGAACTTCAGAACAGAACGCATAAAGTGTAAAGCCAGAGATGTTGTGGAATGAAAGCTGACATCAGAAACTCAGAAATAAATGCATCCCAACATTGCAAGCCAAATGACAGAATTTTGATGGGAGAAACTAAAAGAGAGCGGATCGGGCCTGACAAGTGCACGAACGAAAAACGCGAACGAACCCCCACTGGCGAGTTTATTTTATGTAACCGAGATGGGGCGACCGCGTCGGTTTACTGCCATACTGCGAGTAAGAGTGATGCCGCGGGACTTTGAAATATTTTCCTACTTCTTGGACTTGTAAAATTTTTCATTTTCAATTCTCGGACTTTGAAATAATTTTCATACTTGTTGGACTTGGAATTATTTTTCAATACTTGGACTTGGAAATATTTTCAACTGTTGGACTTGTAAAAGAATTATTTTTCAATTCTTGGACTTAGAAATATTTTCAACTGTTGGACTTGTAAAAGAATTATTATTCAATTCTTGGACTTGGAAATATTTTTAACTGTTGGACTTGTAAAATTTTTCATTTTCAATTCTCGAACTTTGAAATATTTTCAACTGGTGGACTTGGAATTATTTTCAACTCTTGGAATTTGAAATATTTTCATACTTCTTGGACTTGATGTAAAATTTTTCATTTTTGATTGTCTCCCACAGTTGAAAATATTACAAAGTCCAAGAATTAAAAATGATAAATTTTATAAGTCCAAGAAGTATGAAAATATTTCAAAGTCCAACAATTAAGAAATTCCAAGTCCAACAGTTGAAAATATTTCAAAGTCCGAGGATTGAAAATGGAAAATTTTACAAGTCCAAAAGATGAAAATATTTCCAAATCCCACAATCTAAAAATAATTACAAGTCCAACAGTTGAAAATATTTCCAAGTCCAAGAATTGAAAAATAATTCCAAGTCCAACAAGTATGAAAATTATTTCAAAGTCCGAGAATTGAAAATGAAAAATTTTACAAGTCCAACAGTTGAAAATATTTCAAAGTTCGAGAATTGAAAATGAAAAATTTTACAAGTCCAACAGTTGAAAATATTTCAATGTTCGAGAATTGAAAATGAAAAATTTTACAAGTCCAACAGTTGAAAATATTTTGAAGTCCCAGGATTGAAAATGAAAAATTTTACATCAAGTCCAAGAAGTATGAAAATATTTCAAAGCCCAACAGTTGAAAATATTTCTAAGTCCAAGAATTGAAAAATAATTCTTTTACAAGTCCAACAGTTGAAAATATTTCCAAGTCCAAGTATTGAAAAATAATTCCAAGTCCAACAAGTATGAAAATTATTTCAAAGTCCGAGAATTGAAAATGAAAAATTTTACAAGTCCAACAGTTGAAAATATTTCAAAGTTCGAGAATTGAAAATGAAAAATTTTACAAGTCCAACAGTTGAAAATATTTCAATGTTCGAGAATTGAAAATGAAAAATTTTACAAGTCCAACAGTTGAAAATATTTTGAAGTCCCAGGATTGAAAATGAAAAATTTTACATCAAGTCCAAGAAGTATGAAAATATTTCAAAGTCCAACAGTTGAAAATATTTCTAAGTCCAAGAATTGAAAAATAATTCTTTTACAAGTCCAACAGTTGAAAATATTTCCAAGTCCAAGTATTGAAAAATAATTCCAAGTCCAACAAGTATGAAAATTATTTCAAAGTCCGAGAATTGAAAATGAAAAATTTTACAAGTCCAAGATGTATGAAAATATTAAGTCCCGCGGCATCACTCTTACTCGCAGTATGGCAGTGAACCGACGCGGTCGCCCCATCTCGGTTCCATAAAATAAACTCGCCAGTGGGGGTTCGTTCACGTTTTTCGTTCCTGCACTTGTCAGGCCCGATCCGCTCTCAACTAAGAGCATCAAGCTAAAAGCCAAAGAATAAGATGTAAATATTTGGTGTAGAAATCAGAGATGGTAAGCCAGCCGTAAGCTCCAAGTTTTAAGCCGTATAAGCCGTATTTTATCGACTTTAAGCATTAAGCTTAAAGCCCAAGTCATATTCTTGTAAGCCGTAAGCTTTAAGCCAAGCTGTATTTTTTTGAGGGTCGTCACACACCTGAGCTACGCCACGCGAACTACGTAGCTCGGGCTACGTAGCCCGAGATATATGACCGTGAAATATCCCGGGCTACGTAGTCTGTGACGCTCCATTTACTGTGCAGAGCGGACTATGTAGTTCGCGTGGCGTAGCTCAGGTGTGTGACGGGCCTGAAACATCTGCCAAAAGAAATAGTAAACACTAAACAGTTGATACTTGATAGAAAAAGAGCAAAAGCCCCTGAAAAATTCGATTTTAAGCCATAAGCTTTAAGTTTTAAGCCATATAGTTCGTATTTTTTCGGTTTCAGGCTTTAAGGTCTAAGCAGGGCTTGCGACTGAAATTTTTTTAATGGTTAACGGTTATCGGTCAAATGACATCACAAATTTTTTTGGTTATCGGTTATTGGTCAAAATGATCCTCCCAATTTTTTCGGTTATCGGTTATCGGTCAAGCTGTATTTTGACCAATAACTGTTAAATGTTGAAAAATATTTTGGTCAAAGTCCTAAAATTTTCGGTTAACGTTGTTAGAAGACCTAGAATTTTCGGTCAAATAACAGTTATAACCGAAAAAATAACGGTCAATCGGTCAAAATTGATATTTTCATTTCGGTTATAACAGTCGACCAAAAAATAACTGTTATTGTGCAAGCCCTGGGTTTAAGCCATAGCCTTGTTCTTGTGAGCCATAAGCTTTAAGCTAAGCTAAGCTTCAGCTGTAAGCTCAAGCTTTATTATACAGCTTGACATCCCTGGTAGAAATTATAGAGAAGGATGACAAGCTGAAAGCCTGAAGGTGTATATTATTAATAAGAGCAAAAACTTGGAAGTCGAAAGCTGAGTTGAGTAAGAAAGTCAAGAAGCTTAGCAAGAACCTCTTCCAGCCGACCAGCAGTCGGGTGCTTGTTTTCAAATGAATTACCTCGAAAAATAATATTTTATGAGTGAAATATCTTGAGAAATATTCGAAATCCAATACTATTCTCGGACTTGGTTGTTTTTTTGAGTAAAATATTTCAAAAAAAATTTCCAAGTCCAAAAATATTATTGTACTTCATCTTTTTTTTTTGAGTAAAATTTTTGGAAACTATTCAAAGTCCATACAGACCCCCTTGATACAGACCCGCAGTCCAAAGCATGGATACAAGACGCAATACCGCGCAACGCGAGCGTGCAAACGCAAGAACTTGGAAGTCTTGCGGAATCATGTTCCCTCCAAATGTGGCGTGAAATACCGACCCAAGTTTTCCAATAGCTGTGGCTTGTGTTTTGCCTACGTTTCTATCTGCAGGCAATTTATAACCCTTGCTTCTTTGTGGAGTCTTTTTAACAGGGAACCTGTTTTATGGGGGGCTATTTGAGAAATCTGGCGTCCGCCGTGCGCCGTCCGCCGTCCAGCGAAAAACTTAGAAAAATTTCGACCCTTGAGCCATATATGATAGGAGAGGGACTTAGAAGAATTTCGACTCTCGAGCTATATATGATAGAAGGGGGACATGGAAAAATTTCGACTCTCGAGCTATATATGATAGGAGGGGGACTTGGAAAAAATGACGGCTTCCTTAACGAAGTTAAACGAGGAACGCAGGGAACCTGTTTTATGATTCGAATGAGATTTGGTATTGAAAATTCAAGGAAGCCTAGATCATATATAGCTCGACAGTCGAAATTTTTCTAAGTCCCTCTCCTATCATATATAGCTCGAGAGTCGAAATTTTTCTAAGTCCCTCTCCTATCATATATGGCTCGAGGATCGAAATTTTTCTAAGTCCTCCTTCTATCATCTATAGCTCGAGAGTCAAAATTTTTCTAAGTCCCTCTCCTATCATATATGGCTCGAGGATCGAAATTTTTCTAAGTCCTCCTTCTATCATCTATAGCTCGAGAGTCAAAATTTTTCTAAGTCCCTCTCCTATCATATATGGCTCGAGGATCGAAATTTTTCTAAGTCCCCCTTCTATCATCTATAGCTCGAGAGTCGAGATTTTTCTAAGTCCCTCTCCTATCATATATAGCTCGAGAGTCGAAATTTTTCTAAGTCCCTCTCCTATCATATATGGCTCGAGAGTCGAAATTTTTTCAAGTTCCCCTTCAATCATATATAGCTCGAGAGTCGAAATTTTTCTAAGTCCCCCTCCTATCATATATGGCTCGAGAGTCGATATTTTTCTAAGTCCCCCTTCAATCATATATAGCTCGAGAGTCGAAATTTTTCTAAGTCCCCCTCCTATCATATATGGCTCGAGAGTCGATATTTTTTTAAGTCCCCCTTCTATCATATATAGCTCGAGAGTCGAAATTTTTCTAAGTCCTCCTTCTATCATATATGGCTCGAGAGTCGAAATTTTTCTAAGTCCCCCTTCTATCATATATAGCTCGAGAGTCGAAATTTTTCTAAGTCCCTCTCCTATCATCTATAGCTCGAGAGTCGAAATTTTTTCAAGTCCCCCTCCTATCATATATGGCTCGAGAGTCGATATTTTTCTAAGTCCCCCTTCAATCATATATAGCTCGAGAGTCGAAATTTTTCTAAGTCCCCCTCCTATCACATATGGCTCGAGAGTCGAAATTTTTCTAAGTCCCCCTCCTATCATATATAGCTCGAGAGTCGAAATTTTTTCTAAGTCCCCCTCCTATCATATATAGTTCGAGAGTCGAAATTTTTTCTAAGTCCCCCTCCTATCATATATAGTTCGAGAGTCGAAACTTTTCTAAGTCCCTCTCCTATTGTATATGGCTCGAGGGTCGCAATTTTTCTAAGTTTTTCGCTGGACGGCGCACGGCGCACGGCGGACTTCTCAAATAGCCCCCCATAAATAGGTTCCCTGTTAATATAAGCCAGTACTAACTCCTAATCACATTATTTTCTAGCCATGTATAAAATATGTTGTGGCAAATGTTCCTTCTTATTTTTTTTTGGAATAATGACTTTTTCTTTTATTGTTCATTTTCCTTTTTTTCTTTTTCCTACGTTAAATATACGCTTAAATTTTTCAGCCTTGTTTGGTGGCTACGTAACTCTGAGAAATTTAGGAGCTTGCCAACGATTGCCAGCCAATTATAGTTGCATAATTATAACAAAATATTGTGTTACAAAAATAAATGTTTTACCCCTGTATTCTACGAAATATAGTAACATAAAAGAAGAACATAAAAGAAGAACGTGTTCCACGCCTAAACTATTCAGTTCTACTGAAAGTAAGACAATTGGGGGGTCCAGGGGGGCGCAGCCCCCCTGGCGAGGCGCGGAGCGCCGAGTTTTTGACTGTGACCTATGTTTTGGCACCTTTAGCCTACAAATTAAAATAGTTATGTACCCCAAGAGTTTATTTCATGCGGTGTAAAATTTTATTTTCAAATACTCTCGATCCACCATTGTGCTCCTTCCACCATCAAGCCTACTGTATTTCAAAAAAAAATTTCTCTTATCATGAAGATGAAATACTTCAGAACTTGTCAGTACCTATTTTAGGACGCTGGAGGTATTCTGGCTCAATGTAAATAAACTGGCGAGGGGGGTGGGGGATGGTGGACCCATAAAGAATGTTCACCACCTTTGGATTCAATGTTTGTTTACATTGAGCGAGAATACCTCTAGTATGGTATCTATTTGTAAGCAGCATATTTTATTGATGATATTTAGCCCATAGGTAATGTATCTGTACAGGTTTTAGCCCTAGTACAAGTAACAATTTCTATTATGTGACCTGTCACATTGAGCCCTATAATAATTAATGAGGACATGGATCGCCACATTTAGTCTTTATGTCATCTTTAATCCTTGCAGTTCTCTAATAGGGTGAGAAATTGATACAAATGGTGGAATGATTTTATATCACTTGATACCACTATGTTTTGCATTTTACTTTGGCACTAATATAGGGTTGCACAAAAATAAGTTGTTTTTTTTTTTCAAAAGTACAAGAAACGTGTTTTTTTTTAACTTCAAAATGGTTTTTTTTTTTGTTTAAAACATGTTGAGAATTGACATTTTTTCTTCAGAGTTATAAACATGTTTAAAACGGCATTTCTATACAAATTTTGTATATTTTTTTGTTTCAAACATAATGACCTAGCGCTTATTGCGGGGTTTCTCCAGGTTTTTTCCCTAGACACTCACGCTTTCTTGTATATGAGTACGCGTTGCGTTACCTTTTAAATTCATGACGTGCTGTCCACATTCAAAACGTTTTGTTCTCGAATTTCAATGTTTAAGACATGTTTGGAACACTGTTTGAAACAATTTTGCTTAAACAATCGCAACCCTGCACTGATAGTCTATAGTCTGATCGCAAATAGAATGAGTCACATAAACAAACCCGCAACCTGCTTTCATGCACAAATATTGATTACAAAACGAGGAAGCGCGGTTCGCGGGTTTGTTTATATGACCCATTCTATTTGCGATCAGACTATAATAACTGTATCCCAAAACAAATTCTAGTAGTTCTCATATCATTTTCAAATTGTGGGTAACTGTTATCAGTCATCGAAATAGAGAAGTTTGAAGACAAAAATAATGACGTAACGACTAAATATGGCGGCCCATGTCCTCACTCGTTATTATACCGTTCTAGTGTAGTCAATGACGGGATGTATATAAAATGACACAATCAAGAGAAAAACATTTTTGTGTCCTTGTTAAAAGACCCTTTCTTGCAAAATGTGAATTGTGGATTTTGATATAAAGAGACATAAGCACCAATTCTCCAGATTTTTTCAAAACTTCAAAACTATACTCATTATTCTGTTCACGTTAGGAAAACATAAAAAGTAGTACAAAGTACCGATTACTAATTACAAACTAGATTAATATCATAAGCTTGTTTTTAAGAAATAGTTTGTTCTTGTAATACTCGACAAGCATGTGACGTCAATTGTGAATGGGACCAATCCTGGAAAATCTCTTCTCAATAGTCTCGTTGATTGATGTTTGTTGATTGATGTTTTTGCATACACGTCAATCTAACTATGACTGTAGGACAGTTATTAGTTTTATGCTTGCTTTAAAAGCTACAAACAAGTTGGAATAATTTTTTTTTTCTTTTTTCCTTCTCCATTGTAGTTTAGGTCTTCACAAAGCCAATGAGTGTGCTCGTACTACTCAGTGCGAGTTATATTAAGCTCTGAAGAAGCTTCAGGATTATTATTCCTTATAACTAAATGTTACTAGAAGACATCTTAATGATTTTTGGCTGGATAGTATCACAATCTTGAATGTCTTTCAAGTTCGAAAATGTTGTTTTTGCCATAAGGAAGTATTGCAATACAATATCACGATCACCTTGTTGGGTCAAGCTTCCATATATTGCCTCCTGCGGCAACTTTTTCGCTATCGAGTCTGAATTGGCGAATAAAATTACAAAACGCGGCGAACGTTTCAGTTAGCGATAGGAAGAACTATGCAGATTCAGGTAACGACAAGCAGCCCGCAACAGGCTGGATCAGGTTTGTGCCCTGTTGTTCTATGGAAATTAGAATTGACGTATATCAAAATTGGCGATCAGGCAAACTGTGTCTCTTGAATGACTAAAAAAAAAATGTTTCTTTCCGATTGCTGATATGGATATTATGTCAATTAAACTTTGTACGACAGGGATCTTGTCATAATCACAGATCAACAGAACAGTCGCTTATACTGATGTAATTTCAATGAATAAAATAATAATAAAGGATTTTTTTAGTTTGCTTCTCAAAAGTATCTGGCTTTAAAAGCGTCGTTCACACTAGCGTAATTTTCCGCGTTATATCACATAACGCCGCGTTAAAGTTGAACCGGTCCAACCCCAGACCCCTACCCCAGACCACAAGAAAATAAAAATAACGCGGCGTTATCGACTGTAACGCGGAAAATAACGCTAGTGTGAACGACGCTTTTGGCTCTAAGCTTTCAGCCTTCAGCTTGCTTTCCAACCATGACTGTCTCTAGTAGCAGGTCGGAATAATAAAGCTGGCAAAGTGGCAATGACGCCGTGATGAAAAATACGGGGCTGAGTTTTATACAGGCTCTTATGAAAAAATCGTTGAAAAACACGTTAATCGTTGATTTCCAAATAGTATTTGATTCTGTAGAGAAAAAGTTTCTAATCAATATATGGAAAAAGTAAACGATTTTCGATTTTTTGAGCCCAGTCTCGTTAAGATTGATCTACTATAAAGCGACTTATAAACATTTTAAAATAAAAAGTCCGGCAGAGGGCAAAGTGCGGCACATTACCACACTTTGTCTCCTGTACGACTTCATTTAAATAACTCGTTTTGTAGTTAATCAATCTTAACGAGACCTGGCTCAAAAAACTGAGAAGCGTTTACTCTTTCAATGTACAAATTCACTTTATCTCCACGGAATTGAATACTATTCGCAAATCAACAATTCACATGTTTTTTGAGTTTTTTTCCATAAGAGTGTGTACATTTGTTTGCCCCTAACGATGTTGCCGATTCTCAAATATTCCGGCCTGATACTACATATGGCCATGGTTTAATTCTGCGTGATAATTTGGGCTGGTCAGCCGCCTAGAAGCGTTACAACTATACCATGGTTACAACTAAACGGTATCAGGGTAAATTTACCAGTAGAATGTTCAGCGAGTAATCTCAAAAAATGTTCTAGAGAAGCCAAGATCATGTTTCATGTCTTTTATATGGTAGCATACTAGTTTGTCTTTGTCGTGCTTCCTTTGCTTAATCTGGGAGTACCACCTTCTTGTTGTCCATACGCGAGTAAACCCTCTTCTTGGACTAGTATGTCTTCTTTAGAATATCTCAAGTTGAGAGCTCACTCGCTCCGCTTGTTCGCCCCCTTCTTCGACTAGTATGAGTCTACTTTAGAATATTTCAAGCTAATGGCTTTTGGGATTTTGGAATATTTCAAGCTACTGGTTTTTGAGGGGATGGTCTAGTAAAAGTCTACGTTAGAATATTT
The DNA here is from genome assembly GCA_035079385.1 of Aspidiotus rigidus. Classification (NCBI taxonomy): domain Eukaryota; kingdom Metazoa; phylum Arthropoda; class Insecta; order Hemiptera; family Diaspididae; genus Aspidiotus; species Aspidiotus rigidus. The sequence continues at coordinate 7,236,265 of JAVHKY010000052.1, forward strand.
CAAGTTAATAGCTTTTTGGGGTCATGGTCTAGTATGTGTATAACAAAAACTGACTAGCTCATTTTATGCAGTATACTAGTGTATGCCTGGTTTATACTTGAGGACCTAACTGTAAAAAGGGCGTCCGTGAAGAAAAATTCATTACAGAAAAATCAGTTTGAAGTTTCAGTTCAAAATATCTCCGCAACAACGAGTTTAATCAAAAAAATGGTAAGGATGAAAATTAAAGAGCAACTCTTCTTCTATAAGAAACGATAATCACATTTTGAATACATCCAGAAACGAACAAAGTAGAGATCATTGAAAATATGACAACGGACGCCCTTCTTGCTAAGATGGAAAAAATTGTGGGTTAAAAAAAAAAAAAAAATTATAAAAGATAGTTTATGATCTGAAACGCACAAAAATCGAGGTCTCCGCAAAAAGGGCGTCTGTCCGACGGACGCCCTTTATACAGATAGGTCCTCACTTGCTACATTGATATGCATTATGCACTCTTAGTATAAAGCTATTATAAAACTAGAAGCTAGTATATAAACTGGCTGGTGTGAACTCGCGGGATGAACTCGCAGATTTTTGAATCACCCACGGAGAAACGAGAGTGAAGCAGAGAACTTCTTCATCCATTATAAGTCTAATTTGTGACTAGTAAAATCCTAGTATAAAGCGATTATAAAGCTAGTACATAAACTGGCCGGTGTGAACTCGCAAAATTTCAAATTAGGGGTTAGGGCAGTAGTAGGCCTAGTATAAAGGAGCGTATACCTACTATAAACCAGGTTTATACTAGCTAAGATATAGCCTAGTAGAGGCCTAGACTTGTTTAGGCCTAGTATAAAGAAGAAGCATAAAGCTGTACTAGGATCACATGTTGAAGAGTATGCGAGGTTTATACTAGCCAATCTGTAGGCTGGTAGATGCCTAGACTTGTTTAGGCCTAATATAAAGGAGCGTAGACCTAGTATGAATCTAGTATAACTTCAGGACACTGATCTAGTACAAACTAGGCCGGGTGAACTCGCAAATTTCTGAATAACCCACGGGGTAGAGATTTGCATGCGCACGCGTGGGTGAAGGGGGAGCCACTCGCAAAATTTCAAATTAGGGGTCAGGGCAGAGTAAAGACATCAAACATGTCAAAATTAAAATAACTTGGGGACAAGGCAATTTAGAGAATCAAATTGGTGGAGCGTAAAATTTTTTACAAATCATCTACTCTCATAAAAATTGATTCAGTTGAATTTAAGGAAACCTTCTGCACATCAATTTTTGCGTTGGCCTGTATACTCACTTCTCTTTACAGAAATTTGTTATCATTTTTGATAACTCTCACCTCTCTTCTAAGAAAGAACTTTCATCTGGGGCAATACGCATCAGCAGTCTCGCGAATATCACTTCAGCAACAAAATGTTTCCAAGAAAGTTTTAGCAACAAAATCCCTCCATTGTACTTCAAAATATTTGTATTATTTGAATTATTCTCTTTTTTTTTTTGCGAGATCTCAATTGTAGATTATCGAACAATAATCAATTAAAATAATTTTAGAAAAAGTATTTCTTCGATCACCACAGATAAACCATAAGACCACGGATTATTATTCCAAAAATGCATTCCATGGTAGACAATCTATAGCATAAAAGATAGGCTATCAAGAAGTAACAAATAGAACAGAAACATTTCTTTGTACAGGAAGTACAATGTCTTGTATTATTGATTTAAACTACTGTATCTATTATACACGAGTAAAACTGAAATGTGAAATATAAAAATAAAAATTGTATCACAACTCGACTTCAATGATAAACAAATGGAGAAATGGAGGTTGAAGAAAACTAAAATGTATACACGTATCATCCGTCCAATCTGATGAAACAAACATCAAGACAAGACCGTTCTTAGGAAAAAGATTGTTTCTCCCAATACAATGTTTTAAATAATTGTTTACATTTTGCAAGTTTCAAAAGACTTGATGTTCAGCATTTCATGCGTACATTGGAATGTGAAATGCATTCACAAATTGAATTAGAGAACAAAATTTTGAAGAGGGGGAAAAAATAATGATAATCAGCACAAGAAAAAGAATTTAAAAAACCCATGTGATTACTACCACAATCTTGCTATTCGTTAATAACCGAAACCTTAGAAATGCGAGGCTTTGGCACTAAATATTTTGCCCTGTCAAATTTTTGTGGTGTGGTTTTTGAAGCAAAAGACGCTGGTATTTTACAGATTCCTATTACTTATCGTTTTATAAAATACGGGACCAAGTAAGACAGATGTTAGCAGCTGAATTGTACATTAAAATTAGATTTTTTCCAGTAGAACAAACCATTAGTAATACTTAGGTAGAATATTTAATTACACAATGTGAGGTGAGTGTGGATAATATGCCCTGTAAATTTCAATACCTAATGAACATGAAACTTTATCTCAGTGCTACAATGCCCACAAAAGAAAAGACGAAGAAAAGAAAAACTTTCCGGGTTAATAAGAATAGAACTCTATAATAATGAGTAAGGACATGGATCGCTATATTTAGTCGTTACGTCATCATTAATCCTTGCAGTTCCTTAATATGGTGAGCAATTGATACGGGCGCCCATTGATACAATTGGTGGAACTATTTTGTATCATTTAGAAGCACATGTTTTGCATTCTATTTCGGCACTGATACCTGTATTCTAAAACTAATTCCATTAGTTCTTTTATCGTTTTCAAATCGTGGTAAACTGTTATCAGTCACTGAAACAGGGAAGTCTGAAGATAAATAATGACGAAACGACTGAATATGGCGGCCCGTGTCCTCACTCGTTATTATAAGCCTCTAATAAGATTATGCATTCGTCACCAAGTTACCTTCTCTGCTACATCTGTCTACCTGTAATTTACGGACTTGAATATTTTTATACAAAAAAATCCTACAACAAATTCTTTTTTCTCTCTACTGGGGTAGATGAAATAATCAAAATAAAAAGGACTTTTCCGGCTTGAATTGACTCATCATCTTCAATAAATCTTCAACCATTTTTTGTGCAGTTATGAACATGCCAAAGGGAATTTACACAATATTTATACCAAATTTTCACTTTGAGCCATAAACAATTTTTATAATAGACACTACTTGAAGAAATGCATGAATAAAAGCATCTTCATTTAAAGTCAAAGAAATTTGTTATTCATACAAGGAATGTGTGCATTTAATACTCAACATAGGTAATACAGTACTGTCTATCACAGATTTAAAAAATGTTACAATTCTCAAATTCAGAGATCTTGCAGCCTCATACGTTTACTGGCCTAATAGGATTTAATTCAAGTTTCCTTTACTAAAGAACTACGGACAGTCTTGCTCATCAGTTTAATATTGTGTCTACAAGATTTTAGGAGAAAGTTTACCAACCCAAGAAGAAAAAATGAGCTTCAATATTATACTTCAAATAACTTCACACTTGAAGAGTCTCGTAGTATTTTGATGTGTCAAATATGACTGAAGGAAAAATAAATTGCAGAAATGAAGTAAAAATATTATACTCATAGAGTCATTTGACTTAGCAGAAACAGTTTCGATTTTTCATGAGAAGAAAAAAAAAAAAAAAATCATGTAATAATTCTATTTCCATCAAGTTACTTACATGGTAGCAATGGAATATGTAAGAATTAATTTTCATTCTAAAGACCTGGTGCTGAAATTTTTTAATTCTCAAAACGTTCTTTATTCACTGGGCAACAATAATCACTTTTGATTTTGTAACAAGCTGTGTTGTTGTCAATAAATCCAGAATAAGATGAAAGTTGGAATTTTTTTGTACTAAAAGAATAACTCACATTATTCCAACCATTTTGTAGAAGTATACTCAGGGCTTTTAACAGAATACAAAACAGAAAAAAAAAAACTAAGATATTGTAGTCATACAAAACCAGTCCATCTTTTTTTCTCTTCATAATGACTTCAACCAAAATCAAGTACTGGTGATTTGCATTTGTTTGCAAATAGAGTTAAATATGCATAATTTGTGTCTGTAATTCTTGATCATTAATGTGTAAATGAGTGAATAGTTCGGGTTGCGTATCTGAAGTCACAGCTTGTGCGGCATCAGCTGGTCCTAAAATGGTTACTTCAGGTTTTATTTCTGTAACGTCATACACTGAAGGAAAAAATAATGATTTATTAGTTACTTTGTAATTCAGAACAGTGCAGCTGCTCATGAAATTATTAAATCGCACATACCTGCAATAGTCTCAATGTGATTGACAGTTGTGTGTTGAGAAGACTGAGTTTGCTGAGACTGTTCTTGATGAGGTAAAGACTGTTGTTGTTGCTGTTCAGGTGATGGTATTTGAGATTGTGCTTGAATACCTACTGAAACTGCTGACTGTTCTTGCGAGTGTCGTTGTAATTGTTGTTGTTGCCGTTGTTGCTGTTGCTGCTGTAATTTTCTCAACTGACTTGGAGGAGGGTTCATATGCTGTCTCTCATGCAGTGATAAATGATTTTTCTGTGCAAATGATTTCCCGCATTTTTCACAGGCATAAGGTTTGAGTTTGCAAGAGGCATTTGGATGACGAGCTCGATGTTGAAAAAGACCGTGTTTTTGAGTGAAACTCCGACCACAGTCTGGGCACTCGTGCACTTTTTTCGAAACTGTAGTTGCCGAGTTCAGAACGCTAACAGGAACAGTTTGCTTCAGCGTTGCAGCCAAACTACAAATGTCAGTGAAGAAACTATGGTCGCCAACATGGAGACGATGATGCAACGCAAGTCCTTCCGCAGTGGCAAATGATTCTCCACATTCCCTATGAGATAAGAGAAAACAAGAAACCTTTAAGTACGAAAACGAAAAATTCATTTTAAAGGATGATTTACTATTATACAGATATGGAAAGAGGATAATGAATCAGTTCAAACGTAGTTCAACTTCCAAATTATTATCTAGCAGATAATTCAATTTGATCTGTGATAACTTATATTTGAAAATTATCACACGGTATTGCGGCAGTACAGTAAAAAAATTTATGAACCTTATATTAAGATCTTATTTTCAATAGATGTGTCAATATACAATATTTTCAATCTCATACATTGTCAGAACTCAGAAGTACAAAACCAAGCTTTTCAGGCGAAATTGAAATAATTCTCGGTTGGAAGGTTTTCAAAAGATTTGACCACGAACCTTACAACGTCGTGTGAAATAAGAAAATCAATATTACTGGGGCAAAAGGATGACACAAATTTGATACTCGAAAACAGTAAGTTCGACTTGGTACAACAGGGTTTGTAGAGCAACTGAAATACAGTAAAACCTCGTTATAGTGCGATTGAAGGTCGCACTATATGCGGGGTCGCACTATATACGGACTAACGATGAAAAAAGAAAAAAGTAAGAAATGATGGAAGTGTATTTAGGTATGATGAATTACATACGTTCAATTGTTTTCCTATTTGTCGGGCTTTTTCTTGTATGATAGGACCACTTAGAGGAATTGGTTCAGGCGCATTCCTACACTGACGAAACCAATCGATTAAAATTTTTTCGACGTCCATATGCGAGCCGCTCTTCAGTTTTCTTCGTTTGTAATCACCTCCTATTGCTGCAGCTTCGATATCTTCTCGATTTTTCAACAACTTGCGAATACTGCTTTCTGGCATGTTAACTGAGGACGCAAATGAAAGAATTGTCTCCGAAGCTGCCTTGTCATCGAATTTCTTCAAAATCTCCAACTTCTCCGAGACAGACAAATTTTTACGTTTTCTACAGCTCATTTTAGCGCGAGTACCGACAAAGTCAAGTCAACACGAATGATCTACTGTATACAGTATTTAATGCCGCCGAGTATAATTGAAGTCTTCCTATCGTTATTTTTCTGTTCCAGCAGAAACGTGAAAAGAACATTTTGATAATTTCGAGAGGTGTAGCAGGTTTCAACCATTTTCATAGGAGAAGTAGAGTGTAAAATTCGCACTATACGCGGGATTACGTCGCACTATATATGGACGATTTTATGTACATTTATATTGGCAACGGGAAGGGAATGGGCAAAATTCGCACTATACGCGGGATCGCACTTTAAGCGGGCGCACAGTAATGAGGTTTTACTGTATTCAATGAAATCGAAAGATTTCGTTCAAAGAAACATTATGCAATCAATTTGTGATGGTTTGAAAGTTGATGCTCAAAAGTATTCAGTTGCCAGAAAGGAAAAAACAAATTAATAAGGAGAAATGATAACAATAAAGTAAAATTACAATATGATCCTGTTTTACTGAAAAAAATATGACGACCTCATGAAATAAATCATAATACCAATAATGAATCTTACCTGCATGTTTTACTCAATGTGGGCGCATTATTCTCAAATTGTTGAACTTCGGTCTTCATATGATTGCGTAAACCGCATGTTCGAACGTGCATCAATAACGTTCGCTTCTGAAGAAATTCTTTGCCACAGTTGGAACAAGATTCAGGGTTACGTCCGTGTTGACGTTCATGATTCACCAGCTCGAATTTCCGAAGAAACCCTGCTCCGCAATCAGGACAAACAAACGGGCTTTGACCACCATGAAATCGCGAGTGCATCACAAGATGTTCTTCTCTGGAGAAATTTTCCCCGCAGATCTAAGATAAAACGAAAAACAGTTAAACACTACACACATATAACCTTATAATGATTAGATGGTGATGACATTGATAATTATGATCAATAAATCATAACAAACACTAACGGTGCAAGAATAAGGACGCTCTCCAGAGTGGAATTTCATGTGCGTAGTCAAATGTCGTTTTTGTGGAAATCGTCGACCACACTCGGTGCATTCAAAAGGGCGTTCTCTCGTATGAACGCGTGCATGACTGACCTGCGGAAATATTGAACGTGAACATTCAGCCAATTCTGAAGGTATTCTAATAAAACGTTTTACTTACCAAATGATGCTTGAGCGTAAAAGTTTTGCTACATTCCATGCACTTGTAAGGCCTTTCGGCCGTGTGTAACAACATGTGAGTACTGAGGCAGTGCTTTAATGCAAAAGTTTTTCCACATTCCGGGCAAACGTGCGGACGTTCACCGGTATGACAACGCATATGAGTTAGCAAGTGATGTTTCAGCATAAAGGCTTTACCGCATTGATCACACGCATGTGGTCGCGCTTTGGGTAAATGGTTTACTTGACTTATGCTTCCTTTGCTCAGGGTATTAAGGTTTTGAGACATGTTATTATGTAAAATATGATTACCGGATGAAGTGATTGTATTATTTTCCATCGCGGAATGTGTAGTATTAACGACATTGTTCACGGTGGTCGTATGAAGCGTCAAAGGTGTCGTGGTTTCAGTTAATTTACGTTGGAAATATTGTGTTTCAGAATTCGCCAAAGCTAAGGGCGAAGCTAAAAAATGACGAGTATCTTCCGTCATAAGAAACATATTCCGATTCACTGTACCCCAGAAAAATCTCTACACAGCAAACGTCGTATGGCCGAAGTCGTCCGTACCTGGAATTATTCACGATCGACCAGTTTCTTCAAGTTTCTGCTACTCCACTCTAATAACAAAAAAATAATCGACGAAAAATATATTCGTTACTGATACATTGAAATATGAGATAACAGATTTGAATATCGGAACCTTATTATGATCTGGATGTAATATTAGAGGAGTACGAACTCCAATTCATATTCGAATCAATCAAAAAACAAACGCAAAAATACCTCGTTCAGTTTGAATTGATTCCCCAAGTTCCATTAGAAGCCAGGGCAGCTTCAGTAGAGCTCCAATCCAAGATCGAATTTACGCAAAAATCTGGTCACATTCGAAATGAATGATGCAAGGGTCGGAAATGATTCAAGGCTCACGTAGAACAAATCTAAGGCTGTCGTTAGGAAGAAAATCACGACAAAATATTGTTAAAAATAATTAGGTAATAATTAGCTCTTCTTACAGCAAATCTCGCTAAAAGCATCCTATCACGTACGTGATAAAAGGTTGAAATGCAACAATAGTTGGGAGATAATTAATTTTGAGAATAATTTGAGAAATGAACTAATTCCAATTAGGAATGGAAATCCATCATGTTATCCTCAAATTCCGCCATCTTATTTGTTTTGTTTTGTTTACCCCGTCAGAACCACAGGTCAGAACAGAACTTGTACCTACACACTCCATAGATTCGGACCGGGCATATTGTAGGATCGCTAGCGTCGCCCATGTAAAATACTCAGAAAGTACTGATAAGCAAACGGTGATCGTAACTTGAAACCAAAGGTGATTTTTTAGTTTTTCTTAAATTTCTCCAAAAATAATGAATTTAGGCGTGTACTCGTGAGGAACGAAATTGAAGAGCGGAAAATTTTCTTTCAGATGAAAATATTTTTGAGAGATTTTAAAAAATTCAAAAATTTTGCGCGATGCTAGCGCTGCCCGGTCCAAATTGCTGCGGTTCTGCTGATGAGAGTGAGTTCTGACTAGTTCTGACCAACACGATTAGGAGAATAATGAGGCTTTTCTGTCGTCCAAATAAATAGAGACCAGGAGACGCACACTTGCACGGTACACGTACAGTCGTACACAAACAGAAGAAATTACTTGCTTATTTCAAGAGGAAATAAAATGAGATTAGAACAGACAGGAACTACTCTTTCATCATCAATTTTCAACGTAGAACTCGATAATATTGTCAATTTTGAACTTAAAACGTTTGTTCTCCAGATATTTGTGCGAGGTGACGTACGTCATAACACTCATAACCGAATTCCAGCAAATGGACCTTTTCCCCACGACGTATTAAACAGGCTGCTCGCTGCGGCTTGTCATTGATTCAAGATCCCATAAGAATATATGGGTAACGTTTCGATCATTCATTGATATTTCAAAACAAGAAATAAATACGGAAACAAAGGTACATTTTTGGATACTTGAGATCCTCCAGATTCTAAATATAACCCATTGGTCCTATATTTATCTTATTTTTGAATACCAATGTGTGATTGAAACGTTCCCTATGTATTCATATGGGAATCGATAGGATGGTTGGCCCAATCATCCTCATATCGAATGAGTATCGAACATATTTCGGGTACTTTTGCTCACTGTCGTTCACTGTTATGCATGCTGTGACGTCATATAGGAAAAGGTCTAATTACCCACAATCCTAATGCTCCAAAGCCTAATAAACCGGCTCCGGAGCGTAATGGACCGGCTTCGGAGCACGATGACCAGGCTCCGGAGCGTTATGAACCCGAAAGCCAAAACCGAAGCTATATTTTTCAAAGTTGTAAGTTTAAGTCAAAAGCTGGAGTGTTTCTTCAAAACAGCCGAAAGCTAGAGCCAAAAGCCGAAAGTGAGCTGTATCTCTTAGATATTTCCAAAGCCAAAGCCAAAGTTGTATTTTTCAAGGGTCTAAATTTAAGCTGAAAGTCTAAGCTGTATGATACGGCTGCAATGCTCTGGACTGACCATGGCGTTTTTCACCATAAGACAGCACGTTAATAAAATCGACTGTACCTTCTCAAAATATTATTTTTTCTGAAAAATGTATGGAACAAAAATTGCAGTCCTCTTAATTTCCTGTCGAGTGAATATAATTTCATATATCTTGGATGAATTTTTCAATATCATCACCTATTCGCCAAGCTTCCGCAAATGACCGTCACAGAAAATGTAGAGAGCGCCTTCTTTGATTTTATTCGCGAATTCCTGCCTTCTCCAATCTCCCCTGAACGTCAAATTCAAGTTAACCTCACGTAGTATCACAGATATATAATAGAAAACCTAGATATCCTACTGGCCATTTAACGCGTGTTAAATATTTGTGATTGGTTGCTTATCAGAGTTGGCAAAGAGTTGACAAAACAATGCAATTCCCATAAGACACTGTACAACTTTGAACTTGAATAAGTGAATGAAAATTGATTCTTTTAAGCTGAAATTTTTAGGTAAAAGTTTTAGTACCATTCTTAGTCGATAACAAAGCGTATTTAGAAATTTTAAGAAACTAAAATATAGCTCTAATAATAATAATAATAATAATAATAATAATAATAATAATTTGCTTGTGTGTCGCATGTGCAGCACCGCCCGTCATCCATAATGGAGTAGGTGCGGGTTGCGTATGCATTTAATATTGTTTCCTCCAACACCGGAATCGACCCTTTCGGGTATAACTTCAGTGAAGGAGGAATCTCCTACGCGAACCCCCTCTTCTACTCGGCAACTGCCAAGTTGCTTTGGCAACCGCCAAGCTGCGATGCCCCCCTGGCACGCACAAAAAGAACAGCACTAGAGAACACACTCACATCACAAAAACGACACTATCACATCACATTAGGCGTGGTAAGTCGCTGTTGCGTGAATCTCACTGTATGGTGCTCGTTAGACATATTCGTATGGACAGTGAACGTACCGTAGTAAGTTCACCGGAATAGAGGACGCGGAGCAACCATATAAACGCGAGATTCTTTGAACAACTATAAAGGCCCCATCAATCTGGATGGTATCCTTCTTCCTCTTCTTCCTGCAGATCTGGATGTTGATGGTACACAGGTGTTGAGTAGGCCATAGCGTGGTTCTGCATTTGTCTATTCCATTCCTGGTCCATCTTCCTCTTCATGATGGTGGCCGCAAATGCAGACACCTGGTTCCATGCTTCTTCGGAACCTAGCATGGTGGGTACCAGGCTACTCGGGTCGAGCGCTTCATCTACCCCGATCTCTTGGAGAGACCGACTAAGCTCGTCCCGCTCACGCCTCCACGCCTCACACTCAAATAAGAAGTGTTGTGGTCCATCATCCCGCCCTTGGTTATAGTGCGAACACGTTGCCTGCTCAACTTTCCTTAACTTCTCGTGAAGGTACTTGTTGAAGCAGCCATGGCCGCTTAACACCTGCGTCAGGTGAAAGTTCAGCTGACCATGGTGTCGGTTCATCCACTCATCAAGGTCGCGTATTAGCACACGGGTTGTCCATGTACCCAGCTCACTCTGGGCAATTCTTTCTTTCCACTTTACAAGCAAGGAGCGCCTGGCCTCCTGCTTGACCCGTAGAGCTTCTCGGTTGGTCGTCGTTCTCTTCTTTGCTTCGAACACCACCGCTCTCTCCTCAGCAAGGAGCTCGATTGGTGGTGAACGTGCTAATACACAAAGAGCCTCCGTTGAGACAGTGCGGTAGGCACTAACACACCTCAGCGCAGCTCTTCGTTGGATCTTTACCATCTCTCTTCTTCGGTATGGTATCTTCATGCAGTCGGCCCATACTGGCGCACCATATAGGAGGATCGACAAGGCGGTGCTCATCATGATCCTTCTCCTTGCTTCTCTCGGTCCTCCCAGGTTCCTCATAAGGCGGGTTAGGTATCCAACTACCCGGCCCGCCTTTTCCGCTGCCATCAGGAAATGGTGCCTGAAGCTCAGCGTTGAGTCAAACCAGATGCCCAGGTATTTCATTTGCTTCTTGGTTTCAATTTCCACACCTTGCAGGCGAAAGGTGGGTGGCTTGAACTTCCGACGGGTCGTGAATAAAATGGCCTCCGTCTTACTTGCTGCTAGTTCAAGTCCAGCCGACTCGATCCAACGCGTCACATCCTCTAGGGCCCGGTTTACCCTGCTCTCCACCACTACAGTTGTTTCGGCAGTGCATACCACCAGGGTGTCATCCGCATAGCAGATAAGCTTAACCCCCGGTGGCAACTTCACCTTAAAGATTCCGTTGAATGCGACGCACCACAAAAGCGGCCCAAGGACCGACCCCTGCGGCACCCCACAAGTAACAGGGCGCTTTACTGTACCAGCAGACGTCTCTGCTTGGATTTCACGGCAGCTAAGATAGCTGCTGATCATCCTGAGCAGGTATGCGGGCACTCCTGCGTTCACAAGAGCTTCCAATATCATCTTCCATGGGATTGAATTGAACGCATTTCTTATGTCGAGGCTGACGGCTGCGCAAAACTGACGCATATCAATTGCTGACTTGGCTATCCTCTTCAGCCGGATCCCAGCATCTGATGTGCAGCGTCCAGTTTGAAAACCGTACTGGCTATCAGAGATTATATCTCTTTCCTTCAGATAGCTCTCCAAACGATTGGCTATCACTCTTTCTAGAAGTTTCCCAACATTGTCTAGCAGACAAAGTGGACGATAAGAGGATGGTAGACCAGGTGGTTTATCCTTCTTATCGATCAACGCTAGCCTGGCTTTCTTCCATCGCACAGGGAACAGTCCCCCAACAATTGCCGCATTGAATGTATCAACAAGCAGTGCTGGGTCAACTGAATGTATGGCGCTCCAGACTGGATTTGGAATCTCATCCGGGCCTGGAGCCTTCCAATACTTACCCCGCAGTCTATTGACTGCTGCATCAACCTCCTCGGTGCCTAGGAGGGATATACCATCCTCTTCTACTATTGGTAGCGTTACCATTGGTGGTGGCTGCTGTGGGAACAAGCCATCAATGATTTGACCCACAACATCCGGCTCCATTCGGCTCATTGCTGAGAGGCCTTTGAGCTTCTTCAGCACCAACTTATAAGGCTTTCCAAATGGGTCGTCATCCGCCATCTCACATAGCTCTCGCCATGCAGCACTCTTGCTGTCCTTGATGGCCTTCTTCAGCCTTTTACGAGCCAGCTGGTATTCGGGTGCAACCGCCCGCGCCCCTTCGCGGCCACTACTACGCTGGTATATCCGGCGCTGACGGTTGCACTCTTTTCTCAATTCGGCAATCTTGTTGGTCCACCAGTAAACAGCCCTCCTCTTCTTTGGTGGACCTTGCCTGGGCATGGCTACATCGCAAGCTTTGGTGACAGTCTTGATCATCCTCTCCGCTGCCACCTCCGCATTGCCTTCTTGCTCTTCTTCTTGATCCCATGTGAGAGCAAGATAGCTAGCCTTCAAACGGTCGCTATTCAGCTTCCTGACGGCCCATTTTCTTACCAGCTTTTGTGGAGCAGCGACCTCAACTTCCCGGCGGATGGAGAAGCCGATACACCGGTGGTCGCTCCCAGAAAGCTCCTTGTCCAGTACCGCCCAGCCTTCTATTTTTCGGGCTAGGCACTCTGAGGCAAAGGTGATGTCAATAATGGACCCGTATCCTTGATGCACTCAGGTAGGAGTGTTGCCGACATTGACTGTTTCCAGTCGATTGAAAGCAATCCACTCCCCCAAGGCATACCCACGGATGTCCGTACGGCCTGATCGCCACTCTTCTGACTTGGCATTAAAATCGCCAGCCACAATGAATTTTTCACCTTGCCATCTGGACAAGCTTTCTTCTAATTTCTTCAAGAAGTCCTCAAACTCCAGGAAGGGGCGATTCGGGGAGAAGTAGCAACTGTAGACAACCATGTCGGCCATCTTCACAGCAACATACCCCTCCCCTCTTTCAACCTCTCCCGGAGCAATTGGACACTCTGGGCAAACACCAATGGCCGCTAAGCCAGTACGGTCTGTGTACCATCCTTTTCTTTTCGCAACATTGTAATATTCGCTGGCAATCACAATGTGCGTTCCCTCCTCAGCTACAAACTGCCAGAGAAGATCCTGGGCCAGTTTGCAGTGCTGAAGATTGGCCTGCAGGAACTTGAGCGTCCCTGCCATTAGGAGGCTGTTGGTCCTCTTCTGCCGCCTCGAGGAGCGGTCTTGCGGGCAGGCTTCTGGGCAGCACCCAGGCATCCTCGGCTACCCACTATGTGTCCAGTGTCGCGTCCATCAACCTGGCTACACACGGGGCACTTGGGTTGATGTCGACAGTCCCGGATCACGTGCTCTTCTTGGCCACATCGGTAGCAAACATTGCCCACTGCGGTGTTCTTGCAGGCAGCTGCTATGTGCCCCTCTTGGAGGCATTTATAGCAGCGCTGGGCATTTCCTTTCTTTTCTAGGGATCTTATGCGGCATACGCTCCAGCCGATTTCTATACTTCCTCCCTTGAGGAGCGCCAGTGCAGTTGGGATGGATAGCTGCACCCTGGCCATCTGGCGTTCGCGTCCCATTGGCTCAAGACTTACAACCTTAGCATTGGAACCTTCTGGCATTGCAGCAAGTACCTCTGCCTCAGTTGCCGAACGCTCAATCCCAAGGACTAAAATCCTTGTCTGCCGGTTTGGCTGGCGTATTGTAGCCACATTACCAACAGCCTCCTGCAGCTTAGAGGTGAAGGTCTCTAATGCGCCCTCTCTTGCTCCTTTAACCTCCAGGAGCATCTCACCCTTCTGCGTGCTCCGCACCTGCGACACCTTCAGTCCCAGTGCGCCTACTGAGACCTGGGTGCGGGCTGAACGGATAATATCCGCATAGGGCACATCTTCAGTCTTGCGCGCGATAATAATTGCTGCCCCTTTGGGCTTCCGTCTCTCAAGAAGCCTCTCTTGTTGCCTGACCCTGGAAGAGGGAGGCTTTTGAGATCGTCGTCGCACGACCTGACTCCAGGTGGCGCCTTCTTCTCGGTTGGGCACATCTGCATCTGCCCTGTTGGTGGATTGGGATGGATGCTTCTCTTGTTGCTGCTGTTGTTGCAGCTGCGGTGGCTGCCGTTGCTGCGGTGGCTGCTGTTGCTGCGGTGGCTGCTGTTGCTGCGGTGGCTGCTGTTGCTGCGGTGGCTGCTGTTGCTGCGGTGGCTGCCGTTGCTGCGGTTGCCGCGGTCGCTGCTGCTTCAGTTGCTGCAGTTGCTGCTGCACCCGTTGTAGTTCCTCTTGATGCAGTTATGGCTGCTGCAGTTGTTGTTGCAGTTGCTGTTGCCGCTTCTGTTGAGTTTGCTGCTTCTCCCTCTGTGGCAGTTGCGTCTTCTGTTGCGCGTTCTGCTGCAGGTGTTGCAGTTGTGCTGGCTGCAGTGGTTGCATCAGCTTGGTGGCTGCTTGGGTGGGTGGTAGTTTCAAGCGTTGCTGAAGGTTACCCACTTCCTTCTTCAGCATCTCAATCTGCCGCTTCTGCTCAGAGCATTGCTTTACAAGGAGCTGTTCTGCGTTTGGCCTCATTGATATTGCCTGTTGCACCTGCAGTTGGAGCTTCGCGATCTCATCCTGCTGCTTGCCAAGCTGGATCTTCTGCTGCTTGGTTCTTGAGAGCTGCTCGGAGAGGTCCTCTTGCAGCTTCAGTAACTTGAGATCCTTCCTCATGCTTTCCTCTTTGAGCGCAGCAATGACTTTGTTGAGCTCCGCATTGGCCTTTCTCAGCTTTCCTCCTGGCAGGTTGGGTGGAGCTGGCACACGTGTGAAAAGGGTCTCAGGTGAGGACTCACCCTCAACCCTGAGCCTTTTGCCCGGCCTCTTCTTCTGCTGTTGGGTACGGATATCTTCTGGGGAAGAATGATACCCGCGTTCCAATGGCGGCGTTGTTGCTTTCGCAGTAGGAGGGGTCCCCAACGCCAGTGGGGAATCGAAGCTAATCAACTCCACTTCTACATTTGGTGTAGACTTCTCTTCATCCTTCTGCTTACCATCTTGACTGGTAGCGTCAACTGTCTCTTGGGCTTCCTCCGCCCTGTTGTTTGCCTCATCATTGGATTCCGGGACGATACCCGCCGACCCCTCGCCGCCTGAGCGCATCAGCGTGGGGAGCCGGTTTGCTGTATCCGAAACAGCACCAGACTCTTCATCATTTGTCATTTTCATCTGTAAAATAAGTTGCAGTGTGAGGCGTCATCTGGGAAGCTGCTTCCGCCTTCCCAGATCATCTTGCAGAGCCATACTTCCCCCGCAAGCTGCTTGGTCCTTGCAGGGAAAGGCACACACCTTACGGCTATGACCGGGTTTTCATTGTCAAAGTTCTCCATCTCCTACCTAGTCACTGGAAGAGACTCCACCAGGGCCAGGCAAATAGAGTGGTATGGGACGTGAAGGTCCAGATGGCGATACGTAACCCCATACAAACAGGACGTGAAGGCTATGAAAGCAGTACGTAACCCCATTCATACAGGACGTGAGGGCCACCAGACAGTACGTAACCCCATACATGAAGATGATCCTGATGCAGGTGTGACTGCCTACACCAGTTGACGGTTTTCTGTCGGGGTTGTCCTTCCCTTATCCTATGGGCCCGTGCCCTAACCTGCAAGGAGACAGGTGGTTTTTTTAAAAAAAGTATAGGGTTTCCTTCCCTACGGTTTAATTAGCCTCGGAGTATCCTTCTCCTAGTACTCTTAGTTGCAGCGCCCCACCCGCACCCCAACAGCAACCCGCCACCAAACCATAACGCCACCAAACGCCGACCAGAAGCAGACAGAAAGTGAAACAGTCGCAGCCAACACCTCACTATCCTCACATTCGACACTCAAGTCCAGTACCCCAGCATTCACAAGGGTACCAGACAACTCAGCTCAGTCAAGCACCACAGAAGGCACCCACCAGAGCAGCCCCAATGCGCACCCACCCGGCACAGCGTAGCACCATACAGGCACAGTACGCCGCACCATGGAGGGAACCCACTAGAGCCACCCCAATGTGCACCCTCCCGTTTCACTTTTATTTTCCGTGCGCGTGTATGCTTGAGATAGGGGATGTTGGTTTAGCCGGTTAACCGCGTCTTCACAACGCTGAACCAGTTCCACAACTTTCCCGTCTCGCGCATAAGCCCGTTCGAACGTTTAGATACTGCCGGTAATCTTCACTCCCAGATTAACGGACTCGTTGTTGATACGGGTTGATCAGCTCAGTGACGTTAACAGATAACACGATGGTAGAAGTGAATGTTCGTGAATTAACCTGTTACTGTTAACGTTTACTCGTAGCTGGGGTCGAACCGCGGACCTTCGAAATACAAGGCCGTGATCTTACCACTACGCCACTGAGGCGCATAGCTCTTATAAGCCGCGTGTTAAATGCGGTGTACCCTGCACCTCTCCCGCGTGATTTCACTAGTCACAGAGTTTCCGACGAGTCCCATATCTGGGTTCTCTCGAATCGATGCGTTCTTGAATATCTGTGCCTAGTATCAGTCCATACTACCAGTTATGACTGGTTTGTAGTTTGTGTAGTCAAGGTAGAGCTCTATAATAATGAATGAGGCACGGCCTACTATATATAAGGCCGGAATGTAGCGAAGTCACAACGTCGCGATTCAAAATCAGTGGTTACAGAATAACATGGACGCTTATGGGAAAAAAGGAAAAAATTCATTTGTATGCTAATAAAACGCGGTTTTCGAAGAAAATGAAGAGAATTTAATTTGAAGAGCAAACAATTTCCGATTTTTTGAGCCTCATTTCAGTACGATTGGTGCGATATACAAGGAGTTATGATCAGTTGAAAATTGAAAATCAGATAGGGGACGAAGTGCGGTGCAACCTTAGACCATATAGTAACATAGACCGCCGATTCAATACGTAAACGACGTTATCAGTTGTCGGAAGACTGGTGGCAGAAAATAAGACGGACGGGTCTAACATAGAGGGTTTGGTAACCGACGGGGTAAGGATGATTATAAGCCACGCCCGTTGATACGTTTAACGCCGTGCTCCGATAAAGACCCGTCCATCTTATTTCGTCTACAGTGTTCCAACGTACTTCTTATCACTATTGGCAGTCTATGTTACTCTTATGTTACTAGATGGTCTAAGGGTACAACCTCCTACAACCTCACCGCACTGTCCGAACACCGAAACGTCTATCGCGAACGAATCCACTGCACTGTCGCAATTTCCTACATTCCGGCCTTATATAAAGTAGGCCGTGAGTGAGGACATGGATCGCCATAATAGTCGTTAGGTCATCATTAATCCTTGCAGTTCCCTAATAGGGTGAGAAATCAATACAATTGGTGGAACTATTTTGTATCATTTAAGAGCATTATGTTTTGCATTTTATTTTGACACTGATACCTGTATTCTAAAACTAATTCCATTAGTTCTTTTATCGTTCTCAAATCGTGGTAAACTGTTATCAGTCACTGAAATAGGGAAGTCTGAAGATAAACAATGACGAAACGACTAAATATGGCGGCCCGTGTCCTCACTCGTTATTATAGGCCTCTAGTCAAGGCACTGCAGGTATGCGCATCTTAAATGTAAATAACGAAAATGACGAAAAACGAAGAGGTTGCACCGAACAAAAAAATAAAAATTGAAAATATTCCGAATTTAAATAGTCCAATTTTGTGTATTTTTTAGAGCTGAATTCAATTCTGCTTTCAGAAGAGAGAGATTATACTGTGAAATATCAAATGGTAAGCAGGTAATAGCATCTAGCTGGAAATATTGACTACCTACATCAAAATCAATTGCTTCAGGTTCTATTAGTGCATTAATTTTTTTATAGATTGGTAATATAGGCTGTGAAGTGGTGCACCAAACGTGAATGAGTAGACAAAGTAGGCTACTGGAACGTTGATTTTTCATTGATTGACTGGCTGGTAAGGATTATAATCCGTTCAGATTAGCCCACCCTCAATTAACGCTCGTTCCGCAAACGTAGGTAAGCGGCGTGAAATCGATCCTCTTCGTTCCTTGTTATGAAATATACTATTGAAGGAGTAAAGGAAGCTCCCGTTCTGGACTGCAAAGGCTGCGATATAAAGCACAAAATTGAAGAAGTC
Organism: Aspidiotus rigidus; assembly: GCA_035079385.1. Classification (NCBI taxonomy): domain Eukaryota; kingdom Metazoa; phylum Arthropoda; class Insecta; order Hemiptera; family Diaspididae; genus Aspidiotus; species Aspidiotus rigidus. The sequence goes on from JAVHKY010000052.1 coordinate 7,254,775, forward strand.
TAATTCAAACAGTTCGAATCGCAAAATCACCTGAAGAATCTTATACCGTGACCTGAAATATGTATTTATCCATGGAGTTGATATAGCCATAATTGGTGTTCCTCTTTGATTAAAAGGTTGCAACATGGAAACCTATTCAAGTTCCAATTTAAATTACCTCCTCGGAACTGTCTGGCGACGAAAAGACTTTTTGATGCAAGAAATAAAAATTTATTAAATGATTCCAAAATAATGTACGATTCGACGCGACACTTTAAACAACGTTTGTATAACAAGTGTTTCGAGCTTAACGGTTACAGAGACTGTCAGCGGAACCAACGAAGTTGGGTCGCGCGTTCCAACGTGAAAGTCAAAGATAGCAATACCCAATATACCTACAACGGATGATAATAAATAAGTAGGTAGGTATTTCGTTTTCTATTCCGAGCCGGGTCATGCGAGAAGAGTTTCGAGTTTTGTTGAGAACCAAAGGTTCTGTAAGGAGAGAATTTACACCTAAATAATATCATGTAAATAATGTTCTACGACTACAAATAGGTACTGCTTGGTACTGTTTAGTAGGATTACCTATCAAATGTGAACTTCAGATTTAGGCGGAATAACGTACCTTCTCATTGCAAGATGCATATCCTGATTTACAATAAAGCACGGCATGATAGATTATGATTGCATAATAATTTTTTTTTTTTCAAATGATAATGAATATCGTGATGAATATTAACGATGAAGAATAACACTGAAGAAAGGCAATTGCTTCCATACAATGAGAATGACTTACTTCTCTGCAATGGTGAAAGTTAATGACACACTTCAGGATTCCAGAATCCTAGTAATAACTAATAAGAAAGAAAATTCTGCGTAGAACAAATTTTGTTCTCTTCATTTTTGTGTAAAACGGCTTATTGGATGAGATCACTCAATAACAGATTAAGGGTTCACTTTCAAAAATCCAACAATCTATCTTCAAATATAATATTATTGACACACTTTAGGATTTCAGAATCTAGGTTGCAAGAAAGAAAATTTCGCGTAGAACAACTTTTATTCTCTTCAATTTTATGTGGAAATGCCTATTTGTCGAGATATTATTAAATAAATGAAAAAATATGCTAATTCTCCATAAGACCCCATGTTAAAGTAGAAAGGTGACTTGTTGCGCTGTCTGGTAACGCTCGTAGGAACTACAACACATTTTGCGATAGCTGATTGTACAATGTACAGCAAGTATATACGAGCGTCAATACCTCTTAATCTTATACCCTGGTTGTGGTGGTAATTGTGGTTGTAGAAAACTTGGTAATGAATTATATTATTTTCTGTGTATTGAATTGTTTCTGCATATACAGAAAGCATAAAACTAGAATTACTTATTTCTTTTCTGCTGCATACTTTGAGTATGTTCGATACTTTTGTTTATGAGTCAAGTTGTGAGAAAATGCATAATAATGTTTTTTGTAGAGAATTTCATGACAATTATTTCATCTCGGATGACATTTCTCGATTAAATGCGTATTTTAGCCAAAAAAACTCGAAAATATGAAATTTCTGCACTTTATCCTTCCATATCTCGGGACGCACGAGGTTGTGGGTTGTTGGGTCTTTCTCCTAGATTCAGGAGACCATTCCCAACAACTTCCAGCAATAAAAGCTTCCATAGCATTTTTTTCACTTTCAAAACTCTTATTTTCCTGTACTATAAATTCTAACCTTAAGAACAAATTAGAAATCAGGGTGCTTCGGATGCGAGAAACTTTATTGTAAAAGCACCCGGAGCACTCTGAGTAATTTACAATAAATAATAAATAAAATAAATAAAAATTGTCTTTATTATAGATGTACATTACACATTACAAATGTTGATAAACTTACCGAATTGGCAATAAACCGTTGCCCGTCCATGATAATACGAGAAAAGTATGATATTACTGAAAAACATTGGGAAAACCAAAAACTTCTACTTCCAAAAGAAAGTCACAGGAAACTTGACACTGTAGTCAAAGAAATTTTGAGGGAAAAAAAAACTATAGAATAGTTGAAACAAAATAGGAAAGAAAAAAGAAAAAAAAAAAAAAGATAAAAACAGATAGGATGATGATAAAAATTTTCTACGCACCAATTTAAAAATAGTATCACGATGGCCGAATGGTAGCCGATAGCACCCTTGATGTCAACACAAAGGACCAAGTGAGCGCACCCCGTTGGCCATGTACAGGAGAGAACCGATACGTCATGTTAAACTACAGGTCAGATCAACTGTCAAAAATTCGAAAAAAAAAATGCTCCGTAAGAAATACACAGGAACGTTTTGATGTTCCGTTCAGATTTGAAAACTAGAAATAAGTAAAGAACCGCAGGTACATTTTCAAATACTTAAGAACTTCCTACCTGTGAATACAAACACATGTCAATAACAGGTAATCGCTTATTAGTGTTGGGAACTATCGATAGACCATCGATAGTATCGATAGTATTGAAGAAAAACTATCGGGACTAACGATAGTTTTGTAAAAAAAACACGGCGATAGTATCGTCGGTAGTTTGAGAAACTATCGATAGTTTAGAAATCTTTTCCTTTTCTTATCAAAATCACGATTACCACAAAATGTTGATAAAAACTGAGAGAAATAGTGAATTACAACCGGAATCCGCGTGCCACAAGACGAGTAGTTGAGCAGTGCTCACTTAAGCATTCCCTCCTATTGGGAAAACTGAAGAGGATATCTGGATATCTAATGTAATTTCATTATTTCACCTCATACCATGCTGTTGCTGTACTAGAAATAGTACTATCTGTTATGTACATCTGCTCATTCTGAAATGAGGGCCACAATTATAGTAGCGTCTATCATCTGGTAATGCTGAAATGCATTCCTTGACATGCTTGGGTAAAAAAAATTACGATCAGGAGAAAAGTACTTATCTTACCTCTGTCATAGCTGCTTTTCTCTTGATCGACACTTTCACCCAAACTATCGATAGTATCGATAGTTTGATAGTACTCATGAAAAACTATCGAGACTATCAATAGTATGAAACTTTCGACTATCGCCTATCACTATTGCTTATTATTTCTGATTTTCCAATTTGATAGTATGATCGTAATGTTCCAGTGTATTTCTCATGAGAATCGATAATATGATAGAACCAAGAACGATACAATCGATCACGTTGAAGGGTTTTTGAAGTGTGTTTGCGCGTTGTTGACTTGTTGGTAGGGAGTTTACAATGACTGACGTCACGATAATTTAGTCCATTCTAGGTATACAAAATTTTCTTCACGTTGACCGCCGACATGTTTGTGCCGACATGTTTGTATTTAAATGCATATTTACAGAGAAAATTACTGATACAGAATTAAGGATTATTTCCCACAAGAGCTCATAACACTGTTTAAGAGGGTGATGTTTAAGTGCGCTCTTATGGAAGACACTTCAAAAAATACATAATCGTTAATTTGTGGATATAGTATTTGATTTCAGGAAAATAAATTGAATAGCCAAACTAGTGCTGACAAGCCGATCATCATCGGCTTGAACTTTTGCTTTGGCTTAGAAGCCGTTTGCCCTTTTGCAATGAGCTGCTATCGGCTTATTTCTAATTTCATTAACTTCTTCGAGTTTTTAATAATCAGCCTTAAAATGAGTTCAAAAGTCGGCTTCTGCTGCTATTAAGCCAAATTAAGCCGTTCAACTTCTCGGCTTGTCAGCACTGATTCAGCGTTGGCTTTGAACTAGTGATGGGCAAAAACCAATAGTTTGAAACTACCGATAGTCCGACAGTCTTCCTCCTGACACCATCCATTTATTCGGTGGTATTCCGGAAAACTATCGGTAGTATCGATATACCGATAGTGTTTCCATTTGATCCACTTAGGGCAGTGGTGCGCTAGTGTTCAGAAGAAAATCACTCATACTTTTCCTCTGTCATTTCCGATTTTTATAGTCTACACAATTTTTTCTTATTTCTTGGTCCATTTAAGGTTTACATGATATTTTTCTTCTTTCATCAATTTTTCTTACGTCAAGAATAGGAAAAAATAGTTACACGTATGACAGAATTTGTTGAAAAATACATTCTTCCGATTTTTATAGTCTACACAATTTTTTCTTATTTCTTGGTCCATTTAAGGTTTACATGATATTTTTCTTCTTTCATCAATTTTTCTTACGTCAAGAATAGGAAAAAATAGTTACACGTATGACAGAATTTGTTGAAAAATACATTCTACCGGTAGTGACGATAGCGGTGATATTCTATCGATAGTCTTCCAGTTACCAATACTATCGGTAGTATCGATAGCTCAGCAGGAAAACTGTCGGTAGTATCGATAGTACTACCAATAGTGCCCAACACTACTTTGAACTGATTTTTGGCTTAATGCTGTCTAAGCTATTGGCTATCGGCTCACTCAAAAGCCGTTCAAAAGTCGGCTTCTGCTGCAGTTATGCCGTTCAACTTCTTTGGCTTGTCAGCACTGAGCCAAACTTGTATCAAAGGTATCATGTTTTCATCTGTGTAAAAAGTTGTGCTCAGTAGCGCTCCTGGCGGAGCTCACATATGCAAATACATCAGAATCACGAAGCACGATTTTTTCGGTTATAACTGTTATTTGACCGAAAATTTTAGGACTTTGACCGAAATATTTTTCAACATTTAACAGTTATTGGTCAAAATACAGCTTGATCGATAACCGATAACCGAAAAAATTGGGAGGATCATTTTGACCGATAACCGATGACCAAAAAAATTTGTGAGGTCATTTGACCGATAACCGTTAACCGTTAAAAAAATTTTGGTCGCAAGCCCTGGGGCAGGGCAAGAACCTCTTCAGTCTTCCAGCCTTTCACGGCCAGGTATGGCACTACATACGACAGGTATGTCCGACATACATGTTGGTTCTAGTTCCAGAAGCTTAATTTGTCCTTAGGAGCCCGTGTTAAATTTGTGTATTTTGACGACGGATAACTCGAGACTGGCTGAATTTATTTTCTTGAAATTATACTCTTTGGAAAAAAAATTTCATGGAGAAGAAGTTCATCTTTCTTCGTTTTTTCGCTAGAAGCATTATTTTTGGAGTTCGGATAACTCGAGACTGGCTGAATTTATTTTCTTGAAATTATACTCTTTGGAAAAAAAATTTCATGGAGAAGAAGTTCATCTTTCTTCGTTTTTTCGCTAGAAGCATTATTTTTGGAGTAATCAATTAATAACTGAAACGCGTTTTTTCAACCAAAGGTCTTTGTTCCGCGTAACGAGCGGTAGTCGTAGGTAGAGCCTAGGTAGAGCCCTATAATAACGAGTGAGGACACGGGCCGCCATATTTAGTCGTTTCGTCATTATTTATCTTCAGACTTCCCTATTCGCATGAGGACACAACTGTAGGTGCGCTAGAGTCGTGCCCGAAAAGGGGATTCGGCAAAAATTGCCATAAACCTGTATAAAACTAAAACGGGCTGTATCTTTGTCAATATTGAAAAATACAAAAAAGTAGTAAGAGCATTTTTTTATTATTTTCATTCATAGAATAACCTAAAAGAAGAAAAAATTAAGATTTCAACAATTTTCTGTAACATCCCCTTTTCAGGCAGCTTCCAAAAATTGCCACCACAGTTTTCATAGAGGGCGCCTACTTTGTGTCCTCATGCGAATTTCAGTGACTGATAACAGTTTATCACGATTTGAAAACGATAAAAGAACTAATAGAATTAGTTTTAGAATACAGGTATCAGTGCCAAAATAAAATGCAAAACATAGTGCTTTTAAATGATGCAAAATAGTTCCACCAATTGTATTAATTTCTCACCCTATTAGGGAACTGCAAGGATTAATGATGACGTAACGACTAAATATGGCGATCCATGTCCTCACTCATTATTATAAGGCTCTATGGTAGGCGTTTGGTCAAAAAAAGTAAAAAACGCGTTTCAGTTATTAATGGATTACTCTACAAATCTTCCAGCGAAAAATCGAAGAGAAAATAATTTATCGTCAATAAAATTTTCTTTCCAACGAGTATAATTTCAAGAAAATAAATTCAGCCAGTCTCGAGTTATTCGTTGTAAAAATATACACAAATTTTACATAGGCTCTTATGGACGAATTAAGCTTCTGGAACCAAAATGTACGTCGGACGTACCCATCGTGTATAGTGCCTTATCGCGCGCTACTCCTGGTCTTATCAATAATTTATATTCAATTTATTATATCCTTGATCCCTAGTATTATGCAGGTAGAATACACACTCCTCGATTTGAAAATATTGTAAAATTATTATTCTTCAATCTCTTTTTCTTCATACAGACACAATTTACATTAACGAAGCCTTGTGAAATAGATCTGTCTTACAATTGAAATAACTATTGTCATCTCACTAGAAGATGTCTTTCTGGTTTGGTTACCAGATAAATAACTTCTTGTTTACTGAATTTAATATTGAATCTGGGCTGGGTAAGTCATTCTAAAACTATTGAGGCCTAGACGCCTATTCCAATCTTCATTACAACCGCTGAAGTTCATCGCAGCCAGTCGGATACCACAAAGATTTGATGTGAAAATTACGAATTATTTTTTGTATGATTGGCTAATTTTTTATGAAAGTTCATAATGATATTATCTACTTTTGTAATCGAGTGAACTATTCCCTCTTTCTGGTCTAATAATGCTTTCAGAAACCAAATATTCCGATTCATGCTTAAATTGACAATTGACAAACTTATTTCACTCTCTATTGTACAGGTCTTTTGGCAACATGTATCGTAACTACCATTGCAGTAATCATTTTTGAATCATTGAAAACCAGAGGAGTGATGACAAAATTGAGATCGTACTCTTCCGATAAGCGTTCATTTATCAGGTTCGCTTTCTATAACGCTATAGAAAAATCAGCTTTGATAGAGCGATTAGAACACGTCAAGTAAGTAATCTCATATTTTATTACACAATTTTTCTCGAATGTACAATTGGCTGGAACGTTTAGTAAATTAAATTTCTTCTGCATTCTAGGGAATTGTGGAAGCTCAGTGATATTCTTTACCATTTTTTTGAATTGATTCTCGGCTACCTACTGATGATGATGGCGATGACATTTAATGCCTATATTATGATTTCAATAGGTATCGGAGCTACTACAGCATATGTGGTTATGGGAACAGCGATCATGAATATGACCGTTCAAGTAGTTGCGCAGAGGGTGTGTATGGGCTGTCATGATGAAGGTAAGAGCAGCCCATCGTATTCATGTAAAAAATAATCGTAATTAGCTTCTGCCAATTTATACAAAAATTTCATCAGGTGGACTATGTACTCCCGTCGCGGAATTATTGAACGAAGGTCCTAGCACGTCTTCTGATCCTCACACAAGTGAGAACAATGATAAGAAACAATCCACCGCAATCATACAAATACATGACTCGACATGCCCTCATGAATTTTAACTTGAAGGTGATCACATGACTGATTGTATTCCTATCATCTAATGATTATTATTCTTTAATCGAGAATCCTTTTTCTACTTTCAGCATTTTTTATACCATTTTCTTCCTTGTTCTGAACTGTTACGTGTTCGTTGTCTAAGTAGCTTTGAATTTTCTGTGATGTTTTACGTTAATTTATTATAAGTACATTATTTTTACAATATTTTTACCAAAAACACTATTCTGCAAAAACATTGATTATAAGAGTGTGTCGTTTTTATCATGTCGTAAATGAAAAAAGAAAAAAAGAGATTGAAAACAATTTTATTTCTCCAAGAATATTGAGACTGACTGACAAGTGACGTCCTGTAGGATTCGGGAAATTTAAAAAGACATCTGTTCATATTACCTACATAAATTCGTCTTGAATACCTTTGATGTTGGAACACATTTTTAAGTAAAATCACTCTTCTTAGATTCACAATTTTTTCTGTGTTCCTTCTTTATATTTTGTGAGTGAAACTCACTCCATAATTTGCTAATCTCTATCTCATCATTCCTATTACATCATATATGTCAGCGCTCTCCGTTAGTTGTATCTAGCAAGAAGACAACATTTCACAATACAAGTATTTCCAGTCAATGGCACATCCTTAATGAATGAAAAGAAACTAGAATTTAGAAACTAAATATCAGAGCGAAAGATTATAATTCTCGACTCCTCCACTTAATGTCTGGTAATAAAATAAATAACATTTTGAACCTATATTTTTACTGCTTGTAAATTGTTATTTTGATTGTCTGAAAAATCTGGTGAATGATTATTTATAGATATATCAACTAGTTTTTCTGGAGTCCAAACTCTAGCTTGTGTCATTCCATTTCTTAGGGTCTCTTTATGACGTGTCCAAGATAGATGATACTGACGGTGAGGCCCATATGTTGCTGAAAAATAGAGACATAAATTGGGCTTTAATAAATATTATTCATCTGTAAACACTTCAGACCAAGATATTTCAAAAAAGATTATCTACATTTATTAAATACTAATTATCTGAAAGTATATTTCCATTCTACCTTCAAGGGTGAAGATGTAATGTTGTGAAACCCGTATGAGAAAAACTTTCACGCAGTAGTGTGAGTGAGAGTATAACATATGCTTTTGTTGCTTACTTGTTGCTTGTACAAATTGTAGTCCCAGATAAGATATATTTTCACAAACAACTTCTTTTTTCTTCCATCAAAATTGTATTTTTTAAAGGAAGTGATTATATGCAGGTACGGTACCTACGCCTGAAACGTTAAACGCAGGTACAGTGTATCTTAAGAATATTTTATTGATTATCATGTAGAGTTTATTAACTTGTAGGAATTGAGTGTCATAAGCCTATCGAGATATTATAGGTATTAAAATCATCGTCGCATCGAGGGCAACCATCCAATTGAAAACACTCATTATGAACTTTGGAAAAGCAACACGTTGTATGAGTCATTGCTGATTTGCGAGTTATCAAACAATGCAGTTAACTCCCTCATTCTTCGGTTGGCTGCGCGGCTTTCCTTCTTTTGATCTCTGATTGGTTACTTAAAGCGCTTTTTCATTTCCTGTCAACACTTGTCTTATTGAACGATAGTTGTTTGGTGGGACGCTTTGAACGACCCTCTGCTTTAACTTTTTTCTTGAACAAAAATTGAAATCGTCCCTCTTGACTGGTGCCCTCAACTGCATTGGCCTCACTGGGATTTTCAGGATGTGTTGACAATGTTTCAAGTGTTGACGATGCTTCAAGTGTTGATGATTCTTTGAATATAGGCAGTGTATTTTCTTTCAGTTTAATACTTGCAGTTGAAGAGAAACTTACAGGAAGGGTATCAGCACGTATATTCGCTTCAAAATCTTTAATGGCCTTCAAGTAAGTGAAAATACATCGGTACCGTCATATGAAGCAAGAGAAGCAATGTTGAGAGCAACTGGCAGTATCATGTTATACTTCTCACGAGAGGTCAACGTTTTCTCAGTTACTTCCTCTTCTACATCAAAAGGTTCCGCAGTACTTACTCGTACATCCTGCAAGTTGTCATTATATGCAACACTGTCTACTGTACTGCGCCTACTACTCGCATCACAGACGGAAATCAAATCTATGATGCTGTCTGAAATTTTGGGGAGGGAAGAAAATCGGTCATGAAGACTTTCCTTCAGAGTTCTCTCGATTCATGCATTGTACTTGTACAGTACATAATGCTTAATTGTACATGAAATATTTCGCCTTTCTATTACCATCCTACCGTACCTGCATTTAACGTTTCACATGTAGGTAGCGTACCTGCATTTAACGTTTTAGGCGTAGGTACCGTACCTGCAAATAACGTCTACCTTTTTTAAATTAGCTGTTGTCAATGAAGTAAAATCAAGTAAATACCTCAATCTTACGAAAGAAAAAGAGTACAGTTTTACGTAGACACGCAGAAAATTCGCGGTGAATAGGTCGTCATCGCATCATCAGTTGAACAGTACTGAGAACAAAAGCGAAGATCGAAAAAGTATACAATATTCTAAAGATAAGAAATATGCTACTTGTAAACATGTGCCACTATGTCAGTATTACTCAATCGCAGGGGGGCGATTGATTTTTGATTCTCGAATCAATTTTGAGTTCATTGAAGTTCATTGAGCATGTTGAAAAATTGGTTCTTGAACACAAAAGCGTGATAGATTCACACATATGTGTGCTTGCATTACACTTTTTTATGACTACTTACGAGAACAGACTAAAAACTGTGTTGAAACAGATAATACAGCTGGCAGTGAAAGGGTGCGTGAGATGAACCCAGGAGCACCAAAATGCAAGGAGCTTGTAAAACTCTATAAAGCAAAACGTCCCGTGAGACCACTGGTTCATAGCATTCAATCGCCATGTTATAAGATAGCAAAGAATGTCGCCTGATTCCTGAAACAAAACTACCAGTTTGCACGTAATCGACGCATCCGAGACAGCATAGAGCTGATAGAGGGATTGGACAATGTGTTAGTCAAGAGTAACAACAAAATGTACCTACGTATACCCACAGACGTGACGAACATATTTTGTACCAAACAGAATTTAGGTGCAGTGGTTAATTTCAGTTAGAAGTGAAAAATCGTGTGTTGCTGACGCAGCTGTTCAAGCATTTCTGAGTTATCCTGAATTTAAGAAGAAATTAATTCATCATTTGGGTTTCCACGCTTTTCCACCAAAACTACAAATTGATTTTCTTGAGACATGAAAATATTTCAGTGCAGTAGGTATCTGAGGTTGTGCTTGTACATTTTTCTTTAAGATTGGCTGAATAGTTTGTGAGATATGCTCAGTTCAAAAGGAAAATGCTCAAAATATCTTACTTGTATTCAAACAATTTAATGCTGCTTATTTCGGGAGCGACAATTTTTCTTATCCTTTCATTATGTGTACTTATTCTGACGGAGAAGGAAAACCTTTCTTTTGTTGAACTTCCTCTTTTAGCATCATAGTCATACTCAATACCTAGTGGAGCCTTGATTTTGACAATGTCATACATATCATTCAGTGCCATTTTAGTCTTATTTCACTGAGTGTGCGGCGAGGCTATTGTCTTCTCTTTTATTGTTCTTGTAGAAACGAAATATATAAGGTGCTTCTGTTTTTATCCTGTCAGCAATTCATTTTTTCATCTATTCTGAAGAGAGACAAAAAGGATTGTGTGTTGCTTACGCTATAATGCGTAGTTTTTTTAGCGGGGAACCCGCTATCTCTTCTGTTGAGGAGGGGGTATATACAGAAAACAAGCGCGAGCGCACTCAAATTGTGACGTCATTATTTCCGGGACTTGGAAAAATTTCAGCCCCCAAACTTTATATAATGGGAGGGGGACTTACAAAAATTTCCTCTCTCGAGCTATACATATATGATAGGAGTTTAAAAAAGTTTCAGCTCCCGAGTTATATATGAAAAGGGGGAGCGGAAACTTGAAAGAATTTCAGCCTCCAAGCTTTATACAATAAGAGGGGGACTTGAAAAATTTCAACTCTCGAGCTATATATGACAGGAGGGGGACTTGAGAAAAACGGCTTCCTCAGAATTGCAGCGCATTCAAGTTGACACGTCATCATTTTCGGGATTTGGAAAAATTTCAGCTTCCAAGCTGGTGCTGCTTCAATATGCGGTGTACCAATTTTTTTCTGAATAGTTCGACTTCAGTATGTGGTCTACCGAATAGTGTGCGGTCTACAAAGAAGTGTGCAGTGTATGTAGGATAACCTTTATCAATGCTTTGGAAGTTGGCAACTGCCAAGATTCGTCAAGTTTGTGAGAGATAAGTTGTGCGCGAATACAGGGTATTATCGATAAACAATGCAAATGTCGCGGAGGAGGGCTACGAATAAATTCGGTTCCGAACACCGCAATACTCACCAACAGACATGGTCAAGGTGGGATTGAAAGTGTTGTTTTGGCACTCCACGCATTTGCTTCATCAATTTAATCTTGGCATCAAGCCATGAGCGCTCAATCCCCCTGTGTGTGCGCGCGCCCGAGTCAGAATTAACAATGTTATGTTGGTGATTGACCGTACAGTGTTTGTAACCTTTAGACTCCAAATATCTATATGAGGGCTACTTGTCTGAGTGGATGATAGAGCCCACTGGACACTTGCGTTCAATAATGGGAATCAAGGTAGCTTTATCACTTCGCTCGACCCAGAAGTAGCGCCAATCGTTCCCCTGCTTTAAACCGAAAACGCAGGGACCGTCAACGCAATTTCCATGGTTTCTCTGATTTTCAACCTCCGCGTCACTATCCTCCGAATTGGCCGAAACATCTTATTGTAACAATCTTCCACGGTTGCATTTACGCCTCGTCAATTTGTATAGGTTCTAAATAGGTCCATTCATGACGATTCATAATGTCATTCAGGTAGACCGCATACGCAAGTCACGCCGAACATTGGTAGACTTCCACCAGCTTTTTAATGTAGGTGGACGGTACATCGAAATAGCACCCCCAAGCTTTATGTAATAGGTGGGGGACTTATGAAAGTTTCCGCTTCTGAGCTATATATGATAGGGGACGGGGGGGGGGGAGGACTTGGAAAAACGACGGCTTCCCTAACGAAGTTAAACGGGGAATGCAGGGAATCTGTTTTATGAGTGAATTTGGTTTTGGTATTAAGAATGCAAGCAAGTGTACATCTAGTACAAAGCTAGTATGAAGGAGGCCTAGATCTAGTCCCCCTCCTATCACATATAGCTCAGGAGTCGAAATTTCTCCAAGTCCCCTCTTTGAGTGATATATGACAGGAGGGGGGACTTGGAAAAACGACGGCTTCTTTAAAATTGCAGCGCGTTCAATTCGCCACGTCATCATTTTCGGGACTTAGAAAAACTTTAGCCTCTAAGCTTTATATGATAGGAGGGGGTTTTGGAAAATTTTGTCTCTGGAGCTATAGATGATAGGAAAGGACTTGGTAAAATTTCGACTCTCGAGCTGTATAATATGATAAGAAAGAGACTTGAAATAATTTTGACATCGGACCTACACATGGTAGGGAAGGGATGTATATAGGAGTAGAACTTGGAATGCTGACCCTCAAGTTTTGTATAATGATGGAAAAGGGAACGCAAGAAAATTTCCATCCGTCTATATATAACAGGACGAAACTTAGAAAAAGGTCGACTCTTGAGCTGTATGCGATAGGAGTTCGACTCTAAAAGAATTTGATTTCTGAGATGATGGGAATAGATCTGAGGAAAATTTCGACTTGGGTCCTGCTGCGTCCAAATTTTGATATTAATAACCTAATTTAAATTAGATTAGTGCATTTTGAAAAATTTTGACCCTCAAGCCATATTTAATAGTTAGAGGAGGACCCAGAATAATTTTGATTTGTAAGGCATACATGATAGGAGGCGCATTTTCAAAAATTGTTCGGCTAAAGTATCGAAAATCGCTGCAAAATTGTATGTCTTTTCGGAGTTTTGTTTCGTTTTAAATTGCTAAAAAAGTGTGGCGTACCTACATTATTCACGTGGTTTTTATGAATATCGACCGACGTCTTATAAACTGGAATAAGTGTAGTTGTATTTTATGATATTGCTAAGAAAAACCTTATGTATTTCCGTTCCTTCGTTACTGTATCTGTATTTTAAAATCTCATTATGTGAAAAAAATAATACCTACTTCTGTAATGGCATATATATATTTTTTTCTCTCTCTCTCATTTGGTGTTGCATGTTACAAGTTGAATAACATAATTTTTTTGGATCACCAAAGGCATGTTTAAAATCAAAACTCATATTTTAAGCCAATGAATACATAAACAATGGTCAAAATCATCGCATAAAATATTGAGTTTTACTTTGAAAAACAGTCAACATTCGAACCGAGTTTATGGAAACTACGGTCAAATGAAGATACTATTACACAATATAGGGTTGCATTTTTAATTGAAGACAGCTGCATCCGAACCAACAATCCGTGAAGAACCAAAGGTTTCGGAACCCTTCGAAAATGGTAACAGCCGCCTTGATAAAAATTAATGCTATAATAGCCATAAGCTTAGTACACGATGTGTATCGTGACCGCAAAGAAAGTAGGCGTTTTGATACTGTTATTCAAGTGTAACTACTGCGATGATTCACTGGGAGTGAATAGAAAAGTAATACACTCTTTCGTTGTGTGAGGAAAAGTGGAAGACAGATTTTTTGTATTTGAAAAAGCGTGATACTAATAAGTAGATAGGTAATCAATAATTTGGCGTTTCTTTCTAGGAGGAAACTTACGAGGGATTTTCTGAATAAACTCATTTCTTTCACGAGAAAAAAAGTTAGTGTTCTCCAAAGCTCACCTTTCACTGTTATTGTCTTTGGTTCCTCTTTCTTCTTATGTAGACGTCCATTTGTGGTAGGAAGTTTAATTGAACCATCAGGGTCGCAAGGGTTTTTATCCGATTTTAGTATTTCGCTTAGAAATTCTATGTATCGAATAGCCAACTTAAGTGTATCAACCTTGGATAAACGTTTTTCAAACGGTAACGCTGGTATGTGTGCTCGCAGCCCTTCAAATGCATCGTTAATACTTTGCATACGTCGTCTTTCGCGCAAATTTGCTGCTTGACGTTGCTGAATCCGTTGATGAAAGCTTTTATTCTGTTGGGAATGTTTCTTTACTTTAATCTCTGAAAAAATTATTCAAAAATAAAGAATGTAAAGAAAAACGAAGGATATAACCAAGTAGAGTTTTTAGAAGACTAAGTTGAATTTGCCAGAAGAAATAATGATTCGTAGGTACTTACCACAAAAACCATCTAAGTCACTACTATAACTGCAGCTAGTTGAACAATCGGACGTACAGCAATCATCGTCATCATTTTCAAAACAATCATTGTAAAAAACTAAACCTGCATTCATAGTTTGGTCGGCTGCGTCACCTCGAACCATAAAACCATTTGAGGAAGAAAGTGGCGATAAAATTTCCTGAGGAAATCTACGGTTCATAGCCTGTAATGCAAAATAAGTCAAACATACCTGCTTACTACAGGATAGCTTCCCAGGAAAATCAAAATAAAGTTTAGGTACTAATTCATGCGAACTATAAAATTATATCATCTTTACATAAGAACCATGGAAAGATGTAAGTTATAATATTGATTTAAAATGTTCATGACTTTTATTTGAATGACATGTCGGTATCCGATCGGAAGGTGCCAAATATTTCGAGCGTTCGCAATATTTAAAATAGTATTCCTCCTCAAAATTTCACGATATTTACTACCTATATTATATTTACGAGCTATATACGTCGACACTAAAGGTATCAGCTCGGGGTAAGTTAATGCGAGTAGTAAGGACGCGAAAAGCATGAAAGTATGGGAAAATTATAGTAGGTGAATAAGTTCGATTTTATACAGATTATAGATTGATTGTCTGTAGCCTAGAAGGAATTGCAAGTGAGGAATTTAGTAATAAGCGAGGAAAGAGGAGACATAAGCTTTGCGAAAATAGAAGCATTTTCTGCTTTATTTAGGATTCGGTTGATTCGATCATTATTTTATTGTTTCTTGATTACTTTCTGGACAAAATATTTTCCCGGTTGTATTACTTTTTATTAATAAGACCAAAAAAAGAATTAATATCGAACGAAAATTCAAAAAAGGGGAGTCGATGAACTTTTAAGTTGTAAACGGACAATATGAGAGCGCAAGAGTCGTAAAGTCTGTGAGGTGATTAAAAACGATTTTATACAGAGTCAATCAAATAATTGTTGGTGAGTGAAGTGTCACAGGGACAAGTCCAGTGTTGGCAGTTATGAATAAGTGGACAGTTTGATGATTAGTCAACAGATAAATTTCTGTGTTGTAATTCGGGCTACATTGTAAAGAAAGAATAAATAAAAAACACTCACGCAGAAGCATGAGTAGCATACGACTTTTCTTCTGACACATTGAAAAAGGGATTAAAAGAAACTACCCCAGTTTATATCTGTAATAACAATAATATTTATCTATGAAGCTAGATCACCCTGACGTCACATCAACTCATAACAGAGTAGAAGTCTGTAACCTACAGAATCATATTAACTGGTTTGATGAATTACCATCAATTAAGTTCATCCGATGCTCAAAAAAATTGAGGCGCACATCTTCAGATATGAGACTATAATTTGCCTTAATCTCAAAAAAGAAAGGAGACCTAAAAATTTTTCAGGTTAAAGGTGATCTAGGACTTCCAAAACGTCCAAGAAGTTCACGGCTTCCTCTATATGTCAACCTTGCTACAGATGTAATACCTCAATTTTTCAGCTCGAAAAGTCGGTAAAAGAAAGAGTATCGCAATTACTCTTTTCTAGTACATATTGGTCTAGTATACTGCATATTAAACTGAGTGGCTCAATTCTCTGTCACCTCCAAATGGAATTTCTTGAAATTTTGAACACTTACATGAATGATTCTTGAGAACAATGTTTGCGTATTATAATTTTTTTGATAATTGCAATAAACTGCAATTGAAATTTTCAAGTTTCACTTACTCCTGTACAATCTATTACCCATAGAACAATAGGGACTTGTGGGGATGAATCATTTCTGAACCTTACCGAATGAACTTGCATAAAAAATTATTTTTAGAGCTTGCCTATAGGCTGGGCCGCAATTTGCAAACCCCCGACCCAGGAACTCCAAAACGTAAAGAAAGTTTATTGTCCCCTCCCATTCGTTATTTCATCATGGCCTGGACTCTTGTTTGGTTTTAATTGTTTAA
Source organism: Aspidiotus rigidus (assembly GCA_035079385.1). Classification (NCBI taxonomy): domain Eukaryota; kingdom Metazoa; phylum Arthropoda; class Insecta; order Hemiptera; family Diaspididae; genus Aspidiotus; species Aspidiotus rigidus. Next base: position 7,271,458 of record JAVHKY010000052.1, read on the forward strand.
TAGCGTATTTTACTTCTTCGTAAATGAATTCAGGTTCTAGTGACGTTTCGTATGGAGTGAAAGTGGGGGTTGTTTGACTGTCTTTTGTATTGTCTCTGTAAAGTTCTCTGTAGTATTCGGTTATATGTTCATTAATCTCTTGCCTTCCGTAAATCTTTGCACCTTCCTCGTTTATTAAATGCGTAGTCCTCTGGGTACCTAAACTAAACCGCTTTTTCATTGATTTCATATTTTTGTTTCCTTCGATTGTTTCCCTAATTATTTCTAGATTTATTCTTTCTTCCCTGAGTCTTATATTGTATCGTATGACTTTAGACACTAGATTTAGTTCTAATCTTTCAGAGGCTGATTTGTTTTTTATTTTTAGAAGCTCTGCTCTTTTTTTGTGAAGCTGTTTAATTTTTCCGTTTAGACTTGTTGATTCTTCTACCTTGTCTTCCTGTTCCAAGTTCGTTGTTTCATTTGCTTTTTGAGAAGTTTCTATAGCTCCCTTTATTATTCCCTGAATTTTATCGTACATGGACGTAGAGCTATGCTCCGTGAATTCGTCAGTCTCGTCGGCGTAGTCATCATGTTCTGGTCTTTCGAGATTTGCCTTAAGCTTTGTTACATAATTTTCGATGTTTGGTTTAGTTGTTGCTGTTTGAAGTTTATGTTTGTAAGTTCCAGCCTATTTGTTTTTAGACGTACTGACAATAGTCTATGATCTGAGTAGAATTTGAAATTGTTCATTCCAAATATGTTATAGTCTGTGACTATATTCTTATTTCTTGGGGTTATAACGTAGTCAATCAGTGTTCTGTGATATTGATTTGGAGCCAGCCACGACCACCTTTTTCCCGCCCTTTTCTTGAAGAAGCCGTTTATTATTTTAAAATTGAACTCTTGACAGAACCTCAGAAGCCTCCATCCTCTCTTATTTTGATTGCCAAATCCGTATTTTCCTATCGTAAATTGTTCTCCCTTTTCTCTCTGTCCTATTTGGCTATTCCAATCTCCCATAATTATTAGATTATTGTTTTTTGTTTTTGTTTCGCGAATTTGCTTGCCCAGTAGGCTATAGAAGTCTTCGACTTCTGTTTCCGCGGTTGGTGCGTATATTTGGAAACATGTCAAAGGAGTTTTGTTTATATCGATCTTCAGCATTGCTATTCTATCTGATATCCCCCTTATTTCTAGGACCTTTTTGATAAATTCTCCTTTAATTAATAAGCCCACTCCCCTTTGACCAATATTGTTTCCCTTGTAGGCAAGCATGTTGCCTTCTTTAGTAATTATAATCTTTTCCGAAGGTCTTCGGGTCTCGGATAATTTCAGTACTTTCAAGTTTGACTTCGCAAAGGCTTCCCCAAGTTCTTTAAGGTTTTCGTGGCTCTTCAGCGATCGAACGTTTAACGTACCTATCTGTATATAATCGTAGTTTCTATTTTGTATGTTTTCCCTCCCTCCCCTCTCTTCTTTACTGTCGTGAGTGTTATTCTCGTTTATAATGATATTTTTATTTTCACTTACATTGCTGTTTATATTTTTGCCCTGGGTTACGACTGCAGAAAAAATAGTGTACTCACCCTGGTTCACCGGTCCTTCTGGGTGACACAAAGATGGGCGAGGAGGAGCTTGTAAGAGTATTAACAAAATTGTTCGACAGAATTCGAGAAAGATCCGAAGTTCCTATAGATTGGAAATTAGCGGATATTATTCTAATCGCGAAAAAAGGGGACCGTCATAAAATAGAAAACTATCGTCCAATAACACTTCGTGTAACAGTTCAAAAAATTTTTTCGAAAGTTCTGCAAGAAAGATTACGACCTGCCTAGGGAACAAGCAGGCTTTCGTAAGGGTTTTTCGACAATAGATCATCTACATACTATAAACCAAATAATCGAAAAATGTTCGGAATACCAAATCAGTTTATACCTAGCATTAATAGACTATAAAAAAACATTCGATACAGTGAAACATGACTTCTTGTTTAAGGCGTTAAGAGACCAAGGGATCCCAGGAAATTACATAAAAATAATACAAGACATGTATCGCGAAACAAGAGCACGAATTAAAACCGACGTAGAAGGGGAATATTTTGAAATAACAAAGGGGGTAGCTCAAGGGGATCCACTATCACCAATATTATTCAACTGCGCGCTCGAGCAGATATTTAGGAAATTGAATTGGGAGAATAGAGGTGTAAACGTAAACGGGGAGAGGATCACAAACCTAAGGTTCGCGGATAACGTAATTCTTATATCTAACTTGGAGGAAGAACTGAACGAAATGATAACGGAACTGGCGATGGAGGGGGAGGAGTCGGGGTTAATAATTAGTATTAAAAAGACAAAGAAATTAATAAATCGTGAAAGTTTAGCCAAAGCAATAATATATGGGGAGGAAGTAGGGACTTCATTGGACGAGACATATCTAGGTCAGTTGATATCAATGGAACATCGCACAAAGAAAGAAATTGAAAGAAGAATAACAAAGGCATGGAACAAATTTTGGTCACTAAAAAAAATATTCAAAGGTCCTTTCAAAAACAACCAAAAAAGTGAAATATTCAACATGTGCGTAAGTCCCTCCCTAACATACGGCTGTCAGACTTGGCCGCTGACTGCCAAATCCCTGAAGAAAATTGCAACTACCCAAAACGCAATGGAAAGATCAATTCTCGGGTACAGAATAAAAGACCGTATAAAAATAACCGATATCAAAAAGAGCCTACCCAATAATACCGACATAGTTAGATATATCAGAAGAATGAAGTAGAGATGGGCGGGACATGTGGCGAGGATGACGGACGACAGGTGGGCATATAAAACAACCTTCTGGTATCTTTCGCACTACAAGCGGAGAAGAGGCCATCAACGTACGAGGTGGTACGATGATATTAATGGGTTTTTAAGGGGGAAAAACTTTCAAAAAATTGCAAGAAATAGAAAGGAGTGGGAACGACTGCAGGAAACCTTTGCTCTCTATGGGCCGACGATCTTTAATTAGTATTGTATTGTACTATAATTGTAATCGTCAATAAAGGGGATTTGGATTTGGATTGTCCCCTCCCCCGCTCTACTTTGCTAAGGGTGTAATACAAATCTCATTTTTCTAGTGAGAAGAGTTAGTACAATGTAAACGAAAAAACGAATACTCTACAGGGAGAGTAAACAAATGCAAACCGCAGAAAATCTTTGTTTACTCTCCCTGTAGAGTATTCGTTTTTTCGTTTATGATGGATAGCCGTAACCTTAAGGAACGGATTCGTTTAATTTAGTACAATGTCTTGGTCAAGTTTAAATTCAAGTTGAAAAATATTATATGCTAAGGGCTATGCCAAATATTTTATATGACGGCAGAGTCCATTCGTAAAGTATCATGTTTTAAAAGATACTGCACTGTTGAATTAGTTCTATCAAGCTCTCTCTCTCTTAGTTAGTCATAATAAAGAGCCCAGATTCCTCGGCATTTGCCGTATCATTTCAGTACGTCGGAAAAGTATGAAAATGATATAGAAGTACGTTTGGAGGGTAGTAGACGCTAGGGAAAAATATTTATTTTGCAAAAAATTAGTTCATTGCCGAAAATGGGTAAAAAACTGAATTATTGCCAAAAATGACCAGTTTTTTAAATATTGTCCAAAATTATGAAATTTCAAACAAAATTTCAATTTTTGTAAAAATCAGCTAGTTTTTGTTGAAAATATTATAAATCCATAAATTTTAGTCTAAAATTGAAAAATTAGAAATTTTGATTGAAAAATTGCAAGATTCTTCTCATGAAAATTCTTCGCGCGATAATTCTGCTCAGGAAATCATTCGCAAGTAAACTATTCGCAAGAAAAAATTATTCGCAAGGAAAATTGTGAGCGTAGAAAATTCTTTGTACTGAAAATTATTAGGAAAAGCGAAAACACGAAAATTGTTCGCACGAAAAATGCATATTAAAATCAAATCGGAATCTTTTACATCATTTTTGTAAGAATCAATAAACCTTTAAAACTATGGTTAAAAAAACACTTTTCTGGCATAGCCAAATAAATGGGGACCATGTTTCATGTCTTTTATATTTTATCAGTCATCTTGAAATATTTTAGTCTAGGCTTCTACTACAAGTAGGTCAAGTGTTCGTGAGATATTACTCGTTTGCCCCCTTACCTATCTTGGCGTCGTATAAGTCTTGTATGAGAAATATTTTGAAGTATCACCAATTGTGGGTGTTGTATTACAATGGTATGAGAAAATTTAAGTTTTCTATGAGAAATATGAGGTATTGCCATAAAAAGAGATTTTGACTCAAAGGATTCCTTTGAGTCAGTCTGCCTTAAAGAAAGAGTTATTCACAATAAAACACCTGGCCAGAGTGAATGGGGTCAATGTCGACGTTGACGTGATGGTTCGAAGGAAACTTACGAAGAGCCTCCTGGATTCCACCACCTCCCTCCCCCGAGACACGATCCGTGATCGCCGGTTGCGTTGGATCAGTCTTCCTTTCCTAGGGAAGTTCTCCCTGCAATTGGGTCGGGCCCTTCGCCCGTTTGGCTTCAGACCCGCGTTTTACAACCCTACCACAGTCAAGAGGTTGTTTGTGAGACTGAAGGACCCCATACCTGTCGATGAGAGGAGTGGTGTTTATAAGTTGGAATGTGAGGATTGTGGAGGCTTTTATATTGGTGAGACCAGCCGCCAAATGAAAGTTAGAGTAGCTGAGCAACTGAAGTCTTGGAGGAAGGGACACTTAGAGGAGTCAGCTTTCGCCGATCACTTAATAAACAGTGGCCACAGCTTCCGCGAGGAATCCGAAAAGCTCCTCCATAAGGAGAATTCCTACCGTAAGCGCAACGCCCTCGAGAATATAGAGATAATGCGTCATCTCAACACTGACGGTATCACTGTACTCAACTCGTACATTCCGGAAGATGGCCTGATCGAACTGGTTTATGACTCACATCGTGATTTCTCGTTTGGACGATCTTAATACCTCGTTCTTCTCATTTGTTCATCAGTTGCTTTCATTTCAGGCTTGAAGATGGTTTATTAACCGAAAGCGCTCGTCGTCTTTTATTTTTCTGCGGTTTGCATGCTTTACTCCACGTCGCGTCGGAGTATTCGTCTTTCGCGTTTATTATGGATAGCCGTAACTTGAAGAAACGGATTCGTTTAATTTTACAGATTACACGTTTATTCATTCTTTTAATCTCCTCCTCCATAAGATTCAAATATTTTTAATAAGTACTCACTTGTAATTCTATGCGCATTTTTTCTTTGTCATCTGTTTCTAACAGCATCTTCCTAATTGCTGATGAGTCATGATTAGAATTGGCAATTGTCCCCTGAGGCAGTTACTTGCTCATTTTGTAGAGTTCAGAGTAACCTGAAAATGGATTGTGAACTTACATTGAATATCTACCCTGAGGATTGTCAACTCTGTAATTAACTATATTTTACTTTCATGAAAAAATGAGTTCTAAGAATAATAGATACTGGTATTAAGTTTTTGTATTAAATTTATTCCTCTATTTATTTCATACCTACAGGAACCTTTTATAATTTTTCCATTTACTGTACATAAATCAATATGTATTATGTTTCTGAGCCTGAGTCCTAAAGCTCCTAATAGGGAGACAATGAAAACTAAGGAACTATAAAATAAGTATGATCCCACTAATAACGTGCGATTCTATTTATATGCTCTCGTCTTTTTTTTTATCCGGTGAAGGAAAAATAATACATAGGAACTAAATAGTCGATGGTACATAAATCGCGGCTCTCAACGCCGTTTTTAGCTACCTCATTGTACTTCTTGGAGAAAATACAGATTATATTTGATTTAGGATATCGCTGACTTCCGATGTGACGGCCAGTAGGTAGCCGTAGGCGGCCTGCCAAGCCACTAGTCATCCTAAAGCGCTCTTTGTAATGGCGCATTTACATTCTCGCGTGGGTACACACACAACCTATTCTAGATTGAACCAACAAAAGCAACGTGCTGGTATAATCGTTATCCACATCGATCATCAGGAATAAATTCTGTATTATTGTTTTCAAATAAGACTAGTTTGGCTAATTCTGTTGTGAATTGTCAATATAGCTGATAGGAATGTAGGAATAGATTTTGGTTCGGGTCCTGGAAACTGATAATGTTATTTTTAATCTTGAATTGTCGTTTTACTAATGGTGATTTGTGATCAGTGAGATTCAATCTATTTTAGAACTGGATTGGAATTGGAATGGACTCGACTCTTAACTTCTACAGTTGAGATAGAGAATAAATCAATGTATTTTCAGGGATTCGTTTTGATTTAACCGCCAACGTTTCCCTCAATGCCTAAACTGTACGGCCAGCTAAAGTTACATAAAGACGGACATCCAATACGGCCTATTGTAGCCTTCTACACAGACCCTAGCTACAAGCTCGCCAAATTTCTAGCACTCTGGTTTCGCGCAACTTGCGAATTTAAACCATGTTACACTATAACCAATTCCATCGAGCTCGTTTCAAAACTTCAGCCAATAGGATTTCCAGTCCACTCCATACTGACCTCTTTCGATGGAATTAGCATGTTCTCCAATATCCCCGTCGCCCGCACTATTCAGATTATGATGAAACACCTACAGCAGAAGAACATTCATCCAGACATCATTAGTGAATTCCATAACCTCATTTCGATATGTCTGAAGCAGAATGTGTGTGTATTCAAAGGGAAGTCATACAAATTTCCAAGTGGAGTGCCTATGGGAGGCCTTCTCTCGTCCCTAGTCGCGGATGTGTTCATGGACGAACTAGAAAGACACTTCCTCGAATCCAGCTCCTACGCCACATACATCCGATTTTGGGCTAGATACGTGGACGACGCCCTTTGCATCTGGGGAGGCCCGCGATCGGTCCTCCAGGATTTCCTCCAGGCTCTCAATAATTACGATCCGAACCAAAAATTCACCTTGGAAATTGGAGGAGAGCGCATCAATCATCTAGACCTCACCATCTCCCTAGTAGAACAAAGTAATATACTACGGACAGACTTCCACGTCTACAGAAAGACCACTTTCTCCGGTGTCTCCATTCACGCTGATTCGTACCACCCAAACGCCCACAAAATGGCGGCCCTCAACTCAGCGATCCACCGCCTCCTACACCTCCCACTCAATCCGCAAGCATTCCAAGACGAGGTTGAGGAGATCGAAAGAATTGTCCATATCAACGGCCTAAAAGTCGACACTCGACAGCTTGTAAAACGGAAGCGCCTCCGAAAGATCCTCTCCGAATCCAGAGGTCCTGAGACTCCAAAAAAGAGGGAAACAGTTAAATGGCTGCGCCTCCCCTACTTGGGTGAACCAACAAGAAGGCTTTCAATAGAATTGCGTCACTTCGGATACAGAGTCGGATTCTACCCCCTCCGTACACTTGGTCAACTCAGCCAATTAAAAGACCCTACCGAAAGAAAGAAAAAATCCGGTGTGTATCGAATTTCCTGCGGCGAATGCGACTCATTCTATATCGGGCAAACTAGCAGAACACTCCAAGAGAGACTTCGGGAACATCCTGAAGTAACCACTGTTGAGTACAAACAACGCTGATATTACACCCTTCCAACAATATTGTAATTTTCGTCATGAGATAAGAATAATAAGTAACACAAATCGTAACATCACGTAGAATTGAAATCCTTGATTAATTAATACTACCCACAAACTTCAGTTGACTGCTCAAAACCCAACAATTAATTAGCATACTACCGTACCTTTGTAGTCAACTTCAAAGTAAGTAGGTATAAATTGAAATTCAAAATTGAATCGCGGATCACGAAGCCAGGATACCGCATTCGCAATCCATGATCAACTTTCAAGTCAATCTGTTCCCTACGTTTTTACAGACTTTTGATACGGAATACGACATACGTACATTGCGAAATATTTATTTAGATGATATTTGGCTTCTAACTCAAGCGTAAGAACCGGTACTAGAAACTAAATGTAGGTACCTTATACTGCAAGTTAAAAGAATAAAATTTCGATAATTATTCAACGAAACTGTTCATACCCCATACTTTCCACTTGGGTATTCACGTTCTATGGAATAGAACTACAAACTCAGATTGGAGACTAGAATCATTGTAATTAGATACCGATTTTTTTATCACGATACCAACGATCATTCATTTTATATTTTGCTCTACCTACCGCTTCACCATTCACATTGTTTAGACCAATTTCAAGGATTCATACTTCATCACTCTCATTCTTTTCCATCGCAATTAAGACGTTTGGTTCCATTGGTACCTAGTCATCTGATAAAATCATTAAAATGAAATGAACTTGCAATTTGAACATATCAAATTTATTGTAACACCAATCTTTTCAATTTGCGAACGTTCGATAATAAAGACGCTAGGTATTATTTTTAGGTGGTAGCGAGTGAGGAGGTACAAGCACGTGACGATAGACAATAATTGAAACCACTAAAGAGGTGACAAGCAGCGTATAATAAATAAAAATAAACCCAAAATCAAAAAGTGAAAAAGAAAAACACAAAATTTAGAATCTAGGTCCAGAAGGAAAATTTTTTTTGAGGTAACACACGAATTAAAATTATAAGGTAATTTAAAACTGAAGTCACAAAGAATGAAATTCAAAAAATTTTTTGGAAAAGTTAATAAGTTTAAAAAAAAAATTTTTTTTGAAAAGCTAGTTTTAATTATTAATAGAATTCGACCGGTTTTGATCATGCTTAGATGATCATCATCAGGACAATTACCTTATAATTTTAATTCGTGTGTTATCTCAAAAAAATTTTCCTTCTGGACCTAGATTCTAAATTTTGTGTTTTTCTTCTTCACTTTTTGATTTTGGATTTATTTTTATTTATTACTAGCGGTTGGCGACGCGCCTCCGGCGCGCCTGACCGCTAGCTGTGTGTTGAGTAGATATCTGTGTTTTATAGGTATCTGTATCTTATAGGTATGTGTGTTTTGTAGGTATCTTGGAATTCAGATGAATTTTTAAAAAAGAAACAGTGGAAAGAGTTTTGCAAAATTCACAACTATTCAGTTCAAAAATAAGAAAATAGACACCAAAAACTGCGACTGTACTTATAAAATATCAAAGTTCCGAGTCGCACAAAAATAAAATCACCAAATTAAATTTTTTACACACTAATTCACTTGAGAGCTGACTTAACGCGTGAAGCCTGTATCGCAGCAGAATACAGACAAATCCATCGACATTTTGCCAGTCCCTAAGAAAACACACGGACAACAGGTAAAAAAAAGGGTCATTTCCGCTAGCCCATACGCAGTGCGCACCGAGTCTAGACATTGGTTCTTGTATGAGATACCGGATGTAAAATCCTTTATGTAGGTGTTTTTAAAACTGTGAATAAAATAACTTACTTGGTATGGAAGTACAGCGAATACTGTAGTCACAAAATTTCCTCCTAAAAATCTGGAACCGGGCTCACTCGAAAGGAAATTACAGGGGCTACAATTTTTGTTCTCTTCAATTTTTCATAAAAATGAGTTATACTCGAGTTATCACAATAATTCAATTTTCGAAACGGCGCCACTCAACGCGCGTAGGTCTAAGGTACAGCGCAAAGCAGTTTCAGTACTCGATAATGCCCGTTTTTCCTTTATATTGAAAAAAGTCATTGTTTTCGCCCTTTTTTGAAATTACTCAGCACCTCCCCGTCAAATTTTTATTTTTATGAGTCTATGTGCTGCTCTGGGATGAGGACAATATATCCTGAAAGTTTGAATGCGATCGGCCCAGTAGTTCTCGAGTTATAAACGGACAGGAGGACAGACAAACTTTCTGCTTTATATATTAGATACGCTGCTTGTCACCCCTTAGTGGTTTCAATTATTGTCTATCGTTAGGTGCTTGTACCTCCTCACTCGCTATAATATGGCTCGTACACACGAAGAGAACAACCAATTCATTTTTAGGTGGTTCCTACATTAACGACCGTCCAACACAATCAAAATGCAAATTAATTGCAATGATAACACGCAAAGAGCCAAAGACTCGAGACTACAGCATACGGCACACTTGAGTGTGACGTCAGCGTCTTAACTGAGACGAAAGAAGAAGAAGAAGAAGAAGAGAAGAAGAAGAAACAAGCTACGTAGTAATAGGGTCGGCGTGAACCTATTTCCTACATTTTTATTTTTAATTAGGGTTTACAACCGAAATGATTTATAACGGTCAACGGTTATTGGTCAGGAGACTCGCTAAATTTAAAACGGTTAGAAAATTTTCCAGAAAATATCGGTCATAACTGTTATAACCATTTTATAACAGTTATAACCGTTTTATTTTTGAAGCGGTTAACGGTTATCGGTTAACGGTTATTGGTCAAATGGTCTTGAAAATTTGAAACAGTTATCGGTCAAACGGTTAACGAACTTTTTTTGTTTCAGTTACCGGTTATAACATTTATATAACTGTTATATTGCAAACCCAATTATTAATTATTCATCTCATATCCCCATTGCGTTGTAAGACATTCCCTTTCAATTATATTCAATTTCATTCATATAATTTGAACCAATTTCAAGAATTCACATCACATACATCTTCTTGATTCTGTATTTCTATTTGAGAAAGCTAACACACAACAATTAATTAGCAATAATCTAAAGTAACCCAACACTGATATAACACCCTTCCAACAATTGCCATTTTCATCATGAGATAAGGATAATATTAACACGAGTTGTAAAATCGCAGAATTGAAATCCTTGATTAATTAATACTATCACAAACTTCATTATTTTGTCTACTCAAAACCCAACAATGTAATTATCATACTACCTTTGTAGTCAACTTCAAAGTACTTAGAACTAAGTAGGTATAAATTGAAATTCAAAATTGAATCGCGGATCACAAAGCTGGGATACCGCATTTGCAATTCATGATCAACTTTCAAGTCATTTTGTTCCCTATTGTACGTTTTTATTCGTGCAATTATTCATTTCAGTTTCCCGCGGGTCCGTGGAAAAGTTTGTGCTCCTCAGTTCACATTTAATTGATCATATTTTATTGAATATACTAACAAACCTCCACTTGAGTACAAACTCATTTTGTGAAAGAAACAAACGCCCAACAACAGCTATAGGTAATTGATAGAAGAAGCTTTGTAAATGACGTTCAGCTTTTGTCTATCTATCTGTATAGGTATCTGAATTCAATTGATTCTTCCCAGGTACGGGCCATTACGATTTAATAGTTTTGAAGGAATACAAATCCTTCAAAACTATCTAATCTGTATAGGTATCTGTCATATTAGCATATACAGTGTATCAAACCAAGTCATAGAAGTATTTCTGGCGAGGTCCTCCTTTTTGCTAATAATAACAAGATTCACATTCCATCAAAACAAAATAATTTGATTCCAACACGTATTGGTATACATTGCAAAATATAGATTTAAGATGATATTTGGCTTCTAACATCAGGCGTAAGAACCGGCACTAGAAACTAAAGGTAAGTTACCTTACACTGTAAGTTCAAATAATAAAATTTCGACAATAATTATTCATCAAAACTGTTCATACCTCATACCTTCTACTCAGGTGCTCACGGTCTATGGAATAGAACTACAAACTCAGATTGGAGACTAGAATCATTGTAATTAGATAGGTACCGATTTCATGATCAGGATACCAGAGCCCTATAAAATACGAGTGAGGACACGGTCCGCCATATTTAGTCGTTACGTCATCATTTATCTCCATAGCTCCCTATTCAGATGAGGAATTTGTGCAATTAGTCGAGCTATTTTCTATTTTTCTCAATAGTGTTGAGTCTTGCATTTTGCTTTGGCACTTAGTCTCGTATGTTCTCTTTTTATTTTCAAATCATGTTTAACTGTTATTAGTCGTTAAAATAGGAGACTGTGAAAATAATGATGACTTAACGACTAAATATGGCGGTCCATGTCCTCACTGGTATTTATAGGGCTCTAAGGATACTCAACAATCATTTATTTTAGATTTTGCTCTACATACCGCTTCACCATTCACATTGTTTAGACCAATTTCAAGAATTCATATTTCATTCCTCTCATTCTTTTCCATCGCAATTAAGACGTTTGGTTCCATTGGTAGTCATCTGATATATAATCATTAAAATGAAATAAACTTGCAATTTGAACATTAAATTTATCATTACATCAATCTGCGATCTTTTCAATTTGCGAACGTTGGATAATAAAGACGCTACTATTTTTATTGTTCCATCTCTTCTCGTCGTCGTAACTAATTAATCAGCAGGGGCTAATTAATCAATGATAATCATAAATAAACTAACTGTTCCCAGAGAACGAAAATAAATTTATAATTTGAATCAAATTTATTAATACGCTGATGAATGCATACACGCAATCAAAGATAGGAGAAACAACACGAAAACAAGATAGGCTAGGCGTAATATTAACATAGTATCATACATCATCTAAATAAAAATACCCACAACTTACTACGTTATGGACTACCATGCCGTGACGTGAGCGACTGAACTTACCCGAAGAGGAAAGAAGAAAAAAGTGATTACAATATGGTCGGCTAGCGCCTGCGCCGACCCTAAAAAAGAACACTCCTCTAGCCTACTGACAGGAACACCATTTCTCTCTGATTAGATATCCAATAAGAGAGAAATGGTGTTCTTGCGCCATTGGGCAATGAGCATCCTTTTCTCATCGCAGGTCACATATATAACCCCATGTCAAATGATTTTTGACATGTCAGAGACCTAATAAATCTACTCATCGAAACGTAAAGAAGAGAAAGAAATGCTACTGCAAAATCATCGCAATGGCTTCTGATCTTTTTTTTTGTTTGTGTGTGTTTCAAGTATTTTCAGCACTTACTATGTAAGTGCAACAATTTTGAACATAGAAATAATTATTCTTAGTCATTTTGTCAAGATCAATAACCCATTTTTGTTAATCAAAACAATACTCTGAAGAGAACGCATAATTGAAATTATGTTTTTTCAGCGGGGAACCCGCTACCCTCTTTTATTGAGGGGCATTATCAGGAAATTTCCACGAGCGTGCCCAACTTTGATAACGTCCTAATTATCGAGAAGATATCCACAGACTTGAATTTCTGACCATCGAGCTATACTTATATAATATGAGGAGATACCTGAGAGCAGGACTTTGAAGGTGACGTCATCGACTTATGACGTTATCAACCTAGGTTAGAAGAATTTGTCTAGGTCGTTGAATTATAGAAATTTTTCTATGGGAAATATTAAATAGCGCGCCAAAATAAATAGTTTAAGCATCGTGGTAATGAGCAAATAGAAAGTGTTTACGCGAGACAAGTGTAACGGGTAAGAACGCCAACTTTACCATTGTTGAATCGTGATTACAAACGACGAGTATTTTCTTGTATGGACGACAAGTTGTAATTTTTTTCTATAACAACGCATCTTATCTGGACAGAATGTAGCAGGTTCGATTTCTTGTACTGTCTATGAATCACATCTTCTTTCAGTTATGTTTCTATGTCATAATTGCTGCATATTTGTGATTATTGTCGGTAAATTTTTACTAAGTGATTCAGCGAAAGTTTTTTCAATTTTTGACGCAATGGAAGCAACGTTGTTACAAGATTTTGACGAGAGTGGAAGTGAGTACGACATCAGCGAAGAAGATACACCAAAATTGAAACGACCATGATTATTGGCAAACAGAGTATGGTTGAAGGTACAGGAGTACGCCAACCCTGAAGAAGCAGTGGGAGCAGTAGTTTCGAGGAAAATCTGGCGGAGGACGTCGACAAAAAATACGATTGCGGGAGTAAAAATTGAATTTTGATGTTCACTAGCAAAGTATAGACCAGAGGAGTATCCTGCGAGTATGTACTTACTTTATCATGCGGATAGTGAACTAGTCTCACTACTTGAGGCTGATCAAGAGCACGCTTATCATGTGAGTGACCCTGCTTGGGGTTTGTCTTACTCGTTGAAAATACTGATCAGAGAGAAGTTCAATGAAGGTTCACAAAAACCAAACGATATGTTGACAGTGATACAAAAGAAGTTGAGCAAACCTCCTAAATTTAAGGAAGGAGAAGTATGGGACCGCGACTGTTTGCCCATCAGAAATTTGTACATGGTGTGAATTACGAAAAGTTCCGTTGAACGAAGACGACATGTATGTTTTGAGCCACCATATTGTGGCAGAATCCTCTGATCCAGCGGAACAAGACCTGAAAATTGTTGTTTCTACTTGTAGGTTAGTGCATAGCATACTTCAATCAAACACGATTCAAAAACGCGGTCAAAGTATGTGCAAGTTTGTACCGTGTCTTCCTTTCTTTCTACGTTTAAACTGGTCTGGCAAGGCTACCCTATTTTGATTGTCAGAGCCATAGACAAGAATAATACATTTCACCCATTCGCATTGGGGGTGTGTACTGGAGAGACTGCAGATGATTATGCATTCATCTTCAAAGCTGTAAAGCAATGCAATCCTGGATGGCAACCATCTATTGTACTTGGTGACGGCAACGCAACCATAACATGTGTTTTTGAACGAGTTTTTGGTAAGCCGGATGTAGAAAGTTTCTTTCATGTTTTGAAGAATTGTGAACCATATTTCAAAGTCATACATGAAGAACGCATACGAGTCAGCTTAAAAAGTGATATTTGTGTCTTACAAGCATGTCCTATGTACATTCTGGAAAGCAGCTGAACTATTTTTTAAGAAGTGGCAATTGGTGAAAAACAATTCCGTTCAAAATTTCATCCAATATTTCAACGCTCAATGTTTGGAAAAAAACTGTACATGGTTCAAGGGGGCTGCCTGCGGCTAGCCGTCAACAAATAACAACCACAAAGGCACCAATGCATGGATTAAGTGCGAACATACATTATGCAAGAGGCTCTCTGTGGGTTGTTTCTTATGTAAATTGGAAGAATTTATTTTCAAGTGGTTCACAGTGAGAGATCCCAAATCAGCCAACTATCAAGGATTTTGTCAAGCATCACTCTCGCTCACTGGACAAAAGCGTACCGATGGCCACTAGAAAATTGGAAATTATTGCAGCGTTAGGGGCGCGGACGTGTACAATATGTATTTTACAGCAGCCTCGGTCTACCGCTAAAAGGAAACCTTCAGTAGTCTACAACTAAAGAGAGTGCGGTCTACCTTCAACACGCGCATGTAGCCTATGTACAATCAACTGGCAGGGTATAGTAACGCGAGTCGCAAAAGAGACCGTGGTGGTGATTTCCGTCCGGTAATAAGATGGAGGAAGAAGGGATGTCAAACAACACAATCTGTTCGACAGGGAAACAGGTTAAACACGAAAGGACGAATACTCCGAAGGGAGAGTAAACTATGCAAACCGCCTTTCGCGTTCATTATGGATAGCCGTAACTTGGAGGAACGGATTTGTTTAAGGGAAACAGGTTCTTCCTTTATACAGACCTTAATGGACGAGTGAATTATAAGTTGAAACTCTACAAAATCCTGGACCTCGTCTTCTTGTTTGTACTGGAAATACTTGCAGGGACCACTGTAACTTTGACGGGTAAAAGTTCAGCGACGGTGAATGATTGGTACAGTATGTGTAGGGAGGTCTGCAACAGCGCGTTACGATCTCGTCCTCAAATGATAAGTACGCCCGATGACCCGATTCAGATAGAATTCAGTGCTTCTCAATTATTTTAGCTCGCGGACCCCTTGGAAGCCAGAAAAAAATTCGCGGAACCCCATGAAAAATTTTAATGTCCAAAAACTTTATAATTCAAAACTCTGACAAATTATTTATCAATTAGTGTGAGGTATGATGAGTTTTCGCTTTACAAATGTTAGTTACATCAGGTTTTATACTTGACAATTTCAATCTGAGGTCAGGTGCTGCATCAAGACAATTTCTGTATTTTGTTTTCATGGCAACGTACGAAGAGAAACCAGTTTCACACAAGTAGGTGCTTACGAATGGTAGTAAAATTAAAATAGCCTTATTGTACAATTCAGCTGGTATTAATTTTTAATACTACACCAGAAGTCGGTTAATGATTGGTCCTTGAATGATTCGCGTAAGGTGGAATCACATGTCATGTCAATGAAATTCTCGTACTCCTGTGCTGAAAGACTTTCTGGTTTTTCAGAGACAAGAAACGGATCTTTCACCCACTGGTGTCTCCTTATTGCGACATCCCACTCCTCAGGGAAGTAATGTTCCACGCTGATCTGCAATGCGCGGAGATGTTCAACTATATCTCAGACAACGTCAGCGGGCACATCGCATGTTTCTGTATTTTCTTTCATTTCTTGCAATGCGGCGAAGGAGTCGAAGTTTTCAGCCAGAACCGAACTAGTCCAGTAACTTAGTTTTTTTTTTCCATTTACTTTACGAGCTTTGTTTCATTTGCAATTTATGTTTTGCGTTTCAAGGGGGTCCGCGGAGCACCATTTGAGAAGCACTGAGATAGATGAATCAAGAATTACAGGGAGGAGGAAGTATCACAGGGGTCGTATGTTGCAAGGGGATATGGACGCCGAGTCAGAGGACAGCGATGTGGAGGTCAGCAATCTAAGGAATCATGGCCGACGCATTGACGGACCCTGGGTGTTTGGTTCGAGAAAAGGCAACGACTGGTCGACATTTTTGGGTTGCAAAACGCGACAGCGCCACACTTATTCCCATCATCCAACGAGAATGTGCTCCAGGGTGCGTCATTTACTCGGATAAAAAGGTTTTGTACCATTGCCTTTCGTCTCTTGGGTATCAGCATCAAACAGTGAACCACCAAAAAAATTTTGTCGACCCCGACTCTGGCGCGCACACTCATAGCATAGAGAGGTTGTGGCTGGATGCAAAAGTGAAGATATTTTAAAAAATGCGTGGGATGCCTCAGGAAAATCTGCAACGTCACCTCGATAACGTTTGTTGGCACGCAATGTGCAAAACTGAAAATGAAATTTTTTTAGCTTTTTTACGTGAGGTGCGTAATATTTACCGATCGACAACTGTCCTATTATGAGCTCATTTTTTAAATAATTTCGACAGTCGTACTATTACGTGCTCATTTTGACAATACATTACAACATGAATATGTGTTCGGCTTCTCCACTTTTTTCCACTGTACATAAAATTAGGTAGACCGCACACTAAAATCATAATTTCAGGTAGACCATATACTAAAACCTAAATATCTCTTCTTTTAGCGGTAGACCGCATACTAAAGGAGCACCCCTGAAAGTTGTACAAGCACCCGACGCTGCAAAGTGTGTACCACTCGGCCAGAAGCAAAAATGTGGAAGACCCACGAAAGCAAAACAAGTACTTCTGGTCCAATAATTATTGACTTTTTTTTCAATTTTTCCCCATTAACTTTATCAAAACTACCTTTTTTTTTTAAAAATTTTCTTAAAATTGTAGAATTATTATATTTGCGCCGTTTGTTCAATTGTTTGTGGCGCTCATCATTTTTCCTGGCGTCGAAATTTCTTCCACGTCTTTCATAATTTTTTAACGGCGTTCTCTTTTTTTTTACTGGCGTTATATGAATTACCTGTCGCTGTATTCGATATATTTTCTTGACTACATTTTCTACGTATAATACTGTATATAAAGAAATTGCATCTTCCCCTTCTTGGCACACTACAACTACTAACTTGCCAATTACAACTACTACAGACGTTATGCTGGCGCGCGATCGCTCTGTCAAGTTATATTTAATATCATACGGCTCTTTCCCTGTATAATATTGCATATTCGTTTGCCTGATTCTTATTGTAATGGTATTAGCAGGGAAATGAATATACAATAATAGCATATCCATTCCCTGCCGTAAGACCAATAGGGCTTTTTCAGTATTCCAAATTGCATACGTATTCTCCTACGTGTTATCGATTTGGTAGTATTTCTAACCGTCTTTCTAACATTGCTTTTATAGGTGTTGCTGGATTGCATACTCATTTTCATTCCGGAGTAGTTTGCCATAAGAACTGCAATGTTAGAAATACTACCAACTCGGTAACACGTAGAAAAGTATGTATGTAGTTTGGAATACTGGAAAAGCCTTATGTAAACGAAGTACCATTACGATAAGAATCAGGCAATAAAATTCAAAAAATTACAAGCACGCACAAATTTGTTAATATTCATCTGACCGTCTCCGAAGATGAACGCGACCATACGTTCGAAACCCGGGTCAGATGAATATTAAAAAATTTGTGCGTGCTTGTAATTTTTTGAATTTTATTTTAATGGCTCGCAACGTAGAGAAACACACCCTCTCATTAAAAAAAGAATCAGGCAAACAAGTATGCAATATGATTTCGAGGAAGAGAGCTCTATAGTCTGTCCGGCAAGACATTGAACTACCAATGACCAAGGAACTGAACTCCTTATAAGTGTGCCGCGAGTGAGTGTTCTTTGAATAAAGAAAAGTCCATTTTCCACCTTATTCGTAGTTAGTGAAACGTCAAGAAACTGTGACTTACAGCATACTTGTAATGTACATATAATATATACCTTCAAAATGTCGTAATTTTTTTCTTTGATAGGTATGCATTAATTTGAAAGAACAAATCTTGACACTCTACGGTTCAAGACGAAAATTTCAAAAAATAATTTAGGTCTATTGGTGATTTCTAAAGGTAGATGGAGCGAGACAAGCCTTGCGTGACGAGGAAAAAAATCCAGGGTTAGATATACTAATATGCTGATTTGTCGCGCGCATCATCAGAAAAAGATATACTTAACGACCGTACACATACAGCATCTACGGGGTCGAGATTATTAGGCTACTAGGTACTTACTGTAGAGTAGGTACTTTGATTGAAACCTGAGAAAATTTGAAAAAAAAAAACAAATCAGGACAGATTGCAACAGAAAATCTATCTCAGATGATTAATAACGGTTGTACACATTGAATATTCCTCTCATGTCAATTCTGATATTTATCGCCTTTTCGTTCTTTAAGATTTCCATAGTTTTTTTCATGTTTCTCTTCTTTTCATTGCCTTCATAACAAAGAATGGTAGATTGGTCAAAATTGGAAGTGTGGTCTGTTTCAGTAGTCTGTTCGTCACGTGAAGCAGTTTTTTTACCTCTGTGAACTGTGTCTTGGCAATGTCGACTGAAGCAGAAGCTGCAGGTGTCTGGTTTCGCCTATTCCCTATTATAATGACAACTTGATCAGAAGAATTTCCCAAGTGGACGGAGTCTTTAATTTTGGTATAGAAAACTTATTAGGTACCTGTATCAAGATTATGGCCGCTGAGGTGATCGTGATATAGATGGAAGTTCAACAAACTTACTTTCAGATGTTAGAAAGACTTGTCCAATAACGATTTCTCGATTTCTTGTGAGTTATTTACCTAATACTTCGAGCTCGACTATAAGGAACAGAACAACTAACTATACAATATATTGGTAAATCATCAACTTTGATACCCAAGAAAGTATGACTTACAATTTCAAATTTTGTATCGAATACCGTATTGAACACACTTATTTTACAAGGCAAATTAAGCTCTTCTTACCACCATCGAATCTTGAGTTTATACGCCTCAGTTTTGTAGTTCTTAAACTAAAGCGTCAGTCATTTATGCTCTTAAATTCTCTGATTGACATGTTAACAATTACACCCATTCTCTACGAATTGAATAACTCATGTAAGATACGAATAACTCACCAATTCAAGTCTGAAAACCAACGTACTCGTACGCAAATATAGCAATACACTAACGATTGAAACAACGTAAGCTCTTAAGCAAATCTTGATACCGAATTCGGCAAAAATGCGATTTACCAGTAATATCGATTATTGTAAGGGTAAGAGAATACGTTGTACTCGTAGTATCAAGCTTGACGAGGGCGGTCTCTTGATAGTGACATTCGACCCCAGTTACACCAATCGAAATTTACCAACGCCCCTTTCTTACGCGACCTAGCCTGATAAACTTTGCCATTATTACACATAGTTCATTTAATTATTTACTTCCTTCATATTGTATCCCTAATTCCTCAATCGGGTAGTCGATCATTACAATTTCATGAACGTATAGACTAGAAAAATAGGTAGGTATGTAGGCATCTTCTTGGTGATCTCTCGAGACTCAATGAAAAAATAATTCCAAAATTGAAAATAATTACACCTAGATATTTATATGTTCCTGAACGTTATTGCGACGACAATTCTAATGTCGTCGACCAGCTTCTCTACGAAACTCCAAATCTCCATTTTTAAAATTAAAAAAAAAAAAGAAAAACAGCGAGGCTGGAAAGAAAAAATCGTCCGACTATAAGTAGTACCTATATTTCATTCAAAAGCACTTGGAGGTAGTAGCATTATAACTACCGACTCTTCAAAAATTAATATCTGACCAACATTTAAAACTCTTTAATTTAAATTCACCATCATTTTAATTTATTCTAGGCTTTCTATCTCACAAATGAAAATCAAAATGGAAAAGTCGCCAAAAAAGTATGTAAAATAGATTCTATAATATGTATGAAGACAAAACGCGATATTTTGAGGTACATGCATGTTCTCAAATTCTACCGCGTTGATTTACTTCAAAAGATATGGAAATAGCTTTGTTTAAACGGTCTTAAGGTCTTTTAAATTTTTTTTTTTTTTAAATTAAAAATCTTTTCCGGGGACCAAACGGTGGCTGAATTTGTCCTCATTTTTCCCAGTAATCAACATTGTAATGTGCGTGGCGTATGTAAGGGCCATTAGAATTGTACATGCTTGCGCCGTGAATTGTGCCTAAAATTTGATTTTTCAATTGGCGTTGAAAAATTCTACGGACCGAATAAAGATCAGCTGCATATGTTATGCTTTAATTTTGTATGCATTGTGTTATCTCCAATCTCTTAATTGCTTCGATTTCATCATTATTCGAGGATCTTATTCTTATTTTGTATTTCGATACAAAAGCGTGTAATATTAGGTATTGAGCGATCCTCGAGGAAGTATTCCCGACAGGAAAAGTATCATGCGTTTGTTCATTCGAAAAGCATCCTTCTTTCATCATTCTTCATTTCATTAAATTACAAGCTCTGTATACTGCACTCGGGTCCCTCTCCTTGACGACACTGACACCACACGCACGCAGGTTGTGTCAAAGACACCCGTTGGATCTAATAAACTTGAGAGTTAGTTACTTCCTAACCACTTATGTTATAGGTACTCACAGTAGGCTGACTACTGTCTTATACAGTGTCGTTTTTTCTCCTGGTATTGGTAGATATTGTAATGTAGTAAATATGATAGTTCCAATAAAAATTTAAAACAGAAAAAAAATTCTACTCTGGAAAATGAAAAAAAAAAAAAGTAGAAATTTCGTAGATTACTTTTCTGTAGAACTGTATTCAAAATTTTTATGCAAACTCTCTTTCTTTTTCAGTCTTCTGCATCCATGTCTTCTAATTATCCACATTGTAATAATTGATTCTATTTGTTGTCCTCCTGTAATCTGCGAATGAATAGAAGAAAAACGTTTCGATTCTAAGATTAGTTAATTCATTTTCCCTAATACTAACGGTGTCCTCAAAGGTACGAGCCATGTTATGAGGTTGAGGGTAGAATACTGATGCACGTACGATAAATGTACTCCGCGGAACTGAGAGTAAAGTTGTAATTGAATTTCCCGAATACAAAACACAAAATTAAAAAAGGTCGAACAATAGAAATTAGAGTTAAGCGAGACATTTGAAATTTGAAACACAAACACAATTAAATAAGGTCGAACATTAGAAGAAAGAAATAAACGAGAATTGAATTTTGAAGATTAATTAAGGTCAAGAATTTTAAACGAAAGTAAGTAACATAACAATGTTAAATCGGTAGAACACGCTATAGTTCAAATAAAAGAAGAACCGCGGAGAACGTGAAGCGACCGGTTTCGAGGCGTGCTGTGGACGCTCATCATCGGGCAACTGAATGGAGATAAACCGGCGAAGTACAAGAACGAGTTCGAATAGATATGTGTAGTGAATCACAGCCAGAAAAAACAGGAAAAGGTTAAGAAGGATGAGTAAAGTCATAAAAATAGCGGACAAAAGGAGAAAGGAAAGTGGCGGTGAGATCATTAACAAGTTTCTCTTTGATCACCTTATGAGTTGAGATGGTCTCCACCTCTTCCAGCCGATTCTCTAGTCTTCCCTTAGCTCCAGTTCGGATAAGTTTCCAAGTAACGTTAGTAAAATCATGTTCTTCATCCAAGCAGTGTTTGGCCATAGCGGATTTATTGCTTTCCTTCTTATTATAGGCTGTTCGATGTACTGAAAGTCTGGTGGACAAGGGGCGCCCTGTCCACCCTATGTATTGATAGTCGGAGATCCCGCATGTTAATTGGTAGATGCCAGAATTCTTCTTAGGTGGTATGATGTCTTTGAGATTGGTGAGTCGATTCAAGGTAAGCAGAGGGTAGAACCCTACTTTGTAGCTGTAGGTCTTGAGGGTTTCGGCTAGCTTGTTTGATGGAATTCCTAGGTAAGGTAATCGGAGCCAGTGGGTGCGGGTGGAGTTATCTTGGTTGGTTCGAAGGGTTGTTGGGAAGCAGCTTGAGGTTCTTCCGTCTTATCATGGTGGCGATGTTGAGGTTCAGGTCGTTCTTGATAGCCGTTTCTTGGATGTAGTGGGTTTCATGGTCTTTTGCTGCTGGAGAGAGTGGTAGATTGGTGATTGCCTGCGCTTTGGGGTGAAGAGAATTTGACGAAGTCTGTGTAAATCGTTATTGGAACCATTCCAGATGTGGTGGTTCCAATAACAATTTACACAGACTTCTTCAAATACTCTTCACCCCAAAGCCCATAAAGTGGCAATCATCAATCATGCTATTCATCATCTCCTCCATCTACCACTCTCTCCAGCAGCAAAAGACCATGAAACCCACTACATCCAAGAAACGGCTATCAAGAACGGCCTGAACCTCAACACCGCCACCATGATAAGACGGAAGATTGGGACCGGGCATATTGTAGGATCACTAGCGTCGCCTATGCAAAATACCCAGAAAGTACTGATAAGCCAACGGTGATCGTAACTTGAAACCAAAGGTGATTTTTTAGTTTTTCTTAAATTTCTCCAAAAATAATGAATTTAGGCGTGTACTTGTAAGGAACGAAATTGAAGAGTGGAGAATTTTCTTTCAGATGATCATATTTTTGAGAGATTTTAAAAAATTCAAAAATTTTGCGCGATGCTAGCCCTGCCCGGTCCGAATCCTCCAGCTGCTTCCCAACAACCCTTCAAACCAACCAAGATAACTCCACCCGCACCCAATGGATCCGATTACCTTACCTAGCCATCAAACAAGCTAGACAAAACCCTCAAGACCTACAGCTAGAAAGTGGGGTTCTACCCTCTGCTTACCTTGAATCGACTCACTAATCTCAAAGACATCATACTAGAGCCCTATAATAACGAGTGAGAACACGGGCCGCCATATTTAGTCGTTTTGTCATTATTTATCTTCAGACTTCCCTATTTCAGTGACTGATAATAGTTTGCCACGATTTGAAAACGATAGAAGAACTAATAGAAATATAGAATTAGTTTTAGAATACAGGTATCAGTGCCAAAATAAAATGCAAAACATAGTGCTTTTAAATGATACAAAATAGCTCCACCAATTGTATTAATTTCTCACCCTATTAGGGAACTGCAAGGATTAATGATGAGGTAACGACTAAATATGGCGATCCACGTCCTCACTCATTATTATAGGGCTCTAATCTTACCACCTAAGAAGAATTCTGGCATCTACCAATTAACTTGCGGGATCTGCGACTATTAACACATAGGGCGGACAGGGCGCCCCTCGTCCACCAGACTTTCAGAACATCGAACAGCCTATAAGAAGAAGGAAAGCAATAAATCCGCTATGGCCACACACTGCTTGGATGAAGAACATGATTTTACTAACGTTACTTGGAAACTTATCCGAACTGGAGCTAAGGGAAGACTACAGAATCGGCTGGAAGAGGTGGAGACCATCTCAACTCATAAGGTGATCAAAGAGAAACTTGTTAATGATCTCACCGCCACTTTCCTTTCTCCTTTTGTCCGCTATTTTTATGACTTTACTCATCCTTCTTAACCTTTTCCTGTTTTTTCTGGCTGTGATTCACTACACATATCTATTCGAACTCGTTCTTGTACTTCGCCGGTTTATCTCCATTCAGTTGCCCGATGATGAGTGTCCACAGCACGCCTCGAAACCGGTCGCTTCACGTTCTCCGCGGTTTTTCTTTTATTTGAACTATAGCGTGTTCCACCGATTTAACATTGTTATGTTACTTACTTTCGTTTAAAATTCTTGACCTTAATTAATTTTCAAAATCCAATTCTCGTTTATTTCTATCTTCTAATGTTCGACCTTATTTAATTGTGTTTGTATTTCAAATTTCAAATGTCTCGCTTAACTCTAATTTCTATTGTTCGACCTTTTTTAATTTTGTGTTTTGTATTCGGGAAATTCAATTACAACTTTACTCTCAGTTCCGCGGAGTACATTTATCGTTATGTGCCTCAGTATTCTACCCTCAACCTCTTCATTTTCCCTTTTCTCTTTCACTTTTTCTTCTGGAGATCCTCAATATCAACGGCCTCATGCACACTTGATCTAAGTCGCATTTTCGCAATCTGGGGAAATAGGTCTCTTTTACCAGTGAACGGGACCTATTTCCCCAGATTGCAAAAATGCAACTAAGGTTAAGTGTTTATGAGGCCGTTGATTTATTCTTTCGGGTCCACCCACCTCCAACTAACAGTTATTCTTGACGTTGAGTCCTAGTTTTTGTAATTCACTATTTTATAAGTATTCATCTGTTAAATCCTGATGACGTCAAGTCCTTCTCCAGTGTATAATCTAGGAAACTAAACTACCTAATTTAAATTAAAGTTTAAGTGGGAACCTTTTCCATTTGGGGGGGGGGGGATTCTTGAAAATTGGGATGTCTTTTCATTTGCCGAGAATAATGGTTGAAATTTTTCCAACTCCTCGTCCCGTCATATAAATGTCGGAAATAAAAATTCCATATTCCTCCCTCATCATAATAGCTTGAAAGTAAAAATTTTCCCAAGATACCCTCTTGTCATAATTGTATAGCTGGATGTACAAAATTTTTTCAATTTCAACTTATTTGGTGGTTCAATGTTTTCTAAGATCCTTTTCTCTCATACATAGCTTCATTCCCAATATTTGAAATGTTTTCAAATCTGACTGCCTTGATAGAAAACATTTTTACCAACCCCCATCTATCATAAACAGCTCAAAAGTCTTACTTTTTCCAATTTTTCCGAGTCCCTCCTGTTTCAATTAGTTCAATTATAGAAATTTTATCAAATGCACACCCGTTTTTTTTGGACTCAAATTTGGAATTCAATTCTCAATATCAAAAAAAATCCATCCCATAGAAGAGGATCTCTGAATTCCTCGTTTGACTTTCTTTATTAACGCCATTGTTTTTCATTACAATTTTCAATTCAACTTTTTTGGTTGAATAATATAAATCTGATTAAAAGCCTACGTACAATATTCGGTTAGTCAACGTCCTGCAGAATTGCTTCCTCTATTTTTCCTGAATACATGTCTCTCACATTAGGTTTAAGCGTATACTTTCCTTCCCCATCTCCAGAAAACACACCCACATAATTCTTCATACTCCATCATTTATCTAATCATCACAAACTTTTATTCTGATTTTGGTTGACATCAGTTATCCTCAATATGATCAAACTGCTCGCACACCTAAAAACTTCACCCTCTCACCTAAAATTACTAACTCCATCTTGTAACTACTTACAACCTTAAAAACTGTTATTATTTCTTAATCGTAGCTTTTTAGTATCACTCACGTGAAAAAAGCAATCACGGAATAAATTTGGAATCATTAAACGTAAGCCCATCCCTGGTCCTTCTAAAACAGAAATTCCGACCATGAAGAGATTATCTCCGCTCACTTAGGGCTGGTCACTCCCAAATCATAAATTCTCGTCTCCTCCTGGTATCCATACTCCACTGTCAGGTATAAACGTTATTAACAAGATGATTAATCTGACAATGTAACACCTCTTTTCATGTCCTGCTCTCCAAAATTGACAGACTCAGACTACTTCCTACAATGTGATATAAGTAATAACCTTTATCCTATGTAATTACTCAAAAACAGTTTCCAACTCTTTCAACTACCGGCATTACTCAATCACTCCAACTTGTACATATCCGGTCTTTTTTTCCCAATTAAAAATTTAAGCCCCTCCACTTGGCTCAACTCCTTCCAATTTTCTTCTGTATTCTGGTTCTTTGTTTCCCACTCCGTATCAGTTGTTTTTATCTTTTAAGAAATACTCAATAGAAAAGAATTTTTCTTCAACTACATACTCCTGTTGGTGGCAAAAATGTAATACTTAGTTCTTTACATGCTATTGCCTCCTTCAATTCCTGCATTGGTGCATTCAAATTTCTCCTCTGACTTCATGTGTTTGCTTCAGAACTTTTGCGCTGCATCTTTTATTTCACCTTGTTTTATTACTTTTGGATCGGAATGTTTTATTCATAAAATTCGCCAGCTACTATCTGCTAACTTATGTGAAATTAGTCCTTCATAAAAGACAATGGGCTCAAGAAAGAAAGAAATAATTTCCCAACGGTTTTACATAGATAGGTTACTTAAGAATTCTAGCAAACAATTGTAAAATCCCTCCATAAAGCTGATGAGGAAGAAAAAAAATCGGCGCTCCACCCCCCCTGGACTCCCTCCCCCAATTGATTTGCTTTCAGTCAAACTGAATAGATAAGGCGTGGAACACGTTCTTTGTTTCAAAATTTTCTGGCACGGGCAAATAAATAAATATCATATTTCATGTCTTTCTCAGTATATAACACTATTTTGCGGTTGAATTTCTTATTTATTCCACCTATTCCACCTTCTTAGAGGAAAGAAAAGGAGAAGCTTAAAGAAAGTGAGATTATTCTAAGAATAACTTGGCACTATACGTCTCGCCAGGAAGAATTAGAGAAATATTTTCAAAATAATATGTTTAATGAAAAGCATCCGGAAAACAGCCCTTTCCGCCGCAGTTTTTTGCTTGGAAAACGTTCCATTTCTGTACAGTGTTGCGTTGATCTTTTTTGCTTTCCATTTTTACTTTCGGCACCTGTTCATTGATGCGGAAAACAAAAATGTCGAGGAAAACAAATTTGTATTATCGTTTTTCTGTTCTCCCTCCTTCTTCCTAGCCTGCCATCACTCTCCCCTCCAGTTAGTTGCTGCGCTCCTTTCTCTTGCGAGGTTCTCCAAGCCGCTCTTTTATCGCTCGCTCTTTTATCGCTCGTGATGTTTGCCGTTGGGATTCGAACTCGCGTCACTTGCTTCCGAAGCCGTCGCTCTAACCACTAGACCACCGTACACCCGTAGTGAGTACGATGTTATTTGACTATGAATATAATGCGAACGAACGGTGAAGCAAAAAACTGCGGCTGGAGGGCCGTTTTTCGAACGCTTTTCATTAAAATAGTGTACCTAACAGAGTTGAAAAATAAGCGATCAACTCGTTGGATTGCGTCACTTGCTTCGTTCGCTCCGCAAACGTCGCACTCGTTAATCGCTTACTTTCCGCCTATGTTACGTAATATACTATTTTTACTTAATCTGAACGATTACATGAAATGCAGATAATATTAAGAATATAACGATGTAACAAAACCGTTAATGGAATATATAAAGAATGTATAATAAATGATGTTATTGTATAAATAGGTATGAATGAAATGGTTATAGAGTATTGATAAAACAAACAACACTTCCATAAAAAAAAAAAATTATAGATTCGTAAGTATGATTTAATTACATTTGAAGAAAAATTCACTCAGTAGTTTGAAAGTACTTGAAATGACAATGAAGCAAAGCTGAAAGTCGAAATCTAAGCCAAAGTAATACGGTAGAAATGAATTGGAAGTACTCAGGTATGGATGTAGTATCAGTAACCAAATGTATGACTTTTTATAATGTATATATGTAAGGTGGAGAGGGGGGGGGGAGGAAAGGTGAAGATGCGATATTTTTTTTCAATATTTGCCACTGATAACCAAAATTGAGAAGAAATTTGAACCCACTGTAGCGCGTTAGACCAGGAAGAGGAGCAGTAGATAGGTAGGCTATGTACTGATCTTTAACAAATAAGCACATCAATTTCTATTTGTAAATTTTATCTATTCCTCAAGTTTTATATTATAATTTTACTTCTCTAATTGCGCTTATGGATTTAGATCTAGAAACTATGATTGTTGAGTATAAATACCCTGATAAAACTGAGTCCAAAAAGAAAAAAAAAAGGGGAAAAATGATCAATACCTACCAAAATTAGGATTCATTCTTATTAAAACTTATTTTATTGTATATTTTATGGTAAATTTTGAGGAGATTAATTTTAGAGAATTTTTTGGTCAATAACAACAATATGGCGACCTTGTGAATTCGCGGATAAAGATCCCGCTAGGAGCGCTACTTGTTCTGCAAAAAAAGTGATCATAGTGTTTTCTGCCATAACACAACCCTACTAATAAAATCGTAATTCCACTGTTTTAAATTGTTTTTCATGAAAAATGCAGAGAACAAAAATTGTTGCCCTTTCAGTTTTCTTTCAGATGAATGTAGTTTCAGATTTTTTGAATGACTTTTTTCACTTCATCACTTTTTTTGCAAGCTCCTCAAATTACCGCCATGGTAGATCCAGAGGGCGCCCCCTTTGCCTTTATTCACGAATTCCATGCGATGATCACTCAAAAACAAGGATCATAAAGGTTGAATTCTTCTGTGGTTTGCGTTGGCCAATACTAGTTAGGCCTACAGTATTTGCAAACGACCAAAAATATAGGCGCTCTTGTATTTTGTTTTGTTTGGATCCTGCATATAATTGATAATGAAGTTTGAGGAAATAATAGAATCCCTAGGATAATTGAATCAGAACCTCATAATGATGACCTCAAAGCTTTAGAATTGGATGGCCCATTTGATACAAATAATAAATGATGCTGTAAAAAAGCAGGGAATCTTTCAAGAAGACATTTTGCATAGACAATGTTATACAGTGTGTAAATGTTTGGCATGTGTCCAAAATTGGCCGACTTTGTACAAATCTACAAATACAAGGAATAATTATATCACAAACAAGTAATAATCGTTTGATTAATCTGTCTTTCTGATTTCATTTTTCCCCCTCTTTCTACTGAAAAAGTGATGGTAAAGAGAGGATTACAACGTGGAATGTTGTTTTGTTTTTCTTCAATTTTACAGTTTTTAATAAATCACAACTTGCCGATGTGACTATATTGTTCACTCATATGCAAAACTTTTAGGTAAAAATTTGCTAGGGAGACTAGATTGGCAAATACGGTTAGTTTTTTTGAATCCAAATCACGGATCATGTTAAAGCATTTGAAACCAAGAATCCCATGAAGTCGACTTTTGCACGGCATCTGCTCGAAGAGGGGTATTTAGCTAAGGGAGAAAGGGTGCTACATTTTGAAGAAACATTTAAAAGCAGTTGGCCCTCGAATCGATCAAAAAGAGATTTTCTGCAGAGCCAAATAAATAAAGATCATGTTTCATGTCCACTAGTAAATGACATCATTTATATTTCAAGGCCACGCCTGCTTTGGGATAAATCATGGCCTAGCTTGTCTGATGAAGTCATAATTGCAGGGGGCCTCGGGGTCACAGCTGATGACGTCACCAGCCGATGATGTCATAGTTTATTATAAAGGAAGAGAAGGGATACAGTTTACAGGATTAGCAAGGCTCACAACTAGTATAAAGCTAGTATAAACTGCATAGAACAATATTGTTTGAGGGGAAGCCTAGAGCCTAGAACCAGTTTAAAGCTAATATAATGGAGGGTTAGACCAAGTATAAGCCTAGTATACAGAGCCTAGTATAAAAGTAGTTTACTGTATAGAATAATGAGAGGTTTGGCAAATTCCAAGTCCCAAAGTCATATGCACGCACACACGGAGGCACGCACGCACACAAATTTTGAAATTAGAGTAAGGGTCAGAGGAAAGACATGAAACATGTCAAAATAGCAAAGCACGAGACTCACCATTGTTACAAAAAGTTAAATCAAGTAAAAAACAAAGAAAAATTTTATCAATTCCTCAAGTTTCATATTATGATTTTACTTCTCTAATTGTGCTCAAGGATTTAGCTATTGAAAACCTTATTATAATTATTGTTTATTTTATGGTAATTACTATGAGGAGATTAATTTTATAGAATATTTTTGGTCAATAACAACAATATGGCGACCTTGTGAATTCCATGCAATGACCACTCAATACAAAGGATCATAAAGGCTGAATTCTTCAGTGGTTGGTCTTGGCCATTACTAGTTAGGTCTGCAGTATTTGCAAACGACCAAAAATATAGGCGCCCTTGTATTTTGTTTTGTTTGGATCCTGCATATAATTGATAATGAAGCTTGAGGAAATAATAGAATCCCTAGGATAATTGAATCAGAACCTCATAATGAAAACCTCAAAGCTTTGGAATTGGATCGCCCATTTGATACAGAAAATTAACGAGGCTGTAATGAATATAAATGAGCAATTAATAAAGAAATAACAAGGCGAAAAGGAAAGAAAATAAACAGATTACCTACAAAAAACTCAGCACTTCAAACAATTAACAGCACTAGGCACTCGGTAAGGGCTTTAAATTTTAATAAGTGAACTTGGTGAAAACCAGAGGCTCATTGATTATTTTCAGTTGAACGAGTTACAAAATTTCTCATTTATTCCCCTTGCCCCACCTCTTTGAAGGATGGTGAAGGAGAAACTTAAAGAAAGTGAGATTATCTTTAGAATTGAAAAGGTCTAAGCGCCTCGCCAGGGGACCTACCTTTTTTAAATCTATAGCTACCTAAAATCTGTTGCTACCTGAAATCTGTTGCTACCTAACATGGTGATGCTATGGAAAATCTGTCGTTTTTATCTGTCGCTCGATTATGCTCGATTTTTCAGAAATACCTCCTCTATATACAAGACCTGTTCCACGTCAAAAAAAAACAGGGAAAGATAGCGTCTCACACTCCCTTGTAACAAAATGAGAAATGTGTGGCCCTATTGAGTAGGTAACGATGAGTATATTGACTTTCAACGTTTGTCTCTATTTAGGTTTCAATAGATAGAATCTTAAGTCTTGCGAAGTAGAGTATTACCTAATAATATGTACAAGAAAGAATGAAACATACAACTGCCATCGGATGAAACATCAACGACTTCATACAACTTATTCTCACTTGCACAGTGCAAATAATGATTAACAGTTTAACACTCATTGTAGTATCGACACTTTTATATGCCTGGCTTAGAAAACAGAAAACATAACTGAACGCATTATTATTTAAGATAATGAATCAAACTCCTTTAGATCACACTCTCTGGATAAAAATAATTTTACGCTGAAGGATCTCCACAATAAGTAATTGATGAAAAGCCACGGGATAAAATTATTTTCCACGCACAGATCTGAGGATAATTGATGAAAACTCTCAGGATAACACTCTCTCGAAATAACAATTCCTTTTGGATAACTTTGTCTAGATGAAATTGTCCAGATATTCACTATTCAACTTCTTCGTCAATATTACGCATTATCATTTATTTTCAAAATAATTCGTGTGGATAATAGAGCCATTCCAGAAAGATATTCATATTATAAACATTAAAAACACCAAGATATCAAAGAGACGAATAAGGCGAAGACTGATAAGCGGAGTAGGTACGCCTAAGCGAGAAGCCAAAAAATACAAAAATCGCGTATTATCAATTTTGATAAACGGAGTTGGAAGACTTAATAATATAGACTAGCAATGACGGCGCGCCTACGGCGCGCCTCAGTAGTAGGTCAGTGCATGGTAGTGATGTCGCACAGAACAAAAACCAAAACGAAAACACGACATTTTTTCAAGTAAAATACCGAAACAAACTGAATGGTGAAACTATACCAAAAAATAGATTGAATATAGAAATTAATGATTAAAAACAAATAACAAAAAAACAAAGTAAAAGATACCCTAGCCGAATACTTGCATGGAATGAATAACAATACCAAGGACTCCATCGGTTATTCTTTCATTAAGGAGGATAGTTAATACTCTGCTGATCAACTCAGTGCACTCAATTGGATTTTTACACCAATCTAAATTCTCAGATATTTCACGTCATTTCCCATTGCACGTACCGTATATGTAATAAATAAATCAGGTTTTCCAAATATCGATACCAAAGTCATGGCATCTTGATAATTTTGAGCCATGTTTCTGGGACTGCCTTCAAAGGTAGAAGGCAATATTATTGTTTTCTTAATTTGGTAGTTTTCTCCTTGAGATCTACCTTTAATATAATCGTATAAACCACGATATTGCTCAACCCTCAGATCTTCTTGATGAGTACAAATATATTGTAAACGTAGAGATTCAATTTGACAGTATAGGCGTCAACGATAAATTGTTGACTCAATTTCCTAGCATGAATGAATGTTGCGAACGTCGGACACATCACTCAACAGAAAAGCATAATAATGACTCAACGATACCGTCTCACCACTACGTGCTTTAAATCCTGGATGCCAGCCTTCACCCCCATATGGATATAAAATGGGATAAACCATAGGATTGGTGTGCTGAGAACATGCTGATAACTGTATCAATTTTCCACTCTTGCTATGAATCTCTATATCCCTTAAATGAGGAGGACGTCCATCACTGGATGAAAATACAGCAGCTATTTCATTACAAGTTGGTAAACTGTAACGCTTCCTGTCAATATACTATTACCGGCAGGTTTTTTTAATAGCCACACACTGTAATCGATAGAAATGGCAGCATTATTATAATAACATTGTCTCATTTCACGTTCTTCAACTTCACGGAGATTCAGAAGTGTTGTAGCATAAATATTTTCTTCTCTTAATAATGTATCTAATTCAGTAAATAATTCCGGCAAACATCGAGAATATCTTGTTTTCCTACATTCATTAGCTAATTCTGAATCAATAAAATACAATTGCCAAGGGCGGGATGATGGACCACAACACACCTTATTTGAGTGTGAGGCGTGGAGGCGTGAGCGGGACGAGCTTAGTCGGTCTCTCCAAGAGATCGGGGTAGATGAAGCGTTCGACCCGAGTAGCCTGGTACCCACCATGCTAGGTTCCGAAGAAGCATGGAACCAGGTGTCTGCATTTGCGGCCACCATCATGAAGAGGAAGATGGACCAGGAATGGAATAGGCAAATGCAGAACCACGCTATGGCCTACTCAACACCTGTGTACCATCAACATCCAGATCTGCAGGAAGAAGAGGAAGAAGGATACCATCCAGATTGATGGGGCCTTTATAGTTGTTCAAAGAATCTCGCGTTTATATGGTTGCTCCGCGTCCTCTATTCCGGTGAACTTACTACGGTACGTTCACTGTCCATACGAATATGTCTAACGAGCACCATACAGTGAGATTCACGCAACAGCGACTTACCACGCCTAATGTGATGTGATAGTGTCGTTTTTGTGATGTGAGTGTGTTCTCTAGTGCTGTTCTTTTTGTGCGTGCCAGGGGGGCATCGCAGCTTGGCGGTTGCCAAAGCAACTTGGCAGTTGCCGAGTAGAAGAGGGGGTTCGCGTAGGAGATTCCTCCTTCACTGAAGTTATACCCGAAAGGGTCGATTCCGGTGTTGGAGGAAACAATATTAAATGCATACGCAACCCGCACCTACTCCATTATGGATGACGGGCGGTGCTGCACATGCGACACATAAGCGATCCCTTAAATGAGGAGGACATCATCACTGGATGAAAATACAGCAGCTATTTCATTACAAAGTTGGTAAACTGTAACGCTTCCTATCAATACTATTACCGGCAGGTTTTTTTAATAACCACACACTGTAATCGATAGAAATGGCAGCATTATTATAATAACATTGTCTCATTTCACGTTCTTCAACTTCACGGAGATTCAGAAGTGTTGTAGCATAAATATTTTCTTCTCTTAATAATGTATCTAATTCAGTAAATAATTCTGGTAAACATCGAGAATATCTTGTTTTCCTACATTCATTAGCTAATTCTGAATCAATAAAATACAATTGCGAATATTTCCGTCGAGTTTGTTCCTCTTCCCGCAAATTACTGCTCAAATGATGAATAACCCCTTAAACTTTAAAGCGATAAGCACCACCAGGAACATTACCAGCTGCTACACTCGCACCAAATGATGCAAATGCCAAACTTGAATTATACCTACTGTCGGATATTTTCAACAAAATTATTGCTACAACGATGGTCATTACATAATAACTCTTTTATCAACTTAGGTAGGTACATTGAAATTGAAATCGAATACGTATTTGCCCCCCATACAACATTTGGTAAATATTTTTTGGTGACCAGTTCTTTCACTGTTGAAATACAATGCATAACAATAAGTACGACATTCATTATTCATGGGACCTAAATAATGAAGTACAGTATTTCCTCCATCACCCTGTTCCGATGTTGGAGAATCGTTTGTGACGTTACACAGATCTGTATGGACCAAATTTGAAGACAGTTCTGCAGTTGATCCAAAACAATCACTCATAACATTAGGATGATCTAAAGTTAGGTACTAATAACGAACTAACGATCTCATCGATATCCATATGATCATTCGGTGGTTCTGATAAAGGTACCGAAGACTCCTTTGAAACATTGGGAAAATATACATTTAACGGTACCAAATGTTGTAACAACTCTGAACAAGACCCAAACTGATCACTGGTAACGTAAGAGTGATCTAAATGCACTAATGATGAACGACTAATATTGATATTCACCTGATCCGTTGGTGACTCTAAAGAACCATTACAATTCAATTCATGTTCATCATTTTCAAATAACGGCATTTATAATGATTACCATTTATATAGAGTAATTTCACTACCTATCTCTTCATTACCTTCATTTTCACGAAAAACTCGTTTTATAATTCCACATGAAGTTTCTTGGTAAACCCACACCTCTATATTATGACTTATCGACAAAACACATAGGTATTTCAGTATATGATCAGCATATTCCTGCGGATCAGATAATCGCCTGATTCTATAATTTAATTCCTCTATATTCAGACCAAAATAGTGCGTATATAGGTAGGCTGCCCGCGAACGTTAAATATAAAAACAACTGCGATATGGAGTGGGAAACCAAGAACGAAAATACGGAAGAGAATTGGGAAGAGTTGAGCCAAGTGTAGGTGCTTAAATTTTTAATTGGGAAAAAAAGATCGGATATATGTACAAGTTGGAATTGAGTAATGCCGGTAGTTGAAAGAGTTGGAAACTGTTTGTGAGTAATTACATAGGGTGGAGGTTATTACTCATGTCCTGTTTTTGAGTAATTACATAGGGTAAAGGTTATTACTTAGGTATGTCACATTGTGAGAAGTTACCTTATGTCAATTTTGGAGAGCAGGACATGATGAAAAGAGGTGATACATTGTCAGATTAATTGTCTTCCTAATAATATATTTATACATGACAGTGGAGCATGGAGAGAAGGAGGAGATGAGAATTGATGATTTGGGTATGACCAGTCCTAAGTGAGCGGAGCCATCTCTTCATGGTCGAAATTTCTGTTTTAGGAAGATCAGGGATGGACTTACGTTAAATGATTCCAAATTTGTTCTATGGTTTCTCTTTTCATGTGAGTGATACTAAGAAGCTACAATTAAGAAATAATAACGGTTTTTAAGGTTGTAAGTAGTTACAAGATGGAGTCAGTAATGTTAAGTGAGAGGGTGAAGTTATTAGGCGTGCAAGCAGTTTGATCGGTATAGGATAGCTCATGTCAACCAAAATCAGAATAAAAGTTTTTGACGATTAGATAAATGATATAGTATGGAGAGTTATGTGGGTGTGTTTTTTAGAGATGGGGTAGGGAAGTATAGGCTTAAACCTAATGTAAGAGACATGTATTCAGGAAAAATAGAAGGAGCGATTCTGCAGAGATCACATTGACTAAATGAATGTTGTAGTGAAGCTTTTGATCAGATTCTATTATTCAACCAAAAAAAGATGGAATTGAAAGTTGTACTTAATGAAAAACAATGGCGTTTACAAAGTCAAACAAGGAATTCAGAGATCCTCTTCTATGGAATGGATTGTTTTCAATATTGAGAATTGAATTCAAAATCCGAGTCCCAAAAAATAGATTGCATTTGATAAAATTTCTAAAATTGAACCAACTAAAGCAGGAGGGACTCGAAACAATTGGAAAAAGTAAGACTTTTGAGCTGTATATGACAGACAGGGGATAGTAAAAATTTGTTCTTTTAAAGGAGTCAGATTTAAAAACATTTCAAATATTGGGAACCAAGCTAAGTATGTATGACAGAAGAGGATCTTAGAAAACATTGAACCACCAAATGAGTTGAAATTGAAGAAATTTTGTACATCAAAAGAATATCTTGACCTATGTCACATTTTTGAAATCTGGAGAAGTAGGTGTCTTCCACTGCAGTCAAATCTACAAGATACGTAGTTCTACTTACTCGATAATAATGAATATCCGGATGAATGAAATACGATTGCGAAGATAAATCTTCTACAGTATTAGAAAAATCTAATATGAATTAATTATGAAGTTTCTATTATTATTAATTTCTATTATTATTAAAATAGAATTGCCTAGTATATTATAGGTATGAAAATAGAATTGCCTACATGGAATAGACGAAATACAAACAAAGGTAGGTAGTCGAAATCAAAGCGCAGATTTCATTAATAATTTAACATAGCAAAAAAAAATACTGCGGGCAACGAAGAGAAAGAAAAGAATCAATCTACTAAATTGAAGAGGAGTCTATGATTACAACATAATGTAGGTCGCGTCCCGCGAAGTCCCATACAGCGTAGTCCTAAAATGGATGATAAGAAGGTGATAACGCGGTGATAATAGAAGACGGAACTGATAGATCTTTTTAATAATATAGACTAGACAGGACGGCGCGCCTTCGGCGCGCCTCCTATGTATTGAGTGTTTTTTTATTTCAATTTTTCAATGTGTAGGTTGGCATGATATTATGACATTGTTATCAGTGTTACCATTTTAGCTCTTTTGGAGCTAGATTGGAAAAATTTCGGTCTATTTAGCCCCAAAAATTTTGAAAATTTAACATTGCGTAAATGGGAGTTAGCCCTTTTTTTTTCTGGAAAAAATACATTGAGTAAATGGGATTTAGCACTTTCAGGCCTAATTAGCCCCAAAATCTAGCTAAATCTGACCCTTATTGATATTTCAAATCTGGTAACACTGATTGTTATCTCATATTTCATATTTCGAATTTACATCTGGTAATTTATGATACTTTGATGATTAGGTTTGAATAATTAATAATATTAGGAGTTGTGACCGTTTGGATTTATAAAGGTTATAACCGTTTGACCAAATGAAATGAACCAATTTTGATCGATTGACTGATAACAGTTTGACAAAAATGATGAACATTTTTGACCAATTGACCAGTAACCGGTTCAAATGACATCCTGGACCAACTGACTATTAACAAGTAGGCCTAGTGATTGACATTGGACCATAACCAATTGACCAATAACAGTTTGGACCTAATCATTTGACCATTTGAAAATTTTCAGATTGTGAGATTGTGACCGTTTGAAATTTCAGATTTGATGTTCAACTATTTAACCAGCAACCGTTTGACCGTTTGAAAATTTCAGATTTTGACCGTTTAACCAATTACCATTATGACCGTTTGAATTCAGAGTTTGACAACAACACCCAATTTTTGCAAAACATTGACCTAATTCTTTCAGCTTCCAAAATCCTGTTGTTTGAAAGGTTAGGTTAAGTTATTCCTAAAAGTAAGCAACAAATCTGGCACTGTAAGCTTGGGACTCTATGCTGTTTTTGCACTTTTGTAGCGCAAAAGTAAAACAATACTTATCCCCATTTATTTATCAATAAACCTAGGGCTTAATTTCTTAACTGTTATAACTGTGACAAAAAAGTTTTTGCACTCATTTGTACGGAATATGATTTTTTCTCAATTTTTTTTTATTTTTTCACTTTGGGAATGGTGATTTTAAAAGTGATTTTTCATGCTGAAGATTATGGAATCGGCAAAAAAATTTTCAAGCCATATTAAATGACAACTTTTTCCCTTTTTTCATTTTTTTGCTCTACTGTAAAGTTAGGTTTTCCGACAGTGGCGAGACATCTCAGATCGCGTATCACTTATATTAATGATCTTGACCAATTGACTACCTATATAACAACCGTTTCAAAGAAAAGTTGATGAACTTCTAACTGTTATGACCAATATTATTTGAAATAATCAAAATGGACATAAGCATATACCATGACTATTTGTTTTGAAAAGGCTCAAAATGGTCATCTTCAATTTCAAGTGCTAATTTTGCTTGTTGGAAGAATTTTATGAAGAACAAAAAATGTCCACCCTGACCAACATTTTTTGGTTATAACAGTTATAACATTAATTATTAGCAAAAAATTGAAAAATTCAAAATTTGATAAATAAATTTTTGCATCAAAAAAATCTCAAATTGGACTTACTGAATAGAAAATTACAAGAGGAAGAGACAATGTTCTCTTTGCAATTCATATTTCTTCAGACTGTAATTAGGGAAAACGCGACAAGAGGTTTCCCTAGCATTATAAATCAATTTCATGGTAAAAGCTGATGAAATATGCTGAGAAACTTTTAAGCCAAAGCCAAAGTTCAAGCGGATCACCAACCACTTTCCACCCCTGTCTGGACAGTGGACAAACTCGATGCTCTCGTCACCAAGTCTTCAGTCTCTTCAAAATCCATTAATTCCACATTGCAAATTCACTTCATTTTCAATATTTTTCTCTTTGTCTTCTACTTCTCTTCTTGCTTTGGATCCTTACTTCAAAAATTGAAAATTCCAACTTTAGAGTTTGAACACTTTGAAGTTTGAACAATTCCCTTCTAGACCCAGTTTTAGTCAGGCCCTGGTTTCAGTCTTCAAACTCTTTAAAAATATGATGTATGAATTAATGATGATGATCTATCAGGGAATAGCTGAATAGGTAAGTTGCCATCAAACACACCTGTCTGCAATTAAGTAGAGAAATTTTATGATCAAGTTTTCATATCCAATTTTTGGCGCAAAAAATTTACGGCAGCCAGTTCTCGTCTGCAAATTAATTATTATTACAATTATGCCATCTTTTTATACAGAGTTTCTAATAATTTACGAATTTCAGTCCATAGACTGAGTACAGTGTCATGATTAATATCCATGCATCCTGTTAACTTTTGAGGAATTGGCGTTGCCTTCCAAAATTTCATAACTTCGTTCACCCTCCAAAGTAAACCTCGGCTTTCATTTCTGTCAATTTGAACTCTTTCACTGCATTTGGAAAAATTTTTATGATGTGTATAACATCTTGTAATACAAAAACGTATTGGAAATATTTTCCGGGACAATAGTGGTATCCCGGATTCCGGAAATTTAGATAGAAAACCCAAGAAATACATCCCTTCTTCTTTTGTATTTTGGATGGTCAAACGGTCAAAACTTAAACAAATCCGTTCCTCTAAGTTATGGCTATCCATAATAAAACGAAAAGACAAATACTCCGAAGGGAAACCTTGCAAACTCAGAGTTTGCAAGGTTTACTCTCCCTTCGGAGTATTCGTCTTTTCGTTTTATTCGGTCAAAACTTCTTGCTAATAATTAGGTAATGTTATAACTGTTATAACCAAAAAATGTTGGTCAGGGTGGAAATTTTTTATTCTTCATAAAATTCTTCCAACAAGCAAAGTTAGCACTTGAAATTGAAGATGACCATTTTGAGCCTTTTCAAAACAAATAGTCATGGTATATGCTTAATATTATGTACGTTTTACGAAAACGATTCGGAAGTTCATAACACTTGTGGTAACAGTAACACTGCACAGTGATACAAAAACGAAAATCTTTGATCATTCAAAATATTCCAACGAATACACTAATACGACTACTCGGATTATTTGGCCAATCAGGCGCCGTAGGTTTGTACGCTTAGCCTAAACTTCGTAATCCCAAAAGTCAAAAAATATTTCGAGCTGATAAGCGGAGGCTCAAGGTCGAGGATTCGTTTAATAATATAGACTAGCAATGACGTCGCGCCTACGGCGCGCCTCAGTAGTAAGTCAATGCATGGTAGTGATGTCGCACAGAACAAAAACCAAAACGAAAAACACGAAATTATTATTTTCAAGTGAAATACCGAAACAAACTGAATGGTGAAACTACCAAGAAATAGATTGAATATAGAAACTAATGATTAAAAACAAATAACAAAAAAACAAAGTAAAAGATACCCTAGCCGAAAACTTGCATGGAATGAATAACAATACCAAGGACTCCATCGGTTATTCTTTCATTAAGGAGGATAGTTTTGCATTAAATACTCTGCTGACCAACTCAGCGCGCTCAATTGGATTTTTACACCAATCTAAATTCTCAGATATTTCACGCCATTTCCCATTGCACGTACCATATATGTAATAAATAAATCAGGTTTTCCAAATCTCGATACCAAAGTCATGGCATCTTGATAATTTTGAGCCATGTTTCTGGGACTGTCTTCAAAGGTAGAAGGCAATATTATTGTTTTCCCAATTTGGTAGTTTTCTCCTTGAGATCTACCTTTAATATACTTAATCGTATAAACCACGATATTGCTCAACCCTCAGATCTTTTTGATGAGTTGGAATATATTGTAAACATAGAGATTCACTTTGACAGTAGGCGTCAATGATAAATTGTTGACTCAATTTCCTAGTATGAACGAATGTTACAAACGTCGGACAAACACTCAACAGAAAAGCATAATAATGACTCAACGATACCATCTCACCACTACGTGTTTTAAATCCTAGATGCCAGCCTCCACCCCCATATATAGATATAAAATGGGATAAACCATAGGATTGGTGTGCTGAGAACATGCTGATATCTGTATCAATTTTCCACTCTTGCTATGAATCTCTATATCCCTTAAATGAGGAGGACATCCATCACTGGATGAAAATACAGCAGCTATTTCATTACAAGTTGGTAAACTGTAATGCTTACTATCAATACTATTACCGGCAGGTTTTTTTAATAACCACACACTGTAATCGATAGAAATGACAGCATTTATAACATCGTCTCATTTCACGTTCTTCAACTTCACGGAGATTCAGAAGTGTTGTAGCATAAATATTTTCTTCTCTTAATAATGTATCTAATTCAGTAAATAATTCCGGTAAACATCGAGAATATCTTGTTTTCCTACATTCATTAGCTAATTCTGAATCAATAAAATACAATTGCGAATATTTCCGTCGAGTATGTTCCTCTTCCCGCGCAAATTACTGCTCAAATGATGAATAACCCCTTGAACTTTAAAGCAATAAGCACCACCAGGAACATGACCAGCTGCTACACTCGCACCAAATGATGCAAATGCCAAACTTGAATTACCTATACTGTCGGATATTTTCAATGAAATCAGGGCTTGCGACCGAAATTTTTGTAACGGTTAACGGTTATCAGTCAAATGACCTCAAAAATTTTTTTGGTTATGGGTTATCGGTCAAAATGATCCTCCCAATTTTTTCGGTTATCGGTTATCGGTCAAGCTGTATTTTGACCAATAACTGTTAAATGTTGAAAAATAGTTCGGTCAAAGTCCTAAAATTTTTGGTTAACGTTGTTAGAAGACCTAGAATTTTCGGTCAAATAACAGTTATAACCGAAAAATTATGGTTAACGGTCAATCGGTCAAGATCGATCGTCAATTATAACGGTCAACGGTCAATCGGTCAAAATTGATATTTTCATTTCGGTTATAAAAGTTAACCGAAAAATAACTGTTATTGTGCAAGCCCTGAATGAAATTATTGCTACAACAATGGTCATTACATAATAACTCGTTTATCAACTTAGGTACATTGAAATTGAAATCAAATACGTATTTGCCCCCCATACAACATTTGGTAAATATTTTTTGGTGACCAGTTCTTTCACTGTTGAAATACAACGCATGACAATAAGTACATTCATTATTCATGGGACCTAAATAATAAGGTACAGGATTTCCTCCATCACCCTATTCCGATGTTAGAGAATCGTTTGCGTGACGTTACACAGATCTGTATGGACCAAATTTGGAGACAGTTCTGCAGTTGATCCAAAACGATCACTCATAACATAAGGATGATCTAAAGTTACTAATAACGAATTAACGATCTCATCGATATCCATATGATCATTCGGTGGTTCTGATAAAGGTACCGAAGACTCCTTCTCGAAACATTGGGAAAATATACATTTAACAGTACCAAATGTTGTAACAACTCTGAACGTGACCCAAACTGATCACTGCGGTATACTCTGTTCACATTAAGGAAGGATAGAAATATGACCTCGAGAACGGAACGCTCCGGGTAATTTTAATCTACCGTTCCGTTCTCAAGGTCATGTTTCTATCTTTCCTTAATGTGAACCACAGTATAAGATGAAGAGGTAATGACACAACGCTAAAATCGTGTCCGCAGTTTTGTAGTTGTACGTACAAATTTCCGCTAGGTTTGCAGCAAACACTCGGGCTGTTTCCCTGTTCCTTCTACACCCCACCTGCGCCGAGCCGTTACCGTTGGTACCCTAGTATTGATGAAATTTCCAAGGATTATAAAAAATCCAAGAATTTATACTTAGAAGGGTGATTCTTTCAAAATTTTATAGAGTAGATTAAATGGTATTTTTATGCCAAATATGAAATGCATCGGCTGATTCCTGATCGCTGCAATAAATTTTTGAAAGTAGCGGCGTTCCCATAAGACTCTGTACATTACCCATCACTTTCATCACGAGCGCTGCGCTCGGAATGTTCAGAACTACTACAAAATCACGGACAGCGTTTACCACAGTCAGAATACATTTGTGTCACTACCTCTTCATCTTATACCGTGATGTGAACACAGTATAAGGTA
Organism: Aspidiotus rigidus; assembly: GCA_035079385.1. Lineage (NCBI taxonomy): Eukaryota > Metazoa > Arthropoda > Insecta > Hemiptera > Diaspididae > Aspidiotus > Aspidiotus rigidus. Next base: position 7,314,501 of record JAVHKY010000052.1, read on the forward strand.
AGAGTGATCTAAATGCACTAATGATGAACGACTAATATGGATATTCATCTGATCCGTTGGTGACTGTAAAGAACTATTACAACTCAATGGACTGAGTTTTTTGTGATAACAAAATATCGATAAATACCTTTGATATTTCCAAGCGCAATTTTCCTCCCATAAGAAATACACGGGGAGGAAAGATCAGTATGAAATTAAACAAAAATTAAAAAAGATTGAGGGCAAATAAGTTTACTTTTATAATGTGTGATGTAATCAGTTTCCAAAATTGAACTTTTAACCCCTCAATTCTTTCTCAATTTTAATTAATACCATATGATCGGTTTGCTTCCCATGTTTTCTTATGGGGAACAAATTTGCGATTGGAAATATTTCGGGTACTTTTGCTACTGTAATCACACTGTAATCGATATTTTATTATCACAAAAAACTCAGTCTATTCATGTTCATCATTTTCAAATAACGGTATATAATGATTACCATTTATATAGAGCAATTTCACTATCGCTTCATTACCTCATTTTCACGAAAAACTCATTTTATAATTCCACATGAAGTTTCTTGGTAACCCCACACCTCTATATTATGACTTATCCACAAAAGACATATTTCAGCATGATCAGCATATTCCTGCGGATCAGTTAATCGCCTTATTCTCTAATTTAATTCCTCTATAATATTGAGACCAAAATAGTGCGACAACTGCTCTTGATTATTATGCATATATTCACAGCACTGCTGGCGCAAATGTTGTGAATATGACAAGTTACCAAATAAACAGAACGAAAACGAATGAAATAAACAACTCCCATCTCCTGGTACATCAATACTTTCAAAATATTGCTTCTCTTTGGAACAATAGAATAATTCTCTACAAAGATCTTCCATTATAATATCAATGAACACTGAAACGCCAGCCGCGGATAGAAGTGTCCAAGTAAACCAAAAGATACAATGCTTGAAATTCCTCAGATGAAATTCTCGGAGTATAAACAACGTTCAATATTTACAATTCCTCGGATAAACTTCTCCAAGTATAACAAACGTTCAATGTTTGAAATTCCTCGGATAATCTTCTCCGAGTATAACGAACGTTCAATATTTGCGATTCCTCGGATAAACTTCTCCGAGTATGATAAAAGTTGCAATTCCTGGAATAAACGAGTACCTATAATGAAAGGCTAGTGCCATAGATTACGATCCAATCTGAAACAATGATTGAAAACAGGACTAATATTATTCAAACGAGATGGAATACTACATTAAATACTATGGCGTACCCTATTCATAGGCCTTTACAAAGCCTTATAAAATCTAGTCTAGTCTAGTCTAGTGTATTAGGCAGTCAAATCTACAAGGTATGTAGTTCTACTTACTCCATAATAATGAATATCCGGATGAATGAAATACGATTGCGAAGATAAATCTTCTACAGTATTAGAAATCTATTTTGAAATTAATTATGAATTTTCTATTGTTATTAAAATACAAACAAAGGTAGTCCAAACCAAAGCGCAGATTTCATTAATAATTTAACATGGCAAAAAAAATACTGCGGGCAAGGAAGAGAAAGAAAAGAATCGATCTACTGAATCCAAGAGGAGTCTATGATTACAACAATCATAATGTAGGTCGCGTCCGGCGAAGTCCCATACAGCGTAGTCCTAAAACGGATGATAAGAAGGTGATAACGCGGTGATAATAGAAGAACGGAACTGATACATCGTTTTAATAATATAGACTAGCAATGACGGCGCGCCTACGGCGCGCCTCAGTAGTAAGTCAATGCATGGTAGTGATGTCGCACAGAACAAAAACCAAAACGAAAAACAGGACATTATTTTTTTCAAGTGAAATACCGAAACAAACTGAATGGTGAAACTACCAAGAAATAGATTGAATATAGAAACTAATGATTAAAAACAAATAACAAAAAAACAAAGTAAAAGATACCCTAGCCGAAAACTTGCATGGAATGAATAACAATACCAAGGACTCCATGAGTTATTCTTTCATTAACGAGGATAGTTTTTCATTAAATACTCCGCTGACCAACTCAGCGCGCTCAATTGGATTTTTACACCAATCTAAATTCTCAGATATTTCACGCCATTTCCCATTGCACGTACATGTAATAAATAAATCGGGTTTTCCAAATCTCGATACCAAAGTCATGGCATCTTGATAATTTTGAGCCATGTTTCTGGGACTGTCTTCAAAGGTAGAAGGCAATATTATTGTTATAGGGTACCAATTTGGTAGTTTTCTCCTTGAGATTTACCTTTAATATAATCGTATAAACCACGATATTGCTCAACCCTCAGATCTTTTTGATGAGTTGGAATATATTGTAAACATAGAGATTCACTTTGACAGTAGGCGTCAATGATAAATTGTTGACTCAATTTCCTAGTATGAACGAATGTTACAAACGTCGGACAAACACTCAACAGAAAAGCATAATAATGACTCAACGATACCATCTCACCACTACGTGTTTTAAATCCTAGATGCCAGCCTCCACCCCCATATATAGATATAAAATGGGATAAACCATAGGATTGGTGTGCTGAGAACATGCTGATATCTGTATCAATTTTCCACTCTTGCTATGAATCTCTATATCCCTTAAATGAGGAGGACATCCATCACTGGATGAAAATACAGCAGCTATTTCATTACAAGTTGGTAAACTGTAATGCTTACTATCAATACTATTACCGGCAGGTTTTTTTAATAACCACACACTGTAATCGATAGAAATGACAGCATTATTATAACATCGTCTCATTTCACGTTCTTCAACTTCACGGAGATTCAGAAGTGTTGTAGCATAAATATTTTCTTCTCTTAATAATGTATCTAATTCAGTAAATAATTCCGGTAAACATCGAGAATATCTTGTTTTCCTACATTCATTAGCTAATTCTGAATCAATAAAATACAATTGCGAATATTTCCGTCGAGTATGTTCCTCTTCCCGCGCAAATTACTGCTCAAATGATGAATAACCCCTTGAACTTTAAAGCAATAAGCACCACCAGGAACATGACCAGCTGCTACACTCGCACCAAATGATGCAAATGCCAAACTTGAATTACCTATACTGTCGGATATTTTCAATGAAATCAGGGCTTGCGACCAAAATTTTTTTAACGGTTAACGGTTATCGGTCAAATGACCTCACAAATTTTTTCGGTTATCGGTTATCGGTCAAAATGATCCTCCCAATTTTTTCGGTTATCGGTTATCGGTCAAGCTGTATTTTGACCAATAACTGTTAAATGTTGAAAAATATTTCGGTCAAAGTCCTAAAATTTTTGGTTAACGTTGTTAGAAGACCTAGAATTTTCGGTCAAATAACAGTTATAACCGAAAAATTAATGGTTAACGGTCAATCGGTCAAGATCGATCGTCAATTATAACGGTCAACGGTCAATCGGTCAAAATTGATATTTTCATTTTGGTTATAAAAGTTAACCGAAAAATAACTGTTATTGTGCAAGCCCTGAATGAAATTATTGCTACAACAATGGTCATTACATAATAACTCTTTTATCAACTTAGGTACATTGAAATTGAAATCGAATATGTATTTGCCCCCCATACAACATTTGGTAAATATTTTTTGGTGACCAGTTCTTTCACTGTTGAAATACAACGCATGACAATAAGTACATTCATTATTCATGGGACCTAAATAATAAGGTACAGGATTTCCTCCATCACCCTATTCCGATGTTAGAGAATCGTTTGCGTGACGTTACACAGATCTGTATGGACCAAATTTGGAGACAGTTCTGCAGTTGATCCAAAACGATCACTCATAACATAAGGATGATCTAAAGTTACTAATAACGAATTAACGATCTCATCGATATCCATATGATCATTCGGTGGTTCTGATAAAGGTACCGAAGACTCCTTCTCGAAACATTGGGAAAATATACATTTAACAGTACCAAATGTTGTAACAACTCTGAACGTGACACAAACTGATCACTGCGGTATACTCTGTTCACATTAAGGAAGGATAGAAATATGACCTCGAGAACGGAACGCTCCGGGTAATTTTAATCTACCAGTCCGTTCTCAAGGTCATATTTCTATCTTTCCTTAATGTGAACCACAGTATAAGATGAAGAGGTAATGACACAACGCTAAAATCGTGTCCGCAGTTTTGAAGTTGTACGTACAAACTTCCGCTAGGTTTGCAGCAAACACTCGGGCTGTTTCCCTGTTCCTTCTACACCCCACCTGCGCCGAGCCGTTACCGTTGGTACCCTAGTATTGATGAAATTTCCAAGGATTATAAAAAATCCAAGAATTTATACTTAGAAGGGTGATTCTTTCAAAATTTTATAGAGTAGATTAAATGGTATTTTTATGCCAAATATGAAATGCATCGGCTGATTCCTGATCGCTGCAATAAATTTTTGAAAGTAGCGGCGTTCCCATAAGACTCTGTACATTACCCATCACTTTCATCACGAGCGCTGCGCTCGGAATGTTCAGAACTACTACAAAATCACGGACAGCGTTTACCACAGTCAGAATACATTTGTGTCACTACCTCTTCATCTTATACCGTGATGTGAACAGAGTATAAGGTAAGAGTGATCTAAATGCACTAATGATGAACGACTAATATGGATATTCATCTGATCCGTTGGTGACTGTAAAGAACTATTACAACTCAATGGACTGAGTTTTTTGTGATAACAAAATATCGATAAATACCTTTGATATTTCCAAGCGCAATTTTCCTCCCATAAGAAATACACGGGGAGGAAAGATCAGTATGAAATTAAACAAAAATTAAAAAAGATTGAGGGCAAATAAGTTTACTTTTATAATGTGTGATGTAATCAGTTTCCAAAATTGAACTTTTAACCCCTCAATTCTTTCTCAATTTTAATTAATACCATATGATTGGTTTGCTTCCCATGTTTTCTTATGGGGAACAAATTTGCGATTGGAAATATTTCGGGTACTTTTGCTACTGTAATCACACTGTAATCGATATTTTATTATCACAAAAAACTCAGTCTATTCATGTTCATCATTTTCAAATAACGGCATATAATGATTACCATTTATATAGAGCAATTTCACTATCGCTTCATTACCTCATTTTCACGAAAAACTCATTTTATAATTCCACATGAAGTTTCTTGGTAACCCCACACCTCTATATTATGACTTATCGACAAAAGACATATTTCAGTATGATCAGCATATTCCTGCGGATCAGTTAATCGCCTTATTCTCTAATTTAATTCCTCTATATTGAGACCAAAATAGTGCGACAACTGCTCTTGATTATTATGCATATATTCACAGCACTGCTGGCGCAAATGTTGTGAATATGACAAGTTACCAAATAAACAGAACGAAAACGAATGAAATAAACAACTCCCATCTCCTGGTACATCAATACTTTCAAAATATTGCTTCTCTTTGGAACAATAGAATAATTCTCTACAAAGATCTTCCATTATAATATCAATGAACACTGAAACGCCAGCCGCGGATAGAAGTGTCCAAGTAAACCAAAAGATACAATGCTTGAAATTCCTCAGATGAAATTCTCGGAGTATAAACAACGTTCAATATTTACAATTCCTCGGATAAACTTCTCCAAGTATAACAAACGTTCAATGTTTGAAATTCCTCGGATAATCTTCTCCGAGTATAACGAACGTTCAATATTTGCGATTCCTCGGATAAACTTCTCCGAGTATGATAAGAGTTGCAATTCCTGGAATAAACGAGTACCTATAATGAAAGGCTAGTGCCATAGATTACGATCCAATCTGAAACAATGATTGAAAACAGGACTAATATTATTCAAACGAGATGGAATACTACATTAAATACTATGGCGTACCCTATTCATAGGCCTTTACAAAGCCTTATAAAATCTAGTCTAGTCTAGTCTAGTGTATTAGGCAGTCAAATCTACAAGGTATGTAGTTCTACTTACTCCATAATAATGAATATCCGGATGAATGAAATACGATTGCGAAGATAAATCTTCTACAGTATTAGAAATCTATTTTGAAATTAATTATGAATTTTCTATTGTTAGTTGAATCATTTTCCCTTTTCTCTTTCACTTTTTTTTTCGAGGTCCTCGATATATTCTTTCGAGTCCACTCACCTTCAACTAACAGGTTATTCTTGACGTCGAGTCTTGATTTTTGTAATTCACTATTCTATTAGTATTCTTTTGTTAAATCGTGATCACGTCAAGTTCTTCTTCAGTTTATAATGTAGTCATCTACCAATTTAAATTAAGGTTTAATTGACGACCTTTTCTATTTGTATGGGGATGGGGGGGGGGGGGGAGATTCTTGAAAATTTTGATGTCTTGTCATGTGCCAAGAATAATGATTGAAATTTTTTCAATTCCTCCAAGTGCCATATAAATGTCAGAAGTTAAAGTTCCATATTCCTCTCTCATTATATTTTATAGCTTAAAAATCAACATTTTCCCAAGATAACCTGTTGTCATAATTGTATAGCTCGATGTACAAAATTTTTTCAATTTCAACTCGTCTGGTGGTTCAATGTTTTCCAAGATCCTCTCCTGTTATACATAGCACGATTCCCAATAATTGAACTGTTTTCAAATCTGACTCCTTTGATAGCAAAAATTTTTCCTGACCCTCCTCTATTATACTATCATATAAAGCTCAAAGGACTTGATTTTTCCAATTTTTCTGAGTCCCTCCTGCATTAGTTAGCTCAATTTTCAATTTTAGAAATTTTATCAAACCCAACCCGTTTTTTTCGAGACTCTAATTTTGAATTCAATTCTCATTTCTCAATATCAAAATCAATCCATTTCATATAAGAGGATCTGTGAATTCCTTGTTTAACTTTGTTCATAACGCCATATTGTTTTTCATTACAACTTTCAATTCACCTTTTTAATTGAATACCTAATATAAATCTGATTAAAGGCTTCTTTACAATATTCATTTAGTCCGCGTCCTTGCAGAATCGCACCCTCCATTTTTTCTGAATACATCTCTCTCACATTAGGCTTAAGCTTATAATTTCCTACCCCATCTCTAAAAAACACACCCACGAATTCTTCATACTCCATCATTTATCTTATCGGCAGAAACTTTTATTTGGATTTTGGTTCTCATCAGTTATCCTCAATAATAATATGATCAAAATGCTCGCACGCCTAAAAACTTTATTCTCTCACCTAAAATCACCTACTCCATCTTGTACAAAAAACTGTTATTATTTCTGAATCCTACAAATAGCTTCTTATCACTCAGATGAAAAGAGCAACCAAACAACAAATTTGGAATCATTAAATGTGAGCCCATCCCTGGTCCTCCTAAAACAGAAATTCCCACCATGAAGAAATTATCTTCGCTCACTTCAGGGCTGGTCACCCCTGAATCATAAATTCTCATCTCCTCCTAGATCTCCATGCTTCACTGTCATGTATAAATCTTGTTACGTTATTAGGGACATAATTAATGTGACAATCTATCACCTCTTTTCATGTCCTGCTCTCCAAAATTGACATACTTCCTACAGGGTGACATAAGTCATATCCTCTACCCTATGTAATTACTCGAAAACAGTTTCCAACTCTTTCAACTACCGGCGTTACTGAATTACTCCAACTTGTACATATTTGTTCTTTTTCTCCCGATTAAAAACTCAAGTCCCTCCAAGTGGCTCTACTCCTTCCAATTTTTTTCCCTAGCCTCATATCGTCGCTCTTTTTTTCACACTCCATTTCAGTTGTTCTTATTTTTAACGCTCGTGGGCAGCCTAAATTTTACCTACCTACTTCTTATGAATCCCTCCCGTAATTATATATGTAGTTGTTTCTGAGGCTCCAATCCATAAGAAATACTCAATAGAAAATAATTTTTCTTCAACTATATGTTCCTGTTAGTGGCAAAAAATATAATACTTAGTTCTTTGCATGCTATTGCCTGCTTTAATTCCTGCATTGGCTTATTCAAATTTCTTCTCTGACTTCATGTGTTTGCTTCAAAGCTTTCGCGCTGTTTCTTTTTTATTTCTCCTTGTTTTTTTACTTTTGGAACGGATTGTTTTATTTACAAAATTCGCCAGCAACTGACCATCTGTTCACTTTTTCAAATTTAGTCCTTCATAAGACAATTTGCTTAATAAACAAAAAATTCTTCCCCAACAGTTTTACATACTTAGATAGGTGACTTAAGAATTGTAGCAAACAATAGTAAAATCCCTCCATAAAGGTGATGAAAAAAAAAAAAAAAAAAAAAAAAATCAGGAAAAGATAGCGTATCACACTCCCTTGCAACAAAATAAGAAATTTGTCACCCTATTGAGTAACAATGAGTATTGTCCTCTCAAAGATTGAGAATCAAGTAGAAGTATCGAGAATCAATTTGTTTTTTACTTCTATGGTTGTCCATTGTGAAGAAGTATACTCACAAAGAGTAAAAAAGCAAGTCCTTTCTATACCTCAAGGATGATTGTTTAGCCGAAAGCGCTCGGTAGTGTGATTACATTGCGGTTTTTGTACTTGCTTTTTTACTCTTTGTGAGTATACTTCTTCATAGAAGTATCCAGGTTTGTCTCTTGTTAGGTTTCCATAGATAGAAAACTTTGTGAAATGAACTATGTAGGTACTTCTTAGAGGGAAATTTTCTCTCGGCCAAGTTTCCGTAATCACAGCAGGAAGACAGATAATGCTTATTTTATTGCGGACAAATATCTGCTACAAATTCCACCATGGGCTCGGTCAAATTTCCTATTTCATTTACAAGTAAGATGTTTGACAAACACCGATCACAGCAGTTGGTGCTTTGCATATATTTGTGGCTTGAGATAAATCTGTTTATAAACGAAAAAACGAATACTCTAAAGGGAGAGTAAACAAATGCAAACCGCAGAAAATAAAAACGAAGGGAGCGCTTTCGGTTAAACAACCATCTTCAGACCTGAAATGAAAGCAACTGACGAACGAATGAGAAGGAAGAGGTATTAAGATCGTCCGAACGAGAAATCACGGTGTGAATCATAAACCTGTTCGATCAAGCCATCTTCCGGAATGTACGAGTTGAGTATAGTGATACCGTCAGTGTTGAGGTGACGCATTATCTCTATATTCTCGAGGGCGATACGCTTACGGTAGGAATTCTCCTTATGGAGGAGCTTTTCGGATCCCTCGCGGAAGCTGTGGCCACTGTTAATCAAATGATCAGCGAAAGCTGACTCCCCTAAGCGTCCCTTCTTCCAAGACTTCAGGTGCTCAGCTACTCTAACTTTCATCTGGCGGCTGGTCTCACCAATATAAAAGCCTCCACAATCCTCACATTCCATCTTATAAACACCACTCCTCTCATCAACCGGTATGGGATCCTTCAGTCTCACAAACAACCTCTTAACTGTGGTATGGTTGTAAAACGCGGGTCTGAAACCAAACGGGCGAAGGGCCCGACCCAATTGCTGGGAGAAATTCCCCAGGAAAGGGAGACTGATCCAACGCAAACGGCGATCACGGATCGTGTCTCGGGGGAGGGAGGTGGTGGAATCAAGAAGGCTCCTCGTAACTTTCCTCCGAACCATCACGTCGACGTCGACATTGACTCCATTCACTCTAGCCAGGTGTTTTATTGTGAGTACTTCTTTCTTAAAAGCAGACTGACTCAACGGAATACGAGTCAGTCTGTGAACTAGGCTATGAAATGCAGCCATCTTGTGAGCAACAGGACCGAACGAACCACCGTGGACTAAAACATCGGTCGTAGTATCTTTCCTGTAAATTCCAAACTTGTGGATACCGTCTACAATAGAGATCGATAAATCCAAAAAGTTAATGGAAAATACCCCTATTTCCAACGTAAATTTGATGGAAGGGTACCAGGAATTGAGATACCTCAGAAACTCACCAAGGAGATCTGGGTGACCAGTCCAGGTACATAGAACGTCATCAACGTACCTGTGCCAGTAGTGAATATGATTAAGTAACACCTGGTTCGAGGAAAAAAGGTCAAGTTCAAACTTAGACATGAAAATTTCGGAGATAAGAGAGCCTAGAGGTGATCCAATAGGGATCCCTACTTCCTCAGGGAACTCGAAAAATTTCCCTTCAAATTTACAGAAGTTAGGGGACCAGCAAGTATTCAGGAGATCGAAAAATTCCTGAAACTCATTGTGAGGAATGTTGGCACTGATGAGTAGCTCACCCATCCGCTGGATAGTAGCAGCCTTAGGAATATTCGGAAACAAACCAACAACATCAAACGAGCAGATGGTCGTTCCTGGGGGAAGGCTTACATCCTTGAGGACGTCAGTTAAAGAGGCCGAATTCAAGACCGAATGAGGAGATTCAAAATCAATGCGATTTTTGAACCAACGGTCAAGGAATTTGACAAGGAGGTAGGTAGGAGAGGAGACAAAAGAAACAACGGGTCGCATCGGGGTATTCTTCTTATGCACTTTGGGCAACCCGTAGAGGAGGGGGGGGGGGTGTGGGGTTAGGAACCAGGACGGCTTTTTTCAAAGCAGGAGTTTTGATAATAGCCTTACTCCTGTTGATGACACTCCTAACTTCTCTAACGTGCTTAGGAAAGCTGAAATCCCCACTCTCTTTAGCACCACACTGCTGTAGGACTTCATGGACCTTGGAAGAATAGGCCGACCTCTCCATCACTACAACAGCGTTGCCCTTGTCAGCCTTAGTGACGATTAGATCTCCCTCTTTCATCTTCCTCTTTAAACCCTGAATGACTCCTCCCAATTTATTACTCATGCGAGGGAGGGGGGGTTATTACGGACCAAATCAGCACAGACTTTCTGGGTATTATAACCAGGACCAATCTTAACCGCAAGATCCGCAACAACATTCGCCAAGGTTTCATCATTCTTAAGGGGAGGCAGACTGAATTTCAAACCTTTCTCAAGGAGGGCTGTTTCGTCACTATTAAACACTACCTGACTATTCCGAATATTCCTAAGGCTGCTACTATCCAGCGGATGGGTGAGCTACTCATCAGTGCCAACATTCCTCACAATGAGTTTCAGGAATTTTTCGATCTCCTGAATACTTGCTGGTCCCCTAACTTCTGTAAATTTGAAGGGAAATTTTTCGAGTTCCCTGAGGAAGTAGGGATCCCTATTGGATCACCTCTAGGCTCTCTTATCTCCGAAATTTTCATGTCTAAGTTTGAACTTGACCTTTTTTCCTCGAACCAGGTGTTACTTAATCATATTCACTACTGGCACAGGTACGTTGATGACGTTCTATGTACCTGGACTGGTCACCCAGATCTCCTTGGTGAGTTTCTGAGGTATCTCAATTCCTGGTACCCTTCCATCAAATTTACGTTGGAAATAGGGGTATTTTCCATTAACTTTTTGGATTTATCGATCTCTATTGTAGACGGTATCCACAAGTTTGGAATTTACAGGAAAGATACTACGACCGATGTTTTAGTCCACGGTGGTTCGTTCGGTCCTGTTGCTCACAAGATGGCTGCATTTCATAGCCTAGTTCACAGACTGACTCGTATTCCGTTGAGTCAGTCTGCTTTTAAGAAAGAAGTACTCACAATAAAACACCTGGCTAGAGTGAATGGAGTCAATGTCGACGTCGACGTGATGGTTCGGAGGAAAGTTACGAGGAGCCTTCTTGATTCCACCACCTCCCTCCCCCGAGACACGATCCGTGATCGCCGTTTGCGTTGGATCAGTCTCCCTTTCCTGGGGAATTTCTCCCAGCAATTGGGTCGGGCCCTTCGCCCGTTTGGTTTCAGACCCGCGTTTTACAACCATACCACAGTTAAGAGGTTGTTTGTGAGACTGAAGGATCCCATACCGGTTGATGAGAGGAGTGGTGTTTATAAGATGGAATGTGAGGATTGTGGAGGCTTTTATATTGGTGAGACCAGCCGCCAGATGAAAGTTAGAGTAGCTGAGCACCTGAAGTCTTGGAAGAAGGGACGCTTAGGGGAGTCAGCTTTCGCTGATCATTTGATTAACAGTGGCCACAGCTTCCGCGAGGGATCCGAAAAGCTCCTCCATAAGGAGAATTCCTACCGTAAGCGTATCGCCCTCGAGAATATAGAGATAATGCGTCACCTCAACACTGACGGTATCACTATACTCAACTCGTACATTCCGGAAGATGGCTTGATCGAACAGGTTTATGATTCACACCGTGATTTCTCGTTCGGACGATCTTAATACCTCTTCCTTCTCATTCGTTCGTCAGTTGCTTTCATTTCAGGTCTGAAGATGGTTGTTTAACCGAAAGCGCTCCCTTCGATTTTATTTTCTGCGGTTTGCATTTGTTTACTCTCCCTTTAGAGTATTCGTTTTTTCGTTTATGATGGATAGCCGTAACCTTAAGGAACGGATTCGTTTAATAAATCTGTTTCCTCGGAAAATCTTACTTCTTCGCGCTTTAAAATGAGGAATGAGGTTGAAATTGTTATTTTACATTTGCAATACAGAAGAAAAAATCAAATAGGTTTGTACAACTGCCATCAGGTAGAACGTAGAACATCAATGGCTTCACACAACTCATTCTCACTTGCACAGTGCAAATAATGATTAACACTCATGGACACTTCTATGTGCTTGGCTTAGAAAACAGATTCTACAATCCCTAAATATAACTATAGGCATTATTACTTGAGATAATAAATCAAACTCCTTTAGATTACAATCTCTGGATAAAAATAATTTTACTCTCAAGGATCTCCGCAGATAATTGATGAAAAGTCTCCGGATAGAAGTATTATCCACGCACGGATCTGAGGATAATTAACAAGTAAAAACTCACAGGATAACACACTTCAAATAACAATTTTCTCCGGATAACTTCGTCTAAGTCCATTAAATTGTCCAAATATCCACTACAAAGGAAAACAGCATTGACAGCACAAAGGAAATCAACTCGATTCTCAAAAAATAGTATTCAACGTAAAATGTCATAATAATTATTATTATTTTGTAAGTACTACCTACGCACCTACGACATAAATAATTTTTGAAAGTAGTCGTCAACCATTTCCACAATGTTCCGGCATTGAGAAAATGAGAAACAGGCGGATTGAAAAAGCCAAAAAATAATTCGTCAGCCGTTTAGTGATAAGTAGTGATAGCTTCGCTTTAATAATAATAGATATTTTTTTTAAACAGGTACGCGGAAAGTCGTGATTGATAAGAAAACTGAACAGTAATGATTTCATTACTGTTCAGTTTTTTCATAACCTTTCAGTTCTTAAACATCGATCAATTAGGCTAATTAGTAAATGAGGTTCTTCCAACCTAATAAAAATGTTTGTTTAGAGTTGACTTTCCGAGTAGGTGTTTAAAAAAATATATTTTGTTATTATTATCTTTATTGTCATTATAGTGTAGGCAAATTAGACAGATTTTGGAGGAGAGAAATAGTGAAGGTGTGATTCCTGGAAATGGTCAGAAATGATAACAAAAACAACATACTAACTTCTCCGCATTTTCCCCTGGAGCTTTTTTTTCCTGTGGGGATTTGAATCTCTTCAAAATCAGTTTTTCGTAAATATCTCGCTTAATATGCATTTTAGAGAAAAAAGTCATCAGTCAAAAATTATTCCTCGTGAAATTTCCTATCGGACTACATATTTCATTTTCAAACTACACGTTATAGTTGGCCTACAAATTCATGGAGATTGAGCCTCCGCCATGCCAATCTGAGAATAACGCGCTCCTTGCCGAAAGCTGACGTTGTCGCACGGTGGTTATGCGCGAAGGTATGGTTAATATTTCGCTTGTACAATAAAACGTATACTAATTTTATTATGTAGTTTTAATTGATTGTCACAGGGAATTTGCCGCACAATATTATTCACAGAAAGGTGTAATCAACTGCCCCTCATACACGAAAATGAATGTTTCCATACCATGGACCAACATTTTGAAAATCGTTTCTTATGCACTCTTTATAATATGTGAGGCGATCTAAAAAATCATACCTAAACTCGCTTCAATTTTTTTTAAATGCATTTTTAAATAGAGGATAGTTTTCTCTGAGACATGATCTTTTGAAGTTATAACTTAAAAAAAAATAATTCGGAGAAAAATGGAAAAAAGTTAGGTATTGGAAGTTGTGACTGAAAAAAAATTAGGAGCGACTTTAGGTATGGTTCCTCAGATCGCCTCATTCATATGATATGTACAAAACTAAATGGGGGGGGAGGGGGCTTTTCGATTTTTGTGGTTGGAGTGGGTGAATTCATTTGTGCTGGGTTATACCATAAAGTTTTCCATTTGTGCTGGTCTTCTTCCCCCTTCAACCTTATGAGGGGGCTGTAAAGACCCAGGCCAGCATTTCCTTCTCCATTTACGGACTGAAAACAGGCTGAATTTCGTGTGCTACGTTTTTGCTGTATTATGCTCTCAAGTTTTTCCATTGTGGACACCTCTCTCTCCCCCTACAGTTCTTTGGGGAGGACCCAGAAGACAAGCAAAACCCAATTTCGATAATTTGCAGTTTTTAGTATGGAAATGCATGGAATCGTTAGTGCTATATTTGTTCTGACATCCTTGTCCCTCTAATTGTTGTTTTCTGAGGTAAGGATGTAAGCTCACGGTGTAAGATCGATTTCGACTCCGTGTTCAATGGGGCTAGGCAAACGTACTGAATTTCTTATTGTGACAGGTGATATAGGGAATGATACCAAGAAACTCGTTAACTGCTGTTTCCCCGTTTTGATCATTGAAAGACTCTAGTCAATCTCTCAGCGCAAACCGAGCTTCTTGGTTTCATCCTTATGACCGCCTGAAATGGCGGAGCAAGTTTACCTGGCCCAATCGACTATCAACGTGAAACCCTCATGCGACTATGCCAACTTTGACAAGGAGCGCGTTATTCTCAGATTTGCATGGCGGAGACTCATTCTTCTTGAATTTGTGAGAGCACACAACAATAACAAGCTTCTTGGTAACATTCCTTCCATTGCTTGGAACAATGGAGAATTTCCAAACGTTTGCCCGCTTCAATTATACGCGGGGTCGAAGTCAAACTTTCACCGCTAGTCCACAACAGAAGACCACATCCATTTCAACCATTGCTTGAAACGACCAGAATGGAAAAATCGAGAGCATAATACAGCGAAAACGTAGCACACAAAATTCAGCCTGTTTTCAGTCCGAAAATGGAGCAAAACATGCTGGCCTGGAATGCTCACAGCCTCCTCATAAGGTTGGGGGGGGGGGGGACAAGACCAGCAAAAACGGAAAACTCTGCGGCACAACCCAGCACAAATGGGTCCACCCATTCCAACCACAAAAATCGAAATGGGGAAAGAGCTCCTATATCTAAAGGCCTCCATTCAGTTTTTAACATATCACACATATTGTAAAGAGTGCATGAGAAACAATTTTCAAAATGTTTGTTTTATGTATGATTACACCTTTTTGAAAATAATATCGCACAGCAAACTCCCTGTGACTATTAATTAAAACTACATAACAAAATTAGTGGTTTCATGAGTTCCGGTTGCTAAGCTGTAAAGTGTAAACGTGTTTTCCGCGTTCAGCATGCGATAACTGTAAACCTTCATAGCAAGTGAAACAGGGGCAGGTATCAAAGTGCAATAAGAGATAACGATAAACTTCCAACATCACAACCACCACGATGAGCGACAAAGCATTGAAAAAAATGATCATCGCCATGAAAGAAGAACTGAAGAAAGCGATAGAAAAATCAAAATTGGAATTGAAAAGCAAAATAGGAAATATCCACGAAAGAATCGACCAATTAGAAACACAGACCCACTAATTGAAAGAAGATATAAAAGGAGTAAAAAACGAAGAGCGAGAAGCAAAGGAAGAAACGCGACAAAACTCCGACAAAACTCCGGCTATAGTAGAATCAATAATATAATAATCGTTGGGATCAAGGAAGAAGATGAAACGGAGGATGATTCGATAGAAAAGGCCGTTCAAGAACTAGAAAAGACGCTCGGAGTCAAGATAGAAGAGTGGCACATAAACGATTGCCACAGATTGTACAGTAAAAATAAAGATGAGACGACAACGGCAACGATTGTTAGACTAAACAATCGCCGCAAACGCTCAAAACTTATCCGCAAATCAAATGAAAACAGAATCGAAGGTTAGTATATTCATCAACCCACATTTGTCAAAAAGAACTGCCGAAATTCACAAAGAAGCACTCACAAAGAAGCACTCACAAAGAAGCACCTAAAGGAATGGCAAATGGAAGTTTGCATGGGTCAATGCAAAACAGCAGGTATTCGTTCGGAAGAAGGAAGACACACCAATCTTCAAGGTAACAACCAAATAACAATTAACCGAAGCAACAACTAACCAAAATCTAGAAGAACTATTTGCAAACAAGGAGAAAATACAAACGAGAGCGAAAACTAGGAAAGCAATGAACAACGCAAGAGGAAACAAAGCCTTGATGAGCAGTGCCGCAGTGCGAACAAGCAACAGAAACCACACAATAAAGATAGATACAAGTAATGTCAACCGAACTCAACCTTGTCCCCAGTAATGTATGGTCAACAAGGGTATGTACGACCAATCTCCTCACGCCACTCAAATAAGAATATAAAATTTAATATAGGATTAAGTTTAAATCTAAATTCAATTACAAATGAAAATACTAAAAATACAAACAAGAATAATAAGAATGCAAACAAAAACATAGGCACAAATAGTACAAGCATAAACCAGAAAGCAGGCAAAAACATCGTCAGAAACTCGAAAAAAGTGAGTACAAAAGAGAAAGAAGGAGACAAAAGAAAGAAAGATAATATAACAATAAGAAGTATGAATGTCAGAACACTCCTAACCAACGAAGCACTCTTGGAGCTTGAAAAAGAAATCAAAAACTCCAATATAGACATAATAGGCTTATCCAAAACAAGAAGAAGAGGTGAGAAGATGCAGGAGACAAAAAGCGGCAACATACTCTGTCACATAGGCAACAACAAAAGCACAGAAGGGGTAGGATTTCTCATTAAAAAGCAATAGAAGAAATATTATTAATTAAAAATTTCATTTTTCATGAGAAGTGTAGGTAGTGAGATTCAAACCTGATACCTCAGAATTAGTAGTCCTTCTGCTTGACCACTACACCACTATATGTACATAATGAGGTAGCGAAAATTCATGTACCTATAGTCAGTCATCTCCTCGAGAAATGAGTAGTCAACGTTCATACGTACAGCAGGACATATACATGTAGGTAATACATAGTAATTATAGAGTGACGGATTCGTCGCTTGGTAAGAATAATGTGTATGAGAGAGAATAAAAAACATGTACGGGAAAAACCGTGCACAATTCTAACTGGTTCAAGATTTCTGTAAATGCGTGCCCGAAACTCAATAAAATTTGTCTCTTGAAATTGTGGTCGAAAATGGCGATCGCGTTTTTTTCTCTCAGGATAGATATTTGTAAGAAGTGCAGAAACGTTCAGGCTCACTAATCTCAGTATAATTGAGACCTGTACTTATAATCAATTTAGGAGGTACTTCTAATCCGAATTTTTCTAACTCTTCTCTAAAATTATTAATTTTTACAACTAATAGATTTTCATCATGTTTAAACTCTGAATATTTTTTGAGAAATTCCTCAAGATTATTATCATTTTTAAATGATTAAAGTTCCTCAAGCAACTTATTATTTCTTTTTATATGTAATATTACATCAAGATTTTTCTTTTCCAATTTATCTTCTTGTTCATTTTTATTGGAAATGGATGTATGATATAGCATATTTGCTAGAAAAATTTATAAAGGTTTTCAACTCTTTATTTCTAAAAAAAATTATATAGAAAAAATTTGTTTTAAAAATTATATCTTGAATTCATTTCAAATGTTACTTCATTGTGTATTCAAAAATTTAAAAGGTAGGTATTATGAAACTATTTGTTTAGTTCTCATTTTAATATCTATATATTTATTCACCATTATCAGCTTCAATTTTTGAGTTGGTATTTGGCTCATCTGTATCAAATTCATTTCCAGATTCATACCCATAATCACGTTCATAATAATCTAGAGTATAGCTTCAAAATTTCTCCTGGCTGGTCTTGCAATTTTTTCACATATACTATCATAAGAATACCCTTGAATGTTTTCCATTTTTTAATCTTTAAATAGAAACTTATTAGGTAGGTACTTATATTTTTTATATTTTATTTTCAATAATTTAGTAACCATATGGTATAGTATCATAATTAGGCAAGATTACTCTCTTATTGTACTCAAACTTGAACTTTTTGGTCTCCACTTTATTTACTAAATTTTTAGTTTTTGTGTCTCTATTTATTCTATTATATGTCAAGTCTATAGAAGTCCGCTCAAGTTCATTCATATTTTCTTTAATTAGTTTTATTATTGTATTACTATATTCAATTTTTCTAAATTTTGATGGTTTAATATAAAACCTTTTATTTTAGTTATACTTTTGCCTAAATTAGTTTCATAATAATAACTTTTAGGACCTATTGAAGCCCACAACTTAATATATTTATCTTTTCTAAGCTCATCTGTCCACTCTCCAAGCATATCACCTATTTTAACAGTATTTTTTCCATCATCAAAATAAACTATAGAATCTGTATCACAATAAATCACAGCCTCACCTAATTCATCTAATTTTTCATACAATCTTAATCTAGCATTTGCTGTTGTGAATAAAGCTATATAAATATTAGTACTAGTATTATTTTGAACATGGTAATCCTTAAATTTATAACTCATCTGCACAGTCTCTTCTGTTAGATAATTTACATTGGGATGCATTTATTGCCATAAGATCAAAAGTATGTATGCACAAGAAAAAAAAAATGGAATTACGAAGAAAATTAATAATTCACAAGAATTTAAAAATGTAGCGAGAACAATAAACATTCAACAAGATGTTTTCGAAAATAAAAAGAAAAAAATAAATTGACAACTTAATCGTATGTTTTCACAAGAAATAAAATTTTCCAAGTCCAATTTACCGGACGGCGCCTTCTGTACTAATAATGCTCGTTTCGCTTTTGTAGGCCGCCCGCGCTTCCTCTTCTGGCCCAAGGGTACATTTTTCGCTTCGGGGGAGGGGGGGCGGTAACGGCGTGCAAGCGAATGAGCATACCTAAGGTATGTTTACATTGAAGTGTTTTCAAAAAAACGGGGCACGTACATGTCGAATCCTCCAACTTTTCATCGTGAATTACTACGTGATAGATACCAAAACACTGTTCTTTAAATTCATCAAATGAACGCCACTTGCCTTCCCTGTTTAAGTGAGCACGTAGCACCTGCTGAGTTAGAGGAGTGCAAAGTGTGGAGGATGGGACGAAGAAGGTTGTACAATTTTCGGTATTTTCATGCGGTCTCTGTAGAACGTTCTTATTTTGAGAAGCCCATTGGTATGCTAGGGTCCAAGTTTTGAGGGATATTGTTGGAATTTTCGTAAAGTGCACACAATTGACACTATTTGGATCTCGTTGTGCTGACCATGTGTGTACCAGTTCTGCAGCACTGTTCATGAATTGACCTACCGGTAATCGTTCTCTTAATGTGTGTGCCCTTTTTATCCAAGCATTTGTGCCTTCGAGGCCGTTATTTGTTGATGGAAACTGCGCAGCCGCTCCTTCGTACCACATTGAGTATTTATCTAGCCACTGCGTCTTGAAATATTTAAAATTCTCAACATTCAATGTATGGAAAGTATAAGTAGGTAAATCAATTCTGCAGTGAATTATCGTACGTAGGCCTATATGAACTGATACCTATCCTATAGTATCACGTAATGCACTGGTCTTCTCATGTTCAGTCCTACCTTGTACCTACATGTAGCAACCAGGATAAACGGCTAACCGCACTTTCGTTATCTGTTATGAATAACTGAAAGAGAATTATCCATATTAATATGTTGAACGATGATGTTCGTTTTGTTCCAAGCCCACAGTATACAAAGATGAGTACCTAATCATGAAATGCTGCGTACGAGCTCTCAGGAAGTTTGTTCATAGTTTGTTCATGTTAAGCATGCAATACAATGAAATGACGTCACCTTATCTTAAGAATGAGACACAATAGGCCTAGATGATAAATCCGAAAAACTCCCTATTACTCATAAGGGAAGTGACTTGGTAAACACATGAAAAGAGAAAAATCAATCCTTCACCAGACTCCGAAGCGAGCACACCTTACTAAAAGCGGTTTTTCACCGACACACCTTATCTTTAAAAAAAGATATTTAACATTGGGGGCCCGATCGGGATTTACCTGAATAAGGACATGTTAATGCATTAATCCTTATTTTTCTTTCTTCTTTCTTCACGATAATTCTTTCAAGTTAATGCACGGACCTACCTAGTAGCCTAGTTCGTTGCAAGTGTTCTCGCTACGGTACATTATATTTCGTTTCTAATTCGATTCGTGCGTTTCTTACTCGCATTTAGTTTTCGTTGAAATTTAATTTTTCACAATCATCATGAATCCAGAAGAAGAAGCTGAGCTTCAAAATATTCTCGATTTTGATTTCAATGATGATATAATTATTAGACACTGTGTCAAATTACACACAGTCACGTGATACATCTAATTCCGAAAACAACGAAGAGTTCTCTGTACCGGTACAAAATGAAGACGCTATGTTACAAGTCGAAACGGAACAGCCTTCCGCAAATAATACACTCTCTAATAACAACGAATACCGGTAAACATATCCACGTTTATCAACTTTGTTGAACTAAAATTAAATTATTTCGAAGTGGACTTCACGAAAGAAAAAGTCCATACGAAGCCTTAGACGAACTTAATGAGTTGAGTGATCTGACTAAAAAACTCGACAATTTTGTAGAAATTAACCCAAATCATTCTCTATAATGATCCGCGTTTGAGTTTCGCCCGTCGAGCTCGAAACATTAAAGCAGTACTTCTTCCGTTCGCTAATCCTAAGCGAACGCGATATGACGAAGATAGTGCTTGTACGCCTACTTCCTCAAGACAATTAAAGGTTACCCCGCCTCGAAGTGCCAACTTTTGACGGTACTATCGCGAAGTAGGCGAGATTCAAAAAAGAGTTTCTTGAATTTATTAATCACGACGAAATTCGTAATAGCAAAAAGGAAAAACGAAGATATCTTTTCGCAGCGCTTGAGAAGGGAGATTCGATTGCCCTAATAGAAAACTTACGAAATGCATCTTTCCAAACTAATTGGGATATTGTAGTCAATACCTACGATGATCCTCTCCGGAAATCTAACTACCACTACGATAATTTATTCAATGAAGGGAAATCCGCTGTAAGAATAATGTCCCTCAGAAAACATCTTATACATTTTCGTCAAAATTCAGCTGGCTTACTTGCGGCTTGCAATGAGGTTGAATTGAATCCTTTTGAACAAATCATAATCAATGCTTTTCTCACGGGTTGCAAACCCTTCATGAAACTCTCTTGGGAGAGGCATTTAATTGAGAAATGTCTTAAAAGTTCAATGGAGAATTTTTATCGATTTATTGAGTCACTATGTATATCATTATTATTATTATTATTATTATGTATATCGAATGAATGAGCATAATTTTCTTCTCATTCCAATGAAATGAAAGAGAAACAGATCGCCACAAGACGTAAAGGAATCGTAGCGTTGACTAGTAAAAAAGAAGAAGTCAATAAAACCAAATCCAAAGTGCCAAATCAGAATACATCTAAAGTCAAAAAAAAAAAAATTCTGTCGAAAGTGTCGATCTACGTCACATTATTCAAGTTGTTGTCCAGAGTTCCTGGAGTCCAATATTCAAAAACGAATTGACTTCATAAATGAGAAAGCATTGTGTCCAGTAGGTATGTTTTCGGCGATCGTTCGAGTGCAGTGCAGCTGCCAACCACGGTACTACCAACAATTCAGAACGATGTAAGATGACCAGACTAGTATGCTGAACTTGCAATTTACAACATAACATCTTACTACATGCAGATAACGAAAATTATTTTTCCAATAAAATTATTCATGAAGTATATAAAGACCGTGATGTAATTCCACAAAATTCACGATTTTTTGACAAAGAATGGTTCTCTTCCCAACTGAACGAAAAAATATTAGGTTACTCCCTTGTAGCACACAATCAAGAATCTTTACTATCTACAGTTACGGTTTACATCAATACTATAAAAAATGATTCAACAGAATTAAATACCTAGGGCTATCGTAGACAATTGTAGCCATTTCAATTTTATTTCCGAAGAAATTACTAATAAGTTGAAACTATACTTTTGCAGTAAACGCAAATATAGGCTGCATAAGCCAAATCCTATCCAACCATATGGATCAAGCTGTACAAGTCAAAATTTGCTCACGAATTTCTTCCTATAATAAAACCATAATTTGTATTATGGTTCCAAGTATTATCAGTACCAATTTACCATTAGAAACATTCGAAATAAATTCATGCAAAATTCCGAAAAACCTCCAATTTGCCGACCCGAATTCCAACATCTCCGATAAGATTAATATGTCGTTAGAATCAGAAGTCTTCTGGGACATTTTAGGAAGTAAACGCCCTAAAATTGGAATCAGGTTTTCCTGTTCTTTATTATTCTAAGTTCGGTTGGTTAGTTGGGGGAGGAAACGAATTAATGCCCAAGGGTCTAGTGCATTAACTTCAATCGATGCAAAAGATTCCCCATTCGAAACATTTGAAAAATTTTTGTCAATTGAAGATTTAACAAAATTAAGTATGCCCTTGACTGCAGACGAACCAGAATACGAACGGTTATTTACTCAAACAATTTTTCGTAGGTAACATAGAGGGTAGTCGTCTCGTTGGCCTTCAAAAGAGACGTCAGATTACTAGGAAACTCTCGATCGCAAGCGCTCAATAAATTCTTTCAATTAGAGAAATATTTCTCGAACAACAGTTCTTGTAAAACGCATTGTGGTGAAGTGATAAACGAATACACAAAAAAAGGGTATATTCGTGAAGCGAGAGAACATGATACAGGTTATTACATGCCTCATCATGCTGCCTTAAAAGATGAATCAACGTCTACAAAATTGAGAGTCGTTTTAAACGCGAGTATGAAGACTACGTCTGGGTATACTTCTTGAACGATTTATTACACAAAGGTCCAGTCGTGAAACCAGACCTCTTGTCTCATTTAATCTCCTTTTCGTACACATAAATGCGTTTTTTCAGCTGATATACATAAGATGTATCTAAAATTTGTTTCTAACCCTATCAATACTCGCTACCAACGCATATTTTGGCGTGAGTCGCCATCTAATGAATTGAAAGTGTATGAATTTGTACGATTAATTTTCGGTTTGAGACCCGCCGCTTACCTAACGACTCGTCTCAAATAGTTAGCCTGCACCGCTAGTAATAAATACGACAAAATCAGAACAATTCTTCAAACCGATTTTTATGTTGACGACCTTTTCACAGGTTGTGACGAGTTAAGTGATTGCGTCGAAATAAGAAATCAATTGGTAGATTTACTAGCCTGAGCAGGTTTAGAATTAAAGAAATGGTGCGCTAACAACACAAAACTTTTAGAAGGGATTGACCCTAAATACATAGAGAAAGAATTCCCGTTTTGGTTTAGTGATGACGAGAGAGAAGTAGTAAAAACTCTCAGTATACTATGGATAGGTACCTAAAGGAGACGTATATAAATTCAGAATCTATAATAACAATGAATCACCTGTTAAGCGTCGAGTTTTAAGCGAGATAGCACGCTTTTACGATCCAGCTGTAGGTCTAGCAACACCTATAACGGTAACTGCAAAATGCTTCATGCAAGAAATATGGCGCCTCACCTCAAGTGAGACTGGTCCAATAATTATTAATAAACAAAACAAAAAAATAAAACACAAACTAATAGACTGAGATGAAGAGCTTCCCCAAGATTTCTTAGATCGATGGGATAAATTTACAAAAGAACTAAGTAATGCCAGTCTCATAGAAATAAGTACCTAGATATATCGCCCCATCTGAACGTGTAGTCTATGTAGAATTACATGGGCTTAGTGACGCGTCAACTATCGCGTATGGAGCTGTTATATATTCTAGGATTATAGACTCTTAAGTAGAAGCCAAGATTGCTTTCCTAACATCAAAATCTAAGGTAGCTCCTCTGAAACAACTAACAATACCAAAATTAGAATTATGCGCTGCTTCTCTCTTAGTAGAATTAAAAAATAAAGTTCTGAATATAATTTTGAAAAAATTCTCAATCAATTTTATACGTCTCTGGTCGGATAGCAAAACTACCCTCTCGTGGATCGGTTGTGCATCAACCAGATGGAACGTATTTGTAGCGAATAGGGTAAGCCAAATACAAACGCTAACCAAAAACCCTAAATGGGATTATGTCGAATCCGCTGACAATCCAGCCGATTTTCTGTCAAAGGGTGCCTCACCCCAACGTTTAATCGAATCCAATTGGTTCACTGGCCCAGAATGGCTTTCTAAATCCAATGAACCATGGGGCAAAAAAAATAATGTACAAGCCAAATTGGAGAGAAAATAGCGAACGAATAAAGGAAAAGACTAAATTTGTCTTAGCATCATTTCCCTCTCTTCTGACATTTTTAACTTAGTTGGACTACCTGACACTGGAAAATATTCATTTGAAACAATTTTGAAACAAGGTTTGTCCAAATTAACTTGTTTAACGGCATGGTTATTACGCGTTCGATTCAATCTCCAGCCTTACTTTCCCAGAGCATCTGGTACCCTAAAATTTTTTGAAATTCATCTCGCAACGATTACACTTATTAAACTTTCGCAAAAAGAATATTTTAGTGAAGAATTTAAATGCCTATCTTCAGAGCGCGCAATCTCAAAGGCAAGTCCACTAGCAAGTCTAAACGTATTCTTAGACAATAACGTCATCATTAGAGTTGGAGGTAGACTCAGAAATACCAATTTATCTTTTGAACAAATGCATCCTATCTTGATTTCCAATAAACATAAAATAGCAACCTTGATAGTTGCACATTTCCATATCTTGAATTTTCACGCAGGACCTAGACTCTTGATGTCCACAATACGTCGTCAATATTAGGTTCTTAAGTTGAAAACCGCCGTGATATCATACATTTATAAGTGCCACACATGCACTAGAAATAGGACGAAAATACAAAATCAAATAATGGCGGATCTACCGGCCGCTAGAGTACGAGGTTGTAAAGCTTTTCAGAATACTGGCCTCGACTATGCGGGACCTTACAAAATCATTGGTAAAGGAAGACGGCATAAAGTTTTCCTTAAAGCCCACATAGCATTGTTCGTTTGTTTCGCCACCAAGGCTATTCATCTCGAACTCGTGTCTGATTTAACAATGGAAACCTTCATTGCTGCTCTTAATAGATTTATTAGTCGTTGAGTTGTACCATCAAATTTGCACTCCGATAATGGTTCTACTTTCCATGGAGCCGACAGTAAAATCACGCAGTTATATTCATAAGATTCCATCCAAAATTTCACTCTAATAAAAAAAATACATTGGCTCTTCATAGCTCCCAGCGGACCGCATCTAGGAGGTCTATGGGAAGGTGGGGTGAAATCTGTAAAACGTCACCTAAATGGGGTCCTTTTTGACAAAACCTTTAATTTCGAAGAATATATCACAATATTGACACAAATAGAAGCTTGTTTGAACTCTCGACCATTAACGGAGGAATCAAACGACCCAAATGACTTTAACGCCCTCACACCGGGCCACATTCTCTTTGAAGGGCCAATAACCGCCCTCCCGATTGAAAATTTGCTACAAGCCCCAGAAAATAGACTCAATAGACGGATATTAGTATCAAAAATAACACAGTCCCTTTGGGTACAGATGGTCTAATGAATATTTAAACACGTTACAACAGCGAACTAAATGGCGTTTCGCCAAAGCTGATGTCAAACTTAACGACATAGTTATTATTAAAGAGGACAATTTGCCTCTAACATGTTGGAAACTAGCTCGTATTGTGGTATTACATCCCGGTCAAGACGGACACGTTCGAGCTGTTACAGTAAAAACAGAAAGTGGACAGTTTAAACGTCCCTGCTGCAAACTCGTTTTGCTACCCTTAGAATAATTTTTTATTTTCTTTCTTACTATTTTCTTTACAGAAGAACCAACCATATAAATTTCAAAAGTAACAATTATTCAAAATCGATTCAAGAAGTAATGAATGCTTATTCAAGAAGTAAATCATTCAACATTTATCAAAGAAGTGAAATTATTTGAAGTAACTGAGAAGTAACAATTATTTTTCAAATGTAACAAATTGCAAATTAATTTTGTAAAAAAAAAAGAGAAATACCTAAATACCTAAGCACATTTTCTTTGTAATTGCTTAGCGCCTAAATTAAAGAAGATAAATTTGCGTAAATTTTGTGAGTGTCAATGACTAAAACAAAGTAAAGGGCCCTACACCATCATATGGTTTTACCAAGTAGGCATTTACTTGGTTACACATACAACTTTATAAAATGCATACAGTAAGCATTTGACCTCATCAACGCCGATGAGAGATCTTTAGTCATTCAGTATCACACACTCATAACATATTACTTGTTTAAAAAAAAAAAAAAATGTAATAATTGAATATTTTGAGGCCCAGCCTCAAAGGGGGGAGTATGTTAAGCATGCAATACAATTATGAAATGACGTCACCTTATCTTAAGAATGAGACACAATAGATGATAAATCCGAAAAACTCCCTATTACTCATAAGGGAAGTGACTTGGTAAACACAGAGAAAAATCAATCCTTCACCAGACTCCGAAGCGAGCCCACCTTACTAAAAGCGGTTTTTCACCGACACACCTTATCTTAAAGAAAAGATATTTAACAGTTCATACACTTTATAATCTTGTGAAGAAGGGATCTTGTTATTTCATTTAAAAAAATATGTTTCCTTGTATTATTTTCTTGGGCATATCCGTTCTTGTGCGATATATTTTCGATCTTGTGCGATTATATATTTCCCATTTACATTTATATCTGTTAATCTATCATCTAGTAATACTTCATAAGACCTTTGTACACTAATCACATACTCTGTTTGACTCATATTTTTTCTCTGACCAAATTTTCCCCACAAACCATTTAAGCATATCTTTGCAATAGCTCTTCTACCAGGATTTACTTCAAGTTTTTCAGGATCCAAATCAATACCTAATTTCTCCTTAGTTATATCCTGTATAATTCTTCACTCAAATTATAATTATGAGGACTAGATTTTAATTTAATTTTCATGAAGTTTTTTATATATCCTTTGAATAAACTTCTACTTTTCTCTTTCAAATGCCAGACTTCATAAATTTCTTGAATCTTATATCCTTTTTAAATTGCTTTATCAACTTCAATTGTTGACCATGTTCCTTTGAGCAATTGCACAATGCGCGCAGTCTGCAGCTATTCCACCAA
Source organism: Aspidiotus rigidus (assembly GCA_035079385.1). Classification (NCBI taxonomy): domain Eukaryota; kingdom Metazoa; phylum Arthropoda; class Insecta; order Hemiptera; family Diaspididae; genus Aspidiotus; species Aspidiotus rigidus. Next base: position 7,341,927 of record JAVHKY010000052.1, read on the forward strand.
ATGTGTGCAGTCATCAACCACTTTCCTGACAGCACACAGTCGGCATTGTGATTGCTAAATGCGCAAAATAGTGATGAGTGTGCGAAATTGGCAATACTTGAATGCAGATTGCGCGCATTCAGCAGATCATCATTTTCAGTAGTACCCTGAATTTGTGCAATTAACAAGTGCGCGCAGTTGCTAAAAGAAATTCTGCCGAATTCATGCATACAAAAATATATTGGACATACGTGTAGGCCAAAAATTGAAAGATTGATTAATTTTGAAAAAAATATAGCAAATTACGCTAAAAATGTGATGCGCTCTGCGATATTGGGTATTAAGTCGGAACAGAAAAACATTTTAAGACCATTTCCAAGTCGACTCACTTTTCCGACTTAATACCCAATATCGCAGAGCGCATCACAAATATTCAATTAATTAAAAAGGTTTTAAGTTGTCGACATGTTATTGTCGCACGTGCGGCCGGCGTGGCAAGCAGAATTGCATTGGAGCCCAGACTTGACGCACGCACATTGCTTTGTGAGACACTTTTGCCGGCAGTTCCAGCGACAATAACCCCGTCCAGTTCTAACAAAATCGAGTCGGACCAATTCTCGAATCCTAAATTTGGTTGGGACATCGCTCACTGCTAAGGAAGTACACTTTGTCGCGTCCAGAGCATTTTGTTCAAGGCGACGATCAACGCGACGCGTCCATGTTTTGTTCTTACCATGAATTTACCATGTTCTTCCATTACAACTATGAGATTTTGAGCGTCGCCACGACCATGATCAAACTCAGGAATACATAAGAGAGCATTGTCTCCCTCTTTCTGAGGGGGAAGTAAACCTTTCCCTTGTTCCTTCAAATTTTTAGTAGGTCAGATTTGTAGACTGTATTAATCAATCATTCATCACCTTAGAGAAATATACTCGCAAAGAGTAACGAAAACAAATACTAGAACCGCAGTAATATGCTATTATTGCGGTTCTAGTATTTGTTTTCGTTACTCTTTGCGAGTATATTTCTCTATGATGGATGACCGTAAAATTAAAAAACGCATTGATTCCATTCATCACCTGTTGATATATGTATCTCCAATAAACTTGTCCTTATCTTTGCGTGACGTTTGAAACGATTGACAAAATCATAGTTTCAAAAATATTACCGAGTCAATGTCAAAAGCAGGTGTATATGTTACGCCGGATCCGTGAATTGCCGATTTCATAAAATCGGCAACAAATTTTGCCAAATTCATGAAATCGGTAACCGCTTGCTTAATTTATGAAATCGGCAGAATTTGTTGCCGATTTTATGAAATCGGCAACAAGTTCTGGACGCACAACAACACTTCGCGCACATTTCTTTTTAGATTTTTCCGCACACCTTTCACACTTCCGAATCACGTCTTTGACAGCTGCCATTGTTACATTCGCGTAGTCCTCTTGCAGTTTTTTATGTGTTTTGGTTTCACCCTTGTGACCACAAGCAACGTGAGCTTCTGGAATAATACCTTCCATGTATACCGTAGGAAGAAGTAAACCACCTCCCTTCCGTTTAACTCTTTCCGTGTCGCCAAAACTTGCCAACTCGATTGTCCTTCGTACGAAATAATGGCGAGAATTTTTTTCAACGTCAAGATTTTTTAAAATACGAATAGCTTCCGCCTCCTTTTCCATGGTCCACCGCTCACGATCCATAATTTAATCCAATATCAAATATTGAAGTCAAGTACAACAAACAATATAAACGGACTGAAGAAGAAAAGAACTGAAGTAATACTATGGTTACAAGTTATCGAGAATGCACGACATGTAATGCAGGGAGAAACATTGATATTATGATTACATCAAGGGTGAGTGTCGCTCCTGTGACGGATGCGTAACGGTGCCTGTACAGCAGCGAACGTGTTCCAAGAAGAATTCAAACGTATTACTTTCATGATTTCATTTTACGCGCATGAACTTGTTTAATTCTTCCCTCATAATTGCGATGATTCAAGAAAAAAAAAGTTCGAAGAGAAAGGAATATTATACGTAGACTTACATTCAATTACAATATTTCAGTTGCTGATTTTATAAAATCGGCAACTGTCTGCCAATTTTTTAAAACCAGCAGAATTTTTTGCCGATTTTATAAAATCAGCAAAATTAGCGTTTACATTGCCGATTTTATAAATTCGGCATAATTTCTGCCGATTTTGTAAACTCGGCAATTTCACGGATTCGGCGTAACATATACAAACGCGCGCATTCCGCAAAAAAATATTGCCGAATTAGAGTCAAAAAATACATTCTCATCATTTATTGCGCGCAGTCGGCAGAAAATTTTTGGGATGCGTGCTGTCAGCAAAGTGGTTGATGACTGCGCGCATTTGGTGAAATTGCTGCAGACTGCGCGCATTGTGCGATTGCTTGAACTCGACGTAACATATATTTAGATCTATAGATAGCCATACAGACACTTGCAATAGTCAAATATTGAAAAGGATCTATATTAGCTATTTCTAGAAATTCTTCTCTAAATTTCAAACATCCCTTCCTTAAAAATAATATCTACATCTGACCTACAATATTCTATAATTTCTTTCTTCATATCAAAAATATAATTTTCTTGAACTCTCTCCAAGTACCATTCTAAGAATTTCTCCCTAGCCTCGGGTTTCATCTGATTATAACAATAATACTCTTTATTAGGGATTGGACCAACATAATTGTCATTTTCCTTGGTATTAAATAAATGTGGAAAATATCCCTTTTTTAATTCAGTTAATCCAAATGTTTTTGGAAAATTACTTAGAGGTTCATCAATGAAATTACGACTGTCAATAATTTTCAAACTCATACTAGGTATTTCCAATAGCATAAGTTTTGTTCCATTATAAATTGTATAAGGTTTGAGAGTATTTTCACCACAATATTTTAAAATAAACTGAGCATCATAACCTTCTGCATAATGTGCTATACACGTGTACTCTTTATGCTCTTTTGATATCAACCATTTACAAAATTCATCATTTGTTTCAAATTTATATTCATTACCTTTGAAATCATGAGCAATTACTGATTGGGTATATGAGTCCCTGTTTCCTGTTGAGCCTCATAATCAAAGAATAAGTATTTTTCAGAATAAGTACAACTAGGTATTTTTTCTCTTTTTCCTCCCCAAAAATCTCATTTGCAAAAGGAAATGGATTTAGCCTATTTAGTAATTCTTATTTTTTCAGTTTACTAAAATCTCTTATTTTCTCTTCTATGGCTTTTGCTCTTAATTCATTCAGATTATAGTCTTTTATAGGTTTAACAAACTGTTCAAGATTACCTTTACATAGACAAACTTCTCTCTTACATTCACCACCATTTTGTCTTGCATATAACATTTATTAGTCTTTGTTTCAACTACTTTCCAACAATTTCTACATTGTTCAAAACCACATTTATGCTAGTATTCAGTAGTACAATATCTCAGGGTGGTATTATAGCCTATTTTATCTGCAAATATCTTATCTCTAAAACAAAGTTTATTACACCCTAAACACTTGAATACAGTATTACAAACAGTTTCAAGACCATCATAACTATTTTTGTGATTCTCAAGACACTCTTGATTAAAACAATACCTATTACAATCTTTGCAGAAATTTTTTCTTTGTTGTCAATTCATGCTCTTCCTGAAAACAATCTATATTTTCTCACTGTTTCTATAGACCTATGTTTATCTTTATGTTCATATAGTTTATTGCATTTATAACAATAATAACTTGATCCAAGAAAGCCAGCCATTTTAGAAATCACATCATAATGATTTCCATTTTTATACAAATTTCAGGTTCTTTGTATATGATAGCATTTAAATTTTCTGCACAAACTACATTTATTTGTATATTAATTAGTTTCTCCAAATTTTTCATGTCATCCAATGTGAAGCCTTCCTGATTATAATAACCAAGTTGATTACATGATTGAGTAGTAAGCTCTATTTGTACTTTTCTCCCTTCTCTAATATATCATATTTCAAGTTTTGAGAACTCCTTCTTAAATATAGTTAAAATAGAAGAATTTTCTGTTGGATAAGTTAGAGCTACAACCACAGCTCTAGGGCAGCATAAATCATCTTTATTCATTATTTGTCTTATAGAAGTTTTAGTTTGTTTGGCCTGTGCTAAATTTAAAATTTTAGTATTATGACCTCTCTGTGGCATAGCTATTACATTTATATTGAAAGTGGAAGTTGTTAGATCAAGTTCTTCATTTGAAGTCAAGATTTGTGAAATTCTTTCTAACAAGAATTGTACCAACTCTCTAGATGAATTAACTCTCATATATCCTGTTGATATAGGGTAACGAATTATACCAGGATTTCTTACAATAATATTAATTTTATCTGCTCTTCTAAAGTTGGTACATACGCTTTTTAATTTCTTTAAACATTTCTTCAAGAGCTCTTGTTATTAAATCTGTTTGCTCATCCTTTGAGGGATCTTCTATCAACTTACTATTTTTAATAGAAATTGTGTAGTTAGATGAATAGGCTTTATACTTGTTAACAAACTTAGATTCAATTTCTTTGATTTCAATAAGCTCAATTATATTTTGGGGTTTTTCTGATTCAGGCTCATAAAATGAATCCTCAAATGGAAATATGTCATTTAAATTTGTAGAACTGTCCTTTTTTAATACATTGATTAGATCCACTTCCTTCATTTTATAGTATCCTTTTATTTTTTTCTCCTTCGCAATCTTTCTGAGGTCTGTCATTGTTGGGGGTTTAGTTGGGGGCTCAAGATTCAATGTTCTAAATAAATCAGCTTTCCTCATTTTACTGTAGCCTTTTACATTTTTACCTTTTGCTAGGATTCCCAATTCTTTTACAGTCACTGTTGTAGTATTAATTTTTTCTTAATGAAATTTTCCTTTTCTATTTATTAAGAAAAATTTCTAAAGAAAAATTATTTTCCAATCTATTTTGTTATTTCCAACATATCCTCTGAGTGAAACTAAAGAAATAGTTCTTCCACATTCACAAACAGTTTTCACTTATTTACTTTTATAATTTCTTTGAACTACTGCCTTATGATCATTTTTATTCTTATCATAATAGTCTTTCATTAATTTACTCTTACATTCTTTGCACCAATCTTGACTATTACTAAAATTCTTTTGATCCTTTACAGACTTACACCCTGAACAATATTTTTCATTATGAGCTAAATCTATTGATATTTTATTTTTAACATTCGCACATTCCTTACACATTGTAGGTCCGGTATTTTCAATTGATCTAAGGATTTTAGATTGTTGATCAAATTCTTTACCTTTTTACACTTAGAGCAATATCTCTCATTTTGTGCTAACTTGATAATCATAGATTGGTGTTCCATCTTCCTTAAAATATTTTTAATTATTTATGTAGGAAACTTTTTAAAAAGAAATTTATTTACACAATGATGTAAGAAGAACCTTCCTAAAATAGACATAAAAAAACAACCTAAAAGTAGACATAAAAACCAACATGAAACCTTCTAAGATATAAAAACCTTCTTCTATAGATTTAGTTTTGTTGTATGATAGTTGCGACATTATTTATACTGGGGATATTCACAGTAGTTATTTTCTTGATATTATTAAATCTAGGGTCCTTTTTTGGGGTTAGATTTCATTTGTTTCAATTCATCACGGGATAATTCTTTAGTTCCTACTTCTGAAAATATAGGTTTAAAATCATCATGAAATTTAATATTTGTCAATGTTTTCTTCATATACTTTGATAATTTCTTATCTTTAGAATCTACCATAATAGTTGAGGAAACATTATTTAGTTCTTCAATTCTAGAATTATCATTATGCTTTTCAGCTTGAGATTTTATAATTTTCTTATATTTCTCCTCCCTCTCAAGTAGATTTTCTATTAATTCCTGATTCTTAAAATTAGCATATTTATAAATATCTGATGTCATACTTGTTTGTTGGAGAGCTATGAAAAACGCTTCATAACAGTCTTCATATTATTATTTACAATTTTTAATCCATCAATAGCTTGAATTATTCTCTCTAAATTACTTTCCTCATTTTTAATTAATTCTTCCAATTCCTTATTTTTTGAAATTATTCTATCTAGACCTTCTAGCTCAACTTTGGAGGGCATGCATCTTTTTATTTGACTTTCCATTTATTAGAATAAAATTTAATATTTTTTGTATTGTATGGTAAGGTAGTAAGGTAAAGTGAAGTAATAAGGAAAGCTAAAGTAAAGTAATATGGTATTGAAATAAGGTGATATTGTATGGAAGTACAGTATTGTATTGTAGAAAAATGAAAAAATTATATAAATAAATGACTCCTAATGAGTTGATAGAAATATTAAAAGAATACAACTTCAAGAAAAATAGTGTAAGAAGTTTTTCTTTGAAATATAAAATTACTGAGAAGACTATCCTGAAGTATTTGAAAGAACATAAAATATCTTACAATAATAGGAATATAAGTTATAAAATGACTAGAAATTGTTTAGGTCAATACACATTTAAAAATGATGTAAACAACATTACTAATAAATGTTTTCAAGATTCATCTCAATCTAAGAATAATAATCTGAAAGATAAAAATAAGACTAGTTCCACACAACAAGCTTCTAATCAATCTATAGACTATAGTCATCAAAATAAAAAGAATATTGGAAGTGCAAAAAATCTGACTGAATTTAGTACAAAATATGATAAGTTTTTTTTCAGGAACTTCATAGTCATAGAATTTCTTATTCTCATACTGTATGCTTGAATTGTAGCAAGAATTTTTGAATTTGTAAGTAAATAAAAATAAAATATGGAAACTGATACTACTGTTGACATTCCTTATGATACTTTAGTCAACAAAAATGATTTGTACTTTAACACTACTCTGATGGATGATTTTATAACTTCTCTACACACGTCAACGCTACTAATACTGCGAGTTGCAAATTTTCATTAGCCTTCATTCATGGTCACTTAATTCTACTCAGTGAATATGTCAAATATCTCTTAGAAAATATGAATTGTGGTGATCCAACCGTGTTAGGGTAGGTTCACCGACACCAAGCTTTGTAGCTCTCCAACAAACAAGTATGACATCAGATATTATGCTAATTTTAAGAATCAGGAATTAATAGAAAATCTACTTAAGAGGGAGGAGAAATATAAGAAAATTATAAAATCTCAAGCTGAAAAGCATAATGATAATTCTAGAATTGAAGAACTAAATAATGTTTCCTCAACTATTATTGTAGATTCTAAAGATAAGAAATTATCAAAGTATATGAAGAAAACATTGACAAATATTAAATTTCATGATGATTTTAAACCTATATTTTCAGAAGTAGGAACTAAAGAATTATCCCGTGATGAATTGAAACAAATGAAATCTAACCCCAAAAAAGGACCCTAGATTTAATAATATCAAGAAAATAACTACTGTGAATATCCCCAGTATAAATAATGTCGCAACTATCATACAACAAAACTAAATCTATAGAAGAAGGTTTTTATATCTTAGAAGGTTTCATGTTGGTTTTTATGTCTACTTTTAGGTTGTTTTTTTATGTCTATTTTAGGAAGGTTCTTCTTACATCATTGTGTAAATAAATTTCTTCTTAAAAAGTTTCCTACATAAATAATTAAAAATATTTTAAGGAAGATGGAACACCAATCTATGATTATCAAGTTAGCACAAAATGAGAGATATTGCTCTAAGTGTAAAAAGGTAAAGAATTTGATCAACAATCTAAAATCCTTAGATCAATTGAAAATACCGGACCTACAATGTGTAAGGAATGTGCGAATGTTAAAAATAAAATATCAATAGATTTAGCTCATAATGAAAAATATTGTTCAGGGTGTAAGTCTGTAAAGGATCAAAAGAATTTTAGTAATAGTCAAGATTGGTGCAAAGAATGTAAGAGTAAATAGGCTTTTCTGAGATAGATTTTATTATATAAGACGAACAAAACTCGCGATTAAACATGTTAATTACAATAGACGCGGAATTACGTTAATTAGCGGCTTCTCTTTGTGATTGACTTGGACTGCCCCGGTGGTATCCCTTATATAAGTCAATAATAGGCCCTGGCCACCGCCCAAGGTGTTTGAAAAGAGGTGTGCTCAGCTCAATGTAAACAACAAGGCGCTACATCAGCTGATCGCCATTTAAAACAATGTAAAAACGGAACCGGGTGACGTCACTCGGTTCCACGTCCCATGTATTTTTAAATGTGCGTGCGGGTTGCGTTTTGTTTACAAACGAACTGAGCACACCTCTTTTCAAACACCTTGGCCAACGCCTCGTTGCATGTTATGATCTCATTCTTCGCGATCGTCGATGTTTACTTTATTCTGCTGATGTTACTTTGTTGACAATTCGACTGGACGACGATATTGGTGTTTGTATCGCGCTATTTTTCTGGCGTTTGCTAGTCGCGGCCAGCGACCTGTTCTCATCTCGAAAACCCCGTACACCATAGGTCCATCCTCCTTTTTTCTGGACGAACGTCCATACCGGTTGGTGGTGGCGTCTCCCTGCTTCTGGACCATTTCCTTCCGTGACTCGTTTTTCCTCCCCGTGATCTCAAAAAGGGGGGAACGCTTACTCCTGACCGTGATGTTACCTCTTAATTCTATTTACTCTTTCTTTCTTCTCTCTGTACATATTGCGCGTCTCTCTCTGCCACGCATTCGTTATTTACATATAGTAGAGGCGCTAAATACATCGGACCTCGCATTTTGGGGGGGAAAGCTGGATTTTTTCGAAATGTCTCAGGACAAGTGTCCTAAATAACATACTAAAAGTCCAGACCCCCACCTGCGCCGCTGGTGGAATTGTGGCACGTTCTTACCCCCCAAAATCAGTTTTTCATCAATATCTCAAATTCTTTAAGTCCTACAGAAAAGTTGTTGAAACAAAAAATGTTCCTCGTTAAATTTTCTACAAGAACCTATAATGCTTGAAATATTTTTGGCTTTGCGGCCTACATATATATCTATTTATATTATATTTGCATATTTTGTACATTTATGTGATTTTTAAATTATGAATATTTATCGTTATATCTACTATACTGTTCATTGATTATGCCCATTAAACTTTCTAAGAATTCTTCAATATTGGGTAAGTAACAAAATTTACAATATTCGCTTATTCTCTAATTTTCCTTTAAATCTGTGTACATATTTTAATTCTAGCTATGCGTCGGCCATTTGACTCTTGCTCTGACGAGATATGTTCATTCGCTATTTCCAAGAATATCTTCCTCCAAGTTGTTCAGGCTCCTCTCAAAATTCAACAACGAGCGGTGCTGCTGAATTGTTATCGCCTGCTATTCGCCTTGCTGCTGTACCATGTGGGCTTCATTGTTCCTCCATCATGGTATCTGTGCTGTATTTACCGTGTCCTACCACCAGGCCAGTGCTACCAAAATTGTGGCCGCCGTTGATCTTATGGGTCGCGGTTTTCCAGTTTCCATCGTAAATACTCCATTCAGTGTAGCTTGCCTTTTATTGCTTGTCCCCTCCTTTGTTTGAAATCCTCCATCTGATATTTTTTCGCTTTACATTTTTCCAATTTGTCCAGTTTGGTATTACAAATAATCGGTACCTTCCCTAGTCTATGTTTTTTTTTCGCATTGGAAGTGAGTGCGTCATTGGACCATACAATATGATAATTGTTTGTGTCATTCTCTTTCTGATAGCTCTCCTCGGTCTCCACGCCATCGGTATTTCCGCCAGAGACTGGATCCTATTGACGTTGCTGTTAAGACGTTTCTTATAGCGTACTGAGATTGCCGCCATGTGTACTGTTATCTCGGTGTGAACTCTTCAGAAGACCATGCCATTAGTTGCTTTTTCTTGTTTAACTTGTGGTTCTCCAAGCGCGTGTACGTTCGCCACTGCTAGGGCTAGGATCGTACATACATCTGGAATCTTCATTGTCTTCATTATCTTCGCTGATTTTTTCCCTGGAACTCAGAAGTTCTTGTTGATTCAAATTTCTCGGATAAGTTTGGTCATAGAAAGTCTAAAAAGGAAGGCAGATGAACGTCAAGAGCTTTCGACGGCAGCGGTAGTTTGTTCGGAAATAACAGGGCTCAGTGGCGAAGTGCTGAGCCAGCTACCCGAACAAGAAGCATTACGAAGAACGGTCCAGCGTATCCGACGCAAAAACGTACCTGCAAACCCACTTCGGGTTACAGACTTGGGTGCTATACCGGAAGAATTACAGCGCACGTTGGGTAAGGAGCGATTCCTCCTTTATGACTCACATCCTGAGGGAGTACAAAGTGAACATGAGACCGACGAGGATGAAGAAGAAAATGACAACGAGGCCGAGGAAGAGAATAGGGAACAAGTCATCGTTTACGCCACACATCGAAACATCGAAATCCTGTGCGAAAGCAGTTTATGGTTCTGTGACAGCACCTTTGACGTGTCGCCAAACATCTTCAGGCAAGTTTTCATGATCCTTGGTCTCAGGAGACGCAATGTCGAGAACGGTGAGGGAGTCGCAGTTCCTTAGGTTTACGCGTTGTTACCCGGAAAATCGGCAGCCTTGTACGCGACAGTATTACGAGAAGTTCGAAGAGCAGTACATAGAAGAATACCGCATTAACGCGTGCGTTCCTCTATGTATAATTACCGACTTTGAGTTAAGCATCATTCGGACCTGCGAAGAAGTGTACCTGGGTGTACCTGTTAGTTGCTGCTACTTTCACCTAGGCCAATCCATGTACAGGAGGGTACAAGCCGAGGGATTGCAAGGTGCCTACAGGGATCCGGAAGATCATTCTGTACGCCGTTTCACCCACATGGTGCTCGCATTGGCCTTTGTGCCGGAGGACGAAGTAGCACATGCATTTGACTTATTGGCTGCTGAAGCACCCGAAGAAATAGAACCTAGTGACTACTTTCAAAATACGTACATAACCGGTAGACCTCGCCGAGGCCGGCACCGAGCAATCCCTCCGCGGTATCCCCCCCCCCAAAAAAAAAATGGAGTCAGTACCAGAATGCGCTCAATAAATCGCACAAAACTAATAACTGCTCTGAGGGGTGGCACAATAGATTCAACCAGTTAGTCGGAAAAAGCCACCCTGACATGTACACTTTTATACGTGAGTTGCAGAGAGAACAGGCTGCCACGGAATCGTCGATAGCGGAGCTTTCACTCGGGAAGCGGGTGAAGGTTGTACCCAGGAAAAAATGGTTGGAGCTGCAAGACAGGATTCAGGGCATCGTCGCGCAATATAACACATACAAGGGGAACAATGACATAATTTCTTATCTCAGAACTCTGAGCTATAACGTTCGGATATCTTGAAGAAAATTAATAAAATAATGTAGAATGTTGAATTTTTTTGTCAGGCGATTGGTTTCAGGCAAATATACGTCAGGTACTTCGTTGTCAGGCAAATTTATTTCGGGTTAATCGTCTGTCGGGTTTTTTACTGTCAGGAATTAATTTGTCAGGCAAATGTCTTTCAGGTAAGCGGCTTCAGGTGAATGTCAGTATACCCCGTTCTCTTCCCTCTACTAAATTTTTTATACCGTAGGACCATCTTCTCGTCGATTACAAATTGTCTGCTTTTTCTGCTGATATTTTTCTTTTCCTTCTCGTCATATTTGTTGTTTAGCTCTTTTCCCAATAAGATTGATTTAATCCCTTTGAGTAGCCTGTCCGAATTTCGCTCTTCAATAAATTTTGAAAAATCTTTGTACTCAGATATGTTGTACTCTTCCTCTGCTCCGATCGCGTTCACTGTTTCCCCTTCCTCTTTTTTGTACTGCCTTGAAAGTAGATCAGGTAACGTCATTGCTGCGCTTCCCACAAATTGAATTTTGAAATCGTAGTTGTTTAATACGTTTGTGATTCTCTTCATTCTTGTTCGGTTCGTGGTTTTTGAGGAAATTATATTCTTAGAGCTCAAATTTCTGTGATCACACAAAATTGTGAACGGTCTGAGATATAAGTAGTGGTGGTAATGTTTAATTGACGTCGCCATCCCTTCTAACTCTAAATCTAGGCTGGATATCATTCTCTTTCGTTTCGGCATCTTTGTACTAAAAAATGAAACTAGTCTTCTAATGCCCGTCTCTGGATCTGTTTGGGATAGGACACACCCTATTCCGGTCCCTGATGAGTCTACTTCTATGAACGTAGGTCTGTCTTCTGCGAACACTTGTAAGATTGGTCTTTTACAGATTTCCTCCTTCAAGTTTTGAAAATGCGGAAAAGTTAGTATGTTGTTTTTGACATCATTCTTGACCATTTCCAGCAATCGACCTGTACTACCCCGCAATGTTTTTTTCTCCCTTATTTACCTACACTATTATCATTTTGTACTTCTGATAATTGTATGGTTTGGTTGGAGTGGGGAAAAAAAAAGAGAAAAAATATATGTTTTACTGCTCTGTTACGCACTTCTAATGTTCACCTGTTACTGTGCTCATTGAACCCTATTTACTGCTTAATTGTTCTCCTCTAATGTGCTCTCTCAACTTCTTTACTGCTCCATTTTGCTCTTTTAATGTTTTTGCAGGTTACTGCTTGGAATTATGCTTTTTTAATGTGCCGATAAATGGTACCCATTTCAAGTATTTCAATAGATCTCATTTTCTCAGATTTCATAAGACTCATTGTATAAAATACACGCTGAATCTAATACTCGCGGATGATTCACGCAATGGTGGTTTGATATTCATAAGCTCAAAACCAAAACGCGTCATTGCATTTGCATGTCCTCGGAATTGTAATTTTCTGTTGATATCACTGCACTGCATTATAGAAAGAAATTGATTCATGAGCTGAATGATAGTCCAGTCTTACACATATTGATAGGCTTAGTCAAACGCCACTCAGTTGTCGGCAATTTTTCTTGCATCGTCGTGAGGAGAAGTAAGACGAAAGAAGCGAAATTACGATCAGATTTACACATTATGAAAAATCTTCATTTTTTTTTCATTTTTACTATTTCAGTTCATCATTTTTAATAGATAGGCCTATACAGTAATACATAAGATGAATTAGGAGTATTTCAAAATACAATCACATTGTCGACATAGGCTACACCTTAATTCATACTCATGCGGAAAACAATTTTTAAGCTATTTACAATCCCCTCTGCGTCGAATCGCCACACAATTAATCGACTCCCAACAACTGTAGTCATAGGGGTTACACTTGTTTCGTGAACAATAAATAGAATACACAAATGCATTTTGCCGATATTAGAGGGATAAGAATACGACTGTACGTCTCCCGGATAGACACTGCCGGAAAGACAGCTGTTAATACAAACTGGCGACAACTAAGTGCGTCGAGTTGTTTGGATGATGTAATACGGGGTGGAGGATAATATAGAAACTAAGGTCAAATTAATTCGAGAGTGTATCGTTTTAAGGGGAACGAATTCATTGGAAAAAGGGATAGTATGGAGTGGTTTAACACCCTCTTTGTTAAGGGCAAGAGTATTTGTGACTAAATAAAGAAGGTAACGAAAAAAATCGAAATATGTGCGCTCATGCTTACTTAATGTAAACTGTCGCACTTTACAAATACGTCTCCGTTTCAAAAGATTGACATAGTGCCTAAATCCGAATAGATCTACAGTGACCATGATTTAATTTCAAAAATTATCAGAGCTTATGGATTGAAATGAAGAAAGAAAAAAGGGAAAAAACACTAGGAATAAACCGTCAGTATATAATCAAAAGGAAAACAAGAAAAAGGGAGATACCGAAAATTATCTTAGTACAGAAAAAAAATATAGTCTTGCAGACTTGAATTATAATTAGAATACTGCATTGCACAACAAAATAACAACTTGCACATATGATCATTTAAATTCAAAATTATCCTAATCAGACGTGTTCAAATGATAGAAGATTGATTTTTGTATTTGTGGAAAATTGAATTCTACGACTCTAAAAGATTTGAATAATCTTTTTTATTGAGAGAAAAAAAGAAAAAAACAATTCGAATAAAATATTAATGCAGACGAACTCCTACTACAAGAAAAAAAAAAATTAGATGTCATTGCAGGACTGCAATGGCAGCTGTCCCAAGTCCCGTAGAGCCTGAAATTTTTCCAAGTCCCGAAAATCATAAATGAAAGGGCATGGTAGGATTTTCCGTTTTCACCAACTTTCGGCTGTGGAGGGTGATCTTCCTGTTCTTTTTATGTTCTATCGTGAAAAAAACTACCTCGTGACGTCATCAAGCACGCTCGCGGACGAAAATTTCCTGAAACTACCCCCAATCTATCTATTATGTATATAAAGAGAAGTTGCAAAATCGCAAATCCATTTAACTTTCTTCCTATTTCACCTACTGTTAAGAACTAGAACGGTTCAGACTATATTTCTCAACCGTTAACTTGATATTCGATAACTGAACTACTTATCAAACTATCATTACCGAGGTAAGAAACATTGTTTGACTTAAAGAGACAGCCAAGAGTATCCAGTTGATCCGTCATAATCGGTACGGCACGTATCTTTATGAGTGAGCGTATAATAATAGAGGAAAGTGGTAAATACCACTTATACCTCAACACCCCCTCTCATGCAAACATTCATATCTTTGTACTTTGAATTCAACTTTGAACTTCACTATGAGAAACACATGCATCACAAAAACGAATTTTTGGATATGCACAAGTAACTCTCACATAAACAGTTAAATCTTTGTACTTTGAACTTAACTACCAGAAATAATGCATCACAAAAACAAATTTTCAGATATGCATATAATTATAGATAACTAAGTTATGTACACTAAAGAATAAAGAGGCATCACAAAAAACGAACTTTTGGATATGCACAATAATTTAGAGTAAATAATGATAAATTTAGTAGGTAATTGAAAATGTAGGGAGGAAAGGTGTCAATAAAGATAATTTTTACAGTAGATAGTTGAAAATAATTTTTAAAAGATAAGCTATTTAACAATTTGACAGTTCCACAACTCGACTTTTATTCTGACTTTGACTTGTGACTTATTATACTGAAACAGACAATACAAGAACAACAATTTTACAGTTCTGCAACATATTCATTCAGACTTTTTGACTAATTTGTAGGCGTAGTTTCAGTCACATCAAGAGGGTACATTAGCACATCTCTTTGATGACAAAATGCTTAATTTGAGAGACCTTTGGTTAAAATATCTGCCAATTGATCTCTAGATGTAACTTTAATTATGTTCAACATGTTCTTTTGAACATATTTTCTGATTTTCATACTTCAACTCTATATGTTTTACACGACTTTTACTTGTTATTTTGGAACAAATACTAACTGAAGCATTATTATCTTCATAAACTGTTACTGGAAAATAAGACATACCAAACACTTCTTCTGTCAATCTTACAACAAACAAAATATCATGAGTAGCTTTGCAAAGAGATATTTGCTCGCCCTTTCCTGAACTTTCTGCAACACATGCTTGCAAGCGGGAAGCTCAAGCAACAGGACAACCAAACACTCTGATTATATAACCAGTTGTTGATCTTCTAGATCTAGGGCCACCAGCAAAATCTGCATCTGCAAATGCATCTATGTCATCCCTATCACTATTATAGAGCAGACCATAATTTTTAGTTTTATACAAATACTGGAATAACCTATTCAACAAACTCCAATGTAGATCACTAGGATCTGTTCGAGCTCTTGCCAAGAAATTCACACCAAACGCAATATTAGGTTGTGTATAATTTGCAGCATGTAACAATGCACCTATAGCTTCTCTGAATCCAAAAGATAATGTCTTAATTTCTATTTTGATATCTTTGTGGCTAGCTAATGGAGGCAGAGGAGTAGAAACAGAATTACACTCCAATATGTTGAATCTTTTTGACATTGACACAATTTACTTTGACTGACCCAAAAACAGTTTGTGTGATTTATTTTTAAAAATCTGAATACCAAGAAACATTTTTGGAAAAGGTTGCGAACATCAAAACGTGTTTCCAATTGATGACAAGTATTTTCTATATTCAGGTTGTTGTTTCCCGTGATCAAGATATCATCAACATACACAAGAAGAATTGTAGTATAACTGCCTTCAGTTTTATAGTACAAATATGGTTCTCTTGCACACCGTATAAAACCAATTGATTCCATAAATGCATTGAATGTTCTATTCTAACAGATAGGGGCAATATGAAGTCCATGTAAAGCTTTATTCAATTTACAAACAAATTTCTTAGGATCATAGTTTATCCCCTGGGGAACAGAGACATACCTTTCACAGTCAATGACACCATTAAGAAATGCATATTTTACATCATATTGAATTAAATTCCAATCATGTTTGACAACATAAGCAAACAAACATCGAATAGTAACTGCCAGAGGAGTAGGAGAAGCAGTTTTAATAGAAGAAGGAACATCTTTATCTCTACATCCTACAGCAACAAGACAAGCCTTTCTGGTGCCATTTGACTTGATAGTGAATATCCACTTAAGTGGAACAGTTTGTATATTTTTGGTACGAGAAACAATTGTAAAAACATTATATTTTGACATGGCATCTAACTCGGCCTTTATTGGTGGACCCCACAGACTAACATTTTAACTTGATATGGCTTCATCATAAGTGAGAGGAACAATATCAACTAGAAATGTATCTTTATTAAACTCACCATATCCTACACCACGATCCAACAAATGACATGACTTTATTTCTATGTGATCATTATCACTACTGTCATTAGTTACTTTAACTTTTTGTGCTTCAGATAGGATATCCAAACTTTTACTTTCCACAGAAATACCCTTGGGCACATCTGTAGACTCATCACATTGTAAATACTCACTTTTTGGAAAAATAAATGTTTCAAGATTACAATATTGGGTAATCATCTTTGTATAATATAGACTCATTAATTGTTACATCACATACATCATCAACCCTTTTTGATACTGGATTGTACATCATATAACCTGTTTTAGTGAATCCAACAAGGTAAGCAAAGTTGGCTCGAGATTGAAATTTTGACCTGATGGAATTTTAGAGTCTCTACAGCTAACTTGAGAACCAAAAATTTTCAAATTAGAAAGATCAGGTTTGGAATTATAGTATGTACATTTGAAATGGAGTGACAAAATCAATTGCTGAATGTGGGGTTCAGTTATAAATATAACAGGCCGCGTCAACTGCATATCCCCACATTCCAGGTGGAAAGCCTGATTCAAATAACAAAGCACAAGATCTTTCTCCTGAAGTTTTATTAAGACGTTCAATAGTGCCATTATGTTCATGGCA
Organism: Aspidiotus rigidus; assembly: GCA_035079385.1. Taxonomy (NCBI): domain Eukaryota; kingdom Metazoa; phylum Arthropoda; class Insecta; order Hemiptera; family Diaspididae; genus Aspidiotus; species Aspidiotus rigidus. Next base: position 7,359,197 of record JAVHKY010000052.1, read on the forward strand.
ATAGGGTTCTAAAGTTTCAATTTAAAGACCAAATTTATCAAAGACTTTGCAGATTTTTTCACTATTAAACTCCATTGCCTGATCACAACAAATAGTTTTAAACTGACCAGGACCTGGAAACTGTGCCTGAAAAATGGATAATACAGTATTCATATACTTGACTGTTTCAGACTTGAGTCAAAGGTTGAAGGTTTGTAAGAATCTTGTATAGGCATCAAGAACACATAAAATGTAGTTATTTCTTCCATGAAAAGTGCAAGGAGTGATAGGACCTATTAAATCACAATGAATTATTTCACAGGCTCGAGTCACCCCCTCATGATCCCTATTAAACGTTTTACACGTTAGTTTCGCCTGTGCACTTACTACACAATTTGTGGTGGTAAAATTACAAATCATCTCACCAACATTACTGGCTACAAATTTTAATTTATGTACAGCAGCTGGAGCAATATGACCCATTCGACGATGCCACATCTCCCCCTCTCTTTGTAATGCCTCTAACTGTTTAGGAGATAACTTTTGCTTGAAATTCCTACCACATTTACAATTGCGACCAACTTTGAAATATTTCAATTCAGAAACTTTCATATTTTTTTCAGTACAGGAGTTCCTCAGAGTAAATATAAACATTTGGCGCTAATTTCTGAGCACCTTTAACACCTATTGAAGTTTTGTAACAATTATTTGAGTCCCCTTTGAGAGTGAGGTTACCTCGCATAGGGTAAATCTTGCGATTCATTTCTATGACCGCAATTTTTTGCCTTAGTTTTCAACAAGATAAGTAACCACTCAGTGGGTTCAGTACTAAAGTTGTTTTGAATTGTTGATTTAAACAGGAAGTACTAACAATAAAATCATCAATGTCATGTACATGTTGAACTCGCAAAATAAGAAATAACTTTGTTTTACCAAATTTCAAAAGAATAGGTAATGACCCTTCCCCAACTGAAAAAGAAAAAGAATCTTGAATTGCTGTTTTGACTTGTACCGGGGTTTCAAATTCTTGATAATCAAAAAGAAATCATTTTTCGCCTACAACATAGTGCGTCGCAGCAGAGTCAATCAACAGAAGTACTATTTTCTCAAATTCAGATTTTTCAGATAAATTTAGATTACTTGGTATCAATAACTCACCTTTAGACAAACTACTTGAAACTTTGGAACACATTTTGGCCTTGTGCCCTTCTTTGAGACATTTAAAACAGACACGTTCATTTTGTTTACGTTCGACTTTACTGTGGAAATATAGACCACACTTGCTGCACTTTGCTGCCTTCTTTTCCTCAGGAGACATTGACTTTAGTTTGGATTGCTGCTCCTTTGTATAAATTTTATCCCAGACCGACGATGTATTTGGCGTGACCTTGGACCCAACATTTGATTTCTTTTGACTGACAGCACTCTTGTTGACTCCAATTTCAGCGCAATCCACTTTGAATTTTTTGAAGGTATTTGAATAACCCACATCTCCAGTTGACAAACTCCGCTTGTAGACATTCTTATGATCAAGGGCTAGGAATCGCACTTTCACGTACTTGTAGGTCGCAGTCTCCGTTGGTAATGCATTCATTGTATTATAAAAATGTCGACATAGGTGCACGTTGATCATATTATATGTCATCAATTTTTTGAAGAAATATTGTAGCTAAATAATCATCCTTGTATTTGGTCCCCTTTTGTTTAAATTCATTGACCATTGATTCAAAATCAGAGATGTAACGTATTGGATCAAAATTTGGCTTGAACGACAATTGAAACCATTTAGTATGAAGATTAATATAATCTTGAGCACGTCCCCCTCCATAATTTTCTACCAGTTGGTTGAATGCTTGGAAAGCATTACACAAATTATTAAGTCGTGATCGAATTGACTTACATACTGACGCCTTTATGTACTGCAATGTCTGAGCATCCAAAGTTACTCTTTTCAGCGGCAAGATTTCTAAAATATCAGATCCTCATTTGCTTTCAACAAAAGGGAGCAACATTAATGCCTTTAGATCCAGCTCCAACATTGACTTCCAAACTTTAAAATTGCGATACCCAACAAGCAACTTGTAATCTTCAAACTTTCTAATATTGAATGTGGGTGTGACGTATGAACTTTCATTTGTTGACGTTGACAAACAAGATAAACGTTCCCGGATTTTCTGTTCAATAAGTTTTTCGATATTGACTGCTTCGCTGGAACCAGACGCCATTTTCTTCCGCTTTATCATCATTTTGCAAACTATCATTTTCTGTTTCTGGTTGATTCTTTCAAGCTGCCATATTCTCACGCACAATAAACCAAAGAAAAAGTTAACGGTTGATGTTAAGAACTAGAACGGTTGAGACTATGTTTCTCAACCATTAACTTAATATTATTTGATAACTGAATTCTTATCAAACTATCATTACCGAGGTAAGAAACATTGTTTGACTTGAAGAGACAGCCAAGAATATCCGTTTGATCCGTCATAGTCGGTATGGCACGTATCTTTATGAGTGAGCGTGTAATAATAGAGGAAAGTGGTAAGTACCACTTATACCTCAACACCTACAAACTTGAAATTTGTTTCCATTGCTTTAGCTTGCCTAGGAGAAGGTTTATGCCTAATAAATTTAAAGTTACGAAATCAGGCAAATGGCGTGTAGTATATATCTTTGTGTTTGGCGGAGAGGGGCATAAATGATTCAAGAGATGAAAAATCTGTATCATTCATTAATTTACTGATTGAAAATGCTAGGCAATCATTTTTGTTGACGTTCATCGAAAATTAATATGTGCTAGGCAATCATTTTTGGAAAATGGTTCTTTTTAAACGGAGAAGTTTTAAATACCCATACTATGAGTACCTAATCGAATATTGTAGGGTAGGGTTACAATAAAGATTTTGCTTAGCAATTATCTGAAGAAGTGGTGGTTGTCTTTCATTCTTGCAAATTTAACGTGAGGACTAAGAAAAGAAAAACAATTCACGTCAATTTTGAAAATTCAATATCGAAGTAACGGATGTCTCACTTTATTGCAATCTAATGGGAATACCAAAACGCAAGAAAGCAAATCTAGGGCGGTTGATGAACAAAGGGAAGAGGGCTCATGTCAATTACGAAATTTTGACATCAGTAAATAATGTGGAAAATGATTGTCAGAACGATAATAGTCCATTTACTAAGCACATTATTGAGAAAGAATATACCAAGTTCAATTGGGAATCTGGCAATTACGTGCACATTTTTGTGATGAAAAATTATTTGAAACAAAAAATTGAAATTTCTGTTGCGGGAGTGGTAAGATTAAGTTACCTGATTTACCCTCAATGCCGGATCTTCTTCAAAAACTATTAGATGGAAGGGATAATAGATCTTCTCATTTTCTTAATAATTTGTGTAAATACAACAATGCGCTTAGGGTGTAATGAAGTTCCAAACATATTTACAACTTTCAAAATTTTTGGACAATTGTATCATTATATAGGAAGTTATCTACCTCCTCCAACAATCCACAAAAAATGACAAATTTTTCAGCATACACCCAGAAAGAAGAATGCACAAAGGATCTTCTAAAAAGACGTCATCCGACTATCAGAGAAGATACATACCTGCCTAGCTCGGAATACTCTTGAGACTGACTTTCCAGCTGCGGAATCTGCGTACATGTCAATACCACATCCAATGTTGGAGTTCCATCCTAATACGTAAATGCTGTGTTTTGTAGATTTTCACATTGGTCCCGGAGTTTTTTGGTCCTCTGCAACACTGTAGTAGATTTTCCCTTCTTTTCTTCTGAGGATTTTGACTTTGACAAGTCTTATGTAAAATTCCACAAAGAACATTTTTTTACTGAAGTATATTTTTCCCAGTGTTGATATTTATCAAGATATGACCAAACTGATATTTTAGACGGCATCTTGAATTCTAAGGGGAGTTTAGGGGCATTCCTTCCAAAAATATTTGTATGAGTCATATTTATCATCATACCAAGTGGCATTCACCAACCGCTTGTACTGTTATAATGGTTACATACTCATCAGAAGACCTAAAAAACTTTTATTTAATACTATTTTTACAAACTTGAAACACTGGCAATTGTCAGAGTACTACAACAATTTAGAGTTTATCTCCAGGGAAAACCATTCAAAGTAATAACAGATTGCAGCGCTTTAAGATATACATTAACCAAAAAGGACTTGAACCCAAGGATTGCCAGATGGTGGCTACTCATACAAGAATTTGTTATGAAAATTGAATACCGGCCTTGGACAGTCATGTGACATGTGGACTCACTCATCAGAAATCCAGCAGAAACCAAAAAAGAAACACAAACAAATAGTTGTACTCAGCCCAAAAACGGAGTTAAAAGTGAAGGATTGGTAGCAGAGTAACAAGACAATAGATGTCAAGAAATATTGTCCGCACTCTCTAAGCAAAACAACCAGATGCACAAAAAACAAAAATCAAGCGAGACTTTATCATCAAGAATGACAAGTTATAGGTATATCAAAGAACAGAACAAGAACTATGTTGGGTAATTCCCAGGAGGAACCACAGCCAAATAAATATCAAGAATGTACCATGATGACGCAGGACATCCAAGTGTAATAAAGACAGAAGACCTTATCAAAGAAACATTCTGGTTTCCAAAATTGAGAAAATATATCCAAGACCAATGTCATGCTTGACTGGACTGTTTAAATACCAAACTAGAACTACCTATGGACACATTACACATGGATCACCTAAGATCATTTGTTTCAAGCGCTTGGAAAAACACACATCTACTAGTTGTAGTATATGCTTGCACCAAATATGTATGACTTTACCCAAGAAAAAATACCGAAACTCGACCAGTAATTACATTTTAGAGCAACTCTATAAGGCGATGTCGCGAACCGACGCAAAAACTCACTGGTGGCTCGTGTTATCAGTGTGCATTTAAATGCAACATTACAATCTGAAGTTTTCTTTTTCAAATATCTTCTTAAAAGGAATTTCTACAAAAAAAATCATAAGAATGAAAGTTGTAGAGATTAAAATTTTCTTCAATTTGTGACCACTCTCAAATATAAAAATATTTTCTGATTTTCATCCATAAACAAATACATTGGACAGAGCCCTCAGTGAGCGTTCGCGACATTGCCTTATGGAACCTATGGAGTTCCACGCAAGATCATTGCAGACCAAGGGATAGCTTTCACAAGTAATGAATTCACTCAATACTATAGAGAATAAGGAATTGAGTTGGTCCCAACAGCAGTCAGCACACCAAGAGTATCATTTTATTAGGTTACATTATGTGTCTGTAACCTAATAAAATGATACCAATGGCTTGTACTCATGGGGATTTAATTGACACCAAGAGTAACTGGAAAGGTTGAAAGGATCAATGCAGTGGTTCTTGAAAAGTTAATTGCATCACCACCAGAAGAAAGCAAGTGGGACAAATATTTAGATCAACTTTTTTTTGTTGGAGTTATTGGGATTGTAAATCGCGTTAGAAGACACAGAGGTGAATTGTTTAGTTAGTAGTTTGGAGATAAGAAGAGGATCTGATGTGATTGTGGTACCTAATTGTTTTCAGTTGGGTGATGCGATGAAAGGAACCATTGCCTGTGAGTTCCTTGATATCTCTCCACATAGTAGAGATAGACAAAGGGGGATTCAATCCTGCAACCAATGAACTCCAGGACTGTTTCTTTCCAGAACGGATTAGAGTTCTTGCTTTGGCGCGGACTTTCTTGTAAAATATCAAATCAGTTTGGGCGCGGGTGAAGTTATGAGTATAAAAGATTTTTTTGTGTGTTTTGATGGCTTGATGCATTTTGTCTGACCACCAAGGGACTTAATTATGACGAGGATACTCAAAGGAGTAACACAAAAGAAGATGCAAAAGACCACACAATAATTGAAAACACAAGCGCTTTTGGCTAATGAGTTTCTCTTTTCCCAAAGTGTGAGGGATAGAGTTTTACGGCATTGGTAATGAACTTGGTAAATGTTTCTAGTGCTATAGAGGGGTTGGAGGGGTCTCAAAGGGAGGAAATGTTTGAAGTGAGGGCTTGAAAGATGTCCCAATTGGCTTTGTTGATGAGCCAGCAAGGGGTGGTTGAGAAATTGTTATGGGATAGAGTTTGCAATTGGATAAGAATTGGGAAAAGGTCACTGTCGCATAGGTCAGGGTGGGTAGACCAAGTGAGTTTGCGAGAGAGGAAAGAGCAGGAGAAGGCAAGATCAATTGCTGAAAGGGAGTTGGAAGTAGAATTAAGATGAGTAGGGATCCCGGGGATGTTGATAGGAGGTAGTTCCTTATTACCGGAGAATAGGTTATTTAAAATGTTGCCGCGTGAATTTGTGTGAAATTTGTTCAAGATAAGACTCCAGGTGAAACTGTGAGCGTTAAAATCTCTACAAATCATATAAGGCGGAGTAAATGATTGAATAAGATTGGCTATATCAAAAAAGTTGGTGTTATGCAAAGGATGGGTATATAATGAGCAAAAGGTGATTATTAGAAGGTGTACTTGTGAGATAGAGATTGAACTCAAGAGGTGTATGTGAAGCAGTAATCTGAATATTATTTAAACATGAAGGGAAACAATACTAAAACTACCCTCGTTGTTGTCTAGTTATAAAAAAATTTCAGAAATATCACCTGATTTCCTTCCATGAATGAGAACTTTCTTTTGATTCTAATTTTAATTCCGATGTGACGATGATGATATTAATTTCTTTGAATATGTTTTTTTGAAGGAAGTTCTAAGAAAGAATATTGGTGAAAATATTCGTCTTATATTGTTATGTCCTGAAAATTCTGAACATAATGGGGTGGAGTTTGAAATGGTATCAATAATCTGTACAACTTGTGAGTCTACATCCCAGAATTAGTGCTTTGCTCTGTCCCTCACTATCTCAAAAACAATAACTCGAGAGCTAAAGAAATTTAAATTATTATCTAGATTTTTAATTGAAATTCAACGTTGGGTCTGGAAAATATACCCAAACCAGGGGTGGGCACGGATCGCGAAAATATGATCCGGATCGTGCATCCCAAATCATCAGTCTTTTGACGGATTGGATTGCGGATCAATCATTGTTCATTGAAAACGATCCGGATCACGGATCACGGATCAGTAACATTTCTTTGCGATCCGACGGATCAATCAACTGCGGATCAGAACTACAGACCCCTAGAAACACAAGATCGCTAACTCGCCATCTACGCTGTGTTGAATTTTCCTACCCTGAAATCGTTTCTATAGTTTATCCCACCAGATGTCGCAAAGTCGCACTCAATGTATTCTTATGGGAGAAAAAAATTTCACGGATTCGCTCGAAGTTTGGCGCATATGAAAGGAAATTTTATGCAGAATAAATTCACATCTCTTCATTTTTTTGGAAAACTGAATATTTGTGGACGAAAATGAGTTTTAGTGTCAACTCTCCATAAGAGCCTGTGTTAAAGTGCTGAAGGTTGACTGCAGCGATTTTTGTACGTGTGGCAGAACCAACGAACTATCGAAGTTAGCGATCTTGTGTTTTTAGAGGTCTATAATCAGAACATTTGATCTGTGATCCTGGAATCAGTGATCTGTGATCCGCGGATCATTTATCTGTGATCCGCCGATCATTTATCTGTGATCCGCGAATCATTACTCAAATAGAAAGTAGATTTTTTTCTCTTTCTCCATGGAAAATGTGGTTGTTTTGCAACGTGAAAAGTTATAAGGCTCTAGAGAGCTTTTCACTTCAATCTCGAGCAAGAAAAAAAACGCGATCCGCGGATCAATGCAAATGATTCAGATCAAATCAACCATAAATGAAAAAATGATCCGGATCAATCGCGGATCATAAAGCGCGGGAAAAAAATGATCCAAATATGGATCACGGATCGCCAATTTTTGATCCGTGATCCGTGATCCGCGATCCGCAATCCGATCCGTGCCCAGCCCTGACCCAAACGACCCCACAAAACTTCAAAATAGGCAAATGAGCTGAAAGAAAGTTGAAATTTCTCCAGAATGAGAATTATTATTGAAAGCTCTGAATTACGATCCGCGCCGCGGTATCATCTTCTTGGAGATTCTAATTGTCAAACAAATTAATATTTTGTATTCGAAATTTCAAAATCGAAAATATTTCCAAGACCACTCGCAATATTGAAGCCTTCTCCCTTCTTGTACAGTAGAAATCACTTAAAAAGAGTCCGCATAGAACAAACGGTCGGCTAGGACGGCCAAATTGCGCGGTCCCGGCGTAAACGCCATACCTATAAACAATGTTAAAATTCACTGCTTACAACAAGTTCATTTAGAACGAGATATCGGTTAGAATAACCCGATTTCAATACATACGGAAGACAAATAATCATTTACAGCGAGAATGACTACTATTTTTCTGGATTGATGAGCTTGTATGAACATGTTTACTGATAGACGGAAGAGTGAAAAGAATTTGTGACTACTGTATTTTCAACCTTTCAAAATTTGTTAGTCAATGTGCAAGCGTATCGCTGTACTTATTTTTAAAACGAACATTGCTTGTACATGTACTGTAATTGTTCATGAGAAAAAAAAGTATAATTTTTTGTTGACTGAATTGCTTTGTATGAGTTCTCGTTGTAACTAAAAAAAAAAAACTGGATAGAGCGAGCCCTCGTTGTAACTGAATTCGGATAGTGCGAGCATCGGTTAGAACGAGCAAATCTCCCGGTCCCTTGACGCTCGTTCTTAGTGATTTCTACTGTATACCTATGCACGATAAATTTTAAAAATTTTGCTTACTTTTTGAACTAGATCAGATCCTTTGCTTCCTTAAAGAACTACAATTTGCTGTTTATATGAGAGAGATGCTAGATGACAGTAATCGCAAAGATCATTTGTAAACTTCCATGTTACTCTCTAAAAAAAGGATAGAATATTTCATCCAGAATTTTTAGAAATAAAATTCTTCTTATGCACATATCCCATTTCATATCATTATTTGAGAACTGGAAAAGAACGCAATTTTGAACTATCCTGAATATTAGAAAGTCTTATAAATACCTATAAGAGGTCCATTTCACCAGCCCCCCCCTTTTTGAAATTTTCAAATTTTTTTTCGCAAAATGAATTTGGCTCGATTTGTGCTGAATTGTGCTGCAAGAATTATGTTTTGTACTTGTCCCCTTCCGAATATATACAAAAAAGTCTCAAGAGGGGCTGGTGAAACAATAGCCCCCCTTTTTGAAATTTTGAATTTTTTTTGGCAAAATGAATTGTGCTCGATTTGTGCTGAATTGTGCTGCAAAAATTATATTTTGTGCTTGCTCCCTTCCGAAGATATACGAAAAAGTCTCTAGGAAGGATCCCCCCCTTTTTGAAATTTTGAATTTTTTGGGGGGCAAAATGAATTGTGCTTGATTTGTGCTGAATTTTGCTGCAAGAATTATGTTTTGTGCTTGTCCTCTTCCGAAGATATACAAAAAAGTCTCTGGGGGGGCTGGTGAAACGATAGCCCCTCTTTTTGAAATTTTTAATTTTTTTTTTGGTAAAATGAATTGTGCTGCAAAAATTATATTTTGTGCTTGATCCCTTCCGAAGATATACGAAAAAATCTCTAGGGGGCTGGTGCGATACGGCCCCCCTTTTTTGAAATTTGTAATTTTTTCGATCAAAATGAATTGTGCTCGATTTGTGCTGAAATGTGCCGCAAATTTTATATTTTGTGCTTCCTCCCCTCCTCCGGAATGGACGTAAGTTTGTCAACTCAATTAGTGTTGAAACGCACAAATTATATGTTTTGTGATTTCCTCTTTCTTTAAATACTCACAATCTTCCGTGGAGCTACTGCGAAAACAATACCCGCCCCTCACTTGTCCAAATTTTAACTGGGAAACTGTTTGTTCTATGGGACTTGGAATATTTTTGACTATCAAGCTATTTGTATGTGAAGAACTGGGAGAAATATTGACTTTCAATCTGGTGGAAACTGACCTAACCTAATAAGGTAAGTGGAACTTGACGAAAGTGAACAAGAAATTTAGGGTTGGAGACATGCCAACCCCTCTTCACCATAGTTCTCGGGTTTTCATCCGGAAGAGGGAATGATACTGTCAAGCTCGACTTTCGTCATGAGTTCGTGGTAAGAGAACTATCATGACCCCGTGTTTGACAAAGTCAGGCGAATGATCCCTGGGTTCAACATAGATCGACTGAGGCCCCATGTATGATTAAGGCGGGTACTTCCGCAAAAATTCATATTGTTCCTTGCCAAGGAGAGAATGATACCGGCGACTTTGTTTTCCACTACATGTTCGTAGTAAAAGATTGACTGAGGCACCGTCTTCGATAGAGGCAGGCGGATGCCAGAAAATTCTCGTACGGCCACGCGAGGGAGGGAGTGATATCGTGAAGCTCGTCTTTCGTTATGAGCTCTCGGTGAAAAATTGATTAGGCCCCGTAATAGGACGGGTAAATTCACAAAAAATCATGTTGTTTCACGACAAGGTGGCAAGGTTACCCTAAAGTCTGTCCTTGGTCATGAGCTTGCGGTGGGAGATCGGGTAAGGACCCCCTGTCCAATAGAGGCGGACAAACCCGAAAAATTTCCCGTTGGGACACGCGAAGTAGGGAAGGGTATCAGGAAGATAGTTGTCTGCCATGAGCTCGCGGTGAGAGATCAGTTGGAGCCCTGTGTTCGATCTAATTGGGTGAGCACGTGCAAATTCTTGTTGTTTCAGGCAATGGAGAAAAACATACCGCGAAGATCGCGTCCCAGTGTGACCTCGCAAGGAGAGAACTACCGTTTTATCTAAGCAGGTGAAATCAAGAAAATTCCTGTTTTGTCAGCCAGTGCAGAGGAGGATATCCCGAGACCGTCGTTCGTTGAGCTTCCGTTAGAGAACGATCAAGGCCCCGTGTTCAATCCTCCAAGTGTCTTCACGCAAAATTTTACAGATTCACCCACCTCTATTGAACAGGGGGCCCTTCCCGATCTTCCACAGCAAGCTCATGACCGAAGACAGACTTTAGAGTAACCTTGCCACTTTTGCGCGAAACAACGAGATTTCTTGTGACTTTGCCCATGCTATTAAGGGGCCTATTCAATCTCACACCGCAAGCTCATAACAAAGGACGAGCTTCACAGTATCATTCCCTTCCTCGCGTGAACGTATGAGAATTTTTTCGCACCCGCCTGCCTCTGTCGAACAAGGGGCTTTGATCGTTCTCTCACCGCGAGCTCGTAACGAAAGACGAGCTTCACGGTATCACTCCCTCCCTTGCGTGGACGTACGAGAATTTTCTGGCATCCGCCTGCCTCTATTGAAGACGAAGCCTTGATCGTTCTCTTACCCCGAGCTTGTAATGGAAAACAAAGTCGCCGGTATCATTCTCTCCTTGGCAAGAAACAACAGGAGTTTTCGCGGATGCACCCGCCTCGATCATCCACGGGGCCTCAGTCACTCTTTCACCGCGAACACGTAGTGGAAAACAAAGTCGCCGGTATCATTCTCTCCTTAGCAAGGAACAATATGAGTTTTTGCGGAAGTACCCGCCTTATCATTCCCTCTTCCGGATGAAAACCCGAGAACTACGGTGAAGAGGGGTTGGCATGTCTCCCACCCTAAATTTCTTGTTCACTTTCGTCAAGTTCCACTTACCTTATTAGGTTAGGTCAGTTTCCACCAGATTGAAAGTCAATATTTCTCCCAGTTCTTCACATACAAATAGCTTGATAGTCAAAAATATTCCAAGTCCCATAGAACAAACAGTTTCCCAGTTAAAATTTGGACAAGTGAAGGGCGGGTATTGTTTTCGCAGTAGCTCCACGGAAGATTGTGAGTATTTAAAGAAAGAGGAAATCACAAAACATATAATTTGTGCGTTTCAACACTAATTGAGCACATTTCATTTAGCGAGACAAGAATGCAAAATGTGGGGTCTGTTGTTTGACAAACTTACGTCCATTCCGGAGGAGGGGAGGAAGCACAAAACATAAAATTTGCGGCACATTTCAGCACAAATCGAGCACAATTCATTTTGACCGAAAAATTACAAATTTCAAAAAAGGGGGGCCGCATCGCACCAGCCCCCTAGAGATTTTTTCGTATATCTTCGGAAGGGAGCAAGCACAAAATATAATTTTTGCAGCACAATTCATTTTACCATAAAAAAATTGAAAATTTCAAAAAGAGGGGCTATCGTTTCACCAGCCCCCCCAGAGACTTTTTTGTATATCTTCGGAAGAGGACAAGCACAAAACATAATTCTTGCAGCACAATTCAGCACAAATCGAGCACAATTCATTTTGCCCAAAAAAAATTCAAAATTTCAAAAAGGGGGGGATCCTTCCTAGAGACTTTTTCGTATATCTTCGGAAGGGAGCAAGCACAAAATATAATTTTTGCAGCACAATTCAGCACAAATCGAGCACAATTCATTTTGCCAAAAAAAAATTCAAAATTTCAAAAAGGAGGGGCTATTGTTTCACCAGCCCCCCTTGAGACTTTTTTGTATATATTCGGAAGGGGACAAGCACAAAACATAATGTTTGCAGCACAATTCAGTACAAATCGAGCACAATTCATTTTGCCAAAAAAAATTGAAAAATTCAAAAAGGGGGGCTGGTGAAATGGACCTAAAAATAAGCCCATGCGTTCTTATCATACTTTTGCATTCTTCAAGTAGGATTCGAAGGGCCAAGCTCCGACGACCTTTTTTGTAATAATAATGGAGAAGTATTCTTATCTCTATCTCTGATAAGACAATTTAATTCTCACAACCGACTTGAAATTAATCTATCGAAGCGGTCTCTCACGCTACAAAAAACAGTTTTCCATTTTGTAGCAATGATTTATACACCTAATTTTCAATTTATCCATGATGGATACACGCACTAAAACTCAGAGCAGGAGAACTACCTTGCATACCAAAGTGGAATCAGGTGACAGTAGCAGAAAAAATTCAGATATGGGAGGAACAAAACCCACCCGGGCGATACCCCCCGACCTCCTGTCAAATTATGTTATTCATTCATGCATTTAACTGTTTCCTCTTTGTTAGTTCATAAATTAGCTAGTTTATAGATACCTAGAAGAAACAAGATAGCTAACTCACCATACACGTAACGTTGAAAATTGGTGCACAGCATTTTAGTTGTGCGTTCCCGTACAGCTATACACAGCTCAGTAGACGGCCTATTTTAACATTTTATCTTATGGGGTTGACCCCTGTTTTTTGCATTTTCTAGGAAAATAATGCCTAAAATGAAAATTCATCTTTTTTGAAGGTAATTTCCTATTTTATCAAACCAATTTTACAATTTTTTTTTTGAAATATTCTCAGAATATTTTGTGGATAGAACCATTTGATAGGAAATTACAAAGAAATGATTTATGTTCTCATCTTTTGTGCAATTAGAACCAACGCACCATTGTCGAACACTCTGTTGTGGAACAGTTTGCCTAATCTTGAGTTTGAACTTGCCTTAAGGAATTGTGCTCGATTTGTGCTGAATAGTGCTGCAGAAATTATGTTTTGTGCTTGCTTTTTTCCGAAGATATATAAAAAAGGTCTCTGGGAGGGACTGGTGAAACAATAGGCCCCCTTTTTGAAATTTTTAATCTTTTTTTGGTAAAATAAATTGTGCTCGACTCGTGCTGAATTGTGCCACGAATTTCTCGTTTTGTGCTTGCCCCCTCCTCGAGATTTTTACAGAAGTCTCGGGCTGCTGAAACGACAGCCTTCTCTTTTTCGAAATTTGAAATGAGCTCTTTGAATTGTGCTTCTGGGGCTTATTCTCCAGGATCTTCTCTGTCAAGACGCAAATATTGCTGCATGTAATTGAGCCTAAATCGAGAATAATAACCTGTTTTATGTTTAAAATTCAAGAAGGAGGAGCCGTAGTTTTGCAAAATCACCCTAATTATGGAGATGGGATGAAAGCACGAAACGTAAAATATACAACACAATTCAGCACAAATCGAGTACAATGTATTGTGACAGATAGAAATCCAAAATTTGGCAAAAAAGAAGAGTCTTTAGAGTTTTACAATTTCACCTCAAGACTTTTGTCGATAACTTTAAAGTGGGGTGGGAACAAAATGTATAATATTTGCAGCACAATTTAGCACAAATCTAGCACAACTCATTAGGCCAGATAAAGATTCCTAATGTAAGAGGGAGGGGGGGGGGGGATTAAGATTGACTTCGATTGCGAAGAAGGGCTGCAAGTACAAAACGTCGAAGATTTTCAGAACAATAGAGCAAAAGTCGAGCTCAATTCATTTAGTCGGATAATAATTCAAAACTTGCAACGAAACAAGGAGTTCTCTACAGTTTCACAAGCTCACCTTATAAGCCTTTTATGGATATCTTGAGTCGGGAGAAGCACAAAACATAACATCTGAAGAACAATTCAGCACAGATCGAACACAATTCATTTAGCCCACAAAAATTCACATTTCAAAAAAAGGGGGGGGGGGTGCTGATACTTTACAAATGGAATCTTATTCCAAAGAAAGAGAAGAAGCATAAAACGTAAAATTCGCGGTATAGTTCAGCACAAATTGAGTACCTATAATTTATTTTGCCGGATAAAAATCCAAAATCCAAAAACAGGTTGATATTACACAATCTGAACCCCATTTTGGTGGAGAGGAAGAAGAATTTATTTTGCCGTAGACAGCTTGTCTGACAATGTTTGACAAGGAACGCAGGAAATCTATACTATGGCACAAATTTAATTTTGATTGATAATTAAATTGAAAATTTAGGACTATCACCAAAGTCAAAATTTTTCCAATTTTCCCTCCTATGATTCTATTGGATACAACTTGAAGGTCAATATTCTAAGAGAGAATCTGTTCTATAGTTTTTCTTCAAGAAAATATGTTTCACTTTTTGTCCGCCGTCTTGTAGAAAGGATGTGATATATCAAAACACTTCGTGGCTTGTCGTTCTATCTAAAAAAAATGAAATATAAAGCCATTTGTATTATGTAACTTATTTTATAAAATTTCCACTGTTCTCCCGAAAAAAAGTGTGTTTTTACGGGAAAAAAGCTAAGCTTAGGCTACTGCAATATCTTGCATCTTTCAAATTAGTATTTTTGCGGAGATATTTTCGAATAATTTCGATCATTTCTCTTTTTTTTTTTGTCTGTTAGTACAGGGCATTATCTTAATATCGTTATGCGAATGAGTTTGGAACTTGAAAGACACAGTTTCTTTTCTCCTATCAAATCCGACACCTGGAAGATTTGGCACTTTTATTCAACTGAGATCTAGAGCTCAAATGATCCAGATTGTTTTTTTTTTCTTTTTTTTCTCTGTCAAGATCTGCAAATCGAAAGATTCACACCTTTCTGTTCTAGGTATAGTCAGATCTGTACCTAATTCAATATTCTTAATTTTCTATTTATTCCATATCTACTTATATACAAACGTTCTTTTATGTTTTCATTTGTAGGTATGTTGGAAGTTTCAATTTTTCAGGATTTATGTTTTATTTTTTCTTTCAGGCACCTTTTCAATAATATTCATGTATCATTTTTCATGTTCACTTGTCTTCTTTTTTTGTGTGATTATTTTCAACCACTCAAAGGATTTTTTTGTGTGATTTTCAACTACACACATTAAAAATTTTTATCGAACTATTTACCTACATGATTTTCATTTATAAGCGTCTACGTAGCGAAAATACTCGACGAAATCAAATAGGTACTATACAATTCAAGTTTCCTGGCAAATTCTTGACATTCTTCACATTTTGATCAAAAAAGAAAACACTTATTAAATACATTCAAAATGTCTTTACTTCGTATTTTCAAATTCCTCTCTTATGTAAATTGATAATAATACTATTACTATTATGATCAAAAATAGTATTCAATACCTATCTATTTTGCGTTTAAAATATCTCTTCATGAATTTGAGATGACGGTCACTAAATATTAACTAATGCTCAATGCTCATATATAAACAGTAAACACTGATGTCTACCGTTCCTCTCAACTCTCCGTTTAATAAAGTGTCCATTATAAGTTTTTTAATCTTAAAAAATAAACACACTTCAAATTTCAATGGGAAATTTGAGATCTCAAGTCCGTAAAACAGAAATGTATAGTTGGTAATATTGTGTACCCAACTCACGTCATGTTTTCATATTTTTAAGAACTTCTAGAGTGCAGCCTAATCGCTAAGTTTGTGCAGCCGTTATTCTTTAGAGGAGTTTCTTTCGTCATATTTTAGATTATAATACCATTTCTTTTAGGTCAGTTAATTTTAGGTCAGTTTACATAGTGCCAGTGGGTACCACCTCGTGGAACATCGCATTCAATGGGCTATTCAAGCTAAAGCTGCCACCAGTGGCCGATGACACACTGGTGGTTGGTTGGCTCGGCCGACACTGTTGCCGAGGTGGAGACCAAGGTGAACCAGGTCCTGAATTTTCTTGATCAGCGTTCAACCTTGATTGTTATGTTACCTTGGAAAATTTGTCTAGGCTAGATAAAACGAGCAACAGCAAATTAATTAGGTGACAGCGGGTTCCCATTGCACTTCTGCAATGGCATCTGATTTTTTTTATCCTCTTATATTTTTTTGTATTTTTGTCTCTTAGGACATATTTATTTTTTGTAACTGTGGTTGGATGTATTAAAAAAAAAATGTCAGTCTGAGTCAACTCACAAATTCATTCCGCATTTTTTTTTTTTTTTTTTTTTTTTTACAAGTGAATTGCAAGTGCGTAGTAGCAACGTGGGGTGGTCCAGATTAAGAGAAAAGAATATTGTAGAACATTCACGAGTGCATATATTATGCAATTGGGGGAATAAATTCACGTTAGAAAAAATCAAGATTATATAGGTATTAAAATTGATTAACTTCAAGGCACTGACGTCCAATTATTTTATTACACAAAATAATTGGACGTCAGTGCCTTGAAGTTAATCAATTTTAATACCTATATAAAAAGCGTCCTCTTAAAAAGTTATTTAAATTAAGATTATATATATTTTTTCTTCTTAAAATTATATTTGTGCCTACAAAAATATTACAATGGATTCTGCCTTTCTCAATGGCAGGTACTCCACCATCAAGTTCACCTTGGAGGTGGGAGGGTCTTCCATCAACTTTCTTGACCTCTCTATTTCTATTGTTGGTGGCGTCCATAGTTTTGGTATCTTCCGGAAAAATACTTGTACAGCCATCTGTGTTCATGCCTCCTTGTATTGCCCCACCTCCCATAAATTAGCTACCTTCAACAGTTTCGTCCACCGTCTCTTTTCTATCCCTCTTTCTCCTCAGGCGTTCTTGGAGGAGGTATCTATCATCAAGCATCTTGCTCTTTCTAATGGTTTTGTGCTTGATATTGATAGGATGATTTGGAAAAAACTTATTTCAAAAGCTTTAGATCTTACCACTTCTCTTCCCCGGTGTTTGTCTGGTTCTAGGAGGAAAGAAAAATGGGTTTGTATTCCGTTTTCTGGGAAGTTATCTTCTGAACTTACCTGCCTCCTTAAGCCTTTTGGTCTTCGTCCTGCTCTTTATAATCCCAATACGGTTTGTAGTCTTTTCTGTAAATCTAAAGATTCCATCCCTATATCTGAGAGAAGTGGTGTCTATAAGCTTAAATGTTCTGGTTGCCTGGCTGTCTACATAGGGGAGACAGGCCGGCAACTTTGTATCAGGGTTCAGGAACACCTTGATGAAGTCGCTTCTGCCCACCTCCTCCAAAAGAAATCGGCTTTTGATGAACACCTTTTGGAATCCGGCCACAATTTTGAGTTGAACCAAGCCGTATTACTCCATTCTGAGAGTTCCTTTCCTAGACGGTTGGCCCTCGAGCATGTTGAGATAGTTGGTCATGTGAATGATAATGAGGTTATTGTTTTGAATCGTTTCTTTCCTGATAATGATCTCATTGAAAAGTTTTATAAGCTTCCTACCAACGATTAGTGATTCATCTCGGTTTCCTGTCACCACTGGCCTCGATAGGGATTGTACCTTCTTTCATTTCTCACTTCTCCTTTCTTCTCGTTTTCAGTTTGTGTTCTGTGCTCATCTGATGATGGTTATATAACCGAAAGGTCCTTGTTTTATAATCATTTTATCAATTGTGCGGTCTGTAAAGATTATTGTTATTATAATTATATCTATTTTTAAATGAAACTTGAAGAAATAAATCGAACTTAGGTAGGTATGTTATTTGTTTTCTACTTCTGGAGGCATATCAAGTCAGGTACCCTCTTCACTTTTCAATGTAGAAAATATGTAAGAATACTGAAAGAAGTTGTGAAACTTTCTCCGCCAATATCATTCTCTAAATTTGTCCCTGAATTTTCGTTATTCAATTCTGAACTTTTAGCTGGAAAAATATGAATTCGCCAAATTGCTGTTGTAGAAGATCTTCCTTTTCATGTCAGTACCTATGCATGAAGTAATGATTCAAGTGAAAAAAAAAAAAAAGTAGATTGTAAAGAATAAAGATAGTACTTTCATTCTGTTCTCTAACAGAATAATGTGCTCTCAAGTTGTAAGTTGTTTCTTCTTAATTGGTCCTTAAGATAATGTTTCAAAGTGATATCTATAAATTGTGTACCTACTTCCATTGAACTACTGCGCATATTATTGGCTGCCATCTTGAAGCAATTCGACGGAATAGATATGGTACCTACATCACTTGAGAACTGATAGAGTGAATGTTCTGTTAATCCAGTAAATACTTATTTAGGAAATATTTCAAGTTTACGAAAGTTCTTTGCAATAATATGAACGCAGGTAAAAAACTAGACGTGAGAAACGCTAATTATAATAGTTTCATGACTTTTGACGAGTACGGGCGTCCATTTATTATCCTCAAAGAACAACACGAGAGAGAAAGAATCCATGGTCTGGAAGTTATCAAGGTAAATGAATTTGGATAAGTCTGAAAACTCGCGTTAGAAATACTAAGTAGGTATTGATTGAAATCGGCTTGAATTACTTGGTTATTTAGAGTCACATACTCGCAGCAAAGGCAGTAACATCGATCATGAAAACATCATTAGGTCCTAAAGGGTTGGATAAGGCACTAGTGTCTTGCGATGGTGATTTGATCATAACCAACGATGGTGTAACGATCCTACGGAATATGGATCTGGATCACGCTGTAGCTAAATTATTCATCGAATTGTCAGAATGTCAAGATGCAGGTGTAGGCGATGGCACGACAGGAGTTGTTGGTACGATGTGAATTTTCTTACTTAACTACTAGGCAGTGCAATTTTGCTAAGAGTCTAAAATATGTACATATCTGCCCAATTCTGTAGTTCCAAGGCACGATTATTTTCCTGACAACACTATGGCTGTTGTGAAGTTTTTATATGTACTCAAAATTTAGTTATTTTTTTTATTTGTGCTGGTAAAACTGTCAATTAATCAGCTGTTTTCGATAGGTAAATTAGCTATTTTAGTCAGGGGCAGACCAGTAGGTAAAAACTATCTGTTGAAGAGAATCACGAAAAATAGTCCAAAATATACATACACGACCTTTTTATTAATTTTGTTTCACAACGATCTTTTACGAACTTCACGCACTGACGTACCTACAACAAATGAGGAGTTATCTGTCAAAAGGGCACCCGTCAAAGGGGTGCCCTTTTTGCGGATATCCACATTTTTGAATTCTCTGAACCATTTCCTATCAATATACAAAATTTTGAAAAAACAAAAAATTACATGTACGCTTATGGTCACTCAACCTCATCTGCATAAAAAGGGCACCCGAGGTACACATCTATATGGAATTGTCCCAGATTCATTTGTCGATCAATTGGAAAAATAATTAGAGATCTATAAAGATGAAAACACGCAAAATATTTTCTGTCATTATAGATTTTTTGATAAAATGAATGTGGGATGAATAATCTGAACATGAAACTCCAAAGATGTATTTTAAAAATCAACTATTGCTCACGGGTGCCCTTTTGACAGAATGATAACTCCTCAAGTATTCTCTAGGCCAAGTTTTTCATACGTTCGATTCCGATTAGTAGTTCCAACGCCAACAGATACCGCCACCAACTTCACGGTGTCGGTCAGCAGCGCTCCAGTGGCAATCTTGGAAAGGACCAGGGAGGCAGTTTGGCCAACCACCAAGATCGTCTTCACTGTTTTAGTCACGGGTAGCCATTTTTGGTAGATAAACTGGCTAGTTTAGCCATAGGTTCAAGTTACAGGTTAAGTACCTAAATTGCACGTAATTTGAAGGTATGAAAAACAAATTGGATGGTGTTATATACCGGTACTGCATTGGTGAATAAAATGTGTATACCAGTACTGTACTTTATTCACCGTTAATGCACTTTCCCACTTTGTGTGTTGTGTCACTATGTTGTAAGCCAATTAGCGTTACATAGAAGACACCATATGAAGGTTAGCTGACTTGTCTTCCATCCACTCTAAGAAGGGTTTTGTCATAATTCACAAAAAATTCACGGTGCTCCACAGTCTGGACACTCCTCTACCTCATGGGGAGGCAGCAGCATTCTATAGATATTACACCAGACTCAAACTCTTCAATCGCAGAGGCGCAGACAGGGCAATGATGAATAGGCGGCGCTGTCGTTCCTTTGGACCTGGTACTGCCGCAGTTGCCTGACGTTTCCTTCTCTGACAAGACTGTCCTGACACTTCCCTATCAGCAGTACTCCGATTAATAGAGCACAGCAGTCGCTGATTACGTTTAGGGCGACCTCGTACTTTCACTTTGGGTTGGAATCTTAGATCATGAAACTTCCCTGCGACCTCAGCCAACAACTACTTCCTCATCACGTAGTTTAAGAAGAGGCTCCTCATGCGACTCCTGACTCACCTCTTGCTTCATCATTTGCCGTATGTTCAGATCGCGAGTTAGCAGATAGAAAACCAGATTTGCGTCAATTCAGCTTTAAAAAGTACAGTACCGGTATATAACGTTTGACTGTTGCAGTACCTGTATATAACGTTTTATTCACCGGTACAGTACTGGTATGTAATCACTTCGAAAAAAAATTTGTATTATACAGGGTCCACCAGCTTGTGATAAGTCACTTGTGCTTTTACTCCACTTGCTTTCAGCTCGTTTCATAAAACTTGGACTCGTGACTATATCACTTGCTTTAGGACCTTGTATAATAAACAAGCAACCTCACATGAGGTTGGAAGAGGTTCATGCCCTGCGGCGCTGTTCTGTACAAAGTAGAATTAACGACTTGACGGAGCAAATTGTATCTTTTGGGCAATGAAGGAAGACTATTTCTCTCTAATTGTTGATATCATATGAATTAACCTACGTCAATAAACCTTTGTACTACAGGAATGTCCACATGACTTTCACTCACAGAACAACTGAACAGTCACTTGCTCGTGTCTTTTTATGCATAAGTAAAACAAATATCAGCTTGTTTCCCGCTTTGGCTTCAGACGTCTGGCTTTATCAACTCTGTAACTTGATAATAATAGGCTACGTGATAAGGAAGTACGCACTTCACGAGAATAATAATCGCACGCAAAACTTGAAGGGGAAGAAAAAGCGATCACCAACTCGTTCACATTTGAACGCAAAAACAACTTTTCTCGTTTTCTCGTTGCGGTAAAACAATCGAGTACATCCTTCAAATATTCACATTCTCATATTTTGCTTGCTTGTTTTCTTTAAATGACATGACGTATGAAAATGTGTTATGATGCAACCTACTTCGCCTAACATGAACCTATCACAAACCGATCGCATACGCAAATATGAAAAGATATGATACAAACTATCCCGCACTCAACGTACGTAATCGAACTGATACCTCTCTTTTAAATCGGCTAGTTCAGGTGGTATTTCAGGATAACGTAATTCTTCGCGAACTAACGGTACTGGAGGAATTCTTTAGATGTTAATTTCTCCTTTACTCGTTTCTCCTTTGCTCGTTCCTCGCTTTCTGAGGACTCAACCTATAATGTGTATATTCAATACGCAATAACCTTACTCGAAAATTCAAATCAGGAATAAGTATTGTACCAATAAAGTACAAAGTACGCACCTAAAATTAAATTATGCGTTATCATCTACCATATTTTCGAAAAATTGATAATGTTGTCTTTCCAACAAGCTTCTAGCTTTAACACGTGAAATATCATAACTCATAAGGTGACGTCAGCAGACTGCAGCGGATATGAGTAGAGCCCTATAATGATGAATTAATCCTTTCAGTTCCCTAATAGGGTAAGAAATATTAAGGGTATGCTCACAGATTTCTATACTATACACTAGATACACAACTGCCGCGTAACGTTCATGAGCGGGTGTGAAGCCTGTGGTGGTGTAAGAGGGGAAGTAACGTTACAAAGTACTGAGGCAAAAAGAAACCAATTATAATGTATTCTTATGGGGAAAACCGCAATTTGAAATCGCTTTTTCTCTGGATGTACTGCAAAAATTTCGTTCGTTAATACCTCAAAAATTCAAGTAAAGCTTCAAGATCAAATTACATTAAGAAAAAATTATAAGTACGCTTCAATTTTTCGAGAAAAATGCGTTGTTTCAAATGCTATTTTCTCCGTTTGCGCTCGTAAAGGTATTGCCATGCATCGCATAGGCTAACGGGAGCATGCATGTAATAGGGCCGCTTCGTATAGTATTTCAACACTATTTCAATTTCCAAATAAAGTTGGCTTATGATATTCCTTTGTAAATACAATAAATATGTGACAAGCTAATTTATAACATTTCAATTAATAGTATATTACGTATCAGTGGCGGAAGGGAATTGGTTCCCTTCCAACACTGATACGTACGATGTTTTAATGCAAGATGGGAGGAAAGGTTCTGTGCACTTTGCATTGGCAGCACTGTCACGCTAGCACGAGATTCAACGACTGTAGTCGCGCGCATAATAATGACTATAATCAAATTACATGCACTAGGATGTAAGGCTGCAGCGGTCGAGTGGTTAGAGTAGTGGCTTCACGCGCAGATGACTCGAGTTCGAATCCCAGCAACGACGGATCAAACGACATGAAGTCAGACTGACGCACACAGGAGAGGGAATGGCAAATACTGGTAGAAGTGGGGACATACACGGCACTGAGCTGGAAAGTACTATCCAGGTGCGGAAAGTACTTTCCAGCACAGCAACGAATTTTTTTTTCATCAAGCAGAAAAGACGCGCTTTCTACTACAAAAACCTCCGCAGAAACACAGCCTTTCCGACCATCTTGCATTAAAAGTAATTAAAAATGAATCTTATGATTCACGCAAACAATTCATTGACAACAAAAATATAATAATGTAGTAATTCATTTATGAAGAATCATTCACATATTTGCAAATATTGTATTTTTATTATTTTTAGATCGTCTGCTGACAACAGACTTTTGTAAGTGAAATTTAGCGAACGCGTGCAGTCTTAATTTTAAGTATCTACGTAGAAGAAATTAATTTAATTAATTGAACTCGATGTGAGGGCCCACCAAAGTCCTCTGTTGCGCATACAGCCATCGTATCAAAAGGAAATTCCGAGATTGACGGTACTGCGTCTGGTTTCAAAGCTTTGAATAATCATCCGGGTCGATTCAGATTATCATCATCACGAAAATGGGCGCTGCATATTGAGCTAGCTGTTGTTGGAACAAAATTTTTCCTTCTCAATTTATGCACCCATTGTTTCAATTGAGTTTCATTTTTAAGCGGAAATCTAGAAGCACAATTTAAAGACAAAACTATAAGTGATTCAATTTTTGCAATCAATACACGCTACAGCAGCGAAAACTTACCCATGAAATTGAAATTGTCCTCCTTTAACAAAACGATTCCTACATCCGTATGCAGACACGATCGTACCATTTTCAAACACTTTAAATTATGTATATTTAAAATTGCATATTAATTGTGGTCAATATTATGCTCTCGCAACTTTGAAAATTTTTTAAATAGAACATGAATCCTCTATTCAACAGAGAATGAATGCAATAATTAAGAAAACTCTCAATTCTTTTCCGTCGTATTCTATACTCCTAATCAATGTTTTGCCTCTATACAAAATGGCGGTTCAGTCGGTGGACAGGCTTCACTTTCAACGCGCAGTTGTGTATCTACAGTCTGTTCCAGGAGAGTTTGGTATTATAAACGATAGGCAACCCACGTCACTCACGCTTATTTTACGTTACGGAATGCGAATGGAATGCGGGTTCCCCGTGATTTATAATACCAAACTCTCGTGGAACAGACTATAGTGTATAGTATAGAAATCTGTGGGTATGCTCTACACAAGAAAAAAACTCGTAAATATACGAAAATATAGGTTCCAAGGCGACTAATTACTGTCCAAAAAATGAACCAATTGTTATGAAATCTTTCAAAGTGTTAGATGAGTGTTTGATACAGGTCTAAACTTAATTCAGAACTCGTAATATTATTTAGAACTCTTGTTATCAACAATCAAAACTTTTTGATCGTCAATAACAAGAGTTCTAAATAATATTACGAGTTCTGAATTAATTTTAGACCTGTATCAAGCACTCATCTAACACTTTGAAAGATTTCATAACAATTGGTTCATTTTGTGGACAGTAATTAGACGCCTCGGAACCTATACTTTTGTATATTTACCTGATTTTACGCGTATTTTTTCTGTGTAAAGCATACCCATAATAAAATTGGTGGAACTATTTTGTATCATTTCAAAGCACTACGTTTCGCATTTTAATTTGGCACTGATACCTGTATTCTAAAACAAATTCTAGTAGTTCTCATGTAATTTTCTAATTGTGGTAAACTGTTATCAGTTATTGAAGGAGGGAAGTCTGAAGATGAATAATGATGTAACAACTAAATATGGTGGCTCATGTCCTCACTCGTTATTGTAGGGCTCCAATATGAGTATATGACGTTTCACAATTGTTATTAAAATCTTCCAACATTATCCGATACCAATATAGCACATCGCAAATCAAAAAAAAAAACACAATCACCAACTCCTTTACATCCGTACACACAAACTGCTTTTCTCTTTGTAGTAAAACAGTCGAGACGAGTCAATATACTGTATCACACATTGCACATCCACATCAGAACACTGAAGTTAAATTGCGATTGGAAGTCGTTCGTGCCTTGTACCACACAGCATGCAAGGTGTTTGAAAAGAGGTGTGCTCAGTTCGTTTGTAAACAAAACGCAACCCGCACGCACATTTAAAAATACATGGGACGTAGAACCGAGTGACGTCACCCGGTTCCGTTTTTACATAGTTTTAAATGGCGATCAGCTGATGTAGCGCCTTGTTGTTTACATTGAGCTGAGCACACCTCTTTTCAAACACCTTGCACAGCATGAACCTAATAACTTTTTTTATACAAGGTCCTAAATGGAGTGATATAGTCACGAGTCCGAGTTTTACAAAGCAAGCCAAAGGTGAGTGAAGTAAAAGGACAAGTGACTTATCACAGGGTGATGGACCGTGTATAATACATTTATTTTTAAATGTATACGTTCAAATTACGTGCAATTTACAGGCAAATTAGGTACACAGGCTATAAATTGTGACTAAACCAGTTAGTTTATCTACCAAAAATGGCTGCATGGCTGCCTGTGAGCTAGTTGACCTACCTATCAAGAACAGCTGATTAATGGCCAGTTATACCAGCACGTATAAAAAAAATTGTTAAAATAAAGTAGGCTTCATGACCCAAGATTGGCATAATGGCGATTTACCAATGCAGGCAGTGTGGAAAAGTCCTTTTTCCCACTGCCATCAAACCTGCACTCGGCTATCCGCTTATAGGGATTTTACAATGTTTATATTTTTACCAGTTTGCAGGACAAATCGAATGAGAGCAAGGAAGACAGAATGATAACTTCACTCTCATTCTATCTTTCTTGCTCTCATCGTATTCATCCTGCAAACTGATAAAAAATGTAAACATTGTAAAAGCCTTATAACGCGTCGTCATTTAGCTTATCTTTTCTGACAACAAACGGCTTATGTAGCACTGCGGGAAACACACACCACACACACCTGTCAATTCTGAAAGCCTAGAACACAAAAACAGATATTGAAAGCTACGTTTGCTCGAGATCTTTTAGAATATTTTGCAAACTGTCAACTTAATAGCCGTATTTCTCTTAACTTAAAAAAAAAACAAGCGGCCCGCGACAGGCCGGAAGAGGTTCATGCACTTTGTTGATCGAATTATTTTTAGGGTCGCGCCGGCGCAGGCGGTAGCCGACCATATTGTAATTGATTTTTAGGGTCGGCGCAGGCGCTAGTCGACCTTATTGTAAGGAATACTACAGAGGTAGTGTCCCTACTTATTGTAATCACTTTTTAGGATCGGCGCGTGTCGCGATGCCGACCCTATTGTAATCACTTTTTTCTTCTTCTTTCATCTCAGTTAAGACGCTGACGTCACAGTCAAGTGTGCCGTATGCTGTATAGTCTGGAGTCTTCGGCTCTTTGCATCTTATCATTGCAATTAATTTGCATTTTGATTGTGTTTGACCATCCTCAATGTAGGACTAGGAACCACCTAAAAATAATACCTAGCGTCTTTATTATCCAATTTTCGCAAATTGAAAATATTGGTGTTACAATGAATTTGATATGTTCAAATTGCAAGTTTATTTCATTTTAATGACTATCAGATACAAATGGAACTAAACGTCTTATTTGCCATGGAAAAAAATGAGAGCAATGAAGTATGAATCCTTGAAATTGGTCTAAACCACAGTACATTATAGAGGTATTGACACTTGCATATCTTCACCATAAAAACAACTGTCCGTCGTTCTCTGGTTGTTCCGCAACGTATTTGTTGAGCGCGTTGTCAGTCTGGTTTCGATAGTATACAGAGTTTTATGGCAACTCACTGCTTTTCAAAAAATTGTAAAAAAATCAGGAATTAACGTAGAGAGCTCGGACTTGGCCGAAAAATTAAATTTTATTAAACTATAATATTCAAAAATATTCATTTTTCTAGGTACATTTCTCGATGTTCTATAATCTTTGAAAAATTCAGCTGTACTAGGGTACCTACAGTAAAGCCGTGCTACTAGCGGGGTGAGGAAGGATGCGCTAACCCGAGACCAAGATCGTTGCAAACCTAGCGGAATTCCTTGTTCACTACCAGATTTTGTGAGACACAATTTTTGCGTAGTGTCAATACCTCTATAATATACCGTGGTCTAAACAATGTGAATGGTGAAACGGTAGGTGGAGAAAAATCTAAAATGAATGATTTTTGAGTATTGTGATAAAAAAATCAGTGTCTAATTACAATGATTCTAGTCTCCAATCGGAGTTTGTAGTTCTTTTGATAGATTGTGAATACCTAAGTGGAAAGTATGAGGTATGAACAGTTTGGTTGAATAATTATCGAAATTCTATTCTTTTAACTTGCAGTATAAGGTACATTCAGTTTCTAGTACCGGTTCTTACGCTGGAGTTGGAAGCCAAATATCATCTAAATCAATATTTTGCAATGTACATGTCCTGTTCCCTATCAAAAGTCTCTAAAAATGTAGGGAACAGAATGACTTGAAAGTTGATCATGAATTGCAAATGCAGTATCCTGGCTTTGTGATCCGCGATTCAATTTTGAATTTCAATTTATCCTTACATTGAAGTTGACTACAAAGGTAGGGTAGTATGATAATTACATTGTTGGGTCTTAAGCAGACAAATGAAGTTTGTGGGTACGGTAGTATTAATTAATCAAGGATTTCCAATTCTACCTGATGTTACAATTTTTATTACTTATTATTCTTATCTCATGACGAAAATGACAAATATTTTTGGAAGGAAGTAATATCAGCGTTGTTTGTACTCAACAGTGGTTAGGTACTTCAGGAGTTCAGGTTATTGCTTATTAATTGTTGAATGTTAGCTTTTACAAATAGAATCAAAAAGATGTGATGTGAATTCTTGAAAAGACGGTTCAAACAATATGAATGAAGTTGAATACAAATGAAAGGGAATGTCTTACAACGCGATGGGAATATGAAATGAATAATTACAAATAAAAAAGTAGGAAATAGGATGATCAAAAATTGGTTGTGAATATGATATCCTAGCTGTGTAATCCTCAATTCAAATTTAATTTGTACTTGGTCCTACTTTCTAGTTGGGTTTTAGCGCACCAAGATTTTATCATTTTTTATTTTCTTGCATCGTGTGTCAATCTCAATCAATATTTTCCTTATCAGAAATAACTCAGTCATTCGCCGACCCTCGTAAGACCCCGCCTGCGTGGCGCTTGTTTCTTCTTCTTCTTCTGATAAGTTAAGACGCTGACGTCACAGCATGGTAGTCCACAAGGCAGTAGGAATGACTTGTATCTTGTTCATCGGTTCCTCGTCCTTGATTCTGATGGCGTAATTTTCTGCGGAGAAGAGTGTTGTAGTCTATCTTGTTTCGTTGTGTCATTGCGTTCAGCGTAGGATTAATAAATTTGATTATTAATAAAAATTTGACTTCACAGAATGTTCAGATTATAAATTTATTTTTCTTCAATAAATACGAATGAAACGAGATTTTTTGCAACACATTTGATTTTACGGAATGTTCGAATTATAAATTTATTTTCTTTTAATAAATAGGAATGAAACGGGATTTTTTACAATGCGATGAAAAACTGAAATGTATAATTTGAAATGAATAATTGGGAATAAAAACGTAGGGAACAGAATGATTTAAAAGTCGATCATGGATCGCCACCCGGCTTTGTGGTCCGCGATTCAACAGTTTGTTCATTTATAATATGATTATTATTGATAATTAGCCGCTGCTGATTAATTAGTTACGACGACGAGAAGGAATAAAAATAGTAGTATCTTTATTATAGAACGTTTGCAAATTGAAAGATCGATGTAACAATAAATTTGATGTGTTCAAATTGTATGTTTATTTAATTTTAATGATTATATCAGATGACTACTAATGGAACCAACACATTGCGATGGAAAAGAATGAGAGTAATGAAATAAGTATGAATTCTTGAAATTGGTCAAAACAATGTGAATGGTGAAGCAAAATCTAAAATGAATGATTGTTGAATATCCTCATCATAAAATCGGTATCTGATTACAATGATTCTAGTCTCCAATCTGAGTTTGTAGTTCTATTCGATAGAACGTGAGCAGGTACCGGTACTTGAGCAGAGAGTATTATGAGGTACAAACAGTTTTCATGAATAATTATCAAAATCTTATTATTTCAACTTGCAGTATAAGGTACATTCAGTTTCTAGTGCCGGTTCTTACGCCTGATGTTAGAAGCCAAATAATATTATCCTAAATCAATATTCTGCAATGTCAAGAGTAGTTCTATGGAAAAAGGGCATTTTCAAGGTCTTTTGAATCGCGTATTTTCTCGGGTTACATTACACTTTTTTGTAAAATTTTTTCACGAAAATATAGTTGAAGAACCACTCTACAAATTCTATATAAATTTTGGCATGCACAATATCATTTTCTATATTTTCTATCGTTGGCAAACTTTAAATCGCATTTTGAGAAACCTTGATACGACGAAAATTGCCCTTTTTCCGGCTAGTCCTCCAATTCTACTCTGTACAGAACAGCGCCGCAGGGCATGAACCTCTTCCAACCTCCTGTGAGGTTGCTTGTTTCTTCTTCTTTCTTCCTTTGGGTAAGTTCAGACGCTCAGGTCACGGTCGCCCACAACGCAGTAAGTTGTGGGTATTTTTATGTAGATGATGTATGATACTGTGTTACTGACGCGTAGCCTATCTTGTTTCGTATTGTTTCTTGTGTCTTTGCATGTTCGCATTCATCAGCGTATTAATAAATGGTTGGCGTTATTCGTAGGTAGCATACCTACGGCTAAAAACGTTGTTCGTAGAGTAGTTGTATACCTACGGCTAAAACGTTATTCTTTGGTAGCATACCTACGGCTAAAAACGTTGTTTGTAGGTAGTAGTTGTATACCTACGGCTAAAACGTTATTCATAGGTAGTATCCTTACGGGTAAAACGTTATTTGTACTAACTTCTCGCAGAACCAACACTTGAAATAGCTCTGGACAAATATTGGAGCCTGATCTAATCAACTTCTCCATCTCCTTCATGGTTGCCAAGTATGAGTTGAATTGCTCAGTGCCATAACACAACACCAGGGTGGCTATGTTCATCATGACGGGTGAGATCAAATTGTAGGTACTTCTCGTGAGTATTCAAGGTTCTTGGCGCGCACGAGTCTACATCATCTAGAACTACATTATCCACAACATCAGTATCAAGGGAGGGTGTTGACTGGCTGGTAGAAGCATGAGTACTCTTGTAATACCGTGGGGTGGAATTGAGCCTCGGAAAACACAGAACAAAGGGAGCCAGTGTCGTGTTCCCGCTTCAACAGGATATGTCGGCATGGTGCTTGGTGGTTGCAAGAAAATGTATAGGTGCACTGCGTGGTTCGACAGTCATATGTGCAAGCCTCAGTGTCGTACATCTCGCAAACGCCTCCATCTGCAATACTCATGTACTGCCTGCGTTCTTGCAGGGCCTTCAAGCTTTTGTGAAAGAGCATGTGCATCCACGCTCATTGAGCTTCAGAGACGCTGCGAGAAGTTACTACCTACAAGATAATTTCTGCGTCATACTTCAATACAGAAATATTTGTCACAAGACATGATAATACAGGGCAACAAGATAATTTGTGAGTCATTGTACTATACCTACGAATAACGTTTTAGCCGTAGGTAGTATACCTACGTATAATCACTTCCTTAATAAATTTGATTTTACGGAATGTTCAAAAATTATAAATTTATTTTCCTTTAATGAATACAAATGAAACAAGATGTCTTATGCGAATGTGATATCCCAGATTTGTGATCTGCGATTCTGTTGGAAGGGTATAATATTGGATTGAGCTTTGTCCATATACTGCAATGTTAAACGAGCGTTGAAACATGTATAGCTTGCGGAGGACTCTAACGTAGTCAGCGCGGGTGAGTGCGCGGAGGAGTAACAGCTTCTCCTCCCTCAGCAATCGACCGCGTTGCCTATGTCAAGTCCTCCGCATTTTATTTTCTTATAATATCTTTCCACGGGTAAACGTCGTCTTAGCTCAGTCCATAAGAGGAATATAGTCAAAGGTGTAATATCAGCGTTGTTTGTACTCAACAGTGGTTACTTCAGGTTATTGCTTATTAATTGTTGAGTGTTAGCTTTTACAAATAGAATAAAAAAGACGTGGATTCTTGAAATCAGTTTAAACAATATGAATGAAATTGAATAGTTACGAATAAAAACATAGGAAATAGAATGATTAAATATTGATCATGGATTGTGAATGTGACATCGCCTGGCTTTGTAATCCGCCATTCAATTTCAATTTGTACTTGGCCCTACTTCCCGGTAAACATTGTTCCCACTTGAAGCCCTCAAATATAAAGGGCATCAGGGATACAAAAAGGAAACAGGGCTTCAAATGGGAATTAAAAGGGTAGTTTTTCCCAAATTAAGCCCTGTTTCCTTTTTATGTCCCTGAAGCCCTTTATATTTGAGGGCTTCATGAGGGCTTCAATAGGGAAGTAAGAGGGGAGCAGGGAATCAACAGGGCTTCAAATGAGGGCTTCAGAGGGTAGTTTTTCCCAGGGGCTTCAGACGGCTTCAAATTGTTTACCGGGTTTCGGAAAATCAAGTTTGTGATAACTTGGTCTTACTTTTGAGTTTCGATGTTGGATTTTGAGCAGGAAAATCAAGTTTGTGATAGTATTATTGAAGTTAGCGCAGTTTGTGTTTCAACTAGTTTCAATCTGAGTTTGTAGGTAGTTCTCTTATTCAATGGAAAGCTAATAGAAGAAAATGTTTAATACTGCTGTGTAGGTGAATACCTAATCATCAAAATTATATTATTCGGTTGTAGTCTATTATCTAGTTTCTAATCTGGGTTTGCCTGTCTGAGTTATGTACCAAATTAGAGAATTACATCGCAAAATTAGCCAACTATCATTCACTATTTTTGTTGTAAAGGAATTCATTTATTTTGTTTAAAACCTATCGCATCAAATGGTAGAAGAGAAAAAAGATTTGAGTTTTTGATATTACAGGATATTGGATATGTTTTCAAGTACAAGTAATTATTATGTTCATGATTATTGAACTATTGATACTGATATTTGAGAATCAATGTGTTTAATTGATTATTGTGGAACGTTCATTTTTTCCATGTGGGAGCTTGTAATAGGCTTAATTGCAAATTGTACTTCTAATCTATTTTTTCTGTAGAGAAAACATTGGCCGACCCTCTTATCACCTCGTGCAACGCACGGGGTGCTCGTTTTCTAATACATGCTATAAAAGCGCGCTCTTTCTTAAGTGAAAAGCGTTGGCAAAACGGGTGATTGCTCTACCGTGCGCCAAGCTATTAAACGTGCTTTGGAACAGTGGGGAAAATCTCATTTCTTCACTGTTTTGCTGCTTTCTCGCACGTATTAGGAAAAATAGCGTTCTATACACATTGGAAAAGTAAGTGCTTGCGACTTGTTGCGATTGTACCACTCGCCAAGGCTCTTGCAACAGTCGCAACTCATCGCCAATCGCTTATTTTTCCAACTTGTATAGAAATCTACTATTTTACTGCCGCCCCAATATATTCATACTCACTGTCGCATTCCTCAAGGTGCGAGAATTAAGTTACGGCAAAATGTTATCAAGAACTCATAGGCGACTACCTCGAGTCACAGTTGAGAAACAGGTTTTCATTCAAAATGCTATGGACAAGTATGAAGAAGGGCTTATAGACAAAGTTGATTTTGTTGAACAAGTGTCGCGTAAATTTTTAGCTCAATGATGTATCCTTTCAAGTGTTTTTTATAAGTGCATATAAGAAAATAATAATGCTATTTGACGGGCCGCAAACTGTACTTCTTTTTGGCCACAGTTTGGACGTCTCTCACATCTCTTGCGGGACGCAATAAGGATGTCCTCTGGGCCGCAAACTGATCGGTTTTCATTGTTTCAGCCGCAAACTGGATGTAGCCTTACATCATGTTCCAAAATTCTATTGGAGGTGGGTAAATTTGTTTGTGCTATATTTGTGCTGGATTGTGCCGTATACTTTTTCGTTTGTGCTAGTTTCCTTCCCGTCCAAACATTGGTAGGCTGTAGGCATACGTCATACGAGCCCCTCTCCATTTTGATCTTTGGTGGGGGAGTAGGTGGATTTGTTTGTGCTACGTTTGTGCTAGATGGTGCCGTACAGTTTCTCGTTTGTTCTAGTCTCGTTCCTCTTCAACATTATGAGAAGGGCCTGTAAACATGCCAGTCCCTGTCCTATACAATTTTAGGCCTGAAAATAGGATAAATGGTTGTGCTACGCTTTTGCTGTATTTGAGTTTTTCCATTGTGGACGCCTTTCTTCTCTCAAGTCCAATTTTCGATAATTGACAGGTTTTAGGATAAAAATGAATGGAATTGAATCGATGCGTTCTTGCAATTTATGGTTATTCATATTACAAAGAGGAGTGTACAACCCGAAGGTGTAACAATTTATACTAAACCACACAAGAAACAGCCGCTAAACGTTTTCGGTTAAACAACCATCATCGGAGCGTAAACAAAAGCTTTTGTTTCTGTACACAAAATGGTGGATGCAAATACCTACTCATATTGACATCTAGACTAGAGCCCTATCCTATCATTGTTGTTCATTTGATATCTGGTCTGGACACTTTGCCTTGCCGGTTTTGTCGAAGCATGTATCTCTTTTCTTTCTGAGTGATTCTTTAAAATAATATTTTTCACTTTGATTCCTAAGTTTTAGCGGGAGCTTTATTGGAGGAAGTTGAAAGGTTGATAGAGAAAGGAATTCATCCTATCCGAATTTCTGATGGCTTTGAAATGGCAGCTCATTTTTGTATAAAACATTTGGATACCATAAGCGAAAAGATCATCATTGAGAAAAACAAAGATTTTCTAAAGCAAATTGCAAAAACTTCTCTCAGTTCCAAAATGTAAGATATTTTTCCATTATCTGAAGTAATAGGGTAAACTCTTTGTTCATAAATACAAATGTTTGTACAGTGTTAGCAAGTGTTGTTCCAAATTTGCTGAAATGGCGGTTGAAGCTGTTCTGAAAATTGTTGATGCGAAAAATGATTTTATTGATCTAGAAAGGATCAAACTTGATGGTAAATCAGGAGGATCGTTGGAAGATACAACATTGATCAATGGAGTAGTCATCAGTCAACCTATAGCCCATCCCCATATGCTTAAGGTGAGAGCCATTGTAAAACATATTTCAATAGGAATAAGATTAGAGAAAATAAAAACTTCTCACCGGCAACACCCCAGATGAAGAGAAAATTAAGGCTACTGAATCTTTTTTGTAGTCACTGGAAAGAAAGCCCCTCGCTATACGAATTTGAGCCCTTGTAGCCTTTGTACCAACCAATCAAAAGCTTCAGGGCTCTTGACAAATGGGGGAGGGGATTCTGATAGGTTGATGCGAGTAACAGATGGGCTTGAAACAGAGCCACAGAAGTACTTTTTTCAGAGGCTAAAAAAGTGCTTTGCAGTTTTGATTTTAATTATCGGGTTTAATGAATTGATATTTTAAGGAAGTTCATAAAGTTGCTGTCGCTATTTTGTCATGTGGAATGGACATGCCTAAACCGAATCAAATAAAGGCATATCTCGAGTTAACCTCACCAGATGCCTACAAAGATGTTAGAAAGTTTCAAGATAAATTGTTTAAAAATATGATAGCGAAGGTGAGTATCTTAATTTTTACTTTCTATTCCCAGTTGTAATAATTTACATACATCTCAAGAGCCAAATAATGCACAGAATTCCATGAAACTTGAAGGAATTTATGATTGACGATCACAAATATCTGCAAATTGGTCTATAAAGTTTATCTACTAGGTATCTAAAATTATTTGATGTATGAGTTTCCCAAAAGTTATGAATTTCTCTCAAAATACTTGTATCATCACACGGCTTCTAATTGTACTTACTAACAATAATTCCTCCTTTAATTATACCTAAATCAATTTAAAGTGTTTGTATAGCGATTAGAAAGCAATTTTGCTCAATTTCAACGGATTTCATTCATTAATTTCTGTATAAATGGGAACCTAGGAAACCTCATTGAGTTCTCGCCATGTTTTGTGCGCGCGCATTGTAATCTGCTTGTCGGGAGTTGGGAACCACCATTTACAAAGTCCCAGGCTAGTAAAGCATGGCCTTAATTCATAGACTGTCTTCCTGTGATGTCACAATAATTATAAAGATAAATAATGACGTAATGACTAAATAAGGCGGCAAATTTCCATATGTGACTCTACTTATATGCCCCTAAGAGTTATTATTCGCCGACTACTTCTTGTACCTTTTTTCTTCTTTTTACTCTGCAGTATTCTAATATTAACTTATGTCTTCAAAAATTTTCAAACCATCTTCACATTAGGTATATTTTCTGAAATTTTGAACTAAATTTCTTGTTTTCCAGCTCGAGAAAATTGGCGCCAACTTTGTGGTGTGTCAAGGAGGCATAGACGATGCTGCCAATTATTTATTGTTGAAGTCCAATGTTTCTGGGATCAGATATGCAAGTGAACGAGAACTCGAGGTTTGTGTGAGCTTTTCTTCTGTAGGTACAGTATTCATTAAACTATGCATTTAGTCATAAGAAGGAACCTCGAGTGTTTTTTGTCAAGTTTTTGGTCTTTTCCTATTTACAAGTACTCTGAGGATAAGATTTTTTAGGAGAAGATAGACTGATATAAAAAGAAAAATGGATCATGGTATTTGCTTGCAATGTGTATTTGTTTGTTCCAACTTAGGTATTACCTTTTCAGACGCAGAACTAATGTCACAAATAATATTCAATTTTTCTTAGCATGATTATTGACAAAAACCGTCCAATGAAATTTCTTTCAAATTATTTTGTACTTCTTCGTCCTAGTTTGAAAGAGTATATTAACTATTCACTATATAATATTTCAGTTATTGTGTTGCGCAACTGGTGCTCGCATAGTTGGTAGATTTGAAGATCTCACTGAAGAAAAATTAGGCTTCTTGGGTACAGTACGAGAACTCAGTCTAGGAACAGAAAGACGAATAACGATTTTCGAAAATTGTCTGAATCCATCAGCTGTAACAATTCTCATCCGGGGAGGAAATAGTCTGGTATGTGTGTATATTTTCTTGAATAAGGAACCTCAGTACGTCAGAGAAGAATGGAAACTAACGTAACTTAGCCAGGCGCAGGCATAAATCAAATCACACTTTTTTTTTTTTTTTTTCATTTTATTTGAATTGATTCACAAGTCATAAAATTATTGCAATTTTTTGATTGTAGATCACCAAAAAAATGATCCAATAAAAGTTCGAATCATACTCAAGTCATTGACTACACTCGTTCCAGACAAATACTCGCGTTTTTTGACTTTGTTGTCACTTTGCTGGGTACAACTACAAGAGTGCGCTGTTAGTAAAGACATAGGTGTAACAGAGAGGGAATGATGTTCTCTCTTTTTTGCTCTGCTGGTTAACCCACAACGCACTCTTGTAGTCGTATCCAGCCAACGGACACCTTTTTTTACAATACAAGTATTTGTCTGGTATGTACCCATCCAGTCAAGCTTGGTCGGCGAGGATGGGAAAGACCAACCCCCTCAAAAGGTAACTCCCCCAACGGAGATTATAAAGATTTAAAAATAAATTTAAAAATATTAAGAAAGGAATTAGTTTTGGCAACCCTAAATGTTAGAACTTTAAAAGAACACCAATGCATTGGAACAAGGAAGCAATGAGAGAAGCAAAAATTGATGTCATGGGACTAGCTGAGACTAGAAGAAACGGAGACCATATAATAAATGCTACAAAGAATAACGTACTATGATATAAGGAAAATAACAGTGGCCAGATAGGGATAGGATTCCTCATCAATCAAAAATGGAACGATAAAATACCGTATTTTACCGCCTATAATGCGCAATCGTGGATAATGCGCAGTAAAGATTTGAAGCGATGTGATTTTTAAAAGTTTATTCATATGCGCGTATAATCGCGATCCGCACATAATGCGCACCCCATATTTACGATCTTCAAAAATGGAAAAAAGGTGCGCATTATACGCGGTAAAATACGGTAATAAAATTTAGAGGAATAAAATAACTGATAGAATAGCCTGGATCAAATTAAAGTTAGAAGAAGAAATGTAGTTATGTTATTTGAAGAAAACAAGCAAGAAAAATATGAGAATGTGAATAATCGAAGAGAACAAGGAATGATAATAATTATGAATGTAGAAGTGTGGAGTAGAATGCGACAATATTTAATGATCGAAGAGGAGTACAGATGTCTGAAAAAAGTGAGTCAATGAAATTGAGAATAAACTGTTAAGAAGAAAAGTGAGAAAAGGTACCACTGCGAACGTCAAAACAAGAGTCGCTCTCTGGTGGCATCACCAAAATTCCAAGGATTCGTATAATTTTGTCGAAATTGTAAACGGAAGAAAATGAAAGTTTTAACTATATAGTAGGTACTTCGTATGGACCACGGTACATTATAGAGGTATGGACACAAAAGGGAAACCTTGTCTGTCGTTTTGTCGTTATTTCACGATGATGATACTAGAGCGCGTTATAAGCTTTGTCGTCAATCAACGTGTCTAAATACATGTAGGCTTATGGAGAATTCATGACTTGTTCTCTTATTTTTATAATATCTCGAAAAATATTCGATTATTCGAAAAATTGGAGAGAAGAAAAGTTGTAGCCCATAAAATTTCCTTTCATACAGGTTATAATGACTTTGGGCTTATCGTTAGTGATCGCTGCAGTGATTGCGTTTTAAATTGAATGATGAGAAATTCCAGGGGTTCAATTGTAACCAGTGCGCAGTAACTAACGATATGCATTGGTAATGCGTTTTTTCTTTCACAAGGACAGGGGGACGTTGAGTTTCTTTGTTTATTTTTATTTCTGAGTATTTGTGATAAACAATATTACAATTAATTTTTGTTGATTGAGCTGAAAAAAATTCTCAATTCATCTGCAATAAAATGCCCGGGTGTTTTGTAGTAAATTGTAAATCAGGCTACCATCCCTCGTCAGAAAAGGTAAATTATTGATACAATCATTCCCAGTTTAAATTATTATTAAATTTGAAAAGTTGATTTTTATTGGATGATACATACCTTTAGATTCCACTCTTTGGTCCGCCAAAGAACTTGGCTCTGTTTGAAAAATGGAAGAAGGCAATACCAAAAAGAGAAATCGACTGCAGGAGCTCGTGTGTGTGGAAAACATTTTAAGGAATCCGAAATAATTTGGCATCGAATGATAGGAGAAGGAGAATCTCAAATTTGCGTTTATTACGTTCTGATGCGGATGCGGCAATACAAACGCCATCAGAATAGAGACTGTAAAAATATTTCGCGAAAGAAGAAGAAAGAATCTAAGCTACATTCCAACTAAAAATAAATCGATCCTACCTACTTTTTTTTTCTGAATTTTATCAAAAGTAATGTTTATAATTTTCTTAATTGTATAAGAAATATTGAAGTTACTTAGGTAGACTATGCAACTTGTTACCGAATTAATTATTATTGTATTTCATGCCTCCTCCAAGCGGAACACCATGTAGTCTCTCTCGTAGGTACATTGTAGCCACACATTCAAAGCGGAAAAATCTGGAATTCCCCGCTCCGTGACGTCCAGTGGGACTTCGTGTAGATATTCATTCTTTCGTTTTGTGCGTTCGTAGCCGCACGCTTTTTTGGGTTCGCGTTCTTCGCCGGAATATCTTCATTTAAAAGGATCTGATTGTCAAAATTTTTTACTATCAACCTATTCGTCCAACGATTTAGTATGGGAAAGAGAAAAATTGAGAAGCTTCTCAAGAAGTTGAATAAAAGATTGAAAAAACATCGTTCTACCTCCACGTCGTCGTCGTCCGATGGTAAATTAACCTTGAATTACTAGTTTCTTTCAGTACCTTTCTGTGCAGGAAAAAATCTGCCCGATTAGATTCTCGCCTTGCGAGATACCTAATGGATATGCGTAACTAAACTAGGTATCTTGGCGGAACATTTTCTTGACTCTAGTCTCGACCTATTCGAACTTGAGTGATACTTCCGACCTATTCGGGAAAAAGAAAATTCTTTATACGACCTACCAAAGAACTCATCTCGACCTATTCGTGAGTGATTCTTGTACTCGACCTATTCGAGAGTGAATTTCTTTCCGACCTATTCGAAAAGAATTCGCTTGCCTTATGTTATTAATACACTAGACCTATTCGAAAACGTGTATTTTTCCGCGACCTATTCGCGTAAGATTTTAATAAAATTTGGAAAAATTTTCTTGTGATGAAGTCTAACACAAACATTCTCCCGCTATAGACGATCACCGTTCAGCAGATGAGACGTACGCATATGACAACAATTACTCTGATCGACATTCGACAACTACGTTTGCTGATGATCACGATAACGTACTACATTCTCCAATCTCGCCGCGTCGGGATGAAATGAGTGTCAGTCCTCCGTTGGAAGAACCACAAGAGAGGAATCTAGAACCCGTTATCATTAATCTACTGGGCAGCAGGTTAACGGATAATCGCGCTCTAGCGCCAGCCTTGCACTCGGATATACGTTGGGAAGAAGTCGTGCAGTTGGGCCTCTCGGCGGAAGAAAGGAAACTCCTTATCGAAAAATATCCTCTACCCGAAAATTGCCTTTTCCTGGATCCTCCGTCCCTCAACGAAGAACTTGTAGGTCTCATGTCGCTTACTGCGCGCAACAGGGACACCCGTATAGTTGAAAAACACAAACGTCTGGGAGCGTGCCTCGCCAGCATTGGGAAGACTATTTCCAGTCTCCTCTCAGTCGACTCCATCGACATTGACCTTCTACAGCCTGTGATCGAAGCGGCTCGGTTGCTCACTGATTCTTTTCACGAGGAATCTGTGATTCGACGTAGTCTCATCCTCACTCTGGTCAGTCCAGTAATGAAGGAATCCTTAACTAAAACACACCCAGGAAAATGCCTGTTTGGACCCGATCTCAGTGAAACAATGAAACGCGCTAAGGCTATCAACGTTTCTGCCGCGGAGCTTAAGTTTAAGAAGCAGTCAAAAAACCCGCAGCCCCCGCCCAGCCGTCCCCAGAGCCGGAACTCGCAGGGCGGGCAGAAAGCAAAATCTTGGAACCGACCATCAACGAGCCACAAACAATACAAGCCGCGTTCTCGTTCGTCAGACAACCGGAGATCGGGACGTCAATCGAAGCCCAGCAGGCATTTGTCGAGGAGACGTTAAATGTTTCGGTATGTAAATCAGCCGGGCGATTAGCCCTTTTTCTTAAAGAAAGGAAACGTTTCACGACAGACCCGGTACTGCTGTCCTGGATCGAAGGGTATAAAATACCTTTCCTCGAACCTCCTACCCAAAGGTCTATTCCAAACGATCGGCCTGTCTCACCTACGGAATTCTTAGCGCTCAAAAAACTTGTATCTGAGCTCTTATCCAAAGGTGCAATCCGGTCTTGTTCCCCACTGCGGAACCAATTTATCTCACCAATCTTCCTCGAACCAAAGCCTGACGGGAGTTTTAGGCTTATCCTGAATTTAAAAACCCTGAACACCTTTATTCAAACCAAGCACTTCAAGTTAGAAGATTTTCGGGTGGCTGCAAAATTAATCACTGAGTCTTGGCTACTTAGCTAAGTTAGATCTCAAAGACGCCTACTATACTATTTCAGTACATCCTGATCATCGCAAGTACCTTCGCTTCATGTTTAACGGCAGCTTGTATGAGTTCACCTGCCTGCCCTTTGGACTATCAACCGCGCCATATGTCTTTACTAAACTCTTGCGGCCGATTGTCTATTTCCTGCGTCACTTAGGCCTCAAGTCGGTAGTGTACCTAGATGACTTCCTCGTAATAAGCCGTTCAAGGTCAACCTGCATAACTAATGCATCTCTGACGTGCGCTCTCCTTTCCTTACTCGGCTTTCTCTTTTCAAAGAAAAAGTGCCTATTCCCTCCAGCTACAAAGTGCACCTATTTAGGTTTTCAATTTGATTCAATTGCGATGACAATTTCCTTACCTAAGGAAAAAAGAATTAAGATGTCTAAGCTCATCCAAAAAATGTCTACAAAAAAGACCTGTACCATTAGGCAATTTGCACAGTTTCTCGGCTCCTTAACCTCTGTTTGCCCAGCTATAGCTTATGGTTGGGCCTACACAAAAACCTTTGAAAGAGATAAACTCCTCGCGCTCTCCTGTGCAAATGGCAATTACAATTCCTTAATGCGAATACCGGCGCGACAAATGGAATTTTCATGGTGGAGCTCTCACTTACAAACCAGTTCTGTGCCTCTTCACACCCCTCCGTTCACTCTCGAAATCTTTTCGGATGCCTCCTTAGTAGGTTGGGGGCGTCGTGCCTGGGTCAGACAGCCCGCGGCTCGTGGACACCAAGCGAGAGTGATATGCATATCAATCAATTAGAACTTCTGGCCGCTTTCTTTGCATTAAAATCCTTCACCAAAAAGGTCTCTAATGCAAGAATCTTACTCAGAATTGATAACACAACCGCTATAGCATATATAAATCGCATGGGCGGAACTCGGTTCCCTCACCTCGACAAGATTGCACGGCAATTTTGGCAGTATTGCGAAAGAACTAATCTACTTGTCTTTGCTTCCTATGTAAAATCAAAGGATAACGG
The DNA here is from genome assembly GCA_035079385.1 of Aspidiotus rigidus. Lineage (NCBI taxonomy): Eukaryota > Metazoa > Arthropoda > Insecta > Hemiptera > Diaspididae > Aspidiotus > Aspidiotus rigidus. The sequence continues at coordinate 7,400,872 of JAVHKY010000052.1, forward strand.
TTCAGCAGACCGAGAGTCGCGCCAACTTGATTCGGAAACAGAATATGAGCTATCCCAAACGGCATTCTCAAAAATCACTTCCTGCCTAGGTCATCCAGAAATAGACCTTTTTGCCTCTCGAAAAAATTTCTAGTGTGCCCGCTACTTCTCCTGGAAGTGCGACCCGGGCTCGGAAGTCATAGATGCATTCACCACCCCCTGGAACGAGAACTTTTTCTACGCTTTCCCCCCCTTTTCGCTTATTTTCAAAGTCTTACAAAAAATCCAGCGCGAGAAAGCGATAGGGATCCTGGTAGTACCTCAATGGCCAGCACAGCCGTGGTTTCCGCTCTTTCAGGATCTTTTAGTATCAAAAATGGTCGTTTTTCCTCCCTCTAAGAATTTACTTCTTTCTGCCAACAGGAACCCACATCCTCTTCACCGTCAGCTTTCCCTGGTGGCCGGAATATTATCCGGAAAGGAATGCTGATGCAAAACGCGCCGCCTTCCGTAATAAGTATAATGATCGCCTCCGTCCAAGACTCCACAATAGCCACCTATACTCCAGCATTAAAAAAGTGGTGGCAGTTTTGTACACAGAAAAGAATCGATTTATTCGACCCGTCCCCGAGCCAAATCGTGGATTTTCTACATCGCGAATACCAACAAGGCCAGTCGTTTAGTAGCCTGTTGGTCGCCAGATCGGCTATCTCCTTAATTTCGAAAACATCTTACAGCGACGATCCACTACTCAAGCGGTTCCTTAAAGGTGTTTCGAACCTACGCCCGGCTCGACCAAAGTATAAATGGACGTGGGAACCGCATTGTGTCCTTCAATATTTCGACAAATTACCGGATGCGTCCTCAACTTCTCTCAAAGAAATTTCGAAAAAACTTGTCACACTGTTAGCTCTGGCCACAGGCCAACGTATCCAGACACTCCACCTGATAGACATTCGTAATATTCAAATCACCCAGTCTCAAATATCCATCTTCATACCGGATCGGGTTAAGACGTCGGGAAGAGGGCGAGATCAACCCCTCCTGTCTCTTCCATTCTTCACAAACCCTCGCGTGTGCGCTGCCCATACGTTGACTCAATACCTCAAATGCACAAAGTTGGTCCGCGGGTCAATCAACCAACTATTTGTAACCACGTGTGCCCCAATCAGACCCGCATCTCGACAGACGCTGAGCAGATGGGTACAAGACACCCTCAGTGCGAGTGGGGTAGACAAGCAGTTCAAGCCGCATAGTACTAGACATGCCTCGACGTCTGCGGCCTTAAGAGGAGGTGCCTCAACAGATTCCATCCTTAGTACCGCTGGATGGACCCTTTCCTCTAATATGTTTGCACAGTTCTATAATAGATCAATCATTCAAGATCGAACAAAATATTCACTTGCAGTTTGGGTGTAACCCTCTAACAGTTTCCTATGTTACTTACAAAGAAAATTTTACTTTCCCTGTTCTTATTTGTTCATAAGACTTAAATAGTTGTGGAAACATTCCTCTTTTGTTAGCTTACAAGTGTCCCTCTCTTCATCACGATTTATGAAATATATTTGTTTTTTCTCCGGCTGCGTACCCAAATATTTTCTTCCATGCTGTGAGGCTTTAAACATCTACATGGTGTTCCGCTTGGAGGAGGCATGAAATACAATTATAAAATTGGACGAACTTACCTGGTGAAGTTCAATTTTAATTGTATGAGGGCCTCCTCCAAGCGGAACAGTCCCACCTCAGAACCCCACCCAAGGTTCCTTCCTTTCTCACAGCATGTTTGCACTTTCAAGAATGAATATCTACACGAAGTCCCACTGGACGTCACGGAGCGGGGAATTCCAGATTTTTCCGCTTTGAATGTGTGGCTACAATGTACCTACGAGAGAGACTACATGGTGTTCCGCTTGGAGGAGGCCCTCATACAATTAAAATTGAACTTCACCAGGTAAGTTCGTCCAATTTTATAATTATACCTTATTGAACTGGTCGCCACAGGCCACAGAAGAAAGTTTTTTTTTAATATTCAGGTACTTATCTAAAAACAATTGTTTCTAAGCCTTCATTGAATAAGAAATAGAGAGATGAATTGAAATTTGAAACTACTTCCCAATATTCAAAACATACCGGTACTGGAATCCCTACTAACAATTGAGACAGCATTTCGGACGGCCGATGTGGCAGAAACGCTGGCAGTTCCGCTCAGCGTTTCTGCCAAAAAAGTGGCAATTTCACGCGCACGTGGTGGAAACGCTGTCAGATCTTCTGCTCAATTGTTACTAGGGAATGAAAAATAGCATCAAATGACTGCAATAAGTATGTCCTGTAGAAAACCCTCTCTCTTCTCTTGAAATATCTATTATTTTTCATATAGGCCTAGACATGGAATGGCCTCTGGAATTTGCAAACATCTCATGAACTATTATCTAGCTGTATAAATAATTGGTATCCAATTTATCCTGAGAACTGGACACAAAAAGGAAAATTTTCATTCTTCCTCGATCAAGCATTGTTGATCCTTGCAACTTTTTGCAATTATTTGAGAGTTATTCTCCTCAAAAACACTTCTCAAGACTTGGCATTTTATTTCAATTTCTTTGCGATATAATTATAGCTGGCGAAGAAATAAAAAAATGAATAGTACTTAAATGCAAAATTTTAATAACCTTTCTCAAATAGTTTTTGAATTCATTCATCCAACTCAATGGTTGAAATAAAGGAAATTTGTTCACCTTAAATTTTCATTCTTCCTCGATCAAGCATTGTTGATCCTTGCAACTTTTTGCAATTATTTGAGAGTTATTCTCCTCAAAAACACTTCTCAGGACTTGGCATTTTATTTCAGGCTCTCTTTCAAAATTATTATTGACACGTCTTGACTGTTGAACCATAGGTGGAAACCTCTATTTTATCTGGCTATCAATTTTTTTGAGCCATTAAGCCCAACTTACCACTTGAATCTCGATTACATTTTGCTAGATAGAAACAGTAGGCCTAATTTGGTTCTTGAATGTGTTTACAAACTAGTTCTGAGCATTGCTACCTTCTATACAATGTTCTAGAAGTATACTCATTTTAAAACTAATTTTTAACATTTATACCTTCAATATGATGTTCTGAGTGAGTGTTCATTTTAAAGGAAATTTTATAGGCTACAAGTTTTCTTCTCTTCAATTTTTTCATTAGTATCATATTTATCGAGATATTACAAGAAGAAACAAAAAAATCAGGAATCTTCCATAGGCGTACATATTGTATTTGCTCTCGACAAGACTTACAACGCGATCTAGTGACACGTTACGGCGTAGCGACATAATGTGGGACAACATTTTACACAGCGAGAGTACGCTCGTGTCCATATTTCTATAATGTACCGTGGTATGGACTGATACAACGAACGCGTTCAGCGAAGCAGGTATCGTGCGGCAAGGGAGGTAACTTGTAGGATAAAAGTAAGGAGGATTGCATCCAGCGTTGACGGCAAACCCATAGCCCCTTGACGAATTGTGATACGTTGTGAGTGCAACCTGCTCAACAATTATCCTTGAATAAGTGTATTCCCTCTGCCTCCCTAACGCACATATCGGCTTCATTCTACCCACCCGTAGATGCCTTGTCAAGCAGGGTTGCGATGTTTTAAACAAACGATGTTTAAAACGTGTTTAAAACATTTTTAAAACAGCAAAAATCGAGAAATTTACATTGGCTCTTATGAGAATGTTTTAAACGTTTTAAACAAATTTTTTGTTTTAAACGTATTTTTGATGTCAAGTCAGTCCGTACGAAGTACTATATAGTCAAAGAATGAAACTTCACTCGGTCTGTGCAAAGTTGAGAGTGAATTAATCAAAAAGTTTTGACTGAATTCCCAACTTTTATCTATTGATATAATAAAGTTATTGTATCATAATGAGTCATAATGAGAACAATTTCTGCTAAAAACATTACCTCTATTTTGTAGAGTTTTAGTACAACTGGAAACCATTGATCCTCGGAACTTTTTCATGCAATTCCATTGCAACGGTAGCGCCCTCGACGGACGCGACGTTCCGAATGGTTATTGGGTGTTTGTTTCAAGTTACTCATTACCTATACTTAGTAGTGACTGGAACTCGCATTGAGATCGAGAATAATCAATATAATAAGTTGAGAAATTATTGAATATTTGTTTACTTGTAAAAAATGGATGAAAATTTCGGCGAAGGGAGATAAGTATTATAATTATCAAAGAAATCAAGAACAACATCAGAACGCATAAAGCGTAAAGTCAGAGATGTTGTGGGAAGAAAGCTGAAAGCAGAACCTCAGAAATAAATCCCAACATTGCAAGCCAAATATTTGACAGAATTTTGATGGGAGAAACTAAAAGCATCAAGCTAAAAGCCAAAGAATAACATGTATTTAGAGTAGAAATTAGAGAAGGATGACAAGTTGGAAGCTTAAAGGTGTATATTACAGAATAAGAGCTAAAACTTAGAAGTCAAACGCTGAGTCGAGTCAAAAAGTCAAGAAGCTTAGCAAGAAACTCTACCAACCGACTAGCAGTCGGGTGCTTGTTTTTATTTGAACAATTCAATCAGACCCAATTGTTTTTTTTTCGTCTCATTGCTTTTTGACCTAGTTTTATCGAATACTGCCTGATGAAAATCGTAGCGTTTCGAGGAGGATAACATATTGATTCCATCAATATTTTTATAGTTTCCTCCTTGGTCCAACTCATATGTTGATTCAACTAATTTATTTATGATTTCTCCTTAAGTCCAATGCAAAATTTGATCCTATCAATGGACTGTGTTATTTGTGATAACAAAAATATCGACTGATATCGATTAGTTTGGCAAGAGTACTCATTCTGCAGGAAATCGGTCCAATCGCAAATTTGCTCCCCATAAGAAAACATGGGAAGCAAATCGATCATATGGTATTAATCAAAAATGAGAAAGAATTGAGGGAAAAAAAGTTCTTTTCAGAAGTCGATTACTCACACACTATAAATATAAACTTTTTTTCGGCGAAATCTGTTTTAATTTTTGATTAATTTCATACTAATCTTTGCTCCCCGTGTATTTCTTGTGGGAGCAAATTTGCGATTGGACCGATTTCCTGCAGAATGAGTACTCTTGCCAAACAAATCGATATCAGTTGATATTTTGGTTATCACAAATAACACAGTCCATTTTTCATGGTTTCTCTCTTAGTCTAATTGAAACATGTTGATACTATCAATCTTTTTATGGTTTCTTCCTCGGTGCCTAACTCAAATATTGATTCTATCAATATATTTATGCTTTCTCTCTTGGTCTAATTGACCTGTTGATTCTATCAATTTATTTATGGTTTCTCCCTGAGTCTAATTCAAATTTTAATTTTATCAATTTGTCATGGTTTTTTCTTCAGTGTAATTCAAATTTTGAATGTATCAATTTTTCATGGTTTCTTCCTTAGTCTAATTCAAACATAATTATTGATTCCATCAATTTTGATATCTGCAATGAACATGTTATGATGATGAAAGAGATGAAAGATGGAGTAATATCTGTACGTGAAGCTATGGCGATGGTATCCGTCAGCAATATGACGCAGGGATTTATTCTCTGCTCATGCAAAAAAAATTGTTCATCTTCGCATTGTGGCTGTCGCTCAAAAAATATGCTCTGTAATTCTCACTGCTACAACTCGAACCCTTGTTCTAATAAATGAGTGAATTTGTTTATCAAAGGAAAAACAATTTTTAATGTATCGTTTTTTTTATGATTTCTCCATAGCGTAAGCGTGAAGATGAGAAAATAATTTTTTCAAACATGCCCAATTCTATCAATTTCATATTATGGTTTCTTCTGTAGAAAAATAAAATTAAAAGAGTACGAATAAAAATTAGAGGAAAAAACATAAGAAAACTGGGAGAAAAAAAAAATATGTGGAGCTGGTAGGATTCGAACCCCGAAGTAAGATTTCTGAGATTAGCGTAAGCATGAAGATGAGGAAACAATTTTTTCAAACTTGCCCTTGTTTGGCGGCCAGCCGAAAAAAACTCGCTTGTAATACGGTGAACGCGTGAAAACCCAAATGTACTGGTTACCTAAATGTACTACAGCTTATACATGAAAAAACTGATGTCTAAATCAATAATATATATTTAAGAATGAAGCCACCGAAAGAGTTTTGCAGCGTGCACTCGGTGAAGACTAAAATAATTGTCCTCAATCATTCAATCTCAAGGTTCTCACCATCGAATGTGACTAATAAAAAATAAAAAAGAGTGAACTTAACAAAAGGGGAAAAAAAAATTGAAATCAACAATAAACTATTATCAATTATGTACGTACAAAAATGATATCAATAATAAATTTAAGAATGAAGTCACCCAGAGTCTTGCAGCCCACTTGATGAAGACCAAAACATTGTCCTCAATTCATCCAAACTCAGGTTTTCACTATCCAGTATGACTAATAATAATGGGTCAAAAAAAAAAAAAATCATCCGTATAAACTAATTCAATGAACCCTTCACCAAGAATGAACCAAGAATAAAAGTAGTATAGTCCCCCCTTCAGCACACTTTGACCTCTAGGACACCTGCCCAAGGTGACAACGCCCGGACTTGTGACAAAATTTTTCTAAGTATCAACTTTTTTTGGACTTTGATTTTTTATGCTTCCCCCATGATTCATCGCCCATGATTCATCCCCCTGTGACAGTAAATTTGAAAAGAAAATTGAAAAAAAATTTTTTCTCAATTTTTTTTTTAGATGAACATTTTTTCCTTTTGTCAGGCATGATTGAGTTTCTGAAATTCCTTCACCTGAACATCCCTCGAGTGACATTTATTATATTGATATTCAGAGTTTTGGAGTTTTTTGTATGAGAATGAAAATTTAATTAACTTGTATGCAGGGGCGTATTTCCCAGTAGGCAAGATAAGCACGTGCCTACAATGAAAAAACAAAGTAGGTGCCATTTTTTCTCGCAAAATTTTTCCAAAATAGGCGCCATGAATGATTTGGCCTAGTATGCCTACTACGCTATGAAGTGTAAATACATCCCTGCTTGTATGAAAATTTGATCTCCGTTACGCTCGATTACATTTAGATATTGAGGTGTATAATTGATGAGTTTTATTTTCAATTTTGGAACATGAGATAATGTTTCCCCCATTGACCAGTAGGTATACAATGAAACCTTCACACTGTATATTATGCATGGGAGTTTCCTTATGAAATCAGTTATCGTTTAATTATATTTAGATAATGAGGTGTATAATAGACCTGATGAGAATGAAAATTCAATTACCATGTGAGATTATTTGTAACTGTGTTTACATTTGTACTGCGTTCCATGGTGATGCCTTCAAAATTACAATTTTTCCTCTCTTCCGAGAATGAAAATTTAATTAACATTTAGATAGGTACCTAATAAAGTGTACAATTGATGAAGTATGTTTATTAACTAAACACCTTATAATTGAGAAATGAGGTAACATAAGATAAGTAGCTGAGATGGACTTCTGAAAAGTACCTAGTTCAACCATTTACTTACGAGTATTCATCTTTCTAGAAGTATATACCGGTACTTTAAAATTTTGTCAACTGTAATTCCTGCTTGTAAAATTTACCTAAAATTTCTTCTCCATCTAACGCTTTTATGGAATAAGTTATCGGATCTGTGTAGTGAATATCACTTACGAGGAATATTTCACTAGTCCAAGAGCGTCTATATTTATTGTCGAAAATGTCTTTCTTTCGAGTTATTTGTACACAAGTACCTATCTTGAAGACTGATTTATCTAACTTGAATTTCTCAAGAGGATACATTCGTTTTAAAATTTTTTTCTCATTTCTTTTGAAACTCGCTTCTCTAGGAGTAAAACCGGTAGTCCTGTGCACATGTTTATTATTATAATCGTCTAAGATTGATGGTAAAATTTGTAGCCACTTATGATTTTTATTCACTTCAAAATGTAGCTTCAATTTACCATTCAAAGTAGGATTAAAACATTCGACGATACTAGATTTAATTTCAGAATATGTATGATACAATTTTATATTATATTTGTCCAATAGCTGAAGGAATAATTTATTTTTGAATTCTAAACCCATATCTGTATGAAGCATAGAACATTTCCGTTTACTCTCTACAAGTATTTTTTCAAAAGCCGCTGTCGCAACTGAAGCTGTTTTCTTTTTCAGAGCTACACTCCAGACAAATTTTGACAGACAATCTTCTTTAGAGTATTGAGACATAATTAATAAGTATGCAGCCCAGATAGAATCTATAGAATTTATAATAATTTTTCTAGTTTGAAATTTCTTTATCACACCTTTCTGAAGTTCGCGAGCTTCAATCCATGGGTTGTTTTTGATCGATTGGACTCGATTTCAATTGATTTGAGTCGATTTGGATCGATTTTGGGTCATTTTTCTTCCTGCCCTTAGTTCCATTCTTACATAAAAATAAACGGAGTGAGAAAAATTTAGTTTTGCACTCGCAGTATAATTTCTTATATTCAAAACACATGAGCAGCTAAGAATTTCAAACATAAATGACCACACAGAACCTGGCCAGTTTGTTGTTCTTGATCAGAATTATAATAAATTATATTATTATGTATACCTTTTTGTAAATATTCTTGTATCTTGATTGGAGGAGGTACCCCGAATGAATTGTAGTAATCAATTTCAGATCCTAATTTTATATAACAAACCCAGTGTGTACCGACACCTAATGAGGAGTCCAAGTTCACAACAGCTGACTCATTTGTACGGGGACCTGTTCTTGGTAACCTATCTCTCATGAAAACACCTCGAAAATATGGTATACTTAATTTCTTATCGTATTCTTCAATCTCAAAATTATTCAACGGAGTATCTTTTTTTTTTTTTTGAAAATAATTCTTGAAGCCATTACCTACTTTCTTCCTCTTACAAATATCATTACCACCGAGCACTTTTGGTTTCTTATTCAAGTACAAACCTCGACCTTCCAAAGCTTTATTGTGACAAATTCTTTCTTCAACTAATCGATCGTTGGTCTTTTTATTCTGGTAACTATTGTAAATGTTGCTAGTTAATGAACCAAGGGCAGCAATAGCTGGGGCAGCTTCTAATAAAGCTGGTAAAAATCCACCTTGTTTAAAATTTTGAACCTATTTAGCTGATAATTTCAGTTTAATTGTACGTTTACCTTCTTTCCTAGCTGTAGTAATTTTTTGTATTTGACACTTGGTCAAAGGAAGAGAAGTTTCATTTATTATAGAATCCTTAGTGCGAAACAAATTCACAATTATCTCAACAGGTTGTTTGTTCTCAGAAGCTGATAATTATAAGAGTTTTTTCCGATTCGTCTAAATTCAGAGGATATTTTGTATAACTCGAAGGTTTTCTTTTTTTGTTATTCAAACCACCGCCTAAAGCTCGCTTTGCTCGCATAACATTTGTAACACCCCAAGCCACTCCACATTCACCAAGACTAGCTGATGGGTCTTTAAAACGATTCCAAGCCGCTAGTTCTAAATCCTTGTCTGCAGCGTGACGGTCGGCTAAGTTATTTGAGTTACTGTAGGCAATATCATGATGCATAGCTGCCTCGTCCAATTTATTTTTAGGTTTTATACCCTTCTCAAGATGTAAATCTAGGTTAGTACCAGGGCCAGCATATTGATATCCAAAAGGGATATGAGCTTCGAAGGGTAAATTATTAATTAAAGAATTTATTAACCCTTTACCTGTAACGGGAACAGGAAATAATTTCTTAATTGCTTCGTAACGTTTCTCTTTGTAATCCATAATGATAACAACATGTAAAACTCAAACTCTATTTATACTCTCTCATATCTCTCGTATTTCTTGTAAAACACTAATTAGTTCATTAAGCAAAAGCGGGCTATTATTCCCTGATTTTAATTCACCGTATAATATATAAAATTGGTCTAGAATTTCCCACACATTATCAAAGAACACGTATTGTATTTGTGTTGGTGAGTTTGTTAGAATTTTTCTGAGACTGTAACCAGTCTTCCTCGGAGGCGCATCATCTCCCATTTCCTCAGCTAATGATTTAGGTTTTGTTGGTGTACTATAATCAATAGTCGGCTCCATATACTTCAATACACTACGATTACCGAGTATAGGTTTAATTATTTTTTTATATTTCATTCCACCGCTAGATTTTACTTTTGAACTGTGTGGGTCATTATTTACACAATAAGCGTGTGTACTCAGAAGAATTTCTTCATAATTTCTCAAGTCAGTTTCATCAATGTTTTTAGGGTCTTTTAAGGTTAAGAGAGACTACAATCCATCAGTTCCCTCATAATTTTGTCCATCTTCAAATATAAAGGCGTCATCTTGTACATGAACAGGTTTATTACCTATATAGAAGGACCTGTCTTCAAATTGAATTCCAAAGGTAGTATCAATAGCCTTATTTTGTGTGGCATGTAAATTCAAGTATTTAATAGCTGTTGGTCCAAATATCTCTTCAGCCTCCTGTTTTAATTTCTCTTTTATCTCACCCAGTTCCATAGGTATTTGTAGAATTTGTGTTGGATGGCTTTCTAATGTAGCTTTTATATCGTGAAGAGGTTTAATAATAGGTCTATATTCATCTTCGAGTACTCTCGATGACAAGTTATAAAACCATGTCTAATTTCCTCATATTTCTGGCGTAAAGCCTCCCCAGTTTCTAGATAATCTTTTACTAAGGAATCCATATTTTTGTGAAATTTTTTACTAACAAACACTCTATGTATAGGTACATCTAATCTTTTTGTATAATTTTCTTTTCTGTCTTCCCTTCCTTAGTTAGGAAGGTGTAATTATTTGGACAATAACTTCTTTCTTGGTCAAAATTTTACTCTTATACACATCGAGCTTTCCACTAGCTAGAGTTTCACTGACCAATGGACTGTGTTATTTGTGATAACGCGACATGAGTGTGAGTGCAAGATGCATAAGTGTGAGTGAGCTATTTCTGGCAGAAGTACCTATTCTGCTGAAAATTTGTCCATTCGGCATTTTGCTCCCATAAGAAATACATGCGGAGCAAAGATGACCATGGTATTAATTTATTATGAGATGTTAAAATTTACAGAAAAGTTGATATTTCAAATTTATCAACTTCTTGCTACTTGTAAAAAAAATCTCTTGACCGTATCATTTTTTATATTCAATTGGTAGCGTAGGTAGTGATCTCTGCTCCACATGTATTTCTTATGGGAGCAAAATGCTAAATGGACAAAATCGATCTTTTCATCCATGATATCGATAGTTGTGACCAGTTGTGACGTCACAATAACACAGTCCATTCAAACTCATCCTGGTGGGTTTTCATATAATTACGGACATTATTATTGGTATCATCGTTAAGAATAAAGAATATGTCCCTTTACCCTTTGAAAATAAACTGTCTTCTTTTTTCACAGCTACATCTTTGTTGGAGTAGCCAAAAAATAGATTAAAACGTTTATATTTATCAATGTACTGGTGAATATTACTAGTTTCAACTGTATTCATTTTTGCCCAGATATGTTCAGCTACACTTCCTAAGTCACTGTGTTTTATAATCAAGACGCTGTAGTAATTATGAATAAAAATATATTCTCGAAAACCATTAACCGATTTCGAATATGTCTTAGTGGAGGTATTTTTTTCATGTATATGAATTCTCACAAAAATATGATATAATCAGTTTCTAAGTATTTGTAAAATGACGATGTATTCAGATTTTCAATATCAGTAGTTGAGAATTTTTCTTGCTCGATTAGAATTGTATAGGGTACATGTTGAAGCGGTACTGGTACATCGCCTGAAATATTTAAGGTTGTTTCTAGACGTGTAACTCGTGCCTCAAGACTTTCAAAATCGCTTCTACTAACCATTTTTTGTATAGGTCGAAAACCTAAGGTTAAATTAATATTTTCTCCTCTCAACTCCAACAAATTATTATCTTGGTCAGTTATCCTAATTACCAACTTGTAAATTACAGACGTGTTCAACGTAAAATAACAAATAGGATTTGGTTCCTTAATCACTTGACCACCTATTTTATTTAAATCTAATGGAAAATCAAACAGAATATTTGTACTACAATTCAAATCTTCAATATTTGAATGAATTAAATTACAATGTATTTTCACAGTATTTATGTTACGGTCCAATTTGAGTTTTGGTCCAATTTGAGTTTTCCGTAACATTTGGGTTTTTCACGCTTTGAATGCCATTTATAACGCTAAACATATGTGGTTACCACTCGCGGCATTCATGCGCGCAAGGAGCGCGTGAATATTTGGAACCTTTTTCATCATTTTCTCGATTGTTCAAGGTTCGAGCCTTGGTTTTTCTTCTTAAATTTTTTTTTTTTTTTCATTAGACATTTTTCACGTTTTTTTCCAAGCCCTCTAGCTTATGACAATTTTTCCTGTCGAAAAAAATTTTTCTCTTTCAAATTTCAAATTTTTATTCATATCAAGAAGTAGAACTCAATTGAAAATAAAATCTCATGCGCAACCAAATGCAGTCACGTAAAAAATTGATAGAATTGACATTTTAAATTAGACTCAGAGAGAAACCATAAATAGATTGACATTCGAGTTAGACCAAGGGAGAGAGAAACCATAAATAGACTGATAGAATCAACATTCGAGTTAGACCAAGGGAGAAACCATAAAAAAATGTATGGAATCAATATGTTTGAGTTAGACTAAAGAAGAAACCATAAAAAATTGATAGAATCAAAATTTGAATTAGACTCAGGGAGAAACCATAGATAAATTAATAAAATCAACATTTAAGTTAGACCAACAGAGAAACCATGAATAAATTGATAGAATCAACATTTAAATTAGACCAAGTAAGAAACCATAAAAAATTGATAGAATTAACATTTAAATTAGACTCAGGAGATTTATGGTTTCACCTCATGAACGATCCAAATTTTCATTCTATCAATTTTTATAGTTTCAGTGCGTCAGTGCAATTTGCTACGTAAAAAGAAAAAAAATATTCTATGCAATTCGAAATTCGATGGCAGCAGTATGCCGTGCAACAATTAATAATTTCTATCTTCTTCCAGCAATTTCATTTTCTCCCCTTTTTGATGAATGAAAAATAATTTCAAAAAAACATTATTTCAATAATACGTAACTACATTTCATGTAGACAAATGGACAAAAAATGTGCAATGCATTTTAGAAGGAAGTTCCTTCTTCTCGATACTTCCTTAATCGTAATACCTACCGTATGTACTAATAATTAAGTCTCTGATATTCCAGATCAGAGTGGAACAAAGATGCAGATTCTTGGTTTCCATATCTTGACATAGAAAAAATCTAGATCTCTTGAGCTCTACATCTTGGTAGGAAAAGAAGCTCCAGATCTTTTGAAAAAAATTGAAAAATAAATTTCCATCATGTAACAGTCAATTAGAAAAAAAAAAAACCAAGAGACCCGGATACTAAGGCGCATGGCGACTCAAGTCTTATTTTTTTTTTCTCTCGTTCTCTTTTTTTTTGTGATTGCATAGGGGCTCTAGCCTTGCCACAGGCAAGAGCCCCAAAAATGTAGTTACTCTGTGCTTTTCGGTATATTTCTTGATGCACGATATCGCATATCTCGCTGTCCTTTTTCTTTTTTTTTTTTCTATTTATACGTGTTATTCGTCTAACGTGTTATTCGTCTAACGTATCTTCTTTCATTCTATTATTCTTTGTACATCAATCTCTCTCTCTCTCTCTCTCTCTCTCTCTCTCTCTCTCTCTCTCTCTCTCTCTCTCTCTCTCTCTCTCTCTCTCTCTCTCTCCTCAAGTTGGTATGCGAATTGCTTTTTTTTATGTCAATAGTCATATCAATGAATACCTCTCTTTTCTGAATGTTTTTCGCTTTTTTCTTTCTTCTTCTCTCGACGTATGTATTTCTACCGTTCCTTCATCACTGTCTTCTTTGGTTCTACTTCTTTCCATGTCAAAAAAAACTATACGCGAATGCGCGCGCAAAACGTACGTACTGTGCAGGTGAACATATGAGCTAGAAATTTACACGCCTTTTTAACAAGTCGTTCGTGGCGGAGTGGACCGAGGCGCGGATGAGCATGTGTGTATTACTGCATGCATGCTTTGTACGTCTTCGAAAAACACGCGTCGCGAGTTCGACAACGCGAAATACTTAAATGTTATGGATGACCCAAATGTACCGGAACATTTATACCACGGTACATTTATACTCTATCTTTACTGTCAGTCGGAGCTTTCTACGTATATAACCTTCTTTTTGGGAGCTGAAACCACGTATTGGTAAAATGATAAGTTGTTGTTCCTATGTTTACAGGTTTATCAGAAAATTCTACCCTATTAGGTGATATTAGTCGGTTTTCAGAGAAACCTAAAACTTTCCCTATACTATGAGGAGAGTTAAACGAAATCCTCCAGCTAGTTTTTATTTTTATTTTCAGACGTTTTACAAATTCAATGCTTGTCTTAGAACGATTCACAATTTCATTAATCGATACTGCTTCAATAATATCATCTAATTTGTAAAAACCAGGCTCAATGTGTACCTCATGTCTACCTACTCCGGGTTCATCAAATATTATAACATTATCATTCCTAATATTATACATGGTATTCCAAAAAACAAAATGTTTTAATCCAACTTTGTACTGTCCCTTCAAAATTATACCCTCTGGATCATACTCGCGGATAATTTCAGAACTTCTATCCGTTATAGAAATTTGAAAAGTCATTTTTATACTTTCTTAGAGATATATCTAGGTATCTATACTTAATCTCGTAAATAATCGGTATTCTGACAATATCTATATATTTAATCTTTCTACTGTCATCAGAATGACCTTTTAATTTTATGACTTCAGTCCGACCACCAAAGTACGCATCACGTGAATTCAGAGGCGAAATAACTTCCACATTTTTATATTTCTTATACAATGGCGAGTTTTTCCATTCACATTCTCAAATCTCGACTACATTATAGCCAGTCCTTACGAGCTGTTCCGTTCTCTCTTTTGTTTTTTCAAACAAATCGTCCATATTTGTTTTATTAACGTTGTTCACAGTGTCCCCACTGTAACATTTCTGGCATCCATGCCAGAAACATCCGTGGTATTGGTACACTGAATTAGTAAGCTTGTCAAAACCATCAACTTTATCACCACAAACATTCATTTCTCCACCATTTAAGGCGTGTTGAATATTTTCATTTTCAAATGATTTCAACCATGCAATAGTAGATTTAGAATACTGATCTTTTAACTCAGTAGGTATCAAAGACACCTAATGTCTTATCCTTGAAGTATTTTGATCGAAATATCGCCATACAGACAGAGGGGAGCGTTACATACTGGAAAGGATCTATGTTGGAAATTTCCAAGAACTCGTTGCGTAATTTCAAACAACTACGTCTTAGAATGTCTACATCAGAATTACAATAAGCAATTAACTCTTTCTTAAGGTCAAGAATATAATTTTCACGTATTTTTTCTACCTACAAAGTCAAGAATGCTTTTCAAGCGTCAGCTTTCATGGTATCGTAACTGTAATATTTCTTATCAGGAATCGGACCCACATAATTCATATTAGCCACAGTATTGAAGAAATGAGGGAAATACAGTAAAACCTGTCTAAGCCAGAACGCATTTGGACTGGGCTTTTTTTCCGGCTTGGCAGGTTGTCCGGCTTACACAGGTTGAATATAATATGTACTGTACAAGGTATGAAAATGAATTTTTAGACTGAAAATGTATTCTACATGGATACACAAATGCGTACTATGTATAGTACTGTATGTACATACTAAGTAAAATGATAGTCTAATAAACTAGTTTGTGTTTTACATGACAAAAGAGCGTGTTTTTGAACTGTTTCTTCTGCTTCTAGTAAATGAGACATCAAATTTGGAATGTTTTTTTGAGCAGCAAATATTTGTAGGTTCTTCATGAGAGAAATTGCTTCCTAAACATTTTTGGATCGTTCTTTCCTCCACTTCTTCATTGTCACATTCTTCATCATCACTTTCATTGTCATTACTATGAATAAGATCAACCGCTTCCATTATCCCCTCCTCTGTAGGGATATCATCATCAAACGAGATAACATCCTCCACATCACAATCTAAATCACAACGTCTACAACATTCAGCAAGATCCTCAAATATTTTGCTCCCAAGGTCGGGCTTATTTTCTTCATCACTAGTCTCAGAACACGGAAAACCTGCCTTGATAAAACATTTCTGTGGGGATTTCCATCCAACACAGTTCATTTAATACAGGAAATTGTTGTAACGGACTGAAAAATTTTTCCATTTCCGCGTTATACAGGTTCCGGCTTACACAGGTAGTTTTGTATGCAAAAATTCACTTTGGGCATTGGGACTAAAAAATTTTTCCATTTCGGCAGGTTTTCCGCGTTATACAGGTTCCGGCTTAGACAGGTTTTACTGTATCCCTTCTTAAGCTCCTTTAAGCCAAATGTCTTTGAAGAAAACATTTTATTAAAACAGGCTTTAATCACCACATTTTTTCAAATTTACAACTCGAAGCGACGTTTCGATACCGCCGGGTATCATCTACGGGCACATACTCTTTGGGAAGGACGCTAGAGGCGCGGATATGAAATTAAAACTATCAATAACCTTAATTTTTACATCCGGTATCTCCAAAAGCATCAATTTTGTGCCGTTGTATATGGTGTAGGGAGTTATGGTATTTTTTATGCAATATTGCATTATGAATTGGCTGTCGTAGCCCTTTGCATAATGTGCAATACATGTGTAACCTTATGCAGATGAGATCAACCATTCACAAAATTCATCATTGTTATAGAAAATAAACTTGTCACCCTCGAAATTATGAGCAATTATCAGATTAGGAATATGTACGCCAGTCTCTTGACAGCATTCGTAATCGAAGAATATATATTTCTCAGTGTATGAACACTTTTTGTTTTCCCTCTGAGGAAGTTGAATTTTTGTTTTTCACAGTTTCAAATTGAGGTCCATTATAATTATTGCATTCGATACCTAATGCTTTAAACGTTTCCTCGTGTTTGTGAAAAGATTTACAAGAGATAGAATTATTTGTAACATCTTTCACCTCAGCGTTCAATTTTATACATGTTTCGTGCCTACCACCCTTGTTGGGATGGTTTTTCAATATTAATTTCCTAAAATTATGTTTAGCAACTTCGCGGACGTCGACATTATTAACTATGCAATTTTGGTCCTCAAGAGGAATTTCTATTTTTTCCTCTACCTCGACAAATTTAGGTGGGGCGCAATTCATGCATCCAAATTCACATCTACTGCCCTTGGCTTTAACTTTTTGCATATAACATTCATGCTCATTCATTTTTACATATTCTTTACAATTAAAACATTTTTCTAAACCACAACCATGGTCTTCATTGCAATTACATATCTTACTACAGTGATTGCATTTAAAAGAGACCAAACACGCTGAGGTTCGGTGATCGCGATAGCATTGTTCATTAAAACAATACCGGTTACAGTCGACACAGAAAATCTTATTTTTACTTATAAGACTATGTTCTTCTTTCATACAGAGAGAACAAGGTGGGGTCAATTTCTTACAACAATGGCTGTTTTTCTTATGGTATGCTTGGTTACATCTGTCACAGAAGAAAGATTCACCAAAAAACGCGGTCATGGAAGAAATGCAATCGAAATGATTGCCGTTTTTATACAAATACAATTTTATCTCCCGGTCGCGATCACCATTGTAAATAACACGATTTAAATTTTCAGCGCAAACGACTTTAATCTGAACATTAAGTAGCTCCTCGCAATTGCGGATGTCTTCAAGGGTGAAACCGCCCTTGTTGTAGTCGTGTAAGCGTGAGCATAACTCTTCAGCCAGCTCTGTTTGAATTGTACAACCTTTGAGTATGAATAGCACGGTACATTATAGAGGTATTGACACGAACGTATATTAGCCGTGTTTGTTACTGTCGCCTGAGTTGTGTCAGTTGATATAATCTACGCTAGGAGCGTTGCAAGGTATTACTAAGCGTGAAAACTACATGAATACTAGGTAATGTAAATTCATCAATTTTTAAAAATTCGTAGAGGAATCAGGTATTAACCTAAAAATCTGAAACTAGGTACAAATAGACAACTAACCATGCTCTACTTATTTTTAAAAAAATTATCTTCTTAGGTGAATTTCTTCACCTTTTACAACCCACGAAAATTTCGTCAATATTAGGGTACCTCCGGTAAGGTTCCGACACAGGTGGGGTGTGGAAGGTATTCAAACGATCGCTGCGAGCGTAGCGGAATTCCGTATGAATTAACACAATTTGTGCGACAGAAATTTTTTGTTGTGTCAATACCTCTATAATGTACCGTGATGAATAGTAATGGAGAGGCAGAAATAGTAGTACTCTCGCAGGCGTGATAGATAGCATTGCTCAGGTAAACTCATGTGTTAACTATTTTAATGCAAGATGGTCGGAAAGGCTGTGTTTCTGCGGAGGTTTTTGTAGTGGAAAGCGCATCTTTTCTGCTTGGTGAAAAAAAAAATTCGTTGCTGTGCTGGAAAGTACTTTCCGCACCTGGATAGTACTTTCCAGCTCAGTGCCGTGTATGTCCCCACTTCTACCAGTATCTGCCATTCCCTCTCCTGTGTGCGTCAGTCTGACTTCGTGTCGTTTGATCCGTCGTTGCTGGGATTCGAACTCGAGTCATCTGCGCGTGAAGCCACTACTCTAACCACTTGACCGCTGCAGCCTTACACCCTAGTGCATGTAATTTGATTATAGTCATTATTATGCGCGCGACTACAGTCGTTGAATCTCGTGCTAGCGTGACAGTGCTGCCAATGCAAAGTGCACAGAACCTTTCCTCCCATCTTGCATTAAAACATCGTAGGTATCAGTGTTGGAAAGGAACCAATTCCTTTCCGCCACTGATAGGTAATATACTATTGTTAAGATTGAAAACGACTAATAAGGAGAGGAGCGAGGGTGTTAAATGTAAAACGCGTGCTATCTGTTCTAGTAAGATTGAAACAGCGCGCTCTATCACGCCTGCCACGCAACCTTCAAAAATGACGATTTCTGCCTCTCCATTACTATTCATACTCAAAGTGTACGACCCATTCGGAGTATTCTTATTTGATTGACTGATAATGTTCGACCTAAGATTACGTTTGTATGATAGCTCAGACCAACCAGAATTGCCCTAGGAGCACATAAATTATCAGAATTCTTTATAGGGATGATACACTTCTTCGTGTGTTTGTCTTTACTTAAATTAATTATTTTACGCGCATTTGAGGCGCTTTTAGGAAGACTGACAAATTGAAAATGGAAAATACAATCCATTAAGTCTACAGCTTCGTCTGACGATAAAATCTGCGTCAGTTTTTCACTCAACTTATTTGAAATGTCATCATTTGATGAAAGGATACTGGTAGAAATGTATCCATGGGTGAAATTTGGGTTTTCTACACTAACACTTAATTTACAGGTATCAGGTACTGTGGACCTTGCGTACAAAAATAATTCGTTCATACATGTCCGAACGACTTTTAATCGCGGCATTTTATTTTTAAGTGTAAATTTGAAGTGCTTTTCTGTAACATCAAATTTCTTACAATAATTTGTACCAGCCAACTGGATAACATTAATAAAAGTACTCTTACCACCTCCATCTAGTACGTTTTACCATCATCCTTGTTGTTGTTGCTGCTGCTAGAATTGTCATCAGAATCGTCGTCATCATCTTCATCATCATTGCTGCTGCTAGAATTGTCATCGTCATCATCATCGTCGCTTAAATATAAATCCTTATTCAATAATTCTTCTTCAGTAGCTGGTGGCAGAACACCGCATAATTCGTCTAAGAAAGCATCCATGTCAACTTCTACACTCCCACAATCACCTACATTTTCAGGTTCTGGAGATGTGACAATAATTTTAGGAACATGAACTGAAGGAAGATGAGGACCAAAGACAGGTTTTACATATTTATCAAGAGCGTGAGGACGTGTTGGTTTTCTAGTAACTAAATATTCAGAGTCAGAACTCTTAATACCGTCTAAACGTTCTGAAAATTCTGGTTTTTCCTTGTGTTCTGAAAATTCAACAGTTTTTCTTATTTTTCTGAAGCATTCCACATTATTCTTGACTGAATGCGGAATAATTCTAGGCTTCCTTACCTTAGCAGGTCTAATATATTTTTTCAACCATAGAGGAATAGTGCGAGTTTTTTTACATTCGGAGAATAAATCTGTTTCAAAAAGGAAAATATCTTCCAAATTAGATGTTGGAGTAATCAAATCATCAATATTATTTAATTTGTAATATTCATTAGTATTAATTTCTGACAATCTGTCTTACTTTTTCAATAGTATCAAGTATCATTTCACTTGTAGGTTCTACTACCTTAGATGGAAGAGTTTCTTCTTGATGTGGAGAAATAGTATTTACATGTTCATTGCAAACAGAAGTTCCTTCAATAATTTTTTTCATCCACTTAGGAATATTACGACGTTTTTTCGAATATTTACACACAACACCTAACTTAAATGGAAATATAGAACTCAAATTAGTTTTAGGTATACATGTTTTTTCAATTTTTTTGGAGTTAGTAATATTTACATTAGCGTTAGTTAGTGAAGCAATTAAATCTACTTTATTAAGCTTATAGTAATATCTAATATGTACAGAGCGAGCGAGCTCGCGTAATTCTTTCACATTGTAGCCCTGAAAAGAGCTGTTTTCAATGCAACGCTTGAAAGCTTCCATGTTGAGAAATATCTTTTTTTGCATACCCAAATCGAAACTGAAACTTTCAATGGCGATTAACTCCACAGAAAGCACTGCTTTACTAATGAAGCGAAACGCTCGGTATGTAAAGGATTTTACAAGCCATGGCATGTAAAGAAGTCATGTTAGCTTGACGTCACTAGATGTCCGTTGTAAAATGTATCGTATATCTAGTATGTTATATGATCTATGATCGACTACAATCAGGAGAATCACTTCAAAAGAACATCTTCGAAAGTTTCAATTCAATTTGGGTATACAAAAAAGTACCTTACACGGCATAACTCGAAGTGTGTTTACATGTCTCGGACATTTGCTACACTCGCTGCGCTCGCTCCGCAAACTATTGTCCTCGCCATGTAAACACACACTTTCGAGCCATGCCGTGTAATATACTATTTTATCAGCCTGGGTTATCACCTCAAGATTAAGTGCATCAGACACTGACAAAAACTTTGAAAAAATATCTAGTCAAGAGTATGCCAAGAGCAAGTCAAGACAGAGATGTTCTCTCAAAGGAAGCTGTAGGCGCAATGAAAAAAACAGTCAATGGGACCTGTATTTATAGTTTTTTGGTGATCTATCTCGCTATGTATACTCGGTAGGCCTATGAGAAACAGTGAACTATTGGGGGCTACATATACTCAGTAGGCTCATAGAGTGTATGAGAGCTACTGAAATGTCTGGTTATGTATACTTGGTTGAAAAAATCTGAATGGAGAGATATTACAACATACTCTTAAATCAAAGAGAGCTATCTCTCTCATACAATGTAATTGGATGTTAACTAATGGCCAGGAATGCAATATCATACAAATGTAATTAGGTTTGTCTGTAGTCATGTGGTAATTAAATTTTCATTCACATCAGGTCGATTATATACCTCATCATCTGAATGCAATTGGAGATTAAATTTTCATACAAGTTAATTAAAATCATGATAGGAAAAAAACTCATTATCTAACGTAACGGAGATTGAATTTTCATACAAGTTGATTGAATTTTCATTCTCATACAAAAAACTCCAAAACTCTGAGTATCAATATAATAAATGTCACTCGATGGATGTTCAGGTGAAGGAATTTCAGAAACTCAATCATGCGTGACAAAAGGAAAAAATTTTCATCTAAAAAAAAATTGAGAAAAAATTTTTTTTCAATTTTCTTTTCAAATTCATTGTCACAGGGGGATGAATCATGGGCGATGAATCATGGGGGAAGCATAAAAAATCAAAGTCCAAAAAATGTTGATACTTAGAAAAATTTTGTCACAAGTCCGGGCGTTGTCACCTTGGGCAGGTGTCCTAGAGGTCAAAGTGTGCTGAAGGAGGGACTATACTACTAATAAATCTGTCAAATAAAAGGTTCTGATAGGTAAGCAGCTACTCTGAATAGTGTGAAATATTTCAAAAAAATTAAAATTTCTCGGGAACTACTCATCCGATCCTCAAGAAGATTGCAGGTGTACCTACATCTCCAGGTATGATACTGCAATATGGCTACGTTACAAAAATTAGAAGCCATTGCAGACGTTGCAATGGCAGCGGGGAACCCGCAATTCCTTAACTCGACCTCTCAGGTGGTGTGGAACTGAGTTGATAATCTTGTCATATAATTCAAATCGAAATTATCATTCTACATTCCCTCCTATCATATATAGCTCGAGAGTCGAAATTCTTCCAAGTCCCCCTTCTATCATATATAGCTCGGAAGTCACAATTCTTCCAAGTCCCCCTCCTATCATATACAGTTCGAGGCTCGAAATTCTTCTAAGTCCCCTCCTATCACATATAGCTCGAGACTCGAAATTCTTCTAAATCTTCTAAGTCCCCCTCCTATCATATATAGCTCGAAAGTCACGATTCTTCCAAGTCCCCCTCCTATCATATATATCTCAAGACTTGAAATTCTTCTAAGTCCCCCTCCTACCATATATAGCTCGAGTCTTGAAATTTTTCCAAGTTTTTGGTTGGACGGCGGACGGTAGCTCGAAAGTCAAAATTCTTCCAAGTCCCCCCCCCCCCCTATTATATATAGCTCGAGACTTGAAATTCTTCTAAGTCCCCCTCCTATCATAATAGCTCGAGACTCGAAATTCTTCCAAGGCCCCCTCCTTTCATATATAGCTCGAGACTCGAAATTCTTCCAAGTCCCGTAACCTAACCTAACCTGCGGACGCGGACGTTTTCTGAGGATGTAATCTCCTAACAAAATGGATAGCGGGTTCCCCGCTAAAAAATCCATTGGGTAGTTTTGGAGAAGTTCCGCACACAACAAAAATATCTTTGTTTTTTAAATACGTGCTGGTAAAACTGGCAATTATATAATCAGCTGTTTTTGATGGGTAAACTAGCTATTTCAGTCATGGGACGGACCAGTAGGTACACTAGCTCTTTTAGTCACGGGTAGCCATTTTTGGTAGATAAACTGGCTGGTTAAGCCACAAGTTCAAGTCATGGGTTATACCCTGCGTACGTAATTTGCATGTAAATTTCGCAAGTAATTTGAACGTATAAAAAAAATTTTTTGAACAAGTATTCGGAAAGTGTTAACAAACATTTATTAAGTTGGAAGAACCTCAATTACTAATTAGTTGATTGATGTTTAAGAACTGAAAGGTAATGAAAAATCTGAACAGTTATGAAATCAATAGGCATCCGCTACAATGAAACAAAGTTGGCAACGCGACATGAGCAATGTGCAACCTGGTATCATCTGAGCAACTGAAACAAAAAATGGACCCTATTTAGCCCGACCCAACCAAGCGACATGATAACAATCTAGAGAAATGTTCCTTTACTATAAGGGGAGATTCTTCTTTTTGCCAGATCGTTATCATGTCGCTTGGTTGGGTTTGGCTAAAAAGGGTCCAAATTTTGTTTGGATTGCCGACATTTGCGCAATGCGATAGTTGGTGTGAGAGGGGAGTTGATCAACGTTTATTGTTACAGCATTGCTCAAGTTTTCTATTTTTCATTGTAGGGACTCTTCAAATTAGATAAAAAAAAAATGGGCAACCTGATCATAGTGTTGGAAGTTTGGAACCTTAGAGCATATAGTATATAGACTGCCGATAGCCTATGTAAATGACATTATCAGTTGTTGGAACATAGGAGGTTGGCTGTAAGTCGGAAAGGTTTGGTATGGATGGTTCGGTGCATGCGCATGCGAGGTAAGGGGATGTGAGCGATGCCACGCCCACTCACATCAACGCCGTGAGACCTTACCGACTCACATAGTCTCCTATATTCCGATCAGCTTTTTATCATTATTAGCGGTCCATGTACTATACGGTCTAAGGTTGGAACTCACGCCCTTTTTGCTGATTCTAACTCTGAAAGCCAATCTATGTTTTGTTCCACCAGCTCAAACAGAATCTATATTTTTGTATTTAAAACACTGACGTTTCGTCCAAGTCACCCGACTTCATCGCAGTAAACAGAAACTGTTGTCTTATTATTTTCTTAGATTTAAAAAAAGATGTTCCAGGAATAAATTTAAATTTGTATGTTTTGTTGTTTACTTTTTATCTCTGTACTGCATGTTCTTATTAGGATGTCCTCCTGAAGTTTATTAGAATAATGCTTTCCGTGCAGATCGCTCAAAAAAAATCTGCACCTCTGATTCTCATTTTGGAAGAAAGTTTGCTGAATCATCTGTATTTCGTGGTATCTGTAATTGAAACCACACCATACTCATGGCGCCGAAAAATTCTACGGTCGTGAATAATATTCATGGAGGTAAAGCAGAAATCTATGTATTCAAAAACAAGAACTATGAAGAATGGCGAGTTTGCTTAATAACCGAATTTACTCGTGAAGGAGTTTGAGACGTTATTAAAAATGATGAATCCGAAGAACAATACCTGGAATATGATGATCAAGAAAAACGTGAAAAGAACATGCCGGAATACGCATGCCTTATTGCCTTCAAGAAACTGCCCAATCTATTCTTTTTGATCGTCTGAAAGATAAACATCTACGACAAATCAGAAAGTAGGTTACAGTAAAACAAATGCTGTCTCATCTCGACCACAAATTCCGTGTAACGTCAAAAATAGGCTTAGCTTCTGCACGTGATGATTTTCAGCAACTACGATTCCGTACTGGTAAGAGCATGGGAAAGTTCGTTCATCTATTTGAACTAGAGGCCGATAAATATGAAGGAGCAGGTGGTGATTTAACTGACAAAGACAAAGTATTGCTACTCACGATAGCCATACCGAATGAATTTGACTCCGTAACAGATTGGTATGAAAATCAAGATGAAGATGAGCGTTCATACCAAACTTTTACCAAGAAACTAATCGAAAAGTTTAATCCTATGAAATGAATGAAATTATGTAGTGATCGTACTGA
Source organism: Aspidiotus rigidus (assembly GCA_035079385.1). NCBI lineage: Eukaryota > Metazoa > Arthropoda > Insecta > Hemiptera > Diaspididae > Aspidiotus > Aspidiotus rigidus. Next base: position 7,426,004 of record JAVHKY010000052.1, read on the forward strand.
TAGTGAACCTCGAAAAAATCGTTCCAAACCTCAGCAATCAGAAAAAAATGGTCGTAACGATCGAGAATTATGTAGCAACGTTGCATCTCTTCTCATAGACTAACTGCGATATGCAGCCTACTTAGTGTAGTAGGAACATCGTTTTTGTATTCAAGCTTCCGCCTACGGTTGAGTTACCTTATCCTCTACAATTACAAATAAAAAATCGTCAGAATCAAAGTAGCCTATGTATTCTAGCTTCGTTGATTACAAGAAGAATTACGATCCTAAGAAAGAAACTACATATTCAGAACTTGGACATATTGCTCCATTTTGTCCTAAAAAAAATCAGAAAGACGCGAATAATGCGCCTTGTGAATTTATAAAAGATTCATCTACCACTCCGAAAAATGATGAATTACAGAAAATTGAGACTCCGAAGAAGGCTGAATTACCAAAATTTGAGAAGAAAACTCATGCCTGTTATGTCGACAGTTAATTGGAACCTGAAAAATCTGATAACGTTTCCCAATTTCAAATCATGAGGAGCTGATCGACACATGGTGAATGAACTACACAGGCTTCATAATGGTGTAATCTTACAGAAACCTATAGGTACCTATCGTTGTGCTAATGAAAGTGCTCCGAGTTTAATAGGGACACACTCTGGTGACTTGACCATAGAAATAAAGTCGCGATTCAATAAATATACAGAAATAACACTGCATGATGTTCTAACAAGAAATCTGATCTCCAGCGAATTAATCCTAGAATCCAGTCGTTATTATATTATCATTCTCAATGGGCTGATATAATTGAATCCAAAAGTCACAAAATCATCTGTACAGCTTTTACTAGGAATAGAGCCAAATTTTTTCACGTGAATCAAACTTGTGAAACAAACTTTTTCCGAATCTGAACTAGCCAATGCTATGGTATCAATCTCAAGTCCGGATGATAGCGAACGAAAGGAAAAGGCTATTTTATTGCACCGACGAACCAAACATGCTTCAGCGAAAATTCTTCAGAAAATGGTATCTTGCTGCGAAGATTGGCCTCTGAACCTGAAAATTAAGAGCGGATTTATAGTGGCGCAGCGAACAAGCAAGCAAAGCAGAGCAGAGAAAATATCCTTTTGTATTTTCTCTTCTCTGTTCTGCTATGTTCCCCTACTGCTATAGATACCTAAAAGAGACAAGATAGCTATAACTCTCCATATTATGCGCTGTGTTAAAATCCGGTACCCGATTTTTGTCGAGCTAATTTACGTGCCGAGAGATAGCGCCACTGTATTGTAGGGCTAAGTTAACATTGCGCTTATGGACGTGTTTCAGTATTCATCAATTATCTCGGAAACCGTTCATTTTTATGAAAAAATGAAGAGAACAAAATTTATTCCCCTTGTAATTTCCTATCGTATGAGACCTATTTCATATTTTGAAAAAAAAAATTCAAAGTAGGTCTCATTTGATAGGAAATTACAAGGGGAATAAATTTTGTTCTCTTCATTTTTTCATAAAAATGAACGGTTTCCGAGATAATTGATGAAAACTGAAAAACATCCATAAGCGCAATGTTAATTTAGCCCAAGAATACTGTGTCGCTGTGTTGGCGTGCGGTGGAACACTAGAACTAACGAAGTTAGCTATCTTGTCTCTTTTAGGTATCTATACCTCCAGCTTACGAAACGCTGCGCTGCTTTCTTTGCTTGATCAGATCAAGCGCCACTATAAATGCGCACTAAAGATGATAACTTCAAAGATTGTAACCTACATGGACGTGTCAAATCAACGGCAACAAAACTACCGCACAACACTAAACAAGCTCAAAGTGTTTGTCTTCCTTTGACTATATAGTACTTTTGTCTTCTGATATTATGTGTCTGGTCCGCTGGTACCATCGAATACATGAATACAACATAATTTAAATTCATCAATTTTTAAAAATTTGTAGAGGAATCAGGTATTAACCTAAAAATCTGAAACTATGAGTGAAATGCAAAAGGTTGAAACTGTCTAAAGCTCTCTTGGATTCTCTCGCGTTGTGGAAAAATTTACAGACCGGATCTTGCAAATCTTTTAGCAAGGCTGAATTCCCAAAAACGTTCAGTAAAATATTTCCAAGTATTTGGCTGTGTAGCATACAAACACATACCAAAAGAAGTACGTCACCATTCTCAGAAACATGAAACTGTACTGAATGATTTCATCAATCAAATATCCTCTACTGAGAATGCCGAACAAGTCAACCCTGATCCAAAATTTGGTGCTTGAGCGAATAAAATGATATACCTGGGGCCATCAGGAACCACGGGTTACCAATTATATCATCCTCCTACTGACAAATATGAAGACTCCCGTGATGTTACTTTTGTTGAATGTAACAACTACACTGATTATTTATGCGAATTTAAATTAGGATGTCAAAGATCACTTGTTGATCACAATTACGCTTCAACTCTGGTGGCAAATGTTGGTAAACAAGTAAGAATTGATGATTGCATCCCTAGTACTTTTCATGAAGCCATGATTTCCCAGTTTGCTGCAGAATGGAAAAAAGCGATCTTGCAAGAATTACAAAATATGATTGAAAAGAATAAAGTCTGGCACATTGAAGAGTCAGATACTCTGCCAAACAATATCACCAATATCAAGTGGGTATTCACCTGCAAGTATGACATTAATGGTGTTCCTCTACCAAAAGCAAGGTTAGTGACAAAAGGTTTTTTAGATTCAAATGATTATGATATTTTTGATACCTATGCCCCAGTTGCTACTCTGACAGCAATTTGATGGCTGTTATCTATCGCGCATACATACAGATTAAAACTTACGCAATTTGATAATTGAAATTGTGTGTTGAACGTTGCACGCCATTACGATACGATAATTTGATATTAAATCCGCCATGGCATTTTATTGAAGAATATTGACATGAAAATCCCAAAAGGTTATTCGCAACCTCACTCACAGAAACCACATTTATTGAAATTAGATAAAGCCCTGTATGGATTGAAAATCGCATCAAAAACCTGGTACAAAATGATTAATGATATGATCATGGAATTCAATTATACTCGATCGAAAACTGAACCCTGTATTGGCTATTACAAGAATGATGGAAAAGGTAATTTATCTATCATACTGATTTATTAGCTGGAAATTTCCATCGCGATTCCTTCACAAACCAACTGTCGAAATATTTTGAGATCAAAATCCTAGAGAAGCCTAGCATATTTATTGGTCTTGAAATCGAAACTCCTGATATGTTTTGAATCAAAAAACGTACATTGAAAAACTAATACAAAAGTACAGTCTTCAAGATGCTTATAATATTTCCACTCCTATGGAAGCTAAATTAAATATTACTGAAACTGAACAAGGAGTCGAAAATTCTGGATTTCGGTCACTAATTGGATCTCTTTTATTCCTTAGTCGCGGACCCCCCCCCCCCCCCAGATATTTGCTTTTCAGTAAATTACTTCTCACAATTTACTGCAAAAGTTACACCTGAAATTTTTAAATATGCAGTACATAAAAAGTACTGAATATTATGCATTATGCTATTGATCTGATTCTGATGAAACAATCGCGTATGTTGATGCGCTTTTGCTCTTGAACTTGAAACTGCGAAATCTATTACCGGTTATTTAATCTTTCAAAGAGGAAACCTTGTCTCTTGGAATACAAAAAAGCATAGCATTGTTACCACATCTTCGACAGCAGCAGAATATGTAGCACTTAGACCATATAGTACATGAACCGCTAATAATGATAAAAAGCTTGTCGGAACATATGAGACTCTGTAAGACGGTCTTTGACTATATAGTACTTTGTATGGACTCACTTGACAAGGCATCTGCGGGCACAGATATGTGTCTGCGGGTGGGTAGAATGAAGCCAATATGTGCCGCACGGAGGCAGAGGGACAGGGAATAAACTTGCTCAGGGATAATTGTTGAGCAGGTTGTATTCACAACGCAACACAATTTGTCAAGGGGCTATGGGTTTGCCGTCAACGCTGGATGCAATCCTCCTTACTTTTATCCGAGGACTTGTCTCCCTTGCCGCACGATACCTGCTTTGTTGAACGCGTTTGTTGTTTTAGTCTATACCAAGTACTATATAGTCAAAGAAGTTGTAAGGTCTCACGGCGTTAATGTGAGTGGGCGTGGCATCGCTCACATCCCCTTACGTCGCATGCACCGAACCATCCATACCAAACCTTTCCGACTTACAGCCAACCACCTATGTTCCGACAACTGATAATGTTATTTACATAGGCTTTTAGGCTATCGGCGGTCCGTGTACAAAATGGTCTAAGTTGTAGCTATAGCAGACTCAATCCCCAAAATTATGTTAGTAAAGTATCTGGATCAAGAAATACTTCACGCCTTCCACCAAGTGAAAGTTATACAACATTTCAACAAAAATGATTGCTGAAACTGGTGAACGCGGACTTTTACACCTAATTATAAAACATCACGCCGTCCTAGAAGCTGTGGAAAATGGTGAGATCTCCATTCATTGATGGTTCAAACCAACCAGCAGATGGTCTAACAAAAGCTCTAAATGCTGAGAAATATAGAAAGTTTGCAGATTCAAAAAGAAATGTTATAAAAATATAAATTCTGTATCTTTTTATTACTTTTATTTCTTATTTTTTTTTAATCCTTTCATTTTTCATTAATTTTTATTTTCTTATATATCTGAAGTAATGTTATAATAATGTTCCCTCTAGTTATTTTACATAGATTGCACGTTGCTTGTGTCGCGTTGCCAACTTTGTTTCATTGTAGCGGACGCCTTACTGTCCAGTTTTCTTATCAATCACAATTTTCCGAGTACCTGTTTAAAAAAATAGCTTACTATTTATCAGGAATCAGGATTAGGACCGGGCGTATTGTAAATTCACTAGCGTCGCCTGTGTGAAATATGTGGAAAGTACTGATAAGCGAACGGTGATCATGACTTGAAACTAAAGGTGATTTTTTAGTTTTTCCTTAATTTCTCCAAAACTAATGAATTTAGTTGTGTACTTATAAGGATCAAAAATGAAGAGCGGAAAATTTTCTTTCAGATGAACTATGAAGATACTTTTGAGAGATTTTGAGAAATTCAAGAATTTTGCGCGACGCTAGCGCTGCCCGGTCCGAATGGTCAGCTATGTTTCTCATGCGTTTACTTCCCTCGCCATCAGCTACTTTTGTAAACATTTGCACTCGAAACCAGGGATGGAAAGCCAATTTGGAGTGCAAGCGCGAAAGAGTCGCGCTCTACAATTTCAATGGTGTGGAAAAAAAGAACTTGATCATTTTCCAAAAGTGTTCAGACCAAAATGAAAAGGGTCTCATTTGAAAGACAATTTAAAGGCTAATCAAATTTATTCTTTTCAATTTTTTAATTAAAGCTTTTGTTCCCGAGATATTTCGATTAGTTAACACGTAGTTGAATGGGAAATTGTACATGGTCACGTCAATAAGAGAGTCGACAGTAGCGCGCGATCGCTACCAGCACCGCGAATTGTCATTGGCCTAAAACTGGCTTTTAGCTTTAAGCTAATTGCGGATAACGGCTTAAAAAATAAGCGATCGGATGAGCTTTTGACGTTTGGTTTTTGGCTGAAGTTAGGCCAATCAATTGGTCCAATTTGAGCCAATGTATTGGCCTAATTAGACCAATAGATTGGCTCAACTTCAGCCAGTGAAAAACTATGCCATCTTTTCTTATCATTTTGAAATTTGATGTGGGTTCATCATGATTTATGATTTGAAAGTGAAGCGTTCAACATTAATTTAAAAAGATAAGATGGCCAGTTACCGGTTACCGGCTGCTGCACAGTTTCTCGCTTTCGACTTTTTTTCTTGTTGTGCGCAAGCTCAAGTGCTTCAATTTTAAGCCAATGAAATTGGCTTTGGGCTGATGTTTGGCTTTAAGCTAATGACGAAAAAAACGATTGACTGACTTTTGGCTTAGCAAAAAACGGTAAAACATTGACTTGAAACTCAACTTAAGCCATTAATGGCTTAAGCTTTCCATCCCTGCTCGAAACGTAAACACTCGCTTTCCATCCTGATGAGTAATCTATCTATCTATCTTCTTCCTATTTTTCTTCTATCTATCTATTTTCTATATTATTATAAATGAACAGTTCTTTAGGCATCACATCGTTTAGACACGACGGATTTTGTTGAACGATACGTTAAATTAAAGAGCTTATTCCCGAGAGTGTTTATAGCAAACAAAATTGCCAGAATTTGTAATCATTCAGCTGTAATTAAGCATTTTTGGACTGTGTTATTGTGACGTCACAACTATCGATATCATGGATGAAAAGATCGATTTTGTCCATTTAGCATTTTGCTCCCATAAGAAATACATGTGGAGCAGAGATCACTACCTACGCTACCAATTGAATATAAAAAATGATACGGTCAAGAGATTTTTTTTACAAGTAGCAAGAAGTTGATAAATTTGAAATATCAACTTTTCTGTAAATTTTAACATCTCATATTAAATTAATACCATGGTCATCTTTGCTCCGCATGTATTTCTTATGGGAGCAAAATGCCGAATGGACAAATTTTCAGCAGAATAGGTACTTCTGCCAGAAATAGCTCACTCACACTTATGCATCTCGCACTCACACTCATGTTGCGTTATCACAAATAACACGGTCCATTACTAGTGATAGGCCTACGTCATTTGAAGCAAACGGCACGTTCTACTAAATGAATTCTCTGAATCGCAGAGTAGTGGGTTTGAATCTTGAGGATACTCAATGCTATATTCATTTTTCGTTTTCCATTTTTTTTAGTCTTTAAGTGATTAAAAGTGCAATGATACAGTTGAATGAATCTGTTTGAAAATGGAACAGTTGAATTTTTCTTAAAAAGTTCGTTCTTTTAGGTACCCAGTTATGTATTATACACGGTCCACCAGCTCGTGACTATATCATTCGCTTTAGGACCTTGTATGATAAATAACTATTATTAAATAAATACTCCTATATAAGGAAACCTGAACGGACGGGTGTAATATCTCACTTTTCTAATGAGAAAAGTCGGTAAACGAATGAGATTGATAAACGGAAAAAAATAGAAGGTTCTTCATCATAATACACGTACTGATAATAAAAGGATACCTACCTAAGAAAATCGATTTTTCTCGTAACCTGAGCAGCTACTCATAACAGTGAGAAATTTTTTGGAAAATTGAGTATATCTCAAGCTAACCCTTCATCTGATCTTCAAAAAAGTTGCATATGAACATTTTTAGATGTAACACTAGGTATAATTTGGCGAAGTCTCATGTAAGTTTAGTTCTAATAGAATTAATAATTACCAGTATTCTATCTCATTGAAATCATGCAGATGATTGAAGAAGCCAAGAGAAGCTTAAATGACGCACTATGCATGATTAAAAACTTAGTTTTGGACAGTAGGATTCTGTACGGTGGAGGATCGTCTGAAATTTCCTGCGCTATTGCCGTTTCCAAGGAGGCAGATAGGGTATGTACAAATAATGTTTTAGATCTTTATATTTGTCGTAGGAAGAGTGTGTATTCTTGAAGTTCTACAAGTGTACGTAATGTAAGGCTTCCTGACCTCTCTTTGAAAATTGTAGATCCAAGTACCATAGTATATGTTTACCTACATAGTATTTAATTACAACTCTTTCTTCAAAATTGGCAATGCGAATATCTGAGCTTGCTACTACAAAAAATTACCGTATAGTCACCTAAAAAATATTCCCCGAATTCATCTTTTTCAATTCCAATGGAGAGGAAACAAAATATTCGTCACTCATCATGGGGAGGAGGTTGAGTGATATGGTATAAGTTCTCATTTTTGAAAGTATAAATCTATTGTTAGGTATTTATCTTCCTAAATTTCCTAAATTCTTTTAGTGGAATAGCTTGGAAAAATTCGCAGCCTACTTTGTTAGCCACTCGGAGTTTTCTTCATTAACCGCGTTCATCGAGGCGAACAGAGAACCTGTTTTATGGGAGTCTCTTTATTTATACATTCTTCTGAATAAATATTAAACTTTCTTTCTCACTAGATTGACATTTTAAGCTCGAAAGCCGAAATTTTTGTAAGTCCCCCTCCCATCATAATATCGGGAACATTTGTCTTATTGGACCGTTTTGACTTTGAAGTCGCCGTTTGTAGCAGCATTTGAATGGCATTCAAATTTCAGTTCTTTATTAGAAAGAGTAAACATTTGAAAACAATAGACCAGAATTGGGAGGCTGAATAAGAATGAGATGAGCAGGGAGTTTCATTTGAAGACAAAACTCCATCTCCATGAGTGTGATACAACTTGAAATCCGTTGCCCAAGTTGGACCACCAATTTCTCTAATCGTCGGACTTAGAAATGAGGAGTAGCCAAAATTGGGACGGTACAATATGAACCCAGAGTTCGACCGGTCCAATTTTGGCTACTCTTCGATTTTAAGTGCGATTTAGGTACTTGAAATGAGAATCTCTCACACCACCCGACTTGAATTTCTCTCATTCATGATACATGCAAAGCAAGAGAATGCGGAGAAACAGTCTTACTATACAATTTTCAGGTGATACAATTTATAGGAAACAGAATTTGGTCCAATTTACGCAACTACAACTTTTTCAAGTCATCATGGCTGCCGCCGACAACAAATTGAATGTTAGAAAATATTGCATCTAACTAAATTATAGTGTTATGTATTCTTAGTTTACTGATATACATTATCATTTGAGGACGTATCTGGCAAATGGGCGTCCGCACAATGTATTTCTTATGGGACGGATACTCTTCTGCCAGAACCCTCCTCATTTGTTCTAGCTCGCCTTACCTTTGAATATTTATCAAAACAGGGAGAAAAATCGATCATTTTGATAAAACATTGTGCACAATAATGTAAAAAAAAAGCGTCACCAATGTCGGATCTTGCTCTGAACTATGTCACAGTCATAGCATACGTATCAAAATCAGAGCGCTAAGGAACTACATATAATATAAGATTAATATGCGCAAAAGATAAGAAGAGGACCGTCGCCATATTGATAAAGTCGAAGGAGGAGCAGTTTTAGGTTCCAGGAGAGTCGTGAGAAAAATCCAAATGTGACCCCGTCTACAGAAACCCGACTTGGCGTTGAATTTCGATTAGGAGAAATGGATCTTTTACAGTAGAGGGAAGATTCCTTTTCTCCTGATTGTAATTGAATACTAGGCCGGGTTTCTATAAACGGGGTCACAAATACCTAATATCGAATTTCGGTTACCTAATTAGAAAAATTATATCGATGAGAACGAAAAATTTGTGAATTTCCTTCATTTCTTTGATTTGAATTCTTGTATACCATGTTTGATGTTCAAAATTCTCTTATAGGATGTCACTCAGATTGTTCCTCCTTCGACTTCATCAACATGGTGACGATCCTATTCTTATCACTTGCGCATACCTATCTTATACAGTTCCTTACTTGAGATAGATTTGAGAAACTGATGGTGGTTCAACTTGAGCGACAGTCCAATAATGGCAACTCTCCCCTAGCTCGAAAGTCGAAATTTTCAGGTCTCTCCTATGGTATACATATAGGTAGCTCAGAATTTTCTTCAGGTTTCCCACGTCACAAAATTACCACATTTTTCCGGGCAGCGCCACACCTTTCATTTCTATTTCAAATAACCCCCCCGGAAATAGGTTCCTCGTTAAAATCTCGATTCAAAAGCTGCGACCGATTTGCCAAATCAACAGCATCATATTGTTGCTGCTAAACTAACACTTGCCAATAGGGCCATTTTCAAACATTTATTTTTAATTGTATAGAGTTCGCGTTAATTCACATTGGTAGACGATAAATTACATTTATCATAGTAGGTAATACTTGTTTTCCATTTTATTTAATTTTCCGCCCTTCCGAAGATTCTTTCATTGGAACAGCACGCTTTTCGTGTTTTTGGCGAGGCATTAGAAAGCATTCCAATAACATTAGCAGAAAATTGCGGTTATTCTCCTGTACATTTAGTAGCCGATATAAAATCTCAACAAATAATAAAAGAGAATCCACACCTTGGAATTGATTGTTTGTCGCAAGGCACACATGGTAAGTGTTTTCATCAATTTGATAATCCTGTAATTGTGGGTCGGATATTTTTAATTGTTACAAATCAATAATCTTGCAGATATGAAACAACAACAGGTAGTAGAAACATTACATTCTAAGAAACAACAAATCTTACTAGCCATGCAGGTTATCAAACAGATACTGAAAATTGATGAAGTTCGAGTAATGGATAAAACTTACGGGAAACATCCCTATGAATAATTTGTACATGTAGACAGATTCAAGTTGTGAAAATGAAATAAAGTGCTTCATGGTGTAACTGAGTTGCAAGTATTATTAATTGAAATTTGGAAGGAAAAAGTTTACCCGATGATTTGTCAATTCTATTTTCATAGTACCTATTTATATCTAAACAAGTTAAATCACCGGAGGAAGTATAAAAGAACAAATTTTTGGCAAAAAAACACGAGAGAAAAATATTTGTAGTCTTTTCTGATTATGAAGTTGTCACTAGAGAATCTCGATTTTTTTTGTTGACCAATGTGCAACAATTTTCGCAGATGCAGTGAACCAGAACAAAGATATTTCAAAGGAAGCAGTACAAGGTAACTAATTGTAAAGGAATTTCAATGGGTTTTGAGTACATTCAAGGGTTCTTTGCAAGTACAGGAATATTTGAGAATTTGTCTCCAACTTGACCTGAACTATGGATCAATACGATTTTAAAGATTGAGATTTATTTTGATTATAGAGATTAATTCTCCAATTGCTATGTTAGTCCTTTTTCAAAAGTATAGCGGATAAACTGAGGATCGGGTATCCACTCGGAGCTTTGCAATTGTTTGTCATGAGTAAGGGTAAGTACACCGCACCGTACGTTCGGTATTCAACATAAAAACATGGTATGAGAAACTTTTGAATTTGAATAAACTAGTGATCCTCTAATTCAATGAAAAGGATTTATAATTATTTTGAATAATTTTTAACCACTAATTGAATAAAAGCGGTTAAAATGCTTACTTCAACATGAAAATTTTCACAATTATAATATTGATTGATAATACGCTTTCAACGTGCAAAAAATTTCTCAAAAATTGATTTTTCTTATTTTCATGCAGTGGAACCCATGACGGCAGGATTAAATTTTTACTTCTAACACATTTTAGGAACAAAGAAATACAATATACAACTCGATGTTTCAAAGTTATGCACATAATATCTTCACAACAATTATTCATGTAATTCCATCAACTTTCCAATGGACTCAACGATAAACATCTTATTTTTTTTTTAAGGAAAAAAAGAGGCGCATCCATTATATTACGCCAAATTTTGAGGAAAAATACTTTCAAATCTCTTGTTGCCTCGCATGCTTTGCACGTACATAAATGTACAAATTACATTAATGAAAATTGAATAACCTAGGCATATAATATTGATGATAATAAAGAGAATAAATATCACAATTTCTGCCTAGGTACGAAATAATCAAGGAACTGAATTGAATATTACAAGAAAGTTTCTTACTAATGATGAAAATTATCATCAAGTGGTACTAGGAAGATTTTCCGAGTTAATGAAAAATAAATCCAATTCCTCTGGTTTCTGCACCCATTTACCGCGATTGCTCATTTCCAAGTATTCAAAGAGGGTTCGTTTTAGTTGCAGATACTTTGTTGCACTCTCTTTGTATCCTTTGTACGAAATTTTTGATGCAGTATTTCTATCTAAATTGCCAAATAAAGTGAACACATCCATAAACTTGTTGAAAATATTGAATTTACACAACCGTGAAATTTTCTCTTCTGACGTTTTGCCAGTCTTTGTATTGATGAACTCCACATCTGATTCGCCATTGACCCAATTCATGCACGATTTACCCGGCTTGACATTAATCACTACCTTACTATTAGAATTACCTTCAACAAACGGTTGATGAACTCGATACGGATGAGGTATTCGATCCGTCCAAAGATTTGCCACTCTTCCATACACTGCTCTCATAAGATTATCTGAAGAATAACTCAACCCATTAATGCCTAAAATTATCTATTACACAAAGGATACATACAAATCGTTTTTCATTACCCTTATTGAAAACATCACCTATTAAAATACCAGCCAGATAAATAGGTTCTATGAAGTGAGATAACAGCGCACCCTGAACTCCAAGTACATTTGCCCGCATCAATTTTTCAGAGCAGCACATCAGCACTAACGGTCTTCCTTTTAAATAACCTTCATAAGTCGATGTCATATCAGCGTATTCAGTCACTGGTATGCCACCCATACCGGATTCTAATTTCACTCGAAGGATTCCCCGCTTCACAGCCAATTTCTTGCGATCCGGGTTTTTAGCAGGAGAAAAATTGAAAACGCGACCGTCCCCGCACGGTGCCGAACTGATGTAGAGATAAAATTCAATATTGTATTTGACGCGATAGCGGTCTCGACTGACTGCTTCAAATATTGATTCCTTACCAAGCAATAATAAATTCAATTGCGAATATAGGTACAGAGTTAGACCCCGTTTCGCAAGTATCTCGGCATGACAATCGAAGAGAACATCGCCTCTGCAATTCACTTGATCTCCACGTAAGCATTTGTTACCTTAAAAAATACAGAATCATTTTTCAATTAACAAACTCGTAGTTCCACGTACCACATAATTTCGATGAAGAATTTAAAAAGTAGCAGTCTAACCAGTACAAATACTGATAACAGTCACTTCGGTCATATCATTTGTATTCACCATAACAATTCCAGACAAAACACTGTATCTTTTCAGATATTCTGCGTACGGAGCCATAATATCATCATATTTTGATTGAATCGTAGAGGATACCAAATCAGATAGGTTCAAGTTTTTAGAAGGATTAAGCAAATCTCTTACAATGTAGTTATGTCCGTCATTGCATTGTCCATCGTGAATAGTTTCGCATAACACACTCGGCTCTAATTGAAGTGATTTCTCTTTCCTAACCCAATTATTCACAATTTCTGGAAATATATCTTTCAACGCTTTCTGAGTCGCATTACTTTTAGCCTTCTTCATTGACGGACCAACATCCGAAAATAGTCTTCCTTGAATAATTAAATTCGCGAGAAATTTTGATTCATTCCCTGGAATTGGTTTCACTAGAAAAGCAAAACTTTCTTTATCAAAAATAGAATATAACGCCGTAACCGTGTTGGGGTTCTCACTATCCGTAAAGCCAAGAGCCTGTTGAATTACTCGCTCCAAAATATGGTTTCGTATTTCCTTTTTCACAATTAAAGATTGTTCACTAACACTGCAGTGAACTGAACCACATCCCCCTGTCTGCCAATCATTCCGATTCGTCACTTCATTCGAATCAATTCTACCATTCAGAGCACAATGAAGGACAGGGTGAATTTCTTCAAAAGGTCGTAAATTCCAATCAATAGCTGCTGTTGGACACCGTAAGTTCTGTGTATAGAGAACATATTTCTCATCTTCTAAATATATTTCACGTATCACATCCGAAAAAATATACTCCAGAGCTTTGACGACGACCATATCACGAGCCTTTTTCTTTTGAGCAGCAATACACGTGAATTCTTTACCATCAATTAATATCCGACCTCTGTATGCCTTTTCATGACTTATGACACTAAGATGAAAGCTGTCAATTTCTATGAGAGAATTTAACGTACCCAAAGGATTATCATGGTATATACCACAAACTGAACGTTTCAGTAGTCTTTTCATAACATCAGCTTTTACCGGCTTTCTCTTCACAGGTGGAACGAAATCTGAATTGTTTCCCGCACCCGCAGCCATTTCTTTTTTAAAGAAAAGATGTCCAATTCCGCATCAGGTAATTTAACCCTGCGATACGGTAACGGATAGTGAAGTTGACCAATAGAAAGAGAAACGACAGCTAAGTTGAGAGACTTTTTTCATCAAACTTTTTTTCAACTGACAGCAAATTGAACCGACAGCGTACACTACTCTAAGTAGCGGTTCGCTAGAACTGACGACTTGATGTCTTTGACAGTTTGACGTACATTGAGACTGACGATCAGGCAAATTGTATCTTTTGGACAATGAAGGAAGACTATACCATTGACTATACATACTTCCTAAGCAGACGTACAAACCTATTGTTAAAATGTTGTCGCTTTTAGGTAGTTTGCGTCAGAAAAACTAGATAGCAATAGTGTCTCCAAACCTTTGATTATTGAAAAGATTTCTCTACAATCATCTTACTAAAAGCGCGTTTTGTTCACTTCTTTTGTCACAAGCGTGGGTTATACCTGAATTGACCCCGTGCTTGTAAACGCTAGGACTAGGCATTAACTATATTATTATGTTACTTCCTAACCCGACTAGGAGAATTTTCCTTTCATTTATTTTTTTTTTTTGTCATCCATACATTAATACCCTATCATTCAATTGATCAATTCTTTTTTTTTTTCTTTGAAGATACAATGTAGTACCAAGACGTCCGCAGAGAATTGTATGCGTTAGAAATACTTTCTATAAAACAACTTGGACACTTTCTTACATTGTACTCAGCTGACTAAAATCTGCTGTTTCTCTTTCATAACCCGCTATTTGGTTGTAATGAGATTTAAATACGCGTCCGATACAATTTTCAGAATTACTGTCCTCTTGACCCACTTTATAATCTTGTACAATTTTTTAAAGGTAGTTAGTATTTAATAAGTCGGAGCTCTGACCGAGTTTAGGGGCATAGAAAAACTTTAGACAGTGGCTGTAAGTAACCAAGGTAATAATGGTGGATGTTACATTATTTCTTTCATTGGGATACAACCTAGACCTAATTTGGAGACTAGAAAAAATTTCAACTCACAAAATTCATATGAGCTACCCTAATAACTTTCCTCTGAACAAAACTGTTGATATCAATATTAACCCTACTAAAAGTAGCTGATTACACTGGAGGATAAAAATGGCAGTAAATGTCAAAAGACGTCTCAATGAATGTTTTTCTTATACTTGCTCTCAGTTCCGTTCCATTATAGAATAAAAATTGTGTTTTGTTGTTTCTCAGTTGTGAACTGATGGTGAGTGATTCTATACGGACTTCTATACGGACTTCGTAAAAATTGTAATAATTCTTCTAATACTAGAGAACATGTCCTGTAAAATTATGGATGTAATCTCCTGTGTCAAATTGACGTAAATTTCGAGTCAATATGGTTCATCGGGCAATACTTGGACGAAGGAAAATTTTTGATCTTACAAAGCCACTCCTTCCGCCTTGGTTGAAGCTGACGACACTATGGAATATACTATTTTTATGCTACATTAGGAATATAATACTGCCGGGATAAACCGGAATACCTCATCTACCTGGAGTACCAATTTTGCGATTTTCCAGATCGATGATTATGTAGATGAGGTATTCTGGTTTATCACGGCTGACTAGGCCTGTATTAGGTGTACTAGAATTCATGATCTTTGTTCATTTGGCTATGGCAGAGAATTTTTTATAAAGCAATGAGCTAAATTATGTTCACCTATATCATGGTCTGAATAGGAATTCAACTTCCTTACTATTTCAGTACACGACCTCACTATATTGCTAACGCCCCGCCACGTAAGGTTTTGAAATTTTGTAGTTTTTTACCATACCAAAATATCTTGGACCAACTAATTAAATTATGCGCACGATCTTGAAGTTTTCAGAGAATTGATGAAGTCCTTATTCACTTTCCTATTTTTAATTTAAAGTTAACCCCATTAACAATTAATCAGCAAATCTGACAGCGTTTTGGCCGCATATCGTGGAATTGCCGCTTTTTGAAAAAATGCTGTTGTTTCTGCCACAAAACACTGTCAGATCTGCTGTTCAATTGTCAGTAGAGAAGCTTTAAAGAACTAGTTTGAGAAATCGGTTCCAGGTGTATTATCACAGAGGGAAAAAATTATAGCTACAGTGGCATTGACTAAATAATTGTCAGAATCAACCAGTTCACTTTTTTTGGTGACTTTGACCCCATTTTAGGTCAGTTTTGACTAATTTCTTATTTCTTGGGCATTCTGTCGGTGAAACTAACTGAAATAGCAAATAAGACCGACCAAAAGAAAGTTATATATCAAATTGTGACAGAAAATTTGTCTGAGAAAATTTGCGAGATACAATAATTTGGTGTAGGTTTTTTATTGCTTCTTTGTTTAGTTTTTGAAAGAGATGATTGAAAAGATAAATTTCTCAAGTAAAACAATTTTTTATTCATGCAAGGATTTGTTGTTCCTTTTAAGAAAAGAATGTAGGTTTTACCCGCACATGCACATGTATTTTAATTTCCACGTCAAAACTCGATAAATTTCTTTTTCTGATCTAAACGTCATGTCAAAAATTTGTCACATGAAAAATTTCCAATTTCCGTTTTAATTTACTCATTTTTTATTTTTTTCTTTATTTTTACGAGCATTTAACCTGCAGCGGCTATTTGCTTGGTGATCACATGGTGGTGGTTTTGGAACGCATAGCCTACACAAGTTTTTTTCGTATGGCTTAAAGTGGCTTTATATTTCTTTGTACTCCTAAACGCATTCATCAGAAGGAATAAAAAAGAAATACATAGTAGACCTTCAACGGTCTGTCTTCTCTTTTTTTTCTTCTATACTTTTGATCCTCTTTTTTTTCTCCGTTACGGTATTCAAGTTATTGGCTACCTGTTTCCGCGTTTTCACGTCTCTTTTCTCCACTTCCTCCTGGTCAAGTTTCTCAGAAGAGCGCTCCCAAGTATTAGTTTCCAAAACTAAAAACATTGTGAAGCGCGGCGATGCGGTAGTTTCCAACAAAACGACAACTCGTATAACAAAAGGTTTGTACGTCTGCTTACGAAGTACCTATAGTCAATGACTATACTATTCTGCCGTACAAAGTTGAATTGACGTATAGGTATGCGAAAACAACGATCACGGAAAAGTATCAAAAAGAATATAAAAATGTACCTATTCAAAAGATATTAAGGGTATGCTGTACCTAGTCACTCACACACAGAAAATACACGTGTATTACACAAAATGGTGTGTTGCGGGTAGTGATTTTTGCCCACATATAACATATCGAATAATGTACAAAATGATTCGGAACGTGGTGTAATTTATTCTTGAAGTTGAGGAAAATACAGCTAATTAGTTGAAAGATCGCGAAATATTCTGAATGACCTTCAGGAAACGTTTGAACTTACGTCTGAAGGGGCCATCTTTGAATCGTTGAATTCCAATTAATGAACAAAATTAGTTCGTGTGAACCAATTAGCCGCATTTTCCTAAGTTTTGTCTACGTAAATACGAAGTTTCAAGATATTTCATGCTTTATTTAATCAGTTATCTCGGGGCAAAAATCGCAACATGTGATACATATTTTGTGTGTGTCTACACACAAAATATGTATCACATGTTGCGATTTTTGCCCCGAGATAACTGATTAAATAAAGCATGAAATATCTTGAAACTTCGTATTTACATAGACAAAACTTAGGAAAATACGGCTAATTGGTTCACACGAACTAATTTTGTTCATTAATTGGAATTCAACGATTCGAAAATGGCCCCTTCAGACGTAAGTTTAAACGTTTCCTGGAGATCATTCAGAATATTTCGCGATCTGTCAACTAATTAGCCGTATTTTCCTCAACTTCAAGAATAAATTACACCACGTTCCGAATCATTTTGTACATTATTCGATATGTTATATGTGGGCAAAAATCACTACCCGCAACACACCATTTTGTGTAATACAAGTGTATTTTCTGTGTGTGAGTGACTAGGTAGAGCATACCCTTAATGAATAAGAATAAGTAAAACAAATTTCAGCCTGTTTCCCAAAATTATGTAGCTTCGGCTCCAGACGTTCAGCTTTCAGCTAACTAACTTATCAACTCTGCTTGATAATAATACGCTAGGTGATATGGAGGTACGCAGTTCACGAGAATAATAATCGCACGCAAAACGTGAAGGAGAACTCGTTCAAATTCGAACGCAAATATAACTTTTCTCGTTTTCTTGTTGCGGTAAAACAATCGAGTACATCCTTGGAATATAGCGCATGAAATGATGGAAATGTGTTATGATGCAACCTACTTTGCCAAATATGAACCCATCACAAACTGAAGTAGTAAGGTCCCCCCTTCGGTACACCTGTACCAAAAGGGTGACTGTATGGAAAAAAATATTTGGGAAAAAAAAATTGAAAAAAAAAAATAATTAAAAAAAAATTGAAAAAAAAATAAAATAAAAATAAAAAATAATTATATTATTTCAACCTTCGCCACGAGCCTAGAACTGTACCGAAAGGGGGACTGTATAAAAAAATAAAATAATAAAAAAAATTAAAAATTAAAAAAAAATAAATAAAATAAAAAATAAATATATTGTTTTATATGTCAGTGTGAGCCTAGAACTGTACCGAAAGGGGGACTGGATGAAAAAAGTATATCTAATAAGTCTAGAAGTGTACCGAAAGGGTGACTGAATAAATAAATAAAAATAAATAAATTAATTAATTAATTAAAAAAATAAAATAAAAATAAAAATATATTATTTCAAACACCCAATGAGTCTAGAAGTGTACTGAAAGGGGGACTACATGGAAAAAGATGTTTTTCTTTTTTTAGACCTACCTACCTACCTCTATCAGTGAACCATGTTTACAGGATAAGCTTTCAAAAGCAAATGAATACTTTTTTCAGGATACACCTACTTATATACCTACTTTTTGATGAAAATTATCCACTCTGATTTTATTAAAGGACAGTAATATTTCAACTCTTTGTCTGCACAACCACAAAAATCAAAATCACATCTACATTCACATAGACAGTGGTCGTTTTTAGTCGATTTTGGTTGTTTTTAGTCGAAATTGGCTCTTTTTGGTCGTTTTTATTTTGCTTGATTTTGGTGAAATAAAACTACGAGTAGATTGGATGTCCTGGATGAGGAGAAAATTTTCTAGATATATCTCAGGTCGAGTAATTCATCGTCATTGTCCTCGTCGCTGTATCTTCCAGGTTGTGGCATATAGTAATCACTATCTGTTGTGTAGTATGAATAGTCACTCTCGCTCTCGCTCTCACTCAGTTCTGATGAGTTGTATGATTGTAATAGTTCGTAGGTATTCAACTAATTTTTGTAGAGTTTGATATAGGTCTGCAGTGATGATTCTACATTCTGTAAGACAGTTGCAATAGAGTGGGAAATCAGTGATAGTTTCAGTGGAACATGTACATTCTTTACATGTATCTGGACAAAAACAAAATCGATCTGTATGAACGTGATAAATTGGTACTACTTCGACAAATTTCTTACCATTATACATTACAAACCCAGTATTTTCAGGTATAGAGTTTGGGGAGATGCGTATAGTAATATTATTTAGAACTAGTGTCTGAAATGTCTCATCAATTTCGAATGAATCACCACCATCCAATACACCTCCCTTAACATCTGTATGGTAGCAAATAATATTGTATATTACATTCGGTACCATATCTCGCACATGTTTCAATGGTCTGTAAATTTTATTACAATCTGGTCTATCGCATTTGTAGGAGTAATTTTTTTCAATGTTTTTAAATGCTTTTTTAGGATCGATATGAATTTGTTGAATAGCTCGTAAAATATTTGGTTGCGCCATGTAAGCTGTCTCATAAGACAATGAGTTTAATTATCACATCTCCTCCTTTATATTAAAATTTACTTTTTTGGAGTTCTTGTTTATAAAATTTACCTAAAATTTTCTCACCATCCAGAGATTCTATGGTATAAGTGATAGGATCTGTATAGTGGATAGCGGTTACAACAAAAATTTCTCTCGTCCAATTACGTACATATTTATTTGTAAAAATATCCTTCTTTTTAGTTATTCTCACACGGTTACCTATTTGAAAAGTAGGTCTTTGTAATTGAAATTTTTCCAGAGGGTACATACGATTATAAACGTTTTCTTCATTTTTCTTCAAGGACGCTTCAACAGGAGTCATACCTATAGTTCGATGTATACTTTTCTCATTATACTGTTTCAGAATAGAGGGTAAAATTTTAATCCATTGAAAATTTCCATTAATTTCGAAGTGTAGACGTAATTTGTTGTTCAACGATTTATTGAAACGTTCCACAATAGAAGATTTCTTCTCACTAAATACATGATAAATTTGTATATGATATTTTCCCAATAGTTTTTTTAGCCTCGAATTTACAAATTCTTTTCCTAAGTCGGTATTTAGTAAACAAGGTCTCCTTTTACTCTTTAAAAGTACTTGTTCAAAAGCATCCCGTACTGCAGATCCAGTTTTTTTCTTCAGAGGTACAGACCACGCATACTTTGAAAACATATCTATTATATTTAGAATATATTTAAAATTGAGGTTGTCTTTAGAATATCGCGACATAATTAATAAGTCTGCAGCCCAGATTTGATCTATTCCTTTCACAATGATACGACGTGTTTTAAAATTCTTAATCACTTTTTTATGCAATTCTTGCGCGAGTAATTCGTTTTTTTTTGGTCGTTTTTGGTCTTTTTTGACCGTTTTTAAGTGAATCTGGCTTTTTTTGGTCGATTTCAGTCGGTTCTGGTTGTTTCTGGTTGTTTTCATGTCTGGAAAAACGTAATTTAAAAGTATAAACTGACGAACGTATTTTTGTTAGACAATGACAATAAAAATTACAAAATATTTTTCTGCACATATCTATTCCATCAAGAATTTTAAACATAAATGACCACAAATCACTTCATCAATTTGTTGGTCCTGTTCGCTATTAAAAAATATCACACTATTTATAAAGTATTTCTGTATTTCAGTAGGAGGACCGACTCCAAAACTATTGTAATACTGTACTGTTGATCCCATCTTTCTGTATGCTACCCAATGTGAACCACCACCAATGCTCAAATCCATATTGACAACAGCTGATTCATTTTTACGTGGACCTGTTCTAGGTAGTGTATCTCGCATAAAAACACCTCGGAAATGAGGAATACCCAACTTTTTTGCATAAAATAGTATATCAAAATTGCTCAATGGAGTTTTTTTTTTTTTAACATCAATTCTTTCAAAAGACCATTTCCTGACGTAGATTTTTTATTCAAGTATATACCTTTTCCTTCCATAGCGCGATTATGACGGATTTTTTCCTCGAGTAAACGATTATTTGTTTTTTTATTTTCATAAGCGTTATAAATATTACTGGTTAATGAACCAAGTGCAGCGATAGCAGGAGCGGCAGCTAATAAAGCTGGTAGAAAACCCCCTTGTTTATAATACTGTAACTGTTTAGCGGATAATTTCAATTTAATTGTAGTCTGTCCTTCTTTTTGAGCTTTTTTTAATTTTTTTATCTGATATACAGTAAGAGGAAGAGAAGTTTCATTCATTACAGACTCTTTTGTTCGTGATAAATTTATGTCTATTTCAATAGGTTTTCTATGTTCAGAAGCAGAGGTAATAGCTAACTTATGGTACTCTTTTAAATTTACAGGATGGGATGTATATCGCGACTTTGTCTGATTTTTCTTCTCCAATCCAGCTCCCAGTGCTCGTTTAGCTTTCATTGTGTTTGTGGTTAACCAAGCCATAGCTTTCTCACCTACACTCGCATCAGGGGCTTTCACTCTGGCCCAAGCGGCTTCTTCTAAAATTTTATCAGAGGCGTGACGATCGGATAAAGAATTTGATTTACTGTATGCTATATCATGATTCATGGCAGCCTCATCTAGTTTATTTTTAGGTTTAATTCCCTTTTCAAGTCTCAACTCTAAATTAGTACCAGGACCCAGGTACGAATAATTTCCCGGATGGGCCTCAAACGGAAGATTATTTATCAAAGAATTTAGAAACCCCTTCCCTGAAACAGGTTTAGGAAATAATTTTTTAATTGCGTCATTGCGTTTGTCTTTGTAATTTATCATATTTCTCGAATTTCTTCTAAAATATTAATAATCTCGTTGACCAAGGTCGGATTATTATTACCACATTTTATCTGACCGTACACTATGTATAGACGCTCCAACAATTCATCCAACGAGTTCCAGTACCGGTATTCTACAGAAGAATTTGTTAGAATTTTTTTCAATCCTGATCCTACAACTTCTGCATCATTAGACTCAGGGTCAGAACTCGATGACGTTTTTATCTTATTATATTTCAACAATATTGGTCTGATTATCTTCATATACTTGATCCCACTACTTGATTTAACTATACCCTCAAGAGGATCATTGTTTCGTTTATATGTAGAAGTTCTCAATACAATCTTTTCATAATTCTCAAGATCTTTGGAAGTATAATTTTTAGGTTCAGCCAGAGTTAGTAATTCCCATAAACCCGGGGTCCCATTAAATCTTTCACCTGTTTCAAGACAAATGTCATTATCAAGTAAAGTGACTTTTTTATTACCAACATGAAGTGCATTGTTGTGAATATAAAATCCAAATGTACTATCAGTTTTCATCTCTTTTGAAGCATAATTACTCAAATACTTACTCGCTAGGCTACCCATCGGTTTTTCCATCGGTTTTTTTTTTGTTACCGGTTGTAAATTGGATTCTATATTATGTAAAGGTTCTAGTAGAGGCTTATAATGTTCTTGAAAAGTTTTTCGTTGTGATATTAAACCAGTTTTAATTTCATGGTATTTATCGCTTAAAGCGCGCCTTGATTCGATATAATCTTTTACAGCTTTCATATTTTTTTTTTTGAAGAATCTTGCATGTTATTTATACACACGGTCGAAAGTTGAGCGTCATACAAATTTTTTCACCTCGAAAATCAAGTAAACAATCGTCTTGATCGACAATTTTAATTACTAGATCGTGAATTTCATCTGTATTCACAGGGTAATATGATAAAGTATGAGGTCGTTCGATTATTTTTTCACCGATCCTAGCATCCAAAGGAAATTCGTAGAGTGTATTATCCTATCGTTTCAGATCGTGAAAATTACTGTGAACTATATTACACTTTATTTTTATAGTATTTACTTTGAAAATATCTATCGGTAGGTCCGAATATGCGACTGCGAAAGGTCTAATTGTTTGAGGACTAAATCCTAAAATTTTTCCAACCGAGTTTCTTTTAGAAAAATCTATAATCCATCGACTTTGAACTCGAACCTTTAGCGTATTTTTATTTAAAATAAACGAAATTTCCGGTACGTCTTTATAATTTTCGATAAATTCAAAAATATCTTGCAATTCGTAAGAACCTGTAGGAATACCGGTAACTATCCGAAAATGATCGTCGGAATGATCAGCTTCATTAATTAATACGAGTTCGTTGTTTTCATTTTCTTCCGAAATGTTGGGTATACTATTAAAAGTAACAAAACTCTTCAAACATACTTCATACTGTTTTCCTAATTTTATACTTTCGTGATATGCGCGTGAAAATTCTGAGGTATAACTGTTTAAAGAAATTTGGAACGACATTTTTTTTTTCAAGGGTAGGAAAGAAGACGTATTTAAAACCTCGTTGATATATTTCTTACGTGAGAGATATATAAGAAGTGTTTATACGTGAAGGAAAATCCCGTTTCAACGTCAAACTTCTATTTGACTAAAACAGAGTAGAGTCTACTTTAGGATTCACAGAGTAGTCTATTTATTGATTACTTGGAATAATAGGAAAGAAGAAGACGTATTTAAAACCTCGTTGATATATTTCTAACGAGAGAAATATACAAGAAGTCTTATACGTGAAGGAAAATCCCGTTTCAACATCCAACTTCTATTTTTTTTATTAAAAACAGAGTAGAGTCTACTTTGGGATCTACGGAGTAACCATTGTTTATATTTTAAGTGAATCTGGCTTTTTTTAGCCGATTCTAGTCGATTTTAGTCGAAATTGGTCGTTTTTTAGCCGATTCTAGTCGAAATTGGTCGATTTTTAAATGAATCTGTTTTTTTTTTTTTTTTTTTTTAACCGATTCTAGTCAATTTTAAATGCATAAACTCACTTTGTCCATTATTCAGCTAAAACTCTGTTGTTGAGCGGATTATACACAATTTTCTTATCTATAATCATTACACAATGTATAGTAAGTTTTGAACTAATATTTTCTCGCCAATTAAAATTAATTTTTATATTTATCAAGGAATCTTTAATAACATTAGGTTGGTGGGAACAGTCGATAGCAATTATAGGATATTTAGTCAAAAATGTATTGTAGTCTACTAACGGTTCAACTTCTTCCTGATTCTTGGCATAATAAGAGACTTTGAACTGACTAAACATATGGTAAAGATTACCGCATTTCAGTTCATCATACTTTAAATTTAAACGCGTTCGAGGATATAAAGCTGACTCATTCAGACATAATTGAATATTTTCGAGATTTGAGAGATCGAATAAAGCGTTATCTTTAGCCTTTTTATTATCCCGATCATCCTGAAAGCCTAACAAAATAAACTTTGTTCTCGAGTAAGCCACTGGAAAGTCCCACCTATATTCAGTCCCTACAGGTGGAATTATACTTTGATAAAGCCAATGTCGAAAGTGGAGTTCGTAGTTTGTATTATCCAGAATTTCTTTGGTTATTTTTGTATCATATTCCAAGGATAATTTTATTTGTGGTACTCTCCAAACAACTTCATTCAACCTCACCTGAACTGAATAGTTTTCTGACAGTTCAAAGCAATTATTAGGCTGTCCTCCTGTATTTCGAAAGAAAACTAATTTCTGAGGTACCCGGTAAACAAAATTTTTGTAATCCTCAAAGAATCCCATTACAATAGAAAGTGGAATAGAGACTGAAAAATAACGTTTACTGTTGAGAATATTTTCGTGAGAAGTGGAATTTATTTTCCAACCAGCGGTATTGTAACATAAGTCACGCTCAAACGAGACTAAACCTTTCATTAGAGTGGAATAACCAGGCTTCCGAATTGTATCAATTTTTGTGTCACCGATGTAATAATCAATTCTATCAAACAAATGTAGGGGACCATTATTCACAAAATGAACGTGCTCAAAATTCACAAGATCCTCCTCCTGAATACCTATAACACTAGATCCTGTAGCACTAGTCTTTTTAATTATGAGTACCCCATTGAGTAGTAACAAACTTTTAGATGGTTGAGTTATAATATCTTCATTAAAAACGTTAATTTGAAACTCAGATCCTGATTCATTAATATTCTGACTAATAGGAGGTCTAAACTCGTAGTACTCAAAACTTTCAAGAAGACTATCCATTTTTTTAAATGAAACAAACTCGTTTTCTCACCACTCTATTTATACATACTTTAAACTTTTAGAATTGAACATTTTTTTATATTTACACTGTTCATTTTCCACATCTATAACAAGAAAGCCGTATGATTCACTCCAACATTCGTTACAAAATTTTTTAAATGTTTCAAAGTTCAAGTCTGTAACATATTCTGTATATATTTGTCTTAAATTTACCAAATCCTGTCGAAATAAAATCAGATAATTTAAATTCTCGCGAATCGTAGATCGTTTAGGAATTTTTGTATAACTTTGACTAAGATAAAAACTTGAGATGTCTCGGTGACGACCTCGCAGAAAGAAATTTGCAATTTTGTCCTGATTTTCTGTTAATACATCGTCAAACACGATTATGGAACCTATCTCTATTTCCTCAGGGTCTGGTAGATTTTCAACATCGTTTATCTGGTGGAAAGTAATTTTTTTTCGATTCTTTTTGTTGTAACTATGAACAAGATCGCTCAACATTTGATATTTATCTTGGTAGACTGTTTTTGAACATAAATAAAGAGTCCAAAAAGGCCTTATATGTAGTAAAATTGTTAGCAAAACATTCGATTTACCGCCTCCACTTGGTCCGAAAATACCTGCTCGTAAAATATTAGGGAACATCTCAACTTGTCTTTCAGACTTGGGTTTTGTATCGAAATTTATCACAGAAATACTCATTTTGTATTACCTAGTTTTTTTTTTTTCTGTTTAATACAACTATTATTTATACTAACCCTTATAACCATATGGTTCAGTACAGTAATTTTCCGTTTATCAGAATTTAAAGAAAGAGTTTTTTATTTTACGCGCATTCGATGATCCCTTGGGCATAGAAATAAATTGAAAGTGGAAAATACAATCCAAGAGGTCAACTGCGTCGTCAGATTCTAAAATTTGTATAAGTTTTTCGCTCAATTTGTCGAGAATATCATCAAAGGAAGACAGAATTCCTGTGGAAATATAACCCCGAGTAAATTTTGAATTTTGGATGCAAAGATTGATTTTGTCACCCTCTTCCCAACTTGTTGAGCTTTTCGCGTATCTGAACAATTCATTCATACATGCTCGAACAATGTTACCTTCTGTTATACGCGGTATATTTTTCTTCAAAGTTATTTGAAAACGTTTTTCACGGGTACCGAATTTTACATGATTAGTAGTACCGGGTAATTCTATAATTTTAATATACGAGTTAAGACCACCTCCGCCGTAATATATTCGATTAAAACGTTCATTATAAATTTTTTCTCGATGAACATTGTCTAAAACGGGATCGATCACTGTTTTCAACTCTTTAATTCTACGTTTCATTCTCATGTGATCACGAAAGTTGAAGCTTCTTACTGGGTCAAAACTTTCTTCTCTAGAGTCTAAGAAATGTACGCTATTTTGTTCGGAAAATCTCACTTTTTTTTCAAACCTACTCTTATACATCCGTTTACGAAATTTTGAGTCTAAAAAAGGTTTCAACTTTTTTTCCATTTCTTTCTTCTTTTTGTCGAATCTCGCCAAGTTAATCCATAAACCATTTCTTGTCTCGATATTCGCCTCATTCCAAAACATCGCGCATTTTTGCTTGAATTCTGCTAGGTTTAAATTGGGGAAATAGGAAGAGAACGTATATCCTGTATCAGGAAGTGTAACTTCTATGTGCACACCATTCATGTTTTCGTCAGTTGTTAAATCGTTAAAATTATTCACATTTTCACAGACTGGGATCTGAAAACTATCATTTTCAAAATCTTCTAATACCGGTATTTCGTCATTAAGTAATTAGATTCTCTTCACTCATAAAATTTTGCACTACCTCGTTAGTGAGTAAATTATTCAAATCACTCATAAAATTTTCGCAGACTGGGATCTGAAAACTATCATTTTCAAAATCTTCTAACATTTCGTCATTAATTAGATTCTCTTCACTCATAAAATTTTGCACTACCTCCTTAGTAAGTAAATTGTTCAAGTCACTATCAATAAGTAAATAATTATCTAAATTGTTTACGAGTTCATTAGTATTGGAAAATAATGCCGCGACCGCAGCGTCAGGATCAAATAAATCTAAAATATTATTATTTAAAATATTTTCTTGTCTTAACATTTGCTCATTCCAAGCCAGGTCTTGTTCCAAAATGAAATTCGTATTTTCCTCATCGTCAATAATAAAATTTTCACTATTCACGTAACATGGGTCCTCTGACAATTTTTCGAGCTCTTCATCCGACACATATACGGGCATATTTTTACTACAACTTAAAAAATTATCCATCCTAACCTCTAATTCGTCTCATTCTGGATCATCATTGTTTAAAATATTTACAGGTTCGGCCTGTTCATCATCGCTTAAAAATAGATCATCGTTTAAAATATTTACAGGTTCGTCCTCTTCATCATCTGATGATGAGAGAAATAGATCTTGTTCTAATATATTTTTCTCCTCTAATTTTTTCGGGAAATATTTCGCGAGAGGGAGAGGAGCAGTTCTTTTTCGTGTACATAAGAGCTGTTCGAATATATCGTCGTTATTATCACTATTTTTTGAAACAAGGGGGGAAATATTTTCTAATTCATATAGTTTTTTATCACCGACACTACATTTTACATCTGTACGAGAACCTAATTTAAAAAGGGAAGAAGGAACTACATTTTCACGTCTATTTTTCTTATTTTTACAAATAGTTTTCTTTCTTCGACTTACCACTTTTTCCGGTTTCGGACTTACAATTTTTTCATCGTCATCTGACGAAAGGATGTCCTTCTTACGCTGGTGCACCATATTCTGGAAATGATTATCTTCTTCTTCTTCATCATTTTGTTCAGGAACGTTGAGAATTTTCTCCCATGGAATGGACACTGGTACAGATATTGGTACGGTTTTTTCCTTCTTGTTTTCTTGAATACCTAAGTACATTTCCATTGTTCTAGGGGACGGGATTTGAAAATTATTATTTTCTAAAATTAAATCAGCGTCGATAATCGCCGCGATGAGTTCACATTTCCTAAATTTATAATATTTCGCGATGCCGTAACCGGCTGCGATCTGCTTTAAAGTAATTAAATTGTTAGTACTTAAATCTAAACTATATTCAAATCAGAAAAACTACTATAAGGCGATGTCGCAAACGCTCACTGAGGGCTCTGTCCAATGTATTTGTTTATGGATGAAAATCAGAAAATATTTTCAACAAAGTAGATATTTGAGAGTGGTCACAAATTGAAGAAAATTTTGATCTCTACAACTTCCATTCTTATGATTTTTTTCGTAGAAATTCCTTTTAAGAAGATATTTGAAAAAGAAAGCTTCAAATTGTAATGTTGTGTAAATGTACACTGATAACACAAACCCTCAGTGAGCGTTCACCTCGGTTGGCGACATCACCTTATATAGTCCGGGTGCTATTGGGAAAAAACATGAGGTACCTTGCATTTTGTGATTAAAGCAAATCATTTGGTACGTTTGTTCTGAGTACCAAATGAAGTCGATTCAGAGTTGTAGCCACCCCCCAAAGGGGTGCAGTGGATCTGTACTGGGGGTTGCATATCTCATTAGGTTTTGCGCAAATATCTCTTCAAATAAGGCTTTGATAGAAAAATGTTTCAAACAAAAGTTGTAGATAATAAAATTTCCTACAAAAGGATGTATCATATGTTTAGCCTACGTTAGGAATAAGGCTAGAAATTTGACTATAACGAATGTAGGCCTACTTGAAAAATCGATTATGTGGAAATATTTCTCGGCAGATGAATTTAGGAAAAAAATTCTTCAGATGAAAGTTTTAGAGTATTCAATTCCCTACAAAATGATGTATCACATGTCTGACCCAGAGCCATAATTCTAAAAAAGCGGTCATAATTTCACCCTACGAGTTAGCATTTTGCTAATTTTATTCATTGACAGATAAATTGTAAGTATACGTAGAATAAAGAGTGGAATAAAAGTTGTACAATACAACATATTTTACAGAGAGATACATTTCAAAGCTAAATCTGCGGATTGGCGAACAACGACTGACTCCAAGATGGTCGGACGAGCCCGATCACTTCTACGTCTTTCTCGACGCTATGCCTCGACCTGCTCAAATCTAGATAAGATAGAATAAAAATAGGAAATGTATGTAAATAGGTTTTGAATTTTTGTCATTCTTCTTTTTTCCCTCTCTTAAAGGCATGATTGGCTTGACCGAAAACCCTGATGCTCTTCGCAAATGGTTAATTGCTGGACCAGAAATTGCTCATATGATTGAAACGTTTGAGAAAGATGTCCTGCATTATGACGAACCTACTGACGAGAGACATCATAGCGATACTTTGTCCCTCTCAAAGAAATTCCAAGAAGACGTTGACTCATTTGAAGCTGTGATGGAAGAATTAGGAAACCCGTTTTTGAATGAATCTGATGAGTTGTATAACATCTACGACAAACACGTCGCCCCTCCAGAAGTGATCAGTACAATGTACGAGATAGAGAAAGCAGGAGAAGTTACCATACATTTTCGAAAGAAAGACTCAACAAAAAAGTTTCTTTATTTCATACCATCAAACAAGAAAAGTTTGCGCTCTTTTTCTCCAGTTCAAAACATGTCAAATGTAAATTGGATGAAAAATTGACTGGTCTCAAGAACGATCGCAGTCTTTTTAGTAAACTGTACATAGCAACTTGTCAGCATAGATCTGGAAATCTTGATGATTTTTTTACTCACGAAAATACATCATGTCCACCCTCCCTGTCAATTGGAGGTAAAATGCGAGCATGTGAAAAATCAGATCTATTGAAATGTTTGACTCAAAGTTGTGATTCTACAGCATTCAACGCGCCACCAGTAACGGCCAAAGTATTCTATGGACCAGCAATTGTACATATGTTGACTCCTGGTATGAGTAAAACTTTTGAAGAATAAACACAATCAGTATTTATACCATTTTTAAAACAAGAATTTCTCAATTGCGAACGATTGGACTTAATTTGGGACCGGTATGACCGTGACAGTCTGAAAAATACAACAAGAGAAAGAAGAGGTGTTGGACAAAGAATTCGCGTAAATGCCAGCACTCACATACCAAAAAGTTGGGCGAACTTCTTGAGAGATGGTACTAACAAGGGAGAACTATTTCATTTACTGGCAAATTGCTGTCATGCCATGGATCTGAAAGTTGGGAAAGACTTCTTTATCACGGATGGCCCTTTGGTTTTGAGTAATACTTCAAGGAATCTTTCAGATTGTCTAGCTCCATGTAACCATGAAGAAGCAGACACGCGCATTTTTATACATGTTGCAGATGCAGTGTCTGAAGGCTACTCAAATATCATGATTCGCAGCGTAGACACTGATGTTGTGGTTTTAGCCGTGTCAATATTCAGTCAGCTAGATTATTTGAACGAACTGTGGGTCCACATAGGGACAGGAAAAACCCATCAATATATTGCGTATCATACTATTGCATCAACGCTTGGTGAGGAGTCATTTTATATTTGTGAAATTAAGTAGGTATTTTTTACAAATTAAAAACAATATTTTTTATCATTACAAAATTATAGGTCCTGAAAGAACTATGGTTTTACCAATATTTCATGCTATCACAGGATGTGATACGACGTCATCTTTCAATGGGGTTGGTAAAAAAAAAGCTTTTAAGAGTTGGGTCGCGTATCCAGAGGCAACAACTGGATTTCAATTATTATTCCAGGGAAAAACGAACAAAACAATATCTATAATTGAGAAATTTGTTGTTGCCATGTATGACAGGTGAATCATCTTTTCATTTCTTTCATGTTTTTCTCGTGGATAGAAGTTAAGACTTTTTCCAATTTGCGACAATTTTTCAGGTCAAGTAGTTGCACCACTGTGAATGCATGTAGAAAGGGATTATTTACCAAAAGGAGTAGACTTATTGAAAATATCCCACCTACAAAAGCAGCTCTTCTAGAGCACATTTTGAGAGCAATGTACCAAGGAGTTCATATGTGACCTTGAAAATTCAACAAAATGTTCCATGTCCGTCGAAAATGGTATGGAAAAAAGATGAAGAAGGGTTGTGGAATCCTCAGTGGATGGATTTGCCAGTGGCTGCCAAAGAATGTATTGAGTTAGTGTGGTGCACATGTAAATCCAATTGTAACTATGGCCGCGGATGCATGAAACGACAGATTCCATGTACTGAATTATGTCTTTGCTCTGGCCGGTGTAATTAAACAATAATAGCAACATTAAAACTTTCATTATTACTCCAGTCATAGTTTTTCTACAAATATCCTACTTTTTATCGCATTTTTTTATGGCATCAATTGTAAATGTTCTGGATCTCAATTCTTCAATAGACTTGAAGGGTACCATTTTGTAAGAAATGATTCATTTCACAGTTCTTATCTGAAACTTCTTTCATTAAAAATATCTGTTAATGACAAAAATGAGCAAAATGCTAACTCGTAGGGTGAAATTATGGCTGCTTTTTTAGAATTATTAGCCTATATATGGCTCTGGGCTAGACATGTGATGCATCATTTTGTAGGGAATTGAATACTCTAAAACTTTTATCTGATGAATTTTTTTCCAAAATTCATCTGCCGAGAAATATTTCCACATAATTGATTTTTCAAGTAGGCCTACATTCGTTATAGTAAAATTTCTCGCCTTATTCTCAACGTAGGCTAAACATATGATACATCATTTTGTAGGAAATTTTATTATCTACAACTTTTGTTTGAAACTATTTTCTATCAAAGCCTTATTTGAAGAGATATTTGCGCAAAACCTAATGAGTACAGTTTACTAAAAAGACTGCGATCGTTCTTGAGACCAGTCAATTTTTCATCCAATTTACATTTGACATGTTTTGAACTGGAGAAAAAGAGCGCAAACTTTTCTTGTTTGATGGTATGAAATAAAGAAACTTTTTTGTTGAGTCTTTCTTTCGAAAATGTATGGTAACTTCTCCTGCTTTCTCTATCTCGTACATTGTACTGATCACTTCTGGAGGGGCGACGTGTTTGTCGTAGATGTTATACAACTCATCAGATTCATTCAAAAACGGGTTTCCTAATTCTTCCATCACAGCTTCAAATGAGTCAACGTCTTCTTGGAATTTCTTTGAGAGGGACAAAGTATCGCTATGATGTCTCTCGTCAGTAGGTTCGTCATAATGCAGGACATCTTTCTCAAACGTTTCAATCATATGAGCAATTTCTGGTCCAGCAATTAACCATTTGCGAAGAGCATCAGGGTTTTCGGTCAAGCCAATCATGCCTTTAAGAGAGGGAAAAAAGAAGAATGACAAAAATTCAAAACCTATTTACATACATTTCCTATTTTTATTCTATCTTATCTAGATTTGAGCAGGTCGAGGCATAGCGTCGAGAAAGACGTAGAAGTGATCGGGCTCGTCCGACCATCTTGGAGTCAGTCGTTGTTCGCCAATCCGCAGATTTAGCTTTGAAATGTATCTCTCTGTAAAATATGTTGTATTGTACAACTTTTATTCCACTCTTTATTCTACGTATACTTACAATTTATCTGTCAATGAATAAAATTAGCAAAATGCTAACTCGTAGGGTGAAATTATGACCGCTTTTTTAGAATTATGGCTCTGGGTCAGACATGTGATACATCATTTTGTAGGGAATTGAATACTCTAAAACTTTCATCTGAAGAATTTTTTTCCTAAATTCATCTGCCGAGAAATATTTCCACATAATCGATTTTTCAAGTAGGCCTACATTCGTTATAGTCAAATTTCTAGCCTTATTCCTAACGTAGGCTAAACATATGATACATCCTTTTGTAGGAAATTTTATTATCTACAACTTTTGTTTGAAACATTTTTCTATCAAAGCCTTATTTGAAGAGATATTTGCGCAAAACCTAATGAGATATGCAACCCCCAGTACAGATCCACTGCACCCCTTTGGGGGGTGGCTACAACTCTGAATCGACTTCATTTGGTACTCAGAACAAACGTACCAAACGATTTGCTTTAATCACAAAATGCAAGGTGATTCCCAATAGCACCCGGTACGTAAACGACGTTATCAGTTGTCGGATGACTGGTGGCAGAAAATAAGGCGAAGACGGACGGGTCTAACATGGACGGTTCGGTAACCAACGGGGTAAGGATGATTATAAGCCACGTCCGTTGATATGTTTAACGCCGTGCTACGATTACGCTACGATAAAGACCCGTCCGTCTTATTTCGTCTACAGTGTTCCGACGTACTTCTTATCACTATTGGCAGTCTATGTTACTAGATGGTCTAAGGGTATAATTGTATAAAAGACGAAGTACGCACGTAAAATTAAATTATGCGTCATCATCTATCATATTTTCGAAAATTTGATAATGTTCCAGCTCCTGAAACACTCACGTCGGCAGACTGCAGCAAATAATTATGACGTTTTGTGACGTTTTACAATAGACTGAGTTTTTTGTGATAACAAAATATCAATTACAGTGTGATTACAGTAGCAAAAGTACCCAAAATATTTCCAATCGCAAATTTGCTCCCCATAAGAAAACATAGGAAGCAAACCGATCATATGGTATTAATTAAAATTGAGAAAGAATTGAGGGGTTAAAAGTTCAATTTTGGAAGCTGATTACCTCACACATTATAAAAATAAACTTTTTCGCCCTCAATCCTTTTTAATTTTTGTTTAATTTCATACTGATCTTTGCTCCCCATGTATTTCTTATCATAGTGCTTGTCCAACGCGCTACGCGCGCCGCACACCTTTTTAGCGGTGGAATAAATCTTACTATAGTGCCCAATTTGAATATTACGTACAATGGGTTCGAGCCCTGAACAACTTTCTACACCAGACTTAGCTGCGACAAAGCTGTATCAACAGCTAATAACTAATTATATAACTGATGGAAGCGGATTTACAAACGACGACACGATAGAAGAAGAAGAAAATTGCAACCCTTGGCAAACCCAGCCGGCTAAGAAGAGAATGCGTGAATCAAACTCTCCTCTAAATCAAAAAGAAGCGACCGTTGTCCGACTGAAAAATAAGTACCAAAACTTAACTACTGAAGAATTAAGCGAACCATCACTGGCAAAATCAAACCCAAAGCCACCACCTATATTTATACAGGGAGTAACGGACTATATCACCATGTTGAAACAGGTGTCGACGTATATTGATAGAACCAAATTCGTCGGTTGCTCACTGAACAACAATGTTGTGAAGATATCGGAGAGTGATTCAAACTCTTATCGCACGTTAGTTAAAGAACTGAAAGAAAAAAAGGTCATATACTACACGTATCAACTGAAAGAAGAAAGAGCTCATTGAGTAGTGTTACAATATCTTCATTACTCTATCCCCGAGAATGAAATTACGGAAGCAATTGAAGCTGAAAACTTCCAAGTACAAAATGTTAGGAATATTAAACACTGGCAAACAAAGCAACCGCTTTCGTTGTTTTTTGTCGACCTAGAGCCTAGTACAGACGTCAAAAGAATCTACAATCTCCAGTATTTACTTAACGCAAAAAATACGAGTTGAGTCGCCAAAAAAACGGAACAATGTTCTGCAATGTATGAGGTGTCAGCAATATGGCCACTCAAAATCATTTTGTACGCCACCCGTTGTCTGCGTGAGATGTGGAGGTGGCCACGATAACCGTCAGTGTGAAAACCGAAAGAAGAAAAGCCTATCCGCGCTCTGTGTGGAGGAGAGCACCCAGCTAATTATAGAGGGTGTGAAGTATACAAAACAGCTCATAGCCAGAAGTTTAATCTGAGAACTGCTAACAGTAAGTTAAAGACTGGTCACGCACCCCCCTCTGACAAGAATACTGATCAAAAAAGACAAAAACCTAATGGCATAATGCCAAACATGGATTTATACGCCACTGCCGTCAGCAGAACGGGAAAGGTAGTTATGACTCCAACCCTTTGTGCTGCTCAACCAGCTACAGACAAGGATGAAGCTCCACCTCCTCAGGGCAAGCCAAGAACCAGCCAAACGACAAACTTCCTTGAAAAAAAGTTAATAGAGCTCTTTGAGCAGAACAACAGAATATTAAGCTTATTGCTAAAACTCTTAGAAATACTTCTTCCATGATGAATAACACCCTACAAATATTAACATGGAACGCCAACGGACTGAGCCAGAGAGCTCAGGAACTTGAAATTTTCCTCAAGTCAAATTGTATAGTGAAGATCTTTGGATACTCTGTCTATCACACCAACCACCCCAATGGTCGAGCAAGAGGTGGGAGTGCAGTACTAATCAGAAACAACATTAAACACTTCAAGCATGAACCTATAAATGAGAATTTTTACAACTAACAGCTGTAACGGTTAACCACAAAGGCGCTAAATTGGTTTTGGCAGCGGTCTACTGCCCACCGAAGCACCAAATAGCAAAGCAGCAATACGTTGAAATCACGGGTTGAAATCTTCAACAAGCTGGGACCACAATTCATCATGAGAGGTGATTATAACTGCAAGCACACGGCATGGGGAGCTAGACTAATCACTCCTAAGGGTAATGAACTATTGACTGCCATCAATATCAGCTCGTGCAACTTCCACTCTTCAGGCAAGCCTACCTATTGGCCATCTGACCCTGACAAGATTCCTGACCTCCTGGACTTCTTCATATCCAAAGATATAACCACAGGCTACACCAACACTGAGAATATAGAGGACCTGTCTTCTGATCATCTCCCAGTGA
Source organism: Aspidiotus rigidus (assembly GCA_035079385.1). Lineage (NCBI taxonomy): Eukaryota > Metazoa > Arthropoda > Insecta > Hemiptera > Diaspididae > Aspidiotus > Aspidiotus rigidus. The sequence goes on from JAVHKY010000052.1 coordinate 7,461,939, forward strand.
TTCTCACAATAAGCTCAACTGTTATTAAGAAGACTCCCAAATTTAGACTAACAAATAAGTCCACCGACTGGGAAGCATTCCGCCAGAAGCTGGATGACCAAATAAACCTAAGAGTGCGGTTGAAAACGAGTAGTGACTTGGATCAACAGAGTAGAAATCTTATCCAGTTGATACGTCAGTCTGCCTCCAGTTGCACCACTCAACCAAAACCAAGACCGACAGAATGTCAAATCTACCCAATTGAGATTTGTAAACTTGTTTCAGAACGAAGGAGAGCAAGAAGAATATGGCATAGAACTCGAAATCCAGCAGACAAAACGGCCTTCAACAGATTGAGCATCCACCTGAACAAATTAGTCAAGGGGCTAAAACAACAAAGCGTCGAAGATTTCCTAATCAACCTCGGACCAAACGAGGACAAAAACTACTCCTTGTGGAGAGCAACAAGAAATTACAAACGGCCTATTGTCCTGATCCCTCCACTCAAAAACGAACAGGGAGAGTGGATACGCGATGAGAAGGAGAAAGCGGAATTGTTTGCTCGTCATCTGGCAAATGTATTCCGGACAGAAGAAGAGACTAGTGACGCTGAAATCAACACCCATGTAAAACCTGAGCAGAACATCTGGTAAGTCCTGCAAAAGTCAAACGCGAAATTGCAAACATGAAACTTGAGAAGGCTCCAGGAAACAACGGGATGTCCACTGCCTTACTACGTGAACTGTCAAGAAAAGCTCTCGTCATGCTCACCCACCTGATCAATGCGTCCTTCCGGCTGAAATACGTACCCAAATGCTACAAAGAAGCAGAAATAATTATGATTAGAAAAACTGGAAAACCGGCAAACGAAGTGACATCTTATCGACCTATCACTGCTCACTGCAATCTCTGAACTGTTTGAAAAAGTACTATTAAAACGACTACTGCCGCTGCTTGAGATTCCGGACTTCCAGTTTGGGTTCAGGGCTGGCCACTCAGCAGTAGATCAGGTGCACAGAGTGACTGTGATAATAGAAAAGGCGCTTGAAGAGGAAAAATACTGCTCAATAGTCTACCTAGACGTATCGCAGGCATTTGACAAGGTATGGCACAGAGGATTGGCACTCAAGTTGAGTCGGTTACTTCCTAGCAATAACTGTCAACTGATTGATTCCTATTTGGCTGATAGAAAGTTTTGGACGGCATTTAATGAAGCGCACTCCCAATATTACCCCATAAGAGCCGGAGTACCCCAAGGCAGTGTACTCGGCCCATTGCTCTACTTGGTCTACACAGCTGATCTACCAACCACTCCAGAAACAACAACAGCGGTATTTGCAGACGACACTGCAATTATAGCGGTAGCTGACACACAGGCTGAAGCAGCTAACAAGGCCCAACAAGCGCTTGACCAGATAAAGATGGACCACTGACTGGAAAATAAAAATAAATGAACAAAAAAAACTCGCAGCCCACACAGTTAGCTGCTCGGAATTGCCTTCATTAACTCTGTTAATTGAGGCAAACAGGGAACCTGTTTTATGGGAGTAATCATGTGAGTGTCATTTTTTGCTTTTTGTCGTCTCAAGTAGAGTGAACTTTGTCCCTCACCACCTTGAGATCTCTTCTCATTAGATTAAGTTCTAGGCGCGTTTTTTTTTAGTGGTTTCCCCTGTAGGCCTAATCCACTTCAAAATTTCTATATTAGGAAAAGTACCCTATTTATGCATAATGTGTATAGATGAGTGAACCTGACATCTTTCAAGTACCCCCCCCCCCCAACTATCAATCGCTTGAAGGTCATTACATGTCTCCCTTCTATCATATATAAACGAAGAAAACCAGGCTTTACCCGCACAAATTTTTATTTTTAAGACGACGCTGGTGGTCTTTTTCAAGTAACTACTATTTTGTAGTTACTTGAAAAAGACCACCAGTTGGTCGAAACGTCGTCTTAAAAATAAAAATTTGTGCGGGTAAAGCCTGGTTTTCTTCGTTTGAATTATTCCTTGCACGTATAAAAATTCCTTTTAGTTTTCTATCATATATATTTTGAACGTGCTTTTCCCATCATAATATTGTAGCTTGATATACAAAATTTTTAAAATTCCCCCTCTTATAGCTTAAAATTCTCCAATTATAATTTACTAAATGTTACAGCTTGCCCCCATGAAACAGGTTTCCTGCTATTTATTTTTACAGCCTGTGTGGTACCCTCGGTAGACCTATCCTGTTATCAGTTCGGAGATCTGATGACGTCACGATTTGATGACGTCACACGATCTAATAACGTTACAATCTGGTGACGTCACGATGGAGATCTGTGACGTCACGAGCATCGTGCCATCACTATCTGATGACGTCACAGAGCTAGTAAAACCACTAATACAGACCTCCTAGACCTATAGTATAAAGGAAGCCTAAGACCTAGTACAGAGCTAGGACAAACTGCTAGTATAAGCTATTGATAAAGATCTTGTAAGCTTATGGTATGAAGGATGCCTAGACCTAGCATAAAGGAGGCTTGGACCTAGTATACGCCTAGTATAATACGTAGTATAAACCTAGTATAATATACTGCATGAAGCAGAGAGGATAAGTCCCCCTCCTATCACTTCATCAAAATTTTTCCAAGTCCCTTTTTCTTGCCGGACGGCGCCCGGCGGCCGGCGCCCGTCATTTTCCTTCAGTTTACCCCCCCCCCCCCCGATAAAACAGGTTCCCTGTTAAAACAGAGCACGTGACTTATGCTCTCAGACCTCTACAGTCCCATTACTGTGAATACATAAACGGGAATCAGATTCAACAGAGGACGTCAGCCAAATACCTGGGATTACACCTGGACACTCGTTTGACCTCGAAAACCCACCTACAGCAGAAAGCCAAGCAAATCAAATTAATGCTTTAGGAAATTCAATGGATTCTAGGCAGGCACTTGAAGCTTATCTTGGCCAATAAAAGGTTGGCTTACCTATCCATTATACGGCCAATATGGACGTACGGGATTCAACTTTGGGGCTGCAGTAAACCATCCAATCAGCTCATAATTCAGCGCGTCCAAAACAAATGCCTACGTCAAATTGTTAATGCCTATAGATTCACTACAAACAATGATATCCACCGTGATTTGGGAATTCAGACCGTCAGCGAAGTCATTCTGAAACAGGCGACTCGACACAAAAAGAGGCTACTAAAACACCCCGACGTTGAAGCCATCCAGCTGCTGGATAATACCCAAGAAATTTGTAGGCTAAAACGCGTCAAACCCAGTGACTTGGTCACATAAATTTAAATGATATTAATATTATGAATAAATGTACCTATCTCCATGAGGAAAAGACAATGGTCTTATGTTATCCTCACCCATGTTAATGTATATAGTACCAACAATTGTACTTATTTATCCTGTGATAAGATTGTACAAAATAAATTAATTCAAAAAAAAAGAGAAAAAATGTATTTCTTATGAAAGTAAAATTGCGCTTGGAAATATGGAAGGTATTTATCGATATTTTGTTATCACAAAAAACACAAAAAACTCAGTCCATTCCTAAATAAAATCTTTCAACATTATCCGATACCGATAAAGCACGTCGCAAATCAAAACAGAAAACACAATCACATACTCCTATAGGGCTGTTCCATGTCGGCGCATTGCATACGTATTCTCCTACGTGTTATCGAAATGGTAGTATTTCCAACATTGCTCTCATGGTAAACTACTCCACAATGAAAATGAGTATGCAATCCAGCAACACCCATAAGAGCAATGTTAGAAATACTACCATTTCGATAACACGTGGGAGAATACCTATGCAATGCGCCGACATGGAAAAGCCCTATACATTCTTACACAAAAACTGCTTTTCTCTTTGTAGTAAAACAATCGACTCGATGTACTATATCGCACATCGAAATCGAAAGGTCGGGGAACAACAATCGATGCTGAAGTTGAAAAAGCCATTGCAGGTTCATGCCTCCTAGGATGTGGCATGAACCTAAAAACACGTGAAAGACACGTTAGTCATTAATCTGCCGGTAGTATCCAATTCTCAAGTAAAAAAGAATTCCTTCATCAAAAGAGTGAACGATTCTCGATTTTTTGAGCTTGGTTTTGTTAAGATTGATCAACTAAAAAGCGAATTATAAACGTTTGAAAAACAAAAGTTAGACAGAGGGCGAAGCACGGTACATTACCACGCTAAGGAGCTCGAGTGCAGGTAAAATGGGCATCCATCTTGTTTTTTAAGTGAACTCAACTTAAATGATTTTCGCGAAGGTATGACGGGACATCCATCTTGTTTTCCAAGAAACCAATGTTTACCAAAGGGGTGTAAGGTTCATTTAAAAAACAAAATGGATGTCCGTTTTACCTGCTCTCGAGCTCCTTAACCAGGCTTTGTCACCTGTCTAACTTTTTTTTTTTTTTTCAAACATTTATAACTCGCTTTGTAGTTGATCAATCTTAACAAAACCAAGCTCAAAAATCGAGAATCGTTTACTCTTCTGATGAATGAATTCCCTTTTACTTAAGGGCGGGCTCTACCTCGTTACTAACACAAGAACACACAGAACCGTGGGAACACAAACACGTTACGGAGAATACTAATTACGACTTGAAATGCGCACCAAATTATATGAAACTTGGTACATCAAAAGTTGAAGGTTCTAAAAACACCGCAAATTGGTTTATAACACCTATACTTCTTCAAATAACGTTATTCTTTCGTGAGAAGTATCGCTCCTTTCAACTGATAACGTGCGAATAATCCTTTTTTTCATTAGATTGTTGATCTAATAATAATTGAAACTAGCGATTATTAACTAATTTCCGGTCTTGATAGTGTCATGTATCATCTTATTACAAAGTTTCGAGAGATTTGGAGCTAATTTCAAGTTGTAATTAGTATTCCAGGATATTTTCCCATGGTGTACTGCAGGTTGCATAGTTTCAAGTATTTACAGTGTATTTTGCATGTGTTAGTAACGAGGTAGAGCCTGCCCTTAAGAATTGGATACTACTGGTAGATTAACAATTAATGTGTCTTTCACATGTTTTTTCCATAAAAGTGTGTAGCAACAGCCGCACTACATGCGGCGTTGTCCAATATCTAGTTGTTTGGTCTTCTGTAGAGTTGGCCGTGATACTAGAGCACTAGAACGATTCAAGTGAAGACATACGCCATTTTCTAACGTTCACTCCAAGGTACAACGCATCAGGCGTAGCATCGCAGAGCGAAAGATTTTTGGTGTTTTCGTTGAACCGCGACGTTTTGCGACCACTGATCTATAAAACGACTGGAATGTGCACGCTCGCTTGTAACACGAGCTACGCTGTTAAACAGAGAAGGGGAATAACTGTGGGCAGAAAAATATTCTCTATCCTTATCTTGCTACCGTGAAGCGTGTTGTTAGGGTTGTTAGATACCGGCGGAATTATTTTCTTTTGGATCTGTTCGATTATTTTATGCTTTCCCGTGGAATTTTTGTTTTTAAATTTATTTGTTCGACTATGGTCAACAGCTGTGCGGCATACAATTGTACAACACGCTACAACAGAGCGTCCAATATTAAGTTTCATAGGTGAGTCTTTTCTAAATAAAACCAATAAAGATACATTCACTTCATGTGGATCGCGTTTGTACGTGTCATTGTAAGCTTATTCAATCGTTGTAATCATTTTTTTTTTGTCGTAAGAAGTTTTCCGCTGAAAAATAAGGACCTCTTGGCGAAATGGTTGCACGCAGTCAGAAGGAAAAACTTCGTTCCAAAGGAAACAACAAGGCTCTGCAGTTTGCATTTCCGCGAAAGTGATTATACACTATCGTTAGTTTATGAGCAGCCAGTCTTGAAAAAAGATGCCGTTCCATCAGTATTTGACTTCCCAGATCATCTGCTTCCAAAGAAATCATGTCGACGGGTTCTCGAGCGTAACTCAATTCCTGAAACTCTGGTAGTGTACATACGCCTATATACTCAATATATTTCTGTCATTCGACTGTACTTTTGCGCATATTCATTGACCGTATGATAATTTGCATTTAGGATGATGATATAGCCACAAGTACGCCATGGAGCATTCCCGTTGAAGAGATGAATGTAAAAAGTGTCGCGGTCCAAACAAATTCTACTGGGTTCATGCAGGAAACGGTAGTAAAGAAGCTGAGGCGTGATAAGAACAAACTTGTCCTCTTTTCCAACGTATGATTTTTCTAACTTTCAATGTATACTTACTTTTTATTTTCATTTTCATCTTCTGTTTTCATTTTTCTCATTTCTCTGCTATCTATGAATTATGACATCCACCTTCCTTGTGATTTATTTTGTCTGCTTCGCATGCAATCACCACGTGGCAATTACTCTTGTCTAATAATGTTTCAAACTTATTTCTCTTTCTCAACTATTTTATTTTGCGCTTGTTACTATTGTATACATTACTTTCCAATTTGTTCTCTCTGTACTGTGCTTTCCAATTTCTTAGTGCTCAATTTTTATTTTCCTTCCGTTTTAATAGAGAACTATATGTATTTTATTCTATTTTCTTTATACAGATGCGCCAGAATAAGATGTCTCCAAAGTTGTAATAACTCATTCATTTATGCCTGCCGGCTACAAGTACTTACCATCAAGAAATTGCAAACAGCTTTTAGGAATTTGCATTCTCTATTGCAATATTCCTCTTCAATTTCTTTCTCCAGTTAAAAAAGAAAAATCTTCTACTTCCTACCTAATCCATCTCCTCTTCCAAATCCAACTCCTGAAATAAATATATATTTATTTAAATTTCATTTATTATGCAGATTCACATTCAGGAATGGATCTGTCTATTGAGACAGCCTCAGCCTGAACCCATGAATAGATTAACAAAGCTATTCTAAGTAATATTCCATTAGGGTCCATTTTTTGGCTAGCAAAATTTGATGAATTTGCCGGAAGAAAGATGGATAAATAAAGAAGTTTTATTAAATTGAACAAACATTTTTTTCTCGTGTCAAATTCTGTTACACGTAGCGGGCATTAATTATTGCGTGAATCGCATAATATAAGAACTGTTATTTTCGATTTTTTCAGTGTATGTTTCCATTAGGTGCAAAAACTTTCTGATTGCGTGCAATTAAACTTCCTATAATCATCGTTAGCACCCATTTCTAAATGTGAAAATGATTGAATACTGCTTACTTTAACAAAAGAGAATAAAATTCGACATAACATTTTTATACAAGCATCAAACAACACGCGCGCTTAAACCCAGTGTAATTGACAAGGACAGAAACTATTTTCTGCCCTCACTCGACTTCTCTCTCTGTCGCACGCAGTGGCTCGCTTCACGTTGTACGTGTTTAGTACAGCGCGCACATTCCAGTCGTTTTATAGAGTTCAGTGTATGCGACACGCGATGTACCTTGGAGAGTTTCTGCACGATAGAAAATGGCGTATATCTTCACTCGTATCGTTCTAGTGCTTTAGTGATACAGTTGTCTATTCCCGTCAGGCCCCAAGAGAGTCGTCCTCTACATTTACTATGGCGGCCATTTGTGGAAACTGGACAAAAAGGTGATGTTTCATGTTCTCTCACTCTTACTTACTCCTGCGGACATTCATTCTCTGTCATTCTTTCTCATGCGAAACATAGTCCATCCTGCAAAGTGCAAACTAAGATGTAACTGAAAAAAAGCACCCCGCGGGCGGGGTGTTACGAGGGTCCGCGAATGACTGCGTTATTTCTGATAAGAAAAATATCCATTGAGATCTACACAAGGTGTAGGAAAATAAAAATGATGAAATATTTGTGCGCTAAAACCCAACTAAAAAGTAGGACCAAGTACAAATTAAAATTGAATTGAGGATTACAAAGCTAGGATATCACATTCTCAATCAATTTTTGATCATCCCATTTCCTATGTTTTTATTTGTAATTATTCATTTCATATTCCCATCGCGTTGTAAGACATTCCCTTTCATTTGTATTCAATATCATTCATATTGTTTGAACCGCCTTTTCAAGAATTCACATCACATCTTTTTGATTCTATTTGTAAAAGCTAACACTCAACAATTAATAAGCAATAACCTGAAGTAACCACTGTTGAGTACAAACAACGCTGATATTACACCCTTCCAACAATTGTCATTTTTGTCATGAGATAAGAATAATAAGTAATACAAATCGTAACTTCACGTAGAATTGAAATCCTTGATTAATTAATACTACCACAAATTTCATTTGTCTGCTCATAACCCAACGATGTAATTATTATACCACATAGGTACCTTTGTAGTCAACTTCAAAGTACTTAGAACAAAGTATAGGTAAATTAAAATTCAAAATTGAATCGCGGACCACAAAGCCGGGATACCGCATTTGCGATCCATGATCGACTTTTAAATCATTCTGGTCCCTACGTTTTGACATGTTTTATGTCTTTTGTCTCGCCCTACCCCAATTTTGAAATTCGCGAGTACACCTCCCTCCCCCCCCCCTCATCGAGAGAGATCGTGCGCATGCAAATCTCTACCCGGTAAGTGATTCAGAAATTTACGAGTACAACATGCGTGCGCGTGCATGTGTGCGTGCACATCTCTACCCCGTAGGTGATTCAGAAATTTGCGAGTACACCCCGCGTGTGCGTGCAAATGCATACCTGTGGGATAGCTCAAAATATTTCTCATACCATTTCATACAACAGCCCAGTATAAGTCGAATAGTATAGCTTAGCTAGTATATTAGGCTAGTATAATGAAGCCTAGTATACTAAGCTAGTATATTGTATCGATGGTCTGGATTTCACAGCTCTTCTTAGCCTACTTTACGCTAGTATACTGTATATGTAGCTTTCTCCTAAGCCTGTAGTAAAGGTCAGATCTAGTATGCAGCTAGTATAAAGGAGGTTTGGACCTAGTATAAGCCCAGTATAAAATGTCAAATAGTGTAGCTTAGCGACCGGATACCCAACTACTGGGGAAGGCGGTTATCTCCCTGTAACCATCGAGCAAAAGTGGAGTACTGGGTAATCCGCTGCGGATCAACATTTACTTCTACTATTTCAGCTTAGAGTAAGATGTTAATTAATCCACCTATGCAAATGTGCATGTCTCACAACCACCATCACACTGCAATCGGCTGTCCTGCTACTGGGGAAGGCGGTTATCTCCCTGTAACCATCGACCAAAAGTGGAGTACTGGACATGCCCTGCGGATCTTTACTTACTACGTACTATTAGAGGTATAGAAGTAAGATTGTAACTAACACATAATTTTTACAATTGTATTATTTATATAACACTTAATATCTTGTAATCATTATTAGGTCCCCTCTACCCACTTATTTAGGGATATGTAGAGGAGTCCCCCGGTATTGTACCTCCCAATCTACTTTTCTCCTCCCAGCTGCCCCGAGATCACTGTTAGATCAATTGGGGCAACTGAGTGGATGATTAATAGCCAAAGTACAAAAGGGAAACCCGTCCAGTGCATAAGTCAACTTGACAAGTCTCTGCGGGCAACCCTTGAGTATGGAAGCACTACATATAAACTACATTTAAGATGATAGAACCCCTTGCAGAGAGCGATCTCTCTGCAAGGGCTAGTCTATAATATTGTCTTAACGCGGAATAAACTCGCCCCATGGAGTAAGTTCCAACTAGGGACCCCCCCCCCCCCCCCGAAAAAAAGTAAGTATAGCTGTACTGGGCTAGTATATTGTATATTAGGAATGAGGCCTAGTATACTAAGCTAGTGTACTGTATCTTAGGTCTGGATCTAGTATAAGTCTAGTCTCGAGCTAGTCTAAGGCTAGTACATATAAGCCTAGTATACCAGTAGTTCACTACATAGGTATAGGTCAAAAAGGGATCTTGCACGCACGCACATTCTTCCAAAATTAGGGTGAGGCTCAGAGAAAAAAAGCTAGTATAAAGAAGGCCTAGACCTACTATAAGCCTAGTATAATATAGTTTGAGAGTCTAAATTTTTTTAGAATCTCCAGCTATATATTATGACGGCTCGAGAGTTGAAATTTTTCCAAGTCCCCCCCCCCCCTATCATATATAGCTCGAGAGTCGACATTTTTTCCAAGTCCCCCTCCTATATAATCAATGCGTTTTTTAATTTTACGGTCATCCATCATAGAGAAATATACTCGCGAAGAGTAAGAAACACAAATACTAGAACCGCAATAAAATCAAACAATCCGAGCGCTTTCGGCTAAACAGCCATTCTCACCGTATAGAAAGCGACTGAACCCAACACCAACAAGAACGAGTAATAACAAACGAGGAGGTCATGACTGAACCAGCGAGTCATCGAAATGGTAGACATTACCGTGTTGAACAGGTACATTCCTGAGGAGGGATTGATTGAATTAGTCTATGAGGATGATTCACATTTCGATGACTTGCTGGTTCAGTCATGACCTCCTCGTTTGTTGTTACTCGTTCTTGTTGGTGTTGGGTTCAGTCGCTTTCTATACGGTGAGAATGGCTGTTAAGTCGAAAGCGCTCGGATTGTTTGATTTTATTGCGGTTCTAGTATTTGTGTTTCTTACTCTTCGCGAGTATATTTCTCCCCCTCATATCATATATAGCTCGAGAGTCGACATTTTTCTAAGTTTTTTGCCGGACGACGGACGGCGCACGGCAAGTTTCTGAATGTTGGCAATATCATTTAAGATAACCATGGAAATTATAATATAAGAGTAATGACGATGTTAATTTGAGAAGAGAGTAATATACAAGACGTACGACAGAGACTACGTGTTCTTATTTAATACTTGAATACTCCGTGGATCTACCTCAGGAACCATCTTCGTCCATATGGTAGCAGCGCGACTACTTCTGCTAGTATTCAGCAATTCCAATGAGGATTTGCGGAAAATTAATCGAGTGAAGTACACGTACAAACATTGACGGCATCTTCAAGAGGCCAAGAAGAGACTGAAAAGACAAATCATCAGGGTGTCATTATGACATATTAAGTAATGTAGATAAAATCTACAAGAATTTGGTGAGTAATATCAGCCTAGATAATACATGCGCATAGTTAGATGTAGCTCCAGTAGGTACTCGTAATAATTCTATAGCAACCCCCGACGAATATGGAAAAAACAAAACGTCATAATGTTTGAAACGTTTGAAAGTTGCGATGTTTGAAACTTAAAATATGCGATGAATCTTTAAATTGAAGACGGAAACTAAAATTTCTAATCAACAGATGGCTATGAAACGTAAGGCACATCTAATTAATAGACATTCATTTCTTCATACCCGCTAAATTGAAGAAAGAGATAACGACGAATTGAATCCTGACGAGAGATTTTACAAAGATTTTTTTTCTTGGAGAAATTCGATAATGAATAATACTGTAAGTAACAGCTAACTACTTGAAACGAGAGGTACAAGTAGATTCATTTTTGTAGAATGGCCAAAAAGTGATTCGCAAAGGTGAAAGTTGCTTTGAGCGTTCCAAAACAATGGAAACCTTAGGCGTAAATATCTGCGTTTGAGGTTACTTGCGTTAGGTGACCAAGGAGGCAGATAATATAATCACTAATAATTTCTAAACGAGTAAGCCGGTCAATCATTTATGAGAGGACGACAGGGGCAACGTCAAACTTCAAATCGTTTTATGGGATGTGTACAAACAGGTAGAGTCAGACGAGCAGGACAAGGAAACCAAACTAGACCATCCATGAGATATCAGAGAAAAACCGGAGTGTGCAAAGCTAATGCACATATTGCTATGGTAAGTTCCCATTTGAAACATAAATGGTCGAGTAAAGCTAAAAATAATCTTATTCTCACATGGTTAATGGATAGCGCAGCAAACAAACATATGGTAAATACAGACGAGGTATTCCATAAATTTAGGAAAACTTCTAACGAGTATATTATAGGAGCAAATGAGAGTGAGTCAGCAAACATACCTATTGAAGGAAGAGGAGATATAACTATACTATGTGAACCTAACAATGAAGTGAAAGTACTTGAAGATTCTCTGTATGCATCCAAGATGAACGAAAATTTGATGTCATTGACTAAATTTGTTGATGAAGGTTATGAGTTCTATGAAGACAATAAAGAATTAATAATATTTTCGGGCAATACAAAGAAAGTACCTATTGATAACAGCTCCCTATAAAAAACCTGTTTATATTGCTGAAACAAAAGTAATTACAACCGCTGAAGTTCCAAACAAAACTAGAAAGAGAAAACTTGATGAGAGCTCAAATTTGGAGGGAGTATGTTACTCAGTAGAGGTACAAAACTTTAAGAGAAACAGAAGAACAGAAAATGTTGATGAAAACTTGTTCAATGATATGCAAACTGACCTTGTTGTAATAAGCGAGAGTGTGTTGGAAGATTTATTGAAAAACAGTGATACAATACCTAATTTCAGTGAAAGTGTTAATCTACAAAAGAATGAAGGATTATTATGGCATATAAGACTTGGTCACCCTTCATTGTACTATTTACAACAAATGAAATCCAAATATGAGTGCTTAAAAGGGGTAAAATTTGATAATTCTATCCTTGATTGTGATGTTTGCATAAGAGCAAAAATGGAAAAACTTCCATTCAAAGAAATAAGAACGAGAGCTCAAATGCCCCTATTTCTCATTCATGTGGACATCATGGGAAAGATAAAACCACAAACTTTTCCCTCAAAATATCGTTGACGATTATTCACGAATAGCTCTAACTTTTTGTATTACAACGTAAATCTGAGGCAGGAAAATGTTTTCAAGAATTTTTTAAAAGCTGCACGCAATGAGATTGGAGAAAACTTACCAGTCAGATTTGTTCAATGTGATAATGCAAAAGAACTTGTAGAAGGAGAGTTTGCTAAAGTGTGCACAAAAGAAAACATTACCTATGATACAGTACGGCTATATGTAAGTTATTCTAAAATAAGTTATTCTAAAAAATATAAAACCAAGTTGAAAATAGTAAATGTAAGTTGTCCTAAAAACAAAAAGAGGAAAAAATAGTAAATGTAAGTTGTTCTAAAAAGGAAAAGAAGTACAACCGTGTTCTGGCGCAGCTCACGGAAAAAATGTGAGTGACTGAATTTAGAAAACACGCCTTAAAAGTGTGACACTATGAGCCAAGTCGTCAGTGGTGCCAGTGAAGAAAACGGTAAGCATTTTTTTCGAGAATGAATTAACTTGAGCTTGAAAAAATATTGTTCATTTTTTATTTCGCGGGCAGATGTAATTTGAATCTGAAAAATTAGCATTGGCTTACTTTACTCCACTTTCAAGCAACTTTTTAAAGCCTACCTATTATAATATTGAATTTTGCTAGTACAATCACGTAGGTACCAATCATAATTAGAATTTATTTCTGTTCAAAACAAAGCGAAGTAAATACTTATATTCATCTTCACTTGTTTATTGATATTTATCAGTTCTGAATATTATTAATATCATTACAAGTATCATGACTTTCAATTATAACATGACAATGAGTTTTCTTGCTGGAAAAGCCTTTAAAAAAAATTGATTTTTATTCGATAGCCGCCTAGCTGTCATAATATCTTTTCTAAAAGAAATCAATAATACTATAATAAAGAAGTACTTAACATTTTACCTATCTTTCAACATGGAATCTGAATTTCTTCTATCTGGTATCATCATAATTATACTCACTGGTATTGATTTTTTCAAATCTATAGTGGGGCACTAATCATTCATTATTTTTTGAGTAAGGCTATGATTGAATTCCAGGTCAAACAAACGCTTTTGTTCGACAAGGTTTGTTGAACAATGCTCGATTTTGTCAAACCTTGTTCTAATACCGATTGTAAAAAGACGTCAATAATATGTTCGAGTAATTTATACAAAATATTAATTTGTAGGTTTTTTTTTCTTTTCTTTTTTCTTTTTTTAAAAGTAATTTTCCTCTTAGGATTCCTTCTTTATTTCATGGTATTTTGGTGAAACTATTTTTTAATGAAAACAAGAACTGAAGCAAAGATAGTCAAGGGAATAGGGCCCATGTATTACATTAACTTTCTTTACCTAAATACTAGAAAGTATTTCCAAAAAAGATCTCCAAGAAAGAAAGAAACTGAAATTATTGACAGTACTTCCTCTGTGGTGAGCACTGATTGATTTTTTACCTCTATCATGAACACTTTTTGTAGTTCTAACTTAGAAACATTCATTCGACTTCGCATTAAATTGAAGGATGGTCCATGTTCAGGCACTCAAGTGACTTAGAAAACGAGTGACGTTCCCACATTTTACCTGTGCTCGGAGAGCAGGAAACGTAGAGAAGAAATGGAACTTTGTGGCCACTTTTTTTGTAGGCCTATTTCAGCAGTGTATTACTTATCAGTACTTTGGGAGAAAAAGTCAATTGAAAAGATTGGAATAAATATATATTGGATGAAGAAGTCCGACTTTTGTCATTTTGTTGCTATACAAAAAAGACTACTTGATAATGATAATAAAATGATAATTTTGACTCACGACAGTATACATTCAAAATAAGTTACGCTTGGTCTGAAGTCCAGAAGCCCATGTTATTACCCAACTTTATGTTTACCTGCAAATTCTCCACAATTAAAACAACGACCATGAAATGTTCGGGAGTCCGATTTACCCGATTCCGATTTTCCTGATTCCGGTTTTCCTGGTAATGAACTCTCTTTACCAGAGCTTCGATAGCCCGGTTTCAGATTAAAACGATATTTTGATTGACAATTTCAATTTTCGATAGTGGTTTTCTCCGCTTGAAACTGATCAAATTCGCGGATACGCATCAAATAGTCGCCTACTTCTTCGAAATCGTAAGCGCGTAAATATTGAGCGAGCTCTGATGATTTGAGTCCCGCGCAAACTGTAGATTTTGATTCTGCTATTTCGATCTTAGCCGCTTTCGCGAATCGCAGTTTTTCCAGTATGTAATCAGTCACCGATTCCTTCTCTTTTTGAACTCGAGAGGAAAAACGCTGCCACTTTTCGACTGCAGTCAACTCTCCAATGAATGTTTTCGTAAACGATTTACGAAAGTCAGCCCACGTTTTGAGCGTATCGATGTTCATGAAGAGCCAGCTGCGAGCGCCAGCTGCCAATTTTCTTCTCGCTGCCTCCAATTTAATTTTCTCCGTCCAGTTATTAATTTCAGCCATTGATTCAATTTACCGAAGCCATTCTTTCGCTTCATTCGTCGATTGATTACCGTCGAATTCTTTGAGCGATGACATCAAATCCGGTGCGGCAAACGAGCTACCTATCTGCCTCAAGGCATGAGCGATATCTATCATCGTTTTAAATATAATTAATTGCTGTTATTAAGTATACTGTTTAAATTCTTACTTCAATCTCTTAAAAGAAATTCATTAAAATATGTTTGCAAACCATGAATGTATTAAAATTTGCCGTTTTTCTTTTGTGTCAAATTGAATTTCTATTACATGACAATTCATTTTGAATCACCGGTATCCACGGAAAAAAAATTTCCAATTAATCCTCGTCCGAAGATGATTTAGCCATGATTGTTTTTACCGTCGCAATTTTATAAGCTTCAAATGTAGGTATCTCGCTGATTCGAAGTGAAATTGAAGTTGAAAGAAAATTGTCATATCACGATTGTTACGCAAGAGTAGGCCTAGTCCTGATCACTCGATAAAACTATGATACATAATATACTCGATATGGAGAAACACAAAAGTGATTACAACAAAATTTCTCCGCCTCATATTCGATCAAACTTCAACCTGGATACCACATATTAAATTCCTTAAAGGAAAATGTAATCGCACTCTGAATGTCCTCAAATATCTCGCGCATCCTAGCACAGGGTGCAACAGCAAAATTTTATTACAATTATACCGCAGCCTGATCCGCTCACAGCTTGACTACGGGGCCCCAATTTATGGACTTCAGCTCTCTCATCTTTAGACCCAATCCAAAACTCATCTCTCCGCCTTGCGCTAGGTGCCTTTCGAACAAGCCCTAGCCTCAGCCTTTGCGCTGAAGCTAGCGAACCTCCTCTCGAATACCGCAGACAGATACTTACAACTTCTTTTTTGGCCAACATATCCTCGAACCCAAACACACCAACTTTCGACCATTTCTTCCTCCCCAACAACATAGAAAATTTCTCTTTGAACACCACATGAAACTTAACCTGGAACGAAGTAACGAACAAAAATTTACCTTCAACCCTCTACTTCCCATCTTCATCACCATCCCTCCTTCGGCGCTACACACAGCTAATTTCCAAGACGAATTCACCAAATTTTCACCTTCCACCCCCAACTCACAGCTCAAAAAAGAAATTGAAAATTTCTTAAAAAACCACCATTCACACATCCTTTGTTTTACAGACGGTTCAAAACGTCACAATAAAACTGGGATAGCCTCCTCGATCACTAATTCTCTTTTCAACTTTCAAATACAAAACACCGCCTCAGTATACACTGCAGAACTTTTCGCGATCCTCAAATGCCTAGAAAAAATAATTACTTTCACTCAAAATAAACATTATCTATCATAATTATAGACTCGTTATCATCATTTTCAGCCATCCAAAATATCTTCTCGCAAAACCCCATTATTCAAAGAATCCACACTATCATCAACATCATAACACAAGCCACATCATCCATAACCCTGGTGTGGATTCCTTCACACATCGGACGAAAACAGAGCGATGTAGTAGACAAAGCAGCCAAAGACCCAACCAATTTCAACACCGTGACCTTGTCATGGAAAATTCCAGCGTCTGATATCAAAAACCACCACGACCACCGCCCCAAAATACTTAAAAAATTGTCTTACCTATGGTCTAACCAACTTGAAAACAAACCCCTCCCTGTCAAGGCTAATTCTCTCAAACCCACAACTTGCAAATAATCTAGAAAAGAAACATCCGTTCTAACCCGACTCACCCACTCACACCTTCTTTCACGTTCAGAACCACCCAACTGTCCAAAATGTCTCTTCAATACAATTCGGGCCCAACGCTGATAACGCAACCGGGACATAATAGACATTGCGGGTATCGAGGTGAGCGGGTAGTAACTGTTTTCATAAAATTTCAATGTATTTCAAAACTGATAATTTCATTTGAAAGGAAATTTTATGATCAGCAAATTTAGTTCTTTCAATTTTTTCAAAAAATTGCTTCTTTCCAAAGATATTTCAAATTGAATTTACATTGAGACAAATGCAATTTTTTCCTTCACCCCGGTTCCATTTTCGCGACTAAGGCGAACCTAGCGGTTGTAGGGCCCGAATAGACATAAACCTTGAACCATATTTTTACATGCCCTGAACTTACAACTTTACGGAACTCCCTAAACATACCCCACTCTAGAATACAAGCACTCAAAAATGACACCTCATGCACAGAACTCATACAATACCTAACCTCAGCCGAACTTTTCTCTCTACTTTAAAACCTTTAATTATAGTAAAAACTGGACTGTACCTTTGAAGTTTAATGTAATACTGTGTATCAAGCTAATAGCCCAAAGCGTAGCTTAAAAGCTAGTAGAAATAAAATAAAAAAAACAAAAGTGATTCAGCACTGACAACGTTCATCATACAAGTACGGTCGTAATAATGGCCCTTGTATTTTCAGATGTGATTGCAGTCGATATTAATGTTTTCCATACCTAATTACAATAAGAATTACGCTAGGAATCTAGTACTCCCATGTGTAATTATGAGTGGAGTAATAGAGTTCCGCACGTAATTACAATTGGAATTATGGTCGGAATTTCCAAGTTGGATACTTTTCAGTCAACAGAAAATTCAAATTTTACAGCGGTTGAGGGGCAGTACAGTGTTTCTCTCAATTACAATTGTCTGTGGTAGTACTTTGAAGGATTTCAACCAAGTCTGATGATAATGAATTGAAAATTGATGAATTTTCAAATTTTTCAAAACTTTTTGTCAATTCTCTCGCAAGACAGGTAGATATTCTTAATACATCAAGCCGATGTTGTGAGAAATTGTGAAAGAAATTTGATTTTCTTCAAAACGTCTTATTTCTAAACCAATTTTTTGCAGGTGGTGCGTTATCATAGTGCAAAGGCTACATTTCAACTCTGAACTCTTTCAGCAGCCCCCTTCCCTTCTGAAAATCATGTTTTCTATCCACGCGAGATGACCCAGTCAAAAGTTCCAGTTGTATTTCCGGATGTAATTACACCCGGAATGAATGTCTTCCATACGTAATTACGCTAGGAGCTTAGTATTTCCATGTGTAATTATGAGTGGAGTAATAGAGTTCCGCACGTAATTACAATTGGAATTATGGTCGGAATTTTCAAGCTGGATACTTTTCAGTCGCCAGAAAATTCAAATTTTACAGGAGTTGAGAGGCAGTACATTATTTCCCTCAATTACTATTGTCTGTATTATTCACTGCTGGGCTAGTTGCGGCAGCTAGTATACCCTAATATACTGTATGCTGAGACAGAGAATCTTGAACTCTCAACCCGATCCAGGCATACAGCCCTATTTTAAACCTATTAAAATTTGTTCACCGCAACTTGAAGCTTAGTTCAGGCCTAGTTTAAAGCTATAGTATAGTGTAATATACTATTATATGCTAAGACTAAGAAACTCGGAGACGTAGATTTCTGTATCAGTTCAAGGGTTTAGGTTTCCAAGTCCATCAGGGGAAAGGGGTAATGTAGACTCGCGGATTTCCATAAATGTGGTAAAGTACAGACAGAGACATTAAAAATTCCAAAAAAATTGTTAAAAATTTCTGGACTCCGCGAAGTAAATGCTCGCAGTATATGATGAATTTCTTTTAAATTTTAAAAAATATAGGTCTTTCTTTTTACTCTAAAGGAAACTTGCTACCTAAATTGTTGATCATTTAAATCCCCCAAATTTTGTCATTGGGTATAATTGAAGTCATAATGTGGACATGATGATATTTTAGGTGCATAATAGGGACATAATACCGGTATTTCTGCCATAGAGATGTCAAAATATTCTACAGAAAACTATGTTACTTGACATAGTTCATGTAATGTCCTGTGAACTCGGAGTCAGTTTGCTTGGTTTCAAATTGCTTGATCCCTCAATCTGTAATAGGGTTCTTGAAATTCTTTGTACATATGTGCCAAATTTCATTCCTAGTTGAGTCAAGGATAATAATATATAATGTAGACAATTATTTGCCTTAACTGACTTCATGTAACTTAGTAGTAGGAAAGGACGTCTGGCCCACTTTTGAAAATGAGTAGACCGGACGTCCCGTGTGTGTGAGAGAATATTTTTTGGAGTTCACTTTTGAAAATGAGTAGACCGGACATCCCGTGAGTGTGAGAGAATATTTTTTTGGAGTTAGTCGTTTCTTAATGTTATGAAAATTTCTGTTTGGTTTAGTGAGATGAAAGGATCGTTGTTTAGGTTATCAAATTCGAAAATAATTTCGCCATGTTTATCTATTAATAGAGCGCATAACATTATGTCGTAATCGTTTAGTTCTTGAGATTTTAATATTGTGGAGAAGATGTTTAATTTTTTGGTATGTTTTCTGAATGGATATATTCCTGAATGTATTTCGTTAATTCCTGGTTTGAAAATAGTATTATCTTGAATGTGGAAGACAACTTTATTTTTATTTTTTTTTAGTTTGTATGTATCGTAATTATATCTGAAATTTCCCACAGAATGAGATTTAATTTTAAACATGATGACAATGATTATTTTTCTGCAGTGCACTCACTTATATAGTCTCAAAAGGGAGTCGTGATTCCCGACCCCCTTCATTTTGCACAAAAAACTGTATACTTTAAATCTGCCCCTCCATTTATTTTGTGATGTCGTGTACAAACTGTATGAGGTTATCGGTGTCGTGTCTGTAGGAGAGCCAAAGACCATTATTACGTGCGGTGTAATGTATATTTTTTTGAAGGAGCCATTCTTTTACACAGTTCAATACATTTATTCCATTTGGTATTGAAGAATATCTGAATCGTTCTTTAGCTTTAGGGTGAATTTTGTTTATCTGTTTCAAAGTACTTGCAATGCTTCTATTCTGACATCTTGTAAATTTGAGATGAGGTACAAAAGCATCGTCGTGAGTCTCGTGAATGATGAGTGTATGATGTAATTCTTTAGAACAAGGTTTTATTGCGACATCTGGAAGAATTTTGTTTATTTCATCTCTGATAATTTTTTTTCTTAATGAGGGTAAAACCTGTTCATAAATCCAATCATTGAAAATATCGGCTATTGGTAATTTAGAATGAGCAATTAGTGTGTAGAGACCTGGTTCTGCAATGAAAACTGTATGGGGTTGCCAATTATTTGGTGGATTTTTATCTAAACAGTCCTTAACCAAATCAGTCCAAGTTTTTATCCATTTTGGTTTGACATGACGAGAGATAGCATCACGTGTATTTGAGTAACCTAAAAATGCAGTAATATTTCGCGCCTTGAACCAAAACTTTTTGTCAAGTGTTTGAAATATCCAACACTCAAAGCTCAAGTTATTAGGCAATGAAAAACTTTGCAATTCCATCATCAATGTTCTCAGTAAGCCGTCTCGGAAGACAATGATTATTTTTTGCAATGCACTTACTTATATAGTCTCAAAGGGAGTCGTGATTCCCGACCCCCTTCATATTTTTAGAATTTAGTTTTCTGTAATTCCTGGTAATAGAACCCACCAGTGACTAATTCGTTATTTGCGTCTCTGACAATGTACGTAATTGGATCTGTAAATTTTACTCTATCCACAACAAATACTTCTGAAGTCCAATTTTTTGAATATTTATTTGCAAACAAATCCTTATACCTTAAAAGTCTGACTCGATCTCCAATTTTTAGTTTAGGTTTATTGAAAGAAAACTTTTCCAACGGATACATCCGTAATAGAATCTCTTTTTCATTTTTTTTATTTACCTTGGCAGGTTGTATACCTATAGTACGATGAATATCTATTTCATTGTATTCTTTTGTGATTTTTGGTAGTAAATTTACCCACTTATGATTTTTGTTCACCTCAAAATATAATTTCAACTTCCCATTAATTGTTCGGTTTACACGTTCGGCAATTGAACATTTTTCTTTTGACTCAACATGGTATAAGGTGACATTATACTTCGCAAGAAACCTTAAAAATGATTTACTTGTGTACTCTGTCCCTTTATCGGTTGTTAGAAATACTGGTATTCTTTTTGATGATTTGAAAATACTCTCAAACGCCGGGACTACGTGAGTAGCTGATTTTTTTTTCAATGGTTTTAACCACAAGAATTTACTAAGTGCGTCCAGAACAACAAGAATATACTTGAAACCCAGATTTTCTTCTGAATATTTTTTCATAATCAATAGGTCTGAACACCAAATATGATCAATAGCCCTTGTAATTATTCTACGTCTCTTGAATTTATTAATTACTCTTTTGTGCAATTCCTTGGCTTCCTCCATTTCATGAAACTCTTACATTTACACATACACCTGCAAAAACTCCCACATTTATAACACGCTATCCCATCCACTTCTTCTCTACTCCTTGGTAAATTGAAACACTTTTTATTACAACAATACCATGTTTCATCAATGATAAAACTTTCCTGATCTTTTGATGCTGTACAACCCATTTTTTATTTCAATCTTATGTAAATGTTAATCGGATCTTCCGCGATATATATATGATTTATTGTGTTCAAAAACTTGAAAA
Organism: Aspidiotus rigidus; assembly: GCA_035079385.1. Classification (NCBI taxonomy): domain Eukaryota; kingdom Metazoa; phylum Arthropoda; class Insecta; order Hemiptera; family Diaspididae; genus Aspidiotus; species Aspidiotus rigidus. Next base: position 7,483,581 of record JAVHKY010000052.1, read on the forward strand.
CTAATTCCCCTGGTCTATCAACAAATACGTCATACAATCTAAAATCTAAAAGTTCTAATTCGTAGGATTCAAATACAGCTGTAGGGATATCTAATCTATCAAACGCGTTGGGAAAAGGAAAAATTCCAGAATTAACTATAGTCAGTCCGGGAAGAAAAGTAGTATAACTTGGAATATGAAATACTAATTCGTGATTTACTTCAATGTATTCAATATTCTCTGGAATGTAAACGCAACGAAAACCACCGAGAGAATCAATTTCATTAGCCATCTCGAAAGACAATGATTATTTTTCTGCAATGCACTTACTTATATAGTTTCAACTAAGAATTTCAAACACAAATGACCGCAAATTATATCGTTAATATTTTGTTGTTGGTCGCTATTGTAGGAAACAGTACACGCACTACCAAAATACTTGATTAGCTCAGGAGGTGGTTGACATCCAAATGAATCGTAATACTGGACTGAATTACCTTTTTTATAGTACGCTACCCAATGTGTTCCGGGATTATTTCTTGTATCCAAGTTCACAATACCTCTTTCAAATTTATAAGGTTTTTTAGGTAAGGTATCACGCATGAAAACACCACGCCAGTACTGTATCTTGAATTTCTCGGCATAATCATTTATTTCAAAATTACTTAGCGCGTGTACTTTTTTTCCGAAATAACTGCTGATACAATCCATTACCTTTTGTCGTTTTTTTATTCAGGTACATTCCTTTCCCTTCCATTGCTTTATTGTGGCGAATTTTTTCCTCAATCAAACGATCATTGGCTTTTTTATTAGAGTAACTATCGTATATTGTACCAAGTACTGACGCTACAGTTGGTAAAAATCCTCCATTTTTTATTTTATTTAGTTGCGCAGCTGATAATTTGATTGTTGAGGAATTTTTTGCCTTTGTAATTTTATTTATCTGTGTTTTTGTTAATGGAAGTGAAAGACCTGATTGTATGGATTCTTTTGTACGTTTCTTACTCACAGTAAGGGAAACTGTTTTCTTTTTGTTAGCCACAGCATCCACCAATTTCTGACATTCACTATCATTCATACTGACTGGGAAATCAGTGTACGTGCCTATACCAGCCCCTAAGGCCCGTTTCCCTTTCATAGTGTTTGTGACCAACCAGGCCATTGCTTTTTCGCCAAGACTGGAATCTGGAGCTGTCACACGAGCCCAAGCGTCTTCTTCCAACTTTTTATCGGCAATATGTCTACTATCCAAATCCTTGGACTTACTGTAAGCAATGTCGTGGTACATAGCCGCTTCATCGAGTTTATTTTTTGGTTTAACTCCTTTTTCCAATTTCAACTCTAAATTAGTCCCAGGACCAGCGTACTGGTAACCCCCAGGGAGATGTAATTCAAACGGAAGTGAATCTATCATCTTGTTTATGAGACCTTTCCCGTGTTTTGGGAGAAGATCATTTACAATGCGATTACGCCTTTTTTCTATGTAGGATGTCATATTTCTCGTATTTCTTCTAGTATACTTGTAATCTCGTTATATAATAACGGATTTTTATTACCAGCTTTTATTTCACTGTACGCTATATATAGTTTTTCGAGCAATTCGTCCAATGAGTTCCAGTAAACATATTCCACTGGGTTATTTGTCACAATTTTCTTTAACCCTTTTCCTTTTTTCTTTGTTTGTATTATATCATGTTTTTCTAAAATTGGTTTAATGAAATTTGTATACTTATACCCTGAACTACGTTTAATGTAATCGTCATTAGGATCATTATTACGTCTATATGAATCAGTTTTCAATATTATCTCCTCAAAGTTATCTACATCTTCATCAGAAAAATTAGATGGTTTCTGAAGTGTTAGCAATGACCATAAACCTTCAGTCCCTTTGTACTTTTTACCATCGGGAAAATATATGTCATTATTCCGGATTGTAACAGGTTCTGATCCAATGAACATCTCTTTATTTCGCGTGTGGAATCCAAATATTTTATCTGTTTTCACATCTTTATCCGAATAATAAGTCAAATATTTCAAAGCCACTTCGCCAATGACATTTTCAACTTCCTCTTTCTCAGTCTTAATTTTTGGAGGATCATCTGTTGTCTTACCCAATTCCTTTGACAAGGTCTCTAATGGTTTTACTATTGGTTGAAAAGTTTCAGCCAAGTGTTTGGTGCGCGTTAATTTTCCATATTTTAATTCATCATACGCTTTGCGCAAAGCTTTGGATGCTTCGATATAACTTTGAACTTTATTCATTTTACTGGTCTAAATAATAGTATTAGAGTAACTTGTTCACCTCGGAAATCAATTAATTTTCCCGACTGATCGGTTATTCTGATGGCTAGTTCGTGAATTGCGTCTGTATTTATAGCATAATACAACAAATTTGTTGGTCTCTCTACAATTCTCTCACCAGGATTCACATCTAACGGAAACTCGTAAATTGTATATTGTCATTCTTCGCGTGATCGTAAAAATTACATTTTATTAAATTACATTGCACGCGTAATGTGTTTATGGGGTTTATGTCCACTACTTTATCTGACTTTTCTGTTTCACCAGACATGATGTAACGATTTTTTGAGAAACCCAATAACGGACCTACAGAATTAGGGAATGTAAAATCAACTCCCGCATTTTTACAAGTTATCTCAACTTCCATTGTATTTTTATTCAATTTTAGAGATATTTCTGCTTCTTGTACCTGATAATCTTTCATTATCATGTCTATTATGTCATCTATCTCATAAGAACCATCAGGGATTTCTACTATTTGAAGTTCTTGCTCTCTTGTACGAGTATGGTCCAATGTTATATGAAAGACATTATTTTGCAGGTTATTACTTACATTTGGTATACTATTGTATGTGACAAACGTTTGTAATGCTACTTCATACTGTCTACTCAAATGTATTGGTTCGTGATAGATCAGATCAATATCCGACTGTCGACTATGGATAGAAATTTGGAAAGCCATATCATTGAATTGTCCTTGAAACCAACCACCATTTATACTTTTGAGCCTGTTCTAATGCACAACGATATCCCTGTGAATGTCCCCAGAATATACATTCGAGTCGTGCAGGTGATGACAACGAACAAGCCTGAGGGCATTTTATACTATCCAAGTCAACTATTTTCATTTTCCAATTCATACACTTTCTCAAATATTCCACTCGCTCAGATCCTTTCACATACACTACATCGGCACCTCTTGTAAGCTCATACAATACAGAAAGAGCCTGATCTTTCTCAACATGTCCATAATTCCACGGGATAATGTGAATGTATTTTGTAACATACTTCACACGTGCTTTCATCTCACCACACGGCTGAAATGATGGAGATTTGATGAAGAAATGATGAACTATATTTTCATTCACACCCACTATAGCAAGCTCTTTCAGAATGAATTCATTGGATAGCGTTTTAAATGCTTGAAAATCTACGACAAACGCCATTGCAATAATGACATGGAAGGACAACTACTTGTCTCCTATTTATAGTTTTTTTCCTCCTCAGAAATTTCCACACAAGCACAATTAACGTGAAAACACATCTTTTACTTTCTGGATCCATTTTTTCAATGGAGAACGCGTGTATTCAAGGGATTATATACTGCTTTATCATCTGTTACGAGTAGGCAGTGAATTACAGTATTTGCTGTAATATTCTCTCGCCAAGCAAAATTTATCCTAATATTAATTAAGGTATTCTTAATCACATCTGGTTGATACGAACAATCGATAGCAATTATAGGATAATCATTAAGGAATTTCTGATACGTAAACAGAGGATCTACTTTTTCTTCATCAAGTTCATAATAGGATGCTTTGAAATGTTTGAACATGTGATATAGATTGGAACACTTGTACTCATCTAGCTTCAAATTTAAACGTTCTCTCGGATAGACAATATTATTGTTCAACTGTACTTGTACATTTTCCAAATTCATGAAATCAAATTTAGAAGTATCAACCAATTGTTTGTTAATTCTATCATTCTGGAAAGCTAGAAGAACGTATTTTGTACGCGCATAAGCTACAGGAATATCCCAACTATAATCTGTACCCGCAATACCACTGATACTCTGATGCCACCAGCGTCTATATTCTAAATTATAACTCGTATTTTTCAGTATTTCATTTCGTACTTTCGTCTCATACTCTAGGTTAAATTTTACTTGAGGCATTCGCCACACAATATCTTTTAAAGTTAAATTTATTAAATGATCGTTTCCTAAAGAAGTCACAAAACAATTACTATTGTTCCCTGTATTCCTGAAGAAGACCAATTTCTGTGGCATACGAAATAGAAAACGTTTGTAATCCTCAAAAAATCCCATCACTATTGAGAGAGGTATACTTTGAGAAAAATATCCACTCTTGTTTATCATGAGATTACCTGGAGAACTAATGTTCCATCCTGCATTATTGTACTTCAAGTCATTTTCAAAGCAAACAAGCCCTTTCATTGTTGTTGAAATACCTGGTTTACGAATCGAGTCTATTTTGTTGTCGCCTATGTAATAATCAATACGGTCGAATAGATGTAGAAGCCCATTTGTGACAAAGTTAAATACATTCACATCTTGCGGAATCTCTACATGCGCTCCTGTTTTTTTAATCTCAATTTGGCCTCTAAGCACAAGTAAACTTTTACTCGGTTGAGTTACAATATCCTCGTTATACGCTGTAATTGGAAATTCTGTTCCAGGAGTGTCAAATTTTTCAGACATGGGTGGTCTGTAATCGTAAAATTCAATGCTCTCAATAACATTCTCCATTTTTAAGTTACTTTCTTCATATCTCGCTCGGTATTTATACTTTTTCTGAAGGGAATTCTATCTTGGCGTAAGAGAACTCTGTATTACCTTTACACTGCTCCATACCTTTGAAACAAAAATACTTCTTGTCTTTCAAAAAATCGTCATCAAAGTGTTTCTTCGCAAACCATTGAGGTAAGTTAAGTCGTATCGGACCCTCCAAGTCAATTGTGATAGTTTGTTGTCCAAATTTGTTGTAATATTTGAAGTGATTGGTAATTGTATAAACAACACCAACTTGTAAATCTGCAAACTTCACATATGTTACTTCAGCCATGATGCAAATGATACTCTATGAAGGTAACTGAGCTTCCTTATATACTAATTTGAACTCGAAATTCTTCTTGAATGTATAATCATCTAGATCAATAGTGATGAAACTGAATTTTTCACGCCAACAGTAATCACACATTTTCTTGAAAGTAGCAAAGTCTGTGAAACCACTAATGTATTCGTAATACACTTGTCTCAGATTCACACCATCCAGTTTGAAGAGTATTAAGAAATTCATATTTCCTCTAATTCCCGATTTTTTAGGTATTTTTGTATAACTCTGTGTCAAATAGAAACAGGAAATACTACGATGACGCCCTCTTAAGAAGTAGTTTGCAATTGGATCTTGGTCTTCTGTTAATATATCTTCAAATATTATAGTTGAATTAATTTCTATTTTTTCAGGTGGCGGTAAATTGTCAATATCTGTAATCACATGATAACCAATCTTTTTCTTACTTTTATTATGACCCTCCACCAATTCCTCCAACAGTTTGTACTTGGCTTGATCAGCAGTCTTACAACAAAGGTAAATGTTAGTTAGCGGTTTTTTGTGTAGCAGTATTGTCAACACTACATTAGTTTTCCCAGCTCCACTACTCCCTGCTATAACAGCACGCATTACATTAGGAAACATGGGAACTTTACGTTTTTCTGGTGGTTTTGTGTCTAAATTAAGTACAGGAATACTTGTTTTCAGTTTTGTTGCAAATTCCATTGTTGTTGTTGTTGTTGTGGTTAGATTGCCACTCTATTTATAGTATCCCCAAGGTAGTGTGTCGTGATTTGTCTGAATAGCACGTTTGTCAAACTTGAATGAAAAAGTCTTAGTCACATCTTTGTTCACCAAGTTCTTTGTATTTTTGTCGCGTACTATTTGTCTGTCTGTGACTAAGACTTTATGTACATTTCCGTCAATTATATCCTCCATCGCCTTACTCGAGAGCTTCTCAATATTCTGGTGGTGTAATGTGAATCCTTTAATTTTGGTGCACTCTTTATTTGTATTTGTCTTGTAATAGTATGATTTAGGTCCAGTGCACAACCATTTGTTAATGTACACTCCCGGTCCAAGTTCATCAGTCCACTCAGCCAACGAGTCACCAATGTTCACTCTTTCTGTCCCATCTGATTCATAAACAATAGAATCTGTATCGCAGTAGATAACTTTCTGGTCTAAAGTACTCATCTGTCTGTATAAACGTAAACGCGCGTTTGCTGTAGTGAAAGCGGCAACATATAGATTAGTGTTGTAAGAAGTCTCTACAAACTCTTCCTTTGACTTGTAGTTCATCTGGACCATTTCTTCTGTTAGGAAAAGAGTACTGGATACTTCCAGTTTATCATCAAGTAGTAGATTGTAGAATGTTGAACAGTCACTCACATACTGTGTCTTAGTCATATTTTGTCGCATTGCAAACCGTCCCCACAGGTTATTCAAACAGTTTTTTGCAATTGTCCGTCGTCCTGAATTAGGTTCAATTTTTCCCAAGTCCAAGTCAATACCCAGTTTTTCTTTAATGTCTTTAGCATACTCTTCTTTACTAGCAAACGAGTGTGGACTACTTTCCAATTTTATTTTCAAAAAGTTCTTAATATAATCTTTCCACAAGTCGTAAGTACGTTCAAAGTGCCACACTTCATAGATTTTTTCTACTTGGTAACCCTGTATCATAGCTTCGTGTACTTCAACGGTCGTCCATGTACCAACAAATGATCTTTCATCATCCCAGTGAGTACATCTAGTTTGTGTTGATGCTGCGCACTTTACACACAATGGGAAGACTAACTTTTCATAGTTGTCAATTTTAACTTTAACTGGAAGAACTGGCAAGTACAAGTCACGCGGTGGAAGAATTTTACATTTTATGAAACCAAACCATTCAAGATCATATGCCCTTGGTTTGTAAATTTTCTCTGCATGTCCCAATGGGTATGCGTCATAGTACATAACACTCGGATAGAGTGACACAACGTCGATGTACTTTATGTTGCCCTCTGCTTTCAATTTGAAACATTCAGTTCTACCACCAAAGAATGCATCACGAGGATTCAACGCTTCAATAATTTCAGGGTTTTTATATATTTTGTACAACTGTGATTTCTTCCATTGACAAGAGTAAATTTCAACAAGTTCATACCCAGCATCCTTAATTGCAGCTGATCTATTAACTGTAGCTTGGTGTAAATCAGCCATTTTTGTTTTATTCACCGGGTTCACACTGTCAGCTTCAAAGCAGGTTGGACAACCATGGAAAAAGCATCCTTGGTACTGATAGACTGTATTTGTTGTCTGGTCAAAACCATCAACCCGTTCACCAAGAATTGTAACTTCACGTCCATTCAAAGCGTGTCTTATGTTTGAGTCTTCAAATGAGTTCAACCAACCAATACTCTCTTTAGAGTACTCGTCTTTGGGTGTTTCATTAATAACGGCTATCGCGTCTGTGGGTAAAAATTGACTACGGTAGGTGCTTAAACAGACTGAAGCAATGGTGATGTATTGTAGAGGATCAATGTTAGCAATGTCCAAGAAGTCTTGTCGGAAAGTCATCATTCCTCGTCGCAACAGATCCACATCAGAGTGACAATATGAGAGTCGTTCTTCTTTCAAATTAAAAATATGATTATCAGCGACACGTTCCTGGTGCCATTTCATAAATGCTGCACGTTGGTCTGGTTTCATTGTATTGTAGCCATAAAATTGTTTGTCTGGTATAGGTCCAACATAATCAGCATTCGCGGTAGTATTGAAGAAATGCGGGAAGTATCCTTTCTTCAGTTCTTTGAGACCAAATGTTTTTGGGAATGAAGAGAGCGGAGCAGGGACAAAGTTATGACTGTCGATAATTCTCAATTTCAGTTCTTTTATTTCCATGTACATTATTTTTGTACCGTTGTTAATAACAATTGGTTTGATGGTGTTGTTTATACAGTACTGTAGAATAAATTGTGTGTCAAACCCCTTGGCATAATGCGCTACACAAGTATATTTGATGTGCCGTTCATTAATCAACCACTTGCAAAATTCATCGTTAGTTTCAAAGTCAAATTTAGTACCGTCAAAGTAATGCGCGCATACACAGTTGGGGATATGTGTACCTGTTTCCTGTTCAGTCTCATAGTCAAAGAAGATGTATTTCTCAGTGTATTGGCAATTTTTAGATACAGGATATGGAAGTTCAATTTGAATTTCAGTTGTTTGTTCGACTGTTTCTTCATTTTCACATTCTATACCCAACATTTTAAATTCTTCAATGTGTGAGTGGAAGGCTTGACACGATATATTAGACATATTTTTTATTTTCTCGTATGATGAGAGAAATTTAACACAAGTCTCGTGGTTTCCACCTTTATCGGGGTGTTGACTTAATAATAATTTCTTAAAATTTTTCTTAACTGTTTCTTCAACATTCATATTGTATACCACACAATTGTGAGTTGTCACTGTTGTAGGTAATCCCAAAGATATTGTAATTATCCGCGGTGGAGCGCAATTTCCACAACCGTACATACATTTCCCACCTTTTTGTTCCACAGGTTGCATATAACACTTGTGATGTCTGAGATCGCATATTCTTAAACAATTACGGCATTTACCATAACCACATTTATGATACATTCTATCGTATAGTACACGTTTCACAATCTGATTACATCCCTCACACTTCAAGAGAATAGGGCAAACATCTTTCTTGTGATTGTCCATACATTCTTGATTGTACACAAATCGATTACAATCCACACAGTACAACCGTTCTTTGGTCTCAATTGTATGTTTGGGTTGCATACATAGCCTACATGTAGAATTTTTTGGCGGTGAACACTTATGGGGTTTTATTTCATATTTTTGGTCACATTTGTCGCAGTAATATGATGCACTTAGAAACGCAGCCATACTTGTTATTAAGTCAAAGTGGTTTTTCTGTTTGTACAAATAGATTTTCCAGTCTGCATTGTTAGCCCCTTTGTACTCGATAGAGTTCATACTCTCGCTTGAGATGACTGTTATTTGTACATTCAGTTTGTCTTCGCAATTTTTCAAGTCCTCAAAAGTAAATTGGTCAATTCCGTTGTGTCCAATTAATTGGCATAATTTTTTAGTCAATGTGTCCTGAGCCTTTCGACCATCGCGAATACTTTTTATTTGTCTGTGAGTATATTTCTGTCCAAAAAGTGTATCTGTGTGATATGTCAGTCCAACTATCACCGCACGGCCACCACACAAGTTGTCAGAGTTACTTATCTGTCGAACACATTTTTTGGTGTGTTTAGCATCTTTCAAGTTCAAGATTCGCGTTCCCTTTCCGCCTTTAGGTATGTGAGCCACATCTACTTGAAATATACATTCTGTGAAGACTACAGTCTGGTCACTCGTCAATATTTGAATTATTTTTCTAATCAGGTGTTCCACTATACCAGTATTGTTGCAGTATCCTGTAGAAATTTCCTGATGAAACTTTTCATTTTTCACGGTGATACATAGTTTATCTTTGCGTGAAAACCCAGTCTTATGTTGTACAAAGTCTATCAGTTCGTGCAGAGCATGAGTTACCAAGTCTTCCATACTCATTGCAGGCAGAACACGCTTCATTGTAATCTTAAAATTAAACTCTTCTATGTTGAACTTCAAAATTTTTTGCGAGCTTAATTTCTAGACATTAATAAATTTTAATTTCAACTTATCTTTTCCTTGTTCAAAGATATCTTTATGAAACTTGAAGACCATACCACCACCGATGATACAATCATTAGAAAAGATACTCGAGTCAAAAGGGAAGATATCGTCACAGTTTTTTCTGTTCTTCATTTTAGCAAAGAATTTCTCAGTCTTGTCATTTTCCTTCAACAACTGGATCATCGCGAGTTTGGTAAAGTCAAAATATTTTCTAAGTCCTCGTTGCTTGGCCAAGTCTTTCAGTTCTTTGAGAGTCATAGTTTCATAGTTAGTGGTAGAGGGCCCTTCTAGAAGAGCAATCAGTTCAGCTTTCCTAAGTGTGGAATATTTTTCAAGTCCACGCTCTTTAGCTAGCTCTTCTAATTTTTTCACAGTCAGTTTCATAAGGTCACAATCGGTGGTTTCAGAGACACAATCATTCAAGAGGGCTATCAATTGAGCTTTCCTAAGTGTGGAATATTTTCTAAGTCCACGCTCTTTAGCCAGCTCTTTCAATTTTTTTACAGTCATTTTCGTGAGGTCACAATCGGTGGTTTCATTATTTACAGCTAGTGGGTAAAAATTTTCTATGATTAAATTAAATACTCTATTTACATCCTCGCTAATATCACACTCGTTCTCTTGGATTTCCCACTCAATAACACCAAGGGAACGAACGTGGTTGCGAAGTTCATTAAGAGGCATATTAAACAAAGCTAAATCTAAATTTTCTGTTTTTGTATTTTTTTTGATGTTAGTATTATTTACAAGTGTGTTAGTATTTACAGGTAGTTGGTCTTGAGAAAGACCGTTTTCAAAATCGCAGTCAACAATAGGCATATCCATTAGCACAGGAAAAATGATCACCACAATTTATAGGCAAATTGGAAAATATGAGAAAGAGAGAGAGATGTGAACAGGAGAGGAGCCTGAATAGGCAATGACTATTTCTTAGGATACGATTCCTTATATAGACGTTTTAGGCCTAAAAATCCATACAAAATAATTATATTGCGCATGCGCAGTAGCGCTCCTAGTGGTGACGCGCGCAACTAAAACATATACTCGTACACTCGTTGTCTATGTAGAGGTTCCAGAACAGCGTTTATCACCGGTGCTATTTTCTCAATTTTTCTCTTCATTCTAAGATGGTCTGAAAAATAAAATGATCTGACCGGATCGTCAATAATATTATCCAAAATATTATATTCTTGAATATTATCCGAAAATGTTACTTTTCTCATATTCGAAAACAACGCATTCGCTACGAAATCGGGATCAAAATTATCATCATCGTCATCTGAGAGGTATAGATCTTCTTCTAGTATTTTTTTCTTTTCTTCCAGAGTCATTTTCTTGGGATAATATCTGGAAACAGGCATCGGACGTGTTTTCTTTCGCGAAAACATTTCGTCACACGCACTACTATCGCAACCTAAGGGAGATATTTTTTCGAGTTCGAATGGTTTATCTTCGGTTCTTCGAATTTTCATTTTATGACCTAACTTAAACAAAGATTTAGGCGGAATACATTCGGGTTGTCGTGGTACCTTCACGCGCAGTTTCTCAATAGGACACTCACTTTTTAATTCATTCACTACGAGTATACTGTCACTTGCGAGAATAGATGAAATCAAATCTTCCTTCTTCAATTTGTAATATTTTTCGATACCGTACGCCCGCGCGATATCTTTCAACGTATTTACAGATTCTAACCCTAAATCAAAATTAGGAATATCTTTGATGTTACTATTTTCTAAAGCTGAGATTAATTGTGTCTTAGTTAACTTATAATAATATTTAATATTATTTTCACGCGAGATTTCGCGAAGTTTATTTACAGTGTAGTTATAAAAACAACTATTCATAATTGATTTCACATATGCTTGAGCCATCGTAACGTGGATGATAAGATCTTTTTCAGAGAGCAAAAAATTAGATGCGAATAGTTCAATAGCCAAACGGCAACAGAGGTCGGAGCGCTAGTGTACCTATATTTATAGACGAAGCCTTCCAAGCTGACTGTTGTCTCATAGCGCAACTAGCGGTGTAAACCGGAAATGACTAATCGTGCAAGTCAGGACTTGTCTGGACTTACGTACGTACTTATGCGTATTTGCGTTTGAACAGTGGATGATTCATAGCGACCTGTTGCGTTCCTATCAGTTTGTTGTTGTGATAGTATATCTTGTTTTACCGCGCTCCATTCTTAAAGAAAAACATAATACTTATCAAAGAACGATTTTTTTTATTTTGAGTCACATACGTGCTAATCTAAATCGTATTTCGTCGAGTTCTTTCAACACACGCGATTCGTCTTTTACACAAGCAACAACAACGCGGTTCCTGTAGAAATTTACGTAAGTATCAGCTGAGAATTGGTTAGTTCACAAAAAAAAAAGATCGAAAATACTAACCTCTTCATTTCTTTCGAGTTTTGGTGTGGACAGATCATGAGTTGGATCGTATTGCGGCCATGGAGGTGAATAAGGTGGACTCTCGTTCGGCATTATACGAATTAGTATATAAATAATACGAAAATAAAATATGATCAATACTGATTTCCTTCTTTGACCGAGGGTAAGCGCGTGTTCTTGGTACAGTAGTTCACTCTCTCTCTTCCGGCGACAGTCCTGGCGCCAGTCATAAAACCGAATTCCAGTAAGTTCTGCGCGCGATACGTGACTTTTTGCAACAGTAGCTGCGTTTTGCGGGGGTGGGGTAATTCGCAACCTCGTGGACTGAACTGATTTTTATAGCTCACTCGTTGATTGATACCGATCACTGGTTTGGTTAGAGAATTGTTTTAAAACCGTTAGCTTGAAGCGTTATTTTTTGTAGAAGAAAATTTTCTTCTGATTAGCAGCCATGAATCGATCATCGTCTTTACCGAATATTACAGCAAATACTGTAAACGAAAATAAAGAGAACATCCCGCCACTGGGACTTCCAAGACGGTGGCATTCTCTGCCTAACATGATTAATCTCACTGAAGATGAAGAATCCATGGCGGACAGTCCACCAGTTTTATACAATCCACCACCGCGTGAAAACTTTATAATATGGCACGATTCGTGGACAGAATAACTTGTAAATATGTACTCTAAATAAGTACCGGTATTATATTTTTCTGACTGATTTTCTGGTCTTTTCATTTCTAAAAGTATATAAGGCGGAGTAAGTACCATCTATTTTCGTCATAATCATGTCTTATACGTGCGATATTTGTCTACGGAGTTTCGCAAGTAGCGGTAATTTAACCATACATCTACGATCAACTCATAAGAATTCTCCTCAACCAGAAGTAATGTTTCCATGCGAAAAATTTTACAAGTGCAATGCTGTCTTTAGAACTGAAGAAAATCTACGATTACATGAAAAAATTCACGAAATAAGGTACGTTTGTGACGTCTGTGGGCTTCGTATATATCGTAAATGGAATTTCGAACATCATATGAGAACTAAACATCTATATAAGTAAGTGATGAGGATAAATTCTCTCATTTCCTACATGGCTTTCATTTGTCAAGTACACGGCTATTGTGAACACGATCGAGTCTATTGTATGTGTCGTACTTGCTGGAATTCGGTTCTAAGAAAGATAGAAAATCGTCCTTTGCATTGTAATTACATTGTGAAAGGTAGGAGGGAAACTTATCAGTATAAATTCGAACTTGGTGTTTCAGATGATACGATTGTAAAGGGTTATTATAATTTGATTGATTCTGTTATTCATACAAATACGTACGCGACAGGTGAAGGTAGGATTGGGTCAAAATTTGAACTTACAAAAAACAAGATTTTTATTTTTCCCGAGAAGATCGATGCTGGACAAGAGATAATTCTGCACGCTCGTAATAGGAATATCGTCGACTTGAAAATTCGTAAAGGTGAAATTGTAGCTGAATTTCGAACGAATCATCCTATTTATACGATACTTTAAATGGCTAAGAGAAATTTTGAATTCTGGAAACAAGTTTCCTGTCTATATGTTGATGATGAACTACAGGCTAGTTGTGTTCTAGGAAGAATGACTGAAAAAGATAGGTCTATGCTCGAGTATTATGGTTCTGAGGGAAAACTTGAAATTCTGAATAAGATTATAAAATATGGTTACAAAGCGGAGAGCTTTTAAAAGAAATGAAAAAAAGAACTACTCTACCAGTTTATCACGACGATGAAGAGCTTTTCTGGCGTGCGGATTCTTTTGGAAGATGGATCGAAGAAAAAATATTATTCATATCTCATACGTCTATATAAGTATATCGCGAAAAAATAATCATTGTCTTTCGAGACGGCTTACTGATCACATCATGGCTGCTTTCAAAGTTGATGGATTTGATGGTTTCTACTATAGATATACAAAAAACCCAGTAATCAGAGGAGAAAATAATACGATTTATTTCAATATTTGCGGGATTTATAATTTCAAGGTAGATTCAATTAGAGAAATTAAAACGGGTATTTTTCCTATAAATGATAGTTGTTTGAATTTTAAATCAGCGTCAACGTGTTGGTTACTCGAAGAAAATAAAATTATAATTCAGGAAACTGTTTTGATAGAAGGGCAAATCGTTTTTCGAATGAAGAATAACGGAGTGCGAGATTGCCTGGAATCATCTTTCCAACTCTACATGAAATTCGAACCCACATCGTTCGTTTACGAAAAAGAAATTGAACTAATTGAAAAAGATATTTGTCGTTTACATCCAATTTGTCAACACGATTTATATGAATGCGAGTGTATGGATTGCGGGTGCGGTGATGCTCAATGTCTTTTCATAGAATCAGTATTCAAAAAAGTTTCATGTTATTTTCACGAAAAATGTATAGAACATCGAGTTCTACTCTGTCAGTGTGTCATTTGCTATTCAGGTAAGACTTGCGCCGATGCGATTATCAGAGATGCAAAATCGACCACGTGTTTATATCATGAAGGATTCGAGTGCGAACACGAACAGTATATCTGTCAGTGTATTAAATGTTGGGGTTCGATGATACCGTGTGAATACGCAGGTAAAAACACCGTAGGAACAGCTGATGAATGGGAATGCGAAGATCATACTGTTTGTAAACACAAGCGGCTTTTCTGCGCATGTCATGTGTGTTGGAATTATTACGATCAGTGTACTGGTTTCAAATCGCGGAAATTAATTATATAAAAATTTTTTCATACAGTTTTGTGGGGTCGGGAATCACGACTATATAAGTGAGTGCACTGCAGAAAAATAATCATTGTCATCATGTTTAAAATTAAATCTCATTCTGTGGGAAATTTCAGATATAATTACGATACATACAAACTAAAAAAAAATAAAAATAAAGTTGTCTTCCACATTCAAGATAATACTATTTTCAAACCAGGAATTAACGAAATACATTCAGGAATATATCCATTCAGAAAACATACCAAAAAATTAAACATCTTCTCCACAATATTAAAATCTCAAGAACTAAACGATTACGACATAATGTTATGCGCTCTATTAATAGATAAACATGGCGAAATTATTTTCGAATTTGATAACCTAAACAACGATCCTTTCATCTCACTAAACCAAACAGAAATTTTCATAACATTAAGAAACGACTAACTCCAAAAAAATATTCTCTCACACTCACGGGATGTCCGGTCTACTCATTTTCAAAAGTGAACTCCAAAAAATATTCTCTCACACACACGGGACGTCCGGTCTACTCATTTTCAAAAGTGGGCCAGACGTCCTTTCCTACTACTTAACTTATACAATGGGCGTGACGCTCTTGATGGGTTTTGAATTACTGTGAGATAAAAAATCGTGAATTACTCATGCGACAAGTATTTTTTTTCTGCTTGTACGTGCTATTTCTTCTTTCCTTCGTTGATACTGAAGAGAAACGCTTACACAAAAAAGCAATAAAAATGGTGTTCCGATACTATATGAAATAACTTTTATTGCAGAAAAAAAAAAAAGGAAGACGTTCAAGGTAGTCAGACCTCGATTGCTGAATAGTTGGTCGTCGCTGGATGTTCTTCATCAACGACATTGTAAATATTATTGGCATTGAATTACGCCGCCCTGATCCATGTTTCTCTCAATCTGGACAAGGGATGACTTCTTTCGAATCATTTTAACTTTAAAAATCATTCGAGAAAACACAACACCTACTACGCCCATAATATTATATACCCTACAGTCTGTTCCACGAGAGTTTGGTATTATAAATCACGGGGAACCCGCATTCCATTCGCATTCCGTAACATAAAATAAGCGTGAGTGATGTGGGTTGCCTATCCTCTATAATACCAAACTCTTGTGGAACAGACTGTAGGAAAGATATTTTTATTTCATAAAACGGGAATATTTTCGAAGACAAACTCTCCGAGTGTAGATTGAAGATGTAGTGAGTTCTGTATCAACTGTTATATCATTACAGAGGTCTCTCATTGAGAAAATGATACGTAATCGCAAAATATCTGAAAAAATAAAGGTCTTGGACCAGTTTGAAATGGTAATTAAAAGCCCTCTATCAATGATCAAAACTAGCGATATAATATACCTTTGCATGTCTGAGATGTCTGAGAGGTCTTTATTTTTTTATTTCAATTCAAGATCGCAACACAGTGTTTTATTAATTTTACCAAAGTCGTTATTTCGACAATGATCACAATCATGATCAAACCCATTCAAACTGAAGAATATAAGAAAATGAAAAAATAACACGAAATTTTCCAGAATCTCAGTGAAACTCAAAATACTCGGGTGAAACTTATTATTTGTAAAGTACAGTAGAAGTAATTAATAACCTCCTATCTGGTCAGACTGATTGTTCTTCACACTTTTCTCTCAAGTTTTTGTTTACCTGGCATGCCTGCGTAGCGTGCACACGGTCAACAATTTTGTCTGCTCTTTCTCGATTAATAGACACACTCAACTAGTTTTTGTGGTACGATATGGTAGACCTGTAGGCAGGTTATTTCCTTGGGTCACGCCAAGTCACGCATACATCTACAAGGTCACGGCTTAGAATCGTGATAACAGTTTAGAACAACTTGTTTTAGAACGACTTGTGTTAGAATAATTTGTTTTAGAACAACTTGTGTTAGAATAACTTACATTAGAATAACTTGGTTTAGAATAACTTACAATTAGCCCCTTTGTAGTAAGTAGGTATAAATTGAAATTCAAAATTGAATCGAGGATCACAAAGCTGGGATACCGCATTTGCGATTCATGATCATCTTTCAAGTCATTCTGTTCCCCACGTTTTTATTCGCGCAATTATTCATTTCAGTTTCTCGTGGGTCCGTAGAAGAGTTTGTGCTCCTCAGTTCACATTTAATTAACCATATTTTATTGAATACACTAACCAACCTCCACTTGAGTAGAAACTCATTTTCTAAAAGTAGAGCCCTATAAATACGGGTGAGGACATGGTCCGCCATATTGAGTCGTTACATCATCATTTATCTCCATAGCTCCCTATTCAGATGAGGAATTTGTGATAAGTGAATCTATTTTGCATTTCTCAATAGTGTACTGAGTCTTACATTTTGCTTTGGCACTTAGTCTACTATGTTCTCTTATTATTTCCAAATCATGATAAACTGTTATCAGTCATTAAAATAGGAGAGTGTGAAAATAATGATGATGGAACGACTAAATATGGCGATCCATGTGCTCACTCGTATTTATAGGGCTCTAGGGAAAGAAACAAACGCCCAACAACTAGGTAATTGATAGAAGAAGCTTTGTGAATGACGTTCAGCTTTTGTCTATCTATCTGTATAGGTATCTGTCATATTAGCGTATACAGTGTATCAAAACAAGTCATAGAAGTATTTCTGGCAAGCTCCTCCTTTTTCCTAATAATAACAAGATTCACATTCCATCAAAACAAAATAATTCGATTCCAATACATCTTCATATACATTGCAAAATATTGATTTAAGATGATATTTGGCTTTTAACATCAGGCGTAAGAACCGGCACTAGAAACTAAATGTACCTTATACTTACTGCAAGTTAAAATAATAAAATTTCAATAATTATTCATTAAAACTGTTCATACCTCATATACTTTCTACTCAGGTACTCACGTTCTATCAAATAGAACTACAAACTCAGATTGGAGACTAGAATCATTGTAATTAGATACCAATTTTATGATCAGGATACTCAAAAATCATTCATTTTAGATTTTGCTCTACCTACCGCTTCACCATTCACATTGTTTAGACCAATTTCAAGGATTCATACTTCATCTCTCTCATTCTTTTCCATCGCAATTAAGATGTTTAGTTCCATTTATAGTCAGCTGATGGTCATTAAAATGAAATAACTTGCAATTTGAACATATCAAATTTATTGTAACACCAACCTTCTCAATTTGCGAACCTTCGATAATAAAGACGCTAGGTATTATTTTTATATGGTTCCTACATTAATGATGGTCGGTCAAACACAATCAAAATGCAAATTAATTGCAATAATAACACGCAAAGAGCCAAAGACTCGAGACTACACAGCATACAGCACACTTGACTGTGACGTCAGCGTCTTAACTGTGACGAAAGAAGAAGAAGAAGAAAAAAGTGATTACAATACGGTCGGCTCCGCGACACGCGCCGACCCTAAAAAGGTATCTGTCTTGATGAAAATCGTGTGTCATATCAACCTTTTTTCCTGATTCATCTTCAACGCTTGTAAAAGCCCTTAGATAATAGTAATACTATCATATGGACCCTATTGAGCCAAACCCAACCAAGCAACATGATAACAATGTAGAGAAATATTCCTATACTATAAGCGGAGATTCTCTTTTTTGCCGGATTGTTATCATGTTGCTTGGTTGAGTTTGGCTAAAAAGGGTCCATATTGAATCTTTGATAGTTGCGCTAATATGTGTAACAAAAGTTTTATATTTTTGTTGTTTGTGATATTATTTTATTTTTGAGAATTCATTCCAGGATTTCTGTACATCATTCAAATTTAGATAAAGACTGAACATTAGTCAAAGTTTATTATTTTTTCCGTCGGTAGCTTAAGTCAATCTTTGAGACAGTTATTTGCATGAGGACACAACTGTAGGTGCGCTAGAGTCGTGCCCGAAAAGGGGATTCAGCAAAAATTGCCATAAACCTGTATAAAACTAAAACGGACTGTATCTTTGTCAATATTGAAAAATACAAAAAAGTAGTAAGAGCATTTTTTTATTATTTTCATTCATAGAATAACCTAAAAGAAGAAAAAATTAAGATTTCAACAATTTTCGGTGACATCACCTTTTCAGGCAGCTTCCAAAAATGGCCACCACAGTTTTCATAGAGGGCGCCTACTTTGTGTCCTCATGCGAATAGTAATTCTATTGTGTGAATTATTTCTGACTCCACTTCTTATGTGAGCAGCTGTGCTAGTAGTTGTTGTCTAATTAACTTTATTTTTATAGACAAAATTGACCTAATCTATTTCTAGAAGTGAGAACATTTCAGGAACATTCCACAATAATTTCAATTTTTTTTAGGGTTTGCAATATAACAGTTATATAATTGTTGTGACCAATAACCGAAATGAAAAAAGTTCGTTGACCGTTTGACCGATAACCGTTTCACTGAAAAAAGGTGTTGACCGTTAAACTCATAACCGTTTCAATCATTTCTCTCAAACGGTTAACGGTTAACCATTAACCATTTCCTTATTTCTCTCAATCAAACGGTCATGACCATGAGTGGTGCGCATGTTGGAGGCCGAGTCGGTAACTATGGTAATGCCGGACGCCGAAAGCCCGAAACACGCCGAAATCGGAAATCGAAATGGGAAATGCATGCGTGATTCGTTTCTTGGTTCCTGATTTTGTCAATTATTACAGTTCAAACTTTGCAAAAAGTGAAAACCCTGTAGAAAGTACGAGAAAAAGATGGAGCACCATTTTATAATAAATAAAAATAATTCTCTCAGTAATCAATAACAACTACTCTATTTCCAAAGAAGAAATGGATTATGTTAATTAACCAAATTCAAAGGATTATGAAATTGTGGAATTAAAAGATATAATTGAATCATCGAGTGAAACTATAATCAATTGTTTATATTATGTTTATGAAAGAAAGAAAGAAAGAAAGAAAGAAAGAAAGAAAGAAAGAAAGAAAGAAAAAAACTTACAATTTGACTGAATTTGAAAAAGTGAAAATACATAATAATATTTTTTGGCTCGGCCGCATATTGGGGTTTAAACTTACACTAGAGAGCGCTACTGAAAGGGTGAATCAGAGAATTTATATACGTTCATACATTGATTTTCAATCCACTGTTATTTTTTCAATTTAACTTGTTATTTATTGCTACAATTTTTTTTTGTATAAGTTTAATGCTGATGATACAGACTACAAAATTTATGCTTGTATTTGCTTTAAAAAACAATATCCTATTAATTATGGTGTGTGAAATTTCTTCATTTAAAAAGCATTGAACAAAAGGGTCAATATCGTCAGGGCTACCAACTCCTCAACTCTAAGTTTAAATCCCAATACTTATATTTTTTATTATTAAACGTTTCGGCTGTCGAGCAGCCTTTATCAAAAACAAGACTGTAATGTTTGTTTCTGATGAGCCTGCTGGACAGCCGAAACGTTGAATAATAAAATATAATAAGTATGTGCGGGCAGAGCCAAAATAAAATATTATTATTGAAAATTCCTCGCACGGAAAAATTGATTCTGATTTTATTTATTTGAAAATAGTATGTATTTTGAAATCTACTAACTCATTTTTCTGCTTTAGAGTTTAGGGTATCAATGGCTGCAGTTGATAAAGCAGAGGGTCAATTAAAGAGATTATCCCAAGCTAATAATCAAGTAATGAAACAAAAATATGATATACCTAATTAAAGAGAATAATGAAAGAATGAAACAATTGAATAAAGAATCAAAAGAAATGAAGAGGGAATTGAGTGAAAAATGCAAAAAACAAAGAGTTAAAAAATAAGAAAACTATTAACCTGAAAAATAGAATTGTTGTGACTCCAATGAATTTTGGTAAGACTAAGGCCAGCATAGCAGATTTTACTGAAAATTTTGGAGTCTGTTTTTTCTGATTTCAATTTTAAAGATGATATGATATATTAATATAATTCACAAATAATAGCAAATGGAAACTATATTAATGAGAAGAAAAAAAAATTGGGTTTGAATGGAAGAGATGCACCAATTGAGGAGAACAATGATGAAGGATTCCATGTTGTAGAAGGTTTTGGAAGATAAATGTCGGTTTTTGGAAAGTTTTATGTCTATCTTATTCTTAATAAATATCTTTGTGAAAAATATTCTATATAAATAAATCAGAAGAATGAGTCTTTTTAGGAAAATCATTTCAATTTGTAAGACAATACCAGATATTTCAGCCATTGATAGTTCTGCTATTGAAGCTGGAAAAATTCATCTGTGTACTTAAATAAAATTTGAAGAAAAAAAAAACAATGTTATGTAGCCTATTTTTGTTATAATATAATTGAAGCATCAAATTGAAACGTCAATACTTTTGAAATTTGTGAAAAATTGTATCAACCTTGACCATAACTGCCATGACCGTCATAACCGGGAGAAAAAAATCTATTCTAACTGTAACCGCAATGACCGTATTCCAACGGTCAGATGCTTCATAACCATAACCGTTATAATCAAATGGGAAAAAAGGTTTATTGATAACCGTAACCGCAATGACCGTTAAAAGTTCATTCGATTATAAGCACGCTGATCAAATATTGTAATACCATGATGCAAAATATTCCTAACCCGATTGTTCCAAGGGACCTATTAAGAATTTTTCAATATGAAAATTCCAGTTTCTATCAATCACTATTGGTGTTTCCAGTGGTGTTTACATCTATTATTTTTCCGAGATATTCTCTCTATGAGGACAAAGTACAATATTTTCAGGTTTTGAGCTCCAAAAGAAGATTAACTATTCAGGTTGAGTCGTTGGAGAAAAAATTGGGAACTGGTACTTACTTGCGTATAATTTTGGAAACCTGTTCTCAACTTCTCAGCAAGCTTATATCCTCTTGAGGTTTCAATAATGATGGTTGTGGTGAGTGAACAGTTCACAGTAAATCAGTCGTTGGTTGGGCAGAGATCGGAATTTGTGAGCTCGTTATCTATGCTCAGGAAAGTACAAAAGGTCTACATGCGATTCTAATAATAACGTTCGTTTATTCACTGTCCGTACACCAGTAATACATAGGCCCAGGCTGGTTCAATTCAAATGTTGAGCACAGTGTTGCCACAACAATCTCCCCCTGGAAATGCGGAGCATATAGTAATACGAGAAGAAAAGAAATGAATATACAATCATGTTTTGACAACCTGGTAAAAAAAAAATTAAAAAATATATCTACAAGTGCACAAGAGAATGTTTAGGTGAATAATAGGAATCGAACATTATGAATTATGATAACATCGAAATATACACAGTGAAAAATGAAAATATTACAATACAAATTACAAACAAGTTGAGCTTGGTATATTGAGCATTGTTGAAATAATGAAGTCGGTAATAAAAATGAAAAAATGACAAGAAATGAATGCACTATTAGTCAATAAGTTGGAAGAAAAAAAATATACGCTTAATGGACAGGTAGAATAAAAATATTTGAAAGATTGATCAATATCTATACTTTCATCAGGAATATTATGATAGGTAGTTATTTTTTTGTTCAAAAGTATAAAACTTGACAAGCAAATTAAAATGATTCAAAAAGTAAAATTCTTTTATTATTTTAATTATAATCTTTCCGACGGATTTATTTGCCGTCTAGAAAACGTGCGTATGCACTGCGGAAATTGCACTTTTTTTTCCAATATATTTGTTTTTCTAGTAGCGTTATTATTCTCATTTTTCTTACTCGCGTTGACAGTGACGTTACTTGTATTTTCGTCAAGCTTGTAGGCTGGTTTTAGTCTATTGATGGAAACTGTACCTGATTTCCCATTCAAATCAAGAGTGAAATATTTCCTTTTTCTCTTTCAAACTGTGAATGGACCATCATAAGGCTGCTCTAAGCCCAACCTTACTCTATCGACTCTTACGTAGACTTGTTTGCATGTCCATAAATCTGGAGGTATATAGATTTTTTTATTAGTTTTATGCAAAAAAGGTGACGATCTCACTTGGCTTGACCATTTATGAAGTTTTTGAATATATTCTGCAGAATTAGAAATTTTGGTTGAATCTGCAACAAACTCGCCAGGCAAGAGGAGTGTGCGTCCAGAAACGAGTTTGGCACAAGATATACCGGTATCATCTCTCGGCGCCGTTCCTAATCCCAACAATACTCCAGGAAGGGCGTGATACCATTCTTTGTTCAAACATTTCAGTGACTCTTTAAGTCCTTGTTGCAGACGTTCGACCACGCCGTTTCCTTTTTGGATTATAGGAGGTTGTTTTAATATGATCAGCTCCTACAAACGTACACATTTCATTGAAGAGGCCCACTCGAAATTGTGACCCTGTATCAGTACTGACTTTTTTTGGCACTCCATAGCGCACTATCCATTGCTCAAAGAACGTACGAGCAACTGTTGTATTCTCTATATCTTTGAGAGGTATAGCTTTAATCCATCTAGTTGATCTGTCAATAGATGAGGCAACATACCTATAACCTTTGACCTTTGGAAGTGGACCAGCGAGATCCATGTTGACGTGATGAAATCGATCGCTTCCTGGATAGTTCTGTAATGGCGAAACTATGGCGGGTAACTTTTGACTTTTGACACAGAGGGCAAGATCGACACCACATTTGAATATCTCTGGACATATTCTTCCAATAATATTTCAGTCTTATGTGGCGGAGTGTTGCTCAAGTACCTAGATGAGCTATACCGTGGATATGTTTAAACAACAAGAAGGTAATTTTTTTGTAATAACGGGTTTGTCAATTCCAGACGAAGTCATACTCAAGCGAGTAACACAACCAGAGTAATTTACAATAGCCACAGAAATTTAACGACGCCGGAGCGCTTTCGATTAAACAATCATTGTCAACGGGGACTGGAAAGCGACTGAACCAACTCCGGCTGTAAACTAGAAACATACGAGGAAATCAGGATTGAACCAGCGAGTCATCACGACGTGAATCATACTCGTAAACTAGTTCAATCAACCCCTCATCAGGTATGTACCTGTTGAGCACATTAAGGTCGTCGTTATTTAAATGACGGATTATTTCGATGTGTTCTAACGCTTATTATTAAATTGATTACAAAACATTGATTTTTTATCATTAAGAAAAAGGATATCTTTGAATTGTTGATTTCCGTAACTGTCGCGTCGGAGCGTTTGAATTTCTTCATCATCTTCCTGTGCGTCAGCAATGTTTTCGACAGTGATTTTTGCGTCAATGACCTCAATAAATTCGGGTTCTGGTCGACTTAGTGCGTATGCCACGATGTTTGAAACACCAGATATGTGAGCGCAATGTTAGTGGTGAATTGCCAAATATATTTGATTTGCCTAGCCTGTCACTCAAGTCGGCATCTATGTTTTACCGACTTTTCAAACAAAAAGTCAGGTAATACTCCCGACACAATTGTGACGGCGAAGCCCGGGAAAGAATTTTCTCGACATTTTAGAGGTCCTAGATCATCCTGAGACTAATAAAAAAATTTCAGGTATCCTTATATATTTATAATATATATATTTATGAGGTTTTTTTTGACCACGCAACTCCTTGAAAACTACCGGCTGTATTCTCGTAAAGTTTGATCAAGTTGTAGTGGATTATCTGAAGTTGGGCATGCGCATTTCGTTCTGAGATTGGATGAGTAGTTGAGTAATCCTCAATTTTCCTCGAATTTCTGAGTGTTATTTCTCAAAGAATATCAATCGTATTATCTTCATATCATTGCATTACGTCATAGTGGATTCAAGTTTATTTCTCTGTAATTTTTGTATCGATTGAACAAGTGGTTCTTGAGTAAATCTCAAAATATACCTAAGTAGTCCACGTCTAGCCGTAAGAGCTGAATCTCGCTTGTTTATTTTATTTGAGTCCTTTCGCCCGATGGTACCTGATGCATCGTACACCTATTGGCTGTAAAAACTTCTCATTACCCGTCAGACATGATTGAAAAAATTCGACGTTTATTGGGTACGTTAAACAAACGTTGCGCTTAACCGATGGATTAAATAATTAGCCGTGTATTTTATACGGTAACTAGCGGTTGGCGTCGCGCCTCCGGCGCGCCTGACCGCTAGCTGTGTGTTGAGTAGATATCTGTGTTTTATAGGTATCTGTATCTTGTAGGTATGTGTGTTTTGTAGGTATCTTAGAATTCAGATGAATTTTTAAAAAAGAAACAGTGGAAAGAGTTTTGCAAAATTTACAACTATTCAGGTCAAAAATAAGAAAATAGACACCAAAAACTGCGACTGTACTTATAAAAATATATCAAAGTTCCGAGTCGCACAAAAATAAAATCACCAAATTAAATTTTTTACACACTAATTCACTTGAGAGCTGACTTAACGCGTGAAGCCTGTATTCATCGCAGCAGAATACAGACAAATCCATTGACATTTTGCCAGTCCCTAAGAAAACACACGGACAACAGGTAAAAAAAAGGGTAATTTCCGCTAGCCCATACGCAGTGCGCACCGTGTCTAGACATTGGTTCTTGTATGAGATACCGGATGTAAAATCCTTTATGTAGGTGTTTTTAAAACTGTGAATAAAATAACTTGCTTAGTATG
The DNA here is from genome assembly GCA_035079385.1 of Aspidiotus rigidus. Classification (NCBI taxonomy): domain Eukaryota; kingdom Metazoa; phylum Arthropoda; class Insecta; order Hemiptera; family Diaspididae; genus Aspidiotus; species Aspidiotus rigidus. The sequence goes on from JAVHKY010000052.1 coordinate 7,509,046, forward strand.
GAAGTACAGCGAATACTGTAGTCACAAAATTTCCTCCTAAAAATCTGGAACCGGGCTCATTCGAAAGGAAATTACAGGGGCTACAATTTTTGTTCTCTTCAATTTTTCATAAAAATGAGTTATACTCGAGTTATCACAATAATTCAATTCTCGAAACTGCGCCACTCAACGCGCGTAGGTCTAACGTACATGGCAAGCTACACGACCACGTTTTTTTATATTGAAAAAAGTCATTGTTTTCGCCCTTTTTTGAAATTACTCAGCACCTCCCCGTCAAATTTTTATTTTTATGAGTCTATGTGCTGCTCTGGGATGAGGACAATATATCCTGAAAGTTTGAAAGCGATCGGCCCAGTAGTTCTCGAGTTATAAACGGACAGGACGACAGACGGACAAACTTTCTGCTTTATATATTAAGAAAGATTACTGATTTATGTAGGTGTGCATAGCACTCTTTTTTCTCTACGTTATCACAATGGCTCATAGCCTGAACACTGGAAAGTAATGAAATTTATGTAAAGACAAAGAAGTGGAAGTTTCATTGGCTATTTCAATTTTCCTCATCTATGTTTTGATTTTCGTAATTATTGACTTCATATATGAACCCTTTTTAGCCAAACCCAACCAAGCGACATGATAAAGATCTGGCGAAAAGGAGAATCTCCACTTATATAGTAAAGGAACATTTCTCTAGATTGTTGTCATGTCGCTTGGTTGGGTTTGGCTAAATAGGGTCCATATCTCACAGGCAGTGTTTCTGGAAATGGACAGTCAGGTTAATACTTTAAGATTCTTCTAAATCACTAAAGTTTTATATTTTCATTTCAATAGAGCCATGTTCCGTTCCCGTTCTTCTATTTAGAGTTTAATTCACGTATGGGGAGAGAAAGCTATCAATCGACTCCTTTTTGAGTTATCCTGTATTTGAAAATTATAAAAATACCTATTAAAAAGATTAGAAATGAATTGAACAATAGAAGAGTAAGTGGAATACCTTACATTATTATTATCACAATCAGCTCCTAACTAAGAAACAATGAAGTTTAGATATGGGGGCATGTGTAAATTATTTCATTGCAAATTATTGAAAAGTTGGTGACGCTTATGCTGCTGCGTGAGCTTTTTTTATTAAACATGGCTAGTAAGGGTTTATGATTGGTGAGCAAAGATAAATCTCAAAATGTTCGACAGCAGAATAAATCGCAAATAGTTCTCTGTCATATGTAGACCATTTACTCCAACTCTCAGTTAATTTTTTTGAAAAGAAACCCAGGGGCTGTCTTTTGCCATTCTTGTTATCTATCTGTTCAAAGAGCGCCCCCACTGCTGAATCAGAAGCGTCACAGGTGAGTAGCAATTTCGTCGCATTGTCGACCAGAAAATGTTAAAGAGTATAGTCGGCAAATGCCATTTTGGCTTCTTCAAAATCGTCTTCAAGTTTGTTTGACCACTTTATCAAAGTTCTATCATTTTTCTTAGAATGACCTTTCAGTATTTCATTAAAAGGTGCGAGATATTGTGCAGCGTTTTTTGTGAATCAACAACAGAATCCTTAAAACTCGTCGTAGGCATGTGATGGCTCTTGGTTTCTTCATATTTTTGATGAATTCCACACAATGAGGTAATGGCGTTATACCCTTTGCAGAAATATGATGGCCTAAAAAATCAAGTTTATACGCAAAAAACTCGCATTTTGAAAGATTATTATGCATGTCATATTTTTCTAAGATTTGAAAAATGATTTCTAAATGTTTTATAATGGTCAAATCCATTATCAGAGAAAATTAAGATATCATCTACGTAACAAAACGCAAAAGAAATATCGGAAAGGACTACATTCATGAACCGCTGATAAGTACTTGGAGCGTTTTGAAGGCCGAAAGGTAGCCTAGTGTTTTTGAATAGTCCGTCCGGCGTGGCGACTGCCGTTTTTTTAATATGTTCTGGGAAAACTGTTATATTATGATACGCTCGTCTTAAATCTATTTTAGAAAATTTGCGCTTACCATTTAAATATTGCGTACATGTTCGGTATGGGGTAGCGAGCTGGTATCGTATGACTGTTAAGTTTTCTGTAATCGCCGACGATGCGGAGTTGACCATTTTCTTGAACAGCTACCAACGGCGAGGCCCATTTCCCATCAGAATGCCTGCATGCGCCACTTTGAACCAACTTTCAAAATTCGTCCTTCCTTTCGCGTCGAAGTTTTTGGTTTAGGCGTCGCGGTTTCTCGTAGAAAGGTGGTTCAGTTGTATGAATGTAGTGATAAACGTCGTGCAGAGGCTTTTCGTGGTACCGAGGAGGGGTGGTCAGGTTAGCATATTTCGACAATAAATCAGTCACGATAGGATTGTGTGTTTTGGTTTTATTGACGAGATGAATTGATTGCGATTCGACGTTTCTGATATTTCAGTGTTTCATCTGGGAGAAGATGATGCTTTTCCAAAAAATTGGCACCTAAAATCGATGTGTTGATATCGGCTCTGATAAAATTCCATTGATAGATTTCCGTGAGTCCCAGATCCAACGGAAGTATTTCGATTGGTGAACCATTTGTTGCATAGAGTAGATATTTGTCACAGTTGTGAGGTTTTTTGCAAATTTTTTTTGGTAGTCCGGATACTTTGGCTCCGCAGTCGACCAAAAATTCCTGCCCAGAAATTTTGTCAGTCACAAATAGTCGCGGTGAGTGAAAATGAGACTGGCCTACCGCGTCGACGTGTCTCACTTCTCGTTTTCCAAGGTAGAAAAAAATTTACACCCAACTTGACAACGAGCTTTTGTTTGGAATGTTCCATGATATCAACATTTGTCGCCGATCAAATCTGTATGTTTATTAGGCGTGTCCGTATTGCGCTTTCCTTCTGATGAATACCCTTCGTCATAGTATCCACGGCTACGTGATCGTGAGCGGAAACCTCCTGTAGTTGGAGTCGGGCTTTGATAGCGAGAAGTCGATCGCTCGGTTTTCAATGCTGCGACCTCAGCTGTAAGAAGAGTAATTGCTTTTGTTAGATTGACTAGTAGATCATCATTACCGTTAGTAAATTGCCCTCGGCTTGTAGCGAGATTAGTGGCCACTGCATTAGTTGCACCAGTATTTGCGACTCCTGATTCTTGTATAAGGTCTGTTTTTTTGCCAGTTGTTCGAGGGTGAGGAGCTTTTCAGTATCGGCGAGAATAGCCCGCGTGAGAGGCGCCAACTTTCGTAAAAAAAATTGTTTGAGGAACTGCTCATTTTCAACTGCTCCACAGCCGCTGGCTAATCGTTTCATTTCCTGGAGTAACAGCGAAGGTTTTCCAAATGTCTCCAAGGTGATTTTCGAGAGTAGTTTGTCTAATTTTTATCCGCGGAGTCGGCATACAGGTTGAGCAGAACTTGCTTTGCTCTTGTGAAAGCCTCTTGTTCGGTGTTGTCCAAAATAATGCTTTGAATATCTTCGGTTATGGAGGAATCGATGTGTTGAGGAAGATGTGCAAATTTGTCCTTTTCATCGGCGACATTGTTCGCAGCAAAAATTATTTCGGCCCAGGCGAACCATAACTAGGGTGTCGTCACATCAAAATTTTGCAGTTTGAACCTTTTTTCAGCCATCGAGTCAGGTGCGAGAACTTCACTAGCCGGTTTCACAATTAAAGAAGTTGGGGTATTCGGAATTTCACCAGACGTCTCTACGTTCGCGGAATTTTCTCTATTAGGCCTAATAATTTTATCGTCAGACATGAGCGAAACTCTAATTACCTAAATTTGAATTAAAATTAGAAACACAATTCGGTATCGGTAACAAAAATTCAGAAATATCGAGATTGGTAAGGCCCAAAGTTGCTCGAGTGTTCATCAAATTTTCATGAAAAAGCTTGCACGCGCGTATACAAACGGTTTTTACCAGTCACGGTCGCCACTTTGTGGGCTTGTTATCTATGCTCAGGAAAGTACGAAAGGTCTACATGTAACTGGAATATCTATTGATATACTTAGGAATCTATATTATCTTAACTGTACCTCAGTACAGATGGTACTATCATTATTGTGTTGTATGATACGGAACTGTAAACATCTCTTGAAGCCTCTCTCTAATCTTCTGATTTACATCAGAAGTGGGATTCGAACCCACGCCCACGGATGTAAAGTGGACAATATTATCCACGTATTATTTTTGACATCGCTGCAAGATGTTTTGGAAGCCGGTTCTTTAGACCTAAAACCTAAGGCTCATCAAACTTTGGACGTTTCTGAGGTGAACGCATATCTCTCAAATGTTGATGAAGACAATAACGAGAAAAGAAGATAATTAGCCATCTACGTTCACTACCACTACTAATTCTGGACTGATAAATGCTGGAAATGGTGACAATCCTTCCATAGAAATTGGAAAATTACTGGCATACATTTCAGCGAAATCAAAGACACAAGATAAATTTGTAGTCAGAATGACCGAATGGTTTTGACGTCATTGTGAGTCAAGACGGTCGTGTGAATGACATATTATTTCATCGAAAATAGGTACCGGAACCTCTACCCTTGATTTGAATTGTCCAATAATGCCGCAAAGAATAATAATCTTCGAAGTTTTCAAATTATGAAGGATACCTTCTTAGAGTGAAACGTCGGGACGCCGTTGATGTCAGTATGGCCGTGTAACTGGAATATCTATTGATATGCTTAGCAATCTATATTATCTTAACTGTAGGTACCTCAGTACAGATGGTACTATCATTATTGTATTGTATGATACGGATCAGTAAACATCTCTTGAAGCCTCTCTCTAATCTTCTGATTTACATACATGCAATTCTAATGACGTTCGTTTATTCACTGTCCGTATACCAGTAATACATAGGCCTAGGCTAGTTTAATTCAAATGTTGAGCACAGTGTTGCCACAGATTCATTAATAAACTGCTGCAAGAACAGAAACGCTTTACGGAAGAGATGTCAGAACAAAAGAAAAAGGGGAATAATAAATTGAACGGAGGAGAGATGAGCTTTTAACGGAAGAAATTGTAACCTACACTAATCCCAATCAACAGGAAAAGAATGAGTTTTTAACGGAAGAAATTGTAACCTAAAATAATCCAAATGAACAGAAAAAAAATGAGTTTTCAGTGGAAGAAATTGTATGCGAGTTACTGTTAGCGCTGCAGTGGTGGTGAATATAGAGGGAAGAGAGAACACACCCTCAGGGAGAGGCTTCCCGTGAGTCAATTCCTGAATGGTGTGCAAGCGTTGGTGAAAAAGTGGTCTACAGATCGGGATCCTGAGTCCGTTAACTGTCTACACTTTGCATTTACTCAAACAATACCACTCAGTGTATACACGACTGCTTATTGATGGGCTGTCTCAACAAGAAAATGTTGATGCGTCAGTTGCCTAAAAACTGTTTAAAATTTTCACGTTTTCCTTCTCTGTGAAGCAACCACTTACAAACACTCCGCTTGCAAAGTTTCAGGCATCAGATAACTGGGCATCATTTCAGAAATACAAGGAATCCTCTCGGCCTACGGATGGATAATTATCATCATCTTCTACGACCTTATGTACGTGTGTTAAATATTTCTAAAGAAATTGGTTTCCAAACACTCTCTCGGGATGAAGGTACGCCTCGGGCTGTACCAGTTCCTCGAGAGGCAAAAGCAATTCCTCTAGGTCAGAAGAGGAAGCGAGGGCGTCCTAAACAGGCGAGGCGCGGACTACTGTTATAGGACAGAAGACTTAATGTACTCACAAAACGTACAAATTTTTAAAATATTAAAACGTGCAAATTTGTTATAAATTGTGTAATCATTTTTCCTCTTGTTAGTAATATACATTAACCGTTCATTTTTTTTTTCATTCTGGGTCTAATTTTATCCTTTCGTTACACCTACTTTTCCAGGTTTAATAACTTTTTCTTCTGTGACTGTTTGAAAAAATTCTGTCATTTTCCCCTTTTCTTCCGTGCAATTAAATCACATACGAAGAAACTACGCTCAGTTATTAAACTATTATGTACGATCGTCCAGTAATTTTTGGAAGTACTCATGACTTATTTCAAATATCTGTTCTCAATCAACTATATCCTCTCAAAGTTTTTGCTAATGGTACGCTGGGAAAAGATGAAAGGTCTACATACACATGTGCTTACCAATGAATCGTAGGTAGATTCACCCTCGAAATTCAACTGTGACTTGTACATGATTTCTCTTTTTTCCAGTTCTCCAGGCCGAAACCAAATTATATGAGACGTCGAAACAGGAGTACCTACGTAAAGTCTCTGTAGTTGATGGTTGTAATGTAAATGACCTAATTCAATTTTAAAATGTTGATTTTGTCAATGTTCTTTTAGATTTGATCTACCCTCAGGTTGAGGATCACGAAATTATGCTAGATGTAAATGTCGCACAATATTTTTCCGCGCTCACTTCAGATCCGTCGATTCTAGTCACTGTCACTTGAGACTTGATTTATTGTTTTGTTGCCGGTAGCTTTCTCGCCTCTGTGTTTGTTATTTCATTGTCACGTGATAAGTTCCTTTTGTGAATTTATCTATCATCTTGCTCATCGATATAATATTGTGATTTTTCTAATTTCATTTTGAAATTTTTTGTCGTAAAATATATCATTGTAGTTCATGTCGAGTCCTCTGAGCTTCTCATTTTGATTCGTTGTTCAAAGACTTGATTCTCGCGGTACATTTACCCAAATCAGGTACCTATGTATTAAGTGGGGACATAAGAATTTATTAGGTGAATATTGTATGACTCATAGACACAACCAGGATTAGTTTTGCCAGTACCTACTTAGACGTTGCGAGTAAAAATATTGGGTAGATTTGAGATTTCTGAATAATGGAAAAGTCTCTTACAGCGGTGAAATTTCGACAGGAAGAATACGAAAATTAGTAAGCATTCTATAAAATCTATGAATGTGCTACATAGGCCTATTTCGAGTGTCCAGAATTTTGAAGAAGTTTTGTATAAAAAATTGTGGAAAAATCGAATTACTTCTATATCTTAGGAGTATTTGAAAATGATGAAAAAAGTAGATTGCGTGAGAGAAAAGAAAAATGCACCAGAAAGTCTCTTGTAGGAGTGAAATTTGTGCAGTGACTTGAAAGTTTTTGCAGAAGTGAATTATGTGTTGTGTGACGTTCCATTAAGATAATTTCTTAGGTAAGAGGAACAAATCTCGAGAGGTGAAAAAATGAAAAAACTGGACACTAATTTAGAGAAACCAGAAAGTGTATTAGATAAAAAAAAAATCTCATACAGGAGTGAAATTTGTGTTGTAATTTGAAAGCTTACACAGAAGTTGTGTCTATGTAGGTTAAAAATAGAAAAAAAATTATAGAAAAATGAAACAAAATTTCTGAAATTTTTGAACGAGTGGAGATGAAAAAAGCGAGAAATAATTCATTATTTGCTTAAAAACATTAAAATATTCAGGGTAGAAAATTGGAATGTTTCTAGGTTTTTTTCCAGAGGTGAAAAAATGAGGAAATCGTTCATTAATTTAGAGAAACCAGTAAAGTGCGCCATAACATACATGTCTTATCTACTATCAGGTTTCATCAATTCTTTGCTGTGAAAGGGTCTGAGGGGAGATGTGATTGGTTCCAAGCCGCTGTAGGTGGAGCTGATCATGAGGCACTCAAGTTGTTCTGCACCACAGTACATAATAGAGGTATGGACTCAGCACCAAAATCTTGTCCCCAGGTTCTAGCAACGCATCAAAATTCTGCTACGTTTGTTGCAAACTAGGTCCAAATTCCTCGCTCTCCACCAGCGCTATTACAATATCGTAAATACTCTAATATAAATGTATGAGCAAACTTTTGAAAATTTGAAAACAAAATAAAGAACTCACATAGAAGAATGGTTCTTCAAGAAATGCATAACTTGTAATAAATTGTTTATTCGAGTCAAGTTTCAGCTTTCTTCAATGATCCATTCTTTTTCTATGATTTTTTGGAAATTGCTAACAATTTGCCAAAAAACTTTGTGTTAAACTCGAAATGTCTAAGACAATGCATACAGAGTGATCTGGTGACTTGACAACATATTGAGAGACAAAAGTTTGTATAGAAAATATATGTTTGTGTCCATACCTATATTGTGTATCGTGATGTGCCCCTTGTTAGAGAGTTTATAGGATCATCAGAAGACCGATCTTTTCTTTATGAAGATATGAGTCAATGAGAGAGTCTGAAGATGGAGGCTATGGTGGACTTATGACGGTCGAAGCGTCAAACTTGTGAAATCGGTTCTATCTGTCAAGGCCTGATTCTAACTTGTGGATTGAATTCTTAGAAAATAATGATACAAAACACTGCTGTTCACTATCACTCATCATCTTCAAAATAATCCAAGCAAGAGAGCAATATGGGATCTAGACAGGGTTGAAAAAGAAAAAAATTCTGGGAAAAAAGGAAAAAGAAATATTTTTTCAGTTTAAACCAGATTTTCTGCTAAAAACATGATTTGAATGATGGTTTTAAATCCCTCGTTCAGAATGTGTTCTAAATCTTGTAAACATTATTTAAAAATAGTTTTAAAGCATTTAATTATGAAAGAAAGACACAATACTTACATGTGGGGGTAAAAGGGCTCAAATTCAGCTCCCGACAAGGCGGTCGAATTTTTTGCTTGAGTTTTTCATTCATCGAGAACCCCTCTCTTCCATTTAATTATGGTTTGAGACACATTTTTGGAGTTCTAACTGTAATTTTAAATTTTTAAATGTTTCAGACAACGTTCTATTATTTTTTTTTTCTTATTTTTTCAACCCTGGAAGAATTGTCTAAGATATTAGACAGTGACCTAGGGATCGTCAACCCTGCGGAACCAAAAACAGAGCGATAAATTATTACGTCGGTTTCCCAGAAATGTTTTTAAAAGATCACAGACTGTGTACTAACTCAAAGCAAGATTTCAAGTTACGGCCAGACATACTGACGGAGGGATAATTGAGAGATAAAACACAATGAATAATTTTTGTATAGACCGCATCTCTCCTACACCATTTAGGTAGTCTAATCGCTGCACGACAGAGAGCACGAATTTTCTAATTACTTATCGGTACCCTGTTAAATTTCAAAAGTACGAGTCAATAACACCAATATAGACATTATCAATTTGTCGACATATTTCCTCTATCTGTTATACATCGACTACTGCCTTCAAGCAATAAACGTTAAAATTCTGCACACGAGGGTAGTGGGGGTATCTTACAATACGTATTAAAAAGAAACGTTAAAAGATCAGATGATTTATAATAATTTACGGCTCATGTCAACCACTAAACAATTAAGTAAAACGCATTCATTTTCTGGGAGATTGACTCGACTAAGAATCATGAGTTTATTTCCATTTTATTCGAATCCTTTTCAGTTTTCTCGGACGTGTTATTAGGCTTGTTTACCATAAATACGTTCGCTTGATGTACAGCTCGATGACTCACTTGCAACGATTTCAAACCTACTATTTCAGAATTCTCCTTCCAGAATTCGTCTCCCGTCAGGTCCGAATGCAAAGCGACAATAAATTGTTTCAATTTACTATCCAAAGGACTTGGTATCAATTTTCGTATGAGAGTTGTGCCGCGGCGATATTGTTCTGGTTCATTGTAGTAGTTGAGATTGAATTCACGGAATAAAATTTCACTTTTATGACCCGTATTGCGCAATATCTCTCTGGCCTGAGAAATGATTAACATTGATACTTGAAAAATTCTTTGATGCCTCTAAACGAACACTTTTTGTACAGTTACCTCTGGTTCTGATCGATTTCCCTTTGTAATCAACGCCCAAAATATGGTATTATATAAATTCTTAGATTGCAATTCTGATTGTCGCCAAGTAAGATAATCTTTGAAATTTGTTTCTGACGGAAAGACAATGATGACAGAATCAAACCCGGGAGCATACTTCAATTTAGTCGTACCTAACAGATCGTTCCAGTGAAAAACGAAGGCTGACGTAAACAAGCTGTTGACTGTAGTCATAATTTTAGCGCTTTGTCGATTGTAACAACTGGTATCTTTTCGAAATACAAAGTTATATTCTTCACTGTGGCCATAGGCTAAGCATATGTCTCGCAATTCTTCCATTACATTAACCGCAGCACGAACCATTAAGTCGAGCACTTTTTTATCATTAGGTTTCTCAAATCCATGCTGTTCGGCAAATTTAGGAAACGATTTGCACTCCACGCGTACAATAATCCATGAATTTGGCAGGCAACGATCATCGCGCTCAAAACTCTTCACATAATCCAACTTGGGGCCATGTCCAGCCATGCCTAGAACGGCAAAATTTTGATGATCAACAGGCTTGTAAGCAAGCCATATTAGACCAAAGATTACCAACCTTTTTACGGTACGCCAAGAGAAGTAAGGTTAAGGGACGCCAGGATATAGTCCGTAATATTGTTTATTGGACCAAATTGGTAGAATTGTAAAGTACGGAGTACGGAGGCGTACAAAACAATATAGTGCGTTCCTAATAAGAGTGTGTAAAATTGATAACGGCAAACGGTGGAGCAAGGCAAAAATAAAATCAACTAGCAATGACGGCGCGCCAGGCGCGCCTCAGTAGTAGGTCAGTGAATGGTACTGGTAGTGATGTCGCACAGAACAAAATCCAAAACGAAAACACGACATTTTTTCAAGTGAAATACCGAAACAAACTGAATGGTGAAACTACCATAAAATAGGAGTATTACCAATAGTACAGAACGGACACCGAAGGTAACCATACGGGTAAACATTCAGTGTGGCCAAGGGTTACCGCGCCAAAATAAATAACCGATCGCAATTTTCCCAGTCTGGCCAAGGTTTACCGCGTGAAATCATTTTTTTTTATTCGTCAATTAAAATTTTCTCGTCGAAGCTAGGTATAAGAAAAGAGTGAGACCTGAAAGGAGATCATAATAATAATACTGTATTGAAGCAGCTCTTTACTGACGAATTGAAGAATACTGGAATAATATTAATGCGGACTGTATTCGAAATTCGAATAGTTGTATTGTATGAAAGAAGAAGTATCTCAAGTTTTTGTATCGAATTGTTTGAAATTTGTTTTGTCCATGAGTTCATTTAAATTTGCGTTCGATGGTTTCGTGTTCCAGTACACAAGTAGTGAATTACAAGTAATTTATTGAAAGAAAATGAATCAATGGAAGTCCAGCTCTCGATCACATTCGATCATTGGTAAAGCTCTTCATCTTCGTGACACCTATTTTTGTTTGTTTGTCTCGAGTAACTTTATTACTATTCCTGCGTTTATAGATATAGTTCAATTGCTACTCCTAAATCAATGAGAAAGCTGAAAGTATAGTACCTGAAGAAGAAACTACAGTATGGAGGAGACAGAGTCTTTCCGTTTGAAACAGTAGAATGACTACAATGAAGGTGTTCGATACATCAATGTCAATCTCAATGTTGGAAGTAAGTATCCGATGACTTTGAATGATTTTACTAAAGTTAAAGTCTTGTGTCAATCTTGTACGTTTTACTTTCATGAATGGTTATTACGTATTCTTATAAGAAAGATATCATTTTCGGCAGTAAGGTCGCAATCGTTACTGTGGGAATCTTGTTACTTGGCAGTAGTATGTGGAGTATTTATGGGCGATAATCTTGTTAGTATGGCGCCTGATTCCACAAGAATCAAGAACGACGTATTTCGCCTACAGTATTATAGCTTGCAGATGTTACAATTTACCAGAAATGAGGACACATGAGAATCAATTCGATTATACTCATTGCAGGAGTTATATCGTCCGAGATATGAGAACTGTTCATGGACAAGAGTACTCGTAGTATGATCGTTATTCGTTACAATGTCTACAATCTGTTCATAACCCATAATTATTACGTCATCTCACTCCTTTAATGATGAATGACAGATACAAGATAGGAAAGCTTGGAAAGTCAGAAAGATGATTAGCGATGACAAATAACTTTGGACAGTAGTCAAAAGAATTTCCAACTTGAATAGTCTGTCGAAAACTCCCGCACTGTACTTGAACAAAATTGCTTTCATAATATTCCTTCTCTATCATATTGTGTAGTCAAGTTTATATCTACGTTTTAAAATTTTGTTATTTCTAGGTTGACCTGCCATGGACGTAATGTAAATTGAACCGATCCATCGTCACTTATTATTTCGGACTTTGTTCTGGGTCTTCCAGATGGAATGTACAACGCGAGAAATTTATTGTGGCTTAATTGTAAGAATAAAGAGTCGGCGTATATTTGCTAAATTCAACTTGTTCTCATTTGTGAAGAATAAATAATTTATTGTCTGTAATGTGCAATTTGTATCATTTTTGCTTCAAATTTTCCCTTCATTAATGTTTTTCGCAAAATAAATCGTGTGAGTATCTATAGTACATGCCTGAGAGCAATCATAGAGTGTAATAGTGGAAACATAATCTCGGTCTGCCTGCTACAATATGGAAATGCTGAACGATTTTTGAAAAAAAAAAAAAAAAACGTGAATGCTTTCTACGAATTCTACATTATTGAAATTCTGTGTTAGTGATGATGTTCGTCAAAATTCAAAGACAATAATTGATTTCACGCGGTAAACCTTGGCCAGACTGGGAAAATTGCGATCGGTTTTTTATTTTGGCGCGGTAACCCTTGGCCACACTGAATGTTTACCCGTATGGTTACCTTCGGTGTCCGTTCTGTACTATTGGTAATACTCAAAAAATAGATTCGAATATAGAAATTAATGATTAAAAACAAATAACAAAAAAACAAAGTAAAAGATACCCTAGCCGAATACTTGCATGGAATGAGCGAACGCGCGCTAGCATCGCGGCTTCCTCTCTTACCGCACCTTGTTATCAATGTTAGGATACAATTCTCGTTCCGTATATTTTAAAATAGGAAATTTTTCAATTAGCTCTCACTCAATTATAATTCAATTTATTGGAAAAGTGTTCCCTAGATATTAATACGATGGTTCAAAATTAGGTATTTTCGTTTTCATTTGCTTCGTAAATGAAGTTCTGGTAAAATGGTAACAAACTGAAAACGTTTCTTCCGTTAACACCTGTGTATTTTATCCTAACGTTGATAAAGTACCTCCATTGCGTGTGTTTGTAGTGGTGTATGTTTTGTGTATTACAAGAAATGCCCGCTAGATATCAGCCACTCCGCTGTCGAGTCCGAATTCTCAGATATTTCACGCCATTTCCCATTGCACGTACATGTAATGAATAAATCAGGTTTTCCAAATCTCGATACCAAAGTCATGGCATCTTGATAATTTTGAGCCATGTTTCTGGGACTGCCTTCAAAGGTAGAAGGCAATATTATTGTTTTCCCAATTTGGTAGTTTTCTCCTTGAGATCTACCTTTAATATCCTATATAATAAAGCACAGTTTGTTTACATTTCGTACGTTCTGTCATCATTCGTTCTGTCATCATTCGTACGTTCTGTCATCATGCGCGGAATCCGTCGGTGCCGCCGGGGTGCGATCAATCGGTCCTACATGGCGATATCAAGGGTGCTATCAGTCGGTCATCGCCCTAGTTGATACTTTTTTCTTATTGGTCTAGAAAGTTTTATTATCATCATCATTCTGTCATTATTATCACTCGGCTGTTTTAGTTCGAAACTAGCAGGACGGCGCGCCTATGGCGCGCCTTTCATGAATCATGTTGTCATATTTTTTAGTCTGTTCGTAGATTCCTTGGGCATCCCGATTCCTTTTCATGCTTGGCAGTTACAACTTGTCGTTTGTTTTTTTTTGTAATGTGAAAAATGATTTTGCATAGGGATTTATGTTTCGAATCAAATGATCCAAATCTTTCATAACGTATTCAGAACAATCACGATTTCGTTGCTTACGACATTCATTTGCGAGACTCGAATCTATCAAATATAATTGAGAGTATCTAATTTTGGTCGGGTCATTTTCCCTCAAATTACTGCTCAAGTGTTGAATTATACCTTGCACTCTAAAACAATAATGTCCATAACCAGATACATTGCGAACATTTCCCGTCGAAACTGATGCACCGAATGATGCGAATGCTAATGCAGAATTAAAGTTTCGAATATGCTGTCTAAAGTTCTTACTTTCCGGATGGTTATTAGAAACTAAATGTTTTATCAAATCAGGGACGTCAAAATTAAATTTAAAAAAATATTTCCCACGCATGCAACATTTTGTGAATCGTCTATCTCTATTATTAATTGCTTCCGCTTTAAAGTACGATGCTTCACAAAACTTGCATGTCAAATCCATAGCACCCAAATAATGACTTACAATAATATTTTCATCGTATGGTTTTATGCCACAGTTTTCAAATAGATTATGATTATGCGACGATAATGAATTCTTTGAGGATGCGTATGAGTGATCGAACTGTATATGAGACGATATATTCGTCTGACATGCATTGTCAACGTCCATTAATTGCTCCGTATTATTTGCTTCTGAAACGTTGACATTTGATGTACCAAAGGATAGAGGCGTTGCATAATTTACATTCATTGCGTACATATGATCGAATAAGGCGCATCCTTCATTAGAAAAATTTGTTTCATTCTCGCATATTTCTCTTGAATTATTAGTAATGGTATTTTCACTTAGGGGCATAAAATGATTACCATTCACGTAGAAGAGTTTCAAAATTTTTTTCCGAGTAATATTTTCCTCTTTGAACACGCATTTTATATTTCTTGACGATATTTCCTGATACACCCACACGTCGACCTCATATATCATAGAAATTATACAAATCTGAGTATGGTCGGCATACTCGGTTGGATCAGACTGTTTGATAATCACCTCGTTCAATTCTTCCTGCGTCAGATTCAGCACTTATGATAATAATTCTCGATTATTTTCCATGTAGTCGCAACATTGAATTCGTATATGTTGTGAATATAACATATTACCAAATAACAACAAGGATACCGAATGAAATAAGCAACTACCATCTCCTGGGACATTAACAGCTTTATACCATTTATTCTCCGCCGAACAATACAATGCCTCGCTATACACCATCCTTACTTACAACTCCAAGTATACTCAAAGTATAGAATGAACAAAGTTCTCCCCTTAACGATTACGTTAAGGGGGTTCTCTGGATACAACTGTTATAATTCTCCAGATATATAACAAATAACAATATATTCTTCCCTTCACAAATAAGGTGAAAGGGTTCTCTGGATACAGGTATAATAATTCTCCAGACAGATACCAATCTATACCTCCCTTCACAAATTAGTTAAAGGGGTTCTCTGGATAGAAGTATTCCAACTATACTCAAAGTATAGAATGAACAAATTTCTCCCCTTAACAATTACGTTAAGGGGGTTCTCGGGATACAACTGTTATAATTCTCCAGATATATAACAAATAACAATATATTCTTCCCTTCACAAATAAGGTGAAGGGGTTCTCTGGATACAAGTATTATAATTCTCCAGACAGATACCAATCTATACGTCCCTTCACAAATTAGTTAAAGGGATTCTCTGGATACAAGTATCGTAAAGCTCCAGATAAATATGAATAATACTGTTTTCTTCACAAACATTAAGCAAATACAAAAATACCTTTAATATCCTATATAATAAAGCACAGTTTGTTTACATTTCGTACGTTCTGTCATTGACTATACATTAACCAGACGTACAGTCCTATTGTTATAAACGGTGTCGATTTCTTGGATTACGTTGGAAACGAATAACAGATCGCGCCAGATGTTAAGACGTGGGTGTAACAGAGAGGGACCGATGTTCAGCGATGCTTTTTCTCTTTTACTCTACCGGTTAACACGCAGCGCACTCACGTTTTCGTTTCCAGCAAAACGACACCGTTCATAACAATAGGACTGTACGTCTGGGTTACGAAGTAATATATAGTCAATGGTTCTGTCATCAAACGTACGTTCTGTCATCATGCGCGGAATCCGTCGGTGCCGCCGGGGTGCGATCACTCGGTCCTACATGGCGATATCAAGGGTGCTATCAGTCGGTCATCGCCGTAGTTGATACTTTTTTCTTATTGATCTAGAAAAGTTTTATTATCATCATCATTCTGTCATTATTATCACTCGGCTGTTTTAGTTCGAAATGGGAAGTCGAAGTCGGACTCGGAAGAGAAAACCCATACGATGAGATTTATTTCAGAAATAATAACGAAACGAAATTCCAAATTGTCCGATAATATCGGACGACGTAGATATTTTAGTGGGTATTATTTATTCATGATCGCATCTAGCTTCGACTTTTCGTGAATCATGAAATTCGGAACAAAGTAGAACTAGCGAAAAGTTCAACTCAAGATTTCCTGAGAATATCCATATTATATACGAAATAAATGCCCTGGTTTCCTGTTTTGTTTTGTGAGGAAAGTCGATCCGAGAAATAGAAAGTAGTTCGGTGTGTTTTTGATCGATTGAATAGATAGAATCGTGGTTCGAACTATGAATACAGAACGTGATCTATTATATCATCATCCTCTGTTTCCTTCGTATTATCACTCTGCTGTTTCAGTGCGATACTGTTCGAAATCGAAAGAGAACTGAATTAAGAAACGATGAGATTTATTTCAGAAGTAGGTAATAACGAAACGCAACTGAAAATTGTTCCATAATATCGGAAGACGCAGATATTTTATTGGGTATTATTGATTCGCTTGCGATGGCCTCTAGCTTCGGTTTTTCGTGAATTATGAAATTTGGAACGAAGTGGAATTAGGCCTAGGTAGCCAAAAGTTGAACTCGAGATTTCATGAGAATACCAATACAAAATATTTCTCTGGTTTTCTGTTCTGGTTGATGATCAACGTCAATTTACTTTTTGAAAAAAAAGAGACCGATCAGATTTATTTCACAAACACAAAACAAAATTTAAAATTGTTTGATAATGTTGGAAGATGTGAACCAAAATTTTAATGGAGGATAACTTAGTATAGGTACTTATTGATTCATGGTCGCATCTTCCTTCAGCTTTTTGTGAAAAATAAAATCTGATTATTCTAGATCGCATGAAATTATAGCCCCTCTAATTCAAGTATTCTATCAATCGAATCAATCAAATGGTTCGATACTGGTAACTTATATAATAAATACTTCATCTAAAAAAAAAAAAAGTATATGTTATAGGTATCTGATTCCTGCTCAGTACCTATTTTAATTTAATTAATATACTGTTCAAAATCAAAAGAGAACCGTACTGCGAAACGATGAGATTTATTTCAGAAGTACCTACCTATAATAATAAACAAAATGTAATTGAAAATTGTCCGATAATATCGGAAGACGGAAGACGTAGATATTTTATCATATTATTGGGTATTATTGATTCTTGATTGTAAATAAGTTATCTAGCTTCGGCTTTTTGTGAATTTATGAAATTTGGAACAATAAAAGTAGAATCAGGTAGGTATAGCGAAACGTTGAACTCAAGATTTCCTGGGAATACCATAAAACAAAATAAACACCCTGGTTTTCTTTTGTGAGTGATAAGTCAATCGGATGAAAAAACTGACGAGCACAAGTGGATCATTATACTTATTAACCGGAGAAAGAGTTTAAAAATAGTGAGTTGTCCGATGTGTTTTTGATCGATTGCATAAATAGAACAGAGGTTCAAATTATAAATACGGAACGTGATCTTTGATCGCGTGAAATGATACTTATCTGCTCTGATTTATTTATTAATCAAATGATTTATTTATTAATCGAATTGTACAATACTGCCGTAGATGAAAAATAAAATATAGCATCAATTCTCGACGTCACTGAATTCGAGATTTCAAAGAAACACCCATTGCAAATATACCTACGCTAGATAGAATTGTGGTTTAAATTATGAATACCGAACCGATTGAAATGATATTTGCGCTAATTTATTTATTGATCAAATTATTTACGGATAATATCGGTGGATACTTAATGAAGAAAATTTCATTGAGCCGTAGGTAATGAGATTTGATGGGGTTTTAGAGAATTTCCTGACAAGAATATTGTTATTGGATAGAAAGTGAAGAAACCCAAGTCTTGCTGCTGACAGATAATAGGAGTAGGCACAGAGTAAACAGAGGTCGTCTGAAGCGCTCGAGACACGGGCATCATCCAAATTCGTAGTTTAGGGTTCGCCTAACGGAGTTAACCGAGCGGTAAATCTGCAACACTCAACAATTTGCATTGTGTACAACTGTATGCAGAGCTTGACGCGCACTCAACGCGTTAGGCGAACCTAAACTACGAATTTGGATGATGCCCGTATTCGACAATGTTATGAGCATAGCGAAGACGACCTCTGTTTACTCTGTGGGAGTAGGACAGAACTACGTATTCGGAACGTCGCGTCCGTCGAGGGCGCTACCGTCGCAATGGAATTGCATGTAAAAGTTCCGAGGATCAATGGTTCCAGTTGTACTAAAACTCTACAAAATAGAGGTAAAGTTTTTAGCAGGAATTGTTCTCATTATGACTCATCATGATACAATAACTTGTTTTATCAATAGATGAAAGTTGGGAAAATAAGTCGTTCATTCAAAATTTTTGGATTAATTCACTCTCAACTTTGCACAGAGCGAGCGAAATTTCATTTTCTTCCATTTACAATACGACAAAAATTATACGGATCCTCGGAATTTTGGTGATGCCACCAGAGAGCGACTCTTGTTTTGACGTTCGCAATGTTCTTTGTCTGAGTTTTGAACTGAGTATGTAGGTACTAGCGCGAGCCCGTCACTACGAGCGCGTAGCGCGAGTCGGCGAAGCGCGAGGCTGCCAGGCGCCTCAGGCCTAGCCGCCAGGCGCGCCGCAAGCGGCTAGTAATCTATAAACCACAATATTGCTCAACCCTCAGATCTTTTTGATGAGTTCGCATATATTGTAAACGTAGAGATTCAATTTGACAGTAGGCGTCAACGATAAATTGTTGACTCAATTTCCTAGCATGAATGAATGTTGCGAACGTCGGACGAACACTCAACAGAAAAGCATACTATAATGACTCAACGATACCGTCTCACCATTACGTGCTTTAAATCCTGGATGCCAGCCTCCACCCCCATATGGATATAAAATGGGATAAACCATAGGATTGGTGTGCTGAGAACATGCTGATAACTGTATCAATTTTCCACTCTTGCTATGAATCTCTATATCCCTTAAATGAGGAGGACGTCCATCACTGGATGAGAATACAGCAGCTATTTCATTACAAGTTGGTAAACTGTAACGCTTCCTGTCAATATACTATTACCGGCTGGTTTTTTTAATAGCCACACACTGTAATCGATAGAAATGGCAGCATTATTATAATAACATTGTCTCATTTCACATTCTTCAACTTCACGGAGATTCAGAAGTGTTGTAGCATAAATATTTTCTTCTCTTAATAATGTATCTAATTCAGTAAATAATTCCGGCAAACATCGAGAATATCTTGTTTTCCTACATTCATTAGCTAGGTAATTCTGAATCAATAAAATACAATTGCGAATATTTCCGTCGAGTATGTTCCTCTTCCCGCAAATTACTGCTCAAATGATGAATAACCCCTTGAACTTTAAAGCAATAAGCACCACCAGGAACATTACCAGCTGCTACACTCGCACCAAATGATGCAAATGCCAAACTTGAATTATACAGCTGTCGGATATTTTCAACGAAATTATTGCTACAACGATGGTCATTACATAATAACTCTTTTATCAACTTAGGTACATTGAAATTGAAATCGAATACATATTTTCCCCCCATACAACATTTGGTAAATATTTTTTGGTGACCAGTTCTTTCACTGTTGAAATACAAAGCATAACAATAAGTACATTCATTATTCATGGGACCTACATAATGAGGTACAGTATTTCCTCCATCACCCTGTTCCAATGTTAGAGAATCGTTTGTGACGTTACACAGATCTGTATGGACCAAATTTGAAGACAGTTCTGCAGTTGATCCAAAACGATCACTCATAACATTAGGATGATCTAAAGTTAGCCCGGTAAACAATTTGAAGCCCTCTGAAGCCCCTGGGAAAAACTACCCTCTGAAGCCCTCATTTGAAGCCCTGTTGATTCCTTGTTCCCCTCTTACTTCCCTATTAAGCCCTCATGAAGCCTTCAAATATAAAGGGCTTCAGGGACACAAAAAGGAAACAGGGCTTAATTTGGGAAAAACGACCCTTTTAATTCCCATTTGAAGCCCTGTTTCCTTTTTGTGTCCCTGAAGCCCTTTATATTTGAGGGCTTCAAGTGGGAACAATGTTTACCGGGAGGTACTAATAACGAACTAACGATCTCATCGATATCCATATGATCATTCGGTGGTTCTGATAAAGGTACCGAAGACTTCTTTGAAACATTGGGAAAATATACATTTAACGGTACCAAATGTTGTAACAACTCTGAATAAGACCCAAGCTGATCACTGGTAACGTAAGAGTGATCTAAATGCACTAATGATGAACGACTAATATCGATATTATTCATCTGATCCGTTGGTGACTCTAAAGAACTATTACAATTCAATTCATGTTCATCATTTTCAAATAACGGCATTTATAATGATTACCATTTATATACCGGTAGAGCAATTTCACTATCTCTTCATTACCTTCATTTTCACGAAAAACTTGTTTTATAATTCCACATGAAGTTTCTTGGTAAACCCACACCTCTATATTATGATTTATCGACAAAACACATACCGGTAGGTATTTCAGTATGATCAGCATATTCCTGCGGATCAGATAATCGCCTGATTCTATAATTTAATTCCTCTATATTCAGACCAAAATAGTGTATATAGGCTGCCCGCGAATGTTAAATATAAAAACAACTGATATATGGAGTGGGAAACTAAGAACGAAGATACGGAAGAGAATTGGGAAGAGTTGAGCCAAAAGTAGGGGCTTAAATTTTTAATTGGGAAAAAAAGATCGGATATGTACAAGTTGGAATTGAGTAATGCCGGTAGTTGAAAGAGTTGGAAACTGTTTGTGAGTAATTACATAGGGTGGAGGTTATTACTAGTAGGATATAAAGTAGCGTTCTAGGAATTTGCCCCTTCTGCGCATGCCCAAGTCCGGCTTTTGACGGTGATTGATATCTCTGTCTCTGTCTATATGACGGCGATCTCTTTCTAAGAAGGGTTGACCGGCTATTTGACGACGCGTCGATCTCTTTCTTTTTAAGAAGGGTTGTCCGATGTTGACGTCTTTGTAGGTATAAGGAAAAATTGATGATATACGAATATCGAGGGTGAATATCACGAATGTTGTTTTTTTGTTAGGGCTTCCTGTTTAATTAAGAATATTGTTTTTCGTTGGGGGTGCTTGATTGAAGAGTCGCTCGTTCAACGACGATCTCTCTCTTTCTAAGTTAGGCCTCATATGGCCATCTCTTTCTAGGTATAAGGGAAAAATTGATATTTACTCTTCCAGGGTGAATATTACGTCGAGTCGTTTTTACGTTTTTCGTCGGCGGTGCTCGATTGACGTTACCAACGAACGAAAATGAATGAGTCGCCCGTTCGACGACGATCTCTTTCTATTTGACGACGTTTTCTTTCTAAAGGGGGATGGTGAAGGAGGAAGGGTTAAGAAGTTTATCGCGTTAGGTATAAGGAAAATCGATATTTACTCGACGGTGAATGTTTTAATTTTTGGAAAAATAATGAGTTGCTCGTCGGTTTTGGGGGGTTAATGCATTATGTATGATCGTGGTCATCGTCATTTCAACGTGTAGGCGGTGATACGACGACGAACGAATTCACCCTACGTATTCGATCATGTAAGAGTAAAGGGTGTACAAGGATCGCTATGAATGAAGGGTGACCATGAATGAGTGTATCATATTCGCTCGTAAAAGTAGAGAATAGGTATGTACTATATGTAGGGCTTTGCGTAGTATGAATGAGTGTAACTATACGATCGAATGACGGGATGAATTTGTTGAAGTCCCTCTTTAATATATTTTCGTTTATTATCTGAATAAGTCTAATTAGAATTTTTTAGGGAGTTCTCATAGCATGTACGCGATGATCTAATTTAAGGTAAGGTAAGCTACCGCCACGCGATCAAACGCATACCTTTAATTTCGATTGTAAAAATCGATACGCACGCCTTGTTCCGTCCTCGTTGTTTTGGTCCAGCTGCGATTTGTCGGTTTACCTATTACTTTTTCGCGTATATATGAAAATGGGGTAAACGCTTGTAAAAAAATATTCACAACTCCTTAAGAATGCGACGATTTTAATTTATTGATGTATCAGGCTAATTCTCCCTATAACAGATACCTACCCCTCGTAAAAATCAACGGGTAAACGCCATTCCTAGGAGTATCATTTCAAATACAACTCGAATAAATGGGTATAGTTTTACGACTTAAGCCTAATTTTTTGTATTATTTTGAAAAACATCTGGTCAGTTTCAGTTTTTCCAAAGGTGTGAGAATTCTGACCGTACCCTTATTGTTTCGCTGGCCCGCTTTGCCCTGTGATCCGTTAGAAGGATGATTCAATTACATTATTTTTCATCGGATCAGATCTCCCTATGATTAAATTCAACAAACCAATCAGATGATAGGTGGGAATATCCGCGATCAACATCAACTTATATGTTTTTTTCAAAGTATCATTCTCATTTTAACGTTGACTCGGCAAAATGTACGTTAGAAGCTTGGAAGATTTATATCGCGAGAAAATATTCAATGTAAGATATCATCATCCGAGGCACATTGCATGCTTCACATATGTACCTTTTATGCGTGTTATTCTCAAGTTTTATAAAATATCTGGTAGTATCGTCGACTTTTTTCAGTAAGAAAGAAAAAAAAAAAAAAAAAGCCATATTCACTTATCAACTTGAATTCCCAGTTAGGGAGTGGATCACTCGCTTCTCTATTCCCACTTTCCAGTCTTTCCTCCGGAATATCTGCATGAACGTTGATGAGAAATTTTTCCAGACATATTACGTTGTAAAAGACGTTTAGCGCACGTGAAGAGCAAGAGTTCTTTTTTCTCTTAAAGGTAACGCTGACAAACGCGATGAATATTATTGGGCGATAATTCTAGGCTTGGAATCGAAGCGTTGGCGGGTGGAGATATAATTTTATTTATTATACGAGACAAGTATTATCATTAAAACGGTCCTTTTCAGGACCACATAATTCTTTCGATCATAGAAGCGATCGCGAAAAAATAGCAGATGTATCTACTATTTTCAATGATCAAACGGAAGATTCATCCACCAATCAGGCGAGCAGGGTGCGAAGCTCAAAGTTAGACAAACTAACTAACTCCGAAAATATTACTATTATTATTATTATTATTATTATCGTATTATTTCGATCGCAACAAAATGTTCAGCCTGCGTGTTTTGTGCGTACTTAAGATATTCCTTATAAGATGTCTTAAATGCGATGTTACCCAATACAAGATAGGGCGGCGTGGTCAATGCATACCTTACCCATATTTACCCGACGCAAAAGATCTTATTCAATTTTATGAATTATGCGCAAGCAACGTAGATTTTTTCACTCAACAGAAAAACCAAAGTTGTATATTCAGACACCGAATGCTGATAAATAGAGACTATCATTGCTGTTTTCTCAAGGGCATAATGCAGAATTTTATACGCAATACTTGTTTAAATCTCGATGTCACATATTTCAAAACGTTCGCGATTGTAAGAGACTTTTCCTTCCCTCACGACAACAGCATTGAATTTGTAATAGCGCCACGTTTATTGACCGCGAAAGAAATTAAACATCTCTTCTTTTCGTTATGCAAGGGTGATTCTAGCAAGGAATTGAATCTGGCTGTGGTGCTGCGTATATTCGAATGAGATGAAATAATTACGGGCAAAGTCATAGAACACACAACTTTACATACTACAGACATGTTGACACACCTTGTACGATCACTCTTGTGTAGCGGTAGGCTGTGAACTCTTGATTCATATAGAAGCGGATAGAGTACGACGATAACGTGGTTCCCTTCCTTATTGGCTTCCGGCCTATAGTTAGTTCCAGTGTGGGTAGAGTTAGTGTGCACTCTTAGATGAAGAGGGAGCTAGTGTAGCACCCGATGACAAAACACACACACTCCCACGCTTGTATCAAATTTAGGATGAGCAGATGAATAAGATTGTATGACAGAACTGAAAATTTCAATTATCTTTTATTCAAGTCCAAGAAATTTTCTAGCAAAAACGTTACTTCACTGGAATTTTTCAAATAACTAACTGAATGTCTAACCCTGTCAAGCTTAGAGCTGCGAGGAAGTATGGTCGCTAGCGCGTCACTGCTGTTTAGAGTACAAATTATAATGGGGTGTTTTGTTCTGGAGGACCCACTTGCTTGACTAATGAAATTATAAGTTAAGGTCAATCGCGATCCACTCGGTGCTAATCAACTTGAGTCGTATTGTAGAACATGCCCTAGACAAACGTGAGTGATCAATCAAAGTACCTAATATTACTCAACTCATGTAAAGTCAAATCTAAATTGAAGGTTATTACTCTTCACTCTGTCAAACATTTGCAGACGTTTGGATACTCTGTCACATCATCCATGGAACAAGTACATTCTGTACAGTCTTTTTTTTTTTTTCATAAACCGGGACGCTCTGTTTTGCAATCCCATCTAGGTTTAACATTCTCAATTTCGTTACTATTGAACATTACAAAACACGATTGTAAAAAATCATCACGCTTAACTTTTTTCACGACATTATTTAAAACTATCGTCGAATATAAGGATTATTTTCAGCAAAGTGTTTGCTTATGACATTGTAAATCACATTAGTCACCAGATCTTTTACACGAGCCTTAAGCCCGAGTCTATTGGTAGCACATTATTCAACATCGAGCATTCATACTTACAAATAGTGATTGTTGATCAATTGGAAGGCTTTTTCCGGATTTGAACGAATTTGTTTAATAGCGTTGATGATATTACCCCGCTCCTTAGTGTTATTAGTTGAACACCTAAGTCAACGTGCGACTCTGAATTGAAGTTGGTCAAACTTGTGAATGAACCTAAACTTGTCCCTCTCCAACCCGATTCAAGAAACTTATAAAATCGACCAAATTCAATTATATTTATAATTATCGACTTGAAAGATATTATATTCATGAGAAAACCTAGAGATAGTTGACCATACACATAACAGAGTCGAAAGACTGTTCGCGATCTATATTATTCTCGTTATTATACATTTTGAAGCATATTTTACAAATTCAGGGAGGTGGTAATTGTTAGAGAGGGTCGGGTTGACTAACAATACCGACTCACGCTCATCCGCCGTTCTCTTCCTCGTAAACTATCACGATAATAATATGAACACAGGAGATAGGTACTTTCGATGAATACTTTATTCACAATTCTCTTTAATCATTGACTGTGAGTGTCGGTGTGTGTTTATTATAGGTACATTATTTGAAATATATTCTCGTTCTCCGAGACACTCTGGGAGGAGAAAAAAACAAGTCAATAATGTCTAGGAAAGAAAAAATAAAACAAAGTAGGTAAGATAAATTTTACAAACTTATTCTACATAATATAAATTTAAAACCAATAGCCAAAGCAAGGGCTAAAGCCTAAACAATAAAAGTTATGAATTAAAATAAAATAAATGAATTATATTTAAAAAATGGTCAGAAGATAGACAAAAGAGAACTTACAAAATGTACTACTTTTACCATGAAATGTATCTTATCAATATTGCTTCGCGCTGTACTAGAAATCGTTTGTTTTAGTTTTGATGATATCGTCCCAAATAAATGTTCCTCTAAACCTATTTGAGGGGCGTTCGCCCTGAAAAAATTGCATGGTATAATTAATTAATTAATTGGTATAACATCACATATTCTTCACTGAATGAAAATAAGTCAATAGTTTTTCTTGGGTGAGGGTCTAAACTTCATCTTGCGCGCAATTAGTGTTTTTACTTATGTATGTACACACGAAACTTATCTTCAAACTATAGAGGTTGCTAGGTGAAGCAATAGATGTGAACGTAAAACAAACTTTTAAATTAGACATGTTAGCGAGAAATAATCACTAACACACTCTGAAAAATCAGAAAGAAAAGAATAATCGGACTATTTCTCATTAATAATAATAATAATAATAATAAGAAGAAGAACATGGAATGAAAAATTAAGTTCCAAATCTGACTAGAACGATTCGAATCTCTTGAGTACCAAAGTTCAGAAAGATAAAAAAGATGTGATCTTTTTTATTCCAGATCTTGACGGGTGAAGAGAAACTGTAGACCGAATTCATGGTCTATTCAAAATATTCCCCATAAAAAAAAAAAAAAAAAAAAAAAAAAAAAAAAAAAGAGGAGTGATCGAAATTATTTTTAAAAATTCGAATAATAAATTTTGAAGATGCAAGAAGCTCGTTTTATCCTCAAACGGGGATAAACGTTATATCATTCCCGGTCTTTGCGTCGAAACATTACCTTGGGCTCATTATCGCCTCCCCTTATCCGAAGATCTAATTGTTCTTCTGTCGCAAAAACATCCTCAACATTTTCTAGTTCCCGCAAATTCATCTCCTTCTGTTCCCTCTCCAGTCTCGCTTCCACCTAATTAAGTTATAATATCTGTTTTGTTTATAAGTGATCTACTCTGTTCTAATATTTATTAAAATACATTATATTGAATTATATACCCTCATTTTATTTCACACTTGGCATACACCCTTACCTCCAAAGATTTGTTTGAGGTTTGTACTTGTAGAACTCTTTCTGTCACTTGACTTAAGTACTAC
Organism: Aspidiotus rigidus; assembly: GCA_035079385.1. Taxonomy (NCBI): domain Eukaryota; kingdom Metazoa; phylum Arthropoda; class Insecta; order Hemiptera; family Diaspididae; genus Aspidiotus; species Aspidiotus rigidus. The sequence goes on from JAVHKY010000052.1 coordinate 7,535,804, forward strand.
CTTTGCTGTTGGCAAACTTGTCGCTTCTTCTACTTCACCCAACTCGTGATTCATTGCAAATAGACTCAAAACACAAAGAGAATAAAGTAGCGGTAAAAGACAACCTTAATATCAATTTCAAATATTTTGGATATGCGAGCAAATTGTGATTGAAACGCAATTTAAAAAAAAACAAAAACAAAAAAAAACTGATTTCCCATACATTCTATCCTTGTATTGGCGTAGAACAAAACTTTTTTTATCTAGCTAAATTGTTCATATTAGCTACTTGTAGTTTCCTTCTTTAATTTTTGAATGAAATAAATACACTTTTTGTTTTCCTTATTTAGCGATGTTATAATATTTGTAACTGGGATGGAAACCATTCTCTAGGCGTCATTGGTGCAGGCTTAAATTATTTTGTTGAGGAAATATAATAGCCTCTGTAAGACTTTTGTCGAAAGGAGGTTAAACGCGATTTGCCGAGAAATGGAAAGCGAGAATTGTTCCGAGAGGTTTGTAGGTAAACCCACTCACACTGAATCATGTATTGTCTCACCATGAAAAAAAATCATTGAATGTCTTTTGGTCAAATAAAGTGTGTACAAGTACATTGCTAATTTTGAAGGAAAAAGAGGCTTCTCTCTCTGTATAATATGATCGAAGCTGACAAATACGCAAGAGACGCTTGTTGTTTCAGATGTTGGAGGGTTTACCTAGAAACGGGTTCCCATGTTGTGGTTTGCAGAGAGAGACTGACTATAGAGCCCCATATATCTTTGAGGCGGACAAATGCAAGAGAGGTGCTCGTTGTTTCAAGCAAAAAGATCGTTCCATCTTTGTATTTTTCTACTTATTTATTCAGAATGAGTTAAAATACTATATAAATGTACACTGCGATCTTTACCATTCATTCAAATGGGTATACAAGCGCTTCTTTAGAAAGTTAAACAATTATACGAGCTTTGCGGAGTTTTTTCTCTATTTTGCGTATTTTTGGAAGCGTTTTGGTGTTTCCAGATTTTAGAGCTTTATGAAATAAATACAAGCTTTCAATAAGGTCATTAATATCAGTGGTTGAGTTGTAAAATGGCTTCTTGTTGGGCTTATGTAATACCATCCTAGCGATTGGCCCATTATTAATATCTTCTTCTCCAGAAGATGAACTATATTCCAACGGCTGAAAATGATTTGATGAACTCGCTTTGTCGGGTTCCTGTGATAACGTCTTAGCAAAAGACCCATCATTAAAATCTTCTTCTTTGGAAGATGAACTACTTTCCATCGGTTGGAAATATTTTGATGTATTTTCCATTGTATGATGTTGATAATTGCTTTCGCTGAATTTGTCATTTGATAACTGCTCATGAGTGCTAGCAGGAAGAGTAGAAGTAGACAAAGTTGAAATAGGCTCGGGATCAAATCCTCTATCCTCGGAAGCAAGTTTTTGTGTCATTTTCTCTAACAAAGGTACACACTTATTATTGACATTTTCTTGATGATTATGTTTGGGGTACTCTCCTAAAACCTTGTTATCAGCATCATATTTTAGGTATGCTTTACACGTTCTTCGTTCGGCACATCTCCATCTCTTTCCACCTCTGACCAAAGGCTTATGGAATACAAACTTGTATCCTTTGAAAATAATCTGATTTTCATTATGTTTTTCAAGCATTTCTCAACTCAACGCTAGTATTGCTCAACTATCTTTGTTGCCTTAGTTTATATTACCGATCAAGTGCCTTTGTCGTTATCATTTTTATAGATTTTGGTCCCATTAGATCCTATTGTGGTCCCGTTTGGTCCCTTTGTGGTCCCGTGGTCCCGTTTGGTCCCTTTGTGGTCCCGTGGCCCCGTTTGCTCCCGTTGTGGTTCCGCGTGGTCCCCTATCTCTTATATATAAAGACAAAACGCTTTAGTTTGAAGTAGCCTTGTTTAAGCAATCTTTGTCAACTCTTTCAAAAGTCCTTTGGGGATTAAGTACTAGCGTTGAAAAATTGATCATAATTGCCTAGTGTGTTTGAAAATTTCATCTGAGAGGAATCAATTCTAGAGGATGAATCTTAAACATCATTCAAAAATGAGAGTTGCGTAAAGGCAAAGAGGGGGTGCTTATTTTTCATAAGGGACTAAAGATTTGATGGGAAGAACTGGTAAGAATGATTAACTAATTTTTTTCTGCTCCTCAGAAAGAAAAAAAAAAGTATATATATATATGAAAGCCGCGAATGTGTTCTCCGACACTAGAAAAATGGCTCACTAATTCTTTCTAAAACAAAGAGGCATCATTGTAGGAGGAGATTCGATTTTTTCGTCAATCCAACAACAGAAACTTAGCCATATACGTGTTCATTCTTCATTCTTCTTTGACTCAGTGAAAATGTCTCCGTGTTCAATTTTACGGCAACCAAAGAGCTTACAAAAATTATGTCTCAAAAAAAATATTCAGTAATATTGGTACAGTCCATATAGGGTGTATGTGCGATGAGACGCGTCGACTTAAACAAAGAAGTAGTACTTCGTTTCTTAGAAAATACGCTCCACAATGCCTTAAAATTCGCACATATGTACCAAAAGAAAGACATTTTATTACATTTTGTCAATTATCTGGGTGGATAGTACGATTTTACAGCGAAGAGAAAAATCAGGATAGTCCTTTGAACATGCGACTCTATGGAAAGCGAGATAAATACACCTGTTATCATCCTGAAATAATTCGGAATCTCATACGTAATTTATGCATAAATCTCGATGAGAAATATTTCAAGTCGTTCTTTGTCGTGAAAGATCTTTATTATTCACGTGATGTAATCAACATTATTATAGCTCCTCGCTTACTAAAGTGGAAAGAAATGAAACTTCTCTTTGACTACTTATGTGGTGGAATTCCATCAATGAAAGACGCTCTAGAGAGAGCATTGAACATAAGAATGGGATGTAGATGTTATTTTTTCCGGAGTAATTAGTATAATATACGCTAGCATTAGATATTTTTAAAACGGCCCTTTTCAGGGCCACCCCTGATTCTCTAAAACATGCGATTATTTATTCAAAGCGAATAAATAAAAGGTTGGTCTAGTTGAGAGACAAGTTGCTTTACACGTTCTTCATTCAGCACATCTCCATCTCTTTCCACCTCTGACCAAAGGCTTATGGAATACAAACTCGTATCCTTTGAAAATAATCTGATTTTCATTATGTTTTTCAAGCATTTCTCAACTCAACGCTAGTATTGCTCAACTATCTTTGTTGCCTTAGTTTATATTACCGATCAAGTGCCTTTGTCGTTATCATTTTTATAGATTTGGTCCCATCAGATCCTATTGTGGTCCCGTTTGGTCCCGTCTGGTCCCTTTGTGGTCCCATGGTCCCATGGTCCCGTTTGGTCCCATTGTGGTCCCATTGTGGTCCCTTTGTGGTCCCGTTTGGTCCCTTTGTGGTCCCTTCAAGGCCCCGGTTGCTCCCGCTGTGGTCCCGTTTGGTCCCTTCGTGGTCCCGTTTGCTCCCGTTGTGGTCCCACTTGGTCCCCTATCTCTTATATATAAAGACAAAGCGCTTTAGTTTGAAGTAGCCTTGTTTAAGCAATCTTTGTCAACTCTTTCAAAAGTCCTTTGGGGATTAAGTGCTAGCGTTGAAAAATTGATCGTATTTGCCTAGTGTGTTTGAAAATTTCACTTATGAAGTTTCTTCTTGCTCGTATGCTTCAGTGGTGAGGAGAAAAAAAAAAAAAAGTAGAAGTTTACGAGTGAAGATGGAACCTCGTAATATCATCGACGTTATTCAAAAAATTTCGTCTCACCCTGAGAAAGCTTCTAGATGGATCAACGATCGCTTCCCTAACGTTAGTAACGAGACATTAATGTGTGTAGCAAATAGACCTATAGTTTGCGCGAAAGATTTAGTGCCGAATGTAATTTACATTGTTTTGTGTAAACATTTTGAACAACTCTGTTTTCTGCTTGTGTTAAATGATGTCGCGATTAAAGTTCCGCGAGAACAGTTTTTTCTATCGTACTTCGTTTTTTTTTTTTCGACGGTCACGAATCCAATTCGGATGAATGTTTACAAGTTTTTACCGTCGAAAAAAAAAAACGAATCTTTCACGACAAAGAACGACTTGAAATATTTCTCATCGAGATTTATGCATAAATTACGTATGAGATTCCGAATTATTTCAGGATGATAACAGGTGTATTTATCTCGCTTTCCATAGAGTCGCATGTTCAAAGGACTATCCTGATTTTTCTCTTCGCTGTAAAATCGTACTATCCACCCAGATAATTGACAAAATGTAATAAAATGTCTTTCTTTTGGTACATATGTGCGAATTTTAAGGCATTGTGGAGCGTATTTTCTAAGAAACGAAGTACTACTTCTTTGTTTAAGTCGACGCGTCTCATCGCACATACACCCTATATGGACTGTACCAATATTACTGAATATTTTTTTTGAGACATAATTTTTGTAAGCTCTTTGGTTGCCGTAAAATTGAACACGGAGACATTTTCACTGAGTCAAAGAAGAATGAAGAATGAACACGTATATGGCTAAGTTTCTGTTGTTGGATTGACGAAAAAATCGAATCTCCTCCTACAATGATGCCTCTTTGTTTTAGAAAGAATTAGTGAGCCATTTTTCTAGTGTCGGAGAACACATTCGCGGCTTTCATATATATATATACTTTTTTTTTTCTTTCTGAGGAGCAGAAAAAAATTAGTTAATCATTCTTACCAGTTCTTCCCATCAAATCTTTAGTCCCTTATGAAAAATAAGCACCCCCTCTTTGCCTTTACGCAACTCTCATTTTTGAATGATGTTTAAGATTCATCCTCTAGAATTGATTCCTCTCAGATGAAATTTTCAAACACACTAGGCAATTATGATCAATTTTTCAACGCTAGTACTTAATCCCCAAAGGACTTTTGAAAGAGTTGACAAAGATTGCTTAAACAAGGCTACTTCAAACTAAAGCGTTTTGTCTTTATATATAAGAGATAGGGGACCACGCGGAACCACAACGGGAGCAAACGGGGCCACGGGACCACAAAGGGACCAAACGGGACCACGGGACCACAAAGGGACCAAACGGGACCACAATAGGATCTAATGGGACCAAAATCTATAAAAATGATAACGACAAAGGCACTTGATCGGTAATATAAACTAAGGCAACAAAGATAGTTGAGCAATACTAGCGTTGAGTTGAGAAATGCTTGAAAAACATAATGAAAATCAGATTATTTTCAAAGGATACAAGTTTGTATTCCATAAGCCTTTGGTCAGAGGTGGAAAGAGATGGAGATGTGCCGAACGAAGAACGTGTAAAGCATACCTAAAATATGATGCTGATAACAAGGTTTTAGGAGAGTACCCCAAACATAATCATCAAGAAAATGTCAATAATAAGTGTGTACCTTTGTTAGAGAAAATGACACAAAAACTTGCTTCCGAGGATAGAGGATTTGATCCCGAGCCTATTTCAACTTTGTCTACTTCTACTCTTCCTGCTAGCACTCATGAGCAGTTATCAAATGACAAATTCAGCGAAAGCAATTATCAACATCATACAATGGAAAATACATCAAAATATTTCCAACCGATGGAAAGTAGTTCATCTTCCAAAGAAGAAGATTTTAATGATGGGTCTTTTGCTAAGACGTTATCACAGGAACCCGACAAAGCGAGTTCATCAAATCATTTTCAGCCGTTGGAATATAGTTCATCTTCTGGAGAAGAAGATATTAATAATGGGCCAATCGCTAGGATGGTATTACATAAGCCCAACAAGAAGCCATTTTACAACTCAACCACTGATATTAATGACCTTATTGAAAGCTTGTATTTATTTCATAAAGCTCTAAAATCTGGAAACACCAAAACGCTTCCAAAAATACGCAAAATAGAGAAAAAACTCCGCAAAGCTCGTATAATTGTTTAACTTTCTAAAGAAGCGCTTGTATACCCATTTGAATGAATGGTAAAGATCGCAGTGTACATTTATATAGTATTTTAACTCATTCTGAATAAATAAGTAGAAAAATACAAAGATGGAACGATCTTTTTGCTTGAAACAACGAGCACCTCTCTTGCATTTGTCCGCCTCAAAGATATATGGGGCTCTATAGTCAGTCTCTCTCTGCAAACCACAACATGGGAACCCGTTTCTAGGTAAACCCTCCAACATCTGAAACAACAAGCGTCTCTTGCGTATTTGTCAGCTTCGATCATATTATACAGAGAGAGAAGCCTCTTTTTCCTTCAAAATTAGCAATGTACTTGTACACACTTTATTTGACCAAAAGACATTCAATGATTTTTTTTCATGGTGAGACAATACATGATTCAGTGTGAGTGGGTTTACCTACAAACCTCTCGGAACAATTCTCGCTTTCCATTTCTCGGCAAATCGCGTTTAACCTCCTTTCGACAAAAGTCTTACAGAGGCTATTATATTTCCTCAACAAAATAATTTAAGCCTGCACCAATGACGCCTAGAGAATGGTTTCCATCCCAGTTACAAATATTATAACATCGCTAAATAAGGAAAACAAAAAGTGTATTTATTTCATTCAAAAATTAAAGAAGGAAACTACAAGTAGCTAATATGAACAATTTAGCTAGATAAAAAAAGTTTTGTTCTACGCCAATACAAGGATAGAATGTATGGGAAATCAGTTTTTTTTTGTTTTTGTTTTTTTTTAAATTGCGTTTCAATCACAATTTGCTCGCATATCCAAAATATTTGAAATTGATATTAAGGTTGTCTTTTACCGCTACTTTATTCTCTTTGTGTTTTGAGTCTATTTGCAATGAATCACGAGTTGGGTGAAGTAGAAGAAGCGACAAGTTTGCCAACAGCAAAGGTAGTACTTAAGTCAAGTGACAGAAAGAGTTCTACAAGTACAAACCTCAAACAAATCTTTGGAGGTAAGGGTGTATGCCAAGTGTGAAATAAAATGAGGGTATATAATTCAATATAATGTATTTTAATAAATATTAGAACAGAGTAGATCACTTATAAACAAAACAGATATTATAACTTAATTAGGTGGAAGCGAGACTGGAGAGGGAACAGAAGGAGATGAATTTGCGGGAACTAGAAAATGTTGAGGATGTTTTTGCGACAGAAGAACAATTAGATCTTCGGATAAGGGGAGGCGATAATGAGCCCAAGGTAATGTTTCGACGCAAAGACCGGGAATGATATAACGTTTATCCCCGTTTGAGGATAAAACGAGCTTCTTGCATCTTCAAAATTTATTATTCGAATTTTTAAAAATAATTTCGATCACTCCTCTTTTTTTTTTTTTTTTTTTTTTTTTTTTTTTTTTTTATGGGGAATATTTTGAATAGACCATGAATTCGGTCTACAGTTTCTCTTCACCCGTCAAGATCTGGAATAAAAAAGATCACATCTTTTTTATCTTTCTGAACTTTGGTACTCAAGAGATTCGAATCGTTCTAGTCAGATTTGGAACTTAATTTTTCATTCCATGTTCTTCTTCTTCTTCTTATTATTATTATTATTATTAATGAGAAATAGTCCGATTATTCTTTTCTTTCTGATTTTTCAGAGTGTGTTAGTGATTATTTCTCGCTAACATGTCTAATTTAAAAGTTTGTTTTACGTTCACATCTATTGCTTCACCTAGCAACCTCTATAGTTTGAAGATAAGTTTCGTGTGTACATACATAAGTAAAAACACTAATTGCGCGCAAGATGAAGTTTAGACCCTCACCCAAGAAAAACTATTGACTTATTTTCATTCAGTGAAGAATATGTGATGTTATACCAATTAATTAATTAATTATACCATGCAATTTTTTCAGGGCGAACGCCCCTCAAATAGGTTTAGAGGAACATTTATTTGGGACGATATCATCAAAACTAAAACAAACGATTTCTAGTACAGCGCGAAGCAATATTGATAAGATACATTTCATGGTAAAAGTAGTACATTTTGTAAGTTCTCTTTTGTCTATCTTCTGACCATTTTTTAAATATAATTCATTTATTTTATTTTAATTCATAACTTTTATTGTTTAGGCTTTAGCCCTTGCTTTGGCTATTGGTTTTAAATTTATATTATGTAGAATAAGTTTGTAAAATTTATCTTACCTACTTTGTTTTATTTTTTCTTTCCTAGACATTATTGACTTGTTTTTTTCTCCTCCCAGAGTGTCTCGGAGAACGAGAATATATTTCAAATAATGTACCTATAATAAACACACACCGACACTCACAGTCAATGATTAAAGAGAATTGTGAATAAAGTATTCATCGAAAGTACCTATCTCCTGTGTTCATATTATTATCGTGATAGTTTACGAGGAAGAGAACGGCGGATGAGCGTGAGTCGGTATTGTTAGTCAACCCGACCCTCTCTAACAATTACCACCTCCCTGAATTTGTAAAATATGCTTCAAAATGTATAATAACGAGAATAATATAGATCGCGAACAGTCTTTCGACTCTGTTATGTGTATGGTCAACTATCTCTAGGTTTTCTCATGAATATAATATCTTTCAAGTCGATAATTATAAATATAATTGAATTTGGTCGATTTTATAAGTTTCTTGAATCGGGTTGGAGAGGGACAAGTTTAGGTTCATTCACAAGTTTGACCAACTTCAATTCAGAGTCGCACGTTGACTTAGGTGTTCAACTAATAACACTAAGGAGCGGGGTAATATCATCAACGCTATTAAACAAATTCGTTCAAATCCGGAAAAAGCCTTCCAATTGATCAACAATCACTATTTGTAAGTATGAATGCTCGATGTTGAATAATGTGCTACCAATAGACTCGGGCTTAAGGCTCGTGTAAAAGATCTGGTGACTAATGTGATTTACAATGTCATAAGCAAACACTTTGCTGAAAATAATCCTTATATTCGACGATAGTTTTAAATAATGTCGTGAAAAAAGTTAAGCGTGATGATTTTTTACAATCGTGTTTTGTAATGTTCAATAGTAACGAAATTGAGAATGTTAAACCTAGATGGGATTGCAAAACAGAGCGTCCCGGTTTATGAAAAAAAAAAAAAGACTGTACAGAATGTACTTGTTCCATGGATGATGTGACAGAGTATCCAAACGTCTGCAAATGTTTGACAGAGTGAAGAGTAATAACCTTCAATTTAGATTTGACTTTACATGAGTTGAGTAATATTAGGTACTTTGATTGATCACTCACGTTTGTCTAGGGCATGTTCTACAATACGACTCAAGTTGATTAGCACCGAGTGGATCGCGATTGACCTTAACTTATAATTTCATTAGTCAAGCAAGTGGGTCCTCCAGAACAAAACACCCCATTATAATTTGTACTCTAAACAGCAGTGACGCGCTAGCGACCATACTTCCTCGCAGCTCTAAGCTTGACAGGGTTAGACATTCAGTTAGTTATTTGAAAAATTCCAGTGAAGTAACGTTTTTGCTAGAAAATTTCTTGGACTTGAATAAAAGATAATTGAAATTTTCAGTTCTGTCATACAATCTTATTCATCTGCTCATCCTAAATTTGATACAAGCGTGGGAGTGTGTGTGTTTTGTCATCGGGTGCTACACTAGCTCCCTCTTCATCTAAGAGTGCACACTAACTCTACCCACACTGGAACTAACTATAGGCCGGAAGCCAATAAGGAAGGGAACCACGTTATCGTCGTACTCTATCCGCTTCTATATGAATCAAGAGTTCACAGCCTACCGCTACACAAGAGTGATCGTACAAGGTGTGTCAACATGTCTGTAGTATGTAAAGTTGTGTGTTCTATGACTTTGCCCGTAATTATTTCATCTCATTCGAATATACGCAGCACCACAGCCAGATTCAATTCCTTGCTAGAATCACCCTTGCATAACGAAAAGAAGAGATGTTTAATTTCTTTCGCGGTCAATAAACGTGGCGCTATTACAAATTCAATGCTGTTGTCGTGAGGGAAGGAAAAGTCTCTTACAATCGCGAACGTTTTGAAATATGTGACATCGAGATTTAAACAAGTATTGCGTATAAAATTCTGCATTATGCCCTTGAGAAAACAGCAATGATAGTCTCTATTTATCAGCATTCGGTGTCTGAATATACAACTTTGGTTTTTCTGTTGAGTGAAAAAATCTACGTTGCTTGCGCATAATTCATAAAATTGAATAAGATCTTTTGCGTCGGGTAAATATGGGTAAGGTATGCATTGACCACGCCGCCCTATCTTGTATTGGGTAACATCGCATTTAAGACATCTTATAAGGAATATCTTAAGTACGCACAAAACACGCAGGCTGAACATTTTGTTGCGATCGAAATAATACGATAATAATAATAATAATAATAATAGTAATATTTTCGGAGTTAGTTAGTTTGTCTAACTTTGAGCTTCGCACCCTGCTCGCCTGATTGGTGGATGAATCTTCCGTTTGATCATTGAAAATAGTAGATACATCTGCTATTTTTTCGCGATCGCTTCTATGATCGAAAGAATTATGTGGTCCTGAAAAGGACCGTTTTAATGATAATACTTGTCTCGTATAATAAATAAAATTATATCTCCACCCGCCAACGCTTCGATTCCAAGCCTAGAATTATCGCCCAATAATATTCATCGCGTTTGTCAGCGTTACCTTTAAGAGAAAAAAGAACTCTTGCTCTTCACGTGCGCTAAACGTCTTTTACAACGTAATATGTCTGGAAAAATTTCTCATCAACGTTCATGCAGATATTCCGGAGGAAAGACTGGAAAGTGGGAATAGAGAAGCGAGTGATCCACTCCCTAACTGGGAATTCAAGTTGATAAGTGAATATGGCTTTTTTTTTTTTTTTTTCTTTCTTACTGAAAAAAGTCGACGATACTACCAGATATTTTATAAAACTTGAGAATAACACGCATAAAAGGTACATATGTGAAGCATGCAATGTGCCTCGGATGATGATATCTTACATTGAATATTTTCTCGCGATATAAATCTTCCAAGCTTCTAACGTACATTTTGCCGAGTCAACGTTAAAATGAGAATGATACTTTGAAAAAAACATATAAGTTGATGTTGATCGCGGATATTCCCACCTATCATCTGATTGGTTTGTTGAATTTAATCATAGGGAGATCTGATCCGATGAAAAATAATGTAATTGAATCATCCTTCTAACGGATCACAGGGCAAAGCGGGCCAGCGAAACAATAAGGGTACGGTCAGAATTCTCACACCTTTGGAAAAACTGAAACTGACCAGATGTTTTTCAAAATAATACAAAAAATTAGGCTTAAGTCGTAAAACTATACCCATTTATTCGAGTTGTATTTGAAATGATACTCCTAGGAATGGCGTTTACCCGTTGATTTTTACGAGGGGTAGGTATCTGTTATAGGGAGAATTAGCCTGATACATCAATAAATTAAAATCGTCGCATTCTTAAGGAGTTGTGAATATTTTTTTACAAGCGTTTACCCCATTTTCATATATACGCGAAAAAGTAATAGGTAAACCGACAAATCGCAGCTGGACCAAAACAACGAGGACGGAACAAGGCGTGCGTATCGATTTTTACAATCGAAATTAAAGGTATGCGTTTGATCGCGTGGCGGTAGCTTACCTTACCTTAAATTAGATCATCGCGTACATGCTATGAGAACTCCCTAAAAAATTCTAATTAGACTTATTCAGATAATAAACGAAAATATATTAAAGAGGGACTTCAACAAATTCATCCCGTCATTCGATCGTATAGTTACACTCATTCATACTACGCAAAGCCCTACATATAGTACATACCTATTCTCTACTTTTACGAGCGAATATGATACACTCATTCATGGTCACCCTTCATTCATAGCGATCCTTGTACACCCTTTACTCTTACATGATCGAATACGTAGGGTGAATTCGTTCGTCGTCGTATCACCGCCTACACGTTGAAATGACGATGACCACGATCATACATAATGCATTAACCCCCCAAAACCGACGAGCAACTCATTATTTTTCCAAAAATTAAAACATTCACCGTCGAGTAAATATCGATTTTCCTTATACCTAACGCGATAAACTTCTTAACCCTTCCTCCTTCACCATCCCCCTTTAGAAAGAAAACGTCGTCAAATAGAAAGAGATCGTCGTCGAACGGGCGACTCATTCATTTTCGTTCGTTGGTAACGTCAATCGAGCACCGCCGACGAAAAACGTAAAAACGACTCGACGTAATATTCACCCTGGAAGAGTAAATATCAATTTTTCCCTTATACCTAGAAAGAGATGGCCATATGAGGCCTAACTTAGAAAGAGAGAGATCGTCGTTGAACGAGCGACTCTTCAATCAAGCACCCCCAACGAAAAACAATATTCTTAATTAAACAGGAAGCCCTAACAAAAAAACAACATTCGTGATATTCACCCTCGATATTCGTATATCATCAATTTTTCCTTATACCTACAAAGACGTCAACATCGGACAACCCTTCTTAAAAAGAAAGAGATCGACGCGTCGTCAAATAGCCGGTCAACCCTTCTTAGAAAGAGATCGCCGTCATATAGACAGAGACAGAGATATCAATCACCGTCAAAAGCCGGACTTGGGCATGCGCAGAAGGGGCAAATTCCTAGAACGCTACTTTATATCCTACTAGTAATAACCTCCACCCTATGTAATTACTCACAAACAGTTTCCAACTCTTTCAACTACCGGCATTACTCAATTCCAACTTGTACATATCCGATCTTTTTTTCCCAATTAAAAATTTAAGCCCCTACTTTTGGCTCAACTCTTCCCAATTCTCTTCCGTATCTTCGTTCTTAGTTTCCCACTCCATATATCAGTTGTTTTTATATTTAACATTCGCGGGCAGCCTATATACACTATTTTGGTCTGAATATAGAGGAATTAAATTATAGAATCAGGCGATTATCTGATCCGCAGGAATATGCTGATCATACTGAAATACCTACCGGTATGTGTTTTGTCGATAAATCATAATATAGAGGTGTGGGTTTACCAAGAAACTTCATGTGGAATTATAAAACAAGTTTTTCGTGAAAATGAAGGTAATGAAGAGATAGTGAAATTGCTCTACCGGTATATAAATGGTAATCATTATAAATGCCGTTATTTGAAAATGATGAACATGAATTGAATTGTAATAGTTCTTTAGAGTCACCAACGGATCAGATGAATAATATCGATATTAGTCGTTCATCATTAGTGCATTTAGATCACTCTTACGTTACCAGTGATCAGCTTGGGTCTTATTCAGAGTTGTTACAACATTTGGTACCGTTAAATGTATATTTTCCCAATGTTTCAAAGAAGTCTTCGGTACCTTTATCAGAACCACCGAATGATCATATGGATATCGATGAGATCGTTAGTTCGTTATTAGTACCTCCCGGTAAACATTGTTCCCACTTGAAGCCCTCAAATATAAAGGGCTTCAGGGACACAAAAAGGAAACAGGGCTTCAAATGGGAATTAAAAGGGTCGTTTTTCCCAAATCCGGTAAACATCGAGAATATCTTGTTTTCCTACATTCATTAGCTAATTCTGAATCAATAAAATACAATTGCGAATATTTCCGTCGAGTATGTTCCTCTTCCCGCGCAAATTACTGCTCAAATGATGAATAACCCCTTGAACTTTAAAGCAATAAGCACCACCAGGAACATGACCAGCTGCTACACTCGCACCAAATGATGCAAATGCCAAACTTGAATTACCTATACTGTCGGATATTTTCAATGAAATCAGGGCTTGCGACCGAAATTTTTGTAACGGTTAACGGTTATCAGTCAAATGACCTCAAAAATTTTTTTGGTTATGGGTTATCGGTCAAAATGATCCTCCCAATTTTTTCGGTTATCGGTTATCGGTCAAGCTGTATTTTGACCAATAACTGTTAAATGTTGAAAAATAGTTCGGTCAAAGTCCTAAAATTTTTGGTTAACGTTGTTAGAAGACCTAGAATTTTCGGTCAAATAACAGTTATAACCGAAAAATTATGGTTAACGGTCAATCGGTCAAGATCGATCGTCAATTATAACGGTCAACGGTCAATCGGTCAAAATTGATATTTTCATTTCGGTTATAAAAGTTAACCGAAAAATAACTGTTATTGTGCAAGCCCTGAATGAAATTATTGCTACAACAATGGTCATTACATAATAACTCGTTTATCAACTTAGGTACATTGAAATTGAAATCAAATACGTATTTGCCCCCCATACAACATTTGGTAAATATTTTTTGGTGACCAGTTCTTTCACTGTTGAAATACAACGCATGACAATAAGTACATTCATTATTCATGGGACCTAAATAATAAGGTACAGGATTTCCTCCATCACCCTATTCCGATGTTAGAGAATCGTTTGCGTGACGTTACACAGATCTGTATGGACCAAATTTGGAGACAGTTCTGCAGTTGATCCAAAACGATCACTCATAACATAAGGATGATCTAAAGTTACTAATAACGAATTAACGATATCCATATGATCATTCGGTGGTTCTGATAAAGGTACCGAAGACTCCCTCTCGAAACATTGGGAAAATATACATTTAACGGTACCAAATGTTGTAACAACTCTGAACGTGACCCAAACTGATCACTGCGGTATACTATGTTCACATTAAGGAAGGATAGAAATATGACCTCGAGAATGGAACGCTCCGGGTAATTTTAATCTACCGTTCCGTTCTCAAGGTCATATTTCTATCTTTCCTTAATGTGAACCACAGTATAAGATGAAGAGGTAATGACACAACGCTAAAATCGTGTCCGCAGTTTTGAAGTTGTAGGTACAAACTTCCGCTAGGTTTGCAGCAAACACTCGGGCTGTTTCCCTGTTCCTTCTACACCCCACCTGCGCCGAGCCGTTACCGTTGGTGCCCTAGTATTGATCAAATTTCCAAGGATTATAAAAAATCCAAGAATTTATACTTAGAAGGGTGATTCTTTCAAAATTTTATAGAGTAGATTAAATGGTACTTTTATGCCAAATATGAAATGCATCGGCTGATTCCTGATCCTGCAATAAATTTTTGAAAGTAGCGGCGTTCCCATAAGACTCTGTACATTACCCATCACTTTCATCACGAGCGCTGCGCTCGGAATGTTCAGAACTACTACAAAATCACGGACAGCGTTTACCACAGTCAGAATACATTTGTGTCACTACCTCTTCATCTTATACCGTGATGTGAACAGAGTATAAGGTAAGAGTGATCTAAATGCACTAATGATGAACGACTAATATCGATATTCATCTGATCCGTTGGTGACTGTAAAGAACTATTACAACTCAATGGACTGAGTTTTTTGTGATAACAAAATATCGATAAATACCTTTGATATTTCCAAGCGCAATTTTTCTCCCATAAGAAATACACGGGGAGCAAAGATCAGTATGAAATTAAACAATAATTAAAAAAGATTGAGGGCAAATAAGTTTACTTTTATAATGTGTGATGTAATCAGTTTCCAAAATTGAACTTTTAACCCCTCAATTCTTTCTCAATTTTAATTAATACCATATGATCGGTTTGCTTCCCATGTTTTCTTATGGGGAACAAATTTGCGATTGGAAATATTTCGGGTACTTTTGCTACAGTAATCACACTGTAATCGATATTTTGTTATCACAAAAAACTCAGTCTATTCATGTTCATCATTTTCAAATAACGGCATATAATGATTACCATTTATATAGAGCAATTTCACTATCGCTTCATTACCTCATTTTCACGAAAAACTCATTTTATAATTCCACATGAAGTTTCTTGGTAACCCCACACCTCTATATTATGACTTACCGACGAAAGACATATTTCAGTATGATCAGCATATTCCTGCGGATCAGTTAATCGCCTTATTCTCTAATTTAATTCCTCTATATTGAGACCAAAATAGTGCGACAACTGCTCTTGATTATTATGCATATATTCACAGCACTGCTGGCGCAAATGTTGTGAATATGACAAGTTACCAAATAAACAGAACGAAAACGAATGAAATAAACAACTCCCATCTCCTGGTACATCAATACTTTCAAAATATTGCTTCTCTTTGGAACAATACAATAATTCTCTACAAAGATCTTCCATTATAATATCAATGAACACTGAAACGCCAGCCGCGGATAGAAGTGTCCAAGTAAACCAAAAGATACAATGCTTGAAATTCCTCAGATGAAATTCTCGGAGTATAAACAACGTTCAATATTTACAATTCCTGGGATAAACTTCTCCAAGTATAACAAACGTTCAATGTTTGAAATTCCTCGGATAATCTTCTCCGAGTATAACGAACGTTCAATATTTGCGATTCCTCGGATAAACTTCTCCGAGTAATGATAAAAGTTGCAATTCCTGGAATAAACGAGTATAATGAAAGGCTAGTGCCATAGATTACGATCCAATCTGAAACAATGATTGAAAACAGGACTAATATTATTCAAACGAGATGGAATACTACATTAAATACTATGGCGTACCCTATTCATAGGCTTTTACAAAGCGTTATAAAATCTAGTCTAGTCTAGTCTAGAGTATTAGGCAGTCAAATCTACAAGATATGTAGTTCTACTTACTCCATAATAATGAATATCCGGATGAATGAAATACGATTGCGAAAAAAAATACTGCGGGCAACCAAGAGAAAGAACAGAATCGATCTACTGAATCGAAGAGGAGTCTATGATTACAACAATCATAATGTAGGTCGCGTCCCGCGAAGTCCCATACAGCGTAGTCCTAAAACGGATGATAAGAAGGTGATAACGCGGTGATAATAGAAGACGGAACTGATACATCGTTTTAATAATATAGATAGACTAAGATATTGTGTCTGTTTCAATCTCGTGTTTATAGATCGTTATTGTTTCCTGGAATACATACTATTTTCCTATCATATTTTTTCATACTCGCGTATGCGATCAGTATCATTTTGTGATGGGTTCATGTTTGGCAAAGTAGGTTGCATCATAACAGATCTCCATCATTTCATGCGTTATATTCCAAGGATGTACTCGATTGTTTTACCGCAACGAAAAAACGAGAAGAGTTATTTTTGCGTTGGAATCAAATGTGAACAAGTTCTCCTACAGGTTTTGCGTGCGATTATTATTCTCGTGAACTGCGTACCTCCATTCGGACCTAGCAGACCCGTTGCGCGCTAGCGTCGCGTCTTATCAACGTTAGGATGAAAATCAAAAATACTACGAAGAAACACGTTCGATACTTTTTTCTCGGAAAATATTGTACGTATGAGAAGAACTTCAGGGATATGTTTGTGGTGTCGAAAATTTTCTTTCAAATGAGTTATATTTCATAAGAATTGAAAGAATTTGAATAAAGTTATGAAGCAATTATACAGAACTTTCATGCAAAATTGGGAATTTCATCCTAACCTTGATACAGCATCGTGCGTATGTATGTTTGTAGTGGTGTGTTGAAACCTAAGTTCTAAAAACTGCCGCGAGGTGTCAGCCACTCCATTGCTAGGTCCGAATATCACCTAGCGTATTATTATCAAGCAGAGTTGATAAGTTGGTTAGCTGAAAACTGAACGTCTGGAGCTGAAGCCACATAATTTTGGGAAACAGGCTGAAATTTGTTTTACTTATTCTTAATTGGGATGTTAACCTATGTTTGGCAGCGCTAGAATCGCCTTCCTCTCTCGCCGCACTCGCTTGAATTTCTGGGTGACGATTTTACAATGTATTTGGCCATAAGAATCGTGATTTTCAATTAGTCGTAGATGACTCAATACTTCATTAATAGAATTGCTTCTTTCAGTTATCGATTTCTCTTGAAGTATTTAAACGATTTATAGGATATAATTTTTCGACGATACGAATTGTAATAATTTAAATTGTATTTGAAAATTGCAAATTCCGCATCGTGAAGCATGGTACGTAAAAATTATCCCCCACATGTTCAAACACGGCTACCAACTTATGTAACTTAGGTTAACATCCCAATCCCTCTCATTCATTAACAATCAGAGAGAATTAGAAAGTAGAGCCGTATAATAACAAGTGAGGACACCGGCCGCCATATGTAGTCGTTTCGTCATTATTTATCTTCAAACTTCCCTATTTCAGTGACTGATAACAGTTTACCACAATTTGAAAATGTCGGATATTAAATAAACTTTAATATAAAAGATTCTTAAAAACGCGATTATCTGAATCTGTATTTTGTAGTAGTCTTCTTATAAAGTCGAATATAAAAACTGTATCGAATGAGTATTACAAGTGTAAAGACATAGAACACATAGATATACCTATAAGAACGAGGATAGTCGAGTACTATAGTACGTTCCAAATAAGAGTGCCCGCTTTCGATAAGCAATAGCCTGCGCGGCTTACCAAAGAAAGCAGGCACTCTTATTTTGAACGTACTATTCGAATGAGGACACAAGGTAGGCGCCCTCTATGAAAACTGTGGTGGCCATTTTTGGAAGCTGCCTGAAAAGGGGATGTTACAGAAAATTGTTGAAATCTTAATTTTTTCTTCTTTTAGGTTACTCTATGAATGAAAATAATTAAAAAATGCTCTTACTACTTTTTTGTATTTTTCAATATTGACAAAGATACAGCCCGTTTTAGTTTTATACAGGTTTATGGCAATTTTTGCCGAATCCCCTTTTCGGGCACGACTCTAGTGCACCTACAGTTGTGTCCTCATGCAAATACATAGTATGACCGAGAGCGCACTTGTCCGCTTCAAGACTTTAGTTCTGCTGACAGAAAACGATAGAAGAACTAATAGAATTAGTTTTTGAATACAGGTATCAGTGCCAAGATGAAATGCAAAACATAGTGCTTTTAAATGATACAAAATAGTTCCACCAATTGTATTAATTATCACCCTAATTAGGGAACTGCAAGGATTAATGATGACGTAACGACTAAATATGGCGATCCATGTCCTCACTCATTATTATAGGGCTCTAATAGAAAGGGAGAAACCGAAAATCTATTCTCAAATACTTGAGATCTTCCACAGTACTTATTAACTGCAAATGTCAAAACAAGAGTCGCTCTCTGGTGGCATCACCGAAATTCCGAGGATCCCTATAATTTTTGTCGTATTGTAAACGGAAGAAAATGAAACTTCTCTCGCTCTGTGCAAAGTTGAGAGTGAATTAATCAAAAAATTTTGAATGAACGACTTATTTTCCCAACTTTCATCTGTTGATAAAATAAGTTATTGTATCATGATGAGTCATAATTCGGACCGGGCATATTGTAGGATCGCTAGCGTCGCCCATGTAGAATACTCCGAAAGTACTGATGAGCGAAGGGTGATTGTGACTTGAAACTAAAGGTGATTTTTTAGTTTTTCTTAAATTTCTCCAGAAATAATGAATTTAGGCGTGTACTTGTAAAGAACAAAATTGAAGAACGGAAAATTTTCTTTCAGATGAAAACATTGTTGAGAGATTTTGAAAAATTCAAAAATTTTTCGCGATGCTAGCGCTGCTCGGTCCAAATGAGAACAATATCTGCTCAAAACTTTACCTCTATTTTCTAGAGTTCGAGTACAACTGGAAACCATTGATCCGCGGAACTTTTACATGCGATTCCATTGCGACTGTAGCGCCCTCAACGGATGTGATGTTCCGAATAAGAGTTGTACTAATTAAATTTGTAAGGTTGGTTAAAATTCCGACCGGGCAGCGCTAGCGTCGCGCAAAATTTTTGAATTTTTTAAAATCTCTCAGAAATATATTCATTCGAAAGAAAATTTTCCGCTCTTCAATTTTGTTCCTTACGAGTACACGCCTAAATTCATTATTTTTGTAGAAATTTAAGAAAAACTAAAAAATCACCTCTAGTTTCAAGCCACAAATCACGATCACCGTTTGTTTATCAGTACTTTCTACATATTTTACACAGGCGACACTAGCGAATCTACAATATGCCCGGTCCGGATAAGGACCTACAGTCTGTTCCACGAGAGTTTGGTATTATAAATCACGGGGAACCCGCATTCCATTCGCATTCCGTAACGTAAAATAAGCGTGAGTGACGTGGGTTGCCTATCGTTTATAATACCAAACTCTCGTGGAACAGACTGTAGAGGTATTTTCGTTCGATGTAAACAAACATGGCGCTGGATGTAGTAATCCGACTTGGTGAAAAATCAAGTTGTAGTGGCTGTCACAGATTTCTATACTAGACACTAGATACACAACTGCCGTGTAAAGTTCATGAGCAGGTGTGAAGCCTATGGTGGTGTAAGAGGGGAAGTAATGTTACAAAGTACTGAGGCAAAAAGAAACCAATTATAATGTATTCTTATGGGGAAAACCGCAATTTGAAATCGCTTTTTCTCTGGATGTACTGCAAAAATTTCGTTCGTTAATACCTCAAAAATTCAAGTAAAGCTTCAAGGTCAAATTACATTAAAAAAAAATTATAGGTACGCTTCAATTTTTCGAGAAAAATGCGTTGTTTCAAATGCTATTTTTTCCGTTTGCGCTTGGAAAGGTATTGCCATGCATCGCATAGGCTAACGGGAGCATGCTTGTAATAGGGCCGCTTCGTATGGTATTTCAACACTATTTCAATTTGCAAATAAAGTTGGCTTATGATATTCCTTTGTAAATACAAGCTAATTTATAACATTTCAATTAAAAGCACGGTACATTATAGAGGTATTGACACATCGAAAAATTTCTGTCCCACGAATTGTGTTAATTCATACGGAATTTCGCTACGCTCGCAGCGATCGTTTGAATACTTCCACACCCCACCTGTGTCGGAACCTTACCGGAGGTACCCTAATATTGACGAAATTTTCGAGGGTTATAAAAGGTGAAGAAATTCACCTAGGAAGATAATTTTATTTTAAATAAGTAGAGCATGGTGAGTTGTCTATTCGTACCCGGTTTCAGATTTTTAGGTTAATACCTGATTCCTCTACGAATTTTTAAAAATTGATGAATTTACATTACCTAGTATTCATGTAGTTTTCATCATTGACTATATACACTTGGTAAGCAGAGTACAAACCTATTGTTATAATGTTGTCGGTTTTCAGACGCACGTTGGAAGCAAATAACAGATCGCGCCAGGTGTTAAGACGTGGGTGTAACAGAGAGGGATGTATGTTCTCTCTCCTTTGCACCAACGGTTAACACCCAGCGCACTCAGGTAGCAGTTTCCAACGAAACGACAACTCTTTTAACAAAAGGTTTGTACGTCTGCTTACAAAGTGTATATAGTCAATGGTTTTCATGCTTAGTAATACCTTGCAACGCTCCTAGCGTAGATTATATCAACTGACACAACTCAGGTGACAGTAACAAACACGGCTAATATACGTTCGTGTCAATACCTCTATAATGTACCGTGATTAAAAGTAATTAAAAATGAATCTTATGATTCACGCAAACAATTCATTGACAACAAAAATATAATAATGTAGTAATTCATTTATGAAGAATCATTCACATATTTGCAAATATTGTATTTTTATTATTTTTAGATCGTCTGCTGACAACAGACTTTTGTAAGTGAAATTTAGCGAACGCGTGCAGTCTTAATTTTAAGTACGTAGAAGAAATTAATTTAATTAATTGAACTCGATGTGAGGGCCCACCAAAGTCCTCTGTTTCGCATACAGCCATTGTATCAAAAGGAAATTCCGAAATTGACGGTACTGCGTCTGGTTTCAAAGCTTTGAATAATCATCCGGGTCGATTCAGATAATCATCATCACGAAAATGGGCGCTAGATACTGAGCTAGCTGTTGTTGGAACAAAATTTTTCCTTCTCAATTTATGCACCCATTGTATCAATAGAGTTTCATTTTTAAGCGGAAATCTAGAAGCACAATTTAAAGACAAAACTATAAGTGATTCAATTTTTTCAATCAATACACGCTACAGCAGCGAAAACTTACCCATGAAA
Organism: Aspidiotus rigidus; assembly: GCA_035079385.1. Taxonomy (NCBI): domain Eukaryota; kingdom Metazoa; phylum Arthropoda; class Insecta; order Hemiptera; family Diaspididae; genus Aspidiotus; species Aspidiotus rigidus. Next base: position 7,557,691 of record JAVHKY010000052.1, read on the forward strand.
CTGAAATTGTCCTCCTTTAACAAAACAATTTGTACATCCGTACGCAGACACGATCCTACCATTTTCAAACACTTTAAATTGTGTATATTTAAAATTGCATATTAATTGTGGTCAATATTATGCTCTCGCAACTTTGAAATTTTTTTAAATAGAACGTGAATCCTCTATTCAACAGAGAATGAATGCAATAATTAAGAAAACTCTCAATTCTTTTCCTTTGTATTCTATACTCGTAATCAATGTTTTGCCTCTATACAAAATGGCGGTTCAGTCGGTGGACAGGCTTCACTTTCGACGCGCAGTTGTGTATCTAGTGTATAGTATAGAAATCTGTGGTGGCTGTGGAGTTGTTGTCAGCACCACCACTTGATTTTTCATCTAATAGGATTACTACATCCAGCGCCATGTTTGTTTACATTGAACGAGAATACCTCTAGGTCCTTAGTCCAAATGGTTACTACTCCTTTTAGATATTACTAAAGCCGTGTGTTGACATGACAAGTAACGGAAATTCTCCTCAAAGAGATAGCTAAACATGTATCGATATAAGAGAATCGATGAACCCGGCAGACGCTATCGAGAAAATCGCCAACAACAAACAGATCCGAAGACCAAATCTGCGCCGACTGCCGGACGATTAGGGCGAACCTATAAATCGCGTTCTTTGAATTCGAACAGGGGTGCGATGAATTAAGATGGCGCGTGAGCGCATCCCCATCCCAAGCTTGGTCTCAGAGAGGCTTTACGGAGAGACGGATAATGCACACGGAGAGACGGATAATGCACACGCACGACGTTCTCGAAGTCGAAGCTAAAAGAGAGAGTTAAACATTAGGAGCTAATGATAATGAATCACGAAAGACACAAGAAATACAAGATTTATCTATTATATAAACCTGTAAGCTCGCGCGCGTGACGCTAAAAAATCGAGTGACGCAAGAAAATCGCGTGCCGGAAATTCGCGTGGCCGAAAATTCAAGTGCCGCTATCTATTGGAAACTCGGTAAATCTGAAGCGCTACCTACGCATCGTTATGGCGTGGTTAGGGCGGGTCAACCTTACAAACTACGACGCGACCGGTTAACCTGACCGTTCGAGTAGTTTCTCGCTGACCGTTCGAGTAGTTTCTGGAAGTAGGCTCTCTTCCTTCCGTTTTTTTGACAGTTCTCGAATGCTCTCGAAATGATCCAGCAGTAGCGACGATTGATATAAATAGAAGCGCGTGGCGCGGCGTTGCATCATTTTACGTTAGACTCATACACGCAACAGTTGTTCCATTTGTATCATTCGAAGTTGTATATTTTTCTTTCAAACAGTATGACGGACGGTAGCGTAGAGAATGAGATTCTACATGATGAATTGTCAGGGGATCTCATTTATTTTCACACGGTCAACTCTATGTGGCGCTAAGCAGGGCACGAAGAAAGGATAACATTTGCTCCTGACCAAGAAAGAGAACATTTTGAACAACGATTCAGTAGCCACTCGAAATATAGTACATGACATTTTATTGTCTTGGAAAGAGTAGTAATAATATGCGCCCCATCACATACCTATGGACGGTTAATGTAGGCTGAAAATAAAAGATTAATAATTATGATATTCTTTTATTTACTCCTATTTTTTGACTTTATTCCGGAAGAAGAAGAAAAAAATTTCAACCTCCTCATATACAGAAACGTGAAAGAAAGAGAAAAGGCCAGCGACGGTTCCCTACCTTCACGCGGTGCTGGCCGTTTTCACTGAGAGGGAACCGACCTCCATTGCAGTTTGTAAGAAATTTCAAAACAGCAATCCAACAAAGGGAAACTCAGTTCAAATTATAACTCCACATTGTAAGTCTTACAGAATAGTATGTGCAAGCGAAGCGACGATTCAACAACCTGACTAGATTTGCAAGATCAAAAAGGTATACATTTATCTTAATTCCTTTCCCAATCATAACCGACCTTTTACTTGAAATTTTTACTTCCTCCCCCACTCTTTAATAACTATGTATGATAATTAAAAATATACGTGGCTATGTTTTAGATCCATCGATCACTTTGAACGGGTATTTTAAAAGTTATAATATTTCTATCGTATGCACGGTTTTTATGGGGAATTTAGCCACCCCACTAAAATGTAACAACAACAATAACGAGCGAGCAAAACACGCGAGCAGCGAAGCTGCTCGCGTCTGCGAAGCTGCTCGCGTCTGTTAGGAGCCGCCGGCACATTGACTATATACACTTCGTAAGCAGACGTACAAACCTTTTGTTAAAAGAGTTGTCGTTTCGTTGGAAACTGCTACCTGAGTGCGCTGGGTGTTAACCGTTGGTGCAAAGGAGAGAGAACATACATCCCTCTCTGTTACACCCACGTCTTAACACCTGGCGCGATCTGTTATTCGTTTCCAACGTGCGTCCGAAAACCGACAACATTTTAACAATAGGTTTGTACGTCTGCTTACGAAGTGTATATAGTCAATGGCCGGCAGGCCGAGCCGCCAAGGGCCGCCGAAGGCGGCCCGTCAGCGGCTCGTATTATTATAATATTAAATACAATAAGGAATCATGCACGAATTAATTATGTACAAAAATTGAAATCGTCCTCCGGCGTCGTGACTCCCACGCGAATGAATCCGAATTTCTTTTTTCTAGCTAGATTAATCCTTTTTACCTGGTGACAACCCGGAAGTAAGTCACCGTTAGAAAAGTCAGTCTAATTCGAAGAGAATACATTAGAGCTACATATCTTAGGGACTATAATTTATGAACGAGAGAGAATGACGACGCCGGCGATGAAGTGTGAACAGTTGCGGCATTGACTATACATACTTCGTAAGCAGACGTACAAACCTTTTGTTATAGGAGTTGTCGTTTTGTTGGAAACTACCGCATCGCCGCGCTTCACAATGTTTTTAGTTTTGGAAACTAATACTTGGGAGCGCTCTTCTGAGAAACTTGACCAGGAGGAAGTGGAGAAAAGAGACGTGAAAACGCGGAAACAGGTAGCCAATAACTTGAATACCGTAACGGAGAAAAAAAAGAGGATCAAAAGTATAGAAGAAAAAAAAGAGAAGACAGACCGTTGAAGGTCTACTATGTATTTCTTTTTTATTCCTTCTGATGAATGCGTTTAGGAGTACAAAGAAATATAAAGCTACTTTAAGTCATACGAAAAAAACTTGTGTAGGCTATGCGTTCCAAAACCACCACCATGTGATCACCAAGCAAATAGCCGCTGCAGGTTAAATGCTCGTAAAAATAAAGAAAAAAATAAAAAATGAGTAAATTAAAACGGAAATTGGAAATTTTTCATGTGACAAATTTTTGACATGACGTTTAGATCAGAAAAAGAAATTTATCGAGTTTTGACGTGGAAATTAAAATACATGTGCATGTGCGGGTAAAACCCACATTCTTTTCTTAAAGGGAACAACAAATCCTTGCATGAATAAAAAATTGTTTTACTTGAGAAATTTATCTTTTCAATCATCTCTTTCAAAAACTAAACAAAGAAGCAATAAAAAACCTACACCAAATTATTGTATCTCGCAAATTTTCTCAGACAAATTTTCTGTCACAATTTGATATATAACTTTCTTTTGGTCGGTCTTATTTGCTATTTCAGTTAGTTTCACCGACAGAATGCCCAAGAAATAAGAAATTAGTCAAAACTGACCTAAAATGGGGTCAAAGTCACCAAAAAAAGTGAACTGGTTGATTCTGACAATTATTTAGTCAATGCCACTGTAGCTATAATTTTTTCCCTCTGTGATAATACACATGGAACCGATTTCTCAAACTAGTTCTTTAAAGCTTCTCTACTGACAATTGAACAGCAGATCTGACAGTGTTTTGTGGCAGAAACAACAGCATTTTTTCAAAAAGCGGCAATTCCACGATATGCGGCCAAAACGCTGTCAGATTTGCTGATTAATTGTTAATGGGGTTAACTTTAAATTAAAAATAGGAAAGTGAATAAGGACTTCATCAATTCTCTGAAAACTTCAAGATCGTGCGCATAATTTAATTAGTTGGTCCAAGATATTTTGGTATGGTAAAAAACTACAAAATTTCAAAACCTTACGTGGCGGGGCGTTAGCAATATAGTGAGGTCGTGTACTGAAATAGTAAGGAAGTTGAATTCCTATTCAGACCATGATATAGGTGAACATAATTTAGCTCATTGCTTTATAAAAAATTCTCTGCCATAGCCAAATGAACAAAGATCATGAATTCTAGTACACCTAATACAGGCCTAGTCAGCCGTGATAAACCAGAATACCTCATCTACATAATCATCGATCTGGAAAATCGCAAACTTGGTACTCCAGGTAGATGAGGTATTCCGGTTTATCCCGGCAGTATTATATTCCTAATGTAGCATAAAAATAGTATATTCCATAGTGTCGTCAGCTTCAACCAAGGCGGAAGGAGTGGCTTTGTAAAATCAAAAATTTTCCTTCGTCCAAGTATTGCCCGATGAACCATATTGACTCGAAATTTACGTCAATTTGACACAGGAGATTACATCCATAATTTTACAGGACATGTTCTCTAGTATTAGAAGAATTATTACAATTTTTGCGAAGTCCGTATAGAATCACTCACCATCAGTTCACAACTGAGAAACAACAAAACACAATTTTTATTCTATAATGGAACGGAACTGAGAGCAAGTATAAGAAAAACATTCATTGAGACGTCTTTTGACATTTACTGCCATTTTTATCCTCCAGTGTAATCAGCTACTTTTAGTAGGGTTAATATTGATATCAACAGTTTTGTTCAGAGGAAAGTTACTAGGGTAGCTCATATGAATTTTGTGAGTTGAAATTTTTTCTAGTCTCCAAATTAGGTCTAGGTTGTATCCCAATGAAAGAAATAATGTAACATCCACCATTATTACCTTGGTTACTTACAGCCACTGTCTAAAGTTTTTCTATGCCCCTAAACTCGGTCAGAGCTCCGACTTATTAAATACTAACTACCTTTAAAAAATTGTACAAGATTATAAAGTGGGTCAAGAGGACAGTAATTCTAAAAATTGTATCGGACGCGTATTTAAATCTCATTACAACCAAATAGCGGGTTATGAAAGAGAAACAGCAGATTTTAGTCAGCTGAGTACAATGTAAGAAAGTGTCCAAGTTGTTTTATAGAAAGTATTTCTAACGCATACAATTCTCTGCGGACGTCTTGGTACTACATTGTATCTTCAAAGAAAAAAAAAAAAAGAATTGATCAATTGAATGATAGGGTATTAATGTATGGATGACAAAAAAAAAAAAATAAATGAAAGGAAAATTCTCCTAGTCGGGTGACGAAGTAACTAACATATAGTTAATGCCTAGTCCTAGCGTTTACGAGCAGGGGGTCAATTCAGGTATAACCCACGCTTGTGACAAAAGAAGTGAACAAAACGCGCTTTTAGTAAGATGATTGTAGAGAAATCTTTTCAATAATCAAAGGTTTGGAGACACTATTGCTATCTAGTTTTTCTGACGCAAACTATCTAAAAGCGACAACATTTTAACAATAGGTTTGTACGTCTGCTTACGAAGTATGTATAGTCAATGGTTGCGGACAGATAGAACCGCAACGTGTTTGAAGGCACAGTGACAACAAGGATCCATCAACGAAAGCTGGAGTTGTCGCAGTAAGCAGATTTGAATGATTGAATTTAAGAAACTGACCTGTTTTTCTGACATTATGTCGCCGGCAGCCATCACTCACGAGTCACGATTATAATATAATTTGAAATAATGCGCAAATTAGACAAATAAAGAGTTTGTAAATTGAATGTGCGAATAGATTCAAGACGCAATAAACGTACAGAGCTTAAGTACAAGCGCACGTTTACCAAGATGTCTCGAAAAGATCATCGTTTTTTTTATATGTATGAACGAGAACGATGAATTGAAGGAATCAAAGAATTGAATGAGCCGTATGGCTTTCTGATGACACAAGTGTCAGTAGCATTGACTATACATACTTCGTAAGCAGACGTACAAACCTATTGTTAAAATGTTGTCGCTTTTAGATAGTTTGCGTCAGAAAAACTAGATAGCAATAGTGTCTCCAAACCTTTGATTATTGAAAAGATTTCTCTACAATCATCTTACTAAAAGCGCGTTTTGTTCACTTCTTTTGTCACAAGCGTGGGTTATACCTGAATTGACCCCCTGCTCGTAAACGCTAGGACTAGGCATTAACTATATGTTAGTTACTTCGTCACCCGACTAGGAGAATTTTCCTTTCATTTATTTTTTTTTTTTTGTCATCCATACATTAATACCCTATCATTCAATTGATCAATTCTTTTTTTTTTTTTCTTTGAAGATACAATGTAGTACCAAGACGTCCGCAGAGAATTGTATGCGTCCGCAGAGAATTGTATGCGTTAGAAATACTTTCTATAAAACAACTTGGACACTTTCTTACATTGTACTCAGCTGACTAAAATCTGCTGTTTCTCTTTCATAACCCGCTATTTGGTTGTAATGAGATTTAAATACGCGTCCGATACAATTTTCAGAATTACTGTCCTCTTGACCCACTTTATAATCTTGTACAATTTTTTAAAGGTAGTTAGTATTTAATAAGTCGGAGCTCTGACCGAGTTTAGGGGCATAGAAAAACTTTAGACAGTGGCTGTAAGTAACCAAGGTAATAATGGTGGATGTTACATTATTTCTTTCATTGGGATACAACCTAGACCTAATTTGGAGACTAGAAAAAATTTCAACTCACAAAATTCATATGAGCTACCCTAGTAACTTTCCTCTGAACAAAACTGTTGATATCAATATTAACCCTACTAAAAGTAGCTGATTACACTGGAGGATAAAAATGGCAGTAAATGTCAAAAGACGTCTCAATGAATGTTTTTCTTATACTTGCTCTCAGTTCCGTTCCATTATAGAATAAAAATTGTGTTTTGTTGTTTCTCAGTTGTGAACTGATGGTGAGTGATTCTATACGGACTTCGCAAAAATTGTAATAATTCTTCTAATACTAGAGAACATGTCCTGTAAAATTATGGATGTAATCTCCTGTGTCAAATTGACGTAAATTTCGAGTCAATATGGTTCATCGGGCAATACTTGGACGAAGGAAAATTTTTGATTTTACAAAGCCACTCCTTCCGCCTTGGTTGAAGCTGACGACACTATGGAATATACTATTTTTATGCTACATTAGGAATATAATACTGCCGGGATAAACCGGAATACCTCATCTACCTGGAGTACCAAGTTTGCGATTTTCCAGATCGATGATTATGTAGATGAGGTATTCTGGTTTATCACGGCTGACTAGGCCTGTATTAGGTGTACTAGAATTCATGATCTTTGTTCATTTGGCTATGGCAGAGAATTTTTTATAAAGCAATGAGCTAAATTATGTTCACCTATATCATGGTCTGAATAGGAATTCAACTTCCTTACTATTTCAGTACACGACCTCACTATATTGCTAACGCCCCGCCACGTAAGGTTTTGAAATTTTGTAGTTTTTTACCATACCAAAATATCTTGGACCAACTAATTAAATTATGCGCACGATCTTGAAGTTTTCAGAGAATTGATGAAGTCCTTATTCACTTTCCTATTTTTAATTTAAAGTTAACCCCATTAACAATTAATCAGCAAATCTGACAGCGTTTTGGCCGCATATCGTGGAATTGCCGCTTTTTGAAAAAATGCTGTTGTTTCTGCCACAAAACACTGTCAGATCTGCTGTTCAATTGTCAGTAGAGAAGCTTTAAAGAACTAGTTTGAGAAATCGGTTCCATGTGTATTATCACAGAGGGAAAAAATTATAGCTACAGTGGCATTGACTAAATAATTGTCAGAATCAACCAGTTCACTTTTTTTGGTGACTTTGACCCCATTTTAGGTCAGTTTTGACTAATTTCTTATTTCTTGGGCATTCTGTCGGTGAAACTAACTGAAATAGCAAATAAGACCGACCAAAAGAAAGTTATATATCAAATTGTGACAGAAAATTTGTCTGAGAAAATTTGCGAGATACAATAATTTGGTGTAGGTTTTTTATTGCTTCTTTGTTTAGTTTTTGAAAGAGATGATTGAAAAGATAAATTTCTCAAGTAAAACAATTTTTTATTCATGCAAGGATTTGTTGTTCCCTTTAAGAAAAGAATGTGGGTTTTACCCGCACATGCACATGTATTTTAATTTCCACGTCAAAACTCGATAAATTTCTTTTTCTGATCTAAACGTCATGTCAAAAATTTGTCACATGAAAAATTTCCAATTTCCGTTTTAATTTACTCATTTTTTATTTTTTTCTTTATTTTTACGAGCATTTAACCTGCAGCGGCTATTTGCTTGGTGATCACATGGTGGTGGTTTTGGAACGCATAGCCTACACAAGTTTTTTTCGTATGACTTAAAGTAGCTTTATATTTCTTTGTACTCCTAAACGCATTCATCAGAAGGAATAAAAAAGAAATACATAGTAGACCTTCAACGGTCTGTCTTCTCTTTTTTTTCTTCTATACTTTTGATCCTCTTTTTTTTCTCCGTTACGGTATTCAAGTTATTGGCTACCTGTTTCCGCGTTTTCACGTCTCTTTTCTCCACTTCCTCCTGGTCAAGTTTCTCAGAAGAGCGCTCCCAAGTATTAGTTTCCAAAACTAAAAACATTGTGAAGCGCGGCGATGCGGTAGTTTCCAACAAAACGACAACTCCTATAACAAAAGGTTTGTACGTCTGCTTACGAAGTATGTATAGTCAATGGTCAGTAGGTTTGGTCATGGCCGTCTCTATAGTCTGTTCCATCTTAGACGTCCCTTAATTTTCCGTAAGTAAGGGGGGAACCAGCCAATCACGAACCGTGAAGTGTGATACGAATAACGCGATTGGCAGGTAATCCCCGTACCACAAAACTCAGTACGATGGTATGTAATTAAGAGACGTCTAAGATGGAACAGACTATAGTTACAGGCCGGAATATTAAGGTTGGCAACGTCGCGGTGACGAAAAATACGGGCCGAGTTTTATACACGCTCTTATGCAAAATTTTGGAAAAACATGTTAATCGTTGATTTGCGAATAGTATTCAATTCCGAAGGGAATAAGTTTATAAATACATCGAAAGAGTAAACGATTCTCGATTTTTTGAGCTAGATCTCGTTAAAATTGATCAACTACGAAGCAAGTTATTCAAGTTTAAGGCCATGCTTTACCTATCTACTAACACATGTAAAACACACTGTAAAAACACGGAACGCTGCAACCTGAAACACTTCGTGGGAAAATATTCTGGAATACTGATTACTGCATAAAATTAGCTCCAAATCTCATGAAAGTTCGTAAAGTACTAAAATATGACTTTATAAAGACTGGAAATTATTTCAAGATCGTTAGTTTCGTTCTTTATTTGCCCTAGGATCAAGTGAAAAAATTGATCATTTGCACGTTATCAGTTCCAAGGAGTAAGGTTTCCCACGATAGAATCGCAAAAACGGAAATGATTTGGATACCCATGAACTAATTTACAGTGTTCTAAAAACGTTTAACTTCAAGTCTACCAAGTTTCATCGACTTTTATGTGGAGTTCAGGTTGTAATTAGTATTCTTTGTCGCCTCTCTTTATTCCCACGGTAGTGTGTGTCTTTGTGTTAGTAGATAGGTAAAGCATGGCCTTAAAAAAAAAAAGTCAGACAGAGGGCGAAGTGCAGTACATGTACCGCGCTTCACCCTCTGTCTGACTTTTTTTTTTAAACGTAAATAACTCGCTTCGTAGTTGATCAATCCTAACGAGACCTAGCTCATAAAATCGAGAATTGTTGGCTCTTCAAATCACATTCTCTTCACTTTTTTCAAAAACTTCACCGTATTTGAGTCAAATAGTATTTTTGATGTTCTCCCATAAGAGACTGTACAAATATCGGCCCCGTTGTCGGAATATTCTTTAAGTTTTATTATAATTCGAGTAATATGCTTGAAAATAGTTTTTACTGTATAATCGACAGACATATAACATGAAATCTAACAAGAGACAAAAGGTACATCAAGAGATCACAGAACACATAAGTATACATATAAAGCCAAAAAGGGCACAGGTAAAGTATTACATCATTTGATAGAGAACGCACCTACAGCTTCAAAAACTGCATTCCTTCTGTCACTCCCTCGGCGTATCTCGCTCAAATGATCTAATCACAGGTAAGATCTCATCTCATCGTGAATGTATAAAGAATTATACGAAATAAAAGAATTCAAACAGTATTACTAAAAATTAATACAACAAAAAATTTCATCGATAGTCGATACAAATAAAGGAACTTAGACACGACAAAAAAATCACAATTTGTTAGGAATAAGTTCGATTCTAATAAGTCAAGATCTCAATTTTGCAGATAATAGTTCACGTTCGCATTGCATTCGTTGAATTACATCGCATCAAAATTACAAACATCGCATCGTAGTCGCATCGTCTAGCATCGTAATCGCATCGCAAATTTCGCAAATTTACCCTTTAAATAGAGTCTTTAGATCTCTGTAATACAGACAAATCGCACATTAGTATATCTCGAAACTTTGTAAAATCAGGTCTTGCTAGAGGTTTTGTAAAGAAGTCAGCTGTCTGGTCTTTCGTACTAATCCACTCTATTTCGATTTTTCCTTTACAACACAATTGCCTAATATAATGATACGATAGTTTCACTAAGTGTCTCAGAGTCTGAGATTCTTCCGTTATCGCAAGCTTAATTGCGGCTCTATTATCCTCATACAGTTTAGGTATGCTCTTGATTTTAATTAAGTTTTTCGCCAAAGCATGAATACTCATTATTTCTTTACTCGCAAAACTCATCGCAACATATTCAGCTTCAGCTGAAGAAAGAGCTACTTGTCGTTGTAAGTTAGTTTTCCAGGAAACTGGATCACCAAAAACTAATACTAGAAAGCCTGTAGTTGATCTACCACTCTCTTCATTGAGACCAAGTGAAGCGTCTACGTAACTCTCAATTCCCTCACCACGTCCTGTAAATTTTATTCCTAGATTAGCTGTTCCTTTTAGATATTGAAAAATTCGCTTTACTTGTTCCCATTCTTTTTCACCAAAATTTTCCTGCTTTCGACTCAAATAATTTACAGCGTACATGATATCGGGTCGAGAAGAATTTGCTAAATAAGACAAGGAACCGATTGCACTTCGATAAGGGATTCTATGTTGATCAAATTTGATTCGAGGTCGCTTCATTAAAGGGAATTTTCGTTCAGCGTCAGAGCTAGCCATCGGTGTTTCATTCGTTCGCAGCGCAGCGTATTATAAACGTCAAATTTCGCAACCACAGCTTTGACCATCTTCTGCTGGTGAATTAAAATGATAGGATTATCTCGATCTCGCTCTATTTCCATACCTAGAAACTTCTTCACTTCCCCTAAATCGCTGGTTTCAAATTCACGATTCAGTTGTGTTTTGATCTCAATTAGTTTCTCATTATCATTGGTCGCTATGAGTATATCACCTACATAAACAATTAGTATTGCGAATTTATTTTTCTTCCTCCAATAGTAAATACAGGGTTGAAAGTCATACTTGAACCGCGTTATGCAAAAGCCGTCCAAGCGACATTTTTTAAATCTGGCGAATGGGTACACTGTCATGATGCATTTAAAGGTCTCTTCCCCGAAACGATGAAGTGTCGCTTGGACGGCTTTTGCATAACGCGGTTCACTTGATAAGACGCATTCCCTTCATCGCTTCTCCAAATCTCACATACCATCGTTTTGGGCTCACTTTCAAACCATAAATCGCTTTTGTCAGTTCTAACACATGAGTTCGATTGAAATCTTCATTTTCGATACCAAGGTAGTCATTCAAACCTTCAGGTATTTTCATGTACACTTTCTTTTCTAACTCTCCATTTAAAAACGCTGTTTTAACATCTTGATGATGTAGATCGAGATCCAGTTTATTTGACACTGCTACTATAAATCGAAAATCACTCATTCTAGCTACAGGTGAATAGATCTCATCTAGTCCGTATTTGTGTAAGTCTGAAAAACCTCGAGCTACTATCCTACTTTTTCTTCGAACACCAATGTGTGGTTCTTCTTTCACCTTAAATACCCATCTTGAAGTCACTACAGAGGCCTTTTTGGGAATTTCATTCATTTTTATAACTCGCCAAGTGTTATTCTTTTTATGAGCTTCGAACTCTTTGTTCATAGAGTTCTTCCAACTCTCTCTATCCTCGCGATTTATCGCCTGTTGATAAGTTTTAGGTTCAAATACATCGCCAGTTTGAACCTACATTGCATAACTTCCATCAATATCTATTACTTTGCACTGGATACTGTCTTCATCTATCTCATCGTCAGTTTCCCAAGTATGTTTTCTCTTAAGCGCTCCTCTTGTTCTATTTGTCATAGGTTCGTAAGTCGTCTCTAATTTTTTAATTAATCTCTCTTTATCACTCATTTCAATCTCATTTTGTGTAGTTGCTGTTTCAGTATTAATTTCATCACTGTTTATTCCACTGTCATCACGTACATCCATTTCATCATTATTCTCAGGTCGTCCATCATCTATTCCTTCCACAGTTTTATCACATTTGCATTTGAACGATTCGATTTTTAACTCATCAATATTTTCTTTTTCAGAATTGTAAAAATCTTTATACACTTTTGATTCGATGAAGCTCGCATGTTTAGTAGACACATCTCTCTTCTTTTTAGGGTCGTAAATACGATAACCATTTCGTAAGATTTCTACAAGAAAGCCCTTATTACCTGTTGGTGCAAATTTATGTAAAACTCCTTCTTCATTTACATAGCTCGCAACGCATCCAAATCTTCTGATATTTTTAATAATAGGAGATTTTCCAGTCAACATTTCATAAGGTGATTTAAACTCGATAGACTTATTTATAAATCAATTGTGCACATGGAGTGCGTATTTCATCGCATATCCCCAGAATGATAAAGGGAAACCAGCTGAAAGAATATTGGTTCTCCCTTTCTCTTCAATTTCTAGGTTTAGGCGTTCAGAAATGGCATTATGTTCTTTATGATAAGGAAAACAAGGATCGTACTTAATTCCTTCTTTTCGCATCAGGTCTCGCATCTCTATTGTTTTATATTCTGTTCCATTATCCAAATGGAGCTTCCCTATCTTACACTTATACTGTTGACCGTGTCGCACATTCACAATTGACTCTATTTTGATATCTTCATCATTCATAAAATCTCGCATGTCCATAAGATATTTTTCAAATACTCGATGCATTTGAGTTTTATCATATAATTTGTATCCCATCGCAAATCTCGAATAATTATCAGTAAATGTAACTGCATACTTAGCCTTAGATCTAATCGATGAAGGTGTGATTGGTCCCATCATATCAGACTCAACTATTTGGAAAGGTCGCGTCGCTCTTGTTCTTTCCTGGTTAAAAGGTTTTCGCTTCGCTTTCGCTAATTTACATTCAAGACAGTTTTTAATTTCGTCAGTAATCTTTACACCCTTCAAATCAGGAATTCTATTCTTAGCTATTTCTAAATAAGACTGTGAGGCATGATTTAATCGTAACCTGTAGTGCTCTCGTACGATTCTCATTAATTGTTTCTAGATCGCTAATTTTCATCTCATACCTCCCTCCCAAATTTTCATTTGCCAAATTAGAGTCCTTTTCATCGTTTTCTACCTCTAGAATCGTATTACTTTTCGCAAAACAATCATTTTCCCAGATTTCCTTATTGCTTAATAAAGATTTATTGACTTTGATCGACTTTCTCCCTCCCATCTTCGACTCCTCTCTAATTAAATGAGCTTCTCTTTCTTTCGGAGGTATTTCAGAACTTGGTACTTCGAATTTCATTCGCCTAAAACGGCCATCACAGTGCGCTGTTTGAATCAGATTATTAGTGTTCTTATCAATTACATAGGTTTCATCGCCGTCAATGATGAATTTCATCTTGTTTTTCACTTTCAACGCTGAAAATAAATTATGAGGTAAGTCAGGCGAGTATCCTACATTTCGAAGTTTAAATAGTTCACCAGTTTCCGGATTTCGCAAAATAATATCACCGGCATATCTCACAATTTCGTCCGCTTTGCTGTTTTTGTTCGCACATTTAAAACGTCTGGTTTTAAATAATTTTTGTAGTTTAACAAAAGCATCAATACGATTCACTAAGTGATCTGTCGCTCCACAATCTAAGATAAAAATAAAATAAACATTTCGATTAGCACAATGTAACTCACCAGAAATTGTAATGATTTCGCCATCCGCAGTGGTATCAATAAATAAGTACGCATATTCGTCGCTTTCTAGTTTATTCGCGTCGATGTATACGTGTTCGATGTCGTCGTCTGACTCACTAAAGGCAATCAGGACTTTACCTTTCTTGTCTCTCCGGTTATTGATCTTTTTAAAACGTTTAACTGAAGCCCTTTTCCAGGATTTTTTCTTGTTGAACGAAGGTTTTTCAATTCTCCTAACATTTGGCCCACTACGATTGGAATCATTTTCTCTTGGTTGGTTCGAATCATTGTTTCTTGAATGAGTGGAGTCAGCATCTCTCGATCGATAAGAGTAATTATCTCTTGTTTGTCTTCTTGTGTTAGTCTTTGGGCAGTTGATTCTAATGTGGTCACCATATTCGTGACATCCGTAGCAATAAATTTGACCATTATTCGGACAATTTTCTTCTGTGTGGTTATCCGGGGAGTGGCCGCACTTTCAACAAGTCGGTACATATTTTGGTCTTCTTATTGAATTTGACAGAAAGGGTTTACCTTTTGTTTTGGCTACGGCCATCGCTGCCGCCGCTCTCTCATCGCGACGTCTCTCGCTTTCCTTCCTGTCTTGCTCTTCCGCTACGAACTTATCCATTAACGATATTAATGGTAACCCCTTTGGATTTGTTTTCTTCTCAAATCTCTCTTCAGCAAGCGTTTCTTTTGCCTGTTCATGAATTGCATACAAATATGCTCTTTTCTCTTCTTCATCGCTATAATCGCTAACTCGTCAAATACGATCAACTAATTCCAAGAATTTATTATTAAAATCAAGCGCAGACTCGGAATCAGGATCAAATATTAAGTCACCCATTTGTCGTATAAGGGAGAATGTCGCATTTTCTCCTCTAGGGTCAAAGGCTCGATCTATTGCTTTGAAAATTGCAGCGCATGTTGGTTGTCTAGTAACTATGTGAAGAAGATCATCTCCGGTGTTTTTTATGACGAAATTTCTAACTAATTTACTTCGCGCCTGTATTTCAGCTTCATCCATTCCATTGGGAGCTATCGCTGGTGTTTTCAGCAGAAAATCGCATTGCTGCGCTTCTATTTCACTGATAAGACGTTGTTTAAATAGCAGCCAATTTGCCTTTTTCGTCAGAGTGTCTTTCAACTTTTGAAACCTAATTTTCGAAGCCGGGACCCAATTCTCATTTGAACGTTGTTCGATCCAATTTCCGGTTGATGTAGTTTTCTCACCACTATTCTGACTTTCTATGGACTTTGAAGATTCTACCGGATCCGCCGATTTGCTGTGGGAAGTAGAAATATTAGTATTAGGAGTATTCGAATCAGTAGGTGGGGTATTCGCACTAATTTCTTTTTGAATTCGCAAGGCTTCCGCCTCTTTAAGTTGTCGATCTCTCTCTTGAGTGATGATTCTATATTCTGCTTGTTCCTGTTCGCGTTCTCGGAGACTTTTTAGAGCTGCTTCGCGTGCTTCTCGCTCTTCTCTATCAACGCCTTTCTTTCATTTTGCAATCTTTTCGCTGTCACGGTAGCTATTTAATATAGATTCCAGTCGACTTCTCTGACTCCTAATTCTCGAGCTGAAAGCACTTCGCACAGCATCCAAATCCTTTTCTAGCTTATCGTACTCTTGAATTGACTCAGATAGTGCCGTGCTCAAAATCTTAACATTGATGTTTCTTGTTCTTTGTCTTTTCCCATTCGGAGAGTTCAAGTTTTCATCTGAAATAAAAGGGTTCTCATTAGTATCGCATCTCTCTCGTTCTAAATTTCGATCGCATTTTATCCGCTGAATTATACTTGAATTTGATAATTCAGAGGATTTGCTCTCTTCGCAATCGCTTTCGCTGCTAGCATTTGCATCAGTTTCCCAATCATCATCGTTTTTCGCATCATCGTTTTTGGAGTCATCGTTTTTCGCATCATCGTTTTTCAATAGCTGATTCATCCGCCGAGGCCTATTTCGCTTCTTTTTTCTGTGAACAATATTTTTTTATTAGACTTTCGATTCAATAGAGTATTATCTGCGTGTGTCTAAGGTGACGCATAACCAAAGAGCTAGAGGCACGGAGATCGTTCTCTATACTAACGACAGGATTCTGATCAGAACCATTGATTCTGGAACCTGAAATGGTTTATTCCTTAGTAGATGAGTTCGCGTGTTCTTCGTGAACGTATTGTGCTACTCTATCGTGCTGCCAACAACCTCCCGATCAACGGTAGAGTGTTGATCAGACACGACTAGCGACAAAAGTTTAGAAGTTGGCGAGAAACACGATAATTTAGCCCAGAGAACCAGCATTTGGGCCAGTTACATACTCCCAGCTGTAGTTCTACTGTAGACCACGCGAACACATATTACATTATATTGACTAGCACGGTTTTCAAACACTGTTAACTTATTATTTCTCGTTAATATTGTGATCTGGACTTACTCGTCTCGTTCAGCTTCCACGAATCTCTTTAGTTCTTCCCAAATCGAATCCGGGAAGTCGCAGAGGTACTCGTATTTTTCTGTTTTTCCGGTTGACTCAATGGTGTCGCAATACGGATTCTTCTTCAACGTGGTAACTTGAGGATTCAATTTCTTTCTTGATCGCTTCGAAATTTTAATTTATAATTCGACTGAGGAATTAAATCACAGGTATTAGAGATATCGTAATGAATATCGTTTTCTCTTTCGATCGCTTTGTGCACCACGTGCTCGCTTCGCAATATAGGAAATCGCTCGCAGTATCAGATATAAATCGCTCGCAGTATTAGATTTAAATCGCTCGCAGTATTTCGAATAAATCGCAAATCACATCAATTAAACCTACGGGTTACTTACCGTGGTATACCATGTCGGAATATTCTTTAAGTTTTATTATAATTCGAGTAATATGCTTAAAAATAGTTTTTACTGTATAATCGACAGACATAATAACATGAAATCTAACAAGAGACAAAAGGTACATCAAGAGATCACAGAACACATAGTATACATATAAAGCCAAAAAGGGCACAGGTAAAGTATTACATCATTTGATAGAGAACGCACCTACAGCTTCAAAAACTGCATTCCTTCTGACACCCGTCCAATGTTGTCGAGTTTCGAATATTCCGGCCTGTAACTAGAGACGGCCATGGTTTGGTCCAAAGTATAGATACCTATGCTCTGTCCGCAAATAGAATGGGTCGCGTAAACAAACCCGCGAACCGCTTCCTCGCATCGTAATCAATTTTTTTTGCATGAAAGCGGGTCGCGGGTTTGTTGACGTGACCCATTCTATTTGCGGACAGAGTTTAAAAGAGACAAGATAGCTAACTTCGTTAGTTCTAGTGTTCCACCGCACGCCAACACAGCGACACAGTATTCTTGGGCTAAATTAACATTGCGCTTATGGATGTTTTTCAGTTTTCATCAATTATCTCGGAAACCGTTCATTTTTATGAAAAAATGAAGAGAACAAAATTTATTCCCCTTGTAATTTCCTATCAAATGAGACCTACTTTGAATTTTTTTTTTTCAAAATATGAAATAGGTCTCATACGATAGGAAATTACAAGGGGAATAAATTTTGTTCTTTTCATTTTTTCGTAAAAATAAACGGTTTCCGAGATAATTGATGAATACTGAAAAATGTCCATAAGCGTGTTAGAAAACGAACTCACTACGATATTTATATATTTCGAGGGTTTATTTTTACAATAGAAAGGTAGCACAATTATACAAGCAATTTAAAATCTAAAAAAGGGACAAGTGAACTCCGCGATCTTCGATTAAACATCCCCCCTTCTTCCATCAGCCGTTGTTGTCATCTTGTGTCACCAGTTGTTGGCCGGAGTGCTGAATGCTGCACGGCTGTTATTATTTTCTCCAACACTCCTTCCCAGTCGGTCAGCGTTTAGTTATCTAAATGTGAAAATAAACTCGTTTAGTGATAATTCACTAAGTAAATAAACATGCGTTAGTTGTTTCTGACCCTTGTTTATTTTCAAACTACCCTTCATTCATGTGAGTCTAATTACTCATTGAATTTTACCCATAAGTTGACCTCTCAATTCCTCAAACGGACCCTTCTCCAATTTCTTTGTCAATATATCAGCAAGTTGATTCTTTGATGGTACCCACTTCAGAATAATTTCTTTCTTATCAATATGGTCCTTTACACAGTGATATGCAACATCAATGTGTCGTATTGCCTTTATTTCCTCAGTAATTACCAACTGTATAGTAGATTTATTATCCTCATAAATTACTGATGGTGAGTTGTATGGCCTGAGAATTCGTCCTGCTATATTTCTCAGTGCCACTGCCTCGCGACTCAAATCACTTAGAGCAATATACTCTGCCTCTGCTGAACACCTTGTATTGCAAGCCTGCTTTTTGGTTCGCCAATATATGGGATCACCAAACAAGCGAACTATACCTCCTGAAATGGATTTTCTATCTTCTTTGCACCCTGCAAAGTCAGCATCAGCAAAACCATCCATTTCATCAGTCTTGCCTTCATATACCAAACCTAAACTAGAAGTGTCCTTCAAATACCTTAAAACACGCATTAATTCTGCATGTTCTCTAACAGTTGGATTATTCTGTTTTCTACAAAGTTTGTTGACCTCAAATGCTATATCTGGTCTGGTTGCTCTTGTCACAAAGAGGAGAGCACCTAGTACTTCTCTATAGGGTAGCCTTTCTTTCCAATTTTCCCACTGCAAAGTAGCTGTTTCACCTATGAAATACGGGGTGCCCACTTTTCTTGAGTTCTTGCCCACATATTTTTCGACCAGTCCCTCAATGTACTCCTTTTGGCTCAGGGTTAGTGTATGCCCTAATTTGCTTGATTTTCTACTAACGGAAATTCCCAAGAACTTTTTGGGCTCACCCATCAGTTTGACATCAAACTCTGAGCTTAATTTGTTCTTGATTTCCTTGATTTTCTCCTTCCAATTTCCAGTCAGTAGAATATCATCCACATATATAGTCAGAAGAGCACGCAAACTTCTCTGTTTTGCCACATACAGGCAAGGTTCTGCTGGATCCCTCTGTAGGCCTAATTTTTCCATAACTGAATGAAAGCAATCATTCCACACTTTTGGGCTGAGTTTCAGACCATATATAGATCGATTTAACTTGCAAACTTTGGTTTTCCTAAGCTCCTTCCAGTTTTTATAACCCTCAGGAATTTGCATTAGAATAGTTTCCTTCAATTTTCCATTTAAGAAAGCTGTTGTAATATCCCACTGTTCTATTTCCCAACCAAACTTATTTGCCAATGCAAATACCATCCTATATGATGAATCCCTCACAACTGGCGCAAATGTTTCCTGTTTTGACCTTGGTTTGTCCAAGAAACCTTGTGCCACAAGCCGTGCACGATACAAGTTGGACCCATCAGCCTGACTTTTGATTTTGAATATCCATTTTGATCCCATAATTCTTTTTGCTGATGGTCGATCAACTAGCTCCCATACATTTGCTTGTGCCATTTTCCCCAATTCATCATTAATACCTGTCAACCACTTTCCTTTATTAGTACTATTCATAGCTTCCTCATAGGTCTCAGGGACTTGATCTAGTTTTTCTGAGCTACCCTGACTTGAGAAGAATATGAATGTATTATAACATTCTTCCTCCTCAACCTCAACCTCATCTAGCTCATCAAAAATCAGATCATCATCCTCACCATTTATAATTTCCACTTCATCAAGATAAAATTCATCATCTTCAATGACTTTTTCTACAATTTTTGATGTTTCAAAATTTTTAGGATTTAATGAAGAGTTAGACCTTTTGAGAGTTTTTGATGGAGGTACATTTTCCCTTTCCTTAGATGTACCGGGGGAGCACAGTTCTATTTCTGAGTTTTTCCGTTTTCCTAATACCCTTTCACCTGTGTTGGTGACTTCATTATTTAACCATTGATTTCCAATTTCTGATTCTTCAATATGCATCACCTCCTTCCCAAATATAGTCTCATCATCTATAGAATCTCGATAAACCTTGTCCTGATTTACTCTAAAGTGAGTAACTTTCTCTATAGAGTCAGAGACTGGATTATAAATTTTACAACCAGTTGAGGTATACCCTATAAAGAATCCTGGAATTCCCTTATCCGAAAGTTTTGTTGCTTCTTTATCTGTATTTACATAGTAAGCCAGACACCCAAACCTCTTTATCCTTTTAAATGATGGTTCCTTCCCTTTCCACCTTCCATAAGGTGTTTTAAAGTTACACGCAGCATGTGGAAGACGATTGTACACATAGACACTTGCCCCAAGTGCATGGTCCCAGAATGAAGATGGTAGCCCTGAGTCAAGCAAAGTTGTTCTCACCATATTCATTATTGTTTGATTAAAGCGCTCACTTGTCCCATTGTGCTGCGGTACTTTACATTCGCTCATCTCAATTTCCATACCAAGTTTGTCACACAGTTCCTTGAGAACTGCTGATGTGTATTCACCTCCTTGGTCACATCTAAGTTCAGCAAGTTGTGAGACTGCTTGTGGTCCAAATGCCCTTTTAATTTCTTTAAGGTATGATTTGAAGGCTATTATAGAATCACTTTTCCTATGCATAGTATAGGCTATTGCATATCTTGAGTAGTCATCAATAAAAGTAATGATATATTCTTTTTCAGACTTTCCTTCCCTGTTAGCACAATGAGTGCTTGGAAAGGGCCCCATTAAATCAGAATGAATCCGGTTGAGCACTGCAGATTTCCTTTGTCTCACAGTATTACAAGGTAATCTTGTGAGTTTCTCTTTAAGACACTCATTACAATTTCGAATTTCATCTGGGAACTTGACCCCTCTAAGTTCTTCAGATTGATTTGCAAGTTTTCGTAAGTAACCCAGAGATGAGTATCCAAGTTTTCTATGCCAGAGCCAACCTTCTTCTTTCTGTTTATTTGTCAATTTTGCCCTTTCTTTCTCTAAAGTCTGAGTTTCATTTGACCCTTCAATTAAGTTTACTGATGTACTCAAATTTGTATCCTTCTCTAATCTTTTACTGTTTATCAACATAGCCAGCCCTTCTGCATCCGAGGATATATGAAAAGTGATTCTATACATTCCCTTAATATATTCTCCACTGATCAGTTCTACCCCAGTACTAGTCAGAATCCTTACTTCATTGCCCTTAAACCTTACTTCATTTCCAGCCTCCACTATTTTTCGCAAAGAGAGTATATTTTCCACCACCTCAGGTGAGTAGAGAACCCCTTCAATTATATCTGAATATATTTGTCCTTTTACTTCCAAGTTCACCTGTAGATTTCCCTCTTCTACAAAATTTATATGACCACCATTTGCACACCTGATTTTTATTTCTTCCTTCAGTTTTCTGATTTCCCTTAAAATCTTTCTATTGTGCGACAGATGATCTGTCGCCCCTGAGTCTAAAACAAACTCTGCTAACTTACCCGAATCAGAGTTTCCTCCACATTTTTCTGCTAACTCATCTGAGTCTCCGCTATAGTTGTCCACTCCAAATTCATCTGCAAGATTTGCCTTCCCTTTCCGAACTGTAGACCGTGGTGCAGATAATTTTGGATTCTTTGCTGCAGAGGAGCATTCAAGGGCCCGGTGTCCAGACTTTCCACACTTATAACAAGTTGGAGGATTTTTACAAAGCCGTAGATCGTGTCCACTTTCCAAACAGTTGATACACTTCCCATCTTTTGTAAGAAGTCGAGGCTCAGGTCTTTGGAACCTTGGTACTGATCTTTTGAGGGGACCACCAAAACGTCTACGTTGAACCTGATTTACTTGTCCTGCCACATCAACTCTACTGGTGCCACTTTCTTTAGCCAGTCTTCCTGGTAGAGCGCTCCAAGACTCTTCCTCGTATGTCCGCATACGCTACCTTTACCTTAGCTTGGTCACCTGCTTCAACAGGTAAGGAGTCCAATACCGAATCGCGTAATTTCTCTGGAAGCGCACTGATGAGAATGAGGGGGGTCACCTCAGAGATGGTACTGAGATTGAATCGTAGAAATTCATCCCTTCTCTTTTCAAACTCCCCAATATTCTCAGCTCCTGACCTGTTGCTATCCCAGGTAAAACTCATCCATTTATGGAAAGAATCATACTGTGTGGCCACAGTTCTAGGTCTCCGGTAGTCTGATAGTAGACGAATCATCTCCTTTGGTTCTAACGTACTCCCCACAATACCCTTATGTGTCAGGTCAAGTTTGCCCCTCAACTTGACTCGTACATATCGGATCCGCTCATCCTTGGCTTTAGCGGTATACTTAACAGAGGCTTCTTCCCCGCTAAGCACATCCCCTAGTCCTTCAGCAATCACAAGGTCTTTGAAATTTTCATACCAACTTTGAAAATTTTCTTTCATTGTTAGCTGGGGAATATCAACCGTTAGTCCTTTTCTAGGTTCCCAGTGGTCCACCTCAAGTTCAACTCCCTTACCAACAATATTTCTCCTCATTCTCTCAATTTCTGCCATCAAAGCACCTAGCTTTGCAGCAACTTCTTCGTCAGTAGAGGGTGCTGGTGCCTTATTAACCTCCTCCTGCGTTGATTCCTTCTCATCAGACATTTTCTATTTAAATAACATACCAAACACAAGAGAATTATTAATATCTTATGAGTACTGAGTTTCCTGATTAAATGCAAATTTCTTTTCTAAAGAAAAAAAAAGTAACTTATAAAACAATATTTTATGCACCACCCTCTATGAAAATTAATACAGCCCGTGAGCTGTATGCGCCAAAGCCTATAAGATAATTTTGGTGCACCACCACCCTCTATTTTACAATATTAGCTGATGGCGCGTGAACCGACCTTAGTGAGTCGATTACATAAACCTTGAAACGCACTCCACGCGCATTTGGCGGAACCTTGACAGCTTGTAAGCTGCACGCGCTCAACTAAGAGCTTAACCCTTTCCGCTTTCCCTTATTTCCTTATCAATCCCTTTCCATACCACGTGTTTACCTTAATACTCATATAGGATACCTGGCCACAGTATTCGCTATATGGGTTATTTCGCTATATGGGTTATTTCGTATTAGATTATTTTGATTAACTGCCAGATCCCAACAGTCAAATGGAAATTTTTAGTTTCTAATGACGATAATAACTACCTCATTTACCCAATATTCGAACGTATTCGATAATAACTGCCTCATGGACCCAATATTCGAACGTAATCCAAGGAACAGAATTTTTACACAATAAAGAGCTCTCCCAGAATCCCTTAAATTTTTATGGTAGATACTGACTGCAGTTCAGTGATTTCTACCTTACTCCCGCATTTGCTAGTTTAGAATAGACACAAGAATAATTTTGTCCTTATATGTTATACAAAAAAAAAAAAAAAATTTCTGCCTCTGTTTAGATTGCTGTAGCCATCAGCCTCAGTTGATGTAATAGTTTTCTAATCACTAATGCTTTATCTATTCTATTTTCCGTCCTTCCTGTTGCTTTTCCAACAAATTTCTTTAATATGTAGTCCGACACGTGCGGTCAATCTAAATTTGACGCAGTATGAAAACTATGTGCTGCGCAGCTTCCAATACTGAATATGATTAATAACCTATCAATAATTTTATTGATATAGAATAGAAAACGCAATGTTGTACTTACGCGTACTGGTGTACTGTATACTTTACCAACAATGCAGATTTCACTTCGTTTTCCAGAGCCGCCCTATAATATGTACTCAACGAACGGTATTACCCAACGAACGAGTTTATTTTCACATTTAGTGTTAGAAAACGAACTCACTACGATATTTATATATTTCGAGGGTTTATTTTTACAATAAAAAGGTAGCACAATTATACAAGCAATTTAAAATCTAAAAAAGGGACAAGTGAACTCCGCGATCTTTGATTAAACATCCCCCCTTCTTCCATCAGCCGTTGTTGTCATCTCGTGTCACCAGTTGTTGGCCGGAGTGCTGAATGCTGCACGGCTGTTATTATTTTCTCCAACAAAGCGCAATATTAACTTAGCCCTACAATACAGTGGCGCTATCTCTCGGCACGTAAATTAGCTCGACAAAAATCGGGTACCGGATTTTAACACAGCGCATATGGAGAGTTAGCTATCTTGTCTGTCTTAGGTATCTATAGTCCAAAGTCATATATATTACTAACGTAACAAGTTGTGCATCTTCCTATATACGCAATGAATACAAAAAAATGTAACGAAATTTATCACTATAGGCGCGCAACGTCGCATTGCTTATGCTCTTATGGGAGAAATACACGTAAAAAGTATGTTTAGAAACTGCGTGTTATCTCCGAAAATCGATCGTCACCTACCTATTTTTTCTCTTGAATATTAAAGACGAGG
This sequence comes from Aspidiotus rigidus, assembly GCA_035079385.1. Classification (NCBI taxonomy): domain Eukaryota; kingdom Metazoa; phylum Arthropoda; class Insecta; order Hemiptera; family Diaspididae; genus Aspidiotus; species Aspidiotus rigidus. The sequence goes on from JAVHKY010000052.1 coordinate 7,582,227, forward strand.
CTTCCGGCTTTTTTTTTAAGCCATACATGAATATAAACGGTTCATTAGAATTTTAGAAATTAAAATTTGAAAAATACCTTTTCTCCATCGTCAGCCAGCTATTACCAAAAAACTCGTGAGCAATGCTACGCCAGCGCTCAACATTCATGTTCTGTGGCAACAACATGAAACTGCGCGAGTTACTCAACTTGGTGTTCTATACGACTTTGGTTTGGTCTTTCGACTGTGAAGATCATGTTGAAGATCGATAGTTGAAAGTCGAAAGATTGGCGAGAGCCAGTATTATCGACAACAAGACCAAGTGTCAATTGGTTTCAATAATAAGACGTGCAAGTATGCGTTCTGATACAATTTTCTTCTTTTTATTAGTAACTTTTCATTGGTTTAATGGGATCGGAAATTGAATATGTCGACTCATCGCAGTTATATGCAGCGAAGTACATGCGCAATTCCAAAGCTATCGGTATCTTGTGGGTTATTTTTACGATTTCCTATGCAATCATTGACTCAGTCGCTTTCGTCACACCGGAGTGGCTGGGTGACTCTAGGGAAGTAGATTATCCTGCTAGGTTTGGTTTATGGAAAATATGTTATTTCGGAGCGAGTACATGGAGAGTTCGAGATTGTCATGGTAGTCAAGGAGATATACTTCAATTCACTCTCACCCCGTACGGAATTTCTGGATTTTGTGGATTGTTGTCCGTTTTTCTAGCCTTGTTGACTACACTACTGTTATTCCTATTTTTCTTCTGCGCCTCGACTAAAGTATATCGGATTTGTGGGTATATTCAGTTCCTATCGGGTAATATCATGAACTTCCATTCGTTTCTGTTCAATTCAAATTACTTCGTCTAATAAACTTGGTAATGTTTTCAGCCCTCTGCCTGATTATCGCGATTACTCTCTTCCCATTTAGTTGGAATCGAAGTGAAATACGTAGAACATGCGGATCGGCTGCTGATCGTTACGCTTTAGGAGACTGTAGTATTAGGTGGGCATACATTTTAGCAGTAATAGGATGTTTAGATGCATTTGTTTTAGCAGCACTAGCATTTATTCTATCGTCGAGATACGTAAAGTTGCAACCAGAACCGTCGTATGGCTTGAATGGATCATCATTCAATGGTATGACACGTAATTTAGGTTTTGAAAGAAAATAAAAAAGGATGTAGAGAGATTTCTTGCTTCGGGTGATGATATCTCATTTATTTTAGGAGAAATGAACGCTGGTTTTGTCGGTGACGCTGGATCAATCGCAGGATCACGCAAGTCTCTCAATCTCCATCCAGTACTATTAATGCCTCAATCAATGATGGAAATCGATCGTTTCTCGGAACTTTCTAATAGAACTGGTCGTTCCAAGTCTTCTTTACACTATCCGGGATTTAATGCAAATATTCGTAACTTTCAACTATGAATATATTTCATTTCTAGGCCTAATAAATTGTTCAAAAATATTTTCATCTTATTTACGACATGTCTCTACGTCTTCGTTCTAGGATGCCGACCGAAAATTGATTTTCGACCTTAAGAATTTGTCGTTTGTTTTTTTTTTATGTTTCATGTTTCATTTCGACTGTGTTATTTCTGATCAATCTTTGTTTTTAAAAATCAATTTTTAGATAGGTAGTTTCAAATTTTCCTTCATCTTACTAAAGAAATTGCAAAGTGCGACTTTTCTCTTCGTTTACGTTTGCTTTGGTGTTCGCAAAATTCAAATTACCGATTTTTCTCATTTTCAACGTTATTAATTTATGCAATATTTTTCTTTTCCAATTAATCATTGTTCGATTTTCGATTGCGTTTTTCTCCGAATGATATTTTTACGTTAAAACGATTAATGTACTTGCTATTCGAACTGGAAGCGCTAGCATCGCGGTGCAGCGGGTAGAAATATTGTACAAGGTAAAGTCTATCCAACGCGTTGGATAGACTTTATCAGTACTACGGTCGCATATGGGAGAAAAGTGAAAATAACTTTTGAATGAAGCAGATTTGGCTTTTCGACATCCCATGAAAGATGTTTACAAACACATCTATATTTTTGAGGAGAACACCCGTTTTGATTCACGAATCGGCTCCGTTCCTACCCAACAGATTTTCGTGAAACTTGGCTGAACTCTTCCTCTGGGTATGAAGAGTGCTACTTGGGGGTTAAAAAAAATCCCTTTCCTAAAAGTTATAATGAAGCTTGAAAGTTGAACGTATATTGGTTACCGAGTTTTTACGTGCATCTGCTAACGCGAAAATAAATTTCCGTTTCATCACGTTAATGATCAAAATACGCGTAAAGCGTTGAAAGACAGCAGAATAGATGTCGCAGAATTGGCTCAATGATTCACGGCGACGCGACGCGAAAAAAAAAGGTTGGAGGAGAGTGGATTATTCAACACGTAGACGCTGAATACTTCGATTTCGTTTTCATTATTTCGATTTCAATCGTTTTACTAATTCAGGAAGAAGGAAGGACGATTAATCTATAAAAATATTCGATCTAAGTAAACGTGAATCAGTTCCAAGTTTACCACCAAATAGGCGCTTCATTGCTTTCCACCGCGTATAATTTTTTCAGCGATTTACTAACCTATTTAAAATTGAAAAAACTGTATCTTCAAAGATAAGAATAATATTAGGAAAGTACAAAAAAGGGTGATAAGGGTGAATACTGAAGACCAAGAAAGAATTAATAAATGGGAAGATAAAAACATAGTATGGAGATACAGAGATAAGTAAGTACGTTTATTCAAAACAAAACATTGAAGAACAAGAAAAAAATAATAGAAGGACAAAAATTCCCTTTTCTCTTTTTCATAGGAAACACGAACTTATTAATTGAGAGGTAAAAGGACAAGTAAAAGGAGGATAAAATTATCATAAAATGAGAATTGAAAACAAAACAATTGAACCAAAGGTAAAAAAATTCGAGGAACCGAGCAAATTGTTACAAGTATCGAATCGTGTAAGTTTAAATGACAAACGTGTTAAGCATGCAATACAATTATGAAATGACGTCACCTTATCTTAAGAATAAGACACAATAGATGATAAATCCGAAAAACTCCCTATTACTCATAAGTAGAGCTAGGATTCCTCGGTTTTTGTCGAATGAGTTTGCTAACGGGCAGATCAGTAGAAATGAAATAGGAGTACGTTTCATAGTGGTAGGGACCCATAAAAAAAATTTTATTTAACCGAAAAAAACCGAAAACCTTTTCAAGTACCGAAAACAGGCATAAAACCGAAAATGACCGAAATGGTGAAATTTATCAAAACAGTAGAAAAAAACAGTACATAGCGAACAATTTTGAGAAATGGAAGTACAGAAACGATGCAAAAGATGAAAAAAACTGTGTTACTCATCTACTCCAGTCGACGTAGAACGTTCGTTCTCCGATTGTAAATATATTCTTATGGACAGAAGACACTCTTTCACACAAGATAACCTCGAAAAGCACATTGTCGTGCTCTTCAATAAGCAGTTTTTGTAAAAATGTCAAAATTTCAGAAAAATTTGTATAATTTTTAATTTTTTTTCTATTTTACCGAATAAAACCGAAAATGAGATTTCTTAAACCGATTTTCAATGTTTTTACAACCGAAAAATCCGAGCTCTACTCATAAGGGAATTGACTTGGTAAACACATGAAAAGAGAAAAATCAATCCTTCACCAGACTCCGAAGCGAGCACACCTTACTAAAAGCGGTTTTTCACCGACACACCTTATCTTAAAGAAAAGATAGGCTATTTAACATTGGGGGCCCGTCCGGGACTTACCTGAATAAGGACATGTTGATGCATGAATCCCTATTTTTCTTTCTTCTTTCTTCACGATAATTCTTTCAAGTTAATGCACGGACCTAGTAGCCTAGTTCGTTGCAAGTGTTCTCGCTACGGTACATTACATTTCGTTGCTAATTCGATTCGTGCGTTTCTCACTCGCATTTAGTTTTCGATAAAATTTAATTTTTCACAATCATCATGAATCCAGAAGAAGAAGAGCTTCAAAATATTCTCGATTTTGATTTCAATGATGATATAATTATTAGACACTGTGTCAAATCACACACAGTCACGTGATACATCTAATTCCGAAAACAACGAAGAGTTCTCTGTACAAAATGAAGACGCTACCTATGTTACAAGTCGAAACGGAACAGCCTTCCGCAAATAATGCACTCTCTAATAACAACGAATAGGTACCGGTAAACATATCCGCGTTTATTAACTTTGTTGAACTAAAATTAAATTGTTTCGAAGATGGACTTCACGAAAGAAAAATTCCATACAAAGCCTTAGACGAACTTGATGAGTTGAGTGATCTGACTAAAAAACTCAACAATTTTGTAGAAATTAACCCAAATCATTCTCTATATGATCTGCGTTTGAGTTTCGCCCGTCGAGCTCGAAACATTAAAGTTCGCTAATCCTAAGCGAACGCGATATGACGAAGATAGTGCTTGTACGCCTACTTCCTCAAGACAAAGGTTACCCCGCCTCGAAGTGCCAACTTTTGACGGTACTATCGCGAAGTAGGCGAGATTCAAAAAAGAGTTTCTTGAATTTATTAATCACGACGAAATTCGTAATAGCGAAAAGGAAAAACGAAGATATCTTTTCGCAGCGCTTGAGAAGGGAGATTCGATTGCCCTAATAGAAAACTTACGAAATGCATCTTTCCAAACTAATTGGGATATTGTAGTCAATACCTACGATGATCCTCTCCGGAAATCTAACTACCACTACGATAATTTATTCAATGAAGGGAAACCCGCTGTAAGAATGTCCCTCAGAAAACATCTTTTACATTTTCGTCAAAATTCAGCTGGCTTACTTGCGGCTTGCAATGAGGTTGAATTGAATCCTTTCGAACAAATCATAATCAATGCTTTTCTCACGGGTTGCAAACCCTTCATGAAACTCTCTTGGGAGAGGCATTTAATTGAGAAATGTCTTAAAAGTTCAATGGAGAATTTTTATCGATTTATTGAGTCACTATGTATATCGAATGAATGAGCATAATTTTCTTCTCATTCCAATGAAATGAAAGAGAAACAGATCGCCACAAGACGTAAAGGAATCGTAGAGTTGACTAGTAAAAAAGAAGAAGTAAATAAAATCAAATCCAAAGTGCCAAATCAGAATACATCTAAAGTCGAAAGAAAAAAATTCTGTCGAAAGTGTTGATCTACCTACGTCACATTATTTAAGTTGTTGTCCAGAGTTCCTGGAGTCCAATATTCGAAAACAAATTGACTTCATAAATAAGAAAGCAATGTGTCCAGTATGTTTTCGGCGATCGTTCGAGTGCAGTGCAGCTGCCAACCACGGTACTACCAACAATGCAGAACGATGTAAGATGACCAGACTAGTATGCTGAACTTGCAATTTACAACATAACATCTTACTACACGCAGATAACGAAAATTATTTTTCCAATAAAATTATTCATGAAGTATATAAAGACCGTGATGTAATTCCACAAAATTCACGATTTTTTGACAAAGAATGGTTCTCTTCCCAACTGAACGAAAAAATCAGGAGGGGGGTAGTTAGTAGATGAGAATACAAGCGAAAAATTTGGTCACCTCGTCGGGATCCGAACCCGAGACCTTTCGCTTGCCGGGCGACTGCTCTAACCGCTGAGCTACGAGGAGATCAAATGATTTCGCTTTAATTCTCAAATACCAATGACGAGAACAAGTACGTCACTGCCCGCAACGGCGATAAACACTCATAGAGTGTACCTATTTTTGAGGGAGGAAGAACTAGCTTGCATCAAACCTCAACGAATATAAACCTGACTAAGGAAGAACAACGAAAGACAACGATTTTTTACGTTACGGGTAACGTAAAAAATCGTTGTCTTTCGAACGAAAAAATATTAGGTTACTCCCTTGTAGCATACAATCAAGAATCTTTACTATCAACAGTTACGGTTTACATCAATAATATAACAAATGATTCAAAAGAATTAAGTACCTAGGGCTATCGTAGACAATTGTAGCCATTTCAATTTTATTTCCGAAGAAATTATTAATAAGTTGAAACTATACTTTTGCAGTAAACGCAAATATAGGCTGCATAAGCCAAATCCTATCCAACCATATGGATCACGCTGTACAAGTCAAAACTCGCTCACGAATTTCTTCCTATAATGAAACCATAATTTGTATTATGGTTCCAAGTATTATCAGTACCAATTTACCATTAGAAACATTCGAAATAAATTCATACAAAATTCCGAAAAACCTCCAATTTGCCGACCCGAATTCCAACATCTCCGATAAGATTAATATCTTGTTAGAATCAGAAGTCTTCTGGGACATTTTAGGAAGTAAACGCCCTAAAATTAGAATCAGGTTTTCCTGTTCTTTATTATTCTAAGTTCGGTTGGTTAGTTGGAGGAGGAAACGAATTAATGCCTAAGGGTCTACTGCATTCACTTTAATCAATGTAAAAGATTCCCCATTCGAAACATTTGAAAAACTTTTGTCAATTGAAAATTTAACCAAATTAAGTATGCCCTTGACTGCAGACGAACCAGAATACGAACGGTTATTTACTCAAACAATTTTTCGTAACATAGAGGGTAGTCGTCTCGTTGGCCTTCAAAAGAGACGTCAGATTACTAGGAAACTCTCGATCGCAAGCGCTCAATAAATTCTTTCAATTAGAGAAACGTTTCTCGAACAACAGTTCTTTTAAAACGCAATATTGTGAAATGATAAACGAATACATAAAAGAAGGGTATATTCGTGAAGCGAGAGAACATGATACAGGTTATTACATGCCTCATCATGCTGTCTTAAAAGATGAATCAACGTCTACAAAATTGAGAGTCATTTTAAACGCGAGTATGAAGACTACGTTTGGGTATACTTCTTGAACGATTTATTACACAAAGGTCCAGTCGTGAAACCAGACCTCTTGTCTCATTTAATCTCCTTTTCGTACACATAAATGCGTTTTTTCAGCTGATATACATAAGATGTATCTAAAATTTGTTTCTAACCCTATCGATACTCGCTACCAACGCATATTTTGGCGTGAGTCGCCATCTAATGAATTGAAAGTGTATGAATTTGTACGATTAATTTTCGGTTTGAGACCCGCCGCTTACCTAGCGACTCGTCTCAAATATGTAGTTAGCCTGCACCGCTAATAATAAAACGACAAAATCAGAACAATTCTTCAAACCGATTTTTATGTTGACGGGACCTTTTCACAGGTTGTGACGAGTTAAGTGATTGCGTCGAAATAAGAAATCAATTGGTAGATTTACTAGCCTCAGCAGGTTTAGAATTAAAGAAATGGTGCGCTAACAACACAAAATTTTTAGAAGGGATTGACCCTAAATACATAGAGAAAGAATTCCCGTTTTGGTTTAGTGATGACGAGAGAGAAGTAGTAAAAACTCTCAGTATACTATGGATAGGTACCTAAAGAAGACGTATATAAATTCAGAATCTATAATAACAATGAATCGCCTGTAAAAACTAAGCGTCGAGTTTTAAGCGAGATAGCACGCTTTTACGATCCTGTAGGTCTAGCCACACCTATAACGGTAACTGCAAAATGCTTCATGCAAGAAATATGGCGCCTCACCTCAAGTGAGACTGGTCCAATAATTATTAATAAACAAAACAAAAAAATAAAACACAAACTAATAGACTGGGATGAAGAGCTTCCCCAAGATTTCTTAGATCGATGGGATAAATTTACAAGAGAACTAAGTAATGCCAGTCTCATAGAAATACCTAGATATATCGCCCCATCTGAACGTGTAGTCTATGTAGAATTACATGGGCTTAGTGACGCGTCAACTATCGCATATGGAGATGTTATATATTCTAGGATTATAGACTCTTAAGTAGAAGTCAAGATTGCTTTCCTAACATCAAAATCTAAGGTAGCTCCTCTGAAACAACTAACAACACCAAAATTAGAATTATGCGCTGCTTCTCTCTTAGCAGAATTAAAACATAAAGTTCTGAATATAATTTTGAAAAAATTCTCAATCAATCTTATACGACTCTGGTCGGATAGCAAAACTACCCTCTCGTGGATCGGTTGTGCATCAACCAGATGGAACGTATTTGTAGCGAATAGGGTAAGCCAAATACAAACGCTAACCAAAGACCCTAAATGGGATTATGTCGAATCCGCTGACAATCCAGCCGATTTTCTGTCAAAGGGTGCCTCACCCCAACGTTTAATCGAATCCAATTGGTTCACTGGCCCAGAATGGCTTTCTAAATCCAATGAACCATGGGGCAAAAAAATAATGTACAAGCCAAATTGGAGAGAAGATAACGAGCGAAGAAAGGAAAAGACTAAATTTGCTCTTAGCATCATTTCCCTCTCTTCTGACATTTTTAACTTAGTTGGACTACCTGACACTGGAAAATATTCATTTGAAACAATTCTGAAACAAGGTTTGTCCAAATTAACTCGTTTAACGGCATGGTTATTACGCGTTCGATTCAATCTCCAGCCTTACTTTCCCAGAGCATCTGGTACCCTAAAATTTTTTGAAATTCATCTCGCAACGATTACACTTATTAAACTTTCGCAAAGAGAATATTTTAGTGAAGAATTAAAATGCCTACCTGCAGAGCGCACAATCTCAAAGGCAAGTCCACTAGCAAGTCTAAACGTATTCTTAGACAATAACGTCATCATTAGAGTTGGAGGTAGACTCAGAAATACCAATTTATCTTTTGAACAAATGCATCCTATCTTGATTTCCAATAAACATAAAATAGCAACCTTGATAGTTGCATATTTCCATATCTTGAATTTTCACGCAGGACCTAGACTCTTGATGTCCACAATACGTCGTCAATATTAGGTTCTTAAGTTGAAAACCGCCGTGATATCATACATTTATAAGTGCCACACATGCACTAGAAATAGGACGAAAATACAAAATCAAATAACGGCGGATCTACCGGCCGCTAGAGTACGAGGTTGTAAAGCTTTTCAGAATACTGGCCTCGACTATGCGGGACCTTACAAAATCATTGGTAAAGGAAGACGGCATAAAGTTTTCCTTAAAGCCCACATAGCATTGTTCGTTTGTTTCGCCACCAAGGCTATTCATCTCGAACTCGTGTCTGATTTAACGATGGAAACCTTCATTGCTGCTCTTAATAGATTTATTAGTCGTAGAGGTGTACCATCAAATTTGCATTCCGATAATGGTTCTACTTTCCATGGAGCCGACAGTAAAATCACGCAGTTATATTCATAAGATTGCATCCAAAATTTCACTCTAATAAAAAAAATACATTGGCTCTTCATAGCTCCCAGCGGACCGCATCTAGGAGGTCTATGGGAAAGTGGGGTGAAATCTGTAAAACGTCACCTAAATGGGGTCCTTTTAGACAAAACCTTCAATTTCGAAGAATATATCACAATATTGACACAAATAGAAGCTTGTTTGAACTCTCGACCATTAACGGAGGAATCAAACGACCCAAATGACTTTAACGCCCTCACACCGGGCCACATTCTCATTGAAGGGCCAATAACCGCCCTCCCGATTGAAAATTTGCTACAAGCCCCAGAAAATAGACTCAATAGATGGAAATTAGTATCAAAAATAACACAGTCCCTTTGGTACAGATGGTCTAATGAATATTTAAACACGTTACAACAGCGAACTAAATGGCGTTTTGCCAAAGCTGATGTCAAACTTAACGACATAGTTATTATTAAAGAGGACAATTTGCCTCCAACATGTTGGAAACTAGCTCGTATTGTGGAATTACATCCCGGTCAAGACGGACACATTCGAGTTGTTACAGTAAAAACAGAAAGTGGACAGTTTAAACGTCCCTGCTGCAAACTCGTTTTGCTACCCTTAGAATAATTTTTTATTTTCTTTCTTACTATTTTCTTTACAGAAGAACCAACCATATAAATTTCAAAAGTAACAATTATTCAAAATCGATTCAAGAAGTAATGAATGCTTATTCAAGAAGTAAATCATTCAACACTTATCAAAGAAGTGAAATTATTTGAAGTAACTGAGAAGTAACAATTATTTTTCAAATGTAACAAATTGCAAATTAATTTTGTAAAAAAAAAAGAGAAATACCTAAATACCTAAGCACATTTTCTTTGTAATTGCTTAGCGCCTAAATTAAAGAAGATAAATTTGCGTAAATTTTGTGAGTGTTAATGACTAAACCAAAATAAAGGGCCTACACCATCATATGGTTTTACCAAGTAGGCATTTACTTGGTTACACATACAACTTTATAAAATGCATACAGTAAGCATTTGACCTCATCAATGCCGATGAGAGATCTTTAGTCATTCAGTATCACACACTCATAACATATTACTTGTTTTAAAAAAAAAAAAAAATTATAATAATTGAATATTTTGAGGCCCAGCCTCAAAGGGGGGAGTATGTTAAGCATGCAATACAATTATGAAATGACATCACCTTATCTTAAGAATGAGACACAATAGATGATAAATCCGAAAAACTCCCTATTAATCATAAGGGAAGTGACTTGGTAAACACATGAAAAGAGAAAAATCAATCCTTCACCAGACTCCGAAGCGAGCACACCTTGTCGCGAAATGCGATAAATGTATTTGTATGTATACGGAAGTCTCTATATTCAACGACCATCGTCGTACACTTAGTAACCGCCACACTCGCAGATAGAATTGCGAGTCGTGGCTTTATATGTCGAAGTGATGTAATCGAAAGACGAGATTAAATAATAAAAGGTAGTTGATCGTGTTATTCAAACCTACGTTTTTTATTAAATAATAGAAGGTGAACTGGCTGGGCGGAGAATCCGCTCCTGTAAGTTCAATCTTTCTATACATGGCGCCCGAATAGTAGTGGCAAATAGGAAAAACCCAGCGTCGAGCAGCTTGCGTTTTTCTTCACTCATCTGTCCTTTCCTATACCCTCCCTATCCATATCTAGTTCAGTCAGTAGCTATCGTCTCTGACAGCTGATATTCTATCATTGACACGAGTAGCTTCCGTCTCTCGCATTCGCACATTTAATTTTATAATCAGGTAGCCTTTGTCTCCTGCTTTCTTACACATCGAGTAGCCACCGTCTCTCGTATATTTTTTCCTTTTCTTTCTAGTGAATAGATTGCCTGCGTCTATCTTATTCGAATATAATCGAGTAGCCTGCGTCTCTCGTCTCATTCCTAAGCTTTGAGTAAAGCCTTCGCTTCTCGTAATTATTTATTATTCGCTCATAATTAATTATTTGTCAACATGTCAGGACAAGTTCGACAACAATTAGGTCCAAGTAAACATTATCTACGCGAAAAACTGAATACCGGTATAAGATTTGATAATCTAGATATGAAAGCTTGTACCAGTCTGTACAATAAGATCTGTAAAGCTCAGAAATGTCTCGAAGAATTACAGAAAGACTTGTGTAGTATTGGCGAAGATGAAGATAACGATCTCATTTTGGAAAATGAACAATATTAATTATTCAGACAAACGATCACCTCACAGACATCTCCGCTCACATTGATACATTAGAAAGTGAAGCACAGAAAAGTAGGTCTGACCCAGCAATCGCCAAAATCACCGAACTTTTAGAAAAAATGAATCAGTCTCCCAATCCTTCTGATGTTAACGACAAACTAGCTATTGTTCTAGATACGATTGTATCAAAAGAAGATGGCTCTGCCGAAGTTAAATCGAGAAGCCAATTACCTAAACTCTATATTAAGAAATTCTACGGTAATATTTTAGAGTGGCCTAGTTTCTATGATAGCTTCAAGGCCGCCATTGCTTCGCACCCTCTCGAAGATTCCGAAAAATTTAATTATCTAAAAAGTCTTCTGGATGGACCAGCGCGTATTTCATCGATTTCAGGAATGCCAGTCACGAATAACAGCTATAAGAAAGCTGTAGATACCCTTGAAAAATTGTATGGCAACAAAAATTTGATAGTGAGTGCTGCTAGTCATAAGTTACGTAATATAAAACATTCTAGCAGAAATCCTGCCCATCTCAGAAACACTTTCAATAAAGTCGACAATTTACTATCCACAATGGAACTAGCAGGAGAAGATATCAACAACACTTCTCTGATTACAATTGTTCTAGAAAAATTTCCACCAGAACTCGTTCTTGAAATTCAAGAGAAAAATTTAAACGAAAGACTGACGATCACAGAAATCCGCGAAATGCTAAACGATTAAATTCTAGCAAGACAGCAAACTTCCCACATTCAGTTTTCTCGTATACCTCCCTCTCGTTGGAACACTTCAGAGGAAGCGTTGCTGTCAGTAGACAAAAAGTCGTGCTTGTTTTGTAAAGGGAACCATTTTAATGACGAGTGCAAAAAATTCCCTACGGTCGAGGAACAGTTGAAGAAGCTCCCACCCCACCTATGTATAGTGTGTTTCCATAAAGGACATCTTTCCGGAAAATGTAGAAGTAAACGTCTTTGTACACACTGCCGGGAGAAACACAATCGTGCGCTTTGCCCACAAAAATTTTCGTCAGTCATTAAGCCAAATCAGAGAAATTTGCACATGATGAATGCTTCATCCTCCAGAACTCCGGCAACAATCCCTCCCACGCCTTCGAGAAATGCACCTCAAGTTGAACTTGCCTGTTTAGCTCACGAAGAAGAGACCATCATGCAAACCGCAGTCGCTATTGTTGTTAATAATGGTTTGAAGGTAAAAACACGTATCATGCTAGATAATGGTTGTTCTCGAACCTATATCTCAAAGAAATTGGCGCAACTCTTAGGTCTCAAGGAACAAGGATATCTTGAAACACCTGTGCGAACATTCAATGATTATAACACACGTATGGTGAAAATGACCATTGTTGAGTTTTCTATTGAGACTGCTAATGGTTCTCTCCTTCACATCAAAGGTCACTCAATTGACGTTATATCAAATAATTTATATCCTAAAGTTCATCACCTCTCTGAGTTTGATCCTCAAAATTGTTATGGAGATTTACCATTGGTCGAAAATGATGAAGACATGGAGGTACAAATTTTAATTGGCAGCGATTATGAGATGGAATTCCTCCTTCCGGGACATATACATATACGAGATCACGTTTATCTCCGCAAGACGGTACTCGGTTGGAATCTAGCAGGCAGGCATCAACGAAAAAATTTCATGTCAAATCCATTAGAATCATTCTTAGCTATCGAGTCATCACTACCTCAAGCAGTCACCATTCATAACATATAGTACAGTTCTACGAGCTTGAGAATATAGGAATCAAAGATGATCCGACTTTGGATAATGACGACTCAGCTCTCTCTCACTTCTATAAAACAATGAACACCCGTGATAATCGATACTTTGTCTCCTTTCCTTGGACTACATTTCCTCCAGATCTTCCCACCTACTATGGATTGGCCAAAGGTCGTTTAAACTCGATTCTTAAACAGTTAAAATCTCAACCAAGTTTATTGAAGAAATATCACGAACAGATCATACAAAATTTGGAGTTAGGAATAATAGAACGCGTTCCAGAATCCGAAATTTTCAATAAAAAAGTCCATTATATTCCTCACCATGGAGTTATGAAAGAAAACAAAGATATTCGTATTGTTTTCGATGGTTCGTCAAAGAAAAAAGGCTATCCATCCTTTAACAAATGTATGTACCGAGGACCTCTGTTACTGGACAATCTTTGCGGTCTTCTTTTGGATTTTCGATTTCATATCATTGTTTTGATTGCCGACATTCAACGAGCCTTCCTGGAATTAGGACTGAATGAGGAAGACCGCGACTACGTTCGCTTTTTATGGATCAACTCACTAGAGGACAAAGATTGGTCCTACGTAGTGTACAGATTCGCTCGAGTACTCTTTGGTGCTGTATCAAGCCCCTTCCTCTTAAATGCAGTTGTAAAAACACATCTTCAAAATTCATCATCTGCATATAAAGACAAGCTCTTAAAACATTTTTACGTCGACAACCTAATTACAGGTGCCGCAGAAAAAGCAGAAGCAGTTGAAATTTACAAGGAGGCGAAGGAAATATTTTATTCTGCCTCAATGAACTTGCGTCAGTGGACATCAAACTCCAACTTCGTTTGCGACCAATTCACCGAAAATGATCGTCTGAATACTCCAAATGACATCTGCAACGTACTCGGAATAGTATGGGATCGCAAAGAGGACACTATAGCTCTCAAACAGAGTATAAAAGATCTCAAATCATACAGAAAATGTACCAAATGCAATGTTTTATCGGTCTTAGCGTCATTTTTCGATCCATGTGGTCTATTTTTACCGTTTATCGTTGAAATTAAATTAATCATGCAGGAGACATGGTTGGAAACCAAAAATTGGGACGACGAAAGTGAAAGATTACAGGTTTCCTGGGAAAATATACTTTCCTCCCTTGAAAGATTATATAAATTGCGTATTCCTCGTCTCGTAAATACGACCAATTTTTCAGATATACAGTTACATTCTTTTGTAGACGCTTCAAAAAACCTGTTCAGCGCTGCTCTTTATCTTCAAATAAGTCATACTGATGATAATATATCTACTCATCTACTCTTCGCAAAAACACGGATACGACCCTTATCGAAAAAGAAAACAATCACAATTCCACGTATGGAACTTCTAGGAGCGAACTTAGGAGCTCAAATAATCCATTTTATCAAGAAACACTCCTCCCTCCAGATTACTCGCACCATAATGTGGTCAGACTCAAAATGCGTTATTGCCTGGTATCATTCGAAGAAAGTCCTTCCTACATTTGTTCGGAATCGTATTCAAAACATTAAAGAGAAAAATATAATTGAATTACGATATACACCGTCTGCTTCTAACACTGCCGATTTTCTTACTAAAATCACTCCTGACGAAGTCATACATGAATCGTGGTGGACAGGACCTCGATGGTTACAATATCCAGAAAAATTGTGGCCAGAAAATACCACAACTTTGTTGTCAGAAGAAGAATCTGATCATGAGGAAGAAATTGCACTTCTGACCCATTCCTCACCGATTCATCCACCACTTGGATTAGATTACCATAATTACTCATCTCTTCCAAAATTATGGCGTGTAACCGCTTATGCCAGAAAATTTCTAAATAAGGAAAAAGGAATTATCTTGAAGAAAGACCTAGATGAAGCTCAAATAGAATGGCTCCAATATATTCAACGGTTACATTTTTCTTCTACTTTCCTTAATTTGAAAAATAATAAGCGTGACAGTCTTCAACAGAAATTTTCTCTATTCCTCGATCCAAATGATAAACTTCTTAAATGCGGAAATCGTTTCATGAATAACACTGCAGGTACGCAAGAAAATCCCATCCTCCTACCGAAAGATAGCCTGTACACCAAGAAATTAATACTCTACTATCACGAAATACTTCTTCATTCTGGTGTCTCGCATACTCTTTGCATGATTAGGAGAGATTACTGGATACCATGTGGACGTCAAACTATTCGAAAGACTTTGAAACCATGCATTACCTGTAAGAAAATTGAGGGACGAGCTTATCGGTATCCTCAGATGCCAGTTCTACCTTCCTTACGTACAAATTATTCGTCACCCTTCCAGTTTACAGGACTTGATTATTTCGGACCTCTCCTATACATAACTGAAACTGAGGAGGTTAAGAAATCATACGGCTGTATTTTTACGTGTTTTACCACCCGCGCTGTTCACTTAGAACTTACGCCGGACATGTCTCTCAGCCATTTCTCGCTAGCAATACAGAAATTTGCTAATAGACGAGGCAATCCTCATATGTTCTACTCTGATAATGCCAGTCAGATAAAAGCGTTCCAAGAGATACACTCAACTTTACACTGGCAATATATCACACCATTAAGCCCCTGGCAAGGTGGTCTGTATGAAAAACTCGTTGATTTGGCAAAGAAAACCATCAAAAAGAATGTTGGAAAGAAACTCTTTTCCTTCCTACAACTGCAAACCATACTAACTCATATAGAGGCCATAACACTAGACCTCTCTGTTACTTAGATGCAGATGAAAATAGTACGGTTCTAACACCTGCACATCTTTTGAACGTTTCGAATTTGGTACTTTCTGCAAATATAATTCCTCAAACAAATATCACTTATCGATCATTGACCAAGAACAACCTGATCGATTGGTACCGTTCTCAACAAAAAGTTATCAACTCCTTCTGGCAAGTTTGGAGAGGCTCTTATCTACAGTTCCTAAAAGAACGTTCTAATAACTCCAGAAGAAAAAATGACGTGGATATTACTCCAAAAGTTAATGACATTAAGTACAGATAGCTAACAATGACAAACCACGAATAGATTGGAGAATCGGAAAGATAGTGAGACTAAATCAGGGACGAAATAATAATATCCGTTCAGTAGATATCCTTCTACCCAACAAAAATACTTTGACACGACCAGTCAATTCAGTTTATCCTCTAGAAATTTACGAATAAAATACTTTCTTACCCATCTTTCCACTCGTAGGTACCTACTATCTATTTTTCCTCCTTTCATATTATAAAATCAAGCTTGCTGGTAACTTGCTCGCCACAAAAAAAAAAATAATAATATTTTTTCTTGTCATTTATACCTTTACCTTTTACCTTACTTATAGTTTGTCATAATGTCCTTCGAAAATTTATGGGACTACGTCCGCGCTCCGGCGATAGAAAAAGAGCGTCGTCACCTCGAAGGTATGCTGGGTATCGCACACACACTAGAAATGGTGGCCAATGGCGTGAGGAGTAACCCCAGCGAATTCGAAGACAACTATTTCGAACAAGAAGAGCGAGAATTAGCGGCCAAAAAATATATTTCGTTGGAAGAGCGCAGCAAACGACACTCAATCAAAATGAACAAGAAAAAACGCGGGAAAGAATCCCGCCGCAATAGTCGAGCAAAACTACGTGAACGGAAAAAGATTTCAAAATTGCAACTCAATCTACAAACGATCAAAAAGGAAATTCTCGAAGATACCAAAAGAAGCAGTTACCATAGACGATCGAAGTTCGATTATTCTACCGATTCATCCGGTTGTTCTACCGATTCATCCGAACACTAATTTTATTTTTTCCTTTTATTTTACCCTCTTTTTAATCCTTTTATTTACATCAAGTTTAGAAGTTTCTTTATTTTTATTTTATCATTTTTTAGAATTTTTCTTAAACTATTTTAGCCTGTTTTAAACATCATCTTCCTTTTTATTTATTTGAATTTTGCTTTTCTCTTGAAGTTTTTATATTTCTTCATTTTACATATTATTAAGTTTCAATCTTATACTCTCTCTCTGTTTTATACTTTGTATTTGTGTGATATTTATTGTAAGTTTTATTCCCCCCCCCTCCCCCTTATATGTTTTACACTTACTTATTGTTTTACTAATTATTGTTATCGATTTTTTTTTTCCCCCTTTTTCTCTTTCTCTGTTCTCGTTATGGTTGTTTTATTATTAGGTATTATTATTGTTAATTTTTTTTTTTTTCCTTTTCTGTGGAGTGTCGCGAAATGCGATAAATGTATTCGTATGTATACGGAAGTCTCTATATTCAACGACCATCGTCGTACACTTAGTAACCGCCACATTCGCAGATAGAATTGCGAGTCGTGGCTTTATATGTCGAAGTGATGTAATCGAAAGACGAGATTAAATAATAAAAGGTAGTTGATCGTGTTATTCAAACCTACGTTTTTTATTAAATAATAGAAGGTGAACTGGCTGGGCGGAGAATCCGCTCCTGTAAGTTCAATCTTTCTATACACACCTTACTAAAAGCGGTTTTTCACCGACACACCTTATCTTAAAGAAAAGATATTTAACAAAACGAAAAACAATAATATTGGCAATCAAACAATTTAATCAAAAAAGAAAGAAGAGGTAATGCCTTGACAACTGGGAATCAGGGCATTGTTACGTTGTTAGGGTTTTTTGGTCGAGTGCCTGTGTTTGCAGCCCTTACTTTCACACGAAGAAAACCCGACAGAGGTGCAACACCCTAAGAGGTCCCTCTGTGTTCATCATTGTTTCCGGGGCACTCTTTGCCCCGCAACTGCTGTTGGGGGGGGGGGTTATAATAGCCACAGGGCAGAGAGAGGACGTTTATGGTAATCCCAACACACCTTCTTCCAAATTCATTCCTATAGTTAAGACAAAATGCATTAAGTAAACAAATATTGCAAAGAACCCCGATAACAATTTACGCATCACAATATTCTATCATAGCAAAATTTGCACTATCTAAACAAACGAGGCCGAAGGTTGAACGTGGGAGAATAATCTCATGAACAGTCCTTGAATCAGAGTTACGCGATTGCACTTACGGCGTACTACGTTTTACATCGGAATCTTCTATATTATAAAAGAATTGAACGTTTTTTTGTGTCGATTAGGCTCGGCAACTATTGACCCGATTCTAATGAGACTTGGAATACAGCTTCGTATGAGTGCTCTAATTGTCATAGGGGGGTTTAGAAAACAAAACAACCCCTTTTAAAGCTGTGGTGAGGGATGAAAGTCAGATGTTTCTAGCTGCACCTTTTCATCTTGGAGTATGTAAGCGTAAATGAAAGTTTTTTACTTTGACTAAATTGGACGAAATTGCTTGGAAATACAAATCAAGGGTCGATCGATGGCTGCTTATAATTTCGAGCGTTTTACGGGGAACGCCTTTTTGTGTGATTCACTAATTTCCATGGAAAAATATCACGACTTTTGTACCGTACTACTTTCTCGATTTTTTCATCGATAATTTAGCTTCACTGACAGGAATCAAAATAGGTGGACAATCTACAATAGAATAAGAATTGAGTGCTGATGTGAAAAAACGAGTGAATTCATTTATTCAAAACAAAATCGACAAAATGACAGATCGAGGTTGCAAAGGATTAAAGACCTTAGTTTTATGGCCAAGTGGAAATTTTTCCGAAAAAAGGACAGAGGAGTACAACAAATCCCGATTGACATTTTTGGAGCGATTATACGAGCGGAATCGCTACTTTTTCGCAAAGCGAAAAATCAGTAGGTTTTGCTACACTTTTCTCGCATTCATCGCAGCTTTTTTTTAGGGGGATATGGATACCTAAATGTATCTTAAAGTCTAAACGTATCTTAAAGTCGTTCATCACACCAAAATGATGCTGTAAAACGACGCGCAAACGTTACGACTATTCGCTTTAAATTTGAAGGATGCGATATAGCGTAGTCATATCGCTGCGTATTCGCATCAGAAACATACGGTAGAATCGCGGTGTTCACCAAAATTAGTTGCTTATTCACCACCGTAATAGCGTTTTTTTCGCACACCTATAGCAATGATGGCTGCGTTTTCGCAGCTACAAATCGCTGTCCAATCGTTTTCATAAAAAAATTTGACCCGCTTTAAAAAATCAAAACGTTCATGAATTTTCTTAATCAGTTTTGTCAAATTGGGTTTATTCAGGTCTATGTCCCAAATTCTGATGGTTGCATTAATAAAATACAAATTTATTGAATTCTATTGATGAAATTCCATCATTAAACTTTAGGTTATAGGCTTAATTAAACTCGGTTACGGGAAAAAATTGATGACAAAAATGTAAAAAAAACAGGCCATCTCAGAAAAATACAAGAGAAAAGTAGGAAAACTAGAAACAATGAACTACCGATTATACATTATACCGAAAAGAAAAACTGATGCAGGAAAACGAAATGGAATTTATAATAAAAGACTACAATATTTTAACAAACTTTTGTTGGGGAAATGTACATCATTGGTCCCTAATCTACAATGTAATTTTCGACGATGAAAAACAATGGGAAATAAAGAAAACGTCGAATACAATGTAACGATGGTCTGATGCCCACTTTACGTAACAGAAACCTGACTTTAGAGAACCAATGTCTACTAACTCTCCCACGGGGACACAAATGAGAAATTGAAATTTTTTCGGCACAATTTCAAAATTTACATTCTTAAGGACCCATTTCTGCTTTCAACTCATTATCAAAATAATGTCACGTAAAGTGAGCAGCAAGCCAACGATAAACTCACAATAACAAAAGAAGAGAAAAGTCAAACAATAAAAAAAAAAACACGAAAAAATCAAGGACTAGTTACAGATTGATCAGATGCTGCTCCTTTTCAGATTGCTGCTCCTTCTTCTTCGCCACCTCTTGAGCTCTAATTTTATCCGACCTATACTTCATCCAGAGACGGCCATACGCACCGCTTCACTAAAATTTACCACCACATCACGTGTTTGTTTCCATTCTTGAGAATACCTCTAGCGCCTTACCCTAACATTGATCTTATGGCAGGTTGACACCGGAATGAAAATGAGTATGCAACCTAGCAATACCCATAAGAATAATGTTAGAAAGCCCACCGTATTGATAAGAATGAGGCGAATAAGTATGCAATATGGAACGCTGGAAAAGCCTTATGGGCCGGATTTTCGATGTTGGAAATATATCGATAACTGCGATAAATATATCGGTTACAGCTGCAAAAGTACCCGAAATATTTCCTATCGCAAATTTGCTCCCATAAGAAAAACACAGGAGCCAACCGATCATATAATATCAATTTAAAATAAGTAGGGAATAAGAGAAAAAAAAATAATTTTCAGAAGCCGATTACCTCACACATCATAAATGTAAACTTTTTTTTCCTGAATTGTTTCTCATTTCTGATTAATACCATACTGATCTTTGCTCCCGGTGTATTTCTTTTGGGAGTGAGTTTGCGATTGGAAATCTCGATCTCAATTATCGACATATTTCAACATCAAAAATCCGGTCCATTTTACAATTTTTTTATCAGTTGGTAATTACAACACTGAAAATCATCGAGGCATGGGGTACGTATACTAGCTGTGATACGAGAGCATACCCTTAATCTTACTTGTTATTTCTCATACGCTGAAGGATATTGGAATAAGTTTGACGTTACAAATTTTAGAAAACAAGTTGTGTTCGACCAAATTTTTCATGTCGACTGTGCTGCGAGAGGTGTTGAGTAACACGTTACAATCATATGCGAATCTTATACAAATGAGTAAATGTGGTGAACAAGGTTTCTGGCGAGATAACACAAAATTTGTCATCCAACTGTCACGGACTGCTCCTATAAGTATCATTAAGTATTATGAATAATAAAAATATGAAAACACCCGCGACGCTCCGATGCACAAATTTAATAATAGCACAAATTCAATAAAAATATAGCAATCTGATATATTAATTACCATAAAACACCTGCGACGCACGAACCACAAATAATTAATATGAAATGTCGCCAATAACAAGAACCATACTGGAACACGAGATCAGGGATGGTAAGCCGTTCGGCCCGTTCCCAATAGCTTACGCTAGTGGCTAAAGCTAAAAAATTCTTTTCAACGGCTTTCGCTAACAGCTAATGGCTGATAGCCCTTCAACGGCTAGCTAAGCTAACATCTGGCTAACGGCTAATCGAATTTTTCCTCTCATGTATGTCAAATCATACTAAAATTTTGCGCTAAAATGACAATCAATGACCATATTTGAATAGAACTCATTCTTTTGCCTTTTTGTTATTTTATTTCCAAGTTTTTTTGAAACTACTTGCAGTAAGTTAAGATTAATAAATTCCTTATTTCTTTTTAAAAGTTTAAACTTTGACAAGTGGATTCTCCTGGTTTTCTACTCCTCTCCTTTCCTCTCTGAGAGAACCAAACCATCAATTGTAAACGCAGTACCACTACTATGCTACCAAATTGACAATAAAATTAAATTTCAAAAACTGGATTGTAAAACTGTAAAAGTGAAAAAATTTAAGGAGAAAAAAAAACAAAAAGTACAACTTCAGTCAGAAAGAAAAATACAAGAGTAGAGTAAAGACTATAAAAACTTGAAACTACTTGTGGTAAGCTAAGATTATTATTACTCCTTCGTATTTTTATTTTTTTTTTAAGTTTGTACAGTCATTGGCTTTCTTGATACTGATAGAAATTAGAAACAGTCTCTTTTGTTAGCCGTTAGAAGTTTGCTTTTGAATAGCTAATATTTTTCCTGATCGGCTAGCTAATGGCTAGCTAAAATTGTACAGAAATCACCCGGCTAACGGCTAACAGCTAAAAGCTAACGGTTAGCTAACTATCTCTGCACGAGATCACGAGAGGAGTGAGAACGCAATGTGGATGAAACTTTCTTCGCATGTGATTCATCACGAGAAAAAAACTCGTAGACGTCAAGGAACTAATCAGCGGAAAGAGTTTTCTATATGCGCAAGCCTGCGGATATGTTGAAACCCTTTCCGCTGATTAATTTCTTGACTTCTTAGTGTTTTTTTTCGTTGTCCGTTCTGGTTTGAAATCGTTCTCTCTTAATGTAAATGTCAATAAAATACAGAAGGAGCGTTACTATCGAATATTTTCGAGGACGAAAGCACAGCTACATCTCGCTCCAATATCGCAATTACGGGAATTGTGCGAATTCTCGCAACTATTAAGCTGTTCATTATCTCCCAACAAGAGTGGGCGCGAATCATTAAAAAGTGATTCGAATCACGAATCAGTCGCTTTTCTTAAAGATTCGAATGACGAATCATAAATCGTTCAGAAGTAAATGATTCTAAATCAATCACCATGAAAATGAGTTGAATCAATTTCGAATCAAATCCGAATCACCTGGAGACAATGATCTGTGATTCGAAAAAGATTCGATTCAAATCCATATCAAATCATTTCAAAAGATTTTTTGATTCGAAAAGGATTTGAATCGAATCTCTTTCAAATCACGTTGAAAAATTTGTTTGCAATTTTAGGCGTAAATATGCAGATACATTCATTCTATTTTGAACGGCGGATTTCTGTTTGATTCGCGAAAGATTCGAAAAATATTCGAAAATTATTCGACTGTTCAGGAATTGATTCGAATCACAAGTCATAAATCATTTTTCCAGTTTTCAAAATGATTCGAATACAAATCACGAATCATCAAAAAAGGATTTTAAATCATGATTCGATTCGAAAATGAATGATTTGCGCCCCCTCTTGCTCCCAATCATGGTAAGAAGAGAAAGATTGCTGAATAGCGCCGCTGAAACGCGGCTACAATACGCCCTTTACACACATCATCGATAAAATTGCTCAAATTATCAGCGAAAACGTTGCGTGAGTCGCTCATTTTCATCTTTCATTGCGATAGGGCATCGAGAAAACGATCTCCACTCACTAGAATTTTTTCTGTGTGCGACATATCGCCATCCTATCGTCCTATTTTCGCATTGCCTGCGAGATATCGCTCAATAATATTTGCGATATCGTAGAATTTAATCTTCTTACTCTCATCTGGATTAGCTTTCAATTTAATTACTTCAGTTTGTCCACCAAAGTACGCAACCCTTGGATTCAGAGGTTCTACAAAATTAAAACTGTTCTTAAATTTTCTATACAGTTGAGATTTTCTCCATTGACATTCCCGAATTTCTACTAAATTAAGTTATAACCAGCAAGTTGAATTTCTTCGGTACGTTCATTAGTCTTTTCAAGTAGGTCACCCATCCTTTCTTTCTTGACATTATTTGGAGTTTCTTTGTCGTAACACGTTAGACATCCGTGCCAGAAACACCCATGGTATTGCAGGTAGACCAGGTTCATTGTTGAATCAAAGCCATCCACTTTGAAACCACATATGTTCACCTCCCCGCCATTCTAAGCGTGTTGAATATTTTCATTTTCAAAAGATTTTAACCATGCAATTGACGATTTTGAGGACTGATCTTTGAAATCTTCGTTGGAAACACCTATCGTATTAGCTTTCAAATACATATTTTGACCTAAAAATAGCCATACAAACAGAAGGCAAAGTAATATATTGAAAGATATCGATATTTGCTGTTTCTAAAAATTCTTCTCGCAGTTTCAAACACGAACGTACGAAAATCGAGGTCTCCGCAAAAAGGGCGTCCGTCAGACGGACGCCATTTGTTCAGATAAGTCCTCATATGGTTTTATAGTATTTTGAACACAGTACTGCATAATAAATTGACTATCATAAGCTTTGGCATAGTGCGCAATGGCTGTATAACCTCTGTGATTATCACAAATTAACCACGAGCAAAATTCATCATTTTGTCTTAAAAATATACTTGTTCCCCTCAAAATCATGAGCAATTATTAGATTAGGAATATGAGTACCTGTTTCCTGTTGACATTCGTAATCAAAGAAAATGTATTCTTCGGTGTACAACATTTTTTATTTTCCCTCTGCAGGAGTTGATTTTTCTCTTCTAATTCTCGGTCCCTTGTAATTATCACATTCAATTCCTAAAATTCTAAATGTTTCCTCATACTCGTGAAAATTTTGATAAGATAGACTCTCTTTTGAGACCTGTCAGAGCAATCCTTAAAACTAATAAATGAACTGAATAACCATGGTTTTATTAAAAATATATTTCAATATTCATTCATTTTCATTTTACATACATACCTAGATACCAAGATCTATACCGCGCGGTTTTGATTTCTTTAGATGATGACGACTAAGTTTAGTATAGGCCCATTGGCAAGAAGAGACTAACCGCTCGGAGAAATTAATAATGCATGATTTTACGTAATAATTGTTTGTTTATTCAAGTCCTTTACATGAATATAGTATATAAACTAGCGGTGTGTGTTGAGTAGATATCTGTGTTTTATAGGTATCTGTATCTTGTAGGTATGTGTGTTTTGTAGGTATCTTGGAATTCAGATGAATTTTTAAAAAAGAAACAGTGGAAAGAGTTTTGCAAAATTCACAACTATTCAGTTCAAAAATAAGAAAATAGACACCAAAAACTGCGACTGTACTTATAAAATATCAAAGTTCCGAGTCGCACAAAAATAAAATCACCAAATTAAATTTTTTACACACTAATTCACTTGAGAGCTGACTTAACGCGTGAAGCCTGTATCGCAGCAGAATACAGACAAATCCATTGACATTTTGCCAGTCCCTAAGAAAACACACAAACAACAGGTAAAAAAAAGGGTCATTTCCGCTAGCCCATACGCAGTGCGTACCGTGTCTAGACATTGGTTCTTGTATGAGATACCGGATGTAAAATCCTTTATGTAGGTGTTTTTAAAACTGTGAATAAAATAACTTACTTAGTATGGAAGTACAGCGAATACTGTAGTCACAAAATTTCCTCCTAAAAATCTGGAACCGGGTTCATTCGAAAGGAAATTACAGGGGCTACAATTTTTGTTCTCTTCAATTTTTTATAAAAATGAGTTATACTCGAGTTATCACAATAATTCAATTTTCGAAACTGCGCCACTCAACGCGCGTAGGTCTAACGTACAGCGCAAAGCAGTTTCAGTACTCGATAATGCCCGTTTTTCCTAATTTTGTCGCCCCCTACTCCACCTTCAGGGAGTCAAAACATCGAAATGTATTTAAGAACCTGACCCAGAAAAAACGAAATTTTTCAAAAAAAATTCCAGGTCGATAGGTGAAGGCCTTCGAAAGTTATGGACGAACATACAGATATACATACAGACAGATATACAGACAAACATTCTACTTTATATATTAGATAGAAAGCTGAATGTGATAGACACAAAAGATACGTTTTTAGGAGCGGTTAGCTTGAGCTTCTGAAACAGATTGAAAGAAGTCATTTTTTTTCAGATTAGTTAGAAGATGGTAGAATTACAATACAAGGGAGGGTAGCAGTTGCTTCTCCATCCCTTGTATCTAGTTTGAAAACTCGGGATCGTCCATCTGGGCCCGGGATTAGAGCTTTGACTCGAGCTAATGGCCACAAGCAAGAGGACTGTAATTTTTGTTTTAGAATTACAATGTCGCCTTCCTTTATTTCTTTAGTTGGAGATTTCCATTTGAACCATTGCTGGAGCGTGTGAAGATAATCTCGTGACCATCGGGCCCAGAAGGATTGAGTCATTTTAGTTATCCGTTCATAATGACGTAAACGGTTGTCAGGAGTATAAGTTAAATCTTTATTTGGAATCGCTGTTAGTGGTCCTCCAATGAGAAAGTGTCCAGGAGTTAGAACATTAATTTTGTTATGGTCAGGAGATTCTCGGTACAAAGGTCGTGAGTTTAAACATGCTTCTATATTGATGAGAAGAGTCGAGTATTCTTTGTAAGTGAAACGTGCGTCAGTTAATATTTTGTTCAAATGGCCCTTAACCGATTTGACTCCAGCTTCCCAGAGACCACCAAAGTGGGGAGTATAGACAGGTATGAAACTCCATCTAATACCCTTGTAGAGAAGGTCATTAGATATTTTAGTGTTATTTTCTTTGGAAAAGTTTGTAATTTCCTGAAGTTTTCGGTTTGCGCCAACAAAGGTGGTTCCATTGTTGGAATGGAGTTCTTCTGGAATTCCACGCCGACCTATGAATCTAGATAGAGCGGCTAAGAAGGCCACGGAAGTCAAATTGGTAACCAATTCTAAGTGGATAGCACGAGTACTGTAACAGACAAAGATTGAGATGTATGCCTTTGTTACGACCTTTGATCTCCTTCCTCCCTGGAGAAGCATTACTGGACCAGCATAGTCTATGCCAGTTACATTGAAAGGCTTTGATGGAGTAAGTCTGCTGGGATGTATAGCAGCCATCATTTGTGTTTTGATTTGTGCCCACTTTCTTAGACATGGGGTGCACCAAGAAATGCAATGTGTGACAGCCTTTGCAATGCTGAGTATCCAGTAACGCCGTCTTAATACAGATTTCAATAGATGAGGTCCTGCATGGTAATGCCTGAGATGTTCGAATCTGATTATTAGTTTAGTTAATTTGTGCTTAGAACTTAAAATAGCTGGTTGGCTCTGCTCAAAGGAGATTTGAGCTAATTTTATTCGGCCATCGAGGCGGAGCATCCCATCACTGTCTAGTTGTACAGATAAAAATTTTAATGGACTGTTTTTATTCAGAGGTTCTCCCTTCTTGATGGCTTGTATTTCTTTGGCAAAATGTTCTGCTTGTGAGATTTTAATAAGTGTATTAAGTTCCATTTGATATTCAAAGGGAGTGATAAGAAATCCTAAGATACGGTTTTCCTTTGTGGAATGCAAGTTGGAAATGAATCTCATAGCAATAGCAGTATACCTGACCAATTTTGTTACAGAGTCAAATTGTTCAAAGATAGTAGACCATCTTTTCAGAGAATTATTTGCAGATGATTTTCTTTGAACTGCTATAAGAGAAGTTAGAAGTGAATGCTTAGGCTGAGTCTTTTTTGTATCAGGGAGAAGTTTATTCCCTGGAGAAAATAATATATCTTTGCCCCATGGTTCTCGATGATTTGAGAGCCACTGGCGGCCTGCCATCACCAAACAAGGTTTATTTTGAGAATTAATAACTTTTATGGAACCATAAATTCCAACCCCGCAGTATTGAAATTTTCGGTAAGCGACGGATGGTAATCAAAATATTCAAAACTTTCGATAGCGTTCTCCATTTTTTTATAAGTTACTTTAGTGGAGTATTTGTCTTCTATGTATACTTGAAACAATGTTCAAATTTTCTTTTATACTTACATCTGTCACTATCTATGTCAACAACCAAGAACCCGTAAGCTTCACGCCAACATGTATTACATAATGCTTTAAATTTTTCAAAAGTCAAGTCCGTTATATAGGTACTCTAAATGTATTTGTCTCAAGTTGACCAAATCCTGTTGAAAGAGGATAAGATAGTTGAAGTTATTTCTGATACCTATAACTTTTGGAATTTTTGTAAACATCTGATTAAGGTATGAGCACGATATATTCCTATGACGACCACGTAAAAAGAAATTAGCTAGTTTATCTTGATTTTCTATTGTCAAATATTATGACAGCGTTTTTTTCTATATTTTCCGGATCAGGGAGTACATTACACGAAGTATATGTGTGAAATTTTATTCTTTTAGCATTCTTCTCATTGTAACTTGCAACCAAATCTTGTAAAAAGTTATATTTTTCTTGCTCAACTGCCTTGGAACACAGGTAAACACTAGAAAAAGGTTTCATATGTAGTAAAATTGTGAGTAAAACATTTGTCTTACCCCCTCCACTTGGTCCAAAAATACCTACTCTTAAAACGTTAGGAAACATTTCAACACTCCTTCTGACGTTAGGTTTTGTGTCAAAATTTATAACACTTATACTATTTTTCATAGGTGTAGTCATGATTACTACAAAATCACCTTAACTAATTAGTAATTAAAATACTTATCCCTCTATGTATACCCCATACACCTGTGAACTTATTTGTAACCGTATGGTTTTGTATCGTTAATACCCCTTATGATACGTTTGTCAAAGTTGAATGTGAGGGTTTTTGTCTCCTCTTTATTAACTAATTGTTTACTATTTTTATCGCGGGTTATCTGATTATTCGTTACTACAATGTTTTCAATTTTACCATCAATTAATTTTTCCAAAGCTTCTCCATTAATTTTTGCAGCATTATTATGATGAAGGGTGAAACCTTTCACTTTAGTAACTTCCTTACCATTACTCGTTGTATAGTAATAGGACTTTGGACCTGTAGCTAAAAATTGTACAATATAACTTCCTCCTAATTCGTCAGTCCATTTGCCCAACAGATCACCTGTGGGTACAGTATTTTTACCATCGTCGAAATAAATTATCGAGTCTGTATCACAATAAATTACAGCCTCATCTAATTCATCTAATTTTTCATACAATCTTAATCTAGCATTCCCTGTTGTGAATAAAGCTATAAAAATATTAGTATTAAAATGATTATCTACCTACCTATCTTTGTATCTATATGTCATCTGAACCATTTCATCGGAAATGTAGAAGACATTTACATCTGTCAATTTATCATTCAGTAAGATTTCATAGAATTTACTAGGCTCTGTAACAAATTCAGTTTGGCACATATTATCTCTTTGACCAAACTTACCATATAGCGAATTCATGCACAATTTGGCCATGGTTCTTTTCACAATATTAGGTTTTATATTTTCTAAGTCGAGTATTATACCTTGCCTATTTTTAACATCTTCAGCATAGGCTTCATCAGAAGGGTAATTATGGGGGCTAGATTCTAACTTAATTTTCATGAAATTATTAATGTATCCCTTAAAGATATTGGTACTACTCTTAAAATGATATTGTGACGTTCTACCGGTCACTGAATATCTCTTGACGCCAATAATAAAGAACAACAATCGCGTTAAAGAACGAGAACACGTTAACTATCGCTTTCAAGATTACAACTGAATCGCTTTATCGTGTTGCTGCCGGCTATTTATAGTCTCACCCTTATTTCCGGAATTCTCGAGATTTCCTCTAGAACGGCAAACAGGTTATGCAAGAGTTCTTACAATCAATCGAGCACGTTCTAGGTTGTTCAAGCGTATTCGGCGAAGTAGTTAGGCGATAAGTACGCTTCCTTGCGGCGTCTGCTATTATTAAAAGTTTGGCGGTATGTGCAAGCTTGGTGCTTGCGCCTTCATAGCAGAACGCCACACTTTCCCCTCCTCAGTTTTGAACGTCCCGTTCAAACGCCGGACTCCATACAGCTAGTTTATTTCGGTGGACCACTTACTTTCTGTCCTGTTGGATGCGATAGATGACATCGTTGATTCTCTTCACGACTGTCCAAGGTCCTTCCCAATTGCACTGTAATTTTGGGTTCTTCCCTTTCTTTCTCTGTGGGTTGTAGAACCACACCCTATCCTGAGGTTCAAACTTGGTTTCATCTGCACAGATGTCATAGCGTGCCTTCATCCGGTCGCTAGCAACTTCTAAATTTTCCCTGTCCAGCTCATGTACCTGCTTAAGTCGGTTCTTCAGTTCTTGCGTAAATGGCTTGACTTCTTGAGGTGGTTGTGGAGGGGTGCCCAGCTCTAAATCACACGGTAATCGAAGTTCTCTTCCAAAAATGATTTTTGCAGGTGTTTCCTTGGTGCTCTCATGGATTGAAGACCGATAGGCTAGCAGGAACAATGGAAGTAGCTTGTCCCAATTCCGCTGGTCACTATCAATTACTTTGGATAGAAATTGGTCTATTGTTTTGTTAAACCTCTCGACCATACCATCAGATTGTGGGTGGAGTGGTGTTGTACGAGTTTTCCTCAATCCCATCAGCTTAGCCACTTCTCCAAATACCTGGGATTCAAAGTTTCTTCCCTGGTCTGAGTGTAACTCCAGAGGTACTCCAAACCTTGAAATCCAGTTTTCCACCAGCGCTATTGCAACAGTGACGGCTTCACAATTTGGCAGTGGGTAAGCATCCATCCATTTGCTGAAATAATCTCCTACCACTAGAATATAACGATTACCTTGGTCAGTTTCTGGAAATGGTCCTGAGATATCTGCTGCAATCCGTTCAAAAGGGTATCCCACATTGTAGATTCGCATCTTAGCTCGGCCCCTAGTATTGGGCCCCTTACTGGCATTACATGTTCTGCAACATTGAATCCAATCCTCTATATCACTTCTACAGGCTGGCCAGTAAAACCGTTCCCGAATCTTGGCCAATGTTTTTGTTATTCCAAGATGACTACCAGATGCGTCATCATGAACACTCTTCAAGACATCCGGAACAAGTGCTTCAGGTATCAGTAGTTGACGCCGGTGTGATCTGCCATCTGTTGTTTCCCAGATCTGGTAAACAATTCCATTTTCTACTTGAAGCGAGTCCCATTGTGACCATAAAATCTTTAAATTTACTGACTGCGAGCTGATATCCTGCCAAACTGGTCGTTCACCTTTCTCCTTCCAGGCTAAGATGACTGAAATATCTTTATCCTGTTGTTGAGCATTTTTCATATCCACATTGGAACTTAGTTGTATGGCTTTGACTGAGACTTCCTTCTTCTCTTGTTTGCAACAATGACTACAGTCTTCTGAGCATGGTCTTCTTGATAATGAATCAGCATTCTGATGACTTTTTCCTCTCCGGTGGATTATTTCAAAAGTATAAGTTTGCAGGTATTGCAGCCATCTAGCCATCTGCCCTTCTGGTTCTTTGAAATTCATTATCCACTGTAAAGCAGCATGATCAGTTTGTAGCAAGAATTTCTGGCCATACAGGTACTTGTGGAAATTTTTCATTGATTTTATAACGGCTAGTAATTCTTTTCTGGTCACACAATAATTCTGTTCTGTCTTACTCAGGGTCTTGCTAAAATAGGCAATGACTCGCTCCCCTGATTCATATTCTTGCGACAATACGGCACCCATAGCAAAATTACTGCAATCTGTATCAAGAATAAACCTTTTAGTTGGATCTGGATAGGCTACTACTGGCGTGGAGCACATTCTCTTCTTGAGTTCGTTGAAGGCCTCTTGACATTCACTGGTCCATTTGAATGGATGTTCTTTTTCAGTTAAACGGTTCAACGGTTTCACAATATTTGCAAAATTCTTTACAAATCTTCTGTAGTATGAACATAGACTTAAGAAACTTTTTACTTCGGTACGATCCTTTGGTGTCGGCCATTGAGTTATTGCTTCTACTTTCCTTGGGTCAGTCTTCAAACCGTCAGCTGAAACAATATGGCCCAAGTATCTGACTTCTTTCTTGAATAATGAGCACTTCTTTAAGGAAAGTTTAGACCTGCTTCTTGTAATTTTTGGAAAACAATCCTCAGGTGTTCTATGTGCTCTTCAGGTGTCTCGCTGAAGACAATCACGTCATCCATGTACACTAGGCAAATTTTTCCAATGACATCTTTCAAAATCTTTTCCACAAGGCGTTCAAACGTGACTGGTGCGTTACATAAACCAAATGGCATGACATTAAATTGCCATAATCCTCCAGTGGTACAAAACGCGGTCTTCTCTTTATCATCTGGATGCACCTCCACTTGCCAAAAGCCACTCTTCATGTCGATTACTGAAAACCATCTTGCTCCTCTTAAAATGTCAAAAAGATCATCCATTCTTGGCAGGGGATAGCTGTCTTTGACAGTAACATCATTAAGCTTCCGGAAGTCAACGCAGAATCTTAAAGTTCCATCTTTCTTTGGTGCTAGTGTTACTGGCGAAGCCCATGGACTACAGGAAGGTTCTATAATTCCTGGTTTCAGCATCTCTTCCAGTTGACGTTTCATCTCTGCTTCCTTGGCAAATGGCATTCTTCTGGGTCGCTGCCTGATTGGAACCGCGTCACTAGTGTTTATGCGATGTTGAACTATAGAAGTCCTCCCTAAGTCATTTTCATCTTTAGCAAAAATGCTCTGGTAATCTTCCAAAAATTTATTGAAACTTGTCATAGTTTTACAATCCAAATCTTTCTTCACTTCATTGACTACAGTACTTAGTTCTTCTTCAACTTTGGTCTGGAGGAGACGATCCTTGGCTTCCAACTCATAAAGTGGCATATCTCCACGGGGACCTCTTAAAAGGTCATACTTCAGATCAATAATCAACCCATACTTTCGCATTAAATCCAGGCCCAGAATACAGTCATCCTCGATATCAGCAAGGATGAATTTTCCAGTTATTACCATTGAGGAAATCTTGATGGATAGCTGGACAGTACCCTTGGTCCAAGCTTGTTCGCCCATGGCAGTCCTGAGGCGGTGCTTTTCTCTCCAATTAATGGATAGGCCTGGGATGTCCTTGACCAATTGTGTCTTGATAACTGAACCAGTAGCAGCACAGTCCACGCACATGTCTATATTGCGTCCAATGCTATCATTCCATCCCGATACATAAACGTTCTCACTCGAAGTGCGCATTTTGGAAATCCTTATTTCTTGGGCCCTTCTGCTTGGCCCTGGAATTGGTTGGCTCCTGGCAACTCCAGGTTGGAGTTTTCCACCTTCTTCTGCAGAGATTTCCACTTAGGGCAATTGGGCTTGATGTGACCCTCTTCATCACAGTGGTAGCATCGACGTTTGTCTCCAGTTGGTCCAACCTTTGTTTGCTTCAAAACTGCGGAACCTTGTGTACGGGATGCCTTTCGTGCAGCTTCTACTTCCAGGGCAAAGGATAATGCTTCTTTCAAGGTTTTGCAACGTGCCATCCGAACTTGACTCTGAACCTCCCAGTCAAAAATTCCATCAATGAATGCCTCAGACGCAGTTCGTTCAATGGCCGATACAGTAGCTTCTGGGTAAGCTTGTTGAGTTAATTTTAGGATTTCACTTGAAAACGCTTGAAGACTTTCTCCACAGTTCTGTCGACGGTATTTCAGTTCACTTCTTCTGATGGGAGCCAAGTGAGCTTGACCAAAGCGTTGTTCAAGGACCTCAACCAACTTCTGGTAATTCTTCTTATCACCCTCAGCAATGTTGGACAGCAGCTGTAGTGCAGCTCCTCTCAAGCTGACAATCAAATTACCAGCCTTGGCTTTGTCATCCCATCCATTGAGTTGAGCTGCAATTTCAAACTGTGATTTGTATAGTTCCCAGGAGATTTCACCATCAAACGTTGGTATCTTGACTTTGGTCTTTGATGACGGTTCTGTAGCCGGTATATTTCCTTCATTAGATCCAGAACTGAAGAAGGCAACGCCTGGCGGATCTACAACCATGCTTACTGTTGGATTCCCTTCCAGCCTCTGAAGTCGTTGTTCCATAATTTTCCATCGTTGGTCAAGTTCTTCAACTATTGGTTCAATCTAATGTTTGACTTCAATGCTCATGGTTTCTCTCAATCCATTAAAAATCTCCTCTTTGAGATCTGCCTTATTCTGGTCAAGTTTCTGGTCAATTTTCTCCTCCATTGCATTCTTGTTCTGTTCGAGTTTCTGTTCAATTTTCTGGTCTATTGCAGTAAACCCAGTCTTCAGATCTTCTGAATTTTTAGCCATTGTATCTGTCAACATTTGCAGCACTCAAATCTATAGCTGGAGACTGCTTTGTTGGCGTGCCGGTCCCAAGGTTTCCAGTAGCCTCTTCAACCTCAAATTCAAAATTGGCCACGTCCAAACCCGAGTCTTCTAATGCTTTTTCCAGATGATCGGCTAATTCATTTTTGGTTCCGCTAACAGAGAGGTTACGATTCCGGAGTTCCTCGTGGAGTTGATCCCGAGTAAGTTCGTGAAACTTCTTCTTCACCATCGTGAATCACCACCAGTTTCAAACGCACAGAGTACGCTTACGCAATCCCACTTCTGACACCAGTTGTGACATTCTACCGGTCACTGAATATCTCTTGACGCCAATAATAAAGAACAATTACGAAAACCAAGCTTTATTACTGGTACCGCAAGTACAACACTTCTAAACACTGTTAAACTGTAACACAATCGCGTTAAAGAACGAGAACACCTTAACTATCGCTTTCAAGATTACAACTGAATCGCTTTATCGGGTTGCTGCCGGCTATTTATAGTCTCACCCTTATTTCCGGAATTCTCGAGATTTCTTCTAGAACGGCAAACAGGTTATGCAAGAGTTCTTACAATCAATCGAGCACGTTCTAGGTTGTTCAAGAGTATTCGGCGAAGTAGTTAAGCGATAAGTACGCTTCCTTGCGGCGTCTGCTATTATTAAAAGTTTAGCGGTATGTGCAAGCTTGGTGCTTGCGCCTTCATAGCAGAACGCCACAATATACTTCATAAATCTCTAGAATTTTGTAACCCTTCTCTAAAGCTACCTTCACCTCTTTGGTAGTCCATATACCTACAAATGATCGCTCAGTCTCCAAATGATTACATACAGATTGTTTGTTTTCTGTGCACAACCGACACAAGGAGAAGACTAATTTTTCAGATTTCTCCATTTTAATCTTAACAGGTAGTACAGGAATGTATAGATTTTTAGGTGCGGTAATTTTACACTTAATAAGACCAAACCATTTTGGGTCGTAGACAGAGGGGTTGAAAATCTTCTTAGGGTGGCCAATGGGGTAGTTATCATAGTACATAACTGTAGGATAGAGTGAGCAGACATTGATATATTTTAATACTTTATCTGTTGTAGAATGATCCTTTTCTTTAAAGACCTCAGTTCTACCTCCAAAGTACGCCTCGCGTGCATTTATTGGTTCGATTACTTCAACATTTTTATAATTTTTATACAACGGTGACTTTTTCCAACAACATTCCCAAATCTCCACTACATTATACCCACCCTCTTGGAGTTGTTTTGTTCTTTCTTTAGTTTTTTCATACAAGTCTCCCATTTCTTCTTTTTTCACATTATTTACAGTTTTTTCACGGAAACAATGAGGACATCCGTGCCAAATGCACCCATGGTATTGGTAGACTGTATTAGTGGTCTTGTCAAAACCATCGACCTTGTCCCCACATATTTTTACCTCCCCACCATTTAGGGCGTGTTTTATATCACTATTTTTGAAAGATTGTAACCAAGCAATCGAGGATTTGGAATACTGATCTTTGAAATCTTCGTTAAAAATACCTATAATGTTTTATCCTTCAAATATTTCGATCTGAATATAGCCATGCAAACAGAAGGGAGAGTAATATATCTGAATGGGTTGATGTTTGCAATTCCTAAAAATTCTCTTCTTAATTCTATACAGCTACGTCTTAAAATATCTACATCTGAGTTACAATATTCTAAAAGATCTTTCTTAAGGTTAAAAATATAATTTTCTTGAAGTTTTTCAATGTACCATGTTAAGAAAGCTTTTCTGGCATCAGCTTTCATCGTATCATAACCATAGTACTTCTTGTCAGGTAGGGGGCCTACATAATTTTCATTTTCTTTAGTATTGAAGAAATGTGGGAAATACCCTTTCTTCAATTCTGTAAGACCAAATGTTTTAGGAAAGGTGGACAGAGGAGCCGAGATGAAGTTATGGGAATCAATTACTTTCAAGCGTATACTAGGAACTTCGAGAAGCATCAATTTTGTTCCATTATAAATTGTATACAGTTTAATCGTATTTTTAACGCAATATTGCATTATAAATTGGGAATCGTATCCCTTAGCATAATGAGCGATAGCCGTGTATCCACAATGTTCCTTAGAAATTAGCCAGCTACAGAAATCATCGTTATTATAGAAAATGAACTTCTCACCCTCAAAATTATGAGCTACAATGAGGTTAGGTATATGTGTACCAGTTTCCTGCTGGCATTTGTAGTCGAAGAAAATGTATTTCTCCAAATATGTACATTTTTTATTTACAATGGGTGGTTCAAAATCACACCCATAATAACATTCTATATCTAATTCTCTGAACATATTATGATTATCATGGAAGTCCTTAGATGAAAAAGAAGGATTATTTCTCATAATTTCTAATAGTTTTTCATACGCAACATTCAGATTTTTCTGTTCTTCTTCATTACCCCCTTTATCTGGATGTATTTTCAAAGATAACTGGCGCTACAATACGTTGTATATCTGTATTCTCTACTATACAAGGAGTAGGAATATGTATATCACAATTACAACAATTTTTTACATTACACTTACCTCCCTTTGCCTTACGATTTAACATAAAGCATTCGTGAACATCAATTTCAACTACCTGTCCACAATTTTTACACTTTTCAAAACCACATTTGTGGTCGTATGTACAACTTCTCTGTATAAGTTTGCAACATGTCTTGCATTTATAAACAACAAGACATACGTCTGTTTTGTGATCCAACAGACATTGATTATTAAAACAGTACCTATTACATTGTGTACAATAAATCTTTTTTATAGTTTCGGGAGGATGCTCCTCTTTCATACACAGGGGGCAGACTTTCTTCTCAAGCTTACATTTGTGGTTTTTCTTCCTATCGGTGGACATTGGTTTATCACATTTTTCACAATAATAAGAACTACCTACCAAAAGAAGCAGTCATTGAAGAAATGCAATCAAAATGATTTCCGTTTTTATAAAGATTAATTACATCTTTCTTTTTACCCGTATGTTATTCTATTTAAATCTTCCGCGTCTATTATTTTAATTTGTATATCTGTCACGGTACAAGTAGGTTGACGGTACAAGTAGGTAAGCGTGTTTTTAGCCACGCTCGTCGTCGCGTATGCGTTGCTAGCCACGTATGTTCTTCTTAAAATGCAAAGTTTTGTCATTTGAACCCTGGTTCGAGCCCCGTTCAGACTATTTTTTGTAAATTTTTTTTTTTTTTTCGGAAATTTGTTTTAAACCTTTTTTTTATTAAAATTATTTTTCTACGATAATAGTAAATTTATGTGGAGGAATAATAACACAAAAACGCGATGTTTTCAGACTTTACAAATCGCATGTAAATTTATGTGGGTGAATAATAACAGAAAAATGCGATGTTTTGTGACTTTACACATTGCATAAAAGATCGTCATATGGAGTGTTACAGGAATGGTATTCACGCAATGAGTTTCATATGAGTGAGGAAGAACTAATTTATTTCTAGTAATAATATGACATAATTTAAAAGTAATTTATGACATATCCTCCTCGCGGAAAAGATCGTCTACAAAAGTTACATTTTCAAGTTCATTTAAAAATACATAGTCCGCATCAAAATTTGAATTGGGCTGAAGGAGAAATCAAAAATGAATTACTAGAATCAACATTTGAGTTAGACCAAGGAAAGAACCATAAAAAAATTAATGGAATCAATAGTTTCAATTAGACTAAGGAAGAAACCATGATGAAAAATTGATGGAATCAACATTTAAATTAGACTGAGGGAAAAACCATAAATAGATTGATAGAATCAACATTTGAGTTAGGCCAAGGAGGAAACCATCAAAAAATTGATGGAATCAATATGTTTCAATTAGACCAAGGAAGAACCCTGAAAAATTGATAGATTCAAAATCTGAATTAGACTAAGGAAGAAATCATAAAAATTGATGGAATCAACATTTAAATTAGACTCAGGGAGAAACCATAAATAGATTGATTGAATCAACATTTGAGTTAGACCAGGGAAGAAACCATGAAAAAATTGATGGAATCAATATGTTTCAATTAGACTAAAAAAGAAACCACAAAAAATTGATAAGTTCAAAATTTGAATTAGACTAAGGAAGAAACCATAAAAAATTGATGAAATCAACATTTAAATTAGACTCAGGGTGAAACCATGAATAGATCGATAGTATCAACATTTCAATTAGACTCAGGGAGAAACCATAAATAGATTGATAGAATCAACATTTGAGTTAGACCACGGAAGAAACCATAAAAAAATTGATGGAACCAATATGATTCAATTAGACTAAAAAAGAAACCATGAAAAATTGATAGATTCAAAATTTGAATTAGACTAAGGAAGAAACCATAAAAAATTGATGAAATCAACATTTAAATTATACTCAGGGTGAAACCATGAATA
Organism: Aspidiotus rigidus; assembly: GCA_035079385.1. Taxonomy (NCBI): domain Eukaryota; kingdom Metazoa; phylum Arthropoda; class Insecta; order Hemiptera; family Diaspididae; genus Aspidiotus; species Aspidiotus rigidus. Next base: position 7,620,400 of record JAVHKY010000052.1, read on the forward strand.
GATCGATAGTATCAACATTCATTTCAGTTAGACCAAGGGAGAAACCACGGAGAAACCATAAAAAAATGATGGAATCAATTCGAATAAGTTTCAATGAGACTAAGAAACAAACCATGAAAAATTAATAGAATCAAAATTTTGCATTACACTCAAGGTTGTATTCTAAATCGTACACAAATTTCAATTAATTCCAAATAACAATAATTCATACGTTCTTCTTTATTAGTTATAATACCAATTATTTCAATTCATTTTAATTGATCGATCATGCATGTTCTAATTTGTTTTGACTTTGTTTTTCTGATAGGTGAGAGAGAAGACGTAAATAGGAGTATTTTCTTCCTGATAAAAAGAAAAACGCTTAAGTGATAAGAAATTAGGAAACATAGAGAATGGTCTTGCGAATAATTTCACGATTAATATTTCCCATCTTTCAAACATTTTCATTCGTAACATTTATGACGAAATTATCAACTATCAACAGAGACAATTGCCGATAATTGAAAGAAATTTATCATTAAGACAAGTAAACTAAAGGTAAACAGCGCAGCATAACTGCCTGAAAAGTATGAGTCGAAATAATGAAGGGTAAACAAACGCATTCTCGTAAGCGCTGCCTTGTGGTCGAGCGGTTGAAGGCGCCGAGCTCGTTCATTCAACGCGTCTACTCGGCAACAAGGTGGTCGTGAAATCACGCGCTCCGCGGCAGCGGAAAACCTACTTGAACCGTCGACGTACTTGTACCGTAACCACAGAGTAAACAGAGGTCGTCTTCGCTATGCTCATAACGTTAACGAATACGGGCATCATCCAAATTCGTAGTTTAGGTTCGCCTAACGCGTTGAGTGCGCGTCAAGCTCTGCATACAGCTGTACACAAGGCAAATTGTTGAGTGTTGCAGATTCACCACTCGGTTAACTGCGTTAGGCGAACCCTAAACTACGAATTTGGATGATGCCCGTGTCTCGAGCGCGTTCAGACGACCTCTGTTTACTCTGTGACCGTAACATATCTAATAAATTTTCTAAATTACAAATATCGTCTAAAGTGAAACCTTCCTCTGTGTATTCTCCTAACCGGTTACACAGTTCACGAGCAAGCTCTGTTTGTAATGTTCGCCCCATGCGGACCATTTTAATCTGACTAGGTGTTAATTCCCTATCTAAATTAATATTACTATACCAGTAGTACGTAAGACCTACAATAACCGCTCGTGGGCAACATAAATTATCATTATTCCGAATTTGTACAATGCATTGTTTTGTATGTTTATCTTTAGCTAAATTAAGAATACATCGAGAATTTGATGCTCCTCGTGGCATATTTACAACATGTATCTGAAATATACAGTTTTCGATATTGATGTTCTCGTTCGAAGTTAATATTTGTTCTACTTTTTCTTTCAACTTATTTACATGGTCCTGACAATCGTATCCTGTGAAAATGGGGAACATAAATTCAGGATTCTCAATAATTATACGTAATTTATCCCCAGTCTGAAAGTTGGTTTCTTTTTTAGCATAGGAAACCATTTCATCGAGTGCTCGAGTTACCAGATCTAATTTACCTATATTCTTCAGATTTTTCTTTAAACTAATTTTATAATCTTTTACATGACTTTGAAATTTTCTTATAAATCTCGACGCAATATTTTCGATATTAATATATGTTAACCCGTCACCACCTCCAAAGTATACTTTAGCATTTGATTCCGAGTCGGAGGAGGTAATATTATCTATTAATCTCTCTTCATTTTCAATCTCTCGCATAGCCTCATGTACCAGAGTTTCCCAGTCAAAATCTTCATTACCCAATGATTTTAACTCGGAATCATCGTCGGAGTACCTTAAATATAAATCATTATTTAATAATTCTTCCTCAGTAGCAGGTGGCAGAACACCGCATAGTTCATATAAAAATGCATCCATTTCTACTTCTACAGTTTCATTTTCAGGCTCCGGAGATGTGACAATAATTTTAGGAACATGAACTGATGAAGGAAGATGAGGACCAAAGACAGGTTTTACGTATTTGTCGAGAGCGACAGGTCTAGTTGGTTTTCTAGTCACTAAATATTCAGAGTCAGAACTCTCAATACCTTTATATGAGTCTATATGTTCAGTTTTTTTATTGTATTCTGAAAATTCAACAGTTTTTCTTATTTTTCTAAAACGTTCCATATTTTTGACCGGATGTGGAATCATTTTAGGCTTCCTAACCTTGGTAGGTCTAATATATTTTTTCAACCATAAAGGAATATAGTGCGAGTTTTTTTACACTCTGAGAATAAATCTGTTTCAAAAGGGAAAATATCTTCCAAATTAGATGTTGGTGTAAGAGCGATCAAATCATCAATATTATTTAATTTATAATATTTATTAGTATCAATATCTTTAGCTATATCTGTCTTATTTTTTCAATTGTATCGAGTATCATTTCACTTGTGGGTTCTACTATCTTAGACAGAAGAGTTTCTTCTTGATGTGAAGAAATAGTATTTACATGTTCATTGCGAACAGAAGTTCCTTCAATAATTTTTTTCATCCACTTAGGAATATTACGACGTTTTTTCGAATATTTACACACAACACCTAACTTAAAAGGAAATATAGAACTTAAATTAGTTTTAGGCCTTACAAGTTTTTTCTATTTTTTTGGAGTTAGTAATATTTACATTAGCGTTAGTTAGTGATAGTGAAGCAATGAAATCTACTTTATTAAGCTTATAGTAATATCTAATATGTACAGAGCGAGCGAGCTCGCGTAATTCTTTCACATTGTAGCCCTGAAAAGAGCTGTTTTCAATGCAACGCTTGAAAGCTTCCATGTTGAGAAATATCTTTTTATCAGCCTGGGTTATCACCCCAAGATTAAGTGCATCAGACACTGACAAAAACTTTGAAAAAATATCTAGTATACCAAAATCAAGTCAAGACAGAGATGTTCTCTCAAAGGAAGCTGTAGGCGCAATGAAAAAAACAGTCAATGGGACCTGTATTTATAGTTTTTTGGTGATCTATCTCGCTATGTATACTCGGTAGGCCTATGAGAAACAGTGAACTATTGTGGGATACGTATACTCAGTAGGCTCATAGAGTGTATGAGAGCTACTGAAATGTCTGGTTATGTATACTTGGTTGAAAAAATCTGAATGGAGAGATATTACAACATACTCCTAAATCAAAGAGAGCTATCTCTCTCATACAATGGTGTACTTCATCATCTAAATTTAATTGGATGTTAACTAATGGCCAGGAATGCAATATCATACAAATGTAATTAGGTTTGTTTGTAGACATGTGGTAATTAAATTTTCATTCTCATCAGGTCTATTATACACCTCATTATCTGAATGCAATTGGAGATTAAATTTTCATACAAGTTAATTATATTTTCATTCTCATACAAAAAACTCCAAAACTCTGAATTTCAATATAATAAATGTCACAGGGGGATGAATCAAGGGGGAAGAATCATCGGGGAAGCCTAAAAAATCAAAGTCCAAAAAAAGTTGATGCTCAAAAAAATTTTGTCACAAATCCGGGCGTTGTCACCTTGGGCAGGTGTCCTAGAGGTCAAAGTGTTCCCAAAGGGGTCCCCTACTACTATTAGCGATCCGTGATCTGTATCTGGATCATGTTTCTCCCATGCTTTATGATCTGCGATTGATCCGGGTCATCCTTTCATTTATGATTGATTTAATCCAAATCATTTGTATTGATCTGCGCAGATTTTTACGCTTTACAAATTTGACTCCCTTCATTTTTGTCCTAAATTGTTTTTTTCCCACCACGGGTTCCCACATTATTTTGGGATTACTCACTGAACATTCTGTGATGCCGTAATGGAAAATTTACTTTGATCCACTTTAATCCTATAACCACGGTCATGGTATAATCGGAGCGCTCCTAGGTAGGTGACCGGCCCAAATTATCAAACAGAGTTGGAGTGCTAGCTGAAGGCTGAACGTCTGAAGCCAAAGCCAGATAATTTTTGGGAAACAAGCTGAAAAAATCCCGTATTAATGTATTCCGTGAAATTACGTCAGCAGGCAAAACTGTGCTGTACAAAGTTTAATTTACACAATAGTCATATCAGCAGGCAGGAATTGCTGATATGACTATTATGTAAACTGAAAGAAATATTCTTTTTTATAGTTGTTCAAAAGATACAGTTTGCCTGATCATCAATTTTGATGTATGCCAAGTCGTCAATTCTACTTTGTACAGAAGAGCAAGGCACGCACCTCTTCCAGCTTGTTGCAGGCTGCTTGTTATCTTCAGCAATCACTGATCTCAGCCCTTCTATTTGGAGTTGAAAAATTTAAAGCCACACTTTTTTTCCGCGCTTGCGGATCACGCATCACAGATCACTGATTCCTGGATCACGGATTAAATGTTCTGATTTATTGATCCGTTGGATTGTAAAGAAATGTTAGTGATCCGTGATCCGGATTGTTTCCAATGGATCATGATTGATCCGCAATCTGATCCGCTGTGAGACCAGTGATTTGCAATGTGCAATCCGGGTCAAATTTTCACGATCCGTGCCAAGCCCTGACACAAACCCTTTCTCAAATAACCCTAATGAGCTTGAGAGCGAGTAAAATGGGTATCCATCTTGTTTTTCAAGTGAATTCAGTTTACATTACAGGGTTCAAGCGTAAGTACAGCAGTCAACCAACTCATCTTCTCATTTCTAAGAAACTGGATGCTAACCAAAAGGGTGTGAGGTTCACTTAGAAACAAAATGGATGCCCATTGTACCTCATCTCCAGCTCCTTACTCCTTAAAAACCTTTTAGTGATAGTACGGAAATAAGTAGTTGGTGATGGAAATGATTCCTATAAAGCTAGTTTTTGGTATAGTTGTCTGTTAGGTAGTCCTAATCAACATATTGAAAATCCCCACCCCTCCGACCTGTGCATCGTGAACCACAGGGGGCAGAATGTCCCAATTTTTAGAATTTTCTTTATAAGTCACGTAATACGCACTAGATCGCAAAACGTTTCAAATAAAAGTTGAAGAATATAAAATTTTCTTGAAAAAACATTCTCATCATTTTTCCTCTACGATCCACTGAAGCGTAGATAAATGACTTTGAAGTTGAGTACTATATAGCAGATTCACAGGATCGCAGCAATGTAAGGTAAGTGGTTAGCGCCAGTAACATCTTGTTGATAGAGATAACCACGGTCTTCATGAGAACAAAATATAAGGTTTTGAACCACTTTTGTATAAATACTAAGAAGAACAAGAGTCTCTCATTTACAATTCACACAGATTATATTTTTCATACATTTTTTCATCTTTACACGTAGTGAATTTGATCTACAATATTTCAATATCAATAACAACAAAGGACGATTCGCGTTCTGGACTGAATTGTTCAGAGCACTAGAAAAACTGATTGCAGAAACGTCTATACATTTTCACACGCCCCTTCAGTTTTTCAAACATAATTCATGTTTGCTGCTATCAATATTATCGTTCTTGTAGTCTCTATCTTTGGGACTGGTGAGTACGTTTTTGTGTAGTCATGATTTACTGTTTCCAGGAAACCACAAACTACAAGTCTAGCTTTATATTATACAGAATTATTTTTCTTTTTTAAGACATACCTTGTATCAATGGGTTTTTCAGTTGCAGCTTGTCTGTCGACCACTCAGACTCCGTTTTTCTTCAACGTTTCAAGTTCGCAGTGAATGGCTTTCTGCCATTTGTTTCGATCTGGTGCTTGTAATGCTTCTTCATACGACGGTGAATCACTAGTTGTTACATCTTTGTAGCCGTATTCATTTTCATCGATCCTTTCAGCGCAGTGAATTCCAGTACAAAGTTTGTCAATACTTTCGACATCAAACACATCATCACATTCATTATCTGCTCTAATGGGAACACTCTTTTCCCCTCTTTCCTACGAACTTTTGAGATCTTTATAAAATGTCAATTCATCAACCGAAACATTTCGAAATTTATCAATCAAACCAGTAACAGTATCGTAGAGAATATATCCATCTTCGGCATGACCAATTAAGACATATGGGTTAGCTCGACTGTCAATTTTTCCAATATCCTTTTCAGTACGCACCATCGCCACCATTCCATAAGTTCAAACTGTCGATAGATCAGGCTTCAATCCCCGCCATAATTCAAAGCGTGTTCTGAAATCACAAGCTGATGAGGGACATTAATTAATAATGTAGTTCGCGTTAATAACTGCTGATTCAAACCATTGTCGCGGTACTCCCGCTCTAAACATTATCGCTCTGGTCACATTCATTAAAATTTTATTATAAATTTCAGCCGTGCCTGCATGTTGATGGATATTTGTTGCTGAAAATTGTAAATCAATACCATGGTCTTTATACCATTGTTTAAAATTATTTTTAACAAATTCGCCACCTCGATCCAAACAGATGCAAAATACTTGTAGATTATGCATTGCTGAAGCGTTTAAAATGTACATTTTGAAATTCTCAAACACTTCTGACTTTTTTTTGAAAATAATTGATGCCGTATAACGAGAGAAATCATCCACAATTGATAAAACATACCTAGTTGGAAAAACATCATTTTCTCTTGGAGTGATCACTAGTAAATCCGTGTGCAGTAATTGTAGAGGTCTCACCGCTCTTTTTTGAGCATGATTATAGGGATCTCCTTCCATTTTTGCTTCTAACCATACCACACAAAAATAGTTAGATTTACTATATTGGAAATCATCCATACCTGTACTTTGTTTTTTTAGGATGTCTAGGTACTTCGGGCTAAAATGATCGAGTCTGTCGTGCCATTTTTCTAGCACGTCCGGGTTTTCTCGTGACATTACTGTTACTTTGGTCTCAGATTAAGATAAATTAGACCCTTGTGGATTCTTCCTGACGCTATAATTTTTTGAGTATCCGGTATCATAATATTTAGCTGCTCACCTTCCGTTTCGATTTGGTAATTTGCTATCATTAGTCTTGGCATTGATACTAGTGGTCTTTGCAACTGCTGGACATATAGCGCATTAGTTAATTATAATGTATGTGTTGTGCTCACCTGAGTATAATGTTGTATTCCCTCTTTTTGTTGCTGTTACTTTTTCCGCCATCTTTTGCCACATATATGTCTATTTTGGTAATCTGAGCATTGTCCAGTTCATTCTCATCATCCACGCAATGATCAGTAGCTCCGCTTTCAATCATTCTCATTCCATCATGGTTGATTCCATTACCTTCATCAGCCTGATGAATTTCCGACATTCTGACTACTTCATTTACCTCCGCATTTTCAATGATTTCTGTTTTGAGATCTGCTATCTCAAACATCGCTATAAAATGATCTGCGTTGACTAGATTGTGAATTCCGGGCGTTGTATTGCTGTATGAGAACTGCTGTTGATTAGTTGTTTTGGATAGAGGGCAGTCCCTTATTAAATGACCAGGTTGTCTGCATCTGAAGCATACTCTCGATTCTGGCGTATATTGTGGATTTCCATTTCCTACTTGTCCACCTCGGTTGTTGTAGTATCCTCTGGGTTGTGAAGAATAGTTGTTGTATCGGCTGACACCGCCTCTGTTTCTAAATTGACCTCTCCTATCATTACCACGCCACACAGATTGCTGATTTGGGAATGAAGATTGATGAAATTGACCAGCTGGACAAAAGTTGAATCTTCCCCATAAGTTGAATCTTCCCCATCTGCCATTTGACCTCCAGTTTCTGAATTTCGCTTGGACGCTCATAATTGACTTTCGTTTTTCTCCTTCCAATTGCTGTGTTGAGTTTCCGCTCTTCAAGATGCTTTCATGAGCTCTCAATGTTTTCTTAACTTGTGCTGTAGTTAATGCTTGCGTTGCACTGACTGCTGTCAGACCACCTTTGATTGCTGCCCATTCAACAGGAATAGTATTTCTTAGAGGCGACGCTACTAGTCCATCATCAACATTCTGTCCACTCTCATGGTATGCGCTTATTAATTGCTCAAAATTGGAGAAGTGCTGTTCAAGAGGTTTTGACATATCGATACGTAGGTGCATAAGTTCACTAAGGATCTGAGTAGAGGACGTTATACCCTCTTTCACATATATAGATTTTAGTTTATCCAAGATTTCCTTTGCTGTTTGACATTCCAAGGTTTCCAAAATACAGTTATCATCTAATCTTTCCCAAATAATTGATCTCGCGTTCAGCATATGGTTACAATGAGTGCCTACTTCAGCCACAGTAGCATCACCAGGACATTCATTAAGCCCGCTTTCATGCCCCTTTACCTCAATTAAATCACAAATTTGAAGTAACCATGCCAAAAAATTTTCGCCGTTAAAGATGTGAAGTTTTTCAGTAGATGTAATTTCTTTGTTGTTGTTTTGTTCAACAATAGGTGCTTGGATAATACAGTGAGGGTATGTCAAAACATGTTCCTTGATTGGTCCGGCGATAACAAACTGGTTGTTGCAGTCTTCAAGACCTTGCTTGTCACTCTCAACTATTTCTGGGTCTTGTGAACTATATTTGGCCAGATTGCAAGATTGACGTCTGAATTTAGGCTTTTTTCGCTGCCAATATTTGAATCAGGCGACGTTGGTAATTAATTTCTTTCCCAAGCGAGTAGTGATTGGCTCCAATTCCGCGCTTGTACTTGGAGTAGGTTGTGAGTCGGTATTCATTCAAGTCATATCCAGTTAGCTTTGATTTTCAACTTTTGGTACAAACCACGAACATACTTTGCTACCATGAGAAAAAAATATAAGGTTTTGAACCACTTTTGTATAAATACTAAGAAGAACAAGAGTCTCTCATTTACAATTCACACAGGTTATATTTTTCATACATTTTTTCATCTTTACACGTAGTGAATTTGATCTACAATATTTCAATACCTATCAATAACAACAAACGACGATTCGCGTTCTGGACTGAATTGTTCAGAGCACTAGAAAAACTGTTTGCAGAAACGTCTATACATTTGTGGTGTAACGCGAGAAAAGGGACCAGTCTGGCCTGAGCGGTTCTTCACAGAACACGTGTTCAAAGTTGAAAATCGTAATATCTCGCGTTAGAGTGAACGGATTTTCGTGAAATTTAGAGACATTAACACGTATTCTGTGAAGAACCGCTCAGGCCAGACTGGTCCCTTTTCTCGCGTTACATCTATTCAACTATCAACAAGTGCGCTGTGGAAAAACGCTTTGGCCAGACTGGTCCCTTTTCTGGCGTTGCACCACATTTTCACACTTCATTCTTGTTATCAATGTTCGACGTTAAGGCGCTAGAGGTATTCTCAAGAATGTAAACAAACACGTGATGTGGTGGTAAATATTAGTGAAGAGGTGCAACTTAATAGGAAATCACATTAAGTCGCATCTCTTCACTAAAATTTACCACCACATCACGTGTTTGTTTACATTCTTGAGAATACCTCTAGCGCCTTATTCGACATTGGTGATTATTTTCATTTTCCTAATTCATTTAATTGTTGTGTCGGAGCAATGTGATTCCAATAATGCAATAGTAATTAAAGTCAGGAATTATCATGGTGAGTATATTTATTATGAAAGAAAAGAAAGAAATTATGGTTCTATTATACAGCTTCATTTTTATTTTACATTGGTAGCAATGGACCCCTTGTGTATATTATATGCAATGATAAGATGATAAGTTTTCAGATTCTACAGTGTCAGTTGGTGAGAAGGGCTTATCAACTCTCATAAATGCTAGTCGCAGAAGAGGTGACAACATTAAGGAAAATCTTAAAGGTATGACCAAAATTTATGTGCATGAAAAATGTCGGAAAAGATATACGCGCGAAAGCTCTATCAAAGCTGACCTCAAAGCTGCTGTATCGTCGTTACAAGCTTCTGCTGAATCATCTTCACTCGTATTTTTAGTACCACCAACCTTAGTGATGGTGTCCTCAAATCTACGAGCCACCTTGACATTCCGGCTATGATCAGGCGGAAAAGCTTACGCCTCCTCCTTCCTTCACCAACTCAAAACGACAACCAAAACACTCCAGTCACCTCAGGCCGCACGCAGTGGATCCGGTTGCCGTACTTGGGTAACAATTTGTACAAACTCGAGAGATTTTTGAAAAACTACAATTACAAAGTGGGGTTTTATCCTGTCCTCACTATAAATAACCTCATCAAGCTCAAAGATAAAATACCACCAGAAAGGAACGCTGGAGAATATCGTCTCACTTGCGGCGCATGCGATTCTCAGTACAGAGGGCAAACTGGTCGCTCCCTATCCACTAGAATCTCGGACCATCGTACCGCCTACAATACAAAGAAAGCCACTGATTCTGCGATGGCAAAACACTGCCTTGAGGAAGGACACAATTTTTCCAACGTCTCGGCAAAACTTCTACAAGCATGCCCCAAAGGGAAACTCCTGAACCATCTAGAAGAAGTTGAAACCATCTCCACCTCTAAATCTATCGGTACCAAACTCGTAATAATAATGATCTCAATGCTATTTTTATCACACCTTTCATAGGCTATTTTTATGATTTTACGCCTCCTTCATAATAATCATGTACCTGTTTTTTCATGTGTTTTTCTCTTTGTACTTCTTGTACTTCACTTGTGTTTTCTTCGCTTTCATTGTATATGCCCGATGATGGACGACTAGCTCGTTCAAAACCGATCGCAGCTTTCTCAGCGGTTCTTACTCATATATTATGATAACAGTTTTTTTGTATTTCTACAGTGAAATTTTGATTTTATTGACTAATTTTCGACCAAAAATTTCTTGGTTCATCCATTTATTTGACTTTTTGGCTTATATTTCTTTGACTAAACCTCTTGATTCATTATTTTCGGTATTACAATTATTTATTATTTTTCAAACTCAAAATTTGTACTTTTGACTATTTGTTATCGTGTTCTAATTACATCTTTGGTTTCGACCCGCGGAGTTATATCATTGTTGCGTGCCTTTGTATTAAAAAAAAAAAAAAAACACCCTCTTAGAAGCTTTGAAGTAGAAAGATTGGAGTTACAAAACTGATCCATACACTGTTTATGGTATCTGGCTTCTTCAGCAAACAGACACAGAACACCTTGTAACCTCCTTTGAACGATCTTGGCTTTGACACCCCGTCTGCCTCGGCAAAGCTCCAGTAATGATTCTCTGAGCTCTGTACTCAGGACTCCATGAATAGATGGACGCATTTCTTTGTTGAGCTTTCTTTCTATTTCCTGGGAACACGCTTCACTGCAAATCAAACAGTTGACTCTATAATTGAATGTAGGAGATTCACACCTAAGCTTCTTTTTCACTGGTGAAGATGACTCAGCAGAAGCGTGTAACGACGATACAGCAGCTTTGAGGTCGGCTTTGATAGAGCTTTCGCGTGTATATCTTTTCCGACATTTTTCATAATTTTGGTCTTACCTTTAAGATTTTCCTCAGTGTTGTCACCTCTTCTGCGACTAGCATTTATCTGAGTTGATAAGCCCTTCTCACCAACTGACACTGTAGAATCTGAAAACTTATCATTGCACAATATACACAAGGGGTCCGTTGGGACCGGCCATATTGTAGGATCGCTAGCGTCGCCTATGTGAAATACCTAGAAAGTACTGATAAGCCAATGGTGATTGTAACTTGAAACCGAAGGTGATTTTTTCTTAAATTTCTCCAAAAATAATGAATTTAGGCGTGTACTTGTAAGGAACGAAATTGAAGAGTGGAGAATTTTCTTTCAGATGATCATATTTTTGAGAGATTTTAAAAAATTCAAAAATTTTGCGCGATGCTAGCGCTACCCGGTCCGAATTGCTACCAATGTAAAATGAAAATGAAGCTAGAACCCAAAGTGTGAAAGGCTTATAGTCGAATTTCAATTAACTAAACGGAAAAGAACTGCTGATCTCAGGTTTATTCTGCCAAAATTATATTTTTCAAACCCATACGCCAAAGTACGTTTATTTTAGACAGCGAAAACTGCATTTATCGTTCACCTGATATGAATCAAGAAAACAGTGGCGAAAAAACTCAAACCCGTGGCGAAAAAACTCAGCAACAATGATTCTGATTGGATATAGTATATTATTATATTATTACTGTACGAGCAGCGAAAGTGAGACTTATCGAGCAGCGAAAGTGAGACTTATCGCAAGGTGTTTGATCATAGCACCATGAGCAAAGCGAGTGGAGCTTTAACTGTATTGATGCGCTGTGAGCTGGCTCCGACTGATGTTGTAAATAGACTGCTGTAGATACTTATTTGTAGTAATAAATTGTTGATCGTTGTTTGTTGTCGATTTACTTTCTTTTTCTCTACAAAGCGTTGATGCCGGTGTTGATACGGTTACAAAAGCGAAAACGATTGCGGTGATTCGAAATATATTTGTAATAAACTGCTTACTGGAACCAACCAATCTTCCGTTGTTGAAGCACGAGCTTGTATTTTTCTTTTTCTACGCGTTACCAAAACAGATTCGCTTTTTGGTGGCTTCGATGCGACGTTGGGCGTCACTTATGACATGAATGGATGTAGCTCAGCTTAGCACAGAATAGAAAAACGTTTGACACGGCGATACACATGTATTACATTTACAGAAAATGAGAAGATACGACGGAGTAGATCACACATGAGCGAGTGCCCTCGGAAACTTCACCATATTACATTTCTCGACATCTTATATACTAATTATTGAGGAGTTCATAGGCGCCTTTTTCCCGAAATATTGAGTCGCCGCTTGTTTGTTTTTACTTACGTTACGCTCGTCTTCAGTCACGTATCGTGATACTGAAGGTACGTGACGAGATATGTCAAATTCTCGTCACATTCAGTAGGACTACAATTTTCCCGTTTTGGTCATCACAGTTATGGTTATGAATAATTTCTCTTAATAACAGCGTTGCCAACTCCTCACTTATAAAATACCGGACATTTTCAGGCAAGCAAAAAAAAAAGCACTGAAAACGAAATTTTTTGTAGGTATTTATTCAAATTGTCCGGTTAGAGTCTCGCCGTTTGACCGGATGCAAAGATAAATTACCGGATTGTCCGGTCAAATACCGGACGGTTGGCAACGCTGCTTAATAAAGTTATTCCGGTTACAATCAAAATCAATTTTTCCGTTTGGTCCTGGTGGTTACGGTTATATGGTCTTTTAACCAATAACTGATTGAATTTAAGTGGTTATAACCATCATAACTGTTTCAAATCCACTGGTCATGGTCAAAAACGGAATCCTGATCAATGTGGTTATCGCGGTTAGGGTCACACAATGATTTTCTTTATTGCGGTTATCACGGTTATGGTTACCATGTTCATTTCCTTGATTCAGTTATTTGAACTGTGCAAGCAACAACAACAATGAGGATTTTTCAGTTTTGCAAAATTTCCTAAAAATATATTTTCCTGAAAGAGAATTTTATGCTCATCAAACTTTGTTCTTTGTGCTTTTTTAAAAAAACTGTTTACTGGATTGTATATGATCACCCTTACCTTATCAGTACTTTTTCATATATATAGGTATAATTTTACATGGGCGACGCTAGCGCACCTACAATATACACACTCCAAATAGCGGGTCAAAATTACAAGAACACGACGTTAAGGCGCTACAGGCATTGACTATATACACTTCGTAAGCAGACGTACAAACCTTTTGTTAAAAGAGTTGTCGTTTCATTGGAAACTGCTACCTGAGTGCGCTGGGTGTTAACCGTTGGTGCAAAGAAAAGAGAACATACATCCCTCTCTGTTACACCCACGTCTTAACATCTGGCGCGATCTGTTATTTGTTTCCAACGTGCGTCCGAAAACCGACAACATTTTAACAATAGGTTTGTACGTCTGCTTACAAAGTGTATATAGTCAATGCTTTTCCATGTCGGCGCATTGCTTACGTATTCTCCTACGTGTTATCAAAATGGTAGTATTTCTAACATTGCTCTTATGGTAAACTACTCCACAATGAAAATGAGTATGCAATCCAGTGAACTCAATTCGTAGTATGAGACTAGCTGGAACGCGCGCTGAACGAAGAAAAGAGAGAGAAAGAAGATATTCTGATCAACGGGGCTCCGTCGTTTCATGCACGCTTGACGAAAAAAGAGAGAGAAAAGAGATATTCTGTTATTTCGTTTCACGTTTTCTGTTCAGCGCGCATTCCAGCTAGTCTCATACTACGAATTGAGTTCACTGATGCAATCCAGGAACACCCACAAGAGCAATGTTAGAAATACTACCATTTCGATAACACGTAAGAGAATACGTATGCAATGCGTAAGCCTCTCACACTTGGCGTTTGTTTACATTTTTCTTATCATACACATAGTCATATCATCAAAATGAGAAAATCCAGATTGAAAAATTGACAAAATTCTTGGAAGTTTTGGGCAAATTTTTATTTTTGCTTCTCTACAGGATGGTAGAATGTGAACATAATCCACAAAATTACAAAAATTATTTGAAAATAAAAACTTCAATTTTTGTTTGACTACGAGTTTGATAACAAATCAGGCAAACGCTTATACTACCCGCATTAAGAACCCAAAGTGTGAAAGGCTTCGTTTTTTCAGCCGTTCTGCATAACAAGTGTAGTTGTAAGAAGCCGCTAGGTAGACTACCATTCATTACCCAGAACAACTGAAAAAATGTGTTTCAATTATTAATCGATAACTCCGAAAAAAATGCTTCTAGCGAAAAATCAAAGAGGAGATGATTTGTTGTCCATAAAATTTCCTGTCCAACGAAGGTGATATCAAAAATATCTATCCAGCCGATCTCGAGTTATCCTCCGTTGAAAATCACGAATTCAACAATGGCTCTTATGGACTTTATTCTTGTGTTTACATTTTCTGCAACCAAGATGGCGGTCCATTATACCCAAGGTGTTTGAAAAGAGGTGTGCTCAGTTCGATTGTAAACAAAAGCGCAACCCGCATGCACATTTAAAAATACATGGGACGCAGTAAAGCAAGAATTGTGCATGTTGTCATAAAAGCATGAAATTTGGTGTTGAGGTGTATGAAGGTGTAAAAAATGATATTAACAAGAGAACCACGCAGAAAGTCTATTTTTGTGCCCCCAGGGGTCCACTTTTTTTGGGGGCGGAGGGAGGGTTCATTTTGGAGATTATTGTTGCAGAAATTGGAAAGAAATCATGAAAAATATTTTAATCATGTGATTTGTAAAAAAAAAATGTATTACAACATTTTTTTCCTACACGCATCCTTCCATTAGGGGCCTTGGTCCCAAAATTTCACAAAATTGTAAATGTAATCAGAAAAACTTGAAATTTAGTATACAGGTAGAGGAAGAGGTAATGAATAATATTAACTAGAATGCCAACCAGTAAGTTCATTTTTGTGCCCCCGGGGGCCCATTTTTTGGGGGAGATGCTTATTTTGAACACTATTGTTGCAAAAATTGGGAAAAAATTATATAAAATATTTGTATTGGGTGAGTTGTTTGAAGAAATGCTGCGAGGAATTTTTTTCTACACATAGACCCATTCATTGGGAGCCTTGGGGCCAAAATTTTACAAAATCATAAATTTCATCAGAAAAACTTGAAATTTATTACACAGGTGAAGGAAGCTGTAATGAATAATAGTAACAAGAATATGCCACAGAATAAGTTCATCTCTGTTCCCTATGAGCCCATTTTTTTTTGGAGGGGGGGGGGGTGGCAAAGGTTTCATTATTTCATACTTATTGTTGCAAAACTTGGGGAAAAAACTATACATACTACGTGGGACTTCTTTTCCTCAGGGATTACGAGTGAATTGTAGTGAATATGAACAGAATAATAGAGAATGGTAATCAATATTTTCTGACAATTCAAATTTAGATGACTTTGATAAAAGAGTACGAGATCTATATCAATCGAATTAAGATGCTACATACATTGAGATTTATTCTATGTCTATAATCTATCAAGCTGACGTCATTATAATTATACGAAGAAATTTCTTTTTCCAGTATTAGAATATTGACTGAAATAAAAAGGACTACTCCCTCTTATACAATACGTCTGTTGTACATAAACGGCAACCATTATATGCCGCTGATAGAAAAAATTGCTAATATGCATCATAGGTTGACAGACGACGAAAATCATACTTCAAATATCTCATTGGAGCATTCTTATTCCAGTACAAATGTCGAAAATCATACTCCAAATATCTTATTGGAGCATTTGTATTCCAATAGTTACTCTAATATAGACGATCTAGGTGTTGACACACGCAGCGATAATTTGAATGACTATGAAAATATGAACGTAGTTGACTCATTTTTAGATCATTCATACGCCAGGAAAGGGTTTCCGGTTGATAATAATGAATCACAAGATATTTCACACCTACCAAACAATACGTACATTTACTTTTGGAAATTATATCCAGGCTCAATCACTTCGAATTCTCGTTAAATATTTATTGGGGGAAGAAAATATTGTGAAATCAATATTGCGCCAAATTACTTGGGTACCACGAAACTAAATAATTGTAAATTTTGTGAAGCTTTTCATTTCAAAAATGAAGTAACTGAAAAGCAGAAAATATTCATCAAGTGTTGCATGGGAGGAAAATATATTTTTGATCTAAATATGAAATAATGAAACCTTTGTCGTCGTCCCCCCCCCCCCAAAAAAAATGGGCTCATGGGGAACATAAATGAACTTATTCTGTGGCATATTCTTGTTAATATTATTCATTACAGCTTCCTTCACCTGTGTACTAAATTTCAAGTTTTTCTGATGAAATTTATGAATTTGTGAAATTTTGGCCCCAAGGCCCCCCAATGAAAGGGTCTATGAATAGAAAAAAATTCCTCGCCGCATTTCTTCAAACAACTCACCCAATACAAATATTTTATATAATTTTTTCCCAATTTTCGCAACAATAGTGTTCAAAATAAGCATCTCCCCCAAAAAATGGGCCCCCGGGGGCACAAAAATAAACTTACTGGTTGGCATTCTAGTTAATATTATTCATTACCTCTTCCTTCACCTGTATACTAAATTTCAAGTTTTTCTGATTACATTTACATTTTTGTGAAATTTTGGGCCCAAGGTCCCTAATGGAAGGGTGCGTGTAGGAAAAAAATGTTGTAATACATCTTTTCTACAAATCACATGATTAAAATATTTTTCATGATTTCTTTCCACTGCAACAATAATCTCCAAAATAAACCCTCCCCCCCCCCTTAAAAAAAAAAAAAAAAAAAAAGTGGACCCCTGGGGGCACAAAAATAGACTTTCTGCGTGGCTCTCTTGTTAACATCATTTTTTACACCTTCATACACCTCAACACCAAATGGACCCTATTTAGCCAAACCCAACCAAGCGACATGATAACAATCTAGAGAAATGTCTTTTACTATAAGCGGAGATTCTCCTTTTCGCCAGATCGTTATCATGTCGCTCGGTTTGGTTTGGCTAAAAAGGGTCCGAATTTCATGCTTTTATGACAAAATGCACAATTCTTTAGAATTTTGGATTAACAGCCCGTATTAATAATACGTGACTTTCGGTAGCAGCGCTAGTAGACTATAGGTATGTGGAATATGGATGATAATATAGGTAGAGTACAAATACTCCCACACTCCTCCCTTTTCATCCAAATGATACTATGTAGACAAACAACTGACATCTTGACAAGCAAAGACATCCAGAGCTTTCATGGGAAGTTGAAGTCATCATGTTCTTCTCTTTATTGTACCACAAGCTGCTGCAAAAGTTATGTAGGTTCTCGAGTACTGCCCGCCTGTAAATGCAAATAAATGCAAACACAAAAGTCGTTCAAGGAATCAAAATTTATTTCGAGTATCAGATAGAAATTTAGAAACAAGATACAGAGATTTCCTTCTTGCATAACTAATCTTAATAACAAAGCCCAATGGCAAATAAACAAAGAATCTGAATTAAACAAAAAACAAAAGCGTAGGACCTTGAAAACAAAAGTTATTGATGAGTAACATCAATCTAGAGATTCAGAAATCTAAAACTAGATTATCACTTTGACAATCAAAGACAATTATTACCGAACGATCCAAGAAGATTCCTTTCAAATATTGAAAACAAGTAAATTAAAAATTTAGAAACACAAGCACAATTACAAAATTGGAATTGATCTAAAGTCTGATACATGATACAAAAATACAAGCACGTAGATGCAATTTTAAATCCAAGAATTGTACGTGTGTATTGATAGAGCTTCATGCCAAAGACAAAAATATGTTCAGACTTGACAGAGATCCAAGAAGTGATTAATTTTTAGGTCAGAGAACTAAACACAAGTTCTAACAAAAGTAGAACATATTTTGTACCAAAAAAGGTTTTAAAGTGGAAAACAAAATAATTCAAAATTGACAAGAGTCAAACAAAGGATTTGACAGTATCTAAAGTAGAATCCTACTTGTGATCAAAAGCTCATCACTGTCAAACTTAATTTGAGTGTTTCAATAAACATGATGTAAATTTGTCACCTGAATGTAATTACCAGGGTTGCCAGATGAGGAGTGTAAGAAGGCACCAGATTTTTCAGTGAACTGGTCCCCAAAAAACTGAAAAGGATGGAACGCAATTTCCCAGCTCCGGAGCGGAATGAAAAAACTCCGGATATTTTTTCTGATTTAGAAAATTTTTTTTTCAGAAAAAACGTTTTTCTTGAAAAAATTGAAAAGGACCAGGAAAAGCCCGGGAAAATGGAAAGGACCAAAAAAGCCCAGTTTTTTTTCAAAATTATCAAAAAGGACCAAATCTGGCAACCTTGGTGTTATCACAATATTCCGAAGTTCAGACAATGAATTAAAATCATACTTTGGGTCATGAACAAAATAGCAGGAGCGGAAAAATGAAATACAAAAAGGTATGTTAATAAGTATCAAAAGTATAGAAAAGGAGAACATATCTGAGAAAAATAATCTTTCAATAATATTAATGATGAAAGAATTTTCCGCTGCTATTGACAACAAAGTTTGGAGAACAAAAATTACGTTTGTCTGAGCAGAAATATTTCCCGCTACTAGAAGCGAAAGTAACAAAGTGAAATTCTGTGCAATCAAGAAAATATAAAAATACAAAATAACGTGATCTTGAGATATCAAAATGTCGAGAGCAAAATGAACGAAAACAAAACAAACTCATTTCTTAAAAATATGTTTTGATTTCAGAGGTTGTTGTGAGAACGGAGTTTAAATTATCTCGCGTTTGAACAGAGAAAGAGAACACATGGTAGGAAGTGCGTACTCACACAAAAGCTCATGTACAATTCCACAATTTGAACATAATTCATCTATCTGTTTGTTCACCTGTTTGGTACCATTATCGGATCCCAAAATCTTTGCCTTATTGCATGATTGATTTTCTACCCTGTTGAAATAATCAATAAAGGCATTAATAGTACAGTCCTTTGTTTTCAAAAAATAGACAGTTCTGAATTTTGAGAAATCATCCTTGAGAAGGGCATATTTTGATCCACCTAATGAATGTACTGGTGATGTTAATAAATCAGAATGAGTCATTTCACCAACCTGTGTGGCGGAATACAAACTTCTTTTGAAGGGAAGGCGTGTTGCTTTACCTTTGAGACAGCTAATACATTTAAAGTCTTTTACCTCCTTGTACTTTACTCCATGGTTTTTCAACACGTCTCTATGTACTCCAAATTTTGATGCGCGAAGGTACAGTGCCATTGTACAAGTGAAAGGCAGGCAGTCTCCACATCAGCCATAGGTTTTGATTTTGGAATAATTTTGATTAGAACAATCCACAGGTTGTTATCATCCAATGTTGCTGTTATTGGAAAGCTATCTTTACACAGAACAATACATTACAATGCTGTGAGGTCTTTATTGAGGTGTTCTTTATAGGACAGTTCCTAGCATAATGTCCTTGGTTCCCACAGCTGTGACATGTTGCTTTTCTTCTTTTTTCCAGTACTGGGCAGATTTTGAGACTATGGTTCTATTTGCAGTACAGACATTTGTTGTCACTTTCACTTGAGGTTTGGTTTTCCGGCTTTGATGATGTCGAGTTCAGACTTCTATTTGAGTTTCCACATTTAAACGACTTATGTCCTGTTTTATGACATTTGAAACATATCAGTGCGGTTACCCTTTTGTTTTCCATGGTTCTCTGTAATCTCATATCTTCTGCAGTTAATGCAGAGATTAGGTCGTCTACAGCTAGATTTTTCTGTAGCTGGGCCGCTGCATTGAATGAACTAAAGCGTCCAGGTAGTGAGGATAGTAGCCTTGTTTGAAAGGGGTCACCAAGATTTGCAATCTTCTGCCGCAATGCTTCAAGGCAGCTAACATTTTCTACCAATGAGGCCTCTAAGTCATACTTAAATGTTTGAAATTCCAATTGCAGTTTATCCAAGTCCTGGTCTTTGAGTCCATACATGGTGTCCAATTTCTTAAGCATGTCTTTTCCGGATTCACAGTGCATAATTCTGGCCAATATCTTATCTATGACCAAGTTCACAATCAATGACTGCATTTTCACATCCATTTCTTCCTTGCAGGTATTCTTCCCATTAGTCTTAGTCTTGAATGCTGCCTGTTTGACGGCTAAGTTTATGCAAAATTGCCATTTGGGATAGTTTGTAGAACCCTTGAGCTTGGGTATTGCTATGAGGTTCTGTGACAAATTTTCATCTATGATTTGATCACACTTTAACAGGAACAACGAGATGCAAAACACTGTAAAAATGTTTATTGTAAAACAGGTGTAGAGCTATCTGGGTCCATAACCTATTGAGTATTCATTCAACACAAGGTTCAAAGTCAAAACTATAATTCATAAGATCTAAAATCAATACAAAGTTTGAGAACAACAACTAGGTCTTCAAAAGTTCACAGCTTGAGAGCGAGCAAAAAAGAAACGTTGTTCAACGTAGAAAACCTAAGGCAGTGTTGCCATCCCACAACAGGCGTCAAGTTACCCCGTCATCCGTGGGTACATAAGAAATACATATGGGCGTCAAGTAACCCCAAATTTTACTTTTCAATTTTTCAATGGAATAAAATCATAGAAATATTGAAATTTTATGGAGAATTTTTTTTATGAGAGATTGGAAAGGATAGATGGCTGTCCACATTGGTGCAAAAAAAAAAAATTCTAAGTTAATTATTGAAGGCGCTACCTGAGAAATATATTGAAAAGTGGCGCCAAGTAACCCCATCTGACGGTAAACAAAATAGCAGCATTTCTCCGAATTTGAAATCTTCATAATTAGATGCTGTATCAGAGTCCTCCAACATAATAGTCTCATCGACATTGTCCTTATCATTATAAAAATGATTGATTGTATCTTTACTTCGCTTTTGTTGTAACAAAGAATAAACGTCTGAGTAAAAGTTGTAACAATTACTCAGTACATCTAGGATGTTTGAAATTCTCAAGCAAACAAATTCTAAATTTCTCAAAACTAGATCTAGGTAAAGATTTGGTCAGAGTATCTGCCATTTGTTTGTGAGTGGACACCCATCAGAGATCGAGATTTCCCGAAGCAAATACTGTCTTACAAAAGGAAATTGTTGCATTCGAGCTATGCACTCGTTCCCGTCTCTCTCTCTCTCCTCATTTTTCCTATATTTACCTTTGTATCACGTAAATTCTCTCTTTACCTATTTCTTTCCTAATTCCAACTTCTATTCGATTTTCTTACGTCAATTCACGTTTCCGTTTAACTTCTTTCCTCTGACGCACGCGTCCATCTTCCTGTTAACTTACACGCGTCCCCTAATCATTTCATTTTCTCAGAAACCTTAATGGTTCTGTCTCACATCCTCTTCGAGAAATTCTCGAAATGATATTTTCATTTCCCGTTTCCTCTCTTACTTCTTCTTTTTCTCAAACACGTGAAACCAATTTACGACGAACATACATTGTATATTCGTCTTACTCTTATCTCCCTCCTGATAATCTACTCTTCCGTTCTTGTACAACTCTCTCATCAATTCCTCGAAACCATTTTTCTGTCTGACTTCTCCTAAATTCTCAAAAACTCATGTACCCATTATTTTTATGACTTTGTTTGTTCAACTAATGATGTATCTATCCCTATATAAGGAGGACCAAGCTCACCAATCATCAGTTCGTGCAGTTCGTGCAGTTCGTGCAGTTCGAGCAGTTCAAGCAGTTTAACTTGACCAGTTCTGTTAGCCTCTCAGACAGTTCGTACTTCCTATCTTTCAGTCTATATTGACAGCAGTCAATCCGAATATTTCATCGCCGAACTCCGCGTCATCTTCGCAACAAATTCTTTTCTTATTCATATTCGTACTCTTTGTTTCATTCTTTCTTTTGTTCTTATTGTATTCACGATGAATCCAAGTAAATATTCTTTCTTTTATTGAAAAAGCTTGTCTCCTATTTGAATCCTCGAGAAGAACCCTAAAAACTCTCTGTGTTGAAATTAAAACGCAACATAGACTCTGTGTTGAAGTCAAAACGCAACATAGAAATCTGGCGCAGTCGATACTCTTAGGGATAGGGTGTATTGTGTCGCGAATCTCATCTCCTTCACTTACTCCTTTTCCTCTTTGAACTTTTTTCCTTTCCTCGTTCGCATCTAAAATTTTTTATTATTTTTCGTGGAAAAATTCGTAAAGTTTCGCAAGTCCTTATTTTCTTCTTTTTTTGCGATCAATTCGTCGCATTCGTTCGTAATTTTTTCGCAAAACACTCGACTCTCTTACATCGTCATTTTTTCATCTCGTGTTGTATGTCGGGAACGCCACCTGGTTCTCCAGAAACTACTTGTAGATCCGAAGTCTAGCCAAGCAGAACTGAAGATAATCCAGTCTCCGATCCAACAGAAGCCTCGCACTCCAATCCAGTAGATCCAGTCACCGGACTACCATTACGGACACAACCAGCAAGGGCCGCCAAAGACGCTGCCATTGATAAGTTGCACAAAAATCCTCATATTTTTCCTAACCTTCCTACTAAAAATCTTCCTAAACTCGAAAAAATGTCTCCTACTGTTGAAGATATAGGTTATGAAAACGCTAAAGAGATAACAAGTTTACTTCGTCATGATTTTACAGGTAAACCTGAAGAACTTCAACCTTTTATTGATGATTGTACTACTGCTTTTAGCTATTGCCCAGAGAAAATGGTAAAGAAAGTTTTTATTGCCGCTATGAATCGTATCACACATGCAGCTTGTGCCGATCTAAATGGACGAAAAGATATCAATACTTGGGATAAATTGAAAGATTATCTTAATTCTGAAGAAGTATAAGTATAAATATTCTTTCAGTCAATTATGTGAACAACTTAATACTGTTGAACAGAAACCCAGAGAAAAATCACAAGATTTCGCAAATCGTATCAAGAAAATTATTTGGAAAGCCAAGGAGGCAGCAGTTAATGAAAAAGAAGATATAACTTTCACAGGGAAGTTACTCGAAATTAATGCTTTTAATCGTTTCAGAAATCATAGCCTACCAGAAATGAGTCGTTATTTACGCATCATGAAGGTGTCAACCTTTGATCAAGCTGTCAATGAAGCTATTGAAGAAGAAAGACAGTCACAGAAAATTGGAAAAAGATATTGCAGCATCTGTAACTTGAATAACCATACCAATTCGGAATGTCGCAAGAAGAAAGGTGGAGTGGGAAACTTTAAGAGCTCCTCCCCCTCCTCCAAAGGGGCTTGCGCGTACTGCAGAGTGCCAGGTCATATGATAAGTGAGTGCCGAAAAAAGGCTTATAATGACCGTCTCAGGAACCAAAATGGGTCCAAAAATAATTACAATTCTTCTAACTCTCCCAGGATCAATGCTATCACTTGTCGATTCTGTTTTCGAACAGGACACACTATCTCACAGTGTTATAAACCTAAAGAAAATGAGTCTAACTCAAAGGCTCCTCAGGGAAATTTTAATCCTAATCAAAATTCTAATTCCAGAAAGTGTCATATATGTCAGAACACAGGACATTTTGCTCGGGAATGTAAACTGAATCCAAATAATGGAGGAAACGACCAAAAATCATCTGAAGATGTGCGAAAAGCAGTCCACACTATCAAGAGATTTTCGCCTATTCATACCATCAAGAGTTTCTCAATTACGCTGGAAAAACGTGGATTCGTTCATCTAGAAAGTCCGTATACCAAAAAAACTATTTTTCCTTTTCTCTTAGACACAGGTGCAGAGGTGTCAGTCCTGCCTGTTGAAGATATTTTGTTCGAAAATCTGAAAGCAATTGAGCAATTCGAAACTCCGGAATATTTAGGAGCAGTTGACGGAGCATCTATTTGTTGTATTGGAAAAATATTCCTACCAGTAATGCTTAACGGAGAAAAATATGAATTTAAATTTCATGTTGTTCGACGTAGTGATATTGGTAATCTTGACACCGGAATTCTTGGTTACAATATTTTGAAAGCTACAGAAGCTACCATCAAGACTGGTAAGATGGAACTTGAGTTAACTACACTTGACGTTATTTTACCTATCACCCAAACAAAAAATTGCTCTGATCTAAAAATGATTGCTACCCGAAGAATAAATAAGGACAACCAAGTAATTTGTACCTCCAGTGAATCATTAGAATTTTTACCTCCAGTAGCAGAAGAAAAAAGTCACTTTTTGCATATTTTTCCTCTTGAAATTACGCAAAATGAGAATAAAGAAATAGACAGAACTTCAAAAGTCATTTCTAATCTTAGAATTAATCATCTAAATGATGAAGATAAAAATATCCTAACAAGTCTCGTTAAAGAATTCTCACAAGACTTTTTTCTTCAAGATGATCCATTACCTCTCCTCCAAGAAACGTTCAAACATGAAATACATTTAACCAATGAGAAACCAATCTATGTGAAAAATTATCGTTTTCCTTTTTGTTATAAAGCAGAGGTTGAGAAACAAACTACCGAACTTTTGAATAGAGGTATCATCAAAAAATCCATCTCCCCTTGGAACGCACCAATCTGGATTGTTCCGAAAAAGAAGGACGCTAGTCAACAAGTAAAATGGAGAATGGTTATTGACTATAGAAAGCTCAACAATGTCACAATTGATGACAGATTTCCGATACCCAATATTGAAGATATATTTGATAATTTAGGTGATGCTAAATATTTTTCTACCTTAGATTTAGCAAATGGATTTCACCAAATACCTGTCAGAGAATGTGACCAGCCAAAAACTGCATTTTCCACACACCAAGGTCACTTTGAATTCACAAGAATGCCATTCGGATTGAAGAATGCGCCTTCGACGTTTCAGTCTGCAATAAGTGCAATTTTCGCAGATCTTATTAATTCCCTATGTTTTATTTATCTAGACGACATAATCATATTTTCAAAAACAAAAACAGAACACTTTTTTCGTCTTCGACAGATATTCCAACGCGTACACGAATATTCACTCCAGATACAACCGGATAAGTCAGAATTTTTAATGGAACAAATATTGTACTTAGGACACATTGTCACCACCGACGGCATAAAACCAAATCCAGAAAAAACGAAAGTGTTGAACGATTACCCAGATCCGAAAAATGTGAAAGACATTCAAAAATTCCTTGGATTAACAGGATATTACAGAAAATTCATTGAAGGCTATGCAGAGATAACAAAACCACTCACGTTATTACTACGAAAGAGTGAACTTTTTATCTGGTCAGATAAATGCCAACAAAGTTTTGAGAAACTAATTAAGGCGCTTACCTCTGATAAAATTCTCATTCATCCTAATTTTGAAAAACCATTTTATCTTAACAATGACGCTTCTAATTATGTAATTGGTTCCGTGTTACAGCAAAAAGATAACGAAGACAACCTGAGACCCATTTCTTACGCAAGTAGAACCTTGAATCGCGCTGAAACTAATTACAGTACAATAGAGAAGGAAACTCTAGCGATTGTTTGGAGCGTTAAACACTTCCGACCTTATCTTTTCGGAAGAAAATTCGAAATTCTCTCTGACCATAAACCACTCATCTGGTTATTCAAAGCCAATGACCCTGGCTCACGGTTATTACGATGGCGTCTACGTTTAGAAGAATACGACTTTAATATTTCACATGTTTCAGGCACCAAAAATGTTGTCGCCGACACACTTTCAAGAATTAACGTAATCAACGCTATCACAAGATCACAACGGAAAAGAAAATTATTAGCCGAAAATAAAGAAACTCCAGAAGTCATTCAACCCTCTTGTTCAAATTCAAGTTCAAATCCGACATTAAGTACAAGTAAACCGTGGTCATCCATTGATATTACTAAAACTACTAATATTCTACTATTTATGACAGAGACTAACATTCATACTAGTCCTCTCTCTCGTGATTTTAACATCGTAGGGAAAAAGGGCGAAGTTGTTTATCATTTTGCACATCAGAAAAAATTCTTCTTTGCCTTCTACAAGCAAACTGTTACAGAAGAATTTGAATGGGACACTTTTATCTCTCTCTTGGAAACGCTCAATCTCGTACTCCAGAAACATAAAATTAAAGAAGCTTCCGTCTACGACGAAAATAATTCATTGAGTAAATCAGAAATTCCGCAGATGGAAAAATTTTTCAATAAAGAATTGCCTGGAATTATTTTATCTTGGCTACAAATTGGGAATTGTCCAGATGACAAAACGAGTATACTGGCTAAGTATCATGAACACATTTTAACCGGACACCCAGGTAATCAACGCCTTTATGATATGATTCGTAATAATGGATATTATTGGTTTGGAATGAAAGATGACATACGTTCATATATTAATTCATGTTTGCAATGTAAATTGGTCAAATCTAGGCAAAATCCTACAAAGTTGCCTATGGTCATTACAGACACTGCAAGTGCTCCACTTGACAAAATTGCGATTGATATAGTTGGTCCTTTACCTCTCACTATATCTGGAAATCGTTTCATTCTTTCCATCCAAGATAATTTGACCAAATTTCTTTATTTGAAAGCTTTAAATATTCATACAGCAGAAGTTGTTGCTAACAACCTCACATCATTTTTTGCAATGTTTGGAATACCAAAAATTTTGTTATCAGATCAAGGGTCTGAATTCAGAAGTCAGTTAATGGAACATTTGACCAAAACATTCCAAATTTCACACGTTTTTTGCAGTCCTTATTGCCCCACTAGCAATGCGCATTTAGAAAGAAGCCACTCAACTGTCAAAGAATACCTGAAATTTTATGTCAATGCTGAAAAAGACGACTGGGATTGTTTCCTGGATACCGCCACTTTTTCATTTAATCAAGCTATTCATACTTCCACAGGATATGCTCCATTTGAACTCATGTTTGGAAGAAAAGTTCTATTGGAATCTAAGGCTAGAACTTATGATGATATTATGAATGACATGTTAGAAAAATTTGATATGATTCATAGGAAAGCCAGAGAAACTACCATCCAGAAGAAGCACAAGTCAAAAGAAAAATATGACCGTACCCATGACCAGGATTTTCGGTTTTTTCTCGGAGGAACCGCTCTACTCCGAGATCAAACTGCCAAGAGCGCCAAGAAATTGCATCCTCAAAACAAAGGTCCTTACAGAATTGTCGCAACAAATTTTCCAAACGTCACTCTCGACATCAACGGTCAACATCGTACTTACCATGGAAAATTATTACAACCTTATTTTGCTTCCCCTTAATCAATTCTATATTACGTACAGTATCATCCAACATTATTAATCCAATACCACCAACAAGTGGAATTTTCTTTCAGCATGTTGGTAAAGCCTATAATGAAGTGGACGATTGGGTACTTTTTGATACCTATAATCTCACTGGATTACAAGAGCAAATCACTTCATTAAAGAACAGTCTACACACTGGATATAAAAAACCAACGCCAGCTTATATCAACGGGATTCTTCTTAACAACATATCCAATGCTTTAGAAGACAGTCGGTTATTAGATGATACTTTTCTTAAAATGTTCAATCTTACTCAATCATTACAGACTCTATACGACAGTATTATACCACCTCCTCTCCCACGGAATCATCGTCAAAAAAGAGGATTAATCAACGCCATTGGAAGAGTTCAAAAATGGTTATTTGGCACCATGGATGACACTGATGAAACCAAATTCAGCCAGCAGATATCCAACATAGAGAAAAACTCAGCTGCTTGGTCAGATATGGCTCTAAATAATGTTCAACTTATAAAGGATACGCTCACTGAAGTAAAATTAAAAACTACTCAATTCAAGGAATTACAAAATAATTTTCAGAAAGAAGTCATCGGTTTACATAAACTAAAAGATGAGATGTCAGTAACACATCTTTTTCAACAGTTTTTAATCCAGTACGAGTTGATACGAAGTTCTCTTGTGATTATACAAGATACAATGCTTTTTGCGCCTATAAAAGTAAACGCTGCATTAATTCAACCTAGTACCATTTACAATATTCTATCAAATATAAACTTACCAGCTAATCGCAGATTTCCTCTCTGGATGACAGATGATCATTTTGCTACTTTTATATCTCTGTGTCATTTAACGACAGAAATTCGTTTTCATACCATTATTTATATCCTCACTATTCCTATTTTTGACAACAAC
Organism: Aspidiotus rigidus; assembly: GCA_035079385.1. Classification (NCBI taxonomy): domain Eukaryota; kingdom Metazoa; phylum Arthropoda; class Insecta; order Hemiptera; family Diaspididae; genus Aspidiotus; species Aspidiotus rigidus. The sequence goes on from JAVHKY010000052.1 coordinate 7,648,904, forward strand.
CAATACGATATTTATAAAATGTATCCTGTTCCTATCTTGCATAACTCTTTTTCCACTTTCCTTAAAAATATTGATTCCTTCTTCCTCATTGACCGAACTCGTACTCGTCCATCCCATTCTATGCATCTTACCTTTGATTCCCAATCCTCGTGCACACTTCTATGGAATAATCGTTACCTTTGCTCATTCCATAAATTTTACACTGATCAAAAACATTGTGAATTCCAAGTCTTTTGGCAGATTAATACTACGGCATGCACGGCGATAAACCTTCCAGCATCTTATGAAGTTTGGCGTCAAATCTCCGATAATCAATGGTTGTTTGCACTTTCACAAACTCAAACGGTAGAGATCGAATCATCAGATGGAACGTCATTAACCACAGTCGACCTGGGATCCTTAGGTTGTCCGAAATTTAATGACATGCTATTGGATTCTGTTTGGGAACTACGTTCTCTTCAGTTCAATCATTTCATTCATGGAAATAAGAAAAGTAGAATTTGTTCACTACACCGCTGTGTGTTCAAATCTCGACGCCTTAATCATTGTAGTCTAACAGAATGTTCCTACTTTGGAGCATGGTTACAAGATCACATTGATAGAATATTAGTACCACTTTAACTTTTAATCATTTTTCTTTTTCCTTGTTCCTTTACTAGAATTAATTTCAGTATTTATTTTTAACTTTTCTCTTTCTTCTTATTCACGGGTATTATTTATTCTTAATTTTTTCTTTATATTGGGTCTTTAATTTAATGTTTTCTTCTTTTCTTTTGGGTTTTATTTTCTTAAGTTTTCCGTTTTCTTCTATCTAATTAAGTTTTTTCTCTTTTTCTTTCTTTCTATCTATTTTCTCTACTTACTTACTTACTTACTTGGGTTCTATTTTTACGTCCTTTCTATTTCATTTCTATCTTAAGTTTTTTCTTTGTCTTCTTTCCTTATTTTTGTTATTTCTAAGATGTACCTACCTCTTCCTCCTATTCCTTTCTTGTCTCACTCACGTGATCCAATCTTCGTGGGAAGGTGTTGCATTCGAGCTATGCACTCGTTCCCCTCTCTCTCTCTCTCTCTCCTCATTTTTCCTATATTTACCTTTTGTATCACGTAAATTCTCTCTTTACCTATTTCTTTCCTAATTCCAACTTCTATTCGATTTTCTTACGTCAATTCACGTTTCCGTTTAACTTCTTTCCTCTGACGCACGCGTCCATCTTCCTGTTAACTTACACGCGTCCCCTAATCATTTCATTTTCTCAGAAACCTTAATGGTTCTGTCTCACATCCTCTTCGAGAAATTCTCGAAATGATATTTTCATTTCCCGTTTCCTCTCTTACTTCTTCTTTTTCTCAAACACGTGAAACCAATTTACGACGAACATACATTGTATATTCGTCTTACTCTTATCTCCCTCCTGATAATCTACTCTTCCGTTCTTGTACAACTCTCTCATCAATTCCTCGAAACCATTTTTCTGTCTGACTTCTCCTAAATTCTCAAAAACTCATGTACCCATTATTTTTATGACTTTGTTTGTTCAACTAATGATGTATCTATCCCTATATAAGGAGGACCAAGCTCACCAATCATCAGTTCGTGCAGTTCGAGCAGTTCAAGCAGTTTAACTTGACCAGTTCTGTTAGCCTCTCAGACAGTTCGTACTTCCTATCTTTCAGTCTATATTGACAGCAGTCAATCCGAATATTTCATCGCCGAACTCCGCGTCATCTTCGCGACAAATTCTTTTCTTATTCATATTCGTACTCTTTGTTTCATTCTTTCTTTCGTTCTTATTGTATTCACGATGAATCCAAGTAAATATTCTTTCTTTTATTGAAAAAGCTTGTCTCCTATTTGAATCCTCGAGAAGAACCCTAAAAACTCTCTGTGTTGAAATTAAAACGCAACATAGACTCTGTGTTGAAGTCAAAACGCAACAGTATTCAAGTCGATAAAGATGTCTAAGAGCTTTCGACATTTCCGCTTTCACTGCAGCAATAGCTGCACTCGAGTACAATTTGCAAGATACAAAAGTGTGCCAACAGCTTCACAATACGGAATTTTCCTTTTCAAGTTCAAAGTCAAGTGTCTTCCAAATATGAATGACCTTTTTGGCATTCTGATTAGTACAAAATGAAGTATCATGAGAACGAGCAGTGGACATACCGAATTTTGAAACAAGTGAATCAATTAATTTGGTCTGAGTAAGTTTCATAATTCTCCTTTTTCTGTCACGAGAAACTTCAAGATCCAAATATTTTGAAGGTTCACCAATATTTTTCATCTCAAAAATTTCATTCAAACGTTTACAAGTTTCAAGCATTTTCGGTTGACAATTTTCAGTAATTAGGATATCATCAACATACAAAAGAATGTAGGCTACTTGATCCTCATCAGTTTCATTTCCCCTCTTGAGGCATTTCCAAAAGAAGAGGCAAGCCTGATTCTCAAACACACGAAAATTCATCTTGAGCATCACGTCATGAAAACAAAGCCACCATCTTTTGGGGCTGGTCTTTAGACCATACAAGGTTCTTTGTACCAAACAAATGTGATTGCTCCAAAAGTTTGAATCTAAGTCCATCACATCAGGAATTGACATTAACACCTTCTTATCAAGTTACAAATTAATGAAAGCGCGCACAACGCGTTGCGAATAAACGTGAATATTTCACGTGAATACGAAAAATTGAGAAGTCCTATCAAAAAACTGAGAATGTTATTAAATTCAGCGTTCAAAATTCATTTACAATTAGATAATTTCAGCTCAGCAATTTTTAGGCAGTTGGGATAGTGTTATGAGCTACCTATGTAGCTGAAAAAGTAAATAAACTTACAAGGTAGAAGTATTTAATTCAAATCACGGATTCAAATTGAAAAACATAGGAGTATAATTTAAAGGAACTTCATTTAGGACATTAAGGTTGTTCTGCACAGAGCCTACAGATTCATGTAAGGTGAACAAATTTCCTTTCTTTCAACCATTGAGTTGGATGAATGAATTCAAAAACTATTTGAGAGGGTTACCAAAATTTTGCATTTACTATTCATATTTTTTTTATTTCTTCGCCAGCTCCAGGGGTGACCTATCACTAACTTGGATAAATGTCATAGGATTTTATCAACTTCTGAAAAAATTTACATTTCTTTTTATTCAATAGAATGTTGTTGTTTTTAAGGCGATCTAAATATAAATAGAGGTGGCTTTTGCATTCTTGGACCGTTTTAATAAATACAATAATGTCATCAAAGTAAGCGGCAACTCCGCTAAGGACTTTTTTGATAATACGCTGAAAATCATTGGGAGAGGTGTTGATTCCAAAATGCAGTCCGTTTATTTTGTACGTTCCTGGATGAGTGGAGATTGTTTGAATCTCAGTGTGACGTTACAAGGAGCATGTTCGACTCCATAGTAGGCCACATAAAGCACAAGGTCGGCTCTCCAAAGAGGAACTCAATGTTCAGAAAACACCTCTCCGTATTGTAGTTTATAATTTTGAGGGTTGGTCTCCGGTTTGACCGGAACACACATTTTAATCAAAATTTGAGCTACAGAGTCTAGCCTAAAGCAGAATGAGATCAACACTGAAGGACACGGAGGGGGAGGGTCACGCTTGACCGTATCTCAGGGACTTCGATACTCATCTGAAATGGATAAAAAAGTAGGCTGAGTAGGAGAGATGTATGGATTGAGGCTCGGATAGACATTACAGTCAGGAGGGAGAGAGCAGAGAAAGAGACTTGTAGTTTACCTCAGAGAATGTGTGTTCGAGTTAGCACTGCAGAAACAGCGAGTGTATCGTGTCAGTACTAAGTTTTGTAGGCTTATCTAAAAATAGTAGAAATAAAGGGAGGAGTCGACAATCGAATACCGGATCACGTAGTATAGTTGAGATTATAGAAATCAGTCCGAAGCCGAAACGAAATAAAAGAAAGGTTCGAGCTTTACGACATACCCTATACACCACTCACGCCCCTGCCATGGGTGTTCACGCTAACACCATCTTTTAGATAGAGCAAATCTCAAAATCAAACCCAATATTCGGCGTAGCGTAAGTTTTCATCCCATTGAGATGATGGAATATCGCATTCGAGCTTAAAGAAAGTATAGATTGCGACGGGACGTAGTTTGAATTTCGAGAGAGAAAAATAGCAAAGAAAAAGAAAAAAAAAAAAACAAAGAGAAAAAAAAAAAACAAAATCGGAAACGATCAAAATATAAATAAAATAAAGAGTAAATAAAAGAAAAATGTGAATTTGGTGGGAGCGAGGAGGCTCAGATACGTAAATCAAAATAAATGGAACAAAAATGACAGAACTAAAATAAATCAAATTAAAATAAATAAACTAAAAAAAAATTATAAGAAATAATAAGAAATGTAACTAAAAATAAGAAAAACCTGAAGAGAACGCCAGCGGGTGATGAGAGACTCGTAGGTGGTCTTTGACGAAGCTCGCCAATTGCGAGAGTATTTTTTTTCGATTTGGATTACCAAGAGCCCAAGCCCAAAACCACTTTAGGAATAGTAAACCAGAGATGGCTGGGTGAAATGCTGTCCAGCGTCGCAAACGGTGGTTGACGGGCAAATTTTGACGTCAGCCGTAAATGCAGTAAGACGCGCAACAAGAAAAATTGATAATATATTTTAAAGACTTTTTTCAAGCTATTCAACACGACAGTCTCATAGAAATGTACGGAAAGCGAGTGAAACAGTTATAACCGATAGGCGATAGTACAGTATCGATGCCGGTTACCGGGAGAAAAAAAAAAGGAAGAAAAAGAAGGGAAAGGAGAGAGGATAAGAGTATGCAGTACTGATATCGCATACAATAGGAAAGAGAGAAGGGAAATTACAGAGCCGCACCAACGCCGAGCGAGCGAAGTACGGCTGCCTTCACACGTCTTCGATGAAACCGAGAGTTCGTAACGCCACATTCGCCCCTGTTGAGATGTGACAAAATCCCAAAGGACTTTGGACCATCTCAAGACAGTACTTCAGAAGATTCGAACCCCAGGAACAGCGAAGAGTGATCCAGCAGCGGAGGCCCACACCCAGATCCAGAACAGAAGGGACACCCACCAGCGAGTCGCACCAACAGATCTCCGGACGCTACAACAGAGATTCAGAAAAGGAACAAAACGTAAGTACTTCTATAAAATTACAATAATCGAGTAGTAAATCCTCGATAGTAAGATAGTAATGGTAGGAAATAAAGCAAAAGAGAGAAAAAAAATAATTAAAAAAAAAATTTAAAAAAAAAAAATTAAAAAAGGGAAATTAGCAAGGTTACAAAAGAAAAGGTAATAACTTCCAATATCTCTTCGATATAGGTGGACAAATTTAACCAGAGAACTCATCATATTCCGCCAATCAACGTGGTAAACCATTCTACAAGATCACCAACTTCGGAATCTTGCCTTATGCTGTAAGGTAAGTCAATATATACATATAGATATTAATAAAGTAGTCTCAGAATAAATAGCACGATTGGTAACGGAATGACAAAACAAAGAAAGGATACAAAAGAAAAAAAAGATTGAAACAAAATAAACAAAATAAACAAAATTAAAAAAAAAAATTTAAAAAAAAAATTAAAAAAAAAATGAAGGAAAATAATAACAATAATGACTAAAAATAAAACACAAGACATTAATAAGAAACAAAAAAGGTACAAAGTCCGAGTCGAGCTAGGGAATTGAGTTCACTACTGGGTCCTTGTTTGAAGGCTTACTCTTTCTGGTCCGGGAAAATCAAATTTTCCGGGACTAGTACTTGAAACGACTTTTTGCTGACAGTCCGGAAAATTGAACAATTTTCGGGACTAGTACTTCAGAATCGAGTTCCCGATATATCTTCTGGCACCTTTCCAATTCACAGCTATTTTGCGAGGAAAGAAATATTTAGGACAAAGACACGGATATTATTTGAGCTCAGACGCTCGGAAAGAGAGGAAACCCCTCGCGGAGTTATAATGGGAAGCAGCTACAGAAAAAGTTATAGGGTAACGGGAGAATTTAGGGATGCAAAATAACTGCTCATTGCTGACGTGAAAGATGTCAAGAAGAAGACGACTAGACATTTACCCGAGTTTCAGATATATACAGAAATAGGATAATTATGGCGAAATGACTTTTCAGAATATATATACAACAATTTTACATATTTACATATTCCTTTCTTCCCCCTCTCATTCCTGAAATATTTGAAGTTTTTACCCTTCGATCCTCGGCCTTCCCCATTCCAGTTGTTACTGACAGAATTGCTGCGATTATCTTATCGACTTGTTCATCTTTTATTCTTTCTACAGCAGCAGTGAGGGCGTTTTCAGATTTTTCTTTAGATCACTATCTTCATCTTTTGTTCTATTTGAATCTACAATTTTCTCGGCCTCAGCTAATGCTTTTCTCGCCAGTTCGTCAGCCGCTTCATTGCTCTCATCACCACTATGGGCTTTTACGAAGGCAAATGTGACAGCCTTCATTCTAGTCAGCGCTTCCTCTAGTTTTAGAAGTAAAAAATTATCGGTTCGCCTATATGTTAGTGATTTATTTGCTGCATATTCGCTAAGCCACTTATCGGTACTCACTAAAATATTTAATCACCCACATAGAATCTGTGCGAATTTCAAGTTCTTCCATGCGGTTTTGTTTTGCAATTTCTAATGCTCGCACAACATCAATAATTTCGGCAGCGTTGTTATAGATATGTTTCAAATTCGTGAATCTTTTAAAGTCGAATAATGGCTCCGAAACATTCAACTTACTTTCTGGAGCGAAGAATACACCTATACCGGCTCTTGATTCAGGCGTACCATTTTTGGCGCAAGCGCCATCAGTGTAGATTACGACTCGCTTCGCGTATTCACGAATATTATTTCTGATGATAGAGTATTTTTCACTACCATTTTCGATTTGTCTTACCCGATATTGTTTAGTCTTCCAGAAATCCGCTAAACGGTCAATTCGTGTTTGTTCAATCTCTTCACTAACACAAAATGCATATTGAGGTTTCTTTTTCTTTTCGTATTTTCTAGCATCACGATAATTTAAACCTTCCTTACGAGTAGTTCTAATGGGTCGGTCTTTTCTTTCGCTAGTATCAATTTGAATCCTCTTCATTGACAAACCATCATTTTTCATCACTTCGACTTCGTTATCAATTTTTTTGAACTCTGATTTTAAGTTCTCCTTTTGTGAACAAGTAGGAATTTTCGTAGATTTACTTGAATGAGGTCTTCCCCTTCTCTTCTTTTTCAAAGTGATTTCATTTTGAGAAGATTCTCCCTTCAATGTATCATCGTAATTTTCGAAATCTCGAGGATTGGTACTATCAATGGTCTTTTCTGACTTCAAGTCTTTTTCCAACCTCATTTGCCTTTCTTTCGCAAATTTTTTCGACGCGGCGTATCGGCACTGCACCGGATTAGGCTGAGTGATGTCATGTACTCTGACTAGATTTCTGATGTTCTCCCATCTAATGGTTTTGTCTTCCCCTAGGCTTCGAAGTTTGTATCTATTTTCAAACGTTGTAGCTATAACTTCAAACCTATCTGAAAATCTCGGAAGGAATTTCTTAATCCGTCCCTCACCTCTTTTAGTTTGAGGATGAAGTCTAAGTTTGACAATGTCACCCACAAGTATTCTAGATCTTTTATCATCAGTGACTTTCGAATATACTTTCTTTAGACGATCTCTAACCTCGTTTATTATCTTATTTCTGACTAGTTTCGGGGGCGGGATTCTTAATATTTCAGGAATTTCATCTGGTACTGGTTCACCAGTAATTATTTCGTGAGGTGGTACCAATGTTACGCCATGCTCGACCTCGTTAATCGCGCATTCAATATCACGTACCAATTCCCGCCAGCGATCATGAGATTTCTCTATTAAATGGATCCTCATCATATCGCCTACTCTGGACATAATCCGCTCAGCTAAATTGCACTGAGGATTATAAAATGAAGTGTGAGTTACGTTAATCTTCATATTGTTCATAGCCTCATAAAATTCGTCCAACGTGAAGGCCCTACCGTTATCACTTAAAATATTCTCAGGTTTGTTAAAATTCTCTGAGTATTTTTCTAGTGCTCTAATTACCGACTTCGAGTCGGCATTTTCTATCGGTACAATTTTCACCATTTTGGAGAAGCCCTCGAGCATAACCAAGATATACTTATAACGCCCTGAGCTGATTAAGGGACCGAAGAAATCTAGGAACAGGAACTGATTTACCCGTTCAATTTCGATGTGTTTAATAGCTGCTTTCGCTCTTTTTGCGTGACATTTCATTTTTAAGCACGGTCTACATCGCCCTACATAATCGGCTACACCTTCAGCTAGCAACTTCCAGAGGAAATGTCTTCTTAGCACTGTGATTGTTTTTTGAATTGCTTGATGACCATAGAAACGATGATAATAGTCGATGAGGTCTCGTTGAAGTTTTTCCGGCACAAAAATTCTTTCAATTCCATCGTATCCATGAAATCTATAATACTCTCCGTCAAATGTTACACGTGAATTATTTTTCTTTCGCTCTGTCGATATTATTTCGTCCTCTTCCTGAAGAGATTTCAAGTCTTTGAGTTGAGCTCTCATTTGCGGGGATATTTCTACGTCAAAATAAGTAATTGCAGTCGATCGTCTGATCATTTTTCTGAAAGTCTTCGATAGTACTTTCTTCTTCTTCTTCTTCTGGGAGTTCATGATGGGGTTCTATAGGAAATCGATTCAAGTAATTAAACATCTTTTTCATTTTGGGCGATATAGTCTTAACTTCAGCCTGAAATTCTCTCATTCTAATATTGGCCTTCTGTAGTCGCTTGCTCAAGAACGGCCACATGGTTGTTAATTCGGCCCATACAAATTGGACGTGAAAATTAATTTTATGGCCATATAGGAGGTACGCGTTGCGTTTTAATATGTCGGACATACAAGTGAATTCGAGTTCGACTGGGGAGTATCTCGTTTCTACATCCCTGAATTTCCTGCCCGCAAATACCAAGGGGTAAAACCCTTCATTTTTGGTCTGCATAATGGCAGCTGAATATGATCTTTCTCTTACAGACAGCACTATATCGATTTCTTTATTAGGATCAAGATGGTAATTATAGCACATTTCTTTCACGCTCTCTTTGATTGCTAGAAACGCTTTTTCCTGCTTTTCGGACCATTCGAACTTGGCATTTTTTCTTATCAACTCCGTCAGGCAAGCTGCGTATTCCGCATACGACGGTATGTGTCTCGAGAAATAGCCACAGGCGCCTAGAAATGAGCGTATGTCTCTTGGACATTTTGGTGCCTGAACTTTCTGCAGTTGTTCGACCTTTTCCGGATTAGGTCGAATTCCATTAGCGTTTATAATGTAGCCCAGAAATTTTGTCTCAGGCTTTGCCCATTCGCATTTCTCGAATTTAATCGTCATACCATGCCTTTCCAATTTTTCAATTACTTTCGCTACCTGAATTTTATGTTCTTCAAATGTTTCCGACATTATGACAATATCATCAACATAAACCATGCAGAAGTCTTGGAATTCTTCTAGGAGAGGGGATGTAGCGGCGATAAACGCTTGCATTGAGCAATTCATCCCAAATGCAACCCGTGTGAACCTATACATAGTTCCCTCGAAATCGAATGCGGTATAATCTCGTGATTTTCGATGCAGTGGGATCTGCATAAACGCCCATCGTAAATCCAAGCGTGAGAAGTGCGTATATTTCTTGCCCACAAACTTTTGAGTGATGCTCTCTATATTGGGTGCGAGATTTTGTGGTGGCTTTAGGTATTTGTTCAGGAGCCGAAAATCGTTACAGATTCTGTATTCAGGCTTGGAGCCAGGGTCTGTCTTTTTCTTTACGATGACAATATTATTAATATGTGGAGACATACATTTTTCGAGTATGCCATTCTCAATCCATTCATCAATTACTGACCGAACAGCTTTCATTTTTTCTCTCGAGTAAGAGTAACGTTTATTTTTTATGATGACCTTTTCGTCAGGATTGCGAAATTGCAACTCGTATACAAAATTCAGTAATTTGCCTATTCTTTTCTCAAAGGCCACTGGAAATTTTTCTAGTAATTTTTTTTCCCAGTCTTGAGTTGACGGACCTGGTTCTTTTTCTACATTCAAGACTGTGAAGACTTCAGCTCTTCGTATGAAATCTTTTTTTTCCAACTTTCATCGTCTATCAAGGAGATTTTCCTGTTGATATATTTGCTGCAATTTCGTAAAAATGTCTGATACCGAGGCGAGAGGATCACCCTTTGCGCCTACAAATGAGATGATAGTCGAAGGCATCTCACCTAAGAATACTAGAGCTTCCCCAGGCATGTCTACTAGGAGTTTCTGTTCGATGGCTAGTTCACCTCCAAATAAACACTCACAAGGTAGGTCTTCGACGATATAAAAATACGTTTCTATTTCCACGAAATTTTTGGGTCTTCTTGAACATACTACCTTTGTTCTTAGTTTAACTTTACCTAATATTTTCATAAAATCGCCTGATGCTGATTTCATGCGAACACCGTACGCTGGTTCAATAATGAATTTAGTGTTTGGGTTTTTGATCGTCAGGTCATCAAAGAATTTTTTCGATATTATTGATACGCTGCAACTCGTGTCGAAAATTGCAACAATTAATATTCCCAGAAAATTCATTAGTAACTGGAAAAGCGATCCTTTTTTGATTCTCTCTTCGATATCAATTTCGTAGTCAGGTATATCAATGATTCTAGCGACTACGTTCTCTTCAGATTTCTTTTCAAATCTCACCATAGACGAGTACGAATCTAGTCTTTTCGCAATCTCTTCCCTTGCGTTCAGGGACCATTTGTGTCCGTCTCCTCGCGACATAGCGTTATACATCAGCGGAGAGTATTGAATATCTGTAAAGTTCTCGATATGTCGTGATTGTATAGAACGAGCATTTGGATGAAATACCGACAGTATGGAGAATGTACGAATTTTGTCTCCAAATGGCAGCCTTTTCAGATCATCTATAGCTCGATTAATTATCTTTACATTTCGGAAAATCGTAGAATCCATTTTTCTGGGAAAAGAAAGCTGCATAAAAATTAGCCTTTCCGTACCTTTCGATTTTATAAAGACTTCGGCTATATCGGTAAACCATCTCTTTACCTGAGTGGCTCGTAGATCTTTTTCATCGATAATTTCTGAGCCTATATTTACAATAACATTTGAAAATTTTTCTTGCTCCGGTTTGTCGGAGAGCTTCAAGGCCAATGCCAAATTCTTAGGCGTGAAACCTTTATTTAACCATAGTTTTGCGCCTTGCTTAAGAAAGTGATAGGTAGTCATATTTTCAGCTAATGCTACCATGGAGGAGTCCCCACATATGAGGAAATCATTCCATATTAATTTCGAATTGTCATTTGTCTCATCCTCCTTAATTGCGTAGCCTACATTAATACTTGTATCTTCGTTGGTACAGTCGTGTTCTTCAGAGGAGACGTTAGATTCTACGTTCGATGCCTGCAACCCAATACCTAAGCTCGACTCATCATTACTACCATTAATTAGGGACTCACCTGTTTCACGAGGACTTGAGTCTTCGTCAGCGCGTGAATCATTTTCCACTTTGACATGGAGAGTTGACGTGGTTTTTGAAGCGCCTGATGCTTTCTTCGGAAACTGTCGATATTTCGAAGGAGGCTTCTCGGGAAATTCGTTGGAACTCGAATGTCTTGTGACGTCGTCACCGAATTTTCGATGATAATACTGGACAAACTCGACCATCTGTTCGGAATCGCGAGGAGTACCAGGCATGCGGCTACGAATGGTCTCTGGAAGTTTTTTCCAGACCCTTTTCAGTGGCTGGTCGATCCTCAGTTTCGTACAGCTGTCCAATTGTCGTACCCACTCCTCCAACCAATCGCACATATTATCGCGTTTGAGATCGATCGACGCGTTCTCGAATTCTTGAAAAACTCGCTTTTGGGCAAACAGATCGCAGTGACGGTCTAGAAACATAGTTTCTACCGTCACCCACTTGCATCGCGAGCTCTTGCATTTCTCGCGAATGGACTGTGCTATTCCCTTAGTCAAAGGTGACCTATTGAGTAGATGGGCAAATCGTTGAATCCGCATCTTCTCATCCTTCACAAAGGTCCCAATCTGACTATTGAATTCTTGTAAGAATTCAATGGGTGTCCTTGTCTCACCAGCCTCTCTCGATGTGAACGGAGTACATCTCTTTTCATCTAATGTGAAGTCAGGCAATTTCAAGGGTTGAGTATGTGAACTGTTAGCCCACGGATTCGATGTAATGTTCAATATTTTTGATGTTCTATGCCTGCGACGTTTTTATTTTTCACTTGAGCGATGGTTATATGGTTTATCTCGTCGGTCGCGTCTACTATCTTCGCTGCTCGACGAACTTGAGTCGGATCTTGAATTATCCGAACTATCCGGAGGAGAAGAAGAAGGAGGGCTTCCTTGATTTTGATTTCGAATAGTCGAACCTTCGAATTCAATCTCAGCCTCAGAGGCGACTTGTTTTTCAAACTCTTGAGTTGATCGAGCAACTTTGGATTGGCCTTTCTTCTCTTTCTTGTTTCTAGCCGATGACCTAGGCCTTTCCGAAGCTCTGTCAGAAATAAAGGCATGGAGAGATTCAATCTCATTGGCCAGCGACTGTAACCTAAGATCCTTCTGCTCCAGCTCTTTACGGTGGATCTCATTCCGGAGTTCCTCAATGGCGGGAGTAATTTCCATAAAATTGCTAACATTTCTTTGGGAAATTAGTTCCGCTAGTTTTTCTTCTAACGTCGGTTCAGGGTTGTCTTGACTGTTTTCGTCCCCGCTCACCAGATTATTTTCGTGATCGGTCATTTCTACTACTGATCTAGGTCGATAAGTCTGAGGTATTAGTTGGCTCGAAATTGATAGCTGCAGACCAGTTTGTTGGGGTCTAGGATATTTACTGCAAAAATCTTCAAGACCTGTATTGGGAAGCAAATTGTTTAAAGACATGGAACGTGATTGCGTCATCATCTCCTCTGTAGTGGAATCATTAGGAGTTTGTTCCACTAAAGAGGTTTGCCTGCTTAAATTTTGTAATATGGCCTTTTTTCTCAACCCTACCCGTTCCGGATGAAAGGTATCGCGCGCTTGCGTGATAGGTCTGTTTTCGATACCTATAGTTCTCTCATATGCATTACTTTCATCAAAAACGTTCTCATTTAAATACGAAATATTATCGAAGGAATTACTAATTTCGCTACTAGTGGATAGACAGGGTGTCACACTCACATTTTCTTTCACAATACCAGATGCTGGAATTTGCTTTGAGAGAGGGGGAGGTGTTGACGAAGTCTTATTAGGCTCACTTAATTTTTGAGGTGTAACTAGTGGATGTAGGAATTCGTTTATCGAAACTGGGTTTCCGGCAATCAATTTCATTGCCGGAGGTGACAATTTAGCGACTGTGTTTGCTACACTACGAATGACACCGCTCACAGTGCCTGCCCCTGCCCCAGGTTCCACAAGTTCTTGATTGCTCAAAGATGTTTTCGACCCTGCTGAATGCGTACTCGAAACCGAACCAGCTGAGCTTTTGCGTGATTTTAATTTAGGTTTGAAGATTCCTTCGGGTATCTCATACGCTTTTTTCTTCCTACTCGGCTTGCCTACTCTCGACTCGACCAATTTACCAGGATCAGGCCTCGCATTTCGATGTGGATTTTTACGTTTCTCAATATCCTTCTTTTCAACACCATCTGATGCTGCATTATTGGATGACATGATGTCGAGAGGGTGGGATTATAAGATTTCAATCGATAAGTACTGTTTCAGGCAGATAGCCAATACAAATATGGTTGACTTGGTATTCGATTAGAATTACAAATTATGTTCTTACGGTAGAAAATTGTCAGAAATAATGGAATATAATCAGTCGAGAAAAAAAAAGATAATTCAGTATTGTTCAGACAATAAACTCTGGAAGCTTCGCAAACAGTCGAAATGGTGAAGCTCAATTCGAGAGATGAACGAGAAAAAAAAAAAGAGAAAAATCGTTGATAACTGTAGTAACGTTAGTATTTTTCTTTCTTTACAGGTATGATACCCGAGTACAATGAAAGCTTACTCAAAACTCAAAAATTTTCAATGCAACAAAGCTAGAAGAGGCTACAAAAAAAAATTAGTCGTTATCAACGTCCGGTCGATGAAATCAGTGCAAGAATTGGTGGTCGTATATGAAATGACCAAGACCTTATTGAGCTATTAGGCCGTGCTCGTAAAATTCGACTTTATCGTGTCTATTGTACAGATTATCAGTTCTCGCAAGTGCGAAGAGTATGATAGCGGACGGACAATAGGCCTACCGTATCTACTTTACGTTAAGCTATACACGAAGCACAAATATTTAACTGAAAAATAACGGTAAATGCACCGACTAGATTTAGCATGCAACGAAGCTCGCTTGTTGAAAACAGTTCGTAAACTTTCGAAATACGAGAAAGAAGAGAAAAAAAAAAGTAAAAAAAAAATAATTGCTATCGTTTAATTATAACGAAAAATTACGTTAAAATTTAACCGAAGCTCCAGAGGAAAGAGAGAGAGAAAGAAGAGAAGAAAAAAAAAAGTTTAGGGAGAATAGTAAAGAGAGGAGAAGAAAAAAAAGAGAAAAGAGAGAAAAAAAAAGAAGAAAACCTACGCAGAGCAGAATCGGCGTTTAGGCTCAGATAGCCACTTTACGTAAGGAAAAGCTAAGCTTTATTCGGGCACGTAAGGTGCTTACTTTTCACCAGATTTCACGAGTGAAGATTTTAACTCGTGAGTTTGTCAATGTCTGACCTCGAATCTTTCAACTTTTATAGTGCGCAGTGACAAATCGCCCCTGAGTACTGGGAATAAAATCAGAATAGACTTTTACAAGGCCACAAGATGTGACTGCGTGAGAATCACTTTATTTAAATAATTCATAAGGATGACAGGGTTACGTGAGGGTTTCAGGGCACCTCTAAAACTCAAACAAAAAAAAGGTAAAAAAAAAAAAAAGAGAAAAGGCAGAAAGTAGGAAAGGAGAGAGAGAAAGTGTAAGGAACCAGAAAAAATTCTTCACACATTTCGGGTCAGTCTCATTCAGAAGGAAAATTACTGTCACTCTCCCCTCGATACGTAATCGAGTGAAACGTCTACGAACTCGAAGGATCCGCAGGATGAGAGACAACGTGAACAGTAAAACAACTTTAACTAAAAAGGAAAAGAATAGAAATTAGGTCGGGAGCAAGGCTCAAAACGACCTCCTATTTAGACAAGAAATTCTTTGACAGAACCACATTAGGCGCCAGCAAGCTTAAGAGCTTACAGAGGAAAATTCTTTGGACTTGAATGAGGAACAGAATTCAAAAGGGTGAAGATTATCGGAAAATTTAGAGAGACAGAGATATAGGCTTCGGACTGGCTTCGCCAATCGACTACACTACGGTCTTCGAAAACCCTATTTACACCAAAGGGGGACTACTGGCCGAGTAGTCCTCCAGGATTAGACCTCTAGGTAGTCTTTCTTCGGTGATATCACTAGAAAATAACTAAAATTTACGAAGGCTACAAAACTTCGACCAAACATGTGACAACCGATAGGCACCATGTAGACACATTCGAACGATTGTGTATCCAGGCGTCCTAACAATAATTGTCCCACGTTGGGGGCGCCAATTTAAAAAGTCGGCCAAGTGTTATGTGACGTTACAAGGAGCATGTTCGACTCCATAGTAGGCCACATAAAGCACAAGGTCGGCTCTCCAAAGAGGAACTCAATGTTCAGAAAACACCTCTCCGTATTGTAGTTTATAATTTTGAGGGTTGGTCTCCGGTTTGACCGGAACACACATTTTAATCAAAATTTGAGCTACAGAGTCTAGCCTAAAGCAGAATGAGATCAACACTGAAGGACACGGAGGGGGAGGGTCACGCTTGACCGTATCTCAGGGACTTCGATACTCATCTGAAATGGATAAAAAAGTAGGCTGAGTAGGAGAGATGTATGGATTGAGGCTCGGATAGACATTACAGTCAGGAGGGAGAGAGCAGAGAAAGAGACTTGTAGTTTACCTCAGAGAATGTGTGTTCGAGTTAGCACTGCAGAAACAGCGAGTGTATCGTGTCAGTACTAAGTTTTGTAGGCTTATCTAAAAATAGTAGAAATAAAGGGAGGAGTCGACAATCGAATACCGGATCACGTAGTATAGTTGAGATTATAGAAATCAGTCCGAAGCCGAAACGAAATAAAAGAAAGGTTCGAGCTTTACGACATACCCTATACACCACTCACGCCCCTGCCATGGGTGTTCACGCTAACACCATCTTTTAGATAGAGCAAATCTCAAAATCAAACCCAATATTCGGCGTAGCGTAAGTTTTCATCCCATTGAGATGATGGAATATCGCATTCGAGCTTAAAGAAAGTATAGATTGCGACGGGACGTAGTTTGAATTTCGAGAGAGAAAAATAGCAAAGAAAAAGAAAAAAAAAAAAACAAAGAGAAAAAAAAAAACAAAATCGGAAACGATCAAAATATAAATAAAATAAAGAGTAAATAAAAGAAAAATGTGAATTTGGTGGGAGCGAGGAGGCTCAGATACGTAAATCAAAATAAATGGAACAAAAATGACAGAACTAAAATAAATCAAATTAAAATAAATAAACTAAAAAAAAATTATAAGAAATAATAAGAAATGTAACTAAAAATAAGAAAAACCTGAAGAGAACGCCAGCGGGTGATGAGAGACTCGTAGGTGGTCTTTGACGAAGCTCGCCAATTGCGAGAGTATTTTTTTTCGATTTGGATTACCAAGAGCCCAAGCCCAAAACCACTTTAGGAATAGTAAACCAGAGATGGCTGGGTGAAATGCTGTCCAGCGTCGCAAACGGTGGTTGACGGGCAAATTTTGACGTCAGCCGTAAATGCAGTAAGACGCGCAACAAGAAAAATTGATAATATATTTTAAAGACTTTTTTCAAGCTATTCAACACGACAGTCTCATAGAAATGTACGGAAAGCGAGTGAAACAGTTATAACCGATAGGCGATAGTACAGTATCGATGCCGGTTACCGGGAGAAAAAAAAAAGGAAGAAAAAGAAGGGAAAGGAGAGAGGATAAGAGTATGCAGTACTGATATCGATACAATAGGAAAGAGAGAAGGGAAATTACAGAGCCGCACCAACGCCGAGCGAGCGAAGTACGGCTGCCTTCACACGTCTTCGATGAAACCGAGAGTTCGTAACGCCACATCAGCGCTAAATTGGTCAACGAGAACGTGAAGGTATGCCTTGAAGATATCTAGAATGCAAAAGATCATATGAGATCGGAGCTCATGAAGCATAGAATCAATTTTGGAATCGGGTAGTGAGTTTTGTGTAGCTGCGGATTTACTGCGGGTTTGTAATCACAGAAGATGCAAATATCATCCTGACGAAAGACAGCAGGCGATCCCCAATCAGAGTATTCTGCCTTTGTTATGATTCCTTGTGTTTCAAGACGATCAAGCTCGGCGTCAACGTTGTTCCTCAAAGCATACAGTACTGGCCGGGTCTTCAAAAAAATAGGTTGAGGGTTAGTTTTTAAACTTAATTTTACCTCTTGATTTGGTATGAGTCCAATTATTTCTTCAAATATAGTACCAGAGTACGTTCGCATTATCTCCGTTGTCATCTTGGTTTGCTACTCGGCGTCAGCGTTGACAGTTTGTATTTCTTCTGAGCGACTTTGGAGATATCCATTATCAGTGTCAATTTCTTCCAGATTTATTCTGAGAGCACGTATCCACTCGCGTCCCAATATTGCAGAATGATCGTCGCTGACAACATACAAGTTAGCTACTGCGTTTCGATTTTTGTAGCTTACATGCACAGGTATCACTCCTAGTGGATGAAAAATATTTTTAGTATAGGATCGGAATCTCACCTTTGATTGACGGAGATTTTTCCCAATTCTGAGTCGTTTGAAATCTGATTCTGGTATCAGTGTAACCCTGCACCCTGAGTCAACTTCAAGGCTTTGTGGCTTGTTACCTATTTGGACGGAAACAATATACTTGTCATTAGGTAGTTCCCTGAATATTACTATTTACATCAATAATTTCGTTTATATCTAAACAATCGTCATCTTGATAATCATCATCTATTTTGTTCTTTGTTGCAATGCGAGAGTTCTCAAGAATTGAAAACACAGTAACAAAACTTGAAAACAGAGTAAAAACTCGCAAACAGAGTAAAAGTTTCATGACTTCATATTTTTTCTATAATTTTTTTTATCCTCGTCGACATTTGTTATGTAGGAAAAGGAGACGACGATCAACGTTCCAAACATGTATTAATGAGACTGATCCTACATTACACATTAATATTATTATGCACATACATCGTGTACAGTGTTGCCATTGTTATATAAATACATGACACTCTGCCAGAAAATTGTTTGATTATTTAGTATTTATTACTCTTTTCGAATATATGAGATTAACGTAACGTAATTCTGAGAATGTAAATTGAGTACATCGTTGTTTTTGATTAGGATTTCGCCGAATGTAACATTCCAACACAGACTTCAGAATCTGTTTCGAAGTTTTAAGTGTAGACTCTTTGCTATGCAATCTTTTGCAAAATATTTACAAATATTTATATGTTGAAGAATGAAATCTCATTCATTGATAAGAACACTGATATGTTACCAGGCTAAGACCAGGCTATCGACTTAAGCCATAGATCATAAGTGTATACTAGATAGTGTCCTAAGTACAAATGTAAAGTTCTGGAATAGTGTAGAAAACATCTGTACAGTTTTAGTGATAAGAGAAAATGCTAGTCAGTTCTAGAAAAAGGTAGTTTTAGTATATAAGCAGGTTGACCGTTCAGTTAAAGTTAGTAGTAAAGTTGTATAGCAGTAGTACAGTAGTAGTGATTACAGTGTTAATGTGAAACGGTGCTTTCTGTAATATAGTGAAGTGTTCTTTTTTCTCTGTGCGCGTTTTTAGGGTCGGCTCGCGTCGCGGAAGCCGACCATATTGTAATCACTTTTTTATTTTTCTTCTTCTTCGTCTTCGGCTCAGTTAAGACGCTGACGTCATGGTCGAGTGAGCCGTATGCTGTGTAGTTTCGTGTCTTTAGTTGTTCTTTGTACCGTGTACCTACACCTAGCCTAACGTGTTTTTGTGTTGTTTCTCCTATCTTGGATTGCGTGTTTGCATTCATCAGCGTATTAATAAATTTGATTCAAATTATAAATTTATTTTCGTGCTCATCTGGGAACAGTTAGTTTATTTATGATTATTATTGATTAATTCGCTAGCCGCTGCTGAGTAATTCGTTGTGATGACGAGAAGGAATGAAACAATAAAAATAGTAGCGTCTTGTCTTTATTATCCAACGTTCTCCAATTGAAAAGATCGACTACGAATGGAACCAAACATCCTAATTGCGATGGAAAAGAATATATAGAGTAATCAAATGTGAATTCTTGTAATTAGGTATTCATTGAAGACTCCAATCTGTACCTATTTATAATGTTGAAACGAGCACAAACGTTTTTCATGAACCTATCATTGGTTAAGCATTAAGGGTATGCTTCACACAGAAGAAACACGCATAAATATACAAGAATGTAGGTTGATTCCGAGGCGACTAATTATGATCCGCAAAATGAACCAATTGTTCTGAATTCTTTCGAAGTGTTAGGTGATAGTTTGATACAGATTTACATTGAATCAGAACTCGTAATATTATTCGGAACTGTCGTTATTAACAATTGAAACTTTCAAGCTTTTTTGTGCGTTGATAACGAGAGTTGTAAATAATGTTAGGAGTTCTGAATTAATGTTAGGCTCTCATCTGGGAACAGTTAGTTTATTTATGATTATTATTGATTAATTAGCCGCTGCTGATTAATTCGTTAGGATGACGAGAAGGAATGAAACAATAAAAATAGTAGCGTCTTGTCTTTATTATCCAACGTTCGCAAGCAAATTGAAAAGATTGACTACAAATGGAACCAAACGTCTTAATTGCGATGGAAAAGAATATACATAGAGTAATCAAATGTGAATTCCCTGAAATTGGTCCAAACAATGTGAATGGTGCAGCGGACGTACTTAGACCAAAATCTAAAGTGAATGATTGTTGAGTATCCTGATCATAAAATCGGTATCTAATTACAATGATTCTAGTCTCCAATCTGAGTTTGTAGTTCTATTTGATAGAACGTGAGTACCTGAGTGGAAAGTATATGAGGTATGATGAACAGTTTGGATGAATAATTATTGAAATTTTATTATTTCAACTTGCAAGGTACATTTAGTTTCTAGTGCCGGTTCTTACGCCTGGTGTTAGAAGCCAAATATCATCTTAAATCAATATTTTGCAATGTATACAAATATGTATTGGAATCCAAAAATTTTGTTTTGATGGAATGCCTAGTTCAAAGTCATATATATTACTAACGTAACAAGTTGTGCATCTTCCTATATACGCAATGAATACAAAAAAATGTAACAAAATTTATCACTATACGCGCGCAGCGTCGCATTGCTTATGCTCTTATGGGAGAAATACACGTAAAAAGTATGTTTAGAAACTGCGTGTTATCTCCAAAAATCGATCGACACCTACCTATTTTTTCTTTTGAATATTAAAGACGAGGCTTCCAGCTTTTTTTTAAGCCATACATGAATATAAACGGTTCAATAGAATTTTAGAAATTAAAATTTGAAAAATACGTTTTCTCCATTGTCAGCCAGCTATTTCCAAAAAAACTCGTGAGCAATGCTACGCCAGCGCTCAACATTCATGTTCCGTGGCAACAACATGAAACTGCGCGAGTTACTCAACTTGGTGTTCTATACGACTTTGGCCTAGTTGTTGGGCCTTTGTTTCTGTTTCTTTCTTTCTTTCTTTCTTTCTTTCTTTCTTGGGGTAAGTTCAGACGCTCGCGTCACGGCCTGTCCACGATGCAGTAAGGTGTGGTTATTTTTATGCGTTATTGCGTTTTGATTGTCTCATTCTGTCGTTTCATCCGCAAGTTTATGTAACCGAGATGGGGTAACCCGTCGGTTTACTGCCATACTCGGAGTAAGAGGTGAGTAAGAATGATTGCGAGGGACTTTTTGTACTTCTTGGACTTGAAAATATTTTAAACTGTCGGACTTGGAATTATTCTCCAATTGTTGGACTTTGAAATATTTTCATACTTCTCGGACTTGTAATAAAGTTTTTCATTTTTAATTCTTGGACTTGGAAATATTTTCAACTGTTGGACTTTGAAATATTTTCAAATTGTGGAACTTCAAAATATTAACAACTAGATTTTTCGAGGATAAGAAGTTATTAAGATATCTGAGATGGAAATTAACTGAAAAGCGAAAAGTTTGAAGCGAAAAGCGGTGACATTTTTTGGAAGTGAAAAGCAAAGCAAATGTTGGAAAAGCAAAAAGTATAAACTATATAGCAGAAGTATTTCAATTTTGCGCTTTTTAGTGAAACAAACGACGATCAGAAAAATTTATTGGATTTTTGACGAGTCTCTCTTGACTGAAATAAAGAAAAATTAATATTATAATCCGATTCAGGCCGACCCTGATACTATGTCGCCCGCGACATAGCTTGTTATTATTTGGATTAAACCACGCTTGCTGTGCGTTAACTCGCCAACAGGTTATGGGCCCAGAAGTTTAGGCCAAATTGACTGGATTGTTTGATCAAGATTGTGATTCTTTATCTGGATTTTTTTTTTTTTGTGGATCAACGTTAGTGTTATTCACAATGGCGTCAACGATGGATGAACTGAATATGAAGATCGTGAAGCTGGTAGATTCCAATAATTATTTAGCATGGAAATTCCAAGTAAATGTCCTACTGCAGTGCCAAGCAGATGCTGAGTTGTTGAAGAAGGAAAAACCTACCGAAGAGAATGAAGCTGACTTGAAGAAATGGATAAAAGCGGATATGATAGCTCAGAGAATCATAGTTACAAGCATCTCAGAGAAAGCGATGTTGACAATTATGTCATGTAAGCAAGAGGGGGCGCAAATCATTCATTTTCGAATCGAATCATGATTTAAAATCCTTTTTTGATGATTCGTGATTTGTATTCGAATCATTTTGAAAACTGGAAAAATGATTTATGACTTGTGATTCGAATCAATTCCTGAACAGTCGAATAATTTTCGAATATTTTTCGAATCTTTCGCGAATCAAACAGAAATCCGCCGTTCAAAATAGAATGAATGTATAGTCTGCATATTTACGCCTAAAATTGCAAACAAATTTTTCAACGTGATTTGAAAGAGATTCGATTCAAATCCTTTTCGAATCAAAAAATCTTTTGAAATGATTTGATATGGATTTGAATCGAATCTTTTTCGAATCACAGATCATTGTCTCCAGGTGATTCGGATTTGATTCGAAATTGATTCAACTCATTTTCATGGTGATTGATTTAGAATCATTTACTTCTGAACGATTTATGATTCGTCATTCGAATCTTTAAGAAAAGCGACTGATTCGTGATTTGAATCACTTTTTAATGATTCGCGCCCACTCTTGATGTAAGTCATCAAAAGAAATGCTGGATCGTCTAGATGCCTTGTATGGGAGAAGAGCAGACCAAGCGTTACATACTCTGGAAAGACAGTTCTTCTCTGCCGCTTTCAATCCAGAAGATGGAGTTGTGGGACATATTACAAGATTAGAGAACTTAGCAAGAGAAATAACAGCACTTGGAGAACCGATTTCAGATCGGATGATCATCAACAAAGTTCTGAATACACTTCCGGAGGAATACCGCCACTTCCATTCAGCCTGGGATTCAGTTCAAGAGGAAGATAAAACACTGAATAATCTGATGAATAGATTATTAATGGAAGAAGAAAGAGTGAAACCGAAGGAAGTTGTTGAAGCACTAGCTGTGAAACATGAGAAGAAATTCAAGTACAGCAAGAAAAAGGAAATGAAGTGCTACGGATGCGGTAAGTTTGGACACATGCAGAAAGACTGCCGGAATGTGAAGAAAGAAGCTAAGACTTGTTACAAGTGTGGCAGAACTGGACATTTTATCAAGGACTGTCGAGATAAGGAAAAAGGTGAATCATCCAAGCCAAAAGTTCTGATTGCTCATGCAATGCTGACAAAGGAGCAATTGAAGAATTCAAGAAAAACCAAGGATAATAACTGGTTTCTGGATTCAGGTTGTACCAAGTATATGACCTATGAGGAAGATATCTTTGAAAACTACGTGAAGTTCAAAAAAAAGCAAGAAGTTGGACTGGCCGATGGAAGTACTATTGATGCTCTTGGAATTGGAAATGTTCGATTCAGATCTCCTAAGAACAAACTGGAATATGTAATGAAGGATGTTCTCTATGTACCAGAATTGTCAATGAATCTATTTTCTCCGCGGCAAGCAACGAAGAAAGGATATAAAGTCATACTTGAAGAGACAAAGTGTGCTATACTGGAAGATGGAGAAGAGATTCTGACTGGAAAGATAGAAGACAATTTCTGGGTACTGAAACTGAACATAATATGGAAGAAGATGCATAAAGTATGTATTGCTCAACCTCTTGGAAAATGGCATGAAAGGCTGGGTCATCAGAATAGACGTCAAGTTGAACATATCCTGAAGAGTTTCAATATTGATTACAAGAAAGAAGATTATTTTTGTGAAGCCTGCACTATTGGAAAGCAGACTAGACAGCCATTTCCAACAACAGGTACAAGAAGCAAGCATCCTGGAGAAATAATACACTCAGATGTCTGTGAAATGGATGTACGTACGTTAGGTGGGAGTAAATATTTTGTATTATTTAAAGATGACTACTCCCATTTTCAAGTTGTATACACTCTGAAACACAAGAATGAAGTTAAGAAGAAACTGAAGGTGTTCCTCAAACTTGCAGAAAATCAGACTGGATTTAAAGTGAAAGTTTTTCGCACGGACAGAGGAACAGAAGATATTAATAAGGATGTACAACAAATCCTGGAAGAAGAAGGAATTTGTCATCAAACGACAGTGGGTGATGCCCCAGAACAGAATGGATCAGCTGAAAGAGACAATCGGACATTAGTTGAGGGTGTTAGAACTTTACTGGAAAAAAACATTTTTGGGGAGAAGCACTGAACTTCATAGTTTATGTGTTAAACAGAACGGGAACTTCAAGCGTTCCTGGGAAGACACCTTATGAGCTTTGGTATGGAAAGAAGCCAGAGATAAAACATCTCAAAATCTTTGGAGCAGATGTTTATACCCATATACCAAAGAGAAAGAGAAGAAAGCTGGATCCAAATTCAAGAAAAGGAATATTTATTGGCTATGATGAAAATGTCAAAGGATATCGCGTGTATTTCCCTGACAAAAGGAAAATAAGTCTTCATCGTGATGTTATTTTCAGAGAAGATCCTAGAACAGAAGAAAAGAAGATCTCTGAACCAGAAGAAACAACAATTACAATCAAGGATACCAAAGAAGAAGAAGAAGAAGAAGAAAAAGAAGAAGAAGAATTGGAGACTGGAGGTGAGACTGAAGAAACATTGCCTATACAAGAGTTGGTGGGAGAGAATCATAGAAAATTAAGAGATAGAAGTAAACTAAGACCACCAAAGAGACTGGATGATTATACGGCTATGGCAATGATTAGTAAAACTGAAGAAGAAGAACCAATAACAATAGAAGAAGCAATTCAGAGTAAGGAATGGCAAAAAGCCATCAATGAGGAATTAGAGTCCTTACAAAAACATAATGTTTGGAAACTAGCAAATTTACCACCTGGAAAAACTCCTTTGAAATGTAAATGGGTTTTTAGAATCAAGAGAGACTCTGATGGAAATATTTTGCGACATAAAGCCAGATTAGTTACCTGTGGTTACAGTCAGAAATTTGGAATAGACTACAAGGAAACCTTTAGTCCAGTTGTTAAATTTGATTCTGTTCGAAGTATTCTATCAGTTGCAGCACTGAAGAAGATGAAACTTAGTCAGTTTGATGTTACAACAGCTTTTTTATATGCTGACCTAGAAGAAGACATCTATATGGAGCAACCACCTGGCTATAGTGATGGCAGTGGAAGAGTCTGCAAATTGAAGAAGAGTTTATATGGATTGAAACAATCACCTAGACAATGGAATCGACGTTTTACCAATTTTCTGACTAAGCACAAGCTAAAAGCAACAGATGCTGACAACTGTGTGTTTGTCAACTCCGAGAAAAACCTGTATCTTGCAATTTATGTGGATGATGGGTTGATTGCTGCTGAAAAGGAAGAAGATATGAAAAATGTGATCCAAGAATTGCAGAAGGAATTTGAAATAACTGTTGGACCACCTACTTGTTACCTTGGAATGGAAATCCAAAGAAGAAATGATGGGTCTATCTTCAATTGTCAGAGTAGATATACCAAAGAAATATTGAAGAAATTCAACATGGATGAAGCAATACCTGTACGCACTCCAATTGAGACTGATTCAAAAAGCCTGAGTAGTATCACCAACCCTAAAGGAAAGGATATCAGCAAAGATATATCATTTAGAGAAGCTATTGGAAGCCTTAGATTTCTGGTTACAGGAACAAGACAAGATCTCTGTTTTGCAGTAAATCAGGTTAGTCAATATCAAGAAAAACCAAAATCACGTCATTGGGAAGCTGTTAAAAGGATTTTCAAGTACCTCAAGGGAACATTGGATTATGGAATTTTATACACCACTGGAGGAGGACAACTACAAGGATATAGTGACTCGGATTATGCCAACTGCCCAGATATAAGAAAATCAGTTATAGGTTATGTTTTCATAAACGCAAATGGAGCCATTAGTTGGGCATCAAGAAAGCAACCTATTGTGACACTAAGTGTGATGGAGGCAGAATATGTAGCTGCAAGTTCTGCAGCACAAGAAGCTGTGTGGCTGCAAAGGCTATTTATGGATTTAACTGGCAAGAAAATCACCATACCATTTTATATAGATAATGCCAGTGCAAGAAGATTTATTGAAAGTCCTGAAGCACATCAAAGGACAAAGCACATAGATGTCCGATATCATTTCATCCGTGAGAGACAACAAGATGGAACTATCAAGTCTGAAGCCATTGGAACTAAAGATCAACTGGCAGACCTTTTTACAAAAGGACTTCCTAGAGACAGGTATTAGAAACTTTGTTCAGATCTTGGAGTTCAGGTCTCTGTTAGATAACTATGAGATTTGGTGGGAGTGTTGAAGAATGAAATCTCATTCATTGATAAGAACACTGATATGTTACCAGGCTATCGACTTAAGCCATAGATCATAAGTGTATACTAGATAGTGTCCTAAGTACAAATGTAAAGTTCTGGAATAGTGTAGAAAACATCTGTACAGTTTTAGTGATAAGAGAAAATGCTAGTCAGTTCTAGAAAAAGGTAGTTTTAGTATATAAGCAGGTCGACCGTTCAGTTAAAGTTAGTAGTAAAGTTGTATAGCAGTAGTACAGTAGTAGTGATTACAGTGTTAATGTGAAACGGTGCTTTCTGTAATATAGTGAAGTGTTCTTTTTTCTCTGTGCGCGTTTTTATTATTTGGATTAAACCACGCTTGCTGTGCGTTAACTCGCCAACATTATAATCCACCTAACGCCTCCGTTCTAATAAGCAACGATTTACTCATACAACTAGTGTGTCAAGTTTTCCTTTCTTGGTGCAGGCTTTTCTTGACAAAATCGAACGCTAATAAAGTCGTTTTAGTTTGGTCGTCGGTGAAATTTCAAATATTATATCTATAAAACGTTTAATGTATTCAATTGCTTTGTATCGATCTAATTGTGGAGTGCGACTTCTAAAGTACGAGTAGGTACGTTCACTGATTGTGGTGAGTAGGTATTTCTGATGACGGCCGGTCAACTATCCTCTGACAATTTATATAATTTACATTGGATTGAATTTAAATAGCTTCTTCTTTTTTTATACTTTACAAAGAAAGATGGATAAAACTTCGGCAATCCACATCTTTTACTTCGCAATTATTGTAACTGTTACTGCTTTGGATACAGAAAATCCTTTTTCAGAAGGTTATACCCAGACATGTGCAACCGGTTATAGACTAGGCTGTGAAATTAGTAATCAAACGACCAATTGCGTTTATGATGGAGCGACAGAAGAACTTGGTGCTGAAATAGGTTATACTGGAGGTTTTACTACTGGCTTTGCTTGTGGACTTTGCGAAAGTGGTTTTTTTGGTGATGGAAATACAACTCAAAAAGGTAAAACAGGAGCTAACTGTGGCAATTATGACGACAATAGAGAAGCTGAATGTTGCAAGAATAACAAACCTCAATTGATTCAGATATTCGTATACGATATTGCTTATTTTTCATGAAACAGTCTAACACTAGAATTAGTTTGTTTTATAGAGGTGTTATAGCACACTTGTAAATAATAATATCATTCGCATTCTTTCTAAATATTAATCGTTTTTGTCATCTTCACAACATCGATCTCCGTTCTCTTGGCGTTTACATGGCATAAGCATAATACCGGTACTATAATTTCACCATCATTCATGGTCTGTGGCAGAGATCGTACACCCCGGTAAACAATTTGAAGCCCTCTGAAGCCCCTGGGAAAAACTACCCTCTGAAGCCCTCATTTGAAGCCCTGTTGATTCCCTGTTCCCCTCTTACTTCCCTATTGAAGCCCTCATGAAGCCCTCAAATATAAAGGGCTTCAGGGACACTAAAAGGAAACAGGGCTTAATTTGGGAAAAACTACCCTTTTAATTCCCATTTGAAGCCCTGTTTCCTTTTTGTGTCCCTGAAGCCCTTTATATTTGAGGGCTTCAAGTGGGAACAATGTTTACCGGGACGAGATTTTTTAGTTAGCACAGAGCCCTTTGCTACATACTTATTTAATAAATATAGGTGTTATATTCCGGAATTCAATGAATACGACTCGCTGCTTCCTTCAACTCTCGTGTATAGTGGGTGGCGTGGCCATTGCCCTCACTAGTTGTAGCGTGAATCCCTACTTTCGTATTTCTTGATTCTTCGAGCGTGAACTAGCTCGTCCTTTCCGTCGAGATCGATGACGAAAAGAGTTGGCGATTCTATCTTTAAGACTTTATAAGGACCAGTGTAGGCTGTATCGGTCTTCCTATTAAACACATTTTCTAACATCACCTTCTCTCCTATTTTAATTTTGAAGTCCCTGAATTTCTTATTGTGGTAGGATGCATATTTATTGAAATTATCTTGTAGAATTTGCGGGGTCCTTCTCCTAAGTTCTTCTATTTCTTTGTTTTCGATGCTTCCTCCCCCTTCATCAGGAATATCGTATTTGTTATATCTACTTAGCAAGATGAGAGCTTTCCTACGTTGAGCCAGTGGCAGCTCCCTATTTATCTGTATCTCTATTCCATCTTCATCCGTTAGTGTTTCGTCTCCTTTAAATTTTTCCTCAGGCTTGTTGCTCTTGCTATCATTTCCTATATTATTTATCTTCACAATTGCCTCTTTGTTCACTTCTGCTATCTTCTGGTTCTTATATAGAGTGATCGATCTTCCTGTCTCGTTGTAGGCTTCTATCTCCTGCTTGTTATTCCTCTTGACATTTATTCCCAAATGCTTAATTAGACTACTTATGGAATTGATCTTATTCGGTTCATTCTTATCATCCTCTATTCTCAAAATTTGGCGAGATTTTGGCGGTACAATTATATTGTCATTCACGGTGATTACGTTATTAGTCCGTCTGTTTTCCTTATTATTGTTCAAGATCCTGTTGACGTAATTCTCATCCATCTTTACAAACTCTTCGTTCCCGAACACAATTCGCTTCTTACTACTGTCTATGATAACCCCATTTTTCAATTGGAAGTCCATGCCGAGCACGAGCGGCGAGTCTAATTCTTCAACAATTCGTACTCTTTGTTTGTAAACTGTATTTGCGATCTTGACACTTATTTCAGTCATACCGTAGTTTTTTAATTTAAATTTGGACGAACATGCGCATAAAATATCGTTGTTTTCAGTTAAGACACTGTCGCTAGGCATGTTGTGACGATACAAGGGTATGAGACAGCGCAGGATACCACATACCCCAGCGTGCAAACCGTCATCATGTAGATCCAATAACATAATCATAATTAGCCCGTGGTCGCGTTACTCTGCCGATGCCATGAGAAGGATGTGAGAAAACAATTTTGAAATAGATAGGGGAGTATCCTGACTACCTCACCTGTTCTCCACAGCCAGAAGATCAAAAGATCGCTAAGCGTCAGATGGAACACTAACTACGGGCTAGGAGTGGGTCCCTGACTAGCTCAAGTCTAAGACACGGGGTTAGAGACTACTTAGCTCAGGGAAGTGGAGAAAGAATCCTACCTAGAGTTCACTCCGGGGCCGAGACAAACAAGTGATCAGAGAGAGATCACTTCACACTCACATTCACACCACACTCACACTTTCCATGTCAAAGAATAAGCCAAGCTCGACTCCATAGTCCCCCTTCCTCCCCCGAGATATTAATCTAGGTCACGCCATTCCTTAACAGGCCGAAAGTGATGAAAAAAAAGGAGGGTTCTCTTCGGCTCAAGAATTCCCGAGCGTCGAGTATACGCTACCTACCTACCTATAACAATTCACTAACCGAAATACCTCGTATAGCGATAACCGATGTGGTTGGTTTCTTCAGATCGTATAGGACAGTCGGCAACGTACACCCAACAGTTCTGCAGAAGTCTTGAGCAACCCCGAAAATCACTTTGTCCACCAATGGGGTGTAGAAACTATACGGTGAGTTCAGCAATATATCCCCGGCTCAATAGCAATTCAAAGATAAACATACGGAGAAAAAAAGGTTTATTCGAACGAATAATTATTTATTTAAACGAAAAATACAACGATAAGAAAACGCACGTTATCATGTGCATTCTATGAAGTAAAGTGAAGCGCCGGCGCTACGATAAACCCGTCGTGCGTGCAACACAACGAGCGGGAGGAAGAGAGGAAGAGGAAAAGGAAAGAATTTAGAGGGAGGAACAGTGACGAAAGAATTTAGGAAAGAGAAGAGAGAGAAAAAGAAAAAAAGGAAAGAGAAAAAAAAAAAAAGATTCACGGGTGCTTCACTGCGTCTACGTCTCGGTGTATTACTACATCTCGCCCCCTAAGTGTCTTTCCAATCTGACCAAGGTCGAATGGAAACAAACTTCCGGACAAATGCGATAATACAGGGAGACGCAGAGGAATGGCTCAATCAGGCCAAAAGGGGAGAGAGAAAAAAATCAAATTTGGCAGGAAGTGCGTTTCCCTCATTGATATACTTAGACCAAACACGATACATATTTTCTTTAAAAAAAATATTAACGCAGGCTTATGAAAAAGAAAAACTATAAAAGACTGTTGCGTCAGCGACGCTTACGTTATCAGATGTGAGTTTCCGAAGTCTGAATTAGGTTACATCCTAATGATAGGAAAAATAAGCCTGGAAATTTACCAATTTTCTCGCGACAACTTATTTCCTATTATTTGTTTAAGTTTAATAAAACCAATACAATAGTGGTATGAAAAAATAATAAAAAAAAAAATTACAAAAAAAAATAAATAAATAAATAACTGCTGATGATATCAAAATGGAATTCTTCATATTTCGTTTAGAGAACCAAACTCTACATCTTGGTGACTGCTGCAGCAATCTCTGGGTAAAACAAAACGATATCGCTTCTTAGACGAAATACTCGTACAATAAAAATACAAAGAATGACTAGAAATATTTGATGCACTCGTAAGGAGAAAATAAGACGCAAATTATTGAGGTTCACGGACGTTTCTCACAGACATGTGAGAGGTGTGGGAACTTTTCAGAGAGTTTTTTCATCGTAGGATCATCCGTCGGGAGAGGAAAAGAATCTGTTATGCATACGCTCGCTACTAGCAACTGGGCAAACCTCTCAAGCTCATGCTCTTGCATCCCACTTATAACTGTCGCAAAATAGTTCAACCTTTTTCTATCAATTCTACAGCCATCCTTGATCATGTTATCAATGGCTTTCTGTCGCTTCTTGTGACGGCAGACGGTATGATCAATGTTTAGGTTTGGTTTCTTCTCAATTAAGAGGCCAAGGATGGTCTTAGCCATTTTGTCAGCTTCCAAATTGCCGAGGTCATTACGATGGCCTCTGGTGTGGGCGAAGGATACAGATTCGATTTCTGCGGCAGCCTCTTCTAATTTCCATAGGACTTTCAGATCCATGTCGCCGGAATAGTCGGGCTTTTTCCAGCTTTCATGCAGTCTCTTTCTTCGATAAGTCGAAAAATAGCTGACTAGCCATTCGGAGTCCGTTCTTATTTCTACTGTTCTTATAGTGTTTTCTCTCGCTATTTCTAGGGCCCGAATGACTGCAACGATCTCCGCCACATTATTTCTGATGGGTCCATTCAGGACGTATTTTCTCGGATCGAAAATTCTCTCCGCCGTGTTGAATGGCGAACTAGGGGCAAAGAAGATGCCTATGGCTGAGTCCGCGTTTGGCTTCCCGTTTGATCTGGTAGCGGCATCAGTATGAATAATTACTCTGTCCCCTACATACCTACACATAGGCGTAATGCGTGTGTAGGTATTGGCTATATTCTCTTCAAGCCAGTAGGCACAGTATTCTTTTTTCGACCAATAGTCTTGAAGGGCTGTATGTATGAGTTGCGCATCTTCAATATCGACGTATTGTGAGTATTTAATCTCTTTTCTTGGTCGTAAGTTATAATGCATTCTAGAGTCTGAAGTTTCATTGGTAAGTGATGCTTGCGGAATTTGTTGTTTCACCTTTTTTGTATTTGTAGAGGGCTTTTTCAGTGGCGTCTCCTTTGCCATAGATGTCTCAGATGATCGCAGTTCCAATTTATCTGAAACAGATTCAGACACGTTTTCATCAACTACTTTGGTTTCTGTCGGCACCCAAGGTCTGGCCGGGTCTTTCTTTAAAGAAGCCTTCATATAAGGATCTTCTTTCTTAACAATTTCGCCCACAGGATCATTCTCTAGAGGATCAACTGAGGATGGTAGTTTAGAAATAGTCATATGATTTCGATATTCCTGTTTCTTCATTTCGATATATTTCTTAGATTCCTCAATGATTTCTTTCCTCCAGGCGATGTAACGTTTCTGGTGTGGGGTAGGTTGAGCTGCATCAGGTAACTTTTTGATATTCTTGCGATTCTGGTAGATGACTTTTGTGGGGTCTGATTCTGACCTCAATTCAAACCTGTTTTCCATAGTCACGTTGGAAATTTTATAGGGCTTGGACCAAATGGGCATCATTTTCTTTGCTACTCCTTCGGGTGCTGAAGACCTAGAATGTTTTCTAACTCGAACCCTGTCGCCTATCATTAGCACGGGTTGATTCTTTTCCCCGGCCACTCTCTTATCATAAAGGGATTTGAGCGTAGATTTGATCTTATTTAGTAGTTTTTCCTGATCAACGCTTTGGAGTGGTAAATTCAGGATTTCTGGAATATCGTCTGGAACGGCCTCCCCTGTCATAGCTTCATACGGTATGGACAAGGTGGCCCCGTGTTCTACTTGGTTGATCACGCACTCAATATCATGAATAGCGTTTACCCATTGGTTGTGGGCTCTTTTCTTATTCTCTGCCATGTAAGCTCTGAACAAATCCCCAATTTTGGACATTATTCTTTCTGCCAGGTTTACGTGAGGAGAATATACTGATGTTCGACAAGCTGCTATATTTCGTTTCTCCATGGCCATTATAAATTGTGGTGATGTAAAGCACGGCGCATTATCGGAAAGAACATTTTTTACTTTAAACTTTTTACCAAAAACTTTTATGTACTCGTCTAAGGCTGCTATTACGGATTTGGTTGTGGGGCTTCGACAAGGAACTATTTTCACATGTTTAGTCAAACCTTCCATAATAACTAAGACATATTTATGTCGATATCGACCAGTGACTAATGGGCCGTAATGGTCAATAAAAAGCATTTGATTTATTTCTTCAATTAAAATATGTTTGGCAGGTCCCATTGTTCTTAAGGAGTGACATTTTGTTGTGCCACATATCTCGCAGTTAGCAATATACTCGTAAGTCATTTCGGCCATGTTTACCCATGTAAATATTCGCTTGAGAATAGCTAGCGTCTTAGCCGCTCCACAGTGGCCATACCATCGATGATAGTAGTCAAGTACGTGCCATTGTACATTACGTGGGAGATAGATTCTAGCGCGACCATCTTTCCCAATTCTATAAATGTAGTCACCTTTCACCGAGAACTGGTTTGGATGAGCTTTCATTTCTACTTGGAGTTTAGGGTCCTCCTCTTGATGTTTCCTCAAGTCTTTGAGTCTCTCCTCAAGCGTAGGGGAGACATGAACATCAAAGTAATCTGCAGAGACTGTATCAACCTCGAGTTTAGGCACTTGTTTTTCATTTGGTGCTAATGGAAACTCTTCCAAATATGTTAG
Source organism: Aspidiotus rigidus (assembly GCA_035079385.1). NCBI lineage: Eukaryota > Metazoa > Arthropoda > Insecta > Hemiptera > Diaspididae > Aspidiotus > Aspidiotus rigidus. The sequence continues at coordinate 7,682,355 of JAVHKY010000052.1, forward strand.
CATTTTTTTCATCTTAGCTCCAATAGGTACTACTTCTGCACCAAACTCACGGATTCTAAGGGTCGCTTTTTGCATCCTCTTACTCAGAAAAGGCCATAGTGTAGCCAGTTCCGGCCATATATACTGAACGTGCACGCGAATCCTTTTACCATACAACATATATGCGTGCCTTTTCAATGTCTGAAATTGAGTGAAATTCTAGTTCTGGTGGTGGATAGCGTGTTTCAGGGTCATTAAATATCTTGCCCACAAAGGCCAGCGGTTCATAAGTTTCTTTATCATCGGTCTTCTCTCGATAAGGTCGCATTATTACCGCTGTATATGAGCGTTCTCTCATGCTGAGTACAATATCAATTGGCTTATTGGAATCTACATGTCGATTGTATACATGTCTACGGAGTCCTTCCTTGATGCCATTAAACGCGTCTTCATGCTCCTGTGTCCAAACAAATGTTGCTCCAGGTTTATCAAAGCAGGCTTTAGTCAACGGAGTAAGTTTACTAGCAAATTCTGAAAAACAAGGTATGAATTTGGCAAAGTATTGACAACCACCCAAGAATGAGCGGACATGCTTTGGCCTAGTTGGTCGAGGACACTTTGCTAGTTGAATACTTTTCTCGGGATCAGCCCTAATCCCCGCACTAGATACTAGATAGCCTAGAAAGGCAATCTCAGTTCTCATAAACTCGCATTCTTCAAGTTCCAATGTCATGCCACTTTCTTCTATGATGGATAACACATGCTCAACTTGTTTCTTATGCTCTCGTATATTTTCTGAACAGATAATGACGTCATCTACGTATTGTATGACATAGTCTAGACCTTGAAACAGTTTGAAGACCGCTTCCATGAAAGCTTGCATGGAGCATGATAGTCCAAATGCTATACGCTTGAACTGGTACAACTGTCCACGGAACCCAAACGCAGTGAACTTTCGACTTTCTGGAGCGATGGATAACTGGGTAAAGGCATCTCGGAAGTCTAGCCTTGTGAAAATATTCTTGTTCTGAAAATAGCTCCTAAAAGTATCAATATTATCAACGCGGTTGGTGGGATCTTTAAGCTTGGTATTTAAGAGTCTGAAGTCAGCACAGACTCTCCAACGAGGTTTCCCATCTAAAGATTTTCTTTTCACCACCACGATATTATTATAATGGCAAGAGTTTGACCGTTCTATTATTCCCTGCCGGAGCCACTCATTCATAATGAGCTGTACCGCGTCTAGCTTTTCTTTACTGTACGTAAAGGCTTTGTTGCGTATAAGAAGTTTATCCGGATCCTCTACAAATTCTAACTTATATTCGAAATTTCTGAGGTTGCCAACTTCATCGGCAAAGGCTTTGGGAAATCGCTTCATAAGCTCTTGCACATATTGCTGTTCCATTTGTTGGGATTCATTTGCCACCGACGACATGATTTCAAAACAGTCTACCAATATTGACTCATCCACTCCATCTCCAATTCCTCTGGAGTGTTTTCTTCCCAACGCCTGTTGGTTCACTGCCTCACGGACCTCTCTTTACATATCCAAAAACATCTGGTTAGGGTCCTTCCTAGCTCCTTCTAGAGCTATCGGTGTGGGTGGAGTAGCGTTCATGAAGACAGCGAGTTGTTTTTCAAAACAGGCTTAACTTTGGTTTCCATCAACTGTTTTGATCCAAACAAACAGTCGACTGCAAGGTCATCAACTACTATGAGAGTGGTCTTTACGCAAACTCTATTAGTCCCGATAGTGCTTACGATATCAAAGGCACCTGTCCAGCGCCCCCTGGCATTGAGCGAAGTTCCATTTGCTGACACGAATCTAATGCCAGTTATAGGTTCCAAGTTCATCTTTTCGGAGTCTGGCAGGGAATTATTAATCTGTTGAAACAGAAGATAATTGATCAATGTCAAGCCACATCCAGAGTCCACTTTAGAACGCACTAGGTACTTTCTCAATCGTAGATGGAGTGTATGATCGCAATGATCTGGAGAGTCATCTACTTTAATCTCGAGCACTTTATCAGAATGCAGTTCCATTTGAGTTTTCACAGCATTGATAAACTCAATATTTTCTTCTTCCGGATTCACACACTCATCTTGATTTTCAAGTTGAGCTTTTTCAAGCTCTATCATCTTTTCATAATACATGTTGGTTTTAGTGTCTCCAGCACCTAAACGCACGTGTTCTAGATAAGTGTCTAGTCTTTTAGAAATCTTTTCAAAGGCTTCCTTACTCCACTCCATATGTCTATATGCTGGGTTCAGGCAAAACATACCAAAACGATGACGTATTTCACTTGGATTAGAGACTAACAGCTGCCTCTGACCATTCTTACTAACTGGATTGAGATGGAATACTTCCGCAACCGAGAATAGGCGGATAACTCCAGTTAAGGAAGGATATTTTTTTATCTCTAGTATAGCCTTGTTCATGTTTTTTACATTTTGAAAGGTCAAATCATTCACATCGTTTGGATAGGGCAACATTATTAGAACAATTCTTTTAGTGCCGTATTCATTTACAAACGTTGTGCATATCTCTCGGAGGGATTTCTTATATTCAGAAATATTTAGATTCTCATTTCTGATCTGATCAGCTCCTATACCAATACATACATACGGATAGTATTCTTTCAAATGAGCGTTTTTCTTTACATGCAGGAGAAGTCTTTTTGGATCTATCTTTTCAATGAGAAACCTCTTTGGTCCTCGCAACGAATAATCGTAACCCGAGAAAGTCTCACATAATCCAACCGTGAAGGTGTCCCCTAAAAATAAGAATTCGTTCCAGCACAGGTGTTCTGATGTTTCCTTTTCATCGTCTCGTCGTGCATAGTCTACCGAATGGACTAAAGGGGCATCGGTTAATGGGTCAATCTCAAAATCTTTGACCTCTGGAATTCCAGAACAAGTTACATTTTGAGCAGCCACTGGTATAGAGACAATTTCATACAAATCTCCATTTTCGCGTTTATTAAATACTCGCAATCCTCTCCTAGTTCGATGAAGATTCTTTTTTGTGTCTTCAGCAAATTTCGCAGTAGTTGTTTTCGATGTTGGTCTCGACGCTGACGAACCTACAATTTTTGATGCTCGATTCCGTTGCTTACGAGATAAATTTGCAGCGACCTTAAGTTCGTTATCACTCTCTGTTTCGCTATCAGCTTCAGAATTCGAATTGCTTTCATCACTAGACTCGCAGTAATTACTTGTGCTATCGGCACGTGAAATTTTTCTTATTGACCCCTCACCCTCATTCTTTGAAGAATGCTCTCTAACTTTCTTACAGGATCTATCAGTGTTTTGGGCATGGCTAAATTGGGCAACATCATTATTATTCTTATTACCTAGAACCGCAGTAAGATTCAATTTACCTCTTTTTGCGACTCCATCATCTAAGTCCGAGTAATAGACCTCTCCACCATCATACTCTTCAACTCAAAGTACGTTTCCATCAGTCAGTCCCTGTTGGTCGACTTGATTCACCATCTCGGTCACCTGGTTGACCCCTTCTAGAGTCGCGTTAACCGGCTGATTGGTCGTGGCTTTGGGCATAACGATATGTGTAACTCTTCTTGAACCATCTTTATTATGTTCCACTCGAGTTCGTCGGGTAAAGATCTTCTTCCTTTGCTGAGCGGTGGAAGTCACAGGATTCACAGGATGCGAAGGTTTCTTCAACTCAGTGGAGCCCTGCGAATATCCGCCAAAGATAAGAGAATCGTCACCATAGTTAGATTCGGCTGAGGTATCATAGTTAACGCCTTGCGACTCATAGGTTAAGATCCATTTCTCTAGCTCGGAAAAATCATAGGGAACCGGCCTTTCGAATCTGCCGACCGCCCAAGCGCGAAAATACTCAGGAAGTTTGTAGTATATAGCGTTTGTCACATTTCCTGGGCCAAACATCCCAATTTGCTTCAGTCGAGAATACCAAACGGTCGCAAAACGATGGAACGTAGCTTTCTTGGCATCAAAGCGCAACATATCAAATTTTTTTGCTTGGTATTGCTGGTAATCAACAGTCCAGAATGCATTGCGCAGTTCTTGTTCAATCCACGCGAACCTGGGTATGACTTTGCGCGCTCTACAAAAAGAGAGATAATCATCTATTTTTCTCCCAAAATTTTCAGTTGTTTTCGAACTGATTAAAACGATCTTGAATTTCACGTAGCTCTCAAAAATATTGGTAGCAAAGGCTCCGACGTTGTCCCAAAACTGTTGAATGAAATCAACTATCGTTCGCGTCTCTTTCAACCCTTGTTTGCGAAAAGGTGGACATGCTGATAATATATCAGCTACCTTCGGATCTTTTACCTTGTCATTCGTTAACTGGAAAAGACCAATTCTTGGGTCGGAATGAGTCACATTCCATGAATTGGCTTGACCTCTGAGCCATTCAGCGAAGGTCTCGTTACCTCGATTGGGGTGACGTCCGTCTCCGCCCCCTGATGTGAATGATTGGCCGCGACTTTGATACCACGACGTTTCGTTGACATTCGCGCCGATATTATGAGTTGACTGTTCATACATGGGTACACGAGTAGAGCTGGGCGCCTGGCCTTCCATGAAAGTCGGTCCAGAACGGAGTCCCGGATGGGTATTAAAGAAAGAATCATGCTCTCGTACATTGGGCAACATCACAAAGTCTACGTTGGATCGTTGTTGTGGTGGAGATGGGTTAATTTGAGGTGGACTGCGAAGAAAAACATTGAACGGTTGTTGAGTACTAGGTCCGTGACTGGGTACAAACGGTGGAGGGACGGAGGTAGTGATCAAATTAGCACTTGGGTTATGAAGTTCATTGGTTGCTTGACGTTGATCTTTATCGTCACTAACAAATTTCTGAGCGTACCTCTTCTGCCTGTTGTCTCTTTTCTTAACCTCACATCGAACTAACTCTGCAGCGTCTGTAAGCAGAACGTACATTTTTGGGCTGTTTCGAGTTTGATTTTAAAATTGGTAAAAGCCGCTTCCGCCTCACTTTTCTCTTCTGCAGATGCGTCTGGATCATTCTCAATACTTTCATGTTTTCTCTCAGCTTGCTCGTATGCGGCTCGACACAGTGATAGATTCTGTCAAGCGTGCGGCAAGTGAATGACAACAGTTGTTTCATCCGGAAAGTGTGCGGATAGCTTATTTGGTACTGGGCAGTCTGATAGCTCAGTGATCGTGAAGTCGAGGTTAATGAGTTGAACCTGACGATTTATTGTGCTCCCAAATGGAGGCAATCGTTGAGCTTGTTGAAATTCCGAAGCGTTCTCAATGATTTCTTGGATTTCGCGGGTCTGGAACGTAAAATCATCCTCGGCCGAATCAGCCATCCTGGCTCGTGGCTCTTGTGGATTACTTTCTGCACAAATATTGAAAACACTGTCACGTCCTGGAGTACCTGTGGATAAATGCGGATAATTTAATGACTGACATTCCTCTGGAGTGCCACATACAGCCATACTCCTAGGTCTAGACTGAATACCGTGACGATCTAACATTCTTGCTTGTAAGTCTTCTAAGATAGACACTTGTTCTTGTAGTCGAGCTGAGCGGGCTTTATCAATAGCTGATTGTGAATGATCTATAGAAACTAGCTCCGCATTTTTTTGTAAAGAGGCGGGATATTTTGAGATGCTTACGACTGGGTCAGCTGTAGGACTGCTATGCAAGATGTTGAGAGTATCAGAGTTTTGAACATTCTTATTTTCTGAGAGGCTTTCACCTGCTCGTGACGAGATACTATCAGTAATCGGATCATTAGGATCATTGACAGTAACTTTTGGAGATATAGATACTCTTTTTGAAATGGATTTATCCGTTAGCGAAATTGTTCTTTTTAATAGTGGCTTATTAACATTCCTCAACCTTGAAGAATCGACTTTATAGGATGAAGAGTGCAAGCGTGAACGAGTTATAGCCCGTGGATAAGGCGTTTTTCTAAAGGTTTTACTGGTTTTCTCACTTTTCCCATTAACCGATGAGTTCGCTGATGGCTTAGATTTTTCAGCAGTATTCTCTGCCTTTGCGCTATTTTCGCTAGAGGATTCGTCTGGTTTGCCATGAGAGGTGGCTCTTACTTTTCTAAGTGAGAATTTATTACGCGAGAACATGATTTATTATCTTGGAGCTTTGAGCTGGCGTTTTGTAATTTTGAGATAGCGTAAGGTACTGATGATGAGAAGTACGGAAGAGGGGTGAGGAAAAATGATGGATACAAATAGACTCGTATATGCAAACAAATTAGTAAGGCGAAGAAAATAATAAAAAAAAAAGAAAGAAAAAAAAAAAATTATCAATATAGACGATGTCTTCTTAAACTAACAAGTATAATATTTAGACTGACTTCGGATCAGAGAGAGAGAGAGAGAGAGAGAGAGAGAGAGAGAGAGAGAGAGAGAGAGAGAGAGAGAGAGAGAGAGAGAGAGAGAGAGAGAGAGAGAGAGAGAGAGAGAGAGAGAGAGAGAGAGAGAGAGAGAGAGAGAGAGAGCAGAAGGCTCTAGCAAAATATTTTACGAGAACGCTGCACTTGTATATGAACGGTAAATGTTACCTAATGTATGGTGGTGTTACAAATATGCTTACCAAAAAAAATAATGATTTGATTCTGAAATGTACTCTTCCTTCGACGAATGGAGTATACTGTGTTGGTATTCGGAAGAAGCGTTTCTAATCGTCGAGTAACTTTACAGCACGGAACAATCGGTTGATGAATTTACTCTAGTTCAGCGCTTACGCAGTCAAGGCTATCGCAGGTATTATACTCAATATGAAGTCTGCGATGAACACAAAATATTTGTATGACGGGCGGGTATCGTTGATAAGATATTGGTACACATGTACTATGAAGTTACCCTTAATGCTCGATGTTCGTCGCTACAGGTTTTCAAGTAGTGTGAAATACCGTGCACCCGGTAAACATTGTTCCCACTTGAAGCCCTCAAATATAAAGGGCTTCAGGGACACAAAAAGGATACAGGGCTTCAAATGGGAATTAAAAGGGTAGTTTTTCCCAAATTAAGCCCTGTTTCCTTTTTGTGTCCCTGAAGCCCTTTATATTTGAGGGCTTCATGAGGGCTTCAATAGGGAAGTAAGAGGGAAACAGGGAATCAACAGGGCTTCAAATGAGGGCTTCAGAGGGTAGTTTTTCCCAGGGACTTCAGAGGGCTTCAAATTGTTTACCGGGCAAGCTTCTCCTACATGAAGATTTGATTGCAGCTAGCCTGTATTAAGGATTAAGGTTGAACAAAAACACGAATAAAATTGCGGATTGACCGTTTTCAATGCACCACCATACAAACGCTTGCGTTATGATAAAAGTTGCTTTCGAGACCACTCTGCCTCGTAAAAACAAGAAAGAAAAAATAAACTAAAAAATAAATTTCGATGGACTAACGATCTCGACGTGGACGTTATTGTAGAATTTACGTTATGAAGAACTAATTAGCGCAACTTGCTGTGCAGTTTGCGCCGAAGAGACCCAAATCCAAATAAGATTAAAAAAAAAAATAAAAATAAAAAAAAATTGAAAAAGAAGAGAATAAAAAAAAATAAATAAATAAATAAAAAAGAGAAAGAAGAAAAGAAAAAGAAAAAGAAAAAAATATATATATGCGATTCGGAAAATCGCGACGTGACCGACTATGAATGGGATAGTTTCAGAAGTCGAAATTTAGATATTGGGGGAGTTGGAGAGACCACGAGGGCGAACAGAGCTTAGATTGACCGGATCGGAAGACACAAGCACACTCTCGAACACACACATCATCCCAAAACACACACATAAAAAAAAAAGGAAGAAAAAAAAAAGAAAAAAAGGAAAGAGAGGAAGAGAGAAAGAGAGAAAAAAAAAATTCCTTGAACAACTAGCTCAAGAACTAAGCTAATTATAGTGAGCGAACTCAAACTTCAACTTAAAACTACTCGGACCTCTCGACTAAAAGTTTAGATGAGACAAGAGGAACAAGAGGATGCCCAAAGGGCAGAACACGATCTAAACGGTCAGGAAAACACAGGATCACCCTAACAGCTTCCCTAACTAGCTAAATCTAAACTTGCCTGGACGCCAGGGACCGCTTCTCAACCTGGAGGGCTGGGGCTCTCACACGTTAAAGACTGTTCCACAGCAAACCTAAACAATTCAAGGAACACAGGAAAAAGGTTTTTGATGGAGTGAACAATAAGTATGACTCTAGGGACGGGGGGTAAAGCACTTCTCAAAAACACCGACAGAAACAAGGCGAGAACACAGCATACCTCATTCCAGTGGCAAACCTGACAACTGAAACATAGTATAACCTTCATCTGTGGGAGATCCACAAGTCCTTGGTTCGCGCGATCTTGCTCCCCCAAGCGCGGGCTCTGCGCCGGTGTCAAGTTTCACTAATACTCCCTAGGGGGTACTGCGCTAGGGGACAAGTCCCCAGCGCCCCACGTTGGGCGCCAATCTATTATGTCACTGGTCCCCATGTGACGATACAAGGGTATGAGACAGCGCAGGATACCACATACCCCAGCGTGCAAACCGTCATCATGTAGATCCAATAACATAATCATAATTAGCCCGTGGTCGCGTTACTCTGCCGATGCCATGAGAAGGATGTGAGAAAACAATTTTGAAATAGATAGGGGAGTATCCTGACTACCTCACCTGTTCTCCACAGCCAGAAGATCAAAAGATCGCTAAGCGTCAGATGGAACACTAACTACGCGCTAGGAGTGGGTCCCTGACTAGCTCAAGTCTAAGACACGGGGTTAGAGACTACTTAGCTCAGGGAAGTGGAGAAAGAATCCTACCTAGAGTTCACTCCGGGGCCGAGACAAACAAGTGATCAGAGAGAGATCACTTCACACTCACATTCACACCACACTCACACTTTCCATGTCAAAGAATAAGCCAAGCTCGACTCCATAGTCCCCCTTCCTCCCCCGAGATATTAATCTAGGTCACGCCATTCCTTAACAGGCCGAAAGTGATGAAAAAAAAGGAGGGTTCTCTTCGGCTCAAGAATTCCCGAGCGTCGAGTATACGTTACCTACCTACCTATAACAATTCACTAACCGAAATACCTCGTATAGCGATAACCGATGTGGTTGGTTTCTTCAGATCGTATAGGACAGTCGGCAACGTACACCCAACAGTTCTGCAGAAGTCTTGAGCAACCCCGAAAATCACTTTGTCCACCAATGGGGTGTAGAAACTATACGGTGAGTTCAGCAATATATCCCCGGCTCAATAGCAATTCAAAGATAAACATGTAAGGTTTTCTCCTGTTCCTTCTCGCCATCGCACTTTCTGTTTCATTTCCTCGCGTATCTCCCTTTTTCTTATCTGGTTGTACTGGCCGGCGTCATGCACGTCTAAACCAGATAGGTTGCTCTTGTTCTTTCGTTGGAACTGATTTGTACGGTGTTCGTTTCGATCACTCTTTTCTTTTCTCGCTTGTATATTGCTTCATCATATCGCGCTCTAGTCGCACGAAGCGACATAGTTTTGAATTCACTTCGAATAAATAAAAGTGCATTCTACTAGTATTGTGCGACTGTTTATTTACCTCGCCAGATCTTACAAATTCAAAACTTTCTCGTTTCGTTTTTTTTTTTTTTTTTGTTTTGTGAACGTTTCAATTATAGTGATTATTTCTAGCCATCATGCCTAGTTTAAAGGTTCGCTTTACGTTCGCATCCACTGCTTCACCTACCGACCCAAAGACAACAGTGGTCATTGTTAAAGCTATCGAACTACAGGATGATGACGATGTATATGCTTTTCCACCCCATCTCCAAAATATCGAACATCACGAGGAACTCATGAAGCTTTCCCTGGCTCGTAACGCAAAAAACGCCTTGAAGAAGGCCCGTAATAAGTTTCTACGCCCATATGTTACCTTGTCAGAAAACCTCGTAAAACTATATTTCGACGAGGAAGGAAACCCCACTTTTGCTGACGAGATGTTGGAAACGACAGTAGCAGTCCCACCAAATCCAGTTCAAGAAAAACTCCCTTTAGTGAACTCGGAGACATCGAACAAAGCTTTATCAACCATTCTCAAGGATGCAGCTATTGAGAAATTCGGTACAAAGGTAGTTAACTCTTCTCTGTGGCTAGAATCTTTTGAATCGGAATGTCGTCGTTTACTTATCCCCGAAGAACGTTATTGGGAAGCTCTACGTCCGTTTCTAGAAAACGCTGCAATGGACTGGTTCAACACAACTCGTATTACTCTTCATTCTTCATCTTGGGATTCTTGGCGTGAGGCGTTTCTCGACGCTTACACGCAAAGAGGCTGGCAGCTCGCTCGTTCGGCAATCCAATTTCGTTACATTTCTGGGTCCCCTTCGGACTACGCTATCCGTAAGTTAAACCTACTGATTTCCTTTGACCCAAAGATGACTGAGGTGTCAAAAATTGGGCTCATCACCACCGGTTTGCCATTGGCTATGCAAGAACGGATCGACTCTGCTGAAATCACTTCCGCCAGTAAATTGCTTGCTAAAATAAATTCTTTGGAACGTCCCGTGCGCTCGTTTTCGTCGACTACCCGTACCTCCAATCCATTTGCGTCATTAAAGGCAAAATCTCCTTGCCCCTATTGCGAAAAGAAGGGCAGACCCGGTCTTTTTCACCTAGAGTCCAATTGTTGTTCTAAATATTTTGATAATCTTAAAACAAACTCGTCTGGCCAGACTAATCAGCGAAACTCCGCCGTATATAAAAATAATGTAAATTTTGAAAGAAAATCAATCAATACTTCCGAATTGCAGGAAGCATTAAATGAAATTCAAACTGAATTAAAAAACGAATAACTCCCCCACTCAAAGTCTTAGAAGGATATGTAGATAAAACCCAAATAAAGTGTTTGTATGATCCTGGATCAAACGTATCAGCGATTCCATTAAACGTTCTACTTAATTCTGGGAACAATATTTATCTACCCTTACAACAAAAGTATAAAACTATCAGTGGGGAAGGTGATCTCATCGGAGTAACATTAATAAACCTTAATATTTTTAATATATCTAAAAGAGTAGTAGTTTTTGTCTTAAAAGAAAGTAAGCTTGATTTCATTTTGGGTTTGGACTTAATTCCTCATTTTAAAATAAGTCTTGACCATAATCTCCAGATTTCTCAATCAGATAATTTGCATAAAAACTTTACTCAAAACAATGTAAATCAGAAACCCGGTTTGCATAGCCCTGTTCGCAGAATTGACTTAACAAATCAAATAAATTGGAACGAGTTCATTCCAATTGATCTATTTGAAGCTAAAGTCTCGCATTTGGACAAGACAAAACAATCGGTTATAAAAAACTTTATTGAAGAATTTAGTAATATTTTTGCTAAGAATCAATTTGACATCAGCCACATACAAGGTCACAAAGCTCGTATTGTGCTCTCTGAGGATTGGTTTGTGTCAAAGAAACCTTACCGGTGCTCACACGAAGATCAAATAGAAATCGAGCGTCAGGTTGCTGAGCTCCTTAATAACGGCATCATTCAGGAATCATTTTCGCCTTTCGCTTCACCAGTAACCTTACAATATAAAAAAACCGGCGAGGGCAATATTAAAGAAAAAACTCGACTATGTGTGGACTTTCGGGATCTCAATAGACTGATTGTTCCAGAGAGTCACCCATTCCCATTAATTAATGAAATCATTCCAAAAACTTGTGACTGCGAGTGGTTTTCTGTGATAGATGTAAACTCGGCATTTTGGACGGTTCCTATTTGCAAGGAAGATCGGCCCAAAACCGGGTTTGTTACAACGCAGGGCCACTACGAATGGTCAAGCATGCCCTTTGGGCTAAAAAACGCGCCTGCTGTCTTCCAGCGTATTCTTTCCGGCATCATTCGTCGTCATAACCTGTCGTCATTCTGTGTAAATTACTTAGACGACATTCTTATATTTTCCAAGTCATTTGACGAACATATATCACACTTACCTGCTCTTATGACAGCCATCTCAGCAGAAACATTGAAATTAAAATTTATCAAATGTAATTTTGCATGTAACTCAGTTAAATATCTTGGTCATCTTCTCTCCTATAATTCAGTTCAACCTCTTGATGACAATCTTGCTGCAATCAGGGACTTTCCCACTCCACATACCCGTCGTAATATACGGCAGTTTTTGGGAAAAGTAAACTTTTACAATAAATTTATACCTCATTCCTCTACACTCCTTGAACCGTTTCACCATTTATTACGCAAGAACGTCCCCTTTGTGTGGTCCCAAAATTGTCAATCCGCTTTTCAGAAAGTCAAGTCCTTACTGACTTCCGCTCCTATCTTAGCGATTTTTGACCCCACCAAACCAATTTCAATTTACACTGATGCAAGTGGAGTTGGGATCGGTGCGGTACTTAAACAAAGACAGGACGACGGTCGAGAGAAACCGGTGGCCTACTTTTCCAGAAAATTGTCGGAGGCGCAACGCAAACGTAAAGCAATCTATATTGAAAGCTTAGCAATCCGGGAGGCCATTCGCTTTTGGAAATTCTGGCTTTTAGGTAGAAAATTTACTGTGTTTACAGATCATAAGCCCTTAGCAGGTCTAAACTTGAAGGCTCGCACTGACGAAGAGTTAGGGGATTTAGCACAAGACTTATTACAATTTGATTTTGAGATTCTTTACCGCCCTGGAACCATAAACTCTGAAGCTGATTGCTTATCCCGCAATCCAGTCTCAGAAAGCTCCAACAATGCTGAACCAATCCTTCCATCTGTTAATTTCATCTCAACTCAAGAAATAAAAAAGAGTCAGGAGTCTTTAACAAAAAGTGATTTGGATGTCCTCCATGCTGACATCATTGTTAGAGAAATTAAAGGGAAAAAACGTATTCTTTTAGGTAAGGACCTAGGAAAAAAACTAATTGAACTGGTTCATCTCCGTTTTGGTCATATTGGCCCAAAACAGATGGGAATGATTTTAAACAAAAGCGTATACTTCAATGGCATGACCTCTGCTATTCGCAATTTTTACTCTAAATGCTCCGTTTGTATTAAAAACAAATCCCGTCGTCCAACTCCAAGCGGAAAATTGGGCCATTTTGGTCCCGCCTCATCTCCCTTTCAAATAATGTCCTTTGACACGATAGGCGGTTTTGGTAATAATCACTCCACCAAAAGATACTTGCATCTTTTGGTAGACCATTTTACCCGTTTTGCCTACATCCTCCCTTCCAAAGGCCAGACTGCTCGGGAGATGATTGCCTTAGTTCAATCAGTCCACAGTCATCATCCGATCGAGACTTTACTAACCAATCAATATGGAGGTCTTTCCTCTGACGAGTTTCAAAATTATTGTCACAACTCGGGAATAAACCACGTGTTCGTGGCCGTAGATAGTGCCTTCTCAAATGGATTAAACGAGAGGCTAAACCAAACTCTAGTCAATCGCATAAGGTGTCGTCGAAATGACGGTTCACCTTCAAATCGTTCTTGGTGTTCCATCGCCAAAGAGTGTGTGTCTCAATATAACGACACACCTCACAGTGTTACCTCCTTTTCTCCCTCATATCTTATGAATGGATGCTCTAAATCGATCATCCCTGACCTTTTCCCTTCACCGCCCGATCTTCTTGCTGACCGAAAACTTGCTTTTCAAAATTCTCTCCGTTCGCACGAATATAATAAGTTACTCTATGATAAACATAAGTCTGAGGTCCAATTCTTAGTAGGAGATTTTGTCTTTATTGATAACGGTAGTAAGTTGAATCGCAGTAAACTTGACGAAGTCCGCATTGGGCCGTTCCAAATTTCGCGAAAATTGTCGCCATCTATATACGAAATTGATGTTGGATTTGGAGTATTCTCTAAGCGTTTGTATCACATAAGCAAATTGCTCAAAGCATAAATTTTTCATTACTGTTATAAAATAATTAACTTAGCTTGTTTGTTGTAATTGTTACGCTTGTAAATGTTTTGAGGTGGGGGGATGTAAGGTTTTCTCCTGTTCCTTCTCGCCATCGCACTTTCTGTTTCATTTCCTCGCGTATCTCCCTTTTTCTTATCTGGTTGTACTGGCCGGCGTCATGCACGTCTAAACCAGATAGGTTGCTCTTGTTCTTTCGTTGGAACTGATTTGTACGGTGTTCGTTTCGATCACTCTTTTCTTTTCTCGCTTGTATATTGCTTCATCATATCGCGCTCTAGTCGCACGAAGCGACATAGTTTTGAATTCACTTCGAATAAATAAAAGTGCATTCTACTAGTATTGTGCGACTGTTTATTTACCTCGCCAGATCTTACAAACATACGGAGAAAAAAAGGTTTATTCGAACGAATAATTATTTATTTAAACGAAAAATACAACGATAAGAAAACGCACGTTATCATGTGCATTCTATGAAGTAAAGTGAAGCGCCGGCGCTACGATAAACCCGTCGTGCGTGCAACACAACGAGCGGGAGGAAGAGAGGAAGGGGAAAAGGAAAGAATTTAGAGGGAGGAACAGTGACGAAAGAATTTAGGAAAGAGAAGAGAGAGAAAAAGAAAAAAAGGAAAGAGAAAAAAAAAAAAGATTCACCGGTGCTTCACTGCGTCTACGTCTCGGTGTATTACCACAATGTATTGTTTTTGCAACACGCTATCGTCAGCTCCCGAATCGACCATACCCCAGGTTTTGTTTTCATTCGAAGAGCTAATTATTTCAACAGGAATGTGTAAAATTCGCAAAGCAGAAGCGTGGGTGAACGTAGATAATATGTGTTTATATTTTTGCACGTCTTCGTTTTTATCAACATTTTTTCTTTCGTTCACCTTACGCTTTCTGCTTTTTTTACTTTTAGTTTCATAATACCAATGGTTGTTTACAATTAGATCTTCGTTGTCAAGAATGCTAAATCGATTTTTCGTAAAAAAATTGGGGTATGCTTGTTCGGAATAGCGTTGTTCGTCCAACTCCTTAGTTTTTTGACTTGTCCTCTTTCTTGTCGTTCTCTTGCCCCCTACCCTGCGAGTTGTTACCTCTCCAGCGTCCATATCCATTTCTCCTTTCGTGGTAATTCCCTCGCTGATCATAGTAATTACCTCTCTGTCCGTATTGTCCTCTCCAATTTCCCCTGTTGTAGTAATATGGCCTATAATCTCTTTCCCAAAATTGTTCCTGATAACTCCTATATGAGGCTGGGTGTTGGCCTCCTTGATAATAGTCATTTCTGTAGGTATTTGTGATCTCGTTGCTCTCCAGTCTGTATCTTGTTGATCGAAGCACTCTTCTCTTTTATGAAGTCGTCCAATTTCTTATTTATCTCATCCAGGTTATCTTGTTTTTTATTGCTCGTCCCCTCGCTAGCCGTTCTCAATAACTCTTTTCTTACTATTTTATGCAAGATTTCTATATTTTTTTCCTCGCTCATCTCTCTATCTCTAGCCTTTTTCAAGACCTCTTCTCTTCTTAGGTTCTTCTTTAAGTCGACTGTATTTTGAATTGGAACTATGCTAATCCAATCCCGTGTTTCTCTCTTCAATCCTTCTATAATGTGGTTGCACCTATCTTCTTTGGTCATCTGGGGATTAAATGAGTTGCACAGTTCTAATGCCCTTTTGTAATAGTCTATTATCGTTTCGTTTTCGCCCTGTCTTGTCTCCATGAATTCGGCGGTGATCGTAAGCCTATCCTTTTCAAATCTGTTCCTTATTTCTGTTTTGAATTCAGTCCAATTTATGCCACTTGTCTTATTCGAGATGAAGTTTGTTAACCATTCTGCCGCTTTTCCAGTTAGAGCCTTTGCTGCCTGTCTCAACTTCTGTTCATCACTCCATTTATTCAGGATTCCACACGTTTCTAGACTCTTGATGAATTTGTTTACGTCGTCATTCTCCTTTCCTGTAAATTTTTGTGGTTCAATACTTCCTAATTGCAATTTGGTGATTTCCCTAATCATTTCGTCCATATTTATTCCTTTTTTTTCTTCTGGTGGCTCGATGAAACTCTTGTTAGCTATGTCAGAGTCCTCGTCCCTATGCGTTTTTCCCAGAAGTTGACTAATAGTACCTCCAAAACTTTTTCTGGGGGGCACAAGGGTGTAATTGTCGTCTATTTCACTTTTGTTGAGCGTTACCTGCCCAATGATCTCTTTAATTTCCTGTTCGCACTCTAATTTCTGTAATTTTAAATTTAGTTCGTGGATTGTTTCTATTTCTATTCTCAAACGTTCATTTGCTTGCTCTGGTACTTTCTCTAGAAATCTAGCTAGATATTTCCTGTATCTATCACTGTCCTCAACTTCCTGGCTTGTATTCTTATTATAGATCACCCTTTCATCTAGTTGACCACCTAACGTATTGACTAGATATTTAGATTCTTCTAATTTAAGCTTATATACCCACGAGGTCATAAATATAGCAAATATCCCCCAAAATGCATTAAGTCAATTTCTTATTAATAATTTTCTTTACAGGTACCAATTATCTGCGTTTGCGGATCGGGCATCCGCTCTTTGAGAAAATGTGGGAAATGTGAAGGGCGGGGGGGGGGGGGGGGTGTAGCAGTAGAGCAGACTGGTCTTCATGACACTTTGCAAAATAGACAAAATACGAGTAAAAGTCATATCATTTTCAACAAAATAATAATCCTAAAATTTGACCTCAAATAATACACCAAAATTTATTCTGTAAAATATGACAAATGAGGTAAATTCTTTACCTACGATTTTTTCAAGGCTCACAGGCGTTCAGGCAAATTTTTTAGTCAATATTTAGCCTATTTTAGCCTTCATCTGAAAAACATCGCTGTCCCTATATCATTTTCACAAAGTTTTATCAATTTTCATAGAAATTCAGAGAAGTCTATTACAAATGGTAATTTATTTAAGAATAAATACATCAGTTGTTAAATTATTAGTCCATCATTCAGAAAATGTTCAAAGTTCATATCCAATCCTCAATTGACAGCTGATTTCATTCTCATCTTCCCCAGAACATTGTCGTTAACTTCAGCATTAACAGCCTCTTCCGGCTTCTTCATCTATAGGGACTTTCACTGGAACAGCCTCTACTGGCTTCTTCATAGTCCGCTCCCGGACTCAAATTGATCTCATGGGCAAAACAATCCTCCTTACAGATTGAGTTGATTTTCATCATCCAATCACCATTGCGGAAACTGATAGCATCGAGAACTCATTGTTGATTGGCTGATATAGTTAGAAAGTGCGATTTGTATCATCATGAAAAGCTTCAGATTTCAGAGTTTGATTTTAATTGGTCGATAGAGACATTAAGTGGTTGAAGTGGAATTATGATAATGAAATAATAATAATAGAGAGCCCTACTACCAATGTTCACCCAAACGGATAGTCACAAGCAGCTTTCTGCAATACATCAACTTCGGTTGATACATTTGGAATAAATTTGGCCACATAATTAATCATACCTAAGAAACTTCTCAATTCTGTGACTGATTGTGGAGCACAAAATTCTTTAAGTGCTGCAACTTTGTCATATTTGGGTCAAATTTTATTGGCAGAAATTTGATGACCAATAAATGTTACTTCTGGTTGCCGGAAGACACACTTTTCTTCATTAATAGTGAGTCCTAACTCTTTAAAACATTCCAGCAACTGCTTCAAATTTTCGTCATGCTCTTGCCTATTTTTCACACCAAGATCATTAATGTAATTGAAAACACTCCTACAACCGCGAATCAGATTTTCCATCATTTTCTGATACATCTCTGTTGCATAAGATAGACCAAATGGAAGCCTCTTATATCTACATAGGGGTTGGTGTGTACAAAACGTTGTAATTTCTCTGGATTTTATACTCAGTAAAATCTGATGATAAGCCATTTTTAGGTCAATTTTACTAAATATTGTAGCACTTGATAACATAGGAATGACATCATAAATTGTGGGAATTGAGTGTTTTTCACTTAATACTGCTGTATTCACCAATCATAAATCTATGCATACACGCATATCATAAGAACTAAAAGTGAAACCCAACATGAAGCTCCTCAAACGGGTTCAATAATGTCTGAATCAAGTAGACTCTGTAGTTTCTCATCTATTTTTTATTGCAATGCATAGGGTACTCTTCTTAGCGGTTGAATTACGGGTGTTACAAGGGGGGACGGACTTTTCGCCGCAAAATTTTCGCCACTGAATTTTCGACGCGTGCGTTTTGCCGCAAGAACGATTTGACGCAGATCTTTCAGCCGCCGAAAATTTCGCCGCCGACAAAAAAATTGTGAAAAAAAGAACATGCATGGTTGTATAGTATGTTGGAAATGTGTAAATCACGTATTGTAATATTATAATGGCCGTATCCATGAGTGCGGTGGGACTGTAATTCGCGTTGTAACACAGCATATCCATGAAGCAAATCCTTGCCGGTTAGAAGCTATTGAATTTGTTACTAGAGCAAAGAAACGTGCCAGATACTATGCGCCGTAGTGACTTTGAAATCAGATTAGTAAAAGAGAGCTTGAGAGCCTTCCCATCAATTGAAATTGGAGGATGCTTATTTCATCTATCACAAAATATTATGAAGCACATCAACGGGGAGGGTCTTATTTCGGCTTACGAAAAAGAGCCAGAGTTTAATCTAGTGGTACGTTTTTTTAAATTATTATTTTATACCAGGATTTTGAGCAATAATACAATCATGCATGTCCTTTTTTTCACGATTTTTTTGTCGGCGGCGAAATTTTCTGCGGCTGAAAGACCTGCGTCAAATCGTTTTTGCGGTGAGACGCTGGCGTCGAAAATCCTGCGGCGAAAAGTCCTACACCCGTTACAAGTAATCCACTGGAACTGTTGACTCAAAATCTTTCAAATGACTAAATTGTTTTGTTCCCTGGACTACATTGATTACTGATGTACAGTAAAACTCGTCTGAAACGGAACTTGTCCTAGCCGGAAAACTTGCTATAACGGAAAAAAAGCTTCAGAACGGACACATTTCTTATGTAACATGACGTGTGTAAGACGGAAAAAATAAAACCGAAACTTGTCATAACGGAAACGGTTTTTCAGTCCCAACAGCTAATATTTGCGAGATAAGAGCGAGATAGAACGGAAAAATATTTTTTGAGTTCACAGAATTTGTACAAGTTACAACTAACTTGCCTGCACTTATGGAACTTTCTCCAGCCTGAAGACAAATTGTTCTCAAATGCGATGGAGAAGACTGTATAAAATAACTCAGTATTTCTCTACAGTCTTTATTCATGAGTGATTTTAAATTACATACCTGTACACTGTTTTCTCTATTTATAAAATTTACCTCGTACTACAACTATGAAATATACAGTATGTACATTGTACGTAAAAAAAATGTTTTCCACCCATTTTTCCAGTTGTTTTATAAAACGGAAACTTGCCATAACGGAAAAAATTGTTCAGACCGACAGCATTCCGTTTTAGACAAGTTTTACTGTATTAGACGTGCATACATCTAATCCAACTTTAAGAACACCTAAACGTTTTGCATCTTCTCGCCCTAATAATGTTAACAAGTTTTCTTCAACAATTATTAAGAGTGTTATTATTGTACAATTATTACAGGAAAAATGAACTTTTGCTTTTCTCAACACCATATATTTCATGGTGTGAGAAGTATCATAATACTTAGTATACAAACCTTCCTTATACTCCAGTATTTCAACACCTGTGACCTGTCACAAGAAAACCCCTCTTAACGTCCTAAATATATTTTATAGGAGCAACGATTCTAACTTTAAAAGCAGTTTTTGGCGTCATTATACCATCAATTTGCCTGAAAATTTTGTCAGTTGTAGATTAATAATTAAAGAATACAATTCAATAGCGCGTCTTATATTATTTGCGCGTTAATAGTTTAAAATTTTGAATTAAGTATTGTTATGTTGGAAGAATTGCCTAACAAATTGCATCTTGACTCCATTTTTTGACCTGTGGACCCAAAAATGATTGTTTCGCTTTATTCACTTTCTGGATAGCTGTAGACACCACTGCGCTTGGTTTTATCACATTTAGTTGGGTAGCTACTGCTTCCAGTGTACAACCAATCAATTGCACATCTTTTAATTTTAGTTTACTTTTTTCAAGAAGACGTTTTCAAAGTTCATCAGACTTACAGCCATCAACTACTTGATCTTGAATAAACTCATTAATCTGATCGCCCCAAAATTTACAACAATTAATCTGCTTACAGAGGCGCGTAATAAATTGATCAGTAGACTCACCATTGTTCTGCTTCAATTTTTGAAAGAGATACCGTTCATACACTGGGTTACATTTTGGAGCCAAATGAGTGTCTAATATTTCAACAGTATGGTCAAACATATTGACATACTCACAAAGAGTACTGGTATTTGGCAAGGAATAGTAGATATCCTGAGCATCTTGACCGCTGTAGAATAGAAGTTTAGCCTGCTTGATCTTTTTGTCCTCAATATCCTCTGACACAAAGTACAATTCAAGTTCCTGTTTCCATTTCTCCCAATCTTCAGGAGAGTTGGTACTTTTTACAACATAACGCGGAAGCGGGTTCCTATGACCAATTGACATTTTACATTAATGGAATCAGTACTTGCACACACCAAAATAGATTACATAATACATACAATGCTGTAATTTGGCCAGTGTCTAAATGAGAGTATACGATCACAACAAAAAAAAAATATAAGAAAACGTACTTTAATCCTTGTTGCCAATGTAATATTTTAGAATTCAACGAACCATTTTATTGGACCATTTTATTACCGTCCTTATTCTCAGTACAATTATCATCTTCTTACATCGTCTTAATAATAATACATGGTGGGCTACGCTGTTATACAGTGGTACACTAAAAACTTGATATTCAAAATTTTTCCAAATCCCCCTCCTAACATATAGGGACATATCTGGCAAAAGGGTTTCCGCACAATGTATTTTTTTGTAGGACAGACGCCCTTCTACCAGAATCCTCCTCATATATAAAGTTCATCACTGGTGACGTCGCAATGCAATATTTGACAAGGAAATCACTATCACGCTAATTTCTTCCAGTGAATATATCAATTCCCATAAGAATAGCATTGGTAACATTTGATCATACATCAGTATTTAAAGATGAAGAATAAATAAGGAATGAAAAGTTGATTCTCAAGTACTGGATAGCTTCTGGATTACAAATATAAACTTTTTATTGCTTATTTATTCTTCATTCTGGAATACTGATGTACCGTATGATCCAATGTTACCAATGCTATTCTTATGGGAATTGATGTTTACTGAAAGCTGCAGTACTGCATTTTTACTCTGTTATCAGTTGACGTGACGTCAGGGTGATGAACTTTATGGCTCAATATTAAAAATTTTTCAAAGTCTCTTATCCATAGAATCAATGCGTTTTTCTAAATGATTACTGTCTTCATAATTGAGAGAATACTCAAAGGAGTAAAACAAAAAGAAGCTGCAAATGGACCACACAAAATTAAAAACACTTAGTTCTTTCGGCTAAACCACGGCCAAACAGACATTCCTTCTTGAAGTAGGTATAGAAAGCAACTGAACCCGATACCAACAAGAACAAGCGACATCAAAGGGAATCATGACTGAATCTAGGAGTCATCAAAATGTGAATCATTCCCGTAGACTATTTTGTTCAATCCCTCTTCAGGAATCTACATATTCAAAACGGTAACGCCACTTTTACTCCAATGTTGGAGGATTTCTATTTCCTCAAGGGCCAGACATTTAAAATACAAATTTTCCCTATGGAGGAAGACTTCGGAGTTCGGACGCCTGGGTGCTTTAGTTATGGCATTTGAAGACAAGAAAAAAAAATTGCACTGGAGTCGAGGCATCAATAACTGAACGGGTGAAGCGGATAATAAATTCTAGTAGAATCCAGGCATTATTCTCTTATCATTCCTTATCAGGGATTCTCATAGGAAATCGTGTAGGAACGAGAGAGACAGTCAACGTGAAAATTAATAAAATGACTAGCAAGACGACGCGCCGTCCCGTTGTCTTGTATTTCTATATTTAGACATTTTTTAGAATTAAAAAAATATAGGCCTATATTTTTTATATTTTAATACTTGTATCATCTAAATTTTTGAATGTTTCTTCATAGTGCCTATCATTCATTACAAAACGGAAGAAGTAAGAAATTGTCAATGAATTATTGGCGGAGCAAATTTTTTATAAAAAACATGTAAATAGGAATGATTTTTAATAACTTTGGTAACTAATGTAGATATTTCTACCGTGGAAAATGAAAAAACAAAATGTAGAAATTCTGTAGATTACTTTTCTGTAGACTGTATTGGAAATTTTTATGCAAACTCTCTTTCTTTTTCAGTCTTCTGCATCCATCTCCTCTAAATATCTACATTGTAATAATTGATTCTACTTGTTATCCTCCTGTAATCTGCAAATGAATAGAAGAAAAACCTTTCGATTCTAAGATTAATTAATTCATTTTCCCTTTTCTCTTCCACTTTCTCTTCTCGAGGTCCTCAATATCAACGGCCTCGTGCAGTAAAAGAGACCTATTTCCCCCGATTGCAAAAATGCAACTTAGGTCGAGTGTGTATGAGGCCGTTGATATATTTTTTCGGGTCCATTCACCTCCAACTAACAGTTATTCTTGACCTTGAGTCATGGTTTTTGTAATTCACTATTTTTTATAAGTATTCATCTGTGAAATCCTGATTACGTCAAGTCCTTCTCCAGTTATTTAAATTAAAGTTTAATTGGGAACCTTTTCTATGGGGGGGATTCTTGAAAATTGTGATGTCTTGTCATTTGCCAAGAATAATGGTTGAAATTTTTCCAACTCCTCCTCCTGTCATATAAATGTCGGAAATCGAAATTCCATATTCCTCTCTCATCATAGCTTGATGTACAAAATTTTTTCAATTTCAACTCATTTGGTGGTTCAATATTTTCTAAGATCCTCTCCTGTCATACATAGCTTGATTTCCAATATTTGAAATGTTTTCAAATCTGACTGCCATGATAGAAAAATTTTTTACTAACCCCCATCTATCATATACAGCTCAAAAGTCTTAATTTTTCCAATTTTTCCGAGTCCCTCCTGCTTTAGTTAGATCAATTCTAGAAATTTTATCAAATGCAATCCGTTTTTTGGGGACGCAAATTTGGAATTCAATTCTCAATATCAAAAACAATCCATCCCCTAGAAGAGGATCTCTGAATTCCTTGTTCGACTTTGTTTATTAACGCCATTGTTTTTCATTACACCTTTCAATTCAACTTTTTTGATTGAATAATATAAATCTGATTAAAAGCTTCATTACAATATTTTTCAAGTCAACGTCCTGCAGAATCGCTTACCTCTATTTTTCCTGAATACATGTCTCTCACATTAGGTTTAAGCGTATACTTTCCTTTTCCATCTCCAGAAAAAAAACCCACATAATTCTTCATACTCTATCATTTATCTAATCATCAAAAACTTTTTTTCTGATTTTGGTTGACATCAGTTATCCTTAATATGATCAAACTACTCGCACGCCTAAAAACTTTACCCTCTCACCTAAAATTCCATCTTATAATTACTTACAACCTTAAAAACTGTTATTATTTCTCAATCGTAGCTTTTTAGTATCACTCACATGAAAAGAGCAACCATAGAACAAATTTGGAATCATTAAACGTAAGCCCATTCCTGGTCCTCCTAAAACAGAAATTCCGACCATGAAGAGATTATCTCCGCTCACTTAGGGCTGGTCACTCCCAAATCATTAAATTCTCATCTCCTCCTGGTCTCCATGCTCCACTGTCATGTATAAACGTTATTAGGAAGATGATTAATCTGACAATGTATTTTCACCTCTTTTCATGTCCTGCTCTCCAAAATTGACGTACTTAGACTACTTCCTAGTCATACAATGTGACATAAGTAATAACCTTTATCCTATGTAATTACTCAAAAACCGTTCCAACTCTTTCAACTACCGGCATTACTCAATAATCCCAACCGTTCCCACCCACTTTCACGACGCGAATTTCACGACAGGTAAATTTCACGAATAAAATTTCCCGACAAAATTTTCACGACACGCTTTTGTCACGACGACTTTTCTTTTCACGACAGTTTTTCACGACAAGTTTATTTTTATTTTACAAAACCTCGAGTACAATGGTGTGCGCAAGTGCTCTGAGGTACTCCAGCTCAGTGTGGTTGTCTTTGTACTCCGAGTAGTTGGAGACAATTCCTCCAGTTCTGTTCTGCTGCGCAATCCACTTCTTCTTCGGCCCCACTTTCACTCGTCGACCGAGACTTAACTCCGCGACTGCTGACTCCACATCCGCTTGCTCTTTCTGCAGTTCTGAGAGCGCTGAATACATGTCGGGGTGAACTTTGACGATCATGGTATTCAATCGATTGTGATACCCTTCCGAGGCGTTATTCGTTTTGTGGGTGTTGTTAAGAGCGGCTTCATGCTGGTTCCATATTGTGGGAGGGTAGCGGGCCGCTCGTCGGTTAGTTCCTACGTAGGTCTGCTTGAAGTATTTAATAATAGGCTCAAAGTGAGATAGACGTAATATCGGAAATACAAATCTAGAAAAATGGATCTTCTGGCAAATTCACCTACGAGTGTGTGCGTGTGTGCTCCGTCCGTGAAATCATTTGACAGTGGATATACGTCCTATTCCTTCGTCGGCGAATAGAACGTATATCCACTTACGTGAACATTAGTAAATATCTCTAAAATGCCGTTAACAAAAATTTAAAACGACCATCGGATTCTTAGATAAAAATATTAGAAATCGTGAAATTTGCAGGATTGTAGGAAATTTTTTCGTTCTTTTTGAACGCAATATATCATTCTCCGAATCGTTGTTTTGGATATACGTCCATCTCACTCAAATTTTGTGCTGAAAGGAATTTCTTTTTGCCACAATGCGCTAGGGTTGCTCATTGCCGACCACAAAGCGAAATCTCGCTTGTTGGAAATTTTTCAGTTTCAGATCGCATTCTGGTGGATTTTTTTGGTCATCAGGATTCTATGGGTGCTTGAAAAAATTTTGATTATCGAGCTGCACTAGGTAGGAGACTTGAAAAAGTTTTGAATTTCAAGCCATTATTTGATACAAGGGGAACTTGAAACAGTTTCAACCATAAACCTGCATACATCAGGGTAAGAAAATTCATCCTATGGAACAGTTCCACTTTGTTAAGGGAGACGTGAGTTTTTGCACCTTATGTTTGAATATGCCTAATTTTGTCAGAACATCTCATTTCTACAATACATCAGACTGTAATTCTATTCCATTTGTTTGAGTCGGGGAGTTATAAAAAAAAACACAGACTTTTGGATTCAATAATGAACGTACGAGTGAATAATAAGATTTAGCGAAAATCTTCAATTCTTTCATCACCAAGAATGCCGGACGGAGGAATAGAACTTCTAGTTTTACAGGTCCGTCGTGGGCCGAGTCCTAATTATTTGTGAAGAACGAGATCATTCCTCCAGATTTACCTTTTTTCTTTGGGGGTTGAAATACAAATTTTTTCCACCTTACTATGTTGCAACATGTAAATTTTCAAATTTTAAACTTTTTATAAGCCCCCAAAAAATTTTCCGACACAAAACTTATTTTATATATGGTGGTATGGTTTTAGCCAACATGCCAACCATCTAGCCCTCCAAATCTTCACAAATCTAACTTGACTTTGACTTCATTCAAGGGCATGAAAAAATTCGGTCCACTGAATCATATAAATGATGAGTAGGATTTGGAAGAAATCAAGTTTCAAACTTCTGTATATCCCTTTGATCTCCTTCCAGACCTTGGAAGAATTTCAAACGTCGAGCTGTTTTGTATCTAAAGGGGGGCTTGGAATTTTTTCAATCACTGTAAGCTATGATTTTTACCGACTTTTCTAGCTAGAAAAGTGAGGTATTACACCCGTAGCAAGGTCAATAGGGGGAGGGGGCAATGAACTTTCTCGACGTTTTAGAGGTCCTAGATCACAATTAGCATAAAAAAGAATTTCAGGTTTCTTCATATATATATATATTATACAGGGTGGGGCAGAAAGATGTTACCAGTTAAATGGGAGTTTGCGCTAAATCTGTCGTAGCGCAAAAACGCAAAACGTTAGACGTATAGTTTAAATGTACGAATTTTGTATCTTAATTTTATTTTTAATTTGAGCCGGACCCGAAGTTTCTACGACTTTTCTGAGCTGAGTTATGGACCAAAATCTGCCGAAAATTCACCAAATCGTCAGGCTTCCCAAGGCTTGAAAATCAATTAATTTACAGTATTGAACTGAATTTCGAAAATTTTAATAATTAAATTATTATTTCTTAAGTGAATATGGATGGGGAAAACGAAAAAAATAGTAACAAAACCCTAAGAAGCACCAAAATGAGTGAATGGGCCCAAAAAGGGTCAAAATTTCCCTAAGGTGGAAAATCGTTCAAACTTTTGAATTGTAAATCGATTTTCAAGTGGAATTTCGCACTGAGTCCGAAAAAAATGTTTAAAAGATTCTTCGAAACACCAAAACGGGTTTATGGGCCTATAAAGGGTCAAAATTTCGCCAAACTGGAAAACTGTTCAAACGTTCAAATTTTAATTCGATTTTTAAGCGGAATTTTGAGCTGAGTTCGAAAAAAATGCTGAAATAACACTTCGGAGCACCAATATGGGTTGATGGGCTCGAAGAGAATCAAAATTCCTCCAAGATGAATAATTGCGTAATCTTCAAATGTTGTTTTCTATTCTGTAGTAAATTTTTGCGCCGAGTCCAAAAAAAATACTGAAATGGCCCTAGATGATCTCCAAAATGAAAAATCAAAAATTCTCATTCTGCAGTAAAATTGTTGATTCAGGGGATGGAAGGAATATCGACAAGTTCGTCTTCCGTTGAGTGTTTGCGGAGTGAGAGATCAACTAGCGTCGGGTGACAGATCCGAAAGAGGAAATTGCATAAATTCTCCTCATTTGGGGATTGGCAGGAGACGACAACTTCGTATTCAGTTGAAGGTTCGCGGTGAGAGATCGACTAGGGCTCTGCGTATGATCAAAGCGGGAAATAGTGCGAAAACTCACGTTGTTTTCGGCCAAGAACGCAAAGTTGGTCTTCTGTTGCGTGCTTGCAATGAGAGATCAACTGACGCCCTACCAATGAGCGAAGCGGGCCAAACTGCAAAAACTCCTTGATTCAGGCAATGGGAGGGTACCGCGAATTCGGTCTTGCTCGTGATGAGTGATCAGTTACAGCTCACCGCGAGCTCATGACGAAAAACCAGCTTCACAGTATCATTCCTTCCTCCGCGGGAATCTACGAGAATTTTCTCGCATCCGCCTGCCTCCGTCCAACCCGGGGCTTTGATCGTTCTTTCAACCTGAGCTAATGAAGAAAGACGAGCTTCACAATATCAGTGCCTCCCTCGCCCGAAAGTACAAGAATTTTCTCGCATCCGCCCGCCTCTATCAAACACTCAAACACGGGGCCTCGATCGTTTTCTCATCGCGCGCTCATGACGAAAGACGAGCTTCACCATATCATTCCCTTCCTCGCGCGAACCTACGAGAATTTTCTCGCATCCGCCTGTCTCTATCAAACACGGGGCCTCCATCGCTCGTTCTCTCACCTCGAGCTCATGACGAAAGACCAGCCTCACAGCATGGTTTTTTCTTTCGCGCAAATGTACGAGAATTTTCATGCATCCGCCTGTCTCTATCGAATACGGGCCTTGATCCTTCTCTCATCGCGAGCTCATGACGAAAGTCGAGCTTCACAGTATTGTTCCTTCCTCGCGCGAAAGTACGAGAATTTTCTCGGATCCGGTGCCTTATCGAACGTAGGGCCTTGATCGTTCTCTCACGGCAAGCTTAACGAACAACGGTCTCGGGATATCCTTCCCAGCACTGGCTGTGGAAACGAGAATTTTCTTGAATTCACATGCCTAGATAAAACGGGGCTGTTACAGTTCTCTCCTGGCGAGGTCACACTGGAACGCGATCTTCGCGGTATGTTTTTCACCATTGCCTGAAACAACGAGAATTTTCACGTACTCACCCAATTAGATCAAACACAGGGCTCCAACTGGTCTCTCACCGCGAGCTCATGGAAGACAACAATCTTCCTAGTACCCTTCCCTACTTCGCGGGTCTCCACGGGAAATTTTTCGGATTTATCCGCCTTTATTGAACAGGGGGTCCTACCTGATCTCTCATCGCAAGCTCATAACAGAAGACGATCTTACGGACATCATTCCCTTCAGCGAGTGAAGCCCCGAGCAATTCCGGGCATTCGTCTGCCTCAATCAAATACTGAACTGTAGCTGATATCTCATCACGAGCAAGACCAAATTCGTGGTATCATACTTCCCGTTGGCTGAATCTAGGAGTTTTTGCACTGCTTCAAACTTAATTGGGACTTTCATCGCAGGCACGCAACAGAAGACCAACTTTGTGGTATCATACCTTCCTCTGCCTGAAACAACGAGAGTTTTCGCGCTTTTTCTCACCCGCGACCAATCTTTTGTTCTCGCGAAGCTCGATTTCTATGAGAACTAAATGAAATTGAAAAGACTAAGCGATTTTCCAAGTTGGTAAGATTTTAATCGTTTTTGGGCACTTGCACACATTTTGGTGCTTCGCAAAATTATTCAACAGTTTTTTTTACAACTAAGCACACAATTTTACGCTAGAATTAAGAAAAACTTTGAAGATTAGGCAATTTTTTTCATTTTGGAGAAATGTTGACCCTTTTTGGTCCCATTAACCCATTTTGGTATTTCGCAAGATTTCTTAACAATTCTATTCAGATTCAGCGCCAAATTTTGTCTGAGAAACGAAAAAAACTTCGAAGATCAGGCGATTTTATCATTTTGAGGAAATGTTGACTCTTTTTGGGCCCATAAACCCATTATGGTGCTTCGCAGAGTTTTTCAACAATTTTATTCAGATTCAGCGCCAAATTTTATCTCAGAATCGAGAAAAACTTCAAAGATTAGGCGATTTCATCATTTTGGGGAAATTTCGAGCCTCTGTGAGCCCATAATCCCGTTTTGGTGGTTCGCAGAATTTTTTAACAATTTTATTCAGATTCAGCACTAAATTTTATCTCAGAATCGAGAAAAACTTCAAAGATTAGGCGATTTTATCATTTTGGGGAAATTTTGACCTTTTTGGGCCCATAAACCTATTTCGGTGCTTCGCAGAATTTTTTAACAATCTTATTCAGATTCAGCGCTAAATTTTACTTTAGGATCGGGGAACCCTTTGGAGATTACGCGATTTTTTCAATCGGAAAATTGTCTTTCGATAATTCATAACTTTGGGAACCCCTGCTGTGAAATTACGGCACATTTTGGTCCATAACTCTGCTCAGAAAAGTTGTAGAAACTTCGGATGTGGCTCAAATTAAAGATAAAATTTAGATAGAAAATTCGTACATTTAGAGTATACGTCTAACGTTCTGCGTTTTCGCGCTACGACAGATTTAACGCAAACTCCCATTTAACTGGTAACATCTTTCTGCCCCACCCTGATATATTTGTGTATAGTATAAGATTTTTTTGTTCGTGAAACTCCTCCGAAACTACCCGATGGATTTTTCTGTAACTTGGCCATATTGTAGTACTATATTTGAAGATGTGCACTGTAAGAGATCCCTAGGGCATGAGTTCAACAAGGGGTCACTTAACGAAGGGGGTGTTCTATAATATACCAAAATATGGGAATGTATGCTAGTAACCAGAGTGAACAGACGAAACACATATGGATTGCGATCGAGTATAATTGGTATGGACTCACTTAATATGGTACAGCTTAAATCGACGGAAAAATTGAAATGAACGCGGTGATGATACTGAAAAAGTGTTTACGTAAAAAGGGGCGAGACTAACAAATAACTACACGAACGTGGAAATATTGCATTAATCAAAAGAAACAATACGCGATATGATAATTAAGTAAATTCGCGGGAAATATAACACACTGAAAACGTCAATAAAATCGTATTTTGAAATTCGAACACCTCGATTAGGCTGGCTGGAAGAGTTTATATAGGGGATTGATGATGGGAGAATGTGGAATATTGTAACCGGTAATCGGGAAAAATTAGCGAAAGAGGTTCGGAAGAATATATAGAAAACAATAGGATCGTAACCGGTAACGGGAAATTTGGAACGTTGGATATCGAGAGATATTCGTAACAAGACGTATGATTAAATGTGATCGTAATGGGATTAATGAATAAATTTGTAATGTTATGAGAATCGTAGATATTAAGGTGTAATTGACGGGTGTATTTCATACATGCACCTACAATGTTTTTAAGGATCGGATGAGTCGAGAAATTTTCATTTTTTCGAAAAATTTCTCACTATTACGAGTAGCTTCTTACAAGTATCTGCGAGTAGCTGCTTACGTTACGAGAAGCGGATTTTCCTATCCTTTTACCACTTTTGTTATCAGTACGTTCATTGTGATGAAGAACCTTTTATCATTCAACAGGTTCATTCTTGACCAAGGGTTCATTGAATTTTATTTTCGATGATATTTCATTCAAATTTAGTACACTTGTAACTCGCTTCCCACAGCCCTTAGAGGCTTGAATTTTATTTTGTCAAATTTTATTTGTTTTGTTAAATTTATTTTTGAACGGATAGTGGCAATGGCGGGTTGTTCATTATTTTTATTTTCAGTATTATTAGTCACTAGCGGTTGGCGACGCGTTTCCGGCGCGCCTGACCGCTAGCTGTGTGTTGAGTAGATATCTGTGTTTTATAGGTATCTGTATCTTATAGGTATGTGTGTTTTGTAGGTATCTTGGAATTCAGATGAATTTTTAAAAAAGAAACAGTGGAAAGAGTTTTGCAAAATTCACAACTATTCAGTTCAAAAATAAGAAAATAGACACCAAAAACTGCGACTGTACTTATAAAATATCAAAGTTCCGAGTCGCACAAAAATAAAATCACCAAATTAAATTTTTTACACACTAATTCACTTGAGAGCTGACTTAACGCGTGAAGCCTGTATCGCAGCAGAATACAGACAAATCCATCGACATTTTGCCAGTCCCTAAGAAAACACACAAACAACAGGTAAAAAAAAGGGTCATTTCCGCTAGCCCATACGCTGTGCGCACCGTGTCTAGACATTGGTTCTTGTATGAGATACCGGATATAAAATCCTTTATGTAGGTGTTTTTAAAACTGTGAATAAAATAACTTACTTGGTATGGAAGTACAGCGAATACTGTAGTCACAAAATTTCCTCCTAAAAATCTGGAACCGGGCTCATTCGAAAGGAAATTACAGGGGCTACAATTTTTGTTCTCTTCAATTTTTCATAAAAATGAGTTATACTCGAGTTATCACAATAATTCAATTCTCGAAACTGCGCCACTCAACGCGCGTAGGTCTAACGTACATGGCAAGCTACACCACCACGTTTTTTTATATTGAAAAAAGTCATTGTTTTCGCCCTTTTTTGAAATTACTCAGCACCTCCCCGTCAAATTTTTATTTTTATGAGTCTATGTGCTGCTCTGGGATGAGGACAATATATCCTGAAAGTTTGAAAGCGATCGGCCCAGTAGTTCTCGAGTTATAAACGGACAGGAGGACGGACAGACAAACTTTCTGCTTAATATATTAGAAAATACTCGATAGTGAAAACCTTGAGTTTGAATGATTAAGTACAATTTTTTAATCTTCATCAAGTGTGCTGATGCAAGACTACCTTGGGGACTTCATTCTTAATTTATTATTGATTTATACGTCATTTTTTCATGTATGTGTACATAATTGATAGTAATTCATAGTTGATTTGAGGTGTCTCAGGCGATGGAAAGATTATTTTCGATTGGGACTGGCTTTTGTGAGTGAGATTTGAGGTTAGACTACCGAGTAAACCAGGCTCGGGTGCTATATATTTTTACCGACTTCTCTAGCTAGAAAAGTGAGGTATTTTGTTATTACGTTTGGAAATGTTGAAGCGTGAGGGAAGGAATGAGGGGTTGACTGGTGGGTGATTGGTTGCTTCTACGGTTTCAACATCGATTTTTTTCGTTTTTCGGGATCTCCTTGTAGCTGGATTCCCAGATGAAGAATCTTGAGATGGAGTTTGCATAGAAAATGCTGGTGATATGATAGCGTGAATACAAGTTATGAGTGCACGAGAGGAATAGCAGCTGGAGATAGCTTTAAGAGATGCCAGGGAATCGGAAGTGATGAAGAATTGAACGACTCAGCCTAATATACAGTATACTAGACTAATTACTATGCTAAGAATAACGTATAGGAAAAAATGATTGTGGATCTCTTTTTTTTCACCTACTTTTCTAGCTCGAAAAGTGGGGTATTACGTCTGTAGCAAGATTGACAGGAGGAAGAAGCAGTCAACTTTCTCGATACTTTGGAGGTCCTATATTACATTCAGCATGAAGAAAAATCAGGTTTCTTTTTATAGGCCTATATTTACGCTTATAGAAATTTTTTTCCGCGGATCTCTTCCAAAACTACTTGATGGATTTCTTTGAGACTTAGAGCGGATTTATAGTGGCGCAGCGAACAAGCAAGCAAAGCAGAGCAGAGAAAATATCCTTTTGTATTTTCTCTTCTCTGTTCTGCTATGTTCCCCTCCTGCCTACGAAACGCTGCGCTGCTTTCTTTGCTCGATCAGATCAAGCGCCACTATAAATGCGCACTTAGATAAATTATAGTCTCAATCTGAAGATGGGCACCAACAAATTTTTCAACGAATAATTCATAGTGATTCCTCAGCGCGTTTCCAATTGTGTTAATACGATTCTGTAGGTTGCGGTTAATCATATTAGGAGTGGGTAATTGAAATATCAAGTTGCAAAGATCGCAGAAACAACTGTTATAGTCTCGTAGCAGTGTGGATAGGGAGAGGGGGAGAGGTTTTTCTGGAGACATTACGTAGGTTTTAGATGACTCGTAGCCTAAATTAAAACAAAATTCAGGTTTCCTTATTGGATTGTAGGTATTTTTACTCTGTTATCAGTTGATGTGCGTCATAGTGATAGAATTTATAAACTGAATATTATTGTTCATTCTACAAATATTTGACATGATGGACAGACAGGTCATTGATATTTAATTTAAAGAGAGGGAGTGATTCTCTCAATGATTTTTGCATTGTGGTTGAAAAGTCGTGTTCTACTCACGCGACTGCGTGAGTGTTTTTTTTAAATGTCTTGGCGACTTATTTTACGGACTAAAATTAATATGATTTCTATAAAACTCAACTCCACCAATAAACTTTTTCTCAGGCACTCAGCCGCATAAAATTTTTTCTGAAACATTTCCCAGTAACGGTACTCTAAATTTTAAAATGAACCACCCAGAGAACAATATAATTTTATGATAATGAAGGTATCTACACGACTAACTACAACAAATTTCAACGTGACGAAAATCTAAAAGAGTTCAAGTGACGTAAGCGAGATAAGTAGTTAGGTATGCAGTATCTTTAATAGGAGATAAGAGTAAAATTATTTCATCTTTATGGCGACTAAACGCGGTACTTCTATCATGAGATACATAGTTGGAACTTCACACAAGAATGCGAAATATACAGTGTATTGGAATGCTGATATTCATGTTTGTGCTCCGTAAATTTACTTCATGCGACATTTACGTTTATATTATTTTTAACAAGCACTAAACTCTGTTATAAAGTTAGTACTTATCTTCCTGTGCGATGTATAACACGTACGTATTTAACATTAAATTATAGGTGTAGCCTAAGTACTAAAGTTTTCTGTGTGGGTCAGCTACGTGGTTAATTATCGTCTGGAATAAGAATTTTCAACGCCTACATTTGTTATGCTGCTAATTGGTAAATCTTTTATATACTGTGAACATAAATAATTAGAAGCCAAGTACTGAAATGGGAGATAATAAGTGAGCAAAATACTTAGCCTAGGTACCTACCGTTTAGATCAATTTTTTTCTGGTCAATTAAATTCAATCATTCTGAAATTTGAATAGGTAAAATTTCTCTTATAATAGCGATATAATGTTTGTTCTTCGATACACGGTAATTTTCTTAAACTTTTTCCGGAGTGAAATCAAATATTATTTAAAATTCCTGTAAGAGGTGGGGGTACCTACTCATTATTACTTACAAAACGGTCTTTTGATAAAGATTGAAACAAAAATGAAGCTCTTCTTCTATGTACTTTCAATTTACTCTATTTCTGTACATGTTTCTGATTACCGGTAGGTTTTCAATCACCGATATGACCTAGGTACTGTAAAATTATGCTAATGGTACCTAACATGTGTAAGCTATATGAACGAATGTAACAATAAGGTGATATCAACGCGGGATGCTTACCATTTTATATAAAATTTTCTGGCATTACGACAAAATCTAATTTCGTTACGCAATATTTGGTCCCTTTAATTTGCAATTAAGCAACATTTTTTATACCTAGGCCAAGAAAATTTGTCGTCTAAATGTATAATAATCGTCCGGCCGGGGAATACTTTTATCTTACAAGAATTCCTAAATTGCGTTTTTAAAAGTTTTTTCCGATACCTATTAGATTCGATAATAGGCCTACATGCGTAAATGGTGCTGATATCGAAAACAACAAACCATTCTACTAGGGTTGAAAATATTTCTAGAACCTTAAATATATTTTTGTTCAAATACTCGTAAAGAGATACTTGCCAATTCTTGACTGACTAAATATTTTAGAGGCAGAAATTTAATTCTTTCGCTTTAGAAAACGGCAAACGAGAAAGTATTTGTAAGTGGGTATAAGTGAGTAAATTCAAACAACCTTTCGGAAAACTGCAATATTCCTGAACGCAAGCTGATAGGTATATGAGCCACGCATTATACGAAAAAACGTAAAATATACTTTCTACTTTTAGAGCATCTGATAGCGGAAGTGATATCACAGATGATATGAAATTTGTTCTACCTTCAAGATTCAAGGGATCTGAATTAAGCGTATGGTAACTAACGAAAATTCATCAATTGTATTATCATTTGGCACCTTCATTTAAAACTCCTTGGTTTATAGGCTATATTTCTTCATTTTTTTATTGCCTGATCTTAGGAACGAATTTATGACTCTTGATATGAAGTACAAATCAATCAATCTTGGACAGGGTTTTCCGAATTTTTCTCCACCTGAATGGATTCTTCAAACTCTGAAAGACGCAAATGATGAAAATGAAATGTTACATCAGCATTCAGATATCAAAGTAAGTCTTGATGAACCATGTTCATGATATCATTTCATACAGTAGGTACTGTCTACAATAGGTACCGGTATTACGTAGCAAACTCTATAAACGTTCTCATGCAGCCGAGATCAGGTACTCTACATTGAATAACATTTTGTGAAAAAATATTACGGAAACTGATATCAAAACTTCAATCGTTTTGATTTTTCACTGTAGAGGAGCCGCCGTGAAACTTGGAAAATTTTAGAGCTCAAGGCTGCAGTATATATATGAGACTTGTAAATATCGAGGTAATGCCGCGAGTGCTCACGTAGTGGCGGGTCCCGTGCGATTTGCTGATGATGATTAAGAGAGTGATAAGAATAGTTACTTATTAACATAAAAGAAACCTAAAAATGATCTCAAATCAAGGAATAGAGCAGGCTTCACTCAGGAAAAAAAACGCGTAAATTTACGAAAATTGATATAGTTTCCGAGACGACTAATTACTGTCCACAAAATGATCCAATTATCATGAAATTTTTCGAAGTATTGAGTGTTATATATGAGTGTTCCTGTTCGATACAGGTACAAAATTAATTGAGAAGTCCTAAAATCATTTAAAACTTGTCAAGATATTTGAGTCTATACTACTTATAGACTATAGAGGGTGCTATATTATTGTTTTACAACTTTACTTCTCTGTATATTCGCACATGACGCGACCGCAGCATTATGATTTAAAATGTTTCTCTCCAGTATTGTTTTAGTACCTACGCTGATAATGTTTGGTGAATAAAGACACGTACTCCGCCCTTACGCGCGTAGTTTTCTTTTCATGTTAGCAGAACGTGATTTAAAATGTTTCAAGATATTTGAGTCTATACCATAGACTATAGAGGGTGCTATATTATTGTTTTACGACTCTACTTCTCTGTAGGTATATTCGCACATGACGCGACCGCAGCATTATGATTTAAAATGTTTCTCTCCAGTATTGTTTCAGTACGCTAATAATGTTTGGTGAATAAAGACACGTACTCCGCTCTTACGCGCGTAGTTTTCTTTTCAAAACTTTCCTCATCAACGATCAACAAGTGGTCCATTTCAAGCTTTTTCTATCGTTGATAAAGAGAGTTCTACGAGTTCTCCATTAATTTTAGACCTGCATCAAACACTCATCTAACATATTGAAAAATTAAATGACAATTGATTCATTTTGTGGTCAGTAATTAGTCACCTCGGAAGCTCTAATATCTATTTTATCCTTATTACAAATGAGAAGACATCGCAATTTCGTTTTGAAAAGGCTCGTTTCCTACCGAACCGATTTCTTTGGAATTTGGATGAGACCTTTGTATGCATGTCAAAATCAATGCTATGGGGTAGTTCAAAAATAAAAATCCCTCTTCTAAAAGTTTTTATAAAGCTTAAAAGTTAAACGTATATTGGCTATGGCTTTCCTACGTATATTTTTGATACAATAGGTACTGAATTTCCGTTTTATTGCATTTATGGACTGAATAATTATGTATATCGATTATTGACATACAACCGATCATATGTCGGAAAAATCGGGTTGATGATTCACTAGGTACTTTCATAGAAAATATTACGACTTTTGTACAGCGCTAGGTACTTTTTTCGATTTTTTAATCGTCATTTTAACTTGACTGGGGCGAAAATGAATTTCCGTTTCATCAAGTTATAATGAAGAAGATTGCTTTCAGTATCATGCAGAATTCCGAAGCTATGATGGCGAAGGACTCGGGGCTCATGAATTAATAATATCCTAGGCTATCATATCATTGAGGAATTTGAAACCTCCACAGAACTACACTACACTTATTGTTATCAAATTCAACAAATTAATTCAATACAGTGGCTAAAAGTTTTTGTAATGAATAAATTCCACTCCTATTAAACCGCTTACGATGAAACTTATGGCAGAAACTTTTTTATAATTTTGAGAACTTGAGTTTTGGAAGTGGAGGATGCAACACTAAAGATCCCCTCCCTAAAAGTTGAAATAAAGTTCCAAAATTAAACGCATATCAAGTAATCTGCTGTGTTTCTACATTTTTATAATAAACAAAAAATATACGCTACCGGTAACGCCCAAATGAAAATTGCAACATATGGAATGTACGGGTCTGGCAAACAAGGAGAAGGAAATGAAAAAACCCTAGAAAATCAAAAGATCAATCTTGTAGCAATAAGTGAGACAAAGAGAAAATGAAGAGGAACACGCGTGCTGGGAAACTATATTGTAATACAGTCCAGAGTCAAAAAAACTCGCAGCAGTCATGACTAGCTGCTCGGAATTGCCTTCATTAACTTCGTTAATTGAGGCAAACAGGGAACCTGTCGTGGTATCTACTAGTCGAGCTTGAACTTCTTTAGAGTAGGGTTATACTAGGCTCAAGCTTACTTCACCTTCTTTTATATTCCCTCTATTATACTAGGCTTTAAGCTGTTCTAGTTTTGCTTTAATTATAAAGACATAATAATACATATAGCAGGTTTATATTATACCGGTATTATACTGTAGTTAAAGGAGGGGGGCGAACGAGGGTCTCCGAGTGAGCCCCTGTAAAGGCATTAGTTACTAAGAAGGACATGAATCATGATCTTTATTCATTTGGCTATATTGAGGTTTTTCCACTAGGCCCAATTGATTGGCGAGCCTTGAACCTTGTTCCTCACCACCTTGAAGATGTTTTCTTCTGAGGTCAAGTTCTAGGCGCGTTTTTTTTATTGTGGTAACCCCAGTAGGCATCATATATTTGTTGAAGGAAAAAATTTTTATTACTATGGTTTTCAAATTTTTTTTTCAAGCTTTCTCTTGCTCTTTTATTATTGATTTTTATTAATGGCCAATAATGACCTGGAGTGTTGTGGTACTTAATGTTGAGTTCTTGTCCATTTCCATAAATATGCATGGGAGATAATATATTTTTTCAAATGTTTCGTTGGGTCTAAACACACAGATTTTACAATTATATATCTTTGTTACTGCTACTATCTCATTATTGTCTGCCCACGAACCATCTTCAGATATATGTTATTTAAATAATTATGTTTCTATATTTCCATCAATGAAATTTTGGAAATCAATAATGTTTGTTCTTATGTAATCAACACAACTTTTACGAATGTCTTTATGGCGACTTATATCCCCTTGAAAAATATGATACGAAATAGCGTAATAGAAACAATTGCCATCTGGGGGAACCGGCATTGCCATATACTTGTTATTTTTGTTTTCATCTATAAGGTCGTGTAACTTTGTGTAGTTTATATTCTCGTGGTTTTCATGAAGTTTGTTTGAAGACTGCAACGTGCGGTGTCCCCTGGATCCGATTATGACACCAACCCCAGATACATATGTATCTGGGTGGGGATTAGGAGAGTTAGACTTTCCGACCCCCAGGGAGTTAATTCCGTTTCGGTTAAACATTGCTTTTTTCAACAAGCTTAACTACAGTATTTCATAAAAATATCAATTTCACTTAGGAACAAATTTGAAGAATTTTGAACAGAGTAATGTGATAAGGGTTATTTGAGGCGCGCTCAGCAAAACTATGTATTATGTCGCGATTTTTTTCGGTTTCTGATAGTGAATGGTCAATCAGCTTTCATGCACCCAAAGTAAAGGTCTCTACGGTAAAAATTTGCTGCAGTACGAGCATTTGAAATTGCAAAGAACGAGACAAAATTATAAACAAGTTGAAATTTCTTGCTTGACGCTAAGTAGGTCAGTCTTACATATGGTTAGTTTGAAGTGGCCAGTTTTACACAACCAGAGTATGTATGGTTTTGCTGAGCTACATTTGCATCCTCATGCGAATCTTCGAAAAAAAAAAACACGGCAAACTTGTGGCAGCGACAAGGAATTTAGTAACTGATAGAGGGGCAGTCTACATTTTTTTTGCTCTACACCCTCATCACATTTCAATTTCTACGTCGAGTAGTTTCTTTCACGTATCTAAACACGAATTTATGTGTAGAAGGTCATATTCTTAAAGGTACGCTGCCAGCATCTCGCAAATTAAAATAAAAATAAAAGTGGTTGCAGAGATACACCTCTAATCCGTCAGCAGCATGACTCTCACAGAATAAAACGTAACTGCCGCAAGTTCGTTCGTTTTTTACTTCTAACGCCGTACATTTTTCATTCAATAATAATTGCCACAACTTTTAATTAAATTTTGTTGATTATTGGTACGTAATCGTTTACTTACGGATTTGCGTTGTTTACTTTCGTTCGAATTCTACTTATCATCTATGTTTAATAATCCATTTCCCATCACTCTGTTTTGAACTGCGAATTTTGACTGTCAAAAACATAGCCAATTGTATTTTAATTTTGTGAAGGCGAGTAACATCGTCAATTTATCGTTGGTTTGAATCGTTAATTTTGACATCTTTCTTTTCTTTAAGGGTATGCTCTACCTAGTCACTCATCCGTAGACACACACAAAATATGTATCACATGTTGCGATTTTTGCCCCGAGATAACTAGTTGAATAAAGCATGAAATATCTTGAAACTTCGTATTTCTGTAGACAAAACTTAAGAAAATATGGTATGTTATCTGTGGGCAAAAATTACTACCCGCAACACACCATTTTGTGTAATACACATGTATTTTCCGTGTGTGAGTGACTAGGTAGAGCGTACCCTTAATCTCACCCTCTATAGGTATATCAATTGAACAATCTGCGCTTTTTCCCCTTCCCTCATCGTGGTTTTGAAAAATTTTTGAGTTTAAAACAGAAGGTGAACAAGCAAAGCAAGTGAATTTCATGAAAGCCAATAAGTAGTAACGAACGGAGGCTACAATGTGTCAGCTCACAACTGGATAGGTCTATTAGATTTTTCTTAAATTTTTATCTCCAGTTGGAAACAAACCAAAGATACATGAAACATAATAAGCAATATAAAATAAATTTAGTCTTCGGTACACTGGACGCAAAAGCATAAATTTCAAAAATATTATAAATACGTTAAATTTCCTGACTATGAACTTTTGCGTCTGCTGCGCTGCATTCAGTAACTTCGCCAATCGCTCATTTTCTTTCCGCCAAGAAACGGGACAAATTTCCATAATTTTAAATTGCGTTCTCATTTCGTTCTGAAATCATGTAGGTATAATATGAAATATTAATATAATTTCACGAATTAAATCATTTTGATTGAATTTTTGATTCTTACATTATAACTTTCAATATTCTTGCATATCTTGGTTTCGAATTTTTTGAAAAACACTTCTCTCATAAAGTGATGTCGAAATATTTTCATTCTCTATGATTATTGTTTCAAGTTCACTCGCAGAAATTTTTAGCAGTTTTTCGGCTTCTTCATTGAACAGAATAGCAAGTAAACTGCCAGACCAATCACTATATAATTTGAATCTACGTAGAAGAAAGAATTTTTTAATAATAATAATTCTTCATCAAGAAATTATATTTTCTCTTTTTCTAACTTACTTTTAAGATTATCCTCGGCAAATAACTTTTTGCTACTTTTCGACACTTATCACAGCGATACGTTGGGATGGTTGTTTTCATCAGGATACCTAACCTACAATACCTCGAGTAATGAAAATCAAGGAACTAATACGTAACGGTATTAAAAAAAAAATAATCCAACAAATAGTAACTCGCTTTTTTTCCGCACCTTGGGGTCTTACAAGCTTTGTAGATGTCACATTGGTCGACATTATGTGACATCACAAACTATTCTAAAAATGTTGACGATATTCGTATCGATGTCTCCGTTTATGCTGATTTCCTGTATGGTGCAGGCATCCGCAATTTCTGAAGTGAAATGAAAAAGTATTACCTACTGCTAACGCCTTCAAATTCTTCAACATAAATTTCAACAAATGGTTTCATGTAAAACTGACCTCTTATTTCCCGTACTGATATTTCTGTAAATCTCGTTTTTTGCGGTAATGCCTTGAACCAGACTTCAAGTTTAGGCCTATCTGCTTTTTTCGATTTGGGGTTCAAAATCAATTGACAATTCATTGTTGTTCCGACTGTTTTTACGCTGTTGTATTCATTTATTTTAGCTCTCTTGATCATTATTACAGGATGGTCTCCTTCTTGGAATTTTTCAGCATCTTGGATCCATAGGGGTCAAATTTACCTATCAAGACCAAAGCCGATTTTAAAATCCTATACTAGGTATTAAATAATCTTCATAGACTTTCATTTCCTACACTTGTGTTAGTATCGTCGCATAAACTGATGGTACGTTTCCTCAAAAATCTTCCAGATGACTTCGCAGTGAATCCAATTCTACTTCACTTACAGACGAACATATATAGCAATGATGTCTGTAAAACGAAAATTATTACACAAACAGACATTAATATTCGTTAATGGATTTTTGAATTACTAATAACCTAAGTCTTACCTATTTCGGATTGACTAGGCAAACGCGGAATAGATGAAATTTTTTCAAAATTGAAATCTATCCTCGAAGCTATTCCATCGTCAGCGGCAGGCATAATTGTAGTATTGTGCTTCAAGTAAATTTCAAAATCGTGAATACCATTGTTGTACTTTTTGTTCGCTAGCTTCAAGGTGAAGTCTGTTATGCTGTACATATTATCCAACTGTAAAAGGAGCAAATATAACAAAGATTAACCTCCCTTCATTTTCCTTCGAGAAAATTACAAGTCACATTGAACTCACCTGAACTGAATTTCCAAATTTTTCAGCGATTTCATTAAATCCGGTAACTTTAATCGCTCCGCTTTCGTCTCTTATTTCGAAACTAAAAACTTTTCCGTCTTTACTGAAGGATCTCAGGTCATTTATTTTCGAAATTCTACCGCTCACTTGCTTTATTGAAGAATTCATCACGTACCCACTCAGGTTGCCAATTTTGACATTCTGGATAAAGTTTTGACAAATTATATAAGATAGTAGGTAATGAATGTAAAATGCATCTAAAGATGAAGAATAATTCTTCGCTTACCGCAATCTTCGTTCCGTTAGTATCCATCTTTTCTACAGCAGTCCTTAAAACTAAAACATTGTTTCATTTCATCAACGAAATCACCGCGCGAAAACAGTTCACTTACTTGCTGAGAAATTTAAAATAAAAATTTAAAAACAAAACGGAAATCAATCGTTCAAAACCACATTCAGAATGTCGCATCACTCATTTTAATTTAACATTCAAAACTTTTTCATATCCTCTTTCCATAATATATACGGCTCATAGGGAGCAACATATACACATGTAACTGAAGAATATAGCAATGCCCTTTTGCACCATGTCGATTCTCAAAATTTGACATCGATTTCCAGGCAATATAGTGTCTGGGTATGTCAACCGTAAATCGACGGCAAACGTATAGAATGATGTTGACGTCGAACCGACAGGCTGTTAGTTCCCAAGGTATGAGTCGGAGGCTCTTTACGTCACCGAGAATACGTAATATCGATATAGAGTCAAAATCAAGTAGACATCACTGAACATAATTCTCTAAGCCTGTAGTATGAAGGAAGGCAAAGGCCTATAAAACATGAGGAAACTTAGACCTAGTATAAGCGTAGTAGATAGCCAAATGAATAAAGGTCATGTTTCATGTCTTTCTCAGTAGTTGGTAACTTTACAGGGGTGACTCACAGTCTCAGTAGGATATAAAACTAGGTATGAGGAATTTGCCCCTTCTGCGCATGCGCGAGTCCGGCTTTTGCCGGTGATTGATATCTCTGTCTCTGTCTATATGACGGCGATCTCTTTCTAAGAAGGGTTGTCCGGCTATTTGACGACGCGTCGATCTCTTTATTTTTAAGAAGGGTTGTCCGAGTCTATGAGTCTATGTTGAGTCTTTGTAGGTATAAGGAAAAATCGATATTTACGAGGGAGTGAGGGAGAATATCGTGAATGTTGTTGTTTTTTATTAGGGCTTCCTGTTTAATTAAGAATATTGTTTTTTGTTGGGGGTGCTTGATTGACGCTACCAACGAACAAAAATGAATGAGTTGTCCGCTCAACGACGATCTCTCTCTTTCTCAGTTAGGCCCGTATATGGCCATCTCTTTCTAGGTATAAGGGAAAAATTGATATTTACTGTTCCAGGGAGAATATTATGTGTGCCGTTTTTACGTTTTTCGTCGGTGTTGCTTGATTGACGCTACGAACGAACGAAAATGAATGAGTCGCCCGTTCGGCGACGATCTCTTTCTATTCGACGTCTTTTTTCTTTCTAAATAGGGAGGGTGGCAGAGGAAGGGTTAAGAAGTTTATCGCGTTAGGTATAAGGAAAATCGATATTTACTCGACGGTGAATG
Organism: Aspidiotus rigidus; assembly: GCA_035079385.1. Lineage (NCBI taxonomy): Eukaryota > Metazoa > Arthropoda > Insecta > Hemiptera > Diaspididae > Aspidiotus > Aspidiotus rigidus. Next base: position 7,725,775 of record JAVHKY010000052.1, read on the forward strand.
TTTTAATTTTTGGAAAATAATGAGTTGCTCGTCGGTTTTGGGGGGATAATGCATTACGTAAAAGAGACAGTGCGTAGGTAGGAAAGACCGCGTGTATGTTGCCTAAAAATAAGAGGGAAGTTTGTAATTTGATCAATCAAACAGCGCATAACCGCCAATACCAAAGGTAAAACTCGTCAACCACCTCGAGAAGGTTACTGTTCCCAGCACTCTTGGTTTTGCTGTCGAGAATAAACCTGCTTTCTCCAAAAAGTTAATTTGTCTTCGAGTTATTATTATTAAAATTGTCGCGAGACTTTTTTTTTTTTTTTTATCCGGCGCGCTGAGAACACGGTATTTCATTCGTGGAAAATTGATTTTACTTCGAGTTATTATTATTGAAATTGTTACCTACTTATTTAATTTTGTTGGTTTTATTTTGTCGCGAGACTTTTTTTTTTATCCGATGCGTTGAGAACATGGTATTTCATTTGTGGAAAAATTGATTTTACTTCGAGTTATTATTGTTTTGAAGTTGATTTCATTTGTGGAAAAATTGATTTTAATTAGAAACGTTGAAGTTGTTGTTTGTTTGGTTTCTCTGTTGTGAAAGTGATCACCGCTCGTCGTCTTCAAATTCAAGTAAGTACAAATAACTATATTTTGTTTAAAAATTTATTAAGTTAAATAAGGTACAAACAGTATAGTGAAACAGTACATCGATTGAAAAATAAAAGTACATTTTAAGTGATTAGGTGCAAAAATTTTTGAAAAAGCGAAAAGTGATTATTAACCAAAATAATATCGATCTAATGAACGATGTTTTTGTAACACGTTACCCAGATTGAAGGAGTGTTTTTTAGTGCACGGGCAAATGTAGTCGAGCTTCGAAACCGCTTGGTGACATTTGAATGAAGGTTGAGTACAGTGTTGACAATCTTTGGCACAAAAGCATCTGCTGTCCCAGTCCTTGAACATTGGAAATGCGAGGGAGGCGTACGAGAATCCATTTTTGTTTTGTTTCATACCTCGGAAGGTCAAGAAATGCTTCATGCGCGAAAACAACTGGAAGTTTGAGTTGGAATCGAGGAAATATTGCGGTAATTTTACCGCCATATTATCGTCGATGATCGCGACCCATAATTCACCGTAGGGAGAATTACAAGATAAGATTCGCGACACTACATAAAGTGTGTTTTCTTCCAAAGCTCGAGGATGTACGAAATTGAGGGACTTCTTCTCCTGCTTTGTCTCCTCCGCCTCCTTCTCTCGTTTCGCCGTTGGTGGTATGTTCTCCTTGTTCTCTTCATTTTGCGATATAAACGTCGAAGGTGACGTCGGGACCTGTATTGTCGCATCGCTCGTTTCAATTTTTTCTGACATGGAAACTCGATTTTTAATTTTAGTACAACTGGAAAGGCGAGACAAACACACGCGGAAAACTTGATACACAACAGCCACGTCGACACAAAGTGATCAGAGGAGAGTTGGTCGCTAGATTTTTCAATGCTCGAAACAAAAGTCCATAGCATCGCACATGCGCTTTAATCAAGATTCAAACCAATGAAAAGTGGATTGGGAGGAGGCTAAAGACGTCAAAATTTTCCAACCTGCGTATATAAGAGACGATATGATTGGCTCCTGATCTCTCCATCTATTGCTTCGCAGAAGAGAGGATCTAAATGAGTGTAAGTATTATTCATTTCGAGCGGATTCAGAGGAAGAAGTTTCTCGGGTAGCGCGATAAGCGAAAGTTGAAATAACTCTAAAGTTTGCGAAAAATCGAAATTATTCTCGCGAATAGCCTTTTGAACGAAAAAATTGATTAATCTACAGTGAGTAAAGCGCGCATAACTGGTATAAGCGGATATATGACGCATTTTATATCGTAACGTGACGCTTAAATTAAAAAGTTCGGAAAAGGAGTCGAAAGAAAGATCGAACGCGACGTGATTTTCGTTCGTTTTAGGAATAAATCGAATTATCCTATATTGATCGAGTATTTGCACATTGTACTGGCATACACAAAGAGAGTCTTGTTCTAAAATCGAATCGATCGAAAAACGCGAGGTGAGGTGTATCGCGATCCTTTCCAATTCGAGGAAACTCGTCGTATCCAGTAGAAGTTTAAAAGAAGTAACGTCTAATCGAGATATTATTATACTTATTGTGTACGAGCACAGTGGATTTAGTCCGATTTGCACGCAAATATCGTTTGATTTAGTAAAATAATAACTATTCGCGATTAAATTCATTTTTTACCGGTCGCACGCGCGCAAAGTGTATAAACATTACTCGAGCGAGTTGTGAAAGATACTAAAAAATTGTTAACGCATGTTGTTTTTTTTTTGCATGTAATGGAGCAAATTCGTTGCGATTTTCACGACAAATGTCGAGAATGCGAGGAAGCTCTGTGTCAGTGCAGACATTGGGAATACTGCGCTCAATGCCCTCACGCGTACCGTATCCTCGTTCCAGCCGCACAAAACATGAGGTAAGGGCTCAACGTAGCCATAAGAGATTAGTTTTTCGTTTGTGTTTTTAATAAAAGTGATTTGTTAACAGTTCCGCTTCTTCTCATTTCGTCGATAGCCGTCCTAATGTACACACTGGCGATGAGGATGGCAGCGCGACGAGTAACGCACCTATAACTTTAAGTAACGGAGAAGAGACCTCAAATCGACTCGATACAGCGCGTCCGAGCGTTATTTTTGCCCCGCAATGCATCGCCACTACATCGCGGGAAGATGGAACTGTTGCGTTCCAACAGGGTGCAGGTGTTTCCACCCAAAGACGCGATATCCAGTAATTAACCCTCTTTTTTCCTCCTTCGCGAGTTTCATGCTAATAGGTCTATAATAATGATTTTTCGTGAATTTACAGAAAAAGAAAAATGGTAATGTGTACCACCTGTGGAGAAGGCTACAACCAGTCGCATTATCACATTCACGAACGGAGTAATAAACATCGATCTGCCGTTTTTCTTTCCGAATCTGCTCCGAGGGAAACTACATCTCGTCATCCCAAATTCGGCGTTCAATATAAACTTTCAGTTGGTCAACGGTACGCGTTATTTCTCTTTCCCGGTTTCAAAGAGTATAATAATCTCCTTCGAAAATATAACGCGCGATCCGGAAAGAGTACGGAAGTGCAAGTGCAGCGAGATAATGTGCTGCCCATCAGTAATGCCGAGAATCCAACCGCGCTCAAACAAAAATGTATGGAAGAAATTGCTAGATTTATAAATTTTTATCGCGAAGGGACAAAATATCGCGTACGCCAATTTCTTTTTAAGCAGGATTCTTTAAAAAATATTTTAATTTTAAACTCGAGGATGATTAAGATTTTTGCCGACCAAGTCGAGCATCAAAATATCTCGTTGCGAAACACCGATTCCACCATTTTTCGATCTACCAACCTCGACGAATGGTTAGACGAACAAATTTCTAAATTCCTCGTCAAGTTTGAGGAACATACTTTTATCGGCTCAGGCTGGAGCCTCGAACGTTGTTTAGATTTAGAATTACATGTAAATAGGTACGCTCCCCTTTCCGCTTCCTCCTATATAAAACTTCCCCCGTGTATCGAAAGACGACACTCCGTCATTAATATTCAAAATAAAAACGATAATCGTTGCTTCTTCTACTCTGTAGCCTGTCGCTATCTCGAGCCATCCCAATCGCATAAAGAAAAAGTAACATTGTATAGCCCGCGATTTTTCCGCGAAACGGGTCTAAATTTCAAAGGTATGAATCGGCACGGACCAACTTCGTTCGCTGAAATTGATACTTTTGAAAAAAATAATAGTTGTTCCGTCAATGTTTATAGTTTAACCGAGTCTAAGAAAAATCCTCGAGTGTACCCACTGTGCATTTCGAAAGCTTTTTGTAAAAATAATCATTTCGATTTGCTTTTCTTCACCCAAGGTCGAAATCAACATTTTTGTTTCATTTCCAACCTGTCTGCCCTCGTGTGCTCTCAAAAAGTTCCTCGTAAGACAGGTCACTTGCACATTTGTCGCGCATGTTTATTTCATTTCAAAACAGCCGAGCGACTGGAAAAGCACATGCTCCATTGTTGCGCTTTTGTCCCAGTGATACCTCGAATGCCGATACCAAATAGAACCGATAACATTTCTTACGATATCAGAAGAATGAGAATGTCTCAATTTATTCCTTACGTCATCTACGCGGATCTCGAGACGTGCCTTATTCCTCAGTCAAATCATAGCCCTTCCAGCTCTACCCTCACAACTCATATCCATAAACCTACAAGTTTTTGCTATTACATAGTTTCTAGAAATCCTCTCGATGAGAGAGACTTTTCCCCTTTCATCTACAGAGGACCAAACGCGGTCAATGTATTTTAGAAAAAAATGCGCGAAGAAGCGCTCAATATTCAGAAAGCGATCGCCTCCACTTCTCAAGGTCTAATTATGGACCCCGAGGAAATGGAAGCTTTGCGTCGTACACCTAATCCAATCTGTCATCTTTGTAAATGTATCGTTGAAAATCCCGAAGAATTAGTCCTCGATCACGACCACCTGAGCAAAAATCTCCGCAGACCGGGCGAAAAACCTTCAAATGTACGAGGGGTAGCGCACGCAAAGTGTAACCTCGCCTTTCGTCTTCCCTCGTTTATTCCCGTCTTATTCCATAACGGCTCTAAATACGATTTTCGTTTGATTTTATCCGAATGCGTTTCAGAGGAGATGAGAAACGAGCGTGAACAGAGGATTCGTCGTAAGGAACAGAAGAAAGGAAAGAGGATGAGGAGAATGGAAGTGAAGAGAAAGAGCGCGTTTATCGACGACCAAGCTGTAGATGACGAAGGTGGGAGCGACGAAGATGAATTCAGCGAGTCTGAAAGTATAAACGCCTTTATTAACGACGAGGAGAGCGAGTCAGAGGGGGGTGAAAGCGACGAGATCGACAGTATTATTGGTAGAGGTCAAAAACGAACGAGAACTAGACGCGATTTCGATTCTGATTCGGAAGAGATGGAGGAGGAGGAGGAGGAGGAGGAGGAGGACAGTATCAACCAGGACGACTTCGATCGAGAGTGTAGTAAGATTCATTTTGTGAAAGATATCGGGGAAAACTACACCTCTAGCATCAAAGTGTTGGCGAGAAGCGCCGAGGAATTCATTTCTTTCGAAAAAACTATGGGTCGTACTTTAAAACTTCGTTTCTTAGACAGTTTTCGATTTCTTTCCGCCCCTCTCAGTAAGCTCGCTAGTCTTCTAGACAAGAGTACAATGAAACACGTGCGAAAAGTCTTTTCTTCCCCGGAGGAAATTGATGTAGCGTGTAAAAAAAATATATTCCCTTACGAGTATATTTCAGACGAATCAAAGTAGGTACGACGAGCTTACTCTCCCTCCCAAAAGCGAGTTTTATAGTTCTCTAACTGGAGAGCATATATCCGAGGACGATTACGAGTTCGCCCAAACCACTTTCCGTATTCTAAAATGTCGCTCATTAGGCGAATACTCTGACAAGTACATGACAATCGATGTTCTGCTTCTGGCCGATGTATATGAGTCATTTCGAGATGCCAGCTTTGGCCAATATTTCATGGATCCATGTTTCAACTTCTCGGCTGCTAGTCTGAGCTTTTCGGCTATGGTGAGATTTATCGGTAAACCTATTCCACTCATTACCGACTATAACATGCATCTTATGATCAAAGCTGGCATTCGAGGGGGTTTCTGTAACGTGTCGAAACGATATCTTCGCGCGAATAATCGACACATGGGCGATAGTTTTGATAAGAAATTGGCGGAGGAAAAGGGTGAAACTTATCTCACCTATTTCGACGCTAATAATTTGTACGCTAATAATTTGTACGGATTAGCTCTCTCCTCAACTCTTCCGTACGGCGCGTGGGTACACTTCACTCATCTTCGAGAGCTGAAAAATAAACTTCCCTACTTACCGGATGATAACGCTATAGGTTATATCGTTAAATGCGATCTCGAGATACCGCGACATTTGCACGATTATTTCGCCGATTTTCCTGTAGCACCCGAAAAAATTTCTTTATCGCCTAAAAACTCCGTTCCTCCCAAATTAATAGCCTCTCTTCATAAGAAAAAAAACCACGTTATTCATTATAGTTATTTAAAAACTTTACTTAAGTGCGGCGTGAAATTAACGCACATTCACAGCGCGATAAGATTTACTCAGTCGCCGTGGATGCGAGAATACGTCTTAAAAAATACAGAATTGCGAAAGCGAGCGAAAAATAAATTTGAAGAGGAATTTTTTAAAATGATGACCAACAGTTGTTTCGGGAAAATGCTCGAAGCAGCTTGCGGGAAGCGCGATTTCAAACTCGCCTATAAACCACACTTGGTTCAGAGATGGGTAAATAAACCCAATTTTAAATCTTCCGTTCTTCTAAACGAGGAGTCGAATTTATTTTTAATCGAGATGAAAAAGACGAACGTTAATTTCAATAAGCCCGTTCACGTAGGTATGACTGTTCTAGATATATCCAAAGCTCATATGACCTCGTTTCATTACGGAGTGATGAAAAAGATATTTCCAAATTTATATATGGCGTATACGGATACCGATAGTTTCGTTTACGAAATAAATACCGGTCAAGACGATTTGTTCGACATTTTGCGAAAAAATAAATCTCATTTCGACTTTTCGGATTTGCCGCGAGATCATATTTGTTACGATATATCTAACAGAAAAGTAATAGGTAAATTTAAGGATGAAACAAAAGGCGAACTCTTATTCGAATTTATAGGTTTAAGACCTAAATTATATACTATGGTTTATTTTAAGAATGTAGCTAAACCTATTAAACGAGCTAAGGGTGTAAAAAAAAATATTTTAGAAAAATAAATATCTCCTAGCGATTATTTATCGGTACTATTTAACGATGAAACTGTACAAGTATCTCAAAGTTTTTTCCATAGTAAAAATTTACAAATAACTACCAATGTACAGCGGAAGCTCGCCCTATCCTCGAATGACGACAAACGTTACATCATTCCCGGTCAAAGCGTCGAAACTTTACCTTGGGGTCATTATCGTGTCCCCGAATCCGAAGATCTTGTTCTTCTTTCGCAAAAACATGCTCAAAAATTCCTAATTCCCGCAGATTCTCTTCCTACCCGAGCATCGCTTCCACCTAATTAAGTTAGAATAATATCTGTTTAGTTTATAAGTGATCTACTCTGTTGTAATCATTATTAAAATATACTATATTGAATTATACGCCCTCTTTTTATTTCTCACTGTGGTTTGTACTCGTAGAACTCTTTCTGGCACTTGACTTAAGTACTACCTTTGTTGTTGGCAAACTTGTCGCTCCTTCTACTTCACCCAACTCGTGATTCATTGCAAATAGACTCAAAACACAAAGAGAATAAAGTAGCGGTAAAAGACAACTTTAATATCAATTTCAAATGATATGCGCCCAAATTGTGATTGAAATACAATTAAAAAAAAAAAAACAAAAAAAAACTGATTTCCCATACGTTCTATCCATGTATTGGCGTAGAACAAAACTTTTTTCATCTAGCTAGATTGTTCATATTAGCTACTTGTAGTTTCCTTCTTCAATTTTTAAAAAATACACTTTTTGTTTTCCTTATTTAACGATGTTATAATATTTGTAACTGGGATGGAAACCATTCTCTAGGCGTCATTGGTGAGGGCTTAAATTATTTTGTTGTGGAAATATAATAGCCACTGTAAGACTTTTGTCGAAAGGAGGTTAAACGCGCATTGGCGAGAAATGGAAAGCGAGAGGTTTGTAGGTAAACCCACTCGCACTGAATCATGTATTGTCTCACCATGAAAAAAAAATCATCGAGTGTCCTTTGGTCAAATAAAGTGTGTACGTAAGTACATTGCTTTTGAAGGAAAAAGAGGCTTCACTCTCTGTATAATATGATCGAAGCTGACAATTACGCAAGAGACGCTTGTTGTTTCAGATGTTGGAGGGTTTACCTAAAAACGAGTTCCCATGTTGTGGTTTGCAGAGAGAGACTGACTATAGAGCCCCATATATCTTTGAGGCGGACTAATGCAAGAGAGGTGCTCATTGTTTCAAGCGAAAAGATCGTTCCATCTTTGTATTTTTCTACTTATTTATTCAGAATGAGTTAAAATACTATATAAATGTACACTACGATCTTTACCATTCATTCAAATGGCTATACAAGCGCTTCTTTAGAAAGTTAAACAATTATACGAGCTTTGCGGAGTTTTTTCTCTATTTTGCGTATTTTTGGAAGCGTTTTGGTGTTTCCAGATTTTAGAGCTTTATGAAATAAATACAAGCTTTCAATAAGGTCATTAATATCAGTGGTTGAGTTGTAAAATGGCTTCTTGTTGGGTTTATGTAATTCCATCCTAGCGATTGGCCCATTATTAATATCTTCTTCTCCAGAAGATGAACTATGACCAAAGGTTTATGGAATACAAATTTGTATCCTTTGAAAATAATCTGATTTTCATTATGTTTTTCAAGCATTTCTCAATTCAACGCTAGTATTGCTCAACTATCTTTGTTGCCTTAGTTTATATTACCGATCAAGTGCCTTTGACGTTATCATTTTTATAGATTTTGGTCCCATTAGATCCTATTGTGGTCCCGTTTGGTCCCTTTGTGGTCCCGTTTGGTCCCTTTGTGGTCCCGTGGCCCCGTTTGGTCCACGGGACCAAACGGGACCAAACGGGACCACAATAGGATCTAATGGGACCAAAATCTATAAAAATGATAACGTCAAAGGCACTTGATCGGTAATATAAACTAAGGCAACAAAGATAGTTGAGCAATACTAGCGTTGAATTGAGAAATGCTTGAAAAACATAATGAAAATCAGATTATTTTCAAAGGATACAAATTTGTATTCCATAAACCTTTGGTCAGAGGTGGAAAGAGATGGAGATGTGCCGAACGAAGAACGTGTAAAGCATACCTAAAATATGATGCTGATAACAAGGTTTTAGGAGAGTACCCCAAACATAATCATCAAGAAAATGTCAATAATAAGTATGTACCTTTGTTAGAGAAAATGACACAAAAACTTGCTTCCGAGGATAGAGGATTTGATCCCGAGCCTATTTCAACTTTGTCTACTTCTACTCTTCCTGCTAGCACTCATGAGCAGTTATCAAATGACAAATTCAGCGAAAGCAATTATCAACATCATAAAATGGAAAATACATCAAAATATTTCCAACCGATGGAAAGTAGTTCATCTTCCAAAGAAGAAGATTTTAATGATGGGTCTTTTGCTAAGACGTTATCACAGGAACCCGACAAAGCGAGTTCATCAAATCATTTTCAGCCGTTGGAATATAGTTCATCTTCTGGAGAAGAAGATATTAATAATGGGCCAATCGCTAGGATGGAATTACATAAACCCAACAAGAAGCCATTTTACAACTCAACCACTGATATTAATGACCTTATTGAAAGCTTGTATTTATTTCATAAAGCTCTAAAATCTGGAAACACCAAAACGCTTCCAAAAATACGCAAAATAGAGAAAAAACTCCGCAAAGCTCGTATAATTGTTTAACTTTCTAAAGAAGCGCTTGTATAGCCATTTGAATGAATGGTAAAGATCGTAGTGTACATTTATATAGTATTTTAACTCATTCTGAATAAATAAGTAGAAAAATACAAAGATGGAACGATCTTTTCGCTTGAAACAATGAGCACCTCTCTTGCATTAGTCCGCCTCAAAGATATATGGGGCTCTATAGTCAGTCTCTCTCTGCAAACCACAACATGGGAACTCGTTTTTAGGTAAACCCTCCAACATCTGAAACAACAAGCGTCTCTTGCGTAATTGTCAGCTTCGATCATATTATACAGAGAGTGAAGCCTCTTTTTCCTTCAAAAGCAATGTACTTACATACACACTTTATTTGACCAAAGGACACTCGATGATTTTTTTTTCATGGTGAGACAATACATGATTCAGTGCGAGTGGGTTTACCTACAAACCTCTCGCTTTCCATTTCTCGCCAATGCGCGTTTAACCTCCTTTCGACAAAAGTCTTACAGTGGCTATTATATTTCCACAACAAAATAATTTAAGCCCTCACCAATGACGCCTAGAGAATGGTTTCCATCCCAGTTACAAATATTATAACATCGTTAAATAAGGAAAACAAAAAGTGTATTTTTTAAAAATTGAAGAAGGAAACTACAAGTAGCTAATATGAACAATCTAGCTAGATGAAAAAAGTTTTGTTCTACGCCAATACATGGATAGAACGTATGGGAAATCAGTTTTTTTTTGTTTTTTTTTTTTTAATTGTATTTCAATCACAATTTGGGCGCATATCATTTGAAATTGATATTAAAGTTGTCTTTTACCGCTACTTTATTCTCTTTGTGTTTTGAGTCTATTTGCAATGAATCACGAGTTGGGTGAAGTAGAAGGAGCGACAAGTTTGCCAACAACAAAGGTAGTACTTAAGTCAAGTGCCAGAAAGAGTTCTACGAGTACAAACCACAGTGAGAAATAAAAAGAGGGCGTATAATTCAATCTACTATAATAAAGCGAGGCGCGTAGCGCCGAGCTAAGTTTGGTACGACAACGAAATTCTTGTCACTATCGAATTTGGTGTCACGCTCACGTCACGCTCCTACGATAAAAGCGAAGCGCGCAGCGCGAGCTAACTTTGGTAGGGATTGGTACGGACAACGAATTTCTTGTCACACTTCGTTGTCGCGTAGGATCTGTTCGGCAATAATCGGACATTGACGAACTGATGTTAACACAGTTAACAGGCACTGCATCTACAGGCTGTTTGCAATTCAGATGAAAGCATATTATTGTCGCCGTACTATCCATGCATCAAATTCAAATATTCAATTCCGTGATTTTTGCGTTGATTCGAATGCTGTTAGAGGTTAAATTAGTTGAATAGTTCAAGATTGAAGATTCCTGAATTCCGTGATTTTTGCGTTGATTCCAATGCTGTTTTACATTGTATTATTTGAATTGCGTTGATTCAAATGCTGATTTACGTTGTATTAGTTGAATATTCAAGATTGAAGATATTCCTGAGGCAATTGCTGATCAAAAATTAGGTTTGTATATTATAAGAGACGTTGATTATCTTGTTTTGTAGGTATTGCACCTGTAATTGTCTTGTTTGCATTGTGCAGTTCTGTGTATTGCCACTTCAGTTTGTATCCCAACACACTTCAGTTTGACAATAGCCTCAAGTAGGAGCAATTTGGAATGTGATAGTACCACTGGTACTACCTCTACCTGTAGTACCTCCACCCGTTGTACCTTTACCTATTGATATGGATATCAATGAAGTAAGTACATAAATTCAATGTACACTATTATTCAATTATTTCAGGGCTTGCGACCGAAATTTTTTCAACGTTAACGGTTATTGGTCAAATGAACTCACAAATTTTTTTGGTTATCGGTTATCGGTCAAAATGATCCTCCCAATTTTTTTGGTTATGGGTTATCGGTCAAGCTGTATTTTGACCAATAACTGTTAAATGTTGAAAAATATTTCGGTCAAAGTCCTAAAATTTTCGGTTAACGTTGTTAGAAGACCTAGAATTTTCGGTCAAATGACAGTTATAACCGAAAAAATAACGGTTAACGGTCAATCGGTCAAGATCGATCCTCAATTATAACGGTTAACGGTCAATCGGTCAAAATTGATATTTTCATTTCGGTTATAACAGTTAACCCGAAAAATAACTGTTATTGTGCAAGCCCTGAATTATTTCAATATGGTTGTAAATCACGTCCTCAAAAATGATTTTTGGGACGCTAAGGGGGGTTTTCTTGTGACAGGTCACATACATGAAAAAGTACTGATGAGGAAAGGGTGATTGAGTACATCTCTGCCCTACAAAGTTAAATTGACAAATATCCAGAACGTTGACCTGGGTAACTGAATAATCTTTCCTCGATGATAAAAATGGACTTCAATCAATTTCTTCTGAAGATTTTGCACTAATTTTCAACGAGGAATTCGAAAATAACGTTGGATTTTCCTAATTCAATCTGGTTTTTGAGAAATGGAGTTACGTCAATTTGATAGATTTATGCTTTTGACGTATCTCCATTATCTCAAAAACCAGGCCGAGTCGGGAAAATCTGATTTGATTTTCGGATTCCTTGTTGAAAATTGAGTAGGAAATCATCAAAACTTTGTTAAATTAAAGCACTTGAAAATATTTGCGGACAAAGGAATCGCCATGCACACATATAAACTGACTACAAGCCGACTACACACACTTAAACATTTGTTACGCAAAAGATACCATTAGGTAATCTCATAAAATGGATATACATCAATTTAACTTTGTACGCGGCAGATTTTGAGTAGGCCTAGTTTTTCGTGAATTTCTTGGTAACACTGAATTTAAAGAAACAATGTAGAGAACAAAGTTTGAAGAGCATAAAATTTCCTTTCAGATAAATGTATTTTTAGGAAATATTGCAAAACTAAAAAATCTTTGTTGTTGTTGTTGCTTGCACACTCTGAATTATGTACCCGGTTGTGATAATTTTATTTGTTTCAGGAGAATGAAGACCTCATTCAACAAGAATGAGCCATTAGACGCGTCAGCGCGAATAATCCGGCCTACTGAAATAGAAAACAAAATATCATGTATTTTTGTGAAGAATTTGTAATTCTGTATAGATACAGGGGAGATTGATGAATGGATACCTAGGCCTACTGTCAATTTTAGTTTAATAGTCTCAATTTTTTTTCAAATATATATTATTATATGCAATTGAAGTAGAACTCATTTAAAATAGGGTTTGGTTGAAGTGGGCAATGTTTTTTTTTTTTTTTTTAATGCGACTGAAGTACCAATCATTTTCAAATAGGGTTTGGTTAAGGTCTAGCAATATGTTTTTTTTTTAATGCGACTGAAATACAACTTATTTTCAAATAGGGTTTGGTTATAAGGTCTAGCAATATGTTTTTTTTTAGATACAACTGAAGTACAACTTATTCTCAAATAGGGTTTGGTTAAGGTCTAGCAATATTTTTTTTTTTTTTTGAATGCGACTATAAAGTACTATAGCAATTGGTTAAATGAATAATGGGGTCATAGATTTTTTTGATTTTTAAATGAAACTCACTGAAGTACTTTTTTTTAAAAGGATTTGTTGACCATGAGCTTCCATTTGCATTCAAAAAGGTTCTGAGTTACAAATGCAGTGTAGGCATTGTAATCATACTCTCATATTGACAGTCGCAGTCCATAGTTCTACATACACCATCAATAGATAAGAAGAGGCGCAGGTCCCATACTGCCCTTATGTGCAAACCAACAAATGTGAAGCTCAGCGTATTAAAAAAATAGGGAAGTTTTTATGATTATTTTTTTGAAGAGAAGAAATTTAGTATCCACAAAACAAAATACCTAAATTTCTTTGTAGGAACAGTTTCTCTCCTCTTGGCGGTAAACAGAACATAGTCTCTTTTTGTGTTAGTGAATTTCCCCGTTGTTTCAAGTCTTTTTTTTTTTTTCAGAAAATTTGTTAAAGAAGAGAAACTATTTTTGAATTCCAAAATTGGTACTCACCTGGCTAGCGGCTGTTGTCGTCGACGCGTAGCGACGACGCAACAGACGCTAGTCCTATATAATAAAGCGCGGTTTGTTTACAAACCGTCGAACGTGGTGTCTGTCGATCAGTGGCCACCGGGGTGCGCTCACTCGGTCCTGCGTGTCCACAGCAAGGGTGCCAACATCGATAGTCAAAATTCATATGTCATTATTATCATTCTGCTATTTTGTGTTCGAAACTTTGAAAGTGAAAGAGGACTGAACTGAACAACTGAGAAACAATGGATATTCATTTTTCAGCCAGAATAACGAAACAAAATTAAAAATTGTTCGATAGGATAGTGTTGGAAAACATAAATGGGTATCATTGATTTGTGATCGCATCTAGCTTCGGTTTTTCGTATACTGGTATTATATGAAATTTGGAACGAAATAGGATCAGCGAGAAGTTGAAATTCTAATTTCCTAAGAAAACCAATACGAAATGAACGGCCAGGTTTTGTGTTTTCTGTTGTGGATGAAGTCTAGGTATCGGATGAGAAGATCAATAAGCGCAAGTGAACTATTACTCATTAACAGGAGAAAGAGGTTGAAAATAGTAAGTACGGTAGGTTGATGTGTTCTTGATCGATTGTAGAAATAGAATCGTGATTCGAATTATGAATACAGAACGTGATTCTCGATCGCATGAAGTGATACTGCTCTTACTTATTTATCAATCCAAGTATCCGATACTGGTAGATGAATTTTCCTTATCGTTAGACTATTTTGTAGGTCCTATGTTTTAGTCCGCAAGTACTTGAATTCTCGAAATCGAAGGAAAAACTAGCCTGTGAGATTTATTTCACAAATCGCGGAACAACATTAGAAAATGTTCCATAATGTCGTAAGAGGTAGATATTTTAATCGACAGTACTTATGATACTTGATCGCATATAGTTTCTGCTTTTTGTGAATTATGAAATTTCAAATTATTTTGTAGGTTCTTACATTTTGGTTCTCAGGAACTCGAATGCTCTAAATCAAAAGAGAAGTGCAATGAGATTTAATCTACAAATCCCGAAAGTAAATAGAAACATATCATCTGAATAGTAGGAGTAGTTTGATGTGTTTTTGATCAATTGCGATGAGTTTTTGATCAATTGCGTAAATACAATATTATGTAGAATCGTGATTCGAATTATGAATACAGAACGTGATCTTTGATTGTTTGAAATGATATCTACGCTTATTAATTTACTTATCAATATCAATCGGGTATCCAGTTCCAGTAGGATTTTATTATCAGAGAAAGTGGTTAGATGTGGCTGTCGTGATATTTAGTGATGTTTTAACAAGAAACCTGTTCTATAGGGGGCTTTTTGAGAATCTTGCCGTCCGCTGTCCAACAAAAAACTTGGAAAAATTTGGACTATCGAGCCATATATGATACGAGAGGGACATAGAATGATGGGAATTTTTTCAAGTCCCCCTTCTATCATATATAGCTCAAGAGTCAAAATTTTAACAGGGATCCTGTTCTATGAGTGGCTTTTTGAGAAATTTGCCTTCCGCCGTCCAACAAAAAACTTGGAAAAGTTTTGACTATCGAGCTATATATGATAGGAGAGGGACTTGGAAAAATTTCGACTCTCGAGCTAAATATGATAGGAGGGAGACTTTGAAAAAATTTCGACTATTGAGCCATATATGATAGGAGAGGGACTTGGAAAAAATTTCGACTCTCGAGCTAAATATGATAGGAGGGAGACTTTGAAAAAATTTCGACTATCGAGTCATATATGATAGGAGAGGGACTTGGAAAAATTTCGACTCTCGAGCTAAATATGATAGGAGGGAGACTTTGAAAAAATTTCGACTATCGAGTCATATATGATAGGAAGGGGATTCGAAAAAATTTCGACTATTGAGCCATATATGATAGGAGAGGGACTTAGAAAAATTTCGACTCTCGAGCTGTATGTGATAGGAATTTTTTCAAGTCCCACACCTATCATACATAGTTTGAGATTCGAGAAAAATGTTGACTCTCAAACTATATTATACTAGGCTTATAATAGGTCTAGGCCATCTTTATACTACTTTATCTAGGTCTAGGCTCCCTTGAATTCTCAATACCAAATTCCATATGACTCATATTGAAGAAATTCTGAAAAATATAAGACTATGATGGTCAGAAACCCACACCTCGGTCTTGACAGAGCTAGGACAAAATTAGCCTTTACCCATGCCAGCGGGCTGTTTGTTGGTTCAGTTTGGAATTGTGTGTGTGTGTGTGTGTGTGTGTACTGGTGGGAACAGTGAACTAGATGGCAAGTGGGAATACATATTTGACTATTGAAAGTTCAAACGTCATGAGCTCTCATGAAGTATAAAAATCTGCTCTGTCGCGTAGGTAGTAGGTATCTTTCAGCAAGTGATAGTCCGTCGGCGGCGTGCTCTTTGCGAGCGCGAAGCGCGAGCCTGTAATCATGAAACAGCGAGCGCGAAGCGTGAGCCTGTCTGGCGCCGCAGGCCTAGCCGCCAGGCGCGCCGAAGGCGTGCCGCAAGCGGCTAGTATAGTATATTTTAATAATGATTACAACAGAGTAGATCACTTATAAACTAAACAGATATTATTCTAACTTAATTAGGTGGAAGCGATGCTCGGGTAGGAAGAGAATCTGCGGGAATTAGGAATTTTTGAGCATGTTTTTGCGAAAGAAGAACAAGATCTTCGGATTCGGGGACACGATAATGACCCCAAGGTAAAGTTTCGACGCTTTGACCGGGAATGATGTAACGTTTGTCGTCATTCGAGGATAGGGCGAGCTTCCGCTGTACATTGGTAGTTATTTGTAAATTTTTACTATGGAAAAAACTTTGAGATACTTGTACAGTTTCATCGTTAAATAGTACCGATAAATAATCGCTAGGAGATATTTATTTTTCTAAAATATTTTTTTTTACACCCTTAGCTCGTTTAATAGGTTTAGCTACATTCTTAAAATAAACCATAGTATATAATTTAGGTCTTAAACCTATAAATTCGAATAAGAGTTCGCCTTTTGTTTCATCCTTAAATTTACCTATTACTTTTCTGTTAGATATATCGTAACAAATATGATCTCGCGGCAAATCCGAAAAGTCGAAATGAGATTTATTTTTTCGCAAAATGTCGAACAAATCGTCTTGACCGGTATTTATTTCGTAAACGAAACTATCGGTATCCGTATACGCCATATATAAATTTGGAAATATCTTTTTCATCACTCCGTAATGAAACGAGGTCATATGAGCTTTGGATATATCTAGAACAGTCATACCTACGTGAACGGGCTTATTGAAATTAACGTTCGTCTTTTTCATCTCGATTAAAAATAAATTCGACTCCTCGTTTAGAAGAACGGAAGATTTAAAATTGGGTTTATTTACCCATCTCTGAACCAAGTGTGGTTTATAGGCGAGTTTGAAATCGCGCTTCCCGCAAGCTGCTTCGAGCATTTTCCCGAAACAACTGTTGGTCATCATTTTAAAAAATTCCTCTTCAAATTTATTTTTCGCTCGCTTTCGCAATTCTGTATTTTTTAAGACGTATTCTCGCATCCACGGCGACTGAGTAAATCTTATCGCGCTGTGAATGTGCGTTAATTTCACGCCGCACTTAAGTAAAGTTTTTAAATAACTATAATGAATAACGTGGTTTTTTTTCTTATGAAGAGAGGCTATTAATTTGGGAGGAACGGAGTTTTTAGGCGATAAAGAAATTTTTTCGGGTGCTACAGGAAAATCGGCGAAATAATCGTGCAAATGTCGCGGTATCTCGAGATCGCATTTAACGATATAACCTATAGCGTTATCATCCGGTAAGTAGGGAAGTTTATTTTTCAGCTCTCGAAGATGAGTGAAGTGTACCCACGCGCCGTACGGAAGAGTTGAGGAGAGAGCTAATCCGTACAAATTATTAGCGTCGAAATAGGTGAGATAAGTTTCACCCTTTTCCTCCGCCAATTTCTTATCAAAACTATCGCCCATGTGTCGATTATTCGCGCGAAGATATCGTTTCGACACGTTACAGAAACCCCCTCGAATGCCAGCTTTGATCATAAGATGCATGTTATAGTCGGTAATGAGTGGAATAGGTTTACCGATAAATCTCACCATAGCCGAAAAGCTCAGACTAGCAGCCGAGAAGTTGAAACATGGATCCATGAAATATTGGCCAAAGCTGGCATCTCGAAATGACTCATATACATCGGCCAGAAGCAGAACATCGATTGTCATGTACTTGTCAGAGTATTCGCCTAATGAGCGACATTTTAGAATACGGAAAGTGGTTTGGGCGAACTCGTAATCGTCCTCGGATATATGCTCTCCAGTTAGAGAACTATAAAACTCGCTTTTGGGAGGGAGAGTAAGCTCGTCGTACCTACTTTGATTCGTCTGAAATATACTCGTAAGGGAATATATTTTTTTTACACGCTACATCAATTTCCTCCGGGGAAGAAAAGACTTTTCGCACGTGTTTCATTGTACTCTTGTCTAGAAGACTAGCGAGCTTACTGAGAGGGGCGGAAAGAAATCGAAAACTGTCTAAGAAACGAAGTTTTAAAGTACGACCCATAGTTTTTTCGAAAGAAATGAATTCCTCGGCGCTTCTCGCCAACACTTTGATGCTAGAGGTGTAGTTTTCCCCGATATCTTTCACAAAATGAATCTTACTACACTCTCGATCGAAGTCGTCCTGGTTGATACTGTCCTCCTCCTCCTCCTCCTCCATCTCTTCCGAATCAGAATCGAAATCGCGTCTAGTTCTCGTTCGTTTTTGACCTCTACCAATAATACTGTCGATCTCGTCGCTTTCACCCCCCTCTGACTCGCTCTCCTCGTCGTTAATAAAGGCGTTTATACTTTCAGACTCGCTGAATTCATCTTCGTCGCTCCCACCTTCGTCATCTACAGCTTGGTCGTCGATAAACGCGCTCTTTCTCTTCACTTCCATTCTCCTCATCCTCTTTCCTTTCTTCTGTTCCTTACGACGAATCCTCTGTTCACGCTCGTTTCTCATCTCCTCTGAAACGCATTCGGATAAAATCAAACGAAAATCGTATTTAGAGCCGTTATGGAATAAGACGGGAATAAACGAGGGAAGACGAAAGGCGAGGTTACACTTTGCGTGCGCTACCCCTCGTACATTTGAAGGTTTTTCGCCCGGTCTGCGGAGATTTTTGCTCAGGTGGTCGTGATCGAGGACTAATTCTTCGGGATTTTCAACGATACATTTACAAAGATGACAGATTGGATTAGGTGTACGACGCAAAGCTTCCATTTCCTCGGGGTCCATAATTAGACCTTGAGAAGTGGAGGCGATCGCTTTCTGAATATTGAGCGCTTCTTCGCGCATTTTTTTCTAAAATACATTGACCGCGTTTGGTCCTCTGTAGATGAAAGGGGAAAAGTCTCTCTCATCGAGAGGATTTCTAGAAACTATGTAATAGCAAAAACTTGTAGGTTTATGGATATGAGTTGTGAGGGTAGAGCTGGAAGGGCTATGATTTGACTGAGGAATAAGGCACGTCTCGAGATCCGCGTAGATGACGTAAGGAATAAATTGAGACATTCTCATTCTTCTGATATCGTAAGAAATGTTATCGGTTCTATTTGGTATCGGCATTCGAGGTATCACTGGGACAAAAGCGCAACAATGGAGCATGTGCTTTTCCAGTCGCTCGGCTGTTTTGAAATGAAATAAACATGCGCGACAAATGTGCAAGTGACCTGTCTTACGAGGAACTTTTTGAGAGCACACGAGGGCAGACAGGTTGGAAATGAAACAAAAATGTTGATTTCGACCTTGGGTGAAGAAAAGCAAATCGAAATGATTATTTTTACAAAAAGCTTTCGAAATGCACAGTGGGTACACTCGAGGATTTTTCTTAGACTCGGTTAAACTATAAACATTGACGGAACAACTATTATTTTTTTCAAAAGTATCAATTTCAGCGAACGAAGTTGGTCCGTGCCGATTCATACCTTTGAAATTTAGACCCGTTTCGCGGAAAAATCGCGGGCTATACAATGTTACTTTTTCTTTATGCGATTGGGATGGCTCGAGATAGCGACAGGCTACAGAGTAGAAGAAGCAACGATTATCGTTTTTATTTTGAATATTAATGACGGAGTGTCGTCTTTCGATACACGGGGGAAGTTTTATATAGGAGGAAGCGGAAAGGGGAGCGTACCTATTTACATGTAATTCTAAATCTAAACAACGTTCGAGGCTCCAGCCTGAGCCGATAAAAGTATGTTCCTCAAACTTGACGAGGAATTTAGAAATTTGTTCGTCTAACCATTCGTCGAGGTTGGTAGATCGAAAAATGGTGGAATCGGTGTTTCGCAACGAGATATTTTGATGCTCGACTTGGTCGGCAAAAATCTTAATCATCCTCGAGTTTAAAATTAAAATATTTTTTAAAGAATCCTGCTTAAAAAGAAATTGGCGTACGCGATATTTTATCCCTTCGCGATAAAAATTTATAAATCTAGCAATTTCTTCCATACATTTTTGTTTGAGCGCGGTTGGATTCTCGGCATTACTGATGGGCAGCACATTATCTCGCTGCACTTGCACTTCCGTACTCTTTCCGGATCGCGCGTTATATTTTCGAAGGAGATTATTATACTCTTTGAAACCGGGAAAGAGAAATAACGCGTACCGTTGACCAACTGAAAGTTTATATTGAACGCCGAATTTGGGATGACGAGATGTAGTTTCCCTCGGAGCAGATTCGGAAAGAAAAACGGCAGATCGATGTTTATTACTCCGTTCGTGAATGTGATAATGCGACTGGTTGTAGCCTTCTCCACAGGTGGTACACATTACCATTTTTCTTTTTCTGTAAATTCACGAAAAATCATTATTATAGACCTATTAGCATGAAACTCGCGAAGGAGGAAAAAAGAGGGTTAATTACTGGATATCGCGTCTTTGGGTGGAAACACCTGCACCCTGTTGGAACGCAACAGTTCCATCTTCCCGCGATGTAGTGGCGATGCATTGCGGGGCAAAAATAACGCTCGGACGCGCTGTATCGAGTCGATTTGAGGTCTCTTCTCCGTTACTTAAAGTTATAGGTGCGTTACTCGTCGCGCTGCCATCCTCATCGCCAGTGTGTACATTAGGACGGCTATCGACGAAATGAGAAGAAGCGGAACTGTTAACAAATCACTTTTATTAAAAACACAAACGAAAAACTAATCTCTTATGGCTACGTTGAGCCCTTACCTCATGTTTTGTGCGGCTGGAACGAGGATACGGTACGCGTGAGGGCATTGAGCGCAGTATTCCCAATGTCTGCACTGACACAGAGCTTCCTCGCATTCTCGACATTTGTCGTGAAAATCGCAACGAATTTGCTCCATTACATGCAAAAAAAAAACAACATGCGTTAACAATTTTTTAGTATCTTTCACAACTCGCTCGAGTAATGTTTATACACTTTGCGCGCGTGCGACCGGTAAAAAATGAATTTAATCGCGAATAGTTATTATTTTACTAAATCAAACGATATTTGCGTGCAAATCGGACTAAATCCACTGTGCTCGTACACAATAAGTATAATAATATCTCGATTAGACGTTACTTCTTTTAAACTTCTACTGGATACGACGAGTTTCCTCGAATTGGAAAGGATCGCGATACACCTCACCTCGCGTTTTTCGATCGATTCGATTTTAGAACAAGACTCTCTTTGTGTATGCCAGTACAATGTGCAAATACTCGATCAATATAGGATAATTCGATTTATTCCTAAAACGAACGAAAATCACGTCGCGTTCGATCTTTCTTTCGACTCCTTTTCCGAACTTTTTAATTTAAGCGTCACGTTACGATATAAAATGCGTCATATATCCGCTTATACCAGTTATGCGCGCTTTACTCACTGTAGATTAATCAATTTTTTCGTTCAAAAGGCTATTCGCGAGAATAATTTCGATTTTTCGCAAACTTTAGAGTTATTTCAACTTTCGCTTATCGCGCTACCCGAGAAACTTCTTCCTCTGAATCCGCTCGAAATGAATAATACTTACACTCATTTAGATCCTCTCTTCTGCGAAGCAATAGATGGAGAGATCAGGAGCCAATCATATCGTCTCTTATATACGCAGGTTGGAAAATTTTGACGTCTTTAGCCTCCTCCCAATCCACTTTTCATTGGTTTGAATCTTGATTAAAGCGCATGTGCGATGCTATGGACTTTTGTTTCGAGCATTGAAAAATCTAGCGACCAACTCTCCTCTGATCACTTTGTGTCGACGTGGCTGTTGTGTATCAAGTTTTCCGCGTGTGTTTGTCTCGCCTTTCCAGTTGTACTAAAATTAAAAATCGAGTTTCCATGTCAGAAAAAATTGAAACGAGCGATGCGACAATACAGGTCCCGACGTCACCTTCGACGTTTATATCGCAAAATGAAGAGAACAAGGAGAACATACCACCAACGGCGAAACGAGAGAAGGAGGCGGAGGAGACAAAGCAGGAGAAGAAGTCCCTCAATTTCGTACATCCTCGAGCTTTGGAAGAAAACACACTTTATGTAGTGTCGCGAATCTTATCTTGTAATTCTCCCTACGGTGAATTATGGGTCGCGATCATCGACGATAATATGGCGGTAAAATTACCGCAATATTTCCTCGATTCCAACTCAAACTTCCAGTTGTTTTCGCGCATGAAGCATTTCTTGACCTTCCGAGGTATGAAACAAAACAAAAATGGATTCTCGTACGCCTCCCTCGCATTTCCAATGTTCAAGGACTGGGACAGCAGATGCTTTTGTGCCAAAGATTGTCAACACTGTACTCAACCTTCATTCAAATGTCACCAAGCGGTTTCGAAGCTCGACTACATTTGCCCGTGCACTAAAAAACACTCCTTCAATCTGGGTAACGTGTTACAAAAACATCGTTCATTAGATCGATATTATTTTGGTTAATAATCACTTTTCGCTTTTTCAAAAATTTTTGCACCTAATCACTTAAAATGTACTTTTATTTTTCAATCGATGTACTGTTTCACTATACTGTTTGTACCTTATTTAACTTAATAAATTTTTAAACAAAATATAGTTATTTGTACTTACTTGAATTTGAAGACGACGAGCGGTGATCACTTTCACAACAGAGAAACCAAACAAACAACAACTTCAACGTTTCTAATTAAAATCAATTTTTCCACAAATGAAATCAACTTCAAAACAATAATAACTCGAAGTAAAATCAATTTTTCCACAAATGAAATACCATGTTCTCAACGCATCGGATAAAAAAAAAAGTCTCGCGACAAAATAAAACCAAAAAAATTAAATAAGTAGGTAACAATTTCAATAATAATAACTCGAAGACAAATTAACTTTTGGAGAAGGCAGGTTTATTCTCGACAGCAAAACCAAGAGTGACGGGAACAGTAACCTTCTCGAGGCGGTTGTCGAGTTTTACCTTTGGTATTCGCGGTTATGCGCTGTTTGATTGATCAAATTACAAACTACCCTCTTATTTTTAGGCAACATACACGCGGTCTTTCCTACGTACGCACTGTCTCTTTTACGTAATGCATTATCCCCCCAAAACCGACGAGCAACTCATTATTTTCCAAAAATTAAAACATTCACCGTCGAGTAAATATCGATTTTCCTTATACCTAACGCGATAAACTTCTTAACCCTTCCTCTGCCACCCTCCCTCTTTAGAAAGAAAAAAGACGTCGAATAGAAAGAGATCGTCGCCGAACGGGCGACTCATTCATTTTCGTTCGTTCGTAGCGTCAATCAAGCATCACCGACGAAAACGTAAAAACGGCGCACGTAATATTCTCCCTCGAGGAGTAAATATCAATTTTCCCCTTATACCTAGAAAGAGATGGCCATAATAGACCTAACTTAGAAAGAGAGAGATCATCGTCGAACGGACAACTCATTCATTTTTGTTTGTTGGTAGCGTCAATCAAGCACCCCCAACAAAAACGTTATTCTTAATTAAACAGGAAGCCCTAATAAAAAAACAACATTCGTGATATTCTCCCTCGTAAATATCGATTTTTCCATATACCTACAAAGACATCTACATACGACTCGGACAACCCTTATTAGAAAGAAAGAGATCGACGCGTCGTCTTATAGCCGGACAACCCTTCTTAGAAAGAGTTTGCCGTCATATAGACAGAGACAGAGATATCAATCGCCGTCAAAAGCCGGACTCGCGCTTGCGCAGAAGGGGCAAATTCCTAGAACCTTGCTTTATATCCTACTAGTCTCTCGTTGTCCCCCTCCGTGGTGTACTCTAAAATGTATTATAAGCCTGGTGTATGTTCACTACGTTTTTATAATGAAGGCTAAATCTGCTAGATACAAAGTATAAGCTACCTTTTGAGTCTATCGAACATAAGAAATCTAGACCGAGTATAAAGTTCGTATAAAGTAGGCAGTAAGGTTATACTACGTGCAAGCCTACTTTATACTAGCTGTATTACACTATGCCTCAAGCTATGTAGTGGGATTTAGCCTGCGGAAGTCCAAGCCTACACATCGGGGGGGTGTAAACTCGCAAGGGGGGAAATAAACTAGCAGATTTCTCAATCACCCACGAGGTATAGCCCTGCCTCAAGCTATGCTAATGCGGGGGTCCAAGCCTACTTTATACTAGCTATAATACTAGGACTTAAGCTATATAGTAGGATCTAGTAAAGAGGCTTTAGCCTACTACAGGTCTATATTAAGCCTAGTATAAGCTGAAATCAGGGGGGAAACTTGCAGATTTCTCACTCACCCACGGGGTATAGGCCTAGTATTTATAAGCTTGAACCTAGTATAACCCTACTACAATACAAAGTATAAGCCACCTCCTAAGTCTATGGTACATAAGAAACATAAAGCTACTATAAAGTAGGCTTGGACCTCATATAAGCCTAGCATAATTTCTCGAAGGTGAAAATTTTTCTAAGTCCAACGTTTCTCCTCCCGGCGCCCGGCGTTTTTCATCGAATTACCCTCCAATAAAACAGGTTCCCTGTAAAAAAGATAGGAGGGCTGCCGGGGGAATAATGTTCTACATCCATAAAAGCTATGCAAAAGCGCAATTGCCCATTACAACATGATGGAGCAATCGCATGGAATCAGATCGCCTGAAAATAAAAAATAATTACATGACGGTAATGGCCGTGTATACGCGCCGGTGGAAGGGAAGGCCGAGCTTAGCAAGGAGTTCTATGAGTCGTTACAGAAAGCTGTCCAAAGAGTGAACCCGAGAGAAGATTTAGTCATTGCCGAAGACCTGAACGCAATGCAAGAATAATTAAAACAGTTGGAATAAATGGAGCAGGTAAAGTCAATACTAATAATAAAAAGCTTATAGACTTCTCTGCATTTTACAATCTGCGGATTCTGAACACCTTCTTCCCACAAAAGACTGTCATAAATACACATGGTCGAGCAGAGGCTTATATTCAATAATTAATAGACTTTATGATCACAAGTAAACCCATAGCAAAACGATGCACCAACACGCGAGTGTATAGGGGTAATGAGATCGGCTCAGATCATTATCTGCTATAAGCAACCTTCACAGGAAGTGCCAGGAAAGAGGGAAGAACGAAACAGGAAAGACAAATAAAGATAAGATCAATAGATGACCCTGTGAATGAATGGCTGTATCAAAGACGTGTTCAAGTAAACTAATCAAAACTGTTCAGTTAGGGACAGCATGGAAAAAGAATCGGAAAACATAAAGAGAATTATATTGGAGGTAGCAAGTGAGAGCGTGCGAGTTGAAACACGAATAAATTGTGAGATCCCAAGAAAATTCTCTTCAAAGAAAAAATTCCTCTTCAGTGACGAGCTGTAGAGTAAACGTGAGAAACGATCCTCAAAATTGTTGAGCTCCTTTTTAATTACGCGGGGTGTGGTAACCTAACTTGAAGATTTAGAGCTTCTAGTATCGTGCGGCCTCAGGTAAATCAAGGAGAAAGACTTTGCATAGTGAATCGATTGGAATAGATTATTTGGTGACATGCATTTTTCAGCACGCCCCAAGAAATGGGATTGCACGCCTGGAAGGGTGAACGGCCACTTGAAAAAAATGCACGCCTTGCGAATGAAATGGCACGACTAGGAAAACAATACACGCCTCGGAATATATTCAACGCCTAGAAATGAAAGTAGTTTTAAAATCACAATTTCCGCATGTATAATGTTAAGGTATAAAATGGCAGAAAAATTTTAACTTCTGTTGAAAATGGCGAATGTACAATAAATGTTTGAAACTGAAACAATAATAGGCCTACTGTAATTAAATAATTCTAGTGAATCATCAACGGTTTCGTAGATTTTGAAGGACGCGTTTGTATTACGTTTCCACTTTTTCAAAAATAATTTCGACGCTTTTTGAAAGGTGTCTTCATTTTTACAAAGATGTAATGCTTGGATATCGTCCTTCAAATTTTTACGGTCACCTTTACTCACTGTTTTCAGGTATGTTTCGTTGTTTTGGACTACATGAAAATTACACATGAGCCACACATCTGGCTCCCCCCAAAACGGCGGTATAGCCTGAAGTTATAGCATTACTCGCGTCTCCCATAAGAATCGTTAGTTTCCATCCTACATCCCATTGATGTAATGCTTCAAGTATGAACGTTTTTTTTTTTCGACGTGCAATTCTGTTTCATTCGGCGTTCTTTCTTCTTTCAATCGGTGTTCTTTCTTTTTCCCCAACGTTTCACCCCCGCGGCGTTCAAATTTATTTTGCACGGCGTGCTATTAAAATATGCCCTTATTTGGTTGAAATTTTTTTAAGTCTCCGTCCAGATTATGACTTTATAGCTCGATAATTTCTCAGAATTCTCCCTGTAAATAGACCAAATACATATAACTCCTGATCTCTCCAACACTATTGAATTTTAATCGACGTGTGATATGTAATGCATGCATAATATTCAACTGTATGATGACAATTTTCATTGTAAGTACTGCATTTTAGGGCTTACTGCGCTTGAGGAAAATTTTATGTCACTTCTACAGTCAAGTAATGCATCGTTCCCTCGATCCAAACAAGGAAATACTCATTACTTGTGGGGCGTACGAAGCGTTGTATTGTTCCATCAACGGCCTCGTTGACAACGATGACGAAGTCATTATTATTGAGCCATTCTTTGATTGCTACGAACCGATGACTTTGGTGGCCGGGGGGCTCATCAGATCGATACCTCTTAAAAGAGTGAGCCACATACGGTGATCTATTTGCTCGTTAAAAAGTTTGCATAATCATATTGTTCAAATTTTAAAGACAGGATCTGGTCGAGCGTCATCTGATTGGAAACTGGAGGAAAATGAACTACGTGGCTTATTCAACGCTAAAACAAAAGTTATTATTGTTAATTCGCCCATGAATCCTATTGGTAAAATATTCTCAGAAGAAGAACTCAAACTCGTTGCTGAACTTTGCGTGCAGTATAACGTGATCTGCATCATGGATGAAGTATATGAGTGGTTGAATTACAATACAGGTCATCGTATTCGTATGGGTAATTATTTACATAAGCGTTAAGGCATAATTTAGATGAAATGAATCAGAATTTTTGCCAAAGAAACTCAAATATTATCCAATCAAAGTATATCCAATTTAATCGGTGTATCTCACTATTAGGGATAGTTGAATACTTGAGAGAAGAAGGGCGAAGTAGTTAGCCTAACGTACAGATATACTAAACTTATACAAGGCTATCTATTGAGAAGTTGTTCTATGAAATTCTGTTTGCAATCCGCGGGTGAGCCTTTGAGAACTAAGTAGCTGTGCATACTCTGAGAACTAGTTAGCCCAATAAACAATATTATGTATACTAGACTTGTCAAGACTAAGAATGGGGGCGGAGCGAATGAGACGCCGAGAGGTACCTAGTTAGCTTGACATGTAGTAATACTAGACTTGGAAAATAATAATAATATGTAAAATAAGTAATCTGCAGAAAAGTAACATCCACTATGATAGACATGAAACATGATCCTTATCTATTTGGCTTCACCAGAACATTTTTCTCTTGTCAGTGGGGCTAGTTTATTTTTCAGAAGAAGTATTTATTTTACAAAGGATTATTTGTTTCAGTAATAGGATAAATGTGATACAAAACATGTAACACAGTGGGATAGATTTGATGTCTAGTCGGCCAAAATTCAGGTTTTTCAAGAAAAGTCTCGAAAACCTTGTCTTAGGGGTAATGTTGGGCGTATAATTCAAATCTCAAGTGAAAATATTATCTACCTCACCAGCAGAGATTTGGAATCTCCAAAATGAGACTTGAAAAAACTGTCTAGGAATATCCAAAGGCGCCAAATTTTAAATTTGCGACCAAATATTAGGTTCACACTTCTTCTTCTCAAGCTTTGTAATATAGATGGACCAAGTCAAAAGCTTTTATCTGAAAGTGAATTATTGTAGTAATCAAACGTGTAGAATTTTATGAGCATTTTCCCTCTTTCTGCAATGATAGCTTCGCAGTTTCTTGTAATATAGGTACCTTCCAATTCTTGGAGATTATAAAAGATGAACATTTCACAACAAGACGAGATCTAATTACCGAGATAACAGCGGCGAATCCTCACTTTTTTTTTGGGGGGGGGGAGGGGCCAACTTTTTTGGCACGTTAAAATGAATGGGAAAAAAGATAAAATTTCAACAATATGTATGATCATGTTACAAAAATACTATTCTCGTGAAAAGTGATGTCTGCTAAAAGCTGCTGTATTGCATTTTTGCTCTCTTATCAGTTGATCCGACGTTAAGGCACTAAACACAATGGGTATGTCCAATGTACATTTTGGTTCCAGAAATTTAATTCGTCCATAAGAGCTTGTGTTGAATTTGTGTATTTTGACGACAAATAACTAGAGACTGTTCACTGACTGATGATTTAATTTTCTCAAATTTATACTCGTTGGAAAGAAAATTTTATGTAGAATAAATTATTTTACTGCATGCAGGGCGGTAAATTGCCATTTACCACCCGGCAATGAAAATTTAACGCCCTTTATACAGTAAAATATTGTACGCAACTTGTGAAAACAAGCGGTAAATGACTTCTCGTGCGATTTACTTCACTCGGCTTCGCCTCGTTCAGCAAAATTTGCACTCGAAAGTCATTTACCGCTTTTATTTCACCCGTTGCCTAATATACTAATCTCTTCCATTTTTTGCTGGAAGCATCATTTTCCGGGTAATCAATTTAATAACTAGAACATTTTTTTCTTTACCTCACGCCTACAACTAGGTACTGCTTGTTACGCGGAACAAAGGTGTTCAGTCAAAAAACGGCGTTTCAATTAACAAGCAGCCTGCAATAGGCTGGAAGAGGTTCATGCCCTGTGGCGCTGTTCTTCACAAAGTAGAATTGACGACTTGAACTTGACCTACGGTACATCAAAACTGACGATCACACAAACTGTATCTTTTGGACAATGAAGGAAGACCATTTCTCTCTGATCCTATACATAATAAAGCGCGGTTTGTTTACAAACCGTCGAATGTGGTGTCTGTCGATCAGTGGCCACCGGGCTGCGCTCACTCGGTCCTGCGTGTCGACAGCAAGGGTGCTATCGGCTATCATTCAGCACAACATCGATACGTTGAATATTTTCAGAAAATTTTTATCATTATTAAAATTTGACTGTCATTATTATCATTCTGCTATTTTGTGTTCGAAACTTTGAAATTGAAAGAGGACTGAACTGAACAACTGAGAAACAATTGATATTCATTTTTCAGCCAGAATAACGAAACAAAATTAAAAATTGTTCGATAGGATAGTGTTGGAAGACATAAATGGGTATCATTGATTTGTTATCGCATCTAGCTTCGGTTTTTCGTATACTGGTATTTATATGAAATTTGGAACGAAATAGGATCAGCGAGAAGTTGAAATTCTAATTTCCTAAGAAAACCAATACGAAATGAACGGCCAGGTTTTGTGTTTTCTGTTGTGGATGAAGTCTAGGTATCGGATGAGAAGATCAATAAGCGCAAGTGAACTATTACTCATTAACAGGAGAAAGAGGTTGAAAATAGTAAGTACGGTAGGTTGATGTGTTCTTGATCGATTGTAGAAATGGAATCGTGATTCGAATTATGAATACAGAACGTGATTCTCGATCGCATGAAGTGATACTGATACTGCTCTTACTTATTTATCAATCCAAGTATCCGATACTGGTAGATGAATTTTCCTTATCGTTAGACTATTTTGTAGGTCCTATGTTTTAGTCCGCAAGTACTTGAATTCTCGAAATCGAAGGAAAAACTAGCCTGTGAGATTTATTTCACAAATCGCGGAACAACATTAGAAAATGTTCCATAATGTCGTAAGAGGTAGATATTTTAATTGACAGTACTGATGATACTTGATCGCATATAGCTTCTGCTTTTTGTGAATTATGAAATTTCAAGTTATTTTATAGGTTCTTACGTTTTGGTTCTCAGGAACTCCAATGCTCTAAATCAAAAGAGAAGCGCAATGAGATTTAATCTACAAATCCCGAAAGTAAATAGAAAAATATCATCTGAATAGTAGGAGTAGTTTGATGTGTTTTTGGTCAATTGCGATGTGTTTTTGATCAATTGCGTAAATACAATATGTAGAATCGTGATTCGAATTATGAATACAGAATGTGATCTTTGATTGTTTGAAATGATATCTACGCTTAATTAATTTACTTATCAATATCAATCGAAGTATCCAGTTCCAGTAGGATTTTATTATCAGAGAAAGTGGTTAGATGTGGCTGTTGTGATATTTAGTGATGTTTTAACAGGCAACCTGTTCTATAGGGGGCTTTTTGAGAATCTTGCCGTCCGCTGTCCAACAAAAACTTGGAAAAATTTGGACTATCGAGCCATATATGATATGAGAGGGACTTAGAAAACTTTTGACTCTGGAGCCATATATGATAGGAATTTGTTCAAGTCCCCCTTCTATCATATATAACTCAAGAGTCAAAATTTTAACAGTGATCCTGTTCTATGAGTGGCTTTTTGAGAAATTTGCCTTCCGCCGTCCAACAAAAAACTTGGAAAAGTTTTGACTATCGAGCTATATATGATACGAGAGGGACTTGGAAAAATTTCAACTCTCGAGCTATATATGATAGGAGGGAGACTTTGAAAAAATTTCGACTATCGAGTCATATATGATAGGAAGGGGATTTGAAAAAATTTCGACTATTGAGCCATATATGATAGGAGAGGGACTTGGAAAAATTTCGATTCTCGAGCTGTATGTGATAGGAATTTTTTCAAGTCCCACACCTATCATACATAGTTTGAGATTCGAGAAAAATGTTGACTCTCAAACTATATTATACTAGGCTTATAATAGGTCTAGGCCATCTTTATACTATTTTATCTAGGTCTAGGCTCCCTTGAATTCTCAATACCAAATCCCATATGACTCATATTGAAGAAATTCTGAAAAATATAAGACTATGATGGTCAGAAACCCACACCTTGGTCTTGACAGAGCTAGGACAAAATTAGCCTTTACCCATACCAGCGGCTGGCTGTTTGTTGGTTGAGTTTGGAATTGCGTATGTGTGTGTGTACTGGTGGGAACAGTTCACTGACTAGATGGCAAGTGGGAATACATATTTGACTATTGAAAGTTCAAACGTTATGAGCTCTCATGAAATATAAAAATCTGCTCTGTCGCGTAGGTAGTAGGTATCTTTCAGCAAGTGATAGTCCGTCGGCGGCGTGCTCTTTGCGAGCGCGAAGCGCGAGCCCGTTACGCCTAACCAGCGAGCGCGAAGCGCGAGCTTGTCTGGAGCCGCAGGCCTAGCCGCCAGGCGCGCCGAAGGCGCGCTGTAAGCGGCTAGTTGCCATTTGGGATGTTAACCTATGTTTGGCAGCGCTAGAATCGCCTTCCTCTCTCGCCGCACTCGCTTGAATTTCTGGGTGACGATTTTACGTTCAATGTATTTGGCCATAAGAATCGTGATTTTCAATTAGTCGTAGATGACTCAATACTTCATTAATAGAATTGCTTCTTTCAGTTATCGATTCTCTTGAAGTATTTAAACAATTTATAGGATATAATTTTTCGACAATACGAATTGTAATAATTTAAATCGTATTTGAAAATTGCAAATTCCGCATCGTGAAGCATGGTACGTTAAAATTATCCCCCACATGTTCAAACACGGCTACCAACTTACGTAACTTAGGTTAACATCCCAATAAACCTTTGTACTACAAGGATGTCTACATAATTTTCACTCACAGAACAACTGAACAGTCACTTGCTCGTATCTTTTTATGAATGAGTAGAACAAAATTCAGCCTGTTTCCCAAAGTAATTATGGGTCTTTGGCTTCAGAAGTTCAGCTTTCAGCTAACTTATCAACTCTGCTTGATAATAATACTCCCTTCTCCTTTCAGATGTTTGTTCTCAATTTCTTTGATAGTATAGTACTCATCCTTCTCGTCAGAAAGTTTAATCTACTAGACTACTCGAGAAAAAAAAAACCCTTAACAATAAATCTTGATAATTCTCCTTCCTGATACAAATTCTGATCACTGCGTATTGCTAAGTAGGTTTAGGATAATAAATTAAGTGAACTATGATAGTATGATACCTAATACCTACTTTCCGTTCCAAAACTTAATTCTTCAATTTCAATGACTCACTCATTCGTCCTTAATTCTTGTAATACTCACTTCTCTTCAATTGCCGAAAAATATTGTCGCATTTTCTTTCGATTATGCTTGCCAGTTGATAAATCACCAACATGTAGACTAACAGCATCAGAACCATCTTCTTCACAAACTAATAATCCGTCGCTTCTCGTAGCTAATACTTTCATACACATTCCATCTTATAGAAGATCTTGGGAGCCAAATGGTGCACTGAGCTAAATACAATCATTGTTGCTCGATATCGATGTTATGATGATAATTCAGGATGATCAACGATCGTTCATCTTCACTGCTCTCTACCGTTTCAATACTCTAATTGTATTAATATTGATCGGACAAATTTTAAAAATTCATCTCTGATCATTAGGTTCATGCTCGTTCTACGAGGCATGAACCACTTGCAATCGCTTTGATTAGCGCCTTGTAGTATAAATAACTATTTTTGATTTGCGACGAACTTTATCGGCATCGGACAATGTTGGAAGATTTTAATAACGAATAGTAAAACGTCATATTCGCTGCAGTCTGCTGACGTGAGTGTTTCAGCAGCTGGAACATTATTATCAAATTGTCGTATAAGTATAATTATAAGTATATGATAGATGATAGGTACGTAACGCATAATTTAATTTTACGTGCGTACTTCGTTCTTCGTATTTTATACGTATAGTACTTATTTCTGATTTGAATTTCGGAGTAAGAAGATTATGTATTGAATATATTAAATACACATTATTGGTTGAGACGTGTAAAGGAGAAACTAATGCAGAATAGAATTCCTCCACTATCGTTAGCTCGTGAAGAATTACATTATCCTGAAATACCACCTGAACTATAGCCGATTTAAAAGAGAGGTATCAGTTTGATTATACCTACGTTGAGTGTTCGCTTTTACAGAGAATTCAAGGGATAAGAGATCAATTGACATCGTTGCAATTGGTCGGGAAATATGAAAATATGAATTATAAAAGTAGCTAGAGTATTGGAGAAAAAAGAATGAATGATTGTATAGGGTAGTATCTTAATACTTGAACATGAAATCAATATTGAACTAAGATAATATTGTATCTGTTTCAATCTCGCCTTTATTGATCCTTATTGTTTCCTGGAATACTATTTTCCTATCATATTTTTTCATGCTCACGTATGCGATCAGTATCAGTTTGTGATAGGTTCATGTTTGGCGAAGTAGGTTGTATCATAACACATTTCCATCATTTCATGCGTTATATTCCAAAGATGTACTCCATCGTTTTACCGCAAGGAGAAAACGAGAAATAGTATATTACGTATCAGTGGCGGAATTGGTTCCCTTCCAACACTGATACGTAGGATGTTTTAATGCAAGATGGGAGGAAAGGTTCTGTGCACTTTGCATTGGCAGCACTGTCACGCTAGCACGAGATTCAACGACTCAGGATTGCAAAAAAAACGTTTTTTTTTGAAAAAAAAACACGTTCAAAACAAAAAATTTGTTTAAAACGTTTAAAACATTCCCATAAGAGCCTATGTAAATTTCTCGATTTTTGCTGTTTTAAACACGTTATCGTTTGTTTAAAACATCGCAACCCCGCAAGGACTGTAGTCGCGCGCATAATAATACTACTAGAAGGACGGCGCGCCTCTCTCACTGTATTGCATTTTTATATTTAGACATTTTTTGGAATTAAAAATACATATTTTTTATTTTTTAATACCTACTTGTGTTATCTAAATTTTCAAATGTTTCTTCATATTGTCTGTCATTCATTACAAAACGGAAGAAGTAGGACATTGTCAATGAATTGTTGGCAGAAAAATTTTTTCATAGAAAACATATAAATAATTCTGTAGATTCCTTTTCTGTGGACCTGTATTCAAAATTTTTATGCAAACTCTCTTTCTTTTTCAGTCTTCTGCATCCATCTCCTCTAATTATCCATATTGTAATTATTGATTCTATATATACTTGTTGTTCTCCTGCAAATTAATAGAAGAAAAACGTTTTGATTCTAGGATTAGTTAATTCATTTCCCCTGTTCTCTTTCACTTTTTCTTCTCGAGGTCCTCAATATCAACTGCCTCATGCACTCTTGACCTAAGTCACATTTTTGCAAGCTGGTGGAAAAAGACCTATTTCTCCAGATTACAAAAATGCAACTTAGGTCAAGTGTGCATGAGGCTGTTGATATATTCTTTTGGGTCCACTCACCTCCAACTAACAGTTATTCTCAATGTCGAATCCTGATTTTTGTAATTCATTATTCTATAAGTGTTCTTCTGTTAAATCGTGACGACGTCAAGTCCTGCTCCAGTTTATAATCTAGTCAACTACCTAATTCAAATTAAAATTTAATTGTGAACCTTTCCTATGGGGAGCTTCTTGAAAATTGTGATGTCTAGTCGTTTGCCAAGAATAATGGTTGAAATTTTTCCAATTCCTCCTCCTACCATATAAATGTGGGAAATCAAAATTCCATATTCCTCTCTCATCATAATAGCTTGAAAATAAAAATATTACAAAGATATCCTTTTTTCATAATATTGTATAGCTCGATGTACAAAATTTTTTCAATTTCACCCTATTTGGTGGTTCAATGTTTTCTAAGATCCTCTTCTGTCACACATAGCTTGATTCCCAATATTTGACATGTTTTCAAATCTGAATTGTTTAAGAGTACAAATTTTTACTAACCCCTGTCTGTCATATACAGCTCAAAAGTCTTACTTTTTCCAATAACTTTTTCGAGTCTCTCCTGCTTTGGTTAGTTCAATTTTAGAAATTTTATCAAATGCAATCCATTTTTTGGGACCCAGATTTTGAATTCAATTCTCAATATTGAAAACAACCCATCCCATAGAAAAGGATCTCTGAATTCCTTGTTTGACTTTGTAAACGCCATTGTTTTTCATTACAACTTTCAATTCATCTTTTTTGGTTGAATAATATGAATCTGATCAAAAGCTTGATTACAATATTCATTTAGTCAACGTGATCTCTGCAGAATCGCTTCCCCTATTTTTCCTGAATACATGTCTCTCACATTAGGTTTAAGCCTATACTTTCCTACCTCATCTCTAAAAAACACATCCACATAATTCTTCATACTCCATCATTTATCTAATCATCAATAACTTTTATTCTGATTTTGGTTGACATCAGTTATCCTATATATGATCAAACTGCTCGCACGCCTAAAAA
This sequence comes from Aspidiotus rigidus, assembly GCA_035079385.1. Classification (NCBI taxonomy): domain Eukaryota; kingdom Metazoa; phylum Arthropoda; class Insecta; order Hemiptera; family Diaspididae; genus Aspidiotus; species Aspidiotus rigidus. Next base: position 7,761,188 of record JAVHKY010000052.1, read on the forward strand.
CTTCAACCTCTCACCTAAAATTACTAACTCCATCTTTTAACTACTTACAACCTTAAAAACTGTTATTATTTCTTAATCGTAGCTTCTTAGTATCACTCACATGAAAAGAGCAACCATAGAGCAAATTTGGAATCATTTAACGTAAGCCTGATCCTCCTGAAAAAGAAATTTCGACCATGAAGAGATTATCTCCACTCACTTAGGGCTGGTCACCCCCAAATCATCAATTCTCATCTCCTCCTGGTCTCCATGCTTCACTGTCATGTATAAATGTTATTAAGAAGATAATTAATCTGACACCTCTTTTCATGTCCTGCTCTCCAAACAATGTAACATAAGTAATAACCTCTACCCTATGTAATTACTCAAAAACAGTTTCCAACTCTTTCGACTACCAGCATTACTCAATTACTCTAAATTATACATATCCGATCTTTTTCTCCCAATTAAAACTTTAAGCCCCTCCACTTGGCTCAACCACTTCCAATTCTCTTCCGTATTCTCGCTCTTTGTTTCCCACTCCATATCAGTTGTTTTTATTTTTAACGCTCGCGAGCAACCTATTTTTAATAATGGTTTGTTATTGTTTCTTTTTGTCTTACCAATTAAATTTTACCTATTTCTCATGAAATCCTCCTGTAACTATCTCTGGATATTGCTAAATTGTATAATTGTTTCTGAGGCTCCAACGGATAAGAAATACTCAATAGAAAAGAATTTTTCTTCAACTATACATTCCTGTTAGTGGATAAAATTTAATAGGTACTTACTTCTTTACATGCTATTGCCTGCTTCAATTCCTGCATTGGTTCATTCGAATTTCTTCTGTGACTTCATATGTTTGCTTCAGAACTTTTGCGCTGTCTCCTATTTCTCATTGTTTTCTTACGTTTGGATCGGAATGTTTTAATCATAAAATTCGCCAGCAACTATCTGCTAACTTATATAACATCCGATCGGGCAAAGATATTCATAGAAATATTAAAAACACAGAGATATCCAAAAGACGAAGACTGATAAGCGGAGTACGCGTAAGCGAAAAGCCCGAAAAAGCAAAATACAAAAATCGCCTATTATCAATTTTTGATAAACGGAGTTCAGAAGACTTAATAATATAGATTCGGACTGGGCGGCGCTAGCATCGCGCAAAATTTCTTAGTTTTTTAAAATCTCTCAAAAATACGATCATCTGGAAGAAAATTTTCCACTCTTCAATTTCGTTCCTTACAAGTGCACGCCTAAATTCATGTTTTCGAAGAAATTTAAGAAAAACTAAAAAATCACCTTTGGTTTCAAGTCACGATCACCGTTCGCTCATCAGTACTTTCTAGGTATTTTACACAGGCGACGCAAGCGATCCTACAATATGCCCGGTCCGAATAGTCCATTCCAGTTAAGAGTGTCAGTAATTCAAAAGGCGACCACAACGTGTGAGTTAATTTCACGGCCAATGAGAGACGAGAAGCGTCATGCTGCTCGACGCTCTCAGTGCAAATTTTGCAATTCTTGCATACGTATTCTCCTACGTGTTATCAAAATGGTAGTATTTCTAACATTGCTCTCATGGGTGTTGCTGGATTGCATACTCATTTTCATTGTGGAGTAGTTTGCCATAAGAGCAATGTTAGAAATACTACCATTTCGATAATACGTAGGAGAAAACATATGCAATGCGCCGACATGGAAAAGCCCTATAGAGGTATGGACACGAGCGTATTCTCGCTGTGTAAAATGTTGTCCCATATTATGTCGCTACGCCATAACGTGTCACTAGATCGCGTTGTAAGTCTTGTCGTCAGCAAATACATGTACGCTTATGGAAGATTCCTGATTTTTTCGTTTCTTCTTGTAATATCTCGATAAATATGATATGAATGAAAAAATTGAAGAGAAGAAAACTTGTAGCCTATAAAATTTCCTTTGAAATGAATACTCACTCAGAACACCATATTGAAGGTATAAATGTTAAAAATTAGTTTTAAAATGAGTATACTTCTAGAACATTGTATAGAAGGTAGCGATGCTCAGAACTAGATTGTAAACACGTTCAAGAACCAAATTAGGCCTACTGTTTCTATCTAGCAAAATTTAATCGAGATTCAAGTGGTAGGTTAGGCTTAATGACTCCAAAAAATTGATAGCCAGATAAAATAGAGGTTTCCACCTATGGTTCAAGACGTGTCAATAATAATTTTGAAAGTATTTTAGTGGTTGGATACAAATTATGGCGTTTGCCGTTTCTTAAAACTTTGTTTCTGTTATTAGGGAAATTCAGCAGAATTTTATACAAATCTATAAAAGATGGACAAATAAATGGCGAACGCTTTTGCAATCAACCTCAAAACTATTTTTATATTATGAACTATGTAGCTGAAGAAGTAAATACAACGTAGGTATTTAATTCAAATCACGGATTCAAATTGAGAAACATTTGAGTATAATTTAAAGGAAACTCATTTGGGACATTAAGGTTGTTCTGCACAGAGCCTACAGATTCATATAAGGTGAACAAATCTCCTTTCTTTCAACCATTGAGTTGGATGAATGAATTCAAAAACTACATATTTGAGAAAGGTTACCAAAATTTTGCATTTACTATTCATTTTTATTTTTTCGCCAGCTATAATTATATCGCATAGAAATTGAAATAAAATGCCAAGTCCTGAGAAGTGTTTTTGAGAAGAATAACTCAAATAATTGCAAAAAGTTGCAAGGATTAACAATGCCTGATCGAGGAAGAATGAAAATTTTCCTCTTTTTGTCCAGTTCTCAGGATAAATTAGATAGGTACCAATTATTTATACAGCTAGATAATATTTCATGAGATGTTTGCAAATTCCAGAGGCCGTTCCATGTCTAGGCCTATATGAAAAATGAAAGAGATTTCAAGAGAAGACAGAGGGTTTTCTACAGGACATACTTATTGCAGTCATTTGATGCTATTTTTCATTCCAGTACCGGTATGTTTTGAATATTGAGAACTTAGTTTCAAATTTCAATTCATCTCTCTTTTTCTTATTCAATGAAGGCTTAGGAACAATTGTTTTTAGATACGTACCTGATGAATATTAAAAAAAACTTTTTCGGTGGCCTGTGGCGACCAGTTCAATAAGGTATAATAATAATTAATTCGGTAACAAGTTGCATAGTCTACCTAAGTATACGTCGACTTCAATATTTCTTATACAAATAAGAAAATTATAAACATTTGACAAAATTCAGAAAAAAAAAATTAGAAGCCATTGCAGACGTTGCAATGGCAGCGGGGAACCCGCAATTCATTAACTCGACCTCTCAGGTGGTGTGGAACGGAGTTGATAATCTTGTCATATAATTCAAATCGAAATTATCATTCTACATTCCCTCCTATCATATATAGCTCGAGAGTCGAAATTCTTCCAAGTCACCCTTCTATCATATATAGCTCGAAAGTCACAATTCTTCCAAGTCCCCCTCCTATCATATATAGCTCAAGACTCAAAATTCTTCTAAATCTTCTAAGTCCCCCTCCTATCGTATATAGCTCGAGACTCGCAATTCTTCTAAATCTTCTAAGTCCCCCTCCTTTCATATATAGCTCGAGACTCGAAATTCTTCCAAGTCCCCCTCCTATCGTATATAGCTCGAGACTCGAAATTCTTCTAAATCTTTTAAGTCCCCCTCCTATCACATATAGCTCGAGACTTGAAACTCTTCTAAGTCCCCCTCCTTTCATATATAGCTCGAGACTCGAAATTCTTCCAAGTCCCCCTCCTATCACATATAGCTCGAGACTTGAAACTCTTCTAAGTCCCCCTCCTTTCATATATAGCTCGAGACTCGAAATTCTTCCAAGTCCCCCTCCTATCGTATATAGCTCAAGACTCGAAATTCTTCTAAATCTTCTAAGTCCGCCTCCTTTCATATATAGCACGAGACTCGAAATTCTTCCAAGTCCCCCTTCTATCATATATAGCTCAAGACTCGAAATTCTTCTAAGTCCCCTCCTATCATATATAGCTCGGGACTTGAAATTCTTTTAAGTCCCCCTCCTTTCATATATAGCTCGAGACTCGAAATTCTTCCAAGTCCCACTTCTATCATATATAGCTCAAGACTCGAAATTCTTCCAAGTCCCCCTCCTATTGTATATAGCTCGAGACTCGAAATTCTTCAAAGTCCCCCTTCAATCATATATAGCTCAAGACTCGAAATTCTTCTAAGTCCCCCTCCTATCATATATAGCTCGAGACTTGAAATTCTTCTAAGTCCCCCTTCTATCATATATAGCTCAAGACTCGAAATTCTTTTAAGTCCCCCTTCTATCATATATAGCTCAAGACTCGAAATTCTTCCAAGTCCCCCTCCCATCATATATAGCTCGAGGCTCCAAATTCTTCCAAGTCCCCCTCCTATCATATCTCGAGACTCGAAATTCTTCTAAATCTTCTAAGTCCCCCTCCTATCATATATAGCTCGAGACTCAAAATTTTTCCGTGTTTTTGGTTGGACGGTAGCTCGAAAGTCAAAATTCTTCCAAGTCCCCCCCCCCATTATATATAGCTCGAGACTCGAAATTCCTCCAAGTCCCCCTCCTTTCATATATAGCTCGAGACTCGAAATTCTTCTAAGTCCCCCTCTTTTCATATATAGCTCGGGACTCGAAATTCTTCGAACTCCCCCTCCTATCATATATAGCTCGAGACTCGACATTTTTCCAAGTCCCCCTCCTATCATATATAGCTCGAGACTCGACATTTTTCCAAGTCCCCCTTCTATCATATATAGCTCAGGACTCGAAATTCCTCTAAGTCCCCTCCTATCATATATAGCTCGGGACTTGAAATTCTTTTAAGTCCCCCTCCTTTCATATATAGCTCGAGACTCGAAATTCTTCCAAGTCCCACTTCTATCATATATAGCTCAAGACTCGAAATTCATCCAAGTCCCCCTCCTTTCATATATAGCTCGAGGCTCGAAATTCTTCAAAGTCCCCCTACTTTCAGATATAGCTCGAGACTCGAAATTCTTCTAAGTCCCCCTTCTATCATATATAGCTCGAGACTCGACATTTTTCCAAGTCCCCCTCCTATCATATATAGCTCGAGACTCGACATTTTTCCAAGTCCCCCTTCTATCATATATAGCTCAAGACTCGAAATTCTTCCAAGTCCCCCTCCCATCATATATAGCTCGAGGCTCCAAATTCTTCCAAGTCCCCCTCCTATCACATATAGCTCGAGACTTGAAACTCTTCTAAGTCCCCCTCCTTTCATATATAGCTCGAGACTCGAAATTCTTCCAAGTCCCCCTCCTATCGTATATAGCTCAAGACTCGAAATTCTTCTAAATCTTCTAAGTCCCCCTCCTTTCATATATAGCACGAGACTCGAAATTCTTCCAAGTCCCCCTCCTATCATATATAGCTCGGGACTTGAAATTCTTTTAAGTCCCCCTCCTATCATATATAGCTCGAGACTTGAAATTCTTCTAAGTCCCCCTTCTATCATATATAGCTCAAGACTCGAAATTCTTTTAAGTCCCCCTTCTATCATATATAGCTCAAGACTCGAAATTCTTCCAAGTCCCCCTCCCATCATATATAGCTCGAGGCTCCAAATTCTTCCAAGTCCCCCTCCTATCATATCTCGAGACTCGAAATTCTTCTAAATCTTCTAAGTCCCCCTCCTATCATATATAGCTCGAGACTCAAAATTTTTCCATGTTTTTGGTTGGACGGTAGCTCGAAAGTCAAAATTCTTCCAAGTCCCCCCCCCCCCCATTATATATAGCTCGAGACTCGAAATTCCTCCAAGTCCCCCTCCTTTCATATATAGCTCGAGACTCGAAATTCTTCTAAGTCCCCCTCTTTTCATATATAGCTCGGGACTCGAAATTCTTCGAACTCCCCCTCCTATCATATATAGCTCGAGACTCGACATTTTTCCAAGTCCCCCTCCTATCATATATAGCTCGAGACTCGACATTTTTCCAAGTCCCCCTCCTATCATATATAGCTCGAGACTCGACATTTTTCCAAGTCCCCCTTCTATCATATATAGCTCAGGACTCGAAATTCTTCTAAGTCCCCTCCTATCATATATAGCTCGGGACTTGAAATTCTTTTAAGTCCCCCTCCTTTCATATATAACTCGAGACTCGAAATTCTTCCAAGTCCCACTTCTATCATATATAGCTCAAGACTCGAAATTCTTCAAAGTCCCCCTTCAATCATATATAGCTCAAGACTCGAAATTCTTCTAAGTCCCCCTCCTATCATATATAGCTCGAGACTTGAAATTCTTCTAAGTCCCCCTTCTATCATATATAGCTCAAGACTCGAAATTCTTTTAAGTCCCCCTTCTATCATATATAGCTCAAGACTCGAAATTCTTCCAAGTCCCCCTCCCATCATATATAGCTCGAGGCTCCAAATTCTTCCAAGTCCCCCTCCTATCATATCTCGAGACTCGAAATTCTTCTAAATCTTCTAAGTCCCCCTCCTATCATATATAGCTCGAGACTCAAAATTTTTCCATGTTTTTGGTTGGACGGTAGCTCGAAAGTCAAAATTCTTCCAAGTCCCCCCCCCCATTATATATAGCTCGAGACTCGAAATTCCTCCAAGTCCCCCTCCTTTCATATATAGCTCGAGACTCGAAATTCTTCCAAGTCCCCCTCTTTTCATATATAGCTCGGGACTCGAAATTCTTCGAACTCCCCCTCCTATCATATATAGCTCGAGACTCGACATTTTTCCAAGTCCCCCTCCTATCATATATAGCTCGAGACTCGACATTTTTCCAAGTCCCCCTCCTATCATATATAGCTCGAGACTCGACATTTTTCCAAGTCCCCCTTCTATCATATATAGCTCAGGACTCGAAATTCTTCTAAGTCCCCTCCTATCATATATAGCTCGGGACTTGAAATTCTTTTAAGTCCCCCTCCTTTCATATATAGCTCGAGACTCGAAATTCTTCCAAGTCCCACTTCTATCATATATAGCTCAAGACTCGAAATTCATCCAAGTCCCCCTCCTTTCATATATAGCTCGAGGCTCGAAATTCTTCAAAGTCCCCCTACTTTCAGATATAGCTCGAGACTCGAAATTCTTCTAAGTCCCCCTTCTATCATATATAGCTCGAGACTCGACATTTTTCCAAGTCCCCCTCCTATCTTATATAGCTCGAGACTCGACATTTTTCCAAGTCCCCCTTCTATCATATATAGCTCAAGACTCGAAATTCTTTTAAGTCCCCCTTCTATCATATATAGCTCAAGACTCGAAATTCTTCCAAGTCCCCCTCCCATCATATATAGCTCGAAGCTCCAAATTCTTCCAAGTCCCCCTCCTATCATATCTCGAGACTCGAAATTCTTCTAAATCTTCTAAGTCCCCCTCCTATCATATATAGCTCGAGACTCAAAATTTTTCCATATTTTTGGTTGGACGGTAGCTCGAAAGTCAAAATTCTTCCAAGTCCCCGCCCACCATTACATATAGCTCGAGACTCGAAATTCCTCTAAGTCCCCCTCCTTTCATATATAGCTCGAGACTCGAAATTCTTCTAAGTCCCCCTCTTTTCATATATAGCTCGGGACTCGAAATTCTTCGAACTCCCCCTCCTATCATATATAGCTCGAAACTCGACATTTTTCCAAGTCCCCCTCCTATCATATATAGCTCGAGACTCGACATTTTTCCAAGTCCCCCTTCTATCATATATAGCTCAAGACTCGAAATTCTTCTAAGTCCCCTCCTATCATATATAGCTCGGGACTTGAAATTCTTTTAAGTCCCCCTCCTTTCATATATAGCTCGAGACTCGAAATTCTTCTAAGTCCCACTTCTATCATATATAGCTCAAGACTCGAAATTCTTCCAAGTCCCCCTCCTTTCATATATAGCTCGAGGCTCGAAATTCTTCCAAGTCCCCCTCCTATTGTATATAGCTCGAGACTCGAAATTCTTCTAAATCTTCTAAGTCCCCCTCCTATCACATATAGCTCGAGACTCGAAATTCTTCCAAGTCCCCCTCCTATCATATATAGCTCGAGACTTGAAATTCTTCTAAGTCCCCCTTCTATCATATCTCGAGACTCGAAATTCTTCTAAATCTTCTAAGTCCCCCTGCTATCATATATAGCTCGAGACTCAAAATTTTTCCAAGTTTTTGGTTGGACGGTAGCTCGAAAGTCAAAATTCTTCCAAGTCCCCCCCCCCATTATATATAGCTCGAGACTCGAAATTCCTCCAAGTCCCCCTCCTTTCATATATAGCTCGAGACTCGAAATTCTTCCAAGTCCCCCTCTTTTCATATATAGCTCGGGACTCGAAATTCTTCGAACTCCCCCTCCTATCATATATAGCTCGAGACTCGACATTTTTCCAAGTCCCCCTCCTATCATATATAGCTCGAGACTCGACATTTTTCCAAGTCCCCCTCCTATCATATATAGCTCGAGACTCGACATTTTTCCAAGTCCCCCTTCTATCATATATAGCTCAGGACTCGAAATTCTTCTAAGTCCCCTCCTATCATATATAGCTCGGGACTTGAAATTCTTTTAAGTCCCCCTCCTTTCATATATAGCTCGAGACTCGAAATTCTTCCAAGTCCCACTTCTATCATATATAGCTCAAGACTCGAAATTCATCCAAGTCCCCCTCCTTTCATATATAGCTCGAGGCTCGAAATTCTTCAAAGTCCCCCTACTTTCAGATATAGCTCGAGACTCGAAATTCTTCTAAGTCCCCCTTCTATCATATATAGCTCGAGACTCGACATTTTTCCAAGTCCCCCTCCTATCTTATATAGCTCGAGACTCGACATTTTTCCAAGTCCCCCTTCTATCATATATAGCTCAAGACTCGAAATTCTTTTAAGTCCCCCTTCTATCATATATAGCTCAAGACTCGAAATTCTTCCAAGTCCCCCTCCCATCATATATAGCTCGAAGCTCCAAATTCTTCCAAGTCCCCCTCCTATCATATCTCGAGACTCGAAATTCTTCTAAATCTTCTAAGTCCCCCTCCTATCATATATAGCTCGAGACTCAAAATTTTTCCATATTTTTGGTTGGACGGTAGCTCGAAAGTCAAAATTCTTCCAAGTCCCCGCCCACCATTACATATAGCTCGAGACTCGAAATTCCTCTAAGTCCCCCTCCTTTCATATATAGCTCGAGACTCGAAATTCTTCTAAGTCCCCCTCTTTTCATATATAGCTCGGGACTCGAAATTCTTCGAACTCCCCCTCCTATCATATATAGCTCGAAACTCGACATTTTTCCAAGTCCCCCTCCTATCATATATAGCTCGAGACTCGACATTTTTCCAAGTCCCCCTTCTATCATATATAGCTCAAGACTCGAAATTCTTCTAAGTCCCCTCCTATCATATATAGCTCGGGACTTGAAATTCTTTTAAGTCCCCCTCCTTTCATATATAGCTCGAGACTCGAAATTCTTCTAAGTCCCACTTCTATCATATATAGCTCAAGACTCGAAATTCTTCCAAGTCCCCCTCCTTTCATATATAGCTCGAGGCTCGAAATTCTTCCAAGTCCCCCTCCTATTGTATATAGCTCGAGACTCGAAATTCTTCTAAATCTTCTAAGTCCCCCTCCTATCACATATAGCTCGAGACTCGAAATTCTTCCAAGTCCCCCTCCTATCATATATAGCTCGAGACTTGAAATTCTTCTAAGTCCCCCTTCTATCATATCTCGAGACTCGAAATTCTTCTAAATCTTCTAAGTCCCCCTGCTATCATATATAGCTCGAGACTCAAAATTTTTCCAAGTTTTTGGTTGGACGGTAGCTCGAAAGTCAAAATTCTTCCAAGCCCCCCCCCCCTATTATATATAGCTCGAGACTCGAAATTCCTCCAAGTCCCCCTCCTTTCATATATAGCTCGGGACTCGGAATTCTTCGAACACCCCCTCCTATCATATATAGCTCGAGACTCGAAATTTTTCCAAGTCCCCCTCCTATCGTATATAGCTCGAGGCTCGAAATTCTTCCAAGTCCCCCTCCTATCATATATAGCTCAAGACTCGGAATTCTTCTAAATCTTCTAGTCCCCCTCCTATCATATATAGCTCGAGACTTGAAATTCTTCTAAGTCCCCCTCCTATCATATATAGCTCGAGGCTCGAAATTCTTCCAAGTCCCCCTCCTATCGTATATAGCTCGAGACTCGAAATTCTTCTAAATCTTCTAAGTCCCCCTCCTATCACATATAGCTCGAGACTCGAAATTCTTCAAAGTCCCCCTACTTTCATATATAGCTCGAGACTCGAAATTCTTCTAAGTCCCCCTTCTATCATATATAGCTCGAGGCTCCAAATTCTTCCAAGTCCCCCTCCTATCACATATAGCTCGAGACTTGAAACTCTTCTAAGTCCCCCTCCTTTCATATATAGCTCGAGACTCGAAATTCTTCCAAGTCCCCCTCCTATCGTATATAGCTCAAGACTCGAAATTCTTCTAAATCTTCTAAGTCCCCCTCCTTTCATATATAGCACGAGACTCGAAATTCTTCCAAGTCCCCCTTCTATCATATATAGCTCAAGACTCGAAATTCTTCTAAGTCCCCTCCTATCATATATAGCTCGGGACTTGAAATTCTTTTAAGTCCCCCTCCTTTCATATATAGCTCGAGACTCGAAATTCTTCCAAGTCCCACTTCTATCATATATAGCTCAAGACTCGAAATTCTTCAAAGTCCCCCTTCAATCATATATAGCTCAAGACTCGAAATTCTTCTAAGTCCCCCTCCTATCATATATAGCTCGAGACTTGAAATTCTTCTAAGTCCCCCTTCTATCATATATAGCTCAAGACTCGAAATTCTTTTAAGTCCCCCTTCTATCATATATAGCTCAAGACTCGAAATTCTTCCAAGTCCCCCTCCCATCATATATAGCTCGAGGCTCCAAATTCTTCCAAGTCCCCCTCCTATCATATCTCGAGACTCGAAATTCTTCTAAATCTTCTAAGTCCCCCTCCTATCATATATAGCTCGAGACTCAAAATTTTTCCATGTTTTTGGTTGGACGGTAGCTCGAAAGTCAAAATTCTTCCAAGTCCCCCCCCCCATTATATATAGCTCGAGACTCGAAATTCCTCCAAGTCCCCCTCCTTTCATATATAGCTCGAGACTCGAAATTCTTCTAAGTCCCCCTCTTTCCATATATAGCTCGGGACTCGAAATTCTTCGAACTCCCCCTCCTATCATATATAGCTCGAGACTCGACATTTTTCCAAGTCCCCCTCCTATCATATATAGCTCGAGACTCGACATTTTTCCAAGTCCCCCTCCTATCATATATAGCTCGAGACTCGACATTTTTCCAAGTCCCCCTTCTATCATATATAGCTCAGGACTCGAAATTCTTCTAAGTCCCCTCCTATCATATATAGCTCGGGACTTGAAATTCTTTTAAGTCCCCCTCCTTTCATATATAGCTCGAGACTCGAAATTCTTCCAAGTCCCACTTCTATCATATATAGCTCAAGACTCGAAATTCATCCAAGTCCCCCTCCTTTCATATATAGCTCGAGGCTCGAAATTCTTCAAAGTCCCCCTACTTTCAGATATAGCTCGAGACTCGAAATTCTTCTAAGTCCCCCTTCTATCATATATAGCTCGAGACTCGACATTTTTCCAAGTCCCCCTCCTATCTTATATAGCTCGAGACTCGACATTTTTCCAAGTCCCCCTTCTATCATATATAGCTCAAGACTCGAAATTCTTTTAAGTCCCCCTTCTATCATATATAGCTCAAGACTCGAAATTCTTCCAAGTCCCCCTCCCATCATATATAGCTCGAAGCTCCAAATTCTTCCAAGTCCCCCTCCTATCATATCTCGAGACTCGAAATTCTTCTAAATCTTCTAAGTCCCCCTCCTATCATATATAGCTCGAGACTCAAAATTTTTCCATATTTTTGGTTGGACGGTAGCTCGAAAGTCAAAATTCTTCCAAGTCCCCCCCCCCCATTACATATAGCTCGAGACTCGAAATTCCTCCAAGTCCCCCTCCTTTCATATATAGCTCGAGACTCGAAATTCTTCTAAGTCCCCCTCTTTTCATATATAGCTCGGGACTCGAAATTCTTCGAACTCCCCCTCCTATCATATATAGCTCGAAACTCGACATTTTTCCAAGTCCCCCTCCTATCATATATAGCTCGAGACTCGACATTTTTCCAAGTCCCCCTTCTATCATATATAGCTCAAGACTCGAAATTCTTCTAAGTCCCCTCCTATCATATATAGCTCGGGACTTGAAATTCTTTTAAGTCCCCCTCCTTTCATATATAGCTCGAGACTCGAAATTCTTCTAAGTCCCACTTCTATCATATATAGCTCAAGACTCGAAATTCTTCCAAGTCCCCCTCCTTTCATATATAGCTCGAGGCTCGAAATTCTTCCAAGTCCCCCTCCTATTGTATATAGCTCGAGACTCGAAATTCTTCTAAATCTTCTAAGTCCCCCTCCTATCACATATAGCTCGAGACTCGAAATTCTTCCAAGTCCCCCTCCTATCATATATAGCTCGAGACTTGAAATTCTTCTAAGTCCCCCTTCTATCATATCTCGAGACTCGAAATTCTTCTAAATCTTCTAAGTCCCCCTGCTATCATATATAGCTCGAGACTCAAAATTTTTCCAAGTTTTTGGTTGGACGGTAGCTCGAAAGTCAAAATTCTTCCAAGCCCCCCCCCCCTATTATATATAGCTCGAGACTCGAAATTCCTCCAAGTCCCCCTCCTTTCATATATAGCTCGGGACTCGGAATTCTTCGAACACCCCCTCCTATCATATATAGCTCGAGACTCGAAATTTTTCCAAGTCCCCCTCCTATCGTATATAGCTCGAGGCTCGAAATTCTTCCAAGTCCCCCTCCTATCATATATAGCTCAAGACTCGGAATTCTTCTAAATCTTCTAGTCCCCCTCCTATCATATATAGCTCGAGACTTGAAATTCTTCTAAGTCCCCCTCCTATCATATATAGCTCGAGGCTCGAAATTCTTCCAAGTCCCCCTCCTATCGTATATAGCTCGAGACTCGAAATTCTTCTAAATCTTCTAAGTCCCCCTCCTATCACATATAGCTCGAGACTCGAAATTCTTCAAAGTCCCCCTACTTTCATATATAGCTCGAGACTCGAAATTCTTCTAAGTCCCCCTTCTATCATATATAGCTCAAGACTCGAAATTCTTCCAAGTCCCCCTCCTATCATATATAGCTCGAGACCTGAAATTCTTCTAAGTCCCCCTTCTATCATATATAGCTCAAGACTCGAAATTCTTTTAAGTCCCCCTTCTATCATATATACCTCAAGACTCGAAATTCTTCTAAGTCCCCCTCTTTTCATATATAGCTCGGGACTCGAAATTCTTCGAACTCCCCCTCCTATCATATATAGCTCGAGAGTCGACATTTTTCCATGTCCCCCTCCTATCATATATAGCTCGAGACTCGACATTTTTCCAAGTCCCCTTTCTATCATATATAGCTCAGGACTCGAAATTCTTCTAAGTCCCCTCCTATCATATATAGCTCGGGACTTGAAATTCTTTTAAGTCCCCCTCCTTTCATATATAGCTCGAGACTCGAAATTCTTCCAAGTCCCACTTCTATCATATATAGCTCAAGACCCGAAATTCTTCCAAGTCCCCCTCCTTTCATATATAGCGCGAGGCTCGAAATTCTTCAAAGTCCCCCTACTTTCAGATATAGCTCGAGACTCGAAATTCTTCTAAGTCCCCCTCCCATCATATATAGCTCGAGGCTCCAAATTCTTCCAAGTCCCCCTCCTATCATATCTCGAGACTCGAAATTCTTCTAAATCTTCTAAGTCCCCCTCCTATCATATATAGCTCGAGACTCAAAATTTTTCCATGTTTTTGGTTGGACGGTAGCTCGAAAGTCAAAATTCTTCCAAGTCCCCCCCCCCATTATATATAGCTCGAGACTCGAAATTCCTCTGTCCCCCTCCTTTCATATATAGCTCGAGGCTCGAAATTCTTCTAAGTCCCCCTCTTTTCATATATAGCTCGGGACTCGAAATGCTTCGAACTCCCCCTCCTATCACATATAGCTCGAGACTCGAAATTCTTCAAAGTCCCCCTACTTTCATATATAGCTCGAGACTCAAAATTCTTCTATGTCCCCCTTCTATCATACATAGCTCAAGACTCGAAATTCTTCCAAGTCCCCCTCCTATCATATATAGCTCGAGACTTGAAATTCTTCTAAGTCCCCCTTCTATCATATATAGCTCAAGACTCGAAATTCTTCTAAGTCCCACTTCTATCATATAGCTCAAGACTCGAAATTCTTCCAAGTCCCCCTCCTTTCATATATAGCTCGAGGCTCGAAATTCTTCCAAGTCCCCCTCCTATTGTATATAGCTCGAGACTCGAAATTCTTCTAAATCTTCTAAGTCCCCCTCCTATCACATATAGCTCGAGACTCGAAATTCTTCAAAGTCCCCCTACTTTCATATATAGCTCGAGACTCGAAATTCTTCTAAGTCCCCCTTCTATCATATATAGCTCAAGACTCGAAATTCTTCCAAGTCCCCCTCCTATCATATATAGCTCGAGACTTGAAATTCTTCTAAGTCCCCCTTCTATCATATCTCGAGACTCGAAATTCTTCTAAATCTTCTAAGTCCCCCTGCTATCATATATAGCTCGAGACTCAAAATTTTTCCAAGTTTTTGGTTGGACGGTAGCTCGAAAGTCAAAATTCTTCCAAGCCCCCCCCCCTATTATATATAGCTCGAGACTCGAAATTCCTCCAAGTCCCCCTCCTTTCATATATAGCTCGGGACTCGGAATTCTTCGAACATCCCCTCCTATCGTATATAGCTCGAGGCTCGAAATTCTTCCAAGTCCCCCTCCTATCATATATAGCTCAAGACTCGGAATTCTTCTAAATCTTCTAGTCCCCCTCCTATCATATATAGCTCGAGACTTGAAATTCTTCTAAGTCCCCCTCCTATCATATATAGCTCGAGGCTCGAAATTCTTCCAAGTCCCCCTCCTATCGTATATAGCTCGAGACTCGAAATTCTTCTAAATCTTCTAAGTCCCCCTCCTATCACATATAGCTCGAGACTCGAAATTCTTCAAAGTCCCCCTACTTTCATATATAGCTCGAGACTTGAAATTCTTCTAAGTCCCCCTTCTATCATATATAGCTCAAGACTCGAAATTCTTCCAAGTCCCCCTCCTATCATATATAGCTCGAGACCTGAAATTCTTCTAAGTCCCCCTTCTATCATATATACCTCAAGACTCGAAATTCTTCTAAGTCCCCCTCTTTTCATATATAGCTCGGGACTCGAAATTCTTCGAACTCCCCCTCCTATCATATATAGCTCGAGAGTCGACATTTTTCCATGTCCCCCTCCTATCATATATAGCTCGAGACTCGACATTTTTCCAAGTCCCCCTTCTATCATATATAGCTTAAGACTCGAAATTCTTCCAAGTCCCCCTCCTTTCATATATAGCTCGGGACTCGAAATTCTTCTAAATCTTCTAAGTCCCCCTCCTATCATAATATAGCTTGAGACTCAAATGGTTGGACGGTAGCTCAAAAGTCAAAATTCCTCCAAGTCCCCTCCCGCCCTATTATATATAGCTCGAGACTCGAAATTCTTCCAAGTCCCCCTGATATCATATATAGCTCAAGACTCGAAATTCTTCTAAGTCCCCCTCCTTTCATATGTAGCTCGAGACTCGAAATTCTTCGATGTTCCCCTCCTTTCATATATAGCTCGAAAGTCAAAATTCTTCCAAGTCCCCCCCTCCCCTATTATATATAGCTCGAGACTCGAAATTCTTCCAAGTCCCGTAACCTAACCTAACCTGCGGACGCGGACGTTTTCTGAGGATGTAATCTCCTAACAAAATGGAAAGCGGGTTCCCCGCTAAAAAATGTAGGTAGGTAGGATCGATTTATTTTTAGTTGGAATATAGCTTAGATTCTTTGTTCTTCTTTCGCGAAATATTTTTACAGTCTCTATTCTGTTGGCGTTTGTATTGCCGCATCCGCATCAGAACGTAATAAACGCAAATTTGAGATTCTCCTTCTCCTATCATCCGATGCCAAATTATTTCGGATTCCTTAAAATGTTTTCCACACACACGAGCTCCTGCAGTCAATTTGATTTCTCTTTTTGGTATTACCTTCTTCCATTTTTCAAACAGAGCCAAGTTCTTTGGATGACCAAAGAGTGGAATCTAAAGGTATGTATCATCCAATAAAAATTAATTTTTCAAATTTATTAATAATTTAAACTGGGAATGATTATATCAATAATTTACCTTTTCTGACGAGGGATGGTAGCCTGATTTACAATTTACCCCAAAACACCCGGGCATTTTATTGCAGATGAATCCTCTTCGTTCACGCCTACGTAACAGCATCGTTGTATTCAAAATAATTTCGAGATTTGTGATCGATGGTGCTTAGGAAAAGTAAACAAACTTTTTTTACACGGACTTTTCCATAAGAAGAAAAATTTAATTCGATCATTTGCTCATATTTGAATAGAAGAATAAAGTGAGAAACGAAA
Source organism: Aspidiotus rigidus (assembly GCA_035079385.1). Taxonomy (NCBI): domain Eukaryota; kingdom Metazoa; phylum Arthropoda; class Insecta; order Hemiptera; family Diaspididae; genus Aspidiotus; species Aspidiotus rigidus. Next base: position 7,777,775 of record JAVHKY010000052.1, read on the forward strand.
AATACATTCTCAAATACTTGAGATCTTCCAGATCTTGATTATAAACGTTGAATTCCTTATTTATTTCTCATTTTGAAATACTAACACATGATCGAAATGTTCCCTGTGTATTCTTATGGGAGTCGATAATGTTCTAAGCACCATCGCATGATACTATTGCGAAATTCTGCGATACTATCGCAGAATATCGCGCACTATCGATCAAAATTGCTCGATGTTAGCAGTTAGTGACGTCACGTGAACGAAGAGGACTGAGAATTTTTTTCAGCTCAATCAACAAAAATTAATTGTAATATTGTTCATCACAAATACTCAGAAATAAAAATGAACAAAGAAACTCAACGTCCCCCTGTCCCGCTGAAAGAAAAAACGCATTACCAATGCATATCGTTAGTTACGAGCGCGCTGGTTACAATATTGAACCCCTGAAATTTCTCATCATTCAATTTAAAACGCAATCACTGCAGCGATCACTAACGATAAGCCCAAAGTCATTATGACCTATATGAAAGGAAATTTTATGGGCTACAACTTTTTTTTTCTCCAATTTTTCGAATAAACGAATATTTGTCGAGATATTATAAAAATAAGAGAACAAATCGTGAAGTCTCCATAAGCCTACATGTATTTAGCCACGTTGATTGACGACAAAGCTTACAACGCGCTCTAGTATCACCATCATGAAACAGCAACAAAACGACGGACAAGATTTCCGTTTCGTGTCCATACCTCTATAATGTACCGTACTCTTAACTGGAATGGACTATATAATCAAATTACATGCACTCGGATGTAAGGCTGCAGCGGTTGAGTGGTAAGAGAAGTGGCTTCACGCGCAGATGACACGAGTTCAAATCCCAGCAACGATGGATCAAACGACAGGAAGTCAGACTGAAGCACACTGGAGAGGCAATGGCAGATACTGGTAGAAGTGGGGACATACATGGCACTGAGCTGGAAAGTACTTTCCACACCACCGTCCAGGTGCGGAAAGTACTTTCCAGCTCAGCAACAAATTTTTTTTTCATCAGGCAGAAAAGATGCGCTTTCCACTACAAAAACCTCCGCGGAAACTCAGCCTTTCCGACCATCTTGCATTAAAGTTGTTTTTGCGTTGGAATGTGAACGAGTTGGTGGTCGCTTATACTTTCTCCTTCATGTTTTGCGTGCGATCATTTTATTATTCTCATGAACTGCGTGCCGGTACTTCCGTATCACCAAATACACTATACGAACAATACCGGAAACTCCCATTAGAAATACATTGAGCGCTGTTGACCCACGAAACACAAAGGAGATTAGTAACAATCCTAGCCGCTAGTTGAAAATCCCGTTTGATTACTATGGTAGTACCAATCCCGTCCGCTAGTCGCCATGGTTCAAAAACGACACGGAAGTTTCCGGTATTGTTCGTATAGTGTATTTGGTATCACCTAGCATATCATTATCAAGCAGAGTTGATAAGTTGGTTAGCTGAAAGCTGAACGTCTGAAGCCGAAGCCACATAATTTTGGGAAACAAGCTGAAATATATTTGTTTTACTTATTCTTATTCATAAAAAGACGCGAGCAAGTGACTGTACTGTTGTTCTGTGGGTGAAAATCATGTGGACATTCCTGTAGTACAAAGGTTTATTGACGTAGGTTAATTTGTATAATATTATACTCTGTTCACATTAAGGAAGGATAGAAATATGACCTCGAGAACGGAACGCTCCGGGTAATTTTAATCTACCGTTCCGTTCTCAAGGTCATATTTCTATCCTTCCTTAATGTGAACAGAGTATAACAATCAGAGAGAAATAGTCTTCCTTCATTGTCCAAAAGATAGAATTTGCCTGATCGTCAGTTTCAATGTAGGTCAAGTTGTCAATTCTACTTTGTACAGAACAGTGCCGCAGGGCATGAACCTCTTCCAGCCTCTCGCAGGCTGCTCTAGTGATGGGCAAAAACCGATAGTTTGAAACTACCAATAGTCCGATAGTCTTCCTCCTGACACTATCTATTTATTTGGTAGTTTTCCGGAAAACTATCGGTAGTATCGATCAGGGATGGCATAATGTAATGGGTAACGGTTAAATAACATTAACACAACGAAAATGGCGTTATGTTATTTATAACTTTACCAAAGTATGCGTTATGCGTTCCTGGTAAATAACTGTAACAAATTCAAGTTCATACATTATTGTAGATTCAAAAATTAAATTTTGATCATTTAGACAAATTTATTCCTCTTAACAATGATTGATGAGCAATTTCTGACGCCATACCTAATTTTCTACATGTTTTTTTTTTTTCATTTATCATGAACAAGTGCCTTATAGCGTCCTCTTAAGTAATAGTGGTAAAAAATAAGTCATATCAAACGTGACGCGACTGTGCGTTTACGTATAGGCTATTCATTTCGCTGCTGGGGAGTTCTTTTTGTTTTCATTTTGCACCTAGGGTAGGTATATTGACAAGCTATCATCTATCTTGTGACCTCCAAAAATGCACTCGTCCATAATTGTCTTCTACCTTCTGATCGTAAATGAAGAGAAATCTCATACGCAATACGATTAGAAACGGCTGTTATTCATTTGTATGACTTATGACACTATCAACCCTCGCTTTGCTCGGGTCGCTAACATTAAGCTCATTGAGAAATAACTCATTTGTAACCCTTGTAGCACAAATAATCATTTCCCGTTTCCTCTCTTTGGTTTTCATGTATTTATTTAAGGGTATGCTTTACCTAGTAACTCACACAGAGAAAATACATGTGTATTACACAAAATGGTGTGTTGCGGGTAGTGATTTTTGCCCACATATAACATATCGAATAATGTACAAAATGAGTCGGAACGTGGTGTAATTTTAATTTATTCTTGAAGTTGAGGAAAAAACGAAAAAGTAGTCGACAGATCGCGAAATATTCTGAATGATCTCCAAGAAACGTTTAAACTTACGTCAGAAGGTGTCATATTTGAATCGTTGAATTCCAATTAATGAACAAAATTAGTTTGTGTGAACCAATTAGCCATATTTTCCCAAATTTTGTCTACGTAAATACAAAGTTTCAAGATATTTCATGCTTTATTTAATCAGTTATCTCGGGGCAAAAATCGCAACATGTGATACATATTTTGTGAGTGTCTATGTGTGAGTGACTAGGTGGAGCATACCCTTAATTGGTACTTACAAGGTCACATTCCAATCATTCAAAATCATATTTTAAATGCTTATGCTACCATTGGCCCACCGGTCAGCGGTCATCAATGCTCAACGCGTCTCACTGCCCGTCACTCTTGCCAGCCACCAGCCGGTGGCTTTTTTTTTCAATATCGCATGTAACGGTTATTATAACTTTAACACAATTCAGCGTTATGTTATCCGATCCATAACTTCAACGTTAAAATTCACGTTACGGTACAATAACTTTAACAAAATGCAAACGTTATGCCCAGGGGTGCTCAGCTAAGCCGAAGCCATTAGCCGTTAGCCGAGCAATTTTGATAAAAAATCACCTAGCCGTTAGCTAGCTAATGAAATCATGTTAGTCATTAGCTTGACCGTTAGCCATTCAAATTGGAATTGCTAACGCCTAATATTTTCTCTTCGCCACACCTCACCCCTCCACACTGAAGTGACCCCATCCCTACTTTCAGCCGTTAGCGTCTAGCTCTTAGCCATTAGGCAATCTATTTTGGTATAAAATTAGCTAGCAGTTAGCTAGCCAATGAGACTGGGTTAGCCGTTAGCTGATAGCCGAAGCCAATCAATTTAGAGGGTTAGCTTTTAGCCAAGTTTTTAGCCAATGCGATTGGCTAAGCCATGGCCGTCTCTAGTTACAGGCCGGAATATTTGAAACTCGACAACATTGGACGGGGCCGATATTTATACTGTCTCTTATGGGAGAACATCAAAAATACCATTTGACACGAATACGGTGAAGTTTTTGAAAAAAGTGAAGAGAATGTGATTTGAAGAGCCAACGATTCTCGATTTTTTGAGCTAGGTCTCGTTAGGATTGATCAACTACGAAGCGAGTTATTTACGTTTAAAAAAAAAAGTCAGACAGAGGGCGAAGCGCGGTACATGTACTGCACTTCGCCCTCTGTCTGACTTTTTTTTTTTAAACATGAATAACTTGCTTCGTAGTAGATCAATTTTAACAAGATCTAGCTCAAAAAATCGAGAATCGTTTACTCTTTCGATGTATTTATAAACTTTTTCCCTTCGGAATTCGCAAATCAACGATTAACATGTTTTTCCAAAATTTTGCATAAGAGCGTGTATAAAACTCGGCCCCGTATTTTTCGTCACCGCGACGTTGCCAGCTTTAATATTCCGGCCTGTAACTAGAGACGGCCATGGCTAAGCACCCCTAGTTATGCTATTCCTGGTATTGATATACCGATAGTGTTTTCATTTGATCCATTTAGGGCAGTGGTGCGCTAGTGTTCAGAAGTCCGTTTCACTAGCCCAACCAGGCGTTTGTAGACGCCTCCATACCAGGGCAGACGGGCTGGAATAAAATTCCACTCAATATGATTAGAGGAGAGGAAGTTCTGTACTTCAGGTTCAGAAAGAGCAACCTTGTGGCCGACTAAGGGCTGTACAGATGTAATGTTGCTACCGTTGTCCGAGATAACAAACTTAGGACAGCGTCGCAGAGATGAGAAGCGCACAAGGGCTTCTAGGAATTCGCTACCCGTCATATCATCTAATAGTTCAAGATGGACGGCGCGATAGACTAGGCATGTATAGATAGCCACATAGACCTTCCTGGGCGGCAAATGAGGAGTTGTGTCGTGGACATAAAGTGGTCCAAAACAGTCAACGCCAGTATGCAGAAAAGGGGCAACATCAGCTACCCTGACTTCAGGAAGGGGAGGCATAGGTGGAAGCTGGTAGGCACCACCGCCCCATCTCTTGCATGTAAAACAATTGTGGATAATAGAGCTAGCAAGAGGACGGACCTGAGAAATCCAGAACCGTTCTCGCAGCTTGGCAATGAGATGACTAATGCCTAAGTGAGCATTGTCTCGGTGAAGAGAGTCTAATATTACAGAACTCGGGCGACATTTTTTGGGAAGGAGCACAGGATGGGATGACTCCCACTCCATTCCAGCATTCAGAAGTCGAGTGCGACAGCGGATCAGGCCATCAGAGCTCAGAAAGAGCGGTAGTTGACTTTTGATAGGTGCTTTATTCTGTAGAGATAAAAGCTCTTTGGAGAAGTACTTTTTTTGGATCTTATGAAGCAGAATGCGCTCTGCAATCAGCTTTGTATCAATTTCAGTAAATGGCCACCTCCCAGAGGGGAGTTTAGGTAAGGCCCATTTTAGGCTATGGTAGGCATATTTGACATAGGAGCTCCAAGTGGAGTACCTGCGTTCAAATACATCAGAGAGACCGTGGTTAGCGACCTCTTGTTGAGTCACCAGAACAACTGATGAAGAAAAAGATTGATACATAGGAGCAGAAGGTGGAGAAGCAGGCTACAATGACTCTAGAGGTAGCCAAGAAGGACCATGCCACCATTGCTCTTCACTTTGTAGAAGCAAGGGTTTCTTGCCTTTAGTGACTAAGTCAGCACTGTTATCTGCTGTGGGAACATATCTGACAGCGAGATGAGGGTATTTACGCAACTCGTCTACTCGGTTCTGCACAAAGGGTGGCTGTATCTTGAAAGAATTCAGCCACTGAATGACCAATGTATTGTCAGTCCAAAGAATGGTTTTATCCAAGGAGTAAGGAAGTTGGTTGCTGATAAAGGAGGAAGCACGGGCACCTATAATCACTGCTAACAGCTCAAGTTGGGGGTATTGACCTGCCTGAAAGAGGTGCAATACGAGCTTTAGAAAAAAGAAGAGCAGTTAGGTTTCGAGATTTGGTGCATTTCCTCAATAAGTAGAGGACGCAGCCATATGCATCCTTTGAGGCGTCGCAAAAGACGTGAAGCTCATAAGAGGAAACATCTTTGCTAGGTGGCCAATATAGACGAGGGACAGTGATGCTTTTTCTAAGATCCCTGTCAATGATGAGCTTATGGAATCGTAATACATAATCCCTTAGTAGAGAATCATCCCACTCTCCCTTAAGTTTCCAACAATCTCGAACAAAGATTTTCAGAGGAATGAGACAAGGCATGAACCATCCACAAGGGTTGAAAACCGAGGCAAGCGCTTTCAGCGCAGTGCGCCTGGTCACCTCGGAAGGAACATCAACCTTATCAAATTGGAGGCACAGAGAATCACTTTCTCTGTCCCAAGAGAGGCCAAGGATAGAGATATTGCCTTCATCTTTGGAGACTTTACTGTCTGGTAGTGACTGTAGGAAGTCATGAGAGTTAGAACTCCAATCTCTTAAGTTGAAGCCAGCTTGCGCTAGTCCACTATTCAGAGACTCAAATAGATGACCTGCATCAACCACAGTGTCTACACTCACTACCAAGTTGTCAATGTAGAAGTGTTTCTTGGCTAATTGAAACCAAAGATTGTCCTTTTCTTTCTCATCTGAAAGGTGTTCTTGAAGAACCATATTGAGGAGAAAAGGTGAAGAAACTACGCCAAAAGGCACACGAGTGAAGCGATACACAATAAGGTTCTGCTTGTCAACAGATTTGACCGGATCCTCGATCCAAAGCAATAGGCAGGAATCACGGTCACCCTTATCTAGACCTACACAAAGGAAGGCTTTTTCTATGTCAGCAGAAATGCCAATACTGCGGAGTCGAAATCGAATTATAATTCCAACTAAATCTTGGACTAAAGAAGGTCCAGCATGAAGAGCGTCATTCAAGCTGATCCCTCCTTTAGGTTTCGCAGATGCGTCCAGAACTACTCTCACCTTTCCGTGCTGCATAATAGGACGGTGAGGTAGATAATGGACCACACCTGTTGACTGAAGAGGAGCTCGCTCAATAATTCCGCAAGCCTCTTGTTCCCTAATGATTTCTGCCCATCTTGTCAACAAGCTAGGAGAAACAGTCGCGAGAGATGATCTTAGCCTTGCCAGACACATCCTATAGTTTTTGGCTACAGAAGGTCTTTCCTGTTTCCAGGGCCAAGACACAACGTACCTACCATTCTCAAATCTAGTAGTGTTTTGGAAGCGCTGCATAACAAGATCAGTTGTGGGGTCTAACTCAGAAGCCTTGATCCCAAGGACTTCCAGATCCCACAGAAAACTGATTTCAGAGGATTGAAGAAAGTTTTCTTTCTCAGATTTAGTAGTGTCTTCCTTCTTGGTTTTCTCTGTAACGGAAGTAGAGAGCGAGAATGTTGACAGTGAACAATAATTTTCCAACAAAGAAGACGCGTCTCCTGAAGGGATCCAGCCAAAAAGGGTCTTTCTGAGTACTAGTCCTTCAGAGAGGCGTTCTTCACAATTTGTTGAAGAGAAATGATGAAGCAAATCATTTCCAAGTAAAAGTAAGATGGGATGTTTTTGCTGACGGAAAATATCCGGATCAGCGTAAGTCCTATCTAGAGGCAACAGTAGTTTTGTCATTTCCGCAGGAGGCGACAATACAGATGTGCCCATTATATGAGAGGAAGTTAGGAGAGTACAAGTTCTTCCTTGACCACTCATGTTAGAGAGAGTCATAGTAACATAACCAGACTCCGCAGAGGTCGATTCTTGAGAACCAAACCGAGTCAAACTAAGGGTCACAGATTGTGACAAAGAAGCCCTTAAACGGCTTGCCACTCCAGAGTGGACGTACAAGGCATCACTAGCAGAGTCGCGGATACCTCGCACCATTTCAAAACGTGCATTAGAAGAAATTTTACAAACAAAAGTTTCTAAAAAGGTACCTTTAGTCTTTGAAGCTCCTGAAGTAGAAGCAGTGGTTGCAAGTTTCTTCAACAGAGCGATGCAGATCTGGATACAATGACCTTTGATTCCACACTCTGAACATTCCCTGTCGCTATTGGGACAAGCACTCTTCATATGTTTGTCGCTGAGGCAGATTAGGCACCTCTTCAACTCTATCAGACGAGCTCGACAATTGTTAACTGTAGGGTATTTCCATCAGCGGAGAGTTTCATGCAGGCAACCACAAAAGATGCAACCTGCCGGAGTGGATTTGCGTGTTGGCGACGACTCCTTTTTCTTCTTAGGAGCAGTAGTAGGTTGAGAAGACCCAGAAGATTTGGCCTTTCTTTTTTTGGTCGCCAAAGTTGTAACCTCTTTTTTATTACCAGAACGGCGAAGATCTACCATCTCCCGGTTGAACAATGCTTATTCAACAGCACCCAGGAAATCTTGGGGTGTAAATTCCAATTTGGGTTGATCACGGGACAGCATATCATATGCTGCTGTAAGAAGAGGGCGTGACAATTTCTTCATTATCAACCCTTCAATTTGCCCAGGAGTGAAATCCGGGTCAAGAGAAGTCAAATGGCTAATCACTGTTTTGATAGCGTTCAGATTTGATCGGTCTTCAGCAGTATCTGCTGTTGAGTCCAAGTCTATTGCCGCAGGAAGGGATTCCAATTCGGCGTAATAGGTCTGCCGCAATTTAGTTGGCAGGCCAAATTCATTGAAAAGAGTATCAATAGCGTCAGGATATTCCGCATCAGTAGCTTCATACTTAGCTATTGCAGCAAGGGCTTTGCCCTTCACTACAGTGAACAGAATATTAAATCTGTCGCTGTTGTCCAATAGGGGGTTCTTGTGGACAGTCTTCTCATAAAGCTGCCACCATTGTCGCCATAGGCGGACTTCTCCATTATAAACCATGGGTTTTTGCTTCGGAAGTTTATAGGTGCTTACAGTGCAGCAAAGCTCCAAAGAAGTAGAGGGCTTGTTGGCAGGAAACAGTGTTTGCCCGGCTTGGAAATACACTCGCGTTTCCTCTACAACAGTCTGAACATCCTGTTACATCTTCTTCTCCTATGGAGTCTAAACCTGCCAGGAGATCAGATGCCTCAGACAAAATATGAATGCTCTTCCCTCCGACGCTTTCCGGTGTATTGACGGCGATTGTCTTCAGCATGGTCACCCCTAACTGAAGAACAGACAGTCGCCTACGTGCTTCAACCAAAGTTAGAGGTGCAGGGGCTGTGGCCTGCAAGTTAAGAAAATAGAAAGTTGAGAATCTTATCTGTTTTCTTGACCAGGGTAGAACAGTTATTTTAAATTCAGAGGATCCTCAAAGAAAGAATTGTAAAAGCTGAAAATTTGCTCACTGTAATTGTGGAAGTGGTCAGCGTTGGTACTGCCATGAATCCAACGCCTAAGTGGGAGATTCTATAGCTCCTGTGGTTGAGCTACGCTTGCCAACACGCATGGACTAGAGGAGGGGGAGCCGCAGATGCTGTGCCTCCTACGCGTTACTTTAAGACTTTGTTGTTCCTAATGAAAAAGGAAAACAACAGGCCCCTAGCCTCAAGACTGTATGGGCATGATCTGCACAAATTCACGTCTATAAGCCACAGGACGCCGCACTATGCAGACAAAGATAGAAAAAAAATCTGGCAAGTTCTTGTCCTGACTGCAAAGTCGGAAAAATTTCATCAAAAGAAAAATTCATCCCTCAGCAAGACCAACCTGAGGCTGGATGTTATCCTAATAAAGCCAGGATTTCGCTGGGACTCAAGGGTCCCTGGTCGAGGATCCATGCACCCTCAACCAAAAAAGAAATCACTATGGGAAACAAGATCGCTCCACCCCTGCATATTCTCCAAAGGTGCTGCATTCAGGCTTCCCCTGTGACTCAAGAGCCGTCACAAGAACTTCCTCCACAGAAGATATGATAGCTTATTAGTTGGCAAGACATCCTCATCTCTTAGCCTCAGACTGCCCTGAGGTCGGGGAGAAGAGAAGAAAGAGAACAAAAATGATATGAACAGCCGGCAGTAGCCGTCCATACAGATCCCACTGTCCGTCAATCACAGCAAAAGAGCGACAAGAAATTCACATACTCAATCAAGAGTCAGATTCCTTGTATTTGAAGGTTGATCAGAAAACGATTCTCATAAGGTTGAAAGATCGGCGTAAACAAGCAGCTTACAATGAAAGAAGTAGCTGTATAATAGGGTATGAGGAGGAGCTCACTCCTCAACCAGATGTATTCGGAGTGTGGTCTGGACCTAATCTATGCGCGCCTAAATGTTCTATCATTCTCATCTTCACTGTGCATCAAGGTCTGTACCGACTTTGCTCCTAAATGACCTCTGTAGCACAGGAAGTGTCTGAATCTAATTAAAATTAAGCTCCGAATATCGTTTGCCGATAAATTTAGAAGCACATACAATCAAAAGATGATAAAAATCTTGGAAAGAGGAAACGGCGGAGGTTATAGCGAGCATCAATAAGCAAAGGATTATTTCCCAGAAAGGGAAAATAATCATAGCGACCCAAGAAACCGCATGTAATGGTTGGAAAACGTTGCTTGATACGCACCCAACAAGAGATCATCTTCTTCGAGTAAAAAGATGACGAAAGAGGAAGGATACTGTTTCCATGTATTTTAAATAACGTCGAATGAGAGAGGAAGAGAGAAAAAAAATTTTGATAAATATCAAAGGAGAGGATCGTGCAACGCATATCTCTACTGAGAGAAGCGTTTTCACGTCCTTAAAGAGAGATGTCTGTACCCGCAAGAACTCAAAGGATGTGTACGGAAAAACGGCAAAAATGAGCGTGAGAGAGTATACCCGCGAGCCTAAGTGCTCGTCACTACCCCACACCTGACACCAGTTGTCGAATATTCTCACGGAAGGTCGTACCGAGTTGACGACTAGGTCGATAGAATCTATCGAGAGTCGTTAATTCCGATGAGAAAGCCGACAAGCACGAGAGCGCGAGAGCGCAGCCGATAAAGTAGCTTACGGGCTGCGCCGCTTACTTACTTAGATGACCGTTTTTCCGCGCGAAGTTCGAACAGGTACAAACACATCACATACCAAATAAAGATCCTTTATTTAAAAAAAAAGGAAAAAATGTAAACCTAAATAAGATTTAATTTTCTTCTTTCTCTTCGGAAGATTTTTCCTTCTTCTCATCTTCGTTCTTCTTATCTAACGGCAGAAAAAATAGAATTCTACCGTTAGTCCTTAGGAGTTAGGTAGAAATTAAGAGGAAAAATATTATTCGGCTTAAGGAGGGCGCGAAGCAATTTCGCGACCCTTGTACAGAACTTATCGCGAGCAAACAAGCGACGAGTCAATCTCGAAGAGGTTTTAATCGCGTCTGACCCAATGACCCACTCATGAAAAAGAATGAGTTAGATACGAGAGACTGACCAACGATCAATCCAGTAAGAGGCATACCTGGAGAAAGTCCCGCTTAAGGACAATCCGTCGGTTACCGGTTTAGAATTGCAGCAGAAATTCTTCCAGAGGAGAAATGAAATTCTCCAAGTGCGTAGAATGGTAGATAATCTGAAGAGAATATCGATAGATAATCGCGATAGTAATATAGTAAAGGCTACACTAACCTAATTATTCTCCTCGGCCATAATCACGGAGAGAGCACAACACAAGTAAGGTTGAATGCGAAAATTTTATATTTTATTACACGAAATGAACAATAAGAGTGTAAATGCAAATGCAAATTTATGAACGTATCAATGCAGATTTGTGCACGTATGAGGAAAATGCGCATGAATATAAAATGCGCAGTTATGCGTGAGTAATAATTGTCTATTCGGTGCCGCTGCTGCCGGCCTATACCGTCATCAGATAAGGTAAAGGTGATGACGTGAGGCGCGGGTCTGCGGTAGCGTCGGGAAGACACGGACTCGGTGCCGTGGAATTTTCGACAACACGTAATAGAGTGTCGTCCTGAACTCGTCATCGTGAATATTTGTCAGAATAGATAGCTGCTCCTGCGATGACGATTTATGTGTCATAAACAACAACTGAAATTCAGAATAACAACGACAATACCCCATTCGAATCGTTATACCACAGGTCAATCGTCAGGTTTCGAACATGGATAAATTAGACGAGCTAATCAAAACTGTTAAATCAAAATCTTCAAAACCTATACCCTTTAGGGATTTTTCAGGTACACAAACTGAAGATATTGACGACCACATTGAAAGTTTCTCAAAAATAGCTCTCCTTAATAAAGGGGAGGATGACATTAAGGTTAGGGAATACATCAAATATTTAAAAAATGGGGCATACGACTATTTCATACGTGAAGTGCTAAGTCCCGAGAGACCGTTAGATTGGGACACTGTTACTAGGGCATTACGCAACAAGTACGCAAAGGACGAAGATGACTGGAATCATTGTAGAAGAGAATAAAATTCAGGTTTTTTCACGGCTCTGCCGTCGTTTATTGATTAAAAAACTATACGACCGACCTTTCGGTATAACGTATACCATCTTCGGGGTCTCGGAACATACTGAAAAGTACGTGACAAAAGCTCAACTAAGTACAGTCAGGAGAGCAAGGTTGTGACGTACTTTTCAGTATTCCAAGACCCCAAAGATGGTATACGTTATACCGAAACGTCGGTCGTATAGTTTTTTAATCAATAAACGACGGCAGCGCCGTGAAAAAACCTGAATTTTATTCTCTTCTACAATTACTTGCATCCGTCGCGACAAGTTTTTTTCTATATGACTGGAGTCATCTAGCAAGCCAAACAATAATGTCCAGCAAGGAAAACGTGAGCATAGATGCCAATAAAATGATTAGAATTTGTAAGAAGATAAATCCACGAATGTCAGCGCCGGCAATCATCAGTAAAGTTTGTCACGGTCTAATCCCAAGATTCAAGACAGAAATCCTGCATAGGGACATAGACACAGTTGAGGATTTACTAAAAAATCTCCAACATATCCAAAAGAACTTTGAAAGATACAAGGACGAGGAGTCTGACATTTTGCTTGCTTTAAAGGAAATTAAAAGTGAGATCAGCAAGACCAAGACTACGGTTGAATCCACTCCAGAAAAAAAAAGAGGAATCTAAAGAACAATTACGCCTTCCTTAACGAAGTTAAACGAGGAATGCAGGGAACCTGTTTTATGATTCGAATGAGATTTGGTATTGAAAATTCAAGGAAGCCTAGATTTGGAGAAAGGTAGTAAAAAGAAGGCCTAGACCAACTATTAGTGTAATATAATATAGTTGAATAAATCAGGTTCCTTGTTAAAATTTCCTCCCCCTCCTATCATATAAAGCTCGAGAGTCAAAATTTTTTAAGTCCCCCTCCTATTATATATAGCTCGAGAGTCGAAATTTTTCTAGTCCCCCTCCTATCATATATAGCTCGAGAGTCGAAATTTTTCCAAGTCCCTCTCCTATCATATATGGCGCGAGAGTCGAATTTTTTCCAAGTCCCCTCTCCTATCATATATGGCTCGAGGGTCGAAATTTTTCTAGGTCCCTCTCCTATCATATATAGCTCGAGAGTCGAAATTTTAACAGGGAACCTGTTTTATGGGGGGCTATTTGAGAAATCTGGCGTGCGCCGTCCGCCGTCCAGCGAAAAACTTGGAAAAATTTCGACCCTCGAGCCATATATGATAGGTGAGGGACTTAGAAAAAATTACGGCTTCCTTAACGAAGTTAAACGAGGAACGCAGGGAACCTGTTTTATGATTCGAATGAGATTTGGTATTGAAAATTCAAGGAAGCCTAGATCATATATAGCTCGACAGTCGAAATTTTTCCAAGTCCCCCTTCTATCATATATAGCTCGAGAGTCGAAATTTTTCTAAGTCCCTCTCCTATCATATATGGCTCGAGAGTCGAAATTTTTCTAAGTCCCTCTTCTATCATATATAGCTCGAGAGTCGAAATTTTTCCAAGTCCCTCTCCTATCATATATGGCTCGAGAGTCGAAATTTTTCTAAGTTCCCCTCCTATCATCTATAGCTCGAGAGTCGAAATTTTTTCTAAGTCCCCCTCCTATCATATATAGCTTGAGAGTCGAAATTTTTCTAAGTCCCCCTCCTATCATATATGGCTCGAGGGTCGAAATTTTTCTAAGTTTTTCGCTGGACGGCGCACGGCGGACGCCAGATTTCTCAAATAGCCCCCCATAAAACAGGTTCCCTGTTAAAATTTCGACTCTCGAGCTGTATATGATAGGAGGGGGATTTAGAAAAATTTCGACTCTCGAGCTATGTATGATAGAAGGGGGACTTGGAAAAATTTCGACTCTCGAGCGAGAAAAATTTAGATTCTCAAACTATATTATGATAGGCTTATAGTAGGTCTAGGCCTTCTTTATACTATCTTTATCTAGGTCTAGGCTTCCGTGAATTTTCAATACGAAATCCCATTCGACTCATAAAACAGGTTCCCTGCGTTCCTCGTTTAACTTCGTTAAGGAAGCCGTCCTTTTTCCAAGTCCCTCTCCTATCATATATGGCTCGAGGGTCGAAATTTTTCCAAGTTTTTCGCTGGACGGCGCACGGCAGATTTCTCAAATAGCCCCCCATAAAACAGGTTCCCTGTTAACAATCCAATTCCTTCCCCAAAACAACAGTACTTCTCAAATTCTACCCTTGTTTCCTAACAACTCTTATAACTATTTTTCTTTCCAAAATAATAATACTAATCAAATTCCACAGTCATTTCCCGGACAGTCCGAATACACAGACTTCGAAACGAACAAAAAAACGAATGAGATGGACAACGACTCAACGAACGCGAAATGCTCCTAATTATTTTCAGATCAAAACTAAGAACCGCTTTGATTATTTTTACGAACATCCAGAATTTTTTGAAAGTAAGGAACGATTTTATAACTCCGAATTAGAACCTCCTGTCCCACAAGGTGAGATTTGTAACAAGAAAAAATTTTCCAAAGAGATTATATTGAGCGCATCTAATTTTAATTTGCAAACACCGATATTTGTTGAGAATAAGGAGACCGCTAGCTCTGGAGTTATAGACACGGGAAGTAACCCTAACATTATTCATCAAAGCATGGTTCCTCCAGGTAGCATAATAGATCATTCGTATAAAATTTATGCAGCGTCGTTGTCCAATCCATTACGATACATAGGAAGTAGTGTACATATAGGATACATAGGAAGTACATATGTACGTTTCGAAATACAAGGTCAGAAATTTTACGATCCTATGGTAATAGTAGATGAATTATCAACGAATATGATTCTCGGAATGAGATTTTTACGAAAGCATGGCGTAATAATAGATTGTGAACAATGCTGAGATCAAATTTCGTAATGGACTAATAATCGAAATGGATACAGAATACATTCGCGATCTCGATAATAAAAATCAGAATATAGATAATATTTTTTCTATTTCTGATAACAATATCGTAATTCAAAAAGATATTGTTAGGTATTCCAGCAAAAGGTGAGACCATTTTTTCTGTACCGTCATTTTCTGATACGTATGTACTAGCCAACACGTCATAGCGAACGGAACTTTCGTTGTAGTCAATAATAATAATGGAACTAATATTAAAATAGCTAACACTCGCTCGGTGCCTGTCAAAATTCATAAAGGCATACGAATAGGAAAAATTCAAGATAGACCTGAAGTAATTAACGCCGTGTCCACATCGAAAATAAACGACGAAAAGAATCCCCAATTTTTAGGTAATGAAGAGATTACAGATTTTGATGGTATCCAAATTATCCTATATATAAAGTCATTAATAAAGATCTTCCACTCGCCGAACGCAAATAGGCTCTCAGTCTTCTCTATCGATATCTTCACATTTTTACGACCAAAACGGAGGATACTCCTACAGCCGGTACGCAGCCTTATAAAATTCGGTTGAAAGATGATATACCAGTTAATATCCACTCTTATAAAGCGTCGCAATATGAAAAAGAAATAGCTAGGAAATTCTTACAAGATTTAGAAAAGGCCAATATTATAGAAAAAACTCGTTCCGAATCACCAGCATTTATTAAAACAAAATCCGATGGTAAGCCTAGACTTCTTACAGATTTTTCAGCTCTGAATAAACACATTGTTAGCGATTCAACATCTGTCGTACGTATCGAAGCTATCATTGAAGCTCTTTTGAACGCGTCTATTTTTTCAAAAATGGACTTAGCATACGGCTCCCCCTTCACGAAAGCAGTCGAAAATATACTGCGATTCGATTCGATTAGCACACAATATCAATATTGTAAGATGCCCATGGGATTCATCAATAGCAGTCAATGTGTAACGAGTGCGATGCATGATATTTTCGAAGACATCCTATTCCGTGGTATGACTGTCTATATAGACGATATTTGCGTGTATGGTGACTCTTTCCAAGCTTACCTTAAATTGCTCGAAACTGTCTTGTCGAGATTAGAGAAATTCAAATTTAAATTAAATACACGTGAATGCGATTTTTTTTTATCCCAAGGTAATGCTACTCGGAAATGAAATTCAAAAAGGAACAATTCGCCCCGCTTTCAAAGGTATTGAAGCATTCCTAAACATCAAGCACCGTGAAAGATGTTCGAAGCATTATCAGTTCGTTTAGCTTTTATCGAAAATACATGCACAAATTCGCTATTACTGCCCAGCCCACCCAAATACGCAGTTACTTAATAAATCAATTTCACACCAATATTCTTTCCATCATTCGATCTCGTTCAATGTACATTGTCTCTGCGAAACTCAATATAATAAAATTATTTTCTTGTCATTGTGGACTTCGACGTTTTTTCATAATTCAATCATTCCAGGCCACCACAGCTGCCCAAAGCCATAAGAACAATACCCCGATGCGACCCCCTTGCCAAATTCCTGGACCGTTGGTTCAAAAATCGCATTGATTTTGAATCTCCTCATTCAGTCTTGAATTCGGCCTCTTTAACTGACGTCCTGAAGGGTGTAAGTCTTTCCCCGGGAACGACCATCTGCTCGTTTGATGTTGTTGGTTTGTTCCCGAATATTCCTGAGGCGGCAACTATCCAGAATATGGGTGAGCTACTTTTCAAAGCCAACATTCCTCACAATGAGCTTCAGGAATTTTTCGATCTTCTGAATATTTGCTGGTCCCCCAACTACTGTAAATTTGAAGGAAAATTTTTCGAGTTTCCTGATGAAGTAGGGAAGCTCTCTCATCTCCGAAATTTTCATATCCAAGTTTGAACTTGACCTCTTTTCCTCGAAGCAGGTGTTACTTAATCATATTCACTATTGGTACAGGTACGTTGATGACGCTCTATGCACCTGGACTGGTCCCCCAGATCTCCTTGGTGAGTTTTTGAGGTATCTCAATTCCTGGTACCCTCCCATCAAATTTACGTTGGAAATAGGGGTATTTTCCATTAACTTTTTGGATTTATTGATCTCTATAATAGACGGTATCCATAAGTTTGGAATTTAAAGGAAAGATACTACGACCAATGTTTTAGTCCACAGAGGTTCGTTCGGTTTTGTTGCTCATAAGATGGCTGCTTTTCATAGCCTAGTTCATAGACTGACTTGTATTTCTTTGAGTCAGTCTGCCTTCAAGAAAGAGTTACTCACAATAAAACACCTGACCAGAGTGAATGGGGTCGATGTTGACGTGATGGTTCAGAGGAAAGTTACGAGGAGGCTTCTTGATTCTACCACCTGCCTCCCCCGAGACACGATCCATGATCACCGTTTGCGTTGGATCAGTCTCCCTTTCCTGGGGAAGTTCTCCTTCCAATTGGGTCGGGCCCTCCGCCCGTTTGGCTTCGGACCCGCGTTTTACAACCCTACCACAGTCAAGAGGTTGCTTGTGAGACTGAAGGACCCCAAACTTGTTGATGAGAGGAGTGGTGTTTATAAGTTAGAATGTGGAGATTGTGGAGGCTTTTATATTGGTTAGACCAGCCGCCAAATGAAAATTGAAGTAGCTGAGCACCTGAAGTCTTGGAAGAAAGGACACTTAGGGGAGTCAGCTTTTGCTGATCATTTAATAAACAATGACCACAGCTTCCGCGAGGGATCCGAAAAGTTCCTCCATAAGGAGAATTCCTATCGTAAGCGCATCGCCCTCGAGCATATAGAGATAATGCGTCATCTCAACGCCGATGGTATCACTGTACTCAACTTGTACATTCCGGAAGATGGCCTGATTGAACTGGTTTATGATTCACACCGCGATTTCTCGTTTGGACAATCTTAATACCTTGTTCTTCTCTTCTGTTCGTCAGTTGCTTTCATTTCAAGCTCGAAGATGGTTTATTAACCGAAAGCGCTCGTCGTTTTATTTTTTTTCTACGGTTTGCTGCTTTACTCTCCCTTCGGAGTATTCGTCCTTTCGCGTGACTGATAACAGTTTATCATGATTTGAAAATAATGAGAGAACATACTAGACTAAGTGTCAAAGCAAAATGCAAGACTCAACTTATTGAGAAATGCAAAATTGCTTCACTAATCACACAAATGCCTCATCTGAATAGAGAGCCATGGAGATAAATGATGACTTAACGACTAAATATGGCAGACCATGTCCTCACTTGTATTTATAGGGCTCTAATTATACTGCATGGAACTAATGGTGGGAGTGAACTTACAGAGGGGGCCGGATGGCGGAAGTCACAGATTTCAGAATCATGTCAAGGGTTACATTCCAGGGGATGGGGAAAAGTCGCAAAGGTTGTGCGAACTTGCAAATTTTTGAATTAGTGGCTAGGATTCAGGAAATTTCAGGAAAATAAGATAGGCGTAGACCCATTCTCGAAGATATCCTGCGATAAATGACAGCACTATTTTGTTTCCTGAAGACTGCTTTGAAAACGGTTTGGTGTGAGTATTTTGAATTGATCTACACCATTTACGCACTAAGTTTTGTTGATATAAAAGTAGAACTCCTGAATTATATTCATCTAAAAACAGAGTTCCCTGTCTGTAATATTTTATCAAGTATCCCCTGTTACAGCTACCTTACCAGGTATGTGGGAACGAACTATTACTATCTGCTCAGCTGGAAAATCTCTTTGGGTAACTGGTTGGAAATGCGGCTGGGCTATTGGACCTGAACTTCTTATCAACCGGATGCTCTCAGTTCACCAACTGATAATCGAATATTACACTACTCCAATTCAAGTAATAAGTCTTTTAAGAAAGTGTACTTCTATACATTTTTTTCCACGTTCCTTAAAATTTGGCATAGGTAATATTCAATTTTGTTGACTGGTGAATGTCAAGAAAAGGTTTTATGAGACTTAGAGTTTGTGACCTACAGAAAGAATACAAAAAATTAAACATCTAATTTTCTGATATACTAGCGGCGCCCGTGACATCCATCAATGAATGTGTTGAAAAGAGGGGGAGAGGAGTTGAAGGGTAACTTTTTTCTTGATCTGTAAGAAGTGATATTTATTTTCGCTAAATCCTCATCGGACATAGGAATTTAGCGATGTATTCAAAAACAGATAAAATTCATATTTTCCCAAAGAAAGAAGAAATAACAGCAAAAAATAGAATTATACTAGGTGTAAATTTCTAGCTCATATGTTCACCTGCACAGTACGTACGTTTTGTGCGCGCATTTGCGTACAGTTTTTTTTGACATGGAAAGAAGTAGAACCAAAGAAGACGGTGATAAAGGAACGGTAGAAATACATACGTCGAGAGAAGAAGAAAGAAACAAGCTATGTCGCGGGCGACATAGTATCAGGGTCGGCCTGAATCGGATTATAATATTAATTTTTCTTTATTTCAGTCAAGAGAGACTCGTCAAAAATCCAATAAATTTTTCTGATCGTCGTTTGTTTCACTAAAAAGCGCAAAATTGAAATACTTCTGCTATATAGTTTATACTTTTTGCTTTTCCAACATTTGCTTTGCTTTTCACTTCCAAAAAATGTCACCGCTTTTCGCTTCAAACTTTTCGCTTTTCAGTTAATTTCCATCTCAGATATCTTAATAACTTCTTATCCTCGAAAAATCTAGTTGTTAATATTTTGAAGTTCCACAATTTGAAAATATTTCAAAGTCCAACAGTTGAAAATATTCCTTTCAAAGTCCAACAGATGACAATATTTCCAAGTCCAAGAATTAAAAATGAAAAACTTTATTACAAGTCCGAGAAGTATGAAAATATTTCAAAGTCCAACAATTGGAGAATAATTCCAAGTCCAACAGTTTAAAATATTTTCAAGTCCAAGAAGTACAAAAAGTCCCTCGCCATCATTCTTACTCGCCTCTTACTCCAAGTATGGCAGTAAACCGACGGGTTACCCCATCTTGGTTACATAAACTTGCGGATGAAACGACAGAATGAGACAATCAAAACGCAATAACGCATAAAAATAACCACACCTTACTGCATCGTGGACAGGCCGTGACGCGAGCGTCTGAACTTACCCCAAGAAAGAAAGAAAGAAAGAAAGAAAGAAAGAAAGAAACAGAAACAAAGGCCCAACAACTAGGCATTCCATCAAAACAAAATTTTTGGATTCCAATACATATTCGTATACATTGCAAAATATTGATTTAAGATGATATTTGGCTTCTAACACCAGGTGTAAGAACCGGCACTAGACACTAAATGTACCTTGCAAGTTGAAATAATAAAATTTGGATAATTATTCATCCAAACTGTTCATCATACCTCATATACTTTCCACTCAGGTACTCACGTTCTATCAAATAGAACTACAAACTCAGATTGGAGACTAGAATCATTGTAATTAGATACCGATTTTATGATCAGGATACTCAACAATCATTCACTTTAGATTTTGGTCTAAGTACCGCTGCACCATTCACATTGTTTGGACCAATTTCAGGGAATTCACATTTGATTACTCTATCTATATTCTTTTCCATCGCAATTAAGACGTTTGGTTCCATTCGTAGTCAATCTTTTCAATTTGCGAACGTTCGATAATAAAGACAAGACACTACCTACTAGTTTTATTGTTTCATTCCTTCTCGTCATCGTAACGAATTAATCAGCAGCGGCTAATTAATCAATAATAATCATAAATAAACTAACTGTTCCCAGATGAGAGCCTAACATTAATTCAGAACTCGTAATATTATTTACAACTCTCGTTACCAACGCACAAAACAGCTTGAAAGTTTCAATTGTTAATAACGACAGTTCCGAATAATATTACGAGTTCTGATTCAATGTAAATCTGTATCAAACTATCACCTAACACTTCGAAAGAATTCAGAACAAATGGTTCATTTTGCGGATCATAATTAGTCGGCTCGGAATCAACCTACATTCTTGTATATTTACGCGTGTTTCTTCTGTGTGAAGCATAGGTACCCTTAATGCTTAACCAATGATAGGTTCATGAAAAACGTTTGTGCTCGTTTCAACATTATAAATACAGATTGGAGTCTTCAATGAATAATTACAAGAATTCACATTTGATTACTCTATATATTCTTTTCCATCGCAATTAGAATGTTTGGTTCCATTCGTAGTCGATCTTTTCAATTTGAGAACGTTCGATAATAAAGACAAGACGCTACTATTTTTATTGTTTCATTCCTTCTCGTCATCACAACGAATTACTCAGCAGCGGCTAGCTAATTAATCAATAATAATCATAAATAAACTAACTGTTCCCAGATGAGAACGAAAATAAATTTATAATTTGAATCAAATTTATTAATACGCTGATGAATGCAAACACGCAATCCAAGATAGGAGAAACAACACAAAAACACCTTAGGCTAGGCGTACGTACACGGTAAGTAATTTTTGACTCAATTGAAAAAACGCAGAACGCAATAATGATAATTGATAACAAACCTTACCCGCAGTTTATACTGCGTTATGGCCACTGTGGCCTACTGAACGTGACGACGGTGACATCCGTGATGTGACGTGCGCGACTGAACTGAGCCAAAGACGAAGAAGAAGAAGAAGAAAAAAGTGATTACAATATGGTCGGCTTCTGCGACGCGAGCCGACCCTAAAAAGCGAAAAACATTCAGAAAAGAGAGGTATTCATTGATATCACTATTGACATAAAAAAAAGCGATTCGCATACCAACTTAAAGAGAGAGAGAGAGAGAGAGAGAGAGAGAGAGAGATTGATGTACAAAGAATAATAGAATGAAAGAAGATACCTTAGACGAATAACACACCAATAACACAGATAACACATATAAATAGAAAAAAAAAAAAAGAAAAAGGACAGCATAACACGTATAAATAGAAAAAAAAAAAGAAAAAGGACAGCGAGATATGCGATACCGTGCATCAAGAAATATACCGAAAAGCACGTCTAATTTAAATGTTGATTCCATCAATTTTTTTATGGTTTCCTCCTTGGGCTAACTCAAATGATGGTTCTATCAATCTATTTATGGTTTTCCCCTGAGTCTAATTTAAATGTTGATTCCATCAATTTTTCATCATGGTTTCTTCCTTAGTCTAATTGAAAGAACAAATGAAATTCAAGTCAGTACAAAATTCAAGTCAGGACGTAATTATGGCCACAATTGAGTGATTTACGAGAGAAGAAGAAAGCGTCGCAAAAGAAGCATATGCGGCTACGTGACTGCATTTGGTTGCGCATGAGATTTTATTTTCAATTGAGTTCTACTTCTTGATACAAATGAAAATTTGAAATTTGAAAGAGAAAAATTTTTTTCGACAGGAAAAATTGTCACAAGCTAGAGGGCTTGGAAAAAAACGTAAAAAATGTCTAATGAAAAAAAAAAAATTTAAGAAAAAAAACCAAGGCTCGAACCTCGAACAATCGAGAAAATGATGAAAAAGGTTCCAAATATTCACGCGCTCCTTGCGCGCGTGAATGCCGCGAGTGGTAACCAGATATGTTTAGCGTTATAAATGGCATTCAAAGCGTGAAAAACCCAAATGTTACGGAAAACTCAAATGTACCGTAACATAGATATGTCACAGTGAAATTGGGCAATCCGTGAAACTGGGGTATTTCACGCGCGTTTTATCGTTTCTGTGTTGTGGCGTGTTTTTCGTGCACATATGCGGTTACCAACATTATCTTCGGTTACCAACATTATCTTCGAGCGATTCTTCAGCCTTGTGATCATTGTATGCGCCGTCGCGTTTACACTTCTGCACAATTTTGATACGTTTTACCTATATGTGAAATATGGTAACAAGTTCAAACCCGTATAAGCTTCTTTTTTTTTTTTTTTTCTTTAAACCACAAAAATTGTTTTATTTTATTGTCATTAGGGAAAGTTGAACACACAAAATACTTGGGTCACAATTGGTAAGAATCTTCATTGGAAGGGGACCAAAAGTAAAAACTGACGCAGGAAAACAAACAATGACTACATCAACATTTAAATTAGACTCAGAAAGAAACCATAAATAGATTGATAGAATCAACATTCGAGATAGACCAAGGGAGAAACCATGAAAAAATTGATGGAATCAATTGTTTGAATTAGACTAAAGAAGAAGCCATGAAAAATTAGTAGAATCAAAATTTGGATTAGATTCAGGGAGAAACCATAAACAAATTAATAGAATCAACATTTGGGTTAGACCGAGGAAGAAACCATAAAAAATAGACTCAAAGAGAAACCATAAATAAATTGATTGAATCAAGATTTATAAGTTAGACCAACAGAGGAACCATGAATAAATTGACAGAATCAACATTTGAATTAGACCAAGTAAGAAACCATAAAAAATTTATAGAATTGACATTTTAAATTAGACTCAGAGAGAAACCATAAATAGATTGATAGAATCAACATTCTAGTTAGACCAAGGAAGAAACCATAAAAAAATTGATGGAATCAACATTTAAGTTAGACCAACAGAAGAAACCATGAATAAATTGATAGAATTAACATTTAAATTAGACTGAGGAGATTTATGGTTTCACCTCAAGACCGATACAAATTTTCATTCTATCAATTTTTATAGTTTCAGTGCGTCAGCGCAATTTGCTACGTAAAAAGAAAAATATTCTTTGCAATTCGAAATTCGATGGCAGCAGTATGCCGTGCAACAATTAATAATTTCTATCTTCTTCCAGCAATTTCATTTTCTCCCCTTTTTACTGAATGAAAATTGATTTCAAAAATACATTATTTCAATAATACCTAACTACATTTCATGTAGACAAATGGACAAAAAATGTGCAATGTATTTTAGCATTAAGAATGCCGGCGCGGCGTTCGACATTCACATGACAATAGCTGCATTTTAAGCCCGTGTTGATGTTCCAGCACTCGTGGCCGAGTGGTCATGCGCGCGGATTCGTACGTAGAGAGTTTCGATCATCTTATGCAGAGTTCCCGGAGGTCGACATACGTGTAAGATCGCACATCACCCGAATACAGAGACGCAATGGAGAAACACCGCAGAGAGAGAAAGAGAGAGATCGATGAACAATATATTTTTTTTTTCATTCTCTCTTTTATCCATTTTCGCTTTTGTGTACGCCTAATTTTCACGCAAAGCAAGAAAATACGTGGTATCATGATGTGATTTGTGTCAGAGAGGCGGGTTGCAAAGTTGCGTCACATTTGTAAGATATCATCTGGAAGACGTTCATCCCAGTTTATCTTTGTGACCTTATTTTTAATCTTTTTATCCGAAATAAGCTGCCAAATTTTTTGCATGATGAGTTTTGCAGAAACTATACTTAATTGGCCCTAAGTAGCCTAAGGGATCAAATATTTGACCAATTGCGGACCAAACATTGTCTTTTAGTTTCAGCCTGTACAGCATCACTTGTGTTAATTGATATTTGAAACGAGTCTTCAACTGGTAACCAAAAGAGTTTTTATCATGGGGTTTTTGTTGTTTGTTAACGGAAATTGAGTTTCTCGTTTTTTGAGTGGTATCTCATCTAAAAATTTTGTATTATTCAAACACCATTTCGCTGAAAGCAATCCCGCGGATTCAAGTGTTTCGGTTAATTCTTTTTGTAATTTTATGGCATCTGACAAAGTGTCAGCACCAGAGAGTATGTCATCGACATAAAAATTGTTTAATAACAAATTTTTGAGTAGAGTGTTGGAATCGGGGATGCCGGCTGCGAATGCTCTTAAACATTGAATAGCTAAGAATGGAGCCGATGCTGTACCGAAACTTCACCTATTTATTTCATAGACTTGGAGTTCGGAATTTGATTCTTTGGTATGGAGTGTCTAAGTGAACGAAGTACGTCGAAAAAGATCGTCGTCATTAAGAGGAATAGCTAGCCAGATACATATATATCTACATATTTTCCTGTAGCGTAACTTACAAATCATTTCATCCACAGTCGGCTGTGATTTTGTCTAATTTCGCATCTTTAGAATATAGGTCAGGGCATTGAACGGATGATTCAATGTCAATGTCAAGTTTTCTTTCTTTTAGGCAAGGCATTGAGTGAAGAAAGGAATTTTGGTTTACCATGGAAAATGAGTATGTGTGTTTAACACTCCTTCTATTCTCGAGTTGATTAAGTTGAGTCTTTGAAAATCCCTTTCTACATCTAGGTCAATGAGAACAAGAGTTTTTCAAGTCCCTCAATATATACCTTGGGCTCCACCCAACTGTAATTTAAAGTTATTCTTGATGTCGAGTCCTGATTTTTATGTAATCCACTATTTCATAGGGATTCTTCTGTTAAATCCTGATGAATGTAAGTGTGTCTCTAGTTTTTTATGATGTCAATTACACCTAAATCAAGGTTTAATGTCCCATGGGAGAGGGATTTTTGAAAATTTTAGCGTCTCGCCATTTGCCTAGAACGATGGTTGATATTTTTCCAAGTACTTTTTGTGTCATCTATATCTTGAAAGTTGAAATTCTTCCATGTTCCTCTCTTAAAAAATATCGCTTGAAAATTGAAATTTTTTAAAGTTATCCACTTGTCATAATGCATAGGTCGATGTACAAAATGTGTTCTCAATATTCAAACTCCTCTAATGATTCAATTTTTTCCAAGTTCCTCTCCTTTCATATATAGCTCAATTCCTGATATTTGAAATATTTCCAAATCTGACTCTTTCAATATTGAACATTTTTCCTATTCCTCAGTCAATTTTTCCAAGTCCCTCCTGCTATAGTTGGCTGAATTTTCGAAATTTCATCAAATCTAACTCCTCTTTTTGGGACTCCAATTTTGAATTCAAATCTCAATATTGAAACAAATCAATCCTGTAGAAGAGGATCTGTGAATTCCTTGTTTAACTTTGTTGAAGACGCCATTGTTTTCTATTACAACCTTTGGTTCAACTTAATTTGGTTGAATAATGGAAATCTATTAAAAGCTTCATTACAATCTTGATTCTGTCCAGGTCCCTGTAGAATCATACCCCCTACTTTTCCTGAATACATCCCTCTCTATTTCTCACATGATGCGTCCATAATTGGAATTCTCATTAGATTCAAGCTCACATTTTTCTACTCTCATCTGTACAAAACATATCTTTTATTTGATTCTCAGTTCACATCAATTACCCTCAACATGATCAAACTGATTGCGCGCCTAAAAACTGCACCCTTTCACCCAAAATTAAGAACCCTACCTTGTAACTACTTACAACCATAAAAACTTTCATTATTTCTTAATCCTAGCTTCTTGTCATCACTCACATGAAAAAACAACCCTGCAACAAACTTGTAACCATTAAAAGTTAACCCATCCTCAGTCTTCATTGAACAGAAATTCCCACCATAAAGAGGTTATCTTCGCTCGATTTAGAATTGGTCACTCTCAACTTGAACATTCTCATCTCCTCCTGGGTTTCCAAGCTCTACCTTCATGTAAATCTTATTATGCAGATAATCTGACAATCTATCACCTTTTTTCCTGTCCTACTTCCCACAATGTAATCTCAGTCTCATCCTCTGTTCCATGTAATCACTCCCAACACGGTTTCCAATTCCCGCAACTACCTATGTTACTCAATTACTCCAATTTGTACATATCCATTTTCTTTCCCCTGCCTTAAAATTTGAGTACCACCAACTGACTCGTCTGCTACCTCTTCTTCCTATTATCTTCCCTATCCTCACGATCTTTTTGTTTGTTTCTCACTCCACTCCAGTTATTCTTATTATCAGAATACAACCATAATGCCATTTTACAAATATTTTAATTGCTTTTCTTCTTTTACTTCTTACAATTGAAGTGATTTTTATTCAAACAGTTGACACTGATAAGGGATCCTCATATTTTGATGACTACTATTTTCCATTTTACCTGTTGGCTTTCCTTCTCTCATCATTCTTGTAGGAACATGTGTATGTAACAGATCTAATGGACAATCTGAAATTAACGAATGAGCCTACAGGTGATACACTTCTTTAAAATAGTAACTTTTCTTCAAATATTTGAATTTCAAGTTCTCACCTTTCCTATAAAAACTTGTGTACATAATAGATCGTAACAGATTGGATAGAAAAATACGTAATTATCGTTCAAATTGTGACTTCTTTCCTTCAATGATCTGAATTTCAAACTGTCTCCTTTCTTGTAGGAACTTGTTGTGTGCCCACATAACAAATTGAATTGATGATGATGAAATAACGACTGCAATCTCTACATTTTCTGATATTTTATTCACGCGTGAAAAGACAAACTCATAAACTAATAGAGACAATTTTCTCGTAACTACGATGTACATCGAAAAACTCATAAACGTGGTTAGTCTCATCAATAACCTACCACAATAAAAATAGCTAGAAATTATCGCACCAGTGTTACCACACTATTACAATTTAAACTCCCCCCCTTTGCGATAATCCAGAAAAGAAAAATAAAGATACAAATAAAAATGAAAAATAAAAAAGAAAAACAAAACATTTGCAAAAGGGTAAACCAACAAACAAGAGAAATTAAAGTATCACTAAGGAGCTGCGATGCTTTTCAAACATATTTTGTCCTAACGATTTGGTAAAAATATCTGCAATATTTTCCTTGGTATCAATTTTTACAACGGACAATTCATTTACCATAACTAAATCGTGTACAATGTGTAGCGCAACATCAACGTTTTTCGACCTTTTCATGAAGTTCCCATTTTTGGCTAAAGCTATAGCACCTGAATTATCTTCGTAGATTCCAACGTTCATTAACTGTTCTTCTTTAGAGAGTCCCAAATCTTGAAGGATGCCTTTCAAAAACATAACTTCTTCAGCTGCGGTTGCTAGGGCACAATATTCGGCATGCGTTGACGCTCTTGTCACAGACTTCTGCTTCACCGACTTCCACATAACAGCGTTACCATATACTCTTATAATGAAGCCTGTTGTCGATTTACAGTCGACATCTCCGGCCCAATCCGAATCCACATAAGCTTCTAGAACGTTTTCTACATGACATTTGTAGTACAGACAATAATTTCTCGAATGATACAAATATATCAAGATACGTAAAGCAGTACGAAAATGCCTTGAAGTACTGCAGTTTTGAAATCTGCTTAGGTAATTTACTGAGTAGGGTACATCTGGTCGTGTGTTCTGACTTATATATAGCAATGCACCGATTAAATTTCTGTAGTTACAACTTTCATTAGATTCGCCTTTGATCATCTTCAAATTCATTTCCATCGGTGTGTACTTTACGTTACAATTTGTTACGGTACGTTATATTTCGAGGCTAAATTTTCAATATATTGTTTTTGGCTTAAGGCCATTACGTTATTCTTTTGATTGTACGATATTGTCATGCCTAAATAGGATTTTACTCTACCCAAGTCTGTCATTTTAAACCTCCTATGGAATTTACTTTTAATCTCATTAATATCAGACTCCTTTGCACCACTGATGATAATGTCATCAACAAAAATTAAGCAAAATAGTTTTCTTTTTACGTTAGTGTATAAACATAAATCATACTTGCTACGTTCAAAGCCTAGACTAACAATAAAATCACTAAAACATTGAAACCAATTTATAGGACTTTCCTTTAAACCATATAAAGAACGTTTTAATCTGTAGACTTTGTTTTTCTCTTTAACACAGCCTCTAGGCTGTTCAACATACACTTCCGACTTTACGTAACTGTTTAAAAATGCAGTATGCACGTCCATCTGATGAATAAAATACTTAGCTTTACAACTAACAGCTAACAATGTCTCAAGAGTTACCATTTTTGCTACTGGGGCATAAACATCGTCGATTATATCACTTTGTTCAAATCCCCTTACACATAAACGAGCCTTATATGCGTTTTCTTTCTTTCGATAAACCCACTTGGTACTCAGAACTTCTTTATCTCTTGGCCGATCAACTAGAGTCCATGTATCTGCTTCGTTTAATGAATCAAACTCTTTCTTCATTGCCTTCTGCCAACTTTCACCATCATTGCATTCAACAGCTTCTTCATAATTTTCTGGGGTTCCAATTTTTGCAAAATTGGCATATAGAACGTAATCATCATGCCATCTTGGCTTAGTAGTAACTCGTTTCGATCGTTTGAGTTTTGTTTCCTCTTCATCTTCCAAGTTTTCGTTATAACTTTCGTCACGATCAGTTTCTATTTTCTCTTCATCTTCATCGTTATTAACAATTGATAACGAGAGTTGTAAATAATATTAGGAGTTCTGAATTAATGTTAGGCTCTCATCTGGGAACAGTTAGTTTATTTATGATTATTATTGATTAATTAGCCGCTGCTGATTAATTCGTTACAATGACGAGAAGGAATGAAACAATAAAAATAGTAGCGTCTTGTCTTTATTATCGAACGTTCGCAAATTGAAAAGATTGAGTACAAATGGAACCAAACGTCTTAATTGTGATGGAAAAGAATATAGGTAGAGTAATCAAATGTGAATTCTTGAAATTGGTCTAAACAATGTGAATGGTGCAGCGGTACTTAGACCAAAATCTAAAGTGAATGATTGTTGAGTATCCTGATCATAAAATCGGTACCTAATTACAATGATTCTAGTCTCCAATCTGAGTTTGTAGTTCTATTCGATAGAACGTGAGTACCTGAGTGGAAAGTATATGAGGTATGATGAACAGTTTGGATGAATAATTATCGAAATTTTATTATTTCAACTTGCAAGGTACATTTAGTTTCTAGTGCCGGTTCTTACGCCTGGTGTTAGAAGCCAAATATCATCTTAAATCAATATTTTGCAATGTATACGAATGTATTGGAATCCAAAAATTTTGTTTTGATGGAATGCCTAGTTGTTGGGCGTTTGTTTCTTTCACAAAATGAGTTTGTACTCAAGTGGAAGTTGGTTAGTTGTATTCAATGAAATATGATTACTTAATGTGAACTGAGGAGCACAAACTTTTCCATGGACCCACAGGAAACTGAAATGAATAATTGCGCGAATAAAAACGTACAGAACAGAATGACTTGAAAGGTGACCATGAATCGCAAATGCGGTATCCCAGCTTTGTGATCCGCAATTCAATTTTGAATTTTAATTTATACTTATTAGTTCTAAGTACT
Source organism: Aspidiotus rigidus (assembly GCA_035079385.1). NCBI lineage: Eukaryota > Metazoa > Arthropoda > Insecta > Hemiptera > Diaspididae > Aspidiotus > Aspidiotus rigidus. The sequence continues at coordinate 7,808,020 of JAVHKY010000052.1, forward strand.
TTGAAGTTGACTGCAAAGGTGGTATGATAATTACATTGTTGGGTTTTGAGTAGACAAATGAAGTTTGTGATAGTGGGGTGCTTGTTTCTTTCTTTCTTTCTTTCTTGGGGTAAGTTCAGACGCTCGCGTCACGGCCTGTCCACGATGCAGTAAGGTGTGGTTATTTTTATGCGTTATTGCGTTTTGATTGTCTCACTCTGTCGTTTCATCCGCAAGTTTATGTAACCAAGATGGGGTAACCCGTCGGTTTACTGCCATACTCGGAGTAAGAGGCGAGTAAGAATGATGGCGAGGGACTCTTTGAACTTCTTGGACTTTGAAATATGTATTTTCATACTTCTCGGACTTGTAATAAAGTTTTTCATTTTTAATTCTTGGACTTGGAAATATTTTCAACTGTTGGACTTTGAAATATTTTCAACTGTGGACTTGGAAGTATTTTCAAATTGTGGAACTTCAAAATATGAACAACTAGATTTTTCGAGGATAAGACGTTACCGGTATTAAGATACCTGAGATGGAAATTAACTGAAAAGCGAAAAGTTTGAAGCCAAAAGCGGTGACATTTTTTGGAAGTGAAAAGCAAAGCAAAGGTTGGAAAAGCAAAAAGTATAAACTATATAGCAGAAGTATTTCAATTTTGCGCTTTTTAGTGAAACAAAAAACGATCAGAAAAATTTATTGGATTTTTGACGAGTCTCTCTTGACAGAAATAAAGAAAAATTAATATTATAATCTGATTCAGGCCGACCCTGATACTATGTCGCCCGCGACATAGCTTGTTTATTTTTCTTCTTCTTCTTCGTCTTCGGCTCAGTTAAGACGCTGACGTCATGGTCGAGTGAGCCGTATGCTGTGTAGTTTCGTGTCTTTAGTTGTTCTTTGTACCGACCCTGTACGTACACCTAGCCTAATGTGTTTTTGTGTTGTTTCTCCTATCTTGGATTGCGTGTTTGCATTCATCAGCGTATTAATAAATTTGATTCAAATTATAAATTTATTTTCGTTCTCATCTGGGAACAGTTAGTTTATTTATGATTATTATTGATTAATTCGCTAGCCGCTGCTGAGTAATTCGTTGTGATGACGAGAAGGAATGAAACAATAAAAATAGTAGCGTCTTGTCTTTATTATGGAACGTTCTCCAATTGAAAAGATCGACTACGAATGGAACCAAACATCCTAATTGCGATGGAAAAGAATATATAGAGTAATCAAATGTGAATTCTTGTAATTATTCATTGAAGACTCGAATCTGTATTTATAATGTTGAAACGAGCACAAACGTTTTTCATGAACCTATCATTGGTTAAGCATTAAGGGTATGCTTCACACAGAAGAAACACGCGTAAATATACAAGAATGTGGGTTGATTCCGAGGCGACTAATTATGATCCGCAAAATGAACCAATTGTTCTGAATTCTTTCGAAGTGTTAGGTGATAGTTTGATACAGATTTACATTGAATCAGAACTCCTAATATTATTCGGAACTGTGGTTATTAACAATTGAAACTTTCAAGCTTTTTTTTGCGTTGATAACGAGAGTTGTAAATAATATTAGGAGTTCTGAATTAATGTTAGGCTCTCATCTGGGAACAGTTAGTTTATTTATGATTATTATTGATTAATTAGCAGCTGCTGATTAATTCGTTACGATGACGAGAAGGAATGAAACAATAAAAATAGTAGCGTCTTGTCTTTATTATCCAACGTTCGCAAATTGAAAAGATTGACTACGAATGGAACCAAACGTCTTAATTGCGATGGAAAAGAATATAGATAGAGTAATCAAATGTGAATTCCCTGAAATTGGTCCAAACAATGTGAATGGTGCAGCGGACGTACTTAGACCAAAATCTAAAGTGAATGATTGTTGAGTATCCTGATCATAAAATCGGTATCTAATTACAATGATTCTAGTCTCCAATCTGAGTTTGTAGTTCTATTCGATAGAACGTGAGTACCTGAGTGGAAAGTATATGAGGTATGATGAACAGTTTGGATGAATAATTATTGAAATTTTATTATTTCAACTTGCAAGGTACATTTAGTTTCTAGTGCCGGTTCTTACACCTGGTGTTAGAAGCCAAATATCATCTTAAATCAATATTTTGCAATGTATACAAATATGTATTGGAATCCAAAAATTTTGTTTTGATGGAATGCCTAGTTGTTGGGCCTTTGTTTCTGTTTCTTTCTTTCTTTCTTTCTTTCTTTCTTTCTTTCTTTCATTCTTTCTTTCTTTCTTGGGGTAAGTTCAGACGCTCGCGTCACGGCCTGTCCACGATGCAGTAAGGTGTGGTTATTTTTATGCGTTATTGCGTTTTGATTGTCTCATTCTGTCGTTTCATCCGCAAGTTTATGTAACCGAGATGGGGTAACCCGTCGGTTTACTGCCATACTCGGAGTAAGAGGCGAGTAAGAATGATGGCGAGGGACTTTTTGTACTTCTTAGACTTGAAAATATTTTAAACTGTTGGCCTTGGAATTATTCTCCAATTGTTGGACTTTGAAATATTTTCATACTTCTCGGACTTGTAATAAAGTTTTTCATTTTTAATTCTTGGACTTGGAAATATTTTCAACTGTTGGACTTTGAAATATTTTCAAATTGTGGAACTTCAAAATATTAACAACTAGATTTTTCGAGGATAAGAAGTTATTAAGATATCTGAGATGGAAATTAACTGAAAAGCGAAAAGTTTGAAGCGAAAAGCGGTGACATTTTTTGGAAGTGAAAAGCAAAGCAAATGTTGGAAAAGCAAAAAGTATAAACTATATAGCAGAAGTATTTCAATTTTGCGCTTTTTAGTGAAACAAACGACGATCAGAAAAATTTATTGGATTTTTGACGAGTCTCTCTTGACTGAAATAAAGAAAAATTAATATTATAATCCGATTCAGGCCGACCCTGATACTATGTCTCCCGCGACATAGCTTGTTTTCTTCTTCTTCTTATTTCTTTGTCGTCTCAGTTCAGTCGCGCACGTCACATCACGGATGTCACCGTCGTCACGTTCAATAGGCCACAACGCAGTATAAACTGCGGGTAAGGTTTGTTATCAATTATCATTATTGCGTTTTGCGTTCTTTCAATTGAGTCAAAAATTACCTACCGTGTGGGGTATTTTGTCCTAGTTTTTTTTTTCTCCTTTCTAAATTAATGAGCCTTACAACACTTAAGCTCATGAACCTGAAGTGGGCTGAAATTGGTCTAAATAATGTGAATGGTGAAGTGGTAGGTAGAGCAAAATATGAAATGAATGATCGTTGGTCGGAATCTAATTACAATGATTCTATAGTCTCCAATCTGAGTTTGTAGTTTTATTTGATAGAACGTGAAAAGCTAAGTGGAAAGTATGAGGTATGAACAGTTTGAATGAATAATTATTGAAATTTTACTATTTCAACTTGCAGTCTGTGTAAGGTACGTGTATTTAGTTTCTATAGTACCGGTTATCTTATGCCTGAGTTAGAAGCCAAATATCATCGAAATCAATATTATTTCGCAATGCAATGTTTACAAAGATGTATTGGAATCGAATTTTTTGGTTTTGATGGAATGTGAATATCGTTATAAGGAGGAACTTGCTGGAAATACTTCTATAACTTGGTTTGATACACTGCACCTATACGCTAATATGACAGGTACCTATACAGATAGATAGACAAAAGCTGAATATAATTCACAAAGCTTCTTCAATCAATTAATTGTTGGGCGTTTGTTTCTTTTACTATTTTTATGAAATGAGATTGTACTCAAGTGGAGGTTAGGTTAGTGTTATGTATGATTATGAAAAGGAAAAGAATATTCGATAGACCACTTGATATTTTATTGATAGATACGTTGAAACGTTGATACAGATTCATACATACTGAATTGATAGGTAACATATGATATTAGATAGGTATTTACATTTTAGCAGTGTTGTCATTTCTAGCGGAGGTTCATACAGTACACTCTCCCCCACGTAAAAGAAAATCTTTGGTATGTTATATAGGTTGATAAAATCGATAAATTACATTTAGCAAGTAGACTTGAAGAAAAAGGGGAAAAAAAAAATAAATAAATAAAATAAAGTTTAGATAACATTGATAATAATTACATTTTTAGCAATTAGATTTGAACAAAAAGAGAGAGAGACCAAAATAGAGAGAAAATATTTAATATTTATACACTTGAAAATTCTCGAATCTCTTGGGTGACTGCCTATGGCGCACTGGTCGTGTTGATATACTGGTAGCTTGTCTCTCATTATCGCTCAAGGTTGATGGCGCAGGTGCTGTTAACACTGATGTTGGTTTCTCTGTTTCGGGAAGGTCAAAGGTAACCTTTCTCTGAACTGGTTGATGAGCTACAATTTGTGTTGGTCTCAGCTGGTCAATATGTTTTGTGACCTCTCGATCGTTATCCACTTTGATTGTATAGTGGAGTTTTCCTAAGCATGCAGTCACTGTTCCAAATTTCCAAATAGGTTTTTTCAAAACATAAGAGTAGATTAACTGGACTCTGTCTCCTACCAAGAAGTTTCGTTTCACAGGAGTTCTATCTTGATTTCTCTTGATGGTATTAGGTTTGATCGCATCTAATCGCAGACGTAGTCGCCGGTTGAGATACTTCTCTGCCGGACTCAGTCCGTCCGCAAGAGGAGTCGCTCGAAAATATAGTAATATTTCTCTGATTTTATTTTGGATAGATGTGCCTTCTAGTTCCATTTTGTTTAGCTTTGACTTCACAATTTGCACATATCTTTCGGCTAGACCATTTGTTGATGGGTGTAGAGGAGCGATTTTGATTTGATGAATTCCATGCTGCTTGGCATAACATTGAAAATGTTGGCTTGTAAATATTGATGCATTGTCCGATACCATAACCAGAGGGTAGCCATGTTGACTAAACACCTCTTCTAGCCCAATTATAGTTGATTCTGACGTTGGAGCGTCCTTGAAAATACGGACTTCTGGCCATTTAGATAGAGCATCTACAACAATTAAGAACTGATATCCATCTTTTGGACCTGCGAAGTCTATGTGGATTCTATCAAAATTTTTCTCTGGTGGGTCCCAGTGCTGAGTTGGGACTTTTCCTGGTTTCTTCTGGTTTGTTGCACAGGGTTCACAAGAACGGACCATGTGCTCAATATCTTTGTCAATAGATGGCCAAAAACAATAACGACGTGATAGCTGTTTCATTTTCACTATCCCTATATGTGTATGATGAAGTTCCCGAAGGATTGATTTACGGAGGGACTCTGGAATATAGACTCGATCGCCTTTGAAGATCACTCCTTTTGAAATGGTGAATTCTGGTTCCTTGTCGTATGTACCATTTTGCAGGCTAACCAGTAGCTTTGATAGATATGGATCTTTAGCTGTTTCTTCAGCAATAGATTCACTGGTGACAACTATTGATGAAATCTGGTTGATTGTTTGAGATTGACAGCATACTAAGTCTTGATCAAGAATTTGTTGACATTCCGTTGGTGTCATTGTTGGTAATGGAGCTCTTGACAGATAGTCAACATTTGCATGTTGCTCACTTGGACGATGCTTTATCTCATAATTGAACATACTAAGATAAGCGGCATAACGATACAGCCGCGCTGCTGTCATTGCTGGTAATTTATTATGCTGGTGAAAAATTCTTGTGAGTGGACGATTATCTGTTACCAAGGTAAATTTTTGCCCATAGATATAGATAAAGAATTTTTCAACTGCAAACATAATGGCTAAGGCTTCACGGTCGATCTGGCTATAGTTTTGTTCTGCACTGGTTAAGGATCGCGATATAAACATTACTGGTTTTTCTATTCCATCTATTATGTGTGACAGAACAGCTGCAACTCCTACTGGGCTAGCATCGCATGCAACTACAATTGGTAACTTTGGATCATACTGTACAAGGATCTTCTCACTTGTGATATAACTCTTTAATTTGATGAATGCTGCTTCACACGGTGCTGTCCATTTGAATGGCAAATCCTTGTGGAGTAAACGACGTAAAGGATGTGTTAATGTGGAAGTGTCTGGTATAAATCTTGAATAGTAAGTAATTAACCCAAGAAATTGTTTTACTTCCACTGCTGATGTTGGTCTGGGCGCGTCTCTAACAGCTTCAACCTTTCCTGGATCTTTTTTGATTTGATTCCCTTCAATTATATACCCAAGATACTTGACTTGTTTTTGAAACCACTTGCATTTCTGTTTATTCAAGTGTAAGTCATTTTCTTCTAGACGACGCAAACATGCAATTAAGTTTTCCTGGCATTCTTCATCATCCTTACCATGGACAAGTATGTCGTCAAAATACATTATTACCCCTTTTAGGCCGGCTATAACTTTAGCCATGGCTTGATGAAATTCAGCTGGTGCTGTTTTGATACCAAATCCAAGTCGATTTAGTTGAAAAGTACCGCGATGCGTGGAAATGGTTTGGATTGCTGCACTAGCCTTGTCAACTTTCAAGTGTAGGTAGGCTTTAAACAAATCCAATTTACAGTATGAAGTTGAACCTTTCAATTCACAAAGTTTTTCATCGATCTTTGGAATAGGATAGTGATTATCGACAAGTTGTCTATTTACAGCCACTTTGTAATCAGCACAAAGTCGCACTTTACCCTGTGGTTTTGGAATTGGAACTAAAGGTGATCCCCAATCTGAATGTTGAATTGGAGAAATTACACCATCTTTGATTAATTCATCGAGTTCAGCTTCAACTGCTGGTCGTAAGGCAAAAGGTATTTCACGCGGTTTCACAAAAACAGGTTTTGATTTTTCTCGAAGCTGTAGTGAACATGTCACATTTGGAATTTCACCAACACGTTGTTCAAAAATTTTTGGGAACTTGGCTTCTAGATCTATGGTTGATAACAAGTTGATTTCTTGAGTTGATTGCTCATGCTGAAAACGTTCTACATCCAGTTGTTCTAGATTTATATTAAGGTGTCGGATCCACGATCTTCCTGCTAGACTTTCATATCCATTTGGTACAACAAATAATACTTCCTTCGATATTTTCTTCCCATACTGAGCAGTTACTATCGCCATTCCTATTGGATTAATGATACCACGATCATATGTTCGAAATCTCACTGTAGGAGGACGTAAGAGTGGTTGTGGGTTAAGTTGTTTGAATTGAGCTTCTGGTAACAGTGTATATCCACACCCACTGTCAACTTCAAACTCATTTTTTAACCCATTGATCTTGATTATCACAAAAAATTTCTCAGTATCTTCTGAAATAGGTTGTAAGTCAAATAACTCGACAGTTTCAATTTGTGATTTTTCATTCTTAACTGGAATGCTTGTTAGCTGCCCTATGAATAAATCATCATCAATATCTTCATTATGGAGCCATTTATTACTCTCAACTGGTTTCTCTGGTTTTCTGTTTGACTTCATAATTGTTGTTATACATACTTTTGAAACGTGCCCTATTTTGGAACACTTGTCACATCTTAATTTTTCCTTTGGTATTCTACAATCTTTAACAAAATGATTTGATCTACCACACTGTAAGCATACTCCATCGATTCCAAGCTCTTTAAAATTAATTCGTTGACGAGATTTACTACGATAAGCTGATCTTTTATTTGATGACCTTGATTTTGAACGATTTCTGTAAAAACTATGGGAATCCTGATGGTTCCTTGAACGAGAAATACGATTAATAGACGTTGATTCTAACATACTGGAAGTTTTTGCACCATTGGTCATCTCTGATGAATTAGATTGTGATGCCTCTAAACTGAGAGCTTTTTTTATTGCGTCACTCAAACTGATATTGTCTTCTTGCAAGAGTTTTTCTCTGATACTTGAATCACGTAGACCTCGAATAAATTGGGCGCGCAAAAATAGGTCAGAAACTGATTTTCCACAAACACAGTCAAAATCGCAGGTAAGTAGAAATTTTCGTAGAGCTGCCACATATTCACCTATACGTTCTTTATTACCCTGTATGCGGGAAAGAAAACGGTGTTGTTCGACGATAATATTTGGTTTTGGACATAGATGCTTTTGAATTGAATCGGCAATCTGTTGATAAGAAAGTTCATCCAAGGATAGGGGAAGGTTGATAGCTTCAGTTTCGTGATAAGTTTCACTACCAATACTGCTTAAAAAGAAACGTTTGTATTGTTTCTTTTCAGCATCTGTCTGTAAACTAAAATTGTGCATAGCTGCATAATTCTCAAAACGGTTGCGATACTGCGCAAATGTTTCTTTCTTTCGGTCAAAAGTTTCAAAAACTGGAACAGATTTCTGTTGAACTGCCACTGGACCTACTGGTTGAGTAAATGTGTTCATCGATTCTTTGAATGCCGTTAAGAAGGCGGTAAATTGTTCTTCACTCATTGCCATATTGTAGGTATTGATTAGTAGGAAAAAGAAAATTGATACGAACCAAATGCAAATCTCCACAGATGTAGAAACGAGTCGAATAGTCGTTGGTTGTACAACAATGAAATCAGCTAACAGCTAGCGTCAGGTAAAATCTTGAAAATCAAGGCAGATGCAATAACATGCTATAGGCACACATCACCGGCATTGAACGTTCGAATAGAAAAAATTAATTGATATTATCGACAGTTATAATTCAATTCACTAATTATGGGAAAAAAAAAAAAATTTTGTGAAATACTACATTTTATACTCGTCGCCAATTTATTGTTATGTATGATTATGAAAAGGAAAAGAATATTCGATAGACCACTTGATATTTTATTGATAGATACGTTGAAACGTTGATACAGATTCATACATACTGAATTGATAGGTAACATATGATATTAGATAGGTATTTACATTTTAGCAGTGTTGTCATTTCTAGCGGAGGTTCATACAGTACAGTTAGTCTATTCAATAAAATGTGATTACGAGAGTATTGATGAATAGATTATATATATTTCATGAGAGATTGCTCAGCTCCCAACAAATTAGACGCGAGAGAGACTATTTCTAAGAACAATTTCTACTATCTGCAAGTTATGAAATATGTACAAATGAAACGAGATTTTTTACAATGCGATGGGAAACTGAAATGAATAATTGCGAATAAAAACGTAACAGGGAACAGAATGATTTAAAAGTCGATCATGGATTGCAAATGCGGTAAGTATCCCGGCTTTGTGGCCCACGATTCAATTTTGAATTTTAATTTACCTATACTTAGATCTAAGTACTTTGAAGTTGACTACAAAGGTAGTATAATAATTACATTGTTGTGTTTTGAGCAGACAAATGAAGTTTGTGGTAGTATTAATTAATCAAGGATTTCAATTCTATGTAATGTTAGGCCTACAATTTGTGTTTCTTATTATTCTTATCTCATGACAAAAATGACAATTGTTGGAAGGGTGTAATATCAGCGTTGTTTGTACTCAACAGTGGTTGCTTCAGGTTATTGCTTATTAATTGTTGAGTGTTAGCTTTTACAAATAGAATCAAAAAGATGTGATGGGAATTCTTAAAAAGGCGGTTCACACAATATGAATGAAATTGAATACAAATGAAAGGGAATGTCTTACAAGCAATGGGAATATGAAATGAATAATTACAAATAAAAAAGTAGGAAATAGGATAATCAAAAATTGATTGTGAATGTGATATCCTAGCTTTGTAATATCAGTAATTCGCCGACCCTCGTAACAGCCCGCCTGCGGGCTGCTTGTTTTTTTTTCTATTTTTCTATTTATAGGTGTTATTCGTCTAAGGTATCTTCTTTCATTCTATTATTCTTTGTACATCAATCTCTCTCTCTCTCTCTCTCTCTCTCTCTCTCTCTCTCTCTCTCTCTCTCTCTCTCTCTCTCTCTCTCTCTCTCTCTCTCTCTCTCTCTCTCTCTCTCTCTCTCTCTCTCTCTCTCTCTCTCTCTCTCTCTCTAAGTTGGTATGCGAATCGCTTTTTTTTTTATGTCAATAGTCATATCAATGAATACCTCTCTCTTCTGAATGTTTTTCGCTTTTTTCTTTCTTCTTCTCTCGACGTATGTATTTCTACCGTTCCTTTATCACCGTCTTCTTTGGTTCTACTTCTTTCCATATCAAAAAAAACTGTACGCGAATGCGCGCGCAAAACGTACGTACTGTGCAGGTGAACATATGAGCTAAAAATTTACACGCGTTTTTAACAAATCGTTTGTGGCGGAGTGGACCGAGGCGCAGATGAGCATGTGTGTATTACTGCTTGCATGCTTTGTACGTCTTCGAAAAACACGCAAACACCCGTCGCGAGTTCGACAACGCGAAATACTCAAATGTTACGCGAAATACTCAAATGTTAGGGATGACCCAAATGTACCGGATGACCCATATGTACCGGAACATATAATATATACAGTAATAGAATGCACGTATAATATTCGGTTTTAGCTATTTTTTAGCTAAATTGTATCGGACAGTTCAGGAAGGAGTGAAAGGTGGAGGTCCTTTTTTTATGAATATAGATAGATAGATAGATAGATAGATAGATAGATAGATAGATAGATAGATAGATATAGATAGATATAGATAGATATAGATAGATATAGATAGATATAGATAGATATAGATAGATATAGATAGATATAGATAGATAGATAGATAGATAGATAGGACTGTAGACTTAGTCGCATTGTCCTGTAGTATGCCTTCCATAGCAAACTTGAAAAAAAATTTTTTACACATGCAGCCTACAGACCCCTAGAAACACAAAATTGCTAACTCGCCATCTACGCTGTGTTTAATTTTTGTACCCCGAAATTGTTTCTATAGTTGGACCCTAATAAGCAAAACTCGACCAAGCGACAATCATGTAGTTTTGTGATATTTAGACTTCAAGGAAATTGGTCATTTAAAAATAGATGAAGGTCGATATTTTCAATTCATAATTATTCGACGAGTATTGCGTTTCCAATTTTTTAATCAGCACCGTTGGAAAATGCTCGTTGAGCTCTTTCCAACAGTGTATATGTTATGGTACAAGTACGTCGACGGTTCAAGTAGGTTTTCCGCTGCCGCGGAGCGCGTGATTACACGCCAGCGCGTGATTTCACGACCACCTTGTTGCCGAGTAGACGCGTTGAATGAACGAGCTCGGCGCCTTCAACCGCTCGACCACAGGGCAGCGCTTACGAGAATGCGTTTGTTTACCCTTCATTATTTGGACTCCTACTTTTCGGGCAGTCATGCTGCGCTGTTTACCTTTAGTTTATCTGTCTTAATGATTAAATTTCTTTCGATTATCGGCAATTGTCTCTATTAATAGTTGATAATTTCGTAATAAATGTTACAAATGGAAGATGGGAAATATGAATCTGGAAATTATTCGTAATACTGTCAAGGCAGCGCTTACGAGAATGCGTTTGTTTACCCTTCATTATTTCGACTCGTACTTTTCGAGCAGTTATGCTGCACTGTTTACCTTTAGTTTACTAGTCTTAATGATTAAATTTCTTTCAATTATCGGCAATTGCCTCTGTTGATAGTTGATAATTTCGTCATAAATGTTACGAATGAAAATGTTTGAAAGATGGGAAATATTAATCGTGAAATTATTCGCAAGACCGTTCTCTATGTTTCGTAATTTCTTATCACTTAAGCGTTTTTCTTTTTATCAGGAAGAAAATACTCGTATTTACGTCTTCTTTCTCACGTATCAGAAAAACAAAGTCAAAACAAATTAGAACATGCATGATCGATCAATTAAAATGAATTGAAATGATTGGTATTATATATAACTAATAAAGAAGAACGTATGAATTATTGTTATTTGGAATTAATTGAAATTTGTGTACGATTCAGAATACAACCTTGAGTGTAATTCAAATTTTGATTCTATTAATTTTTCATGGTTTGTTTCTTAGTCTAATTGAAACATATTCCAATTGATTCCATCATTTTTTTATGGTTTCTCCGTGGTTTCTCCCTTGGTCTAACTGAAATGAATGTTGATACTATCAATCTATTCATGGTTTCACCCTGAGTCTAATTTAAATGTTGATTTCATCAATTTTTTATGGTTTCTTCCTTAGTCTAATTCAAATTTTGAATCTATCAATTTTTCATGGTTTCTTTTTTAGTCTAATTGAATCATATTGGTTCCATAAATTTTTTTATGGTTTCCTCCCTGGTCTAACTCAAATGTTGATTCTATCAATCTATTTATGGTATTCTCCCTGAGTCTAATTGAAATGTTGATTCTATCAATCGATTTATGGTTTCTCCCTATAAGTCTAATTTAAATGTTGATTCCATCAATTTTTTATGGTTTCTTCCTTAGTCTAATTCAAATTTTGAATTTATCAATTTTTTGTGGTTTCTTTTTTAGTCTAATTGAAACATATTGGTTCCATCAATTTTTTCATGGTTTCTTCCCTGGTCTAACTCAAATGTTGATTCAATCAATCTATTTATGGTTTCTCCCTGAGTCTAATTTAAATGTTGATTCCATCAATTTTTATGATTTCTTCCTTAGTCTAGTTCAGATTTTGAATCTATCAATTTTTCAGGGTTCTTCCTTGGTCTAATTGAAACATATTGATTCCATCAATTTTTTTATGGTTTCCTCCTTGGCCTAACTCAAATGTTGATTCAATCAATCTATTTATGGTTTTTCCCTGAGTCTAATTTAAATGTTGATTCCATCAATTTTTTTATGGTTTCCTCCTTGGCCTAACTCAAATGTTGATTCTATCAATCTATTTATGGTTTTTCCCTGAGTCTAATTTAAATGTTGATTCCATCAATTTTTCATCATGGTTTCTTCCTTAGTCTAATTGAAACTATTGATTCCATTAATTTTTTTATGGTTCTTTCCTTGGTCTAACTCAAATGTTGATTCTAGTAATTCATTTTTGATTTCTCCTTCAGCCTAATTCAAATTTTGATGCGGACTATGTATTTTTAAATGAACTTAAAAATGTAACTTTTGTAGACGATCTTTTCCGCGAGGAGGATATGTCATAAATTACTTTCAAATTATGTCATATTATTACTAGAAATAAATTAGTTCTTCCTCACTCATATGAAACTCATTGCGTGAATACCATTCCTGTAACACGCCATATGACGATCTTTTATGCAATGTGTAAAGTCACAAAACATCGCACTTTTCTGTTATTATTCACCCACATAAATTTACGTGCGATTTTTAAAGTCTGAAAACATCGCGTTTTTGTGTTATTATTCCTCCACATAAATTTACTATTACCTATCGTAGAAAAATAATGTTAATAAAAAAAAAAGATTTAAAACAAATTTCCGGAAAAAAAAAAATTACAAAAAATAGTCTGAACGGGGCTCGAACCAGGGTTCAAATGACAAAACTTTGCATTTTAAGAAGAACATACGCATACCGTAGCACGGGGTAATTTTGAACCACTATTTCATGTTTTTTCGATCTAGTTCATGGAGGGGTAGTGCTAGGAATCCAAATGAGGCGGTTTAGGACAGAGCTCATCACGACCTACCTTCAGTAATTTTTTCGAATTTTTTGGTTCAACTGTCAAGCCTCCCCGAGAGCTCAAAGTTGGGGTTCAAAATTACCCGCCGGTGGGGTAATTTTGAAACCCCACGTTTTCAGTTCAGAAACGGATTCATTATACTTTTTATAACTAATCTGTTAAGGTCCCGATTGAATACGCTGTGAAATCAACATGAAATCGGAATAAAACGTGACAAAAACATACTGAAAAATTGATATTTTCTTAACAAAAATACAAATTTTCTAACTCAAAAACACATCGTGAAAAACTAATTTAGAATCAAAATACTGAGCTGTAGGTCTTCCAACCAATTTTCCGTGCTTTTTGTTCAACCGATTTAATGTACCCACAGGAATACCGAATTCTTTCGCCGCCTTCTTCATACTCATTGAACTTCAATAACAGCTTTCTCGAGCGTGGAATCATCCTATCGTTTGTAGGAATTCTTTTTCACATACGTACGAGGCATCACGAACTGCTTTGATAGGTACCTAAATTAATCAGTTCATCCATTAAAACCTTTATTAGAATACTTACAGGCAATTTTTCGATCAATCGATGCTAATAATATTCAATACTAACACTAGATCCTGTGATAAGAAATAGGTAAATACGTGTGTTCAAAATTACCCCACCGCATAAATGATACAATAACCTGAAAAAGAGACATTTTTGTACTAAGGTAAGTTATATTCATAGGAAAGAAGAAGGATCAACAAAATACTTTCTGAAGTTACTTACCACAAATTACAAACTAAAATACGAACTCTATCAACACTTTTCGGGCTCAATTTTTGCTTCAAATTCTTAACAAACTTCGAAAAATTTTAACGGCACAAAAACTCGTTGTGATCACTTCGGTTTATTTTTTATCATCAATTTTAACCTTCGGACTATCTGGATAACGCATTCCGGCAGCGTCACACCTCATTTTTATGTCACCAGAGGTCGCTACAGCTCTACAGTTCCTTCATTCACATTTACCCCAAGGTTTCAAAATTACCCCGTGCTACGGTACGTGGCTAGCAACGCACACGCGTCGACGAGCGTGGCTAAAAACACGCTCACCTACTTGTACCGTCAACCTACTTGTACCGTGACATATATAACTCCAAAATCTCAAAAATGTCGCTTGGTCGAGTTTTGCTTATTAGGGTCCAGTTTATCCCACCAGATGTTGCAAAGTCGCACTCGATGTATTCTTATAAAAGGAAAAAAATTCACGGATTTGCTCGAAGTTGACCGCATATGAAAGGAAATTTTATGCAGAATAAATTCACATCTCTTTATTTTTTTTTGAAAAACTGAATATTTGTGGAGGAAAATGAGTTTTAGTGTCAACTCTCTATAAGAGCCTGTGTTGAAGTGCTGAAGGTTGACTGCAGCGATTTTTGTACGTGTGGCAGAACCAACAAACTAGCAATCTTGTGTTTTTAGAGGTCTATAATGCAGCCTGTAAGTTAAATCCTTATCAGATACATCTGATTAAGAATTCTTTACAGTCTAAACCTTTGCTTTTAATAATTTTTGTGGTGAATAAATTTCCGTGGGGTTGCCATATAGCATCTTCCCAAGTGGACCCATTTTGATCTGTTAAAGTACATCATCTGACTAAAACTGTTTTACTGAGTGTTTTGCGCGCTTGATAATTTCCATACCTTAATTAAAATTCAGAAGATACTTGGAAAAATACTTGAAAACTACCCCAAAAAATCGACTGAAATATTTGCATGGTATTAGTAGTAGTATTAGTAACATATGTGTGTACCAAAACCAAATAATGCATATATACCCTTTTTAAGTGTACAACTCCAGAACAGCATAATATGTGAGTAAGCTCACAGCCTATACTCTGTTCACGTTAAGGAAGGATAGATGTATGTACCTCGAGAAAGGAATGCCGAAGGTGATTTTAATCTACCGTCCTGTTCTCAAGGTATGTGCTTTCATTCTTTCTTAATGTGAATGGACTATACTCTATACGACTATACAAGGCCGGAAGGTAGTAATGTTACAACGTTGCATTTCAAAATCAGTGGGTACAGATTTACATGGACGCTTATGAGAAAAAAGTAAAAAACAAAAAAAGTCAAATATTTTGATTTGTACGCAAATAGAACGGGGTTTTTGCAAATAATGAAGAGAATATAATATGAAGATCAAACGATTTTCCATTTTTTGAGCCCTATTTTAGTAAAATTGGTGCAGTACAAGAGGAGTTATCATCGTTTGAAAATAAAAAATCAGATAAGGTACAAAGTACGGTACAGTTCACCTACAGTTACACCGCACCAATGAACATGAACCACCTTTAAACATCATTGAGAAGAATCCACTGCGCATATTGTCATTTTCTATATTCTGGCCTTGTACAGAGTAGACCGTAGCAAGACAGGTGCACCCAGCATTTTCCACACATTTGCAAATATTCTGCGACCAAATTGCAACCTCTCAAAACACAAACCTCTG
The DNA here is from genome assembly GCA_035079385.1 of Aspidiotus rigidus. Taxonomy (NCBI): domain Eukaryota; kingdom Metazoa; phylum Arthropoda; class Insecta; order Hemiptera; family Diaspididae; genus Aspidiotus; species Aspidiotus rigidus. Next base: position 7,823,950 of record JAVHKY010000052.1, read on the forward strand.
TAAGCGTTCAGCTAGTTTTACATAAATCTTTCATAAGATTAGAAAAAAAAAAATTATTGTTATATGAGATTTATATAGAAGCTCAGTCGGGTATTACGTTTTGGGAAGAAAGTTCGAGGAATTGGGTTTTGAAAAACCAGTTTTGGGGAAATGTACGGGAATTGGGACCAGAGTTACTACTTTTTGTATTTTGAAATTGTAAATGTTCGATTTGAACATAAATTAATTTAATTAGCGTTTTATTTTTTAGGACGCTGTGGCGAGATGTTTTGAACGCGAATTTGATAAAATCAACTCTTCCAATTGTTGGTTCAATTTTGTTAACAGTATTTCTCAAAAGAAACGAGATTCATTTGTGAGGCAGCTCCAAGATGTTGAACTTGAACCCATAGTTCCTGAGGGAGGATTTTTCATCCTAGTTGACTGGAGTAAATTAGGTATGTTGAAATTAAAGAAACTAATTCTCAAATTAGGCTACATAAGTGTTTCATTCTGTTTATAATAATTACTTGACGTGACGTTCCTTTTTCATCACTCCTATTGGTTTTCTTTTTTCATGAGGTGTATGTCAGTATTAAAATTGTTCAAGCTGAAGTAATTAGGGGGAATTAAAGTTCGATTTCTCATTTCAATGACCAGGTCTGCCGTACAAAGTAGAACGGGCGTATCTGCAAAATAACGATCAGGAGAAATATAAATATTTTTTTAAAACAAAAGAACAAACGATGAATGTAGATTTTCTTCATCAATTTTCAACGAGAAATACGATGGTAATGATCGTTTCTTTATGCAGACACGTATTTCAAAGGAATTTGACAAAAATAGATATGATGTTGTAGATATCTTCAAATGGCAGATTTCACTTTTGACGTCAGAGGACAGTCAGCGCTGCGGATAGAATAGTGAACTATGTAGACAAACACAATTTTCTCATAAGATTTATAGTTTAAAAAACGATTTGTTCTTTAATAATAATTCGCGAGACCTTCAAAATTAACCCTAAATAGATAGACAAACGCCTTTCTTTCTCTGCATTAAGAAAAGAAATTCACTCTTTGTTATTTTTCTGCCTACTTTTGGATTTTTAGTAGCATAAGGCTTTTTCAGCTTTCCATATTGTATACTTATTTGCCTGATTCTTGGATGCGCGGATAACGTTGTGTTTCCTACACTGCTGTAGGTGTGGAAAGATGCGCTTTAATGTTGGTATCAGTGTAAGTCTTTGCAACTGAAGAGCGGTAGGTAAAGACAGCTGGCGGTCGGTAAAAAAATTTTCCTCCCGCAAAAATAATATTACACACCGCGTGGGCTTGTATTACTGAACGAACGAATTCCCCCCACCTTTCATGTCTTAGACCATATAGTACATAGACCGCCGATAGCCTATGTAAATGACGTTATCAGTTGTCGGAACATAGGAGTTTGGCTGTAAGTCGGAAAGGTTTGGTAAGGATGGTTCGCTGCATGCGACGTAAGGGGATGTGAGCGATACCACGCCCACTCATATTAACGCCGTGAGACCTTACCGACTTACAGAGTCTCCTATGTTTCGACTAGCTTTTTATCATTATTAGCGGTCTATGTAGTATATGGTCTAAGAATACAGTACACGACAGTATCGGAAAGTAACGTGATTCCTCTACTGTTGCGTAATATACTATTAATAATGGCAATCTTTGTTGTAAACTAGGTAACTGTTTTCTTCTTCCAATGTTTTCCAAAGTGGAGAGAGATCAAGAAAATATGGAAAGAGGACTTAGTCGGGTTTAACTGTACCACTTTATAATGTACTTTTCTTGTATACTTGATTTATACTTGAGCCCTATTGTACGATTAATGTTAAGTCAATAGAACGTCATCCTTGTTTGAAATACCGTATTTTTCCGCATAATGGCCGCACTCGAATACGAGGGGCGTTTCATAAGTAAGGTCACAGTGTTTTGTATTCTCGTTTCGCGCGCTGTAGAAAAATTTTACAAACAGGGAAATATTTTGTAAGGTGTTTTGGTAACACTGTAAAAAAATCAGACCACTACGACTACGCGTTAGCCGCTGGCAGGACAAGATACACAACTGTAGTAGCAGTGTTGCCGTCCAATTTTTTGTTCTCTTTTGTCCACGTTCTTCAACGTGCTACACTGGTAAAAAAAAAGAAAGAATACAGGCAACAACATGACAACTCCTCCAATGTGTGGAGAACACGACGCAATCGTGATATCGAACATAATTCAAGTTCTTCAAATAAACCCTTCCGAAATTTACACCTTTTCTTGAAGGTCGTGACAGCTTTTGATTTAGAAATAGAAAAATTGAAAATACAATTATTTTCTATCCTGCCAGCTACAAGGTTTAAATCAATCAGGAGTTTGCGATTCAACCGCTCAACCATTAGCGCTGGTACCAATTTATTTATGATGTTTGCCCCTGTTCTAGGTGAAAAATTAGATTTGTCCTCCGAAGACGATTTCTATCAAGATTTCAGATTTGCCAAATGGATGATCAAGAACATAAGTATATCCAGTATTCCGGCAACTGCTTTCTATTTGACCAAACATAAACATATTGGAGAACATTTGATCAGATTTTGTTTCATCAAGGTGAGATTTTTCTTCCAAGTTGAATCATTGAAAATTGAACAGTTCTCTAAATATTGAATGATACTGCAGTCTAATAATATGGAAGTAACTTAAGGGTATGCTCTATCTAGTCACTTACACAAACAAAATACACGTATAAAACACAAAGTGGTGTGTACTGGGTGGCGATTTTTGCCCACGAATAACTCCATGAATAATGCTCCAAATTTTTTAAAAGATCGGGTAATTAGGCCTATTCTCGAAGTCGCGGAAAATGCGGTTGTTTACTTAACAGCTCGCAAAATATTCCGAGAGATCGTCAGTAAACGTTCAAAGTTACATCTAGAATATCCATCTTTGAATCGTCGAATATCAATTAATAAGTGAAATTAGTTTGTGTAAACGAACTAGTCACATATTTCGGACCTTTACGATGAAAATACACGGTTTCGGGATATTTGATGCACTATTGAATTAATTATCTTTGGGCAAAATTCGTAACACGGAATACACTTGTGCGTGTCTATGTGCTAGTGACTGGGTAGAGTATACCCTTAACGTGTGACACCCAATTTAGGTCTACTTTGAGTTTTGACAGTAAAAACAGCTGGAGGATTTTTGATTTCTGAAGCCCCTCCCCCCTTAGATAATTAAAAGATGAGAGCATGTGGCGCTATACTGCTTCAAAGTCATTTTATAATGAAGATTTCACTTTAATTATGAATCTTAATTTTAAATAAATAGAGAATGAAACGCTACCACCATGTGCTCAACATTGATAGATGGTAAGGTCTAGATCACATTACTCCCCCCTCCCCTCATAATTCAAATTTAAAACCAGGAACTGTTTCAACCTACTGTTAGTACTCAATTGTACAGTTATTAGCTTTATTTGATGACTAGAGCTCGGATTTTTCGGTTGTAAAAACATTGAAAATCGGTTTAAGAAATCTTATTTTCGGTTTTATTCGGTAAAATAGAAAAAAATTAAAAATAATACAAATTTTTCTGAAATTTTGACATTTTTACAAAAACTGCTTATTGAAGAGCACGACAATGTGCTTTTTGAGGTTATCTTGTGTGAAAGAGTGTCTTCTGTCCATAAGAATATATTTACAATAGGAGAACGAACGTTCTACGTCGACTGGAGTAGATGAGTAACACAGTTTTTTTCATCTTTTGCATCGTTTCTGTACTTCCATTTCTCAAAATTGTTCGCTATGTACTGTTTTTTTCTACTATTTTGATAAATTTCACCATTTCGGTCATTTTCGGTTTTATGCCTGTTTTCGGTACTTGAAAAGGTTTTCGGTTTTTTTCGGTTAAATAAATTTTTTTGTATGTGTCCCTACCACTATGAAACGTACTCCTATGTCATTTCTACTGATCTGCCCGTTAGCAAACTCATTCGACAAAAACCGAGGAATCCTAGCTCTATTGATGACTAACAGATCCAGCCACGTCAAAACTATTGTGCAATACTCTCATACAAATTGTGCTGGTGTCTTCTGGAATTCCATTTAGTTTGAAATAATTCTTTAAGCGTCTATTGTACCATCTAATTGTCTCTTCTTCTGGATTAAATTCCTGGAAATCGTTCACATTTACGTTCATGATTGATCGCGACACATTTTGTTGCAAAAATTGTGCTACTAAAATACTAACATTGGTCACAGCTTCTGTTAGATCGTTCATGCTTTTTTTTTTCATCCATAATGTTCAAAATATAATTACAAACGACATGAAACTATAACTATTCTTCACAATCATTATTTTTAAATCTATCCTCGTCGCCACTGTGGAGGCTACAAACACTAATGCTACTAACTAACACGACCAGCTAGCTCGCGGTAGTACAGCATGTCCAGTTCAGAGACGTGAAATCACCAGGAAGGACATGTGCACAGAAAAATTTAGCAAGACAGGGTTAGATTTCTCAGTGATCTTAGGAAAAATACCGACACATTGACGAGAGGTATCAATTAGAGGCAAATGAGATGAGAAAATATCACCACACTTTCGACCCAAACACGAAGAGAAAACTTTAAAAAAAAAAAAAACTATTGGGTTTCTCCTCCCCCTTTCAATCACATAGAAGCACTATCAGATGACTCTCCATTTCTTGTCAACATTTTTCAATTCTTCCAACAATTAAATTTCTTTTTTCACATCTTCACTTTTCAAAACCACTGAGCTCATAGCTCTGTGACACTCTCTTGGTAACTCGTTAATTTAAAAGAAATCTAAATGAAAATAAAAAATTGATAATTTTTACCTCTGCCTACAAGTAATCATTTCGCTTAAATCCTTTCTTCATAACTCCAACTTATTCTATAAATCGTTCTCCCAATGAGGCTCACATCTATCCTCACCATCTCTCGCCCCTCTACTCATAATTCATTCTTGATCATCTCCAATTCCCGAGCATCATTCTATGTTATTTCCAGCTGCTCTTCTCTTCATCCAATCATAGTTTGTATTCACGCTCTCATCAATCTATGAAAGAATAACCGAAAAAGTAGGTAAAATGTTATCTTTAAGAAAATTAAAATCGCACACTTATGGATGAAAACTCAAGTTATGCAATAGCAACCACCCTCCCCCATTTTGCAAGCATGAGAGCAAGAACAACGCGTCATTATACGCCCCACCTTAAACCGGAGTATTTCAAAAGAATTTGATATTGGAATTAAAGTCTTATTGAAAACTGAGTTGTGTATTTCGCGTAGTCTCATGTTGTTGCCACAGAGTGTGAATAAGGGTTAGCCATAGAATCAGTCATCCTAGACTCACACACACATACACTTCTCATCCCTCATCTTATGCTTCTCTCATGCTCTCATTCCCTCTCCCACATCTGAACTCAATAACAACACCCTAATGACAGGCTCTTATTAGCTCATTAATTGAGAAAAAATTGAAAGAAAAGAAATAAAATGAAACATGAAAGATTATACGCAAAAGACTGCTCACCAATACTATAGCATATCCTTACATAACATTCATTCATGAGAAACTCAACACAAACGAGCAAATCTTTCACACATATAAAACAATTTCATCACTCAAAAAATGACAAGATTATACGCAAAGGATTGCTGTACTAATACTATACTAACCCAACATTCATTCAGGACCAACTCAACACGAATCAAAGGTTACCCTTCGCTTTTAATGACGAAAGCGACTACCTGAAGTTTAGTACTACAAAATATTAGTAGCTCGAATATTTGCAAATTTCCTGAAATTAGTTCACGCTTCAATTTAAGATTTCTCACGAACCAGACATCATATCGACACTAAAAGTTCACAATTACATTTTTAGACATGTAAATTACAATATATCAACATTCGAAAAAAAATGAACAAACCATATCAGAGTTATAGGAGTGGGGAATTTTTTTTTAAATTGGGTATATCTGGAGAACTACTGATCCGATCGTCAAAAAAAATGCTGGTGCACAACTTCAGATATGACACGACAACGTGGCCGAGTTTCAAGAAAATCCACCCAGTAGTCTCGGAGGAGAAGCCCGGACAAATTTTGATCCATATATATATATATATAAGGAAACCTGAATTTTTTTTAATGACGTAGCGATGATCTATGACCTCTAAAACGTCGAGAAAGTTCATTTCCCCCTCTTTCTGCCACAACTGTGACGGGTGTAATACTCGCTTTTCTACGAAAAATCGGTAAAAAAAAACAATGACAATAAATCTAAGAACGATGCTTAAAAAAAAAACACTCACGCAGTCGCGTGAGTAGTACACGACTTTTCTTCCCACAATGCAAAAAACAGTGAGAGAGTCACTCCCTCTCTTTAAATTAAATACCAATGACCTGTCAATCATGTCAAACATTTGTAGAATAAACAATAAAACTCAGTTTATAAATTCTATCACTACGATGTCACATCAACAGATAACAGAGTAAAAATACCTATAATTCAATAAGGAAACCTGAATTTTGTTATAATTTAGGCTAAGAGTCATCTAAAACCTACAAAACGTCTCCAGAAAAACCACTCCCCCTCCCCCTGTCCAAACTGCTACGAGGCTATAACAGTTGTTTCTAATAAAAAAGAGCTCTACAATAATTTTTTCCCATACCTTATTCTTAGCATATTATTAGTCTAGTATACTGTATATTAGGATGAGTGGTTCAATTCTTTATCACTTCCGATTTCTGGTATCTCTTAAAGCTATCTCGAGCTGCTATTCCTCTCGTGCACTCATAAATTGCCTTCACGCTATTATATCACCATTTTCTATGCACACTCCACCCCAAAATTCTTCATCTGGGAATCCAGTTACAACGAGATCCTGAAAAACTAAAAAAATCGATGTCGAAACGAAAGAAGCAACCAATCACCCAATAGTCAACCCCTCATTCCTTCCCTCACGCTTCAACCATTCCAAACGTATTAACAAAATACCTCACTTTTCTAGCTAGAAAATTCGGTAAAAATATATAGCACCCAAGCCCGGTTTACTCGTTAGTCTAATCTCAAATCTCACTCAAAAAAGCCAGTCCAAATTGAAAATAATCTTTCCATCTCTTTTGACACCTCAAATCAACTATGAACCACTATTAATTATGTACTCATACATGAAAAAATGACAAATAAATCAATTATTAATTAAGAGTGAAATCACCCAGGTAGTCTCGCATCAGCACACTTGATGAAGATTAAAAAATTGTACTTAATCATTCAAAGTCAAGGTTTTCACTAAAATCAGTCGAATAACAAATTAAGAAAAATAAAACGTGAACCCACATTTTGGTCCTCATCCCAACGAAATTCAAGGCAAGAGGAGGTCATTTTAGCTCGGCTGCGAATAGGCCACACTCGTCTTACTCATACTTATCTTCTCACTAATCTCGCTCCTCCATCATGCCCTCACTGTCTCCAAGAAAATTTATCAGTTGATCATTTTTTCTCATGTCCCGTCCTGCAACCCACTCGAACCTCCCTAAATATATCTTCCAATATCAATGCAGCACTAAACAACAACTCCGAAACCATCGACTCAACCCTAACTTATTTACGCACCACTCAATTCTACAACTTCATATAATTCACCAACAAATTCCGTTCGATCGCCACTCAATTCCACCAATACGTACCTAATTTAACCTAATTTAAGTAATGTTCTAAAATAAGATTGTAACGCCGAGCAAATAACCCTCGTGTAGTTTATAATGCTCGTAAAATAATAATAAAAAAAAAAAAAAAAAACTATCGAGCATGACTAATAATAATGAAAAATAGCTAGAAAAATGAACAACTCGCCATTGCCACTATCCGTTCAAAAATAAATTTAACAAAACAAATAAAATTTGACAAAACAAAATTCAACGCTCTAGGGGCTGTGGGAAGCGAGATACAAGTGTACTAAATTTGAACGAAAAGGTTTCATCGGAAATAAAATCCAATGAACCCTTGGTAAAGAATGAACCTGTCGAATGATGAAAGGTTCTTCATCACAATACACGTACTGATAACGAAAGTGGTAAACGTAGGAAAATCCGCTTCTCCTAACGTAAGCAGCTACTCGCAGCTATTCGTAAGAAGCTACTCGTAATAGTGAACAATTTTTCAACAAAATTAAAAATTTCTCGAGAACTACTCATCCGATCCTCAAAAAAAATGCAGGTGCACATCTTCAAATATAATACTACAATATGGCCGAGTTACAAAAAAATCCATCGGGTAGTTTCCGAGGAGTTCCGCGGACAAAAAGGTACTCGAAATACTGCAAAATTTCTCAACAAATTGGAAATTTCTCGAGAACTACTCATCCGATTTTCAAAAAAATTGCAGGTGCACATCTTCAGATATACTACTACAATATGGCCAAGTTACAAAAAAATCCATCGGGTAGTTTCGGAGGAGTTCCGCGGACAAAAAAATCTTATATATATAAGGAAACCTGAAATTTTTTTTTATGCTAGTTGTGATCTAGGACCCCTAAAACGTCGAGAAAGTTCATTGCCCACTCCCCCTGTTGACCTTGCTACGGGTGTAATACCTCACTTTTCTAGTTAGAAAAGTCGGTAAAACTAACACTGACAATGAAAATAAATCTAAAGACAATGCTCAAAAAAAAAAAAAAAAAAAAAAAAAACTATACCGCTACCACCACCCAAGCTTACCCTCGCATACTCTGAAGCCCTCTCTTCAGTTCCTCCCGACTCAAATGAAAAATGTCCAGGTTGGGGTTCTTATCACTCAGAAAATTCCAAACACTTATTGCTCTATTAAGCACACTGTATTCCAGAGCATTTGTTCGCACATTCATCGGACAAAAGACGATTTGCGAGCGACTATTAGCTCTTGGTACGGTCAAGGATATTTTTGCCAGGAGATACGGCTTGTGTATCCTACCATGAAGAATATCATGGAGAAATACAATCGAGCCTATCATCCTTTTACCATCTAAAGAGACCAATTGAAATCCTTTTAGTAATTCATTGTATCCTATGTCAGTCGGGTAGTATTCAAAAATCTTATAGTAAAGGTATTTCAGGAATCTTTTCTGTATTGTCACTATTCTGTCAAAATGATTACCGGAGTGAGGATTCCAAACTAATGCACCATATTCTAGATTCGACCTTACCAGAGCAAAATAGAGTGTTTTTAGAATTTGCATATTCTTAAATAAACTTGCGTTCCTAATTATAAACCCAACTGCCCGCTTTGCCCCACCAACAGTGTGCTTAATGTGCATCCTGTAATCCATTCGCCTGTCCATTAACACTCCCAGATCCCTAACATATTCAGCCTCTCTGAGTGCTACCCCACCAATTTTGTACCTATAATTGAACACTGCAGTCGTTTTTCTTGTGTATGTTATTTTCTCGCACTTTTCTATATTAAAGGGAATATGGTTTCTTTTATTCCACTTTTCTAGCGAATTTACGTCTCTTTGGAGCTGCTCACTTTCCTCAGCATTTTTTATGGGACGAAAGATCTTGAGATCTTCAACGTACAGTAGCAAATGTGAGTTTTTCACATCATCAGCAATATCATTGATGAAGAGTGTGAATAGGAGAGGGCCCAGGTTAGACCCTTGGGGAACCCCCGACGGACGATGGAAGAGCCGCGACTCCACACCCTTGTATGTGACATACTGCTTCCTATCACTCAAGTATGATTTAAAGAATTGCAAAGTATTCTCTGTGAACCCGAAACTCCACATTTCCTGTCCGCCTACCTGTCCGCGTTGATCTAGCTGCTCCATAATAAATTGGCCGAAGTAGGTCAAGTTAGTATGTACCCCTCGCTTTGGGAGAAAGCCATGTTGTGCATTTTATTTTATCATACTCTTGACCTGAGGGAAGAGCTGTTTGTGTATCAATGACTCAAATATTTTTGCTGGTAGGGGGATTATAGAAAGGGGTCTGTGATTTGTTATCTCTGCGGTTAATTCACTTTTTGGTACCGGAGCAGTCCTTGATATCTTCCACTTCCGAGGCAAGGTTTTGCTGCTCATACATAAGTTGAAAATATGAGTAAGAGGGGCCGCTAACATTTTTTTGAAGCCTTTATAGATATAGGTAGGAATTTGGTCAGGCCCTAAAGTCGGCTTAGCCTTTAATTGTTTAATGGCTAACTCAACATCTGCTTCAGTGAGTTGGGTGAGGTCTATTGTCGAGCAGTCGGTGTACATTTGATCTTGAGCTGGCCCCCCATACGATTGAAAGTCATCAGAGGGTGCCACATACACAGAGGAAAAATAGGTTGCAAAGGCCTCTACAATTAGGCTATGCTTATGAAGTATTTTACCCTTGTATATTTTTGAGTCTACTGAATTGGGGTTCCTCTCACTTTTGCTTTTTATATATTGCCAGAAGTTGGTAGGATTTCGTCCGAAGCCTTCTTCTGAGGAACTGAGGTATGTTTTATGCGCTACTTTTATTCCATTCTTTAGGGTTTTCCGAAACTCCTTATACTTGTTAATATTATTTATGGTATTAATCTTTTTCAACTTTCGTCGTGCCCTTTCCTTTGCTTTTAGAAGAGAGATTATTTCCTTTGTAAACCATGGGAAGTACTTCCTGCAGGCACTTCTTATTTTTGTGGTTGGCACAGTTTTGTCAATGATCTCATCCATGGAAGACTGGAAATACTGTGCGGCTTCATCGGGGTCCTCAAGATTGTGTAGGTTGTCCCAACGTCTGGCAGCATCAAGGTCATACATTTGTTGAAAATTTGCCCTAGTGTAGCATAATCGGGTCTCACCATGCCAATTAGTTTTCTGACATATCTTTCTAGGTTTTACAATAGGAATGGATAAACTAAGAGGAGGGTGATACAAATCTTCTCTTTTTATAATTGATTCTGTCCTATTTACCTCTAGGTTTAGTATATCTGTCATTACTAGATCCAAAATACATCCATATTCATTTAGGACCGTGTTATATGATTTGAGATTGTTCACATGAATAAAGACATAGAGGGTTGCGGCCTTACTACACCTGATTTGCATATTGTGAGAGGGGTATTTCTGGTCTGTATGACGGTATATTGAAGTCACCTAACAGAATACGTATTCCTTTTCAAACAGCTTGGATATGTGGATAATCGAAGATCACAAATATGTGTATATGTATTGACTGATGTATTAGGGGAGAAATAGACGATAACTCCATTTAGTTTTTTGGCCAGGTGAGGCACCGATATTTTTACCGACAAATATTCACATTCATTATCAAGTATACGTGGTATAATCTCCTCTCTGGCATGTAGTTCCATTTTTACTGCAAGGAGTACACCTCCTCCCCTAGTGAGACCTGTGACGTCACGATTTCTGTCTTCTCTAAAAACCCTGTACGAGGAGTGAAGGAGCTCGGCTGTATAAATTCCCTCCCACAACCATGTTTCTGTTAAGCCATATATACAGTAATCCTTTGTTAGTGTGTTGAGATAAAAATCATTAATTCTTGTTCTCAGACCTCTGACATTCTGATACAAAACAGTTATCTCCTGACGAGTTGTACTATTAGAAGGGATAGGCAACGGTGGCGACAACAGATGACATTGTCTACTTATGTTCATACTAAGAGAAAAAAAAAAAGAAAAAATAATTAAGCAAAATGTTATTACGTTGCAGTTGCTCCATTTCAATTCATTTACGCTAAATAATCTAATCCAAGTGAGAATAGTTTGGTTGAATATCCGCACTGTTGCTTTGTACCATTTGAATCAACAAAATAAATTCTGCCATCTATACCTAGTCCATGTATTGCGTTGTCCGTATTTTTCTTTTGCCGATTTGTATGCAATCCTATTGGTCCCTGTGAGGTCCTCTCTGATAACTATTATAGATCCCTTTAATTTTCGCTTATTGAAGAAAACGCGCCTAAGTGCGTTATATGTAGCAAATTTCACAATAATTGGTCGAGTTCTAGATTGTTCACCATTTTTGGAAGCCCTGCCCAGTCGCCCTAATCTACGAGATCGACAGATTTCGGATTTATCAATTGTAACACCGAGCTTCTCCTTTACGATTTTTTGAACTATCACATCAGTATCTTTAGGGCCCTCGCTTTGATTCTCGGGTATACCATAAGAACGTAGTGAATTTTGCCTCGTATATTGCTCTAGATTGTTGATTGATTCTGCATGCGAGGATAACGTCTCCTGCACTTCGCTAAAATAAGATGTCAACAATGATGTCACTACTTCCTTGACCGCTTTAGTTAAGTTCTGCTCGATAGTTTTTAAGATGCTGGTAATCCCAGGGATATCCTTTATCGCTGTTTTCACTGCGCTACTCACTGAAGCAGCAACTGTCGATGGGCTTAAAGGTTGAAAGTTCGGGATTGATACGAGTATTTTCCGACGGGCTTATAACTGAGGATGGATGCAAATTATTTTCCGATTTTTTCCCCGATCTACTTACAGTATTTGATGGAACTCTATTGTTGAGATGAGCACCCGTTTGGCTTTGTAGAAATGTATCCGTTATTATAGTGTTTTCTGTTTTACCTTGCTTAAACGTGTCGATTACACTGTCAAAATGAACTTTGAGTTATCTTTTCACAACAACAAAAAAACTAGTATACTCATAGTAATGTATACGCTACAATGAGTCACAACAAGAACAGTTGGATGTTCAACACGTAAAACACGACCAGACACAGCGTTGCTATCCGCATCAGACTAGAAAAAATGAGACAATACGAATTTCATTGTTCATCATAGAAGGAAGTATTTTTCAAGAGATTGTACGAGTATCATTCACGAGATCTGTAACGGATAAAGTGGCTCGACCAATGACCGGGAGCGCTGTCAAAAATATAGCTCGTGATGTGCTATAGATTATGTATGAGTAGCGCTGCAACGTTGTGACAGGAACGCCACATTAAGGCACTATAGTACGATACGTATGCTGGCCTGATAACACGGAGACGACGTTTAGGTTATAACTAGGTAGAAACACGTTTCACGTAACGTCGCGGAACTGACGAGTGTCGTCGGTACCCACCGGTTGCATTCGCTGTCGCGTGATGTTACACGAGCCATATTCCTACCTTATAGCCTAAAAGTCGTCTCCGTGTTATCAGTCCAGCATACCTATCGTACTATAGTGCCTTAGCCACATCTCGTCCCTCTCTGAAAAGCGGAGTGTGCGTTGCTGAAAGTCGAAATGAGAACTGTATTATGCGTGTTGTCTGAATGTATTTGAATGATTCGGATGATTGATGCATGTAGAAACGAGATTTGAATGCTGTGTCATGATAATCTGAACGATGTGCGCTGTAATGAATCGAATGATGCCTGCTGAAAATGTTTCATTGTGATGGCACGATAATGTAACGATTGAGTAGAAAATTGGATATAGTTGAACGAAAGCATTATTTTTGTGAGTAAGAAATAAGCTCCAGCCTCGTTATAGCTGCCAGTACCCTCACTACTAGTGCCTGCCATTACCAAGTGAGTCTTGATGGACTTACACGGGCTTACCGTTCGGATGCTTGGGTACCAGACGCATTTCCAAAGAGATAGGTACTCTGTCACAGTTGCCAATTGTAACGGATAAGGTGGCTTGACCGATGACCGGGAGCGCTGTCAAAAATATAGCTCGTGATGTACTATGTAGGCAGAGTGCCATAGATTATGTACGAGTAGTGCTGCAACGTTGTGACAGGAACGCCACAGATCCGCTATGAACCTTACCCGCCTGTACAAGCTTTACCCAAGCTGACGGCCTGGAATCAACGAACGCTTACCTACATCTACAAGTAGAGAATTTATTGCTACAAGGTTCACAATGTACAGCCAAGGCACAAGTATTCCGTCTGAAAAAGGCAACTTCATACATGTTATGATGTCACCATTCAATTCAATAATATGTTGTCCTTTTACATACTCCTTCAATGGGAGAATTCCTTATTGTCAATCATCGGTCAACAACCACACGTTTTAACGATATCTTCGAATTTTGAACATCATTCAGCTCTCCTATATAAGACCGAATAGGCATTGTATAGGTATATAAATTTTATTGCATGTACAGTATTTAGTACGTCAGCACACAATATTTTTATCACACTTTCCACAATATTACCTAAATACCTTCTCATGCTACTCATGCAAACAGTTGAAACGCAGAGTGTAAAATTTTTACTAACATTTCACAATTATCTTCAAGATACTCAAAGTAATCTTTCCGCGCATTTTAGTAGGAGGGTGGATAGTGTGACGTGCTACTTCCATTCTAATTTCAATATAACGTCACAATTCGCTAAATCAGAGAAACTATCCATATTTCTCGTTGTCAAAGTCGCGTTGTAGATATGTTTTGAAGACATGCTGTATAAACAGGAAAGAATACTGTTAGTTCATATCTCCGCTTTTGTACATGCATAATTCTACAAATTCACGAAAGGCGAGTTGAAATAGCCTACAGATAACGTATTTATCGTCATAATCGATCAAGCTGCGAGAATATCATCTTGTTTTGTAGGTATTTACTACTAAATTGTAGCCGAGCGGATTAGTCTAGGGTAATTCTAGCATACTGTATATTAGGCCTAGTATCATAAATACTGAAGGTCAACATTTTTTGAAGTCCCTAAAGTAGGTCAAGATCGTTGAGACGTCATAAAGCGTCATGTCCCGTTACGTTACGCAGATTTCTGACTGACTCCCAGCCCGAAGATAATTATGTATATATGTTACGCCGAATTTGGGCAATTGCACAATGCGCGCAGTCTTCAACATTTTTACCAAATTCGCACAGTCATTAACCACTTTGCTGACAGCACTCAGTCGGCATTGTAATTGCCAAATCTGCGCAAAATGCTGACGAGTGCGCGCGAATGGCAATACTTAAGTGTAGATTGCGCGCATTCAGCAAGTTATCATTTTTAGTGGTACCCTGAATTTGTGCAGGCAACAGGTGCGCGCAGTTAAAAGAAGTTCTCCCGAATTCATGCATAGAAAAATGTATTGGGAATACGTAGGCAAAAAATTTAGACTTGGTAATTAGTTTTGAAGTGTGAATCATTCGCATAGACTAGCTCAACCAGAACCTCATTAGGAATATACCTGTTTAAGACGGTGAAGCCTTCATTATTCCGGTGACGTATGATTTTGATATTCCAAAGCCATACGTTGAAAGTATGAGTTCTCTTATGAAGGAGGGTACCAGACCCCTCTTTGACCCTGTGGCCATTTTTGATAAGGTGATCGGCAAAAGGTGAGTCACCCAAGTTACCCTTCTCCCACGCTTTTTTATGCTCATCAATTCTTATTTGGAGCTGACGGCCAGTCATTCCTACATAAACTCTAGGGCAATCGTTGCAGGCTTTGCTGTATAAACCACTCCTCTCGGCTAGAGGAATGGGGTCCTTTAATTTCGCAAATAAACTTTTTACTGTGTTAGTATTATAAAATACCGGTCGGAACCCGAAAGGATTGAGCACACGGCCCAACTTCAACAAAAATCAACCCAAGTATAAGGAAGGGATCCAACGTTTCCTCCTATCTAGGTTTGAATCCCTGGGGAGGGAGGTGGTAGAAATCATTAAGTCAATGTCCACTCTCACTTGGTTCACTCTAGGCTGGTGCTTGATTGTCTCTAGTTCCTTCAGAAAAGTTTCCTGACTCAAGGTATAATTTGATTAGACAGGAAAAAACTGGGTGCAGTAAGTCAGATTCGTAGACTGTATTCACTCATTTATCACACGATAATATGTATTGGATAAACTTGTTCTTATCTCCGGGTGACGTTCCATTCAAGTATTACAGGTAGTGTGCTTTGTATTTGTACATAATTGATATGGCAAAGGTTATCGTACAATTCTTTGGTTTTAAATGAAAAAATCAGCGAGTTTCAAAATGCGCATATTCCGCGGTAAAATATTACAGAGTCAATGTTAAAAAAGCTGTACAAGAATGCGCGCATTTCCCATAAAAATATTGCCGAATTCTAGTAAAAAAATACGTTTTCATCATTCATTGCACGCAGTCTGCAAAAAATTTTTGGGATGCGCCCTGTCAACAAAGTGGTTAATGACTGCGCGCATTCGGTGACATCACTGAAGACTGCGCGCATTGTGTTATTTCCAATGAATGGTGAATCGTTGATCGAAATTGTAAACATAATATAATATCTTTATTAGGAAAAAACGATTTTCAAATTACGGTCTTAGGACTAAGTTGAATTTCGCATCGGGTAAGTTGACTGAAACAAACCTCGCTTGATCATCCTCATCTTACTAGTTTGTGGTTGTTGTGTTGTTCGGTCTGTCCGCAAATAGGGTCGTCAACATACCTATACCGTGAGCTCTTTTTTCTTTTCTTTTTTTCCCTACAGATAAAATTTAAATATTGTCGACAATTTTGTTTGTATACAGACTGAAGAAACATTGAACGAGGGCGCTCAAAATCTAGAGAAACTGAAATCATTTCTAAATTGAGGAACTCCATCCGTCGAAGACAAGGATTTAATTGTTGTTTGTACCTTTGTAAGTCATTGGTAAATGAAAGTTTGATAGAATAATTTCTTCTTTTTTTTTCGTCGTTATCACTTCAAAACTAACGAACGATTTGTCGATTTCAAGTTTCTTTAGCATTAGGATTTATATGTAAGTAAGATTTTGTAAATTCGTAAAATAGGCTTAAGTCGATTAACAGTAAGATATTTTAAGGAAAATGTAAAAATAATTTCGTTATTCATAAAATAACTAAGACATTTAGAAAGTAATTAGTCATTTTTCAAATTAACGCTAAAATTACCGGTCAAACATCAAACAAAATTTCTCGTTTCCTCATTTGCTCAAAGAACGCAGTGAAGCAGCGTTAGACAAAATATCTGGCAATTTTAGGAATTTTTTACATTATTATACAGCTGATCGGGAATACGTTTGAAGTTGATTTAGCGTACTATTGCCAGGACAGGCTTCTTAATTCCAGAAAATTGTTCTCACTTTGGATACTGCGGTTCTCGCGTCAATTTTCGAATCATAAATTTTTGTACGCTAGTAATTCACAAAATAAATATTGAGACATTTGTTTGGACAAGATAGTTTAGTGAGTGAAGAAACCGTTTGATTTGAAGAAAAAGTGGATCACTTCTAAAAAACTTTATGGGTATGTAACTCACATTTAAAAAAACCAAGGTCTTTTATTCGTTGAAAAATTTCAATTTTTTTTGTCCTCACTCATAGAAAGTACATCATTCGCGGTTCAACAAATTTTGCGGCTTGGGATGAATTCGTCAGTCTTTATCATGATCTTTCAAAGCACGTTGCTTGTCATTTAAATACATTGGTTGGAATACAGAAGGATCGAAGTTTGCAAAAATTTGTAGCACAATAAGTTCTGGGATACGAAAGTTCTGATATTGACGCGAGATGCATTGTGTTGAAACCCCGATCTTATGGAAAATTGTACCATTTCTTCAGATATCAGTAAGTTCCATTTCCTGTCGCTGAGTCAAAAAACCGTATGTTGGGAACACGGCCGCTGTTGGGGGAGCGGATTGTGAGGGGAGCCGCGCAATAAATCGTGTTCTTCATCCAAAATCCAATGAGGCCGCAATCAAAAGTACGAGAATATGGATAGATTTTGTCCAGTGAGCCTCCAAACTTGACTACGTGTCGACAAATTTTGAACTTTTCTATAGCTCTTCAACGCCCAAGATTACTGGTTCTTGATGAATTTCCGACAAATTAAAATTACCAAATTTAAAAATTAGCAGCAATATAATGGTTGTATCACCATATCTTATACTCCGGAGCCAACTCTCTCAATTCCTCGAGAATCGAGGAATCTTGTTTTTCAATATTTCCTTAAATTAGTAATCACGAGTGCGTGTTGTGAAAATATCACGAAAAAGGTAAGAAGAAAAAAAGATTGCATACTTGATTTCACAGCGTATTTTTAATTTTCTATAATTTTTCTCGTGTACGCTTCATGTCTTATTGTTTTGAAAAATTCGCGCCTTAATGTATTTTGAATCGCATACCTACCAAAAGTTGTTATGCACAATTGAAGACGCAGCTGAAATTAACGTGCGAACAAATGAGACAAACTACTAACAGACTGAGTGCTCGGAACAAAGTACTCATCTCATTAAAAATAATTGACCGTACAGTTATCGTTTATTGCGTTAATGTTTTTTTTTTTTCAATTGTTCCTTTCATTCTAATGAAATAAAAGAATAACTTGGATGCAAAGCCTACAGTGCAAGTTTCACACTTTGAGAATTAAATATACAATCTTGATAGCGACAGTCTGTATAAGTATTTTACAACTTTTGTAGCACACGGTTTCTTAGGGGCCAATGGAACTTGAAACTGTACCGCGTGAATACATTAGTGGAAGGTGAATTATGTTCATTACATAACTTTTCGTGTACTTAGGAACATATACAAGTCAGTACCTACCTTAGACCTGAATATGTCCATTTCAGTAATTGTTTTTCTAATCCGATGAAATCGCGCAGATCTCTGCTTGCAGTCTATAATTATCAGTTTCTTTTCAGCGTCGGTGAATTGGTTTAATAAATTTGCCAAATAATTATGACTGACGACTACGATACGGTTATCAAGTACAAACTGTCCAAAGCCATAAATGGAGAAAATATGGGTTCGGTGTCAAAGAATACTTCTGTAGAAGGACAAACCGAGAAGGAGTATAGACGTTCATCCAAAAATGTATTACCCCAGGTAAGGAGATTACAAATATCAGAGTCTTTTTAAAACGTATTAATTCATGAGACACCGATAAGTACCTACTTTAAAATGGAGGGGACACGAACATTATTTTGTACACAAAAGTAAAATTTTTCAAATTACAAGTATTGTGTACCTAAATTTAGTTTCACAAATTTACAATCAAGTACCATTTGAAATAATTGCCTTCGTAAAGAAATATTTTTGAAAAAGTTAGATAAGAATACCTATAGTCAACTTTTTTAAAAGGAAAAGTATGGATTGCTGGAATATATGAGAGAAAAATAGATGAAGATTTCATTACAAAAACAAACTGATTGCTGAGGTGAAAAAAAAGAAAAATGACAAGTGAAAAGAAGAAAAATCTAGGAAAACACATTTCATTCATTTCATAAGCGTGAAAAAAAAACAGCTAATTATCCCTCATTTTTCATTATAGGTATATTTTGATCAAATATATGAATATTTCCTATATGAGAACGAGGAAAAAAATTCTTACACAGCTGCTTAACCAACACACGACTTTTCACCTCAGCCTGAAATTAAGCATTGCGTTTGAATCCTATCCCAGAATGTTTCATTTTCCATTTTATTCCACAAATTGTTCTGTTGATAAGACTTATATCCTCACCATACCTTCTACCTCTCCTACCATTGATCCATTCTTGATCGTCTCCAATTCCCTGGTACCTATCTCTTAACCCAACCCCCAGCCGCTCTTTTTCTCATCCACTCATTAATTGTATTCACCTTCTCGTCATCCTCTTCTAGGCAAACTCCATCCTAATATTCTTCATCTGGGAACGTAGCCACAAGGGCATCTCAGGGAACGAAAAAAATAAATAAAAAATGAAGTCGAACAAGCAAGAAATCACCCATCACTCAACTCCTCTTTCCTTCCATCACACTCTGATTTCTCTAAACACATCAATAAAAATATAACACCCAGGAAGCCTGTTTTGCAATTACCTAGTCGAATCTCAAAGCAGATAAGACATGTATGTTCTGGCGCACTTAGGCCTATTGGTATCTCTAAATTAATGAACGATTTTCTCATTTTTTCATCTCTCGGAAAAAATCCTCGAAATCCTCTAATTTTCATACTGTTTAGCTGTTTTTAGAACAAATAATGAATAATTTCACTATTTTTTTCAAAGATTCAAGAACTTTTGTATCATTCTCCTCTATTTTTAACCCACGTAGAGGAACTCCTCTATAAAGTTGCACAATTGAGCTACATGTAATTTTTTTCTGCACAAGCTTTCAAATCATTGCACAAATTTTACTCCTGCAAGAGATTTTTTCTGTTCTAGCGCACTTGCTGGGAATAGATTTTAGATGAAGACTTGTAAATTTTTTCACCCTGTCTATTTTGTTGCTTTTATAGTAAATAAGGAATACAGTACACTTCCGATTATCCGACGTCCAATTATCCGACCAGCCGTATTATTCGACCCCAAAAATTTACTCCCGATTATCCGACCTCTCGATTAACCGAACTGTTTCCGTATTATCCGAACCGTAATTTTTCCAACCTCCGTATTATCTGAACTCTCTCCGCGTTATCCGAACCGGATTTTTATCCGAACTTTTTATTATCCGAACCACCCATTACCCCAGTTAGGTCGGATAATCGGAAGTGTACTGTAATTTCACTCTTTTTTCATCTCCACTAATTCAAAATTTTCAGAACATTTATTTTTTTTTAGCTATCATAGGTGAACTCTACCTCAAATAAAAAAAATTAGTCTTTTTTTCTATAATCTCACGTATTTAGTTTGATTCTCTAGCAAGTGATCAATTTCTCTAGTGTGAATAGGTATATTTGAAAAAAGTACCGGTAGTAATTTAAAAGGAATATTTCAACCTTTCTCTCTGTTTCTCATGTAGGAGTTGAGAGCTACCAATGCTTAAATATTATTCATAGGTTTTAAGGAAAAACCCGTCTCAAAATCTGTTTAAAACCTATCCAAAACCTTCTAGAAACCTTTTCAAATACAACTTGGTATGTTCAGACTACGTTCAAAATACATCTGACCTCAAATATGTTCAAATTTACATTCAGACTACATTCAAATTCCAAAATGAAACCTTCCAAAATTCAAAACCTTCTAAAATTTCAAGATAATTTATAATGCCAACATAAAACCATGAGAGTCTAATACGTTAATTGCTTCAACATCATTCAGTTGTTTGTTTTTTAATTCATTCATTTTCTTAAGTTCATTGTGAGAATAAATTTTCTTTCTTAAGTCGCTTATTCTATTCAATGATGATTTCAAAGTATTTTCTCTATAAGATGATATTTTTGTGTCATTTGTTGTTTTAACAATCATTTCTATTTTTTTCTGTAGTTCCTTTTGACTTTCTAAAACAAGATTTTTACCCTCTTCAGTCTTAGATGCATGAATTTTAAGATTTTCAATTATTTTATCTTTTTGAATTCCTATTTGGATTTGTTTCTGTAAATCGTTAAATATTTCATTATTGATATATTTATAACCAGAAGCCGGATTTTTCGGCACTAAAAATGAGAAGTTTCGGCACTTAATGTTGCATTTTCGGCATTATTCGGCAGTTAAAAAAAAAATGAAGAAAACATACGTTTTCAGTGCTCTTACAAATTCACGATCAGAATTATTCAATTTACGACCAAAATTACGTGATTTTGACCAAAATAAACAATTTTTGGTTTAAACTCATCAATGAAAAATCCTAGGAATTTTTCAATCAAAATTTTCAATTTTTCAACATTGAACTAAAAATAATATTTTCAAAAAAAACAGCCCAATTTTCACCAAAATTGGTAAATTTTAATCAAAATTAAGAAAATTTTTCCTGAAATTTAACAATTTTAGGCAATATTATTTAACAAATGGTCATTTTCGGCCATATTCGGCTTTAAACCCCGTTTTCGAAATTCATTCCACTTTTGGAACTTTTCAGCAAGATGAAATTTGTTTTACAGGCCCCACTACCTCTAAAATGAACTTTCATCTGATTTTCAAGCTTCTTGCCCTTAGCAAAATGATTTGACAAATGCCGAGGAATCCAGGCTCTGTTTATAACCATTCAATTCAATGAGTACATTTGTAATAATCAGAAGGACTTGCTTAATCACTTTCTTATCTTCAGATGAATAATTTGAACTTTTGTCACGTAATGTTGAAATGTTTGCAAAGTCACTATTAAATTATTCTTATCTTGAGCTTTATTTTTTAACTCAGGATGATCCTCAATAATATCATCCAAATCATCAAGACTGGTTACTTTTGCACTTGCATAAGTCTTCAGAAGATCCGTTTTGCTTTATAATTTATTATAAAAAAATTTATTATAAATTATAGTTCAGAAACTTTCACTGACCCTCATTAACCTTCATTATAAATTCTAGTTCACTAACTTTCAGTAACCCTTACTATCTTTCTTTATCTTTCATAATCTTTTAGTATCACTCAGTTAAGATTAGTGAATATGTCAAATAAAAGAACAATAGAATAAAAAGAGAAAATGTATCTTTTAAAAAATATTAATGGTGAAAATGACTTCAAAATTTGTAAGTTGATAAGTTGGGGTTCTTATAGAATGATTAGTTTGAGAGAAGTAAAAAAATTCATATTATAGATATTAATCCAAGTTCTAAATATAAACATCTTTTAGGTAGTAAATGGGACATAGTTTTTAGAGGTGAATTAGATATAGTATTTATTGATATGTATTGAGTGATGTGTCATGGGAAGCTTAGGCATAAGTCGGAGAATTTTTTTCCCCAGTTTTTGCCCAATTATATTCTCTACTCATTTTCGAGTCGTTTGGTTCGAATTTGAAGTCAATTTTTTTTCCCGACTTATGGCTGGGTTTCCCATGACACATCACAATTATTTATTAAAAATTCTCATACTCCTAAAAATGATCAAAATAGAAAAAATAAGAAAAAAGGAAGAAGCTGTGAAAAATAAGATAGTGAGACACGAAAAGAATACAGAGATAGGATGATAAACCAAATAGAACAAACTACTGATGATGAAACTGATTCAGATGATAATCAACAAACAAGTGATAAGATTAATTTTACACAACATGCTAGTAAACCACCTTTAAACCTCATTTATCAAAATTATGGGGCAGTAGGATATGGTAATGAATTAGTGTTATCTGAAACACATTGAAAAAAGATTGAAAGTGTATACATCAATGTACTGTGTATGAACTGAACTAAAAGGAAAGTCTATACGATACCATTAGTTAGACAGAGAGAGAATTATAGTGTTTTACTGTGCAATAAAAGAGAGAAATTCATCATGTTGGAGAGTATATGAAATTCACACCGTGGAATTGAACTAAAAGGAGAGTTCATGAGACATCATTAGTAAAGAAAAGTAGCTCTTAATATAAAGAGAATTTACTTTTGAGTTTGTGGGATTATCAAATAAAAAAAATATATCATTTTTTTTAGGGATGATGATCATCACCCATGGATTTTCTGAAGTAATTTAGCAAAAATCACTCTGATAAAAAAATCTTTGTTGTTTGAACCCACAATGCTGTATACAGACTGAATTAAAAGGAGAGTCCATAAAACATCATTAGTAAGACACAAGTTGATTTGGATCATGCACATTAACTACGGACACAAATAAAAATGTTACAAGGAAGGATGATGACAAAAAACAATGCAATACAAAATAAAATGGCAAAAATGGTTTACAAGCACCAATAACATGCACAAGCGTTTCTGAGCCTAGGAACAGTCGCCTAAATGAGGTCCATGTCGCCACCCCCCCTTTCCTATTTAGGGGTCCAAACCTTTATGAGTCGTTTGTACTGCGTTAGTATTGGATTGTATTGATTTCAAATCGTTTGTACTACCCCCGCCCCCAATGATATGACGTGGGGATCAATTGGGGGTCCCAAACCACCCCTTTGCTCATGTGTTGTTGAAAATGGACGCAATCGTTTGTATTGCGTTAGTACTACTTAAAAATCACACAAGTTGTGAAATAAAATTTAAAATGTAGAATTAGCAGAGTACGTCACGACCGCTTTATGAGCGGTAATTTTATTTCAACCTTTAAAGTTCATATAATCTCACGGAGATTGGGCTGGATTGAATCACGAATTCAAACCAGTAGGCGCAGTGGAAGATAGATAGGGTTTATTAATGAAAACATAGGTTTACATAATATGTACAATACTATATTTCAGTAATAAATATGGAACGTTACAAGTGAGTTAATTTCTTCTAATTCTTCTTCTTCTTCCGGTAAGGTTCTTAATTGAAGGACTTCATTTAGTACCTGACGGCATAGAATAATAAGCCGTCAGTCTTTGACGTCAGGTATACAAATTTATAGATACAAATATATAATCGGGCATCGGTGCGTGGAATTAGCTATAAGCTTTAGATGGTACGGTAAAAGGACGGCACTTTCACATACAGCAGATAAAGAGTCTCAACGGTGAGACCTAATAAAAACCTTTGAGGTGACGGGTGTGGGGTTCTCGGTTCCCCGATTCTCAACGGTGAGATCAATATGTAAGAGTATTAGGTGAACGGTTGACCAGAGCACATGAGAGAAAACGGTTCTCAAAATAGCGTAATAATATATCACTGACCTGATCCATATCTTCTGGATGCATCACGAATAAATACGAGATTTAATAAACTATTGCGATTAAATAGAACAGCTCAAAGGCCAACACAAACAAATATACAACTCGAAAGAATATTTGAAGTAGCACGACGGCAGCAACGGTATATCACTGGCTAAATAGCCTAACTTGCGATATTAATAATAGTAGCGAAGACAATACGATATGCACAAATTCAAATGTGGAAAAGCTATGCGAACGTAACAGATGCTTAAACAGGTATGACGGGCATCTTTAACGGTAGATCCCTCAATCCTTACGAAGGAGAAACTTGGAGAAAGTTGGCGCGAGACCGAGGAGTGGGGTTACGGCCTGTTCATCACAGTGTGAGGTCGAAAGGGTCCAAAAGGATCACCTTTTTCGACACTCCCCCACGGGAAGGGGTGTGACAACACTTGAATTTGAGACGGAAATATAGAAGGATGATTCAAGGGCGACGTGTGCTGGAAGCGCTGGAGCCTTTGGCAGCTAGCCGTGCCGGGTGACAGCAATAATGGTTCATGTAATGATGATGTATTATCAACCTTCTCAGGAGTTGGTTGAGTGTTACTTGGAGTATTGGTAGAGGGTTCTGGTAATTCGAGAGGATAGAGCCGATTGATATACTTTTGCACTACCTTGGTGGTGTACAGACGTTTAGGATCATTGACTGTTTGCGGTGGAAGTTTATATGTTGCTTCCCAGACGACAATTCTGACCCAGGCTTGGCTCTTTTCCAGGCGTTCTACAACACCTAAAGGCCATTTAGCTCTAGAGCCATCAGATACTTTGACTAAGACGACTTCCCCTGAGTGGGGGGAATAGGAGACTGCACCTTTAGGAGCCTGATGTCGCTGTGCGTAGCTGGCTCGACAAATGGGGAGGTAGCGACTATAAAATATAGAACGGAAATTTTCAACGAGATTGCGTACCTGTTTATAAGCAGGAAGCAATGAAGATGCAGAAGAAGTTATTTTTTCAGGGTCAATATCAATTGAGCCTTGATTGCTCTCCCGGGCCGGTCGAAGATAAGTATTAGGAGTAACGGTCTCCAAAATTTCTTCTGGTGAGACAAACGTGAGCGGTCTGCTATTAACAATATTTTCAACCTGACACAAGACGGTGTTCAGTGTGATATAATCTACTGTGGCACTGCCAAGAACGGTTAGAAGAGAATTCTTTGTCAATCCCACCATCCGTTCGTACGCTCCCCCTTCCCAGGGATTATAAGCACGGATAAAATACCAACTGATGCCATTATTGGCAAAATACGATTGAACACGAGAGTCAGTTATTTCGACTTTATGTCCAACTAACGGTTGAATAAATGTAAAATTGCGTCCATTATCTGAGACAACAAATTTAGGAGTACCACGACGGCTAACAAAACGTATGAGAGCTAGAAGAAACTGGTTACCAGTCATCCTATCAGCTAACTCTAAATGAATTGCTCTGGTTACCAAGCAAGTAAAAAGTACACCATAGGTTTTGATACCTACAGTAGTACTGGCGCCAGGGGGGCGAACGGTATAGGGTCCAAAGCAGTCAATTCCAACATTTTGGAAAGGAACTACAGGAGTCATACGAATTTCGGGTAAGGATGGCATTGGAGGTTGTTGATACGGTCCTCCTTTCCATCTCCTACACAGATTGCAACCATGTATTACAGAATTTACTAACATTCGTCCTTTAGAGATCCAAAATCGTTCACGAAACGTAGTAAGGGTGACTTCAGAACCAGCGTGAAAGATTTTTGTATGAATTGAGAGAACTAGAGTAGTGAACCAATTTACTTTTGCGAGGAAGATATATGGGATGAGCGGTATCCCAATTTATAGGTGCAGCTTCAATTCTTCCTTTACAATGAATTATACCATCAGTATGAAGGAAGAGATTGAGATCAGACTTGACGCTATCTTTTTCTTGAAGCTGACGAAGCTCAGAAAAAAGATATTTTTGTTGTATTAAACGAATTAAGGCAAGTTTTGCCCGGTTATAAGATTCTACATTAGAGTAATCTTTCATTTTATACAATTTCCGTATAGGTGGAATTCTTAGAATGAGTTTGACGTATTTGTCCCATCGAGAGAATCTGGATTCGAATTCATCAGTGAGGAACGGTACTGACGGTTGTTGAGCTTAAGTGACTACAGTAACCACAGGAGTGGATGTGGTATAGAATTCGAGAGCATTAGGAGGAGGGTTAGGCCATAGTTGATCGAGCGGTAACCAACTGGGACCATGCCACCATAATGCATTATTTTTGAGTTGGAGAGCCCGTTGGCCTCTTGAGAGAATATCTCCCGGATTATCTTTCGTGGGTACATATCTGACAAGATTATGAGTTTGACGAATTTCCTTCAGTTTATTCTGGACAAACTGAGGTTGAATATGGGAAAAACGAAGCCACTGTATGACGGTAGTGGCATCAGTCCAAAGTACAACTTTGGTTAAGACTAGGTCTAGCAAATTACAAACAAAGGCAAGAGCTCTAACACCAATAGTGGCAGCGAAAAATTCCAACTGCGGAATGGAACGGTTTTGAACA
This sequence comes from Aspidiotus rigidus, assembly GCA_035079385.1. NCBI lineage: Eukaryota > Metazoa > Arthropoda > Insecta > Hemiptera > Diaspididae > Aspidiotus > Aspidiotus rigidus. The sequence continues at coordinate 7,850,900 of JAVHKY010000052.1, forward strand.
GGAGCTATTCTCAACTTAGAGAAAATGAGCTGAGATTCCTTTTTAAACTTCGTTTTATGTACAAGATAAATTGCGCAACCGTACGCCAGTTTAGAAGCGTCACTGAAATCTTGTAATTCATATGAACCATTAGAAGAATTGGTGGACCATAGATATCTAGGTAACGAAATCTGTTTAATATCCTCCCTCTCTACCAAAAGCTTACGAAATTTAGCTTCCATAAGAGGAGGAACGGGATTATCCATAGAGGAGGAAATTTTCCAACACTCCTGAATATATAATTTCAAGTCCAACAGACAGGGTGCACACCAGCCTAAAGGGTCAAAGACCGCAGCAAGTATGCTAAGTGCTGACCGCAGCGTGCCTGAGGGCATCTCTTCTTCATCTTTAAATTTGATTGACAACGTGTCACCTTGACGTGCCCAGTTAATACCAAGAATGGATAGGCAGTCAGCATCATTCATACGTTTATTACTCGGTATAGAGTTATTAAATTCTTCAGAATTTGAGATCCAATCTTGAAGATTAAAACCTCCTGAAGTTAGACGTTCATTTATAGTTTCAAATAATTGAACCGCATCTTCTAGATTGCTAACGCTTAGAACCAAGTTATCCACATAAAACCGTTTACAGGCTAACTGGTACCAAGGATTCTCCTTTACCGAAAGGAGTTCTTGAAGAACCATATTCAACAAGAATGGTGACAAAACAACGCCAAACGGTGTTCGCGTGAAGCGGTAAGCTATTACAGAAATATTATCGACAGATTGAGTAAGATCATCAACCCAGAGAAAACGAACCAAGTCTCGGTCAGCCTCATCTAGGCCTACCCTGAGAAAGGCTTTAGATATATCAGAAGAGAGCCCTAATTCTTTCAACCTGAAGTTGAAAATTATTCCATTAAGACTGCCAGTTAAAGACGGTCCTTTCAGAAGCATGTCATTAAGACTGTTGCTACTTTTTAATTTAGCGGATGCATCGAGCACCATGCGTAAAGGTTTATCTTTTCGCACCATGGGACGGTTGTTGTATTCAGAAAGTACCTTATCATCAGTAGTGCGCAAAATAGATTTAAGATGCCCTAAACTCATACGGAAGTGAGAGGGAAGGTTAAGATCTTCCTTACAACGGGGCCAACGTACGACGTATTGCCCATTTTCAAAACGTGTAGTTTGATGGAAATGTTCAATGACTTGACCATTAGTACTATCAAGCTCATTAGATTTAATACCTATCGTTTCCAAGTCCCACACAAATGATATCTCTGGAGATCTTAAGAATTTTGACTTTTCTGCACCTATTCTTTCAATTTTGTTAGAAACGGTTAGCGTTATAGATGTGGTTACCGAACCAACGGCCCTACCGGAGGGAATCCAACCAAAGAAAGTCGGCTTTAGCACCAGGCCTTCAAAGAGTTGTACATCACGGTTTAAACGAACAAACAAATTCCTAACGTCATTGCCTAATAGAATTACTATAGGACGGGGTGAATTGTTAAATAAATCGAGATCAGCATATTGGTAACCAGATGGCAACAGATTAGACGCCACCGACGGTGGTGGGGTTAACTGTGCATTTCCTACAATACAGTTGGTAGTAAACAATGTGCAGCTACAATGCTGCCCATGTAAATTGATAAATTTAACGGTTATGCTACCACACCTAGCGGAGGTATAATCAGTTGAGCCATAATTTTGAATGGCTAGTTTGACATTATAATTCAATTTGATATGCAAACGGTTAAGTACATCAATAAGAGCATATGAAACATTACTACCTCCATCTAGAACTCCACGCACCAGAACCCTAGTACCAAAAATTTCAATACAAGTTATAAAAGTTTCTAGAAACGTACCTGCAGTGGACGTTGTTCCAGACTTATCACTAGACTTGTCTGATTCAGACTTCGATGAATTTTCGCCCTTTTCCTCCTTTTTTTAAACGTCTTTCTTGGCACGTTTCGCCGCACGGGGACGAGGTTCCTTGACTTTGGTCGATTTCTCTTGAAGCCTTTTAAGGACTTCTGAGCACGTCACGGACGTATGACCAGCACGTTTACATGTCCAGCAAGCACGGTTCTTATTGGGGCACGTGCTCCCCCGGTGATTACTTGCCAGGCATACTACACAACGCCTCTTCTCCTCCAATTGTTTTTGCCGTTCCCAGTATGTTGAATATTTCCGACAATCAACACTGGCGTGTTCACCGCCACAGAATAAACAATTATGGTTTCCCTTAGTATTGTTTATGAGTGTGGTGAATTTTTCGTTTAGGGTAGCGGAGGCTTCCACTTTTGAAACCTCCCCTTGCCCTACGCTGGCGATACGTAGGTCTAAGACCTCACTGACATAAATCCGTGTTTCTACAGTGTCTATGAGTACTTGTAGAGGAAAGTCTAATTTCGGGTATTTTTGACACAAGTCTAAAAACGCGTTATAGACTTCAGGCTTTGACAATTTACGTTAGACGCAACCTTGGACAAGGTCTAGATCAAAGCTACCGGTAACATTAAGATTCAATATAATAGTTTTTAGACGGTCTAAATTTTCACGGTTTTGTTTAGTAGTTACATCTGGCTGCAGATGAAGATCTGGCAGCGCGGCCAAGTTGGCATAATACGTTTGCGCAAGCTTGGTTGGGTCGCCAAATCTAGCGCAGAATGCATTATAAGCGATGTGGTAACAGGCAGCGGTGGCTGGATGTCCACGCAGGAAATCTCGAGCCTCGCCTTTAACAGCTCCCAAAAGGTGGACCATACGGTGTCCATCCTCCAAATTTGGATTATTATGTACAGCTGCGTCGTAGTGTTCTTTCCACTGGGGAAATTCACGTATTACACCGGAAAAGGGAGCTACCTTGTGCTCAGCTAATTTGAACAGGGTTTGCGTCTGCCCCACGGGATTGGGCACTTCCAATCCATTTAATCCGTTAGCGGCTTTAAAATATCACGGGCCGCCCTGACATCACTTTGATATAAATTTACTTGGTCTGCTGGCAATTCCAGCTCAGCTAGACCGCGCTCTATGTCGGTGACCTCCGTCATGACTTGGGCCGCGAACTTGCCCAAGACGTGAGGTCTTTGTCTTACATAACCTTCCAACATGCTTATGCGCATTTTCAAGACTGGAATTTGACTTGCAAATGCGCTTACACGTTCCTCTAACGTGGCTGCGGTGCCAGGAGAGGGCAGTACGGTGCCAGTTGCTGCGGTGCCACTGGAGGGCTGAGCGGTGCCCGAATATGTTGGTTGGATGTTATACACACCAGCGGTGGTGTATGTTGTATTTTGACCCGAGGTGGTCACAGTAGTCGTCACTATTGTAGTCGAAGAAGTTGTAACCGGCACGTCCTGCAATTTTAAATATTAATGAGTATATGTATAACTGGAGTGAGACCCGACTAACGAAATAGCTTGTCTGGGATAGAATGAATAGAACTCCAAAGTTTGCTAGCATATCAACGAGGTACCTCAAATAAGTTAAACCTACTCAATGGTGGTAGATTGCCTATTGTCTGTAGCAGTAGTCAATGCTGGTACTACCATAAATCCAACATCTATGCTGAGCGGCTAGGGCTGCTACAGTAACACCCTAAATGTTGTCATGCGCAGACGGTAAAGAGGGTTAGTCTTATTGAATGGCTCTGCCCTCAACCAGCGATAGCTGTAAAGATAAAAACCTCTACATGTAGTAGACCTTTGATTCCATCTAGCCTTGTACGTGCTGTAATAGATGGCAGTCTGGAGTAACCTTCACGCTTCAAAGACTGTAGAGCGTCGCACTACCCAGAATCAACGGTTATTTGCTCAGTAACATGAAGTCAAAGAGCAATGGAAGTCACGCTTTAGGTTACCGAACCTAGAAGTTATAGAATATGAAGCGAAAGATAATGCTTAAAAGTTTATAACTGTATATTTATACTCGGTAGTAAAAAGTAAAGAAGTACAGTATGTACTACCTACTATATGTTTACATATGAACGTAATATTAGGCCTAACATTCTGGGCATTCGTCGAAACAGTCAACGTGGACAGGTGTCAGGCAACAGTCTGTCTCCATGACACCTACTCCACCAATTTCGAGGGGAAGACCACAAACAGGACATAGAACGCCATTGTACATCTCGGCACTGCGTTGTCGTTTGGCTTTAGCCGTGCTGACAGGAGCTGCAGTCTTCCGTTTTCTTCCGCGACGGCTACTTCCGACTCTATCTACACTTGTTCTATAGAAAGAGCATAACTGCCGCTCTGCCCGTTTCGGGCGCCCTCGTGACTTTACCTTTGGAAGGAATTGAAGGTTTGCAAAGTTCCTGTCGTCGGAAGTAGCTGCAGAATTAATATGGCAGGTTCCAGAAAAAGTCTGAGAAGATTCCATTTCTAACACCACGTCGTCTACTTGGTCACGCAGTTCCCTTCTCGAAGTAGGTGTCTGTACAAATTTTATGTCAGCACCGGCCCTTACCATTTTTCCTTCTTCTTTCTAGGCTTCCAAATACCTCATAAATTGGTCAGTACCATGATTTGCAGCCAAAGAGGCTATGCTCAAGATGACTGGTAGAATTTTGTTGTACTTCTTTCGCGTCGTCATTATTGGCGATTCAATGGCGGTTGACGCATTCTCTTCTGGCATGTCTTGTGCAGTAGTGTCGTCAGGATGTGCGTCAGAAGTACTAAAGGCCACAGGATGGGAAGACGCATGGGAAGGAAGATAAGAAAAGTACTTCGACATTTTAGTAGGTATTTACGCATTGTTCTGTCATCGTTAATTATTTCAGAAAACTCGGTTGTACCGTCAAATAATCACTTCGAATAATAATTATATCAAATGATCAGAAATATTGAAATTCAGAGAATTCAGATCAACTGCGATTGTATATTTGTATCTAGTTGATTTACATTACAGTTTGCCTGTTAGTATTAGGAAATCTCTTTTTTAGTTTCGTTTATTTTCCTTGGACGAAGAAGGTCCATTTTGCTATTTCAGTTTTTGGCTGCAAGGGTTTTCATTTCCAATTTTTCAAAATTTTGATATAACCGTTTTTTAACTGTTATAACTGTTAACCAAAATGAAAATGTGTTGACCGTTTAACCGATAACCGTTTGAAATTCAGAGAGTCTCCTAACCAATAATACTACAAAAAAAAAAAAAAAAATTGAAAAATGCATGAACAAAATTATACGATTTTAGTAGTTTTTTCAACGCTTATCACGATGCCGTTGACCGTTTTTCAAAATTGGCTCTGGTCATCGAGAAATGAACACATCAGTTCCCGGGAATTGTAGCGACGCGCAGTGTAAGTTCTTGTACTCGCAATGAGGCACTATTCGGACCGGGCAGAACTAGCATCGCGCAAAATTTTTGAATTTTTTAAAATCTCTCAAAAATATGATCATCTGAAAGAAAATTCTCCACTCTTCAATTTCGTTCCCTACAAGTACACGCCTAAATTCATTATTTTTGGAGAAATTTAAGAAAAACTAAAAAATCACCTTTGGTTTCAAGTTAGGATCACCGTTGGCTTATCAGTACTTTCTGGGTATTTTACGAGTACATAGGCGACGCTAGCGATCCTACAATATGCCCGGTCCCAATAGTACGATAGGTATGCTGGACTGATAACACGAAGACGACTTTTAGAGAAGCGCCTCATGGCAGTAAGCGGAGCGCGCGCGCGCGTACGCGTACCCATACGCGCCTGGGGGGTGCAAAACGCATTGTAACCACGTAATAGCGACGAGTTTTCCTGCCGTCGTTCAACTGCAGCTGTGGCTGTGAGGTGCGAGGCACAGATAAGTACCTCAGAGCTAAAGGGTTCGAATCTTCGCACGGGTGAATTTTTTGTCGTTTTTTTTTAAGCTCAAAATTTTTTTTTAAATTTGCAGTTTCTCTTTTAATCAACAGAATCACAAATTCAAAAACTCGGGTTCTGTTAAAGTGAGCGCGGCGTCGTATGTTTTTTTTTAGAAAAAGTACACAACCACGAATTCAATAACTCGGGTTCTGTTCAAGTGAGCGCGGCGTCGTATGTTTTTTTTTAGAAAAAGTACACAACCACAAATTCAATAACTCGGGTTGTCAAATATTTGACTTGTTCGTCATCATCTTGACTCGCATACTCATACAAACGTCTAAAGTCACTACCTTTACACGTACTAGGAGTAGCTGGCTTCCACGCGTATGATAAGCCCTCTTTGTGACTAACATACTCGTAATCGTCCTGAGTCACTACCTTCGCTCATAGTAGAAGTAGCAGAATTGTGCAGTCAATAGTAATACTGCATCATTCGCTGGTTAACCGCCACTTGTTCTCGCTCGTTCCTTTCTCTTGCGTCCTTTAATCGGCGTATTTTGCCGTCGTACGTATAATTTCTATATTTCGGTTCATCTATATCGTTTGGAGTAATTTGTGTCGTCGTTCGGTGTGTTTAATTCACCCATGGATGAAAATAATCAGGTCAGTGAAATATACCTACTCGTATATGATTTCATAAATTTGGAAGATCACCCGGTTGTCGATAGGAATTATACGTACACATAAAATATACGTACTAATACTTACAGCCTGTGGCTGCAGATATGGGATAAATTTATTTACGTCCGTTAATTTAAATGCCTACATGTTCGATACACGTACTAATACCAGCAGCTCGTGGCTGCCGAATAAATCTAACTCACAAGCCTCGAATAATTTCGTCACTTCGACATAAACGTTAATCGTAGGACTCGTGGTCCATCTTGTAGGGCTGGTGCGCCCGATTTGACCGTACTATCTTGCACTTGCAGGACATATCGTATCTATTATAATAACGTCCTCGTCCATACTGACATTACTGACGGTATGCCTTTGTATTCCGTTAGGTAAAGGAGAATCTAGCGCCTAGTCGAAAAAGACGCAGACGTCCAGCAGAAGAAGAATACCAGTGATTGTGATTTAGAAGATATTTATTTGTTTCAATAAAAATCTTTATTTCGCTCTTCTCACGAGAATACATGCATGTACTCGGTTAAGCTGAATCTTTCATTGCCAGTGTTTGAAGTCGTACTTCGAGAGGAAGGGGAAGGGGACAGATATTCATTTAGCAGTTTCCACTGTACACGAATCGTATTTGTGATATGACGTCCATAATTATTTTCTATTGAAATTGTCAGGAATTATGAGGTACGTTACCCCATAAAATTCCTTACGGGTTCTGTTAAAGTGAGCGCGGCGTCGTATGTTTTTTTTTAGAAGAAGAAATGGGCTCATAATTATTATTATTCCATGAAATCGTTCCTTCGTGTTTCTCAGCAGTATGCCTATCACGGGTATTCGTATCATACTAGCGCACAAAGACAACACGGAAAAAAACCAATACCCGACGTGAATCTTGCTCCGCTTACTGCCATAACGCGCACCTACGTTTAGGCTTAGACCATACAACAGATAGACCGAGCATCGGCCATATAAGCGTGTACAACGCGTTGAACGGGAGACATGATAAGAAAATAAGGGGGACTGGACCTCAATGAAGGCAACGCGGGTGAACGCGCGGAGCAGTGAACCGCACTGTACACCCGCGCCGCTCATCAAATTTGTAAACAAGGTCCAGTCCCCCTTATTTTCTTATGTGTATTCTTATCATGTTCTCCGTGAGAGAAGCAAGGAGAAGGATCATGATGAGCACCGCCTTGTCGATCCTCCTATATGGTGCGCCAGTATGGGCCGACTGTATGAAGATACCATACCGAAGAAGAGAGATGGTAAAGATCCAACGAAGAGCTGCGCTGAGGTGTGTTAGTGCCTACCGCACTGTCTCGACGGAGGCTCTTTGTGTATTAGCACGTTCACCACCAATCGAGCTCCTTGCTGAGGAGAGAGCGGTGGTGTTCGAAGCAAAGAAGAGAACGACGACCAACCGAGAAGCTTTACGGGTCAAGCAGGAGGCCAGGCGCTCCTTGCTTGTAAAGTGGAAAGCAAGAATCGCCCAGAGTGAGCTGGGTACATGGACAACCCGTGTGCTAATACGCGACCGTGATGAGTGGATGAACCGACACCATGGTCAGCTGAACTTTCGCCTGACGCAGGTGTTAAGCGGCCATGGCTGCTTCAACAAGTACCTTCACGAGAAGTTAAGGAAAGTTGAGCAGGCAACGTGTTCGCACTGTAACCAAGGGCGGGATGATGGACCACAACACACCTTATTTGAGTGTGAGGGTGGAGGCGTGAGCGGGACGAGCTTAGTCGGTCTCTACAAGAGATCGGGGTAGATGAAGCGCTCGACCCGAGTAGCCTGGTACCCACCATGCTAGGTTCCGAAGAAGCATGGAACCAGGTGTCTGCATTTGCGGCCACCATCATGAAGAGGAAGATGGACCAGGAATGGAGTAGGCAAATGCAGAACCACGCTATGGCCTACTCAACACCTGTGTACCATCAACATCCAGATCTGCAGGAAGAAGAGGAAGAAGGATACCATCCAGATTGTTAGGGCCTTTATAGTTGTTGAAAGAAACTCGCGTTTATATGGTTGCTCCGCGTCCTCTATTCCAGTGAACTTACTACGGTACGCTCACTGTTCATACGAATACCTATGTCTAACGAGCACCATACAGTGAGATTCCCGCAACAGCGACTTATTACGCCTGATGTGATGTGATAATGTCGTTTTTGTGATGTGAGTGTGTTCTCTAGTGCTGTTCTTTTTGTGCGTGCCAGGGGGGCATCGCAGCTTGGCGGTTGTCAAAGCAACTTGGCAGTTGCCGAGTAGAAGAGGGGGTTCGCGTAGGAGATTCCTCCTTCACTGAAGTTATACCCGAAAGGGTCGATTCCGGTGTTGGAGGAAACAATATTAAATGCATACGCAACCCGCACCTACTCCATTATGGATGACGGGCGGTGCTGCACATGCGACACACAAGCGATCATGTTCTCCGTTCAAAGATTCATTACTATGCTCGGTCTATCAGTTGTATGGTCTAAGCGTTTAGGTTATAAGGGACAAAAACGGTTCACGTAACGTCGCGGAACTGACGAGTGTCGGCGGTACCCATCGGTTACATTCGCTGTCACGTGACGTTAGACGAGCCGTATTCCTACCTTATAGCCTAAAAGTCGTCTCCGTGTTATCAGTCCAGCATACCTATCGTACTATAGTGCCTTACTCGCGAAATTTGATAGCTGGGTAACAAACACTGCGCGTCCTTACAATTCACGGGAATTTGATATGTTCATTTCTCGATGAACAGAGCCAATTTTGGAAAACGGTCAACGGCATCGTGATCAGCGTTGAAAATACTTCTAGAATCGTATAATTTTGTTCTTGCATTTTTCAATTTTTTTTTTTTTCTTTTGTAGTGTAACTGTTGACAATTATTTTTGTTGCAAACCCTACTGAAACAAGCAACAGACATCTTTTAAAAGACACTACTCACTGCTCATGTTCTGAAGAAAAATTATTCAAGTAATATACACTAATGAAAAATTTGAACCCTCTTCAATGAAAATAAAAAATCTCAATTTAATAGGATGAGTGCTTACAAAGAAATTACAATTTTTTGAAAAGATGTTCTGCAAGAAAACCTGCTAATCATAAATCAGTGTGGCAATAAAGCGAGCAAAAAACAATGATATTGTTGTTTTCGTGGAACAGTAACTTTTGATCATAATATTTTGCATTAAAAATACTAAAAGGTGAAATAAATCTTCATTTTCATTTTTATTTTCATCATTTTTCCATCTTATAGACGTAAGTTGGTACTCAAATAGCAGGGGGAATTACATATCGGAAACGAGAATTGAAAATTGAATAATTGATTATCAAAAACTTGAATAAAACCCACCCTACTGTTTGGATTGACTCAATTTTTTGCTGATACAATCTCCTAGGTATGGAGCACATCACTGCGTTGCAGGAAGGTTCTAATTTTGAATCTGAGCTTTTATTTTCCCCATTGAAGTTGGTCAATTTTGGCATTTTTCACAACTTCAACTCAGAATTGAGGAAACTGAGACGGGAACCGTTTTCAGCGCGAAAATCTACTTTAGAATCAACTTTTGTTTTCCATGTTCCCAAAACACTGTTGGACAGTGAAATTCATCAAATCGCCAGGGTTCCCAAAATAGGGCTTGAAAATTAACTAAATTACAGTATTGAGCTGAATTTCAAAAATTTTAGTAATCAAATTTTGTTTCTTATGTGAATTTGGATGGGGGAAACGGAAAAAATAGTTACAAAATCCTAAGAAGCACCAAAATGGGTTAATGGGCCCAAAAAGGGTCAAAATTTCCCCAAGGTGGAAAATCGTTCAAACATTTGAATTGTAATTTTATTTGTAAGTGGAATTTCGCGCTGAGTCCAAAAAAAATGCATGAAAAGCTCTTCAAAGCACCAAAAAGAGGTTAATGGGCCCAAAAAGGGCCAAAATTTATTCAAATTGGAAAATCGTTCGAACTTTCAAATGTTAATTTGATTTTCAAGTGGAATTTCGCGCTGAGTCCGAAAAAAACGTTTAAAAACTACTTCGGAGCACCAAAATTGGTTGATGGGCTCAAAGAGAATCAAAATTCCTCCAATATGAAAAATTTGTGTAATCTTCAAAAGTTGTTTTCAATTCTGAAGTAAAATTTAGCGCCGAGTCCGAGAAAAATACTGAAATGGCCCTAGATGATCTCCAAAATGAAAAATCAAAAAAATTATCCATTCTGCAGTAAAATTGTTGATTCAGGGGATGGAAGGAATGTCGAGAAGTTCGTCTGCCGTTGAGTGCTCGCGGAGTGAGAGATCGACAAGCGTCGGGTGAGAAATACCAAAGAAGAAATTTCTGAAATTTTCCTCATTTGGGGGATTGGAGGGAGACGACAAATTTATCTTCCGTTGAAGGTTCGCGGTTAGAGACTGACTAGGGCTCTGCGTATGATCAAAGCGGGAAAAAGTGCGAAAACTCTCATTGTTTCAGTCAAAGAACGCAAAGTTGGTCTTCTGTTGCGTGCTTGCGATGAGAGATCAACTGACGCCCCACCTATGAACGAAGCGAGCCAAAGTGCAAAAACTCCTTGATTCAGGCAATGGGAGGATACCGCAAATTCTGTCGTGCTCGTGATGAGTGATCAGCTACAGCTCAGTCTTTGATTGAGGCAGACGAACGCCCAGGTTTCACCCGGTGGAGGGAATGATACCGCCCAGGTCGTCTTCTGTCATGAGCTCGCGGTAAGAGAACAATCAAGACCCCGTGTATGACAGAGGCACGCGAATGATCCCTTGGTTCAACATAGATCGACTGAGGCCCCGTGTATGATCAAGGCGAGTGCTTCCGTAAAAACTCCTGTTGTTCCTCGCCAAGGAGAGAATGATGCCGACGACTTCGTCTCCCATCACATGCTCGCGGTGAAAGATCGACTGGCCCCGCGTATGATCAAGGCGGGTTCTTTCGCCAAAACTCCAATTGTTTCGGGCGAAAGAGAGAATGATACGGGCGACTTCGGTTCCCATTTCATGCTCACGGTAAAAGATCGACTGAGACCCCGCGTATGATCAAGGCGGGTGAATACACGGATATACTCGTGGTTTATCACAAAAGAGAGAACTTCACGGCATCATTTGCGACTTTATGAACAACCACGAGAATTTTTGAGTATTCGTTTGACTCCGTGGTATCGGGGGGCCCAACCCTTCTCTCACCGCGAGCTGACAACGAAAGACAAGCTTCCCTGAAACGTCACTCTCTCGGCTGGCGCTACGAGAAAATGATTGCACTCTTACTCGCATTCATTGCTAGAGGCACTATGGCCAATTAATACTGCGAGTTCACAATGTAAGATGAGCATCTTAATACCAAACTCTCCATCGCATGATGAAACAATGTGAGTTTCCAAACTGTTACCAGCTTCGATCATACGCAGGGCCTCAGTCGATCACCGGGAGCAATCTTTGTTCTCGCGAAGCACGATTTCTTTGAGAACCAAATGAAATTTGAAAGACCAAGTGATTTTCCAAATTGGTAAACTTGTGATCGTTTTTCGGCACTTCCACACATTTTGGTGCTTCACATTCAACAGTTTTGTTTTCAACTCAGCACACAATTTTACCCCAGAATCAAGAAAAACTTTGAAGGTTAGGCGATTTTTTCGTTTTGGAGAAATGTCGAACCTTTTTGGTCCCATTAACCCATTCTTGTGCTTCGCAGAATTTCTTAACAATGTTATTCAGATTTAGCGCTAAATTTTATCTCAGAATTGAGAAAAACTTTGAAGGTTAGGCGATTTTATCATTTTGGGGAAATTTTGACCCTTTTTGGGCCCATTAACCCATTTTGGTGGTTTGCAGAATTTCTTAACAATTTTATTGAGATTTAGCGCAAAATCTTATTTCAGAATCGAGAAAAACTTTGAAAGTTGGGCGATTGGTTCATTTTGGGGGAAACTTTGACCTCTTTTGGGCCCAATAAACCATTTTGGTGCTTCGCAGAATTTTTCAACAATCTTATTCGGATTCAGCGCTAAGGATTGGGGAACACTTTGAAGATTTCGCGATTCTTTCAATCAGGAAAATTGTTTTTTGATAATTCACAACCTTGGGAACCGCTGCAGTAAAATTTCAGCACATTTTGGTCCATAACTCGGCTCAGAAAAGGCGTAGAAACTTGGGATCTGGCTCAAATTAAAGATAAAATTGGGATACAAAATTCGTACATTTAAACTATACGTCTAACATTTTGCATTTTCGCGCTACGACAGATTTAACGCAAACTCTCATTTAACTGGTAACATCTTTCTAGTTCACCCTGTATAGCCCGAGAGTCGAAATTTTTCGAAGTTTTTTGTTGAACGGCGCACGGCAATATTTTCAAAAAATCCCCCATAGAACAAGTTTCCTGTTAAAATAAATAATAAATAAAACCAATCGTCAATGAAACCAGATATTTGTAGAATGATCCACAAAACTCAAGTTTATAAAGTCTATCACCATGACGTCACATCAACTGAGGTGAAGGTATTCATAATCCAACAGGGAAACCTGTTTTGTTTAAATTTAGACTAGAACCTGTGACTAGAACTGATCTAACCCTGTCCACCTTGCTATGAGGCTATAAAAGTTGTTTTTGCGGTATATAAAAATTTTTATTTCTACTACTGTTCTGAATATTCATAAAATCATAATTCAATGTGATTGACCGTAACCTACAAAATTGATTCTTAGCCTAATATTAATGTAGTAAAACTTGGAGGAAGTTTCATGCCCCCTCCCCTTATCCACCTCTTACGGGTTTAATACCTCACTTTTCTAGCTAGAAAAGTCGGTAAAAATAAACAATATATTGTACCCGAACTTGGTTTACTCGTTTGTCTAACCTATAAAATTCCATGTCTTGAGATACCTCATATCAACTATGAACCACTATCAATTATGTATACATGAAATAAAAATGACGTATAAATCAATAATTAATTAAGAGTGAAATCACCAAGATAGTCCAGCAGCACACTTGATGAAGACTAAAAAATTGTACTCAATCAGTCAAACTCCAAGTTTTCACTATCGAGTATGACTGATAATAATGAAATAAAATAAAAGTGAACAACCCTCCATTGCCACTATCCGTTTAAAAACAAATTTAACAAAACAAAATTCAAGGCTCCAGGGGCTGTGGGAAGCGAGATACAAGGGTACTACATTTGAATGAAATATCATCGAAAATAAAATTCAATGAACCCGTGGTGAAGAAAGTGGCTGCGGCTACAATGAAACAAACTGAGCAACGTGAACGAGCAACGGGCAACCGAAACAAATTAGTTTGATTCGGTTGCTTGTTTTTTACACACCACTACCGTTTCAAAATTGCTCGTTGCGCGTTGCTCGTTGCCAACTTCGCGTATTGTAGCTGCCACCTGAACCAATAATGAAAGTGTTGAATGATAAAAGGTTCTTCATCACAATACACGTACTGAGACTTTTCAACCACAATGCAAAAATCATTGAGAGAGTCACTCCCTCTCTTTAAATTAAATACCAATGACTTGTCCATCATGACAAATATTTGTAGAATGAACAATAGAACTCAGTTTATAAATGCTATCACTATGACGTCACATCAACTGATAACAGAGTAAAAATACCTACAATCAGATAAGGAAACCGGAATTTTGTTTTAACTTAGTCTACAAGTCATCTAAAACCTACGAAACGTCTCCAGAAAAACCTCCCCCTGCCCAAACTGCTACGAGACTATAACAGTTGTCTCTGCGATCTTTGCAAATTGGTATTTCGATAACTCCCAATATCATTAACCGTAACCTACAGAAATCGTATTAACTCAATTGGAAACGCGCTGAGGAATTACTATCAATTATTTGTCAAAAAAAATTTTGGTACCCACCTTCAGATTAAGACTATAACTTATCTAAGTCTCGAAAAAACCCATCCGGTAGTTTTGGAGGAGATCCGCGGAAAAAAAATTTCTGTCAGCGTAAATATAGGCCTGTATAAAAAAAAAAAACTGATTTTTTTCACGCTGAAAGTAATATACACAGGCCTCCAAAGCATGGAGAAAGTTGACTGCTTCTTCCCCCTGTCAATCTTGCCTACAGATGTAATACCGCACTTTTCGAGCTAGAAAACTAAGTAAAAAAAGAAGAGCTCTACAATAATTTTTTCCTATACATTATTCTTAGCTTAGTATTAGTCTAGTATACTGTATATTAGGCTGAGTGGTTCAATTCTTTGTCACTTCCGTTTCCTGGCATCTCTTAAACTACCTCCAGATGCTATTCCTCTCGTGCACTCATAAATTGTATTCACGCTATCATATCACCATTTTCTATGAAAACTCCATCCCGATATTCTTCATCTGGGAATCCAGCTACAAGGAGATCCCGAAAAATGAAAAAAAAATCCAATGAGGAAACCTGAATTTTGTTTTGATTTAGGCTAGGAGTTATGTAAAACCTACGAAACGTCTCCAGAAAATTTACTCTCCCTCCCCCGGCACACATTGTTACAAGGCTATAACAGTTGTTTCTGCGATCTTTGCAAATTGATAATTCGATTACTCCCAAAACCTACAGAATTTTATTGACTCAATTGGAAACGCGCTGAAGAATTACTATCAATTAATTGTCAAATAAATTGTTGGTACCCACCTTAAGATGGCTACTCATGAATTGCGGCCCGCGCTCTTTTGCGATGGATGAATTGCGGCCGGGGGTTATAAGACTATTGTATTAGTTGCGGCCGATAGCCAAAACAGAGATGAGCGAGTTGCGGCCGGTGATGTCGGGAAGACCATGAACGAATTGCGGCCGGTACATGTAGTTCATCCAACGTTTTCGGTAGAGGAGGATACACCTTACGTCGAGCAAGATACATATTATTACGAATGTACATCAGATCACGCAGGGTCAACGCTTCAAGTGCTTCCTTGTCTAATTTGCGGTGAATAACCTTTCTTAGGTCTATCGCTGACGTCTTCCAGTGCCTTCCGCTTCACTCCGTTACTTACCTATTCTTTGACGTGCCAATTTACTTTCTTCCTGGGGTTTATGATTATGCTCTAAATTCTCTTCCAGGATTGCGCCAGTAACATCAATTTCGCGATATGCGAGGCACCGTTTTTGAGTACGGGCAATATCATCCGCAAGTAGTTTGTGAAATCTAAATCGCCCTTAAGATATGAGACTATAACTTATCTAAGTCTCGAAAAACAACGGATTCCTTAACGAAGTTGAACGAGGAACGCAAGGAACCTGTTTTATGAGTCATATGGGATTTGATAGAATTCAGACAGCCTAGACCGAGATAAAGCTAGTTTAAAGGAGGCCTAGACCTACTATAAGCCTAGGATAATAAGGTTTGAGAGTCTACATTTTTCTCGAATCTCGAGCTATATATGATAGGAGGCGGACTTAGAAAACTATGGACTCTCAAGCCATATGTGATAGAAGAGGGACTTGGAAAAATGCCTATCATATATGGCTCAAGAGTCGAAATTTTTCCAAGTCCCCCTCCTATCATATATGGCTAGAGAACCGAAATATTTTCCAAGTTTTTTGTTGGACGGAAAAAGCCCCCCATACAACAGGTTCCCTGTTAATAATCCATCCAGTAGTTTTCGGAGACCCGCGGACGAAAAATTTTTATTTATGCCCAAATATAGGCCCATACGTACAAAGAAACCTGATTTTTTTCAGGCTGAAAGTAATATATAGGGCCTCCAAAGCGTCGAAGTATTCTGTGAGTTTCTAAATTCTTTATCACCTCCGATTCCTGGCATCTCTTAATGCTATCTCCAGCTGATATTCCTCTCGTGCACTCATAAATTGTATTCTCGCTATCATCACTATTTTCTATGCAAACTCCATCCCAAGATTTTTCATCTGGGAATCCAGCTACAAGGAGATCCCGAAAAACTAAAAAAATCAATGTTGAAGCCAAAGAAGCAACCAATCAGCCACCAGTCAACCCCTCATTCCTTCCCTCACGCTTCAACATTTCCAAACGTATTAACAAAAGGGTTATATATGTTACGGTACAAGTACGTCGACGGTTCATCAAGTAGGTTTTCCGCTGCCGCGGAGCGCGTGATTTCACGACCACCTGTACTATAGAGGGGGGGTATGGCAATACGCCATTTTAGCAGCAAAAAGAAGGCTCTCAAGTACGAACGCGTTCGCGCAGTGTTGCGGAATATTCGGCAGAGCCGGGCAACATCGGTCACGTTCGTTTTCTCGCGATGCTTTGCGATACGCATTCGTACGTCGGACACTTCTTTTTGCTGCTAAAATGGCGTATTGCCATACCCCCCTCTATAGTACCCTAGACCACCTTGTTGCCGAGTAGACGCGTTGAATGAACGAGCTCGGCGCCTTCAACCGCTCGACCACAGGGCAGCGCTTACGAGAATGCGTTTGTTTACCCTTCATTATTTGGACTCCTACTTTTCGGGCAGTCATGCTGCGCTGTTTACCTTTAGTTTATCTGTCTTAATGATTAAATTTCTTTCGATTATCGGCAATTGTCTCTATTAATAGTTGATAATTTCGTAATAAATGTTACAAATGGAAGATGGGAAATATGAATCTGGAAATTATTCGTAATACTGTCAAGGCAGCGCTTACGAGAATGCGTTTGTTTACCCTTCATTATTTCGACTCGTACTTTTCGGGCAGTTATGCTGCACTGTTTACCTTTAGTTTACTAGTCTTAATGATTAAATTTTTTTCAATTATCGGCAATTGCCTCTGTTGATAGTTGATAATTTCGTCATAAATGTTACGAATGAAAATGTTTGAAAGATGGGAAATATTAATCGTGAAATTATTCGCAAGACCGTTCTCTATGTTTCGTAATTTCTTATCATTTAAGCGTTTTTCTTTTTATCAGGAAGAAAATACTCGTATTTACGTCTTCATTCTCACATATCAGAAAAACAAAGTCAAAACAAATTAGAACATGCATGATCGATCAATTAAAATGAATTGAAATGATTGGTATTTATGACAGGAACTGGCTCAGCTCGACGTTGCATTAAATAGATACGGTAGATGTACAAAGCAACGACACACGTATATTACTTTACACATAATGAGATGACACGACTGATCGTCTACATATGAGTGAGTGCCCTCGGAAGCTTCTCTCCCTTTACATTACATTTCTGATATCTTATATACTAATTATTGAGGAGTTCGTACGCGTCTTTTTCCCAAATATCGAATTGTCGCTTGTTAACAGGGAACCTGTTTTATGGGGGGCTATTTGAGAAATCTGCCGTGCGCCGTCCGCCGTGCGCCGTCCAGCGAAAAACTTAAAAACATTTCGACCCTCGAGCCATATATGATAGGAGAGGGACTTAGAAAAATTTCGACTCTCGAGCTATATATGATAGGAGGGGGACTTAGAAAAATTTCGACTCTCGAGCCATATATGATAGGAGAGGGACTTAGAAAAATTTCGACTCTCGAGCTATATATGATAGAAGGGGTACTTAGAAAAATATCGACTCTCGAGCCATATATGATAGGAGGGGGACTTGGAAAAATTTCGACTCTCGAGCCATATATGATAGGAGAGGGACTTAGAAAAATTTCGACTCTCGAGCTATATATGATAGAAGGGGGACTTAGAAAAAATTTCGAATCTCGAGCTATAGATGATAGGAGGGGGACTTAGAAAAATTTCGACTCTCGAGCCATATATGATAGGAGAGGGACTTAGAAAAATTTCGACTGTCGAGCTATATATGATCTAGGCTTCCTTGAATTTTCAATACCAAATCTCATTCGAATCATAAAACAGGTTCCCTGCGTTCCTCGTTTAACTTCGTTAAGGAAGCCGTCATTTTTGTTTTCATTTACGTTACGTTCGCCTACGGTCACGTTTTGTGCGATTGTAGGTTCGTGACGAGATATGCCAAATTCTCGTCACAGGTCCAACCCCCCAAATTTTGAAAAAGATACAAGCTTTTTTATTCCAATTTTGTAGATCTCGTATGAATTCCTCATAAATTTTGACAAATAAGTACATGACATGAAAACATATAAAACATAAATAAATAAATGAAAATTTGAATGTACAAGATATAAGCATGATTGTGAGGTACATTTGTCAAGTGAATGTACTAATTCTGGTATAAACAGAGTAATGTGAATAGAGAATAATACAAGTGCGATCATCTGGCGAAGTATTGTGTAATTCAACTATGTTTTGGGTATTAATTCTGTGCACAATGAGGTGTTTGAGGCGCAAGTTGTACGAGTTTTGGACCAACTGTACCGTTGACGGAGGGTGTCACCAAGATGTTTGCCATGATTGTATATTTACATGCGTCCGACGGTAAGTTTTCCCGCATTGGTCATCCAGAATACGATTTTCGTCAAAATAGTGGTGGCAGGATGTTAGCCGTATAGATGGTGTTCGGGTATAAGTGACTTTCGAGCACCCTACGATGTGTCCAGAGCCAGGAAGCATTCTGTACCAAGAGTTGTATAAGGTTGGCGCAATACGTCCGCAAATTATGGATCATCGGTATGAATATCTTATTTACTAAATGCTTAAAAAAAAATTTACATGTGTTTTTTTTTTTTTTTTTTTTTACATTTTACATTTTGGTATCATGTGACCATATTTGTATTATATCTAGAAAAATACAAGAACTAAAGAATCCAAATGAGTAGAGTGTTAGGTTAATTGAGTCCTAATGAAACAGTGATCTATACATATTATCTTCATCATTTTTTTTGTACATATCCCTTTCTAGTTTCTCCAGATCTAATTCACCCTTGAAAGTTTCCACAAATTATATTGCCCTTTTTAATTAATATGCTGATTTCTTCTATTTTTGGATACAACACAGATGTTAAGCGCCTTTTTTCTAAGTTTGCTAGAGTCGAAAATTTCCTCGAACTGATTTTTCTTAATCATCGTACGTAGGGTTTGACAGTTTCGACCTAAACACGTTTTATTTTGATTCAGATATTCGTATGCAATATTGCTAATTTTTCATGAAACAGTCTATCGCTAGAATTAGTTTGTTTAGTAGAGGTGTTATAGCATGCTTGTAAATAATAATATCATTCTTATTCTCTCTAAATATTACTCGTTTTTGTCATTTTCACAACATCGATCTCCGTTCTTTTGACCACGGCGTTTACATGGTATAAGCATAATACAAATTTCACTATCATTCATGGTCTGTGGTAGAGATCGTTATACAGATACTTTGGTTTGCAAAGAGTCTTAGGTACATATTTATTATTAAAATATAGGTGTTATGGTTCCGGAAATTATACGAATTTTACTCTCTGCTCTCCTCAGCACTGTATATTATGGGCGACGTGATCAGCGCCGCTCATTACTTGTTGTTTTGTGCCCTAGAATTATATTTTTTGACTCTCCGAGCGTGAACTAGCTCGTCCTTTCCGTCGAGATCGATGACGAAAAGAGTTGGCGATTCGACTTTTGTTACCTTGTATGGCCCTGTGTAGACAGTATCCGTCTTTCTAGTGAAAACATTCTCTAGCGTCACTAAGTCCCCTACTTGAATTTTGATATCCCTAAACTTCTTATTGTGGTGGGCTGCATATCTATTGAAATTATCTTGTAGGATTTGTGGTATCCTTCTTCTAAGCTCTTCTATTTTTTTATTTTCGATACTCCCTCCCCCTTCATCTGGAATGTCGTATTTGTTCTTTAAGTACCTGTCTTTCTCTGAAAAAACTATGGAGGCCGGGCTATATCCCTCTAATTGAGCTGAAGGGGTGTTGTTATGAGCCCTCATTATCATACGGATAGTTTTTATTATGTCGTTCTTCTTCAAACCTTCTAAGATTAGACAAGCAAGAGCTGTGGAGATGGAGGGATGCACTCGTTCAATAACAGAGTTGGTGTATGGGGAGTACTTTATACTGTTTTTTAATATAATCCCATTCTCCTCACAGAATTCCTTTAGTTCTCTCGATTTGAAGACGCTACCGTGATCTGTTTTAAAGAATCGGGGCGCTGGAAAGATGGACATGATTTCTTCTAGAAAATTTATAACAGTTGAAGCGGTGATTGTGTGATATGCCCTAAGGAAAACAAATTTTGAAAAGTTGCAGATTGATGTCAAGATGTATACGTCTTTTGAAGAATATTTAAAAGGACCCAGTATATCTGCATTTAATTGATAAAATATTCGATCATCCTTCCTGCACCCTTCTTTTATTTTACCATATTTAAATTTCGATTTTTTTACTAATTGACATTCGTGACAGGACCTAACATAATTTTTAACGTCAGTATATAAGTTTGGCCAGAAAAATTGATTAGCAAGTTTATTGTATGTTCTTTCGATCCCCGAGTGATTACCTGTAAGAAGTCCACTATGAGCATCCTGCAGAAATTTGGTGCGAAGTTTTTCAGGTATATAAGATAGTTCTAGTTTCTTATTTTTGTTGAATTTTTTAAAACTCACAACTTGATTCTTGTTCAGGCAGTATCTTCTAGAGTCCCTGACTAGTTTATCAATTTCTTTTTTGGTGAATTCTTTCTCATCTAGCCTCTCTTTCGATAGGATTTTCTTAAGCGCACCTATGATCCTATCCCCTTCTTGATCTTTAATAAATTTATTATTATTAGGTTCGCTCGTGATGCAGTTTATAGTATTAGTGTCCTCCTGCTCGAAAGTTCTGGATAGAGCGTCTGGTATTATATTGTCGTCACCTTTTATGTGTTCGATCTCGAATTCAAATGAGTTTAGGACATCGGTTATGCGTGCAATTCGAGAAGGATGTAGAGTTGTGCCTTCATTAATTTTTCTAGAGATGAGATTCTTACTATCGGTTTGTACTTTAAATTTCTTGAGGAAGAGATATTTCCGAAAGTGTTTTAAGGCTTTGCTTAAAGCTATTAGTTCTAGATCGAGACTGCACAGATGTTTTTTTGTAGGTGGAAGTTTTTCCGAAAAATAAGCAACAGGTTTTACGATTTTGTCTGTGGGATCTCTTTGGCTCAATACTGCACCTATTCCGTAACTACTGCCGTCCACTGCTAAAATCGTTTCTCTTTCAGGATCGAAAATTTGCAACACAGGTTGCGAGGTAATTTGTTCTTTTAATTTTTTGAAAGCCTCATCGCATTCTATAGTCCACTTAATCGGTTGTTTCGAGTCCGTTTTTCCTTTTAAGAGGTCCATAATCGGTTTAGCCGTGTTGACAAAATCTTTCATAAATTTTCTATAATAACTAAAATGTGAAATGAAACCCCTGACTTGCTTTACGTTTTGGGTGGGAGGGTATCTCCTAGGGTAATAATTATTTCTGAAACCATATTCATTATAACTTGATCTCTGGCCACTAAACTCTCCTTGCTCTTGAAAAGGTTCCCTGTTTTGGATTTTGTTAATTGAAGTATTCTTTTCTTTTATTAACTCGTCTAGCTTTTTATTTATTTCCTCAATATTATCGTCTTTTTTATCTTTCATCCCTTCACCAAGTTTTTTTTCTAACTCTAACTTTACTATTTTGTTTATGTTGTTCCTACTTCCTTCTTCACTCTTTTCTCTGTCCCTCGCTTTTTTAAGGATTTCCTCTCTCTTTAAATTCTTTTTCAAATCTGACGTGGTTTGTACGGGTATTATGTTTATTCTTTCTCTAATTTCCCTTTTTATTACGTGATTGCATTTATCTTCCTCGCTCATGTTTGGATTGAATACGTTGCATAGTTCTATTACTCTTTCGTGGTAGTCGGTCATGCTCTCGTCCTCCCCTTGTTTAGCTTCCATGAATTCAGCTGTTATGGTTAGTCCATCTTTTTGGAATTTATTTCTTAGCTCTGTTTTAAGATCAACCCAATTTATGCCAGTATCCCTATTAGTTATCAGATTACACAGCCATTCCGCTGCCCTACCGTTTAGAGCTTTTGCAGCATGTCGAAGTTTCTGTTCCTCACTCCATTTGTTCAATTTCCCACAAGCTTCTAGACTCTTGATGAATTTGTTTACGTCGTCATTCTCCTTTCCTGAAAATTTTTGCGGTTCTATGTTTCCTAATTGCAATGTAGTGATTTCCCTAATCATTTCGTCCATATTTATTCCTTTTTCTTCTGGTGGCTCGATGAAACTCTTGTTAGCTATGTCAGGCTCCTCGTCCCTATAAGTTTTTCCCAGAAGTTGACTAATAGTACCTCCAAAACTTTTTCTGGGGGGCACAAAGGTGTAATTATCGTCTATTTCACTGTCGTTTAGCGTTACCTGGCCAATGATCTCCTTAATTTCCTGTCCGCACTCTAGTCTCTCTAATTTTAAATTTAGTTCGTGGATTGCTTCTATTTCTATTTTCAAACGTTCATTCACCTGCTCTGGTACTTTCTCTAGGAATCTAGCTAGATATTTCTTGTATCTATCACTGTCCTTAACTTTTTGGCTCGTATTTTTATTATAGATCACTCTTTCATCTAGTTGACCACCTAACGTATTGACTAGATATTTAGATTCTTCTAATTTAAGCTTATATACCCACGAAGTCATAAATATAGCAAATATCCCCCAAAATGCATTAAGTTAATTTCTTATTAATAATTTTCTTTACAGGTACCGACCGTATTGATGCGCTGTGAGCTGGATCTGCTGTTGTAGATATCCATAAACCGTTGTAAATATTCGTATTAATATATCGTTGTTTGTTGTCGATTTACTTCCTTTTTTCATTGCGAAGCATTGATGACTGTGTTGACACGGCTATGAAAACGAAAACGATTGTGGCGATTCGTAATATATTCGTCAAAAAAAACTGCTTACTGCAACCAATCTGCCGTTGTTGATAGACGAGCTCGCATTTTCTTGCCTACGCGTTACCAAAAACAGATTCGCTTTTCGGTGGATTCGATACGACGTTGGGCGCCACTTATGACGGGAACTGGCTCAGCTCGACGTTGCATTAAATAGATACGGTAGATGTACAAAGCAACGACACACGTATATTACTTTATACATAATGAGATGACACGACTGATCGTCTACATATGAGTGAGTGCCCTCGGAAGCTTCTCTCCCTTTACATTACATTTCTGATATCTTATATACTAATTATTGAGGAGTTCGTACGCGTCTTTTTCCCAAATATCGAATTGTCGCTTGTTTGTTTTCATTTACGTTACGTTCGCCTACGGTCACGTTTTGTGCGATTGTAGGTTTGTGACGAGATGTGCCAAATTCTCGTCACAGTATTATAACTAATAAAGAAGAACACGTATGAATTATTGTTATTTGGAATTAATTGAAATTTGTGTACGATTCAGAATACAACCTTGAGTGTAATTCAAATTTTGATTCTATTAATTTTTCATGGTTTGTTTCTTAGTCTAATTTAAACATATTCCAATTGATTCCATCATTTTTTTATGGTTTCTCCGTGGTTTCCCCCTTGGTCTAACTGAAATGAATGTTGATACTATCGATCTATTCATGGTTTCACCCTGAGTCTAATTTAAATGTTGATTTCATCAATTTTTTATGGTTTCTTCCTTAGTCTAATTCAAATTTTGAATTTATCAATTTTTCATGGTTTCTTTTTTAGTCTAATTGAATCATATTGGTTCCATCAATTTTTTTATGGTTTCTTCCCTGGTCTAACTCAAATGTTGATTCTATCAATCTATTTATGGTTTCTCCCTGAGTCTATGTTGATTCCATCAATTTTTCATGGTTTCTTCCCTGGTCTAACTCAAATGTTGATTCTATCAATCGATTTATGGTTTCTCCCTATAAGTCTAATTTAAATGTTGATTCCATCAATTTTTTTTATGGTTTCTTCCTTAGTCTAATTGAAACTATTGATTCCATCAATTTTTCATCATGGTTTCTTCCTTAGTCTAATTGAAACTATTGATTCCATTAATTTTTTTATGGTTCTTTCCTTGGTCTTACTCAAATGTTGATTCTAGTAATTCATTTTTGATTTCTCCTTCGGCCTAATTCAAATTTTGATGCGGACTATGTATTTTTAAATGAATTTAAAAATGTAATTTTTGTAGACGATCTTTTCCGCGAGGAGGATATGTCATAAATTACTTTTAAATTATGTCATATTGTTACTAGAAATAAATTAGTTCTCCCTCACTCATATGAAACTCATTGCGTGAATACCATTCCTGTAACACTCCATATAACGATCTTTTATGCAATGTGTAAAGTCACAAAACATCGCATTTTTCTGTTATTATTCACCCACATAAATTTACGTGCGATTTGTAAAGTCTGAAAACATCGCGTTTTTGTGTTATTATTCCTCCACATAAATTTACTGTTATCGTAGAAAAATAATTTTAATAAAAAAAAAAGGTTTAAAACGAATTTCCGAAAAAAAGAAAATTTACAAAAAATAGTCTGAACGGGGCTCGAACCAGGGTTCAAATGACAAAACTTTGCATTTTAAGAAGAACATACGTGGCTAGCAACGCACACGCGTCGACGAGCGTGGCTAAAAACACGCTTACCTACTTGTACCGTCAACCTACTTGTACCGTGACATATATAATGGCACGCGAAAATGAATATTTGAACGCAAAGATTTTTCAGAGTAAGAAATACAGAAAATAACTACTTCTTATATTTGATTCACGCGACGATGTACACACGTCCTTATTAATATAATTTCACGCGATATCAACTTATAATATCTGAAGAAATAGTATATTTCATGCCAAGTCGCTCGCTCATTGTCTTGGAAGATATTTTTTGAAACGAACAATGCGAAAGCGCTTTTCGCGTGCTGTTTTGAAGGCGCGAGAGCATTCGTTTCGCAGATTGATGCTCTCTGTTAGAACCACTTTTGTCACGTTTTCACTGTTCAATATCGTATTATCATATTCATACCACTCGTTCAAGGCCATACTCGTTTATGCTTCACCGATGCATTTAGCATACGCATACCACTCATTCAAGACCACTCGTGCGTGTTTTTTGTCGGTGTTTGTTCAAGGAGACATTTGTTCGTCAATAAAATTCGTCTTTTCTTCGTTTATAACATCAAATTCTCATTGGCACATGATTTTGATAGTGTCCATTATTGTGTTACTGATAAGAGCGGCGAGCACGGCGAGCGAGCCATTGATTATTGCCGAGCGGACGGAAAAGTAAATTGAGCGGCCAGAAAAGTTAATTCAGCGGCCGGAAAAGTGATTTCTCATGTCTTCTAACCGTGCGAAACTCGTTTTCTAAGCATAAAGCTAACGCGCCTGCAAACGAATGCTTTCGCGCCTCAAAACAGCACGCGAAAAGCGCACTTTCGGGTTGTAAGTTTTGAAAAATAAATTGTTCTTCAGAAGGATTGATTCATGGACTTAACGTACATTGATGAATATTGTGAAAGTACTAAAAAACCAATTAGAAGTACCGTGGTACGCAAGTTTGAACGAGAGGAGATTAAATGTGACCTGTGATGAGAAAAGGATGCTCATTGCATCTAATCAGAGAGAAACGGTGTTCCTGTCAGGGGGCAATGAGCATCCTTTACTCATTGCAGGTCACAAATGGAAAACGTTCGACAATTTCAAGCGATGGAGGATGGACATTTGGATGATTACATTGAATCGGGATGGTTCCTCCACTTGTCCACTTGTACGTGCCCGATCTTCATTAGAAAATTCATCTGTCAAAATTCTCTGGGGGTACAAATTCAACAAAAACGTGTGGTGGTACCCTCAGCTGCTAAACTGGTGCTTCTTGGTGACAAAAGTAAAAAAAAAAAAAAAAAAAAAGAGGCAGACCAGTTCTGGTCAAGAAAGCTCTATTAATATAATTTTTTTCCTTTTTTTTCCTTGTTAATTATACAGTTACCGGGTACCAGTATAATTTCGCGTGCTTTCGGATCCTGTTCATTTCTTAAAATCTCGTTCTGTATAACAATTGTCACGGCCAATACTTTTTTTTCGCGTGATTACCCATCATTTATTGTGTACTTTTTGTTTTTGCTTTACTTTTAATAAAAAGTTGTGATTTTCCTTTTTTTTCGCGTGGTTTCATTATTTCCTTTGCGTGCCGATAAATGCAACCCTTAACAAAATACCTCACTTTTCTAGCTAGAAAAATTGGTAAAAATATAACCTGGTTTACTCCTTAGTCTAACCTCGAATCTCACTCAAAAAAGCCAGTCTAAATGGAAAATCGTATTTCCATCTCCTGAGGCACCTCAAATCAACTATGAACCACTATCAATGATGTATACATGAAAAAATGACGTATAAATCAATAATTAATTAAGAATGAAGTTACCAAGGTAGTCTCGCATCGCTACACTTGATGAAGATTTAAAAAAAATTGTACTTAATCATTCAAACTCAACTAATAATAATGAAAAAACGAACAACCCGCCATTGCCGCTATCCGTTCAAAAACAAATTAAACAAAACAAATAAAATTTGACAAAACAAAATTCAAGGCTCTAGGGGCTGTGGGAAGCGAGTTACAAGGGTACTAAATTTGAATGAAATATCATCGAAATAGTATATTAGGTACCTGTTAAGCTGTACGCGCGAGTTTACAGCACTTAACAGGTACGATAGTTTATATAATAAGTACGCTGTAAGTACGAACTTACAGCACGGCAAACAAACCTGTAAGCTGTAAGTGTCGAAAAAAAGGAAGAGAAAGCAGATATTTCGTTTAAAAAAATTGAGTTCATTACTCCCGACTTCACACTTACCCTTGTGCTGCAGCTGCACCTAACCTACTCACTGTGACTTCGTTGTCGAAGACTCGTTGTCGAAGACTCTCTCATATTTACAGCACGGCTCTCATATTTACAGCACGGCTCACATATTTACAGGACGGCTCTCATATTTACTGCACGGCTCGCATATTTACTGCACGCGTACCTCAGCGCGTGCTGTACAACGTCACTTACAGGTTTGTTTGCCGTGCTGTAAGTTCGTACTTACAGCGTACGTATTATATAAATAAAATTCAACCCTTAGTCAAGAATGAACCAATAATGAACGTGTTGAATGATAAAAGGTTCTTCATCACAATACACGTACTGATAACAATAAAAGAGGTAAAAGTACAGGAAGATCCCCTTCTCGTAACGTAAGCAGCTACTCGCAGCTATTAGTAAGAAGCTACTCGTAATAGTGAAAATTTCTTGAGAACTACTCATCCGAATCTTAAAAAAATTGCAGGTGCACATTTTCAGATATAATACTACAATATGGCCAAGTTACAAAAAACGAGGAACGCAGGGAACCTGTTTTATGAGTCAAATGGGGTTTGGTATTGAAAATTCAAGGAAGCCTGGACCTACATAAAGCTAGTATAAAGAAGACCTAGACCTACTGTAAGCCGAGTATAATATAGTTTGAGAGTCAACATTTTTCTCGAATCTCCAGCTATATTATGATCCTATCATATATAGCTCGAGAGTCGAAATTTTTTCCAAGTCCCCCTCTTTTCATATATAGCTGAGAATCGAAATTTTTCCAAGTCCCTCTCCTATCATATATGGCTCGAGAGTCGAAATTTTTCCAAGTTTTTTGCTGGACGGCGCATGGCGCATCGCAAATTTCTCAAAAAGCTCCCCATAAAACAGGTTCCCTGTTAAAAATCTATCGGATAGTTTTGGAAGAGTTCCACGGACAAAAAAATCTTATACATATATATGTTACGCCGAATTCGAGCAATTGCACAATGCGCGCAGTGTGCAGCAATTCCACCAAGTGCGTGCAGTCATCAACCACTTTGCTGACAGCACGCAGTCGGCATCGTGATTGCTAAATATGCGCAAAATACTGATGAGTGCGCGCGATTGGCAATACTTGAATGCAGATTGCGCGCATTCAGCAAATCATCATTTTGAGTAGTATCCTGAATTTGTGCAGTTAACATATGCGCGCAGTTGCTGAAAGAAATTCTGCCGAATTCATGCATACAAAAATATATTGGGCATACGTATAGGCCAAAAATTGAAAGATTGATTAATTTTGAAAAAAATATAGCAAATTACGCTAAAAGTATTCAATTAATTAAAAAGGTGTTAAGTTGTCGACATGTTATTGTCGCACGTGCGGCCGGTGTGGCAAGCAGACGAATTGCATTGGAGCCCAGACTAGACGCACGCACATCGCTTTGTGAGACACTTTTGACGGCAGTTCCAGCGACAATAACCCTGTCCAGTTCGAACGAAATCGAGCCGGACCAATTCTCGAATCCTGAATTCGGCTTCCGGGACATTGCTCACTGCTAAGGAAGTACACTTTGTCG
The DNA here is from genome assembly GCA_035079385.1 of Aspidiotus rigidus. Lineage (NCBI taxonomy): Eukaryota > Metazoa > Arthropoda > Insecta > Hemiptera > Diaspididae > Aspidiotus > Aspidiotus rigidus. The sequence continues at coordinate 7,879,603 of JAVHKY010000052.1, forward strand.
CGTCCAGAGCATTTCATTCAAGGCAACGATCGACGCGACGCGTCCATGTTTCGTTCTTACCATGAATTCACCATCTTCTTCCATTACGACTATGAGATTTCGAGCGTCACCACGACCCTGATCAAACTCAGGAATACGTCAGAGAGCATTGTCTCCCTCTTTCTGAGGGGGAAGTAAACCTTTCTCTCGAGTAACTATTCTGTCAACTTGTTGTAGACTGTATTAATCAAACATTCATCACCTGTTGATATATGTACCTCCAATGAACTTGTCCTTATCATTGCGTGACGTTCAAAACGATTGACAAAATCATAGAGTTTCAAGAATATTACCGAGTCAATGTCAAAAGAAGGTGTACACAAATGCGCGCATTCCGCAAAAAAATATTGCCGAATTAGAGTCAAAAAATACATTCTCATCATTTATTGCGCGCAGTCGGCAAAAAATTTTTGGGATGCGTGCTGTCAGCAAAGTGGTTGATGACTGCGCGCATTTGATGGTGAAATTGCTGCAGACTGCGAATTCGGTGTAACATCTAATATACTAAAAAGCTAAATGACCCTTTGCCTCTCATTCCTGATTTGCCCGATACAATTTAGCTAAAAAATAGCTAACGCGTGTATTCTATTACTATATATATGAATTGCCTAGCAAATTATAAGAAAAAATATTCGTGAAATTCTAATGACGTCACAGCGACTGAAGGTTAACAGGCAAAATAGAAAATAGAAAATTAATTATTGGTTATCTAAGTGCAACGATTCATTATCACAAACGTGCGTGTAAAAGTTCTCCATTTTCCTGTTATCGCATCCGACGTCAATTATCATACTGTGACAAGATTATAATTACGTTTCTGACACACTGATCCTTAAATAAATTTCACGTCAATTACTGTATTGTGCTCGGAGAATAACGTCAATTACCTACTGTATTGTGCTCAGAGAAAGTAAGAAAAGTGATCAACAGAGCATCCAAAGGGTATTGGATTTATTTTACAATTTAAGAAAATTTTTTTTCTTAGAATTAATGGTGACTTTTGTTTTTTGTTTTTTTTTTTTTCACGGTACCTTATCATTTCTGAAAAACGTCATCCTGATTGCTTATATCGTATCCTAAATTGTTTTTGCCAGATTGAGCGTTCAATTTATTCGGAGAGTATTGGACTCAAATTTTAAGGCAGGAGAAAGAAAATGGATATGTATAAGTTGGAGTAATTGAGTACCATAGGTAGTTGCGGGAGTTGGAAACCGTGTTAGGAATGATTACATGGGACAGAGGATGAGACTGAGATTATATTGTGGGAAGTACGTTGATTTTGGAGAGTAGGACAGGAAAAAAGATGATAGATCGTCAGATTATCTGCATAATAAGATTTACATGAAGGTAGAGCATGGAAACCCAGGAGGAGATGAGAATGTTCAAGTTGAGAGTGACCAATTCTATATCGAGCAAAAATAACCTCTTTATGGTGGGAATTTCTGTTCGCTGAAGACTGAGGATAGGTTAACTTTTAATGATTCCAAGTTTGTTGCAGGGTTGTTTTTTTATGTGAGTGATACAAGAATTAAGCTAGGATTAAGAAATAATGAAAGTTTTTATGGTCGTAAGTACGTAGTTACAAGGTGAGGTCCTTAATTTTGGGTGAAAGGGTGCAGTTTTTAGGCGCGCAATCAGTTTGATCATGTTGAGGGCAACCGATGTGAACTGACAGGGGCGGATTCACGGGGGGGGGAACAGGGGGACCGTCCCCCCCAAAAAAAAACCCTCCAAAAAAGACTGAAATTGTTCAATTTGACTATATTTGCGAGGAAAAAAATTTTAGAACAATGGAAGTTCCCCCCAAAAATGTACCCGTAAATCCGCCCCTGACTGAGAATCAAATAAAAGATACGTTTTGTACAGATGAGCGTAGAAAAGTGTGAGCTTAAACCTAATCAGAATTCCAACTATAGACACATCATGTGAGAAATTGAGAGGGATGTATTCAGGAAAAGTAGGGGGTACGATTCTAAGAAAAGGGCACAACGAAAGTTGAAAAAGAATATTACCAAAAATAATATCAACAAGTATAAAGAGTTTCGAAAAACCCTGAAGAATGGAATAAAAGTAGCGCATAAAACATACCTCAGTTCCCTAGAGGAAGGCTTCAGACGAAATCCTAATTTACCCGATACAATTAAGCTAAAAAATAGCTAAAGCCTAATATTATAACGGTAACGACCTTCTCTTTGCACTTCATACCTCATTTTATCCGATACAATTTAGCACTTCGCAAATTGAAGGATAATTAATTTGGCAACAAGTTCTAATGACGTCAAAATGTCCACATAATGATGGAAAGTATCTAATGAAGGAGAGCTAATAGGCAAAATAGAAAATAGTAGTCACTAAAATATGATGATCCCTTATCAATATCAACTTTTTGAATCAAAAATCACTTCCATTGTAAGAAGTAGAAGAAGAAAAGCAACTGAAATATTTGGAAAATGGAACTGACTAACACAGATAGTTGCGAGAGTTGGAAACTGTGTTGGAAATGATTACATAGGTCAGAGGATAATTGAGAAAATACTTTGTAGGAAGTATGTTGATTTTGAAGAGTAGGACAGGAAAAAAGGTGATAGATTCTCAAGCTTCCAATCAGATTTCTAGGATTCAACCAAAAGAAGTTCAATTGAAGGCTGTAATAGAAAACAATCACATGTTTAATAAAGTTGAATAAGGAATTCCCAAATCCTCTTCTATGGGAAGGATTGGTTTTGATATTGAGAATTGAATTCAAAATTGGAGGGGTTCCAAAAAGAGGAATTAGATTTGATAAAATTTTGAAAATTAAGCCAACTATAGCAGGAGGGACTCGGAAAAATTGAGACATTTGAGCTGTATTATGATAGATAAGGGATAGGAAAAATTTTCAATACCAAAGGAGTCAGATTTGAAAAGATTTTTAATATTGGGAATTGAGCTATATATGACAGGAGAGGAACTTGGAAAAAATTGAACCATCAGAGGAGTTGAAATTGAAAACGCATTTTGTACATCGACCTATGCAATTATGACAAGTGGATAACTTTAAAAACTTTCAACTTCCAAGCTATATTTTTTAAGAGAGGAACATGGAAGAATTTCAACTTCCAAGATATATATGGTAGGAAAAGGACTTGGAAAAATATCAACCATCGTTCTAGGTAAATGATGGCGAGACACCAAAATTTTCAAAAATCCCTCCCCCTATGGAATAGGTTTCCTATTGAACCTCGATTTAGGTTAGGTAGTTAACATCATAAAAAACTGGCGATGCTCTTAACATCATTAGGATTTTTTTTTTTTTTTTTTTATTTATTTTAACGAACATTTCAGCTACCTATTGGGCTATTTACTCGACGGATTACAAGTTATTTTAGGTATTTTAACAGAAGAATCCCTAGAGAATAGTGAATTACACAAATCAGGACTCGATATCAAGAATAACTGTTAGTTGGAGGTGGGTGGACTCGAAGGAATAAAGTGAGGGCCTTGAGAAATTTTGTTCTAATTAAGGTAAATGAAGGAAGGGATTTTCAAAGTCTCAACTAAATCAACTCGAAAATAGGAGGAGTTACATTATTTGCATGTAAAAAAGTGAGGTCAAAGAAATAATCATCGCTGAAAATTGGAACGACTGTAGTAACAAATTATACTGTCAACATACACACAAGATTTCAAAAAAAATCTTATGTAGAAAAAAAGTGAAAGAGAAAAAGGGAAATGAATGAACTAATCTTAGAATCGAAACGTTTTTCTTCCATTAATTTGTAGATTAGAGGATGACACGTAGAATTAATTATCACCATACGGATAATTGGAGAAGATGGATGCAGAGGACTGAAAAAGAAGAATAGGAAGAGAGGGAAAACTGGAAGAGTGTGATACTGAGGCAGAGAACAATTTGGAAGACTCAGGAAACGATGAAGAAAGAAAAGAAAAAAAAAAAAGGTTGTATGGAAGAACAAGTAAAGAATGAAAGAGTGCAAAATTGAATGAAATTAGGAAAGAAGAAAAGCTTGAAAAGAAAACTAAGCAGATTGAATTGAACTATGAGATATGAAAAGATACAAAGAAAATAGTGTATCTAAGAAATTTCAAATAATCTTAAACCCCAGAGTTACTCCATTTGTTTCATGTATCTACCTTACCCAAAACCCTAAATAACAGAATTAAAAGTAGCCATGAGAACTTTGTGTTTGCATAAAAATTTTGAATACAGATATCCAAAAAAAAGTTGTCTGGAGAATTTCTACTTTTTTTTTTTCAATATCCAAAGTAGAAATATCTAGATAATTTACCGAGATTTTTAAAAATTATTCCTGTTTATATAGCGCTCTCGAATAAGATAAAAATGAAAAAACAAAAAACTAAGAGGCGCGCCTAATATATAAAGTAGAATGTTTGTCTATAATGTATGTATGTATATGTCATGGTTAAAGTGAGTATTTGGTTAAAGTACGTAAGCGCGGCAATTACAACGCTGAAGCACGCGTACATACGCGTAAGCGTTGCTGGCCGTATATGTTTCCTTTAAAATGACGAGTTTTCTCCTTTTTACCCTGGTTCGAGCCCCGCTCAAGATCCTCAATTTTTTGGGGAGGATGACATTTTTTTTATTCAGAATTATGTAGAAAATTAATACAATTTTTTTGATCAAAATTTTTAATTTTTATCTTTAAATTACGATTTTGGAAGAACCTATAAATAGATCGACAGAATCAACATTAATTTGAGTTATTGATAGATTCAAAATTTGAATCAGACTAAGGAAGAAACCATTATAAATTGGAATCAACATTTAAATTAGACTCAGGGAGAAACCATAAATAGATTGATAGAATCAACATTTGAGTTAGACCAAGGAAGAAACCATAAAAAAATTGATGGAATCAATATGTTTCAATTAGACTGAGAAAGAAACCATGAAAAATTGATAGATTCAAAATTTGAATTAGACTAAGGGAGAAACCATAAAAAATTGATGAAATCAACATTTGAATTAGACTGAGGGAGAAACCATAAAAAAATTGATGGAATAAATATGTTCCAATTAGACTGAGAAAGAAACCATGAAAAATTGATAGATTCAAAATTTGAATTAGACTAAGGAAGAAACCATAAAAAATTGATGAAATCAACATTTGAATTAGACTGAGGGAGAAACCATAAATAGATCGATAGAATCAACATTAATTCGAGTTAGACCAAGGGAGAAACCATAAAAAAATTGATGGAATAAATATGTTCCAATTAGACTGAGAAAGAAACCATGAAAAATTGATAGAGTCAAAATTTGAATTAGACTAAGGAAGAAACCATTATAAATTGATGGAATCAACATTTAAATTAGACTCAGGGAGAAACCATAAATAAATAAAAAAAATTAAATTACAGTAGGTACTAAGTACAAGAAGAGAAATATGAAAAGACATAGGAAGACAAAGTACACACGTAAATACCCATACGAGTTGTCACGTACAAAATACATCGTATTAGCAAGCAACGCCTCGTGGCCGAGCGGTGTACGGCGCTACTTGAACGTTGCCTGCATGCGCACACTCTCGCCGTAAAACGCTACCACGCCGGACGCGACCGAAAACACGCGCAGCGATGACGAAAAACCCACATTAACCAAATACCCAGATTAACCATAACATATATATGAATGAATGTCCATAACTTTCGAACGCCTTCACCTATTGACCTGGAATTTTTTTTGAAAAATTTCGCTTTATTTGGGTCAGGTTTTTGAATAAATTTTGACGTTCTGACTCCCTCGAGGTGGAGTAGGGGGCGAAAAAATTAGGGAAAAACGGGAATTATCGAGTACTGAAACTGCTTCTCGCTGTACCTTAGACGTACGCGCGTTGTTCCAACCCTTCAAACGCTTTGAGCGACGCAGTTTTAAAAATTAAGTTATTGTGATAACTCGAGTTTTACTCATTTTTATGAAAAATTGAAGAGAACAAAAATTGTTGCCCCTGTAATTTCCTGTCGAATGAGCCCAATCCCAGATTTTTAGCAGGAAATTTTGTGACTACAGTATTCGCTGTACTTTCATAATACGTAGGTAGTTATTTTATTCACAGTTTTAAAACCACCTACATACAGGGTTTTACATCCAGAACCTATCTCATACAGGAACCAATATCTAGACACGCACTGCACTGCGTGTGGGCTAACGGAAATGACCCTTTTGTTACCTGTTGTCTGTGTATTTTCTTACAGACTGGTAAAATGTCAATGGATTTGTCTGCATTCTGCTGCGATACAGGCTTCACGCATTAAGTCAGCTCTCAAGTAAATTAGTGTGTAATGTAATTCGGTAATTTTAATTTTTGCGCGACTCAGAACTTTGATATTTTATAAGCACAAGTTGCAGTGTTTGGTGTCTAATTTACTTATTTTTGAACTGAACAGTTGTGAATTTTGCAAAACTCTTTCCCCTTTCCTTTTTTTTTCCTTTCTTCTTTTCTTTTAAGCTAATTTTTTTTTTCTTATTTTCTTTTAAGCTAAAAGTGTTTAGTGTCATGTGAAAATCAAAGTAAGCTTAACTGAAGAAGAAGAAAAAACTGGTGAAAGGTCGTAGTGCATGCAGTAGTTTAGCAAATAGTTTTAAGTTCAAAATAAAAATTAATTGACTGATCACCAAGAGTATTCAAGGGAGCTCTTTACCTACAAAACACACATACCTACAAGATACAGATACCTATAAAACACAGATATCTACTCAACACACAGCTAGCGGTCAGGCGCGCCGCCAACTGCTAGTATATATATATATATATATAGCAAGACGGCGCACCTTTCACGTTGTCGCATATTTTTATTTTTAGATATTTCTCCTTTTTCGGAATTCAAATATAATATAATATTTTTTTCATTTAATCTTATGCATTTTTTGATATTTGTGTCATCTAAATTTTCAAAATATATTTTTTCATATTGCCTATCACTTTTAACAAAACAGAAGTAAGAAATTATGAATAAATTATTGATGAAAAAAATTTCTACAGAAAACATATGAACAGGAATAATTTTTAATAACCTCGGTAAGTTATCTAGATAATATCATGTATCGAATCGATACGTTGTTCTAATTTATGGTTATTCATATTACACAAGAGGAGTGTACACCTCCGGGTGTACACTCCTCTTGTGTAATATCATGTATTTCTACTCTGGACATTAAAAAAGAAAAAAAATTAGAAATTCTCCAGATGACTTTTCTTTGGACCTGTATTCAAAATTCTTATGCAAACACAAAGTACTCATAGGTACTTTTAATCCTGTTATTTAGGAATTTGGGCAAGGTACATGAAACAAGAGGAGTAACTCTGGAGTTGAATATTATTTAGAATTTCTTAGTTAGATGCACCATTTTCTCTGTATCTTTCCATCTTGTAGTTCAATTCAATCTGATTAATTTTCTTTTCAAGCTTTTCTTCGTTCTTAATTTTCTTCAATTTTACACTCTTTCATTCTTTACTTGTCTTGTTCTTCCATACAACCTTTTTTTTTTTTATTTCTTTATCGTTTCCTGAGTCTTCCGAATTGTTCTCTTCATCAGTATCACATTCTTCCATTTTTCCCTCTCTCCCTACTCTTCTTTTTCAGTTTTCTGCATCCGTCTCCTCCAATTATCCATACAGTGATAATTGATTCTACATGTCATCCTTCTCTAATCTACAAATTAATGGAAGAAACCGTTTCTATTCTAAGATTAGTTCATTCGTCTTCCTTTTTCTCTTTCACCTATTCTCTACATAAGATTTTTTTGAAATTTTGTGTGTATTATATGTAGACAGTATAATTTGTTACTACAGTCATTCCAATTTTCAGCAATGATTAGTTCTTTGACCTCACTTTTTTACATGCAAATAATATAACTCCTCCTATTTTCGAGTTGATTTAGTTGAGACTTTGAAAATCACTTCCTTCATTTACCTTAATTAGAACAAAATTTCTCAAGGCCCTCAATTTATTCCTTCGAGTCCACCCACCTCCAACTAACAGTTATTCCTGACGCCGAGTCCTGATTTTTGTAATTCACTATTCTCTAGGGATTCTTCTGTTAAATCCTGATGATGTTAAGAGCATCTCCAGTTTTTTATGATTTCAACTACCTAACCTAAATCGAGGTTCAATAGGAAACCTATTCCATGGGGGGAGGGATTTTTGAAAATTTTGGTGTCTCGCCATCATTTACCTAGAACGATGGTTGATATTTTTCCAAGTCCTTTTCCTGTCATATATATCTTGGAAGTCGAAATTCTTCCATGTTCCTCTCTTAAAAAATATAGCTTGGAAGTTGAAAATTTTTAAAGTTATCCACTTGTCATAATTGCATAGGTCGATGTACAAAATGCGTGGAAACAATTCTCTCCTTTCCAACAAAACTTGAAACTTCTCGGAAGAAAACGAAATATTTATCCGTTACATTGTACCCTTATATTGTACCGTTATATTTTACCGTTATATTCTACCGTCATCTTAGAGATTTCTCACGGTGGAACGCGCGAGCCACCTCCGTTGGCTCCAAACCAGACTTTCCCGAAATTGAGAAAGAAACAAAAACACAGAAGAAAGTCCCACCCACCGAAAACATGACCGAACCTATGAAGGAATCGAAGCCTCTCAGCACAATAACAAAAGATGTTCTGATTGAGAAGTTCAACGGGGGTGCCGGCAATTTTGTCGAAAACTCTTTTATCGAAATCAATTTTGTCGGCGGTATTTTGTCGAATGGCAAGATTACCGATAGTACATAATCATCGAAAGATCACTTTTGTCGAATACGCAATTACATCGAATGTAGTGCTTGTCGAGAGCAACGATGACTGCAGCTGACCCAGCGCTGCTTGATTGCAAGTAGCAATGCTTTGTGACAACACAAACTTCGGTGCATCTCTCGACGTTGCAGCCCTTTTCCTCAATACATTTTGAATTTGACGAACTTCAACACCAGCTGCATTCGCAGCATGATTATGGTCATTGGCTATCACGACAGAAAATATACTTGCTACACTTTCAGTACCGAATTTCCATTAACGGTCCTTTCCTCATAATACACATATCCCCCACATACTAATAAATCACGACGCTGACTTTTAACGAACGAATAGGAAGCCACCCGATTACGCAGAGTGATCGTCGTATCAAAATTTATTTAGTTTTTCCACGTTTTAACGCATACTTAATCCTGTATTACGTACGCGTGGCGAATAACTGAATTCGAACACAGATAAACATGAAGTGCTGATAATAGGTAGTAATACTTTTATTACAAATTAAGGGAGAACGTGAATCAAACTACGAATCAAGAAGTTGCATTCATCAATATGTGGACATAATATAACACGAATTTTACATGATATATGAATGCAATTGCTGAAATAATACAAGGGATTTTTCAACTACGAACTAGTTCGCAAGCAAGCAATTAGTCACTCTTTTTCCTTCCATAAAAAATTTATTCGATGTAATTGAGTATTCGATAAAAGTGATCTTTCGATGAATATGTACTATCGGTAATCTTGCCATTCGACAAAATACCGCCGACAAAATTGCTTTCGATGAAAGAGTTTTCGACAAAATTGACCAGAATCGTTCAACGGTAAGGCGCCCAATCCGAAGCCTTGGCTGGCCACTTTTGAGTCTGAATGCAGAAGGATCAACGTTCCAACCGATCGATATCACGACGCCATCCGACTGTTCCTCGAAGGGTATGCACTGAACTGGCACGGACACATTCGACCTTCTAATTCGTCCACTAGACTCACAATAAACTCGAATGATTGGTCGTCGTGGAAAGAGTCATTCAACGACGCTTTTTGTTGTAAAGGTTGTTCCGAAGTTGTTTCCGCGTACTCGTATAATTATATTAGAGGTTCGCTAAGTGAATATGCTTTAAGAAAACTTAACTTAATTGTATACATAGAACCTAGTACTAACGAAGAAGTAAAAGTAAACTTAATTGTAGTAGGACTTCCGAACTGGGCGCGCGCGAAGATTGATAGGAACGAAACAAAAACGGTGGGGATGCTCCTTAAAAAAATTAGTGCTCTCAATAATTCTCCCGGTGCTCGTTCCGAAAATAATAAATCGAACTTCAGTACTTCTAAGTCGTGGACACGAACAGTCACTGAACCTTGTCCTTATTGCCTCAAGAAAGGTTATAGTAGGGTACATGCCGAGGAAGACTGTAGACAAAAGAAGTTTGACGAGTTACGTAGGAATAATCGCAATAATAATAATACTACTAATAATAATAATTATTCGAAACCGGAGGGTAAAACTCAGTTCAGAGTTAACACCACCGAATTAAAAGAGGATCAGGACAATACAAAAAACTAAATGCGCTTCCGCTCATCACCATACCGGTCACACTCGAGGGAAAACCTGCGTCAGGTCTTTACAATCCCGGCGCAAACATTACGGCAATGCCGATTAAAAAATTCAAAAAAATTTTACCAAACAATAAAATCAATCCCGAGAGTTGCGACTTTCATACAATGAGCGGAAAAGATAATTACGTAGGTAGGTGTAACAGAAATAAAAACAAAAATCTTCGATATTGAGGACAACTTAAAAACTTGCCTTGTAAAAACAGAAAACTTCAATAACGATATACTCCTTGGCCGGGACGCCATACTAAAATTCCGTCTTAATTCAGACTATAAGGGAAACATTACCCAGTCACCTCCTGAAAACAATGGGAACAATAATAGTACAAACGTCGAAAACAAAGATTTTATTAACTGGAATGAGAACATTCCTACTGATACATTCACCGCAAAAATATCACATTTAAACGAAGAAAAACAAAATAAAATAAAAAACCTTATTGAAAAATACGAAACAGTTTTCCCAAAAAATCAATACGACGTCGGAAAAGTTACTGAACACAAAGCCCATATCATACTATCAGAAAATAGATACATTGCAAAAAAGCCTTACAGATGTTCTTTTTCAGATCAGAAGGAGATAGAGTCTCAAGTCACTCAATTATTGAAGCACGGTTTGATAGAACACTCGTGTTCTCCCTTCGCCTCCCCCGTAACTATGGTGTACAAAAAGACAGGGGAAAACGGAAAAAAAGAGAAGGTCCGTATGTGCATTGATTTCAGGGATCTAAATAAATTGACAGTACCCGAGAGTCACCCCTTTCCTCTTATCGACGACCTTATTTGTCGTACTTGTGGATGCCAGTGGTTTACAGCTTTGGACATAAACAGTGCGTTCTGGTCTATCCCGATAAGAGCAAAGGATCGGCACAAAACTGGTTTTGTAACCCAACAAGGGCACTACCAATGGGTAAACATGCCCTTTGGCCTCAAAAACGCGCCCGCCATTTTTCAACAAGTCCTTACTGAGTCCTTACCGGTATAGTAAAAAAATTCAACCTGTCCGATTTCTGCACTGTATATATAGATGATATCCTTATTTTCTCTAATACTTTCGAAGAACATCTAGAACATATATCACGCCTTATAGAGGCCATCAAGACTGTAGGCTGGAAACTTAAATTTACACTTAATGATAACCTTATCTCTATAAGCAACTTTCCGGTTCCTACAAAACGAAAAGACATACGTTCCTTCTTAGGAAAAATCAACTTTTATAAAAAATTTATTCCAAACGCAGCTTCTGTGCTGGAACCCTTCCACAAATTATTACGTAAGAACGTTAAATTCAACTGGGAGTCGGATTGTCAATAAACTTTTGAGAAACTAAAAATTTATCTCACGTCTGCTCCAATCTTGGCTATTTCCAATCGCACTTTGCCTACAAAAATTTATACTGACGCAAGTGGTATCGGCGTTGGCGCAGTCCTCAAACAAATACAAGAGGACGGCACTGAGAAACCCGTCGCATATTTCTCGCGTAAATTGAATGACGCTCAAAAGAGAAAAAAGGCAGTGTATATTGAACTTATGGCCATTAAAGAAGCAGTGGACTTTTGGAAGTTTTGGTTACTTGGTATGCACTTTACTGTCATAACTGACCATAAACCCCTGGAAAATCTAAACTTAAAAGCTCGCACGGACGAGGAGTTAGGTGCTATCACACTCCACCTCCTCAAGTACAACTTTGATGTAAAGTATCAACCAGGTTCACTAAATTGTGAGGCCGACTGCCTCTCACAAAATCCCGTGCTAGACTGTCCTCCTGAGGAGAACTTAAACACTGTCTCAATAGAGGAAATAAAAGACAGCCAAAAGAACATACCTCTTGAGAAGGGAAATACAAAAGCTAACAACCTAATTGTACGAAAGGTCAAGAACAAAAAAAAGATTGTTTTAAGTGAGGAATTCGGCAAGCAATTAGTTAGGGAAATACACGAAAAACTCGGTCATATCGGCCGAAAACATATTAGATACATAATTCGCTCTCACTATTACTTTCGGAAAATGAGTTCTTTTGTCGACGACTTCTGCTCACGCTGCGACATCTGCATCAAAAATAAAACTCGCAAATCTAGAGATTTTGGAGAAATGGGTCACTTAGGACCCGCATCTGCTCCTTTCGAAATTATGTCTCTGGATACAGTTGGCGGATTCGGTGGGAGACGTTCAACAAAGCGATACATGCACATCCTCGTGGATCATTTCACAAGGTTTGCATATATATCAGCCACGTCTGGACAGTCGACCCCGGATTTCATAAAACTGATTGACTCGGTTCAGAGAGACAATCAGATAGGCACTCTCCTTACAGACCAATATGGCGCGTTTGGATCAGATGATTTTGCTGATTATCTTAAATCGCACAATATAAATCACCTTTTCACTGGGGTCAATGTACCTGCTTTGAACGGATTGAACGAACGCCTAAATCAGACACTTTCAAACAGAATCCGCTATCGACTCAACGATCCGTCTTTCAACCCTAATAATGCTGTGTGGTCCACTATTGCACATAAATGTACCTTTGAGTACAACAATGCTCCTCACTCAGTCACTCATTTCTCGCCCCATTATCTACTTTATGGTACATCACCTATTTCTTTCGCTCCCGCTTCACCTATCAATATATCAAACCTACAGATCGACCGTCAAATTGCCTTTCAAAATTCACTTATTTCTCACAACCTTAATAAAGCTCGAATTGATAAGAAACTGAAAAAATTGACCCATTCAAAGTAGGCCAATTTGTGTGCATTGAGAATGGAAACAAACTTAATCGTCACAAGATGGACCAAATCAGAATTGGACCCTTCCCAATACACGGAGTCCTCAGTAATTCGATATATGAAATCAATACAGGTCATACGACACGTAATTTTCACATTTCAAAATTAATTCCGTTCAAGGGACCGCAGAAAACACTAACTACGAAGGGTGATTCACGCTTATCTGGTTTCACATCGGCGCACTCTAATCCACGGGATACTACCTGTCCCGCGTAAACGTCTGAATAGATGCGACCGATGGCCATACAGTAAAAAACCACTCGTAGTCGTTTGTAGGTCATTCACACTCACTTTCAGGTATGCTTCTAACTCCACCTTATCCTTTCACTGTTTCAAACTATTGGCCGGTCATTAATGTCCGCTCTACTATATCCAAATGCATCTTGTCAGCAAAAGGCTTGTCCATCACGCGAATCGTCATCTTTGCCTTTATGAACGTCACATGAGACATACCTCCTATTTCGCTCGTCTATTAACGTATCATAGAAATAATCTTGTCATTAAATTTTCACGTCACAATTCTTATCAACGTATCATCCGTGTCTCTAGCCGTTCTGTCCGTCAATACCTCAAATTACGTAACTCTCGAAAAGCACGTTGCTAATGAGTTTCATCGTTTTATTGTCTCGGTGGGGGGATGTAAATAATTTTCTCCTTTCCAACAAAACTTGAAACTTCTCGGAAGAAAACGAAATATTTATCCGTTACATTGTACCCTTATATTGTACCGTTATATTTTACCGTTATATCGTACCGTTATATTGTACCGTTATATTGTACCGTTATCTTAGAGATTTCTCACGTTGGAACGCGCGAGCCACCTCCGTTGGCTCCGCCTATAGTCAGTAATAGTTAAGCTCGACACTTGTTCGACAAATATCGTTTAAAATAGTATTGTACCTATCGCGTCGAATCGTACATAATTTTGGATTCACCATACAAAATAAATTCTTTATTTTCGTGCATCCGAAAGTTCTTTTCGTCGCCAGACCGTTAGTACGAAACTTAAATGCGTTTTCAATTTCAACTCCTCTGATGGTTCAATTTTTTCCAAGTTCCTCTCCTGTCATATATAGCTCGATTCCCAATATTAAAAATGTTTTCAAATCTGACTCCTTTGATATTGAAAATTTTTCCTATCCCTTATCTATCATAATAGAGCTCAAATGTCTCAATTTTTCCGAGTCCCTCCTGCTATAGTTGACTTGATTCTAAAAAATTTTATCAAATCCAATTCCTCTTTTTGGAACCCCTCCAATTTTGAATTCAATTCTCAATATCAAAACCAATCCGTCCCATGGAAGAGGATGTGGGAATTCCTTATTTAACTTTATTAAACATGTGATTGTTTTCTACTACAGCCTTCAATAGAACTTCTTTTGGTTGAATCCTAGAAATCTGATTGGAAGCTTCATTACATCCTTACTATCTTATTGTACAGATAATCTGAGAATCTATCACCTTTTTTCCTGTCCTACTCTTCAAAATCAACATACTTCCTACAAAGTATTTTCTCAATTATCCTCTGACCTGTGTAAAATCATTTCCAACACAGTTTCCAACTCTCGCAACTACCTGTGTTAGTCAGTTTCATTTTCCAAATATTTCAGTTGCTTTTCTTCTTTTACTTCTTACAATTGAAGTGATTTTAGATTCAAAAAGTTGACATTGATAAGGGATCATCATATTTTGGTGACTACTATTTTCTATTTTGCCTATTAGCTCTTCTTCATTAGATACTTTCCATCATTATGTGGACATTTTGACGTCATTAGAACTTTTTACCAAATTAATTATCCTTCAATTCGCAAAGTGCTAAATTGTATCGGATAAAATGAGGTATGAAGTGCAAAGAGAAGATCGTTACCGTTATAATATTAGGCTTTAGCTATTTTTTAGCTTAATTGTATCGGGTAAATTAGGATTTTGTCTGAAGCCTTCCTGTAGGGAACTGAGGTATGTTTTATGCGCTACTTTTATTCCATTCTTCAGGGTTTTCCGAAACTCTTTATACTTGTTGATATTATTTATGGTAATATTCTTTTTCAACTTTCGTTGTGCCCTTTTCTCAGAATCGTACTCCCTACTTTTCCTGAATACATCCCTCTCAATTTCTCACATAATGTGTCTATAGTTGGAATTCTGATTAGGTTTAAGCTCACACTTTTCTACGCTCATCTGTACAAAACGTATCTTTTATTTGATTCTCAGTTCACATCGGTTGCCCTCAATATGATCAAACTGATTGCGCGCCTAAAAACTGCACCCTTTCACCCAAACTGAAGGACCCCACCTTGTAACTACGTACTTACGACCATAAAAACTTTCATTGTTTCTTAATCCTAGCTTAATTCTTGTATCGCTCACATAAAAAAACAACCCTGCAACAAACTTGGAATCATTAAAAGTTAACCTATCCTCAGTCTTCAGCGAACAGAAATTCCCACCATAAAGAGGTTATTTTCGCTCGATATAGAATTGGTCACTCTCAACTTGAACATTCTCATCTCCTCCTGGGTTTCCATGCTCTACCTTCATGTAAATCTTATTATGCAGATAATCTGACAATCTATCACCTTTTCCTGTCCTACTCTCCAAAATCAACGTACTTCCCACAATATAACCTCAAGTCTCATCCTCTGTCCCGTGTAATCATTCCCAACACGGTTTCCAACTCCCACAACTACCTATGGTACTCAATTACTACAACTTATACATATCCATTTTCTTTCTCCTGCCTTAAAATTTGAGTACCACCATCTGACTCGATTGCTACCTCTTCTTCCAATCATCTTCCCTATCCTCACGTTCTTATCGTTTGTTTCTCACTCCACTCCAGTTATTCTTCTTTTCAGAATACAACCATAATACCATTTTACAAATATTTTAATCGCTTTTCTTCTTTTACTTCTTACAATTGAAGTGATTTTTATTCAAAAAGTTGACACTGATAAGGGATTCTCATATTTTTATGACTACTATTTTCTATTTTACCTGTTGGCTCTCCTCATTAGATACTTATTATCATTATAATTATATGGACATTGTGACATTATTAAAACTTTTTGTCGAATTCATTTTTCTTGTCTCACGTCCAAGCAAGTTAGCTATACCTTTTATCGAGACTTTGGACATCTAACCTGAGGTGAGGTTGTTTAAAGAGGCGAGGTAATCGATGTAAGGTTGAATCGTTGTTACCTTTTATTTTGCTAGGCAATTCATTTTACGTAGATAGATAAATTCGATGCTCGATGTACAATTGAATTGTTTTTTTTTTTTTTCTTCAAAGAGCATGAATCATTAAGAATGTCAAAATTGCCCCCGAGCCGAATTTTGAAAATATTCATTTGGGACGTTACCTTGGGGTAAATGAAATATACCCTCAAGTTTTTGGGCCCCCACCCCTCTCCAAACGCTCAATATGGCCAAATATTTGAATTTTGAAGAATTATTTTTTTACATTTTTTCTATTGAACGAAAAATTCCATACTTTTCTGGAAAAATAGTGTTAGACAGAAGCAACTTCCTGTAATTTTTTCAGAACCTCAGATGAAAATATCGATCTTGATATATCGATTTCAAAATTTTAAAGTTCATATTTATTGGGATAATCAAGAGGTGCGACAACAAAAATCATATATGTTATAAATCACACCTACCTTTATAACATATATTTGCCCCAAAATCGTCGGAGTGGGGGAACATGGTTTTATAATCAATAATATGATCGGCGCCATACCCATAGCTGACTCGCGCGCCTTACCAAACGCAGAACAAAGAAGTACGCGCTTCGTTCACAATCCAACGCGCGCGTTGTAACACTCGGTTACGTAGCGTGGCGTTGCAGCTGCTTTCGGATGTTGCGTGTTCATCGGGTTCGGGTATCGTAGCGATGCGGACATCGAATACCTGGTACGCATCCGCGTCACTGTATAACAAACTCGATGCCACGCTGCTTAATTTTATTTAGAACCTCTTTAAACAATCTATTTTTTACGTTTACTTTTGACCAAGGATGATGGTGATGATGATTAAATATATAATTTTTATTTACCATACTCTATCGAAGAATTTTACAAATGAAATACGCCATTTTATTGCGAAAGAAATTCAATTTTCTGCAATCAAATACAAAATAACAGGTTGATTATCATTTATTACTATTTATACGGTACATACTGCGTGAGTTGGCGACTTGGATTTGATTTGACAAATATTTACAAATGGTTAGACGAAATATTGAGATGAATTATGTATGAAATTCCAAAAATGCAATTACCTTACTACTTCCACGGTTTAATCAGTAGAGAAGTGAGAAAATCCACTTTTTCACCTTGGAGGATCGTGAGTTTTGTTATTTCATTCACCAATAAGGTCGGTTATATTGTAAACACGTCCACCAAGTTCGAAAAAAATAGTCCAAAAATTCTGCAGTCGGTGGAACGTTCTGGAAGTGACAAATAATCGAGAAAATCCATTTTTTCAGCCTGGAGGACCGTGAGTTTTTGTATTTTGTTCATCAATGAGGTCGGTTATAATGTAAACACGTCCACCGAGTTTGAAAAAAGTAGTTAAGAAATTCTCCAGGCGCTGGAACGTTCTGGAAATGACAAATAATCGAGATACTCAACTTTTTCACCCTGGAGGACCGTGAGTTTTGGTATTTTGTCCACAATTAGGTTAATTATAATGTAAGCATATCCGTCGAGTTTGAAAAAAATGGTCAAAAAATTCTCCAGTCGCTGGAACAGTCTGGAAATAGTGAAAAATCAAGGAAGTTCACTTTTTCAACATGTAGAGCCGTGACTTTTGGTGTTTTGTTTATCAATTAAGTCAAATCTTATGTTAATACGTCTTACAGGTTGAAAAAAAATATTCAATAAATTCTCCAGTCGCTGGAACGGTCTGGAAATAATATAAAATCGAGAAAATCCACTTTTCCAACCTGGATAACCTTGATTCTTGGTATTTTGTTTATCAATTAAGTCAATTTTCGTGTAAACATATCCGCCAAGTTTGAAAAAAGTATTCAACAAATTCTCCAGTGGCTGAAAGAGCCTGGAAATGGTAGAAAATCAAGGAAATCCACCTTTTCAACCTTGAGAACCATTTCTTGCAATTCATCCATTCATTTGGTCAATTCTTTTGACAACTCGTACGCCAAGTTTTAGAAAAATTAAAAAAATCAAAGATTCATACCCACCCCTAAGATTCATTTCCTTTACTTTGAAATGTTGAATGTTCATTTTTGTTCCCCTGAAGTCGTAGTGGTACCAACTGTGTTACCAGGAGCTGGGCACTTGCATGAAGTGGAGGAATCTCCTCTCGAGTTGAGGTGACAATGCTTCAAACATCGTGGTAATACATGGAGATGATTGTCTTCTATTGTGTCTCGGAAGGGGATTCCTCCACATCATGCGAGTGCACGGCTACCAGTAACACAATTTGTACCGCTGCGACTCGAGGGGGAAAAAGTAACAAATGAATCATAGTGGCGGGTGTGTATCTTCGTTTTTTTAACATTTCCAGAGCATGACAACGACTAGAGAATATTTTTCAATTTTTTTAAAACTCGATGTAAGTGTTACTATAAGAATCGACCATACCAATGAACAAACAGCCTAAAATTACGGTCGTCCAGGTTGAAAAAGTGGCCTTCCTCAATTTTCTACGACTTCGAGACCGTTCCAGGGACTGGAGAATTTATTGACTATTTTTTTCCAACTTGGCGGACGTGTTTACATAAAAATTCCCCTTATTGATGAAAAGAGGTATAAAAAATCACGGTTCTCCTGCTTGAAAAAGTGGATATAATTATTCTATTTTTCACTATTTTCAGACTGTTCCAGCGGCTGGAGAATTTTTTGCCCATTTTTTTCGAACTTGGTAAACGTGTTTACATTATAATAATCGACCTAATTGATGAATGAAATACCAAAACTCACGGTCCTCCAGGGGAAAAAATTGGATTTTCTCACTTCTCTACTGTTTTCGGACTGTTCCAACGACTGGAGAATTTTTCAACTATTTTTCTGAATCTAACGCACTTCATTTAATCCGTGGATGTGTTTACATAAGAATTGACCAAATCGATAAACGAGATCCTGGAAATATATTTTTGGTCTATCTACATTCCCACTTCATCCCACGGAGGAGGGCGTATTTTTCAGCTCGAATATTGACTATTGATTTCACGCAGGCTATTGCGATATCAATCATAATTCACCCCACCATTCATGGAAAAATCACAGAAATTCATTAAATATCGATTTTTTGGGAATGTTCCACCTCACTGAGGACTATGGTACTCATGTATGTTGTAATAGAGAGTGTGGCGCTTCAAATGAATGATTTTCCCCAGGTACTGCCCTCCCGCTTTTTTTTAATATACGAGTTCGAAGTTTCGTTATTGCTAGAAACTAGGGGAAAATGAATGATTTTTTTTGAAAAAAATACCATGAATGAACGTGTAAAAAAATAATTCTTCAAAATTCAAATATTTGGCCATATTGAGCGTTTGGAGAGGGGTGGGGACCCAAAAACTTGAGGGTATATTTCATTTACCCCAAGGTAACGTCCCAAATGAATATTTTCAAAATTCGGCTCGGGGGCAATTTTGACATTCTTAATGATTCATGCTCTTTGCTAGGTAATTCATTTTACTCTTATATCTATAGTTTATATATGTTCCGGTACATTTGGGTCATCCGTAACATTTGAGTATTTTGCGTTGTCGAACTCGCGACGCGTGTTTGCGTGTTTTTTGAAGACGTACAAAGCATGCATGCAGTAATACACACACGCTCATCCGCGCCTCGGTCCACTCCGCCACGAACGACTTGTTAAAAACGCGTGTAAATTTCTAGCTCATATGTTCACCTGCACAGTACGTACGTTTTGCGCGCGCATTTGCGTACAGTTTTTTTTGATATGGAATGCGATACCGTGCATCAAGAAATATACCGAAAAGCACGTCTCATTTAAATGTTGATTCCATCAATTTTTTTATGGTTTCCTCCTTGGCCTAACTCAAATGTTGATTCTATCAATCTACATATTTATGGTTTTTCCCTGAGTCTAATTTAAATGTTGATTCCATCAATTTTTCATCATGGTTTCTTCCTTAGTCTAATTGAAAGAACAAATGAAATTCAAGTCAGTACAAAATTCAAGTCAGGACGTAATTATGGCCACAATTGAGTGATTTACGAGAGAAGAAGAAAGCGTCGCAAAAGAAGCATATGCGGCTATGTGACTGCATTTGGTTGCGCATGAGATTTTATTTTCAATTGAGTTCTACTTCTTGATACGAATAAAAATTTTTTTCAACAGGAAAAATTGTCATAAGCTAGAAGGCTTGAAAAAAAAAGTAAAAAATGTCTAATGAAAAAAAAAAAATTTAAGAAGAAAAACCAAGGCTCGAACCTCGAACCTCGAACAATCGAGAAAATGATGAAAAAGGTTCCAAATATTCACGCGCTCCTTGCGCACGTGAATGCCGCGAGTGGTAACCACATATGTTTAGCGTTATAAATGGCATTCAAAGCGTGAAAAACCCAAATGTTACGGAAAACTCGGAAAACTCAAATGTACCGTAACATAGATATGTCACAGTGAAATTGGGCAATCCGTGATACTGGGGTATTTCACGCGCGTTTTATCTTTCCTGTGTTGTGGCGTGTTTTTCATGCACATATGCGGTTACCAACATTATCTTTGGTTACCAACATTATCTTCGAGCGATTCTTCAGCCTTGTGATCATTGTACA
Organism: Aspidiotus rigidus; assembly: GCA_035079385.1. NCBI lineage: Eukaryota > Metazoa > Arthropoda > Insecta > Hemiptera > Diaspididae > Aspidiotus > Aspidiotus rigidus. The sequence continues at coordinate 7,900,597 of JAVHKY010000052.1, forward strand.
CGCCGTCGCATTTACACTTCTGCACAATTTTGATACGTTTTACGTATATGTGAAATATGGTAACAAGTTCAAACCCCGTATAAGCTCTTTTTTTTTTTTTTTTTTTTTTTTTTTAAACCACAAAAATTGTTTTATTTTATTGTCATTAGGGAAAGTTGAACACACAAAATACTTGGGGTCACAATTGGTAAGAATCTTCATTGGAAGGAGACCAAAAGTAAAAACTGACGCAGGAAAACGAACAATGACTAGGTACATCAACGTCTCGACCCTGATGAAGTCGCGTGATGCGACGAAACGTCGGTCTCGTAAACAAATAAAAGTGATATTTAGTGCCGATTTTTCCGTTTTTCTTTTTTGATTATTCAATATCACTGTAAATCTCTTTTTCGAAGAAAAATATTCTTTGCAATTCGAAATTCGATGGCAGCAGTATGCCGTGCAACAATTAATAATTTCTATCTTCTTCCAGCAATTTCATTTTCTCCCCTTTTTAATGAATGAAAATTAATTTCAAAAATACATTATTTCAATAATACGTAATTACATTTCATGTAGACAAATGGACAAAAAATGTGCAATGTATTTTAGCATTAAGAATGCCGGCGCGGCGTTCGACATTCACATGGCAAGAGCTGCATTTTAAACTCGTGTTGATGTTCCAGCACTCGTGGCCGAGTGGTCAAGCGCGCAGATTCGTACGTAGAGAGTTTCAATCATATGCAGAGTTCCCGGAGGTCGACATACGTGTAAGATCGCACATCACCCGAATACAGAGACGCAATGGAGAAACACGGAAGAAAGAGAGAAAGACAGAGAGGGATTGAGAGGAAGTGAGTGAGAGAGAGACACCGATGAACAATATATACTATTTTTTCATTCTCTCTTTTATCCATTTTCGCTTTTGTGTACGCCTAATTTTCACGCAAAGCAAGAAAACACGCTCCTCGTATATTACGCGAAATGCGTCGAGATTCCAATTTCACCGATGTCTCAATTTCACTGTTAAGGGTATGCTCTACCTAGTCACTCACACACAGAAAATACACGTGTATTACACAAAATGGTGTGTTGCGGGTAGTGATTTTTGCCCACAGATAACATATCGAATAATGCACAAAATGATTAGGAACGTGGTGTAATTTATTCTTGAAGTTGAGGAAAATACGGCTAATTAGTTGACAGATCGCGAAATATTCTGAATGATCTTCAGGAAACGTTTGAACTTACGTCTGAAGGGCCATCTTTGAATCGTTGAATTCCAATTAATGAACGAAAAAAGATCATGTGAACCAATTAGCCGTATTTTCTCAAGTTTTGTCTACATAAATACGAAGTTTCAAGATATTTCATGCTTTATTTAATCTGTTATCTCGGGGCAAAAATCGCAACATGTGATACATATTTTGTATGTGTCTACGTGTGAGTGACTAGGTAGAGCATACCCTAGCAAAATTATATCGGGCAATCAGGAATGGGGAGTAAAGAGGCGGCGGGTTGAATTTTTAGTAATATAGATATAGATAGATTTTATCAAATCGGCAGAAATTTTGCCGAATTTATAATGTCGGCAACCCAAAGGCTAATTTTCCCGATTTTATCAAATCGGCAGAAATTTTTGCCGAATTCATGAAATCGGCAACTGGAATATTAAGATTGAAAGTAATAATATTTCTTTATCCTATCTTCCAACTTTTTCTTTTCTTTTGACATATTTTATGTCTTTGCTCTGGTCTAAATTTTGAAATTTGCGTGCGTGCAGATGACCTTGGGACTTCAGATTTTTTCTCTGAGCCCTACCCTAATTTCAAAATTTGCGTGCGCGTGCGTGCAATACTAGCTGAGCTATACTATTTGACATTGTATACTGGGCTTGCTTCATACTAAACTAGCTTTATACTAGCTCTGAACTAGACTTATTTTCTCCGAGCTCTACCCTAATTTTGAAATTTGCGTGCGCGTGCCTTTGGCCTATAAAAGAGACACGAATCTTATTACCAATGCCTCACCAATGCCACAAACAGATTCACGTCTATCAATGACAAAAAAAAAATACCAAGAGATGCATCGTTCTTTGGAACTCGACAATTTTGCAACCCTAGAAGATTTTATGCAAGCTCACCGCGTAGATTATGAATCGTATTTGAATGTTTTAAGAGCTGGAATTAATCAACCACGTGTCTTTGTAAAACGGCTAATGCGCGACAAATGGACAAACGTATTCAATCCGTGGCTTGCTAACATCCTAAACTCAAATATGAATATTCAATTTATCCTCGACGAATATTCCTGTGCTACATACGTCGTAGATTATGTGAATAAAACAAATCGTGGTATGAGCGACCTTTATCGAGAATTGAATAAGTTACACAATGAATATCCCGATAAGGACTATACAGAAATTTCAACACTCATCGGAAAAACAACGTTGGACTCAGTGGAAATAAGCAACCAGGTGGCTGCTTGGTATTTATTGAACCTACATATGGCCGAAAGCAGTAGACAAGTCACAAATATTGCTACTGTCTGCAACCAATATTTCATTCACATCATGAGAGAAACCATTAAATTATTATCTTCAGGAACGTTCATAATTATTTCAATCACACTAGGAGAGAAACCACACAAAAAATTGAAAAGCTAAATAGAAGACAAACTTCAGTTACAGTACGGCAATTTTTATTTCATTTCATGGCAAAATTCAATGTAAGTGATAAGAAATTACAAAACATAAAAAAGAACGGTATTGCGAATAATTTCAAAATTAATATTACCTATCTTTCAAACATTTTCGTTTGTAACATTATGAAGAAATTATCAAATATCAACAGAGACAATACCTGTAATCCAAAGAAAGTTAATCATAAAGAGTGTCTATGCTGTAGTACATTTAGGTAACTAGTACATTTAGAGAAATATACTCGCAAAGAGTAAAGAACACAAATACTAGAACCGCAATAAAATCAAACAATCCGAGCACTTTCGGCTAAACAGCCATTCTCACGGTATAGAAAGCGACTGAACCCAACACCAACAAGAACGAGTAACAACGAACGAGGAGGTCATGACTGAACCAACGAGTCATCGAAATGTGAATCATCCTCATAGACTAATTCAATCAATCCCTCCTCAGGAATGTACCTGTTCAACACGGTAATGTCTGTAATATTTCAGTGACGATGAATTTCTATTTCTTCTCATGCCAAGCGCCTAAAATAAGATTTTTCCCTGTGGAGGAGAACTTCAGACCCCTCTTTGAGGCTATGACCACATTCAATTAAGTGGTCAGCAAACGCCGACTCCCCCACTTTTCTTTTTTCTCAGGCTTTCCTGTGTTCATCCACTCTAACTTTGAATTGACGGCTAGTCATCCCTATGTACACGCTCGGGCAATCACCACAGGCCACCCTATGAACACCCTCCCTCTCGGCCATCGGTATCGGATCCTTTAACTTGACCAACACCGTATTGGTACTGCAGAACGCCGACCGGAAACCAAAGGGACGGAGGACACGGCTCAACTCCGAAGAAAACTTCCCCAAAAACGGCATTCTAATCCACCGTTTACGCCCATCAAGATACAACTGACGGGGGAGGGAGGTAATAGAATCGAGACTTTTTCTTGTAAGTCTCCTACGGACCATAAGGCCAATGTCCACTTTGACCTGATTCAGTCTAGCCAAGTGCTTTATCGTCACGAGTTCCTTATTAAACGCTACTTCACTCAGAGGGATCTGAGTGAGGCGATATATTAAACTGTCAAATGTAGCAACTTTATGAGCAAAAGGTACGAAAGACGACCCGTGGATAGCAATATCGGTCGAAGTACTTTTCCGGTAAATACAGAAATCATGGACACCGTCGATGACGGATATGGTTAAGCCCAGAAAATTTATTGATAAACCGCCAACTTCAAGAGTGAATTTGATGGACTGGTATAAACTATTTAAATAAGCGAGAAACTTACTAAGGAGCTCCGCAGGACCGGTCCACGCACACAATATGTCATCCACGTACCTATGCCAATAGAAAACGTGATTCAAAAACACCTGGCCCGAAGAAAACAGGTCAACCTCAAATTTAGACATAAAAACCTCCGAAATAAGAGAGCCTAAGGGGGAACCAATAGGGATCCCTACCTCTTCAGGGAACTCGAAATATTTATCATCAAACTTGCAAAAATTAGGTGACCAACAGGCGTTCAATAGGTCAAAAAATTCGCCAAATTCATTGTGTGGAGTACCACATTCCACGAGCAGTTTGCCTATTTGTTGCATAGTGGCAGTCTTGGGAATATTGGGAGAAAGCCCAAAGACATCAAACGAGCACAGAATTGAACCCGGAGGAAGGTATGTGTCCTTCAATTTTTCAGCCAGGGCGCTCGAATTCTTAACTGAATAGGGAGAATCCACCTCCACACAAGCTTTGAACCATCTATCAAGGAACTTAGCGAGGGAGTATGTAGGGGAGGAAACAAACGAAACAACCGGCCGCCATCGGCACATTTTCTTTGTGTACCTTCGGCAACCCGTAAAGGAGGGGAGGAACGGGATTCGGCTCCAAGATAGCTTTCTTTAGAGATGGGCCCGCTGGTTCAGTCATGACCTCCTCGTTCGTTGTTACTCTTTCTTGTTGGTGTTGGGTTCAGTCGCTTTCTATACCGTGAGAATGGCTGTTTAGCCGAAAGCGCTCAGATTGTTTGATTTTATTGCGGTTCTAGTATTTGTGTTCTTTACTCTTTGCGAGTATATTTCTCTATGATGGATGACTGTAAAATGGAAAAACGCATTGAATCTAGTAGATTTAGCTTTTCACGCATCACCTATATCTGGAGGGATTTCTGGAAATTTATTATTTTCAGAAATATTACTGACTCTACCTTTACTAGGTTTTGTGTAATTTGTGCTAGTTGTTATTGACCTGTTAACCTGATTTCATAAACAACATTGACCTAATCTATTTCTAGGTGTGAGAATATTTCTTGTTTTTGTCACAAGGGGGATATTCCACAATTTCAATTTTTCAGGTACAAATGAATCTGATACATTATACTTTTTAGGTTCATACTCGTTCTACGAGGAATGAACCGCTTGCAATCGCTTTTTTAGGGTCGGCCCAGGCGCTAGCCGAAGCCAACCATATTGTAATCACTTTTGAGGGTCGGCGCAGGCGCTAGCCGACCGTATTGTAATCACTTTTTTCTTCCTCTCAGTTAAGACGCTGACGTCATGATGTATGATACTATGTTAATTAAGCCTAGCCTAACTTGTTTTTGTGTTGTTTCTCCAATCTTTGATTGCGTGTTTGCATTCATCAGCATATTAATAAATTTGATTCAAATTATAAATTTATTTTCGTTCTCATCTGGGAACAGTTAGTTTATTTATGATTATTATTGATTAATTAGCCGTTGCTGATTAATTTGTTACAATGACGAGAAGGAATTAAACAATAAAAATAGTAGCGTCTTGTCTTTATTATCGAACGTTTGCAAATTGAAAAGATCGACTACCTACCAATGGAACCAAACGTCTTAATTGCGATGGAAAAGAATATAGAGTAATCAAATGTGAATTCTTGAAATTGGTCTAAACAATGTGAATGGTGAAGCGGTACGTACACATGGAGCAAAATCTAAAATGAATGATTGTTGAGTATCCTGATCATAAAATCGGTATCTAATTACAATGATTCTAGTCTCCAATCTGAGTTTGTAGTTCTATTTGATAGAACATGAGTACCTGAGTGGAAAGTATATGAGATGATGAACAGTTAGGACGAATAATTATCGAAATTTTATTATTTCAACTTGCAGTAGGTATAAGGTACATTTAGTTTCTAGTGCCGGTTCTTACGCCTGGTGTCAGAAGCCAAATATCATCTTAAATCAATATTTCGCAATGTATAGGAAGACGTATTGGAATCGAATTATTTTGTTTTGATGGAATGTGGATCTCGCGCCATTATTAGCGAAAAGGAGGACCTTGTCGGAAATACTTCTATGACTTGGTTTGATACACTGTATATGCTAATAAGACAGATACCTAAACAGATAGATAGACGAAAGCTGAACGTAATTCACAAAGCTTCTTCTATCAATTACTTAGGTAGTTGTTGGGCGTTTGTTTTTTTCACAAAATGAGTTTGTACTCAAGTGGAGGTTGGTTAGTGTATTCAATAAAATATGATTATGTACTTAAATGTGAACTGAGGAGCACAAACTTTCCCGCGGACACACGGGAAACTGAAATGAATAATTGCGCGAATAAAAACGTAGGGAAACAGAATGACTTAAAAGTTGATCATGAATCGCGAATGCGGTACCCAGCTTCGTGATCCGCAATTCAATTTTGAATTTCAATTTATACCTACTTAGTTCTAAGTACTTTGAAGTTGACTACAAAGGTAGTATGATAATTACATTGTTGGGTTTTGAGTAGACAAATTTAATGAAGTTTGTGATAGTGGGGTGCTTGTTTCTTTCTTTCTTTCTTTCTTTCTTGGGGTAAGTTCAGACGCTCGCGTCACGGCCTGTCCACGACGCAGTAAGGTGTGGGTATGTTTATGCGTTATTGCGTTTTAATTGTCTCATTCTGTCGTTTCATCCGCGAGTTTATGTAACCGAGATGGGGTAACACGTCGGTTTACCGCCATACTCGGAGTAAGAGGCGAGTAAGAATGATGCCGCGGGACTTTTTGTACTTCTTGGACTTGAAAATATTTTAAACTGTTGGACTTGGAATTATTCTCCAATTGTTGGACTTTGAAATATTTTCATACTTCTCGGACTTGTAATAAAGTTTTTCATTTTCAATTCTTGGACTTGGAAATATTTTCAACTGTTGATCTTTGAAAATTTTTCACTTTCAATTCTTGGACTTGGAAATATTTTCAACTTTTGGACTTTGAAATATTTTCAACTGTGGACTTGGAAGTATTTTCAAATTGTGGAACTTCAAAATATTAACAACTAGATTTTTCGAGGATAAGAAGTTATTAAGATATCTGAGATGGAAATTAACTGAAAAGCGAAAAGTTTGAAGCGAAAAGCGGTGACATTTTTTGGAAGCAAATAGCAAAGCAAATGTTGGAAAAGCAAAAAGTATAAACTATACAGCAGAAGTATTTCAATTTTGCGCTTTTTAGTGAAACAAACAACGATCAGAAAAATTTATTGGATTTTTGATGAGTCTCTCTTGACTGAAATAAAGAAAAATTAATATTATAATCCGATTCAGGCCGACCCTGGTACTATGTCGCCCACGGCATAGCTTGTTTTCTTCAGTGTTCTCCGACCTTTCGTTTTTGATGCCCGACGTGCGATATAGTATATCGACTCGATTGTTTTATAGTACCAAGAGAAAAGCAGTTTTTGTGTACAAATGTATAGGAGTGTGTGATCGTGTTTTCTGTTTTGATTTGCGACGTGCTTTATCGGTATCGTGCTTTATCGGTATCGGATAATGTTGGAAGATTTTAATAACCAATTGTAAAACGTCACAAAACGTCTTATTCGCTGCAGTCTGCCGACGTGAGTGTTTCAGGACCTGGAACAATATCAAATTTTCGAAAATATGATAGGTAGATGATAAGGCATAATTTAATTTTACGTGCGTACTTCGTCTCTTATGCAATTATACGGTCTATAGTAGTTTTTTACGTATTGAATATATTAAATACACATTATTAGTTGAGTCGTCAGAAAGCAAGGAACGTGTAAAGGAGAAACAAGTAAACAAGAGACTGATGCAGAATAGAATCCCTCCACTATCGTTAACTCGCAAAGAATTCCGTTATCCTGAAATATACCACCTAAACGATAGCCGATTTAGAAGAGAGGTATTCGTTTGATTATACGAATTACGGAATAGAATTCAAGTGATGAGATCAATTGACATTGTTGCAATCGGTCGGGAAATATGAATAATAAAAGTAGAGTATTAGGCTTTCACACTTTTGATTTGATTACATTTTTTCATATCTCGGCATGGATAAAAGCCACAAAGCAAGCTCTCAAAATATTTTTCGTGCTGTTATTATTCTTATTTTACTTTATTTCAAATTATTCAAGTATACCCATTGTTTTCCAATAAAATTATTCGCTGTGTTATGAATTTCAGTCGAATATCACTCAAAGATATTTTTTGAGCGCTTGCTTTGTGGCTTCAATTGTTCAATTTTATCCATGTCGAGATATGAAAAAATGTAAACAAACCAAAAGTGTGAAAGCCTAATTGGAGAAAAGAGAATAACTGATTGTATAGGGTGGTATCTCAATACCTACTTGAACATGAAATCAATATAGAACTAAGTTATTGTATCTGTTTCAATCTTGCGTTTATTGATTGTTATTGTTTCCTGGAATACATACCATATTTTTTCATACTCGCGCATGCGATCAGTATAAGTTTGTGACGGGTTCATGTTTGGCAAAGTAGGTTGCATCATAACACATTTCCATCATTTCATGCGTTATATTTGAAGGATGTACTCGATTGTTTTACCGCAACGAGAAAACGAGAAAAGTTGTTTTTGCGTTTAAATCTGAACGAGTTCTCCTTCACGTTTTGCGTACAATTATTATTTTCCTGAACTGCGTAAGTGCGTATCTCCATATCCCGTGGCGTATCATTATCAAGCAGTGTTGATAAGTTAGTTAGCTGAAAGCTGAACGTCTGAAGCCGAAGCCACATAATTTTGGGAAACAAGCTGAAATTTGTTTTACTTATTCATCCCGGTAAACATTGTTCCCACTTGAAGCCCTCAAATATAAAGGGCTTCAGGGACACAAAAAGGAAACAGGGCTTCAAATGGGAATTAAAAGGGTAGTTTTCCCCAAATCAACCCCTGTTTCCTTTTTGTGTCCCTGAAGCCCTTTATATTTGAGGGCTTCATGAGGGCTTCAATAGGGAAGTAAGAGGGGAACAGGGAATCAACAGGGCTTCAAATGAGGGCTTCAGAGGGTAGTTTTCCCAGGGGCATCAGAGGGCTTCAAATTGTTTACCGGGATTAACAATCAAAGAGAAATAGTCTTCCTTCATTGTCCAAGAGATACAATTTGCCTGATCGTCAGTTTCAATGTACGTCAAAGACATCAAGTCGTCAGTTCTACTTTGTACAGAACGGCGCCGCGGGGCATGAACCTCTTCCAGCCTGGTACAGGGTGCTTGTTTACAAACTCAGATACTCAGTTTTTCATAAAATCAAAACGGATCATCAATTCTTTAATTTTTTCTAATTCCATTATGTTACCTAGATGAATTTGTATTTATAAATAGAAAATTTCTATATAGGGTATCTAATATATAAAGCGGAAAGTTTGTCTGTCTGTCTGTTTGTCCTTTTATAACTTGAGAACCGCTGATCCTATCGACTTGAAATCTTCGTCACATATTTGTATTATTCCAGAACAAATTCTAAGCCATAAATGAAAATTTTAGCTCCCATAGAAAAAAAGTTCTTATTAAAAATTATGTGCCCTTGCTGTACGATTGCAATTTGATTCGGAAGGAGGGTACCTACACCATTGACTATATATTACTTCGTAACCCAGACGTGTACAGTCCTATTGTTATAAACGGTGTCAATTTCTTGGATTACGTTGGAAACAAATAACAGATCGCGCCAGATGTTAAGACGTGGATGTAACAGAGAGGGACCGATGTTCAGCGATGCTTTTTCTCTTTTACTCTACTGGTTAAGACGCAGCGCACTCACGTTGTCGTTTCCACCAAAACGACAGCGTTCATAACCATAGAACTGTACTAGTGATGGGCAAAAACTACCGAAACTACCGGTTGTTTTTCAAATCAAAACTACCGGTAGCAAAACCGGGAACCTCGGTTTTCAGAAAAATTTTTTTTGTTTTGATTTACGTTGAAAGTATTTTGTTTCACACTTTTTGATTATTGATTTGATTTTTGATTTGTTTTTTCTACTCTTTTTTAGTTTATAACGTTATAAAACCTTGAAAATACAATATTATGGCGTAGATAACTTGAAAATACAATATTATGCCGTAGATAGTACTAATTTTTGACTGCGGAAAAAAACTACCCGTAGTTTTTTTTGAAAACTACCGATGCTCCGGTTGTTCAAAGTTTTCACCTCCGGTACTACCGGTAGTTCGAAACTACCGTTTTTTGCCCATCACTAGACTGTACGTCTAGTTAATGTATAGTCAATGCCTACACGCAACTGTCTACTATATTTCTCTCCTACCCTCACATCCTGTGTTCTTGAGAACCGGATTTTGGTGCTACCTTTTAAATTGCAGCACGTTAGAGGTGTGTTCTTTTTTATTTTCTTAACGTTACCGGAAGTAGGGAAATTGTAGAATGTTTCTCTCACTGTCTGTAGAAACGCGACTGTGACAACGATGATATGTTTGTATGCCTGTTATTTGAACGCTTAAAATTGACCTGCAGTATTTTTTGAAAGTCTTATTTTTATTCGGGTAAAGTTCTAGATAAATTTCAACGTTCTGACTCCTTCTGGATGGAGTAACGAGCGAAAAACTAAATGGTAAAAAACAATAAATTCCGACGTAGTAAAACTGCTTCTCACTGTACATGTTGTTCCAAATATTTAAACGCGTTAAGCCTCACAGTTCTAAAAAGTCAATTATTGTATACCTAACACGAATTTTACTCATTTATATGAAAAATTGAAGAGAACAGAAATTGTAGCCCCTGTAATTTCCTTTCAAATAAGTCTAATTTCAGATTCACATGTGTGTGTGTGAGAGAGAGAGAGAGAGAGAGAGAGAGAGAGAGAGAGAGAGAGAGAGAGAGAGAGAGAGAGAGAGAGAGAGAGAGAGAAGAGAAAGAGAGTTCTGTCCATCCATTTCCTCAATCACTGCGACTGGTAAAATATTGAATTAGTCTGTTTTTTGCTGCAATACAGCCTTTTGCGTTCTGAGCATGACGGGTGAGTTTTGAAAGTAGTTATTCCTATACGATAATTTTTGAGGAATATTTTTTTTCCTCTTATGCATTTTCTTTGTTGTGAAAGAAACTACATGGGACTTGTCGTCAGCTGATGGACGTCATTTAAACTTGATGAGGAAGTGCACTTCCACATAAGAATGTTGACTACGCAACTCCACTTCACAACCAATGACATCATTTAACCTTGATGAGGAAGTGCACTTCCACATAATTAGATTCGAGCGGCTATGCGGTTTGTCTTCTAGTTGAATCTGTGGACAAGACTGATGTTATTTGACCTTGATGAGGAAGTGTACTTCCACCTGATAAACTTACAAATTTAAGACCACATGATCAAAATGAGTAGGTAGGATAAATGACACACATTGTTGAAACTGAGTCGTGTATATGCACTTCCTTGTCAATGACAAATGACATTCGAGTGTACTCTATGACTGCGATAAAAATTTTGAGTGTTGGGAATTAGTGGAGAAACATTAAAATAAAATGTGAGAAAAAGCTTATAAAATCAACTAAAATGGAAGAAATATAACAAAATAGTTTCACACTACGTTAGAAAAAAATATATGTAAAAGTTAAAAAGTCACACAAAATGAAGAAATAAACTAAAATATTCAGTTTTTGTTTCTAAAAGTTTGGTTGATCAATGGATTAAAATTGCCGTTGCGCTTGAGGTGCGCGAGAACAAAAAAATTCGATTTTCTTGTATTTTAAGGGTGCTGGAATGTAGCTCTCACAAGAGAGATTCATTTATGCTAAAAATATAGAAAATTGATGCAGAATTGATACAAAAACTTTCAAATTTTTGAACTAGCAAGGAAGAAAAATAGGGTGAAATGATTCATATTTGGTATAAAAACAGCTAAATATATGGTGAGAAAATTGGAGGATTTCTAGGATTTTATTGAGACGTTAAAAATGAGAAAAAATACCTCTTGCGCTAGAGAAATTATCAAGTGCGCCAGAACATACATGAGTACTCTACTACTGTGCAATAATTTAGAAAAACGATTAAGTGCGCTAGAACAGAAAAAATCTCTCGTAGGAGTGAAATTTGTGCAGTGACTTGAAAACTTACACAGAAATTGGTTTTATGAGGATTGAAAATAGGGAAAAATGATACAAAAATGATACAATTGTTCAGAAATTCTGAAGTGGAGAACATGAAAAAAAAATGAAATTGTTCATTATTTGCTTTAAAACAGCTAAATATTCGGCATGGAAAATTGGTAGTTTCTAGGTTTTTTCGAGAGATGAAAAAATGAAGAAATTGTTCATTAATTTAGAAAAACCAGTAAGTGCGCCAGAACATGTCTTATCTACTCTCAAATCTCAATCAAACTAGCTAGCCGAAATTAAAAATGATATCCCCATCCTCGGAGAATCATCAAATCAACTCATTTACAGAGAAGAAATAATCATCATTCTTCTCAGAATCGGTCAAATTAGACTCAAACAAACCCATCTCATCACTCATATTATGCCTCTTTCATATATCCTCATTGTGAAGCTGACACTTCTTCCTATCTATTCAAGACATCTTTTCCTTTCCCAAATTAGCCTCACTCCGCAACTCTTTACTGTCACAATCACAAAAAAGCACGACTCTTCATCAATCCCAACATTGTTATCATGGAATCAAATCGAAAATTTATGGAGGCTAATTAAACTCCCATAATAATTTATCTTCAGGGGCGTATTTCCCAGTGGGCAAGATAGGCACATGCCTACGACGAAAAAGCAAAGTAGGAGTCATTTTTGCTCGTAAAATTTTGCCAGAATAGACGCCATGAAAAATTTTGCCTAGTACGCCTACTACGATATAAAGTGTAAATACACTCCTGTTTATCTTACTCTGTTCCCAGATCTTAGCAACATGTGCAAAAAATCTTCTGCTATTAACTTATGGAATGACCTTAGGAATTTCCGCTATTGCCTTGCCCGCACTGGATAGAGAACGTTCCAATGTCAATGTTTCAGACTCAAAACGTTACTTACAGTCAGATATTATTTCACTGTCAAAATCAGAAATTTCATGGTTTAGTGAGTATTAGGCCTATTTCATGAATTTTTACTTGGAATTTCTGTTAGTCAATTCCCTCTTCATACACTTTATTTGGATTTTATTAAATATGGTGCAATGATCATTGCTTCTTGTGTTATTCTTGTGAAAACCTGTGCCTCTCCAATGATAGGAGCGTGGATAGGAAATTTAGATTTACTCTCAGTAACCTCCATATAACGTCATTAGGAAACTGGTCCCATGAAAATAAAATCTTTCCTGCATGGTAAAGCTAATCATTTATATTTCAGGTAGTATCAATTTGATTTGTGTACCCCTGGGCTGTTTTGTCTCGGGAGCAGTCACGCAGCCATTTGGTCGTAAAAAGAGTATGATGTTCCTCAATATTCCTTTCCTCATTGTGTGGTTATTATACTATAACGCCACCAATGCAACCACCATGTACATTGCTTTGATTATCAGTGGATTAGCAGGCGGTCTACACGAAGCACCGGTAATGTACTACACAAAATCTGATATATAAAGCGGAAAGTTTGTCTGTTTGTTTGTCCTTTTATAACTCGAGAACCGCTGTAGTACCTATCGACTTGAAATCTTCGCTACATATTCATATTACTCCAGAATAATTTTTAAACCATGAATGAAAATTTTAGCTCCCATAGAAAAAAAGTACTTATTAAAAATTGTGGGCCCTCGCTGTACGCGTCACTTGACGTGATTTGATTCACCAAAGAAGGGTAACTACACGCAACTGTCTACTGTATTTCTCTCCTACCCTCACAGAACCGGATTTTAGTGCTACGTTCTAAATTGCCACACGTTAGAGGTGTGTTCTTTTTATTATTTTCTTAACGTTAGGGAAATCTTGGAATGTTTCTCTCACTGTCTGTAGAAACGCGACTGTGACAACGATGATATGTTTGTATGCCTGCTATTTGAACGCTTTTACCTATTGACGTGCAGTATGTTTTGAAAGTCTTATTTTTATTCGGGTGAAGTTCTAGATAAATTTAAATCAACGTTCTGACTCCTTCTGGATGGAGTAATGAGCGAAAAACTAAATGGTAAAAAACAATCAATTCCGACGTAGTAAAACTGCTTCTCACTGTACATGTTGTTCCAAATGTTTAAACGCGTTAAGCCTCACAGTTCTAAAAATTCAATTATTGTATACCTGACACGAATTTTACTCATTTATATGAAAAATTGAAGAGAACAGAAATTGTAGCCCCTGTAATTTCCTTTCAAATAAGTCTAATTTCAGATTCACATGTGTGTGTGAGAGAGAGAGAGAGAGAGAGAGAGAGAGAGAGAGAGAGAGAGAGAGAGAGAGAGAGAGAGAGAGAGAGAGAGAGAGAGAGAGAGAGAGAGAGAGAGAGAGAGAGAGAGAGAGAGAGAGAGAGAGAGAAGAGAAAGAGAGTTCTGTCCATCCATTTCCTTAATCACTGCGACTGGTAAAATATTGAATTAGTCCGTTTTTTGCTGTAATACAGCCTTTACCTGTCAAGTTAGCACTTACCGTTGAAATACAAATATTTACAAAATACAGATATCTACTCGACACACAGCTGGCGATCAGGCGCGCCGCCAACAGCTAGTCTAATATATAAAGCGGAAAGTTTGTCTGTCTGTCATTTTATAACTCGTGAACCGCTGTACCTATCGACTTGAAATCTTCGCCACATATACGTATTATTTCAGAACAAATTTTAAGCCATGAATGAAAATTTTAGCTCCCATAGAAAAAAAGTTCTTATTAAAAATTGTGTGTCCTCGCTGCACGTGTCACTGGACGCAATTTGATTCACCCAACAAAGGTACCTACACGCAACTGTCTACTGTATTTCTCCTGTCTCGAGAAATTGCAGCCCGTTAGAGGTGTATTCTTTTTATTTTCTTAACGTTACCGGAAGTACGGAAATCTTATTAGAATGTTTGTCTGTCTTATGATATGTTTGTATACCTGTTATTTGAACGATTTTACCTATTGAGGTAGAGTATCTTTTGAAAGTCTTATTCTTATTCGGGTAAAGTTTTAGATAAATTTCAACGTTCTGACTCCTTCTGGATCATAGAGTAATGAGCGAAAAACTAAATGGTAAAAAACGATGAATTCCGACGTAGTAAAACTGCTTCTCACTGTACATGTTGTTCCAAATGTTTGAACGCGTTAAGCCTCGCAGATTTAAAAATTCAATTTTTGGAATACCTAACTCGAATTTTACTCATTTTTGTAAAAAATGGAAGAGAAAAAAAATTGTAGCCCCTGTAATTTTTTTTCAAATGAGTCTAATTTCAAATTTACAAGTGGAAAGGGAACTATTGGTATTTTGACTGTTGCACATTCAACATCATTGTGTTCACACAGAGAAAGCATTTAAACGGTTGCTCTAGATAAATCTATAGAGACTATTCAAGTTTTATGTATTTTTATACTGTAATTTCCTTTGCAATGAATCCAATTCTCGATTTTAAAAGGAGACATTTATGTAAAATAATTTCCTTGAAAATTCGCTCTCCTTTTGTGATACGAGTATACATCAGGTAAATATCGTCGTCAGACTTTGAAACCACCTACAATGAAAGGTACTGGATTCGAGAGAGAAATGTGAAAAGTATATCTGTTTGTCATACAAAAAACGACTAACTGCGTCTCATACGTCCATAGACTGAGGTAATATATTAGGGGTACGGCTGGTTTTCAACAGGGAACTTATTTTATGGAGGGGAGAGGGTAAATTGAAGAAGAATGACGGGCCCTGGCAAAACGTGGGACTCAGAAAAATTTCGACCACCAAGCAATATAATATGATACGAGTAGAAGCGGGACGTAAAAATTTCAAATATTGAGTTTGACCTTGGAACTATAGGAGATAGGAGTGAGATTTGGAAAATGTCAGACTCTCAAATCATAGGTATATGATGGGAGAGAGACTTGAAAAATTTCGAGTATTGAGCTGTGTCTAATAGGGTGGGGAGACTCGGAGAAATATGGACTTTCGAATTAGAACTCCAAAGGTAGTGAGAAACAAAGTTTAATGTTTATTTAGAAAACGACTGGTAAAATATTAATGAATTAGTCCGTTTTTTGCTGCAATACGGCTTTTACCTATCAAGTCAGCTCTCACCGTTAAAATCCAAATATTTACAACACAGATATCTACTCAACACACGGCTAGTACTGTAATAAAATGATCTGTAGGAGTGCTGTCGTTGACGTTGAGAAAGTGACGCGACGGTAATAAAGCAAATTAATAAAATCAATTTCCTTGAATTTTGTGAAAAATGTAAAGAAAAAAAATTGTTGCTTTCTCTTTTGACAATCTGCAGACAACAGAGCCTCCTTTAATTTGATTCACGATTACGCTCCACTAATGAGAAATGTCTTGAATTGCTTCTAAATTAAATCAAACGTTTTTTTTTTTTCTTTATTAATAACTCACGACCTTATAAGAATTTTGTTTTCTTCACAATTTAATCAATAAAAGTTGGTACAGTAAGACTTCGCCAGTTTACTCAAATCCCAGTAATAATTTCTAAATTCCTCAAGAGCTTGATGAGCTTCTTGAACTGAAAACGGAAACTCGAAGGAAAAGATAGAATTAAAAAATTGTAAATGTAAAGCAGAAGGCTTATAAGGAGCTAACCAGAAGGTAATTGCAGATTGTAGTCAGAGGGAAAAGTTTATTGTCATAGGCTTGAACATCGTTAGCTGCCGCTTTGTATTTTCAAAAACCCTCAAGTCCCTGCTGTACCGCTCAAAATCGAAGGTATAATCTTCCTATGATTAGTGATTTTATATCTTTGCTAAAACCTGCCTCTAATCCCTAAATTTGCGTCCGCAGGGCCGTTCACTTTTGTTTCCAGGCTTGTAAAACCACTAAACCTAGTCTTATCTAAATTGTTAGCCTACACATACTAAGTTAGTGTGCAAGGGAGGCAGAAAATCTTAGTCATCCTGACGTGACACCCGCAACCATGATTGAGGTCATCATGTAGCTGATCAATTATACCACCAAGCAAACTAACATTGAAGTGTTACAATTATATTTATAAGGTACGATTATAGCCTAGAATAACAGTAGTACTAGAAAAAAGAAACTTGCTTCTTCAATCGGTAAGAGACGCGAAAGAGAGGAGGGGGAGAGGGCCCTGATGCCATAAAAAATAATTCAACCTTCTAGCAGAATTTTGTCAGTCTATCCATATTATAAGATTACATTCTTATGATGGTTCTTTAATATTGATCTATTAATTTACTGAGTTCAGATAATCACAGCAATGGTAGAGATGTCACAATATCCTATTTGATATTTTGTTAATAACCATTCATAGGAACAACTCAATATTTTATTTCAACAAGTAAAGCAATTTCTATCTTTATTTAATAACTGATATTTTATCCTTGAGAAAATTACGGTTCATAGTATATTTATGCAAAATAAGATAAAATAAAAATACAATTCCCGTATAAACTATAACTGCGCGGGCGCTTTCGGCGTGAGCCATTGACGAGCGAACAAACTGAACTGGAAAAATAATGAGTGCAAAAACTACATAAAGCGATATCAGAAAGGTGAGAGTACAAGTAAAAACGAGAAATTATTGGACAAAGGAGAAAAAGAAATACTAAAATCAACGGGTAGAACGAGGAAAAGTAAAAATGAGTCAGGAATGCACAACAGAGGAAACACATCGAAATTAAAAAATAAATTAATTAAATAAATTGATTATTTAAAACAAATAAAACAGAGCAAATAAATTTAAAATAATAAAATGAAATAAAATCAGGTAAGGTCAGTGGGGAAAACGCAAGAAATAACGCCATGACTAGGTTGCGAATAATTGAGGACGTTGAAACCTGCTATAGTATACAGGGCCGATCTTGTAGCAGATGAATAAGCTCAGTAATGAAGAAATCAGGAACATGGATCTCTAATAGTTTTCTCTTTAAAAACTCAATGGAAGGTTGGTGGAGAACATTTGGGAAGAGAGCAACGACATAGAGGGAAATTAAAGTGGATCCCTCCGGAACGGGAACATCAGCAATGCATTGGATCAAGTGTTGGCTATTAGCAACGGCGCATGGTGACATATGATTTATGGTAGACTTGATCCAGAAGTCCAAGTGTTTTGAGAGTTCGTAGGTTGGATCGGAAATAAACGGGTCTCATGGGGGCACCATCTTTGTGGATTTTTGCTAAACCATATAAGCGCGGGGGAATGGGGTTTGAGATGAGGATTTTCTTCTTCTGGGATTCTGTCTGTATTATATGAATACTATAGTTGATGGCTTCACGGACAGATTTGACATGAGAGGCCGAGAGGCGAAATTGAAATCAGTGTCGGCGTGTGCATTACTACTATCTAAAAAATCCGAAAGCTTGAGGTTATACGTGGAACGGGTAATGATGATTAGTGATTGTCCTTTGTCAGCCTTGGTGACAACGAGGTCATGGTCATGTATTTTCTTGGTAAGATTGCGGATAAGACGTTTAGTTTTGGGTTCACAGACTGGTACTGGATTTGAACAGACGATCGAAGCACATTTCTCTGCGAGGTCGGTGTTGAAACATAGTTGCGTCTCTAGATCGGTTATGAGTTTATTTGAGGCCAATCTCCTTCTTGAGAGGGGGGACAGAAAATTTCAATCCATTGTTTAGAAAAGTTAGTTCATCATCATTTAGTTCCGTACTAGATAAATTGATGACACGTGGAAAGAAGTTGAATGTTTGAGGTGATGGAATAGGTAGTGAAGGATTACTCTCAAGGAGTAAAGAATTTATTTTCCGGTCTTTCTTTTCTAATAGGTCACGGTTGTGAATGAACAATCTTCTTGGATTTCTCGAAGGTATAAGTCCAGCATCAAAGGTGTCAAAACAAAACACAATCTAGAATGGGTAAGCATTGCTAGTCTGTTCGTTACGTTAAGTTTTCCATACCATCTAGATGATTCGCAACGGAGCCATTTCTTAGCAACATATTTCTTGACAGTTTGAGATGTAGGTTGGTGGTCAGAATACATTTTGAAGTTCACGAAGTGAGGAACGAGCCCGAGTTGAAGGCACTTTCTGATGAACGCAATATGTGAAGAAAAGGAAAGCTTTTGCATCTTAAATTTCCGATGAAGAATGAGGAGGTAAGCTGTATCGGCTTGATTGATAACTGATATTTTATCCTCGAGAAAATTACGGTATCGCTTTATGTAGTTTTTGCACTCATTATTTTTCCAGTTCAGTTTGTTCGCTCGTCAATGGCTCACGCCGAAAGCGCTCGCGCAATTATAGTTTATACGGGAATTGTATTTTTATTTTATCTTGTTTTGCATCAATTTATTTAATAATCTGCAGACGATCATCATTTTATCTCATTTTTTTCATTTTGTAACCCACATGTACTTGACATCATAAACGACCTCGATTTTCGAGGTTCTAGGAGTGTCGGTTCTTGACTAATAACTTCTAAAATAGGGATATACAAACAAAAAACAATAATGTTAAATTCGATACTGTAGAACTAATACCTCGTAAGTCACAAAAAATTCACTTTTTTTTTTGTCATTTTTGGATTGCGGAGTATAATTAACGTAAAATAGCGTTTATCTCGATTCTTTTTTTTTTGTAGCTTAGGAGGTCTTAGTTCTATATGGTATGGTATTGCTTACTCTCAATAATTATAAATTCTAGTCGACTCTAAATCAGGACCAACTGGCTAGTACAGGTTGATGAATCGTGGATCACAAACAAGGAAGTTGCACAGTGTATCGTCATGATAAGTTGAAGTGAATAAAAATCGCAACTCCTGTAAATTCCTTTCGAATTGATTCAATCCTAGATTTTAAAAGAGGTTTATTTAGAAATTTTCTTGAAAATGCACTTCACTTTTGTGATACGAGCAACGATGTGTCAGGTAAATATCGTTGTCAGCTTTTGAAACCACCTCAGAAAAGGTATCGGGTTTGAGAGAGAAATGTGAAAATTATATCCGGTTTCTCATTGAGTAGTCTTATGCATGTATGCAGACTGATGTAATTCGTTATAGCGTGGTTTTGCATATGCCTAATCCATTCCTGGTCCCATCTCCGTCTTCATGACGGTGGCCACAAATGCAGACATCTGGTTCTATGCTTCTTTGGAACCTAGTACGGTGGATACCAGCCTACTCGGGGCAAGCGCTTCATCTACCCTAATCTCTTGAAGGGACCGACTAAGCTTATCCTGCTCACGCCTCACACTCAAATAAGATGTACCCATCTTGCTCTGGGCAATTCTTGCTTTCCATTTTACAAGCAAGGAGCGCCTGGCCCCTTGCTTCACCCGTAAAGCCTCTTGGTTGATCGTCGTCGTCTTCTTTGCTTTGAACACCACCGCTCTCTCTTCAGCAAGGAGAGAATGAAGTATTGTCAGCAAGATTAAATTTTTGAAAAACATACAAAGTTAGCGAAGCGGCCTCTCGAAATTCAAGATGCCTGCAAAACCCTTCACCTACGAATATAGACATCTACTGTACACATAGCTAGCGATCAGGTGCGCGCCACCACCTGGTTGTAAATATTATATCTAAATATGTATAATCATTATGTGAAAATTTGGTGCTGATACAATGAGTGCTTTGTGAGAAATCTCAAGTTGGTTGAACTATAATTTACTTCAAAAATGAGACTTGATGAAATTTTGACTTACAACTATATTCTATGGGCGGAGGAACAATTCCGAAAATGAAGGAGACGGATATTCAGAAGAATTTTGACTTTTCATCAGCTGAATACAAAAAAGGTGGTACATAGAATTTTCAATTCTGAGAGGGGAGGAGACGGATGTCTGGAAGAATTTTGGCTTTTCATCAGTTAGATGTATGAAAAATGACGCTTAATGAAATTTTGAATTCCAAATTACATATGTACTACGATGGTGGAGGAGGATGTTGAGAAAAATTTCTATTTTTCATTACCTAGATCATTGATAGTATGTATTGTTTACTTTTATTTTATTTTGTACCTCATTCACACTTTTACGAATATATTTTCAATAGTGGTACGTTAGATACGCCCAAAGGGCGAGTAGAACAGCTAGTATAATTGTAATACTTCCTATTCTGTGGACTGAAATTGAGTTGTTTTCCTTTACACAGGTCATCACTTACGTAGCTGAAATTACAGAGCCTCATTGGAGAGGAATACTAGGTGCAACGGCGCCCACAACTGTTATAGTTGGTACAGTCTCGCAGTTGGTTATGGGGACTTTCTACCACTGGAGAACTGTGGTTTTTATCAACATGTTCTTTCCTATTCTAGCATTTATAGCTCTGCAGTTTGTACCAGAGAGTCCTCATTGGTTGATTAGTGAGTGAAAAGAAAAGAAACAATTGCCTAAATAAATCGTAGTAAATGATTGAAATAATTTCTTACAATTTTACTGCTATACATTTATTTTAGATAAGGGTCGTTACAAAGAGGCAGAGAAATCATTATGTTGGCTCAGAGGTTGGGTGCAGCCAGAGGAAGTACAACAGGAGCTGTCTATTTTGAAAAAATTCATTCGTATTAGAAGTAGTACAAAGAAGGCGTCTATTAAAGAAACTTTCAAAAATTATACTTCACGGACATTCATTGTTCCGCACTTGATCATCATGGTTACATTTTTTATTGGTCAGTTTGGTGGTATGATGAGTTTGCAGACAAATGCGGTGAGTAACATGATATTATAAACAAAAATTAAACAAGCAATGTTTTTCGGTGGTAGGACAAACAGAATATGAAAGAACAGATCGGCTTTTCTTCCTCATTAAAATTTTTAATAATACATTTCCCAACGTTTTGTGGTACCCTGACTGCATTATCAAGTGTGTGAACGTTAGTAAATCGCACTCAATGATGCAGTCGTAATACTGCGAAACTTCGAGCGATGTAGTAGGTATTGAAGTGGGGTAGAAAAGTCAATCTTTTCTGTTATGAAAATTGAAGCATATGAAAAATTTGTCAGGAGTTGTAAGAAAAACAAAAGTTGTAGAAAAGAGAAACGGATCCACATTTCCCACTTCGACAAGCTTTTAACCCCTATTTTTCATCCTATCTCTAAAAACCAACATCAAGAAGAAAAACTTCTTTCAAACCAAAGCTTCACTCCTATCAAAAATAATAGTGGAGTTAACAAACTCCAATACAATGATTGTCCCTATTATAGGTCGACCCTTCAAGACATGACTTATTGAGTATTGTGATGCTTCATTAAATTTTCCTGATCATCTTTTGGTATCGAGACGTTTGAACCAGAGGCCTGAAAATGTTTGTCGCCATTATGAAGAAAAATCTAGGAACAAAATGTGTGGCACTGAAGACAGTAGAAATAAACAAAGTTGTTTAAATAGTTTCTCCCTCGATTACCAGATAAACACGGGTCAGTTCATTCAAGCAATTTTAGCGATGGGTGAGACTAGGAGGGTCGGCGGCTCAGGTTTTGCGGTAATGTGGCCCTTTTTCAGGATACATGCTACCAATTTCAAATGAACAGACCTGTTTTGTATATTGATCCTGAGTTTTTCCTACTAATTTCCTCCTTGCAACTTCTAAATAATGTTTACAAAATGTTATAATTTAAAGTTTGAAGATTGCTGACGTAATCTTATTTTGATTCATTGTACATTGTCTTTCTCCTTTTACATTACCTATGCTTCCGCAGTGAGTGGTATTCTTGCTCGTTTGTAGATACAAGTTTAAATACTAGAAGTGGTAACTCTTATTACATGTTATAGACCGATTCCCCGGTGACGTCACAGTGTTGATAACAGTGAGCGATGGTGAGTCAAAGTACCCATATTTGTAATCGATATTACGATTATTGGGCCAATCATGATATCGATTTCCATAAGAATACACAGGGAACGATTCGATCACATACAGATATTCAAAAACAATATGTTCCTAATGTATCAGAGATCTCTATCTAAAATCTAGAAGTTCTCAAGAATTCAAATATGTAGCTTTTATTGCCAACATTCTTCTTGTCCTCGAATACTAGTGAATGATCAAAACGTTCCCTCTGTATTCTTATGAGATTTTAAGATGGCTGCCCCAAAGCCAGCAGCAGAGAACAAGCATTCAATCAAAATCGAAGATGTTGACGTCACGGGGAATCGGTCTATTGAGGTGATTGTAAAATTCACCAGAAACTTGACCATGTGCCATAATCATTTATGAATCCAACATTCCATACAAATAATATTGGAAAGGCGGATACTGCGCGCACTTTTGGTTCTTATCCGAAAGTACATACAGAGACTGCAATTAATTTTGCGTATGAATCCCCTCGCAATTTAGAAATCTGTTGACACACAAGAAACCAAAACCAAACATTTCGTTTTGATAGTGCATTTACTAACAAAAAATAAGTAAACGCTAAAATATCGCTCACATGTGATCTCCAAAGGTATAATAGGGAGCAGAATTTTATGGGGGTGTGAGCAATCCATTATCTTCAATGAGAACTATCTGCCTGAAGGGGCTAAAGATTTTGGTTGTGTCTTTTTTCACTGCACTGTTGAGAAAGATTGTAAAGGCGATTGTAATTTTTAAATTAGGTATCTACATAATGGAACTTAATTTATTTTGATCGGATAAAATTTAATTAATTTTATTTCACTCAACTTTGTTTAGATTAAGTTGTTTCAGAGACTGGGTACAACTACAATTGATGAATATACATCATTATTGATTTTTGGAGTTGTGGAGTTCTTGGGGGCTGTTTTGTGTGTGAGCCTAGTCCATGTTACAGGAAAGCGTTCATTATTAATAGCAACGACAATCGCTTCTGCAATATGCCTGTTTACATTGGCTGCATACAACTATCTACATTCGTCAACAGAACTTATAGTTGATGATCATCCTGCAAAGTACTTACGTTGGATACCAGTAATATTTCTCAATGCAAATGCTTTTTTCACACATGCTGGAATTCGGTTACTTCCGTGGGTACTTATTGGCGAGGTAAACAAAGCAGTGCAATTAATATATAGCAATTATAATTGTTATCTATCATATTTATTATTTCGGTACCTACAAGAAAGAAATTAATTTTTGAAAATTCATTTTGCGATCGCAAATCAGATTGAAAAGAAAAATGTTCATTATAAATAGCAGCATATCGAATCATGTACAATCATGTCTTTGGGCGTGTATATTGATCTCGATTGTATCAACATATTGATTTCAGTCGTACCGAAATATCGATTCTATACTCGGCTGCTATGGTAAGTTTAGCCTTAATTATAGGCCTGGCACACGGGTCTAGGAAAATTTTTCGCGCGAAATCCGTAGCGCAAAATTTATAGCGTGAGAAATTCATAGCTCGGAAAACTCTTCGCGCTGAAATTCTTTGCATGAAAATTCTTAGCGTAAGAAATTCTTCGCTTGAAAAATACTTCGCAAAAAAAAAAAAAACAAAGAAGAGAAAATACTATTGTTTAATAGCATGAAAGTAGAATACATTAATTCATTTAAGAACATTCAAATTGTACTATTTGTGACGTGACCAACCCAAGAGGGTGATGAGCCGATCGACGTACACCTGCACCTATACGATATTTACCCTTTAGTACGTTCGCACATCACGCATTTCAGGAAGGAGTCCTATTCTAAAGGAGACTAATTTACCCAAAATGAAACCGAGCAATGTCATAGATCCCCTCAAGGCGTAAGCAACTCCCCGATTCGCCCGATGTAGACGTACAGCTAGCTCAGTGTAGCGGAGAGCAAGAGGAGTTCTATCACAGACTCGTATGTATCATTTCAGGTAGACCACCGATCTATTCAGACACAAGAAAAGAAAGAAAACCGGAGCTTCTTCTTCTGGAGTGGAGTTTGACTACTGGGACGGAACATCGGAGTCAGATACGCCTTATCTATCGAAATAACTTAGACTGATGATGGATCAGCTACGTAACCACCTGACCGGGTAAAAAAAGGAAAAAGTGACGCAACTAAAAATAAAAAATCCTATGGAGAGACGAAACTAAAACTATTGTCAGGTGATGGACGGAAACTATTGAGACGAAAAGAAATTCCCTAATAACTCTATCACGAATAGTAATTCATGTTCAACCGTTGGTACCTAAAAAAGAAAGTTCTTTCTTCATGTTTACAGCATTCAAAACGACGTCCCGTGGAAATAGACAGCTAAAAATAAGTAATCGGAGATCATCTCGAAGACATCCCGTACTCTCCCCTCCCCCTCAACGAACACGTCTGTTCATCGCAAAATAAGATTCGACACATAACAATCCCGGAAGACTTACGTTTATTCGTTAGAAAAAAAAAATAAATCTTTACGAGAGAGTTATCGCTTATTGATGTTTGAATTGCGTAGACACATACTAAATTAAAAATAATAATACAATTTTAGTACAGACCAATTCGCTGAGAAAGATTATACCCTGCATCGCCGAGTATTCTCGGTGGAATTTGATTACACGTTGATCGAAGCAAAATTTCGAATGGCTTTGGCCAACACGTCAAATTGGAAACCTCATTTGAAAGACACTGACGCGACCTGTTTTCGAAGGCATTCGCGCTAGACCTGTATACCTTATGCAAAGTACGTAGTGTGCATTTTACTCATCACTACGTCCTGCGTTCTTAATACAAGGTGTGCTTTTTACTTAACTGAAAATTGTGTGTGCTTAATACAGGGTGTGCTATTTACGCAGGTAACATTTGTGTGTGTTTATTACATGGTGTGCTTTTTACTCAGCAGGTGTGTGCAAATTACGAACTCCCGGACAGGAAGGTGTTTCAGATCAGAGTTTTAGTGTAACGTCGGCTCCTGAGGTAAGAGTGAAGTTTGATGATGAGCCGACTGTTAGAGAGATTAGAAGGTCTGAGAGGGAGAGAAAAGCACCTTTGTATTTGAGGGATTATAAAGTGAACGCCGTGAGTACTTTTATGAGTCAGTTGGGGGAACAGAATGAGTCTTCTGCTGGTATAGAGGTTGATGAAGTTCCAAAGCCCTACGAGGAAGCTATGAGGTCGGAAGATAAGGACAAGTGGTAGGCGGCTATTGAGGAAGAGTGTGCTGCTTTTAAGGAAAACAAGGTATGGGAAGTAGTGTCTAGGAAGACTTGTGAGGAAGACGGGAAAGAATTCATAGGTAGTCGTTGGGTTTTTACTATCAAAAACCAGGGATGCAAGACGGAAAAGTATAAGGCGAGATTGGTTGCGCTGGGTTACATGGAGAAAGGAAAGCTTCTACCTACTGATGTGTATTCGCCCATGGCGAAAATGTCGACTATTCGTACGTTATTAGCTGTTGCCCAGAATAAAAATTTAGCGTTAAGATATTGCGATATCAAAACTGCATTTCTTTATGGCATTTTATCGTAGCCAGTTTATATGAATATACCGAAGGGGTTAAAAGTAGATGATAGTAATGGAAATTATGTTTTACGACTTAATCGTTCTCTTTATGGATTGCGGAAGGCACCTAAATGCTGGAATTTAGTTTTTGATGATTTTATTCAAAACATTGGTTTTTCCCGATCTAAAGCAGATTCTTCTTTGTATATTCGTAAAGAAATAGACGGGACTTTAACGTATTTATTAATATTCGTTGATGATATTTTAATCGCTTCGTCGAAAAATTGTACCATAAATGGAATATGTAAATCGCTTTCGAATCGTTTCAAGCTTACCGATCTTGGTGAACCCAGAAAATTTGTGGGATTCTCTATTTGTCGAAGTGAAAAGGAGTTGTGCCTGCATCAACGAGATTTTATTAATAAAATTCTGGTCAAATTTAATATGTACAACTGTACTCCTGTATCTAGCCCAACCCAACAAAATTTTATTCATGCTGTAAACGATCGGGCGAGTAAAATATTAGAGAACAGGCCGTATAGAGAACTGATTGGAGCTCTCCTGTATTTGTCAACGCTGACCAGATTTGACATAGCATATTGTGTGAACGTTTTGTGTAGAAGAGTCAATGAACCGAACGTCGCATGCTGGGAGGCGGCGAAACGTATCCTGCGTTATCTCAAAGGAATGAAAAGCTACTGTCTACATTATCGAGTCGAAAATTCGCCTCCAGTAGTGGGCTTTGCGGATGCGGATTTTGCATCAGACCCGCATGATAGAAAGTCATCCTTGGGAAGTGTTTTCGAAGTATTTGGAAACACTGTGACGTGGTCAGTTTGAAAACAATCAACAGTGGCTCTATCCTCGACCGACGCAGAGTATGTATCTCTGTCAATAGCAACATGTGAAGGCATGTGGTTGAAAACATACTAAGTGAATTGGGAATAAAATGTGATCGTTTTACCATCTTCCAGGATAATATCAGTGCGATATACACGTGTCATAATGCTATCAATTCCAACCATATGAAACACATCGATATTCGGTATCACTTTATAAAAGACCTAGTTGCACAAGGGAAAGTGCAAGTCGAACATATTTCATCTTTGTATCAAAAAGCTGATGCTTACCAAAAACTTATCTTCAGATCGTCTACATGAATTATGCATGAGTTTAAAATTGTTTTAGTAAGCTTATTTCAAGTCATTCTTTCGAATCGTCTGTTTTATATTTTTCGAATCGTCTGTTTTATATTGAACCTTTTTTTTGTTGTTTTGTGTATACAATTTTATAAAATCCTTTTGGCTGTAACCTAACTTTGTAATCCTAGGCTATGCTGTATAATTAGGAGTAGGTAGTGTGTTGAGTTCTGTCGATTGACATGTGATAATTATTCAGCATGCCGCGCTGAAGTTGTAGATGTGTACGTAGACCTATCTTGTCTTGTCGTATTATTTCGTTGTACTCGGAAAAATAAAAGTTAGTTCTCGTCTAGTGCAGCCGAACAAACGTTGTTACCTTTATTTACAGTCACCCATCCTCTCCTGCTAATCTCATCATAAACTAATTCTGCAAAAACTGGCGAATCCAGGCTCTGCTTATGATCTTTCCACCGTCGAATGATCTTCCCTGCTACAGTCGTCACCCTCGCTCTACAAAGTCCTTGTCTTCTCTCTGCATTGACATTTCCAATGTGTAGCTACAGATGTTTCTCTATCTCACCAACCGATTTCGTTCACTTTTTAAAAACTCTACTGGCATAATTAAACGTAATTGATAGTATTCGAACAAAACGGTGCAGGAAGATTTTACTACTACTTTGTCGTTAACACAATGAATAATACCTGAACAAAATGGTGCGGATGTAAAGCTAAGAAGTTTCATGATGTAGATTCACCTTACTCAATTGTATTGCGGTAAATCATTTACTTACTCGTCCTGAAAAAGATAGTACAATGACGTCATAGTCGATCATTCAACAGTGGAATAATCATAACCATACTGGAAGTGCAGCATCAGTAGAGGTACAGAAGATTAAGGAGAAAATAAAAATCGACTCAAAAACGACTTTCATGCCATTAAACAATAGCATTTTCTTTTCCTCTTTTTTTATTTTTGCGAAGTATTATTAAAGCAAAGAATTTCTTACTCTAAGAATTTTTATGCGAAGAATTTTAGCGCGAAGAGTTTTCCGAGCTATGAATTTCTCACGCTATGAATACAAATTTTCCCGTTCCCCCTAGCACACACGTATATAAAAATCAGTATAATATAAAATATATTATAGGGTTGGAATTAATAGTACAGGTTAAATGAGAAACTAATTAGTTTTGGGGGGACGAGCGAATTAGTTCAGAATAAGTCTAATGAGCTTCAGTAGGTAATCAGTACTGAGCCTTCATTATAGTAGACCGAATATAGAGATTTGGGAAAATTTAGACCTTTAGCCTCCATTTTATTGAACCTAATATACAGTATATTGGGCTTATCTCTATTATGAGTAGTATACTGTACAATAGGGCTTAAAAAATATCTGAATAATCCTATGAAGCTTCAGACCGGGAAATTTTCAATTTCTATTAATTTTGGGAAATCCTCGCTAGTTTGTCAATTTTTGGCTCATTTCGGTCCATAACTCGTCTCAGAAAAGTTATAGAAAGTTGGGTAGGGGCGCGAATTAAAAATGAAATTGAGATACAATTTCGTACATTTAAACTATACATCTGACAATTCCCGTTTTTGAGCTACAACAAATTTAGTTCAAATTCCCTTCATTTTGGCGCACCCGGTGTAGCCAGAGGCAGGAAGTCCCTCTCCTATCACATCGGGGGTAGCAATTTTTTCCAAGTCCGACGGACGGCGCCAGTCATTTTTCTCCAAATTACCCTATCATAAAACAGGTTCCCTGTTGGAAATAGATTCATAATACGTACATAGAGCTCCTTATCAAAGATGGAGAAGATGAACAATATTCAAATGAGGGGAACATATCAGAATAAGAGATTTCCACGGATATTGTTTTCAAACTTTGTTCAATTTTGAACAGCAATAAATTCATGAGCAGTTGTTTCCAACATTTGTGAATCAAAAGTTGGTAGATAAATATTTAGTCTACTTCCAAAAATTATTTTCTTGCTTAAATAAACGCGTTTTGCTAAAATCGATACCGAAATGAAATTAATCTATATAATGGTTCAATTAATTGTGGTCATTAGAGATAACCATATGAAGAGATGTCTGTCTAAAGGGCACTCGTGAGCAATAGTTGAGTTTCAAAATACCTTTTTGAAGTTTCATGTTCACATTACTCATTCCACGTTCATTTTATCAAAAAATTTATAATGATAAAAAATATTTTGCGTGTTTTCATCTTTATGAATCACTAATTATTTTTCAAATTTATCGACAAATGAATCTGGGAGAATTCCATAAAGATGTTATGGTGTAAGGCATTTACGTGATGCGATACGTATTTGGTCATGACGATTCGAAGTTATTTGTAATATCAAAAGAAACATACGAAGTTCGAAGCTCGAGAATAGCTGAATAAGCATCAGGTCTATATCGTACAAGCTACCGAAAATTATCTACGCGCGGTCTTCGAACCTGCAACTAGGCGTTGGCCGAAGCCTATTCGATGCGTATAATATAAGGGAATTCCACGTCCGTAATATTATTCTTTATCAACAAAAGCCGAAAATATCGCTCGTGCACATCGCACTTGTTTTGTAATTACGTGCGTATTTAATATGTTGTTCGAATAAAGTATCAGTTCTACTCGCCTCGGATTCATAGTTTTTTAGAAGCTATCCAGACACCTCAAGAGGGGACACCCGACCCCTTCTTACCATAACTGGCGCCCGAACCAAAATCGATGGAGTACCAGATATTGTATGATTTATCGAAAGCGTCCGCGAGTCACTAAAGTCAGAAAACTCATGTGGAAGTAGATGTAACTGGCGAAATTATCAACGATGCATCCACCGGTTGAAGTATTGAGAAGAAAATATTCTATCATTTACGACTGTACCCGCTGGAACCAACAGTTTACATCGACAGTTCAATAATCTGTCAAGGCATGGTTGTCCGTGAAAAGTATGGAATCTAAGTCAGAAGGAGGGAGGAACGTCTTGGATGGAAAGAAGTCTTCAGGAATGATCAGCGATGGGAAATGCGTTGAGAATCAGCACAGTCAGCAGAGAATGCCGTTTTTCCAGCGACGAGAAGATAGATGGAGAGGAACAATGTACCTGGGGAATCGATGAACCAATATCAATTAAATACAAACGCAAACAGTGTGCAACTGCCAGCTACGAGAGAAGAAGGCCACGTAGAATTAAGGTCCAAAATTAATGGAAGTAGCATACTAATGGAATTATGGATTGGGAAAACGAAAAGCCAAGCAAGGACGTCGCGGACATTTCGAGGGCCCTACGTACCTAGTAAGTTTGGAAAAATATATATATAAGTATATTATCGATTAGCCTATTATAGTAAGTTGATATCTAATAAGAAAAGTACCAATATTGACGGAATGAACAAAAGGTGAGAGAAAGGTCGTGTGAAGGTTAGGGAAATATAACTGAAATAAAAAAGGGATAAACGAATAATAATAATTAATATAATAATAATAATAACAACAATGATATTAGTAAAAGTAGTGATGATGAAAATAATATAGCGAAGACAGTGGGAATGATCCTCTTGTAAGACGCAAGTACATGCCTGTAAAAGAAAGTCAATTTAGTCAAGATCGAAAAAAGTGAAAAGTAGGAAAAGAAAGATAAAGGATCGTCGAACGAAGGAATTTTACATTACCTATGCATACGTTTGACAGTCCACGAAGTTACGAAGGTGCCCAGCGACGAGTGTGAATACGTACGCTAGGGTATTCGAATATGTGTAGAGCTAAATAAGAAATACAAATAAAGTGAATACCTATTATACAATGTGTGTTTGAACGTAACGAACGACTCAGTAATCTCATCCTTATAATTCGTGTAATTTCTATTAATCCAAGGGTACGAACAAAATACTCTCTTTACCCCTGTTATTCGAGAGAACTGAGAATAGATGCTTGAATCTTCAATAGACTCTGTTTAGTGACGAGGACCGTACTATATCGGCAATTAATCTGACTACAGTTTCAGAAAAACGTCCAAGAGCGAAGACAGTTCAGAGAATAGAAGGAATGAAAATAAATAATGTATATGAATATTAGGACGATTCGGAGTGTGTATATTGTAGGTGCGCTAGCGTCGCCCATGTAAAATTATATCTATATATACCTATGAAAAAGTACTGATAAGGAAAGGGTGATCATATACAATTCCAGTATACAGTTTTTCAGTTTTTCCTAAATTTCTCAATAAATACTGAATTTAAAGAAAAAACGCAAAGAACAAAGTTTAATGAGCATAAAATTATCTTTCAGGAAAATATATTTTTAGGAAATTTTGCGAAACTGAAAAATCTTTGTTGTTGTTGTTGCTTGCACAGTCCCAATATATACCGGTAGGTTCTAAGGCTCTATTTGAACGAAGAGATGCGCGCATTACTCATAAGCAGCCAAGAGCTGCACGTTCCTAGTGTTAGGATCAATTTACGTAGATCATATAATGGAAGAAAGTGGTGTATTATAAGCATAGCCTAATGTAAAGGCAGAACGAAGATGTGAGCCGGAATGCAGGCACGAAGAATTTGAGGAAAGTCAAATTTGAGCTATGATGGAATGAAGTAAAGGATTCGTTCACAGGCCTCAGAAATACCAGACCCAAATCCGGCGAGGGTGATTACCCACGAGAGGTGCAAAAGTAAGTCGCCGTATTGATTAGACGTGGGAGACTGCTTGCACTGGATCAGGCTGCATAGGAAAGTGTATAGCGAAGGAAGGAATTGGAAAGAGAATAGATGATAAATAACAATAAGAATAAAATAATAACCGGAACATAACCATTAGGATACGTAATACAGAAAATCGATAATTAGTATGGTAAAATTATTTTTAAAATTCTTTGAATATTAATTTGTAAGCTGTGCTATTAAAATTTCTGAAATATAAACTATCTAGCGCTCCTATAATTGCGTCTTGTTATCTCATTATAAATGGTAATTCGTTATCATTACAATCCAAAATTATTCTAGGGATGAAGACAATATTACCAATTTTATTACCCACAACTATTTCAGCAATCAAAACATTTTCTCTTAAAGCTCGAATTATTAAACGCGTTCCATTACATAAGCCTTCCTTACTCCTTAGTATTCATATTTCTCAATAATATAATTATAGCTCCCACTTTTAATGTCAGTTCATGCGAAGGTAATCCAGCGGGTGTAATTTTATTTAGAAATTCTGTATTAATTTCCGGAAGGGTATCACCAGAGTCATTTTCAAGAACGCTATCTTCACTTAGATAGTCTTTTGAATCTCCTTCTAAAATGTTCAAGATTTATTTATTTAAACAAAAAGTACCGTATCTTCATTTTTAGGCGTTAGTATTGCTCTATTAGCGTAATGATGCATTTCTTCAACGATTAAACGTGTTCCAAAAATTTCTTTTATTAAATTTTCTTTTGAAACCAAACACTGCTTTGGTAATGATACCATATCCTCTATTAAATTTCTGTCGTTCTCAATATGTCGGGCTGTAACTTGCAGGAACAAATCGATTCAATTCATTAACGACTTATTCTCTTTAGGTACCCTGACCAATTTTTAGAAGCCATTCTGCAAAATCTGTGGCATCTCTTGATACGCGCATACTTATTTATAAGTAAATGAAATTTTTCAATTGCATTCCAATTTTTACAAAATTTTTTGGTCGAAGACACTTTTTATGTTCGGTTCCCACGACGAACCACTGGTAAAGTTTGCATAAAATCTCCAGAAAACAACACATTTTTCCCCCAAAAGGCATTTCATTCCCTATTAATTCTTGCAAAAATTTATCCACTGCATTTAATACATGTTTTGAACACATGCTTACTTCATCTATCATGATTATTTTAGCAGATGCTAGTTATTTTGCATAAGCTGTTCCACATCTTAAATTGCAAGTTGTTGTCTCATCTACATTTAGACCTAATTTTAATGCAGAATGAATGGTACGTCCACCAATAAGTAATGACGCTGCAATCCCTGTAAAGGCCAATGGTACTGCAATATTTCCTCTCCCTCTGACAGTACAGGAAAGTTTTACCAGTTCCTGCCGGAGCACTCACAAAAAATAAATTATTAAATTTTTTTTTTTAAATATTTTCTCCGTTATACAATATTGATAATAAATAATCAAATATTTTTTTTGGTTCCCTATTTAGAGTAAGAATCCGTCTTTCTGCCATTTCCATTTCTGCATCTCGATTATAATTTTCTTCAAATGCATTATTTAAATTATTAATATTATTATCTGCTAACTTAAGGATGTCATAATTTGGTAAACGTAACCCAAAGTCATTATTATTTTTTCCATATTGAAAATATATTATTAATATCTGATAAACCTTTTTCTAAAGATAACTCTTCGGAATCATATCTTAAGTAATCTTCAATTAAATCTCCTAGATTTTTTTCCCAAAGTTCGTTTGGATTTGTTGGATTACAATAAAGACAAATTGCGGCAAATAATTTTCTTAATTGATGAGGCATTTGATATGTTGCTGCTTCTGTTAATGTATTTTGCCAAACTGCATCGCTACTTAATGAATGCATAGCTTCGGCTGTTTCTCTAAAAGTATTGTACAAAACGCCATCAATTGTGCGAATGTCTTCAAAACTTGTACAACCTTTTCGAAGATAAAAACGTTCTCCTGCAGATGATGCCACATTGTAAATGCGTCCGATCATAGGCTTTGTTCTTTTCTGTTTTCAAATTGACCATTTGCAATTTTGTCTTTTAAATACAAAAAATTCAGGTATTTCATGATAATAATATTTCTTTTGCGACCATTATTTCTCCGACGATAACTTCGATAGCCGTTTTCATTAAAATTAGTTTCCTCTCTAAAATCCTTTGGATAATTTTTGGTAAAAACGCCATTTTCCATACATGGAGAAAAGGGATTCATCGCTCCACAGGGCCCTGTATCGTCGAACGTTCAATTATTTCAAATGATTTTGGTTCAGTTTGAATATCTGGTATTTCTGCTGAAACAATCCTATCAATATCTTCAGGAGTTCTAATCTTATCGTCATTTTCCAAAATAAGTAATATGTGAGCATGGGTAAGAGATCTTTTTTGCCATTCTACGACATAAGTGTACCCTATATTACTTTACCTGAAACAGCTTTCTTTGTTAAATCTTCAAGCAAAGATGATAATTTTTCATGAAATACTTGACTGACTAAATCTGGACGAATCACTTGGTGTTTCATATGGTTTGAGATTTCTTTTAATTTCATCCCATTGTGGATTACATGTACCTAAATGTTATAAATAAATCCGGTTTTCCAAATTTAGTAATTAAACACATTGCATCTTGATAATGCTGGGCCATGTTCCTTGGACTTCCATCGAATGAAGAAGGTAAAATTACAGTCTTACCAACATTAACATTTTCTTCTTGGGCTCTGTTTCTTAAATAATCGTGTAATCCTGAATAATATTCTACTCGTAATTTTTTCTGATTATCGCGAACCCATTGTATTCCATCAGCCTCCATTTTACAGTACGCATCTTTTTTTTTAATTTCATGTAACATTTTGAAACTCAAAGCGTCTATTAATATTTCTCAATATTTCATCAAGTTCAATTAGTAAGGTGGGATCACAATTCGGATTATTTTTTATTCTTTGATCATTTGCTAAATTTGAGTCGATGAAATATAGCTGGGCATATTTCTTGTCTGTCTGGTTGCTTCCTAAATTAGAGTGTAAATGATAGATTAGTCCTTGAACTCTAAAACAATATGGCCCTCGTCCTGGAACGCATCCTGCCTCCACGGATGCTCCAAAAGATGCAAAAGCTAACGCTGAATTAAATGATCTTATATTTTCACGAAAATGAATGCTCTGAGACCCATATTTATTCGTCATTAAATCCGTTATACGATCATATACAGGAATTATATCTCTAAGTTGTGATGAAGCATTTTCATTTTCAGAATCGTCAGTCATGGTAACAGGATCAAAACATGTACCTATGACAGAAACCGTGAGTATCGATTGAATCATTTTCGAAATCTAAAGCCTCACAGTTTTCACAAATAAAAAAACAAAATAAATAGGTATTTTCCACTCATACAACATTTATGAAAAGTCTTATCCTTTTGAACTACCTACTTCACTTTGGAAAAATAAAGCCCCACAATATGAACAGAGACCATCCATGGGACCTAAATTATTTTCTTCAATATTTCCTTCACGATAATCGCCACATCCAATACGCATTTTCACCACAGATATATAATAAGAACCTAGATATCGGACTCGCTATCTCGCGCGTGTTACGTGTTTGTGAGCGGCCCTAGTATAACCATTCCCCCTAAGAGGAGGCAAAACACGGAATTCCCATAAGACGCTGTACAACTTTGAACTTGAATAAGTGAACAAAAATTGATTCTTTCGAGTTCAAATTTTCAGGTAAATTTTTTCGTTACGTTCTTAATCGAGAACAAGAAATACTCGGCATTTTTAACCAATTCAAGATATAGCTGCCATAAGACGCGTGTTAAATGGTGGTGTACCCTGCACCGCTCTCGCGTGACGGGTGCGCCTGCAACGCTCACAGATACTTCGACGAGTCCGATATCTAGGTTCTTATTATATATCTATGATTTTCACTAATGTATTTGATGTTCGGGAATACAAATGTTCATTTAGAGGATTATTAATACAACTGGAAGAATTGTTAGGGATATCAGATGGATTTAAACTTTCTTCACTTTCAGATAAATGTTTGTCTGTGGGATTATCAACAGAACTGGGATTGTTAGGATTATTTGTTGAATTTAAACTTTCTTCATTATTGGTTTCAAATAAAGGTTCATAATGTATACCGTTGACAAATGGCTATTTACAGTACATTTGGCGTAGGTGAGTCTTTTCATAACGAGTACATACGTTTGCGGAACGAGCAAAGCGAGTGAAGCAATGTATGTACGAGTTATAAAGATCACCTACAACACTTGTACTGTACAAGGCTTTAAAACACAAATACTTTGAAGACAAATTTGTACATCGGAAGTATACCTACGTTTTCGTGCGGCATGTTTACGTCATAGTTTTTTCGCAACGGTTTTCCGTGTATAAAAGACCATCGGTGACGTTATTTCGTTTTTTTCACACGCTCCGCGCTAACGCTGAGGCCCGTCACACACCTGAGCTACGCCACGCGAACTACGTAGCTTGAGCAACGTAGATCACTGTGAAATATCCCGGGCTACGTAGTCTGTGACGCTCCATTTATTGTGCAGAGCGGACTATGTAGTTCGCGTGGCGTAGCTGAGGGCGGCTATCACACTAAATTATGTGGGAAAAAGTACACGCGCACTGTCAAGTACACGAAATACATGCCTAACGATCGCACAAGTGCGATCGCTAATCCCAGGTGAAGTAAGAGCAAGCGAGTCGAGTACGGCTGTCAGTGTAATTCACCTACATCACAAAGTGCGCCAAAGTGCACGCGTACTTCATCGCAGTACGTTAGTGTAATAGCCGCCCTGGTGTGTGACGGGCCTGAAAATCTTTACCTACGTCACTGAAAATCGTTTCGCAAAAACGTACTTACGATGCATGCGTGTTTTAAATACAATAATTTCAATAAAGGGCAGTTAGGAACATTACATTTAATCTTTGCTCGAATTTTTATCGAGTCTAACCAGTTTCAGTTTCATAAACCCATAAATCTACTGAATACAAAATATACAGAAAAATCTGAATAGAGCGCTTACAATTGGACCACAATAGAGCTGATTTCTTAGGCACAATGATAAGGTCAAAAAGAAATAATAATTCACAATGTAACGGTACGAAATTTCCATTGTACTCCTAGCTAGACAGTAATAAATGAAACATCAAAAACAATCCCGGCGATGATTGATAAGAAGGCGTCATTTT
Organism: Aspidiotus rigidus; assembly: GCA_035079385.1. Lineage (NCBI taxonomy): Eukaryota > Metazoa > Arthropoda > Insecta > Hemiptera > Diaspididae > Aspidiotus > Aspidiotus rigidus. The sequence continues at coordinate 7,937,970 of JAVHKY010000052.1, forward strand.
TTAGAACGAAAAAGGAAGACAATAATTTTTAAAACGAAAAAGGAAGACGAAAAATCTAGCTATTAAATTAGCTAATTTTCCAGCCATCGTCAAAAAGTACAACCTGAAATACCGATATCAACAAAATGATAAGCGTTCCTTTTTGAACGAAGAATTTAGCCATTAATTTAGGTAGGTACTTTTCAGATCGCGGGCATCGGACTCGAAGAGCGGCGAAGAGAAAACGTAATTTTTACATAGGTAGCAATTTCGTATTTTCGCGACTTGGTGGATGAGTCGCGAGGGAGCGCGTAAACGGATGGTTTTTATTAGGATAGAATAGAGAATAGATAGATAGATAGATAGATAGATAGATAGATAGATAGATAGATAGATAGATAGATAGATAGATAGATAGATAGATAGAATACAAGAGTACTTTCGGGTGTTATCCCATCATCAGTTGCGTTGCGACACAACTGATGATGGGATAACACCCGAAAGTACTCTTGTATAAGCAACTAATAAAGTAGATTTGTTCAATTGAAAAACCCCTTTTTCAATATCAGTGCTCTACTTACACCTCACTCACTCATTATGAGTTCCGATAAGCCAGAATTAAGACATACATTTAAAAGTAGAGAATAAGCATTTATTGTAATGTTGTTACTATAACCCAATATTGAAGAATTCCTAGAAATTTAGGTTGGTAAGGTATTCGTACTGTAGGCTAGATAACAATAAATAGTCGCAATATAAAATCGCACAAAATAGGTACGCACTTATAATCATGTATAGGCCGCAAAGCCTGGAATATTTCAAGCATTATAGGTATGTAATGAAACATTATAAATAATATAGCAAGTGTGTCAGAGAGAGAAGACACGGAATATGTACGAAGAGAAGAGAGAAAGAATAAGTAAAATTAAGATGTAACATCACAGTCAGGAGTAAGCGTACACCATTTTAAGATCACAGGGAAGGAAAAAACGAGTCACGAATGGAAATGGTCCAGAAGCAGGGAGATGCCACCACCAACCGACATGGACATTCGTCCAGAAAACAGAGGATGGACCTATGGTGTAAGGCATTTACGTGATGCGATAGGTATTTGGTCATGACGATTCGAAGTTATTTGTAATATTAAAAAGAAACATACGAAGTTCGAAGCTCGAGAATAGCTGAATAAGCATCAGGTATATATCGTACGAGCTACCGAAAATTATCCACGCGCGGTCTTCGGACCTGCAACTAGGCGTTGGCCGAAGCCTATTCGATGCGTGTATAAGGGAACTCCACGTCCGTAATATTATTATAGTTTCATCAACAAAAGCCGAAAATATCGCTCGTGCACATCGTACTTGTTTTGTAATTACGTGCGTATTTAGTATGTTGTTCGAATAAAGTATCAGTTCTACTCGCCTCGGATTCACAGTTTTTGGAAGCTATCCGGACACCTCAAGAGGGGACACCCGACCCCTTCTTACCATAGATGTGTACCTCAAGTACCCTTTTTATGGAGATGGGGTTGAGTGACCATAAGCATGAATGTTATTTTTCATTTTTTCAAAATTTTGTATGTTGATAGGAAATGGCTAAGACAATTAAAAAATGTGCATATCCGCAAAATAGGCCACCCCTTCGACGGGTGTCCTTTGGACAGATAACTCTTCATATTCATTTTAGGTACCTAGAAAAATATTTTAGTCTGTGCTTTCAACAAACTGAATAATACAAACAATCAGTTGATCAGCTTCAAGTCCTGGCAATCAAAATGGAAGACTGTTCATAAATAAGAAGACTAAGATAAGCCATTTATTTTAGATGAAAGCATTAACTATACACGTACCACACAAATATTCGTATTGTTGAAAATGTAGACGGTTCGTTGGATACTACCACAAGATCGCGCTGCGTGTTAAGATGTAGGTATAACAGAGAGGGAGCGATGTTTTACTCTGCTGGTTAACACGCAGCGCACCCGTGTGGTAGTATCCAACAAACCGTCTACATTTTCAACAATGTGAATTAGTGATGGGTAAAACCCAGTAGTTTAAGACAACCGGTAGACCAGTAGTTGTCAAAGCTTTACTGTCGGTAGACCAAAGGTTACCAGCAAAAGCAACTGGTAGTATCGATAGTACCGGTTGTATTCTGAATTTTGGTAATTTTGGCGTGGAATTTGAAAAACTGTCGATATTACCGATTGTGCCTCGGAGATGACCAATTAAAACTGCAGAAGTTGAAAAGAGATTAACAGATGAGAGAAAATATTTTAGTTTTTTGCACTAAAGTAAATTTTACAGAGATGAATGCAGACTGGATGTATTATAAAGTGACACACCTGTTTTTATTTTATTTTAATTGTGTTTTGCATTGACCGAGAATAAATTTATACTTGTTACGTGAGTGTCTCCTGCTCCACTTAATTATGAACTGCCCACGTACCCACGAGGAGTCCGTCTCATTCATATTGTCTGCTCCCACGGCAGCTCTCTCCTCCTACTTCGGCCGTTTGTCTATGAAACTGGTAAGAGTTCAACTGCACATTTCCTTCATTACGACTTGCAAAAAATTCAACTTAAAACCTTCCTTTGTCTCTTATCGTATTTCCGCCACATCTCCTTCCACCCAACGTCAACTCGAAAATAGCATCCTCAGAAGTTGGCTAAATATTGAGAAAAGAAACTACGCCAAGAAAGCCATGATTTTAGACCTCCTCTTCCGTGCCAAACAACGGCTGACGCGTACCGGCCGCCGCCAATTATCACTATTTAACGATCTGCGCCGTTCCAAACTCAAGAAACTACAACTCCTAGCTGAGAAAACAAACCAAAGCCAAGTTCCCAGCCGTCCACCTCACACTTTCGCTGATCCGGTCATTAATCTGTCTAGCACAACCGTTACTGATAATGAGCTCCGCCTCCTATCTTACGGGAAAAAATTTGCCCTGCCACCTTTAGATAAATTGGACTCCATCCTTCCAACATTGATTACCGATCTAGCTACAGGCCTAAAAACCTATCAACGCCTGAACACCCAACGCGTACAACACCTCATAGAGTCGGCAGTGACGAACCTCAAATCCTGCTCCTCCAACTCCGATTACCAAGCATACAAAAAATTGAGAAATCGCATGAAACAGAACGACCTTGCGATCGTGAAAGCCGATAAGGGTGACACCCTCGTCCTCATTAATCGTTCCGACTATATCCAGCGTGTCCATACCTTCCTAACCTCATCCGGAGCCACCAAAGACACCAATTTCTCCTTGGAAAAATACAACGCATCCATCTGGTCAGCCATCTCTTCGTCCTCCCACGTCATCCCTTCTGGAAAGAAAAAACATCTCTACGTTATGTGCTATTCGACACCCTGCCTCTATGGTCATCTTAAAACCCTCAAAGCAAACATGCCAATTAGACCTGTTGTAGCTTACTACACCAGCCCTTCTTACCTACTGGAAAAATTTCTCGCCTTTTACTTCCAACAACATACGGAGTTTTCCTCCCAACATTATATCCAAAACTCTACCCAACTCGCCTCGGAACTCAACGAATTGCGATTCACCAAGGACTGCCGCATTATCATATTCGATGTCCGAGCTATGTTCACCAACATCCCAGTCCTAAAAACTATTGACATTATGTACGAACTTTTAGTCAAATCTGGCACCCTCTAGACACGGTAGATGAATTTGAATGACTCATTCTCTTATGTGTGGAACACAACATCTGCAAATTTGACGAGAAAACCTTTAAATTCCCAGGAGGACTCCCGATGGGAGGTCCACTATCATCCCTAATGGCAGAAGTTTTCATGGACCGTTTGGAACGCTGGGCACTTCGACGTTGGCAGAACTCAGGAAAATCTGGTGATGTTTTTTTATGGTACCGCTATGTCGACGCTTTTTGTGTTTGGAGAGGATCTGATGAAGAGTTACATCAATTTTCAAAAACCCTCCACTCCTGCGACGACAACATCTCTTTTATCTCCAATGTAGCCGGACATCATGCCAACTACCTAGACCTTACAATCTCACTAACCCAGGACGATCTGCACGAGGATTTCCTTACCCCCTCATTCCAAGTCTACCGGAAACCAACCTATAGTGGCGTATCCATCAATGCGAAATCATGGCACCCAACACGCCACAAATTTGCCATCATAAAATCAGCTGTACATAGGATGCTATCTCTCCCTCTCTCTACAGCAGCTCAAGAGCTAGAAACCAGAGTAATTGAGGACATCGCTGCAAAAAATAACCTCGAAGTTAATGTCCGGCTCATGATCAAACGGAAGAAACTTTACCACCTTCTCAACGAAACCCGGTCGTCAACCGAGTTCCTCGATTTTTGTTCGGCCAACTTTATCACTAATCGCCTGATCCCTCCTCCTCTCGAATCTCAATCCTCCAAACAAACTTGGATTCGCCTACCTTACCCGGGGAAAGATCTGGAGGCACTAGAACGCGAACTGAGACGCTACAATTACCGAGTTGGTTTCTATCCAGTAACAAGAGTATGCGACCTTTCATTCCTAAAAGACCTCATCCCTAAATTTGAAAAATGTGGCATCTACAACCTTACATGCTCCTGCGGTGACCGATACGTTGGCCAGTGTGGACGAGCCATCACTAAGCGTCTCAAGGAACACAAGCGAAGCGGGACTACCGACTCACCACTAAGCCTACTTCCCCATCCGATTCTGATTCAGCTATGGCTCATCACTGTTGGTCGACTGGTCACCCATACAGTGGAGTGGTACCTACTCTCCTCCATCTTTCTGAAAAAAGGCCATCGAATGAACAAACTTGAGGAACTCTACACCCTCCAAACTCAACTAAACAGTAAACGTGAGAACTTCAACCTCTTAAACGATATGAACGCCGTGTTTTTCAACCCTTTCATCAGATATATGCTTAAATACGATTAACTCATTCCATTACTCACCTTTTATCTAGTTTCTATATTTGTCTAGTTTATTCTTATCTTCCGCTTCCTTCGTTGTTCTCTGTACCGGTTCCATACTTTAGTACACCAGCCTCTCGCGTTACCAAAATATTCAAACTTTCTTTCTTTTTAAAATTCTAGTTTCTCACGTTACCTAAATTAATTTAAATTTTCCTTTTTTATTTTTTACTTATTTCTTTATATTATTTTTACCCTATATTTTCGTTTATTCTTTTGTATTTGACTTCTCTTGACCTCAAAATTTAACCCGATTTTATTTCCTGTTTTTCTTTTATTTTCATTGTGTTTTGCATTGACCGAGAATAAATTTATACTTGTTACGTGAGTGTCTCCTGCTCCACTTAATTACAATTACGAGAAAAACATTTTTGTCTCTTGGTTAACAGACCTTGTTATACAAAATGTGAACTGTTGATGTTGATATGAAGAGACATAAGCAACAATGCTCCAGATTTTTGACATGTTTCATGTCTTAGCGCTGACGTGACCCCCCACCCTAATTCCGAAATTCGCGTCCGCACGTCCAGCTGCGAAATCAGACCTAATATACAGTATACTAGCTTAGTATACTAGGCTTCATTATAGTAGCCCTAATATACATTATACTAGCCTAGTATACTAGCTAAGCTATACTATTTGACATGTCATACTGGGCTTATACTAGGTCTAAACCTCCTTTATACTAGCTTCATACTAAGTTCAGGCTTATTTTATACTACAGGCTTAGGAGGTCTGTATTAGTAGTTCATAGTAGCTCTATTTTACGTATTAAGCTTAGGCCAAGTATAAGCCTAGTATAATATACTGCATGAGGCAGAGAGAAAGGTAACTAGGAAAATTTTCCAGGAAATTACTGGAAAACCCTGTGGACCACCCTTGTTCCCCAAATATTTCATAACAGACATATTGTAAACCAAGGAAGGGGACGAAGGGGACGAAGGAGCGGAGCGAGTGAGCCCCACGAAAGCCGATAGCACAAAATATTTTGTATCAGACTTACTCTAAACCAGAAAAGGGGTGAACGAGCGGAGCGAGAGTGCCCTACAAAAGCTGAAAGGTGACAGCCCAAAATATATCACATCAGACTTTCGTCCCACGAAAATAGCTCAAAATACTTTTCCCACAAATGTAGACAATTGCTCTATAGGCTTTCTCAGAAGCGTCACAAAAGGCGTGTAGTTCAATGAAAGTAGGGGCAAAAGTAAGGTAATATCTCACGAGCGCTTGACCCAGTAGAAGCCTAGATTAGAATATTTCAAGATGACTGCTAAAATATAAGAAGGGGGGCATGAAACATGATCTTTATTCATTTGGCTACGCCAGAAAATTTTTTATTTTTCACCACGATTTGAGTGAACAGAGCGAAAACAACCGTGATGAAAATTCTTTCGCCATTGTTTCGATACTATGGTGAGAAAAAAAAACGGTTCACCGATGTTTTCTGTGGCAAAACATCGTTATTTCACTGTTAGTGTTGTGCAGCTAGTGTAGCCTCTGAAATGGAGCGAGCACATGAAAGTGAAACACAACACTACATGTCTCTTTTTTAAAACTTCAAAACTATCAATTTTTTTCAGTCGTCATCAATAATACCGGTTTTTCCTTCAATCAAACTACCGGTAGTTTGACTACTGGAGGCGAAAAACAACCTGTGTACCTCGCGAATATTTGTCCGGTATATCTATAGTCAATGATGAAAGTTTTCATTGTCATCAGAGGTGAAAAAACTTTACTAGCAGAATTAGCTAGACAGGTGCAAGAAGCTGAAAATAGAAGAGTGGCCATGGACACATTTTATGAGAAAACTAGTAGTCTTGAATACGGGAAAAATTGTTAATATTCTTAGATCTTTTACAATAATTACCCTATTCCTTCGAGTATAAGTCGCATCATTTTTCACATTTTTCAAAGCGAAAATGTAGGGTGCGACTTGTATGCGATGGCGACTTACTATTCGATGAATTGACGTATGAGTCACCTTTTGAAGAATAATGTACAATTCGAAGAAATCATTCACAGGTCATTGAAGAAATGTTGCCTCACAAACGCGTTGGATGGTTCAGAAGACGACATTCTTTGGGAGGAGGGAGAGGAGCAGGAGGAGGAGCAGAACACGTCCAGCGATGAGGAGAATGATGATTCTGAAGATGAAGAATTTTTATAGATAATTCATGTTTTACTGTACGTAAACATATTTTTTGCAAGCGACTCTTGAAGAAAAAAAAAATTCTGAATATTGCTTCTCAAATTTATGGTGCGACTTATATTCGATGGCGACTTATACGCGAAGGACTACGGTAGTTCAGAGTTATCTTTCTTTCACCACAGAATTCTATTTGATTGACAAACAAATTCAAAAGTTTTGTACTCTAATGCTAAATCATACTAGATCACCTTTTTTTGTTTCGCAAGAATGTCAATACTTCTACTGTGCAAAGTTCAACTCATGAGTGGCGGAGTAAGTTTTTCTCGAGGGGAGACTGTTTTTTTTAATTCCAATTTTTTTATTTCACTATATTGCTAGAATGAGCATCATTCTTTTATTTTTCCCCATTCTTTTGTGAGGGGGATAAGTTACCCCCTGCTCCTTATTCCTCCACCCATGGTTAAATTGACCTATATCCAAATCGGCGATCAGGTAAACTGTATCTTTCGGACAATTGGTATAAGTGCGTGAATTGTGATAACACACTACTACTACTTCATTGATGGAATGACAGAGAAAAATTAAGATCCAAGAAATTGGAACTTTTTTCACAAATGAAAAATAGGCTTTGCTGAATCGTATCAAAATGAACGTTGGATATAAGTCAAAATTTTGAGGTGCCTTTATTCAAAACACGATTTTAAAAAACCATTACTGGTAAAGGGGATGCTCGTATCGGAAAACTAGTATGATAATTGAATTGCTCATTGAAGAATCCTCTTTGGCCCCGGACACGATGTGAGCCGTAAGCGTAAGTGTTGAGCGTTAATATCAAAATAGTTTGATTGATATTACGCTTTAAACTTTTTTCAATGCTTAGGCTGCCCATTTTCATCTCAATTAACCGTATTAATCTCATTTATAGAAAATAGAACTTTTTCCTGATCTTCAATTTGGATATGCGTCAATTCAACTTTGTACGACAGACTTGGAAATGCGAGTTCTATCGCCTATTGAAGTTCAAAATTAAAACATAACTGAAATTGATTTCCTTTTTTAGATATACCCAACAGACATTCGAGCAGCAGCAACTGGAGCTAGTGCACTTTGGTTTTATGTTTTTGCTTTCCTAGCCAACAAGAGTTTTGGATGGATGTTGGAAACTTTAAACCTGTATGGTTTACTCGCATTATATGGAAGTATTTTGTTCTTGGGTTCAATTTTCTTTTACATATTTTTACCGGAAACAGAAGGTCTGGCTCTTTATGCTATTGAGAAACATTTTGCTTGTAAAGGTAATATATTCCGAACGAGAATCCGACCTTATCTAGAAGATGAAAAAAATGAAGAAGATCGTTTGAATAATTTTTAAGAAGAAGGGAAATAGGCACTATGCCCATTTTATTTAATAATATATACACTTGTATATATTTTTGAATAAAGTGGTGCATAGTGCCTATTTCCTTTCTTTCTATGTTATAGTGGAAACCACGAAAAAACTCTCCTCATTAATTTTTAAGAAGTTGTGAAAAATTCATATTTTACAAAAGTGTTTCCCTGAAATTACATACACCCATGCATTACAATTTTCTGTGTCGTAATGTATACTTCATATAAAATCAGCAAAATGGCGACGCATGTATTTTGGCAGCGGGGAAACGTCCCTATTCCCGCTGTCCTCAAACCGTTACCGCGTAAATACGTCGCCATGTTGCTGATCTTATAAGAAGTATACAATTAGGTAAGGGACTAAATGTAGTGCCTTACATTAGGTGACGTCTGTCACTGAGAGCGCAAAACCATTGTGTAAAAGCCAACAATGGCATTAAAACAACGGTTTTTGTTTTTTTTAATCCTCCACGGTAGTAATTTTACGCATTTCAACGTCCTTACGCGCAAAAATGTACTTACATTATGTGCGTGTATAAAAGCCTTGTATAGTACGCGTTTTGTAGGTGAGTCTTATAAATTGTACATATGTATGTCCCTTCACTCGCTTCCCTTGATCCGCAAGCGTAATTACTTGTTATAAAGACTCACCTTCAAAACTTGTATTGTAAATAGTCATTACATATTTTTTGTCAAGTAAAATATAGAATGTGTTGTATAACAAATCTATTTTAAAAATATGTCCTTGAATTGTAGAGAATATTAGTTTTAACTTATCAGGACGTTAAGGTAAAAATGTGCAATCAGATGTTACAGAGAGAGTAATACAACCACAGGTAATTTTCACATTTTTTTTTTTTTTTTTGGAAAGTATGATGTACAACTTGGGTAAAATGGCTAAATTTCTTTTGAAATAATATAAATTTTGATTACACACATGAACCCTAAATGGAATCACAGCCACTCAATTACCTCTACATTTCTCCATGTCCAAAGTCAACATTATCAAAAAAATTTACAAAAAATGATCCTATGATAACAAATAATTATGCATAGATTTGATTTCAAAATTCTATTTAGTTAGCTATACTTTATTCAAAACAAGACGCAAATAGCCATAATACCAATTAGCAACTGGTACGTAATTTACAGAGCTCAGGTTTTGGTCACCGGTAGATCAATTATTATTACTGATTAGTTAAAGAGCTTTCTTACATTTTATCGCTGAGTGTCGTGGGAACTCAATTGCAATTTCCTTCCTCAATAGCAGGTACACACAATTTGGTCCGGGCAGCGATAGCGTTGCGCTGCAGTGGGAAAAGATTGTAGAGGTATCAAAACTATGACCGTATATGGGAGAAAAATGAAGAAATTGAAATAATACAGATATCGCTTCTTGACATCCCACAAAATTTGTCCCCAAACGCACGCTCTACAAATTAGATAGGATGACAAAACCTTTAATTCCGCTTCATTGAAGAGTTATCCCAAATTTTTCATTTTTCTTTCATATACGACCATAGTTATGGTACCTCGTACAATTGAAGGGCTAGCCGGAAAAAGGGCTATTTTCGTCGTATCAAGGATTCTGGTCAATTTTGTCGAAAACTCTTTCATCGAAAGCAATTTTGTCGAATACTCAATTACATCGAATAAATTTTTTATGGAAGGAAAAAGAGTGACTAATTGCTTGCTTGCGAACTAGTTCGTAGTTGAAAAATCGCACGTATATTATTTCAGCAATTACCTACATTCATATATCATGTAAAATTCGTGTTATATTATGTCCACATATTGATGAATGCAACTTGTTGATTCATAGTTTGATTCACGTTCTCCCTTAATTTGTAATAAAAGTATTACTACCTATTATCAGCACTTCATGTTTATCTGTGTTCCAATTCAGTTATTCGCCACGCGTACGTAATACAGGATTAAGTGTGCGTTAAAACGTGGAAAAACTAAATAAATTTTGATACGACGATCACTCTGCGTAATCGGGTGGCTTCCTATTCGTTCGTTAAAAGTCAGCGTCGTGATTTATTAGTATGTGGGGGATATGTGTATTATGAGGAAAGGACCGTTAATGGAAATTCGGTACTGAAAGTGTAGCAAGTATATTTTCTGTCGTGATAGCCAATGACCATAATCATGCTGCGAATGCAGCTGGTGTTGAAGTTCGTCAAATTCAAAATGTATTGAGGAAAAGGGCTGCAACGTCGAGAGATGCACCGAAGTTTGTGTTGTCACAAAGCATTGCTACTTGCAATCAAGCAGCGCTGGGTCAGCTGCAGTCATCGTTGCTCTCGACAAGCACTACATTCGATGTAATTGCGTATTCGACAAAAGTGATCTTTCGATGATTATGTACTATCGGTAATCTTGCCATTCGACAAAATACCGCCGACAAAATTGATTTCGATAAAAGAGTTTTCGACAAAATTGCCGGCACCCGTATCAAGGTTTCCCAAAATGCGATTTAAAGTTTGCCAACAATAGAAAATGATATTGTGTATGCCAAAATTTATATAGAATTTGTAGAGTGGTTCTTCAACTATATTTTCGTTTAAAAAATTTACAAAAAAGTGTGATATCACCCGAGAAAATACGCGATTTAAAAGACCTTCAAAATGCCCTTTTTCCATAGAACTACTCTTGACGGCAGAAAAAATATCTTTGAGAACGGAAAACGGTGTAGAAAGTAGAAACGTGACAAATTTGTTCTGTACACACACACATAAGAATATCTGCGTATATTCTTTGTTCACACAACCATTTAGTACAAAGGGCGGGAATATTTTACGTATGCTGCTCAGCTGCTGTCTTAGAACACTATAGTAGGAAAAACCAGAGTCGAGCGTTTTATTTGCTTCTCTAACTCATTCTACTGAGCGTTTTTGTCCTCATAAATTTCAAAACTGATACTTTGGAAGTTGTAAAATCCAAAAACGCGATCTCCGGAAAAAGGTCAATTTCCTGGAAATTGGCCTTATTCCGGCTAGCCTTTCAATTTTGGCAGAAGTACCATTACTGTTGAACAGCGATCCTCGTGGATGCCTGGTTTGAATTACAGCGCGCGCTTTACCAACGTCATCATTGTTATAGTACATTTTAGTACGCGTTCTGGTTCTACCCATGGCCATGTTCTACCACAGTCAGCTCTACACTAGAAAGCTGATGTGGCACTGTTGCACTTGTCAAGATAGCGGGCTGACGTTTACATACGCTGTTATGGAAAGAGCATTATTGAAAGATCCATTAATTGTTAATTTGCGAGTAGTAATTGATTCTGAGATAAAAATGAATCAGTGTAACAAAAGAGACGAGTATGTACTTCATATACTAACTTCCATCCTTTCTGAACGTGAACAGACTATATACAATCCCACTTTTGATCTTATCAATACTGCCGTACAAAGTAGGTTGACATACATCCATATCGACGATCTGCGAAAAAGATATCATTTACATATGGAAAAAACCTTCTTTGATGGTTGTTGATATGGATATACGTCGCATTCTACTTTGTACAGCAGAATAGATTACTTATCTACCTCCATATGTTGCCACGTGCTTGGTTAACTTCACGCGATTTTTCTCTATACAAAATCAGTACCATAGTATTATGGCTCCTGGTGATTCTCCTGAAACTGCAGTCCTAATAAGTGGTGTAATCTACACTAGGTAGCGCTAGTTACAAAGGTGATCACGGATTTTCTTCTTATAGACCAAATACATGCGCTCGTTCAAACGCATTTTCTGAAAATATTTGACTTTTAATCAAGAAAAGTGTGAGAATCAAAGTTGTACAGAATTCTCAAAAGAACATTATTTGTAATAATTAATTTTTTTTAAAGCTCATACTTGAAAACAGAATTGTAAAACTGTTTGGAGATTCACAAATTGAACCATGACCATCTTTGTACACAAGGCTACCAACACTGAAAACTCCAACTTACGCCACGCCACGTATGAAACGTCCATATTTGTAAAAAACTGTTGCATCTCTATTTATTCTAGATAAATAGCACGCAATATTTGTGACTCTTTAACCTTAATAAAATCTTATATCCTACCTAATTTGTAATTAATCATTCCTATGGTTATGGGTACCAACCCCGATAGATGTATTTACTACACAACAGGGTTGCGATATTTTCAACTATATTGTTTTAAACAGTGTTTTAAACATGTTTTGAACATTGGAATTTGAGAAACAAATATTTCAAACATAGACGGCACGTCATGAATTTAAAGTCAAGTGTACTCACGCACAAGAAAGCGTGAGTGTCTAGGGAAAAAACCTGGTGAATCCCCGCAATAAGCGCTAGGTCATTATGCTTAAGGGTATGCTCTACCTAGTCACTCACACACAGAAAATACACGTGTATTACACAAAATGGTGTGTTGCGGGTAGTGATTTTTGCCCACAGATTACATATCGAATAATGCACAAAATGATTAAGAACGTGGTGTATTTATTCTTGAAGTTGAGGAAAATACGGCTAATTAGTTGACAGATCGGGAAATATTCTGAATGACCTTCAGGAAACGTTTGAACTTACGTCTGAAGGGGCCATCTTTGAATCGTTGAATTCCAATTAATGAACAAAATTAGTTCGTGTGAACCAATTAGCCGTATTTTCCCAAGTTTTGTCTACATAAATACAAAGTTTCAAGCTAGATATTTCATGCTTTACTTAATCAGTCATCTCGGGGCAGAAATCGCAATATGTGATACATATTTTGTATGTGTCCACGTGTGAGTGACTAGGTGGAGCATACCCTTAAAACAACAAAACAAAATGTACAAAATTTGTATAGAAATGCCGTTTTAAACATGTTTAAAACACTGTTTTAAACTCTGAAGAAAAAATATCAATTCCAACATGTTTTAAACAAAAAAAAAAAAAAAAAAAAAACGTTTTAAGCCGAAAAAACCACGTTTTTTGTTCTTTTTAAAGAAAACACAATTTTTTGCAACCCAGTTACACAATAATTTAAGAGTCCTTAGATTCTTGGCGTCAGAAAAAATAACAGAAATAGGTAGGTGCACCAAAATGATGTTAACAGTTGAATGGGATTTTGGACTAAATTTGTTTTAGCGCAAAAACGCGAAACGTGAAATATAAACTTCAAATGTGCCGAAAATTGACCAATTTACTAAAATTCTCAAAAATTAAAGATCGTTTATACTTTCATATTTGACTTGATTAGAAAATGAAATTTAACACTGATTCTGCAAACAATATCTGAACAATCGTATGAAGCTTGAAATTGGGGGAAGTTTCAATTTCTATTTTGGGAAATCTTCGCTAGTTTGTCAATTTTTGGACATTTTGGCCCATAACTCGTCTCATAAAAGTTATAGAAAGTTGGGTAGGGGCGCGAATTAAAAATAAAATTGAGATACAAATTTCGTACATTTAAACTATACATCTGACAATTCCCGTTTTTGAACTACAACAAATTTATTTCAAATTCCCATTCAACTGTCTACTTCATTTTGGCGCACCCGGTGTAGCCAGAGGCAGAAAGTCCCTCTCCTATCACATCGGAGGTAGCAATTTTTTCCAAGTCCGACGGACGGCGCCAGTCACTTTTCTCCAAATTACCCTATCATAAAACAGGTTCCCTGTTGAAAATGTATTCATAATACGTACATAGTGAAAAGATGAAGTTTCTATTTCGCTGAACGCAGTGGAATTTAAGAATGAAAGAATGTTTCTACACTCACAAAGATACACCTTTTCTATTAATAACGGATATATACAAATTACAATATTATAAACTTTTACACACAGAACTTATAACTTTCACGTAGACGTAAAACATTACAACACAAAGTACAGAGAGAGAGAGTAGTAAAGTTGAACACACACGGCTGATCAGATTGTGTCTAACAGTTCCAGTTTGGAACAGATTGTAACCGAGAGCGAGTTGAATCCGAAGGCTTTAACACTCCCCTCCGTATTAAGCGAACTCTTTACAATTGCACGAAGCATATAAATACAAATTATATAATAGTATGCACAAAGCTTCATAACATAGAGAATTATTTTGTAAGTAAGGTCTGACTTAAATCAATATTACAACAACGCACAAATTAGTACACATGCCATGCAAGATAAAAACAATGTTATAAACGAATACAAACGCTTTTGATTTAAAATACTTTAACAAATAACAAAATTTTTCTTTTATTAATTTTTTTTTGTTTTTTTTGTTTTTTTTTTCTTTCTTGTACCAGTACATAATTTTATATAAAACACATATAAAAATAAAACACAATTATAATGAATATCACAGATAGGGAAAACATGCGAATATTGTACAATCATTTTACCAACCAGACTTTTATTTCAGTATCGCGTCTCGACACATAACAAATTCAGTCTTCTTTGAACTCTTGGTATTTTTTTTTGTCCATATCAAGTTACCGCTTGAAGATGTACCCACAGTGCTGTTGTTGGATGATAATTTGTATCTTCTGAGAGGTGTAATTTCCTACTATAGTCCGATGTCTTCGGCCAGTGAATCTGTGGTCCACTATATCGCGTATACTTACAACAAAGAGAACGAGAACTGGCAAACGATATGATTCCTAAAGCAAGATAGGGCCTATGTCAGCAAGAAAAAAGTTGTAAAAAGCCAGTTCTTATTCTTTACAAAAGAAGATAGGCAGGCCTAGGAGAATATCCATAATTATCCTCTACTTTAACCTTTCATTTTTTCTTTTGTTCTTTCTCTTTATGTTCTGTTCTCATTATTGTTATCATCATCATCATTATTATTATTCTTAGTATTACTATGAAAAACTTCAATTTGTTTTTTTTAATTTAATCATTATTATTTGTTGTTATTGTTTGCTTGTACGTTTTCTGTTTATTATCAATAAATTGTATTTTCATGATAATTTTGTACCTGATGAGTATGGTTGGAACGAATGAAAAAAAATTAGGATGCTGTTGCAAGTTTTGCAACGGCGAGCGGGGAACTCGCAAGAACCATTCCTTTGCGGAAGCGTCTTTCAAGAATAGAACATATAGAAAATCCTATCATGTATAACCCGAGAGTCAGAATTTTTCCAAGTCCCCGGGGTAAAGTTCAATCAGAAGGGGGCGAATGCATCAGGCGGGTATATCCTATCCTTAGACGGGAGAGGAATTCTCTGTGACATCGTTTCTTTTTTGATTTTACGTACAAGTAATTTGGTGTCGGGTTCATGTCACCCATTTTTGGGGTGCATCCCAATGATGCTTTAAGATCATTTGAATAGTAAATTTTCAAATCTTCTGCATGTGATGGTATAGGGCCTGTTATTTTAGAACGAGACGTTGCTTTTTTAGCGGCGGCATCTACTGCATCATGAGATGGAAAGTTAATGTGACTCGGTATCCAGATAAAAGCGATGAGACGACTTTACAGACTCCTTTATATTCATGTATTTTTGTATAGATAAGAACGGTTGCACCTAAAAAATGGGAGTAATAATGACATAAAGTCATGTAAGCAAACAGAGGTTCTTACACTCTGCTAATAATACGATACAAGAAAACTTAAAAATACATTTTTAATCCTCGAAATCCAAGTACGTATGATATGTCCTTAGGCAGTGAGGTGTATTTCAGAAGGGGAGGAGGGGGTGGGGTGGGACTCTGAAGTCTTTCTCATACAATTTTTTAGATGTTTAGCAATGTGAAAAATATTTAAGGTGAATTTAAATGGTTTTTTCGATAAAATGAGCGGGGCAATTCATGTAACTAGTCTCGGGCACTGTTCGAAGCGCCGCACTGTACATACGCTGCTCGTATACGCCGAAGCCGAACGTATGTACGCTCCTCATAATATGGCGTTTCAACATTCCTACACGTAACCCTATTTGGTCGTCGCCCGGTACCTTCTAGCACTGCACGGCAGTACCCGTTACGACGTTTTGGCTGGACTGCACCGTGTGTTGCTTATGTTTAAACCTCCCGGAGGTGCGCGATGCAAAGCGCCGCGAGGCAGCGCGAAGAGTTAGGTCCTATTGCTCAGTATATTGCTTGTATTAAATTTCGCGAAGGTGCGCGACGTGACGCACAATGAAGCCTCGCATCGCAGGGACGGCTTCAGCCGAGCATTGCTACGCGCGGTCGGACACAATGCGTGATTGTCCAGTGAGTATTGTCTTCTGATATAAAAGACCGAATACTTGTTGCAAAATGATTTTGGAATTAATATATTAAAAATTCTCCAACTACTTTTGCAACCACCAAAAACGACAGAAAATCAAGCTTCTACTGTTTTTGGATCTGGAGAATGGAGAAGGTTCCTAATTAATAGCTTAAAGAAATTAATTTATTCTGATATGTAAAATTAGGTTCATGTTTCAGAAAAAAAACACTTGATCAAAAAATTTTCAGAAATGAGGGTGAAGGCAGAAATCAAATAAAATATATGTTCATACTTTTATATTGGAAAATTTAGTAAGCTTTAGTTCTCTGAATTTTGCTTTCTAAATAAATTGTTCCCTTAGTCTGGAGAAAATGGTCAAAAAGTTCTCTGGATGTTGACAAATTATTGAGAGGGCAGAATCTAAGGAATAGCCCCTATTTTTGGATTGGAAAAAGTAGTAACCTTCTGTTCTCTCAATTTTCCTTGTTCAACAGAATCGACTCTCGTCTAAAATTGCGTTAGATAGAACCAGAGAATTGAGTAAGATTTGAGCAATTTTCTTCATGTTGAAAATTTGTAATGTCATTTTGGTATTTTTTCGGACTTTGGGCTAAATTTCACCGAGGAATTGAGAACAATTTCGAACATTAGGAAAGGCTTCAATTTAAGCTGACTTTGACCTTCTTCAGGCCAATTCACACCCTGTAGTGGGGAGGGTCTGAAATCAACACTCGATAGTACAGACCGAGTCAAATACTTGAGCCATAGTTGAACCACTTACCACCGAACGAGATGATTTGGCTATTCCAGAGTGATCTCCACCTCCCCCCATGTTTCATCCCATACCTGGGGATGAGGGGGCAGGAGAAAAAAAATCTGATCAGTAAAATCCGTTTAAACGTAATATAAACAATACATCCTAGTTTTCATCCCGTAACTCAGTCGGGGCGTATTCATGTACACAGCCTCCTCCCATAAGACAATATCTCAACTCTGAGGAGGTGGAAGTGATCTGAGGAAGATACAGTGGAACTTATGTGATTTTCATGTAGTACTAACGTAGTACAAACGATTGAATACATTCTCAACCTCATAACAGCAAGGGGGTGGTCCAAAAACCCCTAATTGACTTCTACGTCAATTTTTGAGGGCGGGGGCAGTACAAACGAATTTTTGTCAATACTATTCCCTACTAACGTAATACAAACGATGCAGCATAATTTCAGTCCAAAATTCAGAATGGGAGGGGAAGCATGTACCCAGCCCTCCAGACGATCTGTGGGGCGGGGGAAGTACAAATGATTTGAAATCAATACAATCCAGTACTAATGCAGTACAAACGACTCATATACGTTTGGACCCCCAAATCAGAGAGGGGGGGCTGGTGACATGGGCCTCCCAAAACCTGCTTGCTCGTTTGGTTGTTCAGCTTCTAGGTCTTTGCTGAGTCTGTTGGCGAGTATTTTAGCAAATATTTTGTTTTTATTTATTTATTTCTAGTCTTGTTCAAGTACAAATTTCTTTTATCATCACTTGTTAACTCATTATTTTATAATTTTTTAGCTCTCAAGTATCCATTTAATAATTGTTATGATAGAAATTTTCTGGCGTAGCCAAATAAATGAAGATCATGTTTTATATCTTTTATATTTCATCCGTCATCTTGAAATATTTTAGTCTAGGCTTCTACTAGGTCAAGTGTTCGTGAGATATTACTCGTTTGCCCCCTTACCTACTTGGCGTCGTATAAGTCTTGTATGAAAAATATTTTGAGGTATCACCTTTTGTGGGTGTTATATTACAATGGTATGAGAAAATTTAAGTCTTCTATGAAAAATATGAGGTATCGCCTTTATGAGAAATATTTTGTGGTATCGACTTTCGTGGGGCTCACTCACTCCGCTCGTTCGCCCTCTTTCTTGGTCCCGGTCTTGGTTTAGCATAAGTCTGATATAAAATAATAATATTTTGGGCTTTCGCCTTTCGCAGTTGTATTAGAATGGTATGAGAACACAGACGTACGCGGACGCGGGGTGTACTCGCATATTTCTGAATCACCCACGGGGTATAGATGTGCACGCGTACGCACACACGCACGCGGGGTGCACTCGCAAATTTCTGAATCGACAATCGGGTAGAGATTTGCACGCGCACGGTCTCCCTTGACGGTGGTAGGGGCGGGGGTGTACTCGAGAATTTCAAAATCGGCGTCCGGTGAGAGAAAAGACATGAAACATGTCAATTAATAAGTTGTTACCCAGATTTTAATCGATATTGAAGTTTTATTGCAATTTTTTATTCACTTTTTTTTGTTGTTGTTTTACGATCAATCTCAATCAAGTAATTAAGTTTTACCCACGTTCTTTTTTTTTTATCCTGTTCTTAATCTAACTTTTTTTTTCTTTTTCTTCCCTTTCTTTGCTCAGAGTGTCACGAACAATGAGAAAGATACCTACAATAACGTAGAGCGAGTAGGTACTCGCTGACAATCTGTACAGTCTCGTTTTTATAAGTTCAAAAAAGAATACATATAAACGAAGTTGTAAAAGAAGAAGACAAAAACGTATAGTGTGTTTCTTTTTTCATCCGACAATAATCTACGAAAGGAAACAATAACGTATCCGACAACGAGCGAGAATCGCTAGGTTTAGGTTGTGGCTGCGTTATATTTCCATCCTTTTCGTACAAACGTAGTTGGCTAAAGAAGAAAAAAAATTGTTCGTGCCACTTCTTGGCCGATCCATGTGTCTTGGAGATATTTGATCCTTTTGTGATGGGCTATCATGGGTTAAGATACACGAACAAACACTAGTGTTCACTTCGTACGAAATTAGTTTTATTACAACAATTAACGCGGACAGGTTATGATCAAGAAGAGATCAAAAGATGGTATAAAAGTTGTTCGTAAATTGATTTACAAGGTAACTGCGTATTGGGCGTGTCGGAGGAAATGATACCGTTATTTGCGTGAGGACATAATCTAAAATTAGTCAATTTACATCATGTTGAACCTGTTCGTACATTTCGCGGAATTCTATGATTTACATCTTTCATATATTTATTATTAACGGTATAATATGTACGACGATATAGTACGATAATATAATACGACGATATGTGACGTCGACGTGCGTTGGCGTCACAGTACCCCTCTCGCTAAAAGAAAACAAAAGGCGGGAAGCTTGGAATGCTTATGTTTGATACAGTGTATTGAATTTTAAATATACGTGCAGTAAATGAAGGCGAAATAAATATCTGAATGTATATGTATATATGTAAGTGTGGCACATGGAAAAGAGAGGGAAAGGTAAGCCGACCAGCAGTCGGATGCTTGTCCTCTCTATGTATAGGCCGATCCGTGTGTCTCAGAGATATTTGATTCATTTTTAGCGCAATAAAGTACAGAAGATTACATTTATAATGATAAGTAGGAAATTCGAAGTAATGTGACAAATTATAAAACATCAAGCTTTTTTGAGCTTTGGAATTCCAGCAGATACAGCGCTTTCAATTCCACATTCATTACTACCGCGTTTAATTTTAAAGAACCCTCCCAATTCACCCCAAGCAGTGCTCCAGGAATTAGCAACCAGCCAATATGGTACCTTGGTTGATGGATCAGTTCCCCAACCAATAACTTTAACGGCATGACCTGCTACTAATTTACCTTCAACGTGTTGATAAACACCTATACATAAAATTAGGTTATTCAGTCAATCGTGGTAATTCGAATGAAGTGAAATACAGAATTATCAACTTTACTCTATCATTATTAACAGTTTTTATCACACTCGTAACTGATCTGTTACGAGTGTGATAAAAACTGTTAATAATGATCTCGAATACTCGTACTCACGAGGAAAATGTCACTTTCAACTTTACTCTACTAACCCTCGCCATAATGATAAAAGTCGGCATAAACATCGAAAGTGGCGACAATGGAACCCCTATTCAAAATTTCTCGTTGTATAGATTCTGTGTTCGCTTTAACGGAATAAGCAGTCTGTCCTGAAAAAACAATTAATAAAATATATATTTATGAATAGTATTTGACAATGAAAAAAATTAGTTGAAAGGAAATTCCCACGAGGGCATGTCATCACAAAAAAAATATTTGTCAAAAAAAAGTGATAAGGATGAAACTCTCCTACGAGAGATATCATTTTTTTTTTTTGTATGCGGGATGATCGTGATGATGAATGTTTCTAATTACTTTTTTTGAATTCAAGCGGTTAATCCGTTCGGCAGAAAATTTTACGAGGAACTTTTTTTTCATTAGAGCAATCGATTTTTCGAGATTTCTGCACTAAATCAATTTTTTACGAGAAGCTCTCAACTTTTGACAAATTTTTTAGGCTGATAATCTAACTTTTAGTCACGTTCAAATAGACTTATTACCTATATAATAAATTTTACAAAGAAACTTTATGTGACTGGCAGTGCCGTATTACCCTATACGCACACTACGCACGTGCGTAGGGCGGCTAATTTTTGGGGCAGCCAATTTTGATGAGTATTCATTATTAAATACAAAATACCTAATAAAAGTGTGAGCGAAGCAATTATTTTTTGGCATGAGAAACAGAAAGATTGATGATGAAAATAAATGAGTATACCTACCTACCCATGAAAATTCTTTATACATTTTTTTTTTGGGGGGGGGCGGCAAATTCATTTGTGCGTAACGCGGAAAATACCTTAATCCGCCTCTGGTGACTGGAAGCAAATTTTTCGAGATAGACGAGTATGCGAAAAATTTCATTTAGGGGACTAGAACGTGTCATGAAAAATTCAGCACAAGAAGTAGGTGGGCTAACACAAAGATATGTTATGCAAAACACCGAATTTGACCAATTTTGTATCACAAAGAGTATACAAAGCCGTTTTATGTGTCTTTATTGCTTGTGCTACTACTCCTATTAAGATATCTATTCTAAAAGTGGCAAACTTCTAAAAACAATTACTGAACCCAAACCAGATTGTTTGGCGCTTCTGTAATCCCCAGAAATATTGTCACTGATCAAAGAATCGAAAAGTTTCTCATTTCAAACCATGGAGCCCACAAGATATAGTTACAATAATTTTCTGATTCAGAAGAAATGGACTTCATTTTCCTTGAAAACTCTCATTATGTAATTAGTAGATTGAGGTTCAGTAAAACTAGGATTACACTTTTTGACTGGGATTCATTGGAGTGTTTGAAAGTTCAATCCTAATATATGCAAATGTTGTAGAAAAATTTTCTCAACATTACCTACTTATTGTAAACCCAATGAAATCTGTGTAGAGTAAGAAATTCACTAACCGTATCGTAGATCATCCTGATAAGTTACATTATATTCCTCAACGCATTTTTTGGTACATTCGGGTGTATCTGGGGTAAAATCTACAGCCGCCATGGTAGGTTTAATTGTGTACGGTCTACATCCCTGTAAAGACGTATTTGAAAATGAATTGTTTCATTCACTGCCCTTTGGACATCAATAATAATGGTCTTCAGACATGGACGCTCAAGAAAGAAACAAAGAAAAAAATGGGAGCATTTGAAATGTGGTGTTACCGAAGAATGTTACGCATCAAGTGGACTGACAACGTTTCAAATAAGGAAGTATTGCGTCGGTTAGGAATCGAAGAGCCCTATTTTGAAAGAATGTGGAACAACGTAAGATGAAGTATATTCAAGAAAAAATCGAGAAGGATCCACTGTTTGCGAGAATAGTCCAATGGAATATACCCGGCAAACCGTCAACAGGAAGAAGACGTCTGAATATGCTGACTGGAATCAACACCCAGAGAATTAATACTTGACGTAAATTAATTATAATTATGTTAGTTTATACTAATTTATAGTTTGTAATTGAACATGATGGTAGCAACCCCTATAATATTGGAGAAGCTAATAAATAAAAATAATAATATTTTGGATGTATGCCCTTGTATAACGGAGCCAAGTATGATTCTTCTAGATCAACATTTCAGTTTTTGTAGAAGAGTTTTAAATCTAATAAGGTTTGAGTTGTAATTTGAGAATATAACTTGATTATATTTGGACTTTGAGTTCAAAAGTAAGGAAAAACGACGGCTTCCTTAACGAAGTTAAACGAGGAACGCAAAGAACCTGTTTTATGAGTAAAATGGGATTTGGTATTAAAAATTCAAGGAAGCCTAGATCTAGATAAAGTTAGTATAAAGAAGTCCTAGACCTACTATAAGCCTAGTATAATATAGTTTGATAGTCTAAATTTCTCGAATCTCGAGCTATATATGATAGCTCGGGAGTTGAAATTTTTCCAAGTCCCCCTCTTATCATAATTATATAACTCGAGAGTCGAAATTTTTCCAAGTCCCTCTCATATCATATATGGCTCGAGAGTCGAAATTTTAACAGGGAACCTGTTCAATGGGGGGCTTTTTCAGAAACTTGGAAAAATTTCAACTCTCGAGGCATACATGATTGGAGGGGTACTTAGAAAAAATTTCGACTCTCGAGCCATATTAGTTAAGGAAGCCGTCGTTTTTCCAAGTCCCCCTCCTATCATATATGACTCGAGAGTCGAAATTTTTCCAAGTTTTTTGTTGGACGGCGGACGGTGCACGGCAAATTTCTCAAAAAGCCCGCCATAAACAGGTTCCCTGGTAACAATGATTCCACATGCAACAAAACATAATTTAATCGTATGTACCTACAAAATGTAAGAAGAAAAGAATGAATTAGCGCTGACGGAGGGGTAAGAAGGGTGTCCATAGAGAAAGTTCACACCACTCTCGCGAGTTGCCTCCTCCCACCTCCCGGAAGCAAACCCTAAGCAGATTCTAAAAATGAATTAATTCCATGAATCCTGAATCCTTGGTCTTAATTCCAAAAGTTGCGAGTTCACACCCCCCCCCCCGAGTTCCTCCCAGTCCCTGATTATTCTGGGTACTGTATCCTTTCTTTTCCTTTATAATAAACTGTGACGTCATCAGTCAAGACCCTGGGCCCCTCCAACTATGACATCATCAACTGGTGATGTCATCCAGGACCCCGAGCCTGATCTAAAATTTGGGAGTTTAATCCACCTCCCTTTATTGACATGTTTCATGTCTTTGTCTAGAATGACCCCCTACACTATCTTATAGGAAATTTTATGAGGAACAATTTTGAATGGAGGTATTTTTCACATAACCCGCATATTTCGCGAGATATTTGCAAAAAACTGATTTTTTTTTTTTTTTTTTTTTTTTTTTGGGGGGGGGGGTTCAAACCCCCATAAAAAAAAGCTCCAGGGGGATTTAGTGGGATTTTTAGGGGGTCATTCTAGACATCATTCTCTACCATTTTCAGTCATCAAAGCTTTTATGGCCCAAAATGTTTTTATTTCTCATATTTGTGTCTAATTCGCCTACACCAAATATCTCAATTTTGAAATCTGTAAGTATGACGTCATCAGCCGTGACCCGGACGACTAGTATAAGGGAGACTCGAGCAGTATTACTATTGGACCTAGTATAATGGAGACAGTAGTGTAACGATACATTCGGCATTGTCACGATGTTCGATCTATATGTATTATAGTTATTATCATCATTAGTTTGTTTCCAAACACATGTAAGCATTTTTTGGAGATGATTCAGAGGATGAATCATCTCTGAAAAATACTTACGTGTGTTTGGAAACCAACTAATGATAATAATAACAATAATACTTATAGATCGAATATCGTGACGATGCCGAATGTATCGTTACAAGTAGGGAGGCTTAGGAGAGAGGAGAGTGATCATGAGAATAAAAGAGAGTAGGGAAGAGCGAGCCCAAGCTGATGACATTATGAATGTTGATTACGTCACAGGCAGCCATCATTGATGGTTATGACGTCACAAGCTAATGACGTCATTAATGTTGATATCTAAATGGGGGCGAACGAGCGGAGTGAGTGAACCTTCGTGATCAAGACTGCTCAAAATATAGAATACCAGCGAGTGAGTCCCACATGATCCTTATTTATTTGGCTCTGCCGGGAAAACACTTTTTTATGAGTCCCTTGCTCATCATATCATACTGTATAACCCGAAACTTTTCAAGTGCCCCTCCTATCATATAAAGCTGAGAGGCGTCGTAATTCTTTCAAGTTCCTTCCCCATCATACAAGCTTAAAAGTCGAAATTTTTCCATATCTCACGTTTTCCGGACAGCACCCGGTATTTTTCTTCCAATTACCCCCTTCCCCCTCTTCCTCATAAAACAGTTTCCTGTTGAACTTTATTACACAAGCGTTGTTCTCTTTTACTCTTGAATATATGCAGTGAAGTTGTTTTTCATGAAATTGAGTTCGAAAAACAACGTGATAACGTTTTTAACCACGCATATTATACCTAAGTGTATAAGGTGAGGCAAAGTGATGTTACCGCTTTTCCCCTAGCTCTTACGGGAAAGTTGTAACATTTGGCCTCACCCGGTATAACGAAATACGATCAGATGATTTTTAAAAGGACAAATGGTGTTGCAAATCACATCCGTATTCCTCAAGTTGTAATTCCACTCAAGTCAGAAAAATTAAGTTCTTACTCTGTCTTCATTTTGAGAGCCGTAACCGCCTCCACTAACAATGCCTGTTGTTTTCCAGTACTGCCATGCTCTATCTGGCGAGCCTCCATAACAACCATCTCCACAATATGGTCTACAGCAGGATATCAAATCTTCTACCGAAAAATGGAAATTTTCAGCGCCTTTGGAATGTATACACCATCTGTCTGACATTGCTTCAACTGATGAAATTGCCTGTATTACATTGTAATAAATCTTGACAAGTTACATATTTAAAACTGGTCTTCTGTATTTTTCATAGACTTGAAGATTTTTACCCAGCATGATCCACAATGGGCTCCTTGATCGCGGATTTCACGAATTGTGGGACAGTTGGGCCACTTTTCTCGTGCATCAAATTCATCGGGTATTGGATCTGTAGGGGTCTTGTCCATTATAAAAGGTAGTTCATTGGGCTTATAATTTGGGTGCACTCCTGTCAGAGCGCGAAATTGATTTCTGGAGATGGTCTTATCAAAATTTCGCTTGATCTGTAATCACCAAAAAATCTCTTTCATCTATTTCTGTATTCATACAACATAAATCATTTAAAATATATTATTGTGTCTTTCCCATTTTTAAACGTACATCTCCGATCGTTGATTTCACCTAGGAAGATAGATTACTTCTTCCATCTCTTTGCTTTGTATCCAATTTACTAACCAATAACCGAACACTTTAATTTGCGCACTACCTGGATGAGTTCTAAAAATGGCTTTATTACTCATCTCGATGTACAAGGAGCTGGTTGAGATAGAAATGGACACAAATTATGTACCATTTCTCGAGACCTTTTTTATCGTGTGTTAACTTAGAGAAGAGAAGGGTGGGTCACACTAACTTCAACGGTATCAGGGTACATCGGTATAAATTAGTCATAAATCATCGAGACTACTTTTAGGTCAAAATTTGGATTGATAGAAGGCATGGTTTATGGACCCAAAAGAAGATCGCGAGGAATAGAGAGTGGTTCCAAGTTGAGTCCCAAATCAGCCATTTCACTAACTGTCGACATAACTCGGTGTGATTGAAAACGTGAATTAGGTGAGGACGACATAGGTACAGAACAGAAAGTGGAAGTCAGAATCACGAAAAGTCTGATATTGATTTATTTTTCAAGGCTGCGGGTAGAAATTCAAAAGAGGCATGTCATAATGTGCTCAGACATCTTAATTCTTCTAAGATTTACCGCTTTATAAAGGTTGTGATTTAACTCTCTTTTTAGTAGAATTCGCACGCCACTTCTGTTTCAATACATCAAACATTTTTGTGGGCGCATCATCAGTTATATACTTACAAGCGGAAATTCCCGCGCCTTCGGCGCGTACTACCAATTTTATTTTAAACACATAGGTACCATAAATTTATTTCCAAATACATTAATACCATGTACCACTTGTACCGCGTACATTGAAGAAAAAAATATTACATCAAAGAAAGAAGACATTATTCCAATCCGTATGGAAATCAGTCTCATCCATTTTACTCACTATCATGATGTGACGCGATCTGGTCGATCGCGCCACGTATAACTGTCCAACGTATGTAAATATACGACAAACGGTATTTTTATTCATGTCCATGACGTCACAATCGTAACGAGCGTTGTAGACCTTTTGTTCGACGTAAAATAATTAGTAGGCTTAACGCATACAATGTTACAATATACACGTACACTAGTACACACATATCATATTCCCACTTTTCCATTATAACGTATCTTTAAGTATCCCTACTTTATCCCCACTTAGATTTAACCATATGATTAAGTTGTATATTCCTTATCCTAACTCCCACTTATTTTATCCCTACTTATACGTACTCCCACTAACTCCCCAATTTCCCTTTAGTAGTCTGCTTCCAGTTCTTAGTCCGTTTTATCTATCCATATCCCTACTTCTATTTTGCACACGTTACTATCTATTATATTATATGCACTTATGTATAAGACTATGTACCCTTTACTTTAGTTTGCACACGACACTATTTACTCCCCTTAGATTTAAGACAATATTATTGGTTATCCCCATTTAGCTCCTAGTTTCCCCCTTCAATAGCCACCTTTATAAACCCATGTATCTGTATGCTTACGAGCATTCTGTTACATTTTCAGCTACTATCTTTTGAATATTCCGATGTTATAGTCTTTCCTTGTCAAGTCTTACTTTTCAATAAAAGCCTAATACTCTTCGTGTCGCGTTTTACATAAAGCCCTTAGGATGTGAGAAGGTCCAACTATACCTTCATCACATAATAGTGGCGCCCGAACAAAAAAGTTTTTTTTCAAAGTCTTGAAGTATAATGTTCGCGTTGTGAAGGACTTTGAAGAGGTTACTTGGTCAATGTATTGTCTACCTATAAAGAAACAGCCATTGACCAGTTTCACTCGTGAAGAGATTGTCTACCTGTAAAGAAACAGCTCTGATCGGGACCACTTTAAAATCCTTACGTTTTTGTTCTCAAGAAATTGGCTACCTGTAAAGCATCAGATCTTGAGGCTTCAAAAAAAAAAAAAAAAAAAAAAAAAGTGATAAATTCCACGTGATCATCAAAAAACATTCGAATAAAATATCGCGTTGCTTCAATCGTGCCTATATAGTAATTATCTCATTGCCGTAATTTTTTCCTCGGTCTCCGTCACCGTCCGCAGAAATCGTCAACGTCATCTATTGCAGAGGTACGTTTATTTTATATGGTGCATTCTCTCTCTCATTCCAATGTATTACAAACTGTTTCCTAATGCCTAAAGCCTTTTTTTCACAACTCCGTAATTCTGAATGTGCGCATATAGCCAAAACTTTTCAGCTTAATATCGAAGAATTAATAACTCAGTACAAAGTAAATAAAAAAGATCGTTTCCCTCTTGATCAAAAAAGAGAAGCTCTCAAAAGACATTTTGAAAACTCAACCGAAGTTTGTAGTTATCTGGATAGATTATTCCAAGAATCCCGAGCAGATCCTAACGGTACGCGGGATATTCAAGTTGATCAAACACAAGCGAATATTGCAATCCAGACATTTAACGAACGTATTGCGTATCTTTGTAATTCTAGCCCGTGTCGCATTCCTCAATCTCTATCACCACGCAATCCTGCATCATCAGCAAAACTTGATCTAAATTTCGATTTCGATTCTCTCTTTGCTCCGTCATCAAATAATAATATTCTTACTCCGTCGTTCATCGCCAACCCAAACACCAACGCAGATACATCGAGCTCACAAAGTGCCACACCCAGTTTTCCCATAATACCCTTACCCTCTTTGTCTACGCCAAAGAAGCCTACTAATACTTTGGACGCGGCACAATTAAATGCACTAATTCAGGCGCTTCAGATCAAAACGTCGAAATTATCATCTTTTTACGAATTTTTTGGAAAACCCACAGAGGATATTGCAGATCATATCACCAATTTTGAAAGATTATCAGCTTTAAATAATTGGTCTAACGAAATAAAATGTCGCGAATATTTAAAATATCTAAAGGGAGATGCTTACGAGTACGTTCTCAATAATGTTTTATCCGAACGAGGATTGGTTTGGAATACGCTCAAAGAGAAACTCCAGACTAAATATAAGAAAACGGAAGATGATTACGAATTAATTGTGTCGCAAATGAAGCAGAAACCTGAAGACGACGCAGTGGTATTCGCTACGAAAATTGAACGAATATGCAAGAAAATCAACCAGAATATGTCTGATCAAGCAATAATCAGCAAAATCTGTAACGGCCTACTCCCTACATTTTGTACAGAAATTTTACATCGTGATATCGATACAGTGGAACGTTTCATGAAAAATTTGCAGACAATTCAGAAAAATTTTTTGCGATACAAAGATGAGAACACTGAAATATTGGTGACATTGCAAGAAATACGCGAGAGCATCAAGAAACAGAACGATGATACAAAGACTTCGAATGAAGAGAAAGAAAAAATTAATTTTACGCCGCAACACCAGTGGAGAAATATGAACAATCAGCGTTTTTTGCCTATGCAACGCAGTGCAAATTCTTTTAATCCGAGAAACAACAACTTTAATAGATCATATTTTTCACAACCAGCACGTATGAACGCACCCAAATCGTACGCGCAGGCATATAGGCAACCATTTGGTTCTATGAGACCTAACCCGCCTAACGCCAGTACATACAGGCGCACAATCATTTGTTTCCGTTGTAATAAGCCGAATCATTTTGCCAGATTTTGTAGAACTGATCTAAATAATTTTCCAGGAAACCGTTGACCTGATAATTGTTGGCAAAATAAACCAAATTACCAAGGACAACGTAATCCGAAACCTGTAAATACTCAGGCTAATCAGGGTAGTCCCCCACAAAAAAACGAGTGAAAAGGGCAACCTCGGCAAAGGCGTACCAAGCTAAACAATATACACCTACACAAACACGCAATAGATTTTCTTGTCTAAGTGATCTCAATTCTGAAAAACCAATCCAAAAATCCAGATTATGGAATAAGAAAACAAAGCAAAAAATTGAGATAGATAACAGACCTGTCCAGAATGACAATTTTACAAAAAAAGAAACTATTGGTGTTGTTAATCTTCAAACCCATATTTTACTTGGTAAGCAAAGAAAACCAGTCAAGTGTGTAATAGATTCTGGTTGTAATATAAACATAATGGGCCAGAAATTGGTCACGCCTGAATGCCACATAACAAAACCCCAAGTATACGCAGTTGCCCTGTCATCAGCTAACCCACTTAAACATGTGGGTGAAACCAATGTGCGGTTAGAAATTCGTGGACAAATACTTTATGAACCAGTGTCCATCATAGATGATAACGAAATTGATTTAATCCTTGGAAATCGATTTCAGATGAAACATACTGGAGGAATTGATTGGAAAGATAAATCCATCAAAATAGGAAATCAAAGAATACCAATATGTGAAAAATATTTGCAAGCCATGGATGAAACTTACTTGAAGAACGAACCAGCTATCATAATCTATGACGATTCTGTCATAGCTCAAAGAAGTTTCACCATTCCACCTAAGGGAATGATTAATCTCCCATCAAACACAGCAGTACCAAGAATTACAAAGCATGTCCGTACTTATGGTCTATATATTCAACCTGGTAATAATAAAGATTCTTGGCAATTAGTCAATGCCCGATCTATTCCTATTGACATCCCCCAGAATACATGTATTGCAAGAATATATTATGGTAATGAAGTAATTGGAGCAGTTAGCTCTCCACAACTAGATGTAATTCAAGAAACTAAGAAATTCTCAGGCACCGAAGAAGTATGTGATCCAGATGGTGTCCCCATCCTGATTAATAAAAATCTTCCCATTAACCAGAGAAAAAAGGCACTTGAATTGATGTATCGCTATCGAAATTTATTCACAACAAAGACTGAGGATACACCTTCAGCAAAAATTGAACCTTATAAAATACAACTGAAAGATGGTATCCCAGTGAAT
Organism: Aspidiotus rigidus; assembly: GCA_035079385.1. Lineage (NCBI taxonomy): Eukaryota > Metazoa > Arthropoda > Insecta > Hemiptera > Diaspididae > Aspidiotus > Aspidiotus rigidus. Next base: position 7,968,624 of record JAVHKY010000052.1, read on the forward strand.
CTGAAACCATATAAGGCATCACAATTTGAACGAGAAATGGCCCGTAAATTCCTGCGCGAGCTAGAACAAGCAGGAATTATTGAAAAATGTCGTTCAGAATATTGCTCACCAGCTTTCATCAAAACAAAATCTGATGGAAAGCCCCACCTACTAACAGATTTTTCTGCCTTGAATAAACATATCCAAAATGACTCTACCTCAGTAGTCCGAATTGAGGCCATCATAGAAGCCTTGCTAAGCGCATCCATGTTCAGCAAAATGGATTTAGCGTATGGGTACTATCAATTTCCACTTCATGAAGATAGCAGAAAATATACAGCTTTTCGATTTGATTCTATCAGTGTCCAATATGCCTACTGTAAAATGCCAATGGGATTCATAAATAGCAGTCAGTGCGTCACAAGAGCTATGCATGACATATTTGAAGATACACTCTTTCGCGGATTAACAGTATACATAGATGATATTTGTGTTTATGGTAACTCTTTTGAAGCCCACCTAAAAATGCTTGAGACCACGTTATCTCGTCTCCAGCAATATAATTTCAAATTAAACACAAAAAAATCTGATTTTTTCTTCCCCAAAGTCACCTTACTTGGGAATGAGATACAAAATGGGCAAATAAAACCAGCCATGAAAGACATAGAAGCATTTTTTGAAAATCAAACCACCAAAAACAGTAAAACATGTACGTAGCATAATTAGCACTTTCAGTTTCTATCGGAAATATATGCCTAATTTTGTTAATGTGGCAAAACCCATTATGGATTTACTCCACAACACTGGAGCCAAAGATGGCAAAAAACCAGTCAAATGGACACCCGAATGTGAAAAAGCATTTCAACTCTTGAAACAGATGATCACATCTAAACCAATCTTACAGATCTTCAATCCTGAGTGGAAAACTTATTTACAAACTGATGCCAGCAGTTACGCCATTGGTGCAGTGCTCAGCCAACAGAATCCAAGAACCAAAGAAATAAAACCTGTTGCCTTTTATTCTGAAAAAATGCCGCAAAGAAAAAGACACTTGGCTACTTACGACCTTGAACTAATTGCAATATCCAAGGCTCTAAAGCATTTCCGCCAATATCTGTACATGAAACCACTTATTGTACTTACAGATTGTCGCAATTTGGTCACTATGAAAATCACTGAGAACACATTATTGCACCCAGCCAGAATCCGGCGCATAGTTGACACGATAAACCAATTTGAGATCAAGTTTGAGTATATAAAGGGAAAAGAAAATCTCATCCCCGACTTATTATCGCGCGGGTCAGAATATGAAAAAATTCATTTACTAACTGATTCAGCATCAGAATTAAACTTACTTGAAGAACAAGATAAACAAAGAGATATTGTAGGTATTAAAAGAATCTTGAGAAATCAACCTCTAGATCAATCATATACCAAACAAGAAGTTGAACACCTACATAAATATACCCGTCGGCATGCTTTAGATGAACATGGTTTACTATGTTTCAAAAAATTTAATTGCAATAAGAAACTTCTCCTACCAGTGGTGCCTGAATCGTTACAGACACGACTGTTGCGTGAAGTCCATGATAATCCTCATAAAGGAAATCATATGGGCGAGAATAGAACTTTCTTAAAATTATCCAACATAGTATATTGGCCAAATATGAGACAACATATCACCAAATATGTCCAATCTTGTCAAGCATGTATGGAACACAAAACCAGCCGGATCAAGTATGGTAAGATGTCATACAATAAGAAAAACCCACGGCTTATGAAAAAATTATGCACTGATGTCCTTGGCCCCCTAACAATAAAAAACAAAAGCTGGTACTTTTTGACTATGATAGATGAATTCAGCAAATTTATGTTCATCAGAGCTCTTCCCACTGTGAATACCACAGCTATTACCACCATGCTCGATGACATCATCTCCCAGTTCCCACCTCCGGCGAAGCTCTTCAGCGATCAAGCAAGTTACTTCACATCCAACGAACTTGAAGCTTATTGTGAGGACAATGGAATCCGACTCCAGAGAGCCATTCCTTACACACCAGCTACCAACGGATTAATTGAACGCCCAAATGCATGGATTGGGACAGCAGTAAAGGCCCTATTGGACGACCAAGAGATAAAAACCAATGTAAGCCGATATGCAAAGTACATAGCAAGGGCTTGGAACACAGCCCCTCATCCAAGTTTGGACAACAAGTCACCATTTTACATTCTTTTTGGTCAAGAAGATAGTATACTCCAGAACAAGTATGGTATACCATTCCATACTGAGTCCAGAGAAGAAGAAATTAAGAAAGTATTAAGATTTAGAGAGAAGATACCATCAATTTTGCAGAAAAACTTCCTGCAGTATTCTAGAGCATATAATAGAAATAGAAAAGATTGGGTGCTAAAAGAGAAAGATAAAGTGATGATAAAGGCACCCTTTCCCAAAAAGATGGAGAAAAAATATACGGGACCATATACGGTCACCAAGGTCTTAGGACCATCATCTATTATTATAGAAAACAATGATGGAACAAAACAGACCGTTCATATTTCGAAGCTTCAAAAGTATTATGAGAGAAAAAATCGAGATATTGAGAATTGAGAAATTGAGAAATGAAAAATTGAGATTCAAAGTTCAGAGAAAAATAAAAATGAGACAAATTACTCATCACATAGAGCAGCTGCAAATTAGAGAAAGATCAATTGGTCATCCTTCCTTCAATACAAATCTGGTTTTCCTATTCCTTCCTTTTCTTTTCCTTTTCTTTGGTACCAATTCTTTTCCTTACCTCCCTTTTTTCCCCAGAATTTCATTGATTGATTCCATCCAAGGAGAAACACCTGACCACGCGCGCACATGTAACATCTTGATTAAAATTGATCTTATATTGACATCCATTATAACATCCAAATGGTTTTCAATACCCAAATTCTTCCTATACCATCCTATAATTCCACCTATCCTAGGTAGGAACATTTCATCCTGCGCACCATATAAAATTACCTCTTGCATTAAATGTCCACAAGTAGAAATGGCAACAGCTATGGACCTCCATTCCGTCCATTACATCATCGATATGAACGGCTTCTACATTGACGGTCAATTTGAATGCAAGGAGATGGGAATCGCGAACGTCCGGACAAACCGCAGTTATGTATACCGTTTCCTAATTTCCAAGTAATACTCCCAATTATCACCAAAAGATCAAAGGACAGCCAAATGGAACCTGCACAACAAACATGGACTCAGATGCCAAAACTACCCCGAGGATCTCCCCGCGGAAAGAGTACAGTACATCATTCAGAAAATAGTAGACCAATGCAACTGCAACAACACCGCAATCGCGTACAAAGGAGGAAATCTAGAAAAAGAACGTCTTATCAAAGCTGGTTGCAAAAAATACATCGACTTGGGCGACCATGGGTGCCCCAAATTTGACATCTTATACACCCAAGAACGTCTATCCAACATTGTCCAAAACACCACCACCCAGGTTGCTATGACACCATACCATCGCTGTCTCCGTCACCAGCCCAACAGAAGAAACCCAACACACTGTCCAATGGTTGAGGTCCTCTATTTCGCCACATGGTTGCAACAACATCTGCATCCTACCTCTCAGCAGTCATAAATATCAAAGTCCGATCCAACATCCGCATGCTTCACCCTCCTTCTTGTGGAGAGGGGGGCACTGTGACGCGATCTGGTCGATCGCGCCACGTATAACTGTCCAACGTATGTAAATATACGACAAACGGTATTTTTATTCATGTCCATGACGTCACAATCGTAACGAGCGTTGTAGACCTTTTGTTCGACGTAAAATAATTAGTAGGCTTAACGCATACAATGTTACAATATACACGTACACTAGTACACACATATCATATTCCCACTTTTCCATTATAACGTATCTTTAAGTATCCCTACTTTATCCCCACTTAGATTTAACCATATGATTAAGTTGTATATTCCTTATCCTAACTCCCACTTATTTTATCCCTACTTATACGTACTCCCACTAACTCCCCAATTTCCCTTTAGTAGTCTGCTTCCAGTTCTTAGTCCGTTTTATCTATCCATATCCCTACTTCTATTTTGCACACGTTACTATCTATTATATTATATGCACTTATGTATAAGACTATGTACCCTTTACTTTAGTTTGCACACGACACTATTTACTCCCCTTAGATTTAAGACAATATTATTGGTTATCCCCATTTAGCTCCTAGTTTCCCCCTTCAATAGCCACCTTTATAAACCCATGTATCTGTATGCTTACGAGCATTCTGTTACATTTTCAGCTACTATCTTTTGAATATTCCGATGTTATAGTCTTTCCTTGTCAAGTCTTACTTTTCAATAAAAGCCTAATACTCTTCGTGTCGCGTTTTACATAAAGCCCTTAGGATGTGAGAAGGTCCAACTATACCTTCATCACACATGAAGAAGGCATCTTACACCTTTATTGCCTGTTTTGCACCGTACAAATTTCACCCGTAGACCCGCACATCTTATACGTTAAATTTTTAAATCTCGGTGCTCACTTTATATAATCACTAATCGATGCCTCGCCGTATGAAAAACCACCCATTTCATTACTGAGAAGAATCTTTCCTTCCTCCACCAAGTTGGTTTTTCACCTCTTCAGTAAATTCTACTGCAAAAATTGGTGTCATACCTCAATTTGAACGCAAAATACGTTTTAACACGGAACCAAACAGCCAATAGTGCAAAATAATAACCCTTGTAAAAGTTGTAATCAAAATAGAAGATGATGAGAAGAATTTATTATTTTATCCGATATTCTGTGTTTTTTTATCCACAAAATTTCACTCTTATAGTTCATTAAAGGATAGGCCTGTGTACCTATGTTGCCTTAGTTGACTTGCACATACGAACATACTCGTTTTTCTCTTTTTCTCTTTTGACCTACATTCCTTATTCACCAACTTACTATACGTCATATAGTCCAAATATTCCTATGGTGTAAGGCATTTACATGATGCGATAGGTATTTGGTCATGACGATTCGAAGTTATTTGTAATATCAAAAGAAACATACGAAGTTCGAAGCTCTAGAATAGCTGAATAAGCATCAGGTAGCTACCAAAAATTATCCACGCACGGTCTTCGGACCTGCAACTAGGCGTTGACCGAAGCCTATTCGATGCGTATATAAGGGAACTCCACGTCCGTAATATTATTATAGTTTCATCAACGAAAAGCCGAAAATATCGCTCGTGCATATCGTACTTGTTTTGTAATTACGTGCGTATAATATGTTGTTCGAATAAAGTATCAGTTCTACTCGCCTCGGATTCACAGTTTTTGGAAGCTATCCGGACACCTCAAGAGGGGACACCCGACCCCTTCTTACCATAATTCCCCAATTCTATCTCTCGTACTCTTATTATGCCGACCTGCCCATATTCCAACGCAGAAATTTGCCCGTTCACGCATCTTTCATGTGTCTAATTGTTCATGAAGCATGATCACTCATTTAATATAATCTAAACCTACTCTCTGACCACTGCCACAAACTCATTGAATTTAAAAAGTTCTATTCTTCTTCTATCAACTTGGTATTTTCTCTCTTTTGCAAGATTCTGTAGCAAAACACATTGCGAATCGCAGTGGAGTAGTTCGTCAATGAAATCAAATCACTCAAATATTCTTAGCACGAGTATGAATAAGAAAAAGTCATCACAGAAATAATTAACAACTTATGTTGTCACTCATTTCATAACACTGCCTCCGGCTATGCGCATCATCTTGAACAATCAATTCCAACAAAAACTCCTTAGGTCGCGGAATCAGCTGTGACATTCACTGACTAACTACAAACTTCTCCACATAGAATCTTTTCCCAACCCCAGTCTTCTCCCAACTATGATGCACGGTGTGGATAAGCTTCAGTCACCCACGTCACAAATTCCCATTCACCCTACCCCCCCCCCCGCGTGCCCATCATAAAGTACACCACACCAACAATTTTTTTCAACGATCAACTTTTTTTGTGAGTTCTGTAATATCTCCTTCAACAAATCCAAAACCTTTGTCAACAACCAAAATTTCCAAGATTTCACGGTCTTTGCTTCAGTTAAAAGAAATCACGCCTTCTTGTTAATTTTACTACTCTCTCCTCCCCGCCTGTCAAATATACCTTATCAAAAATTTTACAATGAATTTATCTATCCTCGTGATGACCCAATATTGAAATAACACCTCTTCTAATCGATCCAAGTTTCTGCATCCTTTGGCTTCCTCCACCCGCGATTGACTTAAACCATTTGATGACTTGAGTCTGTCCTCTCCCACCTTTACCTTCCAACAAAAACTTGAAGCGTGACAATCAATCAACTATTTTTCAACGTCTTCGTCTAACTTCGACTATCCCGAAAAATAAACCATAGTAAATGAATTACGCAAACACCTTAATGGTATTTTCCCAAGAAATATTTGGAAGCACAATGCCAAAAAATTTCTCAGGTCCACAAAATAATTTTTGTTTTTCGTTTTATACTCGAGTATTTGAAACTATAACCAAAATTCTACTGGGCTTGCTTTAGGTACACGCGATTGTCTTTCCTCCACCTTCTGGACCTCAAAAACTTCAGAATTGATCAACTACTCTCGTACGTACCTCGAACTTCTTTTGGCAGACTTTATACTTAAAAGTTGTTCTTCCTCAAATATATTTTCAAACCACAGTTCTCAGAAATTTTCTCAGGTCCACAAATCTCTTTAACTCGCTGAAATCCCAAGTAAATTTTGGTCCGTAAAATCTCTTCTCCTTACAGGTCATGCTTCTACTGTGACTGACGGACATTCCCAAATTTCTCTATTTCCAACATTTATGCATTTCAATTGGAAATTTCATTACGTACAACTCTTATAAACTTTCCCCACTCACGTTCTAAATACATTATTTTGTATTTTTTAAATCTATCGAGTTTAAGTACGGGACAAAAATAATATAGCCTTTTTTACAATAATTATAGAAAATAATTTTTTAAATTTAATGACTTTTTCTTCATAAGTAAGAACGTTATTTGAAGGACAGTAAGAGAATGTAAACGTTGAATTGAGATTTATCAAGGATTGTTGCATGAACTTACTCGTCAATTGATTTTACCCCTGGAACCCTACACGTCCATGCATGTTTCTATTATTAATAATATAACGATCCACATAGGCAACACGAACCAAACACGTGTTATCCAGGTTCCTGCTTCTAAGATTCAGGCATTGAAACTTTGAGACTTGCTTAGAACTTTCCTTATGAACTTTTATTTAAAAAATGTACCCTGTGTCCGTCTCCAGTCTAATACCAATCTACATTTCAAAGTACAACTCGAAATACCAAAAACTGGTTGAGTTTAATCATAACATAAAAACGCGCTCAATAGATACTAGCGGTTGACGGCGCCGTCAACCGCCAGCTGTGTGTTGAGTAGATATCTGTGTTTCGTAAATATTTGGCTTTTAACAGTAAGAGCTAACTTGACAGGTAAAGGCTGTATTTCAGCAAAAAACGGACTTATTTATCAATATTTTACCGGTCGCAATGATTAAAGAAGTGGATGGACAGTAGGTAAAAAGACTGCCCTATTACATAAGTCTGTATAGAGTCATGAGACGCACTTACTCGTTTCCTACATGAGAAACGGGATGTATTTTCACAATTCTTCCTCAAACCCAGTACTTGTTCTTCGGTAGTTTCTAACTCGCATGACGATAACAGATAACTCGCAGCTTATTTCGTCAACTGCTCAGGATATTGCCTTCATTAACTTTTTAATTGAGGCCAGCAGTGAACCGGTTTCAAGGGGGTTTCTTTGTTTATACTTTTTCTAAATAAAGATTAAACTTTGTTTCTCACTACTTTGGGAGTTTGAAGTCGAAAGTCCATATTTCTCCAAGTTTATCCAGCCCCTCCTATCAAATACAGCTGAATATTCGACATTTTTCCAAATCCCACTCCTATCTCCTATAGCTCCGGAAGGAATCTCAATAATATTTGAAATTTTTACGTCCCGCTTCTATCACATACAGCTCGGAGGTCGAAATTTTTCCAAGTCCCACGTTTTGCTGGGGTGGCCAGCGCCCATCATTTTTCTTCAATTTACCCCTTCCCCTCTATTAAATAGGTTCCCTGTTGAAAACCAGCCATACCCCTAACACATTACCTCAGTCTATGGACGCATGAGACGCACTTAGTCGTTTTTTATATGACAAACAGATGTACTTTTCATATTGCTCTCTCGAACCCGGTACCTTTTATCAGGTGGTTTCAAAATCTGACGACGATATTTACCTGATGTATATAGTTACTCGTATCACAGAAGAGGAACAAATTTTCAAGAAATTATTTAACATAAATGTCTCCTTTTAAAATCGAAAATTGGCTTCATTGCAAAGGAAACTACAATATAAAAATACGTAAAACATGAATAGTAATTTCTATAGATTCATCCAGAGCAACCGCTTTAAATGCTCTCTTTGTGTGAACACAATGATGTTGAATACGCATCAGTCAAAATACCAATAGTTCCCAAATTTCCTCCTGTAAATCTGAAATTAGACTTATTCAAAAGGAAATTACAGGAGCTACAATTTTTGTTCTCGTCAATTTTTCACAAAAATGAGTAGAATTCGAGTTAGGGTATTACAATAATTGAATTCTTAGAACTGCAAGGCTTAACGCGTTTAAACTTTTGGAACAACGTTTTTTCGCTCATTACTCCATCCAGATAAGGAGTCAGAACGTTGAAATTTATCTAAAACTTTACCCGAATAAAAATAAGGTTTTCAAAAAATACTCCACGTCAATAGATAAAAGCGTACAAATAACAGGCAGACAATCATTCTACCTTATATATAAGAAGATTTCCCTACTTCCGGTAACGTGAAGAAAAATAACACACCTGAAATAACGTGCTGCAATTTAGAAGGTGGCACCAAAATCCGGTTCTCAAGAATGCAGGAAGTCAGGGTAGAAGAGAAATACAGTAGACAGTTGCGTGTAGGTACTTAGTTCTTTGCACCTAATAAATCGCCTTTCATTTAGCGTGTATTGGTTTATCTTATTATTCGCCGAAAGCAGAAGAATATTTTTCTCTTTTCTCGACATGACATCCGAACGTAATTAATTTGAATTTGACTTTTTCCCAATTATTTTTTTATCTTTTTTCGGTAAGCAAACGTCAGCGACGAGCTTGCTCCAGGTTTCTTACTCCTTTCTTCGTCTTATTTCTCTTTCGTTCGGTAAGTAAACGTCAGCGACGAGCTCGCTATAGGTTTCTTACCTCTTTCTTTTCTCTCTCTCTCATTTTTTTTTAGGTAGACAAACGTCAGCGCCGAGTGCGCTCGAAGTTTTGACATGTTTCATGTCTTTTCTCTCGCCGGGCTCCGATTTTTTTAATTCGCACCGTTAATAATAAATATATGAAAGATGTAAATCATAGAATTCCGCGAAATGTACGAACAGGTTCAACATGATGTAAATTGACTAATTTTAGATTATGTCCTCACGCAAATAACGGTATCATTTCCTCCGACACGCCCAATACGCAGTTACCTTGTAAATCAATTTACGAACAACTTTTATACCATCTTTTGATCTCTTCTTGATCATAACCTGTCCGCGTTAATTGTTGTAATAAAACTAATTTTGTACGAAGTGAACACTAGTGTTTGTTCGTGTATCTTAACCCATGATAGCCCATCACAAAAGGATCAAATATCTCCAAGACACATGGATCGGCCAAGAAGTGGCACGAACAATTTTTTTTCTTCTTTAGCCAACTACGTTTGTACGAAAAGGATGGAAATATAACGCAGCCACAACCTAAACCTAGCGATTCTCGCTCGTTGTCGGATACGTTATTGTTTCCTTTCGTAGATTATTGTCGGATGAAAAAAGAAACACACTATACGTTTTTGTCTTCTTCTTTTACAACTTCGTTTATATGTATTCTTTTTTGAACTTATAAAAACGAGACTGTACAGATTGTCAGCGAGTACCTACTCGCTCTACGTTATTGTAGGTATCTTTCTCATTGTTCGTGACACTCTGAGCAAAGAAAGGGAAGAAAAAGAAAAAAAAAGTTAGATTAAGAACAGGATAAAAAAAAAAGAACGTGGGTAAAACTTAATTACTTGATTGAGATTGATCGTAAAACAACAACAAAAAAAAGTGAATAAAAAATTGCAATAAAACTTCAATATCGATTAAAATCTGGGTAACAACTTATTAATTGACATGTTTCATGTCTTTTCTCTCACCGGACGCCGATTTTGAAATTCTCGAGTACACCCCCGCCCCTACCACCGTCAAGGGAGACCGTGCGCGTGCAAATCTCTACCCGATTGTCGATTCAGAAATTTGCGAGTGCACCCCGCGTGCGTGTGTGCGTACGCGTGCACATCTATACCCCGTGGGTGATTCAGAAATATGCGAGTACACCCCGCGTCCGCGTACGTCTGTGTTCTCATACCATTCTAATACAACTGCGAAAGGCGAAAGCCCAAAATATTATTATTTTATATCAGACTTATGCTAAACCAAGACCGGGACCAAGAAAGAGGGCGAACGAGCGGAGTGAGTGAGCCCCACGAAAGTCGATACCTAATAGAAGACTAGAATTTCCTCGTACCATTCCAATACAACAGCAAGTCAGGGGGCGAACGAGCGGAGCGAGTGAGCCCCACAAAAGTTGATACCTCAAAATATTTCTCATAGAAGACCTGAATTTCCTCATACCATTCCAATACAACCCGCGAGTGAGCCCCACGAAAGGTGATACCTCAAAATATTTCTCATAGAAGACTTGAATTTCCTCATACCATTCCAATACAACCCGCGAGTGAGACCCACGAAAGGTGATACCTCAAAATATTTCTCATAGAAGACTTGAATTTCCTCATACCATTTCAATACAACCCGCGAGTGAGCCCCACGAAAGGTGATACCTCAAAATATTTCTCATAGAAGACTTGAATTTCCTCATACAATTCCAATACAACCCGCGAGTGAGCCCCACGAAAGGTGATACCTCAAAATATTTCTCATAGAAGACTTGAATTTCCTCATACCATTCCAATACAACCCGCGAGTGAGCCCCACGAAAGGTGATACCTCAAAATATTTCTCATAGAAGACTTGAATTTCCTCATACCATTCCAATACAACCCGCGAGTGAGCCCCACGAAAGGTGATACCTCAAAATATTTCTCATAGAAGACTTGAATTTCCTCATACAATTCCAATACAACCCGCGAGTGAGCCCCACGAAAGGTGATACCTCAAAATATTTCTCATAGAAGACTTGAATTTCCTCATACAATTCCAATACAACCCGCGAGTGAGCCCCACGAAAGGTGATACCTCAAAATATTTCTCATAGAAGACTTGAATTTCCTCATACAATTCCAATACAACCCGCGAGTGAGCCCCACGAAAGGTGATACCTCAAAATATTTCTCATAGAAGACTTGAATTTCCTCATACCATTCCAATACAACCCGCGAGTGAGCCCCACGAAAGGTGATACCTCAAAATATTTCTCATAGAAGACTTGAATTTCCTCATACAATTCCAATACAACCCGCGAGTGAGCCCCACGAAAGGTGATACCTCAAAATATTTCTCATAGAAGACTTGAATTTCCTCATACCATTCCAATACAACCCGCGAGTGAGCCCCACGAAAGGTAATACCTCAAAATATTTCTCATAGAAGACTTGAATTTCCTCATACCATTCCAATACAACCCGCGAGTGAGCCCCACGAAAGGTGATATCTCAAAATATTTCTCATAGAAGACTTGAATTTCCTCATACCATTCCAATACAACCCGCGAGTGAGCCCCACGAAAGGTGATACCTCAAAATATTTCTCATAGAAGACTTGAATTTCCTCATACCATTCCAATACAACCCGCGAGTGAGCTCCACGAAAGGTGATACCTCATATTTCTCATAGAAGACTTGAATTTTCTCGTACCATTGTAATACAACACCCATAATAGGTGATACCTCAAAATATTTCTCATACAAGACTTATACGACGCCAAGATAGGTAAGAGGGCAAACGAGTAATATCTCACGAACACTTGACGTAGTAGAAGCCTAGACTAAAATATTTCAAGATGACTGATAAAATATAAAAGACATGAAACATGATCTTCATTTATTTGGCTATGCCAGAAAATTTTTTCTCCTCTCTCTCTCTCTCTCTCTCTCTCTCTCTCTCTCTCTCTCTCTCTCTCTCTCTCTCTCTCTCTCTCTCTCTCTCTCTCTCTCTCTCTCTCTCTCTCTCTCTCTCTCTCTCTCTCTCTCTCTCTCTCTCTCTCTCTCTCTCTCTCTCTCTCTCTCTCTCTCTCTCTCTCTCTCTCTCTCTCTCTCTCTCTCTCTCTCTCTCTCTCTCTCTCTCTCTCGTCAGCGCTGAGTGCGCTCGAAGTTTTTTCACCTCTTTCTCTTCTCTCCTATCCTTTTCTAACATCTTTCGAAGAGTCAGCGACGAGTTCGCTCTAGGCTATACCTTTCCTTATCTATCGACCGTATTCAGTTGATCACTTCTTATCAGCATACAGGTTCGCCATAGGTACTATTATTTTTCGAGTTCAAGAGTTTTTTACTAGATAAAAAACCTACCCCGAACGCAGTAGGTATCTCATATAGTTTTCTTCTTTTTAGGTAATTAGGCCGTCTCACTAGATAAAGAACGAATCGAGCGAGAAAGCACTATAGAGTCGTTCTCAATAATAATTATTCATTATTTCTGTTAGGATTCTCTTTCGATAGGAAAGAACGAATCGAGCAAGAAATCGCTATTGAGTCGTTCTCAATAATAACTTGAAATATATTTTCTGTGAGGTCTCTTAGCCTCTTATCTTCGATTCTCTCATTTTTACGGGGAACTTTTTTCTTTGCTAGGAAATTAATTTTTTCTCACAGCATCTTTATATTATTCTTACATTATTTTATTACCTTTGTAATTACCTATTATCTATAGCATTTTACTTTCTTACCATAGAAATTATTGTTACTAGCGTTTTCGCTTCCATCTTTTTTTTCTTTTTCTCTTATTATATTTACGCAATTCTATTTGTAATTGTTTCTAACATTTGCTCCCTTACTTTTTATACTCTCTACTACAAGTTTTATTTAACCTCGAATTTTTTTTTCAGCAATCTAGCGTATTCGAATTTCTCAAGACTGATTGTAATTAATACATTTAATCCTTATTCTATCTGATCGTATAGATACTATTTATATCGTATATCATAATGTCTGGAGTAATTAGAAAGTCCATAGGACCTCTTAAAAAATATCTTAAAACTAGAATGGATATAAATTATCAAAATTTGTCTTTCGAACAAGCTTCTCTTCATTATGATAAGATTACAAAATCGTTAAAACGATTAATTGATCAGCAGCAAGAATTACGTAATGTGAATAACCAGGAAGATGAGGAATTCTCTGAAGAGAATGAGACGTTCATCATCCAAATTAACGATTATTTAAGTGATCTTTCCCATTTTATAGCTCAGCTCAAACCCGCTACTCCGAAAGCTCCGGATACTTCGACAGACAAAATCACCGAAACACTGGAAAAGATGACGTCAAAACTGCCAACTCATTCAGATAAATTAGCTACAGTTTTAGATAGGTTGATGTCAAAAGATGATGGTTCAACGGAGTTTAACTCAAGAAGTCAGCTACCAAAGTTATACATCAAGAAATTCGATGGAAATATCTTGGAGTGGCCTTCATTTTACGATAGCTTCAAAGCAGCAATCGGTTCTCACCCTATGGAAGGAGCGGAAAAGTTTGATTATCTTAAGTCTCTCGTAGTCGGACAAGCTCGAGGAGCTGTCCACGGTTTACCTATTCAGAATAACAGACATCAGAAAACCATTGAAACTCTAGAGACTTAGTATGGGAATAAAAATCTGATCATTAGTACAGCGAATAAGCAGTTACGAAATGTACGATCGTCAAATTTGAATCCTCACAAATTACGAAGTACATTTAACGAAGTCGATAATTTATTATCTACCTACTATGAGTCTGTGACATTAGCGGGAGAAAATATCGATAATACTTCTAACAAAACGATGGTTCTGGAAAAATTCCCGACTGAAATTGTTTTAGAAATTCAAGATAACAGTGTCTAGAAAAAGAACTGTCCATTGATAATATCCGAAAGATGATTAACATCAAGATTCTTGCTCGTCAACAAGCTTCGCATATCAACCCATACTCTTTTGAACCACGTTCACAAGGCTCAGCCGAAGCTCTCTTAGCTTTCGATAGAAGTAAGTGTATTTGTTGTTCAACTGACCATCATTATAGCGATAAATGTCGAAAATTTGCAACAATCGAAGCTCGTCGCGAAAGATTAGATAAGGATGTATATGTCTAATATGTTTCCGCGAATATCCCACTAAGGATTGTAAGTCAAAAAAGTCGTGTTTTCACTGCAACGAAAAAAGTAAACATCATCGTGCGCTCTGCCCCTCTCTCGATCCCGATGTTGTAAAAAAACCTTACACCACGACATTCACTCACCAGAGTATCGATGCGAAAACTTCAAGCAACATATCAGAGGAAAATTCCTGCCTCGGCTATGATGAAAAAACAATCATGCAAACAACGATAGTTACTGTTTCTAATGAAAATAATATAACAGAAACTCGTCTAATGTTAGGTAATGGTAGTACTTACACGAACTTATATTTCAAAAAATGAGCACGTAGACTAGGTTTGAAAGAAAGAGAGGAAATTATAGTCCCCATTCGAACTTTCAATGATAATAAAGTAAAATATGTACAAATGACGGTAGTTCACTTCTATATAGATGGACCCAACAAACCTCCACTTTTAATTAAAGGTCATGCAGTCGAAACTATTTCAAGAAACCTTTTTCCAAAAGCTTATGAATTATCTGATTTTGATGAATTTGGGCAGTATCAGAACTTTCCCATGGTCCCTAATGATGAAAACATGGAGATAGAATTATTGATTGGTGGTGTTTGTACTAAAAATGGTTCCTCTCACAAGAGCGACCATATCACCTCTTTATTAGCAATTGAACCCATTAAAAAATTTTAGGATATCTCAAGGTCACACAAAATTGATGAATTTGACCATCTTATAGTAGTTAATGATAATGATACTGCAGTAACACAATTGTATAATTCTTCACCTTTACAGGAAAATGAAAATTCAGTTTCACAAGTTGAATCTCCACCTAAATCATCAGCAAATTTTGAAGAAATAGAATTTTTTGATTGTAAACCAGTATGTAACGATTTTGATTTTCAAACACCAGCCTCTTTAGATGAACACTTGTACAGAAGTTCTCCTTTACTAAAAAATCTCTGTAATTTTCTTATGATATTCCTTCTTTTTGGCATAATTAATAAATTATTTTTCTTTAACGCAATTATTCAAACTAATTTACAGCAATACATGTCGTCACTCTTTGCTGAATGCCCACCCGATCATTTTCAAATGCATAATTTGATGAGAGAAGCCATTAATTTGTGTAAACCAAATACCTAAATTCACATCACTGGATTTTTTCGATGAAGCTTATGCAAATTTGAGTGTCGTCAGAAGAGAACAGAGGAAATCCAAAGATCAAAATTATTCAGTACAATTTCTAAAAAGTATTGTGGATCTTTCTCAACATATTAAACACAATGTATCATCAGTTTTTACCTCATTTGTAAAATCATTTTTTTCAAAAATTTGGCCTGTAATATATTTGAACAATGAAACTTTTGTACTGCATAAACAAAATTACTCAAACCTATTTATTATTTATTAAATCAAAATTAATACGGCAGATAGAAAGCTTATACACAGGGTGTAGTCAGCAAATACGGTCGACAAGTAGAGTCCAATTTCTCAACAGAAATACACTCATTCGCCTCATTAAGTCATCACCAGAAATCCATATTATTCTTTTACAGCAAACAATTCCTCGGATTTTCACAACGACGATTAACGACGATTGATGGATCTTCCAGTCAGCAATTTTTCTACCTTTATTTTTATTGGAATTTCTCATTTTTTATACTATCAAGCTTACCCATTTTTACTTTTTACTCATTTTTTAAGCTTTATACAATTTTCTTTCATTATTTTTTGAAGTTTATATATTTACTATTTCATTTTTCTCATTTTTTCCGTTCTTTTTTCAAGTTTTATTCAGTTAAATTTTACTTTATTTTCTTTCACGATTCTAGAATTTTTATCATGTCTTTCCTTTGGAGTTTTTTTTTTTTTTTTCTCTTTCAAGTTTTATCGAAGTTTTGTCTTCTTATTATTGTCTTATTTAAGTTTAATTTTTCATCATTTTTTCTGTGTGTTTCAATACTTCCCTTTTGTTTTTATGTCTTTTAATCAGGCCTGATAAGTTTTTTTTAGAATTGATTTGTTTTCATTCTCTCTTTTTATTTTTATTATTTAAATTTGTTTCGTTTCTCGTTTATTCATAACTTTTAGTTACCACTACTGTTTGTTTGTTTCCTTTTACCGTTTATTTCTTTCTAGTCATCACTTTTTCACTTCTTTTCTTGTGCCTCTCCCCCTTTTTATTACTATTTCTGTATTTATTTGTTATTTGTTTATTTTTTTTTTCTCTCTCTTCTTCTCCTCCCCCGGAGTGTCGCGGAAGGTGAGTTTACTTTACTTTACACCACATACAATCGTGTAACACTGCCACTCTCAGCCGAAATGCCCAGCTGAAGCTTACATATACTAGTTCTTTGCACCTAATAAATTGCGTTTCATGTACCGTAGATTGGTTCATCTTATTATTTGCAAAAAGCAGAAGAATATTTTTCTGCTTCCTCGACAATAGGTACAGCGGTTCTCGAGTTATAAAAGGATAGACAGACAAACAGACAAACTTTCCGCTTTATATATTAGAGATTCCACCCCACCAGGTCTGTCCCAGGTAGTCATAATAATAATGAGAAGCATTTCTACATATAGCAAAAAAACTGATCTCCGAGGAAAATAATGCATGAAAATTGGGATAAAACAGAAGAGTAAAATTCTACTTTAAGAAAACAATATCAATCTCTATAATTATGATAAAACAGCTTTTCCTCATAAAGTGGCGTTTTTGCAACTACAAACTTTCATTTTTTTCTTCTGTAAATGAAATCAATTGCTCAAGAACTTCAATGAAATAGAAAATACCTTCCACGTAGAATTCGCTTTTTCGATCAAATTAATGAATTCTTCGGAAAAATGACTCAAAAAATCATTAGCTTGATCTCCTTTACCAACTTGGGCTGGTAATGCAGGCTGGAAGGCGAATAGAAGCACGAAAGAAGCGACTATTCCAATGAAGCACGTATGGAATTGATTGTGCGATCTGAAATTGTAAAATAGTACCTATACAGTATAATGAGTTTATTTTATTATAATAAATTATTATTAGTTTGTACCTTTAAACTTCTACAGAACTAATTTATGATGCACTTGCTAGATATAATGACAAGGAAAGCGATTGTCAAAAGCTCTTCTTCATAATTAGTGAGGAAGAACGATAGATTGTATGGATAGCGTTGGTATACATAGAAATTCACCTAAAGATAAAAAAATCTCGATTTTGACGTAAATGCATTAGAGCCAGTCCAATCGGGAGCGAAGCGAGCGCCAAATTGTTCACTATTTTTAACAGGCATTTTTTTGCTACACATAGAAGAAATATAAGTTTCCGGCCCTGGTTTGAGGTGCTTCCAGAAAGTATACTTAATTCTTACGGAAACATTCCAGACTCAAAATACGAGCGACTGTCGACAACGCAACAGACGCTAGTCTCACTCATTTTGATTATTGGCACTCATAGATAAAAAGTTGTGAAAAATTTTACCTTCAATACTTGCTCGCACTGAACTCTTCAGGAAATTGGGACGAACTCTCTTAGTTCCTTTTCAAAACCCATCACCCGTAATTTTTCGACAGAAATTAGAACTGCTAGGGTGTACCCACAGCTCTTAGCCGCCTTGCTAGCCTCACACCTGTTTAACAGGAATTTTTCTTGAATATCAATGGGTATGATATCAATGTTCAATCATTTTACGCTTGAGAAATCTCAATTGAAGCGCTGCGTGGAAAGGGGGCCTCCGTCTAATGTATTTCTTATGGAACGGAGGCCCCTTTTCCACGCAGCGCTTCAATTCTAATTACTTCTAGAAATTATGGGTTTAAAATTAATGACTAATGTTGCCGTTCTCAACTCCTGAGTAACACCTTACTTTGATTTCCGTTTTATGTGCCTGCTCGTGGTATGAACATTTCGTGTTTCGAATTTTTAGCAGGTAACCCGCTATCTGTTTTGTTAGGGGACATTCTCAGGAAATTCTACTCCGCGTGTTCAGCTTTGATGACGTCATCATTTCAGAGAAAATATCCAAAGACTTAAAATATTTTCGACAATCAAGCTGTAGATCTAAAACATGTGCCGTAACATTTCGGAACGTATCCGTGTAATCAAGCTGTACTTACATATGTACACATATGAGGAGGAACTTGAAATCAGGACTTGGGGATGACGTCATCAATCTGACTTCAAAGAATTAGTCTGGGCTAGATATTGTAAGAATTTGTCTAGGTTCGATTATAGGAATTTTTCTAGGCTAGATCAAGTTGAGGGAGAGGCTTCAGAAAATATTTACTGTTCCGTATTGTACAACATGATAAATGTCTCATCTTGTATTAAAGTACGGTACAATTAATACAGACTGCTGAGCATAAATATCAATATTCACTCTCTAATGGCTAAAGTCTCCCTTACAGCACTTTTCTTTCTTTAAGCCTCGCGCTCTCCTTTCACCAAGACTTTACAAAAGAATTTCAATCGATTTTGTATATCTCAATCAGAGACCTGGTTCGTCTTCACCTTTGAAGATAACGAAAATAAAAATAAGACAAGCTGTCTTCCACAGGCACGCAAGGCTTGCAAAGTTTGTAATGGCCTCTATTTTTTTTCCTTTGTAATCCTTTCCAAAACAAATACTCTAAATGACTAAAAACATTAACTGAATCGCCTTGAAGAGCATCAAATAACGAAACGCCTACACTACCATAAACATTAGTCTTGAACCGCATCACGCATACATAAACTGTTGATTGCGGAAAAAGAAATAACACGCTGGTTCATTGTCAGAGACTGAAAAAGAGGATGAAGTGTATCTCTCTCACTAACTGTCTTGCTAACTTAGTTGAAAAGCGGTTCTGAATATTGAGTCCCATAGTGCGTCGGGCGCAGAAAAAATTCAATGTCCAAATTGAGTCTCGGGGTCACTAATAATTTATCTTTCCCTTTTCGCTTGAACAGACTTAGGACTGTCGATGTATGTATCGTCGGTACCGTTAGTGCAATCAAAAATTAGAGTTAGCTCGAGGCTATAATGAAGCACATTAATATCCATGCAAGGTATTGGACTTGGAAATATTCCATGATACGAGTACATAATTACTTTTTCACTGGTGGAGGAAGAAACTTGAAACAGACGCGCTTAACAAATGCGATACCTGATAACTCACCAAATTCGCGCCGAGTCACAGTCACTCATATAATTATAATAATGCAAACATTTTTTATCAACTGATGACAGCAAAGGACGAAGAAAAATTATTTTCAGACTTTCACTTTGGGACTCAATTTGGTTGTGTACCCCGATAATTTGGGACTCAATTTGACTTCTAAAAACAGGTACCCTCGCTCACGGAACTCAATTTGGATACGCCCAACTAAAACTGATTTTTCAACAGAAAACAAAAACTTGATGAGACAATCAACTTCCTACTCTTACCATAAAGAGACTGCCCAGCTGTTTGTGTTGGAGAATGTGGGAAAGAATTTAAAGCCAGGATTCCAGACGATATCAGCGTTTTGACATGTGACCTCCCACCCTAAATTAGTAGATACAAGTGTAGAAATATTGCTGACGGATAAATTTTTGTGAATAATGCCAACCTTGTATCTACTATTATATCTTTATTAACCATAGAAAAATCCTCTTATTGATTTCCTGCATTAATTCCAAAATTTGCGTTCATACAACCATGACCTTGGAATTTGGAAACATTTTGGCCAACCGTTCCACCTACATAATTTCTGGATTTGCGTCTTTATGTCGGTACGTCAGTACGGTTCCGAGTTCTCCTTGTATACTAACTTGGACTAGGTTCACACTAGACCGATAAATATATAACACACTAGACTTAAAGTGGGTTAAGACAAGAGGAAAACTAGTTAGCTTAATATCCAGTATACTAGACTTATACTAGGCTATGAAAAGGGGCTAACTCCACCCCAATTCCGAAACCGTAAAATAAAGCTAACCTTTCCCCTACCTAAAACCTGGATCGGTTCTGACCTTTCTTGTGTATTAGCTTTATACCAACTTGAACTAGGCTTATACTAGGCTCACAATAGACCTATACATAGGTATATGTATAATAGTGCCTAGCAATGTGTTATTCTTCATGTACCTCGATGTACTCTCAAATTGAGAACATAAATTGTATATCCTTGAATGAAACAATCGATCTCTTAATACCCTTTTTAATGTATAGTATACTAGACTTAAAGTAGGCTAAGAAGGGGGGTGAGCTAGTTAGCTTAACATACAGTATACTAGATTTATATAGGCTACCTGGCGGTTATATTATGAAGTTTTACATGCTTTGCTAAAATTGGGGCGAACGAGAGGAGTAAGTGAGCTCCCTAGAACTAGTCAACTGAGCGTACAGTATTATGAGAGTTAGTTAGTCTGACTAATAGAGCCGGGCGCTTATATTCTCGCAACTCACAACTTTGACTGCGAGTGGCGATGCGACGCCACCAACACGAAAATTTGTGAGACCGGTTAAGCATTCTTACATTATATTCCATGCCAATAGAGAATTGGTGACACGACCACTTACTTACATTTTTAATCTCAGTATAGATACTCAGAAATACCCGTACATCTATGAGATATCAGAAGTACCCAAGTCTGAGGTGATTGAGGATGTAACAAATTATAGACCTATTTCGTTGCAGCCTGTTCCGTCAAAGATATTTGAATGAGTACTACATGAACAACTTTTCTGACAGGTAAAAGATCAAATAACTAATGAACAGCACGGTTTCTTCCAAGCGCGAGGAGTTGATACAAACCTTGCTTGTTTTGTTCAGTACCTCTCGGAAAGGTTCGATCAGAGACTCCAAGTGGATGCCATCTACACTGATTTTCAAAAAGCATTCGATAAGGTGAATCACAATATCCTAATTAATAAACTGGAGTGCATGGGTTTCACTGAGGAAACTCTGAGATTTATAAAATTGTACTGAGCAGGAAGATGGAAATATGTAAGCTATAAAAATAATGAGTCGCCCAAGTTTCCGTGTCCTTCTGGAGTTCCCTAGGGATTGAGTCTTGGTCCCCTCCTCTTCTTACTATTCATCAATGATATTATATCTGAGGTTAAGAACTCAAACATATTGATGTATGCTGACGATCTTAAAATATTTCTCACTATAGAGAATAAAGTAGATTGTTCTCTCCTCCAAAATGATTTGAACTCATTAATACAATGGAGTATAAAAAATTATTTACCGTTTAATATTAAAAAATGCCGGAAAATAACTTTTACTAGAAAGATAACATTGATGATTGTCAACTCGTACATGATGATTGGTGATATTTTGGAAGAGGTCGATTGCATTCGAGACCTAGGAATTATCATTAACAAACGCGCAGATTTCAAAACTCACATCCTCCAAAAAATAAAAAAAGCAAAAAGACAGCTAGGCTTCATTATCAGGAACTCCAGACACTTCAAAGAAATAAGGACACTCACTATGCTATACTACGCTCTGGTAAGATCAAATTTGGAATTCGGGAACCTCATATGGGATCCCAATTCAAAAACTATTTTTGGTGCAATTGAAGCGACTCAAAAAAGATTTTTGAGGTACATATATTATAGGATGTTTGATTACTGGCCAACGGATATGAAATATAGAGAGCTATTACGGGGCTTTCAGATACTGGCATTGAAGGAAAGGCGCACCTTAACTTCAATAATGTTCTTGCGCGATATAATACATGGGAGAATAGAGGAGCCGGGCACCTTGGAAAGGGTACATATGTAAGAATTCTCTTCGAATCGTCACCAAATAACCCGAAAACGAAAGTACGAATGAATTTTAATCAAATTAATTCAGAAACAAGTCGTTTTCGTACAAGTATAAGTATAGCGAAAAGAAGAATACTAAAATTAAAGGAACAAAGCGATATGAGTACAACGCGTGTATAGCGTGAAGCAAAAATAATTGAACTGATTTGTACATTTACAATATAAAAAGAGTGTATGGAAAAATCAAATAGAAAAGAAGGATCACGTTCATTCTTGTTATCGAATAGATAAACGCGAGAAATGAAAAGAAAGACAAGAGAGAGAATACGAGGTAAACGAGGGATTCTTACATCCCCCCTTCCCAGACATTTCGAGCGAGGAAACAGGAAGGAAAATTACAAATGTAATCATAATTTTAACATTTTACTTACATGGTATAACCTCCTAGAAAAATTTCCATAGCCAACCTTGATTTCGAACACCGTTTCACAAAGTTTGCGAGAAATTGGGAATGGGCCTATGCGAACCTTGTCCAACTTATTACGATTTAATATATTTCCGTTGTCTATGTATACAAGGTCGCCGACCGAAAATTTTATATCCAACTTATTTTTATCATAGCGGGATTTGTTGTAATTATGAGAAAGAATTGTTCTTTCAAAAGCTAACTTTCGATCTGCGTCTAAATTGGGAGGATCAACTAGAATATTAGGAATAATATTTTTGGAGCACCCGTTTAAAAGGTAAGACGGTGCGAAAAGAGTGACACTGTGGGGAGTATCATTGTACTGTGAGACACATTGGTTTGCAATAGTGGACCAAGCGCGAATGGGTGCAGATTCGTTGTTTTTGTTACATCTTATACGATTTACCAAAGTTTGGTTCAAACGTTCATTAAGGCCGTTTGAAAAGGCACTATCAACCGCGACAAAAATATGGCGAATACCTGAATTTGAACAATACTTCTCAAACTCGTCAGAAGATAGGCTGCCGTATTGATCGGTTAACAAGGTGCCGATAGGATGACGGCGATGAACGGAATCAACGAGTTTTATCATATCCTGAGAGGATTGACTTTTAGACAAAAGGGTAAATGCGAATCGAGTAAAATTATCTACTAAAAGATGAAGATAACGTTTAGGCGAGTTGTTTCCACCGAATCCACCGATGGTGTCCAAAGACATGATCTCGTAAGGGGAAGATGCGGGGCCGAAAATTCCCAGTTTTCCGCTGCGTTTTTGCCTGCGTGTTTTGTTTTTTCTACAGACTGAGCATTTTGAACATAATTCGCGTATAATAGCGGTCATACCGGCGAAATAAAAATGTTTGCGAATAATTAGCATGACATGCTTAAAACCAATGTGGCCAAAACGTAAGTGGACCAGTTTAGCTAAATTTTTGCCAAAAATTTTATCGATTACAATACATTTTTTTCCTTTAATACAACGGATAATCACATCGGATTTTAAAACGTCGGAATCTATTTTATCAATTGACTTTTGGCTCTCACGAATTTCTTCAATAGTGAGAAAATTTACAAAAGGTAGAATAGGTTCAGAAAGTTCATCAGGAATGCATTCTAAGACAGGGTTTCGGGAGAGGCAATCGGCCTCCGAATTGAAAGCACCGGGGCGATATTCAACTTTAAAATCAAACTGCAAGAGTTCCTGGGCGAGGTCTCCTAGCTCCTCGTCCGTGCGGGCTTTTAGATTTAAGTTTTCTAAAGGTTTGTGATCGGTGATCACGGTGAACTTCTGACCCATTAGCCAAAAACGCCAATAACGGATGGCTTCACGGATAGCTATAGCTTCAATGTATACGGCCTTCTTTTTTTGTTGGGAAGTAGATAGTTTTCTCAAAAAATAAGCGACCGGTTTCTGGGAACCGTCGGCTTGAATCTGTTTTAAGACGGCGGCAACCCCCACTCCGCTGGCGTCGGTATAGATTATGATGGGTTTTGAACGGTCAAATATGGCTAGAATAGGGGCCGAGGTTAGAAGCCTTTTTACCATTGAAAAACTATCTTGACATTGAGCAGACCAGACAAAAGGAATATTCTTTCGAAGAAGCCGATGAAATGGTTCGAGGAGGGTGGCCGATTTTGGAATGAATTTTCTATAAAAATTAATTTTTCCAAGAAATTGTCGGACATTCCTGCGGTTTTTTGGAGTGGGAAATTCCTTGATAGCAGCCAAGTTATCTTGAAGAGGTTGGACGGAGTTTTGCCCCAATAAATGTCCCAAGTATTTAATAGATTTTGAAGCAAAATTGCATTTCACAAATTTTAAGCGGAAACCTTCTTCCTTAATTGCGTCAAACAGAGCTTCGAGATGCGTCATGTGCTCCTCGAATGTTTTAGAAAATATTAAAATGTCATCCAAGTAGTTAACACAAAATTTAGAGAGATTGTGGCGTCGAATAATACCTGATAATATTCTTTGAAAAAGAGGAGCCGCATTTTTTAATCCGAAAGGCATTGAGCGCCATTCATAATGTCCGTTTTTTGTAACAAACCCAGTTTTCGGCCGATCGCCAACACAAATTGGGATTGCCCAGAAAGCGGAATTTATGTCCAGGGCCGAAAACCATACGCAGTCTCCAGCTAAAGCGATAATATCCTTAATTAACGGAAAAGGTTGATTTTCGGGAATGATTAACTTATTTAATTCCCGAAAGTCAATGCACATGCGAGTTTTTTCTTTCAAGTTATCTATACCAGATTTTTTAAATTGCATTGTTACTGGAGATGCAAAAGGAGAACTTGATTCTCGTATCATACCGTGATTCAAGAGTTCCGCTACTTGCCGCTCAATTTCGGCTTGATCCTGATAAGAACATCGGTAGGGCTTTTTAGAAACGTATTTATTCTCAGAAAGAGTAATATGTGCTTCGTAGTTTTTTACCGAACCGATGTCAAAAGCATCTTTGGCAAAAAGTGAACTGTGTTTTTCAATAAACTTTCTTATAATGGAGCGTTTTTTAAAATTTAAATGAGCTACCTTTGCTTCAAAAAGTTCAACAGGGATTGATTCATTCCAATTAATTTGGCAAGAATTGTTTGCGGAACTAACTGTTTTCGATTGGGATAAATTTTTTTGAGGATTAGCGTTGACATTTTGAGAAATATTAAGAGAGTCATCTAAAGCCAGACCAAAAACTGGAATCAGGTCTAAACCAAGAACAAAATCAAACTTGCAAAAAGGGGAATTTAGTACGTAAACTACCACCCTTTTTGTGATATTTAAAATTTTTAAATCAATGATTGTGATACCAATAAAGATTATTCTCTCCACTCATAGTGCTGAACTTTCGTTTTAGCGGTAAATAAATATTTTTTTCTAATTTATTGAGCATATCTAAAGAGATTGTAGATGCATTAGAACCCGGGTCGTAAAGGCATTCGCCAGGGATTCCGTTAGCTGAAACGTTCAGAACTAAAAGCGGAGGCGTAATTAGTTTTTTGACTCCGTTTCGATTTCTTCCAGAAGATTTTGGAGTTCGATATTATTAATCGATTTCTTTTCAAGATTTTGTCTACTGAAAGAAGAGTTTTTTAGGTTAGTTTGGCCGTTAGAATTATTGCGTAAATTATCGTAATATTTTGTTTTACAATTGGCCTCGGAATGCATACGGCCGTGAAAACCCTTCTTCTCGCAATATGAACACGGTGAACGAGGTTTTATCGAATTAAAAGGAGAAATGTTAGAAGAGGTAGACGAAGATGCCTGCATAAAACGAGTACCTGAAATTGGCTGTGACGGACGGTGAAAAGAATTTACCTTAGATAGTAGTTTACTGACCGAAGCGATGTCTGATTTATCGATACGTTCTTGAACCGAAAAAGGTAGACCAATAACGATGAGAGCGATTTTCGTGTCTTCGTCCATTTTTGGATTGAAATTAACGAGTAAATTTAACTTTTTGAGCGCATACTCCGAGAGGGATCCAGAAATAAAGCGAAAAGAAATTGCTGCTCGGGCATCTGACCATCCTTTCTGAGTAAAAGCATCCAGGAAAGACGATCGCCAACGATTCCAGGTTGCGAGTTTTAGATCAACTAAGGCAGACTCGTACCAATCCAGACCTGTACCTTCCATAAATAGGCGAATGGCTTCCCAATATCGATTTTCAGGGATCCTTAATCGTGTACATTCGGATTCAAATGAATCGAGCCAGCCAGTAGCGTTAGTAGGTTTCGATCCAAATTTTCCGATAACCGTGTCCTTCAAAAGGGAAGAAAGAGATTTTTGTACCTGGATATCGACAGCTGTGGGCGCAGTGTTAACAGTTTGCTGCGAAGTGCAAGGGGTAATGTCGAAAAATTCTTCCAACAATTCGTCGTTAAAAACCGCATTTCCATCCTGGTCAATGTATAATTTGGCCAAATCATCCGGTAGTGTGATATATAGGTTTCGGGAATGCCCACGAACCGTCAGGGCTTTTTTAGCAAGTTTAGCCGCCGAAGTTTTCATGAGTTCTTCATGTTGGTCAATACTCTGTAGGTGATTAGGGAAAACGTAAATAACCTCTTCATCTTCGATTTGCATGCGTTTGACTTTTACCACCGTCGTATGCGGATTTGACGAAGAGGCCTCGGAAACGAAAGAAAAACGAATCTTTGTCGGCATTATAAACAAGAGTACACACGAAACTGAGTTTCTGAATTTGTAAGAATTCTCTTCGAATCGTCACCAAATAACCCGAAAACGAAAGTACGAATGAATTTTAATCAAATTAATTCAGAAACAAGTCGTTTTCGTACGAGTATAAACTAGCGAAAAGAAGAATACTAAAATTAAAGGAACAAAGCGATATGAGTACAACGCGTGTATAGCGTGAAGCAAAAATGATTGAACTGATTTGTACATTTACAATATAAAAAGAGTGTATGGAAAAATCAAATAGAAAAGAAGGATCACGTTCATTCTTGTTATCGAATAGATAAACGCGAGAAATGAAAAGAAAGACAAGAGAGAGAATACGAGGTAAACGAGGGATTCTTACACATATACGAGTACCTAGAACAGGAGGAATACAAAGGCAAAGACAAAAACATACCTTCTGTCCCTTAACATCGCGCACAAATGCTCTCAAACACAGTATCATCAATTGGGCCTTGGAGCGCTATAATGGAATAAGTGGGAAATATCCGGACCTAGACATTTCCATCGGAATAGGAATACATTCAAAAGGACACTTGTGGAGATACTCAGTAAGGCCTTTGAGTAAATAGGTGTAAAAATATGACTGAAGTATGTGAGGGAGGGTGATGCAGGGTGGATCGGAAGGTGACACGAACGTGCGGAACGAGGTGTGATTCATATGGATGGGTTGTGTGTGTGTGTGTGTTGTGTATAATTCCCCCCCCCCCCCCCCCCCGATTAATTAATTAGAATTATTGTTATTATAATTAGTATTCAAGTGAATAAAGTATGTAAAGGTGGTGTCGGCAGTAATTGGTCCACGGACTGTTGTCGGCACCACCTCGAAATAAAAACAATCTTAAAATAAAATAATAACTATGTAATATGTATTTTAGATTAGTGTAACTATAAATATTTTACTTACGTAGACGTGGACATTTTTGGTGTATTTTTGAACTCCTTCAAGCGTCGACCCTTTAGAATTACGTAGTACTTATTCAAGGTAGATGGAAAATCACGGATCAAAAATTGATCGACTTAAACGATCCCAATTAAAATTACAAACTTACCTTCGCGAAAAGACGTATGGGAGACGACTTGTTGAGCCACCTTATATACTTATTTTTGATTTGTGCAAGTTATTTTTCGTACCAGCAGTAAAATTTTTATTGGTTTCAGAGAAAAGTTGGGCCAACTTTTTATTGAAAATTTTTAGTACCTCATAATTGAAATGAATTACCTCATCGATTGTTTTCCTCTGCTCTTAATAAATATTTCTTCACTAAATTTCCCATAAAATTAAAAACTTAAAAGTTTTGAGTGTATGTTGATGTGTGATGTGATGGTCATCATCAAAATATAATGATTACAATCTGTAAATTGCGAAAATATCAAGATAATGATTAGAAATGTTAAGCCAATTTGTAATTGAAGCATAAAGGCTATAATTTCAAAATAAGAAAATCAATTCTCCTCGACCACATTTTTAACTGTTCATCCGACCTTGACTGCACGAGTGGAAGAAAAATATTCCAAACGCGGTACAAATTTCTGTAATGAAATCTGTCACCTGAAAATACGTAAGTAAGCCGATTTGCCTCTAGATATAGAAAGTGTGAGGTTATCCCGCAGACGTTCATGTGGATGTGCCAGTTTATACATCGTAGCCTCCTGCATTTGGTTAAATCAAAACGAAAAGGCAATTCAAACGATTGATTTTCTACAAGTACGGATGCTTGTATGACGCTATCAATTTTAAATAACCATGGATTACACCGATTTTGTCAGGGAAGTTGACGGTTACCTTACGTCCTCATGGTTGGAACCGCGACGTTACAACCAGTTGATACAATAAATCCGTTCATGGGTGGCGGAGTAAATTTTTCTCAGGGAGTGCGAAAAAACTTCTATTAGAAAACCTTTTCTATTTGTTGTTTTTTTTTGAAAAATTTGCCATGCGCCGCCTAATGTCCCGCGAAAACTGACCTACCTACCCTGTTGACCTTTTGGAGGACTTGGAGAAATTTCGTTTTTCCAGCCGTATAGCATATGATAAAAAGGGGGACTTGGAAAAACAACGGCTTCCTTAACAAAGATAAACGAGGAACGCAGGGTATCTGTTTTATGGGTCAAATTGGTTTTGTGTTGATTGAAATCTTGAAGATTCTCAAGTTTTTCTGAGTTCCTTGTATCATGGTGTGTATAACCTACAAGTAAGCATTTTTCTAGGTCCCTTCCGTTCAATCATATTATGGCTTGAGAGTCGAAAGATTTCCAAGTCTGCCTCCTACCACATGTAGCTCGGAGGTTAAAATTTCTCCAAGCCCCTGGCTCGAAAATCGAAATTCTTCTAAGTTCCCCTTCCATCATGTATAGCTCGGAAGTCGAAATTTTTCTTTGCAGTCCAAGCTATAACATAGTCATGATAGGAGAAGGATTCGAACCATTTCGCAAATAATGATGGACTTGGACCATTTTTGTTCTGGTTACACATCACACAGGGAAAATAGTATGTTACGCGACAGTAGAGGAATCACGTTACTTTCCGATACTGTCGTAAACTGTATTTTAATGAAAGGTGCGGGGAATTCGTTTGTTCAGTAATACAACCATACGCGGTATGTAATATTATTTTTGCGGGAGGAAAATTTTTTTACCGACCGCCAGCTGTCTTTACCTACCGCCTTTCAGTTGCAAAGACTGTTACACTGATACCAACATTAAAGCGCATCTTTCCACACCTACAGCAGTGTAGGAAACACAACGTTTTCCGCGCACCTTTCATTAAAATATTTCGACCTCCATTGAAAAGGGAATGAACGCCATATTTTCAGTGTCATGAAAGTTTGACGTGACGCCTTTTTGTGTTTCCAAAATAACGACAACATGTATACGTCATGCTAAAAATTAAACACATAGGCTTTCCCGCACAGTTTTTTGTTATTTGAAACGCTACGTTTCAATCTACTTGGCGTCTTCTTCAGGTCATAGCGAAAATTCCAAAAATGCAAAAAATGAGGATACAAATCAATGAATATTTTTTTTATCAGCGCAGCGTACACTGAAATGAAATAAAACACAATGAATGTAGTAGGTAGTAGTTGTTGTCCTTTGCGTATGTGTACTCGTACTCGTCTACTGGACGTTTGATATCTAATTGTTATTACTTTGTTGAGAATTAAAGTGATTATTTCCTACTTATGGAGTCAGAATCCAAAAGCGTGTATGATTCGGAGTCGGTGCAGTTTTAATAAAAGTGAATCAGATGATAAAGTCTATGCATCTCCAATCAAGAAGAAATGCACTGCCAATCGCGTATGGCTCAAAGAAGCTGAATTAAAACGTCTGACGAAGCTGAAAAATCAGTGAACAGTGCAGTGTACTGTAGAAGAAATGGTCTACAAAAAAAAGGGCTGCTGGAGTAAGAGTTGAGTTTCAATGTACTTGCGGAAAATCAATTTCAGGGTGTGTAGTGCTAGAAGCCGTTCACTGAGTTCAAGAAACATTATTATGTGATGTAACAAGAGGGAGAGGAGGAGAGCCTCGTCCTGCTACCCACATAAACTATACTTAATTCATGTAACGTAACCTATCGAGACAGCAAGCTAAATCAAATGATCTTGTTTATTCCGGTGAAGCTTTCACATAGTAGAGCCATCAGACTACCCACGACCACTCCAGAGAATACTCAAGACTCTGATCCCAGCCTATCTGCCCGGATAGGACTCAGAAGGCCCATGTCACCAGTCCCCCTTTCTGATTTGGGGGTCCAAACCTATATGAGTCGTTTGTACTGCGTTAGTACTGGATTGTATTGATTCCAAATCGTTTGTACTGCCCCCGCCCTCACAGATCTTCGGGGGGAGGGTCTGGGTACATGCATCCCCTCCCATTCTGAATTTTGGACTGAAATTATGCTGCATCGTTTGTATTACGTTAGTAGGGGATAGTATTGACAAAAATTCGTTTGTACTGCCCCCGCCCCCCAAAGATGTGACGTAGAAGTCAATTAGGGGTCCTTGAACCACCCCCTTGCTGCTTTGAAGTTGAGAATGTATTCAATCGTTTTTACTACGTTAGTACTACAAGAAAATCACATAAGTTCCTTTGTATCGTCCTCAGATCACTTCCACCGCCTCAGCATCAAGATATTGCCTTATGGGAGGGGCTGGGTACATGCATTCCCCCCTCCAAAAAAAAAAAATTTAATTTTGGACTGGAACTATGCTGCATCGTTTGTACTACGTTAGTAGGGGATAGTATTGACAAGAATTCGTTTGTACTTCCCCTCATTCTTATATAAAATTATGTTCCTGGTTCAAAAGAAAGTACTGAATCAAAAAATTCTCACAAATGAGGGTCAAGGCAGAAACTAAAAAAAAATAATTTCGTCTTGGAAAATTTAGTAGGCTTCAGGTCTCTAAATTTTTTTTGGAATAAATTGTTCCCTTAAGTCAAGAGAAAATGATCAAAAAATTTTCTGGACGTTGGAAAATTATTGAGAGGGCAGAATGTAAGGAACATCCCCTATTTTTGGATTGGAAAGAATAGTAACCTTCTGTTCTCTCAATTTCTAATCGATTCTTGTCTAAAATTGCGTTAGATACAACAAGAGAATCGAGTAAAATTTGAAGAATTTTCTTCATTTTGAAGATTTGTAACGTTACTCAGGTATTTTTGCAGACTCTGCGCTAAATTTCACTGAGGAATCGAGAAAAATTTTGAACATCTGGAAAGGTTTCGATTTAAAGTGATTTTGACCTTCTCTAGGCCAATTCACACTTTGTAGTGGGGAGGGTCTGGGATCGACACTTGGTAGTACATACGGAGTCAAATAATTGAGCTATAGTTGAACCACTTATCACCAAACGAGATGATTTGGCTGTTCTGAAAAAAAACTCCACCTCCCCCCCTCATATTTCATCCCATATCTGAGAATGAGGGGGCAGGAGAAAAAAATTCTGGTCAGTACAATCCGCTCAATTGACGTAATATAAACAATACATCCTCGTTTTCATCCAGTAACTCATTCGGGGTATATTCATGTACACAGCCTCCTCCCATAAGGCAATATCTCAAAACTGAGGCGATGAAAGTGATCTGAGGAGAACACAACAGAACTTGTGTGATTTTTAAGTAGTACTAACGCAGTACAAACGATTGCGTCCATTTTCAACAACACATGAACAAAGGGGTGGTTTTGGGACCCCTAATTGACCCCCACGTCATATCATTGGGGGCGCGGGCAGTACAAACGAATTTTTGTCAATACTATACCCTACTAACGTAATACAAACAATGCAGCATAATTTCAGTCCAAAATTCATTTTGGGGGGGAGATGCATGTCCCCAGCCCCTTCCAGACGATATTTGGGGGTGAGGGCAGTACAAACGATTTGAAATCAATACAATCCAGTACTAACGCAGTACAAACGACTCATAAAGGTTTGTACCCCCAAATTGGAAAGGGGGGCTGGCGACATGGACCTGGTTTAGGGCGCAACTTTTCAACAATTGACCATCTATTCGCCCTACAACAACTCATACAAAAAAGTAT
Source organism: Aspidiotus rigidus (assembly GCA_035079385.1). Classification (NCBI taxonomy): domain Eukaryota; kingdom Metazoa; phylum Arthropoda; class Insecta; order Hemiptera; family Diaspididae; genus Aspidiotus; species Aspidiotus rigidus. The sequence goes on from JAVHKY010000052.1 coordinate 8,000,977, forward strand.
GGAGTACAATAAGAAAGTAATATTAGCATTCATAGATTGCAACAAGGCTTTTGACACTGTGAGGCACGAAAGTATGTACAGTGCACTGAATGAACAGGAAGTAGAAAGTAATTATATATGTTACGGTAAATCATGACATTCCGGTACATGTTGTTCCGGTAAATGACGACATTTACCTACATTATTGGTAGTGATGACAAAATTGTATAATTCCGGTAAATGTCGAATACGTTGAGACCGGCAATAAGAAGATGCTGGGTTTGATTCCCGTCTGAGACTAACTTGGTTGAAACGTGCAAAATAGTGACAATTAGGTTCTATCTTTCATTCTTCTTGGATTATCAATGAACAAATAAAATTTTGCATGTTGAATTGTAACCTGCATATTATGTAACCTACGCTATTTTTTTAAGAGCCTGGTGCATAGGTTATGAATTATGATGAATCTTCTTCGCATACGCACCTTCAGGCAATATTCCGTCGAATTCAACGCGCCGGACTGCAGAAACGATACGAAAATGATACTGACTTCGCTCTGGCAATGAAGCACCTATCCGCCCTTGCTTTCGTGCCGACGGATTACATTACAGACGCGTTTGATGCATTAATTGCCGAGCACACTATACCAGCCGATGCACGAGAAATTTTAGACTACATGGAAGATACTTGGATCGGACGGCTAAAAAGGGATGGTCGGCGACGCGCAGTCTTTCCCCTTGAGCTGTGGAACTGTCATGAAAGCGTATTCCAAGATTTTCCGCGCATAAACAACAGTGTAGAGGGGTGGCACAGGAGATTTGAGGCGCTGACTACCAGTCACCACGAAAATCTATGGCCAGGGCCGTAGCTAGAAATTTTTCTAGGGGGTCGAGATGGGGCAAGAATGAAATGACAAATATGGGGATAAGGAATGGTCACGAAACAGAAAACAAGTGACTTGATGACAATAGAGAAATTGTGGCGTTGCGGACTCTGGGCTTCATCGAGGATGTGTGAAGGCGGCCGTAATTTGCTTGTATGGCGATTTCACTCGGTTTCGCTCGGTGTTCATGCGGTCAACATCCTACCTTTACCCGTTATCATTCCTATTGTACGATGTGTTCGTATACTGTACGGACATACATCGTACTCTTATCCTTGTTCTCTTCCTCTTCCTTTTTCTTCCTCTTCTTGGCTCACTGTGTAATCCGCGACGCACCAATTCTGGCGCTGCTGATTACTTCCTATCTGTACGCTGTACGATACGTATCCTGTATACTGAGTTTTTCTTTATCTTGTTGCGCGTCTAAGCATTTACGTTTGACGTTAGAACGTTCAATTTTTTTTTGACTGTATCACCGTCCAAAACCGTTTGCGACGCTGGGCAAGACTGGTATATCGTCTCCTTGTGGTCTTCGAAATACATGTCCCTCAGTAATCCATCGAAATAAATTTCTCGTATTCTGGCGAATTGTGTCAAATTCTACAACCTTTGCGAATCTCACGTCAGCTGCTGGTGTCCTCATCAGGTTTCTTTATTTTTAGTTATTATTTCTTATTATTTCTCTTTAGTTTATTTATTTTGATTTGATTTATTTAGTTCTGTTATATTCGTTCCATTTATTCTGATTTACATATTTGAGTCTTCTTACTCCAACTAAACTCACATTTTCTTTTATTTACCTACTTATTATTTGATTTATGATTTTCTTTTCTCTTTTTTTTTTTCTCTCTTTCTCTCAAAATTAAAATTACATCCCGTCACAATTTATATTTCTTTGTTTTCGAATACGATATAACATCAATTTTCTCAATGGGATGAAAACGTACGTCACGCCGAACATTGGTTCTGACTTTGAGATTCGTAGTATCTAAAAAGATAGTGTTAGCGTGAACACCCACGGCAGGGTCGTGAGTGGCGCATAGGATATGTCGTAAAGCTCAAACTTTCTTTATTTAGTCCCGGCTTCGGACTGATTTCTATAATCTCAATTATACTACGTGATCCGGTATTCGATTGTCACCTCCCTCCTTTATTTCTACTATTTTAGATAAGCCTACGAAACTTAGTACTGACACGATACACTCGCTGTTTCTGCAGTGCTAACTCGAACACACATTCCCTGAGGTAAACTACAAGTCTCTTTCTCTGCTCTCCTTAGTCTATCCGAGTCTCAATCCATATATCTCTCCTACTCAGCCTATTTTATCCTTCAGATGAGAATTGAGGTTCCTGGGATACGGTCAAGCGTGACCCTCCCCTCCGTGTTCTCCAGTGTCGAATCTCAATCTGCTTCAGGCTAGACTCTGTAGCTCAAGTTTTGATTAAAGTTTGTGTTCCGGTCAAACCGGAGACTAATCCTCAAAATTATAAACTACAATACGGAGAGGTGTTTTCTGAACACTGAGTTCCTCTTTGGAGAGCCGACCTTGTGCTCTATGTGGCCTACTATGGAGTCGAACATGCTCCCTGTAATGTCACAAAATAATGACAAATTTTTCAATGTGCACAAGTACGTGTATAATATGTATAATGAAAAAGACATTCGCGGGAATATTTGACATAAATTATTTAAAATAATTGTAAGTTTCTCTCCAAGTCTGAACTTGTTATACAAATACGATTAGGCTAATTCCTTCATGAATCATCAATTATGATGATTGATATTGGTTCTGTTTCTGTAGTCGTTTTTTGCGAGAAAGGAAATCGATTTTCAAGGGTTCAGCACATTTTCATCATTTTTTATAGGGGGGGGGGGGGGTGTCGAAATAAAATGTCAGGGGGGTCATTGACCCATTTGCCCCCCGTAGCTACGGCCCTGTCTATGGCGCTGCATTTCCTATTTTCAAAAGAGCCACAACTCCGTGGCTGTAACTGTAGAGAAGTACGTCGCAGGTTACGCACCGCCAGCAAAGAAAATGAAATATGCGGATGTCAACTTGCATTTGAAGACTATCGCTCGCCAATTCCAAGGATTCGAAACAGATTCAGAGGCAGTAGACTATCTTCGTAGTATCGCACATAATATTAGCTACTAAATAATAATAGATTTACCTTACATTCGTGATAAGTACCTAACCAACTATGCATTTTCAAAATTACTTATGTTCAATAGTACCTACGTACGCTTCTTACTGTATAATCACAATTTTTATTGAAATAACATGCGAAATTCAATCAACTCATTAGTTCGATGAATGCTTCTTTTGATGAAAGTAGTTCTAGCCTGATGAAATGTCTCTTCGATGAAATATCCTCTTCATGAAAAATAATCGATGAACTGTCCCTCGTTGAAAAAGTCCCCGATGAACCGTCCTAGACCCGGCGGGGCACGTAGCAAGGCAAGATGGGAACAAATGGACATACATATAAATTGAACAAGCACCCTGTGCGTTGCACGAGGTGATAAGAGGGTCGGCTGTTTTCTTTACAGAAAAAATAAATTACAATTTACAATTAGGCCTATTACAAGCTCTCACATGGAAAAAATGAACGTCCCACAATAGATCATTAAATGCATTAATCAGTCTCAATAGTTGAATAATTATGAAAATAATAATTACTTGTACTTGAAAACATATCCTGTAAAATCAAAAACTCAATCTTTTTTCACTTCTACCCTTTGATGCAATAGGATTTAAACAGAATGAATAAATTCCTTCTCAACAAAAAGCGTGAATGATAGTTGGCTTATTTTATGATTTGAAATTCCCTAATTAGGTCCATAACTCAGACAGGCAAACCCAGATTAGAATCTAGATAATACATTGCAACCAAATAATATAATTTTGATAATTAGGTATTCACCTACACAGCAGTGTTATCATCAAATATGAGAACTACCTACAAACTCAGATTGAAACTAATTGAAACACAAACTGCACCAACTTCAATAATTGTAGCTTAGATAGTAGTATTCTTTATCACAGCCCACTTGTCTTTTCTGTCACAAGATAAGGATGATACTACAAATTGCAATTAATGCTCACTCCTGTTAGTAATTTGGAAAGCTTCTTTTCTCATATACGTTCTTATCTGGATCACACTGCACTGCTATTAAAAATTAAACCTGCACTAGAGCGCGCTACAAAATCACTCCTCTCTTTCTGCGCGCAAACAAATATTTGAGTGATCACCTACATTTTCATACGGGAAAACGGCAAGTTTTGATTTGTCGTGAGAGAGTAAAAAATCTATTTATCAATTTCATTTGGAGAAAAATTAATTTTCCAATGATATTAGAATAAAATGTAGGACATATATTTTCATAAAACACTCTTCAATTCTTGTAAAAAAAGTTTACATTTTGCTGTCTCCTTATGGTTGACGCTACGCGAACCCTCAAATTCTTTGCAGGGCTACAAACTTATGAAACTCTAAGTTTAAATCCCAATTAATAATTTATTTTGCTCACAAGGACTGCACCTCAATTACTCAAGCAGTAATACTCTCACAAACTTGATTTTCCTGCTCGAAACCCAACATTGAAAGTAGAACTAAGTACAAATTGAAGTGGATTACAAAGCCAGAATATCACATTCACGATCCATGATCAATATTTAATCATTTTATTTCCTATGTTTTTATTCGTAATTGTTCATTTCATATTCCCATCGTGTTGTAGACATTTCCTTTCATTTGTAGGTATTCATTTTCATTCACATCGTTTAAACTGATTTCAAGAATTCACATCTTTTTTATTCTATATACTTGTAAAAGCTAACACTCAACAATTAATAAGCAATAACCTGAAGTAACCCAACACTAATACTACACTCTTCCAAAAATTGTCATTTTCATCATGAGATAAGGATAATAACAAAAAGTAACACGAATTGTAAAGTCGTAGAATTGAAATCCTTGATTAATTAATACTATCACAAACTTAATTTGTCTGCTCAAAACCCAACAATGTAATTATCACATATTAAGTACCTTATTTGTAGTCAACTTCGAAGTATTGTGGCGTTCTGCGATAAAGCCGCAAGCACCAAGCTTGCACATGCCGCTAAACTTTTAATAATAGCAGACACCACATTCACCAAATACACGCGAACAACCTGGAACATGCGCGATTGATTGTAAGGACTCTTGCATAATCTGTTTGCCGTTCTAGAAGAAATCTAGAAGAATCTGGAATTAAGGGTGAGACTATAAATAGGTAACCGGCAGCAACCCGCTAGAGCGATTCAGTTGTAATCTTAAAGCGATGGTTAACGTGTTCTTGTTCTTTAAAGCGATTGTGTTACAGTTTAACAGTGTTTAGAAGTATTGTACTTGCGGTACCAGTAATGAAGCTCGGTTTTTGTAATTGTTCTTTATTATTGGCGTCAAGAGATATTCAGTGACTGGTAGAATGTCACAACTGGTGTCAGAAGTGGGATTGCGTAAGCCTACTCTGTGCGTTTGAAGACAAGATGGTGAAGAAGAAGTTTCATGAACTTACTTGGGATCAACTCCATGAGGAACTCCGGAATCGTAATCTCTCTGTTAGTGGAACCAAAAATGAATTAGCCGATTATCTGGAAAAAGCATTCAAAGACTTGGGTTTGGACGTGGCCAATTTTGAATTTGAGGTTGACGAGGCTACTGGAAACCTTGAGACCGGTACGCCAACAAAACAGTCTCCAGCCATAGATTTGAGTGCAATGCTGCAAATGTTGACAGATACAATGGCTAAAGATCTGAAGACTGGGTTTACTATGATGGAACAGAAACTCAAACAGAACAAGAATGCAATGGACGAGAAAATTGAATAGAAACGTGAACAGAACAAGGAAGACCTTAAAGCAGAGATCTTTGATGGACTGAGCGAAGTTGAAAATCAAGTTGAAGGACTCAAGCAATAGTGGAAAGTAATGGAGGAATGCCTCCAGAGACTGGAAGGGAATCCAACAGTAAGCATGGTTGTAGATCCGCCAGGCGTTGCTTTTTTCAGTTCTGGATCAAATGAAGGAAATGTACCAGTTGTAGAACCGTCATCAAAGACCAAAGTTAAGATACCAACGTTTGATGGTGAAATCTCTTGGGAACTAATTGCTGAGGATGATAAGAAGAATTACCAAAAGTTGGTTGAGGTCCTTGAAGGTTTTGGTCAAGCTCACTTGGCTCCCATCAGGAGAAGAGAACTGAAATACCGTCGACAGAACCGTGGAGAAAGTCTTCAGCCATTTTCAAGTGAAATTCTCAAATTAACTCAACAAGCTTACCCAGAAGCTACTGTATTGGCTATCAAACAAACTGCTCTTGAGGCATTCATTGATGGAATTTTTGACTGGGAGGTTCAGAGTCAAGTTCGCATGGCACGTTGCAAAACCTTGAATGAAGCATTATCCTTTGTCCTGGAAGTAGAAGCTGCAAGAAAGGCGTCCTGTAGACAAGGTTCCGCAGTTTTGAAGCAAACAAAGGTTGGACCACCTCGAGACAAACGTCGATGCTACCACTGTGATGAAGAGGGTCACATCAAGCCCAATTGCCCCAAGTGGAAATCTCTGCAAAAGAAGGTGGAAAACTCCAACCTGGAGTTGCCAGGGGCCAACCAACTCCAGGGCCAAGCAGAAGGGCTCAATAAATAAGAATTTCCAAAATGTGTACTTCAACTGAGAATGTTTATGTATTGGGATGGAATGATAGTATTGGACGCAATATAGATATGTGCGTGGACTGCGCTGCTACTGGTTCAGTTATTAAGACACAATTGGTCAAGGACATCCCAGGCTGATCCATTAATTGGAGAGAAAAGTACCGCCTCAGGACTGCCATAGGTGAACAAGCTTGGACCAAGGGCACTGTTCAGCTATCTATCAAGATTTCTTCAATGGTAATAACTGGAAAATTCAGCCTTGCTGATATTGACGATGACTGTATTCTGGGCCTAGATTTAATGCAAAAGTATGGGTTAATTATTGATCTGAAGCATCACCTTTTAAGAGGTCCCTGTGGAGATATGCCGCTTTATGAGTTGAATGCCAAGGATTGTCACCTCCAGACCAAAGTTGAAGAACTAAGCACTGTAATCAATGAAGTGAAGAAAGATTTAGATTGTGAAACTATATCAAGTTTCAATAAATTTTTGAAAGATTACCAGAGCATTTTTTCCAAAGGTGAAAATGACTTAGGGAGGACTTCTATAGTTCAGCATCGCATAAACACTGGAGACGCAGCTCCAATCAGGCAGCGACCCAGAAGAATGCCGTTTGCCAAGGAAGCAGAGATGAAATATCAACTGGAAGGGATGCCGAAACCAGGAGTTATAGAACCTTCCTCTAGTCCATGGACTTTCCCAGTAACACTAGTACCAAAGAAAGATGGAACTTTAAGGTTCTGCGTTGACTTCTGGAAGCTTAATGATGTTACTGTCAAAGACAGCTGTCCCCTGCCAAGAATGGATGATCTTTTTGACATCTTAATAGGAGCAGAATGGTTTTCAGTAATTGATATGAAGAGTTGTTTCTGGCAAGTGGAGATGCATCCAGATGATAAGGAGAAGACCGCATTTTGTACCACTGGAGGATTATGGCAATTCAATGTCATGTCATTTGGCCTATGTAACGCACCAGTCACATTTGAACGCCTTGCGGAAAAGGTCTCAAAAGACGTCATTGGTGGCTTTAGAAAATATAGAAATCATACAACACTGGAATAACGAAGACTTCACGGTTTTGAACAGGTTCATTCCTGAAGAGGGTCTGATTGAGCTAGTATACAAGAATGATTCAAACTTCGATGACTTGTTGGTTAAATCATGATCTTCTGGTTAACTCCCTCTGTCTTTGTTGATGTTGGATTCAGTCGCTTTTGTTTACGCTCCGATGATGGTTGTTTAACCGAAAACATTTAGCGGCTGTTTCTCTTGTGGTTCAATATAATTTGCTACACCTTCGGGTGTACACTCTTCTTGTGTAATACTTCATTTTCATAAAAAATGGACAACAATAATTCCGCCAATCATAGAGTAACACATCAAACCTTGAACAGCAAGTTGAGGTAAGATGTATCAGTAATAAGAAATAATAATAAATAAATACATTGTAGCTCGATATTGATTTCACGTTTACTAGAAGACTCTACAATTACATATTCATTTCTTTCGCTCCAAATACTCCGCCACGTTCATTCATATTGCTCCAACCAATTATTCCGACAATTCATCTCTCATCACCTTGAATACTAATTTGCAAAAACTTCAACATTTCTCATTTCATTTGTGTTCAACTTTCAAACATCAATTAAATTTATTGATAAAGTAACCAAATAATTGGAATAATAGATCTTTCAAACGTTTGTGAATTGAATTGTGAAGATAATGTAACCAAATTTTTTCTCTATAGATCAAATATTTGACAGACATGTAGACAATAAATATCACAAAACAATAAATACACTATGCCTTACAAATGTAGATACCAAACTGAAGAATATTATGAAGTGCTGTATAAAAATAATACGCAGTACAAAATACAAATAAACTTGATGTAAATAGGTGATCAAACTGATATTTGAGAAGAAAAACTGCAAAATCTCGAAAAGAGAAAAAATGACCACCAACTTGTTTACTTTTCAATGCAAAAACTACTTTTCTCTTTGTAGTAGAACAATCAACAAATTTGGTATCATATTAAAAATCAAAATATTGAAGAACAACAATTGCAAGGCTGAAGGAGGAGAAAAAGAAAAAGCAATTGTAAGTGATTCGTGACTTGAAGAATAGGCACAAACCTGAAGAGAAGAAAAATATTGAAACTTTGGAATGAATACTATACAAACAGTTGGATATTTTCCAATATCTCAGCATTCAAAAAGAAAAAGACATTGAAAAAATGACTAGTATAACACAAATCTAGAACAAATAATAACTCAAGTTTCTTTGACTGAGATCTCAATTTCAAACACTAGAAGTCACCATGATTGAGAAACTGACATGTAGGAACAACCACTGATAACTATTGTTATCTGTGCATCCCATCAATGGTTTCATGATTTCAACAATGAAACAATAAAATATCATTGTGTAGAATAGACCAGTCCAATTAACACAGTGATAATGTTTAGTGGTTTTCCAAGTATTGTTACTTCTGAAAAGTAAAAAAAATAACGGCAGTGTTCTGGCTCAAAAAATCAATAAAAGCCTCTAGATGATGAATCTAATTACCAAGATTTTTAAAAATCTACAATTATTCAACGATTGACAGTTTAAACAACCCATTTTTTTTCTTATGGTTATAGGAATTCACATATAATATCCGTTATTTACATTTTGCTTGTTCACTAAAAGGTCTACCTGACGGGATGTAGAGATGTAAGAATAATTTAGTCATCTTCAATGAATTCATCTGTGAAATTGAATGCTCAATCTATGGTCTAACAGCAAGAAAACAAATAAAAACAGAATAATACATAAAATACAATGAGACTAAATATCCAGGAAGAACAGTTGCCCAAGCCAGTTTTGGTCTGAGATTTCAAAGACAAATATACTGTATATACATTATTTGAAAAATATTCAACAGCTCACAACAAATTAATAGACAAAAATAATGATGAAAAGATTTTTTTTCTCTCTATCAATGACAAATATGATCCCAATTAAAATTTTTTCAAAGAGAAATTATACAGGGAAGAAACTATGATTTCAAAGTTATTGGTATAAATACAAAGAGGAAAAATTTTTCATTTATGTAAGAAAAAAAAAAACTTGTGTATAGCAATCATAGTTTGCAAAAGAAACAAGTAGAATATCTTATTGTAATACAATAATATGTCTTTGTCTTTTGAACACAAGATTACCAACTAAAGGTTTATCCAAAATCTTTATTAAAATCTATGCACAATCAACTTTTTGAACATATCCATTTTTCCAATTGTTACTGCTGCAAAGTTCCAATTGATGTATCACAACTTTTGAGGACTTTTTAAGATCCATTATCCACAGCATAGAATTGCCGAATTCCAGTTGTATTAGCAAAAGCAGGGTCTCGACTAAGATCTATCAAAAAACAACAGAGCGCTCTGTTCATACATACATACATACATACATAAGCCAGTCATTTAATATTATGGGATGACTATTATGATACATGAACATCCATTTGCAAAACATTGCTCAATAAATGGGACCAATCGTGATTAGATGTATCCCAAAGAACTGAGAAAACCTCAAACTAATTAAAAAAATTCCAAGAAAATGTAACTTTTTTCTTATAAAAATCATTCCTGTGTTATTTGTATGGGAGTGTAAGGCTTTCACACTGTTGCAAATAGTATAAGCGTTTGCCTGATTCCTTTGAGTGTGGAGAGTGGTGCTCCTAGCAGAGCTCTTACAGGTGAACAATGATTTTGTAGATAAAGTATATTTCTTGGATTACAAAAAATATAATGTATTACACACCGTAGGCCTTTCCATTCGCTTGATAATGACGATCCGTCGAAAGCGCGCTCGCGATTTATTTATTTAAATTACCTACGGTGTGTAATACATTATATTTTTTTGTAATCCAAGAAATATACTTTATCTAAAACATGTGCCGTAACATTTCGGAACGTATCCGTATTAATGATTTTGTATTTACATCAGGATACTCGACAATCAATCAATCATATTTCTCCCACAAATTTCTCTCATCACTTTTATTCCATTTGCACTTCTAAAATTGATAGGTAGTTTTGTTGATTTGCAATAACCTCAAGTAACAACTGTCAACGCAATAACGTTTTATTTGGACTGAGGATATTGTAGGTGTCGCTATCATCAACAATTTCTTCAATGTAATTCTTATGGGAAATGCTCTGATTTTTTAATTCGAACCGGGTAGCCACCAGCGCGCTGCAATTGCCAACCATCAATTACATTTGCAAACACACTACTACACGCATACTAACTCATTGTGAAAAAGTGATCTTTGTTTCGCGTACACACATGAGTTTATACGGAGAAAACAATTTTTTTGATGACTTATCAACTAATTCTAAAACCAATGTGGAATTATCCTTTTCAGTTGATTATTTTTATTATAAGAATGAGCATGCAAGTATCCAGCTTCTTTGAACAAATAATGAATTTAAGATAATTCTTTGAAGATTACCCCATTTACTCATGTCCAGTATGTTTTAGCCAATAAAGAACACAATGTCATAATAAGTTTCTAAGAAGTGAACCAATCACAACACAGCATTGTTATAGCCAATAAGATCACAATGTTATATTATAAAAACTCACAGTTAAAGCCTTGTTCTCCAGTTGCGACACAACTGATGATGGGATAACACCCAAAAGTACTTTTGGAAAGCAACTAATAAAGTAGATTTGTACAATTAGAAAACCCCTTTTTCACTCTTATTAGTGGTAAAAAACGAGTCACGAAGAAAAATCTCATACGCATTAGAACGGCTATTTCTTGATTTGTATGACTCATCAAGAAATAGCTTGTTTCTAACCCTTGTAGCGTAAATAACTATTTCAATACATGATCACATTTGGATTGAAAGTGACATTTTCCTCGTGAGTACGAGTATTCGAGATCATTATTAAAGTGTAGTCACTATCTGCACTAATGGCGAATATATTCATGGATCGGCTGGAACGATGGGTCTTAAAATTTGGACGCTGCGCTTCCCGTGTTATATTATGGTATAGGTTTGTAGAGGACGTGTTTTGTATCTGGTCTGGCACTGACAGTGAGCTTGACCTGTTTTCTGAAGATCTTCAAAGTTATGACTCAAAATTAAAATTCGATATCACACATTCGAACCACTTCGCAAATTATCTGGACTTGACCATATCATTAGAAACTGACGAGATTAATGACAACTTATTGACACCTAATTTTTCGGTATATAGGAAACCTCACTATACTGGTGTATCCATTCATAATCGATCTCGCCACCCTATATCTCAAAAACTATCTGTGGTTCACTCGTCCATCAACAGAATGCTGCGCCTTCCTCTTAGCCAGGAGGCCAAGGAGAAAGAAACGTGTTTTATCGAGCAAATCGCCGAGAAGAACGAATTAAAAGTTGATGTTCGGAAATTAATCAAACGAAAAAGTCTCCGCCTAATGTTGTCTTCATCTGCTTCATCGATCGAATTTTCCAATTGTATCAACTAATGGTTTCAACCTTCATTGAATCCTATGAGTAATTCCTCTATCTTGCCGCCCTCCTCCACTTCAGTAAAATCCTGGATTCGATTTCCCTACTTGGGAAAGGGTTCTCATTCTGTGGCTCGAGAGCTCCGAAGATATGGTTATAAGGTTGTATTTTACCCTTTAAATCAGGTACAAAACCTATCTTGCCTCAAAGATCCAATTCCAAATTTGGAGAAGTCTGGAATCTATCAACTGAAATGTACGTGTGGCGATGTTTATATCGGCCAATCGGGTCGATCTATAAAGATTAGGTTCAATGAACATCTACGTGATTTCAAAAATCTTCAAAATTCCTTGAAAAAGTCACCAGATTCTCCCTCAGCCATGGCTAGACATTGTAACCAAGAAAACCACAGCTTCGATGAAGTCGTTGCCTCCCCCCTCCAATATTGTGAGAAAGGAGCTAAGATGAACCGATTAGAAGAGTATTATACTTTAAACTCTATAAAACGACACTGTAACAATGTTCTATGAAGAAAAAATTACTGTAATATTATGCATGCTTACCATAATGATAGATTAAGATATATTTCATTATTTTTCTCGTTTACATTTTAATACTTGTTAGTTGTTATATCGAAGTAATTGGTTGTCTTATTATTGTTATGATTATTACGTACATATGTGTGGTGTTTTTCATTTTGGATGTTCGTTTTATTTTCATATTGTATTTGTCTTCTTGGATAATGACTGCGATAACTGACTATTTTGTTTATTATGTGTCGTGTGTTTGTCAATTCTGGATCATGCCTGATGATGTTACCCAAGATGTAATTGATGTACCTAAAGTTTTTCTTGTTTCCGAATTTTAAGGATGTTTTGTTTTTCTTAATATTCTAATTTTATGTTGGTGTTTTCAATTATTCCTTCTTCTTTTTATATTCATCCCAATTTGGAATCTTGATAGTACTGAACCCAAGCTCATGCAGCGGATAGTCGATAATTAAAATTTTATAATTCGAGAAAAATCATGCAGCGGATAGCTGAGAATTGTAATTTTTTTGATTTGGAAAAATATTTAGCGAATAACTGTGATTTATAATTTTAAGGATAACCAATTCCATTTTGTTAGATATTTGCCACGGATAGCTTCTGGTCTCCCACTCTTTACCAAGAAATCCTCCCTAACTTTCACCATTCCCTTGTCTCAGACACTATCTATATTCAATTCTTTTCCTTTTCTCTCGTAAATTTTTCATAATACACTCATTCGCATGTACTTTTAACCAAATTTTTTTGGCCGAGTAACTGAAGGTATCTCATTTTGAGTTTTTCTCATCTGCATTATATTATTAGAATGAGTAACAATAACCATTCACCTAATGTTTTCCACATAGATATTCCTCGTTTTTTTCAGTTCCTGAGAAAATAGAATACAGGCGTGAAATACATCACTTTACTCATTTCCGGTAGACTTGTAGTTTTTTCTTCACCACATGTAAGACTAATAATCTTTTTGGACTTCTCAAACGCGACCGTTTTCTTCTCTTTTACGACGAACACGATGCAGAACACGCGCCAGTCGGGATACTAAGATTAATCAAACTCGAATACGCCTTACTACAACTCTCTATGACGTTCAATCAAATTAAAAATGCTTACCAGCTCTTAGTCGTGTCATTGCATCACGTGGTAGTTGATGACGAAATGCACAGTGCGGTTTCAAACATCCATGTGGTTGCGACTCCCAGTAGCAAGGAATTTCTTGGCGATTTTTCTACAAAATGAATTCGCACAATTTATTCACGTATCTTAAACATTGCATTCATCGAACAATCGCAAAAATTTACTCCATCACTAGGTAACTCTATCAAGTTTTCAAAAACAATTTCATTGAAATGAGTAACGTTTTGATAATGATATTTTACCTTTAATATCATATGTCTCAGATTACATCGGGGCCGAGCACACTTCTTACTTTTCCAATCTTGACATACAATTTCACATCCTAATGCTGTCGGCTCATGTCGATATGGGCATAAATCCGCCTATGGACAGAAACATTCATGTAAATAATCTCGACTACAGTACAACCACACATCATGCGAAGAGATTACCAGATACATAGTAAAGGAGTAACGCGCGAAATGATGTTGCCGAGTCGTTCTAATCATATTGGGTTTCACAAAGAAATCGCGAGTAGAATTAGTCGTGTACTCACTTTTTGACAAGTAGAATAATAATAGAAATAACAATCGTCGTTTGATTTGTTGGTCATTCTGATGAATTTCCAAAATCTGAAACAATAAGTCTGATATTTTAATATTAATCCGCTTGGACTGAACGACTTGGTAGCTCCAGAGGACCTAGTGTCTATTACAGAACATTAGGTACAGCTTGGATGAAATATACCATAACATTGAGATAATAAATTGAAGAATTTACTTCGATACTCTTGCTTCCTCAAAAAATGAGGAAACGAGAGATGAGTGGCCGATATTTCTGAAGTAATAAACTCGAACTATTGATTGTAGAAGGATCGTGAACCAACTTTGATTTTCCTAAGTGAATGGAAGGAGTTTGGGCATGCTACAGTATTATTCAGCATTATTCTGCAAAAGAGGGCGGATTCATATCGATTTGATATCGAGATTATAAATGGGTTAATGATCTAGGAAGAAATGATGATAATAGAAATCATTGAAGCTATATCACTAACTAGCGTCTGTTGCGTCGTCGCTACGCGTCGACGACAACAGCCGCTAGCCAGGTGAGTACCAATTTTGGAATTAAAAAATAGTTTTTCTTCTTTAACAAATTTTCTGAAAAAAAAAAAAAAAAAAAAAGAAAAAGAAAAAAAAAACTTGAAACAACGCGGCAATTTACTAACACAAAAAGAGACTACATTCTATTTACCGGCAAAGAAGAGAGAAACTGTTCCTATGAAGGAATTTAGGTATTTTTTTTTGTGGGTACTAAATTTCTTCAAAAAAATAATCATAAAAACTTCCCTATTTTTTTAATACGCTGAGCTTCACATTTGTTGGTTTGCCTATAAGGACAGTATGGGACCTGCGCCTCTTCTTATCTATTGATGGCGTATGTAGAATTATCAACATGTCAATATGAGAGCATGATTACAATGCCTACACTGCATTTGTGACTCAAAACCTTTTTGAATGCAAATGGAAGCTCATGGTCAACAAATCCTATAAAAAAAAAGTACTTCAGTGATTTTCATTTAAAAATCAAAACAACTTATGACCCCACCATTCATTTAACCGATTGCTATAGTACTTTATAGTGGCATTCAAAAAATACATATTGCTAGACCTTAACCAAACCCTATTTGAGGATAAGTTGTACTTCAGTCGCATTTTTGAAAAAAAAAACATATTGTTAGACCTTAACCAAACCCTATTTGAGGATAAGTTGTACTTCAGTCGCATTTTTGAAAAAAAAACATATTGCTAAACCTTAATCAAACCCTATTTGAAAATAAGTTGTACTTCAGTTGCATTTAAAAAAAAAAACGTATTGCTAGACCTTGACCAAACTCTATTTGAAAATGAGTTGTACTTCAGTCGCACTTGAAAAAAAAAACATATTGCTAGACCTTAACCAAACCCTATTTGAAAATGATTGGTACTTCAGTCGCATTTGAAAAAAAAAAAAAACATTGCTAGACCTTAACTAAACCCTATTTGAAAATAAGTTGTACTTCAGTCGCATTAAAAAAAAAAAAAAACATATTGCCCACTTTAACCAAACCCTATTTTAAATGAGTTCTACTTCAATTGCATAGGTATAATAATATATATTTGAAAAAAAAATTGAGACTATTAAACTAAAATTGACAAAAGGCCTAGGTATCCATTCATCCATCTCCCCTGTATCTATACAGAATTACAAATTCTTCACAAAAATACATGATATTTTGTTTTCTATTTTAGTAGGCCAGATTATTCGCGCTGACGCATCTAACAGCTCATTCTTGTAGAATTAGGTCTTCATTCTCCTGAAACAAATAAAATTATCACAACCGGGTACATAATTCAGAGTGTGCAAGCAACAACAACAACAAAGATTTTTTAGTTTTGCAATATTTCCTAAAAATACATTTATCTGAAAGGAAATTTTACGCTCTTCAAACTTTGTTCTCTACGTTGTTTCTTTAAATTCAGTGTTACCAAGAAATTCAAGAAAAACTGAAAAACTATATAGGCCTACTCAAAATCTGCCGCGTACAAAGTTAAATTGATGTATATCCATTTTATGAGATTACCAAACGGTATCTTTTGCGTAACAAATGTTTAAGTGTGTGTAGTCGGCTTGTTATCAGTTTATATGTGTGTGTGGCGATCCCTTTGTCCGCAAATATCTTCAAGTGCTTTAATTTAACAAAGTTTTGATGATTTCCTATTCAATTTTCAACAAGGAATCCGAAAATCAAATCAGATTTTCCCGACTCGGCCTGGTTTTTGAGATAATGGAGATACGTCAAAAGCATAAATCTATCAAATTGACGTAACTCCATTTCTCAAAAACCTGATTGAATTAGGAAAATCCAACGTCATTTTCGAATTCCTCGTTGAAAATTAGTGCAAAATCTTCAGAAGAAATTGATTGAAGTCCATTTTCATCATCGAGGAAAGATTATTCAGTTACCCAGATCAACGTTCTGGATATTTGTCAATTTAACTTTGTAGGGCAGAGATGTACTCAATCACCCTTTCCTCATCAGTACTTTTTCATATATGTGACCTGTCACAAGAAAACCCCCCTTAGCGTCCCAGAAATCGTTTTTGAGGATGTGATTTACAACCTCAGTAATATATATTGAAATAATTTGAATAATAATGTACATTGAATTTATGTACTTACTTCATTGATATCCATATCAATAGGTAAAAGTACAACGGGTGGAGGTACTACAGGTAGAGGTAGTACCAGTGGTACTATCACATTCCAAATTGCTCCTACTTGAGGCTATAACAATGATGTTTCAGATTAGTTGAGAAAAAAGTAAATCAAAGTTATGGTGTATGATATATTTGCTAACTGCTGGTACCTTGCAGAACTGATAGAATTTTCACTCCTACAATATTTTACGTAGTACCGGTACCTATATAGGTACACAAGATGTACAAAAATAAAAGACTATGTTGTTTGTTTTACACTCTGTAACAATCTGGAAAATGTCATTCATTGAGTTTTTCTGAAAACAAATATTGTTATCTTCAAACAGATTCAATATCAAATTCTTCATCAAAAATAGTTCCTGAAATTCATCCATAGATCATACTCTATATAATTTTCAACAAAGGAAGATATTATACTTAACAACATTTATTGTGATTCAAAATTCTAAAATTTTTGTCACATTATACGTCATTCATTTTTTGTACGGCAGTTCTATACTTTGAATAAATCAATAGTCTATCTACTATTTACTATCATAAAGCGTGGCATATAGTGCGAGCTAATACTTTTGTATATTATATGATTTCCATTAGATTTTTCTCATTATTATTTTCTTATTTTATTTGCACCCTCCAAAATTGCAACGCGGCACCGCTATATCTTGGGTACAGTTATCTCATACACAAATTCGCAGACATTATTTTCATATCGTGATGTCTATCTACAATAATTGAAAGTAAGAGCTTTGAACCACGTTTGAACTGTAAAAATTAATGCTGTAGGTATAATACAGACCTTATTTTGATACCAGTTGCCTCAAATCTTTATCTTGTCAAAATTTACACAAACACGCAAATCATCTGAATCATCGCGCAAATCATTTGAATCATTGTCAAACTGAAGTGTGTTGGGATACAAACTGAAGTGGCAATACACAGAACTGCACAATTCAAACAAGACAATTACAGGTGCAATACCTACAAAACAAGATAATCAATCTCTTATAATACAAACCTAATTTTTGACAACGCAACGTAAATCAGCATCCGAATCATTTAACTATAATTCAACCTCTAACAGCAATGTAAATCAGCATTCGAATCAATCGACAGTATGGCGTCTCTTATAATACAAACCTAATTTTTGACAACGCAATGTAAATCAGCATCCGAATCATTTAACTATAATTCAACCTCTAACAGCAACGTAAATCAGCATTCGAATCAATCGACAGTATGGCGACAATAATAATTATGCTTTCATCTCAATTGCAAACAGCCTGTAGTGCCTGTTATTGTGTTGCTTGGGTCATTAACACGTAGGCCTGTCCGTACCAATCGTACCAAAGTTAGCTCGCGCTGCGCGCTTCGCTTTTATCGTAGGAGCGTGCCGTGAGCGTGACACCAAATTCGATAGTGCGCGCTTCGCTTTTATCGTAGGAGCGTGACGTGAGCGTGACACCAAATTCGATAGTGACAAGAATTTCGTTGTCGTACCAAACTTAGCTCGGCGCTACGCGCCTCGCTTTATTATAGTAGATTTTTGTTTGATGTCAAGAACGAAATGGTAATAATAGACAATAGATTTTTTATCTTTACAGGTCCTTCTTTTCATATGATCGAAAGTCCTCAACGTCCTCAACCACGAGTCACGACTAACTGACCTACAAAGTAGAATGGACGCTTAGAATGGACGTATCTTCGAAATAACGATCAGCATGAAAGGTCTCTTGGTAAGAATCTTCAAAATCACGATCAGCTGATAAGAGTAGTGATGGGTAAAAACCGGTAGTTTCGAACTACCGGTAGTACCGGAGAGTTTTTATAACATTATAAACTAAAAAAGAGTAGAAAAAATGAATCCACTTATTTCACATGGCAGCTTGGCACATACACATACACACTACACAGTTTTCAAAACGAGAAAAATTTTTCTGCCTCCGGAGGTTTTCGGTTTTGCTACCGGTAGTTTTGATTTGAAAAACAACCGGTAGTTTCGGTAGTTTTTTCGAAGAACAACCGGTACTACCGGAGGAAAAACCGGAGGTGCCCATCACTAGATAAGAGTATTTATTTTGCGCTCACTGCCATTGGCGTCCGGCCCCAAAAGAGTCGCCCTCTACATTTACCATAGCGGCCATTTGTGGAAACTGGAAGAAAAGGTGATGTTTCAGCAGGGTTACAATGTTTTAAAAAAAACGATGTTTAAAACATGTTTGAAACATGTTTAAAACGGCAAAAATCGAGAAATTTACATTGGCTCTTATGAGAATGTTTTAAACGTTTCAAACGAATTTTTTGTTTTAAACGTGTTTTTTTTTTTTGCAACCCTGTGTTTCAGATAATTGGTGAAATTTTTATTTTTATGAGTTTCATACACGGTATAAGATGAAGAGGTAGTGACACGAACGTATTCTGACTGTGGTAAACGCTGTCCGTGATTTTGAAGTAGTTCTGAACATTCCGAGCGCAGCGCTCGTGATGAAAGTGATGGGTAATGTACAGAGTCTTATGGGAACGCCGCTACTTTCAAAAATTTATTGCAGGATTAGGAATCAGCCGATGCATTTCATATTTGGCATAAAAATACCATTTAATCTACTCTATAAAATTTTGAAAGAATCATCCTTCTAACTAAATTCTTGGATTTTTTATAATCCTTGGAAATTTCATCAATACTAGGGTACCAACGGTAACGTCTCGGCGCAGGTGGGGTCTGGAAGGAACAGGGAAACAGCCCGAGTGTTCGCTGCAAACCTAGCGGAAGTTTGTACGTACAACTTCAAAACTGCGGACACGATTTTAGCGTTGTGTCATTACCTCTTCATCTTATACCGTGGTTTCATACTATTTTACTAGTCAAGACTCAAGAGAGTCAAAAAAGGTCATAATAAGTGGTACTTTTTTTTCAGTATCAAGATCAACAGAGATATAGCTTGAAATAACATATGCTCTTATGTAAATTTTCATGTGATCACCTTTTTGTCCACGACACTAGCGCATCTACAGTAGTGGCCTGATGCAAATAGCTAGTTGAAATAAAATAACATAGGCTCTTAGGCCCGTCACACACCTGAGCTACGCCACGCGAACTACGTAGCTTGAGCTACGTAGATCACCGTGAAATATCCCGGGCTACGTAGTCTGTGACGCTCCATTTACTGTGCAGAGCGGACTAAGTAGTTCGCGTGGCGTAGCTAAGGTGTGTGAGTGTGAGTGACGGGCCCTATGTAAATTTTCATGTGATCACCTTTTCGTCCTCGACACTAGCGCGTCTACAGTAGTGGCCTGATGCGAATTGACTATTATATTACTTACTTGCCGGGGACCATCGCGGAATTCACCGGACGTAGCAGCATTCAGCATCAAAGTTTCACGTTACATTTTGCGATGGTCCGCGGCACGTAAACGATATAATTACAGAAAATTGTGACGTCCTAGCGGAAAACGGTGGACGGTATCGCGTGTTCAGCATTAAAAATGCCTTGGAATCGGATATTTGAATGTGTTATTGTTTTACTTTTTTATTTTTTGTTCCCTAGTGCAATTTATTATCGAATTTAGGCGCATTGGAATTTTTCATGTGGGATATATTTTCTCGGCGTCTTAGAGTGTGTGGATTACAATTTTGATATTAGCTTAAATTCATCTATACTATGTACTTTTTTTGTGCGCGAATGTTCTCGGTTGGTATTGGGTCAATTTATATGAAATTGATATTAATGAAAGTTTCATATTTGTTTTAAAATATAGGGTCACTTTTTGAATACCGGATTGGTATTTTTTGAGATTTTGCTATTTTTATTTAAAAAATTCGAGTCAAACGTCAGTTTGTTAATCATCCCGCGTTGAAGAGAATGAATGTTGCTATGGAAAATGAATAGTGTTACCGTCAGAAAGTTGATGGTATGGTCATAATCTAGCGTTGCTGCTGCGGTGCTTCATGCTGAGTTTATGCCGTTGGTATATAGATTAGAGTATTCTTATGTTTTTATCTGTGACACGTTGTTCACTGTTAGTTACTGAATACCTTAGACCATACAACAGATAGACCGAGCATCGGCCATATACGCGTGTACAACGCGTTGAACGGAAGACATGATAAGAAAATAAGGGGGACTGGACCTCAATGAAGGCAACGCGGGTGAACGCGCGTAGCAGTGAAACACACTGTACACCCGCGCCGCCCATCAAATTTGTAAACAAGGTCCAGTCCCTCTTATTTTCTTACGTGTATTCTTATCATGTCCTCTGTTCAAAGATTCATTGCTATGCTCGGTCTATCTGTTGTATGGTCTAAGCTGAATACTGATTACGTTGATGCATTCTGGATGTTCGATTATGCTGAGAGAATAAAGATTGAATTCCTACAACAATTTACTTATTAAATATCTCTTTTCTTCAACGTGGTGGAGGCGCCGGGTAAGTAAAATACTCACATTAGTAAGTAGTCGCCCATATTAATAGTTTGGAACTGTAGTTCTGACGAAAGGTGGAAGTTGATGAAAACCTGCAGCTTGGGTTATGACAGAGGCTCAACGGCCTGGTATACTCGCAATAAATATATGAACAATAGTAAATAAGAAATATTACAGTCCATAAATAGAGTAAAGTTACGTTTGTGCAAAGAGCTAATACAGCAACACAATTATTACGTTTGAGGCTAATATCGTTATAGGTTTGGTTAGTATGATTTAAGCCAAGTAAAGAGGTATACATTGAAGCATTGAGTTGAATACAGTTGTAGGGTTGAAAATAATGATTTCTAATATTCACACTACCTATTGAAAATACCTCACGCCATCTTGTTTATTGCTACAGAAAGTTTGTACATGACGGTATAATACTGTGGGCCCAGTGAAGTTTCTTATCTGATATATCCTGACAATTGTAAGTTGGAACGATATTAGACCGGCTTTTCAGCCATTACCTATTCAGGAAACGCTTTAGCTAAAGATAGTGACTTGTTCTGTGCCTTGATACAATAGATGGCGGGCGACGAAGAAAATAATAAGCACGGTGATGATGACACAAAAACAAAGATCGAGTTACTAGAGCGCACGGTTGCTGCGTTGATGGCAAAGATAGATTCTGGGGCAACAAAACCTCCAGAAACAAGAGAAATTGATTTACTTCAAAGGTATTAAGGCAACCAAATCTGCCGATAATTTGGACCGGGCAGCGCTAGCATCGCGCAAAATTTTTGAATTTTTAAAATCCCTCAATAATATGATCATCTGAAAGAAAATTTTCCACTCTTCAATTTTGTTCCTTACAAGTACACGCCTAAATTCATTATTTTTGGAGAAATGTAAGAAAAACTAAAAAATCACCTTTGGTTTCAAGTTACCATCACCCTTGGCTTATCAGTACTTTCTGAGTATTTTACATAGGCGACGCTAGCGATCCTACAATATGCCCGGTCCCAATGCTAATGAAAGAAACCGACTTCCGGACTTCATGATATGGAAGAAGTTAGTGATGACAAAGTTTGAAGCTAGTGACTGTAGCTATTTATTTGCAAACAAGAAACCGGTGACAAACTAAAATATAAGAAACACATGGGTACTGCGATAGCGTTTATTTTGTCGCGGTTAGATGAAGATCATAAATAACTTGTGATTGACGTCAAAGATCCCAAGCTTATGATGGATTATCTTGAAAAAATATGGTATCCAAAGCTAGAATCGGCAATGATCCGTTATGGTCGGGGATGGAACTCGATTAAATTTCTGAAAGGTCGCGAAAGTGCTATGGATTTTATTGAACGGTTTTATAACGCCCTACGCTGTGTACGTTTAATGATAGACAAAGACTTGGACAACAAACGTATTTGTAGAAATTTTGTAATGGCAGTGGCAGAGCACTGCAAACGAGTTGATGAATTGAAAGATAATCGGAAGGGCGATATTACGTTGGACGAATTAAAGACTACATTCTTGAATTTAGAAGCGACTGAAGAAGAATCTCCATCTCGCATTGATGATGGGGAAGGAGTAAAGACAGCTGACGGAAATGTAGCTGAAATAGCGTTAAATGCGGAGAAAAATTTGGTTATGAATAATGGCCAGACTAATGCAATGGCGCGTAGAAAGTGCGGTAAGACTGGGCACTTTTATAAAGAACGTCGTTCAATTGCTCATCTTTGCTATAATTGCAAGGAATTGACTACCAATCCGATGCATATTGGTAAGCTCTGCCAAAAACAGCCAGCTACTGATCAGAATAAAGTAAACTCGCTTCCGCAAAAGAAAGAAGACGCTGGATCAATCCACAGAGATGCGGGAAACTTTATGAGAGGAGGTTATCCACATAGACACTTTTTCCGTACAAGAGGTTTTGGTTATATTGGAAGAAATTATGACTAATGAAGGTCATAAATTGACAGAAATTTCAAAAATGGTTGACGTCATAAACATTAAAGGGGCAAATAAGTCGGTGTTGCGGATTTAAAAATAAATACAAAAGGAAATTTTTATTTGAAAAATAATGTGGGCAAGATCATGAAATTGAAAGATATTTTGTATTCACCAAATTTAACGAAGAATTTGTTTTCGTTGCGAAAAATAGCGCTTAAAGGTTATAGAATAGATCTGTCTGATGAAGGGAATAAAATTAAGAGTAAATCTGGTGAAATAATGAAAACTGGCGAATTTGATGGCAAATTTTGGTATTTAGATTATGAAAAAGTTGATATAATGGATTATGATAGAATAGATGAAATTATAGGCCTGTATAATTTGAGAAAAACAACAATGAAACCAATAAGGTACATTGAAGAAAACTATTCAGGCAAGAAGAAGGAAAGTGCTAAGCCAGCAAAATTGGATAAAATAAATGAAACAATAAATGATGAAAACAAAACTAAAGCTCTAGAAAAGCCTGAATGTATTACCAAAAATAAAGAGAGTGCTGTAAATAATGAAATTGTCAAAGATAAAAGTGAGGATAAATTTGAAGACTTTACGAACAAAGACTTAAATGATGAAGTGTCGATAGATGAGTTTATTGAGTGTGGTACAGAAATACAAATGAATATGTTGAAGAATGAAATCTCATTCATTGATAAGAACACTGATATGTTACCAGGCTATCGACTTAAGCCATAGATCATAAGTGTATACTAGATAGTGTCCTAAGTACAAATGTAAAGTTCTGGAATAGTGTAGAAAACATCTGTACAGTTTTAGTGATAAGAGAAAATGCTAGTCAGTTCTAGAAAAAGGTAGTTTTAGTATATAAGCAGGTCGACCGTTCAGTTAAAGTTAGTAGTAAAGTTGTATAGCAGTAGTACAGTAGTAGTGATTACAGTGTTAATGTGAAACGGTGCTTTCTGTAATATAGTGAAGTGTTCTTTTTTCTCTGTGCGCGTTTTTATTATTTGGATTAAACCACGCTTGCTGTGCGTTAACTCGCCAACAGAATAATTTGTTAAAATTAAGCAGCAAGGTGAGAGTTAAAAGCTTGAGAGATAATATTGGAATGCTTTGGCACATAAGGTTGGGCCATGTATCAAAAGGATATCTAGAGCAATTAAAGTAAGTTATGCCCAAATTAAAAAATGTACAATTTGACAACACTATTCTCGATTGTGAAGTATATACTAGAGCTAAGTTGGTGAGAGAACCTGCTGTAACTACTTGTTTTAGATATGGTAAACCGCTGACGTTGATTCAAACCAAACAGACGTAATGGGACCAATAACACCAATATCATTTAATAGCGCAAATAGATACATAATTACGTTTATAGATGATTATAGTAGATATGCATGGGCTTATTCTATGCCCGATAAACAGTTGGTACGGAGGCACGCCTGATTTGAATGGAACAGCAGAAAGGTTCAATTTAGAACTTCAAAATAAAATTTGGTGTTTACTGTTAGATTCTGGTTTTCCGTTAGAAATGTGGAATTATGCATTGAGATTGTCGAAATTTATAACAAGACTCCAAAAAGGTCTGTGTTTGGGAAAATTCCGTTTGATTTATTTCAAGAAAGGCCAAGTGGGCTAAAGTACTTTAAACGCTTTGGTTGTATTGGGTTTATGCTAGAAGTTACAAAACAATATGTTAAATTTGAAGAACAAGGTAGAAGAGGTTTTCTAGTTGGTATAGAACCTAATGGATATGTACTAATTACTCCTGAGGATGGAAACTTACACAAGAAAAAACATATGAGATTTATTGAGTCAAGATCATATAGAGACCATCAATTACTGAAAAATATTCCTACAATTCTGGGTTTGAGTGAAAAGACTTAGGGAAATCCATCTGATTGGTTGTTACCGGTGGAAAATAAAATTGAGTTTACAGAATTAGAAAATAATGAATGAAGTTTGAGAAAATTTTTTCTTGTTTTGTGATTTGGATGATTGTGATAATGCTTATACGCGAGATTTCTTGTTTGATAGATATAACAATAATTATCAAGAATTTGCATTTAATGCAGAACCTGAAACATTTGATGTTGCAATGAAGAGTAGGGAATGTATGTTATGGAAAACTGCAGTAGAAGAAGAATTGAAATCGCTAGAGAAAAATGTTACTTGGAAGTTGGTACCAAGAAATAAGTTAGACACAAAACAGAATATAATGAATGCTAAATGGGTGTTCAAAGTAAAGAATGAAGCAAATGATAAAATCAGATTATAAAGCTCGTTTGGTGGTGAAAGGCTTTGCAGACAGAAACAAGTATGACCTTACTGAGACATATGCACCAGTGGCACAGTTAACTGATATAAGACTAGTTCTCTCTATTGCTAATAAGTTTGGTTTAGACAGACAGCACATGGACGTAATAACAGCCTTCTTAAATGGTGTTTTAGAAAAACAGGTATAGGGCCTACATGGAAATTCTAGAAGGCGTAGAAAACTATGAATACCTATCTAAGATCAAAATTTGTTTGTAAGTTAGAAAAAGCATTATATGGCTTAAAAGTCTCACCGAAAAGATGGTTTGAGAAATTTAGAAACACAATGATCAAAATCGGGTTTGTTGGATACGAATTTCAGCCGTGTATTTTTCAGTGGAGGAAGTCTGAAAAGTTTGTGCTCGTGTTACTATATGTTGACAATATTCTAATTGTTGGAAATAGTACAGAGAGAATTAGGCAGCTGAAACTGTCTTTGGCTAAAGAATTTGAAATGACAGACATGGGGCGTCCTGACAAGTTTCTGGGTATTGAAATTATACACGATGAATTGAGGAACGTGATGTATTTAAATCAGAAAAAGTTTATTGAGAAAATGCTGAAACGTTTTGACATGTATGATTGTAGACCTGTTTCAACTCCTATGGTTGTGAATGAGTCTGGAGAAACTCCTGAGAAAAGAGTAAAATCAAATTTAAAGGAAATACCATACAGACAGGCTATTGGATGTTTGCTGTATTTGGCTAATGCCACTAGACAGGATTTATGTTTTGTTGTGAATCAGTTAAGCAGAAAACAAGAAAACTTTGATGTGGATGATTGGTTGAAAATCAAAAGAATTGTTCGATACCCACAAGGAACAATGAATTTAAGCTTGAGATATGAAAGTAAAGGTGAAAATCTGGAATGCTATGCTGATGCATCACTTGGTGTAAGTGATGAAAATGGTAAATCAACTAGTGGATTGGTAATAAAAGTATTTAATAATGTAATTTATTGGAGAACGAAGAAACAGAGTCATGTAGCCTTGTCATCGGCTGAAGCCGAGTTTATTGCCATGAGCCTTGCTTATAAGGAATTGGTCGATGTTTGGGGAATATGTAGAAAATTGATTAAAGTGGATATGACCCCAATATTATTTGAAGACAATAGTTCAGCAATAAAGATAGCAAAATCAGACGAATCACAAGCACTCAAGCATATAGTTAAGCTGTGTTACCATTATGTAAAGCTGGAAGTCAAAAACAAAAATGTTATAATAAGATGGATTAGCACCCATGATCAAATTGGAGACATGTTTACAAAAGCCTTGGGAAAGGACAAATTTGAAAAATTCAGAAATTATATCTTGTACAATTTGAGCGAATAATTTTCTTTTATTGAGCGAATGCGAATACATAGTATCTTGACTGTAGTCTGTGCGTAAGTGCCGCATAAAAGAAGCCGCATGGCGACCGTTGGTTACCAGCTTGTTGGGCTTCCAGACTATAGCTTCGATTGGATTGAGGATGAGAGTGTCGTGTGTATACACGGGAGCGCTAGTAGCTCCCGATAACACCCCCTCCCACACGATACACGAATATAACTTTTTATCTGAAGTATACACAATTCTTATACTTTTGCAGTGACTATTCCTATGAGGGTAGAATCATACTGAGACGCTCATTCCCTCTAACCTGAGTAATAGATTGGTGATGTTTCTTCATGCTGAGACGTTACTTGACCACCGAAAAGAAAGAGGAAGCATGGTTCTTCTTCATACTGAGACGTTACTGAACCAGTGAGAGAAAAGGGAAGACTGGGTTTTTCTTCGTACTGAGACGTTACTCAACCACTGAGAAGAAAAAAAAGGAAAGAAAGTTGGGTTTTTCTTCGTACTGAGACGTTACTCAACCAGGGAGAAGGAAAGTGGAGGATAGCGCGCTTAGAAAGAGAATTTTTGATACGAATTCGTTTTGACTTATTGTTTGATGCGAGTAAATTACCGGTATCGTTTATCGTGTTCGGGATATTCGCCTGTTGCAAATAGGTAGTACCCTGGAATAAAGGCATCATGTCGCAAAGAAATGATGTTAAGTGTCCATTTAGGAAGCGCGAAGTTTCCACAGACGTAGATGAATACGAATTTAGACTTGAATGAATTAAATTCTATTGTTTAAAAACAAATAAACATATAGTAATAGTCGAATTCGATTAGATAATAAAACAGATTGCAGAAGTTGAAACCTCTTTGAAAGGAGAAATCACTTAAATTTATCACATTTGTTTCGTATATCAACAGAAAGGAGACAGAATGCTTAGAAATAGAGAAACAAAACAAAAAAAATTTTTTTTTTTTTAAATCACATTAGTTGCTTTAGACGATAGATAACACGAAATGTAGAACTACGAATAAGTATAATAATGAACACCGCTAATAATGAACACCATATAGAGTGCTTAAGAGCGATATGTAAATAACGAGAAAAAGAGTTCCTTTCTATATGATTTATATGATTTTATCGATCAGTAGGTACGAATAACGAACCTTAGAATTACGAATATATAGTAGTTAAAAATAATTCAGTCGAGTAGTTGATGTCAATACTGGAGAAAAAAATTGACGTGAAGAAGGAGAGATCTTTCGGTTTTCGGAGGACGCAAATACGAATGTTTCGAAAAATCTGTAACATCGAATGAAATACAATATTCGAATATTATTCATTGTCGTATAACAACTGATTTTTCAATTGTTTAAAATTGTCTTGTGGTAAGGGCTTGGTCAATATGTCGGCTAGCTGTTGATTAGAACCAACTAATATCAATTTGACTATTCCGTTTCGGACATATTCATTTACTTTAAAATATATAGTTTCTAAATGTTTTAATCTGCTAGCCGACGCATTCCCTACACATTGCCGAAATGTAGCTTGATTATCCTCATACCCTATAATTGGTAGGTCGGATTTTTTAAATAGATCTTCTTGGAGCCGAACGAGAAAGAGAGAATCGTGGGGTCGGTGAGAATTGATCGCACGAAAATATAACGTACGAAAATTTAACACCGAAAATTTGTCTGAGAAAATAGATCAAATGAGATAATATAACGCGCTGAGAATTTCACGGCGCGAAATTGATCTTGTAAACAAATTGAACGCAAGAAAATATATCGCGCGTTGAAAAAATGAGTAATTACCGGTAACAAACGTGAATTGTGACTTCACCCTTATGAGAATTATCCTGTCGCTGCCGGTTCTTCTCTTCTCGTTAATCTTGCCCTGTTGCTGCTATTCTTCTCGTTTCGTTAATCTCGTCTCACTGCAGTTCAGTTCATCGAGCGAAACGATCATGTCTGATAACTTCGAATTGGTTGAAACGGAAAGGAGGAAAGTGAAATTGTGCGAAAATGGTCATTCTTATTTTCGAGATCGTGAAACGAATGACATTACGCATTGGAGATGTCATTATTATAGAAAATTCAAGTGTCGCGCTCGCGTATCAACAAAGAACGGAAAAATTATTCGACGTTTACTTGAACATAATCATTCTGGAAATGTCACTCTCGTGAAGTGCGCGAAAATTAAGACCAACATTAAGCACGCTGCTGAATATTCATCGACTGCACCTCACGCTATTCTTGCTGACTGTTTGGAGGGAGCATCTCAAAGTGTTCTGGCGGCTTTGCCCAAATTGCGTCATTTGAAGAGGAGTATTAATCATGTGAAAAAAGAGTCCCACGACTATCCCCCAATACCGCAGCATCGAAAAGATCTTGTGTTACCCAACGATTTAACGATTACATCCGCAGGTGACTCTTTTCTTCTATACGACTCTGGTGTTGGACATAAGGAACGTATGTTGGTATTCGGTACGCAGCGTAATTTGGAAATACTGAATACTTGCGATATATGGTTGTCAGACGGTACATTTGATACAGCTCCAGCTTTATTTTATCAAATTTACTCAATTCACGGCGTGTATAGAAATCAAACATTTCCGTTAGTCTATGCGTTTTTAGCGAGGAAAACAAAGGCTACGTATATTTCCCTCCTTTTGGAACTTAAAAAATTGAATCCTTCACTTAATCCAAAAGTAATTCTCACTGATTTCGAAAAAGGAGCAATGAAAGCTTACAAAGTTGTATTCCCTTTGGCACGTCACCAAGGATGTTTTTTTCACTTGTCGCAAGCTATTATGAGACGTATTGCTGAATCAGGTTTGAAGAAGAAGTATGAGAACGACGATGACTTCGCTTTAAAAATGCGTCACCTTGCTGCCCTTGCATTTGTTCCAGTTGATGACGTGGAAGGAGCTTTCGAAGCGTTGATGGATTCCAATCTAATTCCGAACGACAATGCTTGTTCCCAAGTTCTCAGCTACTTTGAAGACACCTGGCTGGGACGTCCACGACGGAATCGTCCGAGACATTCGCCCGACTTTCCTCTCACATCGTGGAATTGTGTCGAATCTGTTGAAACTTGCGGCCCAAAAACCACCAACGCGGTTGAGGCGTGGCACCGTGGTTTTGAATCCGTCCTTAGCATAAGTCATCCTAGCCCTTATAAATGTGTTGCGGCCCTTTTGCGCGAACAAACAATGACAGCAGCAAAATTTGAGCAAAATGTAGCTGGGGAACCAGTATTGAAAAAAAGGAAATATATCGATACTGCGTCGCGATTGCTAAATGTTGTCAGTGAGTTTGATAGTTACCCCATTCTGGATTACCTAAGGGCTGTTGCTCACAATATTTCATATTAATTTCTTTACAGTGTTTCGGAATTTGTATTTACAATGTAAAGTATAATTTTATCATCAATAAAAAAAAATTGCGATCAATTTTTGCGAGATCAATTTCGAGGTAAATGATTACAAGATCAATTTCGCGCGTGAAATTCTCCATGCGTTATATTATCTCATTCGATCAATTTTCTATGGTAAATTTTCGGTATTACATTTTCCTGCGTTAAATTTTCGTGAGATCAATTCTCCGGCTCCCAGAATCGTGTACGCCTTCGGTTAGAGAGCGTAATTCTGCTTCTGCAGAGCTTTCCGCGATAGAAGACTGTAAACGAGATGCCCAATATATTGTAGATCCATAATATCGTATTAGGTAACCTGACGTCGATGCTCGAGAGTTGTCTGTCGCAAAGTCGGCGTCGGCGAATAATTCAATAGGATTTTTGGCATCTTTATTTCGTTTGTATATTAAACCTATATTCTTATGGCATGCGAGGTAAGAGAGTAAATGAGACAATAATTTATTATCTATCGGTTGCGGATTTATTTGGTGACGAGACAAATATCCTACTGGAAAAGATATAATCTAACCGAGTAGTATTTGCCAAGTACAAAAGTGAGCCTATTAATGTACGATAAGGATACGTTGGACAATTTTCACTGTTGGTGATACGGTGATTTCGAAATTCCATCATCGGAGTGTTTGGGTAGAAATTGCGATCATAAGTATATTCTTTTAAAATGGATTCTACATAATCGTTTTGATGAAGTAAGATGGAGTGATCGGTTAATTTTTCGATTTGTATGCCAATAAATTTTGACGGGAAACCTAATCTTTTCAACGTGAATTGTGTTTGTAACGTATGAAGAGTTTCATCGATTCCTTTTTGTGAATTCGAAGTGATTATAATATCGTCAACGTAAACTAGGCATAGAATTGTAATTTTATCGCTTTCTTTTCTGAATACACAGTGTTCTCTCGGGGAGTTTTGGAAACCATGGTCCTTTAAAAGCGTAGAGATAGTTATATACCATCGCATAGGAGCTATTGCTAGTCCGTAGAGAGCACGATTTAGCTTACCAACTTGGGTCTTGTAATCACCTTCAAAACGAAGTGGGATTCGAATATATTTTTCTCTATCGATAGTACCATTTAAAAACGCAGAGTCGATATCTATTTGTTCCATAGGCCAGCCCATCTGAGTAGCAAAGGCAAGGAACCATTTAACAGTCAGCTGACCGGGTGTCGGTGACTGCTTTTCATTCTTATCATATTTTTCGGGGTCAAGGTTGCCAGCAGCAACTATTCGCCCTTTATGTTTTCCTGAGCTTTTAATCGTAAATAGCCACTTAACGGGAATCGGTTTCATGTTTTTCGGTTTGTCGACAAGAGTGAATACGTTTAACTTTTTCCAAACATTAATTTCCGCATTTATCGCCTCCCTCCACTTAGGGTCTTTGATCGCTTCGTAATAAGTAAGAGAGACGATTTTAGATGAGTAGAGATCCTTATCAAATTTACCATAATTATCGAAATTAATCGCATGAGAATTATGAAGAAAATCTTCGTTTGAATTAGAAAGAATTTTATTTCCTTCTTGATTATCTATAGACATTCGATTTGTTTTCAAGATATCTTTATAATTTATACGTTTAGTTTTTGGATTTGTTTTTGATCTAGTTTGAATGCTAGGACGCGGAGTTTCATTTATTTTTCGTTTCTTAGTCTCGTTAGATGTTGAAGAATTCGCATCTCCCCCTCCTTTCTTATCGTTACTTTTCAAAATTTTACTTTCGGTATTGGGAATGTTAACTACCTCTCCCCCTCCGTTTCGGACATTTGAGTCGATGGGAAGGGTCGGAGAGGAATTCGTTAATGACGTAAGGATTTTTGGAGGAAATGAGAAATCGCTTAGATTCGAATGAGAGGGAAAATCGTGACGATACTGGAGTGATTCGTCGATCCTTATTAGACATTGGTCTGAAGTTACCTGAGTTTTAGGGTTGTACGTACGGTACCCTGTCTCGGTGTATCCTATTAAATACTGAATATTACTACGAGGATCTGCTTTTCTACCTCTAGGTACTTTGGAATAGACATAGCAGCGAGATCCTATTATTCTCATATTTGATACAATCGGTGGTTTTAAATAAAATTTTTCATACGGTGTAACGTTTCCTATACTAGTATGTGAGGTTCGATTAAAAATCCAGGTCGCTGTATCTACGAGTTGGCCCCACAGATTTGCAGGAAAGCCAGAGTCATAGAGCAGCGCCCGCAGTCGATCTTCTAAAGTTCTTATTTGTCTCTCATAAGTCGCCGAATGTTCGTGTACGTCGGCTTCGGCGTACTGTGGTTTAGCACCATATTTTTTCAGAACAGATCTGTATATGTCTGAGTCAAATTCCCCTCCCCTATCAGATCTGACCTTTTCAAATTGACCAGGTCCGGGAAATCGTGATTGAATTTCTCGGAGCGCCTCATCCATCATTTCGTATGTTATATCTTTTGATTTCATAACAAATGTCTGAAGATATCGCGAATAGTCATCTATTGCTACTAAAATATAACGATTCTGGGTATGAGCTGTTTTAGGCGAAATTGGCCCTACTAGATCGGCGTGAACAATCTGACCTACTCTGGTAGCTCGTTCACGCGTTTCATCGAATTTCTTACGAGTAAATTTTGCGAGAGCGCAAATAGCACAGCAAGAATCACGATCTTCACTGAGAATGGGATTCATGCCTATTGTTACTTTCGAGTTTTTGTAAATACACGGAGCAGATGCGTGAGCAAAACGTCGATGCCATAATTTACTCATTTTAAGTCGTTTATCTAACTGAGAAGTTGATAATCTTTTTCGTTTCCTATTTAGGCGTGAATCAGTTATTTTGTTAGGGGAATCAGAATCAGAAATGTTCTTGTAGTCGAGGGGTACACTTTTCTCTCCATCATCTACCTCATCGAAACGTACGTTTATTGGAAGGTGTGGAACAGAGACGTTAGGGGAAAGTTCTACATCGTAAATTTGTGAAATATTACATTTTAGCTTACTTGTTTCTGATATGGATGGTTGAGAAGTAGGTTGAGCGCTATACGTTTTTCCATGTAGATAATATATACCATCACGTACTTCTAAACCGGCTAATTTTGGAGTCATTTTCCTGCCAAAAATTGATCCGGATTTAGTGTTCAGCGTAATTGACGAATTAAATTGTACGTTAAAAGCATTTGCACCGATAATCTTATCTTTTGTATTTGGTGCATAAAACACATTATTTAGCACAACGATCGTTTCTACTTTCTTCCATTTAATCAAAATTGGTAACTGACCAGCGCCAACTGCGTGAGCTGTGATTGTTTTTCCAGATAAATTGAAATGTATTTCTTTTGGTTGTTCGAATTCAATATAGGATAGCAAAGAGGAAAGATCGTTGGTGCTATGCGCATTTGACGCGGAATCGATAGCAAAAATTGTATCATGTAAAAATTCTGATCTACGAATAGAATTATGTATTAACTTACTCTTATAGGTCTTTTCGAGGGGATTGAGGGGACATTCCCCACCTGTGTGTCCAAAATTGAAGCAACGAAAGCATTGCTTGTCCGGATGTGGGCAGACAGAATCATTGTGGTAGTATTGACCACAAAGCCTACACTGGATTTTCCTTCTCTCATCAGGAGTCATTTTTCGAATCGCAGACGATTGTTTGTCCGTATAGACTGGTCGTTTCCCTGGTATAACTAGTATTCCGTTTTTATAGTATCTTCCGTCCGGATGAGATGAGGATGGGTGTCTAATTTGTGAGTTGACCTTTTTGAATTTCTTCAACAGTGGATCAGCCGATGAATAATTCACTGATCGTTTATAACTCGAAGGACTTTGATATTGGTTGTAACCATAATTCGAATACGAATGATGAGCAGATCCGCTTGCATTTGGGTAACGGGTATCCGTTTTTGGTTGATGACTAAAGTTTGGTTCTGAAAGATCGATAACATTTATAGGAAAACTATTTACTAGAGTATCGTTAGTATTTGGAGAGGTTGGAGTATGGTCGAATAGTTCATCTTCCATTTGCCTCATTTGAGGAATTGGATTAGATGTATCCGGAACATATCCATCATTTTCATTTACAAATAAATGTAATTCGTTTAAATTTCGTTTTTCTACACTAAAGTTTGACTTACCTCGTAAAGTTGGTTGGCGAACTTCTTTTGGTGGGTCGAGGTTGAGAAATTGTTGCTTGACAAAGGCCAATGTTCTATTTTCTTTTGGTCGTACGCTCATTTGCGTATAAAAAGTTGCCAGCTGCGAATGCGGGTTTTTAATTCCCTCAATTTTATT
The DNA here is from genome assembly GCA_035079385.1 of Aspidiotus rigidus. Taxonomy (NCBI): domain Eukaryota; kingdom Metazoa; phylum Arthropoda; class Insecta; order Hemiptera; family Diaspididae; genus Aspidiotus; species Aspidiotus rigidus. The sequence goes on from JAVHKY010000052.1 coordinate 8,035,678, forward strand.
AAGAAAGACAATGCGAAGAAAAGCATCATCTAATTTGATTTCCCTTTCTTTGAAGTCCGTGATTATTTGTTCGAAATCGTTCATCGTTCACCTAGCGTAACTGATTGAATCCCTTTCTATATTGGAGGTTATTAAATCGATCCTACAGATCCATGGCATCAAACGTTTCATTCTCACCGTATTGTTTGTTGATCAGTTGTAAAGCCGCATATGCTGAAGTCGCGGAGCTGATACTCACTTGAATATTGCGCGAGACGGATGCATTCAAGTAACTTTGTGCTCTTGCAGTCATTTTACGTCGCTTTTTCATATCCCAAGTAGGATCACCGTCTTCTGATTCCAAACATTCTATTAAATCGTGGCTTCGTAAATCTAACTCAATCATACGTTTCCACGCTTTGTAGTTTTTTCGCGATGACAGTTTTTCTTTTTCGGAAAAAGTACCTACGCTGAAGCTAGATGACTCTGTTGGCTTACTTGAATGGCCCACTGCTCTTAGTGCAGCCTGGACTGCCATATTCAACTGTTGGGTTGTAAATACTGCCGGTTCAGGTTCAAAAGGAGTACTTTCTAGAATTTCTGATTCGAAGTTTTCGTCGGTGATATTCTTGTTCTCATCGGAGTCTGAAGACGACGATGCGTCATCATAGAGTGGTGCCGATTTTTTCTTCATGATGCAACAACTGACACACAAAGAAACAACAAAAACAATGCGAAATTTCGCGTATGCTATATCAAAAATAGTTTAACCGGGACGAATTTTCAACTTTTCCAAAACTTTAAATCGTTTGTCAAATTATTATTAATTTAAATTAATATTGAGCAAATGCGAATACATAGTATCTTGACTGTAGTCTGTGCGTAAGTGCCGCATAAAAGAAGCCGCATGGCGACCGTTGGTTACCAGCTTGTTGGTCTTCCAGACTATAGCTTCGATTGGATTGAGGATGAGAGTCTGCCGTACAAAATAGAATCGACGTATCTGCATATCAACGGTGAGCAAAAGAGGTGTTTTTGGTAGGGTTGAAGAATCTCTTCTCTGCAGATCGTGGATATGCAGATACGTCCATTCTACTTTGTACGGCAGGAGTGTCGTGTGTATACACGGGAGCGCTAGTAGCTCCCGATAACATCTTTTGGAAGGGAGATTTTGATGAGATCAGATAAGAAAAGTTGGAAATAAAATATTATTGTTAATTTTGCAGAAATGGCGGTCATGAACGAAAACTGGGAAGAACTTTGAAGTATTTTAATTTGATTGAATTTGATTGATGTATCAAAAGTCAAGCATTAAGTTAGACACATACATTCCCTACAAAGTTGTTAATTTCTTTATACTATGATTTTGATATTTTTGTATTCAATACTTAATAAAGGTTTCGTTTGACATAAATTAATGTTTAAATGAGAAGTTTGTTCAAGTTCAAAGTTGTGACGTTTGTTGATAGCCTACCTTAATCTTACTATTTGTACTTCTAATTGTGTTTTAGTTTCAGCACTTTATATTGCTCATCACTAGCTCCTAGGTGTCAGCAGAAGTATATGACTTGGATTCAGACAGAAAGTGTCTGCTACAAGGTTGGAAGGGAGCAAAACATTGGAGACAGAAAGATAAGTTTGAAATTTGCTTTGCAATTGAGGACCTATCTGTATAAAGGGCGTCCGTCGGACAGACGCCCCTTTTGCGGAGACCTCGATTTTTGTGCGTTTCAGATCATAAACTATCTTTTATAATTTTTTTTTTTTTTTTTTTTTTTAACCCACAATTTTTTCCATCTTAGCAAGAAAGGCGTCCGTTGTCATATTTTCAGTGATCTCTACTTTGTTAGTTTCTGGATGTATTCAAAATATGATTATCGTTTCTTATAGAAGAAGAGTTGCTCTTTAATTTTCATCCTTACCATTTTTTTGATTAAACTTGTTGTTGCGGAGATATTTTGAACTGAAACTTCAAACTGATTTTTCTGTAATGAATTTTTCTTCACGGACGCCCTTTTTACAGATAGGTACACAATTGGTCTAGATACGATTAAGTGTTGTTAATGCTGAGGTTTTGAAAGGTTTCAGTTTGATCGGCGTCATTGACTTTATTCCGCCGAGAAGGGAGCGTCGGAAAGTTGATGATACCGTGGTCTTAATTCTTAAACATTTTGGATTTAACACAGATTCTTAATTAGAAATTTTCAAAAAATCATAGGAAAATAATGAGTCATTGTAGAAAACTGAAACTTGGCTCGAATAAACAATTCATTACCAGCTACACGTTTCAGAAAGAACCATTGTTGTAAGTGAATTTTTTAATTTTTTACAATTTTTCAAAAAATTGCTCGTATTATGGTACCTACAGTAATGTAACGGCGCTGGTGGAGAGCGGAGGACTTAGACCTAGATTGCAACAAATGTAGAGGAATGTTGATGCGCTGCGACAAACATGCGGACAAGATTTTGGTATTGGTGCTGTGTCCATACCTCTATCATGTACTGTACTCTTGACATTGAAGGTGTTCGACTTGACACAAACCCGAGCATTATTAAATGGATATATGATGCGGAGTATGCGCTGCTATGCGTAATGTGATTAAAGCTTGCAGTGCTTGCACTTGAAGGTGATGATGAATGACCATACAATGTATTTTCTTTTTGCTCTTCTGTCTCGTGAAATTCAAATGGGAAGCCAAGTAAAAGAATTTTGAAATTGTTTGAGTAGACTCGGCTCCAACATTTGTATATCTCATTTTTTTAAATTGATTAATTAATTAAGTAGTGAGGACCTGGGAATCGGTCTATTTGCGCAAATGAGTTGCGAACTAAGCAGGTCAAATGCTGCAGCTGCTTCTCCGCAAAGATGTAAACAAACGTTTTGTGTGTTAATTCCCATGAGAATCACATAGCCTTTGAAAAAACGTGAATATTCCAAAAATAAACGATTTGTTAGGGACGAGCGGTCTTGTTTCATGAAATACAAACCTTTCACTTCCTTTATTGATATCGCTCATCATTACCATATCGTTTATTTTTAAAATACTCGGGTTTTAGTGAACATTACGTGATCCTTATGGGAATTAACACGTGATCCTTATGGGAATTAACACGCAAAAAGTTTGATTACATCTTTGCGGAGAAGCAGCTGCAGCAGTCAGGTCTAGTTTTAGTACAAATTGAACAAAATCACTGTCGTTTGTTTGCAAGTATGTCGTCACTGGGAATCGGTTTGGAAGAAAAAGAAAAACTTTTATGCTCTACAAAATAGCAACTTTGTACTTCCAAATACCAGTAACTGAGGTTAATGTTGAAAGGTTGTTTTCAAACGTCAAGCTCTTTTTAGATCCATTGCGAGTTAATTTATCTTCCAAAACATTAAATGACATAATGTTAGTACAATGAATAATAATATTTTTGAGAAAGGAGGTATCCTCCAGATTTAATTTTTCCATTCTGTTTACATTTTTCATTTTCTTACTTTTTTTTTATTTCTCTTTCTTCAAGTTGAATAACTTTTGAAGTTACAAACAAGCGGCCCGCGACAGGCCGGAAGAGATTCATGCACTCTGTTGATTGAATTATTTTTTGCATTCTTGTTGGTGCCATACTAAATTGAATTGACGTACATCAAAACTTACGAACAGTCAAACTTTCTCTTTGGGACAATGAAGAAGACTATTTCTCTCTGATTGTTATTATTATATGAATTAACCTACGTCAAAAAACCTTTGTACTACAGGGATGTCCACATAATTTCCACTAGCAGAACAACTGAACAATCACTTACTCATGTCTTTTTATGAATAAGCATTGTGCCGTGTGAATAAGTAAAACAAATTTCAGCTTGTTTCCCAAAATTATGTGACTTTGGCTTCAGTCGTTTAGCTTTCAGCCAACTTATCAACTCTATTCTGCTTGATAATAATAGGCTAGGTAGGTACCGGTAATAGGGAAGTACGCAATTCACGAGAATAACGTATCAGCATAACTTTTGATGGATGTACGTGCTTCAGCATGAGGATCATAAAGAAATGAACGAGGAGTTCTATTTTCACCAGGAGCAAAACTAATACCTTCGTTAAGGGTATGCTCTACCTAGTCACTCACACACAGAAAATACACGTGTATTACACAAAATGGTGTGTTGCGGGTAGTGATTTTTGCCCACATATAACATATCGAAGAATGTACAAAATGATTAGGAACGTGGTGTAATTTATTCTTGAAGTTGAGGAAAATACGGCTAATTAGTTGACAGATCGCGAAATATTCTGAATGATCTCGAGGAAACGTTTAAACTTACGTCTGAAGGGGCCATCTTCGAATCGTTGAATTCCAATTAATGAACAAAATTAGTTCGTGTGAATCAATTAGCCGTATTTTCCTAAGTTTTGTCTACGTAAATACGAAGTTTCAAGATAGGTATTTCATGCTTTATTTAATCAGTTATCTCGGGGCAAAAATCGCAACATGTGATACATATTTTGTGTGTGTCTACCTGTGAGTGACTAGGTAGAGCATACCCTTAAACAACAATTGCGAACGTCAAAACAAGAGTCGCTCTCTGGTGGCATCACCAAAATTCCGAGGATCCGTATAATTTTTGTCGTATTGTAAACGGAAGAAAATGAAACTTCGCTCGCTCTGTGCAAAGTTGAGAGTGAATTAATCCAAAAATTTTGAATGAACGACTTATTTTCCCAACTTTCATCTATTGATAAAACAAGTTATTGTATCATGATGAGTCATAATGAGAACAATTCCTGCTAAAAACTTTACCTCTATTTTGTAGAGTTTTAGTACAACTGGAAACCATTGATCCTCGGAACTTTTACATGCAATTCCATTGCGACGGTAGCGCCCTCGACGGACGCGACGTTCCGAATACAGTTTCATCATCACGACGTAATCACGACACTCATCTATACTCTGTCCGCAAATAGAATGGGTCACGTCAACAAATCCGCGACCCGCTTTCATGCCAAAAAAATTGATTACGATGCGAGGAAGCGGTTCGCGGGTTTGTTTACCCGACCCATTCTATTTGCGGACAGAGCATAGATATCTACTTCATAGAAATACTACCATTCGATCGCTTCGATAACACGTAGGAGAATACGTATGCAATGTGCCGACATGGAAAAGCCCTATAAACAAAGACATTGCTAAGTCTAATAGAAGATTAGAAGTTCTCTGGATGTCCTTTTTGGAAGACAGTAATCTTGTGACTGTGAAACACTCCGATGAAAAAGAGATTTATGAATGATGTAAAATTGCTGAATTCATGGACTAATTTTTCGTGCTCATACTCACTATTCAGGGTATAGTATACTACCATACCTGCAGCACCTTGAAATAAGGATAAATCATATGTTCAGGTTAGTTATTCTCCCCTGCAGTTCATGATTCAGTTTCTCGGAAGGCTCATCGACATCTGTTTATCGATGTTGCTCAGGTGTAAACTGTACCCAAATGTTTTATATATTTTGCTATATAACACAATCATGACCACTGAACTAATTCTATTGCTCTTCGATGTAATTTAGACGTGAAATGGATAAAATTTGCTGTCAGCATCATCCTGAAGCACCGCTGATCGAAGACTATCACGCTGGTGATACTATATGTTCCGAATGTGGTCTAGTTGTAGGCGATAGGTATTTTTGATTTTTATGAGGGTGTTCGCTTCGACCTATTGATTGGAATACATTTCTTCATAACTTGTGACTCTTATTTCATCAGAGTTATAGATGTTGGTTCCGAATGGAGAACATTCAGCAATGAGAAAACAGGAGAAGATCCATCTCGAGTTGGAGGCCCAGAAAATCCGCTTCTCAGTGGTTCCGATTTATCAACAATCATTGGCCCAGCGCGAGGTGTAGCGTCGTTGGACGAATTGGGTATGGCAAAGTACCATAATCGTAAAACTGTGAGTTCGTACATCTTTCAAGAACAATTCATTTCTCAATCTTATATCCATTACTATGAGATGAATCTACAATTTACAGATAAGTTCTTCGGATCGAACTTTGATAAATGCTTTCCGAGAAATTGGTAGTATGGCGGATCGTATCAACTTACCAAAGTCTATTGTCGATCGAGCAAATGTGTTGTTTAAACAAGTGCATGATGGACGTAACCTAAAAGGTCGCTCTAATGACGCGATTGCCTCTGCTTGTTTGTATATCGCCTGTCGGCAAGAAGGCGTTCCTCGTACCTTCAAAGTTAGTTTCTCCATCGAGAGAACTATTTCTACATCCGTTAGAAAGAAAAAGTTTGTCAACTTATAAATTTTCGTTTCAAACTTGACTAAGATTTTTTGTGATATTTTTATAGGAAATTTGTGCCGTTAGCAAAATAAGTAAGAAAGAGATAGGAAGATGTTTCAAATTGATATTAAAAGCATTGGAAACAAATGTGGAGTTGATCACTACCGGAGATTTCATGTCGCGATTTTGCTCTAATTTAGGTGAGTTTCTGATTCTTGATATCTAATTTTGTCATTATACCAAGTCGATTTACTTGGATACGTTCGAAAGAGTTTTTTCTTCAATAGGAATTATTCTTATCATTTGAGTACGTGTTCATAACTTCGTTCAACATTCGATGATGTTCTTATTTATACGTACTGGAAAAACTGGCTGTTGATCATCCATTTCTTATCCCAAGTTCAAGTCGCGGAAACTTCTTTTTTACCGTAAATGTTACGTATGATATTTAGGTACATTTCAAATTTTCATGATGAGTTCAATTTATTGAAATTTCGCTAAGGTATATCGTTCCTAAAAATGTTTCTGGTACTGTGTACTTAGTTGTACCCCGGCCTCTTCTCTAAAAAGCGGAAAATAATAATCCCAAGCGCACTGCAGAACACATTTTGGTGTTCAGGTAGACCAGTGTGACTATAAGGTTTTTTCCTCGTTTCATATTGTTTACTCGTTTTCCTGATTCTCATTGTAATGGAGCTTGCTTTTCATTCGTCGTCTGTCAGGGAAATTGAATATGCAATAATATTATCGATTCCCCTGGCGTGAGACTAATGCAAAGCAAATATCATCTCGATTCACGATATGAATCAGGCAAACGAGTACGCAATATATTATGTGACCTGGGACAAGAAACCTGTCTAAGAGTACCAAAAATTGTTTTTGGGGTTTTTAGTGATTTTTATCAATTGAAACCAGCTCTTTCACTTGACGGTATCGAAAAAATTGCAAAAATTCGGACGCTTAGAGGGGATTTCTTGTAACAGGTACATGTCACATATAGGGGAAACGCCTCTCCACGGCCTTGGACTATCGTACTTTATCCTCAAAAACTGAATTTGATTTGTAACTGTTTATATCGTTTGTAACGCACTTACCGACATGTTTTATGTCTTTGTCCTGGGGTTTGAGCCTGAAATTAGGTCATCGTCCGTGTGACTCCTCAGCGCCTTTCCAATTGAGTTGATACGATTCCGTAGGTTACTGTTAATCATATTGGGAGTAATCGAAATATCAATTTGCGAAGATCGCAAAAACAACTGTTATAGCCTCGTAGCAGTTTGGGCAGGGGGAAGGGAAGTGGTTTTTCTGGAGATGTTTTGTAGGTTTTAGATGACTCCTAGCCTAAATTGAAACAAAATTCAGATTTCCTTATTGGATTATAGATATTTTTACTCTGTTATCAGTTGATGTGACGTCATAGTGATAGAATTTATAATTTATAAACTGAGTTTTATTGTTCATTCTACAAATATTTGGCATGATTGACAGGTCATTGGTATTTAATTTAAAGAAAGGGAGTGACTCTTTCAATGATTTCTTCATTGTGAGAAGAAAAGTTTTTTGCCTTCCAATTTTCCGTCTATTGGGTTTACAATTTATAATTTGTCTCCATCCGGTTTACAATCTTGCATCTCCCACAGACTTTTACATCAATTGGTGAGAACAAATCAAAAGTCACATAGGAATGCAAGCCAGCTGACTACTTTTGGAATGTTTCATCTTCACACAATTTTTCTATCTTATACAAATAGCATCTCTCACTTCATTTTCTGCAAGTGTTACTCAACACTACTGGTGAATACCTTACAAATTTACATCGATTTTTTAAATTTTATATTCTTCCCAATTCTCCATAAATAATTTTTGAACCTTTCTTAAGGTAACCCACTAGGCAAAATATTTGCATTGTTGAAATAATTAGTCACTTGGCACGACCACGAGAGTACGCTGTATTTTAAGATGTGGGTGTAACAGAGCGAGAACAATATACACTTGCTTTTACTATGCTGGTCAACACGCAACGCACTCTTGTGGTAGTATCCGACAAAGCTGCTGTACAAAAAAGAGTTGACGTAAATCACAAGTAACAATTTGCAAAATAGGATCTTTGGTCTGAAAAATTTGTCGGTGTGTGCGTGGGTGAATCAAACTACGCTTTGTATTTACAGATACACATACGTCGAAATTATTGAGACGTGTGTTATTTTTCAAGTTGTTGAAGAAATGAACGTTGCTATCCTAAAAGTAACTTGATTATCGAATTGTTCATCGAAAAGAGCTTCGAAAACTCATCACCATCCCATATTTCATCTTTATCTAGCCATTTTTCCAAAGAAGAAAGATCCTAAAATACTATTATCATGTTCCAAAACGTGCTACATACGTCAATTATTTTTTGTAGGCACGGCAGAAAGTGACTAATTTTTTAACAATACAAGTATTCATCTCGTAAGTTATCCTTGTCTGGTGCATGTACGTATAGTGAATGGTCACCATAATAAATAGATCCAGGGTTGCGATATTTTAAACAAACGATGTTTAAAACAGGTAAACTCGAGAAATATACATTGGCTCTTATGAGAATATACATAATTGCAAACACACAACAGCAATTTTGTTCAATGGCTAATTTCACTTTTGACGTTAGAGGACAGCCAGCGCTTGGATAGAATTTGGACTTGACATAGCGATTGCGCTTTAGCATCACTACACCTATAATATGTGTAGTAGTTGTAATTGACAGTTGTGTGCCAAGAAGATGAAGATAAATTTGAGTAGGCTACATACATTACACGTGAAGAATTAAGTCAAGTAAATTGCAAATAACATGAGTCACAAATTTTGAAAAAGCTTGAGGATTGTTATTAATTGTTGCTGAAGTTTACCAGGTTCACATCTTAAAGATTTTTGGTTTGATAGTATACGATCTTTAATTTCTTAGGGGTTTGATAATTTTGTTTTTGACAATATAATTTTGAACATCAACCTCAGTCAGGGTTTGCAACCGAAATGGTTTATAACGGTTAACGGTTATTGGTCAGGAGACTCGCTAAATTTAAAACGGTCATCGGTGAAACGGTCAGAAAATTTCCCAGAAAATATCGGTCATAACTGTTATAACCGTTTTATAACAGTTTTATAACCGTTTTATTTTTGAAACGGTGAACGGTTATTGGTCAAATGGTCTTGAAAATTTGAAACGGTTATCGGTCAAACGGTTAACGAACTTTTTTCGTTTCGGTTATCGGTTATAACAGTTATATAACTGTTATATTGCAAACCCTAACCTCAGTATTACTAAAAATCACTTTTTTTTACTCATCTAAAGCATAAATTGCGGATTTGTGTATACAATATTAAATTTATGTAATTGTTATTTACTTTCAGGGTTGCCAAATTTAGTACAAAGAGCTGCTTCTCACATAGCTAGAAAAGCAGTTGAAATGGATATAGTGGCAGGAAAATCGCCTATTTCAGTAGCTGCCGCTGCAATCTACATGGCTTCTCAGGTTATTATTGTTATAAATTACCTGCATCAGTCCCAAATAACCATGCATATCAGAAATATTGATTTCTTGTAGTATAATTGGGACTCGTCAGAGCAGTGTTGCGCCATCATTCAGCCTCCCTTCCTTGCCGCACCGCGTTTCTTATTGTTGAGAAAGTTGACCGCAGACTTAACCATACATTTCAATGGGAAAATTGTAATTTTTAATAAGTCTCAATCACTTAAGAAATTCATTTGAAATAGTGAATGAAATTGAGATAGCTTAGAAGCGTCAAAAATGGTATTCATGGAAAGTTTTTGCCAAAAAATGTCTTTAGAACTCATTAGAAGTTCCTTGAAAAAAACAATTTTCGCGTCATGTTCTTATTGATTGTTTTAAAATTGTTAGCAGATTTTTGTTTACTTTTCATTTTGTTGGGTAGTTTCAGTGTGTGCCTCGAAAATGGAACAATATGGCCTGAAATGAAAAGTTAAAATATTATTGTCTTTAATCTTTCACAATTTTCAAGATGACTTGAAAAACGCGATGCACCTAATAAGGTACAGGCTGAAACTTCCTACCAAATTGATAAGTAAACATAAACGTACTATCAGTTTTTGAACAACCAATGCATCGTTCTCTGTTACGTAGGTATTTTTTTGTCGAGCTGTGAACTTTATTCTCCTACATGAGATTGGCTGAATGCGCGCCTAACAAAAAAGGGAGAATGAAGATTATATGCCGTTCGTTGGGCTCCATTTACCAACGTAAACCAATTATAGTTCCCTCGCTCTCATTGTTTCCACGTTTTCCGTTCCAGTCAGTGTTTTACAAGAAAATGGAGTTCACTGTTGTCAAGATGTGGAAATGAATGTTGCAAATGACTGCTGCAAGATGTTAGCCACTCCATTGACAAGTCCAAATTGGGATCCTTCCACAGGGTCCTTTGAGTTTGTTAGATAGTTCCTCAAATTTTCCCGTGCTGTAGATTAGGCATAGGTGACCTTTTCCAACTCACGCATCGCAATCACAAAAATTAGTAACTTCTTATAATCTGTGGACCGCAAATCATAATTCTGATAGTTTTGCTAGTATCAAAATTTCGCTCTAAACTAAATAATGAGCAAAAACAAGTGTTGCTGCGTTTGTAATTTACCCTTTGATGCACAATTTTTAATAAGTACAGCCAGCAAAATACAGAGAAAAACTCCCATTAAATTACCATTTCATTAGTTTACTTTTGTTACGTATGAAACCGCCTGATTATTGAAATGTTTGCAAAAGTTTTTGTACTATTAATTAAAATCAGACTTTTCCTTTTCAATTTTGCAATTGTTTGGATATTCTTATCGAGGGCAGCACGAGATACCCAATAGATAGTACCTATCTAATATAATTGAATCGGTCATTTTGAAAACCACCTAAGTCACAATGTTATCAATTCAAAATACATTTTTTAATCATTTGCTTAGTTACTGTTTGAATATATCGGTCATTTTGAAAACCGCTGAAGTCCAATTACTTTCCATATAGGGAGGGGGCGGCGATGAAAGCTTTGCGCTTTTATATTAGCACGGTTTGATTCAGCAACACTTCTTCCGTCGTAAGATATTACACATTTTAATCACACTGTTTTGAGTCGCTGTAGAGTGCGTTTTTCCATCTCCTGTAAAATTTACTTTCGTGACCTAAGGCTGCCGTACAAAGTGAGATTGACGTATATCCAAAACACTGGTTTTGAAGAGCGGGTCTCTTGTACAACAGAGTTCAAGCGTAAAAGCACAAAGCTTACCATACATTTGATCGAGTTCCAGTAAAGTTCGATACAACTGCCTTTAACACGTTTGAACGGGGGATTAATAAACAGCCCGAAATGATAAATACGTTTGAACGAAGTATAAGTGATCGAAAAAATGATCTGTCATCGCGAAATTTAAAGGCGGTATCCCGAAAGAATTTGTACAAAAGTTAATAGTAGGTTCAAACGAAATATTTGAATATTTGCCCGAAATGTTACCGAATCTGTGAACGAAATATCAGAGTATTTGCCCGAAAGTTTAATGTACCTGTTACGCCCAATTCATGTAATTACCCATTACATGAAATGGGCAGCAAAATTGACAAATTCATGAAATGGGCAACGACTTTGCTCATTTCATGAATTAAGCAGAAAACCTCTTTAAAATTGCCCATTTCATGAATTAGGCAGGTGACTTTAACCAATCGGAATGAAGGTAATTTGAAGTACTACTCAGGTAATACTCGAATAATATATAACACATGAGTTTAAGATAGAATACAACGTACAAATATTAGAGTCGTAAGTATTAGAATAATATTAATGTCACGATTATCTCGCTAAGTCGTAAGTATTAGAATAATCGGACAAGCTCTGATAATCGATCAGGTCAACTTGCCCGCGGTCATTGAGGGAGGACGACAATAACGGCCTAACAACAACACCACGCGCGCACTTTTTTTTGCTTTCTCGGCACATCGCTCGCACTTCGCGATTACGTCCTTCACCGCTCTCTTCGTGACGTTCGAGTACGTTCCTGTAATTTTTTGAAGGTCTTGGTTTCTCCCTTATGCCCCACAGCCGCATGCACATCGCGGACAATATTTGGAATCTGATCTACTGTCGCCATTAACTTCTGGTCACACCGCCTGCGAACGCGACGAATTCCGGCAGTCTCGACAACCTCAAATGTCTTACGAATGTGATAGTACCACCTTTCTTTCGGCTCTGTCCACTCCTTTTCAGTCAAGAACCTCATCGCTTCTTGTTCTCTTTCGACTGTCCACACACCTTCCTGACTCATGCTTACGAAATAAACTGTTAATTTACAAAAAAAATTCGAAACTTGAACGATGAAAGAATAATACGAAACCGCGCGCATGAACCGTCAGATAATTTACAGTAAATACTTTAACAGGTTCAGTTAAGAGAATAAATTGAGATTGTGTGGATGTTCCTTTTTGTCTGTATTTTTGCTATCGTTTTTAGCGATAACAAAAATCGAATAACTGATATCTAGGAGTACTCCACGTTATCTCTCCGATGACTAACTTTCTCCAGTTCAAGATTACATAATGTTAGCCGAATGAAATTTTATCACGTTAACGTACCTATTCTTTTCATGTACTACTGTGCATCAACAGACGAGTTCCGTTTTTCTTATTTTGATTCCAACTGTGTGTCTGACGAGTATAATGAAATAATTCCTTCATTCGTATTGGTTTATCTCGTTGATCATTTCATGAAATGAACAGAATTTTCATTTCCCATTTCATGAATTCAGCAGACAATTTCTGCATATTACGTGAAATAGGCAGAGATTATTTGCTCATTACATGAAATGGACAATTTCATGAATTGGGCGTAACATACTTACCCATAACGACCAGACATCTTGCAAATTTTGAACGTTGAGTCGGAAAGTGGTCCAGTTTCGATGATTTTAAGGTGTGGAGACAAGAGATTTGGCGGTATCTGTGGATTCAACATCAGTTACATGACAATTATATTATTTTTTCGGGTTGGTACTACCGTCCTCAATCGTTTTTTAAATGTGTATATGATACAATTTTTTCGTCGGAAGTACTACCGTCCTCAAAGTTTTTTAGAATGTGCATTATGATAATTATTAATATTTCGTTCGTCTTTATTTCATTCGGTCTGCCAATTAATATTGCGGTTGTAAAAAATTTTTTTATGGGGAGACATTTTTCATTTTGTGTAACGGTTATCATTTCGTTCATTGCATAAATCTACTGTTATTATACGTTATTTTTTTCGGAGTTTCAGATTTTTATTTCGGGCTGATGAATGTATACCGTTTGAACGTATGATTGTTTCATCATTAGATGATTTCCATGTACAATTGTACAATCTTCTTCACAATTATTGTAGAAGATTGTATAATTTCCACAAATAGTCCATCTAGCGCTTCAAGTGGATCACTAAAAATGCCACTCAAATTACTGATAGGAGCACTGATAAGATTGCATTTTGAGCGAATGATGGATATACGCCCCAAAATTAAGGGACGTATATTATCCATGTACGCCAGTATTTCCTTATAACTCGATTAAAAAACATTCAAATGGAAAACCAATACCGCTACTGGATTTTTCGTTGAATCTAGCGCAAGATTCAACAGTTTTGATGCCATTATCGCTTTACAGAAAATAAATAAACTTCTTGCCGATCAAAGTTCTGGATATACGTTCTGCTCACTTTGTACGGCAGTAAGTACCTACATATTTTGTATATTGTACAGCACTGGTTATATTTTCATTTAGGGTAAAACGCGTCAGTCTGGCGCAAGCTGGGTACTTCGCGTTCAAACAAGTTGAATAAAAGTGTGCAGTTAATTATTAAAAATATCAGAAAAATCAACTTGAGGTGTTGACGTTGTGTTAGTAACTTAATATGTGCGTAAAGAAACCAAACATCAACAATTTACGTAGCCCATTTTAATAGGTACCAAAAATATACTTTCATCAATGCCAGGACAATTCATTTTACAAATCTCAATATGTTCTATGTTCCAAGCATTTGGGTGCGAGTGCGCTCTGCAGGTCTCTATTTCAAACGACTTCTCAAAACACGAGTCAGTAGAGGTTGAGTGCAAGCACACGCCGCACCAGATGTATTCACTAAAAATCCCCAATTCACTTAAAATTAAAACCCAAAAATTGTTGAGTTTGAGAGAAGAAAAAGAAATCTATGTGTTACATTTTCTAAGTACGAGAAAAGAAACAGCTGCGATAGTTATACGTTCTATTTCATCTAATTCTGTGTTTTAAAATCTAATTCAGGCGTCCGAGCAGAAAAAAAATCAGAAAGAAATCGGCGACATAGCAGGAGTAGCCGAGGCCACCATAAGAATGTCTTACAAATTGATGTTTCCATATGCTGCAAGTTTGTTCCCAGAAGATTTTCAATGTGCTACACCTATTGAGCAGTTACCGACATCGTGATACTCGGTTCCTTTCGTGTTTTCAATTCCAGTACGAGATTTGAGTTTATAATCTTTCAAATTACAGTGTTAATTTTATTAATAGTACAAGTATTTATTTCACGTTATCGTTCTTCTCCTGAAACATTATTATTGCGTAGCTCAAGTATATTTGGAAAGAATGGGAAGAGTTGTGAAGAATAAATTTTTGGATAATTGAAAGAAGATAAATTACAACATTTTGTTGGAATATTGGTAAATTTTAGATATTGAGTATATTTTACTGGTGATTCATAATTTTAAAATTCACATTTGTGTACTAAAAAAATGACTAAGAAACTTTCTGTTCCACTCTGATCATCCATGCTTTATCCAATACTGTAGTCCAAAAAAATAATAAAAATAGATATGTCACGGTCCATGTATGGAATACGGACATTCTATAAAATGCCCGGTCATCCTGTAGAATTTAATAAATTGCATAAAGCTGATGGGCATTATGTAGAATGTTCATAAAAATGGACGGGCATTGTGTAAAATGACCGTGCATACTACAGAATGTCCCTCGACTTTTGGTCAATGCAAGTCCCAGACATTTTGTAGAATGACCAGATAGTGTTCAATGGGCAGTCTATAAAATACTATACTATTTTCATACGCAGAAGAGATCTATTTATTAAGGCACGACAGACTGCAATGACACTTGCTCGTGCATAGTCGCCCCGCTGTTTTACAGGCACACCTTTTGGTAATACATTTTGTTATACACGAGCACTTTTGATATCCTTGCGTCAGTGTGAAGGATAGCTGGTGCTTCAAGAGTGGTGTAAATGTCGAGTAATTGATACGCTACTTCTTTGGCGCGTTTTGTTCGGAGAGGACGTAGAAGGACATAGGTACTTCGTAAGATGATCCTGGTAGTTCAAAATGAATTTGCACTCGTTGTAGGCTCGTGATTGCATGTCAATAAGGTCCATCTGAGCACGAGAATTGAATTCGGAATGAAGAATAGTTTTTGTCACTAAGGCACGTTTAGGTAACGCACTCTTCTCCTGACACGAAATTCAAAGATTAAGGTACAGTTACGTTACAATATTTCCGCTGTAATTCTACTTGCTTGCATACGATTCCTTCCGCCGTGCCCTATTGAACTGTGAGTATAATGCAAGGTTTGAAATAATTCGTCCTGTGCAAGGAAGTACCTCATATCTGGCGCATCATCCTTCTTTGTCTGAATCAGTTTGTCTTGTCCGACAATATTGACGACGTCGCAACGCTCCACCAACCAGTAATGTCGCGGCTCTTTCTTACAAGTCAAATTTCGGAGAGCGTCCTTGACAATTTTCACGTCCGTCACCCGTTCGGCGTACTCATTGGTATAGATAAAAAAACATTATTCCCTCTTTTCTTTTCGAGGAGGTTGTCCAAATTCTTTTCAAATCAAATTTTCATCTCCGAAACGTCCATTACGCAAAAAGTAAAACACTCGCCGTGAATACCGAACGTAAACTAAACGGAAACTTCAACTTTGTAAGGCTCATCTAAAGAATACTCAGCTCATCGACAAGTATCAACAGGATTCATACATTGCCTGTTTTTTCGCGGTCGATGTGTTAATGATAGGGCGATGTATAAAATATACACATTGACCAAAATAGCTGGACATTCTATAGAATGACCGGGCATTTTATAGAATATCCGTATTCCATACATGGACCGTGATCGGGAGGAGTGCGCGGCTGCTGAAGTGATCGCCAGAGTAAAACGAACTGCCACGCGGCGTCCGGAGTTGCCCCCCTCTCAAATATTACGACGGGAGTTAGCAGGGCTGTCGGCATCGGTACTCAGTGAGTTACCGGAACAAGACGCGTTGGCGAAAACAATGCGAAGAGCCCGTCGAAGGAATTATCTGACGAATCCGAAGAGTTTATCTCATTTGGGTGATCTTCCCGACTCCTTCCAGAAGATGTTATTAGAGGAAACGTTCCTTCTGCATGATTCCGGTCCACCGGAGGACGTTACAGACGACAACGACAGCGACGACGATGAGGCAGACGAAAGAAGACGAGTTATTGTTTCCACTACACGACGAAATGTGGAACTTCTCTGTCAAAGTTCCATTTGGTTCTTGGATGGGACCTTCAAGGTTGCCC
The DNA here is from genome assembly GCA_035079385.1 of Aspidiotus rigidus. NCBI lineage: Eukaryota > Metazoa > Arthropoda > Insecta > Hemiptera > Diaspididae > Aspidiotus > Aspidiotus rigidus. Next base: position 8,052,534 of record JAVHKY010000052.1, read on the forward strand.
CAACCATATTCGCGCAAGTATTCACGATACTCGGTCTACGCCGGAGAAATGTGGACGCCAGTGAAGGTGTTCCTCTACCATTGGTTTATGCTCTGGTGTTAGGGAAAACCGCCGACCTATACGCAGAAGTGCTCCGAGATGTCAGGGATGCCGTTGAAGAGTATAACATGAACGCTTGTGCCCCGTTAAAAATAATGACGGATTTTGAATTGGGCATTATCAATGCCTGCGCCGAAGTTTTTCCTGCGATTCCCATCTCGTGCTGTTTCTTCCACATGTCACAGGCGGTGTACAGACGAGTGCAAGAAGAGGGATTACAAGTCGCGTACAACGACAAACATGATCGGACCATTAAAGTTTTTACGCACTCAATTTTGGCACTAGCGTTCGTCCCAAGAGCTGACGTGAGGAACGGTTTTGACATGCTGCAGAACGCCTGCCCAAAAGCCCTCGTCCCTGTTCTGCAATATTTTGAGCGCACGTACGTTGGTGTACCACAACGAGGCCGCCGAAGAGCCGTCCATCCGCGGTATCGTCCTCAACTGTGGAATCACTATGAAGCTGCCCACAATAAGTCGCACAGGACTAACAATGCCTCAGAGGGGTGTCATAATTGTTACAGTCTTGTTGTGGGTAAACATCACCCCGACCTTTACTCAGCGCTTCAAGAATTCAAAAAGGAACAAGCATTTACTGAGACATGTCTTGCCGAGCTTGCTTTGGGTAAGGGCGTGAAAACTACTCCCAAACGTAAATGGGTCGAGTTACAAGAGCGCATTCAAGGACTTGTACGCGAGAGGAAAACAGAATCATGGACTATTTTGGCACAGTAGGACATAATGTAAGATTATTGTAAGAATACAATGTTCATGTTGCAACAAAAAATTTTTCGAATCTTCTTAGGGCGTAAAGGCATTCGGGGCCCTGGTATTCGGGAAAACAGTATTTGGGGAAATGTCACTTCGGTATTTTTGTCATTCGGGGGAAGGGTATTCGGAGAAATGTCCGGGAACCCGACGTTCTACAACCAACTAGTTACAAAAAGGTTAATGGAAAATAAAAATATGAAAAAAGATCACAAAAAAGGAGAGAACACGTCTGGAATAGAACAAGAAAACAAAAAGATGATAGGAATACTGTGCGAGGCAGCGAGAGAGTACAAAACAAGAACAAATAAGGAGAGAAGCTGCAACAGAAATAAGTGGCCAGAGGGAATACTCGACTTATACAGAAAGAGAACGAGCCTTCTAGGGAAGAAGAGATCAGATAAGGAAAGAATTAAGTTCAACCTAGTGAGCAAACTGATTAAAAAGAAAATGAGGGATTTTAAAAAAGAAAAACACGAAAAAATTATTGAAGTAGAGCCCTTCACCGTAGAAAACATAAAAATTATAATAAAAGAAATGAAGAAATAGCCCAGGTCACGACGGTATCACAAACGAACGGATAAAGTATGAAGGAGAGACTCTAGTAACGGAAATCACTGACCTCTTCAACATGATACTTGAAAAACGTTACTAAAAATTAATCGACTCGACCCTGCATGCCTCAGCACGGAGATACCCTATTACAATTGAGCTAAAAAATAGCTAAAACCGAATATATTATCTGTGCATTCTATTACTGTATATATAGACTATAGATATGAGTAAAATGAATTACCTAGCAAATTCGAAGAAAAAAAAAACGATTCAAAATTCTACATCGAGCATCGAATCTATCTATCTGCGTAAAATGAATTGCCTAGCAAAATAGAAGAAAACAACGATTCAATCTCACATCGATTACCTCGCCTCTTTCAACGACCGCACCTCAGACTCTATAGATGTCCAAATTCTCGACAAAAGGTAGCCAACTTTGTTGGACTTGAGCGAGAGAAAATGAATTTGACGAAAAGTTTTAATGACGTCACACAGTACACACATGTGTTACGAAGATCAGCGTGAAAATGAATTATTCAATAGTAAATTGAAAGAACTCGATTGTCCTATTTGCACCACATACTTAATTTACCCGATACAATTAAGCTAAAAAATAGCTAAAGCCTAATATTATAACGGTAACGATCTTCTCTTTGCACTTCATACCTCATTTTATCCGATACAATTTAGCACTTCGCAAATTGAAAGATAATTAATTTGGCAAAAAGTTCTAATGACGTCAAAATGTCCACATAATGATGGAAAGTATCTAATGAAGAAGAGCTAATAGGCAAAATAGAAAATAGTAGTCACCAAAATATGATGATCCCTTATCAATGTCAACGTTTTGAATCAAAAATCACTTCAATTGTAAGAAGTAAAAGAAGAAAAGCAACTGAAATATTTGGAAAATGGAACTGAGTAACAGAGGTAGTTGCGAGAGTTGGAAACTGTGTTGTAAATGATTACACAGGTCAGAGGATACAACTGGGAAAATACTTTGTAGGAAGTATGTTGATTTTGAAGATTAGGACAGGAAAAAAGGTGATAGATTCTCAGATTATCTGTATAATAAGATAGTAAGGTTTGTAATGAAGCTTCCAATCAGATTTCTATGATTCAACCAAAAGAAGTGCAATTGAAGGCTGTAATAGAAAACAATCACGTGTTTAATAAAGTTGAATAAGGAATTCTCACATCCTCTTCTATGGGACGGATTGGTTTTGATATTGAGAATTGAATTCAAAATTGGAGAGGTCCCCAAAAGAGGAATTAGATTTGATGAAATTTCGAGAATCAAGCCAACTATAGCAGGAGGGACACGGAAAAATTGAGACTTTTGAGCTCTATTATGATAGATAAGTGATAGGAAAAATTTTCAATATTAAAGGAGTCAGATTTGAAAATATTTTTAATATTGGGAATCGAGCTATATATGACAGGAGAGGAACTTGGAAAAAATTGAACCATCAGAGGAGTTGAAATTGAAAACGCATTTTGTACATCGATACATGCAATTATGACAAGTGGTTAACTTTAAAAAATTTCAACTTTCAAGCTATATTTTTTAAAAGAGAAACGTGGAAGAATTTCAACTTCCAAGATATAATTATATGACAGAAAAAGGACTTGGAAAAATATCATCCATCATTCTAGGCAAATGGTGAGACGCCAAAATTTTCAAAAATCCCTCCCCCTATGGAACAGGTTCCTATTAAACCTCAATTTAGGTTATGTAGTTGACATCATAAAAAAAATGGAGATACTCTTAACATCATCAGGATTTAACAGAAGAATCCCTATAGAAGTGAATTACAAAAATCAGGACTCGACGTCAGGAATAATTGTTAGCTGGAGGTGGGTGGACCCGAAGGAATGTATTGAGGGTCTTGAGACATTTTGTTCGAATCAAGCTAAATGAAGGAAGGGATTTTCAAAGTCTCAACTTGATCAACTCGAGAATAGAAGGAGGAGTTATTTTATTTGTATGTAAAAAAGAGGAGGTCACACAGGTCCAAAGAAAATTCATCTGGAGAATTTTTTCTTTTTTAATGTCCAGAGTAGAAATACATGATATTATCTAAATAACTTACAGAGGTTATTAAAAATTATTCCTGTTCATATGTTTTCTATAGAAATTTTCTTCACCAATAATTTATTCATAATTTCTTACTTCTGTTTTGTTAAAAGTGATAGGCAATATGAAAAAGTATATTTTGAAAATTTAGATGACACAAATATCAAAAAATGCATAAGATTAAATGAAAAATAGTAGATTACTGTACAGTGGCGGAAAGTAACCGATAAACGACGAACGACGAGTGCAACGTTTGAAGACTCAATATATCTTGGCCAAGAATGATCTTAAAAGAAAAAACGAAAAAAGAAGTTGGTAGACGCATCTGTCTCGCATGGACAAAGTGTTGGAGTTTGAAACATAATCTTCAAAGGGAATTATAGCAACAGAGTAAAAAGTTCAATATTCAACGCCTGCGTTCTACCAACTTTACTTTACGGAGCAAAGACATGGTCCCTAACCTATAATCTAGAGAACAAAATCAGGGTAACACAAAATCGCATGGAAAGATCTATACTAGGGGGTAGAATTTAAAGATAAAATTTCAATTTCAAAAATCAAATCAAAATTGAGAGGTAATATGAACGCAGTACACAGGTACAGAAGAATGAAATGGGACTGGGCGGGACATATTGCAAGAATGTCTGACAACCGATGGACTTACAAAATAACTTTTTGGCAACCATACAGAAAAAGAAAAAGAGGAGGTCAGGAACCTAACTGGAGTGACGACATAAATAAATTTCTGGGACACAACTTATTCCACAGGGTAGCATGGGATCGAACGGAGTGGAACAGATTGAGGGAGGCCTTTGCCCAGAATCAGGGCCTAATGAAGTGATGCGGTGTTTGTAATCACAATAAATAATAAAATGATGTATTATAAGCTCTAGGTCATTGTAATGAAAGCTAATAATAATAATAATAATAATAACTAAAAAACTGACAACTTGATGCTCATTTTGATAGAGCTGAAATTTAAAAATCATTCAACAATTTTTATTCTTAACACTGTAGTCAAATAGTAGCTAGGTTTGAAAAAAAAAAACATTTATTGACCAACAAAAAAACTCATACGCAGTTACAAGACTATAAGGCAGAATGATATTTTCATTAAGCTAATATATGGAAAGACGAGAAAGATTTCAAGTGTTAGAGAGCATACATCTTATTTTCGATCTTTCCATGACGACCAGGTCTCCTGCATCACCTGATTGAAGGGGGAGCCGTTCAATTTTTTAATGCATGTATTGGTCCATAATCAATTTTAAAGTACAACTTTTGGCAAATGTATGTCATTCGAGTAAGACAAATTCTTTACACGCTTTGAACAGAGGAACAGGTCGCCTTTTCAATGAAATGAAATTAAATATAAAAATATTACAGCATGCGAAAAGATCGTGACACTTCAGTGAAATACGAATGGAAAGTTTTCCAGTTTTAGCAATAACCTGTTTCATTGGATGAGGCGGGGTCATTAGAAAAAAAATTTAAGGCTAGACGCCGTCATGTGATTTGAGATTTTTCGAGCTAAAAGATACGATAGGAGGGGACTTGGAGAATTTCAAGAATCGAACTTTATGATGGGAGGACTTGAAAAAAGTTCGACTTTCGAGCACGATATGATAGGAGGACTTCGAAAAATTTTGACTTTCGAGCCTAAGCCCTTGAGGTGATGAGGAACAAACTTTATTCTTCACACAGAAAAAAGTATAAACAAAGAGACTTCCAGAAAACAGGTTCTCTGTGTACCTCGATTAACGCAGTTCATGAAGGCAACCTCGAGCAGCTAATGAAATGTGCTGCGAGTTTTTTACAAGTAGATAGAAAATCGATGTAAAAATTTCAATACACACGCTTTCATTTTGCCAATGACACGATTTGACAACGCAAAGACTGGTCGATTCAGCAGTAGTTTGTCCCAAGACTTCGAGAAGATACTCACTAGTCTTGAAATCTCATGAATCGAAAAGTAATTAACACATCACTACCCCGCGAAAAATGCTGCTGACAAATGTTTTCCAACATAAGTAAAACGAACGTTTCAAGTTCAACATTAGTTTCTAGAAGAACGGCAAATTTGAAATTACTGTCATGAAAAACAAAAACTTGTGCAAGCACAAAAAAAACTGTTTTAAATAATGGATGATATATTTTCTTTCCTTGAGCCCAATTGAGAGAAATCAGATCCGGTAGGAGCTGTGGTTATCGTTCTAGATGATTTAGATTTATTTCGAAGGATCGTAATCCGTAATTGCTCAAGATGACTTCGAAGATCGGCTGCATTGGTCAAGAACATTAATCCAAATGATTTCTCTGGTCGACTGAATTCAGCGACAGGTTTTTTTTCCTGAGCCAAAAATGATTACCGAATTAATACTATGCTCTACATGAATTCACTCTTGAAATTCGACAAAAACGTACCGCTTCTTCGTAGTATTGCGCTTTCCATGATTTATACCTTTCATTGTGAAGATTGTATTTCTGTTTAATTATTATTTCATCATTTCGCAAACCGCTGTAAAAAAACATTTGCCCGGTAGGTCCACAAAATATGATGGTATTCGATCTCTTGAATTGTTCTTTTCTAAAAATATTAATCAATTGTGGTGATAGAGTAGGAACGTCAATAGGTAATACACAATAAATGGAAAATACGTACAGCACGGTAGAGTTCTTCAAACAATCACAAACAAAACATATAATTCTATTGCGTAACAAGATTATGGGCTCGTAGTTTTTCAACGCACTCATCATAGACTGAGAGAGACTTGGATTCGCCAAATCTAAAATCTCTGAAGTTTTCTGATCCACGGACACTTTCCAGAAATTCGACTGAAAGAGAAAACTCAAAGCGGTCTTGCATGGCATAGCGATGGCAATATTTGTACTACACTTACGAGAAAAAAAGAAAAAAAAAGTACATGAAAATACAGCTGACACGGATATCAATCAAAAAACTGATCGTAAATCAAAATCTGCGAGCTGCATTTCTATGTACAGACGAATTTTACTCACGCTTGTCGTTAAATATTTTTCTGTGCGTTGTTTCAACTTTTTTTTTCCAATAGCACATGCGGCAACGGCTGTACTAAGATAATTTTTTTCCTTATGCAACAAACAAGCTTTTAGAGCCATTAGATCGACGAAGTTAGCAGAACACTCAAATATTTTCGGTAGAAATTTACTGGCCGACTTAATCTTTCTCTTGATTTCTTTTTGATACAATATCAACATTTTTTTGACGATATGGTCCTTGTGAAACTTCTCCATGACTTCTGTTAGCTTTTCGATTTTTCTCTGATTGTGGTCTGTAATCTCCATATCTTCGTTCGTGGAAAATCTAATAATACAAACAAATATTTTTTTTTTCTTCTTTCGTATTTCATCATCATACTTGCTTTCGATCTCACAACTGCATTAACAATAAATAATAACCTAAAGTGAAATAAATCATCGTTCCTGAAATCCAGTTTTTTCGCTATGTTTTTGACGTATACTTTCAAATCTTCTAATTCCATGACTTCACACCTCAACTTCAACTTTTGGTAATTCAATAAGCCCACACTAAAAAGAAAAACATTACAAAAAATTATTCTCACACCCACTTTGCAAATCTACAAACTAACCTCAGAATAAAATTTGCTAAAGCTTCGTCCAAAGGGATAGAAGTGGAACACTCATCCATTGTTTTGTATTCTACCTGAAAAAATAGAAATTTAAAAACTTGAGTTGACACATTTCATCGGTCTTCAAGAAAACCGCCCGGTAGTAAATGGAAATTACTGGAGATGAATTATTACGGAAACGCTGTTGGATGGTGACATTCACAACTTCACAAAAAGTGATATTTATATTTTTGAGAGTCGTCAGGTTTATTCTAAACAAATTTCGTTCGCCAGCGACCACGCTCTGAAAAAAATGACTGTTGTGAAATTTGACTGAATTGGTGTCCTCGTTATGTTCCCTGCAGCAGCTTACATCGTGTAATTCAGCGGAAAAAGTCTTCGTGATTTTCGATAATTGAGTTTGAAGTTTCTCGGAAATAGAATTGTTAACTGTATTCGTATGTGCGGCAGAAACAAAAACATTATCTTGTCTCCGGCAGTTTAGTTGTTTTTGGTATTCCAGGACAGTTAGTTCTCTTCGAAAATCACTGCACAACCGTCTGAAAAAAAAGAAGTTGAAATACCTTCAATCAAAAAAGCAATCTATACAATTCAGGCAGATAGGAAGAATACAAACTTGAGAATTTTCTCCTCGAATTCTATTACTTCATGGAACTTTAACGCCTTCGAATTTTCACTTTGAGTTGCCGGTAGATGAATGTATCGGAGATCAATCTCTGCATCGTTTAAAAACGCAGCTAGTTCTTTATCAATTTCAGATTCACTAAGTGTTCTGCTTCGTTTTTGAACATTTATGAATCTAAGAGATGGGAAAGGTGTTGCAGGTAAGGACGATTCAAGTCCAAAACATACCGAGATACTTACGAGTTCATTTCAGCAACTGTTACCAGATTAACATCGTTAATATTATCCTTCAGAAATTTTAGGCACTTTCCTCCTTTAGCATTATTGCTTTTCATCCAGTTGTATGCTCGGTTCGTTCTAGATAATCTTCCATACCCTATTCCATCAAGGACTTTGCAAAAAAAATACGAGTTATCGCAGTCAGACATTCTCAGGAACAGTTCAGGAACAGTTACAGACTCCTAAAAACACAATATCACTAACTCGCCATCTCATCAGCCGTATGTATAAAGCATAAAGTTGACTGTTGAATTACCGGTTAGAAATAGCGCCTTCAGCCTTCAGTTAAAATTCTCCGCGTTCACGTGACGTCACTAACTGATGACAGTGACAGTGAGTGGCTGCGAGGGTGGTGAGTATTACCTCTAAAAACACAAGATCGCTAACTTCGATAGTTCGTTGGTTCTGCCACGCGTACAAAAATCGCTGCAGTCAACCTTCAGCATTTTAACACAGGCTCTTATGGAGAGTTGACACTAAAACTCATTTTCCTCCACAAATATTCAGTTTTTCAAAAAAATGAAAAGATGTGAATTTATTCTGCATAAAATTTCCTTTCATATGCGTCAAACTTCGACCGGATCCGTGAAATTTTTTTCCCCATAAGAATACATTGAGTGCGACTTTGCGACATCTGGTGGGATAAACTATAGAAACGATTTCAGGGTACGAAAATTCAACACAGCGTAGATGGCGAGTTAGCGATCTTGTGTTTCTAGGGGTCTGTAGTGGTGAGCGTGGTAAGCTTAGGTTTTACTAGTAAGACAGCGCGCCTCTCTCGTATTGTATTATTATATTTAGACATTTTTTGGAATTAAAACATATAATATTTTTCCTATTTTTTAATACTTGTGTCATCTAAATTTTCTCGGGCCCAACAGCGCTAGCTTCGCTGATAAGCAACCGGGTACATAATAGACATTGCGGGTATCGAGGTGAGCGGGTAGTAACTGTTTTCATAAAATTTCAATGTATTTCAAAACTGATAATTTCATTTGAAAGGAAATTTTATGATCAGCATATTTAGTTCTTTCAATTTTTTCAAAAAATTGCATCTTTCCAAAGATATTTCAAATTGAAATTACATTGAAACAAATGCAATTTTTTCCTTCACCCCGGTTCCATTTTCGCGACTACAGCGAACCTAGCGGCTGTAGGGCCCAAATTGCCTACCATTCATTACAAAACAGAAGAAGTAAGAAATTGTCTATGAACTATTGGCCAAGCAAATTTTTTATAGAAAATATGTAAATAGGAATGACTTTTAATAACTTTGGTAACTAATGTAGATATTTCTACTCTGGGAGAAAAAAAAAAAAAAAAGTAGAAATTCTGTAGATTAAGTACTTTTTTGTAGACTTGTATTCAACATTTTTAGACAAACTCTCTTTTTCAGTCTTCTGCATCCATCTCCTCTAATTATCCACACTGTAATAATTGATTCTATTTGTTGTCCTCCTGTAATCTGAAAATGAATAGAAGAAAAATGTTTTGATTCTAAGATTAGTTAATTCATTTTCCCTTTTCTCTTTCACTTTTTCTTCTCGAGGTCCTCAATATCACCGGCTCCATGCACACTTGAACTAAGTCGCACACTTGCAATCCGAGGAAATAGGTCTCTTTTACCAATGAAAGAGACCTATTTCCCCAGATTACAAAAATGCAACTTGGATCAAGTGTGCATGAGGACGTTGATATATTCTTTCCGCTCCACTCACCTCCAAATAACAGTTATTCTTGACGTTGAGTCCTGGCATTGACTATATACACTTTGTAAGCAGACGTACAAACCTATTGTTAAAATGTTGTCGGTTTTCGGACGCACGTTGGAAACGAATAACAGATCGCGCCAGGTGTTAAGACGTGGGTGTAACAGAGAGGGATGTATGTTCTCTCTCCTTTGCACCAACGGTTAACACCCAGCGCACTCAGGTAGCAGTTTCCAACGAAACGACAACTCTTTTAACAAAAGGTTTGTACGTCTGCTTACGAAGTGTATATAGTCAATGGTCCTGGTTTTTGTAATTCACTATTTTATTAGTACTCATCTGTTAAATCCTGATGACGTCAAGTCCTTCTCCAGTTACAGTATTTAAATTAAAGTTTGATTGGGAAACTTTTCTATGGAGGAGATTCTTGAAAATTGTGATGTCTTGTCATTTGCCAAGAATAATGGTTGAAAGTTTTTCAACTCCTCCTCCTGTCATATAAATGTCGGAAATCAAAATGCCATATTCCTCTCTCATCATAGCTTGAAAGTAAAAATTTTCCCAAGATACCCTCTTGTCATAATTGTATCGCTCGATGAACAAAATGTTTTCAATTTCAACCATGGTACATTATAGAGGTATTTACACAAACGTATATTAGACGTGTTTGTTATTGTCGCATGAGTTGTGTCAGTTGATATAATCTACGCTAGGAGCGTTGCAAGGTATTACCATTGACTATATACACTTCGTAAGCAGACGTACAAACCTTTTGTTAAAAGAGTTGTCGTTTCGTTGGAAACTGCTACCTGAGTGCGCTGGGTGTTAACCGTTGGTGCAAAGGAGAGAGAACATACATCCCTCTCTGTTACACCCACGTCTTAACACTTGGCGCGATCTGTTATTCGTTTCCAACGTGCGTCCGAAAACCGACAACATTTTAACAATAGGTTTGTACGTCTGCTTACGAAGTGTATATAGTCAATGGTATTACTAAACAGGAAAACTACATGAATACTATGTAAATTCATCAATTTTTAAAAATTTGTAGAGGAATCAGGTATTAACCTAAAAATCGGAAATTGGGTACAAATAGACAACTCACTAGGCTCTACTTATTAAAAAAGAAATCATCTTCTTAGGTGAATTTCTTCATCTTTTACAACCCACGAAAATTTTGTCAATATTATGGTACCTCCGGTAAGTTTCCAACACAGGTGGGGTGTGGAAGGTATTCAAACGATCGCTGCAAGCGTAGCGGAATTCCATATGAATTAACACGGTTCGTGCGGCAGAAATTTTGCGTCGTGTCAATACCTCTATAATGTACCGTGATTTCAACTCATTTGGTGGTTCAATGTTTTCTAAGATCCTCTCCTGTCATGCATAGCTTGATTCCCAATATTTGAAATATTTTCTAATCTGACTGCCTTGATAGAAAACATTTTTACTAACCCCCAATCATATACAGCTCAAAAGTCTTAATTATTTTTCCAATTTTTCCGAGTCCCTCCTGCTTTAGTTAGTTCAATTTTAGAAATTTTATCAAATAAAATCCGTTTTTTTTTGGGACTCAAATTTAGAATTCAATCCTCAATATTGAGATCAATCTGTCCCGTTCAACTTTGTTAATAACGCCATTGTTTTTCATTACAACTTTCAATTCAACTGTTTTGGTTGAATAATAATATAAAGCTGATTAAAAGCTTCATTACAATATATTCATTTAGTCCACGTCCCTGCGGAATCGCTCCCTTTATTTTCCCTGAATACATGTCACTCACATTAAGTTTAAGCTTATACGTTCCTACCCCATCTCTAGAAAACACACCCACATATTCTTCATACTCCATCATTTATCTTATCATCAGAAACTTTTATTCGGATTTTGGTTGATATCAGTTATCCTCAATATGATCAAACTGCTCGCACGCCTAAAAACTTCACCTTGTCACCTAAAATTACCGACTTCATCTTGTATCTACTTACAACCTTAAGAACTGTTATTAACTTATTTCTTAATCGTAGCTTCTTTGTATCACTCACATGAAAAGAGCAACGATAGAACAAATTCGGAATCTTTAAATGTAAGCCCATCCCTGGTCCTCCTAAAACAGAAATTCCATTCATAAAGAGATTATCTCCGCTCACTTAGGGCTCGTCACCCCCGAATCATCAATTCTCATCTCCTCCTGGTCACCATGCTCTACTGTCATGTATAAATGTTATTAGGAAGATAATTAATGTGACAATATATCACCTCTTTTCATGTCCCGCTCTCCAACATTGACATACTTAGACTACTTCCTACAATGCGACATATAACCTTTTCTTTATCTATGTAATTACTCAAAAACAGTTTCCAACTCTTTCAACTACCGGCGTTACTGAATTACTCCAACCTGTACACATCCAGTCTTTTTCTCCCAATTAAAAATTTAAGCGTCTCCACTAGGCTCAACGCCTTCCAATTCTCTTCCGTATTCTCGTTCTTTGTTTCCCACTCTGTATCAGTTGTTTTTATTTTTTAAGAAAAATACTCAATAGAAAATAATTTTTCTTCGACTATATATTCCTGTTGGTGGCAAAAATGTAATACTTGGTTCTTTATATGCTATTGCCTGCTTCAGTTCCTGCATTTCTTCTCTGACTGCATGTGTTTGCTTCAGAACTCTTGCACTGTCTCTTTTATTTCTCCTTGTTTTCTTACTTTTGGGTCGGAATATTTTATTCATAAAATTCGCCAGCATTTATCTGCCAGAAAACAGATTGAACAATTCCCCAAACGTAACGCTTTATTTTTATTATTTAAGATAATGAATCGAACTCCTTTGGATCACACTCTCTGGATAAAAATAATTTTACTTGGAAGGATCTCCAGATAAGTAATTGATGACAAGCACCCGACTGCTGGTCGGCTGGGAGAGGTTTTTGCTAAGCTTCTTGACTTTCTTACTCGACTCAACTTTCGACTTCCAAGTTTTTGCTCCTATTAATAATATACACCTTTAAGCTTTCAGCTTGTCATCCTTCTCTAATTTCTACACTAAATATTTACATGTTATTCTTTGGCTTTTAGCTTGATGCTTTTAGTTTCTCCCATCAAAATTCTGTCATTTGGCTTGCAATGTTGGGATTTATTTCTGAGTTTCTGCTGTCAGCTTTCATCCCACAAGACCTCTGGCTTTACGCTTTATGCGTTCTGAAGTTTGTTCTTGATAGTTGATTTCTTTGACAGTACTTAGATCTCTCTTCACACTCACAGAAATTTTCATCCATTTTTTACAAGTAAACAAACATTCAACAATTTCTTAACTTATTAGGTATGTATTGATTATTCTCGATCTTGATGCGAGTTCCAGTCACTGCTAAGTATAGGTAATGAGTAACTTGAAACAAACACCCAATAAGCATGTTACCTAATACTCTTTCTTCTTCTCAACAGTTTATTCTCAATTTCATTGACTCACTTTTTTCAGACATCTGTACTCCTCTTCGATCATTTAATATTGTCGCATTCTACTCCACACTTCTCATCTTTTTCTTGTTTGTTTTCTTCAAATAACATAGGGACTTAGACCATACAACAGATAGACCGAGCATAGGAATGAATCTTTGAACGGAGAACATGATAATATTATTATAGTCTGTCCGCAAATAGAATAGACCAATGTAAACAAACCCGCGACCTGCGTCCATACGACAAAATTGATTACAATGGGAGGAAGCGGTTCGCGGATTTGTTTACATCGGTCTATTCTATTTGCGGACAGACTATAAGAATACACATAAGAAAATAAGGAGGACTGGACCTTATTTACAAGTATGATGAGCGGCGCGGGTGTACGGTGCGTTTCACTGCTCCGCGCGTTCACCCGCGTTGCCATAATTGATGTCCAGTCCCTCTTATTTTCTTATCATGTCTTCCGTTCAACGCGTTGTACACGCTTATATGGCCAATGCTCGGTCTATCTGTTGTATGGTCTAAGCATAGGGATCGCATACGCGAATATGAAAAGATAGGATAAGAAAATAGTAAACCAGGCCCTCAAACTTACTCAAACTACCTATGCTATGCGATAAAACATTTCTTTGACAAATTGGATCGCGTATAACACAGACCACTGCATAGGATTTACGAAGCAATAAATCCTCAACGATTTGCAAGACGTATTAATAGGTAGTGGAAAGAAAATAATAACGATCAGTAAACGCAAGTTTGAAACAGGTACTGATTTTATGTTCAAGTATTGAGATACTACCCTATAAAATCAATCATTCTTTTTTCTCCAATACTCTACTTTTATTATTCATATTTTCATATTTCCCGACCGATTGCCACAATGTAGTTGAGAACATTCCTCGTTACGTATGTAGTTGTTCGTACGAAAATGTCCCGCCCCACCATTGATCGTTTAAAAATTGATAACACATTTTTGTTTACTTTCGTTTTGGCGGAGATATTACATGTAAAACACCTCTATTTTGAAAAATTCAAGGTGACCATTTCTAAAAGAACATTTCAACGGCTACAACTTTTGTTCTTGGCAATTTTTCATGAAACTCTTTCATTTTTGAGCAAAACTTGAAAACCACTTATTCCCCATTATGCAAGTATAGAAAACTTCCTACCAAAACGAAAGTAAACAAAAATGTGTCATCAATTTTGAAACGATCAATAAGTAAGAGTGAAAATAAAGGTAAATAAATACCAGTTTATTATTATTATCCAGTATTTTTATGTCTAGATATTTCACCATTTTTGGAATTAAAGAAGTAGAAATTCTGTGGATTACTTTTCTGTGTACTTGTATTCAAAATTTTAATGCAAACTCTCCTTCTTTTTCATTCTTCTGCATCCATCTCCTCTAATCATCCATATCCTAATATGTGACCCCATCTACAGAAACCCGGCTTGATCAATATTATCGATCAGCAGAAAGATAGCTAGGTCACGTGAAACATAACTACCTTTCTGCTGATTGATAATATTGATAGAGCCAGGTTTCTGTAGACAGGGTCACATATAATTGATTCTAGGTGTCCTCCTCCTGTAATCTACAATGAATAGAAGAAAAACATTTTCATTCTAAGATTAGTTGATTCATTTTCCCTTTTCTCTTTCACTTTTTCTTCTCGAGGTCCTAAATATTATTCTTTGAGTCCACTCGCCTCCAACTTTCAGTTATTCTCGTCGTCAGTCCTGATTTTTGTAATTCAATAAGTATCCTTCTGTTAAATCGTTATGACGTCAAGTCCTTATCCAGTTTATAATCTAGTCAACTACTAATTTAAATTATATATTAAGGTTTAATTGGCAACCCTTTTTTTTTCGGGGGTGGGGGGGGGGGGGTGATTCTTGAAAATTGTGATGTCTTGTCATCTGCCAGGAATAATGCTTAAAATTTTTTCAATTCCTCCTTCTGTCATAATGTTAGAAATTAAAATTCCATATTCCTCTCTCATCATATCATATAGCTTGAAAGTTAAAATTTTCTCAAGATACCCTCTTGTCAGAAATGTATAGCGTGAGCTCAATGTACAAAATTTTATCAATTTCAACTCATCTGGTGTTTCAATGTTGTCCAAGCTCTCTCCTGTCATACATAAATAGCTTGATTCCCAATATTTGAAATGTTTTCAAATCTGACTCCTTTGATAGAAAATCTTTCTACTATAACCACCGTCCATCATCTATACAGCTCAAAAGTCTTAATTACTTTCAACTGTTATGACCAATATTATTTGAAATAATCAAAACGGACATAAACAGTTATACCATGACTATTTGTTTTGAAAAGGCTCAAAATGGTCATCTTCAATTTCAAGTGCTAATTCTGCTTGTTGGAAGAATTTTATGAAGAACAAAAAATTTCCACCCTGACCAACATTTTTTGGTTAGAACAGTTATAACATTGATTATTAGCAAGAAGTTTTGACCGTTTGACCATTTCATCCAATAACCATTTCAGATTAAATTTTCAGAGAGTTACAAGTATTTGAGATTTAATTTGACCAAAAAAAAAAAAAAAAAATGATAACTGTTCAGAGCCTTATATAAACCAACTACATTTCAAACATTAAAATGTAATGGGGCGTTCCATTTATTTTTGTCGTCGCTGGCGAAAAGTTGAATGCGGTATGCCTTTTTATGCAACCTGTCACATTCTTTCTTCATTATCTCAAAAATATGATTCCAAATGAAAAATTGAAAAATACAAAATTTGATCCATTTATAAATTCCCAAAAGAAAATTACAAGAGGAAGAGAAAATGTTCTCTTTGCAATTCATATTTCTTCAGACTGTAATTAGGAAAAACGCAACACAAAAAGTTTTCAAAGACACTTGTGTTGACGTCACGCACAAAACGCTCAATATTTCTTTCTTCAAACCGTTCAAATTTTGAACGAAAACGATTCGATAGTTCGTAACACTTGCGGTAAGGTAACACTGCACAGTGATACAGAAACAAAAATCTTTCGTCATTCAAAATGTTCCAACGAATACGACTACTCGGATTATTCGGCCAATCAGGCGTCGTAGGTTTGTACGCTTAGCCTAAACTTCATCATAAACCCAAAAGTCAAAAAATATTTCGATCTGATAAGCGGAGGCTCAAGGTCGACTATTCGTTTAGTAATACTAGCAAGACGGCACGCCTACGGCGTGCCTCTCACGTTGTCACATATTTTAGACATTTTTTGGAATTAAAAAATGTATATTTTTTATTTAATACTTGTGTCATATATAAATTTTCAAATATTTCTTCATATTGCCTATCACTTATTACAAAACAGAAGTGAGAAATTGTCAATGAATTTCTGGCGATGCAAATTTCTTATTAATAACCTCGGTAAATAATGTAGATATTTCTACTCCGGGGGAAAAAAAGTAGAAATTCTGTATTACTTTTCTGTGGACCTGTATTCAAAATTTTTCAGCAAACTCTCCTTCTTTTTCAGTCTTCTCAGAAGATTTTCACAATTGTAACATCGCTTCTTCAAAATTAACAGTTATAAGTTGTAAGGATTATACAATTTTGAACAGGCCATTGTTTTTCGGGACTGCCATCAAAATTTTTGGAACCACCCAAAATGGGCCCAGCGGTACGTTGAAATCACGGTATAAGATGAAGAGGTAATGACACAACGCTAAAATCGTGTCCGCAGTTTTGAAGTTGTACGTACAAACTTCCCCTAGGTTTGCAGCGAACACTCGGGCTGTTTCCCTGTTCCTTCTACACCCCACCTGCGCCGAGACGTTACGGTTGGTACCCTAGTATTGATGAAATTTCCAAGGATTATAAAAAATCCAAGAATTTACTTAGAAGGGTGATTCTTTCAAAATTTTATAGAGTAGATTAAATGGTATTTTTATGCCAAATATGAAATGCATCGGCTGATTCCTGATCCTGCAATAAATTTTTGAAAGTAGCGGCGTTCCCATAAGACTCTGTACATTACCCATCACTTTCATCACGAGCGCTGCGCTCGGGATGTTCAGAACTACTTCAAAATCACGGACAGCGTTTACCACAGTCAGAATACGTTCGTGTCACTACCTCTTCATCTTATACCGTGGTTGAAATAGGTCCTGGACTCTTCTGCATCCAGCTCCTCTAATTATCCATATCCTAATAATAGATTTTACGTGTCGTCCTCCTGTAAGCTAAGATTAGTTGAATCATTTTCCCTTTTCTCTTTCACTTTTTTTTTCGAGGTCCTCGATATATTCTTTCGAGTCCACTCACCTTCAACTAACAGGTTATTCTTGACGTCGAGTCTTGATTTTTGTAATTCACTATTCTATTAGTATTCTTTTGTTAAATCGTGATCACGTCAAGTTCTTCTTCAGTTTATAATGTAGTCATCTACCAATTTAAATTAAGGTTTAATTGGCAACCTTTTCTATTTGAATGGGGAGGGGGGGGTGAGATTCTTGAAAATTTTGATGTCTTGTCATGTGCCAAGAATAATGATTGAAATTTTTTCAATTCCTCCAAGTGTCATATAAATGTCAGAAGTTAAAGTTCCATATTCCTCTCTCATTATATTTTATAGCTTAAAAATCATCATTTTCCCAAGATAACCTGTTGTCATAATTGTATAGCTCGATGTACACAATTTTTTCAATTTCAACTCGTCTGGTGGTTCAATGTTTTCCAAGATCCTCTCCTGTTATACATAGCACGATTCCCAATAATTGAACTGTTTTCAAATCTGACTCCTTTGATAGCAAAAATTTTTCCTAACCCTCCTCTAAAGGACTTGATTTTTCCAATTTTTCTGAGTCCCTCCTGCATTAGTTAGCTCAATTTTCAATTTTAGAAATTTTATCAAACCCAACCCGTTTTTTTCGAGACTCTAATTTTGAATTCAATTCTCATTTCTCAATATCAAAATCAATCCATTTCATATAAGATGATCTGTGAATTCCTTTTTTAACTTTGTTCATAACGCCATATTGTTTTTCATTACAACTTTCAATTCACCTTTCTAATTGAATACCTAATATAAATCTGATTAAAGGCTTCTTTACAATATTCATTTAGTCCGCGTCCTTGCAGAATCGCACCCTCCATTTTTTCTGAATACATCTCTCTCACATTAGGCTTAAGCTTATAATTTCCTACCCCATCTCTAAAAAACACACCCACGTATTCTTCATACTCCATCATTTATCTTATCGGCAGAAACTTTTATTTGGATTTTGGTTCTCATCAGTTATCCTCAATAATAATATGATCAAAATGCTCGCACGCCTAAAAACTTCATTCTCTCACCTAAAATCACCTACTCCATCTTGTACAAAAAACTGTTATTATTTCTGAATCCTACAAATAGCTTCTTATCACTCAGATGAAAAGAGCAACCAAACAACAAATTTGGAATCATTAAATGTAAGCCCATCCCTGGTCCTCCTAAAACAGAAATTCCCACCATGAAGAAATTATCTTCGCTCACTTCAGGGCTGGTCACCCCTGAATCATAAATTCTCATCTCCTCCTAGATCTCCATGCTTCACTGTCATGTATAAATCTTGTTACGTTATTAGGGACATAATTAATGTGACAATCTATCACCTCTTTTCATGTCCTGCTCTCCAAAATTGACATACTTCCTACAGGGTGACATAAGTCATATCCTCTACCCTATGTAATTACTCGAAAACAGTTTCCAACTCTTTCAACTACCGGCGTTACTGAATTACTCCAACTTGTACATATTTGTTCTTTTTCTCCCGATTAAAAACTCAAGTCCCTCCAAGTGGCTCTACTCCTTCCAATTTTTTTCCCTAGCCTCATATCGTCGCTCTTTTTTTCACACTCCATTTCAGTTGTTCTTATTTTTAACGCTCGTGGGCAGCCTAAATTTTACCTACCTACTTCTTATGAATCCCTCCCGTAATTATGTATGTAGTTGTTTCTGAGGCTCCAACCCATAAGAAATACTCAATAGAAAATAATTTTTCTTCAACTATATGTTCCTGTTAGTGGCAAAAAATATAATACTTAGTTCTTTGCATGCTATTGCCTGCTTTAATTCCTGCATTGGTTTATTCAAATTTCTTCTCTGACTTCATGTGTTTGCTTCAAAGCTTTCGCGCTGTTTCTTTTTTATTTCTCCCTGTTTTTTTACTTTTGGATCGGATTGTTTTATTTACAAAATTCGCCAGCAACTGACCACCTGTTCACTTTTTCAAATTTAGTCCTTCATAAGACAATTTGCTTAATAAACAAAAAATTCTTCCCCAACAGTTTTACATACTTAGATAGGTGACTTAAGAATTGTAGCAAACAATAGTAAAATCCCTCCATAAAGGTGATGAAAAAAAAAAAAAAAAAAAAAAAAAATCAGGAAAAGATAGCGTATCACACTCCCTTGCAACAAAATAAGAAATTTGTCACCCTATTGAGTAACAATGAGTATTGTCCTCTCAAAGATTGAGAATCAAGTAGAAGTATCGAGAATCAATTTGTTTTTTACTTCTATGGTTGTCCATTGTGAAGAAGTATACTCACAAAGAGTAAAAAAGCAAGTCCTTTCTATACCTCAAGGATGATTGTTTAGCCGAAAGCGCTCGGTAGTGTGATTACATTGCGGTTTTTGTACTTGCTTTTTTACTCTTTGTGAGTATACTTCTTCATAGAAGTATCCAGGTTTGTCTCTTGTTAGGTTTCCATAGATAGAAAACTTTGTGAAATGAACTATGTAGGTACTTCTTAGAGGGAAATTTTCTCTCGGCCAAGTTTCTATAATCACAGCAGGAAGACAGATAATGCTTATTTTATTGCGGACAAATATCTGCTACAAATTCCACCACGGGCTCGGTCAAATTTCCTATTTCATTTACAAGTAAGATGTTTGACAAACACCGATCACAACAGATGGTGCTTTGCATATATTTGTGGCTTGAGATAAATCTGTTTCCTCAGAAAATCTTACTTCTTCGCGCTTTAAAATGAGGAATGAGGTTGAAATTGTTATTTTCCATTTGCAATACAGAAGAAAAAATCAAATAGGTTTGTACAACTGCCATCAGGTAGAACGTAGAACATCAATGGCTTCACACAACTCATTCTCACTTGCACAGTGCAAATAATGATTAACACTCATGGACACTTCTATGTGCTTGGCTTAGAAAACAGATTGTACAATCCCTAAATATAACTATAGGCATTATTACTTGAGATAATAAATCAAACTCCTTTAGATTACAATCTCTGGATAAAAATAATTTTACTCTCAAGGATCTCCAGATAATTGATGAAAAGTCTCCGGATAGAAGTATTATCCACGCACGGATCTGAGGATAATTAATAAGTAAAAACTCACAGGATAACACACTTCAAATAACAATTTTCTCCGGATAACTTCGTCTAAGTCCATTAAATTGTCCAAATATTCACTACAAAGGAAAACAGCATTGACAGCACAAAGGAAATCAACTCGATTCTCAAAAAATAGTATTCAACGTAAAATGTCATAATAATAATTATTATTTTGTAAGTACTACCTACGCACCTACGACATAAATAATTTTTGAAAGTAGTCGTCAACCATTTTCACAATGTTCCGGCATTGAGAAAATGAGAAACAGGCGGATTGAAAAAGCCAAAAAATAATTCGTCAGCCGTTTAGTGATAAGTAGTGATAGCTTCGCTTTCATAATTCTAGCAATGACGGCGCGCCTCAGTAGTAAGTCAATGCCTGGTAGTGATGTCGCACAGAACAAAAACCAAAACGAAAAACACGACATTATTTTTAGGGTCGGCTCGCGTCGCGGAAGCCGACCATATTGTAATCACTTTTTTATTTTTCTTCTTCTTCTTCTTCGTCTTCGGCTCAGTTAAGACGCTGACGTCATGGTCGAGTGAGCCGTATGCTGTGTAGTTTCGTGTCTTTAGTTGTTCGTTGTTCTTTGTACCGTGTACGTACACCTAGCCTAACGTGTTTTTGTGTTGTTTCTCCTATCTTGGATTGCGTGTTTGCATTCATCAGCTTGCATTCATCAGCGTATTAATAAATTTGATTCAAATTATAAATTTATTTTCGTTCTCATCTGGGAACAGTTAGTTTATTTATGATTATTATTGATTAATTCGCTAGCCGCTGCTGAGTAATTCGTTGTGATGACGAGAAGGAATGAAACAATAAAAATAGTAGCGTCTTGTCTTTATTATCGAACGTTCTCCAATTGAAAAGATCGACTACAAATGGAACCAAACATCCTAATTGCGATGGAAAAGAATATATAGAGTAATCAAATGTGAATTCTTGTAATTATTCATTGAAGACTCGAATCTGTATTTATAATGTTGAAACGAGCACAAACGTTTTTCATGAACCTATCATTGGTTAAGCATTAAGGGTATGCTTCACACAGAAGAAACACGCGTAAATATACAAGAATGTAGGTTGATTCCGAGGCGACTAATTATGATCCGCAAAATGAACCAATTGTTCTGAATTCTTTCGAAGTGTTAGGTGATAGTTTGATACAGATTTACATTGAATCAGAACTCGTAATATTATTCGGAACTGTCGTTATTAACAATTGAAACTTTCAAGCTTTTTTGTGCGTTGATAGGCCTAACGAGAGTTGTAAATAATATTAGGAGTTCTGAATTAATGTTAGGCTCTCATCTGGGAACAGTTAGTTTATTTATGATTATTATTGATTAATTAGCCGCTGCTGATTAATTCGTTACGATGACGAGAAGGAATGAAACAATAAAAATAGTAGCGTCTTGTCTTTATTATCCAACGTTGGCAAATTGAAAAGATTGACTACGAATGGAACCAAACGTCTTAATTGCGATGGAAAAGAATATAGATAGAGTAATCAAATGTGAATTCCCTGAAATTGGTCCAAACAATGTGAATGGTGCAGCGGACGTACTTAGACCAAAATCTAAAGTGAATGATTGTTGAGTATCCTGATCATAAAATCGGTATCTAATTACAATGATTCTAGTCTCCAATCTGAGTTTGTAGTTCTATTCGATAGAACAAGAGTACCTGAGTGGAAAGTATATGAGGTATGATGAACAGTTTGGATGAATAATTATTGAAATTTTATTATTTCAACTTGCAAGGTACATTTAGTTTCTAGTGCCGGTTCTTACGCCTGGTGTTAGAAGCCAAATATCATCTTAAATCAATATTTTGCAATGTACCTATACAAATATGTATTGGAATCCAAAAATTTTGTTTTGATGGAATGCCTAGTTGTTGGGCCTTTGTTTCTGTTTCTTTCTTTCTTTCTTTCTTTCTTTCTTTCTTTCTTTCTTGGGGTAAGTTCAGACGCTCGCGTCACGGCCTGTCCACGATGCAGTAAGGTGTGGTTATTTTTATGCGTTATTGCGTTTTGATTGTCTCATTCTGTCGTTTCATCCGCAAGTTTATGTAACCGTGATGGGGTAACCCGTCGGTTTACTGCCATACTCGGAGTAAGAGGCGAGTAAGAATGATGGCGAGGGACTTTTTGTACTTCTTGGACTTGAAAATATTTTAAACTGTTGGACTTGGAATTATTCTCCAATTGTTGGACTTTGAAATATTTTCATACTTCTCGGACTTGTAATAAAGTTTTTCATTTTTAATTCTTGGACTTGGAAATATTTTCAACTGTTGGACTTTGAAATATTTTCAAATTGTGGAACTTCAAAATATTAACAACTAGATTTTTCGAGGATAAGAAGTTATTAAGATATCTGAGATGGAAATTAACTGAAAAGCGAAAAGTTTGAAGCGAAAAGCGGTGACATTTTTTGGAAGTGAAAAGCAAAGCAAATGTTGGAAAAGCAAAAAGTATAAACTATATAGCAGAAGTATTTCAATTTTGCGCTTTTTAGTGAAACAAACGACGATCAGAAAAAATTATTGGATTTTTGACGAGTCTCTCTTGACTGAAATAAAGAAAAATTAATATTATAATCCGATTCAGGCCGACCCTGATACTATGTCGCCCGCGACATAGCTTGTTTTCAAGTGAAATACCAAAACAAACTGAATGGTGAAACTACCAAGAAATAGATTGAATATAGAAACTAATGATTAAAAACAAATAACAAAAAAACAAAGTAAAAGATACCCTAGCCGAATACTTGCATGGAATGAATAACAATACCAAGGACTCCATCGGTTATTCTTTCATTAACGAGGATAGTTTTGCATTAAATACTCTGCTGACCAACTCATCGCGCTCAATTGGATTTTTACACCAATCTAAATTCTCAGATATTTCACGCCATTTCCCATTGCACGTACATGTAATAAATAAATCAGGTTTTCCAAATCTCGATACCAAAGTCATGGCACCCATCTTGATAATTTTGAGCCATGTTTCTGGGACTGTCTTCAAAGGTAGAAGGCAATATTATTGTTATAGGGTACCAATTTGGTAGTTTTCTCCTTGAGATTTACCTTTAATCACGGTATAAGATGAAGAGGTAATGACACAACGCTAAAATCGTGTCCGCAGTTTTGAAGTTGTACGTACAAACTTCCGCTAGGTTTGCAGCGAACACTCGGGCTGTTTCCCTGTTCCTTCTACACCCCACCTGCGCCGAGACGTTACCGTTGGTACCCTAGTATTGATGAAATTTCCAAGGATTATAAAAAATCCAAGAATTTACTTAGAAGGGTGATTCTTTCAAAATTTTATAGAGTAGATTAAATGGTATTTTTATGCCAAATATGAAATGCATCGGCTGATTCCTGATCCTGCAATAAATTTTTGAAAGTAGCGGCGTTCCCATAAGACTCTGTACATTACCCATCACTTTCATCACGAGCGCTGCGCTCGGGATGTTCAGAACTACTTCAAAATCACGGACAGCGTTTACCACAGTCAGAATACGTTCGTGTCACTACCTCTTCATCTTATACCGTGCCTTTAATATAATCGTATAAACCACGATATTGCTCAACCCTCAGATCTTTTTGATGAGTTGGAATATATTGTAAACATAGAGATTCACTTTGACAGTAGGCGTCAACGATAAATTGTTGACTCAATTTCCTAGCATGAACGAATGTTACAAACGTCGGACAAACACTCAACAGAAAAGCATAATAATGACTCAACGATACCATCTCACCACTACGTGTTTTAAATCCTAGATGCCAGCCTCCACCCCCATATGGATATAAAATGGGATAAACCATAGGATTGGTGTGCTGAGAACATAAGGCGCTAGAGGTATTCTCAAGAATGTAAACAAACACGTGATGTGGTGGTAAATTTTAGTGAAGCGGTGCGACTTAATGTGATTTCGCATTAAGTTGAACCGCTTCACTAAAATTTACCACCACATCACGTGTTTGTTTACATTCTTGAGAATACCTCTAGCGCCTTAGAGAACATGCTGATATCTGTATCAATTTTCCACTCTTGCTATGAATCTCTATATCCCTTAAATGAGGAGGACATCCATCACTGGATGAAAATACAGCAGCTATTTCATTACAAGTTGGTAAACTGTAATGCTTACTATCAATACTATTACCGGCAGGTTTTTTTAATAACCACACACTGTAATCGATAGAAATGACAGCATTATTATAACATCGTCTCATTTCACGTTCTTCAACTTCACGGAGATTCAGAAGTGTTGTAGCATAAATATTTTCTTCTCTTAATAATGTATCTAATTCAGTAAATAATTCCGGTAAACATCGAGAATATCTTGTTTTCCTACATTCATTAGCTAATTCTGAATCAATAAAATACAATTGCGAATATTTCCGTCGAGTATGTTCCTCTTCCCGCAAATTACTGCTCAAATGATGAATAACCCCTTGAACTTTAAAGCAATAAGCACCACCAGGAACATGACCAGCTGCTACACTCGCACCAAATGATGCAAATGCCAAACTTGAATTACCTATACTGTCGGATATTTTCAATGAAATCAGGGCTTGCGACCGAAATTTTTTTAACGGTTAACGGTTATCGGTCAAATGACCTCACAAATTTTTTCGGTTATCGGTTATTACTATTCCGTTCCGTTCCAATATTACATTTAATTTTTACATCTCTGTGAATTTTGCAAAGTTTATTGTGTACATTTGCATACTACCTCATCCTCTATACCTCCGTAACAAGGATTTCATCTCGCATAATGTCTCGTTCCTAAACTTATTGTCAAAGTAAGTATTTACTACATGATATTTACAATTTATCGGATAACCGGATGTCATAGCTACTGTATAATTTATTCGATTTTTTCGTTTCCTATTATTATAGATTCGCCATTCCGTCCTGCTTATTTCTATAGATGTCCGTTCTCGTCGACATTTCAACGAATGCGTATTTTCGTAGTGCTCATTCATTCTTCTGTAACAAAATTACACCACCATCGGATATCTGGTTTCAATTAGGATAGATCAACGTTTTGTTCCTGAATTTTTACCGCATGTAAGTACATATATAAGTCTCGAATGAATATCTCTTGTCTTATCTTGTCGCACGCGCCTTATTTACTCCTGTCCGTTGATCGACGGAAACAAGCTTCTACCGTATCGATAGTATTCGCCTCTGTAATCTATAGGATGATTCATTTTATTGTGTACGATTCAAGTTCAGTTTCAACTATGATTTTTCAGTTCGAATCGTGCGCTTGATGCAAGAAGCTGTCGCTCTTGCTTAGATGTCTATCTTCGAGTGTAAATATCTTTCGTCATTGTAACGATCTCTTTGTTTTCGAGCGTTCCATTAAAGAAACCTTTTCAAATTCAAATTTATTTCGAGTTGTTTAAAAGGAACTTACACGTATCTATCGTATTCTTCATATCGCATCGTGTTTTCTCGTCTCTCGTCTCCTATTATTATTATTATTATTATTATCATCGTATACTCGATAACTTAAAATCAATTTTTTTTCGTACAGAATCGCCATTCGGTCTTTTAATGCCTTACACATATCGTATGTCACCGCAGACGTGATGACAGCTATCAAGGCGTAGAATTACTGTTTGTTTCGCTGATATTCGATTATAATCTGTTGACTTTGTTGATAGTAAGTATACCGTTTGTTCATGGCGTCCTGTTCTCTCATCTCTCTCTCTCCCTCCCTCTGTCCATTTAATTATTATGCTCGATAATTTATTTGATATGTTATTTTACAGGTATTTTATACTGAATCACCATTATTCGCTGTTGATACCTCAAACTCGTATGTCACAAGTGGCAGCTAGATGTAGAGCTGTTTACTGATAATCAATGCGATGATTGTTGTACGTGTAATCTGATGTTGAAATTGATATTTCTCGTTCGTTGCTCGATATTCATTGTAAGTATGCGTCATGTTTTCTCATTGTTTGTCTCGTTAAATTATCAAATTATCGTATACTCGATAACTTAAAATCAATTTTTTTTCGTACAGAATCGCCATTTGGTCTTTTAATGCCGTCTACATCGTATGTCATCGCAGAGCTGGCAGCAATCTATGCCTAGAATTACTGTTTGCTGATATACTCGATTATCTTTGTGTAAAATTCGTCGACATTCATCTGATATTTCGTTGGTTGTAAGTATACCGATCGTTTGTTCATCCCATCTTTTTCTCTCATCTCTCCCCTTCTCTCTCCGTGTTCGATAATTTATTCCATTTGTTTGTACGTTACAGTTTACCTACTGGAGCCGTACTTTGAAATTAGATTTCCCTCGCCGTCGGATTTCTAAGGGAGGTTCGAGTTCTAAATCCCTGCAGTTGAGTCAGAGTCGTGGACCAATACATGTACGACCAAAAAAATGATCGGGTTCTCATGGGCGAAGAAGCTCACCGGGTACTCTTCTTCACGCCCTTCGAAGACGACGCCGTATCTTTTGGAGATATGGATAGATCCGATTATGACAGGATGCAACATTTATTAGAAATTTCACCAAGATCTGTGGACGTCCTTCTTCGCTCTCTGTATCTACGTCGTCGAAAGGAAGATGAAATTCGCTGTCGCAGGCAAGCTGAAGCCGAAGAAGCTCCTTCATATCGTTGAGTTTAATTTTTTTTCCCGTCATCCATTCCCTCTCCTGTATGTTCAACTTCAAGGTTAATTGTTTTTTTTTTTTCAACGCCATTCTTATATCTCGCCATTCTGTCTCCTTTCTGTTTAACTCTAAGTTTAATTTTTTTTTCAACACCATTCTTATTATCTCCCCATTCACTTTGTGTTTAAGTTTAGGTTCTTTTTTTTCGCAATTTTTTATTTGTACATTTGTTTCTTCTCGTTTTTGGGGATGAACTTACTTTTGCGTGTTTTTGTGTCATATTCTGTGAAATTTTCATTGCCATCGGTAACATAGATCTTGTCATTAAGAACACAGCATGTACGTTGAACTGAAGTAATATATTATGTTTATCTTACGGTTTGCGAATTATTTTGTCAATAATTTCATTATGAAGTGTGCTGAGTACGTATATGACTATCGGAATACTTACAGAAGCTAAACATAATTTTTAATATTTGAATTGAGAAATATTGAGTGATGGACGATTGCGTAAACATACGTGCAAGTACGAGTATATGAATTTGTGAACTTGAAATACACAGCGCCAGTCATTGAGAAAGAATTGCAATGAATTTGAACTAGTCATCTTGAAAAAGTTTACTGCTGCCATGAAATTTGCTAAACAATAAGTCATTCAGCAGCGTTACAATTTGGTACTTTACGATACATTTTTGGGAAAGTGCTTCATTGAACTCATTCACTGTAAGATGAATTTGCGATACCTTTGAATTACCTCAAAATAACCCATCCACGATCGAGTAATTTATGGGGAACTGCTGGGAATCTACATCATTGAACTGGGTAACTTTTGGTCAACAGCTCGCACCCTTAATTCGCCCAAAAACAGACTTTCATTACTTCTAAGTAGCCTTCCACTACAAGTCTACTCCAGGTATATTTTTGGGTATCATCGCGAGCAATAATCGGGTCACAGTATTACCCTTTCATCGCTTCTCAGTTACCCTTTACACGGAGTCTACTACAGGGATATTTTTGGGTATCATCGCGAGCAATAATAGGGTCACAGTATTACCCTTTCATCGCTTCTCAGTTACCCTTTACACGGAGTCTACTACAGGGATATTTTTGGGTATCATCGCGAGCAATAATAGGGTCACAGTATTACCCTCTCATCGCTTCTGAGTGACCCTTTACACAGAATCTACTACAGGGCAACTTGCGAGTTATCGCGGGCAATTATTGGGTCACAGATATTTCCCTTACATCGCCCTTCTGTAACTGCAGTTACAAATGGTCTACAAGAGGGGAATATTAGAGACGCGGATGCACTTTTTTCTGAAACCCATAAAATACCCCTAGTGACCCAACTGTAAGCCGTGCATTAATAGGTTTACTACAAGGTTACACAGGGTCACACGTGGAAACAGTCAAAGTGCATCCATTCCAGCAGGGTCACACCTCATCAGCTGGACGGTGCTAAACGAGACGACCCTGAAATTGCACTGACAACCCTCTTGTAGATAGGGTTACACATTGATTTTTATTCACCGGGTGATCGTGAATATGATATCCTAGCTTTGTAATCCTCAATTCAAATTTAATTTGTACCGTACTTGGTCCTACTTTCTAGTTGGGTTTTAGCTCACAAAGATTTTATCATTCTTATTTTCCTGCACCTTGTGTCGATCTCAATGGATAGTTTTCTTATCAGAAATAACTCAGTCATTCGCCGACCCTCGTAACACCCCGCCTGCGGGGTGCTTGTTTCTTCTTCTTTCGTCACAGTTAAGACGCTGACGTCACAGTCAAGTGTGCCGTATGCTGTATAGTGTGGAGTCTTTGGCTCTTTGCGTGTTACCTAGAGTCTTTATTATTGAACGTTCGCAAATTTAAAAGATTGGTGTTACAATAAATTTGATATGTTCAAATTGCAAGTTTATTTCATTTTAATGACTATCAGATGACTACAAATGGAACTACACATCTTAATTGGGATGGAAAAAAATGAGAGCGATGAAGTATGAATCCTTGAAATTGGTCTAAACAATGTGAATGGTAAAGCGGTAGGTAGAGCAAAATATAAAATGAATGATCCTTGAGTATCGTGATAAAAAAATCAGTATCTAATTACAATGATTCTAGTCTCCAATTGGAGTTTGTAGTTCTATTTGATAGAATGTGAATACCTAAGTGGAAAGTATGAGGTATGAACAGTTTGGTTGAATAATTATCCAAATTTTATTCTTTCAACATGCAGTATACCGGTACATTTAGTTTCTAGTAGCGGTTCTTACGCTTGAGTTAGAAGCCAAATATCATCTAAATCAATATTTTGCAATGTAGGTGTTGTATTTGGTATCTAAAGTCTGTAAAAATGTAGGGAACAGAATGACTTGAAAGTTGATCATGGATTGCAAATGCAGTATCCTGGCTTTGTGATCCGCGACTCAATTTATACTTACTTTGAAGTTGACTACAAAGGTAGGGCAGTACAAATATGATAATGACATTGTTGGATTTTGAGCAGACAAATGAAGTTTGTGGGTAGGTAGTAAATTAATTAATCAAGGATTTCAATTCTACGTGATGTTACAATTTGTGTTACATATTATTATTCTTATCTCATGATGAAAATGACAATTGTTGGAAGGGTGTAATTTCAGCGTTGTTTGTACTCAACAGTGGTCACTTCAGGTAATTATTGAGTGTTAGCTTTTACAAATAGAATCAAAAAGATGTGATGTGAATTCTTGAAAAGGCGGTTACAAAAATTTGAATGAAATTGAATAGAAATGAAAGGGAATGTCTTCAAACGCCATTGCAATATGAAATGAATAATTACAAATAAAAAAGTAGGAAATTGGATGATCAAAAATTGATTGTGTATATGATATCCTAGCTTTGTAATCCTCAATTCAAATTTAATTTGTACTTGGTCCTACTTTCTAGTTGGGTTTTAGCGCACGAAGATTTTATCATTTTTATTTTCCTGCACCTTGTGTTGATCTCAATCAGGGATGAATACGTTCATGAACTTGAACTGAAGTTCACGTTCATTCTTTTCCGTGAACGTCAACGTCCAAAAAGTTCACGTTCATTTTTTTCCGTGAATGTGAACGTCTAAAAAATGCATGTTCTAGTTTTTCTTAAATTTCTCCAAAAATAATGAATTTAGGCGTGTACTTGTAAGGAGAGAAATTGAAGAGTGGAGAATTTTCTTTTAGATGATCATATTGTTACGACACTAGCGCACCATGCGCATATATCTTAAACCTACCTCACTCTGCTTATCTCCGTGCCGGTAACCCTGTACTGTTCGTGTAGAGTTAACCTTCGAGATGGTCGAAGGAGTTAACGTGTATCGTGAACATCGCTAGCACGCACAACCCAGAGAGCAGTTAAGGACGCCGGATGCTCGATCCTCTTGTGAATAACATGTAATACCATAACATGGTGCCGAAGTTCCCGTGTAATAACATTGACTATATATTACTTCGTAACCCTGTATAGTCAATGGTAATAACCATTGACTATATACACTTCGTAAGCAGACGTACAAACCTATTGTTAAAATGTTGTCGGTTTTCGGACGCACGTTGGAAACGAATAACAGATCGCGCCAGGTGTTAAGACGTGGGTGTAACAGAGAGGGATGTATGTTCTCTTTCCTTTGCACCAACGGTTAACACCCAGCGCACTCAGGTAGCAGTTTCCAACGAAACGACAACTCTTTTAACAAGAGGTTTGTACGTCTGCTTACGAAGTGTATATAGTCAATGGTAATAACGAACAACTTGTGTTTTGAATTTTTTTTCTCGTTATAATATCGAGCTTACTTATCTTGTTTTTGTGGATCATGATAAAATAAAATGAAAAACAAATTCCTGGTTACTAATCAAAAAGTTGAATGGTGAATTGATGAAAAAAATTGTGTTCCCGTCTCTGCTTACATTTATTCTTGTGTTTGTGTGCGTAGACCTTAGGCGTCACTGCGTCAGAGACTTGCATGCCCTTGCATGTTATTATGTGGTATGTACATTTACTCATTTTATTTTGAATATACGAGTATTATATATGAGAATGACAGATAAGAACAAAAGCGCAGAGAATAGAAGTATAGATACTGATGAAGAAATGAAATGACATTTTGGCTGATGACAACAGTAAAAACAACAACAACACTAATCTTAATGTCAATTCAAGTGAATAAAATCATGTGCCTGATACACCGGCGTCTTCAAGAAACAAAAATACATAGTCTATAACCATATTTAACAAAGAGATGGTCAAGTAAGTCTTACAAAAAAAAAAAAAGTTTTTCAATCATGTGAATTCTGCAACTGCAAAAGGTCAGTTTAGATGAATTAAAGTGGATAGCCGTGAATAAGCTTATATAACACTACAAACCATCACATGTAGCTACCAGCATTAGACATGCCAAACTCTTGAACATGACGTTACCTATTCAGATAATCAATATTTACTTGATAAACTTATTCCCTGTATTTCTCGATTCTAGAAAGTAATAGTACTTAATCCCGTCAATTCAATGAGTTTTTTTTCTAGAAACAACTTGAAGACCCTGCAAACACACCAGTCTCGCTTTATTCAACTTGACTTGGAACAAATAGTAATACTAGACCTAGTATTTCTCAAAAACCTTTGTGACAATAGTAATTGTGTCAATCATTCAAATCACGGTATATTATAGAGGTATTGACACAACGAAAAATTTCTGTCGCACGAATTGTGTTAATTCATACGGAATTCCGCTACGCTCGCAGCGATCGTTTGAATACCTTCCACACCCCACCTGTGTCGCAACCTTACCGGAGGTACCCTAATATTGACGAAATTTTCAAGGGTTGTAAAAGGTGAAGAAATTCACCTAAGAAGATAATTTTTTTTTAAATAAGTAGAGCATGGTGAGTTGTCTATTCGTACCCGGTTTCAGATTTTTAGGTTAATACCTGATTCCTCTACGAATTTTTAAAAATTGATGAATTTACATTACCTAGTATTCATGTAGTTTTCATGCTTAGTAAAGGCGGATTTACACTGGTGTTGCCAGCATGCCGTTAACATGTTACTCAACATTTATCCGAATGCAATCGGATAGGAAATGTTGGCAACAAAAATGTTTCCAGCATCCAGTGTAAATCCGGCTTAATACCTTGCAACGCTCCTAGCGTAGATTATATCAACTGACACAACTCAGGCGACAGTAACAAACACGGCTAATATACGTTCGTGTCAATACCTCTATAATGTACCGTGATTCAAATGATGACCAGAGACGTGCATGTGAGTCATCTCATGTTGACAATCCAAAACTATCAACCAGCGGCGCGTCATCTTAGGCAATATGAAAATGTAATAGAAATATACACTGGCTCATATAGAAAAACTAAACAATGATGATAGAAGATAAACGTGATGCTTGCCGTGACAAGCGTGGCAAATACATGTATCCTGAAGTGAGTTGCCCACATCCAGGTAAAATTTGTTTCAATGAAATGCAAGTGACTTGTAGATACAAAGCACAGAATCATCCCTGTAATAAATATAAGTTTGAATTTGATATATTTTCTAAATTTACATTGTGATTCACATGAGAACCTAGTTCTAGTCTTTATACCTACTAGATAATGGCGGTTGTGTCAAAAACATGTTCATATATCTTGATTTGTACCATTGAATAGGGTACCTACCTGTAATTTCTGAGTGGTTTGCAATTTAATAAATAATTTTCATGATCGTTTGCCGTAATGTAATTTAACCATGCGTGTTCAATCAACTTGTTCCTAGATTCATGTGCAAGTCATAGTCTTGTTTGTGATGTGAAATTTCTCAAAGAGTATACTTGATATCCTGAACCGATTCTTGTCAAGTTTAACCTATGTAGGCAAAGGCATATTCTGCCAATACCTCTCCAATTTAAAACAAGTAAAACTATTATTGCAATGAAGAAAGGGCGATGTGTACCTCATACCCTCGATAACATTCCAAGTGTAAACAAATTTAATATTTGGTTTAAGACATTGTGTATATTGAACTGTAAATAAGGTTTTCTGACTTCCAGGAAACTGAAGAAGAAAATTGATTTGATTGAAGTCTAGAATAGCGTGTATATTATTTATTTATTTATTTTATTTTTATTTTAAATTTGTTTATATTTAAGTGGTGCCGCCAACAGTACATAGACCAATTAAAGGCGACACCACTCACAAAATTACAAATGCATCTAATGATAATAATAATGATAATAATACTAATAATAATAATAATAATAATAATAATAATAATAATAATAGTTAAATGATAATAATAATAATATTAATCATGAGCAGACATTATACACACACACCCCCACCAACACACACACACAAGTAACCGGTTCCTCCTTATTAGGGCACTCAACAAATGCACTAATTCTACTTTTAAAGGTAGGCTGAAGATCTTATTATATCAGAACATCCAGACATGCAGATCTGAACTGTTTTTTCGACTGCGACAATATGTCAAGAGTATCCCCCCCCAGGTTTCTTTTCCAGGTCATTATAAAGGGCACATGCTCTGTTCACAAATGAGTGTTTCAGGGGTCCTTTGTTTGTATGACTTATGTAAAATGTTTCCCTAAGCCTTGCATTTAACCGCGGAACCCGTAAGGTGATCTCCTGAAGCAAGGCAGGATCCTTTTGCCCCTGCAAGACATCGTGCAGATAGTCGAGCATTGTCAGTTTACGTCTTTCCTGTAGTGAATAGATTTTGAATCCTGCTAACAGATCGACGTACTCAATTTCGTGCGGGTAATACTGAAATATTTTCATGTACGTAAATTTCAAAAAACGACGCTGTATGTTTTCTAGAGCTTTCGAGTATTTGTCATATATAGGATCCCATATCAGCGCTCCAAATTCCATATTCGACCTCACGAAAGCATAATACAGGGTTAGGATGGTACGAATATCTTTGAAGCCGTTAACATTCCTCATTACAAAACCCATTGCTCTTTTACTTTTACTGATTAATTGATTAGTATGTATATCAAAGTAAAGTCGTTTGTCCATTATGATACCTAGGTCACGTACATAATCATTACGACATAGAATTGTTTCAGTCATTCTATAATCATGCGTTATTAAATTATGAGTTTTATGCGTAAAAGTTATTGTCTCGCATTTTTTGATATTAAATGGTAAGCAATTAACCCTGCTCCAAGAGACCATCGCATCCAAATCATCCTGCAAGGCTTGTGCGTCCGAGCTTGTTGATATCGGTTTATACAATTTTATATCATCTGCAAATAGAAGTATTTTCGAAGAAGACAAAACCCTAGTAATGTCGTCTATAAAGATCAGGAATAGTAAAGGGCCAAGATTCGACCCCTGCGGGACACCCGACGGGCAACTAAATAGCTCCGATTGACAACCCTTATACGCCACGTAATGTGATCTTTTCTCCAAGTACGAGGTAAAGAAACATACGAGCCCCTCCCAGAAACCCAGTTGTATCATTTTTCTCAGTAATATTCTGTGATTAACTTTGTCAAACGCCTTCTGGAAGTCTGTGTAGATTGCGTCAATTTGCTGCCCCCTAGCAAAAGTGGTTAGTATGTCCTGTTTGAAATGTATTAGGTTAGTGATGACACTCCGTGATTTAAGGAAACCATGTTGGGAGGGGGACATTCTTTGTTGGACCTGATTACAGATTATTATATGTATTGTGGATTCCATGATTTTCGCGGGCATTGGCAGCAACGACACCGGCCTGTGATTTCGAATGTCACTACTGTCAGCCCCCTTTGGGACAGGGGTGATTTTACTTGCCTTCCAGATATCAGGAAATACGTTCGACTTAATACATTGATTATATACGTAGGTGAGAGGTTCCACCAAGTAATTCCTGCACCCTTTATATATGTATGCCGGTATGTTGTCCGGCCCCAACGCCCTCTTCGGTTTCAAGTTTTTGAGAGCTTTAAATACTACGTGTTTATGTATTTTCGATATGCTGATTACACTTTCAGTTCTAAGAGGGGCGTAACTGGTTGAAGGACTACTCGGAAGAGGATTATTATCAACATTGTCACTCACGTAAACGGTCGAGAAGTGTTCTGCAAATTTCTTCGCTATTTCTTGTTGCTCAGTGACAGTTTGACCATCAAAGGTTTTGGTGTCTATAGTGTTTCTCGTTGCTTTTCTTTGATCAACAAACTTCCAGAAAGCGTTTGGGTTAGTTACCAGGTTCTCCTCAGTCATATGCAGGTATGCGTCATAAGCCGCCTTAATCTGTTTCTTAGATTCTGCCCTAAGAGACCTGTATGTGCTGTCGTCACCTTGCGTTCCCTTTTTTCGAAGAAGCTTACGCCGTTCGCGTTCCTTAGCCTGAATTGTTTTAATGACCTCTCTTGTGAACCACGGCGGATATTTGTGTTTCCTAGCGTCGTTATAAGATCGTGTCGGGACCCAAGGGAAAATTATTTTGCTCATTGTATCTTGGAAATAAGTTGCCGCCTCATTGGGATCCCTCATATTGTACAAAGTCGCCCAACTCTGAGATTTTATCGAGTCATATATTTTTTCAAAGTTTGCCTTGGCGTAGCACATTACTGTTTTATTGTTGTTAGAGGTGGAGGGTCTTCTGTTTAGTTTAGCAGGCATTTTAAATGGTATTAGTATGCTTAATGGTGGATGATACTCATCTACTTTTTTAGTGATTGAGATATCTTTGCCTACGCGTATTTCATTAATATTACCCAAAATAAGATCGAGTGTATTTCCTTGCACGTTTTCTATAGCATTGAAAGAGCCAAGATCGTTCGAGATAATGAAGTCGTGTAAAATTTGATCCCTCATGTTTAAAATTCGCAACTCATTGCCCCCTAAACTGTTGTTATATTGGAAGGTTGGGGAATTAAAGTCTCCTAGGATTAGAATACCCTCATTCGAATGAAGTTGACTCAAGTGCATGGAGATGGTATCACAGACTCTTGTGTAGGTTGCAGTAGTTGTGTTTGGGGGAAAATAAAAAACACCTATGTTAATTGTTTTGTTATTCGAATGTGATCGGGATTTTACCCAGACGTAGTCGCAGTCAGAATCTCGTATGCCATCAAGGAGAATCCTTTGCGAATGATGAACAGTAGATACCGCCAATAGCACCCCTCCTCCTCTCACTTTCCCAGTCACTGCTATATTTCTGTCTTTCCTATGAACAATATATGCGTCGCAGAAGACTTCTGCTGAGTGCACCCCATCGTACAACCATGTCTCAGTCAAGGCTACAAAGTCATAATGCGATTGACATGAAAATTGGTACACCTCACTCGTCCTTGACCGCAAGCCCCGGACGTTCTGATAGATACCGTCTAACTGATAAGTACTCATCTTAGGTTACAGCATCACATGCATTGACCAGAGAATCCCTAATACCAGCGTATAGCTGAAAAAGAAA
Source organism: Aspidiotus rigidus (assembly GCA_035079385.1). Lineage (NCBI taxonomy): Eukaryota > Metazoa > Arthropoda > Insecta > Hemiptera > Diaspididae > Aspidiotus > Aspidiotus rigidus. The sequence goes on from JAVHKY010000052.1 coordinate 8,089,205, forward strand.
CCGGTTACCACTCTCACATTCATACGTGCTACCCTTAAAAGCTAAGTAAAATAAAAACAAAGAAAAATCGACACATTTATCATTTGCATACTCGCATTCATTCATTTCTCCCTCACTGCAAAATCCACTTCTACCCACCCATTCATTCAAACATCTCCATACATTCATATCAACTCTTTCTTTCATAAACCACTCTCTCTCACTCCGCATCATATTCTCGGGCCATGGCACATATTTATCCACAACAAAAATTGGGCATACATTCACATCATTCAGAACATTCATTCGAACACTGACACAACGAAAGTTATTCATAACAACAAACTTGAGATTCGAAAATAAAAATAAAAACGAGATAAATAGAAACAATATCAGTATGCTTACGAAGCACCTAAGTGATGATATCATTGATCCATTAATGATGCGTCGCCCCGATGAGTAATGTTTAATACGATACATGAGGTTAACAATAACCCAATGAAGAGTACGTTAGTCCATTTGCGAGTAATGACTGGAATCTAGGTCCGTCGGTGTGAAACGCGATTTTTTCTTCGAGTCGGCATCGTAGAACATGACACGACCATCTATTGTCCAGGTATTTCGTACACCATATTTCCCTTGCGCTTTAAGGAGTAGATCTGCGTTTCGAGATGTTAGGTCTTCCCTTATGAGTATGTTCGATCCTTTCAGCTTTCTCTTATTTTGAAATACACGCCTACGCACGTTGTGTGAGACAAACTTTATAATTATTGGTCGTGGCTTGGCTGAGTGGGACGAGGATTCCCGATTTTTTCTTTGTATCCTATGAGAACGGCATATTTCGTGTGGCTTGATTTGGACTCCCAATTTATCTTTAAATACCTGGCAAAGAACATCATCTGTGTTCTCAATCACTCCTTTCGGCTGTTCTGGAATACCAAAGACACGGAGATTATTGCGTCGTGTATATTGTTCCAAGTCGTCGAGTTTACGAGCTTGTTCTTCGAGCGATCTTTCGATTTCACAAAGATGTTCCTTGAGAACGGAGTTCACAGCAATCATGACTGCATCCACAAGTTGTTTCTGCATAGCTTCGGTTAGAGAAGATAAAGGAGAATTGCTGACTGACGATTTGACTGTTGACTTTACTGACGAATTAATCTGATTCATGGTATCCGTTCCGGATAGAGAGGTCGTTATTTTGTTAACTGACGACTTGACCGGCAAATTAACCGACGAATTAAGCGAGGAATTTCGTGAGGAATTTCGTGGATTCACGATATTCGATTTGACGAGAGTCTTAGTTACTGAATTGGTACGGTGGACAAAATTCTTAACACCCACGTTTTGCTTGCGTCGAGGAAAATCTTTTGGGGTAGCGTATCCAGCGTTAGAACTGTTTTTTGTTGTTCGACCCGTCATGTTTGAACAAGCTATTGCTTCACAAAGTTCCTACAAGTACTTTAACGAATCTTATTGAGTTAACAGAAGAAAGCAACGAGACGAACGCAACACAACACGTCTATTCTTTACCCATTCTCGAAAGTCTAGAATAGCGTGTATATTGCCCCTGGCAAAATCATGAAATATGAATACTAGTATCGTGTTACCAGACGTGTTTAGAATAAAAACCCTAAGTCAAGTTCAAGTAAAAATAAAAAAAAAAAAAAAGTTGAAAGGCTTTGAGAAATGAGCAAATTGTGGTATCCTAGAACACCATCGAATGGGCAATATTTTCGCTCCATATATGTGATGCGCTCTGCGATATTGAGTATTAAGTCGGAAAAGGGAGTCGACTTGGAAATGGTCTTAAAATGTTTTTCTGACTCAGAGGAACATTTTAAGACCATGTCCAAGTCGACTCATTTTTCCGACTTAAAACCCAATATCGCAGAGCGCATCACATATTAGTAATTTACAACGTGTAATAAAAGGCATAGACAAATTTTTATATGTAATGAACAACTGTATTATTTGTGCTCAGGCTAAAATGACTAAAAAATCGTTTGATGGAGACTCTGATTGTGCATCTTGACCTAGTGAATTAGTATATGCTGACCTAATCAGCTCCAGTACCCTCCTACCTGAATATACAAAAAAATAAAAAATAAAAAAAAAAATAAAAAATAAATTCTGTATTTAATGTACCTACAATACCATCTATAAGTATTCACCATGAAAACAAGAGACAAAACTCCTGATTATCTCGATCAAGGTTACCAAGAAATTCAAGTAATATATAATCCAGTTGGCCAGTTTGACGTTCTATATGTGATAAAGATAGTAAGTTTACACCAAATAATTCTTAGAATTCTAGCTAAATGTCTTGTAAAATTACAACTTAGTGAAACTGATACACATGATGGGAGCTTGTGAGAAAGCAAATAGACCTGTACTAGAATGCACACATGCCCTTCTACTAGATGGTACTTGCCCTTCATCCCTGTGGGGATGAAGTAACTCATGCAGCCTATTGGTTATATAACCAAACCTCAAACTCTGCAACAGATTTCATTACCTCCATTATAAAAATAAAAATGAAAAAAAAAAAACTGATTTAAACCAAATGAAAGAAAATATTTGGCGCTTAATGCAAAGTTTTTCATGAACAATTACCTGAAGGAGCAAAAGCTCAATCTCGCACTTTGATACAATTCTTGATTGGCTCTACCAGTTACAGGGTACTCAGTTATTGAAAAAATGACCAGAGAATGCAATTCAAAATTTATGAAGTTGAACAATATTTAAGAAAGAATTCTTCCCAAACCAGTACAGTAATGAAAAACAAGTTTTCAAGAGTAAAGTAAACCGTGATAATCTGGATACAAATGAAACTACCTTAGATGGAAAGTTGGAGGGGGCAATGACCCTCGGCCAACATGACCCTTGAAGTTGGAGGGGGCATTGACCCTCGGCCAACATAATTAGAATAACTAGACAGGAACCCTGACCCCATTGAAATTGGTGAAACCATTCTTGATTATGACTGGGATAAAGATTCTATCTCTGATGATTAAAAATATTCAAGTAAATCTGCTCTCTCGAACCATTTGGAACATTAAATGACTGGAAATAAAATGGAATATACAAGAAAGACCTGAAACTTTGAGAAGCAATTTCAATATCTTTCTCTGCATGCCATGTCACCCCTTGTACAGTAATAGGTGGAAGAAAGCTATGAATAAAGAACGTGATGCTTTAATTAAATATAAGGTATAAGATGTTGTACCCTATAACCAAAATATCCTGGTCGCACCAGTTTAATGGTTGTTTACTCAGAAACAAGATAGAACCCATAAAGCTTATTTAGGAGCTGCGGGAGTGAAAGACATAGAAATGTGTGAAAAAGATGACACTGCTACATAATTATATAAACTAAGAAAAGCACTTTATGGCTTAGCCATTACACCCTTGTGTTGCGGTATATTACATTAGATAACTCATATAATATAAACTTGCAAGGATATGAATCTTCTCCTAGAGAACCGTGTGTCTACAATACAAAGAACCTAGAAAATTTGAATAACTTTGTACTTGTGCTTGTCTTGGAAACTAGCAAAACAAATAATTACTTGAACGGAACTCTTGATTTGAAATATTATACTTGTACTCTCAAAGCGCGTCAAATGTAGAGATAGATGCCTTTGCAGACTCTGATTTTGTTGCCAAAACAGGTAGAACCGGATATATGTAGTACATGTGTATGACTGCTCTATTAAACGGTGCTCATGTCACTAGAAAATAATGTCTCAATCAACCATGTTAGCTGAGCCAAAAAGCTATTTGCAAAGCTATGCATGATATACTTTATGTGAAATACCATACATCTGAGCTATCATACTCAGATAATGGTCCTATACCTATTTATGAGGACAATTTAGGCGCACAAAAAGGCTATTAGCTTTTAGCATGTCCCAAAAGAATTAAACACCTCAAACTACAATATTTCAAGGTCACAGAATATGTCTGAGAACGTGTTCTGAAAATACTTACAGTATTGTCCAAAGACCAGCTGGCGGACATACTTATAAAGCCACTCCTAGAGACTGAAACTAGGGTGCTCACCCAGCTTATAACTGAATAGGTTTTTCCAATCAAACCTATACTCAAATAAGCTCAATAAATAAAATTTGTTTCCTGTTACCTTGCCAATTATACAAGTTTCTTGTCACCTGTTCCCATGCATGAAATTGCTGAGAATAAGGCTCCATGTTCACATTGATAACTTGATTTCCTCGCGAGGACCAGTATTTATATTTATTAGTACCTAGTGATATATTTTTTTGTCTTTGTTACTAGAAGTAGTGATATTTAGTGTTATTCTCAACTAGATTAGAAGACAGACTGAAGACCTCTGACTTTTAGTGATATTTAGTCGTGTTAGAATAACGAAGATTTCTTATGATTATGTTATATCTATAAAAGCATTTATGCTGCCAGAAGTGAATGGTTTAGCAATCTTGTAAACACGATAACCGAGAGGAGACTTTTCTCGGAGATTTTTCTTCGGATGGTCATACTCTTAGTTCCGCCTGTGTCTTGCTAATAGGATAACCAAGAGGAGACTTTTCTTCACATAGTCTCACTCATACTTTCCTTAATCTTGCAAACAAGATAACCGAGAGGAGACTTTTCTTCACATAGTCTCACTCTTACTTTCCTTGATCTTGCCAACAAGATAACCGAGAGGAGACTTTTCTCGGAGATTTTTCTTCGGATGGTCATACTCTTAGTTCCCCCTAAGTCTTGATTACACGATAACCGAGAGGAGACTTTTCTCGGAGATTTTCTTCGGATGGTCACACTCTTAGTTCCTCTTGAATCTCGTCAATAAGATAACCAAGAGGAGACTTTTCTTCACATAGTCTCACTCATACTTTCCTTGATCTTGCAAACACGATAACCGAGAGGAGACTTTTCTCGGGGATTTTTCTTCGGATGGTCACACTCTTAGTTGCTCAAGTATCCTAGTCACACTCTTAGTTCACGACTTCTACAAGATCAGTGTGGGAGGGGGTGTTACGACACTAGCGCACCATGCGCATATATCTTGAACCTACCTCACACTGCTTGTCTCCGTGCCGGTAACCCTGTACTGCTCATGTAGATTTAACGTGTATCGTGAACCTCGCTAGCTCGCACAACCCAGAGAGCAGTTAAGGACGCCGGATGCTCGATCCTCTTGTGAATAACATGTAATACCATAACACATATTTTTGAGAGATTTTATAAAATTCAAAAATTTTGCGCGATGCTAGCGCTGCCCGTTCCGAATAGTACCGCCATCTCAATCCATATTTTTCTTATCAGAAATAATTCAGTCATTCGCCGACCCTTGTATTACCCCGCACGCGGGGTGCTTGTTTGTTTCTTTCTTGGGGTAAGTTAAGACGCTGACGTCATGGTCGAGTGAGCTGTATGCTGTGTAGTTTCGTGTCTTCAGTTCTTTGTGTGAATCATCATTCAGGGCTGGGCCTTAGACCATGCAACAGATAGACCGAGCATAGCAATGAATCTTTGAACGGATGATATGATAAGAATACACATAAGAAAATAAGGGGGACTGGACCTTGTTTACAAGTTTGATGAGCGGCGCGGGTGTACGGTGCGTTTCACTGCTCCGCGCGTTCACCCACTTTGCCTTCATTGAGGTCCAGTCCCTCTTATTTTGTTATCATGTCTTCCGTTCAACGCGTTGTACACGCGTATATGGCCGATGCTCGGTCTATCTGATTTGTATAGCGTATGGATGGCACCGTGGGTGAGTGCGCGGAGGAGTACCAGCTTCTCCTCCCTCCGCTATCAACCGCGTCCCCTGGGTTGAGTCCTCTGCTCTTATTTTCTTATTATATCTTTCCAGGGGTAAACGTCGTTTCAGCTCAGTCCATAAGAGGTATATAGTCAAAGGACGTGCTATATCGGTATGGGATAATGTTGTAAGATTCGGGCCCTACAACCGCTAGGTTCGCTGTAGTCGCGAAAATGGAACCGGGGTGAAGGAAAAAATTGCATTTGTCTCAATGTAATTTCAATTTGAAATATCTTTGGAAAGATGCAATTTTTTGAAAAAATTGAAAGAACTAAATTTGCTGATCATAAAATTTCCTTTCAAATGAAATTATCAGTTTTGAAATACATTGAAATTTTATGAAAACAGTTACTACCCGCTCACCTCGATACCCGCAATGTCTATTATGTACCCGGTTGCGTTATCAGCGAAGCAAGCGCTGTTGGGCCCGAATTTTAATAACAAATTGTAAAACGTCATATTCGCAATTTTGCTGCAGTCTGCTGACGTCACCTTCTTGTTGGAAAAGGAACATTATCAAATTTTCGAAAATATGATAGATGATAACACATAATTTAATTTTACGTGCGTACTGCGTAGTTCATATTTTATACATACAGTACTTATTTCTGATTTTAATTTTCCAGGACGATGATTAACTTACATATTTAATATACACATTATAGGTTGAGTCTTCAAAAAGCGAGGGTGTAAACGAGAAACTAATGCAGAATAGAATTCCTGTACTATCGTTAGCTGACAAAGAATTACGTTATCCTGAAATATCACCTGAATTAGCCGATTTAAAAGATAGGTATCAGTTTGATTATGTACATTGAGTGCGGAATAGTTTGTATCATACCTCTTCATATTTGGGTATGCGATGGGTTTGTGATGGGTTCATGTTCGGCAAAATAGGTTGCATCATGACACATTTGAAGAAAACAAGGAAGAAAAATATGAGAATGTGAACATTTGAAGGATGTGCTCGATATTTTTATCGCAACGGGAAAACGAAAAAAGTTGTTTTTGTGTTCAAATGTGAACTTGGGAAACAGGCTAAAATATTTGTTTTACTTATTCTTATTCATAAAAATTTAAAAGACACGAGCAAGTGACTGTTCAGTTGTTCTGTAAGTGATAATCATGTGGACATCCCTGTAGTATAAAGGTTTATTGACGTAGGTTAATTCATATAATATTAAGTGTTAACCGATAGTCTTCCTTCATTGTCCAAAAGATACAATTTGCCTGATCGTCAGTTTCAATGTACCGTATGTACGTCAAGTCGTCACTCGTCAATTCTACTTTGTACAAAACAGCGCCGCAGGGCATGAACCTCTTCCAACATCCTGTGAGGTTGCTTGATATGTCTGTCCGCGAATGAGGAGGGTTCAGACAGAAGGGCGTCCGTCCCATGAGAAATACATTGTGCGGACGCCCTTTTGCCAGATACGTCCTCAAATAGAATGGGTTACGTAAACAAACCCGCGAACCGCTTCCTCGCATCGGAATCAATTTTTTTGCATGAAAGCGGGTCGCGGGTTTGTTTACGTGACCCATTCTATTTGCGGACAGACTATAAATTCTAGCGCCTTATTTGAAAGATCGACCGCAGCGATTTGGTACATGCGGCCGAACCAACGAACTAGCGAAGTTCGCGATCTTATTACTGCCGTCCAATATTCAATTGACGTACGTCACGAATCTCAATTCGCAGAAATAGGCGTTTTATTTATTGAAGAAAGATATCTTTCTCCGAAATGCGATTTGTGACGTACGTCTATAGTCTGTTCCAAATAAGACCAGCAAAAACCTGTAGACGATGCGGTATCACAGGGGAAGAGGGAAGTCCGAAATTCACACCGAACGCTTAGCGCAGGCGTCTGTGATTGGTTGTAAGAACGACGCGTGGAAGATTTTTCAGTGTGGTCTGCTCGGAGGTTTTTGCTGGTCTTATTTGGAACAGACTATATTAAAATATTGGACGGCAGAATGATTATAAACATCTCTTGTTTTCATAGGTCTGGCTCAGTCTTATCTGTTTGTAACGTGTAATGACCTATTATAGTGAACGTGTCGCGATAAGATTGACAAATTTTTATCGTTGATTATGTGTTCGTGCGGATTCTTCAACTTTAACGTTATTAAGTATTGTGACTACCACTATGCATTATCAAACAATTTCGTTTTGTTATCTGTAATTTGTTGAACTTTTATATCAATATTACGTCTAAGCTTCGGATATGAGTTGGGGAACAGATCTGTGGGTAAGTTCATTATATTTTCTATTTGCTTTTAGTTGCAGTGATTGTATATCGTTGAGGTTTAGTTCCTAAATCTTCATCTCTTGATAGCGAAGAATCATTATTTTCGGTCGAGAACAAGAAGACACATCGTGGAATGAAATCTTGAGATCCAGTGAACAAAATCTTGGGAGTCTTTTACTGCCAAATGTACGCTATGTGTTCAAATATCCGTCATGTTTTGAAGTACAATCACTATGTTATCCTGATGCTGAACACACGAGTTTTCCGTTTTTCATTCTAAATTAATTTTCTACCAGCATTGTCTTTCTAACATTTTAGGAACTTCCATTTACTAATTGTGAAAAAACCTAAATCGTAATCAGAGGACAGACGAAAAATTTATCCTTGGCATTAAAACTTTCTTGAGGCAATTCATTCTGAAATGTAAGATCAGATTGTTATTGTCTTGAAAGTCGGATATTCTTTTCGCGAGCAAACGACTTTCACCATCTTCAAGAAAATACTCTTGACACATAGCCTAAGCAAGAATTTTCTTTCATGTCGTTTCAACTGAGTTCGCTAACTTTAATAATTGATTTTGGCGACCTTTACTGGTACCTACTGAATTTTTGAAGTAGAAAAATTTAATACGGTTACGCCTATTTTAAAAACCAGAACTCTTATCAAATCTTCAAACTCGGATGTCGTTACATGGAAACGTGATCCATCGTTTTTCCTGCTACGAAAATACCTTCATATGAAATTTTTATTGATTTTGATAAATAGCATATTATTTCTATGGAAGTACAAGGAAATTACAGTAAAAATTAGCAGAATGAATACCAAGTTGGATGATCCAAGTTGGGACTTCAGTCGCATTAGCGGTAACGTATAAACTGCTACCTCCTAAATCGCGTCAATTATTTTCTTCCGAATGCGTGGATTACTTTAAAACAAATTAACGTGATTTGAAGGTAGGCAGATTTTAAACCGTCGCTCCTCGAAATGAAGCACATCAGAGGCGACGAGACCCTTTTACACATTGAAAACGGTTATTGAGGACGTTTTGCCTTTGAAAGTATTGAGTTTGCTCGTTATCGATTTCATAATTACGAATTGATCAATAGATATATCCCTAATGATTTATTTGCGGAAAAACATGTTTTCTTCCTCACCCCATTATACCGAAACCGGCTTGTAAGTTCACTCTGAATTTCTTTTCCCGTTCTTCTCATATATGAATTATCTATCCACTTCATCAACTAGTACTGTCATTTTCTTAGTGTTCGTTCATTTGCTCAGGGGGTTTTTGTAGTTGGTAACCAGTTAGTTTCACCAACAACACTTTTACCGATGGTAATATCACCGGAATTTTCAATTCTTTTTTCAGCGGATGGTTAGTTTACCCACTGATAAGTTCACCCAGAATATTCGAGCTTCATCGACGGAAATATTTTATTAATTTTAAGGTTTTGAAAAAAAAATATTGAAATATTGGAGTAGGTTAATGTTGAAACAGTGAAATAGGTACGGAAAGTTGTAGTTTAAAAAGTACAATGAAAGTTGTATAAAATAATATTGAATTAGATCATAATGTAAAAAAAAAAGAAAAGAATTTGAATAAAAATTAATTACAAAATAATAGTCTGATATTATTCAAAAATTGTAATTTTGCGCCGCACCACGCAAGTACTCGACATCGTCTTCGTCATTTTTGAAAAGGCCTATTTTGAGACATCATATATTAATCGTTGCCTACTTCGTTTCGATTTCATGATAGTTGAAATTTTTAAAAGACTGTAAAGTACGTCATTTACTATCAGAATAATAGACAGTACTGCTTCAGCAAGAATTTTCCAGACAATTTACGTTCACCAAGAAATCACCCTCATTACTTACCTCTGTAGGTACGTTTTAACCCGTCTATTGATTGATTTATCATCTTTCCCATTCTATTTCGATGTCTGTATTTTAGGAATCAATCTTAGTACATCGATAATAACTTTCTTATTCAAAATACTCCTTAAGGATCATCAAGAATTAATAAAATTTTTTGGTCGGTGAAACTCAAATTTTTTAGGTGAACTTTACCAATTGGTGAACTAACCGTTCGATGAAAAAAAATTATTGCAGTCTTGCGCGTCGTGGAATTTTTGGTATGTGGTATGTTTTCTCGGCGTTTCAGAAGCTAGGTATCATAATTTTCATATTGGCTCAAATTCATATTATATTTTTTTTACATAGGTATGTATTAGTGGGGATGTTAATGTCACTTACCCTGCACTTTGTGATTAAAAAGTGATACTTCGCACATGTGTCTGTTATATCACAGCAAATAATTTAAGATATGTTGCCAGCCCCCACAAATGTAAATGTACGCGAAATAATCTTAAGTGTACTGATTTATGTGCCCGCGAAAGCAAATATTCGCATTTAATACTCATAAATATTGATAAAAAATTACTTTTTTTGGGGGATACTTCTTTTTTTGGGGGGGGGGGGGAAGAAATAATTAACGGATAATGAAGCAATTTACTATAGTTTGAATCAGTTCGTAACTGTATGGTAAAATTGGTCAAATTTGCTTATTTTTTGTCAGTTTATCTTACTCTCTAATGTTGAACCTTGACAAGATATTCCCCAAAACTAGTTTGGGGGCACAAAAATCCCTCAGCCCTACTCTTTAATCATCTGTTGTGATCCAACACACTTGCAGAATGTGGCTAGTGACCATCCGGAACCTATGAGCCTCAATTCTACTTGAAGGAACATGTCACATGCAGGATGATCCTCAAAAATCTTAGCTTTTACTCACCTTAACGCTTTTTGAGCGTTGATTTTATCACTACATTCACATGTCTCAAGTGCATTTTGTAGGAAATTTTATATAGAACAACATCTGTATGAAGATTTTTTCCCTAAAGTGAATTTCTGATAAACTATATTGAAGAAAATAACTTAAAACCTGTGAAAATCAAATTTTCTAATTTTCAAAGCCAAATTTCAGGGTTGATTTTAAAGCTAACTTAAGGTGTTCATTGTGCTTTTTGTAGGAAATTTTATGGGGAACAACTTTCGTTTGGAGATTTTTCCTGTAATGTTGAATCCTGACGAGATATTTCCCAGAAACTAATTTTCGGGAGCAAAAATCCCCACGATGTTTCCGGCCCCCACATGAGGGTGGGGGCCGGAAACATATCTTAAATTATTTGCTGTGATATAACAGACATATGTGCAAAGGATCACTTTTTAATCACAAAGTGCAGGGGTTCCCCCTAATTTGGAACACTAACGTCTCTACTATATGTATGTACCATTAATACTTTTGTGCACAAATATTCTCTCTTGATATTAGTCATTTTTTTGAAAATCGGATCGGTAGTTTTTGAAACTTTTCTATTTTATACCAGAAAAATTTGGAGTGCGGTACGTCGAACGTCAGTTCGTTAACCATTCCGCCATCTATTTTGTACCTACTACTATTACTGTGAGTATGCACATATTTGAAGTCATGAGTGCTCGGATAAATTTTTTTCAAAGGGGGAGGCAATAAAAAATCAGAAAATTTTGTTGGTCGTTGTTCCAACAATTGAAAATTGGTTATTTCATTTTAGCGCCAATTGGATTTTCTCTATTTTTTCCTTACATTTTGAGTTCTGATTGGGAAGCAAGTTCCTCCCATCCCGCCACCCATGGTCAAAGCTTGCTGTACTTACTCCTGAAAGTGTATATAACAGGTATGGAATCCTAGGGGTGATCAGTTGCGTAGTTCGTTAATTGGCTCAGCAGTATCAGCAGCCAATGTTGATTAGCTTTTCAATCAATTTTCAGCTAGTCGATGATCTTTTTTATTCAACTAAAGGGAGCCAAAAGTCTATAGAAATCCAATCACAAGTTGAAACATTTTTATAAGGTGGATATTTTGATTGAAGTTGTGGTTTAACACAATTACTTCATTTCGTGAAGTTCACACGTGGGAAAATAATTAATTTCAACGAGAAAGATGGCTATATCTGTATAAAGCAAAAATAAACAATTTGACGTTTCGATAAATCACGTATTATCTTCGGGAATAGAATTGAATGTCGATTATCACTTCAAACCGATGATTCACTTCATCTCTCAACTCGCACTTTTCATCTTCTACATTCAGTTCTATTCCTCAAAATGGTACTTGTATCGAAACGTCGAACTGTGTCGTTTCATTTCGTCTAATGAAAATAAAGCCATCTTTCTCATTGTAATTGACTATTACTTCAGTCTCTTACTACATTGGTTTAAAAAAATGTATTCCTTGTTTATCCACTTGATATTTCTCAAATTTCTATTCATAATTGAAAGTGCAATTTTTAGGAAATATTTTTCCTCTCTAGGTCATATTTTGTTCTGTCTTAGAGTATAATTTTGATTAAAGTTATAAGAAACAATAAGTTTATTGTAAAAATATTTTTTCTTATTTTTTTGCTCTTAAAATTTGAGATGCTTACCCTTCAATGATCCCTTTCTTGTCTGTTTCAGGATCAATATGAAAATTTATCTTTTCACACTCAGAAAGGAATCGATTTTCTAGATCGATATGCCAATTTTATCAAGGATCGATGTGCAATTGAAACCGAATATGCTACAAAACTCAGGTAAGTTGTCTTTTGAAACATTAAAACGCTTACTTAGTGGCGTAAACTTATTTGTATGAATCAATGTGGGTGGTCGTTCATAAATAGTCTCTCCAATTAAAATTAATTTGTCAATATGTTTTTTTACGTAATTTGTGTAATTGAGTAATGCTTGAAATACCCTGAAATTATGCGCGACCATTGTGCTCAATACGCGCAATGAGAGAGGGAGCGTGATTTATGAAATTTTATGCGTATTTCACAAAATGAGTGGCGAGAACATTTTATTCATTTTCCTACCTGGAGATTGAGTACCCTTGTATCTCGCTTCTCACAGCACTTGGAGCCTTGAATTTTGTTTTGTTAAATCTTGAGTTTGGATGATTGAGTACAATTTTTTAGTCTCATCACTCAGCCCAATATATAGTATACTAGACTAATACTAGGCTAAGAATGACGTATGGGAAAAAGTAATTGTGAAGCTCTTTCTCATACCGGCTTTTCTAGCTCGAAAACAGAGGAAATACACCTGTAGCAACATTGACAGTGGGAGAGAGCAGTGAACTTTCTCAACGCTGTGGAGGCCCTACATTACTTTCAGCTTGAAAAAAATCAGATTTCTTTATATTATGCCTTTATTTAGGCTTACCTATATAAATTTTTTTTTTGTCCGCGGATCTCCTCCCAAACTACTGGATAGATTTTTTCGAGTCTTAGATAAGTTGTAGTCTCATATCTGAAGATGGACATCAAAATTTTTTCAACGATTGATTGATAGTAATTCCTCAGCGCGTTTCCAATTGAGTTGATACGATTCTGTAGGTTACTCTTAATCATATTGGGAGTAATCGAAATATGAATTTGCGCAGAAACAACTCTTATAGCTTCGTAGTAAGGTGGGCAGAAGGAGGGGGAATGGATTTTCTGGAGACGTTTCGTAGGTTTTAGAGAAGTCCTAGCCTGAATTGAAATAAAATTCAGGTTTCCTTTTTGGATTATATGTATTTTTACTCTGTTATCAGTTGATTTTGCAGAAAGGAGAGAGAGAGAGACAGACTCTATCAATGAGTTTTGCATTGTGAGAAGAAAAGTCCTGTACTACTCACGAGACTGCGTGAGTGTTTTTATTCAACCTTCCTACCTGGAAATTTAGTACCCTTGTATCTCGCTTCCCACAGCACCTAGACCCTTGAATTTTTTTTTTTACTGACTTTTCCTATTGGAAAAAGTGAGGTATTACACCCGTTCGTTTAGGTTTCCATATAGGCCTATCTATTTATTTATTATAAGATTTTTTGTCCCTGAAACTCCTCCGAAACTATCCCATAGATTTTTTTGTAACTTGACCATATTGTAGCATTTTATCTGAAGATGTGCACCCGCCATGTTTTGAGGATTGGACGAGTAGTTCTCGAGAAATTTTCATTTTTTTGAAAAATTTTTCTCTATTACGAGTACCTAGCTTTTTTTTATTACTTCCAACCAAAAAACAATTATTAAAAAAATAAATATAAAAAAAAAAACAAACAAACAAGAAAAAATACAATAAAAATTTGCCCAAAACTTCCAAGAATTTTGTCAATTTTCCAATCTGAATTTTCTCATTTTCATAATATGACTACGTGTATGATAAGAAAAATGTAAACAAACGCCAAATGTGTGAGGCTTATTATCTATGAAATTGTCCGACAACAAGGCGTATAAAATAGAGAGGTGTGATCACTTAACGTAGTTAGGCGCAGTTAACGTTTCAATGACGTCACGGGAATGTAGGTTATACATAGCGCTTTATGGATCAATTTCGAAAAAAATAAAATACACAAAAACTGTCGACTTAATCAAAAATTGAAGAGAGGTAAATTTGTTCCCCGTGTAATTTCCTATCAGGTGACACCTATGTTGGGAGTTTCTGTTAGAAAATCTAAAATCCATGTAATTAGATAGGGTATGCTGGTTGCGTTCTGTTTACTACCTAAGTGATCACACCTACTCATTTTATACACCTTGGTCCGACAATGGCAACAATGATAAAAGAGATGAACAGAAATTTTATCCATTTCCATTATCTATATTTGAAAAAGGCTATCGAGTGCTATGTTTGATACACGAACTATAAGCTGAGGAGAGCAAATCGTACTGTTCTATTGTTTTGCACGAGTTCCAGACGATATTTTGTTCAAAAACAAAAATTTTCTGGCATAGCCAAATAGATGAAAATCATGTTCCATGTCTTTTATATTTTATCAGTCATCTTGAAATATTTCAGTCTAGGCTTCTACTAGGTCAAGTGTTCGTGAGATATTATTCGTTTACCCCTTTACCTATCTTGGCGTCGTATAAGTCTTCTATGAGAAATATTTTGAGGTAATTGTGGGTGTTCTATATTTTGAGGTATCAACTTTCGTGGGGCGAACGAGCGATCTCGCTGTTGTATTGGAATGGTATGAGAAAATTCAAGTCTTCTATGAGAAATATGAGGTAGCGCGAACTCGCTCCGCTCGATCGCCCCCTGTCTTGCTGTTGTATTGGAATGGTATGAGACAAATTTTCTAATTATTAATTATATTAATTATTTATTTATTTAATTATTCAATTATTAATTAATTAATTATTTATTATTATTACGCGGGGTGTAATCGCGAATTTCTGAATCACCCACGGGGTAGAGATTTTCTAATTATTAATTATATTAATTATTTATTTATTTATTTATTTATTTATTTAATTATTTATTTATTTATTCATTTATTATTAATTATTATTATTACGCGGGGTGTACTCGCGAGTTTCAAAATCGGGGTCCGGCGAGAGAAAGGACATGGAACATGTCAAAAGAAGGAATAGAAAAACATGTATAATATTATACATATAAATGTAAATAATGTATATGTCACAGTGAAATTGGGAAATCAGTGAAACTAGGAAATTTCACGCGCGTTTCGTCGTTCATGTGTCGTGGCGTGTTTTTCGTGCACATATGCGGTTACCAACATTATCTTCGAGCGATTCTTCAGCCTTATGATCATCATTGTACGCGCCGCGCCGTCGCGTTTACACTTCTGCACAATTTTGATACGTTTTAGGTGTATGTGAAATATGGTAACAAGTTCGAGCCCTGTACAAGCTTTTTTTTTTTTTTTTTTTTTTTTTAAACCACAAAAATTGTTTTATTTTATTGTTATTAGGGAAAGTTGAACACACAAAATACTTGGAACCACAATTGGTAGGAATCTTCATTGGAAGGAGACCAAAAGTAAAAACTGACGCAGGAAAACGAACAATGACTACATCAACATTTAAATTAGACTCAGAAAGAAACCATAAATAGATTGATCGAATCAATATTCGAGTTAGACCAAGGGAGAAACCATGAAAAAATTGATGGAATCAATTGTTTAAATTAGACCAAAGAAGAAACCATGAAAAATTAGTAGAATCAAAATTTGGATTAGATTCAGGGAGAAACCATAAACAAATTAATAGAATCAACATTTTGGTTAGACCGAGGAAGAAACCATAAAAAATAGACTCAAAGAAAAACCATAAATAAATTGATTGAATCAAGATTTATAAGTTAGACCAACAGAGGAACCATGAATAAATTGACAGAATCAACATTTGAATTAGACCAAGTAAGAAACCATAAAAAATTGATAGAATTGACATTTTGAATTAGACTCAGAGAGAAACCATAAATAGATTGATAGAATCAACATTCGAGTTAGACCAAGGGAGAAACCATAAAAAAATTGATGGAATCAATATGTTTGATTTAGACTAAAGAATAAACCATAAAAAATTAATAGAATCAAAATTTGAATTAGACTCAGGGAGAAACCATAAATAAATTAATAAAATCAACATTTAAGTTAGACGAACAGAGAAACCATGAATAAATTGATAGAATCAACATTTAAATTAGACCAAGTAAGAAACCATAAAAAATTGATAGAATTAACATTTAAATTAGACTCAGGAGATTTATGGTTTCACCTCAAGACCGATCCAAATTTTCATTCTATCAATTTTTATAGTTTCAGTGCGTCAGCGCAATTTGCTACCTAAAAAGAAAAATATTCTTTGCAATTCAAAATGCGATGGCAGCAGTATGCCGTGCAACAATTAATAATTTCTATTCATTTTCTCCCCTTTTTAATGAATGAAAAATAATTTCAAAAATACATTATTTCAATAATACGTAACTACATTTCATGTAGACAAATGGACAAAAAATGTGCAATGCATTTTAGCATTAAGAATGCCGGCGCGGCGTTCGACATTCACATGGCAATAGCTGCATTTTAAACTCGTGTTGATGTTCCAGCACTCGTGGCCGAGTGGTCAAGCGCGCGGATTCGTAGGTAGAGAGCTTCAATCATATGCAGAGTTCCCGGAGGTCGACATACCTGTAAAGATCGCACATCACCCGAATACAGAGAGGCAATGGAGAAACACGGAAGAAAGAGAGAAAGACAGAGAGAGAAAGAGAGGGAGTGAAAGAGAGGGAGTGAGAGAGAGACACCGCTGAACAATTTTTTTTTTTTTTCATTCTCTCTTTTGTCCATTTTCGCTTTTGTGTACGCCTAATTTTCACGCAAAGCAAGAAAACACGCTCGTATATTACGCGAAATGCGTCGAGTTTCCCAATTTCACTGATGTCTCAATTTCACTGTAACATTGATATTATTCTCTCTCATGAATCACATAAATATCTTAGTAACTTCCTTATATCTTATTTTATGGAACATGCCGCCAAACTCGTCTGAACCTCCAATGTCGCTATTATCTGAATCCGAGTGAGAACCCTAAGGATGTTGATATTATTTTCTTCACGATTCACCTAAATATCTTATCAACTCTTATATGACTTATTTTATAGACCTTGTCGTCCTGAAGAAACAATGTTGATGTTACAGTGAAATTGAGACATCAGTGAAATTGGGAAACTCGACGCATTTCCCGTAATATACAAGCGTGTTTTCTTGCTTGCATTTCCCGTAATATACAAGCGTGTTTTCTTGCTTTGTGTGAAAATTAGGCCTACACAAAAGCGAAAATGGACAAAAGAGAGAATGAAAAAAAAAAAAATATTGTTCAGCGGTGTCTCTCTCTCTCTCTCTCCTTCCCTTTCTCTCTCTTTCTCTCTCTCTGTCTTTCTCTCTTTCTTCCGTGTTTCTCCATTGCCTCTCTGTATTCGGGTGATGTGCGATCTTTACACGTATGTCGACCTCGGGGAACTCTGCATATGATTGAAACTCTCTACCTACGAATCCGCGCGCTTGACCACTCGGCCACAAGTGCTGGAACATCAACACGAGTTTAAAATGCAGCTATTGCCATGTGAATGTCGAACGCCGCGCCAGCATTCTTAATGCTAAAATGCATTGCACATTTTTTGTCCATTTGTCTACATGAAATGTAGTTATGTATTATTGAAATAATGTATTTTTGAAATTATTTTTCATTCATTAAAAAGGGAAGAAAATGAAATTGCTGGAAGGAGATAGAAATTATTAATTGTTGCACGGCATACTGCTGCCATCGCATTTTGAATTGCAAAGAATATTTTTCTTTTTAGGTAGCAAATTGCGCTGACGCACTGAAACTATAAAAATTGACAGAATGAAAATTTGGATCGGTCTTGAGGTGAAACCATAAGTCTCCTGAGTCTAATTTAAATGTTGATTCTATCAATTTATTCATGGTTTCTCTGTTGGTGTAACTTAAATGTTGATTTTATTAATTTATTTATGGTTTCTCCCTGAGTCTAATTCAAATTTTGATTCTATTAATTTCTTATGGTTTATTCTTTAGTCTAAATCAAACATATTGATTCCATCAATTTTTTTATGGTTTCTCCCTTGGTCTAACTCGAATGTTGATTCTATCAATCTATTTATGGTTTCTCTCTGAGTCTAATTTAAAATGTCAATTCTATCAATTTTTTATTGTTTCTTACTTGGTCTAATTCAAATGTTGATTCTGTCAATTTATTCATGGTTCCTCTGTTGGTCTAACTTATAAATCTTGATTCAATCAATTTATTTATGGTTTTTCTTTGAGTCTATTTTTAATGGTTTCTTCCTGGGTCTAACCAAAATGTTGATTCTATTAATTTGTTTATGGTTTCTCCCTGAATCTAATCCAAATTTTGATTCTACTAATTTTTCATGGTTTCTTCTTTGGTCTAATTTAAACAGTTGATTCCATCAATTTTTTCATGGTTTCTCCCTTGGTCTAACTCGAATATTGATTCTATCAATCTATTTATGGTTTTTTTCTGAGTCTAATTTAAATGTTGATGTAGTGATTGTTCGTTTTCCTGCGTCAGTTTTTACTTTTGGTCTCCTTCCAATGAAGATTCTTACCAATTGTGATTCCAAGTATTTTGTGTGTTCAACTTTCCCTAATGACAATAAAATAAAACAATTTTTGTGGTTTAAAAAAAAAAAAAAAAAAAAAGCTTGTACGGGGCTCGAACTTGTTCCCATATTTCACATATACGTAAAGCGTATCAAAATTGTGCAGAAGTGTAAACGCGACGGCGCGGCGCGTACAATGATGATCATAAGGCTGAAGAATCGCTCGAAGATAATGTTGGTAACCGCATATGTGCACGAAAAACACGCCACGACACATGAACGATAAAACGCGCGTGAAATTTCCTAGTTTCACTGATTTCCCAATTTCACTGTGACATATATAACACCGTCGAAAAGAGAGAGAAACGCAAGTATAACGAAGTTAGTCGTAAAAACTATATTTGATAATTAAGTAGACGCGTCTCGGATTGTGTAAATAGATTAATAATAATATGAAATAATCCTGAACAATGATAATGAATGATCAAAAATTATATTATACACGTAACACGTGATTAGACGACCAAAAGGTACGAGCAATGATGCTACCTCTCGAACTCGCGAGCTTATCCTCACGCATTGAATGTAAGCAAGCACCGACCAGCAACCTTTGAGTTAAGGTATACCCGGTCGACTTCGATAATATGACGTTACACGCCCCCTCCAAGAACGAAGACCGATATGTCCAAGATGCTGCGGTCCTGCTGTGCAGCCGTCGTACAATTCGCCGACTCAAAAGCGGTCTCCAATGAAGCTTTCGCGGACCTCTGCGGCGGACCGGTAACGAGCCGTTTTGATCTCCACGCTTAAGTGCTCATCTCCACCGACTACGTTCCGGTGCTACCAAACAACCAATGATTTCATCAGCCTCTGCGGCGCTTACTTTGGCCAGTGGTTTTTGGTCTCTCAGTAACAATGCCTCAACAACCTCAATTTTGTTTGTTTCCCGTTCATTTTCCAAAAAGTTATCATTGTCATCGTGGTGGGGGACTAGTTTATTAACATGGTATTTTAGGCTTTTACCATTAACGTTTACTTCAAGTATATGTTTTGATATTATTTTTGTGACGGGAAATGGACTGGTTCTGATTTCATCAAGTTTAGCTCTATTTAGTTTATTTCCCATATCTATGTAGACCTGATCTGCTGGGTTAAAAGTCCAGTCTTTGCGGTTTTTGTTGTATCTGCGTTCATTTTTTTAATGTGATGTTATAGCGTTCTCGATTGCTGTTTGTCTATCCCTATACCAGTCCTCCTGGGTTGTAGGTTTAATAAGTTCTGTTGGAAGTATTGGTCTAGTCTCGCCCGTGAGGAGGTAGCGGGGTGAGAATCCGGTTGATGAGTGTGGGGTTTGTCCATGCCCTGCCTTCCTTGGTACTATTGATCCGGTACCGGATTCTATTTACAAGCGTTTGGTTTGCTCTCTCATTGTGACCGTTTGAAAATGCGCAATCAACTGAAGTGAAGACTGATTCTACGTTATTAATTTTCAAAAATTCCTGAAATTCGTTTGATCTTAAGCTTGGGTATTGATCCATTAGCAATAACTCTATTTGTGCGTCATTCTCTATTATGGTTTTTTGCATTAGTTTTATAAAATCTTTCGCTTTCTGGGTTGCTGAGGTTAATATGTATGCGTAACAATTAAAATGATCAGTAAGCAAGTGTAGGTATTTTTTTGTTGACCGTCTGCCCCCAAATCCTCCAATAGTGTCCAAAGACATAATCTGGGATGGCTGAATTACCGGACCTAGCAGGCCTAATATGCCTAGGTTTACTGGGGGACGAGTCTTATTTTTGATACAAGTTGTGCAGGACCTACATAGGTTTATAATTTTTTTTGTTGAATTTTTAAAATAGTAATCTTTGTTAATTAGGTTATCAAGTTTCATGATCCTATGTGTCCAAAATTTTTGTGAGCTCTTTTGATCAGTATTTTTCCTAGCTTTTCACTTATTGCAATTTGTTTTGTGTTCTGTTTG
This sequence comes from Aspidiotus rigidus, assembly GCA_035079385.1. Lineage (NCBI taxonomy): Eukaryota > Metazoa > Arthropoda > Insecta > Hemiptera > Diaspididae > Aspidiotus > Aspidiotus rigidus. The sequence goes on from JAVHKY010000052.1 coordinate 8,110,178, forward strand.
TATTTTATATTGTTTTGTATGCTTGTATCATTGTCTTGTTCTGTGGTTTATTGATCTACAAGTAGTTCTTGTAATGTTAGCATATTTTTTGTTTTTAAAATGTTGGTGAGTTCATGATAGTTATCAACCGGATTTTGAGAGAGGCAGTCGGCCTCAGTGTTCTCTCCAGGGTTGTACCTAATGTTGAAGTCAAACTGTGAGAGGTAATTTGTCAAATCTCCCAATTCCTCATCTGTGCGCGCCCTTAGGTTTAGGTTTTCCAGCCGCTTATGGTCAGTGTAGATGGTGAAAGGAATCCCTAAAAGCCAGTACTGCCAGAATTTAATAGCTTCCCTAATTGCTATGCATTCGAGGTAGAATACTTTCTTTTTCTTTTGAGCAGTGTTAAATTTCCTGGAGAAATAGGCAACTGGTTTTTCCGAGCCATCTTCCTGGAGTTGCTTTAAAATTGCACCCATACTAGCGTCTGTGTAAATGTTTGTGACCGCATGGCGGTTAAAAATTGCTAATACTGGTTGTTCTGTTAGTATTTGTTTAGCCACAGTGAATGCCTGTTCACAATCATCAGACCACTCAAAAGATTTATTTTTTGTAATAAGTTATGTAAGGGTTTCAGCAGTTTGGCTGAATTTTCAATATATTTATTATAAAAATTTATTTTGCCATGGAATTGCCTTACATTTTTCTCCGAGTTTGGCCGAGGGAATTCTGTAATAGCCTTTAAATTATCTGTCATAGGTTTGACTGTGTTTTTTCCAATTTCATGACCGAGGTATTTTACTGTATTTTCTGCAAAGGAGCATTTCAGTAGTTTTAGTCGGAAACCTGATGCTTTGATGGCGTCAAGTAATAGTTGTATATGTTGTAGATGTTCGTCAAAGGTTCTGGAAAAAATAAGTATGTCATCCAGATAATTAAAAAAGAAGTCTGAAAGTCCATATTTTCGAATTATACCTGATAGGATGCGTTGAAAAATTGCAGGAGATGTCTTGAGGCCAAACGGCATTTTTATCCACTGATAGTGGCCGGTTTGTGTCACAAAAGGTGTTTTTGGGCGATCTTTGTAGCGTAGGGGAATGGACCAAAAAGCCATATTTATATCAAATACTGAGAACGATTTGCTGTCGCTTGTCTTTGAAATCAAATCGTCTATATGAGGGAATGGAAAAGGTTCCGGCATTACCAATTCGTTTAAAACGTTCACGGAAATCTACACAAAGGCGTGTTTTTTCTCTTTTTCTTCCATCCCCTTCTTTTTTGAATGCTAACGTGAATAGTGAAGCAAGGGGGGACGATGACTCCTCTATCATATTATGCTGTAGGAGCTCTTTTATTTGAGTTTCTATTGAGCATTTATAAGGTTTTTTGATACATATTTACTTTCGATAAGTTGAGTTTGTGCTTCAAAATCCTTGACTTTGCCATTATCTATTTTTTGCAAATATACAGTCATATTTGTCTATCAGTTGTGTAATCTTATATTTCATATGATTATCTCAATGATCAATTTTTGCCTCAAACTGTTCAATAGGAACGTGTTCATTAAAGTTTATCTGAAATTAAATATTTTTATTATCATTATTGACCTGATAGTGGTTCAGTTCATTATCTGGTCCTATGTAGCGGTATATCTTTAAATTATGATCTTGCCCCAAGCAAAACACTTTTATTGTATCTAAGCCGATGAGAATATCGTATTTAAATTTCTCATCATCCACTACAAAAAATTGTATAAGTTTTGTAATATTGAAACATGTTAAGTGTAGAGGGACTGTACTCTCGGACTTGCCCTCTCCCTTGATAATTCTAAAAGTGTATTTTTGATTTTTGTTTATTTTTTTGTTCAATTTTTCGAGGTAACTCTTTGTTATCATCAATATATTTGAGCCGTCGTCGTACAGGGCGACAGCTTCCCGATTTTCTATTTGCACTTTTAGAGAGATCAAGGAGGGCAAACTTAGTTTTTTACTTCTTCTGAGTTCGTTATTTCGTCTCCTAGCTCCGCATTATTGGTGACTTTTATATCTTTGTTAGTAGTTGTTTTGTCTATTATAGGCTAAAAGAATATACCTATCTACCGTATTATTCTATCCATTCGACCGATTAGGGTTTTTCCCATACTTTGTACATATTGTACATATTCGTATTGTATATATCTTTTCTCAGTTACCGTATATGTATGCTCGCGTACAGTGCAGTCTTTGTACGAGTAAGTGCCGTATTTTTTCCAAATCTCAAACCGACCGATTGTAATTATTTTGTATAATAACTGTACATTGCGCGTGTAAATATTTGTTTAATACAGTCCACTTTCCGTTGTCTTATTGACTGATTTTAATTTACTTGAAGTTGAAATCTTCCCAACCATTTTGGTCCATCCGAACCGGATCTTATCAGCTTAGCTGTAAGTAATCCATCAGTTTAACGTGGTTGTTCGTTGTTATCTTGTACCGAACATTTCGGTGTGATTGTGTGCCGTTAAAATTTCATCGGTCATCTCCGTCAAGATAAGAATGACTTCGTTGACTATGCTCGTTGAGAATGCCAACACTCAGCGCCGACGCTTGATAAAAATTAGAGACCGACTATTAAGTAAGTTCAAATCTAATCCAACTCCTACTCCCGGCCTAATAGCGCGGTTACAAGCGGAACTTGAAGAATACGTTCACATTCGTTCAATTCATACCGAACTATGCTCAGAGCTTATCCAAAGAGGTGAGGAAATAAAAGATGAAAAGAAAAGGGAGGATTTTTTCGAAGAGATAACTTCTGATACCGACTCCGTTCAAGCCGCTTATACCGAGCTGCTTGAAAAATTCGAAAATATTCGCTCGAAATACGAAGGTAGAACAAAAACTGACACCACTACCGAAGTAAATCCATGCTCCGGGCATGGCGCAAAACTCAGAGACCTTGAAATCCCCGAGTTTCACGGAAAGATCCGCGAGTTTATGCACTACAAGGGTATTTTTGAGTCACTTGTGCACAATAGTTCAAAATACTCGTACCCCAAAAAAATGTCCTTCCTTACACAATCCTTGAAAGGTGACGCCTTAAAAATTTTATCCGATAGCGCGTCTCAATTGACATATCCCGAAGCCTGGGCTCTTGTCTGCGAATGGTATGAAAATAAACCCATGATCGTAAATGCATTGTTTACCGATTTATTCGCAATAAAAAGAATAAAAGATCCTTCTGGCATTCGTAGTCTCGTATTAGAAGTTGACGCGATATTACGAAGCTTAAAATCCGTTGGCGAAGAACCGGATCAATGGGGAAGTATTCTTCACTATCATGTCATTTCTAGATTAGACAAAAAAACATTAGACAATTGGCAAAATTTCAATGCTGATTGTAAAGAATATCCGCAGTACCCAGAATTGAAAAAGTTTTTACTAGGACGTGCTCATGCAGTTGAATTCTCTGTACCTAAACCAAAAGTACAGGTATCAAACCCAACTGCAAAACTTCGAGAAAGCTCGTCCCCCAAGCCGAAATCCGATTCCTTTCAAGCTAAGAAATACGTCTCTGCCGTGTCGAGTAAACCCTGTGTTTGTTGCAAAAAGATCCCGCATTTGTTGATTGAATGTGACGAATTTAAATCGCTCAGTCCGTCAAAAAGGTCTGAGATCATCCGAGAATCCCAATTATGTTTGAATTGTTTCAGTTCAAAACACACCTCGCGATTTTGCTCCAAACCTCCGTGCAAAATTTGTAAATTCAAACATCATTCTTTATTGCACTTTGAAAATCCATCAAAAATTGTTCCTTCAGAATCCGTTGCGAAGGAATCCACCGTATGCCAAGGTAATGAGACTCTAGTTCAGTCTACTTCTAAAAATTGCGCTGCGATGCAAGCACAAAATAAATTCATTCTTTTACCTACCGCCGTTGTTCAATTTAATAGCAATAATTCTCATGGTCTTTTGCGAATAATGTTCGACTCCGCTTCACAACCGACTGCCGTAACTGAAGAGTTCGTTCAGAAACATAAGGTAAAAACATTCCGATCCTCAATCCTCATTGACGGAGTCGGTGGTCGACTTAATTCGTCATTTGCATGCAAGCTAACTTTAAAATCGAGATTTTCGTCATTCGAAATCGATGTTGAAGCTGATGTAGTTCCGTCCTCAGCAATTAAGTATCGCATTCCGATGGATAATTCCTTTATCAGTGAGGAAGCCAGATCCTCTCTCCAGCTGGCCGAAAAATCGCTGGGTTATGAATCAGTCGACATGATTTTAGGTAACGAATATTACGATCGCTGTGTACTTACCGCCTCTGCCACCTTTGACGGAGTTCTATTCAAAACCACACGTTTTGGTTGGACACCAACCGGTCCAATCACCAAAACCGTTTCCTGTCATTCTCTTTTGTTGATTTCATGCACATCCACAAAGGAAATTCAGGATGACTTGAAAAGATTTTGGGAAATTGAAGAAGTGAATCCAATAAGAGCTGTCGAACCTGAGCAAATTTTGTGTGAACAACATTTTAATGAAACTTTTTTGCGATCCGAAGACAGAAGATTTATAGTTCGTCTACCATTAAAGGATTCACCTGAGGTGTTAGGTGAGTCTCGTAACCGTGCTCTACGTGCTCTTCTCTACAGTGAAAAGAGACAAAGCCCCAAACTCCGTGAACAATACGTTCAGTTCTTGAACGAGTATGCCCATTTGAATCACATGTCGCTTGTGTCCGATTCTACCGCTCCGTCTGCCGAAAATCTTCTTACAGAAGATCACCGTACTTCAAATTGCGTATACTATATCAATCATCACGCTGTATTACAACCCAGTAGTACAACTACAAAGCTCCGTGTCGTATTTAACGCATCTGCCTCAACTATGGGAGGCCCCTCCCTCAATCAAATTTTGATGATTGGTCCGAAACTTCAGCCTGATTTATTCGATATTTTAATTCGGTTCAGAGAATTTCTTATCGCTTTCGCCGCCGACATTGCTAAAATGTACCGACAAGTTCTAGTTCACATAGCTGATCGAAAACTACAGCGCATTTTGTGGCGTTCTGACGTCAACCAACCTATTCGCGAGTATGAACTCAACACTGTGACCTATGGCACAAAACCCGCGTCATTTTTAGCCACCAAATGTTTATCCGTTTTAGCCGAATCCGTCGAAGCCGAATCGCCAGAAACTGCTAGAGTAATAAAAAATTGTTTCTACATGGACGATTTGTTATGCTCCGCACCAACCGTTGAAGAAGCCTTAAAACTTCAGCAATCCGTGCATTCTACTTTAATGAAAGCTCATTTTCCGCTACGAAAATACGTTTCCAACAATCCGGAATTTATGACTAGAATCAATCAAACTGTTTCCGGACCAACCGCCATAGAATTACTTCCCAACAATTCAACGCAAATTCTAGGTCTTGTTTGGGAACCACATCTTGATATATTCCGTGTCAAGATAGATTTAAGCAATCTTAACTCCGACGGTGTTATTACCAAACAAATAGTTTTAGCCTCTTCAGCCAAAATTTTTGATCCACTAGGCTTTGTAAGTCCAGTAACCATCCGCTTCAAAATTCTCCTTCAATCTATTTGGAAAGAAAATGAGGGCTGGGACGAGCCCATCTCTGAAGATAACCGTAAAATCTTCCTTGCCGCGATTGAAGATTTGAATCTATTGAAAAATATGACAATTCGCCGACCTTACTCTACTTTACCTGTTCACAAAAGACAGCTTATTGGCTTTTCGGATGCCAGCTTTGTTGCTTACTGCGCTACCGTTTATCTAAAAACGATCAGCCCGGATAACCGAGAGGAAGTTTACTTAATCTGCGCAAAAACAAAAGTGGCTCCTCTTTCCAAAACTAAAATTGCGAATTCAGACGAAAACTTTACCATTCATCGTCTCGAATTAATGGCAGCTTTATTATTAGCCGAACTTCTGCAGCGACTGTCTTCACGTCTTGATCTCGACATAACCGAAGCTCGAGCCTATTTGGACTCGCAAGTCACATTGTGCTGGCTAGCAAAACCACCTGAAACTTGGAGTCAGTTTATCCGAAACCGTGTTGCAAAAATTCAGGAAATTGTCCCGAGTTCGCATTGGTCATATGTTTGTTCCGCAGAGAATCCCTCCGATCTCGCCACTCGCGGAATCAGCGCAACCAATTTAACGTCCTCAAAGATGTGGCTAAGCGGACCCGAGTTCCTCCTTCACGAACAAACCGAATATTTTTTGTCCAAAAAGGAAGAATTTTTATCGCTAAATCACATGTTAGCAACCACTGTCTCAGGAGTCAAGGACGCTACCGTAGCTAAGTCGTCTATCTTCGCCTCTTCATCGTCATTTATTTGCCTACAGTTTGCCGTAGCCCGCATCTTACGATTAAAAAACCGTTGCAAACTTTCGTCTACTGAACTGACCGCAACTCCGCGTGCTGAGGAATTAAACAAATCCTTCTTAGCTCTAGTGAAACACGCACAACGAACCGCCTTTCCTGACGAGATTTCAAGGATTGAAAATAATCAACCGATCAACCGTCGAAGCAAATTATGGTTTTTGCAACCACTTATCGACGATAATGGAGTGATGCGCGTCTCTGGCCGTCTAGAACACGCCAACGTCTCCTTCGAAAAGCGTCATCCCATCATAATCAACGCCAATAACCCATTTATCCATCTGTATGCCAAATTTGTTCATGAAAACTATTTTCATAGTGGAACAAAATTTATCGTATCATATCTACATAGCCGATTCCGTTTCATTGGTGTTCACTCGCTTGCAAAGAAAATTATTCGAAAATGCGTCATTTGTGCTCGCTACAATTACCGTACTCAAGAGCAGCAAATGGCTCAATTACCGCCCAAGAGAGTAAGAATTTCCCCGCCGTTCACTACCGTCGTCATTGATTTCGCTGGTCATTTTGACACTAAGTGCGTAGGGCACCGAAGCACTATCTTTTTTAAAAGTTATCTCTGCGTCCTTGTTTGCTGTTCAACTCGTGCCGTACACTTTGAAGTTGTTTCCAGTCTTGAGACCGAACAGTTCCTACATGCTTTCGGATCAGTTCAAAGCGCGACGAGGTCAACCGAATAAAATTTATTCCGACAATGGCAGCACCTACATCAAAGCCAGCAAAATTCTAAAAATCGATTGGGAATTTGGACCTCCCTACGGTCCCCACCATCAGGGATTAGCTGAAGCCGGAGTGAAATCAGCTAAGCGCTGCTTAGCTAAAGTCACGAAACACCGAGTCTTGACCTTTGAAGAATACACTACATTATTCTCAAAAATCGAGGCAGTTTTAAATTCCCGTCCACTGTGCCGACATCACGATGGTTATTTAACTCCAGGTCATTTTTTAACCGGTAAACATTTACTCGTTCCGCCCGAAGCAGAAACTGGACTAGTCACTCTTCAACAGCGTTTCTACCTAATTGACAATATTTTTCGCGATTTTTGGAATTCTTGGTCGCGAGAGTATCTCAACGACCTAAATAACCGTACCAAATGGCTTAAGAAAAATCCGAACTTGAAGATTGGAAATGTCGTTCTAGTCGTTCAGCCACATATGAAGCCTGCTGAATGGCCCCTAGCTGTCGTTACCAAGGCACATAAATCTACCGACGATCTTGTTCGTACCGTCACCGTCAAGTTTGGAGGAAAAGAGTATGATCGCCCCATCACTAGGATTATTCTTCTGCCAATCGAGAATTCCGTTCCGGAACCCTCCCGGGGAGTGTTTTGTCTATTATAGGCTAAAAGAATATACCTATCTACCGTATTATTCTATCCATTCGACCGATTAGGGTTTTTCCCATACTTTGTACATATTGTACATATTCGTATTGTATATATCTTTTCTCAGTTACCGTATACGTATGCTCGCGTACAGTGCAGTCTTTGTACGAGTAAGTGCCGTATTTTTTCCAAATCTCAAACCGACCGATTGTAATTATTTTGTATAATAACTGTACATTGCGCGTGTAAATATTTGTTTAATACAGTCCACTTTCCGTTGTCTTATTGACTGATTTTAATTTACTTGAAGTTGAAATCTTCCCAAACAGTAGTTTTGTTTGTTTGTTTGTGTTAGATAGTTTGTATGCCTGGTCAAGTTTTGATTTAGGTATTGGGTTATTCTGGTTATCCCTATTTGTTCGATTGTACCAGCACGATTCCCACGAGTGAAATTGTTCAAAACCTGCTTTTGCACACAAAGGACAGGGGTTCCTATTTGTATTTGGGTGAGCATTATTCCCATTGGGAATTGAATTGCTATGAAATCTCGGTATGGTAGTGACGGAAGTGTTTTGTTTTTTCATCAACAATTCAAGGTTTTTCCCTTCGCGGTGCAGATTTTTTAGTGTTTTAACGGCGTTTCGCGAAAGGCGATTACGCACATTTTCTGGTAGTCCCGTCACTGCCAAAAATACACGGGTTTCCAAGTCCATGGACAGCACTGCATCCAGCAGGAGATTCAATTTTTTTAATACGTATTCGTTGAGCGTCCCATTAACATAACGAAAGTTTATCGCATAAACTATGTCTGTCCATCCGCTATCTCCAAAGGTTCTATCATTGAATCCTTCCAGGTCTACCAGGGGTCTGAGAGGTCTAATAATTTCAGCTGCAGCAAGTACGAGTCCACAACTGGCCCGTCTATAAAAAGTCTTGAGGCTTCGGGGAACTTATTATTTTCTACTCCCACTCTTACACACTCTTTCTCAAAGATCACGAGCCAAGTGTTAACATTACTGCTCTTACCTGAATATTTCTCGATAACAATATCTTTAGCTATGGTATGTAGTGTTTTTTTTGGCGCTGGGATCTCTGGTGTACGATGTATCGTTGCTGGTGTAGATGAACGGGACGACGTAGATGATTCTTCGCTATAGTATTCTTCCAAGAATATTTCTTTATAATTATATCGCATTTCCTTCGTCGTCGAAGTATTTTCCAACTAAAGTTTCTGGCAGACTTACAAGCACATTTTGGTACGAGGTGCGGTCCTTTAGTACTTTTACTGCTGACTTTATGGGCGCCAACTCTTTTAATTCTGGGTGTTGTATGAGCGGCTGGAGTTCTGGTGGGAAGAAAAACGTTTGGTTCTCATTGAGCGGTGTTATCGTTTTTATGCGGTGTACAGACGTCTTGCCAGTGAAGTCAGCCTTTTCGTAGGCTATGTGAAAACGCACTTTCATGGACATCGTGAAATTCATCGAATTATAATACCGTCGAAAAGAGAAAGAAACGCAAGTATAACGAAGTTAGTCGTAAAAACTATATTCGATAATTAAGTATACGCGTCTCGGATTGTATAAATGGATTAATAAATTTGGAATAATCTTTAACAATGATAATGAATGATCAAAAATTATATTATACACGTAACACGTGATTAGACGACCAAAAGGTACGAGCAATGATGCTACCTCTCGAACTCGCGAGCTTATCCTCACGCATTGAATGTAAGCAAGCACCGACCAGCAACCTTTGAGTTAAGGTATACCCGGTCGACTTCGATAATATGACGTTACACGCCCCCTCCAAGAACGAAGACCGATATGTCCAAGATGCTGCGGTCCTGCTGTGCAGCCGTCGTACAATCTATTAGAGATGGCGTCCATGAATTTGGTATTCACAGAAACGAAACCTCGACCGATATAACAATCCACGGGTCATATTTTTGTCCCGCTGCACACAAGATCACTACATTCAATAGCTTAATACATCGACTGACTCATATTCCCTTGCGTCAGGATGCTTTCCAGAAGGAACTAGGGACGATTAAGCACCTGGCCAGAGTGAACCAAGTTAGAGTGGACATTGACTTAATAGTCCGAAGGAGGCTTGTGAGAAAATGCCTCGATTCCACCACCTCCCTCCCGAGGGATTTGCACAACAGTAGAAAACGTTGGATTAGACTCCCGTACTTGGGCACGTTTTCGTTGAGGTTAGGCCGTGTACTCGGTCCTTTTGGGTTCCGGCCGGCGTTTTATAATTTTAACACGGTAAAAAGCTTATTTGTAAAATTGAAGGACCCGATTCCTCTAGTCGAGAGGAGTGGGGTATACAGCATAGCTTGCAACGATTGTCCGAGTATTTATATAGGGATGACCGGGCGTTAGCTCCAAATAAGAATTGAGGAGCATAAAAAAGCGTGGGAGAAGGGTAAGTTAGATGAGTCGGCTTTTGCCGGTCATCTACTTGAGAGTGGGCATAAATGCAAGGAGGGCTCTGGTACCCTCCTCCATAGGGAGAACTCATATTTTAAGCGGCTGGCTTTAGAAAATATAGAAATCATACGGCACCGGAATAACGAAGACTTCACTGCGTTAAACAGTTTCATTCCTGATGAGGGTCTGATTGAGCTAGTATATGAGAATGACTCAAACTTCGATGACTCGCTGGTTAACTCCCTCTGTCTTTGTTTATGTTGGATTCAGTCGCTTTCGTTTACGCTCCGATGATGGTTGTTTAACCGAAAACGTTTAGCGGTTGTTTCTTGTGTGGTTCAGTATAAATTGTTGCACCTTCGTGTATCGTTGAAAAGTTTATAGCAAGGGAGTGCAGGAAGTAGAGGTTGAACGAGGGAATAATGAGATTTTAAATATTTGGCGGATTTTGAGTACGATATTACCCAGTCATCTCGCGTGGAGTATCGAATGAGAAAAAATAGTTCTGACGTAGAGAGCAGATTTGATGAGACTGGTGATGCGCGGGTTGATTTAACTAAAGCATCTATAATTTTCTTGTTGAATATTCCTGTATGACTGAGGATCCAGAGAAAATTGATCTTTATAGGGGTGAGAGAATTGATCGAGCAGGTGATTGATAAGGCTAAGGATGATAATGCGTGAAGGGATGGAAAAAATGGATTGGAGAGCGAAAAGGGAATCAGATCTTATGAGAAAAATAATATCCTGTTTGGGACTTTTGCTTACGTTACGAGTAGCGGATTTTCCTATCCTTTTATTTGTTATCAGTACGTGTATTGTGTTGAAGAACCTTTTATTGAACAGGTTCATTCTTGGTTCATTCTTGACGAAGAGAATTTTATTTTCAGTGATATATTATTTATTCTTTCTATACCTGGAAATTTAGTACCCTTGTATCTCGCTACCCATAGGACCTAGAGCTCTGAATTTGTTGAATCTTGAGTTTGAATGATTGAAGACAATTTTTTAGTCTTCATAAAGTGTGCTGCAAGACTATCTTGGTGACTTCATTCTTAAATATTATCTCTCTCTCTCTCTCTCTCTCTCTCTCTCTCTCTCTCTCTCTCTCTCTCTCTCTCTCTCTCTCTCTCTCTCTCTCTCTCTCTCTCTCTCTCTCTCTCTCTCTCTCTCTCTCTCTCTCTCTCTCTCTCTCTCTCTCTCTCTCTCTCTCTCTCTCTCTCTCTCTCTCTCTCTCTCTCACATTTTGCCCGTTTTTTCATCGCGGTCATAAACTTTATTGGTGATTACAGATTATAATTCTGAACATCGTTTCAAATATATTGAATAATAAAGGTTGACAGGGAAAGGGAATGACTGCTGGATGAATTTTTTCCTCTGAAACTTAGAAGGATTATAGTTTTATGTCTAATGGTGTGCACCTGCAGTCGTTTTAAGGATCGGATGAGTATTTATTATTGATTTATTCATGATTTTTCGTGTATACGTAATTGATAGTAGTTTATAGTTGATTTGAGATGTCTCAAGAGGTGGGAATATTATTTTCAATTGCCGCTTTTTATTTGTCTACCTTTATCATGTTTTTTTGAAATTAGGAAATTTGTTTTTTCTCTCTCGAGAAAGAAACGTTTTGCCGTTAAAGCACGTTTTTCCATTCGCGGTTACATACGTTATTGGTGATTGTAGATGATGGTTCTGAACATCGTTCTAAATAGAAGTAACATTTGCACTGTTGAGAAAATTTTTCATTTTGAATTAAATAAAATGAAATTTAGGTTTCCTTATTAGATTAAGGGAGATTAAGGGTACTTTTACTCTGTTACCAGTTTGATGTGACGTGATGGTGATAAGACTTCATTAACTGAGTTTTACTGTTCATTCAACAAATATCTGGCGTGATTGATAGGTGATTGGGATCTATTCTAAAACAAGACTGAGTCGCCATGCGCTCAGTATCCGGGTCTCTTGGTTTTTTTTTCTAATCGACTGTTACGTGACGAAAATTTATTTTCTAGAGCTTATTTTCCTATTAAGATGTAGAGCTCAAGAGATCTCAATTTTTTCTATGTCAAGATCTGGAAACCAAGAGATCTGCATCTTTGTTCCACTCAGATCTGGAATCTTAGAGACTTGATATTTGTACGTACGGTAGGTATATTACCATCAAGGAAGTATCGAGAAGAAGAAACTTTTTTGAAGACTGTCCAAAAATTTGAGAAATGCTATGCAAAAATAAAATCATAGGTGACACAGAATAATATGTAATACGTGCAGTATTAATCAAACGATGTACACTGTAACATATACAATATTATCTTATCATCAATATTGATGTTTGAAGACTATCTCGGTCACTCTTGATGAAGACTGTACGAGGAATAAAATTTGCCAGGAAAAAACAAAACCTCGAGCGACAGAGAATGCCTCCTGAAATTTGGAAATTGCTATGCAAAAATTAAATCTCGAGTAACAGAGAATGTATGTATTACTTGAATGACGTCACAACGCATTTTTCCGGTGAGAATTTTTTTTTTTTCTTTTTTTTTTCGCAATTGCATAGGGGCTCTTGCCTTGCCGGAGGCACGAGCCCCAAAAAGAGTGGATGTGATGACTCGATTTTGAATAATATGTGAGAAGAAGAGTCGTGTACTACTCACGTTACTGCGTGACTGTTTTTTTTTTCTTGTTAAATATGTTTTTGAACGGTGTATGACCCGCGGGCGATAGGTTGCCCATGCATATTATATGTCATACCTGAAGATGTGCAAATATTGGAATGGAGTTTGTATAGAAGACGGTGGTGAGAGCGTGAATATAATTTATGAGTGTATGTAAAGAAGAGCGGCTGGAGACATCCGAAGATGTGCACCTACAATTTGTTTGAGGATCGGATGAGCTCAATTGATGGTAATTCATGAATGCGTTTCAAGATGAGTTGGTACGCTTCTGTAGGTTATACGGTTAATTTCATTAATCGAAATATAAATTTGCAAACTATTATAGCCTTGTAGCAAGGTGGAGGGGGGAAGCGGCAATGAATTTTCTTGAGACATTTTTTAGGTTGTTACCAACTTTTACTCTAGAGGTTCATTCTTGGTTCATTCTTGACGAGGGGTTCTTTGAATTTTTTGTTTTCAATAATATTTTATCCATTTTTCTTACCTGTAAATTTAGTACCCTTGTATCTTCCTTTCTACAGCACTTGGAGTCTTGATTTTGTTTTGTTAAATCTTGAGTTTGAATGATTGAGGACAATTTGTTAGTTTTCATGAAGTGTACTGCGAGACTCTTGGTAACTTCATTCTTATATTTATTATTGACTAGCGGTTGGCAGCGCGCCTCCGGCGCGCCTGACCGCCAGCTGTGTGTTGAGTAGATATCAGTGTTTTGTAAATATTTCGATTTTAACGGTAAGAGATGAGTTGACAGGTTTAAGAGCTGTATTGCAGCAAAAAACGGACTAATTCATGAACCGTCGCAATGATTAAGGAAATAGATGGACAGTAGGTAAAAAGCCTGCCATATCCCCGAAGCATTACATCAGTCTGTGTAGAGGCATGAGACGAACTCAGTCGTTTCCTATATGAGAAACCGGATGTAATTTTCTTAATTCTTTCTCGAACCCAGTACCTTTTCTTAGGTAGTTTCAAACTCTGACGACGATATTTACCTAATGTATAGTTACTCGTCACAAAAGAAGAGCAAATTTTCAAGAAATTATTTTACATAAACGTCTCCTTTCAAAATCGAAAATTGGATACCTAAAACTCGAATAGTCTCTGTAGATTCATCCAGAGCAACCGGTTTAAATGCTCTCTCTCTGTAAACACAATGATCTTAAATACGCATCAGTCAAAATACCAATAGTTCCAAAATTTCCTCCTAAAAATCTGGAATTGGGCTCATTCGAAAGGAAATTAAAGGGGCAACAATTTTTGTTCTCTTCAATTTTTCATAAAAATGAGTAAAACTCGTATCACCATAACTTAATTTTTATAACTGCGCCGCTCAACGCGTAACGTTGGAACAACGCGTTCGATGGCAAGCTACACCACCACGTTTTTTTATATTGAAAAAAGTCATTGTTTTCGCCCTTTTTTGAAATTACTCAGCACCTCCCCGCCAAATTTTTATTTTTATGAGTCTATGTGCTGCTCTGGGATGAGGACAATATATCCTGAAAGTTTGAAAGCGATCGGCCCAGTAGTTCTCGAGTTATAAACGGACAGGAGGACGGACGGACAAACTTTCTGCTTTATATATTAGATTTATACATAACTTTTTGTGTATATGTAACTGGTAGTAGTTTATAGTTGATTTGAGCTGTCTCTCGAGAAGGGGGGCATTATTTTCAATTGCCTTCGTTTTTTTTTATATTTATATTTTATTTTATTTTTTGAAATTAGGAAGTTTGTTTTTTCACTCTCGAGAAAGAAGCATTTTGCGTTGATCACGTTTTTCCATTCGCGGTTACATACTTTATCGGTGATTACAGATAATAATCTGAAACATCGTTGCAAATATATTAAATAATATTAATACTGTTGAGAAAATTTCTCATTTTGAATTAAATAAAATAAAATATAGGTTCTTATAGGATTATAGGCCAATTCATTAATTCAGTTTGTCCATTCACCTAGCTAATTCTGTGCAATTTTCGCTTTCCATTTCTTGAGCAATTAGCCCCTGACCTCCTGCCTCACCCGTAAAGCCTCTCGATCTATCGTTTTCCTCTTCTTTGCTTTGAATACCAGCGCTCGTTTTGTCTTCATTTTTCGTAGAATAAAATGTTCGAAGTATTCGAATCATAGGGATTGCAATGTACCTCATATTTTTAGTCAAATGGTATGTTAAACAGACAAAATTTAACATCCATTAAAGTACATACCAGCAAATAAACCTGACGATAAGAATAGCTGTGGTCGGAAAAACATTTTTCGTGTATATAATAATTGATAGTAGTTGTATAGTTGACTTGAGGTTTGCTGAACCCCACACCTAATTTGAAAATTTCCGAGTTTGCTACCCCTTCTCCAGATCACTTCTAGCCTAAAATAAATATTAAATTTAGGTTTCCTTATTGGTTTATGGGTAGGTTTACTTTGTTGTCAGTTGATGTGACATAATGGTGAAAGACTTTATAAACTGAGTTTTATTGTTCATTCTACAAATTTCTGGCTCGAGTATTTGGTCTGAGGAGTAGATCGCGTTCATGTCGCATTTACAAGCACCGCCCGCTCTCCAAGATGGATTAGGTGCGGGTTGCGTTTGCATTTAATTATTGGAAGTGATTATACGTAGGTATACTACCTACGGCTAAAACGTTATTCGTAGGTATAGTACAATGACTCACGAATTATCTTGTTGCCCTAGGCCTATATTATCATGTCTTGTGACAAATATTTCTGTATTGAAGTATGACACAGGAATTATCTTGTACGTAGTAACTTCTCGCAGCGTCTCTGAAGCTCAATGAGCGTGGATGCACATGCTCTTTCACAAAAACTTGTGCAAGAACGCAGGCAGTACATGAGTATTGAAGATGGAGGCGTTCGCGAGATGTACGACACTGAGGCTTGCACATATGACTGTCGAACCACGCAGTGCACCTATACATTTTCTTGAAACCACCAAGCACCATACCGACATATCCTGCTGAAGCGGGAACACGACACTGGCTCCCTTTGTTCTGTGTTTTCCGAGGGTATTACAAGAGTACTCATGCTTCTACCAGCCAGTCAACACCCTCCCTTGATACTGATGTTGTGGATGATGTAGTTCTAGATGATGTAGACTCGTGCGCGCCGAGAACCTTGAATACTCACGAGAAGTACCTACAGTTTGATTTCACCCGTCTTGATGAACATAGCCACGGCCCTGGTGTCGTGTCATGGCACTGAGCAATTCAACTCATACTTGGCAACCATGAAGGAGATGGAGAAGTTGATTAGATCAGGCTCCGATATTCGTCCAGTGCTATTTCAAGTGTTGGTTCTGCGAGAAGTTGGTACAAATAACGTTTTACCCGTAAGGATACTACCTATGAATAACGTTTTAGCCGTAGGTATACAACTGCTACCTACGGATAACGTTTTTAGCCGTAGGTATGCTACTTACGAATAACGTTTTAGCCGTAGGTACTATACCTACGAATAACGCCAACCTTAATTATTTTTCCTCCAACACCGGAATCGAACCTTTCGGGTATAACTTCAGTGAAGGAAGAACCTCCTCGGCGAAACCCCTCTTCTACTCGGCAACCGCCAAGCTGCAGTGCCCTCCTGGTACGCAAAAAGCATAAGAACACACATAACAACAACACCACCACATTACACAATGTAGTAGATCGCTGTTGGAGTTTTTTCATCTTCTTATATCTTCGGGGATGATCTTAGTCCTCTTCTTCCTGCAAATATGGATTTTGATGATGGTACACAGGTGTCGAGTAGGCCATAACGTGGTTCTAAATTTGCCTATTCCATTCCTGGTTCATCTTCCTTTTCATGACAGTGGTCGCAAATGCAGACACCTGGTTCTATGCTTCTTCGTAACCAAGCATGGTGGATACCAGGCTACTCAGGTCAAGCGCTTCATCTACCCCGGTCTCTTAAAGAGACCGAGGTCTAAGGAGTAGAAGTGGCACTCTTAATGAGTTTCAAATTGTGAGAAGAAAAGTCGTGTACTACTCAAGCGACTGCGTGCGTGTTTCTTGTATTACGCAGATCCCTTGACGCAAATTTTCGGCGCATATCACGTATTACACAATTACACAAATTACGCGTAACATATACGTGCAGTCAGATAGAATCAAGCATTGTTAAAATCGAGGAGTCTTTGAGAATATGGTAGTCTAGCAAGATGAAATTATTATCAGAGATGTTATCGCTAAAAACTCAGAGTCAGATAGAACCCATCCCGGCCAACCTACCCGCAACTCTCTTTAAAAGGAGAGAAAAGGTCCGAAAACTTATAAATTTTTTGCAAAAACAACGCATTATTTCGAAAAATGTTAGTTCTTTATTATAAAATTGATACATCCAAATTTCAGATTGAACTTATTGGCGAAGAGTTATGAAGCCTCGAAGTTAGACATTTTTCAATATTACGCGCCACATACATTCCATGCACGCCTAGCCCTTACTGTGACCAATCGAAAAATTTAGACAAAGTGTTCCTTGATAACGGTGATGTCGTATTTTTTCTGTTTTTCTTTTCAACAACATTGAATCGTACATAAAATTTGGGAATGCATGCGCGTAGCTTCATTTCGTTTGTGGTGTGTAATATTGAAATATGTCCAAGTTCGACGATTCATAACTTTTCGCCAATGAACTCAATTAGAAATTTCGTAAGAAGAAATTTTACATGGATTATTTTTTGTTGGGAGATATTTCTCAAAATAAGTATGTTATCTTTGTGAAAAAAAGAAAAATTCTTGAACCTTTCCTACCCTTTAGGAAGGGTCGCAGATGGGTGGGTTTTATATTCGTTATCAAGGAGACCCTCACTAACAATTTCCAGCGATAAAATCTTCGATAGCAATTTTTGAATCTTCAGCATTTCCCGATGCCACCGTGGAATTGTTTCTACAGCTTTAATTACACTAATGTATTTCATTATTATATTTATTTTATTCATTTTTTCAATTAAAACACTATTCACCAGTACATATTGTAGTGGTACGTCACTAAAATATGAATTTTTTCATTCACTACGCACTGCCAGCAATTGTTTCATTGCTTGTACCTGTTCCCACAATACCTACTTCATGGAAATTTTTAAAATTTTAAACTTTTTCCAAAAGCGAACTTGATTGTTATGAATTCCTTGTGATGATTTACTTTGTCTAAATTGTCGATATTCAAAATATCTAACATCATATTCTGCAATGTCAAAATAGAGCTTAATTTTTTTCAAATCCGTTCTTCATCTATTACAGGAGATTGGTTAAGAATTATCAACCAAAAAAGAAAGACGAAGAAGAGTATTATCAGTAAGTAAAGACAAGTTCATTTTCCGTTCTTTTTACTCGTATATTCTCCTATCGAAAATTTTAATGAGGATTTTAAAATACTATCTGTCAGTATCATAACTGATCCTTCATCTTTACAAAACATTCTTTTCGTTTGCATTTTATTTGAATTTAAAGATTCTAGAGACATAAATCTTGTTTGAAAAGTTCTGAATCATTTAGGTCATGGATGGCGAAATAAGGTGGCAGAGGCAGGAGGAAACTTGCTCTGAGACAAAAAGTGGGGGGGCGATATCCTCCTCACAAAGAAGTGAAAAAATGAAAAGATGCTTGATTCAGCAATAGAATAAATTTAAAAATTAAAAATCAACAAAAAAAAATCTGCCCCTTCTCCTTCTCTGAGAAAAATTTTCTCTGACACCCATGATTCAGGATGCATTTGAACTGTGTAAATCAAGATTATTCAATTTGTTTTTATTGCGGGGCAGTTTCTGTAGAAATTGATCATGCCCGCGGTCCACAAGTAGGAAAGAGAGAATTGATAATAACATTATCAGTAGGGTGACTATCTATATTACTAAAAAAATGGGTTGACCCGCTTATCAACCGATTGGCTTTTTGTATATTCGTTTTTTTTTCTGTAAGCTTGCTTTTAGACACAAGACTTTATCAACCAATTGGCTTTTCGTGTATGCGTTTTTTTTGTTTCTAAATTACCTAGCAATATTCGAATACCAGTACCAAATTAGCTAAGATTTGTGTACTTCGCGTGTACGTTATTAAAAAACTACAGGTATCCGTACTTGAAAAATTCTGTTCTCTCTTTAGTCCACATGCAAAATAATCTTTTGAATTTTTTTTTAAAGCGCTATTTGTTTAGTGCATTGGGAAATGATGAAAATCAAATGACCATTTTTTTTCCTTTATATCATTTTTTCCAGATAAATATTTCAATATTGTATTGTAAATTTATTAATTTTTTTTGCTTCTATCCTGAAGAATTCAACTTGAATCTATATTGCTGAAAAGATGAACTGTTTGCTCAGGGCTACAAATGTACCTATCTATCCCAAATTTTAGAGAATTCATATTGAAAGACATTTTTACCAATTTGAACATTCTGATTTGGTAGCTAATATTTTTTTCAATTACATCCATTAGCCCATAAAATGAAAAAGGGGAAAAAAAGAGAGGAAAAGTACACATAGAAAAAAAGAGAAGTTGAAAAAGAAATTCAGTTGCAATGAGATCAATGACTATCATTTCCCACCTCCCCCAAAAAAATAATGTTATAATTATTTGAAATTACCCTCCGGATTCACAATGTAAAGGAAGGTACAAAAGAAATAATATATGTATGTAATATATTATATTATATGCCTCCATATGAGAGGATGGGTTACTCCAATTCAAAGGTGACAAACAATGCAAAATTTAAGGGAAAAGGTAGTGCTTATGGATGGGGGACAAATGTATCCAGATCTAATTGGTTTTAACAACGAGTCAAAACCAAAACATTTGAGAAGTGAAACTGAAATTGAAATTTATATGTGTGATGTTTGATATTAATTATAATATGATAGGAGGTAGACTCGGAAAATTTTGATTTCCAGCTTGCAAGCTATGCTGAATGATAGAAAGAGGACTTTGACGGCAGACGGCGGGGTGCAAAAATTTTCAAAAGGCGCAAGGCCCTCTAAAGGACAAGTTCTCTGTTAATTTCGAGCTATAAAATATGATAGGGGGAGGGATTTAGAAAAATTATGACTTCCTTAACAAAGTTGAACAAGGAAAGCAGAAAAGCTATTCTATGGGGCGCATTGGTTTTAAAAGTGGAAGTTGCTCTTTGATGATACATAATATTGTGAAAGTTGGAATTAACATTATGCTACTCCTTTGATCGATGAAAAATCCTAATTTCTTGTGCTACCCTGTGTACATAGTTTGATATTTGACATTTTGCTGAGGGCAACTTCTGTTTATTTGAATATTATTGGAACTTGACTAATATAGTGAGATTTTCTTTTTTTCAATTCTCAACTTTCTGTTTGTATTCTGTTGTCTACTGCAATTTTAAAAGATCCATACACCTTTGTCTTTTCTAATTATTACATAATATGGAACGAGTGACTTTAATACAGAATTATGAAAGTGATACTGCCACTTGTATTTTATCGATGTTGTTTTCAAATGTGTCGACGCTCAGTGAAAGGAAATTGGAAAAATTTCGACATCAACTTCCACTATCACGCTAAGTATACCTAAATTGATCCGAGGAGAATTTAAAAAAATGTTGACTCTATACTTCCCAGCTATATGCACCAGGTGATAGAGAGTGACTTGGAAAAAATTTTGACTTTCGACTTCCGGGGTCTTGGAAAAATTTCTTCACTGGATAGTGGACGCCAAAATTTTCAAAAAGACCCCCCATAGAATAGGTTTTCTGTTGAAATTTTAAGAGCTTTATCTGTTAGGAGGGAACTTGCAAAAATTTCCACTTTCAAGCTATACCGGATGAGGCCAAAAGATGTTACCAGTTATATGGGAGTTTGCACTAAATCTGTTGTAGCGTAAAAACGCAAACTGTAAGACGTAAACTTCAAATCTACGAGATTTGTACCTAATTTCATCTTCAATTTTCTCCCCTACGCAACGTTCTATAACTTTTCTAAGCCGAGTTATGGACCAAAATGTTCCAAAAATTGACCAACTTGCCAAGGTTTTCAAAATAAGAAATTGAAAATCCCTCCATTAGATACAAATTTGTAGACTTGAAGTTTTCGTCTAACGTTATTTGCGTTTTTGTGACTGCTAACATCTTTCGGCCTCACCCGGTACATCATGGGAGGAGGGCTTTAAAAAATTTTAAGACAATATAATATGATGATAAATTTTGAATGTTGAACTACTCAAAAAAAAAGTATAAGAAAAGAGAGTCCCATAAAACAGGTTCCCTGTTTGCTCCGATTAACGCAGTTACTGAAGAAAACCCCAAACAGCTAACTAAGTGGGCTGCGAGTTTTTTGTTACAGGTTTTTAGGTTCATGCTCGTTCTACGAGGCATGAACCACTTGCAATCGCTTTGTTTTTTTTTTTGTTTTTTTTTCTTCAGCCTATCGATTGTTGTTCGCCGACCTTTCGATGTCAAGTTTCGATGTGCGGTATAGTACATCGACTCGATTGTTTTACTACAAAGAGAAAAGCAGTTTTTGTGTAGGAATGTATAGGAGTGTGTGATCGTGTTTTCTGTTTCGATTTGCGACCTGCTTTGTTGGTATCGGATAATCGAATCGATACGTTGTTCTAATTTATGGTTATTCATATTACACAAGAGGAGTGCAGTGTACACCCGAACGTGTAGCAAATTATATTGAACCACAAGAATATCAGCCGCTAAACGTTTTCGGTTAAACAACCATCATCGGAGCGTAAACGAAAGCGACTGAATCCAACATCAACAAAGACAGAGGGAGTTAACCAGAAGATCATGATTTAACCAGCGAGTCATCGAAGTTTGAATCATTCTCATATACTAGCTCAATCAGACCCTCTTCATTCGGCTTTTGCTGATCATCTACTCGAGAATGGCCATAAATTCGAGGAAGGCTCTGGTATCCTCCTCCATAGGGAGAACTCATATTTTAAACGGTTGGCTTTAGAAAATATAGAAATCATACGACACCGGAATAACGAAGACTTCACGGTTTTAAACAGGTTCATTCCTGAAGAGGGTCTGATTGAGCTAGTATATGAGAATGATTCAAACTTCGATGACTCGCTGGTTAAATCATGATCTTCTGGTTAACTCCCTCTGTCTTTGTTGATGTTGGATTCAGTCGCTTTCGTTTTTACGCTCCGATGATGGTTGTTTAACCGAATACGTTTAGCGGCTGATATTCTTGTGGTTCAATATAATTTGCTACACCTTCGGGTGTACACTCCTCTTGTGTAGTATCGGATAATGTTGGAAGATTTTAATAACTAATTGTAAAACGTCACAAAACGTCATATTTGCTGCAGTCTGCCGACGTGAGTGTTTCAGGAGCTGGAACATTATCAAATTTTCGAAAATATGATAGATGATAACGCATAATTCAATTTTACGTGCGTACTTCGTCCTTCATGCAATTATACGTATAGTAGTTTTTCTGATTTGAATTTCCGAGTAAGAGGATTACGTATTGAATATATTAAATACACATTATTAGTTGAGTCGTCAGAAAGCGAGGAACGTGTAAAGGAGAAACGAGTAAACAAGAAACTGATGTAGAATAGAATTCCTCCACTATCGTTAGCTCGCGAAGAATTCCGTTATCCTGAAATATACCACCTGAACGATAGCCGATTTAGAAGAGAGGTACTCGTTTGATTACGTATTACGGAATAGAATTCAAGTGATGAGATCAATTGTCATTGTTGCAATCGATCGGGAAATATGAATAATAAAAGTAGAGTATTGGAGAAAAAAGAATAACTGATTGTATAGGGTAGTATCTTAATACTTGAACATGAAATCAATATAGAACTAAGATATTGTATCTGTTTCAATCTCGCGCTTATTGATCGTTATTGTTTCCTGGAATACATACTATTTTCGTATCATATTTTTTCATACTCGCGTATGCGATCAGTATCAGTAAGGAACTATATAAGATAGGTATGCGCAAGTGATAAGAATAGGACCTGTTGAATAATAGAGGCCTTTCCATGGATCGATATTTGAAACTCAATAACGAACGAAGAATCTACCTCCGAAACTCGAGTTTAATTACAGATCAGTTCACAAAGAAATTCATATAAAATCAAATGTTCACGAAGACATAAGTACACACAGTTACAACGAATCCACATAGAAAAAAACAAAGCTATATGCTCAAACTACAAAGACTGAAAAGCTACTAAAGCCAGAAAACAGAGAAACTTCGATCTCGAAGTTTTGGAGGCATTTTTATAATAGACTAGAAAGTTCTCGAAGTTTTTCTCGAACTACTATGGCGCTCTTAGCGGGAGAAACACGAAGTAAAAACATTAAACGATTCGAGTCTAAATTTACGTTACTTTACACACAGAGAATCCTCAAATCTCAACACTCCCCTCTAAATTTATACTCGCCATAACAAAATAAAATAAAATGAGTAAAAACAAATACAACTAATTGAAGCAATCACGGAGATTAATAAATATGCTATATCATTAGATGAAACACGAAGATCATTCAAAAATAAGTTCCGATAATTGATTAATACGAGAAGTATTTTTAGTACTTTGGTTAGAATATCAGCCACTTGAATTTTACCATCAATCTTTCGTATGTTGACGATTCCTTTCGTTACAGTTTCTTTCGCGAATAAATAAAACGTTTCGATATGACGAATTGAATGTGCGTCTAACGTTGTCGCAATTTTGATTGCCGATGATGAATCCGAATATAGATCAATCCCGGAAATGCTTTCTTTCAACAGTTCTTGTAGAAAGTTACGGACTCCCAAAAGGTGTTTAATTGCTGTGTAAATTGCGATATATTCCGCTGCCGCAGTGGATTCGGTTCGAAGATTTTGCGCCTTTGACTTCCATACTACACAGTTTCCATACATGTAAATCAGAAAACCTGAAGTTGGCTTTCAATTTTCTGTATTCAAGAACGAAGCGTCTGCATATACTGTTAAAATCTCATCCATCTTAATTCTATAGTGAAGCCTTTTTCCTTTAGTGCCAGCCAAATATCTTAAGATTCTTTTGGCTAAAGCATAGTGCTCATCAGTAGCTTTTGATTGGTATCGAGATAATTCATTCACACAGTAGGCAATATCAGGTCTCGTGCCGTTAGCAATATAACTCAAACAACCTATCAGGCTACGATACGGCTTCGAAGTCTGTTCTCCAATGAAATCAAACTTCACAGACGGGTCGAGTGGAATTGATAATCCTCTACAGTCTTCCAAACCAAATTTCCGCTGAACAAACTCAATGTACTCACATTGATCCAGAAACAATTCCTTATTTAAATCATCATACTCAATACGAACGCCTATAAATTTCCTAGGTCGTCCAAGACGTTTCAGCTTCACACAGCTTTCCAAATAAACTATCAATGCATCAATCAGCGGATGTTTTCCAATAATTAAAAAATCATCAACGTATATCGAACAGATCAAATCTCTATTTTGACTAACAAAGACACATGGGTCAGTTTTCATTCGGTGGAGACCAAAATTTCGGAATTTCTCATCAATCATATCATACCACAATTTCGCAGCTGTTGCCAATCCGTATAAACTACGATTTAATTTCATGATATATTTGTCACGATCGCCGCTAGGCATTCCATCCGGTATCTCGACAAAAACAGGATGATTTATACGAGAATTCAAAATGCTGTGACAATATCGATTTGTTCCATTTCAAAATCAAATTTTAGAGCTAGAACAAACATCAAACGAATAGTTTCCAATTTTGGAACAGGGGAATACACTTCACTCAGTTCGTGTATAATATCTTCTTTAAATCCACAAGCTACTAATCTTGCTCGGTAGGTATTCTCATTCTTCTGAGTAAAAACCCATCTTGTATCAATTGGGCGGGTAGAGATTTCTATTCTTGGGACAATACTGTAAACGTTATTAGCTCTCAAAGCTTCTATTTCATCATTAATTGCCTCAGCCCATCTCGCAGCATCCTTGCTTTTCATAGCTTCCTCGTAATTTGAAGGAGAACTTGACGTTAGGTTGATCTCATGATAAAAAATATCGTGCTCTTCGCTCATCTCATAGACATCAATCGGAAATTCTTTTTCCGCATAAATAGGAGAATGAGTTTCATTACTTACAGTCATATCTTTATAAAATACTGTTTCCGCGCATCTTATGTGACATTTTTCTTCAACAATGTTTCTCACCAAATCGTAAACCGCATAGCCAGTCTCTGTGTGGCCTACAATCACACCCGGATAAGCTCTTGGGTCGATTTTCATCTTGTTTTTCTCATCATAGATGTAGCATGCGCAACCAAAACAGCAAACATTCGATAGATCCGGTTTTCTTCCTCTCCAAAGTTCAAACCTGGTCTTGTAGTTTGTGCTAGAACTAACAGATCGATTAATCAAATAATTAGCATTTATCAAGGCATATTCCCACCAATTTCTTGGGACTCCACTTTGGCTCATTAATGATCGCGTCATATCCATTAAAATGGAATGATACTTCTCCGCCGTTCCATTATGTTGATGGACATTCGTTTCGGCATACTGAATGGAACAACCAATCTTTTTACAGAGCTCTTTGAGATTGTTTCCAAAGAATTCTCCACCACGGTCAACTCTCAGCCTTGATACTCATCTTCAGTGCATAGCAAATGATTCAGCAAAGTATTCCTTGAAACATTGGAAAGCATGAACATTCCTATAGATTATATACGAGACCGTGTATCTAGAATAATCATCAATTATGGATAACACATAAGTTTTCACAAATTTGTCATCTGGTTTAGGATTAATCTCAAGGAGATCTGCATGAATTAGTTCTAACACTTTCGTCGCTCTTTCCCGAATTTTATTGCAGGGCAACCTTCTCATCTTGGATTCTACGCAAATATCACAGACTACTTTCTCCTTTTCAAAGTCGATATTATCGACTCCAGTAGCATTTTCTTTTAAGATATTTAGATATTTTAAATTCTGATGACCTAAACGAGCATGCCATTTTTTGACAGGATTTTCTATTTCCTTAATCAAGGCTAAAATTTCAGCACTATCACGTAAATGATCACTAAGATCAAAATTCATAAAAACTAATCCATTTTGTACAATGCCCACCAGAAGGACTTGCCCATTGCCGGGATTAATAACCATCACTCGATTATTCTGACCTACAATTCGATGTCCGGCTGCCATTATTTTGGTCATTGAAAGTAGGTTTCTACTTACATCAGGAATATGCAGTGTGTTTTGTAGTGTAATTTTCACCCGACCATTCTTCGTCTTACTTTTGTTATTCAAATCACCAGATCTGTTTACTGCAATTCCAACGCCTTTCTTTGCAACGTTCATCTTAATGTTCTCTTCACAGAGATTTACTAGGTCATCACGATCGCCAGTGTATACATGATCCGTAGCACCAGAATCCAGTATAAATTGAACACCTGAAACATTTTGAGACGTATACAACATTTCCTTTTCGATGGGCATCGCGACATTATGACCAATAAATGAGTTTGCACTGGTCTTAGCTATTCTATCTACGTCGGCTACATTCGATGATTTGTTACATTTGTTACGATTTTGATCATTTCTATCATTAAGTTTAGGACAAAACCGGCTAATATGACCGTATTGATTACAATTATAACATTTACGACTTTCATGATTAGCACCGCGCGATTATTGACATTAGCGTAATTCGATTTAAAATTATTTGCCGAATTATTGTTACGAAAAGAATTATGATATCTATTACTGTACTTTCGATTATTCCATCTTCCTCGATTTGAACCACGAGAGGTCCACTTTGAGCCGTTTCCTTTTCTTTCCGTAAACAATGAGGATGAACAAACTGCTCCTCCAGAGGTCTGCGTCTGGTCTCTTTTCTTACGATTCGCGTGTTCATTCATTAAAGCCGCCTTGACGTCCTCAATACTGGAGCGAGTTTATCAACGCGAAATGAGGCAATTTTAGAACTAGCCCTTGCAGAGACCGGGGTTTTCCCATCTTATATGTTATTTATATCTAAGTGCTTCCATACTCAAGGGTCGCTCGCAGAGACTTGTCAAGTTGACCTATGCACTGGATGGGTCTGTCCTGAATTGATCTAGACAGTAATCTCTGGGCAGCTGAGAGGAGAAAAATGTAGATTGGTGTGGACAATTACTGTGGGGGGAGGGGTGACTCCTCTACTATTATCCCTAGACAGTAGGAAGTAGAGGCGTACATATAAATTACAATGATACTTGGTGTTAGTTACAAGAAATACATTGAATATATATGATTGGTTAACATCTTACTCTAAAGCTGAGATAGAAGTAAGTGTTGATCCGCAGCGGTTGCCCAGTACTCCACTTTTGGTGCATGGTTACAGGGAAACAGGGTATAAGATATAGAGGTATGGACACGAGTTTACACTCGCTGTACGCGTAGCTGTCCGCAAAAAGGTTATAGTTCCTCGATATGCGCAGAGATGGCATTATAAGTCAAATTCCGCTGATACATTGAGTCTTATGGTAACACAGTGTTGTAAATTAATGTAAAAATCTCGAATCTCAAGTATAAATTTTCTCCACGTCATTCTACTTATTGATGAAAGAAATATTTCTATATGTGATTTTTTCGATGAATTATAATCTTTTAAAAATTGGCTGAACCTGGGGTACCGTTGTTAGTGGGGTGAGGAAACAGCGACTTAAGCTCGCTGCAAACCGAGCGGAATTAAAGTAGATTATAACATTTTTGCGGACACAATTTTTCGGTCGTGTCCATACTTCTATATCTTATATCGTGCAGGGAAATAACCACCTTCCCCAGTAGTAGGGCAACAGAATGCGGTGGGTGGGTGATTATGAAGATGTATACGTATATGGGTATAGGTGTATTTTAACAACTTATTCTTAACCTGAAACAGGTGAGAAAGAGTGATCCTGTTGTCGCGTATCTAATACTCCACTTATCGCCCATAGTTAGAGAAAATAGCTACAATCCCAGTAGTTCGGCGCTTCAGTAGGGCGTGGAAAAACCCCGCATGAATCATTCGAACGCTTTTTCTAAATACTTGCGGGCGACTTTTCATTTCCCCGCGCTTTCTTTACTATTTTTCGTGTCTGTTATTTTATATATTTTATATATCACTTTATAATATCACTCTTTACCTTCCGTCCTACCTTGCTACCTATCCTTACATTGAGTTACTGACCGTGTTGTCTTTGAGTCAATGTTGTCGTCAGATAATCCGTGAGCGTTCATCAAACCAAACACAACAGGGAGGAGTGCAGAAGGAAAAAGGGCGCGAACACAGCAGGGATGCGTAATAACCCCGGAGGAGTACAAAACAAAGAAGCGCGCGACGAGCTTGGGAAATACCGCGACTCGAATCACTGGATGCTCGCTGATATTGCAATTTTATTTTGCTTTGTACCGTGAAAATTTTGCGCTAACACATAGATTTATGTAGCCGTATTCAGCAGGTCAAAATTCAAGTATAGATCGCCTCCTCATATATGTTACAGTGAATGTTGATAATTTCATCAAATACTTACCGATTTCTCATCCATAATTTCTCTCCTTATGGATGGAATGACTTCAAATTTGCAAGATTTCTTGAAAATACTTATTTTTAGCATATTTCCAAGTTTCAATTCGGCCGACCTGATATAAGATCGTGGAGAGGATAGTAACTAGCAATGAACCATGTTTTCAGCACAGCTGCTCCTCTCCACGACCTTATATCAGGTCGACCGAGTTGAAACTTGGAAATATGCTGGAACTAAGTATTTTCAAGAGACCTTGCAAATTTGAAGTCACTCCATCCGTAAAGAGAGTAATTATAGATGAGAAATCGGTAAGTATTTGATGAAATTATCTACATTCACTGATTATTAACCTCACTCACTGTAACATATATATAAGGAAGGAGTTGTATAATGGGATGCACCTAAATAATTGCGGTGGTATCAGAGCTTTGAGTATGAATTGTAATGAAGGGACAGAAATTGCGAGAAACAATAATTTTCCAAAACTTAATAGTTTGGCACTGCCCTCGACCCTGATGATGTTCGTTAGGCGGACGAAACGTTGGTCTGTGTTCTTCTGAAAAAATTTGTGACAGGCAGTGCCAAACTATTAAAATTTGTATAAAAACTCTTTCACGTTTAAAATTTTTCCAATACAATAATTTTCTGTAGTTTGTGTATGGTATTATTAGAGCTTGCTGCGTTTGCGTCGCAGTATTTTCATCTTTGGTGCAAGGATGATAATACGTTGTGTGTGTTTGTAGATATGATGTGAGCAGACCTAATTTTCAAATTTTTCTTTTCACCTCTGTCATCATTATTGCTCTTTATTCATTCAGTTATCTTGTTTTTACATCATCATTATTATCATTACTATAAACGTACTTGATTTTTTATTTTTCCAGATTTACGGCTTGCAAAGCGTTTAAAAAAGTAATGAGTGAAGTCACTGACTTAGCTGGTCAACACGAAATCATTGTAGAAAATCTCCAGTCAGATATTATCAAAGAGATCATTTTTCTGATAAAAGATTTTAAAGAAGGAAGAAAAAAAGTGAATATCTTATTTGATATTGCTATACAGTATATTTGATTAATATTGTATGTAGCTTTGCAGTGAGACAAATAATTTATAAAGATGGTTCACATCTATATCTCTTTTCATAATAGCGAATAATACATCCGTAAATTTAGTGAGATAGTTTTCCTTTTCTTAGTTCGCCTAAATAAATATTATCTCAGAAATTACCCTTGTAAGTATTACCTAGTTTATACAGGTGTAAAGATTTTTTTTAACCAAGTATAATTCATTCTCGTTTTTTAAAGTTGTTCTGTCAAAATAATTCACTTTTTCCCTTCAACATAATTTTATTTTTTTAGTGTTTGCAAGATGGAGCAAGATGTATGGCTTTGTTGTCTAGTCAAATATCATCATTAGAACGAGCTAAGAAAAATTATGAAAAAGCATTTAAAGAAGCAGAACGAGCTCTTGAAGGCTTTCAAAGGGCGGATGCCGATTTCAATTTATCGCGAGCTGAAGTAGAAAAACAACGAACAAATATGGCAATTAAAAGTCAGCATTGTGATGAATCAAAAACTGAATATGCTAATCAGTTACAGAAAACAAATGATTTACAAGTAAGCAATATTGTTTTTTTTTTTTATTTAACGAGCTTTAAAACGGTATGGATTTATCGGCC
The DNA here is from genome assembly GCA_035079385.1 of Aspidiotus rigidus. Taxonomy (NCBI): domain Eukaryota; kingdom Metazoa; phylum Arthropoda; class Insecta; order Hemiptera; family Diaspididae; genus Aspidiotus; species Aspidiotus rigidus. The sequence goes on from JAVHKY010000052.1 coordinate 8,140,211, forward strand.
CGATAAAAGAGAGGGAATGAACATTAAAAAAGATGGTCTGCACAGTAGTTGATCATGTTCAGCAATATTAAATAAGAAGCACAGTAAATGGAGATGTTACACATTAAAAAACTTATTCTAACAGTAAGAAAACGCAATGAACAATAGTAAAATAAATACCCGATAAATAATTTTATCTCGCAGTTAGAAATTTAAGGTAAACGATTTAGTGTCAGCGATAAAAAAAGCTGTATGAACTTTAAAATGTAATATTGCACAATAAAAAATTTGAAAAAATGTTCATAAAAAAAGGGGAAAAAATGACAACGTTGAAAAAATGAATGATTAAAAAAAAAGTCATTATTGAATAAGAAGAGCCCGTTTCGCTTTAGCCGGACGCCCCCTTTTCCTTTTTTGACCAAGAGTAATCCCCTTGGCTTCTTCCGGCATGGTAACCGTTTTTTGGCGATTCCTCATACCGACGATGTGTTTACAGAGATTCTTCTGGGGAGAAAGCTGGGCACGTACACGAAGACTTCTCTGGCATGTCCTTAGGTACTGTGATTACCCAGGTACTCCTGTAACTTTCCAAGAAGTCTTCAAAAGTACCCCACGCTCCGTTTTTCCTATCGTACCTTGTTAAGCGAAGTGGGGGCGGTTAGTGGATAGAACGATTTTCAACTCTTGATCCGCTGGTTCAAAAGAGTTTGCCTCGACAATATGATTAATAACAAAAGGTTCGTCGTCGTCGGTGGGCGAGCTTTCGCGTGATATGCACCATTCTCGTATTTCACTCGCTGATACGGTTGCTCGACCATACTTCTCCTGCCTCAACTGGGGAAGAAAATTTTTCAACTTAGATTTCGGTGGTTCAGTCATATTCGTACGACGCAACGCTGTTATAAGACCATTTGGTTTGTCAACACCTTCCTCAAACTTGCTCCTTATGAAGTCCTTCAATTCTTGCGAGAGGCCTCTAGTTGGCTCGCTCACATGGTTGCAATGCTCGTCTGAACTTTCAAACAGAGACACCTCGTCATTGTCCGCATGAAACAATAGGTGAAGCCGCGCGGGACACTCATTGGAACGGTATTTACCTAGCACGCATCGGTACTCGATTTTTACTCCAGCTGTCGTTGTATTAGTCGCTGCTTTGCGCCAAATTTGTCTACTAGCTACTGCTTCTTCCGCAGCCTGTACTGAATCAAAAACATCCTAAATTAGCACGTCGTGTTCGTTTTTTTGGTGGCTCGTACTCTTCTTCCTCAGAAATATCACTTTCAACGAAATCATCAACGAATATTGATTCCATATTGCGAAAAGGTTACAAAACTCAATGGATTATAATGACAAACTAAACAATAGCGACTGAATCGACTCACATTCAATATAATACTGACATTTCAAAGAGACGTAGATAACGTAGGCCTGCTATCTACCCTAAGAATAGTTCACTCGGAACTTATTGCAGAATCCGTACATATTCGCACAATGCGTGAGGAAATCCGTACATGCTCGGACAAGGCGTAAGAAGATTTTATGAATCATGAACATATAAGAACATGTTACCAGTAATGAACAATAAATGTATCAGATTTTGATCGGGTGAAATAATAATTCATTATCGTGTATTCCAAATAAATTATCGTCCTCAAATTATCGTTAATTTTTTTTCAAACTTATTGCTTATAATTGCTAATCAACTGTTCATAAGTCTATCGGTCAAACAATCAATTTTATTGCTTATACATGTAAGAATGATGCGTCATTCTTATTTCCTTTATCTTTTTTTTCTGCCTGTCTAATCACGACTTGTTGGTCAAATCGTTTTACTCGTTTGATATTTGGTTTTGTTTAGTTTTGATTGTTCGACCGCTCGGTCGTCGCCCGCAAGTCGACACCGTGTAAATTTCACGAGTATTAAAATCTGTGTTTTTCTTCTCGCTTCTACCCAATAAATATCGTGCAATTTACGTGTCATCTTCTTTAGGTGGCATAGCGACTTATATACATGCCATTTGCATGTTTCATTACCTATAGTTTGAACCATCTCTTTTATCGGGCCAATAAATAATCCCCCTTTAAAACTACAAGGTTATTAGCTCGACGGTATGATATGGTATGAAAATAGAAAGATAAGAAGATAAAAATTAATGTGGAGAAGAATTAATGTGGACGGTCAGGTTGTTTAGATGTTGTAAAAGTCAGTTGATTGTAAGTATTCTAGGGTACCAGAAATTATTAAATAGTTGTTTTTGAGTGCGTGAGTGAGGGAGGAGGGTGTGTTAGTGGAAGAACGAAGAGGTATTGACTAGGTAATATGAGGATAATGACACTGTTCAAGAACTATTCAGTCTTGTAAACAAACAACTAAACAAGTTTTGGTAATTCTAGAAGTACATATTTCCATCTCTAAAAAACAAGAATGCTATTTATTATTTTTTCGGTTCACATGAATGAAAACGCGCTCCTTCCCTTCGACGCTTTGTTGTATGTTTGTTCTCTAGAATGAAATGAGTTATCGTGACGTCATTCGTTTGGCAAAAGTACTCATTCTGCAGGAAATCGGTCCAACGAGCAATTTGGCTCCCGTAAGAAATACATGAAGAGCAAAGATCATCAGATTACCAATTTATTAAAAAAAGGTGATACAAGGAATATTATTTTATATTTTAAATCGGTCAGGTTTTTGGTACCATACTAAAAAAAACATTTCTTCGCTGTATTATTTTTCATATGGACCCTTTTTAGCCAAACCCAACCAAGCCACTTGATAACGATCTGGAGAAAAGGAGAATCTCCGCTTATAGTCAGGGAACATTTCTTCATTTCTTTAGATTGTTATCATGTCGGCTCCATTTCCCCGACTCACCATGACGGAATTTTGAGTCGCGACTAATGTTATAATTTTGTTCACATTTTGTTCTATTCAATTTTAAAAAAAAAAATACTGTGCACAATCACAGGGTGCGCCAAAAAGATGTTAACAGTTAAATGGGAATTTGGGCTAAACCTGTCATAGCGCAAAAACGCAAAACGCTCATGCTTCGTCATGAGCTCGCGGTAAAAGATCCGTCATGCCCGTGTGTTTGATACAGGCAGGGGAATCCACAAAAATCTTCCCGGTTTCACGCGAAGGAGGGAATGATAAAGCTGGACGTTCATCTTTCGTCATGAGCTCGGGGTGAGAGACCTGTTGGAGCCCTGTGTTCGATATAATTGTGTGAGTACGTGTTAATTCTCGTTATTTCAGGCAATGGAGAAAAACATACCACGAAGATCGCGCCCCAGTGTGAACTCGCAAGGAGAGAACTGTAACAGCCTCGCTTTATCGAAGCAGATGAATTCGAGAAAATTCTTGTTTTGTCAGCCAGTGTAAAGAAAGATATCCCGAGACCGTCGTTCGTTAAGCCTCCCGTGAGAGAACGATCAAGGCCCTGTATTCGATCCTTCAAGTGTCTTCACGCAAAATTTTACAGATTTGCCCGCCTCTATTGAACAGGGGGCTTTACCCGATCTCCCACCGCGAGCTCATGACCGAAGACAGACTTCAGAGTAACCTTGCCACCTTTACGTCGAACAACGAGATTTTTTGTGAATTCGCCCGTCCTATTACGGGGTCTATTCAATCTCTCACCGCGAGCTCATAACGAAAGACGAGCTTCACAGTATCACTCCCTCCCGCGCGTGAACGTATGAGAATTTTCTCGCATCCGCCTGCCTCTGTCGAACACGGGGCTTAGATCGTCCTCACACCGCGAGCTCATGACGAAAGACGAGCTTCAGAGTATCATTACCTTCTTCGCGTGGACGTGCGAGAATTTTCTCGCATCCGCCTGCCTCTATCAAATACGGGGCCTGATCGTTCTCTTACCGCGAGCATGTAATAGAAAACGAAGTCGCCGGTATCATTTTCTCCTTCGCCCGAAACAACCGCACTTTTTGCGGAAGCACCCGCCTCGATCATACACGGGGCCTTAGTCGATCTATGTTGAACCCAGGGATCATTCGCCTGCCTCTGTCAAACACAGGGTCTTGATCGTTCTCTTACCGCGAGCTCATGACGAAAGTCGAGCTTGACGGTGTCATTCCCTCCTCCGGGTGAAACCCTGAAAAATTCCGGGCGTTCGTCTGCCTCAATCAAAGACTGAGCTGTAGCTGATCGCTCATCACGAGCACGACCGAATTTGCGGTATCCTCCCATTGTCTGAATCAACGAGTTTTTGCACTTTGGCCCGCTTCGTTCATAGGTGGGGCCCGTCAGTTGATCTCTCATCGCAAGCACGCAACAGAAGACCAACTACGAGAATTTTTGCACTTTTTCCCGCTTTGATCATACGCAGAGGCCTTGTCAATCTCTCACCGCGAACCTTCAACGGAAGATGAATTTGTCGTCTCCCTCCAATCCCCAAATGAGGAGAATTTCCGCAATTTCCTCTTTCGGATCTGTCACCCGACGCTAGTCTTTCTCTCACTCTGCGAGCACTCAACGGCAGACAAACTTGTCGACATTCCTTCCATCCCCTGAATCAACAATTTTACTGTAGAATTAGAAAAATTTTTGATTTTTCAGTTTGGAGATCATCTAGGGCCATTTCAATATTATTCTCGAACACGGCGCTAAATTTTACTTCAGAATTGAAAAGAACTTTTGAAGATTACGCAATTTTCCATCTTGGAAGAATTTTTATTCTCTTTTAGCCCATCATCCGATTTTGATGCTGCGAAGTATTTTTTAAGCATTTTTTTCGTACTCAGCGCGAAAGTCCACTTGAAAATCGAATTAAAATTTGAAAGTTTGAACAATTTTCCAATTTGGAGAAATTTTGATTTTTTTGGGCCCATTAACCCATGTCGGTGCTTCGAAGAATTTTTTAAACATTTTTTTCGGACTCAGTGCGAAATTCCACTCACAAATCAAATTACAATTCAAATGTTTGAACGATTTTCCAACTTGAAGGAGTTTTGACCCTCTTTGGGCCTATTAACCCATTTTAGTGCTTCTTAAGATTTTGTTACTATTTTTCTCGTTTTCCCCGTCCAAATTCACTTAAGAAACAATAATTTGATTATTAAAATTTTCGAAATTCAGCTCAATACTGTAAATTAATTAATTTTCAAGCCCTATTTTGGGAACCCTGACGATTTGGTGAATTTTCGGCACATTTTGGTCCATAACTCAGCTCAGAAAAGTCGTAGAAAATTCGGGTCCGGCTCAAATAAAAGATAAAATTAAGATACAAAATTCGTACATTTAAACTATACGTCTAACGTTTTGCGTTTTCGCGCTACAACAGATTTAGCGCAAACTCCCATTTAACTGGTAACATCTTTCTGGTCCACCCTGTATATGTTACGCCCAATTCATGTAATTGCCCATTACGTGAAATCGGCAGCTAAATTGACAAATTCATGAAATGGGCAACGACTTTGCTCATCTCATGAATTAAGCAGAAAACCCCTTTAAAATTGCCCATTTCATGAATTAGGCAGGTGACTTTAACCAATCAGAATGAGGGTAATAATTTGAAGTACTACTCGGGTAATACGTACTCGAATAATATAACACATGAGTTTAAGATAAAATACAACGTACAAATATTAGAGAATAATATTAATGTCACGATTATCTCGCTACGTCGTAAGTATTAGAATAATAATAATAATAATAATGCAGCGATGGTCTCGTGATGTCCGAAGTCATCATCGGAGGAACAATTAAAATATTATGCGTCATGATTGTCGCATGTAGTCCCTGCATGGCACGCAGAGTTGCACACACGACCATTTTTGACACACATACATTTCTGCGTTCGACACTTCTGCCGGCAATTACAGCGCAGATAACCTTGTCCCGTCCCGACTGAGGCGAGACGCACTAGCTCCTGCAGGGAATGTTGGCGGTCCGTCGGGCAATCGTTCATGTGAGAGAATTGTACTTCGTTTTTGCAATGCATCAACAGCCGAGTTCAGTTTTTCTTATTTTGATTCCAACTGTGTGTCTGACGAGTATAATGAAATAATTCCTTCATTCGTATTGGTTAATCTCGTTGATCATTTTATGAGATGAGCAGAATTTTCATTCCCTATTTCATGAATTCAGCAGACAATTTCTGCATATTACGTGAAATGGGCAGAAATTATTTGCGCGTTACATGAAATTGGCAGCAAAATTGCCGAATTCATGAAATGAGCAAAGTCGTTGCCCATTTCATGAATTTGTCAATTTTGCTGCCCATTTCATGTAATCGGCAATTACATGAATTGGGCGTAACATATACATTTCCTTGGGCTCCAAAATGTTAAATGTACGTAGCGGAGAAATGATAGGTGAACAAAATCCGAAGTTTCCTGAACCAAACGTGAACAAAATTATCACATGGATTTCAACCCAAAATTCGGAGATTGGGGGCTGCATTTCCCAGCCCCCCAAATTTGAAATGGCTGTAGCGGGGAAACGACGAGTGAACAAAATTTAAAATTTGTCGAACAAAATTTAAAATTTGTTGAACAACAAAATGTGAACAAAATTATGGTATTAGTCGCGACTCAAAATTCCATCATCGGGGGTTGGGGAAATGGAGCCTATCATGTCGCTTGGTTGGGTTTGGCTAAAAATGGTCCATATTTAGTTGCTTAGTGATCTTTGCTCCGCATGTATTTCTTATGGGAGCCGAAATGCTCGTTGGACCGATTTTCCCAGAATGAGTACTCTTGCCAAACAAATCAACCTCAGTCGATATTTTTGTAATCACAAATAACTCAGTTTATTAAGTTGCGCGCGAAAAATAGTGTATGCCCCACTTGAACGGAGGAAAGCGATGACCTCGCGCTGCATGGCTAACCTCGCCGCGGCTCAGGTCACCAAAGTGCTCTCGAATAAAATTAAAGAAGGTGCTCTGATTAAAATTCAAAACCTTTCTGTCAAACGGGCGTGCATCTTACATAAATACATCGAGCGGACGCCCTTTTGACAAAAATGACCACAATTGGAAGAAGAGGTCCAGGGCCTAGTATACCGTGAGCCTTTATACTCAAAAACGCAGTACTTAGTGGGGAGTTATTTGTTCATCAACTTATAACTTGGAACCTGAAAACGTGTGCAGTCCTGCTTAGCTTGCAAAAGAAATTATTTTGTAAAAACTTACCAAGCTGTACTATGAAAAATCATCCAGGTATGTATTGTCTTTGTTATTCTACTGCGAAAATTACACTACCCAACAGCCTAAAAATTGCTGAGCTGAAATTATCTAATTTTAAATGAATTTTTTAAACACGTATACGAAAAGTATGACATTATGCAATTGATTTGCGTGGTAAAAGTGCGACTTTTTTGGTGAGAGCATCAACAGTTGAATAATCGTCTCTGACAGTGAAGTAATGATTCATTATTTAACTGAGTGAAATAATAATTCCCAAAATATAATACAAACACCATTTTCGGCAACATAATGTCATACTTCCGTGTACTTGTATAAAAAAATAGCGTATAGCACACGTATGAGAAGTGCGCGATACGACTCGTCTGTTCGCTTCACTCGCCGTTCCGGCTCGTTTCGCGAATCATCAGACTCGTCAATAATTGCGCACTTCTTACACTAGTACTATAATATACTATTTGGACGGTGAATTCAATGCCGTTTGATAGGACGTCTCAATTTATCGTATTTGCATGAAATATTCACGTTTATTCGCAGCGCGTTGTTGCGGAACGTAACACAACTTCCCGATACCTGAAGTATCGGCTATCGAGAAGGAACGCTACATTCCGCAACAACGAGCTGCGAATAAACGTGAATATTTCATGCGAATACGATAAATTGAGACGTCCTATCAAACGGCATTGAATTCACCGTTTAAAATTCATTTAAAATTAGATAATGTCAGCTCAGCAATTTTCAAAAGTTTGAATTTGTTAGGTAGTGTTATATATCAACTTGTTTGGTTTCTGAAAAAGGAGAATCATTTTACTTTTACATGAGCAACTTTTGGTTGATAATTAAGAGTTCCTTTCATCATATTCACGGAGGAGTTTCGTGCTAGGAATGTTTTTTTTCTCGTCCTTATTCCAATGCAACTGAATCAAGTGTCTATTTCAATCAACCTTGACACAATTGTATCGTTAGGATTTAATTATGTTATATAATATTGTTAAGAATAATGAATTATTTAATTCAATTTTTTAAGTATTTTCTGAATACAGCGTCAACATTTTTATGTCATAATGCCGGAGATATTCAGTCAATTGCAAGAATTAGATGAAAAACGTATAAAAAGTATGAAAACCTTTATGGCTAATTCGGCCGAAGTAGAAAGAAGAGTGTTTCCAATAATCAACCAGTGTTTAAATGGTATTGTCAATGCTGCCAATGAGATTAATGAAAAAGAGGTTAGTCCTGATGCTTTGAATATAAGTCAGATTGATGGATTCCACTTTGGAATATTATGTAATTAATGACACAGCAAATCAGATGTAATCACAGCAGAATATGTATTTCACAGCAAAAAAAATTGATGAACAGCTAAAAATGAAATGCGCAGCTCATCGAGTATATCATAGCAAAAAAAAAAAAAACAAAAACAAAAGTGAATAGTAGAACACAATTTGTCCGACTGGAGAGATAGCGCACTATGAAAACAATTGAAGCAGTATAAAATAAAATCCTAACATCTAAACTAGTGGACAAGATCCATAACAGAATTCTAAAATATAAATCACTGGACTATGAGAGTTAGGTATAAAAAAAACAACGGCTTCCTTAACCAAGTTAGATAGCGAACGCAGAGAACCTGTTCTATGGGTTTAGTAGATTTTGGTATTGAAGATTCAAATTGAAATCTTGAAGAGTCCTAAGTTTTTCTGGTGTGTATTGGGATTTAAACTTGGAGTTTCAAAGGTTGGCAACCTGCGTGTTATCGATTACTGAGTGAGTGATCATGATGATTTCACCATTAGACTACGTCAAAATTTAAACCTTTCTTAATCAACTAGAACTTCATTTTAAAAGAAAACTTATCCTACATTTTATTGCACTGTCGTTAAAAAATCTAATCATAATCAATTTAACTACGCAGAACAAGTTTCCATCATTTTTTGCCCTCCTGAAGTTGACAGTATTTCCGCTTAAAACTATTCACGATCACTCACTCAATTTCACCCGCGTAGGTGATTTTGCAGCACCATCCAGTGCAGGTTTAAACCCCAATAGCCTGAAAGTGAAAATTTTTCCAAGATTCTTTCCTATCATTTAAACCCATTTCTATTGTATTATGGCTCGAGAGTCAACATTTTTTCCAAGTCTCCCTCCCATCATATACCGGTACTATCTTAAATTCTTCATTGGGGTAGGTTGGTTTTTGCCGGACACCGCTCGGCGCACGGCAAATTTTACAATAAAAAGAAACCATAGAACAGGTTCTTTGTTAAAATTGTGACATGAAGCACTGGACCTCGGATCTAAACATAAAAATACTCCATGAGAAATACCCAGGAACGTTTCGATCTCAGAGGAAATAAGTAAAGAACAGCAGATACATTGTCAGGTACTTGAGAACTTCCTAATTCTGAATATAAACACGTGATTGCTTATTCATCTCCAAGTTTTCCATTTGAACGTATGATCGAAATATTCCAGTGTATTTTTTATGGGAATCGATAACGTGATAGATCCAAAAACAATACAATCGATTAAATTCGAGGGCCTTCGTGCCTTGTTGGTAGGGAGTTAGCAATGAGTGACGTCAGGATAATCTGGTCTATAAGAGCCATGAGAAAGTTTAAAATATGAATCACTAGACGATAAAAACTCTTTGTGCAGCCGCTGGATGGCTAAGTTTTCTTTTTTGCCCACAATGATCCATGTTACTGCTGACATTATTTTCTTTGCTGCGCAACTGTTACGGTTCACTGTACTTATTTTTTCTTCCTCTTTCATTTCTTTGCTATGTTGAGGATACTGTTCATTTTGTTATTTGTTTGCTGGTCGTTCTCACCGTTTTACTGTTTACAGATTTGCTGTTGAAACATTTTAATTTGCGGTGCAAACATATTCAACCCAAGGTCTATTAAGGCTTTACAAGTCCGAGTATAGGCCTAATATTTGACACACATTTCAACTGTCAGTTCTGTTTAGAAAACAAAGATAGTGTAGTTGAAGAGTCGAGAACCCGTGTTACTTTTGACCTTCTGATGCGAATATGAATTAAATTGATTTTCTCAGGTCTAACGTGTACATCCTTTTTGTACCATGTTTCGATTTCTGCTGGGTGTATTGCCTACTTTTGAATGGGGCTCAATTCATGAAAAAACAAAAAACTTTACTCATTTGTGCAGTATTCCTCCGGCTCAGTCCGCTTTAATAATATATTTTTTCGATTTAGTTTTTCCTCCTCTAATCTTATATTGTGACATCCTTACAGGATTCATTATTAGTGATAGAAAAATATAAATCAGGGTTTAAACCTCCAGAAGATTTTCCATTTGAAGATCTTAGCACCCGAGAATCAGAAGTGCCTAATTTGAGAAATGTGACAGTTAATTCGTCCTCAAATTACAGTAGCAGTTTACGACCAGATCGAACAGTAAAAGGCACATTGTCAATTAAACATAAGAAACGCAGTCTTATACCGTGGATTCTTGGTTCAAATAAGGTGAGAAATGTTCCTAATCTCTATTATATATTATTTTATGTTTAGTTTATGCCATCAATCTATTTTATACATCAACCTGGCTACCTTTTTTGGTGTATAATTATACTGCTCAGAATTTCAGGTATTGTTGAATATCTTCTGTATCAGAATTATTGAACATTCCTTGTGGTCTGTTCGTGTATTAGATTCTGATGATCTCTATGTTATAAAGAAGAAGACCCGTGTTTTCGGAGGAATTTTTCCTGTACAAGCAACAGTATAAATTTATGAGATCAGGCTCGTTCATAGCGATACTATACCACATTAAAGAAGGAAAGGATTATAAAAATGCTTACGCACTTTTCACCTCTACCTACAATCAAGTTTTTTGCTTAAACGCTAACTCTAGTACTTTAATTCATTCAATGGATCGTTTTCTCAATAAGACACATACACACATCCTCACCATCTCTTGCCCCTGTAATTCATTCTTGATTATCTCCGATTCTCTAGCATCTTTTAATGTGTAGACTTACACGCACACTTATCTCATCCCTCTTTCATGCTCTCATTGCAATTCTGATACCCCCCAATCATTCAATGTATTTTTCCTGTCCCAGATTAGTTTCACTCCCAAACTCCTGACTTATCTCTCACAATCATATAGAAGCACTATCAGACGACTCTCCATTTGTCCTCAACATCTTTTAATTCTTCCAAAAATCAAATTCCTTTTTTTTCACATCTACACGTTTTAGTGACAATCTCTTGGTAACTTGTTAATTAAAAAAAAAAATCTAAATGAAAATGAAGAAGAAATAATTTTTACCTTTGCCTACTAGTAATCATTGCGCTTAAATCCTACCTTCATTACTCCAACTTATTTTAGAAATCATTCTCTCAATGAGGCCCACATATATTCTCACCATCTCTTGCCCCTCTACTCATAATTCATTCTTTATCATCCTCGATTCCCGAACATCATTCTATGTTATTTCCAGCTGCTCTTCTCTTCATCCAATCATAATTTGTATTCACGCTCACCCTAGACTCACACACATACACTTCTCATCCCTCATTTTACGTTTTTTTCATGGTCTCATTCTCTCTCCCACATCTGAACTCAATAACAACACCGAGCTTATAGCTCTAATGACAGGCTCTTATCAGCTCATTAATTGAAAAAAATTAAAATTAGAAAAATAAAATAAAACATGAAAGATTATACACAAAGGATTGCTCACCAATATTATAGCATATCCTTACGTAACATTCATTCATGAGAAATTCAACACGAAGGAGCAAATCTTTGACACAAATAAAACCATTTCATCTCTCAAAAAAATGACAAGATCGTATGCAAAGGATTGCTGCACTAATACTATGCTTACATAACATTCATTCATGACAAACTCAACACAAACGAACATATCCTTAAAATTCATTCATAAAGAGCATGTCCTGACGAGTGTGAACAGGTAACCCAAAAAATGAATAAAACTGCTATGCTACAACTCCCTAAGCTAACAATCTACGTAATCAAAGGTTACCCTTTGCTTTTCATGACGAAAGCGACTACCTGAAGTCTAATACTACAAAATATTGGTAGCTTGAGTTATTGCAAATTTCCTCAAATTAGTTCACGCTTCAATTTGAGATTTCTCACAAACCAGACAGTGTATCAACACCAAGTGTTAACATTTACATTTTTAAACATGTAAGTTACAACATATCAACATTCAAAAAAAATCGAACAAACCATATCAGAGTTATAGGAGTTGGAAATTTTTTTATAAATTGGGTATGTCTGGAGAACTACCGATCCGATCGTCAAAAAAAAATGCAGGTGCACAACTTCAGATATAACACCACAACGTGGTCAAGTTTCAAGAAAATCCATCCAGTAGTCTCGGAGGAGGAGCCCGGACAAATTTTGATCTATATAATTATATATAATATATAGATTCCTATTATTATTATATGTATATAAAAAGAAACCTGAAATTTTTTTAATCACGTAGCGCCGATCTATGACCTCCAAAACGTCGAGCAAGTTCGTTTCCCCCTCTTTCTGCCACATGTGTGACGGGTGTAATACTCGCTTTTCTACGAAAAGTCGGTTCGCCCTTCCCATGGCTTGATCGTTGAAATTCTTCAAAGTTTTTCTTTTATACCAATCGTCGAATTTTTCTTTTCAAGCCCCGAATTCGGAGAAATTCTGATCATCGGGGTTATCGTATAACTTCTGCCAAGGGTTTGGCAAAATTTAGATACCGAGGTGGAGTAATTATTTTGTTGTTTTTCTTCACAAAAATAACCATTCTCAACAAATTTAGGAGAGTAGGTTGACAATTTTAAAATGAGTGGAATTTTGGATTTGCTTGTATCTCAAATGAAATATGACTTACGATGTTCGACAAATGTCGGTGTTTGGAATTGTTGATTATGTTGACTATAGTCTGTTCATATCGTGATGTCATTGCCCCTCCTAAAACTGTGTTTTTTTGACATTTTTCTTGCCTACCACTGAAAAAATGTTTATGCCTAGCTGTATAAACTGATTCTAATGAAAAATATGAAAGAGGAATTGTTTTTTTTTCCTTTTTCACACTCCTATGAAAAGAAGGAACACGTCTTCGGCCAAGGTGTGAGCTGAAAAAAAACGACGCGCGTCGCGCTCGAAAAACAGTTTTTAACAAATTCAGGTATCCAGAAGGAACCAACCTTTGGTGCTATAAGAATGATAATCTACTGCTAGAGATAGACTAAAAGAAAACATATCGGGGATGGGAACCGGACTATTCGCCGTAGGCGATTCGCCGGCAGCAATTCGCCAGCAAAACAATTCGCCGGAGAATTTTCCGCCGGGGATCAAGTCGCCGGATGAAAAAAAAATTGTACTCGCCGCCGGAAAAAAAATTTACTCATAAAAATTTACTCAGAAGGAATTGAAACATAGAAAGTAAATCATAGAACTAGAGATTATGAGCCATAGCTCTCAAGTATCGAGATTGGAATATTTGTGAGCTTCAATTGCACGCTGAAATTCTGATGACGTTTGATGACGATTGAGTGGGGAATATTATGAGTAAGTTTTTATGACGAGATGAGAGATGTATAATTCTTTGTATCTTCAGTCGTGTTATTCGTGAGACATTGTCGGTGTCAAAATGTCAGCAATTATCAGTGAAAGAGGTGCAGAAAAGTTTGCTCGAGGAGGGTATGTGTACGTATTTGATGGAATGAGCAAAGATGCAGTAAGTACACCTACTTCTTTTAAGTTTTTATTCAAAATCGGAGAACATACGGTAAATGTGAGAATGTATTCATAGATTACACGTTTTTGGCGTTGTGAAAGGAGAGGCGAATGTAACGGCCGCGTTCATGAACGAGATGGCGAAGTGAAAAAAGTAGCAAATAGATCATCCTTAGAATACTTGAGAGCCATAGATCAATATTTTATATATTTACTTTCTATAAGAATTTTAAGTTGTTCTAAGTAAATTTTATCCGCCGGCGAGTTAATTTTTTTTTCACACGGCGAATTGATCCCCGGTCGAAAGTTCTCCGGCGAATTGCTGCCGGCGAATTGCTGCCGGCGAATTGCTGCCGACGAATTGCTGCCGGCGAATAGTCCTAGACCCATCGGGGATAGTATTAACAGGAATCGACAAGTAAGCGATCAACTTGTACAAATTACATGACTCGGCTTCTGTCCAGTAATATACTAGAAAGAAAGATCTGTAGGAGAATAAGGGTTATTAAACAGGTATCAAGAGATGGGAGACGACCCATTTTGGGTTCAAAAGAAGAAATTATTTGGTCGCAGGTACCAAAAATTGTCCGAGGTGATAAAATTACACTATTCCCTCAAAGATAAATTTACTAACGACTTAGTTGTTGGTGAAGTCGAACTATTTGCACTTTTTTTAAGAAAGTTTCATGGTTGATTACCTGCTGACCCTGTCAGTTCCTTCAGCTAGGGAAAAAAGAAGAATTTAGTAGGTACTAATTTAATTGTTGATCGAGTTGGACCATTTGCTTTTCTTTTCCGGCATTTTTGATGTCTTTTCTGAGACCCACACCGTATATAACATTCCACGAGTGACACCCCCCCCATTTTTTATCTTGAAGAATTCTAGCTAGCGGATCTAAATTTTAGCAAAATGACGTGAGGACTGACGAGCCAGTCTGCCTAACATACAGTATGCTGGACTTAAGTATTAGGCTAGGAAAGTGATCCCGTGAGCATCAATCCAATATACAGTATACTGAACTTATTTTGAGCTCAGAATGAGGTGAACGAGCGAAGCGAGTGATCTCGTGAGCCGCTTAGTCTAATATATACCAGACTTATACTGGGTTGTCAGCTTGTCCATCAATTGGAAGTTGATTCGTCAAATCAGTTATATCCGATCTACAATGTGCTGAATCGATAAATCAAATCCATGTACCATTAAGAAGGGAGAGGTGAACGAGCAGCCCGAGTGATCTTGTCAGTTTGATTTTGGAACCAATGTGTCACCCAATATATCTAGGAGCTCGCAAGTTGAAGGGGACGTCAGAAATGATCTTTATTTATTTGGCTCCGCCAGAACATATTTTTAGTTTCATAGTACAACACCTATAATTTTTATTCAAGGAACCATTGGACTTCCACTAAACTGAAAAAACTGAGACATACTGGCAGATAGTGAAGGCAAATGAGCGAAGCGAGTGAACCCGTCAGCTGGGCAGCCTCGCAAAAACAATTCTACGCTTGTATCTTGCTAACAAAAAAAGGGTGCAAACAAGCGGAGAAAGTGAGGCGTTGAGCTACAAAAAATACTGATGGAGTATTTAGCTCAACGTACAATATACTTTGCCGGGAGTCGAAAAACGACTATATGAATGAGATATCTCCGCCAAGGTAACTCTTGACATCAAAGGCGCTTTTGATCATGTCAGTCACTCAGCTATTACACAAGGCCTGGAGGAGAACAAGTTTCCGAAGGCAGTGTCCTTGGACTCACAACACTGTGGGACTGTGTACATGGAAAAATGCTGCAAACATTCAAGGTTGAGGTGATCGAGTGTGTCAGCCAACTACCCGTAGTATTTGCAGATATTACACTGCGCTTATAATATCTGCTGGCTATGCGGAAGAGCTCCCAGAAAAAGTTCATGAAGTCAACCTACTACTATTGATAACTAGGACCACTGAGCCTTGACATCAATCCTAAAAAAAAAACAAGTTTTGTGACGAGTCAGATCACCAAAATAATGAGAAATATGGATTTTACCCTAGAAGCCATATTTAAAATTGCATAAGAAGCAGTAAAACTCACTTCGTATAAAATACTGTAGGATTATGCTGGACTTGACAGCCATCAATACTTTGAAAATAAGTTTAAGGAAGAGTCTGAGACTTTTCTGTTATAGTCAGACGTACCATAGACTATGACAATGAGGTGGATGAGATTATTTCAGTATGTATGTCAGTATCATTGTATTCTCATTGGGGGGACCAGTAGAGATTAAACTCATCACACCCAATAAGTTGGAACTACGAAGAAGAAAAGAAAAAAAAGGACCAAAAAGGGTAAGGGCGAAGAGTTGAAGTGAGTGAGCTCATTCTTTAGATAGTCTAACCCACGAGTACAGTATACTATGCTAAGAAATACTGGTGGAGGAGGAAGAGAGTCATCCTTCGTGTTCCACGCTTCACGGTTTCAAGTTAGTTGAAAATGAGGAAGATATGGGGGTCCGACCACAGGAAACGCCTGGAAAAGCGCGCTCCTTCTTTTTCTATTCATGTTACATTTTTAGAGACCAGACCGACAATTTGAGTCTACCTTAAGTAACAAAAAGAAAATAATTTACAAATTCTTGTAAAAATCAAGAGATAATTTAATCAAATCAAATTAAGAGCGCTTTCGACTAAATATCATCATCAGACCTGTAAGAAAGCGAATGAGAACAAACACAGATTATTTGATTAAATTATTGCTTAATTTTTGCGAGAATTTGTAAATTATTTTCTTTCTGTTAGAATGTATCGCAAACTACAAACCACCCTCACAAATACCTCAAGTAACTCATTTCCCAATAATTCAAGTTATTGCCTAAAATACTATTATTCAAGATTATTGTATCCTGTATGTGTCTTGATTTCCAAAAAAAAAAAAATACTGACTTATCTAATATTATTTTTCTGTTTTGTTTTTTTTTCTCTCTTCTAAAAATTTGCTCCAAACTTTAAACTCTTCTTATGGTGGCTGTCTTGCGTTTTGATTCAAATTGGTGTTGCCAAACATAGTAAGTATTATCATATTTTTCAATAAACTTATGTTAGGGTGGGCTTAAAATTAATCAACGTTAACATATTATAGTGTAATAGAAGAAAGAAATAATATTTACCAATCAGTGAGATCTTACATGAAAAAGCTCGATCCTTTTTGAATAGCTTTTGAAAAACTGATCACACTTTTCCGGCTGCAAACTGCAATTGCATTGCTACGGCGCTAGAGGATGTATGTATAATGGTCAGCCATTTTGAGTTGACTGACTTCTGTTTACCTAACTACCCCCGAGGAGTCAAGTTAATTAATCGATTTGCACGGAATAACGAAAATAAATAAACGAATTCGAAAAAATTTGACAATAAAATTAGAATAACTCAGAAACAAGAAAGGAATTAGAAAAATATGTATAAATAAACCACGGGTCAAGAAAGAGAATAAGGAAACTTCCAAAAAATGAACTAAAAAATAAATACCTCAGAATGTCATTGCTCTATATGGATTCTTTGATTTGTTGAATGTCGATGAAATAGATCACGAATCACCAATTTGCAATTAGTGAAAATCGGCTATTTAAAAAATACCTTGATCTGTATCGAGAGATTTAATGATTATTTTCAATATTACTTTATAAAAAACAGAATAATACGTGATTGATACATCAGCCGACCCTATTAACGCCTAGTGTCGCAAAGCGCTTGTTTAATATGAGTTACTTATTTGTGAAGAAGGCTCATAAGGAAAGTTGTAATGAAATGTCAACAATTTTCTTTTAAAAGCGATATTTGTATCTTGTCCTGGGCTTGAACTCAACCGATTTGGAATTTAAACAAATGTATTTGTATTTTTGAACCTAGCTCGGTATCAGAATTGAGATGAGGTGTATGCATGAGAAAAGTTGTGATCAAGTTTTCAATTGGGTTACATAAAATAATGTTGGAAATAGGAAAGTGTGGGCTAGTGTCCGTTAATCACAGTGGAAGATATTGTTGTGTCGGGAATTTATAAGTAAACACGCATGAACTCCACTCGATGAAAGACAAATATTTAACGCAGCGCAACTATACATGTATTGACTGTTTTATACATTCGACTGACAAGACTAACTTACAACCGATAAGAAGCCCGGTTTCGATACTACAGATGTCCAATATGAAGATGGGATCTTATGAACCAAAATTTATTGTCAAAGAATAAAAATATTACAGATGGTAAGATTTTACCAGTGTTCAAGAATTTGGTGAACCTGAGAAATTTTTCGGAATTGTGGTTCAAAACTGTGGTCGAGGGAGAACAGGTACTAGGTATAGTATCTGCGAAGAAGTTTAAGGTAGATGCGCCAGAATAGTTGATCAAGTGAAGTAATAGAAGATATATTGAAAACCACAAAAAGCACAAAGAAAATTAGAAGCCATTGCAGACGTTGCGATGGCAGCGGGGAACCCGCAATTCCTTAACTCGACCTCTCAGGTGGTGTGGAACTGAGTTGATAATCTTGTCATATAATTCAAATCGAAATTATCATTCTACATTCCCTCCTATCATATGTAGCTCGAGAGTCGAAATTCTTCTAAGTCCCCCTTCTATCATATATAGCTCGGAAGTCACAATTCTTCCAAGTCCCCCTCCTATCATATATAGTTCGAGGCTCGAAATTCTTCCAAGTCCCCCTCCTATCATATATAGCTCGAGACTTGAAATTCTTCCAAGTCCCCTTCCTATCATATATAGCTCGAGTCTCAAAATTTTGTTGTTAGGAGATTACATCCTCAGAAAAAGTCCGCGTCCGCGAAGTTAGTAACCTAAGGTTAGGTTAGGTTACGGGACTTGGAAGAATTTCGAGTTGACGTCTGCAATGGCTTTTTCTAAGTTTTTGGTTGGACGGCGGACGGTAGCTCGAAAGTCAAAATTCTTCCAAGTCCCCCCCCCCCCCCATTATATGTAGCTCGGGACTTGAAATTCTTTCAAGTCCCCCTCCTATCATATATAGCTCGAGACTCGAAATTCTTCTAAGTCCCGTAACCTAACCTAACCTGCAGACGCGGACGTGGACGTTTTCTGAGGATGTAATCTCCTAACAAAATGGATAACGGGTTCCCCGCTAAAACGACGGCTTCCTTAACGAAGTTGAACGAGGAACGCAGGGAACCTGCTTTATGAGACAAAAGGGATTTGGTGTTGAAAATTCAAGGAAACCTAGACCTAGATAAAGCTAGTATAAAGAAGGCCTAGACCTTTTATAAGCCTAGTATAATATAGTTTGAGAGCCTCATATATAGCTGAAGATTCGAAAACAATTTAGACTCTCAAACTATATTATACTAGGCTTATAAAAGGTCTAGGCCTTCTTTATACTAGCTTTATCTAGGTCTAGGTTTCCTTGAATTTTCAACACCAAATCCCTTTTGTCTCATAAAGCAGGTTCCCTGCGTTCCTCGTTTAACTTCGTTGTCCCACTCCTATCGTATATGGCTCGAGAGTCGACATTTTTCTGTTTTTTGCTGGACGAGGCACGGCGCACGGCAAATTTCTCAAAAAGCCCACCATAAAACAAGTTCCCTGTTGAAAATTTCGACTCTCGAGCCATATATGATAGGAGAGGGACTTAGAAACAACGACGGCTTCCTTAACGAAGTTAAACGAGGAACGCAGGGAACCTGCTTTATGAGACAACTGGGATTTGGTGTTGAAAATCCAAGGAAGCCTAGACCTAGATAAAGCTAGTATAAAGAAGGCCTAGACCTACTATAAGCCTAGTATAATGTAGTTTGAGAGTCTAAATTTTCTCGAATCATTTTTTTAAGTCCCCCTCCTATCATATATAGCTCGAGAGTCGAAATTTTTCGCGTTCCTCGTTTGACTTCGTTAACGAAGCCGTCGTTTTTTCTAAGTTTTTTGCTGGACGGCGGACGGCCCAGGGCATATTTCTCAAGAAGCCCCCCATAAAACAGGTTCCCTATTAAAAACCGAAGTTTAACAGAAAAAGAAGAGGAGGAGGATGAGATACCAGAAATACTGTATGAGGAAGTGGAGGAAACAGTTGAATCGCTGACGTTCTATGAACTTCGATTAACAAACGGAGGACTGTAGGTATGAAGTTTCCTATTCACATGACTCATGAGGAAACGGGAGGTACATGTTTGCGCACAAGCAACTTAGAAACAACACGTTTGCGCACAAACGAAGAAGGCATGTTTGCGCAAATCCTGAAACATTCATTTCCTTTCTCAATTGTATGAGGCTTAGGACTGAGCAGGGTATGGTCATGAGGAGACTCGAGTCATCCGTCCCGTTTATCTCTTTCGCTGAGCAGGGCAAGTTGGCCAATAGTTTCGAACCTAACATCAAAGTGGATCAAAGATGGCGCTAGTTTCAACTCTACAAAAACTCGAGAGCGAGGGTCGGTCGAAATTCGAGTTGAGTACGGTCTAGAACCTAAGATTGAGACAAGGTTAGAATTCAAAACGATCGATTTCCGCGCAGAATATAATTGAAACCCCAAGAATAAGTCAACCGAAATAAAAAGAGGGGCTCAATTCAGAACTTGCAGTCAAAATCAGCCGGAATTGGAGCTTGAGAGATTCTAAAAAAAGGAAGTTGAAGCGGGGTCAAGTCATGTAGAGGCTAGAGTGAGCCTTTCTGATCGTCTCTTTCCCTGAGTAGAACAGGTCAAGAGTCTCGAACCCAAAAAAAGGCGGTCGAAGTTGAAGTCGAGTAAGTTTCGATCTTGTACACATCATTCATCTCACTTTTCAGTGACATCATTCGTTCACATTCGGTTTGCGCAAACGTGTTACGGTCGAGGAAACTTGACTTTGATAAGAGCGAGCTAACTCGAGCGGTTTGTACAACTTTATCTATACCACATATGCCCATCAACATGAACTAAAACGTAAAGCTGTTGCTCTCTTTGGTTTTTTCTTCAAACAATACATCCCACCGGAAGACTATGTCTTACAAATTAATAAAATATTTCATTGAACAACATGCAAATAAACAAATTCACATTACCAATTTACAAAACTTTCAATCTACTGGTAATTTTTTTAGTTGCTGGACGGCTCGTTGAAACTCAGAATCCTCAAACTTAACTCCCACTGTCCTCACTTTTTATTTTAAAACGTTAATAACTCGCTTCGTTGTTGATCAATCTTGACGAGACCAAGCTCAAAATATGGAAAAACGCTGGCTCTTTAAATGACGTTCTGTACTTTTTTTTCAATAACTTCACCATATTTATGTAAAATCACGTTTTTTAGCCCCGTCTAACGTTGTCAAGTTTCAAATGTCCCGGCCTGATACTAGAGACGACCATGGGGATTTCCGACAATTTTCTGCGAACGGGAATCCCGAGCGGGAATTGCATGAAATTTGGACTGTAAACACTAAATTGAGTCCAGTACACCCAATCCCCGACTTTTTTGTTCAGTTCTACCGATGAGTTTGACGGTTTGAAGCAATAGATGCTATCTGAAAAATAATTACTTTTTTAGGAGATGCAAAGCATAATTTGTGTACCACAATATCGCAGACCAGGCTGATGAGAAATAAATAAATCTATTCTAATCTAATCGAATGTTCTGATCTGATCCCCGTAAGCCTGTAATTCCAATTGCAAATTCCGATTAAAGTTTCTACCCAATGTTTTTATTGCGGATTTTGAAGAAAAATAAAAGAAAAATATCCACTGAAAATATGAAACTTGTTTTTTCGAAGATAAACATGAAAAACATTGTTTGGAATGAAATATTTTATTGGGAATTCCTGGAATTTTCAATCAGGAAAAAAATGCCTGTTTCCGGGAATTATTCCCATTAATGCCCGGACACAACATTGTCTATGGCCTTCAATTAATTTATAAAAAATTATGCGGATGAAGGCGTTTGACTTGATTGAAATTTAATTCATCAACTGGCATCTTCACGATAAAATTGATGAGATTAGTCAAATTGAGAACCACCGCACAGAAAATTAAATTGAGGCGGCATCTCGACTACCGTACTTTCATTTTAATTTTATTTTCACAATAGATGGAGCCTTTTCTGCCGCATTATCTAACGTTTTATTTCCTCCTCTTCTTCATCATAATTTTTGTTGCTACATGTATGAATACTAATGACTATTATTAATTAAGACGAGACTTGAAGAACATTCGAGAAGAAAATTTCACGAGGACATTACAATAGGTATACTTACGTGATCCTTAGATACTTTTCAACGCTGAACACGAATCCGTTGTCCGTTTTTTGCTAGCACGTCACAATTTTAGTAATCACGATTAAAGTTCTCGTTTACTTGCCGCGCGTCGTCGCGAAACACATCGACGATAGCAGCGTCGCTATTGAAAACGTTTGTTATGTTCCGCGACAGCGCGCGGCAAGTAGACGAGAATATTTGTTATGATTACGTGAATATTTATCGTGATTACTAAAAATTGTATTACGTGAATATTTATCGTGATTACTAAAAATTGTGACGTGCTAGCAAAAAACAGACAACAGATTCGTATTCAGCGTTGAAAAGTATCTAAGAATCACACGTAATAGAATCTTTGTAACAGGATAGCTGTTCAGTAGTGCTATCGGAGTACGTTGAGTGATATAGGACTTTTCCAGTATTTCAAATTCCATACTTATTCTCCTACGTGTTACCAAGTCGGTAGTGTTTCTAGAGTTGCTCTTATGGCAAACTGCTCCAGAATGAAAATGAGTATGCAATCTAGCAACACCCGTGAGGTCAAGGTTGGGAACATTGTCAACTTGATAACTTGTAGGCAAATAAGTATGCATTTAAAATACTGGAAACGCCCTTTAAGGCTCTTCTCCTATATCATATTGCGTATTCGTTTGCCTAATGCTTATTGTAATGATACTTGCTTTACATGGTCTTACGGCAGGGGAATTGAATATGCAATATAGCATATCCACTCCCTTGCCATAAGACCAATGTAAACAAAGTACCATTACAATAAGAGTCAGGCAAACAAGTATACAATATGATATAGAGGAAGGGCCCTTAAAAAAGGCTTCCACAAAATGAAGAGGATACTCAAGGAGTAACACAAGACCGCAGTCTTTTGCATCTTTCTTTTGTGTTACTCCTTTGAATATCCTCGTCATTACGGATGACCGTAATTTCATAAAAAAAGCTCACGCAGAAGCGTAAGCATCACCGACTTTTCAATAATTTGCTAAAAATCATTTACACATGCTCCCCATACCTAAACTTCATTGTTTCTCACTTATAAGCTGATTGTGATAATAATGATTTAAGGTATTCCACTTTCTCTTCTATTGTTCAATTCATTTCTAATCTTTTTAATGGGTTCTATTAAAATTAAAATATAAAACTTAGGTGATTTAGAAGAATCTTAAAGTATTAACCTGACTGTCCATTTCCAAAAATAGGTACAGTAAGATATTATAAAGTCGATAATGACAAAAATCAAAACATAGATGAGGAAAATTGAAATGGGCAATGAAACTTCCACTTTGTCTTTACCTGAATTTCAACATTACTCCCCAGTGTTCAGGCTACGAGCCTATTGCGATAATGTAGAAGAAAAAAAAAAAAAAAAAAAAAAATGATATGTATACCTGCATAACGCAGTAATTATAAATCTACACGGCCAATATTCAATCCATCGCTTACGTGCAACGTTTGTTTAACGTATCCAATAAACGTCGAATTTTTTCAATCATATATGACTGGTAATGAGAAGTTTTTGCAGCCAATAGGTGTATTGTTGCGTTTTGACTTCAACACAGAGTCTATGTTGCGTTTTATTTCAACACAGAGAGTTTTAAGGTTCTTCTCGAGGATTCAAAGAGGAGACAAGCTTTTTCAATAAAAGAAAGAATAATTACTTGGATTCATCGTGAATATAATAAGAACGAAAGAAAGAATGAAACAAAGAGTACGAATATGAATAAGAAAAGAATTTGTCGCGAATGATGACGCGGAGTTCGGCGATGAAATATTCGGATTGACTGCTGTCAATACAGACGTGAAAAATATGAAGTACGAACTGACTGAGAGGCTAACTGGACTGGCCAAGTTACTGCTTGAACTGCTCGGACTGCACGAACTGACGATTGGTGAGCTTGGTCCTCCTTATATAGGGATAGATACATCATTAGTTGAACAAACAATAGTCATAAAAATAATGGTTACATGAGTTTTCGAGAATTTAGGAGAAGTCAGACAGAAAAATGGTTTCGAGGAATTGATGAGAGAGTTGTTCAAGAACGGAAGAGATTATCAGGAGGGAGATAAGAGTAAGACGAATATACAATGTATGTTCGTCTGTAAATTGGTTTCACGTGTTGAGAAAAAGAAGAAGTAAGGAAAATATCATTTCGAGAAATTCTCGAAGAGGATGTAGAGACAGATAACCATTAGGGTTTCTGAAAAAAGAAATGATTAGGGGACGCGTGTAAGTTAACTGTAAGTTAACAGGAAGATGGACGCGTGCGTCAGAGGAAAGAAGATAAACGGAAACGTGAAAGAAGATAAACGGCGTGAATTGACGTAAGAAAATCGAACAGAAGTTGGAAGTAGGAAAAAATAGGTAAAGAGAGAATTTTTAGGAGACAAAGGAAAATGTAGGAAAATTGAGAGAGAGAGAGAGAGAGAGAGAGAGAGAGGGACGAGTGCATAGCTCGAATGCAACAGTATGATGCTTTAATCACGTGGCAAACGAACTCAAATAAATTGAATAAGCGAGATTTAGCTCTTACGGCTCTATACGTGGACCACGTATATTTTGAGATTTACTCAAGAACCACTAGTCCAACCGATACAAAAATTACAGAGCAATAAGATTGAATAAACTATGACGTAATGTAGTGATATGAAGATAATAAGATTGATATTTTTTGAGAAACAACACTAAGAAATTCGAGGAAAATTGAGAGTTACTCAACTACTCGAGAAATCTAAGAAAAAAATTCACATTCCCAACTTCAGATAATCCACTACAACTTGGCCAAATTTCATGAGAATCCAACCAGTAGTTTTTGAGGAGTTGCGTGGACAAAAAATTTTATATATATATATAAGGAAACATGAAATTTTCTTATTAGGGTAGAAGTGATCTAGGACCTCCAAAACGTCGAGAAAATTCATTGCCCCCTCCCCCTGAATACTTTGCGTCGGGTGTAATACCTCACTTTTTACAAGTAAAAAGTCGGTAAAAACCTATCGGTTTCCACAAAATTTGAACGTTTTGTCCTGTAAGTCACATTAGCATTGGGCTGTATGTTACAGTTTTTATCAATATTCCATACTGTGGTGAAACTCGCAGGTTAACCGCGTGTTCAGCGTGAGAGGCGAGTTTTGAAGACGCAGCCGCGCCTCTGATCACTAGACCACGGAGCACTGCTTCTATCAGATAGGTCCGTTCACATGAATGAAACGCGTTCCTTTGGTGTTTTGTTGTACGGGTTATCTTTGGAGTTGGGTTGCGCGCATGCCCGCATTTTGTATGCGATGAACATCATTGAGGCGGAACGTTATTCAAAAGGGACAGAGCTAGCGTTGCGCCGCAGCGGGGAAAGATTGTAAGAGGAATCAAAACTGGGGCCCTATGTGGGATAAAAATGAAGACATTGAAATAACACTCAAATGAAGCTGATTGGCTTTTTGGCATTTCTCGAAAGTTATCCACAAACGCACGCTCTACAAATTAGATAAGATGACAAAACCTTGAATTCCGCTTCATTGAAAAGTTATGCCAAATTTTTCATTTTTCTCTCATATACGGCCATAGTTTTGGTATCTTTCATGATTTTGGCAAAAGTACCATTACTGTTGAACAAGTCAAGCGCGTTGCTAACGATCCTGGTGGGTGTCCGGTTCGAATACAATTCATATGAATCAAAAAAATAGCGAACGCCACACGTGAACGGAGGAAAGCGATCAATTCGCGCTACATGTCGGCCCTCGCCGGGGCTCGGAGCGCCAAAGCACTTGTATAGATAGCGCTTTCCTCCATCCCGTGTAGCGTTAATCGTTATAATCAAAGCCTCCTATAGTTACAAGCCATGAACATAAAATTGGCAACTGCACAACCGTGGGCCGACTTTTACATAACTCTTATGGGGAAACACTCTTTGAGCGTCTTTTTCTCAAGAAAATATGGAGTTTTTGAAAAATTGAAGAGAACAAAAGTTGTAGCTTGTGAAATTTCCTTTAAATAAGGGTCAACTCGATTTTTTCATGAGAGAGGTGTTTTACATGTAAATCCGTGGGCCGAATGCGGTGTTGCCTTTCTGTGAAATTGCTGATTCCATGAAATCGGCGGAAAAATAGCTGATTTTATGAAATCAGCAACCCCTTTGCCGAATACACAAAATCAGCAGGCTTACACAGATTTGGCAGCCAATTACGTGAAACCGGCAAAGGCTTATAAATGAAGCTGCCGAATTCGTGTAATTGAATGATGACGAAAGAATGAGAACATCAATGTGTGTTATAAGTATAAGTTTTGAAAGAAACTCGAAAAAATTTTTGTAGTTCTCCCCGAAATAATCGGAAATTTGAATGCACGTAATTTATTTAGAGAATTCAAACAAAAGTTCGATTATCGCGATAGAATTATAAAAGTCGAGTCATGTACCCGAGAGCTTAAAACGACCAAATATTTTGTGGGAAGCTGTCAATTGTGACCATGAGACGTTTTTCACGTTTCCGTTGAATACGTCGTACACCTGCGACATCTACTAATTGAAATACAGTCCGAATGTGTTAATACCTTCGTTCTTTTTCAACGGAATCGTCGGATAATATTCGTATGGCTTCCGCTGCTTTTTCATCCGTCCACTGATTTTCCATGATGAAAATTTAACTACAAATTCACCTCGAGCAACATTTCAGAAGCAGAAAACCGGTAACAAACTATGATCCATCTTGATTACTGTCAAATAAGTGCAAGTCTTTTTTTTCACGATAAAGTTTTGGTATGAACAGAATTAGGTGATGACGCATTCAATAATCGTGCTGAGATCAGAAAAATTGGCTTGAGAAGTTGCGTTCATCACATGGCAGGCGTTCTTCAAATCTTCAAAACTGCACAGGATTTTCTCATTTGTAGTGTAAAAAGCTTTATAGAATGTGTTGCCGAATGTATTCGGCAAAAAGGTTGCCTATTTCATGAAATCAGCAATTTTTCTGCCGATTTCATGGAATCGGCAATTTCACGAATTCGGCGTAACATGTACATAGAAATTTTTTAATGCCAGTTTTGGTCTAGATTAGAACGAAAGTCTACTGCCCCTTCCCCCTATCAACCTTGCTACGAGTGTAATACGTTCTTTTTGTAGTGGAGCGTCGGTAAAATCAAATCTACATTATTTAGTACACGAAAGGAAATTACTGAAAGCTTTCTGAATGAAAACCTGAGAATTTTAGCTGCTGTTATTGTAAAACAAGTTTTTTTTTTCTCCACATCAACTGGGAAAAGAGAGAAATCTCCGTTGAAAAAGACTTCTCCTTCTCATCGTTTTTTTCCCTCTCATTGTTATTAAGAAGTAATTCTTTGTTTCAAAACAAGTAATGTAATTCTCGTTCTTCAGAACAATATTCCTTCCTTCTGCTGTGATAAAAAGGATGATTTTATTGACCTTCCACCTAATCAAAGGAAGAAGAAGATTCAGCAGAAAATGGAGGAAATTCAAAATAAATTACAACAAGAGACCGCTGCAAGGTAAGTCCTAATCTGTTGTTCATAATCTGAATTACAATTTTGTAGATTTATGTTTCATTTGTAACTTTATTCTACTGATACAAAATAAAAAAAAAATAAAAAAAGACTAAAAGAAAAAAAAGACGATAGGTCGACTTAGTTGGATGACAGTCGGTCTAGCATTCGTTCAACTTTTATTTCTGTTGAAGGTCATTGAAAATTCCAGACTTCATCTTTCGTGCTTGTGTGTGATTAGCGGAATTTTCTTGCTCCTCGCTCCGATTCCTCTTGTCATTTTCTCTCCGGTTATGCACGGATAACATATCCATCTGCTCATTAATTGGTGATGGGTTTTAATATCCCATAAATAGCTTGAATTGTTGGAAGATTACGATTCGTGCGAGTATAAAACTATGTTTACAGTAAATTCTGTGTCATGCGCATGAGCATGCTCATTACAAAAGGACTTTATTAATTTTTTGTTCTAATAGAAATTCATTGGATCATCCGCCTTTAATTGTTATTTCATCATTTATCAGAGTGTTTTTTTACGCATATTTTGACTATCGCACTCTGAAGTTTTCTTCAAAACTAACCAATAGCAAGAATTTTCTTTGAGACCTGTTGCGAGCGCAATTTCCTATTACATATTTTGGTTTTTAATCTAAAATAAAATCTCTCTGTGAACTACCATGTTTTTCAATTTTTTGTCTCTGTTTCATTATATTAAACCTATCTCCACCAAGCCTATATCCTAGTACACGTCTGTAATATTTTCATTTTAGAGACGGGTTGATGAAAATGAAGGGTGTTTATGAAGAAAATCCAGCACTTGGTGATCCAATGTCCATAGAAGGTCAACTGAACGAATCAAACAGCAGGCTAGAAAAATTCAAAACCGAAATTCTAAAATTTCAAGCCTTGCTGGACAATGTAGGACAGAGTAGTCCTACGAATGTAAAGAAAAACTCATGTTTGCACTCAAATACCAATGGAGTTCAGCATACGTAAGTCCAATATTGATTTTCATTTAATTAATTAGGTTCATTTTGCAACTTTCAATATTATGACACATTCAACTAGAAGCATGCTTTGATCAGTACATTGACTGACAAATACGCACAAAAGTGAGGTATCGGTACTACTAGCTACTATTGTACTCAAATCAATTCTTCCTTGTAGATTGCGGTTAGATATAGTGAAAGGTGAAATTTTGATTTGCAAACAGAAATCTTAATTATTTGTATGAAGCAAAATTCTGAATGACTGTTTGTCAGGCTGTATAATATTTGTCTAGATATAAAGTTCCATAACTTTTGAACGCTTTCACCTATCGACCTGGTTTTTTTTTCTTCTATTTGTTTTTTTAATTTGGGTGAGATTTTGAAATAGATTTCGGCGTTCTGGCTGCCTCAGGGTGGAGAAGTGGGTAAAAAAATTGAAGAAAAACGAGGTTTATCGACGTAGTAGAATTGCATCTCTTTGTACGCAGTTCTAAAAGTTTAAGACTCGTGATAACTCGAGTTTTACTCATTTTTATGAAAAGTTGAAGAGAATAAAAATTGTAGCCGCTCTAATTTCCTCTCGACTGAGTCTAATTTCAGAGTTTTAGGAAGAAATTTGGGCATTATTCTCATTTCGGCTGCTGCTACACAGACTGATGAATTGCGTTCGGGGTATGGCAGGTTTCTCACCTACTGTTCATGCATCAAACCGGGCATCGCTAGCGTTGCGCTGTAGCGGGGAGAAATCGTAAGAGGTATCAAAACTATGGCCGTAATCCGTATATTGGAGCAGAATGAAAAAATTGAAATAAGACTTGAACAAAGCAGATTTCGCTTCTTGACATCTCATGAAAGATGTCCACAAACGCACGTTCTACAAATTGTGACCTGTCACGAAGAAATCAACCTTATGAGATTCATACCGCAGCTACATTTCTGCAGTATGAATAATTTAGTACTGCAGAAATGTAGCGCTACTGCACAAATCTTATAAGGTCGATTTCTTTTCTTTGTGACGGGTTACAATTGTATGACATGACGAAACGTTCAATTGTGCTTCATTCTAGAGATAATGCCAAATTTTTCATCTTTCTCCCATATACGGCCTTAGTTTTGTTCAGGACTGGACACAAATTGCGAAAATTTGATTCGGATCGCATATCATCGGTCTCACGGCAGATCGGATCGCGGATCAATCACTGTCCATTGGAAACAATCCGGATCACGGATCAGTAACATTGCTTTGCGATCCGACGGATCAATCAACTGTGGATCAGAACATCTGATCCGTGATGATCCGCAGATCATGAAGCGCGGGAAAAAGATGATCCAAATACGGATCACGGATCGCCAATTTTTGGTCCGTGATCCAGAATCCGATCCGTGCCCAGCCCTGCTCTAGAACCTTCCATTTCAATCTGAATCTGGAGCGAGAAACAAAACCGCGATCCGCGCGGACCAATGCAAATGATTCGGATGAAATCAACCATGAACAAAAAGATGATCC
Organism: Aspidiotus rigidus; assembly: GCA_035079385.1. NCBI lineage: Eukaryota > Metazoa > Arthropoda > Insecta > Hemiptera > Diaspididae > Aspidiotus > Aspidiotus rigidus. The sequence goes on from JAVHKY010000052.1 coordinate 8,170,295, forward strand.
GGATCAATCGCGGATCATAAAGCGCGGGGAAAAAATGATTGGATCACAAATTTTTGATCCGCGATCCGATCCGTGCCCAGCCCTGGTTTCAATACCTCTTACAATTTTGGCAGAAGTACTATTACTGTTGAATAAATCACGCGCGTTGTTAGCGATCCTGGTGGATGCCCGGTTTGAATTGCGACTGGCAAAATATCAATGAATTAGTCTGTTTTATGCATTACAGCCTTTACCTACGTGTCAAGTTAGCTCTACAGCCGAATTCATTGGTATACTTTGCTGCTGGATTACTTGATTTTATCTTCTGCTTTGGCGCTTTCAGTCAAACCACAAGAAATCTTTCAAATTCACAAGCACAAAGTATCAGAGAAGAGATATTCAACTCCCACACTGTACTCTACTTTAATTTCAGTTACGCGTTTGTCGCTCACCTGAATTGACACAAGCAGACCAAAAGTTCGAGTGTTAATCACAATCAGCTGACTGTCAGAGTAACCTGTGTATGGGGAGCGCGTGTGGAGTGTATATTGTATTGTCAGTGATTGCCGGTATGCTGCACTTGCTTCAGTGTTTCCAAGTTTCTTCTTTCATTGTTTGTCCATTTTCCCTGTCGGTGTCATTTCTGTCTTTCCTCGAGTTTATTTTAAAAAGTTGTATTTTGGCATTATTTAAAGGTAAGATTGCGTGAATATGCAGAAATTTGCATTTATCCTAACATGAGCATTAATATGCATTTCCATTTTTTTCTCTCTTTCTTTTTTGAGGGGGAGGGGGGTCTTCAGGAAGGCGTAAAACATGAAATAAATTGATCTGATTTCAGCAGCCGAGTGGGCAAACAAGTATGCAAATATTTATTCTTTCTTTAACCATTACTGATTTCTACTTACAGCAGTAGCGATAATTTGAGAGTTTCGGATAGTAGAAGAAATTCATTCGTTCAGAATGAAGGCTCCTTGAGTAGATCTGCATCGGAATCCAGCGTAACCAGACAACCTCAAGAAAAATTATCAAATGAATGTCCCGAAATTTCTTCTACATTCTGTATGTTACCTAATACAAATGAGAAACGTTATGGGTTAGTGCCCTTTATAAGTTGTATAATCAGCATTTCTATGTGATTGGTGTTAAGCATACAAAGACATGCGTTTTGTATCAATATTGTAATTTTATTATAATTAATACAGATGCGCTGACAGTCCAGCATCTAGCACTGGGATACCACATACTCCATTACCAGATGATGATTTTCCGGAATTCACTGAACCTCCTCCGTTGGGAACTTGTAGAGCTGTGTATCCATTTGAAGGTGAGTAACTGAGGGTTTGTAAAAAATAGATAAATGGTTTAGTATTGCTTACAAGGTTTAATAGATTTCAAGAAGAGTGGGTAACAAAAAAAAAAAAAGATTTAAGTGAGAAAATTTACGGCCACATCTCCCTCTTGAGAGATAGCCTCTTTATAATGATTGTATTTGAAAATATTATTTTTTGTTTCCATGTTACCTCATATTCTATAGCAACCAGTGAAGGTTCAATACCAATGTATGAAGGAGAGGAATTATTGATTATAGAATTAGATCAAGGGGATGGCTGGACACGAGTACGACGTGAGAATGATACAGAAGAAGGCTTTGTTCCCACATCGTATATTGAGTGCCATGTGTATGATACTTAATTTCATTTACTTTAAATCATTATTGTCAAACTTTATTGATAAAAAATGAGTTAAAATTCGGTCTTTTCTTCTGTCAATGATCTAAATTCCTTTGGTTTGGTGCGAACAGTCATTACCTGATGTATCAGGTGATAGAACATTTCAGAACAAAAATGAACAATTTATTCACTCATTTTTAGATTTACTCATTGTACAACTAATAATATTCTTCATTCTACCATTAATTTGAGAGTTCTGTTTTTCATTTGATCAACATTCCGTGTATCTTTTTGCTTGAAATTCTTTCAATTTATTTATTATTATTATTATTATTATTATTATTATTATTCCTTCTTTCTTTTAATTTTCATATATATTTTTATGTAATAGGTATTGTTGGAAAATCAGCGAGAGTGCTTATTATTTTTGTGTTTTCGAATGTACCTATTGATCATTTACATAAATTTATTCATACTTAATGTTTTTTCAAGTTTTAGTAATGAATCCTAATTTGACAAATAAGTAAATATGCTCATTTTCTAAATCTCACAGAGGACAATCAAACCTTGTGAGATTGTTGGTCGGTACTCTCAATTCTGAGTTTATAATTTCAGATTGAAGGGTCAGAAAATCTCTGTCAATTGAACAATTTATTTGATTGATATTGTTGGTTTTTATTGACAAAGACATACTAGATGAAACTCTCAAAATATACATTGTGAGGTTCCGCTTGGAGGATTATGCGTGAGATGAAGGATTACATTTTTTTCTAGAGCAGTGATATTTTTCAACATTACATAAGTTAGTTAAGTATTACTTACTTTTGTACGTAAGTAATAACCATAATATTTTGCAAGAACTTTTTTTTCCACTTCACAATTATGTTTGTTAATTTACGTCTGTTATTTGGTGATACATTACTTTCTAAATAATTATTTATTGTGTTCTTTAAATAAATCCTTACCCCCTTTTTATTTCTTAGTCAAAAATTTATTGATATTATTTCAGATTACTTACGATTAATGGATGTACCGAAATGTAATTAATATTTTGGAAAATATTATAATCAAACGCGACTAAAAAACTTTCATCCGCAAAAAAAAACGGACAATAAAAAAATAGAAGATAATAATTGTCTTATACAATTCACCCGATGACATACACACAACTTTTTAAAGCTTTTGAGGAGAAATACCACAGACTTATTCACACTGACGTCACAATACCAATAATAGTTGCGTTCTATTTGTCCTGACTTCAGTCACTTTTCATCACTTTTAGACTTTGTGTCAAGTTGAGGAGTGTTCTTTTTGTGCTTCACCCTGGCAAGTGACGTCATGGATGACATCAGAAATTTCAACACCAATGCGTGTTCTTTTTACAAAACAAAACAAAGTGTCAGAAGGTGTAACACGGTGTTATGAATTTTACTCCTGCTTCAGAGGTGGGTTTGATCTTGGTGTTAGGTGTTAATGTCACTCAAATTTTTCGAAACCCATAATTTTGACAAATAGAACGCAACTATTAATAGTATAAACTACCAGTGTCGATCTTTTATAGTCTGATCGCAAATAGAATGGGTCACGTAAACAAACCCGCGAACCGCTTCCTTGCATCGTAATCAATTTTTTTGCATGAAAATGGGTCGCGGGTTTGTTTAGGTGACCCATTCTATTTGCAACCAGACTATAGTGTTTGATATTTCGATTACTGGGATTTGAACTTAGAGTTGGGGAGTTGGTAGCCCTGACGATATTCACCCTTTCGTTCAATTCTTTTTAAATGAAGAAATTTCACGTAACATAATTAATAGGATATCGTTTCTCAAAGCAAATACAAGCATACATTTTGTGGCCTGTATCATTAACAATAAATACAAAAAAAATTGTAGCAATAAATGATATATTAAAAAAATAACAGTTGATTGAAACTCAATGTGTGAACAAACATAAATTCTCTTATTCACCCTTTCAGTAGCGCTCTCTAGAGTAGGGTTACACCTCAATAGATGTAATTTTTCTTTTTTGCACCTACTTCCCCATAAGTAAGAAAATTGTGCTGGAAATCTTTCAATATTTGTAAACAAATTGTAAGAACGAAAACTGAATTTTTAATCATTACAAAGTTCCTGTGTTCGCGTGACAACTTCTAGAACTCAATTTTTGCCTATATAAGAAATTACATTTTTGTTGAAAGTATCAATCTCATTTTTAGATGTATTTTATTATCGACATTTCTCTCTGGATAGAACTCTATCACTACCATGTGACGTAGACCGTAAATAGATCCATTCTGAACGCAATTACACCGCTAATTGCTTACCTTAATTAATAATAAGACCTATTTATTCACAGCTTCACTGTCAGCAAAACAAACATTCATAAAAAAAATTACCCTTAACTGTAAAGTGTGTTCAGAGAGCCATATTTGTGTGTCGGAGGCTCAATATCTCTTTTATGATGTTTAAATCTATTGCCTAACAATTGTTTTGTGTCACTAATACAACACGAATTACAATTACAGCATTCAAGGCCTGGTCTTGTGGTGCTGATCCTTTTATATCATAGAAAAAATTTTCATGTGAATTGTTTTCGCTGAAAGCAATCTGGACATCAATGTCTAACTTACTCGGAATTTTCTTAATGATAGAGCTAGCAGTGCTGATGTAAGAGAGGGAAAAGCTTCCTTAGTTTCTTGGCTGTGAGAGTTCTTCAAAGGGCTTTTTTATGCAAGTAATTGGTAATTTTCTTGACTTCATCTTCTACGCCTAATATGCAGGCCAAATCGTATTTTCACCTTCTTGCCGATGGCACACCATTACTATACCGGGTGATGTTACCAGTTGAATAGGAATTTGCACTAAGTATTCCAGCGTAAAAACGCAAAACTTTAGATGTGTACTTCAAATGTATAAAATTTTTATCTCAGTTTTATCTTCAATTTGCGCCCGTACTCAACTTTCTACAACTTTTTTGAGCCGAGTTATGGACCAAAATGCGCCAAAAATTGACTAATTTACCAAGGTTTCTGAAATAAGAAATTGAAAATTTCCCTACTTTTAAGCATCATAGGGTTATTCAGGTGCTTTTTTCAATTCAGTGTTAAATTTCACTTTCAATTCAAGGAAAATATGGTACAGAAAAGTCGTAGAAAATTGGGTAGGAGCGCAAATTGAAGATAAAACTGAAATACAAATTTTATAGATTTGAAGTATACATCCAACGTTTCGCGTTTTTACGCTGAAACAGATTTAGTACAAACTCCCATTTAACTGGTCATACCTTTTGGCCTCACCCGGTATAAGTACAGCAATTTTCAAAGCGATCCGGTTCACTAAAAATATTTGGAAGTATGAAGCTAATAATCGCTTGAATTAAAGCTACATGTCTCTAGTTTATGGCACAACAGCAGAAATTCCTTATTTGTCCTTTCTGTTCGGAATGTTAATCAATTTGAAACGTCATTTTTTTTCATATAAGCGATACCATGTAAAAAGAAAGTAAACAAAGCACGAAGGAAAATCAGCATGCTGCTGGTACCAAATGAGACATCACTGAAAAACATTCCTATATTATTATTATGAGGCGTGGATAGTAATTTGGTTAGCAGCAAGGTGTATTAAATGAAGAGATGTGATCACTCAGCTAGTAAATAGAACACAACCAGGATGCCCTATTTAATTACATGGGATTTAGATTTTTCAACAGAAACTCCCAACATAGGTGTCATCTGACAGGAAATTACACCGGGAACAAATTTACTACTCTTCAATTTTTTGATCAAGTCGACAGTTTTTGTGTATTTTATTTTCTTTGAAATTGATCCATAAGCGCTATGTCTTACCTACATTCCCGTGACGTCATTGAAACGGTAACTGCGCCAATGCTGCGCCTGACTACTACGCCAAGTGATCACACGTACCTATTATCATTTTGAGTTTACACATTGACAAAATTCTTAGGTCATACCTACTCATTATCAGAACACTTGTAACCGTTATTAGCTTCAAGGTTTACCCATTTGACTGCCACAGCCGTATAATAAGTTTGAGTGCAATTTTTTGAGTCAGGTATTTTAGATCTAACTGAGAAAACATAACGGTCCAAAGTCCTACTTACTGGAGCATGAAAACTGAAAATAGAACTAATTTTACTCGTTCTTATTTCTCAATGTAAAATTGTTGATAACATTTCACTACAGCAAGACTAGAAAAAATGTGAACAAAGCAAAAGTGATTCAATTTACATGCGCGGAAAATAATATTTTCAGGCAAAATGAAAAAATTGCCATAAACACAGAGGCGTAGATAAGAACGAGGGGGATATATCCCTTCATTGTTTCTTTTTTTAGCTCTTTACCACAGTGATATTTTGTTTTTTTCTTTTTTTTGGTCCTGGCTCTACTTGGAAAAAAATATATATCTCCTCCCAATAGCAAACTCACACCAAACGAACTTCAAATAAAGGAATAGAGATCTTATATGAGAACAAATTTCAGCGCGAGAGGTCGAAGAAACCACTTGACATATTGAACTACATTCAGCAAGTTCAATTCCTACGAACCACATGGCATTCAAAATCTGTATCAATTACAGTTGGGCAGAGAATGTGAAAGTTTAATTGTTTCGTCTCTGAGATATAACAAGTAGCTTTGAACATCAAATCATATTCAAATTAAAAAAAAAAAACAAGAATTCTTCAATGATTGTGTTTTTTTCTTCTTTTTTTGTAATAAGTACATCTCTTCAAAGCTAACATAGGAAAGAGGAGTTTTCAATAACTTTGGGTCTTACTATAAAATATGACCAGTTTATAATGAAGTTCGACATTTTTACTTTAGAATTGAACACAAAAACAAAATTAGAAATAACTTACCAAATTATAGTCAAAATAAAAATAACTCGGTAAAGAATATCATGTTCACGGTAGATCTTAATTCAAATTCAATAATATGAATAATACTAATAATAATAATAAAAAAAAAAAAAAAAAACAAAATCAACTTACTAAATAACACGGAAAGTAACAATGAAAAGTTGAACAAGCGTTGCTCCAGGTACTCGACGGGAAAAACAACAATGACAAAATTAGGAATTTTCTTAGTACATTCACTGCAATAACAAGATCCTACACATCAATTCTCAAGTGATTCATCATGAATTCGAGAATACATTTTTTTCTTCTTCAATAGGTATGTAGAACACAATGATCTTGTTCCAATTCATTTTTTTTTTTTTTTACGTATGATTACATAATTACGTAATACTACAAAATGTACTCCATCACTATTATCCTCCACATTCTTCAGAGTAAAGAAGAGTCATTTTGCTCGTTCATCTTTTGCCGTTTTCCATTACACTCACCACCATTCTTTCCTCATCACAGATAATTTTACCACACATATACATATTTATATACTTTTAAATAAAAATGAAAATCATACACATACAAAAAAGAAACAGAAGACGTGAATGAAATATAAAACTTTGAAACTTTTGGAAAATGAAGGTATTTATTCTCTAGTTATATTTTCTTTTCCTCGCCTACCACTGCGTATCTTGAAAAAAATCACAAAAGACTGGATTATTGTAGCCAGAAACAGTGTAAAAATTTGTGAATTACGTAATATTAAAACAAGTTTCTTCATAAGCATGTATCATCATGTTTCAATACCAATACCCACAATATTTTCAGCACAATGAGGAAACTATTGCAATGAGTAATAATAAACGAAATTACTGTTACCACTCCCTAATAAACATCTTCGCCCATATCACGTTCACCAATATTGATACGATCTGGTGCTGCGGTCACATTAAACCCTAATAATGCAGTATCCACCCGCATTACCTTCTTCTTGGCTGACTTTTTCGACTTTGCCTGCAATAAGAATTACACAATTACTGAATTCAATTTTAGTATAGTTTATTCACCAAGACATCAAAGAAAAAACAAAAAAGAAAATAAAAAAAGAAAAACACAAGGGAGAGAATATAAAAAAGGAATAACAATATTGGTTCATTGAAAATTGTGTCAAACAATCTTTTTTGACTCATTGCAGCCTGCCTTTTTTTTTCTCTTTTTTTGTTACCAACAATAGTATGAAATACTGATTAGCTAAAATGTAGAAAGTTTCTAAATCTTCTTTTAAGAAAATGAATGGAACTCCAGTTATTATGACAATTGTATTACTTAAAGCGCGGTGAACACTTGTATAATCAGAAAAAAACGTTTGATTGAATGAGGATGTGGACCTTCATAGTGACTATAGTTACGGGTAGAGAAGCATTACAAAACAACAATGATGACCATTTCTGCTCTTTCAATGAATATTTGAACCAGAGACCTTTCTTGCACAAGGCAGTCGCCAAAAACATTCCGCCTTGGAGATATGCAAAAATTTGACAGCATTCTTTGCATGACAATGTCTACACAATTGACTTCAACTCCGGTGTCTTGATGAGAATGGAAAGGATACAGTGTTCAAAATTGTGTTTCTATTTGACCAAAACCTAAAAAATTAAACGACTGACTCGGACTGTCAAATCAAGTAGCTGATGAATATCTATTAACACAACAAAGCCCACCTTTTGAGAATAGCGCACAAGGCGATTACCATAGCCATACCAAGGCAGTAGTGCTGATGCTCATCTCAACTACACCACTAATACGCACTACTTAGAATAGTTTAAAAGATGAGTACGTTTCTTCTCTGTGTGAATTGAAAGTAGTTCAGGCACGGATCCACTGGGGGGGGGGGGAAATAGAAGAAATTTCTCCCCCAAATATAAACATGAACAAAAAATCTATAATATCAGAGAAAATGAAATTTTATGCGATGGTACTAACTCTCAATTGGTTGGAAAGTAGATCGAATGCCAACCAAGAACGAGGTTGCAGTAGTTTACAGTCAACAAGAATAATTGAATGAAAGGAATTAAATCTCACTAGTCACTGCCTGTTATAAGGCGCTAGGGGTGTTCTCGCCAATGTAAAGAAATAAGTGGTTTTACAGTTTGATGTGAAACAAAGGGGGTTCAGCGACAACAACAACGTGAAATTGATGTACTATTAATTTTGAATTAAACTCTAAAGACACTTCTTTGTTTACTTTGGCGAGAATACCCCTAGGGCCTTAATCCTTATACAAATGATAAGGTTGGGTTAGATACTAACATTGTTGCATTATGATGATAAGAATACTCATATCATTGGGTAACTATCAAAATTACTCCAATACAAGTAAAAGGATATTGGATATACAATTGCAATACTAATTATAATCATTCCTCGTTCAAAGTAAATTAGATAGGAAATTCAAAATGAATAATTTCCAATAGGAATACAGCAACCTGGAATAATAATATTTATAGTGTTCACTTCTGTTAGTCATTCACAAAGCTTCTTCTATCATATACCTCCTCATCTTGATCACATTGCTATTAGAAATTTATTTCACTCACAAGAACTGCACCTCAATTGGTCAAGAAGTAATTATCACAAATCAAATATTATTTCTATATCTATCTTCTGATGCAACCCATTGTGGACAAACAGAATGAAAAATAAGCGTGGCCAATTTTGCAACAAGATTTGAAGTTCTAGATTACACTTTTTCTCTTAACTTTTTCACTTTTCTGTTGTATGTGCGACATTCTGTTTCATTTGTATTCATTAAAAGCTACAATTTGAACATTCAATCAAATATTATTAATTCGCTGATCTTTGCAAACATTTGTGACAATAACAGACGCTCTTTGTTGTCACCTTGTTTCTACTGTCCCATTGTTATGAATATGCCAATGCAAGAACGCGAGATGACAAAGACGCAAAGAAGACACAAGAAACAGCACAAAACAAGATGTGCGTCATTGACAGAGTATGCATCAGCAAAACAAATTGGTCATTTTGAAAACTGTCCAAGTTCAAATTCTATCAAAATACACTCTCAAAATGACAGTTTCATTAATAAAAACAGGTAGTACCCACAACTTACTGCGCTGTGGACTGCTACGCCGTGACGTGCGCGAATGAACTGAGACAAAGAAGAAAAAAAAAGCACTTTGTGCGTTTCACAAGGGGGTAAGAGGGTCGGCCAATTTGAATGTGAATCTTGATTATAATTTACAAGCTCTTTTATGAAAAAACAAATGTCCAACAATAAATGTGATGCGCTCTGCGATATTGGGTATTAAGTCGGAAAAATGAGTCGACTTGGAAATGGTCTTAAAATGTTCCTCTGAGTCAGAAAAACATTTTAAGACCATTTCCAAGTCGACTCACTTTTCCGACTTAATACCCAATATCGCAGAGCGCATCACAAATGTATTAATTCTCAAGTCCAATTTGTTTGTCATTGTCAGCTCAAATCTTATTTCCCAACTTTGAGTAATATAATTTTCATAGTTATTTGCCTTAGACGTTATACTGTCGTCATACCTAAATATTTTCTACTCATTCACTTTTCACTGAATATGAGAACTACAAGTCTTGAAAATGACCTTCTTCACAGTTGGATTTGTATAGTCGACAGATGGAAAGATAGAGGAATAAAGTAACGCGAGGCGTAGTCAACAAATATTTTAGTTATTGTAAAAGTATGCAATTAAATTTTGTTGACAACTCACCTTAACTTCAAAAAATTCACCGGAATATGTTCTATTAATTTGGCTTTTCTCTTCCTCTTTCCTTTTATTGCCTGATGACGGATTCTCTTCACCAGCTGATTTCTCATTTTTCAACTTCTTCACGGTTCCGGCATTCGCTGAAGTGATGAAGGATTCCTTAGATCGTTTCTCCAGAAACTGTTTTACGAAGTTTTTTATTTCCTTCCCATCCCCCAAATAGTCGGTTACGTATTCCATAACGTCGTTCGGAGATTCGACTTCTCGTAAAAATCCAATGAATGTAGGAACTATGGCCAAAATTAGAATTCAAATATCAACAAAAAAGACCGGATGATGTTACTGAGAAAAAATTCTCACATTAATAGAACTGATGATGAGTTGACTTGTAGGATCGTCATCAAAAATATTATGAAGTTCGTCAAACCAGTCTGTTCTACTTACACTGTGTTTGCTGAATACTACTTCGGCTATTTTATGTTTTTCGTTTTTTTAGATAAGTAGCAAATTTTATGAGTAACTAGGGTTCGAGTAAACGGCCTGTCGTCATCAGGCAAACAATGTCAAACTGACAAGAGGAACCAACGTAAAAGGAGACAGACAGTGATGAACTGTGAAAAGATTTGTAGAAAATAATAATAATAATAAATGAAAAAAAAAAGGTTTTTTCAAAACCAAGTCGCGTTCGAAATTTTCTCATAAATCGGTAAATGAACAATTAGTTGTTTTTCCTCGGTTCTGCAGTATTTATACAATAACTACTAGATCATTGACTACACACGTAATGTGCTGCGTGTTAAAACGTGGTTGTAAGAGTGAGAAATGAAGTGTTCTATCTTCTCTACTCTCACTCTCGTAGTTGAATTCAGCAAAGTGATCAATTTTTACAAAATGCAAATATTATGTAGAATAACCAGATTTAAAAGGAGCGCGTCAAACTTACAAATACGAGTAATGTTCAAGTAGGAGGAAAGAAATATTTCGCTAGAACTATCTATTATCAGAAAAAGATGACTGAAATACTGACCGTCAACGGAAACTTTCAAGCTAGACAGTGCTTTGACACTCCACCTTGACAGTTCATCACTTCTCAGATTTGCCTGCGTAGTTATAACTGAAGCCGATGACGACAACGCTTTTTTGCAAGGTGCACAGTCTTTCTTGGATTTGTTTTTCTGGTTCACATCATTACCAGTAACGTTGACCAACGGTTTATCACTCTTATTGCTAGCAATTTGTTGACTGGAAGCAACATTAAGATTGCTGATAACTGAACCCTTACTTCCGCCACCACAAGTCAAAGATGCATTTGTACTGCTGGCACTGGCACTGGCAGTGTTAGACTGTCGACTTGGTATGTTCTCGGACATTCCTTGAATTGAATTACTGTTATTTGCTGGAAATGTAAAAATATCTTAAAATATCTTCTTGCATACCATTATGTACAGGGAGAAAAAAAGGAAAAAAAAAAATTGTCCACGTCTATCAATAATCTATCTATTTATCTACCTATCTATTCATCAAAATCATCTCTATCTCCCCATAAAAAGGAAAAGTTTTCATACATAGGCCTACTAGGTACATTCCATTAATAAGATCCTATTTTACATGCATAACACTACTCGCATATCCTCCTATCCTCCTATATTATAAAGTACATCTGCAAAACTTTCGTCGAAGGTACCTCCTCCCCTAATGTATCGATTTCGTTGAAATTTCGTATATAACATTGTATAATCTCCGAAGTCAACCTTTTTTAAAAAAATTTAGAAAATCATCGTTGGGAAAGTTGTAATAAAGCTTTAAAATTAGGCGTATATTGGTTGCTATCTCATCCCTATTCCTGTATATATGTTTAATTGGTGTAAATCAAAGTTTTCTACTTTTACTAAATAGACGAAATTGCTTGGAAATACGGATTGAATGTTGATCGAAGGCCGCGTATAATTTTCAGCGGTTTACCGTGTGGAAACAAAATCTAAAGAATAAGCCGCGAATAGGCTCACTTCCTAACATTTGCGTAGGTGTCGAAATCGTTATAGGGGGGTTAAAAAATAGTAATCCCCTCTTCTAAAAGTTTTAATAAAGCTTCATAGTTAAACGTATATTGGCCACGGCTTTCCTATGTATATTTTTGAGGATACGATAATAAATTTCCGTTTTATCGTGCTTATGGACTGATTATGTATCGATTATTGACAAGCGACCGAATATATGTCAAAGAATCTATATTATCACGACTTTCGTAAGCGCGATATTATAAAGGGGAAGAGTCGGAATTCGGGCTTGAATAGGCTATAGCTTCCTACCAAACCGATTTCTTCTAAACTTGACAGAGATAGTTTGGGTTTCAAGATCGTTATAGGGGGGTTCAAAAATGAAAATCGTGGAAGAATTAGGTTCATGACTCACGAAATGCCATGCAAAAGTATCACAACTTTCGTATGGCTCGATCGCTTCTATCTATATTAGAAAGGAGAAGAGCTGTTTTTTGGATGAATAGGGAGCGTTTGTATGGAACCAATTTTATTGAGATTTTGGATGTTGTTTCCTATTAATGCAGAATTGTTGACAGGGGTGTTAAAAATAAGAAAATCCCTCTTTCAATGCCTTGGCTTGGGATGAAAGTCAAAAGCAGGAGGACGACATGGAGAGACAGAGTGAGAGAGGCAGATATTTTCAAGAGCGGGACACAAGAAGAAGCAACGAACTATATTATCATATTAGAAGATAGTATAGTCCACAGGAACGTAAAACTGTGGACTATACTATCTTCTAATCATTATGGATCGTACCCATGAGGATGCCGTAAAACTATATTATCGTATTATCTGTGTTGGCAAGAGGCCTTAGACCATACAGAAGATAGACTGAGCATAGTGATAAGAATCGTATAAGGATCTCGGGACCCTCAGAAGGCAATGCGGTGTGTTGCGACGAACGGTGACGCTCCCCACATCAACCCGCTACACCCGCACGTCTACCCGAGATCCTTATTATTTTCTTATCATGTCTTTCGACTAACGCGTTGTAAAGGCTTATATGGCCGATGCTCAGCAAGAGGCTAGGAGGAGAGAATAGATCTAAAAAAAGATAGGAATGGGTGGGACGTGTGTGACCAATTCTGAGGCGGGAGAGAATGATTTCTCTATGATGGTTACTTCAATTGGAAGAAGTCCAGGGGACTGCTTTGCTTTCGATTGCTCTATAAAAGTTTGTTTGAATGCTGGTTTTTCCAAAATTCATGCCAGGAGTCAAGTATCAGGAAATGGTCATAGTTTCTGAGGTCAGAAGCAAGGGTAAGTACAGGGTCAGAAATTTTGTGGATTACAAGGGAATCTTCGGCGGCAAAGACAATTGTATCATGTTCCGGGAAGTTCGTGACCCGGAATCAACAGGAAGGAGACAGATGTAGAAGTGGATGATAGTAATTGCAGGAGTAGATGAATGCATTGATTTGGGGAATTAATTGAAGAGAGTCGTGTACAGCCAGGAGAGATGAAAGTGAGTCAGTTAACAGTACAAATTTGAGCTGAGCGCGAAGAGATGGAGATGACAGAGACTGGAGTATATGACGTTTTGTTAAGCAAAGAAAATGGAGACAGAATTTTTCAATCAACGACTGATTGTGACTCCTTGGATCGAGTACGCGTATTCCGTTTTGGGTCCAAATTTAGGTCGGTAGAATAGGGCTGGTGAATCTGAAAATTGGTATAAAGATAATGTGTCTGATGAGTTGTCAGTAAATATAGTGTTACGAGTTTGGAGATTATCAGCTAGATCGAGTCGGATATCGGGAGGAGGGAGCTATGGTGAAGTGGATAATATGATGGGGGCGGGGGGTAGACAGTTCAATTCGAGGTGTTTGAATAGTTCAGATTTGAGAGGACAGAGCAGAGAATTACGTCGGCAGAGTGTGGGTGCGTAGATTGGAAGCTGAGTGAATTGAGCTGTGGATGCAAGAAAATTTGCGATGAGAGTTAGGAAGCTGTATTTGAGGGGGTTCTTCAACGCAGAGAGTTAGAGTGGGGCTAGATTGCTGTGCGCCGAGGGTTTGATTCATTTTAAAAGCAAATTGCATCAACAGACAGAAAAGACAATTGATTCGGTCGTCGTTAGAGACAGAAAAGAGTTGTATGGTTCATTATTACAGAAAACAGATGATAAATTTATTGAGTATTTACGTTGCATACTGAAGAGTGGATGGAAGAGAGGAGAGCCGGATGGGTAGAAAAGGGTTAAGTGAGATGTAACTGCTTAATATCAGGCAGGAATATGATCAGTAACGGGATATGATCTTCTGCAGATAGATATATTTTTTGGTGAGTGAGGTGTTACAGGGACAAGTCGAGTGTTGACGATTATGAATAAGTTTATAATGAACAATTGGTTGATAAAATATAGTTCTGTCTTATTATACGGGCAGTAGAGTAACGAGTTAAGGGAGAGTACATGTGTGTGGGTGTGGAAGTGTTTGATTTTGGAGAGTTTTGGACAGTTTGAGAAAATTGAGGTGGGAGTTGGGAAAGGATCAGAGACTACAGTAGAGGGTGAAAGTAAGTGAAACGCCGTTAATTAAGAGAGTTTGTGACCGTATTGGAATTGTTGGTGGAAGACGTGAAGAAACAAGAGTGAGAGAGGCAGATATTTTCAAGAGCGGGATATGAGAAGAGGCGATGAACAGATATATTATCATATTAACAGTATTGACAAGAGGGGAGGACGAGAGAATGGACAGAAAAAAGATAGGAATGAGTGGGACGTGTGTGACCAATTCTGAGGCAAAAAATTGTGATTTCTTCATAATGGTTACTTCGACTGGAAGAATGCCAGGGGACTGCTTTGCTTTCGATTGCTCCAAGTTTCTTTGAATGCTGATTTTTCCAAAAGTCATGCTAGGAGTCAAGTATCAGGGATCGGTAATAGTTTCTAAGGTCAGAAGCAGGGCTAAGTACAGGGTCAGCAATTTTTTGGAATAGAAGGAAATCTTTGACGGCAAAGACAACAATCGCGTCATATTCCGGGAAGTTGATGTGACCCGGAATTAACAGAAAGGAGATAGATGTAGAGGTGGATGATAACGATTGCAGGAGTAAATGAATACGCTGATTCGGGGAATTATTTGACTGAGACTACTGCATAGCCAGGAGAGATGGAAGTGATTCAGTTCAGCTGGGGGTGAGGAGATAGAGATGAGAAAGACATATGGTGTATTGATTGGTGGTGGAAATAGAGGCAGCAATTTCCAAGCAACGACTGATTATGACTTCTTGGATTGAGTACGCGCATCCTGTTTTGGATCCAGGTTCAGATCTGTCGGTAAGTTAGGTCTGGTGGGTCGCAAAAATTGGTATAGAGATAATGTTTCTGATGAGTTATCAGTAAATATAGTGTTGCGAGTTTGGAGATTATCACATAGATCGAGTCAGATGTCTGGGCTAGGGGTTAGCTATGGAGATGATAGGGGGTAGATGGTTCAATTTGAGGTGTTTGAATAGTTTAGATTCACGAGGAAAAAGAAGAGAATTATGTCGGCACAGTGTGGGTGCGT
Organism: Aspidiotus rigidus; assembly: GCA_035079385.1. Lineage (NCBI taxonomy): Eukaryota > Metazoa > Arthropoda > Insecta > Hemiptera > Diaspididae > Aspidiotus > Aspidiotus rigidus. The sequence continues at coordinate 8,186,122 of JAVHKY010000052.1, forward strand.
AGATTGGAAGCTGAGTGAATTGAGCTGTGGATGCAAGAAAATTTGCGATGGGAGTTAGGAAGCAGTATTTGAGGGGTTCTACAACGCAGAGCCTCAGAGTGGGACTAGATTGTTCTTCGCCGAGGGCTTGATTCATTTCAAAAGCGCATTGTATTAACAGACAGAAAATAGTTATATGGTTTATTATTACAGAAGAACAGATGATGAATTTATTGAGCTTTTGCGTTGCATCCTGAATACTGGACGGAAGAGAGTAGAGTAGGATGGGTAGAAAAGAGTTAACTGGGAGGCTACTGCTTAATATCAGGCAGGAATACGATCAGTAACGAGATGTGATCTTCGGCAGATAAATATATTTTTTGGTGAGCGAGGTGTCACAGGGACAAGTCGGGTATTGAAGATGATGAATAAGTTTACAGTTAACAATTGGTTCATAAATATAGTTCTGTCTTATAATACGGGCAGTAGAGTAACGAGTTAAGGGAGAGTATTTGTGTGTGGGAGTGGAAGTGTTTAATTTTTATAGATATAGTGAGTTCAGAAAGTTTCTCAAGATATGGTATACAGGATAAGCGTTTAGGATGAAAGAAAATATGGAAAAGGGGCCTCTCAAAAACGGGTGCAGGTATGCGCATCTTAAATGTAAACAAATTTGAACAACCAAAAATGGAGAGGTTAAAAAATTTTTCAAAACCCAAGGATGAAGGGAACAAGAATGATTACAGCATTGTAAATTTGAAAAAAAAATATCCGAATGTTCACCAACACATCGAGAAGGAGTTGTCAGATGTAGATGAAGAGATAAAGAAATTAGAAGAGAAGAAATACCGTTGATTCTCGAAATTCAAACCTTGAAAAATGGGTAGTTGTATGTTTGAAGTGTGATTGGGTTGTTGTATGTTCAATGTGTAATTATTGGAATAAAAGTTGATTCTTTGTCCTCGACGTCATAGAAAATTGAATGAGCGACGAAGTCGCGGGTTTTACAGCTTGTTTAAAATACAATTAAAAGATAACTGGTTGTCCTCCTTTCAAAAACGGAGTCCATGATTTTGTATCTTGCTTGCGCTGGTAGTACCTTTCTCTTGAAATAAATCTTATATTGTCAATCCCTACCCCGTTTGGCATTGACAATATTAAATCAAGATTTAAGCATTGACTGATTCAACTTATTTCTTGAATCACAAAATTCCTAGTAATATATGTCTTAGGGCGAATCCATAAAATTGCCGATTTTATAAACTTGGCAATAAAATTTGCCAAATTTATCAAATCAACAACTCACATCCAAAAGGTACAATTTCAATGTCAGAGGAAAAAAAATGAATGCATACGTTAATGGTTTTCAAACTTTTGGGGGCTGCGGCTCCTTCCAGTGGCTTCTTCTTTTTCCGCGGCCCCTAAAAAAAATTATTGTTAAACGTCAAAAGACCAGAAAAAAAAAAAAAAATGGTGCAAACACCGAAAATTTAAGACGAAAGTCGAAAGCACAAGTTTTAGGGATCTGATTATGTAAACTTCTTTACAGGTAGATAGGACTTGGAAAATTGTTTATTTTACTGTCCAAAATACCAATTTTAGAAGTCTACCAGAAAAGACAAATAAATTATTCTTTTCTGTAAGAAAATTTTGTATTGTGACTTAAGAGACAAGACCGCGAATATACAAAGGCATAGGGAGTTAAGCATACATACATATATAAAAAAGTCATTATACCTTGGCAGACTTACAGAGTGATAAAACTGGGGAAACATTGATATCAGAGACAAAAAAAAAAGGAGCGAAACGGTACAAAAACTTGGATTTGCTGTAGAGAAGGGAAAATGAATAGCTGAAGATTGAAAAGAATAAGTATTGAGAGAAATGTTTTTCGCTATATTGTATAGGTATTCGCATTCTTCATTAGTTCATTGCATTCTACATCTCTACTCGATTGGACCACTATTTTTTTAAAATTACTTCAACACTTCGCGGCCCCCAGTTTGAGAACCACTGGCATACGCAATCCGCACCCACTCCACCATGTAGGATGGCGGCGCTGCACATGTGACAAAAGCGATGTACTTATTTCTACTTTTCCGGCTTGTTATTAGACAATGTACACTTCGACTAAGATACTTTTTACAACACTATTGTGAAAAGTAGCTTTTTCACCATAGTTTGCAAAACTTTTCACGCACTTGTTGCAAAAACTATTATACAAAACTTGTACAAACAAGTGAAAAATGACTTTCAAGCGAAAATGTTGTATGACATACTATTGTACACATAAGTATATATGTTATGGTTAATCTGGGTATTTGGTTAATGTGGGTTTTTCGTCATCGCTGCGCGTGTTTTTGGTCGCGTCCGGCGTGGTAGCGTTTTACGGCGAGAGTGTGCGCATGCAGGCAACGTTCAAGTAGCGCCGTACACCGCTCGGCCACGAGGCGTTGCTTGCTAATACGATGTATTTTGTACATGACAACTCGTATGGGTATTTACGTGTGTACTTTGTCTTCCTATGTCTTTTCATATTTCTCTTCTTGTACTTAGTACCTACTGTAATTTAATTTTTTTTATTTATTTATGGTTTCTCCCTGAGTCTAATTTAAATGTTGATTCCATCAATTTATAATGGTTTCTTCCTTAGTCTAATTCAAATTTTGACTCTATCAATTTTTCATGGTTTCTTTCTCAGTCTAATTGGAACATATTTATTCGATCAATTTTTTTATGGTTTCTCCCTTGGTCTAACTCGAATTAATGTTGATTCTATCGATCTATTTATGGTTTCTCCCTCAGTCTAATTCAAATGTTGATTTCATCAATTTTTTATGGTTTCTTCCTTAGTCTAATTCAAATTTTGAATCTATCAATTTTTCATGGTTTCTTTCTCAGTCTAATTGAAACATATTTATTCCATCAATTTTTTTATGGTTTCTTCCTTGGTCCAACTCAAATGTTAATTCTATCAATCTATTTATGGTTTCTCCCTGAGTCTAATTTAAATGTTGATTCCATCAAATTATAATGGTTTTTTCCTTAGTCTAATTCAAATTTTGAATCTATCAATTTTTCATGGTTTCTTTCTCAGTCTAATTGGAACATATTTATTCCATCAATTTTTTTATGGTTTCTCCCTCAGTCTAATTCAAATGTTGATTTCATCAATTTTTTATGGTTTCTCCCTTAGTCTAATTCAAATTTTGAATCTATCAATTTTTCATGGTTTCTTTCTCAGTCTAATTGAAACATATTGATTCCATCAATTTTTTTATGGTTTCTTCCTTGGTCTAACTCAAATGTTGATTCTATCAATCTATTTATGGTTTCTCCCTGAGTCTAATTTAAATGTTGATTCCAATTTATAATGGTTTCTTCCTTAGTCTGATTCAAATTTTGAATCTATCAATAACTCAAATTAATGTTGATTCTGTCGATCTATTTATAGGTTCTTCCAAAATCGTAATTTAAAGATAAAAATTAAAAATTTTGATCAAAAAAATTGTATTAATTTTTTACATAATTCTGAATAAAAAAAATGTCATCCTCCCCAAAAAATTGAGGATCTTGAGCGGGGCTCGAATCAGGGTAAAAAGGAGAAAACTCGTCATTTTAAAGGAAACATATACGGCCAGCAACGCTTACGCGTATGTACGCGTGCTTCAGCGTTGTAATTGCCGCGCTTACGTACTTTAACCAAATACTCACTTTAACCATGACATATACATCTCTAAACTTCATACTTTGATGGTAAAATATACAAAATAATCAATTACCTAATGCAGGAGGAACAGATGCCCAATTGTTTTTCCATGGTTGGTTTTGTGATTTCCATATATTGAATTTTGCCGCTTCTTTGGCTGTCTTTGTGTTGATAATTACCTGTTGCTGTAGTAGGAGTCTTTCTTGCTTTTCTTTTTCAATTTGCTAAAAATATCGGAACTTTGAAAATGAACACAGGAATTCTTCAAAAAATGTAAATAAAAAAAATGCGGACAAACTTTCGCCAATTTCTTCTGTTCTTCAGCTTGAATCTCAGCTAATGACTTCACTTGAGGAATCTTCTTTTGATCCGCCCACGCGTTTGTACATGTTTTATCTTTCTTCTTTTTTTCTTGCGCCTAAATTAATAATAACAGAGTTCTGCGTTGAACATTCAAATCATTTACTCATTAATTTCATCAATAAAATCTCACCTTCTTTTCTCCATTCACTGGTTTTTTATTGGAAGTTGGTACCGACAGAACTGGTTTTGATTTGTCAGTTTGTTTACTCGATGCAGTTGGTTGGTTCTGAACAGGCGGATCAACATTATCTTTACCAGAAACAACTTTGTTTGTCTTCACATCGGATACACTCCCACCAGATTTAATGTTGCCTGTTTGTTTGCCATAAGAAGCAATTGAAACATTCAACTTCTGGGCTCTCGATACCGCCGGTGGTTTTTGATCAGCGGGAAGTACAATTGATGAAACCAACTTTTGAGATTTACTAGCTTCAGTTGCAGCTGCCTGTTGTTGTTTCAATCGCTTCATTGCGTCAACTTGTTTCTGATGCATATCGTCCAAATCTTGTGATTGCAGGTCACATTGTCTGAAATATACATGGTACGGAGGATAAGACTTAGAGAGCAATTTACCCTACTTTTTAGGTTCTTGCTCGTACGAGTCAAGAACCACTTGCAATCGCTTTTTTTCTTCAGCATAGTTCGAGTTCCAATCTTTAAGAGCGCTGACGGCTGAATGTAACAATGCGAATCTAAGGAATATACCTGCTTGTACTAGTGCGTACTGCGTAACTTGATTGTTTGTTTATTAATTTTTATTTAGGAACATTCATTGATTAAAAATTAAGTAATCGAAAATAAACTGATCTGAGAATTATTTTGCCGAAAGTAAGGAAACAAAATTCAAAATCGTCCGATAATATCGAAAGACGTAAATATTTTAGTAGGTATTATTGATTCGTGATCGCATCTAGCTTCGGCTTTTCGTGAATTATGAAATTTGGAACGAAGTCCTAATTAGCGAAAAGTTGAACAATTCCTGAGAGTATCCATAGGAAATAAACGTTTTGCATTTGTGTTTTCTTTTACTACCTATACGTCTCGCAAATCATAGAGGGTAATTGCTTTGTCAATCCTATGTAGTGGTCTGTGTTATACGCAATCCAATTTGTCAAAGAAATGTTTTATCGCGTAGCATAGGTATTGAATAAGTTTGAGGGTCTGGAATACTATTTTCTTATCATATCTTTTCATATTTGCATATGAGATCGGTTTGCGATAGGTTTATGTTCGGCAAAGTAGGTTATATCATAACACATTTTCATGCGTTATGTCATTTGAAGAAAATAAGCGAATGTGAATATTAGAAGAAAACAAGGAATGATAATTATGAATGTAGAAGTGTGGAGTAGAATGCGACAATATTAGATTATCAAAGAGGAGTAAGTAGAGATATATCTGAAAAAAGAGAGTTAATAAAATGGAGACCAAACTGAATAATCTGTTGAAAAGAAAAGTGAGAATTGAGTACCACGGTTATTGAGTGTTCGTTTCAAGTGACTGGAACTCGCATCAAGATCGAGAATAATTAATATAATAAGTTAAGAAATTGTTGAATGTTTGTTTACTTGCATAAAATGGATGAAGAATTTTGCGAAGGGAGACAAGTATTATCAAAGAAATCAAGAAGAAACTACAGAACGCATAAAGCGTAAAGCCAGAGATGTTGTGGGAAGAAAACTGAAAGCAGAAACTCAGAAATAAATCTCAACATTGCAAGCCAAATGACATAATTGCAATGAGAGAAACTAAAAGCATCAAGCTAAAAGCTGAAGAATAACATGTATTTAGTGTAGAAATTAGAGAAGGATTACAAGTTGAAAGCTTAAAGGTGTATTATAAAATAAGAGCTGAAACTTAGAAGTCAAACGCTGAGTCGAGGCAGAAAGTCAAGAAGCTTAACAAGAACCTCTTCCAGCCGACCAGCAGTCGGGTGCTCGTTCAACCTCATAGTGGAATGAAGCTTTACAGTATCAAAGTCTAGACATAACGTTGTGGAGGGTAGGTTTGGATAAGTTTTATCATTGGTGTTTCATTTTTGTGGTCAGCTACAGAATGCTCACCTTAAAATAGCGTTTTTTTCTTCAGTAATTACAGACTTTGTAAATAAGTTGCACAAGTGCTTCTCCTTAGAGATACGTTCTTTGATCTACATGTAAAAATCAAACGTTCCAAGTGAGAAGTACAAACCCCTTTGATAATAATTATGTTGTTTGCTCGAGCGAGTAGGTATTTATTCTACATGTCGTCTACAAGCTGCATCAATTGTAAAACCTAAAAACTCTTGTTTTGTTTTCCTTGATAATTATTGATAATCGCTAACGCCGAAAGGCGTAAAATGAAAATACAAGCAAGATTTTCGATTTCAGTCTGCTATACTGTGGAATCGCATCGCATATTGAGGAGTAATTAGTTATTTTTTATTTGTTATCATAACGACGAAATTCGATGATTTTGTTTGACACTGTGTCAAGAGATGGAAGAGTAATAGTTTTGAGTTGACAAACAAGATCTTCGATAATCGTGATTGAAATAAAAATTGTACACATGATAACAACAGGTGAATATTGCATCTAAATAATTTTATTCGTTTCATTTGTTATAGAGTTCTGTGGAAAAGAGCCGATAAGACAATTTAGTTTGATGGATATACTATGAAGCCATATGGGTGTGATGTGGAATGTACGATCCTAGAAACTGTGATCAATCAAAGCAATCATTTAGTGTTCGTTACAATAACGAACGGCATAATCAAAACTTGGGCATTCTGCGATGCGATTCTTTACACAATTTTTTATGAATAACTCATACTTTGAGGATGCGAGAAAAGTCTCTCTATCTTTGGCGCGTTGTCGATGTTTGGACTATTTCTTTTGCCCGCTAACTGGCTCAACGACACAAAAGCCAGCTCCTGTTGAACGGCTGTAGCCGTTTGTTGTTAGCTCAAGCCTTAAGAAAAATATTACCAACTTTAACGCAAATGAATGAGCACAGTTGCAGACGACCGTCTTTGAACTTTGAGAAGCAAGATTGCTTGTTTTCAATCCTTTATCATCACTCCCTTACTTTTTTTCTTCCTCGGCTGTACGATCTTGTTCTTCATGTTCTTCTCGTTTGAGTTTTTCTTCTGCTTTAAGCCATTTTCCTTCTTTACGCTTAACATCCTTGAAAGAAAAAAAAAGATAGGAAATTTGGTAACTCATATTTAGCACAAAATGAATAATATAAGAAAATTGAAAGGAACCACGCGCGTTACATTCAAGACGATTGAGCCTAAGAGAGATGCTCGCAGCAAAAAAAATCGGACTCTTTCGTACTATGAATACAATTTCTCGTGTGATGAACACCTACGATCTTTTATTTTCATGTTCTATAAAAAAAATTTCAACTAGGTGCAGAAAGCTATCGCTAATGATAAAGATAAATAAATTGCTGTAGAAGAAAAAAATATGATCGTGTCGATAGAAATCCAACTAAAAAAACGACGGCTTCCTTAACGAAGTTAAACGAGGAACGCAGGGAACCTGTTTTGTGGTATGAGACAATTCAAGTCTAGGTGACTTGGAAAAATTTCGACTATTCAGCCATATATGATAGGAAGAGGGACTTGGAAAATTTTCTAATTATTAATTATATTAATTATTTGATTATTTATTTATTCAATTATTTAATTATTTATTTATTTATTATTAATTCTTCTACTAGGTCAAGTGTTCGTGAGATATTATTTGTTTACCCCTTTACCTATCTTGGCGTCGTATAAGTCTTGTATGAGAAATATTTTGAGGTAATTGTGGGTGTTCTATATTTTGAGGTATCAACTTTCGTGGGGCGAACGAGCGATCTCGCTGTTGTAATGGAATGGTATAAAATTTTCTAATTATTAATTATATTAATTATTTATTTATTTAATTATTTAATTATTTAATATTATTTATTTATTTATTTATTATTAATTCTTCTACTAGGTCAAGTGTTCGTGAGATTTAATTATTTAATTATTTATTTATTTATTAATTATCAATTACACTACTCAACAAAAAAAAAAAAAATTGAAAACCACATGAACGAAATAATATGATTCTAGAAGTATTTTCGACGCTGATCACGATGCCGTTGCCCGTTTTTCAAAATTTGGCCCAGTTTTCGAGAAATGATCAAATCCAATTCCCGCGATTCGTTGCGGCGCGCAGTGTATGTTCCCGTTCTCGCGAAATTCGATAGCTGGGTAACATATGCCGCGCGTCGCAATGAATCGCGGTAATTTGATTTGATCATTTCTCGAAAACGGAGCAAAAACTTGAAAAACGGACAACGGCATCGTGATCAGCGTCGGAAATACTTCTAGGATCGTATTATTTCGTTCATGTGGTTTTCAATATTTTTTTTTTGTTGTGTAGTGTTATTATTATTACGCCGGGTGTACTCGCGAATTTCTGAATCACCCGCGGGGTAGAGATGTGCACGGACGCACGCTTGCACGGACGCACGGTAATTAATTATTTAATTATCAATTAATTAATTAATTAATTAATATAATTATTTATTATTATTACGCGGGGTGTACTCGCGAATTTCTGAATCACCCACGGGGTAGAGATTTCTCTTGACGGGGAGGGGGGAGGGGGGTGTACTCGCGAGTTTCAAAATTGGGGTCCGGCGAGAGAAAAGACATGGAACATGTCAAAAGTTCGTTTACTTTTCTTAAGCACCATCGAATTCGAATATCGAACGCCCGTTTGTTGGTGACTTCACCGTGAACGAAGAGGATTATCAAAAATATCAATTAGGTAGGCTGGAGCTACGCTTCACGCTGCCTTGGCGTGTTCTTTGTATAAGAAAACGAATAGGCTTCTCAAGATTACATTTTCTCTACCATCTTTTCTACTACTTTCACACTGCACTAATGAGGCAACATTTCGACAAAACGTGGCACAACAATTCCCGGCTGGTGACTAGACTGCCCTTTCCGTTATTTCCTTTGAATCCACCATAATTGATGTACGGTCATACTGATGCCTTTCAGAACGGAGTATCTTCTATACTGAGAAGGATATTCCAAGAAGTCCCGCATTCTAAATTTGTTCAAAACTTAGCAAGCAGCTTGAAAATTGCGCACTTCTTGACACATCGCCCAACGGCATTTTTTGATCGACCAAATCATTTCAAAATCGCTCAACCTGGCAACAACCGGCACCAGAGAAAATATGGCTAACTCTAATAGGGCAGTTAGTTTCCTGTCACACACAACCCACCTAGGGAAGCGCTGCATTCCCGTTAGGATTCTACAGCGTCATTCAGATGCGTTTGGGTTACTTTAGTTCCCATGCAAATGTAATTGAAGCATACAGCGCTCAGGGGCTGGGTCGCGAATAACTGAAACCAACTTACAGTGCAGCTGTTAAATATCTCTTCTATGGCCGTGTGATGTAAGAAAGTTCCATCGCGTGCCAGTACTCTGTCCAACCAGCTCAGAGAGCAAAAGCTTGCTGTGGAACAAATTGGGGACAGGGGAAAGGCACATCTTTTCAGACAAACAGACCAAAAAAAGGGGGGGGAGCGAGGGAAAAAAACTACGTACTACATCAACTCCCTTCTCCGAGGTTGGCGTTTTCCAGACCTATTCCGAGTGGTGCCCTAGTCCGACTTGGGAAGGTGACGAAATGCTGCGTTATTATTACACGTTTATCGTCGTATTATTAATTTCTTCGCATGTGCGTGAGATAGGGGTTGCTGGTTTAGTCGATTAACCGCGTCTTTACGACGCGAAACCAGATCCACAGCTTCCCGTCTATTGCACAGTATGCGACTCAATGCTGATACAGGTTGATCGGCTCAGTGACGTTAACAGATAGTACGATGTTGGAAGTGATTGTTCAAGAAATAACCTGCCACTATTAACGCTCGCTCGAAGCGGTATCGAACCGCGGACCTTTGGGTTACAAGGCCGTGTTCGTACCGCCCCGCCACTGAGCCACTGCACTGCGTACAACTTACAGTGCTGCCATGTGATATTTCTAAAAATCCGGATAGTTTTTTTTTCCAATAATAAAAACGGCTTTGCTATCCGTTTTAGCCGTTTTTATTATACTATACTGTAATTTTTGTCTATCACGGAAAAACGTTTCCAATTTTTTTTCCACCTGTCGTAAATACGGATTTTTACGGATTTTTTTCCAAGTACGGATTTTTTCCATAAAATACGGATTTTAACCGGTTCCGGAGCAGGATAAAATGACTCCGAAACGGAATGAACCGGCTCCGGGCGTGTATAACGGCTCCGGAACGTTGAAACTGAAAAAATCCGTACAAAAACCAGATTTTAACAAAAATCCGTACAAAATCCGTACTTTTTTTTGGGGTCCAAAAATCCGTACAAATACGGATAAATCCGTACACATGGCAGCACTGTAATCCATAATTAAATTAGGTTGATGTACCGGATGAAAAATACTGCGATATTGATTGAATATTATCTCAGCGGTTACACAGACATTATAATATACTTTAAAAATGATCCCAGCAATTACATAGACGTTCGTAATAGTAGATAGTAGATTACACGACAGGCGCGGTAAGTAACCAATTACCGAGCGCAAACTTCGCACTTAGTAATCCGTTACTTACCGCGCCTGTCGTGTATGCTGTTTTAATTCAAAGTGAACGGAAAAGGGATTAAACTATTTTTGTTTGTTTGGTTACAAACTTATTATATTTGAATACATCATTCTCATTTAATTTTCATCCAAAGTAAATAACCTAATATTCGCACGTTTTTGCGTCCATGTTCGAATACTAACTACCAATATTCAAATGACATCAATCACATTTCAAGGCTGCCATAATCATGTGGTTAAAGTCAGGGCTTCCCACTCAAAAGACTCGAGCTCGAATACCGGTAGCGATCAAATCAGATGTACAAAAAACAGTGAAGACTGGCTGTGAACACGAGAGGAGAGGGAGGAAGTGAAAGACTGAAAGACATAGCGCAAAAGAGAAGAGAGAAATCGAGCGAAAACACGGGCGGAAAATTTTTTCCGCACCAATTCCACACCTGATCGGGAATTGAACGTTTTCCCAGCCAAAACGTTTGTAGGAATCACCCATTTTCCGATCACTTTAAATTATACTACTCTTCTCTTTTGCACTCTCTTTCTTCACCCTTATATCCGGTTCATTCCGCACCGGAGCCTGTTTATTCCACTCCAGAACCGGTTTATTACGTTCCAAGATAAGCTGAAAGCCAAACGTAATTAAGTCGATTGGGAAGGATTGACAATGGCTGTAAGTTTAAGTTGATGCAAGAATCAGAAAGCCTTAAGCTAAGGTTCAAGTCAATGGAGATTGGCTTGACACCCCTGGATTTGATCGCTACCGAAATTCAAACTAGAGTCTTTTGAGTGGGAAGCCCCGACTTCAACCACATGACTTCAGCAGCCTTGAAATGTGATTGATGTTATTTGAATATTGGTAGTTATTATTCGAACATGGACGCAAAAACGTGCAAATATTAAAAATGAGAATAATATTTTCAAATTTAATAAGTTTGTAAGAAAACAAACAAAAATGGTTAGTCGCTTTTTTGTTCACTTTAAATTAAGACAACATACACGACAGACTTTGTTAGTAACCGCGCCAGTGATCTACTATTCAGAATTAGTTATTACTTGGAAAACAAATTATTACTTTGAATTGATTCAAAAATAGTTCACTTCAAAGTACAGATATGGAAAATGAAAATAGAAAACAATGATAATCAGTATTGAACAAAAAACAAAAAAACAGCAGCGGTCCAAGCATTAAGGGTATGCTCTACCTAGTCGCTCACACATAGACACACACAAAATATGTATCACATGTTGCGATTTTTGCCCCGAGATAACTGATTGAATAAAGCATGAAATATCTTGCAACTTCGTATTTAAGCGGACAAAACTCAGGAAAATACGACTAATTGGTTCACACCACGGTACATTATAGAGGTATTGACACAAACGTATATTAGCCGTGTTTGTTACTGTCGCCTGAGTTGTGTCAGTTGATATAATCTACGCTAGGAGCGTTGCAAGGTATTACTAAGCATGAAAACTACATGAATAATTCATCAATTTTTAAAAATTTGTAGAGGAATCAGGTATTAACCTAAAAATCTGAAACCGGGTACGAATAGACAACTCACCATGCTCTACTTATTTTTAAAAAAATTGTATTCTTAGGTGAATTTCTTCGCCTTTTACAACCCTCGAAAATTTCGTCAATATTAGGGTACCTCCGGTAAGGTTCCGACACAGGTGGGGTGTGGAAGGTATTCAAACAATCGCTGCGAGCGTACCGGAATTCCGAGCGTACCGGAATTCCGTATGAATTAACACAATTCATGCGACAGAAATTTTTCGTTGTGTCAATACCTCTATAATCTACGGTGGTTCACACAATAGTATATTACGTGTCAGTGGCGGAAAGTAAACCAATTCCCTCGTACGATTGCGTCGCTCGCTGCGCTCGCTCCGCAAACCTCGTATTATTTTTTTTTTGTCTCCGCGATCGGGGCTCAAACCACGCACTCCTGACTTTGCAAGCCGTTGCACTACCAGCTGCACCGCATTGCTCCATATCGATAGTGGGTGATAATGTTCTATGTTAGCAGCAGGAGAAATTGCGTGCAACGGCGACCGGGTGACGAGTTGACGACAAAACAAAAAACGCACACTCGTAGCCGTCGTTATAAAAAAAATCTTCCAAGACAAGGAGCGAAGCGACTCGAGTGACTTGTCATGAAATATACTATTGATGAAATGAATCTAACTTTCCGCATGAGCGGAAAGTAGTCTTTTCCGCGTGTCCATATTTGGGACCAGAAAAGTGATATTTTCCGCGGCAAAAAATCACCTGGAAACCTGTATTTTCCTCGCATCTTACATTAAAAGCATTGTACGTATCAGTGTTGGACAGTAACCACTGATACGTAATATACTATTAATGAAAAGCATCCGGAAAACGGCCCTTTCCGCCGCAGTTTTTTGCTTGGAAATGGAAAACGTTCGATTTCTGTACAGTGTTGCGCTGATCTCTTTTGCTTTCCATTTTTACTTTCCGCACCTGTTAATTGATGCGGAAAACAAAAATATCGTTCTGTTCTCCGTCCTTCTTCCTAGTCTACCATCACTCTCCCCTCCAGTTCCTGCGCTTCTTTCTCTTGCGTGGTTCTCCAAGCCATCTTCTCGTCGCTGGTGATGATTGTCGTTGGGATTCGAACTCGCGTCACTTGCTTCCGAAGCCGTCGCTCTAACCACTAGACCACCGTAGACCCATAATGATTACAATGTTATTTGACTATGAATATAATACAAATTCCGAATCGAACAAACAGAGAAGCAAAAAACTGCGGCTGGAGGGCCGTTTTTCGAACGCTTTTTATTAAAATAGTATACGTAACAGAGTTGAAAAATAAGCGATTAACTCGTTCGATTGCGTCGCACTCGTTAATCGCATATTTTCCGCCTCTGTTACGTAATATACTAATTGTTCATTAATTGGAATTCAACGATTCAAAGATGGCCCCTTCAGACGTAAGTTCAAACGTTTTCCTGGAGATCATTTAGAACATTTCGCGATCTGTCAACTAATTGGCCGTATATTCCACAATTTCAAGAATAAATTACACCACGTTCCTAATTATTTTGTGCATTATCAATATGTTATCTACAGGCAAAAATCACTACCCACAACACACCATTTTGTGTAATACCCGTGTATTTTCTGTATGTGAGTGACTAGCCCCGTAATTACTAAAATAGCATACACAACATAGTAGGAAATTGAGCGTTTGGCGCGTGCAATTGCGTCACTCGCTACGCTCATTCTGTAAACCTTGCATTCGGCAATGTCTCATTTTCCGCCCCTCTTATATTATTTTTCTTATAAGATCAGCAAAATGGCGATATATTTGTGGACAGCGGGGTAACGGTTTGACGACAGCGGGAATAATGACGTTTCCGCGCTGCCTACATAAATGCGTCGCCATTTTGCTGATCTTAGGTGAAATATACATTACAATTTCAACCTTATTTTTTAATTAGAATTATGTTTCCACCCATCCTTCTCTTACTCCACTTTTTACGTCATAGGGCTCGTTATTAATTTCCCACGTTTCTCGGGTAACAAAAATCACAAACAAGGTACATCTTCCAAAGACAGACAGCCACTGTAAACAATCCTTAAATATTAAAACTTACTTCAACCACTTTTTGCGTTTGTTCAGCCATTTTACAATTTTTTTCCGTTTCTTCTTGATGTTTCTTTCGCTTTTCTTTCTCAACTTTGGCTCTACCTTTTTTTTTCTCAGCCTCTTGTAACAAGATAGGTTCTTCTTCTTTTCTAAAGAATAATTCGAAGCAGAATCTTCAATTTAATACACCAATATTTTCTCTACAAGTAATTGATTGCTTTTTGGTAATCTCACTTTGGTAAGTCCACTTTCTCTTCTGCTTCTTTTTTCGCGTCGTCTCGCTGCGATTGCATACTCTTCATAAACGTTTCCTACAATATTGAAATGCATAATTAGAGAATGTTTCGGTTGACGCAATAAGATCTGGGTAAAAAACACAATTATTCGTGAGAAAATATTGAAAATGTATACTTCTAACACGTACAATTATTTCTTGTTCAGTTATCATAGTCGCAGTTGGTAGAGTGTTGTCTTGCATCCACAATCTAGCTGGACCGGTGTTGGAAGGAGGAGTAGGCCCTATTTTGCCCACTTGTGAACACCAATTTTGAGCGTTAAATGAATTATTATTCAAAGTAGGCGCAGAAATACTACTCGTTCCCCAAATAGAGTCAGCAGGCTGTAATGAGAAGAAAATGGTGAATAAGGTTCTAGGTATAATATTGAATCCAACTTCCAATGATTGATCGCGCTGCTTTCAAATGCTAGGTTTGTTTCGTCTACATTGTTACGCTTGCGTGTAGTTTTATCAATACCCTTGTTTGAATGCCTACTTTACCGAGGGAAGCAATACATATTGAAGAATAAAGTTGAACGGAAACTCTTTAGAAGGATAAACGAAGGGAGAAAAGTGCTCCAGACAATACTACAAGCTATGAAGAAAAGAAAGACGGAGGAGATAGTCAAGTAGCTGCTCAAACTGATCAATGGATATAAAGAGAGAAATTGACAGAGCGAAGAAAGCTGCTATAACAAATCAAGTATAGGAAGAATGAATAAAAATAAACAAATTTGCATAATTCTTTTTCGTTTTTGTGCGCGTTGATGACCATTGAATCAAAACTAGTCCCAGTAATACAATTTTATACGGTCATGCAAATTTGTTCTTAATTTTATGCAACGTAAAATAGATGATCTAATACAATGTATAAATAAAGTAATGTCTGATGCCTTCAAACATTAGAATAGTCAAGCCTTTCTGAAACGCAAGATACCTACAAAAGACGAGAGTAGCTGTCAAGTGCGCCGCCAACGGCTGGTTAGTAGTCATACTAAGAAATAAGACAACAAGATAAAATGCACCTTTGACTGCTTCTCGGCACTAACACCCAATTGTTTTAACAAGTTTTGAATTACATTCGTTTGCTCAGTCTTCTCTTCACAAGCCAAAGAAAATCCTTCTGTTTGAACTACATCATTTGATGGGCAAGGAGTTAACAATGGACTGTTGGCTGCTGGCACTGGCGGTACTTGTTTTGCACTATTGATTTTATGAACAAGTTGTTGCACTGAGTCATCAATATACGGTATCAGATCTGGTTGAGATGACGGCAGTTGCTGCAATTGGTCTGACTTAATATTCTAGATAGAAATTATACATTTGGATAATTAATCATCAAGGGTAACAATAAAATAGTATTCGGCATCATAGAATTTTTTTTTTCTAAGATAATACTTTCAGCCGTTGAAGTGGAAGCAATGGTTGCTGTTGCTGATGTTGCCGCTGTAGTTGCTGTTGCAATAGTTGTTGATGCATATGTTGTTGATGTTGCATTTGACTGAGTATCATAACAAAATTTGGATCACTCGACGACGGTATTGTAGGAGGCACTACTGGATGTATATAACCTGGTACCATCGGTAAGGCAGATTGCGGCAAGGTAGTTCCAGAGCCACAAGTTGCACCTGAATTGGCATCCATTGTACCAACCATATGTCGAGACATCAACTACATAAACGTCGTGGCAATTAATTGATTGAGTAAGTGTTAAGAGTGAGGTGAAAAATATTCTTCGACCAATCTACTTTATTGTATAGTGCAGAGCTGTTCAATTAGTTTTTATCGCGAGCCACTTGTTAAGGTTCGCGGGGGGCGCGAGCCATAAGTAAAGAAGAGAAAGTAAAAACATAAATTCAAAGAAGAAAAGAGTTAGGCTCTGCTCGCACAATAAATAATTACACAGAAATGAACGTAAAAACGAGTATTTATTCTGACGTTTCGACGTACTTCGACGTCTTCTTTCGAGTGAATAAGGCATAAAAAAGCAGGAAGATGAGCGAATGTAGAACCCAATTTTTGAATGTCGCGCTTAAAATTAACAGTATTGTTTTTCAAAATTTCAATACATTCACAAATTTTCCTTTTTCTAGTATTTTTCTCATAAGTCAGAATACTGACTTGATCAGACAACGGTTTCCTTAACGAAGTTGAACGAGGAACGCAGGGAATCTGTCCTATAAGTCAAATTGGTTTTGGTATTCTGAGAATTCAACGAAGATTAGACCTATCCAGTATAAAGCTAGTATAAAGAAGGCTTAGACCTACTATAAGTCTAGTATAAAATAAGAAGTCATCAGTGACCTGGACCTATTTTAGGGACTTCGAAACATGTAGCTCAAGAGTGGAAATTTTTATAAATCCCCCTCTCACCATATACAGCTCGAGAGGGAAATTTTTCCAAGTTTTTTGTCGGACGGCGTATGGCGAATTTCTCAAAAAAAAAACCATAAAATTAAAATTAAACTTATGATTATTTTCGGTAGCATGTTGAGATAAATCAGTGTTGTCGCTAGGGTTCCTTTCATCTCTCTTATGCTGGGATATTCTCGACCCAAGATACTGGAGAGTTCACCAACATAAGAAAGCGGACAGTCAGATCAAGGAATTTTATAAATGAGTTCAGAATTTTTCAAACTCGTAGGATCTTTCGCCCTAGAGAAGAGAATATTGTCAAGGGAGTGACAGTTAATAAAGAAAACAAGAATTTCATCATTAGCAATCAGTAAATAATGAAATTCACCACAAATATCATTATTAAAAATAGGACTAGGTAGTTTAAGCCAATTCTCTTTTGAATTCACAGCAGTGTTGAACTTATAATGGAAAGGCTGACTTGAGAAATAAAAAATAATTATCTCTATTCCCACCATTAATATGTAAATGCAAGTAAGCAGTCGTACCGTTTCCAAATTGGCCAAGAACTTGATAATAAAATTTGTATTTTCTTTACTAACTATCACTCTCTTGACAATATTCTCTTCTCCAAAACAAAAGATCCTACAACTCATATGAAAAAATCTACACTCATCGACAAAATTTCATGTTCTGACTGTCCGCTTTCTTATGTTGGTGAAACTCTCCAGTATCTTGGTTCGAGAATATCCCAGCATAAGAGAGATGAAAGGGACCCTTGCAATAACGGTGTTGTATCTCAACATGCTAACAAAGTTTAATTTTGATCAAGTCAGTATTCTAGCTTATGAGAAAAATACTAGAAAAGGCAAATTCGTGAATGTACTGAAATTTTGAAAAATAATACTGTTAATTTTAAGCGCGACATTTAAAAATTGAGTTCTACATACGCCACTATCATTCATTCTTATTGTTACTCATCTTCCTACTTTTTCATCGTTTTTCATTCTATCTACTTATTCACTCAGAAGAAGACGTCTAAGTACATCAAAACGTCAGAATAATAATCGTTTTTATGTTTATTTCTGTGCAATTACTTATTAGGCAAGCAGAGCCGAACTCTTTTCCTTTTTGAATATATTTTTCTCTGCCTTCTGTTTTGTAAAAACGGCACTTCGTTTTTTCACGTAGTCCGGTTCATACTTCGTTATGGTCATAAGTAAGGCATCTTCGAGGTACTCCTGTATTAAACTCGGCCGAAAATTATTTTCAAGTGAATTTTTTTGCCCTTCAATATCTCTCGCGGGCCCTTGTAGTGGCTACGCGGGCCGCTTAACGCTCCATTCGTGTAAACCACGTGTAGACAATGGCGTGGCACTGTAACATCGCTGTGATTGGCTGATTTGTATTTCTTGAATACTCTAGGCGAACAATACCAGAAACTCCCATTAGAAATACATTGAGCGCTTTTGACCCACGAAACACAAAGGATATAAGTGACAACCCTAGCCGCTAGTTGCCATGGTTCAAAAAGACACGGAAGTTTCCGGTATTGTTTGTATAGTGTATTTGCTCTAGGCATGGCCATCTCAATATCAGACCAAAATATGAAAAAGGTATCAGAGGCTGGGGATCGAGAGTTCCGATAAAAGTACAAAGTGAATTATAAACATTTGAAAATAAGAAGACCGATGGAGGACAAAGTGCGGTACTGTAACACCTTGTTGTGCTCAAATACGGGCCGATCAACATTGCCACGTTTCATATTCCGGCCTGATACTAAAGACGGCTAGGGTCTATTTAAGATGCAGTGCACTGCAATGTAGCGCGTCCAAGTTCACAAAATTACCGACTCACTATACAATAAAATAGCGTACTGTAGAATCATGGTCACTCAGCAATTAATGTCAAAATTTATCGCTCACTTACCGTCACTGTACAGTAATTTACTATGACAATTACCGATGAAATATTGCAAAATTACGGATAATTAATTTATTGGTTATCAACCAAAAGTAATCAGAATATTCTGAAATACAGCACACTTCACTCTTTTACAGGTGCAACCTCTTTTACAGGTGTAACTCAAAGTCTAGTGACGCGATCACTCAAAAGACAGTAAAAAAAAATTTCAATAGAAATGAATGGGGGGGAATTTTCTGCGACAACTAATCAACACCCAATCCGCAAATATTGTCCTAAACAAGTATCTATAAAAGTTTGCGAGAGACATTCCAATCATAAATTAATAGTTAAGAAGGAATCCTATATCCTAAATACCTAAGGAAAAACTGATTTTCAAATAGATTGTAATCAGTGTGACGTCATTTGTGTAAGGAAAATCTAAACGCCAAAGCCTCCTATAGTTAGAAGCCATGAACGTAGAAAGGCAACACCGCATTCGGCCAACGCATTTACATGTAAAACACCTCTCTCATGAAAAGATTGAGTTGACCCTTATTTAAAGGAAATTTCACAAGTTACAACTTTTGTTCTTTTCAATTTTTTCAAAAACTTAATATTTTCTTAAGAAACAGACGCTCAAAGAGTTTCTCCCCATAAGAGCAATGTAAAAGTCGACCCACGGTTGTGCAGTTGCCAATTTTACGTTCATGGCTTCTAACTATAGGAGGCTTTGTAAACGCCCTATAAAATCTCAGGAAAAGCAGACTGCAGAGATCAGTGATTTCAGCCGGGCTGATTTTTACATGTGATTTCCCATAAGAGAATTTCAAGAGACTTTTGTTATCAAATATATCAATAATCATCAATCAATCATTAATCATCATATCTATCTATATCTATCTATCTATCTAATCTAATCTATATTATCTATCTATCTATATTAATAATTAATAATAATCTAATATACTAAAAAGCTAAATGACCCTTTGCCTCTCATTCCTGATTTGCCCGATACAATTTAGCTAAAAAATAGCTAACGCGTGTATTCTATTACTATATATATGAATTGCCTAGCAAATTATAAGAAAAAATATTCGTGAAATTCTAATGACGTCACAGCGACTGAAGGTTAACAGGCAAAATAGAAAATAGAAAATTAATTATTGGTTATTTAAGTGCAACGATTCATTATCACAAACGTGCGTGTAAAAGTTCTCCATTTTCCTGTTATCGCATCCGACGTCAATTATCATACTGTGACAAGATTATAATTATTTATCGTTAAAGTTCTATTCTACTTGATAGTTCTGGAGTTATTGACACTACCAGAATACCTTGACACACTGATTCTCAAATAAATTTTGAATAAAAAGAAGAAAAGTGATCAACGGAGTATCCAAAGGGTACTGGATTTATTTTACACGTTCCTGACACACTGATCCTCAAATAAATTTTGAACGTCAATTACCATTATTGGAAGAGTATAATATAATCATGAAAAAGTAGGAGCATACTTATTTGAAGTTCAATTCTACTTGATAGTTCTCGAGTTAATTGATAGTTTTTTTTTTTTTTTTTTCTTTATCAAGGTATACACTACTTGAATACACGTTCTTGACACACTGATCCTCAAATAAATTTCGAATAAAAACAAGAAAAGTGATCAACGGAGCATACAAAGGGTATTGGAGAATAAGAATAACTGGAGTGGAGTGAGAAACAAACAAAGAGAACGTGAGGATAGGGAAGATGATTGGAAGAAGAGGTAGCAATCGAGTCAGATGGTGGTACTCAAATTTTAAGGCAGGAGAAAGAAAATGGATATGTATAAGTTGGAGTAATTGAGTACCATAGGTAGTTGCGGGAGTTGGAAACCGTTTTGGGAATGATTACATGGGACAGAGGATGAGACTGAGATTATATTGTGGGAAGTACATTGATTTTGGAGAGTAGGACAGGAAAAAAGATGATAAATCGTCAGATTATCTGCATAATAAGATTTATATGAAGGTAGAGCATGGAAACCCAGGAGGAGATGAGAATATTCAAGTTGAGAGTGACCAATTCTATATCGAGTGAAAATAATTTCTTTATGGTGGGAATTTCTGTTCGATGAAGACTGAGGATAGGTTAACTTTTAATGATTCAAGTTTGTTGCAGGGTTGTTTTTTTATGTGAGTGATACAAGAATTAAGCTAGGATTAAGAAATAATGAAAGTTTTTATGGTCGTAAGTACGTAGTTACAAAGTGGGGTCCTTAATTTTGGGTGAAAGGGTGCAGTTTTTAGGCGCGCAATCAGTTTGATCATATTGAGGGCAACCGATGTGAACTGAGAATCAAATAACAGATACGTTTTGTACAGATGAGCGTAGAAAAGTGTGAGCTTGAACCTAATCAGAATTCCAACTATAGACACATCATGTGAGAAATTGAGAGGGATGTATTCAGGAAAAGTAGGGGTACGATTCTAAGAAAAGGGCACAACGAAAGTTGAAAAATAATATTACCATAAATAATATCAACAAGTATAAAGAGTTTCGGAAAACCCTGAAGAATGGAATAAAAGTAGCGCATAAAACATACCTCAGTTCCCTAGAAGAAGGCTTCAGATGAAATCCATCACATACCTAATTTACCCGATACAATTAAGCTAAAAAATAGCTAAAGCCTAATATTATAACGGTAACGACCTTCTCTTTGCACTTCATACCTCATTTTATCCGATACAATTTAGCACTTTGCAAATTGAAGGATAATTAATTTGGCAAAAAGTTCTAATGAAGTCAAAATGTCCACATAATGATGGAAAGTATCTAATGAAGGAGAGCTAATAGGCAAAATAGAAAGTAGTAGTCACCAAAATATGATGATCCCTTATCAATATCAACTTTTTGAATCAAAAATCACTTCCATTGTAAGAAGTAGAAGAAGAAAAGCAACTGAAATATTTGGAAAATGGAACTGACCAACACAGGTAGTTGCGAGAGTTGGAAACTTTGGAAATGATTACACAGGTCAGAGGATAATTGAGAGAATACTTTGTAGGAAGTATGTTGATTTTGAAGAGTAGAACAAGAAAAAAGGTGATAGATTCTCAGATTATCTGTATATAAGATAGTAAGGATTGTAATGAAGCTTCCAATCAGATTTCTAGGATTCAACCAAAAGAAGTTCAATTGAAGGCTGTAATAGAAAACAATCACATGTTTAATAAAGTTGAATAAGGAATTCCCACATCCTCTTCTATGGGACGGATTGGTTTTGACATTGAGAATTGAATTCAAAATTGGAGGGGTTCCAAAAAGAGGAATTAGATTTGATAAAATTTTGATAATTAAGCCAACTATAGCAGGAGGGACTCGAAAAAATTGAAACATTTGAGCTCTATTATGATAGATAAGGGATAGGAAAAATTTTCAACATCAAAGGAGTCAGATTTGAAAAGATTTTTAATATTGGGAATTGAGCTATGTATGACAGGAGAGGAACTTGGAAAAAATTGAACCATCAGAGGAGTTGAAATTGAAAACGCATTTTGTACATCGACCTATGCAATTATATAAGTTGATAACTTTAAAAACTTTCAACTTCTAAGCTATATTTTTAAAGAGAGGAACATGGAAGAATTTCAACTTTCAAGATATATATATGACAGGAAAAGGACTTGGAAAAATATCAACCATCGTTCTAGGTAAATGATGGCGAGACACCAAAATTTTCAAAAATCCCTCCCCCTATGGAATAGGTTTCCTCTTGAACCTCGATTTAGGTTAGGTAGTTGACATCATAAAAAACTGGAGATGCTCTTAACATCATCAGGATTTAACAGAAGAATCCCTAGAGAATAGTGAATTACAAAAATCAGGACTCGGTGTCAAGAATAACTGTTAGTTGGAGGCGGGTGGACTCGAAGGAATAAATTGAGGGCCTTGAGAAATTTTTTTCTAATTAAGGTAAATGAAGGAAGGGATTTTCAAAGTCTCAACTAAATCAACTCGAAAATAGGAGGAGTTACATTATTTGCATGTAAAAAAGTGAGGTCAAAGAAATAATCATCGCTGAAAATTGGAACGACTGTAGTAACAAATTATACTGTCAACATATAATACACACAAGATTTCAAAAAAAATCTTATGTAGAAAAAAAGTGAAAGAGAAAAAGGGAAATGAATGAACTAATCTTAGAATCGTAACGTTTTTCTTCCATAATTAATTTGTAGATTAGAGGATGACACGTAGAATCAATTATCACCATATGGATAATTGGAGGAGATGGATGCAGAGGACTGAAAAAGAAGAATAGGAAGAGAGGGAAAACTGGAAGAGTGTGATACTGAGGCAGAGAACAATTTGGAAGACTCAGGAAATGATAAAGAAAGAAAAAAAAAAAAAAAAGGTTGTATGGAAGAACAAGTAAAGAATGAAAGAGTGCAAAATTGAATGAAATTAAGAAAGAAGAAAAGCTTGAAAAGAAAACTAAGCAGATTGAATTGAACTATGAGATGAAAAGATACAAAGAAAATAGTGTATCTAACTAAGAAATTCTAAATAATCTTAAACCCCAGAGTTACTCACTTTGTTTCATGTATCTACCTTACCCAAAACCCTAAGTACCGGTAACAGAATTAAAAGTAGCCATGAGAACTTTGTGTTTGCATAAAAATTTTGAATACAGGTCCAAAAAAAACTTGTCTGGAGAATTTCTACTTTTTTTTTTTCAATATCCAAAGTAGAAATATCTAGATAATTTACCGAGATTCTTAAAAATTATTCCTGTTTATATAGCGCTCTCGAATAAGATAAAAATGAAAAAACAAAAAACTAAGAGGCGCGCCGTAGGCGCGCTGGACTTGCTAGTAAAAATTAATAAAAATACGACCTCCACCTTTCACTCCTTCCTGAACTGTCCGATACAATTTAGCTAAAAAAATAGCTAAAACCGAATATTACGTGTATTCTATTACTATATATTATATAAACTATAGATATAAGCGTAAAATGAATTGCCTAGCAAAATAAAAGGTAACAACGATTCAACCTTACATCGATTACCTCGCCTCTTTAAACAACCTCACCTCAGGTTAGATGTCCAAAGTCTCGATAAAAGGTAGCTAACTTTCTTGGACGTGAGACAAGAAAAATGAATTCGACAAAAAGTTTTAATGATCAGACCTAATATACAGTATACTAGCTTATTCTGAATCACTGTTCTGAATAGACTTATACTAGACGAAGAAGGGGGCGAACGAGCGGAGCAAGTGTTTTCTCTGAGCCCTACCCTAATTTCGAAATTTGCGTGCGCGTGCGTGCGTGCAATACTAGCCTAGTATACTAAGCCTCATTCCTAATATACAGTATACTAGCCTAGTACATAGATAAGCTATACTATTTGGCATCCAAACCTCCTTTATACTAGCTGCATACAGTACACTAGCTTAGTATACTAGGCTTCATTATACTAGCCCTAATTTACATTATACTAGCCCATTGCCCAAGACGGAATTGGCGATATACAGTATGTGCGGCGAATTTAGTTGAAGGGCAACTAACATTACTCGTATGCGTATACATTTTGCCTGGAACATCGTTCGAAGAATTACAAAATTTTCTTTAGCAAAATTTACCAAAGTCGCAAGAAAACTTCCGTAAAACTCCGTTTCTACTGGTCGGAGATTTTAACATCAATCTTAATACAGAAGCAGGAAACAAGTTAATTCAATTTCTGAAAGAAATGTGGAATTTGGACATAAGTAATGATAAGGCTCTGCCTACAACACGACATCAAACGTGCCTGGATGCTGTGTTCTACAGAAAAATTAAGAATCTAACAACATGTTTTGTATCCTATTTTTCATATCATAGACCTTTAATTACAGTAACTGAAAAAAATAACGCTTTATGAAATAAAATTGAAGTTCGGTGCGTTTTGTGTTTTACTTTCCCTACCATAGACCTCTTATTTTAAAGCTAGTCAGACTAACATACTGTGCAAGTTGACAAGTGAGAGAAAAGACATGAAACATGATCTTTATTTATTTGGCTCTACCAGGAAATTTTTTTATTTTTCTTATAGAAATTTTCTTCACCAATAATTTATTGACAATTTCTTACTTCTGTTTTGTTATAAGTGATAGGCAATACGAAAAAATATTTGAAAATTTAGATGATACAAATATTTAAAAAATGTATAAGATTAAATGAAACCGTACCTTTTTTCTCACCGCGATTCATACCTAACTTACCCGATACAATTTAGCTAAAAAAAAGCTAAAACCGAATACTATATGTGCATTCTATTACTGTATATGTCACAGTGAAATTGGTAAATCAGTGAAACTAGGAAATTTCACGCGCGTTTCGTCGTTCCTGTGTCGTGGCGTATTTTTCGTGCACATATGCCGTTACCAACATTATCTTCGAGCGATTCTTCAGCCTTGTGATCATTGTACGCGCTGTCGCGTTTACACTTCTGCACAATTTTGATACGTTTTACGTATATGTGAAATATGGTAACAAGTTCAAACCCCGTATAAGCTTTTTTTTTTTTTTTTTTTCTTTTTTTTAAACCACAAAAATTGTTTTATTTTATTGTCATTAGGGAAAGTTGAACACACAAAATACTTGGGGTCACAATTGGTAAGAATCTTCATTGAAAGGAGACCAAAAGTAAAAACTGACGCAGGAAAACGAACAATGACTACATCAACATTTAAATTAGACTCAGAAAGAAACCATAAATAGATTGATAGAATCAACATTCGAGTTAGACCAAGGGAGAAACCATGAAAAAATTGATGGAATCAGTTGTTTGAATTAGACTAAAGAAGAAACCATGAAAAATTAGTAGAATCAAAATTTGGATTAGATTCAGGGAGAAACCATAAACAAATTAATAGAATCAACATTTGGGTTAGACCGAGGAAGAAACCATAAAAAATAGACTCAAAGAGAAACCATAAATAAATTGATTGAATCAAGATTTATAAGTTAGACCAACAGAGGAACCATGAATAAATTGACAGAATCAACATTTGAATTAGACCAAGTAAGAAACCATAAAAAATTTATAGAATTGACATTTTAAATTAGACTCAGAGAGAAACCATAAATAGATTGATAGAATCAACATTCTAGTTAGACCAAGGGAGAAACCATAAAAAAATTGATGGAATCAACATTTAAGTTAGACCAACAGAAGAAACCATGAATAAATTGATAGAATTAACATTTAAATTAGACTCAGGAGATTTATGGTTTCACCTCAAGACCGATCCAAATTTTCATTCTATCAATTTTTATAGTTTCAGTGCGTCAGCGCAATTTGCTATGTAAAAAGAAAAATATTCTTTGCAATCCGATATTCGATGGCAGCAGTAAGCCGTGCAACAATTAATAATTTCTATCTTCTTCCAGCAATTTCATTTTCTCCCCTTTTTAATGAATGAAAATTAATTTCAAAAATACATTATTTCAATAATACGTAACTACATTTCATGTAGACAAATGGACAAAAAATGTGCAATGTATTTTAGCATTAAGAATGCCGGCGCGGCGTTTGACATTCACATGGCAATAGCTGCATTTTAAACGCGAGTTGATGTTCCAGCACTCGTGGCCGAATGGTCAAGCGCGCGGTTTCGTACGTAGAGAGTTTCAATCATATGCAGAGTTCCGGAGGTCGACATACGTGTAAGATCGCACATCACCCGAATACAGAGACGCAATGGAGAAACACGGAAGAAAGAGAGAAAGGCAGAGAGGGTGAGAGAGAGAGAGACACCGATGAAGAATTTTTTTTTTTTTTTCATTCTCTCTTTTATCCATTTTCGCTTTTGTGTACGCCTAATTTTCACGCAAAGCAAGAAAACACGCTCGTATATTACGCGAAATGCGTCGAGTTTCCCAATTTCACTGATGTCTGAATTTCACTGTAACATATATAATAAACTATAGATATAAGAGTAAAATGAATTACCTAGCAAATTTGAAGAAAAAAAATCCGATTCAATTCTACATCGAGCATGCCTAGCAGAATAGAAGATACCGGTAACAACTAACAACAATTCAATCTTACATTGACTACCTACTTTACCTCTTTCAACAACCGCACCTCGGACTATAGATATCAAAACTTTGTAGGAAGTACATATGTTGATTTTGAAGAGTAGGACAGGAAAAAAGATGATAGATTCTCAGATTATCTGTATAATAAGATGGTAAGGATTGCAATGAAGCTTCCAATCAGATTTCTATAATTCAACCAAAAGAAGTTCCATTGAAGGCTGTAATAGAAAACAATGACGTGTTTAATAAAGTTGAATAAGGAATTCCCACATCCTCTTCTATGGGACAGATTGGTTTTGATATTGAGAATTGAATTCAAAATTAGAGGGGTTCCAAAAAGAGGAATCATAGATTTGATAAAATTTCGAAAATTAAGCCAACTATAGTAGAAGCGACTTGGAAAAATTGAGACGTTTGAGCTCTATTATGATAGATAAGGAACAGGAAAAATTTTCAATATCAAAGGAGTCAGATTTGAAAACATTTTTAATATTGGGAATCGAGCTATAAGTATATGACGGGAGAGGAACTTGGAAAAAATTGAACCATCAGAGGAGTTGAAATTGAAAACGCATTTTCTACATTGATCTATGCAATTATGACAAGTGGATAACTTTAAAAAATTTTAACTTTCAAGCTATATTTTTTAAGAGAGGAACATGGAAGAATTTTAACTTCAAAGATATATATGACAGGAAAAGGACGTGGAAAAATATAAACCATCATTCTAGGCAAATGGCAAGACGCCAAGATTTTCAAAAATCCCTCCCCCTATGGAACAGGTTTCCTATTAAACCTTGATTTAGGTTATGTAGTTGACATCATAAAAAAAATGGAGTTACTCTTAACATCGGCAGGATTTAACAGAAGAATCCCTATAGAAGTGAATTAAAAAAATCAGGACTCGGCGTCAGGAATAATTGTTAGCTGGAGGTGGGTGGATCCAAAGGAATGTATTGAGGGTCTTGAGACATTTTGTCTAATTAAGCTAAATGAAGGTAGGGATTTTCAAAGTCTCAACTTGATCAACTCAAGAATAGAAAGAGGAGTTATTTTATTTGCATGTAAAAAAGAGAGGTCATAGAACTAATCATTGCTGAAAATTGGAGTGACTGTAGTAACAAATTATACGTAGAATCAATTATCACTGTATGGATAATTGGAGGAGATAGATGCAGAAAACTAAAAAAGAAGAGTAGTAAGAGAGGGAAAAATGCGGAAGAGTGTGGTACTGATGAAGAGAACAATTTGGAAGACTCAGGAAACAATAAAGAAATAAACAAAAAAAAGGTTGTATAGAAGAACAAGACAAGTAAAGAATGAAAAAGTGTTAAATGGAATGAAATTAAGAAAGAAGAAAAGCTTGAAAAGAAAATTAAGCAGATTGAATTCAACTATGAGATGAAAAGATACAAAGAAAATAGTGTATCTAACTAAGAAATTCCCAAATAATCTTAACCCCGGAGTTACTCCCTTTGTTTCATGTATCTAGATAGATTCCATGCTCGATGTAGAATTGATTTGGTCCTTTTTTTTTCTTAGAATTTGCTAGGTAATTCATTTTACTCTTATATCCATAGTTTATATATACAGTAATAGAATGCACCTATAATATTCGATTTTAGCTATATTTTAGCTAAATTGTATCGGGCAATCAGGAATGGGGAGTGAAGAGGCGGAATGAATTTTTAGTAATATAGATAGATAGATAGATAGATAGATATATAGAATAGATTACGTGATGTACGAGATATCATTATTTATAGATTAAATAAAAAGAAATAGAAAGAAGAAATTCAATGAGAAAGGTTAATAACTTCAACTCAAAACATTCAGTGAAAAGAGAGAACATAGGCGCGCCGTCTTGCTAGTTAATATCTTAAGGATGAAAGATTTTTAATCATAAAATAGATACTTCAATTTTTTTATTGAGCTGTGTTTCATTCTCAAGATGTTAATGATTATCGATTGATTTGACAACAAAAGTCTCCTGGAATTCTCTTATGGGAAATCACGTGCAAAAATCAGCCCAACTGAAATCACTGATCTCTGCGGTCTGCATTTCCCAAGGTTTCATAGGGCGTTTACAATTTCCTTACACAAATTACGTCATCTGATTATGGTCTATTCTAGAGAGCTTTGAACATCCATTTTCCAAACTATTTCGAAGTTTCATTTTATTAATGCATGATAGAAATGTCTCTCATATATTCTTTTGAGAATCGATACGCTTGTATGAAACAATAATCAATGAATTTGGATTTAGTGCCTATATTCGGGTCGGTCAGCGTTAGCGTCGCGCTGCAAATCTACCAAGCGGGCAGAGATTGAAAACGGAAACTCGACTAAGGGCGATATGTGGGAGGGGATGAAAAATAGAAATAACTTTTGAATGAAGCAGATTTGGCTACCCGATATCCCATAAAATATCTTTAAAATTGAAAGTTCTACAAATAAGATGAGACGACAAAACCTTCTATTCAGCTTCATCTAAGTATTATTTCAACTTTTTTATTTCTCCCCCATATACCGCCATAGTTCAGTTCCCGTCTTCAAATTCGGCAAAAATACCATTTTTGGTGAAGGTATTTTTGGTGAACAAACCGCACGCGTAGTTAATGATCCTAGCAGATAGCCAGCCCGAATTTTGTCACCGGAAAACCACCTCTATATTGATGTATTTGAACACTGCAGACTAGGTATAAAAATATAAGGTTACCACTTATCAGTAATAATCTCATGGACAAAGATAATGACTTATTGCATTCAGGACCTCAAGAGCGGGTAAAATGGACAACCATTTTGTTTGTAACTCATTTTTTAGCTGACGACTTCTCTACTGACTGTATTTTTAATAAACAAGAAAACTTGACGGGGTGGCTAGCATCTCTGTGTGATTTTTCCATCATGATTAACACCGAGCCACTAACTGCGCCGTTGAGTGTTTGCTTTTCAAAAATAAAGTTAGTAGAGAAGCCATCAGCTAAAAAGTAAGTTAGAAACAAGATAGATGTCCATCTTACCTGCTCTCGAGCTCCCTAATCGCATGAGGGCTCTCCTACAATGAATAAAAGTTGGCAACGAGCAACAAGTAACGACAATCTGGTACCGAACGGACCAACGGTATTTGAGATCTGATCACTAGAACGCCCGCTGCTCAAAATCCGTTGCCATCTTTTGCTCATTGTACGGCACCTCTGAAGGTAGTATGGAAAGAATTACAAGTCTCAGGTTTGGTGGTACTAACTAATTGAATTTACTTGAAAAAGAGAAATTTTGTGAAGTCCTATTTGAACACATAATCTACTTCTTTCATCTAACTCGATGTAATAGTCAATCACAATTCAACTGTTTTTGATCACTCTTTTTTCTCTTTCAATTCTTTTTTTTTTTTGTATGTGAAACACTTATTTGGTTGCTTGTAGCATATTTCTCAAATAAGGGAAAGGAAACGTACTTCTTGGTGATCAAATAATGATTTCACACCCTCTGGTGACTGCAATAGTTGTCTCTTCTTGGCAGCTATAATTTGTTGTTGCCTGAAATAATGATGGACAAATCAATTTTCATCAATTGACCTAATATAATGGCAAGATGTACAGAAGAAAGGTGCGCTCATTCACGCTGTGCACAAAATGCAACCCGCACACTGGCTTCAAGCGTAAAAAATTTAACATTGCGTCTTATGGAACGTATTTTGTTTTTTTTCAATTATCTCAGAAAGAACACTTCTAAACAAAAAAACCAGAAGAATAAAATTTATTTGCTTTTAAATTTCCTTTCAGATGGTGCTATTTTCAAATTTTTTCACAAAAATCTAAAACTGCATTAAAAAATTTGAAACAAGTACTATCTGATAGAAAATTTAAAAATAAACAAATTTCATTCTCTTAGTTTTTTTGTTTGGAACCGTTCTTTTCAAGATAATGGAGAAAAATAAAACGCGCCGTAGATTCCCCTAATTGGTTACGTTTGAACGAGTACATCCTCCTTCTATACAACTTGATATAATGGTAAGAAATTATTACAGTAGTAAAAAAGTGAAAACTGAAAAATGATTATATGCACGAAGATTAAAAAACACCGGAAAACGTTCAAATTTCTGCTTATTTTTACGTGAACCCGAGATTTTACGCGTTTGAGACAATTGTGAAACCAGTCACTGAGGTTTGCACCCGTCTCATTTACAAAAAGGTCGTCAGTTTGAACCCCACAAAAAAATATTTTTGAAAAAAAGTCCAGTGTTGCTGACGAAGTTGATTGAATTGACATCATCATAATAACTGAACTAAAAAGAAAAAAACTCTAGTTACAGCCCTCCACATGAGTCAATAGTCATTTAGTTATTGAGTCTTCCACTACAACATGAATGAACGGCCTCCAGACTTTTACTACTGCCTTCTATAAGTGGGTACTACGGTGCTTCCAATTCCAACTTGAAAATACCAGTTCCAGGGAATACCAAACCTCTCTTTCGCTTTTTCCAAAGGGTTTTATACTGGTTTCAGGTTCTGGTTCCCGGGAAAAGATGTGATTTTAAATTTTGTATTTTTGAGATCTTTGAAAAAATGTCCTGGTTTGTAAAGATAACAAAGTGAGCAGCCGTTGGCAACAGTTTGTTGTTACCATACCGCAGGTTTTCAGTTTTCACAGGTAGTAAACAACTAAATGGAAACAAACGCACAAAATGGTGTCTCTTTGAACCAGAAAACAGAGAAGAGAGACTTTTAAAAGTGTGCAGCCTAATGGTTCAACTAGATATTTTAAAGATATGCATCATGCGCAACCGCGCGTAAAAACTGGTGCGCGAGTGAAGACAAAGATGCAGAAGTTGATTTATCTGTTTGGTACCTCTGCGGAACTTTCTACAAGCAGTACAGCGTAGTCACAGCGACCAAATTCGCGGGACTAGTCGATGATGACCGCCGAACGCAGAGACGAGTAGGAGTGTTGCACGCCGCTGTGAAAGGTAGTTTGTGGGAACCGACCGAGTCACGTACCTTATTGTTCAGCAATCATAAGGGCGCGGTACGAGTATTGCCCGGCTCGTGAATATCAATTTTTGAAGTATTGTCAACCCCCGCTTGGGAGTTGACTTTTTCATCTCATGCAAGTGTACGGCTCTCTTTGTGAGAGAACACATAGATACTTCAAATTATTTCATAAGTAAAGGAATTAAATGTAAGGACTGTGTATTATTTAGGCCGAACATTGACTATTAGTTCCCCGGGGTCCTTTTTGATAGCAGGGATAGCTTACCCCGATATCAATGAAAAAATGACGGAAATTCATCAAATATTGTTATTTTTGAAGGCATGGCGCACCCAATGAAAGAATATATTTTCTCCCCCTCCCTGATTGTTTTGTAAATCGAGTTTAAGGTTTTGTAGTGGACCGATTTTGTGGTGACGTATTATATGGAAAATTTAAATTTGTAAGTTGCTACCCTGATGTCCTTCATAGTGCTCATTTGTATGGGATTTTGCAGACTATGATAAATATTAGAAGAACCTTTCAAATGTTAAGCTTTTGCGATATATTTAATAAAAGTAGAACTGACAATGAACATTTTTGTTGCTGAAACATCTGGATTAGATGAACAGCAGTCCATATTATATCCCAATTCTCAAATTGTATCTAGAATCATATCTGATAGAGATACCTTTTTACTGAACCAGCTGAAAATGATGACAACACACAAAATTGGTTCATTGATAAAATCGAGGAAAGCATGCATAATTTTTTTCTGAAAAGAAAAAAAATAATAATGAATAAATAAATATTATCATAAATGCACATGTACAATTTTTCCAAGTTACCGCTCTGCAATCTTTATTGCCTTCTGCAGCCCATATGGGTGAGTGGATGAGCATTTTTTGGATTTCAAGTTTTCTCATAAGGGACAACATTTTCACACACATTCGGAATACTTTGCGACCAAGGCCACCTAACCCGGCTAGAACCTTCAGCAGAGTAATACCTGAATAAACTTCCAAAGCTTTAAAATAAAGAGACGGGTTCCAAGGAGGGTTAGAACTTTCTCAAGTTGAAAAATTCTCAAATTTTAGTCAGTGCTCCGAATTTATGTGAAAATGTTGCCCCCATAAGAAAACTTGAAATCCCTCACCAATAAGGTCTGCAGAGGGCAATAAAGATTGCATAACGGTAACTTGGAAAAATTTTACATGTGTATCCATGATATTCATTCATTTATTTATTTTTCCACGAAAAAATAATGCATATTTTCCTCGATTTCATCAATTATAAAACATCAAACTCGATTTACAAAAAAATCGGTGGGAGAATAGGCACTTCTGGAAATTCTTTTATTGTGTGCGCCGCGCCTTCAAAAACAACAATATTTCATGAATTTCTGTCATTTTTTCATTAAGCTGTGTCAGAGCTACAAAAGACAACTGACCAATTCTGCAACTGGGCACAGACTTGGATAACAAAAGTTAATGAAAAAAAATCGGTCAGGGTCGACTTCGCACTCCGTTCATATAGCTATATACCGACGGTTATAAACGATAAGCACATTCCGAGGAGTGATACAGCCAGATATCTGATATCTAGGAGTGCACCTTGATAAACGATTGAATTGGAAAGTGCATGTGAAAATGAAAAGAAATGAGCTAAATCTGAAACTACGAAAATTATATTGGCTTGTGGGATATCACTCACCCATTAGCATAGCCAATAAGCTAATATTATACAAATCAATCCTCAAACCTGTATGGTGTTATGATCTACAGATTTGGGGCACAGCAAAGAAATCTAATCGTGTGGTAATACAGCGGTACCAGAACAAGGTACTACGACTGATCGTAAAAACGCCCTGGTATGTGCCCAACACGCTTATTCACCGCGACCTGAAAATCCTCGAAATAGACGAGGAAATTAAGAACTACGCAAAAAGACACGAAGATCGTTTACACCAGCATCCCGACACTACGGCGATCGAAATATTGGATACCTCATTGGACACAAGGAGGCTAGAGAGGGTAAAACCCTATGAACTATTGTAATTAGGCTATAGCTTATACAATACTATGTTATTGCTGTTGACTTAGACGTTGGTCGAGGTCACAATTACTGCGATTTCTCTAAAAAGTCAAAATTATTTGTGTATGCCATATGGCAGTTCAATATACCGTAAATAAAGAATCAAAAAAAAAAGAAAAATTTATTGATATGGGTGTCAGCTATCCCTGCTATTACAAAGGACCCCAGGGAACCAATAGTCAATGTTCGGCCTAAATAATACACACTCCCGTTTCCTTGTTTCTCTCTCTTTTAAATGTTCAAATTTTGTCAGTTATTTTAGCGAAGATTCAACACATCCTACATCCTATTGTTCCATTCAATAATGAGGGTCTACACTATATGTGATAAAATCTCGGACAACCTTGGAATACTCCTACCTACTGCAACCGCATCACTTCCTTTTTTCTTTACCATACTTCCACCAGTGTGTTTCACTGTCATTTCCTTCCCTTGACAGTGTCCTATACCTGTATCCACTCTTTAGTAGCTTTAACTCAAGATTTGCCTCTCCACGTACCGCGTATTGCATTTCTCCATCCTATTGTGTGAAATACTTCCTACTTTCTTGTTTCAAGAACTCATCCAGGAACAGCCGGTCTTGTAAAAACCTGTACTGATACCCAAAATCAACACTATGAACACCCAATAATACAAATCACGGTACAAATTTTCGACAGTAATAGATTAGCCGGAACAATGTTCCAGTATTTTATTATTTCCTTTTACGTTTTTACTTTAGTCCTGTTCTGATATGCATCCAACATCTACCCTTGCCTGTGTCATAGTTTAAAATTTAATGCCTGAGAATTAATCTAGCTCTAAGTGTAATACTTAATAACATTTTTTGGAACCACCCCATCACTCAGATTTTTTCTTTACTAAAAGATATCTTTTTATCCTCCTTCCTGCAGCCTACCTTCTACACCTATAGCCCACTTTTGTTTCATTGTTTTTTCTTCTTCTATATTTTACATTTGTACTATTTTACATTTGTTGAGTCACTTGTCTCTAAGTTCCTTAACAGGGAGGAGTATGTTAGCGCCGCTTTGCACATTAGTTATATATATTATATCTTCCCTTCGATGTACTTCCGAGACCGTGCCAGTTAACGTGGACGTGGTCTTGTACGCTACAGTTTAGTTCTTCTAATAAAACCATACAAACACAAACCGTGTGTCGAGTTCTTTCTTTTCATTTTACTAATACAAATGCTGTCAACAGGGGGGTTGGCGATAAGGACCTAAATATATCCCCATAAAAAATGTAACAGGCAAGGCTCTATTTTTGTGCCGGGAGCGGAGTTAATCAAAGAGCGATGGCAGATCCGTGGGTAAAAACTTTTCATTAGAAAAAAAGATCAGCCTGATCTGTTCAGTAGACGTCGCTGGCGAACGGGAAGGAGGTGTTAAATTTCATATCAATAATATATTAATCACAAATGTTCAGAGCAAAATCGTGTTTTGATTTTTTGAATATTTGTGAAGGAGCCGCAGTAAATTAATGAATTACGGTTTATCTTTAGATCAAAGGTTTCATTGCAAAAAAAAAAAAAAAGAAATATCAGCCTCATCTGTTCAGTAAAAGTTGCTGGCAAATTGTAATAAGTTTCACAAAACTCTTTGATATATTATAAAAATATAGGAAAAACTCAACTGAGGAAAACTTGAGAAAGCCGTAAGTGAGGCGGTTACCGATGCTTGATGGCTCATCTGGGGAGCGAAACGAACAAATTTTTAAAAACGACCAGACGGACTGTCGTGTGGTTATTTTTGTACAAGATTTCGAATTTTGTAATTATCGATTTCGATAATCGATTAAGATAAATTTTTTGATTGCTCCAATTCCCTTCCTTCCTCGATAAATGTGTACAGCTCGATGATTGGAATTTTTCCAAATCACACTCCTTTTATAGGAAAAGCTCCAGATTTAAAAAGCCCCCTCCCCTACCACAGTAATTATACCTGCCCCTCCTCCCGACAGCTCGATTTTTCCAAGTCACTAAATTAGCCTCCGCCCCCTAAAATACTCTCAGAGTGAGGAATCGCTGTCTTTTTGGCAACACACAATGAGACTTGTAATACAACATTTCTCTACTGACACGAATTTTCCAGGAGAGCAAGCCTAGTGAATCGAATAAAATGCAATGAAAAATTTCTTCACTAGTTAATTAAACGTGCCTATCAAGTAAATTTTCTTATTTCAGACACAAATTAGAACCTTTGTGAAAGCGATGTTGTCAATTTCTTATTGAAAAGTCAATCATGGTTAGACTACATTGTAAACTTTTTTATTACCTGGCGTAAAGCGCTTCGTAAGGCAATGATGTTTGATAATGCTGCTGCATTTGAGACAATAAAAATGATTCATCTGATACATTCGTCGATGTGGGTAGCTGTGGCAATGTATGCGTATTCGGGATTGTATTCAACTGAACATCGGGCAGTGTCACTCGCGAATATTTCTATACAAATACTTCATGCATGAACAATGAAAAGTGGAGAATAACAAGGATAATCCTTAAGTTGAAATATTTACTCTGTAATTCTGTGGCGTCACTGTTTCAAAAGGACTGCCGTTTAAGTACGTTACAAGATCGTGTAAAGGATAGTAACTATCTTCGCAAGCTCGTCTAACGATCAATGATTTGTCGTGAAAATATCCCAATTTGAACCATTCAGCCATCTCTGTGTTGGGAAACGGACCTAAAATACAAACAATTTTTCAAAAGCCTGTCCCTTACAGCTCTTTCATCCATAATTTCCTGCTAACAAAAGTTTACCTTGTACTTGACCCTGTGGATCTCTGTAGTACCATTTATTCATCCCGCCCATTTTTTTGGATTTTTCTTCCTCCTCTTCCTCAGCCATGAATTTCGATACAACGTCACCAACAATACAGTTCAAGTCTTCGTCTTTCGTTCTCCTACAACTGTTGAAATCTGAAAATAAAGTCAATTTCAATATTCCTCAGGTTTTTAGAAAATGATCAAGCTAGATACCAAAACGTTTACCTACTTTTCATATCCACTAATGCATTCATTGTAGGCGTTAGTTCACTTTTGTCATCATTTTTCTGATGTATTGAAGAAATACGGCCATCGTCATCAGGTGAGGTGGCAAGTGATTTATTTATCAGCGACCCTGTTTGAAAATTGTCTTCATTAGGATTCTGAAGAATATTTGAATTTATTGGAGTGGAATTAAAACCTGGATAGACATAGGTATTAAATAATGAACAACAATAATTTATTTGAACTTCTTTTCCTTGAGGACGAAGTATTATTCTATACCAGTATCAAATGCCGAAGTCATAGATGCACCATGGTTAGTCGAAATGTACTCCATTTTGGAACTCAACTGTTGAAAAGCTTCATGCTGCAATCGTTGAAGTTGTTTAGTGATTGATTGACTAGGGATTTGAGCGTCGAGTTTTGAAGTTGCAGTGTTTTCAATGATATTGTAAACCTTGCCACTTTCTCCAGCAGCGTCATAATAATTTACCTCGCTGGATAATGATGGGTTATTATTACTATTTGACTCCTGAGCCTGACATGTTGATGGTTTAGAAACTGTGCTTTTTGAAGACGATGACATGCGAGGGTAGGCATCAGAATTTTGCTGCGAGGATTCAATATTTTTAATCGTTTGTGAAGACAACATTCCCATCAGTGAGACGGATTTGTCTTTAGCTGTCAACAAATAAATTATCCATTCAACAACATAAATCATTCCTCTGTAGAAATATGAAAATAATAAGAAATAATTCAGAAGATGTAACTACGATTACGCTACCATCTGACTTCTAAGCAAGTTTGTTTTTGAAAACGGAATTTTTTTTTTTTTTTTTTGGTTACATCTTCATGTCTACACGCAACAGCAGCATTTTAAAGAGAAATAAACGCGCAAGAAGCATGCTGCTTTTGAACATCTACATAAAAAAATCTTCATTACAGTCTCAAAGTATTTCATGTTTTATATCGTGATAAACGAACTAATCCAAATAATTCTGAATTTTTATAGGAAAAAACTTTCAATTGAATTATCTAGTAATCACGGATGAAACACAATTAGAATCATACTTTTATTTTTTTGATCACAGGTTGTAGGCTTGGGCTTAGACCGACTCATCTTTTCACAACCATACACATTGCACGGGTCATTTTTTGTTTTCCTTTCTTCTTTTTCAATATTGTCAGGTAATTTACAATCGTTTT
Source organism: Aspidiotus rigidus (assembly GCA_035079385.1). Classification (NCBI taxonomy): domain Eukaryota; kingdom Metazoa; phylum Arthropoda; class Insecta; order Hemiptera; family Diaspididae; genus Aspidiotus; species Aspidiotus rigidus. The sequence goes on from JAVHKY010000052.1 coordinate 8,224,262, forward strand.
CCTGTTAGGATTGAAAAAAATCCTTAATATAAAGAAATGCCAATGTTAAGAAGCTAATAATGAAATTAAGTACCATAGCTTCTTCGTCGTCTGAAGGAGTACCATGAAATGCTCCTGACGAGTCGAATGTCCCACCGCCTTCATTAGGACTTTCTGTGGCCCTACCATTCATACGATTTGTTAATAATGGAAAGACTTGTCACCACTCTTCCTGAAGAAATACAGGCTTACCATTCAGGTAGACAGTCATCTTTAGTCTCTGAATAATACCGATGAGGTAGAGAATGCATGTTGCTAACACGAGATATCCATCGCCTATCCTTACTCATTTCTTGATTTTCAAAATCCTTTTCCTTATCACGATCACGTTCACTGCTGTCTCTCCAGTAATAACCAGCTGCAATCATTGAAATTATATCGAATCGAGATAAAAATGACAACCCAATTTTTGACATTAATAAGCATTGACGTTTTCAACCTTCATTTGTAGGTAGAGATTCAGTAAACGGGAGTATTTGACTCGAACGAAAATTACGTTGTTTTACAAGTAGAACAGAATGAAGAAGATACTGAAAGTAACCCTTATAGTGTGCCAAGCACCTTTTCATAATGCACTACAGAATAGATAAAAGAAAAACAAAATATTATAGATTCAAGTTCAATACTTTGAACTGTTGCCGGCTTAAATAGCTTATTATCGCGTTGGTATTTGATGAAGACAAAAAACAATCCGCAAGTGCTTCATACCTTAAAGGCAATTAATTCGGTCAATTCTTTTCAGTTTTAGTTCAATATGGTTAACTGAAGTGAAGATTGAATAACAGAAATATTCTTAAAATATCAAGTGTATGATTTGAAAACATACATTTTCCGTATTTATTAGAGCGCCAACCGTCATCTTCATCTTTGATATTCGGGCGACGACGCCAGTTTGTGTCCTCTCGGCTTGACATTAATCTCGTTGAAGCTCCGAAATCTTTGCGAGGACTCGTCGATAAACCATTTTCAGGCGTATTACTATAACCATTCCACTCGCCATAATCTACATTACCATTACGCTCGGTCCAGTTCCTTTCATTATAATGACTCTGAATAAAAATTTCTCCTTAAATGTTGGCAAATCAGTATGTCATGCAGATGAAAGTAACAAAAATTGCGCACTTGACTTCTTTCAAAAATACGAGATCTACCGAATGCTGCACCGGGATGAGATGTATCTGCTCCTTCTTCCAAGTAATTTCGATGATTATAATAATGCGGCCCACGTGAGGAACGACTTTTTCCTCGATCAACCGAAATACCCCTTCCACGTGAAATGTTCAAGTTACCACCAGATTGGCTTACAACTGGTACAGGACCCGGTCCACTTCTAGTCACATTTCTCTGACTGGTGTCGTTATTGACGTTTGAATTCCAAACGCGCTATCAACAACAAACATCCATATAAAAAATAAAGTCTTTAACAAATTATTATGAAGAGAAAGATAAGAGTTTTTACATATTATGCTACTCGGGGAAAATGAGTCAATGCACGGTGCGACTAGACATACAAACCCCTCCTGAACGGCCAAGAGAGATAACTCGTCACAAGCCAGCAAAAATAAAAACAATGTTCATGAGATTTTTTTACCCACGGCCTCTATAAAAACTCATTAATCAGTCAGAAGAATTAGTGAAACTACAAAAGTAATCTGGGTACAGCCACGCAACGATAAGGAACATGGTTGAAACTTGGAACACTTGGAAGATTGGAAAAATTGAAGAGTGATACACCAATTTGTTGGACCAAACTCGCAGATGAAATAATTTTCATCTGTGCACTATATTAAAGTTGGTGCTGAGGTAGGTTCTATCAAGTACCGTACGTCAATTGAGACGAGTAGAGAACCTGTCAGTGTTCCTAACCAAAAATCTCAAAATTTTCTGGCATAGCCAAATAAATGAAGATCATGTTTCATGTCTCTTATATTTTATCAGTCATCTTGAAATATTTTAGTCTAGGCTTCTCCTTCTACTAGGTCAAGTGTTCGTGAGATATTACTCGTTTGCTCCCTTACCTATCTTGGCGTCGTATAAGTCTTGTATGAGAAATATTTTGAGGTATCACCTTTATGAGAAATATTTTGAAGTATCGCCTTTTTTGGGGCTCATTCGCAAATATATCGAGGTGTCACCTTTCGTGGGGCTCACTCGCTCCGCTCGTTCACCCCCTTTCCTGCTGTTGTGTTAGAATGGTATGAGAAACTAAGTCCCACAAGAGATGTGCACGCGCAAGCGATACTACACTAGGCCTATACTAACCAGCTTTATACTAACTAGGCCTAATATACATCATATAATATACTAGATTTATGATTAGAATATTGTCCTCGTAAGTACGTGGTTCAGACATAATGTTTAGAAAAAGCAGAAGACGCTCACGTAAAAGAGCGTCTTCTGCTTTTTCTAAACATTACTAGGTTTATACTAACTAGCCTTAATATACAGTATATATTATACTACACTAGCCTGAAACACCTTCTATCATATTATATAGCTCGGAGGAAGAAATTTTTCCAAGTCCCCCTCCTATCATACGTAGCTCGGAGGTAAAAATTTTTCTAAATCCCACAAGAGATGTGCACGCGCACACGCACGCGAGGTGTACTCGCAAATTTCTGAATCACCCACGGGGTAGAGATGTGCACGCGCACATTTCTGAATCATTTATCGGGTAGAGATTTGCACGCGCACGGTCTCTCCTGACGGGGGGGGGGGGGGGGTGTACTCGCGAATTTCAAAATCGGGGTACGGTGAGACAAAAGACATGAAAGATGTCAAAACGATTAAACAGCCGAGCGTGCTTATTGATACACAGCGTTCTTGTTTTTGGGTAAGCAAAATTGATATAAATTACATAAAGCTGTAGGAACAAGTTCGCATGACGAACCTGTGAGTCTTACAAATCAATACGCCATTACTCCACTCAGAGTTGCGTGTTAGGGAAAACGGAATGCCCGAGAAGTCCGTCTTCGAACCTCTGAACTCAGGGGTAAAAGATCAGTCTGACATTTTTCTCTGATGGTGGACTCTCTGCAGTGACGTAGATACGATATTCCAAATGAAGGGGTATATTTTCTTTCAAAATATTTTTGTTACTAAATATCATTATCTTTTTATTCAAGCAAAAAAATGGGCAAAAATGACAGTAAGAAACGAGGAAAAACTGCATTGCAAAGATATATCCCGTATCCCCTCTTATCCACGCCCTTAGCTCCCCGAGGGAGCAAATATGTAAGATCGCACACGTTCTCACAACTCTTTTGTTTTGATCGCGATGTACTAAAATCGAAAAGTGGAATTACGAATTGCGAGCATCACGTCACTGATGTAGTGCTCATGATTTTGTATCACCTTTGAGTTACTAGAGAGTGGCGAAAGAACAAGTTTACAGGAAGAATCTCGGAGTCTTACATGATACATATCAGTAAGATTTAGTCAATCACGTCAAATTTCACTTCGTACTGATTCTCGCACACGATTTGCGCAGAGGAAGTTGCTACATAGCCGTAAACCATACACGAAACCGACCAATGACACTTCCCAATCACCCCATAATCAACCGCAAGTTCACTAATATAGTCTATCTCGTGTATCGTCCAAATACATAGCACGAGGAACACATGATGTTCATTATCTTTAGACCATGATACACAAGATTTTTACTGTTCGACATTTCGCTTCAATATACCCAACTGCATACACTTATCTAATGACTAAGATTTTTTTTTTTTGAACTATAGGATAATTTTTGCCCTACCATCCAATAATAAAAATTTTTTCTCGAGGCCTTTTACTAACGAAAAATCCCCAAAAGGACAGTGTTCAAACTTTACAATTTTCTTACCGTCTCTAATTCTGACATCTGTATAAGAGCCAACGGTAACTGGAGTTTCTCCATATACAAGCCGCTGATTGAACGAAGAGGGTCAGGAGCCACTACAGACCTGTCAAATAATGCCAACATCTCCTCACGACCGTAGCGATGTTCGGCTAGTTGGTATTTAGGCGTAACCATCGTATTTTCGTCGTCATGTTGTGACAAGTTGCGCAACCTGAAGAAAAAAAAAAAAATTCTTGAGACTCCCAACCTATCGAATTCATGATTTACGTCTGTAAAGAACGAAGAATTTTTGATCAGTCCATTATTCTGGCTCGAAGAAGGAAAGATTAGTCAGAGCTTAATTGCAAGACTCATGAATTTTCTGGTGACCAGATCACATTTGCATAAAACTTATTATACATAATCGTAAAATTCTCAACTACTTAGATGAAAAGAACCTGAATAAAAAGTACCTAACTCTTTTTTTGACAAGAAAACCGTCTTGTGCGTTGAAATTTTCAATAAGGCAATTTCCAGAGGTATTATGAGAAAGTGCTGCATAAATATTGAAAATTTTAGAAGAGCTTGCCATTGATAGATCTCTAAAACTATAAGTTTGATGAGTAACAAACCAAAATATGAGTAAGAGATGTAATCGTCTTCAGTTATTGCACTGAATTACCGATAATTTTATAGTCAATTCTTGTCTACCGAAGTAATGTCACGCAAAAAAACCAAGGATGAACAATGCTCAAATATCCACTAAGTCAAGTTTGAATTGTGAGTTGACCAAGTTCTTTCAGTTTAACGCGAGCAGGGATTCAGAATACTATGGACATGGCCGGCGAAAGTCTAGTGTTCCAGGGCATCCCACAAGAAATTTTAGAGAGGATAAGAGAATCATCAGGAGAATAAGTGTGGTTCATTTTTGTAGGGTACGATTAAAGAAAAATTGGTTTGGTTCTTAGATAAGAATAACAGATATGTGAATCATAGGCGTCAGATGGAAGATTTCATTGGACATACACCCGAAACTAAATCGAACAAGAACTAGCACTGGACATGTAAACAAAATTACTAGATTTCAAATCTCTTTCGAAAAAAAATACGGGAATCGAATGATTTCAAGTTCAAACCCCGTTAAGAGGGGGCAGAGTTCGAGCGTTTTTCAACAAATTCCACTTCTCTTCAATTTCTGTTTCCGAGAAATATACAATAATTGAAGATGCAGATATTGGTGAATGATGTCGAATCAGATTTCAAGCACTTCTTCCAGACGTTTATATTCGTAATGACACATCACATTTTCAAAGCTCAACAACTATTTCAATCTCGAGAACACTCAATGGTGGAAATTGAACCGAAAGTCAGTGAAACATTCTAATTAATGACTCTTCAATGATTGTTTTCAACCAACATTTGATAACTTCTGTCCAACTGATAATCGATTATTTCAACCCGCATCAGAAATTGAATTTTAATATTTTAAGCTAAGTAGACAATATTAGACCCATAATTACCATTCGGGACCAAACTGCATCGAGTCGTTCATGTTTCTTTCTTAAACACCAATTTTCTGTTCAAATTATTAATCTGCAAATACAGACATATAACCTTGGAGTAAATAATACATAAATATAAGATATACTCGTATTGATGCGTAAATAAAGAATAAACTATGAGAATACGTTAAGCAACACTACTTTTGAAATCTATAGACTGTAATAGTTTAAAATATGAACTTTGGGTACTTCAAATCAAAATTCGGTAGGTCAGTGGTTTTCATTTCGCGAATGAATAATAATTGAGAGTAAGAGCTTCGTAGATCAAAATTGAAAAGGGACTTTGTTCATTTGTGGACGGATACTTCATTACGATGAACTGCCAGAGAAAATATTTTCCAGAGGAAATTCTCCGAAATTCTTACTACCAATTTTGATAAAGTAGTTCAGTACATGTGCAGGTGGTTGAGTCTTGCGAATAAATCTACCGAAATGTATGATGGAAAACATAACATCAATTTCACCTAAGTCGGAAAACTTATTGATAAGTGATAGATGATGGGATCCAAACTGATTATCCAGAAGAGCTTCAGGTAAAACGTGCGAAATTGAACAACTGAAAACGGAATGTGTTCGTACAAAACCACTTCACGAAGTTAACACGCGTATATTCACAACTGAAAATGAACGAAAATATCTCGAGTAATTCAAATTTCGAAACAATAATGACCAACAAGTAGGATAATAGAGATCGAAAACGGTGATGATGAACATAGAAGAGAAGACGACGACGTTTTTCAACTACAGTACTGAAAATATGCTCACAAATTCTGTGATTCAGAATGACCATTTACCGCACAAGTACACACAGAAGTTTGCTTTCAAGTTTGACGATATTGACGTATTTTAATTTTAAAATAAGATTTTCACGCATACGATTCAAATTGTACTTCCAAAATTAGTTTGGTACCAATATGGCTGATGTCTGAACATTAAACGTGCCTGCTGGAGACCGGAGAAGAGAAGTTGCTGTTCATTGTCATAAATGTATTATTTTTTGATTATTCGGACCGGACCGGGCAGCGCTAGCATCTCGCAAAATTTTTGAATTTTTTAAAATCTGATCATCTGAAAGAAAATTCTCCACTCTACAATTTCGTTCCTTACAAGTACACGCCTAAATTCATTATTTTTGGAGAAATGTAAGAAAAACTAAAAAATCACCTTTGGTTTCAAGTTACCATCACCGTTGGCTTATCGGTACTTTCTGTGTATTTTACATAGGCGACGCTAGCGATCCTACAATTGGGATGTTAACCTATGTTTGGTAGCGCTAGAATCGCCTTCCTCTCTCGCCGCACTCGCTTGAATTTCTGGGTGACGATTTTACGTTCAATGTATTTGGCCATAAGAAACGAGATTTTCAATTAGTCGTAGATGACTCAATACTTCACTATTAAAATTACTTCTTTCAGTTATCGATTCTCTTGAAGTGTTTAAACGATTTATAGGATATAATTTTTTGATATTACGAATTGTAATAATTTAAATCGTATTTGAAAATTGCAAATTCCCCATCATGAAGCATGGTACGTTAAAATTATCCCCCACATGTTCGAGTACGGTTACCAACTTACGCAACTTGGGTTAAGATCCCAATATGCCAGGTCGCAATTAAAGTCATACTAGAGTCATATTGGGACCGGGCAAATTGTAGTGGCGCTAGCATCGCAGACCGGCGAAAAGCAATACTGATAAGGAAAACAGGGACCATGAAATGAACTTGCACTTAAGCTTGCACTACGCTATTCAACATTACAACGAGAACTCAATTATTAAATCAACTAGCCGCTTGCGACGCGCCTTCGGCGAACCTGGCGGCTAGGCCTGCGGCACCAGGCAGGCTCGCGCTTCGCGCTCGCTGTTTCATGATTACGGGCTCGCGCTTTGCGCTCGCTGGTTTGTTTATTAGTAGAGCCCGGATTTTTCGGTAAAATACCGAAAACGTAGATTATAAATACCGAAAGCATCATTTTTACCGAAAACTGGCCATCAATTCGTCTAAAATATACCAATATTTACGCAAAATCATGTAAAAATTGGTCATTATTTTCTAAATACCGAATAATACCGAAAATCAAAGTTTTAGTACCGAAAATTAAATTATAAATACCAAAAAATCCGGGCTCTATTTATTAGTTTTGTCGTGACAGACTCGCGCTTCGCGCTCGCGAAGAGCACGCCGCCGACGGACTATCATTTGCTGAAAGATACCTACTACCTACGCGACAGAGCAGATTTTTATATTTCATGAGAGCTCATAACGTTTGAACTTTCAATAGTCAAATATGTATTCCCACTTGCCATCTAGTTCACTGTTCCCACCAGTAAACACACACACACACATACGCAAATCCAAACTCAACCAACAAACAGCCCGCTGGTATGAGTAAAGGCTAATTTTGTCCTAGCTCTGTCAAGACCAAGGTGTGGGTTTCTGACCATCATAGTCTTATATTTTTCAGAATTTCTTCAATATGAGTCATATGGGATTTGGTATTGAGAATTCAAGGGAGCCTAGACCTAGATAAAGTAGTATAAAGATGGCCTAGACCTATTATAAGCCTAGTATAATATAGTTTGAGAGTCAACATTTTTCTCCAATCTCAAACTATGTATGATAGGTGTGGGACTTGAAAAAATTCCTATCACATACAGCTCGAGAGTCGAAATTTTTCTAAGTCCCTCTCCTATCATATATGGCTCAATAGTCGAAATTTTTTCGAATCCCCTTCCTATCATATATGACTCGATAGTCGAAATTTTTTCAAAGTCTCCCTCCTATCATATAGCTCGAGAGTCGAAATTTTTCCAAGTCCCTCTCCTATCATATATAGCTCGATAGTCAAAACTTTGCCAAGTTTTTTGTTGGACGGCGGAAGGCAAATTTCTCAAAAAGCCACTCATAGAACAGGATCCCTGTTAAAATTTTGACTCTTGAGCTATATATGATAAAAGGGAGACTTGAAAAAATTCCTATCATATATGGCTCGAGAGTCAAAAGTTTTCTAAGTCCCTCTCGTATCATATATGGCTCGATAGTCCAAATTTTTCCAAGTTTTTTGTTGGACAGCGGACGGCAAGATTCTCAAAAAGCCCCCTACAGAACAGGTTGCCTGTTAAAACATCACTAAATATCACGACAGCCACATCTAACCACGTTCTCTGATAATAAAATCCTACTGGAACTGGATATTTCGATTGATATTGATAAGTAAATTAATTAAGCGTAGATATCATTTCAAACAATCAAAGATCACGTCTGTATTCATAATTCGAATCACGATTCTACATATTGTAATTAGGCAATTGATCAAAAACTCATCGCAATTGATCAAAAACACATCAAACTACTCCTACTATTCAGATGATATTTTTCTATTTACTTTGTAGATTAAATCTCATTGCGCTTCTCTTTTGATTTAGAGCATTCGAGTCCCTGAGAACCAAAACGTAAGAACCTACAAAATGATTTGAAATTTCATAATTCACAAAAAGCAGAAGCTACATGCGATCAAGTATCATCAGTACTGTCGATTAAAATACCTACCTCTTACGACATTATCGAACATTTTCTAATGTTGTTCCGCGATTTGTGAAATAAATCTCACAGGCTAGTTTTTCCTTCGATTTCGAGAATTCATCAAAGTACTTGCGGACTAAAACATAGGTACCTACAAAATAGTCTAACAATGAGGAAAATTCATCTAGGTACCAGTATCGGATACTTGTATTGATAAATAAGTAAGAGCAGTATCACTTTATGTGATCGAGAATCACGTTCTGTATTCATAATTCGAATCACGATTCTATTTCTACAATCGATCAAGAACACATCAACCTACCGTACTTACTATTTTCAACCTCTTTCTCCTGTTAATGAGTAATAGTTCACTTGCGCTTATTGATCTTTTCAGCCAATAGACTTCATCCACAACAGAAAACACAAAACCTGGCTGTTCATTTCGTATTGGTTTTCTTAGGAAATTAGAATTTCAACCTCTTGCTGATCCTATTTCGTTCCAAATTTCATATAATACCAGTATACGAAAAACCGAAGCTAGATGCGATCACAAATCAATGATACCCATTTATGTCTTCCAACACTATCCTATCGAACAATTTTTAGTTTTGTTTCGTTATTCTGGCTGAAAAATGAATATCAATTGTTTCTCAGTTGTTCAGTTCAGTCGTCTTCCAATTTCAAAGTTTCGAACACGAAATAGCAGAATGATAATAATGACAATCATAATATGAATTTTGATAATAATAAAAATTTTCTGAAAATATTCAACGTATCGATGTTGTGCTGAATGATAGCCGATAGCACCCTTGCTGTCGACACGCAGGACCGAGTGAGCGCACCCCGGTGGCCACCGACAGACACCACGTTCGACGGTTTGTAAACAAACTGTGCTTTATAGAGGATTTATTCGCGTTATTTTCGATTGATTTTTGCTACAATTATGATTTTAGTGATTTCTATTCGTTTGAAAAATACTTGAGTAGGTGGAAGTTTCAAATTTCACGATTTCTCGTAAGAAATCTCCAGTAGGAGAAAAATTACTGATCGGAATGAGCCCTGTGCTGGTCGTAGGAGGAAGCTCTTTAAGAGCAGAACCCAGTGCTGCGTTCCACAGTGCTCGAACAAGTAATAGTCTTGCAATTTTTCAATATTACTCGTATAACTCCATTTTATGTAGTTCTATTAGAGACTTGTGCGTCACGATTCTATATCTTTCTTTCAGAGCCGGAAATGGGATATCTTTACATAATGTGCTCAGAAACTGCAATAACAAACGACTGTGGCTGCGTAAGCTTAAAATGGGGAAACCCTTTTCTGAGAATTTTCTCATTTGTTCGGAACATTTCACTGAGAACGATTTCATTTATAAGTCACCAATCACCAACCTACCATATTGTTTTTTATATTCCTTAACTTGTGTTAATCGTATGGGTTTATGTAAACCCAAATGCCGCAAAACAACGTCTGAAGATGGACGTATGTCCGCCGAGGAATCTTCCAGTGACATCCATGGATCGATATAAAACATTATCGTCGCCCATCAAGAAGAGAAATGCGGAAAGAGAGGAAAGATCTCTTCGACGTGAGCAAAGACGTAAGCGAGTTATTCTTGGCCCTGTAGATGTCAATGTGCCCACCGTAGACTTCAATTTGTTCATGGACTGCGATCATGAAAATGAAGTCAATGTGCGAACGAACTATAACGACGAAAATGAAAATCCGCTAATGAACAACAAGGAAAATAAAAATGCACAGTACGTTGTATGATTTCTATTTTTTTTTTTTTAATTTTCTTCAGATTCCTTAAGGAATTTCTTCATTTCAGGACACAAATACGTGAGGTTGAAAGTCCATCTACGCGCCTCTATGTAGATGCAAGCACTCAAACCGATCCAATCGAAAAGGAAGTTATTCATACCAGCACTGAAACGGATCCCATTGTGAAAGAAAACGCTTCGACTCAATCTTCAAAAAAATCCTTCCTCTTGCAGAATATAATCAACGAAGAACAACTTACGTCGTGTACTGGTATCAATTCCTTCGATCTGTTCGAAGGTATATCTCTTGCTGTCGATAATTATAACAAGGAAAAGAGTAATTGCGTTTTAACTACGAAAGATCAGGTGATCTTGACGTTGCTGAAGCTGAAGATGAATTGTTCTTTTACGTTCCTGTCAGTTCTATTCAACGTTGATAGACGCACCGCTTCAAGATATTTCAAGAAAAATATTTGTATTTTAGCTGTATTCCTCAAGAATTTTATAATTTCACCAAATCGCGATTCCGTCCACAACAACCTTCCGTATTCATTTATGTTATTTCCCGATACCGTATTTGTTTAGTCGAGCCAAGATGTATAGGAATATCGTCTTCGCGAATCATTGTGAATTTAAGATTAATCCAAGCATACAAAAATATTTTTGTACTTCTGAAACAATTTCAACATCAATTCCACTCACTAATGAGATAAAATAAAGACTTTCTCAGTTCTTTTAGTACAGATACAAATAACGAATGTAAAAATTCGATTTCACTCCATGAAATACGTTAGCCGGCAAAATACGTCCCTGTTTTCCTTATCAATATTATTGTGTTTAGGAGTAGTTCCAACTGTGGCGATGCTAGCGCTGCCCGGTCCCAATTATAGAAAGAGGAAGTCGTTCCATTCGCCATTATTAAATAGCTATGTGTTGAGCTATGTTATCCCAGCAGAAGCACGTCTGCCCAACAAAGTAGAATGGACGTATTCGGAATCTACACGACGATGGCGCGCTAGCGTCGTTGTATACTGCCTGTTCCCCGCAACGTACCGCAAGTTAAAATTTCTTATCGGAGTAAGGTCTTCGAAATCACGATCAGCTGATAAGATAAGAGTATTTTGCGCACAATCAACAACAAAATTACACAAAACCGAAAATTTTTATTCTCGCTTGTTTAAAATATGTGACCTGCGATGAGAAAAGGGTGCTCACTGCCCATTGACAGGAACACCATTTCTCTCTGATTAGATATCCAATCAGAGAGAAATCGTGTTCCCGCGGCAATGGGTAATGAGCATCCTTTTCTCATCGCAGGTCACATATTTTCTAATAGATATCTCAATGGTTGTGATTCATGGACATGAAATGCTTTATTTTTCAAAGCTGAGATGTATTTGCTTCAATAAGTATCAAGAATTCAAGATGACAGATTTTAGAAAATATAAATACTTTTGTTCTTATTAAATTTTTGTTCTAATCAAGGATAACACTGGTAAAAATTTTTCCCTTCATCTGCATATACGTCCAAATTTGGACGTATATGCATATTACTGAATTTCTTGATAAAAACGTGCCTGTATCATTGAACTATCATGACCATCGTTTTTCTCGTTGAAAATTGAGTGGATATTGTGATCTTCAACTTGGTTAATCGATCTCTAAAGAGTAACCGATTTTATCAGTGATCGGTGATGTGTATATACGTCCGTTCTACTTTGTACGGCAGACATGTGGCGACCTTCTTCATTCTTTCCATAGGAACTATACCAGGTAGTACAATTGATTTTTCGATTTATTTCAGAAATTATACATTTTTAAGAAAAAAGTAACAGAACAACATTCATTTGTGTTGTAATTTCCTATCAAATAAGATCAATTTTTTAAATTTGTTCCCGAAAATTCCAAAATCACCATCATTGGATAGGAAATTTAAAGACAAACAAGTTTGGATTTTTTCATGAAAATGCATTGTTTCTGAGATAAGGCGAAAAGTTTGAACTTTGCTCTATATTTCCTTTAGAAAAGTATGATGAGGTTTTCCCAAGCACGACACAGTCTGTGGTGTTACGCCGTACACCGTACACGTAACTTACTAGTCGTAACTTACTAGTCAGTAGTCAAATAACTTTCTCCGTACTCTGTTCGCGTTAAGAAAGCATGAAAAGTAGTACAAAGTACGTACCTCGAGGACAGGAGGCAAGTACTACTTTCTATACTTCCTTAACATGAACAGAGTATAGGTGAATTCAGATTGTAGTATTATGATTTATGACACTGGCTGGAATGCGCGCTGAACGGAAAAAAAAGAGAGAGAAAGAGGATTTTCCGTTCAACCTAGCTCCCTTGTTTCAAGCGCGCTAAACGAAAAAAAGAAACTAAGGAAGAGAAAGAAGATATCTGCTATACAGAGTGGTATCATTGAGTATACACATGTGTAGAAAATGCGTGTATGCAAAAACAACAATCGCCAAGACGAGATCTTCCGCAAACTTTGTTGTAAGTGTGTTTGTAATAAAGCTTTGTAATCACGCACCACTATTATCACAATCAAATTTATTTGACGTATATGTGACTTGTGACGAAGGAACGTTATTAGTGTGCACTGTAAGGATCCGCACAACGAGCGCAGACACAAGGGTCTCCGTGGTGAATCAACGATACCTTTCGGCGGTTTGTTGCATTGCACACTAATAACCTTCTTTTGGCATAGGTCACAATTATGCATTTTGATGTGCCGTATATGCATCGTGATAGAATTGAGAACTTAATGAAGAAAATATAACTAATTACTATTATTGAATTCTATATCAAAAACTGATTTTAGAGAACAACTTTTACAATTTGTTTTCATTCTTTTCCGTGATTGTTGTTTCTGCATATACGTCAATATTTAATTTTGTATGACAGATATTCTGTTCTGTTGTTTTACGTTTTTCATTAGGCGTGCGTTCTAACCAGTGTCATACTATACAAATTGAGTTCACTGAATATACTTCCTCTTTCATATGCCTTTAAGGCTTTACCAGTGTTCCATATTGCACCTTTATTTGCCTGATTCTTGTCAATATAGTGGGCTTTCTAACATTAATCTTAATGGTATTGCTAGATCGCATACTCATTTTCATTCCGGTGTTAATCTGCCTGAAGATCAATGTTCCAGGAAGCTCACAAGAATCAGGCAAATAAAGATGCAATATGGAACACTGGAAAAGCACTATACTCTCAATGAAAGTGATTGGTCATGACTTGGACCATGGTCTGGTGGGGCCTTTTAGTGTCAGCGTCGACTTTTCACGCCAGCAAGCAGTTCAAGCACTATAAAAGGCTTTCACACTATTGTGGGTAGTATAGCGATTACCTAATTCCTTATCTAAACAAAAAAAACAAAACTTTTGGGTTTTGAATTTTGGTATTATCAGACTCATTTCATTGGTTTACAAATTATTTGAACATTGGAGTTCAGAAAATATTACAATATTTCTCAATAAAATTGATTAAGATATAAAATATTGAAATTATCTGTTTTGTTCAGAATATTCAGCGAGATAAGGAATCAGGCAAACGCGATACTATCCGCAATAGTGTGAAAGCCTTATTGCAGCTGAATGATTTGGCTGAAGCTTTCAATAGACCGATTTCCTGTTTACGTCATAGTTAGGAATCAGTGTCGCCACGGTGGCTTGGGAGACTTTTGACTCCCATAAGAATAACATAGGGAGCAAAGATTGAAGTGTTACTATTTGGAAATAAGCCATTTCTTAATAACCAAAAGTATGTACATGAACACGTTCTAGAAACCATCTAAATTGAAAATACTAATTTTAACGTCAAGTTCACCGTGTAGTTTTTGTATATTTATACCTAGATCTTTACTCCCCGTGTATTCTTATGCGAGCAACCAAATCAAAAATACCAGAACGGGTTCTCTTGTCAGATCATAAACACCGGAACGGGTATTCTTGTCATCTGTATGACGTCAGAGGAAATTTGTCTATTTAAACAAGGGAAGCTCGAGGACATGTAAAATGGACAGCCATTTTGTTTGTAACTTACTGCGCCAACTGCAAACTAATGGTTTGTTTTCTCCTGTATTGACTACAGATCTGTAAAAACACATGAGTGCTAACTCGCCATCTACGCTGCTGTCGGTGAGCCAATGGCTACACACTTACCAGACAAATACTCGCATTGTTAAAAAAGTTTTCACTATGCTGAATACTACCACCAGAGTGTGCTGCGTGTTAGAGACAGGGGAAGATGTTTTGTCTCTTTTAATCTGCTGATTAACACACAGCACGCTCTCATAGTAGTATCCAGCAAAATGAAAACTTCTTTAACAATGGGAGTATTTGTCTGGTACGTGTATAGTCAATTACCAGGCCTATGTTGAGTTTGGCTAATGGCTACCCCAAAAATGTTGAGATAATTTATCCCACCAGGTGTCACAGAGTCGCACTCCATGTATTCTTATAGAGGAAAAAGAATCACGGAATTACCGCCATTGGTGAAAAGCCGTTTGACATCGGCTTAAACGTTGGCTTCAGCTTGTAGCCGTTGACCAATTTTCGTTCGGCTCGCCAACGGCTTTTTCTTTATTCCATTGGCATGAAGGAAGTTTTTCATATTTTGATAAGCTTTCAGCTGTTTTTTGAGATTAACCATATTAGATGCATTCAAATAGCTTTAGCTGCTTCCATCATTTTCATTGACTTCTTGTTGGCTTCCTGCATTTTGAAGCACTGGCTCACGACTGGCTTGAAAGCTGTTCAAAACCGGCTGCTGCTGCTACTATACCGTTCATTGGCTTCGGCTTTCCACCACTGTAGAGGAGACACTCCTTAGATTCAACTGGAACGAAATTCTATGTGGAAGAAATTAACATCCCTTCATTTTTCTTGAAAAACTGCTTGTTAAATGGGAAATTGCCAATGATCACGTCCATAGAGAGTCAACGGTTGCGTGCCACCGCCACCAGACAAGAGCTAAAAATACACCCAGACTACAAAATATTGGTAGTACTAGTTTGATAGAAGGCAGCAATTAGCGGACTTGGACCATACAGAAGATAGACTGAGCATCGGCCATATAAGCCTGTACAACGCGTTTGTCAAAAGGACAAACGTTTATCTCCCTGTACCGTCATGGTTATACCCGCAACATCCCTCAACCAACCACAACGTCCACTATTAATTAATAAATAAGGTCTCAGCTCCTTATTTCGTTTCATATCTTCGGACCCAATTTTTATCACTGTGCTCAGTTTATCTTCTGTATGGTGAAAGTGACATTTTCCTCGTGAGTACGAGTATTCGAGATCATTATTAACAGTTTTTATCACACTCGTAACAGATTGAAAGTCAATGGTGGAACACAGGTTGTAATTTTGAAACCGAAATTTTGAATTTTACAAAGAGTCGAAATTATAAAAATTTAAATAAAGATCAAAATTCACAAAATTAAAATTAAAATAAAAATACACAAAATTAAAATTAATATTTTAAGTCCACAATTGACCCTTCCTCTTAGCCAGGAGGCCAAGGAGAAAGAAACGTGTTTTATCGAACAAATCGCCGAGAAAAATGAATTAAAGGTTGATGTTCGGAAATTAATCAAACGAAAAAGTCTCCGCCTAATGTTGTCTTCATCTGCTTCATCGATCGAATTTTCCAATTGTATCAACCAATGGTTTAAACCTTCATTGAATCCTATGAGTAATTCCTCTATCTTGCCGCCCTTCTCCACTTCAGTAAAATCCTGGATTCGATTTCCCTACTTGGGAAAGGGTTCTCATTCTGTGGCTCGAGAGCTCCAAAGATATGATTATAAGGTTGTATTTTACCCTCTAAATCAGGTAAAAAACCTATCTTGCCTCAAAGATCCTATCCCAAAATTGGAGAAGTCTGGAATCTATCAACTGAAATGTACGTGTGGCGATGTTTATATCGGCCAATCTGGTCGATCTATAAAGATTAGGTTCAATGAACATCTACGTGATTTAAAAAATCTTCAAAATTCCTCAAAAAAGTCACCAGATTCTCCCTCAGCCATGGCTAGACATTGTAACCAAGAAAACCACAGCTTCGATGGAGTCGTTGCCTCCCCCCTCCAATATTGTGAGAAAGGAGCAAAGATGAACCGCTTAGAAGAGTATTATACTTTAAACTCTATAAATCGACACTGTAATAATGTTCTAAATGACTCAGACGTTTTTTTCAATCCTTTCATACATTACATGCTAGATGAGTCACCTGTTCGTACATGAATTTTCTTTTTTCGTTTATTTATTCTCTTACGTATCACTCGTAGGTTATTCTCCGCAATATTGCTCAGTTACGCCTGATGATGTACTGCACTTGTACGAAACCGGTCGCGTTAGAATAAAGGGTCAATTGTGGACTTAAAATATTAATTTTAATTTTGTGTATTTTTATTTTAATTTTAATTTTGTGAATTTTGATCTTTATTTAAATTTTTATAATTTCGACTCTTTGTAAAATTCAAAATTTCGGTTTCAAAATTACAACCTGTGTTCCACCATTGACTTTCAATCTTTTACGAGTGTGATAAAAACTGTTAATAATGATCTTCTGTATGGTCTAAGCTTGCACCGAATGTGTAATTTTTTCAACGGATTTAAATGCTGACCCATACTAGCCCAGGTTTCTGTGACGTCAAACAATGCATAACTACTAGCAAAACTACCCAACGTTAATTCAAGTGTCATGTTGACTCCCGTAAGAATAACACACGGAGCTAAGATCATTGTATTTCCTCTCATTCATAACAAATTTCTTAATATGTAGAGATTAACGAAAAAACACTGAGAAATTGAAAGATTCTGAATATATACTGGTACATCTGATTTTTTAATTAAGTCTAATTCCAAATTATTTTTGTTATGATCTTCGCTCCCCATGTTATTCTTATGGGGTTCATTTTATCAGTTACCAGTTGGATCAACAAGATGGGTAGACTTGCTTACAGTTATTTACTGATTGACGTCACAGAAACGTAGGCCATTTAATTTTGTGTGCTTACTATCGCGAAGTGTTCTAGGCCCGTTGAACACATTTGTTTAACTCTTTAACTTCCACTTGCACTTCAACCAACAGAAAGTAAAATTTCTTGCTCTGGGACTCTAGAGTACTAGGTAGAGCATACCCTTACAAGGTCACATTCCAATCATTCAAAATCATATTTTAAATGCTTATGCTACCCAAAGTCGTATAGAACACCAAGTTGAGTAACTCGCGCAGTTTCATGTTGTTGCCACGGAACATGAATGTTGAGCGCTGGCGTAGCATTGCTCACGAGTTTTTTGGAAATAGCTGGCTGACAATGGAGAAAACGTATTTTTCAAATTTTAATTTCTAAAATTCTAATGAACCGTTTATATTCATGTATGGCTTTAAAAAAAGCTGGAAGCCTCGTCTTTAATATTCAAAAGAAAAAATAGGTAGGTGTCGATCGATTTTTGGAGATAACACGCAGTTTCTAAACATACTTTTTACGTGTATTTCTCTCATGAAAGCATAAGCAATGCGACGCTGCGCGCCTATAGTGATAAATTTCGTTACATTTTTTTGTATTCATTGCGTATATAGGAAGATGCACAACTTGTTACGTTAGTAATATATGACTTTGATGCTACCATTGGCCCACCGGTCAGCGGTCATCAATGCTCAACGCCTCTCACTGCTCGTCGCTCTTGCCAGCCACCAGCCGGTCCAGCCGGCAGCCGGTGGCTTTTTTTTCAATAACCAAAGCCTCCTATTACAGACCCCTAGAAACACAAGGTCGCTAACTCGCCATCTACGCTGTGTTGAATTTTCGTACCCTGAAATCGTTTCTATAGTTTATCCCACCAGATGTCGCAAAGTCGCACTCAATGTATTCTTATTGGAGAAAAAAATTTCACGGATTTGCTCGAAGTTTGGCGCATATGAAAGGAAATTTCATGCAGAATAAATTCACATCTCTTCATTTTTTTTGAAAAACTGAATATTTGTGGAGGAAAATGAGTTTTAGTGTCAACTCTCCATAAGAGCCTGTGTTAAAGTGCTGAAGGTTGACTGCAGCGATTTTTGTACGTGTGAGAGAACCAACGAACTATCGAAGTTAGCGATCTTGTGTTTTTAGAGGTCTAAGCGTCGTTCACACTAGCGTTATTTTCCGCGTTACAGTCGATAACGCCGCGTTAAAGTTGAACCGGTCCAACCCCAGACCAGGAAAATAAAAATAACGCGACGTTATCGACTGTAACGCGGAAAATAACGCTAGTGTGAACGACGCTTAAACCTCCTATAGTTAGAAGCCATGTACGTAAAATTGGCAACTGCACAACCATGGGCCGACTTTTGCATTGCTCTTATGGGGAGAAACTCTTTGAGCGTCTGTTTCTTAAGAAAATATTAGTTTTTGAAAAAATCGAAAAGAACAAAAGTTGTAGCTTGTGAAATTTCCTTTAAATAAGGGTCAACTCGATTTTTTCATGAGAGAGGTGTTTTACATGTAAATGCGTTGGCCGAATGCGGTGTTGCCTTTCTACGTTCATGGCTTTTAACTATAGGAGGCTTTGCAATAACGCATGTAACGGTTATTATAACTTCAATACAATTCAGCGTTACGTTATCCGATCCATAACTTCAACGTTAAAATTCACGTTACGGTACAATAACTTTAACAAAATGCAAACGTTATGCCATCCCTGCTGTCTGGCACTGTAGGCCGAGTTGTAAGGTGCGCCGCAAGAAGCTAATGATTATAATAATCATTGGCTGCAACACCTTTCTGGCTCCATTTTGGTTTGCTCATAATTATCATCTGCCGAGGCAACGGACTAGTGATAGGCTGAAACCTACAGTTTGAAACCACTGATAGTCCGATAGGCTTCCTCCTGACACCATCTATTTATTCGGTAGTTTTCCGGAAAACTATCGGTAGTATCGATATACCAATAGTGTTTCCATTTGGTCTACTTAGGGCAGTGGTGCGCTAGTGTAAGAAAATCACTCCTACTTTTCCTCTGTCATTTCCGATTTTCATAGTCCACACAATTTTATCTTATTTCGTGGTCCATTCAAAGTTTACATAATATTTTTCTTCTTTCATCAATTTTTCTTACGTCAAGAATAGGAAAAAATAGTTACACGTATGACAGAATTTGTTGAAAAATACGTACTACCGGTAGTGATGACAGCGGTGATATTCTATCGATAGTTTTCCAGTTACCAATACTATCGGTAGTATCGATAGTACTACCGATAGTGCCCAACACCCCAACACTACAAAGGACTTTAGACCTTAGACCATACAACAGATAGACCGAGCATAGCAATGAATCTTTAAATGGAGGACATGATAAGAATACACATAAGAAAATAAGAGGGACTGGACCTTGTTTACAAATTTGATTGGCGTCGCGGGTGTACGGTGTGTTTCACTGCTCCGCGCGTTCACCCGCGTTGCCATAATTGAGGTCCAGTCCCCCTTATTTTCTTATCATGTCTTCCATCCAACGCGTTGTACACGCGTATATGGCCGATGCTCGGTCTATCTGTTGTATGGTCTAAGCTTTAGACTTGAGTTAGTTTGCTTAAAACGGGGTGGTCTTGCTTTGGGCTTCATCTTCTTCATCTCAGGACGGTTCTCTTATTTTGTGCTTTTTATTGTTATTTTTTTTATTTTATTGGTTAAACTAATTGAGTTTTATTTTTGCCGGAGTGCTTCAACTTGTTGATTTCTGATTTCCTACAATACAGTCGTGCGTCATGAGCGTCAGTTATTTTCGTATCAAAAATCAAGCTAATTCGGTGATTTTTTCCTCTTCAACTCATTAATGATGTACATTAAGCCGTTCTCCAAAAAATTCGCGAAGTTTCAAGAAGTTTTGCGTACTATTAGTAGAGCCATGAAGTTACAACTTTCATGACCAAGTTTAAATATTCGGAGATTAAGTTTGGATTTTGGAAATGCGTTCGAGCTGAGTTGCAGTTGGCTCGGATCATGATGGACAAAAATTGAAGATCCGATCATCGATCAAGATTTGTGACTGATACAAGGATGCACTTTTGCATTTTCAATCATTATATCCTCATCGTACTTCTGCGCATACTTCCGTGGAATAATGTTTCCTTCGTGACAACTGGTAAGCATGAGTAACGCGTATCCTCGTATTTAAATCGATTGAGAATGGCTGAGGTACGAAATTTTATGCTTGCCGGCCTATACATTAACTTTATCTTTCTTGAAAAGGAATCGTGCTGATGATAAAAGAATGGTAGTACAGTTTTCGTGATTCAAGTTACTGTAGCAAATGTGATGTCTGCATATTGGGCAATGCTGCATATTTTATCAGCGAGTATTCTTCTTTTGATGACACATTTCCATTGTCATTAGCTTGTATCTGAAGTGGTATGACAGAGAAACTGGGAGAGAACGGTTTAAATTATTTCGCTTGATGTAGATCGGCAGTACCTTTGAAGGCACATCCTATGAGCATTAAGGTAGTCATTCTGTATTTATCTCCAAAAAAACTAAGAATAGTGATAAATTTGTATAATGAGAAATTCGACTAAAATTTAGTCGAACAATTTACATATGACATGAATCTAGTGTAATAAAGTACTGATTTTGATATCGCACGGAGGGGTTGAATTTCTATTCAGTATACTGTAATTGATGTATTAAATACCGATGAATTTAAGACAAGATTTTTATTTCTGAATATCTCTCAATTTGTGCGGGGTAAACTACTCTATGTGTACGAGACCGCTTACTACCACGGCATTGTCTTCTCCCGTTCGATAATATGTAGGCCTATATAAGAGGGAAAATAATATACCAGCATTCCTGTAATTGAGTCGTCAAACTGACAATGTACACATAGTGTGTATATATAACTGATCCCGTCTTGTATTATTTCACAATTGGAATATTGAGAACACATCTTTTGGGAAAGTATGAAAAATTTGACGGATGTTCATTTTTCTGAAAGCAGTGACAGCAATGTGATAGGATGAGTCAGATACTCTCAAGTTGGAGTTGCGAATTATCCCATCATCATAGTAAGAAGTATGGAGAATTTGACGGAGATTGATTTTTTTGTCAGCAATGAGATGCAATCAGTTCACGGCCCTTTGAAGTTTTGACAGAAAGGTCCTCAACTCTTAATGCAAACTGTAAAGTTACATTTCACACAACTCAATTTCTTGATTTTTTTTCAAAACAAAATGTTGATTTGTGTGCGTGTTATTAAGATGGGAATTCCGTGTTTTGCCTCCTCTTAGGGGAATGGTTATACTAGGGCCGCTCACAAACACGTAACACGCGCGAGATAGCGAGTCCGATATCTAGGTTCTTATTATATATCTGTGCTTTAATCTTGGTAAACTAGTGTAGCTGTCTTTACCTAAATTTCATTACTCCCCGGTGTTTAAGCTAGTGTTACAACGTAGTGTCAATATTCATTGGCTATCATCATTATTATTTATTTGTACTTCCTAAATTCTCTGTTGTTTTTCCATATTCTTATCTCTGCCCTTTTTCTGTATCTTTTTTCTATCATTATAATTATTGGCATAGAATTATTAGCACGCAAAAAAAAAAGGATTACGCTCGCAAAATTCATATGTACAAAAAAAAAGGAAAATGTACGCAATTTAAAAGGGACGTGGACACAAAATGTTCACAGAAAATGTGCACGCAAAATACAAAAATTAAATAAATTTTATTACTTAAATCAAAAGGAAGAATGTTTGGATGAATATGAATGCGTCGTTTCAGTCAGTTTCTCGCCATCCAATTTGTACAAGTTCTTACCTGTAAGAGCGATGTGTATAACCAAAGTGTCAGTTTCTTGCTTTCCAGTATGCACAAGTATCTAAGCTTCAAATAAGAAATCACCGTTAATGTTTGAGTGTGTTTCTCATTGATAGATACGTAGTTCACTGTGAAGCACATTAATTTTTTTATACTTCCGTGTAACAGTTTTGTCAGTTATTATTCTCATTGTGCACAATGGATATTACGTATTTTGTTGATTATTCTGACGATGACAGTGATGATTATGACGAACCCCAACTGAAACGACGGCGAACAGGAGGAGTGTATTGTCAGTGGAAATTGAAAAAAACGTACAAAACTGCAGAAGAAGCCGAAGAGGCGGTGAATTCATGCCAATTTTGGAAGAAATGTAGTTCAACAAATACATCTTCCAGTAGTCGAGTCACTTATCGATGTAGCAAAGGAGAATACAGAGGATGGTATTACAAAACCTAATTCAATTTTGGATCGCTTTTGAGAAGAAGGAATAATCAAAACTTATAAATCATTTGAAGGCAGTACGAGAGGAGAAGTATGGGTCACCTACAATGTCAGCAAACGAAATTCGTGAATGGTGTGAAAACAAGAAAAATGTACCTTATGACCTCGATACAGCATTTGTTCTTTCATACCACGTTTATGCCAAATCTAACGTGGTTGAAGAGCAGGATCTGAAGATAGTTATTTCAACCAAACGCTTATTATCAATTGCCAGGAAGTCGTCATTATTGCAGGCCGATGGAACGTACAAATTAGTATGGCAGGGTTACCCTGTCCTACTGGCCGGAACGAGCGATGAGAATAACAAGTTCCACCCCTATGCACTTGCTGTGGTGAAAAGTGAATCTATTGAGGACTACTCATTTAAATTCAGAGCAATTCAAGAGTACGTGTCCAATTGGCAACCCACAGTACTACTCGCAGATGGCAGTGATGCTATAACAAGTGCGTTTTCTTTGGTTTTTGAAGTTCCATTTATCAGGCTCATGTGCTACTTCCACGTTGTTCAGAACAATGAAAAATTCTTGAAGGTTTTAACAAAAGATGGTACATGTACTCAGCTCAAGATGGATATTAGCGTACTCCAGCATTGTGTAGACGAGGCAACTTTCACGAAGGCGACAGAACTTTTCTTAAATGAATGGAAGGCACACAAGAATCCACGAGTGAAAGAATTCATTCATCATTTTGAAGACCAGTGGATCCTGAAGTATCCGAATTGGTATGAGGTGGCAGCCAGGAACTACCCCTGCACAAACAATAGTCTAGAGGCAACTAACGCGTGGATTAAGAGAAGTCATACATTACGTGAAAGACTGCTTATTGGTCAATTTGTCAATGGTATTGTCACCTTAATAGAGTCGTGGTCTAAGCGTCGTGACCCATTTTCAACAAACTGTGAAAATTTTGCTGACACACCAACACGTACGTTACAACAGTGGACCGCAGCATATCAATGGACGTTAGAGAAGAGATCTATGTTGCAGCAGCCATACAGCACGATAGGTTGGACGCAGTACTTTGTTCCTTCGCCCACCCTCCAAAAGGATCTCACACCAAAATTGCTGAAACAGCACCTCAAAACGGAAGGGAAGTGGAAGACCTTCGATGCATTCAAAACAAACTGTTACTCTATCTGGCATGTAGTAGTGAACCCAGAATGTGTGAATCAATCGACGTGTTCCTGTCCCATATTTTTGAAATTTCGGGAATGCAAACATCGTTTGGGCGTACTCATCAGGCTGAAAATGGTAGACGTCCCATCAGCGGCAAAAAACGTATCTTTAGGTCAAAAAAGGAAGCGAGGAAGGCCATCCTTGGCTAAGAAGGTGCTAATGACTCAGTAATACCTAATACCTACTTGATACTTTTTTTATTTATTTTTTTCTTATTTTTATGTTCATTTGACAAGAAAGGAAGCGCGGATAATCCTCTTTGGCTAAGCGTTGTAATGAATTTTAATTTTGCGTGTATTTGTAATGAATTTTAATTTTGCGTGCATTGTAATTTTGGGTGTAATTCTCTGTCATTTGCGTGCATTTTCCTTTTTTTTTTGTACATATACATTTTGCGTCCAAAATCTTTTTTTTTTTGCGTGCTATTAAATATTTCCCATAATTATTTTTCTCATTATTCATTTTTCCTCTTCTTCCACTCAAAAGGTTATAGACCCAGGTGCTCTATTGTAAAAGAGAGCTACACCTTAGAAGGAAAAATGGAAAACGTGGCGAAAAATATAAAACCTTTAAGCGAAGAGATAGATTGGCTAATCTGGAAACGCAAAGTTTGTGATAAACTGGATTATCATGAAAATGCGTTAGCTGTTGTAGAGAAGACATTGACAAAACCAGAGGAGCTGACAGATGGAGCGTCAGATACAGATCGCAAGGCGTATCAAAGAAGTATTTTGTAAGGCAAATAGTTATGCCAAGACATTAATTGGTTCACTGTGCTATGTTCACATACCAGCAGAAAACAGAAAGAAAATGGATCAGAAAGCTATAATAGGATTTCTCGTTGGATAGGGTGTTTGTAATTTGCATACAAAGTATTACTTTTGATTGAGTAAATTGCATACATGGTTATCTGCACACACCAAATTCGATTGTGTATATTGCACACATGGTAAGTTGCACACACCTTATACAAAGGAGTAAATTACACACAACAAATTTAATTTCATATACCTACTGTAAACTGAAAGAATGCTAATAAAAAAAGGGGGTATTTAAAAATACAAAACAATTCAATGTGATTCCCGTGCATTTACCCGAACACGTTTTCCCGAATGGTTTTTAATCCGAATTACATTTTCCCGAATGATTTTTAGTCCAAATTACATTTTCCCGAATAATTATGACCTGAACACATTATTCCGATTTTTCTTATCCCAAATGATTTTAATCTGGAAATACATTATCCTGAATTTTTGTTCCCGAAAAATTTTGAAAAATGCAGGTCATTGAACCTTTTATACTCCGACATGTTTTTATTTCCTCAATATTGCAGTACACGTCTTAAAACGAGCAGTGCTCAGAAAGACATGAAATGAAGCATTTTCATTTCATTTCATTTTCGGCTAGGCTAACACTTCTCAATGAAGGACAATGTTATGTGCCAACGTCCGAAGGTAATCTAATACTGTCCCGGTATCCTTGTGGACTTTGTACTCTAATGCAATGTCCTGTATGCGTTGTTGCAATGTGGTCCACTGCCGTTTTGGAGAGGCTTTTATCCTCTTCTTTGCTGTCGTCAGTCATGTCTGGGCTGTCGTATATGAGGAATTGCTCATTGAGTAAGGTTTTTTGTAATTGGTCTGGAAGGTCGCCCAATTTTGACAATTTTGTTAGGTTCAATGGTAAATCGTGTCTTCGCGCCCTACGTACACTTTGAGCCAATGCGACTTGGTCCGGTACCTGGCTCAAGACTGCATCTGGCACCCCGGCAAGTTGTGTTTGTAGGAGCTGCGCAAGAGGCTGCTATGGTCCGTGGCTCTCCGCTTGATATTTTGTACAAGCTCTTCTGCGGCAACGGCTTCACGACTGGGAGCGTGCGTGTGTGGCGACTCTTCTATGCCTTTGTAAACGGTTACCTGTGCGTCATCTGTAGGTACAAACATCACAGCCCTTGCACTACATTCTCCACTGCGTAATAGGCGGCACTCCCAGTACGTCCGACCATTCTTTGGCAACCCAGAGCGCACATACAAAAATCCATCGCTACTGAGCTTACTCCTTACAAGGGTAACTGTTGGTGTTGTTCTGGTTGCTGAACATGAAGCCATGTTCTTTTCGGTGCTTTGTCACGTGTACTGAGTGGGAACGTAAGAACGCATTACGTTGCCAACGCAAGCGAAACATTGCTACGCAAATCAACGGTTGTATCCTCGCATCACATATTCGGAAATTTTTCGGAACAATAAAAATTTGGAAAAGTAAACATTCGGGAAATTTTTTTCATGTAAAATTTTATTGGGTAAAAAATCATTCGGGGGAAATGTAATTTGGATAAAAAACAATTCGGGTTAATGTCATTTGGGAAAGAGTGTTCGGGTTAATGCACGGGAAGGCCATTTTGATGTACTTCTTCTTGTTAGTGTACAACGTCCGCAACTTCTTCTGTGAGTTGAGACTCTGAATACCAACTTAGGTGTCTGTTTGAAACTGTATAAGCGTCTCAGTGAACAAGAAGATATCAGGCTGGCTCTTGTAGAATGATTCATTCAGCCTAGTATGAAAACACTCACATGCATTAGTTGTACAATCAAGGTTGGCTGTTTCACACCCCCATTTACTTGGAGGAAATCTCGCATCGTTGTTAATGTTACTCTTTTAGAGATATTTCGTAAACTTTACTAACGCCGGACATTGAGGTCGAATAGGAATTAAATCAGTTGTGAATGAAACATGAACTTCATCAGGACTGAGAAATGGTAGACCAAAGACGTATCTCAACCACTTCCCTTCTTCTGTTATTATTGTCTCTCCATCATCCGACTTTGATTTTTGGTACATGCTCTATAAACCTAAGTGCTGTATCTGCCAATACCAGGCCTGTCGCAAATGGAATCGACAACCAATAAGATGTATGTCGGGCCATACAGCAAGCATGGCAGTATGAATCCAGTTTTGAAATCAACAACTACACTTGTGGGAGCTAAACGTGGACAAACTTGAAGTAGATTTTTCAAAAAATTTAAATGTTAATAATTATGACGTTGCTCGATATTTTATTCTTTACAAAATTGCGATGAACTATTCTTATAAGTGTGCAATTTACACTGTGTGCATTTTACACGATCAAATTCAGAGTGTGCAATTTACACTATGTGCAATTTACTCATAATGTGTCTGCAAATTATAAACTCCCGTTGGATACAATGGCGACAAATGCTATAGAGTCTATATAAAAAAGCAGAGAAAAATTATCCTTTTAAGAGATGTTATCTTTCAAGAAACAATCTGAAAGTGCGTTAGAAAGGTTGAGATATACCAAATGTTTGCAAGAAAGAGAAGAAGGAGGAGAAGCCTGTTGAAGAAACTGAGCAAGAAAATTCAGGCAACTTATCTTAGGTTTCTAGTGACTACAAAGATGCAGAGTCTGAACTAGAACAACTAATAGATAGCATCAATTCAAAAAGTAGCGGAAAATATCTATGTGATCGTGTAAAAATTCGAAAACCAGAATATTATGGTAACTTTGTCTCGCTGGCAGAAGTTGAAACTTTTGTTTTAACAACTGAAAATCCAGAAACTCACGTCGACGCAGTTAAAAGTGAGAATAACGTGGAATGGAGAAAAGCAATGGACCAAGAAGTTCAGTCCCAAAAAGAGAACAACACATGGGAACTTATCAAATTTCCAGAAGGTGCCAAGGCTCTGTCATATAGATGGACCTTTAGAATAAAAATGAATCCCGACAGAAGTATTGACAAGTACAAAGCAAGACTTGTTATCAAAGGATTCAGTCTGAGAAAGGGTATTGTAATCCAACATTCAGTCCCGTAGCAAGAATGACGACTTTACGGCTACTTCTAAGCACAGCAGCAAGCAAAAATATGCAATTGGCCCAATTTGATGTATCTACAGTTTTTCTATATGGCGAACTAGAAGAAGCCATATATATGAAACAACCTGACGGTTATCAAGATGGAAACTACAACGTCTGTAGCCTTATTAAGTGTTTATACAGCATGAAACAAGCTCTTTGCTGTTGGAATAAACAAATTGAAGCCTATTTACAAAACCTCAATTTTGAACTAAGCAAAGAAGATCCATGTCTCTATATTTGAGAGAAAAACGAGAAAAAAATCTTTTTGGTACTGTACATGGACAATGGATTAGTCGCTGGTAGTCAAGAAGAAGACTTACAGTCATTTCTTCAAGAATTGAAGAATGAATTCAAGATTGTATCAAAGAAAGCTAGTTTTTATTTTGGTCTCGACAATCTTTGCAAAGAAGATACTTGAACGTTTCAACTTTAGTGGATGCAATACCGTTGCCACACCCATGACGAAAATTGTGACAGCAGCAGGGAAAGCAGAAAACACCAAAGAGAAAAGTCTTGAAGCAGGAAAAGAAAACGGAAAAGCTTCATTAACTTTTCCACATTGACAGGCTGTTGGAGCGTTAATGTACCTGATACTCGGTACACGACCAGATCTGACATTCAGCGTCAGCATTCTGTCACAGTTGTTGCAAGATATAACCCAAGGAGACATTTCAAAACTCAAACGCGTTTTCAGATACAGGGTGGCGCAAAAGAGTCGCGTTTCGCACTCCCTATGGTGCCAAAAGTCGCTCTCTAAAATGACGTCTGCGCAGGAAACTAGAGTTGTACATTACTTGTATTGACTCGGAACGTGAGAAAAATCTTTGGCAGCTATTCAGCAGGTGGCCATTATATTGAACACCTTTTGTAACTTTGTTGTCTTTTTATACCGTTTTTTTACAAATATCAAATATAGTTCCATGTGCAAATTTTGACCACGGTATTTTTTTTTTGAATGCAAAATGGACAAGCGACCTTTGCGCCACCCTGTATATTACCGGAACAATTAACCTTGGTATCCTGTACCATCAAGGGGTAGAAGATTTTGAATGCTACAGTGGTGCAGATTTTGCTGGCTGCAGCAGCTCAGGGAAGTCTACGTCAGGTGTTATAATAAAATTTGCAAACGGCGCAATTTCTTGGATCAACTGCAGAAGCTGAGATCATTGCGGCAACGGAAGCGTCAAAAGAAGCCATTTGGTTGAGTTGATTTCTTTATGAAATAACGAACACCAAGATTGTTCCAATCATTCAATTGGACAACTTCGCAGCAATAAGAATTGCAGAAAATGCCAAACTACATCAATGTACAAAACATATGGCGAGAAAGCACCTTCTTATTTGTGACTACGTTTTTAAAGGTATTATTCAAGTCCAAAGAGTATCTACAGGGTTGCAGATAGCCGATGCCTTAACAAAACCACTATCGGCACCACGTCTACGTAAATTACGCAAAAAGATGGGGATGGACTTCTGTGGACTTATAAGTATTATCGGCACCACGTCCATCTGATTAACAAAGGGAATGGGGACGTTCAAATTTAAATTGATGAGGGAATGTGTTACAACGCAGCGTCAATATTCATTGGCTACCATAATTATTATTTATTTGTACCTCCTAAATTCTCTGTTGTTTTTCCTTATTCTTATCTCGGCCCTTTTTCTGTATCTTCTTTCTATCATTATATTTTTCTCTTATTCATTTTTCCTCTTCTTCCACTCAAAAGCTACAAGCCAATTGCGATAACAGATAAAAAAAAATGCTATGCATACCTACATAATGCAATACCAAGTTGCTTGACAATTGCTATAGCAACCAAATGGTGAGAAATTGAGTGAAGCACTGTTGAAGAAACGCATTTTGACATAACAAACATGCGGGTTAACAGCCAGTGATGGACAGTTGTTAATGTGTGAGTAATTTTTGTTCTGTCTTTGTTAATGAGTGTAAAACACAGGTTAATAGCTTCTCCAAAGTTGCGTGCCGGTTGTGTGGAGTGTTATCAAGGAACATTATTCACCTGTTTTTGCATTATGTTAACTTTGATAGACTATAACTAATTTTCAGAGATTGTCAGAGGTTCAATTTTTGAGTAATTATCTTCCTTTGTTTCCACTTTGTTGATAAATTATTACAAACAAAAACAGAGACCCTTTGGCTTTACCCGCACTCCTTTCTTGTCAACCCCTTCAATCCTTACTGCTTTTATTTCAATAAAAAATATGTAACTTTGTTCAATTTCAAGGAAGTGCCATTATTTTCTGTTGTTCAGTCTGCAATCAAGTTCTTCTTTTTTTTGTGATTGTTTCTGAGTGACGGCTGATAAGAAAATTGAGAATTGTGACTTATACAGTTTCTAGCAGTCCAAAGAATTAATGAGAAGTACATTTACAAATACTCATAAAGCCTTGTTTTGTTATGTAACCAAAGTGGACTGTTGATGATCAGGCATTTCTAGAAGCATTACAAAAAAAATTTTTTGTTCTGGATTAAAACTCCAAAAAGATGAAGTCGCAAAAGAAGACCTCTCTCTTGAGCCCTAAGAATTATCAACGTTGGAGTATTAATTCATTAGGAACTTTCTAGTGTGCCCTCAGTAGGTAAGACCACAGTGAGTTGGATGTTGAGGTTTTCCACCCTCTCAAATGAGGCAGGGCACAAAAGTGGCACATCCTGCTAGAAATCTTACTCAACCTTTTCATGTTGTTCAGTACCAAGTTTTTTGTCTCCCCATTTCACTAATAATAAGATTTTTCGTGTCATGTTTATTAAAATTCCTGAATATTGTTCAAATGAAAGATTATTATCAATTTCTTTCAGAAAGTAAGAAGGAAAGGGAGAAAGAAAAATCCTCTACTGAACACCGCCTCTAGTTGTTTCCGTTAATTGATATGATTTTCAGGTATTCACAGGTCAATTTTTTGAATATTGCACTCAATTTTAAATACAATTATATTACATATAAAATGATTTTAAAAAACAATTCATTTTAACAGGGAACCTGTTTTATGAGGGGCTATTTGAGAAATCTGGCGTGCGCCGTGCGCCGTCCAGCGAAAAACTTGGAAGAATTTCGACCCTCGAGCCATATATGATAGGAGAGGGACTTAGAAAAATTTTGACTCTCGAGCTATATATGATAGCAGGGGGACTTGGAAAAATTTCGTCTCTCGAGCGAGAAAAATTTAGATTCTCAAACTATATTATGATAGGCTTATAGTAGGTCTAGGCCTTCTTTATACTATCTTTATCTAGGTCTAGGCTTCCTTGAATTTTCAATACCAAATCCCATTCGACTCATAAAACAGGTTCCCTGCGTTCCTCGTTTAACTTCGTTAAGGAAGCCGTCGTTTTTTTTTTAAACTTCTTTTGACTTTTCTGGATCATTAGCAACTTTTAGTTACCTCCACTCTCAAGCTATACCTATATGATCAGAAGGGGACTTGGAAGAAATTCCACTCTCGGGCTGTGTATGATGGAAGGGGGACTGGGCAGAATTCCCACTTTTGAGCTATATATTTTGAAGTCCCTAAAATAGGTCAAGGTCAGTGATGATTTCCTATTTTATACTAGGTCTAGGCTTGCTTGAATTCTCAATACCAAAACCAAATTGACTTGTAGAGCAGGTTCCCCGCGTTTCTCGTTCAGCTTTGTTAAGGAAGCGGTCGTTTTTCTGACTCCCTCTCTTTTATATATATATATATATTACGCCGAATTCGGGCAATAACACAATGCGCACAGTCTTCAGTATTGTCACCGAATGCGCGCAGTCATTAACAACTTTGCTGACAGCGCGCATCCCAAAAGTTTTTTGCAGACTGCGCGCAATGAATGATGAAAACGTATTTTTTTACTAGAATTCGGCAATATTTTTATGGGAAATGCGCGCATTCATGTACAGCTTTTTTAACATTGACTCTGTTACATTTTACCGCGGAATATGCGCATTTTGAAACTCGCTGATTTCTTCATTTAAAACCAAGTAATTGTACGATAACCTTTGCCATATCAATTATGTACAAATACAAAGCACACTACCTGTAATACTTGAATGGAACGTCACCCGGAAATAAGAACAAGTTTATCCAATACATATTATCGTGTGATAAATGAGTGAATACAGTCTACAAATCTGACTTACTGCACCCAGTTTTTTCCTGTCTAATCAAATTATACCTCGAGTCAGGAAACTTTTGTGAAGGAACTAGAGACAATCAAGCACCTCCCTAGAGTGAATCAAGTGAGAGTGGACATTGACTTGATGATTTGTAGGAGGCTTATCAGAAAAAGCCTTGATTCTACCACATCCCTCCCCAGGGATTCCAACCTAGATAGGGAGAAACGTTGGATTCCTTCCTTACTTGGGTAGATTTTTGTTGGAATTGAAATTTCAAAGTACTAAATCATTTGAACAATACACAGAAAATTCCAAAGGCTAAAACCTAAAACCAGGTTCGTGACGTTTGGCCCTGTGTTACCACTCTACAGAGAGTGGAATTTTTTCCAAGTTATTGGCCAGATGGCGCCCGGCAAATTCCTCAAATACTCCCCATAGAACAGGTTCCCTGTTGACAATTTATTTGTGATTTGCACCCCCAATGATCCTGGATTTTTATTTGCACTCTGTTTAGAGACACTACAGGCTCCAAGATTCATTATGCAACCGTCTTCCGGCAGTCGAATTGTAATTGAAGGAGCAGGGAAAGTACTTCAATGCCATGCCATTGGTAAGTAAACGATTTTAGCACCTTTATTATCACTTAAAAACAGTTATTACTATTGACTATACACGTACCAGACAATTACTCGCATTGTTACAAAATTAGTCATTTTGTTGAATACTAACACGAGAGTGAGCTGCGTCTTAACCAGCAGAGTAAAAGAGAAACAAGCACCCTGCGGGCGGGTTGTTACGAGGGTCAGCGAATGACTGAGTTATTTCTGATAAGAAAAATATCGATTGAGATGACACAAGGTGCAGGAAAATAGAAATGATGAAATCTTCGTGCGCTAAAACCCAACTAGAAAGTAAGACCAGGTACAAATTAAAACTGAATTGAGGATTACAAAGCTAGGATATCGCATTCACAATCAATTGTTGATCATCCTTATTTCCTACTTTTTTATTTGTAATTGTTCATTTCATATTCCCATCGCGTTGTAAGACATTCCCTTCCATTTGTATTCAATTTCATTCATATTGTGAGAACCGCCTTTTCAAGAATTCACATCACATCTTTTCGATTCTATTTGTAAAAGCTAACACTCAACAATTAATAAGCAAGAACCTGAAGGAACCACTGTTGAGTACAAATAACGCTGATATTACACAATTTCAAAAATTGTCATTTTCGTCATGAGATAAGAATAATAAGAAACACAAATTGTAGGCCTAAGATCACATAGAATTGAAATCCTTGATTAATTAATACTACCACAAACTTCATTTGTCTGCTCAAAACCCAACGATGTAATTATTATACTACCTTTGTAGTCAACTTCAAACTCAAAGTACTTAGATCTAAGTATAGGTAAATTAAAATTCAAAATTGAATCGCGGACCACAAAGCCAGGATACCGCATTCGCGATCCATGATCGACTTTTAAATCATTCTGTTCCCTACGTTTTTATTCGCATATTCATTTCAGTTTCCCATCGCATTGTAAAAAATCTCGTTTTATTTGTATTTCATAACTTGCAGATAGTAGAATTGTTCTTAGAAATAATCTCTCTTGCGTCTAATTTGTTAGGAGCTGAGCAATCTCTGATGAAATATAATCTATTCATCAATACTCTCGTAATCACATTTTATTGAATAGACTAACCTAACCTCCACTTGAGTACAATCTCATTTCATAAAAATAGTAAAGAAACAAACGCCCAACAATTAATTGATAAAAGAAGTTTTGTGAATTATGTTCAGCTTTTGTCTATCTATCTGTATATCTTTCATATTAGCGTATAGGTACAGTGCAGTGTATCAAACCAAGTCATAGAAGTATTTCCAGCAAGCTCCTCCTTATAACGATATTCATATTCCGTCAAAACCAAAAAATTCGATTCCAATACATCTTTGTAAACACTGCAAAATAATATTGATTTTGATGTTATTTGGCTTCTAATTCCGGCGTAAGATAACCGGTACTAGAAACTAAATACACGTACCTTACCCAGACTGCAAGTTGAAATGATAAAATTTCGATAATTATTCATCCAAACTGTTCATACCTCATACTTTCCACTTAGCTTTTCACTTTCTATGGAATAGAACTACAAACTCAGATTGGAGACTAGAATCATTGTAATTAGATACCAATTTTATGATCAGGATACTCAGCGATCATTCATTTCATATTTTGCTCTACCTAACGCTTCACCATTCACATTATTTAGACCAATTTCAAGAATTCATATTTCATCACTCTCATTCTTTTCCATTGCAATTAAGACGTTTGGTTCCATTCGTAGTCATCTGATACCTAATCATTAAAATGAAATAAACTTGCAATTTGAACATATCAAATATTTATTACTTCATTTCTCTAGTTATACAACAACTCAATAATGCAAACTCTTCTTGCCAGAAAATTACATAGGAAGAAACGCAAAATGCAATGATAACACATCATCTAAACAAAAATACCCACAACTTATTGCGTTGTGGACTACCATGCCGTGACGTGAGCGACTGAACTTACCCGAAGAAGAAAGAAAAAAGTGATTACAATATGGTCGGCTAGCGCCTGCGCCGGCGCCGACCCTAAAAAGTGATTACAATATGGTCGGCTATGCGACACGTGCCGACCCTAAAAACATCCCACCCTCTCTGTAACCCACGTCTTAACACATAGCGCACTCTTGTGACAGTATCCAATACTGTGACTAATTTTTCAACTATGGGAGTAGGTATTTATCTGGGACATATATAGTCAATGTTATTACAGAAGAGAGATTCCTCATTTGTAGGAGCCATATATGAGGAAGGTTCTGGCAGAAGGGCTTCCGTCTCATAAGAAATACATACATCCTCATATGTTGTAGATTGAAGTTGTATTTCACAAAAGTGTATAATTGGATTGCTCCATGAAAACAAGTGAGGACATGGGGCGTCACATTTAGTCATTACATGCATATCTTTGCTGTACAAACAGTTCTCGCCCAATTTCCAAAATCCGTTGTCCCAAAATCTATTTTCCCGGAAGTCCAATATTCTGAATACCGAAATCCCAAAAGCCACTAACCCAAATGTCCAATTTCTGGGGTGTCAGTTTTCCAAATCCAATCTACCAAAACCTATTCTCACAAACAGCTATTTCTCAAATTCCTGAAAAACAGTGCTCTGATGTAGGAGTACATGGTTGTATTTTAAAAAGATTAGTTGGATATAATGAATACTAACATACGTAGTGGTATCTTGGACAATGTGCACGTTGGAGCTGATGTCATTCAAGTGCAGTAGTCAAGCACCTTCTCGCTCGCCTTATAATTTTGTATTTGAGGACAATATTTCAAATTCTTATTTGCAGTTTCAGCCACTTTTAGGCTCGCTTCTACTTTTCGCCCAAGTAACAGCTCAGCAAGGCTAGTGTCTGTGTTTGGCTACTCTTTTTGTATCTCTCAGGACTTGCGACCGAGATTTTTTTAACGGTTAACGGTTATCGGTCAAATGACCTCACAAATTTTTTCGGTTATCGGTTATCGGTCAAAATGATCCTCCCAATTTTTTTGGTTATCGGTTATCGGTCAAGCTGTATTTTGACCAAGAACTGTTAAATGTTGAAAAATATTTCGGTCAAAGTCCTAAAATTTTCGGTTAACGTTGTTAGAAGACCTAGAATTTTCGGTCAAATAACAGTTATAACCGAAAAAATAACGGTTAACGGTCAATCGGTCAAAATTGATATTTTCATTTCGGTTATAACAGTTAACCGAAAAATAACTGTTATTGTGCAAGCCCTGGTATCTCTTTAAGGAATGTTTACATATCTGGGTGGAACTTACTCACAAACAGGCGGAACCTTTTGTGCTGGTATTGTTTCTTTTATAAGCGTCACTAAGCGCATCTTCATAGTGATACCACTTTTCTGGTGGAAAGCTTAGAACAACCGCGGCTCTACGACCTCTTCTTGGCCTACCAGTGACTTAGTACAAGGAAAAGTACTCCATGAATTCAATCAGTTTGTCTGGTGCGTCATCTTGGCGTTTGGTTGAACGCAATCATCACGTTTGCAACCGGCACTTACGTCAGTGCCACAGTCATGTAGCTAAAATCCCTGACAGTCCGATCCTCTTGGTCAGAGGCTGTTGGTGAGAATAGATTTTGGGAAACTGACATCCCGGAAATCCGACATTTAGGTTAGTACTATTTGAGGATTGGTTTTTGGTACAAAAGTCATACAAATTAACTAGGTAACTGTTCATTTTGAGCTAGGTTTACTGTAAACATAGTTTATGCCAAATTTGGTACTACTAAACCTAAGATATTGTATCGTCACTCATTGCTAACTCCCTATCAACGAAACACTTTGAAAGTTTAAAACCCCACAGATGTGCGTCATTGTATTGTGTGGGATTTATCATATTATCAGTCTGGTCTGTGTAAGAAATACTCTGGAACAATAATAATATTACCTTCTTTGAAAAAATTGAAAATAAATAAACAATTACAGTAAAACTCCGTTTATCCGCACTAATTGATGCACGACCTTTTGCGGATATCGAAATTTGCGGTTAATCGAATGTCATTGATTTAAAGCAAAAAGTGTATTTTGCACGCAATAAGTTGATGATTTAATATGTAAAATGCACATACAAGTACATTTTATTCAGTAAATAGCAGAAGCTGGGTCAGAAACTACATCCTTGCATGCATGTACATACGGGTATTGTGTAGATTTTTAGCAAGTTACGTTGAACAGGTTAGAATTTGGATTGCTCCATCATTTTTTTGTGTTGTGCGGTTAATTGGAGTTGCGGATAAACGGAGTTTTGCTGTATGTGGTAATATTTGGAATTAGGAAGTTCTCAAGTATTTGAAAATGCATCTGCACTTCTTTATTTATGTCTTGTTTCCAAATCTGGATGTAAGATCAAAACATTCTTGTGTACCTCTAATTTAACATTATTAGGGTCGGATTACGCCACAAAGGCCGACTGTATTGCAATTTGCTTCTTCCTTCTTCTTTCTTTGTCTTTGAGTTAAGACGCTGTCGTTGGGGTCAAGTGAGTTGTAAATTGCGTAGTCTCAACTCTTATGTTCTTGTCTGATTTTAGGTTTCTGCTTGTTCTACAAGTCAAAAACCACTTTCAATCGTTTTTTTTCTCTTCAGGCTATCAGTTTCTGTTTGATGATCTAGTGATTTCAATTTTCAATGTAATATTAATTGATAAGTCAATTGTTCTACTATCATTCTAGAGAAAGTAGTTTTTGCATTGGAAAGTAAACAAACTATTGATTGTTTTTGTTATTCCTTCGGGTTTTGCGATTTTGTTTTCCAATATCAGTGTGAGGATCATTCTATTTATTTCATTGAGTTTGTTAAAATCTGAGAACTGACCAATTGTGATAAATTGTTAATGTATGCGTAATGGTGAAGTTCTCCACTCTTCAATGTCAACAAGTCAAAGCAGATATTGTTCAAGTTTAACAGATGGTAAGCAGATAAGCACAAGTGATAAACTTGTTTCTTGGCATTGCTTGAACA
The DNA here is from genome assembly GCA_035079385.1 of Aspidiotus rigidus. Lineage (NCBI taxonomy): Eukaryota > Metazoa > Arthropoda > Insecta > Hemiptera > Diaspididae > Aspidiotus > Aspidiotus rigidus. The sequence continues at coordinate 8,262,051 of JAVHKY010000052.1, forward strand.
AAGAAAGTTGGCACTAGGGGTTTCCGGGCGCCTTTGTGCCTTCAGCTTTGGTGGAAATTGAAGATCTTGAAAATTTACCTATATTTCTGGAAAGAATGTGTATGGCTCCTCGGGGGGCTTTTCATTTGCTGCTTTCGTTCCTCGCTCTTGTCTCCGAACTGCTTTGTCTGAACCTGTATTTTGTGGTTCAACTTTTGTAGCTACTTAGTACTCTTTCGACCCTGGCGAGTTGGAGCATCTATGACTCAACTATGCGTGCTTATGTTGGTAGGTATAGTTACCGACTTACTCATTTTATACAAAACCTTCGAATACCGTTCTATCCTTTGGTACAATACCTTTGAAGAACCTTTTATACGTAGGTACAGTACCTTTGAATAATTACTTCGATAAATTATACACGAGATCATTAATATATGCTCAAAATTGTATTTTTCTTGAAATAAACCAGTATTCTCATGTTTTAGGTAATATATATATATTTTTTCAGGATATCCAATACCAGTCTATAAATGGCTCAAAGATGGTCGCGAATTGGACGATTTCAGTCCAGAGCGTTATTTTAAAATATATGCAGCAAAGAAAGAAGACGCCGGCTCTTATCAGTGCATTGCAAAAAATACTGTCGGCTCAATCCTGTCGCAAAAAGTTGATATCATGGTTGCGTGTAAGTATACATTCTCTTGACAGCAATTATTTCTGAAGCGCGACTATTTGTAGCAGGTTAGAATCGCATTGATTTCTTGAACGCGTTCTCTGATGGTATTGAGAATGCGCAACCCCATTTGTTTATTCAGTAAAACAGTCGCAGAATCACTTCCACCCAGTTTGCCTTGTCAAACAATATGAGAAAAGGTTAATTTGAACAACTTTTTGATTAAAGAGAAACCAACAAAAACTAAAAGCCCTGAAAAGAGAGATCCCATTTTTGTGCCGAGACCTACTCTGAAATAGTATATTAAGTCCCCAAACCCTGTAAAATATTTCATCCTTCCTATTTTATATTGTAGTGAAACTTGGAACGCTATGGGACCTTGACATTTTTTCGCCTTATTCAAAAATTTGTCTCTAAGGCGGAAAATGTTTGTTTTACGCGAAAATCTTTAGAATCAAATCATACTCGTCTCGGCTTGTACAAGTTTCACTGTACCAATAAGTTTTTTTTTTTTTGACTTGGAAATCATCCACGTATTTCTGTTTTCTTCCTTTTTGCTAGAATTTTGGTGTTTGCGTTGAGGAAAAGACGAACAAACAAATAAACGAAGACCTAAACATTCTTTGAATCAGTTTTTTTTTAATGCTTCTGTTCCAAATTATTTGAATTTTGTTCTTGTGTCGCAGATATGGGTGAATTCTTGGATTTAAGAGAGAAAATTGTTACTGTGGAAGCGGGACAGGCGGCAATTCTTGATCTACCTGCTATTGAAAGCTATCCAGAACCTCTAGTTACTTGGCAAACAGATCAGACTACCTTTAGCTCTTCTAATTTGGATATTATTACTGGTATTACTCATCAATTGATCATTTTATCTACTTCAGAAAACCATCAAAAATCATACAGGTTTGTTTACATGCCGAGTTATTCAAGAACTATTTTGAGTCTTAGTAAATTTCTCAAGTTATTCTCCTTCTTTGCTCGTAATTACTTTCTTTTCCAGTTTTCTTCAAACACACAATATTTATTTACTATGAAAAGCAAAGTCCAACGGTATTTAAGTTTGTTCAAATTCTCTGTACATCTTCCTATGAATTCAGTACCCTGCTACCCTGCTTAAAAAGATGATCGGTATTTTTCAACGACCCTCTCTAATTTCCAAAAGTGCTTGATTTCTTACTCGTATCCAACAGGACATATTAATGAATTAAATATCACACTGTGTATTCTTCCCTAATTATTATTTTTTTCTTTTTCGTTTCAGAGCGCATGTTACTAATACACAATTAGGCAAAGATGAGTTTAGCCCTTATATCAGATTGATAGTACGCAGTAGTGGTAACAACAATACGGGTGATATACCTCCTCAAATTATTGTTCAGCCATCAAACCTGAATATTATTAAAGGCAAACAGAGTTCCGACTTGCATTGTTTTACAAATTCTAGGTATTGTGCATTAATTGATTTGAATTTTATGTACCCGCATTCTCCCAAAGAAAAATATTATGTGTTCAGTGCAGCGGTACTCAACCCGTCTATCCACCAGTCAATTGCCAAGTTTTTCCAGAAATCAAAAAAAAAAAAGTATCACAATATTATATTTGAATGACGTTTTTAATGATTCATAATATTGAATGCATATTGTACAAATGAAATGTGCGATACCGGTATTAAAACTTTCACATGTAACAACCTTTGTAGTCTGTATTCTAATTTCCATTATTTTTCTGTTACTACTTTTGTTTCTTCCTTCTACTCCCCCCCCCCCCCACAGGATGGAGCCATTGCAAAACATTGTGAAATTCAGAAAGTAGATCGTGGCTTACAAATGGTTGAGTACCGCTGGCTCAGTGCGTTATGTTAGCAAAATAGGAAATCTGTTTCTAGGTATAACTACTTTTTTCTTTGGCAATCCTTGTATGCTGGCCTATCGATATTGGCAGTTTTATAGTCACAGCTTTTGAACAAGTTATAATTCGAAGTGTCCTCCGGATGCATGCATACAATTTAACATACATTAATAACAGACCTGCTCAACAATTGAGAGCGCAAATCACTTGGGCTGACACCTAGACTGTAAACTCAATGTAGAAATCGCCTATTGCTAACAATTAAAAAACTGCTTTGTGTTGATTTTCTTTGTTGCATTTGAATTTTTGGCATTCAGCTAGAAAAAGAAGTATTGAGTTATTCAACAATTTTCAAAATGACTGGAACACCAAGGTGTTTTGTAAATCAACAGGTACTCAATGACCAGGCCCTGGGGACAGTCCTAAAAATAACATTCTCAAACGCAGATACTCGAATATGACACAAAAGCTTACCTATCTAGTCTTTCAAAAAGCGCAGGCTCTAGCAAATACATATCTCATAACTGCCTCACAATGTAAGATACTTATCACACATTATTATCTCTATTGTTATTATTATTATTATTATTATTATTATTATTATTATTATTAGGTGTTCAACTTAATTTTCATTTCATCATATTCCTGTTATTTATATTCTACTTATAAAGCTCCAAGTAATTCTAATTAATTACTCTTTCTTCTAGACCATTATACTCTTTAGAAACGGTATGGCTGAAGGATGGTATACCAGTAGAGAATGCTGGCATCTCGTATCAACTAAATGATCCATGGAATCGAACCTTATCTTTGTATAATGCTAATCTGACTCATACTGGAAAATACTCATGTATTGTAAAACTACGCAATTCTATTTATCCAAGTGTTGAAGCTGAAGCTTTGGTTACTGTTCTGGGTAAATAAACCTGTTTTATGTACATATTTTTTACAAACCTGTTACATCAGATTTTTATCATTCTTCTTTTCTGTCAGCTTGAATTATAAGAACGCTTTTAAGAACTTTGCGTGACAGAATTATGAAGAAGAGTGGATGATGCGTGAGCAGCATAGTACTATGCTATTTTATTACCACAGAATATTTGTATTTGTGTTGTTCCATGCTCATTTTACCGATCGAAGTTATTGTGTGCTGAAGTCGCATCTCGTGGAGAAGAAGAGTTTCCATTTTGGAGAGTAGACAAACATAGTTTGTAGAAGTAGAAAAGGATGGTTGATCAACTGTGAGATTGCATAGGTTGGAATGGTAAAAGGCTTGCGAAATACATTCTTGTATCTCATCGGGTGTCGGAATGGAAAGTTCAATATGTACAATAATGTGATCACATTTGAATAGGCGTATACTTGGGTGTGAGTTTTGGTTAGATAAGCCAGAGTGTCAGGACGTATGCACTGCGTTCAGATGTTGAAGTGAATGTGAATACCATAAGGTGCGAATTATTAAGATAAGCATATAATAGTGTGTAGCGTGTTTTTTCGTGCAGCAATCGTGATTGCTATAGTGCGATATTAGACTTACATCAGATAATCGGTAACTACACTTACAAGCACTGCAAAGAAGAAAGAAGATGAACGAACAAATGAAGAAAGATATGAAGAAAATAATTGCGGATGAACTCAAGAAACAAGTAATAGAAGAGCTGAAAGGTGTGAAGAAAAGCACAACGGAAGCGAAAAAAGAGATTAAAGAAGAAATATCAACCTTACGACAAGAAATATGTGAAAACAAAGAGGAGATTGAACAACTGAGAAGTGAAATCGAAGATCTGAAAATAGAGAATGTCGAATTGAAAACAAAAATAAAGGATACGGACCAATACCATAGGAAACAAGACATAATCATCAGCGGAATAGAAGAGAAGGAGGAAGAAAGCGAAGAAGATTTACTAGAATCAATACAGGAAGTAGCAAAAAGCTTGGGAGTCCCCCTCGAAGAGTATGATGTCAATACGTACCACAGATTAGCGCCCAACAAGCTTAAAAAAAGAGCCGTTATCGTCCGCTTGAATAATAGGTTGAAAACATCGAAACTAGTAAAAGCATCTCGACTAGTCAAGCTGAAGGGTATTTATGTAAATAGCCACCTGACTAAGAACACCGTAAGTCTGCTTGCTGAAGCGAGAATGCTCAGAGATCAAGGAGTAATAAAATACGTTTGGGAAAAGGATTGTCAAGTTTTTGTTAGAGTTAAGGAAGACACCCCTGCAATTAGAGTCAAGAATTACGAAGACCTGAAAAATGTCGCCGAGAACAACGCTGGAATGAGCACGAGGAACGTCAGCCGCACAGCTCCTCCGAAGAAAACAAAATAGAACGAATGTAAGCCAAACTCGCTGTACCCAGTCATGCCTGGTCCGCAAGGGTACGTAAGACCACTCCCCTCTACCACAAATAAAAGCAATAGAAGAACAGGTACAGGAATAAATTTAGATTTAGATTTAAAAATAGATATAGGATTTGAAACAAGAATGAACTCTGGGAATGGAAATTGTAGAAACAAACGTGAAAAAGAAAATTTACTGCCTAATGAAAAAGCCCTACAAAGAACAGAAAATGATAAAAACTATAAGAATTTGCAAGAGGAAGTAAGAAATTTAGCAAGAAGAGATAGTAAAAAAGAGAAAGCAATAAAAATAGCCTCGATGAACGTGAGAACTTTGAAAAATAATGATGATCTAACAGAATTAGAGAAAGAAATGAAAGAAAGAAAAATAGATATTCTAGGAGTATCCGAAGTCAGAAGCACGGTATAAGATGAAGAGGTAGTGACACGAACGTATTCTGACTGTGGTAAACGCTGTCCGTGATATTGAAGTAGTTCTGAACATTCCGAGCGCAGCGCTCGTGATGAAAGTGATGGGTAATGTACAGAGTCTTATGGGAACGCCGCTACTTTCAAAAATTTATTGCAGGATCAGGAATCAGCCGATGCATTTCATATTTGGCATAAAAATACCATTTAATCTACTCTATAAAATTTCGAAAGAAACACCCTTCTAAGTAAATTCTTGGATTTTTTATAATCCTTGGAAATTTCATCAATACTAGGGTACCAACGGTAACATCTCGGCGCAGGTGGGGTGTAGAAGGAACAGGGAAACAGCCCGAGTGTTCGCTGCAAACCTAGCGGAAGTTTGTACGTACAACTTCAAAACTGCGGACACGATTTTAGCGTTGTGTCATTACCTCTTCATCTTATACCGTGGTCAGAAGGGAAGGAGAAAAAATTATTGAAACAAAGAACGGGAACCTATTCTGCTACATAGGAATTTATAAAGGCCAAAAAGAGGTGGGATTTATAATTGGGAAAGAATGGAAAGAGAAAGTATCAATATTCAAAGGTATAAACGATAGAATAGCAACAATAAAAGTTGATCTAGGAAAAGACAATATAATTACAATAATTCAAGTTTATGCACCCACATCTTCAGCAGAAGAATGTATAAGTGATGAATTCTATGAAAAACTGAGCGAGGTAATAAAAGAGCAAAAAGTAAACAAAAAAAGTAAACTACTGATCATTGGGGACTTTAATAGTCAAGTGGGAAAAAGAAGGGAAGGTGAAGGAAATACGATGGGAAAATATAATTATGGAGAAAGAAATAAAAGAGGGTGGAAATTGATTAGATTTTGTCAAGAACACGAACTTAAAGTTATTAACACACTATTTAAGAAGAGAAAAGGAAAGATGTGGACTTGGATCTCTCCAAATCGTGAGTATAAAACTCAAATTGATTATATGTTAGCACCGATTCAGGCAAATGAGATAGAAGATTTTGATGTGGTAGGTGGAATTAACCACCAATCTGATCATAGAATGATAAAGTGTAAAATAACTCTCAATAGATGGCGATATGCAACAAGCAATAAGAACCAGCAAAGATTAGAAAAAAAGGACGAGCAAGTATACATTAAAAAGCTGAGTGAGGAATCAGAAAAGGAACAAGAGATAGAGCTAACAATAGAAAATATGAACTCAACAATAAATAAATGGATGAAACGAGCGTCAGAAAAAGCAATCAAGGAAAGAGATAGTAATGATGAAGGAAAAGAAGGTCTGCCAAAAGAAATAACAGAGTTAATTAGGAAAAGAGAAGTGATAAAAAGGAAAAACACAACAACTAAGAAAGAGAGAATAGAGCTGAACCTAGTGTGTAAGATAATCAAAAGGAAACTGAGAACATACAATGATCAAAAAAGAAATAAAATGATAAAAGAAGTATTAGAAAATACAGGGAGTACAAAGAAGATAAGGAAAAATCTAGTTATAGGAAAGAACTTGATATCATATCTTAAAGACAAGAAGGGAAGAAAAATCTATGACAGAATAGGAATAAATAATACAGCCACAGAATTCTATCAACAATTGTACGAAGATCCTGACAATGATTTAGAAAATTCAGAAATGAGAGAAAACCCACTTAATATCCCACATATCACAGAGGAAGAAGTAGAACAAGTGGTGAAAGGATTAAAAAGTGAGAAGGCAACAGGGTCTGATAATATCTTGAATGAGCATATTAAATATGGAGGAAAAATCATTATAAAATACCTAGCAGAACTATACAATCTAATAATACAGGAAATAAGGATTCCAAAAGATTGGTGCTTGACAGATATAATAATACTATATAAAAAAGGAGATATACACAATATCGAAAATTATAGACCCCTAAGCCTAGGATCTGCTCCTGCAAAAGTTTTTGCAAAAGTAATTACCAATAGAATAAGGAATATATTGGAAACCCAACAACCGATGGAACAAGCTGGTTTTAGAAGGAATTTTTCTACAATAGACAACTTATTTGTAATAAACCAAATGATAGAGAAGTGCATAGAATATAATAAAGAACTATACCTAGCTTTTATAGACTATTCAAAGGCATTCGACTCGGTAAAACATATAACTGTGTAATGAAGTCGCTGGAGGAACAGGGTGTTGAAGTAAGATATATCGAAATAATAAGAGAGATGTACCGAAAATTAGAGGCTAGAGTTAAAACAGATAAGACGGGGAAATATTTCAGAATAAAGAAAGGAGTAAGACAGAGTGACCCCTTATCGGCTTTGTTATTCAACTGTGTTTTAGAGAGCGTTTTTAGAGAGATGAATTGCGTGGGGAAAGGGATTAACATAAACGGCAAATATTTGAACAATTTAAGGTATGCTGACGATGTAATCCTCATAGCAAAATCAAAACAAGAATTAAATGAAATGATCCAAACACTAAACGAAGAAGGAAAAAAGAAAAGGTTAAATATGAATATTAACAAAACAAAAATATTAAGTAAAGGAAATGATAAAACAAAAATAATGATAGATAAAAAGGATATAGAAGAGGTAAATAAAATCATATACTTGGGACAAAACATAGAGATGGAAGAGAGAACTACAGAGGAAATTGAACGTAGAATAACCCTTGCCTGGAAGAAATTTTGGTCTTTAAAACACATAATGAAAGGCCCTTTCCCAATGAATGATAAAATAAAAATAATGAATAGCTGCGTACTACCAACAGTTACCTACGTACTACCAACAGTTACCTACGGTGCACAGACTTGGGCTACAACAAAGAAAGACGAACAAAAAATAAGAACGACGCAAAACGCAATGGAAAGGTCAATAATGGGTATAAAACTAAAAGACAAAATAAGTATGATAAAAATACACAAAAAAATGAAAAATAGAAATGACTTTTTATATGCAGCAAAAAGGATTAAATGGGATTGGGCTGGTCACATATCAAGGCAGAACGAAGAGCGATGGACTTACAAAATTAAAAATTGGTTTTTGAAGGAAGGGAGGAAAAAAGGAAAACAAAAAATCAGGTGGGACGACGACATAATAAAATTCTTGGGAGGGAACAAGATATACCATAGAGTGGCTTACGACAGGCATGAGTGGTACAGGCTGAGGGAGGCCTATGCCCGGCACACGGGCCAAAAAAAAATGTAATGTAACGTAATTTTTTTCGGTTGTATAATTATAATAAAGGCTAATTATTATTATTAGATATTATACTTGGGTGTTTATTTTTGTAAAAAAATGTATGAGATATACTTCTTGAAGGTGAATACCCATCGTCATTGGAATGGAGGAGGTTACAAAGGAAATAATCCGAATGAAGACCTCCATGTTTGAGTATGAAAAGAAAAACTTTAGTAGGCGTAGTGAAGATACAATAAGGAGAAAGATGATAGTATGAGCGTTAAGGAAGTTGGAAAGGAAGTGCATGCCTGAAAGTTTGGTTGTGTTTTTAGAGGTCGTATATTACCTTTCATAATATTTTTTAATAAGATCGATGTGTGTGAGAAAGCGTCGGTTCAATAGTTGTACGATATACGAGTATACTGTGGGTGATATTTTTTTCCACAATTCCGTATGGTCCATGAAATTTATGTTGCATTTTGGACCGACAAGGAATCGTTTTCAATAAAGCTTTGTCTCCAACTTTGTATTCAAAAGAAATTTTCCCTTTATTGCTGTACTTGGCGTACTTTGGTGAATTTTTGTAAAGAATAGCTGGAATGGTTCTCCGTAAGTTGTTGAGAGTGTCGAGTTCTTTGTTCCGAGAAGAGAGATCAGAGAGAGAAATGTATAGGCGAGTTTTCATGAGGGAATAGTGTTGGCCGAAAAGAAAGTATGCGGAGAAACTTTTTGAGGTAAGCCTGGATGGATACAAAAGTTGTAGGATCGACTGACAAATTTAAGGTGACTTGAGATGTTGGAGGAAGTGAGACCTTCGGTAATTAGTGCTTTAATTGCGATGTTAAATTGTTGACATGTTTCATATATTTACTCTGCCCTGACCCCTAATTTGAAATTTTGCGAGTCCCCCCCCCCTTCACCCATATCCGCGAGTGCCCTCTCCCCGCTTCATTCATGGTGTCAGGATATTTGTTCGCAGGACTTTTGTTCGTAGGACAATTATTCGCAGGCAATCATTTGCATGAGCAATTTTTCGCAAGGTAATTATTAGCATGAACATTTATTCGTGGGGTAATTGTTCGCATTATAGCTGGTTAGCTTGAAAATATTAGGGTGAACGATATCAAGTGTTGCCTCAAACCCTGTATGCCATCCGTCAATAGCGTTATTTGTTTTAGGCATTGCCCTTTTCGTGGCTTCTTGGCAGTTCCGCAAATCCAACGAAAATTTAGGAGGTCGTCTACCCTTGCGGTGAGGGCGGCCAATCTATGTGTCTTCGAAATAATCTGCCGAATTTGTTATCATTGGCCAGCTGCTGCCAAAGCGGAAAAAAGTTGATCTGGACATGGCAGCTCGCATTCAAAGTTTAGTCAACAAGTTCTCCGAAATTGATGAGGTTGATAATACAAACGGTGACGAAAATGACGAATTTTCAGACCCCTAGCTCAAGTACTTACGCGGCCTTGCCCATAATATTCACTACCATTGAAATTCATTTGACAACTCATTTTTGACGATTTCTTTCACGTATTTCTGGACGAAGCAAAGCTCACTGCTTTGTGGATGGAAGACGTTGTAAGCTGACCTCCTCGTGGTGACTTCTGAGTAACGCTAACAAGCTTACTTTTTTTGATGCGAACAATTACCCTGCGAATAAATATTCGTGCTAATAATTATCTTACATCAACATAATCTTCAGGAGTAGAATCTCCCATTGGAAAGTCTATTTCCTTAAGGAACTCGAGAGTAACTTGTTTTTCAAGTGAACTATACAAAACATGTGCGAGCGCAGATACAATGGTCATCTACAAATACCTTGTTTGTTTTCAGTAAAACAATCCTCGTAGGTACGAGCCATATCAATAATAATAAAATGTTCACAGACACGTAACCATAAAAACCACATGATCAAAAAACAAATTTATAAATAGTATATTACGTAACAGAGGCGGAAAATAAGCGATTAACGAGTGCGACGTTTGCGGAGCGAGCGAAGCGAGTGACGCAATCGAACGAGTTAATCGCTTATTTTTCAACTCTGTTACATATACTATTTTAATGAAAAGCGTTCGAAAAACGGCCCTCCAGCCGCAGTTTTTTGCTTCTCCGTTCGTTCGTTTCGGAATTCGCATTATATTCATAGTCAAATAACATCGTGTACACTACGGGCCTACGGTGGTCTAGTAGATAGAGCGAGGGCTTCGGAAGCAAGTGACGCGAGTCCGAATCCCAACGGCAATCAACACGAGCGACAAATGGACGGCTTGGAGAACCTCGCAAGAGAAAGAAGCGCAGCAACTGGAGGGGAGAGTAATGGCAGTCTAGGAAGGAGAACAGAGCGACAATATATTTTTGTTTTCCGCATCAATTAACAGGTGTGGAAAGTAAAAATGGAAAGCAAAAAAGATCAGCGCAACACTACAGAAATCGAACGTTTTCCAAGCGAAAAATTGCGGTGGAAGGGCCGTTTTCCGGATGTTTTTCATTAAAAGAAGATACACGAAACGAAAAACGGAAAAAACGGTCGGAGAGATGATAAAATTTTGAAAAGGGGCAAAGTAAAAGTTGAATTTGGATTTTGTCCAAGTTGTAAGTGATCACAACCGGTTTCGAGCGGCCATGGGCATGGCCGTTCTTCATCAGGTGAGAAGTTGAACCCACAACTTGGACAAAATTTAAATTCAACTTTTACTTTGCCCCTTTTTCAAAATTTTATCATCTCTCTGACCGTTTTTTCTTGAATTAAAATTTTATTCTGGTCGTTTCCTGTTTTTTCGTTTTTTGTTTCGTGTATCTTCCTTTAATAAATTTGTTTTTTGACCATGTGGTTTATAATTGTTACATGTCTGTGAACATTTTATTATTACCTCGTTTGTTTTACCAAGTTTAGTTGAGAACAAGTTGGATATCCATTTTAGCTGTTCTCGAGCCCCTTAGTTTTCTCCGATAGCAGTATGGAATATTCTAAATTGTATGAATTGGATACCTGATCAATACATCAGCAGGCCCTGTGAACGTTGTACAACGAGGTGCTTGTTCCTTTATAACTGTTCATTTGTCTGAAAAAATATTTTTTCCTGCTGGCCCAGTATGTCCAAAGATGAATTTTTGCTATCTGAACTATCTGCATACTGGCTTGTGATGGGACTTTGTTTCATTACACCATGATGCTCAAACTCATTTATAAATGTAATTGTGTACACTGGACTCTCCACAATTATTTTATGCTTTATGTTCTTTAGAACCACCGTTGTTTACAAGTAATTTGAGGCAAGAAACGTTGGTAGAATTTAATTCAGTCGTAAAACTGACCTGTGACGCAATTGGCATACCTGTACCCAATATCAAGTGGTATAGAAATGCTGTGGATGTATCTTCAATCACACATCATAATCGGTACTCTATTGAAGAGGGTAGTACACTGGTCATCAAGAAATTGACCATGGAGGATTCAGGCCTATTTCAGTGCATTGCAACAAATGAAGCGGGTAGTGACTTTCTTGTTACCTGGTTGAAAGTTAAAGGTAAAAACGGCATAATTGGAGCGACATTTGAATAAATATTCGATAAAGTTAGTTTTAATTTACATAATTTGTTCACATTAGCTTTTGCACCAATTATGGAAATTAAGCCGCTAAATGTCACCACACTAGATGGGCGAGATGTGATATTAACGTGTAGAGCGACTGGGGTACCAAACCCAAGTGTTGCTTGGTTTTATAATGGTAAGTGTAATTACTTATACAGATATACACAGTACATAGTGAATATGTGTAGATTGATTCCCTTTGACGACATCATTGCAAACAGAGGAGAGCGATTTCATTCAATTTGGACTATAAACAGACCTGCCTGCTGCTGTCTCCCTTCAAAATATAAATTAGCTTTTTTCTTTTTAATTTCTACAAGGATAACGTAGCGTTTGCAAGAACGTGAATATTTGAAAATAAATGTTCGGTAATGATGAGCGGTCTTGTTTCATAAAATACAAACACTTTGGTCGGCCATTAATTTCCCGCATTAAAGAACACAAAAGTGTGCTATTACCTTTAGGAGGAAATTTTAAAATAACGAATCCAACCAAGATTCTTTGAAGGGGGGGAGTCCTTTTGCCGATCATTTTGCTGATGCTAATCACAAATTTTTCCGCAATCGAAATATAAAATTGTTACATGATAAACACAAGGGTCGGACGTTAGATAAACTCGAAGAAGTCGAAATATGTTCCCAGTCATGACACGCGCTTTCGATTTGTCAACAACCTGCAATTTTACTCCTGTTCCAACCTCATCACACGTTTAAGCGCGCGTAACAATGTACCGGTATGATAAAAATATCTGTAGTATTTTATCTTCTCGTTCACCTTCTTCATTTATACCTGTGACTGTCTGATGATGTGTTCTGTTTCACATTGTTCGCGAAACCGCGGTCACAAAAATTAAATTTTATTCTTACGTTTCTGTAAATTTCTCAGTTTGTGTGTTTATGCAGATACAGAAGATGATTTTGGGAGGGAAAATTCACCGTGAACAGTTTTTGCTATTTTGACTACCCCAAGAAAAGTTTTCTCTTTTTTTGTAATTTACTTGTTCATTTCCTTCTTTTCCTCTTAATTTTTTGCTTTTAAAGGAATGTTGACATTCATTTATCGCTTTTTCTATTTTTGGAATTTGTTGGGTCTATGGATTATGAGCTTCCCTTCATTTGAGATTCTCAGCATATTATCCAGTTTTCCGATATTTCTTTCTGCCATATGAGACTGAGGGGTTATAAGGGCTAACTTGAAGAGGCGGATTTACTTTTAATGTTTGTATTCTTTGGTAGTAGAACTACGAGTAACTAGTAAAGCTCGTAACATTATTGTTAATTACATTTTCATATGGTCCAACCTTCTGTTTGTATTTTTCGAACATTGAAATTACTGTTTTCAAGTCAACATTGCGAACGGGATATCATTTTGTGAACTCCGTATGTTCATCAACGACAAAAAGAAAAAAAAATGTTATATTATTACCTATTTTCGTTGGTTGGCAATAAGCCAACGTGTTCTGTAGAGATATGTCCTTATGATTGATAATACTATGTTTTGTCTCGGGAATTGGGTAAGTAGCATGTTTTTTACTTGCAAGGCAGAGTGTGCATTGAGGAACGGAGTCTAAGACATCAATATTCGAATATGGCCAATAGAAATTTTGTTGTACAATTCGAACGTTTGCGTCGACTTCAGGGTGGCAGAATTTTAGGTGGTAGTTCTCTATTCATCCATGTTTTTATTGAAATGTAGAAATTGCTTAAACTAACTCGTTTTCTTTAGAACATACTTTGGTGCAACAACGCAATTTAATTTGCACTAATTTTAAGAGGAATCGACTTGAAAGTACGAGACTTGAGAAAGATTGTACTAGATAACATTCATTCATGAATTAACAGTCTTGCTTTCGATGAACACCGGACGGGCCTCAAATATTTTTTTCTTACGTGTTAGTCCGTGAAAACTAGTTTTTAGAATGGTATTCACTTTTTTAGGGGTAGTTGTGAGACTGAATGGAAGGGGTATTCAGTTCACATGTGTAATAGTGCGCAACCTTTCTTTCAATGACTGATTTCATCGATGTATAATTTTTTATGAATATCTGATGTCAGAGATTATCTGAACATGTATGTAGTAACATACTTTTGATAATATTCATCAAAGAAGCTTATAATGTTCGAATTTTCTTCACGTGTATTTATATAATCGCAATTTTAAGGCCAAATGTTGCACTTTGATTTCGTCAAGCCCATGTATGTGGCCTGTTGGGTTTTCCAAAATGATTGATTCTGAAAACGTACGCCTTATACTACAATTTGACACAAATTGTTAGGTTTAGGTCTTTTGGGTTGGATATCTGATAATTTTTGGCCATTAGTAGCCACGATCGTTTAGTGGCCAATGCCTTCTTCATCTTCGGCCACTCAGTGCTGCCAGACTCAGAGGACGAAAATTCTCAGACAGAATACTTGAAAAATAAATGTTTGGTAATTTTAGATTACTTCGATTGAAAAATTGCAGTGAGCTCCCTGTCTATTTGCAACACTTCAAGGAACATGGTGACTCTTAGAACAGTTATCAATTGTATGAAGTGTTTTTTTTTTTAAATTTGAAAGATAGAAGAAAAAAAATTTCATTTTTGAGTGACTTTTTTTATCGTTTACTTGTTCAGACGCGCAGCCCATTAAACAAATGGCAAGATATCAGTTTTTGGAACAAGGAGATCTTTTGATTACGGGAGTTCGCATTCAAGACGCCGGCAAATACTCCTGCATTCGCACTAATGATGCGGGTACGGTAAACGGATCTGCTTACCTTTCAGTTCTAAGTGAGTAAAGATCTCCTGGAGGTCAGAATATAATATCGTAGTCATTCTTATTGTAATTTTTATTTATTTAGTTTGAAGTGGTATCGGTGACAGTTCTATGACCAGTTAGAGCCGGCACTACTCTACAATACAAAACAAAATAAAATGTTAACTAGAAAATATTTATTAAGGAAAACAGAAATACCAAATAAATAATGGAACACACACATATACACACAAACCGATTTCCCACAGACACTGCGCCGAGGGAGACTAATGGACAAACACCACGCAATCAAGTCACAGGGTACAAAGATTATATAGAGACCAAAATATCATTTCAGCAGAACATCATGGCATACAAATCAAAAGTCCCTTCCAGGGGAGGAGAGGATATTCCAGAAATCATGTTACTACTCTTTTTCTAACTTGTTATAATTATAAAGAATACATGCAGGGGTAGATTTAAAAGATGGGGGGTGGGTCCCCTGAGTTTCTTCTCTCTTCCTGCGTAAGTACGCCATTGTTACATGCTTTCATTAGGAATGAGAGCTTAAGAGGTGTTTTATAATCACCTTTTATATGAAAAGTTTCTACGAGTGGTCTGGAACTTGCAGACCAATCTCCTGGAGCAAACAGGATTCTTTTAGCTCTGCGGCACACCGTGTAGATAACAAAGTATTGCAAGTTTGCGTTGTATTCAATTTCATGTGGGTAGTACTGGAATATTTCTAAGTATGTAAATTTCAAGAACCGACGCATTATGCCCTCTTAATATATCTGAGGAGTGCTCCAAATTCTATGTTTAATCGTTTGAATACCCTCACAGCCGTTCTCATTTCCGATTACGAAACCCAGTGTTTTTTTACTTTACTAATCAGTAGTTTGATGTGTGTGTCGAATTATATAATTGTGATGCGGTGCGCAAAACCCTAGGATAAGTCGGAAATTTTTTTCCTCTAAATTCACCACCAAAAAACCCCCTAGATCCTCCCGAATCGCTTAAGACCAAAACCAGCCCAAACCGATAAGTTTTCACTGTTATCGGATCGGGCTGGTTTTGGTCCCAAACGATTCAGGAAGATCCAAGGAATTTTTTGGTAGTGAATTTAGAAAAAAAAAATTTCCGACTTACCCTAGGGTTTCGCGCACCGCATCCCATATGTTTATCCGTTATGATACCTAGATCGCGTACACGATCAGGCAAAGTACAGTTGATTATTTTATATGAACAGTAAGTAAGTAGATGTGAGACGTTTTCAATATGTTTTCCTATTGTTATAATTTCCAGTACAAACTCAAATCATTCAACCTCCTGCCAACACTAGTGTATTGCTAGGACACAATGCAACGTTCAAATGCAAAGTTTCCGGGGATCCGACCATACACTACCAGATGAATTGGTTTCATAATAATCGGTAAGTGAAAAAAAGCAGGAAGAAAAAACAAATCCTACTACAGCGAGTATGGCAGAAACTAACTCTTTGTTTCGCCAACTTACGCTGCAGAAATTGAAATTGATTAGTTAGGAAAGCCGGGCTACATGCTACTATCAGATTCCTCCTGAAACGTGCATACTTTTGCATGTGAATGATAAAGAAATCAAGAATCTTTCTTATCAATTGAGAATGAATAATAGTTTCTGAGATCTTGTGTCCACAAAGTTTGTATATATATGTATATCCATATATTTGACATTAAATCAACAATTTCTTGGGAACGGCTCGACCAATTTTTCAGAAATTGGAAAATTATCAAGTTCAGATATCTTTGAGATGCCAAAATATGGTAGAAAATCTTTTATAGTTTCTGAGACGTCGCGTCGTATCCACAAATTTTGTACCAGATCGGTAGAATATACGTTGTTGAAATCCTCATACCTTAAAATGTTGAAAAAATTCAAAACAACCCTCCTCCAACAAGTGCCACCGTGCACCGGGAGCAATCAGTAAAACGTAGGAAAGTGTCACAATTGACCTCCTTTGGACAGGTTTCGACGAGGGTGGGAGTGCTGGGTTTTTACCGCATGGTAGGAAGGATATCAAGGCGAAAATCTTTCAGCAAAGAAAACCTTTCATGGACATTTTATCTGTCAACCCACTTTTTTACCATAATTCTACTTGGTCTGATTGTATTTCCACGTCGCAGACGCGATACTTCGAGCAACTCAGACTGTATACATGTATACATTGTATAAGATAATACAAACCGCTGAACAGGGATGCAGAAAGTTCGAGTTAACTCGTTCCTCAATTTTATGGTTGAACATATTATTAAAAAGGGTTGTACTCAAGAGGGTAGCGTTTTACAAAAGATACCACACAAAAAAAGAACCGATAAAAAAACGTACAAACCAAAATAGTAGAAATTAAAATAAAAGTGATGAAGTAATAATGAAAGAAAAACAAAAGACGTGGGAAAAATGAATCAAAATAATAATAGTACTGAAGATTTTTCCGTGCAGAGAACAACAGTAGTAAATTAAAAAACGGCTTTGCTCGCACTATTTTTTTATTATAATTATAACAATAATAATCATTATTTTCAAGCAGGAAATGATAAAATCAAAGTAATAGGATAAGATGAAATAAAATGAAATGAAATATAACTAAAAACAGCAAAAAGAAAATAAAATATAAATGAATGAGAGAAACAAACAGAAGGAAATGAAAACTTGAATGGAATGGAACAAGATAAGTGTAAAAGGAGGAGGCTTAATTCTGCCACTCGTGTGTTGAAAAGCTACCCAGCAAGTCATCAGTCAATTTTATGTCTCATAAGTTCATTTAAGAAACTGAGGTTTTCATGATGAAAGTGAAATTGGAGGTTGTTGAGATCAAGTTTTTATGTTTTGCATGAAAGTAAAGAGTGTAAAGAAGAACCGTCCTCCTCCTTACAATTTGAGGTATTTATCTTCTTGTATTTACAGTATGCAGGTAAGTTGCGAAGAAGCCGTGACCCGTCAAAGCTCGTGTGATGTAATAGTTGACGTACCAATCTCTGTTTATGTAGGTGAGTTTCAGATCTGGTATGAGTGTGTGAGTTAGCCTTACAACTTTGCTGTCATTGTATTCATCTTGCCATTTTATCAGTGCTTTAAGAGGAAGAATCAACTCTTGTTCTTTTTTTGGTTTTATATTTAAGAGCCGTACCTTCAAATGTCCTATTTCTTTTTTCTTTTTTTTTTTTTTTTCATTAAGAAGCTCTAATTTGATTTCTATTGGCAACTCCCCTGCAATGGCATGGATTGAAGGATAGCTGATAGTTCTGTAGACAGACGCTATACTTAATAGGATTTTGCGCTGAATGGTTTTAAGTCTGCCAACTTGAGTTTGGTTCAAGTTTGGAAAGAACACTGTAGAGCAATATAAAGTTGGGGATATATAAATAGGGTGATAAAGAATTTTACGATTTTTAAAAGAGAAGCCGTATTTGTTTCCATGAAGGGCTCCGAAAATGTTATTGTACTTCAAGATTTTATTATTTATATATTCCACATGTTCGTTGAAGGTCAAGCGCTCTTCTAGAATTACCCCAATATATTTCATGAAGGGCATTGTTTTGACACCCATTTATCGGTCCGAGAAAAATAGTAGGAAGCACAAGATAAAGAAAGGGACTTAGCAGCATTTCAAAATGATGAACAAGAAAATAAATGTTTCACAAGAAGAAATTATTAATGACGAGAAAAAAATTTTTAGGATTACAAATTATTATAATGTACAAGAAATCAAGTGTCTCACTTCATATGTAAGCCCAGGAACATTTTCGCAACATACACGAGGAAAAAAAAAATTATTTTAGTTCCCATTTTTAAAACAAACACACAATTAATTATTGTACAATGAGGGCCTTCGCGGGACGACCTCTTCTTCTTTTCTGTCCCAGAGGGATTGTCTTAGCTTCTGCCGGCACACTAACCTCTTGCCGTCGGATTTGGATGCCTAGCGCATGTTTACATTGTCGTTTTTTAAGTATGCAGGGCATGTACATTTAACTCCAGAGGTTGATACGGTAAGACTCCAGAGCTCCGTCCGCCACGATTTGAACCCGTCGCAGTCCGCTCATTTGCCGTCACGTTTCTGATGCTTCTGTAGCATTCTTGGTGTACTTAATCGCTGTATTCATCCTAGATGATGCGGTGAAATAATGCGTACAACTTTCTCCATCATGTTGTAAAATCGCGGAATTCGATTGTGCCCAATTGTAGGCGTCTTTCCAAAGTTTCAGCGGGAAGGTTGACGTTTCAGCAAACTCACGATGCTGGATCCCGCCGTCACGACCACTTCTCCATCATCTCCCACATGTTGTTCATTTAAATCACACTTGTATGAGTACACTTATCAATTGCGTCACAAGTCCTTCACTACACCAACTGCCAGGAAAAATATTAACAGATCAACTATAATTGCTTCAACAATGGTCTGGCAGAAACCGGCCCCTTCTTCTGTTGAAAGTACTACATTGAACATACAATGCAACAAAATGCGTGAGAATTACGTTTATAGTGCATTTCTTCGTGCTCTTATCATATACATGCTCGCACATCACTACGGATATTAACTTAGATATCGCAATTCATTTATCTACTCCAGTTACAATATACACTTTTCTTGGGGGATTCTGTTAATATCTCGTGTATTTCTGTTAATATCTTGTGTATGAGCCTTCCTTGGCAATCCCTTTCAAAACTAGGTATTTTACTTTTTTTTCTTGTGCTCTTTTTCTTGTGTTCTTTTTCTTGTGAAATCTTCTTTTTTTTCCTTGTGCAGTTTAATATTCCCCATTGTTTTTGCTTTTACAACATTATTGTTGATTATGATGTTCGATTACAAAAATTTTTTGACTAGCTCTCTGTCATGTTTCCTAGA
Organism: Aspidiotus rigidus; assembly: GCA_035079385.1. Classification (NCBI taxonomy): domain Eukaryota; kingdom Metazoa; phylum Arthropoda; class Insecta; order Hemiptera; family Diaspididae; genus Aspidiotus; species Aspidiotus rigidus. The sequence goes on from JAVHKY010000052.1 coordinate 8,281,712, forward strand.
TATCAGTAGCGTTTGAGCTTTGTCATTGTTAAAGGTAAGTCTAGCTGAGTTGAGTGAAGTAGTAACTTCGGAAATGGTTATGTATTTACATTGAGTAAAATGGTCATTGTCAAGTCCAGCGACCATCAGAACGTGTCAGCATAGCTTACACTGTTAATATCTCTGTTATTGGATATTTAATGGCAATACGCCATGACTATACTGAAAAGAGAAGGACCCAAAACGGATCCCTGAGGAACACCACAAAAGATTTCTCTGGATGTGATGCAGTTTCCTAGTTCGTCATAGGCTCTATGAGGGTGTTGGGAATAATTACAAGTCAGATGTTTTAAAATAGATGACCAGAGAACTTTATCAAAAGCACCGGAGATGTCGAAGCTTAGAAGAAGAGCATGTCTATTTCTTTTTTTTATTATCCTATATAATAAAGCGCGGTTTGTTTACAAACCGTCGAACGTGGTGTCTGTCGATCAGTGGCCACCGGGGTGCGCTCACTCGGTCCTGCGTGTCGACAGCAAGGGTGCTATCGGCTATCATTCAGCACAACATCGATACGTTGAATATTATTTTCAGAAAATTTTCATCATTATTAAAATTTGACTGTCATTATTATCATTCTGCTATTTTGTGTTCGAAACTTTGAAATTGAAAGAGGACTGAACTGAACAACTGAGAAACAATTGATATTCATTTTTCAGCCAGAATAACGAAACAAAATTAAAAATTGTTCGATAGGATAGTGTTGGAAGACATAAATGGGTATCATTGATTTGTGATCGCATCTAGCTTCGGTTTTTCGTATACTGGTATTATATGAAATTTGGAACGAAGTAGGATCAGCGAGAAGTTGAAATTCTAATTTCCTAAGAAAACCAATACGAAATGAACGGCCAGGTTTTGTGTTTTCTGTTGTGGATGAAGTCTAGGTATCGGATGAGAAGATCAATAAGCGCAAGTGAACTAGGTATTACTCATTAACAGGAGAAAGAGGTTGAAAATAGTAAGTACGGTAGGTTGATGTGTTCTTGATCGATTGTAGAAATAGAATCGTGATTCGAATTATGAATACAGAACGTGATTCTCGATCGCATGAAGTGATACTGATACTGCTCTTACTTATTTATCAATCCAAGTATCCGATACTGGTAGATGAATTTTCCTTATCGTTAGACTATTTTGTAGGTCCTATGTTTTAGTCCGCAAGTACTTGAATTCTCGAAATCGAAGGAAAAACTAGCCTGTGAGATTTATTTCACAAATCGCGGAACAACATTAGAAAATGTTTGATAATGTCGTGAGAGGTAGATATTTTAATTGACAGTACTGATGATACTTGATCGCATATAGCTTCTGCTTTTTGTGAATTATGAAATTTCAAGTTATTTCATAGGTTCTTACGTTTTGGTTCTCAGGAACTCGAATGCTCTAAATCAAAAGAGAAGCGCAATGAGATTTAATCTACAAATCCCGAAAGTAAATAGAAAAATATCATCTGAATAGTAGGAGTAGTTTGATGTGTTTTTGGTCAATTGCGATGAGTTTTTGATCAATTGCGTAAATACAATATGTAGAATCGTGATTCGAATTATGAATACAGAACGCGATCTTTGATTGTTTGAAATGATATCTACGCTTAATTAATTTACTTATCAATATCAATCGAAGTATCCAGTTCCAGTAGGATTTTATTATCAGAGAAAGTGGTTAGATGTGGCTGTTGTGATATTTAGTGATGTTTTAACAGGCAACCTGTTCTATAGGGGCCTTTTTGAGAATCTTGCCGTCCGCTGTCCAACAAAAAACTTGGAAAAATTTGGACTATCGAGCCATATATGATATGAGAGGGACTTAGAAAACTTTTGACTCTCGAGCCATATATGATAGGAATTTGTTCAAGTCCCCCTTCTATCATATATAACTCAAGAGTCAAAATTTTATCAGTGATCCTGTTCTATGAGTGGCTTTTTGAAAAATTTGCCTTCCGCCGTCCAACAAAAAACTTGGAAAAGTTTTGACTATCGAGCTAAATATGATACGAGAGGGACTTGGAAAAATTTCAACTCTCGAGCTATATATGATAGGAGGGAGACTTTGAAAAAATTTCGACTATCGAGTCATATATGATAGGAAGGGGATTTGAAAAAATTTCGACTATTGAGCCATATATGATAGGAATTTGTTCAAGTCCCCCTTCTATCATATATAACTCAAGAGTCAAAATTTTAACAGTGATCCTGTTCTATTAGTGGCTTTTTGAGAAATTTGCCTTCCGCCGTCCAACAAAAAACTTGGAAAAGTTTTGACTATCGAGCTATATATGATACGAGAGGGACTTGGAAAAATTTCAACTCTCGAGCTATATATGATAGGAGGGAGACTTTGAAAAAATTTCGACTATTGAGCCATATATGATAGGAGAGGGACTTGGAAAAATTTCGAATCTCGAGCTGTATGTGATAGGAATTTTTTCAAGTCCCACACCTATCATACATAGTTTGAAATTCGAGAAAAATGTTGACTCTCAAACTATATTATACTAGGCTTATAATAGGTCTAGGCCATCTTTATACTATTTTATCTAGGTCTAGGCTCCCTTGAATTCTCAATACCAAATCCCATATGACTCATATTGAAGAAATTCTGAAAAATATAAGACTATGATGGTCAGAAACCCACACCTTGGTCTTGACAGAGCTAGGACAAAATTAGCCTTTACCCATACCAGCGGGCTGTTTGTTGGTTGAGTTTGGAATTGCGTATGTGTGTGTGTGTGTGTGTGTGTGTACTGGTGGGAACAGTGAACTAGATGGCAAGTGGGAATACATATTTGACTATTGAAAGTTCAAACGTTATGAGCTCTCATGAAATATAAAAATCTGCTCTGTCGCGTAGGTAGTAGGTATCTTTCAGCAAGTGATAGTCCGTTGGCGGCGTGCTCTTTGCGAGCGCGAAGCGCGAGCTCGTTACGCCTAACCAGCGAGCGCTAAGCGCGAGTCTGTCATGACAAAACTAATAAACAAACCAGCGAGCGCGAAGCGCGAGCCTGTCTGGGGCCGCAGGCCTAGCCGCCAGGCGCGCTGTAAGCGGCTAGTCACTTATATATTTCATGACCTTGCAGACTGCATGTTCCGTGCCTTTCCTGTAGGCAAACTGATCATCATTTAACGTATAGGTCTTGTCAAGCATTTTTTCAAGATGAAATTTGATAATTTTTTCCATTACTTTTCCCAGGATGGGTAGGAGAGTAATGGGTCTAAAAGATTTTGCATTTACCGGTTTTTTTCCAGGTTTATTTATGACTTTCAGTTTGCCTATTTTCCAGGAAGTAGGGAAGTGAGTAAGTTCAAGGCATTTTGTAGAAATTATATGAAGTTTTTGTTATTGTTAAGCATTGGAGGAATTCCTCATGTTTCATGATCTTCTTGTAATGAATCCATGCAATGTTAAGACTTTTCATGATCACAATGGATCAAGAGTCACCGACCTCATACTTGTACAACAAACATTTAGCAATACAATTAACAAATTTCGAATCAATGAACCTACTTCAAGTAATCATTCTCAAGTTAGCCTTTGACATTTGTTTTCATGATGATAACCTTTTAAACAAACAAGAAACCTATTACTGGCTCAACGAAACCAAATTTAAACCTTTACAGTTGCAAAATGAGAATATAATACAAGGCATTGTGGAAGATATTCAAAATTGTGGGACTACAATCAAACTAGATGGAAAAATAAGAATTTTCAATAATTTCTTGACTGAACTAGCTGATACTAGCAGAGAGGAGATTAAAGTACATCATACGACTGGTGGAACAAACAATTAGAACTTTTTAAAAACTGCATCAAACTATTAAAGAAGAAAACAAGAAATTACACTAGGAATGTTTGACGTGCTTCCACCCCTCGAAATATTTCCAAATATCAAGCCCGACTTCTCACCTACAGCCTTATTCTAAAAATCCTCAGTAAAGAATATAAAAAGCTTATACATGAGTGCAAATCTCGAGCAAGAAGAAAATTGGCTTCAAACTCCTGTGTATGAGAACTCCCTATAAAATTCTCATGAACAGATATCAAAAACTTGAAATGCCGGCTTTTGTCGTCAATGATAATTACATAATTACTGAAAAAGATAAATACAACTACCTGATTAATGAATTTTCTCCTATTATTGGTGACCAATTACCAAATCTTGACAACGACGAGAACCTCAAATTGGACAAAACAGTATTAGATGATATAATAAGAAATTTGAAAAGTAAAAAAGCAAATGGTTCTGATAGGATATTGAATAGGACGATAAAAATTACTCACAACAATGTTAAATTAGTGAGCTGAATTGGAGGTACCTATTATACTGGTGAGTAGTTCTCTGCAATTTTAGGTGGATAAGTCTCAATGCAAATTTTTTATCAACATTATTGGTTTTACATTGTACAATATGCCTATCCCAGTGATCTGATGTGTAACTTGTCGACTTTGGAAAGACACTTACCAACGTTACATGACATATTATATCACCTGTAATTATGCTGTCAACCAAACCAATAACTCCTTTTTCTGCAAAAAGTCAATAAGAGTAAGGTATAATAATCCAATTTTATTCCTGTAACAATGAGAAAAGGTACTTACAAACCCCACACAAGACTGTAAGTAGATTTACACTACGCATAATATAAAGAGAGCAGTAAATCTGAAGAGTAATTGAAACATTTTATTGTCAGTAAGCTATGTGAGCGATTACTTGATCCCTGAACGATTTGGCGCGAAAATACGTTGCTAGGCAACGCGTGTCAAGTGTTTGCAAAATGAGCAAATTTTTTCAAATTTAAGTGGCCATTTGATCAAATACGCACTTTTTGCAAACACTTGACGCGCGTTGCCTAGCAACGCGTTTTTGCCGAATTATTCAAGGATCAAGTAATTGCGCGCACACTAGATGTCAAATGTTATCTATATGATGCATGTGCTTCTACCTTGGGAATACACTGTGGTTTTTGGGTTGTCATTGGGGCATTCATGGTGACTATGTTAGTAGCATAATTTTATGAGACACTGTTCTGAAGGTATAATACTGTGACGTTCTACCAGTCACGAAATATCTCTTGACGCCAATAATAAAGAACAATAACGAAAACCGAGCTTTATTACTGGTACCGCAAGTATAACACTTCTAAACACCGTTAAACTGTAACACAATCGCGTTAAAGAACGAGAACACGTTAACTATCGCTTTCAAGATTACAACTGAATCCCTTTATCGGGTTGCTGCCGGCTATTTATAGTCTCACCCTTATTTCCGGAATTCTCGAGATTTCTTCTAGAACGGCAAACAGGTTATGCAAGGATCCTTACAATCAATCGAGCACGTTCTAGGTTGTTCAAGCGTATTCGGCGAAGTAGTTAAGCGATGAGTACGCTTCCTTGCGGTGTCTGCTATTATTAAAAGTTTAGCGGCGTGTGCAAGCTTGGTGCTTGCGCCTTCATAGCAGAACGCCACACTTTCCCCTCCTCAGTTTTGAACGTCCCGTTCAAACGCCGGACTCCATACAGCTAGTCTATTCCGGTGGACCACTTTGAACCTTCTGTCCTGTTGGATGCGATAGATGACATCGTTGATTCTCTTCACGACTGTCCAAGGTCCTTCCCAATTGCACTGTAATTTTGGGTTCTTCCCTTTCTTTCTCTGGAGTTGTAGAACCACACCCTATCCTGAGGTTCAAACTTGGTTTCATCTGCACAGATGTCATAGCGTGCCTTCATCCGGTCGCTAGCAACTTCTAAATTTTCCCTGACCAGCTCATGTACCTGCTTAAGTCGGTTCTTCAGTTCTTGCGTGAATGGCTTGACTTCTTGAGGTGGCTGTGGAGGGGTGCCCAGCTCTAAATCACACGGTAATCGAAGTTCTCTTCCAAAAATGATTTTTGCAGGTGTTTCCTTGGTGCTCTCATGGATTGAAGACCGATAGGCTAGCAGGAACAATGGAAGTAGCTTGTCCCAATTCCGCTGGTCACTATCATTTACTTTGGATAGGAATTGGTCTATTGTTTTGTTGAACCTCTCGACCATACCATCAGATTGTGGGTGGAGTGGTGTTGTACGAGTTTTCCTCAATCCCATCAGCTTAGCCACTTCTCCAAATACCTGGGATTCAAAGTTTCTTCCCTGGTCTGAGTGTAACTCCAGAGGTACTCCAAACCTTGAAATCCAGTTTTCCACCAGCGCTGTTGCAACAGTGACGGCTTCACAATTTGGCAGTGGGTAAGCATCCATCCATTTACTGAAATAATCTCCTACCACTAGAATATAACGATTACCTTGGTCAGTTTCTGGAAATGGTCCTGAGATATCTGCCGCAATCCGTTCAAAAGGGTATCCCACATTGTAGATTTGCATCTTAGCTCGGCCCCTAGTATTGGACCCCTTACTGGCATTACATGCTCTGCAACATTGAACCTCTACATCACTTCTACAGGCTGGCCAGTAAAACCGTTCCCGAATCTTGGCCAATGTTTTTGTTATTCCAAGATGACTACCAGATGCGTCATCATGAACACTCTTCAAGACATCCGGAACAAGTGCTTCAGGTATCAGTAGTTGGCGCCGGTGTGATCTGCCATCTGTTGTTTCCCAGATCCGGTAAACAATTCCATTTTCTACTTGAAGCGAGTCCCATTGTGACCATAAGATCTTTAAATTTACCGACTGTGAGCTGATATCTTGCCAGACTGGTCGTTCACCTTTCTCCTTCCAGGCTAAGATGACTGAATTATCTTTATCCTGTTGTTGAGCATTTCTCATATCCACATTGGAACCTAGTTGTATGGATTTGACTGAGACTTCTTTCTTCACATCATTGACTACAGTGCTTAATTCTTCTTCAACTTTGGTCTGGAGGAGACAATCCTTGGCTTCCAACTCATAAAGTGGTATATCTCCACAGGGACTTCTTAAAAGGTCATGCTTCAGATCAATAATCAACCCATACTTTCGCATTAAATCCAGCCCCAGAATACAGTCATCTTCGATATCAGCAAGGATGAATTTTCCAGTTATTACCATTGAGGAAATCTTGATAGATAGCTCAACAGTGCCCTTGGTCCAAGCTTGTTCACCCATGACAGTCCTGAGGCGGTACTTTTCTCTCCAATTAATGGATAAGCCTGGGATGTCCTTGACCAATTGTGTCTTCATAACTGAAACAGTAGCAGCGCAGTCCATGCACATATCTATATTGCGTCCAATACTATCATTCCATCCCGATACATAAACGTTCTCACTTGAAGTACGCATTTTGGAAATTCTTATTTCTTGGGCCCTTCTCCTTGGCCCTAGAGTTGGTTGGCCCCTGGCAACTCCAGGTTGGAGTTTTCCACCTTGCAGTGATCTCCACTTAGGACAACTGAGCTTGATATGACCCTCTTCATCACAGTGGTAGCATCGACGTTTGTCTCCAGTTGGTCTGACCTTTGTTTGCTTCAAAACTGTGGAACCTCGTCTACGAGACGCCTTTCTTGCAGCTTCTACTTCCAGGGCGAAGGATAATGCTTCTTTCAAGGTTTTGCAACGCGCATTGCGAACTTGACTCTGAACCTCCCAGTCAAATATTCCATCAATGCCTCAAGCGCAGTTTGTTCAATGGCTAACATAGTAGCTTCTGGGTAAGCTTGTTGGGTTAATTTGAGAATTTCACTTGAAAATGCCTGAAGACTTTCTCCACGGTTCTGTCGACGGTATTTCAGTTCTCTTCTTCTGATGGGAGCCAAGTGAGCTTGACCAAAGCGTTGTTCAAGGACCTCAACCAACTTCTGGTAATTCTTCTTATCACCCTCAGCAATGTTGGACAGCAGCTGTAGTGCAGCTCTTCTTAAGCTGACAATCAAATTACCAGCCTTGGCTTTGTCATCCCATCCATTGAGTTGAACTGCAATTTCAAACTGTGATTTGTATAGTTCCCAAGAGATTTCACCATCAAACGTTGGTATTTTGACTTTGGTCTTTGATGAGGGTTCTACAACTGGTAAATTTCCTTCATTTGATCCAGAACTGAAAAAAGCAACGCCTGGCGGATCCACAACCATGCTTACTGTTGGATTTCCTTCCAGTCTCTGGAGTCATTCCTCCATTACTTTCCACCGTTGCTGGAGTCCTTCAACTTGATTTTTAACGTCGCTCAGTCCATCAAAGATCTCTGCTTTAAGGTCTTCCTTGTTCTGTTCAAGTTTCTGTTCAATTTTCTCCTCCATTGCACTCTTGTTCTGCTCGAGTTTCTGGTCCATCATAGTAAACCCAGTCTTCAGATCTTTAGCCATTGTATCTGTCAACATTTGCAGCATTGCACTCAAATCTATAGCTGGAGACGGTTTTGTTGGCGTACCAATCTCAAGGTTTCCAGCCTCCTCAACCTCAAATTCAAAATTGGCCACGTCCAAACCCGAGTCTTCGAATGCTTTTTCCAGACGATCGGTCAATTCATTTTTGGTTCCGCTAACAGAGAGATTACGATTCCGGAGTTCCTCGCGGAGTTGATCCCGAGTAAGTTCATGCAACTTCTTCACCATCTTGAATCACCACAAGCTTCAAACGCACAGAGTAGGCTTACGCAATCCCACTTCTGACACCAGTTGTGACGTTCTACCAGTCACGAAATATCTCTTGACGCCAATAATAAAGAACAATTACGAAAACCGAGCTTTATTACTGGTACCGCAAGTATAACACTTCTAAAACACCGTTAAACTGTAACACAATCGCGTTAAAGAACGAGAACACGTTAACCATCGCTTTCAAGATTACAACTGAATCGCTTTATCGGGTTGCTGCCGGCTATTTATAGTCTCACCCTTATTTCCGGAATTCTCGAGATTTCTTCTAGAACGGCAAACAGGTTATGCAAGGATCCTTACAATCAATCGAGCACGTTCTAGGTTGTTCAAGCGTATTCGGCGAAGTAGTTAAGCGATAAGTACGCTTCCTTGCGGTGTCTGCTATTATTAAAAGTTTAGCGGCGTGTGCACGCTTGGTGCTTGGGCCTTCATAGCAGAACGCCACAATACCAAGAAATATCCAATATTGTGTAGAAACACTTGTCTACAAATTTTATATCCAACTGACATCCAGTTGAGGAGTACAATCGCAGTAATAATTTGGAACATCAAAGATTTAGTTCCTAGTTCCCGTTTATCTGTCAAGATCTGAAATTCAAAAGAATCTCCACAAATAATCATAATAAAAGGTTTCCCAGCCCTGCACTGCATCCATGAGACATAACAAAAATGATGAATATATATTGTATTAACAACAATCATTGAAATAATGATGGACAACAGAAGAAATTGAGATGTACCTACATGTAATCAAAAAGTATACATTATAACTGGCCTCACAGTTGAAGTATACATGACTTCGGTATGTTCCTATTATTGAAGTATTGAGAAGAAACTTTTTCAAAGAAAGTTTTGTTTTTCCGTGACAAACACTTATCAATTTAAATGAGACAGTTTGCTTTTGTTGCCACCTTCATTATTCAAAAACAACTACGTTTCCTGATGATGACGACAATGTGCGTTGAAACATCGAGTTGTTTTTGAATAATAAAGGTGGCAACAAAAGCAAACTGTATCATTAAAATTTTTCAAAGAATGTCCAAATATTTGGAAAATGATATCCAAAATTAAATCCTAAGTAACAAGAGTATGCAAAATTACAGAATGACGTAATGAACAATCTTTTGGTAGGGAACTTTTTTTTTTCACGAGAGCATAGATGCTTTTGGCTTGCCCAGGCAAGAGTCCCAAAGATGAATGTAACTCGAATTATCATGATGATTGAGAATTAAGAGATTGTCAACATTAGACCCAACGGCTACAGTGAAAAGCAGTTTTATCACATTCATAATCCTCCCTTTTCCCCACTCTTTCGCCCCGAGAGAGCCAGAACCTCGAAATTGGAAAACTTCACTCAAACTTGAAAATTATAAAAAAAAATTATGTCGATGCGTCAACATGTTCAAAAGTTATAGATTTCTACATACATATGTCTGCAGACGACCTTTTTTTCTTTTTAGGGTTGGCGCAGGCGCTAGCCGACCATATTGTAATCACTTTTTAGGGTCGGCTCGCGTCTCGGAAGCCGACCATATTGTAATCACTTTTTTCTTCGTCTGAGTTAAGACGCTGACGTCATGGTCGAGTGAGCCGTATGCTGTGTAGTTTCGTGTCTTTAGTTCTTTGTACCGTGTACCTACGCCTAGCCTAATGTGTTTTTGTGTTGTTTCTCCTATCTTGGATTGCGTGTTTGCATTCATCAGCGTATTAATAAATTTGATTCAAATTATAAATTTATTTTCGTTCTCATCTGGGAACAGTTAGTTTATTTATGATTATTATTGATTAATTAGCTAGCCGCTGCTGAGTAATTCGTTGTGATGACGAGAAGGAATGAAACAATAAAAATAGTAGCGTCTTGTCTTTATTATCGAACGTTCTCCAATTGAAAAGATCGACTAGGAATGGAACCAAACATCCTAATTGCGATGGGAAAGAATATATAGAGTAATCAAATGTGAATTCTTGTAATTATTCATTGAAGACTCGAATCTGTATTTATAATGTTGAAACGAGCACAAACGTTTTTCATGAACCTATCATTGGTTAAGCATTAAGGGTATGCTTCGCACAGAAGAAACACGCATAAATATACAAGAATGTAGGTTGATTCCGAGGCGACTAATATGATCCGCAAAATGAACCAATTGTTCTGAATTCTTTCGAAGTGTTAGGTGATAGTTTGATACAGATTTACATTGAATCAGAACTCGTAATATTATTCGGAACTGTCGTTATTAACAATTGAAACTTTCAAGCTTTCTTGTGCGTTGATAACGAGAGTTGTAAATAATATTAGGAAAGAATATAGATAGAGTAATCAAATGTGAATTCCCTGAAATTGGTCCAAACAATGTGAATGGTGCAGTGGTACTTAGACCAAAATCTAAAGTGAATGATTGTTGAGTATCCTGATCATAAAATCGGTATCTAATTACAATGATTCTAGTCTCCAATCTGAGTTTGTAGTTCTATTTGATAGAACGTGAGTACCTGAGTGGAAAGTATATGAGGTATGATGAACAGTTTGGATGAATAATTATCGAAATTTTATTATTTCAACTTGCAAGGTACATTTAGTTTCTAGTGCCGGTTCTTACGCCTGGTGTTAGAAGCCAAATATCATCTTACACAATCAATATTTTGCAATGTATACGAATATGTATTGGAATCCAAAAATTTTGTTTTGATGGAATGCCTAGTTGTTGGGCGTTTGTTTCTGTTTCTTTCTTTCTTTCTTGGGGTAAGTTCAGACGCTCGCGTCACGGCCTGTCCAGGATGCAGTAAGGTGTGGTTATTTTTATGCGTTATTGCGTTTTGATTGTCTCATTCTGTCGTTTCATCCGCAAGTTTATGTAACTGAGATGGGGTAACCCGTCGGTTTACTGCCATACTCGGAGTAAGAGGCGAGTAAGAATGATGGCGAGGGACTTTTTGTACTTCTTGGACTTGAAAATATTTTAAACTGTTGGACTTGGAATTATTCTCCAATTGTTGGACTTTGAAATATTTTCATACTTCTCGGACTTGTAATAAAGTTTTTCATTTTTAATTCTTGGACTTGGAAATATTTTCAACTGTTGGACTTTGAAATATTTTCAAATTGTGGAACTTCAAAATATTAACAACTAGATTTTTCGAGGATAAGAAGTTATTAAGATATCTGAGATGGAAATTAACTGAAAAGCGAAAAGTTTGAAGCCAAAAGCGGTGACATGTTTTGGAAGTGAAAAGCAAAGCAAATGTTGGAAAAGCAAAAAGTATAAACTATATAGCAGAAGTATTTCAATTTTGCGCTTTTTAGTGAAACAAACGACGATCAGAAAAATTTATTGGATTTTTGACGAGTCTCTTTTGACTGAAATAAAGAAAAATTAATATTATAATCCGATTCAGGCCGACCCTGATACTATGTCGCCCGCGACATAGCTTGTTTCTTCTCCTTCTTCGTCTGAGTTAAGACGCTGACGTCATGGTCGAGTGAGCCGTATGCTGTGTAGTTTCGTTTCTTTGTTATCGCGTTTTGCGCAAATGTGTGCAGGGTTTCAATCATATTTGATGATCCATGTTCATTGTTTTGTGGTCGTTGATTCTGATGGCGATGGCGTAGCCTAATTTTTTGCCTATCTTGTTTCGTGTTGTTTCTTGTGTTTTTGCGTGTTCGCATTGATCAGCGTAACAATAAATTTGATTTTACGGAATGTTCAAATTATAAATTTATTTTCCTTTAGTAAATACGAATGAAACGAGATTTTTTACATTGCGATGGGAAACTGAAATGAATAATTGCGAATAAAAACGCAGGGAACAGAATGATTTAAAAGTCGATCATAGATCGCGAATGCAGTATCCCGGCTTTGTAGTCCGCAATTCAATTTTGAATTTTAATTTGCCTATACTTTTAGTTTTAAGTACTTTGAAGTTGACTACAAAGGTAGTATAATATAATTACATCGTTGGGTTTTGAGCAGACAAATGAAGTTTGTGGTAGTATTAATTAATCAAGGCTTTCAGCGCGAATGTGTGTTGGGTTTGAATCATATTCGATGGTCGATGTTCATCGTTTCGTCGTCGTTGATTCTGATGGCGTAATTTTCTGCCTATCTTGTTTCGTGTTATTTCTTGTGTCTTTGCGTGTTCGCATTGATCAGCGTATCAATAAATTCGATTTTACGGAATGTTCAAATTATAAATTCATTTTCCTTCAATAAATACGAATGAAACGAGATTTTTTACAATGCGATGAGAAACTGAAATGAATAATTGCGAATAAAAACGTAGGGAACAGAATGATTTAAAAGTCGATCATAGATCGCGAATGCGGTATCCCGGCTTTGTAGTCCGCAATTCAATTTTGAATTGTAATTTACCTATACTTTTAGTTCTAAGTACTTTGAAGTTGACTACAAAGGTAGTATAATATAATTACATCGTTGGGTTTTGAGCAGACAAATGAAGTTTGTGGTAGTATTAATTAATCAAGGATTGCAATTCTACGTAATGTTACGATTTGTATTACTTATTATTCTTATCTCATGACGAAAATGACAGTTGTTGGAAGGGTGTAATATCAGCGTTATTTGTTCTCAACAGTGGTTCCTTCAGGTTATTGCTTATTAATTGTTGAGTGTTAGCTTTTACAAATAGAATCGAAAAGATGTGATGTGAATTCTTGAAAAGGCAGTTCTCACAATATGAATGAAATTGAATACAAATGAAAGGGAATGTCTTACAACGCGATTGGAATATGAAATGAATAATTACAAATAAAAAAGTAGGAAATAGGATGATCAGAAATTTATTGTGAATGCGATATCCTAGCTTTGTAATCCTCAATTCAATTTTAATTTGTACTTGGTCCTACTTTCTAGTTGGGTTTTAGCGCATAGAGAGAATCAAATTAACACTAAAGACTGAATGATTGCTTAAAATCGGTAATAGCCCCATCTGAGATCTGTGCACAAACCTCTTCCAGCTTGTTCTACAAGTTTCTTCTTGATACATACCATATACTCCATTCACGTTAAGAAAGGATAGAAATACGTACCTTGAGAATGGAACGCTCCAGGTAATTTTAATCTAGCGTTTCGTTCTTGAGGTACATACTTGTATCCTTTCTTAGTGTGAATAGAGTATAATACATTTTTGTAATAATTACCGGTGGTAATAATGATCAAATTCACGCCGACCCTAGTACTATGTAGCTTGTTTCTTTCTTCTTCTTCTTCGGGTAAGTTCAGTCGCTCACGTCACGGCATGGTAGACCACAACGCAGTAAGTTGTGGGTATTTTTATTTAGATGATGTATGATACTATGTTAATTACCAAATCAGGTTCGTTCGCAGACGCCCACTTTACAGAAAATCAATGCACAGAAAATTTTTTCATCAACATTCTTATTCACCCAATGTGTAAACATAGAAATAGTTTTCACCTACAAAATTCTGAACATAACAGATAATTCATCGGATAAAAGTTCTCAAAAAATAAAATCTGCGAAACAAATTTTTTCACCAAAATTATTTCCACTGAAAATGAATTTACCGACCATTGCGAACGCCTAACACCCCTAAAAAAGAATCAGTTTCGTTCATCAACAACTAATTCACAGATAATCGGTCCACAGAAAATTTCTCCATCGACATTGTCATTCACCCAATAGATACACACAGAAATAGTTTCCACCTACAAAATACAAATTAGGTATGTAACAAGAAATTCACCGAAAAAATGTAGACGCACAGTAAATTTTTGCAGAACAAAAATTCTTCCACCATAAATATTTTCATCGAAAATACGTTTTACCGAAAGTTGAAGGTACGTGATGACTGGTAGTGCTCTCTCGCATACAATAATCAAATACACTATACGTTGGTATAGTGTATTTGCAATGGACTGTGTTATTTGTGATAACAAAAATATCGACTGATATCGATTCGTTTGGCAAGAGTACTCATTCTGCAGGAAATCGGTCCAATCGCAAATTTGCTCCCCATAAGAAAACATGGGAAGCAAATCGATCATATGGTATTAATCAAAAATGAGAAAGAATTGAGGGAAAAAAAGTTCCTTTTCAGAAGTCGATTACTCACACACTATAAATATAAACTTTTTTCGGCAAAATCTGTTTTAATTTTTGATTAATTTCATACTGATCTTTGCTCCCCGTGTATTTCTTATGGGAGCAAATTTGCGATTGGACCGATTTCCTGCAGAATGAGTACTCTTGCCAAAAAAATTGATATTAGTCGATATTTTTGTTATCACAAATAACACAGTCCATAATTTACATCATGATGAAAATTATTGAAAAAAGGAAATATTTTGATTTTTGTCTCTGTACATGATGGTTGTCATAAGTGACTGGCCTTATCATGAACGATAAGAATTTTAATTTATAGTAATTTTAATTAGAAAATAAAATAGTAATACCGAATAGTAAATTATCCAATTATACCAATTTGGTTTTTAATAATAATATGTGTAGATTTAAGTGTAGTTTTTCTATCTTGTATAAGGCGATGTCGCTAACCGACGCTAGACCCACGCAAACACTCACTGGTGGCTTGTGTTATCAGGTGCATTTACGCAACATTACAATTTGAAGTTTTCGTTTTCAAATAACTTCTTAAAAGGAATTTCTACGAAAAAATCATAAGAATGAAATTAAAATTTTCTTTAATTTGAGACCACTCTCAAATATCTTCTTTGTTGAAAATATTTTCTGATTATCATCCATAAACGAATGCATTGGACGGAGCCCCCAGTGAGCGTTTGCGACATTGCCTTATATACTTTCATTTTTGGTGGAAATTGTTTTATGTGACAATATTTTACATGGACTAACTTTTATGTCAAATTATTTTCCCGCCAAATATCTCTATGTGAAAACTTTTTCTTGTGGAAACCCTGTATGTGGAGTCATCTTCTGAGGAATAATGCAATGGTGTTGTCTGTGAACAATATTATCTTTCTCTGGACATCTTCTTTTTTTAAGTGAAAATTCTGAGCCTTTTTGCAGTCGTTGAATTTTTATCATGCACTGATCTGCCATTTTCGGTGGAAACTATTTTAAAAGAATATACTCTAGGTGAACATGTCGCGGATGCGAGACAGAGGGCAGCACTAAACTCCGACCAGCTGACGGATGATGTCAACTGGGCGGGAACTACACAATAAACGACTAACCTAATAATAAAATAATAATGACGAATTGTATGAATCGAATTGAATGTATTCCAATTTTATTGTGAAATAATAATCCATTTATCAATTACAAATAATCTTCTCTCTTCACTGCCGCGACATGGTAGCAGAGTGTGTAAATCCGTAAACCGCTTCCACAATCCACATTCAATCCAATTACTCTACGCAGGTATACGATTCCATCTCCAATAACCAATCCATTCCATTATGGCGTTGGAAATCGAGCTGCAAAGATATCTTAGCACTATCACCAAATATCTCAATTCGGCGGACGAACTTATCGCATCTTCTGATCCAGACCTAGAACAGATACAACTTCATTTACTGATATTCGAAAAATACCTACCAAAAATTGAACAATTTCGCGGGAAAAAGAAAGAAGAAACTAGTTTTGCTACAGATGCTGTACCTATAATCGACAGTGTTTTCATTACCCAAATCAAACTCGAACAACTGCAATTTAAACTCCAACCTGCACCTAAAAATATTGTACCTGTAGTTCCTCAACCTACAATAATCCAACCTCACTTATCAATTCCGCATCTCAAGTTGCAATCGTTCGATGAAACGAAACGGAGGACTTATCCAAGATTCAAAGAATCATTCAAAGCAATTTTTGATTCCGCGCCTTTAGACAACAAACAGAGATTTCTACGTCTTCAAACCTATATAACAGGCGAAGCGGCAAATTACATAACTCACTTACCAATCGAGGAAAGTAGTTACAAAAAAGCTTGGGACACCTTAGATCACGAATTTGACGATCCAACCACATTGATTGCTGAATTGTATCGTGACATACATAACACTAAACCAGCGAAGCAGGAAACACTCCAACTCAGACAAACTTTCAATTCAATCGAAGCCATATTGAAAGCATTAGAGCAATACGGCGAATCAATCGAGAACAATCTCTACCTACAAAATATAATCTTCCAAAAATTTCCGACGAACATCATTTTCAGTCTTTCAACGGACCAAGAGTTAACGTTACCGGCCTTTCGCAAGAAAATGGATCAATTAATACGAGTAAGAGAACGATACTCTGTTATGTCAACAAACATCACTCAATCCATACCTACATCAACATCAAAATTTGAGAATCCAGCAGTGAAACCTACGTATTCAACATCGACTCCAAGTAATTTCAAGCCTAGATCTACATTACCGGTATCATCAGAAACAAAGGCATCGGCATCATCATTTAATCCACAACAAAAGCAACCTCATTGCGCTTTTTGTCACGCAGATCATTATTCTGATCTTTGCCCTTCATACACAACGCTTGCAGCGAGGAAGGCAAAAATCACCGGTAATTGTTTCAACTGCTTGAATAAGCACGAAGCTGGGAAATGCCGTCGAACAAAGAAATGTTATCACTGCCGACAGCAGCACCACAGCAGTTTATGTCCGATGAAGTTTGGAGAAAAAGCAAAAGAAGATCAAAATGTCAACGAATTGAAAACACCAGAACCGGTCACTCAAACCCTCCTAGTCAAAAAACAAGGGCAAACAGGAACATACCTAACCGCCTGCACACGAATACGCAATCCAGAAACAGGTTCTTCAAAATATGTTCGCATAATATTCGACGGTGGATGTCCTAAAACTTTAATCGAAGATGAAATGGCAGATTTACTCCAGCTGACCCGATCTAACACGATAGATATTCCCGTTAAAGGATTTCTGGATAAGGAACCAAAGAAATTACGAACATCAACAGTTTCGATCGAAATTCCCGGAATGCGAAAAATCATCAGTATTCAAACTACACCAGAGATCGCTACAAATATAACCAGTATCGATCACAATGAATTTTTGAAGACGTATCCGCAGTACTCACACATCGAATTTGCTGATGAAGGAAACAATCTCACTCCGACGATATTGATAGGCGGCGATTATTATTTCACCTTCATAGCAGACAAACCAAAAATTACAGTAGAAGATGATCTTCACCTAATATCTAGCTTATTTGGTTGGATGATAGCGGGAATCCAAGACAATAACGTTGAACAGCAATCCTACCTACTCACCACCTCAGCCGCGATAGAACAGCTAGTTTCACTCGATACTATTGGAATCAAAGATGCTTACCTAACGCAGGCCGATGAAGAAGAGCAAGCATTGAAACAATTCTACGAGAAAATCCAAATTATAGATGATCGTTATCACATCGGCTGGCCTTGGAAAATCAATCCAGAAACTCTTCCCAGTAATTATGGTATCTCCATTGGTCGATTAAGATCGTTGTACAAAACTCTGAAACATAAACCAGAATTATTACAAGCCTATGATAACATATTCAAGCAACAAATTGAAGCAGGAATTCTAGAGAATGCTTATCACAAATACGATGACGGATCGTACATTCCACATCACGGAGTGTATACGCCCGAAAAATCGACACCAATACGGATTGTATTCGCTGGTAACGCCAAACAATCCAAAAATAATCTATCAATCAATGAGGCAATATACAAAGGTCGACAGCTCCTCGAAGATCAACTCGGCATAATTCTGAGATTCAGAAAGCATAAAGTCGCAATCATGGGAGATTTTGAAAAAGCTTATCTCCACATTGGGCTCAAACAAGAAGATAGGAAATACGTAAAATGTTTATGGCTTAAAGATGCGTCAAAACCACCTGAACCAGAGAATATACTATGCTTACAATTTACACGCATCGCTTTTGGTATCGTCGCGTCTAGTTTCATCCTCCAAGCAACAATTCGTTATCACCTCGATAAGTATGCTAAGGAATATTCCGTCATTAGCACACGACTTTTACGCAGATAATCTCATCACAGGATCACATTCCGAAGAAAACGCTATCAAAATTGCATCCGACTCAATTAGAATGTTTGAAATTTGCTCCATGAATCTGAGACGATGGTCATCGTCATCCCAAACCGTACTTCAATCCATTCTGGAAACAAAGAGAGAGAAAGAAAATCCAGTTACCGTTCTAGGCTTAAAATGGAACACGCTTGCCGATGAAATTTACCTGGCAGTTCCAAAATTTATCGAAACTGAACCAACATTTCGTATTGTACTGCAAAACATTGCCAGATTATATGACCCACTCGGCATCTTTTCACCAATAACGTTGAAAGCAAAAATTTTTCTTCAGTCACTTCGCCAACATAGACTAACTTATGATGAAAAATTACCCGAGAACTTGGCGATAACCTGGAAAGAAATTTTAGAGGATCTTCGGAACACTACCAAACTGCAGCTACCGCGATCCACTCCAATAACGAAGGAAAGCGAATTTCATTGTTTCACTGACGCGAGCAAAAAGGGTTATGGATTCGTTATATACGTACTTCATCCTTCAACAAAAAGCATCCACTTTATTTTCGCCAAAGCAAAAATAGCGCCATCGCGAAGTCTCACGATACCGAAACTCGAGTTACTTGCTGCAACACTTGGAGCGCGTGCCTTAAGTTTTGTGCAGAAATCGCTCCATCTATCTATCGAACATTCCGCCACCTTATGGACCGACAGTAAATGTACGTTAGCCCGTATCTACACTTCAAAGATTTTACCCACATATGAAGAAAATCGCGTTCGTGAAATACGCGCTACAAAAGTAACATGCCGATACGTACCAGCAGAATTTAACGTTGCCGATCCGGCTTCTCGTGGCCAAACCTTCGACGAATTTGAAAAATCTTCGTGGTTTACTGGTCCGAAATTTCTTAGCAAGTCTCCAAATGAATGGCCAAAGCATGAACCTTCGCAATACGCAAGCTACGACTCAAATATACATGATCCAGAGACGGAGGTCATCACAGCGCTACCTGTACAAGCTGACAAACAAGTTGACATCTGGTCAAAACTCTTGGAAAAATATTCAGATTTTAGAAAACTAATAAAAGTTACATCTTACATTCTCCGGTTTGTTGCAGAGAAAATATCGAAAACAACTCCCTTCTTTGAAATGATGAGAAGCGACCCATACTATGCAGCCTTGCGATTCTGGATAAAAAGAATCCAAAAACTTCACTTTTCCGACATCTTCAACGATCTACAGAATAACAAAAGAAACGCAATAATCAATGGCCTGCGGATTCAATTAGATTCTGAAGGAATCCTGAGGTCACACGGCAGATTTCAGTTTGCCAAAATCGATATGCAGGAAAGATCACCGATTCTTTTACCTAAAGCGAGCGAAAGTAAATTCGTTTCTCTACTCATCCTGCATTACCATTATCTGAACTTCCATACAGGGACGAATCAAACTTTGACTGCCATTCGCCGGCGATACTGGTTACTTCTAGGAAGGCGATCTGTGTACAACGTCATAAAAAAATGTGCTCAATGCGCAAAATTTACAGCGCGTCCATAGGACCAACCAAAGGAGTCTGATTTACCTGAATTCCGACTCTGTCCAAAAACACTTCCATTCACCGCAGTTGGAATGGACACGTTGGGTCCTATAACAGTTGATAGAAGTAAAGCATACATTCTCCTGGTAGTTTGCCTGGTCACACGAGCAGTAACACTTGAACCACTCGAATCTCTGGAAACGAAGGAAATGAACTTTGCTCTATGTCGCGTCAAAGCACGAAGGACGGCTCCAGATCTGTACTATTCGGACAATGCACCACAGTTTAAAATTATGGAGCAACTAACCAAAGAAAACTCATCCAAGCAAATAATATGGAAATACATACCCATTGGCGCAAGCTGGATGGGAGGAACTTATGAGAGACTGGTCAGCAACGTGAAACAAGCCTTGGAACGCACTTTCCATCATAGGGCACTCACCTCTCAACAATTTCGAACCATACTTCTAGAAATAGAAGCGATAATCAATTCTCGGCCACTTACGTATATTCAATCAGCAGATACCCTAACACCATTGACGCCGAATGACTTTTTGCAGGCGAAATTCATCAACGATAATTACCCAACAGTATCTGACACCGATGACATCAGTCGTAAGACTCTACTATCGTTCATTCGCCAAAGCCAAGCCATTCTGGATATATTCTGGAGAAGGTGGGCAACCACTTACTTGCAAGAGCTAAGGGAACGTCATAGACGCGATCAATCAAAAGGTAACGAACAGATATCGAAGATCAAGCCAAATGTAGGCGACGTCGTCATCTTGAAGGAAGCACTCAAGAAGAGGAACACCTGGCCTCTGGGCATCATTACCGAACTCAATGAAAGTCACGACAGAAAGATAAGATCAGCCCAAGTAAAAGTAGCATCCGGCGCAGTTCTACAACGACCTCTGAAAAACCTTTATCCACTCAATATAACAAAAACAAACGAATCCGAACCAAATGAGGACGACTACGAAATCGTTGAAATAGAGGAAGAAGAAATTGAAGAATAATGGATGAAAATGAAAGTTAGTAAATAGTAAATATTGTTGTTATTCTTAACCTCGTTGTTCCAGACGAAAAATTTTTTTTTTTTTTTTTTTTTTTTTCTTTTGACTTCCCCAATGTCGCGGATGCGAGACAGAGGGCAGCACTAAACTCCGACCAGCTGACGGATGATGTCAACTGGGCGGGAACTACACAATAAACGACTAACCTAATAATAAAATAATAATGACGAATTGTATGAATCGAATTGAATGTATTCCAATTTTATTGTGAAATAATAATCCATTTATCAATTACAAATAATCTTCTCTCTTCACTGCCGCGACAGAACACATTTATAGGTGAAATTGTTTTCTTTCAAAATATCTTTATGTGGAAACTTTTATGGTGAGGTTTCTGTATGTGAACTTATTTTCTGTGGAATATTTTTCTGTCAACGACACCGTTGCCTTAATTACGCCTAGCCTAACTTGTTTTTGTGTTGTTTCTCCTATCTTTGATTGCGTGTTTGCATTCATCAGCGTATTAATAAATTTGATTCAAATTATAAATTTATTTTCGTTCTCATCTGGGAACAGTTAGTTTATTTATGATTATTATTGATTAATTAGCCGCTGCTGATTAATTCGTTACGATGACGAGAAGGAATGAAACAATAAAAATAGTAGCGTCTTGTCTTTATTATCGAACGTTCGCAAATTGAAAAGAGAATGGAACCAAACGTCTTAATTGCGATGGAAAAGAATGTAGAGTAATGAAATATGAATTCTTGAAATTGGTCTAAACAATGTGAATGGTGAAGCGGTACGTAGAGCAAAATCTAAAATGAATGATTGTTGAGTATCCTGATCATAAAATCGGTATCTAATTACAATGATTCTAGTCTCCAATCTGAGTTTGTAGTTCTCTTCGATAGAACGTGAGTACCTGAGTGGAAAGTATATGAGGTATGATGAAGAGTTTGAATGAATAATTATCGAAATTTTATCATTTCAACTTGCAGTAGGTATAAGGTACATTTAGTTTCTATACTCTGTTCACATTAAGGAAGGATAGAAATATGACCTCGAGAACGAAACGCTCCGGGTAATTTTAATTTACCGTTCCGTTCTCAAGGTCATATTTCTATCCTTCCTTAATGTGAACAGAGTATAGTGCCGTTTCTGACGCCTGGTGTTAGAAGCCAAATATCATCTTAAATCAATATTTTGCAATGTATACGAATATGTATTGGAATTGAATTATTTTGTTTTGATGGAATGTGAATCTCGTTATTATTAGCGAAAAGGAGGATGAGCTTGCCGGGAATACTTCTATGACTTGGTTTGATACACTGTATCCTATACAGATAGATAGACGAAAGCTGAACGTGATTCACAAAGCTTCTTCTATCAATTACCTAGTTGTTGGGCGTTTGTTTCTTTCACAAAATGAGTTTGTACTCAAGTGGAAGTTGGTTAGTTGTATTCAATAAAATATGGTCAATGAAATATTATTACTTAAATGTGAACTGAGGAGCACAAACTTTTCCACGGACCCACGGGAAACTGAAATGAATAATTGCGCGAATAAAAATGTAGGGAACAGATTTGATCATGAATCGCAAATACGGTATCCCAGCTTTGTGATCCGCAATTCAATTTTGAATCTCAATTTATACCTATTAGTTCTAAGTACTTTGAAGTTGACTACAAAGGTAGTATCATAATTACATTGTTGGGTTTTGAGTAGACAAATGAAGTTTGTGATAGTATTAAGGGCGTGCTCTACCTCGTTACTAACACAAGAACACACAGAACCGTGGGAACACAAACACGTTACGGAGAATACTAATTACGACTTGAAATGCGCACCAAATTATATGAAACTTGGTACATCAAAAGTTGAAGGTTCTAAAAACACCGCAAATTGGTTTATAACACCTATACTTCTTCAAATAACGTTATTCTTTCGTGAGAAGTATCGCTCCTTTCAACTGATAACGTGCGAATAATCCTTTTTTTCATTCGATTGTTGATCTAATAATAATTGAAACTAGCGATTATTAACTAATTTCCGGTCTTGATAGTGTCATGTATCATCTTATTACAAAGTTTCGAGAGATTTGGAGCTAATTTCAAGTTGTAATTAGTATTCCAGGATATTTTCCCATGGTGTACTGCAGGTTGCATAGTTTCAAGTATTTACAGTGTATTTTGGTATACCCCCAAAAGTTCCAATCTGAAAGTTCCAGAACCAAAAGTTCCAAACTAATAGAAGTTCCAATGTCATATATTGCGAACTATTACGACCAAAATTTTGGAAGTCATTTTTCCAATTTAATGAGTAAGATAATTATCACATGGGTGAATAGTGAATAGGATTTAGGAGAATGACGAAGTGTATAATCGTATAACCCTCGTTATGGAACCAATATAACGCAGTTATTGAACGGGCATCACGTACGAATAACAACTCAGAGGGATGGCACCATCGTTTCCAAACCGTTGTGGGGCGTCACCATCCAAGCCTGTATGGCTTCATCAAAGAACTTCAAAAGGAACAAGGCGACACCGAATGCATGCTGAAGCAAATTGCCCTCGGCCAAAAGATCAGAAAACCAATGTCCCAGCGTCGTCGGCACGCAGAGGACTGCATATTCAACTTGGTTACACGTTACAATACGTACGCGGATGCTAATAACATTTTGCAGTATTTAAAAGCTGTAGACTACAATTTACACTTCTAAGGAAGAAACTGCAAATGTTATAATTTTTTATCACTTACATGATTTAATTTACTTATTTGGAAATTTTTGGACGTTTTCGTATACATGTATTGAAATATTTTGGAACTTTCAATCGTTTGGAACTTTTAGATTTTGGCACTTTTGACTTTGGAACTTCATTCTGGCTATTTCGGTTTTGGAACTTTCAGATTGGAACTTATGGGATATAATCGTGTATTTTGCATGTGTTAGTAACGAGGTAGAGCCTGCCCTTAATTAATCAAGGATTTCAATTCTGCAATTTTACGATTTGTGTTATTATTATCCTTATCTTACGACGAAAATGACAATTGTTGGAAGGGTGTAATATCAGTGTTGGGTCACTTCAGGTTATTGCTTATTAATTGTTGAGTGCGTTAGCTTTTTACAAATAGAAATAAATAATCAAGAAGATGTGATGTGAATTCTTGAAATTGGTTCAAATGATATGAATGAAATTGAATACAATTGAAAGGGAATGTCTTACAACGCCATGGGGATATGAAATGAATAATTAAAAATAAAAATGTAGGAAATAGGTTCACGCCGACCCTATTACTACGTAGCTCGCTATGTAGCTTGTTTTCTTTTTTTTCTGCCTGCCTAACTGCCTTACTGCGTATTTTCTAGCAAAAAGTAAGAACAAATGAGAGAGGCGCGCGTGTGAGAATCAATATCAAGGTGGATTCAATTGTAAGATCGTCCACTAAAAATAAAACATGACACCTAAATGAAATATATGAGGAGGTATATGTAGAAAGGGCCTCCGTTCCATAAGAAATACATCAAACGGAGGCCCTTTTCTACGTGTACCTCCTCATTACCGTGACAAACATCTGCAATAAAATTACACTTTGCCAATTTTTTGTTCTACAGACCTATTGCTTCAAGTAGTCAACGTATAAAAGTGTCCATCGATGGGACATTGGAAATACACGCTGTGCGACCATCTGATATGGGAGATTACACATGTCTTTTGAATTCACCGGGTGGTAATGATACTCGTTCAGCCAAATTGAATGTGGTTGAATTGCCTTTCAGTCCAACGTTGGTGCAAGCAATTCGCGTTGATCACCGTGGCATAAACGTAAGTTGGGTCCACGCATTCAACGGCAACAGTCCAATACTGAAGTATATAATTCAGCAAAGAGAATTGCCGGATCTAGGTACGTTATATTAGTTTTTTCTAAACAAGTTGTATTCAATTTTCCTTGCAATGACAAGTGTATGAGGTATCTCATCCTTGCTCTGTTTTATATCTGTTTGTAGGCTCTATTGTCGATCCATTATTACATTGGATGACGCAACTGAATAATGTGTCCGCATCAGTCAATTCTGTAGTCCTAAGTAACCTCAAGGCGGCAAGCTCTTATCAGTTCCGGTTAAGTGCTGTAAATAGTGTTGGTGAAGGTCCACCATCTGAACCGAGTAATATAGTGCAATTACCTCAAGAACGTAAGTGTTTCTTATCATCTTTTTTTTCTGTTTAAAACAAGCCGAAAGCCCGTTCTTTTCTTCCAACTTCCTTCCACACTCAACTTATTCTTTCTGAATTTTCAATTTAATCCACGGATAATCGTTTTTTGAAAAATTTCTTCCGAATGAATTTTTCTGCGTATAGGTGCTCAGAGAAGTTCTCTGATTTTTGATTAACTGACTCTTCTCGGAATATATCATTTTCAAACATCGATTTCATCTTTGATGCATAACGCTTGCTTCTTTCTTAGCAAAAGTCACCGCAACGCCGTGCAGTCGCTGCAATTTTGCGTGATTATTTTATTTGATTTTAGCAATCATTAAAGTTTTTGACATAAATACTTTACATCTGCCCCTCCCGTCCTCAGACAGGCCGAGAGGGTAAAACGCTCCTCGAATTATGGTCCATGCAAACTATCTGGCTCACAGTGTATGCAAAATACGATTGAAGCATATTAGACGTTTGAGTTTACAGACTTTTACCTTCCAATTTGTGGTCTATCGCTTTCCAATTTATAGCACTAATGAACAGCTATCCTGTTACAAAGATTCTATTATGTGATTCTTAGATACTTTTTAACGCTGAACACGAATCCGTTGTCCGTTTTTTGCTAGCACGCCACAATTTTTAGTAATCATGATGAAAGTTCTCGTTTACTTGCCGCGCGTCCTCGCGAAACACATCGACGATAGCAGCGTCGCTATCGAAAACGTTCGTTACGTTCCGCGATAACGCGCGGCAAGTAGACGAGAATATTTATCGTGATTACTGAAATCGTGACGTGCTAGCAAAAAACGGACTACGGATTTGTGTTCAGCGTTGAAAAGTATCTTAGAATCACGTAATAGAATCTTTGTAACAGAATAGCTGTTCAGTAGTGTAGTTAGTGGTCTTCCTATTTACAATCTTGCATCCCCTACAGACTTTTGTGTCGATTTGTGAGTACTAATCCTCTGGATTGCGGTGAAAACACTTTGAGAATGGAGACCGGCTGACTACTACCAGTGCAGGCAGTGCGCACTTCTTTTGTTGCGAGTATCACTCAAATGCTATTGTTAAATACCTTACAAAATCTACACAAAACTAAAATACTTTTAAGAAATTACATGCTTGGGTTGGGTACATTCAAAGGGTTCCGTCCAAAGGACGGGCATTTCTGTTTATGATAGATACTATTATAGGTCTCAATGAACCATTTTCATAATTTTTTAGCTCCTTCTGGCGCTCCTATTGGATTTGCTGGTTCAGCTCGATCGGCTACGGAAATTATAACTCAGTGGCAACCACCGTCAGAAGATACCCGTAATGGTCGTATATTAGGATATATGATACAGTACAGATTGTACGGTTATAATGATAGCCCATGGACGTACCAAAATGTAACCAATGAGGTAAATAGTTTTTTTGAATTAATTATCTACTTACAGAGCTAGGATATACTGAAATATTGTTATAATTAGGGACAAGGAAATTTTACAAATATTGTATACAATAGTGAAACCCGCACTTATAGCGCTTCAATATCCCGTTTTCCGAAATTCCTTCTCACACAATAAGTCAGAAGATTTGTAAGTTTAAATTTTTTTTCTCTGAAACGTTCTGGAAAGAATGATATCATTGTAAATAATGCCACAGTATAGGTACCCTAATACATTTTTCTAAAACGTGAATAGCTGGCGGACAAATTTTTCCATTTTCATAATATATATCTTATTTTCCATTTCTGGATTAAATATACTCACTTATATTGAATTTATAAAAAATTCTAAATTTTTAGCGGTACAATCTTCTCTTATGCATCAATCCACTTTTCTTCATTTGCAGTCTCTTCAAATGTTTCTCTTTACCTGTTGTGTTATTCTTAATGTCCTCTAAATAAAACTATCTCTTCCATCAAGTTAGGGTATTTCCTTTTCATATTCCTCTTCCTTGTATGCAGAAAAGTGTTTTCCACTCAAATGCCAACGGGGTTGTATCTTTTGGATTTGCTATTATATCATCAATATTTTTCTCATTGAAGTACACTCATCTGTTTTCGAAATACACTAATAAATGAAGAACCTACTCGATATAATTTGTAAATGGGATGGTCGGTATACAAATAGTAGGTAGCCTGGGCTACTTTCAAACTATTAGATAATCTCTTGACCGTGCTCATGAAACCCACTTTTTATGAATGGGAAAATACAGAATCCTCCCAACAAACTCCGCCGTAGATATATATCGACCGTGCAAATAACGTTGAACGTCGTTGTATTTCAGATTGACATTTACCATATCAATTCCTTTACATATGTATTTACATGTATAAGTAATAGCCTTTACCAAATGACAGTAGGTACTCAACGTTGATATGAGAATCAAATGTACGGCAGAGTATTGGGTTGTAAAACACAACCTAGCGATTATCAACCATAGAACCATGTTTTACAAAACTTCGACCGCCCACATCCGCTGATTGTTGTCTGTAGATGGAATGCGTGTTTCATTTAGAAACTGACGTGGAAACCTGAAAAAACAAAATCGGCATAATATAACAACAGAATTGAAAAGTCATATTTAAAATTATAAACAAGACTGAGTCGCTGGGCGGCTTAGTATCCGGGCCTCCTGTTTTTTTTTTCCAATTGACTATTAAGTGACGGAAGTTTATCTTTTTCAAAAGTTCTGGGGCTTCTTTTCCAAACAAAACGTAAAGCTCAAAAGATGTAGAATTTTTCTGTGTCAAGATGATCTGGAAACCAAGAGATCCGCATCTTTGTTCCACTCAGATCTCGGTCCTGAGAGACTCAATACATACAGAAAACTTTGGTGATTTAAAAGAATCTCAAAGTATTAACCTGACTGTCCATTTCCAAAAATTCAGTGAGATATATAAAGTCGATAATGACGAAAATCAAAACATAAATGACTAAAATTGAAATGGACGATAAAACTTCCACCTTTGTCTTTACCTACAATTCATTACTCCTCAGTGTTCAGGCTACAAGCCAATTGCGACAACGTAGAAAAAATAATGCTATGCATACCTACATAACGCGGTACCTAATTATAAAATATTATTCTAATTATTCAATCCATCACTTAGGCGCAACGTTTGTTTAACCTACCCAATAAACGTCAAATTTTTTCAATCATCTATGATTGGTAATGAGAAGTTTTCACTGCCAATAGGTGTACGATGCATCAGGTACCTCGGGCGAAAGAACTCATATAAAATAAACAAGCGACATTCAGCTCTTACGGCCCTATACATGGACTACTTATATTTTGAGATTCACTCACGAACCACTCGTCCAATCAATACAAAAATTATGGAGCAATGAGATTGAATACACTATGACGTAATGCAGTGACATGAAGATAATAAGATTGATATTCTTTGAGAAATAACACTAAGAAATTCGAGGAAAATTGAGGATTACTCAACTAGGTACTCATCCAATCTCAGAAAAAAATGCACATGCCCAACTTCAGATAATCCACTACAAATTGACCAAACTTTACAAGAATACAAACGGGAGTTTTTGAGGAGTTGTGTGAACAAAAAGATCTTATAAATAAATAAATAAATTATTAGGAAACCTGAAATTTTTTTATCTGTCTTAGGATGATCTAGGACCTCTAAAGCGTCGAGAAAATTCTTCCCCGGACTTTGCCGTCACAGTTGTGTCGGGAGTAA
Source organism: Aspidiotus rigidus (assembly GCA_035079385.1). Lineage (NCBI taxonomy): Eukaryota > Metazoa > Arthropoda > Insecta > Hemiptera > Diaspididae > Aspidiotus > Aspidiotus rigidus. Next base: position 8,310,783 of record JAVHKY010000052.1, read on the forward strand.
TACCTGACTTTTCGTTCAAAAAGTCGGTAAAACTGAGAACGGTATTGAATTCAGCGTTCAAAATTCATTTAAAATTAGATAATTTCAGCTCAGCAATTTTCAAAAAGTTTTAATTTGTTGCGTAGTGTTATTATTGAAGCATGGCAAAGATGAAACTTTTTCGATGACTGTACAAAAATTTGAAAAATGCTATGTCGTTCAGTTTACAAGCCTGCCGCGTATACTATTTTATTGAAAGATGAACGGAAAATGATTAAGAATGTCTCTATTATGAACGAGTGAATCGGTTCCTTAACGAGCGCTTGTACGCCACGCGCACCCGGTAACCCTGATTTGTCCGTGAACAGCGCGAGGCAGCGCGCAGAAATCTATCTATGCTACACTAAACGCTATTCCCTTGGGTGAACTGGGTAACCCAGTTGGTAAGTGATCGGACTTGTAACTCAGAAGTACGCGGTTCGAATCCAGCCGGTGCCAGCGGTACACGAACGACAGTCAGCCCAGCAGGTAAGAGTGAAGTCAGGGTGGTGAGAGAGGCAAGCGAAGCGTTTGAGAAGAAGTGGTAGAGAGGAATGATGAGAGTGTTTCCGCGTAAGTGTTCTTACGCGGAAACATTTTGTTTCCAGCCTATGTGCGGAAACATTTTGTTTCCAACAGTGCAACGCTCGACACGTTGATCTGCACTGTAACAGGGCTGTTTCCAACACAAAAACATTCAGTGGAAACACACATTTTCCGTTCATCTTTCAATAAAAATATGAAACTTGCCAGGACTGTAGTGAAATTTGAAAATGCTACGCAAAAATAAAATCATACGTGACACAGAATGTGGAATAGCCTACGCGAAGTATATTCATTAAACAATCATCAATATTGATGTTCAAAGACTAGTATCTTGATCACTCTTGACCGAGACTGTACGAGAAATAAAATTGCCAGGCAAAAATAAAATCTCAATGGACAGAGAATATTTATTTTCAGTGACGTCACAACACATTTTTCCGGTGAGAACTTTTTTTTTTTTTTTTCGCAATTGCATAGGGGCTCCTACCTTGCCGGAGGCGAAAGCCCCAAAAATGATACCTTTTGCTATATTTTCTATCCACCCATACACTGGTTGATTAAAAGTACCACAAAAGCCTTGGATCATCCCTAGTAATGATTTTGTATAATTCTGGGTCAACGTTCTCATCTGAAATTTCTGCATTAATAATTTCATCAATTTCATCCAGTTTTATATAACTTTTCAGCCACAATACTATATGAACGGGTGGCAATCCTGGTCAGAAGACGAAAAAGTGTTGATGGCAACTCCGGATTTTATTTTTCAAAAACTATACGCTTGTTTGATCGAAACAGTAATCCCTAATGTTTCTTTTCATCTTGTTAATTGTATTTCATAGGCGCAGAGAAATTTTCTCATAACAGAGTTGATTACATGGAAAGATTACATCATACAAATTGCTGCTTACAATGAGAAAGGAGTTGGTGTTTACAGTGACGGAATAACGATAAAAACCAAAGAAGGAGGTAAATTGAATAGAGTTATTCATGACGATGTCAAAACACCGATACTGTGGTAAACTATCGATCATTACATGATTGATGTTTCCATCACAAATGCGAATGTAAACAATTTTTTTTTGAACGTACTTCCCCCATAAAAAAATAGAGCTCTGGAAATCGTTGAATATTGTTGAAACAAGTTTTGTGGTGAAGAACCAAAACTGAGTTTTCAATTAAACACGTCTCCAGCAAAAGGGCCTAACTTAACTTATGCCTTTTTTCATTTTTTTGTTTTTTTCTACTCTTCATTCATTTCTCCATCACGCGGTAGAATGACATAGCGCTCTCTATTGTAAAAGAGGAGTAATACATTATTTAAATCTGCAACGTCGTCCTTGTCGAAAAAAAAGAGGTCCATCAATGAAAATTCCTATTGTGTTAATTCCCCGTATTGTTATAGGTTGTCCCAAAAAAGTTTGGTAACAATTTTTCCACTTATTATTATTATTATTTTTATTTTTGCCAAAAAAGTTTTGTAAATAATACTTTTCCACTTATTATTTTTTTTTTCATTTTTGCCAAACCGTTTTGTAAACAATTTTTTCGCTTGTTTTTTTTTTTTTCATATTTAAATAGCAAATTTATAAAAAATTTCACGTGAATAAGAGTTTCTGTCACTTCAGAGAGAGATTTTCACGCAAAACTATCCCCCAAAAAAAAGTAATTTGAAAAGGGGACTAACTTTGGCACTTTTCAGGCCCATATATATGTAAGAATGATAGCCTCATTCTCAACTGCCTAGTGCTTATCAACCGATTGCGTCATGTCGGAGCGTGTAGGGTAGGTACTAGGTGGTTTGGTCTTTTCTTTTCTTTTCGGGCAGTCTGTTCAATTCATTCTCCGGATCGTACACGTTTTCATTCTATTTGTATTATAATAATCTAACACGCCCGTAAAGCGATTTAATTGTTAATTTCATCGGTAATAAAATGCAATTAACGGTCGCTGTGTAAATTTCTTTGTTCGTGTTCCACGAACTTACAAATTAACAATTTCGTTTATCTCACGGGTGTGATATTCTCCGTTCGAAATTCTTTCTAAATTCAGTTTGTCGTGTAGTGACAGTTCAGACTTCAGTGAATTCGCGATGTCAACCAATTTTATCTTCAGATTCGTGGTCGAAACCTCTACGCGAGACTCTAAAAGCAGTGTTATAAATCTAAAAAAAGTGTGGGAAGAGCATTCAGATGTCGAGTTCCACTTTCCGAAAGATGCCCAGCACATCAGCAACCACGATACCCTGGCGAAGACTCCAAGTGTAAAATCGATACTCGACACGTTGAAGAAACGCGGAATGATGAGAAATATTAAGGTCCAGCTTAACAAGGAATTGGAGGCGATATACCGGGATGAGTTTGGAAACATCGTCTTCAAGGATTTTTTCATGGAGGAAACGTTAATCCAATCGAAATCTGCAGGAACGGACAAGGTCAAAGAATCCGTCACTATCACTCCTACAGAAAAGTCGCTGCAATCTATAACGAAGGATATGGTCATCGTGAAGTACTCGAGCCGATCTCAAAACGCCAACGTATGGATGAAAACTTTCAATCGTGAATGCGACAGACTACATATTGCTGAGGACAAACGCCCTGAAGCTCTCCGACTCTTTCTCGAGAAAATCCCGCTTGATTGGTTTAACACGCAATGGATTACCCACAGCGATGAAAACTGGACAATTTGGTCAATCAACTTTCTGGAGGCTTTTGGCGACAAGGGTTGGAATGAAGTTTGGCACGCGAACGCTTACCGCTGGATCCCTGGTACGTTATACTCCGATTATATCATAAAAAAAAATAGTTTATTAGTTGATGCTCTACCTGAACTTGATGAGAAGTCACGTATCGCGTTGATTGTAATAGGGATACCTAGGGAAGTGCGTGACCGAATAGATCGTAATTTTATAGACACTCAGGGAAAATTACTATCTGAAATCTCGAAATGGGAAGTACAAGGGGCGAAGGGTAGAAAAGGAAATGATTATTCTGAGAGCGAGAACAAAGAAAAATTTAGAAAAAATTTAGGATCGGGCAAACCGCGTAACCCTAATCATAAACCTTGTTCTTTTTGTGAGAGAAAGGGAATGAAGAAACGTTACCATGCAGAGAAAAATTGTTGGTACAACCCGGCAAACCCTGAGTACAGAGGAAATGCCACTTACGCTAGGAAAGCAGGTAGCATGGCCTCGGGATCGGACAACAAAGCGATACGAGTAGCTAACAATATGGAGTTAGAGACTGTCTTCAACGAAGCAGTCAATTCAAAAAACTAAATTTACCACCACTCAAAGAAATCGATATCTCCGTTGGAGACAAAAAAGGCTGCGGATTATACGATCCAGGCGCAAATATCTCTATGATAAAATATGAATATTTCAAAAGCCTCGATTCTTCACAGGCTAAAATACTTTACGAAAATCTAAAATATCGCACTTTGAGTGGTGGCGACTGCCTTATGGGGATTGCAGTAGCAAAATTAAAAATTTTCAATATCGAAAAATATGTCCGACTCTTTGTAGTTGACAAACAAGATGAAATGAAATACGATATAATTGTGGGATTAGACACAACTCCCAAATTTAGATTAAAACTTGATGAAAAACTTGTACTATCGCAGGTAACTGATTCCGGGACCGTAATATGCGAAGAAAAAAAAGATAACGTAGAAAATATGTCTGAGATTTCAATAAACTGGAACGAGTTTATCCCGGTAGAGGAGTTCGAGGCGCGTACAGACCACCTCGACGAGAAAAGGAAGAACGCGATTTACGATCTTATTGACAGATATGGAGCATGTTTTGCAAAGGATAAATACGACATAGGGAAGGTTACAAACTATGAAGCTCAGATAAAACTTTCAGAAAATTCCTATGTAGCTAAAAAGCCGTACAGATGCTCTTTGGAGGATCAAAAAGAAATAGAGAAGCAGGTAAAAGAACTTTTAGACCGTGGTATGATAGAACAATCAATGTCACCCTTCGCGTCACCCGTCACTTTAGCCTACAAAAAAGAGGGGGGGACAAGAGTTAAGAATCGTATGTGCATAGACTTTAGAGATTTAAATAGGCTAGTGGTACCCGAAAGCCAACCATTCCCCCTTATTGATGATCTAGTGGTTAAAACAGCAGGGTGTACGTGGTTTTCATCCTTTGACATAAATTCTGTATTTTGGACAATACCTATACGTACAAAGGACCGACATAAAACGGGCTTTGTGACCCAGAACGGCCATTGGCAGTGGGTTAGTATGCCGTTCGGTTACCGGAACAGTCCGGCCATTTTCCAGAGGATATTGACAGGTATTATCCGGAAACGAAATCTCGACAGCTTTTGCGTCAACTATATTGACGATATTCTTATTTTTTCAAAAAGCTTCGAGGAACACCTCATACATATAGAAAAACTAATGCAGGCAATTATGGATGAGGGATTCCGTTTAAAGTTCACCAAATGCGAATTTGCTAAGGACAAGGTCACGTACCTGGGACACGTTGTGGGGTGTGGTACAGTACGGCCTCTTACAAGCAATGTGGTCGCCATCAAGGAATTTCCTGTTCCAAAAACAAGAAAGAATGTACGTCAATTCCTAGGGAAGGTGAATTTTTATTTGAAATACATTCCTAACGCCTCTCGATTATTGGAACCATTGCACAACTTGCTTCGTAAAGATGTAAGTTTTGTATGGTTGGATGAATGTAAAAACGCTTTTGAGAAGGTTAAAAGTTACCTTCCGTCAACACCCATCCTCGCAATATTTGATAGGGATAAACCGATTAATATCTACACCGACGCAAGTAAGGAAGGAATGGGGGCAGTCCTCAAACAACCCCAGGAGGACAGTAGCGAAAAACCGGTAGCCTACTTCTCTCGTAAATTAAGCACCGCCCAGAAAGAAAAAAAAGCAATATATATTGAGTGTATAGCGATTAAGGAAGCCATAAAATATTGGCAGTTTTGGTTGATGGGACGACGGTTCACCATTTTTTCTGACCATAAACCCCTAGAAAATTTGAAAATCAATGCGAGAACAGATCAGGAACTTGGATACCTACTCAGTAACTTACTACAATATGACTTTCACATAGTTTACAAACCAGGTCCAACCAATATTGAGGCAGATTGCTTATCAAGGAACCCAGTATTGGAACCTGAAGAACAGCAGTTAAAGGACTGTATAAAAATTGTCAACATAGTAACTTTAGACGAACTAAATAGAGACCAAACAAAAACGAGCAATATAAACAATAAAAATATTACACAAAAAAATAACCTAAAATACATTACAATACGGAACAAAACCAAGTTACTGATCTCGGGCTCGCTGGGGAAAGAATTAGTAAGTAGGGTACACCTAAAATACGGCCATATTGGTTCAAAACACGTTAGATCAATTCTGTCACCGTATTATTACTGTAAAGGAATGGGTACCTTAATAGAGAAAGTATGCTCCGGTTGCGACACTTGTATTAGGAACAAAACACGCATACGCTCTGAGAAAGGCCCAATAGGACACCTGGGACCGGCAAAGGAACCCTTTGAAATAATGTCTCTCGACACAATAGGGGGACTCGGTGGAAAAAGATCGACTCGTAGATACCTTCATTTATTGGTGGATCATTTTACAAGATATGCTTATATCCTCGCGTCATCGGGACCATCATTCTCTGATTTTGCAAGAATAATACGTAGGGTTAATGACGAGAATCAAATTAAACTTTTATTAACTGATCAGTACGGGGGATTATGTTCGAACGATTTTGAAAAGTTTTTATCGGAAAATCACATAGAACGTGTTGTAACTGCAGTCGATCATGCCGAGTCCAACGGACTGAATGAACGCCTTGGCCAGACATTAGTAAATCGAATACGTTGCCGTGTTAATGAAAAAAATTCCCCAAAAAGAGCGTGGTCGGTAGTCGCACAGCAATGTATTAAGGAATACAACGAGACAGTTCATAGCGTGACAAAATTTGCTCCTAATTATCTCATGTATGGCAAACTTCCCGATACAGTACCCATTGAAATACGGGAACAAAATGATTTCCAGAAAGATCGTAAACTAGCGTATATTAATTCATTGAGAGACCACGAGCGCAATAAAGAGCGTTTGAAACCTACGCGAGAGAGTTACGATTTCAAGATGGGAGAGTTTGTGTATGTCGAGAACGGCAACAAATTAAACAGGGAGAAGTTGGATGAGATAAGAGTAGGCCCATTCGAGATTGTCGAGAGACGGTCGAATTCTGTTTTTGCTGTAAAAGTTAATAATAATAAGACGAGAAATACCAGACTTTATCATCGTAGTAAAATAATTCCTTTTTCCCGTTGCTCCGAATTTTCATCAGTCATTGATTCTTTTGATCATTCTTCTGTATCAACTCCTTAACCACAATGGTGGTGAAATACTCCGAGTCCTCTGATCCTAGTTATCTGATTATGTCTGACGAGTGCCACAGGTTAGGAGAAGATTTGTCTCAAATTTTACCGAATAAACCAAAATATTGTGATAATAAATGTAAATTAGAATTAAGCAATTTGTGAATATTTTGTGTAGGTAAACATGTAACTTTCGTATACCTTCAAATTTTAAGTCGTGATTTCATTTTATTATATTTTATATTACCGTACTTTTATTTTGTTTTAGATATTGCGTATTTATTTATTTATGTATATATATTTTTTTTTTTTGTTCTCTGTCATATAGTTGGAAAAATTCCCAAGGTGACTAAGAACCTCTCAAATAACAAAATGTATCTGGTGAATAGAAAATTTATTAACAAAATGATTTTTGACGATAATCAACATGTACTCACTAGTAATAGAAAAAAATTCGAAAGAAAGTATGTACACGCGTCGAAAAACAAATTCACTTATCGTAGAAATATTATTGTACATTTTCAAAGTAACCATGCGCAATATTTGCCTTGTCGTGTCATTAGATTAAGCCATAAATCGATCGGTCAGGCCATAGTCTCCTGTCACCTTAGAAAAATTGTGAATGTAATGTCATCCAGATTCAAAATTACTTAAGCCTGGAGAAACCGCATTCTCCGGTTTTCCAGCAAGGGTGGGGGGATGTAAGAATGATAGCCTCATTCTCAACTGCCTAGTGCTTATCAACCGATTGCGTCATGTCGGAGCGTGTAGGGTAGGTACTAGGTGGTTTGGTCTTTTCTTTTCTTTTCGGGCAGTCTGTTCAATTCATTCTCCGGATCGTACACGTTCTCATTCTATTTGTATTATAATAATCTAACACGCCCGTAAAGCGATTTAATTGTTAATTTCATCGGTAATAAAATGCAATTAACGGTCGCTGTGTAAATTTCTTTGTTCGTGTTCCACGAACTTACATATATCGTCAATAATTTGGTACAAGGTTCATGTTTTGTTTCAATCTCGAATTTAGAACGTACACTCTTTGATTTTATTCATTAACTAATCCCCTAGGAGCCATAGTTTTTTGGGTGTAGCGTTTTAAATCTTTAAACGCATTTTTCTCAAAACAGGTTTTTTCAAGTTACGCCCTTCTTTCGGAGACGCGTTCAATTATTGCAAAGTACCTTGAATAGGTTTATTTATTCTACATTTATAAAATGTTAATAATTATTGTTTTAATTCTACAAACTCATCTTTGTTTCTAGTTCCTGAAGAACCACCTGATAATGTGAAAGTGAAAGCTCTCAATTCAACCGCGGTTCAAATTTGGTGGAAACCTCCAAATCCACAGTATGTAAATGGCATCAATCAAGGTTACAAAATACAAGCGTGGAGAAAGGAATCAGTCGCACTTACTATAGCCGTCCCTCCCAGTCTTTTTGATGCGCTTGCTGGACAGACAACCATTGTTACCAACCTGGAGAAGTATACAAAATATAATATGACTGTTCTTTGTTTCACGAATCCTGGAGACGGCCCAACCAGCACTCCTATTCTCATTCAAACCGAAGAAGACGGTAAGAAAATTCAAGATAGTATACTCGTACAAATACGTTTGACGTTTTCCTCAACCGTCATTCTTATTTTTAGTTCCCGATGAAATAGATAATCTGCAATTTCATAATATTTCGGATCGATCAGTTGCTATAGTATGGCAACCACCAAAGCATGCAAATGGAATTTTAACTGGTTACTCGGTTTTGTATATGGTGAAAGATGAACCAGATACATCCAAAACCAAGAATGTTACAGAAACTGTTACTCATATCACCGTCACTAACTTGATAGTATGTATGAATTATCATTGAAATTTTCAGAATTAGAAAATGATGACTTGATCACATATTTTTATTTTTAATTATTTAGCCCACTACACATTATAAATTTGAAGTAAATGCATGGACTCGTATTGGGGCTGGACCTCCTAAAGTAGCCACCATTCAGTCTGGAGTGGAGCCTGTATTACCTCATCCTCCAGCTAAACTAGCCATAACCAATATTGAGGCATTTTCAGTTGTATTACAATTCACTCCTGGTTTTGATGGAAACTCATCAATAATTAAATGGACCGTTGAAGTACATCTTTTTGATTCTGTTCTGACCTCACTCTTTGTTTTCATAATAGTCAAACTTCTTGAAATTAATTTAATCTTAGGCTCAAACAGCTCGGAATACTTCATGGTTCATAATTTATGAAGAATACAACCCAGAAGCTATCACACTCACAGTAAAGAATTTAATTCCATTCACCATGTACAAATTACGCCTGATCGCAATAAATGTTGTCGGTGCTTCAGAACCGTCTGAGTCGACAAAAGAATTTCAAACAATTCAAGCACCACCAGCTCATCCACCATGGAACGTGACTGTGCGTGCAATATCTGCTACTGAGTTGCGTGTTCGGTGGATTGTATGTTCAGGTTCCAATGTATAATTTTTAAGAATTAATAAAATCAGATTTAGAAAATATTTTGTTCCAATTGCAGCCTTTACAGCAAACTGAATGGTTTGGCAATGCTAGAGGTTATAATATATTGTATAAAGAGATTGCATTCAATGAGAATGTAATGCACAGGAGGGAAGCGCAGAACATTTCTATTGAAGATCCAACTAGCAATTTGTTCATTATCAATAATTTGAATGAGTTTACTCTGTATGAGATAATGGTGATTGCATTCAATGACGTTGGGTTTTCAGCACCTGGTCCTGTGTTTAAAGAAAGAACTCGCGAATCAGGTACATTTGAATTCTTAATTGGGTGCTTCACCTTAACCATTTACTTATAATTGACCCTATTTATTCCAGTGCCATCATCTGGACCATTAAATGTGTTAGCAAATGCTACGTCCTCTACTACTATCATAGTGCAATGGGGCAATGTACCAAATGAAGACAGAAATGGTCAGATAGATGGATACAAGGTGTATTACGGACTTGCTGGTCGGACTTCACTCCCAGCCCTTTTCAAAGATATTCCTGACAATACAACGTTCACAATTACCCTTACCAAGCTAAAAAAATTCTCGCAGTATAATATTCAGGTGTTGGCATACACTCGTTTGGGTGATGGTGTTCTATCAGAACCATCTGTTCGAGTACAGACATTTGACGACAGTAAATGATATCTTATCATAGTACAGTTACAGTATCCATAAATGACGCTGGATCTCAACTTACAATTCCCTGCTTTAGCTCCAGGGGCTCCGTCAAATGTATCATTTCCGGATGTTTCATTAACTTCGGCAAAAATTATTTGGGATATACCAGAAGAACCAAATGGTGAGATTTTGGCCTATCGCGTCAATTACCGCATTCAATCTGTGGGCAACAAGAATTTTTCGCGCGAATTTCCTCCCTCTGATCGAACATATTTGTAAGTACCTGTGAGTTTTTGAAATATATCGAGGAGAAACTGCATATTGAAAATATAATTTTTTTAGCGCATCTGAATTGGAACCAGAGCAATATTACATGTTTATGGTGACAGCTCAAACTAAATTGGGTTGGGGTAAAACGGCTCAAGCTCTTGTCTATACAACAAACAATCGTGAACATCCACAACCTCCGTCTATACCGCTTATCAGTAGTAGTGAAGTGCAAGCAAATCAGATTACTTTTAACTGGACTCCAGGACGAGATGGTTTTGCTCCGCTAAGGTAAGTAGAGTCGTCGTGTTATGAAATATTTCTTCGTGGACACCTTTTATGTTTGTACGCCTCCACTTTTTGGATGCTCCGTCAATTCTGAATTTGCGTCAATGCAGCCCTACACTCCCTGGCCCTGACTTATTTTGGGAACTTGGAAAAATTTCGCTGGTAAAACTTGAACCAAATATGCAGAACTCGATCATCAAGGAGGGAAAGGTCTAGCTTTCCAGTACATCTAATGACCTCGAGATACATTAGGCTGAAAAACTTTGACCTAGATATGTCGTAGGCAGAATGGAAAATCCGGCATTTTACAAACTGCCTTAGGCTAAATGAAAAGAGCCGGCGAAATGGAAAATTTTATTCGAATTTTTATTCAGCCTGATTATTTTTAGGCAGATTGTAAAGAGCCTACGCAGTGTTAGGCTAAATGGAAAGGGATAACAAGAAGTACTGCACATGACGGAGAAAATGTTGGTAATGTAACTGCACATGAAGGAGAAAATGTTGGTCGTGTTGAAACTGTGTGTAAAAGTTGCGCCACAGCGTCGACAGAGTCAGGAGAAGAGGAATGCGCTGTATGCCAAAGAAAAGGGAGAATATTGAGAGCTCGAACAAAAGCGCACAACGGTATAAAGAGAGCGGCAGATAAGATGATAGAAGTGACAGCAAAAAAAGTGAAGCTTTTCCACATTGGGGATTTTGTGAATTTGGTAGTCTCAAAGGTGGATCGTGGTCCTCTGGATAGCCGAAATCTCATTTGCAAAATCGTGGATATGAGCAACAACGTCTATCGTGTTGGTACACCGCACGGAATTCTGAAGTCCTGGTTTCCCGCAACCGATTTACAGCTGTCTGGAGCATCCTTCAATGATAATATACCAGACACATACCTCTCTCTTCGACAAGCCGCAAGTAAATTATCTAAATTTGGCGGTCAAGGGTATGCATCCTGCACATGTGCTGCCTCACGCAAGCAGTGTTCAACAAATCGATGCGCCTGCAAAAAATCAGGTCAGCTGTGCAACTCAAGGTGCCATTCTAGCGCTCCATGTAACAATAAGTGATACCATATTACCTTTTTTAAATTAATACTTTGACTCTGGTTTACCTTACCAACGATGTATTTTTCTACCTCCTTTTTCATTTAGCCTAACACTGCGTAGGCTCTTTACAATCTGCCTAAAAATAATCAGGCTGAATAAAAATTCGAATAAAATTTTCCATTTCGCCGGCTCTTTTCATTTAGCCTAAGGCAGTTTGTAAAATGCCGGATTTTCCATTCTGCCTACGACAGATATATAAGGCTTGGTCATGAAAGGAGGGAAGAAGGTTGTGACGGGATAATAGTCTTCCAGTCCATTTTCGCAAATATTAATGACTTCCTAACCAGTTTGATATGTAGAACGAAAAAGTTGTTCACAATTTTTCTGTCAATAATTGGAGAACTCATCATCAACAGGTACTACATAATACAAAAATCAGAAAACAAAGGAGTATGGTTGACTGTACCACAAAGAGTAGATCCCTCAGTCACCTCATACACAGTCGCTGATTTGAAACCGTTCACAACTTATTGCTTCCGCATTCAGGCAATTAATGATATTGGTCCGAGTGCGTACAGTCCTGAATCACCGCAGGTACGCACGCTTCCAGCAGCTCCCAGTAAAGAAGTTGAGAATGTAAAAGTAGTACCAATAACAACAACCAGTATTCATGTTTATTGGAAACCACTTGAAGAAATATATTGGAGCGGGGATTTTGAAACTGGAGGTTATAGTATTTTGTTTCAGCCAGTTTCTGATTACCCTATATCCGTGCAATTATCACCAAAACAGAAAGTCCAAGGAATTATGGTGAGTCAATTAGCTCACTCTGTAGCATCATATGGTAAAAAATTCAATTTGATTTAGTTTAACGGAGTTATTCTTACTCTAGTGTTCTGAAGTTGTGCTTAACGATCTAACAAAGGATCGTAACTATGAAATAGTTGTAGTGCCATTCAACTTGCAAGGAAATGGTCCCCCTAGTCCTCCAACCACTGCTTATGTTGGAGAGGCTGTGCCGACAGGACAACCAAGGAATGTGAAAGCCAAAGCAGTTTCAGCAACGGAAGTGCATTTAGAATGGTTACCTCCTCAAACAAATCAGCAAAATGGAGATCTTTTAGGTTATAAGGTGTGCTCCATTCCCAATGCGTGTATGATCTTTGACAAATAGTCCTGTAATTCCTCGACTTAATTCCTCTTCTTATTCCAGATATTTTATTTTTTGGTTGAGTCATCGCAAGAAGAGGAGAATAAGATTGAAGAAGAGACTGAAGTAGTTCCGGCCACGTACGCATCTCATAGTTTAATTTTTTTGGACAAGTATACAAAGTATAAAATACAGATGCTTGCCTTCAATCCGGCTGGCGATGGACCACGCTCTGACGCGGTTTATGTCAAAACACATCAGGTGAATAGTGAGAGTGTGCATATTCAAAGATGTTCTAGAATTAAAGGAAAAACACATAAATTAGATCTTATATTTGACGTAGACTAAACATGGTACTAAGAAATTGAATTGCAAACAAAATAGAATTTGTATGCCAAAAAAAAAAAAAAATAGATAATGATTTCAACACTGCCAAACCAAAATTATCATCGCATATATACAAATGATCGTCATCCAGAACTCCAATCTCACAATCAACTGATGATCCAATTTACATACTATCCTCCTTACTTATGTCGCAATCGCACATAGACACAGATTTTTGGAAGACAGGAGGGAGGCGGAGATCTTTTTCTCGCTTCTCTAGACGACATTGAAAGCACATGTACTTTTGACAATGTACAATTTTAAACTTCCAACAACATTCTGAACTTAGAATTTAGACAAAGACTTTGTTTCGGCAATTTTGGGTTTGTAAACCAGTTTTTAGGTTTGTGTTTGTACTACGAGTCGCGAACCATTTGCAATCGCAGGGTGACCAGACGGACCTTTTTGGTTGCTGAAAAAAGAGAACTCTATAGGGATTTTCCATGTCGACGCATTGCATTATGTATCTTCCTACGTGTTATCAAAATGGTAGTATTTCTAACATTGCTCTTATGGCAAACTACTCCACAATGAAAATGAATATGCAATCCAGCAACACCCATAAGAGCAATGTTAGAAATACTACCATTTCGATAACACTTAGGAAAATACATATGCAATGCGCCGACATGGAAAAGCCCTATTCCTCAAAATCTCTATTTTAAAAAATCTGTTCTCTTTTTTCGATTGAAATACTCTTTTGGCGTTACATTTTTGGAAATACTCTTTCACTTCCAAAAATATCTGGTCACCCTGAATAACTTTTCTTTTCTTCTTGGGTACCAAAGTCGTATAGAACACCAAGTTGAGTAACTCGCGCAGTTTCATGTTGTTGCCACGGAACAAGAATGTTGAGCGCTGGCGTAGCATTGCTCACGAGTTTTTTGGAAATAGCTGGCTGACAATGGAGAAAACGTATTTTTCAAATTTTAATTTCCAAAATTCTAATGAACCGTTTATATTCATGTATGGCTTAAAAAAAAGCTGGAAGCCTCGTCTTTAATATTCAAAAGAAAAAATAGGTAGGTGTCGATCGATTTTTGGAGATAACACGCAGTTTCTAAACATACTTTTTACGTGTATTTCTCCCATAAGAGCATAAGCAATGCGACGCTGCGCGCGTATAGTGATAAATTTCGTTACATTTTTTTGTATTCATTGCGTATATAGGAAGATGCACAACTTGTTACGTTAGTAATATATATGACTTTGTTGGGTACCATTCATTTCGCCGCCAACGATTCGCCGCCAATTTTGAATGAAAATTCACCGCGAATTCACTTCGCCGAAAATCCATTTCGCCGCCAAAAATAGTCAAATTTATTTATTAAAATGAGTTATTGTTAAAAATAGAATCACACGTTTTAAAATAAATGATCAAATCAAAAGAATAAAATTTCCTATACAGTATGAGCTACCCCTCGAAGGTGCTCGATAATATTGTCCCTTGTGTACCGCCCAACAAGTGTTGACAGATTTTCGTCAACGCGAATGTATTTTTTACGTTTTGTAGCAGGAGCCTCTCCCTTCTCTCCTTTGGTATATTCTTTATCCCGGGTCTTCTGACACTTCTTTAGCGTTCTGATGAACTCCCATATTGAAGGATGGGTAAAATTGAACTCACCCTTCAGCTTCTTATGGCCAGATTCAGCTCTGTTGTTGGTGCGAGGTTCTTCATTCATAACTCTCCCGTAACAATTCTACCATTTGATTTCAAAGACAATTCAATTTTCCCGACATCGATTATTTGTGTGTCACGATCACTCGTCTTCAAACGCTTACGAGTTTCTTTCTGTAATCTCTTTTTTTCCGATTCTCTATATTTTTTTTGCGGCAAAAGTTGACTATTTTTTGGCTGCGAAATGGATTTTCGACGATGTGAATTCGCGGCGATATTTCACTCAAGATTGGCGGCGAAATGAACGGTTCCCAAGTAGAGTATTGGAGCGAAATGAATGAATCTGTATAGTGAATTAATACCTGACTTGAACATGAAATCTATATCGAACTAAGAGATTGTATCTACTCGTATTCATCCCGTTTATTAATCGTTAAGTTATTCTTTCCTTACTACTTCTCGCGAATCGTTCTATTTTTTCTAGGAATTGACAGACGTGACACCAATAAACCACCACTTCTTGGACAATATTTCTTATAGAAACACCTTTACAATGGGAAGAATAAGTTGTCGTATATTAACGTACGACCTAGATTAAGAATATTTGTTTCTTTTTTAGTTCATCATCTACCCATCTCCTTGAGCAGTTGAAGGTGAAAGGGGCTAAGAGTCTTCGAAAGTTTGAAACAATAGCTTCAATTATTTATTGGTCGGTGTGAATTGGGTCAAATCCAAATTTTTAAGAACAAAGAAAAATTTGGACGAAACTTATCAATGTAGACTGTTAGAAAATTATTTTATAATAAAAAATTTACCAGCAGACAGATGTTTCCATAAAATTCACCTTTTGTACCTTTCGGTTATCTCCGAAAATTGGAAAAATTATAACAAATGTATGAAATTACAATCAAATCTTCTTAGTCCTGTTAACAATTTCATCGATTTTTTCGTCAGTCCGTCATAAAATATTTCTTTGAAACAAAGTGTATGCATATTTATTCATCTTCTTAATATTATATTACACTTGAATTGGTTTTTTCTGAACGTCGATTGATTATTGACAATTTCTATAGGGTGTACCAGGTCCACCAAGCAATTTGAAATTTTCAGAAATTACAATGAACAGTTTTTATGTGTCATGGTTGCCACCAAAAAAGAGAAACGGAGAATTGATCGGTTATATGGTCACTTACGAAACGGTTGAACAGCATGAAAGTAAGTAAAGTTAATGAAATATTATAAGAACAATATTTTGATGGAAATATTTGTACTTATGTACAATATTTTATTAGCGATAAGTATTCGATGAATGAGGTGGTTGTTCAATCACCCAAGCCTCTCTTGGAAATTGTTACGTTAACGGTATAATCCAGCTGTTGACCTGTTTTTGCTGTAAACATGAATATTTTTTTGTAGAAGTCAGATGTACGAGGATACATGATTCCCTCTTGTGGGCAATTCGTTGTATAGTTGTAATTCTTATGGCAGTCAATTAGTTTTAGTTTCTTTGAAATGCATAGTCGTACATCCTTTACAAACGACATGTTCTGAAAATAGAATAATAGATATGTGAAATAAAAATGGATTGGAATTTGGTAAAATTGTAGAAAATCAATTACCTTGTAGGAATGACATCGGACTACTGGTGTATGCCCAACAATACCACGTATACCCTCGTAAAATTGCTGATACTTGTAAACTTTCTCATTGCTGGGTAGAATGCCGTTTTTACGTAGTATTTGACTTAGAGGCCACTGCTCGTTCCATCTTAATCCCTGGTGGAAGTAGTCATTTTCGGTCTTGAATAGGTCGAGGGAGCAAGAACCATGTTTCGTCCATTGCCGTGACCAAAACTCTTCATCAGGGTACACAATACTGATCCAATGTTTTTTCATTCGAGGCAATATATTTTTTAGAGCAGTGCTGTTCAATGTTGTGTTGCTACAGTCGGTGATACGCTCGCCATTCTTAAGGGTTGGCCTGAAAATCATTTTATAGATTGATGAAAAGCTTCGGTAATCTTATCGTCCTAAAATATTTAAATATTCTTACCAGATACCGCGTACAATCCATTGACTTTCATTAAGATACGTTTTACACCAGGTGTCTTCCTTGAGAGCGCAGTACGGTACAGGAAAGATTTGGCTGAATACCAATAAATCCCATTTCTTCATCAGCGCTCTTTGCTTTGCTCCTCCATTTTTGTTTTCGTCTCTTTTGGAATTCTGTTTTTGATGAAAGCTATACAGAGATTGTAGAATACTCAAGTTGTAGTGTTAAATTTTCAAAGCAGGTAGAAATTCATACAAATAGAAATACGTACAACGATTTTAGCCATTCCCAAAATGAGCGGCGCGTAGTAAAAGTTGTCGAGCTTGGAACAGTTGATTGCGTTGATTGTCCAATGATTTCTTGGGCAATAATCACAGTAATTATTGCTGAACATAGGTACAACTTTAGCAAAAGTCGAAACTTCATGTTGCAGGTCTAGAACGTGTTAGTTTGGAGTTAGAATGATTGTATAACTGAGAAAATATGCATACTACTTTACTTTACTTATTTAGTTATCAATCCCTATCTTATCCCATCAAGAATCTCATTTTTCATTTTGTGTGCATCAATCAAATCAACTTTTTACGTTGATTCATTTTTTTTCCCTTCATACTTTCCTTTCTTTCTCGTTGTTTTGCTGTGGATGTGTAATGTGTATATTTTACAAAAATGTAATGTTCGCTTCTCAGTACAAGATCAATTATTTATTTTTTTTTTTACTGATAATTGAATAGATATCAAAGAATTATGTGCTATTCGAGTCAGAGCGCGCGTGCATAAAATTGTGTTGGCTAAAAATTACATCATTTGAATGCACGTGTAACATAGGAAGGGGTACATTTTGAAAAAAATCATATTTTTTTTTAAATAAACTTTTCCATTAAATAGTTGCTACTGTCTGTTACAGAATTCAGTAAACAAGTAAAACAAAAAGTGAACGAGACTAGCTTGTTTGTACAAACACTTGAAGAAGAGGTCACGTACATTTTCTCCGTGCGAGCGCAAACATTTGACTACGGTCCTCCGATAAAGAGTAACGTGACTACCGGGCCTCAAACAGGATCACCGGATCGTCTGCGTGAGCTAAAACTTGCAAAAACCATGTCAAATGTAGAAATAGAGTGGGTCAATGGAGTGTCTGGAAAAAGTCCCATTCTCGGTTACTATATCCAATCTAAACGCAAAGGTAAGTTCGGAAGCATGCATTGACTTCTTAAATGGCTTTCTATCTAATAATTTTGCTCGTAGACGATAGTCGGTGGATGACGGTGGTGCGAACGACTAGTGGAGCACTCGAGAAATATTTAATTTCATATCAAAGTTTGCTTCCTTCGACCATATATTCTTTCCGTATCATCGCTTACAATATGTATGGCATCAGTTACCCTGTCACGTCAGACGATGTGGTGAGTGCCTGATGATGTTTTTAAGGTCAAGGATTGCATACTTTATGTACTCAATAAGATGGTTTCATTTCATATTTCTTTCATGTGTAGATTTTGACACCTTCAAAATTATATTTGGAGTATGGTTACCTCAAGGTGCCTGCATTTTATCGACAGCCGTGGTTCATGGTGGCATTAGCAGCGAGTTCAATTATAATTATTGTAGCACTTGTGGCTGTGTTGTGCGTAAAGAGCAAGAGTTATAGATACAAACGTAAGTTACGTACTTCTACATTTCATGATTAAAATGAAGCCCTTCAACTGGGTGTAATCACTATATTTAAAAATTCGCAGCTCACTTTGTTTGCTGCTTAAGTCGTCCTTTTCATTAACTGGGTCCATTGAGGCGAGCCTCAATCTCAGTTTCCATGATGACGATTATGATGAGCGATTAGAATCTATCATCTAGGAGAGTGCAGATTTGTAACAAGGACCTGTTTCATTATGTGTTATTTGGAAGAAATTCCTGCCGTCCTTCCGTCAGGAACCAATTTCGAAAGAGGTGGGGGGCTCTGACCTACTTTAGAACTTGCAGATTTTGTAATTTTGTGCAATATGTAGTTTATGTTAACAAAACAAAATGAAATAAATGGGTTGGATCTTTCGGCAGAAAGGCAACGTCAGAAATCGCGAAAAAATGAATTCATTGATCGGTTAATTATCATTTTACGAAAAAGAAAGAGAAGGTTGACTATGAAAGGTGACACTTGAACATGAAAACAGTGCATCAAACGAAAAAATTAGAAAATCGAGAAAGATAAGTATTTTAGTCTAAAAAATTTATGTTTCGAAAATTGAAATAATGAATGAAGTTCTGATATCTATTGAATCACAGTAGCGTACATCTTGGTCTACTTCAGTTAGAATGATACTATTTTTGCTTTTCATGGGACAGTGGGTAATTTAAAGTGTGTAAGATGACCATTGGTCAAAAGCGCTTGCTTAAATTTTTGAATGTGTTACAATACGGTATTCTATCAGAACACGAGACCCATTAGTCCGTACGCTACAGACGTAAAAAAATATGGTTAGATTAATTCCGGTCCTTCAGACTAAATAGGTATGCTAGCCAGAGGTGGTGACAACAGAGTGTAGTATGCATGAGACAGAAGGCACTAGTGGTGCTCTCAGCAACTGAATACAGTGTGTAAAGTTTCTTTTAATTCAATTATATGAGTGAGTCATGAATGAACAGATTTGAATTCTTAACATTATATTTTGATTTTTAGCATGTTTTCTTTCCCCCAATTTTACCGACTTTTCTCGTTGGAAAAGGGAGGCTTTACATCCGTCCATTCAGGATTCCTTATTGGATTTGTACCCGTTCTAGGAGTCACCAACCAGTTGCAATCGCTTGTTAGGGTCGGCCCTCCGCGCGAAGACCGACCGTATCGCAATCACTTTTTTCTTCTCTGTCCCATTCAAGACGCTCAGGAATTAGATCACTTCTAGCCTAAAATAAAATAGAATAAAATACGGGTTTACTTATTGGATTTCGGATACTTTTTCGCTGCTATCAGTTGATATAACGTCATAGCGATAGACTTTGAAAACTGAGTTTTATTGTTCATTCTACAAATATCTGGCTTGATTGATTACCCACATATTCCTTTTCTAACACCCACTTTGTCGATATCCTCACCGACACATTTTTTATTCGTTTTTTTTTTAAAGATGGTGGTTTGAAATGCTGTGTTTTCTAACAAATGCACTCATGTACACAGTTCGTATTTGTAATTATAAGTCGATGTTGCGAGATATTTTGCCGAGGTATTTGATAACGTTATCATAATTTTTGTAGACCACGTACTCTGTAGTTACGCCTTCAATTCTTTCTTGAGGCAGTGACCATTTACCCTTGGGCAACGCTCTCACTTTTCTCTCCATAGCCAATTCGCCCTAGTGGTTGTCGGCAAAATGGGTCGGTTCGGCGAACTGTTCGGGAATTGTAATTTCAATCTAAAGAGTGGGGGTTACTACCTTGAATTTGTAAGAGGAAAAATGATGTACTACTTACGCGACCGCGTGAGTGTTTTTCATTGTATTCTTGTTCTTGATAAGATGTGATCTTTGAGGATACGTTATTTCGTTCGATGCTCTTGTGTTTTTCAAGTCTTGCATAATATAGATATTCATATATTACAAGAACAGATTTTGGGAAGACCGTATACTTGATGCTTCTTTGTATTGGTCGACCGTATGTACTTATTATTTTTTTTCTTCTTTTTTCTTCGGTATAGACCGCATATTAAACTGGCACCCTCAAAAGTATGGGTTAATTTCACTTTTGAGGAACACCGCGAAAGCTCGCAAAACTCTATTACAACCGTAGTTTTGCCCAGTCCGAACGTATAACGGCTGTAGAAATTCTTGTTCCTATGCTTTCAAGTTACACGATGAAATAATAATTTTATGGTTACTCAAGTCTTGAACTTTTTGGAATGTCACAGAAGAAGCGCAAAAATCGTTGGAAATTTCGCTGGCCATGGATATGGACGATCGGCGTCAATTGGCCATTGAATTATACCGTTCAAGGCGACTGAGCAGTAGTACTTTTAATCAAACAACGACAGCTAGCCAATCTGGAGGCACTCTTAAAAGTAAATCTTCGAATCGGAAGTCGCAAATGGCGTCTCATGTGCCACCATTGGTTGGAAAATCTCCCCCGCGACCATCACCAGCGAATGTTGTTTACCACAGCGATGAAGAAAGTCTAAAGGGTTATGATGAAAACCCGGATGACAGCAGTTTAACCGAAAAAGCTTCGGAATTGAGCTCATCTGATCAAGTAAGTGGGAAATATTTTTTTCATAGACGTTAGTTTTGAAATTTCTATTTTCCATGTGCATTTATTTTAGGGTTCGGAAAGCGAGAATGAAAGTATCAAGTCTGATCCAAATTCGTTTGTCAATCACTATGCAAATGTAAATGACTCATTGAGACAATCTTGGAAGCGCCAGAAGCCGGTGCGGAACTATTCCAGTTATACAGATTCAGAACCCGAAGGCAGTACCATCGTCAGTCTAAATGGCGGTCAGATCGTTATGAATAATATGGCTCGTTCAAGAGCACCATTGCCTGGTTTCTCGTCGTTTGTTTAAGGTTGAAAAAAGAATTTAAAAAAAACCACTTGTGTGTTCAAAAGAGAAAGGCTGATCAAAGATGATTTATAATGTAGGAGTATAATATGTTGAAAAATGGTTTGCAAAGTGCTTCAGGCTGATTCAAAACTGATTATGGGATTCAAAAAATTGAATCATACGCCTGATAACTTTCCAATAGTTTGTAAACTGCTTGTTGCATTGTTTGGCCTCTGTGAAATATTATTTTCTGGTTTGATAAGCCTATGTCGAGTTTGGTTCATTCTAACAGGGCTAAGTAGACCTAAGTTGACCGAAAGAGGTTCTATACAAGCCTAAACATTAGGAAAAATGAAAGTGTTAGAATTGTTAGTGCTAAGAGTAACTAAATCCTGAAAACTATGAGTCATATTGGTTGTAAGAGGAGGTTGTTCTTTATTATAATTATTGGGGTTGAGATTTGAGATTTTTGCTCCTGGGCTGTCGACATAGTAGATCATTTTCTTCTCGTAGTTAGTCTAAGAGAGGATGATTGATCATTCACATTTGTCCGTCTTGACAACTGGTCTTTAAAGAGCACCGAAAGTACTAGTAATGGGAGGATAGGGACCGAAAAGTTGATCAGTCGAAGTGTTGACAGGACGTTCGACTCGGTCGCTATTTAGGCGAGAGTCCCCTCGAAGGCCGGCAGCCAGGTTGGAGACGACCATAGTTTCAATTAAAAGTTCGAGTGAGATGAACTTTGGCTGGAGAATAACCTGTAGATCAGTAGTGATGAAGCTGATATGTGAAAGATATAGAATCAGTTTCTCAGCTGTATTCTTGTTGAAGGATTGTAGAACTGCCATGTTGGCAGTATTGATAAGAGTAGTTCAATCATCGAAACTACAAGCCATATTAGTTGTAAGGAGAGGTTGCCACAAGGTACGTAGCAAAGAATTTTCAATCTCAGGCAGTTGAATTCATTCCCATGAAGACAAACCAAAAGTCAGAATTTGGAGAAAAGATAAATAAATTAAAAATGAAAAAATTGTTGGAAAAGGTTGAAAAACGGGGTAAAGAAAGGTCGAGAAGTTTTGAATAAATGCGTATAAAATGAAATATTCTTTGTTACGTACCTGTGTGCCGATACCTCTTATTACAACAATTGTTAGTGCTAGTACTACTTTATGGCATATTGAATTTCATATTTACGGAGTATATTCTGAAACACTATTCACACGAAGAATTGGATTTGTTTGGTACAATCATTCTTTTAAAACTCTAATTAGAAATGTAGAAATTGTCACCAGAAGCCCGATTTTGTGACTTTCATTTCTAGTGCTCAACTAATACACAATGTTTTTTGACTTGAGAATTTTACCAATGATATTTTGAGAACCAAGTGGTCTCCCCATAATATTTTGGAATGGTTGAAAAAATAAAGCTTTCATCTTGAGTGCGCCTCTCCTGGAAAAAATTTCTGTAGTATTTTCCTTCATTATTGTCCTTTTCCTTGTCGTGATACTTGCTTTGAACTTTTTCTGTAAATGATCTTCACCATCAAAGTCTGTTGAGAAAACCTTCTTCATAATGAGCCATACTAAATATAGGCCGATTGAACTGGAAAACATGTGTTTTGTAAACATTCCACTGCCTGTATACAATCTTTCTAAAAATATTTTTTAATTATTTGATCTTGCCGGCAGTTTTCTTGCAGCCTAAGGCAGTTGGCAAACTGCGAAATTCTTCCATTGTATTATCATTATCAAGGAACCTATTTTATGAGAGATTATGTAATCTTCTGCTTGGTGTCCCGTTATTTTGATTTCCCATGGAGTGCGTATTCAGACTTTGGAAAATATCGACTTATTTATTTATTGATTCAATTTTATTTTAATTTAATGTGGTGTGCCACACGGTCTATATGACGAATTACTCAGGTACCACAGCATTTGTGTAAATCTTGTATTAATCCGGTAATCCCTCATACAGTCAGAACATCTATTCATATATATCATACCATTTCACACACACCCACACGCGTGATTCTCTCAAACGTTTAACTTTTTTCGCCTGGTGTTGGGCTTGTTAATCGCCAATCTCCGTATAAGGGCGTGGGTGTGAAAAGAAGAAAGAAGTTCTCTTATCTATTTGTGTGATAATACCCAAATCCTTCACCAAATTACTCACCGGAAAAAATTGAGCCATATGGCTTAAATTTTGCCAAATTCTTCACAAAACGACTGACCATACCCACTTTTTAAAATTCGACCAATCAGAACGCTTAAAAAATGGCAATAATTTCCCGTTTGTTGTAAAAATGGTGTTGCCATGGCACTGACAAAATTTCTCCACCGGGCATCAAATTTACGAAATTTCTATCTCAATTTTGGCCTCTTCCCAACTGTCTACGATAAATACAGTTTTGTAGATTCAAAGTAAACCTACGTCTAACGTTTCGCGTTTTTGCGCTAGAGTGAATTTAGCGCAAACTCTCATTCAACTGGTAACACCTTTTGACCTCACCAGGTAATTTTCCCGTTTATTGTGCAAGTCTTATATGTGTTACGCCGAATTCGTGAAATTGCTGATTCCATGGAAATCTTCAAAAATGCACAGGATATTCTCATTTGTAAGTGTAAAAAGCTTTATAGAATGTGTTGCCGAATACGTGAAATCAGCAGCCGATTTCACGAAATGAGCAGTAGATGAGTTACCTAATTCAAATTCACGTAATCGGCAAAAGAAGTCTACCAATTTCATGTAATCGGCGAAGGGGATGCTGATTTCATGTATTCGGCAAAGGGGTTGCCTATTTCATGAAATCAGCAATTCAGCAATTTTTCTGCGCCGATTTCATGGAATCGGCAATTTCACGAATTCTGCATGACATATGTATTTTGTGTTTAGTTTTCTTCATCAAACTGATTTTTTTGAATTTTTTAACATTGAATGGTCGTTGGTTTATCTCGATTCAATTTGCAAAAAGATAAGTATCATATTGCAATTGTATGCACTCATTTTGTGTAGATGTACATTCTATAAATCTTGATATCATTAGCATACAATAGCATATTAGAGTCTGACATTGAGTCATTGAAATAATTAAAACAAGAAGAGTTATGATCTCGGTTTGGACCCTGCTGCTGCTGTACTCGCAATACAAGGCAACTCTCTGATCAAACAAAACAGTAGCTTACATGCTGCGTTCTGTCTTGTAAAATATACAAATTTAAAAACTGTAATACCTGTTTAGTGAAACCTATCATTCTTATTTCCTGTCAAATAATTTTATAGGTGACCTTAACAAACGCTTTTTGAAAAACTGTACATATTATTGCACTTAATTATCTGTAACCTTTGAAACAGAAGCCATAACAATTGTGCAATTAGTTAGTACACTTTTTGATTTGAGAGACCTAAGTCGTTCAAAAATCTCATTCTGAGTAACACATGGGATGGCTTATAAATTACTCTATAAATGAGGAGGTACCTGTAAAAACGGCCTCCGTTCAGTATATTTCTTATGGAACGGAGGCCCTATTTACAGATACCTCCTCAAATTGATTGTTGAAGATTGATTGACTATTATCATTGACCTTACACGTACCTCATAAATACTCGCATTGTTGAAAAATTAGTCACATTGTTGGGTACTACCGCAAGAGTGCTCTGCGTGTCAAGATGTGGATGTAACCAAGACGGAACAATGTTCTCTTGTTCAATCTTCTGGGTAACACGCCGCGCACTCTTGTGGTAGTATCCAACAAAGTGACTAATTTTTCAACAAAACAAGTATTTGGATGGTACATGTTGTATTGTCAATTGTCATTGTTATTACACATTATTGATCAAAGAAACTACTTGAATTAGATTCTAGGCTCATCCCGGAGCATCCATGCAATAATTATCATTGATTAGGTTACTTAGATACATCAGGATGTCTGTTTGTTGATACCGAGTAACTTATTAAGAAATAGCTGAATTTGAACCAGGTATACGCCAAGATTGCTAGGAACTACGTGCTTGTTTCATTCAATAATAATGGTACTTTTGTCAATTACAAAATAGGTATCTAAACTATGGCGGTACGTGGGAAAAAAATGAAAAATTTGAAATAACTATTGAATTAAGTGGAATTGAAGGTTTTGTCAGCCCATCTAATTTGTTAAATGTGTGTCTATGTTCAATTTCTTCATTTTTCTCCCACAGACGGCCATAATCTAGATACATCATACAATCTCTCTTTGCTGTAGTGCAACACAACACTAGCGTTACCCGGTTCAAATATATCTGCAATTGATTAAACAGAATTGCTAGATTTGATACTATGTACCTCTTTGAAAACTGATGACTAGGCCGTCATTCAAGCAGTAGTAGAGTCTTCCAAATTGTAGCACCACATTGTGCCAAAGTACTGTACATACATTAAACTGTTTCATGGAGAGATACAAAAATAATTACAAGAAATTTTATCGAGAAGATTGTTTTCCTGCAGAAAACCTACGTATTGAATTTTTGTAGGTTTCAGTTATGCTTTTGATAAACCCTTTTGGATTTTCTAACGGCAGTAAATACAAAAATTTCTCAATTTATTATTCATCTACCAAAACAATTTTTAGATATTTCTTATCAAAGATTTTAGGCTTTGAAACAATCTAACCCGTGGCACAGGTTCCTTGTATTTTTTAAATTACTTAGTTTCTTTCCTTCTTTGTTTATGTATTTTGTTTTTTTCCTTTGGAGTACAAAGTCTTTTTTCAACCATATGAAAACTCTTTACTTGACTGTATAAATTAGTTGAATTAAATCACATGCGCTTTCGGTCATAGACCATCGACGGGTGAGTATACCTAAACAGAGGTTGACTCATAGAGCCGTAAAAAAAAATACAAATAAAAATATTCAAAAGAAAATAGATGAGAAAACATACAATCATTACTTATCGCATTCTTCATTATTCAATTCCTACAATTTACTGTAAAAAGCATCTGCGAGGTTAGAATACGGAATTATCTCGTTTACAATGGCCGATAACCTATGAATAGCTTTAATAATTTCTACTGTATCCAATGTGATGCGTTTTCTTATACTCCTCTCCTTGTGTAAAAAGCGGACATTCTCAGGCCTACAAAGTGAATGCCCTGACGCTAGAAGATGGGCTGTAAAATTAGATTTTTTGGGTTGATTCTTAACAAAGGTATCAGTATGCTCTCTGAATCGAATATTTAAGGGCCGATCTGTTTACCCAAAGTAAATAAAGGAAC
This sequence comes from Aspidiotus rigidus, assembly GCA_035079385.1. NCBI lineage: Eukaryota > Metazoa > Arthropoda > Insecta > Hemiptera > Diaspididae > Aspidiotus > Aspidiotus rigidus. The sequence goes on from JAVHKY010000052.1 coordinate 8,337,458, forward strand.
AATCATCGCAGTGGAGCATATGAAAATCACACATTCGATCGGAAGGGATAAAGGTTGCGTTTACAAACGTTTGTTACCGAGTTAACGCAAAACGAAAAATATTGAAAAAATCAACCAATTCTACTTAACACATGTTAACGATGGCTTAACGACACCTCCAGAGATGTCTTTAAACCATCGTTAACTTGGTAAAGTGCGTTACAAACGTTTTTTCAATATTTTTCGTTTTGCGTTAAGTCGGTAACGAACGTTCCTATACGCCACCAAGATCTTTAAGCCGAGAAGATTGGCTCCTCGTGGTGTTTACATAGTAGAAAGCGCCCTAAAATGAAGGAATTGAATAATGATGAGTGCGATGAGTAACGACTGTGTGTTTTTCATAATATAATTTCTATTGAATATTTTCATATGTATTTCTTCTACGGCTCTATGAGTCAATACCTATCTGTTTATACTCACCCGTCGATGGTCTATGACTGAAAGTACTTGTGATTTAATTTAAGGGTATACTCTACCTAGTCACTCACACGCGTATCACATGTTACAATTTTTCCCCTGAGATAACTGATTAAATAAAGCATGAAATATTTTGAAACTTTGTATTTCTGTGGAAAAAACTTGGAAAATACGGCTAATTGGTTCATGCGAACTAATTTTGTTCATTACTTGAAATTCAACGATTCAAAGATGGCCCCTTCAGACGTAAGTTCAAACATTTTCTGAAGATCATTCAGAATATTTTGCAAACTGTGAACTAATTGACATATTTTTCTCAACATGAAGAATAAATTACACCATGTTTTGAAACATTTTGTGCATTACCTATTCAATATGTTATCTGTGGGAAAAAAACGCTACCCGCGCCTTTCACACTTCGGGTTTCTAATGCGGATAGTATAAGCGTTTGCCTGATTTGTTATCAAACTCATAGTCAACCAAATTTCAAGTTTTTATTTTCAAATAATTTTTGTAATTTTGTGGATTATATTTACATTTTACCATCCCGTAAAGAAGCAAAAATAAAAATTTGCCTAAAACTTCCAAGAATTTTGTCAATTTTTCAATCTGAATTTTCTCATTTTGATAATATGACTACATGTACGATAAGAAAAATGTAAACAAACGCCAAGTGTGAGAGGCTTATACAGGTGTATTTTCTGTGTGTGAGACTGTGAGTGACTAGGTGGAGCATACCGCCATACCCTTAACTAATTTATACAGTCGAATAAAGTGTTTTAGTATTACTGATGGAAATCTGCCGTAAAGTAAATGAACAAATTAAACTTAACAAAGTCTTCTATTTTGTGAAGTATGGATTAACCTTGTCATCAGTATAGTTGATCTCTTGTGGAAATACTTGTGTTAGAGACACGGTACATTATTGATCGTTTCAAAATTGATAACACATTTTTGTTTACTTTCGTTTTGGCGGAGATATTACATGTAAAACACCTCTATTTTGAAAAATTCAAGGTGACCATTTCTAAAAGAACATTTCAACGGCTACAACTTTTGTTCTTGGCAATTTTTCATGAAACTCTTTCATTTTTGAGCAAAACTTGAAAACCACTTATTCCCCATATGCAAGTATAGAAAACTTCCTACCAAAACAAAAGTAAACAAAAATGTGTTATCAATTTTGAAACGATCGATAGAGGTATTGACACAAACCTATATTAGACGTGTTTGTTATATTTTCGCATGAGTTGTGTCAATTGATATAATCTACGCTAGGAGCGTTGCAAGGTAAAACGAGGCAGGAAAACTACATGAATACTACGTAATGTAAATTCATCAATTTTTAAAAATTTTTAGAAGGATTGGGTATTAACCTAAAAATCTGAAACTGTGTACAAATGGACAACTTACGTACTCTGCTCTACTTATTAAAAAAAATTATCTTCTTAGGTGAATTTCTTCATCTTTTACTAGAGCCCTAGAATAACGAGTGAGGACACGGGCCGCCATATTCAGTCGTTTCGTCATTATTTATCTTCAGACTTCCCTATTTCAGACTTCAGTGACTGATAACAGTTTACCACGATTTGAAAACGATAAAAGAACTAATAGAATTAGTTTTAGAATACAGGTATCAGTGCCAAAATAAAATGCAAAACATAGTGCTTTTAAATGATACAAAATAGTTCCACCAATTGTATTAATTTCTCACCCTAATTAGGGAACTGCAAGGCTTAATGATGACGTAACGACTAAATATGGCGATCCATGTACTCGCTCATTATTATAGGGCTCTACTTTTACAACCCTCGAAAATTTCGTCAATATTAGGGTACCTACCGTAAGGTTCCGACACGGGTGGGGTGTGGAAAATATTCAAACGATTGCTGCAAGCGTAGCGGAATTCTGTATGAATTAACACGGTTTGTGCGACAGAAATTTTGCGTTGTGTCAATACCTCTACAATGTAGAGTTCTATAATGTACCGTGGTTAGAGATCAAGAGAAGGGTTTTTTTGCGAGCAAAGAGACTCAAACAATTATGGTTGATCAACAGATTGAGGAAGCTATTATATTATAGGATTATATTCATCTTTGTTTTTTCAAATGTATGACCGCCATATTTCAGATTTGTTTGTGCTTTGTTGTTCTATTTTCTGTTTTACTTTTTCATCTTATCAAACAGAATTTTCCATATCTTAGTTTTCATTTTAAATTTGTAGTGAATGTACATCGTTGATTATATCGTTTCAGTTTAGGGAAATGTTCACGCAATAATACTTTCATTAAAATTATTGTTTATTTTGCTTATTCGCTCATATTATGTTCTTGGAATAAGTGTTTAGAAATGAAATAATTGTACACCCTATTCATGTTAACGTCATTGAATATTGAGAAGTGCTCAAGTATTGGTGCGTTGTAAACATTAATGTTTACCGTTCCTCTTGCTCTTTGTTTTAATAACACTGTGTGTTTATCATTTATCTAAATTTGTATTCTGAAAATGAATAGACTTGAATGTACATTTAAAATTGTTTAATTGCTCTTGATTGAAGTGTCTGGGTGATATTTTTGTTTAAATTGTCTTATTTAAATTATTCTTAGTAATAGTTTTTTGTATTTATTGTATTTTTATGAGCTGTGATTTTTTTTCCTTCATTTTTGTGTCTGAGCATCTCACATGGTTGTGTTTCCGAATGATTTTATTACTTTTGTATCTGTCATATATGAGTATTTTGAGTTATTATTAAGTTATTAAATATCATTTTTTAATTACTTTTATTTTGTTTGAAAGAATTTTTGCATGCGAAGAACTTGTAAGAACACCCCTTGCTCAGGTTTAGTTAGCTCTGCAATCTGGAACAAACTATATTCTCATGATGAGTGAAACGGAAGGACTTATCCTGGCAGGTTTTCAATCAATGAAATTTTATTTACGGTTCTACCGTCAGCAAAAACAGTCATAAATAGGACTTACGCGACGTTTTGAATACAACAGTATTAAATCTCGGGGCATAAGATGTAATTGTAATAATGTCTCTTATGCTTAGGATAGAAATGGGCAGCTTGTTCTCGCCCTTTGTCTCCGAGTTTGTTGCGGGTAGATAGTCGGAGGAGCTGTGGAAAGTGCGTAGTAGATAGTCATAAATAGAGTCAGGACTTTTTGGCGCTAAAGAACAAAAATTCAGGTTTCAAAGTATTGTAATTTTTGCGTTTTTCAGAAAAAACAAAAAATTTATGATAAAATTAATGGAAAATTGAATGTTTTACAGGAATCGTTTGTTATACAATAACATCACATAGGAAACGTGAGCAAATGAAAAATTCACTACCAAAGAAAAAAAAGAGAATAATATCGATATTCAGTTGTCGTTTTCTGGTGTCAGTTCAGGTGTTGTTTTTCGGTGTCATTGGTGTCATTTTTCAATTTCGCACCCAGCGTATAGATGTGTTCCAGTTCCATGTCAAAAAAAAAACAAAAAAAAATAGGTAGTATTAAATTTGATCTAAGAGAGGGCTAATCATCTGGCTTCGAGAGGGGTTTCGATGGTACAACACATCGATGAAATATTCGAGTTCTGGTTGTCGAGCGGAAAGAACTCTAATGTGAAGAATATTTTTCAGCTTGTTTGCAGAGTTAGATCCCAATTTTCCGATTGTAAGTTGACCCGTTGTCGTGTGTGTGTGTGTGTGTGTGTGTCATCGCTAGTGAGATACAAAGGCACATATACTCATTCACGTTGTGTAAACAAGCATTGTTGAAAAGCCAGGTACCTGTGAGATACCCTCTTGAAACCGTTAAGTCACTCCCTCTTTTGAATCATTCAACCAATGAGCAAGAAAGGACGGGTAAAGTTTACACACGTCACCTAGCATTCAAGCAAGTGCGCCCGGCGCCCCTCAGCTTTCGACCAGTTTGGTATGTTTATCGCAGATGTGGAAAGTGGACGGGTTACTTTTTCCGCTTGGTTGTGCATGACAAGGTTTTTTGAAATTATTTTTTGCATGTTTCTTATGTGTACCGGTATACATTTGTGTTGCTTGAACTAATCATGCTGGGATCCTAACACAAATATTCTAATTAAAATATTGTGTACTTTCTTCCAGCCGAAATTATTTTTAGGGCCTACTATTCTGTTGTCTTTCGAGCCTTTTGAATTGTGATAAAATATTTTTTCATTTCAAATAAAAATTTAAATTGAGACCATCGTCGCATTTTGTAGCGGCCGTTCCATTCTGAATTATATGGGGGGCACGACAACTTCAAATTTTGACAAAAGGTGTTGTTTGTTTTTGGTCACGCTATTACAGGTGGATTGCAGGAAGTACGATGCGGATACATTCGCGCGCGATGATATTGTGCTACCATCAATCATAGGGTACCGTACCTTCTTTCATCCAAAATTATTTTCAGGGCTAATAGTATACCAACCGTCATTCCGGAGTAGCTGTTTCACTCTGAAATGTGGGTATGTAAGTCGACGACTCTGGTATTGGTCAATTACAACCTCTTCTCTCTTTTTAGATCAATTCAATTTTTTCATTTCAAATTTAAATTGAAAACATCGTCATTTTGTAGCGGCCGTTCCATTCTGAAATACAGGTGGCACAATTCCAAATTTTGACTAGAGGTGTTGTTTATTTTTGGTTCGCGCTATTACCTACTCTATCTACACATTATACTTTATATTACGGTTAGGTCTTGCAGGAAGTGCATTGAGCGCATAATGGGGATTAGCCGCGCGCGTGATGATATTGTGCTGTTTGATTACTCAGTGCACCCACGATTGGATAAGCTACGGTGGGGTGCAGGATGAGTTTACTCAGTTTACTGACTCCGCCAATGAAGAGGCAAGCATCTGAGATTGTAACTGAGGCGTTTGATGTCATAAGCAGTCTTGGTAATTTGTGGCGGACTGACGTGGATACCTGCGCCTTCTCTCATTTTTTCAGATGTAGATACAGCGCACCACATTTGGATAAACCACGCTGGGATTTTATCTTCATTAGCCGCGGTGGACTGTTGTTTTAGTGCACAGTCTTCTATGTATAGGGAATTCATTTTTGTTCGTCTTTAGTGTAGGACTAGGATCTTTGGTGTCTCGGGACGTATTGGAGCCACCTCCACGTGGTGCGTCATGCGCAACGGCAACAATTAGTTTGTTGACGGCCAAGGCTCCTCTAGAGTAATAGCGTGAATTAACAAATGATAACATTAAAAAATCCAATGAGCTGAGGTAAAAAATAGAGATTTCGGTTGGCAACAAAAAGTTTCTTCCTACCAAGTGTAATTTTGTGATTCTATTTGGTAGGTCATTTTGAAGTTTTTAGGTTGGTCCTCGAGTTAAGTGCTCACCTTCGTTATTCATCCTGTTATAAGAAATTTAAACCTATGAGATTCTACCTCAGGGTTGGATGAGTGAATTAATTATCTGCTGTTATTACAAAAAAAGTGTTGAAATAGTGATAATTTTGAAAGGAGATTCTAATAATGGACAGGGTTGGATTTTTACGAGTAATAATTATTTCAAATACAAATTGAGATTTCTTGATAACTTTGTAAAAAGTAGTATTCCAGGTTTTCTTTATACCTACTGTAGCTTCGACATTCTAATCTCACTAAAAATTCAACGATCTTTTGTTTGAGTTTTTGTAATAAAGGATTTTGTGATCAAAATCCAGCATAATATTATTGATTTTGTCCGATGAATCTCTGCTTACTTCTTCTAGCAGCTCAAAAATTGTAGTTCAAACGGGAAAAGGTGTTTTGGTTCACTTTAGGTTTTTGGAAAATTTTTCAAAGGAAACCTCAGCCTTCCGGCGGTGAGTACGAGCTTCACTTCATAATTTGGGAATTTTTCTTGTTAATATGAGGATTTCGACTTAGTTGACGTTATGAAGGTTTCGTTTGGTCTAATCTAACTGTTCAGTAACTTGAAAATTTTCGAAGGTGACTAGGTATCCGGCAGGGAACAAAACCAGAATTAAGGAACATATTTGAAATTATCGACTATCTTGCGACACTTGGAAAATGTTTTGACTTTATCAAGTAATTGATCGTCATCATAAACCACGATCATTGAATTTATTAAAAACTCACGGGTTCTTTAACGGAGTTGAACAAGGGGTGGCAGGAAACTGCTTTATGGGGCTGGGGCACGTGGAATCTGAAAAATATTGACGTACCAGATCTATGACGTCATCAAATTGTGTCGTCACAGGCCCGGACTTTAAAGCTATATATATTAGGAGGGGGATTTGGAAAAAATTTTTCGAGCTCCAAGTTTTTCCGGCCAGCCGGACGACGGACATCCGACGTTTTTTCCATATTCAGTATACTAGACTTGAAGTAGGCTGAGGGGAGGCGAACTTGTGAGTATAAATCTAGCTTTTTCCCTATCTAATTCCTGGATCTGTGTTCTTACGTCCGTCCAATCTTTCCCTATATACACCATCAATCTTATACTAGCTTTATACTTATACATACATTTTACTAGACTTGAACGAAACGCTAATATAAAGATAGCCTTTCCCCCCAACCCAATTCCTGGATTTGTGTCCGTGCGTCCACACGGTTCAGACCTTTCTCTGTACACTTACTTTATATTGGGCTTATACTAGACCAGTTTAAAACTAAGCTTATAACCGATTGTTATTTTCCAGATCAATCGTCATCAATACACTGACTCACCTCTTGGAAGCAGAATGTTTTATACTTGTCCTTTGCTTTATTTTCCCAATTTTCCTCTTCACATATACAGTATACTAGAATTAAAGTAGGCTAAGGAAGGTGGAGGCCGAATCAGTTAGCCGTATCAGGCTATGGAAGAGCAGGCTTATACTAGCGACCTCTAGACCTATAGACTGGTAAATTTTTTAGAAAAACGCCTTGCTAGGAGCATTTCGTGTAACAATTGAGTAAACGATGATTCTTGAATGTTTCGGACCCGCTGAATACAAAAAACGTTGTTACTTTTTGAATTGGCCCCCGGAAGGACCTGAAAAGGGGGGAAAGGGGTAAAAAATTCAGTTTTTTTCTGTTTCTGCGGAAAGTATGCGTCTGAGGGGAAAAATACCTCGGTAAAAAAATATTCCACACAAAATTTCCTACCGGATAAGATTCTTACATTTTAGGCTAGCGCGTCAGTGTTGCCAGAGAGGAGAGCGTAAATATAATATGAACATGAAAATACGTACTTTATCATTATTTTAGCCAAATACATAAGCGGTTCTGAGGTGATATACAATGTACTGCACACATTCGGAATAGAAATTATGAATAATACCAAAATTATCGCAAGTATGACCTTTTTCACTCTCAACCAGTGCTCCCAGTTATGAAGAATAATAATTCAAGCTTAATACAATGCTCGCAATTTCCATAAAATAACTATTTTTCATTAGAATGCGTTTCAATCATGAAAAATTGCCAAGAAACTCCGTAATCGAAAATTCAGGACAAAGGTTTTTCTGCTGAAATTTGTTCCTTGTGGTAGTCTGTACATACTGTAAATGTTCACGACCCCTAAACCCCTCGCCCCGCAAGGAACAAATTTCAGCAGAAATGCCTTTGTCCTGAATTTTGTTTGTATTGAGCTTCTATTTTTTTCTAGACTGTGACCCCACCTTGTAAATAACAACTACCTCATAACGTTGTTATTGTAATAGGATATCAATAAGAAAATTTTTCCAAGTATCTATCTTTATAAGTACCCAAAATTGGAATTTTTTTTTCTCTCTTGAACCTGTATGTCAAAATAACATCCGCAATATTAGCCTAGTCTCCATCTACATTGGTCTTGTGACAAGATAATTTAATATAAATTATCGGACATTAGACTTAAGATAGTTCTGTTCTAGGGTAATGAGGCAAACAGGTATGGAGAAATAACACTGACTGTAAGAAATATTGCACCCTACAGGGAAAGTTGTACTCATAAAAAAACAAGTGGGACTATAATTACAAATTGTACCCGAGGTTTTGCTCTCACACACAGACGCACATACAACCTATCTTAAAACTTTGATTGTAAAATTCCAATTACAGTCAACTAACAAAAATTTTTCATAGTAGACTACAGAACAGGAGAGGTAAGTAAGCAATAATCGAGTAAGCAGTTAGCAAAAGTGACGCGCAGGAGGTTTGCTTGCTTACTGATTCCGTTTTGTAAGTTATTCTAACTGCAATGTGACTATAACCTCACTAAGTAAGCAGTAATTTTTCATAACCACACTCATCAATTCACTAATGATATAATTGGGTATTTACATTGTCAAAATCAATTGATGTAAAGGTACTTTACAAGTATCTTTCTGTGAAAAATATTTATTAGACTTTAACGGCTCTGCCGTCCACAGATTAAAAACAAAAAAGAGAGAAGGCCTGACGTTTTGTAGGTTACTTCCTATATCACCAGAGGAACAAAACCTATAAACTTAATTTTTGGGGCTGTTGCCTGTGGCAAGGCTAGAGCCCCTATGCAATCGCAAAAAAAAAAGAGAGAAAAAAAAAACAAGACTGAGTCGCCATGCGCCTTAGTATCCGGGTCTCTTGTTTTTTTTTCTAATTGACTGTTATGTGACGGAAATTTATTTTTTAATTTTTTTCAAAAGATCTGGTGCTTCTTTTCCTACCAAGATGTAGAGCTCAAGAGATCTTGATTTTTTCTATGTCAAGATATGGAAACCAAGAGATCTGCATCTTTGTTCCACTCTGATCTGGAATATCAGAGGCTTAATATTAGTACATACAGTAGGTGGGTGGGTATTACGGTTAAGGAAGTATCGAGAAGAAGAAACTTCCTTAAAGACTGTACAGAAATTCGAAAAATGTTATGCAAAAATGAAATCATAAGTGACACAGAATATGTAATACGTGCAGTGATGTTCGAAGATTATCTTGGTCATCTTGGTCACTCTTGACAAAGACTGTCCGAGAAATAAAATTTTCCAGGCGAAAATTAAATCTCAAGAGACAGAGAATGTATATTTTGAGTGACCTGAAATTTGGAAATTGCTATGCAAAAATAAAATCTCGAGTAACAGAGAACGTATGTATTACTTGAGTGACGTCAAAACACATTTTTCCAGTGAGAACTAACTTTTTTTTTCCAATTGCATAGGGGCTCTCGCCTCCGGAGGCAAGAGCAGTACACTGTATATTACCTCAGAACCGCGTACATGAGTTCGGCTAAAATAATGATAAAGTACATATTTTCATGTTCATATTATATTTACGCTCTCCTCTCTGGCAACCCCGACGCACTAGCCTAAAATGTATGAATCTTATCCGATAGGAAATTTTGTGTGGAATATTTTTTACTGAGGTATTTTTCCCCTCAGACGCATACTTTCCGCAGAAACTGAGGAAAACTGAATTTTTTACCCCTCCCCTCCCTTTTCAGGTCCTTCTGTGGGTCAATTCAAAAAGTAACAACGATTTTTGTATTCAGCGGGTCCAAAACATTCTATAACCATCATTTACTCAATTGTTACACAAAATGCTTCTAGCCAGGCATTTTTCTAAAAAATTTACCAGTCTACTATACATAATTATACAGTAGCAGTGTATTCTGAGAACTAGTTAACTCAATGTGAAGCATACTAGACTTACTCACTTGTTTACCCCTACAAGCCAAGTAGCTTAACATACAGTATACTAGACTTGAACTAGGCCTTTGGAATAATCAATCAAACAACAAACTGCTTGTGTTTAAAAAATCACCGTCCCTTGGTCATCCTCCACTAGGAGCACCAGACAAGAAGAAATCATTCTATGTTGTCTACAAATTTGCCTCCCAAAGTTACACACTCCTACTACTACCCCCCCCCCCCCCATCCTAACCGTCCCATCTCGCCCCACCATTTTTTTCTCCTGCTCCCAACTTTTATCTCTTTGTTCTTCCCTAAATACACCTTTCTCTCTCACTCAAGCTGTCAAAAAAAACCACGGAACCATTTGTGATACCCTAGCCTAGAATACCTACAACTAACCAATTTTTACTCTACCACCTGATAAAGAGACCTAAATGCCCGCTTCAATTCCACTCAATATTAATCTAGAGAGTAAAGTTCATCTTGCTTCTTGCCGGAAGCAGAAACGAAAATCCCAGAGGAAGAAGAGCGACTCGAAATCCTAAAATCTGAGGTATTGTACGCTGTGAAGGTGGCAAAACCGAGGAAGGCAATGGGACCAGATGAACTACCGAGTGAAGTAATAAAACTGCTGGATGAAGGTAACATGCAGACACTGACAAAGCTATTCAACGAAGTATATGGTACCGGAGAAATACCAGATGAATGGCTGCTATCAACTTTTGTCACTCTTCCAAAGAAACCCACAGCAAGCAAATGCGACGAGTATCGTATGATAAGTTTGATGAGCAATTTGCTCAAGGCCTTTATACGAATCATCCACACTAGAATTCTTGGTGCCTGCAAAGATTCTCTAGATGAAAGCCAGTTTGGATTTAGAAAAGGATTCGGAACGAGAGAAGCCCTCTTTATGATTAACGTACTTTTCCAAAAGTGTCGGGATCAAAGGAAAGACGTTTATGCGTGTTTCCTGGACTACGAAAAAGCTTTCGACCGGGTAAAGCACGACGACATGGTGCGCATACTGAAAGAGCGAAATGTAAACGCATACGACCGAAGAATAATTGAAAATCTTTATTGGAAGCAGACTGCAGTAGTACGAGTAGAAGGTCAGGAAACCGGAACCATCAGCATATGCCGAGGTGTGCGCCAGGGGTGCATACTGTCGCCGACGCTTTTCAGCATCTACGCAGACGATATAATTAGGAAGGCGCTTCACAATGTGGAAAGCGGTATCAGAGTAAATGGAAGGAATATAAATAATATCAGATACGCTGACGACACCGTGCTGATAGCCGATTCTATGGAAGACCTTCAGAATCTGGTGGAAAGGCTTGATAATGAAGGGCAGAAGTACGGACTACAAATAAATGTGTCGAAAACAAAATTAATGATAATTAGCCGAGATGAACACCAAGAAGCCCAACTAATGATAAATGGAAGACATGTTGAACGAGTGAAGGAATTCAAATACCTTGGAGCGTACATAAGCGAGCAACTAGAGCCAGAAGTCGAGGTGAAAAGGCGAATAGGCTACGCCAAAACAACGTTTGGAAAAATGAAAAGCTATTTAACAAACAGAAGTATTAATATGAAGAGAAGGCAACAAATGCTTAAATGCTATGTACACTCCGTGCTATTGTATGGAGCAGAGGCATCAACCTATACCGCACAGACTATCAAGCGGATAGAAGCGTGTGAAATGTGGTTCCACAGGCGCATGCTCAAGATACCTTGGATAAAAAAGGTGACTAATGTTGAGGTACTGAGAAGAGCAGGCACGGAGAGAACGATCCTTGAAACGATAAAGAAGAGAAAGATCAGCTATTTCGGAATGATAATGAAGGAGCGAAAATATGAACTTCTACGTCTCATAATGCAAGGAAAGATCGAGGGACGCAGAGGAAAGGGTAGAAGGAAGATATCGTGGCTGAATAATGTCAGAAAATGGACCGGAATACCATCCGTTGGTGAGCTGATGCAAGCGGCTGAAGACCTATAATATATATTATTCATCAACTGTATACTTGAAAACGTGTTAGGCTGGTATCGAACCGCGGACCTTTAGGTTACAAGGCCGTGTTCGTACCGCTCCACCACTGAGCCACCAAAATAGAAAATAGTAGTCACCAAAATATGATGATCCCTTATCAATATCAACTTTTTGAATCAAAAATCACTTCCATTGTAAGAAGTAGAAGAAGAAAAGCAACTGAAATATTTGGAAAATGGAACTGACTAAGTTGCGAGAGTTGGAAACTGTGTTGGAAATGATTACACAGGTCAGAGGATAATTGAGAAAATACTTTGTAGGAAGTATGTTGATTTTGAAGAGTAGAACAGGAAAAAAGGTGATAGATTCTCAGATTATCTGTATAATAAGATGGTAAGGATTGTAATGAAGCTTCCAATCAGATTTCTAATATTCAACCAAAAGAAGTTCAATTGAAGGCTGTAATAGAAAACAATCACATGTTTAATAAGGGCTATTTACAGTACATGTGGCGTAGGTGAGTCTTTTCATAACGAGTACATACGTTTGCGGAACGAGCGAAGCGAGTGAAGCAATGTATGTACGAGTTATAAAGACTCACCTACAACACTTGTACTGTACAAGGCTTTAAAACACAAATACTTTGAAGACAAATTTGTACATCCGAAGTATACGTTTTCGTGTGGCATGTTTACGTCATAGTTTTTTCGCAACGGTTTTCCGTGTATAAAAGACCATCGGTGACGTTATTTTGTTTTTTTCACACGCTTCGCGCTAACGCTGAAAATCGTTACCTACGTCACTGAAAATCGTTTCGCAAAAACGTACTTACGATGCATGCGTGTTTTAAAGTTGAATAAGGAATTCCCACATCCTCTTCTATGGGACGGATTGGTTTTGATATTGAGAAGTGAATTCAAAATTGGAGGGGTTCCAAAAAGAGGAATTAGATTTGATAAAATTTTGAAAATTAAGCCAACTATAGCAGGAGGGACTCGGAAAAATTGAGACATTTGAGCTCTATTATGATAGATAAGGGATAGGAAAAATTTTCAATATCAAAGGAGTCAGATTTGAAAAAATTTTTAATATTGGGAATTGAGCTATATATGACAGGAGAGGAACTTGGAAAAAAATTGAACTATCAGAGGAGTTGAAATTGAAAACGCATTTTGTACATCGACCTATGCAATTATGACAAGTGGATAACTTTAAAAACTTTCAACTTCCTAGCTATATAATATGACAGGAAAAGGACTTGGAAAAATATCAACCATCGTTCTAGGTAAATGATGGCGAGACACCAAAATTTTCGAAAATCCCTCCCCCTATGGAATAGGTTTCCTATTGAACCTCGATTTAGGTTAGGTAGTTGACATCATAAAAAACTGGAGATGCTCTTAACATCATCAGGATTTAACAGAAGAATCCCTAGAGTATAGTGAATTACAAAAATCAGGACTCAATATCAAGAATAACTGTTAGTTGGAGGTGGGTGGACTCGAAGGAATAAATTGAGGGCCTTGAGAAATTTTTTTCTAATTAAGGTAAATGAAGGAAGGTATTTTCAAAGTCTCAACTAAATCAACTCGAAAATAGGAGGAGTTACATTATTTGCATGTAAAAAAGTGAGGTCAGAGAAATAATCATCGCAGAAAATTGGAACGACTGTAGTAACAAATTATACTGTCAACATATAATACACACAAGATTTCAAAAAAAATCTTATGTAGAAAAAAAGTGAAAGAGAAAAAGGGAAATGAATGAACTAATCTTAGAATCGAAACGTTTTTCTTCCATTAATTTGTAGATTAGAGGATGACACGTAGAATCAATTATCACCATATGGATAATTGGAGATGGATGCAGAGGACTGAAAAAGAAGAATAGGAAGAGAGGGAAAACTGGAAGAGTGTGATACTGAGGCAGAGAACAATTTGGAAGACTCAGGAAACGATAAAGAAAGAAAGAAAAAAAAAAAAGGTTGTATGGAAGAACAAGTAAAGAATGAAAGAGTGCAAAATTGAATGAAATTAAGAAAGAAGAAAAGCTTGAAAAGAAAACTAAGCAGATTGAATTGAACTATGAGATGAAAAGATACAAAAAAAATAGTGTATCTAACTAAGAAATTCCACATAATCTTAAACCCCAGAGTTACTCCCTTTGTTTCATGTATCTACCTTACCCAAAACCCTAAATAACAGAATTAAAAGTAGCCATGAGAACTTTGTGTTTGCATAAAAATTTTGAATACAGGTCCAAAAAAAAGTTGTCTGGAGAATTTCTACTTTTTTTTTTTTTTCAATATCCAAAGTAGAAATATCTAGATAATTTACCGAGATTTTTAAAAATTATTCCTGTTTATATAGCGCTCTCGAATAAGATAAAAATGAAAAAACAAAAAACTAAGAGGCGCGCCGGACTCGCTAGTCTATAATACTAAAAACGGTACCCTTTTCCTCACCGCGATTCATACCCAATTTACCCGATACAATTTAGCTAAAAAATAGCTAAAACTGAACATTATACGTGCATTCTATTACTGTATATTTAAACTATAGATATAAGAGTAAAATGAGTTACCTAGCAAATTTGAAGGGGAAAAAAACGTTTCAATTCTACATCGAGCATCGAATCTATCTATCTGCGTAAAATGAATTGCCTAGCAAAATAGAAGAAAACAACGATTCAGTCTCACATCGATTACCTCGCCTCTTTCAACGACCGCAGCTCAGGCTATAGATGTTCAAATTCTCGATAAAACGTAACCAACTTTGTTGGACGTAAGGTACGAGAAAATGAATTTGACGAAAAGTTTTAACGACGTCACACAGCCTTTGGCACCACATACCTAATTTACCTGAGACAATTAAAGACAATTAAGTTAGAAAATAGCTAAAACCTAATATTATAATGGTAACAATCTTCTCTTTGCACTTCATACCTCATTTTATTTGATACAATTTAGCGCTTCGCAAATCGAAGGATATGGTAATTAATTTGGCAAAAAGTTCTAATGACGTCACAATGTCCACATAATGAAGAAGAGCCAATGGGTAAAATACAAAATGGTAGTCACCAAAATATGATGATCCCTTGTCAGTGTCAACTCTTTGAATCAAAAATCACTTCGATTGTAAGAAGTAATAAAAGACAATCTACAATACCTTTTCGCGAGCTGATGACTCTTAGAGCAGCCAAAGAGCTCATAAAAAAAAAGAAAAAAAAAGCAATTGAAATATTTGCAAAATGGAATTGAGTAACACAGGTAGTTGCGGGGGTTGGAAACTGTGTTGAAATGATTACACAGGACAGAGAATACGATTGAGATTACATTGTAGGAAGTATTTTGTATCTTGATTTTGAAGAGTAGGACAGGAAAAAAGGTGATGCAATTATCTGCAAAATAAGATTTATATGAATTCAGGAAAAGTAGGGCTACAGGGACCTGGACAGAGTGAAGATTGTAATTAAGCTTTCAATCAGATTTCTATGATTCAACCAAAAGAAGTTGAATTGAAGGTTGTAATAAGAAACAATGACGTCTTTCATAAAGTTAAATAAGGAATTCACACATCTTTTTCTATGGGACGGATTGGTTTCGATATTGAGAATTGAATTCAAAATTGGAGGAGTTTAAAAGAGGAATTAAATTTGATAAAATTTCGAAAATTGAGTTAACTATAGGAGGAGGGACTCGGAAAAATTGAGACTTTCGAGCTCTATGTGATAGATAAGGGGTAGGAAAAATTTTTAATATCAAAGGAGTCAGATTTGAAAACATTTTTAATATCGCGAATTGTGCTATATATGACAGGAGAGAAACTTGGAAAAAATTGAACCATCAGGGGAGTTAGAATTGAAAACCCATTTTGTACATTGATCTATGCAATTATGCATATAATACACACAAGATTGCAAAAAAAATCTTATGTAGAAAAAAAACGAAAGAGAAAAAGGGAAATGAATGAACTAATCTTAGAATTGAAACGTTTTTCTTCCATTAATTTGTAGATTAAAGGATGACACGTAGAATCAATTATCAGCATATGGATAATTGGAGGAGATGAATGCAGAGGACTGAAAAAGAGGGAAAAATGGAAGAGTGTGATACTGAGGCAGAGAACAATTTGGAAGACTCAGACAACGATAAAGAAAGAAAAAAACAAAAAGGTTGTATGGAAGAACAACTAAAGAATGAAAGAGTACAAAATTGAATGAAATTAAGAAAGAAGATGAGCTTGAAAAGAAAACTAAGCAGATTGAATTGAACTAAGATACAAAGAAAATAGTGTATCTAACTAAGAAATTCCAAATAATCTTAAACCCCAGAGTTACTCCCTTTGTTTTATGTATCTACCTTACCCAAAATCCTAAATAACAGAATTAAAACCAGCCATGAGAACTTCGTGTTTGCATAAAAATTTTGAATACAGGTCCAAAAAAAAGTTATCTGGAGAATTTGTACTTTTTTTTTTCTTTCAATATCCAAAGTAGAAATATCTAGATAATTTACCGAGATTTGTAAAAATTATTCCTGTTTATATGATTTCTATAGAAATTTTCTATTTCTTACTTCTGTTTTGTTCTAAGTGATAGGCGGTATAAAAAAATATTTGAAAATTTAGAGATGACTTAAATATCAAAAAATGCATAAGATTAAATGGAAAAAATATGTATAGGTATTCAAATTCTGAAACATGAGAAACGTCTAAAAATAAAAATACGTGACAATAAGAAAGGCGCGCCGTGATGGAGAAAGTAAAGAGAAGAAAAAAATGATTGTTTAGAAGAAAGAGAGCGAAAAAATGAAAAATTGAAAGAAATAGAAAAGTTGATACAAGATTTAGATGAAAAGAGGAAATATATTTGAAAAGGAAAGTGGAGAGATTAAATGACGAATTGAAAATGTATTAAGCTTACGCCTACTTTTATATTTTTGGAAAAATATATAAATATTACCTACGTGATGTACGAGATATCATTATTTATAGATTAAATAAAAAGAAATAGAAAGAAGAAATTCAATGAGGAAGATTAGTAACTTCAACTCGAAACATTCAGTGAAAAGAGAGAACATAGGCGCGCCGTCTTGCTAGTAATAAATAAATATTTTCTCAATCATCATTCTTAATGACTTGCAGATTAAAATGTTTGAAGGTCAAGAGTTTACAATACCATTTTAGAAAATTGGCAGAAAAAGTATTAGGCCTATACTAGTTGAAACTTGAACTTCATACGTAGAAATTTGTATTTTTGCCCACAATTGCAAATTGCGAATTAATTTGTTCTGATTCGACACATTTGATCCGTTGAATTCCAAAAAAATGTTCTCGATATGTGATCGGAATTTCTCCAAGCATACTAATTCGTCTCTACCATCAACCGTGTAGTAAAAGCTTTGATTCAAGATTCATGATTTTTATCATTTTTTAGCAATCCATATGTGTCTACTCAAGTATGAAGGCCATAGCCAATTAAGAGCTATCAAAAATAACCGTTATCAAAAATTACAAAATTGTGCTCTTTTGAGTATTTTCACGGAAAATAGGATACGCGCCACCTGATTGTAGACAGAGCAAAAATTAAGTTCAATGAACTCAATTGACAGGACTATTTTTATTCACAATTAGTAAAAAAGACTAATCAGTATGGTACAAGAAGTCAATTTTTCAAAAGAAACGGAACATAAATTTAATACAACTTGACAAGCCTCATTAAAACCAGTAAAATCAAAACTTGTCTCCTCTGATGATCAGGTAGGTTCACTCTGGAGATGACTGCTGTGAGTTGTGATACATAGATCGATCACGCACTTGTTTTTGTTGTTCTAGAAGCTTTTGTAAAGGAGAAATACCCTCTGACCAGATAGACTGAAATGAAAAAAAAAAAATGCTACAATTAGCAACATTAGAGTGAATTAGAGTGCAAAACAAGACGGCCCACCTCCATACCTTAACAGTATGAACTCTTATGAAAGAAGGAAAATATAAATAAAAACCCAAATAAGAACGCATCAAATCTCGAGTATATTATCCGTTGGCACACTTGCAAAAAGGACTTCTCTCTAGTGGCAATACAAACACTGTTTGCTGATTGGTGCAATTTAATTGTAAAGGTGAAGATGTGAGGAGTTCTGCAAAAAATCTGAAATGAAACTCATCCAAAGATAATTATGAGAGCTACAACTTTCATTCTCTACATTTCTCAGTATAAAGCAATAATTAGGGTCTAACAGTTGATTTTAAATGTATAACCTCTTATGGTCAAAAACTTTGTGTCTGTTAACCTTATAGTGCATCTTAGATATTGCCACTAGTACTCCTACTGGATCCCAAATTTACAAATAAAATTGCGTCTTACTTTTCTCATATACAAAATCAACCCCCATATTATTCAGCGTCAGTTTATAAAGTAGTATTCTAGTTGCAAACAGGCTAGAATGTTGAAAAAAGTGTGTTTGCATTAAGGAAGGGCCGACGGTAGTACAAAGTATGTACTTTTGAGAAAGAAACACAGATAGTCAATTGTTTTATCATTCACATAAATTTAAATTATTTCTATAGATACACTTGTAGGGAGGCTGGGGTTGTAAAATACACACTCTCCTTGTTTTGAAAAACAGTTATCGATCTTTATGTTTTCATATAATTTAAATTTACATTAGTAATAAGAAAATTTACCTTCTGTATCTCCCCAAAAGTACTTACACTCATTGTACTACCTTTGGCTCTCTCTCAATATGAAAAGACTACACAGGAAAAAATTCTGAGACTGTGAACTTGAAAATTTCACAAACCTTACTTTTTCACAGTTTAAAATTTACAAATTAATGGAATTTTAGTTTGTGTATTACATAATTATTAATATTCAAAATTATTTTATTTTTGGCTCATTTTTAGCTTCTGATGAAGGCTGCGGGTCAGCCGAAACGTAAAGCTGATAATTTTGTAATATGTGCGGGCAGAGCCAAAAATGAAATAATTTTGAATAATGAAATTTCCTTGTACGGAAAAATTGTTTTGGATTTTATATAATTATTAATTTCGTACCCCAAATTCAAAGTTTTACATTTTAGTTTTTATAATGAGAATTGCTTCGTCTGCCAACATTTTTTGTAAACAAGAAATCAGTTTCTACCGCTTTTTTTTTCTTCTTTTCCAACTTGAATTTTTCAATTTATAAATCAAAACCTATATTTTGACACCAATTGTCTACAGAGATGATTCAGTGATAAAAAAACTTTCAATTTACATCTTCAAGATCAAGTTGTGGCCTTTGACTATATATTGTGTGGACTGCGCTAACATGTATAAAATGAGCGAAAAACGCGTCCACAGATCTGATAAGCGTAAGCGGCACGCACCACGTTTTGCGTGTATTTTCATACGTGATCGTTGCCGCTTATTCGGGCCGGGCATCCGTCAGAGAGCGCGACCATTGAGTTGAAGTTATCAAAAGACGGAAGGTGAACCATGGATTATTGAACACGGGAAAAAATCTTCAATTTGGAATTTTTCAAAAATGGCTCGTTGAAAATGATTTCTTTTTGTACTATAAATGATAATCAAATCCTCTAAAATATGAGACCAAAAACCACCTAACCTTTATAAGTCTTCCTTAATTTTGAAAGAATTTTTGAAAAATCATTCCTATACAAATTATGGAGGTTCACCTTCTGCCTTGCAAGGGTGGTGCGTACATGAACTTGTGTGCGTGTGATACGTCAGCGCGCAACTAGCGCTGACCGGCACGAATATCCAAAGGCGTGTTGTCTTACCTAGGAGATGGCGTGCCGCGTTACAAGGCGCTTGCGCAGTCCATATAAAATATACAGTCAAAGGTTGTGGCTCAGTAATACAAAATGTAAGCTGGAAGTTTAATTTAATACAGGTTATTGAAATTGAGAACAATCCTTACTTGGTGAGTCAATACTGCTAGAGGATCACTGCACATATTACTACTTGACTTATTTGCTTTATTATCATTGACCACCTGCGAATTCCACATAGGACTGAACAATGAATACGTGTTAATTGGTAATTGAGAATGCGATGTGAGACCATTCTTATCATCTGAATTAGATGAACAGCTTGCCTGCTGAAATATCCACATAATATTATCACGTCAACTTTCACCTTTGAGTATGAAAAGAGAAAGAGAGTAATTGCGGTATTGATAGAGCTTGTTACACTATTCCTAGTTGCAAGGTAATCATTTTATTATACGTTCTGTACAACTGTTTACATTGTATAATAGCAAAAAAAAAAAATCAAGATCAATATCATCCAAAGTAATGTTATTGGTGGAAAGTGAGAACAAGTGGACAAGATTGATGATGTTGGTTTTCAATTGAACTTGGGTAGAACAATGGAAAAGACTCTCAAGAATGAAAGGGTATTTGTTGTTTGTTGAGCTGACAAGTGTATAGGCAGTAATCAGAAGACAGGTTCCAATGGGTGGGTCAGGACTGGAACCCTGACTAGAAGCTGAAAAGGCAGATCCAAAGGTGGTGCCCTTAAGAGATTCCTCTTGGCTCTCATTCAACTGCTAGGATCTTGCGGTAGTAATTCATAGAGACTGGTCATCTATTTAGTAAATAGCGCAAAGCAATTGATCATTATTTTTTGGTTGGCGTTATTCGTAGGTATAGTACCTACGGCTAAAAACGTTATTCGTAGGTAGTATCCTTACGGGTAAAACGTTATTTGTACTAACTTCTCGCAGAACTAACACTTGAAATAGCACTGGACAAATATCGGAGCCTGATCTAATCAACTACTCCATCTCCTTCATGGTTGCCATGTATGAGTTGAATTGCTCAGTGCCATGACACGACACCAGGGAGGCTATGTTCATCATGACGGGTGAGATCAATTTGTAGGTACTTCTTGTGAGTATTCAAGGTTCTTGGCGCGCACGAGTCTACATCATCTAGAACTACATCATCCACAACATCAGTATCAAGGGAGGGTGTTGACTGGCTGGTAGAAGAATGAGTACTCTTGTTATACCGTGGGTGGAATTGAACCTCGGAAAACACAGAACGAAGGGAGCCAGTGTCGTGTTCCCGCTTCAGCAGGATATGTCGGCATGGTGCTTGGTGGTTACAAGAAAATGTTGTGTAGGTGCACTGCGTGGTTCGACAGTCATATGTGCAAGCCTCAGTGTCGTACATCTCGCGAACGCCTCCATCTGCAATACTCATGTACTGCCTGCGTTCTTGCAGGGCCTTCAACAAACTTTTGTGAAAGAGCATGTGCATCCACGCTCATTGAGCTTCAGAGACGCTGCGAGAAGTTACTACCTACAAGATAATTCCTGCGTCATACTTCAATACAGAAATATTTGTCACAAGATATGATAATATAGGGCAACAAGATAATTCGTGAGTCATTGTACTATACCTACGAATAACGTTTTAGCCGTAGGTAGTATATTTACGTATAATCACTTCCTTATTTTTTTCTGGAAAACTGCAAAAAAGCTATTGTCCTTCACAATTACTACTGTCTTTTCATTACATTTCACACTCAAGTGTATCCAATTACAAAATAATACAAATCTCTTCACATTGACTTACCTGATTATAAGGTGTTTCATGGAATGACTGTTTATTTGAAAGACCATTGTTACTTAAAGAGCTTACATTATTCTGCAATGGTAACTTTTTAAAAGTGTTGGGCCAATAGCCAACTTGAATATTTTGTGAATTCTGACTGCGCGATGTTGATTGTAACGGCGCTTTCTGTTGTTGGGACACCCCGGAGGATGTTTGCTGGTGTAGAATTGGGCGCATTGGTTGTGTTCCTAATTGAGGAGGCTGCCCTGAAAACTGAAGCTGGTTGCTAGTGCTACCAAACTGCAAACTTCCACATTGTGGTATTGTTGAAGATGACATTTGATTTCTATCAATACAAAAAATTCCTTGAAAATGATACAAAAATGGATATTCAAAATACAGCTAGAAATATTGGATATGATTTACCTATAATAGAATGCAGAGCCAGATTGGTCCTCAGATAAACTTGGTCCAATAACCTTCTGCTTTTCCTCCATCCACCAGGAGTTTGACTCTTGTTGTTTCCAGAGAGGTAAAAAGTTCATATTTGAAACCTGACTAGCGGTTGGAAATGGACCTAGCTGCATTTGTTGATTATCAGGTATGCGCGTAGATACATTGTTATCAACTGGTACATTTTGATGTTGCACATCTAAACTAGAGTTCATCTGACTATGTGTGAATATATCCAGCATATGATCATTATTCATAAACCCTGGTTTAGGGTACATCTGACCAGCTACAAAACCTCGCTGTAAATCAACTGCCATGCTATTCACATTTGATTGATAAAGAGGATTACTTCGAATATTATAATTCATGCTTTGTGTTGTCTGTTGTGGGGATTGCTGTTGCGGGTGAAGTTGCTGTTTTTTCTGGTGTTGTAACATGTTCTTAGGCAGAGTATGAAAAGTATTATTGTATAAAGTGAACGAAGGCATGAAGACGGAATGTGTTGGGTGTGACTGCAATTGTATATTCTTTTCGGCAAATGTGTTGTTGGACCACAACTCAGATTGGTTTACCAAAGGTAAAGTGGATTCTGGATTACTACTGTTAGGAGACAAGCAAGGCGATGGGGTTTTGAAAGTCACCTGTTTATGAAGAAAAAAAAAAAAAAAAAAATTATCATCAGAAGTATATCAGAAAAACACATACATACAGTAGAAGAATAACCCACCTGTTTATGTTCTTGTTCTTGCTCCTGATTACGCTTCAGTATGGTTTGTAATGCAACATTATGTCGAGAAGACTTCTTTGATTCATTGCTGAAGATTCTTTCTTTCTTGTCCAAAAAACTTTGTGCCTTCAATATACCACTTCTTCTACTCCCTATCAATAAAGTTCGTAATATTCGTTTCTTTACAACATACGAGAATACAGATTTCATAATAAAATATGGTTTAGGTACCTGCTGGTGGACTGATTGAAGACAAAGTGAAGTTTGTATTTGTGGAGATCGACTTCTCAGTTAGGTGATTGGGTGATGAACAGTGGTTATTTGAAACGCCTATTCCAGCAATATTACTATCATTTTTCAGTAAATCTTCCAGCTGCTGAATAATAAGTTCGTTTGAAGACTGTATGCCTATGGTAACTGAGTTGAATTTTGGAAATGTTGATTCCTCTTTGCTGAAAAAGTATGCGAAAAGATTTAAATTTCCAAGGTACAAAAGTTTTGATTATATTTTCAATTTCTTATTTCGGATTATTTGGCAAATTGGTCAATTCTTATCACATTTTCGTCCATAACTTGGCTCAGAGAAGTAGTAGAAAGTTGGGTAGAGACGAAAATTGAAGATAAAATTGATTTACAAATTTTGTAGTTTTCGAGTATACATCTAACGTTTTGCTGCGCTATTACAGATTTAGCGCAAACTCCCATTTAGTTGGTAACATATTTTGGTCTCACCCTGTACAGCTCGAGAGTGGAAATTTTTATAAGTCCCCCTCCTATGTATATAGCTCGAGAGTCGATATTTTTCGAAGTCCGCCTCTAGAAAAATTTCCACTCTTAAGGCCATGCTTTACCTATCTACTAACACATGTAAAACACACTGTAAAAACAAGGAACGCTGCAACCTGAAACACTTCGTGGGAAAATATTCTGGAATACTGATTACTGCATGAAATTAGCTCCAAATCTCATGAAAGTTTGTAAAGTACTAAAATATGACTTTATAAAGACTGGAAATTATTTCAAGATCGTTAGTTTCGTTCTTTATTTGCCCTAGGATCAAGTGAAAAAATTGATCATTTGCACGTTATCAGTTCCAAGGAGTAATGTTTCTCACGATAGAATCGCAAAAACGGAAATGATTTGGATATCATGAACTAATTTACAGTGTTCTAAAAACGTTTAACTTCAAGTCTACCAAGTTTCATCGACTTTTATGTGGAGTTCAGGTTGTAATTAGTATTCTTTGTCGCCTCTCTTTATTCTCACGGTAGTGTGTGTCTTTGTGTTAGTAGATAGGTAAAGCATGGCCTTAAGCCGGGTGGAACAGAAAGATGTTACTAGTTGTACGGGAGTTTGCGCTACATTCACTCCAGCGCAAAAACGCGAAACGTTGGATGTATACTTAAAATCTACAAAATTTTGTTTACATGGTGGCCAGCAATTTTTCACATCGAATTTGATTATTAAGGGTATGCTCTACCTAGTCACTCACACGTAGACACACACAAAATATGTATCACATGTTGCGATTTTTGCCCCGAGATAACTGATTAAATAAAGCATGAAATATCTTGAAACTTCGTATTTACGTAGACAAAACTTAGGAAAATACGGCTAATTGGTTCACACGAACTAATTTTGTTCATTGATTGAAATTCAACGATTCGACGATGGCCCCTTCAGACGTAAGTTTAAACGTTTCCTGGAGATCATTCAGAATATTTCGCGATCTGTCAACTAATTAGCCGTATTTTCCTCAACTTCAAGAATAAATTACACCACGTTCCGAATAATTTTGTACATTATTCGATATGTTATATGTGGGCAAAAATCACTACCCGCAACACACAATTTTGTGTAATACACGTGTATTTTCTGTGTGTGAGTGACTAGGTAGAGCATACCCTTAATAAGATAATAATATTTTGTGGCATCAATCTTTGTAATCATCAGATCAACTACTGAGTGGTTGCGCTGCAGGTGGTATTTTACAGAAACTGGAGGAGAAGGTGATCACGTATTTCTCACGATAAGAAAATATATATATAAAATCAGTTCTATCTCTTTTAATATAAATTTTTATCAAAAAGTACAGAGAACAAAAGTCTTCTTCCTAGCGAATCCAACTTTGCATTTTTTGCGAAACTTTATTCATCACTACCACCTTCTTGTTTCAACCCACGAATCAGAGAGACCGCCACCCGATAGTGCATCACTCGATGTATTTTGCGAATAGACGTGAAAAACGCTGATTATTCATTTAAAAAATGTGTAATTAATCTAAAATACTACTTTTTTGGAACATTTTATAAACTCTAATATAAGGTTGTACGTGGTCATCTTTCAAATAGAAAAATATATCAAATCAATTCCAGTAGACCGCTTCATACACTCGACAAAGATTTTCAAAATTTGTAAAGGACATATCAGTTATCGACTGGCTATTAAGGAACCGCCGTAACTTTATTTGTCACCTTTAGAGGTAAAAAGTACTTTTTTCCAAGAAATCTTCCCTACCGCCATATAGCACTAAAATATCACAATCAAAAATTAAATGACGTTTTATAGGACGCTTTTACAAATTAAAAATATTGTTTTATTTTAAGGCACTGATGTCCAAATTTTAAAAAACACAATTGTTTAGACGTCAGTGCCTTAAAATAAAACAATTTCTAAAATATCACTTGAAAAAAAAAAAGAATGGAGTTCCGACATTTTCTTAATAGACCGTCGTTATAATATTTCTCTCAATTTTCTTGTAATAAATCAATTACCGCCAAATAGTAACAAATACCGGGCGGTTGAGATGCGTAAAAAGCGCAATACGCTATTATTTAGAAGTTAAGGAGAGTTGAGCAGGCAATGTGTTCGTATTGCAACCAAGGGCGGGATAATGGACTACAGCACACCTTATTTGAGTTTGAGGCGTGAGTGGGGCAAGCTTAGTCGATATCTTCAAGAAATTGGGATAAATGAAGCTCCTGCTCCGAAGAGCCTGGTAGCTACTACTATGCTAAGTTCCAAAGAAGCATAAAATCAGGTGTCCGTATTTGCAGCCACAATCATGAAAGAGATGGACGAGGAATAGAATAGGCAAACGTAGAACCACTTCATAGCTTACTTGACACCTGGGTACCATACATATACAGACGAACAGGAAAATTAATCTTGAAGAAAGAAGAAGAGACTCCAACAGAGACTTTTTATCATCTGTGGTGGTGTTGTGTACTCCAAACGTTTGCGTGCCTGAAGCACTGCATCTTGGCAGTTGGCAAGGTTGCTTGACGGTTGCCAAGAAGAAGAAAGGATTCGTCGAGGAGATTCTTTCAACATTGGGTCGATTCCGGTGTAGGAGGAAACAAAATTAATACATACGCAACCCGCACCCACTCCACCAGGGAAGAAGGGCGGCCCGGCACATGCGACAAAAGCGATATTTTTCGATGAACTTAACTATGGGACTGAGAACTCATTGAATTGCGTGATCACTTCTAAACACGGTAGATTATAGAGGTATTGACACAACGCAAAATTTCTGTCGCCGGAACTGTGTTAATTCATACAGAATTCCGCTACGCGTGCAGCGATCGTTCCAATACCTTCCACACCCCACCTGTGTCGGAACCTTACCGGAGGTACCCTAATATTGACGAAATTTTCGAGGGTCGTAAAAGATGAAGAAATTTACCTAAGAAGATGATTTTTTTTTTAAATAAGTAGAGCATACTGAGTTGTCTATTTGTACCCAGTTTCAGATTTTTAGGTTAATACATGATTCCTCTACAAATTTTTAAAAATTGATGAATTTACATTACACAGTATTCATGTAGTTTTCCTGCTTAGTTATACCTTCCAACGCTCATTATATCAACTGACACAACTCATGCGACAATAACAAACACGTCTAATATACATTTCTGTCAATACCTGTGCTTCTAAAGCTTTGTAAACACCATTTCCATTTTTTGTATGAAATAATATTCTTCATCAATTTCAAATTTTCGATAATCCGAAAAAATAAACATCATAAGTTTAAAAAACTCACCTGACTTCAATCAGCGTATATCTTGTTTCATTAGCCAACCACAAAGCGAAATTTTGTATTCGACTAGCTCGTAGTTTATTCAAACTATCCAGATCTAATTCATTATCCACGTATCTGTGAAGAAATGAACGTAAAAATTTAAAGTACATTTGTTATAGTAAAATGTTGATAAGTTGGTAAAATGCAAGGCCGAAAATTCATCTATAACTTATCTCCTTATGAATCAATTGGCTGTAAATCTTGCAGGTCTAATATAAAGACTTATTTCTACTACCTTTGAATGGTTTAGCTCAATCGATTGCATAGAAGGTCGTGGAGAGGTTGAGATGTAACTAAAAATGCGTCACGAACATTATTTCCTAATAATTCCCACACTCTCCACATCGATTGGGCTAAAAAATGGAAATGTTGTGGAAATAAAGGTTCATGAAAGACATGCAAAATTTGGAGCTAATCGGTAATCGGTTCATAAAGAAAGAAGGGGTGCATGAAGAATCGGCTAATATTTTATGAAACTATCGACATTCACTGAATTCCAATGCCACTGATTCAATGATCAAAGTAACAGTAGATTCTGCAGCTAGAGTGAGAAATTTCCAGAAATGGACTAGTTAGCATACATTAAGAAAAAGTTCAGCAATTGATATACAGAAAAAAGAAACCGCGAACGGTGTAAGCAAAGAATATAAGAGATTTCATGAGCAGGTATGAATACATGCATGTACCACAGAATAGCCTTTGACAGACGTGAGTGAAGCGGTTGTGAGAGACCTATGCTCGAAATATCGAACCGCTAATATTATTGTATTATTGTAATATTTTTAAGATGTATACATAAAAGCAATGAAGGATTATTATTATTATTATTATTATTATTATTATTTTAAAGAGAATAGGTAGGAAATCGGCTCAATGGACACTCATATCTTCTTGTCGTACGATCTTGAATTTCAATGTGATCACCTCCCGTAAGAAATGAACAAAGAAAAATCGTAACTGCAGATCATCTACTCAAATATTGTTCAATAGAAACAATAACTTCAGGATTTTATAATCAAGAATACACAGGTGTATCAACAAGGAACCTGTTATATCGGGGTCATTTCGCGAAAAATGTCTCGTGTCCCCTATTTGTTGATCGGCAAACTAACCTAACTTGAGACTAGGGGGATTTGAAAAAATTTCGACTTCCGAGTTATACTTATATTATGGGGTCCCCTATTTATTTGGCGCAGCTCAGTTGGGCGCCAGAAAAATGAAAATGAGTAAAAACCTTGAAAGATTCTGTTTGGATGATCATTGGCAAGGCATGACAATGGGTTCAAACTTCCTAACCTAGATCTTCATTGCTGTCTCGTTTGGATTATTGAATACCTCATGATCGGGTTTCCCCACAGCAGCTCGGATTTAATTAGCTGTCGAACAGCACGTGTAAACTAGTTCATCTTTGAATGTAGTTATACAAATCAACTAGAAGCTAAGGGTATAGCAGGCATTTGTGCAAGAAATTCGCGATCTACTTCATCTAATTTCGCCAAGTTTTGTAAACAAGGCCCTCGTCTACGATCACAAGTTTCTCACTTTCGCTGCAGAAGCTACTATCACGTTGATCAGTGAACCAGTTGCAGTGGAATTCAGTGAATGCTGATGGTTTCATAAAACATTAGCCTTATCTTCACCAACACCTTCTCTCTTTGAGGACCGATTACCGATTGGCTATAAATTTTGCATGTCATTTGTAAACTTTTATTTCGACCACATTTCCATGTTTTAGCCCACACTAAATTGATACTCTCAACATTTCTGACATACCTCAGCACCATAAGAATTGATGAAATCTGATTTTTCAACACATGCTAAATTGATGTTACTTTGTTAAGCACACAATATCAATAACATGAATTAGCGGCACCTAACTACAGCCAAATATATGTACAAAGACTCATCATTGATTGCACAGACCACTAGATATATACGGCCACCATGGATCCGTTCCCTTCCTTCCTTAATCATAATCGTTTTATATTTTATATACTTCTCTATCCCGATTTGTTACTCTCGTTAATAAAGAGAATTATTATTCTATATTTTTGACATGTTTCATGTCTTTGCTCTGGCCTGAATTTCGAAATTTGCGTGCGCGTGCGTGCGTGCAATACTAGCTTAGTACTAGCTTAGTATACTAGACTAGGCTTCATTATACTAGCCCTAATGTACATTATACTAGCCAGTAGCTGAGCTATACTATTTGACATTGTATACTGGGCTTGCTTCATACTAGACTAGCTTTATACTAGCTCTAAACTAGACTTATTTTCTCTGAGCCCTACCCTAATTTCGAAATTTGCTTGCGCGTGCGTGCGTGCGTGCAATACTAGCTTAGTACGAGCTTAGTATACTAGGCTTCATTATACTAGCCCTAATGTACATTATACTAGCCTAATGTACTAGCTGAGCTATACTATTTGATATTGTATACTGGGCTTGCTTCATACTAGACTAGCTTTAAACTAGAATTATACTGGACAAAGAAGGAGGCGAACGAGCGGACCCATCGAGAAGGGCTATGAAACCCAGACCTAATATACAGTATACTAGCTTATTCTGAATAGACTTATACTAGACGAAGAAGGGGACGAACGAGGGAATACTAGCTTAGTATACTAGGCCTCATTCCTAATATACAGTATACAAGTTGACTAATGAAATATAAAGACTTCACATGATCTTCATTTATTTGGCTACGCCAGAAAATTTTCTTTCTTCTTCTTTTTTATAAATTGTGTTTGTTCGTCCTACATCACTCCGCCTCGACGGCCGAATAAAATTAGCTCAAATCTCCTTTGAGCAGAGCCAACCAGCTATTTTAAGTTCTAAGCACAAATTAACTAAACTAATAATCAGATTCGAACATTTCAGGCATTACCACGCAGGACCTCATCTATTGAAATCTGTATTAAGACGGCGTTACTGGATACTCAGCATTGCAAAGGCTCTCACACATTGCATTTCTCGGTGCACCCCATGTCTAAGAAAGCGGGCACAAATTAAAACACAAATGATAGCTGCTTTACATCCCAGCAGATTTACTCCATCAAAGCCTTTCAATGTAACTGGCATAGACTATGCTGGTCCAGTAACGCTTCTCCAGGGAGGAAGGAGATCAAAGGTCGTAACAAAGGCATACATCTCAATCTTTGTCTGTTACAGTACTCGTGCTATCCACTTAGAATTGGTTACCGATTTGATTTCCGTGGCCTTCTTAGCCGCTCTATCTAGATTCATAGGTCGGCGTGGAATTCCAGAAGAACTCCATTCCGACAATGGAACAACCTTTGTTGGCGTAAACCGAAAACTTCAGGAAATTACAAACTTTTTCAAAGAAAACAACACTAAAACATCTAATGACCTTCTCTACAAGGGTATTAAATGGAGTTTCATATCTGTCTATACTCCCCACTTTGGTGGTCTCTGGGAAACTGGAGTCAAATCGGTTAAGGGCCATTTGAACAAATTATTAACTGACGCACGTTTCACTTATGAAGAATACTCGACTCTTCTCCTCAATATAGAAGCATGTTTAAACTCACGACCTTTGTACCGAGAATCTCCTGACCCTAACGAAATTAATGCTCTAACTCCTGGACACTTCCTCATTGGAGGACCACTAACAGCGATTCCAAATAAAGATTTAACTTACACTCCTAACAACCGTTTACGTCATTATGAACGGATAACTAAAATAACTCAATCCTTCTGGGCCCGATGGTCACGAGATTATCTTCACACCCTCCAGCAACGGTTCAAATGGAAATCTCCAACTAAAGAAATAAAGGAAGGCGATATTGTAATTCTAAAACAAAAATTACAGTCCCCTTGCTTGTGGCCATTAGCTCGAATCAAAGCTCTAATCCCGGGCCCAGATGGACGATCCCGAGTTTTCAAAGTAGATACAAGGGATGGAGAAGCAACTGCTACCCTCCCTCGTATTGTAATTCTACCATCTTCTAACTAAACCGAAAAAATAAATAAATAAATAAATAACTTCTTTCAATCTGTTTCAGAAGCTCAAGCTAACCGCTCCTAAAAACGTGTCTTTTGTGTCTATCACATTAGCTTTCTATTTATATACTATATTCATGTAAAGGACTTGAATAAACAAACAATTATTACGTAAAATCATGCATTATTAATTTCTCCGAGCGGTTAGTCTCTTCTTGCCAACGGGCTTATACTAAACTTCGTCGTCATCATCTAAAGAAATCAAAACCGCG
Organism: Aspidiotus rigidus; assembly: GCA_035079385.1. NCBI lineage: Eukaryota > Metazoa > Arthropoda > Insecta > Hemiptera > Diaspididae > Aspidiotus > Aspidiotus rigidus. Next base: position 8,368,564 of record JAVHKY010000052.1, read on the forward strand.
CGGTATATAAGCATTCTCATACTTGCCCACTCTAAAAACTTCTAATATATTAAAAAAAAAAAACCTAATCTTTAGACTGAAACTCATTTCAGCTATTCCTCTATTCATAACTCCATGATGACGGCGAATGCAAGAAGAGGGATACGTACAAATATTAGCATCAAAACTTAGAAAGCTTAGTAGCCTACAAACTTAAAATCTCAACTACTTCTTCTTTTCTTTTATACTTCAATACTGTGAAATCGCAAAAAAAAAAATTCATTATTTTGGTGTGCATTTCTCAAGCTGGAGGCGGAGGATGTTAAGCACACAATATCAATAACATGAATTAGCGGCACCTAACTACAGCCAAATATATGTACAAAGACTCATCATTGATTGCACAGACCACTAGATATATACGGCCAGCATGGATCCGTTCTCTTCCTTCCTTAATCATAATAGTTTTATATTTTATATACTTCTCTATCCCGATTTGTTACTCTCGTTAATAAAGAGAATTATTCTATATTATAAATTGTATTTGTTCGTCCTACGTCAAACATACTTTAACAAATTTCTTCCTCACCAAAATGAATGCGGCGCCAAGTTGACTGTCGCACCAAATATGGATATTGTGAGAGAGTGACAGAAAAAAATCGACTTACGGGAGACTTGAAACAATTTTGAATTCCAAGTTACTAGTATTATATGACAGAAGGACTCGGGAATATTTTCGATTTTTGTACTATCTATGATAGGGAGGAATGGATGTCTATGAGAGAAATTTGCCTCACATATTGAATAACCTGTTCATCATTTTTCTACAATTTCAAATACCACAACATATAGTTTGACAAACAAGAGTATTCTAAAAGACCTCTCAGCAGAAAAAAAAAAAAAAAAATGGTTTACAGATACACGATTTATAATTTTTTTAATGAAAAAAACAAAAAAAAGCTTGAGAGAAAGATACTTTTTTTATGATCATCAACTCAAACCACGTTCATCATTTAAATTATTCAAAGCCCAAGAACAACTACTTAGTAAAAATTCGTCCAAGTCCCTGTTTCCCATAAAACAGGTTCTCCGTACCCCTCGTTCAACTCCCTTAAAGAACCAGAGTTTTTCTTCTGGTTGAGTGAAAGCTGAGAGACCTCACCATCCCTACTTTAGGAAATCATTTCAAATAATACAGACCTACATAATAATCGTCCAAGAGCTCACAGGAACGATGGTAGGATACACAGGACTCACTATGGTCTATCATTAGCGGAAAAAATAAAGAGTAATTTAAGCAATAGGTTGGGTAATTGAGTTCTGAGAACTGCGAGAAATGACGTCACTTTATTTTACTCTCACAGTTTGAGGCAACGTCCACGTTCTACAGTTTTCATAAAACGATGATTGATTTCTAGGACACCAAACTTATCTAATAACAACGTCATGTCGAGTAGGTATAAAAAACAATGAATATATTTATTCTTCCGATCGGTTTACCTGAATTCAGGAATAGCACATTTCAAAGGTAGAAAGCCTTGTATATCCTGATCTTCTGGCAAGGTTATGTTTTCGTCTGTACAAAAAAGGGAATATTAAAAAGCATTATTTTTTGACTAGGTACTGCGCAAGATTTTTACATACATTTCTCTCGTGGAAACGAACTCAAGAATGGTCCAATATCATTCAACAATTTACAAAACGCCGGCCAAATCTGAGGTCGATTCGTAAAACTCGCCTCTTCCAATATATAAGGATTAATGCGGATCCAGTCGAGAGTAATTTTCACTGTCAATCAGTAAATTTGAAAACCACGACGTGCAACACAACTTCACAAACAAAAATTATCCAACTTACAAGCTGGTAATGCAAAATATTGTAGTACAGAATCTTCTTGTTTGTATGTATAAATGGGGAGTAGGAAGGCATTGAACGATCCAACGATCAGTTCCGTCAGAGAGTTTCTTATCAAGTTATTATTGGCAGCCAGCTGATCATCCTCAGCAGCTTTCTCAGCGTCATTCTTCACAATATGGTAAGTATACATGTTTATCACCATCATCTATGATACACACATTATATTTTATAGACAATAAAATACAAAAATGACTAAAATTTTCATCTTACTTGAATTAAGTGAATAGAAGTAAACGATTCCATTGCTATATGAGCAGTTAGCGAAGTTGATAATAAACGCGTATATGTAGTTGGACAAGATAAAAACTCGCTGGACCAATAAAGAATGGCGTGCATTTTCAGGAATAACTTAATGAATTCAGATGTCGACAGAATTTTCTTGTTTCCTGGATCCCACCTGAAAATTATCAATTTTTTTAAAATACCTGGTTCTTAAATGCCGTTCATATCTTACGTTAGGATAGAGCCTCCGAGACATTTTCAACGGATTTCCTGCAGAGAAGAGAGTAAGATCTGCAGTCCTTGATTGTTAAAATGAAAGAAAAACAAACAAATAGGAACTTTCCACAATATTCTGAGGCTCAAGAATTAAAGAAAGAAGAAAAAATAAGATATCTACTCAACAAATGCATAAATTAATCGTGGATATGTTTTACAAGCGCAGTGTCAGAACTAACGCCGCGCCAAGGTAGCTAGCGCATTATCCCGACTAACACATTGTCAGAAAGAAAAAACTCACAGCTCACATAGTGAGCTGCTCGGATGTGAGCTGTGCTGCTCGGTGTCGCCTTCATCAACTTTATTAATTGAGGCAAACAGGGAACCTGTTTTATGGAAGTCACTCGTATGCAGTGTCATTTAGGTCCCCCTTCTATCATGTACAGAGACCGGATTTTTTGGCAAGAAAACCTGTGAATTTTGGCACTGAAATTCAAAAATTCGGCAATATTTGGCATTTTTTTTTTTAAAAAAGAGGGAAAATAACGCGTTTTTAGTACATTTACTCACTCTTGATGGAAGTTATTCAAATTTCAACTAAAATTACTTTACTTTTCACCAGAACTTATCAATTTCGGAAGAAAAAATTTATCAATTTTCAATTAAAACTGCCTCACTTAAGAGCAAATTTTGTTGATGTTTGCCAATCAAAATTACTTAGCTTCAGGCCTAAATTTATGAATCTATCGATAAAAACAAAATCCACCTGATCTTAGGCAAAATTTGGTAATTTTTAACAAAATATTCACGATTTAGCATGAAATTTCTCAGTTCTATTACAAACTAAGATTTTATAATAATTTCGGCATTTTTCGGAATTCTCATCAATTTCGACATTTATTCTAGTTTCGGCATTTTTCGGCAAAATATAATTTTTTTCCTGCGTCCTGTCTATCATGATGCAAACTTCGTTTCGATTTTCATTGATTTCGCCCTTCAGGATAAAAAGTGCCAAATGCCGAGGAATCCGGTCTCTGATCATGTATAACTCGAAGGTAGATATTATTCCAAACCCCCCACCCATCAGCTCGGAGATGAAAATTTTTCCAAACTTCTATGAGCTCAGAGGTAGAAATTTTTATAAATCTCCTTTCTTTTATAAATAGGTTGGAGGTAGAAATTCTTCCAAGTCCCCCTCCAATCATTTATAGCTTGGAGGTAGATATTTTTCCAAGTCCCCCTTCTATCAGCTCGGAGGTAAACATTTTTTTGCCGTCTACCGCCAGGCGGACAACGCTCGACGCCCGTCATTTATCTCCAATTTACCCTCCCATAAAATAGGTTTCCTGTTACAAATGTGAAAATAGAAGGAATAAAATGTAACTGGAGTAAAAATAAATAAGACTGGAGTCGCCATGCGCCTCGGGATCAGGGTCTATTGGTTTTTTCCTCTCATAGACTGTAAGATGACAATAATTTATTCTTATATTTTTTTCAAGAGATCTGGAGCTTTGAGGCCTTGAAGAAAGGCCAATCACCCAGATAAGTGTCAGAATTAGATTCAATATGGTCTTGGTAGCTTCCTCACAATGACGATTCTGAAATTACTTTTCGAAACAGCTCTCAAATTTTTGCAAATCTTGAAACAAAAATTTGGGCCCTTTTTATTGTTTCAAAATCTTTTCCTCCCTCCTTGAAATTAAATTAATATCAATAATTAGAATCTTACTGATCAGACATGTCATTCTTCTTTAACGTGAGAGACAAGTTTGACGTGGCTGCAGGAAATGGATTTCTAACAGCAATACTACGAACGTAGTAAAACACGGTAGCTAACTTGTCTCCACGACAAGTTTCCAACAACGCCAGCTGATTGTACGGTTGACCACTCGATGGACTGAGAACGATTGCATTCCTGTAGGTATTTTAAATTAAATATATACTTCAACAACACCAAGGAGTTATAAAATATAATACACACAAACCGATAGAAGATTTCTGCTTGCTTGCATCGGAAACGATAACGAGCTATATCACCTAAATGAACTAGACAGTGTTGACAAATGTACGAGCAAGAAGTTTTTTTAGGTTGCTCTATCAACTGTTCCACTGGCGATCTTCTCGAAAAGGATTGTACAGAGGAATATTTCTGATGGCTACAACACATGAACGATACAAATTGAAAAATTTTGAGTACTTTTCATCGCTGAATGATTATAATAAACTTTGCGCCAAAAAGTGCAATAGAAATTGATTCTTGAACGTACCACAATGAAGAGAACTTCATAGAAAAAACTAGTAAAAGACGAAGAGTGCAATTAGTAATTCATGCTAGATTATTCACCTGGTAAACGGTAAACTGAATGAAAATGTTACGCATATTTCTTCTAACAGCATCGAGTAGAAACCACTCGCAGACTCAAGACATATATTCAGCAAACTTTGATGTTCGCTACGTTTCGGATTCTGAAAAAGAGATGAGAGTAACAACTTCGAAACGTCAAAGTCAACTTCGAAATATAAACGTGAACAAACTTCTCTGTCTTTGATTAATTGTTGAAGGGTATCGATGTAATTTTTAAAACCAATATTCCATAAATCGTGCTCCAGTTTTCTTTCAATCGCATACTCTAGATCCAGCAATATGATCTGTTGGTAAATTTTCTACGGCAAAATAAAGATTATTACGAGAACTGTTCAAGTAATTCTTCCGGAGAAGTAACAGTACTTACTTGCAACTGGAATCGTGCGGTCCTTGCGATGTCATCATGAACCAAGTCTTTTGAACATAAAACTATTTGCTTCAATTTATCAGCACTTCTACACAAAAGAAAACGAAAACAAATGGCTGATGTAAACGATGAAATTCAGCATAAACTTCAATTTTCCAACAAACTCATTAATCAGACTCACCTAAATGCTTGAGCAATAAACTGCAGTACCATGATGACGATTCTGTATCACGAAGATTTCAAAATAATCTATGGATGAAACAACTCCAATAAAGGAAACGTATTTTAAACAATTCCATCAAAAATAATACGTGATAAAGAAAATATGAACAATTGAAAATATTATCAAGAGTAAAGCAGAGAACAATCTCGTAACCAACATTACATTCCAGCAAAATCGTCTCTCTTTCAAACTCAAGATCCTGTGTAGTGGGTGCACTAATTCAAATCCCGTGCAGTCACTCAAAAACGAGCATTTCTGTCCCTCCATTACTGCGTGGTTGTAGGGTAAGCTATGTGGAGTTTGTGACGTCACGACTATTCAGTCCATTTTATTGGGGCGGAGCGTAGCGGAGCCCTTCTTCGCATGAGGACACAACTGTAGGTGCGCTAGAGTCGTGCCCGAAAAGGGGATTCGGCAAAAATTGCCATAAACCTGTATAAAACTAAAACGGGCTGTATCTTTGTCAATATTGAAAAATACAAAAAAGTAGTAAGAGCATTTTTTTATTATTTTCATTCATAGAATAACCTAAAAGAAGATGTAGTCGTGAATATCACCCGCACCACCCTACAAGAAACTTCTTTAATTAATATCTCGGTTACATATTAATTTTTTTCAATGAAACTAAAACAGTGCACTCTTGAGTATTAGAGCAATGATTGTGCCAAGCATCAACTTAATCAGATCGTTAGTTTTGGAGGAGATAGTGTTTTCAACTGTTTGTTTGCTGTCCATAGAAGGGCTCCGCTACGCTCCACCCCAATAAAATGGACTGAATAGTCGTGACGTCACAAACTCCACATAGCTTACCCTACAACCACGCTGCACGCTGTTATTTTTACCCTACTTTACCGCTGTGGTTTGTAAACAAAAAACTGCTCCATACTTTGAGTATGAATAGTAATGGAGGGACAGAAATGCTCATTTTTGAAGTTTCCGTGGACGCATGGATAGAGTGCGCTATTTCAGTTTTACATATGGGAATTACCGTGTTGTGAGTGAGCAAATGTACAACTGAAATTTAACATGGAATAGCGTTCTCTATCACGCCTGCCAAGGTACTACTATTTCTGTCCCTCCATTACTATTCATACTCAAAGGTTCCATAAGAAATACACAGGAACGTTTCGATCTTACGTTCAAATTTGAAAACCAGAAATAAATAAAAAAACCGCAGGTACATTTTCAAATACTTGAGAACTTCCTACTTCTGAATATAAACACGTAATTGCTTATTTATTTCGGCTTTTTCAATTTGAATGTATGATCGAAACGTAGCAATGTATTTCTTATGAGAATCGATCATGTGATAGAACCAAGAACGATACAATCGATCACATTGAAAGGTTTTTGAATTGTGTTCGCGCGTTGTTGGTAGGGAGTTTACAATGACTGACGTCACGATAAATCAGTCTATTGGTGGAACTATTTTGTATCCTTTAAAAGCACTAATTTATGTTTTGCATTTAAATTTGGCACTGATACCTGTATTCTAAAACAAATTCTAGTAGACGTCAACATCTTTCATTTTGATTGAATGCTTTTTCTCTGCTGCTGGCTTTATGGCAGCCATTTTAGAATTACATAAGAATACACAGGGAACGTTTCGCTCATTCACTAGTATCATTGACTATATGTGACTTGCGATGAGAAAAGGATGCTCACTGCCCATTGGCGCAGGAACACCATTTCTCTCTGATTGGACATCTAATTAGAGAGAAATGGTGTTCCTGTCAGTGGGCAATGAGCATCCTTTTCTCATCACAGGTCACATATATTTCTTTGTAATTCAGACGTACAGCCCTATTGTTATGAACGGTGTCGCTTTTCGTGTAGTTTGGAAACTATAACCAGATGGCGATACCTAGTATCTGCGTTCACTCATTTGTAAAATACATTATTAATCTCTCTCCATCCTTCAAACGTCGAGTTTCACCAGGTGCTCATTTCTTTTACTCCAGTTTCATTTTATTCTAGTAGCCACAGTGGAGGTTTTGAATTATATTGGCGGTTCAAATTTTTTGTTTCCTCAGGTAGAGCCGGTTGGGCTTCTTATGTTATATGGGGACTTGAAAAAAAAAAAAGAAAGAAAGAAAGAAAGAAAGAAAGAAAGAAAGAAAGAAAGAAAAAAAAAAAAAGAAAAGAAAGAAAGAAAGGAAACAGCGGAGTCGAAGGGAATGAATTATATGAAAAAAAAATTACCGTATTGTGATCATCTTCTTTTGAATCAAGCGTTTACTTCTCATACATATCATCATGCAGCAAAACTTGTTGAATCCTTGTCAAGTTCGAATTTCCTTATTCAATAATTGGCTCAGCGGTATGATTATAATTTATGGGATAAAATTTTTACGTAGAAAGATAAAATCAACTTCTAGACCCACAAAATAATTATGAAGGTAGAAATGAAAACAATTGCAATATTCATTACTCATTATGGTACGGTAAAGAGATAAAAAGAACATAATCATATTTTTTGACAAATTACTCTCATTCCTATGCAGTGGTATCACAACAGCGTATCCGTTGTAAACTCTCAAGAAATAGTTGAATTTAATCAAAATTATCATAATTTCTCAGCCTAAAATCGTTGCAATGGAAGCGGGGAACCCGCAAGTTTTGTGCCCCATAGCCCAAGAAGTACCTGTTAGAAGTTGGACATGCGTGGAACTCATTTGGAAGTCGAAATTTCTTCTTATCCCTCCCCACCACCAATAATATAGCTCAGGAGCTGCCCTTATTTTTCGCTTTCAAAACTTCATTGTTTCAATTCCATCTTATCATCATCAAACTTTCCTTTCAACAACACTTCAAACGTATTGAAATTCACCAGCTTCCCAAAATTTCTGGTTCAGATTATCAAGAACTCTTTCAGTTATACACGCAAGAACACTTTCCTCATCATACACATATTTTTACTGACGGTTCTAAAGATTATCAGGAAGTGGGTATGACCTTTTGGATTTCTCAACCAAGCTTCATTGCTCTTTATCTGTACCAAACTTCACATCTACTCGTATTTTTCATACAGAACAGAAGGCGATATTCCAAGCCCTTTCCTATAAGCCTTTCACACTTGGCGTTTGTTTACATTTTTCTTATCATACACGTAGTCATATTATCAAAATGAGGAAATTCAGATTGAAAAATTGACAAAATTCTTGGAAGTTTTGGGCAAATTTTTATTTTTGCTTCTTTACGGGATGGTAAAATGTAAATATAATCCACAAAATTACAAAAATTATTTGAAAATAAAAAGTTGAATTTTTGTTTGACTACGAGTTTGATAACAAATCCAGCAAATGCTTATACTATCCGCATTAAGAACCTGAAGTGTGAAAGGCTTATAATATAGAGCAAAACTCCCAAACAGGACATTTTCTCATAATATCTGATTCTCTCTCTGCTCTCCAATCCATTTTGTCCATCCCTTCATGCGTTAATTCATCCTTAGCTTTATCAATCATCTACTTTATCAATTCCTTCACCCCCTTAAAGATTAATTTTTTCTGGATCCCCCGTCATGCAGGAATATTCAACAACAAAATTGCAGATGTTTTAGCTAAATCAGCCCGCTCATCACCAGTCTCATCAAATCTGCTCCCTATGTCAGAACTGTTTTCTCTCATTGGATGCTGCACAAGGGATGACTGGGCAATATCTGATTCAAAACCCGACAATAATCTAAAATCTCATTATTCCTCGTTCGAGTGCTGTGCTAACCGTGATTATGCGAACACGTCTGTACGTTGTACGGATACGCTCGGTTCGTTAACTATCTCGATACGCGTTTGAACTTGATAAGCCTACAAGGCCTGTTTGATTTATACCACGTAAATAATCTACAACGCGAGTGTAGTGTTGTCGTGAACTTTCTCGCCAGCTAGGCTGGCAGAATGGGGCCGGACCCCAATGCTGAGGTGCCGGTTATAAATACATCAACACCAGAAGAGACCCAAAAAAGCATAGATTACCTACTCGGACTTGTTAAGTCATTAACGGAACAGGTCAAAGAGCTGACTCTTGAGAAAGAAGCAGCCAGTCAGCCAAAGTCTCACCTGAAACTCAGCTCACAGGTGTGCACTCCAGTAAGCAAAAAACGAAAGGAAGAAGTATTAAATTCATCAAATGAAAGTGATACACACCTGCTCGATCAACACACCCAAGTTGATGAGACCAACCGTTTCAGACCCCCGCCTTTCTTCATTAAAAAGGACAATGCGAAATCAATCATGGATTATATCCTGAGCAATCTTGAGGTGAGCGAAGAACTTAAACCTTTATATGTTACTATGAATAATGGTACAGTCAAAATCCTCACAAAAACCGAGGAAGTCTTCCGGAAAGTTAGAAATCTTCTTGACGATCAAAAAGCAGAATACCACTGTCACCAGCTGAAAAGCGATAAACCATACCGAATAGTAGTCAGAGGTCTACATCCAGAAACTAAGCCAGAAGAGATTAAAGATGAACTCGCTCAACTAGGCCACGCGGCAGAAAAAATTACAAATATCATCGCATATAAAAAAGCTAGGCCGGATGATAAAGATAGTCCGAAAATCAAAATACCGCTCCCGTTGTTTTTCGTTGACCTCACCCCTAAGGCCAACAATAAAGTAGCGTACGAAATAAAATATTTAGCGTACCAGAAAGTGAGAATTGAGGAACCCAAATCAAGAGCCCATAGTGTGGTGCAATGTAAAAACTGTCAAGAATTACATCACACACGTAACTACTGTAAGAAGCAGCCAAGATGTGTCAAATGTGGAGGAACGCATGATACTAGTAATTGTCAAAAACCTAAAACTACCAAACCAAAATGTGCGGGTTGTGGTGGTCCACACACTGCGAACTGGAAGGGCTGTCCAATATTTAAAGCAGCAATCGAACAAAAAACAGGTACCAAGATTACGGCAGTTGATAGAATAAGAAATAAACAGTTCAACTCAGTGCGGTCTGATACTACCTACTCACAGGTTGTTAACCCAACAGTGAATTCCCAAATACCTACAGCAAGCAATGCTACAATGCAAGTCAGTTCCGGAGCCAATACTATGAGTACGTTATCTGATATCCTAGTACAGATAGCAAACCTGTCAGCAGGTTTTATCTCATTCAAAGCTGATGTAATACAGCGTTTAGAAAGACTAGAACTTAATGAACCAGCAGGAAAACAAAAGAAAAAGTCAAAACAATGAAACCACTATGTCTAGCGACGTGGAATGCAAACGGTCTCGCCCAACGAAAAAATGAACTTGAAGTATTCCTAAAACTACAAAACATAGACGCGGCGTTAATATCAGAAACGCACTTCACAAATTGGACTAGGCTAAAAATACCCGGTTATAAACTGTACGATGCAGTACATCCGAGCGATAAAGCGAGGGGAGGATCAGCAGTTGTAATTAAAAACGAGATAGACCATTACGAGCTTCCAAATATATGTACAAAAAACTTCCAAGTGACCAGCGTGTGTGTACAGCAAAGAGATAAAAAACTAATTCTCTCTGCAATATACTGCCCACCAAACTGCAAAACAGAGGCCAAACAGTTCAAGGCGATGTTAGGCGACTTAGGTGACACCTACATTATAGGAGGAGACTGGAATGCAAAGCACACCCACTGGGCTTCCAGGCTGATAAATCCAAGAGGAAGGGAATTATTAACGGCAATATATGAAACCAGAGCATCAGTAGTAACCACACCAACCCCAACATACTGGCCCACTGACCTGACCAAGAAGCCAGATGTCCTTGATTTCTTCATTATGAAAGGAATCTCGCAACTTTACATCGAAGCCGAAGTACTAGAAGAATTGTCTTCAGATCACATTCCAGTTGTTCTACGCTACAACTCAATGGTAACGCGTCAATTGCTAGGAGCCAGAAGGGGCATCACTTCGAGAAGAACCAATTGGGACCAATATCGCCAATATATTGATGACAACATCAATATGCGAGCACAACTGAGAACCAACCAGGACATTGACGACTGTGTTGAACGCTACACAATAATCCCACAAGATGCCGCCCAAGCCTCCACACCAGAATCTACAATGACCACCAAAAAAATGGGACAATATTCAGAAGAAATAAAGAAACTGGTGACAGAAAAAAGGAAAGCACGCAGAAAATGGCACCGAACGAGACTTCCAAGCGACAAGGCTAATTTGAATCGGCTGACAAAAGAAGCTCATGAAAGAATACAAGAGCATAAGAACAGCAAATTTCAAAAATATTTGAAATCATTAACCCCGCACAAGGACACTGACTATTCCCTCTACAAAGTCACCAAAGGAATAAAACATCCAATCGAGCAGAACCCGCCAATCAAAAAAGCTGATGGTGGATGGGCTAGTAGCGATAGAGATAAAGCCGATCGATTTGCAGAACACTTGGAAACAGAATTCAGTCCATACCCACCTCAAGGAGACGAGTACTTCTCTCCAAGGTCCAGTGACGAAGAAGGAAAAATCAAACTATTCAAGCCAATAGAGGTAGCAAACAAGATAGACAAAAACATAAATGTCAAGAAAGCCCCGGGATTTGACAAAATAACCGGAAGAATGTTGAAGGAGCTACCGAGAAAAGCAATAGTACATTTAACTTGCATATCTATAATGCTATTGTGAGACTGAGATATGTACCTGAAAATTGGAAAAAAGCACAGGTGTTAATGATTCCTAAGCCAGGAAAGCCTAAGCATGAAGCGAGCTCATATAGACCAATTTCGCTTTTACCAGCGCTCTCCAAACTATTCGAAAAGTTGCTGCTTTTAAGACTCGCACCAATAATCACTGCCAAAAAACTGATTCCAAACCACCAATTTGGCTTCCGGAAAAAACATTCTACTGTTCAGCAAGTCCATCGAATAGCAGACAAAATTAGACGAGCCTTAGAAGAAAAGAAATTCTGCTCCGCAGTATTTCTCGATGTGGAAAAAGCCTTCGACAAGGTCTGGCATAAAGGCTTGATCGATAAACTACGCGCACAGCTGCCTACTAAGCTAGTCGATATCTTCCAATCTTACCTTGATGATAGGAAATTTCGAGTGGTCTACAACCAAGAGTACTCAAAATGGTGCAATATACAAGCAGGCGTCCCACAAGGAAGCGTGCTTGGACCAATCATTTACCTCATGTATACAGCGGATATTCCTCTGCACAAGGATATGTTAATGGCCACTTTTGCTGATGATGCTGGTGTAATGGCAGTAGACGATGACTACAACGAATCAGCCCGCAAACTCCAGGAAACCCTTCGAAAAGTGCATAAATGGACTCAGTACTGGAGGATCAAGATTAACACCACCAAATCCAAGCACATAATCTTCACCCTTAGAAGTTACCGCTATCAACCTGCTACAATGGGCGGAAAATTGATACCAAAAGCTGATGCGGTTCGTTACCTCGGAATCCATTTGGATGTCCGCTTAAACTGGAAGGAGCACATCAGAATCAAGAAGCTACAAGTAAAGGACACTATGAGAAAGCTGTACTGGATCATGGGTCGGCAATCTCCAGTCTCCCTGGAGTCCAAAAGATTACTTTACGTTACTCTAGTCAAGCCTATATGGATGTACGGCCTCGAATTGTGGGGCTGTGCCAGTATCTCCAACATAAACATCTTGGAAACCTGTCAAAACGTCGCTCTTCGGACGATCGTTGGGGCTTACAGATTTGAACGAAATGCTGATATCCGCCGAGATCTCAGAATAACAACAGTCAAGGAAGAGATAAGCCTAAGAGCCGGTATTCATCTGAATAAGCTAGACGGCCACATCAACGAGGAAGCTCAGGATATAGTGAGGAATGCCCATGGTGTACATCGACTAAAACGACCGAGATTTAGCGACTTGCCAACCCGTTTTTAGTGTAAGTGATAACTCCTATAATTTGTAGGTTTGTAAAGCCCACCGATCCCTTAAGGATCGGCCCGGTTTGGCTATAAAGTCAGATGAAAAAGTTAATGCTCTAATGAGAGATTATTAATTGAGTTCAGCCGTGTAAATTACACATAATAGTCAAACAAATATTGTAGATACCAAACTTGGTAGTTCAATAAATAAATAAATTTTCAAAGTTCAAAAAAAAAAAAAAAAAAAAAAATTCCTCGTTCAACCTCCACTTTTTTAACAATATTCCCCGCTCCCTTATAGTTGTGTTTTGGATACAATCGACTCCCCGCTCACCTAAAACGTTTAAATCTTTCCAAATCTGATCTATGTCCCCCTCATCCAGACAATCCTTGTAAAGGCGACACCAATCATTATCTTTTCAAATGTTCAGAAATATCCAACATTAGACCAATATTATACTCAGAAGCCATCAATCTACAATTCTCTACCCCTCTCAGAGCCACCGACCTAATATCATCCGAAAACCCTTAATTTTCTCACACATTTTTTGAATTTATTTCTGACCTTCCTCCTTCAATCAACATTTACATTCAAATCAATTTTTCCATTATTTTCCTTCATAGTAAGGCTCAGTAGCCATCCTCTTTCCAACCTTTTCCTTTTTTTTCTTATTTTTTATAATTTATCCTCTTTAAATTTTAAAGAGCGTTTAAAACATACTCCCTGGCTCCAATATTGAGGTTTGAAGAGGAGCTGCTAAGAGAACAGTCAAAGTCTGGCAGTTAGGCTCCTTCAACCAAACTGCTAGAGATATGGAATCGACCACTCAGGAGAGCATAAGACAAAGAAGTCCGTGACTTCTGAAGAAAAGAAGACGAAAGTAAATGTGTCCTAGAAGACGGTAATTCTTGTTTTTGGATGTTCCGGACACCTCTGTCTCATGATTTTTTTTTTTTTCGAGAAGACAATTCTGTGTCTGCGGCAGTTTTGTTCAAGGATCATAACTGCCGGACAGGACAGGTCTCTTAGGTCTTCGTCAATCCGCGATGTTAGAGTCAAACTTCGGACCCTGAAATTTTCTGTTGACCTGCAACATGCCACGCAGAGGACTTTCACAAGGAAGAGGAGTCATATTCGTGAGAGATTTTGGTGTAATTTCTGGTACTTTTTTACCTAATTCTTCTTCTTGAACACATTCTGTCGCTATACTGGAATCAGCTCTGATGGTTCCCTCAATTTTTTCATGTCTGACAAATATTTCATGAATTGTTCAGTTCCATGGTATGACGCGAGACTGACAATATTAAAATTGGTGAGCAGTAGCAGATCTATACCTCTTGCGATTATTCAGTACCCACTTCACTGGCTTCTGCCCTAGTAACATTTTCGCAGCAGAAACGACAGCGTTTCGGCCGCGTGGCGTAAAATATAGCAGAAACGACAGCGTTTTTTTACATTTTCTGCCCTCCAATGCGGCAGAATGAGTGTCGCGTAACGCTCCGCAGAAACGCTCGCGTTTTTGCCATGTCGTACAGGGTTTACGCCTGGCGTTTCGGGTATACTGAAAAGGTGCGCGTACTGATCAGTGTTTCTGCCAGCGTTTCTACATGGTAATATGAGAGGATGCGCTACACTTTTCCGCTGGCCCAAAATGTAAATTGATTAGCTAGCTGACTTGTCATTGTATTTGACTCGCGTGGGCAAGTAACACTACTACCTATCTACACATTGAAAATATTTACTTAATAATTAAAAAATGCATAAAAGAAATTATATACGAGTCTGAAAGTGTTTTCAACTCTGGGTGATGTTGACCGTTTTTTGAAATTGGCTCTGATTATCAAAAAATGTTCATGTCAAGTTCCCGCGATTTGTTGCGACGCGCAATGTATGTTTTTGTACACGTTTGCAAAATTTTCGATACCTCGATAACATACATATATATTACGCGAAATCGTGGGAACTTGATATGATCATTTCTCAATAACCATAAGAGCCAATTTCGAAAATTGGTCAACGGCATATCGTGGTCAAAGTCAAAAATTTTTCTAGAATCGTATTATTTTCTTTCATGCATTTTTCATTTTTTTTTTTTTTGTGTAGTGTAATTTGCTACACCATCCACATTCTAATTCAGATATTAAAATATACCGATAGGTAAAGCTTTCGTGAGTTAAATTATTGAAGATAGACAAGAGACATTCAGATAGGTATACAAACAGCACGAATAGAATCTCAACGCATATCCTTTACAAATGCATTGTATTCTATAAAATTTTGAAAATTTTCGACAGCATAGCTTTTTGAACTGATGACATATCGAAATAGGCTTGCAAATCCTGCAAAGTAGGTACGTACGTAAGTCATTAACGGATAGCAAAATTATCTTTTCTAAATCAACAAATTCAAGAGAAGTATAATTTCAACCAGATTAATAATTAGATATTCAGAACTTATGTAACCAAAAGTTTTCATTGACTACAGCATAAAATAATCTTTCAGCCAACTTTCAGCACTCCACAAAATTCGTCGTAATGTGTACATAAATCTATGACACATGCAATTTCTTGATCAGTTTTCTCAAGAAGTTCCCCATGGCCCAACTGGAAATTCAGAGTGAGGTGGACGTCGGCATGTGTGCCAGGGTGTGTGCCAACATACAGACCAGGTGGAACGTAAAGGCACTCGTGGACGCGGAAGTAAACGTACGGTTTCTTTCCGTAATCATACTATACAGTCGAACATATTTTTCCACGAACCGCTACCGTAGTGATACACATTGCAAAACTACAAGATCTCTAAAGTCAAGCAACAGGTCAAAATTTAAAGAAGAGTACTCCGCGTCAATGAAAACACAATGTTTATTTATGAAAAGTGAGGCATTAGGTACTTATAGTCCCAATACAGTTGTGGTGGATGGTGGTGGAAGGGATGAGGCTACCTTTTCACGACAAATTCTTGATCCTTAATTTCAGACAATCGAAAGTTTTTTCAGTCGTTATCATCATTTTTTATTAGTATTATTATCTCTCTTTTTATTGAACAAGTTTATTAGGTATTTACTCTGCAAATTTTACGCAAAAATTGATCGTTTGTATTTTTGCGATGAAATTATCAGGATATAACACATCAACTTCATTTGGAGACGAAGAAAAAAAAAAAAAATTGTTCTAGCTATACCGCATTTGAATAAAATTGACGAGAATGTCGATCAACTAAAGAGCGGTTTAATTCTCTGTAGACCAACCTAAATAATAGGTAATTCAATTGCGTATCAAAACATTCGTAAATCTTATACCTGTCTACCTCATCCAATATCAAATAAATAGTTGTGCCAGTAGCATTTCTATTTTCATTTCTCTTTTATTTGTCTTAGCTACAGAACTGATATCCTAAGAAGGATATTAAACTTGACTTCCTTACCTACTATAAATTATCACGAGGAAAAAAAAAAAATTGAAATTGATGAAGCAGAATTGACGCATTTACCGATTTTATTTTTTTCTCTATTTTATTTTCTAATTAATAATTAGAAAAAAATGAAATCGGATTTTCCCCAAAAAACGACGAAATGGAACGGATAGGTAATTATATCAATTTTCAATAATAAATTCGACGATAATGTTTGTTTTGATTTAGCCTATAGTATGTTGCAGATATTTTTTTTTCTTTCAGAGATACACAATATACCCACATCAATTTTTAGACCAATTGAATCATTTAAATATCGAATTGATCGATATCTGATATTTGAAATTCTCAATAAGTCTCGCTCTCGAGTGGACCAAGCAGGTGCTACAAAGTCCACTTCACTCAGTAACGTTGACAACTCAATTTTTGACCGCAATAAAGTCCAACATGAGTAATAAGAGACCGCAACTTCCCTCCTCACTGTGAGGGTGGTGAGTTTGTACCCTGACTTTAATTCTATGTATGATATTGTTGAGTCATAACAACCAAAGTCTTTGAAATATGAATAATATAGACGTATGTTAGGTACAGACTCTTGAATAATGGATGTGAATGAAAAACACTGACTGCTAGAAATTTCTAAATTACTCATCACGATCGCCGCGGGAGATCAAAATAATAGTTTTATATCCATACTGAAAATTGGAATTTTTCTTCCCCTTGAAGTGTGGGTACAATTCGATTCAATCACAAATATGGACGTAAGTACTCAGAATTCGATTATTCCGTTGATATCGTTCTCTATGCAGGATAATGCTCCATTCAAGTATAACTGATACCTAGATGAATATATTCCGTCCCTCAGTAGCTACCAATAGATAAGATCTGCAGAAAAGTACAAAATATTCGTCATCAGCTAGGAATATAACTATCACATCATGTACTGAAAGTAAGATGTGTGTACCTCAAAATTGAAATTTTTCTTTACCTTGACGTAAGTAAATACAGTTCAATTCGATTAAGAACATAGGCCAAGAACTCTGAATTCAAATATTCGCTGCAATATCGTAGAGCATATCTTGGTACTAAATGCGGAATAATCTTCAAATCAATTAGAATCCCTCCTAAGTTATTATACCTATTAGGTACCTAGATATATGTGAGATCTGTGAAAGACGTAAGAAGTATTTGTCACTTATAATTTACATCACGTACAGTAAAATATGAGGGGCGTGCTGCTAATCGAAATTCAGCTTAAATACCTACCTCTTATGTAAATGTACGCATTTCAATTCAATTAGAAATATCGGAATTCTGAAGTCAATTATCCACACGCTGATACTCTTTGTAGAATTTTTCTCGATTCAAGTAGTTATAATTGAGATGAATACCATTCCTTATAGCTATTGTAGCAGATCTGTGGAAGGCGTACGAAACATTATCCATCAGTAATAGGTACAAGAAAATAAGTACATGAAAATAAGTACCTACATACAGTATAGAACAAGGTGCTTGAGCTGGAAACTTGGGATTTTTCTTAACCGTGACATTACATGCAGTTCGATCAGTCCATTGCTGCGAAAATATGTGCCCTCTGAATTAGCCCCGACTCAAGTAGGTAGATAGATAAATATGATACTTGAATGATATTCTTAAACTGTGGAAGATGAAATGTAGCATAATTCGACGAATTCTTTCTAAGGAACATTTCAAATACTCTCACACAATGCCCAAGGTGCCTGCCAATGAATAGGTATAATAAGGTGCGATGATATATAATACGACTTTGTTCACCGAATTCATGATTGGAGAAAATGTTCGATTGTGATCAAGCGGAAATTCCTCCCTGCATATTGTAATATAATTATACATATATTAGGTAACACAAATACTGATGTAGGAGTACTTACACAAGATGTAGAACCTCTGGAAGAACCGCAATGCTTCTAGAATTTCTAGCTACTCTTCAACAAGCAACAACACTGTCAATTGGAATTTGAAATCCAAAATAAATATCTATGTGGATGACGAATTCAATGTTTCTTTTTTTTAATTGAATTCATTCACTTTCAACGTGAAGCTACTAAAAAATGATAACACAGTCAAAATACAGGATCTAACGAATTGGACCTCTCCGTGTCTTCGAAACGAACCTATTCTCCAAATTACGTGAAAAAATATGATAGCTCATCGTTATTATGAGTCTGCCCCTAGTGCGATGACGTCACGAAAATGACGGTAAATCCAGTTCGCTGACCTGAACTGACCCAATGAACTCCAATCGTACAGCTGTGATGGTAAATATTCTCCATTTTGTAATGTTGCGCGCAAAATATACTAGGTCAGTACCCTGTCGTTTACTTGTCAATTTCGTTTGAGTAATTTACTAATTTTCAAATTTCATTGTTCGTTCGTGTGTTCCGGCCGTGTTTTATGGCAAAATTATTTACGAGTAAGTACCTCTTGTACTTTTAGCTTTTACTCTGGTTTCTTGATGAGCATCATAACGGGGGTTTCTTGCGGGAAAGAGTGTAAGTGCCAATAACAAAATTTTTCAGGAGAGCGATTTAAAGGTAAAATGAGGTTCTCGAACGCAATACAAACGTTTCCTCGAAAAGCGTGTATGTACCACAAAAATATCAATGAGACACTTAACAGAGCATGAAAATTGTGTGACTCTAATTATGTAGGATCAATGAAAACATTATTTTTGGTTCCGATGGCACTGATACTCTTTTCCTCGGACAGCCTTCAAATGATGATATTTTCCTTGCGACAACATTTTAAGACGTCCCTTAACGTTAAATAAGCGCATAATAAGCTAATATAGCTTTGATAAATACTTTCTACTCTTCTAGCTCTATGCGCTTATCGTAATGCGATGAAGGGAGCTCAAGGGAGTAGGTAGAATTTGTCGCATGATATACTCAATTTTGAAACAGCATTGCTTTATGTTATCATAGGTTGAAAAGCGAGTGAAATATATTCGTTAGCAATTTTTATGAAGTAAGGTGTAATACAGTATCATCCGCTGGATTTATTTCAGTACGTAAGTAGCTTGTATATATGGATACCTATATGAATAAAACTTGAAATGATTAGTCTATACTTTTCTAAGCACCATAACCCCACGTATGATTGGTCTCGAGATCATATTTTTTTCTAGGAAATATCGATAAGAACACCTACTCACACCCAACCCTAATTATTTATCTGAACGATCGATACTTTGAAGGATCATCGTTATTTCCACCTTATTTTTCAGAGCGTCGATTGTATTTCACGACTAAATTATAATATCCCAGAAAATTTCAGCTTAACATTTCTTCAAACAATTTAGGTATCTGTTTGTTCAGTTCAATTTTTAATATTTTCATTACTTATAATTTTCTTTCAATTTGAAATAAAACGAAATTATTTCTTTTCTTATTTTCAAATCATAGGCACTCCAGCCGGTATATATTTAATTGGACCCTAATTCGAGAATTTTACGACATAGAAAATAAAAATAACTTATATTCTGTCGAGTTTCGATCTGATTAGTTGTAGCCCTGATTGTTGAAGATACTTAGACCAGTAAGTAGAAAGTGTAAATTGTCGTAGTAGTTACGGACATTTCAGAACATTTGATTGCACCATACTCCACGTATGATCGGTCCCAAGAACATTTTTTTAGGAAATATCGATAAAAACACCTTCACGTCCAACCCTAATTATTTATTTGAACGATCGATATTTCGAAGGATCATCGTAATTACTCGTATTTCTGCTTTATTTTTCAGAGCGTCGATCGTATTTGACGACTAAATTAAATACGTAGGCTACCTAATTAATATCCCAGAAAATTGCAGCTTAATATTTCTTCAAACAATTTAAGTATCTGTTTGTTCAGTTCAATTTTTAATATTTTCATTACTCATTTTCTTTCAATTTGAAATGAAACGAAACTAATTCTTTTCTCATTTTCAGATCATAGGTACTCTAGCTGGTGAGCCTATATTTAATTAGACCCTAATTCCAGAGTTTCACGACATAGAAAATAAAAATATATCTTTCGAGTTTCGACGATCTGATTAATTATAGTCCTGACTATTGAAGATAGATCGGTAAGTAGAAACTATAAATTGTCGTATATAGGCCTAGTTGCGGATATTTCAGAACATTTCATCGATCATTCAGGTTTGCTTGATGGATTATAGGTATTTTTTTACTCTGTTATCAGTTGATGTGACGTCATAAAGATAGAATTTATAAACTGAGTTTCATTGTTCATTCTACAAATATTTATTGAATTTTATTTTCGATAATATTTTATTCAAATTTAGTACACTTGTATCTCGCTTCCCACAGCCCCTAGAGCCTTGAATTTTGTTTTGTCAAATTTTATTTGTTTTATTGTTAAATTTGTAAAGATCGCAGAAACAACTGTTATAGCCTCGTAGCAGTTTGGGCAGGGGGAGGGGGAGTGGTTTTTCTGGAAACGTTTTGTAGGTTTTAGATCACTCCTAGCCTAAATTATAACAAAATTCAGGTTTCCTTGTTGGATTATAGGTATTTTTATTCTGTTATCAGTTGAGAATTTATAAACTGAGTTTCATTGTTCATTCTACAAATATTTGGCATGATTGATACCTAGGTCATTGGTATTTAATTTAAAGAGAGGGAGTGACTCTCTCAATGATTTTTTCATTGTGAGAAGAAAAGTCGTGTACTACTCACGCGACCGCGTGAGTGTTTTTTTTTTTTTTTTTTGGTTTTGTTTCGCGTAGGGTTATTAAATCGAAGATCTCATAAGTTAGCTTTTATCGGTGTGTAACGAAACTTTGTAAAGTAGGTACTCTAGAACAAAAGATTCGTAACTTAAAATCGTCATAAAACTGAATTACTGCTGTTCAGTGCTTAAATAATATTCTGAAATCTTACTCTTATCCAAGTTATCTGGATTAAAAAATAACGAGCACCGTATGACCAATCAAAAAAATTAGAAATAGTAAAAAGTATTAGGTATTCGAATTTTTTTTATTTTCGTCTTCTGTAAAATTTGTTACAATATTTTTAACTAACAAAGTTTCCATACCTTAACGCTGATATGAGAAATAATATTTGTTCATATTGGTGAGCTAAAAATATTCAAATTTGAAAGCGAATTTTCCATTTTATAATATCGTTATATTTTCTACACGTGACTTCGAGCTCGTACTTAGTACACTTCGTTCTACTAACTGGTATAGATCACGTGCATGTTCACAATAAAATGTGTACGAAGTAACTTGTATCTAGGCAGGAGAAAACGCAAGGGTATCCTATACTCCGTTCACGTTAAGAAAGGATAGAAATACGTACCTCGAGAACGGAACGCTCCAGGTAATTTTAATCTACCGTTCCGTTCTCGAGGTACATACTGCTATCCTTTCTTAGTGTGAACAGAGTATACATAGTCGACGCAATCATGAAATAGAGTGGCGGGGAAGAGGAAGAGGCTCTTCATTAGGTAGCTACTTTTGGTTTTATGCGCAGAATCGTTACAATTGAGCAGTCAATTTTCGAGAATCAATTTTAATGTTATTTAACTCCTTTGAAAAAATTGCACGACGAAAATTCATGGTTCAAATTTGATATACTCGTACTTACCGGATAGGTCAAAATGATGTTACAAGTTAAATGAGAGTTGGCACTGAATTCACTCCAGCTCAAAAACGCAAAACGTTAGATGTACACTTTAAATTTACAAAATTTGTATCTCAATTTTATCTTCAATTTACGCCCCTATACGAAACTGTCTACGACTTTCCTGAGTCGTGTTATGGCCCAAATTGTGCCAAAAATTGATCAATTTGACAAATTCAATGACGGGACAGAGAATGCAGAATTCTAAGTTCGGACGTCATAAGAAGACATGTTCGACAGATAGGTATCTTTCATGATAATAAGGGGCGAGGAGGGGAAAGAAGAGAGTCAACCCGAGATAAGAGTGTGTATGACGAGTGTATCAAATTTTGAGGCACCTATTTTCGCGAGACTTTCGCCCGTTCACTATAGGAGGGAAGAATGATGTTTAGATAAGAGGTTCCTTTCTAATTTTTTCGCGTTTATTATTCGAATAATTTTTATAATTTTACAGCCAAAGCTTGGAAATTAGGGTAGATCAGTGGAATGGTTTAAGGTTGGAAGTTGGAGAAGGATGGGGTTAGTATTTTGGGGGAATAAGAAGAGATTTTATTTGCATTGTGTTCTACTAGATCTCCATGACCTGAGATCTCAGCAAAGGTTATGTGGAAATGTTATAGTAAAAAAGAAGAGAGATGAGTGGTTAAACTGAGGTAAATGCTGTTCATCGAAAAAGTGTTTCGGAAAGAACTGATTAAAATAAAGAGAGAGTCAGTGAGGAGAAGATATAGTTTTTAAGAGACTTCGGGCTCAGGTGGGTTATACGCAGGCAGTGAGTATAACGTTTATTTCAGCCATATAAATTGGGGCCGAGTTTCTCACAATGTATTTGAAAGATTCTGCTATTGGAGTAGTTCTAATGTGTCTAGCAGGAAATAGTTGATTGAGAAAATTTTAGTATTTGTAATGTAAATGTATATTCTCATTTATAGGTGAAATTTTTTATTACCAAGTCGAAACATTCAGCTGGCAAATTGTCCACGTGGAACAAAGTTGTGAAGCATTTATTGGGGCTGATATTTCACGGTGACATCACCGAAAAATACACTCTGGCGGGCACAAAAGACGAAGACAGTCTTATGACGACAGTCTTATGACAACGTCTTTAATAAAAGCTCTCAGAGGTAAGTTAATATTATTTGTGACCGCGCATCATAGAATCATGCCTAATACCTATATTATTCTTTTTACATTTTTCAGAAGCTCTCAAAGAACTGGGACTTAGCAACAATGATAAGTTTACGACGTACATACAGCAGTTCTTAAAAAATTTGCTGGATCAGCGAACCACACGCTCAAACAAATAGAAGACGCCTCTCCTTTTGTCTTGGGCGGGTGTGTGTGTGTGTGTGTGTGTATGAGGGTGCTATTAAGCCAACATAATATTATGTACAAAATCCATAAATAAAACAATAGCTAAAAATTGTACCTATTTTGCTTATTTGCGCGTATAATACCAGAGCATGTATTTCTGAACCATTTTCTGGGTCTTTTTCCGCTAACTCTTCAGCCAGCGGATTTGCGTTTATTAACGACTTCTTTTCTGACGACCGATCTGCATTTATAAACGACAACGTTTTTGCTTCGCGTTTCAGCGCTTGTTTACGCCTTCAATTCCGCTGGCGGATCTGCGTTTCATTACGCTATCGTTTCTGCTATGCGTTTAAGCTACCATTTCCGCTATTACTTCTACCTTCATTTCTGCTACGCGGATACGCGGGCGTTTTTTCAAAAAGTGGCAATTTCACGCCGGCGTAAACGCACAGCGTAACGCTGTCAGATCTGCTGTTCAAATTGTTACTAGGGTGGGAAGTGAATTGCTCATACAATGTGCTGTATGCAAACTTCTCGTTTATTTTGCAGTGTACCGCCGAATAACTTTTTATTTCGAGGTACTGAACTGCCGAATAACCTCAACCTTAAAATATATCATGCTGTAAATTAATTCTATTCTTGTCCTTTGATGATGAGCTAATGACGATTAGCTTAGCTACTTATTTGTGTAGCTTGGTTATCCTTAATAGGTTGCCTGTTGTCTATCAACCAATCTATTGTGGTAGGTTTTCTCGAAGGACGGGTAAAAAAAAGAAAACGAGTATAGATTTCTCTTTTTTCTTGGGGTGACCGGACTCTCTTTCCCATCTTTGATTGTCGCGCGTTCTCTGTCACGCTACTGCGCTATGCAACCGGTCTTCTCTTTCTTACTTTCACTTCCTTCCTTTGTAGGACGATCGAAGGTGATTTTGTACTAGGTAATTATTACAATGGATCAGATATACTTGATATCACGGCCCGTGTTTGAAATGCCTTTATTCATTTTTACTGGCTGCTTTTTCAACTCTCGTGCGTATCGCCTTTCCGCGCAGTTTCTTCTGAATCAACATTCTCAATAGTTTTGTTTTTTTTTTTTCTTCTTTTGTTAAATAAGTACCTATATATATTGTTAACAACAATGAACTTTTTTTTCTCTCTCGTCTCGTCAGTGCATTTCATTCCTTCGTTTGGAATTTTTTTTTTTGCTGCATTGGGCGCGCCTATAGCTGAACGCAGGAAGAATCAACCTCCCTTTAAATTAAAGCAACATATTTACGTTTCTCCACAAGCCAAGTTTCTTGAAACAGCGCTCCCGAGTTTTTGTATCCAAAACTAAAAATATTGTGAAGCGCGGCACTGTGGCCGTATCCAGCAAAACGACACCATTTATAACAATAGGACTATATGTCTGGGCATTGACTAAGGGTTACAAAGTAATATATGTAAGAACGTGAACGTTCTTCACTGTCAGTCGCGTCACTCTCCTACTCACGGACAAAGTTCGGAGCTCCGACCATATAACGCTATTCCTCTCTCCTCTTGGTTATCCTTCCGAGTGCAGTCAGCTGACCTGCCTTTCCTTCGGGAACTCGACTTTTTGATTCGATTCTGTGGAAACACAGCATCGCCAGATTTGTCAAGATTTTACATCTTACATATATAGTCAATGCTAGTATTCAAGAACTAGAAGTACGTTAGCAATAAAAGTCACATATTTGAATTCCAGAGAACTTCAAGATTCTAGATAGAGATCTCTAATACATTAGGAACATCTTGTTTTTGAATATATGTATGTGATCGAATCGTTCCCTGTGTATTCTTATGGAAATCGACGTCATGATTGGCCCAATAATCGTAATATCGATTACAAATATGGGCACCTTGACTCACTATCGCACACTGTTATCAACACTGTGACGTCACCGGGGAATCGGTATATTGAAATAGGGTAGGGAAGTCTGAAGATGAATAATGATGTAACGACTAAATATGGCGGCCCATGTCCTCACTCGTTATTGTAGGGCTCTACCTATATGTTACAGACTACTCCGCTTATCAATAATTCTTCAATCGACGCTGGCGAACCTACAATATGCTCAGTCCAAATTTCTACTTAGTGTGGTTTCTTTAGAAAATCGGTTGATAAGTTCTGCTGAAAAGCTGCAAAGGTGACCAAAATAAAGTAGCCGATACCACACTTATATTCCCTATATTATTTGTACACTCATAGAACACCGTAGAATACGTACATACATGACACACATATACAACCTAATTAAAAATGAAGAGCAAGCAGGCTATACTCTGTTCACATTAAGGAAGGATAGAAATATGACCTCGAGAACGGAACGCTCCGGGTAATTTTAATCTACCGTTCCGTTCTGAAGGTCATATTTCTATCCTTCCTTAATGTGAACAGAGTGTAATAGAAATTCACCCAAATGAAGGAAGTTGGTATAGTATATCCGCAAATAGAATAAGCCTTTCACACTTCAGGTTCTTAATGCGGATAGTATAAGCGTTTGCCTGATTTGTTATCAAACTTGTAGTCAAACAAAAATTCAACTTTTCATTTTCAAATAATTTTTGTAATTTTGTGGATTATATTTACATTTTACCATCCCCTAAAGAAGCAAAAATAAAAATTCGCACAAAACTTCCAAGAATTTTGTCAATTTTTCAATCTGAATTTCCTCATTTTGATAATATGACTACGTGTATGATAAGAAAAATGTAAACAAACGCCAAGTGTGAAAGACTTGACCATTTCTAAAAGAACATTTCAACGGCTACAACTTTTGTTCTTGGCAATTTTTCATGAAACTCTTTCATTTTTGAGCAAAACTTGAAAACCACTTATTCCCCATATGCAAGTATAGAAAACTTCCTACCAAAACAAAAGTAAACAAAAACGTTGAAACAACCAATAGGGCTTTTCCATGTCGGCGCATTGCATACATATTCTCCTACGTGTTATCAAAATGGTAGTATTTCTAACATTGCTCTTATGGGTGTTGCTGGATTGCATACTCATTTTCATTGTGGAGTAGTTTGCCATAAGAGCAATGTTACAAATACTACCATTTCGATAACACGTAGGCAATGCGCCGACATGGAAAAGCCCTATAGACCGATGTAAACAAACGACATAGAGATGGCGGTATTGCGCATTGAGGGGAAATACGTGTACATTCCGATGGAAGTGTACTTGTACTGGTGTGTTGATCTTATCACATTTTTCAGTCGGTTCCACTAAATATGCTCTGCAATTGTGTGCATGTGTTAGTAACGATGGATTTGTTTACATCGGTCTATTCTATTTGTGGACAGACTATAGTACTGGGTAGATCACATGTACAGAGCGCAGCACCTCGCCTCGCGGAGAATGGAATGTATCATTTTTCCAACTCTCCCTTCTTGTTGACGGCGTGACATAGGGAACGGCGACGACGATTTTTATGTTCCTAGGAAGCGAGATGAAAACGAAACCAGCCCATCATCCGTTGACCCGCTGAACTCGGAGAACCCGTTGACCTTTGTGATAACATCATACCAGAAACCATTTTGTCTTACCATCTACAATGTCTACGATCCTAAACCTGTAATCCCTACCATCGTATTTTTATTTTTTTTTCTTGTGTGCACCGTACACCCTTGGCCTGAATAAAATTACTTTCTGTACAATAATATTTATATTCATCTTAAACATTCATAATCAATTATTTTCTTTATTAATAAAAAAGATATACTTGTTTATTTATCATTATTTTATTTATTTCCTTTTTTTTTTCTTACACCTTAAATTTTTCGGACGTGTGGCCATCCTCTGAAATTATCTTATCAATCTATCCAAACATTTCTTCATCTGTAACGAAAAAAATTTTTATTCATACATTAATACAGCATAAGAGTTTTTCTCAAAATTCTTGGAATTTTGCTGTCCCTAAAGCTTCCTAAAACCATCAGCTAATTGCTCATTTGTAGGGACCCACTTTATAATGACATTTCCTTTCGACATTTCCAATCGTACATAATGGTAACATAATTTTAGGATATGTTTTAATGTATGGGATTCGTCTGAAGTGGCTATTCGTATGGCTGTAGTATTATCTTTGAACAGTATTGGGATAGTATCCATCTTCAATAGTTGGAAGCACATTTCTCGTAAGCATACTAATTCTTTGCATGCCAAAGATATTGCTAAATATTTGCTTTCGGCAGTAGAAAGCTCCACGTGAGTTTGTTTTTTAGTTCTCTAACTAGCAAGACGACGCGCCTTTGGCGCGCCTCTTACGTTGTCACGTATTAATTTAATATTTTAGACATTTCATTTCTCCTTATTGTTTGGAATTAAAAAATGTATTTTTTTAATTTTTTGATACTTGTGTCATCTAAATTTTCAAATATTTCTTCATATTGCCTATCACTCATAACAAAACAGAAGAAGTAAGGAATTGTCAATGAATAATTGACATAAGACAAAACAAATTTTTTATGGAGAACATGTGAATACAGGAATAATTTTTAATAACCTCGGTAAATAATGTAGAAATTCCTATTCTGGAAAATAATGGAAAAAAAAAAAAAATAAAAAATAACAGAAATTCTGTAGATAACTTTTCTCTGGACCTGTATTCAAAATTTTTGCGCAAACTCTCCATCTTTTTCAGTCTTCTACATCTATCTCCTCTAATTATCCGTACCGTAATAATTGATTCTACATATCGTCTTCCTGCAATCTGCAAATGAATAGAAGAAAAAGGTTTCGATTCTAAGATTAGTTGATTCATTTTCTCATTTCGCTTTCACTTTTTCTTCTCAAGGTCCTTAATATATTCTTTCGGGTCCACTCACCTCCAGCTAACAGTTATTCTTGACGTCGAGTCCGTATTTTTGTAATTCACTATTCTGTAAGTATTCTTCTGTGAGATCGTGATGACGTCAAGTCCTTCTCCAGTTTATAATCCAAGTCAACTACCTACCAATTTAAATTAAGTTTTAATTGGCAACCTTTTCTATAGGGGGGTTCTTGAAAATTGTGATGTCTTGTCATTTGCCAAGAACAATCGTTAAGGGTATGCTCTACCTTCAATGAAATGGTAACTTGGAATACCTCTCAGGAGACTAATATTGCACAGAATGCGATGAAACTTTGGAAATTTATTGTTTGAGGTTACAGAAATACCGCTAATTGGTTCTGAGCGCGTAATATCCATAATTATTTTTTACAATTTCCAATACACTACTTGTAAACTAATTAGCGGTATTTCTGTAACCTTGAACAATAAAACTCCGAAGTTTCATCGCATTCTGTGCAATATTAGACTCCTGAGAGGTATTCCAAGTTAGGTACCATTTCATGGAAGGTAGAGCATACCCAGTTTTTTCAATTCCTCCTCCTGTCATATAAATGTTGGAAATTAAAATTCCATATTCCTCTCTCATCATATATAGCTTGAAAATTAAAATTATCCCAAGATACCCTCTTGTCATAATTGTATAGCTCGATGTACAAAATTTTTTCAATTTCAACTCATCTGGTGGTTCAATGTTTTCCAAGATCCTCTCCTGTCATACATAGCTCAATTCCCATAATGTTTCAAATGTTTTTAAATCTGACTCATTTGATAGAAAACATTTTTCCTAACCCCCGTCTATCATATACAGCTTAAAAGTCCTAATTTTTCCAATTTTTCCGATTCCCTCCAGCTTTAGTTAGCTCGATTTTAGAAAGTTTATCAAATCCAACCCGTTTTTTTGGGACTTTAATTTTGAATTCAATTCTCAATATTGAAATCAATCCATCCCATAGAAGAGGATCTGTGAATTCCTTGTTTAACTTTGTTTAACGCCATTGTTTTTCATTATAACTTTCAATTCAACTTTTTTGGTTGAATAATATAATCCTGATTAAAATCTTCATTATAATATTCATTTAGTCAACATCCCTGCGGTATCGCTCCCTCTATTTTTCCCGAATACACGTCTCTCACACTAGGTTTCAGCTTATAATTTCCAACCCCATCTCAAGAATAAAACACACCCACATATTCTTCATACTCCATCATTGACTTAATCATCAGAAACTTTTATTCGGATTGTGGTTGACATCAGTTATCCTCAATACAATGAAACTGCTTGCACGCTTAAAAACTTCACTCTCTCACCTAAAATTATTACTGACTATATTTCAGAAGAATTACACACTTGTAACTTAGAAATTTATGTCAATAGTCAATTTATAGGAGTTAAAAATTTAAAAACAAAAAGGGCAAAAATTTGAAAATCAACAAACCACGAGAAATGGTTATAATAAGTATAAAATTAAACTAAAAAATATAAAGTTTATAAAATAAAATTAAACAAAAGTCAAAAAGTCGAAAAATTCCCAAGGTTAGGTAGCGGAGCAGCAATGGCTTCATACAACTTATTCTCACTTGCACAATGCAAATAATGATAAATACCTATTCATTGTAATATCGACACTATTAGGCCTATATGCCGGCTGGATTATAAAATAGATTGAACGATTCCCAAAATAATAAGTCGAATTCCTCCAGAATGGATAAAGAGTAATTTGCTGAAATTGTTGACAAAGAGCATAGATTAGTAGTACCTATGAACATCTGTCATAGGTCAGGAATAATTTAATCGAGTAAAAGAAGTATAAACACGAACAGCAATAATCTTGAATCCAAAATGAAAAAACGAAGTGAAGACCTTCTATAGATTAGTTTACAAATCACAACAGAAATGAATTCGAAAGCTATAATCAATTCGAAATTCGAATAAATAATAATTATTAATTCGAATAATGTTCATCGACATTAATTTGTTACCTACTACTACAACTACAATTAACAATAAAAATTCGTCTTCAATCTTTGACTATTTATCATACCTAGGACGATAAATAGTCAAAGTCTTCAATGTACGTATGTACACGTCAACCATTTGTTTTCAAAATGTTCCGGCACTGATGAGAAAATGAGAAACACGGTCGCTACACACCAGGCGGATCGAAAAAGCCAAAAAACAATTCGTCGGCCGTTTAGTGATAAGTAGTGATAGCATCGCTTTAGTAATATTTAGGTTTCAGCTTATAATTTCCAACCCCATCTCAAGAATAAAACACACCCACATATTCTTCATACTCCATCATTGACTTAATCATCAGAAACTTTTATTCGGATTTTGGTTGACATCAGTTATCCTCAATACAATGAAACTGCTTGCACGCTTAAAAACTTCACTCTCTCACCTAAAATTATTACTGACTATATTTCAGAAGAATTACACACTTGTAACTTAGAAATTTATGTCAATAGTCAATTTATAGGAGTTAAAAATTTAAAAACAAAAAGGGCAAAAATTTGAAAATCAACAAACCAATATAAAATTAAACTAAAAAATATAAAGTTTATAAAATAAAATTAAACAAAAGTCAAAAATAGTCGAAAAATTCCCAAGGTTAGGTAGTGGAGCAGCAATGGCTTCATACAACTTATTCTCACTTGCACAATGCAAATAATGATAAATACCTATTCATTGTAATATCGACACTATTAGGCCTATATGCCGGCTGGATTATAAAATAGATTGAACGATTCCCAAAATAATAAATCGAATTCCTTTAGAATGGATAAAGAGTAATTTGCTGAAATTGTTGACAAAGAGCATAGATTAGTAGTACCTATGAACATCTATCATAGGTCAGGAATAATTTAATCGAGTAAAAGAAGTATAAACACGAACAGCAATAATCTTGAATCCAAAATGAAAAAACGAAGTGAAGACCTTCTATAGATTAGTTTAGAAATCACAACAGAAATGAATTCGAAAGCTATAATAAATTCGAAATTCGAATAATGTTCATCGACATTAATTTGTTACCTACTACTACAACTACAATTAACAATAAAAATTCGTCTTCAATCTTTGACTATTTATCATAGGTAGGACGATAAATAGTCAAAGTCTTCAATGTACGTATGTACACGTCAACCATTTGTTTTCAAAATGTTCCGGCACTGATGAGAAAATGAGAAACACGGTCCCTACACACCAGGCGGATCGAAAAAGCCAAAAAACAATTCGTCGGCCGTTTAGTGATAAGTAGTGATAGCTTCGCTTTAATAATATAGATAGACCATTTTCGTGATGACGTATATATGGGAAATTTACATTTGCAAGCTGCTACTTTGCTGGCGCGCATAGTGCTCGTTTACATAGGATTTTGCAGACTTTGATAAATATTAGAAGAACCCTTCAAATGTTAAGCTTTTGTGATATTTTTAACAAAAGTAGAACTAATGATGAACATTTTTTGTATGAAACATCTGGAGATTCAATGAACAGCAGGGCACGAATACTCAAATTCATTCAAATAGTGTCTACGGTCATATCTAATGTAGATACCTTTTCATAAACGAGATGAAAATTATGACGTCATACAAAAATGGTCTATAGATAATATTGTCAAAAAGTTTAACAATAAAGCCACTTGTGGATTTCCCTCCTTCGTCGTTCGTTCCTAACGATGCGTCAGCATAGCATTCCAACCATCACCTTTCCCAGTATATTTCAAGCCCAAATTTTTAGTTCCGTTCAAATACCTAAACACCTTTTTCACTTTTCGCCAAACTTCGTCCGTATAATTGTTTTGTTTTCTACTTAACGTATTGACAACGTAACTCAAGTCAGACCTTGTGCCTGATGCTAGATACCTATACCTTCCCTACAAGGAATGTGTTTTTCATATATTGGTGAAGTTTCGGTATCTTTCACGTCATTTCTTTTCTTTTCTCCCTCTGCAGTAATTACCGGTGTTTTAACGGGTCGGCTTTCTTCCATGCCGAATCTTTTCAGAATTTTTTTAATCAACTTAGTCTGGTGTAAATACATCGTATTATTTTTCATATCTCGTAATATTTCGATACCTATAAATTTTGTTGGCTCACCGAAGTCTTTCATTTTAAATTCTTTCGATAATTTGTCTTTGACTTCTTTCAATTTATTTTTATGATCACCTAAAAGTAGGATATCGTCAACGTATAAAAGTAAAATGACAAACATATTGTCTTTTTCGCCACTTAAAGATACATGCTTTAAACGGATATACTTCAAAATTTAGTTTCACCATAGCATCTCCAAATCATTCAAATTATTTTCGAGCACTGAATTTCAGTCCGTATAGAGCTATTTTAATTTCGCATACGTGAGTTTCTGCTAATCCTATATCATTATGCCCTTCAGGGATCTCCATATAAACTTTTCAATCTAAGTGACCATTCAAAAAAGCGGTTGATACATCCATAGAGGACAATGAGAGTCCAAATTTGTTAGCTACGGCTTACATGAACCGAATATCAGTTAGTCTTGCAACCGGCGCATATGTTTCCATCCCCGCCATTATCGCATCGATCAATACACCAGATGACAATCGTGTACAACCTCCAACAATTGACAATACAGTCTCAAATGCTGACGTTGGACAAGTCCTAAGTCAACATCATATCTAAACACAATTCATGCCAAGTATTCCAAGCACTCTTCAAGTACCATTGGAAGAGAAACAATCTTTGTTCAAGGGAGAACGACCTTTGGATACAGTTCATTGGGATACAGTTCATTCAAATGATCGTCTTTCAGGTATTCAACTTTCAAAACTGCACCAGCACAATCCAATACAACGGACAATGAATAATTAATATAATTATATAATTTCACGTTATCCTTATTTTTTATAAATATTCGTTTTTCTTTCCATTAAAATTTCATTCGAATGATATTCAATTTTCAAAATTGTTTCACATTGTCCTTATTTTTCATAAATATTATTCGTTTTTGTTTCCATTAAATGAGTTTTCATTTTTTAGGGTCGGCGCCGGCGCTAGCCGACCTTATAAGCCTTTCACACTTGGCGTTTGTTTACATTTTTCTTATCATACAGGTAGTCATATCAAAATGAGGAAATGCAGATTGAAAAATTGACAAAATTCTTGGAAGTTTTGGGCAAATTTTTATTTTTGCTTCTTTACGGGATGGTAAAATGTAAATATAATCCACAAAATTACAAAAATTATTTGAAAATAAAAAGTTGAATTTTTGTTTGACTACGAGTTTGATAACAAATCCGGCAAATGCTTATACTATCCGCATTAAGAACCTGAAATCACTTTTTAGGGTTGACCTGTGCCCTATTGTAATCACTTTTTTTTTTCTTCTTCGGCTGAGTTGAGACGCTGACGTCATGGTCGAGTGAGCCGTATGCTGTAGTCTCGAGTCTTTGGCTCTTCGCATGTTGTCATTGCATTTAGCGTTTTGATTGTATTCAACTGTTGTAATGGGTAGGAATCACATAGGAACGGAACAATAAAAATAGTAGCCTCTTTATTATCGAACATTCGAACGTTCGCAATTATAAATTTGATATGTTCAAATTTCAAGTTTATTACATTTAAATGATTATATCAGACGACTACAAAAAGAACCAAACGTCTTAATTGCAATGGAAAAGAATGAGAGTAATGAAATATGAATTCTTGAAATTGATCGAAACAATGTGAATGGTGAAGCGGTACCTAGAGCAAAATCTAAAATGAATGATTGTTGAGTATCCTGATCATGAAATCGGTATTTAATTACAATGATTCTAGTCTCCAATCTGAGTTTGTAGTTCTATTTGATAGAACGTGAGTACCTGAGTAGAAAGTATATGAGGTATGAACAGTTTTGATGAATAATTATCAAAATTTTATTATTCGGACTCTACATCACTCAACATTTCTTCATCAAAGTTAGGATATGTGACGGATTTTGTCCTAACTCTGATAAGAAAATGGAATGTGCGGTACATTATGGGGAACAGGCAGTATAGAACGACGCTAGCGCGCCATCGTCGTGTAGAGTCCGAATTTCAACTTGCAGTATAAGGTACATTTAGTTTCTAATGGGATTCAAACTTAGAGATGGGGAGTTGGTAGCCCTGACGATATTCACCCTTTCGTTCAATGCTTTTTAAATGAAGAAATTTCACGCATCGTAATTAATAGGATATTGTTTTTTAAAGCAAATACAAGCAAAAATTTTGTTGTCTGTATCATCAACATTAAATACAAAAAAAAATTGTAGCAATAAATGATGTATTGAAAAAATAACAGTTGATTGAAAATCAATGTATGAACGTACATAAATTCTCAGATTCACCCTTTCAGTAGCGCTCTCTAGTGTGAGTTTAAACCCCAAATGCAGGTTCTTACGCCTGATGTTAGAAGCCTAATATCATCTTAAATCAATATTTCGCAATGTATACAAAGACTACATTGTTGGGTTTTGAGTAGACAAAATAATGAAGTTTGTGATAAACTTAGTATTAATTAATCAAGGATTTCAATTCTGCAATTTTACAATATTTGTGTTATTATTATCCTTATCTCATGACGAAAATGACAATTGTTGGAAGGATGTAATATCAGTTGGGTTACTTCAGGTTATTGCTTATTAATTGTTGAGTGTTAGCTTTCTCAAATGAAATATAGAATCAAGAAGATGTGATGTGAATTCTTGAAATTGGTTCAAATGATATGAATGAAATTGAATACAATTGAAAGGGAATGTCTTACAACGCGATGGGGATATGAAATGAATAATTAAAAATAAAATGTAGGAAATAGGTTCACGCCGACCCTATTACGTTACTACGTAGCTCGCTACGTAGCTTGTTATTTATTCATTTATTTATGGCTAATATTTACCTTCTTAAATTAGCGTACAAGCGTTCATTTTCATTGAAAAGAAAAGCAGGAGGCATGCTTTTCTATTCAAATAACACGCTCTTGTGGTCGAGTGGTTAGTGCAACAGACTCGCACGCAGAATACTAGAGTTTGAATCCCGGCAGTGAGGAAACACCAAAAAGCAAACTGACTGATATCTAACAGAGCGAATGGCGGGTGACATGGAAGTGATGATGCAAATTGAAGTGGATTGGAAAAATTGATACTGGGCCGGAAAGTGGCGACTTTCTGCAACAGGTGCGGAAAATAATTGAAGCGATGGATGGAAGAAGGGCCTTAGGACCCCTAAGGCCCTTCTTCCATCCATCGCTTCAATTGTGGAAAGTCGACAGCCGCGGTATTCCCCTATCAAGTACAAGAATACCACACTTTCCAAGCAAAAAACCGCGGCGGAAACGTCCATTTTCCGACCACTTTTCAATAAAAAATTTTACAGTCGGTACCTTGACCCTGCACGATTATCGTTTTTTGCATTTGAAGATAATCTTTCGTATTTTTCGAATAATTTTTTCCTGAGCTGTGTAATTGCATAACTCGGTCCATTTCAGAGATTTTGCCTCCCGCATCTATATATTCCTTGGCCCTTGATTCATGAATATTGATGAATTTCTCAAAGTCTCCCTTCGGATGAAAGCAAAATTGCTGGTACCTATCTCTTTTAATCATTAAACCAATTTTTGAAGTGGTACCGTTTTTTTTGTCCAGTTTCTCCAGAATCTGACAAACTGTGAGTGATGGATCAATTCTTCTGACATGATGGTCATCTAACCTCTCCATTATGAGACACCTTCCTTTGTCTTGAAAGTCATCATATTCAGGCATGTCCTTCCCTCCCGTTAGCTCTTCTAGGTTGATGTATTGTTCTTCCTCGTCTGAACATCTCAATATAGACTTGAGGCCTTCTTTTGCAAATAGTGATATCAGGCGTTGCCGCCATATCAAATAGCTTTTACCTTGGTAAATAGGATAAATTTCTGGCTTTTTCGATTTTTCTTCCACAAATATTTTACTTTTTCCATTTTATTGTTGATTTTCCTTTTTATCTGAAGTGTATGAATTTCTTCTTCTCTTCTAGGAACTTAAGAAATTGTTTTTTCCCTTAAATCAACCATAAATCTTGTACCAGAACGTGTAATTCCAGTTTGCATAACGCACACATGGTCACTGATTCCTAAGTTAATCGAATTTCTTCCTATTTCCTGATTGTCGTAATTGGACAATTACTCACTGAACTCGATGGCTCTTCTCAATAGGATCATTTCCAGTTAAATTGGTGATGCTGATGTAAGTTGAGCTGAATTGGCAAGGGGTCGACGAATACGTTGCGCTAGAATTTCTTGGGAGCTTTTGAATTTCTTCAATACGGATTCGGCAGACTACCAGAATTTCTTCTTGGTGGACTCGATAAGTGAATCAGCTTTCCTTTCGTTCAAATTTCTTCGAACTCATACGTCCACAACCTGGTTGGTATCTTGTGATCTACAGGTGGTCTCGCGTGCTCAAATTTCTTGGAGACAAATATACAAATAGACGAATGATTTTAATAATTCTGCCGCAAACATGACTAAATTTCTTCAGTAGCTTGAACGGTCTGCCACCATAATGTAATTATACCGCAAGACACTGTAATTACTCTTTGAATATTAATACACACAGAGCCATACTTTACAACATATACACCTTATGAAACAATTTTCATTTATATTTTTTACAAACTGGTGACACTGTTCAATTCAGTGTTCCCACAAAACTCGATATTGTCGACTGACAATAGATTAGATACAACACAGATAAATAAACAAAATTCAATTAGGCAGTGTTGCCGAGTTCTACGGATTAATGATGACGTAACGACTGAATATGGCGATCCATGAAGATAGCGTGATCTATGTCCTCACTCATTATTATAATGAACTAGGTACATATACTTCTTGAATCCTGTAGTTGTTGATTTCAAATCAGCATCTCACTCAGCAATTTCAGATGTCTGGTCTGGTACGGAAATTATAGGTTACCAATTTCATTTGAAACAGAATAGGTACAGGAAAATTCAGGTAGTTGGGTTCCAGACAGACTTCAACAAAGTGAAGGAGAAAGGTAAATAGCTTTGTTACATATTTGGATCAACTTTCCTGGATGCAAGTTGAAGTTTGTGACGCTTTTGTTCAAGATCTACATCCAACACAGCCACAGTGTGAGAAGTTGAACAAGTTTTGTAAGTATCTAGTTAGTATCTTCATAATGATGCCAAGTATCCACCAAATCTGTGGGCCTACTACACTGCCTCGTTACAGCGAACCAGCAACAGCATCCCACACGTCTTAAATATTTACAGGGCTGAGAACCATTATCATTTTTTAAAAGGTTCTCGGTTTGGTTCCGGATTTTGAAAAGATCCTTGAAGAACCGTTAAAGGTTCTCGGATCTTTTTGGTTCCGGTTCTCAGACTTATTTATAAAGGTTCCGGTTCGGATATCATTTTGGTCCCGGTTCCGGTTTCAGCCCTGAACTAATTCAGTTGAATTATTCTATTTTTATACTGTCACCATCATAAAATGTGTGCAGAATAAAAAACCAATATTACTAAGTAGGTATAATGGACCGCCATCTTGATTGCAGAAAATGTAAACGCAAGAATAATGTCCATTAGAGTCAATGTTAAATTTAAATAAATTTGTGATTTTCAATGAAGGATAACTCAAGATCGGCTTGATAGATATTTTTGACATTATCTTGTTGAAATTTTATGGACACAACATATCATCTCATCTTCAATTTTTCGCTAGAAGCATTTTTTCGGACTTATCAATTAATAATCAAAACACATTTTTTCCGCCGTTCTGGGTGAGGAGTGGGAGGCGTACGTAGCGGCTACTTACAACTACATTTGTAGATTTTACGTTCAAAGTATTTGGGCATAAGAATCGAGATTTCCAATTAGTCCTAGATGACTCAATACTTCATTATTCGGACCTGACAGTGGAAGAGTCGCTGCAGGAGGCGATGTATGGAAGTTAGGCTGAAGAAGGTGATGTGGTATTGATACTTTTCTTACGGCACAAAACAAAATTTTCAAACTTTTGAGAAATTCAAGATCGCGATTCTATCGAGCCAAAAATTATCAGCATGTCTTCTAGTAACCTTTGGCTACAAGGAATTATGATCCTCAAGCCTTTCCAGAACTTATAACTCAAGTTATTGGCGATTTTCTTGACCTCATTTTCTACGTCTGATATATGCAGCCGAATTGCAGGTCCACCTTCTTGGCTAACAACTACTAACCTGCCAAGTACAACTAACTACACACATTATACATGTAACGATGCTAGCGCGCGACCGCTTTGTCACAGGTCCAAATTAGAATTACTTCTTTCAGTTATCATTTCTCTTATTAAAGTGTTTGAACGATTTATAGGATATAATTTTTTGATGATACAAATTGTAATCATTTAAGTCGTAGTTGAAAATTCCACATCTTGAAGCATGGTGTCGTGGATGCGAGACAGAGGGCAGCACTAAACTTGGACTAGCTGTCGGATGATGTCAACTGGGCGGGAAAATATGAGATAAAATTCTGACTCTGTCCAAAAACACTTCCATTTACCGCAGTTGGAATGGACACGTTGATAACAGTTGATAGGAGTACATCCTCCTGGTAGTTTGCCTGGTCACACAAGCAGTAATACTTGAACCACTCAAATCTCTGGAAACAAAGAAAATGAACTTTGCTCTACGTCGCGTCAAAGCACAAAGAAAGGCTCCAGATCTGTACTACTTGGACAATGCGCCACAATTCAAAATTATGGCTCAACTAACCAAAGAAAACTCATCCAAGCAAATAATACGGAAATACATAAGCTGGATGGGAGGAACGTACAAGAGACTGGTCAGTAACATAAAACAGGCCTTGGAACGCAGTTTCCATCATAGGGCACTCATCTCTCAACAATTTTGAACCATACTCTTGAGATAGAAGCGATGATCAATTCTCGGCCACTTACATAATATTCAATCAGTAGATACCCTAACACCATTGACGCCAAATGACTTTTTGCAGGCGAAATTCATCAACGAAAATTACCCAAGAGTATCTGACACTGATGACATCAGTCGTAAGACTCTACTATCGTTCATTTGCCAAAGCCAAGCCATTCTGGATATATTCCGGAGAAGGTGGGCAACCACTTACCTTCAAGAGCTAAGGGAACGTCATTGACGCGATCAATCAAAAGGTAACAAACAGGCATCGAACCAAATGTAGGCGACGTCGTCATATTGAAGGAAGCACTCAAGAAATGGAACACATGGCCGCCGGGCAACATTACCAACTTAATGAAAGTCACGACAAAAAGATAAGATCAGCGTAAGTAAAAGTGGCATCGGGCGCAGTTCTACAACGACCACTAAAACATCTTCATCCTCTGAATATAACCAAGGAATCTGAACCATCCTTGAAACAAATGTTTTTTTTTCGTTTTGTTTCCCTTTGGCTTCCCCTAAGTCGCGGATGCGAGACAGAGGAGTAGTAAGGTCCCCCCTTCGGTACACCTGTACCGAAAGGGTGACTGTATGGAAAAAAAAATATTTGGGAAAAAAAAATTGAAAAAAAAAAATAATAAAAAAAAAATTGAAAAAAAAAATAAAATAAAAATAAAAAATAATTATATTATTTCAACCTTCGCCACGAGCCTAGAACTGTACCGAAAGGGGGACTGTATAAAAAAATAAAATAATAAAAAAAATTAAAAATTAAAAAAAAATAAATAAAATAAAAAATAAATATATTGTTTTATATGTCAGTGTGAGCCTAGAACTGTACCGAAAGGGGGACTGGATGAAAAAAGTATATCTAATAAGTCTAGAAGTGTACCGAAAGGGTGACTGAATAAATAAATAAAAATAAATAAATAAATAAATTAATTAAAAAAATAAAATAAAAATAAAAATATATTATTTCAAACACCCAATGAGTCTAGAAGTGTACTGAAAGGGGGACTACATGGAAAAAGATGTTTTTCTTTTTTTAGACCTACCTACCTCTACCAGTGAACCATGTTTACAGGATAAGCTTTCAAAAGCAAATGAATACTTTTTTCAGGATACACCTACTTATATACCTACTTTTTGATGAAAATTATCCACTCTGATTTTATTAAAGGACAGTAATATTTCAACTCTTTGTCTGCACAACCACAAAAATCAAAATCACATCTACATTCACATAGACAGTGGTCGTTTTTCGTGGATTTTGGTCGTTTTCAGTCGAAATTGGCTCTTTTTGGTCGTTTTTATTTTGCTTGATTTTGGTGAAATAAAACTACGAGTAGATTGGATGTCCCGGATGAGGAGAAAATTTTCTAGATATATCTCAGGTCGAGTAATTCATCGTCATTGTCCTCGTCGCTGTATCTTCCAGGTTGTGGCATATAGTAATCACTATCTGTTGTGTAGTATGAATAGTCACTCTGGCTCTCGCTCTCACTCAGTTCTGATGAGTTGTATGATTGTAATAGTTCGTATTCAACTAATTTTTGTAGAGTTTGATATAGGTCTGCAGTGATGATTCTACATTCT
This sequence comes from Aspidiotus rigidus, assembly GCA_035079385.1. NCBI lineage: Eukaryota > Metazoa > Arthropoda > Insecta > Hemiptera > Diaspididae > Aspidiotus > Aspidiotus rigidus. The sequence continues at coordinate 8,409,472 of JAVHKY010000052.1, forward strand.
GTAAGACAGTTGCAATAGAGTGGGAAATCAGTGATAGTTTCAGTGGAACATGTACATTCTTTACATGTATCTGGACAAAAACAAAATTGATCTGTATGAACGTGATAAATTGGTACTACTTCGACAAATTTCTTACCATTGTACATTACAAACCCAGTATTTTCAGGTATAGAGTTTGGGGAGATGCGTATAGTAATATTATTTAGAACTAGTGTCTGAAATGTCTCATCAATTTCGAATGAATCACCACCATCCAATACACCTCCCTTAACATCTGTATGGTAGCAAATAATATTGTATATTACATTCGGTACCATATCTCGCACATGTTTCAATGGTCTGTAAATTTTATTACAATCTGGTCTATCGCATTTGTAGGAGTAATTTTTTTCAATGTTTTTAAATGCTTTTTTAGGATCGATATGAATTTGTTGAATAGCTCGTAAAATATTTGGTTGCGCCATGTAAGCTGTCTCATAAGACAATGAGTTTAATTATCACATCTCCTCCTTTATATTAAAATTTACTTTTTTGGAGTTCTTGTTTATAAAATTTACCTAAAATTTTCTCACCATCCAGAGATTCTATGGTATAAGTGATAGGATCTGTATAGTGGATAGCGGTTACAACAAAAATTTCTCTCGTCCAATTACGTACATATTTATTTGTAAAAATATCCTTCTTTTTAGTTATTCTCACACGGTTACCTATTTGAAAAGTAGGTCTTTGTAATTGAAATTTTTCCAGAGGGTACATACGATTATAAACGTTTTCTTCATTTTTCTTCAAGGACGCTTCAACAGGAGTCATACCTATAGTTCGATGTATACATTTCTCATTATACTGTTTCAGAATAGAGGGTAAAATTTTAATCCATTGAAAATTTCCATTAATTTCGAAGTGTAGACGTAATTTGTTGTTCAACGATTTATTGAAACGTTCCACAATAGAAGATTTCTTCTCACTAAATACATGATAAATTTGTATATGATATTTTCCCAATAGTTTTTTTAGCCTCGAATTTACAAATTCTTTTCCTAAGTCGGTATTTAGTAAACAAGGTCTCCTTTTACTCTTTAAAAGTACTTGTTCAAAAGCATCCCGTACTGCAGATCCAGTTTTTTTCTTCAGAGGTACAGACCACGCATACTTTGAAAACATATCTATTATATTTAGAATATATTTAAAATTGAGGTTGTCTTTAGAATATCGCGACATAATTAATAAGTCTGCAGCCCAGATTTGATCTATTCCTTTCACAATGATACGACGTGTTTTAAAATTCTTAATCACTTTTTTATGCAATTCTTGCGCGAGTAATTCGTTTTTTTTTGGTCGTTTTTGGTCTTTTTTGACCGTTTTTAAGTGAATCTGGCTTTTTTTGGTCGATTTCAGTCGGTTCTGGTTGTTTCTGGTTGTTTTCATGTCTGGAAAAACGTAATTTAAAAGTATAAACTGACGAACGTATTTTTGTTAGACAATGACAATAAAAATTACAAAATATTTTTCTGCACTTATCTATTCCATCAAGAATTTTAAACATAAATGACCACAAATCACTTCATCAATTTGTTGGTCCTGTTCGCTATTAAAAAATATCACACTATTTATAAAGTATTTCTGTATTTCAGTAGGAGGACCGACTCCAAAACTATTGTAATACTGTACTGTTGATCCCATCTTTCTGTATGCTACCCAATGTGAACCACCACCAATGCTCAAATCCATATTGACAACAGCTGATTCATTTTTACGTGGACCTGTTCTAGGTAGTGTATCTCGCATAAAAACACCTCGGAAATGAGGAATACCCAACTTTTTTGCATAAAATAGTATATCAAAATTGCTCAATGGAGTTTTTTTTTTTTTAACATCAATTCTTTCAAAAGACCATTTCCTGACGTAGATTTTTTATTCAAGTATATACCTTTTCCTTCCATAGCGCAATTATGACGGATTTTTTCCTCGAGTAAACGATTATTTGTTTTTTTATTTTCATAAGCGTTATAAATATTACTGGTTAATGAACCAAGTGCAGCGATAGCAGGAGCGGCAGCTAATAAACCTGGTAGAAAACCCCCTTGTTTATAATACTGTAACTGTTTAGCGGATAATTTCAATTTAATTGTAGTCTGTCCTTCTTTTTGAGCTTTTTTTAATTTTTTTATCTGATATACAGTAAGAGGAAGAGAAGTTTCATTCATTACAGACTCTTTTGTTCGTGATAAATTTATGTCTATTTCAATAGGTTTTCTATGTTCAGAAGCAGAGGTAATAGCTAACTTATGGTACTCTTTTAAATTTACAGGATGGGATGTATATCGCGACTTTGTCTGATTTTTCTTCTCCAATCCAGCTCCCAGTGCTCGTTTAGCTTTCATTGTGTTTGTGGTTAACCAAGCCATACGGTAGCTTTCTCACCTACACTCGCATCAGGGGCTTTCACTCTGGCCCAAGCGGCTTCTTCTAAAATTTTATCAGAGGCGTGACGATCGGATAAAGAATTTGATTTACTGTATGCTATATCATGATTCATGGCAGCCTCATCTAGTTTATTTTTAGGTTTAATTCCCTTTTCAAGTCTCAACTCTAAATTAGTACCAGGACCCAGGTACGAATAATTTCCCGGATGGGCCTCAAACGGAAGATTATTTATCAAAGAATTTAGAAACCCCTTCCCTGAAACAGGTTTAGGAAATAATTTTTTAATTGCGTCATTGCGTTTGTCTTTGTAATTTATCATATTTCTCGAATTTCTTCTAAAATACCGGTATTAATAATCTCGTTGACCAAGGTCGGATTATTATTACCACATTTTATCTGACCGTACACTATGTATAGACGCTCCAACAATTCATCCAACGAGTTCCAGTACCGGTATTCTACAGAAGAATTTGTTAGAATTTTTTTCAATCCTGATCCTACAACTTCTGCATCATTAGACTCAGGGTCAGAACTCGATGACGTTTTTATCTTATTATATTTCAACAATATTGGTCTGATTATCTTCATATACTTGATCCCACTACTTGATTTAACTATACCCTCAAGAGGATCATTGTTTCGTTTATATGTAGAAGTTCTCAATACAATCTTTTCATAATTCTCAAGATCTTTGGAAGTATAATTTTTAGGTTCAGCCAGAGTTAGTAATTCCCATAAACCCGGGGTCCCATTAAATCTTTCACCTGTTTCAAGACAAATGTCATTATCAAGTAAAGTGACTTTTTTATTACCAACATGAAGTGCATTGTTGTGAATATAAAATCCAAATGTACTATCAGTTTTCATCTCTTTTGAAGCATAATTACTCAAATACTTACTCGCTAGGCTACCCATCGGTTTTTCCATCAGTTTTTTTTTTTGTTACCGGTTGTAAATTGGATTCTATATTATGTAAAGGTTCTAGTAGAGGCTTATAATGTTCTTGAAAAGTTTTTCGTTGTGATATTAAACCAGTTTTAATTTCATGGTATTTATCGCTTAAAGCGCGCCTTGATTCGATATAATCTTTTACAGCTTTCATTTTTTTTTTTTTGAAGAATCTTGCATGTTATTTATACACAAGGTCGAAAGTTGAGCGTCATACAAATTTTTTCACCTCGAAAATCAAGTAAACGATCGTCTTGATCGACAATTTTAATTACTAGATCGTGAATTTCATCTGTATTCACAGGGTAATATGATAAAGTATGAGGTCGTTCGATTATTTTTTCACCGATCCTAGCATCCAAAGGAAATTCGTAGAGTGTATTATCGTATCGTTTCAGATCGTGAAAATTACTGTGAACTATATTACACTTTATTTTTATAGTATTTACTTTGAAAATATCTATCGGTAGGTCCGAATATGCGACTGCGAAAGGTCTAATTGTTTGAGGACTAAATCCTAAAATTTTTCCGACCGAGTTTCTTTTAGAAAAATCTATAACCCATCGACTTTGAACTCGAACCTTTAGCGTATTTTTATTTAAAATAAACGAAATTTCCGGTACGTCTTTATAATTTTCGATAAATTCAAAAATATCTTGCAATTCGTAAGAACCTGTAGGAATAACTATCCGAAAATGATCGTCGGAATGATCAGCTTCATTAATTAATACGAGTTCGTTGTTTTCATTTTCTTCCGAAATGTTGGGTATACTATTAAAAGTAACAAAACTCTTCAAACATACTTCATACTGTTTTCCTAATTTTATACTTTCGTGATATGCGCGTGAAAATTCTGAGGTATAACTGTTTAAAGAAATTTGGAACGACATTTTTTTTTTCAAGGGTAGGAAAGAAGACGTATTTAAAACCTCGTTGATATATTTCTTATGTGAGAGATATATAAGAAGTGTTTATACGTGAAGGAAAATCCCGTTTCAACGTCAAACTTCTATTTGACTAAAACAGAGTAGAGTCTACTTTAGGATTCACGGAGTAGTCTATTTATTGATTACTTGGAATAATAGGAAAGAAGAAGACGTATTTAAAACCTCGTTGATATATTTCTAACGAGAGAAATATACAAGAAGTCTTATACGTGAAGGAAAATCCCGTTTCAACATCCAACTTCTATTTTTTTAATTAAAAACAGAGTAGAGTCTACTTTAGGATCTACGGAGTAACCATTGTTTATATTTTAAGTGAATCTGGCTTTTTTTTTTTTTTTTTTTTTAACCGATTCTAGTCAATTTTAAATGTATAAACTCACTTTGTCCATTATTCAGCTAAAACTCTGTTGTTGAGCGGATTATACACAATTTTCTTATCTATAATCATTACACAATGTATAGTAAGTTTTGAACTAATATTTTCTCGCCAATTAAAATTAATTTTTATATTTATCAAGGAATCTTTAATAACATTAGGTTGGTGGGAACAGTCGATAGCAATTATAGGATATTTAGTCAAAAATGTATTGTAGTCTACTAACGGTTCAACTTCTTCCTGATTCTTGGCATAATAAGAGACTTTGAACTGACTAAACGTATGGTAAAGATTACCGCATTTCAGTTCATCATACTTTAAATTTAAACGCGTTCGAGGATATAATGCTGACTCATTCAGACATAATTGAATATTTTCGAGATTTGAGAGATCGAATAAAGCGTTATCTTTAGCCTTTTTATTATCCCGATCATCCTGAAAGCCTAACAAAATAAACTTTGTTCTCGAGTAAGCCACTGGAAAGTCCCACGTATATTCAGTCCCTACAGGTGGAATTATACTTTGATAAAGCCAATGTCGAAAGTGGAGTTCGTAGTTTGTATTATCCAGAATTTCTTTGGTTATTTTTGTATCATATTCCAAGGATAATTTTATTTGTGGTACTCTCCAAACAACTTCATTCAACCTCACCTGAACTGAATAGTTTTCTGACAGTTCAAAGCAATTATTAGGCTGTCCTCCTGTATTTCGAAAGAAAACTAATTTCTGAGGTACCCGGTAAACAAAATTTTTGTAATCCTCAAAGAATCCCATTACAATAGAAAGTGGAATAGAGACTGAAAAATAACGTTTACTATTGAGAATATTTTCGTGAGAAGTGGAATTTATTTTCCAACCAGCGGTATTGTAACATAAGTCACGCTCAAACGAGACTAAACCTTTCATTGGAGTGGAATAACCAGGCTTCCGAATTGTATCAATTTTTGTGTCACCGATGTAATAATCAATTCTATCAAACAAATGTAGGGGACCATTATTCACAAAATGAACGTGCTCAAAATTCACAAGATCCTCCTCCTGAATACCTATAACACTAGATCCTGTAGCACTAGTCTTTTTAATTATGAGTACCCCATTGAGTAGTAACAAACTTTTAGATGGTTGAGTTATAATATCTTCATTAAAAACGTTAATTTGAAACTCAGATCCTGATTCATTAATATTCTGACTAATAGGAGGTCTAAACTCGTAGTACTCAAAACTTTCAACAAGATTATCCATTTTTTTAAATGAAACAAACTCGTTTTCTCACCACTCTATTTATACATACTTTAAACTTTTAGAATTGAACATTTTTTTATATTTACACTGTTCATTTTCCACATCTATAACAAGAAAGCCGTATGATTCACTCCAACATTCGTTACAAAATTTTTTAAATTTTTCAAAGTTCAAGTCTGTAACATATTCTGTATATATTTGTCTTAAATTTACCAAATCCTGTCGAAATAAAATCAGATAATTTAAATTCTCGCGAATCGTAGATCGTTTAGGAATTTTTGTATAACTTTGACTAAGATAAAAACTTGAGATGTCTCGGTGACGACCTCGCAGAAAGAAATTTGCAATTTTGTCCTGATTTTCTGTTAATACATCGTCAAACACGATTATGGAACCTATCTCTATTTCCTCAGGGTCTGGTAGATTTTCAACATCGTTTATCTGGTGGAAAGTAATTTTTTTTCGATTCTTTTTGTTGTAACTATGAACAAGATCGCTCAACATTTGATATTTATCTTGGTAGACTGTTTTTGAACATAAATAAAGAGTCCAAAAAGGCCTTATATGTAGTAAAATTGTTAGCAAAACATTCGATTTACCGCCTCCACTTGGTCCCAAAATACCTGCTCGTAAAATATTAGGGAACATCTCAACTTGTCTTTCAGACTTGGGTTTTGTATCGAAATTTATCACAGAAATACTCATTTTGTATTAGTTTTTTTTTTTTTTTCTGTTTAATACAACCATTATTTATACTAACCCTTATAACCATATGGTTCAGTAGAGTAATTTTCCGTTTATCAGAATTTAAAGAAAGAGTTTTTTATTTTACGCGCATTCGATGATCCCTTGGGCATAGAAATAAATTGAAAGTGGAAAATACAATCCAAGAGGTCAACTGCGTCGTCAGATTCTAAAATTTGTATAAGTTTTTCGCTCAATTTGTCGAGAATATCATCAAAGGAAGACAGAATTCCTGTGGAAATATAACCCCGAGTAAATTTTGAATTTTGGATGCAAAGATTGATTTTGTCACCCTCTTCCCAACTTGTTGAGCTTTTCGCGTATCTGAACAATTCATTCATACATGCTCGAACAATGTTACCTTCTGTTATACGCGGTATATTTTTCTTCAAAGTTATTTGAAAACGTTTTTCACGGGTACCGAATTTTACATGATTAGTAGTACTGGGTAATTCTATAATTTTAATATACGAGTTAAGACCACCTCCGCCGTAATATATTCGATTAAAACGTTCATTATAAATTTTTTCTCGATGAACATTGTCTAAAACGGGATCGATCACTGTTTTCAACTCTTTAATTCTACGTTTCATTCTCATGTGATCACGAAAATTGAAGCTTCTTACTGGGTCAAAACTTTCTTCTCTAGAGTCTAAGAAATGTACGCTATTTTGTTTGGAAAATCTCACTTTTTTTTCAAACCTACTCTTATACATCCGTTTACGAAATTTTGAGTCTAAAAAAGGTTTCAACTTTTTTTCCATTTCTTTCTTCTTTTTGTCGAATCTCGCCAAGTTAATCCATAAACCATTTCTCGTCTCGATATTCGCCTCATTCCAAAACATCGCGCATTTTTGCTTGAATTCTGCTACGTTTAAATTGGGGAAATAGGAAGAGAACGTATATCCTGTATCAGGAAGTGTAACTTCCATGTGCACACCATTCATGTTTTCGTCAGTTGTTAAATCGTTAAAATTATTCACATTTTCACAGACTGGGATCTGAAAACTATCATTTTCAAAATCTTCTAATATTTCGTCATTAATTAGATTCTCTTCACTCATAAAATTTTGCACTACCTCGTTAGTGAGTAAATTGTTCAAATCACTCATAAAATTTTCGCAGACTGGGATCTGAAAACTATCATTTTCAAAATCTTCTAATATTTCGTCATTAATTAGATTCTCTTCACTCATAAAATTTTGCACTACCTCGTTAGTAAGTAAATAGTTCAAGTCACTATCAATAAGTAAATAATTATCTAAATTGTTTACGAGTTCATTAGTATTAGAAAATAATGCCGCGGCCGCAGCGTCAGGATCAAATAAATCTAAAATATTATTATTTAAAATATTTTCTTGTCTTAACATTTGCTCATTCCAAGCCAGGTCTTGTTCCAAAATGAAATTCGTATTTTCCTCATCGTCAATAATAAAATTTTCACTATTCACGTAACATAGGTCCTCTGACAATTTTTCGAGTTCTTCATCCGACACGTACACGGGTATATTTTTACTACAACTTAAAAAATTATCCATCCTAACCTCTAATTCGTCCCATTCTGGATCATCATTGTTTAAAATATTTACAGGTTCGGCCTGTTCATCATCGCTTAAAAATAGATCATCGTTTAAAATATTTACAGGTTCGTCCTCTTCATCATCTGATGATGAGAGAAATAGATCTTGTTCTAATATATTTTTCTCCTCTAATTTTTTCGGGAAATATTTCGCGAGAGGGAGAGGAGCAGTTCTTTTTCGTGTACATAAGAGCTGTTCGAATATATCGTCGTTATTATCACTATTTTTTGAAACAAGGGGGGAAATATTTTCTAATTCATATAGTTTTTTATCACCGACACTACATTTTACATCTGTACGAGAACCTAATTTAAAAAGGGAAGAAGGAACTACATTTTCACGTTTATTTTTCCTATTTTTACAAATAGTTTTCTTTCTTCGACTTACCACTTTTTCCGGTTTCGGACTTACAATTTTTTCATCGTCATCTGACGAAAGGATGTCCTTCTTACGCTGGTGCACCATATTCTGGAAATGATTATCTTCTTCTTCTTCATCATTTTGTTCAGGAACGTTGAGAATTTTCTCCCATGGAATGGACACTGGTACAGATATTGGTACGGTTTTTTCCTTCTTGTTTTCTTGAATACCTAAGTACATTTCCATTGTTCTAGGGGACGGGATTTGAAAATTATTATTTTCTAAAATTAAATCAGCGTCGATAATCGCCGCGATGAGTTCACATTTCCTAAATTTATAATATTTCGCGATGCCGTAACCGGCTGCGATGTGTTTTAAAGTAATTAAATTGTTAGTACTTAAATCTAAACTATTCTCTACGACTAAGTAGTTAATTTTTTTGGGGTTAATTTTTTCTAACGCTATAATTAAATCTATTTTTTTTAACTTATAATAATATTTAATTCTATTTTCGCGAGCTTGCTCGCGCAATTCTTTTACATTTAAGTTCTTAAAAGAACTGTTATTAATTGCGGAAACGAAAGCTTGTGTCATCGTACGCAGTGCAGTGCAGTGTGTAAGTAGACTGAGCTGTCGAAAGACAATGAGAAAATAATTAGTCGTCGATTCAATTTATAATTTTTTGGTCAAGTGGGCGGAGTCTCATATATTCGACGTTGTCCGAATAATTATTATTTTCACGAATTCCTCAAAACAGTTTTGTTGGACACCGCAGGTGCGCCGAATGGTCGCGGTAGCGTTAATTACTGAGAATTTGTCGTCGTCGGCACGTGTGCTCGAGCCGCGTTGTGGAACTGCGTTCACATTCTATAACTGAATAAGTACTTTTTTTTCTTCTGTTTCAACGCAAAATATGACGAACTCTACATAAACCTTCGTCGCTACTTGTCGTGTATTTTAAATAAGTAATTAATACACCATACCGTTCTCGACAATAAGTAACTGCGTTTCTTTCTCTCTTTCGTCCGTATGATGTCAATTTCTTTCCGTCACGACACATGTAAATAGGCTATCGTTTCTGCTCGTTATTCTCGCACTTACATTATGGAGAATAAAAAACGTAAACACGAAGAGATTGAAGAATGCTCGTTCAAAAGGGTAGGCTCTGGGAAATATAATTCTTTACAGGAACAACGTGAACGAGAAATACAAAAAGAAAAATTACAAACTTATTGGGAAGAATTGGAAGAACGTAAAAAACGAATAGAACATTATAAAAGTAAGACACTCTAGCTGCATTGGGTCACTTCATCATAGGTCGAGTTATTGAAAAGAAGTACTAGCTGTAGACCTATACTCGTGTAGCTGGACATTTTTAACTGAATATAATCAGAGGGAGGAAGTAAATCTAGTCATTTCTGATCAAAACATTATGGGGAAAAGATTTGAGTTTTGGAAACATCTCTGTCTTCTCTATATAGATGATAAATTAGAAGCTAGTTGTGTTTTAGGAAGAATGACAGAAAATGATAAATATATGCTCACCTTTTATGATTCAGAGAATGTGAGCTCGAGAAAATACAGAAAATTAATAAAATATAGTTATAGAAAAGAGAATATTTTGTAGAACTTTTGCAAGAAATTAAAAAAAGAACCATACTCTACACATGTATGTCAATTGATGACGACGATCAAGATCTATTTTTTAAGGCCAAGTTTTGGGGTAGATGGGATGTAATGAGTTACCACCCAACAGCTAAAATCATGTTTATATCACATTATTGACTATATAAAGAGTTGTAGGTTTTTACAGAGGTCATGAAAACTGGAAGATTACTGTCCTTTAATAAAATCAGAGTGGATAATTTTCATCAAAAAGTAGGTATATAAGTAGGTGTATCCTGAAAAAAGTATTCATTTGCTTTTGAAAGCTTATCCTGTAAACATGGTTCACTGATAGAGGTAGGTAGGTAGGTCTAAAAAAAGAAAAACATCTTTTTCCATGTAGTCCCCCTTTCAGTACACTTCTAGACTCATTGGGTGTTTGAAATAATATATTTTTATTTTTATTTTATTTTTTAAATTAATTAATTAATTTATTTATTTTTATTTATTTATTCAGTCACCCTTTCGGTACACTTCTAGACTTATTAGATATACTTTTTTCATCCAGTCCCCCTTTCGGTACAGTTCTAGGCTCACACTGACATATAAAACAATATATTTATTTTTTATTTTATTTATTTTTTTTTAATTTTTAATTTTTTTTATTATTTTATTTTTTTATACAGTCCCCCTTTCGGTACAGTTCTAGGCTCGTGGCGAAGGTTGAAATAATATAATTATTTTTTATTTTTATTTTATTTTTTTTTTCAATTTTTTTTTTATTATTTTTTTTTCAATTTTTTTTTCCCAAATATTTTTTTTCCATACAGTCACCCTTTCGGTACAGGTGTACCGAAGGGGGGACCTTACTACTCAGAGGGCAGCTCCGACCAGCTGACGCATGATGTCAACTGGGCGGGAAAATATGAGATAAAAAGACAACTAATAATGAAACTTACTGACTCCTTTGTATGAATCAAATTTATTGTGAATCAGGTTTATTGTACAAATAATAATTTATTGACAAACTACTTAATCTTTTCTCTTCACTGCCTCGACACATGGTACATTAAAATTAGGGGTTTTTACCGTTTGGATTTATAACGGTTAACGGTCAATTGGTCAAGACTGCTGCAGTTTTCTAACAGTTATTGGTCAAATGGTCAAGACCGAACCTTTTTCAAACAGTTATCAGTCAAACGGTCAAGACTATTACATTTTTGAATCAATTATCGGTCAAATGGTCAAAATCTGAATTCAAACGTTCATAATGGTTATTGGTTAAACGGTCAAAATCTGAAATTTCAAACGGTCACAATCTCACAATCTGAAAATTCTCAGATGGTCAAATGAATACGTCCAAACTGTTATTGGTTAATCGGTTATGGTCCAATAGACTGAATCGTCGTGACGTCACAAACTCCACATAGCTTACCCTACAACCACGCTGCACGCTGTTATTTTTACCCTATTTTACCGCTGTGGTTTGTAAACAAAAACAATGCTCCATAAGAAATACATAGGAACGTTTGGATCTTAGGATCAAATTTGAAAACCAGAAATAAATAAAGAACCGCAGGTACATTTTCAAATACTTCAGAACTTCCTACTTCTGAATATAAACACGTAATTGCTTATTTATTTCTGGTTTTTCAATTTGAACGTATGATCGAAACGTTCCAGTGTATTTCTTAGAAGAATTGATAATGTGATAGCACCAAGAACGATACAATCAACCATATTTAAGGTAGTTCGCGCATTGTTGGTAGGGAGTTTACAATGACTGACGTCACGACAATTCAGTCTATAAGGCTTTTCCAGCGTTCCATATTGCATAATTATCTGCCTGATTCTTATCAATACGGTGGGCTCCCTAACATTGATCTTATGGCAGGTTGACACCGGAATGAAAATGAGTATGCAACCTAGCAATACCCATAAGAATAATGTTAGAAAGCCCACCGTATTGATAAGAATGAGGCGAATAAGTATGCAATATGGAACGCTGGAAAAGCCTTATATCAATCACTACTTGAAACGGTTATAACAATCAATTGGTCGGCACCCCCAATTGGTCAAGGATGCCAATTTTTGAAACAGTTATTGGTCAATTGGTCAAAAATGTTCATCATTTTTTCAAACTGTTATCATAGTGATGGGCGGTTATCGGTTATTAACTGATTAATCGGTTCATTTTTGGGTAAAATTAACCAAAAAACTAGTTTATTTGTAATTAACGGGTAACCTGAAAAACCGGTTAATAAGGACGCATAAACCGATTAACCGCTGAAATTTAAAATATTTCAACAATTCCGATTGATAATTCGACAAATTTGAAGCATCAGGGCTGAAGTTGATTAGAAAGACTGAGTTTGATGTAAAGGATTTAGGAATTATCAATTAAGATATTTCTCAATCATTAACACATAAGAGATCTTTCTTCTCTTTTTCTTTAATTTTCGCAATTTTGAGAGCAAAAAAGTGGAAGATCTCGGCGCTCTCAGCGGAACTAAAAGCAATAGGAATAATAATTGTCAGTTAACTGGTCAACTAGTTTATTTGGGGGTTTTTAACCGATTAACCGGTTACAATGATCTCTAATAAACCGTTTAACTGGTATATTGAAATAACCAATAACCGCCCATCACTATGTTATAGGTCAATCGATCAAAATTGGTTCATTTCATTTGGTCAAACGGTTATAACCGTTATAAATCCAAACAGTCAAAACCCCTGGTTAAAATTGTCCTCCACATATTCCAGCACGGCTACCGACTTACGCAACTTATTAACATCCCAATGGATCAAGTTTTAGATTATATCTTTCAAACATGATGGCTCCCATAAGAAATACATGAGGAGCACCCGATCATCATGCACTAATTAAAAATAATGAATAGGTAGTTAAAGAATAAGAATGAAACAAGTTTTCATGATCATAAATGTTTCAAAAGCAAATTTTCATTTCTTAATTTTCTCTTATTTTCAATTAGTAACTTGATGATCTTTGCTCCGCATGTATTTCTTATGGGAGCCATTAAACTCAAAGGATATATATTGCAGATGTATCAATCAATGTTCAATATCAAAAACATGATCCATTGAAAAACACTCTTTAAAATGTATCATCAGAGAAACTAAGACATTTCAAAAATAATGAAAAATGAACAAAATTTCCAAATATGAACATTCTTTTAAAATTAAAATTAATTAAGACCATCCTCCCATACCTACCTGGATTAAAAAAAAAAAAATCATCTTTGTTGTTGGGAGCTTTTGATAAGTTTTGTAGAAATTACATCATGTTTCTCTACCTTTAAAAGACATCACGGAGTATATATTTAAACAAGTTTTTGCAGACTGTTGGAATATCCATCAATTGGTTACTTCTAAATGAATTGAGAAAGCTTTATCGCATTATGACTTCTTTATTTAGAAACTTCATGTATAAAACTAATCACACTGCGTAATGAAAATCCGTCTTGCATTCACAGGAAAACATACAATATTACTCGATCATGATACATCAACAAACAGTCACAATGACTAAGAAATGCAGAAATTAAAAAGGTAGGGAGGTTGAGTGCAGCATACTTGCCAACCTTCACAAAATATAGTTAAAATATCAAACAGGTTGTGCACCATAATTTTGACACAAACCCTAGCTTATCAACTTGGGGAAAAATCTGCTTGCCGTGGGCATATAAACTGAAATTTCTTTACTTCCTGTTTCATTTTTCATATTTCTCTCTTATTATGGACTCCGTGCAACAGGCTTGGGGACCCCAAATAAAAAGCACAGCCTTTTAATCATACCCAAAATAAACGAAGCATAGAGATGAAAATGATATTGAAAGAATAAGAAGGCCTAGATTTTTTGATGACTATTGCAGTTTGCAGTTGGTTGTGAGGTGATCTATGAAGATCTGATCATTTTCTTATCACATCTTATCAATAGACTTACATGGCCATCTTGTGGATTGTTTCAGGCTGCTTTGCATAGAAGTAATATTGTTTTTTTCTTTATAGAATTGATGGGAAAGTTGCTGCTCAGCAGCTACCATTCATGAGCAATGAGACCAAAAATAAAGTTGTCAGAGAGCTATACCCCACATTACATAATAATGGAAGTAAAAATGGTATGTTAATATGAATTGATACAATATTCTCAATAAAAAAATAATATTCAAAAAAATTTTCCTTAAAAAAAAATAAGAATTGAAGCGATGGATGCAAGAAGGGCCTTAGGGCCCTTAAGGCCCTTTTAGAAGAAAATGATTTAATCGAAAAAAATTGATTCAACTGTCTATAAAAAGCATGTCTACGAAGTAAATTTTTACTTCATAGACATGTTCTTTATAGACAGTAGAATCAATTTTTTTCGATTAAATCATTTTCTACAAAAATTAATCATTTTCTTCTAAAAGGGCCTTACGGGCCCTAAGGCCCTTCTTCCATCCATCGCTTCAATTCGAGGTTCCTCTTATGGGTATATATTCCACTTTTATTTTTCCCATTCATTCTGAATTGCTTTTGACAAAGATTACCAGTTGATGAAAACATCAAAAGAGATTGAAAGGTAAATTTTCAAAGAAATAGATAGGGGTACCTTCCATCACTAAACCTCTCAAAAACCTACTCTACAATTACAAATTCGAAGAAGTAAATAGTATATTTCATGACAAGGTGCGAAAGCGACGTTTTGAGTGACGAGTTTGGTGTAGTTGCGACGCGAGTCGAAGACGAGCGGAGCAAGCCGAACGAGTCACTCGAGTCGCTTCGCTCCTTGTCTTGGAAGATTTTTTTTATAACGACGGCTACGAGTGTGCGTTTTTTGTTTTGTCGTCAACTCGTCACCCGGTCGCCGTTGCACGCAATTTCTCCTGCTGCTAACATAGAACATTATCACCCACTATCGATATGGAGCAATGCGGTGCAGCTGGTAGTGCAACGGCTTGCGAAGTCAGGAGTGCATGGTTCGAGCCCCGATCGCGGAGACTATAGATACCTAAAAGAGACAAGATAGCTAACTTCGTTAGTTCTAGTGTTCCACCGCACGCCAACACAGCGACACAGTATTCTTGGGCTAAATTAACATTGCGCTTATGGATGTTTTTCAGTTTTCATCAATTATCTCGGAAACCGTTCATTTTTATGAAAAAATGAAGAGAACAAAATTTATTCCCCTTGTAATTTCCTATCAAATGAGACCTACTTTGAATTTTTTTTTTCTTCAAAATATGAAATAGGTCTCATACGATAGGAAATTACAAGGGGAATAAATTTTGTTCTTTTCATTTTTTCGTAAAAATAAACGGTTTCCGAGATAATTGATGAATACTGAAAAACATCCATAAGCGCAATGTTAACTTAGCCCTACAATACAATGGCGCTATCTCTCGGCACGTAAATTAGCTCGACAAAAATCGGGTACCGGATTTTAACACAGCGCATATGGAGAGTTAGCTATCTTGTCTCTTTTAGGTATCTATAGCGGAGACAAAAAAAAAAAATAATAAAGAGAATGGCCGTCGAGAATGGAGCGGGCAGAAAAGTGTGAATTCAGGGTGGTAATGTAGCAAGCGGGCGGTAAAATGAGAGAAGACGATAGAAAAGTAAATAGACGACCTGCAAAGTAGATGGGTTCTCAAACAGCTACTTTCGCACCTAAAATCGACCAACAAAAAACGCACTTTTGTAGCAAAAGTTATAAAGAATGTATATTTATTTATATTATTCTTAAATTCTAAATACAATGTAGACACCTAAATATGTATGATGGAGTCATGTTTGAATATATTCTGCACCCTGAAAGTTTTTTATTCTTTTATTTTGTTAATTGCGGCTTGGAATGTTATTGTATATTATGATGCAGTTGTTAATGAAGAACTCTCGGGCTTGGATGACTTTTTATGGTTGATGAAGTACTTTTTGATGAAACAAAAACGTCAAAATTCTTTGGTTCATACCCATTTTTCAACCTTCTCATTATTTCAGGTGTAACAACAAAGTATTTGTATTTATGAATTTTGAACACAAAGTCAAATAATTATTTAGTGATGGTGGTATAGAACGCTCCTTCAGTCGAATCAACGCTGACCAAACTGCGGCATCTGCTATTGTGGGACTGGATCCGTTTATCCATTTTCCATTCTTTATAAATTGATGCATCCGCGTCAATACAGACTGTTGATCTTTGCCGGGAATACAATTAAGTCTATGAGCCAAATCCAATATCTCATTCGTGTGAATGTTATGTGACGACTTTTCTTCACGATCCAGAATATAATCAAGAAACCTGAGCACACTCATTTCACCCAAAAGTGTTTTATTTTTGAATGGTGACAAAATGAGTTGAACATCTTCGCCAACTAGAACAATTAATTGATTATGAGAAAACTTTTCAACAACTCAAAACAACAGGTAGAACTAGATATCCTACAAAACTCTGTTACAAAATCTAAAAGAACTTACTCAACAAAATGAAAGGAAAAAAAGCTAAATCATTATCAACTTTTCATGTCTAAATTTAACCATCTAAATCCAGCTATGTAATATGTATAATAATCTAAATTTAAGTGGCTATGTTTTAGATCCATCAATCACTTTGAACGTACATTTCAAAAGTTATAATTTTTTCGAAACTATCAATTTTATGCATGAAGCACTATAAATACCATTAAATCCACTTCAGAAATAGGCCTCAAAATTTTTCCATCCTGCATAAGTTCGTTAATGGGAAATTTAGACAGCCAGTAAATACCCAACATACATAACAATCTTCATGACTTGTCCACTTTTTGAAAATAGCCCAACTAACTAGGTCTAGTACGATTCACCGGCAGTAAAATTTGCCAGAGAAAAATAGAAAATAAAAAAAAATCTTCATTCAAATAAACGCGTGGAACATTAACAGCTATGCCTCGTAAGTAGTTTGAGGATGTTCGATCTAACATTTGAAGGTGAAACGTGTATCTCAGAATCCTAAATCAAGATTCGGGTACCTACCAATAATTACGCCATAACAGTTATAAGGAATCGATAATTTGGACATTCATCAACAACTTAATAGCCTCACACAAAACGAACGAGGGATACCGAATAGACGCCGGTTGAAATGGAAAATGATCCCATCACTAAAAAAAGAAATGAACGCATGCATTCGACTGTGCGCGACTATGAAAATCATTCATACTTGGAATACTTACGACCCTTAGGTCACAATTTATAGTTCCGTACTTTTAGGATTCTATATTTAAATATAGTTTTTAATACAGTTTAATTTTTTGTAAGAATTAATTTCAGAAAAATCTTTCTTTCATTCGACGAATCGGATCCCGGTGAATTTTACTGTCGGCGAATCGTTCACGATGAATCGTCCGGTTCCCAACTTACCTTTCTTCCAAATCAAAGTCATATTAGGATATTCTCTATTTACGGTATTACTTTTCAATTGGTCAAAAACAGCTATACGTTTTGGTAATGAGCCAATTGACAAGGACGAATGACGATGGATGGTGACGTTTACAGAAAAGTTACATAATTTTTGCAACCAGAGCAACCCAAATGGAGGATAACTAGGATCACAGTTGATTACAAAATCATGAATTTTCTCTCCCTACAGAAAAAAAAACATCTTTCAAAGTTACTCACTCTAAAAAATATTAAGTATATCTAAGGACTTACATTCAACGAGCCCCCTCGATGAAAACCAGAAGTTTTGGGGGAGATTTTCAATTCTTCCAAGATTTCTTCAAATTTTGATACATCTTCATGAAGTCCATGGAGACTGGATAATAACGTTTCTTGTCGAGTAACGATCTTCTCATCATCCACAACGAACATTCCTGTGCAGTGAGCCTAATAAAAGATATTGATTGAACGTTCAAGAGGAATTGATATAAATCTGACGCGATTACAATGAGATTGTGATTATTGTACCTCAGTCTTGTTGGGAGTCAAAATCACACGCCTTGGTAAATTTTTCGATTTATACATCGAACCAGAAATAAAGAAACAAGTGTTAGTTTCGAATACCGGTTTCAAACAATACATAACGTTTCTACCTCCGTAGTTCATCGTACCATTCACAGAGTTTGAGTACTGGTATTGAACAATAATAGTTGTATTATATAACTAATAACCGTAACTAATGAGAAAAGCCTTTCACACTTCGAGTTTTTAATGCGGATAGTATAAGCGTTTGCCTGATTTGTTATCAAACTGGTAGTCAAACAAAAATTCAACTTTTTATTTTCAAATAATTTTTTTAATTTTGTGGATTATATTTACATTTCACCATCCCGTAAAGAGGCAAAAATAAAAATTTGCACAAAACTTCCAAGAATTTTGTCAATTTTTCGATCTGAATTTCCTCATTTTGATATGACTACGTGTATGATAAGAAAAATGTAAAAAAACGCCAAGTCTGAAAGGCTTTATTGATCGTTTCAAAATTGATAACACATTTTTGTTTACTTTCGTCTTGGCGGAGATGTAAAACACCTCTATTTTGAAAAATTCAAGGTGACCATTTCTAAAAGAACATTTCAACGGCTACAACTTTTGTTCTTGGCAATTTTTCATGAAACTCTTTCATTTTTGAGCAAAACTTGAAAACCACTTATTCCCCATATGCAAGTACTCCTACCAAAACGAAAGTAAACAAAAATGTGTTATCAATTTTGAAACGATCAATTGAGTCGCCTTTCTGCATACGCATATTGTATGATCGAATGTTTCTCAATGCCGGACGATTTTGAGAAAAAATGGTTGACGTGTACATACGCACATTCAACTTAAAAGACATAATAATTGTTAAGTCTGTTGTAGTAGGTAACAAATTAATGTCGTCGTAATATTATTATTGACGAAAAAGAATAGTGAATATCTGGACAATTTCATGTGGACAAAATTATCCGAAGGAAATTGTTGTCGCGGATGCGAGACAGAGGGCAGCACTAAACTCCGACCAGCTGACGGATGATGTCAACTGGGCGGGAAAACTATACAATAAAAGGCTAACTAATAATAAAACAATAATGACGGTTTGTATGAATCAAATTTAATGTAATCCAATTTTAGTGTACAAAATAATAATCTATTGACCAACTACAAAGATCTTTTCTCTTCACTGCCGCGACATGATAGCAGAGCGTGTAAATCCGTAAACCGCTTCCACAATCCACATTCAATCCAATTACTCCACGCAGGTATACGATTCCATCTCCAATAACCAATCCATTCTATTATGGCGTTGGAAATCGAGCTGCAAAGATATCTTAGCACTATCACCAAATATCTCAATTCGGCGGACGAACTTATCGCATCTTCTGATCCAGACCTAGAACAGATACAACTTCATTTACTGATATTCGAAAAATACCTACCAAAAATTGAACAATTTCGCGGGAAAAAGAAAGAAGAAACTAGTTTTGCTACAGATGCTGTACCTATAACCGACAGTGTTTTCATTACCCAAATCAAACTGGGACAACTGCAATTTAAACTCCAACCTGCACCTAAAAATATTGTACCTGTAGTTCCTCAACCTACAATAATCCAACCTCACTTATCAATTCCGCATCTCAAGTTGCAATCGTTCGATGGAACGAAACGGAGGACTTATCCAAGATTCAAAGAATCATCAAAGCAATTTTTGATTCCGCGCCTTTAGATAACAAACAGAGATTTCTACGTCTTCAAACCTATATAACTGGCGAGGCGGCAAATTACATAACTCACTTACCAATCGAGGAAAGTAGTTACAAAATAGCTTGGCACACCTTAGATCACGAATTTGACGATCCAACCACATTGATTGCTGAATTGTATCGTGACATACATAACACTAAACCAGCGAAGCAGGACACACTCCAACTCCGACAAACTTTCAATTCAATCGAAGCCATATTGAAAGCATTAGAGCAATACGGCGAATCAATCGAGAACAATCCCTACCTACGAAATATAATCTTCCAAAAATTTCCGACGAACATTATTTTCAGTCTTTCAACGGAACAAGAGTTAACGTTACCGGCCTTTCGCAAGAAAATGGATCAATTAATACGAGTAAGAGAACGATACTCTGTTATATCAACGAACATCACTCAATCCATACCTACATCAACATCAAAATTTGAGAATCCAGCAGTGAAACCTACGTATTCAACATCGACTCCAAGTAATTTTAAGCCTAGATCTACATTACCGGTATCATCAGAAACAAAGGCATCGGCATCATCATTTAATCCACAACAAAAGCAACCTCATTGCGCTTTTTGTCACGCAGATCATTATTCTGATCTTTGCCCTTCATACACAACGCTTGCAGCGAGGAAAGCAAAAATCACCGGTAATTGTTTCAACTGCTTGAATAAGCACGAAGCTGGGAAACGCCGTCGAACAAAGAAATGTTATCACTGCCGACAGCAGCACCACAGCAGTTTATGTCCGATGAAGTTTGGAGAAAAAGCAAAAGAAGATCAAAATGTCAACGAATTGAAAACACCAGAACCGGTCACTCAAACCCTCCTAGTCAAAAAACAAGGGCAAACATAACATACCTAACCGCCTGCACACGAATACGCAATCCAGAAACAGGTTCTTCAAAATATGTTCGCATAATATTCGACGGTGGATGTCCTAAAACTTTAATCGAAGATGAAATGGCAGATTTACTCCAGCTGACCCGATCTAACACGATAGATATTCCCGTTAAAGGATTTCTGGATAAGGAACCAAAGAAATTACGAACATCAACAGTTTCGATCGAAATTCCCCGAATGCGAAAAATCATCAGTATTCAAACTACACCCGAGATCGCCACAAATATAACCAGTATCGATCACAATGAATTTTTGAAGACGTATCCGCAGTACTCACACATCGAATTTGCTGATGAAGGAAACAATCTCACTCCGACGATATTGATAGGGGGCGATTATTATTTCACCTTCATAGCAGACAAACCGAAAATTACAGTAGAAGATGATCTTCACCTAATATCTACCTTATTTGGTTGGATGATAGCGGGAATCCAAGACGATAACGTCGAACAGCAATCCTACCTACTCACCACCTCAGCCGCGATAGAACAGCTAGTTTCACTCGATACTATTGGAATCAAAGATGCTTACCTAACGCAAGCCGATGAAGAAGAGCAAGCATTGAAACAATTCTACGAGAAAATCCAAATTATAGATGATCTTTATCACATCGGCTGGCCTTGGAAAATCAATCCAGAAACTCTTCCCAGTAATTATGGTATCTCCATTGGTCGATTAAGATCGTTGTACAAAACTCTGAAACATAAACCAGAATTATTACAAGCCTATGATAACATATTCAAGCAACAAATTGAAGCAGGAATTCTAGAGAATGATCATCACAAATACGATGACGGATCGTACATTCCACATCACGGAATGTATACGCCCGAAAAATCGACACCAATACGGATTGTATTCGCTGGTAACGCCAAACAATCCAAAAATAATCTATCAATCAATGAGGCAATATACAAAGGTCGACAGCTCCTCGAAGATCAACTCGGCATAATTCTGAGATTCAGAAAGCATAAAGTCGCAATCATGGGAGATTTTGAAAAAGCTTATCTCCACATTGGGCTCAAACAAGAAGATAGGAAATACGTAAAATGTTTATGGCTTGAAGATGCGTCAAAACCACCCGAACCAGAGAATATACTATGCTTACAATTTACACGCATCGCTTTTGGTATCGTCGCTTCTAGTTTCATCCTTCAAGCAACAATTCGTTATCACCTCGATAAGTATGCTAAGGAATATCCGTTATTAGCACACGACTTTTACGCAGATAATCTCATCACAGGATCACATTCCGAAGAAAACGCTATCAAAATTGCATCCGACTCAATTAGAATGTTTGAAATTTGCTCCATGAATCTGAGATGATGGTCATCGTCATCCCCCCAAACCGTACTTCAATCCATTCTGGAAACAAAGAGAGAGAAAGAAAATCCAGTTACCGTTCTAGGCTTAAAATGGAACACGCTTCCCAATGAAATTTACCTGGCAGTTCCAAAATTTATCGAAACTGAACCAACATTTCGTATTGTACTGCAAAACATTGCCAGATTATATGACCCACTCGGCATCTTTTCACCAATAACGTTGAAAGCAAAAATTTTTCTTCAGTCACTTCGCCAACATAGACTAACCTATGATGAAAAATTACCCGAGAACTTAGCGATAACCTGGAAAGAAAATTTAGAGGATCTTCGGAACACTACCAAACTGCAGCTACCGCGATCCACTCCATTAACAAAGGAAAGCGAATTTCATTGTTTCACTGACGCGAGCAAAAAGGGTTATGGATTCGTTATATACGTACTTGATCCTTCAACAAGAAGCATCCACTTTATTTTCGCCAAAGCAAAAGTAGCGCCATCGCGAGATCTCACGATACCGAAACTCGAGTTACTTGCTGCAACACTTGGAGCGCGTGCCTTAAGTTTTGTGCAGAAATCGCTCCATCTATCTATCGAACATTCCGCCACCTTATGGACCGACAGTAAATGTGCGTTAGCCCGTATCTACAATTCAAAGATTTTACCCACAGATGAAGAAAATCGCGTTAAATGAATGGCCAAAGCATGAACCTTCGCATTACGCAAGCTACGACTCAAATACACATGATCCAGAGACGGAGGTCATCACAGCGCTACCTGTACAAGCTGACAAACAAGTTGACATCTGGTCAAAACTCTTGGAAAAATATTCAGATTTTAGAAAACTAATAAAAGTTATATCTTACATTCTCCGGTTTGTTGCAGAGAAAATATCGAAGATGACTCCCTTCTTTGAAATTATGAGAAGCGACCCATACTATGCAGCCTTGCGATTCTGGATAAAAAGAATCCAAAAACTTCACTTTTCCGACTTCTTCAACGACCTACAGAATAACAAAAGAAACGCAATAATCAATGGCCTGCGTATTCAATTAGATTCTGAAGGAATCCTGAGGTCACACGGCAGATTTCAGCCTGCCAAAATCGATATGCGGGAAAGATCACCGATTCTTTTACCTAAAGCGAGCGAAAGTAAATTTGTTTCTCTACTCATTCTGCATTACCATTATCTGAACTTCCATACAGGGACGAATCAAACTTTGACTGCCATTCGCTGGCGATACTGGTTACTTCAAGGAAGGCGATCTGTGTACAACGTGATAAAAAAATGTGCTCAATGCGCAAAATTTACAGCGCGTCCATATGACCAACCGAAGGAGTCTGATTTACCTGAATTCCGACTCTGTACAAAAACACTTCCATTCACCGCAGTTGGAATGGACACGTTGGGTCCTATAACAGTTGATAGAAGTAAAGCATACATTCTCCTGGTAGTTTGCCTGGTCACACGAGCAGTAACACTTGAACCACTCGAATCTCTGGAAACGAAGGAAATGAACTCTGCTCTACGTCGCGTCAAAGCACGAAGGACGGCTCCAGATCTGTACTATTCGGACAATGCGCCACAGTTTAAAATTATGGAGCAACTAACCAAAGAAAACTCATCCAAGCAAATAATATGGAAATACATACCCGTTGGCGCAAGCTGGATGGGAGGAACTTATGAGAGACTCGTCAGCAACGTGAAATAAGCCTTGGAACGCATTTTCCATCATAGGGCACTCACCTCTCAACAATTTCGAACCATACTTCTGGAAATAGAAGCGATAATCAATTCTCGGCCACTTACGTACATTCAATCAGCAGATACCCTAACACCATTGACGCCGAATGACTTTCTGCAGGCGAAATTCATCAACGAAAATTACCCAACAGTATCTGACACCGATGACATCAGTCGTAATTCTCTACTATCGTTCATTCGCCAAAGCCAAGCCATTCTGGATATATTCTGGAGAAGGTGGGCAACCACTTACCTGCAAGAGCTAAGGGGACGTCATAGACGCGATCAATCAAAAGGTAACGAACAGGTATCGAAGATAAAGCCAAGTGTAGGCGACGTCGTCATCTTGAAGGAAGCACTCAAGAAGTAGAACCCCTGGCCTCTGGGTATCATTACCGAACTCAATGAAAGTCACGACAGAAAGATAAGATCAGCGCAAGTAAAAGTAGCATCCGGCGCAGTTCTACAACGACCTCTGAAAAACCTTTATCCACTCAATATAACAAAAACAAACGAATCCGAACCAAATGAGGACGACTACAAAATCGTTGAAATAGAGGAAGAAGAAATAATTGAAGAACAATGGATGAAAATGAAATTTAATAGTAAATATTTTTACTATTATAGGTTGTTGTTATTCTTAACCTGGTTTTTCCAAACAAATTTTTTTTTTTTTTTTTCTTTTGGCTTCCCCAATGTCGCGGATGCGAGACAGAGGGCAGCACGAAACGCCGAGTAACTGTTATCATAAAATTTCAATGTATTTCAAAACTGATAATTTCATTTGAAAGGAAATTTTATGATCAGCAAATTTAGTTCTCTCAATTTTTTCAAAAAATTGCTTCTTTCCAAAGATATTTCAAATTGAAATTACATTGAGACAAATGCAATTTTTTCCTTCACCCCGGTTCCATTTTCGCGACTACAGCGAACCTAGCGGTTGTAGGGCCCGAATTTTAGTGTACAATAGTCACAGACTAGTATATTACACACCAACGTTCGTAAGTATGTAAACTCACTACAAACGTTGTTGAGTAAAATATTTTTCTTTATACATGTTCAAAAAAAAAGTGAAATTTCGATTAATTGGAAAAGTATTATCATTCTCTGTCCTAGTGGTGGAGAATTATCGATACAAATCGATATATCGATATGAATTGAATATCGTTATGGTTTTCGATATTTCCCGAATATTGGGCTCACTTTGTCTTTAATTTTCCATACATATGATTTGGAAAAGATTCCGTTTTTGCTTTTATAATTGATCAATTCAGCGGGTACTTCACCCATCTCGTCATCATTTATCTTCAGTTTTTCGCAGAGATTATTGACAAATTCAGTGGCATCAATGTACTGGTTTGGAAGTAACAAGGCCGGATCATGGTTTGGATCAAAGAAATACGCAGCCCAGTACAATGGTGTTAGAAACTGTTCTTTTCGATTTCGAAATTGTTCACAAATACCTACGTAACGAACTTCTAATTTGTATTTAGTAAAGCGGATACTTTGACAAGAAATAACTCACACATTCACAAACAAACAATTAAACAATCAATAAATTAAGATTGAAACAAAAATGAAACAAACTTCTCACGGCGAAGAATAAATTAATGAAATTGAACACATCATCTTAAAAAAAGTAACTACCGACTCGACTGTTAACAAACAGTAAAACAAAAATTTCTTCTAAAAAATAAAAAAACAAAAAAGGAACTTCACATCACAAATAAATAGGTAATTTAAAACGAATTACAGTAGATAGCCTAAGTTTTAGACCAATTGATGGTTATATTTTCAATTTTCACATTTGAACAATTTGAAAACAAAATTACTTTGTCAAGCGGAAAAACAGATTCTAATATATGATTGCACGGATAGTGGATGCGGCTTATGAATATCTTGTAAAGGTGTAGTATCAACATTTTCAATCGTTATAACTTGAGTTGAACGTACTTCTTGACTCAGAGTTTTCGAAATTTTGAAACACCAACTCATCCGTAAGGCATCTTAGATGATAACATTAACAAGACGTACTCAAGTAGTTAGCGTTGGCGCTTAGCGGGTAAAATTTGTGCGAATAGACGTAAAACGCGTGCGCTGCTGTAAAGAAGTCACCTCATGTTCTTTACAACCATGGAGAGTGTATCCATGTAAAACTAAACTTACAGTTCTAAAAATAGGCTGTAAAACATCGTTTTTTGAACATGTATAAATTAAAATAATTCTATTGATCGGTTCAAAATTGATAACACATTTTTGTTTACTTTCGTTTTGGCGGAGATGAGGGTTAAGAAGCCAAACGCAGTATGTCCATTTGGCCTTGACAGGAGAATCAGCTGTTTATTGTTTGTATACAAACAGCTGATTCTCCTGTCAAGGTTAAGTGGACATACTACGTTTGGCTTCTTAACCCTCGGACTATTGCATGTAAAACACCTCTATTTTGAAAAATTCAAGGTGACCATTTCTAAAAGAACATTTCAACGGCTACAACTTTTGTTCTTGGCAATTTTTCATGAAACTCTTTCATTTTTGAGCAAAACTTGAAAACCACTTATTCCTCATATGCAAGTATAGAAAACTTCCTACCAAAACGAAAGTAAACAAAAATGTGTTATCAATTTTGAACCGATCAATTGACCAACTACAAAGATCTTTTCTCTTCACTGCCGCGACAATTGTTACCCGACGAACTATTTTGGAAATAAATGATAATGCGTACGAAAAAGTTGAATAGTGAATACCTGGACAATTTCATATAGACAAAGTTATCCGAAGGAAATTGATATTTCGAGAGAGTGTTATCCTGAGAGTTTTCATCAATTATCCTCAGATCCGTGCGTGGAAATAGATTAATTTTATCGGGTGACTTTTCATCAATTATCCGGAGATCCTTCAGAGTAAACTTATTTTTATCCAGAGAGTGTGATCTAAAGGAGTTTGATTCATTATCTTAAACTAGCCGCTTGCGACGCGCCTTCGGCGCGTCTGGCGGCTAGGCCTGCGGCGCTCACACGGGCTCGCGCTTCGCGCTCGCAGGAGGATACTTCTCTTCGACATAATTTTCCCTTAACATACTTCTCTTCTTAGCACGTCGTTCCTTCACTTCTTTTCTTTTTTGTGTTATAGTTTTCGAAATTACTTTGAGAGGCCGACCTTTTGTTCTTAATTGTGAAGCAGATTTTTCATTAGCCTCTGGATGGAGCTCTAGTTCCAAAACTGATGAAATGGTGGTGGGAAATAGCGCAAAACTCGTTTCATTGAAAATTTTTAGTAGATGCAATCGCAATGTACTATGATCATACACCTCGGTTGATGGATCTCTATTATTCAATAGGGAAGTAGCAAATGCAATTGCAAACACTCCACAGTCGACTGTATTGGGTTGTTGCATCACTTTTTCAAAGATATAAGGGGGGTGGTAAGGATACAGCGTCGTCAAAAATTGTTGCATCTGGGGATTATTTAATGATCGCGTGTTTAGGCTATCATAAACATGCACAGACTCACCATTGTAGTAGGTACATACCCAATGGGTAATTTGACCCAATGCAATGACATTACCGCTAACAATCTGGATATGCGGTTGTCCTTTAGGTATTGATTGAACGAAATCTAACGCCCCGACAAAGAATACATTCTGCGGTCTAAATGCGGTTTGATTCGACACTATGTGATGGAGAAGTTCATATGATCTCCGGTTAAATAATCACCGTTCAAAATTTACTTTATCAAATCACCAACGCTCGTCATGATTCGATTATAAAATAAGAGGAAGTGTCGAATCAAACCGCATTTAGACCGCAGAATGTATTCTTTGTCGGGGCGTTAGATTTCGTTCAATCAATACCTAAAGGACAACCGCATATCCAGATTGTTAGCGGTAATGTCATTGCATTGGGTCAAATTACCCATTGGGTATGTACCTACTACAATGGTGAGTCTGTGCATGTTTATGATAGCCTAAACACGCGATCATTAAATAATCCCCAGATGCAACAATTTTTGACGACGCTGTATCCTTACCACCCCCCTTATATCTTTGAAAAAGTGATGCAACAACCCAATACAGTCGACTGTGGAGTGTTTGCAATTGCATTTGCTACTTCCCTATTGAATAATAGAGATCCATCAACCGAGGTGTATGATCATAGTACATTGCGATTGCATCTACTAAAAATTTTCAATGAAACGAGTTTTGCGCTATTTCCCACCACCATTTCATCAGTTTTGGAACTAGAGCTCCATCCAGAGGCTAATGAAAAATCTGCTTCACAATTAAGAACAAAAGGTCGGCCTCTCAAAGTAATTTCGAAAACTATAACACAAAAAAGAAAAGAAGTGAAGGAACGACGTGCTAAGAAGAGAAGTATGTTAAGGGAAAATTATGTCAAAGAGAAGTATCCTCCTGCGAGCGCGAAGCGCGAGCCCGTGTGAGCGCCGCAGGCCTAGCCGCCAGACGCGTCGCAAGAGGCTAGTTATATATAACATGAGGTATACAATAGTGGACTGGGCTCGCTGTATTATATGAATGATTTTTTGTTCTGGAAAGGTTTGCGTTTGATGTTCCAGCTTTCTTCTTCCTACTTTTTTTCTTTCTTCTGCCTGAACGTGACTTTTCTGGTATAGGTACGCAACCCTTCGCAGGAATAATAGAGACGGCTTCTTTCGAGAACTGTTGATTTGTTCGATGTGTATTTTTTTTAGCTAGATTTAGTCATTTTACGACTAATTTCATGGTTTTTTGAGTTTCGCAGCGCGACGTTTGCAGAATATTAAGGTTTCAGATTTTTGTCACAAACTACGTACAGTAAAGCTGTTATCAGAGAAAATTTCAGCTCTGTAGGTTGAACGAAAGTAGGTGAAATGGCGTGGCAGAAAAAAGTGCGGCCACCTCATGGATCTTATAATATAGCGTTCAGTCATGTTTTGGGATAATTGTTCAATCTGTTTTCTGAGCCAGGCATATAAAAGTGTCGATATTACAATAAGTATTAATCATTATTTGCACTGTTCAAGTGAGAATAAGTTGTATGAAGCCATTGGTGTTTCATTCAATGACAGTTGTATGTTTCATTCTTTCTTGTACTCATTATTTGGTAATACGCTTCTTTCGCAAGACTTGAGATTCTGTCCATTGAAACCTAACTAGAGACAAACCTTGATACTTCTACTTGATTTTTATTCTTCAAGACGGGTGAGTAAGGTCAATCCTACTCATCCTTACTTAATAGGGTCACAAATTTTTCATTTTGTTACAAGGGAGTGTAAGACGCCATCTTTTCCTGTTTTTTTTTTTTTTTTTTTGTTTTTTTCATCAGCTTTATGGAGCGATTTTACTATTGTTTGCTAGAATTCTGAAGTCACCTATCTATATAAAACAGTTGAGAAAATTTGTTGTTCTTTTTTAAGCAAATTGTCTTGTATGAAAGACTAATTGTACATAAGTTAGCAGATGGTTGCTGACGAATTTTATGAATAAAACATTCCCATCCATACGTAAGAAAACAATGAGAAATAAGAGACAGCGCAAAAGTTTTGAAGCAAACACATGAAGTCAGAGAAGAAATTCCAATGAACTAATGCAGGAATTGAAGCAGGCAATAGCATGTAAAGGACTAAGTATTATATTTTTGCCACTAACAGGAATGTATAGTTGAAGAGAAATTCTTTTCTATTGAGTATTTCTTATCCGTTGGAGCCTCAGAAACAATTATACAATTAAGCTATATCCAAAGATAGTTACAGGAGGATTGCATTAGTAATATGCAGGGCTTGCACAATAACAGTTATTTTTCGTTTAACTGTTATAACCAAAATGAAAATATCAATTTTGACCGATTGACCGTTAACCGTTATTTTTTCGGTTATAACTGTTATTTGACCGAAAATTCTAGGTCTTCTAACAACGTTAACCGAAAATTTTAGGACTTCGACCGAAATATTTTTCAACATTTAACAGTTATTGGTCAAAATACAGCTTGACCAATAACCGATAACCGAAAAAATTGGGAGGATCATTTTGACCGATAACCGATAACCGAAAAAATTTGTGAGGTCATTTGACCGTTAACCGTTAAAAAAATTTCGGTCGCAAGCCCTGGTAATATGTAAAATTTAAATGGTAAGACAAAAAGAAACAATAATAAACTGTGATGTAACAAGGACTGGAGTAGAGAGGGGGGAGTCCTCGACAGCACACAAACTATACAGGAACTTCAGTATATCTAACCTATCGAGACAGCAACCAAATCAAATGATCGAGTTTACGCCAGAAAAGCTCTCACATAGCCATAAACATAGACTACATCGACACTTCAGGAAGTACACACGACTCTGATCTCGATCCTACCCAGCCGCCACGGCTGAATCCAGATTGCGGCCCAAAGTGCAAAAAACGTCCACTTTGCGGTCCGAAGATGACCATATTGCGGCCAACTGAGAAACGAAACACGACCAGATTGCGGCCAACTGAAAAAACAAAAGGAACCACATTGCGGCCACAAATCAAAACAGGTAGTATTTTCTTAACTAAAAACTTGCGTGACACCTTCTTAACAAATTCATATCTATCAATACGTCCCTCTTCAAATGTGTCCATTGCCTCGCGAATATATTGCTGCTTCAGCGCGCTCTTCTTAGACATCTTCTTGATGTGGACAGACAACATTTTTGAATACGTTCTCTCTTGAATCTCCAATATAGGGCGTCGATGAATAAATAAATATTGGGATGAGCGTGATAGAACTGTCCATTCAGTTTACTGTTGAACGACTCGCACGCGTTAGTTGTTCTTGCTATGCTGGAAGAGTAGCTTGCCCATAGGTAAGGGGGGAAGAGGGCACCGGGTCGCACGTAGTTCTCGTATACATACTTGGAGAATTCCTTCACCGCAGGATGGTTGGGTTCCTTCGTTTGGAGTTCTTGCTCGAAAAAGTTTTCCATGTCAGTTGGATCCAGGAATGGCAGCCCGAAAAATACACGTAGGTAAGACCCCTCCGCTGTTTTGCTCCTATACATCTTAGTAAGACCGAGTGACTGGATACGCCGGAACCATGATTGGCCTAAATGGAACCGACATCCTTGTATTAAAGTCGATCGCCACACGCTTTCAACAGCGTCGTTATTTTCGGCCGCAAAAAGGATGTCTGAACTCTGACACATGGGCCGCAAAAAGGATGGCTGAACCCGACACATGGGCCGCAAAAAGGATGTCTCGACTCGACACATGGGCCGCAAAAAGGATGGCTGAACCCGACACATGGTCCGCAAAAAGGATGTCTCGACTCGACACATGGGCCGCAAAAAGGATGTCTCGACTCGACACACGGGCCGCAAAAAGGTCATCTTTGGGCCGCAAAGTGCATATCACAACGGGCCGCAATCTGCCAACACCGGCCGCCACGGGTGTCGGCAGTTTGCGTCTCAAAAATATGAGGGGACGCAATAGATACTTCGTGTTGCGTCCCAAATAAAAAAAGAGATAGTTCTGATTGCGTCCCGACTGCATGACGTGTTGCAAGTACAAAGGTAAAAATGGTCGTATCGATAAAAACGAAACTAATATTAAAAAATTGAAGTTTTTTGAACAATCGCGCTTTTATGAGCTACATTTTCTAAAATTCAAGCATGAGAACTTTTTTTCTGTCTTAAACTAACTGAATGACGGTATGAATAGGATAACGACCTGTGTAATTATTTATCGAGAGAATGTTTCATGTAATCTTTATTGTTATGACTGGAATAATGAATCATCGTAATAATACTAACTGATAAGTGGAAGAAGCATACATTTTATCATTTCGAGCTTCGCAGTGTATTGTTGAATGCTGATTATACCACTTGTACTCATTTGTTCGTGAAAAGTGTGTCGTGATGGAAATGTACAGCAAGCAAGGACAGGAACTTCGTGTTGTCGATGGATTCAAATTTGGGTTCCAGAAGTATTTGAAGAATGATGTTGAGAGATGGAAATGTACAAAAAAAACATGTACAGCATATTTCAAAGTTGACCGCGGGGAAGTTATTGATCCACACCTCCAACACAATCATGAACGTGACGAAGAGCGTCGTTTAATGCGGCAGAAAGTTGCAAATGCTTGCAAACGAAAGGCGACCGAAGACTTATTTGAGCGACCAGCAAAAATAATACGACGAGTGATGACAACAGATGCGTATGACATACTTACAGAGGATGATATTGCTCAAATTCGCAAGTCTATTTACTCTGCTAGGAGAAAGGAAAAGCCTTCTCTTCCAAAAACACTTGATGAGCTTCACGAAATATTGAGCGCAATGGATATCAAAACCGATACTGATGAACATTTTCTTCTTGTGAACGATGATCAGGAACACGTTGTAATGTTTTCAACTGCTAAGAATTTAGAGTTCCTTTCAAGGTGTCGTACACTTCTCATGGACGGTACGTTCTACTGTTGCCCGTCATTATTTTATCAAGTATTCATTGTCCATGGTAGGAAAAGGAATACGTACGTTCCACTTGCCTTCTTCCTTTTACCTGGTAAGACGACAGAATGTTACAAACACGCTCTGTCCAAGTTGAAAACGTATTTACCGTCAACTTATGCACCGGTAGAAGTATACGTAGATTACGAACAAGCGATCCACTCAACGGTAGAAAGTGCTTGGCCGTCTTGCGATATTCAAGGATGCCGTTTCCACCTCGGGCAAGCATGGCAACGAAAAATTCAAAAATTAGGCTTGGCGAAGACGTACAGAAGCCGATCTGCAGAAGGCTCATATTTACGTTCCTTTTTTGGCTTAAGTTTTTTAGCTCCTGACGACATACAAGACTTCTTCATTGACGAATTTACTCAAGATGAGCCCGATAACAGTGCTGTGCGAACGTTTTCTGACTACATTTTTGACAATTACATAAGTTCATTCCCAACCAAACTCTGTGCTCAATACTCCGCATCAGTATGCCGCACAACAAACGCGTGTGAAGCCTTACACGGGCGGATGAAAGATATGTTCTATCACGCTCACCCGAACATTTATACGTTCATTGACGCGCTCATAGAAGTACAGGGACGAGTTTATATAAAAATGAATTCAATAAATTCGACGAAGAAGCTGAAAAGAAGCTCTGAAAAAGAAAGTTTTATTCGTGACGCCATGGAGAAGTTGGAAAATAATGAAATATCCAGAAGGGAGTACGTGAAAATTGTATCCCGGAAATTCTTACCCCCAGTGGTATAATTGTGACTCATTATTAGTAACCACACCTGCTCTTCTGATGCAGCCAGTCCTAAGTCTGGTCAAGTGGGAAGGAAAATAACGACGCACAAACTCAATTTTCTAGGGACGCAATCCGAAGTATCTCCATTTTTTTCCGGGACGCAATGTGGGTAAAATGAAATATTTGGGACGCAATCTGGCTGGAGCCGCCACAATAGGACCAGACTAGCTCAGTCAGCAGAACATGGATACTTTCCATCAGGGTCGAAAGTATAATCTAGGGATATGGTACTGGTTCACGAAGATTCACTTTTAGAGATCACCTAGGCTATGGGATACGTAAATACGAGAGGAGGTTCGCGTCGTCGTTAATGTAAGCTCTACAATCTTACCAGACTCAAAGGAAGGAGTCTGTCACATTGCTATTCATCCGGAGCAGAGACCTACGAAAGCCGGATGGTCGAAGCTAAAATAGAAGAGTACACGAGGATTGAAATAAAATTCAATCAGAAAATAGCTGAGGTAAGCTGAAAATAGGAATTTAGAAAATTGGCCGAAAGAAAAATCATCGTAGAGTAGAAAGGAAGGTTATTCGACGTATGAAAAATTTTCTTCGTTGTTCATTTCAAATTTAGAGTCTTGATTGCTATCAACGTCCAACTTCGGAACTAAGCTATTTGGAGAAAAGGAGCGAACCCGACAAAAGTTCATTTTACAATACACATTGTAATATTGAAACTTAAATCTAACAACAAACTATAGACAGGGTAAATATGAGTCCTGCTAGGTGTGTAGAATTGAATTCGTCTCCATTAATTAAAATGATAGGTATTAGATAGCAAACTTGATTAAGTATGATGATACTGCCATCGTCGAATCAGATTTCTTCATCTCTCACAATGCTCCTTTTCATCGAAACGTTGGTAAAGCTCATTATCTGGCATTCGATATGCTCCGTCCATAATCGAACACTCAAATCACCTCTCAGGTAAAAACAACCACGAAAAAACTGAGAGGGCGGGAACTCGTAAGGCGGGACCCACAAAGTTCAAGGTTTTGACTCGTGCCACTCGAATCTGTTTATCCTGCATGCCGATCACAAATCGACATACAGCTTTTGACGAAACTTTCCAAGAAGGCTTAATCGAAAGCAGTTTGAAAATATTTCCCGCCGTCGGAACTTTGAAATAATTATAACTTATACTATCGAAACAGAGGTATAAAAACCCAAAGAACGAGCACGTTCTCAAGAAATTACGAATTTTTATATTCATTTTCACGGCAGTCCGTACGCGACCGTTCGCGAAACTTCCAAAAAGCGCACTTTCGAGCCATCGTTGAGCAAAGCCCGCGATGCACTCGAGGAGTTCCTTTCTTTTCCCCGCACCCGATCGTCTTCGCCGCTTAATCAACGTAGAAGGAGAAGGTACGGAATAGTAAGGATAAAAATTGGAAAAACCAGACATTAACTAGGAGTAGATACCAGGATACGCGTAAAATCGGTGTAGCGTTTTAGGATTGAGACGAGACGGAATTTTTCTATTTGGTACAGCGGCGAATACGTTAGGTTCGGTATCACGAGCGGACACGTACACACTCTCACACTCACACGACCAAAATTCGTTCGGTAAATTGTTGTTATTTCACAAAACCGTTATTAAAAAGAAGGCTGCCCGCGAACGTTAAAAATAAAAACAACTGATATGGAGTGGGAATCAAAGAACGAGAATACGGAGGAGAATTGGAAGGAGTTGAGCCAAGTGTGGGGGCTTAAATTTTTAATTGGGAAAAAAAGATCGGATATGTACAAGTTGGAGTAATTGAGTAATGCCGGTAGTTGAAAGAGTTGGAAACTGTTTTTGAGTAATTACATCGGGTGGAGGTTATTACTCATGTCCTGTTTTGGAGTAATTACATAGGGTAGAGGTTATTACTTATGTAGTTATGTCACATTGTGAGAAGTAACCTAAGTATGTCAATTTTGGAGAGCAGGACACGAAAAGAGGTGTCAGATTAATTATCTTCCTAATAACATTCATACATGACAGTGGAGCATGGAGACCAGGAGGAGATGAGAATTGATGATTCGGGGGTGACCAGCCCTAAGTGAGCGGAGATAATCTCTTCATGGTCGAAATTTCTCTTTTAGGAGGATCAGGGATGGGCTTACGTTTAATGATTCCAAATTTGCTCTATGGTTGCTCTTTTCATGTGAGTGATACTAAGAAGCTACGATTAAGAAATAATAACAGTTTTTAAGGTTGTAAGTAGTTAAAAGATGGAGTCAGTAATTTTAGGTGAGAGGTTGAAGTTTTTGGGCGTGCGAGCAGTTTGATCATATATAGGATAACTGATGTCAACCAAAATCAGAATAAAAGTTTTTGATGATTAGATAAATGATGGAGTATGAAGAATTATGTGGGTGTGTTTTTTAGAGATGGGGTAGGAAAGTATAGGCTTAAACCTAATGTGAGAGACATGTATTCACGAAAAATAGAGGGAGCGATTCTGCAGAGATCATGTTGACTAAATGAATATTGTAATGAAGCTTTTGATCAGATTCATATTATTCAACCAAAAAAGATGAATTGAAAGTAGTAATGAAAAACAATGGCGTTTACAAAGTCAAACAAGGAATTCAGAGATCCTTTTCTATGGGATGGGTTGTTTTCAATATTGAGAATTGAATTCAAAATCTGAGTCCCAAAAAATGGATTGCATTTGATAAAATTTCTATCATTGAACTAACCGAAGCAGGAGAGACTCGAAAAAGTTATTGGAAAAAGTAAGACTTTTGAGCTGTATATGACAGACAGGGGTTAGTAAAAATTTGTACTTTTAAACAATTCAGATTTGAAAACATTTCAAATATTGGGAATCAAGCTATGTATGACAGAAGAGGATCTTAGAAAACCCATCAAATGAGTTGAAATTGAAAAAATTTGTACATCGAGCTATACAATTATGACAAGAGGGTATCTTGGGAATATTTTCATTTTCAAGCTATTATGATGAGAGAGGAATATGGAATTTTGATTTCCCACATTTATATGACGGGAGGAGGAATTGGAAAAATTTCAACCACTATTCTTGGCAAATGACTAGGTCAACAGTGCATGAGGCAGTTGATATTGAGGACCTCGAGAAGAAAAAGTGAAAGAGGACAGGGAAAATGAATTAACTAATCTTAAAATCGAAATGTTTTTCTTCTATTAATTTGCAGATTACAGGAGGACAACAAGTAGAATCAATTACAATATGGATAATTAGAGGAGATGGATGCAGAAGACTGAAAAAGAAAGAGAGTTTGCATAAAAATTTTGAATACAGGTCCACAGGAAAGTAATCTACAGAATTATTTACATGTTTTCTATAAAAAATTTTTTTCACCAACAATTCATTGACAAGGTCCTACTTCTTCCGTTTTGTAATGAATGACAAACAATATGAAGAAACATTTGAAAATTTAGATGACACAAGTATTAAAAAATAAAAAATATATATTTTTTAATTCCAAAAAAATGTCAAAATATAAAAATACAAGACAAGAGAGGCATCCCATAGGCGCGCCGTCCTGCTAGTCTATCTATCTATCTATCTATCTATCTATATTATTAAAGCGAAGCTATCATAATTATTAAAGCGAAGCTATCACTACTTATCACTAAACGGCTGACGATTTGTTTGTTGGCTTTATTGAGTCGCCTTTCTGTATGCGCATGTATTGGGATTGTCGGATATTCTTACCAGAAATAATCAAACTAATATCGAAAGGAGAAGATCGATATGACCGGCCTAGTTTGATAAAGAATAGGACCATTGACTATATACACTTCGTAAGCAGACGTACAAACCTATTGTTAAAATGTTGTCGGTTTTCGGACGCACGTTGGAAGCAAATAACAGATCGCGCCAGGTGTTAAGACGTGGGTGTAACAAAGAGGGATGTATGTTCTCTCTCCTTTGCACCAACGGTTAACACCCAGCGCACTCAGGCACGGCCTACTTTATATAAGGCCGGAATCCAGAAAATGACAACAGCGCGCAGTGGATTCTTATCAGTGATGTTTCGGGGTGGTTCATGTTCATCGGTGCGGTGGGTGCGGTGTAACCACGGTGTACCTGTACCGCACTTCGTCTCCTATCTGATTTTTAATTTTCAAACGATGATAACTGCACTTGTACTGCACCAATTTTACTAAAATTGGGCTTAAAAAACAGAAAATCGTTTGCTCTTTAAGTTATATTCTCTTCGTTTTTTCCGAAAACCGCGTTTTATTAGCGTGCGAATCAAAATACTTGAATTTTTTCGTTTTTTCCCATAAGCGTCCATGTAAATCTGTATCCACTGATTTTAGAGTGCGACGTTGTGACTTCGCTACATTCCGGCCTTATATAAAGTAGGCCGTGACTCAGGTAGCAGTTTCCAACGAAACGACAACTCTTTTAACAAAAGGTTTGTACGTCTGCTTACAAAGTGTATATAGTCAATGATAGGACAAATAATAAATTTGGAGAAGCGAGCAAAGCTTGAGACTGCGTGCTTCACTATTACCGGTTCAATTAGAGTATCGCGATTGTAGCGCCACTCGAAGTGAAATGGTAAACAGAGTTTGATCACTCCAGACGGCGGACGCGTTTGTAACATTCCAGACTCCCATCCATTCTACGCAAAACAACCGACGCAAGTCACATTGGACTTGCGCCGCGGAAATTTCCTGTAGGACAGCTAACTCTACTTCTAGTGAAAGGAAACATTCTAAACGACAGGATGCATTTATTAGAAAAAAGGGAACACAGTAAACATCTTCAAGAGAAAATTATAAGTTGATGTCTTCGTATGCCGTAGTAGGTAATATTATGATCATTTTCCCTCGGCGCCGGCTTCCGTCTTACCTAACGGCAACAGAAAGAAAGAGTTACCGTTAGTCATATAGAGTCAGAATTCCAGTAAATTATCTTATCAAAGTACAAGATGAAGCAAAAGAAAGATTGAAAGATCGAGTGAAAACCATTATGGGGCTAACTCAGATGAAGACGGATCAAGTCAACGCTTCAGGAGAAGCCAAGTATCATTAGAAAACTGACCTTTGAGATTTCGTCATCCATCTTCAGTTCACACGTATTAAACTTGTAATATTATTAAATGTCATAAATTAACAATATGACCAATGTTCACGACGCAATAATCACCGCAATAATCACGACGCAATATCACACTATAACAAAGGTAGACGTGATTTTGCTCAATGCTATCCTCGCTTGTCAACCTTGTCAACAAACTTTTTAGGTTGTCTGAGCAAGGTTTGTGGTTTTGTGATGTGACGTCATGGCTGGAGGTTTCTACAGCCTCGATAGTTTAATTTCGATAGCTTGATCGAAAGTCGAAATAGTGACGTTGGTGGTCGCTATTTTCGACAGGGATGTTAAGGGCAGGCTCTACCTCGTTACTAACACATGCAAAATACACTGTAAATACTTGAAACTATGCAACCTGCAGTACACCATGGGAAAATATCCTGGAATACTAATTACAACTTGAAATTAGCTCCAAATCTCTCGAAACTTTGTAATAAGATGATACATGACACTATCAAGACCGGAAATTAGTTAATAATCGCTAGTTTCAATTATTATTAGATCAACAATCGAATGAAAAAAAGGATTATTCGCACGTTATCAGTTGAAAGGAGCGATACTTCTCACGAAAGAATAACGTTATTTGAAGAAGTATAGGTGTTATAAACCAATTTGCGGTGTTTTTAGAACCTTCAACTTTTGATGTACCAAGTTTCATATAATTTGGTGCGCATTTCAAGTCGTAATTAGTATTCTCCGTAACGTGTTTGTGTTCCCACGGTTCTGTGTGTTCTTGTGTTAGTAACAAGGTAGAGCACGCCCTTAACCTATGTTTGGTAGCGCTAGAATCGCCTTCCTCTCTCGCCGCACTCGTTTAAATTTCTGGGTGACGATTTTACGTTCAATGTATTTGGCCATGAGAATCGAGATTCTCAATTAGTTGTAGGTGACTCAATACTTCATTATTAGAATTACTTCTTTCAGTTATCGATTCTCTTGAAGTGTTTAAACAAATTATAAGACATAATTTTTAGATAATACAAATATTGTAATCATTTAAATCATGTTTGAAAATTGCAAATTCCGCATCATGAAGCATGATATGTTAAAATTATCCCCCACACCTTCGAACACGGCTACCAACTTACGCAAATTACAGTCTGTTCCACGAGAGTTTGATATTATAGAGGATAGGCAACCCACGTCACTCACGCTTATTTTACATTACGGAATGCGAATGGAGTGCGGGTTCCCCGTGATTTATAATACCAAACTCTCGTGGAACAGACTATAGGTTAATATCCCAATGATCGAGTGTTTCTCAATGCCGGAAGATTTTGAAAAAAAATGGTTGACGTGTACATACGCACATTTAACTTGAAGACGTAATAGGCGGCGTAACTTGGAGTTTGCAATGTTGGTAGCCCTGCGTACAAAGGTGATCATGGTTAAATTTGTGTATCTCCTAACAGTTTTTCAATTCTGTTTTCCAATTTAAGTATGAGCTTTAGAAGAAATTGTTCATTACAAAAAATGTTCGTTTCAAAAAATGTTCGATTCAAAATTCTCTACATCTTTGATTCTCACACTTCTCTTGATTAAAAGTCAAATAACTTCAGAAAATTCGTTTGAACTAACGCATGTATTGGGTCCATAACAAAAAAATCCATGATCACCTTTGTAACTGTGATTTCATTTTTCTTAAACTAACAACTAATAAGGTCACTTCGTTCTTTCACTTTGGATGTCATCTCTTTCGTTGTAAATTTAGCGTCATCCGTCATCGTCATTTCAAATCCGTGTGAATTTACCTATCCTTTCATCATTGCTGTTCGTGTTTGTACTTCTTTACTTTATTAAATTAATAGATTCCTGTCCTACGATAGATATTTGCACTACTAATCCGTACTCTTTATCAATTTTAGCGAATTATTCTTTTTCCAGATCTGTACTCTACGTGGGGAATACCTAATAATAGTTATTATTTTATCATACAAGACGGTAAAGTGAGCCATTATTTCACGAGCGCGAGGTTTACGGAACAAGCAATAGCGAGTGGAGTAAACGCGCGAGTAAATTGGCTCGCTTCACCGTCGTGTATGATACAACGTTTTATTCTATAAATGAAAATGTAAAAATTATTAAAAACTAAAAATTAAAAAGGCTGAAGACTGAAAAAAGGAGGAGAAAATCATCCAAAGTTTAGCGAATCTGTCATTCAACGCAAAAATTTGCTTGTATTTCACGCTACGGTGTGCTATGATACCGTGTTTCACGCTCACAAAACCCATGAAAAAATAGGCTATTTTACCCACGGAAAACTGTGGGTAAAATTGTGTTTTAACATCATTTATAGAATAAATATCTATTATCATCCGGAGACTTTGCATCAGTTACTTGGAGATTGCTTTAGTATTATTTTATCCGGAGAATTGTTCAATCTGTTTTCTAAGCCAGGCATATAAAAGTGTCGATACTACAATGAGTGTTAATCATTATTTGCACTGTGCAAGTGAGAATAAGTTGTATGAAGCCATTGGTGTTTCATCCGATGACAGTTGTATGTTTCATTCTTTCTTGTACTCATTATTTGGTAATACGCTTCTTTCGCAAGACTAAACCTTGATACTTCTACTTGATTTTTATTCTTCGAGACGGGTGAGTAAGGTCAATTCTACTCATCCTTACTTAATGGGGCCACAAATTTTTCATTTTGTTACAAGGAAGTATAAGACGCTATCTTTCCCTGTTTTTCCTGTTTTTTTTTTTTTTTTTTTTTTCATCAGCTTTATGGAGGGATTTTACTATTGTTTGCTAGAATTCTTAAGTCACCTGAATACCTTCCACACCCCACCTGTGTCGGAACCTTACCGGAGGCACCATAATATTGACGAAATTTTTGATGGTTGTCAAAGATAAAGAAATTCACCTAAGAAGATAATTTTTTCTTTTTAATTAGTAGAGCATAGTGAGTGGTCTATTTGTACCCAGTTTCAGATTCTGACTGTGTGGGAGCGATTACTTGATCCCTGAATGATTTGGCGCGAAAACGCGTTGCGTTCGCAAAAAGAGCGCATTTCTTCAAATATATGTGGCCATTTGAAAAAATGCGCTCTTGTAGACGTTGTTGTAACCATGCGGCGAAATAGAGGACCTCAATCATTGGACAGTGCGCTGGATTCTTTTTGTTAGGCCAATGACGGAGACACTGATGGTACGGGGGGTCAAGGCGACGTAGGTGTTGGCCTTTAGGATGAAGTTCGACATACGTGCTTGGGTGTAGAGGATATTGAACTTGGGACATCCGTGATCGCCCAAATCAATGTAGTTTTTGCAACCGGCCTTGATGAGACATGTTTTTTCTAGTTGTCCTCCTTTAAACGCGATTGCCGAGTTATTGCGGCTGCATTGGTCCACTGTTTCCTCAATGATATACTGCACTCTTTCCGCTGGGAGATCCTTGGGGTAATTTGTGCATCTGAGTTCGTGTTTGTTATATAGGTCCCATTTGGCTATCTTCTGATCTTTTGGTGATAATTGGTGGTACTCTTTGGGGAGTAAGAAACGGTAGACATAACTGCATTTGGTTCTGATGTTTGTGATACCCATCTCCTTGCACTCAAATTGACTATTGATGTGGAAACCGTCCATATCTATAATGTAATGGATGGAATCGAGGTCCATTGCTGCTGCCATTTTTACTTGTGGACAGTTAATGCAAGAGGTAATTCTATATGGTGCTTAGGAGAAAATATTCCTATTGACGATTGGTGGAATTATAGGATGGTATAGGAAAAATTTTGGTATTTGAAACCATTTGGATGTTATATTGATTTTCAATATAGCATCAGTTTTATTTTTAATCAAGATGTTATATGAGCGCGCGTGGTCAGATGTTTTTCCTTGGATGGAATCAATCAATGAAATTCTAGAGGAAAGGGGAAGGTAAGGAAACAGATTGGTACCAAAGAAAAGGAAAAGAAAGGGAAGGAAAAGAAAAACCAGATTTACATTGAAGGAAGGATGACCATATTGTCTCCATTTAATTGATCTTTCTCTAAATTGCAGCTGCTGTTTGTAATGAGTAATTTGTCTCATTTTTCTCTCAATTTTGAATCTCAATTTTTCATTTCTCAATTCGCAATATCTCGATTCTCAATAATCTTGTTTTTCTCTCTCATAATATTTGCAAAGCCTACAGTCTGTTTAAATCTATCATTCTTTTCTATAATAATAGATGATGGTCCTAAGACCTTGGTGACCGTGTATGGTCCCGTATATTTTTTCTCCATTTTTTTGGGAATGGGTGCCTTTATCATCACTTTATCTTTTTCTTTTAGCACCCAAACCTTTCTGTTTTTATTATATGCTCTGGAATGCTGCAGGAAGTTTTTCTGCAATATTGATGGTATCTTCTTTCTGAATCTTAATACTTTCTTAATTTCTTCTTCTCTGGATTCAGTATGGAATGGTATGCCATACTTGTTCTGGAGTATATTATCTTCTTGGCCAAAAAGAATGTAGAATGGCGACTTGTTGTCCATACTTGGATGAGAGGCTGTGTTTCAAGCCCTCGCTATGTACTTTGCATATCGGCTTACACTGGTTTTTATCTCTTGGTTCTCCAATAGGGTCTTTACTGCTGTCCCAATCCATGCATTTGGGCGTTCAATTAATCCGTTAGTAGCTGGAGTGTAAGGAATGGCTCTGTGGAGGCGAATGCCATTGTCCTCACAGTAAGCTTCAAGTTCATTGGATGTGAAGTAACTTGCTTGATCGCTGAGGAGCTTTGCCGGAGGCGAGAACTGGGAGGTGATGTCATCGAGCATGGTGGTAATAGCTGTGGTGTTTACAGTGGGGAGAGCTCTGATGAACATAAACTTGCTGAATTCATCTATTATAGTCAAAAAATACTAGCTTTTTTGTTTTTTATTGTTAGAGGCCCAAGGACATCAGTACATAATTTTTTCATGAGCCTTGGATTTTTCTTGTGGTAGGTCATCTTACGATACTTGATCCAACTGATTTTGTGTTCCATACATGCTTGACAAGATTGGACATATTTGGTAATATGTTGTCTCATCTTGTTTTCCACTCAGGATTGAAGATCTGTAAAATTAAGAGTTGAAATGCTTTTTCACATTCAGGTGTCCATTTGACTGGTTTCGTTCCATCTTTGGTTCCAGTGTTGTAGAGTAAATCCATAATAGGTTTTGCCACATTGACAAAATTTGGCATATATTTTTGATAAAAACTGAAAAGTGCTAATTATTCTATATACTGTGGCGTTCTGCTATGAAGGCGCAAGCACCAAGCTTGCACATGCCGCTAAACTTTTAATAATAGCAGACGCCGCAAGGAAGCGTACTTATCGCTTAACTACTTTGCCGAATACGCTTGAACAACCTAGAACGTGCTTGATTGATTGTAAGGACTCTTGCATAACCTGTTTGCAAATAGAATGGGTCATGTAAACAAACCCGCAAACTGCTTCCTCGCATCGGAATCAATTTTTTTTGCATGAAAGCGGGTCGCGGGTTTATTTACATGACTCATTCTATTTGCGGACAGACTATAGAAGAAATCTCGAGAATTCCGGAATTAAGGGTGAGACTATAAATAGCCGGCAGCAACCCGATAGAGCGATTCAGTTGTAATCTTAAAAGCGATAGTTAACGTGTTGTCGTTCTTTAACGCGATTGTGTTACAGTTTAACGGTGTTTAGAAGTGTTGTACTTGCGGTACCAGTAATAAAGCTCGGTTTTCGTAATTGTTCTTTATTATTGGCGTCAAGAGATATTCAGTGACTGGTAGAATGTCACAATACATATTATGTTACTGTTTTTGGTGGTTTAATTTTCAAAAACACTTCTATGTCTTTCATGGCTGGTTTTATTTGCTTATTTTGCATTTCATTTCCAATTAAGGTGACTTTTGGGAAGAAGAAATCACATTTTTTTGTGTTTAATTTGAAATTACATTGCTGGGCTTCAAAGCAGTTACCCTAAACACAAATATCATCTATATACACTGTTAATCCACAAAAGAGTATATCTTCAGATATGTCATGCATAGCTCTGGTGACGCACTGACTACTATTTATGAATCCCATTGGCATTTTACAGTAGGTATATTGAGCACTGAGGGAGTCAAATTGGAAGGCTGTATATTTTCTTCTATCCTCATGAAGTGGAAATTGATAACACCCATATGCTAAATCCATTTTGCTAAAGATGAAGGCATTTAACAAGGCTTCCATGATGGCCTCAATTTGGACTACTGAAGTGGAATCATTTTTGATATGTTAATTCAAGGCAGAAAAATCGGTCAGTAGGCGAGGCTTTCCATCTGATTGGGTGCCGACCAGTTCATTGACAACCTTTTCATCGGCGGACTTTACATCGATTGCATTCATCCTGAGGACAGTTCATCAAGAGGACTATTCATTGGGAACAGCGAATTGTTTCATCGAGGGAACTATTCATCAGACGTGATGAATAATTTTGTTCGTCGGAAAAACCTACGCTATTTTTTTAAGAGTTTGGTGCGTAGGCTATGATGAATCTTCGCATACGCACCTTGTTGAAA
The DNA here is from genome assembly GCA_035079385.1 of Aspidiotus rigidus. Lineage (NCBI taxonomy): Eukaryota > Metazoa > Arthropoda > Insecta > Hemiptera > Diaspididae > Aspidiotus > Aspidiotus rigidus. The sequence goes on from JAVHKY010000052.1 coordinate 8,454,239, forward strand.
CCTGTATGGGAGATAAGTTCTTTTGTACAAATACATCTTTGTATGGCTGTACTCAAATACAGTACACGTGAAGAGCGTTCCAAACGCAGTTGAGTTTGAGTGTTGTGAATTTAAAAAATTAATGTTGAAATTTATTCAATCAAAACAAGGGCAGCTATGGTTGGTACTCGACAATCACATACAATCACATATTTTGGGTGGAATTGAAGGATGATGATCTCAGAAAAATTTCTTGGCGTTGCAGTCAATTTCAACGTTAGGTATTCATGTAAAGCACGAGTTACTACGGTTGATAAAAAAATAATCTCCCCGGAGTCGGAGATGGTCGGCGACGCGCAGTCTTTCCCCTTGAGCTGTGGAATTGTCATGAAAGCATACTCCAAGATTTGCCGCGCACAAACAACAGTGTAGAGAGGTGGCACAGGGGGTTTGAGGCGCTGACCACCAGTCACCACAAAAATCTATGGCGCTGAATTTCCTATTTTCAAAAGAGCCACAACTCCGTGGCTGTAACTGTAGAGCAGTACATTGCAGGTTACGCACCGCCAGCAAAGAAAATGAAATATACAGACAACTTGCGTTTGAAAACTGTCACTAGCCAATTCCAAGGATTTGAAACAGATGCAGACGCAGTAGACTATCTTTGTGGTATTGCACATAATATTAGCTACTAAATAATAATAGATTTACTTTACATTCGTGATAAGTACCTAACCAACCATGCATTATAAAATTACTTATGTTTGATAGTACCTACGTACGCTTCTTACTGTATAATCACAATTTTTATTGAAATAACATATGCGAAATTCGATCAACTCATTAGTTCAATGAATGCTTCTGTAGATGAAAGTATAGTTCCAGCATGATGAAATGTCTCTTCAATGAAATGTCTCTTCAATGAAATGTCTTTTCCATGAAAAATAATCGATGAACTGTCCCTTGATGAAAAAGTCACCGATGAACCGTCCTAGACCCATCAGATTTTGTTTTGATGAAAGCTGGTAAGCAATATTCTAAACAACATTTTTCAATAATTCCTGCTTGTTCTAGCTTGCGCAGGAATTGACGGGCCATTTCTCGTTCAAATTGTGATGCCTTGTATGGTTTCAGATTCACTGGGATATCATCTTTCAGCTGTATTTTATAAGGCTCAATTTTGGCGGAGGGTGTGTCCTCAGTCTTGGTTGTGAATAAATTTCGGTAGCGATACATCAGTGCCTTTTTTCTCTAGTCAATGGGAAGATTTCTATTGATTAAGAGAGGAACACCATCTGGATCGCATACTTCTTCATTCCCTGAGAATTTCTTAGACTCTTGAGTTATCTGGTTGTGGAGTGCTAACTGCTCCAATTACTTCATTACCATGACATATTTTTGCAATACATGTATTCTGGGGGATATCAATAGGAATAGATTGAGCATTGACTAATTCCCAAGAATTTTCATTATTACCAGGTTGAATATATACACCATAAGTAGGGACCATACATGACGAACTAAGAACGGTCTTCAACATAGGTCTTATGGGAGAACAAACGGCTATCCGTTTGTTCCTATGGAAAATTAAACGGCGCTTTTGCCTCGTTCTTTAGTTTGTCATGTTTGGTAGGGACATGCTTTGTAATTTTTGGTAGGTACTGCTGTATTTGACGGGAGATTAATCAGTCCCTTAGGTGGGATAGTGAAACTTCATTGAGCTATAATAGAATCGTCATAAGTGATGACTGCTGGTTCATGCTTCAAGTAAGTTTCATCCATTGCTTTCAAATATTTTTCACATATTGGTATGCTTTGATTTCCAATTTTGATGGGTTTATCTTTCCAATCAATTCCTCCAGTATTGTTTCATCTGAAATCGATTTCCAAGGATTAAATCTATTTTATTATCATCTATGATGGACACTGGTTCATAGAGTATTTGTCCACCAATTTCTAATCGCACATTGGTTTCTTCCACACGTTTGAGTAGATTAGCTGATGATAGGGCAACTGCGTATACTTGGGGTTTAGTTATGTGGCATTCAGGCGTGACCAATTTCCGGGTCATTATATTTATGTTACAACCAGAATCTATTACACACTTAACTGGCTTTCTTTGCTTACCAAGTAAAACATGAGTTTAAAGGTTAACAACGCCCAATAGTTTCTTTTTTTGTAAAATTGTCATTCTGTACAGGTCTATTATCTACCTCAATTTCTTGATTTGATTTCTTTTTCCACAGTCTGGATTTTTGGATTGGTTGTTCAGGCTTGAGATCACTTAGGCAAGAAAATCTATTACGTGTTTGTATAGGTATGTATTGTTTAGCTTGGTACGCCTTAGCCAATGTTGCCCTCTTTATTCGTTTTTTTGGGGCGGACTACCCTGACTAGCCTGAGTGAGTAGTCACAGGTCTTGGATTACATTGTCCTTGGTAATTTGGTTTACTTTGCCAGCGATTATCAGGTCTAGGGTAACTTGGAAGATTGTTCAGATCAGTTCTACAAAATCTGGCAAAATGATTTGGCTTATTACAATGGAAACATATAATTGTGCGCCTGTATGCACTGGCGTTAGGTAAATTAGGTCTCATAGAACCAAATGGTTGCCTATATGCCTGCGCATACGATTTGGGTGCATTCATGCGTGCTGGTTGTGAAAAGTAATATGGTCTATAGGGCTTTTCCATGTCGGCGCATTGCATACGTATTCTCCTACGTGTTATCGAAATGGTAGTATTTCTAACATTGCTCTTATGGGTGTTGCTGGATTGCATACTCATTTTCATTGTGGAGTAGTTTGCCATAAGAGCAATGTTAGAAATACTACCATTTGGATAACATGTAGGAGAATACATATGCAATGCGCCTACATGGAAAAGCCATATTCCCTGGATTATAGTATGTTTTACAACAAGCGGTAAAAACAAGCATTTCACAAGGAGTTTCAGTGCAACCGTATATCATGCGAGCGTAGCGAGCATAATTGGTTGCTCTGAAACTCCGAGTGGAACACGAATTCTCACCGCTCGTCGAGTATTTACAACACTAATGGTGAAACCGCAATTTTTTGTCACAAAAACAATGGCAAAAACGATAAAATAATAGGAACGGCTGCACTGAAGAATAAATGGAAGTTCATAGCGTTTTTTTGGAAGTTCTTACAACACTGTTCATCCTACCATCATACCTACCTCAGAGAGAATGGAGTTCACTGACCTCAGTTTTCACTACAGTTTCATGTCTACGTTTTCGCCACTGTTCTCTTACTTTTCACTACAGTTTTACATTTTCGCCACGGGTTCACTTACTTTTCACTGCAGTTCTTCATTTTTCACTACAGTTTTTACTTTTCACCACAGTCTTAGGGACTACTTGTGATAAAACCCAGTTTCGCCATTGTCTTAAGTGGCAAAAAGACCTCGAAAAGTTGCGTTTTCACCGTTAGTGTTGTGAGAAAATTATTATTCCTCCGATAAAAAAAAATTGCACTGTGTTGCATAGGCAGAAAACACTGATTGTTCATATTTCTCCAATTTTTTCTTTCTCTTCATTCAAATTCTTTGTATCTTTGTTCTGTTTCTTTAGGTATGCTGTCGCCTCTTTCTTCCAATGTCGCCAATATTTCAGTGTTCTCATCTTTGTAACGCAAGAAATTTTTCTGAATAATTCTGTAAATTTTTCATGGAACGTTCCGCTGTATCAATGGACTGAGTTTTTGTGATAACAAAATATTGATAAATACCTCTGATATTTCCAAGCGCAATTTTACTCTCATAAGGAATACACGGGGAGCAAAGATCAGTATGAAATTAAACAAAAATTAAAAAGGATTGAGGGCAAAGAAGTTTATTTTTATAATGTGTGAGGTAATCAGCTTCCAAAATTGAACTTTTAACCCCTCAATTCTTTCTCAATTTTAATTAATACCATAATATGATCGGTTTGCTTCCTATGTTTTCTTATAATTATGGGGAGCAAATTTGCGATTGGAAATAGTATATTACTGTACGAGCAGCGAAAGTGAGAAATATCGCAACGAGTTGGACGTTGCGCGCCACGAGCGCAGCGAGTGGCAGCAAGTCAAACGAGTTGCGATACTCACGACTCGCTGCTCGTACTGTAAGATATTTTTTTAAACGACATATGCTGAAAGTGGATTGTTTTGGATGGATGATCATTATTTTACTCGAAACGAAAGAACAATCACAGAGGGAACCAACATGACAATGTAATATGAAAATAATGTAAGAACTTCGTACTAGTGGACAAAATAACTTAAAGAAAACTTCTAAGCATAAGGTAAGTTATGGAAGACGTGAATCATGAATCGAAGTACATGAAAATCATTTCAATCTTGAAAGACTTATTTTTTTGTGATATTGATTGTGACAGAGCAATTAACAAAAGAGCAATTTTCGAATAATCTAGCTGGATCATAGTTGTCTTCCTCAATCTCTTCTTCAATGATGTAACTATCGAGGGGTGAGGGCAAATTATTGCTAACTGTGTTTGATCCTACTCTATCTACAGTCATGGAATGTGATCGAGAAACTGGTGCTGGATTGAATGGTGTTTCAAATTCTTCTACGAGGTAATCATCATTAAGTTGTATCGGTTGTAGTATTTCCGTCGAAGTAGTGAGTTCAGTTTGCCTTCTGGATTCAATGTGCAGAGGTTGGTCGAATTCTCTATTTAAATTGTCGTCAAAAGGAAATGGATTGGGAGTAGTTATACTGCTGGAAGTGATGAGCGGTTCATTCGTTGTCAGAGTGCCAGTATTATTTTCTTCTTGATTTTTAGGTTCTACACGAAATGATGCTGTCGGATCAAACGACGATGTGCAATTTACTAGTGAGGATGAGTTATTTTGTATTAATGGTCGGGAAGAACAACCGTGAAGAACGCGCTCGGTTTTTTTACGGGAATATGTGCTATGATCAATATAACCCTGCGCAGATGTGTCTGACAGCCATCCTCCTAAACGTTTTAATGTGATCATGTCTGCTCCATTATTTGCAATGTTGGTGGCCGATGTTCTTCGCAAACTGTGTCCTGAAGTTGGTACACAAAAAACAGCCATTGTTCAAGAAGTATTTACGCGCAATTATCAATTAACAGACGTTATTAATAATTACCACCTTACCAGTGTATTTTGTAGCGTTTGGTAGTTTCAAGTGTTCGGCAATATCTTTTGGAAACTTTCGTAATGTATTTATTCCTGTATAATTCGAAAATTAAATAATCTTATTTTGTTGGCAAGCCATGTACCGTCTATGATTGTTATACTCTATTTTGGTGGCGGATTGTTTGTAGAATTCAATTTTGAAAAAAAATATTCATACCTACCTATGATTTGATTAACGCATCGAGCATTTCTATAGTGTAGAAACAAACGACTAGTTGCAAGTTGACCAATATCAGTATCTGCTCGCAAGAGAAGGTACTGCTGCACTAAATTGAAATAATCTTGTCGAGTATCATGACTTATGGTGAAAATTCGTTCCAAGTTCGTTTTTGTTGTTTCGGCGCGAATTCGTACAATGTACATCGGTTGATTAGATTCGTTGTCATTTGAAACAGATATATCTTTCAACTGTAAATTGTACATTTCACCCATTCTCATGGCTCCATTGAGCCCGAAAATGAGAACCACCTACCAAAGAAAAATAACTTAGGCATCGAATCAATCTAGGTATAGGTTATTAGGACCTGAATTTAGGTGAAGTATACTTTGTAATGTATTGAATATTCGTGTACCTTGTGAACTAAGAAATTATTGTTGGGGGCATCTCTAACAAAGTCGTCAAGTTGTTTCGCACTGAATACGTATGCTTTCTTTGGTTGGTAGCCCTTAAAATTATTCTTGATGAAAGCAGTCACTTCTGTAAACGGTTTAATGTCTACGTCTTCTCGTAATTTTATCATGCTCTTGAGCATCGACCATACAGACCATAATGTATTTGGAGATTTTTTCGTTGATAAGTTACTGAAGTACGCTAGGAGAATATTTTGAGAGGTGAAACTAGCTCTGTTTTCTAATTTCCAGTCAGAATACTGCTGATAAATTTGCTCGTATCGCTTTGAGGACTTTTCGGGTAAAGTTTTATTCTTAGCCTTATTGGCTGACGCTCGAAGTTCGGGTGGAGTGCAAATTTCTTCTTCTTCGCCATTATTCATAGTAGGTACGGAAATCACAAGAAATAACCAATTGATGAAAAATAATACAGGGTTTTTTCATTCAATTTAATGCAAGTTATTTTGTCGAATACAGCTGATTCTAGAATTTAACGGAAAATGCGGTTCGAATCTGGTTCGAATTCAAACACACAATCATAGGATGGTAGTGCGGAGTGCTGAAGTTATAAGATTGACCAATAGAAATCGTTGACCAATAGAAATCGTACTTAGTCTGTCTAATATTATCACAGTGGCGAAAGTATTCTTTCGCACCTTGTTCTAAATTTTTTCGCATCTAGTTTATCAGTGGATATAAAATATTTTTCTAAATACATGATGTTAAAGAGCTCTTTTACCCACGCAAAAGAGTGGGTAAAGTTGCGTTTTAACAGCGTCTGATTTCCAGCATGATGTAAAGATAGTGCGACGAGCGCAGCAGCTCTTCATGGAGAATTATCATTGCCGTATTCTCTCAATCTTCCTTTAACATCATATTATTTAGAAAAATATCTTACAATACAAGAGGGTAAGTGACCATTGACATACTCGTGCGATTGCTCAACTCGTCTTTGACTCGTTTCGCAAACTACCGCACTCGATGTCAAAAGGTCACTTTACCCTCTTGTATAGTAATATACTATTGAGTACTTTTGCTACTGTAATCACACTGTAATGGATATTTTGTTATCACAAAAAACTCAGTCTATATCAGGATGTAGGATTTCAGTTTGGAATTTAGGGAGTAAGCCGTTACAGATTTTACTGATTATTGCATGATCAGACCTATTCTAGTTAATTTTCTTGCATATTTGTGTGATTTTTGTAGCGAATACCAGTACTGCATCGTCATCAGATTTCTGATTCATTTGAGAAACAATTAATTTGTAATCATCTTCCATTTTTTTATACTTAGTATCTGGAGTTTCTCTTTGAGAGTATTCCAAACCAATTCTTGTTCGGATAGAACATTATTGAGAACGTACTCGTAAGCATCTCCCTTTAAATATTTTAAATATTCGAGACATTTTTATTTCGTCAGATCATTTATTTAATGCCGATAATTTTTCAAAGTTATTGATATGGTCGTCGATATTCTCTGTGGGTTTGCCAAAAAATTCATAGAAAGATGATAATTTCGATGTTTTGATCTGAAGCGCCTGGAGTAGTGCGTTTAATTGTGCTGCGACCATAATATTAGAGAGTTTTTGCACTGGGACGTTATCATGTTACGGTAACGTTAACACTAAATTTTCTCATTGTGAGCAATGGGAAAATTTAACGTTAGCGTTACGTTATTTCAATAACGTTCGAATGCAAAAACTCTCTATTTGTAGGCTTCTTCGACGTAGATAAAGACGGTAACGGTATTATGGGAATATTGGGTGTGGCACTTTGTGAGCTCCATGTATATTGGATGACGGAGCAAAGAGAGAATCAAGATTGAAATTTAAATCAATTTTTGCTGATGACGCAGAAGTGCGTGGTGAGAGATTGAGGTATGCGACACGGACTAGAATTACAAAGGTACTCAATACGTTCGTTAAATGTCTGTATGGCAATATTCGCTTGTGTTTGATCAATTTGAATATCCTGTGTACTGTTAGGATCTGCTTGGGGTTCTTGGAATAATCTGTCCATATAACTGCAGAATTCAGTTGAGTTTTCAAAATGTTTTTTGAGAGCTTATTTTTTTGGTCAAGAGGATTACAGTCTTTTTTATTTACTTTATGTTAATGCTTCTGGATCAACTTGAAAAGTTTCGGCTATGTGCGCACATTCAGAATTACGGAGTTGTGAAAAAAAGGCTTTAAGCATTAGGAAACAGTTTGTAAGACATTGGAATGAGAGAGAGAATGCACCATAATATAAAATAAACGTACCTCTGCAATTGATGATGTTGGCGAGTTCTGCGGACAGTGACGGAGACCGAGAAAAAATTACGATGATGAGATAGAATTACTATATGGGCACAATTAAGATGACGCGTATAGTTTATGCGATTGTTTTTGTGATGACCCCGTGGAATTTATCACGTCTTTTTTAAAGTCTCAAGACCTGATGCTTTACAGGTAGCCAATTTCTTGAGAACAAAAGCGTAAGGATTTTTGAAGTGGTCCCAATCAGAGCTGTTTCTTTACACTGCAGTGGTTCCGAACCTGGGGTCCGCGGAGCCGAGCCCGGGGGTCCGCAGAAGTCTGAAAATAATTATTATAATTTTTAAAAAAGGTGGTTGTAGGATAAAGAAAATTAAAGCGAGTAGGTAGAAAAACCTGCCTGAATAAAACTTGATATTTTCAGAATTTACTTACCGACCACGGTTTCGGACATTGACATGAATTATTTACGTGAATAGTACTAGTTATTAGTGCTACTTTATTCCTTTAACTTTTTTTTGTACTTCATTCTAATGAAAAAAATATTACATGTTTCGAGTTCAATAATGCTTTTTTTGTAGGGGGTTCGCAAAAAAAGGCCGGAGTATTGAAGGGATCCGACATCTCCAAAAGGTTGGGAACCACTGCTTTACAGGTACCTAGACAATCTCTTCACGAGTTAAACTTGTCGATGGCTGTTTCTTTATAGGTAGACAATCACATCGAGCAAGTAACCTCTTCAAAGTCCTTCCCAAGGTGAAAACAATACATTAAGACTTTGAAAAAACGTTTGTTTGGGCGCCACTATTATGTGATGAAGGTACAGATTTGGACCTTATCACATCCTAAGGGTTTTACATAAGACGCGACACGAAGAGTATTAGGCTTTTATTGAAAAGTGAAACTTTGCAAGCAAAAGTTATAACATCAGAATATCAAAACAAAGTAGTAGATAAGAAAAAATATTGGAATTGTACAGAACTGAGCTTAAGCATATGGATACATGGGTTTATAAAGGTGACTATTGTAAGGGGAAACTAGGAGCTAAAGGGGAATAACCAATAATGTTGTCTTAAATCTAAGGGAAGTAAAAAGTGTTGTGTGCAAACTAAAGTAAAGGGTACATAGTCTTATACATAGGTATAGGTATGTAATATAATAGAGCCTAACGTGTGTAAAGTATAAGTAGGGACATGGATAGATAGAACGGACTAAGAACTGGAAGGAGACTACTAAAGGGAAATTGGGGAATTAGTGGGAGTACGTATAAGTAGGGATAAAATAGGTGGGAATACAACTTAATCATATGGTTTAATCTAAGTGGGGGTGAGGTACGGATAATGGAAGATAAAGTATAATAGAAGAGTGGGAATATAATATGTGTGTACTAGTGTACGCGTAAGACGTGGCGCGATTGACCAGATCGCGTCACAATGGGATTTTACCACAGAGTAAACAGAGGTCGTCTTCGCTATGCTCATAACGTTAACGAATACGGGCATCATCCAAATTTGTAGTTTAGGTTCGCCTAACGCGTTGAGTACGCGTCAAGCTCTGCATACAGCTGTACACAACTCAAATTGTTGAGTGTTGCAGATTCACCGCTCGGTTAACTGCGTTAGGCAAACCCTAAACTACGAATTTGGATGATGCCCGTGTCTCGAGCGCGTTCAGACGACCTCTGTTTACTCTGTGGATTTTACCCATCTCCATAAGAAGGGCCTCCGCGTCATCTCTTCCCTCCCGTTCCCTCTGAATTCAATATTCAAAAGATTGACAATATATTATAGCATCTTATAGAAAAAGAGTCGCTCTTCAATTTTTGTTCTTACACTTTTTTGGTTGAACTTATTGTTGTAAAGTTATATCCGCTCAAAACTTCAAATTTGTTTTTCGATGTTTAATATCTCCTTGCGGAGGCCCTTTTTACAGATACGTCCACAATTGAAGCGATGGATGGAAGAAGGGCCTTAGGACCCCTAAGGCCCTTCTTCCATCCATCGCTTCAATTGAAAACAAGAGAAAATTAAGAAATAAAAATTTGCTTTTGAAATACTTATGATCATAAAAACTGAAATATATTCATTTTATTCTTTAAATATTCATCATTTTTCATTAGTAACATGATGATCTTTGCTCCGCATATATTTCTTATGGGAGCCATTATGCTCAAAGGATATATATCTCAGATGTATCGATCAATGTTCAACATCGAAAACATGATCCATACAAGTACAGACGGACTCCCCGGTGATGTCACAGTGTTCAAAACAGTAAGCGACAGACAGAGGGATGTGCCATGAAAAAATTTCCTGGAAATTTACTTGGAAAGGAAAGAAATGAAAGAAACAAATTTATTTTATCTTTCCTTTCCAAAATTTCCAGTTTTGCCATTAATAATTGGAACTAAAATATTCGTTTCATCGGAATCATCGCTGAATTACATAATGTACAACCTAATATCTTTTACTCGTATTTCTTTTGTGAGGTGAGGTGAGTTTATGACATTGACTTTCAAATTTTGATAGATTTCAAATACTTGGACAGTTTGCGCAACCTGACGAACGAATCAGTGTGTTTGTCTAGAGGAAAATGTATTCTTATTTTTCGAGATATATGATTCGCGTTTAGTACAGAAAAAAAAATCATGTTTTACGTCGCTAAATGAAGGACTGGTGTGATGGTATTAATTGAAATGATAGTATATTATGAAAGAAATCTGTTTTCATTGCAAAAAAAAAATTCCTAAATTTCCATTATATTTTCTTTCCGGATGAAATCTAATTGAAAAAAATAAATAAATTTCTTTCCAGGGTACATCCTTAATCCTTGGCGATAGTGAGTCAAAGTACCCATATCTGTAATCGATATTACAATAATTATTGGGCCAATCATGATATCAATTTTCATAAGAATACACAGGGAAAGAGTCGATCACATACAGATAGTCAGAAACAAGATGTTACTAATGTATTATAGATCTCTATCTAGAATCTAGAAGTTCTCTGGAATTTAAATATGTAGCTTTGATTGTTAGCGTACTTCTTGTTTTTGAAATTTTGAATACTAGTGAATGATTAAAATGTTCCCTGTGTATTCTTATGGGATTCTATTGGCTGCCCCAAAGCCAGGAGCAGAGAACAAACATTCAATCAAAATAAAAAATGTTAACGTCAAGGGGGAATAGGTCTATTTGTCTGGTTCGCGTGTAGTCAATGCTTCATCTAATAAAGGTAACTCCGTAAATACTAATATTAACAAAAAATCACAGGAGACAAAATGAGGAGTTGTCTGTCAAAAGGGAAACCGTGAGCAATAAGTAGTTGATTTTCAAAATACCTCTTTGAAGTTTCATGTTCAGATTACTCATTCAACGTTCATTTTATCAAAAAATCTATGAATAATCACAAAAAATATTTTGTGTGTTTTCATCTTTGCATATCACTAATATGAGGAAGGTTCTGGCAGAAGGGCGTCCGTCCCATAAGAAGTACATTGTGCGGACGCCCTTTTGCCAGATACGTCCTCATTATTTTCCATAAAATTTTCTTTCCAGTTAGTAGTATATTTTCATAATTTTAGCATTAAGGATATGCTCTACCTTGTCATTCACACTCACACAAAATACACGAGTATAACCAGGGCTGCTCAGCCAATCATATCAGAGAAATAAGGCTTAAAAAATAGAAAATCGTTTGATCTTCATATTATATTCTGTTCGTTTTTTCTAAAACACCATTCTATTTGCGTACAAATCAAAATATTCATTTTTTTGTTTGTTTTTTCCCATAAGCGTCTATGGACATCCCTATTCAACAGGCGGCCCGCGGACCAAATCCGGCCCGCCGAAGTTGTCAAAACGGCCCGCGCAAAGTACGTAACATTCGCTCTGATTTCATGAATGGCAATTGAAAAATTGGGAATCAAAAAATTATAAACTCGTACCAACTCACTGAAGCGTGTCGAAGTAATGTCATTAGCGGTAGATGAATCAACTGATACTACTGACCAAGCGCAGTTGAATCTCATTGTGCGTTATTTCGACGGTAGTTATTTTCGAGAAGAATTGCTAGCTCTACTATCCATGGATGGGCATACTACTGGTTCTGATATATTCGATATTACCGAGAAATTCTTTCGTGACAATAACGGACTTGATCTGAAAAAGATCTGCTTACTGGTAATTGACGGAGCCCCATCTATGGTGGGCAAGACGAGTGGTTTTGTGCAAAGATTGAAGGAAGTAGCTCCTACTATACAGTCATTGCACTGCATCATTCATCAGAGCGTCTTATACGCTAAGCTTTCTGGGCATTTTAAAAACGTAATGGAGACTATCATGAAAATTATAAATTGCATAAGGTCGAAGTCTAGCCTCCAACATCGATTGTTTCGGAAGATGTTGGAAGACATGTCTGCGCATCATTGGGACATTCTCATGTATAATGAGGTGCGTTGGCTGAGCAAAGGTGAAGTCTTGGCACGATTCATCGATCTGAAGGAAGAAATAGTTGCATTTCTAGGCTCAACAACCATGAAAAGAGCTGAGGATTTCGTAGAAATTCTCGAGAATGAAGATTTCATGCTCGATGTTGCATTCCTAGCCGACATTTTCCATCATACGAATGGCCTGAACAATCAACTGCAGGGAAGAGGTCAATGTAGTATCGATCTGATTGAAAAAGTGAGCGCATTTGAAAAAACAATTCACGTTTTATCTGCTGACCTACAAGGAAAATTGGTACACTTCCCAAGAATGCGCGCCATCGTCAAAGCTTCCAAGAATAGTATCAATATGTCACCCCTACCCGGTAAACAATTTGAAGCCCTCTGAAGCCCCTGGGAAAAACTACCCTCTGAAGCCCTCATTTGAAGCCCTGTTGATTCCCTGTTCCCCTCTTACTTCCCTATTGAAGCCCTCATGAAGCCCTCAAATATAAAGGGCTTCAGGGACACAAAAAGGAAACAGGGCTTAATTTGGGAAAAACTACCCTTTTAATTCCCATTTGAAGCCCTGTTTCCTTTTTGTGTCCCTGAAGCCCTTTATATTTGAGGGCTTCAAGTGGGAACAATGTTTACCGGGTATCATGACCAACTTCTTATCCGCACTGCAAGATAATTTTGCAAATCGCTTCTCTGACTTCAACATTGACAAGAATGTCATCAAATTTGTGAAGAACCCTTTCAAATGGGAAATGCCCAACAATTTGGATCATTTTTTACTTTCTTCCAGTCTCGCCATTGATGAAGGGAGCTTCCATATGGAATTGATCGACCTGAAAGAATCATCTGCTGAGAGTGAACGTTTTGTTGCTAGCGATTACCACCAATTTTGGGTTGAAATTGATTCTGTTGCGTATCCTACTTTAAAGAAATTCAATTTATTTTTTTTGACCATGTTCGGGTCAACGTACGCATGCGAATCGGCTTTCTCACATATGAACGCAATCAAATGTAATTCAAGGTCGAGTTTATTAGATGGCAAACTGGAAGATTGTCTTCGAATCGCGCTGACGACGTACGAACCGAATTTTTCGAAACTCGTTCAAAATTTTAAGGTTCATCAATTTTCTCACTAGCGTAAATGTAAATTGAAACTATTTTGTATCGTCACTGTTTTGTTTTTCTCATTAAAAATTTTCTGGCCCACGAAAATTTCTTCACCGTGAAAGCGGCCCGATATAAGAATTACTTGAATTGGCCTGGTCTATGTAAATCGGTATCCACTGATTTTGAAATGCAACGTTGTGATATCTCTACCTTCCGGCCAGATATAGAGTAGGCTGTGGTAGAAACCATTCTTATAGCCAAATATTTTGACCATCCCTAACGGTCACCGTGTGAGAGGTCCATTATTTATGCTTGTAGGTGACGTATTTATGGATCATCCAGAGATCAATATATCCTTGAAAAAACTGTAACTCACACCGGTATAAATTTTTGGGGCGAGATACTAAAATGAAGTTCTGTGCAAGTGGAATAGATCTCAGCTGGAATTTCAAAACTTTCTCGATACCTGCAATGGTTTCCATCCATCTATAAAATTGACAACCAAAAGTGGGAAATGATTGAATCAACTATATCTCGATCTTACAATAACTCTAGTCGAGAGTGCTAACGTGCTACAGTATTTGAGGACGTATCTGAAAAAAGGCCGTCCGCACAATGTATTTCTTATGGGACGGACGCCCTTACCCTCCTCATTTAGCGAAAGGAGACATTTACTGGGATCTCCATCCATGCTGATTCCTGCCATCCGACCATACACAAAATGGCCACAGTGAACTTCTGCATTCATCGTCTTATTGTGCTTCCTTTGACTCCGTTAGCTCATGAAGAAGAGATCACTAACATTGAGCGTATCGCTAAAATTAACAGACTCGATGTGAATGTCCGTCTCTTAATACGAACGAGAATCCCTCGTCAAATCTTGGCACAAACAAACTCTTCCTTTCCTCAAAGCTTAATACAAAAAGAGAACCCTGGTTAAGGTTGTCTTTCTTGGGGAAATCCTCCAAAGCCGGCGGCTGAGGTCAGAAGATGTGGCTATATGATCGGTTTCTACCCATTTCTGAGTGTTTCTAACTTAATCGCTCTGAGGGATCCTACGTCTGTTATGGAAGCTGCTGGTGTGTATCGAGTTAAATGCGGCGGTTGTTCCGCTCAGTACATCGGACAGACGGAGGAAGCTCAAGGAAGCAGCTAAAGGAGCACAAAAAAAATATATGTCAGTTTTCCAGCAGTTTTCAATCATTGCATGCAGTCAGGGCACGATATAAGAAAACTTATCATTTCTCTCCTTCATCATCGTGAGAAAAGCAAATTTATGAGAGAAGCTGAGGTAATAGCTACGAAAATCGATTCCGGATGCGACCTGCTTAACGATCTCGATTCAACGTTTGTAAATGGTTTCATTCGTTTTTATTACAAGTACGATCCCACAGAAAATGAAATCATTTTTCTCAAACCAGGCTTCCTTGTTTTTTGTCATACAGAAAATAATTTTACCAAAAAATCATTTCAATACAATTCTTTATAATCACTTGGAATAAAATACAGGATGGTAATAGTTAAATTCAATATCTAAATAATAATGTTCCTAAAACACATTAGGTACAACAAAGAGAAGAAAAGGATTAATGACTCATATAACATTAGCCTATACACAGCACATAAGAGTGAGTACCTATAAAACAAACACAAATGTTCAATTACCTATATTGAATGAAAGTATTTTAAAAAATGTCACAGTTCACATAAGGTCCGGTATTTGAAGCAGGTCCATCACTTGCAGAATTTTTATACAATCATCGCTAAAAAGTATCAAAGCTGAACAAGGGAGATGAAAATAATTTACAACACGTCTTACATTCTTATTTCAAGTCGAAAATTAAAATGATTACTTGTAATATAAAACTTCAGTTAATTGTTTGAAACCAAAATGCAGACAATTTAAGAAGTACACATGTTATGATGATACAAATATAATATTGAATTCAAATTTGAATTCACATCATTTAAGGAAGATCAATATTTACATACCTACATAATTGCCTCAATAAAATATTTTAAAGATACTAGTACAGTCCATTTACAGCAACTGATTTCAACTATGAAAATGACCTATTATTGTTAGTGGATAACGACCATGGTAGACCTACATTTTTCGTTATAGAAAAGTGATAATAAGTGTGGAGCATACCCAGAGGATTCTGAAGGAATATAACTAATAATGAAGAGGATATTACTGGTTTTTGAATATTATAAAACTGGATTAAATATCATTTTTTGTACGTCTCTATAATGGCAAAACCAGTTGTTTTTAAGGAACTTCATCATGACTGTAAAACCTGCTCATGCCCTTATAGCTGAATTTAGATGTCCTCTGCTATTAAAATTCAAGATCAAGAAAGCATATCATTCTATTCCAATGCCGCCTATTATAATAGGTACAAGGAAAAAATTCTGCAGACTCTAGACATACAAAGCAGTAAACTGAAGAAGAAAAAATAATTGATTTGTGGTATTTAAAGGAGGTTTGACAGATGAAATGGGTCAATGTGTGCCCAGAAAGATAGTCACAAATGATTTGTTAAAACTTAAAACTAATTTGCAGTATTTGGAGGTAAACAAATGCAATACCAATATAATAAAAAGATAGTGATGGTTTAACCTGTTGATGAAATAATAAAAATTAACGACATCATTAAGAAATATTTCAACAGAACAACAACCATGTTTTTTTGCCTCTTTTGTGCATGGATAAAGTTGAAAAGTATAATTAATACGATAATAAGATACTTATTATAATATACAAAACAATAATACAAAACATAATAATTGATTCATGAGAATAAGTAAAATAAAACTGCATTAAAGATAAACTTTCAGTCGACTACAGAAGAAGGCTTCAAGAGCAATGGTGTACTGGGGGAGTAATTAACAATCAGTGACCTGCTTCACTTTCACTGTCACTTTTGTCTGTGAAAAAAATACAACAAAATATATGGAATTCAGAACAAAAAATTTTTCTATAAATTTTCTGTATATTTTAATAAGAATGTTTCTCAGTACTTTTGAAAATGAAGGAATTTTAAAACTTGGGAAATGATTGGAAATTAGTCCTTTGAAAATGATCAGATTTTTCACTCACCTTTTTTACCATATGCGTGTTTTTTCAATCTGTCATACAACTCTTCTTTGTTACTGTAGGGATGTAATGTTTCTGAACAGAGTGAAAAGAAAATATTCAATAGAAAATTTCTAATGCAAACTACAGGAATAAACTTTTTTCAACCCACCTTTCATATACGTCTCATTATAATAATTTGGCATTTCCCATCCATCTTCTTCGTCATCATAGTAGTGCGCGTAAGTTGAATGATGCGAGGGTGCTATGGATTCAGCGTACGGTGCCGCACCATAATAGAAATTGACTTGAGACCCTGTCTGATCATTAGTTTGAGCAATAAGTTTCTTTGGTTCTCTTTGTGGTTTCGCTCTGGCACAAATCATCCATGTGAATAATGCGATCACAATGAGAAATATCACAATAGCAGCGATACTGCCGGTAATGTAGGCAAAATCGGACTTGTCCTCGCATTTAGTACCAATGAAAGAGCCAACGCATCTACAGCTTGGAATACCACGGACATCTTTCACACACGTTCCTTTATTTTCACAGAAGCCATCGCAAAGATCTGTAATGATAATAATAATAACAATAATAATAATGACAATAGATGGCTTTAAAATCATATTTTTATAGAAAATCTACTGTTCACTGATTCACTTTAATATCAGATTTTTTATGGGTAGTTTCCATTAGCTCTTTAGACTCTGTTGCTATTGTCAAGATAGCACGTGATTTTGGTGATTTTCCAGATTTTGGGAAAAATAGGTGAGGAAATACTAAGACTGTGCATTTGAAAGGAGGAGGTCATTAAATGGGTAATTTTACAGATCGACTGAAATCAATCAGTGCGCTTCTGATTTCAGAAAAATATGACTTCTTAGCAGCTTGGTACATTTTTTTAGAGTTTTCGAGGCATAGTATGTAATACAACTACAGTAACTAATCTGCCTCTCTTCTCAAACTGCGTACTATGAATAGATACAGGATAAAGATCAACATTTCTTTAGTCCAAGATACGGGCAGATAAAGTTGCAAGTCACTTTGTTTGCTTCTGTGTTAGGAAGAGTCCAGGGACACAGCTCCCATGTAGGAATGCGGAATGCCAATTCTCCGTCAAAAGCCTACTTTCTTGTGTTGAGTGTGAAATTGGTAAGTAGGTATTTTTTCAAATCCAATTAAAACTATTAACTCTTTTATATGAGCATGGTTAATCAATCAAACACATTTTTAAATTGAAAAATTTTCACAATCAAGAATTTTAGCTTTTAGATAACATATTTATTATGAGGTACCTGCACAATATTTGCCCGTCCCATTGAAACCTGGTTTACATTCGCATTTAAATTCGCTAGTCTCTGGTATCAGCAAACAATGAGCATTCTTATCACAGCTAATTTCCAACGAGCCCATTTCGCACGGGTTCCAACAATCAGCTTTGTTTATCTGTAATATTGGTTGAAATTTTACAAGTGATGTAGCAGTTTACAAATTATGGGTTGTATTTTTTAGTGCATTAAAAAGATCTGTCATAGTGAATAATCTTTTGAGACACTCTCTCACAACATTAGGTAGAGTTTATTTCAATATGATCATGAACTCTTATTGTTGAAAACGAAAAGATATTCAAGAAGAATCATATGAGACTTACTGATGAGATTTCTTTTGTACTGGTATTAGGTGGACATGGTAGGCAAGAATTCTCTTGAGAATTTGGTTGGTAAGTGCCTCGCTTACACGGAAAACAAATGTTCAAGCTAGTGTTCAAAAATGAACCTAGAAAATATTCAACACCAGTAAATATAAATAATATGGTCTTTAGACCAAAAATTATTAGGTACTCAATTCGTTCATAATATTTTTATTTGTCATGTTTGCGAGATCGCATTCATAGACAGCATTATATAAAATTTTCGATGGAATTCTAACAATCCTATTCTAATGCCCGTCATTGTGAGAGAATAATTTATTATGTGCACCTGGATAACAAATCGGGAGAGTACATTCTTCGACAGTGCTTGCTCCATCTTTTGGAGTTGTGCGGCCTTTAGGACAATTATGGCAGGCCGTTTCAACGCCTCGAGTTCGGTAAGTACCTCGTGGACACGCTTCGCACTGACCGTCCACAGCAAGCTGCATGCCACTGTCACACTCATCACGACATTCCTGTGCAGAATACAACCGGATGAATTTCGCGATTTTTTTCTTTTTTTATTTCTTTGCATTCTTTACAAAGCAAACGGAATGAAACAGAATTGTTGAGTGGCGATAATCTTTCCTATTTATTGAAAGAAAATAGGTCATTATCTGTTTGCACTCTTTGAAGAACATTTATTCAACTTAGAAAAGTAACAGTAAGACATTTTTACCAAAGTAACTTAAACCTTTGCGGAATGAAAATAGACCTAAACACTGATTCCAAAACTTACATCTTGTGACAACGCTTCGATCCTTCTCGTTGTTTTTCCCAAACCACAAAACAGACATTTGAAACTACCCTCGTTTGGTTGATAGAAACCATGGCCGCAAATACGACATAATCCTGCTTCATCGTTGTAGTACTTCCCAGCAGGACAACGCTCTACAACAATTATTTATTTATTCATTCATTCATTCATTCATTCAGTTATTTATTTATTTATTTATTAACAGGGAACCTGTTTTATGGGGGGCTATTTGAGAAATCTGGCGTGCGCCGTCCGCCGTCCGCCGTGTGCCGTCCAGCGAAAAACTTGGAAAAATTTCGACCCTCGAGCCATATATGATAGGAGAGGGACTTAGAAAAATTTCGACTCTCGAGCTATATATGATAGAAGGGGGACTTGGGAAAATTTCGACTCTCGAGCTATATATGATAGAGGGGGGACTTGGAAAAATTTCGACTCTCGAGCTATATATGATAGAAGGGGGACTTGGAAAAATTTCGACTCTCGAGCTATATATGATAGAAGGGGAACTTGGAAAAATTTCGACTCTCGAGCCTAGGCTTCCTTGAATTTTCAATACCAAATCCTATTTGACTCATAAAACAGGTTCCCTACGTTCCTCGTTTAACTTCGTTAAGGAAGCCGTCGTATTTATTTATTTATTTATTTATTTATTTATTTATTTATTTATTTATTTATTTATTTATTTCCATCTTTAAGTGTGAGGCGTGGAGACGTGAGCGGGGTGAGCTAAAACGGTCTCTTGCTGAGATCGGGGAAAATGAAAAACTCACCCCAGGTAATCTGGTTCCATGCATGCTCAGAACAACGCAGGCATGGAACTATGTATCTACATTTGCCGCTAAGGTTATGAAGAAGAAAATGAACGCGGAATGGGAGCGGCAGATGTAGAGCCACGTTATGGCCTCTCACATCTACGTGTACCAACCCCCATGCTGCTGCTGCTGCTGCTGCTGCCACATCACCTCTCGCCAGCACCAGTACCACCATACACAGGGCGCTCAGGAGGGAGCGCCCCGCAGAAGAAAGAAAAATAATAAAAAGGGCAAGCACAAGACAACCTCAGAAGAAGAAGAGGAGGAGGAAGAAACCCCCGCCTGAGAAGTCAGAGTCGCGAAACATTGCTGGTGAGCTCCTAGTGAGCTCCCAGTGGTGACTGAAAGCTCTGGTGGAGGAGTTGATACGCGTGCGTCCATGGTACAGGACTATCTAAATTCCAGGTTGAGTGCTGAGCGCTCCCTCGGTCAGTAGGGTAGACCCCTGTAGTGGCCTCATTACGGACATTGCACAGCGCGCGGAACCCCAGGAGAAATGGAGCCAGGCCACTCTCAATTCGAGCTCTCTGGACTACCGACGCAATGCCCTAAGAGGTGGATACCGGTGCCGGAGGTGCGGTTTTTCGGGGACCACTTTGGGCGTGCTTGCACGCTCATACGCCCCGGTCTCTCTTAAAGGCGATTATTATTATTATTATTATTATTATTATTATTATTATTATTATTATTATTATTATTATTATTATTATTATTATTATTATTATTATTATTATTATTATTATTATTATTATTATTATTATTATTATTATTATTATTATTATTATTATTATTATTATTATTATTATTATTATTATTATTATTATTATTATTATTATTATTATTATTATTATTATTATTATTATTATTATTATTATTATTATTATTATTATTATTATTATTATTATTATTATTATTATTATTATTATTATTATTATTATTATTATTATTAAAAAATTAATTTTTAGACAGAAAAATCAACAAGTAAAACACCAGTAGCTTTGAGATTGTAAGCACACCCAAATTTTGCGTCGCAGGCAAACGTCAATTGTTTGTCAAGATATCAGCGAAAAATAATTATAAAACAGTCGAATTACCTTTACATTGCGATGCACTTCGAGCGCCAGAACTAATGGTGATACCAGGACGGCCAGCAATAATTGGACAAACAGTACACTGCGTTTGACCAGTTTCACTTTGGTAGGTTCCTGATGAACATTTTACACATACTTGTTTCTCTTTGTGGTAGTATGTTCCAATAGCACAGGGTACTGTAATTCAAAGTACATATTGCTCATAAACTCAATGAATGTTGTCCTACCGAGGGGGGAAAAATTGTTCTGCAGCCTCAAAGCGGTAGAAATCAAATTTTTGACAACAAAACTACTGCTGAGGTACCTAGTTACAGAATAAGAAATTTTTCTCATAGGCGGCACCTAGGTATATTGAAAAAAAAAAAAAAAACATTGAAAAAAATTAAAAATAAATATAATTTTTTGACTCACCACAATCAGAACCAACAACCACTTCTCCGGGAGAGCATGCATAATCCGACTTTAAATAGAGTGATGCAGGATCTGGTATTGTATTCGGCAAAATATCATGAACATTGAATTGATTATCTTCCAAGATCAGTTTCTCCAGGAGAGTATATACATTTGCACGTTGATTTGAATTCAAACTAGTCGCAGGGTCACTAAAAATTTTTCATAGTTCTGAATGATATTCAATTTTTGAATGTAAAAAATATATCTTTTGGTGACAAAATACAGTAATGGCGTGTTAGAACTTAAATTTGGTGAATGAAACCAATGACCCAAAGAACCTAAATGAGCTAGGGGCACAGAATGGCCATTGTTCATTTCATCAGACAATGTAGAAATTCTGCTGAGATGAATCTGGTTTGTATAAATACTTGTAGACTGCATGGTAGTTTATTTTTCAAAAGGGAAGCTATAAATTCCAATGACATTCAAGTTCATTTTCCCAATAACAAAAAATCTCAATATTGCACATCTTTTTGCAAAAGTATTTCCTCATGTACAAGACTTTAAACTTCAGAGTAATATTTTCCTATCAACTTACTTCGTGGCAGGAAATGAAATTGAAATAGCGTAAGCATCGCCCGTTTCACGTTTCTCCCTGCAAAATAAATGAGTACGTACTATCTTCTTTAGAAATCATTGAACTCTTCGAGTACCCTCAATTAGGTACATTACCGTACTCCAATATTGAGTATGATTAATTTTTTTTTTTTTTTCATGATTTTCAAAAAAAAATTAGTATGCTGTATACTTATATTATTAAAGCTCATTTACCTCTGATGTAATGATGATGCGCCAATTTGATAGAAAGCGCGTGAATCAGTAGTAAATTTAGTTGCTTGTTGCTCGCACTTCACATCAACATTTAAATCTTTGCACTCTTTATTTCCACCTAAAGCAAAATGTATCCCACAGAATAACAGATTCTTCTTTCATATAAGACTTGGTGGTTTTAATCTAATGATAATGATATCAATTAACTGACCTTTCTTCAGTACTAAACAGAAATTCCATTCACGGTTCAATGCATTGATTGAAACCTTCACCTTTTGTCTCAGTACACCTTGACCAGCTTCATTACACAATACAGATGTTGGAAATTTCATTCCAACTTTGAAAATTCTTTGAGCTGGTTTTTTCTCTGAAAGTTTATAAGAGTAACATGAATTAACACCCACTCGATCTCTCTCCAGAAAGAGGCAGTCAGAAAAAAAAAAAAAAAAAAAAAAAAAATGACGGCTTCCTCAACGAAGTTGAACGAGGAACGCAGGGAACCTGTTCCATAGATCGAATTGGTTTCGATATTGAGATTCAGGAATTAAGATAATAATTTTTTCGGTTCACATGAATAGAAACGCGTCCCTTCGGTGTTTCGTTTTAGGACGCGAAGACGCGTTTTTTTACTTCAGAGCTCCAAGAGTTCGGTTGGGTGCATTTGCGTATTTTGTACGCGCCGAACATTTTGGCGATCGCGGACGAAAATGATCTTTTAATAATTTTAAATATAACACTCGAATTTTCCCTTGTGTTCATCAATTGTAAGAAAATTACAATTTCGTGTTCCATCAACAATGTTATGATGCTCTAATAAAAAAGTGAAAATTTTAATTATAGATCATCTCGCGTTTGCGTTTTTATTCATGTGAACCGAAAAATAGCGTACGCCACACGTGAATGGAGGAAAGCGATATACTCGCGCTGCATGGCGGCCCTCGCCGCGGCTCGGGTCGCCAAAGCGCTCGTATAGAAATCGCTCTCCTCCGTCCCTTACAGCGTAATATACTATTTCGGCGTACTCATAGATCTACGTGATAGCCTAGTTAGTTTGCATGGAAAAACATAGAAAAACAGCCTTCGACAAATCGAAAAAACAATTCAGGATCACTTCTTCGGAATTACAGTCATGGAACCCGTACTACAATAATTTGGTTTGAAAAATCGTCATTCAGAATTTAAATTGAACAAAATTAGTATACGTAATTCTGAAGAAGTGATTCTGAATTGTTTTTTCAATTTGTCGAAGGCTTTTTTTCTATGTTTTTCCATGCAAACTAATTTTCTTCAATTTAAATTCTGAATGACTTCTGTTTTTCCGCGTGGTTTAATTTTGTTCCATTGTATTAAGACTAAATGTCATTATTTTATTCTTCTATTTTCCATAATTATTTTTTCACTCACATTAGTATATCGAATAAACGCGAAAACATCGTATTATCTTTTGATTTCAAATAAGGTTGGATTCTTTCGTTTTCTACAGTAATATTCAAGATTCCGAATAAACGCGCTTGATAAACCCCTTATTTTTCATCGCATAAGAAGAAAAATAACTCTCATAACAAGAATCGAAAAGGATCGTTCACGCCTTGTACGTACTCGGCGTGAAATCGATCGTCTTCGATCCTTGTTATAAAATATATACTATTACTAAAAGAAAGAAATGGTTTTCGTTCGTGAAAAAAGAAAAATTCGATTCGTTACATGGGAGCAAACGCAATTTCTTAACTCAGCGCGAAATTTATCGACCCTCACTCCGTTCGGGTCGCTAAATTGCCTCCGTTAAGAAATCGCTTCGTTTGCTCCCGTGTTACGAAAATAACTATTTCTTCTCTATATATGATGTTGAAATGACGTTTTGACTGCATCTATATAAGTACTGTCAAAGTTTACTTTTATCTATCGCAATTTGTCAAGCTGGTAAACGATCACGATACCCGCATGTAATATAAGATATTTCTTTCCTATAAATGTTGGTATTTGAGAATTTAAGCGAAATACTTTGATCTCCTCGTAGCTCAGCGGTTAGAGCAGTCGCCCGGCAAGCGAAAGGTCTCGGGTTTGGATCCCGACGAGGTGACCAAATTTTTCGCTTGTATTCTCATCTACTAACTACCCCCCCCCCCCCCTGATTTATTTCCGCACGTATGAAATCATTGTCTTTCGATAAATATGATGTTCAAGAGAAATTCGATCAACGAACACTCGAACGTTATTAGCTGATTTATTTTTACTTCATACTTCCATTTTTTTCACCCTAGTCTTGGAACGTAATTGGCCAACTCGTTTTTCTTTCACACTTCTATTTTTTTCTTTCACGCTAATCTACCTAGCTGTGGGTAAAATTAAACTTTGACAGCACCAGGCTGACCAGATATTTTGAAAAAGTAAAGAGTATTTCGAGTATTTCACAAATTTTCTAATTTTACAAGCAAAAAAAAAAGAAAAAAAAAAAAAAAGGCTTTTCTGAAAATGATGAGAAGAAAAGAGTATTTAGGTATAGAAAAAAATTGTCATAGATTCTGAAGCTTTTCTGTCGTAACAATAGAACAAGGAATCAATGTTTATTGTTATAAAGTCCCTCCGCTGTCATATATTATGGCTCGATTATCGAAATTTTTCCAAGTTCCCCTCCTGTATGTTTTATGGCTTGAAAGTGAAAATTTTCTCAAGTCCCCTGCCATAACATGTGACAGGAGGAGGACTTGAGAATAAGTCGACATTTTTCCGAGTCCTCAGTCCCTTTAAGAATCGAAATTTTTCCAAGTCCAAATTCATTATTAGGGTAGGTCAGTTTTCGCCAGACGCCACAGGGCGCACGGAAAATTTTTCGAAATAACCCCTTCCCCCTCATAGAACAGGTTCCCTGGTAAAAACTCGAGTTAACTTACGAGAGCAAGCTGGATATACAACAGGTAGACTGGGGTCAGATGTTGGGCGCCAAGATCCTTCAGCACCACAAGTATAGAATTTGGGAACGGGTTCCGAAAATAGCAGTCCTGGATTACAAGAAATCTCGCAAACTTTAAATTGTCCTCCATAGCCCCAATCTTTGCACACTTGTGTTCCACCAATAGGGTCTGCTAATGGGGGGCAAAACTCAGCTGTAAGGAAACACAAAATACAAATGTATGAATATTAAAACCATTCATTCAAAATATAATGATATTTAAGAATAAATTCAGTACTTACAGAGGACGTAAATTTTGAATGAACAAATAGCAGTATTTCCAACAGCATCAAATGCTACATAAATCACTTGATAATTACCCCACATGAAACTCTGTCCTGAATGATACCCACTTTTTTCTTCAATGCGAGCAATGCCGACATTATCACTGAATTTGGGTTCATCCCAGACAACCACAGCACTTCCATTTTTCGTGACTACCCACTGATCTCCCGGACAGTAATCAATTTTAGGATATGTCTGAAAAAACAGAATTATTTAATATTGAAAAAAAAATAACACTATTAAGATAGGTTTTCGAAATTCTCACCTTATCTTGCACCATTTCGTCACATTCAGCTCCACTATACCCACTAGGGCAGATATGATGTTTACACTGAGATGGCATTATTCGCTCAACACCACCTTGAATTTCATCATAGCCATTCCATGTAAGTATCAGATTTTGGTACAGCACAGGTTCGGTCCTACAATCTCTCACTTGTTTCTGTATTTCATTGGTAAAGTCTAGCGCTCGCCCCCAAATCATTACTCTGCTCAAATATCCTTCAAATCCTAGTTCAGTAAATGATTTTATATTGTCAGAGTATGGTTTGCCAAGAACCACCCATCCACTACAAGAGGAATTATCAACAATGTCATTCAAGAGACCAAAGTAATGTAAACTACAAATAAGTTGGGTATTGTTTTCTTTTATACATACAATTCAGGTAATTTCTTGCTAGTGCCATATCCTTCAACTTTGCTCGCTATCAATCCATCAGTAATAAGAGTTAACGTTCCTTGATGCCATACAATGGCGATATGATGCCACTGACCATCATTAATAGTAGCGTATTCTTGGAAGGCAAGGAATACATCTTGAATTCCAGGGAATAATGATACTTGCACTCCAGCTGATTGAGCTTGTATGAGCATACGACGGTTATTAACGAGATGACGGTACCTTCAACAGAGATATTTAGTCGGTGAGCTACCCATATTACATAGAACAAAAATGTATTTGGAGAAGATCGTTTTAAATTTGATGAGAAAATTTTCATTGCCTACATGAATCCGACAGATGGTAATAAAAATTGAAAAATATTATTTTACTTCTTTAAATTATATACAGACTTCGACGATGAAAATATTTAACCAATTCATTCAGGTCAACAGGATGAGGGTTTGTCAATTTAGATCGATCATTCATAAATTCTTTGGATGTGCAATGGTGGTGCTGAAGAGTCATTGACGCGGTAGCTACTTTTTTTTTTCAAAAATAAATGGCTTTGGTTTTTTTTTAGATTTAGCCAGACCATTTTCTCAACTTTTGTTTTTTTTTCACTGGTCAATAGGTTTTATAGTGTAAATGGTGCAAAAGAATTTACTTGAGTTTTAGGGATTTTCTAAAA
Organism: Aspidiotus rigidus; assembly: GCA_035079385.1. Taxonomy (NCBI): domain Eukaryota; kingdom Metazoa; phylum Arthropoda; class Insecta; order Hemiptera; family Diaspididae; genus Aspidiotus; species Aspidiotus rigidus. Next base: position 8,481,068 of record JAVHKY010000052.1, read on the forward strand.
ATTTTCGGAGTTTTACAAAACTTCACCCTCACCAAAAAATCTCCCTGAATCATTCTAATTTTTATTTCTCTCAAATAAGGGCCACTTAATTACAAAAACTTAATTCTGCCGACAAAGGAATTAAATATTTTGATGATTGCATTTTTTATCGCAAAATTTTGTAAATCTAGTCCTTAAATTGAAAACCGATTGGGTACCGATATTGTCAGTGGTGGATCCACAGGGGGGTAATGGGGATATATACCCCTCCAAAAAAATCCTGAATTTGTAGCAAAAAAAATGATAAATTAAAGAAATACTCGGTTTTGGCAAAGAGAAATATTGAGAGAATACCTATGTCCAATTTTTCCCGCAAATATCCCCCTCCCCCTCAAAATAGCGTACTGGATCCGCCCCTGTTTGTTGAACGATATTATTACAAAACTAGGGTAAATAAAGCAAATCGTGCGAGAGGTCATTTTTTCCTTTTCGCCCAAATTTTGTATAATGCTTTTTGCGAGAAATGCGTGAGAAGTACAGCTAAGTATCGTGAAGGAGCTACTTGTAATCGTAGTTTTGTTTAAAATGAATTTACATGTATCAAGGCTCGAAAAACTGTTGAAATATTATTTTTAGAGCCTATAACAGGGTCTTTCATAAACTGGTACAAGTAAAAACTTTTTATTTTTCGATTAAGATATTGGAGCAAAATTAAATTCTTGGAAAATTTGACTTATCCATTTTATAAAAATAGCTACATGTAAACTACAAGTGAGAAGAATTTTGTAGTTTACCTACTTTTCATTTTTCACTGTCCTGCCAATCTTTACATAATTACTTACAGAACACTGTAGAGAGTGAAGAAAGTTCCGGATTCATCGTGACCCAAAAACTGCACCCACATGGCTATTGTTAGGCTTTGTTGAGTACCCTCAAATTTGAAAGGTAATGGTAGAGCGGCTGAACTGTATCCAGCCTCGAAGAAGCTGAGATCATGGTCTACATCGATAGCTGAAAGATAAAATGAATTTTTTAATTTCTCTCAATACCAGGCTATGATTTTATGTATTGAAAAAGTAAATGTATCACTCACTTTTTCGACAATCGTCTCCAGTCAAGTTGAACGGACATTCACAATAAAATGTCCGGGGGAGGTCGATACAATTGGCGGTAGGAGGGCACGAATTTTCTTTGCAGTCTACAATATCGTCTTCGCAATTTTTACCCGTAAAACCCGGAGGACACACGCATGAGTAACTTATCCCATTATCAACACAAGTAGCTCCATTTCGACAGATGTTCGTATGACAGGCATCAAATTTATATTGGCAACCGATACCAGTAAGGTTGCTCGGACACGTGCAGTTAAGACCAGATCCAAAGTCTTGACATTCACCACCATACATACATGGATTGCCTACACAACGTTTGGGTGCTGTTTCACACTGTTTGCCATCAGTACCAGATGGACACCTGCAAGTGCAAGTCGAAAACATATTGAAATTCAAAAAATTAATCAAAATAATCGAAATTTGAACATAAAAAAGTGATTGAATCTGAAGAGCGCGGATCCGAAACGTGATAAATATTTTTGTTTAATCAGTGTCGTTACACCAATTTTTGCGCTACAAAAAATTCGAAATTTCCAATAAATTCTCAAAAAATATTTGACGTTGTGGAGGAAAACTAAGATCAGATTTGAATTCAGTGTTGAAAATACATCAGTTAGAAACAAAAACTCTCATTTATGTGATTTCAAATAACGTTTGTTTTGTTACGCAGTATAATAGAAGGAATTGATTCATTTGGAAAATAAGAAGAGAATTCAACGTGGGACTCGATTTAATTACAGAACTTGGAAGTAGGAAATCCAGAATAGGAATAATAGAACAGCCTATAGAATCCTAAAAGGAACTCACAAAGAAGGAAATAACGCAACGTACAAATTCGTGTACAGTACATTATGCAGGAATGTAATTAGAACAGGCATGGGCAACCCGCGGAAGCTTTTTCTGTGGCCCGCGATACGAATACCAAAATACGAAAAAATGAAGAAATTTTCGTTGTTCGAATCAAAAAATGTAAAATTTTACACGAATTATTTCCAATATTTTTGGATACATTTAGTGTACAAACAAACGTGAACTGATTGTTTATTAGTTAGTAGTGAGAAACTTGTCTTTGCAATTCATAGGCAATCTCATCAGAATTTGGGGTCAAGTGAGTAGGTATGCTGCAAACGCATCAAAGCAGTCAAATGCTCATCATTCAGCTTGCTTCTTTCCGGAGTTTTTGTATTTTTCATGAGCGAGAAAGCATTTTCACATACAAATGTAGACCCAAAGAAAGCAAAGGTCCTTATGTTGGAATATATTTAATACCAGGCAAAATTCTCGCAAAGGGGTCTCTGAAAACAAAGTGAGCAGAGAAAAATCGGCTTTCAGATCTATTAGTTCCATTTGGTACTCTTCAGGCACTTCCATTGCGCCAACGACGAAAGGGTTCTCAACCACTCTAGCATTTGACTGTTTTGATGCGTTTGAAACATACTCACCTGACCCCAAATTTTGATGAGCTTAAGTTTCTCATCTAGTAACTAATAAATAATCAGTTCACGTTTTTTTGTATACTAAATTTATCCAAAAATATTGGAAATAATTCGTGTAAAATTTTACATTTTTTGATTCTAACAACGAGAATTTCTTGATGTGCGGCCCGCCGGATCATGAAAAGTTACAAATTTTCATGAATGCGGCCCGTGATGTGAAAAAGGTTGCCCACGCCTGAATTAGAAGAATGAAATGAATTTGGAAGTACGGCATAGATTTTAAAATGGTAATTATTTAAATGTGTGCAACACGGAATATGCTCTGTCAATGATGATAAGAAAAATAATGAAAATAATAAAATTCAGTGAGACTGATTTTTGTAACTCCGCCCAAGGGTGACAAATCAAATTCCACCCGAGATTGTTTTCAACGCATACACATATGTTTGACGTAGGTACATACAGTATATCGATTTCTGCCCACAGTGTTGCATTCCTTATAGCCCTGACCTGTGCCCTCAGAGTCTAGCCATACAAGTGCGTGCAGGGAATATTTGTTAACTGTTTGCACACCTTTGACCTTTAATAAGTTACTTGTACGTATACACCAGTTTGAACGCAGTTCCGCTTTAACCATTGATCCAGAAACTTGTGTTTGGTGGCTTTCACAATTTCCCCTCCTTCTTTACAAATTTGTCAATTTTACAAATTCAGCACACCACTTCCCGATTTTTTGAAGTAGTCAGAAGAACTGCTGAATTTATCTGATTTTATAAACTCGGCAATTTGAAGAATTCGATCTAACTCATATATAGGCCTATTGCAAATTTTCCAAGTCCTGAAGAGGTCAGAGCCTCGAAAATTTTAAACGGCAGACATCTTTCCCAAATAATAACTCATAAAATAGATTTCCTGTCAAGAGAAAGAAAGAAAGATACAAATGTTGTATGCTTACGTAGTTCTTTCATTAAACTGAACCTGATTAAGTTCAAGGTTTAGTAATACTATAATTCAAAATTAGATAGAATGAGTTGGAGGGGGAAAAAAACTGGATTCAAGCACTGAAAATTCCGTTTTCCATTAAACGGTGAAAAGAGCACCACAGTATTTTAACCACTATTTTTGCCCTATAATTAGTATCAAATACTCCCATTTCCTCCAAATGTTTAGCTAAAAAATTGTCAAACATGGAGAGATTTGGAGTAGAAATGGGACGATCATTTTCAACGAATTATTCTGCGTTCTACCGTACACGTCTATTCTTCTCTGAAAAATTTGGTCGGAGTAACACCACAACAATAGATATGAAAACCTTTCAAATCTTTTTCATTAGAAAGATATATTACAAGCTCTAGTAGATATTAACGTGAATGATGTATTAAAATAATACTTACACGCAAAAGTAGTCTTGGAATAAATTGATACATTTGGCATCATTCACACACGGCTTACTCTGACAGGAACTGATATCAATTTCACATCTGTTTCCAGTCCAGCCAGGTAAACATTTGCACATATATTTATTAATACTGTCAACGCATTTCCCATTATTGAAACATGGTTCACTAGCACAGTCGTCCACATTTATCTATAAAAACAATGAATGAAAATACACAATATTGTTTCAAATTTCTATCTTTTCTCAAAGGAAAAACTTCTTTTATTATACAGACAGTTTCAACGTTAAAAATGAACTTTTTTTTCTCTCTCTTTGGTTTAGTTTGAATAGTGGTGCTACCAAAAGTTCGGGGCCAATTATAAAAGACACCACTTTCATAGTAACAAAGTGAACAATAATAGTAATAATAATAATAATAATAATAATAATAATAAATAATAATAATAGAGGAACAGAAGGCAGCAATTTAATTACAATAACGATGGTCAGGAAGATAATAGTCGAGTATCTTTACCAGCATGTTCAAGCGGTACAAAATTTTTGAGTCTAACGATAGAGTTGTTTGTATAAAAGTGACTCAAAATCTTTGCCGGTGGAGAGAGAACAGAGACAGGAGGCGATGAATCTCAATGTCTTCAGCTCGTTCCTGTTTCGGTACATTTTACTTTGATAATAGCCCAGTCCACAGAGCAGTGGTGGCGAAAGTAAAGCCCGCCGGCACGTAACAAGAAAAAAAAAAAAATCGAAATAGCATGAAACTCGATGATGAAGTACTGAAAATACGTAACAAGATTCACGCTTACTCATGCTCGGGGATTCATGTTAATTCATGTGACGTGGCTAAACCTGTAATCTTTTGATGTCAAATTAAGAAATAAAAATTTTGTAAATGCATTTTTTTTTGCTCCCACAATTTTTTTTGTATCGCATCCGGCCCTCATCTTGAAAAGTTTCGCCACCACTGCCACAGAGTATACCAATGTATTAATTATAATTTTGCATACGTGTCAACAAAAAATTTACCACAGGCTTTATAATATACGGAGAAACACCATCGTAGCCTATTGCTCTTTTTAGCTTCAGTTTGACAATTCCTTTATAAGTCCAGTAGTAAATTCCTGAACCGAAATAAGATTGTGTACCCTACTAGCTAGGGATAAATCTGGAGAAAATACTGACAAGTAATAAAGACTGTAACCAATTGGATGTTTCGGGCTTGTGGGGAAAATATTTCTACTTCTTTTATTACCTTTCAGTTGGATAGGGGGCTTAGGGTAAAACAAAGAAATAATTTTCAACGACGAATCGATTGAGCTATCAAAATTGTGAAGTGGGTGCGAATTTTTGCGTCCCACAAAGATGCGAGAGTTGAACGAAGAAAGCGTGTATTACGAAAGGCGTGTTAAATCTGATTCCTGATAACATATGCAACATACGTATAAAACCACCCTTGATCATCGTACAAGGGAAGAAGAACGAAAGTAGTAATGAAAGAAGAGAAAGACCGGTTGCGTACGTAGTGTGACGGAGAATGAACAACGATTGAGAATGAGAGTCCGGTCAGCGCAGGACTCCTCTAGCGAAGCGATATAAAGTTTTGAAAAAATATACAATTTTATATAATGTCTGAAATGTCAAAAGAAGACACAGTCGATATAAATGAAGGTAATGGTTAGCCAATACGATACAAAACATGCCACAAAAAATTACAAATGGCTTAAAAGATATTTAGGGAGTGGAAAAAGGAAATGAAAAGAAGATGTGTAGGTAGTCTAGACAAAATGTACAATAAAAAAATTTTTGGTAGAAAGCAGGCGTTTGCTGGAATGTGTAGAGGAAGGCATCGGAAAGCACAAGAAAAAACCCCCACCTCTTAAGTGCAGTGGAAAATTTTTTGTAGCACATTTTGGCTCCTCAAATTCTGTTTTTGGGTTATTTCTCAGAAACAAAGCGTGTAACAAGAAAATGTTTCAAATAAAAAATGTTCCTCTTGTAGATTACATCCTAAATGTTCTTGAGGGAAATGCGACGATTGTAACCGTCAATTTTGATGCGAGAAATATGGAGGTTACCATAACACGCTGATATACTTCTCGCGCTCATCAGAATACTTATCAAATTAAAACAGGCCTATAACAGATACTCAATCGATTCGTCGTTGAAAATTATCAAAACACATTTTTTCCGATCATTTCTTTTCTTCGTTCCACCCAGAGTTCACTTTTCAATTGTTAGGTCACTTTTAGTGTCAATGTGCTTCCAAAAATTTCACGGTTCCGCCTTCATGTTGCGTTCAAGGCCTTCCACATATGTGCGATAGGTACCTTGTAACAACCCTTTTACCATAGTTTCAAGCATTTGGAATTAAAGTTGATCTGTTACTTACGTCACAAAGTTCACCGGTGAATCCAGGGTGACAGATGCATTTATACTTGTTATCGAAGTCTAAACATTTATCAGTGCCTTCGGAGTGGCAAGGATCACTCAAGCATTCATCTATTTCTGCTTCACATTGTAAACCTAGACCACAAAATCCATTAATGAAATCAAATTACAATCAGAAAGACGGCTCTTTTTTCCACAAAAAGAAAGAACGAAAAAACAATACAGATCCTGTCCAACTTTTCAATGCATCGTGCATCATCTTCAGGAACAGAACTGAAAGGAAAAAAACGAGTCAAACGATGAACTGAGTATTGGTTTGAAGTGATATAATTTTTTTTTTTTTTTTTTTTATATACACCCTTTATTGTGAAAATAAAAAAAAAATTAAAATAAAAAAAAATAAAAAATAAAGATAAAAAGAAGAAAAGAAACATTACAAACCAAGGAAGAGAAAAACAAAATTACAGAAATTTAGAAGGAACAAAAAAAAAAATACAAAAATACAAAAATAATAATAATAAAAAAAAAATAAAATAAACAGGGTGTTGGAGGATGGCAACTAGGCCTTACCTCGTTTAACAAATTTGTTATGAATTATGTAAGTCAAGTTGTGATGGATTCCGGAAGATCTTTAAGGAAATTAAAGATATGAGGGAAAATTGATAATTCTTCGGATGAGAGAAGGTCAATAGCTCGGAGAGGGGTTGGAAAATTCAAATTCATACATTCTGAATAGAGTTTTTGTCTTAAATTTGGTAATTCTGAGCATTCAAAAAAGTAGTGGTTGATGTCGGCTTTTAAAGGGTTATCTGGATGGAAGGAGCATACGTCAGATTCTATGAGATTTATGCGTTTGAGGTGGACAGGGAGACGATTATGTCCGAAGCGAAGACGGCTGATTTTGACAATGAGAGAACGAGGGATGTCGTGAAATTTCTGAAACCAAGGAGATATCGGAAGAAAGGGTTGCACAAGTAAATACTGAGAATTTTGATTGTTAAATGAATTTGAATAATTTAGAGACCAGTCATCCCGTGTGGAGCATTTAGTGAGCGAATACAATTCTGGGAAGAAGGTTTGATGAGACCTGAGAGAGACGTGCTAATTTAGCTTTCTCGTCTGTAATTTCATTGTTAGTAATTCCCGCATGTGCGGGGATCCAGAGGAAATCAATTTTGATGAGGGAGAGAGAATGGATTAAGGATATAATTGATAGAGCTAAGGATGGATTTATGCGAAAAGGAACGGAAGAAAGAGACTGAAGAGCGGAGAGAGAATCTTGAATATACATTAGATCCGCATTATTTTTAAAATTGACTGTATTCTTATCTTTATTAATATTGACGATCTCTGAAATTTTTCTTTTTCCATCGTTCTTGTCTTTACCCAAAACCACTGTCTAGGCGAAGTCAAATTGATGACCAGTGTCAAAAGAGTGAGAGGATAAAGCAGTACAATTACTACGATTCTGGACATCATTTTTATGTTAGTCAACTCGATATTTGAGCAACTGGCGAGATACCCTAACGTAAGTACAAAAGTAGCCCGAACAGGGGACAGAGTAGACAACACTAGACCTTTTCAACCAGGAGGGGCGGGGAATCCAGTCTTGAGTGTGTGAGAAAATTTTTCTCTGCTGGTGTCGCAGTTTCTAAAAGATAAACCTAAATTGGGGTCAAGGGTAAGTAAGTGATTACGTATGATTCTACTGCTTTTTCCAATATACAAATAGGGTACGGAAAAAAATATTTTTCATTGAGGTATCCGAGACGATTGATCTATTAGTGTGACGGGTTTCAATCATGTTATTGATAAATGAATGCGATGCGGATTACCCATACTGATGTTTTAAATAATTTATTTATAATATACTCTTCAAAATAGTACGTACCTTCCACCTTTTTTTTTTTATCAATAATGTAATCAAAATCCCTCACACTACTTGCTCATCCTTGACCCCAATTTAGGTTTATCTTTTGGAAGCTGCAACATTAGCAGAGAAAAATTTTCTCACACCCAAGGCAGGACGCCCCTCTCCTCAACTTAAAAAGGTCTGCTGTCGTCTACTCTGTCCCCTGTCCCGGCTGCTTTAGTACTTATGTTAGAGAAACTCGCCAGTTGCTTAAATGTCGAGTTGACCAACATAAAAATGATGTCCAGAATCGTAGTAATTGTACTGCTTTATTCTCTCACTCTTTTGACACTGGTCATCAATTTGACTTCGCTTAGACAGTGGTTTTGGGTAAAGACAACAACGTTGGAAAAAGAAAGATTTTACAGGTCGTGAATATTATTAAAAAGATAAGAATACAATCAGTTTTAAAAATGCGGATCTAATGTATAGGTATTCAACAATGATCTCTTCAAACTGATGACTCAGTTCATCTTTCGACTCGTTTTTTTTTACGCATTTTTCATCTTTTACATTCAGTTCTGTTTCTAAAAATAATGCGTGATGTATTAAAACGTCGTACTGGATCTGCATTGTTTTTTCGTTATTTCTTTTTGGGGAAAATACAACCATCTTTCTGATTGTGATCAGTTTTCTTCCCATGTAGGTATAAATTTCTTATGAAATGAAATCAAATGTTCATCCACTATAATATGCAATTTCAGTCCAATCTAACCTGCATTCTAAAATTCAAACTCCCTTTCATCTGGATTGACTTACCTACAAATCCTGGTCTGCATAAGCATTGGAACCCGTCTGATAAGTCAAGGCAAGATCCGCCGTTTTGACATGGATGAGATGAACAGTTGTCTACTACATGTTGACAACGTTTACCAGAATAGTAGATATCACACAAGCATTTATAGTCATTTACTAAATCAACACATTCGCTGTTGTTTATGCAAGGTGAACTTTCACAATCGTTTATATTTTCCTCGCAATTTGTTCCTGAAAAGTGATCACCTCAATAATCTTGTAACAAAAAGTCCAAGTAAATTTGTGATTTACATACCATTCCAGCCAGAGTAACATTCGCAATGGTGACTAAATAGTTTGTCTACACACATACCATTTTTACAAGGATTATCTGCGCATAAATCTATCTTTATCTCGCAACGTTTACCAGTGAAACCAGGTGGGCAATCACATTTAAAGTCTTTAACCAAGTCCGTGCAAGCGGCCCCCAAAAGACAAGGTCGTTCAGCACAATCGTCTACAAATGAAAATTTATTCAATTTCTTTTTCTTTATTGTTTTCATTTAAAATGAACAAAATAATTGATTTACCTATATTCTCATCGCAGTGTTGTCCCTCCCAACCAGGAAGACAATCGCATTTATATCTACCTTGTTTCAAAGCTATACACTTGGCATTGTTTTTACATGGATTTCCGTTAGCAATACAAGGATCAACCTAGAGAATCAATTCACATTGAAATCCATTAGGAAAAAGTAATCGTAAGGCAGAGAAATGATCGTTTTGCGGCAAGGACAAAGATCGCGAATGTAGCAAACTAAATGAAGTGAACGCACAAGGGCAAATTCACTTCCGTGGGCATACACTTCTATGCCATAAGTACAAAATAAAGGAACGTTTGTGGCTCAAAGATAAATAGTTTAATCAGGCACCATCTACGTTTTCTCTGCCAATTTTAATTTTTCTCTCCCCTAGTCTCTTCTCTTTCTCCCTGCTCCTTTCTCTTCCAGTTTTTTCAAATTCTGGGATTTGACGAGAGAACGGCACTTCTTTTTCAAAAAGAGACGAGCCATTCCTATAGTACCTATGGCATGAAGAAGATTCATAGCGCTATATCAGATGATAAGAAGAAAGAAAAAAAAACGTTACTGTTGTATCGCAGTTTTCTCCGGTATATCCACTTCTACAAAGACATGTAAAATTTCCCACACCAGGTTCGTCCTTGCACATAGCTCTTTGTGGACAAGTGTCATTACGACAATCGCTCTTTTCTTCTTGGCAATTTATTCCCAAATAACCTTTCAACAAAATAAAAACGACGGCTTCCTTAACAAAATTAAACAAAGAACGCAAGGAACCTGTTCTATGGGTGGAATAGGTTTTGGTACTGAGAATTCAAACTGAAATCTTGAGGAGTCTCAAGTTTTTCTGAGTCCCTCGTATCATGGTGTATGTAGCCTAAGAGTCAAATTGTTTTTTCGAGTTGTATTGTGGAATTTGTACGCAAATAATGGCATGCAGAAAATACAGCTTATAATACCGTGCGGTACACATAAGCACGCGAATGCATCAAAGGCTTTGGATTTGGACGCACAAATCAGTCTGTAATGCTTTCAGTGCTTCAACGAGCAAGAAAATATCAGGATGGGGGTAGTAAAAAGTTGAATTGAAACAACTGTGAAACGATTCGCAGGCGTTTGTAATTCTTTCAGGTGACGAAATATGGCACGCCAACAAATGTCATGGGAAAATAGAGTTATCCAGAAGGTAAGTGTCGAGCAAGGAATTACAAAATTCACTCAGCTTGGGACAAGCAGACTCTATACAGAGTAAATCTTGCATAAATGAAAGGACGGAATAAGCGTGTGCACATTACATGTGTGCAAAATACATCATCAACTTGGGAGATAAAAATGACACAGTGTACAATTCACGTTAGCAGCTGCCTTCTTTGAATGCATCATAGGAACGCGTGCAGAGGGCTGAAAATGCGTGCGGTTTACTTTCTCCCATATACAAATTACTGCTTGACTGTGCCTTCATTTCAAATTTAATGATAGAGTTTGAGTTGAATCACATTTTCTTGTTCTTGTGTGACGTGCGGTACGCAAATCTTGTTCATTCAGGGATATGTTCATGGTGAAGAAATACATGCTACCAGAAAGTACGAGTAGGTACTGCAGAATTCAGAAGTTTATTGTAGGCGTATGTATGTGAACCGATATATGTAGGTACTATTAATGTTCTTAAGAGCGTTTAAGAAATCCTCGGTCGAGAAGTCTGTTTCAGCCGTGTTAAAGCTGCGGCAAAATTCTGATTGAATTTGTCAGAACATTCTGAGTTATCTCATGTGTAGATCCACGTCTTTTATTTCCAACTTTTCAAAATAAAAAATAGAGTTACTTTAGAAAGATGATTGAAGGTGACTTCTTTGACAAAAAATGAGGATTAGAGCTCGTGATATTGTCTAAAAATTGCTTTCTGCCGCATTTGCTACAGCTGTCTTTTTTTCTCTTGCTTCATCCGTTTTGTACTCATTTATATTCTTTCGCAGTCGATTAAAAGGCTGTTGAAAAATCTTCGTATTGTTTAGCATTAAATTGCACCTAAAACCGTTTCACTAAACCAAAATAACTCACCATTTTTACATTGACACTTATATCCTTGAGGCAAGTCAACACACGATCCTCCATTATAGCAGGGTTGAGAAATACATTCATCAATATCAATTTCACATTTCCTTCCAGAAAATCCCGCAGGACAGAAACAATGAAGAGTGTGGCCTGTGAGAAGTATTGAATTTTACTTCATCAATCAATAAAACCTGATATATATTCAAATTCATCTATATAGTTACCCATTGGCAAACAAAGACCACCATGCAGACATGAATTTTCTGTACAAATCAGACTTTGACATTCTTCTCGACCCGCAGAGCCTGAACTCTTTGTACGCGTGCTAGATGGACATTCAAGACAGAAACTCTGACCGCTTAGAGGCTGGTAAAAGTTCACTGGGCATGGAGAACAAGGTGCCAAACCAGTTTCGGAATAATGTCCAGGCGAGCATTTAGCTGGAATGATGGAAAGCAGTGCATTTTGATTCGCTAATACTAAATTTTGAAGATATTATTGTGAACTAATATACCTCGGCAAAATTCTTTACTGGGTACAGCAGGTTGATAAGTGAATGTGTTTGGCGGACATGAAATGCATTCTTTGAATCCTCCTATTGGTGGATTTGTTGTATAACTATTGCGTGAACATTCTAAACACGGGACTAATCCAGTAGGAGAATAAGTTCCGTATCCACATACTGGAATACATTCAAGTAAATTCTTTGAGCCTTCATCTTTGGTGTAGGTTCCTGTTGGGCACTGCTTACAACTTCCTTGGCGATCTTTATCTTGATAAGATCCTCGGGGACAAAGTGTACAAACTTTTTGTTTATAACCAGCAAAGGTACCAGCAGGACAGTGCACTGTTCATATAAAAGGAGACTCATTAAAAATTGAAAGCAATTTTTTTTCTTTCAAATAACAATTGTCAATATACTGGAAAAGCGAAGAACGTACAGCAATGAGGTACCTGGTTGGAGTCCATATTCAACACTTCACCCACATTACACAAGAATCCCCGAGCGGTACTAGATTTCAAAGCTTTCAATGGTGGGCACTGATTCCCAGCGGCCGATATACTTAGTAATGGCTCAATAGCAGCACTTGCGTATGGAACGCTCAAGTCAAAGATTAAATTCAAAGTGGATCCACATAGATCATACAGTTGAGGTTGTCTTATGCTGGGTAATACACGTAATATATAATCAATCTGAAACAGAATAAGACAACTTGAATGTTATCTGGTAAAAATATTTTTACAAATTTTGCTAGGCTGAAATATTTTAGCCAGAATTTTACATCGTTAACTCCACCATTCATTTTTTTTCTACATGAATATGTCTAGAGATTTTTCCTTCCGAAAAAAAAACATTAAATTACTCTCCTTCTGCCAATGAAGAAAAAAAAGGTTCCCATCTTTTTTTGTGAAAATATCGCTTAGTAATTAGGGGAAGGAATTTGAGGAAGATGTAGAAACTGCTTCTAGCTCGTGTACTAGAACGAGCTTGAAATTTTTCCGAGCCCCAAAAATAAGTCAGTCACTCACTAGGTCAGGCCTGCTCAACCTGCGGCCCGCGGGCCGCATGTGGCCCGCGAAGCACTGTCGTGCGGCCCGCGAAAGAATTTCAGAAAACCCAAAAAGTAGTAGAAACCTTACGATTTCATGACACGATTTGATTTCATAATACAAGTAGGATACAAAGATTTTTTTTTTCAATGCATGCAAACATATATGAAAAAAAAAATAGAAAAAAAATAATGCTGAAAAAATAGGAAAGTAATCTAATCAATGTGATGGCTGTCTTTGTTTTTCAGCTGCGAGTTCAGGAATAGTTCCCCTTTAATTATCGTTCTACATTACAATAAAATCGTTATTAAATATAGCTAAACGATTTGCGGCCCGCGGAAATTTCGGGAGACACAGATGCGGCCCGCGAGTCGTAAAAGGTTGAGCAGGCCTGCACTAGGTCATGACGCCATCAAAATTTCATGACGCAAATCCGCCTAGACAGTTTCCATTTTACTGATTTTGATTACAATGGACAATTTGTTGGAGAATAAATTTTTTCGATTTCCGGCTTATTAAGGTTTCGTCTTACACAGGTTTTACTATTGGGAATTGTTTGTAGAGTTAAAAGAAAGATTGCAACCATTTTTTAGGTCCTTAACTTTGTTTCATCCCAAGATGTAAACAAGAATTAAGTTTCTTGTGTCCAAGATTATAACTCTTGCTCTACTACATAGAATTCATCAAAATTTAGCATTCAAGTTTGGTGTAAAGAGAACAATCTTACAGAATTTTTTCAAAATTTTTCCTCTATTTTTTCAACAAGAAAATACATTTTGGGAATCAAAAAAATATTTACTTGGGTACCTATCAGTTATGGACTACAAGTGACTGTAGGTAACCATTCGCGAGTAAAGCAATGATACAACATGTCTCAACTTACGTACGTCGCGTACCACCACAAGACTGCCATACTTATCTCCCCAATCGAATCGCTTTGATTTTAATCAAGTTTTACTATTCGGAAAATTCGAGAGAAAATATCTACAAGCATTACAGCACGCTCCTCAACATAATATAAAAATTCGGTGGTCGCACATTTCAATAAACTTGTAAAAATACTATTTTATAAATTCCAAAATGTTATTTCATGTTGAAACAATGCGCGAAAAATGTTGAATGATGGAGGGGGTATTAGTTTCGCAATGAAGGTATGAGAGAGGCACAAGACGAGTGATGAGATGGGTCAGTGACAGTCTATTGTGACCGATTTTGAGGCGAGTGTTGATTGTTCCTTCTCTGCAAGCGAGATGATATGAGGAGTCCAGGATATGGGAATATTTTTTATTTTGGTTAGCTTGTTTGAGTGAGATTTGAAGGTAGACCAATGAGTGAATCAGACTCGCGTGATGTATTTGTTAATATGTTTGGAGAGATTGGATGCTGAGGGAAGAAGGGAAGAAGAGGGGTTGACTGAAGGGTAATTGGTTGCCTGTTTTGCCGCTTGGTCGATTTTTTCGTTCTCTGTGATACCCTTGAGGCCGGATACCCAGATGAAGAATATTAGGATGAAGTTACCATAGAAGGTACCAACAGGCGATGAGAGCCCGAATGCGATTCATAAGCGGACGAAGAAAAGAGCGACCGAACAGGTAGCATTACGAGTACGGGATGTTGGGCAATTGGAGATGATCAAGAATCTAATAGTGGGAGGAGAGAGGGAGAGATGTTGAGGAATGAAGATGTGTAAGACCTATTGAGAGAATGATTTAAAGAATAATTTAGACTGTCTGGGATAGGATTTAAACGCAATACTTAATTTGAAACAGACGTGAAAAATCGTGTCACTTACGCGGCTATGTAAGCATTTTTTTTTTTTCAAATAGAATTGGTGTCCAAGGAAATAGAACGGCCTACTTTTCATGTTATTCCTTTTTCAAATTTCTTCAGATTAAGACAGTTCTATAACCTTTCAAGTTCTAAATTTGATCATCATTGTATCATCGCATAAGAAGGAAAATATGTAGTGAAGATTGTAAGATCTTGTGCAAATAGAACTTCATTTATGTATAAGTACTACACTTCTGCTTCAGTGCAAATTTAAATGAGCAGAAAACTTGTACGTTACCTGAACAATATTTTCGTCAAGAAGGGAAGGTTCTGCTTCCAAAAATGAAACATTCATGTTCACATTGACAGCAGAACATCTTTGAGTCAGAACGTTATTCAGCTGACTGTAGAAAAGGCTGACTAGATCAGCATACTGCTTCACACAAGATACTCCGACTACTCCGTTAGCACGATAAGTAATGCTAGGTATAAAGTTATAATCCGCTTGTTGGGTATCTTCTGAAACACAATCCAGCACTATGGAAGATGGACTCCACAGGTTCTTCTCTTCACAGGTATATATCTTTCTAGTTTCACCATCAGTGAACCTGTAATTACAAAGGGAGGAGAGATTGATCAGTTCACTATCAAACACTATGTAGCCCTTTCAATTATTATAATCTAGGTCGGTAGTTATACTAAAAATTCAGAGTTATTTTTTTAAAATTCTCGAGTTAATATTTTCATAAACATTTTTTGGCAACCCTAAAAAATATTCCCAAAAATAAAATGAATGGAAATAACAAATTACTAAAATGATTATCTTAATAGTTATGAATTTTTCATTACCTAAAACCTTTATTACACACAGCTATACATTCCAAGCCCTTATCGTTTGACAAACAATTCAAAGTTCCACTAGCAGGTGGTGTGAGCTCCCAATCAACACAAGAAGTTGCTTGTACCAATACTTGGAAAAAACACGTAGCTTGATTTCCAAACTTATCTGTTGCCACAATGGTTACATTTTCAAAGTCACCAATACGTATTACAGCTCGTTCCGGCCTGTAAGTGATGAACACTTCCCCAGAAGCATCGCTTACATTGATACGTCTCCTGGTCTCATTGAAGTCAACTTCGTAACTGTTTTGTTTGTCAACTAATTCTATGACGTAACTTTGGGGGCAGTTCAATTGTGGCGGTGTTTCATCTGATACATAAAACAAATGAAATCAAATTTTGAAATGGTACGAAGAATTATCATAATAAATCGACAATTTTAAAAGATAATGCTCAGATGGTACATAAGAAACCGCTCTGAAAAATAAATAGATATAGTACTTACCAGCAACAGTTATATTGAATTCACAAATTGCCACATTGCCATCGTAGTCAAAAGCCGTGTACTTGACAACCATATCATGGAAGACAACAAACGGTATTTTAAAAGACTGAGGTTTTACATCCAGTCTGGCGATACCCCCACTATTATCAAAAGCCAGAGGTTCAGTCATATTCAACGACTCGCCCCTCTTTACAATAATAGGTTTCTGCGGGCAGTCTTGGAAAACTGGAGCTTCGTTATCTAAAATGAGAAAATAATGATAAGTTGTGGACTTATTATCGTGATAGTTTGTCATTGGCATACAGACATGAAATTGTGGAATACAATATTTTACTAACCAACGCATGGTGAATATCCATAGTCAAACCCAAGTAGAGGATCAAATTTTGGTTCTTCACAGCCCATTAATTCAAATTTCAAGCACGCATTATCCATGTAGCTTACAATGCCTGGCCAATTTCATGTCATAAATATAGAATAAATGTAAGACAAAGAAGAGAAGAAAGAAAAAAAAAAAAAAATGACCTTAGATTGGTCTTTTGACAGCAATATTTAGATTCCCTATCAGCAGATTTAGTTGTCAAACTCGATCCAAAGTCCGCGGAGTAAAGCAAAGAATCAGGAGAAAAAGAAAAAAAAAATACAAGGAAAATTTTAGAATTATTTTGTCAGGTAAAATGCCATTCGTTGGCCACTTTTTTTAAAGGTACCAGTTGACCTTCTAAAAGATAGTTCTACGCAATATTTCAAACCCATCTAGAAATTTCATCCCTCACCAACAATAAATGATAACAGGAATTTTCAAGACCCAACCCCCTTCTGAGCATTCTTATCACTTTTGGAGCCGGTCTCAAACATGTTTTGATAACTTCAATCACAGACGTCACTTCCCAGAAATAAAGAGTGGAATTGAAAGGTATGAGTTTGGACTACAAAACGACATAGGTGGCACTACCCAGGCACCCACGTTCAAAAATTGGCCAACGTCTGTGCCAACAATCGAAATCTGGCCAACAAATGGCATTTTATCCAATACCATTAATTTTTTTGAGAAAAAAGTGGATTATGATCACAAAAAATACTTGAAGAAGGTGAGTAAAATTTTTTACTTTACCTAGAATCACAAATCGAGCCGAAACATATTTAGGAAGCGTTATCATAGCCAATTCTCCATAATTTCCTGGATCTCGCATTGTTAAATTGAAATTAGGGAAATACACTACAAAATTATCATTCTCTGCTTGTTTGTAGAAGAATCGTACTTCAGTTGGACGTCCAACAATGTCGTTAGTCACGACACCTTTCACTAAGATGGCCTAACCAGACACAAATTTCATAGAGGTACTGATTTTTGTAAGACAATAGGTATAAAATTATTGAAGGATTTATTTGTGGTTTCATTTGACTGGGAAAACAAAAAGTAAAAAAAGCTCTAGGCACCACTGGCTTGTTTAGAAAATACATAGAGACGACGTTTCGACGTCCAAGCGTCATCATGAAGTTGACAAGTCTCTACCTAAATGTTATCTAAATAAGTTAGTACTGCCTAATGCCTTTTTTCCTCTTTGTTTTCTCAATAATAGGTACATTCTACACATCATAAATTTATACAGATGAAAATGTTACCTTGATGCGAAAAACTTGACCCAAGTCGACGCTCACATAGGTGAAGGCTTCTTGTTTACCACACCAACCGGTTACAGAATTCAATCTGATATTGCGAGCTTCGTAGTTTGGTCTGAAAATTTAATACCGTAGCAATTGTGTGTATTATATAACTCACTTTTGTCTCTTGAATCTGAGAAAATTTCTTATTGGAGCCAGCCACTCGCGGAAAAAAAAGAAACAAATCAGCTCCTCAAAAAAACGTTTTCCATTCCAGAGAGAGAGAGAGAGAAAAAAAAAAAAAAAGACCCCGAGTTATTACAGCAGCCTATTCTTGTTATTACAGACAAAAACTTATATAAACCCAGGTAGACATATAAATTTCAAGAGTGGGATTCATACGTCTTCTATTGAAAACTAATCATCTACCGGTATTTCATATTTTGACGATTCGATCAAATAAATTTTTTAAATCGTTATCTTCTTTTTAGTAGAGTGTTTTAAACAAAAAATTACCTTTCAGATGTAGCATTAATAGCTGAGTCTGGAATTCTGCCTGACGTGATACCTATAGGCTTGATAATTTTACATTCAGGCTCTCGAATGCAAGTGATTGGTCGTGGATTAATTAGAATATAACCTGGCTTGTTACAGCCAAATTGTACTTCTGATCCCTGTTCATAAGTTTCAGCCATTTGGAAACCGTCTACAGGTCTGCCTGGATCTTCACATACAGGGCCTTCACATCGAAGGTCACCAAAATCCCAGATACCATTTGATTCACATCGTACGACGTTATCATTTCGTTCGGTTTGTCCCGCTAATCTGAATGTGTCTTGACAACCAAAGAAGAATGACGAATGGAATCTAGTATCGCGCACGTTACCATACTCGGCTCCTGGAGTAGGCATAGGAATACCGCAGTCGACTCGCTGACAAGCGGGTATTGCTCCTGACAACCAATAATCTGGTACACCCTAAACAATGCTCAACTGTGTACTTATTCTACAATTAGGACAAAATGAAACTGTTACAGCTGGATATAACATGTACAAAACGCTTACTGGTTTGGGATCGTAAACACATTGTCTAAATCCAGAGGATGCGGTGTTACGCAATCTTTTGCCCACGCTATTACATTTAAGTGTGACATTATCCTTGAACGGTACAAGTACATTATCAGTGTTTGCTCGTAACACGCTCAGCCCTTCAATTTTATCATCTGGTAAAGAAACGCATTCCGCATCTAGAACATATGAGTCATTATTTGATATTACCATTTATTCTGATTCATACCAAAGGGAATCATTTGACGGATTCAAGAAATGTTCTTCGTCTGTTTCTGGTCTTCATGAAATTCGAAGTGAGATAAAGAGTGGAATAATATTATATTTGCAAGTTTGTGCTTTGTCTTCGGTTGAATCTCAATCTTCGTGGAGTTTTGAAATGTAGGCTTAGAGGGGAATAAAATTGTTTCTTGGTAATACTAGACGTCTTTTATTGCATAATGGTTAGGTAAACGTCTCATATCCTTGCTCTTTCCCTGTAGGTAAACGATGTTTTAATGCATATTTTCTATCATTGTCAGGCGATTCAGTAAACAAGCTGGGATTAGTTCAATTTGAATTTACTTATAGAGCCGGTAATGAGTTCTCACTTTTCCTGCCCCAGTCGGAGTTTGAATTCGCGACATTTGAAGTTGTAGTCCGTCACCCTACCAATTTAGCTACACGTGCTTAATACTGCAGCAGTCATGAGATATCAAGAAGCCAAATCTGCTTCACTCAATGTTGCTTTAATTTTTTTCCCTTCAGTTATCCGCCATAGTTTAGAAATCTCTTTTGAGTTTCGACCTCTCCCTGCTGCAGCGCGACGTTAGCGCTCTCAGGTTCAATTATGGCTACTACTGTAGATACACGTAGATATCATAATTATGCTAAGCTATACTTTTCAAATCTGGCTGCACTGTTAAAAAAACGACACGTTGGTTTTCAGAGAAAAGTTATTTGTACAAACAATACTTCGAATAGAACAGTACTTGACCGACTCCATGAAGATACCATACAGAATGAGAGAGACGGTAGAGATCCAACAAAGAGCTGCGCTGAGGTGTATTAGTGCCTACCGCACTGTCTCGACGGAGGCTCTTTGTGTATTAGCACGTTCACCACCAATCGAGCGCCTTGCTGAGGAGAGAGCGGTGGTGTTCAAAGCAAAGAAGACAACAACGACCAACCAAGAAGCTTTAGGAGTCAAGCAGGAGGCCAGACGCTCCTTGCTTGTAAAATGGAAAGCAAGTACACGGCAACCCGTGTGCTAATACACGACCTTGATGAGTGGATGAACCGACACCATGGCCAGCTGAACTTTCACCTGACGCAGGTGTTGAGCGGCCATGGCTGCTTCAACAAGTACCTTGACGAGAAGTTAAGGAAAGTTGAGCCGGCAACTTGTTCACACTGTAACTAAGGGCGGGATGATTGGACCACAACACTCCTTATTTGAGTGTGCGGCGTGGAGGCGTATGCGGGACAAGCTTAGATAGCCAGTCTCTTCAAGAGATTGGGGTAGATGAAGCACATGATACGAGTAGCCTGGTATCCACCATGCTAGGTTTCAAAGAAGCATGGAAGCAGGTATCTGCATTTGCGGCCACCGTCATGAAGAGGAAGATGGACCAGGAATGGACCAGGAATGGAATAGACAAACCCAGAACCACGCTATGGCCTACTTGACACCTGTGTACCATCAACATGCAGATTTGCAGGACGAGGACGAGAAAGATCATCCCTGAAGATAGAAGAAGAAGATGAAGAAACTCCAACAGCGATCTACTATGTTGTGTAATGTGGCGGTGTTGTTGTTGTTGTTGTGTGTATTCTTATGCTTTTTGCGTGCCGGGGGACACTGCAGCTTTGCGGTTGCCGAGTAGGAGAGAGGAGTCGCCAAGGAGATTCTTCCTTCACTGAAGTTATACCCGAAAGGGTCAATGCCGGTGTTGGAGGAATCAAAATTAAATGCATACGCAATCCGCACCTACTCCATCATGGAGGACGGGCGGCGATTGCAAATGCAATACAAATGCGAATAGAACAGTACTCAATGTAGGTCCCCAATTATTGAATTATTATTGATTACTAGCCGCTTGCGGCGCGCCTGGCGGCTAGGCCTGCGGCGCCCGGCAGCCTCGCGCAGGGATGGTCCCAATAGCTTACGCTGGTGGCTAATGCTAAAAAATTTTTTTCAACGGCTTCCGCTAAGAGCTAATGGCTGATAGCCCTTCAACAGCTAGCTAACACCTGGGTAACGGGTAATCGAATTTTTCTTCTCATGAATGTCAAATCATACTAAAATTTTGCGCTAAAATGACAATCAATGACCATATTTGTATGGAAGTCATTCTTTTGCCTTTTTGTTATTTTATTTCCAAGTTTTTTTGAAACTACTTGCAGTTTAAGTTAAGATTAATAAATTCCTTATTTCTTTTTAAAAGTTTAAACTTTGAAAAGTGGATTCTTCTGGTTTTCTACTCCTCTCCTCTCCTCTCTGAAAGAACCAAACCAATTGTAAACGCAGTACCACTACTAAGCTACCAATTATTGACAATAAAATTAAATCTCAAAAACTGGAATGTAAAGTAAAACTGTAAAAGTGAAAAAATTGAAGGAGGAAAAAAAAAAACAAAAAGGACAACTGCAGTCAGAAAGAAAAATACAAGAGTAGAGTAAAGACTATAAAAACTTGAAACTATTTGTGGTAAGCTGAGATTATTATTACTCCTTCGTATTTTTATTTTTTTTAAAGTTTGTACAGTCATTGGCTTTCTTGATACTGATAGAAATTAGAAACCTAAAATAGGAGGAAAATAGTCTCTTTTGTTAGCCGTTAGAAGTTTGCTTTTGAATGGCTAACAGCTGGCTACTGCTAATATTTTTCCTGATCGGCTAGCTAATGGCTAGATAAAATTGTACAAAAATCACCCGGCTAATGGCTAACAGCTAAAGCTAACGGCTAGCTAACTATCTCTGGCCTCGCGCTTCGCGCGAGCTGACTCACGCTACGCGCTCGTTATTCTAAACTTACAGCGCGCCTGAAAGCCTCGCTCTACGCGCTCGCGGTTTTATAGTGAAATAGTGATGGGCTCGCGCTTCGCGCTCGCCGATTTGCGGTAACAGACTGGCGCTTTGCGCTCGCTGATTTGGGACGACGGTCTACATAACAGAGCGAATTTTCATTCCCACTTTTCATAGTTTTCACAGTACTAAGGTCGTATACACAATACACACACACACACACAGTTCAGAACTAAGCCATCACAGCGCCAGGCGCTGGCATATCATTCTGTCCTACTCCTACATCTGTCTTAGTCCTTAATCTGTCAACAGCAAGACTTGGGTTTCTCCTATTCAATAACAATAATATATTATTCTTTTTCAGAAATTCTCTAAAACCCCACCAAATCTCATTATGGCCATATTTTAATACCAATGAAATTTTCTTCATTAGATACCTACCGGTATCAAATAATTTGATTGATGAATACCTAGAATAGAGCAGATATCATTTCAAGCGGTTCTGTATTCATGATTTAAACCACAATTCTATCTAACTGCGTATATTTGCCATGGGTGTTCCTTGAAATCTTGAATCCAGTGAAGTCGAGAATTGATATATGCTATTTTATTTTTCATCTATCAGTATTGCATAATTCGAATTGATAAATAAATTAGATCAGATATCATGGCTAGCCAGATATCATTTCATGCGATCGAAGATCACATTCTGTATTTGAGGAGTTATCTGTCAAAAGGGCACCTGTGAGCGATAGTTGATTTTCAAAATATGTCTTTGAAGTTTCATGTTCAGATTACTCATTCCACATTCATTTTATCAAAAAATCTATAATAACAGAAAATATTTTGCGTGTTTTCATCTTTACAGATCACTAATTATTTTTCAAATTGATCGACAAATGAATCTGGGACAATTCCATAAAGATGTGTACCTCGGGTGCCCTTTTTATGGAGATGGGGTTGAGTGACCATAAGCGTACATGTAATTTTTCGTTTTTTCAAAATTTTGTATATTGATGGGAAACGGTTCAGTGAATTCAAAAATGTGGATATCCACAAAAAGGGCACCCCTTTGATGGGTACCCTTTTGACAGATAACTCCTCATTTATAATTCGAACCACAATTCTATTTATGCAATGGATCAAAAACACATCGAACTGCTCGCTACCTCTTTTTAAACTCTTTCTCCGGTTAATGAGTAATGGTCCACTCGCGCTTGTCAGTCTTTTCATACGATCGACTTCACTCACAGAAGAAAACAGAAAACCAGGGAAATATTTTGCATTGGTGTTCTCATGAAATCTCGAGTTCAACTTTTGGCTACCTAGGCCTAATTCTACTTCGTTCCAAATTTCATAATTCACGAAAAACCGAAGCTAGATGCCATCAAGCGAATCAATAATACCCAATAAAATATCTACGTCTTCCGATATTATGGAACAATTTTCAGTTGCGTTTCGTTATTACCTACTTCTGAAATAAATCTCATCGTTTCTTAATTCAGTTCTCTTTCGATTTCAAACAGAATCGCACTGAAACAGCAGAGTGATAATACGAAACAGAGGATGATGATATCATAGATCACGTTCTGTATTCATAATTCGAACCACGATTCTATTTATGCAATCGATCAAAAACACACCGAACTACTTTCTATTTCTCCGATCGACTTTCCTCACAAAACGAAACAGAAAACCAGGGCATTTATTTCGTATATATGGGTATTCTCAGGAAATCTTGAGTTGAATTTTTCGCTACCTAGTTCTACTTTGTTCCGAATTTCATGATTCACGAAAAGCCGAAGCTATACGATCATGAATAAATAATACGCACTAAAGTATCTACGTCGTCCGATATTATCGGACAATTTGGAATTTCGTTTCGTTATTAATTTTTTCTGAAATAAATCTCATCGTTTGGTTTCCCAGTTCAGTTCAGTCGCGTGTTCTCTCCCAACTACCGATTTCGAACGCCGAGTGATAATAATGACAGAATGATGATGATAATAAAACTTTTCTAGATCAATAAGAATAAAGCATCAACTACAGCGATGGCTGGCTGATAGCACCCCTTATGTTCCCACGTTGAAGATTACTGATTACACCGACCTAAGGACTGCAGGTATGCGCATCTTTCAATGTAAACAAACTTGAACAAACGAATACCGGTGGAGGCATCCCTTTCAGATTATCACAACGACGAATCAGTCGCGTGTTCTCTCCCAACTACCGATTTCGAACGCCGAGTGATAATAATGACAGAATGATGATGATAATAAAACTTTTCTAGATCAATAAGAATAAAGCATCAACTACAGCGATGGCTGGCTGATAGCACCCCTTATGTTCCCACGTTGAAGATTACTGATTACACCGACCTAAGGACTGCAGGTATGCGCATCTTTCAATGTAAACAAACTTGAACAAACGAATACCGGTGGAGGCATCCCTTTCAGATTATCACAACGACGAACTTACCGGTGGAGGCATCCCTTTCAGATTATCACAACGACGAAGTTCGTCGTTGTGATAATCTGAAAGGGATGCCTCCACCGGTATTCGTTTGTTCAAGTTTGTTTACATTGAAAGATGCGCATACCTGCAGTCCTTACACCGACCGACCTATAC
Organism: Aspidiotus rigidus; assembly: GCA_035079385.1. Classification (NCBI taxonomy): domain Eukaryota; kingdom Metazoa; phylum Arthropoda; class Insecta; order Hemiptera; family Diaspididae; genus Aspidiotus; species Aspidiotus rigidus. Next base: position 8,505,631 of record JAVHKY010000052.1, read on the forward strand.
GCAATGTTTACAAAGTGTGCTTTATTATATAGGATTTCTAACAATAAAAAGAGAGATTTTTCGGCACTGCCGTCGATATACAAAAATTTATTTATTTTGAAACCCGACGTTTCGAAGCGACGCGCTTCTTCTTCAGGGGGTGCCGAAAAATCTCTTTTTATTGTTAAAAGTACCGTTGAGACTATTAACCTTTTTTCAACTTCTTGACTATTTCTGTCAAACCGGACTAAATATTAGCCCAAAGCCCAATGAGAATACAGTTCCTTTATTACATAAAAAGCATATTACTGGAAGGACGCTTCAAATTAATCCTTCTATTGATTACTAACATTGGCATTGGGGCACTGATCCGTTCCATACTCCAGTAGAGGAACAAAGGAGGGACGATGATCCACTGATTAAATATCCAAATTTACAATGAAAATGCACAAGATCGCCATAATGATATTGATTCTAGAACAAATGGAACACGAAATATATTAGAAAATTATATACTTATATAAATTATTATTACTATTTTTCCTTTTTTGTAAGAAAGCAAGTACTACAGCCATCCATCACAGTAGCAACCGAGGAAGAGAGCAGTGAATTTTCTCAACGTTTCAGAGGTTGTAGATCATTGCTACGTCATTAAGAGATATTCGTAGTATGGTGTTCATCTCGTTTGTACAATAAAGTTTTGTTTCACATAGGCCTACATTTTTCTGGTTTAAATTTCTTTGATAAATTGGAGAAGAATAATGTACAAGTCAGGTATGAATTCAAGTTGTATTTCAGTTTCACGCTTTTATCGAAAATAATCAAGTTTTGCTCACCTTGGTCGAAACAATTTGTCCATTTTCAGGCGCAGTCAATTTTGGGCACATAACTGGCACGCATGTTTTATTTATTTGATAGGTGTCCCCATCACGATATCCTGTCTCAGAATTGTCAAGGAAGAAACCGGCAGTTCCATTTTTCGAGTACAGCTCGTAACCCACATTACAAGTGCATAAATGATTTCCTAACCTGTTGAAAAATAAATCAAAACTATCAATGAACACAGGAATGAGCAAAATTAAATCTTGTTATTGAAGCAGGCGAGAAGAGGTTCGCCAACCGTGCACACTTGGGCACAGAATTTTCAGCTTCAGTTTTGTTTATTATTTTGTAGAATAAATTGTATACAATTGGGTGATTCCCAGAAAAACGTGTAATCAGTAACGTAATATTTTAATAATCTTTTTTTTTCCCCCAAATTAGGGGGTAAATTTGTCGCGGTAGCAAAATCTGTAGTGAGGGTTGTATTAAGAGTATTTGAATACGTTCTACACCAGGCATGGGCAACCCGCGGCCCGCGGGCCGCATGCGGCCCGCGGAAGCTTTTTCTGTGGCCCGCGATACGAATACCAAAATACGAAAAAATGAAGAAATTTTCGTTGTTCGAATCAAAAAATGTAAAATTTTACACGAATTATTTCCAATATTTTTGGATACATTTAGTGTACAAACAAACGTGAACTGATTGTTTATTAGTTAGTAGTGAGAAACTTGTATTTGCAATTCATAGGCAATCTCATCAGAATTTGGGGTCAAGTGAGTAGGTATGCTGCAAACGCATCAAAGCAGTCAAATGCTCATCATTCAGCTTGCTTCTTTCCGGAGTTTTTGTATTTTTCATGAGCGAGAAAGCATTTTCACATACAAATGTAGACCCAAAGAAAGCAAAGGTCCTTTTGTTGGAATATATTTAATACCAGGCAAAATTCTCGCAAAGGGGTCTCTGAAAACAAAGTGAGCAGAGAAAAATCGGCTTTCAGATCTATTAGTTCCATTTGGTACTCTTCAGGCACTTCCATTGCGCCAACGACGAAAGGGTTCTCAACCACTCTAGCATTTGACTGTTTTGATGCGTTTGAAACATACTCACCTGACCCCAAATTTTGATGAGCTTAAGTTTCTCATCTAGTAACTAATAAATAATCAGTTCACGTTTTTTTGTATACTAAATTTATCCAAAAATATTGGAAATAATTCGTGTAAAATTTTACATTTTTTGATTCTAACAACGAGAATTTCTTGATGTGCGGCCCGCCGGATCATGAAAAGTTACAAATTTTCATGAATGCGGCCCGTGATGTGAAAAAGGTTGCCCACGCCTGTTCTACACGCATAAAATTCATGAGTAGAACTTTTTCACCACGACAAAGGTATTGTAGTTCACGCCGAAGGAATTGTAATATTATGTATTTGCATTAGAAATTCTAACGCCCTGGATGAAATTCCCCCGTCGTAGACTCAGTTTGTCACGCCTAAAGAAAAACAATGTGCGCCTTCCAACAAAAAACATGGAAAAATTTCGACTCTCAAGCTATACGTGATGGGAGGAGGACTTACAAAAATTCCGACTCTCGAGCTATATATGATAGGAGAGGGACTTACACAAATTTAAAATTTCAACTCTCGAGCTATATATGATAGGAATTTTTCCAAGTCCCCCTCCTATCATATATAGCTCGAGAGTCGAAATTTGTCCAAGTCCCCCTCCCATCACGTATAGCTTGAGAGTCGAAATTTTTCCAAGTCCGTCTAGTCTCCTACCATATATGGCTCGAGAGTCGAAATTTTTCCAAGTCTCCCTCCTATCATATGTAGCTCGAGAAACGAAATTTTTCTAATTCCCTCTCCTATCATATATGGCTCGATAGTCGAAATTCCTATCATATAAAGCTCGAGATTCGAGAAAAATTTAGACTCTCATACTATATTATACCAGGCTTGTAGTAGGTCTAGGCCTTCTTTATACTAGTTTTATCTAGGTCTAGGCTTCCTTGAATTTTCGGTACCAAATCCCATATGACTCATAAAACAGGTTCCCTGCGTTCCTCGTTGAACTTCGTTAAGGAAGCAGTCGTTTTTATTTATTACAACGTTTCAACCACACTGAGCGAAGAGAATAGTTTTGGTGACAAGAAAAAAAGTATTATCTCAAGAAAGCCACCTTTTTTTTTTTTCAATTTCATCAGTTTTTCCAGTTATTTTAACTGTAAAATCCAGTCACAGTGAATAAAAATAGGTGACATGTCTTAAGTTGACACTTTTTTCTGGCGACCAAGACTATTCTCTTCTCTCAGCGCACTGGTCGAAACGTTGTAATACAAAAATAAAAAAAAATAAAAAAATTTTGTAACTTGGTCATATTGTAGTATTATCAAATTTTCTGGCATAGCCAAATAAATGAAAATCATGTTCCATGTCTTTTATATTTTATCAGTCATCATGAAATATTTCAGTCTAGGCTTCTACTAGGTCAAGTGTTCGTGAGATATTATTCGTTTACCCCTTTACCTATCTTGGCGTCGTATAAGTCTTCTATGAGAAATACGAGGTAGCGCGAACTCGCGGTCTCGCTATTGTATTGGAATGGTATGAGACAATTCAAGTCTAGGGGACTGGAAAAATTTCGACTATCCAGCCTTTATTTATTTAATTATTTAATTATTTAGTCATTTAATTATTTAATTATTTAATATTATTTATTTATTTATTTATTTATTTATTTATTTATTTATTTATTTATTATTAATTCTTGTACTAGGTCAAGTGTTCGTGAGATATTATTCGTTTACCCCTTTACCTATCTTGGCGTCGTATAAGTCTTGTATGAGAAATATTTTGAGGTAATTGTGGGTGTTCAATATTTTGAGGTATCAACTTTCGGTTGGGCGAACGAGCGATCTCGCTGTTGTATTGGAATGGTATGAGACAATTCAAGTCTAGGGGACTTGGAAAAATTTCGACTATCCAGCCATATATGATAGGAAGAGGGACTTAGAAAACTTTACCTATCTTGGCGTCGTATAAGTCTTCTATGAGAAATATGAGGTAGCGCGAACTCGCTCCGCTCGTTCGCCCCCTGTCTCGCTGTTGTGTTGGAATGGTATGAGACAATTCAAGTCTTTTCTAATTATTAATTATATTAATTATTAAATTATTTATTTATTTATTTATTTATTTATTTATTTATTTATTTAATTATTTAATTTTTTAATTATTAATTAATTAATTATTTATTATCATTACGCGGGGTGTACTCGCGAATTTCTGAATCACCCACGGGGTAGAGATTTTCTAATTATTAATCATTTCAATTATTATTTAATTATTTATTTATTTATTTATTTATTATTAATTATTATTATTACGCGGGGTGTACTCGCGAGTTTCAAAATCGGGGTCCGGCGAGAGAAAAGACATGGAACATGTCAAAACACAATGGGCAGGAAAAACCTTTAATTCCTTTCGTTGGTATTTTCATTCAAGTTGGGAGTTCTAGAATGAGACATCATAAGTGACTAGTATCTATTACCATGGAAAGAGAAAAAAGTAGCAAATTATGATTACTGACAACACTATTTTAGAGAGCTAAATATTCGACCTAACCTGAAACACCTTCATTCAGTTCAAGTGGCGTTCCTAAATGTTTATATTCCGCCGCCCCCGCCGGATTAAATATTGTCCACAACGAAGGAATGAAAACTTCAAGTTACAATCTTCAAGACGCTCCCTTTCTATATAGAAAATTATTGGTATCATATTATTCTCTATAAATTATGAATATTTCGTACATGAATTGAGCCCTTCTTTTGAAGAAGGGCGTAACTCGACTTCCGCCCTCTTTGAAAAATTGCATAATTGGGTTCTTCATCCTCCCCTTCATCTAAACACGAAGTGTGTTGTGTAAAACTGCGTTAGGTTAACGTCACAATTGACTTGTTTTCTCGCGTATTATACTTTTCCCAAATGATCTAGCTATGGGTTCTTCAAGAAAGGCGAGTCTTTTCAAAAAGACGTAAATGGTGTTTCGCGGGAAACGATGTCTTGTTTTTAAATTACGCTCTTTGGATGGGTAATAGGTGGGGACTGGAAGATGATCGATGCCGCCTGTGCACAAACCACACTTTGTCGCATTCTGATTTCTCTACGCTTTGTACCAGCGTTCCAAACTTTAAAATTAGTGTTTCTCAAAATGCGTTTTTTTGACTTAACGCCTCAATTAACAATATTATCATTAGTACTTTATTCTGACTCAAATATTGCGAAGCAATGAAAAAAGAAAAATTGAACAAGTTACACTCGCGACGATGAAATTTTCTCCTCTGAGACTGAGGTAAATTACTCTCTCGAATATAGTTTACAGCATATTTTTGTAACATGGATTGTCCTCTCATCATTTACAAAAAAGAAGACGCTAGAAAACTTCTACAACTTGGGATATTGAGTGGCTACATAAATGTTATATTTTTCTGAGAATTACATACTCACATATTTATACATGTTTGATCACAACCGCCATTTCCATTGGAGCATTCATTGATATCATTACATTCGAATTTTGTACAGCCCATAATTTCTAGACGTAGGCAAGGACGCCCTGTGTACCCCTGTTCAACAATTCATAATTTTGTTAATGCTTTGTTTCGAAAAAAATTTTGAAAAATGAAAGTAAAAATATAGATATTATATCGAGGACACGTAATATTAGAAAGTCGTAATTCACAAGAGTTATTGACTCACAAGAATTCTGAATTTTATGTACTGAGCTTCAAATGGTGTTGGTAAATTCAGTACAGACAACGTTGGTTCTGGGATTCTGAACTCTACTGGAGTCTCACCGTCTAAGTTATTATAATCTTTAAAAATATCCGTTAGATTGTTGGCATACTGAAAATTATGAAATTTCGATAATTTATCACAACACTTGTTGTACTACTTACTTGCTTAAATTTCTTTGCAACTGATAGGTACTCTACTTACTTGTATCCTAATAGCAGTGGAAAACGCAAATTTATTGGGTCCTTTTAACACACCCTGTGTTTTGAAACCTCTTATCACTGTTGGTGCTTTCAAGTCAAACAATACCCAATTAGCTCCAAATTCAAGAGCATTTCCACACCAACCACGCATATTGCTCAATCTGACATTCTAAAAATAACTCACACGCTTCAATTAATAGTTTCTAATTTTGCTCTCTCTGAATTTTATTTAAAAACTACAAACTTCTTTTGGAAACCCTGGTTCTGAACCAGAAACAGTTATTGCTTCATCTGGAATGTTACCGGAAATTAAACCAAGATCGCCAACAGGACGACAATCCAGATTAGGCAAAAACCCTGCACGACATTTGCAGTGGAAACTTCCTGCTGTATTTGTACAATCAGTTGTCGCAGCATGACATTGACTAGTTGCGCATTCATTTATGTCTTCACATTTGGGAACACCAATAAATTTCTGATTCGGCCCACATTTGATAATTGATGAACCCTCAATCAACTTGAAGCCACGATGACACTGTACACGAGCTTCATCACCATAAAAGTATTGTTTGGTAGTATCAACGATTATACCATTATTAATCTCTGGTAAAATAGGACATTTTGCTCCTGTTGAGAATGCAAGAATTTCACATGAAAATATGATCGTCTGAGAATTTTGGATATCTGAGACATGTAGGAAATAATTGCAAGAACTTACGAACACAAGTTGGAGTAGTACTCGACCATGTTCCATTACTCATACATAAAACAACGGGGAATCCGTTCCTAATAAACCCAGGCTCACATTCATACCTCATTATAGTTCCATAGTTACGACCACCTCCATTTAACAAAGTAATATTTGCATGCAAAGTTTCCGGCAGAGATGGACATTGCGAGGCTAAATAATATGATAAGAAAACATTATTCTTTTCTTTCTTTTTTGTCAGAATTCACGATGATTGAGAAGACTATTCTCATCACCTTGACATGATGGCAATTTCTCCCAACGACCATCTGCTAAGCAAGAAATCTTTTCAGTATTACGTCCTGAAGAAAATTCGAAACCAGCATAACACTGGTACTGAGCTACTCCTCTGAATGTCACATTGGTGGCGCCAACAGAAAATCCATTATCGATTTGAGGAACAGGACCACAATAAACCTCTATTTTATTTTTTCAATGATCAATGTAGCGTGAATTGAGGTTTTTGAAAAATAAACTGATACACAATCATCTTACCCTGACATCTTGGAATGTATGTTACCGACCAATTTCCTCCCATCAGGCATTCGGCCACAATTTTTGTTTCACCAGTAGAAAATTCTTGACCTACCGCACATGTGAATTCAACAACTGTCCCAAAAGCCGTATCTCGATTTGATGCAAAAGCTCCTGCACCTGGCCGCATAATTGGGCAATCTGACAACACAAACATTCATTGGTTTTCTGCTTTTAAATCTACAAACTGAACCATCAATTACCTAATTACATACCAGCCGAGAAAGTAATTCGCCAGCCCTTGCTATTATGAAGCGCATCAGTAATAAAACGCACCAGCATTTCTCCACTAGATGCAGTCACAGTAATTTTAGGCACTACGTTTCCAGTAAATCCTTCATTCGGATGTAGTTGTAAACCACTGGTACTGCCTCCATCATATATTTGCAGCAAATCAGATGGATGAATACTCATCACATCAAATTTTAGGGAAAGTGGACTAGAGAACGGACTTTTGATGTTTATCAAACAATCTAGATTACTCGGATATGGTGCCACTCCAAAGGCAGGAGATGATAATGTACCATTCACCTCTGATAAGGTGGATCGACAGCCTGATGATGAAATTCAATTATGAACAAATTTCTGATGCAACAAGTTGTATATTCTTATGTAAAAAATATGACTTACCTTGCAAGTATCTCATTTTGAATCCTTTTTTTGTGTTACCTAAATTGGTTTTGAAATATAAGTACAAGTTATTTCCTGTTGACATCAACAAACTAGGACTATTCTTATCTCCAGTTAAACTCGCTAATAAAGGACTTTGAGGATGGTTTCCATCTCGTATCAGTATGTAATCACGATCTGGGGTCAGATGAACGTCAATTATCTAGAAACAAACAGAATTGCATTTTGTATCGACCATAATTCTAGGCCTATGCCTGATAATTGAAGCGGCAGCTAATGAACAACTTCAAGTTCATGAAACGGTAGATAGTATAATAATAGGTGGGGATGAAATTTCCGCATAAATTGGGCGAACCGTGTACTCACTTCTAAAGTGATTATTTTTCCGGGTTGAGTAGTAATGGTATACAAGCATTCTACACCGCCAGGATAATTCTTTGGATAGCCAGGCGACATTAAAGTTTGTGGTTGGGTAGTAGCAACCAAGTTTCCTTCGCACATTTGTGGTTCTGTCTTCCAAGATGCTCTGAAGAGAAACAACAGTTTTACTGATGACGTTTGACGCTTCTACAGAATACAAATCCAATTCATTTAACAGAAGCGAATTTTACAAAACACATTGAATATTTCGGAAAGGTTTTTTTTCAAATTCTATTCATCGTAATAGGCTTTGACCATATAAGTAATACATGGACCCGCGAAGGAAGGGAAAATGTGAAGCAAAAACATTAGGGGAAAAATGCAACAATACGATGCAGGAAAAATAGTTGAAATACGTTTAATCGTACAATCACTGACAAACCAACGGCAATGCAACTTCATAATATTTGTATAACGCAGAATGCCAGAATAAGTTCTATAACTTTTGAATACTTTCACCAGTCGACTTGGAATTTTTTTTTCAATTTATTTTTATTCGAGTTCAATAACCCACCCATGGTGAAGAAAATCAGCAATGACCAGATGGAAGAAAAAGACAAGGAAAGGCTTGAGTGGAGTGTACAAGCTTAGTTCAGAGAAGGGATATTTAACTCCTGTACTGAAGTTTGCTTAAGTTACGCGTTTGTCGCTCACATAAAGCGCCACATTCTCCATTAAAATTGTAGGGTGGTGAGCGGTGATGCGCAAAGTTCAAGATCAGGAAGAAAGAGCATGAAACATTGAGCGAGGACGAAGATGGGAGGTCACTGTTTAGTAAACTTTGTAATAAAGAACAGCACCGTGAAGAAGGAATATTTGAAGGCATACATGTAGAGAATTGCACAAAGAAAAGAAAACTCTGGGAACAAATGGAGATTGCAAAGGCAAAGAGGAAGAAAGCCAGCCTCTTGAACAATGTAATCACATTTGACAGCGAAAAATTATTCAGCCTGGTGATTAAACGAGAGAAGAGGAACAGAACCAACCAATAAGGTGGCAGCAAACCTGATAGCCAATAGGAATACAGCGCATCGGTCAACAGAGTGAACCAATCACAAAGTAGCATGTCTTAGCCTATTTAGCCCATAAGAACACATTGTTATATTGTAAGAAGATATGTTCTAAGAGTGAACCAATCACACCACACCATTGTTATAGCCAATAGGATCACATGAAAACTCATGTTTAAGGCCTTGTTGTTCAGTAGTGACACAACACATCTGATGATGGGTACCTACCCAAAAGTACTCTTGTAGGCTAACTAACAAAGTAGAATTGTACACTTGAAAATTTTTCTATATCTAGTGCTCTACTTGTCCTGACCGCACTCATAAGTCCCTTTGACTCCCATATACCGCGCCATAGTTCAGTTACCGTTTTCAAATTCGGTAAAAATACTATTAAACAAACTGTGCGGGTAGTTCTAGCGGATGGTCGACCCGAATATTAATTTGAACCAAAGTAATGTTTTAAGAGGGCCATAGTCAAAAAAAGTATACCAGCCTCACCTGAAACCCCTCTTTTCAATTGATCCATCACTACTAAATTTCACAATCATAAAATTGGATGCTGATACGTAACGCGTATTATTAAGTTCCAATTTGCCAGATAAGGTAGCCAAATTTACAGCTTTATCTTCAGTGCGTCCTCCAACTAAGATTTGAACTGTATCAAAAGACTTTTCCGTTTCAAATTCTTGAAACTGAAACAAGGAATTCCGTAATCTACTCAGTATATTGTTACCCTTCAAAAAGTTTGAGCAATCATGTTTACCTGTAGCAAAATATTGTGGCCCTGAGGACCTTCTAGCGTCCATTTACAACTGGAAAATGGCTCATACTTATGCGGAAAATTTACTGACTCAACAATATCGCCACTACTAGCCATATAATAATGGCATAACGAGGGGCAATCTATCTCGTCAGACCAATCGCCACAATCGTTTTGTTTGTCGCATCTGAATTTGGAATTTACACAATTCCCATTTGAGCAATGAAACAAACCAACTGGACACGCAGTTGTTCGACATAAGAAAGGTAACAGAGTTTCACAAGTTTGAAGTTGCCAAGATTGAACATCGTTATGCAGATTCACATCTACGCATTCACCATCTGATGAATCCGGTTGCGACAGGGACCAGAAACCTACACCATCAGAATAATTCATGAGAATTTTTTTAATTGACAAGAATATTATAATAATAATATATTAAAATAAAATCATTCTATTATTACCTGAGTATTGAGATACAAGAATTCCACTCGCTGATTCAAGTGTATTTGTTCTGAGATCATCTAAAGATGTTAGGCCCAACCAATAGTGCTGACTTTGTTTTTCTGATGATCCCAAATTTTGGGTAAGCAAATTGGCAGTGTAATTATTTTCTACATAAGATTCAATTAAGGCCAATTCACTACCATATCTGCAAAGAAGAAAAAGAGAGAAATAAACAATTAAATAATTGCACATTGAAAATTCTTACATCATACCTAGCTCATTTTAGTCAGAAAGAGAGAGTGAGCATTCTTGTGATCAGATTTCTTTCAAATTTAACGTACATTGATCATCGAGTCCTGAACAAGCATTTTAGAATCTTGGGTAAAATACTTATGCAATGATGTAACACATACATTTGAATATCTCTTTATTACCAAGACTCAACAATCTTCTTTGTTGTATTGTATTCTTAAAAATAATATGCGCGCAGTTAAGAATTTACAATATCTTATGTCAAAATTTGACCTTATAAATGTGTATCATTTTTGTACTTAATTCCAGCTTCTCTATTTCTTTCCCTTTTTTAGCACTTTCTATCGTAGTGTAGCGGTGGCAACGTTGTATTATTCGGGTTACCTAAATGTCTATCGCACGGGTTCGACTTCACTTATCATTCGCATTGTGTCATCATCTTCGTGTTCACTTACGTAAATAAACTGCATTCTCATCGCGCGTGCATTTCTCTGCTTGAATCTTAGCCTATCCGTTACAAGTGTCGACCGTGACTATATTTTTCTTATTAATTAAAAAGTTGATGTTCAGCGCTGATTCAATCGCAAAAGGCCGGTTCGGATTCGTTATCACCACCAAAATGCCGAATACGACGGAAAACACAAGACGATTCACCTTACCTGAATTCAACACAAAAAACCCAGAACTTTGGTTTAGTATGGCAGACATCATTTTCACAAGCAATAATGTCGACAGAGAACATGAGAAATTCGCGTTTCTACTCCTAGCCATTCTGACCGAACACACAGAAAATATTCAAGATATCATCCAGAAAGAAAACACCGAACAATCGACCAAGTACACCGAAGCGAAAAACAGACTCGTACAAGCATACGGTGAGTCAAAAAATCGCAAACTAGATAAACTCCTTTTAGGATTAGATGTACCGCCCAACCTCAAATCCTCCGCAATTTTAACACTGCTTAAAAATAGAACAGGCACCGTCCAAGCCGACGACGTAAAGAGAAGAATTTGGATTAATCATCTGCCGAAAGAAATTCAAAAAGCACTTGCTTCCAGTGAAGATATTGAACCTGAAAAACTGGCTAACATCGCAGATCGTCTACACGAAGTTGAAAATAATGAACCTTCAAAGCCAATGCACACGTACGCAATAGCTAAAACCAAGCAGTCATCAATGACCGAACAGTTAGCCTCCTCAGTAATGCAACTCAACACTCAAATGGCGGCCCTAGCAGCAACAGCGGAAAAACTTCAATTTGAAGAACGTAGAAGTCGGCAGGACTACCCACAAACTAACAAATCTGGCAATTTTCAACAAAGAGATCGCAGCACAACCCCATTCAGAAAACAAGGCAAGCCAAACGTACAATTATACAACAATCAATGCTGGTACCATTACACTTTTGGCGAAAAATCTGAATCCTGTAGAAAAGAATGTAAACACTGGTCAATGGGTTCCGGAAACGACAAGGGACTGAAGTGGCGGCGACCCAGCCCTCATCCATCATACAAATATCGTCGTGCAGACTATTTGTATATGACCACATTGCTTTTCTAATTGACTGCGGGTCTGACGTGTGAGCTTTACCCTGTACAGATGATCGCAAACTTCAACCAAATCCCGACTACATCTTATATGCAGCAAATGGCAACCCAATACCAACATATGGCACACAAATGATGACGATCGACCTACGCTTGTTGCGAAAAATCTCTTGGAATTTCAAAGTAGCGGATGTAAACTATTCAATCATCGGAGCTGACCTACTAGCCCACTTTCACCACCTACCTGATTTGAAAGAGAAAAAATTACTTGACGGAGAAACCTTGTGCAGTACTCGATGTTTTATGAAAAAAACCACTCATTTCTCGATCAAATCCATTTCTGAAAACATTCACGCGGATCCTCAGATCGTGAGCCTTCTTCACAAGTTCAAGGAGATAACGCAACCACCGCAGAACGACCCAACACCAGAACATGGAGTATACCACCACATTGGAACAACGGGATCACCTCAACACAAAAAACCGAGGAAACTACCCCCCTAAATCGAGAGATAAATTAGACAAGAATTCAACAAACTGACCAAAAATGGTATATGTCAACCATTGAACTCGCAATGGGCTGCACCAATAGTACCAAAAAGGAAAAAAGATTCCAAGCTTCGAGTAGTAAATGATTATAAAAATTATTAAATAAAGTCACAACTCCTGACAGGTACCCCCTACCTTCAATGCAAAACACAACAGCTTCATTGAGAGGAAAAAAACATTTGTCCAAAATCGATCTTGTCACAGCCTTTTTTAACATCCCAGTGTACCCTGATCACGTTCATAGAACAGCGGTGACCTCTCCAGTAGGACTTTTTAACTATCTACGCATGCCTTTTGGATTACACAATGCCAGCGCTACTTACCAAAGGTTCATGGACTTAATCCTCTCTGAGGCCTCCCATTTATATTGTGCTTCATAGATGATATTATTGTTTTCTCGTCCACGCGTGAGCAACACATTTCTCACAAATTTTATTTGAACGCTTACAAAAGCACAAACTCACCATAAATCTACAAAAATCAACATTTGATGTTGACGAGCTGGTGTTTTTAGGCCATCATGTTTCAGAAACTGGTTTTTGCCCAACCAACAAGCGCATTGAGTTTTTTAAAAACATGAAATGACCGACCACGATTGTCGCACTATGTAAAGTCATCGGCATTTTCAACTTCTATAGACAATTCAACAAAGAAGCAGCAACACTCCTTGCTCCATTCAATGAATTACTAAAAGGTCACCCTCGAAAAAACCACACCACTAAGACAAAATGGTCGGAAGAGTTGCTAGAAAACTTTGAAAAAATGCGCGTTTTGTTTATGAACTATACACTATTACACTATCCGCGTGACAATGTACCCTTGTTCCTAACCTATGATGCTTCTAATATTGTAGTAGGTGCAGTCCTTGAGCAAACCGAGGGGAATTCTTTATTCGGGAAAATGTCCGGGAATCGACCAAGGTAACCGGGAACCTCTAGGGTTCTACTCGCACCAGCTGACAGAAGCACAAGCTCAGTGGCTTCCTCATGACCAAGAAATGTACATGCAATTTACATGGGAATCCAACATTTTGAATATTTACTGCAAGGACGAGAATTCAACATCATGACCGACCACAAAGGCCTCACGTATCTGTTTACTTCGAAAAAGAGGAGCAACATAGAACGTCGTTCACGATTTGCTGAATACATTGCACTGTGGGATGAAATCTGAATCTAGCTGCACAAAAATCATAAAAATGAAGATCCATTAATCCCTAAACAATTGATATTGAGGTATTTGGTATACTTTACTGACCCCAAATCACCGATAGATTTATCGAGTCAGCACTTGTACGTAGGTAAGCGAATTCGTGCTGAACATACACGGCTACCAATTCTAGAGCGATCATAAAAAGTACTTCCAGCACCCGAAAAATTTATAGGTGGCAGCTAAAAAAAACATGTAGCCGCATAAGTGCCAATAAAATGAAAATGGAACGGGCAATAATTTCTAACTCGCTCGAGTCAATTTTTCAGGAAATTAATCTTTATTTGATGAAGATCTGTGGCAACACTGTATTGTAAAGTAAGGCCTGTAATATCATATCAGCCTGTCTCAGCTCAATGTTCATTCACATAGATAAAGATTTCGTTGATTGCATATTGTTCTATTTCTTTATTAGTGTAATATTATAAAAGTCGGCGCAAGCCGTAACAAGTGGCGACCGTGACTGTATTTTGATTTTAAATTTGTGAATTTAAAGTAAATTCTTCCAAATAATTATGTCGACCGCCCAGAGTACATTACCAACGTATTCCAGCCCAACAACAGTAACAGCGGCAAGTACGAACGTGAACACGGTACTAACGCGAATCGGATACAAACAATTGCGAACAATGCTTCTACCGTACAGCCAAATGTAGTCGGCCAACACCAACTGTATCGCTTCACCTTACCTGATTTTACGTCGGAAAAGCCAGAATTATGGTTTGGGATCGCGGAGGTCATTTTCAACGAGAATAATGTACGAAGTGATGAAAAAAAATTTCATATTTACTGCAAGCCATTTCCACATCCGAAACCGAAAATATTGCGGACATCATTGTTGACACGACCAATCGAACATCTCAATTTCAACAAGCCAAAGAAAAACTCATTGGGTTACTCGGCCAATCGAAAGAGCAACGAATAGATAGAATCCTTGCTGGATTCAACATTGGATGAAATACAAGACCGTCCAAATTGCTACAAATCATTCGTAACGAGATGGGAAGCACAGTTACCGAAGACGTTCTAAAACAAATATGGCTCAACGAGCTACCGTACGACATGAGAAAAGATCTGGTCCCAATCGAATCTCTCGAAACCAAGGTCGTAGTCGAAGCAGCTGATCGTCTACATCAAATCAATTTGTATACCGGTACACCAAAAAATACTGTGACAGTTAATGCCATCGAAAGCGCGAATCCAATTTCAGACGCGTTCCTTAAACTGCATAAAGAAATAGCGGCCATCCAAGAAGGAAATCGCCAATTGAGAGAACAATTTGAGAAAATGGAACGTAAGTCACAAGATCGTTCACTGGATCGCAGCGAGCGACAGACCAGATCTGTAACTCCTGCATCCAGACGCAAAAGCCCATTTTGTAGTCAAACAATGTATAAAGGGCTATGCTGGTACCATTTCACATTCGGGGATAAATCCACTAAGTGCAATGGAGCACCCTGTAAAATGGCCGACATGCTGAAACCATCGGCAAACTAGACCTGGAGGTACTCGCTGTGCTCCCCCTTCCAGATGCAGATAGTAAGTCACATAGATTATTTGTGCGCGATAGAAACACCAGTTTATGCTTCCTTATTGACACTGGCTCTGAAGTCTCGGTAGTGCCGCCCCGTCACTCTGGAGAAAAAATCCACCGAGGTTACTCACTGTATGCTGCAAATGGCACGGCTATACAAGCCTATGGTCTTCGACAGCTCACCCTGCAACTTGGACTCCCGAAATCGCAAACGTGGACCTTCATTGTCGCCGACGTCACAGTGCCAATAATAGGAGCAGATCTGTTAGCTCACTACCATTTACTACCAGATTTAAAAGGGAAGAAACTTATCGATGGAATCACGTTATGTAGCGCTGAGTGTTCCTCTCAACAGTTGAGCCAAGTTTCAGTTCATTCAGTCAATCATTCTAAGCTGAACGAAAATGTAGCGAGTCTACTAAAAAAATACAACCAAATAACAAAGCCACCGCAATCATTCAACGACCAAGATCCTTCCACACTATGGCACTATATCGAAACTAACGGGAGCCCAGCCTACTCAAAACCACGAAGACTCAGACCGGACATCTACCGGGAAGTAAAAGAAAATTTTCAAAAACTGGTTGAAAATGGAGTATGCCGTCCGTCATCCTCACCGTGGTCGTCGCCGATAGTCATCGTGAAGAAAGAAAATAGAAAGAACCGAATCGCCGGAGACTACACCAAACTCAACAAAATAACAACACCGGATCGATATCCACTTCCAGATCTTCGAGACGCCACCGATAAACTAACTGGCTACACGCATTTATCTAAGATAGATTTAGTTACCGCATATTATCATATTAACATAAATCCTGCTGACATTCCCAAAACTGCTGTAATTTCCCCGGCAGGGCTGTTCAAATTTGTAAAAATGCCCTTTGGTCTGCGAAATGCTAGCGCAACTTGGCAATGTTTCATTACTTCGATCGTGGGCGATTTGCCATTTGTGTTCTTATATATTGATGATATTCTAATTTTTTTGTCGGGTTCTGAATAGGAACACATAGCTTGTATTGATGTTGTCTTTTCTAGGTTGAGCAAATATAACCTCACGGTCAATATGGAGAAATCGGTATTCTTAACCGATAGTCTGGAGTTTCTGGGCCAGGAAATCACCCCATTGGGCTTCCGTCCAACTGAACAGCGAGTAGAGTTCCTCAAAAATATCAAGCCACCGAAAACCATCACCGCCTTACGGCGGGTGTTGGGGATGTTGAATTTCTACCGAAGGTTTACTCCTAGAATGTCCGAATACCTCGCTTCGCTCAATAACGTATTAAAAGGACATCCGTGCAAGAAAGATAGATCTCCTGTCAGCTGGACTCCAGAATTGATAACGTCACTTCACTCCGCTCGCGACGCGCTGGTCAACTTCACTCTCCTGAAATACCCTAGAAGCAACTCGAATTTATATCTAACCACTGATGCTTCTAATGACAGTATAGGAGCCGTTCTCGAGCAGCAAGGAGACGATGGTAAAGAGCCACTGGGATTTTATTCCGCTAAGCTGACTGACGCACAAAAAAAGTGGTCAACCTACAATAAAGAGCTCTTCGCAATCTATTCAGCTATTCATCAGTTTGAGTACATGATCACGGGTAAGAGTACCATTGTACTTACTGACCATAAACCTTTATTATATATGTTCGCAGCTAAAAGCCACAAAATAGAGAGGCGTGCCCGTCAGATAGAGTATATAGCCCAATATTCAACAGATATACGCCATATTAGCGGTGCATCAAATATCGTAGCCGACACGTTGTCAAGGCCAATGGAAATTGATGTGATAGCGGCTATCGTAAATGAAACTGTTATTGCCGAACACCAACAAACAGATGAAGAGTGCTGTGGCATCAAAGAAAAAGGATTTTGTAACCACGAAATACGTCAGGTACCGCTTAACGATAATGTAACCTTGCTCTGCAGTATATTCCAGAATAGAGAACGACCCATTGTACCAAAGAAGCTCAGATACCAAGTATTCCGGCAACTCCATGGTTTGTCCCATGATGGAACTCGAGCCAGTATTCGACGCCTTAAGAGTTCTTATTTTTGGCCAAAAATGCAATCGGATATAACCAACTGGTGTCGGGCGTGTCCAGAATGCCAGAGAGCCAAGTTGAAACGTCACGGAGTATTTCCTTTATCGGACATATTCAAACATCTACATATCGACCTGGTAGGCCCTCTTAATCTATCTAATGGACATCGCTTTGTATGCGCATTTATAGATCGAGGAAGCAGGTGGACAGAAGCCTTGCCCCTTATCGAAATTAAAGCTGAAGTTGTAGCGCAGGCTGTTTTTGATACCTGGATTTCAAGATATGGCGTTCCATTAGAATTAACCACCGACTGTGGGTCGCAGTTCACATCTGATGTATTCAAAAGCCTGTGCAAGCTACTCGGCGCTAGCCACCTAAGAACGGCGGCTTACAACGCTAAAGCTAACGGTGCGATCGAACGCTGGCATTCGCGGCTAAAAGCAGCGCTCAAATCGCATGGTAAAAACTGGCACGATCATTTGTCGGTAGTGCTAATGGGACTGCGTTCAGCACCGCGAAACGAAACCGGAATATCCGCGGCCGAAATGACCTTTCGGAAGAAGATGAGATTACCGGGAGAATTCCTAAAACCGAGTGATATGGTGTCTGATGCACCAAATTATGTAAAAAAGCTCAGAGAAGCATTCAGAGCAATGGCCCCGTTACCTTTCACTCATAAAAACAAAAGTAGATTTTTGTACACAAGGATTTGTATTCGACTAAACGAGTCTTTGTGCAAGTAGACAAAGTGAAAGAGCCACTAGAATGTCGGTACGTGGGCCCATACGAAGTCCTAAAACGGAAAAAGAAAGGTTTTGTACTCCGCCTGGACAATCGGAATGATTGGATTTCCATTGATCGGCTACAACCAGCCTACAAGTTGAACGTCGACGAGTATAACCTGGACGAATCAAATTCGCCTGTAAGTAGCGCTGAAATAAAAATACCAGCTAGTATTCTAAAAACGCCGAACGATAGAGAAAAGGTCAAGAAAAAGGTGAGCTTCAAAGCGAATAAACGAATATTTTATAATTCCGAGTTTGCCCCTAACACCTGTCTCTCCGTCGCTAATGCAGAACCTTCAAGTGCCGACGAACTTGAACATTCATCCTCTTCGTCTAATATACATCCGTCTTCTGGTTCGCAGTCCAACTCCCGCACGACGCGTTCTGGTAGGACCATAAAAACACCTTGGAGATACCGTTGATAAATGAATTTTCGATTCCTGTTATTTTTGTATTGGATTCGATCGTCGACTAACCCTATGGTAAAAAAATTTTTTTTTTGTTTCTTTTTCGTTCTTAATATTGCTCCTTAATTTCACCGTGAATCAAAATAACCAACATAAGAATCATCTAAATTAAATCGGTTCGTCAGCATAGGCGCGGCGCGTTGTAAAGAATATCGTGTGTAAAAAATTGGAGCAGTGTCGAAAATATGTATTATTATGTGCTAAAAATTCTCCCATTTCATACTTACATGTATTGACAAGTATTCAATGTACGCTGAATTGTATAGCCTATTATAGAAAAATTCGTTCTTTGTCTGTGATATTAGATTTAAGCATTTTTGTTATTATTTTCGCGACCTTTCCCCTTACTAACTCCGTTTTTCCGCGGGAGGGGTGGGGAGGTTATGTGGCAACACTGTATTGTAAAGTAAGGCCTGTAATATCATTTCAGCCTGTCTCAGCTCAATGTTCATTCGAATAGATAAAGATTTCGTTGATTGCATATTGTTCTATTTCTTTATTAGTGTAATATTATAAAAGTCGGCGCAAGCCGTAACAGATCAAATAAATCGATCGATAACTTCTGTATAGCGGTTCACCTTTTGCTTCGCATCGCGTGCTTTATTCCTTGATCAATGCACATGATTCTAGGCCTACCTAACGGGGCATTACTGAAAGAATAAATATTTTGCGTACGTATCACTTCAGGATGGATTCATCGAAGATTTTCACTCATCGTGAACTGTTTGACCTTGCACAAAACCCCGGATAAAATATCAGCCGATTCTGACATTCACACCAGCCAGCAATAATCTTACCAGTTATTTGTACAAGTTCGTTGAGCAGGCTATAATTGCAGAGGGAAGTCAATTATAGAATTTATATCCAGAGATATTTACTGGAGGATTCAATAAAAAATTTCTAACATCAAAATGGAAACACAAAAAACAAGCAACAACAAAATGGCTGCCTGCGAGCGTTAAGAATAAGAATATAACTGAAATGGAGTGGGAAGAAAAGAACGAGAATATTATGAGGATAGGATAGAGAATTGAAAGAAGGAGTCGAGTCAGGTGGAGGGGCTCAAATTTTGCGTCAGGAGAAAAAGACCAGATATGTACAAGTTGGATTGATTGAGTAACGCAGGTAGTTGAAAGAGTTGAAAACTGTTTTAGAATAATTATATAGGGCAGAGGATTATGATTTAGGTCCCATTGTTGGAAGTATGTTAGGACATGAAAAGAAATGATAGGTTGTCAAATTATCTGTCTAATATGATTTATACATGACTGAGGCGTTTATGATTCTCCAGCCCAAAATATTCCTACACATTCTGATTGAAAAAAATACTATTTTTTATAACTTTTCAACATACCCCAAAGAGGGGTTTTCAAAATGAAAAACTGATTTCGAATTTAAATTCTATGTTCCAAAATAGTCCCAAAAAATTTTACGCACTCACATTCCCTACACTTGAATTTTTTCAAGCTAACTTTGAATTTATGAAGTGTGTATTTCGGAATTATTACTGTTTTCAGAGCGTTCCAGCGACTGGAGAACTTTTTAACCATTTTTTTTTAACTCGGTGGACATGTTTACATAAGGATTGACCTAATTTGATAAACAAAATACAAAAAATCACGGTTCTCCAGGTTGAAAAAGTGAATTTTCTCAATTCTTTACCATTTCCAGAACATTCCAGCGACTGGAGAATTTGTTGACCATTTTTTTTGAACTTGGCGGACATGTTTACATAGGGATTGACCTAATTGATGAACAAAATACAAGAAATCACGGTTCTCTTGATTTTTTACCATTTCCAGAACGTTCCAGCGACTGGAGAATTTTTTTTACCATTTTTTTGGAACTCGGCGGACGATTTTACATAAGAATCGACCTATTTGATAAACAAAATACTGAAAATAGATTTTTGTCCAGCTAGATTTACGTTTCATCCCACAGTGCATTGCCTAATTTTCAACAAACATCATTCACATCAGTGGATCTTCCAACATTGTTGCCAACGCCCTCAGCCGTCCCACAATTGATGCGCTGAGCCAACCCAAAGCAAACAACGACACCTTCATTCATGTTGACCAAAATGTGATAGCACTTGATCAAAGCACGGATCAAGAAATCCAAGCTCTACGCAAAACAAAATATGAAAACCTGCGAGAAGTATTCATAACAGAGAACATCACGCTCTTGTGTAATGGATCCCGTTCAATTGTCCCTGACAACCTAAGATTTGCAGTCTACAAACAAATTCACGAGTTGGCACATACTGGAGTCAAAGCGACAATACGTCTAGTGAAAGACAAATACTACTGGCCCAAAATGACCAAGCAAATACGAGAATGGACCAAAGCCTGTCATGAGTGCCAGAAAATCAAAACTTATCGCCATGTGAAGCCTCCTGTGCACGATTTTCCTTCTTCAGAACGCTTTGAACACGTTCATTGGACCGCTGACCAATTCTGAAGGTTATACGCATGTCTGTACCATGATTGACAGAGCATCCAACTGAATTGAAGTAATTCCTATTCGCACAATCACAAGTGAAAATGTAGCTCGCACCTTTGTGAGAGAATGGATATCGCGATTCGGCGTACCTCATCAGCTCACATCAGACCGCGGAAGCCAATTTACTGCGGATCTGTTTGTAAGCCTCACGGCATTACTAGGTATCCACCACATTACCACCACGTCTTATAACCCAGAAGCCAATGGGAAAATTGAACAAGTACACAAACGCCTCAAAGAGAATCTTGAAATTTACCAAGATAAGTGGGCAAAGTACTTACCCACCATCCTCCTCGGATTACAAGCCGCGCCGCGCGATGAAACGGGTATAAGCGTAGCAGAAATGACATTTGGCGAAAAAATCAAACTTCCTGGAGAATTGTTTGAAAACGGCGAAGAAATCACCGACAAAGCCGAATATGTTAAAGAATTGCGACAAGTCCTTCGGGCACTCCGCCCAGTAAACAAAAGAAACAGAACGAGGCGACATATTTTCATCAACAAAGATTTATTTACGTGCGACAAAGTTTATCTACAAGTTGACAAAGTCAGATTAGCATTGCAACCGCCGTATGAAGGTCCATACAAGGTTGTTCGTCGTTCTAAAGCGCACTTCACAATCCTGAAGAATGGAGCGGAAGACACTGTTTCAATCAAGAGGTTGAAACCGGCTTACAAATTACATGATCAAGAGCAACAAAAATTGCAACAACAGTTGAGCGATCACTCATCTGAAAGCAACAACGACGACTTTGGCAAGAAACCAGCAGGAATCCTTAACTTCCCAATTTTGAAAATCACATCTCCGAATCCTCATCTTTTCGAATCCTCATCTTTTCAACCGTCTTCCTCAAACACTTTGAGTACAAAAACCGTTTCATTTCAAACCGCTGCTGTCCCTCGTCAATCTGCCCGAAGTAATAAGGGTAAGCCACCCAGCAGATTAGTGCAACAATAAACCTTCTGTACTAACGTTGCCAATACCCAATATTTTGATGAATTGCATACTGCAAGAATGTTTTTACCAAAAATCTGTCTGTGATATTATGTTCTAAGTCAATTCTCTGTACATATGTAATGTAGTTTTGTGATGATTTTGTATGCTCCGCATCTTAAAAGGGGGAGTTTTGTAGTGGTGGCAACATGGTATTATTCGGGTTATCTAAATGTCTATCGCACCGATTCGACTTCACTTATCATTCGCATTGTATGCCGCCGTTGTCATCATCTTCGTGTACACTTACGTAAATAAACTGCATTCTCATCGCGCGTGCATTTCTCTGCTTGTACTTTCGTGAAGTTATTAGAATCTTAGCCTATCCGTTACAGTAGACATAAGTCGCTTGTGCCTCAGTATTCTCAGTGAACGGATCTCTTGTTTTTCCCCCTTGAATGTAAGATAATGAAAAATCATCTTTCTATTTTTTTTCGGAAGATCTCAGCTTTCTTTTTTTTTTTACCAAGAATTAGAGCTCAAGAGATCTAGATTTTTTTCTGTGTCAAGATCTGGAAACCAAAAGATTTGCATCCCCTTAGTCCCCGTTCCCAGCTCTACATTGCATCAATGAGACACAACAGTCTTCGAGGTCAAAGACTAGAATCATGCATATTACCATTATTGAGATACCGAGAAAAAGACAAGAAGAAACTTTTTCAAAGACTACACGAAACTTCGAAAAATGCTACACAAAGATAGAATCTTGGGTAATATAAAAAGACTCGACTGACTTCACAAACAACTTTCGGCGGGAAATTGTATCTTTTTTTTTGCATCCAGATGCACAGAGGCTCTTCCAGAAAGCTCTTGCAGTGCGATAGCAGAACCTACTTTTCATCTGCTTAGCGTTGGGTTTCATTCAATCCACGATTCAATCTTATAAAATCCGATGGTACCTGCCCAAATATACGCAATGCATTTATCATTTTAATTTTGCTACATCTTTAAAACGCTACTTCTCGGCTTAAAGAAAAAGAGCATTGTGTTTGTCACTATTTCTGCAACAAAATACTTCTCACTTCTTCTGCTTAAAATTTTGTTCAAAACTTAAGAAAAACTCAAGAACTAATCAATCAATCTTTACCATATTACAGCAGATACCTACAACTTCAAACATGTTCCTATGATATGTAAAAATCAATTGGTGGTTTACTAACCTATTACAAAGTTGAGCAGCATTTTCCCATGAATGCCTGATGCTAAAAAATCTGTAACAATGGAGACCTTTTAAATCCCATCCTGAAAATATAAAGAGAACCAGCAAAAAAAAAAAAATGATTAATAAAATTAAATAATTTTTATTGAGTATTAGTAGGTACCTACTACATTTCTAGAACATTCATCAATACTGGTGATAATAATAACAATAGTAATTATTTTAATTCAACTGTACAAAGTACAATATATACAGAACAAGAAATCCTTCCGCAGCGAGTATGTTATGCATTAAATATACTGGGTTAAAGTAGGCAAAAATTGATTAGTCAGCGAAGGATATTGACTTTCAATAACACTGCTACATAGGTACTACTATTAAATTCCTCTTAAAACATGCATGTTTTTGCACGTGAATAATAAAGAAATCAAGAACCTTTTTCAACAATAGAGAATAAATAAAGAAAAAAATAATAATAAATCAACAAATTTTGTACAAAAATATAGAAAAATATCCTACATTTTTGACATCGAATCAAAAATTTATTGGGAACGCATGATCAACTTTTTTGAAATTCGAGATTCCAAAGTTTGGTAAAAAAACCTTCTGTAGTTTCTAGGATCATAGGTCCACAAATTTTATTCTTTTACAAACCTATAATTGAGGGTGGGTGAAATAGTCATTTTTGAAGTCCTCATACATTAAAATGTTGAAAGAATTCAATTTCAACCCCCTTAAGAAAAAAAAAAGACCGGGAGCAATACCTCGTTTTTCTACAAAAAACTCGAAGCCTACTTCGTTACCTCCTTGGGATTGCCTTTATTTACTGTTTTAATCGAGGCCAATAGGGAACCTGCTTTATGAGGGTTTGTTTGTTTATACTTTTTCTAAATAAAGATTTAACTTAGTTCTTCACCACCTTGGGATTTAAGCTCGAAAGCACGTATTTCTTCAAGTTACCCCCCTATCAGATATACCTCAATATTCACATTTTTTCCCTTTCCTAGCTCAAAAATCAAAACTTGTTCAAGTACTTTTCACATCATATTATATAGCTTGAAAATTGGAATTTTTCCAAGTCCCACTTTTTATCAGATGGCACACGGTTTCTGAGCTAAAGGGGAAATGCACTATAACATACTACATCAACATGAACCCCATAATGAAAAAGAAAACGTCAACAGGAAACTTGTTTTATCGTTTCTTGTTTTTATTTTTGAAAAAATGTCCGTTACCTTAAGGTTGTATCATATTATATAGCCTAGAGGTCAACCTTTTTCCAAATCTCCCTCCTATCATATACAGCTCGAGCGCAGCAATTTTTTGTGTATAAATTATCTTTTTTTTTCTATTTTTATTGATTTTTTTTTTTAAATCAACGAGCTACTTAGAGCCCGTCATCAGGGTTATATAAGCTTGTCAGTGTTATTGAGTTGAGATGCGATAGCAAGAATTTGATTGCTGAAGTATTGAAATACGTATGTTGAGGACAGATGGAGAGTCGTCTGATAAGGTGTGTATGTGTTTGTGAGGAATGAGTAAGGAAATGCAGGCTAAAAAAATGAGGCAAGAAACAACAATATGTTGAATGATTGAGGGATTATCAAGATCGCAATAAGAGTATGAAAGAGGCGTAAGATGAGTGATGAGATAGGTGCGTGTGAGTCTACGGTCACTGATTCTGAGGCTATTGACGATTATTTCTTCTCTGCGAGTGAGTTGATTGGAGGAGTAGAAGGGGAGGGGAATTTCTCATTCATGGCTTGTTTGGATGATATTTAAGGTTAGATCAATAAGTGAACCAAATGTGGGTGATGTATTTGTTAATGTGTTTGCAGAGCTCTCTGATGGGTAATTGGTTGCCTGTTTGGCTGCTTTGTCGATTTTTCAGTTCCTTGGGATGCTCTTGTAGCCAAGTACCCATATGACGAATGTTAAAATGGATTTGACATAGAAGCTGGCAGTGAGAGCGTAAATACAATTTTTGAATGGACGAAGAGAAGAGCGGCTAGGGACAACATTAAATGAAGCTAGGGAATTGGAGATGATCAAGAAGGAATTAGTGAGAGAATGATTTATAAAATAAGCTTTGGTGCAGGAGGAAGGATTTAGGCGCACTTAATTGCAGGCAGAGGTAAAAAGTCATTTGTTAGCCGCGTAAGCATTTTTAAAAAATTTAGTTAGCCCGAAAAAATATTGGATATTTTTAATTTTTTTCCTGTAGACGTCAAATGAAGTAATAATAAGTCGTAAGAATAGCAGATACCGTGCATCATGCATCTCCTAAACTACAACAACACTTTCTTAATTTTAAAGTTTTTCTTTTTAGTTTTACAGTATCAACTCAATTTTTTTGATAAAAATTCACAGCTCCCTGCATCTCGCTTGTATTCTAAGATTCTATGTTGATAAAACACAGTTCGTAAGTGTCCTAATTGGTTTCAAGGTGAATATTTTATTTGCTTCAAAAAAATTTAGGACACTTGTGCACCTTTAAAATTGTTGAACTGTGTTTTAGCAATATTGAAACAAATGACAAGTGTTCTGAATATCCTCATTTTGATCACTGATATCATTTTAGCAAAATATATCAATTTTTTGGGGCAGTCATCATTTTCTACAAGGGCACAAAATTGAATTTGACTTTTGGGTTTGTAGCCATTGTCCTAATGACAGTCAAGCTTATATACAGTAATGATAATAATCAACAAAAGTAAAGTAACTCACCCACAGGACATGTCAGCAAATGATTATTCGACGGAATCTGTAACAAATGATAAGAAAATTATCTAAAAGTGAGCCTAATTATCGTAATTCTCTTTGAAAATATCCCAACTTATAACGCACGATATCATAAACAACTAGCGATCGTGAATTTTTGGTACGAGTAATAAAGTTCGGTTTTTACCGACTTTTTACTTGTAAAAAGTGAGGTATTACACCCGACGCAAAGTATTCAGGGGGAGGGGGCAATGAATTTTCTCGACGTTTTGGAGGTCCTAGATCACTTCTACCCTAATAAGAAAATTTCAGGTTTCCTTCTATATATATATATATTTATATATATATATAAGATTTTTTTGTCCACGCAACTCCTCAAAAACTACTGGTTGGATTCTCATGAAATTTGGCCAAGTTGTAGTGGATTATCTGAAGTTGGGAATGTGAATTTTTTTCTTAGATTTCTCGAGTAGTTGAGTAACTCTCAATTTTCCTAGAATTTCTTAGTGTTGTTTCTCAAAAAAAGCTCACGCAGCAGCGTAAGCACCACCGACTTTTTCAATAACTTTATACATGACACCCCACGCATATTTCTCTCATTCAATTCATTTCTAATTTTTTGACTATTTCTTAATAAGTTCCTTTTTTTTTGTTATGCATTTGTCAGCACATCAAAAAAGAGGCCATTACACAGCAAAAAAATAAGTTGAGCATCAAAATATGCCCGCACTGATGAAAAAAAATGAAAGCCCATAAAAAAAATGCACATTTATAAGTAAAATATATTGGACAGGAGGAGAACACATCAGCTACAAAAAATTGAATTCAAGGTTACAAATAATGATAGGTGTATAAATAGGTGAATTTTAGACATGTTTCATGTCTTCAATACACGTATACAACTTAGTGTACAGTAAAATTGATGGCATCCACTGTGAGACATAAAACAGATATTTCGAGCCTCCACTGGAACTTCTAACTACCTTAATTTAATAAGCATACCTACGCTGTGTTTACAAATTGATTTCTCCATTTAGAATGGATATACTCGGCTGATTATTCAATCTATCGCTCACGCGCAACATCTTTTCAACATACCCAATAAATGTTGATTTTATTCAATCATATACGGTTGGTAATAAGAAGTTTTTACAGCCAATATATGATGCATTACCTTTCAGGCAAAAGAACTCAAATCGAACAAGCCCCGACGGCTTTATGTACGCATATTTTGAGAATTACTCAAAAACCACTCATCCAATCTATACCAAAATTTCATGTCAATAATTTTGAGTACACTTCAACGTAATGTAATGATATTAAAATAATACGATTGATGCTTTTTGAGAAACAACACTAAGAAATTTGAGGAAAATTGAGAGTTACTCAACTACTCGAGAAATCTAAGAAAAAAATTCACATTCCCAACTTCAGATAATCCACTACAACTTGGCCAAATTTCATGAGAATCCAACCAGTAGTTTTTGAGGAGTTGCGTGGACAAAAAAAATCTTATATATATATATATATATATATATATATAGATTTATGACGGCGGTATGTGAGCTCCGTTTTAGAATATATATTCCAATCCGAGATCCTTAGATCCGATGCCCGGAGCTCGGATTATGTGAACCATATATATAGTATTATAAGGACTCCAGCATACAGTAGACGCAATATTAGGTGGAACTCAGATTACGCAAATTTCTCAAATATATATCACTGTTTAGTTGGATGGTCAACCATGTAGAGTGCGTTGTTTCAAAGTTTATATATCGAAAGTGGAAAGAAACATGATCGATCTGAGGTCCAATAATTGACAACATCGCACAGAACTCGGTTTACCGACAAGTGTATGACCAGCAATTTAATATAAATGGTTTGGAGCTCAGTTTACCGACAAGTTTACTTCAAAAATGTTGTACAAAACGTTTGGAGCTCGGTTTATCGGTGTATACTAAATAATATAAATCAATGCAGTCCTCTTGCATGGAAATATTGAACTCGCGTTACCCTATCGGGTCATCACGCTGGTAGCTTGTAATTTATATTTCATGTTTGTATTTCGTCTTCCCTTTGGAGTAGGTGGCCTATAGGTAAATTATTTTTTTCTTCGCGGATTGTGTATTTACTTTTCAATTTTTTTTTTTTCGATGTACGATTTAGCAGTGCCTTTCGAATTAGAGGGTAGGTAACCTTCTGTAGTCCCTGGAATATTTTTCTATCTCTGAGCATTCTTCTAGTATTCTTTTTCAATTAATTTAGAGGTATGTATAGAAATTTGACTTCTACACATAGAAACGTTTGAGGAACGTGTAAAATTAGAAGTTATTTTAATTCGAGTGATCCATGATAGTGTTTAAGGTATTGTGAGAGAAATAGTGCAGGTTTGAATGAGAGTATCGGGACTGAGCAAATTTGTTCGAGTTAGGATCTATGATTTCGACTCGTCTATGTTTGACTTATTCAGGTCTGACTGTACCATTTATTTATCTTCCTCTTCTTGTAAATTTTAGATTTGTAATAGATTCTCAAGTTGTCTTCTTCCTTGTTTTGTGCTAGTTCCTTTCCGGAGTTTTTTGGAGAAATTCTGATACAAAACAATAAAGGGGTTTCTTAAATGTGCTTGAAGCAAGCTAGATTCTGGCGTCAGTTGCATATTTTGTCAATTTTAATGGATTAGCCGAGTAACATTCACTAATTCAACGAGGAAAAGAAAACAATTTACGAATGACAAACTGTTGTAATAAGAAGTTGACATTGACGTTATTGAAAAACTTGGAAAAATTTTTATGCAGTAATCACAGTCACCTTGGGGTTGAGAAGCTACAATGTAAGTTAGATACTAAACAAAGCCTGCTCATGAATGAATAAAATAACGAAAAAATTCTATAGACGGGGTAAAATAAGCCGTAGGAATAAAGGATCTAGAAAATTTTTTAACTGTATTTTACCAGTGGCTCGAGCTATGGTGTGGCGGTCCATTCCTCCAAAAAAAAGCTATCTGGCAGTGCACATCAAATTAATAAAGTCGACATAATGTACGCTCAAAATACTTCACCCACTTGATACGTCATATTCACACAAAATTGGCACTTGGCAGTAAGAAAAAATTGAAGAAAGCATAGTGCAGATTGCGACATATTAGTACCAAAGCAGAAGGTGTTCAAGAGAAAGGTGGGAGAAGTAATACCAAATTCATGAATATAACTCTTCCTCCTGAAAATTCTTTGCCAGGCACCTCACACCTCAGTAGCAAATTTGAATGTATGAAATAATCAACATTAAGGTTCAAGGAAGACTTAAACCAGCTTTCAAGCAACACCTGTCACAGATAAAAGAGTAATATTACACAAACAAGGTAACAAAGGTGTAAGATCGAGAAGTCGATAATTTCAAAGAGAGAGAAAAAAGAAGAAAAGTTGATTTATGTTGTTTCTGCAATCGAAATACCTTGTAAGTCCAAAATATCAAATTTTGCAAGAGAAAAAAGAATGTTTTCAAAATTTCCTTCTTTTTTAAGAGTGAAGTGATTATTATGGTAATTTGAGGGTAGGTAACCGAGCCCTCTGTAAAATTTTTCGCCAAATTTTGGTTGTAAAAGTTTGAAAGGACTCACGAGGTTTTGTTGTACCCTGGGTTTCCGTAGTTCTTGAAACACTGCTCTGGGAAAGCCAATAATACACAGACAGCCTATCAAGACACTGCCGTAAGTCCATTTTCAGAAATTTGACAGGAAACACAAAAAACGATGAATAAAATGGTACTCAATGAATGGAAAATTGCCATAAAAATTAATCCGGACTAATTTTTTTGTGCTGGCTGCACTAATTGTCTCATTCGATGCAGAACGCTTTCTACCACCAAACAGCACTAAAATCTTATTCTGGACTGACGGCGGTTTCTTAATAGGCAGTCGGTACAATATTAATTTACAAGGTGTGATTCAAATTCCTCTATTTTTTCCAATAAAAAACTACATACTTATATAAACCCATTTTTGATATAAAATTGTCTAACAAGGTAGGTAATTCACTACAGAAACAATGTGTAAAAGGTGATAATCTTTTTCTGTATGCGGTGATACACTAGAAAATGAAGAGACTAACTAGAAAATTATGAAAAGTTCACTTTCACAGATTATTGTTTTCTGCAAATCCAAAAGTCACAAAAAATGTACTTGAAATGATGACACAGACAGATGAACCCGCATTGTTCTCCAATTTTATGACAATCTCCTACTTCCTTTTTGTAAGAAACTCAAATAAATTCACTCATTCACAAAGATTTTACTTTTGACTTGACTATTAAAAAACTTGTAGTTTGGAGGTGCAGTACTGAATAATTTCTATTTTGAATACTGAGTACACCTACGTGTATGACCTCATCATATCAATACTATACAGAACGCGAATTGAACTTGAGCTTTTATAGCTGTATGTAAAATATACCTAATCTTGAAAAAACTTCAAGTTTTGAGCCAAACTATGAGCCCTGTCATATTTTCTTTTTTGCTATTAAAAATAGTTTATATTGAAGCTAAATTTATTCTTCCAGAGACTGATTTTGAGAATCACTTGGTGGATCCAAGAGATTACAAAAATGAGTATAAGGACTGTTGATAAGGAAAAAAGATAATGTTTTGGAAAGGGTTCAAGGTCTGAGTTTTATGAAATGAGAGAAGCTTTGAACGACTATAGGTTCAGAGCTCTACAGAAAAATTTTGAGGTGCTACCGGTAACCCTATCAGTGAAAAGGGATGTGATCCTTATGGAGAAGAAACTACTGTATTTGTGAACTAATTAAGCCATATAGAAGAATGCAACTAGGAAATTTTGCATCCAGAATCAATAAGAAGAAAAGATTATATAAAAAAGGAGAATATTTTCTACAAGCTAAAAGTAAAGCCCATGATTTACATCTCTCTTAGTACAGTGAGCCTCACAACATCAAAGATCTTTGCTTGCATCGTATGTTGGACTCACTCGCGATGACTAGTACATTTTGTGATATAGTGGCTGTTCTCTGCTTGACTTTGAATTAAATTTGAACTTCTACATACAGTATTATTACAAAAGTAGATTGTTGGAGCTGTAGCTCTTAGAATCCTACTTGCAGAGCGCAAAAGTATGGTAAGAACGTATAGGGTTATTCTTATTGACAAGACTCTCTAATATTCAGGATAGTTTGAGTTCGCGTTTCTTTCCAGTTCTCAAATAATGATATGAAATAGGATACGTGCACAAGAAGGATTTTTATAAAGCTCAGGATGAAATATTCTATCCTTTTTGGGGTACTTGCTTCGGCAAGCCAAGTGCCTATGCATCCGCAGGTCTGAAAGAGTCCATTTTTACGCCCCCTCCTCCTTTTGGGGGAGAGGGTTTGGAGATATCGGCACAAATTTGTACTTTATTTGTGCCGATTGTGCTTTCCAGACTTGGAATTTGTGCCACATTCTTGGGCCCTGTGCCAGCCTCAAAAACAAATTGGGGGAGGACAAAGATTTTTTCTTGACCATGGAGTAATTTTGTAATGTAGTGCTTTAGAGCCTATTGCCGGCTTCTGAATAAACTGAAATGAGCGCGCCTTTCCAAAGTTGTACTGCAGCAATTGTAATGTGAACGAGTCGCATAGTATGAAATTTAAAAGTGGTATCTGAAAATTTATAATATTTTTAAATGTTCTAGTCAAACAATCAATTTCACACAATAATCTCCTATTTTAAATTTAACTATTAGGAGACAGGCCACTATTCCAGTCAAAGACCACATTTGAATTCAGAACAGATGGAAATATAACAGATCAGAGAGCATGACTATACAATCGATATAGTAGAGAGCCTGGGAAACTAACTACCAATTTTCTTTGACTCAATTGTAAAATTCAATTGCAATTTTGCTACAGGAGAAGGAGAAATGAGCTTCACTCTATGGGTGTGCTTAATGAACAAATGGTGACTTCCTGAGATAGTGAAAGATGATCAATGTATATTTCTGTGCGCCAGAAATTTTTGATTAAAGTTGCATCCGGAATTGCAGTGGAAATTTCACCCATGTTCATTGCTGTAGGAAAGTAGTCGCTGGGGGAAGTCTTTAGAACTTTAGAGACATTGAAATAGAATATTATAAGAGTGTACAATGAACCAGGTATTACTTCCTCGGATTTTCAAGATTGATAAATAAATATCTTCTAGCATCAACGAGTAATATTATTATTGAACATTCCATCTGGAATTGCAGTGGAAATTTGACCTGTATTCACAACCAGAGAGAAAATTATCTTCGTAGTAGCTTCGTAGAACTTGGCAGACATGGGGGGAAGCACGTTATAAAAGTGCACAATGGACCGCACCAGGTATTACTCTTTCAGATATGTATTAAAGAATGATGAAGATATATTTCTGATGCCCTGGGATTTTTCGATAAAAGTTGCATCCGGAATTGCATTGGAAATTTGACATACATTCACACCCGGAGAGAAAATTATCTTTGTGGTAGCTTTGTACAACTTGGGAAGCCGTGGGAGGCATATCATACGAGTGCACAATGGACCAGGTATTACTTTCTCAGATTTTGATGAATGACAAATGAATATCTTATACCTTCGACGAATAATTAATATTATTGTTGGAAGTTTCATCTGGAATTGTATGGGAAAATGGATTTATATTAACTTCTGCAAGGATTCATGACCAAAACCCGATTGCACGAACGTCGAAAAACAAATCATCATGTGGTGTAAAACATTCATAGCCAGATATTCTGCTAAAAAGAATCAAGTAACATTAGTCAAGAATCATGATCAATATTCATTCTCACAATGACCAAAATATGAACAGGAGATCATGATGGGGAAAAAACTACTACTGTGAAGTACTAGGAGCTAAATTACAAAGTTGAATTTGTTCATCAAAACCAGGATAAAAATGAGGAAGTTATGATTGCTTGAAAATTTTTCTATGACAAATAATAGGTGCATAGTAATCATTCAGAAATACAGTTATCATCCAAAGAGAATGGAGGGTGGATTGTGGAATAGAATGAGCAGCTCGAATGATTGGAAATGGAAATGATATTGGAACCAGCTACGAGGTGTATCGAGCCGAATTGTTTCTATAAGTACAGCAAACGCGAAATGGTACCCAAAAATTTCAAAATCCAAAAGCAAAAAGTGAAACCAGTTTTTTTTTTGAAATATTGGTTGTATGGTACATTTTGATCCATGTTATGATAGAAACTTCTAGGTATTGCGGCATTCTTGATGATTAGCTGAGGTATGCTTTCTACCCTGGTGAATTTGCTGCAGCGTGACCAGTCTAGCCCTTTTGATGGTACATAATTTACCCCAACGTTCAAATAAATTTAACATTGCGTTAAGTGGGTGTCATGTCAGCCCTTTCTAATTTGAGAAGAAATACATTATGTAAATGGAATTTAGCTCCAATTCTGATAGAATTTGGGTCCCAACTGAGTTTCACAATTGAGTACACTGATTTGCTGATTGCATGGTCCTTCAAACCATATTGTGATGGAAACTCCTATTTTGGTATTCTTTACTGCACTATGTTTCCTTTTCTGGTGAATTTGATGGGAAATGTTATTTTTGGCAATCTGTTATACTGATTTGATATCTATGAAGATTAATGGCAAATTATTTTACAAAATTTGGCGATCCGGGATGGAATGAAACTGATCTTAAGATGGAGATGAAGCTGAACCAATTAGTATATTATGAATGAATTGTACTGATTGGAAAAATATGGAACTCAACTGGTTCATAGATGATGATGGAAAGAAACTGAAATGTATTGGTTTTGGAGCGGATGTGTATTGAGAGGAAATGTTGGATAAACTGGCAACTCCTTTGCGGAGCGAGAAAAAATAGAACTCTGTGTAGTCTCCAAGCCGCACCAGAGGTGTGATCGAGAGGTCCTTAGTGAATGAATTGGTTTAAGGATCTGATCGATCCTGATGTTATGAATGATGCACTTGTACTTGTGGGTGATGATAGCAAAGTCCAAACAAGCATTCCAAGCAGAGAATTGCAAAGATACGTGGGCGATTGGATGCTGATCTGATATACCAGGCAGATGAACTTGGGTTTGAAACTGAGTCCTTGATGGGAGGCTTTGGTCAGGCCTCTCAACAAGTAAAGACCAAACAAACCAAAGGTTCCCATGATCACACTGCTCAACTACTGAAGAGAACTAGATTGGATGATACCACCAGAGTAGAATCACTGGCAATGAAGATGAAACAACGAGATGAACTGATTGATTTATTGCTGAATGGAAGACGCACTGCACCAGCACTACAGTATTACTTGCAATGGAATATTACACCAATTGGAGAATGTACTTGGGTCTGAACCTGAAGAACAATGATCAGTGGTTACATTCCCTGAATCAATCAACAAAATATTCTGTTAGATGGACGTCACTACTACCTCTTGCAGATTTGGTAGTAAAATTGGCACAAAAGTTTGGCTAAGTACTCAAATTTGGAAGAATGGGGAAAATTGCTGTTGAAAATGTTCTCAGAAATATGTAATCCAGGGACAGAAAATGAAATGAGTCATGTGGAACATACTTTATTGATGAGCAAACATCCCTGAAACCTTGCCAACTATCTTCATAGCAAGAAATGGACCATATATTGGAAAGAATAACTGATTGAATAATGTAACAGCAATTTGAGCAAGAAGTTTACTTTTCATCACCCCTGAAGATTTGCACCATGAAAGCCAGAAACTCTGAATGCAAGAAGAAAGCAGTTAATCAAGAGACTCACAGAGAAGAGTGTAAGAACACATGAAACCTGGTCATGTAAGCAAGATCTTGACAAACATCACTACAAAATGGAGAACAAGTTGAAGACAAAGAGAAAGCCCAGTTTGATTGGAGAAAGAACTAGTACTCTATGTTCAAGGCATAACCAAAGGAAGGACTACATCAGGAGAAGATATACTACAAAAAGTGAGTTCTCTAAAGCCATCAACCAAGAAATCAAGAATTACGAGGACAAGGATAGATTTAAGAAGCTAGAAATGATTGAAGCAGAATAGCAGACTACCCCAAGAAGAAAGCTCAATATTATACCAAATGCCAATGGTCAGACCACAGACTTGGAGAATATAAAATATGGTATTCTGGTGATAGCATACATAGATTGTGGATGTGAAGACTATGAGTTGAAAAGAAGACATCTTTCAAATTGTTGATGATGAGATGCAAGATGAAGATATTATCATTGAATACAACTTACTTGATCAAGCGGATATGAATGCTGTTATAGAATGGTGGTCCTCCAAGACTCCAACAGATGGAATTTCAAAGCTGACAGCAGTAAGAAAACATGTTGGAGCACAGACAATGCAGAAATTTCAACCAGATCGTCCATGTCGTGCAAAGTATAAGATGAGGCAGATGATGCAACATCCTTGGGAGGAAGAATGTGTGGACCAGAAAGATACATACCTCAATTCATTGTATTCTCCAATGACCATATATTTTTCGTAGGCGATTTGGAAAATTTCGCCGTTTACAATCTGCCTTAGGCTGAATGTAAACTGCCGGCAGTATTAAAAAATGATTGAAAATTGTCCAGTCCGCCTGATTTTTTAGGCAGATTATAATCTGCCCGAGATCTGTTAGGCAGTTTGTGAAATGTACTTTACACAGTTCAATTAGCCTAACTTTCTTCCGGCTCATTGCAAAGAGACTACGTGTACGCAGGCAGTTTGAAAAAGAGAACGATATACAAATTATTATGATCGAAGAAGCGTTTCTCGAGTTAAAAATATCAAGAGGTTCTAAACTAAAATATTACCGGTATGTACAATGTCATGTACTGTATTATATAGGGAGACTAGAAAAGAATATCGAAAAAAAAAAAAAAAAAAATAGTAAAGGGAGGTACACGGGACGTAAACCACTTTATTCTTTATTTCCACGCGGAATACTTTTGTGGTATCTCGAGTTGCACAGTTCAAGAGCTTTGAAGCAAGCGCATCTCGTTGTGCTGCATTGAAGCACCGCAGTTGCAGCAATTGCGTATCCCTGTCCGCCAAATTTCAACTCCATGGAAACTGCTTCTCGTAGAGAAATCACTTTGTCTCGCACATCACCTTGGAATGCCGTGCCAGAAACACCGAAGTCGTTACGGGAGTACCAGTTTTTCAAAGCTCCATTTTTCGTGTTCACCTGGTATACATTATTTTCAATTTTCAAAATTCTTTATATTTTGAGGGTCCAGCGGCCCGCGATCGACATTCGAAACGTTCAGGAAAATTGAATCGCCAACTTCTGCGCGGTTGCAGTTCCTCTTAGCATTTTCCACCATTTGATCAGCAGCCCGTTTCTGCCCTCTGCGCATAATAATTTGTGTATCGTTCTCTGTTTCAAACTGCCTGCGTACACGTAGTCTCTTTGCAATGAGCCGGAAGAAAGTTAGGCTTATTGAACTGTATAAAGTACATTTCACAAACTGCCCAATAGAGCTCGGGCAGATTATAATCTGCCTAAAATAAATCAGGCGGACTGGACAATTTTCAATCATTTTTTAATACTGCCGGCAGTTTACATTCAGCCTAAGGCAGATTGTAAACGGCGGAATTTTCCAAATCGCCTACGACATATACACATCATGAATAATATATCAGATAAACAAGTAACCATCAGAAGAAACCAAACATTAGCTCAAGGTATAAAAGCAAAGTTTGCTCCAGATATTGAAAAAGAAGAGAACAAGAATTCTCAACTTTCAAGATGGAGGACCTGAAGGAACTGATGGATAGAAAAAAAAAAAAAAAGAAGTTGGTAAAAAACTTTTATAGTTGACCAATGAATTCCGAAATGGTTTGCGAAAAATTGGTCAAAAGAGGCAAATCCAAAGTTGGATCAACGTAATTAACAGATTTCAAACTACAGATCATACTGCTTGTCATTTACTGAAAGGGATTTTGTCAACCAACATCTAGAGGAGCGGAAAGAATATGGGTCAGTCAGAGAATTGAACCCCCTATAAATAATGTCCAACTTTATTAGTCAAGAAGAAAAATGATGAACTATGTATGTGCCGTGATTTAAGGAAGTTAAATACAAACAAAGCTGTTAAAGACCAATATCTATTACCTCAAATAGATGATCTACTAGACCAACTAGTATGAGCAATCAAATATGTCTTATTTGATTTAGCATGGGGCTATTTTCAAATCGGAATTGAAACCAAGTCCGCAGAGAAGACAGGATTTGTTATACTAGAGGGATACTATGAATGGCTTTGCATGTCATTTGGATTGAGTAATGGAAATGTTGTGTTTCATCAAGCAATGCATACTATCTTAAACCCAATAATAGAAACGGGGGTATTTGCCTATCTTGTCATACTGACAACATCCAAAATCACCGGGCAAGGATTACAACAATTGTAATGCATATTCTAAGTATTATAAGGAACTGTATTAACCACCAGACTTGATGAATGACAAATTCTAAGATAAAAGCTGACATTTCTGGGAGATAAGCTGATATCTGAAATATGAAGAAAAGAAGGAAAGTTGCAGACAGACAACGGAAATATTGAAGAAGTGAACAAGTTTCCATGACCTACCAATGTACATGGGCAAATTTTAACCCAGCAGATCAACGCCTGCAGTAATGGTATAGGAGTAATTCTTATGCAGAGATAGCCAGAGAAGACATTAAAATCAATCATCTACTTTAGTCAACAAACAACCAAAGATAAAAAGAGATACTATTCCTACAAACTTGAAACACTGGCATTTGTCAGAGCACTACAACAATTCAGAGTTTATCTCCAGGGAAAACCATTCAAAGTAATTACAGATTGAAGCGCCCTAAGCTATACATTAACCAAAAAGGACTTGAACACAAGGATTGCCAGATGGTGGCTACTCATACAAGAACTTGTTATGAAAATTGAATACCGACCTGGTACAGTCATGTGACATGTGGACTCACTCAGCAGAAATTCAACAGAAACCAAAAAAGAAACAAAAACAAATAGTCGTACTCGGTGCAAAAACGGAGTTAGAAGAGAAGGATTGGGTCAAAGTAGCACAGCAACAAGACAAAAGATGTCAAGAAATATTGGCCGCACTCCAAGCAAAACAACCAGATGCACAGGAAAAAGAAATCAAGCGAGACTTTATCATCATGAATGACCAGTAATATTAAAAAACAGAACAAGGACTATGTTGGGTAGTTCCCAGGAGCAACCGCAGCTAAATATTAAGAATTTAACATGATGACGCAGGACATCCAGGTGGAACGAAGACAGAAGACCTTATCAAAGAAAGATTCTGGTTTCCAAAATTGAGAAAATATACCCAAGACTACTGTC
The DNA here is from genome assembly GCA_035079385.1 of Aspidiotus rigidus. Classification (NCBI taxonomy): domain Eukaryota; kingdom Metazoa; phylum Arthropoda; class Insecta; order Hemiptera; family Diaspididae; genus Aspidiotus; species Aspidiotus rigidus. Next base: position 8,544,108 of record JAVHKY010000052.1, read on the forward strand.
ATGCTTGTCTAGACTTTTTAAATGTCAAACCAAACCGCGGATTATCAATAGTGGAGTACTATACCAAATTCCACACCAAGAGCAGCTGAAAAGATTGAAAGAATCAATGCAGTGGTACCGGTACTTTGAAAGTTGATTTCATTACTACTGAAAGGAAGCAAGTGGGAAAAATATTTGGATCAAATTTTTTTTGTTGGAGTTTACTATATAACTTGAGAAATTGGGATTGTAATTTGCATTAGAAGACACAGAGGTGATGTGATTGTGGTAATCGTTTATAGTTGGGTGATGGGATGGAAGGAACCAATGCCTGTCAGTTCCTTGATATCTCTCCATATAGTAGAGGTGGACACAGGGTGGTTGAATTGTGCAACAAATGAACTCCAGGACTGTTTCATTCCAGAACGGATTAAGAGTTCTTGCTTTGGCGCGGGCTTTCTTATAAAAGTATCAAATCAGTTTGGGTGCGGTTGAAGTTGTGAGTACAAAGAATTTTTTTGCATGTTTTGATGGCTTGATGGATTTTGTCTGACCACCAAGGGACTTGATTACATTTCTTTGTTCCTGAAGTGTGAAGGATAGAGAGTTCTGCAGCGTTGGTAATGAACTTGGTAAATGTTTCTAGTGCTATGGAGGGTTGAAGGGGCCTGAAAGGGATGACGTGTTTGAAGTGAAGTCTTGAAAGAGGTCCTAGTTGGTTTTGTTGATGAGCCAGCAAGCAGTGGTTCAGAAATTGTTATGGGATAGAGTTTGCAATTGGATAAGAATACGGAAGTGATCATTGTCGCATAGGTCAGGGTGAGTAGACCAAATGAGTTTGGGAGAGAGGAAAGAGGAGGAGAAGGCAAGATCAATTGCTGAAAGTGAGCCGGAAGTAGAATTAAGATAAGTAGGAGTCCCAGGGATGTTGAGGAGAGGTAGTTCATTATTACCAGGGAGTAGATCATCTGAAATGTTGCCGCGTGAATTTGGGTGAAATTTGTTCAAGATAAGACCCCAGGTGAAACTGTGAACGTTAAAGTCTCTACAAATTATGTAAGTGATTGAATAAGATTGACTATGTCAAAAAAGTTGATGTTATGTAAAGGAAGGATGTACAGTGAGCAGAAGATGATTGGTAGAAGGTGTACTTGTGGGATACAGATTGAAATTGCAATATTTTGTAGCAAACTGGGATTGTAGATCAAGTGGGCGCTGTAGAGAGGATACAAGTAAGGCAGTTTCTCCACAGGCATGATTACTGGGTGGGTTGAAGTGGTTGTGTCTAAAAATGTTCTAGTTTAAGGTTTTAGGTTTCAGATAGATTTCTTTAAGGGTAATGATGATTGGATTGTATAGTGAAATCAGTTGTTGTAGTTCAGGCAGTTGTTCAAAGTATCCGTCCAAGTTCCACTATAGAGGAGAAGAGTCATATATCAAAAAATAAAAGCATAAAGGCAGAGAAAGAGAGAGGGAGAGAGAGAGAGAGAGAGAGAGAGAGAGGGGGGTGGGATAGGGAAGAAAAACAATGTTCTTTGCTTGAATGCAATGTTTTAAATTAAATTTGAACTTCTATACAGTATTATTACAAAAGTAGGGTGTTGATGCTATAGCTCTGAGAATCCTACCAGAACGCAAAAGCATGATAAGAACATCCTCCTAATATTCAGGATAGTTTAAAATTGCGTTCCTTTCCAGTTCATAAATAATGATACAAAATGGGATACGTGCACAAAGAATATTTTTCTAAAAATTCTGGATGAAATATTCTATCCTAGCCCTTATGCATCCGCAGGTTTAAAAAATAATGATAAATTAAAAAAATAAAGTTCCCTGGCAAACAATACGCTGTGACATCACAACAGCATTAGCTTTCAGAGCTCGATTTTGATTGGTGAATGACAGCAAAATGAGGTTGATGTGGATGTATTAACTAGACTACAATGCACTAGTTCAGTTTGTAGTGCTGTATTGAGTACGTTGAGAATTGACCAATGTAAATGCCTTAGAAGATATATGATTGTAACATTATTTAATTTTTTCCCCTTCAACCTAATCGAAACACTAAATTTTTGTTTCATAACTTTTCGTCATTATATCATGTTTAACCATGTTACTTTGCACCATCATCATTAAGAAAGAAGGAAAACTACTCAAGAGGCATATGTGAAACAGTAATCTGAATCTTATTCAACCATGAAAGGAAACAATACTAAAACTACCCTTGTTGTTATCCAGTCATAAGAAAATTTCAGAAATTTCACCTGATTTCCTTCAATGAATGAGAACTTTCTTTTGATTCCAATTTTAGTTTAGATGTGACGATGATACTTATTGATTTCTTCAATTATGATTTTTCTGAAGGAAGTTCTAAGAGAGAATATTGAGTCTTATGATTTCATATCTTGAAAATTCTGTATATGATGGAATGGAGTTTGAAATGGTATCAAAAATTTGTACAACTTGTGAGTCCACGTCCAAGAATTATTGCTTTGCTCTCTCCCTCACTACCTCAAAAAGAAATTTAAATCTTTATTTCGATTTTTGATTGAAATTCAGTGTGGGGTCTGAAAAATATACTCAAACGACCCCGCAAAACTTCAAAATAGGCTAATGAGCTGAAAGAAAGTTATTATTGAAAGCTTTGAAATATAATCCGGTATTGAATTAAACTCTGAAAAAGGAGAAAAAAATATGCGTTATCTTCTTGGAGATTCTAAATTGTTACTCTAACAAATTAATATTTTGTAGGTATCCGAAATTTCAAAATCAAAGATATTTCCAAGACCATTCGCAATATTGAAGCCTTCTCCCTTCTTGGATACATAATATGTACAATAAATTTTAAAAATTTTGCTTACCTACTTTTTAAAAGTAGATCAGATCCTTTGCTTCCTTAAAGAACTACAATTTGTTGTGTGTTTATATGAGAGAGATGTTAGATGACTGTATCGCAAATGATTATCTGTAAACTTCTATGTTACTCTCTAAAAAAAAGGATAGAATATTTTATCCAGAATTTTTAGAAATAAAATTCTTTTTGAGCACGTATTCCATTTCATATCATTATTTGAGACCTGGAAAAGAACGCAATTTTGAACTATCCTGAATATTAGAAAGTCTTATAAATAAAAATAAGCCAATACGTTCTTATCATGCTTTTGCGTTCTTCAAGTATAGGAATCTAAGGGCCAAGCTCCGACGACCTATTTTTGTAATAATACTGTTCGTACAAGTTCAAATTCGGGTCAATATATTGCAATCGAGCAAAGAACAATAATTTAGAAATTTTCAAACCAAAACTCGGAAATACATGTCATTATTTACATTATCTATTAGGGCCTGTGTATTGAAACAATGGAAAATGAGATGAAATGAGATTTGATTTCTTAGATTGACATTGTTTAGGAGGCCTATTTCAATCCTGCTAAATGAAATCTTACTTTTCAACTTTTTCTTGCAGCGAAGTTTCTTTCCCCCTAAATATCTGACTGTTTAAAATAATCGACAGCTTCATTTTTTTCTTTCTCTAAGTCAAGATGAGTATTAATGCAATAATGCGCTCACAGTGGTAGTATGCTGATAGTCAATCTTAGATGATCACCAAAATTCTTAATTCTATTTTTGAAGGCATAGTTTAGAGAATATTTGGTTCTTGACAGTTTTCGTCTATCTGACCTGTATTTGGTTTCTTCGTTTACCGATCGTTTTGGCAATGTACAAAATGATATACTATCCTACTTAGCAACATGAGGTTCATCCGAGTTCCATCTCATTGGCAACATTGCTGGAACTCAGTTTCCTTGATTCTACAATTATATATCTTAGCGGAGCTCACATTTCGCATTATTATATCATATATTGCTGGACCTCGGATTGCACAATTCCATGAGATATACTTCTTCTTAATTAAGGGGTAAATCTTACCCCTCCGCATGGTATAACATTTAAATTCATTTTCCAAGACTGTGGGTATAGCGCCCGTTGCGCTAGCTCAATTTTATCATGTGGATCTCAGGTTACCCACATATACTGCGGAGCTCAGATTCCGCGAACGTAAGTATATATATATATATATATATATATATATATATATATATATATATATATATATATATATATATATATAAGGAAACCTGAAATTTTCTTATTAGGGTAGAAGTGATCTAGGACCTCCAAAACGTCGAGAAAGTTTATTGCCCCCTCCCCCTGAATACTTTGCGTCGGGTGTAATACCTCACTTTTTACAAGTAAAAAGTCGGTAAAATATCAATCTTATTATCTTCATATCACTACATTACGTCATAGTTTATTCAATCTTATTGCTCTGTAATTTTTGTATCGGTTGGACTAGTGGTTCTTGAGTAAATCTCAAAATATACGTGGTCCATGTATAGAGCCGTAAGAGCTAAATCTCGCTTATTCAATTTATTTGAGTTCGTTTGCCACGTGATTAAAGCATCATACACCTATTGGCTGCAAAAACTTCTCATTACCAGTCATATATGATTGAAAAAATTCGACGTTTATTGGATACGTTAAACAAACGTTGCACGTAAGCGATGGATTGAATATTGGCCGTGTATTTTATAATTACTGCGTTATGCAGGTATACATATCATTTTTTTTTTTTTTTTTTTTTTCTTCTACATTATCGCAATAGGCTTGTAGCCTGAACACTGGGGAGTAATGTTGAAATTCAGGTAAAGACAAAGTGGAAGTTTCATTGCCCATTTCAATCTTCCTCATCTATGTTTTGATTTTTGTCATTTTCGACTTTATAATACCTTACTGTACCTATTTTTGGAAATGGACAGTCAGGTTAATACTTTAAGATTCTTCTAAATCACCTAAGTTTTATATTTTAATTTTAATAGAACCCATTAAAAAGATTAGAAATGAATTGAACAATAGAAGAGAAAGTGGAATACCTTAAATCATTATTATCACAATCAGCTTATAAGTGAGAAACAATGAAGTTTAGGTATGGGGAGCATGTGTAAATGATTTTATAGCAAATTATTGAAAAGTCGGTGATGCTTACGCTTCTGCGTGAGCTTTTTTGTAATTGTTCTCTGTTTGTATCCAGTGACTGGTGGATCGTTACAGTTATTTTACAACACAGGAGAGAGGGTAGGCTCTTATCATCTTAGTCGGTAGGTATATCACTATAGGTACAAATTGAAAACGCACATAAAAAGGAATTTTCCACTGTTATATTAAATATATTATTCCAATTCCTATACCTACTTGGCAAAAAGCTCACGCAGCAGCGTAAGCACCACCGACTTTTTCAATAACTTTATACATGACACCCCACGTATATTTCTTTCATTCAATTCATTTCTAACTTTTTGACTATTTCTTAATAAGTTCCTTTTTTTTTTGTTATGCATTTGTCAGCACATCAAAAAAGAGGCCATTACACAGCAAAAAAATAAGTTGAGCATCAAAATATGCCCGCACTGATGAAAAAAAATGAAAGCCCATAAAAAAAATTCACATTTATAAGTAAAATATATTGGACAGGAGGAGAACACATCAGCTACAAAAAATTGAATTCAAGGTAACAAATAATGATAGGTGTATAAATAGGTGAATTTTAGACATGTTTCATGTCTTCAATACACGTATACAACTTAGTGTACAGTAAAATTGATGGCATACATAACGCTCGAAAATGATAGGCTTTTTGTCTCGCGACAGAAAATAAAATAGAAAGAGAAAGGATAATTCGTGAGCACCAAATCACGCGATAAGCAATAAAATTGACCATTTGTTGACGTAATTTGAGATGATATACTCGGCTGATTATTCAATCTATCGCTCACGCGCGACATCTTTTCAACATACCCAATAAATGTTGATTTTATTCAATCATATACGGTTGGTAATAAGAAGTTTTTACAGCCAATATATGATGCATTACCTTTCAGGCAAAAGAACTCAAATCAAACAAGCCCCGACGGCTTTATACGCATATTTTGAGAATTACTCAAAAACCACTCATCCAATCTATACCAAAATTTCATGGCAATAATTTTGAATACACTTCAACGTAATGTAATGATATTAAAATAATACGATTGATGCTTTTTGAGAAATAACACTAAGAAATTTGAGGAAAATTGAGAGTTACTCAACTACTCAAGAAATCTAAGAGAAAAATTCACATTCCCAACTTCAGATAATCCACTACAACTTGGCCAAATTTCATGAGAATCCAACCAGTAGTTTTTGAGGAGTTGCGTGGACAAAAAAATCTTATATATATATATAAGGAAACCTGAAATTTTCTTATTAGGGTAGAAGTGATCTAGGACCTCCAAAACGTCGAGAAAGTTTATTGCCCCTTCCCCTGAATACTTTGCGTCGGGTGTAATACCTCACTTTTTACAAGTAAAAAGTCGGTAAAATAGATTATATTTTTCCAACTTTACACTCTTCCTATTCCTCACGCACTTTATGCTACCTTCTTACGCCATATTAAAGAATATTTATTGATCAACCAGACTAAAAAATGTTTACTTCAAACATCTTTGGGGAAATTGTTGCCTAACTTCCTTCGATTCCTTCCTACGCCATAAAGAGCACTGTGAATTTCAAGTTTTCGCCAAACTCAATGCATTGATATGTCATACTAGTAATCTACCATCTTCTTACGATGTCCGGCAGCATCTCACCGGCAATCAATGATTACTGCAAGGTTGGCAATCGCTCGTGAAACGAGCGAGCGCGAGCAGCCCGTCTTAGTAACCGAGCTTGAGAGCAAGCGCAAGCGCTATTGGCGAGCCGGCTCGCGAGCCGAAATGAGCGAAAGCTCACGAGCGAACTTTTCTAATGATTTTTCGATTTTCCCTTCGACTATAATTATAGTACTTCGTCGCGTACCTACTATGTAGTCAAAGTAATTTCTTCCTTCTTTCTTGATTACCTATCTTTACCCTGATATTGGTCAACATTCCTGCCTTAGAGTCAAGAAGTAGCCTCATAGCGTAGCTGGCTTGCTTCATAATAGGAATATTTTTAAAATTTTCTCGTGAGCGAGTCAGGCTTGCACCAATAAACGCAAGCGAGCTAACCCGCTTGCGCTTGTGACCTATTTCACGAGCAATTTCCACTCTTGGGTTACTCTTAATGAAATACCTACTTCACGATGAATCTCTTTCCAACGTTCTACCGTCGGCTAGAATTTTCACAGAACCATTCAAAAGTACCATCATTACACTGTAGTGGTAGAATTCCGGCAGAATTTGAAAGTACTGCCATTAGTCTGTTGTCATTCTCAAAATATTTTGCTGTCATCATTGTGTCAGAATTAAAGCAGAATGGTCACAGAATACAAACGTCAGGTAAAAATAGAAATAGGAGAAAAAAAAAAAAAAAAAGGATGTAATGTCATTTTCACTTTAGTATTGTATCAGAAATCTGTTGAAGTTGTGACACAATTTCTAGAAGATAATGACAGATTTACAATATGAATGTTACAGGATTACGACACAATTATGACAGATACATAATGAAGTTATTTACCTATTTCCGTGGATTAGAGGAGGACGCCAACTTGCCGAACCTTGATTGTAGGCAATTTTGGTGTAGATTGAATTCGAATGATTTCATAAAAAGATAGGTAGATTATAATTTTTTCGTTTCAAATTGATGACCAAACCATAATTATTTAAAAAGAAAGTTGAATGATTTTTTAGAATAAAAATATGGATTTAGTGATAATAATTCTTTTGTTTTTCAATAATATTATTGAAAAATTGTACAAACTTGTATAACACAATTATTACAATTTTTCAATAAAATTTTAATCAGAGCCCACGCGTTTTCAGTGCTTTTACAAGTTCACAACTAGAATTATTCAATTTCTATTAAAATTACGTGATTTTTCACCAAAACAAACAAATTTTGGGGACCAAACTCATTAATACAAAACCATAGCAATTTTTCTATCAAAATTTTTAATACCTATTTCAATTTTGGACTAAAAATACTTATAAAAAAATACTATCCAATTTTTACCATAATTGCTGAATTTTGCTTATTTTCAGCAAAATTTGTTCAAGATTTTATAATTTTGAACGAGATATTATAACAAACTGGTCATTTTCGGCCTCGTTCTGTTTTAAGCCCCAATTTTGGCAATTTTTGTCAAAATAATTTTTTTTTTACAGGATTTGTCAAATTTTCCGCGTAAATACAAAATATACTTCCATCTGTAATGTTTGATATAAGTTTGAATTGGCTCTGTACATGGTAGGCAACTCGAAAAAAATTCTAAGACCCGAAGAACCTGTAGAACTTTTTGAAAAGAAAGACTGAACTTCTATCTGATTTCCAAGCTTCCTACTCTTAGAAAAAGGTTTTGACAATTTCCAAGAAACCCTGACTCTAATTACAATAATAAACATAGCTCTCAAACTAGATAATCAAACTCTTCGGTATTTCAAACTTTCTAAAAATGAATACTGTTAATAAATTTTGAAGTATAAGGCAACCAATAATTATTTAAAAATGAGTTGATGGATGAAAAAATGTCCAGAAAAATTTTCCAAGTTTTTCTTGAAGAATTAATCCTTCCTTCTAAATTACGGCACATACTGATAACGAAGGTGAAAAAATAAAATTATCCAAAAAGAACAAATTTATTAATTCGAATGAATTTACAAACCGCATGAACATTAAATAATACAGGCTGAGCCAGCTTTCGGCTAAAAAGCCATTATCAAAGCAATGTCAGGATTGTGAGGGTGTTTATATAGGTGAAACTAGTCGCCAACTTAAAATAAGGGAGAAAGAACATATGAAGGCTTGGAAGTCCAATTCTGTAGGTGAGTCTGCTTTTGCTGACCACCTTATATCGCAAAATCATAAGTTCGAAGAGGGCTCTATTACCTTGCTTCATAATGAGAGTTCCTATAGGAAACGTATTGCTCTTGAAAATATTGAAATCGTCCGCCATAAACATGATACCAAAGTTACTCTTCTTAACCAGTTTATTCCAGAAGATGAGTTTATCGAGAAGGTTTATTGTTCTAGTCATGAATCACCATAACTCCGTCATCTTCTTCCTTCCCTCCCTCACGCGTTTTCGGTTTCCTGTTCGTGTTGTACTTGTAATTACTTCAGTCTGTGCTTCGTATTGCTTTGATAATGGCTTTTTAGCCGAAAGCTGGCTCAGCCTGTATTATTCAATGTTCATGCGGTTTGTAAATTCATTCGAATTAATAAATTTGTTCTTTTGCATAATTTTATTTTTTCACCTTCGTTTTTCTTGAAGGCCCAAAATGCATATACATATTTTAAACTAGGGTATGAGAAGAATTAATTAATTTTGAATGAAAAAGTGAAAACAATTTTGATTCTCAATATTCCTGAAGTTTTCTTCTCCTTTTTTCTTTCTTTTTTTTTCTTTCTTTCTTTCTTTCTTTCTGTTTTTTTTTTTTTCAACGAGCTATTTTACTATACACAGGGGGTCGTTAGCTTTTACTTTGGGAATAAGTATTAGGGTTGAATGAATTTGTAATAGTATAAGGACAATGGATTCTGGTTTTTGAAGAGAACAAAAGAGACTTGAGAGGGAACAGAGAATGGTTTCTTGAGGTTTGTGAAGAAATGGGAGACATATAACTCCTCAGCTTGGCAATATTGGCATAAGGGTGGAGTGGACGGCCCTGGGAAAGGGAAGAAGTGAGTTAGGGTGTGCTAAATTCTTAGTCGTTGTATGACTATTTAATTCTTTATGGCGCGCGGCATGAGGAACAAATTGAAGAGGACTAAGAAATCAGGAATTTCTAACTAAACAAAGTTCATTATCGGGTTGAGAGGACCGCAAGAAAGTTTACGGTAAGCGATAATGAGCGTCTTGAATTTTCTGTGAAACTTGAAAATGATAAAGAATTGGAATTAGAAAGTTTAACCTCTGTTGAATGTGATCATAACATTTTTAGAAGAAACTCCAAACGCTTTGGAGAAAAAGAGTCAACTTAAGCATAAGATGACATTAAACATTTTTAGGCTGCAAACCAGAAGCGAAAAAGGGAAATGATGAGCAGGTTCTAGGCTAGCTCGGTTAATATTGAACTGGACTCATTACAATATTCTAACGCAATTTGAGAGATATTTTGACAGGAATATTGCAGATTGGCAGCATTCTTATAGCTTTCTGTCACAATCTTGATGACAAAATTCTCACAATATTCTAAGCAATTTGCGAGATATTTTGACAGGAATATTACAGATTGGCAGCATTCTATCACATTTTCTGTCATAATCTCAACAGCAGAATCCTCACAGTATTTTACACACATAATAACAGTATTCTTACAAAATGATACCTGAAGTGACACAATTTTAACAGAATTGTAACAGAACCAACAGAATCCTCACATTCTGACAGATGGCAGAATAGGTCTCACATTCCGACAGAATTATTGCAGATTGGTGGCATTCTGTTATTTTCCGTCAACCGTGAGTAACTAATCCACCAGAATCACCACCTCCTTCACAAAATCCAACTCAGAGGACACCGATTGTAAGAGTGACAACATCATTTTACTGTTCCGCAACCACCATTTCAACGTCGCAAAATAATTTTAATAATTGATCCCCTAATTATAATGATTGCTCTTTCTTAATCCAGTATTAAATTAGGCTCGATGACTTGACAGCGAAAGAGTCGCTGCAGGTGGCAATTTATGGAAGCTTGGCCCAAGAAGGTGACCGTGATATTAAATCACAATACTGTCTCATGGCGAAAAACAAAATCTCAAACTCATAAGAAATTCAAGATCACGATACTATCGAGCCAAAAATGATTAAGATGTCTTCTGGTGATCTTTATCTACAAAGGATAAGAATCCTCAAGCTTTCTCAGAACTTATCGCTCAATAGTTATTCGCGATTTCCTTGGCTTCATTTTCTACGTATAGGGTAATATCGCATCTTCACCTTCTTGGCAAACGACTACCTACAGTCTGTTCCACGAGAGTTTGGTATTATAGAGGATAGGCAACCCACGTCACTCACGCTCATTTTACGTTACGGAATGCGAATGGAATGCGGGTTCCCCGTGATTTATAATACCAAACTCTCGTGGAACAGACTGTACTAACCTGCCAATTACAAGTTTACAACTACTGCACACACTACTCGGCCGTGTAGCGGTGCTGGCGCGCGGTCGCTTTGTCAAGTCCAAAAACTGGAGTGAGAAACGACTAATCAGTCACATACTAGGTGTTAGAAATACTTAGTAATAGAAAATTAGGTACTAAAAAATTACGCATCAACGCAACATAAACTACCTATACTTGAATGTAGAACGAAACAAACACGGTACAAACACAGACGTTTTAGGTTCAATAACCATTATCGAGTGATAGTACGTCATAAATTCCAAAACCAAGAAGGAAAATAGAAGGAACCAGAAAGTTCATGAAGTGGATGAGTAAAGGACTACAAAGACGAGTATATTTTATCTATCAAACCAAACTCTGGCATGAACTCATTAAGAAGAAGGGAGTCCAAATCATTGTAACATACAGCTTATCTAACGGTGATTCGTAATTTTTTAGTAATTTTCTATTACTATTTCTAATATGTACCTAGTATTAAAATGAGCCGTAGCATGGATGATCGCATTTGATACGATTAACCGGTCACAGTTGGTTAGGCGTTTCTGAACGCACCCTCGCTGATCAAAAACCTTATCAACCAATGCCAAATATAATTATTCCAACTGAAACGTATAGGGACTGGTTTGTGTTCAAAAATTTAAGCTTTGTTTTTATTTCGCGTTTTGTAGCCGATCTCTTCATGGAGCGGTTTTCGGGTGAAACGTCAAAGAGATTTTTTGTGTACTTCTTGTTATGCGTCATCCCCTATACACTATTTGCCCCAACATTCAGTGTCTTATCAACGGTTTGCGCTTTTTTCTCACTTAATTGGTGATTAATAGGGCTGTTACAATGACGTTTACATTTTTTATCATTTTGCAGGACGAATACCATGAGAGCAAGAAAGATAGAATGAGAGTGACGCTATTTTTCTGTCTTTATTGCTCTCGTGGTATTTGTCCTTCAAACAAACTGATAAAAAATGTAAACGTTGTACAAGCCCTATCGGAAACACAAATTTTTGTTAAACCGCGAATAATATAATGCACGGGGATCAAATTGTCTGTATTTCTTGCATAGGCCTAACCTTTTTCGACAAATATGATTGAGGGTCAGTTGTTTTGTCATGTTTCATGCATAGTGTATATTGGGGTTTGAACCTACACTGGAGAGCGCTACTGAATGGGTGAACCAGAGAATTTATGTACGTTCATACATTGATTTTCAATAGCTGTTATTTTTTCAATATAATCATTTATCGCTACATTTTTTTTTGTATTTAATGTTGATGATATAGACTACAAAATTTATGCTTGTATTTTCTTTAAAAAACGTTATCCTATTAATTATGGTGCGTGAAATTACTTCATTTAGAAAGCATTGAACGAAAAGGTGAGTGTCGTCAGGGCTACCAACTCCTCAACTCTAAGTTTAAATCCCAATAGCCAGCTTTACAGCAAGCGCGAAGCTCGAGCCTGTGTGGGCGCCGCAATCGGCTAGTATGAAATAGAACGAGAAACTTGCATACTTTTTATGCTCATTATTGAAAAACACGTTAAAAGAAGATAAATTTGCAATTCAACGTTCAAACATCAATTGAAATTTTTGATACCCGTAACTAAATGATAAATCCTTCAAACTTTGGTAAATGGTGATGATGACGTAACAATTTTTTCTCTCTCTCCCTAGAATGAATATTTATAGTTTGAATATGTGTATTAACTAATACAAGCACACTAATTTGCATTCTTACATTCAGCGATATATGCGACTGGCTCTTGAACTAAGACCGAAGAAGAAGAAAAAGCAATTGCACCTTGATTGCGGCTTGTAGGCCTAAGAAGCTGAGAGCTGGTAAAATGGATGTCCATCTTATTTTTTAAGTGACCTTACCATCTTGTTTTCTAATAAACCACATCTAAATGTCAGCCAAAAAGGTGTAAGGTTTAGAATTAATTCCATCCTTCAAATTACGGCAATTCATAATGACAGTACACTCACGAGAGTAAAAAGCAGAATCAGATGAGTAATTTTTGGAAGAATTGAACAAGCGCTTGTTAATGAAGGGGTTGGTAGGTAATGAAAGACAAGTCTACTGGCTTTTGGGAAAATGGCTTCGGAAAACATCCGTGAACGCTTTTTTCCAAAGAGACATTTTTCCAAATTTTTCCAAATTTTTTTTACTTTACTGATTCTCCTTCAATTTTACTTCATTTCATTTTATTCTTTTTTCTCTTTGCTGACTGTCTTAAATTTTATTCAATGTTTTTCTTTCTTCATCGGTAATTTATAAAGCCAAAATGTAGGCTATTACTTTGTATATAGAGTTGATGCAGGTCATTGATCAGTCCAATCACTCAATTCATCATTACAGTGCACATGTTATAATATTGAAGGTAGTAAAAGCCGCTTAATGTGATCGTTTTCGTTCGCGGTCAAAGTGATCGTAATAAACGACTAATTCTAAAATCCGGGGGTGGAAATTTCATCAAAAAAAATTTTTTTCACGTCATAATTTTTTTATTGTACTTATGTACTACAACACAAAATTGTAGCGCAGATAATTTTTAACGTATACATACAGAATATACAGTTTCACTTTTTATTTGAAAAAAATTCGTTGATAGGCGTTTGTTTTTTAATATCTTCAATCATTTTTTTAATCTATTTTCCGTAAGTACATAATAATTATGTAAATCAAAATTTCCACCATAGCACTTGAAACCGCGACCCAATACATCGATAGTATCCAGCATTTGTTTATGGGAAGGTGTTTCAGGAGCATTCTGTCATACAATGCCGAAAAATTCACTGCATTCAGAAGAAAAATCGATTCTATTAAACGGTTTTTTTATCACATTAGGCGGCAAAATTAGTACACATTTTAGATACAGCCGTACCGTTCCCACCCATTCTGATTCTTTCAACCAAATTATTCTATTAAGCGTGAACACATTAAGCAGCTTTCTCTGCATTTGTAGATTAAGGGTATGCTCTACCTAATCGCTCACACACAGAAAATACACGTGTATCACACAAAGTGGTGTGTTGCGTGAATCGATTTTTGCCCGCATATAACATAATATTGAATAAAGTACAAAATGTTTAGGAAAAACGTGTAATTTATTCTTGAAGTTGAGGAAAATACAGCGAATCAGTTGACAGTTTGCAAAATTTTCTGAATAATCTTGAGGAAACGTTTGAATTTAAGTCTGAAGGGCCATCTTTGGATCGTTGAATTTCAATTAATGAACAAAATTAGTTCGCGTGAACCAATTAGTCGTATTTTCCCCAAGTTTTGTCAAAAGAAATACAAAATTTCAAGATAATTCATGCTTTATTTCATCAGTTATCTCGGGGCAAAAATCGCAACATGTGATACATACGCGTATGTTGTGTGTCTACGTGTGGGTGACTAGGTAGAGCATACTCTTAAGTGTACAAAATCCACAAACACATGCGTTGCCTCGCGCGTGCAGCTTAGCCCTTGCTTATACTACGTCATAGCTTCACGGCAGTCGTTGCTTGTACAAGGGCCACAATTGGAATCAAAGTCAATAGTTATACCGGTAATCAAAATTTAGAGGATTATAATAATTACAAAGTCTTGAACTTCCACAAAATCTATAATACCATACCTGTGATGAAGTCCCAAGTATGTTACCTACAACTAAGACCAATAGGGCCGCAGCATGTTGTTGGAGGAGCATCCCATGTAATTCCTATGGCACCTGTAATCAAACTAACCGCTGTAATACAAATGACTAATCATCTATTTGGTATACTAGAATAACATATTTTATTACATATTATTGATAATTATTTGCTTTTTACCCGTCCACTAGACGCATCTTTCCTGGGAATAGAGCCTCCCAAACTTCTTCCCGTACATCCACATCTTGTGTTTATTTGGTCCACAATCTTTCCAACTTGAGCACCATTTCTTTCTACGATCATATTTCAAGTTCACATATTTTTTCCTTTCTATTTTCATTAGACACTCATTCAGTGACTATTCTTTTTTTTCCATTTTGCATCATTCTTTTTCAGGATTTTCATTTTAGTGAACTTTCTGAAGGAAAACATAGTGACTACGCGCGTCACACGGGATGGTTCACTTGATGTTTTGATATCCTAGTCCTAAATCCATCAGTCTAAAAAAAGTTTTGGGATTCCGTTTATTAATGTTCGTAAAGTTGAAAATTGTAATTGCTAAACAGTTCAAGTCTCGCGCCATGAAGGTTCTATCCCATACTGTTGGTATGGCCCATTCTCCATCTTCAATCAAATTAAAATTAAAATTCGAGTTGGTGGGTACAATTACCTTCTCTTTTCAAATTGAAAATTTTAACGAGGATATTACAGTAAAAGCCGCTTATTATCATGACGTTGGGCGGAGCAAATTTTATGACACAAAGCGGCATATTCTAAAACACGATGGCAAAAAGAAAGAAAAAAAATCTGAAAATCTGAACATTTTACATTAAAAATTTGAAAAGGTGATTTGAGAATTTTTTTTTTACTCTAATATATTACGTGTACATAAAAATAATCAGGAAAAGGTAATAATTGGCGAAAATTGACTTGAAATGATGGATTTTGACCAAAACCAATAGAATGTTGGGCAAAATTTGCCAGAATACTAAAAATAAGTCATTCAAAAGAATAAAAATAGCGAA
Organism: Aspidiotus rigidus; assembly: GCA_035079385.1. Taxonomy (NCBI): domain Eukaryota; kingdom Metazoa; phylum Arthropoda; class Insecta; order Hemiptera; family Diaspididae; genus Aspidiotus; species Aspidiotus rigidus. The sequence goes on from JAVHKY010000052.1 coordinate 8,559,886, forward strand.
AATTGATAACTTTTAACAAGAAATTGACAAATTCTTGATAAAAATTAGCATTTGTGATTGGACATTTATTACATTAAAAGCGACTTGCCAATTATAATAGCCGGCAGAATTCCAATGTATTTGTATACGACCGGACGGGACTTGCTTCTTTTTATGACATAAAGCGAATTATGCTACTATCAGGCTTTATAATAAGCGGCTTTTACTGTAATACTTCTTCTAAGGATCAAAATATGACACTTATCCACACAATCAAGTTTATAAACGCATTACTTTTTCAATCAACCGTCAAATGTCAAAGTTGTTATTGTTTTCTGTAAGTAAATTGAGCCACAGAATACAAAAAAGACCTCAAGTTTTTAGATTCAAATGGGATTTACGGAGATGAGAAATGAAGAACAAGATGCATGATTTTGAAAATACTTTATTAGCTGAAAACGTCACAAAAAATCTAGAATTTCATTTTGAAATTCTCCTTTCTGTACATAGTGAGTCTTGTAGAATGGCAGAAGCGTGGTAATAGGTAAGTCCAGAAATATTTATAGGTTAAATTTTATTAGGGAGGATCGGTTCCTGTCCTATCATAAAGCGGGATGATAATATTTGAGAAGAAATAAAATCACCTTTTTTGAAAACAATTTTGCCACATGTTCACCTATTATTGTGGCTGAAAAATCATATAAAGTGGGATGAAATTGATGAAGTTATTATCGCTGAAATACCCGATAAAAATATAAATCTGGACTTATACAATAATTATTGTTACCAGGGATATGATTCATAAATTTTGTGGTAGTCTAAATTGAAGCGATTGATGGAAGAAGGGCCTTAGGGCCCTAAGGCCCTTCTTCCATCCATCGCTTCAATTGTAATGCTTCCAGTATGGTAGATGCCCGGTAAGCATTATTCGCACTTGAAGCCCTCAAATACAAAGGGCTTAGGGATTTGAAAGGGGAAACATGGCTTGAAATAGGAATTAAATGGGTAGTTTTTCCCAAAGAACTCCGGAGATCTAAGAGGTTTCAGGTTTATTCCTGTTAAAACCTTTTGAGCCTGGGAATCCAAAGGGCTTCAACTAGGGTAAAAAGGGGATAGGGGGATCAACAAGGCTTTAAATGAGGGATCAGAGGGGTACTTTTTCCCATTTTTCCAGGGCTTTAGAGGGGAAATAAATTGTTCACCGGGTGGCAAAAGTAGTAAAAGGTATATATATATTAGCCACTTTGCGAAAATCCTAGCCCGTTTACATAACGCCGCCTTTTTGTAAACAAAACATTGCGATCTCAATCAGACTGAAAATTTTTAGACTTTTTGTAATGAGGCTGCCATTCTCTAGCCTTATTGTCGTCGTACTATTTTAATCACAAAGAAGTTAACCTAAACCAGTCGTATTACAAACGGACTAAGACGTCATAGCCTGTATGTAAATGGTTCAAATTAAGCCAAAATATCTATAATTTTAAGTAACAAAAGTTGTTACATTGTCGTTCCCATTGCATTAATAACGTACAGGTATTACAATACAAATATCAAAAAATCGTCGAGGAAATTTAAAAAGCAAAAACAAATAATTATTGATAGGTACTCTATTTATTAGAGCATGTCATATTCGAATGACATCGAGAATTTCATTGGAGGTTACTCTTAAAACAAGCACATCTTCGAGTCCTACAAATACTCTTAGATGCGCGGCACTGGCAATGTTTAAAACCTTAACTACCGAACGGGGACTGGCTCGCTGCAGCTTCGCGTAGTGAAATTTTTTCCTCGGGAGGTACTACTTTTGAATATGTAGCCGCAGAGGGTTGGAGTTCACTGCGTGGGAGCCAATTTTTGATTATACCGGCTTCAGTGCCTATGCTATACACATCATTTCGGCAATCCATAACTATCCCCTCGATATTTCGTGCATCGAGCGGTCCTCTGTCAACTTTGGGCGCGGTCACTGTGACTGAACTTCCAAGCATGATTCATGATACGGCTATGGTTCATGATACGGTTGGTTGACTATTTACATACAGGCTATGACGTCTTAGTCAGTTTGTAATACGACTGGTTTAGGTTAGCTTCTTGTGATTCAGTCGAGGACAATAAGGCTACAGAGTGGCAGCCTCATTACAAAAAGTCTAAAAATTTTCAGTCCGATTGAGATCGCAATGTTTTTTTTACAAAAAGGCGGCGTTATGTAAACGGGCTAGGATTTTTGAAAAGTGGCTAAATTTACAAGAGGGCTACGGCATATATCTTTTTAAGTTGAAAAATATTATCTGTTTCAAATTAGATTAGAGTGATACATTAGCGCAATTGACTTTTGTTGATCCAGTTTTCCACGTAACTTTGCTAGTGAAATAAGTACCATGGCCAATAGTTATCCTATTACAGACGAAGATCCATTGAGGAGAGAGTTGTGGCAACTCTGCTTTAAGTTAAGGCCTACATTATCATTCTGTCGTTGTAATTCAAACAAGTAGATAAAGATTACATTGTCTAGAGCTATCTACTAAAATACACACGTCGAATACCTAATCACCGTTTATTTCATCTTATTCGTTTTCTCTAATTATTATAAAGTTTTGAAGTCGGCGCAAGCCGTAACAAGTGGCGACCGTGACTGTGTTTTGTTTTTAAATTCGTGAATTTAAAATAAATTCTTCCAAATAATTATGACGACCGCTCAAAGTACATTGCCAACGTATTCCAGCCCAACAATTATAGCAACAGCGGCAAGTACGAACGTGAACACCGGTACTAACGCGAATCGGATACAAACAATTGCGAACAATGCTTCTACCGTACAGCCAAATGTAGTCGGCCAACACCAACTGTATCGCTTCACCTTACCTGATTTTACGTCGGAAAAGCCAGAATTATGGTTTGGGATCGCGGAGGTCATTTTCAACGAGAATAATGTACGAAGTGATGAAAAAAAATTTCATATTTACTGCAAGCCATTTCCACATCCGAAACCGAAAATATTGCGGACATCATTGTTGACACGACCAATCGAACATCTCAATTTCAACAAGCCAAAGAAAAACTCATTGGGTTACTCGGCCAATCGAAAGAGCAACGAATAGATAGAATCCTTGCTGGATTCAACATTGGATGAAATACAAGACCGTCCAAATTGCTACAAATCATTCGTAACGAGATGGGAAGCACAGTTACCGAAGACGTTCTAAAACAAATATGGCTCAACGAGCTACCGTACGACATGAGAAAAGATCTGGTCCCAATCGAATCTCTCGAAACCAAGGTCGTAGTCGAAGCAGCTGATCGTCTACATCAAATCAATTTGTATACCGGTACACCAAAAAATACTGTGACAGTTAATGCCATCGAAAGCGCGAATCCAATTTCAGACGCGTTCCTTAAACTGCATAAAGAAATAGCGGCCATCCAAGAAGGAAATCGCCAATTGAGAGAACAATTTGAGAAAATGGAACGTAAGTCACAAGATCGTTCACTGGATCGCAGCGAGCGACAGACCAGATCTGTAACTCCTGCATCCAGACGCAAAAGCCCATTTTGTAGTCAAACAATGTATAAAGGGCTATGCTGGTACCATTTCACATTCGGGGATAAATCCACTAAGTGCAATGGAGCACCCTGTAAAATGGCCGACATGCTGAAACCATCGGCAAACTAGACCTGGAGGTACTCGCTGTGCTCCCCCTTCCAGATGCAGATAGTAAGTCACATAGATTATTTGTGCGCGATAGAAACACCGGTTTATGCTTCCTTATTGACACTGGCTCTGAAGTCTCGGTAGTGCCGCCCCGTCACTCTGGAGAAAAAATCCACCGAGGTTACTCACTGTATGCTGCAAATGGCACGGCTATACAAGCCTATGGTCTTCGACAGCTCACCCTGCAACTTGGACTCCCGAAATCGCAAACGTGGACCTTCATTGTCGCCGACGTCACAGTGCCAATAATAGGAGCAGATCTGTTAGCTCACTACCATTTACTACCAGATTTAAAAGGGAAGAAACTTATCGATGGAATCACGTTATGTAGCGCTGAGTGTTCCTCTCAACAGTTGAGCCAAGTTTCAGTTCATTCAGTCAATCATTCTAAGCTGAACGAAAATGTAGCGAGTCTACTAAAAAAATACGACCAAATAACAAAGCCACCGCAATCATTCAACGACCAAGATCCTTCCACACTATGGCACTATATCGAAACTAACGGGAGCCCAGCCTACTCAAAACCACGAAGACTCAGACCGGACATCTACCGGGAAGTAAAAGAAAATTTTCAAAAACTGGTTGAAAATGGAGTATGCCGTCCGTCATCCTCACCGTGGTCGTCGCCGATAGTCATCGTGAAGAAAGAAAATAGAAAGAACCGAATCGCCGGAGACTACACCAAACTCAACAAAATAACAACACCGGATCGATATCCACTTCCAGATCTTCGAGACGCCACCGATAAACTAACTGGCTACACGCATTTATCTAAGATAGATTTAGTTACCGCATATTATCGTATTAACATAAATCCTGCTGACATTCCCAAAACTGCTGTAATTTCCCCGGCAGGGCTGTTCAAATTTGTAAAAATGCCCTTTGGTCTGCGAAATGCTAGCGCAACTTGGCAATGTTTCATTACTTCAATCGTGGGCGATTTGCCATTTGTGTTCTTATATATTGATGATATTCTAATTTTTTTGTCGGGTTCTGAATAGGAACACATAGCTTGTATTGATGTTGTCTTTTCTAGGTTGAGCAAATATAACCTCACGGTCAATATGGAGAAATCGGTATTCTTAACCGATAGTCTGGAGTTTCTGGGCCAGGAAATCACCCCATTGGGCTTCCGTCCAACTGAACAGCGAGTAGAGTTCCTCAAAAATATCAAGCCACCGAAAACCATCACCGCCTTACGGCGGGTGTTGGGGATGTTGAATTTCTACCGAAGGTTTACTCCTAGAATGTCCGAATACCTCGCTTCGCTCAATAACGTATTAAAAGGACATCCGTGCAAGAAAGATAGATCTCCTGTCAGCTGGACTCCAGAATTGATAACGTCACTTCACTCCGCTCGCGACGCGCTGGTCAACTTCACTCTCCTGAAATACCCTAGAAGCAACTCGAATTTATATCTAACCACTGATGCTTCTAATGACAGTATAGGAGCCGTTCTCGAGCAGCAAGGAGACGATGGTAAAGAGCCACTGGGATTTTATTCCGCTAAGCTGACTGACGCACAAAAAAAGTGGTCAACCTACAATAAAGAGCTCTTCGCAATCTATTCAGCTATTCATCAGTTTGAGTACATGATCACGGGTAAGAGTACCATTGTACTTACTGACCATAAACCTTTATTATATATGTTCGCAGCTAAAAGCCACAAAATAGAGAGGCGTGCCCGTCAGATAGAGTATATAGCCCAATATTCAACAGATATACGCCATATTAGCGGTGCATCAAATATCGTAGCCGACACGTTGTCAAGGCCAATGGAAATTGATGTGATAGCGGCTATCGTAAATGAAACTGTTATTGCCGAACACCAACAAACAGATGAAGAGTGCTGTGGCATCAAAGAAAAAGGATTTTGTAACCACGAAATACGTCAGGTACCGCTTAACGATAATGTAACCTTGCTCTGCAGTATATTCCAGAATAGAGAACGACCCATTGTACCAAAGAAGCTCAGATACCAAGTATTCCGGCAACTCCATGGTTTGTCCCATGATGGAACTCGAGCCAGTATTCGACGCCTTAAGAGTTCTTATTTTTGGCCAAAAATGCAATCGGATATAACCAACTGGTGTCGGGCGTGTCCAGAATGCCAGAGAGCCAAGTTGAAACGTCACACGAAATCAGGCCTCGGAGTATTTCCTTTATCGGACATATTCAAACATCTACATATCGACCTGGTAGGCCCTCTTAATCTATCTAATGGACATCGCTTTGTATGCGCATTTATAGATCGAGGAAGCAGGTGGACAGAAGCCTTGCCCCTTATCGAAATTAAAGCTGAAGTTGTAGCGCAGGCTGTTTTTGATACCTGGATTTCAAGATATGGCGTTCCATTAGAATTAACCACCGACTGTGGGTCGCAGTTCACATCTGATGTATTCAAAAGCCTGTGCAAGCTACTCGGCGCTAGCCACCTAAGAACGGCGGCTTACAACGCTAAAGCTAATGGTGCGATCGAACGCTGGCGTTCGCGACTAAAAGCAGCGCTCAAATCGCATGGTTAAAACTGGCATGATCATTTGTCGGTAGTGCTAATGGGACTGCGTTCAGCACTGCGAGACGAAACCGGAATATCCGCGGCCGAAATGACCTTCGGGAAGAAGATGAGATTACCGGGAGAATTCCTAAAGCCAAGTGATATGGTGTCTGACGCACCAAATTATGTAAAAAAGCTCCGAGAAGCGTTCAGAGCAATGGCCCCGTTACCTTTCACTCTTAAAAACTAAAGTAAGATTTTTGTACACAAGGATTTGTATTCGACTAAACGAGTATTTGTGCGAAATCGTTCTTTGTCTGTGATATTAGATTTAAGCATTTTTTGTAATTATTTTCGCGACCTTTCCCCTCACTAACACCGTTTTTCCGCAGGGGGAGGTTATGTGGCAACACTGTTTTAAGTTAAGGCCTACATTATCATTCTGTCGTTCTAATTCAAACAAGTAGATAAAGATTACATGGTCTAGAGCTATCTACTAAAATACACACGTCGAATACCTAATCACCGTTTATTTCATCTTATTCGTTTTCTCTAATTATTATAAAGTTATTGAAGTCGGCGCAAGCCGTAACAGAGTAATAGTTTTTTAAAAAATGGTTCTGTTATTGATAATTGTAGGGTTCTGCCTTACAATCCAATACTCTGCCACACATTTGACTCTCACATCAACGTCAAGTATTGTCACTCAATTAATGCAAATAGTTATTCGTACATTTGTTTGTACATATGTAAAGGAGTGGATATGGTAAATGTCAGCTTGAAATACAACGAAGTCAAACATTTTTACGTGGTCGATATATCTCTGCGGGAGAGGCTGTATGAAGGATTCTTGAGTTTCCCATATATGAACGATATCCTGCGGTAGGACAGTAAAACTCATTTAAGACGTTTTCTTAGGGACTAGAGCAAAAATACGTATTAGCTGTGAAGAAGAGAAAACAACTTTTTATTATTTAACAGGTTCATTCTTAGTTCATTCTTGACCAAGGGTTCATTGAATTTTATTTTCGATTACGAGTACACTATAAATTATTATATTCAAATTTAGTACTTTTAGTGGTTCATAGTTGATTTGCGGCGTCTCAGGCGATGGAAAGATTATTTTCAATTTGGAGTGGCTTTTTTGAGTGAGATTTGAGGTTAGACTAACGAGTGAACCAGGCTCGGGTGTTATACATTTTTTTACCGACTTTTCGAGCTAGAAAAGTGAGGTATTTTGTTAATACGTTTGGAAATGTTGAAGCGTGAGGGAAGGAATGAGGGGTTGACTGATGGGTGAGTGGTTGCTTCTTTGGCTTTGACATCAATTTCCTTCGTTTTTCAGTATCTCTTTGTATCTGGATTCCCAGATGAAGAATCTTAGGATGGAGTTTGCATAAAAAATGGTGATGATAGCGTGAATACAATTTATGAGTGCACGAGGGGGATATCAGCTGGAGATAGCTTTATGAGATGCCAGGAATCGGAAGTGATAAAGAATTGAACCACTCAGCCCAATATACAGTACAAGCAGAAGTGCCCGTCCTTTGGACGGAACCCTTGTACGTACCTAACCCCAGCCTGTAATTTTTTAAAGTTCGACGATCCCTCTTCACCTGTCCAACTACTCATTTTCAACAATTACCCTACCTATTCTCTGATCCCTACCCCTCCTTGAAAGGCCCTCTCCATCTTTTCAATAATCTCTTTCATCCTCAATACTTATCCAGTATGTTCTCTGATTGATACCACACCCTGAGAAATTTTCTTAATTCGCTGAATCTCAGTCGTGATTCATTGTTCTCTACCAGTGTAACCAATTCACCCGATATACATGTGTCGTACGATTGAATAACTGTTAAGCACATACACTCATTTTCCATGGTAAACCAAAATTCCTTTCTTCACTCAACCCCTCGCCTAAAAGAAAGAAAACTTGACATTGACATTGGATCATCCGTTCAATGCCCTAACCTATATTCTAAAGATGCGAAATTAGACAAAATCACAGCCGACTGTGGATGAAATGATTTGTGAGTTACGCTAAAGGGAAATATGTAGATATATGTATGTGGCTAGCTACTCCTATATATAATAGAGCGTTACACGCACACTTAGACACACATGCAAAACGACTTTGAAGCTTAATTAGAGCTTAAGGGATGAACTTTTACGTACTTTTGTTCGCTAACAACAATGTGGAAGTCTCAACGTTTCATTTGAGACAATTCGCAAGGCGAACTACTCAGTAATCGTGGAGATTACCGGTTAAAACGACTCCTATATATAATAGATACTGGCCTAATACTAGGGGAAGAATAACGTATAGGAAGACATGATTGTAGAGCTCTTTTTTTTTTTGCTACTTTTTTAGCTCAAAAAGTGTGGTATTACATCTGTAGCAAGATTGACAGGGGAAAAAGCAGTCAACTGTCTCGGTGCTTTGGAGACCCTATATTACTTTCAGTATGAAAAAAATCAGGTTTCTTTATATATGCCTTGTTACAATCATATCTTCAATCACGGATCGATCATATCTTCAATCACGGATGGTGTTCATAACTTTGAGAATATTCCTATTGGTCAGATCTCAATATTCTCAATACGGCACTACACGCTGAACTAGTACAGTCTAGTTTGAAACTGATAATTCCACTTCAACCACTTTTTGCCTCTATGGACCAATCAAAAGAAAAGACACCAAAAATACATTGAAACTAATGTAAAGTGAAATTCCCCTATCCTTGCCAATCAAAAGCCGCGAATGAATGGAATACAAATAAACAATAGTGATTGGCTGATACCAATCTTCACGTTTAGTACCTATAAATACAGGACCGCTGTGTGTTGTTGAATCAGTTCAGTTCCGACAGTCAGTTGATGAAGAACCCAGAAGAGGGTAACGGAATGGATCTAATACCAGAAGTCAAAGTGATTGTCAAGGAAGTCATTGTGAGGAGATTACCAAGACTGCCATCAAGGAGGAAGTTGAAGTTATCGCAGTATCCGCTGCCAAGAATAGATGATCTACTAGACCAACTGGCAGGAGCAACAAGATATACTTCACTTGATGTAGCATGGGGCTACTGGCAAATTGGCGTTGAGACACATTCAATTGAGAAGACAGGGTTTGTTACACCAGAAGGACATTACAAATGGTTACAAATTCCATTTGGGTTAAGCAACGGGAGTGCGGTATTTCAACAAGCAATAAATACCATATTGGAACCAATAATGGAAACTGGTGCGTTTGCCTATCTTGATGACATACTTATACCATCCAAAAATGCCAAGGTAGGACTAGAAAAACTTAGAGGTGTATTTGAAGTTCTACAAGAAGCAGGTCTCATCATTAGACTTGATAAATGCCAATTCCTAAGGCAGAAGCTGACATACTTGGGACATAAAGTAAAGGAAGGAAAACTACCGAAGCGGTAAGCAAATTCCCTCAACCAATCAACCAACCAACCAACCAACCAACCAACCAACGTGTATGAAGTAAGGATTAGCTGAGTACTTCCAAAAATTTATTCAAAACTTTGGATTGATCGCCGCGCCGCTGAGAAACCACACCAAAAAAGCAACAGAGTTCCAATGGGGAGAAGCACAAGAAAATGCATTTATGGAGTTGAAATAAAAAATAGCAGAATGATCAGTATTAGCCATCTTTAACCCGGTAGCTGAAACAGAAGTTCACACTGATGCTTCCAGCAATGGGATAGGAGCAGTCTTGGTGCAGAAATAATTGGACAAAACGTTGAAACCAGCTATTTACTTCAGCCAACAAACAACCAAGGACAAGAAGAAATATCACTCCTACAAACTTGAAACATTAGCAATTGTTAGAGCATGACAACAATTCAGAGTTTATCTTCAAGGAAACCCATTCAAGGTGATAATAGATTGCAGCGCTCCAAGGTACATCAGATACTATGAATGTACCATGATGATGCAGGACATCCAGGAATACCAAAGACTGAAGAGCTCATTAGAGAAGAATTCTGGTTTCCAAAACTAAGAAAATACATCCAAGACTACTGTCACGCATGCCTAGATTGCCTGTATGCCAAACCAAACCGGGGAGCATCAAGTGGAGAACTACACCCAATTCCCAAACCAAAATTGCCTATGGATACTCTACACATAGATCATTTGGGAATGTTTGTTCCAAGCGCTCAAAAAAACACACCTATTAGTGATAGTAGATGCGTTCACCAAATACATATGGCTTCATCCAACCAAAAACACGGGTACACAACCAGTGATCACATTTTTGGAACAACTGATTGGCACATATGGAGTCCCACGGAGAATAATTGCAGATAGAGGAACAGCATTTACTAGCAATCACGGATTCCCTGACATTTACCTGAATACAATAACCTGAAAACCGTTTGCCTGAATTATTAATCCCTGACAGTCAAATGCCTGAATAATATGAACCGGAAAAATGTTGCCCTGACTGGTAATACCTGACGAATTTTTACTTGAAAACCATGCCCCTGACAAGATAAACTATTAATTTTGTTATGTACCTGATATTCTTACATTAAAACTAACATTTCTCAGATACTCAATGAGGTCATCATTATCTTTGTACTGTTTGTATTGGTTGGCGATTCTATGTATCCGTTCTTGAAGGTCTAACCATTTCTTCTTGGGTGCCGTCTTCACCCGCTTTCCCAGTGAGAGTTACAAGTTTCTGTAAAGGCCTGCTTTTTGTAGTTCTTTAATGAACGTATAGATGTTGGGATTTCTTTAATGAACGTATAGATGTCGGGATGACTTTTGTCCACCAGCCGATTGAATCAATTATGCCAGCCCTCAGAACAGTTATTGGTTTTATGTGAATTGTTGAGGGCTGACAGGTAATGACTCCATAACGTCGGCTGGTATCATGGTGGGACAGCTCTACAGCGGCCTCAAGCTGGTTTGCCGGTTACATACGTGTTTTGAAAGCAATTGAGTATCAGTTTGAGCTCTTCTGGCGCTTTACCGGCCAACAAATTGAATGCCTCTCCTACTTCCTCATCAGGCACAAAAGCCGATGAAAGCACCATGTGTACAAACCGCCGTACAGAGACATTGGCGGGATCATTGTAACCTTGGAGTCCCTTGGATTGTACCCTTCTGAACATAGATTGGCCAAGGTGGAAAAAACAACAAGAAACTGGCACACCTGGATAAACTTCCTCACAGGTCCAAATGATTGCTAACTTGAAATCACTAATGATATGCATGGGAACGCATGCGTTAATGTGGTACTATTTGACTGCTGTTTGTACTGCCCGTAGTACTGCAGCGTATTGGTCATGCGCTTTTCCCAATAACAACGCGTACACCAACGGTACCGCTACTCCCTCACTGTGTTCAATATTCCTTCTTCTGAGGCCAAGAATGGTAAATACTTGCGTAAAAATATTTGGAGACACTTCAAAAGTGCCGTCGACAAACCATATATTACTTTCCCATAATAATTCTATGTTACGTTGTGAGGCAAAAACCAACACTCAATTTGTATTCCATGCCTGTTCTTTGTCGTTGTCTTCACTGTCTACACCATAGGGAAGAGAATCAAATAGCAGGAATCTCTCGTTCGCTAATGTTTGTTGCAATTCATCCGGAATCTGCCCCAACTCCGTCACCCAACGCGGGTTTGTGGGTACATGTTTCCGTCGGATACGCCGAACAGTTCTTTGTAACGCTGATTATTCGGGTAGCTGGCTCAAGACTTCTCCACTGAGCCCTATGATCTCCGACCGCAACAACTCCGCCGGCGCGAGCTCAGGATGCGTCGATGCGTCTCCGCTTTTCTCTTCAAATTTTCAATTACAAATTCAGCCGCACACTCGTCCTTGTCGGGTGGATGTTGATGATCTGAATGTTTGAGTAATGTGATTTGTGTTTGATCGAGCGGATTATCAGTGATCACCCTCGCGCGACACTCATCACTCCGTATCCTCCGACAATCCCAGTATGTCCGGCGTTTGCGCGTGCGGAATTTTACATAGATGTAACCGTCTACGTGCAGTTTGTTACCAACTTCTTTCACGTCGTGCATGTTAACGCCAATTGGTAATTTTGAGCTCACACAGACATCACTTTCTTTCAACAATTTCCATGGCATTCACTCGCGAACGCTTTCTCAGAGTAGTCCAAGTTATGGTGCAATGAATAGTTTCTTTCGCCCGCTCGAAACTTTTCCGTAAACAGTTGTCAGGCAAATGTCTGTCAGGAAAATGTGAGCTGGACAAGTTGAGCAAATCAACGCTATTGTACTGGAGAAACTAATTGCACTACTGCCAGAGGAAAATAAGTGGGACAAATACTTAGATCAAGTAAATATGGGCATCAACAATACTGCCAGTGAAACAACAGGAAGCTCACCAACCCAACTCTTCTTTGGAACCAACCAAGGATACCTTCTAACGCCTTTATTGCACATGAAATTGACAACAACCAAAGTCAAGAAACAGAAAAGGACCAAACAGAGTGTGAGAAGGAATTTCAACAGAATTGTAATTCAAGAAAAGAAAATGCATATGAGAAAAATAAAAGGAAACAGGAGTGAAAATATAAGAATAATATCCATCGACGAATTAATCGAATTTTATTCACAAACAAACGACAAGTGAAAAGGTTTTTACATTCTACGACAATAATCGACAAGACGAGATATCAACGACAACAACTACTATACTACACGAGATATACAAGTTTCAAAGTTGAATGATAAAATCCGATAAGCTCAGTGCAGCCTTTTTATCCACAAATTGAATAAAACCGAGTTAAACGTCTTAACAATCCCCCCACAAGAGGGGTGGTAAATACATTTCGACAACAACAAAAATACATTTCGACGACAACAAAGAGGGGAAAAAACGACAAAAACAAAGAAAAAAAAAACGACAAAAACAACAAATTCACATTAAAATTTTAGCTTTCAATTGGTAATGTGATCAATTTACAGATGGAACGACGAAATATTTTATTCCGCATCCTGACGTCTGCCACCCTCACCAGCCCGTCAGTACCCGGATAGACCTCTGTAATCAGGCCCAATGGCCAATTTAATGGGTGCCCGGCGCTGGGTTCCTTTACCAACACTATTTGACCAACCGCCAAGTTGGGCTGAGGCTGCTTCCACTTGTGGCGACATTGGAGCTGATTTATATAATCCTTCGACCAGCAACGCCAAAACGCCTGCAGCTGATCCCGAATGAGTCGAAATCGTTGAGGGAGAGGAATATCATTGGCCTCAACCGCTGGGATTGCGGAAAACGTTTCACCAATTAGAAAGTGCGCCGGCGTAAGCACCTCGGCGGCCTGCCCAATATTTTGTGAGTAGCACAGTGGCCGAGAATTCATAACAGCCTCCACACGAGCGAAAAAGGTGGCGTATTGCTCAAAGGTTAGTACACTACCCTCGGTTGCATTCAACAGAAATTTCTTTGCGCTCTTGATTCCCGCCTCCCACATACCGCCATGATGAGGAGTGCTTGGCGGTATGAAATGCCACGCGAAATTTTCCGAAGTTGCAAATGATGTGAACTCCTCTTGATTATCAATGAAAAAATTGCTAGCCCCAACAAAATTGGTTGCGTTGTCCGAGTGCATTTGCACCGGTATGCCTCTACGGGAAATGAAGCGTTGCAGGCACTCAATGAAACCATGGGCAGAGAGGTTCGACACGATCTCCAAGTGGACTGCACGGGTGACCAAACAAACAAATAAGGCGAGATATATTTTATATTTCCTAGTGGTGCGATGTCCAACACATTTACAGTCAAAGTGTCCGCCAAGATCAACACCCGTATATTTGAAAGGGCGAGTAATGGAAACTCGCGGTTCCGGCAGTTGACCCATTAACTGATGACGAACTTTGGCACAAATACGACGACAATGAATGCAGGTTCTCAAAACTTTTTTGATCAAGTTTGTGCGTCCACCAATGATCCAATATTGAGACGATAAATACGATTCGAGAAATTTACGCCCAGCATGAAAATATTTGGTGTGCAGGTGACTGATAAGGATCAGAGAAAAATGTGATTTTGCAGGCAGGATGACTGGATGACGTTTATCGGAGGAGAACGATGATTTTTCCAACCGACCACCAACCCGCATTACCCCATGCTGGTCCAAAAATGGATCCAACTTTGCTAATGAGCTCTGTTTTCGAACAGGTTGATTTTCCTGCAACAAATTAATATCAGCGAGAAAAAATGACATTTGCACGACCCGGACAACTACGAAATGAGCGCGTGTGAACTCCACAAACGAGATTGATTTAACGACAGGGTTATCCCGGTCAAGAGCAAGACGTTTCCAACGAAATATATACGCGACAGTGTTCACAAGCTTTCGGTAGCTTGAAAATTTATCAACAAACAACGACGGTTTCACATTTCTATCACTGTTTGCAATCAAACACGACGATTCTACACTAGGAAATATCGACGACTCAGGTAATATAAAATCACTTGACGACAAATGCGAGGGTCCAAAAAACCATAACTCCGACAAACTCAGCGCCGAGGCAGCGATTCCCCGCGTGGCTTGATCCGCAGGATTATCCCGCGTTCCTACATGTGCCCAATGAGAGCAGACCATTGACTGAATTTTTGACACTCGGTTGCTTTCAAACACTTTCAGCTCAGCAGGCGACTTTCTCAGCCAATCCAAGACTACAGTTGAATCGCTAAACGCGAAAACGCTTGATGGGTCGACACCAAGTTTGGCCGCCACTCTATCCAATAATGAGGCCAACAAGAAAGCCGCTTGAAGTTCCAGTTTTGGCACCGTTAACGTCCTCACTGGAGCAACGCGTGTCTTAGAACAAACGATGTACGATTCAACTTCCGCAGGGTTGTTGGTGGACAAACGACGAAAATAAATAACCGCGCAATAAGCCGACTGACTCGCATCGCAAAAACCAATAAGTTGATCAGAAGCTGACGAAACAATTGATGAGTAGCGACGATTGATTTGTATCTGACTCAGCTGGGGAATCTCTGATAAATAACTATAACAAAGCCGCGATAACGATTCCGGCAATGGTGTATCCCAGTCCAACTTCTCTTTCCAGATGAGCTGCATAATAATCTTTGCCCGAATAGTGACAGGCGACAAGAATCCCAATGGATCAAATACACGAGACAGCTCAGACAAAATGATGCGTTTAGTTAAAACATCACCTAATACACGAGTGCTGACCCTTACCGCAAAGGTGTCCGTAGTTGGTTCCCACACCAACCCAAGAACTGAAGAATTCTCCGAAAAATTGAAGGCGGAGCAACTAGCATCTCCCATATTCAGCCGACTAATATTCCGCAAAAATTCGGATGAATTTGACTTGTATTTTCGCAATGGAAATTTCGCAGCAGCTAACGCTGTATGAATTTCATGCTGTAGTTCCAACGCCGCTGTCAATGTATCCGCTCCAGCCAACAGGTCGTCCATATAAAATCCCTTAGAAATAAAATCAGCAGCGAGTGACGAGGGATTAGACCTGCGCAGTTCCTCGGCAATAACAGCCAAACACTTTGTGGCAATGAACGACGCCGATTTAGTTCCATAAGTGAGCGTGTTGAGTTCGAATTCCCTCAACGGCTCCGACGAATTTTCACGCCAGACAATCCGCTGAAAACGGCGATCAGCAGGATCCACCTCAATGCATCGGTACATCTTAGCGATGTCTGCCATAAAGGCGACCACATGACGACGAAACTCCAGAAGGCTGTCAAACAGCTCCTGTTGTAATAACGGCCCTTTCATTAATGTATCATTCAACGAAAGACCAGACCGAGTTTTGGCCGACGCATTGAACACTACTCGAAGTTTTGTGGTTTCACTATCAGGGCGAATGACAGCTCGATGTGGGCAGTAATAGGCAATTTCTGTTTTATCATCCAGCGACACAAGCGACATGTGGTTAAGTTCTTGATACTCCCGCATAAAATCAACATACAGACTTTTGATCTCTTCAGCAGCGGAGTTCAACATTTTTTCTATCCGAGAGAAACTAGCAAGAGTCCTAGAGAAGTTATTAATCAAAGAATCACGACTCTCGTTGAAAGGTAGGCGAACAATAAATTGACCCGTTTCAGGATCACGACGATATGTAGATTCGAAATGCCGATTGCACTCTTCCTCCTCGACAGAAAGACATGGTTTCTCTATAATTTCCTCAACTTTCCAGAAGCGCTCAAGAATTGAATCAACTTCCTGAGTCGCGTGACCGCAAACAAGATTGCTTGTAGTACCAACAAAATTTGATGTCTGAGGTTGATTGACCGGACCCGCTAGCAGCCAGCCAAAATGAGAACGACGCAAAAAGGTTCCCTCGATAATTTTCAACTCATCCATGACGCAACGCTCGTAAAACGCTGCACCAACGATCATATCAACGTTCAAGATGTCAACAAATGAATTTTGAAACGCAGGATCAGCCAATTCGAGATTTTTAATTTGCGGCCAAAGTGAACCAGTAGACAATTGATGTACGTTGTAGCTAAGAGCAGACTGAGGAACCACATTTCCCTCAACTCGCAATTCAAAATCCTCGTAACGAGAAAATAATCTTATGGCCGCGTCAAATGACGGACTTACACCGCCACCGATACCTGTAATAGGACCACTATCCGATTGATAAGTCGGCAACCGAAACCTGCGAATGAACGCGTCAGAAAAAAGTGTTCGTTGTGAGCAATTATCGAGAAGTATACGAGTGGTTCCATGAATACTATTGCACCCAAAATTAACGACAGCAGTAGGCAACATATAAATGACTTTGAATTTGGCGCTTCATAGCACGACAAACTAGATGCGTTATCAGCCGGCGGAGTCGGCTGAGCCGAAGACGACGTCCCCGACGCTGTGAGCGGTGCATTTGGTGCTGCAGGCAGTGCAGTGACAGCCGGTTTTGCTTCAAAATGCAAAAGACTATGATGTTTACGATTGCAAGCCTTACACCCCGAACGGGTACACTGACTTGAAGTGTGGTTTCGATTAAAACAATTCAAACAAAGTGAATTTTTCTTGACAGTATTAAACCGATCACGAGGTGACAAACACAAGAGCTGTTTACAATCAACCAGACGGTGTTCCGCTCTACAAACGACACAGGCTAATTTGGTTACCAGAAACGTTTTCTTCTCGGCACCTGATTTTCTACCCTCCTTTATGGGAAGTTGCGAACCGACGTCTTTGTTTCTTTCCTCAACGACAAATGTACGCGCCTGTAAAAATTTATTCAACTCCCCGAAGGTTGGAAACGAGCTACATGTATTCAGCGAATTCTCCCAATCCCTCGCTGTAATTGGATCGAGAATCGAACTAATGTGGTAAGCTACGTACTTCGAAAAAGTTCCCTCCACCGGCTCACCGGCGGCTTTGAGCCCACGAATGATACTGTTTACCGAATCGATCACACTGCGAATCTGCAACTCACTTTTTATTGGTGTGATATTTTTAAGCTCACGAAAATAATCTCGAATGATTGCGCGACGATTATCGTAACGAGACAAGAAATCCGACCAAGCTTCGGGGTAAGCAGCGTCAGCCAGTTCGCAGTCCTTAACAATGGCATGCGCTGGCCCAATTAACGCTTCTTTCAGATAATACAGCCTCTGTACATTCGACAAGTCCTCATTATTATGCACCAAATTTTCGAATAGGCTCCTAAAATTATAAAATTGCTGTAAATTTCCATCGAACGTAGGTACATTAATTCGCTTGAGTTTCGGCTGACTATCGTTAGACTTCGATCCTGCCGACTGCCCAGGGTCGGGTGCCGACAATAACGACTGTCGACTAACTTCTTTATTAATATTTTTACGAAAATGTTTTATCTTACTCGAAACGTAGGCCGACGTATCGCGACAATCATCTGTTTCTTTCAACAGCTGTTCGGTTAGCTTAAAGCCTTCCTCAGTGGCTTCGTCTACCTGATCGTTCAATTCAAACAGTAGCTTTCGAAAGTCTTCTTTCAGAGGACGATATTCTTCCTCTAACAAGGATTCGAGGCGAGAAATACCTTCAAAATCGATTTCCTTACGATTTATGATACTGTGCATAGCTTCCTTGCATCTTTGTAAGTTCAATTTTAACAAACGGCGCCGTTTTTGCAGGCTTTCCATAACGGCGATAACACCACCGATTCAGGACGCAACACGAAAACGACGCAAAGTTATGCAAAGTGACGACGAAAAGCAATCACCGATCGACGAACGGACCAATTTAAGTACGACTCGAAACAATCACAAAATATTCTCAATTAGATAAACACCCGGAGGACCATGAAAATATAAGAATAATATCCATCGACGAATTAATCGAATTTTATTCACAAACAAACGACAAGTGAAAAGGTTTTTACATTCTACGACAATAATCGACAAGACGAGATATCAACGACAACAACTACTATACTACACGAGATATACAAGTTTCAAAGTTGAATGATAAAATCCGATAAGCTCAGTGCAGCCTTTTTATCCACAAATCTATATTATTAAACGAATTGAATAAAACCGAGTTAAACGTCTTAACAAGGAGGAAATGATTCAGAGGACACTGGGTAAAAGGAAAGCCAGAGAATTTCAAGTTGATGACACGGTTGCCATTCCAAACGCCAACCCAACCACCAAGACCACTGAACTCAAGTTTAAAGGACCTTACAAAGTAACTGACACCTACCCAAACGACAGATATAAAATTGATGCTCATTGCCCATTGGCGCAAGAACACCATTTCTCTCTAATTGGATATCTAATCAGAGAGAAATGGTATTCCTGTCAGTGGGCAACGAGCATCCTTTTCTCATCGCAGGTCACATATAAATAGCACCAACTACACACTATGGGTAACCCCAACCACCAATCCACAGCAACAACAAAGTAACCAGCCAATGAGAACAAAGAACACATTACAGAAACAATATACAAGGAAGACAACTTTTCCTTGCGACTCATTATAAAATTGGATTTCACAGTGTAAACATTGTTGCTACAGAAGTTTTCAATTGTGTTAAACCAACAAAGTATGGCATCCTCAGACCGCCTAACCAGTTTCATCAACTTGTACATAAGAAGCACAGAATTTATGATCTCAGCAGTCATGAAAGAGAACCGTCAATTTTGGGAAGCTGATGGATTACTTGCGGTAACAGGGTTCTTGAACCCAGAAACCTACACACACAGTTCAAAAGCTTGGGACTGGAACCACATATCAATGCTTACGCCTAGCAGATCCAGGTCCTCAACAGCAGTGGAAGTGGCCAAAGTTATAAGAGGGCACCAAAAACACCAGCTATACCCTCATCTGTAAACCAACCACCACCACCACCCACTGAAGACACAATAGTTCAACCACAACCTAAGACTCCAAAAATCGCAACACCAGTTAAAAGAAACTAGGAAAGCTAATTATGGGAGCCTCGGTATCACCACCAGTACCAAAGACAAATGTAAAACTCTATCAAGATGATTTGAAACTTTTGGAAGATGAAGGCACTTTGAAGCCATCACCAGATAAAATGACAACAACTAAACCTGAAACAGCTTGGCAAAGAAAACCAACGCGACCTGAGCCACTGGATCCGCAAAAATGCCCTGATTGCGATACAAAAATGGTTGTATTCCTCCAGCTGCTGCAGAAAATGAGCCAATGACCATGCCACCAGTGCCCACATCTTGACTGAAAAACCATTAAAATAGTCCTTTTCAGGACTACAAGTTTATCTCTTAATGGTTACTGATTCTGCTTACTATATTGTTTGAGGACAAACAAAACTCAGGATGGCTGAATGTTACAATCATATCTTCAATCAGGGATCATGGTTCATATCTTTAAGAATATTCCTATTGGTCAGATCTCGATGTTCTCAATACGGCACTGTACGTTGAACTAGTACAATCTAGTTTGAAACTGATAATTCCACTTCAACCACTTTTTGCATCTATGGACCAATCAAAAGTCAAGACACCAAAAATACATTGAAACTAATGAAAGTTGAATTCCTCTTATCCAGGCCAAAGCCGCAAATGAATGGAATACAAATGAACAATAGTGATTGGCTGATACCAATCTTCACATTTAGTTGAAATACAGGACCGCTGTGCGTTGTTGAATCAGTTCAGTTCCGGCAGTCAGTTGACGAAAAACCCAGAAAAGGGTAACGCAGAGAAGAGATGGCTAACTCGAATAGGGCAGCTTGTTTCAAGTTACGCGTTCGTCGCTCACTGCGGCGCTTCAATCACCATTAGAAATGTATTACTTTCCCCTGCCGTTGCGCATCACCGCTCTTCGCCTGTACAATTTCAATGGGGATTGTAGCGCTTTAGGTGAGCAGCGAACGCGTAACTTGAAGCTACATTCACTACAGGAGTTAGCTATCCCTTCTCTGGGGTAACGGAATGGATCTAATACCAGAAGTCAAAGTGATTGTCAAGGAAGTCATTGTGAGGAGATTACCAAGACCGTCATCAAGGAGGAAGTTGAAGTTATCGCTGAGAAAGTCATGAAAACTATTATCAATGGAGTTATCAAGACCATCATCAAAGAGGAAGTTAGAATGTTAGATTTGTTGTTGAAGTAGTCAAGAGAAGGAGTTCTCACTGATGAACACGGCATAGGAAAATGAAACAGAATCCCAGAGCATTGCATTGATTTATAATGAAAACTCTTGTGAAATATTTGAATGTACTTTGTAAATAAAAATGTCAGATAAATTTTATTGTCCATCATAGCCTAATTTACGCTTGAAGAAATTTTTTTGTCCGCGGATCTCCTCCAAAACTATGGGATGGATTTTTTCGAGACTTAAATAAGTTATAGTCTCAATCTGGAGATAGGCACCAACAATTTTTTCGACGATTGATTGATAGTGATTCCTCAGCGCATTTCCAATTGAGTTAATAGGATTCTGTAGGTTCTGGATAATCTGAATCATATTGAGGATAATCCAAATATCATTTTGCAAAAATCGCAGAAACAACTGTTATAGCTAGAGCCCGGAAGTTCGTGCACTATAAAATCCCCATTCGTGCAAGTAAAAGTGGAAAAAATGCAGTAAAAACGTGCAGAAAAAATCGAAAACATGCAATATAATTTCAAAACTGTGCACTAAAAAAATGACAAAAATTGAAAACTAGTCATTTTTTTGTGAAGTATGCTGGAAAAATTAGTTCAAAAAAAAATTAAAAATCAATCTTATTTTAAAAGGCATGCGAATTAAAATGTACAATGAGCGTTCTCTCTAATACAGGTACTCTGAGCTCGAGTTTTCCGTTCGATTCTCTGTTTACGCGAGGGTGAGAATAATTTTTCGTCAAAATTTTCAGAATTTTCGTATCAGTAGACGAGAGTGTTCAAAAATTGATGATGTGCTTTGCGAGTAACAGAGAGAATTTCTAAAAAATCCGAATTTTTTCGTTACATTCGTATGGAGATACACAAATAGCAGCGAGGTACTAACAGCGATAATGCTCTGTGTGCAATTATACCTTCAGCAGTCAGGTGGTGACTAACAGTAGCAATGTGCAGAATCTAAGAGAATCATGCTCTGACAACTCGATAAAGATGCGATACAGCATTTCTGATCTCATTTTTCTTTCGTTTATTCATTTTTAATCCATTTTTTCTTCAAGTAGTTTTCCTCTTTCATTTCACCGATTTTCGATCGTTTCTTTTTTTTTTTTTTCTTTTCTAACTACATATTTCTTTGAAAATTGATGAAAATCCCTAAATTTTGAAGAATACGCTAAAACGTGCAAAAACGTGCAACAACGTCGAAAAATACAAAAACGTGCAAAATAAAATTTAAATAGGGGGGTCCCATATGCAAGATCGATACACATTACTGATCAGATTTACATCAACACCAACCAAAAAAAAGATGCAATATCATGAACTTCCGTGCTCTAGTTATAGCTTTGTAGCAGTTGGGGCAGGGGGAGGGGGAGTGGTTTTTCTGGAAACGTTTTGTATGTTTTAGATGACTCCTAGTCTGAAGTAAAACAGAATTCAGGCATCCTTATTGGATTATAGGTATTTTTACTCTCTTATCAGTTGATTTGACGTCATAGGGATAGAATTTATAAACTGATTTTTATCAGGGCTTGCGACCGAAATTTTTTTAACGGTTAACGGTTATCGGTCAAATGACCTCACAAATTTTTTTGGTTATCGGTTATCGGTCAAAATGATCTTCCCAATTTTTTCGGTTATTGGTTATCGGTCAAGCTGTATTTTGACCAGTAACTGTTGAATGTTGAAAAATATTTCGGTCGAAGTCCTAAAATTTTCGGTTAACGTTGTTAGAAGACCTAGAATTTTCGGTCAAATAACAGTTATAACCGAAAAAATAACGGTTAACGGTCAATCGGTCAAGATCGATCGTCAATTATAACGGTTAACGGTCAATCGGTCAAAATTGATATTTTCATTTCGGTTATAACAGTTAACCGAAAAATAACTGTTATTGTACAAGCCCTGATTTTTATTGTTCCTTCTACCAATATTTGGCATGATTGACAGGTCATTGGTATTTTATTTAAAGAGAGCGAGTGACTCTCTCAATGATTTTTGCATTGTGAGAAGAAATATGGTGTACTACTCACGCGACTGCGTGTTTTTCTATGTAACAAACGTAGTGCTTGTTGAAAAAATACGTTATCCAGTGGAAAAACGATCAGTTGTGGTGTGTTTCATTTTAGAATAGGTTGCTCGCAATAAAACACTTCAACTTTGCTTTAACTATTCAAGATTGGCTCTCCATTTTCGAGTGACAGGCGCGGATTTACGGGGACATTTTGGGGGGGGGATACTCCATTGTTCAAAAATTTTTTTCCTCGCTCCGCTCGGAAAATACAGTCAAATTACACAATTTCAGTCTTTTTTAGAGGTTTTGGGGGGGATACATCCCCCTTATCCCCCCCGTAAATCCGCGCCTGGAGTGATGAAACTAAAATGCGCAATTTGGGCAGGAAGTCAAACCATTCCAGGAGTGAAATTGGTGGTTCAGGATCAGGTTCTTCGTCGTTGTCATCATCATCAAGCGATATTAAGCTGTCTGTGTCAGTATCTTATATCATTTCTTCAATGGTACAAGTCTCACTCGTTGTTACTTCATCATCTACAGAGATAGGGCTCACGTTCAGGAAAAGTTTCATCAGTCATTTCAGGATTTATCGCCTCAGAATTTATAAAATGAGCTTTACAAAAACAGTTCGGTACCACCTCAGGTTTAATGTTGTCCCATGCACTCGATATGTAATGGATAGCATCGAGAACAGTGACGGTAGACAACAACAAGAACTTTTGGTTCATTTCTCGTAGTATCTTCGCACTACCTATAGACAATATTTCTGTCGTCCAAGCTTGAAGCTTTCTGTTTTATACCACGTACAAATACATCGGCCATCTCACGCGACAAATATTGAAAATAAGACTGGTTGGAATTTTATCATCGATTGTGGAGATGAAATAATGGATTAACCGAGGTAAAGGACTATGTTCAGACTTGCAAAAAAAAAATGTATTACGTGGGATCATGGTATCATCAACGTCTTATACTCGTACATACTCGTACGTGAAATATTAAATTCAAGTGGGGTAGTTTAACTACCTACTCCTACTTTTAATCATCATAACAGGATTTACCATAGAATTTTTATATTTCATTGGTTTGAAATCACCCCTTGCAGTCAATAACTTTTATTGTATTTAAGGAAAAGGAAGGAGAATAAGGGTACATGAAAAGTTGAAAATTGGAAGTTGTACTTATAAGGAAGAAAGGAAGGATAAATTAAATTATTTATTTCAATTAAAGTATCGATGTTTCTTATCATTATTTGTTCACAGACCATGAAAATAATAAAACGAAGAAGGGCGTTGCTGGTATTTGTGGCAATATACCTAGTAAACTATAATGGTGCCAGTACAAGAAAAATTATGCCGACAGATTCTTCAGGTAATAATGATGAGGGTATACATATTTCGAGATAAAATTCATTCACATTATTATTATTTTGGCCGACAACCGCTAGTGTATAGTAATACAATAAGTGTAAAATTTAGGTATTTTTTTAGCTAAATTGTATCGGGTAAAAATTGGATATGAGGTAGATGAAAAAGGATCAGGTTTTTAGTATATTATTAGATCAATACTTTTTCTCAATACCTTACATTCGTAGTCACAATATAATTATTAAAAAGTATCTTAGTAAAATAGACCTTGACGTTTGCGTCAAGTATACTTAGTTCACCTAATCTCAGTAGAAAATGTTGCAGTAAATTAAAAGACCTCACCCCTAATAAGCAATGTTCTGGACTCGTATACAACATTAAACGTGAAGACTAAGACAGCCTTTATTTTTGTAGGAGAGACTAAGCATCTATTCAGTGTGAGAGCCAAATAACACAACTGCTCAATGTATTCACGCTACCGAAGAGGATCACACTTTTGACTTTACTGATGCCTCAAATTTTGAATCTAATGACAAAGAAAGAAAGATAAGGAAGCTATTTCAAATTATAAAGAATAAGAAATGTAGAAAATATTAGGAATTATTATTCACATATTATCTTTAGATTACGTCATGACTCATGAGTTACTCCCTTTTTTTCCCAAAACTTGACTGTTTGTGCCTGGTAGTTTGTTTTATCTGTTCACCAATTTATCCAGACGCATTAGTATTCATTCCAACCCCAATTATGAAGAATGTTTTCTGTAAAACGCGTAGGTCGTTAATTTTATTTGTACAATTTTTCGTGATTTTTTAGCCAATAAAGTAGGTATCTTTAAAACTATAGTTTCATGTCACTACAATTTTTCACTTCAAAATGAATGATGTTGAAAAAATTTGGTGGGTTCTTACTAATTCTTTTACGTATCATAGGTACTCATAATTATTATAGAATTTGTTGTCAATTTAAATCCAACAAAAGTCCTTTGACTTTTTATTCCTCTTGTGACATGCCCCCATCCTGACAAAGAATGATATATAATTGAAATGAATTTTACCAATAAACCGCGGGTAAAATTCATTTCAATTACCTATAGTTATGTGCCGTAATTTCGTGAGAAATCGAATTCAATCGAAGAATGACATACCTATCAGATTCATTAACAATTCTAAACTTGAGCTAAAAAGTAAATCTTGAGGATTATATCAAATAGGTCTATTTTTTATTTCTGATTCATACAAGAAGATGAAAATTATTTTCACAAATACGCTGGCAGTTTCTTTTAATGATTCCATCTAAGATCCAAAATTTATAACCTATAAGAATTGATAACAAGGAGAAATGCACTTCACACAACACCTACAAAATTATGCAGATTGTAGCAGTGTACTTCGTGCGCATGTAGGTATATGGTTTGCAACAAAACAACAATAATAATAAACTACTTTTTTCCCTACTCAAACTTTATACGTCTCTGTTCAGTTAACTTATCAATATTGAAATTGAGTCAGCAACATGTATACGAAATATAAGCTTCTATTGAGGCTATGTATTAATGTATACCAGTCTTCATAAAAATCTTTGAGTTCAACGTCCAAAAGCCGCATAAGAACGCTAGTGACAAGAATGAATGTCATGTTCAGTTTCACGTCACGTAGAAATTGAGAAAATGATGGTTATCCATCCGCAATATAATGTTTCTTTATGTATACTAATTTTAATTATGCAGAACACGTTAGAAAAGCAAAAAATTATTCACGTTGTGGTGCTTCTGTCAGTCTAGAACAATGACATGAAAATTGTTATAATACAAGAATTCATTTTCCAAAGGAGAAGTTGATACTTTTCTCAAATGTGAATGAAGAAACATCGTATTTCTAGAAGCTCCTCGCAGAATTCTGGTTGGTCTCATGTAAAATTATGCACTAAAAATATATAAAAAAGAGGAAGTTTAAGCTTTAGAAGTTTCTTTTTGAACAATGACCCATACTTCCTCCTTTACAGATCAAAATTAGCACAAAGTGAAGCAGATTAAGTGTATTTAATTTTTTTAGCCAAAAACTTTTGAAATATCCAGATAGAATAATAATGTTGCATTGGTCGGTAGACCCCAAGTCATATTTCAAGCTCTACTGGGATATATTCATTTAGCTATTTTTTAGATCCTTTTTAACAGGGAACCTGTTTTATGGGAGGCTTTTTGAGAAATTTGCCGTGCGCCGTCCAACAAAAAACTTGGAAAAATTTCGACTCTCGAGCTATTATGATAGGAGGGGGACTTGGAAAAATTTCGACTCTCGGGCTATATATGATAGGAAGGGGACTTGGAGAAATTTCAACTCTCGAGCTATTATATATAGCTCGAGATTCGAGAAAGATTTAGACTCTCAAACTATATTTTACCAGACTTATAGTAGGTCCGCCTTCTTTATACTAGCTTTATCTAGGTCTAGGCTTCCTTGAATTTTCAATACCAAATCTCATTTGACTCATAAAACAGGTTCCCTGCGTTCCTCGTTTAACTTTGTTAAGGAAGCCGTCGTTTTCAATTGAGGAGACAAGCAGACTGGCATATCACTCTGAATGAGGTTAAAAAAAATTAATCAACAAGATATTGGGGAATGATTTGCAAAATCTGACTTTAATTCTTTTACCAACTCAATTTTGAGAATTACTTTCATGTTCTTAGATAGACAGAGATCAATCGATGATTATAAGTTTTAGTTCCCATGCGACCTAATCAAACTTATAGATTTTGTTTTTTTGTTCGAGTTTATAACTTGCGCAGTAAGAAAAAGGCCATACAGACTCTCTTTTCTTCAAGTTTTTCATACGTATTGGTATATTTTTCTCCAAATTGTTGCTTTGAATACGTATACCTCAATCTCATTTATACAGCAGTATACTTACAACCCCTTACAAACATATAAACAAGCTGCTTTTCTTTCACCATAGATTGTTTACCTAATCAGCCAATGAGAAGGAGACGTTGATGGCACGGGGAGTCGGTTGTGTATCAACTATCAAGGTGGATTTTAGCTGTAAATAGTATTTTGAGAAATCTTTCTGTGTTGTTCAATGGATGTATTGTACAAATTTTGGCCGCAAAATGTGTTTTGGCGTATCAACAGAGTGTTTAAGTTGATTCAATTGTTTGTTCCATACCATGGCCATCTCTATTTACAGGTTGGTAGGCTGAAAAATGACAACAACGCCAGGGGGCTGACGTTTACATGTACTCTAACAGGAAATAACATAAGGATTTCAAATAATCGATTTCATCTCAAATAAGGTGCATTTTAAAAGAAAAGCGTGAAGAGGACTTAATTTGAAGAACAAACATTTTCCTATTTTTTGCGAATACTCTCGTTAAAATCCGTCCACTCGTACTTCAACGACAATCATTTGAAAATAGCGACAAAGTGCGGTACTGTAACAATTTGCCGCAGGCAACCCACATTGCATGTCTATGTTAGGAGGCTGATTGACGCGTTGACAGATTTAGTCTACCGGCCTACAACTAGAGACGGCCATGACCATACTGTCTCGGTTCACGCAACTTCTTAATCAGCTTCACACTTGCTCTTATCCTTAGAGGCTCCTTTGATCAAAATGTACCAATGAAGCCTTCTTGACAAACTGACCTTGTCTTACGTAAATATTATGCCTTAGTTTCTAAATATAATGATAACTTATATTGAACTTTCTAGGAAATTCTGATTCACTTGTCCTATCAACCGGAGTGTTTGTACTCTCGCTTTCTTCAATCTGAACTGGGGCAAAAGATAATTTCTGGCCACGACTCTTCCACAACACAAGACAAACTTTTCGAAGTCATATCTCTGGTCTAGCACAAAAAAAACTTCCATGCACCACACTGCCCGTCTCTGATCTGAACCGGAGCCAAAGCTGATTTCTTGCCACAAGTTTTTCACAAAAATTGAGCTTTGTGATCTATTCATATTTTTCTGACTGTTACTATTAGAACGTTTGTGCTGTTGCCCTTTGTGAACTGAACCGGGGTGATGGTTGAGTAATCTGCAATTTTTTCGATTATGACTTATGAGTTCCAGAATTGTATTTCGTCTCTTCGTCATCTTTCCACCGTGGTATCGGTGATGACTCAACTTGTATGGTCATTCCGGAACAGTTTTTCTCAATGAAAAAAAAAAAAACAGATATTGAGTATTGTGGAACAGCCCCATTTTATCGTCGAAGGTTTACAACAGAAGAGGAGCATCTTTATTTCACACTCACAAGAATCAAAAAACTCCCATAAGCCGCTCTGGTCACGTGTTTCTGAACGTGCCCCCAGCTCTAAAACGCTTTAAATGTTTGGACCAATATCAGTACTTATTATTTTATTGTTCTACTACATGTTTTTGACACTGAATATTGATTTCATTCTGTTGAAATTAAGATCATCATTCATGGAATCAATGCGTTTTTTAATTTTACGGTCATCCATCATAGAGAAATATACTCACAGAGAGTAACAAAACAAATACAAGAACCGCACAATACCTAATATAAACAAACCGAGCGCTTTCGACTAAACAGTCATTCTCACGGTATAGAAAGGCTTTCTATACCGTGAGAATGACAGTTTAGTCGAAAGCGCTCGGTTTGTTTATTATTATTGTGCGGTTCTTGTATTTGTTTTGTTACTCTCTGTGAGTATATTTCTCTATCATCATTCATGCATAGGGATGACTTGGCAATTCTCAAATAACTTTTACTTTTTATTTTATCTCCATCCCAAAGGTGGGGGAAAATCACAAACAAATTGTCAACACTATCCGCTATTAAGGGTATGCTAGATAACTAGACACTCATACACAGAAAATACTCGTCCATTACACAAAGTGGTGTGTTGCGGGTTGCGATTTTTGCCCACAGATAACATATTGAATAATGCACAAAATGTTTAGGAACATGTATAATTTATTCTTGAAGTTGACGAAAATGCGGCTAATTAGTTGACAATTTGCAAAACATTTTGAATGGTCTTCAGGAAATGTTTGAACTTACGTATGAAGGGGCTATCTTTGAATCGTTGAATTCCAATTAATGAACAAAATTAGTTGCGTGAACCAATTAGCCGTATTTTCCTAAGTTTTGTCAACAGGATACAAAGTTTCAAGATATTTCATGCGTTATTTTACCAGTTATCTCGGGGCAAAAATCGCAACATGTGGTACATATTTTGTGTGTCTACTAACACTGTACAAACGATCAAGTAAATATTCTATTATATTAAGTCGCCCAATGAAAAATACTCAGAGAAGTATTGATGATGAGTAGAGCACGGAAGTTCATGATATTGCATCTTTTTTTTGGTTGGTGTTGATGTAAATCTGATCAGTAATGTGTATCGATCTTGCATATGGGACCCCCCTATTTAAATTTTATTTTGCACGTTTTTGTATTTTTCGACGTTGTTGCACGTTTTTGCACGTTTTAGCGTATTCTTCAAAATTTAGGGATTTTCATCAATTTTCAAAGAAATATGTAGTTAGAAAAGAAAAAAAAAAAAAAGAAACGATCGAAAATCGGTGAAATGAAAGAGGAAAACTACTCGAAGAAAAAATGGATTAAAAATGAATAAACGAAAGAAAAATGAGATCAGAAATGCTGTATCGCATCTTTATCAAGTTGTCAGAGCATGATTCTCTTAGATTCTGCACATTGCTACTGTTAGTCACCACCTGACTGCTGAAGGTATAATTGCACACAGAGCATTATCGCTGTTAGTACCTCGCTGCTATTTGTGTATCTCCATACGAATGTAACGAAAAAATTCGGATTTTTTAGAAATTCTCTCTGTTACTCGCAAAGCACATCATCAATTTTTGAACACTCTCGTCTACTGATACGAAAATTCTGAAAATTTTGACGAAAAATTATTCTCACCCTCGCGTAAACAGAGAATCGAACGGAAAACTCGAGCTCAGAGTACCTGTATTAGAGAGAACGCTCATTGTACATTTTAATTCGCATGCCTTTTAAAATAAGATTGATTTTTAATTTTTTTTTGAACTAATTTTTCCAGCATACTTCAAAACAAAATGACTAGTTTTCAATTTTTTTAGTGCACATTTTTGAAATTATATTGCATGTTTTCGATTTTTTCTGCACGTTTTTACTGCATTTTTTCCACTTTTACTTGCACGAATGGGGATTTTATAGTGCACGAACTTCCGGGCTCTAATGATGGGGATGAGAGATAAAGTCTAAAAAAGAAGTCAACAAAGCAGACTCTCGGTACATAGTCTTGAAGTGGTAAAACTGGACTTTACCGATGCAGGTCATGTCCTGAGGTCAGGTCCAAAAAGAAATTGAGGAAGCAAATTTTTGATTGGTCACTACATGTTCAGCTCTGAATAGAGTAAAAATCGTTAAAATTCATTCTTACTCATGACCCTATAGTTAGTAAATCATACAAACGGATTTATGTAGGTATGAAATGTAACCAGTTCATTTTAATTTGTAGCGCCAACTCCAGCGACGTCATCATTTACCAGAATTGATTAATTTAAATACATGACATTGTTGAATCTTTTTTTTTTCTTTTTTTTTTCAAAAATTCCTCAGTACAGTCATATGTTTGAAGATAAAAGTGTCTACCAAGCCTTTATTCTCGACGTCAAAAAATAATATACTGACTGTGTTAGTCTTTAAATATTCAGTGCATAACAGCAAAACTTCAACTACGAAAAATTGTTAAACAAGTTTTTGGAATTAGGTAACTTATCTTTATTCAATTTGAATCTATGTCGGTACAAAAATTGAAAAATACTCCAAGAAGGAAAATGAAGGTTTCACCAAATTCATTTTTTAACTTGATTCAAACAAGACCTACATTAGAAATTTAAAAAATCAAAAAACGTAACAGAAAAATGAAAAATGAGTCTTATCTGCTATCCTACCAGAGATAAACAAATAGATAAATGTAATAAGGTAGGTACTAGAACGATTGAGGGACCAAATTGTTGGGATTCAAGTTACTTTTAAAAAATACGCCAGGTTTTTTTAATCTCTTCTCTGAATTTCGAGCTCCTAATCATTCTCTTTCTTGAAATTGTGTGAAAAAATACGTTTTTCGGAATATTTTTAATATTTTTTTCTTCATTGTCATCCAAAATACACTCACATCAATTACTCAGTTTTCTGAGCTGGAAACTTCAAAGGTATAGACCAAACAGATAATGTTGTAGGGTTGTTTTCTGCATGTTATATTCTAATCCCTATGTAAATAAACGTACCAGCATAATTAGACGCTCTCGAGCGATTCTCTTGTTAATAGTATTATGAGGTGAACAATGGGACACTTACTTTCAAGACAGAAAATTTAGCTCAACAACACTTTGATGAGTCATTAAGAACGTAGGAAACGCATTCACATCAAACGTACACTCGTTACACTTTTTAAACTCCGTTGTCTCTCATCAAAAAGAGTTAAAAATGGAAACAAATTGATAAAAAATTAAATCATAATAAAAAATTTGAAAATGTAAAAATGTATAGAATTATAGCGTGATATATAAGCCAGGTAAAAAAAAATACCACGGAATACCGCACCATTAGAAATACCGAACACACCACGTAATCACAAATATACAGCATATATACTTGACCGTCTTCGGGACAGATACAGGCTGTCAGTATATCGCCCCACGAGACTATGCTGCCGCTGGTCGGATCACCTTTCCATTAGGTATTACGGTAAACCGCATCAAAAACCTTTCCAGCTCTCGTCTGTCCCCTCCATTATGTCAGTACGTGCGCGCAACAAGTAGAGATATTTCTACAAGAAGAGGTATCTCTTGAACAACGCTGTATCGCGGCCTGCAGGAAGACAGAAAACAAGGTAGGTGCCGGCACCGAAGAAGATCGAAAAAAAGGCACAGGTGTACATGGAACATCAACTACATTTGTCAATAGGTAATCTCAGTCTTCATGTGTCCGCGGATACTTCTGCGTCGAGTGTCAAGTGTGTATTATTTTGTAATGTTTTTTTTGTCATTTTTTTTGTAAGCGTTTGACCACAATGAGAACTGGGACCATGCTAGTATTTATTTTGTAGGCATCAGTACACATTTTCGCATGTACAGTCAGAAAAATACGAGTCATATTGTGTAGTTCTTTCATCGGAAAATCGAAACTTTAATTATTTGCTGCACCAGAAGCTCCCCACGTCTATGAAGTTCGGTCATATTTTTTCTGATGTGGATTAGACTTGTCATTTGACTGAGCAGACCGAAAGTCGGCAAACATGAGTCATATTTCAATTTCAAAACTTCAAGGGTACCTATGCTTTACACAGAAAAAATACGCGTAAATATACAAAAATATAGGTTGCGGGGCGACTAATAACTGTCCACAGAACTAATGAATTGTCATGAAATTTCTACAGAGTGTTAGATGAGTGTTTGACACAGGTCTAAAATTAATTCGGAACTCATAATATTCCTTATTTAGAACTCTTGTTATCAACGATCAAAAAATTGGTATATTTCAAGCATTTCAGTCGTTGATAACGAAGCTTCTAAATGATTTGATAAGTTATAAATAAATTTTAGACCTGTTTCAAACGCTTATCTAACACTCTGAAAAAATTTTATGACAATTGATCAATTTTGTGGACAGTTATTAGTCGCCCCGCGACCTATATTTTTGTATATTTACGCGTATTTTTTCTGTGTAAAGCACACCCTTAATTCTCGGTGACTTCGGGAAATGATGAAGAAAATATTATTTCTTTATCAGGGAGCCTGAGCAAATATACGAGGATCATCAAATAGACTACCTACCTACTTAAATACATCGTGAATAGCAACTGTGATAGAGGATTTTGTACAGGAGTGGTGGTTGGAACCAAAAAGATACTGTAAGCTTTTTCCCACAATAACGTGTGTGAACTTCAAACCTAATTATGAGGAACTTTCCGCAATACATTTTGGTGTTTAAGTTTGCAAATCATAGGAGGCTAAACTCAATCAATTTGTAAGTAATTAAATAGTGCCCATACAATTTTTTTTACGATTATTTTTATTTCGAACAATTTAAAAGTTTTGTAGACTTCCTGGAGAAAAATGACAATGAGCACCATATAAAACAAAATTTAGAGAAATTCTTTTAGATAAAGTATACAATTTCGCATAACAATTGAGCAGTTTCCGGATTCACTTGAAAAACCAGGATATTTCCATCATTTTTAGGTTTTGCGGGATCCTTTCACACTAGGTAATTATTTTTATAGATAGTATTTTTACTCTTATCAACGTTGGTGTTCGAAGTCTCAGCCGTCTGGAATGTTATATTGGAGTTATAATGAAGGAATATCCTGACAGAATGTTGACCAAGAAATTAACCTCGGGTGCTTATTTCACATCAAAAAATACAGAATATTATAGTAAACGGTGCGCAAGCAGTGGGCACAGAATAAATACGCTCTTCCGTTATTTTAGCAAGGCTCGTAGGTTAATCCTTTGAATCTTCAATATTGCGAAGAAATACTTACATTTTATTCCAAAAAATGTATAATGATTCACCGAATAGTTGTAGGTACTTCCCAATTCACAAGAAAATGAGTCAAGTCTCTTGGAATATATATCATTTTCGCCACACCAGTTTTGTTTCCTTTATTTTTATTGTAGATGCTCTGGACAATGACGTTTGTGTTTTGTTCTTCTTCTATCTCTCCTCCCCTCGTTTTCTTATTTTCCTCACTTGAAGGAAGAATAATATGGCTCGTTGTATTTGAACATCCTTTGTTCTCCTTGTATTCGTGTGTAGAGTACATTGTATTCTGGGCACTGAATACTTCTTTATCTGTCTGCTATCTATCCTCGAGATAGGAGAGGGGCAACTTAAGTGCTTTTTTATGCTGTTTTTCTCTTTACGAGCCTAGAAGTTCGCGCCACACAATTCAGTGTACGTCCAGGTGCGTTGTAAAGGCCGGTCCACACTTGCGCGCCAAGCCCGCGCTGCGCGAGCAATGCAACAAGAAACGCGCATGTTTGATCCGCCGTTCGTTTAAGACGTTCAACGTACGGGTTTAGAGATGATCTACCCCCCCCCCCCCCAATAAGTGCTACGGCTGATCTCAGTACCGTCA
The DNA here is from genome assembly GCA_035079385.1 of Aspidiotus rigidus. Taxonomy (NCBI): domain Eukaryota; kingdom Metazoa; phylum Arthropoda; class Insecta; order Hemiptera; family Diaspididae; genus Aspidiotus; species Aspidiotus rigidus. The sequence goes on from JAVHKY010000052.1 coordinate 8,594,161, forward strand.
ATTTATTTTCATAACTCACTGCAAAAGTACGCTTTTGGCGTACTGATTTTAGAAGCGAAAACGTCTGTTTGCGCTCGCGTCAGCTATAGCGTTTGAAAATGTGATAACGCTACTTTTCTGTCCTCTCCACTTACTTTTCTGTCCTGTTGTAACTTTAAATAATTGTTGCGCTGTTATCACTACAGAATGATCAATGATGAAGAATGAACGTACGAACACCACAGTTCCTAATTGAAGAATGAATAGGAATAAAGAAGATAACGTAACGAACAAAATGATATGTTTTTATTTACTCATAAGTCTCATCTAGTTATCACGACGACGACGGCGTTTTCGCTTCTAAAATCAGTACGCCAAAAGCGCACTATTGGCAGTATTCGTTATAAAAAATATCTTCTAAGATAAGGAGCAAGCGACTTCCAATGACTCGTTTGGCTTGCTTCGCTCGGCTTCGAACTCCTCATTCAAAGCGTCGCTTTCGCTCCTTGACATGAAATATACTATTTACCGACTTTTTCAATGTCTGTTCATATTTCCTTACATGTGATGCGCTCTATGAAAAGGGACCACATCTCGGTAAACGAACTTTTTTTGGAGCTATCTGTATGCTCGAATAAAAGGATCGGTTTTATATTTTAAGATGGAAATGGATGAGGCAAATTCAAACTTTTCATCACTAAATTTAGTAGAAAAGTATTTTTTCCTTGCATCACCAGGTGAACCTAATCCATAAAAGAAAAAACGTGTTTTTTTTTGCCGACTTACGGTCCTTGTTCTCGGAGCGCATCACATATATATATATATATATATATAAGATTTTTTTGTCCGCGGAACTCCTCCGAAACTACCCGATTGGATTTTTTTGTAACTTGGACATATTGTAGTAATATATCTGAAGACGTGCACTTGCAATTTTTTTTGAGAATCAGATGAGTAGTTCTCGAGAAATTTCCATTTTTTTTGAAAAATTTCTCACTATTACGAGTAGCTGCTTAGGAGTAGCGTTACGAGAAGCGGATTTTCCTATCCTTTTACCATTACCTATGTTATCAGTACGTGTATTGTGATGAAGAACCTTTTATCATTCAACAGGTTCATTCTCGGTTCATTCTTAACCAAGGGTCCATTGAATTTTATTTTCGAGGATATTTCATTCAAATTTAGTACATTGGTATTAATTTAAAGAGAGGGAGTGACTCTCTCAACGATTTTTGCATTGTGAGAAGAAAAGTCGTGTCGCGCGTTTTTTTGTTATCTAGCGCCTCATGTGTATTGCGATGAAGAACCTTTTATTTAACAGGTTCATTCTTGACGAAAGATTCATTGAATTACTATAGTTTAAAAGAATGATTCGACACACGGTGATGACTCTTACATCTGTGTCAAGCTCATATTTTTTTTCATTCTTAGTCAAATTCGATAGTGGTCCCCTTGAATTTGAATGATTGAGGACAATTCTTCATCAAGTATGCTTCGAGACTCTTGGTGACTTCATTCTTAAATTTATTATTGAATTCATCATATTTTTTTCATATATACGTAATTGATAGTAGTTTATATTTGGATGATTTGAAGTGTCTCAGGAGATGGGAATATTATTTTCAATAGCCGTTTTTCATTTTTTTTGTATTTTTTTTTTTTTTTTTCGAAATCAGGAAGTTTTCACAAATGACGTCATCTGGTTATGGTCTATAACTAATTTTTTTCCGATTTTTATCATCAAAAATTTAACTTCCTCTGATGAAAAAATGTTGTAGTACTCCTATAATTCCTTTAAAATGTTTCTAGACGTATTGCAGATACATTTTATCCCGTCGCTCTTTATGGATGGCTGAATCACAGCCTTTATCTGAAATATATTTGTCAAAATTGATATACATATTCAAATCATTTATGAATAAGGAGAATTCGGAAACGTGAGTATTGTTCTACACGAGTATTTTAGATCATCGAAAGAGATTTGATTTTTCAATAATATTTATATCGAACTACAAATGTTACTATTTTTCAATTTCAAGTCTCTCCAGAGCGTATTAAAGCTCTAGGAATTTTTTGAAAATTTGTACTCTTTTATAAAGTTAATAAATATTGTACAAGAACCACAAGTCGTTTTCAAGCTTCATAAATTATATGCAGGAGGATGCGAATAGTCGGTACATGGACTACTCACCACATCCAATTCAAAAATTTCAAATTAAAAACTATCGAGTGTTGATATTGTATTTTTATACATATTCAAATCTTTCGTCTTACTGTACCCCTAATTTTAAAATTCGGTAGTACACCCCCTCCCCCAAATGTTGGACGTGCGCATGTAAATGTTTATTTAGTGGGTGATTTGGAAATTTGCGAGTACAGCCCTTGCAGGCGTGTGCGTGTGCGTGCAAGTGTATACTCAATGGGTGATTTAGAAATTTGCGAGTACACCTGTGCACTACCCTTTTTCCTGGAAATCACTGGACAAACCTGCTACTGCTAGAATCTGGACAAAATTTCCTGGAAAATAATGAACAAATCTCTTGGAATTTATTGGACAAAATACCCCGTAGGTGATTCAGAAATCCGTACGTACGTTCGCCCCCCAAAAGCTATTAGCTTAAAATATTGTAAACTAGACTCACACTAGATTAAGAAGAAGGGCAAACGAATGGAACAACCTCCCCTCCGCTCGTTCGCCCCCCAAAAAAGCTATTAGGCGAGTGGACCCCGAAAAACAATTAGGGGGCCCCCATAATCCACTAGCTTTGAATATTCTAAACTTTACTTATGCTAGACAAAGAAGGCGGCGAACGAGCGGAGCGAGTGAAACCCAAAAAGCTATTAGGTGAGTGAGCCCCTCAAGAGCTATTAGCTTGCCACTCATTTGCCCCCCCCCCCCCCCCAAAAAAAAAAAGCTATTAGCTTAAAATATTGTAGACTAGACTTACACTAGATCAAGAAGGAGGGCAAACGAACACAACCTCCTCACATAACACTAAATTATTTGATATTGCATTTTATTTATTTGGCTACGCCAGAACATTTTTTAAAAGTAGATACTAATTCAATACATGATATGTATACATTTTTTTTAGAATTGCAGTTTTAAAAGAACCTGGAAAACAAACATTAAAAAAAAAACTAAAATGGGCAATTCGGCAAGAAATATTGATTGGAAAATTCAAAAAAATTATCAGTCGATTTGCCTTAAAACCTTTTTATTTTACCAAAGATAAAAAAAATCGAGTGAAAACTCCCTGAGATATGAATTTTTAAAGAAAATTGTATAATTGAACTTACCTTGGTGATGTTCAATTAAAATTGTATGAGGTCCTCCTCCGAACCAAGCAACATATGTAGTCTCCTGCTTTTGCACAGTGGTGCCACACACATTTAAAGGGAAGAGAAAAACTTGTTACCGGTTAGCTTGTCTACTTTCTTCCCTTATCTATCATTCTTTAAACATGTCGATGTGTGAAGGACGGGCGCAAAGGGCGGGAGTGCTCGGTTCGGAGGAGGACCTCATACAATTTTAATTGAACATCACCAAGGTAAGTTCAATTATACAATTGTATTTAATTCCTCGTCCGAACCGATCAACATATGCAGATGTTTGAAGCCACATTGACAATTAAGAAGGTGGAAGCAAGTGTCACTTCAAGAATTAGGTGGCAACGATTGCATAACTAAACAAGGTACTTTATTTGTAAAGAAAGAGGGGTTCTTGCTCCATGTTAGAATCTAGGGTATCTCCATCCAAAAGAACATAACAATAATAGGACTATGGTATCTCCATCTAAAAGAAACATAACTAGGTTGTAACAAGCAAAAGTATTTCAGTAGGATATAAAGCAAGGTTCTAAGACTTTGGTCCTTCTGCGCATGCGCGAGTCCGGCTTTTGACGGCGATTGATCATTCTCTCTCTGTCTAAATGACGGCGATCTCTTTCTATGAAGGTTTGTCCGGCTATTTGACGATGCTGGCTATTTGACAAAGCGATGATATCTTTTTTTTTTTTTTCTAAATTATGACCGTATCGGATGTTGTATGTAGATGTATTTGTAGGTATAAGGGGAAATAAAATTAATTTTACATGCGTCGAGGGTGAATAATTATTACGAATGTTGTTTTTTTAATTAAGAATAACGCTTTTTTTGGGGGAGTTTGATTGACGCTACCGGCGAACAAAAATGAATGAGTTGTCCGTTCGTCGTCGATCTCTCTCTTTCTAAGTTAGGGCCATTATGGCCATCTCTTTCTAGGTATAAGGGGAAAATTGATATTTACTCCACGAGGAAGAATATTATGTGTGTCGTTTTTACGTTTTTCGTTGGGCGAGCTTGATTGACACTCGTGGAGATAAAGAGTTGCTTGTAGGTTTTTGGTCGGTTAATGCATTATGTATGATCGTGGTCATCGTCATTTCAATGTGTATGCGGTGAATACGACGAACGAATTCACTCTACGTATTCGATCATGTAAGAGTAAAGGGTGTACAAGGATCGTTATGAATGAAGCGTGACCATGAATGAGTGTATCATATTCGCTCGTAAAAGTAGAGAATAGGTATGTACTATATGTAGGGCTTTGCGTAGTATGAATGAGTACGTAACTATACGATCGAATGACGGGATGAATTTGTTGAAGTCCCTCTTTAATATATTTTCGTTTATTATCTGAATAAGTCTAATTAGAATTTTTTAGGGAGTTCTCATAGCATGTACGCGTTGATCTAATTTAAGGTAAGGTAAGCTACCGCCACGCGATCAAACGCATGTACCTTTAATTTCGATTGTAAAAATCGATACGCTCGCCTCGTTCCGTCCTCGTTGTTTTGGTCCAGCTGCGATTTGTCGGTTTACCTATTACTTTTTCGCGTATATATGAAAATGGGGTAAACGCTTGTAAAAAAATATTCACAACTCCTTAAGAATGCGACGATTTTAATTTATTGATGTATCGGGCTAATTCTCCCTATAACTGATACCTACCCCTCGTAAAAAATCAACGGGCAAACGCCATTCTGAGGGGTATTATTTCAAATACGACTCGAATAAATGGGTATAGTTTTACGACTTAAGCCTAATTTTTGTATTATTTTGAAAAACATCTGGTCAGTTTCAGTTTTTCCGAAGGTGCGAGAATTCTGACCATACCCCTATTGTTTCACTGGCCCGCTTTGCCCTGTGATCCGTTACAAGGATGATTCTTACATTAGTTTTCATTGGATCAGACCTCCCTATGATTAAATTCAACAAACCAATCAGATGATAGGTGGGAATATCCCTGATCAACATCAACTTATAATATGTTTTTTCAAAGTATCATTCTCATTTTAACGTTGACTCGGCAAAATGTACGTTAGAAGCTTGGGCGATTTATATCGCGAGAAAATATTCAATGTAAGATGTCATCATCCAAGGCACATTGCATGCTTCACATATGTACCTTTTATGCCTGTTATTCTCAAGTTTTATAAAATATCTGGTAGTATCATCGACTTTTTCAGTAAGAAAGAAAACAAAAAAAAAAGCCATATTCACTTATCAACTTGAATTCCCAGTTAGGGAGTGGATCACTCGCTTCTCTATTCCCACTTTCCAGTCTTTCCTCCAGTATATCTGCATGAACGTTGATGAGAAATTTTTCCAGACATATTACGTTGTAAAAGACGTTTAGCGCACGTGAAGAGCAAGAGTTCTTTTTTCTCTTAAAGGTAACGGTGACAAACGCGATGAATATTATTGGGTGATAATTCTAGGCTTGGAATCGAAGCGTTGGCGGATGGAGATATAATTTTATTTATTATACGAGACAAGTATTATCATTAAAACGGTCCTTTTCAGGACCACACAATTCTTTCGATCATAGAAGCGATTGCGAAAAAATAGCAGATGTATCTACTATTTTCAATGATCAAACGGAAGATTCATCCACCAATCAGGCGAGCAGGGTGCGAAGCTCAAAGTTGGACAAACTAACTAACTCCGAAAATATTACTATCATTATTATTATCGTATTATTTCGATCGCAACAAAATGTTCAGCCTGCGTGTTTTGTGCTTACTTAAGATATTCCTTATAAGATGTCTTAAATGCGACGTTACCCAATACAAGATAGGGCGGTGTGGTCAATGCATACCAATTACCCATATTTACCCAACGCAAAAGATCTTATTCAATTTTATGAATTATGCGCAAGCAACGTAGATTTTTTCACTCAACAGAAAAACCAAAGTTGTATATTCAGACATCGAATGCTGATAAATAGAGACTATCATTGCTGTTTTCTCAAGGGCATAATGCAGAATTTTATACGTATTACTTGTTTAAATCTCGACGTCACTTATTTCAAAACGTTCACGATTGTAAGAGACTTTTTCGTCCCTCACGACAACAGCATTGAATTTGTAATAGCGTCACATTTATTGACCGCGAAAGAAATTAAACATCTCTTCTTTTCGTTAAGCAAGGGTGATTCTAACAAGGAATTGAATCTGGCTATGGTGCTGCGTATATTCAATGAGATGAAATAATTACGGGCAAAGTCATAGAACACACAACTTTTCATACTACAAATATGTCGACGCACCTTGTAGGATCACTCCCGTGTAGCGGTAGGCCGTGAACTCTTGATTCATATAGAAGCGGATAGAGTACGACGATAACGTGGTTCCCTCCCTTTTTGGCTTCCGACCTATAGTTACTTCCAGTGAGGGTAGAGTTAGTGTGCACTCTTAGATGAAGAGGGAGCTAGTGTAGCACCCGATGACAAAACACACACACTCTCACGCTTGTATCAAATTTAGGATGAGCAGATGAAGCTAGGTAAGATTGTATGACAGAACTGAAAATTTCAATTATCTTTTATTCAAGTCCAAGGAATTTCCTAGCAAAAACGTTACTTCACTGGAATTTTTCAAATAACTAACTGAATGTCTAACCATGTCAAGCTTAGAGCTGCGAGGAAGTATGGACGCTAGCGCGTCACTGCTGTTTAGAGTACAAATTATAATGGGGTGTTTTGTTCTGGAGAACCCACTTGCATGACTAATGAAATTATAAGTTAAGGTCATTCGCGATCCACTCGGTGCTAATCAACTTGAGTCGTATTGTAGAACATGCCCTAGACAAACGTGAGTGATCAATTAAAGTACCTAATATTACTCAACTCATGTAAAGTCAAATCTAAATTGAAGGTTATTACTCTTCTCTCTGTCAAACATTTGCAGACGTTTGGATACTCCGTCACATCATCCATGGAACAAGTACATTCTGTACAGTCTTTTTTTTTTTTTTTTTCATAAACCGGGATGCTCTGTTTTGCAATCCCATCTAGGTTTAACATTCTCAATTTCGTTACTATTGAACATTACAAAACACGATTGTAAAAAATCATCACGCTTAACTTTTTCACGACTTTATTTAAAACTATCGTCGAATATAAGGATTATTTTCAGCAAAGTGTTTGCTTATGACATTGTAAATCACTTTAGTCACCAGATCTTTTACACGAGCCTTAAGCCCGAGTCTATTGGTAGCACATTATTCAACATCGAGCATTCATACAAATAGTGATTGTTGATCAATTGGAAGGCTTTTTCCGGATTTGAACGAATTTGTTTAATAGCGTTGATGATATTACCCCGCTCCGTAGTGTTATTAGTTGAACACAACTTAAGTCAACGGGCGACTCTGAATTGAAGTTGGTCAAACTTGCGAATGAACCTAAACTTGTCCCTCTCCAACCCGATTCAAAAAACTTATAAAATCGACCAAATTCAATTATATTTATAATTATCGACTTGAAAGATATTATTTCATGAGAAAACCTAGAGATAGTTGACCACACACATAACAGAGTCGAAAGACTGTTTGCTATCTATATTATTCTCGTTATTATACATTTTGAAGCATATTTTACAAATTCAGGGAGGTGGTAAGTGTTAGAGAGGGTCGGGTTGACTAACAATAGCGACTCACGCTCATCCACCGTTCTCTTCCTCGTAAACTATCACGATAATAATATGAACACGGGAGATAGGTACTTTCGATGAATACTTTATTCACAATTCTCTTTAATCATTGACTGTGAGTGCCGGTGTGTGTTTATTGTAGGTACATTATTTGAAATATATTCTCGTTCTCCGAGACACTCTGGGAGGAGAAAAAAACAAGTCAATAATGTCTAGGAAAGAAAAAATAAAACAAAGTAGGTAAGATAAATTTTACAAACTTATTCTACATAATATAAATTTAAAACCAATAGCCAAAGCAAGGGCTAAAGCCTAAACAATAAAAATTATGAATTAAAAGAAAATAAATGAATTATATTTAAAAAAATGGTCAGAAGATAGACAAAGAGAACTTACAAAATTTACTACTTTTACCATGAATTGTATCTTATTAATATTGCTTCGCGCTGTACTAGAAATCGTTTGTTTTAGTTTCGATGATATCGTCCCAAATAAATGTTCCTCTAAAACCTATTTGAGGGGCGTTCGCCGTGAAAAAATTGCATGGTATAATTAATTAATTAATTAATTGGTATAACATCACATATTCTTCACTGAATGAAAATAAGTCAATATTTTTTCTTGGGTGAGGGTCTAAACTTCATCTTGCGCGCAATTAGTGTTTTTACTTATGTATGTACACACGAAACTTATCTTCAAACTATAGAGGTTGCTAGGTGAAGCAATAGATGTGAACGTAAAACAAACTTTTAAATTAGACATGTTAGCGAGAAATAATCACTAACACACTCTGAAAAATCAGAAAGAAAAGAATAATCGGACTATTTCTCATTAATAATAATAATAATAATAATAATAATAATAAGAAGAAGAAGAAGAACATGGAATGAAAAATTAAGTTCCAAATCTGACTAGAACGATTCGAATCTCTTGTGTACCAAAGTTCAGAAAGATAAAAAAGATGTGATCTTTTTTATTCCAGATTTTGACGGGTGAAGAGAAACTGTAGACCGAATTCATGGTCTATTCAAAATATTCCCCATAAAAAAAAAAAAAAAAAAAAAAGAGGAGTGATCGAAATTATTTTTAAAAATTCGAATAATAAATTTTGAAGATGCAAGAAGCTCGTTTTATCCTCAAACGGGGATAAACGTTATATCATTCCCGCTCTTTGCGTCGAATCATTACCTTGGGCTCATTATCGCCTCCCCTTATCCGAAGATCTAATTGTTCTTCTGTCGCAAAAACATCCTCAACATTTTCTAGTTCCCGCAAATTCATCTCCTTCTGTTCCCTCTCCAGTCTCGCTTCCACCTAATTAAGTTATAATACCTATCTGTTTTGTTTATAAGTGATCTACTCTGTTCTAATATTTATTAAAATACATTATATTGAATTATATACCCTCATTTTATTTCACACTTGGCATACACCCTTACCTCCAAAGATTTGTTTGAGGTTTGTACTTGTAGAACTCTTTCCGTCACTTGACTTAAGTACTACCTTTGCTGTTGGCTAACTTGTCGCTTCTTCTACTTCACCCAACTCGTGATTCATTGCAAATAGACTCAAAACACAAAGAGAATAAAGTAGCGGTAAAAGACAACCTTAATATCAATTTCAATTATTTTGGATATGCGAGCAAATTGTGATTGAAACGCAATTTAAAAAAAAAAAAAAAAAAAAAAAAAAAAACAAAAACAAAAAAAACTGATTTCCCATACATTCTATCCTTGTATTGGCGTAGAACAAAACTTTTTTTATCTAGCTAAATTGTTCATATTAGCTACTTGTAGTTTCCTTCTTTAATTTTTGAATGAAATAAATACACTTTTTGTTTTCCTTATTTAGCGATGTTATAATATTTGTAACTGGGATGGAAACCATTCTCTAGGCGTCATTGCTGCAGTCTTAAATTATTTTGTTGAGGAAATATAATAGCCTCTGTAAGACTTTTGTCGAAAGGAGGTTAAACGCGATTTGCCGAGAAATGGAAAGCGAGAATTGTTCCGAGAGGTTTGTAGGTAAACCCACTCACACTGAATCATGTATTGTCTCACCATGAAAAAAAATCATTGAATGTCCTTTGGTCAAATAAAGTGTGTACAAGTACATTGCTTTTTGAAGGAAAAAGAGGCTTCTCTCTCTCTGTATAATATGATCGAAGCTGACAAATACGCAAGAGACGCTTGTTGTTTCAGATGTTGGAGGGTTTACCTAGAAACGGGTTCCCATGTTGTGGTTTGCAGAGAGAGACTGACTATAGAGCCCCATATATCTTTGAGGCGGACAATTGCAAGAGAGGTGCTCGTTGTTTCAAGCAAAAAGATCGTTCCATCTTTGTATTTTTCTACTTATTTATTCAGAATGAGTTAAAATACTATATAAATGTACACTGCGATTTTTACCATTCATTCAAATGGGTATACAAGCGCTTCTTTAGAAAGTTAAACAATTATACGAGCTTTGCGGAGTTTTTTCTCTATTTTGCGTATTTTTGGAAGCGTTTTGGTGTTTCCAGATTTTAGAGCTTTATGAAATAAATACAAGCTTTCAATAAGGTCATTAATATCAGTGGTTGAGTTGTAAAATGGCTTCTTGTTGGGCTTATGTAATACCATCCAAGCGATTGGCCCATTATTAATATCTTCTTCTCCAGAAGATGAACTATATTCCAACGGCTGAAAATGATTTGATGAACTCGTTTTGTCGGGTTCCTGTGATAACGTCTTAGCAAAAGACCCATCATTAAAATCTTCTTCTTTGGAAGATGAACTACTTTCCATCGGTTGGAAATATTTTGATGTATTTTCCATTGTATGATGTTGATAATTGCTTTCGCTGAATTTGTCATTTGATAACTGCTCATGAGTGCTAGCAGGAAGAGTAGAAGTAGACAAAGTTGAAATAGGCTCGGGATCAAATCCTCTATCCTCGGAAGCAAGTTTTTGTGTCATTTTCTCTAACAAAGGTACACACTTATTATTGACATTTTCTTGATGATTATGTTTGGGGTACTCTCCTAAAACCTTGTTATCAGCATCATATTTTAGGTATGCTTTACACGTTCTTCGTTCGGCACATCTCCATCTCTTTCCACCTCTGACCAAAGGCTTATGGAATACAAACTTGTATCCTTTGAAAATAATCTGATTTTCATTATGTTTTTCAAGCATTTCTCAACTCAACGCTAGTATTGCTCAACTATCTTTGTTGCCTTAGTTTATATTACCGATCAAGTGCCTTTGTCGTTATCATTTTTATAGATTTTGGTCCCATTAGATCCAATTGTGGTCCCGTTTGGTCCCGTTCGGTCCCTTTGTGGTCCCCTGGTCCCGTTTGGTCCCTTTATGGTCCCGTTTGGTCCCTTTATGGTCCCGTTTGGTCCCTTTATGGTCCCATGGCCCCGTTTGGTCCCTTTATGGTCCCTTGGTCCCGTTTGGTCCCTTTGTGGTCCCCTGGCCCCGTTTGCTCCCGTTGTGGTTCCGCGTGGTCCCCATATCTCTTATATAAAGACAAAACGCTTTAGTTTGAAGTAGCCTTGTTTAAGCAATCTTTGTCAACTCTTTCAAAAGTCCTTTGGGGATTAAGTGCTAGCGCTGAAAAATTGATCATAATTGCCTAGTGTGTTTGAAAATTTCATCTGAGAGGAATCAATTCTAGAGGATGAATCTTAAACATCATTCAAAAATGAGAGTTGCGTAAAGGCAAAGAGGGGGTGCTTATTTTTCATAAGGGACTAAAGATTTGATGGGAAGAACTGGTAAGAATGATTAACTAATTTTTTTCTGCTCCTCAGAAAGAAAAAAAAAGTATATATATATATATATATATATATATATATATATATATATATATATATATATATATATATATATATATATATATATGAAAGCCGCGAATGTGTCCTCCGACACTAGAAAAATGGCTCACTAATTCTTTCTAAAACAAAGAGGCATCATTGTAGGAGGAGATTCGATTTTTTCGTCAATCCAACAACAGAAACTTAGCCATATACGTGTTCATTCTTCATTCTTCTTTGACTCAGTGAAAATGTCTCCGTGTTCAATTTTACAGCAACCAAAGAGCTTACAAAAATTATGACTCAAAAAAATATTCAGTAATATTGGTACAGTCCATATAGGGTGTATGTGCGATGAGACGCGTCGACTTAAACAAAGAAGTAGTACTTCGTTTCTTAGAAAATACGCTCCACAATGCCATAAATTCGCACATACGTACCAAAAGAAAGACATTTTATTACATTTTGTCAATTATCTGGGTGGATAGTACGATTTTACAGCCAAGAGAAAAATCAGGATAGTCCTTTGAACATGCGACTCTATGGAAAGCGAGATAAATACACCTGTTATCATCCTGAAATAATTCGGAATCTCACACATAATTTATGCTTAAATCTCGATGAGAAATATTTCAAGTCGTTCTTTGTCGTGAAAGATCTTTATTATTCACGTGATGTAATCAACATTATTATAGCTCCTCGATTACTAAAGTGGAAAGAAATGAAACTTCTCTTTGACTACTTATGTGATGGAATTCCATCAATGAAAGACGCTCTAGAGAGAGCATTGAACATAAGAATGGGACGTAGATGTTATTTTTTCCGGAGTAATTAGTATAATATACGCTAGCATTAGATATTTTTAAAACGGCCCTTTTCAGGGCCACCCCTGATTCTCTAAAACATGCGATTATTTATTCAAAGCGAATAAATAAAAGGTTGGTCTAGTTGAGAGACAAGTTGCTTTACACGTTCTTCGTTCAGCACATCTCCATCTCTTTCCACCTCTGACCAATGGCTTATGGAATACAAACTCGTATCCTTTGAAAATAATCTGATTTTCATTATGTTTTTCAAGCATTTCTCAACTCAACGCTAGTATTGCTCATCTATCTTTGTTGCCTTAGTTTATATTACCGATCAAGTGCCTTTGTCGTTATCATTTTTATAGATTTGGTCCCATTAGATCTTATTGTGCTCCCGTTTGGTCCCGTCTGGTCCCTTTGTGCTCCCGCGGTCCCATGGTCCCGTTTGGTCCCTTTGTGGTCCCATTGTGGTCCCTTTGTGGTCCCGTTTGGTCCCTTTGTGGTCCCTTCAAGGCCCCGCTTGCTCCCGCTGTGGTCCCGTTTGGTCCCTTCATGGTCCCGTGGTCCCGTTTGGTCCAGTGGTCCCGTTTGCTCCCGTTGCGGTCCCACTTGGTCCCCTATCTCTTATATATAAAGACAAAGCGCTTTAGTTTGAAGTAGCCTTGTTTAAGCAATCTTTGTCAACTCTTTCAAAAGTCCTTTGGGGATTAAGTGCTAGCGTTGAAAAATTGATCGTATTTGCCTAGTGTGTTTGAAAATTTCACTTATGAAGTTTCTTCTTGCTCGTATGCTTCAGTGGTGAGGAGAAAAAAAAAAAAAAAAGTAAAAGTTTACGAGTGAAGATGGAACCTCGTAATATCATCGACGTTATTCAAAAAATTTCGTCCCACCCTGAGAAAGCTTCTAGATGGATCAACGATCGCTTCCCTAACGTTAGTAATGGGACATTAATGTGTGTAGCAAATAGACCTATAGTTTGCGCGAAAGATTTAGTGCCGAATGTAATTTACATTGTTTTGTGTAAACATTTTGAACAACTCTGTTTTCTGCTTGCGTTAAATGATGTCGCGATTAAAGTTCCGCGAGAACAGTTTTTTCTATCGTACTTCGTTTTTTTTCGACGGTAAAAACTTGTAAACATTCATCCGAATTGGATTCGTGACCGTCGAAAAAAAACGAAGTACGATAGAAAAAACTGTTCTCGCGGAACTTTAATCGCGACATCATTTAACGCAAGCAGAAAACAGAGTTGTTCAAAATGTTTACACAAAACAATGTAAATTACATTCGGCACTAAATCTTTCGCGCAAACTATAGGTCTATTTGCTACACACATTAATGTCCCATTACTAACGTTAGGGAAGCGATCGTTGATCCATCTAGAAGCTTTCTCAGGGTGGGACGAAATTTTTTGAATAACGTCGATGATATTACGAGGTTCCATCTTCACTCGTAAACTTTTACTTTTTTTTTTTTTTTTCTCCTCACCACTGAAGCATACGAGCAAGAAGAAACTTCATAAGTGAAATTTTCAAACACACTAGGCAAATACGATCAATTTTTCAACGCTAGCACTTAATCCCCAAAGGACTTTTGAAAGAGTTGACAAAGATTGCTTAAACAAGGCTACTTCAAACTAAAGCGCTTTGTCTTTATATATAAGAGATAGGGGACCAAGTGGGACCGCAACGGGAGCAAACGGGACCACTGGACCAAACGGGACCACGGGACCATGAAGGGACCAAACGGGACCACAGCGGGAGCAAGCGGGGCCTTGAAGGGACCACAAAGGGACCAAACGGGACCACAAAGGGACCACAATGGGACCACAAAGGGACCAAACGGGACCATGGGACCGCGGGAGCACAAAGGGACCAGACGGGACCAAACGGGAGCACAATAAGATCTAATGGGACCAAATCTATAAAAATGATAACGACAAAGGCACTTGATCGGTAATATAAACTAAGGCAACAAAGATAGATGAGCAATACTAGCGTTGAGTTGAGAAATGCTTGAAAAACATAATGAAAATCAGATTATTTTCAAAGGATACGAGTTTGTATTCCATAAGCCATTGGTCAGAGGTGGAAAGAGATGGAGATGTGCTGAACGAAGAACGTGTAAAGCAACTTGTCTCTCAACTAGACCAACCTTTTATTTATTCGCTTTGAATAAATAATCGCATGTTTTAGAGAATCAGGGGTGGCCCTGAAAAGGGCCGTTTTAAAAATATCTAATGCTAGCGTATATTATACTAATTACTCCGGAAAAAATAACATCTACGTCCCATTCTTATGTTCAATGCTCTCTCTAGAGCGTCTTTCATTGATGGAATTCCATCACATAAGTAGTCAAAGAGAAGTTTCATTTCTTTCCACTTTAGTAATCGAGGAGCTATAATAATGTTGATTACATCACGTGAATAATAAAGATCTTTCACGACAAAGAACGACTTGAAATATTTCTCATCGAGATTTAAGCATAAATTATGTGTGAGATTCCGAATTATTTCAGGATGATAACAGGTGTATTTATCTCGCTTTCCATAGAGTCGCATGTTCAAAGGACTATCCTGATTTTTCTCTTGGCTGTAAAATCGTACTATCCACCCAGATAATTGACAAAATGTAATAAAATGTCTTTCTTTTGGTACATATGTGCGAATTTATGGCATTGTGGAGCGTATTTTCTAAGAAACGAAGTACTACTTCTTTGTTTAAGTCGACGCGTCTCATCGCACATACACCCTATATGGACTGTACCAATATTACTGAATATTTTTTTGAGTCATAATTTTTGTAAGCTCTTTGGTTGCTGTAAAATTGAACACGGAGACATTTTCACTGAGTCAAAGAAGAATGAAGAATGAACACGTATATGGCTAAGTTTCTGTTGTTGGATTGACGAAAAAATCGAATCTCCTCCTACAATGATGCCTCTTTGTTTTAGAAAGAATTAGTGAGCCATTTTTCTAGTGTCGGAGGACACATTCGCGGCTTTCATATATATATATATATATATATATATATATATATATATATATATATATATATATATATATATATATATATATATATACTTTTTTTTTCTTTCTGAGGAGCAGAAAAAAATTAGTTAATCATTCTTACCAGTTCTTCCCATCAAATCTTTAGTCCCTTATGAAAAATAAGCACCCCCTCTTTGCCTTTACGCAACTCTCATTTTTGAATGATGTTTAAGATTCATCCTCTAGAATTGATTCCTCTCAGATGAAATTTTCAAACACACTAGGCAATTATGATCAATTTTTCAGCGCTAGCACTTAATCCCCAAAGGACTTTTGAAAGAGTTGACAAAGATTGCTTAAACAAGGCTACTTCAAACTAAAGCGTTTTGTCTTTATATAAGAGATATGGGGACCACGCGGAACCACAACGGGAGCAAACGGGGCCAGGGGACCACAAAGGGACCAAACGGGACCAAGGGACCATAAAGGGACCAAACGGGGCCATGGGACCATAAAGGGACCAAACGGGACCATAAAGGGACCAAACGGGACCATAAAGGGACCAAACGGGACCAGGGGACCACAAAGGGACCGAACGGGACCAAACGGGACCACAATTGGATCTAATGGGACCAAAATCTATAAAAATGATAACGACAAAGGCACTTGATCGGTAATATAAACTAAGGCAACAAAGATAGTTGAGCAATACTAGCGTTGAGTTGAGAAATGCTTGAAAAACATAATGAAAATCAGATTATTTTCAAAGGATACAAGTTTGTATTCCATAAGCCTTTGGTCAGAGGTGGAAAGAGATGGAGATGTGCCGAACGAAGAACGTGTAAAGCATACCTAAAATATGATGCTGATAACAAGGTTTTAGGAGAGTACCCCAAACATAATCATCAAGAAAATGTCAATAATAAGTGTGTACCTTTGTTAGAGAAAATGACACAAAAACTTGCTTCCGAGGATAGAGGATTTGATCCCGAGCCTATTTCAACTTTGTCTACTTCTACTCTTCCTGCTAGCACTCATGAGCAGTTATCAAATGACAAATTCAGCGAAAGCAATTATCAACATCATACAATGGAAAATACATCAAAATATTTCCAACCGATGGAAAGTAGTTCATCTTCCAAAGAAGAAGATTTTAATGATGGGTCTTTTGCTAAGACGTTATCACAGGAACCCGACAAAACGAGTTCATCAAATCATTTTCAGCCGTTGGAATATAGTTCATCTTCTGGAGAAGAAGATATTAATAATGGGCCAATCGCTTGGATGGTATTACATAAGCCCAACAAGAAGCCATTTTACAACTCAACCACTGATATTAATGACCTTATTGAAAGCTTGTATTTATTTCATAAAGCTCTAAAATCTGGAAACACCAAAACGCTTCCAAAAATACGCAAAATAGAGAAAAAACTCCGCAAAGCTCGTATAATTGTTTAACTTTCTAAAGAAGCGCTTGTATACCCATTTGAATGAATGGTAAAAATCGCAGTGTACATTTATATAGTATTTTAACTCATTCTGAATAAATAAGTAGAAAAATACAAAGATGGAACGATCTTTTTGCTTGAAACAACGAGCACCTCTCTTGCAATTGTCCGCCTCAAAGATATATGGGGCTCTATAGTCAGTCTCTCTCTGCAAACCACAACATGGGAACCCGTTTCTAGGTAAACCCTCCAACATCTGAAACAACAAGCGTCTCTTGCGTATTTGTCAGCTTCGATCATATTATACAGAGAGAGAGAAGCCTCTTTTTCCTTCAAAAAGCAATGTACTTGTACACACTTTATTTGACCAAAGGACATTCAATGATTTTTTTTCATGGTGAGACAATACATGATTCAGTGTGAGTGGGTTTACCTACAAACCTCTCGGAACAATTCTCGCTTTCCATTTCTCGGCAAATCGCGTTTAACCTCCTTTCGACAAAAGTCTTACAGAGGCTATTATATTTCCTCAACAAAATAATTTAAGACTGCAGCAATGACGCCTAGAGAATGGTTTCCATCCCAGTTACAAATATTATAACATCGCTAAATAAGGAAAACAAAAAGTGTATTTATTTCATTCAAAAATTAAAGAAGGAAACTACAAGTAGCTAATATGAACAATTTAGCTAGATAAAAAAAGTTTTGTTCTACGCCAATACAAGGATAGAATGTATGGGAAATCAGTTTTTTTTGTTTTTGTTTTTTTTTTTTTTTTTTTTTTTTTTTTTAAATTGCGTTTCAATCACAATTTGCTCGCATATCCAAAATAATTGAAATTGATATTAAGGTTGTCTTTTACCGCTACTTTATTCTCTTTGTGTTTTGAGTCTATTTGCAATGAATCACGAGTTGGGTGAAGTAGAAGAAGCGACAAGTTAGCCAACAGCAAAGGTAGTACTTAAGTCAAGTGACAGAAAGAGTTCTACAAGTACAAACCTCAAACAAATCTTTGGAGGTAAGGGTGTATGCCAAGTGTGAAATAAAATGAGGGTATATAATTCAATATAATGTATTTTAATAAATATTAGAACAGAGTAGATCACTTATAAACAAAACAGATAGGTATTATAACTTAATTAGGTGGAAGCGAGACTGGAGAGGGAACAGAAGGAGATGAATTTGCGGGAACTAGAAAATGTTGAGGATGTTTTTGCGACAGAAGAACAATTAGATCTTCGGATAAGGGGAGGCGATAATGAGCCCAAGGTAATGATTCGACGCAAAGAGCGGGAATGATATAACGTTTATCCCCGTTTGAGGATAAAACGAGCTTCTTGCATCTTCAAAATTTATTATTCGAATTTTTAAAAATAATTTCGATCACTCCTCTTTTTTTTTTTTTTTTTTTTTATGGGGAATATTTTGAATAGACCATGAATTCGGTCTACAGTTTCTCTTCACCCGTCAAAATCTGGAATAAAAAAGATCACATCTTTTTTATCTTTCTGAACTTTGGTACACAAGAGATTCGAATCGTTCTAGTCAGATTTGGAACTTAATTTTTCATTCCATGTTCTTCTTCTTCTTCTTATTATTATTATTATTATTATTATTATTATTAATGAGAAATAGTCCGATTATTCTTTTCTTTCTGATTTTTCAGAGTGTGTTAGTGATTATTTCTCGCTAACATGTCTAATTTAAAAGTTTGTTTTACGTTCACATCTATTGCTTCACCTAGCAACCTCTATAGTTTGAAGATAAGTTTCGTGTGTACATACATAAGTAAAAACACTAATTGCGCGCAAGATGAAGTTTAGACCCTCACCCAAGAAAAAATATTGACTTATTTTCATTCAGTGAAGAATATGTGATGTTATACCAATTAATTAATTAATTAATTATACCATGCAATTTTTTCACGGCGAACGCCCCTCAAATAGGTTTTAGAGGAACATTTATTTGGGACGATATCATCGAAACTAAAACAAACGATTTCTAGTACAGCGCGAAGCAATATTAATAAGATACAATTCATGGTAAAAGTAGTAAATTTTGTAAGTTCTCTTTGTCTATCTTCTGACCATTTTTTTAAATATAATTCATTTATTTTCTTTTAATTCATAATTTTTATTGTTTAGGCTTTAGCCCTTGCTTTGGCTATTGGTTTTAAATTTATATTATGTAGAATAAGTTTGTAAAATTTATCTTACCTACTTTGTTTTATTTTTTCTTTCCTAGACATTATTGACTTGTTTTTTTCTCCTCCCAGAGTGTCTCGGAGAACGAGAATATATTTCAAATAATGTACCTACAATAAACACACACCGGCACTCACAGTCAATGATTAAAGAGAATTGTGAATAAAGTATTCATCGAAAGTACCTATCTCCCGTGTTCATATTATTATCGTGATAGTTTACGAGGAAGAGAACGGTGGATGAGCGTGAGTCGCTATTGTTAGTCAACCCGACCCTCTCTAACACTTACCACCTCCCTGAATTTGTAAAATATGCTTCAAAATGTATAATAACGAGAATAATATAGATAGCAAACAGTCTTTCGACTCTGTTATGTGTGTGGTCAACTATCTCTAGGTTTTCTCATGAAATAATATCTTTCAAGTCGATAATTATAAATATAATTGAATTTGGTCGATTTTATAAGTTTTTTGAATCGGGTTGGAGAGGGACAAGTTTAGGTTCATTCGCAAGTTTGACCAACTTCAATTCAGAGTCGCCCGTTGACTTAAGTTGTGTTCAACTAATAACACTACGGAGCGGGGTAATATCATCAACGCTATTAAACAAATTCGTTCAAATCCGGAAAAAGCCTTCCAATTGATCAACAATCACTATTTGTATGAATGCTCGATGTTGAATAATGTGCTACCAATAGACTCGGGCTTAAGGCTCGTGTAAAAGATCTGGTGACTAAAGTGATTTACAATGTCATAAGCAAACACTTTGCTGAAAATAATCCTTATATTCGACGATAGTTTTAAATAAAGTCGTGAAAAAGTTAAGCGTGATGATTTTTTACAATCGTGTTTTGTAATGTTCAATAGTAACGAAATTGAGAATGTTAAACCTAGATGGGATTGCAAAACAGAGCATCCCGGTTTATGAAAAAAAAAAAAAAAAAGACTGTACAGAATGTACTTGTTCCATGGATGATGTGACGGAGTATCCAAACGTCTGCAAATGTTTGACAGAGAGAAGAGTAATAACCTTCAATTTAGATTTGACTTTACATGAGTTGAGTAATATTAGGTACTTTAATTGATCACTCACGTTTGTCTAGGGCATGTTCTACAATACGACTCAAGTTGATTAGCACCGAGTGGATCGCGAATGACCTTAACTTATAATTTCATTAGTCATGCAAGTGGGTTCTCCAGAACAAAACACCCCATTATAATTTGTACTCTAAACAGCAGTGACGCGCTAGCGTCCATACTTCCTCGCAGCTCTAAGCTTGACATGGTTAGACATTCAGTTAGTTATTTGAAAAATTCCAGTGAAGTAACGTTTTTGCTAGGAAATTCCTTGGACTTGAATAAAAGATAATTGAAATTTTCAGTTCTGTCATACAATCTTACCTAGCTTCATCTGCTCATCCTAAATTTGATACAAGCGTGAGAGTGTGTGTGTTTTGTCATCGGGTGCTACACTAGCTCCCTCTTCATCTAAGAGTGCACACTAACTCTACCCTCACTGGAAGTAACTATAGGTCGGAAGCCAAAAAGGGAGGGAACCACGTTATCGTCGTACTCTATCCGCTTCTATATGAATCAAGAGTTCACGGCCTACCGCTACACGGGAGTGATCCTACAAGGTGCGTCGACATATTTGTAGTATGAAAAGTTGTGTGTTCTATGACTTTGCCCGTAATTATTTCATCTCATTGAATATACGCAGCACCATAGCCAGATTCAATTCCTTGTTAGAATCACCCTTGCTTAACGAAAAGAAGAGATGTTTAATTTCTTTCGCGGTCAATAAATGTGACGCTATTACAAATTCAATGCTGTTGTCGTGAGGGACGAAAAAGTCTCTTACAATCGTGAACGTTTTGAAATAAGTGACGTCGAGATTTAAACAAGTAATACGTATAAAATTCTGCATTATGCCCTTGAGAAAACAGCAATGATAGTCTCTATTTATCAGCATTCGATGTCTGAATATACAACTTTGGTTTTTCTGTTGAGTGAAAAAATCTACGTTGCTTGCGCATAATTCATAAAATTGAATAAGATCTTTTGCGTTGGGTAAATATGGGTAATTGGTATGCATTGACCACACCGCCCTATCTTGTATTGGGTAACGTCGCATTTAAGACATCTTATAAGGAATATCTTAAGTAAGCACAAAACACGCAGGCTGAACATTTTGTTGCGATCGAAATAATACGATAATAATAATGATAGTAATATTTTCGGAGTTAGTTAGTTTGTCCAACTTTGAGCTTCGCACCCTGCTCGCCTGATTGGTGGATGAATCTTCCGTTTGATCATTGAAAATAGTAGATACATCTGCTATTTTTTCGCAATCGCTTCTATGATCGAAAGAATTGTGTGGTCCTGAAAAGGACCGTTTTAATGATAATACTTGTCTCGTATAATAAATAAAATTATATCTCCATCCGCCAACGCTTCGATTCCAAGCCTAGAATTATCACCCAATAATATTCATCGCGTTTGTCACCGTTACCTTTAAGAGAAAAAAGAACTCTTGCTCTTCACGTGCGCTAAACGTCTTTTACAACGTAATATGTCTGGAAAAATTTCTCATCAACGTTCATGCAGATATACTGGAGGAAAGACTGGAAAGTGGGAATAGAGAAGCGAGTGATCCACTCCCTAACTGGGAATTCAAGTTGATAAGTGAATATGGCTTTTTTTTTTGTTTTCTTTCTTACTGAAAAAGTCGATGATACTACCAGATATTTTATAAAACTTGAGAATAACAGGCATAAAAGGTACATATGTGAAGCATGCAATGTGCCTTGGATGATGACATCTTACATTGAATATTTTCTCGCGATATAAATCGCCCAAGCTTCTAACGTACATTTTGCCGAGTCAACGTTAAAATGAGAATGATACTTTGAAAAAACATATTATAAGTTGATGTTGATCAGGGATATTCCCACCTATCATCTGATTGGTTTGTTGAATTTAATCATAGGGAGGTCTGATCCAATGAAAACTAATGTAAGAATCATCCTTGTAACGGATCACAGGGCAAAGCGGGCCAGTGAAACAATAGGGGTATGGTCAGAATTCTCGCACCTTCGGAAAAACTGAAACTGACCAGATGTTTTTCAAAATAATACAAAAATTAGGCTTAAGTCGTAAAACTATACCCATTTATTCGAGTCGTATTTGAAATAATACCCCTCAGAATGGCGTTTGCCCGTTGATTTTTTACGAGGGGTAGGTATCAGTTATAGGGAGAATTAGCCCGATACATCAATAAATTAAAATCGTCGCATTCTTAAGGAGTTGTGAATATTTTTTTACAAGCGTTTACCCCATTTTCATATATACGCGAAAAAGTAATAGGTAAACCGACAAATCGCAGCTGGACCAAAACAACGAGGACGGAACGAGGCGAGCGTATCGATTTTTACAATCGAAATTAAAGGTACATGCGTTTGATCGCGTGGCGGTAGCTTACCTTACCTTAAATTAGATCAACGCGTACATGCTATGAGAACTCCCTAAAAAATTCTAATTAGACTTATTCAGATAATAAACGAAAATATATTAAAGAGGGACTTCAACAAATTCATCCCGTCATTCGATCGTATAGTTACGTACTCATTCATACTACGCAAAGCCCTACATATAGTACATACCTATTCTCTACTTTTACGAGCGAATATGATACACTCATTCATGGTCACGCTTCATTCATAACGATCCTTGTACACCCTTTACTCTTACATGATCGAATACGTAGATTGAATTCGTTCGTCGTATTCACCGCATACACATTGAAATGACGATGACCACGATCATACATAATGCATTAACCGACCAAAAACCTACAAGCAACTCTTTATCTCCACGAGTGTCAATCAAGCTCGCCCAACGAAAAACGTAAAAACGACACACATAATATTCTTCCTCGTGGAGTAAATATCAATTTTCCCCTTATACCTAGAAAGAGATGGCCATAATGGCCCTAACTTAGAAAGAGAGAGATCGACGACGAACGGACAACTCATTCATTTTTGTTCGCCGGTAGCGTCAATCAAACTCCCCCAAAAAAAGCGTTATTCTTAATTAAAAAAACAACATTCGTAATAATTATTCACCCTCGACGCATGTAAAATTAATTTTATTTCCCCTTATACCTACAAATACATCTACATACAACATCCGATACGGTCATAATTTAGAAAAAAAAAAAAAAGATATCATCGCTTTGTCAAATAGCCAGCATCGTCAAATAGCCGGACAAACCTTCATAGAAAGAGATCGCCGTCATTTAGACAGAGAGAGAATGATCAATCGCCGTCAAAAGCCGGACTCGCGCATGCGCAGAAGGACCAAAGTCTTAGAACCTTGCTTTATATCCTACTTATTTCTAGTTGTTAGGTTGTAGTACAGCTGTAGCAAAGGCAGCGGGATCCGGCGCGAGGTCTCGGTTATAAAACCTGGCGAACGTAGTAGAGGTTGGCGTCCAGCCCGCCGTTTTGAGAATGCTGTTTACCGAGGCTCCACCTCGAAGTGCAGCCGAAGTAGCTGCATGTCTAGTACTATGCGCAAGGAAGGTCGGGTCGACGCCACTTTCTGTAAGGATTTGTTTCACCCATCGTCCCAGAGTTTGCGTAGAGACGCGTGTATATGGTGGGTAGGACGACAGGAACAGTTTGTTTTCCATACCTCTACTGGGTTTTGTGATCAAGATGTAACGCACAAGGGTGTTTGCTACGCAAATTTGTGATTCTCCATAAAATGGTAGCGTTAGAACAGGTTGTGGTTTATTGAGGCTCGATGTTTCTATCCTGGTTGGTATGAGAATGTCAATTCGATTTCTTGAGTGTCTAATCTGGGTAATGTCGATGCTGTGTAGAGTTTGGAGGCGATGGCCTGTTGTTAAGGCCAGTAGAGTTACTAGTTTCTTTGCTAATTGTAGTCGATTCAGGGAAGTGGTTGGGGGTTGTTGTCGAAAATACTCTAAAACAACTTGTGGGTCCCAGGTATAATCATACTTGGGTGCCGCCGGTCGTATATTGTATAGTCCTCGGAAAAAAAAAGTCTAAGAAGAAAATTCTCAGAGACTGTCCTAGGAATCACTAGGCCTAGGGCCGCCCTGGTTCCCGAGATCGTATTGTATGTTTTTCCTTTCTCAAATTCGAGCCTGAGGAAGGAGAGCACTTGAGACAGGGAAGACGTGTAGAAGGGAACTCCGGACGAGTGGTAGTGTTCCCACCATCTTTTGCGCGAAGGATTGTAAGTGTCGAGTGTTGACGGTTGAATTGAGGCAGTCATGATTTGTAATACATGCCTCGGCACACCTTGATTCAGCAACGCCTTCCCGATGACTTCCCTGCCACCAGGGAAAGTTTTCGGTGCAGGGGGTGAGGTCTGCTGTTGACAGAAGATAATAGTTTAATAGAAGGAGACAAGAACAACAGGGAAGCAACAAGCAAGGCCTGGAAAAGGGGGAACCACGGCTGGGCAGTCCAGTAGGGGATCACCAGAATTCCCTCTGCCTTGTCTGTTTGGATTTTTTGGAATGAGCGGAGAATAAGGTTGAAGGATGGAAAGGCGTAGAAGAAAGTTTCTATCCAGGGTATGATGAAGGCATCAACGGCCAGTGCTTCTGGGTCTGGTTTCCAGGAACAGTAGGCTTATTTGTTTTGGAGGCAAACAAATCAATTTGGGGCTGGCCCAGGTATTTTATCATCTTCAGGAACGCCTCAGTGGAGAGTGAGTATTCCGTCTCGGGTTTTAATCTTCTCGATTCTGCGTCTGCCTCCCAGTTATCTGTTGAGGAGATGTATGACGCGTAAACAAATAGTTGGCGTTCTTTGCACCAATGCCATAGTTGACGAGCTAGATCATTCAAATGTGATACCTGGGTACCTCTTATCTTGTTAATATAAGCAATCGCCGCGGTGTTGTCTAGGCGGAGTAAGATTCTACAGTTGGATAAGTGGGAGGCAAACACCTTGAGCGCAAGGAAGGCCGCTAACAGTTCTGGGACGTTGATGTGGAGGCTTTCCTGATTTTTGTCCCAAACCCCATGTATTTTACAATCTTTGGCCACTGCTCCCCAGCCGGTTAGAGAGGCGTCGGAAAAGATTTCTAAGACATATGGTGAAGCAGCTAAAGACATGGAGTCTGAATTTAAGTGGGGCAGCCACCAGTCATAGTCAGGATGATTAGTAGGCAATTTTACGAGTGCTTCATATGAGCCATTTGAGGCTTGTAGTGCTTGTATCTTAATAATTTCGAATACCTTGGTATATAGCCGACCATACGGGATTGCAGGGCAACACGCGTTCAGGGAGCCGATGAATTTAGCAAATTCTTTGATGCAGCACTGGCGGCGGTTTTTTTAGCGACGTACTAGTCCTCTGACCAAGAAGCTGCGTTTCTCAGGTAGTCCTAAAGTCATAGTCACGGGATTGAAGATAAAACCGAGGAATTTACACCGCGTACTAGGGGGAAACTGGGATTTTTTAGGCGAGAAAACAAATCCCAGAATTGCAAGTCGTTTGCAAGTTACTCCTACGTTTTTTGTGCAGGCCGCTTCATTGTGCCCAAAAAGGAGAAAATCATCTAAATATGCCACAGACGTAAATCCCGCCAAGGGTAACAGGGAGAGTAGGTACTGGTTTTAGTAATTTTATCGGAACTCATAATGCGTCTTGTAGGAGAGCGAATCCGCGAGTAGCTCCTTCTTGGAGAAGGAGAGCGAGGCGACTGCGAACGAGAGTATCTTGTAGAGGAGCGAATTCGGGAGTTGTTCCTTCTGAAAGAAGGAAAACGGCTACGAGAACAGAGGGGAGAATAGTTACTCCTGCCAGAACTTGACCGTCTTTTTGGGCTTCGTGTAGCGGTACGTCGGAGAGTCCTGTGATGTCTACTTTTTTGAGAACTCGAACCAGATCTACTCCCAGAGGGAGGAGACTGCTGTAAGACGTTATGGTCTTCTGGGTTTTGAATAAAATTCGAATTTCCACCTGTAAGAGAGATTTTTTAAGGATGTAAGGCTCCATCGCACGGGAATTTTTTAATCGCATGGTGCTTTAAAAAAGTGTATCTATTGTTGATAAAATCAACATAAGAAGATTTTATTACTCGCAAGTGCGCAAAACCAGGTAGCGCGAGACAACAATAAAATTCTTGTCTCCATTGTTAAACGGTAAAACCGTATTGAACTAGAGAATTCCACTATCACTGGCTAAAACATGCAAGGACCAAGAAACGTTTACTCACTGTTGGTTGATTGAGAGCGGCTACAGTCATGTTGAAGAAACTTCTTGAATCTTTTGAACAGGTAATATGTATTATCCTTCTCGTTTTTCATCGTGGTCCAAAATAAAGAGGAGTTTTCAATTATTATTACAACGAGAAAAAACCGGTAACGCGAAAAACACAAATGAGACAACGAACACTAAGGAAGTTGTTTAACACGTGACACTGCTGACACAAAATCCAGGAATGATAGATAAGGGAAGAAAGTAGACAAGCTAACCGGTAACAAGTTTTTCTCTTCCCTTTAAACGTGTGTGGCACCACTTTGCAAAAGCAGGAGACTACATATGTTGCTCGGTTTGGAGGAGGAATGAAATACAATAACATTTATTTGGCCATATTTGAGGATATACAGTATAGGAAATAAAAATCTGAAATTCGTTTTAAAGATCGTTTTTAAAATCAACAAACATTTTCCAATGCATTAATATGATATTTGGCCTGGGGACCGATGACGCATTGAAACCCGGCTATTCGGACCGGGCATATTGTAGGATCGCTAGCGTCGCCCATGTAAAATACTCAGAAAGTACTGATAAGTAAACGGTGATCATGACTTGAAACTAAAGGTAATTTTTTAGTTTTTCATAAATTTCTCCAAAAATAATGAATTTAGGCGTATACTCGTGAGGAACAAAATTGAAGAGCGGAAAATTTTCTTTCAGATGAAAATATTTTTGAGAGATTTTAAAAAATTCAAAAATTTTTCGCGATGCTAGCGCTGCCCGGTCCGAATAGTCTTTCAGTTTTATTGTTCATTCTACGAGTGTCTTGCTTGATTGATACGTGTTTGGTATTTAATCTAAAGAGTGGGAGTGACTCTCTTGATAAGTTTTGAATTTTGAGATGAAAAGTCGTGTATTACTCATGCTGCGTGAGTGTTTTTTGTTTATATGGAATGGTTGTAAGTACTATTGTGGGTCTAGGGCACTTCTGAGTCAATTTTGACGACCTTAAAATTTGATGTGCGTGTGGTGCGCGCCTCCCCTGTTTCACGGTCAGTAATGCGATATTTAATCTGACTGGTTATGACGTCAAGACTCTGCTATTAACGACAGCCTATCCACCTGATTGACTGTAGTTTGAGCATAAAAGTACTCGGTCTTTTATCTGCTTCCGGCAGAGATCATATTGTTTGAGAGTTTGAGCAGTGGAAACCAAACGAGCTCTGAGCTATGGTTGTGTTGAGGATACCCCTGGTCAACCGACCCGCCGGAGGGCATTAAGTCAGAAGGAAGAATCTGAATGGTCATGCAACGGAGGATACACTACAAGAAGCTCCATGATTATTAGAAAGTGTATGGGTCATCTGGTAATATGCAGTATAAATTATGCTCATATGACATTAATATTAATAAATGCCGGTACGGCTGTGAATAAAATCATTTATTTCGGATGATTTTTCCTTCGGGAACCACCTATATACGTAACTGAATGAGTAGTGGCATGGTGCATATGGCATTTCAATTTAAAATCCTTCTTCTATTCCCTGTGTTCATAATATGTATTTTTTGGCTTGTAGTCTGTTGTGAATAAGATTAAACGAGTTCTTTCATTTGAAAAACTTTGCAGAATCCCTGTTGAACATGGGAGGTTCAATTCCTTTTATTCTCGCAAAAAGGTTAGCATTACCTATAGTTACCATGGGAACTATTGATTTACAAAATTTATCTTCTGACAAGTTGGATTGTAATTGCTCAACTCTAGCTCAATACCTGACACATAAAGTGCAATATTGATCAAAATCATTCATCAAACTAGCTTCAAATTCCTAATGTTTTATAGTAATATAGATCATTGTGTTCACTCTTGAAGCTAGTCGGCAAATCAACAAAATATACTTTGTGACGCGACCAATTTTGCAGAGTGACAAACCAATCGACAAACATCTGCCCCTACACAATATTTCGCCTTCAATATGTTCACACATCACGTATTTCTGGAAGGAGTTCAATGCTAAAAGAGACTAATCTATTCAAAACAGAACAGAGCGATGTCATAGAACCCTAAGGCGTGAGCAACTCCCCAATTTACCCAATTTGGACGTGCAGCTAGCTCAGTACAGTGGAGAACAAGAGGAGACTCTATAACAGACTTGTAAGTATCATTTTGCGTAGACCACCCATCTACTTGGACATAATTATGTATAAGAAAAAAGGAAGACAGGGCCTTTTTCTTTTGGAGTGGAATTTGAATATTAGCATGGATCATTGGAAATGTATTTGCCTTATTGAGACAAAAAGAAATTTCCTGATAACTCTATCACAAATAGTAATTTATATTTGACCTTTGGTGCCTGAAAAGAAAAATTTTTTTCTTCATATTTTTCAAAACAATGTCCCATGGAAATACCCACCTTGATCTCAGCCATGTAGCGTACCCCCCTCCCTTCTGCGTACTTGTCTGTTCATTGCAAAGTAAAATTTGATACATCAATCCCAGAAGACCTACATTTATTCGATAGAAAAAAAAATCTGCCAGAGTTGTCACTTATTGATGTTTGAATTGTATAAGACCACGGCGTACTCTATAGAAGGTCGGAAGGTAGCAATGTGTATTTTGATTTGTACGCAAATAAAACGGGGTTTTGGAAAAAAAAAAATAAAAGAATATAATTTGCGAGTCAAACGAATTTCCATTTTTTAAGCTCTATTTTAGTGTACTGGTGCTGTACAAGAGGAGTTATCATCGTTTGAAAATTAAAAATCAGATACAGTACAAGGTGCAGTTCCACTTACCCCGCATCGATGAGCAGAAACCGCCCAAAAAAGTCACTGCTAAGAATCCACTGAGCGCTGTTGTCATTTTTTACATCCCAGCCTTGTGTAGAGTAGGCCGTGATAAGACACAAGCTAAATTGAAATAATAATAATATAATTTTAATACAAATGTTGCTGATCGAAAATTGAAAATTTAGGTGGCTTTGGCCAAGACGCCTACTAGAAACCATATTCAAACAACATAGACTTGTCCTGTTCACAAAGGACAAACAGGGGGATATCAATATCCCTTGGACCAATGATGGAATTTCACTGCATACTGCTTTCCAATTCTGGGCGCCAAACACCAAACATTGTTGAATTTTTTGTACCCCAAAATTAACAAAAGATTGATGCGTGCGCAAAAGTTAGAAGCGTGGTTAGAAGATAATCAGCGTGACGTCATTCATGGAAGGAAATCACCAACGCCCTATGAAATGCAGACCGCAGACATCAGTGATTTCAGTTGGGCCGATTTTTACACTTGATTTCTTGTAAGTTGTAAGAGAAAAATTATGAATATCTCAAGAATTAATTACCTATAGCTCAAAAGAAAGGTTGAAGTCTATAGTTTATGATCAACAATTTTTTACAGAGCATTGCAGTCGTATCATACAGCTTAGACTTTCAGCTTAAACTTAAAACCTTGAAAAATACAACTTTGGCTTTGGCTTTTGGCTTTGGAAATACTTAAAAAATACAGCTGACCTTCGGCTTTTGGCTCTAGCTTTCGGCTGCTTTGATGAAACACTCTGGCTTTTGACTTAAACTCACGACCTTGAAAAATATAGCTTCTGCTTTGGCTCTCGGCATGGAAAAAACATGAATAATACAGCTGGCTTTCGGCTTTAGCTTTCGGCTGGCTGCAATGCTCTGATTTTTTATTCTTAAGAAATACATGTAAAATTTTCGATATATTTGTCAACAAAAGTTGTCTGGAAATATCTTATAGTCTGTTCACGTTAAGAATGGGTTTTCCTGAGAAGATGAATTTCATTATTTCAACGTTTGAAACATCACGATGAATTTGTTTTTAGGGTCGGCCCGTCGTACGAAGCCGACCTTATTGTTATCCTATTTTTCTTCTTCTTATTTCTTCGTCGTCTCAGTTCAGTCGCGCACGTCACATCACGGATGTCACCGTCGTCACGTTCAGTAGGCCACAACCACGGTATAAGATATAGAGGTATTGACACGCGCCTATTCTCCACTGTACAAATCGCTGTCGCCAATGTTGTGACAGTTCCGTTACGCGTCGATAGATGGCGTTGATAATTGGCGCCCGCTTGATTCTGTAGAGCATGTAGTCTTAAGGCGGAAATTTGTATTTTTAGCAAAAAAAAAAATGGGGAATAGGCAATGGGCATAGAGTTGAAACTGTCTGGAGAAATTCAATTTTCATATTTTAACGACTAACAAGAATTATATCTTAGGAGAATCTATCGAGGAACTAACAAGGAATATTAACTTTTACCTCATTATCAGTGTCATGAAAAATTTGTAAGAATATTTCACCTCCCTAAATTCAAAATGTTTTCAGATGCATTTTTGAACTCAACATCCCAAATCAGAAAACAAAGTAACACAACACTTGAGCTCATGAACCTGAAGTGGGCTGAAATTGGTCTAAATAATGTGAATGGTGAAGCGGTAGGTAGAGCAAAATATGAAATGAATGATCGTTGGTCGGTATCTAATTACAATGATTCTATAGTCTCCAATCTGAGTTTGTAGTTTTATTCGATAGAACGTGAAAAGCTAAGTGGAAAGTATGAGGTATGACGAAATTTTACTATTTCAACTTGCAGTCTGTGTAAGGTACGTGTATTTAGTTTCTAGTACTGGTTATCTTATGCCTGAGTTCGAAGCCAAATATCATCGAAATCAATATTATTTCGCAATGCAATGTTTACAAAAATGTATTGGAATCGAATTTTTTGGTTTTGACGGAATGTGAATATCGTTATAAGGAGGAGCTTGCTGGAAATACTTCGATAACTTGGTTTGATACACTGTACCTATACGCTAATATGACAGGTATACAGATAGGTAGACAAAAGCTGAACATAATTCACAAAGCTTCTTCTATCAATTAATTGTTGGGCGTTTGTTTCTTTTACTATTTTTATGAAATGAGATTGTACTCAAGTGGAGGTTAGGTTAGTCTATTCAATAAAATGTGATTACGAGAGTATTGATGAATAGATTATATATATTTCATCAGAGATTGCTCAGCTCCCAACAAATTAGACGCGAGAGAGACTATTTCTAAGAACAATTCTACTATCTGCAAGTTATGAAATACAAATGAAACGAGATTTTTTACAATGCGATGGGAAACTGAAATGAATAATTGCGAATAAAAACGTAGGGAACAGAATGATTTAAAAGTCGATCATGGATCGCAAATGCGGTAAGTATCCCGGCTTTGTGGTCCACGATTCAATTTTGAATTTTAATCTACCTATACTTAGATCTAAGTACTTTGAAGTTGACTACAAAGGTAGTATAATAATTACATTGTTGTGTTTTGAGCAGACAAATGAAGTTTGTGGTAGTATTAATTAATCAAGGATTTCAATTCTATGTAATGTTAGGCCTACGATTTGTGTTTCTTATTATTCTTATCTCATGACAAAAATGACAATTGTTGGAAGGGTTTAATATCAGCGTTGTTTGTACTCAACAGTGGTTGCTTCAGGTTATTGCTTATTAATTGTTGAGTGTTAGCTTTTACAAATAAGTAGAATCGAAAAGATGTGATGGGAATTCTTGAAAAGGCGGTTCACACAATATGAATGAAATTGAATACAAATGGAAGGGAATGTCTTACAAGCAATGGGAATATGAAATGAATAATTACAAATAAAAAAGTAGGAAATAGGATAATCAAAAATTAATTGTGAATGTGATATCCTAGCTTTGTAATATCAGTCATTCGCCGACCCTCCTAACAGCCCGCCTGCGGGTTGCTTGTTTCTTCAATGAAAATGGGTTAGGTACCTACAGCCGATGAGAAGAAAGAAAATTCATCAGGATGTTTTAAACATGTGAAATAAAGAAATTCACCTTGTCATAAAAACCCTTTCTTAATGTGAACGGACTATAGGAGAAACTAGAGCCCCTTAATAATGAGTGAGGACATGGATCGCCATATTCAGTCGTTAGGTCATCATTAATCTTGGCAGTTCCCTAATAGGGTGAGAAATTAATACGATTATTGGTGGAACTATTTTGTAACACTTGAAAGCTCTATGTTTCAGAGCATTGCAGCCGTATCATACAGCTTAGACTTTCAGCTTAAACTTATAACTTGAAAAATACAACTTTGGCTTTGGCTTTCGGCTTTGGAAATACCTGAAAAATACCAGTGTTCGGACCAGGAATTCTCGCGGGAATATTCCCGCGAATATTCCCGGGAATTCAAGAAAATTTCCCGGGAACATGATGAAAAATCGGGAAAATTTCCCGAATTTCCGAAACATTCCCAGTTCCCGGGAAAAAATCCCGGGAAAATGACCGGGAATTCCCAGTCCTAAATTGAATTCCCGGGAACGTCCGAAAACTGAAAAATACAGCCGACTTTCGGCTTTTGGCTCCAGCTTTCGGCTGTTTTGATGAAACACTCTGGCTTTTGACTTAAACTTACAACCTTGAAAAATATAGCTTCGGCTTTGGCTCTCAGCTTGGAAAAAACATGAATAATACAGCTGGCTTTCGGCATTAGCTTTCGGCTTTTGGCTGGCTGCAATGCTCTGCCATGTTTTGCATTTTATTTTGGCACTGATACCTGTATTCTGAAACTAATTCTAGTAGTTCATTTATCATTTTCAAATTGTGGTTACCTGTTATCAGTCACTGAAATAGCCTAAATAGGGAAGTCTGAAGATAAATATTGATGTAACGACTAAATATGGCGGCCCATGTCCTTACTCGTTATTATAGGGCTCTAGAGAAACTGTGTGTAAAAATCAGCTTGACCAAAATCACTGATCTCTGCGGTCTGCATTTCATAGAGCATATGCTTTGGCTATATACCAGACCTCTTATGGACTGAGCTAAGACAACGTTTAACCGTGGAAAGATATGGTAAGAAAATAAGATGCGGAGGACTCGACATGGGCGACGCGGTTGATTGCGGAGGGAATAGAAGCTGTTACTCCTCCATGCACTCACCCGCGCTGCCTTTTGCACGCTATACATGTTTCCGCGCTTGTTTGAGGGTATGCTTCACACAGAAAAAATACGCGTAAATATACAAAACTATAGGTCTCGGGCGACTAATAACTGTCCACAAAATTAATCAATTGTCATAAAATTTTTTCAGAGTGTTAGATGAGCGTTTGACACGGGTCTAAAATTTATTTATAACTCATCAAATCATTTAGCAGCTTTGTTATCAACGACTGAAGATGCTTGAAATATACCATTTTTCGATAGGATTTGCAATATAACAGTTATATAACTGTTATAACCGATAACCGAAACAAAAAAAGTTCGTTAACCATTTGACCGATAACCGTCAACTGTTTCAAAAATAAAACTGTTATTCGCATGAGGACACAAAGTAGGCGGCCTCTATGAAAACTGTGGTGGCCATTTTTGGAAGCTGCCTGAAAAGGGGATGTTACAGAAAATTGTTGAAATCTTGATTTTTTTCTTCTTTTAGGTTATTCTATGAATGAAAATGATAAAAAAATGCTCTTACTACTTTTTCGTATTTTTCAATATTGACAAAAATACAGCCCGTTTTAGTTTTATACAGGTTTATGGCAATTTTTGCTGAATCCCCTTTTCGGGCACGACTCTAGCGCACCTACATTTGTGTCCTCATGCGAATAGCGGTTATAAAATGGTTATAACAGTTATGACCTATATTTTCTGGGAAATTTTCTGACCGTTTGACCTTTGACTATACATTAACCAGACGTACAGTCCTATTGTTATAAACGGTGTCGATTTCTTGGATTACGTTGGAAACGAATAACAGATCGCGCCAGATGTTACCACGTGGGTGTAACAGAGAGGGAACGATGTTCAGCGATGCTTTTTCTCTTTTACTCTACCGGTTAACACGCAGCGCACTCACGTTGTCGTTTCCAGCAAAACGACACCGTTTATAACAATAGGACTGTACGTCTGGGTTACGAAGTAATATATAGTCAATGGTTTGACCAATAACCGTTTTAAATTTAGCGAGTCTCCTGACCAATAACCGTTAACCATTATAAATCATTTCGGTTGCAAACCCTATTTTTCGATCGTTGATAACAAGAGTTCTAAATAATATTATGAGTTCCGAATTAATTTTAGACCTGTATCAAACACTCATCTAACACTCTGAAAAAAATTCATGACAATTCATTAGTTTTGTGGACAGTTATGAGTCGCCCCACGACCTATATTTTTTTATATTTACGCGTATTTTTTCTGTGTAAAGCATACCCTTCAGATGCGCATACCTGCAGTCCTTAGTCTATTCGGACCGGGCATATTGTAGATTCGCTAGCGTCGTATGTGTAAAATGCGGAGAAAGTACTGATAAGCAAATGGTGATGGTGACTTGAAACTAGAGGTGATTTTCTAATTTTTCTTCAATTCCTCCAAAAATGATGAATTTAGGCGTGTACTCGTAAGGAACAAAATTGAAGAGCGGAAAATTTTCTTTCAGAAGAAAATATTTTTGGGAGAATTTAAAAAATTCAAAAATTTTGCGCGACACTAGAACTGCCCGGTCGTAATCCAACGAGAGTTTGCCACGATGTGACGATCCTTAGGCCTTTTCACTAAAAAATGTGCCGGCACGTGAAAACAAGATATCAAATGTGACCTGCGATGAGAAAAGGATGCTCATTGCCCACTGACAGGAGCACCATTTCTCTCTGATTAGATGTCCAATCAGAGAGAAATGGTGTTCTTGCGCCAATGGGCAATGAGCATCCTTTTCTTATCGCAGGTCACAAAGTATCATTGCTATAGTCTGTTCCATGTAAGAATAGAATTTTTCAACTGTCACACTGGCTAGCTGCCGCGACAACGCATGGACGACGGACCAATCACGTACAAGTTGCGTTTCGCTTCCAGTATGTGTCCCTACCATTTCCTCTCCCCGGAGCTCGCCGCTATGGTCACGAAAAATTCTATTCTTACGTGGAACAGACTATAATAGACCATTTTTGTGATGACGTATATATGGGAAATTTACATTTGCAAGCTGCTACTCTGCTGGCGCGCATAGTGCTCTTTTACATAGGATTTTGCAAACTTTGATAAATATTAGAAGAACCCTTCAAATGTTAAGCTTTTGTGATATTTTTAACAAAAGTAGAACTAATGATGAACATTTTTTGTATGAAACATCTGGAGATTCAATGAACAGCAGGGTACGTATACTCAAATTCATTCAAATAGTATCTACAGTCATATCCAATGTAGATACATTTTTTGTAAACAAGATGAAAATTATGACGTCATACCAAAATGGTCTATACCCCCACTGAGCGGCAGCATATCGTTACGATTGGCCAACTCTCGTTGGATAGACTTTTACGTTTCCGGCGTGCTCTCGTATCGCGTCTCGCACTCTCCCATTGGTTGTGTGCGTTTGACACGCGTCGGTATTTCACGCCACACTGGGAGGGAAGTTGATTCCGCGAGTCTTCGAAGTTCTTGCGTTCGCACGCTCGCGTTGCGCGGTGTTGCGTGTTGTATTCATGCTTTGGACTGTGGGTCCTTGGGTCTGTATCTTAGACCATCTAGTAACATAGACTGCCAATAGTGATAAGAAGTACTCGGAACACTGAAGATGAAATAAGATGGACGAGTCTTTATCGTAGCACGGCGTTAAACGTATCAACGGGCGTGGCTTATAATCATCCTTACCCCGTCCGAATACCAAACCGTCTATGTTAGACCCGTCCGTCTTATTTTCTGCCACCAGTCTTCCGACAACTTATAACGTCGTTTACGTATTGAATCGGCGGTCCATGTTAATTACTATATGGACTAAGGTCTGTATGGACTTTGAATAATTATTTTCCAAAATGTTCTACTTGAAAAAAGACGAAGTACAAGAATATTTTTGGACTTTGAAAATTTTTTTAGGTAATTCACTTGAAAAAAGACAAAGTACCAGAATATTATTGGACTGAAAATATTTTCCTGGATGATTTACTCAAAACAACAACAGAGTCCGAGATTAATACTGGACTTGAATTATGTTTTGAGGTATTTAACTCGAGAAAACGATGAAGTACAAGAATATTTTTGGACTTGGAAAATTTTTTGGTGTATTTTACTTTAAAAAAGGACAAAGTACCAGAATATTATTCGACTTGGAATATTTTCCTGAATGATTTACTCAAAAAAACGACCGAGTCCGAGATTAATACTGAACTTGGAATATTTTTCGAGATATTTTACTCGAGGAAACGACAGAGTAAAAGAATTTTTTGAACTTGGGATATTTTCCTGGATGATTTACTCAAAAAACAACTGAGTGTGAGAATAGTTTTGTACTTGGAATATTTTTTTTGAAATATTTTACTCCAAAAACAATCCAAGTACAAGAACATTTTGGACTTGGAAAATTGTTTTGAGATGTTTTACTTGAGAAAACAATCAGTTATGTCTCAGAAAATATTATAAGTCAAAAAATGTTCCAAAACTTTATTCTTTTTTGAGAGATCACGAGAAATATTCCAAGCCCAAAAATATATTCTGGTACTTTCTTGTTTTTGTCATTTTCTCGCGTAAAATATCTCGAAGAATATTCCGAGTCTAATATTATTCTTGGACTTTGTCATTTTTCAAGTAGAATATCCTGGAAAATATTCTCATACTTCGTTGTTTTTCTAATTCAAATATCTTGAATTAACAAAATTTTCCAAGTCCAAAAATATTCTTTTACTTCGTCGGTTTCTCGAGTCAAATACCTCAAAAAATATTCCAAGTGCAGTATTAATCTCGGACTCTGTCGTTTTTTTTTAGTAAATCGTCCAGGAAAATATCATGTCCAATAATATTCTGGTACTTTGTCTTTTTTTTCAAGTGAATTTACCTTGAAAAATATTCGAAGTTCAATAATATTCTCGGACTTGATCATTTTTTCAAGTAGAATATCTCAATGAATTTTTGAAGTCCAAACATTTTTTGGTACTTTGGTTGAGTAAAATATTTCGAAAAAAATTTTCAACAAAAATATTCTTGTACTTCGTCTTTTTTTCGAGTAAAACATTTTGGAAGTCCATACAGGCCCAAGGACCCACAGGCAGTCCAAAGCATGAATACAAGACGCAATACCGCGCAACGCGCGCGTGCGAACGCAAAAACTTCGAACACTCGTGGAATCAACTTCCCTCCCAGTGTGGCGTGAAATACCGACTCGTGCATTTGACTCGCATCTCGCGTGTTTCGAGCGTAACCTAGGACCAAAGTCATATATATTACTAACAAGTTGTGCATCTTACGCAATGAATACAAAAAAATGTAAGGAAATTTATCACTATAGGCGCGCAGCGTCGCATTGCTTATGCTCTTATGGGAGAAATACACGTAAAAAGTATGTTTAGAAACTGCGTGTTATCTCCGAAAATCGATCGACACCTACCTATTTTTTCTTTTGAATATTAAAGACGAGGCTTCCAGCTTTTTTTTAAGCCATACATGAATATAAACGGTTCATTAGAATTTTAGAAATTAAAATTTGAAAAATACGTTTTCTCCATCGTCAGCCAGCTATTTCCAAAAAACTCGTGAGCAATGCTACGCCAGCGCTCAACATTCATGTTCCGTGGCAACAACATGAAACTGCGCGAGTTACTCAACTTGGTGTTCTATACGACTTTGCCTAGGACTCTAGATTCTATTTCGTTATTGAACCACTGTTGGTGCATTCCCTTTCTTGGTTTCATTCAGCATACATATCAGCTGGTTTCGTTGTCAAAATGTCGAACATAGAGAAGATCGTAAAACAAGCTATCAACACGTTCTCCAAGACTCAAACTGGAAGACAGCTTCAAGAAAATCTCAAGAGCTTAACGCAATATGTGAATATGTTGACTTTAAATGATGTTTACGTGGAGAAAGAATTCATCTTGAGTCAGGATCGTCTCGACAAATTCAATCCTATATTGTACATTCCAGTGTACGAAGATTTACACGTTCTAGTCAGTATTTTCATTTTGAAATCAAATTCAGTCATTCCTCTGCACGATCATCCGTTCATGCATGGTATTCTAAAAGTGCTCTATGGTTCCGTACAGATTCAAAGTTATTCACTTTCTAGTAATTACGTTAAGCAAAAGGATGAAAACGTAGAGTGTCTACCCAGTGAACAATATTTTGTCGAAGACATGTTATATCCACAATGTTTTATGGCATATAGAAATTCACCAGTCCTCCTCAATGATAGGAGTGTTTGCGGAGTATTGACCCCACAATTAAATAATATTCATGAAGTGCGTTCTCATGACGGACCGTCTGCCTTCGTTGACGTATTAGCTCCGCCGTACAGTTCGATTATTAAGAACGTTGGACCTCGAGAGTGCACCTACTTTGAAGAAGTGGGAAGTTCCAAAGAAAATGCTTTGCTGTCAAGGTCATATAGACATCCAAATTACTGGACCAAAGAGATTCCATTTAAAGGTCCTCAAATATGTGTCGATTCATGAACCGCTCATGTAAATTTGACGCGTGCTTAAAATATGAAATTTCAGGCAGAAAATTGATCAGATATCTCGTAAAAACTATTCCTTTTCTGGTCGAACCACTTCAACTCCTTATAGGTGTGTTTTTTTGAGGACCCAATCTTCAAGCGATGTTTTGGAACTGGTGACATCCATTTTCAAATTATGAAAATTTTATTCGCAGAATATCTCCGAGTCAAGTTTTGTCTTTGAACGAGAATAACGAGATGAAAAGAAATTATTTGTTTTTTACGTACAATAATCGATATTCCATTTGGAGTTTTCTTGAAAGGAAATGAATTTTACTATATGCCATTGAGTGCACTACTTGGTTCCTTGAAATATTTTGCAAAAATAAAAAAGTGTTGTTTATCGAATTCAATGTATACTTCATTCGGAGTGCAAGCGCGAAAGAGTCGCGCTCTACAATTTCAATGGTGTGGAAAAAAAGAACTTGATAATTTTCCGAAAGTCTTCAGACCAAGATGGAAATGGTCTCATTTGAAAGACAATTTAAAGGCTAATCAAATTTACTCTCTTCAATTTTTTAATTAAAGCTTTTGTTTCCAAGATATTTCGAGATTAGTTAACACCTAGTTAAATGGGAAATTGTACATGGTCACGTCTATAAGAGAGTCGACAGTAGCGCGCGATCGCTACCAGCACTCCGAATTGTTGGTACCACGAAAATTTATCGAATGAAAACTTATAGTAGACGAAAATTAATCGCAGACGAAAATTTACAGAACTAAAATTTATAGCACATCTATCGCACAAAAATTGATCGTAAGGATAAAAAATTCATCAGTACTATCTGTAAAAAAAATTCACAGTGTACAAAAATATCATGAGGTAAATGAAATGTTGTGGGCAATTCCTCTTAAATATACAAGAATGGGTGTTTTCTCAGAAACTCCGTTATCATCATCAGTATTATAATTATCAACGTCGTCCGTAATGTCAAAATAACGCGTGACCAAACCCTTCAGTCTTCTAGCACTATCCAGGTACTTCCTCTTTTTCGGAAGAGGATTTCCATTTCCCGCGATGACCTGTTCTGAAGTCTCTTCAATGCAATTCTGCTCACGATGTAGGGTTTCAAGGAACTTGAAAATGTTAGGGTGGACACATGCCAACCCTCGACGCTATTGTTCGTTTTCGGCATGGATTTCATTGCATGCTCGTAAACATTCCACATGGCAAGAGGGGACTTCGGATTCCGTCGCCTTCTTAGTTGAGGCCTACCGATCCAAGTGTCCTCAGAATATTGGACAACATCCTCGGCCTCTGAAGAGATTATTCCGGTATCCAGTACGGCGTTGAACGCAGACACAACTTGCGACACTGGAAAAAGCTAATTGAAATGTGCAAGATGACAAACCAGATTTTGATGACGGAACGCTAACTTCAAATCCAGGTATCTTTTGAAGTTCTAGAAAATATCCTCGAAAAATTGAGCGGAAAATTTTTGTGCGATCAATTTTCTATCCTATAAATTTTCATCCGATTAATTTTCGTCTACTATAAATTTTCATCCGAATAATTTTCGTCTACTATAAGTTTTCATTCGATAAATTTTCTTCTATAAGTTTTCATGCGATAAATTTTCGTACGATAAATTTTTGGGATACGTTCATTGTTCCTTCTTGCCAAATAACAAAAAAAAATTGCTTCACAGTCGTCGTGCCCCCTGTATAACAACGACAAGTGGGCTTACACTTCAGTCAGAAACTCCTTGACGAGTTCGTTATCCAAGTATTAAAGTTATGGATCTGTGTTTACACCTCATGACAACATTTTGCAATTCCTCGCCCACATGCAAAACAATTTATTGAAATGTTGAGCATGGAAAGACTTTTGAACAAAGAGAATTGAATTATTATTATCAAAAATGCAAATGATAACAAAAAAATAATAAAATCTTGATCATAAATTAACATTATTATCAACAGTAGCATCAGTGCTTGCAGAAAACGAGAATATTCGATTGAATATAAACATCATCACTTCGTTTTCGTTATTTTTTTCTCCTTACGAATCTATGTGTAAAAAATAGGATGAAAATGAAATTAAGGAGCGTTCACCAACAGAAAATTGACCAATTAAATTTTGTCAGCTCAACATCCTATGTTATCAAGCAGCTATGGTATGCAATCCATTTTGTATGCCAGCGAAGGAAAGAAAAAAAAAAAAAAAATTGACATTTGTAATACAAGGCAAATTACAAACCCTTATTACATAAGTTTTTGGACAACTACATCATAGTATCAGGTACAATCCTAAATTAATTCAATAAGAGACTGATGATGAAAATCATTTCAGTGCAGAACCAATTAAATCAAGCTATAAATTTTTAAAGGTAAAATCCTAGAAAATTTCTCTTAAATTATGAGATCTAATAATTTAACAACAGACTAGACTGTCAGGGTGAGGCTCTTTAAATTATTAATATTTCTATTTCTTGGCAATAATATCGAATGATCTGAAGACGACAGTCACGTAATAGAATACATGACGAAGTAATTTTCATCCGTCTCCGCACGTTACATGTGGACAAAATAATATACTAAGGTATAATGAAACGAATAAATAAATGAATAATTCAAAGAGATAAGTGACAACAAAATGAAAAAGGAATAAAACCTAGGAAAGTAAAACAAGAATCAAACAATTAATATTCACTTAAAAATGAATATGACGGTTTTCAATAAACATTGAGTATCAATAAATAATAAATACTACAATTGAAGGACAGAAAATGAATAAAAGTTAAAACGAACAAAAAAGTAACGTAGAAATACCGCAGTAATAATTATGCTGACTAACCAAATTGACAAATTTGATTCATCTGAAAATGAAAATGCATTTAATCCCTGGTTTTAATTAGAAATTGGAAAAAAGTTGCCAGAATGTTCACAATGATTATGATTTTTATGATTAAAAAACTCAGGAGAATACGTACCACGTGAACAATCGTCGCATGCATTTCAATTTCTTAGGCGCTGAGCTTAGTTCTATCATTGGCGATTGGGATCGTGATCCTAAGTAATATGATTTCATTTAATAGTACCGAACTTCAATATTCGGCTATAAATATTGTAAAAATTGTCACTAGATCAAAAAAGTTGCAAAATAATAGGAAGAATTCAAAAAGATGTATAAATGAACCACAGAATAAACAAACTTTCGAGAAGGGAATTAAAATGTTATTTGTACTAGCAGTGTATATCTACTTAAGTACTTTCTAATCCGAGGTTGTATATCTGAGTTTTCTAGGCCAATCTAAGGAATTTCATTGTAAAATTAGCCAATCATCCACTCGGTTCGTCAATGACGGAATTTGATTATTTTGTATGAAACCTATTGCTTCACCAACAAGTTGGATTTCATGATTGTGAATAAGTAAATAAATTTAAGCCGACCCTGCTGCTACGTCACCTGCGAAATAGCTTGTTTTTTCCATCCACTTTCTACCGGAAAGAATTCAATCCAGTTCACTAGTATCTCCTCATTTCTATCCTTTCCAGCTTCTTCTTTACTTTCTTTTGACGACCTTGTTGTCTTCCTTATTTATTTTCACCTGTTTTAAATTTTCCCTCTTATTCAATTCTTCTCTTGTCACTTTTGAAATTTTCCCGCAATAGTCATGTTCCAACCTAAATTTGTGAATCAAATCCAAACCATTCAAGACATTGTATCCTTTATACTAAAAAACTCGTTGCATACATTGTCAACTGCTTGGGTTTGCCTTCATTAACTATGTTAATTGAGGCAAACAGGGAATCTGTTTTATTGGGGTTTCTATGTTTACAAGAACTTAATCTCGAATAAGACAAAAAGACTAATATTTGTGACCTGTCACAAAGAAATCGACCTTATGAGATTCATACTGCAGATAATTTAGTACTGCAGAAATGTAGCTCTACTGCATGAATCTTGTAAGGTCGATTTCTTCGTGACAGGTCACATTTGTATAAACATATGACACTAACCCAATCAAAAATACAATACGGGATTTCGGTATGGGGGAAAATTCACAAAACAAACCTGAAATCAGTAATTCAAGGTCAAAATAAATGTTTAAAAATCTTGTACAACAGACCAAAAAGATTTAGCACAAAAGAATTACTTGAAGAAAAGGGGGTGCTTACCCTAGGAGAACTACATGAAATAAGCACGATTAAATATGTTTTCAAAAAGGGTACCTGAATGCACTACCAAAAAGAAAGAAAACTGGAAACATCAACGATCGATAATATTACCGAAAACAAAGACTAATGCAGAAAGGATTACAAAGTATAACAAACTTGATACAGACAACGGAGAAACATTTATGAAAGAAAAATTGACGAAATATGAAAAAACGATATGATATCTGAAAAAAAGGGACAGAACAGAAGACACATTAACTAACAATGTGTGGAAGCTTGCCGCTTGGCCCAAGAAGATGATTGTGAAATTGAATCGCATTTCTTTCTCATGACGAAAATTACTATTTTCAAATTCAAGATTGTAGTACTATCGAACCAAACTTGGAAAAAATTCAACCATCAAAGGGTTTGGATTTGAAACTTTGTATATTGAGCTATACAGTATACGACAAGAAGGGAAATTCAAATAATTCCAACTTGTAAGGTTTATATTATACAAAGTGGTCTTGAAAAAAAATTCAATTATTAAAGGAGTTGGATTCGAAATTTTGAATATCAAGTTATATGTGTATGTATGAAAGAGTCCATAACACAACGAGGAAAAATCTCAAGGAAGACCTAAAAAATTTCAACTTTTGAATTATATATTATGGGAGGTGGATTTGGAAACAATCCAACGTTCAAAATGTAACTCTGTTATTTAAATCAATACAACTTTGAATGATTATAAATACTGATTGAGTTCACTGGGGTTTGTTGACTACAACAAGGGCTCTATAGTTTCACATAGGTATGCTAGACCAACACTTTGGTTCAAAATTGTAACGCTGTCATTTGAATAAATGCAACTTTGAACGACTTTCCCTTATAAACTACGAGGTAGATCATTAATTACCCAAGGACATATTTCTTTTCGCTCTTTTTTCTGATAGAATTCGAACGGAAAGCTACCAAGAAGAGCACGGTTTTGAACATTGAAAAAAAAATTAATTTCCAATTGTTTTAAATGGAAAAAACGTTTCAAACTAAAAAAAACACGTTTTTTTTACTTTTTTAAAATATGTAACTTAATTTTTTGCTACCTTGACTGCAAGATAGTATCAATAGGAAATATCGAGAATCTAAAATAAAACATTGTATCATACATATTGAACTTACGAATCAATTTTTCAAGATCGGAAATCTCAGCTTTCTCCTCCAATTTCAGTAGAAATTCCAAATTTTCTTTCAATTTCGACGCATTGTGCTCAGTCAGTTTTTGAACAGTACACGACTCAGGCAAGAATTTCTGAAAAATTATAAGCAAGAAAACAACCTCAATTTTGTTACCAATGCGTTGTACCCCAGTGGTTCTCAAACTGGAGGCCCGGAGGGGTTGAAGTAATTTTTAAGAAATAATAGTTCAATCGAGTAGAAATGGAGAATGCAATGAACTAATGAAGAATACGAATATACAATTTAGCGAAAAACATTCCTCTCAATACTTATTCTTTTTAATCTTCAGCTATTAATTTTTCCTCCTCTACAGCAAAGCCAAGTTTTTGAACAGTTTCGCTCCTCTTTTTTGTCTCTAATATCGACGTTTCACCATTGTTATCACTCTGCAAGTCTGCCAAGGTTCAATTATTTTTTCATATTATGTATGCTTAACTCCCGATGTCTTCGTATATTCGTAGTCATGTCTCTAAGTCATAATTTTGGAGCCACAATATCGAGAAAATTTTCTGACAAAAAAGAATAATTCATCCTTTTTTTCTGGTAGGCTTTTGAAATTGGTATTTTGGACAGTAAAATAATGAATTTTCCAAGTCCCACCTACCTGAAATAGTGTACAGTGCTTTTTAGCACGAACGTATCG
Organism: Aspidiotus rigidus; assembly: GCA_035079385.1. NCBI lineage: Eukaryota > Metazoa > Arthropoda > Insecta > Hemiptera > Diaspididae > Aspidiotus > Aspidiotus rigidus. The sequence continues at coordinate 8,639,117 of JAVHKY010000052.1, forward strand.
AATGTTATTATTATTATTATTATTATTATAATAAGCCTTTTAACATACAGATATTTATCTATGTATATAAATATATCTATTACATATTGCCCATTTGATTTTGGGCATAGGCCTCCCTTAGCCTATTCCATTCACGTCGGTCGTACGCTATGCGATGATATAGCTTATAGTTCTCTAGGAATTTTAAGATGTCATCATCCCACCTTATTTTCTGTTTGCCTCTTTTCCTTCCCGATTTTAGGTACCAATTTTTTATGATGTAGGTCCATCTGTCCCCACTTTGTCTTGATATATGTCCCACCCAATCCCATTTTATTCTTTTTGCTGCATATAGAAAGTCTATCCTATTGCTCAGTCTTTTCCTTATTTCCTTTATGCTCTTTCTATCATCTTATTCCTTGTATGGATCTCTCCATAGTATTTTGTGTTGCTTTTATTTTATTTTCCTCTGTTTTACTCATTGACCATGTCTGGGCACCATATATCAGTGTGGGCAGCACGCAGGCATTCAGGACTTTCATTTTGTTTTTAATAGAGAAGTTTCCTTTGAATATGAATTTCAGCGACCAGAGTTTTCTCCAGGCAATTGAGATTCTTCTTTCTATTTCAGTTGAAGTTCTGTTTTTTATTGATATGTTTTGTCCCAGGTATATCATTTCCTTCACTACCTCTATTTTTTGTCCATCAATTGCGATGTTAATGTCTTCGATGTTAATGTCTTCGTTTTCTTGGCATAGAATTTTAGTTTTTTCTGTATTCATACTCAATCCTTTTTCTTTCCCTTCATTGTTCAGTTCTTGGATCATTTCCTGTATTTCTTGCTTTGATTCTGATATTAAGACTACGTCTGCGTATCTTAGATTATTTAAATACTCGCCATTTATATTGATACCTTTTTTGCCCCAGTTAAGCTTCCTGAAAACCTCTTCCAATACGCTGTTGAAAAGGATGGAAGATAGTGGGTCGCCCTGTTTCACTCCCCTTTTTATCTTAAAATTTTCCCCTGTTATATCTGTACGGACTCGGGCCTCAATATTTGTGTACAATTCCGTAATTATTTTTATATAATTTTGTCCTAGTCCTTGGTTTTTTAGCGCTTCCATGATACTGTTATGCTTTATTGAATCGAAGGCCTTTGTATAATCTATGAAAATCATGTATAGATTTTCATTATATTCTTGGCATTTTTCTATCAATTGTTTTATGATAAATAGATTATCTATGGTCGAATATTTTTTTGTAAATCGCGCTTGTTCTTTAGGTTGTTCGGCCTCTAGTATGCTGCTGATTCGGTTTACTATGATTTTAGCGAATATTTTGGCCAGGGCTGCCCCTAGACTTAGTGGTCTATAATTTCGAATGTTATTTCTGTCGCCTTTTTATGTAATATTACTAAGGCTCTATAAGTATAGGTAATGACACGACGCCATGATGGATCTTTCCCAGGGAATTGCCATAAGAGCCTGTGTATTGATATCTCAAAAACTATTGATTTTTTTAGAAAAAAGAAGAGAATGAAATTCTTTTCTCTTGTCATTTCCTATCAGATGACCTCACTTCCAGAATATTTTGTGATAATTTTCATACTCCAAAATACGCGGAACGCAATCGAACATGCTCGCTCTACCGCTAGATCCATCATGGCGTCGTGTCATTACCTATACTTATAGAGCCTTAATATTACTATATCCGTTAGTTTCCAATCTTTTGGGGTGGTATTTGTCTCTAGAATTAGGTTGTAAATTTTTGTGAGGAACGTTATTGTTTTGTTTCCACTATATTTAATGTATTCATTTTTTATTCCGTCTGGACCCACTGCCTTACCATTTTTTAGTTTTCTTACCATTTGTTTCACTTCGTCATAAGTTATCTGTGGTATTTTTTCTTGTTTTTTATGGTTGCTCTTTTCAATTATTATATTGTTATCTTGGTCGGCATACAGTTCTTTATAAAATTGAGTGGCTATTTTATTTATTCCTTTTCTATTACTGGTTTTAATTCCGGTTGGTATTTTGGACAGTAAAATAATGAATTTTCCAAGTCCCACCTACCTGAAATAGTATATTAAACTTATAGTGTACAGTGCTTTTTAGCACGAACGTATCGAATGTACGTTTCCACCATTATTTTGAGTTTATCTTTATCATAGTATGACAAACGAACAGTTTTTTCATCATCACAGTATGATGAAAAATCCGATAATCAACCAATGAAAAATATCGGCAACGATGTTTCCTGTTGGTGACCAGAAAAGCGTTACTTTCGCTACGCAACATAGTTAGTTGAAAACGTACTTTCGATACGTGAGTGCTGAAAAGAAATTTACATAATCAGATCCCTAAAACTTGTGCTTTCGACTTTTGGCTTAAATTGTCGGCGTTTGCACCATTGTTTTTTCTGGTCTTTTGACATTTAACAATAATTTTTTCTTAGAGGGGCCGCGGAAAAGGAAGAAGCCACTGGAGGGGGCCGCAGCCTCCAAAAGTTTGAGAACCACTGTTGTAACCTAACCTACAAAAAATATTTACAAGAGATGGGAAAAAATTCAAATCATGAGTAAGTAAAGAGGAAGTAACTCTCCTTATAAATACGGTACAGGATTCAAACTCACCTTTTGTCTATCCAATACTTTCATTTTGACTTTGTCCATACTCAATAGTTCTCCTGCCGCTGGTCGTTCTTCCAATTCTTTTCTCAACATATGATATAAAATGAGTATCAATTCATCAGATACATCTGAAATTATTAGTGCATTATAATACACAAATATTCATTACGGGAGGCGATTGAAGGTAATACCTACTTTCTTTAAGTTGGCTCGACGGAAATTCATTTTTTCGCAATTGCATCCATTGTGTGCCACCATTGGGAATGTAAAAATCACCAGCCATCTCTAAAAGCGTCATACCCAAACTAAATATATCGTTTTTGGGATGTGGTTGAAAAAAATCTTCATTCACTTCGGGAGCTCGATACTTGTCGTCACCAGCTCTCACGCGTTCAACGGTATCCTACAAAGATCAAAAATGGATACTTTGTACCATCACCGCCTTAATCCAGAGTAATGTAGATTGCGTTGGTAAAAATAAATACTATATAAAAAATGTTACTTCTACGAAAAAGAAAATATCGATTATCGACAAAATAATTTGGAAAACTCGGTTTGAATAGAAGTTTTTGAGAAAATGTGTCATACATGAGATGACTAAAATAGTCGTCTAGTTCAACACAACATAATCGAATTCAATTTGTCGGGGAGTTTTAGTTTTTTCACTCCCTTGAGTGAAAAATCAATGTTTTCCTCTAGACAAGGCGTACATTAAGGAAGACGAAAAAGTCAACCCTATGCTCTATGATAAAAAGTAAAGATCGCTTTTACAGTCATGTAACCAAAAATCTTATTTTCATTACTCATGAATCTAAAAGGCGTCATTCCATGCTTTTTTACAAGACTAAGATCGACCTTTTTGGAATGCTCGTTTTATGAATGATGAGCGAAAGTAAAAAAGGCGAGGATGTAACGTAAGCGAACTACCTATCGAACGTAAATGAAAAATGAAGAATCGAAACGTGAAATATTTACTTTGTAATGAAAAGTCATGTTTGCTACTTTGGAGAAAACACAGCGATTTTCCGTCATTTTACTTCCACATAACAAAAATAGCTATCTCATCACCGAAACGAGAAAGGATGCAACAAACGAAGTATAAAACTAAGTGCGAAAACGTCGAACTCGTATTCATCTAGCGAACTACCTATACTCATCAATAGCTTTCAATATTAAGCTCCAACGGCACCTCTTTAGGTATCTCTAAACATTAAGAAAAAAAAAAACAACTTGATTTTCAATCCAACTCATACGCCAGTTTTAGCTAAGTCGAGACGCTCCTTCGCGAGTAAATTACTATTTCAATGTTAATTTTAATGGATTCACCCCCGTGTACGTAACAGAACTCACTTTTAAATCTTGTATTAAATCGAAATCAGCCAACTTGTACCTGTCGTCATAGCCCAACAGTATGTTTTCCGGTTTCACATCCAAATGAACAAACCCTTGTAAATGAATGAATTCAAGAGCCTAAAAATAGAGGTATCGTTTCTCATCAAACTATCCAGAGGCAGGAAGTATTTAAAGCGTATTTTCGTACTTGTAAAATATCAACCATTACGTTCCAAGTATACTTTTCTTCTAAACAAACATTTTCAAGGATAAAATGTAACAAACTTTTTTTACACAATTCCATTTGAATAAATAATGTATCATCTTCAATCCAAGTGTTGAACAACCTGACAATGTTGTTGTGTTTGCTCACTTTTTCATATAATGCGACTCTCCCAACCGTATTTTTCCTACAAATATTACAATATTTAAAAAACAAATTTTGATATCTTGATAAGAAAAAAATATAGTTTTCAACAAACCAAGAATAAATGCCGTTCACTTTCGACACTTTCACAGCGCACGGTTCTCCGGTTCCTTTACAAATGACACTGAATACAGTACCAAATGACCCCTGTCCAATTCTACTATGATCGAAAAATGCCTCATATAGAAATGCTGGATCTTTTGCAGACTCGCAAGAGCGACGAGATGGTGCAATTGCTGTAATAAGACAATTGACAAGTTACTAAATTATATGTGAGAACTGGAATTTTTCATTGTTTTTGAGACTTCATACTGACGCTGGAAGCCGGAAACAAATTTCTCCTTGAATGGTCTAGTTCGTTTCCACATTTTTGGAGCACGCGGTTGAACTTTACGACAATCTGGATCCGTCTGCCAAATAGAAGTATGCATTGAACATCTAGTCAATACGCTTTAAAACCAGACTGGATAGGTAACATTCATTGCTAATCGACCGTCCGGACGAAGAATAGGTGATTCTTACCATTTTCCGTTGAAGTATTACATCTGACATTACTTCCATTATTGTACAGCAGCGCAAATGGTATACTGAAGACATTAATGAAGATTACGCAGGAAAGGACATTCAACCCAAACAAATTTGAAAACTGAAATCCGAGAGTTACAAAAATTTGCCATAATTGTTTCCATTTACATGAAAACCAATTGTTTCCATCATGGTACAAGATTAAGGTTTCCATCCACGGGAAAACATTCTGATGAAAAGAGATCTGAAATCTACATGGGAGCTCCGCTAGAGCATTGACTTTATACCTATCAGATTGTACTCCCATTGGGACCGGGCAGCGCTCTGCCACGGCCTACTTTATATAAGGCCGGAATGCAGAAAATGACAACAGCGCGCAGTGGATTCTTATCAGTGATGTTTCGGGGCGGTTCATGTTCATCGGTGCGGTGTAACCACGGTGTACGTGTACCGCACTTCGTCACCTATCAGATTTTTAATTTTCAAACGATAATAACTGCACTTGTACAGCACCAATTTTACTAAAATTGGGCTTAAAAAACAGAAAATCGTTTGCTCTTCAAGTTATATTCTCTTCGTTTTTTCCGAAAACCGCGTTTTATTAGCGTGCGAATCAAAATACTTGAATTTTTTCGTTTTTTCCCATAAGCGTCCATGTAAACCTGTATCCAAGGATTTTAGAGTGCGACGTTGTGACTTCGCTACATTCCGGCCTTAAAGTAGGGCGTGTCTCTGCCGTACAAAGTTAAATTTACGTACATCCAAATCGACGATGTTTATTTCGCATGGGGAAAACACACTACTCTGAATTATGTTGAAACTAGCAAGACGGCACGCCTACGGCGTGCCTCTCACGTTGTCACATATTTTAGACATTTTTTGGAATTAAAAAATGTATATTTTTTATTTTTCAATACTTGTGTCATATAAATTTTCAAATATTTCTTCATATTGCCTATCACTTATTACAAAACAGAAGTCAGAAATTGTCAATGAATTTCTGGCGGTGCAAATTTCTTATGGAAAACAAATACGAATAATTTTTAATAACCTCGGTAAATAATGTAGATATTTCTACTCCGGGGGGGGGGGGGGGAGTAGAAATTCTGTATTACTTTTCTGTGGACCTGTATTCAAAATTTTTCTGCAAACTCTCCTTCTTTTTCAGTCTTCTCAGAAGATTTTCACAATTGTAACATCGCTTCTTCAAAATTAACAGTTATAAGTTGTGAGGATTATACAATTTTGAACAGCCCATTGTTTTTCGGGACTGCCATCAAAATGTTTGGAACCACCCAAAATGGGCCCAGCGGTACGTTGAAATAGGCCCTGGACTCTTCTGCATCCATCTCCTCTAATTATCCATATCCTAATAATAGATTTTACATGTCGTCTTCCTGTAATCTAAGATTAGTTGAATCATTTTCCCTTTTCTCTTTCACTTTTTTTTTTCGAGGTCCTCAATATATTCTTTCGAGTCCACTCACCTCCAACTAACAGGTTATTCTTGACGTCGAGTCTTGATTTTTGTAATTCACTATTCTATTAGTATTCCTTTGTTAAATCGTGATCACGTCAAGTTCTTCTTCAGTTTATAATGTAGTCATCTACCAATTTAAATTAAGGTTTAATTGGCGACCTTTTCTATTTGGATTGGGGGGGGGGGGTTCTTGAAAATTTTGATATCTTGTCATGTGCCAAGAATAATTAATGAAATTTTTTCAATTCCTCCTCGTGTCATATAAATGTCGGAAGTTGTTCCATATTCCTTTCTCATTATAATTATTATATAGCTTAAAAATCAACATTTTCCCAAGATAACCTGTTGTCATAATTGTATAGCTCGATGTACAAAATTTTTTCAATTTCAACTCGTCTGGTGGTTCAATGTTTCCCAAGATCCTCTCCTGTTATACATAGCTCGAGTCCCAATAATTGAACTGTATTCAAATCTGACTCCTTTGATAGCAAAAATTTTTCCTAACCCTCCTCTATCATACTATCATATAAAGCTCAAAGGACTTGATTTTTCCAATTTTTCTGAGTCCCTCCTGCATTAGTTAGCTCAATTTTTCAATTTTAGAAATTTTATCAAACCCAACCCGTTTTTTTCGAGACTCTAATTTTGAATTCAATTCTCATTTCTCAATATCAAAATCAATCCATTTCATATAAGAGGATCTGTGAATTCCTTGTTTAACTTTGTTCATAACGCCATATTGTTTTTCATTACAACTTTCAATTCACCTTTCTAATTGAATACCTAATATAAATCTGATTAAAGGCTTCTTTACAATATTCATTTAGTCCGCGTCCTTGCAGAATCGCACCCTCCATTTTTTCTGAATACATCTCTCTCACATTAGGCTTAAGCTTATAATTTCCTACCCCATCTCTAAAAAACACACCCACGTATTCTTCATACTCCATCATTTATCTTATCGGCAGAAACTTTTATTTGGATTTTGGTTCTCATCAGTTATCCTCAATAATAATATGATCAAAATGCTCGCATGCCTAAAAACTTCATTCTCTCACCTAAAATCACCTACTCCATCTTGTACAAAAAACTGTTATTATTTCTGAATCCTACAAATAGCTTCTTATCACTCAGATGAAAAGAGCAACCAAACAACAAATTTGGAATCATTAAATGTAAGCCCATCCCTGGTCCTCCTAAAACAGAAATTCCCACCATGAAGAAATTATCTTCGCTCACTTCAGGGCTGGTCACCCCTGAATCATAAATTCTCATCTCCTCCTAGATCTCCATGCTTCACTGTCATGTATAAATCTTGTTACGTTATTAAGGACATAATTAATGTGACAATCTATCACCTCTTTTCATGTCCTGCTCTCCAAAATTGACATACTTCCTACAGGGTGACATAAGTCATATCCTCTACCCTATGTAATTACTCGAAAACAGTTTCCAACTCTTTCAACTACCGGCGTTACTGAATTACTCCAACTTGTACATATTTGTTCTTTTTCTCCCGATTAAAAACTCAAGTCCCTCCAAGTGGCTCTACTCCTTCCAATTTTTTTCCCTAGCCTCATATCGTCGCTCTTTTTTTCACACTCCATTTCAGTTGTTCTTATTTTTAACGCTCGTGGGCAGCCTAAATTTTACCTACCTACTTCTTATGAATCCCTCCCGTAATTATATATGTAGTTGTTTCTGAGGCTCCAACCCATAAGAAATACTCAATAGAAAATAATTTTTCTTCAACCATATGTTCCTGTTAGTGGCAAAAAATATAATACTTAGTTCTTTGCATGCTATTGCCTGATTTAATTCCTGCATTGGTTTATTCAAATTTCTTCTCTGACTTCATGTGTTTGCTTTAGAGCTTTCGCGTTGTTTCTTTTTTATTTCCCTTGTTTTTTTACTTTTGGATCGGATTGTTTTATTTACAAAATTCGCCAGCAACTGACCATCTGTTCACTTTTGCAAATTTAGTTCTTCATAAGACAATTTGCTTAGTAAACAAAAAATTTTTCCCCAACAGTTTTACATACTTAGATAGGTGACTTAAGAATTGTAGCAAACAATAGTAAAATCCCTCCATAAAGGTGATGAAAAAAAAAAAAAAAAACAATCAGGAAAAGATAGCGTATCACACTCCCTTGCAACAAAATAAGAAATTTGTCACCCTATTGAGTAACAATGAGTATTGTCCTCTCAAAGATTGAGAATCAAGTAGAAGTATCGAGAATCAATTTGTTTTTTACTTCTACGGTTGTCCATTGTGAAGAAGTATACTCACAAAGAGTAAAAAAGCAAGTCCTTTCTATACCTCGAGGATGACTGTTTAGCCGAAAGCGCTCGGTAGTGTGATTATATTGCGGTTTTTGTACTTGCTTTTTTACTCTTTGTGAGTATACTTCTTCATATAAGTATCCAGGTTTGTCTCTTGTTAGGTTTCCGTAGATAGAAAACTTTGTGAAATGAACTATGTAGGTACTTGTTAGAGGGAAATTTTCTCTCGGCCAAGTTTCTATAATCACAGCAGGAAGACAGATAATGTTTATTTTATTGCGGGCAAATATCTGCTACAAATTGCACCATGGGCTCGGTCAAATTTCCTATTTCATTTACAAGTAAGATGTTTGACAAACACCAATCACAGCAGTTGGTGCTTTGCATATATTTGTGGCTTGAGATAAATCTGTTTCCTCAGAAAATCTTACTTCTTTGCGCTTTAAAATGAGGAATGAGGTTGAAATAGTTATGTTCCATTTTCAATACAGAAGAAAAAATCAAATAGGTTTGTACAACTGCCATCAGATAGAACATCAATGGCTTCACACAACTCATTCTCACTTGCACAGTGCAAATAATGATTAACACTCATGGACACTTCTATGTGCTTGGCTTAGAAAACAGATTGTACAATCCCTAAATATAACTATAGGCATTATTACTTGAGATAATAAATCAAACTCCTTTAGATTACACTCTCTGAATAAAAATAATTTTACTCTCAAGGATCTCCAGATAATTGATGAAAAGTCTCGGGATAGAAGTATTATCCACGCACGGGTCTGAGGATAATTAATAAGTAAAAACTCACTGGATAACAACTTCAAATACCTAACAATTTTCTCCGGATAACTTTGTCTAAGTACATTAAATTGTCCAGATATTCACTACAAAGGAAAACAGCATTGACAGCACAAAGGAAATCAACTCGATTCTCAAAGAATAGTATTCAACGTAAAATATCATAATTATTATGCGCTTTAATAATATAGATTGTACTACCTACGCACCTACGACATAAATAATTTTTGAAAGTAGTCGTCAACGATTTCCACAATGTTCCGGCATTGAGAAAATGAGAAACAGGCGGATTGAAAAAGCCAAAAAATAATTCGTCAGCCGTTTAGTGATAAGTAGTGATAGCTTCGCTTTAATAATAGATTCGCTTTAATAATATAGATTGTACTACCTACGCACCTACGACATAAATAATTTTTGAAAGTAGTCGTCAACCATTTCCACAATGTTCCGGCATTGAGAAAATGAGAAACAGGCGGATTGAAAAAGCCAGAAAATAATTCGTCAGCCGTTTAGTGATAAGTAGTGATAGCTTCGCTTTAATAATATAGATTTTTGAAAGTAGTCGTCAACCATTTCCACAATGTTCCGGCATTGAGAAAATGAGAAACAGGCGGATTGAAAAAGCCAAAAAATAATTCGTCAGCCGTTTAGTGATAAGTAGTGATAGCTTCGCTTTAATAATATAGATGAACGTTGGATATACGTCAAAATTTTGAACTATTGGGATTTAAACTTAAAGTTGGGGATGGTCGCCCTGACGATATTCACCCTTTCGTTCAATGGTTTTTAAATTAAATTTCATGCATGATAATTAATAGGATATTGTTTTTTAGAGCAAACACAAGCATAAATTTCGTAGTCTGTATCAACAACATTAAATACAAAAAAAAGTTGTAGCAGTAAATGATATATTGAAAACATAACAGTTGATTGAAAATCAATGTATGAACGTACATAAATTCTCTGATTCTCCTTTTCAGTAGCGCTCTCTAGTGTAGGTTTAAACCCCAATATCCAAACCACGATCCAAAAACGCTGGAGCCTCATCCACACGAGGGAGTTTTCGAGGAGAATACCAAGGTGTTTAAAAAGAGGTGTGCTCAGCTCAATGTGAACAACAAGGCGCTACATCAGCTGATCTCCATTTAAAACAATGTAAAAACGGAACCGGAAGACGTCACTTGGTTCCGCGTCCCATGTATTTTTAAATGTGCGTGCGGGTTGCGTTTTGTTTACAATCGAACTGAGCACACCTCTTTTCAAACACCTTGGGAGAATACCTTGGGGAATATGAAGTGGGCGGAGCATAATCGGAACGCTCGGTGAGAATATGAGGTGAAAACAAAGTTGAACATGTTCAACTTCTTGGGGAGAATCCAGGGTTGCAAAAAAAAAACGTTTTTTAAAAAAAAACACGTTTGAAACAAAAAATTTGTTTGAAACATTCACATGAGAGCCAATGTAAATTTCTCGATTTTTGCTGTTTTCAACATGTTTTAAACACGTTTAAAACATGTTTGTTTAAAACATCGCAACCCTGGGAAAATCCTCTTCGTTCACGCCTACGTCACTGCATCCTTGTATTCAAAATAATTTCGAGAATTGTGATCGATGGTACTTAGGGAAAGTAAACAAACTTTTTTTGAACGGACTTTTCCATAAGAAGAAAAATTGAATTCGGTCATTTGCTCATATTTGAATGGAAGAATGAAGTGAGAAACGAAAAATACATTCTCAAATACTTGAGATCTTCCAGATCTTGATTATCAACGTTAAATTCCTTATTTATTTCTCATTTTGAAATACTAACACATGATCGAAATGTTCCCTGTGTATTCTTAGGGGAGTCGATAATGTTCTAAGCACCATCGCATGATACTATCGCAAAATTCTGCGATACTATCGCAGAATATCGCGCACTATCAATCAAAATTGCTCGATGTTAGCAGTTAGTGACGTCACGTGAACGAAGAGGATTCAAAGGGAAATGTGAGTAGTGTTGCATGTGCACGGTAAGAGTGCGTTACAACAACGTGATCGCCATACGCCTACCCACGCAGATAGCAGCGTACCTAACACTAGTCTTTCCTACTTTTCTCTCATCACACGTGTGGATGGATTTTAGTATCACAGGAGAAAATGAGCGTGCGCCACAGAGTAAACAGAGGTCGTCTGAACGCGCTAGAGACACGGGCATCATCCAAATTCGTAGTTTAGGGTTCGCCTAACGCAGTTAACCGAGCGGTGAATCTGCAACACTCAACAATTTGCGTTGTGTACAGCTGTATGCAGAGCTTGACGCGCAATCAACGCGTTAGGCGAACCTAAACTACGAATTTGGATGATGCCCGTATTCGTTAACGTTATGAGCATAGCGAAGACGTCCTCTGTTTACTCTGTGGCGTGCGCGCGCATATTCCCCTATCGTATTCACCTGTTTTTTTCCCTCGTGTGGACAAGTATTAAGAGATGCTTGTATCGGAAAACTGGTGGGATAATTGGATTTCTCGTTGAAAAATCGTTCTGGTAACACATATTTACATCTCAATTAGCCGTATTAATCTTATTTTAAGAAAATGTGACCTGCGATGAGAAAAGGATGCTCATTGCTCTTTGGCGCAAGAACACCATTTCTCTCTGATTAGACAACTAATAAGAGAGAAATGGTGTTCCTGTCAGTGGGCAATGAGCATCTTTCTCTCATCGCAGGTCACAAATGTAACTTCTTCCCGATCGTCGATTTGGATATATGTCAATTCAATTTTGTATGGCAGCGCTAAAATCGTACCTTTGAAGGAACTAATTCTGAACACTAACACATCATTTCTTTATTTTTCCAAGATTACCTGAAAAAACTGATAATGTTTAGTGATGGAGGGTTATCGGTTATTAACCGATCAATCGGTTTATTCTTGGGTAAAATTGACCAAAAAACCGGTTCATTTGTGATTGACGTGAAAAACCGGTTAATGAGATGACATCAACCGATTAACGCAAAAATTTAAAATTTTTCAACAATTGTGTATTTTAATCACGGTACATTATAGAGGTATTGACACAACAAATAATTTCTGTCGCACGAATTGTGTCAATTCATACGGAATTCCGCTACGCTCGCAGCGATCGTTTGAATACCTTCCACACCCCACCTGTTTCGGAACCTTCCGGTGGTACCTTGATATTGACGAAATTTTCGAGGTTTGTAAAAGGTGAAGAAATTCACCTAAGAAAATAATTTTTTTTTAAATAAGTAGACCATGGTGAGTTGTCTATTTGTACCCGGTTTCAGATTGTTAGGTTAATACCTGATTCCTCTACGAATTTTTAAAAATTGATGAATTTACATTACCTAATATTCATGTAGTTTTCATGCCTAGCAATACCTTGCAACGCTCCTAGCGTAGATTATATCAACTGACACAACTCAGGCGACAGTAACAAACACGTCTAATATACGTTCGTGTCACTACCTCTATAATGTACCGTGATTTTAATTGATAACTTGACCCCGTCTACAGAAACCCGACTTAGTGTTCAATTCAATCAGGAGAAAAGGAATCTTCCTTCCCTGGTGAAAGATGCTTTCCTCCTGATCGATATACGACGCTAAGCCGGATTTCTGTAGACAGAGTCACATATGACGAATTTGAAGCACCAGGTGAAGGAAATAGGATATTATCAATTAAGATATATCTCAATCATTAACATAAGAGATTTTGCTTCTCTTCTCTTCTCTTCTCTTTTTTTTTTTTTTCTATTTTCGCGATTTTGAGAGCAAAAAAGTGGAAGACCTTAGTGCTCCTAGCGGAATTTTTCTAGAACTAACAGCAATCCGTATGATTCATAGTTGACCGGTTAACCGGTTTATTTGAGGGTTTTCGATCGATTGACAGGTTACAATGATCTCCAATAAACCGTTTAACCGGTATGTTGAAATAACCGATAACCGCCCGTCACTAGTGATGTTAAGGCTCTGGTTGAATATGCCGGTATACCAGTTATTTTTGAAGAAAAACCTAAAAAAAACCGGTAGTACGAGTTGAAAAAAAACTGACCAAATAAATGAGTATTTTGTGCTATAACTGGAGGTCCGTGCAATTGAAAAATTCAGGAAAAAGGGTATTCTTTCCCCTGCTTTTTTGTGTACGGCGAAAAAAACACCTGTAAATAACCAGTTGACTGCGGTTAACTGCAGTTATTTTACATTTGTTCAACAAACAATTATCAATTAAATACTCCATCCGCTTAATCGATCGTTTGTAAAAAAAGACAAAGTATATCGGTTAAAACCGATTAACCTGTAACCATTTTTTCAAAGTAATCAGTTATCCAGTACTTCAATTTCTAAGAAACCGATCAACCGGTTACACGGAAATGTCGGTTTTCTAACATCACTAAAAATATAGTCAAAGGTTGCAATGAACTGAAGAGCACAAAAACCACAGTATAAGATATAGAGGTATGGACACGAGTCTACACTTGCTGTATGCGTAGCTGTCCTCAAAAAGGTTATGGTAGAGCCCTATAAATACTAGTGAGGCAATGGACCACCATATTTAGTCGTTACGTCATCATTATCTTCACAATCTCCTATTTTAATGATTGATAACAGTTTATCATGTATTGAAAATAATAAGAGAACATACTAGACTAAGTGCCAAAGCAAAATGCAGGACTCAACACTATTAAGAAATGCAAAATATTTCACTAATCACACAAATTCATCATCTGAATAGTGAGCTATGGAGACAAATGATGACGTAACGACTAAATATGGCGGACCATGTCCTAATTTGTAATTATAGGGCTCTTCATTTAGTGGTTTTCTGAATCTTCTAAGGTGTTCTGACTCAAAAGATCATTAAAAGCCTCTTCTTGATGATTCTATATATCAAGACCTTCAAAAAACTCCTATTTTTCAACCTTTGATAGTTTAAACAACCAATTGTTTTCTTAAAGGAATTCACATGTAATATCCGTTATTTACATTTTGCTTGTTCACTCAGCTTGAAGCCAGGGTAAAGGGGAACTGCAGCAACAGCCATTCAGCAGTGTTATGTGACGTCACTAGGAAAAATGTCCATTCTCTTGGGGTACTACTAGAGGTCTGTAGGTACTACCCAAATTGCTCCTCCTTCAACTCTATCAACATGGTCACAAACCTATTCTTATCATTTGCGCATATCTATCTTATATAGGGCTTTTCCAGTATTCCAAATTGCATACATATTCTCCTACATGTTAATGTTATCATCAAATTGGTAGTATTTCTAGAGCCCTTTCCGTACAATAACAATTGAGGACATGGGTTGCCTTATTTAGTTGTTGCGTCATTATACGTCTTCAGACTTCCCTATTAGTGTTAGAATTACAAATAACAGTTTACCACAATTAGAAAATGATAAGAGAACTACTAGAAATAATTTTAGAATACAGATGTCAGTGTCAAAGTAAAATGCAAAACATAGTGATGGGCGGTTATCGGTTATTAACCGATTAATCGGTTTATTCTTGGGTGAAATTCAGAGATGGTTAGCAAGCCGTTAGCTTTTAGCTGTTAGCCGGGTGATTTTTGTACAATTTAAGCTAGCCATTAGCTAGCCGATCAGGAAAAATATTAGCAGTAGCCAGCTGTTAGCTATTCAAAAGCAAACTTCTAACGGCTAACAAAAGATACTATTTTCCTCCTATTTTAGGTTTCTAATTTCTATCAGTATCAAGAAAGCCAATGACTGTACAAACTTTAAAAAAAATAAAAATACGAAGGAGTAATAATAATCTTAGCTTACCACAAGTAGTTTCAAATTTTTATGGTCTTTACTCTACTCTATGTTTTTCTTTCTGACTGCAGTTGTACTTTTTGTTTTTTTTTTCTCCTTAAATTTTTTCACTTTTACAGTTTTACTTTATATTCCAGTTTTTGAAATTCAATTTTATTGTCAATTTAGTAGCTTAGTAGTGGTACTGCGTTTACAAATGGTTTGATTCTTTCAGAGAGGAAAGGAGAGAAGTAGAAAACCAGGAGAATCCACTTGTCAAAGTTTACATTTTTAAAAAGAAATAAGGAATTTATTAATCTTAACTTACTGCAAGTAGTTTCAAAAAAACTTGGAAATAAAATAACAAAAAGGCAAAAGAATGACTTCTATTCAAATATGGTCATTGATTGTCATTTTAGCCCAAAATTTTAGTATGATTTTGACATACATGAGAAGTAAAATTCGATTAGCCGTTAGCCAGCTGTTAGCTAGCTGTTGAAGAGCTATCAGCCATGAGCTGTTAGCGGAAGCCGTTGAAAAAATTTTTCAGCCTTAGCCACTAGCGTAAGCTATTGGGAACGGCTCACCATCCCTGGTGAAATTAACCAAAAAACCGGTTCATTTGTGATCAACACTTGACCAGAAAAACCAGTTAATAGAAGCGCATAAACCAATTAACCGCCAAAATTTAAAATTTTTCAACAATTGTGTATTTCAATTGATAATTTGACAAATTTGAAGCACCAGGCGGAGGAGATAGGATATTATCAATCAAGATATTTCCCAATCATCAACACATAAGAGCAGGGCTGGGAACCAAACCAGGAACCAACACCGAACCTTCATTCTTTATCCTCAAAATCTGGAACCGAAAAGAACCGCATCTTTTTTTTTTTCACCAGGATCCGGAACACGAAAGGACCCTTTGACTACATAGTGCTTTGTGTGGACTGATACAAGGAACGCGTTCAGTGAAGCAGATATCGTGCCGCAAGGGAGGTAACTTGTAGGATAAAAGTAAGGAGGATTGCATCCAGCGTTGACGGCAAACCCATAGCCCCTTGACGAATTGTGTTTCGTTGTGAATGCAACGTGCTCAAAAATTATCCCTGAGCAAGTGTATTCCCTCTGCTTCCCTACCGCACATATCGGCTTCATTCTACCCACCCACAGATGCCTTGGCAAGTCAGTCCATACGAAGTACTATATAGTCAAAGAAAGAACCACATCTTCAATCTTTCTCAAAGATCCGGAACCCGAAAGAACCGCATCTTTTTTTTTCTCAAAGATCCGAAACCCGAAAGAACCGCATCTTTTTTTTCTCAAAGATCCGGAACCCGAAAGAACCGCATCCTTTTTTTCCCAAAGATCCGGAACCCAAAAAAAACGCATTATTTTTCTTCTCCAAGATTGGGAACCCAAATGATCCGGATCTATTTCTCATTTTGGTGTTTTCCAAAGCGTTTTTTTACCAGTTCCTCATTCCCGTTCCCGGGAAAGACGTGATTTCAAGTTTTCTATTTTGGATTTTTTCAGCAGGATCTTTGAAAAAATTTCCTGGTTTGTCTGAATCGGGCTTTTTAAACTTACAAACTACAAAGACAGCCAATAGCACAAGGCTGAGTATGGATCAGTTCGCGGATCAATTTTTCCGCACGCTATGATAATATTACCTAAATTGATTCCATTTGACTCGGATCATTTTCTCTGTTTATTGTTGACCCACTGCCTACTGAATATTCTGAATTGCAATTCTCCTTGTCATTATCGATGGTTTGTGGCGTGCAATTTTTTTTAGTTTTTCCTCGTGTGTGTTGTACGATATTTCTGAAGTTGGTGTTTGCTTTGTTGTAAATGAAATTTAATTTCAAAGATTCAAAGAAGAAGAAGGAAAGATTCTACAGATCAATGCAAGGAATAAAGAACATAAACAATCTGACAAATTGACTATGATTATTTCAATAAATTCTCATTAATTTTGCAATTTTGCAAACAAGTTCCAGGTTCTAAAACAAATTGATATCCATCCAGTACTGTCATCAAGTTGGACTCACACATTGTATGTGGACATGAAAAATACAGTCAGTAGGCAAATATCTCATGTTCAGACCTTATTCAACATTCTCCTCTTTTTTTGAAAAATCGTGCGTTTTTCCACATTCTCCAATATATATAAAAACACCAGCGAGTGGACTTACAACAATTGTTCATTTGGGTATCAAAATGGAGAAAATTCAACTTGCATAATTATTCATTTCAAGTGAAGGTGGACGAATTTTTCGCGTGCAAGGATAAATAATTAAAAGAAACAACGAGGCTTTTCCCGCACTGTTTTTTATTAAAATACCGTGACGTTTCGGCCCAGCTAGTGGCCTTTATCAAACGAGACTGAAGATGAGGAAAACAAGAACGTAGACTACGGGTAATACAGTACCTAGGTATGTAAGCCGTGAGTCATAAGGTGAAGGAAAACATGAAATTATCTGCTGATGTTCGAGATGGTAGGAGCGTACACAGATGCAAAATTTACAGTATCACTCTTAAAGTTGACGACAGTATTCGAACGTTTTATTATTTCAACAACTTCCCTTATTTTACGTTTTTTATCATTAGATTCATTGGCTAAGATCTTGATCTGCTGAAAATTAAACTTATGGTTACATTCTTTGGAATGAAAAAACGTAAACGTAAAATAAGGGAAGTTGTTGAAATAATAAAACGTTCGAATACTGTCGTCAACTTTAAGAGTGATACTGTAAATTTTGCATCTGTGTACGCTCCTACCATCTCGAACATCAGCAGATAATTTCATGTTTTCCTTCACCTTATGACTCACGGCTTACATACCTAGGTACTGTATTACCCGTAGTCTAGGTTCTTGTTTTCCTCATCTTCAGTCTCGTTTGATAAAGGCCCCTAGCTGGGCCGAAACGTCACGGTATTTTAATAAAAAACAGTGCGGGAAAAGTCTCGTTGTTTCTTTTAATTATTCATTTCATTTTTTGTAATTTGCCACCCCAAATTTGGCAATCAAATATGACCCATAATTTTTTTTCGCCCTCTTGCAGAATTGAAAAGATTTGGGTCTTCTTCTCTTTCCAAAGATCCAGAACCCAAAACATCCGGATCTTTTCTGTCTTAACATCTGGATTCCAAAAGAACCGCATCTTCTTTTTCTTTATAGAGATTTGGAATCTAAAAGAATTGTATATTTTTTTTTCACCGGGATCCAGAACCCAAAAGAACCACATCTTTTTTTTTCTTCAAGATCCGGAACCCAAAAGAACTGCATCTTCTCTTTTTCTCAATGATCTGGCACTTGAAAGAACCGCATCTTCTCTTTTTCTCAAAGATCTGGAACCTGAAAGATCCGCATCTTCTCTTTTTCTCAAAGATCACGAACCCGAAAGAACCGCATCTTCTTTTTTCTCAAAGATCCGGAACATGAAAGAACCGCATCTTCTCTTTTTCTCAAAGATCCGGAAACCAAAAGAACGAGAACAACATCTTTTTTCTTCTCAAAGATCCGGAACCCAAAAGAACCGCCTCTTTCTTTTTCTCCAAGATCCGGAACCAGAAAGAACCGTAAAAAATAATCGTTAGGGTTCCCAGCCCTGCATAAGAGATCTTGCTTCTTTTTTTTTTTTTCAATTTTCGCGATTTTGATAGCTAAATAATAGAAGACCTTGGCGCTCCTAGCGCAATTTTTTAGAACTAACAGCAATCACAATGATTCTCAGTTAACCGGTTAGCCAGTTTATTTGAAAGTTTTCAACCGATCAACCGGTTACAATTATTTCCAATAAACCGTTTAACCGGTATGTTGCAATAACCGATAACCGCTCATCACTAGCAAAACATAGTGATTTTTAGTGTTGGGCACTATTGGTAGTGCTTTAGTAGTACTATTGATACTACCGATAGTTTTCCTGTAGAGCTATCGATAAGTACTACGGATAGTATTGGTAACCGGAAAAGTATCGATAGAATATCACCGCTATCGTCACTACCGGTAGTATGTATTTTTCAACAAATTCTGTCATCCGTGTCTGGACAATGGAGCGTAGTTGATATTAATAAATATTAAATAACAACATAAATATGAAGGAGATAATCACAAGATATATTCTGATAATAATATGACAGACAGATATCATGAAAAACTCATAATCATAATTATTCATAGCCAACAATAAATGATATTGCCAATAGAATTAATTGAGAAATTCCAGGTCGAATCCAATAAATGATATTGCCAATACTCAGATTTTCAAAATTGCTTAGTACTCTCAAGACAATTTCCATTTTAAAAAAAATGAAATCTCTTACAATCGTGATTGCATACTGGATGAAATGTAATAATAAATTACTTACTGAATAGCAAATTCGATTAGGTATTTTTTTTTTTTTTTCTTTTTTCTTTCTTTCTAAGAATTTCAATCTGTATGTTGTGATTGTATACTGAATGAAATATAATAATAAATTACTTACTGAATAGCAAATTCGATTAAGTATTTTTTTTTTTTTAAGATTTTCAATCTGTATGGTAATTTTGATATAGGCTAAGCGTATCAATTATCATTTGTAATATTTTTATCAACTCAAATTATACTGTCTTTTTGAAAAAAAAAAAATTGATTAGGTGCATGCACGAAAAAAAATATTACAGAACTACTAGACTACTGACCGGTTAATATATTCATAGTATAATTCTCTACAATATTTAAAATTCAAACCATTATACCAAATCAATAACCTAAGATAAGTTCCAATTCACCAGAAAGATTCGAAATTCCGCCTTCTAATAACCAACCAAATCCTGAATACAGACATTGACTAGACGTACAGTCCTATTGTTATAAACGGTGTCGATTTCTTGGATTACGTTGGAAACGAATAACAGATCGCGCCAGATGTTAAGACGTGGGTGTAACAGAGAGGGACCGATGTTCAGCGATGCTTTTTCTCTTTTACTCTACCGGTTAACACGCAGCGCACTCACGTTTTCGTTTCCAGCAAAACGACACCGTTCATAACAATAGGACTGTACGTCTGGGTTACAAAGTAATATATAGTCAATGATACAGAATACCAGGCGCTCTGCTACCATATGGACAATGGATCGTAGTTGATATTAATAAATATTAAATAACAACATAAATATGAAGGAGATAATCACGAGATATATTCTGATAATAATATGACAGACAGATATCATAAAAAACTCATAATCATAATTATTCATAGCCAACAACAATAAATGATATTGCCAATAACGTGTAACTATTTTTTCCTATTCTTGACGAAAGAAAAATTGATGAAAGAAGAAAAATATTATGTAAACTTTAAATGGACCAAGAAATAAGAAAAAATTGTATAGACTATAAAAATTGGAAATGACAGAGGAAAAGTATGTGTGATTTTCTTCTGAACACTAGCGCACCACTGCCCTAAATGAATCAAATAGAAACACTATCGGTATATCGATACTACCGATAGTTTTCCGGAAAACTACCGAATAAATAGATAGTGTCAGGAGGAAGACTATCGGACTATCGGTAGTTTCAATCTATTGGTTTTTGCCCTGCTCACGGCCTACTTTATATAAGGCCGGAATGTAGGAAATTGCAACAGTGCAGTGGATTCGTTCGCGATAGACGTTTCGGTGTTCGGACAGTGCGGTGAGGCACGGCCGTCTTCAATTATCAGGCTGGAATACTGAAAATTGACAACGCTGTTTAAGAGGGCGATGTTTATACACGCTCTTATGTAAAATACTTCGAAAAACACGTAATTGTTAATTTTCGAACATAGTATCCGATTTCAGGGAAAAAGTAAGTAAATATATCGAAAGAGTAAACGATCCTCGATTTTTTGAGCCGGGTCTCATTAAGATTGATCAACTACGAAGCGAGATATGAACGTTTTTAAAAAAGAAAGTTAGAAAGAGGACGAAGTGCAGTACATTACCACGCTTTGTCCCCTGTCCGACTTTTTTTTAAAAAACGTTCATAACTTGCTTCGTAGTTGATCAATCTTAACGAGACCTGGCTTGAAAAATCGAGAATCGTTTACTCTTTCGATATATTCGTTTACTTTTTCCCTGAAATCAAATGATACATTCACAAATTAATGATTACGTGTTTTTTGTGTGGTGTTTTTTGAGTGTTTTTACCGTAAGAGCGTATACCCTCTTGCGCAGCATTGCCAAGTTTATTATTCCGGCCTGATAATTGAAGACGGCCGAGGGTGAGGTTGTAGGAGGTTGTACCGCACTTTGTCCCCTATCAGATTTTTAATTTTCAACTGATCATAACTCCTTGTATATCGCACCAATTGTACTGAAATTAGGCTCAAAAAATCGGAAATCGCTTGCTCTTCAAATTAAATTCTAAACCGCGTTTTATTAGCATACGAATGGATTTTTTAATTTTTTCCCATAGGCGTCCATGTAATTCTGTATCCACTGATTTTGAAGTGCGACGTTGTGACTTCGCTACATTCCGGCCTTATATAAAGTAGGCCGTGCCCTGCTTCTCAATGATACAATTCGCATCAGGCCATTACTGTAGACGCGCTAGTGTCGTTGACGAAAAGGCGATCACATGAAAATTTACATAAGAGGGTATATTATTTCAAATAGCTGTATCTCTGTTAATACTGAAAAACAAGCACCACTTATATAATGACCTTTTTTGACTATCTTGACTAGTAGAATAGTGTAAAACTTATAAAAATAAAAATTTCACCAATTATCTGAAACATCACCTTTTTGTCCAGTTTCCACAAATGGCCGCTACAGTAAATGTAGAGGGCGACTCTTTTGGGACCTGATGTGAATAGATCCATCAAAATGTATTAATTTCTCACCCTATAGGGTCATTCACGGTTGATGTCCACAGATATATATTAAATAACCTAGATATCGGACTATTTGAAGTATCTGTGAGCGAGGCAGGCACTAGCGTCAGGTGACAGCGGTGCAGAATACATCCATTTTAACACATGTCTTATGGCAGACTATACTTCAAATCACGGTACATTATAGAGGTATTGACACAAACGTATATTAGACGTGTTTGTTATTGTCGCATGAGTTGTGTCAGTTGATATAATCTACGCTAGGAGCGTTGCAAGGTATAACTAAGCAGGAAAACTACATGGATACTATGTAATGTAAATTTATTAATTTTTAAAAATTTGTAGAGGAATCAGGTAGGTATTAAGACTATTAACCTAAAAATCTGAAACTGGGTACAAATAGACAACTTACTATGCTCTACTTATTTTAAAAAAGAATATCTTCTAAGGTGAATTTCTTCATCTTTTACAACCTTCAAAAATTTAGTCAATATTTTAGGGTACCTTCAGTAAGGTTCCAACACAGGTGGGATGTGGAAGGTATTCAAACGATCGCTGCGAGCGTAGCGGAATTCCATATGAATTAACACAGTTTGTGCGACAGAAATTTTACCTTATGTCAATACCTCTATAATGTACCATGCTTCAAATTATTTGAAATCGCCAAATACTTCTCTCTGTCAATTAAGTATAATGATGAAAAAAATTGTGCAAAATTTCCATAAATCGAATAATTGTAAGTCCAAAACGTGTCCGAATGTGTACCATGGTCGTCATCGACGGAACATAGGGAATCTAACGGACAGAGAATAAAACATCTATCCGTCAGTCTCGTGAATGAAAGTAAGTCGATTAGAAATAAAAGAAGATTGAGGTCGTGGATTGTACAAGTCCTTAACAGGTCGAACCAGAATAATAAGAAGAGTCAAATTGTCTAAGAATAAGTACTTACATCGATTGGAACCATCAGGAATTGCAGAGTCGGCGTCTGCTGAACCGTCATCGTTGCAAATGTTTGTTATCGTTTATAGGTAACTCCTAACCGAAATTTGTAGACAGTGGAAAAGGATTAATGAGAGAGTTTGAAGAGAGATTGAAAATGGGTTGATTTTTCATTGTTATGGATTTTGTTATTTTGTTTATTAGTCGACTATTGCCGCAGCGATGAAACTTCGAGTTTGAAGAGAGATATATATTGAAAATGGATTGATTTTTCATTGCTATGGATTTTGTTATTTTGTTTATTAGTCGACTATTGCCGCAGCGATGAAACTTCAACTCTGGGAAGGAGTTGAAGTCGAAAATATTGCAGATTTTCGACACTGCGTCTTTAGGCAGACGTTTATCTCCGGATTAATATTTGAACGTTTTCATTCCTTTCCCTGAACTAGGTCACATCTGTGTTGATGTCACGTCTGCCATACAAAGTTAAATTGACGTATATGCAAAGAATGAATACAAGAAAAAGAGGCTATATCAAGAATACCCATAACCTCTTTTCCTTGTATTCATTAATTATCTGTATATACGTCAATTCAACTTTGTACGGCAGATGTGGTATCAATATTTGCTCAACATGGCACTATCCAGAATCCAGTATAAATATCGTTGAAAAATATCTAAGAATGAGATTGATATTTCCATCACGACTTGTAAACATCTTTTTTTACACGTTATTCCCTACGAGAAGAAATTATGGTTCTAAAATTTGTCTAATATAGCGAGAACGGGAAATTTCTTGGGAACAAGTATTGTATGATGGCAATCTAAAAACTTCTTAGTAATAAAAAGTTAAGTTTTGGTTCCTTACAAACAAATTCTTTTCAAAGTATTCAACAATTTCTGGAACTATATTTTTTCTTATGAGAAAGTACGTGCAAAAAAAATTGTTTACATTTGTGATATCAAACACTGGATACAGTCCCTTCCAGTAAAGATTGTCGGTAATTCAAAGGTAGGCCGAATTGGTGATTGCCGAAAGAACAAGAACGGAGCCAACCAATGAGACGGCAGGAATCCAGGTAGCCAATAGAAATGCGGCATTTAGGACAATAGATTGAATCAATCACAAAGCAGTATGTTTTAGCCAATAAGAACACAATGTCATATTATTGTAAGAATAAGTTTCTAAGAAGTGAACCAATCACAACACAGCATTGTTATAGCCAATAAGATCACAGTGTTATACTATAAAAACTCATGGTTAAGGCCTTGTTCTCCAGTTGTGACACAACTGATGATGGGGTAACACCCGAAAGTACTCAAGGTAAAACTGGGAGTGACACATGTGAAGATTTGGTTCAATAACGAATGCCTGAGACGAGGCATTATTCCCAAATATGCGACTATCAGGCTACCAGGAAACAGCGCAGCAGTGAAACACACCAAAATGCAAAATGGAGAACAATAGGATAGAATACAAAATCTACAGGAAGCCGACGCATACTGACACCATCATCTCAAATGACTTGTAGGATAAAATTTATAAAGAAAACAAATATATAATTCAACGACGAGTACCTAGGTATAATTATTATTTTAAAATTTTACGAACGAACAAAACGAGTAAAGCGAACTACAAGAAAAACGACAGACGAATTACAAACGAACAATACAATACAATAAAACGAAGATTACGATTAGGTACGAAGACAAAACCTAACGGTTCTTTATTTTCTCATGACGAAATAAAACAAGACGGTAAACCATATGTGAAATTGAATAGAAAGCCTATATGGCCAAAATTAGGCGCTGTTAACATTCTCCCCCGTTAAAGGAGGGACTTTAACAATATCATCAATAGGTAAAGGGACCAGCTTGGTGGTGGAGCGTCTTTTTACTGTCCCATCAACAAGCACGTCCACTATGCGAACATTATTCTCTTGGTCCGGGTAAAGCTTTACAATCTTACCCAATTTCCAATGCGAAGGATATGAATTTTCTTCTTTCAAAAGGACAACTTCATCGACAGTTGGGTTATCCTTAAGTTTTTTCCACTTGCTCATACTTTGTAACTGAGCTAAATAAGAATCACGCCACTGGGCCGAACAGCTCGCTGAACGGCCTGCCATCGTTGATTGAGGGTGAGCGTGAATTTTTCAAAGTCCGGAATCATGGTGAGTACCGACCCAACCAAAAAATGCGATGGAGTGGGTGCTTCCAATGAGTCGTCCTCGGCTATCTTACAACATAAGGGTCGACTATTCAAGATCGCTTCGACTTGCGTGAAAAATGTTAATAATTCCTCTGCACTGAAGACGCAGCCAGTAGTAGCGCAAACCAGATAGATTTAGCCGATTTAACGGCTGCCTCCCATAAGCCTCCGTGATGTGGGCTTCCAGGTGGAATGAAAAACCAACGAATGCCTTGTTCAGCCGTAAACTCGAGGATTTCCTCACGATTCAATATGAACACATTATTTGTTCCGACGAAATTAGTAGCATTATCCGATAATATTGTGTGAGGTAGACCTCGACGGGCGCAAAACCAACGTAGTGAAGCGATGAACGTAGCAGTAGTCAAATCCGAGACCACTTCTATGTGGACAGCCTTGGTAGAGAAACAGACGAAGACTGCAGCATACAATTTGTTAAATTTTGTCAAGCGGTGGCCGGTACACTTTGATGTAAAAGGACCGACGAAATCCACTCCGGTGCAGGCGAACGGACGAGATAGAGTGACACGATCCTTTGGTAATTGAGCCATAATATGTTGATAGGTCTGGGCTTTCAACCTAGCGCACAACACACATCTTTTTACTACGCTTTTGACCACGCGATCCAGACCGCCTATTGGCCAGAATTTTAATCTAATAAAGTTTTTTAAGAACAATAATTTATCAGCGTGATAGAACCTTTTGTGAAGATGACGAACATAGATTACAAACAGGTTGCACCTCACGGATAGCACTATAGGGTGTTTGAACTCGAATCCGTACATCAATTTTTGTAACCGACCGCCAACTCTAATAACACCATCACCATTCGGACCGGGCATATTGTAGGATCGCTATAGCGTCGCCTATGTAAAATACCTAGAAAGTACTGATAAGCAAACGGTGATCGTGACTTGAAACCGAAGGTGATTCTTTAGTTTTTCTTAAATTTCTCCAAAAATAATGTATTTAGGCGTGTACTCGTAAGGAACGAAATTGAAGAGTGGAAAATTTTCTTTCAGATGATCATATTTTTGAGAAATTTTAAAAAGTTCAAAAATTTTGCGCGATGCTAGCGCTGCCCGGTCCGAATCGATAAATGGGCACAGACTAGATAACACACTATTATTTGCCACTTGATTATTTTTTTTCAACGCTGCGACCTCAGAAGTGAAATGATACGATTGGTGAAGCTTAATTAATGCCAAAATTGAAAAGTTTTTCTCCTCGACACTTAAAATCTTTGAAAAATTACGGTCCTTATCTTTTCAGGTTCCCAAATTTTTTATGAACCGCAACATAAAAGCAAAAACATTAATTGTACGATTATATGATGAAAATTTATCCAAAATTAGCTTGTCTACTTTAAAAGTTATATTAGAGTTTTTTAATTTACGCCTTTCCGGTAAATTTTCGAAATCTATGGAAGAAATATCGCTGCTTTGAAGATCATGTCCCCTTACAAATGCAGGACCGTGAACTCATACCGCGTGTGGCCGAATCCGCGGGATTATTATCTGTTCTAACGTAATTCCACCGGTTGGCAGGATAATTTTCAGTAATTTTAGATACACAATTTGATACAAAAGTCTGCCAACTATGAGGGGGTTTGTTAACCCATCCTAATACTATTTTTGAGTCTGTAAAAAAAATACGTATCATTTAAATCAATAATTTTCAGAGTTTGCGCGACTCGATAAATCAATTCCACCAATAAGTAACAATGCAGCTTGTAATTCAAGACAAGGTACGGTAAGCTCTTAATAGGCGCGACGCGAGTTTTTGAACAAGGGAAATGAACGTCGACGTTACCACACGAATCAAGGGTTTCAAATATAACACAGCACAATAAGCTTTAGTGCTAGCGTCAGCAAATCCGAACAACTGATTTTTCACTATTTCGTTTAATTTAGAATACGCGCGAGATTGAACATTCACTTAAAAGCTCGAGATCTTTATGAAAATCACAAAATTTAGTCTCTAACTCCGAAGAAACTGAATCGTCCCACGAAATTTCTTCCCTCAGATTATCTTGAAAGAATAGCTTTGATTTAATCGTCACCGGACACAAAAATCCGAGAGGGTCAAATAGGCGCGAAATCATTGATAAAAGAACGCGTTTTGTTAATAACTCCAGCAATTCGGGTAGGTTTACAAAAACCATAAAGGAATCACTCACAGGATCCCATTTTAATCCTAGAGTGGTGACAAACGATTCGTCCCTCAACTCGACTTTCTTGAGAGGCTCTATTAACTCTGGATCCAAAGAATTGAGCAGCTCCGGGCAATTACTAGCGTATTTACAAAGATGAAAACCAGCCTTAGCCAGCTTAGAATGTATAACCTTCTGCAATTTGAGCAACTCAGAAATAGTATCGGCTCCAGCAAGCAAGTCGTCCATATAAAATCCCTGAGAGATAGTTTTCGAAGCCGCGGGTTGAGTTTTAGCCAATTCCTCGGCTAAAATACTTGAACATTTGGTGGCGAGAAACAAGGCTGATGCTGTACCATAAGTGACTGTAAGTAGCCGATAAATTTCAATTTCTTCTGCTGACGGGGCTTGCCATAAGATGCACTGTAAGTTACAATCTAGCTTGTCCACCAAGACCTTACAATACATTTTTTCGATGTCGCACCAAATACATAACGGAACAAACGAAAGAGAAGTATTATTTTGAACAGGTCAGGCTGAATTTTAGGACCAACCATCATAATCATGTTCAGAGAAGCTTTACCACTGCACTTGCTAGACGTGTTGAACACGACACAAAGTTTTGTTGTAGAACTATTCGGACAAATGACCGCACAATGCGACAGAGGTAGCTCCTCCCTGGGAACTTTTTCCATATGACCAAGAGCCAGATATTCCAACAGAAATCTATCATATTCCAACCGAACGTCAGAAGGCAACATCTTGACACGTTTTAATGATCGACGAGCAATGGACAAAGTATCCGACAACATCGAGACGTCACCCTTCAATGGCAAACAAACAACAAATTGACCATTTTCGTCACGACAATAATTTTCCATAAAATGAGCCTCACAACGCTCGTGCTCTGATATTTCCACAAAGTTGAGCGAGCATTCCTCCACCTCCCAAAATTTGCGTAAAACGTCGTCGATTGCACAAGTAGCCACGTTTGAAACAAGCGAACAACTATCCACGTCTGTCAGACCCTTTGATGGACCGGAAATAAGGTAACCAAATGCTGAATCTCTAATTTTTAACAAATCCAAAAACATCGACTCGTCATTTAAACATAATTCAACGTATTTGGCGCTCAATATGATGTCTACGTCAGCGTGCTCCAGAATGTCGTCCGCAAACGTAAGGTGGGGACGTCTACTTTTAGCTTGATTCAAAATTTCCACAGGAGCTTTGTATGATAAAGCAAATCGACCATCACTATTATGGTTGATGTTGGTCGGTTTTTCGATAAAATCGGTTCCAAGTTAAAATCCTATTAAAATTCAGTACCTAGATTATGTTTCCAATAACGTCGGCTTTGACTTGTAACCTGAACAATTTGTCTGTGGACATTATGGTGAATCCAGAGTAATGCGTACTGACAAAACTAGAACCCCCAATGCCATGAATTGTAGCCGACAATATGAGCTTGTAAACATGAAGATTGAGTCTTTTCACTAAGGACTCACTCACAAAAGTGACCTGCGATCCTTCATCTAACAACACGCGAACTAACAAGAACTTTTGACCATCAACTCCAACTCGAACCACTGCTGTTGCAAGAACTATAGTTTTATCAGACGCCGAAGAAGTTAAACTGACTTGGTTAAAGTTCCCTGCGGAGGGTTCTGTGGCCTGGACTATCGATTTTTCCTCTACAGGTTTCAAAGGAGGGGGTACGACCTGGTTTGTAGGCTGTCTTCCAAGACCCGCAAGTGAGGATGCGTTTTTTCCAAAATGTAATAATGTGTTGTTCACTTCTTACATTTCAATTTTACGCGTAGGCACGAACTTGCTCCATGATTACTATAAAAACATATGAGACACAAATTGTTATTTTTTACAAACGTGTACCTATCCGAAGGAGACCACGTTCCAAATTTGGGGCATTCAAATAATCGATGTTGACCACTACAGCAGCATGAACATGTTGTCGCAGCCGGTACTGAGGAAGTCGAGGATGTGTGAAAGGATCTTTTGGTGGTTGGAGGGGTAGGCTTCAAATCCCTTAAACCTTTCCTTTCTTGAGTTGATTTGCCGAAAGTAAAAGCACGATTTTGCAAGAATTCCTGCAACTCCTTGTATTTTGGACACGACTTATTTGAAACTAAAGAATTTCCCCAATCTTTCGCGGTTGTAGTGTCCAATTTAGTAGAAACGAGAAACGCGATATACCGCGAAAATGTATTATCTACCGATTCACCTGCGCTGATTAAACCCCGAATATTTACGTCCACTTTATCAATTAACGACCGAACACTAGACTCATTTCTTATCGCTTCTATATTGTGAAGCTTGCCAAATAACGACCGAATCACTAACCTTTTATTGTCAAACCGATCAATCACATATGACCAAGCTTCTGGGTATGAATTGTCTTAGAATGGAAAATCTTTAACCAATTCGTGAGCTGAACCAACAAACGTCTGTTTGAGATAATAAAGTTTTTTAACATTTTGTAGCTGGTCGTTATTGTGCACCAAATTTTCAAACAATCGGCGAAAACAATTAAAATTTTAAATGTCACCATTGAATATAGGCACTTCTATTTTTGCCAATTTTGGTTGCACTGCTTGTTCCAGGCTAGATGCGTTGAAGATCGCGGGAGTTAAAGATTGACGCGCTTCCTGACTTGATAAATTTTTTTTGGAGGTCTTTCACTTAGGCAGCATACGTTGCAAGAACTTCCAACGCTGCTTTCATCTCATCCATGAGAACACTACAATTATTGCTGTCATTATCAGCCTGGTCATCCATAAGGAGGATTATATCCCTTACTACTTTATCAAGAGCGGATTTTGTAGAACTGAATTCCTCGACCATTGTTTCCATTTAGGACAAATCTCTTGTCGTATGAAGACCGTTTTGAACAGCCTCAGACATTGTATCCCTTAACCGCGTTAAATTTAGCTTAATCAAACGCTTCTCCTTTCTGAGAGGCTCCATTCCGACCGATGATTACAAACAATAATAATAACTACACACAAAATTTCAACCGCAATGACTTGCAAAAACGCCAATCATACAAATTTACACTAACGAAACGAACATCAAATCTGGGCACTATTGCATCCCGGGTTTCGGCACCATGAAATGTAGGATAAAATTTATAAAGAAAACAAATATATAATTCAACGACGAGTAGGTATAATTATTTTAAAAGTTTACAAACAAAACGAGTAAAGCGAACTACAAGAAAAACGACAGACAAATTACAAACGAACAATACAATACAATAAAACAAAGATTACGATTAGGTACCAAGACAAAACCTAACGGTTCTTTATTTTCTCATGACGAAATAAAAAAAGACGGTAAACCATATGTGAAATCGAATAGAAAGCCTATATGGCCAAAATTAGGCGCTGTTAACATGACTCATACCACCACCCCAGGCAAAAGTTAGCGGCAATCCAGAACTACTACTATCGGGCAATTTCTATCCTCAAGAACAACAAAGAGAAGAGGAAAGAGATCGAGATCGTAAAGCAGATCGCAGAAGCCAATGGCTACCGCAGATGTGTGGTGGAGGGAGTCTTTGGGAAAATGGAAACAAAGAAAGGAACCCATGATTGCATAGGTAGTGAGAAAGTACTCCGGATTGATACCATATATAGGAAAGTACACAAACAAGGTGATAAAGGCGTTCAATGGCTACAATGTGAATGTGGGTATCCAGAATAACCAACCCATGGTGCAGAGAATCAGAAATGACCAGATGGAACGAAAGGACAAGGAAAGCTTGAGCGGAGTGTCAAGCTCAGTTGTGAACAGTGCGAGGGGATCTATATTGGTGAGACTGGGAGAAAGTTTGAGATCAGGAGAAAGGAGCAAAAAACGTCAAGGGAGAAAGAAGATGGCAAGTCACTGTTTGGGAAACACTGTAACGAGGAAAACTACGATGGAGAGGGAATATTGTTATGGTATTACATGTTATTTGCTAGAGGATCGAGCATCCGGCGTCCTTAACTGCTCTCTGGGTTGTGCGAGCTGTTGAAATATACAAGTCTCTGCAGTATGCCAAGTATACCACTAGCGCTCTCTGCTGAGTACATCAACTTGAGAACCTTTTCTCAACACATAAGGTGTAAGCTGATAAGCTTCTTTTCTCACTTACTGACTATAATCTTTTGATGTTCTCACAGAAGTCTTAATAAAAGTGTTCTAATGGCGTTTCTTTCGTTATTATGAGTCCGTATTTCAACAGGTTATGGGCCCAGGGCACGCCTTACTCAAAAGTAAAATGACTAAAATAATAATGAAAGATTAAAGTTGTTAGAACCGTTTAATACTAGAAGCACGCGCTTCGTATGTATCTGTGGGTGAAAAACTCTTAAGAACATATTTTTTACGTCTTTTTGCCGTCTGAAAATCGGTATCCGTTCGCCATGTTTTCCCTTGTTCATCGACAGGCATTATGACGCAATTGAGAGTCATTCGAAGTTGGATCCTATTGTCGAAATGGATCTATGATAACAATGATTGGAAATTTGAATGGAATGAAGAACCAAAATGAGAAATCGACCAATGCAACCTTCTGATACGAAATTCAATACAAGCTACGAACTACCTTGGAACCAAAACTTCAGTGGGATATTCGTCACCTTCGATGGTTGTAGTAATGGTCATCAAAACTACTCACTGCTTGACATCAGGAATTACGAATATCTGGTTTGAAAAAGGTATTGTCGGTTAGTTGAATCTGATTGAGTCAATTAAGACGAGATTTTTGTATTGTAACTTATCCAATGAATTTGGTTTATTATAATGTTGACCACGAAAAATAATATACCGGCACGAGTTTATCTGCTGACAGTAGATTTGAACTCGTTTTTATAGTTTACTAAAGAAATACCAAAGAATTTTAAAGCTTTAATTATGAGCTACCTATTCTAATAGAAAAGACATGTGAAAATGTTGGTTAATGTTCGAAAGGATGTTAGACAATGTTTTCTATTGGCTCTTTACACTTTACATGTTCGGATCCATTCTGAACAGTAAATTATGTTACTTATTCATTTACTGTCGGTCATTGAGAAGACATAAAAGCTTCGGTTGACTCTGGTCTGTTTACTTATTAATGTACCGATAGACTGTGATTAATAATGCCTTGTTGTCGCCGCCACCTGAATCCCTTTAACGCTCGACAACCAATATTATGTTGGATACCGACGCCCTAATCACAGAACTATAAATAACTGAAATAAAGAAATTTTGGATTAAGATTTCTAGTTCTCAAGCTTTGATACCCAGGTTATTTGCCAAACAATGAGGGATAGTTCGTAGTAGCTCTTGTAAGAGTTCATTCTAACATATTATTTCAAGTTGATGTACTTGGAATAAACATAAAAATTTTATGGTAAATAATTTGTAATTACTACAAAAATATATATATATATATATATATATATATCATGATGACTGTGTATTGGTCAGATTGATCGGACAAGTCTCTTATTACTGTTAGAAATGAACACTTCTTTACTATATTACAAGTGCGAAAAGAACAGGTACGCAGGCGCAACTAAACTGTAAAATGAAAAAATTAATAAATGAATATTCGAACGTCGTACGACGTTATTACCGAAACGAGAGTTGATTAACTGAATTGTATGAATTATTAAATCAAATTGTACTACTAAAATGATTGTAAATATGCCTCTCAATCGAGATCGGCGTATAATCCTCTTGTAACAACTCGGTAATTCAGGCGGTTTAAATTAATCCTTTGGAGTCCAACCCGAGCTCTTCTCAATATGAATAATTCAAAGCGCTCAGATATGATTTAAAATAATAACGAATAAATAACTGATTGGGTATCCTATCTGAGACGCTACGAGATGTCGTGTTTGATTCTTCTAAACTACCTATTTCGGAATCTGACCGAAGCTGAAAGGCTTTGCAAGATAACTGAAAAGGAAGAATTGGCGTCTTATTTAAATATAAGATACCGTGAACCGATGTCTGCTGAAAATAGTGCGAATGCACCAAAAATGCGAATGCAAATACGAACGTAAATAGTGCAAACGCACAAAATAATGAAAATGAAAAGAATACCTATTTTAAATAGTGCGAACGCACTAAATAATAATACTGAAAAGAATACCTAATCAAAATAGTACGAACGTACAGAATACTAATACACTGAAAATAATTTTGAAACAAGTTGGGTTAAAATCTGACACTCACTCAGCGTCAATTCTAAATGTGCAGGCTATTTTGAATGTAAAACTTGACTCGTACTCAGGTTCTTCTACACTAAAACTGGTGCAGTTGTAAACCCTTGAGTATACTACGAATATCTAAAATAACTAATAATTATTCTTGAGTCAAGTACTGTTCATCGTATCCTCACTACCAATACTAGAGAATTAATGAACAAAAGGAGTAATAAAACAAATGAATTGACGAAAACAATAGCTCTTTGAAAGTATTGAAAGTATTGAATGAAAAAGAATCTTAATGTAACGAAATTTTAACTAAAATTTTCTCCTACCTTACTCTGTAATAATACTCCGATAAATTTGTAACGTCTTGAAACGGTGGAGATCGAGCTATTGGGAATGAGTTAGTGATAAGTAATTTGAGAATTAATTGATTGATTTATCTAAATTTGAAATTCGATCGATTTTCAACAAATTACAGTTGCACCCTGTGAATGTACTTCTAAATGAAAGATATCCTTGAAACCGGGGAAGTATTTCAAACAAATTGTCAAACTGAGGAGTTCTAAATTGAAAAGTTACCTTACTGATCAAATACTCAGCTTGGAAGTACACTGAATTCATTCGAGGGGTAATAAAATTTAATAAATAAATAATATTATCAAAAAAAAAAAAAAAAAGAATTTTGATAGACAAGTACCTAACTAATAATTAACATGAGATTTTGTTGATGCTGAAATTCTAACAACTCAACTTTGAATTATGTATGTACGTAGAATTTCAAGCGTCACAAAACTGTTGCTCTCAGTAATAAGTAGGTACCGTGTGATTGGTGAGTTGTATGCATTCCAACACACCTTTCATAATGGCACTGTCGCTGATTGAAGCAACAAACTCAAATTTTGGAATCAAATCTTTGAAACTAATTTGAAGAGATAATGTTGACTGTATTTTCTGAAAATGAGGTCGCTAGAGGCTTTCTATCCAGAGAACTATTCGATTTGGCTAATTTTGATAGCAGAATCGATATTCTTTTGCCTCTGACGATATGAGTTCATTATGAAATATTATTGATTTGTACTTATAATATAACAAAACATATAGGTACACAGTGACATGATTCCAAAATATTGAAAAGCTGAATTGGTAAAATGAAAGTTCTACTAAAATGATTTGAAGTCTCGAAAAATGATTCGAAGTCTCGAAATACGATTTGAAGTCTCGAGAAGTTGTATAAGCCAACTTTATGCTGTGCTTCATTCCAGATATTTCGAATTTCACGATCACTGGACATAACTGGAGAATGAATGTTTCTGTAAGTAATTACCTACATGAATCACGTGCGCCTTAATTATCTTGTGTATAGTACCCTCGCGTGTGCAATTATCATCTTAGGCAGATTGCCATCTTAGGTCCGTCAAATCGTAGACCTGCTACATATTCTACATAATATACCTAATAAGCGATAGCAAATAATTGTACATAAAATAAAACAATATTGCTAAACGATAGCAATCATAATGAGAACTTAATAAAGTAGAATAATTGGACGATAGACTCCTAGGTGTCATACGAATAATAAAATTGAATCGAAATAACGATACGCTAATATTTAATCAAACTATCACATTGTGATTAGGTATTTGCTAATATATTCGTTATTCTTGCAATGATAAAATTTGTATTCCTCTTTCAGAAATAATATAATCGACTGAATACTAAAATAATGAACACTTAAATTAGCCTACGAATTAAAAATATGAAATAGCGATCATTAAACTTTTGCTCATAGATATCTTCTCTAGGTATCTAATTTCTGAATTAAAACGAGGTGTCTGTATAAATATGACAGCTAAAATATTGTACCTAAGAAACTGAACTATAGGAATAATTGAATTATGATGAAATTACGCACATGAAAAGGAAACTATGTATACCTATGAATTGTTTATTTGTAAATATTCATGCAAAAAAGTTGAACAAGACAAGCGCATTTTGGATGAATAAAAGAAAAATATCCAGTGATTCAGTCGAGTTCTTCAATGCAAACTTAAATATACAAACAGAAATAATAAGCACTTATATAAAACAAAAAAAATTGTCCTAATGTTGAATGTCAAAATTGTATACTGTACCTACACTCTTAATCTGTAAGGGTACGTATTCTCTAATTGAGTTGTACGTATTCATATCGAGTGCTTTTGAAATTGATGATGTTCCACAAGGGCAACTTGAACTGACTAATAGGTATCTGACAGTGTTTCACAGGTAACTCATATTGTCTGTTGGACTCACTCTGATTACTTATAGTTGGTTTGGTGGAATGTTTACAAAATGTTCCTTAATTTGTTGAGACAAACTATTGTCCTCATTATGATAAAAACAGAAAAAATATTAAGAAAAGTTAACAGCTTTGATCTCAGAACCATAATAGCAATTAACAACTATGATTTTGAATGTTTAAAAATTAGAGGTTTTTAGAGGTGAAGTACCTCTTTCCTCTAATAAATCAATCGCAATGTGATGTCAAAAAGGTTAATATCTTTAGGAGATTTTCAGTTACTATGCCTTTTCTTTTGAAATATAGTCAGAGATTACTGGTGTAGTATTCTTTTTCTTCTGAGGAAATATTATCCTTATGAACGATGCAAAAAGTTACAAAAAGAACAAAGTAAATCG
This sequence comes from Aspidiotus rigidus, assembly GCA_035079385.1. Classification (NCBI taxonomy): domain Eukaryota; kingdom Metazoa; phylum Arthropoda; class Insecta; order Hemiptera; family Diaspididae; genus Aspidiotus; species Aspidiotus rigidus. The sequence continues at coordinate 8,675,384 of JAVHKY010000052.1, forward strand.
CACTTACAAATAACTAGCTGAGAATTCTTGAAGTAGAAACCGTATTTACGGTATCTCTCTTGAAGTCTTGGCTACTGAACACAAAATTTGAAAAGCTACTATTCTGTAGTGCAAACTTTGTTGAACTTTTAATCCAGAGGTTTTTAGTGGTATAGTACCTTTTCCTCATGGAATTTGTTCTTAGCATCATCTACCAGTAGAGGTTTTTAATATCTTTTCCTCTACTTGATTGATTATTAGTAAGAGGTTTTTGAAATTTATCTTTTCCTCTTACAATTTATACTTCCATGCAAATGAAAGTAATGAGGTTTTTGGTTATATACCTTTTCCTCTAATTATTTTTAAAATAATTGCCAACTTGCCTACTACAAAAACTCGCGGGGAAGTGTTGAAATATACAAGTCTCTGCAGTATGGCAAGTATACCACTAGCGCTCTCTGCTGAGTACATCAACTTGAGAACCTTTTCTCAACACATAAGGTATAAGCTGATAAGCTTCTTTTCTCACTTACTGACTATAATCTTTTGATGTTCTCACAGAAGTCTTAATAAAAGTGTTCTAATGGCGTTTCTTTCGTTATTATGAGTCCATATTTCAACACGAGCTAGCGAGGTTCACGGCACACGTTATCTCTACACGAGCAGTACAGGGTTACCGGCACGGAGACGAGCAGTGTAAGGTAGGTTCAAGATATATGCACATGGTGCGCTAGTGTCCTAACAAATATTTGAGGTCATACTTGTAGAGAATCGCATAAAGAGAAGAAAACTCTGGGAACAAATGGAGATTGCAAAGGCCAAGAGGAAGAAAGCCTTCCTCTTGAACAATGTAATCACATTTGACAGCGAAAAATTATTCGGCCTGGTGATTGGTCGAGAGAAGAAGAACGGAGCCAACCAATGAGACGGCAGGAATCCAGGTAGCCAATAGAAACGCAGCATTTAGGACAATAGATTGAACCAATCACAAAGCAGTATGTTTTAGCCAATAAGAACACAATGTCATATTATTGTAAGAATAAGTTTCTAAGAAGTGAACCAATCACAACACAGCATTGTTGTAGCCAATAAGATCACATTGTAAAAACTCATGGTTAAGGACTTGTTCTCCAGTTGCGACACAACTGATGATGGGATAACACCCAAAAGTACTCTTGTAAAAGCAACTAATAAAGTAGATTTGTACAATTGTAAAAACCCTTTTCAATTATAGAAGATCGATAGTCGTTGGAAAATCGACAATGTAAACCTGGTGATGCTACCTACCAATGCTGATCCAAACTAACGTTCTCGTCATCTGACTGCTAGCCTTACTAACTTTGTGCTGAATATTCTTGTTGTTGTTGCTTACATTTTTCTTATCATACACGTAGTAAGGACCTAGAGGTATTCTCGTTCCATGTAAACAAACATGACGCTGGATGTAGTAATCCAACTTGGTGAAAAACGAAGTGGTGGTGGCTGTGGAGTTGTTATCAGCACCACCACTTGATTTTTCACCGAGTTGGAAAGGTTGGATTATTACATCCAGCGTTATGTTTGCTTACATCGAACGAGAATACCTCTAGGTCCTTAACGTAGTCATAATATCAAAATGAGGAAATTCAGATTGAAAAATTGACAAAATTCTTGGATGTTTTAGGCGAATTTTTATTTTTGCTTCTTTACGGGATGGTAAAATGTAAATATAATAATCCACAAATACAAAATTACAAAAATTATTTGAAAATAAAAAGTTGAATTTTTGTTTGACTACAGGTTTGATAACAAATCAGCCAAACGCTTATACTATCCGCATTAAGAACACAAAGTGTGAAAGGCTTATAGCTGTGTAGATGTATAGTTGAGTAGGATAGAATATAATACAAGGTGTTGAATCTGAATAATAATAAAAGGAGTGTTTTAAAGGTGCATTCTTATGTCGTCTATTATTTAATTAGTAGAGTCGGTCAGTACTGTAAAATCATTATCGCAAGAACATCCAGATCCATTTTCCGACGTGGTGGAGGTGCCGGGTAACGAATTTACCGAGTAAAAAATTTCACAGTAAGAGGAGATGACGAAGTAAGTTTTGAAGAAATATTTTATATCAAAGGATACAAATATATTTATACTTGAACGCGAACTGAAGTGAAATAGTTTATGATGTGTAGAGAGACACCCTTAATTAAATGGTCGGGTAGAAAAAGGGCCTTGGCATGATTTAGGGCCCTTTTTCGATTATTAGTGATTTAAGTTCAGCACTCTCTCCTCTTCATCTGGTAAAAATTTCAATTCATTCTGATGACTATAGAGTACGTAGAACTATGTTGAAGTGGAGCACCTACTGTGCTCAAACTCTCGTAGGTAGTTGTAAAATGGCTGCAATCGAGGTTGTCTCAAACATTGCCTCTAGATTAGCTTAAAGAACACTGAAAATCGATACAGATGGCATCATGTATACCTAGAAAGCTTCATCTCATTTCCCATACCTATTTATAGTCATGATGATGAACTTTAACCCTCTGAGAAACTTACTTTTTCGGGGATTTTATCAAAATACTTATTATTACTGCAGCAAAGTCCTTGCAAATATGGGTATTGGCTTGAAATACATTCATTTATTATTATTACTCTTGACAAGATCTGAAAAGTTACTATAGTCTGTTCCACGTAAGAATAGAATTTTTCGTGACCATAGCAGTGAGCTCCGGGGAGAGGAAATGGTAGGGACCCATACTGTAAGCCAAACGCAACTTGTACGTGATTGGTCCGTCGTCCATGCGTTGTCGCGGCAGCTAGCCAGTGTGACAGTTGAAAAATTCTATTCTTACGTGGAACAGACTATAGAACGCGTAAAAAGTTGATAATTGCAAAAAGGACCTTAATATCGCAGAATATAACGCGCTCTACAGGCAACTCAGAAACTTTCTAACGTTCTAATTTTCAGTGATTATGTAGATCGGACATTCATTTACAATCCTACCAAGTTTCATTACGTTTGGGTCTTTCCTTATGGCATTTCTATGAACCTGAACTTTCAAATGTGTTTTTCTCAAAAACTACTTTTTGTGTTAAGGGCCTTTTTCTACCCAACCATTCAATTTTAAAAGTGAAAGTAAATATAGGGATGTAGAAAGAAAGTGAGATGGCCGTAAGGGTAAATTATGCACAATACGTGGTGGAAAGTGTCAAATGAAATCTAAAGTGTCAAGAAGGGAAATATTTAAGGATACCTACAGAAATAATAGTGAAAAGAATACTGAATAATACAAAATTATATTGCAATTGCATAAGACAAAGAGCGCAAAATGTACGTGAAACATACGGGTGAAATGAGAAAATGGGAAAAATACGGGGGAATCGAGAATTCACGCAGATAGATACAATATAGTAGCTTCGTTGCATAGCTGGTCCAGCAAAGCGTCAGGATCAACATTTCCATATATTCAATGTGTCACGTGCTCCGCCGAGAAGAGAGCGTTGGAAAATCGGCAATGTAGACCTGATAGTGCTACCGTCCAATGCTACTCGGAACTGACGTTCTCCTCATCTGACTGCTAGCCTTACTAACTTCGTGCTTATTATTCTTGTTGTTGTTGCTATAAGCGCTATAATGGGTGTAGATGTGTAGTTTAGTAGGATGGAATATAATAAGAGGTGTTGAATCTGAATGATAATAAAAGGAGTGTTTTACGGGTGCATTCTTGTGTCTATTATTTAATTAGTAGAGTCGGTCAGTACTGAAAAATCATTATCGCAAGAATATCCAGAACTGATGTGACGTCAGCGTGATAGACTACATTGGGGAACTGCAAGGATTAATGATGACCATTGACTAAATATTACTTGGTAACCCAGATGTACAGTTATCCTATATAATAAAGCACACTTTGTAAACATTGCGTATACGTCGGTCGGTCGGTCGGTGTAATCAGTAATCTTCAACGTGGGAACATGAGGGGTGCTATCAGCCAGCCATCGCCGTAGTTGATGCTTTATTCTTATTGGTCTAGAAAAGTTTTATTATCATCATCATTCTGTCATTATTATCACTCGGCTGTTTTAGTTCGAAATCGGAAGTTGGAAGAGAACACGCGACTGAACTGAAAAACCAAACGATGAGATTTATTTCAAAAATAATATTATTATTCAGAAATAATAACGAAACAAAATTCCAAATTGTCTGATAATATCGGACGACGTAGATATTTTAGTGCGTATTATTTATTCATGATCGCATCTAGCTTCGGCCTTTCGTGAATCATGAAATTCGGAACAAAGTAGAACTAGCGAAAAGTTCAACTCAAGATTTCCTGAGAATATCCATATTATACGAAATAAATGCCCTGGTTTTCTGTTTCGTTTTGTGAGGAAAGTCGATCGGAGAAATAGAAAGTAGTTCGGTGTGTTTTTGATCGATTGCATAAATAGAATCGTGGTTCGAATTATGAATACAGAACGTGATCTATTATATCATCCTCTGTTTTGTATTATCACTCTGCTGTTTCAGTGCGATACTGTTCGAAATTGAAAGAGAACTGAATTAAGAAACGATGAGATTTATTTCAGAAGTAGTTAATAACGAAACGCAACTGAAAATTGTTCCATAATATCGGAAGATGTAGATATTTTATTGGGTATTATTGATTCGCTTGATGGCATCTACCTTCGGTTTTTCGTGAATTATGAAATTCGGAACGAAGTAGAATTAGGCCTAGGTAGCCAAAAGTTGAACTCGAGATTTCATGAGAATACCAATCCAAAATATTTCCCTGGTTTTCTGTTTTCTGTTTTCTTCTGTGAGTGAAGTCGATTGGATGAAAAGACTGACAAGCGCGAGTGGACCATTACTCATTAATGGGAGAAAGAGTTTAAAAAGAGGTAGCGAGTAGTTCGATGTGTTTTTGACCCATTGCATAAATAGAATTGTGGTTCGAATTATAAATACAGAACGTGATCTTCGATCGCATGAAATGATATCTGATCTAATTTATTTATCAATTCGAATTATCTATGCAATACTGATAGATGAAAAATAAAATAGCATCAATTCTCGACTTCACTGGATTCAAGATTTCAAGGAACACCCATGGCAAATATACGCAGTTAGATAGAATTGTAATTTAAATTATGAATACAGAACCGCTTGAATTGATATCTGCTCTATTCTAGGTATTCATCAATCAAATTATTTGATACCGGTAGATATCTAATGAAGAAAATTTCATTGGTATTAAAATATGGCCATAATGAGATTTGGTGGGGTCTTGGAGAATTTCTGAAAAAGAATAATTATATTATTGTTATTGAATAGGAGAAACCCAAGTCTTGCTGTTGACAGATTAAGGACTGAGACAGATGTAGGAGTAGGACAGAATGATATGCCAGCGCCTGGCGCTGTGATAGCTTAGTTCTGAACTGTGTGTGTGTATTGTGTATACGACGTGAAAACTATGAAAAGTGGGAATGAAAGTTCGCTCTGTTATGTAGACCGTCGTCCCAAATCAGCGAGCGCAAAGCGCCAGTCTGTTACCACAAATTGGCGAGCGCGAAGCGCGAGCCCATCACTACAAAACCGCGAGCGCATAGAGCGAGGCTGTCAAGCGCCTTAAGTTTAGAATAACGAGCGCGAAGCGCGAGCCCGTCACCACGAGCGCTTCGCGCGAGTCAGCTCGCGCGAAGCGCGAGGCTGTGGGGTGCCGCAGGCCTAGCCGCCAGGCGCGCCGGAGGCGCGCCACAAGCGGCTAGTATTGTTATAAATGGTGTCGTTTTGCTGGATACGGCCACAGTGCCGCGCTTCACAATCTTTTTAGTTTTGGATACAAAAACTTGGGAGCGCTGTTTCAAGAAACTTGGCTTGGGCAGGACGAACCGCTTTTATTTAGAGGGAGGTTGATTCTTCCTGCATTCAGCTATATGCGCACCCCAAACGAAGGAATGAAATGCACTGATGAGGCGAGAGAGAAAAAAAAGATCATTGTTGTTGACAAACTATATAGGTACTCATTTAACAATAGAAAAAAAAAAAAAAATTCAATTGAGAATGTTGATTCACAAAAAACCGCGCGGAAAGGCGATATTTACGAGAGTTGAAAGAGCAGCCAGTAAAAATGAATAAAGGCCGTGATATCAAATATATCTGATCCATTGTAATAATTACCTAGTGCAAAACCACCCTCGATCGTCCTACAAAGGAAGAAAGTGAAAGTAAGAAAGAGAAAACCGGTTCCGGTCGATAGACAACAGGCAACCTATTAAGGATAACCAAGCTACACAAATTAGTAGCTAAGCTCATCGTCATTGCCTCATCATCAAAGGACAAGAATAGGATTAATTTACAGCATGATATATTTTAAGGTTGAGGTTATTCGGCGGCGCAGTACCTCGAAATAAAAAGTTATTTGGCGGTACGTTGCAAAATAAACGGGAAGACCTTGCAAACAGCACATTGTATGAGAAATTCACTGCCAGTCAAGCGGACATTGAATAATCGCAAGAGGTATAAATATGCTACTGCTCACCAATTTTAGTATTGCCAGTCTCGCGTCATACCATGGAACTGAACAATTCATTAAATATTTGTCAGACATGAAAAAATTGAGGGAACCATCAGAGCTGATTCCAGTATAGCAACGGAATGTGTTCAAAAAGAAGAAGTAGATGAAAATTTACCAGAAATTACACCAAAATCTCTCACGAATATTACTCCTCTTCCTTGTGAAAGCCCTCTGCGTGGCATGTTGCAGGTCAACAGAAAATTTCAGGGTCTGAAGTTTGACTCGAACATCGCGGATTGACGAAGACCTAAGAGACCTGCCCTGTCCGGCAGTTATGATCCTTGAACAAAACTGCCGCAGACACAGAATTGTCCTCTCTCTCTCAAAAAAAGTAACTATAAGACAGAGGTGTCCGGAACTTCCAAAAACAAGAATTACCGTCTTGTATGGGCACATTTACTTTCGTCTTCTTTTCTTCAGAAGTCACGGACTCCTTTGTCTTATGCTCTCTTGAGTGGTTGATTCCATATATCTCTAGCAGTTTGGTTGAAGGAGCCTAACTGCCAGACTGTTCTCTTAGCAGCTCTTCTTCAAACCTCGATATTGGAGCTGAACTAGTGTTGGGCACTATTGGTAGTACTATCGATACTACCGATAGTTTTCCTGTTGAGCTATCGATACTACCGATAGTATCGGTAACCGGAAAACTATCGATAGAATATCACCGCTATCGTCACTACCGGTAGTATGTATTTTTCAACAAATTCTGTCATACGTGTAACTATTTTTTCCTATTCTTGACGTAAGAAAAATTGATGAAAGAAGAAAAATATTATGTAAACATTAAATGGACCAAGAAATAAGAAAAAATTGTGTAGACTATAAAAATCGGAAATGACAGAGGAAAAGTATGAGTGATTTTCTTCTGAACACTAGCGCAACACTGCCCTAAATGGATCAAATGGAAACACTATCGGTATATCAATACTACCGATAGTTTTCCGGAAAACTACCGAATAAATAGATAGTGTCAGGAGGAAGACTATCGGACTATCGGTAGTTTCAAACTATCGGTTTTTGCCCATCACTAAGCCGAACTTCACAACGTTCCAGGCAAAAGGCTTTCATGAAGAAGAGGAATTGTATTTGTGACTTCTTGCGGTTATTCAAGGTACGCTTGACTGACTTCTGGGAAATGAATTTCTTGTATAACATGCTGTGTGCAAATTCACTTGGTAATTTTGCAGTGTACCGCCAAATAACTTTTCATTGGAGGTACTGTACCTCTGAATAATCACTTTGATATTTTAATGAGAAACTAATTTTGCCTTTGCATAATGAAAATTTTTGTGGTGGACAAAAGACATATGATGAAGCAGAAGAAATGAAAAATTTGATTGAAAAGAAAAAGTAAAACAGAAAGAAGACTGCGGTAACCCAATAAAGATGGAAGAAGAATTTTAATTTATTTTACATCTTAATTGATCAATTTCCATAAGGAGCAAAAGAAGTTTGAATCATACACTTTTCATACTTACTCTTGCATGAGTATAAATAATTCATGAATTTTAGGCAGAAAAAAACAGGAGCTTGTAATGAGTACTGAATATTGCGATTGTTTTCATTCTACCTTCATAATTATTTTGTAGGTCTAGAAGTTTATTGTATCTTTCTACATAAAAACTTTATTTCATAAATTATAGTCATACCGGTAACGAGATGGTGAGCCAATTATTGAATAAGGAAATTCAAACTTGACAAGGATTCAACAAGTTTTACTACATGACGATATGCACAAGAAGTAAACACTTGATTCAAAAGAAGATGATCACAATATTTTTTTTTTCATAGAATTCATTCCCTCCGTCTGCGCTGTTTTCTTTCTTTCTTTTCTTTTCTTTTTCAAGTCCCCATATAACACAAGAAGCCCGTCCGGCTCTACCTGAGGAAACAAAAAATTCGAACCGCCAACATAATTCAAAACCTCCACTGTGGCTACTAGAATAAAATGAAACTGGAGTAAAAGGAATGAGCGCCTGGTGAAACTCGATGTTTGAAGGATGGAGAGAGAAATTAATAATGTATTTTACAAATTAATACAAACATCGAGTGAACGCAGATACTATCGCTATCTTGTTATAGTTTCCAAATTACACAAAAAGCGACACCGTGTACGTCTGAGTTACAAAGTAATATATAGTCAACCACTCCATGTCGGCGCATTGCATAGGTATTCTCCTATGTGTTATTGAAATGGTTATGGCAAACTACTCCACAATGAAAATGAGTATGCAATCCTGCAACTCCCATAAGAGTAATGTTCTTAGACCATATAGTACATAGACCGCCGATAGCCTATGTAAATGACGTTATCACTTGTCGGAACATAGGAGGTTGGCTGTGAGTCGGGAAGGTTTGTTATGGATGGTTTGGTGCATGTGACATAAGGGGATGTGAGCGATGCCACGCCCACTCACATTAATGCCGTGAGATCTTACCGACTTACAGAGTCTCCTATGTTCCAAGGAGCTTTTTATCATTATTAGCGGTCTATGTACTATATGGTCTAAGGTAATGTTGGAAATACTACCCTTTCGATAACACGTAGGAGAATACCTATGCAATGCGCCGACATGGAAAAGCTCTACCTATATACGACAGGTACGTGACTAGTGCACTCAGTCATGGCCAACTCTACAGAAGGCCGAACAAGTGGATATTGGACAACGCCGCATGTAGTGCGGCTGTTGCTACCTTCGACCATATACTGATGGACATGCCATACTGATAAGAAATCGAAAACGAGAAACACCGAAAAGTGGCACTTTGTTATCATTATGAGAATAAAACTTCGCGTTTTTTTTTCAATTTCACATTTTTAGCAAAATCAACCAGATTTTTACATGATTTATGCAAAATTGTTGTCTATTTGTTAATTTCCGTTAAAAAAAACTGGAAACATCATTTTCTTGCTCAAAATAAGCTCGTAATCAAGAGCCACTTGTCGTCACATCTCAAAATCGAATTGTTTGGCTTCACGTTCTTATCAGTATGGCATGTCCATCAGTATGTGGTCGAAGGTTGCTGGTTGCTACACACTCTTATGGAAAAAACAGGTGAAAGACACGTTAAGGGTATGCTCTACCTAGTCACTCACACACAGAAAATACACGTGTATTACACAAAATGGTGTGTTGCGGGTAGTGATTTTTGCCCACATATAACATATCGAATAATGTACAAAATGATTCGGAACGTGGTGTAATTTATTCTTGAAGTTGAGGAAAATACGGCTAATTAGTTGACAGATCGCGAAATATTCTGAATGATCTCGAGGAAACGTTTAAACTTACGTCTGAAGGGGCCATCTTCGAATCGTTGAATTCCAATTAATGAACAAAATTAGTTCGTGTGAACCAATTAGCCGTATTTTCCTAAGTTTTGTCTACGTAAATACGAAGTTTCAAGATATTTCATACTTTATTTAATCAGTTATCTCGGGGCAAAAATCGCAACATGTGATACATATTTTGTGTGTGTCTACGTGTGAGTGACTAGGTAGAGCCAGTGAACTCAATTTGTAGTATGAGACTAGCTGGATTCGGACCTAGCAACGGAGTGGCTGACACCTCGCGGCAGTTCTTAGAACTTAGGTTTCAACACACCACTACAAACATACATACGCACGATGCTGTTATCAAGGTTAGGATGAAATTCCCAATTTTGCATGAGAGTTCTGTATAATTGCTTCATAACTTTATTCAAATTCTTTCAATTCTTATGAAATATAACTCATTTGAAAGAAAATTTTCGACACCACAAACATATCCCTGAAGTTCTTCTCATACGTACAATATTTTCCGAGAAAAAAGTATCGAACGTGTTTCTTCGTAGTATTTTTGATTTTCATCCTAACGTTGATAAGGCGCGACGCTAGCGCGCAACGGGTCTGCTAGGTCCGAATTGTGCGCTGAACAGAAAACGTGAAACGAAATAACAGAATATCTCTTTTCTCTGTCTTTTTTCGTTAAGCGTGCATGAAACGACGGAGCCCGGTTGATCAGAATATCTTCTTTCTCTCTCTTTTCTTCGTTCAGCGCGCGTTCCAACTATACTCTGTCCGCAAATAGAATGGGTCACGTCAACAAACCCGCGACCCGCTTTCATGCATAAAAAATTGATTACGATTCGAGGAAGCGGTTCGCGGGTTTGTTTACGCGACCCATTCTATTTGCGGACAGAGCATAGTCTCATACTACAAATTGAGTTCACTGGGTAGAGCATGAGCATACCCTTAACAGAATTCGGGTTTCGGGTACACAATTATTTAACCCGTGTTATACGGCGCGTGCGTTATCTTGTTCTTCTAGGTATCTTTAGCCGCGACCCAGTCCTCAGTCCCAGTAGTCCCAGCAGAACGGACTTGCTTATCAGTTATCACTTATCACAAAATCGTGAACACAGTTTTGAATATTTTGATAATGTCTATCAATGGTCTAACTCTTAGTCTACTTCAGATTTTAATATCATCCGTGGAATAATGTTTTCATATTCGTTCAAATTAATTACAATGATAATGACGGAGGAAAATATTATCTAGTTACCATTCATTCAAATATGCCTGCGGAAAACTATAAAGTTTACCGTGTATTAAAAAGTTTCCAAGTTTTGTCTATGAGAATTAGTTTTTAGCACTGTTACTACTGATGGAGTCTGGCAATTTGTCATCCAAGGAATTGTACATCGAAACAGTGAGAGAGGAGAACAATGAAGGTTCTAATTCAATGATGCAGGAATCAGCATTTCAGGGAGACCTTGATAAACGAAAAAATATGCCCCAGAAAGTCACTGTATCGCAATGGATCACAGTAATCATCCTATGTTTCGTTAATTTGATCAATTATATGGACCGATTCACGATCGCTGGTGAGTATGCATTTTTCTCCAAGTGTAAAAATTAGGGTTACAAAATCGGAAACTACTGGAGGGATCCAGAAATTTCTTCTATGATAAAGTTGCGATTCTTTCTATTGTCATTTTAATATCGGCGACTCGGCGTTAGTTTGAAGGTCTGAAGATTGTGCAAAGAAAACAACATATTCTCTAAGCGGATGCCTTCACCAGATCACTCATAGAATTCGATTGCGTCCTCACATCTATGAATTTCAAACATTTCTTGATGAAATTATTTTCTGATGAGCTTGTTTCTCTGCTAGGTTGTATGACCTATTTTATTGTACGTCTTTTTTTGAGTTTTCTCGGAGATGCGAGTGAAGAGCCAATATAACGATGACCGTCTACCTCGAATATACTTATTAATTTATCATCAGTACTGACCCAGACACCGAGGACGAGATCTGCTGTACAAAGTTAATTTGACGGATATGGATGAAAAAAATTTAGAACAAAGAAAATCAGATCAGTATAGTTGGTCTCCAACGACAGTTTTCAATAATAGTAATAATTTCTTTCAACAAGTTCTCAATTCTCGGATATGGCACATCATAATGCATATTTTGTTACCTTAAAGCTTTTTATCGAAATTCCGACTGGAGCGTAACACACGCGTGATTTTATGTTTGGCGTGTTCGGCGAAAGGACTGCAGTTCGGCGTAGTCAACGAACAGGTGTGTAGCGAATTTTGCAATGTTCCTGACCACTAGACCACCGAGCGTTGCTTATGTTTCTAAGCCCTTATTTCAGCCGTACAAAGTAGAATTCACGTACCTACAGAATCAAGGACGCGGATGAACCTAGCCAGGGTGCCCAGATGTTTCTGAGAAAAAAAGAATACTTCCCCAAATTTTCAATAATTGTGCAAGCAAAAAAAAAAAAAAAGGTCGCACGGACAATGTGCAGAAAAGAGAACTAGGAGAGTACTACAGAGTACTGATTTTCAGGAAATTCAGGAAAAGAGTACTTTAGAGTACTCTTTGCGATATTTCATAAAAAAGATAGAGTTCACTTTTCTTACACCATCAAAAGAGTACTTTCCTCTAAAAAGAGTATGATCTGGGCAGCCTGTAGGACCTACGTTATTATCTCACTAGCCGCTTGCGGCTAGGCCTATGGCGCCAGACAGGCTCGCGCTTGCAGTACAGGGCACGCCGCCGATGGATTATCACTTGCCCTGGCTGTAAGAAGCCTACTACCTACATGACAGAGCGGATTCTTATGTTTCAAGAGAGCTCATAACGTTTTCCCACTTGCCACCCAGTTCACTGTTCCCACCAGAACACACTAACACATACACAATTCCAAACTCAATCAACAAACAGCTCACTGCCATTATATTTTTCAGAATTTCTTTAAAACTTCACCGAATTTCACGACAACCATATCTAACCACTTTCTCCAATATTAAAATTCTACTGGAACTGGATAATTCGATTGATGAGTAAATTAATTAGCGTAGATATCATTTTATACAATCAGAGATCACCTTCTGTATTCATAATTTGAACCACGATTCTACATATCCTATTTAGGCAATTGAAACACATCAAACTACTCCTACTATTTGGATAATTTTATTCGGAGATTTATCAGTAGGTTAAATAAGGCGCTAGAGGTATTCTCAAGAATGTTAACAAACACGTGATGTGGTGCTAAATTTTAGAGAAGCGGTGCAACTTAATGCGAAATCACATTAAGTCGCACCGCTTCACTAAAATTTAGCACCACATCACGTGTTTGTTTACATTCTTGAGAATACCTCTAGCGCCTTAGGTTAAATCTCATTGTCTCTCTTTTGATTTCGAGCATGAGAGTTCCTGAGTATCAAAACGTAAGAACCTACAAAATAGTTCAAAATTTCATAATTCACAGAAAGCGATCGAAAATCACGTCTGTATTCATGATTGGAATCACGATTCTATTGATGCAATCGATCAAGAACACATCAATCTACTTAATCTTAATAATCCTCTTTTTCCTGTTAATGAGTAATGATTCACTTGCTGACTTGCGTTCGTAGTCTCTTCATCCGATCGACTGACTTCATTCACAAAGAAAACACAAATGCAGGGCGTTTATTTCGTTCCAAATTTCATAATTCACGAAAAGCCGAAGCTAGATGCGATCATGAATCAATAATACCTACTGAAATAATTACGTCTTTCCATATTATCAGACAATTTTTAATTTTGTTTCGTTATTTTCGGCAAGATAAATCTCAGATCAGTTCTTCTTGGATTAATTCCAACAGTGTGATTCAAACTTTCAACCTAAAACAATGGAGTGATAATAATGAGGCGCTAGACGAGAGCGGATCGGGCCTGACGAGTGCACGAACGAAAAACCCCCACTGGCGAGTTTATTTTGTGTAACCGAGATGGGACGACCGCGTCGGTTTACTGCCATACTGCGAGTAAGAGTGATGCCGCGGGACTTTGAAATATTTCGTACTTCTCGGACTTGTAAAATTTTTCATTTTCGATTCTCGGACTTTGAAATAATTTTCATACTTGTTGGACTTGAAATTATTTTTCAATTCTTGGACTTAGAAAGATTTTCAACTGTTGGACTTGTAAAAGAATTATTTTTAACTGTTGGACTTGTAATTATTTTTAGATTGTGGGACTTTGAAATATTTTCATCTGTTGGACTTGTAAAATTTTTCATTTTTAATTCTTGGACTTTGAAATATTTTCAACTGTTGGACTTTGAAATTTTTTCATACTTCTTGGACTTGAAGTAAATTTATTCATTTTTGATTGTCTCCCACAGTTGAAAATATTACAAAGTCCAAGTATTAAAAATGTTAAATTTTATAACTCCAAGAAGTATGAAAATATTTCAAAGTCCAACAGTTGAAAATATTTCCAAGTCCAAGAATTGAAAAATAATTCCAAGTCCAACAAGTATGAAAATTATTTCAAAGTCCGAGAATTGAAAAATAATTCTTTTACAAGTCCAACAGTTGAAAATATTTCTAAGTCCAAGAATTGAAAAATAATTCTTTTATAAGTCCAACAGTTGAAAATATTTCGAAGTCCGAGGATTGAAAATGAAAAATTTTACATCGAGTCCAAGAAGTATGAAAATATTTCAAAGTCCAACAGTTGAAAATAATTCCAAGTCCAAGAAATGAAAATATTTCAAAGTCCAAGAATTGAAAAATAATTCTAAGTCCAACAAGTATGTAAATTATTTCAAAGTCCGAGAATTGAAAATGAAAAATTTTACAAGTCCAAGAAGTACGAAAATATTTCGAAGTCCCGCGGCATCACTCTTACTCGCAGTATGGCAGTAAACCGACGCGGTCGCCCCATCTCGGTTACATAAAATAAACTCGCCAGTGGGGGTTCGTGCGGTCAGTCCCGATCCGCTCTCCGCTGGACAGCCCATGATGATGATAATAAAAATACTATTTCTTGACCAATAAGAAATAAGTATTAACTACGGGGATGGCTGACTGATAGCACCCCTTATGTTCCCACGTTGAAAATTACTGATTACACCGACCCAAGGTTATTAGAATACTACGTGTACAGGTTGTCTCGTTCTTTTTCTTCTTACTACCGGGAGGACAAAATACTGCCGCTCCATAAGAACGTATGTTAAATTTGTATTTTTCAAAGAAAGATAACTCACGAGCGGCTCAATGGATTTCTTTGAAATGACCCGCGTTGGAAAGGAAATTTTATGGAAAATAAATTATATCCTCTTCAATTTAACGTTAAAAGCATTTTTTTCCGAGTTGTCCGGTGATAATTGAAGCGATGGATGGGAGAAGGGCCTTAGTTTTACTTCATAGACATGTTCTTTATAGACAGTAGAATCAATTTTTTTCGATTAAATCATTTTCTATGAAAATTAATCATTTTCTTCTAAAAGGGCCTTAAGGGCCCTAAGGCCCTTCTTCCATCCATCGCTTCAAATGTACTTAAGATTTCTCGTTATCAAGTCGCGGCTGCGCGCTTGTACATTGTCGGTATTTGTTACATGTTGCATGCACATTCTCTGTCCTCTTGGTAAGAAGAAGAAGAACGAGACAACCTGTACGCGTAGTATTCTAATAACCTTGACACCGACCGACAGTTCTGCCTTAAGGACTGCAGGTATGCGCATCTTGAATTTAAACAAACCAATGTTGGAGGATGCATACTTTATTAAAAATTTTTTGTTCGACAAAGGACTGGAATTAGTTGCATCTGAATGCATTTTTCACGCTGAAAACGATACTATTTTTCATTTTTCGATTGGAGCTCGCGTGATGATAACATTTGCAGTGGTCTACTTTACTTGTCTTGCATGCAAACCCATTGCAAATGGTAACATTACGAGAGAATGCGAACTCCAATCGAAAAATGAAAAACGGCATCGTTTTCAGCGTGAAAAATGCATTCGGATGCAACTAATTCCAGTCCTTTATCGAACAAAAAATTTTTAATAAAGTATGCATCCTCCAACTTTGGTTTGGTCACATTTAAGATGCGCATACCTGCAGTCCTTATTCTGCCCTAGAAAGTTATTGGCGTACCTCCAAAACAACGATTACGGAAAAAAGGCTTTTTGTTACTTACACAGAAGTACGCAGTTGTACAGTTAACTCTCGAAGTGGTTGTATAATAATGAAAAAAATGGCGACTTTTTTACTCAATTTAATATGATCACTATTCTATTTTCAACGAGGAATTCAATGGTGCTTTCCGTTTCTTCCTAGCGTTGTTTGTTTTCGAGATAATGGAGATACGTCAATTTCAAGAATCATTAAAATTGACGTATCTCCATTATCTCAAAAACAAACAACGCTAGGAAAAAACTACAAGCACCATCGAATTTCTCGTTAACAATTGATCAAAAACGAGTCCTACAAGAAACACTTATCCCTCTGTATCACATTAAACATGAATTATTCTGTCTTCCTGATTGTTGTTTTGGAGATACGTCAATTTAACTTTGTACGGCAGAGTTGTTTACATTACGCGCTTTATTATATAGGATTTCATCAGAAAATTTTTTATGTGATATCAAATTTAATATAGAATAGAGGTAAGTTTCATGGACGATTTTCAACAAACAATTTGATATTGAAAAAAGTTTTGGGATAACAATGTCCGTTTCATGAATGCAGATACTTTGTGTAAACACAGTTAGAGCGTGATTACTTTCATACATTACATAGGGCTTTTCCATATCGGCGCATTGCATACGTATTCTCCTACGTGTTATCAAAATGGGAGTATTTCTAACATTGCTCTTATGGGTGTTGCTGGATCGCATACTCATTTTCATTGTGGAGTGGTTTTTGCATAAGAGCAATGTTAGAAATGGACTGAATTGTCGTGACGTCACAAACTCCACATAGCTTACCTTACAACCACGCTGTAAACAAAAAACTGCTCCATAAGAAATACACAGGAACATTTCGATCTCACGTTCAAATTTGAAAACCAGAAATAAATAAAGAACCGCAGGTACATTTTCAAACACTTGAGAACTTTCTACTTCTGAATGTGAACACGTAATTGCTTATTCGTTTCTGGTTTTTCAATTTGAACTTATGATCGAAACGTTCCAGTGTATTTCTTATGAGAATCGATAATGTGATAGAACCTTTGACTATATAGTACTTCATATGGACTGATACAACGAACGCGTTCAGTGAAGCAGGTATCGTGCGGCAAGGGAGGCAACTCATAGGATAAAAGTAAGGAGGATTGCATCCATCGTTGACGGCAAACCCATAGCCCCTTGACGAATTGTGTTACGTTGTGAATGCAACCTGCTCAACAATTATCCCTGAGCAAGTGTATTCCCTCTGCTTTCTTACCGCACATATCGGCTTCATTCTACCCACCCGCAGATGACTTGTGAAGTCAGTCCATACAAAGTACTATATAGTCAAAGGAAAGAACCAAGAACGATACAATCGATCACATTGAAGGGTTTTTGAAGTGTGTTCGCGTGTTGTTGGTAGGGAGTTTACAATGACTGACGTCACGATTATTCAAAACTCCATAAGAAATACATTGAGTGCTGTTTGTAGTACTTTCAACGCGACCTACACGGTTGGGATTAGCAATTCTGCTGCTACACTTCCAATAAATACGCAACACAAATTCACCAAATACACGCCAACGTCCAACATAAATGAAAATGAGTTAGGGATAATCCAGACCGCTAGAGCATAAAAATCCGGCAGAGTTTCCGATTTGGAAATACTACCATTTCGATAACACGTAGGAGAATATTATGTACGCCTTGCGCCTATGTGGAAAAGCCCTACACACACTGACATGATCAGGCGCGAGTTTATTTTATGTAACCAGGATGGGGCATCATTTTGGTAAATCGTTCAATTCGTTCAATTTATGAATTGCTTATTGACAAACGTCTAGCTCCTCGCCATGCGTTGGACTTTGAAATATTTTCAACTGTTTCCAAATTGTGAGACTTTGAAATATTAATTTTTCATAAGTGGGCTCGTAAAATTTTTCATTTTTGATTGTAGGACTTGGAAATATTTTCAACTGTTGGACTTTGACATATTTTCAATTGTTGGACTTAGAATTATTTTCAAATTGTGGGACTTTGAAATATTTGAGCACATATATGTAAAAAGAGCCTCCGCAAGGAAATAATGAGCATAGAAAAACGAATTTGAAGTTTTGAGTAAATATAACTTTATAACAATAAGTTCAATCAAAAAAAGTGTAGGCACAAAAATTGAAGAGCAACTGTTTTTCTATAAGATGCAATAATACATTGTCAATCTGTTGAATATTGAATTCAGAGGAAAGGGGAGAGAAGAGATGACGCGGAGGCCTTTCTTATGGAGATGGTTAAAATCCCATACAAAAAACAAGAGAGAGAGAGAGAGAGAGAGAGAGAGAGAGAGAGAGAGAGAGAGAGAGAGAGAGAGAGAGAGAGAGAGAGAGAGAGAGAGAGAAAGAAAAAAAGATCGGCAATGAACTGAAACGTCTAAAAATCATGGTCTCTGCAAAAAGGGTCCTCATTTCTATACTTCTTGGACTTGTAAAATTTTTCTATTCTTAGACATGGAAATATTTTCAACTGGTGGACTTGGAATTATTTTCCAATTGTTGAACTTTGAAATATTTTCATACTTCTTGGACTTGAAATTATTTTTCAATTGTTGGACTTTGAAGTATTTTCATACTTCTTGGACTTGTAAAATTTTTCATTTTTGATTGTCTCCCGCAGTTGAAAATATTACACACTCCGACAATTGAAAATGAAAGATTTTACAAGTCCAACAGTTGAAAATATTTCAAAGTCCAACACACGGCAAGGAACTAGACGTTTGTTAATAAACACTTCATAAATTGAACGAATTGAACGATTTACCGAATCGATACCTCATCCCGGTTACATAAAATAAACTCGCCAATCAGGCCGATGCGATGATCTCATTCTCCGGGTCGTTGATAATGAATAATGATATTGTACAGGATATGTCGATTATTGGGGTTTAAACCTGCACCATACCTGCACTAGATGGTGCTGCAAAATTACTGCGCGGGTGAAATGGAGTGAGTGATCGTGGATAGTTTCAAACGGAAATAACAGGAGGGTAAAAAGTGATGGAAAATAATTCTATTGATTATGATTTGGTTTTTTAACGACAGTGCAAGAAAATGTGGGATAAGTTTCCTATTAAAATGAAGTTCTAGTTGATAAAAAAAGGTTTAAATTTTGCTGTGGTCTAACCTAACGGTGAAATCATCATGATCACTCACTCAGTAATTGATAACACGCAGGGTGCCAAACTTTGAAATTCTAAATTTATCCTAATAAGGTGTTCACACGTGATGTCACAGAATGCGTTCTTATCAACTTGGGGGCAAAATCACGCAGGCTCTTATGGGTACTTTTTGGAATAATCGATTTATACAGTCGGACCTCGGTAAGTCGAAACTGAAGGGACTGAAAAAATTTGTTCGAGTTATCTATGTTTCGAGTTATCAAAATTCGAGTTAGGTTTGATGGATGTTCGAGTTATCTAAAGTTCACTTATAAGCGGTTGCAATTCGACTCAGCAAGAAAAAAATTTTAATTTAGCGACGCAGGTACACATGAAGTAAAGGGGTACATTACAATAGGAGTACAAAATATTACGACACCTTATCTTCGAGTTTTAATGCTTTCAAAGCGCGAGGAGCCATGATTAAAAACGATCGTCGCACGAACTTATGCATAAGACCCACCGTCTAACAACTGAATTGCATGTATAAATTCAGTAGACAATTCAATCAGAGTGAAGTTCGGACAAGAAACCTGTTGCAACATGCTCAAATTCTCTCTACAAGGAAGGTGTGAACGCTCGAAACCGGTGAAAAAGTGAAAAAAATCTGTAATTTTTTGTTCGAGTTATCTATGGCGACGTTCGACTTACAGAGGGAAAAAATGTACAGGGTTAAATGGGAGTGCGTCGGGACCAAAGAAATTTGTTCGACTTATCGATGATTTCGACTTATCGATGATTTCGACTTATCGATGATTTCGACTTATCTATGTTCGACTTACCGAGGTCCGACTGTACCGAGAACGGTCGAATTTTGTGAGAAATTGAAGAGAACTAAATTTATTCTTCTTGTAATTTCGCATCTTATGGGACTATAATAAAAAAAGGGATCTCTTTAATCAAAATCACCTGAAAAAAAGGCTTTTTCTCCTGATCTGCCCACGTATGACCCCAAGTCAGTATTCTCCACATCCCGCTCCATCCGCACATTTATGTAAACAAAGCCAAAGTGTGAACACCTTGTTATACAGCAGATTTTCTTCTTCATTCGCCCATTCGGACTTGACAGCGACAGAGTCACTGCAGGTGGAATTGTGGAAATGTTTGGAAGCTTGACCCGAAAAGATGATCGAGATTATTGAATCGCAATACTTTCTTATGGCTAAAGATACCTAAAAGAGACACGATACCTAACTTCGTTAGTTCTAGTGTTCCACCGCACGCCAGCACAGCGACACAGTTTTCTTAGGCTAAATTAACATTGCGCTTATGGACGTTTTTTAGTTTTCATCAATTATCTCGGAAACCGTTTATTTTTATGAAAAAATGAAGAGAACAAAATTTATTCCCCTTGTACATAATTTCCTATCAAATGAGACCTACTTTGGATTTTTTTTTCAAAATATGAAATAGGTCTCATGCGATAGGAAATTACAGGGGGAATAAATCTTGTTCTTTTCATTTTTTCGTAAAAATAAACGGTTTCCGAGATAATTGATGAATACTGAAAAACGTCCATAAGCGCAATGTTAATTTAGCCCTACAACACAGTAGCGTTATCTCTCGGCACGTAAATTAGCTCGACAAAAATAGGTTACCGGATTTTAACACAGCGCATATGGAGAGTTAGCTATCTTGTCTCTTTTAGGTATCTATACTTATGGCAGACGTACAAAGTTAATTTGACGTAAGTACGAAAAATACGACAGCCAAGAAAAGGCGTTTGAATCAATGGGCTGATGTGTGTCGGTTACGAAGCTCCGTATTCACACACCACTACTATCACAGTCGATTGCATATACGTCAATTTTTCTACATATATGCATCGCGAGGTGAAAAGTGTACCGTATCTGAAGATTGAGCCATTAGAGAAGATAATTATTATGACCATTGAATTCTGCGTTGAAAACTGCTGTAAGTGAGCAACTTAAGCGATCTTGATATCTTTCAAACACATTTTTATATTCTCTCGTATTGCCCTTACTTGAATAAAGTGACTACGGCTCGTCAAAGAATCTTTCAACATCTACATATTATGTGCCAGGTTTGGAGGAGGGCTAAAATACATTGTATAATTGAACTTACCAATACCTATGGCAAATATATTATGTAGATAGATCTGATGATTACAATCAATTACAATTGCAAGAAATCATAATATGTTTTCTGATTCCTGTATCGATTTTATGATTAATATCATTGAACTATAAATATTGATGAAGGCATCAAAAAACGAGAGAAGTATTTTTGATCCTCGCTCAATATTTTAATCTCTAGGTACCTCGATTCGTGATTATTATTGAAAAGTTTTAGGAAGCAAAGCTCTTGATAATAATATCAATTGGTTAGAAAGCCCTTTAGTGATGCATGTGTCCATTGAAGACAGAGGTAAGATGGCCGTAATGAGATTTAGTGGGGTTATAAAAATCAAATGAAATAAATAATGGAGAAGTTGAATCTGTTTTTGATTTAGAGTGGATGTTCTGAGGAATGTAAATTAAAGTATACAATAGCCACAAGTTTGGCGGAAATACTGAAAACAAATAGGTATTGATGTAGTTAATCGAGAACCAAAATCTTGCTTTTGAGCTGGGGGTCTGAACAGGGGTGAACTGAGAATCAAAATACAACAAATACGGAGTCTTTTTAGATCCAGATTTGACATTTTAAAAAATCCCGGATCTTTATGGATCTAAATTTCATTATGAGGAAGAATAAAGGATTTCTTTGAATTTAAGTTTTGCAAAAAAAAAAAAAAAAAAAAATACAGGGTCTTTTGAGATCTTGGTCTTGTTTTGGATTAGTGGCTATCAGTTGTTGCTGGTAACGACTGCTTTTTGTTTTGCTGTTTTTTTATTCAAATTTCAAAAGAGTTTATCTTCTCTAAATTTTATCATACAAATGGGTTATAGTGAAAATAAGACGTGCAAAAATTCACTTTGTACTCATCAAGTCCGGTACCTAATTTTGAAATTGAAAGTTATCGGGCTTTTAAAAAAAAGTAGACGTTACAGTTCGCTTATTAAGAAACATAAACATTGCAAGTTTACTATATAGCTCATGAATTCGGGCTATAGTAAACTTGCAAGAAATAATTAGTTGTGTGTACATTTCACTTCAAATTGGATCTGGATGTGGCCAATATGAAAAATACTGGATCTTATTGGATCCGGGTTTCAACAAATGAAAAAAATATTAGATTTTCTTGGATCCAGATTTCATTGGTAAAAAAAATGACGCATCCTATAGAGAAAAAAATTCCGGGTCTGAGACCTAGAAAATAGAGGATCCGATTCGTATCTCATTTTTGAATCGCGTCTTTCAGCAAGCGCGAAGCGCCCACCCATGTCCCCGTGAACGCGAAGTGCGGGTCCGCCATCTACAAATTTTTAACAAATGCGAAGCGCGAGTCCATGTTAGCGTACCTTGGGGCTAGTATCTTTATAGTTGTAAGGTGAGATGAGAATTTCCCGAGAGAGTGTGAAATTTTACGAACTAAGTTGAAGATGGGGTTAGTAAACGCAAAAACAATTGCGGCCGATATACGTGGGTAACACTACTGAATGAATTTCACATTTTTTGAAAGAACGTGAACTATCGAAGGAGTTACTAGAAGTATTTTTCACGCTGAACACTTTGCCGTTGACCGTTTTTCGCTATTACATCGCAGTTTCGAGTAATTCGCGTTTGAAAATCAAAAAATCGCCAAAAACTGTACTTTTATAACACGATACCATATTATCAGAAACAGAATAATGCGGTATGTTCTACAGCACAAAAATGTAGTTTGAACCTTACTCTATAACATATTTAAGATCAAGAATAATCGCACAATTCTTCGAGCAGTCATGAACGATATTGTACAAGATTATTTTCAGCTTCAAATGCGGGGAAACACGCGATTCTGCGTCGCGACGCGAGGACGTACATTGCCCCGCGTTCAAAGCTGAAAATAGTCTTGTATAATATCGTTCATATCTGCTAGAAGAATTGTGCGATTATTCTAAATCGTAAATAGTGTGGCGTTCTGCTATGAAGGCGCAAGCACCAAGCTTGCACATGCCGCTAAACTTTTAATAATAGCAGACGCCGCAAGGAAGCGTACTTATCGCTTAACTACTTCGCCGAATACGCTTGAACAACCTAGAACGTGCTCGATTGATTGTAAGCACTCTTGCATAACCTGTTTGCCGTTCTAGAAGAAATCTCGAGAATTCCGGAAATAAGGGTGAGACTATAAATAGCCGGCAGCAACCCGATAAAGCGATTCAGTTGTAATCTTAAAGCGATAGTTAACGTGTTCTCGTTCTTTAACGCGATTGTGTTACAGTTTAACGGTGTTTAGAAGTGTTGTACTTGCGGTACCAGTAATAAAGCTCGGTTTTCGTAATTGTTCTTTATTATTGGCGTCAAGAGATATTCGGTGACTGGTAGAACGTCACAACTGGTGTCAGAAGTGGGATTGCGTAAGCCTACTTTGTGCGTTTGAAACTGGTGGTGATTCAAGATGGTGAAGAAGAAGTTTCATGAACTTACTCGGGATCAACTCCGCGAGGAACTCCGGAATCGTAACCTCTCTGTTAGCGGAACCAAAAATGAATTAGCCGATCGTCTGGAAAAAGCATTCGAAGACTCGGGTTTGGACGTGGCCAATTTTGAATTTGAGGTTGACGAGGCTACTGGAAACCTTGGGACTGGTACGCCAACAAAGCAGTCTCCAGCCATAGATTTGAGTGCAATGCTGCAAATGTTGACCGATACAATGGCTAAAAATTCAGAAGATCTGAAGACTGGGTTTACTGCAATGGAGGAGAAATTTGAACGGAACAAGAACGCAGTGGAGGAGAAACTCGAATGGAACAAGAACGCAGTGGAGGAGAAACTCGAACGGAACAAGAACGCGATGGAGGAGAAGCTCGAACGGAATAAGGCAGAAATCTTTGATGGGCTCAGAGAGACTATCGATGTTGAGGTTAAACGCCAAATTGAACCAATCCAACATCAGGTTGAGGGAATCCAACAGGAATTTGGGCAACAATGGAAAATTATAGAGGAACGACTTCAAAGACTGGAAGGAAATCCAACAGTAAGCATGGTTGTGGATCCGCCAGGCGTTACTTTTTTCAGTTCTGGATCTAATGAAGGAAACATACCAGTTACGGAACCATCAAAGGCCAAAGTCAAAATACCAACATTTGATGGCGAGATCTCTTGGGAACTGTATAAATCACAGTTTGAAATTGCAGCTCAACTCAATGGATGGGATGACAAAGCCAAGGCTGGTAATTTGATTGTCAGCTTGAGAGGAGCTGCACTTCAGCTGTTGTCCAACATTGCCGAGGATGACAAGAAGAATTACCAAAAGTTGGTTGAGGTCCTTGAACAACGCTTTGGTCAAGCTCACTTGGCTCCCATCAGAAGAAGAGAACTGAAATACCGTCGACAGAACCGTGGAGAAAGCCTCCAAGCGTTTTCAAGCGAAATTCTAAAATTAACTCAACAAGCTTACCCAGAAGCTACTGTATCAGCCATTGAACAAACTGCATCTGAGGCATTTATTGATGGAATTTTTGACTGGGAGGTTCAGAGTCAAGTTCGGATGGCACGTTGCAAAACCTTGAAAGAAGCATTATCCTTTGCCCTGGAAGTAGAAGCTGCAAGAAAGGCGTCCCGTAGACAAGGTTCCACAGTTTTGAAGCAAACAAAGGTTGGACCAACTGGAGACAAACGTCGATGCTACCACTGTGATGAAGAGGGTCACATCAAGCCCAATTGCCCTAAGTGGAAATCTCTGCAGAAGAAGGCGGAAAACTCCAACCTGGAGTTGCCAGGGGCCAACCAACTCCAGGGCCAAGCAGAAGGGCCCAAGAAATAAGGATTTCCAAAATGCGCACTTCGAGTGAGAACGTCTATGTATCGGGATGGAATGATAGCATTGGACGCAATATAGACATGTGCGTGGACTGTGCTGCTACTGGTTCAGTTATCAAGACACAATTGGTCAAGGACATCCCAGGCCTATCCATTAATTGGAGAGAAAAGCACCGCCTCAGGACTGCCATGGGTGAACAAGCTTGGACCAAGGGTACTGTCCAGCTATCCATCAAGATTTCCTCAATGGTAATAACTGGAAAATTCATCCTTGCTGATATCGAGGATGACTGTATTCTGGGCCTGGATTTAATGCGAAAGTATGGGTTGATTATTGATCTGAAGTATGACCTTTTAAGAGGTCCCCGTGGAGATATGCCACTTTATGAGTTGGAAGCCAAGGATCGTCTCCTCCAGACCAAAGTTGAAGAAGAACTAAGTACTGTAGTCGATGAAGTGAAGAAAGATTTGGATTGTAAAACTATGTCGAGTTTCAATAAATTTTTGGAAGATTACCAGAGCATTTTTGCTAAAGATGAAAATGACTTAGGGAGGACTTCTATAGTTCAACATCGCATAAACACTAGTGACGCGGCTCCAATCAGGC
Organism: Aspidiotus rigidus; assembly: GCA_035079385.1. Classification (NCBI taxonomy): domain Eukaryota; kingdom Metazoa; phylum Arthropoda; class Insecta; order Hemiptera; family Diaspididae; genus Aspidiotus; species Aspidiotus rigidus. Next base: position 8,701,053 of record JAVHKY010000052.1, read on the forward strand.
AGCGACCCAGAAGAATGCCGTTTGCCAAGGAAGCAGAGATGAAACGTCAACTGGAAGAGATGCTGAAACCGGGAATTATAGAACCTTCCTCTAGTCCATGGGCTTCGCCAGTAACACTAGCACCAAAGAAAGATGGAACTTTAAGATTCTGCGTTGACTTCCGGAAGCTTAATGATGTTACTGTCAAAGACAGCTATCCCCTGCCAAGAATGGATGATCTTTTTGACATTTTAAGAGGAGCAAGATGGTTTTCGGTAATCGACATGAAGAGTGGCTTTTGGCAAGTGGAGGTGCATCCAGATGATAAAGAGAAGACCGCGTTTTGTACCACTGGAGGATTATGGCAATTTAATGTCATGCCATTCGGTTTATGTAACGCACCAGCCACGTTTGAACGCCTTGTGGAAAAGATTTTGAAAGATGTCATTGGAAAAATTTGCCTAGTGTACATGGATGACGTGATTGTCTTCAGCGAGACACCTGAAGAGCACATAGAACACCTGAGGATTGTTTTCCAAAAATTACAAGAAGCAGGTCTCAAACTTTCCTTAAAGAAGTGCTCATTATTCAAGAAAGAAGTCAGATACTTGGGCCATATTGTTTCAGCTGACGGTTTGAAGACTGACCCAAGGAAAGTAGAAGCAATAACTCAATGGCCGACACCAAAGGATCGTACTGAAGTAAAAAGTTTCTTAAGTCTATGTTCATACTACAGAAGATTTGTAAAGAATTTTGCAAATATTGTGAAACCGTTGAACCGTTTAACTGAAAAAGAACATCCATTCAAATGGACCAGTGAATGTCAAGAGGCCTTCAACGAACTCAAGAAGAGAATGTGCTCCACGCCAGTACTAGCCTATCCAGATCCAACTAAAAGGTTTATTCTTGATACAGATTGCAGTAATTTTGCTATGGGTGCCGTATTGTCGCAAGAATATGAATCAGGGGAGCGAGTCATTGCCTATTTTAGCAAGACCCTGAGTAAGACAGAACAGAATTATTGTGTGACCAGAAAAGAATTACTAGCCGTTATAAAATCAATGAAAAATTTCCACAAGTACCTGTATGGCCAGAAATTCTTGCTACGAACTGATCATGCTGCTTTACAGTGGATAATGAATTTCAAAGAACCAGAAGGGCAGATGGCTAGATGGCTGCAATACCTGCAAACTTATACTTTTGAAATAATCCACCGGAGAGGAAAAAGTCATCAGAATGCTGATTCATTATCAAGAAGACCATGCTCAGAAGACTGTAGTCATTGTTGCAAACAAGAGAAGAAGGAAGTCTCAGTCAAAGCCATACAACTAAGTTCCAATGTGGATATGAAAAATGCTCAACAACAGGATAAAGATATTTCAGTCATCTTAGCCTGGAAGGAGAAAGGTGAACGACCAATCTGGCAGGATATCAGCTCGCAGTCAGTAAATTTAAAGATCTTATGGTCACAATGGGACTCGCTTCAAGTAGAGAATGGAATTGTTTACCGGATCTGGGAAGCAACAGATGGCAGATCACACCGGCGTCAACTACTGATACCTGAAGCACTTGTTCCGGATGTCTTGAAGAGTGTTCATGATGACGCATCTGGTAGTCATCTTGGAATAACAAAAACATTGGCCAAGATTCGGGAACGGTTTTACTGGCCAGCCTGTAGAAGTGATATAGAGGATTGGATTCAATGTTGCAGAACATGTAATGCCAGTAAGGGGCCCAATACTAGGGGCCGAGCTAAGATGCGAATCTACAATGTGGGATACCCTTTTGAACGGATTGCGGCAGATATCTCAGGACCATTTCCAGAAACTGACCAAGGTAATCGTTATATTCTAGTGGTAGGAGATTATTTCAGCAAATGGATGGATGCTTACCCACTGCCAAATTGTGAAGCCGTCACTGTTGCAACAGCGCTGGTGGAAAACTGGATTTCAAGGTTTGGAGTACCTCTGGAGTTACACTCAGACCAGGGAAGAAACTTTGAATCCCAGGTATTTGGAGAAGTGGCTAGGCTGATGGGATTAAGGAAAACTCGTACAACACCACTCCACCCACAGTCTGATGGTATGGTCGAGAGGTTCAACAAAACAATAGACCAATTTCTATCCAAAGTAATTGATAGTGACCAGCGGAATTGGGACAAGCTACTTCCATTGTTCCTGCTAGCCTATCGGTCTTCAATCCATGAGAGCACCAAGGAAACACCTGCAAAAATCATTTTTGGAAGAGAACTTCGATTACCGTGTGATTTAGAGCTGGGCACCCCTCCACAGCCACCTCAAGAAGTCAAGCCATTTACGCAAGAACTGAAGAACCAACTTAAGCAGGTACATGAGCTGGTCAGGGAAAATTTAGAAGTTGCTAGCGACCGGATGAAGGCACGCTATGACATCTGTGCAGATGAAACCAAGTTTGAACCACAGGATAGGGTGTGGTTCTACAACCCACAGAGAAGGAAAGGGAAGAACCCAAAATTACAGTGCAATTGGGAAGGACCTTGGACAGTCGTGAAGAGAATCAACGATGTCATCTATCGCATCCAACAGGACAGAAAGTTCAAAGTGGTCCACCGAAATAGACTAGCTGTATGGAGTCCGGCGTTTGAACGGGACGTTCAAAACTGAGGAGGGGAAAGTGTGGCGTTCTGCTATGAAGGCGCAAGCACCAAGCTTGCACATGCCGCTAAACTTTTAATAATAGCAGACGCCGCAAGGAAGCGTACTTATCGCTTAACTACTTCGCCGAATACGCTTGAACAACCTAGAACGTGCTCGATTGATTGTAAGCACTCTTGCATAACCTGTTTGCCGTTCTAGAAGAAATCTCGAGAATTCCGGAAATAAGGGTGAGACTATAAATAGCCGGCAGCAACCCGATAAAGCGATTCAGTTGTAATCTTAAAGCGATAGTTAACGTGTTCTCGTTCTTTAACGCGATTGTGTTACAGTTTAACGGTGTTTAGAAGTGTTGTACTTGCGGTACCAGTAATAAAGCTCGGTTTTCGTAATTGTTCTTTATTATTGGCGTCAAGAGATATTCGGTGACTGGTAGAACGTCACAATATGTTACAGAGCAAGGTTCAAACTACATTTTTATGTGGTTCAACATGTAAGAACGTGAACGTTCTTCACTGTCAGTCGCGTCACTCTCCTACTCACGGACAAAGTTCGGAGCTCCGACCATATAACGCTATTCCTCTCTCGTCTTGTTTATCCTTCCGAGTGCAGTCAGCTGACCTGCCTTTCCTTCGGGAACTCGACTTTTTGATTCGATTCTGTGGAAACACAGCATCGCCAGATTTGTCAAGATTTTACATCTTACAAACATACCTCAGTATTCTGTTTTTACTGTGGTATTGCATTTTGAAAGTACAATTTTCGGCGATTTTTGAATTTTCAAACGCGAATTACTCAAGACTCCAAAGTGATAGCGAAAAACGGTAAACGACATAGTGTTCAGCGTGAAAAGTACTTCTAGAAACTTCTTCGATAGTTCATGTTCATAAAATGCTGGTCAGTAGTGTAATCGAACAACAAGGGAGACAGTTCTTGTTTTTTTTCTGCTCCAAAAAATTGAGTGCGACTTACATTCAGTAGCCACCTATCTGCGAAGTAATACGGTACTTTGGAAGGGGGATTTGTAAAAATTTCAACTAGCAAGCTGTATATTTCAAGAGAGATATCTGAGAAAGATTTCGACCTTAGGGCTTAGCCATAGGGCTGTTATAATGTAGAACGGAGACCTATTATCGCTCACTTACCAAGAATCTTTTTCTGATTGATACAGCGTAAAAAGTAACACCAAATTAATTAAAAAGCTAACAGTTGCCGAAGTCAAACTGCTAGTCCCCTCATTACGCCGGCTTAGGGATGCAGTTCGCGCGTGACATAATTTCTGCGAGGGTCAGAACACTTCTGCAGGCATTTTCAAGATTCCAAACAGTGAAATTCCATGAAGCCTTCAATAAATTAAATAAGGTTACGTAAATTTCAATATCGATTCTACTTTTTTTCTTTATTTTGTATTTCAGGTGTATTAACTGATGTGAAAAAAGCGTTTGATGTTGGTGACGACCTTGGAGGACTTTTACAGACAGCCTTTGTATTGAGTTATATGCTGTTTGCTCCTGCTTTTGGTTACCTTGGTGATCGGTATAGTCGGAGATTGATAATGGCTTTTGGAGTGTTCTTATGGTCGCTTACCACTATGGCTGGTTCATTCATGGAGGTAAATTAGAATGTATGCCTGTATTCGCTTATTATAATTTTGAGGAGAAAAAGATACGTATTTCATCCAAGGCACCAAGAGAATGAGATTATCCGGATATAACCTTTATCCTTATTGCCATTGTAATGTACCGAAGGTATATGCTTGCTGTTCAAATACTGTTTATTTGTGACTGACTTATCTTCTATGCTACACAATACGTAGCATCTATAGTACATCACAAATGTAAACAAATTTCATCCTCCCTGATCAACCATAAGGTTGTTACTTCCAAAGCAACTGTTTTGGTTTTGACATGTTTCATGTCTTTGCTCTGACCTCTGCCCTATTTCTGAAATTTGAGTCCGTCCGCGAGTCCGCACGGCTCTGACCTCCCTTTGTATTCTAGCTTAATCTGTATATATGTGGACTGTGGAGATATATTCTTAGCTATACATGTTTCATGTCTTCGCTCTGGCCACAATATTCTAAATTAGACTTATACTAGACAAAGAAGGGGGCGAACGAGCGGATCGAGTGAGCCCCCGTAAGCTATTAGTTTTAAATATTCCAAACTAGATTTTCTAAACTGGACTTATACTTACTAGATGGAGAACGTGAGTGAGCTCCTCAATAGCTATTAACTTGCCGCTTGCTTGCTCCCCAGAAGCTATTAGCTTGGAATATTGTAAACTCAACTTACACCAGATCAAGAAGGAGGGCGAACGAACGGAACATCCTCCTCACATAACAATAAAGTATTCAATATGATACAACATGATCTTTATTTATTTGGCTACGCCAGAACATTTTAATTTTTTCTTATCTTTTTACTTTGTTGATTTGATATTATACGCTATTAGCTTAAGTTTTATTCGCTTTTCTATATTTACAGACTTACGGCAGTTTTTTGTTTTTCCGAATGCTTGTTGGTATTGGTGAAGCAAGTTATTCAACTGTTGCGCCAACCATCATTAGTGATATGTTTGCCAAAGATATGCGCTCCAAAATTCTGGCTGCCTTCTACTTTGCCATTCCTGTTGGCAGGTGAATGATTGGTTGCATTGTAATAAACTTTTTCTTAACCATTGACGGCAATATTCTCATTTTTTTCCTTTCAGTGGATTAGGATATATTGTGGGTTCAAAAACTGCGCAGTTCCTAGGAGGGTGGCAATGGGGATTGAGAGTGACGCCATTTGCTGGTATTGCCGCAGTTGGGCTGATATTACTTGTTATGGAAGAACCACCAAGAGGTCAAAGCGAAGGCCATTCTTTGATGCAGGCTACCTCGTGGAAAGACGATATAGTAATACTATTGAAGAAGTAAGTAACAATTTAGTCTTATACGTTGTAACATAACGCAGAAAGATATTTCTATATTTTTTATTTTTGTATAGAATAAGGAATGTTTTCTTACCCGCGGTTTCTTGCGTGAGGAATAATAAAATCTTTGAAAGAAAACAATATTTACTAATATGTAATCATTAAGAAAATACAAAGGGCATAAGAATGCTTTTGACCCAATGGCTTTCATCTGGTCAACCAAACAGGAGGACAAGGAAATCAGGTATTAATTATGAAAATTGAACAACTGGTGGAAATATGAGAAGATAATCAGCAGGTTTGACCAATAAATTCTTCAGTCAAGATGTTGTTGATGAAATAATATTTGTTCACGTCAACAATATTGCAAGATTGATCTGCAGTGTGAAATATCCTATTTCCTGATGTTATTGAAAGAGCGGTATGGTGTCTTCAGAATAAAATGTATAGAAAGAGAGCCAACAGACTCAAATACCTATATATTCTTGATGTTTTTAAAATGTCAACTTTTTCCTTTCTTCTGGTAACTTCAAACGTTTAAACACTGAATGAAAAGGAGTTTGATGGAGGTAATAAGTATTAGCGACTGTTGCTTTGCTGATCTGTGTTGCTTTGTTTGCTTAATCAACCTATGAAAAAGTTTGTCTATTACCTCTTGGTATCTGACGATCTCACGGAAAAACCTTTGTTCATTCATTTGAAGGAATTCTGTGCTAAAATAGAGGGTAGTGCATGGAAGAGTCCGTCATCAATCATCATCCTGATCAGTTCTTCTACTGCAATGTGTAATCTTGTATGTTCCACCCTCCAGGTTGATATGAAACAGCTCAATCACGACGAACTACTTGGAAAAACAAATGATTACCGTTCAAGCGCGATGTTAGCAAAACAAGACAAAGCCGAGTGAAGCTAATCGCGAGAGTCAGTGATCGAGGTGTTTCTAGAGCCCGATAAATACGAGTAAAGACATGAACCGCCATTTTTAGTCGTTACGTCATCATTATTTTTACAGTCTCCTATTCTAATGACTGATAACGGTTTATCATGATTTGATGACGTGACGACTAAATAGGCGGACCATGTCCTCACTTGTATTTATAGGACTTAGTGTTTCCATTTTCTAAAAATTAGGGCAGAAAATATTATTTTTTCTGCACTTGTTTAGAAAGACTGATTTCACAATATAATTCAGCGGAGTTTATTTTGAACGGAAAAAGCAATCTCTCTATAGAAGAGGATAAGCTATTGATATACAGTTTTTTGGTAACATTTTCAGAAAATCAATGTTCCCAAACTAGACCAGATTCTGCACAAAGATTATTTGCTTTGCAGATAATTGAAAATAGTTGCTTCTAAAATATTTTTTACATTTAATTCAATGGTAATGTTCGTTTGTTTTTTTTTATTTATTGACTCTTGTTTTTGTGTAAGACTTATTTGTCAAAAGTGCATCTGAATTTGACTAGGTAACAAGTATCATAGAATGTAACCAGAAAAATTAGCAACTTTGTCCTTTTCTCAAAACAATACCCAAAACCAATAGAGTGCACGTTTGCTAAACATTATTTGTACGACAGTATTGACCAAGCATGGAAAAATAATATGCAGAGAAGAGAAGAGTCAAATATAGGTAGGGCAGTATAGTTTCACACGGGTACACGGGACCGCTATATTGAACCTGAGTGTGACTATTGGAAGGTCTGAACAACACTGCAATAATGTATGGAGCAGCATGCATGTCTCCTTGCGCATATCGTCCTGTGCAATGTTATGGGGTCGTTCAAAACTTCCACTAGTCACTCCTAAGTCCAATATGGGGGCGTGAAACTATTCTGCTCTAATATAGGCAGTACGGAAAGTGCGCTGAAGAGTAACTGCATCTCTGTAATCAACCAGCCGTCTACTTTCTTTTTTGTCTTTTTCTTTGTATTCAGAACCTCAGATGTATTATGCCTATCATGTGTGTGGATGATCTACTGATACTGAAGTAAGGCATTATACACAATGGGTACGTCCGACAAACATTTTGGTTCCAGAAGCTTATTTTGCCCACAAGAGCCTGTGTTAAATTCGAGTATTTTGACGACAAATAACTAGAGACTGACTGAATTTATTTTCTTAAAATTATACTCGTTGGAAAGGAAATTTTATTGAGAATAAATTATTTTCTCTTCGATTTTTCGCTGGAAGCATTATTTTCAGAGTAATCAATTAAGGGTATGCTTTACACAGAAAAAATACGCGTAAATATACAAAAATATAGGTCGCGGGGCGACTTATAACTGTCCACAAAATTAATCAATTGTCATAAAATTTTTTCAGAGTGTTAGATAAGCGTTTGACACAGATCTAAAATTTATTTATAACTTATCAAATCATTTAGAAGCTTCGTTATCAACAACTGAAAATGCTTGAAATATACCAATTTTTGATCGTTAATAACAAGAGTTCTAAATAATATTATGAGTTCCGAATTAATTTTAAACCTGTATCAAACACTCATCTAACACTCTGAAAAAATTTCATGACAATTCATTAGTTTTGTGGACAGTTATTAGTCGCCCCACGACCTATATTTTTGTATATTTACGCGTATTTTTTCTGTGTAAAGCATACCTTGATAATTGAAACGCGTTTTTTTTTACCGAACGCCTACGATCACCGCTCGTTACGCGAAACGAAGGCGTTCGGGCAAAAAAACGCGTTTTAATTATTAATTTATTACTCCAAAAAAAATGCTCCTGGCGAAAAATTGAAGAGAAATAAAGTTTTTCTGTATAAAATTGTCTTTCCAACGAGTATAATTTCAAGAAAATAAATTCTGCCAGTCTCGAATTATCTGTTGTCAAAATATACGAATTTAACACAGGCTCTTATGGACAAATTAAGCTTCTGGAACCAAAATGTTTGTCGGACGTACCTGTCGTATATAGTGCCCTAATTGAAGTGGAAAAAAAAGTGCAGTTCAGCAGCAGCTGGTCTGTAGCAGTGCTTCATCATCTTTTCCTCCCCACCTACAATTTTTGTTTCATTGTTTTCAAAATCATATTATGTTGAGCAAGATGTGCTTTCAACTTTTGGCACGTCGTAGTCCCCCCTGTATGGGGCAAGTAGAACATGGAATCAAAACTACACCCGATTTCCCTTCTTTGAGACCTCAGTGTTGGGATTGGTAGAAAATTGTTCTTCTCTGGTATTGTAATTGCCAAAAAAAAATACTGAAATCATTGCTGAGATTGAGAAGATGTTTTCTCTTTATCACGCTACTTCAACCTACATATGGAATAAAAAAGAACTTGACCTTATTACAATGAATTTATTACCATGTAATGAACCTAACAGATGTATTTTCAATTCGGATATTTTTCTGTTAATATATCTTTCTCAATTCTCTCGCTGAGAAGTAGAGTATTATTGAAATATTGATGGTTTCTGAGAATTGGCAATAATAATTTTGAAAGAAAATTGAGAACTGTTCTAATAATCAACCGACCTTCAGATATATGGTTATAATTTGAGCAACTTAGACGAAGATCCACTCACTAGTTTTGGAGGAGTTGAGCTGACACAAAAAACGTTGTATATATGAGACCTGCAAATTTTTTTACCCTCAAAATGATCTGAGACATATAAAACGTTTGAAAATGATTTTTATTAACCGTGGAAATAAATGTAATGTAATGACAAAAGTACATTGAAAAGATATACACTCTACACCGGATGATAGCTCTCAATGTGCTGGGAATGGACGTACAAGGGATGCCTTTTGGCAATGTTCATCTGATAGGTAATATCAGATTCAGAAGAGAAATTCATTGTATACAAAAAAATAATGCATACAAAAAGAAAAATTATTATGAAAATTAATTTTATTTTCAATTGATATTTTATGGTTTCAATTTAGTCATAGGTAGTTTCCCTCTTGGTCCATTTGAAATGTTGACATTATCAATTTATTTATTTCGCGATTTCACCCTTTGTCTGATTCAAATGTTGATTATGTCTTTGGGAGAACAAAAAATTATTGGAATGAGAATAGAAACAATACAATTTTGGCAAGGGGAAAAAAATGGTGACTTGAAAAAGTATTACATTATAAAAATTGAATAATAGGAGAAATGTGAAAAAAAGGGGGGGGGGGAAAGGCAACAAGACTGAACGCAGCTCAATCCCGCAACCACTTACTTTAGACTTTTACGTATAATGCATCATATTTCTGTAGAAGTGTAAACACAATATTGCCTAAAACTAAACGAATCCATTCCTTCAAGTTACGGCTATCCATAATAAACGCGAAAGACGAATACTCCGACGTGGAGTAAAGCATGCACACCGCAGAAAAATAAAAGACGACGAGCGCTTTCGGTTAATAAACCATCTTCAAGCCTGAAATGAAAGCAACTGACGAACAAATGAGAAGAACGAGGTATTAAGATCGTCCAAAAGAGAAATCGCGGTGTGAGTCATAAACCAGTTCGATCAAGCCATCATTCGGAATGTACGAGTTGAGTACAGTGATACCGAGTTGAGTACAGTGATACCGTCAGTGTTGAGATGACGCATTATCTCTATATTCTCGAGGGCGATGCGCTCACGGTAGGAATTCTCCTTATGGAGGAGCTTTTCGGATCTCTCGCGGAAGCTGTGGCCACTGTTTATCAAATGATCAGCGAAAGCTGACTCCCCTAAGTGTACCTTCTTCCAAGACTTCAGGTGCTCAGCTACTCTAACTTTCATTTGGCGGCTGGTCTCACCAATATAAAAGCCTCCACAATCCTCACATTCCATCTTATAAACGCCACTCCTTTCATCGACAGGTATGGGGTCCTTCAGTCTCACAAACAACCTCTTGACTGTGGTAGGGTTGTAAAACGCGGGTCTGAATCCAAACGGGCGAAGGGCCAGACCCAATTGCAGGGAGAACTTCCCCAGGAAAGGGAGACTGATCCAACGCAAACGGCGATCACGGATCGTGTCTCGGGGGAGGGAGGTGGTGGAATCCAGGAGGCTCCTCGTAACTTTCCTCCGAACCATCACGTCAACGTCGACATTGACCCCATTCACTCTGGCCAGGTGTTTTATTGCGAATAACTCTTTCTTGAAGGCAGACTGACTCAAAGGAATACGAGTCAATCTGTGAACTAGGCTATGAACGAGAAATCGCGTTGGTCACCGCGATTTCTCGTTTGAACGATCTTAATACCTCGTTCTTCTCATTTGTTTGTCAGTTGCTTTCATTTCAGGCTTGAAGATGGTTTATTAACCGAAAGCGCTCGTCGTCTTTTATTTTTCTGTGGTTTGCATGCTTTACTCCACCTCGGAGTATTCGTTTTTCGCGTTTATTATGGATAGCCATAACCTTGAGGAACGTCACTATTAACCACTGTTTTTATTGAAAATTGAAATTGCATACGTTTCAGTAGACTAGCTACCATCATCATTGCAGAAACAAAACTAACGGTGACAACAGAGAAAGACATGAAACAATCTAAATAAAATTAACAAAGCAAATTACCAAAGAGGGAAGAAATTAACGAGATGTCGTATCCACTTTTGTACGCGTCAGCAAGTCCATCCGTGTCAGTCTTGAAGTTCACACTATTAATATCCTTAATTCTGTTAACTCCTTCTAAAATTTCCCTCTTTTTCATTTGTTCCTCTCTACCTACAATTTTAGTTTCCTTAAAATTAAAAACATGACCCATTTCTAAGGCGTGATTGGCCAACGCCGTATGATCAGATCTGTTTTTAACATCATTCTTATGTTGAGAAAGACGTGCTTTCAATTTTTGGCACGTCTCTCCCACATAAGAAACGGGGCAGCCAGAACAAGGAATCGAATATACAACACCTGATTTTTGTTCTTTGGGGACCTTATCTTTAGTGCACGTAAAAAATTTTTCTTTGCAGGTGTTGTAACTACCAAAAGTGATGCTAATATTATTACTGAGAGTGAGAAGATGTTTTCTAATCATCATACTGCTTTGGCCTACATATGGAATGGAGAAAAATTTGTCAGCCAATCAAAGGCTTCAACGGAAGAGAAGGACGAAGTCCGTCATCTAATTTCTCAACATTTGAGACGGATAACTAATCCTAAAGCTAGGCAACATAAAATGATACGAGAGGCACATGGCCTCCTCTCCAACCAGCATGAACAGAGAGCCACCGTTGAATTTCTAAAGAATAATCCTAATTTTTGGTCTTGAGGGCAGATAAGGGAAATTCCACTGTTATTATGGAAAAGGAAGAGTACCATCGGAAAACTTTGGGTCTCCTGCAAGATACCACCACTTATTCGATTATGGTTCATGATTCTACGCAAAGGATAAAAATTTTATACATCAAAGTCTTAAAAATTATCTTACTTGTTATGATAGTATTGCGCCTAAGTTTTATGGCTTACCCAAAATACATAAAACCAACGTTCCTCTACGTCCTGTGATATCGTGTGTAAAGTCTCCCACTTTTCGTCTCGCTAAGTTCATGGTTTGCATTTTGGATAATTTACGTAATTACGATTTTAATATTCGCTCTTCCAGATCGTTCAGAGAGGAACTATCTAAAATTAGCACTCAATCAGGTTACCTCCTGGTTTGCTTTGATGTTGTAGCTTTATTCACCTCTGTTCCGGAAAGCTCATTACTGATATTGAGTGTTTCATTCACCAAGCTAAAACTGGAGATGAAGAGAAAACGGAAGTTCGGCAAAAAATATCGTGCCTTCTCACAAAAATCAGAAATGCTAAGAACTCCGTGAAAGCTAAGAATTTCCCCAATTCGCGAAACTTGTGTACTCCAACCAACCATAAAATAGTGAAATCGTTCTTAGAAGCAAACCCTAGTTTAATCATCGTGAAGGCTGATAAGGGCAACGCTACTGTCATCACAGAAAAAGAAGACTACGTGAAGAAGCTAAAGGCGCTGTTATTTGCAAACATAGGCTGATGCTGGTCCGTTTCCTTTGTCTATGGAGGTACTGGGTGCAGTGGGTGGTTTTGTTCCGGCTGTTTTTGCATATGTGGTTTCGCTTGCCTTTGGTGGTATGTTTTTCGACGGCATATTTGTCGTCTTTTTCTGTTCTCACCTATCTTTACTTGGGGCTGCGTTTTGCCCGTCATTTCTTTTCTTGGGCGGAAGTGGTGCAATTTGGAGGGATTTTATTATCGGTCCAAGTGTGGTTTCAATCATCTCCTGGACTTTGGTGAGTGTGATGCCCGGTTCAGTAGGTATGGTTTCCGTCTGTTTGCTTTTTGCAATTTCTTCCCGGAGTTTCTAGTTGGTGGTTCTTTCCTTTCTCAGTTCTGCAGTTAGTGAGTTCACTGAGTTGCTGAGGGAGTCAATTTTATCTAGGAGCGATGTCACTTTGCTTTGCAGCTTTTCTCTGGATTTCCTCTCTTTTTCCAAGTCCAGCTTCATTTGAGAAAGGTGGTCAAGTTGGTGGGCTTTTTTATTCTTCCTTTCTTCTTCAGTGCTGTCTCCGGGCTGTTTGGTCCCCAGTGGAACGTGATTGGTTTTCTTCTGCTCGCCAGGTGTGTTAGAGGGGGACGGAGTGGGTGTTCTGTGCTGTGCGTGGTTACCAAGTGCCCTGGAGGTTCTGTTGTCACGTACATTTCTGATGAATTCCTCCATGAGACGGCATTCTCGCTGTCTACACCCCTTGAATTCTCTATCAGTCTCATGGTTGTATTGGGCCTCGTGGTATTTCAATCCAGTATCAGCAAAGGAGTTGAACCCAAGGAGCTGTAGGCTTTTGAGTGTTTTCTTCGCTGATTTGTAGGCTGGTCTGTCCACTCTTTCCAGTTGCACCCTTGGAGATTGCAGGTGTGGCGTGTTTGATGTGGTGTCCAGGTCGAATAGTCCGTCATCAGAGCGTTCTGTATCCATTAGTGTGATCATTGCAGTAGGGTAAGCTGTTGAGATGTTTCCCATGACGCAGCTCTGTGCGCGTGCCTCATTGTGTGCTAACGATCCTTGAGATGCTGAGCGCATTACATCTTCGAGTAGCGGTGCCGGGGTCTGAATCCCAGCAGTTTCTTTCTTTGTGTCTTGCATTTTCATGAAGGTTAGAAAGTGTCATTTGAGGTGCAGTTAATGTCTGCGTTGAGTGGAGCGGGACATGAAGGCCGAGGCAGTACGTAACCCCGCTCATGAAGGTGGTCCTGTTGGGGGGTGACTGTCCCTAACAGTTGAGTGGGGAGGAGGGGGGGAGTTGGGAGTGGGTGAGGATAGGAAGGAGGAAAAGACATGAGGATGGGGGCATATGCAGTTGGACTGCTGCAGGAGCCTTACTGCTATTAGCTGGACATTGACCTGTGCTCCACGCCCAGAACTCCTGTTTCCAGGTGATCCCGTAGGATAGAGGGGTGGTGGTAACACACTGGGTTGTGGGTTACACTCGCCCCTAAGCCAACTCGGCATATGGAGTTGAACAGGCCAAGTCGTGAGCCCCCTTACCACGTCAAGGTTGCAGCTCAACTTGAAGTGGATACAGTTGCGTAATACACACTGGATTGTGTGCCTCCCCCTGTATCCACCCCCGCAAGGGGGAACCTAACGTAACCTAACCACGACTCTCGTATTTACAGCACGGCTCTCATATTTACAGCACGGCTCTCATATTTACTGCACGCGTACCTCAGCGCGTGCTGTACGACGTCACTTACAGGTTTGTTTGCCGTGCTGTAAGTTTGTACTTACAGCGTACGTATTATATATAAAAAAAAATATACGAGAGACGGTGGCTACTCGATGTGTGAGAAAGCAGGAGACAAAGGCTACCTGATTGTAAAAATTAAATGTGCGAATGCGAGAGACAGAAGCTATTTGTATCAATGATAGAATATCAGCTGTCAGAGACAATAGCTACTGACTGAACTAGGGAAGGTATATGAAAGGATAGATAGGTGAAGAGAGACGCAATCTGCTCGACGCTGGGTTTTTCCTATTTGCCACTACTATTCAGGCGCCATGTACAGAAGTTTTACTTACTTGAGCGGACTCTCCGCCCAGCCAGTTTTGCTTCTGTAGTACAAAGATAAATCAACAACAAGCACCCTGTACCAGGCTGGAAGAGGTTCGTGCCCTGGTTACTTGAATAGAATCGGTAGATACATGCAGTGTAGGAGCGCTATAGTACTGCTATTCGACCTTTAGATTTCTTCTGAGTATCAACAAAAGATTCGAGGATTTGAATGAAGCTAATTTGTGACGCTAAAAACCGCTCTTCAATCATTTTTAAATCGGCTAATTCAGGTGTTATTTCAGGAACCCGTAATTCTTCGTGAGCTAACGATAGAGGAGGAATTCTATTCTGCATTATATACTTCTTACAATTTGAACATGTGTAACCAATATTATCAGAATTATCAAAAACTCCCAATGGACACGTACTTTTAAGAAATTCTAAGGTACACCTTTTCAGCATTTGTTTATACAGTATAAGAAAGTAAAGACACAGAATACTCGAAGAATAATCTATCACAACTGATACATATTATAGTAGGACCCTTTTTTATATCTGCTTGATAAGAATCTTCATTGTACACTTCCAGATGTCCACCAAGTATATGCTCTCGATTTTCTTGATAATATTCAGCCTTTCGCTCACAATTTTCTTGATAATCTTGTAAACGTTGAGTAAGTATTTGGTCTCTATGCTTTCGGGCAACATGCCAGTTGCGTCCCAAAAGTGCGTTTTCAAATCAGTTGCGTTCCGGGGAAAAAAAAAAGATGGTTCAATTGCGTCCCACCACAAAACAGTACGATGTGTAAATTCCGTCCCGAATATTGGGTGAGTTGCGTCCCAGAGAAATGATGAAACATAGAGAGAACATGTGGAATGTAATGTAATAAATCAATAATCATAAGAACTACAGTAAATTTCACTTCTTCATTTAGTGGGTAAAAATTTACGCGAAAGATCATGAACAAAATCAAATCGGGTAATTTGCTGATTCTGCAGCTGCGTCATGTAAGTTTGAATGATAGTATCCCGCGAATTATTGAATATTGTCGGTGAACTTCGCATCTTTAGGTAGGAGATGTCTTGTATTTCTAGAAGGGCTTCACTTAATGAGAGGATATCAGGATGAGCGTGGTAAAACATTTGATTTAATTTACTATGAAAAGCTTCGCAGGCGTTTGTGGTACGAATGCGGTGTGCATCGTAACAAGCCCACATTGTCGGGGGAAAGAGGCATCCTTCTGTAACGTAATTTTCGAGAACGTACTCCAGGAACGAATCAATGACGTCGTTTCCCGGTGCATATGGGTTGAAATCGACGTGAATACAGTCTTCAACATCTTCGGGTTTTAAGAATGGTAATCTGTAAAAGTTTCGCAAAAATGATCGTTCAGGTCCTCGATTTCGATACAGAGACATGATGCCTAGCTTCTGTATCTTACAATTCCAAGTTTACCCCAAGTGAAAGCGACAACCAGCAATAGGCGGGACGGAATTCACATATCTCTTTCATTTCCATGGGACGCAACTCAAACATGTCAAAATTACCCGGGACGCAACTCGTACCCAGCCATGCTTTCGATAATATTTCGCATTTCTGTTACAACGACGTTTTGCTAAAATGTGTTCTTGATTTTCCTCGTGCTTCAAACGACGTTTCACTGATTTTCTATCTTCATTTACTTGGTGTTTCATAGGTTCTCGTTCACATATTGGTCAAGCATTCATTAGATAGTACTTGTTCTGTCGTTTTCCTGCATTCAATTCTCGCAATTCATCATTCTTTACATACAATTCGGTCATATCTTTGGTAACAGTTTCATTCATCAATTCATTATCAGTTTGTTCATTATCAATTTGTTTATTAACGACTCGTTCATTAGCAATTTGTGTATTAGAAATTTGATTATTCGCGCCTTTGCATAGGTACCTTCCCAAGGGGCACTAAGGGAATTGCCGTTGTTTCTCCTCCAGATGAGCACAGCCACAACGATAAGGCTAAGTTACTCTCGTTTTCGTCTGAAACAACAGAAACAAAACAAACAATCAATAACAATGAATAACTACACTGTATAATATTACGTAACATTTCTTGTACACCGAGTCAAACGAAAATCACTTCAAAACACCTTTCTAACCCGCTTCAATCACAACAAAATTCTCGTTCTTAAATTTTGGGCAAAAACGTTGACGATCTCAGCGCGGTGCTCTCTTTCGCTATCGCGCGCAGATCACGCTTACAGAACCTTCAACTGGTCTCGTCGTCTTCTTGCAGCATTCTTTCTTCCCTCTTCCGATACTTCCTCGTTCTCCTTTCATTGTCTTTATTTCGTCCACGGGTTGTTATCTCTGTTCAATTTCAACACAGTCAATAAACGTTTCACCTCGCTCGTACACAATGTTTTCTTTTCATTCAACATAATTGTACGTCGCTAACAGTGATCGCAACGAATGCGAACTTTGCTTCATTACAATCAACACATCATGAAACTTTGAAATATGTACTCATTTCATACCTGTGTCTAGGAAAGCATCAGGGAAAGCATTAGCTAATAAATCCTTTCGATTTTCAGCACTTGAGGAACATCTTTGTCTACGGCTGAAATGTTTGTCACATATCAGATGAATTTTGTTCTTGTCGCCTTTTATTTAAGATCTTCTCCATGAATGAGACTCAACCATTTTCGACGTATCTGAAAATAGTATCTCCTTTGAATCAGTATTCAATTTGAAATATGAAATAAAATGGCAAAAATTACCTCCGGATTTGCTTTCAAGGTATGCATTTTCATATCTTTTGATCTTTTTCTATAAAGCGTAATTTCATCAAGGTCATTATTGTTGAAATATACAAGTCTCTGCAGTATGGCAAGTATACCACTAGCGCTCTCTGCTGCGTACATCAACTTGAGAACCTTTTCCATGGCCGTCTCTAGTTACAGGCCGGAATATTCGAAACTCGACAACATGGGACGGGGGCCGATATTTGTACAGTCTCTTATGGGAGAACATCAAAAATACTATTTGACACGAATACGGTGAAGTTGTTGAAAAAAGTGAAGAGAATGTGATTTGAAGAGCCAACGATTCTCGATTTTTTGAGCTAGGTCTTGTTAGGATTGATCAACTACGAAGCGAGTTATTTACGTTTAAAAAAAAAAGTCAGACAGTGGGCGAAGCGCGGTACATGTACTGCACTTCGCCCTCTGTCTGACTTTTTTTTTTTAAACTTGAATAACTTGCTTCGTAGTTGATCAATTTTGACGAGATCTAGCTCAAAAAATCGAGAATCGTTTACTCTTTAGATGTATTTATAAACTTTTTCCCTTCGGAATTGAATACTATTCGCAAATCAACGATTAACATGTTTTTCCAAAATTTTGCATAAGAGCGTGTATAAAACTCGGCCCCGTATTTTTCGTCACCGCGACGTTGCCAGCTCTAATATTCCGGCCTGTAACTAGAGACGGCCATGCCATGCCTATGCCTTTTCTCAACACATAAGGTTGTGTTCCTTTAGCCACAAAGAATCAACACTTTTTGACGCTAAGTAACACTTTTAGGCAGGTTGGCTGTTCGATTTGTTCTCGAGGTTACTCCGAAGTTTGGTGTTGGATGTTCGATTTACCAGTAGGTTTACCCTAAGGTTAACGCCAGTGTTAAAAATTTTAACCTTCCTCAAGAGTAGGGTTGTCGCCGGAGTTGCCTGTTGACCGTTGTTTTTCTCGGAGGGTTTAGGAAACGGTCCTTTAGTTTATTGATAACCAGACACTTTCAGAGTTACATGACGTCATAACTTGTAATTTTTAGGCTAAACGAACACAACTAAGGTGTAAGCTGATAAGCTTCTTTTCTCACTTACTGACTATAATCTGGACCCTAATAAGCAAAACTCGACCAAGGGACATTTTTGAGATTTTGGAGTTATATATACCGTTGGAAAGAGCTCAACGAGCTCTTTCCAACGGTGCTGATTAAAAAACTGGAAACGCAATACTCGTCGAATAATTATGAATTGAAAATATCGACCTCCATCTATTTTTAAGTAACCGATTTCCTTTAAGTCTAAATATCACGAAACTACGTGATTGTCGCTTGGTCGAGTTTTGCTTATTAGGGTCCATCTTTTGATGACTGTTCTCACAGAAGTCTTAATAAAAAGTGTTCTAAAGTTCTAATGGCGTTTCTTTCGTTATTATGAGTCCGTATTTCAACAGGTTATGGGCCCAGGGCACGCCTTACTCAAAAGTAAAATTACTAAATAATGAAAGATTAAAGTCGTTAGAACCGTTTAATACTAGAAGCACGCGCTTCCTATGTACGAGTATCTGTGCGTGAAAAACTCTTGAGAACATATTTTTTACGTCTTTGTGCCGTCTGGAAATCGGTATCCGTTCGCCATGTTTTCCCTTGTTCATCGACAGGCATTATGACGCAATTGAGAGTCATTCGAAGTTGGATCCTATTGTCGAAATGGATCTATGATAACAATGATTGGAAATTTGAATGGAATGAAGAACCAAAATGAGAAATCGACCAATGCAACCTTCTGATACGAAATTCAATACAAGCTACGATTTGATCGGACAAGTCTCTTATTACTGTTAGAAATGAACACTTCTTTACTATATTACAAGTGCGAAAAGAACAGGTACGCAGGCGCAACTAAACTGTCAAATGAAAAAATTAATAAATGAATATTCGAACGTCGTACGACGTTATTACCGAAACGAGAGTTGATTAACTGAATTGTATGAATTATTAAATCAAATTGTACTACTAAAATGATTGTAAATATGCCTCTCAATCGAGATCGGCGTATAATCCTCTTGTAACAACTCGGTAATTCAGGCGGTTTAAATTAATCCTTTGGAGTCCAACTGGAGCTCTTCTCAATATGAATAATTCATTGAAAACCGGGGAAGTATTTCAAACAAATTGACAAACTGAGGAGTTCTAAATTGAAAAGTTACCTTACTGATCAAATACTCAGCTTGGAAGTACACTGAATTCATTCGAGGGGTAATAAAATTTAATAAATAAATAATATTATCAAAAAAAAAAAAAAAAAGAATTTTGATAGATAAGTACCTAACTAATAATTAACATGAGATTTTGTTGATGCTGAAATTCTAACAACCCAACTTTGAATTATGTATGTACGTAGAATTTTAAGCGTCACAAAACTGTTGCTCTCAGTAATAAGTAGGTACCGTGTGATTGGTGAGTTGTATGCATTCCAGCACACCTTTCATGATGGCACTGTCGCTGATTGAAGCAACAAACTCAAATTTTGGAATCAAATCTTTGAAACTAATTTGAAGAGATAATGTTGACTGTATTTTCTGAAAATGAGGTTGCTAGAGGCTTTCTATCTAGAGAACTATTCGATTTGGCTAATTTTGATAGTAGAATCAATATTCTTTTGCCTCTGACAATGAGTTGACTGTATTTTCTGAAAATGAGGTCGCTAGAGGCTTTCTATCCAGAGAACTATTCGATTTGGCTAATTTTGATAGCAGAATCGATATTCTTTTGCCTCTGACGATGAGTTCATTATGAAATATTATTGATTTGTACTTATAATATAACGAAACATATACACAGTCACATGATTCCAAAATATTGAAAAGCTGAATTGGTAAAATGAAAGTTCTACTAAAATGATTTGAAGTCTCGAATAATGATTCGAAGTCTCGAAATACGATTTGAAGTCTCGAGAAGTTGAATAAGCCAACTTTATGCTGTGCTTCATTCCAGATATTTCGAACTTCACGATCACTGGACATATGTTTCTGTAAGTAATTACCTACACGAATCACGTGCGCTTTAATTATCTTGTGTATAGTACCCTCGCGTGTGCAATTATCATCTTAGGCAGATTGCCATCTTAGGTCCGTCAAATCGTATACCTGCTACATATTCTACATAATATAATAAGCGATAGCAAATAATTGTACATAAAATAAAACAATATTGCTAAACGATAGCAATCATAATGAGAACTTAATAAAGTAGAATAATTGGACGATAGACTCCTAGGTGTCATACGAATAATAAAATTAAATCGAAATAACGATACACTAATATTTAATCAAACTATCACATTGTGATTAGGTATTTGCTAAAATATTCGTTATTCTTGCAATGATAAAATTTGTATTCCTCTTTCAGAAATAATATAATCGACTGAATACTAAAATAATGAGCACTTAAATTAGCCTACGAATTAAAAATATGAAATAGCGATCATTAAACTTTTGCTCATAGTTATCTTCTCTAGGTATCTAATTTCTGAATTAAAACGAGTTGTCTGTATAAATATGACAGCTAAAATATTGTACCTAAGAAACTGAACTATAGGAATAATTGAATTATGATGAAATTGCGCACATGAAAAGGAAACTATGTATACCTATGAATTGTTTATTTGTAAATATTCATGCAAAAAAGTTGAACAAGACAAGCGCATTTTGGATGAATAAAAGAAAAATCTCCAGTGATTCAGTCGAGTTCTCCAATGCAAACTTAAATATACAAACAGAAATGATGAGTACTTATATAAAACAAAAAAAATTGTCCTAATGTTGAATGTCAAAATTGTATACTGTACCTACACTCTTAATCTGTAAGGGTACGTATTCTCTAATTGAGTTATATGTATTCATATCGAGTGCTTTTGAAATTGATGATGTTCCACAAGGGCAACTTGAACTGACTAATAGGTATCTGACAGTGTTTCACAGGTAACTCATTTGTCTGTTGGACTCACTCTGATAACTTATAGTTGGTTTGGTGGAATGCTTACAAAATGTTCCTTAATTTGTTGAGACAAACTATTGTCCTCATTATGATAAAAACAAAAAAAAATATTAAGAAAAGTTAACAGCTTTGATCTCAGAACCATAATAGCAATTAACAACTATGATTTTGAATGTTTAAAAATTAGAGGTTTTTAGAGGTGAAGTACCTTTTTCCTCTAGTAAATCAATCGCAATGTGATGTCAAAAAGGTTATTATCTTTAGAGGTTTTCAGTTACTATACCTTTTTTTTGAAATGTAGTCAGAGATTACTGGTGTAGTACTCTTTTTCCACTGAGGAAATATTATCATTATGAACGATGCAAAAAGTTACAAAAAGAACAAAGTAAATCGCACTTACAAATAACTAGCTGAGAATTCTTGAAGTAGAAACCGTATTTACGGTATCTCTCTTGAAGTCTTGGCTGCTGAACACAAAATTTGAAAAGCTAATATTCTGTAGTGCAAACTTTGTTGAACTTTTAATCCAGAGGTTTTTAGTGGTATAGTACCTTTTCCTCGTGGAATTCGTTCTTAGCATCATCTACCAGTAGAGGTTTTTAACACCGTATCTTTTCCTCTACTTGATTGGTTATTAGTAAGAGGTTTTTGAAATTTATCTTTTCCTCTTACAATTTATACTTCCATGCAAATGAAAGTAATGAGGTTTTTGGTTATATACCTTTTCCTCTAATTATTTTTAAAATAATTGCCAATTTGCCTACTACAAAAACTTGCGGGGAAGTGTTGAAATATACAAGTCTCTGCAGTATGGCAAGTATACCACTAGCGCTCTCTGCTGAGTACATCAACTTGAGAACCTTTTCTCAACACATAAGGTGTAAGCTGATAAGCTTCTCTTCTCACTTACTGACTATAATCTTTTGATGTTCTCACAGAAGTCTTAATAAAAAGTGTTCTAATGGCGTTTCTTTCGTTATTATGAGTCCCTATTTCAACAATTATTTAAACTGTGTTACTGTGCATTGAAAGAACATTTACTCACAGACAAAATCACTTTATGGAACAACCAGATGTTTACAAACTTGTTCACTACTACAAGCACACTAATTTGCATTTTCATACATGCAGCGCTACATCTGCCTCTTACCCTGAACTAAGTAAACTGTCTGAAGAAAAAAAGCGATTGCAACTGGTGAGTGCCTCGTACGACGAGCACTCACCTAAAAAGTAGATTCGAATATATAGGATCAAATACCTTTATTACAATCTTATCTTCTGATTTACTTCAATTTGATATATAAAGCCACGACTCGCAAATCTATCTGCGAGTGTGGCGGTTACTATGTGTATGACGATGGTTGTTGAATATTGGGTGAATCAGAAATTTATGTATGTTCATACAGTACATTGCTTTTCAATCACTTATTATTTTTTCAATATATCATTTATTGCTACAATTTTTTTTTGTATTTAATGTTGATCATATTATAGACTACAAAATGTATATATAAATAAAATGTGGTCTTTGCAACTCGTCATACTTAATAATAAAGAAACTTTACAGAGATGCACATAAAATTATATTTTCCAAGGGAGAAAATACAAGGTAGACGCACGTTTCGCGACGACGTTAGAACGCCGCATCATCAGTACAAATGAACATCAAAAGCACGATACAAAAGTGAAACAAACAGAATAAAACGAATTACTCATACGATGGTATTATCATGTCCCGCATTCCTGTAGACACGTGTAATGAAGTTGGGGTAATTCATACACGTATCATTGAGCAACAGCTGATTCGGATTATTTTTAATTTTTATGATCTCGATCTCTTCGAGCTTATCAAGGGTGCGGCTTTTTGGACACCTATGTAAGAGGGAGGTGCCATTATTCCGATCAAAAGAATGATCAGATTCGAAAAGGTGGTTAGCAAAAGCACTTTTATTATTATCATCTTTATTCGGATTATTTTTGTTTTTTAATTTTGACCTCCACGCAGTTTCGTGCTCTTTGACTCGAGCCGATAAAGCCCTACCAGTCTGTCCGATGTAAACACCATTACAATCGGATCAATTTAAACGATAAACACCACTCTGGTCGAACATAGGGACAGGATCCTTTAATTGGGACAGTGATCTCAGCCTGTAGCAGGAGTAGAAAGCAGTACGGTAACCTACTTTCCGCAAAATACTGGCAATTTTATAAGAAGCGTTGCCAATGAAAGGTTGTTTAATCCAACGGAGATCATCATGAGAAGAATTAGTAGGAGTATGAACGGCCTGAAGGGTGGTAAGATGGTCTCTAGCCAAAATAAACTTCTTACGTTTAATAATTTTATCAACATCAATGCGAACATTGTTAACTTTGGCAATATGCTTTATGGTAGTAACCTCGTTCTTGAAACTATTATCACTAAGAGGGACAGAGAGAGCGCGATGGATCATACTCAGGTACGCCGAATATTTATGAGAGTGGGGGTGGAAGGAGTCGCCTCTGATAGTAGTGGAGGTGGCGGTCGCCTTTCTGAAAATATTATAAGTGAAGAGAGTATTAGGAGCACCATCGTAATTCAGGGTAATGGTGAGATCCAGAAAATTAATAGTTTGGCCTCCCATTTCCAGAGTAAACTCCGTATTGGGATGGAACTCATTGAGAGTACGAAAAAGAGATTCGAGGGAGGTATGAGAGCCCGTATAGACGCAGAGGACGTCATCTACGTACCTTCCCCAAAAAGCGACATCGAACATATAAGGAGAGTTGTTAAACATATAAATTTCCAAGGCGTTAAGGTAAATATCAGCAATGAGGGAACTGAGAGGGGCGCCCATTTGTAAACCGTCGCGAAACCTATAGGTGTGAGCATTGAAGGCACATATATTATCATCGAGACAAGCTTTGAGCAACTGAATGAACTCAGTGACAGTAGCTGAGTCGAACCCAGAATCAGTAAGAATGCGACCAACACGTTTAAGAGCGAGAGCAACGGGAATTCTAGTATACATGCTCGCGACGTCAAAAGAAAGGAGCCGAGCGTTAGGAGGGAGGTGCTTGATAGCATTAAGCCGTTGAACGAGGTCATCGGAGTTCCTTAGAGAGTACGTAGAAGTGAACGTAGCATTAGTTTTGAACCAAACATATAGAAACTGCGAAAGACGAAAGGCAGGACTAGAAAAATAGGAAACAATAGGTCGGATAGGGTGACCCTCTTTATGAATCTTAATATGACCGTACAATTGAGGCGTGGCCGGGTTCATGGAACTATCAATAAGGTAACGCTTGGAGCGATTAGGGATAATAAACTTAGAATTACTTATAAGCTCCTTAATACGAAGCCGACACCGGACAATATCAAAGCTATCCTCGATGACCGCTTTATTAGCGGTGAGAAACAACTCAACTTTTTCGATGTAAGTACTCCTATTAAGGAGGATGGTAGTACTACCTTTATCAGCTCTAGCAAGGACGAGACCATTATCCTTAATTTTAGCACGAAGAGCATCAATAGTACGTTTAGTATTAGGATCAATTTTTGGAACCAAAGACGAATCGTTTAAGATGGACTTAAGCCCGGGAATATCTATCTCCTCATACTTGCGGAGCCCGGCAGCCATATCCGCAGTAATAATGGCCTTCAATTTATCATTATTTGTAGGGGGAGGGAGGGCGTGTTTAAAACCATAACTTAGCATAGTAATTTCATTACGTTCTAAGGGAACATGCGATAAGTTAATAAATCTATCGTAGAACTTTGGCAGCTGCGTAGATGAATCCTTGGGTGGTTCAAGAGCGGATGCTTGCGAAGAAACACGAAGGCGATGCAGCTTCTCATCTTTTTTGTCTGCTAGGATGCGATGTAGGTTACTGCAGCTAAGATTGACGTCGTACAAAAACTGGTTTAGTTTTGTGAAAGGAACTTCGTTAGTGAGCCTGATATGGCACTTATAAGCCAGTCGAGAAGCAAAATCTTTCCAGCTGTACCAGCGACGTATTTCGGTATCGATCCATTTTTTAACCAACCATTTCTCGAGACAGCCCTTTGTAGACGAGATCGGAGACCTGATTTGAAAGTTAACGAACTGCGGAGTGAGATGCTCGCGTTTGCATATTTTTAGAAAGGCAATATGAGATGAGTACCGAATCACTTTTGTACGGAGCTCGCGATACTTCCACAAAATTCTGGCAGTAGTAGCCGTATTACAAAATGTATGCTTGTATTTGCTTTAAAAAACGATATTCTATTAATTAAGGTGCGTGAAATTTCTTCATTTAAAAAGCATTGAACGAAAGGGTGATATCGTCAGAGCTACCAACTCCCCAACTCTAAGTTTAAATCCCAATAGAGACTTACAAATACATTTATCGCATTTCCCGACGAGGCATAGCATACACACTAATACACGTATACAGAACTTAGTAAAATGTACATTACCTAGTATAAGTCATTTAAAGCTACAAGCTTTTGGGAACTGAAATATTCTAACTGAACTTGCTGAAGGCGTCTCAACTGAGATTTAATGTTTAAGGGATGACACTTTTTAACCAAAACATATTGTTGACAAATGAAAATCAAAAATGTCAATACTTGAAGAGAGAAGCACTGTGTACTTAGCATATACAAACGAGTATTATGAAGGGGTACAGATACGTATCCCCTGTTTTTCTATACTCGCTCCTGGTTTTTTACCTACTCATTTTCATATCAGAGAATTCTTTCTCATCAATTTTTTTATTTTTACAGTCGAAGTTTCATGCTTTCAACGGGAGGCTTTACGTGCGTGGCATTTGTGACTGGTGCCCTGGCGTGGTTTGGACCAATGCTCATATATCGCGGTATGAAGTTGCAGCCGGGAAATGAAAATATTGAGTTGTCTTCGTAAGTACCGAGCCCTTTTGAAGATATTAAAACAAAGTAGATCTATGATTCCTAGAAAAAGTTGGAAAAACGCAGTAATTTTTTTGTCTCAAGCCCATCAGTTAATATGAATTAGCAAATTTAGAAATACAGCCGAATTTTTATTTCAATTATCAGTACTTAATGAAAATATGAAAGATTTTTCGGCACTGCTGTCGATATAACTAAATTTATTAGCCTGATGTTTCAAAATGACGCGTTTCTTCATCAGGGGATAAAATACAACTGAAGTGGCTGTAATCACAGTAGAACTCATCAACGAAAGTTTACAAAGAGTGGAAACAAGCTTGTACAGGAGGAAAAATTGATATAAAGTGTCCAACATTACAATTTTTTGATCAGAGGAGCATAAGTGCTATGGATTTTGTACACAAGTAGTTATGTACTTCAAAGCAATGTTAATTGCTCTCAATGACATAAGATGAAGAGAAAAAATGTTATGATCTTGTCTGTCTAGCTAATAGTGTGGTCAACTGTGTTGCTGATACGACAGTAGCAGGCTGCAAAAAAGTGGCTATTAGTGACAGAAGTATGAAAATGAGTATGGTAAACATTGATACCAAAAGAAAACTTTAAAGATACAGAGCCCTTTGAAATTTGCCAGATGAGAGGGGGCGGACGATTTTTGAGATTTCATCCTTTTTTGTAAAACTGAGGTGAACAGTTTCGGTGTTATTGGGGTCAATTTTACATATTTCAGCTCTCCTGAATCCTTGCTTTCAAGATCCGACCACAAGAAGTACCTCAAATTTTATATTAGAAACTTCCAAATTTTTCAATTTTTGTGAAAAATACATAAAAATACGCTGCGCGTTAACCAGCAGAATAAAAGAGAAAGGACATCGTTCCCTCTCTGTTTCTCCCGGTTCCTGTTTGTTTTCCCGAATATCTTTTTATCGTAATTACAATTTTCCGAAGATTTTTTCCCGAACACAATTTCTCAAAAGTCATTATCATTTTCTTGAATGATTATTTTGCCAAATGTTCTTTTCCCTAAATGTATTTTTCCCGAAATTTACACACGTTTAATACTGCACGATACTTTCAAGATACTAGCAAAGTAAAATTAACAAATCTTTTAGGAGAGGTTAACTGAATGCCCCAATGTTCTCAGGTAGTCCAAAACGTTTCCGTTCATTTTGTATGTCGGATACTCCTTTACAACATCTTGTATGCAGTCTTGTAGAATAATCCACTGTTTTTTTTTTGGTGCCGCCTTCGTTCTCTTTCCCAGTATGAGTTTCGCTCTACACGTTTCTGCAAACGCCTGCTCCTTCTGAAACTCAATGAGGCGTGAATATAGGTCCAGATGGTTCCTTCCCACAACGATACAAAACCTATTCTGCCATCCTCCGCTTAAGTTGTTAGTACGGTGCTGTTTGTTCAGTGCGGCTTGTACATGTTCTACAAAGTAGGTGTATACCTCGGTGGTACTGATGCGCGCTGCGATTGTTTCCTCCTAGCAGCTCGCGTGCCTCTGATGTATGTCACTGTGGGTGATATAAATTGACACACTAGACAAATAGAAATACTTGTCTTCAACTCATTTAAACTTTATATCGGCAAACGGGTTTTCTTCTCTACAAAATAGTCCATCCTGTGGTACTAGCTGTTTTAATCGCTTCATGATAAAAAGTGGAAATCTGGTTATCTTAGCAAATCAGATGGATGATCACTGATCATGCAATGTTTGATATATATGTGTTGAAAAGATACTGTCAGCCGGAAGAAGGGAAGATCAATTGATACTTGCTGAAGTAGAAATACTTCCGGAAGATGAATTTCAAGACGGGAAGAATGATGAAGAAGTAGAGAGTAAATTTGAGAAACTGGTATCAGTGGAAAAAGAAAAACTCAAGCGATAACGTACCAACATAATTTTTTCATTTAAAATCTATTGTTTTTTGCTGAAGATGGTATTCTTGATGTACCCAAACGTCCGTCTCAAATATATACTCTGTTGTATTTGAATAAAAAAAATCATAGCGGTGCGTTATCGCTTGAATTTTTCTACTATTTGTGTACTACGGTTAAATTGTTTTCATTGACTGATAGGAGTATAAGAGTCAAGCGAAAAAGATAATAAAACAGCAAAAATATTTGAGAAAAAGGCAACCTTAGGTAACCAAAGCGTCAGTGTTGTTATCCAGAGAGAAATCCAACACGTACAAGTGCTACAAGAAAAACCACGACCCACTTCATATAAATCTGGAATAAAATGACGTCAAAATGTTGCACTCCAAAATCAGCGGATATAGATTGACATAGACGCTCGTGGGAGAACAATTTTGTTTGTTACGCCGGTAGGAAGGGGTTTTTGAAGAAAATGGACTGAAGATAATTTGGAAAGTATAAATTTTTTTCAATTTTTGGGTCTAATTTTAGTAAAATTGGTGCAGTATGGGGAAATTTATCATTAATAGGAAATTCAAAATATGACAGGGAACAAAGTGCAGTAGTACCTTGTACAACCTCACTATGCCTTTGAACACTGAAACGTCTATTGCAAACAAATCCCCTGCGCTGTTGCTATGTTCTACATTCCGGCTGTATATAAAGTGGGTTGGGAAAATTTGAGAAGTATTGGAACCTGGTAAAACATAAGCGAAGGAGAAGTCTGGTAATAAAAATAACTACCTGATTATGGAGACAAATTCATCACGGGTGGTGACTTCAATGCAAGGCACCAGTCGTGGGGGGCCCTGAGATTATGACATTGAGAGGATCTGGTCTTTGCAAAGCCATTGAAAATGCCCCAGCTTATAGTCTGTCCAGAGGCACTCTAACCTACCGGCCAACAGACCCAGCTAAAATACCAGACTGCATCGATTCTCATATCCTAAAACATATCTCAATCAATTATATATGAGTACTCAAACACTCTGTGATCTCACTCTAGCACCAGTTCTACTGGAACTTCGCTCTATAAAATTAAAGTATCTGAATTCACGAGCAAATACAGTGATTGGGATCGTCATTGAGAGGACATTGATCATAATGTAAATATGCGAGTCTCATTAAAAAGGTTGAGGTGGTGCGGGCTCCTCGAGAAGCCAAACACCGGGGGCAGAGAAAGCGTGACCCACGTGATGACACCACCATAAGATCAGTACAATAACCAAGGAACCAATCAAAAAGATAAACAATAAAATGTTTTGTAATTTTATTCTAGCGTTAGACACATCAAAGGATACGGAAGATATTTGCTATGGAAGGTGGCTGAAGCTACAGCAAACAGTAGTGACACAGATGAAGCATACAACCAAATGTAAGGCAAAGATCCAACATTGCGGTAAAAGTCACAATGTCTAGAAAGAGAAGGAAGTCAGAGGTTTAAAATTCTATTTCTATTAGCCCAAAATCTTGTGCTCCTCCACCCCGTACTGGTGTACAATATGCATTTACAAGAACAATTTTAATTACAAATTAAATTCCTTAACTAGTAACCTTGACTGTGTCTATCCACACCATACAGCTGAGTTATTCATAGGAGAAAGTTCAAATATATGCTGTAGTCGGATTTGTGGTCAAATAAACTTGAATCTACCTTTCGGAACCATAAAATTATCCATGTTTGTGAAATATGTTCGGAAATATAATAATTCGTTGGCGATGACTTTGACTGTAAAGAAGAAATCAGATTTTGTACCATACGTACTGAGGTATAATAAAGATGATACAGACTGCTAAGCATATAAATACTCACGCAAATATGCTGTATATTCCATTTACACGGCCATACTGACATCAACGGCGTTCTGTCGTTGCGTTCTTTAAAAACCTAGAAGATACAAAATTCTCGCGGCATTATTGGCTCATTTGAATTGAGTGGATCTTCGGTACATACCTATTTTCACAATTATTGTTCTTTACATGGCCATTCTGACTCACAATGACGTCCTTGTTATTGAAAAAGGTCATTCTGACTGCAAATTTATCTTGTCACCTTTGTTTCTACTGAAATACTTGCTAGTAATTTTACAATTTCTATGAAAGAGTTGTCACCGTTTCCAGCATTTGTCAATCCAGAATTAGTAGCGGTAGTCGACGTAGATGGCTAAAAAGAAAGAAAGAAAAAAAAAGTTCGTCCCATTTCTTGGCCCATCCATGTGTCTTGGAGATATTTGATCGATTTTTAGCGCAAGAAAGTACAGAAGATTAGATTTGTAATGAGTGCGTTATTGATAAGTAGGAAATTCGAAGTAATATGACAAATTATAAAACATCAAGCTTTTTTGAGCTTTGGAATTCCTGCCGATTCACGGCTTTCAATTCCACATTCATTACTACCGCGTTTCATTTTAAAGAACCCTCCCAATTTACCCCAAGCAGTGGCCCAGGAAGTAGCAACTAGCCAATATATGGTACCTTGGTTGATGGATCAGTTCCTCAACCAATAACTTTAACAAATAAACGCGAAAAACGAATACTCCGAAGGGAGAATAAACAGCGCAAACCGCAGAAAAATACAAGACGACGAGCGCTTTCGGTTAATAAACCATCTTCAAGCCTGAAATGAAAGCAATTGACGAACAGATAGAAGAGCAAGATATTAGGATTGTCCAAACGAGAAATCGCGGTGTAAATCATAAACCAGTTCGATCAGGCCATCTTCCGGAATGTACAAGTTGAGTACAGTGATACCGTCGGTGTTTAGATGACGCATTATCTCTATATGCTCGAGGGCGATACGCTTACGATAGGAATTCTCTTTATGGAGGGGCCACTGTTTATTAAATGATCAGCCAAAGCTGACTACCCTAAGTGTCCCTTCTTCCAAGACTTCAGGTGCTCAGCTACTCTAACTTTCATTTGGCGGCTGGTCTCACCAATATAAAAGCCTCCACAATCCCCACATTCCAACTTGTAAACACCACTCCTCTCATCAACAGGTATAGGGTCCTTCAGTCTCACAAACAACCTCTTGACTGTGGTAGGGTTGTAAAACGCGGGTCTGAAGCCAAACGGGCGGAGGGCCCGACCCAATTGCAGGGAGAACTTCCCCAGGAAAGGGAGACTGATCCAACGCAAACGGCGATCACGGATCGTGTCTCGGGGGAGGAAGGTGGTGGAATCAAGAGAGTTCCTCGTAACTTTCCTTCGAACCATCACGTCAACATCAACATTGGCCCCATTCACTCTGGCCACGTGTTTTATTGTGAGTAACTGTTTCTTGAAGGCAGACTGACTCAAAGGAATACGAGTCAGTCTGTGAACTAGGCTGTGAAAATCAGCCATTTTATGAGCAATATGACCGAACGAACCACCGTGGACTAAAACTTTATTTAACAAAATTATATTCCGCCAGTTTACCACCAAGGTGTTGATAAACACCTATACATAAAATTTGGTTATTCAGTCAATTGTGGTAATTCGAATGAAGTGAAGTGCAGAATTATTAACAAACACTCTACTAACCCTCGTCATAATGAAAAAAGTCTTCAAAAGCATCGTGAAAGGCGACAATGGGACCCCTATTCAAAATTTCTCGTTGCATAGACTCTGTGTTCGCTTTAACGGAACCGTATCATTATATTGTAAGCCTAGATAGCGTGTACGATAAGTAGATAAAGTTTAGTTCTCAATAGAAGACAAACCGTGAGCGCGAAACACTTCGTTTTGATTTGCTTCAT
Organism: Aspidiotus rigidus; assembly: GCA_035079385.1. NCBI lineage: Eukaryota > Metazoa > Arthropoda > Insecta > Hemiptera > Diaspididae > Aspidiotus > Aspidiotus rigidus. The sequence goes on from JAVHKY010000052.1 coordinate 8,732,858, forward strand.
AATTGTATTACACAACACAACAAATTCAAACTTTTTGAAAATCGCTGAGCTGAAATTATAAAATTTTAAAGGAATTTTGAACGCTGAATTCAATGCCGTTCTCCGTTTTTTGAGGACGTCCCAATTGTTCGTAATCGCGTGAAATATTCTCGTTTATCGGCAACGCGTTGTTGCGGAACGTAACGCTCCTTCTTGATAGCCAATACTTCAGCTATCAAGAAGGTGTGTTACGTTCCGCAACGATGCGCGACGAATAAACGAATAGATTACAAAAAACACTCACGCGAACCCTTGGTGAAGAATGAACCAAGAATGAACCTGTTGAATGATAAAAAGGTTCTTCATCACGCGTACTGATAAGAATAGTACACGACTCTTCAACCACAAGGCAAAAATCATTGAGAGAGTCACTCCCTCTCTTTAAATTAAATACCAATGACCTGTCCATCATGTCAAATATTTGTAGCATGAACAATAAAATTCAGTTTATTCAACTAGTGCAAAAAAGTAGCGATATTATTGCACTAGAGCAATAATATCGCTACTTTATTTGCACTTTTTGAATAAAATATCGTATGGAACTCGTGCAAAACAGTAAAAAATGGCTACTCGTGCGATTTGCTACCCTCGGCTTTGCCCCGGGAATCAAACTTCGCACTTGTTGGCCATTTTTCACTTTTTTGCACTAGTTGCATAATATCTATTATATAAACCTGTAAGCTCGCGCGCGTGACGCTAAAAAATCGAGTGACGCAAGAAAATCGCGTGCCGAAAATTCGCGTGGCCGAAAATTCAAGTGCCGCTATCTATTGGAAACTCGGTAAATCTGAAGCGCTACCTACGCATCGTTAGGGCGTGGTTAGGGCGGGTCAACCTTACAAACTACGACGCGACCGGTTAACCTGACCGTTCGAGTAGTTTCTCGCTGACCGTTCGAGTAGTTTCTGGAAGTAGGCTCTCTTCCTTCCGTTTTTTTGACAGGTCTCGAATGCTCTCGAAATGATCCAGCAGTAGCGACGATTGATATAAATAGAAGCGCGTGGCGCGGCGTTGCATCATTTTACGTTAGACTCATACACGCAACAGTTGTTCCATTTGTATCATTCGAAGTTGTATATTTTTCTTTCAAACAGTATGACGGACGGTAGCGTAGAGAATGAGATTCTACATGATGAATTGTCAGGGGATCTCATTAACGCATTTTTTGAAATAGTACGTAAAAATACTAATTTCTGCCCAGTCAATGTGTACTTGATGGGATTATGGGACGACATCAAACCGGCACAGCTCTTTAATGGGAGGCACATTCAAATATTGCCGACCAGACCCACCAAACGTCTGAATGAAATTTCACATTGGGTCACATTTTATTACAATAATGGTATCCTGTATGTCTATGACAGTTGCAATTCTCAACAGATAACATATACACAGAATACATTTTTACATCGGTTGTTTCCCTGTGGTTTTGAGGTGGAATATTGCACTGTGGACAAGCAGACAAATGGTCTAGATTGTGGTGTGTACGCAATTGCCTTCGCAACAGCTATTGCCTTCAATCAAAATCCATGTAACCTTAGATTTGAGCAACATGCTATGCGCCCTCATCTTCTCCAGTTATTCAATACAAAAACATTACATCCATTCCCCGTCGTCCCAAACATTACAGGTGAAAATGTAACGTCACAAGATATGAGTATAAGCAGGAAGAGGGGACGGCCAAAGTCAAGTGGAGAAGAGAAATTAGTTGCCAAAGTAGTGAGGGCAGAGAGGGAGAAGATGAGACGTAGTGCCAGAAAAGAAGCTCAGACAATAAATCAATCACAGTTAAAGAAAAGAGGGCGGCCAAAATTAAGCGAAGAAGATAAATTGAAGAACAAAGAAAGAAAGTTAGAAAGAGAGAAACTGAGACGCAACGCTAAAAAAATTGAAATTTCCCTTAAGAGGCAATTTTCAGAGGGAGAAAATGAAACTGAAGGGAAGAAAAGGGGTCGTCCAAAGCTGAGCGAAGAACAAAAACTACTGAATAAGGCAAAGAGGGCAGAAGAAGATCGAATGAGACGCAGTGCCAAGAGAGAAGCCCTAACAAAAAATGATTCCAAATCAAGCCAAAAAGAATCAAGTAAGAAAGATGAATCAAGAAACAATAAAAAGAAGGTAGAAAATAAGAATGAGGGGAAGAAAAGGGGCCGTCCAAAATTGAGCGAAGAACAAAAAATGCTGAGTAAGGCAGAAAAGGCAGAAAAAGATCGAATGAGACGCAGCGCCAAGAGAGAAATCCAAACAGAAAATGATCCAAAATCAAGCAGGAAAGGTAACCTACAGCCATCAAAAATGTACTTTAATGAGAGATACACAATGAAATTAAAAGCATCTAAATTGACGGATCCTCTCAATAATCAGTGTTCACATTGCAATGCATTACTGTTTTGGGAGGAAAAAGATAAACAGCAATGGTGTTGTAAACAAGGAGCTACTACTATATAGTCAAAGATTCGTATTCGTTCTTTTACTTCGTACAAAGTTCTCTTCCAAAAATGATTTTTGCAGGTGTTTCTTTGGTGCTCTCATGGATTGAAGACCGATAGGCTAGCAGGAACAATGGAAGTAGCTTGTCCCAATTTCGCTGGTCACTATCAATTACTTTGGATAGGAATTGGTCTATTGTTTTGTTGAAACTCTCGACCATACCATCAGATTGTGGGTGGAGTGGTGTTGTACGAGTTTTCCTCAATCCCATCAGCTTAGCCACTCCTCCAAATACCTGGGATTCAAAGTTTCTTCCCTGGTCTGAGTGTAACTCCAGAGGTACTCCAAACCTCGAGATCCAGTTTTCCACCAGCGCTGTTGCAACAGTGACGGCTTCATAATTTGGCAGTGGGTAAGCATCCATCCGGAGTTCGATTATAGCGATAGAAGTGGTATCACGTTCGATAGCGCGTTTGTTCATCATAAGTAGTACTGTGTTATGCCAAGAAGTGCGATCGTGTTTGATCCTGACTGTGGTGATTAATTCAACAGCATAATAACGTAGTAAAACCTGTCTTGCTAATACGTGTAAATCTCTAAACTTGTGCGTTTGTGTAAGCAAGGCGGTGTTATAGGTGCATCATGAACGAAAGTGAAATGAAGAAGGCGTTTGAATCACTAACGAGGGAAATCAAAAGTGTAAAAGATTCATGTGCAGAAATCTCAACGGTGAGAGCAATTTGTGAGGAAACGAAGAAATCCGTCGAAGGAATCGCTGAAGAGGTGGAAATGCTCAAGCAGGAGAACGAATTTAACAAAACTGATATCGCCTTATTAGTAAGTGAGAACCGTATGCTAAAAGCAAGATTAGACGCGTTAGAGCAATACGGTATGAAGAGCAACGTCATTATACACGGTGTGCCTCTCGTGGACAACGAAAACCCTAGAGAACTAGTAAAGGTGATTGCTGATAAACTAGCCGTTGAATTGAACGGAAGCGATATTTCAACTGCTCATCGTATACCGGCAAAGAAAAACAGTGATCGACCACCGATCATAGTACGCCTCAACAATCTTGATGTTCGCAACCAACTGATAACAAAAGCTAAAACGATCCGGCCGGAAGGATAATTATTTGATTTTAAACCATCACACCCCATTTACATAGACGAACACTGGTCTAACGAAACAAGAAAGTTGTGGTACGAAGCAAAAAACTTGCAAGAAAAAGGACTGGTCCACGGCGTCTCCTGTCGCGACGGTAAAGTCAAGATAAAGAGATTAGAATCAAGTCAGGCAGAAAGAATCTTCAGCCAAAGCCAACTAAGGAAATACGGCGAGCCGGAAAATCTTAATAGTGTAGATGACGATCAAAACGCTACTCCATACCGGTCCAAAAGGAACAGAAACGAAAATAGTCCAAACAGCTTTGAGCAGGTTGAAAATGCGAGCAAAGTACGTGCGGTGAGCAACAATTTCCATCCAATGACAACGAATAATAGAAGAAGAGGAGGAGGAAATTATCGTGTACAGCCTAGGTTGGATAGATTTAGATTTAGTAGTAATAGATAGTTTATAACGTCGGACTCCGCCTCCCCAAGCCGAACTCAGCCACCGTGGGGAGGGAAGGCTGAAAACCCCCGAATAGGAGGAAATGACGTCGCCACTGATGTTAATAAGAATAAGAACAAAGGTAAGAAAAGAAACAGGTTAGATATCGAAATTATGTATTTCAATGTGAGGGGATTAGCTAAAGAAGAGAGAATAGTCGAACTCGAGCAAGATGGGACATAGTAGGACTGTCAGAGGTGAGGAAGGAAGGGAGAGAACTAATACGCAGGAAAAACGGTAACTACCTATACTACAATGGTGAAACTAAAGGTTACAAAGGCGTGGGATTTTACATCAAAGAAAACCTTTGGAAAAGAGTGAAAGAGGTTAAACATGTGAATGAAAGAATTGGCTTACTCAAAATTGGAATTGAAAAAAATGTCTCACTACTGGTAATACAAATCTATGCACCAACGTTAGATGCCGAAGAGAATGATGCAGTCGAATTCTACAGAAGTCTACAGGAGACCTTCGATAACGAAAAGGACAATTTCACAATAGTAATGGGGGACTGGAACGCGATTGTCGGGAAAGGTGACGAAACGGCAAACGTAGGTCGATTCGGATTAGGTAAGAGAAACAAGAACGGAGTAAGAATGATTGAATTCGCACAGAGAAACAACTTAAAAATAGCGGGTACTTTCTACAAAAAGAGGGAATCACGCAAATGGACCTGGTTGTCCCCCAACGGCAAAACAAAAAACGAAATTGACCATCTGTTAGTGAATGACCTTACTATCGTAAAAAATGTGGAAATTATATCAAAAATAGAGTTCTCCTCGGACCACAGAGCTGGAAGGTGTCACCTCCAAATCCCCAAAAGAACAAAATATAGGAAAGGAAAAAAGGAAACAGTAAGTAGGAAGATAGTAATACCAATATATGTCAACGACGAAGTGGAAAAATTCCTAGAGGGAAAACTCAACGTTATTGTAGAAAAGGCGCAAGAAATGGAGGTACAGAAATTATATGATATATTTGAGAACACGATTAGGGAAACAGAACACAAGTTCGGAAAAAGCAAGGTAAAAGAAACAACGGACGACAAGATTAGCGTGAAAACGAAAAACCTGATTGCAAAAAGGGAAGAGCTGAAAGTATTAGAAAACCCAACCCCTAATCAAAAAATAGAACTGGCAGTGATTCAAAAGCCGGTGAGAATGGAAATCAAAAAAGACTGCAGAGAATTTGAGGCTAGATTAGTCGAGGAAATAATAGAGGAAACGTGGTCTACACGAAGAATGAAAAGACAGACAGCTAAAGGTTCAAAATTACTGACAGAGATAAGAAACAAGGAGGGAAAGATAGTAACAGGGAGGGAAAAAATTATCGAGACAATATCCGAGTTCTTTAAGGAATTATACAGTGACAATATACCCCATGTCGATACAACATACGAAGTTCGAGCGGAAATGGAGCCACCTTCCAGAGCTCTTTCTCCATACAATGAACCCTGCTTTGCGAACTTATCACCCCCTTTCATTCTAAGTGAGGTAATGAAGGCAATGAAATCACTCAAAATAGGTAAGTTACCAGGTCCTGATGGTATAGACAATTCATTCCTCAAAAGGTTTCAGAATAGCCTAGCTCTACCCTTCCTCGACCTACTCAACAAAATTTTATCAACAGGGAAAACTCCGGAACAATGGAGAGTTGCCGAAATCCGCCTACTGCATAAAAAAGAGGAAAAGAATAATATAAACAATTACAGACCTATAAGTCTTACTTCAAACGTTGGAAAAATAGCAATGAAAGTACTCAAGGAGAGGACTTATAAACAGCTAGATGAAAACCAGAGTCTAGAGCAGGCTGGCTTCCGTAGTGGCTTTTCCACTATGGACCATATTCTTACAATGAATCAGATCATAGAGAAGGCTAAAGAGTACAACATCGAAATGCATTGTATCTTCGTAGATTTTCGCAAGGCTTTCGACTCAATAATCCATAGGCGGATATGGGAATCACTGGAAATTCAGGGTATTGAAAGAAATATGATCGCAACCATACAAGATATTTATAAAGATGCGAAAGCATATGTTAAAATAGATAGAAAGGGTGCACTTTTCCCCATTAATAAAGGTGTCAAGCAAGGGGACCCGCTATCCTCGTGTTTATTTAATGCAGTTTTGGAGGAAATTTTCAAGGAGCTAGATTGGGAAGGAAGAGATAAACCGAATGGCATGACATTAAATTGCCTAATCCTTCAGTGGTACAAAACGCGGTCTTCTCCTTATCATCTGGATGCATCTCCACTTGCCAGAAACCACTTTTCATATCGATTACCAAAAACCATTCTGCTTCTCTTCAGATGTCAAAAAGATCAGCCATTCTTGGCAGGGGATAGCTATCTTTGACAGTAACATCATTAAGCTTCCAGAAGTCAACGCAGAATCTTAAAGTTCCATCTTTCTTTGGTGCTAGTGTTACTGGCGAAGCCCATGGACTGGAGGAAGGTCCAGTTGACGTTTCATCTCTGCTTCCTTGGCAAACAGCATTCTTCTGGGCAACTGCCTTATTGAGCCGCGTCACCAGTGTTTATGTGATGTTGAACTATAGAAGTCCTCCCTAAGTCATTTTCATCTTTAGCAAAAATGCTCTGGTAATCTTTCAAAAATTTATCAAAACTTGACATAGTTTCACAATCTAAATCTTTCTTCACTTCATTGACTATAGTGCTTAGTTCTTCTTCAACTTTGGTCTGGAGGAGACGATCCTTGGCTTCCAACTCATAAAGCGGCATATCTCCACAGGGACCTCTTAAAACGTCATACTTCAGATCAATAATCAACCCATACTTTCGCATTAAATCCAGGCCCAGAATACAGTCATCTTTGATATCAGCAAGGATGAATTTTCCAATTATTACCATTGAGGAAATCTTGATAGATAGCTGGACAGTGCCCTTGGTCCAAGCTTGTTCACCCATGGCAGTCTCGAGGCGGTACTTTTCTCTCGAATTAATGGATAAGCCTGGGATATCTTTGACCAATTGTGTCTTGATAACTGAACCAGTAGCAGCACAGTCCACGCACATGTCTATATTGCGTCCAATACTATCATTCCATCCCAATACATAAACGTTCTCACTTGAAGTACGCATTTTGGAAATTCTTATTTCTTGGGCCCTTCTGCTTGGCCCTGGAGTTGGTTGGCCCCTGGCAACTCCAGGTTGGAGTTTTCCGCCTTCTTTTGTAGAGATTTCCACTTGGGGCAATTGGGCTTGATGTGACCCTCTTCATCACAGTGGTAGCATCGACGTTTGTCTCCAGTTGGTCCAACCTTTGTTTGCTTCAAAACTGTGGAACCTTGTCTACGGGACGCCTTTCTTGCAGCTTCTACTTCCAGGGCAAAGGATAATGCTTCTTTCAAGGTTTTGCAACATGCCATCCGAACTTGACTCTGAACCTCCCAGTCAAAAATTCCATCAATGAATGCCTCAGACGCAGTTTGTTCAATGGCTGATACAGTAGCTTCTGGGTAAGCTTGTTGAGTTAATTTTAGGATTTCGCTTGAAAACGCTTGAAGACTTTCTCCACGGTTCTGTCGACGGTATTTCAGTTCTCTTCTTCTGATGGGAGCCAAGTGAGCTTGACCAAAGCGTTGTTCAAGGACCTCAACCAACTTTTGGTAATTCTTCTTGTCACCCTCAGCAATGTTGGACAACAGCTGTAGTGCAGCTCCTCTCAAGCTGACAATCAAATTACCTGTCATCCCATCCATTGAGTTGAGCTGCAATTTCAAACTGTGATTTGTATAGTTCCCAAGAGATTTCACCATCTAACGTTGGTATCTTGACTTTGGTCTTTGATGACGGTTCTACAACTGGTACATTTCCTTCATTTGACCCAGAACTGAAATTGATTTAAGGTGTCTCAGGAGATGGAAAGATTATTCTCAATTTGGACTGGCTTTTTTGAGTGAGATTTGAGGTTAGACTAACGAGTGAACCAGGCTCAGGTGCGATATATTTTGACCGACTTTTCTAGCTAGAAAAGTGAGGTATTTTGTTTTGTTAATACGTACGTTTGGAAATGTTGAAGAATGAGGGGTTGACTGATGGGTGATTGGTTGCTTCTTTGGCTTCGACATTGATGTTTAAGAGGGAACCTGTTGTATGGTGGGCTTTTTGAGAAATTTGCCGAGCGCCGTCCGCCCTCCAACAAAAAACTTGGAAAAATGTTGACTCTCGAACCATATATGATAGGAATTTTTCCAAATCCCCGTCTATCATATATAGCTCGAGGTTCGAGAAAAATTTAGATTCTCAAACTATATATTATACTAGGCTTATAGTAAGTAGCTCTAGGTCTTCTTTATACCAGCTTTATCTAGGTCTAGGCTTCCTTGAAATCTCAATAGCAAATCCCATATGACTCATAAAATAGACTCCCTGCGTTCCTGGTTTAACTTTGTCAAGGAAGCCGTCATTTTTTCGTTTTTCGAGATCTCCTTGTAGCTGGATTTTTAGATGAAGAATCTTGGGATGGAGTTTGCATAGAAAATGGTGATATGATAACGTGAATACAATTTATGAGTGCACGAGAGGAATAGCAGCTGGAGATAGCTGTAAGAGATTCCAGGAATCGGGAGTGACTCAAGCTAATATACAGTATATTAGACTAATACTAGGCTAAGAATAACGTATAGGAAAAAGTGATTGTAAAGCTTTTTTTTTTACCGACTTTTCTAGCTCGAAAAAAGAGGTATTACATTTGTAGCAAGATTCACAGGGGGAAGAAGCAGTCAACTTTCTAGACGTTTTGGAGGCCCTATATTACTTTCAGCATGAAAAAGAATCAGGTTTCTTTGCAGGGTGAGGCCAAAAGATGTTACCAGTTAAATGGGAGTTTGCGTTAAATTTGTCGTAGCGAAAAAACGCGATGTATATTTCAAATCTACGATATTCGCATCTCGATTTTATCTTCAATTTGCGCCAAATACGAAGTTTCGACGTCTTCTTTAGCCGAGTTATGGACCAAAATGTGCCGAAGGGTTCCCAAAATAGGGCTTGAAAAATTGATTAATTTACAGTATTGAGTTGAATTTCGAACATTCCGATTATTAAAGTACTGTTCCTGAAGTGAAATTTTACGGGGAAAACGAAAAAAATTGTCACAAAATACTGCGAAGCACAAAAATGAGTTAATGAGCCCAAAAAGGTACAAAATGTCCCGAAGTTGGAAAATCGTCAATTTTATTCAATCCTTCAGTAAAATTTTGCGCTGAATTCGAGAAAATCACTCAAATCACCCTACAAAGCTTCAAAATGGATGTATGGGCCCAAAGAGGGTCAAAATTCACCCAAATAAACAAATTGTGTGATCTTTGAAAATTTCGTTGAATTCTGAAGTAAAATGTCGTGCTGAGTCCGAAAAAATCACCCAAATCACCTACAAAGCTTCAAAATGGACGTATGGGTCCAAAGAGGGTCAAAATTCCTCCAAATAAAAAAATTGCGTGATCTTCGAAAATTTAGTAGAATTCTGAAATAAAATTTCGTCCTGAGTCCGGAAAAATCAACCAAATCATCCTCCGAAGCTTCAAAATGGATGTACGGGCCCAAAGAGGGTCAAAATTTCCCCAAACAAAAAATCGCTTCATCAAAATTTTGTACAATTTACTAGTGAAATTTCACGCTGAGTCCGGAAAAATAACCCGAAAATGATCTAACAAAGCTCCAAATTCAGTGAAAGGGTCCCAAGAGATTCCACATTTGATCGAGACTGGCTGATGCGTGGAAATTATCGTTATTTCTGGCGATGGATCATATTCCTCTTTTATGACGTGCTTCCTCGAGGTGAGAGATTGTTTGAAACCTCATGGTAAATTGAAGCGGGCAAATATGCGAAGGTTTTGTGTGCTTCTCACAGCAGAAGAAGAGATTGCCTCCATTGCCCAGAACGCCAGGAACTTGGGGGCATGTGCACTTTACGATAATACGGGACTCTTGTCGATCTCTCAGCACGATCTTTCAGGAGAAGACGAATTTTTCGATAACATTGATGCAATCGTCTGAAACAATGAGAATTTCCGCATTATAGCTCGGCCCAATTGAATACGAATATGTAGTCAATCCCCCATCATAATCTCATTGCAGAAGACGAACTTCTCCGTAACATTCTCTGCATCGACTAACACAAGTCTACTGTTATATGTATGCTCGCGGAAAGAAGTTGGTGAATATTCGTGTTCGATTCACGCGAGTAAACGTGCAGAAATTCGCGTTGTGTCGGCTGCCCAAAGGAAAGTTACCGGGAAGCTCGCTTTCTGTTGCAGACTCGCGGTGAGAAATTGGGTAAAGCCCCTTGTATAAACCAAACGGAAAATGCACGAGGCGCGAGAGTTTCTCGTTCTTTCAAGCGATGAACAGAAAATTACCGAGAAGCTAGTGTCCCGTTGTGAGCTCGCCGTGAGAAATCGGCTAAAGCCAGGCTCTTGATCAAAGCAGGCACATGCACAATGATTTCTCGTTGTTCCAAGCGAAGGAGGTAGTTTTACAAAGAAGATTGTCTTCCTTATGAGTTCACGATGAAAGATTGACTAGGTTCTCGCGTACAATAGAAGCAGGCAAGTGCACGGAAGTAGCTCGTTGTTTCAGCGGTGAATGGATTATGACCGAAAAGATCGTCATCCGTCGTTGGGTTGTGGTGAGAGATCGGTTAAAGCACCACTTATGATGGAAGCGGGCACTTTAGCCGATCTCTCATCACAAACTTAGACCAGAGGATGATCTTCTCGGTAACTTTCCTGCCATCGCCTGGAATAACGAGGAATTCTCATCCAGCTCTGATCGTACGTGGGACTTTAGCCGATCTCTCATCGTGAGCTAACAGCGGAGGACGATCTTCTTGACAACATTACTTCACAGTTTGGAATAACGAGGAGTTAGCTGTCTTGCATTTGCCCACTCTGATCGGACGCGGAAACCTGGATAATATCGAACAATGAGTGCAAGAAGACAGAAGACGAGTTCGCAGAAGTTTTGACCATTTTTTTAAAACTCAACTTTAGATTTTCCTAGAGAATTGAGTGATGTTTCAAATTCTGAACAATTTTTCGTCTTGGGGAAATTTTGATCTTTTTTGGCGCCCATTGTCCCATTTTGTTGCTTTCCAGAGTTTTTTAATAATTTTTTCCGCACTCTACGCTGAATTTCGCTTGGGAATTAAGTAGTTTGAATGTTCGAGCTATTTTTTGCTTTGGGGATTTATTTCCTTTTTTGAAACCATTCACCCCGAGACTAGCCAATTTCTTACTGCGAGTTCAAGACGGAAGACGATCTTCCTGAAAATTCCTTCTATCCGCTGGCACAACAACAATGATCGCACGCTTACCCGCTTTCATAGATTAGGAGGCACTGTAGTCAGAGTTCAAAACGGAAGACAATCTTCCCTAAGAATTCACTCTCGCGGCTCGCACAACGAGAGTGATTGCACTCTTACCCATTTCCATCGCTAGAGGCACCATAGCCAATTTTTCACCGCGAGTTCACAACAGAAGATAAGCTTCTTGATACCACGCTCTCCATCGCCTGAAAGAACGAGAGTTTTCGCCCTTCCACCCATTATGATCATATGCGGGCCTCATTCGATTATCACGCGAGCACTCTTTCCACTCGAACCTTGATTTCACAAGTTAATCGATTAAATTTGAAAGTTGGATCTATTTTCCAACTTGGGGGAATTTTGACCCTCTTTGGACCCGTACATCCATTTTTAAGCTTCTTAGGGTGATTTGAATTGTTTTTTCAGAGTCAGCGCGTAATTTTACTTCGAAATTGTACAGAATTTCAAAGATCAAGCAGTTTTTTAAAACAGAATCATGTTTTCTTTTGATAATTAAACACTTTGGGAACCCCTGCAGCAAAATTTCGGCACATTTCGGTCCATAACTCGAATCAGAAAAGTCGTAGAAACTTCGTATTTGGCACAAATTAAAGATAAAATTGAGATGTGAATTTCGTAGATTTGAAGTATACATCTAACGTATCGCGTTTTTGCGCTACGACAGATTTAACGCAAACTCCCTTTTAACTGGTAACATCTTTTGGCCTCACCCTGACTTAGGCCTATATTTACGCTTAAAGAAATGTTTTTTCCGCGGATCTCCTCCAAAACTACTGGATGGATTTTTTCGAGACTTAGAAAAGTTATAGTCTCAATCTGAAGATGGATACCATCAATTTTTTCGACGATTATCTAATAGTAATTCCTCAGCGCGTTTCCAATTGAGTTAATACTTTTCTGTAGGTTACGGTTAATCATATTGGGAATAATCGAAATATCAATTTGCAAAGATTGCAGAAACAACTGTTATGTTTTTCTGGAAACAATTCGCAGGTTTTAAATGACTCTTAGCCTAAATTAAAACAAAATTCAGGTTTCCTTATTGGATTATAGGGCTTTTCCATGTCGGCGCATTGCATACGTATTCTCCTACGTGTTCTCGAAATGGTAGTATTTCTAACATTGCTCTTATGGGTGTTGCTGGATTGCATACTCATTTTCATTGTGGAGTAGTTTGATATAAGAGCAATGCTAGAAATACTATACTCTGTCTGCAAATAGAATGGGTCACGTCAACAAACCCGCGACCCGCTTTCATGCAAAAAAAATTGATTATGATGCGAGGAAGCGGTTCGCGGGTTTGTTTGGGTGACCCATTCTATTTGCGGACAGAGTATACCATTTCGATAACACGTAGGAGAATACGTATGCAATGCGCCGACATGGAAAAGCCCTATAGGTATTTTTACTCTGTTATCAGTTGATGTGACGTCATAGTGGCAGAATTTATAAACTGAGTTTTATTGTTCATTCTATAAATATTTGGCATGATTGACTGGTCATTCGTATCTATATTATTAAAGCGAAGCTATCACTACTTATCACTAAACGGCTGACGAATTATTTTTTGGCTTTTTCAATCCGCCTGTTTCTCATTTTCTCAATGCCGGAACATTGTGGAAATGGTTGACGACTACTTTCAAAAATTATTTATATCGTAGGTGCGTAGGTAGTACAAAATAATAATTATGACATTTTACGTTGAATACTATTTTTTGAGAATCGAGTTGATTTCCTTTGTGCTGTCAATGCTGTTTCCCTTTGTAGTGAATATCTGGACAATTTAATGTACTTAGACGAAGTTATCCGGAGAAAATTGTTATTTGAAGTGTGTTATCCTGTGAGTTTTTACTTATTAATTATCCTCAGATCCGTGCGTGGATAATACTTCTATCCGGAGACTTTTCATCAATTATCTGGAGATCCTTGAGAGTAAAATTATTTTTATCCAGAGAGTGTAATCTAAAGGAGTTTGATTTATTATCTCAAGTAATAATGCCTATAGTTATATTTAGGGAATTGTACAATCTGTTTTCTAAGCCAAGCACATAGAAGTGTCCATGAGTGTTAATCATTATTTGCACTGTGCAAGTGAGAATGAGTTGTGTGAAGCCATTGATGTTCTACCTGATGGCAGTTGTACAAACCTATTTGATTTTTTCTTCTGTATTGCAAATGGAAAGTAACTATTTCAACCTCATTCCTCATTTTAAAGCGCAAAGAAGTAAGATTTTCTGAGGAAACAGATTTATCTCAAGCCACAAATATATGCAAAGCACCAACTGCTGTGATTGGTGTTTGTCAAACATCTTACTTGTAAATGAAATAGGAAATTTGACCGAGCCCATGGTGCAATTTGTAGCAGATATTTGCCCGCAATAAAATAAGCATTATCTGTCTTCCTGCTGTGATTATAGAAACTTGGCCGAGAGAAAATTTCCCTCTAACAAGTACCTACATAGTTCATTTCACAAAGTTTTCTATCTACGGAAACCTAACAAGAGACAAACCTGGATACTTCTATGAAGAAGTATACTCACAAAGAGTAAAAAAGCAAGTACAAAAACCGCACTATAATCACACTACCGAGCGCTTTCGGCTAAACAGTCATCCTCGAGGTATAGAAAGGACTTGCTTTTTTACTCTTTGTGAGTATACTTCTTCACAATGGACAACCGTAGAAGTAAAAAACAAATTGATTCTCGATACTTCTACTTGATTCTCAATCTTTGAGAGGACAATACTCATTGTTACTCAATAGGGTGACAAATTTCTTATTTTGTTGCAAGGGAGTGTGATACGCTATCTTTTCCTGATTTTTTTTTTTTTTTTTTTTTTCATCACCTTTATGGAGGGATTTTACTATTGTTTGCTACAATTCCTAAGTCACCTATCTAAGTATGTAAAACTATTGAGGAAAAATTTTTTGTTTATTAAGCAAATTGTCTTATGAAGGACTAAATTTGCAAAAGTGAACAGATGGTCAGTTGCTGGCGAATTTTGTAAATAAAACAATCCGATCCAAAAGTAAAAAAACAAGGAGAAATAAAAAAGAAACAGCGCGAAAGCTTTGAAGCAAACACATGAAGTCAGAGAAGAAATTTGAATAAACCAATGCAGGAATTAAAGCAGGCAATAGCATGCAAAGAACTAAGTATTATATTTTTTGCCACTAACAGGAACATATAGTTGAAGAAAAATTATTTTCCATTGAGTATTTCTTATGGGTTGGAGCCTCAGAAACAACTACATATATAATTACGGGAGGGATTCATAAGAAGTAGGTAGGTAAAATTTAGGCTGCCCACGAGCGTTAAAAATAAGAACAACTGAAATGGAGTGTGAAAAAAAGAGCGACGATATGAGGCTAGGGAAAAAAATTGGAAGGAGTAGAGCCACTTGGAGGGACTTGAGTTTTTAATCAGGAGAAAAAGAACAAATATGTACAAGTTGGAGTAATTCAGTAACGCCGGTAGTTGAAAGAGTTGGAAACTGTTTTCGCGTAATTAATTACATAGGGTAGAGGATATGACTTTTGTCACCCTGTAGGAAGTATGTCAATTTTGGAGAGCAGGACATGAAAATAGGTGAAAGATTGTCACATTAATTATGTCCCTAATAACGTAACAAGATTTATACATGACAGTGAAGCATGGAGATCTAGGAGGAGATGAGAATTTATGATTCAGGGGTGACCAGCCCTGGAGCGAGCGAAGATAATTTCTTCATGGTGGGAATTTCTGTTTTAGGAGGACCAGGGATGGGCTTACATTTAATGATTCCAAATTTGTTGTTTGGTTGCTCTTTTCATCTGAGTGATAAGAAGCTATTTGTAGGATTCAGAAATAATAACAGTTTTTTGTACAAGATGGAGTCGGTGATTTTAGGTGAGAGAATGAAGTTTTTAGGCGTGCGAGCATTTTGATCATATTATTGAGGATAACTGATGAGAACCAAAATCCAAATAAAAGTTTCTGCCGATAAGATAAATGATGGAGTATGAAGAATACGTGGGTGTGTTTTTTAGAGATGGGGTAGGAAATTATAAGCTTAAGCCTAATGTGAGAGAGATGTATTCAGAAAAAATGGAGGGTGCGATTCTGCAAGGACGCGGAGTAAATGAATATTGTAAAGAAGCCTTTAATCAGATTTATATTAGGTATTCAATTAAAAAGGTGAATTGAAAGTTGTAATGAAAAACAATATGGCGTTATGAACAAAGTTAAACAAGGAATTCACAGATCCTCTTATATGAAATTGATTGATTTTGATATTGAGAAATGAGAATTGAATTCAAAATTAGAGTCTCGAAAAAAACGGGTTGGGTTTGATTAAATTTCTAAAATTGAAAAATTAAGCTAACTAATGCAGGAGGGACTCAGAAAAATTGGAAAAATCAAGTTCTTTGAGCTTTATATGATAGTATGATAGAGGCGGGTTAGGAAAAATTTTTGCTATCAAAGGAGTCAGATTTGAAAACAGTTCAATTATTGGGAATCGAGCTATGTATAACAGGAGAGGATCTTGGGAAACATTGAACCACCAGACGAGTTGAAATTGAAAAAATTTTTTACATCGAGCTATACAATTATGACAACAGGTTATCTTGGGAAAATGTTGATTTTTAAGCTATATAATATAATTTTTTTTTTTTTTTTTTTTTTTTATTTTACACTAGTACTGCCTATCGGCATTCACTCGTTAATTTATAATACATGAAAATTAACGTTAATTTAGGGTATTCTCAGCACTCTGAGCATACCCTAGGTTGAGCAAAGTTTTTAAAAGATTAACCTAAGTGAGTATTTTAACCGGTGATTATATCCGCTGGCATCAGCCTCTTCAGGCGGGTTATTGGAGGTTCCTCTAGGAGCTGGATGGCTAGGGTGATGGAATGGCGGTGTAGACAATCTTCGTACGAGGTTGCGATTCTTTTCATGTACTGCTTCGCTGTTTCGATAACGAGATCGTTATGGAGCGTAATTAAAAATATGTGGTCCACTTCGCGGCCCATGTTCCAAATATAGGTAGTCCAGTTTGCGGCCAAAGTTCTAATGAGAGGTAGACCACTTTGCGGCCTGCAGTAAAAAACAAAATGAAAAGAGAGGAATGAAAATGAAGCATTATTATTGAACAAACTGCATGCATCACAAAAGAAAAAGTTGGTAGTAAAAATTTGCGTTATTTTTTCAATAAAAAAATTCAAAAAAAAAGTGTGGCACCAATCTTGTTCAATTGCGTGCATTTTTTTCGTTGATTTTCCATTCCTTTCGGAAAATACTTTATCAGCCATTCTTTTGCCTCGCATGCGATCAGACAAGTTTTCGAAAATTTTCATGACTCTACCTATTTTAAATTCTTGCAATATAATATTTATTTTATTATTTCCAGAAATTTTCAACAGTTCACAATCATTTTTCTTACTCACACCAATTACTTTTATTTAGCAGTGCTGAAACGAAAGTTTCATCGAAACTTGTAAGTAATCGATTCTATTTCAGGATTTCTAGTTCCCATTTTTTTAAACAGTAAATTTTTCGAATCGATACGTTGTTCTAATTTATGGTTATTCATATTACACAAGAGGAGTGTACACCCGAAGGTGTAGCAAATTATATTGAACCACTATAATTTGCTACACCTTCGGTTGTACACTCCTCTTGTGTAACAGTAAATTTTTCTTCTTTGATTTATAAGATCTACGTCAACAGGAAACCGCATGTAATACATAAGAGAAAAATAAATAAATAAAAATAACCGCAAATAAAACCTTTGATGAGTAGTACTTCAATTTCACGATTCACACAAATATAATTATCATCAGTACCTATTTAAAGGGTGTTTAATTTAGATTAATCTAAGAAGTTGAACGAAACTGATTCGAGATATTTAAATTTTTTTAGGCGGGCTGCAAAATAGACTATCTTTTATTTTCCTTGGGCCGCAAAGTGCCGACACCGGAATTTAAAACATCTAACGAAGCTGAAAAATCAGTGAACAGTGTACTGTAGAAGAAATTGTCTACAAAAAGTGCTGCTGGAGTAAGAGTTGAATTTCAGTGTGCTTGCGGAAAATCACTTTCCAGGTGTGTAGTGCTAGAAGTCGTTCACTGAGTTTAAGAAACATTATTAGGGTACCTATTTAAAAAATTAGTATGAATGTGAATCTTTAGTGGATGCTACATGCACGTGCCCATATTTTATGAAACATCTGTTGTGTAAGCACTCCGTGAGCATGCAAATTCGGGTAAAATTAGTGACACCTCCCATCGAAGCTCGTAATGTGCCGATTGGCAGGCGCTTGAAAAGAGGCAGATAGTCAAAAACAAAGAAATCTTCACTTATTCAATGAGTACTGCAACTGTGTTAATTTTTCTCTCTATTTGTAACTCATACGTGACTTGTTTTCAATTTTTAATTTTGGTGTTTGCCGTTCCGTTTCTCCTTTTTAAAATCTATAAATGCCGTTTGTGACGTAGCCAACCTGACAGGGCGACAATGTTGACTACATGACGATATAACCCAACCAATCTAAATCCCTTTAGTACGATCGCAGTTCACCATCCGCCGGAGAGAAGTCCTACCTACACCTAATAGGAACTAAATCCACCCCAAAAGGAACCGCATTCTGTGAACAGGCCCTCCAAGGCGTGAGCAAACTCCCCCCCTATCTCAAATGAAACAGGGACCGTACGACCAGCTCAGTAGGTCGGAGAGCATGAAGAGACCTTTTCACAGCTGCGTGAGTTCAATTTAGGGCAGACCACCGATCAGTACCGACACGAGAAGAAGAAGAGGGACTACCTCTTTATGGTGCGAAGGTTGGAACACGGACAGCAACGAAGAAGATAAACTCACCTTGTTTATCGATGTAATTGAAGAATAATGGATTCTGGATGCAACCACCAAGGTTGGATGAAATATGGAAAAATCAGACGTAACAAAAAACAAAAACCTAGGGAGAGACTAACTAAAACTATTGAAAGGAGAAAGAACGGAAACTATTGAAGACAGAAGAAATTCCCTATTACTCTGATACGAGAAACTCACCATCCTCGAGAAAAAGGTATCTGAAAAAGAAACGAAGTTCGCAATATTCACAGTAGTCTCCCAAGGAAGTACATATCTCCAAAATTTGTGCTAGAGAATCTTCAGACCCGCATCATCCACCCCTCCCCTCCTTTAATCACAAAGTTCAAACACAGAGTGAAAATAAATCGATCCATCATTTGATAACGACCCGTATTTATTAATTAAGAAAAAAAAAAAATAAACAAGATAATTATATAACGATTGATCACTTACTCGATGATAATGTGTTCTCGATAATTAGAAAATAAATTTATTTGTACTTAATACAACATGAACTTCGTCGATATCTGGAGTCGGATGAGCAAGGTCGAAATGTCTACGCTGGAATCTGCACATCGATCTTGAAATATTGGAGTTCTCGAAATGATGGATTTCCTCGATCGATTGAAAAACCTTAATTAAAACATTCGATCGAGATCGGGCTTGGGAAGCGCTCCGGAAAGGGTCTTATATCACCCTAAAAATTGAGTCCCGAACAACAGACCACTTGGAGAGTGACGATCCTCAGTTATGTTGAAATTTATCGTACCCCTCAAGGTGACAGGCCTGAGGTGCACGTGCAAAAGCACTCACTCGGATGTTAAATAACCCGCTGTAATGTGTCACGAGTGTTCCCAATTTTGCAGGATAAATTTGCGAGAAAAAAAAATCGAAAGAAAGCGGGAATCATTGGATTGTATTATCTGGCGAGCACAACGAATGATTTCAAAAGAAAAAAAAAAATTATTATAAAAATCTCGCAAATTTCTACAATTTCCGAAAAATTGCCAGATACGGAACTCCTGAATACGAGATATAATAATTCGTATTCTCATTGTAGGGTCGCGTAAAATTTTCCTTACGTTTACGAGTATCTCGATATAACACTCCACTTGTATACCTCATAGACGCGAAGGAAACGACGACTGACTTCCCGGTTTTCGCATCTCACCGAAGTGCGATACGAGCCCCGAGAAGCGATCACGCTATATGGTATGTTTCGACATGCCGTACGTAGATAAGAAAAGAAAGGGGAATAAGGACGAATATGTACGTAGGAAAGAGTTAGAAGGAAGATTAGATTTTAAAATTTTATACGAGCACTATCGAACATACCATTAACGATATAGTCTCGTTCGCACCAAAGAGTCATACAAGTACACACACGCACATTACGACCCGTAAAAAGTAGCCACATCTCACGTTCCATCATCATTTCCCGGGTTTCACTTTTATTTCCCGGTCAGCGTTTATTTTGGCGTGCCACGTTTTGAAATGGCGCAAACGGATGTCAATTTGTCGTTCCATCCGCATTTCTTGTCGATCCAAAAAGTCACATCCTTTTCAAAATAACCCCCCACAGAACAGGTTCCCTGTTGAAAATTCGAGTTTCAAGCTATAGTATGTGGACTTGAATAAATTTCAATATTCTAGCCATGAAAGGAAAGGGATTTAGAAAAATTTTGACTTACGAGCCATAGCATAATCATAGGAGGAGAATTTAGAAGAATTTCGACTCTCGAGCCATAATATACGATAAGAAGAGAACTATAAAACAAGCACCCCGCAGGCAGGCGGGGTGTTACGAGGATCGGCGAATGACTGAGTTATTTCTGATAAGAAAAATATCCATTTAGATCGACACAAGGTACAGGAAAATAAAAATGATAAAATCTTTGTGCGCTAAAACCCAACTAGAAAGTAGGACCAAGTACAAATTAAATTTTAATTGAGGATTACAAAGCTAGGGTATCATATTCACAATGAATTTTTGATCATCCCATTTCCTACTTTCTATTTGTAATTATTCATTTCATATTCCCATTGCGTTGTAAAACATTCCCTTTCAATTGAATTCAATTTCATTCACATTGTTGGAACCGCGTTTTCAAGAATTCACATCACATCTTTTTGATTCTGTTGGAGGACCAATGTTTTTGAAGGAATAAAAACACACGATGGGCGAGGACGCCGCTTTATTTTCAACTGATTCGTACAACATTAATACTTCGATACATTTTAGTTCTTCTTCTATTTCTTATAAGAGAGAAAAGCAAAAAATGCTGTAACGTATAAAACAGGTACAAAATAGTGTCTACCCTAGCCCGTGTCCATTCGGACCGTGGACCATATTATTTCGTAGATGAACGACGAGACGTAGACGTGTTCATATAAATACCTAGTTGGCTCATATTTTTTGCTGTGTCTTCTTATTGTTTAACACCCTCGCTGGTGCAACCAGATCATTTTATAATGTTCCTTATAGGAAGGGCTACAAGAATATCAGAGAGTGAAAGTTAGCGAGCAGAAGAAACAGTATGCATTTGAGCACGTTGTTCGTCGTAAAGCGACTTATATTTTAGTTTTCGAACAGATTCTATTTGTAAAAGGTAACACTCAACAATTAATAAGCAATAACCTGAAGTAACCACTGTTGAGTACAAACAACGCTGATATTACACCCTTCCAACAATTGCCATTTTCGCCATGAGATAAGAATGGTAAGTAACACAAATCCGGACTCTGTCGAGACTGTGGTGCACCGTGAATTTTTCTCGAATCATGACAAAACCCTTCTTAGGGTGGATGGAAGACAAGTAAGCTAACCTCGACGTGGTGCCTTCTATGTAACGCTAATTGGCTTACAACATAGTGACGCAACACACAAAGTGCATTAAAGGTGATTAAAGTACAGTATCGGTATATAACGTTTAATTGACCGGTACACGGTATATAACGTCTTATTCACCGGTACAGTACCGGTATATAACGCCATCCATAAAATGATTTGGGCTATCGCCTTTTGTGGGGCTCACTCGCTCCGCTCCTTTGTCTCCTTTCTCGGTTTTGTATAAGAATGGTATGAAAACTATTTTGAGCTATCAGTTTTTCCCACTCCAATCGGTCGCCCCTTTTATTGGTGTTGTATACGAGAGCTATCAGCTTTTGTGGGACTCACTCGCTCCGCTTGTTCGCCCTCTGTCTTGGTTTAGCATAAGTCTGATATAAAAATATTTTTGGCTTTTTGCCTTTCGCGGTTCTTGGTGTTGTATATGAATGGTATGAGAGATACTTTGAGCTATCCCACAGGTATAGATTTGCACGCACACGAGGTGTGTACTTGCTAATTTCTGAATCACCCACGGGTATAGATGCGCGTGCGCGTACACCTCTCTACCCCGTGGGTGATTCAGAAATTTTCGAGTACACCTGCGTGCGCCGCGCGCACACGCACGCAGGGTGTACCCGCAAATTTCTAAATCACTTATCGGACTGAGATTTGCACGCGCATGGTTTCTCTTGACGGGAGGAAAGGGTGTACTCACGAATTTTCAAATAGGGGTACAGTGAGACTGAGGATATGAAACATGTCAAAATGAGATTTTCTCTCTTTCAAAATCTCAAAGAAGTTATATCGCCGCATTGAAACCCTTTTACCCTTGGACCTTCAGTCATATAGAAAAATAGGTTAATGAGATGGTTCATTTCTGAAAGGGATAAATGAGGAATGTAGGAATTGATCGATAGAGTGTAAACGATTGGTCGCGTTCATCATCAAAATTGGGCGGTAATTGAAAACATATTTCCGAAAGAATTGATGATGTAAATAAGAAAAGTAGTGTATAAGACATTGAAAAAAAGTTGAAGAGGAAAATAAAAGATGAGAAATCGAAGGGAAAAAAATGAAATAAAATTGTTACTTGGATTATTATTGAATTAAATTAGACAATTGAAAGTGAATGAATAGAAAAAACCGTTTGAAAAGAATGTTCGTTATTGAAGGCAACAAGATACCAATAAAATTAAAGAATGAGGAAATCATTGATGTAAGGATTGAAACAAAGATTGAGAGAAGGAATTGAAAAGGAAGTTTCAAATACTTGAAAACCAATTCAAAAATAAACAGCGCAGCGTATAGGAGAATTGAGAAAGTGTGATAAAGAAATATCTTCCACACCCCACCTGTGTCGAAACCTTACTGGAGGTACCCTAATATTGACGAAATTTTCGAGGGTTTTAAAAGTAGAGCCCTATAATAATGAGTGAGTACATGGATCGCCATATTTAGTCGTTACGTCATCATTAATCCTTGCAGTTCCCTAATTAGGGTGAGAAATTAATACAATTGGTGGAACTATTTTGTATCATTTAAAAGCACTATGTTTTGCATTTTATTTTGGCACTGATACCTGTATTCTAAAACTAATTCTATTAGTTCTTTTATCGTTTTCAAATCGTGGTAAACTGTTATCAGTCACTGAAATAGGGAAGTCTGAAGATAAATAATGACGAAACGACTAAATATGGCGGACCGTGTCCTCACTCGTTATTATAGGGCTCTAGTAAAAGATGAAGAAATTCACCTAAGAAGATAATTTTTTTTAAATAAGTAGAGCGTAGTACGTAAGTTGTCTATTTGTACACAGTTTCAGATTTTTAGGTTAATATTCTACAAATTTTTAAAAATTTTCTGGCGTAGCCAAATAAATGAAGATCATGTTACATGTCTTTATATTTCATTAGTCAACTTGTATACTGTATATTAGGAATGAGGCCTAGTATACTAAGCTAGTATTCGCTCGTTCGCGCCCTTCTTCGTCTAGTATAAGTCTATTCAGAATAAGCTACAGTAGACGCCGCTTAATGTACTCACGGTTAGTGTTATCGAACGGGTTAATATTATCAAAATGGTTGAACAAAACGGATGTATCCTAATACATGGGATAATTTTCGCATTATGATCAAAATTTTGGTTAATGTTATCGAAAATGTTTCATAAAAGTACTAAAAAATGAAAATTTCTTACTAAATGACTCGAAAAAGAGGAAAATTTTGAGAGAAATTGACAACTGCTTGGAACGAGAAGAATTGTGCAATTCCGCTGATATTGCCAAGCACACCTCTATTTTGGACGCTGTACATCTCATCAATCAAGGGTGGGGCATGGTTAGTGAAGCCACTATTCGCAATTGTTGGGAATATGGAGGATTTGTTAACCCAGACAACATGGAGGAAGAAGAGGTTCTGAGCCGCCCTGCTGATCTATCAAAAGAACAATATGAAGAATGGATGGCAGTAGATGAAAACCTTCAAATTTCTGAGAAACTAACTGACGAAGATGTATTGTCTCAGTTTAGTGCACCAGAACTACAGGAAATGAGTGATGAGGACAATGATGAAGTAGAAACACCTCCTTCCAATCGCGAAGCATTACAAGCATTAACTGTATTGAAGAAATACATGCAACACCATGTTGACAGCTTTGATGAAGAGTATAAGTATGAGTCCTTCATTTATAGAATGGTCAGCAATAATGCTCGCCAAAGTACCTTACAAAAATATTTACAATAATGTAGTACAGTACATATGGACCCTATTTAGCCAAACCCAACCAAATGCTCCTTTACTATAAGCGGAGATTCTCCTTTTCGCCAGATCGTTATCATGTCGCTTGGTTGGGTTTGGCTAAATAGGGTCCATATTACGTACATAATTTTGACTTTCGTCCTTCTTGATGTACAAAAATGAATAAAGACATGTTTTTTTTTTTCTTTTTTCCAATTTTTCTACCCGCCATCTATTGTTATCATTCGGTTAATGTTATCAAATTGCTCGTCACCGATGCGATCACATTAAGCGGCGTCTACTGTACAACCTGATCATGCCGCAACTTTGTTGCTCACTCAGTATAATAATAAATTATGATGATATTACGCTCAGAAATCTCATTCTCACTTGTAACTTATGAGAAAGTTTTTTCAACAAAGATGCTAACAATTCCAATTGTCCTACATTGTTAAAGGATACTACAATTGTTTCCTCCTCAAATCAGCGTGCCACTATAAGTTTATGTCACTTTGTGACGTTTCTCTAAGCTCCTGTACCCTTTCCAAGAATAATTATCATCCTCTATTTTTGACATGTTACATATCTTTTCTCTCGCCGGACCCCGATTTTGAAACTCGCGAGGACCCCCCCCCCATTTGCGAGTACACCCAGCGTGCTTCATACTAGACTCTTTATACTAGCTCTAAACTAGACTTATTTTCTCTGAGCCCTACCCTAATTTTGAAATTTGCGTGCGTGTGCTTGCGTGCGTGCAATACTAGCTTAGTACGAGCTTAGTATACTAGGCAGTACACTAGCTTAATATACTAGGCTTCATTATACTAGCCCTAATGTACATTATACTAGCCTAATATACTAGCTGAGCTATACTATTTGACATTGTATACTGGGCTTGGTTCATACTAGACTAGCTTTATATACCAGCTCTAAACTAGACTTATATTGGACAAAGAAGGAGGCGAACGAGCGGACCCATCGAGAAGGGCTATGAAACCCAGACCTAATATACAGTATACTACAGTAGACGCCGCTTAATGTGATCGCATCGGTGACGAGCAATTTGATAACATTAACCGAATGATAACAATAGATGGCGGGTAGAAAAATTGGAAAAAAGAAAAAAAAAAAACATGTCTTTATTCATTTTTGTACATCAAGAAGGATGAAAGTCAAAATTATGTACATAATATGGACCCTATTTAGCCAAACCCAACCAAGCGACATGATAACGATCTGGCGAAAAGGAGAATCTCCGCTTATAGTAAAGGAGCATTTGGTTGGGTTTGGCTAAATAGGGTCCATATGTACTGTACTACATTATTGTAAATATTTTTGTAAGGTACTTTGGCGAGCATTATTGCTGACCATTCTATAAATGAAGGACTCATACTTATACTCTTCATCAAAGCTGTCAGCATGGTGTTGCATGTATTTCTTCAATACAGTTAATGCTTGTAATGCTTCGCGATTGGAAGGAGGTGTTTCTACTTCATCATTGTCCTCATCACTCATTTCCTGTAGTTCTGGTGCACTAAACTGAGACAATACATCTTCGTCAGTTAGTTTCTCAGAAATTTGAAGGTTTTCATCTACTGCCATCCATTCTTCATATTGTTCTTTTGATAGATCAGCAGGGCGGCTCAGAACCTCTTCTTCCTCCATGTTGTCTGGGTTAACAAATCCTCCATATTCCCAACAATTGCGAATAGTGGCTTCACTAACCATGCCCCACCCTTGATTGATGAGATGTACAGCGTCCAAAATAGAGGTGTGCTTGGCAATATCAGCGGAATTGCACAATTCTTCTCGTTCCAAGCAGTTGTCAATTTCTCTCAAAATTTTCCTCTTTTTCGAGTCATTTAGTAAGAAATTTTCATTTTTTAGTACTTTTATGAAACATTTTCGATAACATTAACCAAAATTTTGATCATAATGCGAAAATTTTCCCATGTATTAGGATACATCCGTTTTGTTCAACCATTTTGATAATATTAACCCGTTCGATAACACTAACCGTGAGTACATTAAGCGGCGTCTACTGTATATCAAATTTACTAATGTATGAGCCGATGTTCTGTTGTAAGACATACACACCAATTTTATAACAAGATGACGGCTGATATATAGACATTATCACTAGGCCTGGCGTCCCGTTGTGGAGTTTGCGAGGCTTTAAAAGAATCTTCTGCCGCCATGTCCGTACACCTGTTACGACCCCCTACTGGGACGCCAGACATACTGATATTGTGTTTACTAAAGCACTAGATCAATACAAGTGAAGACATACGCCATTTCCTATCATTCAAAGACCCTCCAAGGTACAACGCATCTTGCATAACATTGCAGATAAATGGATAAACCCAAAATCTGCCACTCAGCAATGTTACGCAAGACGCAATGTACCTTTGAGGGGTTTTGAAGATATAAAATGGCGTATATCTTCACATGTATCGTTCTAGTGCTATACTTATACCTCAGCCGCAATCTCGTTTTATAAAGTAGACTAAAAAATCAGTCCATCGTTGGTGATCTCTAGTTAAAGCGTTGAAGATTACATAAATCTTGATAATCCACAAATGAATTGACAAATAGGTTAAATAAGTTATTTGGCAAATAGATTTGCCGATCCTCCTAACACCTCGTGCATCGAGGTGCTTGGTAGAATATGTGGAATAAATTTATGATTATTCACTTCGGCATTAGGCCTCATAATTAAGGAAACCAACTTTATTGTGACATTTTGACTGTACCCGCCGGTCTTGAAGCAGGCTTAGTACCAAAGTGAGCCCAATCTCAAATTTATAGTGCTTCCCGCATAAAGTTGATAACTTTGATGTGCAATAAATTTTGGAAACTTTTGTAATTTTGATGCTTTTTACAAATTTTTAGCATTGCTATGATATTTGGAATGTTGACAATGGTTTCCGGATTGGTGGGCGTGCCCCTAGGCATGTGGCTATCGCAACGACTGAGGATAAAATATGAACAAGCCGACCCGCTCATCTGTGGTGTTGGTCTTCTAACCAGCACTCCATTCATATTTTTTGCCTCCTGTTTTTCCAGTATGAATGTGAACATTAGCTATGCGCTAATGTTTGTCGGCGAACTGCTCCTTAATTTGAACTGGTCTATTGTTGCAGACATATTATTGGTAAGTTGATTTTCTATTTTTTTCCCATTGGTTAGTTATTATTTATCTAATTCTTCTCTCAGCTTTTCCAAGCTCTGCCTTCGGCATATTGAGAGCTCCTGTAAAACAAAAACAAGAAAAAAAGAAAGAAGAAGAAGAAGAAGTTCACGCAGCAGCGTGATCATCACCAACTTTTCAATAACTGATGCATGACTAAACATAATATGAAACTAACTAAATCTATCAATAATCTAAAATAATTAATTTTCTTATTTTGCAAAAGAAAATAGAAAAATTGTTAAGAAAAAGGTATCTTATAATGAAACTGGCCGGATAATGGAACTTGCACATTATTAGGACAGACCAGATTCTTCAGCATTTTTGCGTTTGTTTTGCTTGATTATAGAAAAGTGCTGAAAGTTTACATGTACGTTTTCTATTGAGGGAGGTCTGGAAAAAAATTTTATTTTTCCATAAAAGGCTGAAAATGGAATAAATCCTGAAAACAGACCGCTAGCAATATTTTGTCGTCGGCGTAGTTAATGTCAGCAATTCTTTCACCATTTATTTTAAAACCCCATTTCTTGAACAATAGGTGCTGGAAAATTTCTTCAGCTTATATATTGAAAAGTCTTGGTGAAAGTGGACACCCTTACCTCACTCCCTTCTCAATTCCAGGAAGCTTCTCGGTAACAACATTCCCTATTCTGACATTGGCTTTCTGTTCAAAGTAGAACGTTTTCATCAGTTACAGATCTTCTTTATCTATTCCATACTTTTAGAAGACGCGCAACATTTAGGTGTGCTCTACTTTATCAAATGCTTTCTCATAATTGACAAAACATACACACATTTTCCTATTCACTGCGATTGCCCTCTGAATGATAACTTTGAATAGGGCGATTGCATCTCTCGTACTACAGTGTGCACGAAATCCAAATTGCGTTTTACTAAGATGCCCGTCAATTTTCCTTTCTATTCTTCGATTCACAATTGACAAAAGAAGTTTCAGGATGTGGCTCATGATACTCAGAGTGCGATAGTCGGAACACTTTTTTGCGGCGGATTTTTTCGGGATTGGTATGAATGTGGATATTTCGAAATCTTCCGGTGTACTGCCGCTTTTGTAAATTTTATTTAGAATCTGTAGTAGGCCTACATATCATTTTTTTACTATTTATTCCACTGTGCTTCAATGGCACTATTGGAATATTATCCACTCCTACGGCTTTTAGCACGCTCTACACTTTCTATGAGTACCTCGTCGTCTCTTTGACTGTCTCTGTACAGTTGCTCAATATATTCTGTCCGAACTCCTTCCAGTTCTTCCTTACTACTACATATTTCTCCGGTAGGTTTCTCAATTATCATGAGTTTGGTACCTCCGCGCTTTTGGTCCTTCATCATTTTCTTAATTATTATTTCATTGTGCATTTCTTGCATTGTGTTTTCCTTTTCCAATTTTTGTGCTTGTTGACACCTTTCTTTGTAGTGTTTACACTTTGCCTCTCTGCACTTTCTGATTACCTCTTTATGCAACGCCCGATATTCATTACTACTTCTATCTTTTACTTATCTTCTTTTATCAATCAGCTCTATGATATCATCTGTTGTCCACTTCTTGTTCTTCTTTTGTCTGTTTTCCTTTGGAATTATTTTTTCTGCTGTCTTCTTAGCTGCTTCCTTCCATTTTCCCATGCTTCTTCGGGTTTGACTACTTCTTCTATACTTTTGGTCGATTCGTCTAGCTTGTCGGCAAACCTTCTTGCAGTCTTCTTCTCTTTCAGTGGGCTGATTCGTATTCTTTGGTCATACTGCACTTTACCTGGCATCTTCTTCACCCTTATCCGATATTTGGCCATGAGTAATACATGGTCACTTCCACAATCAGCAGATGGGTACATTTGACAATCAAGGACCATGTTTTTATGTCTTTGATTGACAATGATGAAGTTGATTTGATTCCTCACTTGGTTTCCTGGGCTCTTCCAGGTATACAATCTCTTGTCATGTTTCATGAATAGAGAGTTACATATAGCATCAAGCGATTCTTTTTAGCAAATTTTAACAGGCGGTCACCTCGCTCATTTTTTTCACCTAGTCCATGAGGTCCGACTGCATCTCCATCCGCTCCCCGTCCGATTTTTGCGTTGAAGTCTCCCAATATCAGAATTCGTCCATCCTTCTGTGCATTTTTCAGCGCTTTTTCCACATCCTCATAAAATGTTTCCAAGTCTTCTTCGCTGTTGTCGCTAGTTGGCGCATACCCTTGTAATATTATTACTGTCTTTGGTTTGGCGTTGATTCTGATAGCTATAACTCTGTCAGATATTGGTAAAACATCCTTCACCATTTGTGCCAATTTGTCTCTGATTAATATGCCAACTCCTTGTTTGTGTTTTTATCCTCCTGAGAAGATTAATTTGAAACTGTCTTCCTTAATTCGATTACATCCTGTCCACCTGACTTTGCTGATGCCCATGATGTCAATCTGCAATCTCTTCATCTCAATGATGACATTAGACAACTTTCCGGCCTGATAAAGTGACTATACATTCCATGTCGCCACCTTTAGAATTGATGGTAGAGTTTTTCGGGGACAGTGCTCAGCTACACTTGATTCAGCACTAAGGCTTAGACCCTCCCATGGCAGCTGGCAGGACCGTGGTAAGCCGCTGCTGGTTATCCAAAGTTCCAACTGCACTATTTCATTGTTCTTGATTCATCATGTTGTTGAAAACTTGGAAATATTCTGCGGTAGTTTTCCGTTGCTTTCTGCAGGTTTTCTGTGGGAGTATACTACCTTAGCCTTTGGGTCCCTTTCTCTGTACCGCAAGGCAGTAGATTTGGTATTCTGTCAGGGTGTACTTCCCATAGCCTTTAGGGGTAGCTTTTCCTAAACCACAAGGCAGCGGTTCGACCTACTCTCTCCATTACCATACCTCAGCTCTGTGCCTCATAGGTACGTGCACTTGCAAGCGAGGGAAAGTAGGAACCTTACCAATAGCGACTTTGGCCAGGTGTTTTATTTTGAGTTTTCCTTTTCCTACAGATGGTTTTACTCTCGGAGTTTTCCATCTCCTGCGTCCATCCATATTTGTTGCTGCCCAACTATGTTGCTTGGCTTAATAGGGTCGCCGCTTGAAGGCTATGGATTGGGGTTGAACATCAGCAAATGGTACTGGTGCCATTGGAGGCCGTATTGACTGAAACAGTCCCCACCACTGGCTCGTTAGATGATGTATCAATACATTATTTTTAATAGACCTCAATGATTGCAAGTATCAATCTATATTGTGACGGGAATCACCAAACGATCTTTTCAAAGTTTACGATTTTAGTACAGTTATGTAAAAATGGATGACCTTCTGTGCTGTGTATCTGAAGTCAAATCTGCTATTAAGCTTAGTCAAGCAATACATTCAATTTTTTCCTCAGCTGGATTCAAACTTTGCATGTATCTTTTAAATTCTTCCTTTTTTTCTTTTATGCGCTATTGATCCAAAGCAAATTGAATCGAATTAGCTGTAAATATAAGCAGTCAAGAATCTTTGTCAGTTTTAGGTCTCACCTGAATCCCTTCTTCCGATTCATTTAGTATTAAATTCCAACCTGGTAAGGGGTTTCAACCCGAAAAAGTCACCAAACACAGAATCTTGTCCAAGATATCTATGTATTTGATACTTAGGCTTCATTTCGCCCATTTCTTTAAACTGCTTCTGCGGTACCAGTGTAAATTAAAAATCGGGTAGGATACTCCCGTTCCGATCAAAATCCTCAACTATTTCACGCGTTACTTATCTGATTTGAGTCGAGTCACATCATTACAAAGAAACCATTTGTATGGTTCTGGCCAAATACTGATCTGATCTTGTGAATTTCTCGGTCGCGTCCAAGTGGGCACTTCTCTATGTGCGCACAATAAATCTCAAAACTCGTGTTGCCCCTATAAAATCGCGAAGTATTCCCAAGTTTGAATTACAAGCTGCTGTTCTATTAACTAAACTTCAGGGTGTGTCATGCGCATACTTTTTTGGTTGATGCACCCTGTCAAGCCATGGAAACCATTTGTGAAAAATCGTATTTCTGAAATTACTTCGTTGTTCCCTATCAGCTATTGGCAATAGGGCTTTTCCATGTCGGCGCATTGCATATGTATCCTCCTACGTGTTATCGAAATGGTAGTATTTCTAACATTGCTCTTATGGCAAACTACTCCACAATGAGAATGAATATGCAATCCAGCAACACCCATAAGAGCAATGTTAGAAATACTACCATTTCGATAACACGTAGGAGAATACATATGCAATGCGCCGACATGGAAAAGCCCTATATGTTTCTACAACTAGTAATCCCGCAGGCAAAAATTGCCAACGATTGTCATTGATCAGCCTTGAAGGGAATTTTATCAACTACGTTTACTGAGGAGGCGAGCCTGTTTTGTCAGTGATTTCACGGGTCTAATTTCAATAATCGCTTAAGATTGATTGAACGGTCGAAATTTAATTAAGCTTCCATCCTTTATGCATGTAGCTCATAAGTTGAAATTTCTTCAAGTGCTCTCTTCTCATAAATGGAGCTTGATAGTCAACATTCCTTCAAGTCCACCCTCTCTCCTGTACGTCTCTGTGACGGAAATTGTTTTGGAGTCCTCCTTTCGATGTATACCATGGTATAATAATTATAGAGGTATGGACACAACACGAAAATCGTGTCCGCAAACTTGTGTCATCGTGAAACGTATCAGCTAGAGCGCGTTGCGGCATGAGAGTACTAAACAAAAGAAAATACACCTAAGCGTATGAAAACTTCACAAATTATTCAGTTCATTCGAAATATCTCGAAAAATAACGCTTTAAATAAAAAAATGAGATAAATGAGTACGCAATAATAGCATATCCATTCCCCTGCAGTAAGACCATTGTAAACGAAGTACAATTATCATAAGGATCAGGCAAACATGTATGCAATATGATACGGGGGAAGAGCCTTGTACAACAACGCTAGCACGTCACCATTGTGTAAAGTCCAAGCGAACTAATATAAAATAGTCAATGGCTTGAGTAGTGCATAAGTACATAAAAAACACTCACGCGGTAGCGTGAGTAGTACCCGACTTTTCTTCTCACAATGCAAATATCATTGAGAGAGTTACCCCCTCTCTTTAGATCAAATACCAATGATCTGTCAATCATACCAAATATTTGTAGAATGAACAATAAAACTCAAGTTTGTAAATTCCATCACTATGACGTCACATCAACTGATAACAGAGTAAAAATAACTATAATCCAATAAGGAAACCTGAATTTTGTTTTAGTTTAGGCTAGGAGTCATCTAAAACCTACGAAACGTCTCCAGAAAATTCACTCCCTCTCCCCCTGCCCAAATTGCTAACAGTTGTTTCTGCGATCTTTGCAAATTAATATTTCGATTACTTCCGTAACCTACAGAATCGTATTAACTCAATTGGAAACGCGCTGAAGAATTACTATCAATTATTAATCGTCGAAAAAATTGTTGGTGCCCATCTTAAGATATAAGTCTATAACATATCTAAGTCTCGAAAAACGACGGCTTCCTGAACGAAGTTAA
The DNA here is from genome assembly GCA_035079385.1 of Aspidiotus rigidus. Classification (NCBI taxonomy): domain Eukaryota; kingdom Metazoa; phylum Arthropoda; class Insecta; order Hemiptera; family Diaspididae; genus Aspidiotus; species Aspidiotus rigidus. The sequence continues at coordinate 8,765,431 of JAVHKY010000052.1, forward strand.
ACGAGGAACGCAGGGAACCTATTTTATGAGTCATATGATACTTGATATTGAGAATTCAAGGAAGCATAGACCTAGATAAAGCTAGTATAGAGAAGGCCTAGACCTACTATAAGCCTGGTGTAATATCGTTTGAGAGTCTAAATTTTTCTCGAATCTCGAGCTATATATGATAGAAGGGGGACTTGGAAAAATTCCTACCATATATAGCTCGAAAGTCCAAATTTTTCTAAGTCCCTCTCCTATCATATATAGCTCGAGAGTTAGAATTTTTCTAAGCCCCTCTCCTATCATATATGGCTCGAGAGTCGAAAACTTTCGAGCCATATATGATAAGAGGGGGACTTGGAAAAATGTCGACTCTCGAGCCATATATGATAGGAGAGGGACTTGGAAAAATTTCGACTCTCGAGCTACATATGATAGGAGGGGGACTTGGAAAAATTTCGACTCTCGAGCTATCATATACAGCTGGAGATTCGAGGAAAATTTAGACTCTCAAACTATATTATACTAGGCTTAGAGTAGGTCTAGGCCTTCTTTATACTAGCTTTATCTAGGTCTAGGCTTCCTTGAATTTCAATACCATATCCCATTTGACTCATGAAACAGGTTCCCTGCGTTCCTCGTTTAACTTCGTTAAGGAAGCCGTCGTTTTTATTGGACAGCGCACGACATACGGCCCACGGCAAATTTCTCAAAAAGCCACCCATAGAACAGGTTTCCTGTTAAAAATCCATCCAGTAGTTTCCGGAGATCCGCGGACAAAAAAAAATTATTTAAGCCTAAATATAGTCAACTAAATGGGGAGAGTTTTTTCGTGGTTTCCACTATAAAATAGAAAGAAAGGAAATAGGCACTATGCACCACTTGATTCAAAAATCTATACGCATGAGCGTCGAAACGTCGTCCGCATATACACTTGTATAGATTTTTGAATAAAGTAGTGCATAGTGCCTATTTCCTTTCTTTCGAAATATAGTCCTGTACGAACAAATAAACCTGATTCTTTTCAGGCTGAAAGTAATATAGGGCCTCCGAAGCGTCGAGAAAGATCACTGCTTCGTCCCCCTGTCAACCTTCCTACAGATGTAATACCTCACTATTCGAGCTTGAAAAGTCGGTAAAAAAAAGAGCTTTACAATCACTTTTTCCGATACGTTATTCATAGCCTAGTATTAGCCTAGTACAATGCATATTGGGCTGAGTGCTTCAATTCTTTATCACTTCCGATTCCTGGCATCTCTTGAAGCTATCTCCAGCTGCAATTCCTCTCGTGCACTCTTAAATTGTATTCACGCTATCATATCACCATTTTCTATGCAAACTCCATCCCAATATTCTTCATCTGGCAATCCAGCTACTATCCCAAAATAAAACTAAAAAAATCGATGTCGAAGCCAAAGAAGCAACCAATAACCCACCAGTCAACTTCTCATTCCTTCCCTTACGCTTCAACATTTCCAAATGTATTAACAAAATGCCTCACTTTTCTAGCTAGAAAAGTCGGTAAAAATTTATAGCACCCGAGCCTGGTTCACTCGTTAGTCTAACCTCAAATCTTACTCAAAAAAGCCAGTACAAATTGAAAATAATCTTTCTATCTCCTGAGACACCTCAAATCAACTATGAACCACTATCAATTATGTACACATGTAAAAGAAGATTCCGTATACCACGGCGTCTTCTTGTCTATTCCTGATAATCGTTTATTCACGCTCTTTTATCTGCATCTTTTCGTTATCTTTGTACACGTGCGTACACGTGTTGCTTTTTGTACGTCGTCCTTGTCGATTCAACTCGGATCAGTCTATTTTTAGCTTACGTGCTTCTCGCTCTCTTTTTGCTTTATTTAATAGTTATTCTACGAAACGACTTGTGTTTTGAATTCTTCAATAAAAGTTGCATTCATTCTCAGTCGTCTCATTTCATAGGCTTAACAGACTTAGACACATACATGAAAAAATGACGTATAAATCAATAATTAATTAAGAATGAAGTCATCAAGGTAGTCTCGCATCAGTACACTTGATGAAGATTAAAAAATTTTACTTAATCAGTCAAACTCAAGGTTTTCACAATCGTGTATGACTAATAATAATGAAAATAAAATAAACAACCTGCCATTGTCACTATCCGTTCAAAAACAAATTTAACAAAACAAAAAATTTGAGAAAACAAAATACGAGACTCTAAGGGCTGTGGGAAGCGAGATACAAGGGTACTAAATTTGAATGAAATATCATCGAAAATAAAATTCAATCCAGTTTTACAAACGCATATAACTACACTTACTACTTTTAACATGAATAAACTTACAATATACTTACCGTCCCTTAAATTTAAGTTTATAATCTAAGCTACGCCGAGAAAATAGCCCTTATGTGCAGCTGAAATGCTGGTAAAAAAACAAAAAAAAAATGAACCCTTGGTCAAGAATGACCCAAGAATGAACCTGTTGTATGATGAAGGTTTTTTTATCACGTACTGATAACAAGATCGGTAAAATGATAGGAAAATCCGCTTCTCCTAACGTAAGCAGCTACTTGTAATAGTGAGAAATTTTTCATTTCTCGAGAACTACTCATCCGATTATATTGAAAGAAAAAATACGGTACAGACATGCCCAAATTTTTATTACACGACCGGTTTCGAACCGTATATCAACTGGTTCATCATCAGGTTTGTACTGATTATACAACAAAACAAAAACTAAGTAGAAGAATTATCGATGAAACATTCGAGGAAGAGGTCATGAGTAATCACCTCACTGAGTAATCGTGATGTACCTCTGATAGCATGTGTGATGATTTCAATATTTTCTAATTTATTAAGCAGTTTTCCCTTCCTTATTTCATGTAGTAACAGAACATTAGTTTTCATATCGAAAGTGTGATCACATGAAAGTAGATAGTCAGCGAAGGCTGAAATTTCAAATTTCTTACCTTTCCAAGCAGAGGTGTGCTCAGATACCCCGAAAAGTAAAGCGCGGCCAGTCTGACATATATATAGCGTTACAATTGGCACAACTTACCTTATAGACTCCACAACGATTGAGTAGAGGGGTGGGATCTTTTACATGAGAAAATAATGATCTTAAAGTATCAACTCAGTCGCTTCTTAAACCGATGGTTCGTTACCAACACCAGTTTCAAAGGAAAATATACCGTCAAAAACACAACAGATCTCATCAACCAGTTGACTAAACTCAAACATCTTCCATCCTCTGCAATCCTTATATCTGTGCTCCTCGACACTCTTGAAAACCATGTATTTAACAACAGTCCTTATTCGTTTGATGTATTCTACTTGGGGAGATACGTAGACAACGTCCTCTGCGTTTACAACGGTACCTCATGCAGCCTCCAAGCGTTCCTAAACAGCCTCAATTCTGTCAAGTAGATGGTCAGCGAAGACTGAAATTTCAAATTTTTCCAAGCAGAGGTGTGCTCAGATACCCTGAAATGTAAAGCGCTACCGTTGTAAATGCAGAGGACGTCGTCTACGTATCTCCCCCAGTAGAATACATCAAACGAATAAGGACTGTTGTTAAATACATGGTTTTCAAGAGTGTCGAGGAGCACGTCAGCCATTAGGGAGCTTAAAGGTGCACCCATTTGTAAGCCATCCGAAAACTTGTACGTTACACCGTGGAATGTACATAAATTCTTCTCGAGAGAACAATTCATCAAACTCATAAATTCAGACGCAACTTCTTTTTCGATTTGTGATTCTATCATAATCATGAGCATGCGTTGGAGTGTTAGCGCCACGGGAACGTTAGTGAAGAGCCTAACTACGTCGAAAGATATAAGGATTGCAGAGGATGGAAGATGTTTGAGTTTAGTCAACTGGTTGATGAGATCTGTTGTGTTTTTGACGGTATATTTCCCTTTGAAACTGGTGTTGGTAACGAACCATCGGTTTAAGAAGCGACTGAGTTGATACTTTAAGATCATTATTTTCTCATGTAAAAGATCCCACCCCTCTACTCAATCGTTGTGGAGTCTATAAGGTAAGTTGTGCCAATTGTAACGCTATATATATGTCAGACTGGCCGCGCTTTACTTTTCGAGGTATCTGAGCACACCTCTGCTTGGAAAGGTAAGAAATTTGAAATTTCAGCCTTCGCTGACCATCTACTTTCATGTGATCACACTTTCGATATGAAAACTAATGTTCTGTTACTACATGAAATAAGGAAGGGAAAACTGCTTAATAAATTAGAAAATATTGAAATCATCACACATGCTATCAGAGGTACATCACGATTACTCAGTGAGGTGATTACTCATGACCCCTTCCTCGAATGTTTCATCGATAATTCTTCTACTTAGTTTTTGTTTTGTTGTATAATCAGTACAAACCTAATGATGAACCAGTTGATATACGGTTCGAAACCGGTCGTGTAATAAAAATTTGGGCATGTCTGTACCGTATTTTTTCTTTCAATATACTCGTAATGGTGTGCAACGTTGAACACACAATTTCAATTATACTCATCCGATCTTCAAAAAAAATTGCAGATGCGCGTCTTCAGAAATATGACTAAGTTACGAAAAAATCCATCGGGTAGTTTCGGCGGAATTCCGCGGACGAAAAAAAAAAATATATATGTTACAGTGAATGTTGATAATTTCATCAAATACTTAGGGGAGAGACGCCAATTATGGAACGGGCTCCTAATATGGAATGGGCTGATATCTTGGAACGTAAGTGGCGCAGCCACTGGAAAAATAGGCGGAAATGAAAGAGCATTGAAAAAAATAATATCCAGTATTGAATGGGTTTAGGTTCTATGATCGAAGGATCGGTGAAAAACATTTTTATTTTTTTCTCGTCATTTTGACGAAATTTTTCTTGTGTTAAATTTTAATTTTACTGACTACCAAATCATCCGAAGGAGTAAACCAATACGTAACGATGAGTAGAAAAGTATGTTTTTTCACATGGTAATGCCTTTTTTGGCAATAGAATGATTTTTTGAACTTCCTTGTGGTGAATAATGGTGAAAAGCCGAGGTTGCCTAATATGGAATGATAATATTCTCGTAACTTTTTAGGCGTACTTTCACGTGGTAATGCCTTTTTTGGCAATAGAATGATTTTTCGAGCTTCTTTGTGGTGAATAATGGTAAAAAGCCGAGGTTGCCTAATATAAAATTATGATATTTTGTAATTTTTTAGGGGGAAAAAAATCGAAAATTGTGGAAATTTCAATGTGAATTTTGGAAAAAACATTAATAAAACGTTTTTCATGTCTTTTTACTCCGTCAAAGCTTCTTTTGTATTCTATACTTACAATCAATATTTTCATTCCATATTTGGGGCTTTTTTTCTTTTTTTTTTTTGGATTTTGACTTTTTTTTGGAAAAATGACTATCACGGGACAATGGTAAGTTCGAAAGCTCTCATATTTTGGAATTACAAACTAGATACATTTACCAACAGTTTGAGCCATTAGGTGAGGGATTCCAATGAATAGCCTTTGAGTTATGAGAGAAATAAAGATGCCCATTCCATAATTGGCGTCTCTCCCCTACCGATTTCTCATCCATAATTTCTCTCCTTATGGATGGAATGACTTCAAATTTGCAAGGTTTCTTGAAAATACTTATTTCCAGCATGTTTCCAAGTTTCAACTCGAGTCAGCTATGCTAAAAAGTGGTTCATTGCTAGTTACTATCCTCTCCGCGATCTTATATCAGGTCGACCGAGTTGAAACTTGGAAATATGCTGGAAATAAGTATTTTCAAAAAACCTTGCAAATTTGAAGTCATTCCATCCAAAAGGAGAGAAATTATGGATGAGAAATCGGTAAGTATTTGACGAAATTATCAACCCTCACTGATTATCAACATTCACTGTAACGAAACCGGAATTTTTTTATGCTAGTTGTGTTCTAGGACCTCTAAAACGTCGAGAAAGTTCGTTGCCCCCGCCCCCTTTTCACCTTGCTACGGGTGTAATACCTCACTTTTCTAGCTAGAAAAGTCGGTAAAAGAAAGAACATTTAAGAAGAAGCCAAGGTATGAGACCTGGCTGCCACACAGCTTTACATATATATATGCAAGTCTGTAGCGTAATACAGCTCACAAAATACAACAATACTTCTGAGATTGCACCAAAATTGCAGTGCAAACACTGAATCAACAAAAAGTTTACTGTTCCAATTGTGTGCTATCGACATGTTGTAGCTTGGCTGATGATAATATCAACCGTTCTATAGTACCTAGTATGTATACGCTCGCAAACTTTCTTTGCAAGTAGTACAGTTACAATGTGACGGAGTAATATATAATATAATTATGTAATCTGCTAACAATTAAATTACTCCTCGTTTGCTAATTATGGGACCTATTTTAAAACGTCTACTTTATGTATTTGCATTTTTTGTTGTAGTATGTTGTGGTGCCCACAAGAAGGTCAACAGCAGAAGCGTTCCAGATATTGATATCGCATGCATTGGGTGATGCGGGTAGTCCTTATTTGATAGGTGTTGTAAGTACCTATTCCTTTCAATGAAGGATAGTTGAAGTGTTTTTGCTAGTCATGTCCAGGGGACTCTTCTCTTGTATCAGTATCAAAATGACTGTCTAATTTTCTGATGTTTTAGTTGAGAGATGTCATGATTATAAACTGCAGAAGTAGTTCTCTAATCAACCATTTAATATCGGACTTATCTGAAGAACACAAAAATAATTAATAATCATTACTTCTTACCAAGTAATTTAAGTTATATTAAAATGATCGCTTGTGTGTCGCATGTGCAGCACCGCCCGTCATCTATGATGGAGCAGGTGCGGGTTGCGTATGCATTTAATATTGTTTCCACCAACACCGGAATCGACCCCTTTGGGGGTATAACTTCAGTGAAGGAGGAATCTCCTAAGCAAACCCCCTCTTCTACTCGGCAACTGCCAAGTTTCTTTGGCAACCGCCAAGGTGCAGTGCCCCCCTGGCACGCACAAAAAAATAAGAACACACACAACAACAATACCAAAACTAAAAGGAATTTTTATACGTACAAGGAATAATTCAAACGAAGAAAAACAAGGCTTTACCCGCACAAATTTTATTTTTAAGACGACGTTTCGACCAACTGGTGGTCTTTTTCAAGTAGACCACCAGTTGGTCGAAACGTCGTCTTAAAAATAAAATTTGTGCGGGTAAAGCCTTGTTTTTCTTCGTTTGAACAATACCGCAATACACAATACACAGTATAGTAGGTCACTGTTGTAGTTTCTTCATCTTCTTCTCTCTTCAGGGATGATTATTGTAGTCCTCTTCTTCCTGCAGATCTGGATGTTGATGCTACACAGGTGTTGAGTAGGCCATAGCGTGGTTCTGCATTTTCCTATTCCATTCCTGGTCCATCTTCCTCTTCATGATGGTAGCCGCAAATGCAGACACCTGGTTCCATGCTTCTTTGGAACCTAGCATGGTGGGTAACAGGCTACTTGGGTCGAGCGTTTCATCTACCCTTATCTCTTGAAGAGATGAACTAAGCTTGTCCCGCTCACGCCTCCACGCCTCACACTCAAATAAGGTATGTTGTGGTCCATCATCCCACCCTTGGTTACAGTGCAAACACATTGCCTGCTCAACTTTCCTCAACTTCTCGTGAAGGTACTTGTTAAAGCAGCCATGGCCGCTTAACACCTGCGTCAGGTGAAAGTTCAGCTGACCATGGTGTCGGTTCATCCACTCATCAAAGTCGCATATTAGCACACGGGTTGTCCATGTACCCAGCTCACTCTGGGCAATTCTTGCTTTCCACTTTACAAACAAGGAGCGCCTGGCCTCCTGCTTGACCCGTAAAGCTTCTTGATTAGTCGTTGTTCTCTTCTTTGCTTCGAACACCACCGCTCTCTCCTCACCAAGGAGCTCGATTGGTGGTGAACGTGCTAATACACAAAGAGCCTCCGTCGAGACAGTGCGGTAGGCACTAACACACCTTAGCGCAGCTCTTTGTTGGATCTTTACCATCTCTCTCCTTCAGTATGGTATCTTCATGCAGTCGGCCCATACTGGCGCACTATATAGGAGGATCGACAAGGTGGTGCTCATCATGATCCTTCTCCTTGCTTCTCTCGGTCCTTTTAGGTTCCTCATCAGGTGGCTTAGGTATCCAACTACCCGGCCCGCCTTTTCCGCTGCCATCAGGAAATGGTGCCTGAAGCTCAGCGTTGAGTCAAACCAAATGCCCAGGTATTTCATTTGCTTCTTGATTTCAATTTCCACACCTTGCAGGGGAAAGGTGGGTGGCTTGAACTTCCGACGGATTGTGAATAAAATGGCCTCCGTCTTTATTTGCTGCTATTTCAAGTCCAGCCGACTCGATCCAATGCGTCACATCCTCTAGGACCCGGTTTACCCTGCTCTCCACCGCTACAGTTGTTTTGGTGGTGCATACCACCAGGGTTTCATCCGCATAGCAGATAAGCTTAACCCCTGGTGGCAGCTTCTCCTTAAAGATTCCGTTAAATGCAACGCACCACAAAAGCGGCCCAAGGACAGACCCCTGCGGCACCCCACAAGTAACAGGTCGCTTTACTGTACCAGCAGACGTCTCTGCTTGAATTTCACAGCAGCTAAGATAGCTGCTGATAATCTTGAGCAGGTATGCGGGCACTCCTGCGTCCACAAGAGCTTCCAATATCATCTTCCATGGAATTGAATTGAACGCATTTCTTATGTCGAGGCTGACGGCTGCGCAAAACTGACGCATAGCAATCGCTGGCTCGGGTACCCTCTTCAGCCAGATCCCAGCATCTGATGTGCAGCATCCATTTTGAAAACCATACTGACTATCAGAGATTATATCTCTTTCCTTCAGATAGCTCTCCACACAATTGGCTATCACTCTGTCTAGAAGTTTCCCAACATTGTCTAGCAGACAAAGTGGATGATAAGAGGATGGTAGACCAGGTGGTTTATCCTTCTTATCAATCAACGCTAGCCTGGCTTTCTTCCATTGCACAGAAACAGTCCCCCAACAATTGCCGCATTGAATGTATCAACAAGCAGTGCTGGGTCAACTGAATGTATGGCGCTCCAGACTGGCTTTGGAATCTCATCCGGGCCTGGAGCCTTCCAATACTTACCCCGCAGTCTATTGACTGCTGCATCCAACTCCTCATATACCATCCTCTTGTACTATTTGTAGCGTTACCATTGGTGGTGGCTGCTGCGGGAACAAGCCATCAATTTGACCCACAACATCCGGCTCCATTTGGCTCATTGCTGAGAGGCCCTTTAACTTCTTCAGGACTATCTTATAAGGCTTTCTAAACGGGTCGTCATCTGCCATCTCACGTAGCTCTCGCCATGCAGCACTCTTGCTGTCCTTGATGGCCTTCTTCCGCCTTTTAAGAGTCAGCTGGTATTCAGGTGCAACCGCCCGCGCCCCTTCACGGCCAGTACTACGCTGGTATATCCGGCGCTGACGGTTGCGCTCTTTCCTTAACTCGGCAATCTTCTTGGTCCTCCAGTAAACGGCTCTCCTCTTCTTTGGTGGAAATTCAAGTTATATTATGTATTAGGTTCATAGAAAAAAGATTTTTGTCTGTTGAATTTCTTTCTTTTTCACATTCACCGAGTGAGTTGCATTGCTTGCCTTTGGGCACAAACCTTTCGCAGTTTATTTCTCTTCCGCGCAGTTTCTCTTTTTTTTAATCTATGCTCCTTACAATTTGCGCGAGTTCATTTCATATTTTTATTACTTATTGAGTCAAAAAGTGATATCTGTATTCAAGAGCAAACATTCATTCATCTGTATGATTTATTTTCAGCTATCTGAATCTTTCAAAAACTTATTAAAAATTGGAGTGGTGGCTTCCATCAAAGGTTCAACTGTTTCAGACACATCAAGCAGCAATGATGAAGTAGAGTTCCAGAGTCTGCAATATGCATTGTTTGTTACCTGTTTTGTTGAAGTCCTGGGAGGATTGTTTTTCTTGTTTACTGCATTGCATGTAATTGATGACAGGGCAGCAGCTGAACGACAGTTACAGGGTAAATTGAACTCATTTTATTATTTAATCTCCCGAGTTAATTCTGTTGTGCTATGTAAATATCGTATTATTTTTTCTCTTTAAGGCGAGGATAATCCAGTAGCTAATAGTGATTTATATTCAGATCTATCTGACCCTGAAACTAGACGGAATTCTTAGCATACAGATAGTATTGAAATTGTTGTATGATATGAGCACACTGTGCGGACCTGGAAAAACAACAAAATATAATTTAAATATTATATGGAGGCTAACTCAATTCCTTAACAATAAAATATTTGCCTTCTGCAACGTTTTTCTGTTTGATTTGCCTTTTTTTATTCCGTGTGCAGGTATTATCCCTAAAGGAGAATTGTTTTTATGTTCCTCTTCTCATTTTTGAAGAATGAATTCTGCTAACCTTGATAGAAAGAATAATTCTTGTATATTCATTATGGGTATGATTTAATCACCTGCAAAGGAAAATAACAATGCTCGTCAAAAGAATACATCATCGCAAGGAATGAATACCTTTCACTTAATTCAAATCAAATTTAAAAAATTATGAACGGAAAAATATTAGGTGCCCGCGAAAAAAGAATTTCACATGAAATGACGACCATGAACATAAATTCACGCCTCACAAATATTTCTGTAGAAATAAAATGAAAAAAAGATCAGTTTGTAAAGTTCACAAAAAATCAATACCCAACTGTTTGATAGGTATTTGATACATGGTAAGACTTCTTCCAAAAAAAAAAAATAATAAATTCTGTACTTTTCTGTAACAAGCTCAAAAATTTTACGCAAAGATGAATTACTAGAATTACTAGTCGGTTCCAGTTAAGAAGTCTCTATGAATACATGATGTGTGCAGTTTCTTGTAATAATTGGTTTTATTTATTTAGGTGAGTTGAAGTATTCTGTTGTACGTACCAACTTTTTGACGGGAATTATAATTATTCTTTGACGGGAATTTCCTTTTCTCTTTGTGGGTGATTATATATATTCCCCATTTATTATGTAAGGTTGCGTGTATTCAGATATAGGGACTTCTTATGTCAGTTGTTATCTTCTACTGTTGTAGTTGAAATTAATATACATCAGGGTACTGCTTGAAAATTTCTGCACCTGCTCCTGTAATTGTTCATTCATAGTTTCTTGACTTCAAGTTCCTTGTGACAATGATTTAAAATTTTTTGTGTCTGTTTGTCAGCAAAGAAGTCATATCAAACAGTGAATTTATTTCTGATTTACAAAGACTCAGACCTTTGTGAATTCAACTTCATCTTTTCTTAATACTACACTGCCTTCTTTACACATTTCTAACCCTACTGGGTTCATTTGAACCGAGTTCTGTAAATGCCGGTCAAGCGTCATGACGACATTTTGGAGGAAGATATTTCTTGTATTTGTACAATAGACCTTCATTTATAGATTTTTGTCATGTCGCTTGACTCGCTTTTACAGAACTTGGTTCATTTATAAATTGTTTGAGTCAATTATATTTGTTTATTTGTCAAATTGTTTATTTTGTCTTTGCCTTCCACTGTTTATGGGGTTTTTATCAATTCTTGTACATTTTATTATTTTTTTATTCAATACTATAAGAAATGTGCGAGTCATGTTTCTCAGTGTGAACTAAAATTTTCTAATGATCATTTTATTAGTGTACTGTCTTATTTTGTGGAAATCAGACCACTATTCCTTTTGAAAAATATTGTATGGTTATTTTAAAGTCTTCATACATACTTCAAAGATATTCTTTGGTTTCTTGTTGTCTTCTTCAGGTATTACTGATAGATTGTTTCTGAAGAATGTCAATTTTATACACTGTACCTATACTTGAATAATGATAGTAGACAGAAAATTGAGGATTATTTTAGTTGTACTTATGATTTATTGTTTCTTTCAGTTTTTTGTGTGAATGATTATTGATATTTTTTTTATTGTCGCTGATATTTTATTTTCTCTCCTAAGACTGTGATGATATTTGAGGCAAATGCTAGTTCTATGGTTAACAAAATTATGTGTAATTTTTTTTTTATACTATTCAATTTACCCGTTGGTTTTCCATAAAATATATTGCGTTTTTCAATTGATTTGGAACTATGCAATAACCAACAAATTGCAAACTAGATTGAAAAATATATTATCGTGCAATAAATGAATTTTCAAATCAACAATATCATAAATTATTAGATTTACACTAGAGTTTATTTTGTTCTTCATCTGCACTACTAAGGTCTTGACCATTCTGTAATAATGATCATGAAAATAATGTCAATGATACTGCAGGAAGGTTACAATTAGAATATTATGCTATCAGATTATAGAATATTGAGTTAAATATAATCAGACAGCAAAATAGAATGTCTCTGCTGCAGATCTGTAAATAGCAAAAATAAGAGAATGACTACAGTCCGTTTAAAGTAAGAGTGCTACTGGTTTTCACGGCGCGCAAGAAGATTTGTTGACTGTGCGGTATTAGGCGGTAAGAGGAGTATTGCCCTGCGTTACCGCGCTGTCCATATGTCAGCGTTCGTTGCGGGTTGCATAGTAGCACTCTTATTTTAAACGGACTATAGCATAAAAATGTGAAAATAAACAGCATCTTACTCACAGCAAAGAGGTGAATGAGCAGGAAAAAATGAGTTAACATAACCATCAAAGAAAATAATTTCAGCAATAAGATGTATATTAGTAATAATCTTACACTAGTGAACATGTCCTGTAAAACAAGCACCCCGCGCGAGGTGATAAGAGGGTCGGCTAATATTTTCTCCACAGAAAAATCAATTACAATTTACAATTAGTAGGTCTATTACAAGCTCTCACATGGAAAAAATGAACGTCCCACAATAAATGATTATAAATGCATTAATTCTCAAATCTCAGTCTCAATAGTTGAATAATTATGAAAATATTAATTCCTACTCGTACTTGAAAACATATCCTGTAACATCAAAAACTCAGATCTTATTTCTCTTCTATTCTTTGATGGTGAAGATAGTTGGCTAATTTTGTGATGTAATTCCCTAATTTGGTTCATAACTCAGACAGGCAAACCCAGATTAGAAACTAGATAATACACTGCAACTGAATAATATAATTTTGATGATTAGGTATTCACCTACACAGCAGTGTTATCATACCTAAACATTTTCTTCTATTTGCTTTACATTAAATATGAGAACTACTTACAAACTCAGATATTGAAACTAGTTGAAACACAAACTGCGCCAACTTCAATATTTGTAGCTTAGATAGTAGTATTCTTTACCACAGCCCATTTGTCTTTTTTAGTTTTTTGTCACAAGATAGGATGATACTACAAACTGCAAATAATGCTCACTCCTGTTAGTAATTTGGAAAACTTCTTCTCTCCTATATACATTCTTACCTCAATCACACTGCGCTGCCATTAGAAATTTATTTTACTCACAAGAACTGCACCTCAATTGCTCAATACCTAAGGAGTAATTACAATCACAAACTTGATTTTCCTGCTCAAAACCCAACAATCTAATTATCATACTACCTTATTTGTAGTAAACTTCAAAGTAGGTAGGTACTTAGAACTAAGTATAAATTGAAATTCAAAATTGAATCGCGGATCACAAAGCCGGGATATCGCATTCGCGATCCATGATCCAAATCGACTTTTAAGTCATTCTGTTCCGTACGTTTTTATTCGCGCAATTATTCATTTCAGTTTCCCATGGGTCCGTGGAAAAGTTTGTGCTCCTCAGTTCACATTTAAGGATTCATATTTTATTGAATACACTAACCAACCTCCACTTGAGTACAAACTCATTTAGAGAAAGAAACGAACGCCCAACAACTAGGTAATTGATAGAAAAAGCTTTGTGAATAACGTTCAGCAGCTTTCGTCTATCTATCTGTATAGGTATCTGTCATATTAGTGTATATACAGTGTATCAAACCAAGTCATAGAAGTATTTCCAGCAAGCTCCTCCTTTTCGCTAATAATAACAAGATTCACATTCCATCAAAACAAAATAATTCCATTCCAATACATCTTTGTATACATTGCGAAATATTGATTTAAGATGATATTTGGCTTCCAACATCATGCGTAAGAACCGGCACTAGAAACTAAATGTACCTTATTACACTGCAGTTGAAATAATAAAATTTTGATGATAATTATTCATCCAAACAGTTCATACCTCATGTATTTTCCACTTATTCCGAGTTGGAAATAATAGACGAAAAGACGGATTTTTATGTACAAGATGTATTATTATACACGTATACACAATAAAATTATACGATACATGGCGAAAGATAAAAGCGGTAGTTTTGTACGGTCGAAAACTATTTTCAAATCTATTTCGTTACACGCGGATGCTGTAGTAAAAGATGGAAGAGGAAGGGGTTGAAGAAGGGGTGAAGTCGCTCTCTAGCGCGCCACATGGTGAAGTCTCGTTAACTCGCGGTTGGTGTCACGATCAGTGCTGCCACTCGCGACACCACTCAGGTACTCACGTTCTATCGAACAGAACTACAAATTCAGATTGGAGACTAGAATCATTGTAATTAGATACAGATTTTATGATCAGGATACTCAACGATCATTCATTTTAGATTTTGCTCTACCTACCGCTTCACCATTCACATTGTTTAGACCACTTTCAAGAATTCATATTTCATTACTCTCATTCTTTTCCATCGCAATTAAGACGTTTGGTTCCACTGGTAGTCATCTGATATAATCATTAAAATGAAATAAACTTTCAGTTTCAATTTGAACATATCAAATTTATTGTTGCATCGATCTTTTCAATTTGCGAACGTTCGATAATAAAGACGCTACTACCGCTGTACAAAGTTAAATTGACGTATATGCGAAAACGAAGATCACCGAGACGAGGCGTTCCGATCAATGGGCTGTATGTGTGTTGGTAACGAAGCTTCCTATTCACACACACTACTATCACAGTCGATTGCATATCAGTGCATACGTCCCTTTTTTGGGGCTGTTAGCAGTTTGCGGCCAAAATTGTACAGTTTGCGTCCCACCCACTGTCCTAGTTGCGGCCGAAAAAAATTGAAGTAGTATCCAAGTTGCGGCCGGAAAAAAAAGATATATTTTCTTTGAAAATAATTGCAGCACATACATTGTCATTAAAACTCTAGTCGAGAAATTAATAAAAGTAGCTGTAAAACAACAAAATTTAGCCCCCCTCTTACTGTACATTTTTGACATACTTCAAAAAAATTATGTAATAAGAGCACGAACACCACGAATACTCATTCACGAGATCAACTGAGAAACTATGAGAAAATGAAAAGATGAAGCACAATATTGCTTCTTATTCACATTTGGTTTTGTTAAAACACGAAGGTGAATCATGGAAAGTTTATCACTAGTGGCATGGCAGACAAAACTTCTGCACGGGTCAATCGCTAAACCTTTTCCATGGTCCTAAATTCCATTTTAGATGGGCCGCAAACTGGGCACTTGTTCAATTTTAGTTGGGCCGCAAACTGGGTATTTGTTTAATTTCAGTTGGGCCGCAAAAAGTATCCTCGGGGCCGCAAACCAGATGCAGCCTTTTTTGGACATATAGGTATGCATCACGAGGTGAAAAATGTACCGTATCTGAAGATTGAGCACTTATTGAAGAAAATTATTATAATCATCGAATTCTGCGTTGAAAATTGCTATGAGTGAGCGACTTATGCGATCTTAATATCTTTCGAATACATTTTTATATTCTTTTTGATACTTTTCCATGATCCTTGTTTTGGCATATACGTCAATTCAACTTTGTACAGCAGAGTCTACTTTTATTCGCGGATAAAGGTCCCGCTACTTGTTCTGCGAAAAAACTGATCATGGTGTTTTCCACCATAAGACAACATACTAATAAAATTGTGATTCCACCGTTTCAAATTGGTTTTCATGAAAAATGCAGAGAAAAAAACTTGTTGCCCTTTCAATTTTCTTTCAGATGAATGTAATTTTAGATTTTTTAAATAACTTTTTTCATTTCATCACTTTTTTTGTAAGCTTCCTCAAGTTGCCGTCATGGTAAACCCAGAGGGCGCCTCCTTGGCCTTTATTCGCGAATTGTTCCATTCTTTCTCGTCATGGTACCTAATTAATCTGCAGCAGCTAATTTATCAACAATATTATCATAAACGAACTAGATGTTCCCAGAGAACCCTCTTAGCACTTGGAGCCAGCACAAACCTAAGAAAATGAATGTAAGCAATCTGAAGAATGATCGCGTACACGTGACGTGAGCGTCTGATGAACAAAAGCGTGACCGTCTGAACTTACTAATAATGATTGGCGGTTATCGGTTATTAACCGATTAATTGGTTTATTCCTGTGTAAAATTAATCGTAAAACCGGTTCATTTGTGATTAATGGTTAACCTGAAAACCCGGTTAATAAGAGCGCATAAACCAATCAACTGCCAAAATTTGGAATATTTATAACAATTCCAAATTCCAATTGATAATTTGACAAATTTGAAGCACCAGGGCTGAAGTTGATTAGAATTATTGAGTTATAGATGTAAAGGATTAGGAATTATCAATTAAGATATTTCTCACTCATTAACACACAAGAAATCTTCCTCCTCTTTTTTTTAAATTTTCGCAATTTTGAGAGCAGAACAGTGGAAGACCTTGGTACTCCTAGCAAAACTTCTGGAGAACTAAAAGCGACCCGAATATCATTGCCAGTTGATCAGTTAACCGGTTTATTTGAGGGTTTTCAACCGATTAACCCGTTACAATGATCTCTAATAAACTGTTTAACCGGTGTATTGAAATAACCAATAACCGCTCATCACTCATATATTCTGTACATTTCGGCCCAGAAACTATATCACCAAAAGGTGGGTGGCTTGAACTTCCGACGGGTTGTGAATAAAATGGCCTCCGTCTTACTTGCTGCTAGTTCAAGTCCAGCCGACTTGATCCAACGCGTCACATCCTCTAGGGCCTGGCTTACCCTGCTCGCCACCGCTACAGTTGTTTCGGTGGTGCATACCACCAGGGTGTCATCCGCATAGCAGATAAGCTTAAACCCTGGTGGCAGCTTCACCTTAAAGATTCCGTTAAATGCAACGCACCACAAAAGCGGCCCAAGGACTGACCCCTGCGGCACCTCACAAGTAACAGGTCGCTTTACTGTACCAGCAGACGTCTCTGCTTGGATTTCACGGCAGCTAAGATAGCTGCTGATCATCCTGAGCAGGTATGCGGGCCCTCATGCGTTCACAAGAGTTTCCAATATCATCTTCCATGGAATTGAATTGGACACATTTCTTATGTCAAGGCTGACGGCTGCGCAGAACTGATACATATCAATCACTGACTCGGCTATCCTCTTCAGCCGGATCCCAGCATCTGATGTGCAGCGTCCATTTTGAAAACCATACTGACTATCAGAGATTATATCTCTTTCCTTCAGATAACTCTCCACACAATTGGCTATCACTCTGTCTAGAAGTTTCCCAACATTGTCTAGCAGACAAAGTGGATGATAAGAGGATGATAGACCAGGTGGTTTATCCTTCTTATCAATCAACGCTAGCCTGGCTTTCTTCCATTGCACAGAAACAGTCCCCCAACAATTGCCGCATTGAATGTATCAACAAGCAGTGCTGGGTCAACTGAATGTATGGCGCTCCAGACTGGATTTGGAATCTCATCCGGGCCTGGAGCCTTCCAATACTTACCCCGCAGTTTATTGACTGCTGCATCCACCTCCTTGGTACCTAGGAGGGATATACCATCCTCTTCTACTATTGGTAGCGTTACCATTGGTGGTGGCTGCTGTGGGAACAAGCCATCAATGATTTGACCCACAACATCCGTCTCCATTCGGCTCATTGCTGAGAGGCCTTTTAGCTTCTTCAGCACCAACTTATAAGGCTTCCAAAACGGGTCATCATCTGCCATCTCACATAGCTCTCGCCATGCAGCACTCTCGCTGTCCTTGATGGCCTTCTTCAGCCTTTTACAAGCAGCTGGTATTCAGGTGCAACCGCCTGCGCCCCTTCATGGCCACTACTACGCTGGTATATCCAGCGCTGACGGTTGCGCTCTTTCCTTAACTCGGCAATCTTCTTGGTCCACCAGTAAACGGCTCTCCTCCTCCTTGGTGGACCTTACCTGGGCAGGGCTACATTGCAAGCTTTGGTGACAGTCTTGACCATCCTCTCTGCTGCCACCTCCGCATTGCCTTCTTGCTCTTCTTCTTGATTCCCATGTGAGAGCGTGATAGCTAGCCTTCAAACGGTCGGTATTCAGCTTCCTAACGCCCCATTTTCTTACCAGCTTTTGTGGAGCAGCTACCTCAACTTCCCGGGCGGATTGAGAAGTTTATAACCGGTGGTCGCTCCCAGAAATCTCCTTGTCCAGTACTGCCCAGCCTTCTATTCTTTGTGCTGGGCTCTCTGAGGCAAAGGTGATATCAATAATGGACCCGTATCCTTGATGCCTTTGGGTAGGAGTGTTGCCTACGTTGACTGTTTCCAGTCGATTGTAAGCAATCCACTGTCCCCAAGGCATACCCACGGATGTCAGTACGGCCTGATCGCCACTCTTCTGACTTGGCATTAAAATTGCCAGCCACAATGAATTTTTTACCTTGCCATCTGGACAAGCTTTCTTCTAATTTCTCCAAGTAGTCCTCAAACTCCGGGAAGGGGGCGATTTGGGGAGAAGTAGGTAGACAACCATGTCGGCCATCTTCACAGCAACATACCCCTCCCCTCTTTCAACCTCTCCAGGAGCAATTGGACACTCTGGGCAAACACCAATGGCCGCTGAGCCTGTATGGTCTGTGTACCATCCTTGTCTTCTCGCAACATTGTAATACTCACTGGCAATTACAATATGCATTCCCTCCTCAGCTACAAACTGCCAGAGAAGATCCTGAGCCAGTTTTCAGTGCTGAAAGTTGACCTGTAGGAAGGATAGTGCACCTGCCATTGGTCTCACTTGGCGTTTTCTTCCAGCACCCTGTGCTTGGACACCTGCGCACCCTCTGCTTCCCATAATGTGGTTAGTGTCCTTCAACGCCACTGTCTCCTGAAGGAGCTGCCTGCCAGCTTGCAGATCCTTGGTGGAAAGGTACGTGTCCACCAGCCCCTGGAGCTCCACCACCTTTTTCGGACTCTCAGCTTTGCTTCGCCGCAATGCCTGGACCTCGGCTTTGCGTGTGATGTATCGCTGCATTCAATGCTTGCAATGGTCTTGGAGCTTCTTCATTGCCGTCTTCATTTTTGCATTGGGAAGGTTTGGGATGTTCCCAAGGAACAATCCCTCCTCTTCCATCTGCTCATCTTCCGAGTTCGTCTTGGTAGGGGATGTGAAGGAATTGGCCCACAACCTCTTCCTACTGTGGCCTCGCTTCTCCAGTGCCAGAGGGGTGAAAAAAACTTTGTCTCCGCTCTCCAGAGTCCCCGGTGGTAGCATTGTAGGCACCTCATTGGACTTTTTGGTCGCCTCTTTCTTCTCTGTTGTTGTTGCCTCATCATGGGATTCGGGGACAACACCCCCCGACCCCCCGCCGCCTGAGCGCATCAGCGTGGGGAGCCGGTTTGGTGCATCCAAAATGGCACCAATGTCCTGGTCTTTCGTCATTATCATCTGTAAAATATAAGTTGCATTGCGAGGCGTCATCTGGGAAGCTGCTTCCGCCTTCCCAGATCATCTTGCAGAACCATACTTCCCCCCCTGAGCTGCTTGGTCCTCGCAGGGAAAGGCACACACATTACGGCTATGACCGGGTTTTCATTGTCAGAGTTTTCCATCTCCTACCTAGTCACTGGAAGAGACTCCTCCAGGGCCAGGCAAATAGAGTGGTATGGGATGTGAAGGTCCAGATGGCGATATGTAACGTGAAGGTGTAACGATACATTTGGTATCGTCACGATATTAGATTTATACTTATTATTGTTATTATTATCATTAGGTGTTTTCAAACACACGTAAGCATTTTTTGGAGATGATTCAGATGTTGAATCATCAACCATTAGACGACACACCCTCAATGACAACGTGTCAAAATATATTTTGTATATAAGAACCAGCTTCGAGCATCGAGAGGCAAGTCGAAGTGCATCCGCGATATCATACACTCGCACGCATTGTGTTTGAAAAGAAAACAATAAAGTTCGTGAGATCGCAACGTTTTATTCTTTAGTTTGTCGATTTTTTTAGGGCATCTTCGAGTAGTTTCGCCCAATCAAAGTCGTCGCTGTCACAGGCCAGACCAACTCCGGCGTCACAAGTTGCGCCCAACTCTTTCAAACCGCCAGCAACCGGAGCATTCTGTAAGTAAAAATCGAACATCTCACAATTTTTTCTTTTCATTCCTTTCTTATGTTTCGCAAAATAACAAATGTCGTGGGCTTATAAATTGAGAACTGATGAGGCGAACCTAATAATAGCGGCACTAAGTCTAAATATCGATATACTTCAATCTAATCTCGAGTCTAAATGGAGAAAGATTGTCACGTACTTGAATGAACGCAAGGATTACCTAAAGTCCGAATTTGATGAGAGTAGAGATAATATACAGACATTTAAGGTAGATAACACTCGACTAAACGAGCTTACGGATCGACCAAACTACTTGCAACAATTTCGAGAGCAAAGGGAGACCACCGGAAATTTTAGTGCCACCTTTAAATCAAATAGCCTAGACGATATAAACAGCAAAATCAACCAAGAACTAGACCATTTTGTGAGAAACACTATGGCAGATGAAAAATTGAGCGAGATTCTCCAAAAAATAGATTGCAGAGAAAAGATTGGCCCAGAAATTGACGAATTCCAGGGGGCGCTTAACGAAGATATTGAAGATCATATAAAAAATGCAGAAAGGATAGCAAGAGTGAATTGTTGGACAGAGGAACAGTTGATACGGCACTTTACCAGGAAATTGAAAAGCACAGCAAAGGACTTCTTTATGACGGAGGTAGTGAAAGACAGCGCTCTTCCCAGTTGGGCTAACATCAAGGAAGGCATGACAAAAGAATACAAAAAAGACGAGTACGCCTTAGACCTAATAATCCAGAGGACAAAGCAGAAGGAATCGGAAGACCCGGTAGCATTTGGAAGGAAGATGATACGCCTGTGCAAAAAACAGAATCCGGGAATGTCAGAAAAGGCAATAAGCGCAAAAGTACTGAACGGGCTTCTCCCCGAGCAAAGGAAAGCCATACAAAATTTGAATAACAGAACCGTGGAAAGGCTGTTAGAAAATCTAGAGGTAGTCAGAGACAATATGGAAAGATACACAGAGGCGGATGGGGACAAGCTAGTGCAAGAAATCAAATCCATGAGGATACAGATGACCAAACTGACAGAGGAGAAGGAGAAAAAGGAAACGGGGATCAAAGATATCGTAAATATGATCCAGTTGTCACTAGACTTAGAAAAGAAGAAGAGAGAAGAAGAGGCTCTCATACCTAAACTGATAAGCAAGATCAAGAATCAGGGAAAAGAACAGGAGACAATTTCTGAGAACCCCTCCATCTGCTACGCCATCTCAGCTACAAACAGAGGTGACCCATATCAGCAGTACACACCTCAAGCGCAGTCCCAATACATCGCACCTAATCCCCAGCTATTCCAAAATAACCCGCCGGTATTCTTGAGCCAACAACCTTATCTTGCACCAAACGCGTATCAACAGTACCAAGCAGGCCCAGTGTATCCTCAGCAACAATTTTACCGTCCGTGGACACCTAACTATCGCGCATCAAACTTTCCCCGGCAGCAATTAGGCTACCGAAATTTTAGACCTAGAAATTTTCGCCCGTCATACGGACGAGCTTATAATCCTCACCCGGCTTGTTACGTCTGCGGCCTCAATAACCACTTAGCAAGGGATTGTAGGAAGCGCGTACAGAATCCTCAAAGCCCTAACCCCACTGACAAGCCAAAAAACGAATAAGATCGGCGATGACGCCCAGCCGCGCTTACCATCCAGCTTGGGGCAGATATTCAGTCAACGCGAAAAATAAGGATAATAATAATAGAAGTGACGATAATACAATTAGAACAACCAATCACAAGAAGGGAGATAGCACCACGCAAAGCAATGCCACTAATATCTACTCCATCACTAATCTTTGCCTAAAACTAATGTTAGAAACGAACAAAGAAAAGGAGGAAGCTTTATTAGATAGAACGCTGCACGCCGCGCGTGAAACAAGCGCGACTTTCGATACTGTACACACTTTCGATACTGAATGCGACATATATAATGGTAGTACCAACTATTCTACTCTGCATCCCAACACAGTATTAGCGGTGAAAAAAGACTTAATCGAACCGACGCAAAGTAGCCCGATAGGCAGCAATATTAACAAGTCTAGCACCAAATTTGTAAATCAAGTGAATAATAATCGCGAAGGCGGAACACAGCAAAAAAATCTGTATGCTAGAGACAAAGATGGTATCAAAATTTCTTGCCAGTTAGACATTCATTCCACCAAACGAAAAGGGGCGATTAAAGTCTTGCAAAAATACTCGAATCTTTTCATCACTAAGGAAGAAGATTGCGGTCTTGCGCGCACCAAACCTTCTATGTTCTACGTCAAGGATTCAACGCCAGTCTTTTCTAGACCCTCGGAATGGAACTAATGGCTCAGTTAGAACAAGCAGGCAAGATAGAAAGATGTGATAGTCCATATTGCGCTCCCGCTTTTGTAAAGTACAAGAAGGACAATAAAACGCCTCGTCTACTAGTCAGCTACAAGAAATTGAACGAACTTATTTTACTCAGTCATACCACGGCACCCCGAGTAGAGGCTATTATAGAAACATTGTTACATGCCAAGGTTATGAGCGTATAATGGATATGAAAAGTGGTTTCTTTCAAGTCCCAATAGATCAGAGAGTAAAACCACTACTGGGTTTTAAATTTGATTCTACACCGCATGTAACGTGGAAAAGCTCCGGCTGACGACGTTCCTACGTTACGGCGATCGATCCGCGATCTCGAATACAATGATGACCCGTACTCAACGTTCGTACATATGACGTGAAACAAAGGATATCGAGAGTGACAAGTGTTTACTTTTCGCTAATAACGGCGACCGCGAATTGACATCGACGGTCTTCTACATTACAGTTTATATACACCAAAATGGTTTATACAATCGTGCCTTAGGACTATACGTGCTTAGGTACATTCACGTTTTTCTTATTTTATCTAGATCACGCGCAGTCAATATCTTAATTATTTACCATTCAGAGATTGTGTCGATTCTCATCGTCACAAAACCACCCCACTTTAAAGTAGAGGTGGCTTACGGTTATCTAAGTTCTACTCTGTAAAATGCGATTAAAGTTACATTCCTCTATGTGATAAATAATAAAGCGTATTAGTAAACATTTATGATGGGTACCGGTGCGTTATTGTGACTTAATTCTAACCGTAAAAGATATATAATTTACCTCGGAAATTGGTATTCCTATAAGTTTATAAACAAATGTACCTGTGTTTTATTTAATTCTACCTACTCTTAATGATTATTGAACAGATTTTGTAATTTTATTGATTTGCAACAAACTTTGGGCGAATATTATTTATAAATATTATGATTCTTCCCGCTTGGCTGATGGAATGTTGCAACTGTACCTATATTTAGAGGTGACTTCGCTGGTCTGCCATAGCCTTACTTCACAGTCGTTGTTTTACTGTACTTCTCTGCGTCAGTTTTATTATCCGAATGTCATAATGGATCGTCGAAACTACCGTGGTCGAAACGAAGCCATTTTCCTGAGATCTTTGGAACTGGTGCGGCGGGCGGTTGCACTTTTACTTCATGTGACGCGATACTTATGTGTGTCTGGTCCCATCTTTTATGATACTGGTAGCACTCGAAATTTCTTCCCACGGGGGCGCGGTCGTCCTCGTGGCGGGCCTCGTAGGTCAGCAAGAACTCGGAGGCTTGATCGTCACCACGTTGTCAGTGGACCGTAAGTTTCTTTCTATTCGCATTATATGTCTACTAGGAGTAGGTTATGCACTGGATATTCATATGGGATAAGGATATATTTCTGGGTATATGAGTTATTTTATCATTGCGGCGAGTTCAAAATTTTTATCTCGTTCTTCGTTTCTTTTTTCCAAATTCATCACACATTTTTTCAGGTCGTTTTTCTCTTTTGTGAGTAGAAATAGCATGCATAATATTGTTAAGACAAGTATGCTAATTATTATCCTGAAGGCAATGACTAGTATGTACATGTAGTAGCTGAGAACGCTTGTGTCCGTGTTTATTTTATCTAAAACTATCTCTTCGATTTCTTTTTGGAATTCCAAGTTAGTTCTTATTTTCATGGCCGGGATCTCATTGGCCCAGTTCATATTAATGAGATCTTTTGTTATTTTATATTCATACCTCGATTTAAATTCGTCTTCGATGACGCTTTCTGGTATTTTGGTCCAAGCCGAGGGGATTAACCGCGTTATTTTCAATATTTCGACTTCTTCTTTTTTCAGGCAAGGTACCTCCCTATCGATTATTATGTCTTCTGTAGAGCCTATCTTTTGAATTAATCTGGATTCGCAGTTGAGCGTTAGGTGAAATGATCCTATTCCTTCGTCGTTCAGTTGTACTTTTTTTCTTGTCCCATTTCCACATTCAACTTCTAGGTCTCCTCCCGGTCTTGTTATGATGTATTCTCTTTCGGCAATTTTGTTCACAATGGGTGAGGGATGTTCTTCGAGTGCTCCTGTATGTTCCCCTCTACATTCGAAGTTGCAGGAGTTCTTGATTATGTTTGTTGGTTTATTGTTGTATATATTCTTGATACAGATTGCGTTTTCATCCCTTATATTACTAGATATCGCGCATAATTTCCTGACTCCATCACATTTCTGTAGGGCTTGCCTTGTCAGAATTCTTATTTTCCCGGACGACTTTTCTTTCAGCAGTATGGATTTTTGCATTCTTAGTTCGCATATTTCGCCTTTGAATTTGAAGGGCAGGGGTAGTGGTTCTAGGAGCTTGTATCTCGTGTCTACTTCTTTTATTGGTACCTTTATCATTATGCTAAGTTCTTCATCATCTATCTCACAGGAACACAACTCCTGTCTGTAATATTCGTTGTTGTTTCTCCAATTTATCGCTAGGGTCTTGTTGAGTTTTAATAGTTTTCCCTCTAGTTCTTTCAAGTCTTGTTTCAGCGTTTCCGCCCTGATTATATTGGGTGGGATGCGTGCGCTGTGACACGCTCTGACGGTTTCCCGAAATCTCTCTGTTATTACTTGTAGTTCTTGAGAGATGGCGTACTTCAGATTTTGTCTATCATAGATTCTATCAATATCTATTCTTATTTCTCTGAAATTTTCCCCCATTTGCTGAGCCATGGTTCTTATTTGTCTTTCAAATGTGAAAAGATCAGCGTGATTTTCGATGACTGCCTTTTGTAGTTGTCTATATTTGGATGATAATTTCTCTACATTTCCCTCAATGGGTTGTAGGTCGGAGACTAAAGCTGTGTTGCAAAGTGCTTTTAATCCCCTTCCTAAGATCTGAAAACCTCTCTTTGTTCTTGTCCCTTTTTTCTCTGTTAGGGTGGTTCTCATATCGAATATGGCTGCTTGCAGCTCGTTTTTTACCAGACTTTTTGTGTTATTTATTATTTTGTTTATTTTTTCACATTTTGCCCCGCATCTACTTGTTTTTTCTTTCAATTTTTTGCATTCTTCTGTGGCGTTAGTCAGCATTCTACACTCTTCGTACCTCTTTTGTGATGTCTCACAGGTTTCAGTTCCCAAGCAGCGGGTGGAGTCGTCTACTGACCAAGCCAGATTTACATATTGGCCGATTTCTTCCTCTGTTATATCAAGCTTTTCACTGTACAATATTGGGATGGTGCTTTTGTAGAAAATTTTTTCCTCTTCTATATTTTTGAAGATTAAAGCGTTTGTTACCTTTGCGTAATCACCAAGTGTACCATCCATTCTGGTCATGCTCAGGAATAATCCTGTCACTAGGTACCGGTTCATTATCCCTGTGAAGAGATCGAAACTTGTGTCAATAGCATCTAGGATAGACTTGACACTCTACGCTTTTATTTTGATAAGTTCTTCTTTATCTATCAGAGTAGGAGTTAGTTTTTTTTTTTTTTTTTTTTTTCAAACTTTTGGTTCTTTTTCTTTGTATTTTTTTATTCGTGACCTGTGTACAAGGTTGACTCTGCCATCCTCTCTTTCTATTTCATAGGAGAGGGGGCTTAAAACTTTCACTATCTCATAAGGGCCTAAGTACTCATCGTCTAGTTTATTTTTCTTCAAGGCATTTTTAACCATGACTTTATCTCCAAGGAGTAATTGCTCGTCTTTTTGTTTTTCATTTTTGTGTTTTGAATATTTTTCGAAAGCTTCGTGTAGATATTTTGGTATTTTCTTCCTGATGTCATCAAGTTCTTTAAGGCTCTCCAATCTGTCTTTCTGTGTCTCCTTCTCGGGAATTTCAAGCTTATGGTGATAATATCAACTTTCTTCCCTGAAGACTAGGAAGTGAGGAGACAAGAAATCCAATGTAGGGTGAGGACATTCGTTGTACGCTCTTTGAATGTTTCTTACTTTTTGTGGCATGTTTGTTTTCCCTGTTTCTTGAATTATCGTTTTTATTCCGTGAGTAATCATTTGCATTCCTCTCTCAACTTGTCCGTTACATTCAGGGGTCCAAGCGATACTGTTTTGGATTTTGATTCCATTATCAAGGCAAAAGGCCTCTAATTCTTTGGACTTGAAGATCTGTGCATTGTCAGAGAACAGGATCCGCGGAGCGGGGAACTCTGCAAGTATTTCTTCTAAGCACTGAATAACTGTTTGTGATGTTATGTTATTGAAAGCTTTTATGATCATGAACTTGGAAAAGCTGCAGATAAAGCTGATTATATAATACTGCCTACCGCTTGCTGAGGGTAGCGGTCCTAAAGTATCTACCGACAATTTATAAAAAATACGATTGTCCTTCTCTGTTCTTTCTGTTATTTTACCAAATCTTGTTTTTTCTTTCTTGGTTCTCTGGCATGGATCGCAGCTTTGTACAAATTTAACTACATCCTGATACAGTCCCTGCCAGTATACCCTGTTTTATAATTGGATGTATGTTCTCTGTATGCCAAAATGATTCCTGAGGTTGTGAGCTGTTCTTAAAACCTCTTCTCTCATATCCTCGGGTACTACTGGTAATTTCAGGATTGATCCTCGGTTAAATTTTTTTATACAGACTATATCATTTTGATCTATACAAAACCTTCGACTGGCTCTCAGCAACCTCCTTATTTCTTCTTTACTGTAATCTTCGCTGAGCTTCTTCTTTAAGATGCAACTTTTTATTCCTTTTATCTGTTTGTCTCTATCCTGGGCTTCCAAGAATTTGGTCAAGCCTCTTTCTTCTCCTTCCTCCGAAAGGATGTTGTTGATTTTTTCTGTTGATCTGCTGAGTAGATCTGGGAGAACGTTTTCTTTGCCCTTTTTGTGAACAATCTCCCATTCGTACTGATTTAGTACATCTACAATTCTTCGAAGTCGTGACGTATTCACCGTTCTTACTGTTAATAGATTTTTTGCAGTAAGGCTTTTATGATCTGTTACAACGTAAATTTTCATACCTGCAATGTATTGTCTAAAGAAGTTGAGACTTTTCGCAAAGGCTGTCATCTCCAAATCATAAGCACATAGATGTCTTTTCCTTGGGGGCAGGGCCTCACTGTAGAAGGCCACAGGTCTCAAGTCTCCATTTTCATCTTGTTGACTTAGGACACCCCCGACTCCACTGGCGGAGCCGTCAAATTCTAGAAATGTCTTTCTATCTGGCCGGAAAATTGCCAGAACCGGTTTTGATGTGAATTGTTCTTTTAATCTGTTAAAAGCCTCTTCTTGCTCTTTTCCCCATTCGACTTTTTCTCTACTTTCTCTGTCACCTTTGATCAGATTCACAAGGGGTTTAACTATCTGGGTGAAGTCCCTCATATATTTTCGAAAGTAGCTGAACCCAGATATAAATGCTCGTACATCTTTCACAGTGACTGGTCTCTTGATATCTTTGATAGCTTTCACATTTTCCTCTGATGGGCTGATCTTCCCTTTCTCCACTTCTAATCCCAGTATTTCTACTTTCTCTTGGAAGAAAAATGATTTGTTAGTATTGAGGGTGAAGTTATACTTCTTCAATATTTCGAGTGTTCTTTTGAGGTTTGCCAGAGCTGTTTCTCTGTTTTCTCCATATGATATCAGATCATCCATATATGCAATGACATCTTCATAGAGTCTATCTCTAAAGATTTCGTTCATCGCTCTGGTTAGGCAACTTGCGCTGATTTTCAATCCTTGTGGTAGGGAATTGAATTCGTACGTTCCTAGAGAATCCAGTTGGAAAGCTGTGAGGTGTTTGGACTCTTCTTCGATCGGGAATTGGAAATACGAGTTGTGCATGTCGATCATATTGTAGTACCTTGCTTCTGCTAAGCACTGTGTTACTACTTCAACCCTTGGTGGAGAGTTCAACTGTGAGTAGTAAGGTCCCCCCTTCGGTACACCTGTACCGAAAGGGTGACTGTATGGAAAAAAAAATATTTGGGAAAAAAAATTGAAAAAAAAAAATAATAAAAAAAAAATTGAAAAAAAAAATAAAATAAAAATAAAAAATAATTATATTATTTCAACCTTCGCCACAAGCGTAGAACTGTACCGAAAGGGGGACTGTATAAAAAAATAAAATAATAAAAAAAATTGAAAATTAAAAAAAAATAAATAAAATAAAAAATAAATATATTGTTTTATGTCAGTGTGAGCCTAGAAGTGTACCAAAAGGGGGACTGAATGAAAAAAGTATATCTAATAAGTCTAGAAGTGTACTGAAAGGGGGACTACATGGAAAAAGTTGTTTTTCTTTTTTTAGACCTACCTACCTCTACCAGTGAACCATGTTTACAGGACAAGCTTTCAAAAGCAAATGAATACTTTTTTCAGGATACACCTACTTATATACCTACTTTTTGATGAAAATTATCCACTCTGATTTTATTAAAGGACAGTAATATTTCAACTCTTTGTCTGCACAACCACAAAAATCAAAATCACATCTACATTCACATAGACAGTGGTCGTTTTTCGTCGATTTTGGTCGTTTTTAGTCGAAATTGGCTCTTTTTGGTCGTTTTTATTTTGCTTGATTTTGGTGAAATAAAACTAGGAGTAGATTGGATGTCCCGGATGAGGAGAAAATTTTCTAGATATATCTCAGGTCGAGTAATTCATCGTTATTGTCCTCGTCGCTGTATCTTCCAGGTTGTGGCATATAGTAATCACTATCTGTTGTGTAGTATGAATAGTCACTCTCGCTCTCGCTCTCACTCAGTTCTGATGAGTTGTATGATTGTAATAGTTCGTATTCAACTAATTTTTGTAGAGTTTGATATAGGTCTGCAGTGATGATTCTACATTCTGTAAGACAGTTGCAATAGAGTGGGAAATCAGTGATAGTTTCAGTGGAACATGTACATTCTTTACATGTATCTGGACAAAAACAAAATCGATCTGTATGAACGTGATAAATTGGTACTACTTCGACAAATTTCTTACCATTGTACATTACAAACCCAGTATTTTCAGGTATAGAGTTTGGGGAGATGCGTATAGTAATATTATTTAGAACTAGTGTCTGAAATGTCTCATCAATTTCGAATGAATCACCACCATCCAATACACCTCCCTTAACATCTGTATGGTAGCAAATAATATTGTATATTACATTCGGTACCATATCTCGCACATGTTTCAATGGTCTGTAAATTTTATTACAATCTGGTCTATCGCATTTGTAGGAGTAATTTTTTTCAATGTTTTTAAATGCTTTTTTAGGATCGATATGAATTTGTTGAATAGCTCGTAAAATATTTGGTTGCGCCATGTAAGCTGTCTCATAAGACAATGAGTTTAATTATCACATCTCCTCCTTTATATTAAAATTTACTTTTTTGGAGTTCTTGTTTATAAAATTTACCTAAAATTTTCTCACCATCCAGAGATTCTATGGTATAAGTGATAGGATCTGTATAGTGGATAGCGGTTACAACAAAAATTTCTCTCGTCCAATTACGTACATATTTATTTGTAAAAATATCCTTCTTTTTAGTTATTCTCACACGGTTACCTATTTGAAAAGTAGGTCTTTGTAATTGAAATTTTTCCAGAGGGTACATACGATTATAAACGTTTTCTTCATTTTTCTTCAAGGACGCTTCAACAGGAGTCATACCTATAGTTCGATGTATACTTTTCTCATTATACTGTTTCAGAATAGAGGGTAAAATTTTAATCCATTGAAAATTTCCATTAATTTCGAAGTGTAGACGTAATTTGTTGTTCAACGATTTATTGAAATGTTCCACAATAGAAGATTTCTTCTCACTAAATACATGATAAATTTGTATATGATATTTTCCCAATAGTTTTTTTAGCCTCGAATTTACAAATTCTTTTCCTAAGTCGGTATTTAGTAAACAAGGTCTCCTTTTACTCTTTAAAAGTACTTGTTCAAAAGCATCCCGTACTGCAGATCCAGTTTTTTTCTTCAGAGGTACAGACCACGCATACTTTGAAAACATATCTATTATATTTAGAATATATTTAAAATTGAGGTTGTCTTTAGAATATCGCGACATAATTAATAAGTCTGCAGCCCAGATTTGATCTATTCCTTTCACAATGATACGACGTGTTTTAAAATTCTTAATCACTTTTTTATGCAATTCTTGCGCGAGTAATTCGTTTTTTTTTGGTTGTTTTTGGTCTTTTTTGACCGTTTTTAAGTGAATCTGGCTTTTTTTGGTCGATTTCAGTCGGTTCTGGTTGTTTCTGGTTGTTTTCATGTCTGGAAAAACGTAATTTAAAAGTATAAACTGACGAACGTATTTTTGTTAGACAATGACAATAAAAATTACAAAATATTTTTCTGCACATATCTATTCCATCAAGAATTTTAAACATAAATGACCACAAATCACTTCATCAATTTGTTGGTCCTGTTCGCTATTAAAAAATATCACACTATTTATAAAGTATTTCTGTATTTCAGTAGGAGGACCGACTCCAAAACTATCGTAATACTGTACTGTTGATCCCATCTTTCTGTATGCTACCCAATGTGAACCACCACCAATGCTCAAATCCATATTGACAACAGCTGATTCATTTTTACGTGGACCTGTTCTAGGTAGTGTATCTCGCATAAAAACACCTTGGAAATGAGGAATACCCAACTTTTTTGCATAAAATAGTATATCAAAATTGCTCAATGGAGTTTTTTTTTTTTAACATCAATTCTTTCAAAAGACCATTTCCTGACGTAGATTTTTTATTCAAGTATATACCTTTTCCTTCCATAGCGCGATTATGACGGATTTTTTCCTCGAGTAAACGATTATTTGTTTTTTTATTTTCATAAGCGTTATAAATATTACTGGTTAATGAACCAAGTGCAGCGATAGCAGGAGCGGCAGCTAATAAACCTGGTAGAAAACCCCCTTGTTTATAATACTGTAACTGTTTAGCGGATAATTTCAATTTAATTGTAGTCTGTCCTTCTTTTTGAGCTTTTTTTAATTTTTTTATCTGAGAGGAAGAGAAGTTTCATTCATTACAGACTCTTTTGTTTGTGATAAATTTATGTCTATTTCAATAGGTTTTCTATGTTCAGAAGCAGAGGTAATAGCTAACTTATGGTACTCTTTTAAATTTACAGGATGGGATGTATATCGCAACTTTGTCTGATTTTTCTTCTCCAATCCAGCTCCCAGTGCTCGTTTAGCTTTCATTGTGTTTGTGGTTAACCAAGCCATAGCTTTCTCACCTACACTCGCATCAGGGGCTTTCACTCTGGCCCAAGCGGCTTCTTCTAAAATTTTATCAGAGGCGTGACGATCGGATAAAGAATTTGATTTACTGTATGCTATATCATGATTCATGGCAGCCTCATCTAGTTTATTTTTAGGTTTAATTCCCTTTTCAAGTCTCAACTCTAAATTAGTACCAGGACCCAGGTACGAATAATTTCCCGGATGGGCCTCAAACGGAAGATTATTTATCAAAGAATTTAGAAACCCCTTCCCTGAAACAGGTTTAGGAAATAATTTTTTAATTGCGTCATTGCGTTTGTCTTTGTAATTTATCATATTTCTCGAATTTCTTCTAAAATATTAATAATCTCGTTGACCAAGGTCGGATTATTATTACCACATTTTATCTGACCGTACACTATGTATAGACGCTCCAACAATTCATCCAACGAGTTCCAGTACCGGTATTCTACAGAAGAATTTGTTAGAATTTTTTTCAATCCTGATCCTACAACTTCTGCATCATTAGACTCAGGGTCAGAACTCGATGACGTTTTTATCTTATTATATTTCAACAATATTGGTCTGATTATCTTCATATACTTGATCCCACTACTTGATTTAACTATACCCTCAAGAGGATCATTGTTTCGTTTATATGTAGAAGTTCTCAATACAATCTTTTCATAATTCTCAAGATCTTTGGAAGTATAATTTTTAGGTTCAGCCAGAGTTAGTAATTCCCATAAACCCGGGGTCCCATTAAATCTTTCACCTGTTTCAAGACAAATGTTATTATCAAGTAAAGTGACTTTTTTATTACCAACATGAAGTGCATTGTTGTGAATATAAAATCCAAATGTACTATCAGTTTTCATCTCTTTTGAAGCATAATTACTCAAATACTTACTCGCTAGGCTACCCATCGGTTTTTCCATCGGTTTTTTTTTTGTTACCGGTTGTTAATTGGATTCTATATTATGTAAAGGTTTTAGTAGAGGCTTATAATGTTCTTGAAAAGTTTTTCGTTGTGATATTAAACCAGTTTTAATTTCATGGTATTTATCGCTTAAAGCGCGCCTTGATTCGATATAATCTTTTACAGCTTTCATTTTTTTTTTTTTTGAAGAATCTTGCATGTTATTTATACACAAGGTCGAAAGTTGAGCGTCATACAAATTTTTTCACCTTGAAAATCAAGTAAACGATCGTCTTGATCGACAATTTTAATTACTAGATCGTGAATTTCATCTGTATTCACAGGGTAATATGATAAAGTATGAGGTCGTTCGATTATTTTTTCACCGATCCTAGCATCCAAAGGAAATTCGTAGAGTGTATTATCGTATCGTTTCAGATCGTGAAAATTACTGTGAACTATATTACACTTTATTTTTATAGTATTTACTTTGAAAATATCTATCGGTAGGTCCGAATATGCGACTGCGAAAGGTCTAATTGTTTGAGGACTAAATCCTAAAATTTTTCCGACCGAGTTTCTTTTAGAAAAATCTATAACCCATCGACTTTGAACTCGAACCTTTAGCGTATTTTTATTTAAAATAAACGAAATTTCCGGTACGTCTTTATAATTTTCGATAAATTCAAAAATATCTTGCAATTTGTAAGAACCTGTAGGAATAACTATCCGAAAATGATCGTCGGAATGATCAGCTTCATTAATTAATACGAGTTCGTTGTTTTCATTTTCTTCCGAAATGTTGGGTATACTATTAAAAGTAACAAAACTCTTCAAACATACTTCATACTGTTTTCCTAATTTTATACTTTCGTGATATGCGCGTGAAAATTCTGAGGTATAACTGTTTAAAGAAATTTGGAACAACATTTTTTTTTTTTCAAGGTAGGAAAGAAGACGTATTTAAAACCTCGTTGATATATTTCTTGCGTGAGAGATATATAAGAAGTGTTTATACGTGAAGGAAAATCCCGTTTCAACGTCAAACTTCTATTTGACTAAAACAGAGTAGAGTCTACTTTAGGATTCACGGAGTAGTCTATTTATTGATTACTTGGAATAATAGGAAAGAAAAGAAGACGTATTTAAAACCTCGTTGATATATTTCTAACGAGAGAAATATACAAGAAGTCTTTATACTTGAAGGAAAATCCCCTTTCAACATCCAACTTCTATTTTTTTTTAATTAAAAACAGAGTAGAGTCTACTTTAGGATCTATGGAGTAACCATTGTTTATATTTTAAGTGAATCTGGCTTTTTTTAGCCGATTCTAGTCGATTTTAGTCGAAATTGGTCGTTTTTTAGCCGATTCTAGTCGAAATTGGTCAATTTTTAAATGAATCTGTTTTTTTTTTTTTTTTTTTTTTTTAACCGATTCTAGTCAATTTTAAATGTATAAACTCACTTTGTCCATTATTCAGCTAAAACTCTGTTGTTGAGCGGATTATACACAATTTTCTTATCTATAATCATTACACAATGTATAGTAAGTTTTGAACTAATATTTTCTCGCCAATTAAAATTAATTTTTATATTTATCAAGGAATCTTTAATAACATTAGGTTGGTGGGAACAGTCGATAGCAATTATAGGATATTTAGTCAAAAATGTATTGTAGTCTACTAACGGTTCAACTTCTTCCTGATTCTTGGCATAATAAGAGACTTTGAACTGACTAAACATATGGTAAAGATTACCGCATTTCAGTTCATCATACTTTAAATTTAAACGCGTTCGAGGATATAAAGCTGACTCATTCAGACATAATTGAATATTTTTGAGATTTGAGAGATCGAATAAAGCGTTATCTTTAGCCTTTTTATTATCCCGATCATCCTGAAAGCCTAACAAAATAAACTTTGTTCTCGAGTAAGCCACTGGAAAGTCCCACGTATATTCAGTCCCTACAGGTGGAATTATACTTTGATAAAGCCAATGTCGAAAGTGGAGTTCGTAGTTTGTATTATCCAGAATTTCTTTGGTTATTTTTGTATCATATTCCAAGGATAATTTTATTTATGGTACTCTCCAAACAACTTCATTCAACCTCACCTGAACTGAATAGTTTTCTGACAGTTCAAAGCAATTATTAGGCTGTCCTCCTGTATTTCGAAAGAAAACTAATTTCTGAGGTACCCGGTAAACAAAATTTTTGTAATCCTCAAAGAATCCCATTACAATAGAAAGTGGAATAGAGACTGAAAAATAACGTTTACTGTTGAGAATATTTTCGTGAGAAGTGGAATTTATTTTCCAACCAGCGGTATTGTAACATAAGTCACGCTCAAACGAGACTAAACCTTTCATTAGAGTGGAATAACCAGGCTTCCGAATTGTATCAATTTTTGTCTCACCGATGTAATAATCAATTCTATCAAACAAATGTAGGGGACCATTATTCACAAAATGAACGTGCTCAAAATTCACAAGATCCTCCTCCTGAATACCTATAACACTAGATCCTGTAGCACTAGTCTTTTTAATTATGAGTACCCCATTGAGTAGTAACAAACTTTTAGATGGTTGAGTTATAATATCTTCATTAAAAACGTTAATTTGAAACTCAGATCCTGATTCATTAATATTCTGACTAATAGGAGGTCTAAACTCGTAGTACTCAAAACTTTCAACAAGATTATCCATTTTTTTAAATGAAACAAACTCGTTTTCTCACCACTCTATTTATACATACTTTAAACTTTTAGAATTGAACATTTTTTTATATTTACACTGTTCATTTTCCACATCTATAACAAGAAAGCCGTATGATTCACTCCAACATTCGTTACAAAATTTTTTAAATTTTTCAAAGTTCAAGTCTGTAACATATTCTGTATATATTTGTCTTAAATTTACCAAATCCTGTCGAAATAAAATCAGATAATTTAAATTCTCGCGAATCGTAGATCGTTTAGGAATTTTTGTATAACTTTGACTAAGATAAAAACTTGAGATGTCTCGGTGACGACCTCGCAGAAAGAAATTTGCAATTTTGTCCTGATTTTCTGTTAATACATCGTCAAACACGATTATGGAACCTATCTCTATTTCCTCAGGGTCTGGTAGATTTTCAACATCGTTTATCTGGTGGAAAGTAATTTTTTTTCGATTCTTTTTGTTGTAACTATGAACAAGATCGCTCAACATTTGATATTTATCTTGGTAGACTGTTTTTGAACATAAATAAAGAGTCCAAAAAGGCCTTATATGTAGTAAAATTGTTAGCAAAACATTCGATTTACCGCCTCCACTTGGTCCCAAAATACCTGCTCGTAAAATATTAGGGAACATCTCAACTTGTCTTTCAGACTTGGGTTTTGTATCGAAATTTATCACAGAAATACTCATTTTGTATTAGTTTTTTTTTTTTTTTCTGTTTAATACAACCATTATTTATACTAACCCTTATAACCATATGGTTCAGTACAGTAATTTTCCGTTTATCAGAATTTAAAGAAAGAGTTTTTTATTTTACGCGCATTCGATGATCCCTTGGGCATAGAAATAAATTGAAAGTGGAAAATACAATCCAAGAGGTCAACTGCGTCGTCAGATTCTAAAATTTGTATAAGTTTTTCGCTCAATTTGTCGAGAATATCATCAAAGGAAGACAGAATTCCCGTGGAAATATAACCCCGAGTAAATTTTGAATTTTGGATGCAAAGATTGATTTTGTCACCCTCTTCCCAACTTGTTGAGCTTTTCGCGTATCTGAACAATTCATTCATACATGCTCGAACAATGTTACCTTCTGTTATACGCGGTATATTTTTCTTCAAAGTTATTTGAAAACGTTTTTCACGGGTACCGAATTTTACATGACTAGTAGTACCGGGTAATTCTATAATTTTAATATACGAGTTAAGACCACCTCCGCCGTAATATATTCGATTAAAACGTTCATTATAAATTTTTTCTCGATGAACATTGTCTAAAACGGGATCGATCATTGTTTTCAACTCTTTAATTCTACGTTTCATTCTCATGTGATCACGAAAATTGAAGCTTCTTACTGGGTCAAAACTTTCTTCTCTAGAGTCTAAGAAATGTACGCTATTTTGTTTGGAAAATCTCACTTTTTTTTCAAACCTACTCTTATACATCCGTTTACGAAATTTTGAGTCTAAAAAAGGTTTCAACTTTTTTTCCATTTCTTTCTTCTTTTTGTCGAATCTCGCCAAGTTAATCCATAAACCATTTCTCGTCTCGATATTCGCCTCATTCCAAAACATCGCGCATTTTTGCTTGAATTCTGCTAGGTTTAAATTGGGGAAATAGGAAGAGAACGTATATCCTGTATCAGGAAGTGTAACTTCCATGTGCACACCATTCATGTTTTCGTCAGTTGTTAAATCGTTAAAATTATTCACATTTTCACAGACTGGGATCTGAAAACTATCATTTTCAAAATCTTCTAATATTTCGTCATTAATTAGATTCTCTTCACTCATAAAATTTTGCACTACCTCGTTAGTGAGTAAATTGTTCAAATCACTCATAAAATTTTCGCAGACTGGGATCTGAAAACTATCATTTTCAAAATCTTCTAATATTTCGTCATTAATTAGATTCTCTTCACTCATAAAATTTTGCACTACCTTGTTAGTAAGTAAATTGTTCAAGTCACTATCAATAAGTAAATAATTATCTAAATTGTTTACGAGTTCATTAGTATTAGAAAATAATGCCGCGGCCGCAGCGTCAGGATCAAATAAATCTAAAATATTATTATTTAAAATATTTTCTTGTCTTAACATTTGCTCATTCCAAGCCAGGTCTTGTTCCACAATGAAATTCGTATTTTCCTCATCGTCAATAATAAAATTTTCACTATTCACGTAACATGGGTCCTCTGACAATTTTTCGAGCTCTTCATCCGACACGTACACGGGCATATTTTTACCACAACTTAAAAAATTATCCATCCTAACCTCTTTTCGTCCCATTCTGGATCATCATTGTTTAAAATATTTACAGGTTCGTCCTGTTCATCATCGCTTAAAAATAGATCATCGTTTAAAATATTTACAGGTTCGTCCTCTTCATCATCTGATGATGAGAGAAATAGATCTTGTTCTAATATATTTTTCTCCTCTAATTTTTTCGGGAAATATTTCGCGAGAGGGAGAGGAGCAGTTCTTTTTTGTGTACATAAGAGCTGTTCGTGTACATAAGAGCTGTTCGAATATATCGTCGTTATTATCACTATTTTTTGAAACAAGGGGGGAAATATTTTCTAATTCATATAGTTTTTTATCACCGACACTACATTTTACATCTGTACGAGAACCTAATTTAAAAAGGGAAGAAGGAACTACATTTTCAGGTCTATTTTTCTTATTTTTACGAATAGTTTTCTTTCTTCGACTTACCACTTTTTCCGGTTTTGGACTTACAATTTTTTCATCGTCATCTGAAAGGATGTCCTTCTTACGCTGGTGCACCATATTCTGGAAATGATTATCTTCTTCTTCTTCATCATTTTGTTCAGGAACGTTGAGAATTTTCTCCCATGGAATGGACACTGGTACGGTTTTTTCCTTCTTGTCTTCTTGAATACCTAAGTACATTTCCATTGTTCTAGGAGATGGGAGGGGTTCGATAGGGGACGGGATTTGAAAATTATTATTTTCTAAAATTAAATCAGCGTCGATAATCGCCGCGATGAGTTCACATTTCCTAAATTTATAATATTTCGCGATGCCGTAACCGGCTGCGATCTGTTTTAAAGTAATTAAATTGTTAGTACTTAAATCTAAACTGTTCTCTACGACTAAGTAGTTAATTTTTTTGGGGTTAATTTTTTCTAACGCTATAATTAAATCTATTTTTTTTAACTTATAATAATATTTAATTCTATTTTCGCGAGCTTGCTCGCGCAATTCTTTCACACCTAAGTTCTTAAAAGAACTGTTATTAATTGCGGAAACGAAAGCTTGTGTCATCGTACGCAGTGCAGTGCAGTGTGTAAGTAGACTGAGCTGTCGAAAGACAATGAGAAAATAATTAGTCGTCGATTCAATTTATAATTTTTTGGTCGAGTGGGCGGAGTCTCATATATTCGTCGTTGTCCGAATATTATTTTCACGAATTCCTCAAAACAGTTTTGTT
Organism: Aspidiotus rigidus; assembly: GCA_035079385.1. Lineage (NCBI taxonomy): Eukaryota > Metazoa > Arthropoda > Insecta > Hemiptera > Diaspididae > Aspidiotus > Aspidiotus rigidus. The sequence continues at coordinate 8,804,383 of JAVHKY010000052.1, forward strand.
GGATGTACGTGCGCCGAATGGTCGCAGGTAGCGTTAATTACTGAGAATCAGCTGTCGTCGGCACGTGTGCTCGAGCCGCGTTGTGGAATTGCGTTCACATTCTATAACTGAATACTTTTTTTTTACATTCCAATGTTTTTTCCTTCTGTTTCAACGCAAAATATGACGAACTCTACATAAACCTTCGTCGCTACTTTTATTATAAAATAAAATGTGTACATATCGGAAAAAATTACAATCTATTTTAAACAAGTAATTAATACACCATACCGGTCTCCATAATAAGTAACTGCGTTTCTTTCTCTCTTTCGTCCGTATGACATAGGTTTCAGACGTAATACGTAACTGCATTTCATACTTCTCGGAAGCTTCGATGTCAATTTCTTTCCGTCACGACACATGTAAATAGGCTATCGTTTCTGCTCGTTATTTTCGCACTTACATTATGGAGAATAAAAAACGTAAACACGAAGAAATTGAAGAATGCTCGTTCAAAAGGGTAGGCTCTGGGACATATAATTCATTACAGGAACAACGTGAACGAGAAATACAAAAAGAAAAATTACAAACTTATAGGGAAGAATTGGAAGAACGTAAAAAACGAATAGAACATTATAAAAGTAAGACACTCTAGCTGCATTGGGTCACTTCATCATGGGTCGAGTTATTGAAAAGAAGTACTAGCTGTAGACCTATACTCGTGTAGCTGGACATTTTTCTGAATATAATCAGAGGGAGGAAGTAAATCTAGTCATTTCTGATCAAAACATCATGGGGAAAAGATTTGAGTTTTGGAAACATCTCTGTCTTCTCTATATAGATGATAAATTAGAAGCTAGTTGTGTTTTAGGAAGAATGACAGAAAATGATAAATATATGCTCACCTTTTATGATTCAGAGAATGTGAGCTCGAGAAAATACAGAAAATTAATAAAATATAGTTATAGAAACAGAGAATATTTTGTAGAACTTTTGCAAGAAATTAAAAAAAGAACCATACTCTACACATGTATGTCAATTGATGACGACGATCAAGATCTATTTTTTAAGGACAAGTTTTGGGGTAGATGGGATGTAATGAGTTACCACCCAACAGCTAAAATCATGTTTATATCACATTATTGACTATATAAAGAGTTGTAGGTTTTTACAGAGGTCATGAAAACTGGAAGATTACTGTCCTTTAATAAAATCAGAGTGGATAATTTTCATCAAAAAGTAGGTAAGTATGTAAGTAGGTGTATCCTGAAAAAAGTATTCATTTGCTTTTGAAAGCTTGTCCTGTAAACATGGTTCACTGATAGAGGTAGGTAGGTCTAAAAAAAGAAAAACATCTTTTTCCATGTAGTCCCCCTTTCAGTACACTTCTAGACTCATTGGGTGTTTGAAATAATATATTTTTATTTTTATTTTATTTTTTTAATTAATTAATTTATTAATTTATTTTTATTTATTTATTCAGTCACCCTTTCGGTACACTTCTAGACTTATTAGATATACTTTTTTCATCCAGTCCCCCTTTCGGTACAGTTCTAGGCTCACACTGACATATAAAAAAATATATTTATTTTTTATTTTATTTATTTTTTTTTTAGTTTTTAATTTTTTTCAATTTTTTATTTTTTTATACAGTCCCCCTTTCGGTACAGTTCTAGGCTCGTGGCGAAGGTTGAAATAATATAATTATTTTTTATTTTTATTTTATTTTTTTTTTCAATTTTTTTTTTATTATTTTTTTTTTTTCAATTTTTTTTTTCCCAAATATTTTTTTTTCCATACAGTCACCCTTTCGGTACAGGTGTACCGAAGGGGGGACCTTACTACTACTGTGCATTAATTTTTTCATTCAACTTTCGATAATCTACGAGTAATCTTAGTTTACCTCCCGATTTCTTTTTTATGAAGCCTGGGGCAAGGTAGTTACTTTTGCTTGGTCTTATAACTTTAGCTTCTTCTAACTGCTTCAGTAGTCCCGCAGCTATATTTCTCTGGGTTGGAGACATGGGGAAAGGTCTTCGAACTACTGGAATATTGTCGTTCACTATGATTTTAAATGGGTCTATCTTTAATTTTTGTAATTTAGCTACATTCGTTGTGAATAGTCCTTTGTATTCGTTTAGAACTTCTAGAACTCTAGCTCTGAATGTTAAGGGTAGGTTTCTTGAGATGTTAATCTCTTCACCATCTTCGTCTTTCAAAGTTTCGTCTCCTTTAAAACCAATTTTTGTTTCATCTCTCGCTTTCTTTTCTTTGCTTTCCACTATGTTGAAAAGGCGTTCTGATGGTATCATCGCTCTTCCAAGGCGCTGGTTTTTGAATAATTTTTTTTGTTGATTTGTCTGATTTTTTATAATGATCATTAAACCATCCTTGTGTTTCTCTATTGATATAGTAGTTCCGTTTCGGACAACATTATTCAATGTTGAGTACTCTTTATCTTTCTCCTCTTTCTCTGCTTTAATCATAAGTCTAAGAGTTGATTTTGGGGAGATTACTATATTATTCGATAATACGATTTGGTCATTTTTTATTTCTCCATCATGCTCTTCCAGCATTCTTTTGATGTATTCTGGATCCATATCTATGACCACTTTTGCCTTGTTTAGAGTTATCTGCTTAGAATCACATAGTATCTGCGCAGAGTTTTTGAGAAGGAAGTTCATTCCCAACAAAATTGGTGACGAAATTTTATCTACAATTATTACGTTCTGTACATAAAATTTATCTTTTATTTTGAACTTGATTCTTGTTCGTCCGTAGTTTTCTATTTCAAATGATGAGCAGGAGCCACACAGGGGGGTCGGGTCTTTGGTTACTTTTGCAAATCGAGGTAAATAATCCACGTGAATTAGTGAAACGTCACACCCTGAATCTATTAAACCTTCTACTTCTGAATCGTTTTCGCCAACTATGTTTACTGGAATTTTTAGGTTGCGCCTCATATTTAGCGTGTTTATGATATGCTTCTCTATTTTGTTTTGTTTCTTTTTACGAGGCGCTTTCCATTTCATATCACTTTCTGTTGTCGTTGATCTAGTCTTGTTATTATTGACAACGTTGTTTTCGCTCAATACCAAATAACGATTACTTGTGTTTATTTTTCCCTTATTGTTTACAAGTTGTTCACGGTTCGAAGGTAATTTACGTTTTGCGGATAATTTACGTTTTAAATGTGTTTTATCTACTGATGCTTGTTTCTTATGATTTGATGTTTTGTTTTTCTCACTTTTTGACCCACTTTGATGAGGATTCCCCTTGTAACCTCCTGCCATCAACCTTACTCGTTTTTTGAATCCGTTTTTGTAGATCGATCCTTAAAACATTCTTTTGTCGAATGATTTGACAAGTGTGGGCAGTTGTCACATTTTTTTCTGAAAAATTGACTGCTCCCTCTACCTCTATTTGTCCAGGATCTAGGATTTTGATAGTACTGGCCTCCTTTCTGATCGTTGTTCCATCTGTTTGCTGAATAATTCCAATGATTCGAGGGAGGGCCCCAATTTGGAGTGGGCTCCCAATATCTGTTTGAATAGTATCCTCTTCCATAACCACCAGGTCTTCTCTGGTTTTGAAACCGACCTCTACTTATATTATTATCTCTATTTATGGCGTTTATACTTTCCTTTTCTTTAGATATTTCCTCTATCTTCTTATTTGCGATTTCTAACTCTAGTCTTGCCAGTTTCATTTCAAGATCTTTGTTCTTATCTGAATCATAATCTTTTTCCATCTCTGCATCTCTTTTTAGGATTTCTAAGTTATCTTCCATTTTCTTCAGTGATGAGATATCATGTAATGTAATCTTATCTCTTACGCTTGCTTTTAGTCCCATCTTTATACTTATTAGTATAGTTTTTTCATCTATCTCGCTCTCCAATTGCTTTTTCATCTGGATTACTCTTTTGAAGTACTCTAAAGGAGTCTCACTATCAGACTGTTTGCTCGAAGTTATCTGTCTGATTATAATCGCGTCATCTTTTTTGTATTTCTTTCTAAACTTTATTTTTATTTGTTCCCACAGTATCGTTGGGTCCTCCTCCTGTAGCTCCATGTAGTACTCTAGGGCTTTTCCTTCTAGAGCGTTCAGGAAGAGCACCTCTTTCTCTTTTCCGTTATAATCGCCTACTTTAGCGCTTAAATCGACTAATTGTAGGAACTTTTGTACATTTTCTTCGCCAGAAAATTTGGGAATCACTGTTATTTTAGTTTTTCCTGAGAGAGCCATATTTCTTTGAGGGATATTTTCGTACAATGGTGGGTTGTAAATTCTGAAATTCTGATTGTTGGATGTTCTGTTTGGAAGGATATTTTCGGGAGCTTTATTTTCAGTGCTGGCCTCTTCTGTATTTACTTGTGAAGGTCTACGGACTTGTTTTTCCTTCAATTCGCCCAAAATCCTTTCTATCTCCTCTCTTGGATTAGGTATGTCTTTTCTTAGGGGTGTGCTTGTATTTGGGAACTCGTACTCTTCTTCTTTTTTTCTCCTATTCTCTTTTTGTAGAGTGTAGGCGTATGAGCTTTCAAATTTCAGAAATGAGGCTGCTTGATTTGGTGAAAATTTCACCGATTCTTGTCTATTTTGTGGAGCTTGTTCGTATGTTGTTCTCTCACTTCTCTCTACTTCTTTAGTTGGATCTGACGCTTTTGAGTCTGATTCTTGCTCGTGCGATGGAAGGTTAGTATTGCTAATCTCCTGACTGTTTTGTATTCTTTCTAGAAGTTGCCTGTCTATTTCGATTTGTCTCTCCTCGCCTCTCTTTTTATTTGTGTACTCCTCTTTCAGCTGATCGTTGAATAGAGGGTACTTCTTTAGTTTTTTTCCTATTGCCTTTCTTAATTTGTCTGTTCGACTCACAGGTAATCCTGTTGTTCGAGATTTCTCTTTATCTTTTATCTTAACGTTTAGGATACGTCCTACAGATTCTAATTCATCTATTTTCAACTCATGTACCCAAGACATATGATAGGGATATTAGGAATATTGGTATAAGTAAGGAAAAAAAAATCTAATTGAATGGAAATATTGCTTACTGTTTTCAGACGTTGTTGTTTCCAAGGGAGGTGTAGACGTTGTCCGCCGTGGCGCAATTAAGATGTAAACTTTATAATAAAATATTTTGACTTTTTACTGACACGATGTCTCAGCTTATTTCGGATTTACGTTGGGTGCCACTTTTGTAACGTGGAAAAGCTCCGGCTGACGACGTTCCTACGTTACGGCGATCGATCCGCGATCTCGAATACGATGATGACCCGTACTCAACGTTCGTACATATGACGTGAAACAAACGATATCGAGAGTGACAAGTGTTTACTTTTCGCTAATAACGGCGACCGCGAATTGACATCGACGGTCTTCTACATTACAGTTTATATACACCAAAATGGTTTATACAATCGTGCCTTAGGACTATACGTGCTTAGGTACATTCACGTTTTTCTTATTTTATCTAGATCACGCGCAGTCAATATCTTAATTATTTACCATTCAGAGATTGTGTCGATTCTCATCTTCACACCGCAAATGACTTTCAACGTCTTACCGATGGGCTTACGAGCAAGTAGTGCTGGTTTAGTCAGTACCATGCAAGACATCCTACAGGACTTCTTATGGAAATCGGTCGTCATATACCGAGATGATATTATATGTTATAGCCCAGATGTAAATACTCACACAAAGCATCTCGAGCAACTGCTCGCAAAGCTGCATCAGCATAATATCAAGCTAAACACGAAAAAGTGCAAGTTTTACACACGCCAGTGCGAAGTGCTTGGGTTTGAAATAGAGAATGGACAGGTACGCCCTTCAGAAGACCACCTAGAACAATTAAAGATGTCCGATCCTTAATCAGTTCCTTCTCCTATTTCCGAAAATTTATACCTGACTTTTCTAACATAGCCAAGCCAATCAGCGATCTGTTATGCGGGAATCACGAGGCGAAAAGCAACAGCAAAATTGTATGGTCTTCAGAATGTCAAGCAGCATTTGATAAGCTTAAAGAGAAAATAACATCGCGACCCATCTTGCAAATCTTTGACCCAGAGAAAGAGATCTACATTGAGTGTGATACGTCTTCATACGCAGTGGGAGCCATGATGCTACAGAAAGACAAAAGAGAGAATGAACTTAAGCCAGTAGCATTCTATAGTGAGAAATTACCTAAGGCGAAACGCCACCTCACAAACTACAACACTGAACTCATTGGCATCACAAAAGCCCTGAAACACTGGCGCAGATTCCTATACCTGCGAAGGGTGAAAATATTTACTGATCATCGTAACCTTGTCTCTCAGAAAATTACTCCCACCACACTCCTTAACCCATCGCGACTTCGATGTATCACAGACGTAATCAACATGTTTGATATAGAATTTATTTTTCGCCCTGGAGCCAAAATGTTGGTTTCAGATTACCTTTCTCGTGGGCCCGACTTCGAGAAAATTAGCGCGATCTCAACGCAGACCAGAACTGAGCGCTTTCGCGATGAACAAGAGAAGGATAAGTACATCAACGGTATTAAAATAGCTCTTTTAAAGAGACCCTTCGGAAGAACATATATACTAATCACGAGATCACAAAGTTTAGGCGAGCTTCACGTAGACACATCTTAGACCGAAATGAAGTAGTATGTGTAAAGAGATATGTTCACGGGAAAACATGTTTCTTACCACTCGTCCCAGCGACTATGCAAAAAGAGATCATTGAGGAGGTGCACTCAGGGCTATATAAGGGCAATCATAGTGGAGAATGGCGAACATATAGCAAGTTATACAATACTGTATATTTCCCAGGAATGCAGAAACAAATAAAAGAGTTTCTAAAGACGTGTGACATATGTGAAAGACTGAAGAAGCCCAGATTCCGATACGGGCACCTCAGTGTGGAAACAACTAAAGAGTCAAAGTTAATGCGTAAGCTCTCAACAGATGTGTTAGGACCACTCAAGATCGCTAATACAGATTACTACATCATCACACTAATCGATAATTTCTCCAAGTTTCTGTTCCTCAAAGCCACCAAAGTCGTTAACACGGAGATAGTCATCAAACTCCTTGATGAGGTAAGGGCACTCTTTCCGGCCCCAGAAGAACTCCACACAGACGGAGCATCCTATTACACTTCTACCGCCCTCCAGACCTATTGTGAGGAAAATAACATCGTCCTTAAGCACTCAATTCCATTCTGTCCCATTATAAACGGTCTGGCAGAAAAGCAGAACGCTCATATTGGTCCATCCCTCAAGGCTGTATTTGAACAAGGCCATCCAAAAACGAATGTAGACAGGTATGTCAAATTATTGCAACGCGCATATAACACATGTCCTAGCGCGAGTCTAGCCAACAGAAGTCCATTCTACATTATGTACGGGGAAAACGATAATTTCCTCAACACAAAGTATGGGTTCCCGGAAGAAGATAAGGACAGGGATACTGAGATAAGACAACTCAACAAATTCAGGAAAATACTACCGAATATATTGGAAGAAAATTATAGAAGATATATAAAATACTTTAACAAAAAAAGAAAGCCTCTCTTTCTATCGGAAGGTGATAAAGTTTTACTAGAAGTGGTTTCGCCGAAAAAAATGGTCGCTCTGTACAAAGGTCCATATGAGGTCACTCGCGTCTTAGGTCGTTCGACATTTATTCTCGATATAGACGGTCGGTCGCGAAAAGCCCATATAACTCAGGTAAAACCATACTATGAGAGAAAAGATGAAGTACTTGAGAGTGAAAAAAATAAAGATGATAATAAAGATAATGTTATTTAAAGTCACCAGAATGACTCGTTTTTTTGCGAAATATAGGTTCTTTGTGGATTTTCCTCTTCCTTTCCCCACCTTTTTCCCAAGCGCAATATTCCTCCCCCTCCTAAAAACCTCCCCCACTCTGATCCTAAGATTTTCGATTTGTAACAGAAAAATGAAGCTCATCAAATACGCAGCATGCTGGATCACCATCGCAATAATCAACCAAGAAGTGAGAAGTCAATCAACCAAAATCACCAATGGCGCATTTTTTTAGAAAAATAGCTTCGCCGACGCTAATATATAAGCATTCAATTCCATTAGTTTACACGGAGCCAATATCGATTACCATAGATGAATTTGAGAAAATGATCGACTCCGCACTACTCCCACAGACAACATCACCTTACCTTCAGTCTTTGAATCACTCAGAGAGAAAACAAAAGAAATTTTCATCACAGAAGCAGCGGCTACGTTTTTCGATACCTATGCAAGCAGAGCTGCGACCGTCAACAAGGGCCAAAAGCGGGATACAATTCAAAGGCAACTTTTTCCAATGGTGCTGCACGGTAGCCCTTGAATCCGATATCGTCGACGTCACCAACAATGGGAAGAAACTATCAAAACAATATCAGCAGTTACGCGAATCCGCCATCGACGAGCATCGCAGCCTACTGTCTTTGCAACGTCCAATTGAAGACATCACCCAACGGATGGGCACCGAAATTACTTGGTTACAATGTGCTATGCTGTCTGATTGTGTAATCGACGTACGACTTTAGTTGTAAAATTATCACATAATTCTTGCTAGCTCGGTAAATTCAGCTCGGAACGCATTGCACACTTTCTTCTACGTTATTATTATTATTATTTATACCCAATCAATGTCATAACATTGTATCATTTATTCGATTAATCGTATTTCACCTATGAGTGAATCACATGTCTTATTACCAATATTTATATGTTCATTAACCTATCTATATAATCATGTAATCTTTGGAAAACTGGACCATTTTCCTTCTTCAAAAGAGGGGATGGCTTGTAACGATACGTTCGGTAAGTAGAGGAGGGTCACTATAGAACACCTTATAGAACACACCCCTTGTTGTGGTAGGGATGAAGATATCCTACAGTAACCATCGCCATCTTTAATTTTAAATTTTTTGGTAGTTCTAAAAAGAACTATTAATTTTTAAAGTTCTTCTTCTTCACTATCGTCTGTGTAATCATTATAGCTATACCTATGGTCCCAAACAGGAGGATCGTAATCATCCTCTGAATCATATGAAAAATTCAACTCTTCACGACGCACAAGTGCAATCTTACGTAAAGTTTCTAGAGTTATATCTAAATCGAGAGTGATAACATGACACTTAGTCGCACATTCGCAAAAAGGTGGAAACTCTGTAATATCATTTTTGAAACATGTACATTTTTGACAGTGTTCCTCGCAAAAACAACAACGTTCTTTTACACTATTGTATTTAGGGTTACACTCAACAAGTTTCTTACCATTAAACTTTATAAAACCCGACCGTGTACAAGAATATTCATTAGGGCTAATATACAGGGTGGGCCAAAAGTTAGTTCACAAAATTCGATAATAGTGGGTACAAAAAAAAATGCAAGGTGAAAAATGCGAAAATCGGGTACGAAATGCATTCGTATGAGGCTGAAATTCCGCAGAGCGAACGTTCAGACGGTCCACAAAAAAAATAATTCGTTGAACACTCGTATCTACCGCAACATGTCGTGAACAAGTCTCGAGTTATCGCCGACAACGCTATTTTTTCTCCCTCCACTCAACGAAACGAAGCGTAGCGGCATAGCGGCCAGACATAAAGAATCACGAACGAAGTCGGAAATGAATTGTAACACTGATACCAAGACTTCATGCGATTTTTATGGTTGTACGTCCATTGAACGACGCGCTAGAGGGAATTAATTTTCGTGCGCTGACCATCGGCTAAACGCTGTTGGCAACAGTGTTCTCTAACTCTTCGTACTCACGTGCATTTCTACCACGCTCTTACCGTCTCGTTTCTACTTGATTGTGATACGTCATCTCGAATTTTCTGTCTCTCTTACTCCTTTACATTGTTTTTGCCCTCGAAATCGTGAATTTTCGTTTCTTTTCGTACGTTTGTTGAAAATTGTTGCCATGCGTTATTCGACAGAACAGCGTACCTTTGCTGTAAGAACGTTTTACTCCGAGGGTATTCGTAGAGTTATTGATATTGGCCAGCGGAATTTAATGTCGAAGCACCTTCTAGACGTCAGATTTACAAGTTGATTGAGAAATTCGAACAAACAGGAAGTGTGATGGACGCACCTCGTTCAGGGAGACTGATGACTGCAACAACACCGGAGAATCTCGAACGTGTTGCGCAGCTTTTAGTCGAGGATCCCTGTACCTCTACTCGTCGGGGTGGGTTGGAATTAGATCTATCGAGGACTTTGTATCGTAGAATCGTTAAACGATTAAAATTTAAATGCTACACGCCTCGTCTGACTCACCATACGATTATTACTCATTAAAACGTTCGATACTGCATGTGAACTTTCTTTTGGCCCGTGTGAACTAACTTTTGGCCCACCCTGTATATCATAACATTATTTAAAACTAATGTCGTATAATAATCATGATTATAATGTTTACATAGAATATTATATATTACATTTGGTACAAGATCCCTTACACGTACCAGAGGTCGATCAGAAGCGCAAGGTGGATTAGAACATGGAATGTGAGACTTACTGATAATTGCTTTAAACGCTTTTTCCGGATATATACAGATATTTTGTATCGCTTGCATATAATTTTTTATTTTATTTTTGTAGCACTGAGAAGGGCTGTTTTGAGAGGTAGTAGGATCAGAGTAGGAAGACATGTTATTCGTAATCAGTCTCAAAATACAATGATTCATTATTCGTTATACACTTACTTATGTAGTTTTTTTTTTTTTATTTTACACCAGTAGTAAGATCCCCCAACTCTTTATATAGTCAATGATGTGATATAAAGATGATTTTAGCTGTTGGGTGGTAACTCATTACATTCCATCTACCCCAAAACTTAGCCTTAAAAAATAGATCTTGATCGTCGTCATCAATTGACATACATGTGTAGAGTATGGTTCTTTTTTTAATTTCTTGCAAAAGTTCTACAAAATATTCTCTGTTTCTATAACTATATTTTATTAATTTTCTGTATTTTCTCGAGCTCACATTCTCTGAATCATAAAAGGTGAGCATATATTTATCATTTTCTGTCATTCTTCCTAAAACACAACTAGCTTCTAATTTATCATCTATATAGAGAAGACAGAGATATGTCCAAAACTCAAATCTTTTCCCCATGATTTTTGTCATACAAATAAACTTCTTTTTTTATAGTGAAAGTAGTACCTTATTTGAAACACTCTTTCAGTTTTGGAACTATATGGTTGTATATTTTTTCAATGTCAGCTTTATTCTTTATTCCAGTCATGAATACTTTTCCCGACATAAAAATCATTATTTTGGTCTTTTCTAATGTATAAATGCAACCGGAGAATAATTCTGGCTCATAACTACTATTTAGTGTGTTAGATTTCACAAAATTTTCCAACTTTATTCTTGCTCCCATATCCCAACAGACTACAAAATTATGTACTTTGAAGTTTCGAACCTTAACCTTAAACCCTACATCTCTAATGATTTTTGAACATATATGAAAAGCATCGCGTGCTATCATCTCCTCGCAAGTACCTACGCAGACTACCTTACCCGAATCCCATACAAGAACAGTTGCTTTAGGACGTTTTAGTCTAACAATCAAGGCTCGAAAACGGTCAGGATTGTAGGACATCTGAAAATTAAAATCATCTGGTTTTGCTAGTCTGTTAATTCCATATAAGTCTTGCATATGAGACAAGTCTGCTGTCGCAGTCATATTCTTTATACAATACTCCATGATGACTGATTACTGATCACTCAAACACTCTCTTTTATAGGCTTTCTATAAATAGATCCTACATTTCTTCTAATATATACTTATACTCGATAGATTTCTTGTTTTCATTACAAAGAGAAATGGATTCTAAAATAGTAAGCTGCGAAGACTTTGACTACAGACCGGCGTTGTCTGAAAATATCAACGTAGCAGGAGGGGAGTTCTCAATATGTGTAAACAATGAGGACATAACTACTCATCCTCATAAAAGTCGACTCGTCATTAATGGTCAGGTCACAGTTACTCAGTTAGTTAGAAATAATAAAGATGGAGTCTCGGAGAGAATAGCAAGAACTAAGCTCGATAAATCAATAATAACTATGGTAAATAATGGTGCACTGACTTTATTTGATAGAATTGACTACTATGTAGGTGACTGCAAGATAGACTCAGTGAGGAAACCGTTTTTCTGTAGCACGATGAAAGGTTTAGTATCATTTGAGCACGACAAGAAGTACAACGACGGAGGTTGGAAAATTGAACATCCTGATAGTACGATTATCAATTCTACAGGGTATTTTAGTTTGAACATTAATCTCTCGACGATTATGGGTTTCTTTGAAGATTTGTTACGAACGGGTATTTTCAGATCTTCTTTAATGCGTGGCGCGATTGACTACGCCGAGGAGCGGGGTTTTAGGTAACCCCTGAAAGTCCCACCACCAACCACCTTTCACCTCCTTATAAAACGGTTCACTTTCGATGTACTGTCGAACCGGATAATATAACCGATCTATTGTCGCTCGGCTATTCTGACGTTAACAACCAGAGTGTTGGTAATTCCAAACACTCGCGACGGATTCGCTAGGTACAGTATTTGCTAGAACGTCGTTTGGGAACCAAGACGACGACTGACAAATAAAGCTTCGCGCTATTACAACAATCTTGAACGCACTAGTCGGTAACCGAACTAGAAAACTGCTGGGAACCAAACAGTTAATTTTCCTTCAAATCTACCCTACTTATATGACGCGAAGTCGTACCGTATTGTGCGCATTCTCGTATATCGCGAATAATTATTTAATCAGCAAAAATCAACGGCCGTCTCTGATTGGTTAGGATGTCGCGAAATCGCTTTTCGTTCAAAATATCATAGCGATATATGTAAAATGTGATTTCTTCTAATATCGGCGAATAAGAATCGTTCCTCTCAAAGTCGTCTTAAATCAGTCTCATTATTGGTCTTTTAACGAGGAGTCTTTTCATATAAAAACGTATTCCACTATAATCGGCAAGTATTGTACAGCGTTAGTTATCGCGGGATTGTTTTACTCTCGTTCGCTCGCATTTGAACGTACTCGCGTGCTGACGAAATTATCAGCTCGTAAAATAGACGAAATTATGAGGTCATAATATTCGGCCTTTCCTGACAGAGTTTGGTCTCCAAACTCGTTACTAGGGAGACAGCAACTCTTCCTTTTAAGAAATTCATTCGGTGGTCCTGAAAAGGACCTTTTCAAAAATTATGCATCGTTCTCGCGTCTTTTAAACTTTATCTACGACGCGGATGGAGAGAACACGAAAGCGCGTGTCCGCCTTTTACTCGGCAACTCTTGCAACGTTCTTCTTTACTGACATCCTCTTCCTTGTTCAATTCGGCTTGCTCTTGTTCTGACAAATTTAAGGCTAAGGTATCTTCTTCTTCCTTGTCTTCGGCTTGCAGTTTAGCTGCAAAGTCTGCCAACTCTTGATCGATTCTACTTCCTGTCAATTCTTGTATTTTCTTTTCCATTTCTGTCCTTGGTTCTTCTCGTTTCGATTCACACGCTGGGAACTTGCGTTTAGCTGGAACTTCTACGGTGGTACGCCGACCACCCAACGGAATCGGTGATGACGGTCGTTTTAGAATTCGATCTTTTCTCTGAATAATATTTCCAGGGCTGGACGAGGGTACAGCGGGTATCGCTTTCTCCATGGCAATAACGTTTGCCGCGCGGATGGCTCCCAATAGAGCCGGTATGTCCGGTGCGAGGCATAATTCTTCGAATCCTACGCGCAATGGAGTAGGCAACTCGTATGCCACTGCCGGTAAAAGTCCAATGCCTCTTCGGAGAACTCGTATTTCGGATAACAATGACTGTATCAGATGATCGGATGCGGCCAAATACAAATCAATCATACGGTTGCGTCGTCGCTCGTTGTTCATCTCGACTTTTCTTCTTCGATCACAATCTTTTACAAATATTAAAACACAGGAAATAACTGCTTGACGTATTTGCGAACTATGAAAATTTGCTCTTTCTGCTACTGTTTTTATATTATTTTCATGCAGTAATTTGGACCTATGACCATACAGTTTTTTCGTGATTGGTTATTATAGTCAGAAATCCACTCGCGATTTTTATGCTCTTATCTTGATTTTTATGCTGATATCGACAATTATTATTTTCTGTCTTTGTTTCTTTTCTTCTCTTTTCTCCAGTTTCTTTTTACTCTTCGTTCTTCTTTATTTTATCGTTTTATCGGTTTTCCTTTTCTTCATTTTCTTCGCTGGTTCTACGAGATTCTCATATTTTACTTAATTACTCTTCCGACTCGGATTCAGCTGAAGAGTCGGCAAAAATTTCTATGCGCTTTAGATGTTCAGGCGCATGTACCGCGTCATACTTGCGGTGCCGATTGTCGAAGTTCTCCACTTTGTATCTATCATTTGGATATGGCGTTGTAATCTTGTATGGTCCCTTAAATCTCAATTTAGTTTTTGTGGAAGGGTTCTGATTAGTGATCAATACATAATCTTCTTCGTTAAATTTTCTTGCTTCGCGACGAGTTTCATTTTTCGCAGCCATCTTATCCTGTATTTCCTTATTTTTCTTTTGGGCCTCTTGGCGCTCGGTTATTCGTTTATTTTCGAAAACTTTTTGTGCGTTTTCATTCTCTTCGTTACTCCGATCTGCGTCAATTTCGTTGGCTAGAGGGGCTTCGTGACCCAGTCTAGGTCGAAAGCCAAATAATAATTCATTGGGCGATTTCCCTGTACTTTCATTTACAGTATTATTTATACTCATAGTAACTTGCGATAAATATTTGTCCCATGATTCTTCCGCCGGGATGATCGCTATCAGTTTATCTAAAACAACGGAGTTCATCCTTTCAACTTGCCCTGCTGCTCGTGGGGTACTCACCGCCGTCAAAATCAGACGAATACCATTTTCTTTACAATACTGCGTGAATTGGTCTGATTTGAAAGCGCTCCCCCGGTCCGCTATGATTCTTCGAGGGAAACCGAAAATTCCGGCTAATTGCTCTAGAAAATTAATGACTCCTTTCGTCGTTGTCGACTTGCTCGGCCACAACCATACATATTTTGTGAAAGCATCCACAACTACTAGAAGATGGGTATTCTTTCTGGCCGTTTGTACAAATGGCCCTAAATGGTCCATATGAATAGTATCCATTGGTATACACGGTTTGGGAATAGGATGTAGTTTCCCACTTGATTCTCCTCTTTTAGGCTTCACATACAAGCAATTTAAGCATGCCCTCAAATAATCTTCTACATATTTTCGAAGCTTTGGAAACCAAAAACGTTGTCTGACTAATTCTTCTGTTTTGGTCACTCCGGGGTGCGCGTTATCGTCATGATACATTTTTAATATTTGCGCGCGGGCACTTCGAGGGACGACCCATTTCAGTCCACCCTCGGTGCGTCTGTACAGCCTACCTCTTTTTAATACAAAATCTCGTTTTATTTCTTTGCCCCTGGAAGTTGGCTTTTGTGTGTTTATGGCTTCAATAAGTTCGGCACATTTTGGATCCTGACGTTGGGCTATTTGGACCCAGTCGTCGAAGTCGATCTCATTCATTCTTTTGATGTTAATAACCTTATCAGCAATGGTTTCCGCATCTTTAGGGTTCACTTTGTCAACGGGACTCCTACTAAGGGCGTCTACATGTCGCATAGCAGTCCCTGCTCGGTATTCAACTTCGAAATCAAAATCCTGAATTAACAACCACCATCGGGCGATCCTAGGATTAATATCTTTTTTGGTTAAGGTGTATCTCAAAGCGCTACAGTCTGTAACTACTTTGAACTTCTTACCATATAGGTAAACTCGCATTCGCTGAAGCGAACGTACAATTGCTAAAGTCTCTAGTTCATAAGAATGATATCTCTTTTCGTCATCTGTCGTTTGCTGACTGAAGTAAAGTACTGGCTTCAAAGTTTTATCAGATTGTCGTTGCATCAATATGCCCGCAATTCCTATACTGCTCGCGTCTGTGTGCAGTTCAGTTTCGGATGAAGGATTATAAATGGCTAACACTGGCCTAGATATCAATTTTCTCTTCAATGTCTCAAAAGCTGTTTGATGAGTTTGTTGCCAGTTAAACTCAATTTCCTTTTTAGTCAATTTGGTGAGGGGTGCGGCCAGTATACTGAAATCTTTGATGAACTTGCGGAAATAACTAGCGAGGCCTATAAATTGCCTAACTTCTTTGGCATTCTTGGGACGCGGAAAAGATTCTACTGCTTTGATCTTTTCCATACCCGGTCTTATCTGACCGTTTTCTATCTCGTGTCCCAAGTACAATACTTTGTTGTACAAAAACCGACACTTGTCTAAGCGTATGGTTAATCCAACTTTTCTCAGAGCTTCAAATATTTTTCTTAGCTTCCCTAAATTTTCCTGACAACTGTTTGACGGAATCATTATATCATCTAAATAGGCCACAATTCCCATTCCTGATAACGGTGTTAAAATAGTATTGATTACTCGTTGAAACACCGCTCCTCCATTGGACAAACCAAATGGTTGGCGGAGCCACTCATATTGTCCATCAGGAGTCACAAAACTGGTCTTATCAATTGAGCCAGACTCCATTGGAATTTGCCAATAGCCCCAAGCTAAATCCAGTGAGGAGAAGCAATTGGCGTCTAGCATACAGTCTATTAAATCATCAATTCTTGGTAATGGATATTGTTGTCTCACGATTTTTGAGTTGAGCCGTCGAAAATCACAGCACATCCTTGGTTCACCGTCTTTCTTTTTTACAAGAAGAATAGGGCTAGAATAAGGGGAGTTTGAGTCACGTACTATACCGTACTTTTTCAATTCTTGAACGTGTTCTTTGACAAATTCCCTTTCAGAATATGACAACCGATATGGCCGGTATACAACTGGTTCTGGATCCATTAATTTTATCTCCATTGAGCCAATCTTTGAGACGCCTAATTCGCTCAAGTTTACTGAAAAACAATCTCTGAATTCATTAATCAACTCCAGTAATTGTTGCGCATCTTTCTTCTCTATATCTTCTCCAATAATATCTTGTAAATCTGCTAAGGTAAATGGAGTTCTATGTTTTTGTGGTACATCTTCTTGAGCAATATCTATATTTGCCCGCACAGCACGTGCCAAAATTCTTTTAGGATTCAAAGTTGTCTCTTTATCAGTTATATTAATAACAGGTAAGAATCCATTTGGACTGGTGACACAACGGGGAATATATATCTCTGGTCCCCTCTGTCCTCCTTCTACAAATACTGTAGAACATTCTGGAGTGAGTGACTTTAATTTACAGAGTCGCATTGTTTGTGGTGGCAAAACTATATTTTCACATGGGGTTAGAGGTATTTTGTTTCTATTTTCATCTACCCCTTCGGCATTATCTGGAAAGAAATACCACTTTCCAGCTTTTAGATAAGCTCCAAGATCTGCTTTGTATAAGATATCTTTACCAATAACAATATCTTCCTCCTGAAGCTCATTGGGCACTACGTGTATTTCAATACTGGTTTTGTAGGTCCCCAATACTAGATCAACTTCTGCAGTGCCTTCTGTGTAGCCACTTTGCACTCTACCATAATCTAGTATTTCAATTCTTTGTGGGACAATATTCAGTTGCAATTCCTCTGCAATATCTTTTCGAACAGTAGTGGCGTCGCTTCCACAGTCAATAAATCCAATCATCAATACATCATTGACTTTACATTCTGTATACCCAGATTCCTGAGTTCCTCCATCAAGTTGAACTTTTCTAGCAGATATCTTAGGGCATTTTTCAGCCAGGTGCCCATACCAGTGGCACTTTGTACATTGGATTTTATCCTTTGGGCAATCCGCGACTCGGTGTCCACCCTTACAATTGAAACAAGAGAGACTTTTTCCCTCCAGCTTTGTCGGCTTTTTGGGATTTTGCTCTTTAGACTGATCACTATTTTCTCTTGGTTCATATTTTGTACCAAAACTCTTGTCAGTTTCTTGACCGTTACCTCTACCACTTGTCCCTTTGAACTTGTCCCAGTAATTTTTCTTGTCAAGTCCAAACTTATTCTGAGTTGACACTTGTGGTTTGTTTCTGAGGTCTGTCTTAGGCTTTTGATTACACTGGCGGGCCAAATGTCCCACCTTATCGCAGTTGAAGCACTT
The DNA here is from genome assembly GCA_035079385.1 of Aspidiotus rigidus. NCBI lineage: Eukaryota > Metazoa > Arthropoda > Insecta > Hemiptera > Diaspididae > Aspidiotus > Aspidiotus rigidus. The sequence continues at coordinate 8,822,499 of JAVHKY010000052.1, forward strand.
CTTCTTTGGTGTAGAGCTCTCATCTAATAAGCCCTCTTGTGAAAATGGAAGAATACAATTCTGGTAAAGCGCTTCTGGAGTCTCAAAGCGTCCTGCTATACCGCTTGCCTTCACAATCTTGTCTGTGATACCATCCAAGATATGGTCTACTTGTTGCCATGGAGTTAACTGGCAGGGTCGCAATAATGCTACCTTTGCAAAGTAATATTTCTCATAACTTTCGCCTTGCTTTTTGGTGCGCGATTTCATTTTGTTCATATCTACAGCATGATCTCTTGACTCAGGGAAAGTCACCAACAATAATTCTTTCCATTCCTCCCAGGTATACTGATAATCTATCAAATTATCATACCATTCACGTCCTATACCTCGGAGCCGTGCTTGCATATGATAAATAGTAGTTGTTTCTGTCCACTGGAATATATCACGAAATTGTTCCAATGTATGTATCCACTGTCTTGTAGTCCACTTTCTTTGGCTAGGATCATACTCTGGAATACTTTCCAACTTCATTGTCTGGTGCACCGGTACTGGCTTTCTCTTTTCATTTAGAAGCAAGTCTATCAGTTGTTCTTGAAGTTTCATTCTAGCCTGTAGATCTTCTGTGGAATCCAATCTAGCTCTCTTAGCTAATCGTTCATCAGGACCCTCTTGAGTCCGCTTTCCTCGTTGAGCAGCATCCTCTTGGAAACCTTCGGTTTGCCTGGTCTTATATCTCCCTACATTGGGCCATACTTCATCAGTATTACCGCCCATATCTACTGATCTACCTGTTCGGCCTTGGGTCTCATACCCTTCGCATCCAACTCCAGGTATCTCAGTTTGGCCTCGACCTTCCGGTCCTCTCGGCCCCAATTCATTGTCAACTACAAGATCAATTCTATCCAGATTGATCTCTTCTCTTTGTTTTGAGCCGCAACCTCGAGGCTGTCCTCGGATCTGTGCTCCACCCCGAATTGACCGCGATCCCCTAGCCTTCTGAGGAGCCGCTAGGCGATTCCCGCCTCCACGAGAACCCCTAATCAATCCTGGGTGTTCTACACCTCTGCTCTGAGAATTCGTTTGATTCCCTGGGCGCTGCGGCACCGAGCGACCTCCAGGCTTCCTAGTGATCGCCGACCCACGTCTGCCCACTCTTGGGTCTCTCCCTATCTCACGAGCAAAGGGCGCCAGGCTATCCGCCATTTCCTCTACAGAGTCTGCTACTCGGTCATTTTCATCATCAGCTTGATTATGTACATCAGCTTGTACTTCTTGGATTTCAAATTCTTCTTCATCAGCCGAACTCGGCGACATCTCTCTAATGAGCCGATTACCAGTGGCTCTCAACTTCTGTCTTGTCAACATGTTCTTCTATTCAAATCAGCGGGAACGGATTACTAATCCCACTTCTGAAATGTTACGAACGGGTATTTTCAGATCTTCTTTAATGCGTGGCGCGATTGACTACGCCGAGGAGCGGGGTTTTAGGTAACCCCTGAAAGTCCCACCACCAACCACCTTTCACCTCCTTATAAAACGGTTCACTTTCGATGTACTGTCGAACCGGATAATATAACCGATCTATTGTCGCTCGGCTATTCTGACGTTAACAACCAGAGTGTTGGTAATTCCAAACACTCGCGACGGATTCGCTAGGTACAGTATTTGCTAGAACGTCGTTTGGGAACCAAGACGACGACTGACAAATAAAGCTTCGCGCTATTACAACAATCTTGAACGCACTAGTCGGTAACTGAACTAGAAAACTGCTGGGTACCAAACAGTTGATTTTCCTTCAAATCTACCCTACTTATATGACGCGAAGTCGTACCGTATTGTGCGCATTCTCGTATATCGCGAATAATTATTTAATCAGCAAAAATCAACGGCCGTCTCTGATTGGTTAGGATGTCGCGAAATCGCTTTTCGTTCAAAATATCATAGCGATATATGTAAAATGTGATTTCTTCTAATATCGGCGAATAAGAATCGTTCCTCTCAAAGTCGTCTTAAATCAGTCTCATTATTGGTCTTTTAACGAGGAGTCTTTTCATATAAAAACGTATTCCACTATAATCGGCAAGTATTGTACAGCGTTAGTTATCGCGGGATTGTTTTACTCTCGTTCGCTCGCATTTGAACGTACTCGCGTGCTGACGAAATTATCAGCTCGTAAAATAGACGAAATTATGAGGTCATAATAGATTATGTAAAATTTTTGTATAGGGTACCTCAAAAACTTGTTTTTCATAGATCTGTATCTACTAATGATAACATGTTCCTTGACACTAACGCAGATGATAATATTAGTGTGACTCTGAAAGATATGGTATGGCGTATACCTCAAATCAAATTTTCTATAGAGTATGAAGCAAAGGTACGCAAATAAATTCTAAATGGAAAACGTTTTGAAATGGTGTATAGACATTGGTTATACCAAAGCATTCCTATTCCTCAAACAGCAGAATTTAGTTGGGAAATACCTACTAGTTATTCGAGAATCAAATATGTCTTATTAGCATTCCAGAACAGAGCCAAGGAAAATAAATTGTCTGAAGATAACGCTACTTTTGATCTGTTCAACCTTGAAAATGTACAAATTTTACTAAATAATCACTCTTACTATCCTCGAGAAAGATTAAACCTTAAACTATCTGAAAATAAACTCGGAAGACTGTATTACATGTATAAAATCTTCAAATCATCCTATTACGCCCGAAATGAGAATGAAGTTGAGCCTTTAGTAGATTATAACACTTTTGTCGAGAAATATCCTATAATTGCTATTGATTGTTTGCTTCAAGAATCTATCATTAAAGACTCATTAATTAACTTGAAAATCTTTTTCAACTGGCGCGACACAATACCTGATAACTCAGCAATTATTCACGCTGTGATGATTATGGATGATAAAGCTGTTTACACCCCTCTTCATAATACAGTTGTTCATAGTACAGGTTGAGAATATTTTAAAAATTCTAAAACCTTCCCAAAATTCTAAAACCTTCTTTTAAAAATCGAAAACCTTCCCAAAATTCTAAAACCTTCTTTTGAAATTCTAAAACCTTCTTTTAAAACACCATCCAATCAATGTATTTCTTATGGACAATTCAAAACCTTCTTTTAAAAATCGAAAACCTTCTTGAAATTCTGAAACCTTCTTTTAAAAATCGAAAACCTTCCCAAAATTCACTGCTTCATAAATAGGAGATGCTATATTGTTTCTAAGAAAAAAGGTGAAAAATGGCTTTCCAAATAGCAATAACCAACTCAAACTCTGACATACATAGACATTACCATGAAGGTATTGATCTAGAGGGTGAATACGAGGTTGGTCTAAAATCTTTAGTCATCTGTCACAATGTACCAAACATAACTAAAACCAATAATATATTATCATTAATACCTCCCGATAGTACTTCCGATGTAGAACTTCAAATTCCAACAGGTTCATACACATTGGAAGACATAGAAAAAGTTATACAAGAGTTAGAACCAGAAGCTAACTGGGTGAGTACTCTAAATCAGAACACTTTCAAAGTGAAATTATATTCTGATTGGAGTATCGATTTTACAAGGAAAAACTCTTTAGCTAGTCTTCTCGGATTCAAAAGACAAATTCTGAACCCCCAAGCGTTTCATCAGTCAGATAGAATGCCTGAACTGTATTCTATAAATATGATTAAAGTTAAATGCAATTTAATAAAAAGTAATTTTCAAGACTTAGGAAGAAATGATGATACAATATTTGAATTTCCCTTGACTTATACTAAAGGTGAGAAAATTGTTGAAAGACCTATCAACATATCTTATTACAGAATCTTTACTGAGACTATACATGATCTTTCATTGAGAATTGTTGATCAACATTACTGATAGATTTTCATAATGATAAGATTTGTGTAACACTCGACTTCAGACCAACAAAATGAATGACAGAGCACTAGCAGAGTATCTGAAAAGTGGTCGTGAATTACGACAGAAGTATGAAGAAATGAAACATGGTAAACTAAAACGCTATAGAGATCAAGAAGAGAAATATAAATCGTTTTTATCTCCCGTACTAAACTATGGTTCACATTTAAATTCCCAAACAGAAATACTGAAAGAAATGAATAGTAAAATGGTCTCTTCTACTCCGACTGGGGAAGTAGGTGAGTTGGCTCTCAAATACCTTCTCCACCCTGAGGGTCAAGTCGACAAATTGTACGGTATTTATCGCGATAATGACGGTCTTTATATAGGAGATAAACAGGTTTTGGTTTCTAATAATGATATTTACTTAGAGGATGATAAAACAGCGTATAAGGGTACTACCGGTTTATGGGAGCTTATAACTATGGTCTATCCTAATCCTTCACTATACGATGATGAGGATGTGAAAAATTATTCTGATATTGTACTGAAAACTAGTACCTATAAAGCTGGAAATAAAGCATCGGCTCGACGTATTAAAACAAGTGAAGGTTATAAATACACGAATGTAATTCTACCGATTCTATATCGACATGGTATTAAACAACCACCTCAACAATCAACTCCGACAAAAAGAAAAGGTTCAGGTCTTCAGAAAATTTTTACCAACTCTTTTCCAGAATATAAATATTACAAAAATATAGACGTATTACTGGAAAGATTATACGTTTTGTGGGGCGAATTGAAAGCTGGAAACAATCATCCCTCTCTTAAGAACGAAATCATTGAAATAATATCTCAATTTAAAAAATTTTAAGAAATGGGTGACTACATACAAAAACAAAATATTTTTACCGACAACCTATTTCCTGAACCAACTACAAGTACAAAGCATGGTCAAGGTCTCATGAACAGCATTATAGATTCTCTTCCTTTGGAATTACATCTCCCTGGGGGGTACCAGTTCGCTGGTCCTGGTACTAATTTGGAGTTGAAATTGGAAAAAGGAGTTAAACCAATTAACAAGCTGGATGAGTTAGCAATGGTACATGACAAAGCTTATTCAGCATCTAAAGATCTCTCCCAACGACATAAAGCCGACTACAAATTACAAGAGGGAGCATGGAATAGGTTTCTCGACTCTGAAGCTCCTGTAGGTGAGAGAGCAATGGCTTATTTCACCACAAACGCTATGAAAGCTAAACGTTATCTCGGTGCAGGGGTCAAGAAAGAGAATCAAAAAGTCAACTATACGAAATATCCGGTCATGTTGAACAATGAAGAACAAGGAAAGATTTTTCATGCGAAAAAATCGCTTACTCTGAAATTAGGTTACGAACGTTTCCAACGCACAAAAGAGTCTGTAATGAATGGGACATTTCTCCCTGTAACATCATATCAATTAAAACGTATTAAAAGCGCGATACACAACAAGAAAAGTATCGAAATAAAATTATCTATAAAACAGATTGATTTCATTCGTAAAAATAATAAAGTAGGAGGTTTTCTACCTGCGATTATAAGCGTCCTACCAGCTATTTCGGTCGTAGGTTCCATAATTTCAGGCGCAGTAAACGCCTATGAGAATAAGAAAACGAACGATCGACTAGTAGCGGAAAAAATTCGACATAATAAACGTCTAGAAGAAGAAAGTATAAAGGGATGTGTCAAAGGTAATGGTCTCTTCGATCAGTTAATGAAAAAATCTAAAAAAAAAAGTCGCTCCTCTAACCAATTTAGATATTGAAAATTGTATGAAAGAGTTGAACATAAAAAACTTTCGCGGTGTATTCATGAGAGACAATTTACCCCTAAAAGTCAAGCAATACGAATGTGCAGTTGTAAATTTGGACTCTTTCAAGAACCCTGGAACTCATTGGGTAGCATATGTAAAGAAGGGGCGAATTGTTCAGTACTACGACAGTTTTGCCGTGAATCCACCGACTGAACTAATAGATTACTGGGGAAAAAGATGCTCTATTTTTGCTAATGCTACACAAGATTAATCTATTGATCAAGTGATTTGCGGTTATCTTTGTTTGAAGTTCATAAATAATCATGGATAATTCTAAAAGTTGCTGTTTTTCTAATATAATACTCGTAATTTACATACTACAATCTTGTCACGTTATCTTCGAAAAAATTAGTTCAAAATCTGTTCAGAGGAAAACTAAGAGAAAACATGTCGTCATTGTCGAGAAGAGCGAAGATTGCGGACGAATTATTTGCTCCTGTTGTGGATCGTTTTCGGAAGAGAAGAATTCTTACAAAGGGAATCGACGATCTTTGGGGTTGTGACCTCTTAGATATGAGTAGATATGTGAAAGATAATAAAATACCTCGTACAAAGACTGGATACAAATTTTTGTTGGTTGTGATTGACACATTCAGCAAATATTTATTTCTGGAACCATTAAAAAATAAAACCGGTCTAGCATCTTCCAAAGCTTTTGAAAAAATTCTAAAATCTTCAGGTAGAAGTCCAATTTTTTTACATTCTGATGAGGGGAGGGAATTTTTTAATAAAAATTTTCTTACGGTTTGTAAAACCTACTCTATTCATTTATATCATTCATTTACAAAGGAAAAAAGTGCATTATGTGAAAGAGTTATACGTACGTTGAACCAAAAACTAGCTAAACATTTTGAGCGTTCTGGTCGACACAATTGGATTAATTTTCTACCAACTTTACTACACGAATATAATGTACTCGATAAACACCGATCTATTGGTATGGCGCCGTCTCAGGTGAGTAAAAAGAACGAGGATATTGTTAGAGCCAGACTATTTCCGGTTCCGATTCGCGTCATGGACAAAAAACCATCATTTACCATCGGACAACGTGTCCGTATTTCAACTGTGCGGGGTACATTTGCTAATAAATACGATCCGAAATGGTCTGGAGAGATTTTTACTATCACAGAAATAAATGCAACAGATCCTATCACCTACAACATTAAAGATATGGACAATAATAAGATATTAGGGAAGTTCTATGAAAAAGAATTGCACAAAACCAGTTTCTAGACTACACCTGGAAGACTGACTGACTTCTAGATTAAATCAGTTCTTTTTTTTTTGGTAAAAAAAAAAAAGGCTAAAGAGTAGGGTGTTATTGTCTTCATGGCTGAAATTATATTTGAGTAGGGTGTTATTGTCTTCATAGCTGAAATTATATTTTCATTCACATTTGGTAACATCTATTGCTGCAGGATAGTACGTCAATAAAAATGGAGTTGTTTTTACTAATGGTAAATGTTATAATTTCATTTATTATTTTGTTTATTTTATTTAAAAAAAAAATAAAAACGATAAACCGGTAAGTACGATTGTTCTTTTTCTTGAAATTGTGAAGTTTTCGCGAATTAATTTTACCTTTTTTTCATTGATAAAGGTTCCACGTAAAATGAAAAAAAAAATGTTATGTATGTTATGACAAGGAGGCCGTCCTTGTGTCCATACCTTGTGGCCATTTCGGAATCTGCCTCGAGTGTCGAGCACTATTACAACCATCATTCATATGCCCGACATGTCGCCAATTGGCAGCATATCATAAGATATATTTCGTCGGTGAGTATTTTATAAATATTAGTCCGTTTCGTCATCTTTTATTTGTAAAAAATGGAGAAAATTAAGCAAAGTATTCGTGTATTGAGTTTAGACTCTCACAAATCAGAACCTCGTCGGGTTCATCTTTGGCCGAATGTGAGTCGTACACTTGTATTAGGAAGTTCAAATTCAGGAAAGACCAATGCTACAATAACGATGGTTTTACATATGCCTCGTTTGAAAAGTATCTTTTTGTGTTCGAAAACTGCCTCTCAACCTAAATATGAGCTCCTGAAAGAACTAGTTGATAATCATAATCGCGAATCAAATGAAAAAATTAAGTTCGTTCAGTTATCTCTTGAAAAATTACCTAATCCTGAAGAGATTGAGACTGGAGCTGTAGTGATTTTCGATGACGTGTTAGCGCAGAAAATTGACGATAAAATAGGATTATTCTTTATGAGAGGTCGACACCGAGGTATTTCTGTTTTTTATTTAGCTCAGTCATACTGTAAAATTCCAAAAAAATCCTGTGTTCGCGAAAATACGTCGTATATTCTACTTTTTCGGACCGATCTAATTTCATTGAGACAAATATTTTACGAACAAATTACGGATATAACTTTTGAAAAATTTAAAGAGCTGTGTCACAAATGTTGGGAAGAAAGATTCGGTTTTCTAGTGATAGATTTGGAAAATGAGAATGAACGATACAAAAAGAATTTCGAATACGTTTTTAAAATTACTGAATAGTATTACCGATCACAACATTTTTTGTGTGACGCTTCTACGATTTTTTTTTTTTATTTCGTCCACTAGTGGGCGAAAGTAAACATAACTTTCCCATACTGTGTAAGGGTTGCGATAATACGACGCGTGTTTTCGGGGTATACCTAGCTCTTTTCGTCGCCGAGTTACAGGTCTCGGAGCGCAATCACTCGACAAAAACAGATACGCTCGTCATTCGAAAGTACAGTGTTACCAGAGTCCGTAAAAAAAAGTAAAAAACTACGCGCGGAACTTTAATCGTTTTTTGTGTGGGATATTCACGCGACGAACCGTTCGGTTCACAAAATACAATGTGTAAATTTTCAGGACCCATTATTGTATCCGTAAGGAAGAGTATCGTAATTTTCTACAATGACTCGCTTATCAAAATTAAAACTAAGGGTTTTTGTCAGATTTTTATTTTCGAGCTGTTTAGTCACTATATTTCGGGTTATAGTGTTCTCTTCAATTTTCACTTCCCTAATTTTCTGGTCCACCATTTTCTCCAAAATTTCTCCGTTAATTTTTTGAGCATTTTTATAATTTAGACTAAACCCTTTAACCTTACACATCTCTGTTCTTTCATTCGTGATGTAGTAGTAAGACTTTGGTCCTGTATCCACCATTTTTTCAATGTGTACGCCTTCTCCCAACTCATCTGTCCATTGTCCTAACAAATCACCCGTTTTCACCGAATTTTTCCCATCGTCCAAGTAAAAAATACTGTCTGTATCGCAATAGATGACAGCTCTTCCTAATTTTTCTAATTGATCGTATAATCTAAGTCTAGCGTGTGCTGTTGTGAACAACGCGACAAAAATATTTGTATTAAACCTGTTTTCGACGAAATAATCCTTATATCTGTAATTAACCTGGATCATTTCTTCCGTCAGATACAATACATTTACATCTTGCAGCCGATCATCAAGTAATAAATTGTAAAATCGGGATGGTTCTGTCACAAACTCTGTATTCATTTTGTTGGTCTGCATAGCGAAACGACCGTAAAGACTATTCATACATATTTTTGATGTTGATCTTTTAACAGGATTTACTTTGATATTTTTCAAATCTAATTCAATACCTTGGCGTTTTTTAACGTCTTCCGCGTAGGCTTCCTTCGAGTCGTAATCATGTTTGCTGGATTCTAATTTTATTTTCATAAAATCCCTAACGTAATCTCGGAATAATCCTTCCTTAGTATCTTCAAAATGCCAAACTTCAAAAATCTTGGAAATTTTGTATCCTTTCTCTATTGCCTTTTTTATTTCAACGATAGCCCATGTGTCCACATTTAGTGGTTTGTTGAACTTCAGCACACGTTCGACAGAGAGGAAATAATAATTTTTCGGCTTTTTTGTCTTTATTCGAAGTGGTAAGACTGGAATGTACAAGTTTTTAGGTGGTAATACGTGACATTTAATTATTCCGAACCAATTTTCATCAAATTTTTCGGGATTTTTAATTTTCCTCAGATGGCCTACACCAAACTTCCCAGAATATAGTACACTAGGATAAAGACTACAGACGTCGATGTATTTTATTTTATTCTCCTCATTGGAAACAGCCTTTAATTTAAATGATTCTGTACAACCTCCGTAATATGCGTCCCTAGGTAAAAGTGGTTCACAACCTGAAACCGTGTCCTTATATTTTTTGTAAGTAGATGATTTCAGAAACTCACACTCCCACATTTCAACAACTTGGAAGCGTGATTCTTTTAATAATTCTGTCCTACGTACAGTTTTCAAGTACAAATCACCCATTGGTTGTTTATTTACATTGTTTATAGTCTCAGGATGATAACATTTTGGACATCCATGGAAGAAGCATCCATGATATTGGAATACAGTCTTAGTTTGAGGCTCAAACCCGTCAACTTTAGCCACAAATTTTAACTTCTCCAGAATTCTCAGCGTGTAAGATATTTAGGTTTTCAAAAGACATTAACCACACAATAGACTGTTTCGAATAAAGTTCTTTATGTTCGCTAGGAAGAACGGCAATCTGTTTAGGTTCCAAATATTTTGCTCGGTACAAACCCATACAAACACTGGAGATGGTTAAATACTGGAATGGATCGATGTTTGCGATTTCCAAAAATTCTTCCCTAAGTTTAATACAACCTGCGCGTAAAAGATTGATGTCAGAATTACAATACTCGAAACCTTCTTTCTTTAAATTAAACATGTAATTTTCAACGACTCGTTCTTGGTGCCATCTTGAGAAGTCTTTTCTAACGTCAGGCTTCATCGTATCGTAACAATAATATTTCTTATCCGGGATAAAACCTTCATAATTTTCATTTTCTTTCGTGTTAAAAAGGTGGGGAAAGAATCCTTTTTTCAATTCAGTCAGTCCGAAAGTTTTGGGAAAAGCAGAAAGAGGGGCCTGAATGAAATTGTACGAGTCGATAATTTTGAGATTTATAGATTTGATTTCCAACACCATTAATTTAGTTCCATTATAGATGACTTCAGGTTTTATTCCCATTTTTACGCAGTATTCTAGCAAGAAATAAGCGTCAAATTTTCCACCGTAATGCGCAATTGCTGTATGATTTTTATGCTCTTTAGAAATTAACCACTCGCAAAATTCTTTGTTAGTATTGAAACTAAACACTGTCCCGTCGTAATAATGACAAATGAAGAGATTCCCTACATGAATATTGGAACTCTGGTCAGTTTCTATATCAAAGAAAATATATTTTTCGGTGTACGTACAATCAGGGTTAAAGGCTCGATTGGGTAACTTTATTTTAAATTCACGTTTTGTCTTGGCTTTAGGACCATCATAATTCTCACACTTGACATTTAAAGTCTCAAATATTTCTTCATTTTCGTGAAAACTTTGGCATGATAACACAGGTAGAATTTCTTGAATTTGAGAGTAAGCTTTATTCAATCCTACACTAGCCTCATGAGATCCTCCTTCTTTGTCAGGATGAGTTTTTAATGATAAAGTCCTGTAATTCTTACGTATCATTCGCCCCAAAATCGTCATTTTTCTCCACGATACATTTGTGTTTAGTAATTTCTACTGCTTCCTCAGCTTCTATTGTAAAAATACGCGCAGGAGAGCATTTCATACAACCAAATTCACACTTTCCTCCTTTACTTTTTTTATTCAACATATAACTGTTATCGGGAGCTACTAGCGCTCCCTAGAGTACACACGATACTCTCACCCTACATCCTTAATCGAACGCTATAGTCTGGAAGCCCATAAAGCAAGTCCACCGATGGAATGCTGCTTCTCTAATGCGTCAGTCACGCACAGGCTACAGCCACATTCGTATATATTCGACTATTCGTGCAATATTAATTTAAATTAATAAATTATCGAACTAAGTAATTCAAAAGAAAATTCGTTCCATCTGTGTATTCTATTCGTCTATAATTCGTGTTATTTCTCAAAGCACGTCGTTGCTTGGTATTTACTCAGTTTCTTGTTTGGTGCTTAAGGATGAAGAAGAAAAACCTTAAGACACAAGATGACTCTTCATCTTCCGATTCGAACGACGATGACAAAGATAACGACATATTCGAAGATGAAACCGAAGAACCTATATTTTCGTCTTCCCAACTGAATTTGGCTGTTCAGGCAGCGTTAAAAGCAGTAGGAGTCGCAAATTCGAGTAAGTCGTCAGATACTACCAACTTCGTTGTTCGTTCCTTCAGTGAGAGAGAAAAACTCAACTCTCGAAAAAACTACAAACAATGGCGCAGGATGGTAGAACTTGATTTGAAAAGCTATGACCTATTTGAGTGTCTCGAAAATGAAGAAGGCGACTTATCCTGGGACGAAAAGAAAAAACGCAAAATGAAGGCGAGAGCGCAGTCCTATTTAAATGCATCTGTATCTCGAAATATACAGGCGAGTATCGCCTCAGCTTCATCCGCATATGCTGCCATGAAAATGATCAATAAACAGTATGGGGAGAATGAAACTTTCGACTGTATGGACTTATACGACCGGTTGAAAACCCTTCAATTCAAACCTGGATACAGTCAGCAGCGATACATTAATGATTTCGAGGAACTCGTCGCGGATTTTAAAGAACGCGACATCGTTCTTGATGACGCGTTCTTACGAATTATGTTTTTGAATAAAATAGACGGGATCAAAGATACGCGATCGCCATTATCAACATTCTATACTTCGATGAGCGTCCAACAGAAAGAAAATAGAACGCTGTCGTTCGTAAAACAACAATTTTTGAACTTAGACCTACCGAAAGAAGTCAAATCATCGCATTCGCAAGAATCAAACAATCGTGGCTCAGCGACCAATCGTTTTCAACAAGGAAAGCCATATGTTCCTCATTCGAATAAGTTCCAAAACAAAACGCATTATCAATTGAACTACAAACAATTTACGCACGATGAAATCGAAAAGTACCCGTCCAAACGATTTAAAGAAGATTCTATTCGTCATCCTCAGTCGACAAGTTCTGACGGACATTATTATAAAAATTCGATCCTAGTCATTCCGGGGAAAAGGCCGAACTACACCGAGGAGCAGTCCGCCACTATTCGAAAAATGTCGCCTGAAGAACGTCGAAAAGTCCAATGTAGAAACTGCAGACAATATTTTCATGATGCGTCGGCCTGTAAAAATCCGGGCAAGCAATGTTATAGATGTTTCAATTTTGGGCACACTGGAGATGTTTGTCCGTTTGAAAAGAATAATCCGAGAAATTGACACCGAAAATAGCAGCGTTAGAAGTGCGAGCTGGCATTTATTATCTTCATGGCAAAACGTACAGTTCTCAACCTAGTTCACGTTTATTCGACTCTACTTTAGGTAAGATAAAATGTAATATATCACAAATTTATTTCGTAGAATTTTCTCCTGACGTCCCTGTTCAACACCTCCCTATGAATATACGATTCGACGAGGTGGATGAAAATGAGAAGAGTGCACCTGTTGACTATGAGAATATCTCTGATTCTGATCCATCTCCTGAGTTATCAGCAACTGCTTCACATTCGAATAGGAAACGAAAAAGATTATCGTCCAAACAATTAGATAAGCGTCGTAAAATGAGCAATTTATGGCATCGTCGTCTAGCTCACGCTTCTGCACCGTGTGTTTTTAAAAATTCAAAAGTAACGATAGGCATGAATCCCGTTCTTAGTGAGGATAGAGAAAACTGCTGCGCTGTATGCGCTTTAGCGAAATTCACTCGTAAGAAATTTAACGAAACGCGCGAACGAGCTACCAGAGTTGGTCAGATTATTCACGCGGATCTTGTAGGACCTATCACACCGAAAACAATTCATACTCAAAATAGATTTATTCTCGTTGCTATAGATGATTATTCTCGATATTTACAAACCTTTACTATGAAATCCAAAGATATCACTTACGAAATGATAGACGAGGCGCTCTGTGAAATTCAAACACGTTTTCCCGGCCCTGGTCAATTTGACAAAATTCGATGCGATAAAGGGGGTGAATTTGAATCCCGCGATTTTCGAAATGTTTTAAAAAAATATGGTGCCAAACCCGAATATGCTGAAACTGATGTGCACGAGCACAATGGTACAGCGGAAAGAGTTATTCAAACTTTAGAATACCGTCTTCGGGCACTGTTATATGAGTCTGGTTTTCCTGCAAACATGTGGGGCCAACTTGTTGACACAGCGACCTGGATTTATAATCGAACTACTCATTCTAGTATAGGAAACGTTACACCATATGAAAAATTTCATTTGAAACCCCTGGTCATATCAGTAGTAAGGTCCCCCCCTTCGGTACACCTATACCGAAAGGGTGACTGTATGGAAAAAAAATATTTGGGAAAAAAAAAATTGAAAAAAAAAAATAATAAAAAAAAATTGAAAAAAAAATAAAATAAAAATAAAAAATAATTATATTATTTCAACCTTCGCCACGAGCCTAGAACTGTACCGAAAGGGGGACTGTATAAAAAAATAAAATAATAAAAAAAATTAAAAATTAAAAAAAAATAAATAAAATAAAAAATAAATATATTGTTTTATATGTCAGTGTGAGCCTAGAACTGTACCGAAAGGGGGACTGGATGAAAAAAGTATATCTAATAAGTCTAGAAGTGTACCGAAAGGGTGACTGAATAAATAAATAAAAATAAATAAATTAATTAATTAATTAAAAAAATAAAATAGAAATAAAAATATATTATTTCAAACACCCAATGAGTCTAGAAGTGTACTGAAAGGGGGACTACATGGAAAAAGATGTTTTTCTTTTTTTAGACCTACCTACCTACCTCTATCAGTGAACCATGTTTACAGGATAAGATTTCAAAAGCAAATGAATACTTTTTTCAGGATACACCTACTTATATACTTACCTACTTTTTGATGAAAATTATCCACTCTGATTTTATTAAAGGACAGTAATCTTCCAGTTTTCATGACCTCTGTAAAAACCTACAACTCTTTATATAGTCAATAATGTGATATAAAGATGATTTTAGCTGTTGGGTGGTAACTCATTACATCCCATCTACCCCAAAACTTGGCCTTAAAAAATAGATCTTGATCGTCGTCATCAATTGACATACATGTGTAGAGTATGGTTCTTTTTTTAATTTCTTGCAAAAGTTCTACAAAATATTCTCTGTTTCTATAACTATATTTTATTAATTTTCTGTATTTTCTCGAGCTCACATTCTCTGAATCATAAAAGGTGAGCATATATTTATCATTTTCTGTCATTCTTCCTAAAACACAACTAGCTTCTAATTTATCATCTATATAGAGAAGACAGAGATGTTTCCAAAACTCAAATCTTTTCCCCATGATGTTTTGATCAGAAATGACTAGATTTACTTCCTCCCTCTGATTATATTCAGAAAAATGTCCAGCTACACGAGTATAGGTCTACAGCTAGTACTTCTTTTCAATAACTCGACCTATGATGAAGTGACCCAATGCAGCTAGAGTGTCTTACTTTTATAATGTTCTATTCGTTTTTTACGTTCTTCCAATTCTTCCCAATAAGTTTGTAATTTTTCTTTTTGTATTTCTCGTTCACGTTGTTCCTGTAAAGAATTATATTTCCCAGAGCCTACCCTTTTGAACGAGCATTCTTCAATCTCTTCGTGTTTACGTTTTTTATTCTCCATAATGTAAGTGCGAAAATAACGAGCAGAAACGATAGCCTATTTACATGTGTCGTGACTGAAAAAAATTGACATCGAAGCTTCCGAGAAGTGTGAAATACAGTTACGTATTACGACTGAAACCTATGTCATACGGACGAATGAGGGAAAAAAAACACAGTTACTTATTGTCGGGAAACAGTATATCTAGTATAACGAATTTATTGATTCAGAATACAGTCGAGTTTTTGTCGACATTGTTGCTTACGATAACTATAATAAAAGTATCTCTTTATGGTAATATAGAGTTCGTCAAAATGATCGCTGAAACAGAAGAAAAAAAAACATTGGAATGTAAAAAAAAAAGGTATTCAGTTATAGAATGTGAACGCTTCCACAGCGCTCCAGCACACGTGCCGACGACGAGTCGACGACTGATTCTCAGTAATTAACGCTTCCGCGACATTCGATACACCTGCGGTGTCCGACAAAACTGTTTTGACAGTCGTGAAAATAATATTCGGACAACGACGAATATATGAGACTCCGCCCACTCGACCAAAAAATTATAAATTGAATCGACGACTAATTATTTTCTCATTGTCTTTCGACAGCTCAGTCTACTTACACACTGCACTGCACTGCGTACGATGACACAAGCTTTCGTTTCCGCAATTAATAACAGTTCTTTTAAGAACTTAGGTGTGAAAGAATTGCGCGAGCAAGCTCGCGAAAATAGAATTAAATATTATTATAAGTTAAAAAAAATAGATTTAATTATAGCGTTAGAAAAAATTAACCCCAAAAAAATTAACTACTTAGTCGTAGAGAATAGTTTAGATTTAAGTACTAACAATTTAATTACTTTAAAACAGATCGCAGCCGGTTACGGCATCGCGAAATATTATAAATTTAGGAAAAGTGAACTCATCGCGGCGATTATCGACGCTAATTTAATTTTAGAAAATAATAATTTTCAAATCCCGTCCCCTAGAACAATGGAAATGTACTTAGGTATTCAAGAAGACAAGAAGGAAAAAACTGTACCAGTGTCCATTCCATGGGAGAAAATTCTCAACGTTCCTGAACAAAATGATGAAGAAGAAGAAGATAATCATTTCCAGAATATGGTGCACCAGCGTAAGAAGGACATCCTTTCGTCAGATGACGATGAAAAAATTGTAAGTCCGAAACCGGAAAAAGTGGTAAGTCGAAGAAAGAAAACTATTCATAAAAATAAGAAAAATAGACGTGAAAATGTAGTTCCTTCTTCCCTTTTTAAATTAGGTTCTCGTACAGATGTAAAATGTAGTGTCGGTGATAAAAAACTATATGAATTAGAAAATATTTCCCCCCTTGTTTCAAAAAATAGTGATAATAACGACGATATATTCGAACAGCTCTTATGTACACGAAAAAGAACTGCTCCTCTCCCTCTCGCGAAATATTTCCCGAAAAAATTAGAGGAGAAAAATATATTAGAACAAGATCTATTTCTCTCATCATCAGATGATGAAGAGGACGAACCTGTAAATATTTTAAACGATGATCTATTTTTAAGCGATGATGAACAGGCCGAACCTGTAAATATTTTAAACAATGATGATCCAGAATGGGACGAATTAGAGGTTAGGATGGATAATTTTTTAAGTTGTAGTAAAAATATGCCCGTGTACGTGTCCGATGAAGAGCTCGAAAAATTATCACATGATATGTCATATGTAAGCCTACCTTCTTATTCTGAAGCTGATTCATTTGATCCTGACGCTGCGGCCGCGGCATTATTTTCTAATACTAATGAACTCGTAAACAATTTAAATAATTATTTACTTATTGATAGTGACGACGAAAATTTTATGAGCGACTTGAACAATTTACTCACTAACGAGGTAGTGCAAAATTTTATGAGTGAAGAGAATCTAATTAATGACGAAATATTAGAAGATTTTGAAAATGATAGTTTTCAGATCCCAGTCTGTGAAAATGTGAATAATTTTAACGATTTAACAACTGACGAAAACATGAATGGTGTGCACATAGAAGTTACACTTCCTGATACAGGATATACGTTCTCTTCCTATTTCCCCAATTTAAACCTAGCAGAATTCAAGCAAAAATGCGCGATGTTTTGGAATGAGGCGAATATCGAGACAAGAAATGGTTTATGGATTAACTTGGCGAGATTCGACAAAAAGAAGAAAGAAATGGAAAAA
This sequence comes from Aspidiotus rigidus, assembly GCA_035079385.1. Taxonomy (NCBI): domain Eukaryota; kingdom Metazoa; phylum Arthropoda; class Insecta; order Hemiptera; family Diaspididae; genus Aspidiotus; species Aspidiotus rigidus. Next base: position 8,840,020 of record JAVHKY010000052.1, read on the forward strand.
AAGTTGAAACCTTTTTTAGACTCAAAATTTCGTAAACGGATGTATAAGAGTAGGTTTGAAAAAAAAGTGAGATTTTCCGAACAAAATAGCGTACATTTCTTAGACTCTAGAGAAGAAAGTTTTGACCCAGTAAGAAGCTTCAATTTTCGTGATCACATGAGAATGAAACGTAGAATTAAAGAGTTGAAAACAGTGATCGATCCCGTTTTAGACAATGTTCATCGAGAAAAAATTTATAATGAACGTTTTAATCGAATATATTACGGCGGAGGTGGTCTTAACTCGTATATTAAAATTATAGAATTACCCGGTACTACTAATCATGTAAAATTCGGTACCCGTGAAAAACGTTTTCAAATAACTTTGAAGAAAAATATACCGCGTATAACAGAAGGTAACATTGTTCGAGCATGTATGAATGAATTGTTCAGATACGCGAAAAGCTCAACAAGTTGGGAAGAGGGTGACAAAATCAATCTTTGCATCCAAAATTCAAAATTTACTCGGGGTTATATTTCCACAGGAATTCTGTCTTCCTTTGATGATATTCTCGACAAATTGAGCGAAAAACTTCTACAAATTTTAGAATCTGACGACGCAGTTGACCTCTTGGATTGTATTTTCCACTTTCAATTTATTTCTATGCCCAAGGGATCATCGAATGCGCGTAAAATAATAAAAAACTCTTTCTTTAAATTCTGATAAACGGAAAATTACTGTACTGAACCATATGGTTATAAGGGTTAGTATAAATAATGGTTGTATTAAACAGAAAAAAAAAAAAACTAATACAAAATGAGTATTTCTGTGATAAATTTCGATACAAAACCCAAGTCTGAAAGACAAGTTGAGATGTTCCCTAATATTTTACGAGCAGGTATTTTCGGACCAAGTGGAGGCGGTAAATCGAATGTTTTGCTAACAATTTTACTACATATAAGGCCTTTTTGGACTTTTTATTTATGTTCAAAAACAGTCTACCAAGATAAATATCAAATGTTGAGCGATCTTGTTCATAGTTACAACAAAAAGAATCGAAAAAAAATTACTTTCCACCAGATAAACGATGTTGAAAATCTACCAGACCCTGAGGAAATAGAGATAGGTTCCATAATTGTGTTTGACGATGTATTAACAGAAAATCAGGACAAAATTGCAAATTTCTTTCTGCGAGGTCGTCACCGAGACATCTCAAGTTTTTATCTTAGTCAAAGTTATACAAAAATTCCTAAACGATCTACGATTCGCGAGAATTTAAATTATCTGATTTTATTTCGACAGGATTTGGTAAATTTAAGACAAATATATACAGAATATGTTACAGACTTGAACTTTGAAAAATTTAAAAAATTTTGTAACGAATGTTGGAGTGAATCATACGGCTTTCTTGTTATAGATGTGGAAAATGAACAGTGTAAATATAAAAAAATGTTCAATTCTAAAAGTTTAAAGTATGTATAAATAGAGTGGTGAGAAAACGAGTTTGTTTCATTTAAAAAAATGGATAATCTTGTTGAAAGTTTTGAGTACTACGAGTTTAGACCTCCTATTAGTCAGAATATTAATGAATCAGGATCTGAGTTTCAAATTAACGTTTTTAATGAAGATATTATAACTCAACCATCTAAAAGTTTGTTACTACTCAATGGGGTACTCATAATTAAAAAGACTAGTGCTACAGGATCTAGTGTTATAGGTATTCAGGAGGAGGATCTTGTGAATTTTGAGCACGTTCATTTTGTGAATAATGGTCCCCTACATTTGTTTGATAGAATTGATTATTACGTCGGTGACACAAAAATTGATACAATTCGGAAGCCTGGTTATTCCACTCTAATGAAAGGTTTAGTCTCGTTTGAGCGTGACTTATGTTACAATACCGCTGGTTGGAAAATAAATTCCACTTCTCACGAAAATATTCTCAACAGTAAACGTTATTTTTCAGTCTCTATTCCACTTTCTATTGTAATGGGATTCTTTGAGGATTACAAAAATTTTGTTTACCGGGTACCTCAGAAATTAGTTTTCTTTCGAAATACAGGAGGACAGCCTAATAATTGCTTTGAACTGTCAGAAAACTATTCAGTTCAGGTGAGGTTGAATGAAGTTGTTTGGAGAGTACCACAAATAAAATTATCCTTGGAATATGATACAAAAATAACCAAAGAAATTCTGGATAATACAAACTACGAACTCCACTTTCGACATTGGCTTTATCAAAGTATAATTCCACCTGTAGGGACTGAATATACGTGGGACTTTCCAGTGGCTTACTCGAGAACAAAGTTTATTTTGTTAGGCTTTCAGGATGATCGGGATAATAAAAAGGCTAAAGATAACGCTTTATTCGATCTCTCAAATCTCAAAAATATTCAATTATGTCTGAATGAGTCAGCTTTATATCCTCGAACGCGTTTAAATTTAAAGTATGATGAACTGAAATGCGGTAATCTTTACCATATGTTTAGTCAGTTCAAAGTCTCTTATTATGCCAAGAATCAGGAAGAAGTTGAACCGTTAGTAGACTACAATACATTTTTGACTAAATATCCTATAATTGCTATCGACTGTTCCCACCAACCTAATGTTATTAAAGATTCCTTGATAAATATAAAAATTAATTTTAATTGGCGAGAAAATATTAGTTCAAAACTTACTATACATTGTGTAATGATTATAGATAAGAAAATTGTGTATAATCCGCTCAACAACAGAGTTTTAGCTGAATAATGGACAAAGTGAGTTTATACATTTAAAATTGACTAGAATCGGTTAAAAAAAAAAAAAAAAAAAAACAGATTCATTTAAAAATTGACCAATTTCGACTAGAATCGGCTAAAAAACGACCAATTTCGACTAAAATCGACTAGAATCGGCTAAAAAAAGCCAGATTCACTTAAAATATAAACAATGGTTACTCCATAGATCCTAAAGTAGACTCTACTCTGTTTTTAATAAAAAAAAAATAGAAGTTGGATGTTGAAAGGGGATTTTCCTTCAAGTATAAAAACTTCTTGTATATTTCTCTCGTTAGAAATATATCAACGAGGTTTTAAATACGTCTTCTTTTCTTTCCTATTATTCCAAGTAATCAATAAATAGACTACTCCGTGAATCCTAAAGTATAGACTCTACTCTGTTTTAGTCAAATAGAAGTTTGACGTTGAAACGGGATTTTCCTTCACGTATAAACACTTCTTATATATCTCTCACGCAAGAAATATATCAACGAGGTTTTAAATACGTCTTCTTTCCTACCTTGAAAAAAAAAAATGTCGTTCCAAATTTCTGTAAACAGTTATACCTCAGAATTTTCACGCGCATATCACGAAAGTATAAAATTAGGAAAACAGTATGAAGTATGTTTGAAGAGTTTTGTTACTTTTAATAGTATACCCAACATTTCGGAAGAAAATGAAAACAACGAACTCGTATTAATTAATGAAGCTGATCATTCCGACGATCATTTTCGGATAGTTATTCCTACAGGTTCTTACGAATTGCAAGATATTTTTGAATTTATCGAAAATTATAAAGACGTACCGGAAATTTTGTTTATTTTAAATAAAAATACGCTAAAGGTTCGAGTTCAAAGTCGATGGGTTATAGATTTTTCTAAAAGAAACTCGGTCGGAAAAATTTTAGGATTTAGTCCTCAAACAATTAGACCTTTCGCAGTCGCATATTCGGACCTACCGATAGATATTTTCAAAGTAAATACTATAAAAATAAAGTGTAATATAGTTCACAGTAATTTTCACGATCTGAAACGATACGATAATACACTCTACGAATTTCCTTTGGATGCTAGGATCGGTGAAAAAATAATCGAACGACCTCATACTTTATCATATTACCCTGTGAATACAGATGAAATTCACGATCTAGTAATTAAAATTGTCGATCAAGACGATCGTTTACTTGATTTTCAAGGTGAAAAAATTTGTATGACGCTCAACTTTCGACCTTGTGTATAAATAACATGCAAGATTCTTCAAAAAAAAAAAAATGAAAGCTGTAAAAGATTATATCGAATCAAGGCGCGCTTTAAGCGATAAATACCATGAAATTAAAACTGGTTTAATATCACAACGAAAAACTTTTCAAGAACATTATAAGCCTCTACTAAAACCTTTACATAATATAGAATCCAATTAACAACCGGTAACAAAAAAAAAACCGATGGAAAAACCGATGGGTAGCCTAGCGAGTAAGTATTTGAGTAATTATGCTTCAAAAGAGATGAAAACTGATAGTACATTTGGATTTTATATTCACAACAATGCACTTCATGTTGGTAATAAAAAAGTCACTTTACTTGATAATAACATTTGTCTTGAAACAGGTGAAAGATTTAATGGGACCCCGGGTTTATGGGAATTACTAACTCTGGCTGAACCTAAAAATTATACTTCCAAAGATCTTGAGAATTATGAAAAGATTGTATTGAGAACTTCTACATATAAACGAAACAATGATCCTCTTGAGGGTATAGTTAAATCAAGTAGTGGGATCAAGTATATGAAGATAATCAGACCAATATTGTTGAAATATAATAAGATAAAAACGTCATCGAGTTCTGACCCTGAGTCTAATGATGCAGAAGTTGTAGGATCAGGATTGAAAAAAATTCTAACAAATTCTTCTGTAGAATACCGGTACTGGAACTCGTTGGATGAATTGTTGGAGCGTCTATACATAGTGTACGGTCAGATAAAATGTGGTAATAATAATCCGACCTTGGTCAACGAGATTATTAATATTTTAGAAGAAATTCGAGAAATATGATAAATTACAAAGACAAACGCAATGACGCAATTAAAAAATTATTTCCTAAACCTGTTTCAGGGAAGGGGTTTCTAAATTCTTTGATAAATAATCTTCCGTTTGAGGCCCATCCGGGAAATTATTCGTACCTGGGTCCTGGTACTAATTTAGAGTTGAGACTTGAAAAGGGAATTAAACCTAAAAATAAACTAGATGAGGCTGCCATGAATCATGATATAGCATACAGTAAATCAAATTCTTTATCCGATCGTCACGCCTCTGATAAAATTTTAGAAGAAGCCGCTTGGGCCAGAGTGAAAGCCCCTGATGCGAGTGTAGGTGAGAAAGCTATGGCTTGGTTAACCACAAACACAATGAAAGCTAAACGAGCACTGGGAGCTGGATTGGAGAAGAAAAATCAGACAAAGTTGCGATATACATCCCATCCTGTAAATTTAAAAGAGTACCATAAGTTAGCTATTACCTCTGCTTCTGAACATAGAAAACCTATTGAAATAGACATAAATTTATCACAAACAAAAGAGTCTGTAATGAATGAAACTTCTCTTCCTCTCAGATAAAAAAATTAAAAAAAGCTCAAAAAGAAGGACAGACTACAATTAAATTGAAATTATCCGCTAAACAGTTACAGTATTATAAACAAGGGGGTTTTCTACCAGGTTTATTAGCTGCCGCTCCTGCTATCGCTGCACTTGGTTCATTAACCAGTAATATTTATAACGCTTATGAAAATAAAAAAACAAATAATCGTTTACTCGAGGAAAAAATCCGTCATAATCGCGCTATGGAAGGAAAAGGTATATACTTGAATAAAAAATCTACGTCAGGAAATGGTCTTTTGAAAGAATTGATGTTAAAAAAAAAAAACTCCATTGAGCAATTTTGATATACTATTTTATGCAAAAAAGTTGGGTATTCCTCATTTCCAAGGTGTTTTTATGCGAGATACACTACCTAGAACAGGTCCACGTAAAAATGAATCAGCTGTTGTCAATATGGATTTGAGCATTGGTGGTGGTTCACATTGGGTAGCATACAGAAAGATGGGATCAACAGTACAGTATTACGATAGTTTTGGAGTCGGTCCTCCTACTGAAATACAGAAATACTTTATAAATAGTGTGATATTTTTTAATAGCGAACAGGACCAACAAATTGATGAAGTGATTTGTGGTCATTTATGTTTAAAATTCTTGATGGAATAGATATGTGCAGAAAAATATTTTGTAATTTTTATTGTCATTGTCTAACAAAAATACGTTCGTCAGTTTATACTTTTAAATTACGTTTTTCCAGACATGAAAACAACCAGAAACAACCAGAACCGACTGAAATCGACCAAAAAAAGCCAGATTCACTTAAAAACGGTCAAAAAAGACCAAAAACAACCAAAAAAAAACGAATTACTCGCGCAAGAATTGCATAAAAAAGTGATTAAGAATTTTAAAACACGTCGTATCATTGTGAAAGGAATAGATCAAATCTGGGCTGCAGACTTATTAATTATGTCGCGATATTCTAAAGACAACCTCAATTTTAAATATATTCTAAATATAATAGATATGTTTTCAAAGTATGCGTGGTCTGTACCTCTGAAGAAAAAAACTGGATCTGCAGTACGGGATGCTTTTGAACAAGTACTTTTAAAGAGTAAAAGGAGACCTTGTTTACTAAATACCGACTTAGGAAAAGAATTTGTAAATTCGAGGCTAAAAAAACTATTGGGAAAATATCATATACAAATTTATCATGTATTTAGTGAGAAGAAATCTTCTATTGTGGAACATTTCAATAAATCGTTGAACAACAAATTACGTCTACACTTCGAAATTAATGGAAATTTTCAATGGATTAAAATTTTACCCTCTATTCTGAAACAGTATAATGAGAAAAGTATACATCGAACTATAGGTATGACTCCTGTTGAAGCGTCCTTGAAGAAAAATGAAGAAAACGTTTATAATCGTATGTACCCTCTGGAAAAATTTCAATTACAAAGACCTACTTTTCAAATAGGTAACCGTGTGAGAATAACTAAAAAGAAGGATATTTTTACAAATAAATATGTACGTAATTGGACGAGAGAAATTTTTGTTGTAACCGCTATCCACTATACAGATCCTATCACTTATACCATAGAATCTCTGGATGGTGAGAAAATTTTAGGTAAATTTTATAAACAAGAACTCCAAAAAAGTAAATTTTAATATAAAGGAGGAGATGTGATAATTAAACTCATTGTCTTATGAGACAGCTTACATGGCGCAACCAAATATTTTACGAGCTATTCAACAAATTCATATCGATCCTAAAAAAGCATTTAAAAACATTGAAAAAAATTACTCCTACAAATGCGATAGACCAGATTGTAATAAAATTTACAGACCATTGAAACATGTGCGAGATATGGTACCGAATGTAATATACAATATTATTTGCTACCATACAGATGTTAAGGGAGGTGTATTGGATGGTGGTGATTCATTCGAAATTGATGAGACATTTCAGACACTAGTTCTAAATAATATTACTATACGCATCTCCCCAAACTCTATACCTGAAAATACTGGGTTTGTAATGTACAATGGTAAGAAATTTGTCGAAGTAGTACCAATTTATCACGTTCATACAGATCGATTTTGTTTTTGTCCAGATACATGTAAAGAATGTACATGTTCCACTGAAACTATCACTGATTTCCCACTCTATTGCAACTGTCTTACAGAATGTAGAATCATCACTGCAGACCTATATCAAACTCTACAAAAATTAGTTGAATACGAACTATTACAATCATACAACTCATCAGAACTGAGTGAGAGCGAGAGCGAGAGTGACTATTCATACTACACAACAGATAGTGATTACTATATGCCACAACCTGGAAGATACAGCGACGAGGACAATAACGATGAATTACTCGACCTGAGATATATCTAGAAAATTTTCTCCTCATCCGGGACATCCAATCTACTCCTAGTTTTATTTCACCAAAATCAAGCAAAATAAAAACGACCAAAAAGAGCCAATTTCGACTAAAAACAACCAAAATCGACTAAAAACGACCAAAAAGAGCCAATTTCGACTGAAAACGACCAAAATCGACGAAAAACGACCACTGTCTATGTGAATGTAGATGTGATTTTGATTTTTGTGGTTGTGCAGACAAAGAGTTGAAATATTACTGTCCTTTAATAAAATCAGAGTAGATCATTTTCATCAAAAAGTAGGTATATAAGTAGGTGTATCCTGAAAAAAGTATTCATTTGCTTTTGAAAGCTTATCCTGTAAACATGGTTCACTGATAGAGGTAGGTAGGTAGGTCTAAAAAAAGAAAAACATCTTTTTCCATGTAGTCCCCCTTTCAGTACACTTCTAGACTCATTGGGTGTTTGAAATAATATATTTTTATTTTTATTTTATTTTTTTAATTAATTAATTTATTTATTTATTTTTATTTATTTATTCAGTCACCCTTTCGGTACACTTCTAGACTTATTAGATATACTTTTTTCATCCAGTCCCCCTTTCGGTACAGTTCTAGGCTCACACTGACATATAAAACAATATATTTATTTTTTATTTTATTTATTTTTTTTTTTAATTTTTAATTTTTTTTATTATTTTATTTTTTTATACAGTCCCCCTTTTGGTACAGTTCTAGGCTCGTGGCGAAGGTTGAAATAATATAATTATTTTTTATTTTTATTTTATTTTTTTTTTCAATTTTTTTTTAATTATTTTTTTTTTTCAATTTTTTTTTTCCCAAATATTTTTTTTCCATACAGTCACCCTTTCGGTACAGGTGTACCGAAGGGGGGACCTTACTACTCATATCGAATATGAGAATAATAGGATCTCGCTGCTATGTTTACTCTAAAGTGCCCAGAGGCAGGAAAGTAGATCCTTGTAGTAATATTCAGTATCTGGTAGGTTACAACAATACAGGCTATCGAACATATAATCCGGAAACGAAGGTCACCTCCGACGAATGTCTCGTACGAATTGACGAATCGATTCTGTATCGTCATGATTTCCCCACTCATTCGAGTTCAAGTGATTTTTGTTTTCCTCCGACTAATCGTAGGATTTTTGTTTTCCTCCGACTAATCGTACGTCATTACCAATTTTCTCTCCGCCTCTTCCTACCAACTCTGATGACAGAAACGGAGGGGGAGAGGTGATACCCGTTCACGGTAACGTAGGTAGAATTTCGGTTATTAATGATCAGAAAGGAGGGGGAGTTGCAAAAGAGTCTAGGAAACGAAAAACGAATGGAACACCGAAAAACGAATGGAACACCGAATAACTTGATACAAACTAGGTTGAAAACAAATCCTTGCGTTCACCGTCGTAATTATAAAGAAATGTTAAAAACTAATCGTATGATTTTAGACAGAGAAGAAAGTAATACTCCCAGTTCCATGTTACAAGAAGAAACAATAAATTTCGATAGTTATGGAAAATTTGATAAGGATCTCTATTCGTCTAAGATTGTCTCACTAACGTCTAAGATTGTCTCACTAACGTATTATGAAGCGATGAAGGATCCTAAGTGGAAAGAAGCGATAAATGCGGAAATTAATGTGTGGAAAAAGTTGAACGTCTTCACTTTAGTCGAGAAATCAAAAACAATTAAACCGATTCCCGTTAAATGGCTATTCACAGTGAAAAGTTCTGGTAAATACAAAGGTAGAATAGTTGCAGCAGGCAATCTTGATCCTGAAAAATACAATAAAAATGAAAAGAAATCACCAACGCCTGGTCAGTTAACTGTAAAATGGTTTCTAGCTTTTGCCACTCAGAAGGGATGGCCTATGGAACAGATAGATATTGACTCTGCTTTCCTCAACGGCACTATCGGTAGAGAAAAGTATATCAAAATTCCGCTCGGTTTCGAAGGAAATAACAAAACTCACGTAGGTAGATTGAATCGTGCGCTCTATGGGCTGGCGATAGCTCCAATGCGATGGTATATAACTATCTCAGGACTGTTGCAAAACCATGGATTTAAAACCTCCCCTAGAGAACAGTGTGTATTTGAAAAGGAAAACGACTCAATTACAATTCTATGTCTAGTTTATGTAGACGACATCATAGTAACTTCTAATTCGCAAAAAGGCATCAATGATACTCTTGAAATGTTCGAAACACACTTTACGTTGAAAAGAATGGGTTTTCCATCAAAGTTTATAGGTATCCAAATTGAAAAATTAACCGATCACTCTATCTTATTACATCAAAAAGATTTTGTCGAATCACTTCTAAAAGAGTATGCCTTTGATCAAAATTTTTGTCCTATCACTCCGATGATGGAATTTCGAAACCACCGTATTACCGAAAATGAGAATTATCCGACTTATCCTTATCGAACATTGATTGGCTCACTGTTGTACTTGGCGAATACTACTCGTTTAGACATATCTTTCCCTGTAGGATATTTATCTCGTCACCAAATGAATCCACAACCGATTCATAATAAATTATTATCTCATCTTCTCTCTTACCTCGCATGCCACAAAAAGATGGGTTTGATTTATAAACGAACTAAAGAGTCTGAGAATCCTATCGAATTATATGCCGACGCCGACTTTGCAACAGATAAAACTCGCGCATCGACGTCCGGTTACTTAATACGCTATTACGGGTCCACAATTCATTGGACATCTCACTTACAGTCTTCTATAGCGGAAAGCTCTGCAGAAGCTGAATTACGTTCTCTTACTGAAGGTGTACACGACTCACTCTTTCTCGTCCGTCTCCAAGAAGACCTCTTCAGAAAATCTGAATTACCAATCATAGGTTATGAAGATAATCAAGCAACGTATCATCAATGTGTTGGCAATGCGTCGGCCAGCAGGCTAAAACATCTCGAAAAGATTTATTTTAAAGTTAACGAATATGTACGAAACGGACTTGTCAGATTAATTCTGGTCGGATCCCTTCAGCAGCTAGCCGACATATTGACCAAGCCATTGCCACAAGATCACTTCAAACAATTGAGAAATCAATTATTATTCGATGCCGTTGACTAACATTCGTGTACCATATTTTGGTTCTTGTTACAGATTTTCGAAACGATCATACAACTGTTTCAGTTTCTCGAACTTCAAAAGATTTGTGTTCTTCACATCAGTTTAACATTTTTATTCGACTTTCTCGTATACTTATCGATATTATATATATAAAACGAAAGTAATCTCTCTCCTTAAGGCTAATAAGCCTTCTATTCGATTTTTCTCACTCTATTCGTAGTTCCAAGTTCTTCGTTCATTCGCATTTACTTATTGATAAATGAAACAAAAAACCAGCTCGTTGTTTCAGATTTTCATATCGTCAAGTAAAAATAAGCATTATTTTCGTTCGTTATTCTTATATTCGTAACTCAACGCAACACTTGTGATTGAAAAGTGTGTTCATTTTTTTGATTTTACGTTATTTATAGTTTGTCTTTTCCTGTAAACGATTGTGATGAATTTGTTTTAGTCATCAATCTACAGTCATAGCAATTAAACGTAGTGAATAATTTTTTGTTAGAAGTTATATAATAATCAAGACTGACCGTTTATTTTGTGATACAATAGAGTTAATTTTGCTCACGTCTTTATTTGAATTATTCTCAGTCTGTGGAAACTTCGCGTTTCCTAAGTAGACACATGACATCATTTCCTCGCGACATGATGAATATATATATCCATGGGTCAACCATATTCGCACGAGGCGAATATCCCAAACAGAATAACCGATAGTCCACATCTTTGACGGTAATATTACAAACGATTTTGTCTCATATTTTTTGTTGTTTTTCAGCGCGCTATCCTCCAACCCTCCTACTCGCTGGAATTGGTCGTCTCAGTATGAACCCCAGTCGAGGAACTCCTTAGAGGTTGAGTAACGTCTTAGTATGATGAAAAACCTAATATTCCTTTCTTTGTGGTTGAGTAACGTCTTAGTATGATGAAAAACCTAATATTCCTTTCTTTGTGGTTGAGTAATGTCTTAGTATGATGAAAAACCTAATATTCCTTTCTTTGTGGTTGAGTAACGTCTTAGTATGATGAAAAACCTAATATTCCTTTCCTTGTGGTTGAGTAATGTCTTAGTATGATGAAATACCACCCTTCCTCCTTTTTTTGTTTTGTCTGAAGGCTGAACGTCTCAGTATGATTCTACCCTCCTAGGAGTCTTAGTTTCTTATGGACTGCAATTCTTTTTCTTTCTAATCTACAACAAGTATTCGAAATGATCAAGTATCGTGTGGGAGGGGGTGTTATCGGGAGCTACTAGCGCTCCCTAGAGTACACACGATACTCTCACCCTACATCCTTAATCGAACGCTATAGTCTGGAAGCCCATAAAGCAAGTCCACCGATGGAATGCTGCTTCTCTAATGCGTCAGTCACGCACAGGCTACAGCCACATTCGTATATATTCGACTATTCGTGCAATAATAACAAAGATGGTTTTTAATGTCGACATAATCTTGACAATTTTTACACTTTTCATACCCACATTTATGATTAATACCTTGATATATTCTTACTACTCTACCGCAGTCTTCACACTTATAAAATTGGGGGCAAACTTTAATTTTGTGATCATCTAAACACTTCTCATTAAAACAGAAACAATTACATCCTGAACAGTACATTTTTTTCTTTGTACTTTCACAATGTTGAGGCATCATACAGAGAATGCAAGCTGACTTTTTCTTTTCTTTACATATATGTTTGTTTTTATTCTGATACGGTGTATCACATTTCTCGCAAAAATATACCGATCCAAAAAATGCGTTCATTTTTGTTATCGTATCAAAATGTTCCCCTTTTTTGTACAAATACACTTTCTTTTCTTTTTCTGGGCCTTGATATATGATTGAATTGAATTTTTGAGAATCTACTACCTTAATTTGGATGTCTAATAACTGTTCACAATTCTAAATATCTTTAAGAGTAAATCCCTCGTCATTATAGTCCGATAATCTCGCGCATAATTCCTCAGCAAGATCAGTTTGTAATTTCCTACCCGCTCTGATATATTTTATTTCATTTTCCCTGAATGTTCTATCTAATACGTTGTTACCAAGATACGTTAATCCTACAACAATAGCACGTGCTGCACACAATCGGTCATCATTATTAATAGGGATGATACATCGTTTAGTACGTCGATCTCTTGCAATATTTAAAACACGCGACCGACCAGATCCACGCGGAACATTTACAATTTGAACATGGAAAGTACACTTTTCAATATCCACAGTATCGTCTGATGTTAAAATGGCCAATTTTTTTATTGTATCGGCTCCCGAATGGTACCCTGAAGAAATATCATGCCAAAAAAGAGGATTTTGAACAACTACATTAATTTTGTCCCCTCGTCGGAAATTTTGTTTTTTCTTAGTGAAAACAATCATTTCTTCTAAACTTTTGGTTATAATTTCGACACATTGATCTTTTGGAATATTTTTTTTGAATGAAATTTTATAATCATTCATAGAACTCGAATATCTTTGAACATTCCTCGAACGAATATTAACGTACTCCAAAAGTTGACGTTCTCTCGGTTCCTCAATCAACTCATCTTGGAAAGGGAAAATTTCTTGAATAGGTAGTTTGTCATACCCTCGTCCTATGTACACTCTCTCTCTATGTTCAGGATTCAAAACTTGCCCTAAAATTCGTTCCATTCTTCTTAAACCTTGACGAAAGCGGAAATTATTACGCCATTCTGGATTCCTTCTAGCATTCCTCTCCTCTTCAGAATTATCAAAAATCTTAGTCGTTACACTCTCAGAAAATTGTACTCTTCTCTTTTCAAATTTACTTTTAAAAGTATCTAAATTAAATTCATCTTCTAAAAAATCATCTACCATCTCGCTGGTTAATAGATCATCTAAATTAAATTCGGTGTTCAAAAAATCGTCTATCACCTCACCAGGAAACAATTCATCATCATTATCTGTCGAGTCCAAATCACTCTCAGAAGAGTTCGAGCTACTATCATTATCAGAAGAAGAAGTGACTTTCTTATCATTATTGTTTGCAAAAAGAACGTTAGCGACTAAATCAGGATCAAAATCATCATCCTCGGAATCGAAACTAACAGGATCAAAGGGAATATTGTCTTCAAGCAAATCATCCACGTACGATTCGTGATGAATTTCTTCGACCATTTCTGAATGAGAGTGTTGGGGAATGTCAACATGTAGAAGAGCAGCTATAAATTCCTCTTCATTCAAATCAATCGGCTCGGACTCTTCAATTTCGACGTAGGGTCTATTACCAACTATACGATCACCTCTCGCGATTAACTCTTCCCATTCGAGATCTACATCGTCCTCTAAAATATTTACACACTCTTTCACATCATTATCGTCCTCGGAATTTGAACTTAAATATAAATCTTCTTCTACAATCTTTTTCATTTCTTCCTCACTTAATTTTTTAGGGAAATATTTTGCTAGAGGAAGAGGACGCGTCTTTTTACCTGTACACATTATTTGTTCAAACAAGTCGTCTACGTTATTATTATTAGTTACCAACGGTGAAATATTTTCTAATTCAAAGTGTTTTTTCTCACCACCGCTACATCGTAAATTCATACGTTCGCCTAACTTGAAAAGTGAATCAGGCGTGACACTTTCAGGGGTTACTTTCTTATTAGCTAAATTAACACTAGTTCGAGGTTTATGAGTATATCGACGTCTAGGTACCGGTGCATTTCTAAATAAATTAATATTACCGTTCACCATCAATTTATGTTGCTGACTTATGGTTTCTTCTTCATTGACACTTCTGGTGTGGGCTCTCTTCTTAATAAATTTTGGAAAAATTCATCTTCGGATTCGGATTCTGACTCGATAATTTGTTTTCTTCGTACTAATTTGTTTTCTTCGTACGTGTTCCAACTTTAAGACGTCTTCATTGATCACTTCTGGTCTGGGTTCTCTTCTTGATAAATTTCTGAAATATTCGTCGTCCTCGGAATCTGAAAATTCAACTTCAAAAACAGGATTGGATGGTTTAGGAATTGAAGGAGAGGAAACAGGAATACGTTTTTCTACAGAAAGAACATCAACTGTGGAGAGAAAATCGTCATTATTATTATTACTCGATTCGTACGCTAAATCGTGGTTAATAATTTCGTTAATTAATTCTACTTTTTTTAATTTATAATATTTACTCACACCGTAAGCGCAAGCAATATTTTGAAGCGTATTTCTATCATAACTATTTAAACTATCACTAATATTTTTTTGGTTGTTAGTCGGCTGTACACTTACATCTAGGTTATCTAACGCCTCGACTAACTTAGCCTCATTCATCTTATAATATCCCTTGATACCTTCTGCCTTGGCAAAAGATTTCAATTCTTTTTTCGTAAAACTAAATAAAAGGTTAGTTGAGTGTACACTTACATCAGTAGGGTTAGTTTTTTCTAATTCTCTGACTAAGTCTATTTTTGTCATTTTATAATAGTACTTTATGTTACATGCGCGAGCTCGTTCGCGCAATTCACACACCTTGTAGAGTTGTAGCTCTGAAAAGAGCTGTTCTTAATATGTTGAACATAACCCTGTGCCATTATTAGATACAAATAAATTAACCCAAGTCACGTAAAATATGTCGAAGGATGGCTTTCACTCCTTCGATAAAGACACAGGCAAAAAGAACTTCGAAAAATTGATGTCACCGGAATGAGAATAATAAGACGCACTGATGTTTCCGACTGATACACTACTTTATATACCCTTTGATCATGCGAGTATGTGGAATGTTTGTTGGAATTAAGGGTGCGTGCGCAGGTTGGACATGAGAGAGAACGATATAGCGTCATCCAATCATTTTTGTGACCATGATGACAATAGATTTTCACATGTGATGATACAGTTAGCATCAGGGTTACCTGACTGTGGGTCACACTCTCGTAACAGTATTCAATTCTTTGTTTCGATTTCTGTACAAGTGTGTGGCGTCAAACCGGTCATCCTCTCATACAAGTATTCAATTCTATACACTATAGTGTTCTTTTTCTTTTGTTTACAGAATTGGACGACGAAGATGAATAAGAAGAAGTAAGAAACCTGAAGAAGTAAGAAACCGTATTTTGTCGAGTTTTTATAAATGTTTTTATTTTTTAGTAATAAGTTTTATATTTTTCATGTTTTTATTTTCTAGTTATAAGTTTTATATTTTTCATGTTTTATAAATAAACTGTATAATATTCTCTGTCTTCATTCGAGTATTCATACTGTGGCGAATAATTCTTGAATATGTGGGTAAAAGAGAACACTACCTGCTGAAGAGGTATAGAGTATTGTTGTGAGAGACTAAAAATAGAAGAGAAAAGAAGTGTGAGTCGTCGACTGTTAGAGTGTGTATAAATAGATGTTACGGTTAGAGTAATTTGATGTCCTGCTGATCACAATGGCTTCTTACCTAGTTGATTTTCAAGGTTTTAACCTAGGCGATTTCATCATCAAGGAGATTTGTGTTGTAGGGGTTGACAATTCGTTTTTCTATCATCGAATGCTTCCTTCACCTATGTGTTACAGTAGGTTATCCGCACAGTCTAAAAAACAGGTAGACTTTGTGATGAAAAATATTCACGGTCTCGATTGGGATTTAGGTTACACTTTAGAGAAAGACGTACTAGAAACTTTAAAAGTTAAACTAGCAGGATGTACAGTCTACATTAAAGGAAGCGAACGAGCGACTTATTTGAAAACTCTTTTGAAAGGTAAGAATAGTCACGTTGTGGATCTAGATATCTACGATTACAGAGGTCCTCGTTCGTTAAAAGAGTTTAATTATGAAGGATGTAGTGATTTACTGTCTTGTCATACCAGACTTCGTTGTGCTTATAGAAAAGCTTTCATGTATCGAGATTATATTCGAAAATGGGTATTGTATAGATGTACATAAAATAGTTCTTTTTAGAACTACCAAAAAAAATTTAAAATTAAAGATGGCGATGGTTACTGTAGGATATCTTCATCCCTACCACAACAAGGGGTGTGTTCTATAAGGTGTTCTATAGTGACCCTCCTCTACTTCGGTATCGTCACGATATTAGATTTATACTTATTATTGTTATTATTATCATTAGGTGTTTTCAAACACACGAAAGCATTTTTCGGAGATGATTCAGATGTTGAATCATCAAACGTTAGACGACACACCCTCAATGACAATGTGTCAAAATATATTTTGTATATAAGAACCAGCTTCGAGCATCGAGAGGCAAGTCAAAGTGCATCCGCGATATCATACACTCGCACGCATCGTGTTCGAAAAGAAAACAATAAAGTTTGTGAGATCAAAACGTTTTATTCTTTAGTTTGTCAATTCGTTTAGGGTATCTTCGAGTAGTTTCGCCCAATCAAAGTCGTCGCTGTCACAGGCCGGACCAACTCCGGCGTCACAGAAAGCTATGAAAGCAGTACATAACCCCATTCATACAGGATGTGAGGGCCACCAGACACTACGTAACCCCATACATGAAGATGATCCTGATGCAGGTGTGACTGCCTACACCAGTTGACGGTTTTCTGTTGGGGTTGTCCTTCCCTTATCCTATGAGCCTGTGCCCTAGCCTGCAAGGAGACAGGTGGTTCTTAAAAAAGTATAGGGTTTCCTTCCCTACGGTTTAATTAGCCTTGGAGTATCCTTCTCCTAGTACTCTTAGTTGCAGCGCCCCACCCGCACCCCAACAGCAACCCACCACCAAACCATAACCCCACCAAACGCCGACCAGAAGCAGACAGAAAGTGAAACAGTCGCAGCCAACACCTCACTAACCTCACATTTGACACTCACGTCCAGCACCCCAGCATTCACAAGGGTACCAGACAACTCAGCTCAGTCAAGCACCACAGAAGGCACCCACCAGAGCAGACCCAATACGCACTCACACGGCACAATGTAGCACCATAGAGGCACAAGATGCCGCACCATGGAGGGAACCCACCAGAGCCACCCCAATGTGCACCCTCCCGGCACAAGACGCCATCCTAGTTTATAGGCCCAGCAGCGCATCCCAGGTAGTCAGCCCGGTCAGCACAACCAGACCGCAACTACTCGCGCAAGAAAGAGTTCATGTAGCAGCCCATGCGGGCAGCTTGTTCTGCCAATGAACCCCTCAATTCCAGGTGATGCACAGCCCGGGGGATCAGCCCAGTCAATGGCACCGGAACCGGACCTCTTGATTCATTCATCATCCCACACATTCAAATCTGTGCCGCACACTCGCCTGTCACCCCATCCACAAACCCGCCAACGCTCAGCAAAACCACAGCCCAGAGCACGCCACCATCAGAGAACAGACGACACACCACGTAGGCCCCCCACCGCGTCAAGGTGGTTCCTTACGGGGGAGAATAATAATAATAATAATTCTACTACAGATGGGATGACAAAAGATATGGAAATAGGTGCCAATTTGAATGCGGCAAACCGGCTCCTCACACTGATTCGTTTGGGCGGCGAGGGGTTAGCAGTTATTGTCCCGGAATCCAACAATGAGGCAAACAAGAGGGCCAACGCGACCGCCCAAAATGAGAAGCAGGATAAAGTGTTTTTGAAGACATTGAAGACATCCCCTCCCAGTACAGCAAAACAGGCTGGAGAAGTTGAACTTGGATATCTCTTGTCCCCAGAGTTTTTCCAAATTCAGCAGCCAAAGCGAGCCAGTAAAAGGGTTAGGATAGATGGAGAGTCATCCCAGGTCAAATGTGAGATGCAGTGGGAGGCTACGCCGAAACAGTGACGCCATCGTCACCAATACCATCTACATGCTCAAAGTCCGACTCACACCTTCACGTGGTGACCTGGGTTAAGCCAAGCAACATAGTTGGGCGGCGACTGCCGTGAGAGGGCGTAGGAGAAGGCAAACTCCGAGATTAAAACCACTTTAGGAGAAGGAAACTCCGATAAATAAACCACCGCAGCTACCCGGCCTTTTCAAGCAGGCTTCCCTATGACGCACAAGCGCACCAGGGTAGTAATAGAGGTAGTTTGCATTGTTTGCATTGTCCCCCTTGCACACCCGAGCAAGGAGTGTTGCAGAAGATCAGCAGCAGAGAAGGAAAACTCCTAGAAACCCGCTCGTAGGCGTAACGTTTGCCCTCTATAGTCAGGACCAAGCAGCTGATTATAGTTGATACCCAACTGCAAGACTAAACATAACACATAACACATCAAAATGGCAGACAACACAAATGAAAACAAAACCCCTCAGTTTGGATAGGAGGAAATGGTGGTGGTGAGTAATCCAACCAGCTCACTATCACCGTCAGCAGACAATGGTGGCCTCTCCAGGAGCAATGTGGGCTGGACAAGGAAACAATGATGCTACCACAAGTATAAGTACAAGTACAAGTAGAACAAGTACAAGCAGTAGTAGTAGTAATAAACCAATAGGACTGGAAGGTTGGCTGACAAGTACAACTGTCCTAACATCGGTATCTAAGAATAAAAATACAAGCCCCAAGAAAGAGGAGCACCCTGTGCCAAAAAACAAAAATGCGAAAAGACATCTACAAAAAATCCAACGACTTGGATACAACAACTTCAATGAACTTGCCATTCCCTACTGGGAACCTGCAAGGCAGGGAGAAGACAGGAGTAAACATATGGTGCGCAGGCAAAAAGAGTGCGGTGCCATGAATACCTTACTCACCAAGCTGGAGGCAAAGGCGGTGGAAGATGAGTGTATTGAAAACAAAGTAAGTGTTATAGAAACACGGGAGGATGAAATAAGCAGGCTGCGGCAGGAACTTGATACCGTGCAGTTGAGGAAAAAACAGTTAGAAAAACGTGTGGAAGACGAGCTCACAGCCCAAATGAGACACAGAGAGATAACAGAAACTGGTCTGTCCACTGCCACTGGCCAATGCTGTGCGGATATCAAAAATAGTCATGATAAGCTGCAAAAGAGAGTTGATGCACTCACTACTGAGCTGGAAAAAGTGACAAAGAATTTAGCAAACTTGACCAAAATAAATGAGGCTACTCGGGAGGATCTTGACGCAGCCATAGATGAGAACACCAGGCTGAGAAAGGACTTTGAGGTAAGAGATGCAACTCAAAAACAGAATACTAGCCTCTGAACGGGACCCGCCAACTCAAACGCAGAGCTAAAGCAAATACTAGAAGAATTACTAGACCAAAACCTTGAGGAGAAACTGCAAAAGCTGCTCAAACAGAACTTACTGCCGCAACTACAATGTGAATCCAGGAACGGAAATGTGTTTGGAAGTGTACAAAACACCCCTACCTCGGAACTAGATGGCTTCACCCTAGCATACAAGAAAAAAGGGAACAAACGCACTGCTTCTGTGAATTCAGCTAACCTAGCAGTAACAGGCAGGAAGGGAAAAACATACAGCCAAGCTGCCAGAGAAAATGGCCATGGAAATGAGATAACAAAGGCTCCCTCAATAGGCTCCAGTGGAAACAACACTAACAAGAAAACAGCGGGTCCACGCCTAAAGAAACTCCTGATACTACCGGAATCAGATAAAAAAGCCACTCAAAAGATGAGAGAAAAGAAACTCAAGGCAAGGGAACTAGGCGTGTGTAATGTTGTAGAGTTCCCTAGTAGAGCAGCACTACTGCTAATTGAGGAAAACAAAGTGGATGCAGCGTTTAAAAAAATTGAAGAGGCAGGACTGCAACGCAAGCCCCACCCTAACGTGCAGGAACTAAAGAGCTTCAGAATCCATAACATACCCGCGGAGGCAAATGAGGAAGATGTCATAGATGAAGTGCAGGACGCACTAGGTATTAAGCCGGAAAGAACCCTCTTCTTTAACTACAAGGATGATAAGGAGAAGGACGTCAAACTGGCAATTGTTGAGGGAAGTAAAGAACTGATTGAAGCTGCAAGGATGGAAAGTGTTAAATATCTTTTCTTTAAGATAAGGTGTGTCGGTGAAAAACCGCTTTTAGTAAGGTGTGCTCGCTTCGGAGTCTGGTGAAGGATTGATTTTTCTCTTTTCATGTGTTTACCAAGTCACTTCCCTTATGAGTAATAGGGAGTTTTTCGGATTTATCATCTATTGTGTCTCATTCTTAAGATAAGGTGACGTCATTTCATAATTGTATTGCATGCTTAACATACACCCCCTTTGAGGCTGGGCCTCAAAATATTCAATTATTATATTTTTTTTTAAACAAGTAATATGTTATGAGTGTGTGATACTGAATGACTAAAGATCTCTCATCGGCATTGATGAGGTCAAATGCTTACTGTATGCATTTTATAAAGTTGTATGTGTAAACAAGTAAATGCCTACTTGGTAAAACCATATGATGGTTTAGGGCCCTTTATTTTGGTTTAGTCATTAACACTCACAAAATTTATGCAAATTTATCTGCTTTAATTCAGGCGCTAAGCAATTACAAAGAAAATGTGCTTAGGTATTTAGATATTTCTCTTTTTTTTTTACAAAATTGATTTGCAATTTGTTACATTTGAAAAATAATTGTTACTTCTCAGTTACTTCAAATAATTTCACTTCTTTGATAAGTGTTGTATGATTTACTTCTTGAATAATCATTCATTACTTCCTGAATCGATTTTGAATAATTGTTACTTTTGAAATTAATATGGTTGGTTCTCCTGTAAAGAAAATAGTAAGAAAGAAAATAAAAAATTATTCTAAGGGTAGCAAAACGAGTTTGCAGCAGGGACGTTTAAACTGTCCACTTTCTGTTTTTACTGTAACAACTCGAATGTGTCCGTCTTGACCGGGATGTAATTCCACAATACGAGCTAGTTTCCAGGTCCATTTCACCAGCCCCCCCTTTTTGAAATTTTCATTGTTTTTTTGGCAAATCGAATTGTGCTCGATTTGTGCTGAATTGTGCTGCAAGAATTATGTTTTGTGCTTGTCCCCTTCCGAAGATATAAAAAAAAGTCTCGAGGGGGGCTGGTGAAACGATAGCCCCCCTTTTTGAAGTTTTGAATTTTATTTTGGTAAAATGAATTGTGCTTGATTTGTGCTGAATTGTGCTGCAAAAATTATGTTTTGTGCTTGTCCCCTTCCGAAGATATTCACAAAAGTCTCTGGGGGGCTGGTGAAACGATAGCCCCCCCTTTTTGAAATTTTGAATTTTTTTTTGGTAAAATGAATTGTGCTCGATTTGTGCTGAATTGTGCGGCAAAAATTATATTTTGTGCTTGCTCCCTTCCGAAGCTATACGAAAAAGTCTCTGGGGGGGAGCCCCCCCTTTTTGAAATTTTGAATTTTTTTTTGGCAAAATGAATTGTGCTCGATTTGTGCTGAATTGTGCTGCAAAAATTATATTTTGTGCTTGTCCCCTTCCGAAGATATACAAAAAAGTTTATGCGGGGGCTGTTGAAATGATAGCCCCCCTTTTTGAAATTTTGAATTTTTTTTTAGCACAATGAATTGTGCTCGATTTGTGCTGAATTGTGCTGCAAAAATTATATTTTGTGCTTGCTCCCTTCCGAAGATATACACAAAAGTCTCTAGGGGGGAGCCCCCCCTTTTTGAAATTTTGAATTCTTTTTTGGCAAAATGAATTGTGCTCGATTTGTGCTGAATTGTGCTGCAAAAATTATATTTTGTGCTTGTCCCCTTCCGAAGATATACACAAAAGTCTCTGGAGGGGCTGGTGAAACGATAGCTTCCCTTTTTGAAATTTTCAATTTTTTTTTGGTAAAATGCATTGTGCTCGGTTTGTGCTGAAATGTGCTGCAAAAAATATGTTTTGTGCTTGCTGCCTCCTCAAGATTCTCAAAGAAGTCTCTGGGCGCTGCTGAAACGATAACCTCTCCTTTTTCTAATTTTAAATTTGAAATGACCTCTATGAATTGTGCTCGATTTGTGCTTCAAATATTATGTTTTGTTCTTCTCCCTACTCAAAATATCCACAAAGATCTTTGAAGATGACCTTGTGAAGCTGTAGAGAACTCCTTTTTTTGTTACAAGTTTTGAATTATTATCCGGCTAAATGAATTGAGCTCGACTTTTGGTCTACTGCTTTGAAAATTTTTGACGTTTCGTACTTCCAGCCCTTCTCCACAATCGGGATCAATCTTACGTACCCCTCCCTCCTTTATTACATGAAGAATCTTTATCTGGCCTAATGAATTGTGCTACATTTGTGCTGAATTGTGCTAAAAATATTAGATTTCGTTCCCACCCCATTTTAAAGATATCCACAAAAGTCTTGAGGTGAAATTGTAAAACTGTAAATACCCTTTGTATTTTCTTTTCTTTCCCTTTTTTTTGTAATACTCAAATTTTGGATGTCTATCTGTCAAAATACATTTTACTCGATTTGTGCTGAATTATTCTGTATATTTTACGTTTTGTGCATTCACCCCATCTCCATAATGAGTGTAAATATGCGAGACAACGGTTCCTACTTTTACAATTTCAAACATAAAACAGGCGAAATAAATTATTCTTGATTCAGGCCCAATTACATGCAGCAATGTACGCGTTTTCTTTCTGTCAGGTACTTCTGCAAAAATATATACAAAAGTCTTGACAGATGAGATCATGCAAAATAACAGGCTTCTTTCTTTCAAATCATATTACTTAAATCCACCTCGAGCTGATTTATATTTTACTGGGAATTATATTCGAAGAAACGAAAGAAATAATACCTAAGTTATAAAAATTTTCATACTTACTCATTTTATCGAGCGATAATTTACAAAAGAACGAACAACGGTGGGTACCTGAACTAAGACGAAAATATGATAAATAAGCGGAAGATGAATGAAATGATTCATTTTCTTTAAAAGAATAATGTAAAATCTCATCTACATAGATGATGCCTTTAGAATTTCAAAATTTTCTTTAACTCTCATCACCCTCACTATCCGTCCATCATAAACATTGTGAAAAAATACTTCAACTCGTTTGCGATCTACATATCTACGAGTACATTATCCCACAAGGACAACCAAATTTCGGCAATATTCTTTCACAATCTGATTTGTTAGGCTACCTTCAGAAAATAGCTTTTTACCGGTATTTTTATGTACTTTCAAGTCACTACGTATGACAGTCGACACACTGCTGTTCACCTGTAGTAATTTAACGCTAAGTAGATACCTATGTAAAATGACACCCATAACACCCTCCGACTATCAAATAAACAAAAATGAAGATGATCGAGCAAACAATGTGATACTACCTTTTTTAAAAAGTTTTACATGTTTAATGCGCATAAACTATAATTCTATTGTTCGCTAGATAATTGTGATGAGGTGTGGTTGGACCTACCACATCCTAAGGGATTTATTAGAACACAACGCGAATAGAATTAGGCTTTTATTATTAGACAGAGAGTAAACAAGCAAAAGTGAAGATATAATGGAATAGTAAAAGAACTGGATAGAACTGCAATAGAATTGCAATAGAACAGAGCTTAAGCATAAGGCTACATGGGCTTATAAAGGTGACTATTGAAGGGGAAAACTAGGAGCTAAAGGGGATAACCAATAATATTGTCTTAAATCTAAGGGGAGTAAATAATGTCGTGTGCTAACTAAAATAAAGGGTACATAGTCTTATACATAAGTGCATATAATATAATAGAGAGTAACGTGTGCAAAATAAAAGTGGGGATATGGATGGATAGTACGGACTAAGAACTGGAAGGAGACTACTACAGGGGAATTGGGGAGTTAAGTGAGAGTACAGATAAGTAATGATAAGCTAAGTGGAGGTTAAGATATAGAGTAAACAGCTTACATATACGGTTAAATATAAGTGGGCATTAAGTAGGGATAGAATAAGTATACAGATAGAATAAGTGTGGGTAAGATATGTGTGTACTTGTGTACATGAATATTATGCTCTTTATTTTACGTCGTAATAAAAGGTCTCCGTACATTCGAATACTCGTTACAATAGTGACGTCGTGAGCATGAATAAAAATACCGATGCTTTCTCGTATGTATACGTACGTAAGACAATTATACGTGGCGCGATCGACCAGATCGCGTCACAATAATTAACAACTTATTAGTCATGAAATATTGACTATAAAAACTTGATACTTGAGAAATTTATCGAAGGAAAAATGGAAACACAACATTTTATAAATTTATGAAAGAACTTGAAATTTTAAAAATTACTTGAGAATGTAGGTCAAAATTGATTATTTTAAAAAATTCGTGACTTTGTCTAGTCAGGTGCAGCAAAAAAAAATTGAAGATCGAAAAAAAGAATAACAATTAGTCAATAGTAGTGCAAGAAAATTCACAGGGTCGGTCACACATTAATAAAGATTGAAAAATAAAAAATTAGTAAATGGTTAATAATCACAAATTATGTACTGTACACGAGCAATTCACAATGTTGCAACACCGTTTTTGCGCTAGCTCTTTTGATGTTGTTGGATAAATCAACCATCTCCTCCCAACTACCCTTCATGGTTCGAAACCCATACGCGACGTAATGACCTACCGCGTCTGGCCGGTGGGAAGAAGATGGCTTGAAATTGATTGCAGATCTCAAAGTGTAAACTTTTTCTTCCACAGTTATATTCTGAGGAATATCCTTGAGACTGGTGTTTAAGTGAAATATATTATCGCGGTCTGAAGTTGACATTTCAAGAATAAGATAATTAGATAAACTCTTTGTTAATACATTACTTATACCCTCGCAGTTTTCTAGGTTGCATTCGCACGGAGGAGAATTTATTACATCAGCGACCAAGGTTTCGAGAAATTGGAGACAATTAGAGCCGGGCAGGATGATCGTGAGGATAGGCCTCTTTCTGGTGGGTATACGTTCACAAGTTGTACATTGCCTTTTTTCAATGATTGATGGGTAGTCATGGAATATGTTGTTCACCATACCCACAGCAGTTGACCTAGCATCGTACACTAACACACTACCTTTCTTCACGCTTTTGCAATCACGTAAATCTCGTAATATAAGCCCACGTTTTCTGTATGTCTGTACATTTATTCCATCTTTAAGGATTCCAGCTACCATTGCAGCAAATAGCCAACTGTTCTGTAAATCAAATTCATTCGATACATTTACACTGTCCGCATAAGCAACGCAGAATGCCTGTAAGACACTGTCAAATGCACAAGTATTGAGAAAAGTATATGCCTGTTTGTCATATTTGATACAGTGCAAGTCAGGGAAGTTTCCATTCTGAATGGGCTTTATTGCCCTACATTTTGTCTTTGATGAGAAATTTATGTGCCGCATGTTGGAATTTGCATCAAGATAAGTCTGTTTCACAGTACTTCTCTTAGAAGTAGTTGATTTCTTATTCCACTGCTCGTCTGCAACTTCATGTATGCCATAATGTTTCACAGGTGACAGGCTTTTATTAGAAATTATTTCTATTTCATCGGTACCACTTGCATTAATTACCTCATCAACATTTCCAATATCCCCATCAGTACATATTTCAGGTGCTTCAATCTCATTACTTCTGTTACTTTTTGACTGTTTTGTGTCTACAGTATGATCATATTCGTTGAATTCTTTTTCCACGTTTTCAATTACCGTCCCCGACAACAATACGTTCGATTTCACCAATTTCATATGACCCAAAGTTGATAGAATATGGTGTTCAATAAATTGAGATGGATGATTTATCCAACAACATCAAAAGAGCTAGCGCAAAAACGGTGTTGCAACATTGTGAATTGCTCGTGTACAGTACATAATTTGTGATTATTAACCATTTACTAATTTTTTATTTTTCAATCTTTATTAATGTGTGACCGACCCTGTGAATTTTCTTGCACTACTATTGACTAATTGTTATTCTTTTTTTCGATCTTCAATTTTTTTTTGCTGCACCTGACTAAACAAAGTCACGAATTTTTTAAAATAATCAATTTTGACCTACATTCTCAAGTAATTTTTAAAATTTCAAGTTCTTTCATAAATTTATAAAATGTTGTGTTTCCATTTTTCCTTCGATAAATTTCTCAAGTATCAAGTTTTTATAGTCAATATTTTATGACTAATAAGTTGTTAATTATTGTGACGCGATCTGGTCGATCGCGCCACGTATAATTGTGTTAATTATTGTGACGCGATCTGGTCGATCGCGCCACGTATAATTGTCTTACGTACGTATACATACGAGAAAGCATCGGTATTTTTATTCATGCTCACGACGTCACTATTGTAACGAGTATTCGAATGTACGGAGACCTTTTATTACGACGTAAAATAAAGAGCATAATATTCATGTACACAAGTACACACATATCTTACCCACACTTATTCTATCTGTATACTTATTCTATCCCTACTTAATGCCCACTTATATTTAACCGTATATGTAAGCTGTTTACTCTATATCTTAACCTCCACTTAGCTTATCATTACTTATCTGTACTCTCACTTAACTCCCCAATTCCCCTGTAGTAGTCTCCTTCCAGTTCTTAGTCCGTACTATCCATCCATATCCCCACTTTTATTTTGCACACGTTACTCTCTATTATATTATATGCACTTATGTATAAGACTATGTACCCTTTATTTTAGTTAGCACACGACATTATTTACTCCCCTTAGATTTAAGACAATATTATTGGTTATCCCCTTTAGCTCCTAGTTTTCCCCTTCAATAGTCACCTTTATAAGCCCATGTAGCCTTATGCTTAAGCTCTGTTCTATTGCAATTCTATTGCAGTTCTATCCAGTTCTTTTACTATTCCATTATATCTTCACTTTTGCTTGTTTACTCTCTGTCTAATAATAAAAGCCTAATTCTATTCGCGTTGTGTTCTAATAAATCCCTTAGGATGTGGTAGGTCCAACCACACCTCATCACAATTATCTAGCGAACAATAGAATTATAGTTTATGCGCATTAAACATGTAAAACTTTTTAAAAAAGGTAGTATCACATTGTTTGCTCGATCATCTTCATTTTTGTTTATTTGATAGTCGGAGGGTGTTATGGGTGTCATTTTACATAGGTATCTACTTAGCGTTAAATTACTACAGGTGAACAGCAGTGTGTCGACTGTCATACGTAGTGACTTGAAAGTACATAAAAATACCGGTAAAAAGCTATTTTCTGAAGGTAGCCTAACAAATCAGATTGTGAAAGAATATTGCCGAAATTTGGTTGTCCTTGTGGGATAATGTACTCGTAGATATGTAGATCGCAAACGAGTTGAAGTATTTTTTCACAATGTTTATGATGGACGGATAGTGAGGGTGATGAGAGTTAAAGAAAATTTTGAAATTCTAAAGGCATCATCTATGTAGATGAGATTTTACATTATTCTTTTAAAGAAAATGAATCATTTCATTCATCTTCCGCTTATTTATCATATTTTCGTCTTAGTTCAGGTACCCACCGTTGTTCGTTCTTTTGTAAATTATCGCTCGATAAAATGAGTAAGTATGAAAATTTTTATAACTTAGGTATTATTTCTTTCGTTTCTTCGAATATAATTCCCAGTAAAATATAAATCAGCTCGAGGTGGATTTAAGTAATATGATTTGAAAGAAAGAAGCCTGTTATTTTGCATGATCTCATCTGTCAAGACTTTTGTATATATTTTTGCAGAAGTACCTGACAGAAAGAAAACGCGTACATTGCTGCATGTAATTGGGCCTGAATCAAGAATAATTTATTTCGCCTGTTTTATGTTTGAAATTGTAAAAGTAGGAACCGTTGTCTCGCATATTTACACTCATTATGGAGATGGGGTGAATGCACAAAACGTAAAATATACAGAATAATTCAGCACAAATCGAGTAAAATGTATTTTGACAGATAGACATCCAAAATTTGAGTATTACAAAAAAAAGGGAAAGAAAAGAAAATACAAAGGGTATTTACAGTTTTACAATTTCACCTCAAGACTTTTGTGGATATCTTTAAAATGGGGTGGGAACGAAATCTAATATTTTTAGCACAATTCAGCACAAATGTAGCACAATTCATTAGGCCAGATAAAGATTCTTCATGTAATAAAGGAGGGAGGGGTACGTAAGATTGATCCCGATTGTGGAGAAGGGCTGGAAGTACGAAACGTCAAAAATTTTCAAAGCAGTAGACCAAAAGTCGAGCTCAATTCATTTAGCCGGATAATAATTCAAAACTTGTAACAAAAAAAGGAGTTCTCTACAGCTTCACAAGGTCATCTTCAAAGATCTTTGTGGATATTTTGAGTAGGGAGAAGAACAAAACATAATATTTGAAGCACAAATCGAGCACAATTCATAGAGGTCATTTCAAATTTAAAATTAGAAAAAGGAGAGGTTATCGTTTCAGCAGCGCCCAGAGACTTCTTTGAGAATCTTGAGGAGGCAGCAAGCACAAAACATATTTTTTGCAGCACATTTCAGCACAAACCGAGCACAATGCATTTTACCAAAAAAAAATTGAAAATTTCAAAAAGGGAAGCTATCGTTTCACCAGCCCCTCCAGAGACTTTTGTGTATATCTTCGGAAGGGGACAAGCACAAAATATAATTTTTGCAGCACAATTCAGCACAAATCGAGCACAATTCATTTTGCCAAAAAAGAATTCAAAATTTCAAAAAGGGGGGGCTCCCCCCTAGAGACTTTTGTGTATATCTTCGGAAGGGAGCAAGCACAAAATATAATTTTTGCAGCACAATTCAGCACAAATCGAGCACAATTCATTGTGCCAAAAAAAAATTCAAAATTTCAAAAAGGGGGGCTATCATTTCAACAGCCCCCGCATAAACTTTTTTGTATATCTTCGGAAGGGGACAAGCACAAAATATAATTTTTGCAGCACAATTCAGCACAAATGAAGCACAATTCATTTTGCCAAAAAAAAATTCAAAATTTCAAAAAGGGGGGGCTCCCCCCCAGAGACTTTTTCGTATAGCTTCGGAAGGGAGCAAGCACAAAATATAATTTTTGCCGCACAATTCAGCACAAATCGAGCACAATTCATTTTACCAAAAAAAAATTCAAAATTTCAAAAAGGGGGGGCTATCGTTTCACCAGCCCCCCAGAGACTTTTGTGAATATCTTCGGAAGGGGACAAGCACAAAACATAATTTTTGCAGCACAATTCAGCACAAATCAAGCACAATTCATTTTACCAAAATAAAATTCAAAACTTCAAAAAGGGGGGGCTATCGTTTCACCAGCCCCCCAGAGACTTTTGTGAATATCTTCGGAAGGGGACAAGCACAAAACATAATTTTTGCAGCACAATTCAGCACAAATCAAGCACAATTCATTTTGCCAAAAAAGAATTCAAAATTTCAAAAAGGGGGGGCTCCCCCCTAGAGACTTTTGTGTATATCTTCGGAAGGGAGCAAGCACAAAATATAATTTTTGCAGCACAATTCAGCACAAATCGAGCACAATTCATTGTGCCAAAAAAAAATTCAAAATTTCAAAAAGGGGGGCTATCATTTCAACAGCCCCCGCATAAACTTTTTTGTATATCTTCGGAAGGGGACAAGCACAAAATATAATTTTTGCAGCACAATTCAGCACAAATGAAGCACAATTCATTGTGCCAAAAAAAATTCAAAATTTCAGAAAGGGGGGGCTATCACTTCAACAGCCCCCGCATAAACTTTTTTGTATATCTTCGGAAGGGGACAAGCACAAAACATAATTTTTGCAGCACAATTCAGCACAAATCGAGCACAATTCATTTTACCAAAATAAAATTCAAAACTTCAAAAAGGGGGGGCTATCGTTTCACCAGCCCCCCTCGAGACTTTTTTTTATATCTTCGGAAGGGGACAAGCACAAAACATAATTCTTGCAGCACAATTCAGCACAAATCGAGCACAATTCGATTTGCCAAAAAAACAATGAAAATTTCAAAAAGGAGGGGCTGGTGAAATGGACCTCTAGTATCCAACATGTTAGAGGCAAATTGTTCTCTTTAATAATAACTATGTCGTTAAGTTTGACATCAGCTTTGGCAAAACGCCATTTAGTTCGCTGTTGTAACGTGTTTAAATATTCATTAGACCATCTGTACCAAAGGGACTGTGTTATTTTTGATACTAATTTCCATCTATTGAGTCTATTTTCTGGGGCTTGTAGCAAATTTTCAATCGGGAGGGCGGTTATTGGCCCTTCAATGAGAATGTGGCCCGGTGTGAGGGTGTTAAAGTCATTTGGGTCGTTTGATTCCTCCGTTAATGGTCGAGAGTTCAAACAAGCTTCTATTTGTGTCAATATTGTGATATATTCTTCGAAATTGAAGGTTTTGTCAAAAAGGACCCCATTTAGGTGACGTTTTACAGATTTCACCCCACTTTCCCATAGACCTCCTAGATGCGGTCCGCTGGGAGCTATGAAGAGCCAATGTATTTTTTTTTATTAGAGTGAAATTTTGGATGCAATCTTATGAATATAACTGCGTGATTTTACTGTCGGCTCCATGGAAAGTAGAACCATTATCGGAGTGCAATACGACTAATAAATCTATTAAGAGCAGCAATGAAGGTTTCCATTGTTAAATCAGACACGAGTTCGAGATGAATAGCCTTGGTGGAGAAACAAACGAACAATGCTATGTGGGCTTTAAGGAAAACTTTATGCCGTCTTCCTTTACCAATGATTTTGTAAGGTCCCGCATAGTCGAGGCCAGTATTCTGAAAAGCTTTACAACCTCGTACTCTAGCGGTCGGTAGATCCGCCATTATTTGATTTTGTATTTTCGTCCTATTTCTAGTGCATGTGTGGCACTTATAAATGTATGATATCACGGCGGTTTTCAACTTAAGAACCTAATATTGACGACGTATTGTGGACATCAAGAGTCTAGGTCCTGCGTGAAAATTCAAGATATGGAAATGTGCAACTATCAAGGTTGCTATTTTATGTTTATTGGAAATCAAGATAGGATGCATTTGTTCAAAAGATAAATTGGTATTTCTGAGTCTACCTCTAACTCTAATGATGACGTTGCTAGTGGACTTGCCTTTGAGATTGCGCGCTCTGCAGGTAGGCATTTTAATTCTTCACTAAAATATTCTCTTTGCGAAAGTTTAATAAGTGTAATCGTTGCGAGATGAATTTCAAAAAATTTTAGCGTACCAGAAGCTCTGGGAAAGTAAGGCTGGAGATTGAATCGAACGCGTAATAACCATGCCGTTAAACGAGTTAATTTGGACAAACCTTGTTTCAAAATTGTCTCAGATGAATATTTTCCAGTGTCAGGTAGTCCAACTAAGTTGAAAATGTCAGAAGAGAGGGAAATGATGCTAAGAGCAAATTTAGTCTTTTCCTTTCTTCGTTCACTATCTTCTCTCCAATTTGGCTTGTACATTATTTTTTTGCCACGTGGTTCATTGGATTTAGAAAGCCATTCTGGGCCAGTGAACCAATTGGATTCGATTAAACGTTCGGGTGAGGCACCCTTTGACAGAAAATCGGCTGGATTGTCAGCGGATTCGACATAATCCCATTTAGGGTCTTTGGTTAGCGTTTGTATTTGGCTTACCCTATTCGCTACAAATACGTTCCATCTGGTTGATGCACAACCGATCCACGAGAGGGTAGTTTTGCTATCCGACCAGAGTCGTATAAGATTGATTGAGAATTTTTTCAAAATTATATTCAGAACTTTATGTTTTAATTCTGCTAAGAGAGAAGCAGCGCATAATTCTAATTTTGGTATTGTTAGTTGTTTCAGAGGAGCTACCTTAGATTTTGATGTTAGGAAAGCAATCTTGACTTCTACTTAAGAGTCTATAATCCTAGAATATATAACAGCTCCATATGCGATAGTTGACGCGTCACTAAGCCCATGTAATTCTACATAGACTACACGTTCAGATAGGGCGATATATCTAGGTATTTCTATGAGACTGGCATTACTTAGTTCTTTTGTAAATTTATCCCATCGATCTAAGAAATCTTGGGGAAGCTCTTCATCCCAGTCTATTAGTTTGTGTTTTATTTTTTTGTTTTGTTTATTAATAATTATTGGACCAGTCTCACTTGAGGTGAGGCGCCATATTTCTTGCATGAAGCATTTTGCAGTTACCGTTATAGGTGTGGCTAGACCTACAGGATCGTAAAAGCGTGCTATCTCGCTTAAAACTCGACGCTTAGTTTTTACAGGCGATTCATTGTTATTATAGATTCTGAATTTATATGGATACGTCTTCTTTAGGTACCTATCCATAGTACGAGTACGAGTATACTGAGAGTTTTTACTACTTCTCTCTCGTCATCACTAAACCAAAACGGGAATTCTTTCTCTATGTATTTAGGGTCAATCCCTTCTAAAAATTTTGTGTTGTTAGCGCACCATTTCTTTAGTTCTAAACCTGCTGAGGCTAGTAAATCTACCAATTGATTTCTTATTTCGACGCAATCACTTAACTCGTCACAACCTGTGAAAAGGTCGTCAACATAAAAATCGGTTTGAAGAATTGTTCTGATTTTGTCGTATTATTATTAGCGGTGCAGGCTAACTATTTGAGACGAGTCGCTAGGTAAGCGGCGGGTCTCAAACCGAAAATTAATCGTACAAATTCATACACTTTCAATTCATTAGATGGCGACTCACGCCAAAATATGTGTTGGTAGCAAGTATGGATAGGGTTAGAAACAAATTTTAGATACATCTTATGTATAACAGCTGCAAAAACGCATTTATGTGTCCGAAAAGGAGATTAAATGAGACAAGAGGTCTGGTTTCACGACTGGACCTTTGTGTAATAAATCGTTCAAGAAGTATACCCAAACGTAGTCTTCATACTCGCGTTTAAAATGACTCTCAATTTTGTAGACGTTGATTCATCTTTTAAAACAGCATGATGAGGCATGTAATAACCTGTATCATGTTCTCTCGCTTCACGAATAAGTATACCCTTCTTTTATGTATTCGTTTATCATTTCACAATATTGCGTTTTAAAAGAACTGTTGTTCGAGAAATGTTTCTCTAATTGAAAGAATTTATTGAGCGCTTGCGATCGAGAGTTTCCTAGTAATCTGACGTCTCTTTTGAAGGCCAACGAGACGACTACCCTCTATGTTACGAAAAATTGTTTGAGTAAATAACCGTTCGTATTCTGGTTCGTCTGCAGTCAAGGACATACTTAATTTGGTTAAATTTTCAATTGACAAAAATTTTTCAAATGTTTTGAATGGGGAATCTTTTACATTGATTGAAGTTAATGCAGTAGACCCTTAGGCATTAATTCGTTTCCTCCTCCAACTAACCAACCGAACTTAGAATAATAAAGAACAGGAAAACCTGATTCTAATTTTAGGGCGTTTACTTCCTAAAATGTCCCAGAAGACTTCTGATTCTAACAACATATTAATCTTATCGGAGATGTTGGAATTCGGGTCGGCAAATTGGAGGTTTTTCGGAATTTTGTATGAATTTATTTCGAATGTTTCTAATGGTAAATTGGTACTGATAATACTTGGAACCATAATACAAATTATGGTTTTATCATAGGAAGAAATTCGTGAGCGAATTTTGACTTGTACAGCTTGATCCATATGGTTGGATAGGATTTGGCTTATGCAGCCTATATTTGCGATAGTTTCAACTTATTAATAATTTCTTCGGAAATAAAATTGAAATGGCTACAATTGTCTACGATAGCCCTAGGTATTTAATTCTGTTGAATCATTTGTTATATTATTGATGTAAACCGTAACTGTAGATAGTAAAGATTCTTGATTGTATGCCACAAGGGAGTAACGTAATATTTTTTCGTTCAGTTGGGAAGAGAACCATTCTTTGTCAAAAAATCGTGAATTTTGTGGAAAAACATCACGGTCTTTATATACTTCATGAATAATTTTATTGGAAAAATAATTTTCGTTATCTGCATGTAGTAAGATGTTATGTTGTAAATTGCAAGTACAGCATACTAGTCTGGTCATCTTACATCGTTCTGCATTGTTGGTAGTACCGTGGTTGGCAGCTGCACTGCACTCGAACGATCGCCGAAAACATACTGGACACATTACTTTCTCATTTTTGAAGTCAATTCGTTTTTGAATATTGGACTCCAGGAACTCTGGACAACAACTTAAATAATGTGACGTAGGTAGATCAACACTTTCGACAGAATTTTTTTCTTTCGACTTTAGATGTATTCTGATTTGGCACTTTGGATTTGATTCTATTTACTTCTTCTTTTTTACTAGTCAACGCTACGATTCCTTTACCTACGTCTTGTGGCGATCTGTTTCTCTTTCATTTCATTGGAATGAGAAGAAAATTATGCTCATTCATTCGATATACATAGTGACTCAATAAATCGATAAAAATTCTCCATTGAACTTTTAAGATATTTCTCAATTAAATGCCTCTCCCAAGAGAGTTTCATGAAGGGTTTGCAACCCGTGAGAAAAGCATTGATTATGATTTGTTCGAAAGGATTCAATTCAACCTCATTGCAAGCCGCAAGTAAGCTAGCTGAATTTTGACGAAAATGTAAAAGATGTTTTCTGAGGGACATTCTTACAACGGATTTCCCTTCATTGAATAAATTATCGTAGTGGTAGTTAGATTTCCGGAGAGGATCATTGTAGGTATTGACTACAATATCCCAATTAGTCTGGAACAATGCATTTTGTAAGTTTTCTATTGGGGCAATTGAATCTCCCTTCTCAAGCGCTGCGAAAAGATATCTTCGTTTTTCCTTTTCGCTATTACAAATTTCGTCGTGATTAATAAATTCAAGAACCAAACTCTTTTTTGAATCTCGCCTACTTCGCGATAGTACCGTCAAAAGTTGGCACTTCGAGGCGGGGTAACCTTTGTCTTGAGGAAGTAGGCATACAAGCACTATCTTCGTCATATCGCGTTCGCTTAGGATTAGCGAACGGAAGAAGTACTGCTTTAATGTTTCGAGCTCGACGGGCGAAACTCAAAC
Source organism: Aspidiotus rigidus (assembly GCA_035079385.1). Lineage (NCBI taxonomy): Eukaryota > Metazoa > Arthropoda > Insecta > Hemiptera > Diaspididae > Aspidiotus > Aspidiotus rigidus. Next base: position 8,875,655 of record JAVHKY010000052.1, read on the forward strand.
GTAGAGAATGATTTGGGTTAATTTCTACAAAATTGTCGAGTTTTTTAGTCAGATCACTCAACTCATTAAGTTCGTCTAAGGCTTTGTATGGACTTTTTCTTTTGTGAAGTCCATCTTCGAAACAATTTAATTTTAGTTCAACAAAGTTAATAAACGCGGATATGTTTACCGGTATTTGTTGTTATTAGAGAGTGCATTATTTGCGGAAGGCTGTTCCGTTTTGACTTGTAACATAGCGTCTTCATTTTGTACAGAGAACTCTTCGTTGTTTTCGGAATTAGATGTATCACGTGACTGTGTGTGATTTGACACAGTGTCTAATAATTATATCATCATTGAAATCAAAATCGAGAATATTTTGAAGCTCTTCTTCTTCTGGATTCATGATGATTGTGAAAAATTAAATTTTAACAAAAACTAAATGTGAGTAAGAAACGCACGAATCAAATTAGCAACGAAATATAATGTACCGTAGCGAGAACACTGCAACAAACTAGGCTACAAGGTCCGTGCATTAACTTGAAAGAATTATCGTGAAGAAAGAAGAAAGAAAAATAGGGATTCATGCATCAACATGTCCTTATTCAGGTAAATCCCGGACGGGCCCCCCCTGTTAAATATCTTTTCTTTAAGATAAGGTGTGTTGGTGAAAAACCGCTTTTAGTAAGGTGTGCTCGCTTCGGAGTCTGGTGAAGGATTGATTTTTCTCTTTTCATATATTTACCAAGTGACTTCCCTTATGAGTAATAGGGAGTTTTTCCGATTTATCATCTATTGTGTCTCATTCTTAAGATAAAGTGACGTCATTTCATAATGTATTGCAAGCTTAACAGAAAGATCCCTTTTACTGGGGTACAAGCGCTGCAAATTGACACAAAACTAAGACTCAAGAGGTGCCAAGTATGCAAGTTGCTAGGGCACACAAAGAATCACTGCGAAGGAATCCCTGCTGCCGTACTTCTTGATCACCAACAACACAAAGGGAAGAGCTGCCTGGACTGCCTAGTCTACAATAAGCGGATGTCGCTAGCTGGTTTCCCCAGCTCCAGGTACCGATACACAAACCATGATATGGACGGTGTAGAATGCCCCACTAAGAAAGCTTTCACCAGAAAACTGAGTGGCAAGCCACTCAGAGGGCTCACAGTGAATAATACTGTGGCGTTCTGCTATGAAGGCGCAAGCACCAAGCTTGCACATGCCGCTAAACTTTTAATAATAGCAAACACCGCAAGGAATTGCGTACTTATCTCTTAACTACTTCGCCGAATACGCTTGAACAACCTAGAACGTGCTTGATTGATTGTAAGGACTCTTGCATAACCTGTTTGCCGTTCTAGAAGAAATCTCGAGAATTCCGGAAATAAGGGTGAGACTATAAATAGCCGGCAGCAACCCGATAAAACGATTCAGTTGTAATCTTGAAAGCGATAGTTAACATGTTCTCATTCTTTAACGCGATTGTGTTACAGTTTAACTGTGTTTAGAAGTGTTGTACTTGCGGTACCAGTAATATAGCTCGGTTTTTGTAATTGATCTTTATTATTGACGTCAACAGATAATTGGTGACTGGTAGAACGTCACAACTGGTGTCAGAAGTGGGATTGCGTAAGCCTACTCTGTGCGTTTGAAGCTTGTGGTGATTCAAGGTGGTGAAGAAGAAGTTTCATGAATTTACTTGGGATCAACTCCACAAGGAACTCCAGAATTGTAATCTCTCTGGTAGCGGATAGCCAATTGTCTGGAAAAATCATTCAAAGACTTGGGTTTGGATGTGGCCAATTTTGAATTTGAGGTTGACAAGGCTACTGGAGACCTTGGGACCGGTACGCCAACAAAGCAGTCTCCAGCTATAGATTTGAGTGCAATGCTGCAAATGTTGACAGATATAATGGCTAAAAATTCAGAAGATATGAAGACTGGGTTCGAACAGAACAAGAACGCAATGGAGGAGAAATTCGAACAGAACAAGAACGCAATAGAGGAGAAACTTGAACAAAACAAGGCAGAAATCTTTGATGGGCCAAGGGAGACCGTCAATGTTGAGGTTAAACGCCAGATCAAACCAATCCAACATCAGGGTGAGGAACTTGGGCAACAATGGAAAATTATAGAGGAACAACTCCAGAGACTGGAAGGAAATCCAACAGTAAGCATGGTTGTGGATCCGCCACGCGTTGCTTTTTTCAGTTCTGGGTCAAATGAAGGAAATTTACCAGTTGTAGAACCCTCATCAAAGACCAAAGTCACAATACCAACGTTTGATGGTGAAATCTCTTGGGAACTATACAAATCACAGTTTGAAATTGCAGCTCAACTCAATGGATAGGATGACAAAGCCAAGGCTGGTAATTTGATTGTCAGCTTGAGAGGAGCTGCACTACAGCTGTTGTCCAACATTGCTGAGGGTGACAAGAAGAATTACCAAAAGTTGGTTGAGGTTCTTGAACAACGCTTTGGTCAAGCTCATTTGGCTCCCATTAGAAGAACTGAAATACCGTCGACAGAACAGTGGAGAAAGTCTTCGAGCGTTTTCAAGCGAAATCCTAAAATTAACTCAACAAGCTTACCTAGAAGCTACTGTATCAGCCATTGAACAAACTGCATCTGAGGCATTCATTGATGGAATTTTTGACTGGGAGGTTCAGAGTCAAGTTCGCATTGCGCGTTGCAAAACCTTGAAAGAAGCATTATCCTTCGCCCTGGAAGTAGAAGCTGCAAGAGAGGCGTCTTGTAGACAAGGTTCCACAGTTTTGAAGCAAACAAAGGTCAGACCAACTGGAGACAAACGTTGATGCTACCACTGTGATGAAGAGGGTCACATCAAGCTCAGTTGCCCTAAGTGGAGATCACTGCAAGGCGGAAAACTCCAATCTGGAGTTGCCAGGGGCCAACCAACTCTAGGGCCAAGGAGAAGGACCCAAGAAATAAGAATTTCGAAATGCGTACTTCAAGTGAGAACATTTACATATCGGGATGGAATGATAGTATTGGACGCAATATAGACATGTGCATGGACTGCGCTGCTACTAGTTCAGTTATCAAGGGACAATTGGTCAAGGACATCCCAGGCTTATCCATTAATTGGAGAGAAAAGTACCGCCTCAGGACTGCCATGGGTGAATGAACTTGGACCAAGGGCACTGTTGAGCTATCTATCAAGATTTCCTCAATGGTAATAACTGGAAAATTCATCCTTGCTAATATCGAAGATGACTGTATTCTGGGGCTGGATTTAATGCGAAAGTATGGGTTGATTATTGATCTGAAGCACGAACTTTTAAGAAGTCCCTGTGGAGATATACCACTTTATGAGTTGGAAGCCAAGGATTGTCTCCTCCAGACCAAAGTTGAAGAAGAACTAAGCACTGTAGTCAATGATGTGAAGAAAGAAGTCTCAGTTAAATCCATACAACTAGGTTCCAACGTGGATATGAGAAATGCTCAACAACAGGATAAAGATATTTCGGTCATCTTAGCCTGGAAGGAGAAAGGTGAACGACCAGTCTGGCAAGATATCAGCTCACAGTCAGTAAATTTAAAGATCTTATGGTCACAATGGGACTCGCTTCAAGTAGAAAATGGAATTGTTCATCGGATCTGGGAAACAACAGATGGCAGATCACACCGGCGCCAACTACTGACATCTGAAGCACTTGTTCCGGATGTCTTGAAGAGTGTTCAAAATGACACATCTGGTAGTCATCTTGGAATAACAAAAACATTGGCCAAGATTTGGGAACGGTTTTACTGGCCAGCCTGTAGAAGTGATATAGAGGATTGGATTCAATGTTGCAGAACATGTAATGCCTGTAAGGGGCCCAATACTAGGGGCCGAGCTAAGATGCAAGTTTACAATGTGGGATACCCTTTTGAACGGATCGCGGCAGATATCTCAGGACCATTTCCAGAAACTGACCAAGGTAATTGTTATATTCTAGTGGTAGGAGATTATTTCAGCAAATGGATGGATGCTTACCCGCTGCCAAATTGTGAAGCCGTCACTGTTGCAACAGCGCTGGTGGAAAACTGGATTTCAAGGTTTGGAGTACCTCTGGAGTTACACTCAGACCAGGGAAGAAACTTTGAATCCCAGGTATTTGGAGAAGTGGCTAAGCTGATGGGATTGAGGAAAACTCGTACAACACCACTCCACCCACAATCTGATGGTATGGTCGAGAAGTCTTCGAGCGTTTTCAAGCGAAATCCTAAAATTAACTCAACAAGCTTACCTAGAAGCTACTGTATCAGCCATTGAACAAACTGCATCTGAGGCATTCATTGATGGAATTTTTGACTGGGAGGTTCAGAGTCAAGTTCGCATTGCGCGTTGCAAAACCTTGAAAGAAGCATTATCCTTCGCCCTGGAAGTAGAAGCTGCAAGAGAGGCGTCTTGTAGACAAGGTTCCACAGTTTTGAAGCAAACAAAGGTCAGACCAACTGGAGACAAACGTTGATGCTACCACTGTGATGAAGAGGGTCACATCAAGCTCAGTTGCCCTAAGTGGAGATCACTGCAAGGCGGAAAACTCCAATCTGGAGTTGCCAGGGGCCAACCAACTCTAGGGCCAAGGAGAAGGACCCAAGAAATAAGAATTTCGAAATGCGTACTTCAAGTGAGAACATTTACATATCGGGATGGAATGATAGTATTGGACGCAATATAGACATGTGCATGGACTGCGCTGCTACTAGTTCAGTTATCAAGGGACAATTGGTCAAGGACATCCCAGGCTTATCCATTAATTGGAGAGAAAAGTACCGCCTCAGGACTGCCATGGGTGAATGAACTTGGACCAAGGGCACTGTTGAGCTATCTATCAAGATTTCCTCAATGGTAATAACTGGAAAATTCATCCTTGCTAATATCGAAGATGACTGTATTCTGGGGCTGGATTTAATGCGAAAGTATGGGTTGATTATTGATCTGAAGCACGAACTTTTAAGAAGTCCCTGTGGAGATATACCACTTTATGAGTTGGAAGCCAAGGATTGTCTCCTCCAGACCAAAGTTGAAGAAGAACTAAGCACTGTAGTCAATGACGTGAAGAAAGAAGTCTCAGTTAAATCCATACAACTAGGTTCCAACGTGGATATGAGAAATGCTCAACAACAGGATAAAGATATTTCGGTCATCTTAGCCTGGAAGGAGAAAGGTGAACGACCAGTCTGGCAAGATATCAGCTCACAGTCAGTAAATTTAAAGATCTTATGGTCACAATGGGACTCGCTTCAAGTAGAAAATGGAATTGTTCATCGGATCTGGGAAACAACAGATGGCAGATCACACCGGCGCCAACTACTGACATCTGAAGCACTTGTTCCGGATGTCTTGAAGAGTGTTCAAAATGACACATCTGGTAGTCATCTTGGAATAACAAAAACATTGGCCAAGATTTGGGAACGGTTTTACTGGCCAGCCTGTAGAAGTGATATAGAGGATTGGATTCAATGTTGCAGAACATGTAATGCCTGTAAGGGGCCCAATACTAGGGGCCGAGCTAAGATGCAAGTTTACAATGTGGGATACCCTTTTGAACGGATCGCGGCAGATATCTCAGGACCATTTCCAGAAACTGACCAAGGTAATTGTTATATTCTAGTGGTAGGAGATTATTTCAGCAAATGGATGGATGCTTACCCGCTGCCAAATTGTGAAGCCGTCACTGTTGCAACAGCGCTGGTGGAAAACTGGATTTCAAGGTTTGGAGTACCTCTGGAGTTACACTCAGACCAGGGAAGAAACTTTGAATCCCAGGTATTTGGAGAAGTGGCTAAGCTGATGAGATTGAGGAAAACTTGTACAACACCACTCCACCCACAATCTGATGGTATGGTCGAGAGGTTCAACAAAACAATAGACCAATTCCTATCCAAAGTAATTGATAGTGACCAGCAGAATTGGGACAAGCTACTTCCATTGTTCCTGCTAGCCTATTGGTCTTCAATCCATGAGAGCACCAAGGAAACACCTGCAAAAATCATTTTTGGAAGAGAACTTTGATTACCGTGTGATTTAGAGCAGGACACCCCTCCTCAGCCACCTCAAGAAGTCAACCCATTCACGCAAGAACTCAAGAACCGACTTAAGCAGGTACATGAGCTGGTCAGGGAAAATTTAGAAGTTGCTAGCGACTGGATGAAGGCACGCTATGACATCTGTGCAGATGAAACCAAGTTTGAACCTCAGGATAGGGTGTGGTTCTACAACCCACAGAGAAAGAAAGGGAAGAACCCAAAATTACAGTGCAATTGGGAAGGACCTTGGACAGTCGTGAAGAGAATCAATGATGTCATCTATCACATCCAACAGGACAGAAAGTTCAAAGTGGTCCACCGAAATAGATTAGCTGTATGGAGTCCGGCGTTTGAACGGGACGTTCAAAACTGAGGAGGGGAAAGTGTGGCGTTCTGCTATGAAGGCGCAAGCACCAAGCTTGCACATGCCGCTAAACTTTTAATAATAGCAGACACCGCAAGGAAGCGTACTTATTGCTTAACTACTTCGCCGAATATGCTTGAACGACCTAGAACGTGCTTGATTGATTGTAAGGACTCTTGCATAACCTGTTTGCCGTTCTAGAAGAAATCTCGAGAATTCCGGAAATAAGGGTGAGACTATAAATAGCCGGCAGCAACCCGATAAAACGATTCAGTTGTAATCTTGAAAGCAATAGTTAACATGTTCTCGTTCTTTAACGCGATTGTGTTACAGTTTAACGGTGTTTAGAAGTGTTGTACTTGCAGTACCAGTAATAAAGCTCGGTTTTCGTAATTGTTCTTTATTATTGGCGTCAAGAGATATTCAGTGACTGGTAGAACGTCACAATACATTAAAAAATGAGTGACAAACAAAACAAGGAGAAAAAACAAGTGAGGGTCCTTCAGGTCAATGTCAACAACTCTAGGCCCTCTCTAAACCTTGCCCTAAAATACACAAATAAGACAATGGCTGATGTTGTCTGCGTTACAGAGCCACTGGTAAACCACAAAGGGAAACTCGGATGCTCAGGATGGATGGAGTACCTGGGCAACAGAACAGCTATCCTGACCAGGACGGAGATACACGTTGGTAAAAAATGGCGTGAACCCTGTATGGTTGGATTAACACTGGGCAACACCCAGATAATAAGACTGCTTGCCTAATGAGGAAAATGAAGAGCACCTGAACGCGCTTACACCGTATGCAGAGGTCAACTCCCCGACTGTTATAACTGGTGATTTCAACTGCAGATGGTCTGAATTCACAAGCTCAAAGATAAGAAAGAGAGATAGACTGTTCTATGACTTTGTTGTAAGTAATGATCTCAAGATCGAGAATGATGGAACGCCCAAACTCTGTCACCAGGGAATCGAGTCAACTGACGACTATACCATTACCAAACAAGCTGAAATCAAAAACTGGGCAGTAGATGTTGAGGAAGAATCCCTGTCGGACCACTGCTATGTCTGCTTCCAGATTATAGACAACACAGTGGCCCAAATGTGCCGAGAATCCCAAAAATTGGATATGGACAGGCTAACAACACTTCTTCATGAAGTTCCACTGCTAAAGAATGCAATAGCCCAGAGGATGCAACAACAAATGCCCTTACAATCACGAGCTGGCTCATTGGGGCAGTGAAAGACAGTACTATCATCAACAAGTACAAGAGTTACACCTACTGGTGGACAGAACACCTAGAGAAACAGCGTATTGCACTGAAACGGCTCAATAGATGGATAGAAAGTTGCAAATCTGTCCCTCGCCAAATGATATTACAGAAGGAAAGGCAAGAGCTACAAACTGAATACAGGCATAGCATCTGGAGTGAAAGAGAAGAGGCTTGGCATTGGTTTGTTGACAAAGACCGAGCTTGGGGCAAGCATTATAAAATGACAATCAAGAATGCGGATCGCAGTTAGGCCCGCCAATGAGTGTCCGGAAACCTAATGGGCAGGCAATAAATGGAGCTATTGAAACAAACACTACACTCCTGTATGCAAAGTTCCCAAGAGCCCCTATGCATATAGACAATGTCGTTGATGGAAACACGTCAGTGGAAAAAAATACTGACTACAACGGCACGGAGGCAGTGATGACTGACATAATTTGTAGACTGAATAACCAATCAGTACCAGGGCTTGATGGAATCAACCACAAAACCTTAAAGGTACTAAAGAAGATGCATCCGACGCCAATCACATCTGTAATTAATGGGTGCATGCAATGGGCAGGCTTCCCCAAAGAATGGAAGAAAGGCAAGCTTGTACTAGTGTACAAAAATAAGGATGATAAAATGGAGGCTGACTCCTATTGCCCACTCACGTTGTTACCCACTCTGGGAAAGCTCTTAGAGAGATGTATGACAATGCACATCAGTAGCGCTGCAGAGGACGGAATTAGCAAAAATCAGTACGGCTTTAGAAAAGGCCGCAGTTGCAAAGACTGTATCCTGGCTGCTACCAAATGGATGACCAAAATACAAAATGCTGGCGGTATCACGGCTGTGGTGTCACTTGACATCAAGGGGGCTTTTGACCACACACTTTAGCCATGGATAATAAAGGAACTACAGAGGTTACAGGTCCCAGACCACCTTGTCAATATGGTGAGAAGCTATTTTGACGGAAGAACGGTAGTCCTGGAGGACTGCTCAGTAGAAATCGAGAGAGGGTGTCCACAGGGTAGTGTACTGGGCCCTCTCTTATGGAACACCAGTTACAACTACATCCTTGAGAATATGGCGAAGAGAATGACATGCAGTTACGCGTATGCAGACAACACCCTTCTGCTTATTTTGGCGGTGTGCAGGAATTGTACATCAAGGTGAAGCGTGCAGTTGAAAAGGTTGAAGAAGAGATGGCACCTGCCGTGCTCCTTCTGAACGCTAAAAAAACAGAACTCCTCTTGATGAGAAAGCAAGGCGTTGTTATTGCCCCTCCAATAAAAATAAAGGGCATGTACAACAGACCAAAAGAGGTGATCAAATACCTTGGTGTGTGGCTTGATGATCAACTTAGCTGGGAGCCACACGCCAAAAAAGTTTGTGAAAAAGGAATGAAGATGATACCTAAGTTAGCGGCGTTAGCACGTAACACCTTTGGATGCAGTACGACAGCTATACGAACTATGCTTGAAGGCACCATAGGCGCTTATATGCGCTATGCCTGTGCAGTATATGCACACAGCTAAAAGTAAAGAAGGTAGCAAAATACATAGATAGAGTTCATTGTTGCATGCTACTGTGCTATGGAAGACTATATAGGACGGTCTCTTATATTCCTGCAACAGTGAGATGTAACTGGGTCCCATTACGGTACAAACTAGCTGCTAGATCTATTATCTACATACAGAAGAGGAATGTGATGCTGCTTGGCGACATGTTGCTGAAGGCTCCAGATGCGTCCACTGAGGGTAACCTCTGGTCCTTGATGGCGCCAGAGGCCCATAACAAGTGGAGATAGGAGTATGAAGATGACAAACATGGGGAATGGACAAAGACCCTCACAGGAGTGAAAATGGACCCATGCTTCTGGCTAGGCCAAGCCCTCTCTGGGCATGGAGCATTTGGTAGCTTCCTCTGCAAAATGAAGAGGAGAAGCAGCAGCCAATGTGAATGCGGAGAAGAGGAAACACCAAAGCACGTCTGCATGGAGTGCCCCATTCACAGGGATGGAAGACCAGCCATGCTCAACCTGCAGGTGCATAGTACTGTAGTCTATCTACGTAGTACTGTGCAGACGCTGTGGAAGAAGGAACGACCAGCAGCCAATTGACTGTAACACGGCATGGGGGGGCTCTGAGATGCCAATGGTAAAAGAGCCCCCTTAATGTTATGGTGTTATAATATGATGTTGATTAATAATTAATAGAATTGTAATACTGTAGCATTGAAAACAATAAACTCAAATTGATGGAGAGTCATCGCCTGGTGACCATGACTGGTTTGGGACATCTACCACGCCCACATCACCCATCCTACCAGCCCCACCCGGCCTACCAGGAGGAAAACTGAAAAAAGCCAATGCTGAACTCAATAAATCAAATGCTTTGCTGAAGGTGGACATTATGAAGAAAGATGTGAAGATTGTGACGCTACAAGAAGAGTACTCTATGCAGCAGGTGCGTGTAAACTAGCAGAAGCTTCAATTGGATAAGCAGCAGCAGGAGATCAAGATGCTGCAACTCCAAGTCCAGGAGGCCATCCTGAAGAAGCTGCAGGCTGAGCAATTCCTTCCAAAGCAAGTTGCTGAACAGAAGCAATAGATCCATATGCTAAAGAAGGAAGTTGCCAATCTTCAGCAACGCTTGAAGTCCCCGCCCACTCAAGTGGCAAATAAGCTGGTGCAACCACCGCAGCCAGCACAATCACAACAACTGCAGCAGAAACAGCAACGGGAACTGCAACCGCAGCAGCAGCAGAAACCTCAACCGCAACTGCAACAGCGGCAACAGCAACTGAAGTACCGACCGCAGCCACAGAAGAGACCGCAGAAACCACAGCAACTGCCGCCACAGCAGCAACAACAGCTACTAGAGCAACAGCATCAGCAAGATCAGCAACAACAGCCTCCGCAGGCAGCTATGCAGAGTGAGGGATCCTCCTGGAGCCAGGTAGGGGCACCTGGAGGAAGAATGCTCAGCAAGCTGCTACTTGCCCAAGAGAAGCAGTAACAATGCAAGGAAGAAACCTGCCATATGGTTCTCAGCAGTCAAAGGGCCAGAGAAAACTCGAGGTACTGCAGAAGAGACGTCCACAAGGAGGAGCAGTTATCTTGAAGAAGGTTTCAGATGAAGTTAAATATGCTGACCTCCTCATGGAAGCCCGCGCTAAATTATCACCAGAGGAGTATGGACTTACCCCGGTGAAGGCAAGGTATACAAGTAAGGGTAAAATGATCATTGAGCTGAAATATGCGGATCCTACCAGCCAAAACATTGTGAACTTTTCCATCAAGTTGAAGGAAGTACTTGGGGATGGAACAGAGGTATGACAACCCCAGCGAAAGACAGGTCTCCTGTTCCTGGATATCAAGGAGTCTGTAACTATTACTAAGATTCAGTCAGCCCTGGGAATTGGTGCAGAGGCCAAAGTCCAATACAGGCCTGCAAGTTGTGGCAGCCAAACGGTCCAGGTCCAGCTGGGCATACAGAGGGCCATGGAGATTCTTAAAGACGGGAAGGTGAGAATTGGCTGGAGCGTGTGTCGAGTTGTCTCGCTTGAGAGAAAGAACACCCAGCCAAGGTGCTATAAGTGCCTCTGTATAGGACACATGGCTGCCACCTGTACCAATGGAAGCATTGGTCCGGGATGCTATAGATGTGGCGCTGAAGGGCATGTGATCCGTGATTGTAAATAGGAGCCTAAATGCCCTGTATCACGGCTGTCTTCAATTATCAGGCCTGAATAATAAACATGGCAATGCTGCGCAAGAGGGTTAATGTTACATACGCTCTTACGGTAAAAACACTCAAAAAACACGTAATCATTAATTTGTGAATGTAGCATTTGATTTCAGGGAAAAAGTAAGCGAATATATTGAAAGAGTAAACGATTCTCGATTTTTCAAGCCAGGTCTTGTTAAGATTGATCAACTACGAAGCAAATTATGAACGTTTTTTAAAAAAAAGGTCGGACAGGGGCGAAGCATGGTAATGTACCGCACTTTGTCCACTATCTAACTTTTTTTTTTAAACGTTCATATCACGCTTCATAGTTGATCAATCTTAATGACACCTGGCTCACAAAATTGAGGATCGTTTACTCTTTCAATATATTTACTTACTTTTTCCCTGAAATCGGATACTATGTTTGAAAATTAACAATAACGTGTTTTTCAAAGTATTTTACATAAGAGCGTGTATAAACATCGCCCTCTTAAACAGCGTTGTCAATTTTCAGTATTCCGGCCTGATAATTCAAGACGGCCGTGCCTGTATGCAGCCAGACTGAAGGTTGTGACACTGGTCACATTTTGGGTAGCCCAGGATGCCTGGGCGCTGCCCAGAAGCCTGTTTGCAAGACCGCACCTAGAGGCAGCAGAAGAGGACCAATGGCCTCCTAATGGCAGGGATGCCCAAGTTCCTGCAGGCCAACCTTCAGCACTGCAAACTGGCTCAGGATCTTCTCTGACAGTTTGTAACTGGGAAGGGAACGCACATCATGATTGGCAACGAGTATTACATTGTTGCGAGAAGACAAGGATGCTACACAGACCATACTGGCTTAGCGGCCATTGGTGTTTGCCCGGAGTGTCTAATTGTTCCAGGAGAGGTTGAAAGAGGGGAGGGGTATGTTGCTGTGAAGATGGCCGACATGGTCGTCTACAGTTTCTACTTCTCTCCAAATTGCCCCTCCCCAGAGTTTGAGGACTTCTTGAAGAAATAAGAAGAAAGCTTGTCCAGACGGCAAAGTGAAAAATTCATTGTGGCTGGCAATTTTAATGCCAAGTCAGAACTTCAGAAGAGTGGTGATCAGGCCGTAGTGACATCCGTTGGTATGCCTTGGGGGAGTGGATTGCTTGCAATCGACTGGAAACGGTCAATGTAGGCAACACTCCTACCTGAGTTCATCAAGGATATGGGTCCCATGTTGATATCACCTTTGCCTCAAAGAGCCTAGCCTAAAGAATAGAAGGCTGGGCAGTACTGGACAAGGTGCTTTCTGGGAGGGATCACTGGTGTATCAACTTCTCAATCCGCCGGGAAGTTCAGGTCACTGCTCCACAAAAGCTGGTAAGAAAATAGGCCGTTAGGAAGCTTACTAGCAACCGTTTGAAGCCTAGCTATCACGCTCTCACATGGGATCAAGAAGAAGAGCAAGAAGGTAACGGGGAGGTGGCAGTAGAGAGGATGATCAAGACTGCCACCAAAGCTTGCGATGTAGCCCTGCCCAGGCAAAGTCCACCAAAGAAGAGGAGAGCTGTTTACTGGTGGACCAAGAAGATTGCCGAGTTAAGGAAAGAGCGCAACCGTCAGCACCGGATATACCAGCGTAGTATTGGCCGCAGAGGGGCGCGGGCGGTTGCACCAGCATACCACTTACCAGCTGACTCGTAAAAGGCTGAAGAAGGCCATTAAGGACAGCAAGAGAGCTGCATGGCGAGAGCTATGTGAGATGGCAGATGATGACCCATTTGGAAAGCCTTATAAGATAGTGCTGAAGAAGCTAAAGGGCCTCTCAGCAATGAGCCGAATGGAGCCGGATTGTGGCGTTGTTGTTGTGTGTGTTCTTATGTTTTTGTGCGTGCCAGGGGGGCACTGCAGCTTGTCGGTTGCCAAGTAAAAGAGGGGGCTTGTATAGGAGATTCCTTCTTCACTGAAGTTATACCCAAGAGGGTCAATTCCAGTGTTGGAGGAAACAATATTAAATGCATACGCAACCCGCACCTACTCCATCATAGATGACGGGTGGTGCTGCACATGCGACACACAAGCGATTACACTAGTTAAAAGGGCAACATCCCTTAGAATAATCAACGGTAATGAGTCTTACAATCCGAATATTATGCCTCCCCCATTGTGGATAGAAAGGGACATAAAGCCGTGGTGGCCTGGTTTTTGGGCCAAAATGTACTGAATATATCTTACTCACGTATTCTCCCCAATAGTATAGAACTGATCTCATTTCTACACTGTGAGGTCATTGAATGGCGTATTTCAGTGGGACAAATTGTCGCCCCCTGAAAAAAAAAGAAAAACATTTGAAAGACAAAACACTTTCCTTTAATGTTGATTCTGAAAATAGAATACTAAACTCGCGTGCTCAGTTTGATTGTAAACAAAGCGCAACCCGCATGCACATTTAAAAAACATGTGACGCGGGACCAAGTGACGTCATCCGGTTCGTTTTCACATTGTTTTAAATGAAGATAACCTGATGATGTACCGCCTTGTTGTTTACATTGAGCTGAGCACACCTCTTTTCAAAGACCTTTGAAAAAATTCTTCATTATTTTATTCATTGAAACTACTTCAGCAAGCAATTTACTGGCCCAATAAAAAAGGAGGTTCAAACAATATAGGTAATGGAACTTGCAAATAGCATGTATAAGCAATAAAATTGATTGTTTGACCAATAGACTTAGTATTTAAGAACAGTTAAATAGCAATTATAAGAAATAAGTTGAGAAAAAAATTAACAATAATTTGAGGACAATAATTTATTTTGAATGCACGATAATGAATTATTTTGTCACCTCTTCAAAATCTGATAAATTTCTTCCCACCGGCTTTTCATTACCTGTAACATGTTCTTATGTTCATGTTCATGAATCTTCTTATACATTGTGCGAACATATACAAATTCTACAAGAAGTTCCAACGTGAATTATTCGTAGAGTAGATAGGAGGCCTACGTTACCTCCCTGGAATGTTACAGGAGTACCTGAGTTAACAAAGTGCCTGAAGACATCCCAGAGAAGGCTTTGTGTACAAGGCCTGCTTTCTCCAAGAGGAATCTCTGTAAACACATCCTTAGCCTGAGGATTTGCCAAAAAGGGGTAAATGTGCCGGAGGAAGCCAAGGGGATTCCTTGTGGTCAAAAAAGGAAGAGAGGACGTTTGGCAAGAGCAAAAGGGGCTCTTCTTAATCAATAATGACCTTTTTTTTAAATCTTTTATCTTTTTTTTTTTTTTGTTTTCCATTAACCATCTTGTAAAATCATCCATTTTTTCAACTTTTTTTTTTCTTGTTTTTGCAATATTACGTTTAAAGTTCATTCAAATTTTTTTATTGCTGACAATGTATCGTTCACCTTACATTTCTTATTGCGAGTTACAATTATTTAACGGGTATTTGTTTTACTATTGTTCATTACGTTTTCTTACTGCTTGAATAAGTTTCTTAATGTGTAACACGCTAATTTACTGTGCTGCTTATATAATATTGCTGAACACGATTAACTACTGTGCATACCATCTTTTTTAATTTTCATTTCTGCTTTTTTATCGGGTATGATGCTGACCAACGGTCCTGGTCGAGATGACTTTGATGCACACTTCCCCTTGTGATGATGAACAATTAGGCTTTTCTGATATCGATTTTATTATGTTAGACGAACAGAACTCGCGATTAAACAGGTTTATTACAATAGACGCGGAATTACGTTAATTAGCGGCTTCTCTTCGGTGATTGACGATTGAATTACAATGCCCCGGTGGTGTTTCTTATATATCTCGAGAATAGGCCCTGGCAAACGCCTCGTCGCATGTTATGATTTTCTTTCTGTTTACATTATCGTCGATTTTTCGCTGTTTCTATTGCGTTTGCTAGTTACGGCCAGCGACCTATTCTTGAGATCAAACACCTTGTACACCATAGGTCCATCCTCCTTTTTCTGGACGAATGTCCATGCCGGTTGGTGGTGGCATCTCCCTGCTTCTGGACCATTGCCTTCCTTGACTCATTTTTCCTCCCCGTGATCTTAAAATGGTGTACGCTTACTCCTAACCGTGATGTTACATCTTAATTCTATTTGCTCTTTCTTTCTTCCCTCTGTACATATTCCGCGTCTTTCTCTGTCCCGCATTCGTTATATTATTTACCATGTTTTTTTTTATATACGTATATCACTTGAAATATTACTGGCTTTGCGCCCTACATATATATCTACTTATACTTGCATATTTTGTACATTTATGTGATTTTAAATTACAAATATTTATCGCTATAGCTCATTGCTTAATGCCAATTACACTTTCTAAGAATTCTTAACTATTGGGTAAGTAACAAATTTTACAATATTCGCTTATTCCCTAATTTTCCTTTAAACCTGTGTATTTTGCGTAATTCTAGCTATGCGTCGGCAATTTGACTCTTGCTCTGACGAGATATGTTCATTCGCAATTTCCAAGAATTTCTTCCCCCAAGTTGTTCAGGCTCCTCTCAAAATTCAACAACGAGCGGTGCTACTGGTTTGTTATCGCCTGCTATTCGCCTTGCTGCTGTGCCATGTGGGCTTTGTTTTTCTTCCATCGTGGTGTCTGAGCTGCCTTCACCGTGTCATACCTCCATGCCAGTGCGACCAAAATTGTGGCCGCCGTTGATCTTATGGGTCGCGGTTTTCCAGTTTCCATCGTAAATACTCCATTCAGTGTAGCTTGCCTTTTATTGCTTGTCCCCTCCTTTGTTTGAAATTCTCCATATGATATTTTTTCGCTTTACGTTTTTCCAATTTGTCCAGTTTGGTGTTACAAATAATCGGTACATGTTTTTTTCTCATTGGAAGTGAGTGCGTCATTGGACCATACAATATGATAATTCTTGTGTCGTTCTCTTTCTGGTAGCTCTCCTCGGTCTCCACGCCATAGGTATTTTCGCCAGAGACTGGATCCTGTTGACGTTGATGTTAAGATGTTCCTTGTAGAGTGCTGGGATTGCCGCCATGTGTACTGTTATCTGGGTGTGAACTCTTCAGAAGACCATGCCATTAGTTGCTTTTTCTTGTTCAACTTGTGGTTCTCCAAGCGCGTGTACGTTCACCACTGCTAGGGCTAGGATCGTTCATGCATCTGGAATCTTCATTGTCTTCATTATCTTCGCTGACTTTTTCCCTGGAACTCAGAAGTTCTTGTTGATTCAAATTTTTCGGATAAGTTTGGTATTTAGGACCCTTGGCCAAGGTTTTTTTTCCTTCTTCTGACTCGAGGATGGGGGAGGGAATGGGAAGTGAGATATTTGACTCTTCTTTCTGTAGCTCCATTTCATTATTCTTATCTTTTTTTTTTCCTTTTTTCCCCGAAATATTTTTCTATTTCATTGACTTTTTTTTTTTTTTTCTTTCTCTCTTTTTCTTATTCATGCTATTTCTTCTTATTTTCTTCTTCTCGTGCGTAATATGGCCTGAGTCGTTCAATATGTACTTTCTCTGTACGGTCTTTGTAGTCGATGACATATGAGTTCCTCCCGAGACGCTCTTTTATATCAAATGGGCCTTTGTACACGGGCTCAGCTTTCATTCGTGTGACTTTTTCTACTAACACGCGCTGCCCCGCTTCCAAAACCGCACTTGTTTTTGTTCAATTGTGGTACTGTTGGTATTTCTCGAAGTTTGCTTTTAAAATGGCAGGTATTTCTTTCCTACATTTCTCAAGCTCTGATTCTCTATCCTCATTGCTCGGTTTGTCTATTGGCAGACCCAGCTTTTGCCCTATATGTCTTTCTTTTATCCCGAATAGTATTTGGGTAGGCGATCTCATGCCTAAGCGCCTCTTTGGTGTCGCGTTGTACGTGCGCTGTATGATCTTAAGGGTGCCTTGAATGCTCGTTACCTCTTCCCCTTTATTCAAATAGATACGTAGGGTCTCCATGATAGGTTTGTTTATTCTTTCTACCAGTGCATTACAGCGGGGGGAGTAGGGGAGGCTGAAGCGTTGCTGTATCCCATATTCCTCGCAGTATTCTGCCAGCTCTCTACTCCGAAAGTATGTTGCGTTGTCTAATTGTAGGTTTTCAGGCGTTATGAAGTTTGCAATGATATCCTATAGAAAATCTATGACTGCTTTGCTATTCACTGAGTGGTAGGCCTTGCATACAAGAAATTTGCTGAATTGATCCACCGCTGATAATATCCATACATCCTTTCTTCCCGTTGTTTTGATTGGTCCCAGTGCATCGATATTTACTCTCTCGAAAATTCTTTCTACTTCTTTTTCTCTGTCCCATATGACTCCCAATCTTCTTCTATCTTTTTTATTGATCGCGCAATGGTGGCAACTTTTTACGTATTTTTCGACATGTGCGAATAATTTCTCGCAGTAATATCTGTTCGCAATTCGGTTGAATGTTCCTTGGATTCCGGGGTGTCCGTCCTCGTGTGACTCTTTGATGATCTTGTCCCTTATACGTGGTGGTATAACTGGTAATTCCGTTCTCTTCCCTCTACTAAATTTTTTATACCGTAGGACCCCCTTCACGTCGATTACAAATTGTCTGCTTTTTCTGCTAATATTTTTCTTCTCCTTCTCGTCATATTCGTTGTTTAGCTCTTTTCCCAATAAGATTGATTTAATCCCTTTGAGTAGCCTGTCCGAATTTCGCTCTTCGATAAATTTTGAAAAATCTTTGTACTCAGATATGCTGTATTCTTCTTCTGCTCCGATCGCGTTCACTGTTTCCCCTTCCTTCTTTTTGTACTGCCTTGAAAGTAGATCAGGTAACGTCATTGCTGCGCTTCCCACAAATTGAATTTTGAAATTGTAGTTGTTTAATACATTTGTGATTCTCTTCATTCTTGTTCGGTTCGTGGTTTTTGAGGAAATTATATTCTTAGAGCTCAAATTTCTGTGATCGCACAAAATTGTGAACGGTCTGAGATATAAGTAGTGGTGGTAATGTTTAATCGACGTCGCCATCCCTTCTAACTCTAAATCTAGGCTAGATATCATTCTCTTTCGTTTCGGCATCTTTGTACTAAAAAATGAAACTGGTGTTCTAATGCCCGTCTCTGGATCTGTTTGGGATAGGACACACCCTATTCCGGTCCCTGATGAGTCTATTTCTATGAACGTAGGTCTGTCTTCTGCGAACACTTGTAAGATTGGTCTTTTACAGATTTCCTCCTTCAAGTTTTGAAAGGCTTCCTCATGCTCCGGCTTCCATTCTATCTTTTCTGCTCCTTTCCTATTCCCTCTGATTAGTTCTATTAGGTCTTTTGTCTTTTCAGCGTAGTTGTTGATATATTTTTGGAAATAATTCATCGAGCTGAGTAGGCTTCTTACGCCCTTGACCGTCTTTTTGATTCTTAGCTCCTTCAGGTCTTTTACGCTCTCTTCACTTGTTCTCATGGTTCCATTTTCAATTATGTGTCCTAGAATGTCGATTCTTCTCGTAAACATGTTGCATTTGGATGTTTTTAGTTTTACTCTTCTTTCTTTGAATTTTTCTAATACACATTTCAGGTCTTCTAGGTGTTCCTCGAATGAGTTGTGGTATAGTACTATGTCATCAATGTATACGACTACCCCTTTCAAAAGTTTGGGTCCTAAGATCTCGTTCATTGCTCTGTTGAGTGCTTGTTGGCTTATTCTTAGTCCCATGGGGCATCTAGTCCATTCAGTGAGAGGCATGCTTTCAATTCTAAACGCTGTTATCGGTCTGCTCTCTTCCGTTAGACCTAATTGGTAGTAACTTGTTGCTAAATCGATCTTACTGTAGATTTTCGCGTTCCCTAATGCCTCCAATACCGCCGGAATTCTGGGGCACACGTTGTTGTCCGTTACTATGTTCTTATTCACTTTCTTGTAATCCAGCAGCAGTCGTACCTCGCCACTCTTTTTTATTTTTGGAAACGCTGGGCTGCAGTATGGGCTTGTTGATGGTGTTACAATCCCCGCTTCTATTAAACTATGCATGTAATCTATAGTCTTTTGTCTCTCGCCCAGGCAGATGGGGTACGTCCTTGATGATACTGGTGTTTTATCGCTCAATTTTATTTCGTAAGGCTCGCATACTATTTCTTCCAGGTCTTTTACATCCTTGCTGAAGACTTCTCGTCTTGGGTATATTACTTCTATTGCCCGTTTTCTCTGTTCTAATGTTAACTCCACCGGAAGCTTGATTTTTACTCCCCTCAGATCCGTCAACTCTTCGTCTCCTTTGAATTTTTTCTCGTTCTCTATTTCTTTTTCTCCCGAAATTATATTTTTCACTTGTTGGCTGGGTACTAATTTCCCTATTCTCTGGTTTGGCATTAGCTTTTGGCTTATTCTGGTGTTGTTCGTTACTACAATTTGGGTGGTTCCCTTTTCCTTGATCAGCTCCGCTGTGATATCTTTCGCGGTTAGATGTTCAAGCTGCGTTAATTCGCTCTCATTCATATCGTTTTTTTCGTCTATGTTCAAGTTCACTTTCCCTTTTGCTGGTATATCGACTTCTTTTTGTACAATTACATTGACCTTCTCAATTCGTGCTGCATTCTCATTTTTTAAT
Organism: Aspidiotus rigidus; assembly: GCA_035079385.1. Classification (NCBI taxonomy): domain Eukaryota; kingdom Metazoa; phylum Arthropoda; class Insecta; order Hemiptera; family Diaspididae; genus Aspidiotus; species Aspidiotus rigidus. Next base: position 8,895,567 of record JAVHKY010000052.1, read on the forward strand.
TCCCGTACTAGCGCTGGATCCACCGGTATTCGTATGTTCTTTCCTATTTGAACCTCGTGCGTATCGCATAATATGCGAACTCCGTACTTTATGCAAAAATTTAGGCCTAATATTATATCGTCGCTGATGTCATCGTCGTCGACGATTTTAAATTCTTGTTCAAATTCCTCTCCTTCTATTGTGAATTGCAGTGAAGTTATTCATACGGAACCTAGGCAAAGCTCCGAAAATTTTTGTGAGATCGTCCCTCAATTTTTCCCCCGCAACCATTTTTCGTCTTAACAGAGATATTTTTGTTCCCGTGTCAACTAGCCCTTCATCTTCTTCTTTTCTTAATTTCATTCGTAACTTTAGGTACTTTTAAATTCTTGGTATGTATCGCGTTTACGGTTTTGTATTCATTCCGCTGATCTTGCACTTTTCGCGTTTTCCTTCTGTTATTACCCGTCCGTCGTGCCTTCTTTCTTTCACCGCGACGGTTGTTTTTCTTTCGTGCTCTGTATCGCTCGTAAACATATGTTTTATCATTCTGCTGATGTTCGCTCATTCCATGGTACGATTCTTTATTTACGTTGGGCGATGAACGTGACTTTTCTGGATGCCACTTCTTTCTATTGTTTACATAATACTCAGTGCGCGGACAATACTCTTGCTTTGAATTCGCCGTTTTCGTGAAATATGGATCTCTATAATTATTTAAAATTTTGAATCTGTTACGTGTAATGACATTAGGTTGAGGTTCCCTCCTTATATTATTGGTTTGCTTCGCCGCTCTTATTCATTTTTTGGTTCATTTTTCTTCCATTCGCCTTCGTTTTTATTTTCTCCCTTATTACAATGGTCGCAGCGTTTTCCATCTTGATCTCGGTTTCTCGCTCTCCAGTATGGGGTTCCCTTTTCCCGTCCTGGGTACCAACTCAAGCTTTGTCGCGAGCCCAATTGTTAAATCGCCCTCTGTTATAATATCCTCTGTAACTGCCTCGCCCTCGGTTGTACTGGTAGTCGTTCTTATAGTTACGCGGGTACTCATTTTGCCCTTCATCAAACCCATGGGAGTTGTATCTGACTGTCTGTTCTTTATACCAACTTGGTCCTGGTTCGATTTTATTTACGACCTCTACTTTTTCTTCGCTTTTCTTTAAGCTTAGGTTTTTCACCTGTTCCTCAAGCTACCTCATCTTCCTTTTCATGTCATCTTTTTCCCTTGTCTTTTTTATCTGGTTGTTATAGTCTGCCCTTTCTAGACTTTCGAGCAATTCTTTCGTTGTTTCTATCTTATTTGATATGACCATCTCTCTATTTTTATCTTTGAGTCCGTATAATACGTAGTCTATATTTTTTTTATCGTCAAATCCTAGCTGGCGACTTTGCGCGATGAATCTTTCTGCGAATTCCCTACACTTTTCATCTTCTTCCTGCTGCATTTCTCGAAGTTTTTCCAAGATTTCCCGTTCTGTTTCTCTGAATTTTTCCTTCAATAGTTCTTTGATCTGTCCACTTGTTAGTGCTGTTTCCGCATCCGCCTCCTTTTCGTAATAATAACTGAGTGCTCGATCTTTTAATGCATTTACGATTCGTTTCTTTTTGCATTCTTCTTCTAGTTCTGCCCCTTTCTCTGTCGCTTCCACTGCCTTCAAAAATTCGAAAATGTTGTCTTCTTTCCCTCCTTTAAATGTTGGTAAAGCTGGTGTGGCTAATACGTTTAAGAGCTTTTTCATTTCTTGTGCCATTTCTTCGTTTTCTGTTCCGCTGTCTTCGTCCTCTGAGATTTCTAACTCAAATTCACTTCCGATACTGTTGCTGTTAAGGATCTCTTCTAATTCCTCAATTTCGATGACCTCTTCCCCGTTCTCGCGACTTCTGGTAAACAGGACCTTCAGCTTATCGTTTAGTTCCTGATTTTCTCTCAACGCTTTCGCTAATATTTTTCTGATCTTATCGTTCTTCCTTCCCGTTAATTTTTCAAAATTTATTCTCAATTTCCTCGCGATATGTTCCGATTAATATGTAGATTATAAATCCAAGCTGACATTCACTGATTTTCAACTCTTCTTTCTTTTCAGATGGAACTGATGGTGTCGTACAGCTCGCCGTTGATAATTTTTAAAAGCTCGATCTTGTCAAATCTCCCACATATACGATTAATTATTACGCTTACTTGCTGTTGTTGATTTGTCGGTGCTCTAACGAATATTTCGAATAATAAAAAAACGATTTTACAAAAGGTTACTTTAAATACACGAGCGATTTACTTCGAAATTACGGGTACAATTAAATTTTTGTTCGGGCGCCAATTATGATGCTGACTAGCGGTCCTGGTCGAGATGACTTGGATGCAAACTTCCCCTTGTGATGATGAACAATTAGGCTTTTCTGATATCGATTTTATTATGTTAGACGAACAGAACTCGCGATTAAACAGGTTTATTACAATGTACGCGGAATTACGTTAATTAGCGGCTTCTCTTCGGTGATTGACGATTGAATTACAATGCCCCGGTGGTGTTTCTTATATATCTCGAGAATAGGCCCTGGAAAACGCCTCGTCGCATGTTATGATTTTCTTTCTGTTTACATTATCGTCGATTTTTCGCTGTTTCTATCGCGTTTGCTAGTTACGGCCAGCGACCTATTCTTGAGATCGAACACCTCGTACACCATAGGACCTCGTACACCATACGGGCCAATAAATCCGTATTTGGTTGGTCCGTGATTATGACAACATCCCTACCTTACAATGTTTAATGGACATAATATCCATATCAGCAACGTTCCAGAAAGAAACATTTTTTTTTCAGTCGTTTGAAAGATATAGTTTGCCTGATTGTCAACTTTGATATACGTCAATATTATTCTACTTTGTACAGAAAAGCAGGGCACAAACCTCTTTGAGTCTATCGCCTGTTGCGGGCTACTTTTTCAACAACGCGAATATTTGTTGCCATTAAGGGCGGAGCTAGTTTGCGCTGCTATGCGTTATTTCTCCAAAGCTTTCATTCCAAGGTGATGATGAGTGATAACACTAGGCAACAATTGAAAATTTTTTGAAAATTGCTGAAGTGAGATAAGTTGTATCTAGAAGTATTTTTTTCGCTGATTTCAGAACCGTTTTCCGTTTTTTGATAAAAGGTCGCGTTTCCTTGTTATCACTTTGTTTAGTTCAAGAGTGGGCGCGAATCATCAAAAAGTGATTCGAATCACGAATCAGTCGCTTTTCTTAAAGATTCGAATGACAAATCATAGATCGTTCAGCAGTAAATGATTCTAAATCACAGAGTAAACAGAGGTCGTCTTCGCTATGCTCATAACGTTGATGAATACGGGCATCATCCAAATTCGTAGTTTAGGTTCGCCTAACGCGTTGAGTGCGCGTCAAGCTCTGCATACAGCTGTACACAACGCAAATTGTTGAGTGTTGCAGATTCACCGCTCGGTCAACTGCGTTAGGCGAACCCTAAACTACGAATTTGGATGATGCCCGTGTCTCGAGCGCGTTCAGACGACCTCTGTTTACTCTGTGTTCTAAATCAATCCCCATTAAAATGAGTTGAATCAATTTCGAATCAAATCCGAATCACCTGGAAAAAATGATCTGTGATTCGAAAAAGATTCGATTCAAATCCATACCAAATCATTTCAAAAGATTTTTTGATCCGAAAAGGATTTGAATCGAATCTCTTTCAAATCACGTTGAAAAATTTGTTTGCAATTTTAGGCGTAAATATGCAGATACATTCATTCTATTTTGAACGGCGGATTTCTGTTTGATTCGCGAAAGATTCGAAAAATATTCGAAAATTATTCGATTGATCAGGATTTGATTCGAATCACAAGTCATAAATCATTTTCCAGTTTTCAAAATGATTCGAATACGAATCACGAATCATCAAAAAAGGATTTTAAATCATGATTCGATTCGAAAATGAATGATTTGCGCCCCCTCTTTTAGTTGCCACGAAGCGTTCTTTATCGAGCTTCGATCAACGATAGCAGTATCAACGCTCGATAAGGAACGCTTCATCTCGCGACGATGCGCGTCAACTAAACAAAGTGATAACAAGAAAACGCGACCTCCTATAAAAAAACGGAAAACGGTTCTGAAATCAGCGCAAAAAATACTTCTAGATACAACTTATCTCACTACAGCAATTTTCAAAAAATTTTCAATTGTTGCCTAGTGTAATGACAAGCCTTGGATAATGACCACATAATGACTAACGATGTATTTTTTTTTGCTCTTCTTTCTTGTAAAATTCAAATGGAAAGCCACCTAAAAGAGTTCTGAAATTGTCAGAGTAGACTCGGCTCCAACTCTTGTATATCTTATTTTTTAAAATTGATTGAACAATTAAATTGTGAGGAAGTATTAAGAATCATTTCTGTATTATTTATATGGGACTATAGGGCATTTCCACGTCGGTGCATTGCATACATAGTCTCCTACTTGTTATGGAGTTGGTAGTATTTCCAACATTGCTCTTATGGGAGTTGCTGGATTGCATACTCATTTTCATTCTGGAGTAGTTTGCCATAAGAGCGCTATAGTGATATGCGGCAAAGGATAAACCCCCATTGACCCATATACTCACTTAAAAATGAATACCTCCAAAAATAAGTAATTTGCAAAGAAACTGAGGAGAATAAAACTTGTAGGAAATCAATTTCAAGTATCTTTGTAATTGAATTCCAAAATTATGCTCGGTGTGTCAAAATGTTCACCCTTTACTCTCTGATATGAGTAGTCGACGCTAGCGCTGTATGCTCCAAATACATTGAGCGGACGCCCTTCTGACAGAGAGGTAATCAATATTTGTCTTCACATGTTAGCAGGGATGGTAAGCGATTCAATTTTAGGGCTTGAGCTTAACGCTTAAATTTGAAGTAGGATTTCTTTTTGCTTAAGCTTAAGGTTTAAACTTAGAATCTTGGGAAAATACTGCTAATTTGCTAATGAGGGCGGAGTATGCGCTGCTATGCAAAATTTTTCCAAAGCTTGCACTCAAAGGTAATGATGAGTGATAATGATTATACAAGGTATTTTCTTTTGCTCTTTTTTCTCGTAGAATCCAAATGGAAAACCACCTAAAAGAGTTTTGAAATTGTTGGAGTAGACACGGCTCCAACTTTTGTATATCTCATTTCTTAAAATTGATTGATCAATTAAGTAGTGAGGAACTCTTAAAAATAATTCCTGTGTTATTTATACAGGACTATTACACACCATCACCATGAAATGTAGGGTGAAAAGTGGCGCTCCTAGTGGAGCCCTTACAGGCGAATCAGTTTATGCCACAGTATGGTGATGGGCGGTTATCGGTTACTAACCGATTAATCGGTTTATTCTTGGGTAAAATTAACCGAAAAACCGGTTTATTTGTGATTAACAGTTGACCTGAAGAACCGGTTAATAGGAGCGCATAAACCAATTAACCGCCAAAATTTAAAATTTTTCAATAATTGTGTATTTCAATTGATAATTTGACGAATTTAAAGCACCAGGCGGAGGAAATAGGATATTATCAATTAAGATATTTCTCAATCATCAACACATAAGAACAGGGCTGGGAACCAAAACAGGAACCGGTACCGAACCTTTATTTTTCATCCTCAAGATCCGAAACCGAAATGAACCGCATCTTTTTTTTTTTTTTCACCAGGATCCGGAACCCGAAAGAACCGCATTATTTTTCTTCTCCAAGATCGGGAACCCAAAAGATCCGGATCGATTTCTCATTTTGGTGTTTTCCAAAGCGTTTTTTTACCAGTTCCTTATTCCCGTTCCCGGGAAAGACGTGATTTCAAATTTTCTATTTTTGATTTTTTCAGCAGGATCTTTGAAAAAATTCCCTGGTTTGTATGAATCGGGCTTTTTTCATCTTACAAACTACAAAGACAGCCAATAGTACAAGGCTGAGTATGGATCAGTTCGCGGATCAATTTTTCCGCACGCTATGATAATATAACCAAGATTGATTCCAATTGACTCGGATCATTTTCTTTGTTTATTGTTGACCCACTGCCTAGTGAATATTCTGAATTGCAATTCTCCTTGTCATTATCGATGGTTTGTGGCGTGCAATTTTTTTTAGTTTTTCCTCGTGTGTGTTGTACGATATATCTGAAGTTGGTGTTTGCTTTGTTGTAAATGAAATTTGACTTCAAAGATTCAAAGAAGAAGAAGGAAAGATTCTACAGATCAATGCTAGGAATAAAGAACATAAACAATCTGACAAATTGACTATGATTATTTCAATAAATTCTCATTAATTTTTCAATTTTGCAAACAAGTTCCAGGTTCTAAAACAAATTGATATCCATCCAGTACTGTCATCAAGTCGGACTCACACATTGTTTGTGGACATAAAAAGTACAGTCAGTAGGCAAATATCTCATGTTCAGGCCTTATTCAACATTCTCCTCTTTTTTTGAAAAATGGTGTGTTTTTTCACATTTTCCAATATATATATATATATATATATATATATATATATATAGAAACACCAGCGAGTGGACTTACAACGTTTGTTCACTTGGGTATCGAAATGGAGAAAATTCAACTTGCATAATAATTCATTTCATTTGTAATTTGCCACCCCAAATTTGGCAATCAAATATGACCCATAATTTTTTTTTTCCCCCTCTTGCAGAATTGAAAAGATTTGGGTCTTCTTCTCTTTCCAAAGATCTAGAACCCAAAACATCCGAATCTTTTCTGTCTTAACATCTGGATTCCAAAAGAACTGCATCTTCTTTTTCTTTATAGAGATTTGGAACCTAAAAGAACTGTATATTTTTTTTCACTGGGATCCAGAACCCAAAAGAACCGCATCTTCTCTTTTTCTCAAACATCTGAAACCTGAAAGAACTGCATCTTCTCTTTTTCTCAAAGATCCGGAACCCAAAAGAACCGCATCTTCTCTTTTTCTCAAAGATCCGGAACCTGAAAGAACTGCATCTTCTCTTTTTCTCAAAGATCCGGAACCCAAAAGAACCGCATCTTCTCTTTTTCTCAAAGATCTGGAACCCGAAAGAACTACATATTTTTTCTTCTCAAAGATCCAGAACCCAAAAGAACCGCCTCTTTTTTTTCTCCAAGAACCGGAACCAGAAAGAACCGTAAAAAATAATCGTTAGGGTTCCCAGCCCTACATAAGAGATCTTGCTTCTCTTCTTTTTTTCAATTTTTGCGATTTTGAGAGCAAAAAAGTGGAAGACCATGACGCTCCTAGCGGAATTTTTTGAGAACCAACAGCAATCTCAATGATTTCCAGTTAACCGGTTAACCGGTTTATTTGAAAGTTTTCAACCGATCAACCAGTTACAATGATTTCTAATAAACCGTTTAACCGGTATATTGCAATAACCAATAACTGCCCATCACTACCACAGTACCATGGTTTACGCGAACTAATTTTGTTCATTAATTCGCCTACATGGTATATGAATAAGAGGTAATGACATAGGCGGCGTAACCTGGAGTTTGCAATGTTGGTAGCCCTGCGTACATAGGTGATCAGGGTTCAATTTGCATATCTCCAACCAGTTTTTCAATTCTGTTTTCCAATTTAAGTATGAGCTTTAGAAAAAATTGTTCAGTACAAAAAATGTTTGTTTCAGAATTCTCTACAACTTTGATTCTTACACTCTTCTTGATTAAAAGTGAAATAACTTCAGAAAATGCGTTTGAACTAACGCATGTATTTGTTCCATAAGAAAAAATCCATGATCACCTTTGTAACTAGCGCTACCTAGTGAAGGTTGCGCCGCCTATGAAACAAAGAACGTGTCTCTGGTTTTGTGATAGATCATACTTTGACCGCAAGGCAGCGCTAAAAGACGGAGCGCAGTGTTTACATGTTGCAGTAATCTGCCCCACAAAGTGAGATTGACAATTACAAATCTAGAAAAATGGATCTTTTGGTGGATTTATCTACAAGATTGTGCACGTGTGGTCTGTCTGTGAAATCATTGCAAAGTGGATATACGTCCTATTCCTTTGTCGGCAAATGGGACGTATATCCTCTTAATGTGAATATTAGTAAATATCTCTAAAACTAATACCACTAACAAAAATTTAAAACGACCATCGGATTCTTATTTGTAGGATTGTAGAATCATTTTTTTGTTCTTTTTGAAAGCAATATATCATTCTCCAAATCGTTGTTTTGGATATACGTCAATCTGTACGGCAGTAATGTAGGGAACTAGAGGATTTTCTCTGAATTTGCTCTACCAATCAATGAATCCGGGCGCTGATTACCAAAGTCCATCAATGCATAACGGAACTGTCACAATATTGATGACAGCGATTTGTACAGTAGAGATAGATGCGTGTCAATAGCTATGGCAGTCCATTAGCCCAGATTTCTGTGACGTCCATTAGTAATTAACTATTAGCAAGACTACCCATCTTGTTGTTCCAACTGGCAACTGTTACGGTGACTCCCATAAGAGTAACATGGGGAGTGAAGACCATAACATGAATAATTTGGAATGAGACTGAGTTAAAAAATCAGACATATATATTTAGAATCTTTAAACTTCTCAGCGTTCGTTCATCAATCTCTAAATATGTGACCTTCCAACAGAAAAGGGCCCTTAGGGTTAACAAAAAAATACCACGTTTTTTTGCATTTAATTAATAAATAATACAAACAAATTATCAACAAAATATATTAATGTTAAGGAGGTATAATGTTGACCAGATATATGCAGCAGGCAATGAGATCAAAATGGAGAGAAACTATTCATAAATTTATTTACAGAAATTTTCAAAAATAACAGTAATGTTTTGACTCTAAGGACCCCAGCCTGTTGGAAGGTCATATATTAGGAAATTTGTTATTACTGAACAAAAATACAATGATCTTAGCTCCTTGTGTTATTCTTATGGGAGTCGACATGTCAGTTGGATCATTGGATCAACGTTGGGTAGTTTTGCTAGCAGTTATTCACTGTTTGACGGCACAGAAACCTGGGCTATACCTCTTATTCATGAATCATGTACCGTGTTTTTCTCTTTGGAGTTTCCAAACATGTAAACACCCTTAAAGCAAATGGAAAATTGTTTTGCTTATAAAAAGTCGCTTAAGAATAACTACATAATAACCCGTCCGAGCCCGCAACATTACAAGTTTTGCAGCATTGAATCAGCAGCTTGCAGCCGTATCCATTAATTTGCAATGTTGCACAGTATCAAACCTTTGACTATATTATAGTACCTTGTATGGACCACGGTATAAGACATAGAGGTATTGACAGTTGACACGAAACGGAAAACGTGTCTCCGGTTTTGTGACAGTTCACACTTTGACCGCAAGACAGCGCTAAAAGACTGCGCCTGGTGCTTACATGCTGTAGTAAAGTAATTTGCCCTCTAATTTTGCCTTTTTACATCTACCAAGTGAGATTATTGAAATTTATTGAGAAGAATAATTTGTATCATGTTTCGTTTATATTGGAAATTATATACTGTAGTTTAATCAGCACAGATTATCTTTATTCCCTAAGTTGAAAAGACAGGTATCAGGAGTAGTACTGCGATGATAGTTGATTTTTATGAAAGAAATTTATTCACATAAATCTCTATTATCTTTTAAATCTTTATTTCAAGTCGTGTTTGAAAGATTGAATATACAAGTAGTATGATCTTGAACCATTGATCCCAGATGCTTCTTGATTTGGGCTAGCTTCCTGTGATCAAAGTGTACAATAATTCCTTTTTGTTACATTCTACTAGAATTCTGGATTGTTCACATAGTGCTGGACACGTTCCTAATCTGACATTATAAGACGTTATATACATCGTGCTGGACACGGTCATCAGATTACTTCATTTTCGTATACCTACATTGTTCTGGGACACTTTCCAAATGTGACCTGATAAGACGTCAAATACATTGTGCTGGACACGGTCATACATCATTTTAAATTCTTACACATTGTGCATGACACGATCGTTCAACAATATTTCAGATAATTTCTGTATGCTTTCAAGTATGTTGCGCTGGATGGGTGAAGTACAAATTAAAAATTTTAATGAGCTTCATGGTATGGTTATTTTTGTAGCGGTTTTTTGGAACAATCTGCCAAGCAGGTATTCAAAATGACCATCCAGCAATGCCAACGTTCCTCCAATTGTATCGCTTGTTATCGACGTATAAATTACTGAGACCTCCTAAATTTGGGAATTGTTCGATCGATTCCAGTGACTGTGATATTAGTACTGGTACCTATTTCTATGGAAGATTTCGAGAGAATTTTCACCCAAAAAAAGCCATCTCAGTCAGCTTTACAAAATCTAAAACTTCGCCTAGATTCTTTGGTTGAAGAAGAATTGTGGGAAGATGAAGAATTTATTGCCACCACAACTAATTCTGAATTAACAGGCATTATAATTTATCACGCGTGCGGGTATTTATGCCGTCGCTTATTGCGCTTATCTAAATGTAACACTTGTCGTGAAGCATTACTTACCAAATTAGAGACTTTGGAACTAGATGTTGTAGAAATGGTCAATCCTAAAACCAAAGGATTCTTGTTGTATTGTAACCTATTTTATAAGCTCTTTCAAAAAATTGAAGATCTTTTTGTAATTAACTCCAAGTTTAGTGATTGCTACGATAGAACCCTAAATGATGTGTTTGGAAATTTACCTCTCTCATTTCCTTGTAATATTCACAAAAGTGAAATTGTTGCTACTTCCCTCCATTACTATATTGTCATACTCATGAGGCAATAGCCTATATGAGCGGACTCAAAATCGCTCTCATACAAAACAATCACAAAAAAAGAAGAAAGAGGCAAAGCTATGCTCGGAATAAATGTTTAATCAACCTCTGAATAAGTTCTTATTTCAATTTTTGATATTTGTGTTGCGTTGAACTTGAAGTCTTGTGTTTGACTTAATGAATCTTGAAGTATTACCATAGAAAGGCAAAATACTTATTCTTGAGGATTTCTTGTAGCAGCAAAATGTTCTTGAGAATTTCTTGTAGCACTGGTCTGATATTCTTCTAAAACATGATATGTACTTTGTTTTCTGATTTGGGATGTTGAGTTCAAAAATGCATCTGAAAACATTTTGAATTTAGGGAGGTGAAATATTATTACAAATTTTTCATGACACTGATAATGAGGTAAAAGAAATAGGTATTCCTTGTTAGTTCCTCGATAGATTCTCCTAAGATATAATTATTGTTAGTCGTTAAAATATGAAAATTGAATTTCTCCAGACAATAATACAGAGTTTCAACTCTATGCACATTGCCTATTCCCCATTTTTTCTTGCTAAAAATACAAATTTCCGCCTTTAGACTAGGTGCTCTACAGAATCAAGCGAGCGCTAATTATCAACGCCATCTATCGACGCGTAACGGAACTGTCACAACATTGGCGACAGCGATTTGTACAGTGGAGAATAGGCGCGTGTCAATACCTCCATATCTTATACCGTAGTCTTTGACTATTTATCCTACGTAGGATAAATAGTCAAAGACCGTAGTATGGACTGATACAACCCCGGTACATTATAGAGGTATTGACACAGCATGAAAATCTTGTCTCCAGATTTTCTCTAGTACATTTAAATTCCGCTACGTTCGTAGCGATCTAAACCAAGTTCCGTTGCACCCCACCAGTGCAGTTACATTACCGGAGGTACCCTAGTATGGGCGATTTTTTTGAGGATTATTACAAATTGAGGAATTCACTTAGATGAATAATTCTTTTTGAAATACATAGTTTGTAATAAATTGTTCATTCAAACCAAGTCCCAGCTCTCTACAATGATTCATTCTTTTTCTATGATTTTTTGAAAATTGCCATCTTTCCATAAGACTTTGTGTAAAACCGATTAACTAGAGAAAATAGCAGTAATGCCATCTTATGGAAAAATGCGGAACAAGAACATTTGCGGCGACATCGTTTTCTATGCAGTCAATAGCCGAGTGTCAATACCTCTATAATGTACCGTGGATACAAGGAACGCGTTCAGTGAAGCAGGTATCATGCGGCAAGGGAGGTAACTCCTAGGATAAAAGTAAGGAGGATTGCATCCAGCGTTGACGGCAAACCCATAGCCCCTTGACAAATTGTGTTACGTTGTGAATGCAACCTACTCAACAATTATCCCCGAGCAAGTGTATTCCCTCTGCTTCCCTATTGCACATATCGGCTTCATTCTACCCACCCGCAGATGCCTTGTCAAGTCAGTCCATACGAAGTACTATGTAGTCAAAGTATCAAACACGTCTGTTTTATTGCAATGTTGTGATGTTGCGGCGTATTGGGATTTACTTGAAGTTGGGGAGTTGGTACATGGCCTACTTTATATAAGGCCGGAATGCAGAAAATGACAACAGCGCGCAGTGGATTCTTATCAGTGATGTTTCGGGGCGGTTCATGTTCATTGGTGCGGTGTAACCACGGTGTACGTGTACCGCACTTCGTCTCCTATCTGATTTTTAATAACTGCACTTGTACAGCACCAATTTTACTAAAATTGGGCTTAAAAAACAGAAAATCGTTTGCTCTTCAAGTTATATTCTCTTCGTTTTTTCCGAAAACCGCGTTTTATTAGCGTGCGAATCAAAATACTTGAATTTTTTCGTTTTTTCCCATAAGCGTCCATGTAAACCTGTATCCACTGATTTTAGAGTGCGACGTTGTGACTTCGCTACATTCCGGCCTTATATAAAGTAGGCCGTGGTTGGTAGCCCTGACGATATTCACCCTTTCGTTCAATGCTTTTTAAATGAAGAACTTTCACGCGTGATAATTAATAGTATATTGCTTTTTAGAGCAAATACAAGCATAAATTTTGTAGTCTGTATCACCAACATTAAATACAAAAAAAAGTTGTAGCAGTAAATGATATATTGAAAAAATAACAGTTGATTGAAAATCAATGTATGAACGTACTAAGTTCTCTGATTCACCCTTTCAGTAGCGCTCTCTAGTGTAGGTTTAAACCCCAATATTTCGCTTTAGCTTACTATTCACGGCTCAAAACTTCTGAAAAAGCTTGAAGAGAAGATTGTTATTCCTTGTAGCTAAAGGTTACCAAAAGACATCTTAATGATTTTTGGCTAGATCGCGGTCTTGAATTTCTTATGAGATTTTTTGAAAATTTCGTTTCCCAGCTTCCAGAGATTGCCAATCGCAGCGACTCTTTCGCTGTGAAGTCGGAATTCGAATACAAGGTCGGAGTATTACTTTTACTTTTTAAGGTCAAATGGTCAAGTTGTCAAGGTTTCATCAACGGTAACCTGAACTTGAGTATCGAGTCGAGTTGTAGTCGACAGAATAATGTTACTTTCTTGAGTACGTTGTAATCCAAATAATCATGGTTGTATTTTGAGTATGGACGTGACTTTCGTTCATGATAAAATTGTGAAGAAAATATTATCCGCTGGTTCCGAGACGGTTGCATTCCATCCCGAAACTAAAGTAAGCTAAAATGCGTGCTATGTTGTTTCTTAGCTGTAGATTATCGTAGATTCTAAGAAATTTTACATTCATGGATGAGAAGTAAGGCGTTGTTTGCTCGTTCATAGCGGTTATTTGTCAATATGCATACTTTTCGACGTGATGTTTGCTCATCACTAGTGATCTTATTCCTAAATTTATCGTTTCATTGTCACCATTTGAGTATCTGACCCCTATACTTACAGGTTACCTTTCATTTTCAAACTCGACTCTGCGACGATAGTAAAACTCTTCTTGATGATTCACGAGAGTGGAATAAACCCATGCAGTTGATTTTAGGTCGTAAATTCAAACTGTCAGTATGGGAAGTGCTAGTAAAAAATATGGCCCTTAACGAAGTAGCTCAATTTATAGTCGATAAATCAGTAAGTATTACGATCGTTATTGAAGTACCGCAGTTTTTTCTTGCCCAGATACTTGCTTCATCCGGCATTTGTAAATTTTTTCCGAGTTTTAGATTATTAGTAGTTTCTTCTTCTTTTCAAATGTTCCATCAAGCTCATGTCTCAATGAGAGGTATCTAGAGTACTAATTCGACGACCTCTGAATTGAACGAGCCACTGAAATTCCTTATATTTTACGAAAATTGTCTTTTCTCCCACCTTTAAACTATTTTAAATTGAATGCATAATACGTGTCCCGAAGTTTTGTTTGATGGAGTGTGAACGCTAAATAGAATGAAAGTCGTATAATATTACGTACTTCACAATTATAGAGTTTGAGGTTCAATTTCCTGTTTATTCTCTTGTTTTTAATATTTGAATCAAACTTTTGAATAGTTTATGGGCTGATTATTGTACTTTATTGATGTAAATTCGTTCACACGATTACCCTAATATTTATGGATAGTTTAGAAAGAGTCAGAAGGAGAATGCTGAATAATAAAAAGCTTAAAGTAAGCTATTCACGTTTTACACTCCGCGAAGTCGTTTTATATTTATTTATTCCCAACTGACATTCATCCTTCACTCAGGTAGACCAATACTCGTAAGTTTGCTGCGGAGTGTTTGTTATGCTCAATTTTGCTATTTATTTCAGTACGTGAGATAAATTTTTACCTTCGGTTTTCCAATTGAGTATGTTCTGTATTATATGTGATAGCAACTTGTTATTTATTATTTTTCAACATTTCATAAAAACAGTGATTTTTTGCTTCAAGCCAATTCGCTGTATTAACTGCGTAAAAAAAAAGAGAGAAATGGAATATCGTTATATAAACGTAATTGTGACTAATGATGAAGAAATTATATAATAGTATCGGTACTTTTAAGACTATATCCATTGTATCCCAATGGTGAACTGTAAGTTGATGATCTCTTTAAATGACGTTTGAATGTGACAGGGTACCCAATTCTCACAATTTTCATATGTAATATCAAATTAAATGTCAATTGTACTATTTGTCACTTATCTAACAGAAGCATAATCTGCTCTCCCAATACTTGCAAAGGTGAAAGCTATTTCGAATGTTTTGTTGCTTCAAATACAATTTTTCGTTCTGGGTTTATGAAAAGTCTACCTACTACAAAAATCGTCTGAAGATCTCAAAATAATTACTCATGATCACGAACTTACAAGGAGAGAGTACTTTAAAAAAACAAGCGTAATTTCTTGATTCTTTCGAGTTGAATATTATCGAATATTTATTCTAGAAATGAAAGAGACGGGTATATGTCCATATTGTTACTCCTTTTTAACTTTTTAGATGTGGATAAAATCAAACGGGTTTGACTTGTGATGCATTTTTTAAACCCGTTTTTCGTTAGAAGAGTGTGAGGTATCCGTAGCAAGGTGGACAAGAGAAGGCATCAAAACTATGATAATCTGCCAGTAAATGTCTGTTCAGTCACAAGCGCTCGCATTCTTCTAATCTTAATTTATGAATTGTGTACTCAAATTTGAATTTTTTATTCATTCATTTTCATTTATTCAGAGAATAATCGGTAATAATCAATTTTGAATTTGTTCAGTTATTTTGTTTGAAAAATGGACGAAGTACTGAAAAATCTTACTTGAATAATTTTATCATGAGAGCCTGTTTTATCGAAAAAAAAAAAAAAAAAAAAAAAACGTGACGGAGATTAATCGCCGATTCTACGAATTAAATGGCCAAATTTAGCCACTGAATCTATTAATGACGCTTGTCGTCAGTACTAAAGTTAGTAAAACGAGCCCTAAAGGACTCCGACGTGGTATGTTAATTTTTGAATTTTAGAATAAAAACCAAAAGAAAGACTACAAAGAACTACATTGTGTTGGAAGTACTTTACTATCTGAGTTGGTGGTATTATAATCTCATACAAAAATAAAATACATCAAGTCCTCTTTCTGATAAACTTCAAGAGGTCCAATGAATCGTCTGTCTGATAGAAGTGACCGCTATTAGACTGAGAAAAACTAGGTTCTTATTTGAACGAAGTCTTTTTCCAATTTTTTTTTAGGAAAGGGAATATTTTTCAACGTGTTAGGAGATGCTGTAAGACCTTTTTTTAATGGACATCAAGAGGTTAGAGGAAGAATTTGCGTTATGAAAGGATCTGCCTAGTAGGAGTGTCCGCCAAATGATTCGGTGAAGAGGACTATCGAGAATATTTTTTCTCTAAATTTAAAACAGTAATACAATATTGTATTGAGTATTAATGAAAAAAGATGTATGTTTGTCGGCGTAAATATTATTGTAAGCACTGGTTACTTTTCTGAAAGGTAGACAAAGTTGTGTAACGTTTATCATCTTTAATTTGAAAAAACAAGATTTGTGGAGTTCATGACTTATGAGAACTTCCACTCTCTCTTCTCTAAATTAGTTGGAGCTGGTTGATGACTTTTTAATTGAAGGAAAAAAGAAATCATCGCCTCTGTTTTGAAATTTATTTTTTATTTTAAAGACCAGTGTGAATTGGTTGGTCAATGGTATAGCAAGAGAAAGTTTTATGCCCAATTGACCTTGTCTATGGAATCAGTTTTCTTAATGTTTAGAACTTAGCTGATTCTTAAAATAGGGTAAACCAAGTGTACTATCTGCTGCAAGATTACTTTTAAAACGCCATTAGATGCCCTGAACTTTGAACCGCATGCGCAGGCATGTGTAGTCGGCAGTAGCATGTAAATTTGGATACCTTCTTTTTGATGACGATGTGAATTAAACGATTTACAAACTACTTGCAATATTAGTGTGTGGTTGAGGGTATTCTTCAAGAGATCTCCTTCATCACAAAATCGATTCTACCGCCTGGGGTAGAGTTTTTGTTTTATTTTTAAGAAAATAAAGTCAATTTGTATGTAGTACATATTATGTGTATTGATGTAGTGGATGTGTGTTTCAACGCATTGTTGAAGGAAAAGATGCAATGGTTGTCTGAAACAGCAACTTTTTTGGAATACTGATAAGCTGCTTGAAACATTAAAGGTAGTGGGAAGTTTTGATGTTTTCTCTCAGAGAAACAAGAGTTTCTGAATGTATGAGTTCTAAGCGCTAAATTCATGAAAAAGTTTATTCATTGGAATTAGACCTCACAATTTACAAAAAGAAGAAAAGGGGAAATACTATTATACGATGTTTGGACTCTTTCCTCACTCTCATTGAATCAACTCAGTTATTCTATGTTGCACGCCGATGTACAACTAATTGAATTAATAGATGTAAAATTACAGACGTGCTCAAATTATGCAATAACCTCGGCCAGTATCAAACTTCTGATCAACTTCATGTTTAGGGAGGTATAAAATAAATCTATCATACAGATTAAGAAGGACGAGTATACGCAAAAACGCGTCAATAATGCTTACATCAAATTCATCGACTAGTTTTCGCGAACAAAAATGTAAAAAACATCATTATTGTGACAAATCGGATTCAACGCTTGAAGATTATTAACAGCTTTTTTCTTTGTAGGAGAGAGCCGCTCTTCTTCATAAGTATGTCCTCATCAAAAGTATGATCCGCAGACGTGAGATGTTTTCTTGAAGTAGAATTTCTTGTTATATCTTCCCACCCACTGTGTTGTCATTTCAACCTGTATATTGCATTACAAGAAAGTCTATGTGACCCGTCTACGGAAACGGCTAAGACGGGTTTCCGTAGACCGGGTCACATATACTCCATTACATTCTGAAAGGGAGCTGAAATGACCAATTAGTGTAAAGGCATGATGATATCAAAATTATTCATTCCTTGAGTGCCTTATAATGAAGGATCATGAGAAAGGTGGGTAGCAACAATTTTTAAAAAATAGCCGTGGTCACATGCTGATGTAAATATCAATTCCAATTCTGAAGACCTATCGTTTTCAGTACATGTATTCTCTGAATTGTCCGCATCTCACTTTGAAATCAGACTCTTTTTTTCCCCTCTCTTTCTTGATAAGAGGAAAGCCAGTACAGAGGATAACCCAAGTTTTGTGTCGTAAAGGTATCATTTTATCTTGAATTATCGCTAAATGAATCCCTTTCCTCCTTGAATATAGGAGAGAACATTCACAGCCAAGGGCTAATTAGACAGTTGAGAGCTCAAACCCTCTTGGAAAATGGTACAAGTTGGCAAATGTTATATTGCTTTGTAGTCCTCCTCCCCCTCCATCAAAATTCATTCCATATGTATAATCAAGGCTTTACTTTTAATTCTTCTTGTAATTGAAAAGAAAGGGAATGGAAGGAGATCATAACAAGAGAAAAAAAAATGAGTGCTAGACGAGGATTTTGTTTCTGTAGAATTCTCAGCAATTACTCGTAGTACAAAGGGTACAAATGCGGAGGCCCTTTTTACAGATACCTTCTCAAATATATTTCCTGTAGTAAAGGACAAATGATGATGATGATGTTGATTTGTAAGTCTTTAACTTCATAGAAATTGTAAAGATTACTTATTGTTAATTAAATAAGTCACCTTACGTCGCAGTATACGGGTTTCTTGGGTTTGTTCCACTTTTTTTTCCTCGACTTTATCTCTTCATCTTTCTATTTTTTTTTTTCGAAGTGATTATATACGGTACTGTATTGTTGAATAAAACATTATATTATACCGGTACTGTACTTCTTTAAGCCGAGTTGACACGAATCTAATTTTCTATCTGCTAGCTCGCGGCTGAACATACGGAGACTGAAGAAGCAAGAGATGAGTCAAGAGTTGCGTGAGGAGCCTCTTCTTAAACCACGTGATGAGGAAGTAGTTGTTGGTTCTGAGGTCGCAGGGAAGTTTCATGATCCAAGATTCCGGCTCAAAGTGAAAGCACAGGGTCGCCCTAAACGTTCTCAGCGACAACTGTCCTCTTTTAATAGGAGTACTGCTGATAGAGAAGTGTCGGGAGAGCCTCGTCAGAGAAGGAAACTTCAGGTGACTGCGGCAGTACCAGGTCCAAAGAAACGACAGTGCCGGTCTATTAATCATTGCCTCGTCTGCGCCTCCGCGATTGAAGAATTCGAGTCTGGAGTATTATCTACAGAATGCTGCTGCCCCTGATTCACACCCTATGCTTCCGTGAGGTAGAGGAGTGTCCAGACTGTGGAGCACCGTGAATTTTCTGTGAATTATGACGATATCCTTCGTAGGGTGGATGAGAGAGGTGATTTGTGTTTCCGTGAATTATGACGAAACCCTTTCTTAGGGTGGATGGAGAACAAGTAAGCTAACTTCGACGTGGTGTCTTCGATGTTACGCTAACTGGCTCACAACATAGTGACACAACACACAAAGTGCATTAACGGTGAATAAAATACAGTACTGGTATATAACGTTTAATTGACGGGTACAGTACCGGTATATAACGTTTTATTCACCGGTACAATACTGGTATATAACGCCATCCTTTTTTTTTTTTGACCAGAACTCAAAGGATCTGAAGTTTTTTTATTTTCTACCAAGATTTCGAGCTCAAGAAATCCAAAATTTTTCGTGTCGAGATCTGAAAACCAAAAAATCAGTATCTTGTTGTTCCACTCTGATTGAAATCTAAAGTCGAACCTTGCTAAGTCGAACCGCTGGGGCCGAGTAAATTAGTTCGATTTATCTGTGGTTTGTTTTATAAAGCATTCGATTTTTGGAGGTCACAGTTCGATTTAGCAAAAATTTGATTTATCAAGGGCGGAATTCGATTTAAGTATGAAAACGCAAAAATTTGGAACAAACAATATGTGATAATACAGAATTTAACTTATCAATTGTAGATTAACACCTCAACGAACGTTCGATTTGTGAAGGCTTTTCAGTTACAAAGTACGAAAAATAAAGGTTTTAATTTCCATCATGAGATGCTTAGTCGAAACGTTCGATTTGTAGAAGTTTTTCCAATACAACGTACGAACTATTGGGGGTTTTTCTCCTCAAAGCTGGCTCTAAAAAATTCGATTTATCTAATCTTTGTTTTGTTTATAAAGGTAAAAATACATGCATTTTGGTATTTTGGGACCGGGACTTGAACATTTGTTCGAAATACAGTGGAAACTCTATATAACGAATCTGAAGGGACCAAAAAAAAAATTCGTTATATAGAAAATTCGTTAAAAAGAAATTCCTTTTTTTGTCTTATTTTTGCGAAGTTCCCCATTTTGAATGATAAAAATTTTCAAATTTCACCTGAAGTTGACATTGTTAGAAGGAAATGTTGAAACATTCGTCAAAATTCAAATTTTCTGGAGAAATATTCAAATGTTTACCAAAGAATCAGAATTTTCAGAAAAAAGTTTGAATTCAGGCCAGAAATTGACATTTTTTTTTGGAAAAAATGACAAGATTTCTGTAGAAAATTCGTTATATAGAGTGAATTGTTCGTTATAAAGAGATTTTTTAACATGTAAAATTCATTGAAGGGGGAGGGACCGAGGAAAAATTCGTAATATATAGGAATTCGTTATACAGGGGTTCGTTATAAAGAGTTTCCACTGTATCCTAAAATTTGGTTTATCGATGTTCGACTTAGCAAGGTTCGACTGTAGATCCTTTGCTCATTATGCGTATTGAGCTAAATGGTTGCATAATTCATGAATTACGTAAAATTTCTGCGTATTTATTATATTATGTAAATTACACAAATTAGCGTAAAATTTATACATTATTGGATTTTATGAGATCCAATGAAAGATAATTTTAAGTAATTGAAAAGTCGGTTTGCTATTGCACCGCGAGTTTTTTGTGAATGCATACACGCTCTTAGCTTGCCAGTGCAAGAGCCCCAAGAAACATGACATCTTTAACAAAGTTGAACAAAACATGCAACGCACCTGTTCTATGGGTCAAATTGGTTTAGATAATGTGAATTGAATTCAAATTGGAGTCTCAAAGTTTCTGAATTTTTGTAAGTTTCCTCGTATATACCTCAAAATTGAAATTTATCATATGTAGTTCTATGTTCAAAATCTTTCTTGGTCCAAACCCTTTGATACTTCAAACATTGAGTGCTCTTCCTGTAAGTCCCCACCTATCATTTATAGCTCAAGATTTGAAATTTTTTCTAGTCAAACTCCTTTATTAGGGTAGGTCAGTTTTTGCCAGACAACTGGATACCAAAATTTTCAAAAAAAAAAAAACATTCCATAGAACAGGTTTGCTGTTGATACTTGCAATTTTCTGTCTTTCTTATCAAAATTTTCAATATACACATACACAGTAAATAATTTCTACCTTTGACTTATGTGTAATAACTCAATAGCGTCCTGTTGTATCTTTACAAATCAAAGCAGGTTATGGTCACTTTTTTTTCTAATAATACACATTTTTTTATATGCAGGTAATTCACACGCTTTAAAAAGTGGATTGTGCATGTAAAAACGAGCTTCAACTTGCCAAAGAATGGATACCAATTCTCAGATCAGTTTAAACAATCTTCATTGGCCCACCAATGTAGGTATTAAGGCAATCGAGTTTGTCGTTCCCAAGCTGTATGTAGCACAAACAGAGCTGGAAAAGTACGATAAGGTTTCTGCCGGCAAGTACACTCAGGGACTTGGTCAAAAAGAGATGGGTTTCTGTTCAGACCTAGAAGATATCAACTCGCTTAGTTTGACAGCCTTTGATGCATTAATGATGAACAATGGTTTCAAGTACAAGGACATTGGACGAGTAGATGTTGGAACAGAAACAATTATTGATAAGTCAAAGAGTGTTAAGACTGTGTTAATGGATCTATTCAAGGATAGCGGTAATTTCAACGTTGAAGGATTGGACACTACAAATGCTTGTTATGGTGGCACAGCAGCACTATTCAATGCTCTTGCTTGGATTGAATCAAGTGCCTGGGATGGTCGGATGGCTGTTGCAATAGCAGGTGACATAGCAGTCTATGCAGAAGGTAGCGCTAGGCCAACAGGTGGTGCAGGTGCGGTTGCAATGCTTGTTGGGCCAGATGCAAACATTGTGATTGATCGAGGTCTTCGCGCCACTTATATGACAAATGTGTATGATTTTTACAAGCCAGATCTCACCTCCGAATATCCTATTGTTGATGGGCAACTTTCAATCAGATGTTACCTATCCGCATTAGACATTTGCTACAATCTATATAAAAAGAAAACTGACAAAACCAATTTTGATCTGAACCATTTTGATGCATTTGTCTTCCATTCCCCATACTGCAAGTTAGTGCAGAAGTCATTGGCGCGACTTTTGTTCAATGACTACTTGAACGCTGTTGATAAGGATACAAAGTTCCCAGGATTGGAACACCTCAGAGGATCTACTCTGGAAAATTCATATTTTGATAAAAATGTGGAACGTGAATTCCTCCAAATGAGTAAGGAAAAGTTTGTCAAAATGACTGAGCCATCTTTGATGCTGGCAAGTCGCGTGGGCAATATGTACACAGCTTCTGTGTATGGTTGTCTAATCTCGTACTTGGCAAATACCCCACTTGAGCACTTATCTGGGAAGCGTATTGGTATTTTTTCTTATGGCTCAGGGTTGGCATCATCAATGTATTCAGTGACATTGAAAAACGGTTCTGGGTTAAATGACTTAGTTCTAAGTGCGCAGCGTATAAAACAGAAACTGGATGAGCGTGTTGAGGTATCGCCGGATCAGTTTTCCAACATACTTAGGAAACGGGCAGCCACTCTACACATAGTTCCATTTACTCCCCAGGGCTCAATTGATGATTTGTTTGCTGGCACATGGTACCTACAACAAATTGATGACAAGCACCGACGAT
Source organism: Aspidiotus rigidus (assembly GCA_035079385.1). Lineage (NCBI taxonomy): Eukaryota > Metazoa > Arthropoda > Insecta > Hemiptera > Diaspididae > Aspidiotus > Aspidiotus rigidus. The sequence goes on from JAVHKY010000052.1 coordinate 8,918,189, forward strand.
CTTATTCAAAAAAATCTCAATAAAGTCTTTGAATTGTGACACCTTAGTACCATTGCAGGACTAATGATTTTTTTTAAAAAAGAGAGAGATCCCGTCTGAGTGACTTCTACTTTGCTCTTCCCTCTTTTCTTATCGTTTCATATAATATACTTTCAAAGCATATTTAAATATAAGTTGTAACTCTTCAAACGTTTGAATCAAAATACAGTAAGTATTTGTAATTTAGAATTTATACATTATTTTTATTAGATTTGTTTTTACTATTTGATTCGATTTTGACTCATTATTGTACTTATTTTTCTAAAAGGGGCGACTGCAAGAATATCTTACCATATATTGATAGATCGAAATGTTATTCTTTGTTTAATTTATAATTTAAGGAACTTCTTTTGAATCACTAAAGAATTATCATAATAATACGGACTTCTTTTTAAATTTATTATATCTTGAAGATGAGTGAAATATATCTTTTTTAAATCATAAATAGTGCAAGTTTGTAAAATTGGCCCGAAATTGCAATAGTACAAAAAACAAGCATCTGCGACGCGAGGTGTTGAGAGCGCGCTGATGTATTCATTTCGTACTTTGTCTTTTTATCAATTAATATCAAAATTTATATCATTAAATGTCTCGATAAAAAGTTCAATTCCCTTCTTAACCGAAGACAAAGTGCATTTATTGAATCGCCAATCATCACATTCTCTTTCTCGACCTGTGATCCACTTATGTGTTTTTGAACTTTTTTCTCTTTTTCCTTTGTGTTTTCAAGTTACAGTATTTTGATTTTATTGTTGAAGTTTTTTGGTATTTTGATCATGTTGTCGGAAGTTTTTTGAATTCACTTATTCACTTTTTAAAGTTCAATACCAGTCGGTTAATAGACTCCCTAGTGTGTGGGCTAGGAGACGCTAAAAAGGCGAAGAAAAATTAAAATTGGAAAAAAATAGGTAAAGAAATTTTCAAAAACTCACAAACAAAAAAAAATGGAAACAAATGGGAACACAGTTTATAAAAACATCGCATGCATTCAAAAGTACGCTCACAGGAAACAAAACGAGAGAGAGCGTTAACTGACTTTTGTTCACCTCTCTATTATCTTAATTTAGTGAAGCTCTTAGATATTTAAAAAATGAAATTGAATCTTACTTCTAGTTGACTGTAGAAAATATTGAAAAAACCTATAACTGTGATTAGGAGAAAATGAGAGAATAGGTAAGTGTACCAGTATGCAACAATTCAAGAAAAAAATCACATTTTGAGGAGTTTTAATTCATTCTCAAGTGTAAAGTACACATTTTCCAGAATAAAGTTTCATTGGAAAGTATTTTTAGTGTAGTCATTGAAAAATTTATTTTGAAGTACAATCATAGAAGAGAAAAAAAGGAACAGCGTTGACTGAATTTTGTTCACCTGTTTATTATCTTAATTCGGTGAAGCTCACGGGGAATTGAAAAATGAATCTCCTAGAATAATAAATCTTTTATAATTTACCGCAGAAAAGAAAAAAACCGCAAATGTGATTAGGACAAGAGTATAGGTAAGTGCACCAGTGTGCGACAGTTTGAGAAAAATTTAAATTTTAAGAAGCTGTAATTAGTTCTTCAGTATAGGTGCACATTTTCCTGAATAATGTACCATTGGAACTGTACCAGGATTTAAAACACTCTGACGAGAATAATCCATGATTTATTCTTTAAATGACGCTCTTTACCTGTGTGCTTGTGTCTCTTTTCTTAAAGAAAGTTGGAACAGAAAATTGGGTACCTGCATGCTTCTACGTGTGAATGATAGAAATTAATCAAGAACTTTTGTATGTATTTACGGGTATCGGGTATCAACCACGTAATAGGGAAAAGTTCAAGACAACAACTATGCGACAAGGCAAAACAATGGACACAACAAATGATTATGGTCAGCCGACCCTAATGAGGAGAGTAATTCAACTGAAGGTTTTTGAACTTCAACAAACTACTAATTACCGCTTATAAAGCCAGTGCTTCCTGTGAAGAAAGCATTCTCAAAGCACAAACATTCCACGCTGTATTGGTTTGAACAGTCAACAACATGTCTGTGGAAAAACAAATTAACCTCAAAGTGATCACATAAACACACAAACAATGAGCCTATGTACCTTTGTATCGGTTTTCTTTTGTTTGTTTTACTTAATCAAGGATTAAAATACCTATGGAATGGGTCTTCATTCGAGGACAACATTTTGTTGCAAAATGAGCAAATTTTAGCGTTTTTGGCATTTTTTGGCAAAATGAAGTTTTTTCCCAGTGTCTTGAAGGTATAAAACAAACATCCATCTGATTGTGTACCGTCTGCCCATTTGGCAAAACAACTGATGAATTCCAGGGATTTAAGGTGTACCGTTTTTTCTATTCAAATATTTCCCACATTTTCAATATCAATGAAATAGAGTCGTTGGTATCAAACTGAAAATTTGGGCTTTCCCCTATGACAGTAATTTGTTGTATCACTGTTCTACTAATGAGCAAAATAATTAATATCAATGAAGCTCATCCAATCCACAAACAAATTGTAGGTTACGTCTTCAGATATGAGGCTACAACTTGCCTAAGTCTCGACGGTGACTTATCCAACTACCTTCAAATTCCTTATAATTATATTATATTATGTGTAAACAATTTTATACTCGTCTCGACAATTCTAAAAATACATCAGCAAAATTTAGAACGCTATGCAAGCGAAACAAAGCTACAGCATGCTGCGTATGTGTACCTAAGTGTATCAAGCAATGTTCTTCAGGTACCAAAACGACAAAGGACAGTACATGCATTGAGCTTTGTACAAGATACAACAAAACGATGAAAACCTAGGATAAAACATAGTGTTGTAATAATCTCTTAACTCAAATACTTGTAAGAACTGCATCCACTGAATTGAACATACGTATTGCGCTCGATAATGTCCATTTATTGTTTTACCGACTTTCCTAACTAGAAAAGTGAGGTATTACACCCGTAGCAAGGTCAACAGGGGGAGTGGGCAATGAACTTTCTCTACGTTTTAGGGGTCCTAGATCACAACTAGCATTAAAAAAAATTTCAGGTTTCCTTATATATATATATATATATATAATTATACATGCACGGCTATCGTTAACTCCATGACAATGAAGCAGACGTCAGCTCCTCCAGTAGAGAAAACGTTTGTATCGAAATATACTTGGCAGATTCGGATTCACGACTTGTGAATTAGTAAAGGCAACTTTAGAGGGGTAAAGAATTTGAAAAAAAAAAGAAATTATAAGTGGAGTAGACGTTAAGTCCACATAGAAGCGTACCTATCCTTCAGTACTCCTGTGTATATCCGTTGATTTGACGCAGACGTTTAGTACTCCAGCTGATGTGAGTAGGGTAGTGCATATTGACTAATGAAACACATATTTGATAATATGTCCTAATGTTAACCGAGTGCCGTAGTCAGTAAAGGCAGTTGTAGTAACCCGTTAAGTGTTGAAACTTGAAATCTCTGTTTCATAACGTGGCCCATGGAACTTAATAATGATGAATGGTGGGTAATAATCGTGGTAAGAGTCTCAGATGGAAGGAATGACTATGAAAAGATTCTTTCTACATAATGTATTTCATGAAAATGTTATAAGGTGAATAGATGCCTGAAATGGGTTTGTAAGGTTTCCAGGGCCTCAAAAATTGCCAACAATAATCACTATAACTTTTGTAGTAAGTATCATTAATAGAATTTGTTTACAATAGGTATAATTTTTTCTTGAGTTACAATAGTGTAATTTGTTAATCGGTTTCCTCCGGCGAGTTCCGAAGTTGTGAATGCATGGAAAGAAATGAGTGTATTTGCGGAATATCTATATTTTGAAAGGTATAATAGAAATTTCACGAAGTAATAGAATTTATTATGCAAACACAAAGACAAATGAACGTGATATAAATAAATGTATCGTAAAAAAAAGGAAAAGACAAAATTGAAATACTTATTATTACTTATTCCATAGCCAAATTCGTGAGGCATGTTTTTTTTTTCGAGATCGGTAATTGAATTAATGAAAGTATTATGAAGTATTTATTGCAGAAAATGGTACGAAATTATTAGAAGGTAAATATAAAATAACAGAACTTTGTGAAATATCTATCGCACTACAGGAGGATGATGCACTCGAGAAGTGCTACTGAAAATGGTTGTTTTATTCGGGAAGGGAGCCTCCTTTGTAGTGGCCTGTCGTGGTCGTACTCCTCATCGCTAATCGAGAAATACTGCAGACAGTGTATAATAAGAAGTGATAATTGTGACTACCCCAAAGTGGTTTTTGAGTTTCTGAAGAAGGAATTTTATTTTACTTGTATGCGATAACGAGAACAAGGAGGTGCATTCAACCAACACCCCCGTTCTCCGTTCCATCTGTAGTAACGGTTGTTCCTACCGAAGTATAAGAAATATATTCAAATTACTTGATTTGTTCGCTGACTTGCGTAAGATTCTTTGAATAAAGTTTTCACGCGAACATCAACAACCCAGTGTCTAAATGCTGCGTTGTATGAAAACCCCCCAACATTTAGTGGACCATCAATCGGGTCTGTCGTGTGACTACCTGTTCTCTGGTCGGTCATGTTGAGATTTTGAAAACCCCTTCCTTCATCTAGCTCAATTGGAACAAACTTATTCAAGAACCTCAATATATTCCTTCGGGTCCACCCACCTCCAACTAACAGTTATTCTTGACGTTGAGTCCTGATTTTTGCAAATCCCTATTGTAAAGAGACTCTCCTGTTAAATCCTGATGACGTTAAGTCCTTCTTCAGTTTTGTATGATGTCAACTACCTAATCTAAATCAAGGTTTAAGAGGAAACCTGTCCGGGGGGTTGAAATTTTGTCGACTCACCATTTGCCTAGAACGATAGTTTATATTTTTCCAAGTCCTCCTGTCATAAAGGTGTATCTTGGAAATTGAAATTCTTCCATGTTCCTCTCTTATCATAAATACGTATAGCTTGAAAGTTCAAATTCTTCCATTATCCACTTGTATAGCTCGATGTACAAAACGTTTTCAATTTCAACGTCTCTGATAGTTCAATTTTTTCCAAGTTTCTCTCCAGACATATATAATTCAATTCCCGATACTTGAAATGTTTTCAAATCTGACTCCTTTGATACTAACATTTTTTTCTGAACTCACATCGCGAAAATGCGCGTTTTACATACTGTTTTCAGGAGCGAAAGCGTCCATTTGCAGGCGCGTTTGCTCCCAGCTAAAAAAAAGAGTTTCACCCACTCGTTTCTGTACTGTGATGTAATTACTGATACCATCTCTTTCGAATTCTACTCAATTTTCAACAGTTTCAGTCCATAATTCAGGTATGCCCATTGGCTAACCTTTTTCAGCTCGCGGGCCCGTCACGGATCACTTTTCTGTACTCTAAATTTACTTTTTTGTCCTGTAGAAATACTTTTCCAGCCGCTCATGAATTATCAATAACTCGCTCGCGGTGTTGCGATATGAACGTTTTCGCTCCTAGAAAACAGCACGTAAAACACGCTTTCGCGATGTTCGTTAAAAGAAAATATTTTCCAAGATAAGAAGCGAGCGACTTGCATGACTCGTTTTAGTCCAGGTCTCTGTAGAATCGCACCCCCTACTTTTCCTGAATACATCTTTCTCAATTTCACACACGATGTGTCTATAGTTGAAATTCTCATTGGGCTTGAGCTCATATACTTTTCTACGCCCATCTGTACAAAACGTACAGACATATTATGTTCTTCATACTCCATCATTTATCAAATCATCAGAAACTTTTATTCGGATCTTGGTTCACATCAGCTAATCTTAACATGATCAAACTGATCGCACGCCAAAAAACCTCACCCTCTTATCCGAAATTACCGACCGCGACCCAACCTTGTAATTACTTACAAGCTTAATTCTTGTTATCACACATATTAAAAAAAGGGTTCTACTTAATTGCCCGTGAAGGAAAAGGGAATCAAATTTGAAAAAACAAATATCAACACGGGAAAGAAATATATTGAACACCGTTAATATAAAATCCGGACTTATTCAGATGACTCACGGGAAAAATATCTAATCAAAGACAACGAATTGAAATTTAACGGTAAAAATATAAATAAACGACAAGGATTTTGTAAAACAACGTCTTAAAAAATGTAATGCAGCAGAAAATTCAGACGTGTAAAAAATGTGTCAAAGAACGACTAAAAAAGACAAAAAATGAAAGTAAATCATAAAAATTACTCAAAGTGTAGGCATTAATGAAAAAGAAAGTTACAATAACTGAATAATTGAAGCTTTTTTCGATTTGGCGGGACTTAGTCGTTCTTGTGGATAATTTATCCATAAATTCACTGGCTTTCATTTCTCTTTATTTTTTGCGGACAATTTATTTTTCCCCTAAAAAAACAACCCTGCAACAAACTTGGAATCATTAAAAGTGAACTCATCCCCAGTCCTCATTGAACAGAAATTCCCACCATAATGAGGTTATCTTCGCTCGACGTAGAATTGGTCACTCTCAACTCAACCATTCTCATCTCCTCCTGGGTTTCCATGCTCCATCTTCATGTAAATCTTATTATGCAGGTAATCTGACAACCTATCACCTTTTTTCCTGTCCTACTCTCCAACATCAATATAGGTACTTCCTACAATGTAACCTCAGTCATATCCTCTGTCCAATGTAATCACTCCCAACACAGTTCCCAACTTCCACAACTACCTATTTTATTATCAATTACTCCAATTTGTATACATATCCGTTCTTTTTCTTCAAGTACCACCACCTGCCTCGACTGCTTCTCTTCTTCCAGTTATCTTCCCTATCCTCATGTTATTGTCGTTTGTATCCCACTCCACTTCTGTCATTCTTGTTTTCAACGCTCGCAGGCAGCATATTTTAACAGGGAACATGTTTTATGGGGGGGCTTTTTGAGAAATTTGCCGTCCGCCGTCCAACAAAAAACTTGGAAAAATTTCTACTCTCGAGCTAGATATGGTGGAAGGGGCACTTGGAAAAATCTTGGCTCTCGAGCTACATATGACAGGAGGGGGACTTGGAAAAATGTTGACTCTCGAGCCACATATGGTGGAAGGGGGACTTGGAAAATTTTGGCTCTCGAGCTACATATTATGGTGGAAGGAGGATTTCGAAAAATTTCACTCTCGAGCTGCATATGGTGGAAGGAGAATTTCGAAAAATTTTCACTCTCGAGCTGCATATTTTGAAATCCCTAAAATAGCTCAAGGTCACTGGTCTTGCGTGTGGTGGAATTTTTGGTGTGGGGTATGTTTTCTAGGCCTTTCAGTGTGTCTGATTTTTCCATAATTTTGTCCATCTCTGGCTTTATATTGGTTGGATTTCTTTCCTTCCTTTGTGTTTTCGACCGTTTATTTTTATTCCTCTGTTTTTAGTTTTTGTTTTTTACCCACCCCCTTATTATTATTATTATTATTATTATTATTATTATTATTATTATTATTATTCGTTTTCATTTTATAGGTTTTTATATTCATCTTTTTACGTTTGGTTGTTATTGATTCTGACTTTTCCTCAATCTAATTTGCTTTTCTGAACTTTTTTTTTTCCCTAAGAGTCCCTTCTTTGTTATTGTGACTTTCTTTACTTTTCTGCCTCCTCGGTTGATGCCGATTTTGATTATTTCTACTTTCATTTTCCAATCATGATTTTTTATTTTAATTTTATTTTCAGTTCGGTCTTACGTTAATTAATTAATTGATTGACCTTTTGATTTTATGATTTCTTCAAGTTGAACTTTTCGTGTTTATTTCCCCTCCCTCGTTTTTTTAAGCTTTTCTAGTTGTTATTACTGCCCTCTTTTGTCACTGATGCCGGCATAATTTTGCCTGTTAGCCTGCACAGTTTCTTTTATCTTCCTTCTACCAGTAGCTTCATAAATGGTTTATGAACCGAAAGTAGTCAGCTAATCAAATTTTATTTTATTTTATAAGGTGATTGTGACGCAATGAATTTTGTTTTGGAATTAATAACTATTTCGATTTTGTCTTTTTTTTTTTTTTATGCTTACATTACCTATAGATTACGTCCATTCGTCTTTGTGTTTGCGTAATAAATTTTATTACTTCATGGCATTTCTATTATAACTTTCTAACTATAAATATTCCGCGAATACACTGATTTCTTTCCGTGCATTCACAATTTCCTCACGGGCCGAAAAATCACACTCGTTCACAACTCGCCGGAGGGAACCGATCCTATCGTCTTCAATTAACCACAATGTAGTAACAAACAATGTTCACAAGTGCAGGTGCGTATTCCTTTTACTACGGTGAAAACACGCTGGGGATTTGTTCACACACAGTCGTAACATTTACTTATTTACACGGATACATTTACGGTGCCATGATGCCACACTTCGGAGGACTAGGCGTACATGTCATCATGCAAAGGAATTGAAGTATTTAACTTCAATACAAAGATATACAAATAGACCGCAGCGCTGCGAGTTTACATACGAGAGCACTAACACGTCAGTCTTCTGATATGAACCAAATGTTAAGTCTTCCGAAAATTACACTTTTCAACCTTGCCCCTGGCTGCACTGAATGAGATAAATTAAAAATATTAAAAAGGGTAACAGGCTAATAGCTGAAATTCTGGCAAACATGGTGATGCAAACAAAAATCGGATCCGACTATATACACTCTAAATAACACGGGAAAACGTCTACTCCTCCAATGTTGGAGGAGTTGACGTTCATTCCATTTATATTCGGAGGAATTAACACCCGTTGTGTATATATATATATGTGGTGTAACGCGAGAAAAGGGACCAGTCTGGCCTGAGCGGTTCTTCACAGAACACGTGTTAATGTCTCTAAATTTCACGAAAATCCGTTCACTCCACGGTACATTATAGAGGTATTGACACGAACGTATATTAGCCGTGTTTGTTACTGTCGCCTGAGTTGTGTCAGTTGATATAATCTACGCTAGGAGCGTTGCAAGGTATTACTAAGCATGAAAACTACATGAATACTGGATAATGTAAATTCATCAATTTTTAAAAATTCATAGAGGAATCAGGTATTAACCTAAAAATCTGAAACCGGGTACGAATAGACAACTCACCATGCTCTACTTATTTAAAAAAAAATTATCTTCCTAGGTGAATTTCTTCACCTTTTACAACCGTTGAAAATTTCGTCAATATTAGGGTACCTCCGGTAAGGTTGCGACACAGGTGGGGTGTGGAAGGTATTCAAACGATCGCTGCGAGCGTAGCGGAATTCCGTATGAATTAACACAATTCGTGCGACAGAAATTTTTCGTTGTGTCAATACCTCTATAATGTACCGTGGTTCACTCTAACGCGAGATATTAAGATTTTCAACTTTGAACACATGTTCAAAGTTGAAAATTGTAATATCTTGCGTTAGAGTGAACGGATTTTTGTGAAATTTAGAGACATTAACACGTGTTCTGTGAAGAACCGCTCAGGCCAGACTGGTCCCTTTTCTCGCGTTAGACCACATATACACACCGTGAATCTGACGGATTTCACGCGCGTGTCGTTGTTTGCGCGTGTTTTCTATGGCCGTATGCGGCTGCCAACCTTTCTTCTTACCAGGGGTGGTAAGCTTATTCGTTAGCCTTAGCTTTTAGCCGTTAGCCCAGCAATTTTGGACCAAAATTAGCTAGCTGTTCAAGAAGGATGTAAACATTAGCTTATCCGTTAGCTGTTGTTGAATTGCTAAAATGAAAAGCTAATAGAAAAAAATTGAGACCGCATTAAAAGCAAAGGGTCAATTCCAAGCGCAACTCAGAAGGAGTTTTGGAGAAACAGTATTCTTTACTCTCGGGAAATAATGCCATTTCCCCAAAACTAATTATTAATGGCGTCATGGCGACGTGGTAGGTACTACTAGCCTCTAGGTAGACAGTGTGCGGCCGTGCGCTGTTTTGCTTTTTGCTGATTTCTTTCATTCAGCTTGCACCACTGCAGCAGTTTGCTCATTTTTTACTTTTTACATTTTCAATCTGGACGCGTTGTCTAGTCTATGAAACAAATAATCGCAACAAAAAAATTAATAATTCTAGACAAACTTGCAAAACAAATTTGTAACTTCAAAACTTGCAATCCAGTAGGAAATAATTTCAATTAATGACGTTCTTCTGGTTTCAGGAGAGAGAGGACAATTCTAAAAGCAGATTTGCGTTCTACGCGAAAAAACGCTTGAAAATGTTCAGATGATAAGCCTATTTTCAAGAATTTATACCAGAAATCAAAAATTTCTGATTTTTCATTAGCTTTTAGTTTTTAGCCGATAGCTAGCTTTTCGCACGCAGTTAGCTGTTAGACTTTCCGTTAGCTTTTCTACTCAAGGTCATTAGTTTTTAGCCAATCCGTTAGCATTTCCGAACAGCTTACCACACCTGCTTCTTACGTGAAGGGGTATTCGTAGGCGACGCCGCGTTTACACGTCTGTACAATTTCCATCCGTCGTAGGTACAAGTAAACTGTGGTACAGGGTTCGAGCCCCGTTTTTTTTTTTTTTTTGCTTTAATTTCTTAGTTTTTATTCCTTGTAATAAATTGTTTTTTTCTTCCATTGGAGTAATTTTTTGTAGCAATATTTTCTGTGATTATTTTTCTTCTTAAAACGAAAGAACAGCATTATCAAATTTAGATTATTTTTTCGTGAAAATTTAGCATTATCAAAAACAATAATATTTTATTTCACAAGGAACAAATAAATAATGTTTTTATAAGACAATGGGTTCGTCGTCTCAACTGGACCATGCTGCGTCAAATAAAGATTGTAAGAAAGCACCTTTTGGTACTTCGGTGACCGGCATATGGAGAGCGTATGTCTCCTTCAGGGACTCTATCATTTCTCCTGTGATATTGTTTCTGATTTTGACGATCCATTGCTGTACTTCAGCATCCGAGGTACTGTAGGTTAATATTTGATGACCGTAGTTATGACATCTTTTCAATCTGTTAGTAAAAATTGCAAGTTGAAGATCATTTTTGTAAAAGTCACCCTACAAGTGTTTTTTGACAGTTCTCACCGGTCCCAAATGTCAAGCAGGGCTAGACGAACGTGACACCCAATAATCCCGATATAATTGGCAATAACGTCGCCCAACAGTTTTTTACTCATAAAATTTTTGCATACTTCTTTCTTTTTCGTTACGATACTAAAAATTTGAAAAAATAAATTTCAGCGCATTTAAAATGTTCTTTGTAATTCGAAATGCCATAGTAGTATGCCGTGCAATAATAAATAATTTCCATCTTTCTTCAATTTCATTTCCTTCTCTTTCCATGCTGCCGTTCAACGTGTACATCGTAATAGCTGCATTTCAAACTCGAATTCACGTTCCAGCACTCGTAGCCGAGTGGTTGAGCGCGCGGACTCGAATACGTCGATAACTCGGAATCATACATGGGCAGTTCACGGAGGTCGTCATACGTGTAAAATCGCACTTCATCCGAATTCAAAGCAGCGCACACAAGACACACGGAAGAAGGAGAGAAAGACAGAGATACGAAGGCACTCTGAAACACACGATCATAGACGGACAGAACGAGAGAGAGAGAGACTCGAAACCGAAGACACTACGGAATAGCGAAGAAGAGACAGAGAGAAGGAGGGAGAGAGAGCCGGACAAAGAAGAAGATAGGTGTTTACACTATGGAATAGCGAGGAAGAGACAGAGAGAAGGAGAGAGAGAGAGCCGGACAAAGAAGAAGATAGGAAAACACCGATAAACAATTTTTTTTTCTTTTTTTTTCTCTCTTTTCATCCATTTTCGCCTTTTTTTTAGTCCTACTTTTCACGCTAAGCAAGAAAACACGCTCCTATATTACCCAAAATGCGTCATATTACGCAAAATGCGTCGATTCCTTCACTTTCACCGGTCCCTCAGATTCACCCTCAGGTTCACCGGAACATGGTTAATCTGGGTATTCCGTTAATGTGGGTTTTTCGTCATCGCTGCGCGTGTTTTCGTCATCGCTGCGCGTGTTTTTGGTCGCATCCCGCTTGGTAGCCTTTTACCGCGAGAGTGTGCGCATGCAGGCAACCAGTGTTGCCAGATTTGAAACGGACAAAAACCGTACATGGAGCTCAAAAGAGCCCTGTTCGAAAAAGAGAAGGCCGTTTTTTTTTCTCTCCCAAAGCCGTATTTAAACTGAAAAAACCCGTAAAAAACCGTATGTTTTGCGTACGGCCTACGGCCCAGGGTTGGGCCGTACAACCGTATAAGCATTGACTATATACACTTTGTAAGCAGACGTACAAACCTTTTGTTAAAAGAGTTGTCGTTTTGTTGGAAACTGCTACCTGAGTGCGCTGGGTGTTAACTGTTGGTGCAAAGGAGAGAGAACATACATCCCTCTCTGTTACACCCACGTCTTAACATCTAGCGCGATCTGTTATTTGTTTCCAACGTGCGTCCGAAAACCGACAACATTTTAACAATAGGTTTGTACGTCTGCTTACGAAGTGTATATAGTCAATGGTATAAGACTCAAATAGCCCTATGTTTACGGCCGAGGCCGTACTTCTGGCAACACTACAGGCAACCTTCAAGTAGCGCCGTACACTGCTCGGCCACAAGGCGTTGCTTGCTAATAGGATGTATTTTGTACATGACAACCAGAGAAGAGATGGCTAACTCGAATAGGGCAGCTTGTTTCAAGTTACGCGTTCGTCGCTCACTGCGGCGCTTCAATCACCATTAGAAATGTATTACTTTCCCCTGCCGTTGCGCATCGCCGCTCTTCGCCTGTACAATTTCAATGGGGATTGTAGCGCTTTAGGTGAGCAGCGAACGCGTAACTTGAAGCTACATTCACTACAGGAGTTAGCTATCCCTTCTCTGATGACAACTTGTATGGGTGTTTACCTATGTACTCTGTCTTCGTGTGTATGTTGTCTTCCTATGTCTTTTCATATTTCTCTTCTTGTACTTAGTACCTACTACCGCAGCGCCAAACAGGTCTCCTGATCCTAGACGTTGAGGAGTCAGTGACTGATGAAGAGATCCGGCTGGCACTTGGTATTGGCCCAGAGGCCAAGGTCCAATGCAGGCCTGCAAGCCGTGGCTGCCAAACGGCTCAGGTCCAGCTTGGCATACAGAGGGCAATGGAGGTCCTCAAAGAAGGGAAGATCAAGATTGGCTGGAGCGTGTGTCGAGTGGTCTCCTTGGAGAGGAAGAACACGCAGCCAAGATGTTTCAAGTGCCTCCGCCGAGGACACATGGCGGCCACCTGCATCAATGCAAGCATCGGTCCAGGATGCTATAGATATGGCGCTGAGGGTCACGTGATCCGTGACTGCCGACAGACACCCAAGTGCCCTGTGTGCAGCCGGGTCGACGGACGTGACAACGGGCACATTTTGGGTAGCCAAGGATGTCTTGGCGCTGCCTCACACCCCGTTCGGAAGACTCAACCAAGCGGGAGAAGACGACCGAAAGGCCCCTAATGGCAGGGACACTCAAGTTCCTGCAGGCCAATCTTCAGCACTGCCAACTGGCCCAGGACCTTCTCTGGCAGTTTGTAGCTGAGGAGGGAACGCACATTGTAATTGCCAGTGAGTATTACAATGTTGCGAAAAGAAAAGGATGGTACACAGACCGTACTGGCTTAGCGGCCATTGGTGTTTGCCCAGAGTGTCCAATTGCTCCGGGAGAGGTTGAAAGAGGGGAGGGGTATGTTGCTGTGAAGATGGCCGACATGGTTGTCTACAGTTGCTACTTCTCCCCAAATCGCCCCTTCCTGGAGTTTGAGGACTTCTTGAAGAAATTAGAAGAAAGCTTGTCCAGATGGCAAGGTGAAAAATTCATTGTGGCTGGCGATTTTAATGCCAAGTCAGAAGAGTGGCGATCAGGCCGTACGGACATCCGTGGGTATGCCTTGGGGGAGTGGATTGCTTACAATCGACTGGAAACAGTCAATGTTGGCAACACTCCTACCCGAGTGCATCAAGGATACGGGTCCATTATTGATATCACCTTTGCCTCAGAGAGCCTAGCCCGAAAAATAGAAGGCTGGGCGGTACTGGACAAGGAGCTATCTGGGAGCGACCACCGGTGTATCGGCTTCTCCATCCGCCGGGAAGTTGAGGTCGCTGCTCCACAAAAGCTGGTAAGAAAGTGGGCCGTTAGGAAGCTGAATAGCGACCGTTTGAAGGCTAGCTATCTTGCTCTCACATGGGATCAAGAAGAAGAGCAAGAAGGCAATGCGGAGGTGGCAGTAGAGAGGATGATCAAGACTGTCACCAAAGCTTGCGATGTAGCCATGCCCAGGCAAGGTCCACCAAAGAAGAGGAGGGCTGTTTACTGGTGGACCAACAAGATTGCCGAATTGAGAAAAGAGTGCAACCGTCAGCGCCGGATATACCAGCGTAGTAGTGGCCGCGAAGGGGCGCGGGCGGTTGCACCCGAATACCAGCTGGCTCGTAAAAGGCTGAAGAGGGCCATCAAGGACAGCAAGAGTGCTGCATGGCGAGAGCTATGTGAGATGGCAGATGACGACCCGTTTGGAAAGCCTTATAAGTTAGTGCTGAAGAAGCTCAAAGGCCTCTCAGCAATGAGCCGAATGGAGCCGGATGTTGTGGGTCAAATCATTGATGGCTTGTTCCCACAGCAGCCACCACCAATGGTAACGCTACCAATAGTAGAAGAGGATGGTATATCCCTCCTAGGCACCGAGGAGGTTGATGCAGCAGTCAATAGACTGCGGGGTAAGTATTGGAAGGCTCCAGGCCCGGATGAGATTCCAAATCCAGTCTGGAGCGCCATACATTCAGTTGACCCAGCACTGCTTGTTGATACATTCAATGCGGCAATTGTTGGGGGACTGTTCCCTGTGCGATGGAAGAAAGCCAGGCTAGCGTTGATTGATAAGAAGGATAAACCACCTGGTCTACCATCCTCTTATCGTCCACTTTGTCTGCTAGACAATGTTGGGAAACTTCTAGAAAGAGTGATAGCCAATCGTTTGGAGAGCTATCTGAAGGAAAGAGATATAATCTCTGATAGCCAGTACGGTTTTCAAACTGGACGCTGCACATCAGATGCTGGGATCCGGCTGAAGAGGGTACCCGAGCCAGCGATTGATATGCGTCAGTTTTGCGCAGCCGTCAGCCTCGACATAAGAAATGCGTTCAATTCAATCCCATGGAAGATGATATTGGAAGCTCTTGTGAACGCAGGAGTGCCCGCATACCTGCTCAGGATGATCAGCAGCTATCTTAGCTGCCGTGAAATCCAAGCAGAGACGTCTGCTGGTACAGTAAAGCGCCCTGTTACTTGTGGGGTGCCGCAGGGGTCGGTCCTTGGGCCGCTTTTGTGGTGCGTCGCATTTAACGGAATCTTTAAGGTGAAGCTGCCACCGGGGGGTAAGCTTATCTGCTATGCGGATGACACCCTGGTGGTATGCACTGCCGAAACAACTGTAGCGGTGGAGAGCAGGGTAAACCGGGCCCTAGAGGATGTGACGCGTTGGATCGAGTCGGCTGGACTTGAACTAGCAGCAAGCAAGACGGAGGCCATTTTATTCACAACCCGTCGGAAGTTCAAGCCACCCACCTTTCGCCTGCGAGGTGTGGAAATTGAAACCAAGAAGCAAATGAAATACCTGGGCATCTGGTTTGACTCAACGCTGAGCTTCAGGCACCATTTCCTGATGGCAGCGGAAAAGGCGGGCCGGGTAGTTGGATACCTAAGCCGCCTTATGAGGAACCTGGGAGGACCGAGAGAAGCAAGGAGAAGGATCATGATGAGCACCGCCTTGTCGATCCTCCTATATGGTGCGCCAGTATGGGCCGACTGCATGAAGATACCATACCGAAGAAGAGAGATGGTAAAGATCCAACGAAGAGCTGCGCTGAGGTGTGTTAGTGCCTACCGCACTGTCTCGACGGAGGCTCTTTGTGTATTAGCACGTTCACCACCAATCGAGCTCCTTGCTGAGGAGACAGCGGTGGTGTTCGAAGCAAAGAAGAGAACGACGACCAACCGAGAAGCTTTACGGGTCAAGCAGGAGGCCAGGCGCTCCTTGCTTGTAAAGTGGAAAGAAAGAATTGCCCAGAGTGAGCTGGGTACATGGACAACCCGTGTGCTAATACGCGACCTTGATGAGTGGATGAACCGACACCATGGTCAGCTGAACTTTCACCTGACGCAGGTGTTAAGCGGCCATGGCTGCTTCAACAAGTACCTTCACGAGAAGTTAAGGAAAGTTGAGCAGGCAACGTGTTCGCACTGTAACCAAGGGCGGGATGATGGACCACAACACACCTTATTTGAGTGTGAGGCGTGGAGGCGTGAGCGGGACGAGCTTAGTCGGTCTCTCCAAGAGATCGGGGTAGATGAAGCGCTCGACCCGAGTAGCCTGGTACCCACCATGCTAGGTTCCGAAGAAGCATGGAACCAGGTGTCTGCATTTGCGGCCACCATCATGAAGAGGAAGATGGACCAGGAATGGAATAGGCAAATGCAGAACCACGCTATGGCCTACTCAACACCTGTGTACCATCAACATCCAGATCTGCACGAAGAAGAGGAAGAAGGATACCATCCAGATTGTTAGGGCCTTTATAGTTGTTGAAAGAATCTCGCGTTTATATGGTTGCTCCGCGTCCTCTATTCCGGTGAACTTACTACGGTACGTTCACTGTTCATACGAATATGTCTAACGAGCACCATACAGTGAGATTCACGCAACAGCGACTTATTACGCCTGATGTGATGTGTTAGTGTCGTTTTTGTGATGTGAGTGTGTTCTCTAGTGCTGTTTCTTTTTTGTGCGTGCCAGGGGGGCATCGCAGCTTGGTGGTTGCCAAAGCAACTTGGCAGTTGCCGAGTAGAAGAGGGGGTTCGCGTAGGAGATTCCTCCTTCACTGAAGTTATACCCGAAAGGGTCGATTCCGGTGTTGGAGGAAACAATATTAAATGCATACGCAACCCGCACCTACTCCATTATGGATGACGGGCGGTGCTGCACATGCGACACACAAGCGAACTTAGTACCTACTGTAATTTAATTTTTTTTATTTATTTATGGTTTCTGCCTGAGTCTAATTTAAATATTGATTCCATCAATTTATAATGGTTTCTTCCTTAATCTAATTCAAATTTTGACTCTATCAATTTTTCATGGTTTCTTTCTCAGTCTACCTAATTGGAACATATTTATTCCATCAATTTTTTTATGGTTTCTCCCTCGGTCTAACTCAAATTAATGTTGATTCTATCGATCTATTTATGGTTTCTCCCTCAGTCTAATTCAAATGTTGATTTCATCAATTTTTTTATGGTTTCTTCCTTAGTCTAATTCAAATTTTGAATCTATCAATTTTTCATAGTTCCTTTCTCAGTCTAATTGAAACATATTGATTCCATCAATTTTTTTATGGTTTCTTCCTTGGTCTAACTCAAATGTTGATTCTATCAGTCTATTTATGGTTTCTCCCTGAGTCTAATTTAAATGTTGATTCCATCAATTTATAATGTTTTCTTCCTTAGTCTAATTCAAATTTTGAATCTATCAATAACTCAAATTAATGTTGATTCTATCGATCTATTTATAGGTTCTTCCAAAATCGTAATTTAAAGATGAAAATTGAAAATTTTGATCAAAAAAATTGTATTAATTTTCTACATAATTCTGAATAAAGAAAAATTTCATCCTCCCCAAAAAAGTGAGGATCTTGAGCGGGGCTCGAACCAGGGTAAAAAGGAGAAAAGTCGTCATTTTAATAAAAAAATATACGGCCAGCAACGCTTAGGCGTATGTACGCGTGCTTCAGCGTTGTAATTGCCGCGCTTACGTACTTTAACCAAATACTCACTATATATATATATATATATATATATGTAACCGAAAATCTGTATATAGTGAGATTGAGGTTGCCTAGCAATACAATAATTAGGGTGTACCTCGTCGATGAAGACTGTATTATTATTATTATCGAATGTAGCATTGGAAGCAATACAACCTTTAGTTCTAATATTTATATCAGAAGTATAGAGAGAGAGAGAGAGAGAGAGAGAGAGAGAGAGAGAGAGAGAGAGAGAGAGAGAGAGAGAGAGAGAGAGAGAGAGAGAGAGAGAGAGAGAGAGAGAGAGAGAGAGAGAGAGAGAGAGAGAGAGAGAGAGAGAGAGAGAGAGAGAGAGAGAGAGAGAGAGAGAGAGAGAGAGAGAGAGAGAGAGAGAGAGAGAGAGAGAGAGAGAGAGAGAGAGAGAGAGAGAGAGAGAGAGAGAGAGAGAGAGAGAGAGAGAGAGAGAGAGAGAGAGAGAGAGAGAGAGAGAGAGAGAGAGAGAGAGAGAGAGAGAGAGAGAGAGAGAGAGAGAGAGAGAGAGAGAGAGAGAGAGAGAGAGAGAGAGAGAGAGACGGACAAAGAAGAAGATAGGAAAACACCGATAAACAATATATTTTTTTTTTACCGACTTTTCTAACTAGAAAAGTGAGGTATTACACCCGTAGCAAGGTCAACAGGGGGAGTGGGCAATAAACTTTCTCGCTTTCTCGACGTTTTAGGGGTCCTAGATCACAACTAGCATAAAAAAAATTTCAGGTTTCCTTATATATATATATATATATATATATATATATAATATAATATATATAAGATTTTTTGTCCGCGGAACTCCTCCGAAACTACCCGATGGATTTTTTTGTAACTTGGCCATATTGTAGTAGTATATTTGAAGATGTGCACCTGCAATTTTTTTAAAAATCGGATGAGTAGTTCTCGAGAAATTTTCAATTTGTTGAGAAATTTTGCAGTATTTCGAGTACCTTTTTGTCCGCGTAACTCCTTCGAAACTACCCGATGGATTTTTTTGTAACTTAGCCATATTGTAGTATTATATTTGAAGATGTGCACCTGCAATTTTTTTAAAAATCGGATGAGTAGTCCTCGAGAAATTTTCAATTTGTTGAGAAATTTTGCAGTATTTCGAGTACCTTTTTGTCCGCGGAACTCCTTCGAAACTACCCGATGGATTTTTTTGTAACTTAGCCATATTGTAGTATTATATCTGAAGATGTGCACCTGCAATTTTTTTGAAAATCGGATGAGTAGTCCTCGAGAAACGTTCAATTTGTTGAGAAATTTTGCAGTATTTCGAGTACCTTTTTGTCCGCGTAACTCCTCCGAAACTACCCGATGGATTTTTTTGTAACTCGGTGTGCACCTGCATTTTTTTTGAGGATCGGATGAGTGGTTCTCAAGAAATTTTGGTTCATTCTTTGTTCATTCTTTACCAAGGGTTCATTGGATTTTATTTCCGATGAAATCTTTTCATTCAAATTTAGTACACTTGTATCTCGCTTCCCACAGCCCCTAGAGCGTTGAATTTTGTTTTGTCAAATTTTATTTGTTTTGTTAAATTTATTTTTGAACGGATAGTGGCAATGGCGGGTTGTTAGTTTTTCTAGCTATTTTTCATTATTATTAGTCATACTCGGTAGCGAAAACCTTGAGTTTGAATGATTAAGAACAATTAAATTTTTCAATCTTCATCAAGTGTGCTGATACGAGACTACCTGGGTGATTTCACTCTTAATTAATAATTGATTTATTTGTCATTTTTTCATGTATGGGTACATAATTAATAGTGGTTCATAGTTGATTTGAGGTGTCTCAGGAGATGGAAAGATTATTTTCAATTCGGACTGGCTTTTTTGAGTGAGATTTGAGATTAGACTAACGAGTAAACCAGGCTTGGGTGCTATATATTTTTACCGAATTTTCTAGCTAGAAAAGTGAGGTATTTTGTTAATACGTTTGGAATGGTTGAAGCGTGAGGGAAGGAATGAGGGGTTGACTATTGGGTGATTGGTTGCTTCTTTCGTTTCGA
The DNA here is from genome assembly GCA_035079385.1 of Aspidiotus rigidus. NCBI lineage: Eukaryota > Metazoa > Arthropoda > Insecta > Hemiptera > Diaspididae > Aspidiotus > Aspidiotus rigidus. Next base: position 8,938,065 of record JAVHKY010000052.1, read on the forward strand.
CATCGATTTTTTTAGTTTTTCGGGATCTCGTTGTAGCTGGATTCCCAGATGAAGAATTTTGGGGTGGAGTGTGCATAGAAAATGGTGATATGATAGCGTGAAGGCAATTTATGAGTGCACGAGAGGAATAGCAGCTGGAGATAGCTTTAAGAGATGCCAGGAATCGGAAGTGATAAAGAATTGAACCACTCATCCTAATATACAGTATACTAGAGACTAATAATATGCTAAGAATAACGTATGGGAAAAAATGATTGTAGAGCTCTTTTTTATTAGAAACAACTGTTATAGCCTCGTAGCAGTTTGGACAGGGGGAGGAGGAGTGGTTTTTATGGAGACGTTTTGTAGGTTTTAGATGACTCTTAGCCTAAATTATAACAAAATTCAGGTTTCCTTATTGGATTATAGGTATTTTTACTCTGTTATCTGTTGATGTGACATCGTAGTGATAGAATTTATAAACTGAGTTTTATTGTTTATTCTTCAAATGTTTGACATGATTGACAGGTCATTGGTATTTAATTTAAAGAGAGGGCGTGACTCTCTCAATGTTTTTTGCATTGTGGGAAGAAAAATCGTGTACTACTCACGCGACTGCGTGAGTGTTTTTTTTTTTTACAAAACTCCGTTATATGAAAACCTTTCAAATTATGTACGAGATGCAATGTAATACGTATCAGAAGTGGGCATACCCAGAACTGTTTGAGAATGCCATTATTATTACGTGTATTTTTGCCGTACCTAATTGGGTCAAACCCCCGGACAGGTTAGATATGGAAGAAAATTGATGTTGGAACTAAAAAAATTGCGACATCTTTCTGGTATTTCCCATAAGCGTGCATGTAAACGTCAGCCCCCTGGCGTTGTTGTCATTTTTCAGCCTACCGGCCTGTAACTTAACCTTACCCCGTCTAAAATCAAAAATACACTCCGAAGGGAAAGGGCTTGGCCTTTACAATGTTTACATAATTATCAGTTTGCTAATTACTACCGGGAGGACAAAATACTGCCGCTCCATAAGAACGTATGTTAAATTTGTATTTTTCAAAGAAAGATAACTCGAGAGCGGCTCAATGGATTTCTTTGAAATGACCCGCGTTGGAAAGGAAATTTTATGGAGAATAAATTATATACTCTTCAATTTAACGCTAAAAGCATTTTTTCCGAGTTATCCGGTGATAATTGTACTGAAGATTTCTCGTTATCACGTCGCGGCTGCCCGCTTGTACGTTGTCGGTATTTGTTACATGTTGCATGCGCGTTCTCTGTCCTCTTGGTAAGAAGAAGAAGAACGAGACAACCTGTACACCGAGTATTCTAATAACTAAACAAGAAAGAGGAATACTCCGACGTGGAGTAAAACATGCAAACCGCAGAAAAAATGAAAAGACGACGAGCGCATTCGGTTAAACAACCATCTTCGAGCCTGAAATGAAAGCAACTGACGAACAAAAGAGAAGAACGAGGTATTAAGATCGTCCAAACGAGAAATCACGGTGTGAGTCATAAACCAGTTCGATCAGGCTATCTTCCGGAATATACGAATTGAGTACAGTGATACCGTCAGTGTTGAGATGACGAATTATCTCTATATTCTCGAGGGCGATACGTTTACGGTAGGAATTCTCCTTATGGAGGAGCTTTTCGGATCCCTCGCGGAAGCTGTGGCCACTGTTTATTAAGTGATCGGCGAAAGCTGACTCCCCCAAGTGTCCCTTCTTCCAAGACTTCAGGTGCTCAGCTACTCGAACTTTCATTTGGCGGCTGGTCTCACCAATATAAAAGCCTCCACAATCCTCACACTCCAACTTATACACACCACTCCTCTCATCAACAGGTATGGGGTCCTTCAGTCTCACAAACAACCTCTTGACTGTGGTAGGGTTGTAAAACGCGGGTCTGAAGCCAAACGGGCGAAGGGCCCGACCCAATTGCTGGGAGAACTTCCCCAAGAAAGGGAGACTGATCCAACGCAAACGGCGATCACGGATCGTGTCTCGGGGGAGGGAGGTGGTGGAATCCAGGAGGCCCCTCGTAACTTTCCTCCGAACCATCACGTCAACATCGACATTGACCCCATTCACTCTGGCCAGGTGTTTTATTGTGATTAACTCTTTCTTGAAGGCAGACTGACTCAAAGGAATACGAGTCAGTCTGTGAACTAGGCTATGAAAAGCAGCCATCTTGTGAGCAACAGGACCAAACGAACCACCGTGGACTAAAACATCGGTCGTAGTATCTTTCCTGTAAATTCCAAACTTATGGATACCGTCTATTATAGAGATCGATAAATCCAAAAAGTTAATGGAAAATACCCCTATTTCCAACGTAAATTTGATGGAAGGGTACCAGGAATGGCTTCAGACCCGCGTTCTACAACCCTACCACAGTCAAGAGGTTGTTTGTGAGACTGAAGGACCCCATACCTGTTGATGAGAGGAGTGGTGTGTATAAGTTGGAGTGTGAGGATTGTGGAGGCTTTTATATTGGTGAGACCAGCCGCCAAATGAAAGTTCGAGTAGCTGAGCACCTGAAGTTTTGGAAGAAGGGACACTTGGGGGAGTCAGCTTTCGCCGATCACTTAATAAACAGTGGCCACAGCTTCCGCGAGGGATCCGAAAAGCTCCTCCATAAGGAGAATTCCTACCGTAAGCGTATCGCCCTCGAGAATATAGAGATAATTCGTCATCTCAACACTGACGGTATCACTGTACTCAATTCGTATATTCCGGTGGTTTATGACTCACACCGTGATTTCTCGTTTGGACGATCTTAATACCTCGTTCTTCTCTTTTGTTCGTCAGTTGCTTTCATTTCAGGCTCGAAGATGGTTGTTTAACCGAAAGCGCTCGTCGTCTTTTCATTTTTTCTGCGGTTTGCATGTTTTACTCCACGTCGGAGTATTCCTCTTTCTTGTTTAGTATGGATAGCCGTAACTTAAAGGAACGGATTCGTTTAATTTTATTCTAATAACCTTGCCAAAAATCATCCTATAAATTTGCCCCTGCATTGAAACACAAAAGAAGATTATCATTGAGAAAGTCAAAATTATGTTAAAAAATATGGTCCTGAAAAATAAATGAGCTTTCATCAACGTACTCATATTCAAAATAGTGTGTCGCGGCAAAAAGGGCATATACCGGTCGTGTGACCTTTTTGAGACGACCTCGCATTCTGAATCTACCTCTCTTCCTTGTTCTAATGCACTTTACCCCACCTTCCTAACGTCATCCGAGAATGAAGCGATTGCTATCAGCCTCAGCGAAACAATGATGATAACAGTGATCTGGTAGAAGTACAAGCATTCATTAAACATTTAAACTGTCACGTTCGTTTTTCGAGTTTGAATACTTTTGTTATGCGTGTGAGATCGTTTTATTTAATGAATGAATATGGGCAAAAGACGAGAAGAGCATCCTGAGGACCTATTCGCACGAAGAAAAAAGCCGAGTTTTGCGTTGAAAAAAGGTCACCACATAATGGCCACATAAAGTATCTCAATGTTACCGTTAGTATCAATACTAAAAACGCAATATTTCCGCCACATTATTTTTTTGAAAGTAGAAGTATGACATTGAGAAAAGAAACCAACACTGGTACTATTCAAACTGAATTACTCGTAACACTGGATGCGTGAAACTTCAATCGCGTTTTTCTCAAATACATGTTCCCACGTATATGCCCTTTTTGCCGCGACACATTCTGAATTTCATATCATAATTGAAATTGCCAATCTGACTAAACAAAGTTTACAAAACAAGTTTGTAGTTGTGCGTGCCAATTGTACAATTTCTAAAATGCCGCCTATATCATTCTACGTTTGGTATAAATCTTTGTATTTACTATTTGAATTTCCATCCTTTCCTTTGGTATCTTTCAATACCCTAAAAATTCTGTTTTAGATAGATAATCAACTTAACCTACTCATACTCTTTTTCTAGTTGGTTCAGCAATACCCTGTTGTAGCAAGGGTGTATCGGGACAGTGCTAAAAATAAACCAGTTTACTCACAATGTTGTTTTGGCTCCGTAGCCAGTGGTATGATAGATTACAAAGACCTTGAAAAACTACTGCAAAATCCTCAAAATTTGCAATTTACTTTCGGTAAGAACTATTGCAGCTACTTGTTTTGCAAGTTTTTTTCACAGAATGTCTTTAATATTGATTGTACATATTTTTGGACAGAATTGATTGATGTTCAACATTCAGGTCAATATGAAAAAGAATATTGGCAAATTACAGATGACGACAAACGAGGATTGATCCCTCAACTGAAAGAAGAAGGTAACAAATATTATTTTGTCAAGGATTACAAAAAAGCAATTGAAAAATACAACCTAGCTTTAAACTTCATTGATCATCTACAGCTCAGGTTTGTTGATTTCTTTAGAGCCTTTCTGTAAAATATACTCCGTATTTTTTAAACAAAAGCTAAAAATGTTTATTAAGAGAAAAACCTCGCGATGATGAGTGGAATGCATTGAACACAATGAAACTGACCTTCTATCTCAATTTAGCTCAGTGTAAATTATGTCTCAAAGAATACTATGCAGCAATAGATTATGCTAACCAGGTGTTACAACAGGATTCAAGTATGTACTTGATGAAAATATCTGAGTATTTCCTGCAATTGAATAAATATTCAACTTTTGTTTGTAGAGAATATCAAAGCCTTATTTCGTCGAGGTAAAGCTCATCTACAGGTGTGGAATTTGACTGAAGCTGAAGACGATCTGAATCAAGTTTTACAGCTTAATTCATCATTAAAATCGTCAGTGTTACCATTACTTTTTAGTCTCAAAAAAGCAAAACTTGAGAGTAAACAAACTGAAAAGTTGTTTGCTACAAGAGGAGTCTCTTAAATGTTTTGTGATGAGGAACTTGGAAGTTTCTTAATAAATTATGTACCAAGTGCGATGTAGGTACTTAAATTGTAACTCAGTGTAGCATTAAATTGAATTTGAAGGTGAAGGATTTTTCAACACCTACTCATTACTTGTATTCAGTTGAGAGTAACTTCTACCATTTTCTTTATTCAAACGATCTAGCTTTTGTTTTAGTCTCACATCTTGAGTATTGTTCTTATAAGCATATTATTTCTTATTTGTCAGTGAAAATTAAGTAACCTGATATGAGAAACGAGCCAGCTTTGTAGTTTAGTTTATTACCCAATAATCACTGGGAACAAGGGTTAGCTGAATCAGAGTCAATCCAAAATGTAATCTGGATTGAATGAAAACTATTGAAAGTAAGAAAACAATAAGTAAAAGGATAACATAATTTTGCAATCAACAAAGTTGTAGAGACTGAATTCCTCGGCATTGGTCCCCTTTTTTACTGACGGGCAAAATCAATGAGTATTGAAATGAAATTTGAATCATGATAAATGGGACGCGGAAAAGAAAATTCTATTTTGCGAGAAATGTCAAAACTGGAGTACCACAAATCTTAGTTTGCCAATAGAACTGAGAAATATACTAAATTGTGAAGACTTTGTTGAAAATTACTAAATTCTGCCTAAAATTGAGACGATTCTGTTTAAAAAATACTGAATATCGGGCCAAAATTGGTCAAAGAATTCATAAATTTGAGTCAGCGAAGTAATTTTGAAAAAATCAACAACATTTGTTCTCAAATGAGGCAGTTTTGATTTCAATTCAAAAATTTTGACTTTCACAATTAATCAGGTAATTTTGACTGGGAATGGAATGATTTTTGTTGAAATTGAGTAAATGTACTGGAAATCGCGTATTTTCCCCCTGCTGAATTTCAGTGCTGAAAGCCACATATTTTCTTGCCAAAAAATGTATAAGTTTTCAATTCAGAGCTGCACATTTGTAATTTTATTATCTAAGCTGCATTGTATTTTACAGATGTCTGGATACAACACTTGGTCAAGTTTTTTTTTTTAAATTTCATCTTCTGTTTTATATTTTTATAAGTTGTAGACTTGAGAAATAGAAATAAACATTAGTTGATTATCCGGTAACAATATTATTTTCTGAACACCGTAGGTAATTGACTCACATCTCTCGTGCGACACCAATATATAATTATGACTGGAGACAAAAACTGTCGACGTTAACTTTGTCTGGGAAGCAGTTGGAAAAGGAAAACGCTGAAAGTATTCTCGCAAAATGTAAACAAACGCGGGGAGTGGTTCTAAGTTCTGCAGAAGTGGTGCGACTTTATACAACTCTATATTACACAACTTTCCTAGAACTCAAAACCACTTCCAGCATTTGTTTGCATTTGCGGGAATAACTCTAAAGCCTTGAGAGAAGTCCTGATAAGAAATGGCCAGGGGAAGGCGGGGCTGTTGTTAGATTTTTATTTTGCTGAAAAGCACCGGAAGAGGCTATAAGAGCCAAGAGAGTTAGTGCTGTAAATGGTTCAAAACATTGAAAATTACAGAAAATTAGAAGGAAAAGGAAACAGCAAATAATGATCGACGAGAAAAATTGAACCTCAACAGAGTAAAAGATCATGGAGATTTCTGAATCGCGGAAATTTGCGACTGACGACTCTAGGCTTATTTCTGTTGACTTGGTACGATCATTTCCTGTGTATAAACATTATTTGTTAGGCAATCATTGTTATGATTTAACACAAGATTACGTCAATCAAGACTTGAGTCGCCATGCGCCTCAATATTTGGGTCTCTCTTTTTTTCTCTCTCTCTTCTTCTCCTTGACTGTAAATCAACGACGGTAATGCATCTTTCTATTTTAACAGGGAACCTGCTCATAGCTTTTTTTTTTTTTTGTGAGAGAGAGAAATTTGCTGTGCGTCGTCCAGCGAAAAACTTGGAAAAATTTTGACTCTCGAGCTATATATGAAGGGAGGAGGACTTGAGAACCCTATCACAGTGGACTTGCATGTACGTCAATTTTTTAAACGTATATGCATCGCGAGGTGAAAAACATAGGTACCGTATCTGAAGGTTGAGCATTTATTGAAGATGATTATTATGATCATTGAATTCTGCATTGAAAATTGCTACAAGTAAGCAACTTGAGCGATCTTAAAATCTTTCGAACACATTTTTATATTCTTTTTGATACTTTTCCGTGATTCTTGTTTCCGCACATATGTCATCTCCACTGTACAAATTGCTGTCGCCAATGTTGTGACAGTTCCGTTACGCATCAATAGATGGCGTTGATAATCAGCGCCCCGATTCATGCGGTAGAGCATAAAGCCTCAAGACAGAAATGCGTATGTAAGAAAAAGATGAGGGATGGCCAAAGAGTTGAAACTCGGTATTAACGTCTGGAGTAATTTAATTTTCATGTTTTAACAAGAATTATATCTCTGGAGAATCTATCTAGGAACTAACAAGGAATATTCTTTTTACCTCATTATCTGTGTTATAAACAATTTGTACAGTCTCTGTAGGCCTATTCAAAATGCTTTCAGATTCATTTTTGAACTCAATATTTCAAATCAGAAAACAAAATAATATTTTAGAAGAATATCAGACCAGTGTTACAAAAAATTCTAAAAATATTTTGCCTCTCTATTAATATAATGCTTCAATATTTATTGTCAAACACAAGACTTCAAGTTGAAAAACTGAGATCTAGTTTTGCTCCTACATTTCCTTTCAATCTGATGAATTTATTTCATTTTACGAAGTCCGTAGGGAAGTCCGTAGCCTACGTATCAAATTATTGCCGTTGTGATCTATGTCAAGATAGAAATGCAAGCTGAATTGTTCAGATGATACAATAATTTATAAATAGGAGAAAATTTGAATGCACTTTGTGTCTTAAAGTGAAAATATGATTTTATTGATGTTTCAAACCGGCAAATAAGTAGAAAAATTACTGATCATGAGGGCTGTCGGTTTCAAAATTTTTATAGGTATGCTATCAGTATTACACTTTGTAATCTCAATTGCTTCACAAATGTTTCTTTTTGTATCATTTTCATTTTCGCTTCAAGATAAAAGTGTATTAAAATTTTTTCTCATTCATATCAAAGAACTTTGCTTAATTCGAAGCAACATTCAAATGTTCAATCACTGTTTTGCAAAATCTCAATCTCTTCATTATTATTATAGGTACCCTCTGCGGTAGTTTCCTGAAATATCAATTCAGCAGTATCCGATAAAATATTTTTGTACAAGATCATTCAAATTTGAAAAAGGTTATTTGAATTGTTCTCGACGCAGCACAGATATCAAAAATTGAAATAAAAACTTATTTGAGAGGTTGAGTAAACATTTATTTGGAGTATAGTTTTGCCTCTTTTTTATTTTTTCCAATTTTCTGTATGGGAGCGATTTTGAGTCCGCTTATATTGCCGCTTGCGCATTCAAAATGTTCTGGATTGGTGGACGTTTGAAATAAGTAAATAACAGAACCTATTCATCAGATGAAACATCTCTATTTTATGATGTAAAATTCATTTCCTGGTTATACACAAGCTGCAAACATACCTTTTCTTAATTACACAAAGCATAACTTGATTTATATAACACAACAAAGCAATGAAGCATTATGTCTATGTACACTTTGATCACAAGAAGACCAAATCAAGGAGTAAGCAACTGGGATCAATGGTTCAAGATTATACTCTATTCAATATTCAAACACAACTCACAATGAAGATCATTTAAAAGATATTAGAGATCTATGTAAATAAATTTCTTTTATGAAAACAACTCCAATATCTTTCATAAGAACTACAACACTTGCTACAAAGAATATACCTGTCTTTTCAACACAGCATTCAGTTTCAAATACAAACAGCACATGAAACAAATTATCCTTCTCCCATTAAATTTCAATAATCTCTATCGTTACACGGGTTTGATCTTGCATTCATTTGAGATTATTTTGGTAGTTGGGAATCTCTTCTATGACAATAATATGACTTATGTGGTCAGGTAAATTCAAGATGATGGCCACTCACCATGGACTATGGAGAAGTTGATTTGAACACCATTATTGGTAATCGTCCTGGGAGTATTAAGTATATCTGAATTCAAGTTTGCTAGCTTTGTGTACACAGGGTTGATTTGAGAACGTGATCCAGGCATAAAGTTTCCAGAAATAATAGAGGACTACAATTCGATTTTATTCAAATAGAGAAAGGACGGCATTGTAACACAGCTTTGTTTAAACTTTTCGATTACTCCGTCTCCGTTCAATGTGTTTGTCGTCAGGATTGAGGTAATTGTACTTTCTTTATTGCCGTAGATTGTTGACCTGAGAAAACCCTTCGACTATATATTATTATATGGACTGCGCTAAGCGCCGGCCACGTAAGTAAGACAACAGGCGTTTGGATATAAGTGGCAACGATCACGTATGAAAATACCCGTAAAACGTGGTGCGTGCCGCTTACGCTTATCAGATCTGTGGACGCGTTTTTTGCTCATTTCATACACTTCAGCGCAGTCCATACAATATAATTATAGTCGAAGAGAAAACCAGAAATACTTGATTTTCGTCCAGTAAAACGTATGATCCAAATAGTCCTTGGTAGGTACCTGTTATCAAAAATTTGGATTCCATTTAAAATCTGAAACAATCATAGAAGATCTGAACGAAAATGGATTGTATTCCAAAGCCCTCAAACCCGCAAGATGATATAAGAAAATTCGTAAGAGTTGCTGTAACAGCTATTACAAACATAATTACAAAAATGTAAGTTTCAAAGAATAGTCGTTATAACCATTCCTACATTGTGTGACCTGCAAACTACAACTAGTAGACTGATGTCCGACTGATTTACAGCTTTGATAATCTGAGTACCGACATGACACTGACCCCCTCATCATCTTCGACCACTTCTAGTGGAAGCTGATCACCAGCTGGTATTTTTTTGGGGTAGTGTATGTACCTGAAGCCGATCTTTGTACAGCATTGTTGTTTTTGTAGTAATTTTTCATTAAGCATACAGACATTTTAATGAACCGTGTGTGCCATATGTTTTTGTGGGATGATTTGCATTTTTTAAAATATTTTCGTTATTCTTGTTTCAATTATTCCCCAAGTGAAGAAAATCGTGAAATTTACATTCGCACGTAAATTACCGATGATTTGCATTTTTTAATAATATTTTCATTAGTCAAGTTCTCCGTTTGTCAACATGTCGCGCACAATTTGTGATGCTTGTCACACATTGTAGCCAGTTTTACCGAAATTGTAAAGTATAGTCCTTCAATAGTTATTCAAATTAATTGTGAACAGTCAATTGAATAAGTTTTGGAAATTTTTGGTGCTTCTCTTATTCCGGTATACGAAATATAAGAGACGTATCTATTGGATCATCGAGCGATCAGTCACCACCGCGGCAAACTGAACTAAAGTATTTCAATCTAGTTCAATAATTCCACTTCAACCACTTTTTGCTTTCATTCACCAATCAAAATCAAGCGCTGGAAGCTAACGCTTTTCACCATGATTGGCTAACAAGGCTGATTGCACATTCCATCTATGCTGACCAGAACAGAACTAGTGGAATATGACAAAATTTTCCAATTTTGCGTTGAATCTTACCAAAATACTCATAGCAATTGGATTAGTATTTATATAAGAAAAGTAATTTTGATGGCTTAGAGCCTTTTCAAAGGACTGTAATTTTTATGGTTCAGAGCTTTCCAAAGGCTTAACGGTAAAGTCTGATATCATTCTCAAATTCTACGTTGAATTTCACAAAAGTAGCAACTGGATTGGTATTTATATCAGAAAATGGTAATTTTCATGTTTTAGAACCTTTTCAAAGGATGTAATTCCGATGGTTTGGAGCCTTTCAAAAGCCTAACGGTAAAATCTGGTGTCATTTTCAAATTCTACGTTGAATTTGACTGAAGCAGCAATTGGATTGATAATTACTAGAGACTGGATTCCTCGGCATTTCTGCTTTTGTTCTGCTGCATGATAGGGAAGTGCTGATAATGTATGAGTGCGTTTCACATGAGGGGGGCCTAGAGAACAATTTTTATTTTGCTAAAAAATGCCGAGAATGAAATAAATGCCAAAAATAGTGAAAAACGCCGAAAAAAGCCAAAATTGCCCTTTTAAAGAAAAATTAACAATATCAATGAAGATTTAAGCATTTGAAAGGGCAGTAGTATGTATATGTCACAGTGAAATTGGGCAATCCGTGAAACTGGGGTATTTCACGCGCGTTTTATCGTTCCTGTGTCGTGGCGTGTTTTTCGTGCACATATGCGGTTACCAACATTATCTTCGAGCGATTCTTCAGCCTTGTGATCATTGTACGCGGCGCGCCGTCGCGTTTACACTTCTGCACAATTTTGATACGTTTTACGTATATGTGAAATATGGTAACAAGTTCGAACCCCGTACAAGCTTTTTTTTTTTTTTTTTTTAAACCACAAAAATTGTTTCATTTTATTGTCATGAGGGAAAGTTGAACACACAAAATACTTGGGGTCACAATTGGTAAGAATCTTCATTGGAAGGAGACCAAAAGTAAAAACTGACGCAGGAAAACAAACAATGACTACATCAACATTTAAATTAGACTCAGAAAGAAACCATAAATAGATTGATAGAATCAACATTCGAGTTAGACCAAGGGAGAAACCATGAAAAAATTGATGGAATCAATTGTTTGAATTAGACTAAAGAAGAAACCATGAAAAATTAGTAGAATCAAAATTTGAATTAGATTTAGGGAGAAACCATAAACAAATTAATAGAATCAACATTTGGGTTAGACCGAGGAAGAAACCATAGAAAATAGACTCAAAGAGAAACCATAAATAAATTGATTGAATCAAGATTTATAAGTTAGACCAACAGAGGAACCATGAATACCTAAATTGACAGAATCAACATTTGAATTAGACCAAATAAGAAACCATAAAAAATTTATAGAATTGACATTTTAAATTAAGACTCAGAGAGAAACCATAAATAGATTGATAGAATCAATATTCTAGTTAGACCAAGGGAGAAACCATAAAAAAATTGATGGAATCAATATGTTTGAGTTAGACTAAAGAAGAAACCATAAAAAATTAATAGAATCAAAATTTGAATTAGACTCATGGAGAAACCATAAATAAATTAATAAAATCAACATCTAAGTTAGACCAACAGAGAAACCATGAATAAATTGATAGAATTAAATTTAAATTAGACTCAGGAGATTCATGGTTTCACCTCAAGACCGATCCAAATTTTCATTCTATCAATTTTTATAGTTTCAGTGCGTCAGCGCAATTTGCTACGTAAAAAGAAAAATATTCTTTGCAATTCGAAATTCGATGGCAGCAGTATGCCGTGCAACAATTAATAATTTTTATCTTCTTCCTGCAATTTCATTTTCTCCCCTTTTTAATGAATGAAAATTAATTTCAAAAACACATTATTTCAATAATACCTAACTACATTTCATGTAGACAAATGGACAAAAAATGTGCAATGTATTTTAGCATTAAGAATGCCGGCGCGGTGTTCGACATTCACATGGCAATAGCTGCATTTTAAACTCGTGTTGATGTTCCAGCACTCGTGGCCGAAAGGACAAGCGCGCGGATCCGTACGCAGAGAGTTTCAATCATATGCAGAGTTCCCGGAGGTCGAAATACGTGTAAGATCGCACATCACCCGAATACAGAGACGGAGAGAGAGAGAGATCATATGCAGAGTTCCCGGAGGTCGACATACGTGTAAGCTCGCACATCACCCGAATACAGAGACGGGGGGGGGAGGGAGGGAGGGAGGGAGAGAGAGAGAGAGAGAGAGAGAGAGAGAGAGAGAGAGAGAGAGAGAGAGAGAGAGAGAGAGAGAGAGAGAGAGAGAGAGAGAGAGAGAGAGAGAGAGAGACGGAGACCGAGACGGAGACGCTCGTATATCGCAAAATGCGTCGAGTTTCCCAGTTTCACTGATGTCTCAATTTCACTGTAACATATACACCCCCTGTTTCCAGGACACTTTCTTTCCCGAGCTAACACTACTCATCTCCCGGGCTTCTAACGATACAACACGTACATGACCCCGCTTAAAAACCCAATACAAACACTATTCATCTCCGGGGCTTATAACCACCCAACACGTACATACCCCCGCTATAGCTTGATTTTTCAGTAAAAACCTGAATATTCACCAAATTTATAAGAACGACAATTTTTTTTTCGAACATGAATTCGTTTATTTCGTTAGTTACGGGTATAAGAAGAAAAATGATTTTTTCGAACATGAATTTACAATTTGTTTTTTTTTTTTTTTGAACACGAATTCGTTTATTTCGTTAGTTACGGGTAAGAAAAAATAACATTTTATTTAGTTTGAAATAAAATTATAGGTAACACTATTTTTATAAACATAGATACAATTATAAGGAAAATTATTTATTTTTTTTGGTATACAATTTTTCATAACGCTTCATGATTTTTTCAATTGAATTTCTTCTAATGCAGAAAATTGCGCATTTACATGTATCCGGTCCTTCCTCCACATCATTATTTGATCATACACAATTGTTCCAATGATCACCATATCGAGAATGAATTAATTTGTGTTTGGACATTTCTTTTTCCAATTATTTTTCAAACGATTTTATTTTTTCAACTTCAGATGGATGCATGAACATTCGATATTTATGAAAATTATCCATATTCAATGAAGATTTAGATTGATTGTTTCCCATTTTTCCTCTTCAAAATAATAACGATAATTCTATAATAACTGGATTTTTACAAAAATTTTTTCTTCTACAACATACATCTCAGATTGAGGAATTATAATACACTAAGATTATACATATTCCATCACTGATCAATAATTTCCTCGTTTGTGGTACGGGTTGAAATATAATCCATAACCCTTTTTAGATTTTTTAACACACAATCCTGACCCAACTTGAATACTCTTTTGGTTATTACCAAATAGTTTATCTTTTGCTGATTTTATATTTTCGGCAAGTTTGACTGTATTAGAAATTGAACCAGCAACTCCCCCTGCTAATGCTAAAGCTGAGACTATTGGGAGAAGAGGAATTAGACCTCCTGATTGAGGTAGCATCAAACCTTTACTTTTTGGAAATTTTATCTTTTTATGTTGATATTTTTTCATACAAAGTTGAAGCTTCCTCAGATTTTGTTGAATAGAGTCATTTTTATTCACATTTTTCTTCATTTGAAATTAATTTATTGAGAGTTATATTTCCTCCAACCTTCTTCTTCTCTTTTTTTTTAGGTTTGGGGTAATATCCCCCTGCTCCGATACATCGTTTTGCTTTCATTAGGTTTGTTGTTAAATAAGCGAAGTGCACGTTCTGAAAATTTTTTAGATGGGTTTTTCACAATTGACCAAACTTTCAATTCTAAATCTTTATCCAATTTATTTCTTTCACTAATATTTTTTGTTTTTGAATATCCTATATCATGTAATTGAGCGTAATAATCAAGCTCATTTACTGGAGAAATATTTTCTGAAATTTTCTTTTCCACTGGTGTACAGATCTTAAAGAATTTTTTTCAATACAAAAATGGATCAAAAATTTTCTCAATTAAATTGTGGTCAACGATGTTTATATTTTCTCTTTAAATATTCTTCTTGTATTTAGACAGTTAACTGTGTATTCATTGTGTATATAAGCGTAGATCTAAGAAATGAAAAATATCAGTATGTAATGACATTAATAATGTATTATATAAGTTGATACAACATCAAAAATAAAAATTAATTTTTTATACATAAAACATGGTATCAGGTTTTTTTTTTTGTTTTTAAACACTCATTTTCAATTCAAAATTTCAATACATGACTACACCCCAATGAATTCAGGTGAGCCGTTAATGACCAAAGGGAAATAGGTTTTATTTTTCCACCAGAGTGACCAAAAGCTCCAGATCCACGATCGGTTAGAGGTGGCTCACTGCTTGTGGCTTTTAAATCTATTTGAATAATTTTTTCAGGTATGTGTTGAACAATTTTATCTCCTTGTTGGATGATAAAGTTCTCTTTCCCATGGTTGATAAGAATAGGAAGAATTTCACCAACATAATCTGCATCACACACTCCAGCCATTACATCTATACCATAATTTAGAGCTAGCCCACTTCGCGGCGCTAGTCTCAAGTAGAAACCATTTCCAGATTCAATCCACATCTGAAAAACAACAACATAATCATTTAGTTCATAAATTTTAATAGTTAGTTCCCCAAATACAGCTCTACTTAGGTGCTTAGCTCTTCATCTCTAAGTAGCCCTCTACAACATCGCGCTATCTCCCTTTATTCTCACCTGAAGTCCTGTATTTATTTTTTTCCATTCTCCTGGATGAATTACAGTACACTTCCGATTATCCGACCTAACTGGGGTAATGGGTGGTTCGGATAGTAAAAAGTTCGGATAAAAATCCGGTTCGGATAACGCGGAGAGAGTTCAGATAATACGGAGGTTGGAAAAATTACGGTTCGGATAATACGGAAAAAGTTCGGTTAATCGAGAGGTCGGATAATCGGGAGCAAATTTTTGGGGTCGAATAATACGGCTGGTCGGATAATCGGAAGTGTACTGTACATAATTTTGAATAGCCGCTATATCAACACCAGCGGACTTTGAAGTTGCTCTGCATGGTGATGAAGCCCGTGCATCCATTTTTCTATATCTCAACCTTACCTAAAAAAGTGAATTTTGTTTTAAATTTTATGTCAAACACAAGAAAACAAGAAGAAACATACTTATTTATTTTTTTTTTTCAATGAAAATCTATACCCTGATGATGATAATATATTGGTGATGGTTTCTATCAGAGTGACCTGTGTTAAAATGAATTGGATGGTCAAAGTTTTAGAATACTAACAGAAGAAAAAAATTAATTAGATGTAGAAAAATGAAGACTATTTTCTGAATTTTTTATACCCACAATTTTTGTTATTTTGATACCACGGTGATGAAGTTCTACCTTCAATATATTTGCAACCTTCTCCAGGTGTTGGTCAACTTCGTCATCAAGTTGGAGTGTCCAACTTGATTGCATTACCGAGACCATTTATTATTCTTATTCTTATTAGATATTTATAACTTACTAAAAATAATCTGACGGAACGGTGAAAGTGAAGGAATCTGTTGAATCTTTTTATTGAAACAGTATAAAACAGTACTGATAAGCGATAAGGCACGTAAACGTAGAAAGAGTAGAAGGCTCGGTGTGTACAAATAGGAGAAGGGGTAACACAGAAAATCTAACACTCCTCCTCACCGAGCACTACGTATAAAGTAAAAAAGTACATGCAAAAAAAACATACGAAAAAAACATGCAAAAAAAAAAAATACAAATAGAACAAAAAATCAAGACATACGTAAAATATCACGAAAATAGAGAAATTTATTCTGACTCAAGCTTTTTGTAAAAAACGTCTCCTAATTGTTTTTCGGTAGGAACATATAAAAGTTTAATAAATCCGTTAAGAACCAACTCTTTAATATATCTAAAACGAATGTCTATGTGTTTCGAACGTTTAGAATTTATTGGGTTACTCATCAGACTAATAACCGACTGATTGTCTTCTAGAATAGTAATAGGTGTTTCAATTTTAACGCCGAAGTCACTGAGAAGATTGAGAAGCCAAAATAGTGTGTCGTGCACAAAGGTAGAAAGCGAAACAAATTCGGACTCGGTAGAGCTAAGCGTTATGCAGGACTGTTTTTTTGAACTCCAACAAACAACGTTCCCATACAGCCTCACAACATGTCCTGAAACGGACTTTTGATCATTCCCAAGACTGCTTCACTCCAGTAAGATTTATCTAAACCTGCATCAATGAGCATAGTTCTAGCGCGATCTAAAAGACTACGGTTTAGTCTCTCAGCTTTTCCTCCCATTTGTTTATTATACGCGATAGTATTCAAAAAAGTTATACCTTTACGTTTACAGAAATTTATGGTCTGAGAATTCACGTATTCTGTGCCGTTATCGGATAAAAAAGACACTATCTTCGAATTGAAACGCGACGACGCAAGCGCTTCGTACTCACAAAATTTTTCAAAAACTTCACTTTTCTTTTTAAGTGGAAAAACGATCGCAAAATGAGTGAAAACATCTAAGAAGGTTGAAAAATATCTATACCCGACGTAACACCCCTACGATTCTTCAATAGAGCACACATCCGACACAATTAACTCCAAAGGACGCGAACATTTATTTTCACTAGGTTTATACGGTAACTGAGTTTGTTTACCTCGAATACACGAATCGCAAATATCGGGAACGGGACCGCTAAAATTTATTAGACCCTTTGACTTGAGCGGAAGCATGGATGCCTTATTCAAATGTCGAAGTCGACGATGCACAACTTCGTAGTCAGCTGTTTTAGTGACCAACGCTTCTGATTTTTGGACACCAAATTTGATGAAAAAAAGATCATCTCTCGTTTCACCCGAAGCAATAATTTCTCCTCCTGACGTACGTAAGTCAACTCCACCATATGTGAAACATACCTCGACTTTTTCTCTTGTAATTCGGTAGACGCTCAACAAATTTCGACGTATATTTGGCACATAAAGTACATCCTTGAACGTGAATAAAAATCCAAGATTACTGACCAACTTTAAGATACCGCTGTGTGTTGCGTAAACAATTCTATTATCAGCCAAAATAACTAGGTGAGGTTTTTGAAGCTTTTTGCGCGACCAGAAAACAGAATCGTCGTTGACCATGAAGCGCGTACAACCAGAGTCGGAAACAAACTCTATCTCCACTTTAAAGACCGAATCGCATAATGCTGGCAAAGAATCAGCTGCGAAGGCAAACGAAGGAAAAATATTTGATTCGCTGGTCAGCTGATTTTCTCCACCCGACTGATTAGCCGCAAACGCAAACGAACTAGCAGTATTTGACGTGTTCGCTACCTGAGCTTCGCCAAACTTTTTATTATCTGAGGTAGAGGTTTTTTTCTTATCGATTCTTTCTTGTTTCTTCTTGGCGTAACAATGGGATTCAAGGTGGCCATTCTTAAAACAAAACCCACATTTGAACTTATGGCTTTATATTTCTCTTTGGAAAAAAACGCAGTTGAATTGACTGTTTCCTTCTTTTTAACTGACGACGGATTATTTTCATCTTTCCTTTTTAGCTGATAGTCGAGTAGACAGCCTTTGACCATCTCCAATGAAAGAAGATCGTCCTTCTTTATTTCCCCAAACGTAGAAATGACAGCCGCAAAATCGGACGGCATCATTGACAGCAAAAAAACAACTGCTTCCAAATCTTTAATAACGCCGCCACTAACTCTTATCTCGGCAATGATGTCGTTGTACTCTTTGAAAAAGATATTTAAATCTTTCTCGCCATCATACCTTAAATTCGCTAATTTTCTACGTAAGTAGGCATGTTGTAGATAACTGCAGCGTTGGAAAGTTGTTTGCAGCTTCTTCCAAATCTCGTAAGCCGTAGCTGTACTTGGGGCGTAATGCAAAAACCCGTCACTCAGATTTTCGACAATAACTTTCTTGGCTTTAGCATTGCCTTGGATCCAAGAATCCTTCTTCTTATCGTCGTCGGAACCTTCTTCATCCACGTATCAATGTAGCAGTTCTGCTTGCAGCTCGATATACACTCGCGTCCTCCACAAAAGATAGTTCGACCCGTCAAATCTTTTAATTTGCGACACGTTGATCATCACTTATAAATCTTATGATTGATCACGTAAAAAAATCGAAATCATAGGAGAGAAAAAAAAGACGCACAAAGAGTAGTGAGAAAAAAAAAGAAGATTACCGAATTTCGTAAGCTGGGCCCATAACCTGTTGAATCTTTTTATTGAAACAGTATAAAACAGTACTGATAAGCGATAAGGCACGTAAAAAGGTAAACGTAGAAAGAGTAGAAGGCTCGGTGTGTACAAATAGGAGAAGGGGTAACACAGAAAATCTAACAGAATCGACGCATTTTGCGTAATATATGAGCGTGTTTTCTTGCTTAGCGTGAAAAGTAGGACTAAAAAAAAGGCGAAAATGGATGAAAAGAGAGAAAAAAAACACTCACGCAGTCGCGTGAGTAGTACACGACTTTTCTTCCCACAATGCAAAAAACATTGAGAGAGTCACTCCCTCTCTTTAAATTAAATACCAATGACCTGTCAATCATGTCAAACATTTGTAGAATAAACAATAAAACTCAGTTTATAAATTCTATCACTACGATGTCACATCAACAGATAACAGAGTAAAAATACCTATAATCCAATAAGGAAACCTGAATTTTGTTATAATTTAGGCTAAGAGTCATCTAAAACCTACAAAACGTCTCCAGAAAAACCACTCCTCCTCCCCCTGTCCAAACTGCTACGAGGCTATAACAGTTGTTTCTAATAAAAAAGAGCTCTACAATCATTTTTTCCCATACGTTATTCTTAGCATATTATTAGTCTCTAGTATACTGTATATTAGGATGAGTGGTTCAATTCTTTATCACTTCCGATTCCTGGCATCTCTTAAAGCTATCTCCAGCTGCTATTCCTCTCGTGCACTCATAAATTGCCTTCACGCTATCATATCACCATTTTCTATGCACACTCCACCCCAAAATTCTTCATCTGGGAATCCAGCTACAACGAGATCCCGAAAAACTAAAAAAATCGATGTCGAAACGAAAGAAGCAACCAATCACCCAATAGTCAACCCCTCATTCCTTCCCTCACGCTTCAACCATTCCAAACGTATTAACAAAATACCTCACTTTTCTAGCTAGAAAATTCGGTAAAAATATATAGCACCCAAGCCTGGTTTACTCGTTAGTCTAATCTCAAATCTCACTCAAAAAAGCCAGTCCGAATTGAAAATAATCTTTCCATCTCCTGAGACACCTCAAATCAACTATGAACCACTATTAATTATGTACCCATACATGAAAAAATGACAAATAAATCAATTATTAATTAAGAGTGAAATCACCCAGGTAGTCTCGTATCAGCACACTTGATGAAGATTGAAAAATTTAATTGTTCTTAATCATTCAAACTCAAGGTTTTCACTATCGAGTATGACCACAGTACATTATAGAGGTATTGACACAACGAGAAATTTCTGTCGCACGAATTGTGTTAATTCATACGGAATTCCGCTACGCTCGCAGCGATCGTTTGAATACCTTCCACACCCCACCTGTGTCGCAACCTTACCGGAGGTACCCTAATATTGACGAAATTTTCAACGGTTGTAAAAGGTGAAGAAATTCACCTAGGAAGATAATTTTTTTTTAAATAAGTAGAGCATGGTGAGTTGTCTATTCGTACCCGGTTTCAGATTTTTAGGTTAATACCTGATTCCTCTACGAATTTTTAAAAATTGATGAATTTACATTACCTAGTATTCATGTAGTTTTTATGCTTAGTAATACCTTGCAACGCTCCTAGCGTAGATTATATCAACTGACACAACTCAGGCGACAGTAACAAACACGGCTAATATGCTAATATACCTTCGTGTCAATACCTCTATAATGTACCGTGGTATGACAATATTTAAATTAGACTCAGGGAGAAACCATAAATAAATAAAAAAAATTAAATTACATTGGTACTAAGTACAAGAAGAGAAATATGAAAAGACATAGGAAGACAACATACACACGAAGACAGAGTACACAGGTAAACACCCATACGAGTTGTCATGTACAAAATACATCCTATTAGCAAGCAACACCTTGTGGCCGAGCAGTGTAGGGCGCTACTTGAAGGTTGCCTGCAGTGTTGCCAGAAGTACGGCCTCGGCCGTAAACATACGGCTATTTGAGTCTTATACGGTCGTACGGCCCAACCCTGGGCCGTAGGCCGTACGCAAAACATACGGTTTTTTACGGGTTTTTTCAGTTTAAATACGGCTTTGGGAGAGAAAAAAAACGGCCTTCTCTTTTTCGAACAGGGCTCTTTTGAGCTCCCTGTACGGTTTTTGTCCGTTTTAAATCTGGCAACACTGGTTGCCTGCATGCGCACACTCTCGCGGTAAAAGGCTACCAAGCGGGATGCGACTGAAAACACGCGCAGCGATGACGAAAAACCCACATTAAGGGAATACCCAGATTAACCATGTTCCGGTGAACCTGAGGGTGAATCTGAGGGACCGGTGAAAGTGAAGGAATCGACGCATTTTGCGTAATATGACGCATTTTGGGTAATATAGGAGCGTGTTTTCTTGCTTAGCGTGAAAAGTAGGACTAAAAAAAGGCGAAAATGGATGAAAAGAGAGAAAAAAAAAGAAAAAAAATTGTTTATCCGTGTTTTCCTATCTTCTTCTTTGTCCGGCTCTCTCTCTCTCCTTCTCTCTGTCTCTTCCTCGCTATTCCATAGTGTAAACACCTATCTTCTTCTTTGTCCGGCTCTCTCTCCCTCCTTCTCTCTGTCTCTTCTTCGCTATTCCGTAGTGTCTTCGGTTTCGAGTCTCTCTCTCTCTCTCGTTCTGTCCGTCTATGATCGTGTGTTTCAGAGTGCCTTCGTATCTCTGTCTTTCTCTCCTTCTTCCGTGTGTCTTGTGTGCGCTGCTTTGAATTCGGATGAAGTGCGATTTTACACGTATGACGACCTCCGTGAACTGCCCATGTATGATTCCGAGTTATCGACGTATTCGAGTCCGCGCGCTCAACCACTCGGCTACGAGTGCTGGAACGAGTGCTGGAACGTGAATTCGAGTTTGAAATGCAGCTATTACGATGTACACGTTGAACGGCAGCATTTTGAAAGCTGAAATCCCTGGCAGTATTTTTGCGTCAATAATTTTTCCAAATTTCTGTACATGAAATGTGGCTACTTGTGTTATTAAAAGTAATGTGTTTTTGAAATTCTTATTCACTCGTTAAAAAGAGAAGAAATTATTGAAAAGAGAAGGAAATGAAATTGAAGAAAGATGGAAATTATTTATTATTGCACGGCATACTACTATGGCATTTCGAATTACAAAGAACATTTTAAATGCGCTGAAATTTATTTTTTCAAATTTTTAGTATCGTAACGAAAAAGAAAGAAGTATGCAAAAATTTTATGAGTAAAAAACTGTTGGGCGACGTTATTGCCAATTATATCGGGATTATTGGGTGTCACGTTCGTCTAGTCCTGCTTGACATTTGGGACCGGTGAGAACTGTCAAAAAACACTTGTAGGGTGACTTTTACAAAAATGATCTTCAACTTGCAATTTTTACTAACAGATTGAAAAGATGTCATAACTACGGTCATCAAATATTAACCTACAGTACCTCGGATGCTGAAGTACAGCAATGGATCGTCAAAATCAGAAACAATATCACAGGAGAAATGATAGAGTCCCTGAAGGAGACATACGCTCTCCATATGCCGGTCACCGAAGTACCAAAAGGTGCTTTCTTACAATCTTTATTTGACGCAGCATGGTCCAGTTGAGACGACGAACCCATTGTCTTATAAAAACATTATTTATTTGTTCCTTGTGAAATAAAATATTATTGTTTTTGATAATGCTAAATTTTCACGAAAAAATAATCTAAATTTGATAATGCTGTTCTTTCGTTTTAAGAAGAAAAATAATCACAGAAAATATTGCTACAAAAAATTACTCCAATGGAAGAAAAAAACAATTTATTACAAGGAATAAAAACTGTAAGAAATTAAAGCAAAAAAAAAAAAAAAAAAACGGGGCTCGAACCCTGTACCACAGTTTACTTGTACCTACGACGGATGGAAATTGTACAGAAGTGTAAACGCGGCGTCGCCTACAAATACCTCATCGCCTAAGAAAAAAGGTTGGCAGCCGCATACGGCCATAGAAAACACGCTACCCTATACAAACAAGGATACGCGCGTGAAATCCGTCAGATTCACCGTTCCGTCACTTTCACCGTGACATATACAATTAAAGTGAATAGTTTTGTATAAATTAATATAGATTAATTCCTTAACAAAATGGTACCCATTATTCTTAAAATAGCATTGCAAGTCTAAAAAAAAAGAATAATTATTTGTTACTGACGTTGTCATCTTGTTGTTGAGGGATCACTGCTAATATTTTTCTCTATTTCTGAAAAAATCAATGTTTTACACTTCCAGCGTATTTCCTGTTCTATAACGGATAAAATTGTTCGATCAAATTCTTTAACTTGATTAATTAAACCAGAACTACTACTAAATAAATAATTAGTAGGTAAAAATGTCGACATAGATATGAAAGAATTTTGTAGAGCGATGCGCAGAACATTTATATTGAAAGTAGCCAGCGTAGTCCACCCTGACGTGGGTGAATGGCCTAGCGATTTGGACTCTCGGTAGCGGTAATTGTCCCATTATCTGTACAGCGCCGTATTTACAGTACTTTATTTACACTAAAAAAAAAGAGAAGACAGTAATGCTATGAAATTGCGATAAAACGACTTTAAATTTCATATATATGTCACGGTACAAGTAGGTAACATTATGTCATGGTACAAGTAGGTTGACGGTACAAGTAGGTTGACCGTACAAGTAGGTAAGTGTGTTTTTAGCCACGCTCGTCGACGCGTGTGCGTTGCTAGCCACGTATGTTCTTCTTAAAATGCAAAGTTTTGTCATTTGAACCCTGGTTCGAGCCCCGTTCAGACTATTTTTTGTAAATTTTTTTTTTTTTTCGGAAATTTGTTTTAAACCTTTTTTTTATTAAAATTATTTTTCTACGATAATAGTAAATTTATGTGGAGGAATAATAACACAAAAACGCGATGTTTTCAGACTTTACAAATCGCACGTAAATTTATGTGGGTGAATAATAACAGAAAAATGCGATGTTTTGTGACTTTACACATTGCATAAAAGATCGTCATATATGGAGTGTTACAGGAATGGTATTCACGCAATGAGTTTCATATGAGTGAGGAAGAACTAATTTATTTCTAGTAACAATATGACATAATTTAAAAGTAATTTATGACATATCCTCCTCGCGGAAAAGATCGTCTACAAAAGTTACATTTTTAAATTCATTTAAAAATACATAGTCCGCATCAAAATTTGAATTAGGCTGAAGGAGAAATCAAAAATGAATTACTAGAATCAACATTTGAGTTAGACCAAGGAAAGAACCATAAAAAAATTAATGGAATCAATAGTTTCAATTAGACTAAGGAAGAAACCATGATGAAAAATTGATGGAATCAACATTTAAATTAGACTCAGGGAAAAACCATAAATAGATTGATAGAATCAACATTTGAGTTAGGCCAAGGAGGAAACCATAAAAATATTGATGGAATCAATATGTTTCAATTAGACCAAGGAAGAACCCTGAAAAATTGATAGATTCAAAATCTGAATTAGACTAAGGAAGAAACCATAAAAATTGATGGAATCAACATTTAAATTAGACTCAGGGAGAAACCATAAATAGATTGATTGAATCAACATTTGAGTTGGACCAGGGAAGAAACCATGAAAAAATTGATAAATTCAAAATTTGAATTAGACTAAGGAAGAAACCATAAAAAATTGATGGAATCAACATTTAAATTAGACTTATAGGGAGAAACCATAAATCGATTGATAGAATCAACATTTCAATTAGACTCAGGGAGAAACCATAAATAGATTGATAGAATCAACATTTGAGTTAGACCAGGGAAGAAACCATGAAAAATTCATGGAATCAACATAGACTCAGGGAGAAACCATAAATAGATTGATAGAATCAACATTTGAGTTAGACCAGGGAAGAAACCATAAAAAGATTCGCGGATGATATAGCACTCCTAGCAAATACGAAACAAGAACTGACGGAAATGATTGAGGAGCTAAACGAACAGTGCAAACCCTCTAAACTGGAGATAAGTAAGACGAAAACAAAAATACTGGATAGTAACGAAATATCTCCGAATAGTAAAACAACTGTTGCAAATTTCGAAGTAATAAGAGAAGCGACATACCTTGGTCAACAAATATCGTTCGAAAATAAAATGGAAAAGGAAGTTAATATAAGAATAACGAAAGCATGGTCAAAATACTGGTCTCTAAAACACATATTCAAAGGTCCCTTCAATAACTACCACAAAAGCCTGGTCTTTAACATGTGTGCCGTCCCTACACTGACGTATGGCTGTCAAACATGGACACTAACCAAGAGAAATTTAGAAAAAATAAGAATAACACAAAACAATATGGAAAGGTCCATGCTGAACATAAGAAAAAGCGATCGAATCAAAATATCAAAAATAAAAAAAGAACCAAATAATAACGTAAACATAGTAGAATTTATCAGAAGACAAAAATGGAAGTGGGCGGGTCACATAGCACGAATGAACAACGATAGATGGACCTACAAAACTACAGTTTGGGAACCCATAAACCACCAAAGAAAAAGGGGAAGACAGCCAGCAAGGTGGAGAGACGACATAACAGCATTCTTAAAAAACAAGAATTACGCGCAAATTGCTCAAAACAGAATAGAGTGGGAAAGATTGCAGGAAACCTTTGCTCGTCACGGGCCGAGTGTCTTTAATTAAGTTTTTTTTTAACTGATACATATTGCACATATTTATGTTACGAGACCTCAATAAAGGTTATTATTATTATTATTATTATTATTATTATTAAGGAAGAAACCATAAAAAATTGATGAAATCAACATTTAAATTAGACTCAGGGTGAAACCATGAATAGATCGATAGTATCAACATTCATTTCAGTTAGACCAAGGGAGAAACCACGGAGAAACCATAAAAAAATGATGGAATCAATTGGAATATGTTTCAATTAGACTAAGAAACAAACCATGAAAAATTAATAGAATCAAAATTTGAATTACACTCAAGGTTGTATTCTGAATCGTACACAAATTTCAATTAATTCCAAATAACAATAATTCATACGTTCTTCTTTATTAGTTATAATAATACCAATCATTTCAATTCATTTTAATTGATCGATCATGCATGTTCTAATTTGTTTTGACTCTGTTTTTCTGATACGTGAGAAAGAAGACGTAAATACGAGTATTTTCTTCCATTTTGACAACCAACACAACACGAATGCGGTAACCCTTTCTGTACTCACTCGCAAATCGCAGCGTACTCTCTTAGCTAAATCCGTTAGGTACTAGTTTCGCAGCTTGTAACTGTCAAAGACTTAATCGGCGCGACCCGCGTTTTTGAACAGATCAACCGGCAAGAGTATTTGTTTTCTTCATTGACATAACGAGCATAAAGAACAGCAGAATGTGCTTTTTCGCTAGCATCGCCAAATGCGAAAATAGAGTCTAGTTTATGCTCGAATATACGACGAGGAATTCTGACGTTAACTAGAGATTGAGCATTTTCAACGTAGTCGCAGAATTTTTTATTAATCTCATCAAAGGTCAAAGTATCCCACCCTTTTCCCTCTTTCCAGAAATCTTGTAAAAGTAATTTTCCTGTAATCAACATAGGTGCAAGTAATCCAAGCGGATCGAAAGTTTTAGAAATGATTGATAGCGCTATACTCTACGTGACACATTGTTCTGTGTAGCGCAATGAGCGAAATTGATACGTACTCCGATTTCGTCCTGATCCGGGAGCCAACTCACACCGACAATAGCGAGCTCGCTTTGATCAAGATTGCCGTTTTCCGCTGGTTTCACCGCTTGTAGGTCCGGCGATAATGACTTTAGAAACCGTTGGCTGTTCGACGCGAATTTTCGCAGTTTAAACCCACGTTTTTGAAAAACTGCTCGAATTTTTTCACTCAGCCTGTCGTAAATTTCTCTGTGTTCCTATCCTAAAATCGAGATCGGCAGTGACAGAGTAAATCGATAGAAACCATCGATTCCACAGAAATTGAGAAAAAGCGACAAATTGACGAAGACGTCATCCGTCGAGTGGCTAACGGGCTGTGACGCTTCGAGCTGTGTACATACTGTTGGAGATATCTTTCGCAGTCTAATAATGGTCCATTTCACCAGCCCCCCTTTTTGAAATTCAATTTTTTTTTGGCAAAATGTATTGTGCTCGATTTGTGCTGAATTGTGCTGCAAGAATTATGTTTTGTGCTTGTCTCCTTCCAAAGATATACAAAAAAGTCTCAGGGGGGGGGGCTGGTGAAACGATAGCCCCCATTTTTTGAAATTTTCAATTTTTTTTTTTTGGTAAAATGAATTGTGCTCGATTTGTGCTGCAAAAAATATGTTTTGCGCTTGCTGCCTCCTCAAGATTCTCAAAAAAGTCTCTGGGCGCTGCTGAAACGACAACCTCTCCTTTTTCTAATTTTAAATTTGAAATGACCTCTATGAATTGTGCTCGATTTGTGCTTCAAATATTATGCTACTCAAAATATCCACAAAGATCTTAAAAGGTGACCTTGTGAAACTGTAGAGAACTCCTTTTTTTGTTACAAGTTTTGAATTATTATCCGGCTAAGTGAATTGACCTCGACTTTTGGTCTACTGCTTTGAAAATTTTTGACGTTTCGTACTTCCAGCCCTTCTCCACAATCGGGATCAATCTTACGTACCCCTCCCTCCTTTATTACATGAAGAATCTTTATCTGGCCTAATGAATTGTGCTACATTTGTGCTGAATTGTGCTAAAAATATTAGATTTCGTTCCCACCCCATTTTAAAGATATCCACAAAATTCTTGAGGTGAAATTGTAAAACTGTAAATACCCTTTGTTTTTTCTTTTTTTTCCCTTTTTTTAAATACTCAAATTTTGGATGTCTATCTGTCAAAATACATTTTACTCGATTTGTGCTGAATTATTCTGTACGGATATTTTACGTTTTGTGCTTTCACCCCATCTCCATAATGAGTGTAAATATGCGAGACAACGGCTCCTCAACAGCCCCCGCATAAACTTTTTTGTATATCTTCGGAAGGGGACAAGCATAAAACATAATTCTTGCAGCACAATTCAGCACAAATCGAGCACGATTCATTTTGCCCCAAAAAATTCAAAATTTCAAAAAGGGGGGCTCCCCCCAGAGACTTTTTCGTATAGCTTCGGAAGGGAGCAAACACAAAATATAATTTTTGCAGCATAATTCAGCACAAATCGAGCACAATTTATTTTACCAAAAAAAATTTGAAAATTTCAAAAAGGGGGGGCTATCGTTTCACCAACCCCCTTGAGACTTTTTTGTATATCTTCGGAAGGGGACAAGCACAAAACATAATTCTTGCAGCACAATGCAGCACAAATCGAGCACAATTCACTTTGCCCAAAAAAAATCGGAAATTTCAAAAAGGGGGGGCTGGTGAAATGGACCTTAATAAATTCGATACACAAGTTTAATTATTTCAATAATTTAATCGCTGAAAGAAAGATGCACACAATGTATAAAATAAAATCGGACGAAAGTGAAGATTGTTAGTCTTACACAAATAGTTAGAAATAAGGATTATTAGAATAGAAAGGTTAATAGACGCAGATAATCGGATCAGTCCTCGGAGGCCGGCTTCTCTTTCGATTCCGCATTCTCGGATTTCTTTACGGATACCATTCCAGATCCTGACGACAAACAAGAAGAATGTCGTCAGAAATTGTTAGGCAATCGGATTTTAAAATTAGGGATTAATAATACGTTGAGTCGATTCGACAGACGAGGAGAAGGAATTTTCCCGAGCCATCAATATCATCGTACGAAATTATACGAAAAGATCGAGCCTTCAATAAGAAAGCAACTGAGCCAAAAGGAATTCGACGATGAATTAGAGGGTTGGAATTCCAGGATTTTGATATAAAGATTTCGATTGGGGACGAGAGCCGGCGACCGAAACGATATGTTATCGAGAGTTAATCAAATATAATTAAAAGCGTTGCTCTAACCTGATCTGAAGCGGACATCATGATGCTGTAAGAGATATGATTTCGGATTCGGAATATAATCAGAGCCGGAAACAAAGTATAGGCGGATTTAAGCGAAGGATTAATCAGAGCCGGGAACAAAGTTAGTACAAGCAGATTTAAGCAAAGGTTAGCAAAAGAGCAAAAGCAACAGTAAGTGGAAGAAAAAAGCAATTAGATGTATTAGAAACAGAATATTAGAAAATCGAGTATTATAAAATCATAAATACGGTACGATGGTACGTAAAAGGCATATAGTTACAAACAGCACAATATGGTGGTGACCAACAAATTTCTTTGTAAAATTGTTAGTCTGGGTTAAAGGAGTTTTAATATTATTGGGAAGATATTTAGAGAAATTTTGATGGAACTGGTCAACAATTCGATAGGTATGTAATGATAATGATTAGAGTGATAAGGAATATCGATTTTCTTTGACAGTGTCAAAGTCAAAATTGTGGCACAGAAGTGGTAGTATTTTCGACATTCCGGCCGGGGAAGGAGGGCGACAGTCCTCACAATGCAGGGGAAACTGTCTGAGTGCCAGCTGATGTTGTGAACACATCTGCCTCAAGAGGGTATAGGCGGTTGATAGGCACAAAGGATAGTTTGGTCTGAACTTTGTTGTGGAGCTCTGACTTGTTGAGGCTAGATATGCGCCATACTGTTCGCACTTGAGCTTGAGCTTGACGGCCATCCACCTTTGTAACTACGCCACATGGCCAGCTAGTTCGAGAGGTAGTGAAATCCCTCACAAGGGGTAAATGGAATAGACCCCTTTGGATGTCTATGATGAGTAGCGTGACTTTCTTTTATAAATGAGAAGTATAGGGAGTGGAAAGCAAAGCTCCATCTACATATAGCGAACCAAAATAGTCAACTCCTGTATGTAAGAAAGGGGCTACATCTGCCTCCCTAACAAGAGGAAGAGGAGGCATTTCAGGCAATTGGTATGCCCCTCCGACATTGTTTTTACAAACAAAACATTTATGGATTACCGATTTGGCTAATGGATGAGCTTGTGATATCCAAAATCTTTCTCTAAGCTTTGCTAGGAGATGACTGGTCCCTAGATGAGCATTTTCACGATGCAGCGAGTCAAGGATGACAAAACTCATATGACTTTTCCTAGGCAACAGTATGGGATGGGAGGACTCCCAATCCATAGATGCATTTATCAATCTGGTGCGACAATGTAGTAGCCCATCCGGCTTTTGTTGGGCACCTTGTTCTGGAGTTGTAATAGCTCCTCAGGGAGATATTTCCTTTGTAGCTTGTGCAATAGGAGGCGTTCTGCCAGAATCAAACCTTGAGAGGGTGAGAGGGTCCACTTACCCACAGGAAGCTTGCATAGCGCCCATTGTAAACAGTAATATGTGTATTTTATATACTTATTCCAAGGGGAGAATCTTCGCTCAAAGGGTCAGACAAACCCTGATATCAGGCTCATGTTGTGTAAGGAGAGTAACAACAGGGGTAAGTGTTTGATAGGTTGAGACACCTACAGGAGGGTCAGGCCAAAGACTTTCACAACTAAGCCATTTGGGACCATGCCAATAAAGAGGATCTGATTGAAGGTTATAGGGTTTTTTACCGTTAGTAATGATGTCCGCTGGGTTGTCCTCAGTAGGGACATATCTGAGGTAGATATCAGATTGTTTACGGATTTCATTCAGTCGGTTTTGGACAAACGGAGGTTGAATTTTTGATGAGTTCAACCATTGTATGACTGATGTATTGTCAGTCCAGAACACGGTACAATTGATTGTACAATATAACGTATTTTTGAGAAATGAGGCGGTTCTAATACCAACCACTACACCCATCAGTTCTAACTGTGGTATAGTCCTACCAGAGGGAAGGGCGAGACGGGCCTTAGTGAATATAAGACCTGAATGAGCCCGACCATTTTGAGCCTTGCGCACCAAGTAATGCGTGCAACCATACGCTTGCTTGGAGGCATCACAGAAAATATGATGTTCAATAAAGTAGCTACCATATAGGGAAGGCCACAACATACGAGGAATGTTGATATCTTTCAACTGATTCCTTTCAACAATAAGTTTACGGAACCGAATCTCAAATTGGGTTGGTAATCGATCATTCCATGATAATTTGAGCTTCCAGCAATCTCGAATGAAGATTTTGAGCTGAAGAAGACATGGAGAAAAGAGACCACAAGGGTCATAAACAGTAGCCAGAGCGCTAAGGGCAGAGCTCTTAGTCACAGAAGACGGGAGGTCAATCTCTTCAAATTTTAAGGAAAGTGTATCCTGTCTCCGATTCCATGAGATACCAAGGATGGAGACATTGTCGCTTTCCTCTTTGATAGCCATTTGAGGAGGAAGGAATTTTTCAAATTCGAGCGAGTTGGAGCACCAATCACGAAGATTGAATCCTCCACCAGCAAGTCCATTTGTAACAGACCTTGAGAGTTGGACTGCATCAACAATGTTGTCCACACTCACAACCAGATTGTCGGCATAGAATTTATGTTTGACCAAGTGATACCATGGATTATTAGGATCCTTGTCAAAGTGTTCACGAAGAACTTGTTGCAGAAGAAAGGGTGAGGCGATTACACTAAATGGGATTTGAGTAAAACGATATACAATTAATTTTTGTTTGTCTACCGGAAGTGTAAGGTCTTCAACCCAAAGAAATTGGACAAAGTCGCGATCAGCTTCATCTAGACCAACCATAAGGAAGGCTTTCTCGATATCCGCAGATAATCCAACTTCCTTTAATCTGAACTCAATGATCATTACCAATAAGGTTCTGGATCAAGTTAGGCCCAGGATAAAGGGCGTCGTTGAGACTCATACCAGATTTTGTTTTGGCTGAGGCATCTTGGACAACACGAACCTTACTACCCTGTTCTACAGGATGATGAGGTAGGTAGTGGATTACCTTACCAGTGGGTATAATAGGAGCCCTTTCAATAATACCGTTAGCCTTTTGCTCACGGATTATCTCAGCCCATTGTTCCTTAACATGGGATGGTAGTTTGTTTGAATCCAACATGGCTTTTAGACAAGCTACGCACATGCGATAGTTAGAAGGAAGGTTAGGGTTTTCTTGTTTCCAAGGCCAGGAGACTACATACCTACCACTATGGAAACGAACCGTTTTTTTCAAAGTTTTCGAGGACAATTTCTATCATGCTATCCAACTCAGATGGCTTTATGCCAAGAACCTTTAAGTCCCACAGGATTGTGATTTCCGGAGAGTGTAGAAAATCAGACTTTTGAGCCTTCAAAATTTCTTGGTGTTCAGTCCCAGACTTTGAGGCAGAAACAAGAGAGAGAGATGCAGACTGTTCAGAATTCCCAACAAGGGGATCAATACTTCCAGATGGAATCCAACCAAAGAAAGTTTTTAGAAGCTTGAGCCCATCAGTTATCCTTTCGTCAGAATTAGAGTATTTTCGACACAGCCTAATCATAGCTTCCTCTGACTCCGCTCTGGCGTTTACATCATCCATGTAAGTGTTGTTTTTTATCACTTCTGCGACGTCCGGCATTTGTTCCTCGTAGGATTCTGCGATCGTTAATAGACATTTCTGAGCAATAAATGAAGCGGAAGCAGTCCCGTACGTCAGAGTGTTTAACACAAATTCAATAAACGGTTCGTCCGGTGATTCTCGCCACAAGATACAATGCAAGTCGCGACCGGAGGGGTGAACCCATATCATGCGATACATCTTTTCAATATCGCCGAGGAATACAAATACGTATAGTCGAAACGAAATTAAATTGCCAAAAATATCACGTTGAATTACAGGTCCAGTCATTAGAGCGTCGTTCAACGATAATTTTCCGGCGGTTCTCGCGGACGCGTTAAAAACAACTCGTAACGGGGTTGTCGAACTCGATTCGCGAATCACCTCGTGGTGCGGTATAAAATAAACGTTATCACATTTATATTGAGCGGGCGACATATGATAGAGTAGAAGGTACTCATTAATAAAATCAGAATACGCACTTTTTAACTTTGGAGACAACTTTTTCTTGATACGTACGAGAGCATTTTCAGCTCTTTTACCAGTATTCGCGATACTTCGACACATGATTGAATTTTATACTGTAGGTCCTACAGTATGAAATTCAATGCAGGTCTTTCAAGTGTGCTTTTCGAACTTCACCCGTGATACCATCAAAATTCTTAGCATGTTTTGACTCGTAATGGCGTTTAACATTTGTTTCTTTGAACACGGCGACCGATTCTCGACATATGAGACATACAGCTTTGTCGTTAGATTTGATGAAAAAGAATTTGACAGTCCATGTGTCGTTAAATTTCCGACATTCAGTGTCCACTTTACGTTTCTTCAAAGGAGGAACCATGTTGAAAAACACGAGTATTTGTATTTCACTGCTTGAAAAATTCAGAATGAAGGATTTTTAGAAACAAGTGATAACTCGGTCTTTCTTTCAAGTCGCGACAAGCAATAATGCGCGTCGTTTATCAGCGTCGTTGTCAGTAAATCTCTGTGTGTTCTCATGTTTCTAGAAATAAGTATTTTTCAATTTTTGTATCCGGCCCGCGCCTTCCTACCAACTTTGCAATACGGCCCGCGGAAGGAAAAAGGTTGCCCATGCCTGAATTAGGGAAACAATCGAAGGAAACAAAAATATGAAATCAATGAAAAAGCGGCTTAGTTTAGGTACCCAGTGGACTACGCATTTAATAAACGAGGAGGGTGCAAAGATTTACGGAAGGCAAGAGATTAATGAACATATAACCGAATACTACAGAGAACTTTACAGAGACAATATAAAAGACAGTCAAACAACCCCTACTTTCACTCCATACGAAACGTCACTAGAACCTGAATTCATTTACGAAGAAGTAAAATACGCTATTAAACAATTAAAACCAAACAAGAGCCCAGGCCATGATAAAATAACGAATGAGCACATAAAGATGGGCAGGGAGGAGTTTGTAAGAGTATTAACAAAATTGTTCAACAGAATTCGAGAAACATCTGAAGTTCCTATAGATTGGAAATTAGCGGATATTATTCTAATCGCGAAAAAAGGGGACCGTCATAAAATAGAAAACTATCGTCCAATAACACTTCGTGTAACAGTCCAAAAAATTTTTTCGAAAGTTCTCCAAGAAAGATTACGACCTCTCATAGATGAACAGCAGCCTAGGGAACAAGCAGGCTTTCGTAAGGGTTTTTCGACAATAGATCATCTACATACTATAAACCAAATAATCGAAAAATGTGCGGAATACCAAATCAGTTTATACCTAGCATTAATAGACTATAAAAAAGCATTCGATACAGTGAAACATGACTTCTTGTTTAAGGCGTTAAGAAACCAAGGGATCCCAGGAAATTACATAAAAATAATACAAGACATGTATCGCGAAACAAGAGCACGAATTAAAACCGACGTAGAGGGGGAATATTTTGAAATAACAAAGGGGGTAGCTCAAGGGGACCCACTATCACCAATATTATTCAACTGCGCGCTCGAGCAGATATTTAGGAAATTGAATTGGGAGAATAGAGGTGTAAACGTAAACGGGGAGAGGATCTCAAACCTAAGGTTCGCGGATGACGTAATTCTTATATCTAACTCGGAGGAAGAACTGAACGAAATGATAACGGAACTGGCGATGGAGGGAGAGGAGTCGGGGTTAATAATTAGTATTAAAAAGACAAAGAAATTAATAAATCGTGAAAGTTTAGCCAAAGCAATAATATATGGGGAGGAAGTAGGGACTTCATTGGACGAGACATATCTAGGTCAGTTGATATCAATGGAAGATCGCACGAAGAAAGAAATCGAAAGAAGAATAACAAAGGCATGGAACAAATTTTGGTCACTAAAAAAAATATTCAAAGGTCCTTTCAAAAATAACCAAAAAAGTGAAATATTCAACATGTGCGTAAGTCCCTCCCTAACATACGGCTGTCAGACTTGGCCGCTGACTGCCAAATCCCTGAAGAAAATTGCAACTACCCAAAACGCAATGGAAAGATCAATTCTGGGGTACAGAATAAAAGACCGTTTAAAAATAACCGATATCAAAAAGAGCCTACCCAATAATATCGACATAGTTAGATATATCAGAAGAATGATGTGGAGATGGGCGGGACATGTGGCGAGGATGAGGGACGATAGGTGGGCATATAAAACAACCTTCTGGTATCTTTCGCACTACAAGAGGAGAAGAGGCCATCAACGTACGAGGTGGTACGATGATATTAATGGGTTTTTAAGGGGGAAAAATTTTCAAAAAATTGCAAGAAATAGAAAAGAGTGGGAACGACTGCAGGAAACCTTTGCTCTCTATGGGCCGACGATCTTTAATTAGTTAACTATTGTATTGTACATACTATCTAGATAATCGTCAATAAAGGGAATTTGAATTTGAAGCTAGATTCCTACTTTCGAGTCCGAGTAGAGCTGTATCTTCGTTCGATTCGTCCTTATTTTTGCATATAGATGTTATGAAGCAGAATTCGAACTCTCCTCCAGAAAGGTCTCGGGTGTCTACAAAAATACTGATTCATCATCGGATTCGTTTGCATAGTACGCAAGTGTCTACTTCCCTTTTATTTTGCGTCGGTTTTGCACTTGTTTAAGTTTCTTTTTCGCCACAGGTTTCACTCGTTTATTTCGTTTCTCGGGCTTATCTTTTTTGTATTCATGTTTTCTCTTCTTCTCGATAGGGCAATTCTTACGGATGTGGTCTGTATACTTCTCGCATCCATAACAGAAGATTTTGTCCGGGTTTGGGCAGTTATGTGCTGTGTGACCATCTGGATTATTCCCACATAACGAACAAGGCGGGCGTTGTTCTTTCGGACTCGATGACCTGTGTCTTCTGTATTTTTCTTCTTTATCATACTGCCGATTCCGTCTGAATGTTTTTTCTTTCTCGGGCGACCGATTTCGTCTATATCTTTCTCTTTTGTCGAATCTTTTACCTGAGAAGAGTGCTTTACCATCATTAACCTCAGACCGACGCGAATTCTCAATTCGTTGGTTATCAAGAGCAATAATTTTTTCTTTTAAGGAATCGAGAGTTAATCCATCTTCAGTCGTCTGTTTTGCTAACAAATGCTCAGCTATAATCTCGCGAGCATGGGCCTGTATAGCGATAAGGTAGTTGTTTTTCTCCTGCTGTGGAGGTAACATGTTTAGTCGTTGTAGTTTTTCAGCTAGTTTCGAGAATCTAGTATTGAAGTCAAGTGCACTCTCTTGGTTAGGATCGAAAACAAGATCATTGAATTTTCTCAAGTATTGATAAGCAGCCGTTTCCCCGCTTGGGTCAAATATTTTCTCCAGTTTTTCCAATATTTCCTTCGGTTCGTTTACGTTCATCACCTGTCTTAGAAGATCGTCATCCAAGTGTTTCTGTATATAACCGCAAACTGTATCTTTGGCCGCTTTCAATTCTGTCTCCGTCCAGTTTGGAGTTTGTACCGAGTTGTCAATTAGATAGGACAAACCATGCAATCGTATTTCTAAAACCAGGCGGTGTTTGTACATTTGAAAATCTGAGTTCTTCAATTGCTCCTTTATTGACTCCATTCTCCATAATTTTCTATTAACAGATGAGCTGGTAGCACGACTTTCCTCTGGTTGTTCGTTCAAACAATTTTCCAACTTTTTCTGCTCACTAAGAATATTTTCAAACTGCTTCTTTCGAGTCTGAATTTCCTCGTTCACTGCCGCATGTAGTTTATTACGAATCTCATTTGCTTCAGTTGCTAGTTCCTGTACAGTACGCTATAACTCTTTCACCGTTTCAGATGCCGTGTTAGCCACTTTGTGAATTCGTGATGTAAGGCCGTCGACTTTAAGATTTACCGTACTTGACAATTTTGACAATGTTGTTTGTCCGCTTTCATACGATGATGTGTACGTGTTTAACTTCGCATTGATATCACGTACTTTATTGGTAATTTCAGAGCTGTCCATGCTAACCGCATCACCCTCATTAATTGATCCAACCATTTTCAAATATTTGTTAATACATATAGAATGAATCGTTAAATCCAGAAGTAATCAAATTGAATTCATCTGACGATTCTAATGGTCTCAGTCCACACCCGCCAGAGTTTGAGAGTGCCGAAGCTCCTGGGCTGTTGACAGTGCAGACTGATTCCATAAATTACGTCAGTTTACACTAGGTGTAGACTGGAATGGTTAACTCTAATGAAGAAAAGTTCTGGTCCTAGCTGTCGGCTTACAATAACTGTTCGATGAAAGATTTTTGAACACGTTTCGGCGTATTTTGTGTAGTTAACGTAGACCAGTGAATCCCCACGCTTTCTGCAGCCAAATTGATCAGTTCTAACTACATAGCACGAGCAGACACACCGTTTACTATAATCTACGTTATTCACACCCGGTGTTCTACTCTCCGGTCAGAATTGACTGCAACCGAAATTCGAGTTTACCATCACCTTCAGCTTCCCAAACTTTAAATGACTAAGCAAAGCTTTCAATAGACTATGGTTCCTAGATCAGGTATTTTATCGAAGTTGATCGAGAATTTTTCGAGTTCGAGTATTCCAGTACGTGTTCTAGCAATACGTGATCACGTTTTTCCATCTTTCGTAATATTCGAGTAAATCGTAGTGTATAGGTGTTCGTTACTAGTCCAGATAATCCATAACTATTCGAATATTCAATTCCAGTTCCAGAAGTATCCAGTATTCGATTTAATTTTTATTCCACATGTGGTGAGGCTTCGGTGTCATTATACCGGTGTCCATACATTCGAATTTCTAATTCCTAGGTTACCAATTAGTATTCTATTTACTTACTTTGGTATACCATGTCAGATTAAGTGAAACTTGTTTAAATAGCAATTTATATTTTTTCTAAATACAT
The DNA here is from genome assembly GCA_035079385.1 of Aspidiotus rigidus. Taxonomy (NCBI): domain Eukaryota; kingdom Metazoa; phylum Arthropoda; class Insecta; order Hemiptera; family Diaspididae; genus Aspidiotus; species Aspidiotus rigidus. The sequence continues at coordinate 8,975,666 of JAVHKY010000052.1, forward strand.
GATGTTAAAGAGCTCTTTTACCCACGCAAAAGAGTGGGTAAAGTTGCGTTTTAACAGCGTCTGATTTCCAGCATGATGTAAAGATAGCGCGACGAGCGCAGCAGCTCTTTATGGAGACTTATCATTGCCGTATTCTCTCAATCTTCCTTTAACATCATATTATTTAGAAAAATATCTTACAATACAAGAGGGTAAGTGACCTTTTGACATCGAGTGCGGTAGTTTGCCAAACGAGTCGAAGACGAGTTGAGCAATCGCAGGAGTATGTCAATGGTCACTTTTCCTCTTGTATAGTAATATACTATTTCTTAGTTGCAAAGTATAGTAGATAAGAAGATAGAATATTGGATACAGAGGGAGAGCCGTAAGGCGTGATGAGAATGATAGTACGCTGAGTGGCGCACCCTACAGTATATAAATATTCTGACACAATGCGAACACGCAAAGACATAAGAAACAACACGAAACAAGATAGGCAGAAAATTACGCCATCAGAATCAACGACCATGAAACGATGAACATCGACCATCCAATATGATTGAAACCCAACACACATTTGCGCTGAAATCCTTGATTAATTAATACTACCACAAACTTCATTTGTCTGCTCAAAACCCAAGGATGTAATTATATTATACTAGGCTTTGTAGTCAACTTCAAAGTACTTAGAACTAAAAGTATGGGTAAATTAAAATACAAAATTGAATTGCGGACTACAGAGCCGGGATACCGCATTTGCGATCTATGATCGACTTTTAAATCATTCTGTTCTCTACGTTTTTATTCGCAATTATTCATTTTAGTATCCCATCGCATTGTAAAAAATCTCGTTTCATTCGTATTTATTAAAGGAAAATAAATTTATAACACTACTGAACAGCTATCCTGTTAACAAGATTCTATTATGTGATTCTTGGATACTTTTCAACGCTGAACACGAATCCGTTGTCCGTTTTTTGCTAGCACGTCACAATTTTTAGTAATCGCGATAAATATTCACGTAATCATAACAAATATTCTCGTCTACTTGCCGCGCGCTGACGCGGAACGTAACAAACGTTTTCGATATCGACGCTGCTACCGTCGATGTGTTTCGCGACAATGCGCGGCAAGTAAACGAGAACTTTAATCGTGATTACTAAAAAATGTGACGTGCTAGCAAAAAACGGACAACGGATTCGTGTTCAGCGTTGAAAAGTATCCAAGAATCACATAATAGAATCCTGTTAACAGGATAGCTGTTCAGTAGTGTAATTTGAACATTCCCTAAAATCAGATTTATTAATACGCTGTCAATACGCTGATCAATGCGAACACGCAAAGACATAAGAAACAACACGAAACAAGATAGGCAGAAAATTACGCCATCAGAATCAACGACAAGGAACCGATGAACATCGACCATGGACAAAGCCATCGACACACATTCGCGCAAAACGCGATGATAACAAAGAAACTCGTGTTCAGCGTTGAAAAGTATCCAAGAATCACATAATAGAATCCTGTTAACAGGATAGCTGTTCAGTAGTGTAATTTGAACATTCCCTAAAATCAGATTTATTAATACGCTGTCAATACGCTGATCAATGCGAACACGCAAAGACATAAGAAACAACACGAAACAAGATAGGCAGAAAATTACGCCATCAGAATCAACGACAAGGAACCGATGAACATCGACCATGGACAAAGCCATCGACACACATTCGCGCAAAACGCGATGATAACAAAGAAACGAAACTCCACAGCATACCGCACACTCGACTGTGACGGCAGCGTCTTAACTGATCGGGGGGGGGGACGTCCAGGGATAGCAAAATGTTTACACCGAGTGAAAATGACGTCAGTCTACTCCGGTTGACGTTTCTTGATCCAGTCCAGAATACATAACCCGAGTTCCTGAACGGGATCGAAAGATTAACCGGAGTAACGCGAAGAAATGGGGGCGTGGTTACTCCGGTTGAATTTCCGAACGAGTTTCCAAAAAATGTGTAACCACTGTAACCGTCGGCTGGTTACGAGTTTCTGAACGCGCCCCAGTCGGGAGTGGTTGGAGATACACTCCGCAGTGGTAGAGTTTGACCGGTTATAGCAGGGGTGGTAAGCTTATCCGTTAGCCTTAGCTTTTAGCCGTTAGCCCAGCAATTTTTGACCAAAATTAGCTAGCTGTTCAAGAAGGATGTAAACATTAGCCTATCCGTTAGCTGTTGTTGAATTGCTAAAATGAAAAGCTAATAGAAAAAAATTGAGACCGCATTAAAAGCAAAGGGTCAATTCCGAGCGCAACTTGGAAGGAGTTTTGGAGAAATAGTATTCTTTACTCTCGGGAAATAATGCCATTTCCCCAAAACTAATTATTAATGGCGTCATGACGACGTGGTAGGTACTACTAGCCAGGAGGTAGACAGCGTGCGGCCGTGCGCTGTTTTGCTTTTTGCTGATTTCTTTCATTCAGCTTGCAGCACTGCAGCAGTTTGCTGAGTTTTTACTTTTTACATTTTCAATCTGGACGCGTTATGTAGTCTATGAAACGAATAATCGCAACAAAAAAATTAATAATTCTAGACAAACTTGCAAAACAAATTTGTAACTTCAAAACTTGCAATCCAGTCGGAAATAATTTCAATTAATGACGTTCTTCTCGTTTCAGGAGAGAGAGCGCAATTCTAAAAGCAGATTTGCGTTCTACGCGAAAAAACGCTTGAAAATGTTCAGATGATAAGCCTATTTTCAAGAATTTATACCAGAAATCAAAAATTTCTGATTTTTCGTTAGCTTTTAGTTTTTAGCCGTTAGCTAGCTTTTCGCACGCAGTTAGCTGTTAGACTTTCCGTTAGCTTTTCTACTCAAGGTCATTAGTTTTCAGCCAATCCGTTAGCATTTCCGAACGGCTTACCACCCCTAGGTTATAGCATTGACTATATTACTTCGTAACCCAGCCGTACAGTCCTATTGTTATAAACGGTGTCGTTTTCTTGGATTACGTTGGATACGAATAACAGATCGCGCCAGATGTCAAGACGTAGGTGTAACAGAGAGGGACCGATGTTCAGCGATATTTTTTCTCTTTTACTCTACTGGTTAACACGCAGCGCACTCACGTTGTCGTTTCCAGCAAAACGACACCGTTCATAACAATAGGACTGTACGTCTGGGTTACGAAGTAATATATAGTCAATGGTTATAGTATATTACGCGACAGGAGCGGTAAGTGTACGATTAACGAGCGACGCGCAGCCGAGTGACGTAAGCGCAAGCGAGTTAATCGTGTTACTTACCAATCCTGTCGCTGCGCCTCGCTCCGCAAGCGCAAGCGAGTTAATCGTGTTACTTACCAATCCTGTCGCGTAGGATGTTTTAATGCAATTTAATGCAATACACGAGGAAAAGTGAATGATTACAAAAAGTCAAATTTGAATTTTATCTCCAATCTCTACACTATACTTTCAATTATTCTTTATCTAGTTTTGAACCAAGGAAAAACGATTCGTACCATTTTTCATTATTCTCAATTAGTTATACTTACTGTTTTCAAAACGTTTTGTATGATTCCTCAGTATTCTTAAGTTCTCTTTTTTTCTCATGTACCTATTCCTACGTTCGTATACTTTCAATTATTCATTATCTAGTTTTGTTCCAATGAAAAGCGATTCGTACCATTTTTTATTACTCCAAGATTAAAAGTGTTACTTTCAAGTTCAATCCTCTCTCAATATTTCTATATTCTCAGTTACACGATGACAGCGGTTGTGTCACTTCGTGATAATATAAATAAATCATTCATTTGTATCTAATATTTCTGAAGTTTCGAATGTTTTCTCAAGTTTTCCGTTTTCCTTTCTCCTTGTTCTCAGCTACACAATCACCTTTATACTCAATAACAGTGGTTCTGTTATGATGTGATAATACCAAAAAAATGATTGTTCGTGATTGTAAATTGCAAATTTATTAAATGCATCAAATATAAATGATGTGCAGTCGTCTACGACTTCAACTGAAAATACCTCTCTTCATAAAAAGTAATTCACAGCGATTATTACGCGTTCCATTCAATTCTCATTATTTCGTGAAGTAGTACTACAACTAACTACAACATTTACGTCCAGTCTCATGCTCCACTGCAGTAGCCGTCTGACTAGAATGCCCGCTTCCAAAGCACGATGATCGAGGTTCGAATCTCAGCGCCGCCGATGAAAAACAGAGAAGACAGTGCAACCAGGCTGCAGCGACAAGGCATCAGAGAGTGAGGTGATCGGAGGTATGAAGGAGTGAAGTGATTCAGAGCGAGCGGAGAAATGCCGTGGTAAATGAAATTTACCTACCCACCTAGCAGATGCGGTAAATTTCATTTACCGCGTCTGTATTTTAAGGCCATTAAAACCTTGTTTTCTGTAGCAAAAAGACAATAGGTAACATTCACTTTTCCTCGCGTATTGCATTAAAATAATTTTTCTGTCGTTTAAAGTGGTTGCATGTTTCTGAACGCACCCCTGAAGAAGAAAACAATGAATGATGATGAAGAATAAATACTATAATCAAAACAAAATAATTCGATTCCAATACGTCTTTGTATAAGGCACGGTACATTATAGAGGTATTGACACAACGAAAAATTTCTGTCGCACGAATTGTGTTAATTCATACGGAATTCCGCTACGCTCGCAGCGATCGTTTGAATACCTTCCACACCCCACCTGTGTCGGAACCTTACCGGAGGTACCCTAATATTGACGAAATTTTCGAGGGTTGTAAAAGGTGAAGAAATTCACCTAAGAAGATAATTTTTTTTTAAATAAGTAGAGCATGGTTAGTTGTCTATTCGTACCTAGTTTCAGATTTTTAGGTTAATACCTGATTCCTCTACGAATTTTTAAAAATTGATGAATTTACATTACCTAGTATTCATGTAGTTTTCACGCTTAGTAATACCTTGCAACGCTCCTAGCGTAGATTATATCAACTGACACAACTCAGGCGACAGTAACAAACACGGCTAATATACGTTCGTGTCAATACCTCTATAATGTACCGTGGTATAAGGCGATGTCGCGAACCGACGCAAACGCTCACTGAGGGTTTGTGTTATCAGTGTGCATTTAGGCAATATTACAATTTGAAGTTTTCTTTTTCAAATATTTTCTTAAAAATAATTTCTACAAAAAAAATCATAAAAATGAAAGTTGTAGAGATTGAAATTTTCTTTAATTTGTGACCACTCTCAAATATCTACTTTGTTGAAAGTATTTTCTGATTTTCATCCATAAACAAATACATTGGACGGAGCCCTCAGTGAGCGTTTGCGACATCGCCTTATATATTGCAAAATATTGATTTAAGATGATATTTGGTTTCTAACATCAGGCGTAAGAACCGGCACTAGAAACTAATTGTATGTATCTTATACTGCAAGTTGAAATAATAAAATTTCGATTATTTATCCAAACTGTTCATACCTCATTTACTTTCCACTCAGGTATTCACGTTCTATCAAATGGAACTACAAACTCAGATTGGAGACTAGAATCATCCTAATTAAATACCGATTTTATGACTAGGATACTCAACGATCATTCATTTTAGATTTTGCTCTACGTACCGCTTTACCATTCACATTGTTTAGACCAATTTCAAGAATTCATATTTAATTACTCTCATTCTTTCCCATGGCAATTAGGACGTTTGGTTCCATTTGTAGACATCTGATATAATCATTAAAATGAAATGAACTTGTAATTTGAACATATCAAATTTATTGTTACATGGATCTTTTCAATTTGCGAACGTTCAATAATGAAGACGCCACTATTTTTATTGCTTCTCGTCGTCGTACCTAATTAATCAGCAGCGGCTAATTAACCGATAATATTATCATAAATAAACTGACTGTTCCCAGAGAACCCTCCTAGCAGGTAGAGCCAGAACAAAACAAACACAATTGAAATGCAAAACGCAATGATAATTCACACAAAGAACTGAAGACACAAAACTACACAGCATACGGCTCACTCGACCATGACGTCAGCATCTTAACTCAGACAAAGAAGAAGGGGAAAAAAAGTGATTACAATATGGTCGGCTTCGGCTAGCGCCTGCGCCGACCCTAAAAAGTGATTACAATACGGTCGGCTTTGGCTAGCGACTGTGCCGACCCTAAAAAGTGATTGCAATATGGTCGGCTAGCGCCTGCGCCGACCCCAAAAAACTGATTACAATACTGTCGGCTAGTGCCTGCGCCGACCCTAAAAACGTACACCGGCTTCCGAACTATCATTTGAATGGTGTGTGTTAGCATTGACTATATATTACTTCGTAACCCAGACGTACAGTCCTATCATTGACTATATACACTTCGTAAGCAGCCGTACAAACCTTTTGTTAAAAGAGTTGTCGTTTCGTTGGAAACTGCTACCTGAGTGCGCTGGGTGTTAACCGTTGGTGCAAAGGAGAGAGAACATACATCCCTCTCTGTTACACCCACGTCTTAACATCTGGCGCGATCTGTTATTTGTTTCCAACGTGCGTCCGAAAACCGACAACATTTTAACAATAGGTTTGTACGGCTGCTTACAAAGTGTATATAGTCAATGGTCCTATTGTTATGAACGGTGTCGTTTTGCTGGAAACGACAACGTGAGTGCGCTGCGTGTTAACCAGTAGAGTAAAAGAGAAAAAACATCGCTGAACATCGTTCCCTCTCTGTTACACCTACGTCTTGACATCTGGCGCGATCTGTTATTCGTATCCAACGTAATCCAAGAAAACGACACCGTTTATAACAATAGGACTGTACGTCTGGGTTACGAAGTAATATATAGTCAATGGTGTTATGGTGTTAGTCACTTAGTCGAGAGTCTATAGTCGAGAGAAAAACTACAGTCTGTTCCACGAGAGTTTGGTATTATAAATCACGGGGAACCCGCATTCCATTCGCATTCCGTAACGTAAAATAAGCGTGAGTGACGTGGGTTGCCTATCGTTTATAATACCAAACTATCGTGGAACAGACTGTAAGTAGAAAATATAACTGCCTCGTTTATATTATATGTATTGCTCTGGTAGTCGTGGTAGCCATTTTATGTAAATGGAATCAAGTTTTTCAATCCTCACTTGCGGGAGGCTGCTTGTATTTCTTTCCGAGGTGTAGGGTTATTGAAGAGCACTTAATTGGACAAGTTTTACAAATAGAATCAAAAAGATGTGATGTGAATTTTTGAAAAGGCAGTTCAGACAATATGAATGAAATTGAATACAAATGAAAGGTGATAGAATATGAAATGAATAATTACAAATAAAAAAGTAGGAAATAGGATGATCAAAAATTGATAGTGAATGTGATATCCTAGCTTTGTAATCCTCAATTCAATTTTAATTTGTACTTGACCCTACTTTCTAGTTGGGTTTTAGCATTGACTATATATTACTTCGTAACCCAGACGTACAGTCCTATTGTTATGAACGGTGTCGTTTTGCTGGAAACGAAAACGTGAGTGCGCTGCGTGTTAACCGGTAGAGTAAAAGAGAAAAAGCATCGCTGAACATCGGTCCCTCTCTGTTACACCCACGTCTTAACATCTGGCGCGATCTGTTATTCGTTTCCAACGTAATCCAAGAAATCGACACCGTTTATAACAATAGGACTGTACGTCTGGTTAATGTATAGTCAATGGTTTTAGGTTAGGTTAGGTCGTTTTGTTGTGTGATTGGTCATACAGTAGCTGCTTGATTTGCCAGTTCAAGACAGTGTTATCAAACTTTCGATTTTTCGATTTTTGTCCGGCTAGAATAGTAATTCTGTCCAGTGTGCGGAATAAATTGTTGAGTGACGGCAAATCTGTTGGTGAGAGGCATTCATTATAAAAAAAATAATATATATCGGATTGATCTGTTTAGCTTGTTGCTGGTAAACTGGATAAAGTGGTTCAATTTTGATTAAAAAATACCTATTTCCATAAGAAATGTACAGGGCAAAATTGCATTTCAATATTCTCCAAAACTGAAGTTAGGGATGGTTTAGCCATTGGGTAATGGCTTATCTGTGGGCCGGAAGCATTCATATAAAGTAAAGATCAGCCCAATCTGTCCAGTGGAAATGTCTGGCGAATTTTATCAAGTTTTACTGATTTTTTTTCAATATAATTATAGATATGGGAAGAGCTCAATTGAGAAAAATTCAAGAATGCCTTAAGTGGAGCGGCTGCTGATCCTTAATGGCTCAGCTGGTGTGCTAAACGAACAAATTAAAGAAACTGAAGCAAATTGGTTGAGTAGAACGGCCTGTCATACAGTTACTTTTGAAAGTTTTTTCATGTATAAGATTTAACATAACATATACAACGGAAGGGAAAAAAAAGGGTGAAAGGTAACAATGTTCAATTTCATGCCTCTCGCACTGCTGGATGAGTCAACGTACGTACTATACCTATTGTGAAATTTGCGTAAATATGTTTGGTGACGTCTTGAACGTGCCGTCAACGAACCATACTGAACTTTGGCAAAGCAATTCAATGTTCTTTCGGGTCGCAAACACTATTACTCTCGGGGGCGTACCGGGGTCATCTTCTTCTTCTTGCTCAGCATGTCCGCAATTGTCGGGGTCATCTACTACTTCTTCCGGTATGTCCTCTTCGGCATCTGGGTCATCATCAGGGCGGGAATCGTGAAGGAGGAATGTCTCACCTAACAACGTTTCCTTGTAACGTGCTGGTATTCCCTTCAATGCGGCAAGTTTTGTCGGCGCTGCGGGATGTTCTTTTTGACGTATTCGCTGTATTGATCTCACTAGTGCGGGTTGCGTTGGCATTTGGCTGAGCACTTCGACCGGTAATCCTTGGAGCTCTGTAAGTAGGAGCTGGGCTGGCGGTTGCGCTGGGTTCTCTTTCGCTTTTCGTTTTATTGCCTTTGTGATTTGAGTAGAATAGGTACTTCTGCTCACTCACACCCATGCACTTGCACTCATACACATGTTGCGTTATCACAAATAACACAGTCCATAGTCTGTATCGCTGATTGAGTGATAACTGATAAACTGATAAAGGTTTTACCGTTGACTATACCTATACTTTTCCTGATGGTCACACAATCAAACTCAGGTGATTAAATTCAAGCCAACCCTGATACTATGTCGTCTGCGACATAGCTTATTTAATGGTAACAAGCTGCAAACCCGCGACTTCGTCGCTTATTCAACACAATTCCTTTCCCTTGTTACCTACTTTATCGCCTTCCCTATTTTTTTGCCAAGAAAGATGAGAATACAGTGAATATCGCGAAATATTGATTGTTACATTGGGTATAAAGTTATAGACAGAATTACAACCGATATCACAATTCATCAAGATAAATTTCAAGAATATAATTTTTTTTTATTTTATAAATCACTCAATAATATCTTTAATTCGACATAAACCTCCTACGACTTCTTTAGAGATTGTAGTTCTATGACTAGTCTATATTTTTTTCCCCCAATTTTTCTATTTGTTCCTCCACGTTTAACAACTCCTTCTCAATCTCTTGTTGAATATTCGGATAGCCTATTTCCTTTTCAAGTTTTGAATGTTACATTCATTAGTTTTTTCTTCTTCCGAGTATTTTGAGAAATTCTCCCCGCTTGTATTTTCGCAATCATTTTTTTTGAACCTGAAAACACATGTAAGAATCCAATAAATTATTCTTAAAATTCCAACTTTTTTCAATTCATTAACGACCTCAATTTGTCTCATTAATTTGCTTTACCATGAAAAGTGTTTTCAAATATTGGCGTACTTTGAAAGCGGTGTTGATATTATTTATTCCCAAAATTTTTTCTATTTCTCTCGGAATTAAGTCCCTTTTTTACATAAATGAAAATTTGTTATGCTCTTAATTTTTCCTTTAAATAATTTTTTTTTTTAATTTCCTCAAAATTAACATTATTAAGATACTTACCACATTTTTAACTGCTAGTACACTCGAACGTTTCATCATTGATAATGACTTTACTCTCTCCTCCAACTTGAATAACATTTCCGCCGCGGTAAGTATTTTGTGTAAAAGATTTCAAAATCATTACATCCCCTTTCTTAAGATTCATGTCAGTTTTGAAAAATGTAACTTGCACGGAACCTTTAAATTGATAAATAATTTCATTTAATAAAAGTATTTCATCCACTCTGCTTACAAAATGGTTTTGGGGGCTATTAGCCCTAGGTCCTAATATCCCGTAATATATTTTCCTACCTGATGAATCAATTAACTGAATCTTCGTGCAACCTTCAAACTCTGTTACATCAAAACATATCCCAGCAACAGCCTTTATTTTGTTGTCGTAAATTGCTTCCTGTATATTTCCACTGATCACAGAAAAACCTCCGGTCAATTCGTCTTCGGCATCCTCAATTAGCATTTGCTTATTAATTCTTATTTCGTTTTCTTTTTTGAAACTGTAACGTTACAAATGATATAACTTCTTAAAACAAACATGGGAACATTTTGTGACATTGTTTACTTACTCGTTGTAGACTACGTATATTTTTTCAAAAATATAAGTATTTCCTTGAACAATCCTTTCGTTAATGTTCGTATCGAAGCACGATCCATCCATTATTCCTTCTCCATCAAAGAACGAAAAATTCACTACGCTGCTTGTTTTTCCTTGCTTTGAAAACTCTCTTGGCTCCGACTTTGTTTCACATCGTAATTTTATCTTAATCCCAACATTATTTCCTGTTTGAAGGTTCGAAAATAGTTTCGTTGTCTATAATAACAATTAATCATTTTAATATGAATGAACATCTTTGATTTGTGTTTTAAAAAAACACAGTATAACTTACCATGTTCCTTCAAGTTTTCTTATAATTGTATAAATTGAACTTTTGTATCTGTCTCTTCAGAAAAGAATAAATGTCATCACAAATGTAACTTATACCGTATATTTTTTCTTTTCTTTTTGATAATCTTGACCCGTTGACAGGCCTCAAAATTTTTCTGCAGTTTTTGGTAACCATTAAATTACGTTCAGCTGTATCTGAAGATTTTATTTTTTTCATCACTGGTTGTTAACCATTAAATTATGGTTGGCAGTTGGTTGAGTTTCTTATAATTTTTTTTTCGTTGTTAATGATGACTCGTGTTCCATACCCGACTAAATATTTACATAATGATAAAGAAAATCGATGCGTTAATTGAAAATAATAATTTAATTCATCTTTACTTTCCTTCCTTTATAAAACTTCAAATTTTCAATTTTCCGTCTTTTCTTATTCTCCCTCCTTTTCCTTAAAGGCCACTTTTCAAACTATCTTCAACTTCTACATTCACCAATCAGCGGAGAAAAATATTCAACAAAATCAATATACAGTAATTATATACCTGCTACCTTAACTCCTTTCTTCCTTTTTGTGAAAGCATGTTTACCATCCTTATTCCATCTATAATATGACGGAACCTCATGATATAGCAAAGTTTTTGCAAAATCATCGTCTTTACACAATTTAAAAAACGCCAATAATAGTGTATCCTTAGGATTTTGTAATACATTCTCTACAGTCTCTTCATTGAAATACACTCGCTGCTTGTTCTCCAAGTGGACTGATAAATGAACAACCTGAGGTACTTACACAATAAAATTCATAAAAGATCAATAAAAGTTGCTAAGGGATGATTTCAAACCTAGCTCGTTAAAATAAATAAAAAAATGAACTAAAAATTAAAAAAAAAAAACCAATGAAATAGGTAAGTGTGTTATGCTCTTTTAAAAATCCTATGGTAAATTCTGTCGTAATAATTGAAAGTAGGAACACACTTAAATAAATTGGCAATGGGTTCTGCGCGTTAATTGAATACCTACCGCAGGATAACGTTCAGGTATGAGAAACTCCAAAATCCTCCATACAGCCTCTCCCGCAGAGATATATCGTATATGCAAGTAACGTTCAACTTCATTGTATTTCAAGCTGACATTTGCCATGTCCACTCCTTTACATTATGTACTTACAAATGTAACTAATTGCCTTAACTGAGTGACAATACTCGACGTTGATGTGAGAGTCAAATGTGCGGCAGTGTATTGAATTGTAAGGCACAACCCAACGATTATCAACAACAGAACCATTTTTTAAAAAACTATGACCCCCCTCCTCAACGGATCTTCGTCTATAAATTGGATAACTATGGGCCATGGTACTTGTTTCACTGACAAAGTTACGTGGAAAACTGGACAAACAAAAGGTGATTGCGCTAATGTACTATTGTAACTTGGCTTGAAAGAGATAATGTTTTTGACTCCAAAAAATCTATATCTTTTACCACATTTGCCATCTACCATACAGGAAGCATTACGATTTAAATTGCCACAAAATTTATGAATCATATCCCTGGTAATAATATTGAATAACTCTGGATCTACATTCTTATCAGGTATTTCAGCACTAATGACTTCATCAGTTTCATCTGGCTTTATATGATTTTTCAGTCACAATCCCTATAATAAAATTCAACATATAATTATGTCTGGACTTATTACCACGCTTCTGCCATTCAGCAGTGTAAATATAACTGTTAACCGGACCAAACAGATTTCCTTTCGTTAGCATTTTCATCAGGTTATCCATTTTCTGTTTGAATACTCTGCTGACTAAATCATATCGATCACTTGCAGTTTCACCAGGATTTAAAATATTATTTTTCATTTCTTCCCATTGCGGGTCGCAGGTCATTGTAATGAAGAGATCTGCAGATCCAAATTTTTTGACGTAACTTGATGCATCCTGTTCTTTTTCATACATGCGAGGACTACCTGAGAATAATTTAACATTTTTTAAATCGTGCATCTTACCTTACAAAATGATCAATTCTACCCTACAACATTCCTCACCTGTCCATGATGATGGAAGGATTACCATTTGTCCAATATCACTGGATGCAGAGTCAGAAAGATAAGCATCGCGCAAATGGATATAATTTTCGCATCTCACACGCTTTTGGTTCAATCGAATGTATAATAAACGTTCCGCCTCAATTTTAGCATACATGTCGACTAAAAAAACATTCAGCAACTTCCGAAAACGTAATAAATAGTTATCCTCTCTTGACATAATACGATATGCATAAAACTTCATTGCAGAAACTTTCTTCATAATATTTTCATTGTGTTCCTTTGGAATTTGTGTATGGTATCCATCAGTGCCTCGCGGAAACAGTAAAGGATATTGAAGCGGATCATAGGATCTGTGAGTCTCACATATTCTCTTCAAACCTGACTTATCTTGGGAGTCTTTAAGATGTCGGTCTATAAATTCAGGAAATTGAAAATAAATGCTCCTTCGCTCATTTCGTGTATAATATAGGTACCCAAAAAGTAATCGAACTATTAAAAGGTGAAAGTATTGAAAAAAACAATTTTGCACTCACACTCTAAAATGATACCTATCCCGTTTATCAACCACTTGTCCAGGGAATATCACAGCAACGTCGTCATTGGAAGATGGCAAATTTGTTCTTCCCCTATGAATACCCTGTATCTTCTTATCGCGTAATATTAAACGTACGTCCTTGTCAATAGTTTTCATTCTTTCGAAACTATGTTTGAAATTTTGAACGTATATGTTATTCTCGTGGAGCATTCGCTGTAATTCTACAATTAAATCGACAACCATCGTCTCGGGGTCGGTGTTCTGGCATCTATAAAATGCCTCCTCCTCCTCATTTCCAACAAAATACAGCTGCAGATACTGTGGGTTACGATCAAGTTAAGGTAATAGGGTACCTATGCGGTGATGCACTTTCCCAGAAATTTTGAATGTCAGGAAATCCCATCCCTCTTGACAACCGAATGAGGTCATGGCAAAGGCGTTGTTATATTTTCGTAAATATTTGAAAAACGCGGACTTCTCATGCGAACCGTCCAATAAATTAATCAACAATTCTGGAGGACTACACATATCTAATTTCACTTGTCCCTCACCACAACACATATTCTTACTTTCACCAGAGAATAATTTCGCAGCGCAGTATGGACAGGTATAGCTCAGACCACCGATAATCCCATTGAATTTATAGTTAAAATTAACATCGTAAATGAATGTGCAATTTCTAGGAGGAATAAAACTGCTCATTGGAGAACTGTTTGTCGTATTCTCACAGTTTCGTCTCATGCGCTTCCCCACTGATTTTCGTGAACGATGGCTCAAGTTTGATTTCCTTTTCGCCATTGTGAATACAGAGAAACACCGCTCTTGGATAAAAATTTATATTAGCCGTGAAAGTTGACTATAAATAAGCCTAATCAGACATGAATAATAAAACCATTTTTTCTTTCTACACTATCAAAAAAGCATATAAACGCAACCATTATTAATTGAGTAGGTAGCGTAAAAGTAGTGTCATATCATCATTATTCCTTCGAGATGTAAATAAAAATATTATTACATGGCAAATATACGTTTTGTGTCTTATAATATATATATATATATATATATATATATATATATATATATATATATATATATATATATATATAACATGGAGAGTACACTTACCCCACTTCAAGTGTTCATGCTTGAGAAATTTTACTGTAGAAACACAATAAGAAGTTGCTCCATTTTCAAACTAAGACTTTATTATTTTGGTAATTCTGTCTTTGAATATGAAAATACAATAATATAATATAACCACAACTAAAAGATACAGGGAGGATAAGAAAAGAAAAGAAAAAATAACTTTATTGCTTATTATTATCATTTTTGTAGCACCCAACCTTCAGAAGCTATTCTTAGAAACTAATTTGAAATCTCAAATATTTTATGAATTTACATGTTTCAAAAAATTCAACAAGAGTTATCATTTGTTTGATAAAGATGAAAAGTCCAAAAGAATATCACAATTTTGAATCATAAAGATTTTCAATCTTCTGTACCTCGTCGATAAATTTTGATAAACTTTAGAACATTCCACAAAGCAAATACAGTTTGTTTAAAGGGGGAAAATACATTTTAGAAAACAGTCATTATGAGTCTTGACCAATCAAAAAGTGAAAAGATTTTCAATTGAAAAAGGAATCAGTAAAAGAAACAAAATATACAATATGAAAATGACGGAGTTTTTGCATTTGAACGTTATTATGATATGGTAATACTACCATTAAATTCTCCCACTGCCTAAAATGAGAAAATTCATCGTTAACATTACAATACCATGATAACGTTTAAATGCGATTTATCAAGTATGATGTTCATCATTTATCCTTACATTTAATTATTCTTAAGGATTATTCTTATACAACATTAAGAAGTAATATTTTCAGAAATAAATACAGTGCAATGCTCATTTTTAAACACCTTCAACTCAATAAAGAGCCTAGTCGTTGCAAGAGAAAAACTGTAAAATATTTGCAATAATCTGAGGTACAAATTCAAAGACAAATAACGTATTAACAAGAACAGTTGGTATCGTTATTGCTTAATGGACCACTCCCAGGCAACTTTATTTGATCAGGGAATTCCTTGTACACATCTTGTTCCACTTCTTGAGCCAAGGCATTTTTAGCAATTGTTTGGAAAGCTTGCTCGACGTTAATGGCTTCCTTGGCTGATGTTTCAAAATAAGGTATATTGTTCTTGCTATGACACCATTGCTGGGCTCTCTTGGTAGTTGCCTGGTAAACAAAAATATATAATTTCAACAATTTTAATGGGACTCATATTTTACAAGAAGGACCATTCCCATTATCTTAAAAAGAACAGTTCAAGTTGAAAGAATCAAGAGAATGAAATTCATTTGTACTCGAATTTTCTATTAGGTGGTGTGATTTTCCAATTTTTTCAACAAAAAATCTATAAGTAGTACTATTTTATGAAAAATTAATAGATGTTCCAATCATTCCCATTTTTAAGAGCGACCACAAGAAAAAATGAACGTGAGAAAATTTATTTATATCACCTACAGGAGGTGCTCTCTAACTGCACTGTTTATTTTAGGGTCGTCAAGTCTCCTGACCCCCTTTAAAAAAGTTGGAGATCCAAAATTTTGGCGCAGTAAAATAACTCTTACCTTTCAAATAAGCAGAAAATGTAAGACTCAGCGGTTTGTCTGGCAAACTTGTTCTTACGCCGTTAAGATAATTCAGAGGTGGTATTTCAGGGATATTTTACATATATAATGATGTGACGCGATCTGGTCGATCGCGCCACGTATAACTGTCCAACGTATGTAAATATACGACAAACGGTATTTTTATTCATGTCCATGACGTCACAATCGTAACGAGCGTTGTAGACCTTTTGTTCGACGTAAAATAATTATTAGGCTTAACGCATACAATGTTACAATATACACGTACACTAGTACACACATATCATATTCCCACTTTTCCATTATAACGTATCTTTAAGTATCCCTACTTTATCCCCACTTAGATTTAACCATATGATTAAGTTGTATATTCCTTATCCTAACTCCCACTTATTTTATCCCTACTTATACATACTCCCACTAACTCCCCAATTTCCCTTTAGTAGTCTCCTTCCAGTTCTTAGTCCGTTTTATCTATCCATATCCCTACTTCTATTTTGCACACGTTACTATCTATTATATTATATGCACTTATGTATAAGACTATGTACCCTTTACTTTAGTTTGCACACGACACTATTTACTCCCCTTAGATTTAAGACAATATTATTGGTTATCCCCATTTAGCTCCTAGTTTCCCCCTTCAATAGCCACCTTTATAAACCCATGTATCTGTATGCTTACGAGCATTCTGTTACATTTTCAGATACTATCTTTTGAATATTCTGATGTTATAGTTTTCCCTTGTCAAGTCTTACTTTTCAATAAAAGCCTAATACTCTTTGTGTCGCGTTTTACATAAAGCCCTTAGGATGTGAGAAGGTCCAACTATACCTTCATCACAAATGAAGACATAATCGCGGTATTACTGCCACAAGAATATCAAATGTTCAATAGGGATTTGCAATGATATTTTGGGAAACCCCGATCCCAGGAGTTTTCACAATAGCTTTCCTCACAGATATACAAAAATAAGTGACTGTACAACAACTGTGTTTCACTCTAAATATATTTAAATAAGTACATATTAGACATCAGCTCACTCGTTTTCTAGATACCGGTAACTAAATAAATATGAATATTAGGAAGGTACCCTATTTCTCGACAGACACCTGGTCACATATTGTTGAGATGCTTTATACACTATCGGCCAAAAGAAAAAAGAAAAAAAAAATGAACGGTTCATTATACATAATATATAGAATATAGGAATCAAAATGTGTCCAACCTTCTCCAAGACTATTGGACGTATTTTCTTGAAACTTGGCAAAGTTATAGTGTTATATCTGAAGTTGTGCATCTGTCATCTTTTTCACAATCGGATGAGTAGATGTCATTATACTCAATTCAGAAAAGATTTCTCACCCCTAGAAGTCTGGTTGGGTTTGCTGTATATATTTTTTTTTGAATGTTGATATATTATAATTTACACATTTAAAAATGTAAATGTGAAAACTTGGTGTGGACATAGTGCTCACTTTGTGAGAAATCTCAAATTGAAGCGTGAACTAATTTGATAAAATTTTGAAAATACTCAAGCTGCCAATATTACACCTCAGGTAGTTGTTTACGTTATGAAGAGCGAAGGGTAACCCTTGATTGTCGGTGTAGTTCTAGCATGGTAGTAAAGTTTTATTCATTTTTTGGGTTACCTGTTCACACAACTTTTTCTTTTTCTTTCTAAACATTTTGATTCCATTATTTTGTTTTTTATCTCGACCGTTTTTTGACCAAAATTTCTCGTTGTTTTTAGTGTTTCAGTTTTTGGATTTTAATAATAATTTTTTTAATAATAATTTCTTTTCGTGTATTTTATGAGTTTCAATATATAGTGATTTCGAGACTATCTTTGTTTTTGTTACGTGTCTATGTGCCATCCAACCCTCAATTATATGCTTGTTCTTGTTAAGTTTGTCATGAATGAAAGTTGTGTGTTAGTGTAGTATAAGCGCAACAATCCTTTGTGTATAATCTGTTTTAGCGGGGAATCCATCATCCTTTTTGTTGGGGAGCATCTTCATGGAAATATCTGCGTCCACGAGCGCGTCCGAGGTGGATAACGTCATCAACCTAAGGTTACAGGACTTGAAAAAATTTTGACCTTCAAAAATAGTTCTGCCCATGCAAACGCAAGACTATTTGTGTCCAAACTTCTTATTTTAGGAACCTCTCTTGGTTTGGGGAACGGAACTTGCGGGCTGCCGCTGCTATTGAAAAATTTGCAACGGCATTTAAATCCATTTTTTCATTTTTATTAAATTTTTTCCAAATAAATAAGCAAATAAGAACCTCTCATCAGGTCATCAGGGCTATAAAGGGGTAATTTAAAGGATGATCCAGCAATTTTATAAAATACTTTCCCGCACTGATTATCCGGCCATTACGAACCTGGCCCAGCGCTTTATTTCGATGTTCGGTTCCACTTTTATCTGCGAGCATACATTTTCGAGAATGAAGCAGACAAAAACTGGTGCACGCGCTCGTCTGACAGACGAAAACCTGCATTCACTGTTGCGGCTGCAAGTCTCAGGTTTCATACCGAACATCACGGACCTGGCTGCCGAACACCAGGCACAAGTCTCGCATTGAAAACATTTTGTATTTAATTTTCACTTTTTTTCCAACTTTTCATTTCAATTTTCTATTTCAATTTTATCATTAAATTTCATTTGAATTTTTCCACTCGTTTTTGCATATTTTTTCCGATTTTCAAATTGTGGCCGCGGGCCGGATTACAGGGCTTCGCGGGCCGGATGAGGCACGCGGGCCGTAGGTTGCCCACGCCTGTGATAGAGAGTGACTTGGAAAAAATTTTGACTTTCGACTTCCGGGGAGTTGGAAAAATTTCTTCACCGGATAGTGGACGCCAAAATTTTCAAAAAGACCCCCCATAGAATAGATTTTCTGTTGAAATTTTGAGAGCTTTATCTGTTAGGAAGGAACTTGCAAAAATTTCCACTTTCGAGCTATACCGGATGAGACCAAAAGATGTGGGAGTTTGCACTAAATCTGTTGTAGCGTAAAAACGGGAACTGTAAGACGTAAACTCAAATCTACGAGATTTGTATCTAATTTTATCTTCAATTTTTTCCCCTACCCAACGTTCTATAACTTTTCTGAGCCGAGTTATGGACAAAAATGTCCCAAAAATTGACCAACTTGCCAAGGTTTTCAAAATAAGAAATTGAAAATTCCCCCATCGAATACAAATTCGTAGACTTGAAGTTTACGTCTAACGTTATTCGCGTTTTTGTGCTACAACAAATTTAGTCCAAATCCTCGTTTGACTGCTAACATCTTTTGGCCTCACCCGGTACATCATGGGAGGAGGGCTTTAAAAAATTTCGATACAATTATTATGATGATAAATTTTGAATGTCGAACTACTAAAAAAAAAAAAAAAAGTATAAGAAAAGAGAGTTCCATAAAACAGGTCCCCTGGTTGCTCCGATTAATGCAGTTACTGAAGAAAACCACGAACAGCTAACTAAGTGGGCTGCGAGTTTTTTGTTACAAGTTTTCTAATAATGTACCTTATTTAGGGTCATTATAATCTTCAGAAATAGCTTGAGAGAAAAGAATTGTACATGTGTACCATGGCATCCTTTCAGGTAGTACGTACTGTACTACAACAATTTTTAAAAGGAAGGTCCTTTCTTGGGTATTAAAAACTTCGTCATGATTGAAAGGACTTCTGGCTGACAGTAATTTTGTTTCTTCTGCAAAATTATTTTTGAGAACTTTCTTCAAATTCTCCAATGGATTTGTTATGAATCAACGAGAATGTCAACGGTTATTGAGTTTTCATCTCAGCGACTTCTGAAGCCCCTTCTGGCAATTAAAAATTTTTTGAAAGTATTATGGTACGATTAGTGCCTTACAATATGAATAAATAAAATCATAATAATTGAGAAAATCGTATTTTCAAAGGTACTTGACTAACAATCTAAAAATAATCCTGCGAGGCGGCGCCGTCTTGCTAATATTAAACTAAGAAGGGGGCCAAACGAGCGGAGCGAGTGAGCTATTGAGTTGAAAGCTGAATTTCGACCTTCAGCCTTCATTATACCAGGCTTAGTATACTGTATATTAGGACTATATTAACTGTCAGTATACGCCGAATATACAATATACAGGCCTAATATACAGTAACTAGCTTCATACTAGACTAAGAAGGAGGCCGAACGAGTGGAGCGGGTGAGCTTTTGACAGCTGTGTATATACTTTTGAGCTGGGGATGAAATTGGATAGGCTCAACATTGTTGAATACTGTTTAAACGCTATTACACCATCGTCGAAGACTTGCAAGTCGCAACTCGTAACCAAGTTACAGAGTGCAACGTAGATGTATGAGCATGGGCCGAGTTTTTTGTGATGACAAAATGCCTCATTCCAGTTTGCGTCCCAAAAGTCACAATTTTATCCTCTTTGCGTCCTATCTTTGTGTCCGATTGCGTCCCGTGAATTGTCCGCGTAGCGTCCCATGTGAAAGCCGATTGCATCCCGTAAGAATTGTTTTGTTTACGTCCCCTGTACATACCGTAGATACTGAAGCCGACGTTACACAGGTGAGGAAGTCCATTCACGGAGCGAGACGAAAGCTGCATCTTCCTTTGCCGAAGATGGCTGCATCTTCCTTTGCCGAAGATGCTAGATGAACTACACGTTAGCCTGAATACGCAGAATATACGGACCACTAAGGAGGACGACGATGCTCATATAATTATGTTTTTGACTGCGAACATAGTGCACGCAAAGAAACAGGATACATACATTCCGATAGTCTATTTTCACTTTCCGAATAAAACGGCAGAGTGCTATGAACAAGCTCTGCAGAAAATGTCACTTCATTTACCAGCCACGTACACCCCTCAAGCAGTATCCGCCGCCTTTGAGAATGCGATCCACTTGGCGGTCGGGTGTGATTTAATCGCACGGAAGAAAAGGGGGAAATGACGGAATTTTTTTGAACTGTCACAGAAAAAAAAGTTATTAAATGTGAAAAAATAGGTGTAACGGAAGAATAAAAGAAGACCCAGAATGAAAAAAAAATAAACGGTAAATGTATATTACCCACAAGATGAAAAATGATTACACAATTTATAAAAAATTTGCACGTTTTGTAAGTACAGAAAGTCTTCTCTCCTATAACAGTAGTGCGCGCCTCGCCTGTTTAGGACGCCCTCGCTTCCTCTTCTGACCTAGAGGGATTGCCTTTGCCTCTCGAGGAACTTGCACTAGCCCGAGGCGTACCTTCATCCCAAGGCAATGTTTGCAAACCAATTTCTTTAGGAATGTAGGACACGTACATGTAGAGGCGCCAAGGTCATTCGACCCATTCGGACTTGAAAGAACAATCGCGCGCAAGTATCGCTGCACTTATTTATAACGTATGTAGTTGTTTGAATTGGCTGGTTAGTAGTTGTGTGCCAAGAAGGTGACGATGCAATTTGATTACACAATAGACGTAGAAAATGAAGTCAAGAAGATCGCGAATAACTCGAGTTATAAGTTTTGAAAAAGCTTGAGGATTGTTATTGTTTGTAACTAAAGGTAACCAGAAGACATCATAATGATTTTTGGCTCGATAGTATCGCGATCTTAAATTTCTCATGAGTTTGAAAATTTTGTTTTCGGCATAAGAAAGTATTGTAATTTAATATCACGATCAGCTTCCATACATTGCCACCTGCAGGGACTCTTCTGCAATCTAGTCCGATTATACAGGTCTCTTGTCTCAGCATGTTACTGATCTATAATAGAGGACCTATCGGTACAAAGGGCGTCCGTGAAGAGAAATTCATCACAGAAAAATCAGTGTGAAATGTCAGCTCAAAATATCTCCACAACAACGAGTTTAATCAAAAAAATTATAAAAATAAAAATTAAAGGGCCACTCTTCCTCTGCAAGATGCAACAATGACATTTTCAATACACTCAGTATCGAACGAAGTAGGGATTTTTGAAAATATGACACCGGACGCTTTTTTTACAGAGATGAAAAGAATCAATACATACTTCCTTTTTACAGAGAAGTCCTCATTTCTAGTTTCTACCGAATACAATTTTACTATTACTTTTACCCCGATCTCGGTGTTCTGTTGTTTTCGGCGAACATATTTTCACAGTAATGAGAATAAACATTAAGACGTTCGTGACGACGCGAAAATCACATAAACGTAGTACGGAAAATTTGATCCAAATACGCGTTTTACTAGCCACGCTTTCTAAAACCTAAAATCTTGGCAAATAATATTTACCGGTTGTTGTTCCAAATCAATCTTATTTCCTAGAACTACAAACGGAAAGTTTTCAGGGTCGCGAGGAGAGGCTTGAACCAGGAACTCATCTCGCCAACTATCCAATGATTTGAACGAACCGGGCATGGTTACATCAAAGACCAATACGCAGCAATCAGCTCCTCTATAGAAAGCAACACCCAGAGACTGGAATCGTTCCTGACCCGCTGTATCCCAGATCTGAAACAAAGACTTGAACCTTGTAACATCCAATAGTGCGCATTAAGATATTCGACTAATCAATATCACCTGAATCTGTAGGTCACGAAATAGATGCACGACTCACGACCACTTTTAGAATCAATCAATTTAAAGCAATGATTTACCTGCATCGTAACGATTCTATCGTCCACCATAACTTCTTTCGTCAGAAAATCAGCGCCAATCGTCGCTTTGTACTGCCCAGAGAATTTTTTCGTCACATATTGGTTCATTAACGACGTTTTACCAACACCAGAATCGCCAAGAATAATAACTTTCAACAAAACCTTCTTTTTGGTTTCCATGTTATACCTGAAACTCTGATCAAAACTGAAGAACAGATAGAAGGATTCCTCAAAAATAAACTTGAAACCTTATTATGAAAACTAAAGTTGAACATACAGTTGAAAGTAAATTGGTAACGTATAGTAATTCCTATACCAAGTAATTTATCAATCCAGAACTGAAACACAATGCACTTATCCAACTCACAACATTACAGAAACGACGTTGAAAAAAAAAGAAAACAGAAAATTAATGTTGATCTAATCTATTTATATGCTATCTATCATCCTGTATTAGTAAAAACCTATTCCTATAATATTATTTTTATTCATTTTTCATTTTGTCTGTCTCTCTCGCTCCTACACGATTTCTCATGAGAATCCCTGATAACGGGTGATAAGAGAATAATGCCTCGAGTCTACTAAAATTTATTATCCGCTTCATCCGATCAGTTATTTATTGATACCTCGACTCCAATGGAATTTTCTTTCTAGTCTTCAAAATGCCTTAATACTGTACTTGAATTTCTTCACTGCAGAGATAGAAAGCGATTCAATAACGCTTCCACTTTTCGATTACGCTTTTAAAGGGTATGCTCTACCTAGTCACTCACACGTAGACACACACAAAATATGTATCACATGTTGCGATTTTTGCCCCGAGATAACTGATTAAATAATGCATGAAATATCTTGAAACTTCGTATTTACGTAGACAAAACTTAGGAAAATACGGCTAATTGGTTCACACGAACTAATTTTGTTCATTAATTGGAATTCAACGATTCGAAGATGGCCCCTTCAGATGTAAGTTTAAACGTTTCCTGGAGATCATTCAGAATATTCCGCGATCTGTCAACTAATTAGCCGTATTTTCCTCAACTTCAAGAATAAATTACACCACGTTCCGAATCATTTTGTACATTATTCGATATGTTATATGTGGGCAAAAATCACTACCCGCAACACACCATTTTGTGTAATACACATGTATTTTTTGTGTGTGAGTGACTAGGTAGAGCGTTCTGCTTTTTTGACTTTTGTTTTGCCTTTTGCTTACGTTTTTCACTTCTAGCAAAGCCTCAACTTTGCGCTTATAAATAACTTTTACTTCCCACTTTTTCGTTAAAAAAGAAGAATAGACAAGCTATGCCGCGGGCGACACAGTATCAGGGTCGGCCTGAATCGGATTATAACATCAATTTTTCTTTATTTCAGTCAAGAGAGACTCGTCAAAAACCCAATAAATTTTTCTGATCGTTGTTTGTTTCACTAAAAAGCGCAAAATTGAAATACTTCTGCTATATTCGCATGAGGACACAAAGTAGGCGCCCTCTATGAAAACTGTGGTGGCCATTTTTGGAAGCTGCCTGAAAAGGGGATGTTACAGAAAATTGTTGAAATCTTAATTTTTTCTTCTCTTAGGTTATTCTATGAATGAAAATAATAAAAAAATGCTCTTACTACTTTTTTGTATTTTTCAATATTGACAAAGATACAGCCCGTTTTAGTTTCATACAGGTTTATGGCAATTTTTGCCGAATCCCCTTTTCGGGCACGACTCTAGCGCACCTACAGTTGTGTCCTCATGCGAATAGTTTATACTTTTTGCTTTTCCAACATTTGCTTTGCTTTTCACTTCCAAAAAATGTCACCGCTTTCCGCTTCAAACTTTTCGCTTTTCAGTTAATTTCCATCTCAGATATCGTAATAACTTGTTATCCTCGAAAAATCTAGTTAATAATATTTTGAAGTTCCACAATTTGAAAATACTTCCAAATCCACAGTTGAAAATATTTCAAAGTCCAACAGTTGAAAATATTTCCATGTCCAAGAATTGAAAATGAAAAATTGTCAAAGTTCAACAGCAAGGTTATTAGAATACTACGTGTACAGGTTGTCTCGTTCTTCTTCTTTTTACTACCGGGAGGACAAAATACTGTCGCTGTATTTTTCAAAGAAAGATAACTCGAGAGCGGCTCAATGGATTTCTTTTAAATGACTTAACGTTGGAAGCATTTTTTCCCGAGTTAGTCGGTGATAAGTGTACTGAAGATTTCTCCGTTAGCAAGTCACGGCTGCGCGCTTGTACGTTGTTGGTAATTGTATGCGCGTTCTCTGTCCTCCCGGTACACAAGCAAACAAAAAAAACTGTTATCCTCGAAAAAGAAAGAAGAAACAAAAATACGTTCATTATAAAATAAAATAACTGACCAAAAAAAAGTGCGTTTATTTCAAAATACTTACAAAACTTTCAACCAAGTCTGAGGAATAGATGGGTTCTCTTTTTTTTCAGTACCTAATTGAAGAAGAAGAAAGTATTTTCCTATTATTTTCCTCTGAAAAGAGTCCCATCTGGGCAGCATTTAGAAAAAAAGACATCTTGCGTAACAGTATGAAAATGTGTTTATAAATCACCATCCTCATTCCAGAAATGTAAAAGAAAGACGATAATTATAATATTATAATGGGAGTTCATACTTGTACATTGTAATATTACAAAAATACTAGAATCCGTTACTTGTATGTTTTAGATTCAAATTCCAAAAAATTCATGTCACTCGATGGAAAATTCCATATTCTTTAATTTTACCTCTCTTACATTTTTCATCCAAAGCCTTAGTTTTTGAGAAAATGGCGAGAAACACTTCACCACCCATAAGCCTCATGATAAAATCCGCCCTCCAATTGACTCCAGCGCACTCATCTCCTCTAATTATCCGTACCGTAATAATTGATTCTACGTGTCGTCTTCCTGCAATCTGCAAATGAATAGAAGAAGAAGGTTTCGATTCTAAGATTAGTTGATTCATTTTCTCATTTCGCTTTCACTTTTTCTTCTCAAGGTCCTTAATATATTCTTTCAGGTCCACTCACCTCCAGCTAACAGTTATTCTTGACGTCGAGTCCGTATTTTTGTAATTCACTATTCTGTAAGTATTCTTCTGTCAGATCGTGATGACGTCAAGTCCTTCTCCAGTTTATAATCCAAGTCAACTACCTACCAATTTAAATTAAGTTTTAATTGGCAACCTTTTCTATAGGGGGGTTCTTGAAAATTGTGATGTCTTGTCATTTGCCAAGAACAATCGTTAAGGGTATGCTCTACCTTCAATGAAATGGTAACTTGGAATACCTCTCAGGAGACTAATATAGCACAGAATGCGATGAAACTTTGGAAATTTATTGTTTGAGGTTACAGAAATACCGCTAATTGGTTCTGAGCGCGTAATATCCATAATTATTTTTTACAATTTCCAATATACACTACTTGTAAACTAATTAGCGGTATTTCTGTAACCTTGAACAATAAAACTCCGAAGTTTCATCGCATTCTGTGCAATATTAGACTCCTGAGAGGTATTCCAAGTTACCATTTCATCGAAGGTAGAGCATACCCAGTTTTTTCAATTCCTCCTCCTGTCATATAAATGTTGAAAATTAAAATTCCATATTCCTCTCTCATCATATATAGCTTGAAAATTAAAATTATCCCAAGATACCCTCTTGTCATAATTGTATAGCTCGATGTACAAAATTTTTTCAATTTCAACTCATCTGGTGGTTCAATGTTTTCCAAGATCCTCTCCTGTCATACATAGCTCAATTCCCATAATGTTTCAAATGTTTTTAAATCTGACTCATTTGATAGAAAACATTTTTCCTAACCCCCGTCTATCATATACAGCTTAAAAGTCCTAATTTTTCCAATTTTTCCGATTCCCTCCAGCTTTAGTTAGCTCAATTTTAGAAAGTTTATCAAATCCAACCCGTTTTTTTGGGACTTTAATTTTGAATTCAATTCTCAATATTGAAATCAATCCATCCCATAGAAGAGGATCTGTGAATTCCTTGTTTAACTTTGTTTAATGTTTTTCATTATAACTTTCAATTCAACTTTTTTGGTTGAATAATATAATCCTGATTAAAATCTTCATTATAATATTCATTTAGTCAACATCCCTGCGGTATCGCTCCCTCTATTTTTCCCGAATACACGTCTCTCACATTAGGTTTCAGCTTATAATTTCCAAACCCATCTCAAGAATAAAACACACCCATATATTCTTCATACTCCATCATTTACTTAATCATCAGAAACTTTTATTCGGATTTTGGTTGACATCAGTTATCCTCAATACAATGAAACTGCTTGCACGCTTAAAAACTTCACTCTCTCACCTAAAATTATTACTGACTATATTTCAGAAGAATTACACACTTGTAACTTAGAAATTTATGTCAATAGTCAATTTATAGGAGTTAAAAATTTAAAAACAAAAAGGGCAAAAATTTGAAAATCAACAAACCAATATAAAATTAAACTAAAAAATATAAAGTTTATAAAATAAAATTAAACAAAAGTCAAAAATAGTCGAAAAATTCCCAAGGTTAGGTAGTGGAGCAGCAATGGCTTCATACAACTTATTCTCACTTGCACAATGCAAATAATGATAAATATTCATTGTAATATCGACACAATTAGGCCTATATATGCCGGCTGGATTATAAAATAGATTGAACGATTCCCAAAATAATAAATCGAATTTCTTTAGAATGGATAAAGAGTAATTTGCTGAAATTGTTGACAAAGAGCATAGATTAGTAGTACCTATGAACATCTATCATAGGTCAGGAATAATTTAATCGAGTTATCGCTCCCTCTATTTTTCCCGAATACACGTCTCTCACATTAGGTTTCAGCTTATAATTTCCAACCCCATCTCAAAAATAAAACACACCCACATATTCTTCATACTCCATCATTTACTTAATCATCAGAAACTTTTATTCGGATTTTGGTTGACATCAGTTATCCTCAATACAATGAAACTGCTTGCACGCTTAAAAACTTCACTCTCTCACCTAAAATTATTACTGACTATATTTCAGAAGAATTACACACTTGTAACTTAGAAATTTATGTCAATAGTCAATTTATAGGAGTTAAAAATTTAAAAACAAAAAGGGCAAAAATTTGAAAATCAACAAACCAATATAAAATTAAACTAAAAAATATAAAGTTTATAAAATAAAATTAAACAAAAGTCAAAAATAGTCGAAAAATTCCCAAGGTTAGGTAGTGGAGCAGCAATGGCTTCATACAACTCATTCTCACTTGCACAATGCAAATAATGATAAATATTCACTGTAATATCGACACTATTAGGCCTATATATGCCGGCTGGATTATAAAA
Organism: Aspidiotus rigidus; assembly: GCA_035079385.1. NCBI lineage: Eukaryota > Metazoa > Arthropoda > Insecta > Hemiptera > Diaspididae > Aspidiotus > Aspidiotus rigidus. The sequence continues at coordinate 9,003,692 of JAVHKY010000052.1, forward strand.
TAGATTGAACGATTCCCAAAATAATAAATCGAATTCCTTTAGAATGGATAAAGAGTAATTTGCTGAAATTGTTGACAAAGAGCATAGATTAGTAGTACCTATGAACATCTATCATAGGTCAGGAATAATTTAATCGAGTAAAAGAAGTATAAACACGAACAGCAATAATCTTGAATCCAAAATGAAAAAACGAAGTGAAGACCTTCTACAGATTAGTTTACAAATCACAACAGAAATGAATTCGAAAGCTATGATAAATTCGAAATTCGAATAATGTTCATCGACATTAATTTGTTACCTACTACTACAACTACAACTTTAACAATAAAAATTCGTCTTCAATCTTTGACTATTTATCATACGTAGGATAAATAGTCAAAGTCTTCAATGTACGTATGTACACGTCAACCATTTGTTTTCAAAATGTTCCGGCACTGATGAGAAAATGAGAAACACGGTCGCTAGTCGCTACACACCAGGCGGATCGAAAAAGCCAAAAAACAATTCGTCGGCCGTTTAGTGATAAGTAGTGATAGCTTCGCTTTAGTAATATAGATTGATCGTTTCAAAATTGATAACACATTTTTGTTTACTTTTGTTTTGGTAGGAGATATTACATGTAAAACACCTCTATTTTGAAAAATTTAAGGTGACCATTTCTAAAAGAACATTTCAATGGCTACAACTTTTGTTCTTGGTAATTTTTCATGAAACTCTTTCATTTTTGAGCAAAACTTGAAAACCACTTATTCCCCATATGCAAGTATAGAAAACTTCCTACCAAAACAAAAGTAAACAAAAACGTTGAAACAACCAATTTGCCTGAGGACACAAAGTAGGCGCCCTCTATGAAAACTGTGGTGGCCATTTTTGGAAGCTGCCTGAAAAGGGGATGTTACAGAAAATTGTTGAAATCTTAATTTTTTCTTTTTTTAGGTTATTCTATGAATGAAAATAATAAACCTTACTACTTTTCTGTATTTTTCAATATTGAAAAAGATACAGCCCGTTTTAGTTTCATAAAGGTTTATGGCAATTTTTGCCGAATCCCCTTTTTGGGCACGACTCTAGCGCACCTACAGTTGTGTCCTCATGCGAATAGGTGCAACAGGCGAGTCGTTCTACTTGTCTTTTTAGTGTACTATAGGGCTTTTCATGTCAGCGCATTGCATACGTATTCTCCTACGTGTTATCAAAATGGTAGTATTTCTAACATTGCTCCTATGGCAAACTACTCCACAATGAAAATGAGTATGCAATCCAGAAACACCCCTAAGTGCAACTTTAGAAACTAGAAATAAAATACTACTATTTGGATAACCTGTAGGAGAATACGTATGCAATGCGCCGACGTGGAAAAGTGTTCGGAAAGTTGATAAAAATAGTCAATTTTTATCAACCGTAAAAAATAGTTCACAAATTAAACTTCAAAAATCAGAACGTACACAGTGAACTCGGTTGAACCGTAACGACGAGGACGGTATTTCTACTAACCATATATTATTAAGACAAGTATTCAGTTGATGATGAGCTTGCGTGAAGTAAAGGAGGAACAGTGGAACACTGTTGCTACTCAACAAAAAGCCCTATAGGAACCGAACAATAAAAATAGTAGCCTCTTTATTATCAAACATTGGAACGTTCGCAATAATAAATTTGATATGTTCAAATTGCAAGTTTATATTTTCATTTTGATGATTAGGTTCAGATGACTAGGAATGGAACCAAACGTCTTAATTGCGATGGAAAAGAATGAGAGTGATGAAATATGAATTCTTGAAATAATTGGTCTAAATAATGTGAATTGTGAAGCGGTAGGTAGAGCAAAATATGAAATGAATGATCGTTGGTCGGTATCTAATTACAATGATTCTATAGTCTCCAATCTGAGTTTGTAGTTTTATTCGATAGAACGTGAAAAGCTAAGTGGAAAATATGAGGTATGAACAGTTTCAATTAATAATTAGGTATCGAAATTTTATTATTTCAACTTGCAGTCTGTGTAAGGTACGTGTATTTAGTTTCTAGTACCGGTTATCTTATGCCTAAGTTAGAAGTCAAATATCATCGAAATCAATATTATTTCGCAATGTTTACAAAGATGTGGTATTGGAATCGAATTTTTTGGTTATGACGGAATGTGAACATCGTTATAAGGAGGAGCTTGCTGGAAATACTTATATGATAACTTGGTTTGATACACTGTACCTATAAGCCTTTCACACTTTGGGTTTTTAATGCGGATAGTGTAAGCGTTTGCCTGATTTGTTATCGAACTTGTAGTCAAACAAAAATTCAAGTTTTTATTTTCAAATAATTTTTGTAATTTTGTGGATTATATTTACATTTTACCATCCCATAAAGATACAAAAATAGAAATTTGCACGAAACTTCCAAGAATTTTGTCAATTTTTCAATCTGAATTTCCTCATTTTGATAATATGACTAGGAGTATGATAAGAAAAATGTAAACAAACGCCAAGTGTGAAAGGCTTATATAAAAATATGACAGATATACAGATAGATAGACAAAAGCTGAACATAATTCACAAAGCTTCTTTTATCAATTAATTGTTGGGCGTTTGGTTCTTTTACTATTTTTATGAAATGAGATTGTACTCAAGTGGAGATTAGTTAGTCTATTCAATAAAATGTGATTACGAGAGTATTGATGAATAGATTATATGTATATTTCATCAGAGATTGCTCAGCTCCCAACAAATTAGACGCGAGAGAGACTATTTCTAAGAACAATTCTACTATCTGCAAGTTATGAAATACAAATGAGACGAGATTTTTTACAATGCGATGGGAAACTGAAATGAAAAATTTGCAAATAAAAACGTAGGGAACAGAATGATTTAAAAGTCCAACATGGATCGCGAATGCGGTAAGTATCCCGGCTTTGTGGTCCGCGATTCAATTTTGAATTTTAATTTACCTATACTTAGATCTAAGTACTTTGAAGTTGACTACAAAGGTAGTATAATAATTACATTGTTGTGTTTTGAGCAGACAAATGAAGTTTGTGGTAGTATTAATTAATCAAGGATTTCAATTCTATGTCATGTTAGGCCTACGATTTGTGTTTCTTATTATTCTCATGTCATGACAAAAACGACAATTGTTGGAAGGGTGTAATATCAGCGTTGTTTGTACTCAACAGTGGTTGCTTCAGGTTATTGCTTATTAATTGATGAGTGTTAGCTTTCACAAATAGAATCAAAAAGATGTGATGTGAATTCTTGAAAAGGCGGTTCCAACAATATGAATGAAATTGAATAAGTACAAATGAAAGGGAATGTCTTACAACGCGATGGGAATATGAAATGAATAATTTCAAATAAAAAAGTAGGAAATAGGATGATCAAAAATTGATTGTGAATGCGATATCCTAGCTTTGTAATATCAGTCATTTGCCGACCCTCGTAACAGCCCGGCGCGGGGTGCTTGTTTTAGGTTTATGCTGGTTCTTTGAGGCTGTCGAAAATAGCAAGGCAGAGTTTGCTCTGTGTAAACAGAACACTTGTATTTAAGACAGGAAAAATAATAAGTAGATACAACGCCAGTGGCGCTGTGCAGTGGAAGCGTAAGTTTACAGATTGTAAGCACATCAGTCTGCGTAAATGTTGACGTCACGAATGAAACGCTACTTAACATTACTGTCAGTGTTGCCTAATACGATTAACAAAGGGACAAATACAAAAGTATAAAATTTATTTCATAAGGAACACCAGATATTAAATTTAAACACCGCTTAAAACTATAGGAATAAGTAATAAAACTGCTGGAGTCACGAATCACGACATATTACGCTGTCTTGGTACCTGTCGACAGAAAAGGAGAACAAATACTCCGTTAATGTGAGCCGAATTTCTGTGGACTATCGAAAGTATATACGGTAAAATAACTTGGATGTAATATTATAGAAGCATAAGAATCGTCTCAATTTTCGTTTACTAAGAGTCCTAGAAAGTATAGGAGCTCTGTCAAAAGTTACAGTTCGCAAATAGTATCGTATTGCGTCAGACGTAAATGTGTTTCAAGACAGCGTAACAAGCGCATAATCCACCGTTATCGAAATAATAATTCAGATATATTGAATCAAGACTCACTTGGGGAACAACCTGACTTGCCACTTCTTCAGCAGCCATTGAGGATGGAAGGATGGATATAAACAAACAAAATAATTGAACAAATAATCGAAATAATGCATGAATACACAAATGCAGAAAGAATGCGCGCATCTACAAAAGAAATCTGCATCAACAAGTGTGAACCAGGGATGTCAAGCCATTCGCGAATAGCTTAAACTTTAGCTTAAGCTTCTAAGCTAATCCACAAAATTGAACAGCTTGGCTTTAAGCTTTTCACTCATTTCATTAGCTTAATGTGAATGGCTATTGGCTCAGTGATTTTTTTTTTCAATTTCTAATGTACATGCCACGCCATTTGAGATTTGCCTGAACTGAATTCCTATGATGTTGAACAAAAATAAAATAAAATTTTTTCATCTAAAAAAACAAAACAAAATGAACGAAAGTAAAATTAAGTAAAATAATTTTGTTATTATAGAAAATTCTAAAACCAAAAACAAAAGTCAGGATTTTGAGCAAATTTACCCTGTTTTTTTTCTAGAACCACATATGCAGCATGACAAAAACAAGAACAAAATCAGGTCTTTATGGTAATAATAATAACGCTTCTGTTCTCTGCTCTTGAAATTAGATTCACAATCGAGAGAAAGGAATTTAAAAATCATGAATTACTAATATGCTTAGAGCCAATTTCCTTTATTTATTTCTGCGTCTATACCGCATTCAAAATGAAGCCCAATGCCGGAAGCCGCGAGCGGCAGGCCGCAGGGTAATAGGAAGTCAAAAGTGCTTGCTGATTGACTGACTTTGCGTTTAATGCAGCAGGGAAATGACTGACTTCTCATCGGCTTAATAATTGTCAAAGCATTAGCTTAAGCTTTGGTTTAAGCGATTATTGGCTTAAACTTGACATCCCTGGTGTGAACTCGTGCATGACCAAGGAAGGTCGCTGCGCTCGCTATAAGGTAGGTGTATGTGTCCTTGAACAAGTCACTCGAAGACTACCATGACGTCATGGTGATTTTCGACAGAGGCATAAACCACTTGCAATCGCTTTTTTTTTTTTATACTCCAGTCTTGCGATTGTACTTCTCCGACCTTTCGATTTCGATGTGCGATATAGTACATGGAGTCGATAGTTTTACTACAAAGTGAGAAGCAGTTTTTGTGTAGAAATGTATAGGAGTATGTGATCGTGTTTTCTGCACGGTATAAGATGAAGAGGTAGTGACACGAACGTATTCTGACTGTGGTAAACGCTGTCCGTGATTTTGAAGTAGTTCTGAACATTCCGAGCGCAGCGCTCGTGATGAAAGTGATGGGTAATGTACAGAGTCTTATGGGAACGCCGCTACTTTCAAAAATTTATTGCAGGATTAGGAATCAGCCGATGCATTTCATATTTGGCATAAAAATACCATTTAATCTACTCTATAAAATTTTGAAAGAATCATCCTTCTAAGTAAATTCTTGGATTTTTTATAATCCTTGGAAATTTCATCAATACTAGGGTACCAACGGTAACGTCTCGGCGCAGGTGGGGTGTAGAAGGAACAGGGAAACAGCCCGAGTGTTCGCTGCAAACCTAGCGGAAGTTTGTACGTACAACTTCAAAACTGCGGACACGATTTTAGCGTTGTGTCATTACCTCTTCATCTTATACCGTGGTTTTCTGTTTGTATTTGCGACGTGCTTTATGGGTATGGGATAATGTTGGAAGATTTTAATAAGGAATTGTAAAACGTCACAAAACGTCATAATTATTGGCTACAGTCTGCGGACCTGAGTGTTTCAGGAGCTGGAACATTATCAGATTTTGGAAAACATGATAGATGATAAGGCATAATTTAATTTTAGGTGTGTACTTTGTCTTTTATACAATTATACCTATAGTAGTTTTTCTGATTTGAATTTGGGCAGTCGATAACGCCGCGTTATTTTTATTTTCCTGGTCTGTGGTTGGACAGGTTCAACTTTAACGCGGCGTTATCGACTGTAACGCGGAAAATAACGCTAGTGTAAACGACGCTTAAGAAGATTGCGTATTGAACACGGTATAAGATGAAGAGGTAATGACACAACGCTAAAATCGTGTCCGCAGTTTTGAAGTTGTACGTACAAACTTCCGCTAGGTTTGCAGCGAACACTCGGGCTGTTTCCCTGTTCCTTCTACACCCCACCTGCGCCGAGACGTTACGGTTGGTACCCTAGTATTGATGAAATTTCCAAGGATTATAAAAAATCCAAGAATTTACTTAGAAGGGTGATTCTTTCAAAATTTTATAGAGTAGATTAAATGGTATTTTTATGCCAAATATGAAATGCATCGGCTGATTCCTGATCCTGCAATAAATTTTTGAAAGTAGCGGCGTTCCCATAAGACTCTGTACATTACCCATCACTTTCATCACGAGCGCTGCGCTCGGGATGTTCAGAACTACTTCAAAATCACGGACATGCGTTGACCACAGTCAGAATACGTTTGTGTCACTACCTCTTCATCTTATACCGTGGTATTGAATTAAATACACATTATGTTGGTTTTTTCTGTCTTTGTTGCTGGCAAACCTGCAATCGAGGGCAACCCTGAATCTAGTCACTCTCTGTTTTTTGTACAGTTTGGTTTTTTCCCTCCTTCTCGTTTTTCTTACTTAAGTTAGTTCCTAATTTCTGTTGGTTGAGGATGTGTCGCTGTACACGTAATGTAATAAAGAGTTGGTTACCAGACCTCTGTTGGCTATTTTTTCGCTCTTCTAATTGCTCAAGAAATACTAATTATTCAACAGGTTATGGGCCCAGATAGGCGTGTTTTTTCGTATTAAAAAAAAATGGAAGAATCGCAATCGCAATCATGGTTCCGAGTTAAACCGTTCGACGGCTCTAATTTTGATGGTTGGGAATATCGTATGTCCCTCCTGCTGGAACACCATGGACATCAAGTCATATGGATGAAAAACCACCTGCTGCTCAAAGAAGATCAAAGGAGTGGAAAGGAGATGATTGTAAATGTCGGATGATACTGGTACAAAGCATAACGGATGGTCATCTCGAAATAATACAGCATACCACAACAGCCTATGAGGCATGGCAATTGATGAAAACCATGTTTAAGCGACAAAGTAAAGTGACTATTGCTACCCTTACTAATAAATAGGATAATCTACGTTATAATGGCGGGAAAATGTCGGAATATGTGTGCGAGTTTCGGGCCTTGGCTCGGTCCTTAACAGAAAATGGTGTTCAAGTTGAAAAACGCCAAATGTCAAGAAAATTCTTGAACTCGCTCCCGAAGGAATCTTACAAGTCGGCTGTAGATGTCTTAAAAATCAGCGGTGATCTCGACGATTTTGCGAAGATAGCTTCAACTATAATTGATTATCATACGGAACTCCTTTCGGTGGATGGTGGGGAGAATTCATCGCCTCAAGCTGCAATGTTCACTAATTCAACCTACAGGAAAGTTCCGGAAAGGGCTCTTCGCGGTGGTGGTGGTAATTCGAATAGCAATAATCAACGTCGGGACTTGTATCCCACTAATAATGGTAATGGTAATCGAAGTGCGCCGAATCAAAACGTGTCGAGCACTGTGTCAAGCGTAAGTAAACCTAGCTCTGATGGGAAAAAGAAACGTTGCTTCAACTGCAACTTAATTGGTCATTTTTCGAGCAAATGCCGAAAACCAAAAAATTTGGATTGTAATATTACTTGCTCGTGGTGTGAAGTTTTCGGTCATCTGGCAGGTCAGTGTAGGAGCGCAAAGAACAGGGTCTTGTTCACGAATACCAAAGGTAATGATAAAGACTATATTAATGCTTCAAAAGGGTACGAGTGTTTGTGGTTCTCTAGTCCTCCACTGGGTGACGTTCAGCGTGGTGATAATAAAAGAAATGATTCTGGAGTAACGTTTTACATTGATTGGTGCGCCTCATCTCACTGTATTAATTCTGATAATTTTTTCTATGAAAGCATAGCATTAAATAATCCGATAGAGGTTCAGACTTTTAAAAAGGAGATAGTTGCCTCTGCGACTAAATTGGGAAAAATTGCTTGCTCTAATCTAAGTAATGATGTTGACTTTAGACTTGATAATGTGTTATATTCGGATGAATTTCCTGCTAATTTGCTGTCAGTTAAGGGCTTAGCTCAAATGGGCATTGAAACTCGCTTTGATGTAAAAATGAATGTTATTTGTGTCCGCGTATCTGATTCCAAAGTTGTTCTAAGAGGTGAAGCTGTTGGACCATCCTTGTATCGAACAAGTTTAATTATTAAAGATCATATCCTTAATAATGAAAATGTTTTCTCTGTCGATTTTAAAGACAAACTGTGGCATTATCGGCTCAGGCATGTTAATTATAATACCCTCAAGAAGATGAGTGATCAAAATTTAATTGGTAAAGTAACAACTTCTCATTTTTGTGAGCCATGCGTTAAAGGTAAATTGTGTAAGCTACCTCATAAAACTCAAGAAAATTTTGCCACCTTTCCTCTCCAAGTAGTTCATACCGATTTAATTGATGCCAAAGGTTCCATGGGCACTGTCTCATACAATAATAAACGTTATATTTTGACTTTTATTGATCAATTTACTGCTTTTGCGACTATTTACCTTTTAGAGAGGAAAAGTGAAATTTATAGTAAATTTAGAGAATATGAAGCAATGGTAAAGAATCGTTTTAATTGTTCTATTGTAGAGATAAGGTCTGATCGAGGTACAGAATATTTAAATTTTGATTTCAAAAACTATTGTCGTTATAATGGCATTATTTTAGGTCCAACAGTTGCCGAATGTAAACAGTCTAATGGTCGGGCGGAAGGATACAATCGTACTTTAATTGAATGTACTCGTACTTTACTCATGCATAGTGGTTTGGAGAGAAAGTTTTGGTCTGAGGCAGTGTTATGTGCTGCCTACACTTTTAATCGAGTAATTAATTATCAAGGTAAATTGCCAGCTAAACTCTGGTATGGAAAGGATGTTGATTACAGTAAATTTTTTGTCTTTGGCTGTGAAGCTTATTGCTTAATTTATAAGAATAAAAGAAAAGATAAATTTGTATCAAAGGCTGAACCCCTAATTCATGTTGGATATAGTCCAGAAGGTTTTTGTTTATTAAATTTGAAGAAGTCGGAAATAATTGTTGCACGCGATGTACGTTTTCACAAAGACTCTGTTCTAAGTAATATTGAAAATAACCCTGATTTTGCGAACATTGAAAATATTGTAATTAAAGATGACGTTCCTGGCAAGGAGAACATTAACGTAGATAACATAGAGAATATTATAATTGAAGATGACGTTCCTAGTGACGAGAATCTTAACGTAAATAATGGCGCAGATAATGATAATGTCTTCCCTGAAGATAATTTTTTTGCTTATTTCTTATGCCAAGATAATTGTCCTTCGACCTATCGGGAAGCAAAATTCAGTCCTGATTGGCCAAAGTGGCAAGATGCCATTAATGAAGAATTAAACGCTCTTAAAGTAAATAATACTTGGACCGAGGTTGATGAAAAACGGGGCAGTAACGTAATTTCAAGTAAATGGGTATTTAAAATTAAAGATAACGATAACAATAAAGTTTATAAAGCCAGATTGGTGACTTGGGGATTTGAAATAAAAGACAACCTCGATTTTTCTGAAGTTTATGCTCCTGTAGCTAAATTAAGTACACTACGTTAATTCATCAGTGTTTCCCTTTTTTATAATTTTGAAATCATTCAGCTTGATGTGAAAAATGCCTTCTTGAACGGCGATCTAAAGGAAATCGTTTTTATGAAAGTACCTGAGGGACTCAAATGTGATTCCAGTAACGTAATTTTACGCCTAAATAAGGCTCTCTATGGATTAAGACAAGCTCCGTTGGCATGGAACCAAAAATTTGATAATTTTATGGTAAAACTAGGTTTCAATAATTCTAAATATGACGAATGTTTGTATACAAGAAAAGTAGGTGATGTTGTAATTTATGTTCTGATTTATGTGGATGATATTCTCGTTTCGTTCTGAAATGTTAAAACTGAAACACACTTCTATGGAATCTTTTCGTATGAAAGATTTAGGGAAGGTAAAGTCGTTTCTCGGCATCGATTTTCTATTCAAAAATAATTAAATTTTAATGAATCAACGTAAATTAATCTTAAAAGTGGCCGAGAAATTTAACGTATTGGATTGTAAAAGCGTTTCGACGCCTATCGAAGAGAAATTAACGCTTGAACCTAGTAATGAACCTTCTAAAAATAATAATTATAAAAGATTACTCGGATGTCTTATGTACATCATGATGGGTACTCGCCCAGATATATATGTTTTGCTGTTTCCTTTTTCTCTCAGTTTCAAAATTCGGCAGATGAAACTCTTTTAATTACTTGCTTAGAGTTCTGAAATATTTAAAGTGCACTGCCGACTTATCCTTGTGCTATAAAAAATCTAATGATTTATTTAAATGTTATGTAGACGCAGATTGGGCTAATTGTATTAATTCTCGTTGTTTGATAACTGGCTATTGTATTTTTGTTTATGGTAACTTAATTTCTTGGAAATCAAAGAAACAGTCTCTTGTACCGCTGAGTTCATCAGATAGTGAACTTGTCGCTGCTTCAGAGGCAGCAATTGAAACTGTTAACTGTAAAAATATTCTAAACTCTTTGTTAATTAGTACGGAAGTTCCTTTTCAGATTTTTGAGGACAATATGAATTGTATTTCGTTTGTTAACGGTAATCCTCGAAAAAGTAAACACCTAGACGTGAAATATTATTATGTTAGAGATCTTGCTAGTAATAAGACAATAAATATCAGTCATGTTAATTCTGAACATCAAATTGCTGATGTGTTTACCAAAGGACTAGGAAAAACTAAATTCGAGTTCTTCCCATCGAAACTGATGTTACTCTAATCCTGTATTGTGATAATCTCAATTAATTCTAATTCCTAATTGATCTAAGACGTATGATGTTTGTCATTCATGATTTTGCCTCCTAATCTGTTCGTGTAATAATGTCTTGATTAATTTTTTTTAATGTATATGCGGAATGAAACGTTTAATCCTGATTGTAATCCTGAAATGAGTGTATCTCTGTAATCCTAATCTCCTGTTCGATTGCTGGTTTGAAAGGGAATGTTGGTTTTTTCTGTCTTTGTTGCTGGCAAACCTGCAATCGAGGGCAACCCTGAATCTAGTCACTCTCCGTTTTTTGTACAGTTTGGTTTTTTCCCTCCTTCTCGTTTTTCTTACTTAAGTTAGTTCCTAATTTCTGTTCGTTGACGATGTGTCGCTGTACACGTAATGTAATAAAGAGTTGGTTAGGTACCAGACCTCTGTTCGCTATTTTTTTGCTCTTCTAATTGCTCGAGAAATACTAATTATTCAACACATTATTGGTTGAGTCGTCAGAAAGCGAGGAACGTGTAAAGGAGAAACGAGTAAACGAGAAAGTGATGCAGAATAGAATTCCTCCACTATCGTTAACTCCCAAAAAATGACGTTATCCTGAAATATACCACCTGAACGATAGCCGATTTAAAAGAGAGGTACGTTGATTATGTGTTAGGGAATAGAATTCAAGAGATGAGATCAATTGACATTGTTGCAATCGGTCGGGAAATATGAATAATAAAAGTAGAGTATTGGATAAAAAAGAATATCTGATTGTATCTCTAATATATGTATAAAGCAGAAAGTTTGTCTGTCTGTCCGTCCTCCTGTCCGTTTATAACTCGAGAACTACTGGGCCGATCGCTTTCAAACTTTCAGGATATATTGTCCTCATCCCAGAGCAGCACATAGACTCATAAAAATAAAAATTTGACGGGGAGGTGCTGAGTAATTTCAAAAAAGAGCGAAAACAATGACTTTTTTCAATATAAAAAAAAGTGGTGGTGTAGCTTGCCATCGAACGCGTTGTTCCAACGTTACCGTGGTTACCGTTCAAACGCGGCGCAGTTATAAAAATTAAGTTATGGTGATAACTCGAGTTTTACTCATTTTTATGAAAAATTGAAGAGAACAAAAATTGTTGCCCCTTTAATTTCCTTTCGAATGAGCCCAATTCCAGATTTTTAGGAGGAAATTTTGGAACTATTGGTATTTTGACTGATGCGTATTTAAGATCATTGTGTTTACAGAGAGAGAGAGAGAGCATTTAAACCGGTTGCTCTGGATGAATCTACAGAGACTATTCGAGTTTTACGTACCCAATTTTCGATTTTGAAAGGAGACGTTTATGCAAAATAATTTCTTGAAAATTTGCTCTTCTTTTGTGACGAGTAACTATACATTAGGTAAATATCGTCGTCAGAGTTTGAAACGACCTAAGAAAAGGTACTGGGTTCGAGAAAGAATTAAGAAAATTACATCCGGTTTCTCATATAGGAAATGAATGAGTTCGTCTCATGCCTCTACACAGACTGATGTAATGCTTCGGGGATATGGCAGGCTTTTTACCTACTGTCCATCTATTTCCTTAATCATTGCGACGGTTCATGAATTAGTCCGTTTTTTGCTGCAATACAGCCCTTACCTGTCAACTCAGCTCTTACCGTTAAAATCGAAATATTTACAAAACACTGATATCTACTCAACACACAGCTGGCGGTCAGGCGCGCCGGAGGCGCGCTGCCAACCGCTAGTCTAATATATAAAGTAGAATGTTTGTCTGTATATCTGTCTGTCTGTCTGTCTGTCTGTATGTTCGTCCATAACTTTCAAACGCCTTCACCTATCGACCTGGAATTTTTTTTGAAAAATTTCGGTTTTTCTGGGTCAGGTTCTTAAATACATTTCGATGTTTTGACTCCCTGAAGGTGGAGTACGGGGCGACAAAATTAGGAAAAACGGGCATTATCGAGTACTGAAACTGCTTTGCGCTGTACGTTAGACCTACGCCCATTGAGTGACGCAGTTTCACGTGTTGAGTGGCGCAGTTTTGAAAATTGAATTATTGTGATAACTCAAGTATAACTCATTTTTATGAAAAATGAAGAGAACAAAAATTGTAGCCCCTGTAATTTCCTTTCGAATGAGCCCGGTTCCAGATTTTTAGGAGGAAATTTTGTGACTACAGTATTCGCTGTACTTCCATACTAAGTAAGTTATTTTATTCACAGTTTTAAAAACACCTACATAAAGGATTTTACATCCGGTATCTCATACAAGAACCAATGTCTAGACACGGTGCGCACTGCGTATGGGCTAGCGGAAATGACCCTTTTTTTTACCTGTTGTCCGTGTATTTTCTTAGGGACTGGCAAAATGTCAATGGATTTGTCTGTATTCTGCTGCGATACAAGCTTCACGCGTTAAGTCAGCTCTCAAGTGAATTAGTGTGTAAAAAATTTAATTTGGTGATTTTATTTTTGTGCGACTCGGAACTTTCATATTTTATAAGTACAGTCGCAGTTTTTGGTGTCTATTTTCTTATTTTTGAACTGAATAGTTGTGAATTTTGCAAAACTCTTTCCACTGTTTCTTTTTTAAAAATTCATCTGAATTCCAAGATACCTACAAAACACACATACCTACAAGATACAGATACCTATAAAACACAGATATCTACTCAACACACAGCTAGCGGTCAGGCGCGCCGGAGGCGCGTCGCCAACCGCTAGTAGGGTAATATCTTAATACTTGAACATGAAATCAATATAGAACTAAGATATTGTGTCTGTTTCAATCTCGCGAGATCGTTATTGTTTCCTGGAATACATACTATTTTCGTATCATATTTTTTCATACTCGCGTATGTGATCAGTATATCAGTTTGTGATGGGTTCTTGTTTGGCAAAGTAGGTTGCATCATAACACATTTCCATCATTTCATGTGTTATATTCCAAGGATGTACTCCATTGTTTTACCAACGAGAAAACGAGAAAACTTATTTTTGCGTTCGAATCAAATGTGAACGAGTTCTCCTTCACGTTTTGCGTGCGATTATTATTCTCCTGAACTGCCTACCTCCATATCACATAGCCTATTATTATGAAGCAGAGTTGATAAGTTAGTTAGCGGAAAGCTGAACGACTGAAGCCGAAGCCACATAATTTTGGGAAACAGGCTGAAATTTGTTAATCAGAGAGAAATAGAAAGTGAGAAATGGAAAATACATTCTCAAATACTTGAGATCTTCCAGATCTTGAATATCAACGTGGAATTCCTTATTTATTTCTCATTTTGAAATACTAACACATGATTGAAATGTTCCCTGTGTATTCTTATGGGAGTCCATAATGTTCTAAGCACCATCCCACAATACTATCGCAGAATATCGCGCACTATCGATCAAATCGTTGGATGTTAGCAGTTGATGACGTCACGTGAACAAAGAGAATTGCGATTTACGTGAGGTCATCAATTGTACTTCATACAAAACAAAACTGAAGGCGTGAACCTCTTACAACCTCTAACGAGGTTGCTTGTATAAGATAATTTACTGGAATTCTGACTCTATATGACTAACGGTAACTTTTTCTTTCTGTTGCCGTTAGGTAAGACGGAAGCCGACGCCAATTATCTACTATGGTATACAAAGAACGAAGACGTCAACATATAATTTTGCTCACAGTACTCCTTTATTTTCATGTCACTTAAAAAGTGTTTATTGTCTTCCTTTTCTGTAATAAATGTATCCAGTCATTTAGAATGTTTCTTTTCACTAGAAGTAGAGTTGGCTATTCTACTGGGAATTCCCGGCGAAAGTCCAACGTGACTTGCGTCGGATGTTTTGTGTAGAATAGATCCAGAGTCTGGAATGTTACATACGCGTCCGCCATCTGGAGTGATCAAACTCTGTTTACCATTTCGCTTCGCGATTAACTGAACCAGTAGTAGTGAAGCACGCAGTTTCAAGCTCTGTTCGCTTCTTCAAATTTATTTGTCCTATTCTTTATCAAACTAGACCGGTCATATCGGTCTTCTCCTTTCAATGTTAGTTTAATTGTTTCCGGTAAGAATATCCGACATTTCATCTCAGCATCATGAACATTATAATATTGGAATGGTGAAATTGTAGTTCATCATACTCAACAGTTGTCATATCAGGTGATGTTCGCTCTCAGGGATTAAAATGAAAGTGATGAGAGATGAATTTTTTAAATTGGTTAGAGCAATATTCATACAATTAGAGCATTCAATAGGAAGTGTGAACAAATTAGGTTTCTACATTTAAGGATTTCAAATTGCGTCGCAAAATTGGCCATTATCTTTCATTCTGTTTGTCATCAATAGATTGTATCAGAGCATAGATAGAGAAAATAGGGTTTGATTTGTGAGGATAATTCGGCCTACTTATTGAGAAATTGAGCTGACAAGGTGCAGTTGTTGCAATCGATCATGGATTGCAAATGTGATAGAATGGCTTTGTCATCCGAGTTCAATTTTTAATTTCAATTTATACTCAGTTCTAAGTACTTTGAATACTTACTCCAGGAGCAATTGAGGTACAGTTTTTGGGAGCTAGCGAAATAAATTTCCAATAGCTATGTGTTCGAGATAAGAATGTATTTGTGAGAGAATGAGTTTTCCTCATTACTAAAAAGAGTGAGCATAAATGCAAACAAGCACCCTATAGGCGGGGTTTTACAAGGGTCGACCAATGAGTGAGTTATTTCTGATAAGAAAAATATCGATCGACACAAGGTGCAGAAAAATAAAAATGATGAAATCTTCGTGCGCTAAATCCCAACTAGAAAGTAGGACCTAGTACAAATTAAATTTGAATTGAGGATTACAAAATTGGGATATCATATTCACAATCAATTTTTGATCATCCTACTTTCTACTTTTTCATTTGTAATTATTCATTTCATATTCCCATCGCGTTGTAAGACATTCCCTTTCATTTGTATTCAATTTCATTCATATTGTTTGAACCGCCTTTTCAAGAATTCATATCACATCTTTTTGATTCTATTTGTAAAAGCTAACACTCAACAATTAATAAGCAATAATAAGCCGAAGTAACGACTGTTGAGTACAAACAACGCTGATATTACACCCTTCAAACAGGCAATTGTCATTTTCGTCATCACGTAGAATTGAAATCCTTGATTAATTAATACTACCACAAACTTCATTTGTCTGCTCAAAACCCAAAAATGTAATAATTATACTACCTTTGTAGTCACCTTCAAAGTACTCAGAACTAAGTATAGTTAAATTAAAATTCAAAATTGAATCGCGGACCACAAAGCCGGGATACCGCATTTGCGATCCATGATCGACTTTTCAAATCATTCTGTTCCCTACGTTTTTATTCGCAAATATTCATTTCAGTTTCCCATTGCATTATAAAAAATCTCGTTTCATTTGTATTTATTAAAGAAAAATAAATTTATAATTTGAACATTCCGTAAAGTCTAATTTATTAATAATCAAATTTATTAATCCTAGGCTGAACGCAAAGACACAAGAAAGAACACAAAACAAGATAGGTTAGGAAACTCTTCTCCGCAGAAAATTACGCCATCAGAATCAACGACGAGGAAACAATGAACATCAAATATGATTGAAACGCAAGACGCAATTAACGCTATAACGCACAAAGAAATACACAAGATACACATCATTCATTGACTCGGTACCATTAAAAACAAATATCCACTGCATTGTGGACTGCCATGCTGTGACGTCAGCATCTTAACTGATCCGAAGAAGAAGAAGAAGAAGAAGAAGAAGAAGAAGAAGAAGAAGAAAAAGTGATTACAATACGGTCGGCTAGCGCCTGCGTCGACCCTAATAACTAGCGCTTGCGCTGACCCTTAAAAGTGATCCAAGTATAGGGCTTTTCCATGTCGGCGCATTGCACACGTATTTTCCTACGTGTTATCGAAATGGTAGTATTTCTAACATTGCTCTCATGGGTGTTGCTGGGTTGCATACTCATTTCCATTGTGGAGTAGTTTGCCATAAGAGCAATGTCAGAAATACTACCATTTCGATAACACGTAGGAGAATACGTATGCAATGCGCCGACATGGAAATGCCCTATAACCAAGGATTTCAAATCATCAATGTTGCGGTTTGTAGTATCATTGTTATCTCTTGACAAGAATGACAAATGGCCAAGGTATGATAACAGTGTAGGTGATTACCCAATCATCGAAATTATATTATTTGGTTGCAGTGTATCACGTAGTTTCTAATCTGGGTTTGCCCGTCTGAGTTATGAACCAAATTAGGGAATTGCATATTCTAAAATTAGCCAACTATCATTCATTCTTTTTGTTCAAAAGAAATTCAAGGATTTTGTTTGAATCCTATCACATCAAAGGAAAGAAGAGAAATATGATTTGAGTTTTGGACATTACCAAATATGTTTCCAAGTACAAATACCTACCTAATTATTATTTTAATAATTATTCAACTAATGAGATTGAGATTTGAGAATTAATGCATTCAATGTTGGGAGTTCATATTTTCCATGTGAGAGCTTGTACTATAGTCTGTTCCAACTAAGACCAGCAAAAATCTGTTGAAGATGCGGTATCGCAGGGGAAGAGCGAAGTCCGAAATTCACACCAAACGCTTAGCGCAGGCGTCTGTGATTGGTTGTAAGAACGACGCGTGGAAGATTTTTCAGTGTGGTCTGCCCGTAGGTTTTTGCTGGTCTTAGTTGGAACAGACTATAATATTGTAAATTGTTATCAATTTTTCTAATTTTCTCTAGAGAAAAAATTTAATTAGCTGACCCTCTTATCACCTCGTGCATGTACGGGGTGCTAGTTTCCAACTAGTTTAGTAATAATCTTTGACTATATAGTACTTTGTATGGACTGATACAACGAACGCGTTCAGTGAAGCTGGTATCGTGCGGCAAGGGAGGTAACTTGTAGGATAAAAGTAAGGAGGATTGAATCCAGCGTTGACGGCAAACGCATAGCCCTTTGACGAATTGTGTTACGTTGTGAATGCAACCTGCTCAACAATTATCCCTGAGCGAGTGTATTCCCTCTGCTTCCCTATCACACATATCGGCTTCATTCTACCCACCCGCAGATGCCTTGTCAAGTCAGTCCATAGGAAGTACTATAGTCAAAGGTAATAATCTATTAACGTATCTACATTCATGAAGTTGTTCAAAAAACATCATTGTTATCCTGAAACTTACTTCATTATCAAATTATTTGCTGAAAATAATTCTAAGATCTTGTGTCTACTTAATATTTTTTACTCTCGTATTAGGAATTTTTTCAGGAAATTAGATTGGAAATTTGTATAACGTACTTTCATTGTGATCCTTGATTCTTTAGCCGAGTTTGGTGGAAGCTGGCCGTGCTCCAAGCAAACAATCCATAGAATAGGGTCTGTCGCTCTCATACAAAAGATCCTTTACTCTAAACTGTTGCCTTTCCACTAGGCCTGCTTCCGGGCATATTGTAGGATCGCTAGCGTTGCCTATGTAAAATACCCGGAAAGTACTGATAAGCCAACGGTGATCCTGACTTGAAAAGTTTTTCTTAAATTTCTCCAAAACTAATGAATTTAGGCGTGTACTTGTAAGGAACGAAATTGAAGAGTGGAAAATTTCCTTTCTGATGATCATATTTTTGAGAGATTTTAAAAAATTCAAAAATTTTGCGTGATGCTAGCGCTGCCCGGTCCGAATAGTACGTTCCAAATAAGAGTGCCCGCTTTTGATAAGCAACGCTCATATGCGCTGTTGTCAAAAGCGGGCACTCTTATTTGGAACGTACTAGTTAGTAACTTGTCTTCCTTAAATTTAAGGGGTCTTTACGTGCTTTTACGTGACGGGCGAGCAGAGCAGATCTATACTTTTATTATCATATTTTGTTGGTTATTTGTGTCGTATGCGAGTTAGTTTCCTTGTGGTACTCATAGGGTGGTTTAGTATTGGTAATCGCAAAATTCTTTCGTTCAATGAAGTTTTTCTTAATTATTTTTTTTTCTTGATGAATTATTATTTTTACGGATGTAGGTGATCCTGCGAGTCGGGTTGAAACGTTATGATTTTAATTCTCTGTTGGGCAAGACCCATGGTGTCTTGTGAAACGTCATAGTTGTTGATAAATTTTTATCTCTCGATCTAGGAATTACGTTGACATCGAAAATTTTGTTTTCACATCTTTCGTATATTCGCGTCCTGCTTTCAATTCTCTTAACGTATTTATTATGTCGTTTTGAAACTTCAGCTACCAGTTTTAACCAAATTGGCATTTGGATTCAACCACGCTTTACACTCCGAAAATGATCAAGTTTAAGGGTGTACTAGATGGATTTCGCGCAGCTCAACCAACGAAACTTGAAGAAGAGATTATAGAAACGTTGAAACCAGAAAATTTCCAAGTTGCCAAGGTAATCATTTGAGGAAAGAATGTAGATGTATGAAACTTCGATTTCTCACCTTGCATGTGATACAAATGTATGCGTATATATGAGCAGTGGTCCGAATTCGTTTCTCCGCACTCGTATCGAACTAGAGCATTTGGTTGATGATTGTAATCGTAAAATTTTGCTAAAATTTAGAACGTATTCCATCTTCTAAACCCTGATTAAAAGTTGATTTATCATCATCAATGTTATCAGTGATATTACTATCATCGTATTTTGAATTCACTATTTTCTCACATAATCGTTCTCGTACTCTTCCCTACTCTCAAATTAGAGCATTTGAAGTGAACGGAAATTAGGTTAGATTTGGAATCAGCGGCAATGGATGAGGTCAGGTGAATATTTGATGAAATTCTAAGAAGGAGAAGGAAATTCTGCTCTAGGAGGTAACTTTGTCTATACTGCCAAATTCCGAAATTGTCATTACCCTATATATTGTGTTTGTAATATCATGCTATCGTAGTTATCAATCATTGAATAAAAGTGAACTGTAAGCTGTGTAGTAGGTACCTCTGTAAATAAATCATCGGTTATCTAATGAATTCCAATTCGTTGCGTAAAAAATTTCATACTCTCATTATTTGATTATTTCATACCTACATAATTATTCTTCAGTAGGTACTTGAGCCAATTGTCTGTGACGTAGCCATTACAGCTGCATTAAGAAGGCTGAGCCATTGTTTGATCATTCTATTTGAGACAGGGTGATACGCAGTGGTACTTAACTTCAAGATTCCCAACTTGGCAATCAGTGCTTTGAATGAATTTAACTAAAATTAGTGTCCCTGGTCTATGATGATGCAAATAGGATATACAAATTGCACCATCCAGGTTTGAACAATTGCTACTTTTATTGAATTAATTGTGGGAACTTATTCCGGCCGTTGAGTTTTTTGGTCTATCATTGTGACCACAGAATTCGTACCTTGCAAGGGAGGTAGTAGACCTACAATATTGATGTGTAAGTGTCCAAAACATCCTGTGGGTTTGAATTTGCCAAGTGGTACTTTTGTGTGGCGCCCAACTTTTGCACATTGGTACTCTAAACAGCCTAAGGAATTACTTCCAGCTATCTGCTTCTAGTCAAGGCCATACTTAACCAAGTCGAGAGGGAAAATTTATTTTTGGAGCCGGGTACATGGTGTATATCAGTATAACCGCTTGTTTGAGCCAAGCTTGAATGCCACCTGGTTGTCCAAAGATTCAGGAGGGGAACTCGATTTGCTTGATATTTGTGTTTGGCATTTTTTGATTTGTATTACCCGATAATTCCTGCTCTATCTCCATGGTATTTGATTCCTAGTTTGCGAGAGGTAAGATTTTGCGCTTCTATTGAGGTTGTGCGCTGAGTAGGTTCAGAATTTTTTATAAACTCGCCACATGAACTGCTTCTTGGTGGTAATGAAGATGGTGTATGAAGAGTCATAAACGCGATGAAAATAGGGGAAAAGTAGAGGGGAAGAAAGAGAAAACGCAGAAAAAAAATCATAGTAGGCTTGGTATAAGCAGGTATTCATTCGCCTAGTACAAAGAACAATTGATGAGAGAAATTGAAAATATACGTGTTCAATACGGTGTCACCAATATGGATTTTAACGATGCGACACAAGATCACGGTGCAGGAGAGTACATACATATAACGAGGGTGTTTGGGCACGTATCTTCATTTCTGATATGGCTGGTCTGAACTGAACTAGGTAGGTGCTTTACACAGAAACAGGTCGTTAATTTTTGAAAGTGCCAGTGAATACGTGCAGTTGCGTCAATAAAATGGACCGATTTTCCATGACGTCACAGCACTGATATCTGTAGACAAAAGTACCCAATAAGAAGAACATCAGCAACCAGCAGCTTGATGATTCCCATAAGAATAACATAGAAACATTTCAATCATTCATCAGTACTTCAAAATGAAAGGGAAGTTGAGAATAAAAAGTGAATTTTCCCGCACAGGAATGCTTCAAGATTGTAAATACCAACTTTTCATTCTCAACTTTTCTTTCATTTTGAAGTACTGATGAATGATCGAAACGTACCCATAGTAGTCTTACGGGAATCGATATGCCGTTGGCTGAAATATCGCTGTTATTGATAGATATGACGTAGCTGGAGAATCGGTCTATTGCTGTTAACTGTAAATATCGACTACTCGTCGCTATACAGGAACGACTATTCAATAGCGAGAATTGAAGTCCGTTTGTTTGAAGTCCATTATTCTGGAGGAATTGTTCGGTTCTTCCGGAGACTGTTTTGTTGTTGGTACAAGCACTTGGACCACACATCATAAGGAGATGCCATACTGATAAAAAAACGAAGGAAATCATCAGAGAGGAACGTCAAAACGTGACACTTCCCTCGCAATTAACTGATTTTATATTTATTTGCGGGCTCCAAAAAACGGGGAGCATTTCGTCACTTGCTCAAATTGATTTGTTTTGGTTCACGTCCTCATTGATATGGCATGTTCATGTGATACACGGTTGAAGGACGGTCATCATAGATATTTTCATTAATCCCTTTTTCCCAACAAAGGTCCTGGTTGAAATTTTGAATACCGCATTGTATTTAGGTGACAGCTTTCAAAATTTTTGTATCATCAGCTGGAAATTTTTTTAAAATTTGGAAACAACTGTCTCCGCACACATTTTTTGGAATTATGTCAATCATCAAAAACTTGTTTTTGTAATCAGAATGTTGAGAGAAATTGGGGGAAAGGAGAGGGGAGATGAAACAACAAACCAACACTAACGCATGTTGTATGTACATGGACTGCTGCCTGTAATAAAATTATACTATACTCCATTCAAGTCAAGAATATAAACGCAGATGGGCAGTTATCACAGGATGTCTACCGGTCATAAAAGCCATGAAAAAGTCCTGAATTTTAGTCAGTCGCCATGAAAGTCATGAATTTAGGTTGACATACATATTTTAATCAAATATTTCCTGGAAAATAATAAATTCTTTTTAATCCCCTGAAAACAAAAGAAAAAGTTGAACACCACTTACAAATTAGTTTTTTTTTCACTGTTTATGAGTTTTTTTGACATTACAATTTGAGTAATATCGTCAATTCGAAAAAAAATTGTAACGTCTCGACAGAGGTCATGAAAAAAGTTTGAAAAGGTCCTCAGAAAGGTATGAGTTTGGCAAATTTGGATATTGTAGAAACCCTGCATCAAAACTTTGAGTGCGGAAATAGTAAATATTGTGTTTTATAACGCAATAACATTAGACATGCTTAATATTCAGGGACATTCGTTTGTATTCTTGATATGAACAAGGTATGATAGATTTTTCTTCATTTTTTGTTTGTATTTTTTACAGACATTTCTTCATGGGTTTCCTCATCAGCCTACAGCCCTTGCATTTGATCCCATTCAACGCTTACTGGCCATTGGAACAAGAACAGGATCGCTTCGAATGTATCCTTCAAGAATATTATTATTTCTATTAAGAGCATTTTTAACTTGAAGAGAAAAAATGAAAATGTCGCATTAATCTCCTTTATTCAGTTTTCCTGTATTAAGTTGCAGGATGAGAAATTGTCATAGATCGATAATTTTGTCTTAATAATTAATTCAGGAGATGGATTAGAAATGGGAATTTAGAATTATTGATGTAGATCAATTTTTGTATTTGCGTTTATCCAATCCGTCTTCCTAGTCAAGATTCTTGCTATTCATGAAGTCTTAAACAGATAATTCAGCTGCAAGAGAGCATTGACGATGTATGAGAGGGGCTCCTCGAATGGTCTATACAATAGAGACATAAATTTGGCTAATAGAAACATTTTCTGGGAACAAAGGAGTTTTAGGTGGAAAATGTAGGTATTTCTTTCAGAAACAACATGTTGCAAATCCAACTCCCCAAACACCGGGCTGACTTCTTGGGGGACTGGAACGTCCGGAATTTTAGTTTTTTGCGAATGACTCGTCAAATTTTGATCTATATAAAAAATGTTCCAAAGAAGTAGTTCCTACAGAAGGATTACAAACTGAAGAGGAGGAATGCGTATAATTGAAATGAACCTTCAAACTGTATTTCCTTCAAACTGAATTGACTTCACATGTACAGCCTGTACTTGTTGTAGGACATAACCTATCTTACAAATGTTTGGGCGAGCTACACTACAATCAAAATGTTCCTAAATAATGTAGAGAAGAAAGGAAAGAGCAAGGGTGGTACTAAGCAAGTATTTAATATTGTGCGGTATGTCCTGTTTTCGAGGTGTTGGTGTAGAGATTTTATAACTTTGTAGTATTTCTATTGAGTCACCTTTTGCAGATATGTCTGCATCATTGAATTGTTATCTTTGTTGCGTGTTGTGTCCCTTTATTTAAAAATTTTTCGTACGTTACGTGATTGTAATTTATTTCTACGCTACTTAATGGTTCATCGCGAATGAGACTTTGATGCCATTATATTTCAAAAAGGACTCAACACGCAACAAAGATAACAAATTAATGATGCAGACATATCTGCAAGAGATGACTCAATAGAAATACTACAAAGTTATAAAATCTCTACACCAACAGCTTGAAAACAGGCCATACTGCACAATATTAAACACATGCTTAGAGTAGTATCTTCCCTCCTTGGGTACACCTTGTGAAGCTCGCTTCATGTAAAAACATAGTTCCTGCATCCCAGTTGAATTTTATTTTGATATCCCCCTTTGAGAACACTCTTTTGACGCCCAGCTTATTCACTCTCATAGTTATACTAATTTTTAATGCCTTTAATATAATCTTCATTTTCTTCAAACACTGGACTAGTGAACGTGTCAATAAGAGCTCCCATTAAAAATTCATTGTGTACTAAAGATTCATAAAAATTAACTCCGGCAATAATTCTTTCAAGGATGACAGTTTCCAAATTTAAGTCACAAATATCCATATAATGGAATTCATGAGGAAAATTGTGTGCCAACTGTAAAACACAATAAGCCAACTCGTCACTGTACTTTTCTAAGAAGTCATCTTTGTTCATACAACCCCAACTACTTGGTGGAGAGTATTCTACGTACATTTTACCTAAATCCTCTAAAAATTTCAATTCTGCTTTGGTCAAATTTTCAGTCTGAACATAACAGACAATGCGCATATTATCTGAGTGACATCTAAAATCGAAGTATATTATTTAATCTTTTTCTTCATCACATTTAACAGTTTAATTTTTAAACAGATATGACCTGTATGATGAAAATCCTCTATCCATTTAGGTGTATAATTTTCTGATTTACGTAGCTCGTTGTAAAACATAGTTTGAATAAGTAGCTTTGTAAAGTACACCACATCTATGTATACTTTTTTCTGGAGGTGAGCAACTTATTTAAACTATGGAATAACAAGTAGTTTCTTCTTTTTTCCATATGGAGTTTCTTTTCAAGTTTCATAGAATGAGCAGGGACACCTATATGGTCTAGATATTAAAGGAGAATCCCAAGACTATGGGCACATACTCCAGTGTTCTACACCATATTTATTAAGAATTAATTTCGAACCAATGAATTTCTGTTGAAACTTGTCAACACTTCTAAAATATTCTTCATGTTCAGGCAACATATTCTCTCTGAACCCTTTGATAATTTCTTGAATGTTAAGGAGTACAAAATCAACCATTTTTAGTATAAAGAATAAGACATACTTATTTATGTATACTGTGTAATTAAAATTTCATTAGATAGGGTATAACATAAGAAAAATTTTTTAATTTCCAAGTTTTGAAAATATTCAGTCAAATCCTGGAGAGCCACTCCGTGGACTACTTTTTTGAAGTTCTCATTTTGATTGTAGTGTAGCTCGCCCAAACAAATATTGTGATTGATGAGAAAAGGATACTCATTGCCCACTGCCAGGAACATCATTTCTCTCTGATTAGATTTCTAATCAGAAAGAAATGGTATTCCTGCCAATGGGCAATGAGCATCCTTTTCTCATTGCAGGTCACATTTGTAAGATAGGTCATGTCCTACAACAAATATAGTTTGTACATGTGCAATCAATTCAGTTTCAAGGTAATAACTTTTGAAGGTTCATTTCAATTGTACTCGTTCCTCCTCTTCAGTTTGTAATCCTTCTGTCCAGCTTGAGCTATTGTGCCAAAAAATAGGACCGGAAATGACTACCGTTCAAAAATTCATACTCCTGATGAAATATTTCTCAGGAATTAATTCAAAAACATGAAAAACTTCTGAGTTTTGAAAATTATATTCAATTTCAACCGAGGATATTTCATACAGTACTTTACCTACAATAGCATACCTACATATCATTTTGTTGGGAATTTTACAAGGAACAACTTTTGTTTGAAACATTCATCTTTTACATCAAAATTTGACGAGCCTTTTGCAAAAATTTAAAATTCTGGACGTTCCAGCCCCTTAAGAAGTAGCCAGCCTGGTGTTTGGTAGGTAGAATTTGTAATATGTTGTTTCTGAAAGAAATACCTACATTTTCCCACAAAAACTACTTTGTTCTCAGACAGTGTTTTTATTTGACAAATTTGTACCATTACTGCCTAGACTTTTTGTCAATAAAAGTAGAGTATGCGCTGGCATGCGGAATTTCTCTGAAGCTTCACACTGCACTCAAAGGTAATGTAAGTGATGATGGCTGTATCATGTTTCTTCCTTCTTGCTCCTTTTTCTTATCAAGTTAGAATTGAAAGCCGTCTAGAAGAGATTTCAAATTGCTAGAGTAGACTTTTGGGTATCTCATTTTTAAAAATTGGTTGATCAAGTCGGTAGTGAGGAACTTTTATGAAAATATCTGTGTGTTATTTATATGGGAGTATTATAGAGAATCACTTAAAGTGTAGAGTAGAAAGTGGCGCATAAATACTTTTGTAAATACCTTTGCAAAATGGAAACAAACTTTGCAGCACAAATTGAGCGCGATTTATGAAGCCTGGAAACTCAAAATTCTATCAAAAGGATCTGTGGTTAAACAAACTCACCTCCTAGCACAAATCAAGTACAATTTATTGAATTATTCAACATTTGAATGAGAAATAGAATGATTTCTGGCAGGTTTTTTCCACATATCTTATACAATGCGTTTCACATACAACTCTGTCAATCAGGTACATACTGAAAGAAGAAGCAACCATAAAAAAACTGCGAGAATGTTTTTGACCGAACCTTGTAGTACCAAATGAATAAAAGTGAAAATTTGTCGAAAATTATTTCTTTTCTATTGAAAAGATTTTTCAAAAAAACTAAAATTTGATGATTGAAATAAAAAGTTGTTTCACAAATTCACCCCTAGTGCAAAGAATGTACATATGAGAGCTTAGAATGTGACGTTTGTTGTACAGTTCTGCACAATTAATCAAACAGAGTCCATTGAGCCTATCTGGTATGCGGAAGAGAAGACAGTTGGAGCAAACAGACCAGTCCATTTGAGCAGAAGTCACCTGATTGATCTTAGCCCAATATTCTGAAAATTAGGGGAGCTGGTAAAATGGATCTAATGTACAGCTGTCTCTTTCAAATATTCTCTGCAAATTATACATGATATGTAAGTGTAATTCTTTTTCTTGAGCGCAATAATTTTATGTCTGTAATAGGAATCTAACCTCATCTTCCGGTCTACAATATTTTGTACAATGCAAATTATACTCATTTTTTTCCAGAGAAGTTTTTTCCTCATGAAATGAAAAAAGACAGATTTATTGTAAGCTCAAGACATAAAAAAAGTCGGACTTATTGTAAGCTTATGACATAGATGTGTGGTCTGTTTAAAAAATTTGAGGCTTCAGAAACGGATAATTATTGTTTATTCTTTGGATGTGAAAAGTTTTCGCTGAAATTGTGACTGTAATATTGTTTCTTAACTGATACCACTGCAGTTTGGGTCGACCAGGTGTTGATTCTCAGGTCAAACATGAGATGGAAACTGCCGTATTGCAGATTCATTTTCTTCTCAACGAAGGCGCCCTGATAACTGCAACGTCAGATGATAGTCTTCATCTTTGGAATTTCAGACAGAAACGTCCAGAGATAGTGCACAGTCTCAAATTCCAAAAAGAGAGGTAAGTTTAAGGTTATTGTTGCTAGTTACTTATAGATTAATGAAAATTAGGAGACTTCACAAAGTTTGTCAAGTCTTCTATCAATTAGTGGTGTTTACACCAACAAAACAAAAATTGGTGATACTCAAACGTGACTTGAACAAAAGACAAAGTGTCTGTTATATCATCATAAAGTTTGCAAGGATCAACCCATCAGCGTATTAATAAATTTGATTGAATGTTCAAATTGTAAATTTTTTTCCTTTAATGAACAAGATGTGTAATGAATAATTGCAAATAAAAACGTAGGGAACAGACTGGTTTAAAAATTGATCATGGATTGGGAATGTGATATCCCGGCTTCAATTCAATTTCAATTTGTACTTGGTTCTTCTTTGAAGTTGACTGCAGAGGTAGTATAATATTATATCGTTGGGTTTTGAGGAGAAAAATAAAGTTTTGTGAATCAAGGATTTCAATTCATCGATTTTGTGACCCACTGTATTATCCTTATCTCATATTAAGAATGACAGTTGTTGGGAGGGTGTAAATCACGTTAGCGTCGCGTCGTTCATGCTGGACAGTGGTTATTCCTTATTAATGGACTGTGTTATTTGTGATAACAAAAATATCGACTGATATCGATTTGTTTGGCAAGAGTACTCATTCTGCAAGAACTTTATCCAATGAGAAATTTGCTCCCATAAGAAATACACGGGGAGCAAAGATCAGTATGAAATTAATCAAAAATTAAAACGGATTTTGCGGAAAAAAGTTTATATTTATAGTGTGTGAGTAATTGACTTCTGAAAATGAACCTTTTTTCCCTCAATTCTTTCTCATTTGTGATTAATACCATATGATCGACGACAAATCCAGATATATTGTACAGAATTTAGTTCGACAAATTGAGGGTCACCTTGTAGTACACTACAATCAGCACCGTTAATTTGATTCAAAATGTTTTCTCTCTCAAGTAATTCCTCCTCAGTTTCTGTTCCTTCTCCTCCTTCATCAATTTTGTCGTCAAATAACGATTTTTTTGGATCGTGACCACTTGATTTCAAAAATACCAGCACCATCATAACCGCCGTCTCCGCATACATCATCAAATGCAATAACATTGGCTGAGGTCGATGCATTAATCGAATTTTTCAACCTCTCTTTCTTCTTTTTAGGCTGATAATATTCAGGAAATTCCGAAAACGGGCGCTGCGTATTGAGCTAGCTGTTTTTGGAACAAAATTTTTCCTTGTCACTTTCTGCACCCATTGTTTCAATAGAGTTTCCTTTTTAAGCGGAAATCTAGAAGCACAATTTAAAGACAAAACTACAAGTGATTCAATTTTTTCAATCAATACAGGCTACAGCAGCGAAAACTCACCAATGAAACTGAAATTGTCCTCCTTTAACAAAGCAATTCGTACATCCGTAGGCAGAACACGATTGTACCATTTTCAAACACTTTGAATTGTGTATATTCCAAATTTCATATTAATTGCGGACAATATTATGCTCTCGCAACTTTGAAAATTTTGAAGTAGAACGTGAATCCTCTATTTAAAAAAGAATGAATGTAATAATTAAGAAAACTCTCAATTCTTTTCCTTGGTATTCTACACTCGTTATCAATGTTTTGCCTCTATACAATATGGCGGCTCAGTCGGTGGACAGGCTTCACTGTCGACGCGCAGTTGTGTACCTAGTGTATAGTATAGAAATCTGTGGGTCCTCACTTGTTGTTCTCCAATTTAGCGATTTCACCTTCACATTGAAAATTATTAGTGAGAATTTAGCAGAGTAAACTCGATTCAACTTGGAAAATGCTCGCGCCAATGGACGCTTGTATTGCAAGACTAAGGCACTATAGTACAATACATACGCTGGACTGATAACGCGGAGACGACTTTTAGGCTATAAGGTAGGAATACGGCTCGTGTAACGTCACTCGACAGCGAATTTAACCGATGGGTACCGACGACACTCGTCAGTTCCGCGACGTTATGTGAAATGTGTTTGTGCCTTGTAACCTAAACGTGGTCTCCGTGTTATCAGTCCAGCATACGTATCGTACTATATGGCTTTTCCATGTCAGCGCATTGCATAATCATTCTCCTACGTGTTTATGGGTGTTGCTGGATTGCATACTCATTTTCATTGTGGAGTAGTCTGGCATAAGAGCAATGTTAGAAATACTACTATTTCGATAACACGTAGGAGAATACATATGCAATGCGCCGACATGGAAAAGCCCTATAGTGCCTTAGCAAGACGGAAGTCAAGTTGTATTGAATAGCTACGACTTCTTTTTAGAGGCGCTAGCCGACCGTATTGTAATCACTTTTTTAGGTTTATGCTCGTTCTTTGAGGCATGAACCACTTGCAATCGCTTTGTTTTTTTTTTCTCTTCAGCCTCACGATTGTTGTTTGCCGACCTTTTGATTTCAATGTTCTATGTACAATGTACTCACTATGTACTCAACCGCAACAAGAAAACAAGAAAAGTTGTTTTTGCGTTCCAATGTGAACAAGTTGGTGGTCGCTTTTTTTTCTCTTTCAAGTTTTGCGATTGTATGTATTCTCGTGAACTGCGTACTATCACGTATCTTTTGGTGTTTGTCATTTCATTTCACATTTTTCTTGCGTGATCAAGTAGCTGCAGTCTGCTGACGTTGTCTTAGGAGATTTCAAGTGTTAAAAATTATTATACTCCGTTCACGTTAAGAAAGGATAGAAAGTAGTACCTTGAGAACGGAACGCTCCAGGCATGGTACATTATAGAGGTATTGATACGAACTTATATTAGACATGTTTGTTATTGTCGCATGAGTTTTGTCAGTTGATATAATCTACGCTAGGAGCGTTGCAAGGTATAACTAAGCAGGAAAACTACATCAATACTAAGTAATGTAAATTCATCAATTTTTATAAATTTGTAGAGGAATCAGGTGTTAACCTAAAAATCTGAAACTGGGTACAAATAGACAACTTACTATGCTCTACTTATTGAAAAAAAAGATTATCTTCTTAGGTGAATTTCTTCATCTTTTACAACCCTCGAAAATTTCGTCAATATTAGGGCTCCGGTAAGGTTCCAACACAAGTGGAGTGTGGAAGGTATTCAAACGATCGCTGCAAGTGTAGCGGAATTCCGTATGAATTAACACAGTTTGTGCGACAGAAATTTTGCGTTGTGTCAATACCTCTATAATGTACCGTGGCTCCAGGTAATTTTAATCTACCGTTCCGTTCTCGAGGTACTACTCTCCATCCTTTCTCAAGAGTATAGCGAGGGTTTAGCAGAGTAGAATCTTGAACGGAGTATTATCAAATTTGTGATTGAAGTTGATAACGCGTAGTTTAATTTTTTCCATGTACGTGTTGGCAAAATCAACGTACCTATTAAAACAAATGAAACGGAGTCTTGTACGATGGGAAATCGTGACTTACTTAAGGGTATGCTCTACCTAGTCACTCAATACACAGAAAGTACACGTGTATTACGCAAAATGGTGTCTTGCGGGTAGTGATTTTTGCCCACATATGACATATCGAATAATGTACAAAATGATTAGGAACGTGGTTTAATTTATTCTTGAAGTTGAGGAAACAACGGCTAATTAGTTGACAGATCGCGAAATATCCTGAATGATCTTCAGGAAACGTTTAAACTTACGTCTGAAGGGGCCATCTTTGAATCGTTGAATTCCAATCAGTGAACAGAATTAGTTCGTGTGAACCAATTAGCCGTATTTTCCTAAGTTTTGTCTACATAAATACGAAGTTTCAAGATATTTCATGCTTTATTTAATCAGTTATCTCGGGGCGAAAATCGCAACATGTGATACATATTTTGTGAGTGTCTACGTGTGAGTGACTAGGTAGAGCATACCCTTCACCATCAATTTTGCGACTCGTCGAACATTGGAACAAAGGAATGAAATAGACTAGGAGTCTATTGATGGTAGTCGAACTAATAGTAGCTGAGAAAGTGATGAAATTTCAAGTTGAGGTGTAGATAGTAATGATAGTGATGAAAATTTTATTGAAAAACAGGATGACATAGATAAGTGTTGTGATGAATGATGACGAAACTGTATCGTTTAACGAAGGTATTAGCTTTGCTCCTGGTGAAAATAGAACTTCTCGTTTATTTCTTTATGATCCTCATGCTGAAGCATGTACATTTATTAAAATGTATGCTGGCACATTACAAAAGAAACCTGAACATTTAACTCATCAGAAAGTTCTTCAGAGTGAAATTTTGAGATCAGATAGAGTTAGACGATATTGTGATCTGTATCAATTATTTCATGTTGCTGGAATGCTTCATATAGAAAAAATGTCACAAAAATTCACCATATACTTGAAAACAAGTTGCGATAATCCACTTCTTCACTTGCCTACAATAGCCAGACGAATGCTCGCAGCTAGTAATTTATTAAACGAAACGTTCGTGAACAATTAACATTCTACCGTTCCGTTCTCCAGGTACAAACTTGTTTCTATCCTTTCTTAACGTGAACGGACTATAAAATTCACTCCTTGCTATCCGCAGCGCTTAACCCTCGTCCACTCGGGCGATTTTCCAAGGAGAATAAGTTGGGGAATATGAAGTGGGCGGAGCCCAATTGGAACGCTCGGTGAGAATGTGAGGTGAAAATGAAGTCAAACAATCATGTTCAACTTCTTGGGGAGAATTCAAAGGGGAATGTGAGTAGTGTTGCGTGTGCACGGTAAGAGTGCGTTAGAGCGGATTTATAGTGGCGCAACGAACAAGCAAGCAAAGCAGAGCAGAGAAAATATCCTTTTGTATTTTCTCTTCTCTGTTCTGCTATGTTCCCCTCCCGCCTACGAAACGCTGCGCTGCTTTCTTTGCTCGATCAGATCAAGCGCCACTATAAATGCGCACTTACTAACAACGTGATCGCCATACGCCTACAGACAGCCACTCAGATAGCAGCAGGCGTAACACTAGTCTTTCCTAATTTTTGTACATATCACAGGAGAGTATTGCGTGTGGACGAGACTTTACTGTCCTCTGACGTCAAAAGTAAAATATGCCATTGCCGTTCAATGCTTCAATGTTCTATTTGTCGGCAAATTTTTCTACCGTCCTAGAGGCACAAACATTTTATACCCTGCTACAGGGTGTCTTCATTATTCAAGGTTTCACTTAACATTGCTAAATAGTAAATTATACGATTGATACGGTTTATTGTTGTCCGTTTGTTATGAAAGTAAAGGGAACTATTAGTATAGACCTTTATCCCGTGCAATTTTTGCTTTTGGAAAACAAGCTGAATTATAATATTTTTTAAGCATCCCATCTTCCAATACTGCTGTTTTTGGTTCATGATGTGGATATGTTACGCCGAATCCGTGAAAATCGGCAACCTCTTTGCCGATTACGTGAATCAGGTAACTCATCTACTGCTTACTTCGTGAAATCGGCTGCTGATTTCACGTATTTGACAACACATTCTACAAAGCTTTTTACACCTCGAAATGAGAAATTCCTGTGCATTTTTGAGGCTGCGCATTGACGTTGAAAATGATGACGATGAACCAGCGCGGAAACAACAGAAATTGTCAGATGAATCATGTGTGTCGACAGTACCTGATCACCCCGGGCCGTTGCGCCGTAAGGTGGCCGCAGAAAATCTTAAGCCACAGGCTGAACGGATGGTGATGCAAAGTGAAAAAAAAACTCCCTCCCATTGAGGTAGGCGACATCCTCTTTGAATAGTATTCCTTCTTTCGATCGTGGACGCGGAGACCCTTCGAACCTGGTCGCTGTTGTATGGGCGGAAAAAGATGGGAGATACCGCGTAGGTACTCGCAATGGCGTTTTGAGTACTTGGCTAGAAAAAAATAAGGTGGTTTCAACGAAATTCTGATCTTTGAAGATTACAGACGTCCAAACGGAAGAGCTTGTCCGATTGGGTTCCATAGGACCAGGGCAGGGATACCGACGGTGTTCTTGTCGTACAGAATGCGATTCGCGAAGATGTAAGTGGCTCAAGGATGTGATGACTTGCAATTCTGCCTGTCATCCAGGTCGCACTTGCAAGAACGCCCACAATGAACAATCTTTTTTTTTTAGAACGTATATCTTACCCGTAATATTTTATGGCCAACAAATTTATTTTCATTTCTTTGTAAGTTCACGTAGTGTGAAATGATTTTAAACATTCAAATTTCCGATTATTTCGTGGAGAACTACAAACATTTTCTCGAGTTTCTTTCAAAACTCATACTTATAACTCACATTGATGTACTCATTCTTTCATCATCATTCAATTACACGAATTCGACACCTTCATTTATAAGCCTTTGTCGATTTCACGTAATTGGCTACCGAATCTGTGTAAGCCTGCTGATTTCATGTATTCGGCAAAGGGGTTGCCGATTTCATGAAATTAGAAATTTTTCTGCCGATTTGATGGAATCGGCAATTTCACGAATTCGGCGTAACAGATATACGTCAAAATTTTGACCTTTACACAGAAAAAATACGCGTAAATATACAAGAATATAGGTCGCGGGGCGACTAATAACTGTCCACAAAACTAATGAATTGTCATGAAATTTTTCAGAGTGTTAGATGAGTGCTTGATACAGGTCTAAAATTAATTCGGAACTCATAATATTATTTAGAACTCTTGTTATCAACGATCAAAAAATGGTATTATTTCAAGCATTTTCAGTCGTTGATAACGAAGCTTCTATAAGTTATGAATAAACTTTAGACCTGGGTCAAACGCTCATCTAACACTCTGGAAAAATTTTATGACAATTGATTAATTTTGTGGACAGTTATTAGTCGCCCCGCGACCTATATTTTTGTATATTTACGCGTATTTTTTCTGTGTAAAGCATACCCTCAATTTCAATACAATTCAGAGTAGAATATTCATCTTATACGTGAAAGAAAGCTCCAATATCCTAGATCTGAATTTTTCACTGTTATTCCATCATGAAATGATAGTACAATGTTATCACGATAGTTTACCTGAACGTCGATTTTGATGTACGTCAATTCAATTTAGTATGGCACTAGAAATAAGTCAATCAACAGAGTGCATGAACCTCTTCCGGCCTGTCGCGAGCCGCTTATTTTCTTCTTCTTCGGGTCAGTCAAGACGTTGACGTCGCGGTCGAGTGTGCCGTATGTTGTATAGTCTCGAGTCTTCGGCTCTCTGCGTGTTATCCTTTGACTATACAGGGTGCGGCAGAAAGATGTTAAAAGTTAAATGGGAGTTTGCGCTAAATCTGTCGTAGCGCGAAAACGCAAAACGTTAGACGTATAGTTTACATGTACGAATTTTGTATCTTAATTTTATCTTTAATTTGAGCCGGACCCGAAGTTTCTACAACTTTTCTGAGCTGAATTATGGACCAAAATGTGCCGAAAATTCACCAAATTGTCAGGGTTCCCATAATAGGGCTTGAAAATAATTAATTTACAGTATTGAACTGAATTTCGAAAATTTCAATAATTAAATTATTGTTTCTTAAGTGAATTTGGACGGGAAAAACGAAAAAAATAGTAACAAAACCCTAAGAAGCACCAAAATGGGTTAATGGGCCCAAAAAGGGTCAAAATTTCTCCAAGGTGGAAATTCGTTTAAACTTCTGAATTGTAAATCGCTTTTTAAGTGGAATTTCGCGCTGAGTCCGAAAAAAATGTTTAAAAAAATTCTCCGAAGGACCAAAAAGGGGTAATGGGCCCAAAAAGGGTCAAAATTTCCCCAAATTAAAAAAATTGTTCAAACTTTCAAATTTTAATTCGATTTTCAAGTGGAATTTTGCGCTGAGTTCGAAAAAAAAATGCTCACAAAGTTCTTTGAAGCACCAAAAAGGGGTTAATGGGCTCAAAAAGGGCCAAAATTTTCCCAAGTTGGGAAATTGTTCAAATTTTCAAATTTTAATTCAATTTTCAAGTGGAATTTCGCAATGAGTAAAAAAAAAATGCTTAAACAATACTTCGGAGCACAAAAATGGGTTGATGGGCTCAAAGAGAATCAAAATTCCTCTAAGATTAATAATTGCGTAATCTTCAAATGTTGTTTTCAATTCTTGGGTAAATTTTTGCGCCGAGTCCAAAAAAAATACTGAAGTGGCCCTAGGTGATCTCCAAAATGAAAAAGGAAAAACTCGCATTCTGCAGTAAAATTGTTGATTCAGGGGATGAAAGGAATATCGACAAGTTCGTCTTCCGTTGAGTGCTTGCGGAGTGAGAGATCGACTAGCGTCAGGTGACAGATCCAAAAGTGGAAATTGCGGAAATTCTCCTCATTTGGGGATTGGCAGGAGACGACAACTTCGTCTTCCGTTGAAGGTTCGCGGTGAAAGATCGACTAGGGCTCTGCGTATGATCAAAGCGGTTGATTTCGACAAAGAATGCAAAGTTGGTCTTCTGTTGTGTGCTTGCAATGAGAGATCAATTGACGCCCTACCTATTGAGCGAACCGGGCCAAACTGCAAAAACTCTTTGATTCAGGTAATGGGAGGGTACCGTGAATTCGGTTTTGCTCGTGATGAGCGATCAGCTACAGCTCACCGCAAGCTCATGACGAAAGACGAGCTTCACAGTGTCGTTCCTCCCTTCGTGGGAATCTACGAGAATTTTCTCGCATCCGCCTTCCTCCGTTAAACCCGGGGCTTTGATCAATCTCTCACCGCGGGCTCATGGCGAAAGACGAGCCTCACAGTATCATTCTCTTCCTCGCGCGAACCTACAAGAATTTTCTCGCATCCGCCTGTCTCTATCAAACACGGGGCCTCCATCGTTCTCTCACCGCGAGCTCATGACGAAAGACCAGCCTCAGAGCATGGTCTTTTCTTTCGCGCAAATGTACGAGAATTTTCTCGCATCCGCCCGCCTCTATCGAACACGGGCCTTGATCCTTCTCTCACCGCGAACTCATGACGAAAGACGAGCTTCACAGTATCGTTCCTTCCTCGCGCGAGAGTACGAGAATTTTCTCGGATCCGGTGCTTTATCGAACGAAGGGCCTTCATCGTTCTCTCACGGCAAGCTTAACTAAAAACGGTCTCGGGATATCCTTCCCAGCACTGGCAGTGGAAACGAGAATTTTCTTGAATTCATCTGCCTCGATAAAACTGGGCTGTTACAGTTCTCTCCTGGCGAGGTCACTCTGGAACGCGATCTTCGCGGTATGTTTTTCGCTATTGCCTGAAACAACGAGAATTTTCGTGTACTCACCCAATTAGATCAAACACATGGCTCGAACTGGTCTTTCACCGCGAGCTCATGGCAGACAATCTTCCTAGTATTCTTCCCTACTTCGCGGGTCTCCACGGGAAATTTTTCGGATTTATCCGCCTTTATTGAACAGGGGGTCCTAC
Organism: Aspidiotus rigidus; assembly: GCA_035079385.1. Classification (NCBI taxonomy): domain Eukaryota; kingdom Metazoa; phylum Arthropoda; class Insecta; order Hemiptera; family Diaspididae; genus Aspidiotus; species Aspidiotus rigidus. Next base: position 9,040,526 of record JAVHKY010000052.1, read on the forward strand.
CTGATCTCTCATCGCAAGCTCATAACAGAAGACGATCTTACGGACATCATTCCCTTCAGCGGGTGAAGCCCCGAGCAATTCCGGGCATTCGTCTGCCTCAATGAAAAACTGAACTGTAGCTGATATCTCATCACGAGTGTGGTGACTGTTAGTGACAGTGAATCTGTGGTGGTCGATGATAGCGGAGTTTCTAACGGGATCGAGACGTACGAATCGCGAGAGGTTGAGCACGAAAGGAATTATGAAACCGAAAAGGGAAAAACTTTAAGATGTACATGCAAGTGACGATGTTACCTATACTCTTGAGTAATACAGATTATCTTGTCTGAAAACACTTATTTATTTCGAAACGATTAAGGCGATTACAAACTATACACGGACGAGCAATGTTTTATTTCTAATACTTGAAATTGAATTGGATTCACTCCCTGACTTTATACAAGGTTAACTCTTATATATACTAAGATGTTTGGGAACAATTTGCTTTAGTGGGGGATGATAGCTGTGCAGAATTAAATTTTAGTCATATGAAGCAAATTAATCGGTGCAGCTAACCAGTGGCGTAGCCAGGAAATTTTTCTGGGGGGGGGGGGTTGAAGAAGTTGGAGAAAAGATATGATACAAAAAAGTTTCAGAAATTGGCAAAATAAGGAAACACTAAACAGTCTCGTAGGGGCGGGCTTCAAAGAGAAATGAGGGAAGATGAAAAGAATTATTGAAAAATTGCAGAAAGTCCCAAGTACTGAATCATGAAATGATCAACCGAAGAGCAACTGATATGATATTAATAGGTAGTACTGCACTGTAGGCTAGAGGTTGATGGGATAATTATAGAAAAACGACAAGAAGCAAGAAAAAACTAGGCATATAACGATCAATCCAAGAGCGAGAGGGCGAGAGGATAAGTATATAGAAAAACACTCACGCAGTCGCGTGAGTAGTACACGACTTTTCTTCCCACAATGCAAAAAACATTGAGAGAGTCACTCCCTCTCTTTAAATTAAATACCAATGACCTGTCAATCATGTCAAACATTTGTAGAATAAACAATAAAACTCAGTTTATAAATTCTAACACTACGATGTCACATCAACAGATAACAGAGTAAAGATACCTATAATCCAATAAGGAAACCTGAATTTTGTTATAATTTAGGCTAAGAGTCATCTAAAACCTACAAAACGTCTCCAGAAAAACCACTCCCCCTCCCCCTGTCCAAACTGCTACGAGGCTATAACAGTTGTTTCTAATAAAAAAGAGCTCTACAATCATTTTTTCCCATACCTTATTCTTAGCATATTATTAGTCTAGTATACTGTATATTAGGATGAGTGGTTCAATTCTTTATCACTTCCGATTTCTGGCATCTCTTAAAGCTATCTCGAGCTGCTATTCCTCTCGTGCACTCATAAATTGCCTTCACGCTATCATATCACCATTTTCTATGCACACTCCACCCCAAAATTCTTCATCTGGGAATCCAGCTACAACGAGATCCCGAAAAACTAAAAAAATCGATGTCGAAACGAAAGAAGCAACCAATCACCCAATAGTCAACCCCTCATTCCTTCCCTCACGCTTCAACCATTCCAAACGTATTAACAAAATACCTCACTTTTCTAGCTAGAAAATTCGGTAAAAATATATAGCACCCAAGCCCGGTTTACTCGTTAGTCTAATCTCAAATCTCACTCAAAAAAGCCAGTCCAAATTGAAAATAATCTTTCCATCTCTTTTGACACCTCAAATCAACTATGAACCACTATTAATTATGTACCCATACATGAAAAAATGACAAATAAATCAATTATTAATTAAGAGTGAAATCACCCAGGTAGTCTCGCATCAGCACACTTTAAAAAATTGTACTTAATCATTCAAACTCAAGGTTTTCACTAAAATCAGTCGAATAACAAATTAAGAAAAATAAAACGTGAACCCACATTTTGGTCCTCATCCCAACGAAATTCAAGGCAAGAGGAGGTCATTTTAGCTCGGCTGCGAATAGGCCACACTCGTCTTACTCATACTTATCTTGTCACTAATCTCGCTCCTCCATCATGCTCTCACTGTCTCCAAGAAAATTTATCAGTTGATCATTTTATTTTCTCATGCCCCGTCCTGCAATCCACTCGAACCTCCCTAAATATATCTTCCAATATCAATGCAGCACTAAACAACAACTCCGAAACCATCGACTCAACCCTAACTTATTTACGCACCACTCAATTCTACAACTTCATATAATTCACCAACAAATTCCGTTCGATCGCCACTCGATTCCACCAATACGTACCTAATTTAACCTAATTCAAGTAATGTTCTAAAATAAGATTGTAACGCCGAGCAAATAACCCTCGTGCAGTTTATAATGCTCGTAAAATAATAATAAAAAAAAAAAAAAAAAAAAAACTATCGAGTATGACTAATAATAATGAAAAATAGCTAGAAAAATGAACAACTCGCCATTGCCACTATCCGTTCAAAAATAAATTTAACAAAACAAATAAAATTTGACAAAACAAAATTCAACGCTCTAGGGGCTGTGGGAAGCGAGATACAAGTGTACTAAATTTGAACGAAAAGGTTTCATCAGAAATAAAATCCAATGAACCCTTGGTAAAGAACGAACGAAGAATGAACCTGTCGAATGATGAAAGGTTCTTCACAATATACGTACTGATAACGAAAGTGGTAAACGTATGGGAAAATCCGCTTCTCCTAACGTAAGCAGCTACTCGCAGCTATTCGTAAGAAGCTACTCGTAATAGTGAAAAATTTTCAACAAAAGTAAAAATTTCTCGAGAACTACTCATCCGATCCTCAAAAAAAATGCAGGTGCACATCTTCAAATATAATACTACAATATGGCCGAGTTACAAAAAAATCCATCGGGTAGTTTCGGAGGAGTTCCGCGGACAAAAAGGTACTCGAAATACTGCAAAATTTCTCAACAAATTGAAAATTTCTCGAGAACTACTCATCCGATTTTCAAAAAAATTGCAGGTGCACATCTTCAGATATACTACTACAATATGGCCAAGTTACAAAAAAATCCATCGGGTAGTTTCGGAGGAGTTCCGCGGACAAAAAATCTTATATATATATATATATATATATATATATATATAAGGAAACCTGAAATTTTTTTTTATGCTAGTTGTGATCTAGGACCCCTAAAACGTCGAGAAAGTTCATTACCCACTCCCCCTGTTGACCTTGCTACGGGTGTAATACCTCACTTTTCTAGTTAGAAAAGTCGGTAAAACGAAAACGAAGCAAGAACAAATCTCCTACATCAAAACACAAAAGAGTAACTTAAGCAAGACATCACTTGTCTGCTACTGGTACTGCTTGTATCTGTTTCATTTGTATATCTTCATCATAATTTTTACACAGCAGCATGAAACATTACAAACATTCGATCGTTCATCGATTTATAATTACTATTAGGAATAGAATTTGATATTTAATTTTTCTTGGGGGGGGGGGTTTCCGACCCCTCTAACTCCTCCCCTCGCTACGCCACTGCAGCTAACGGTAGCGATAGACTAAACATCCTGGAGGATGTGGAGTTTTCGAAAAGTGCATCAGTTACATATTTCGGTGAATGATTTTATATGTGTTACGCCGAATCCGTGAAAGAAATTTTGCCGAATTTATAAAATCGGCAATGTAAACGCTAATTTTGCTGATTTTATAAAATCGCAAAAATTCTGCTGGTTTTATAAAATTGGCAGACAGTTGCCGATTTTATAAAATCAGCAACTGAAATATTGTAATTGAATGTAAGTCTACGTATAATATTCCTTTCTCTTCAAACTTTTTTTTTTTTACCGGTACGAAACTGAATCATCGCAATTATGAGGGAAGAATTAGACAAGTTCATGCGCGTAAAATGAAATCATGAAAGTAATACGTTTGAATTCTTCTTGTTCGCTGCTGTACAGGCACCGTTACGCATCCGTCACAGGAGCGACACTCACCCTTGATGTAATCATAATATCAATGTTTCTCCCTGCATTACATGTCGTGCATTCTCGATAACTTGTAACCATAGTATTATTTCAGTTCTTTTCTTCTTCAGTCCGTTTATATTGTTTGTTGTACTTGACTTCAATATTTGATATTGGATTAAATTATGGATCGTGAGCGGTGGACCGTGGAAAAGGAGGCGGAAGCTATTCGTATTTTAAAAAATCTTGACGTTGAAAAAAATTCTCGCCATTATTTCGTACGAAGGACATTCGAGTTGGCAAGTTTTGGCGACACGGAAAGAGTTAAACGGAAGGGAGGTGGTTTACTTCTTCCTATGGAATACATGGAAGGTATTATTCCAGACGCTCACGTTGCTTGTGGTCACAAGGGTGAAACCAAAACACATAAAAAACTGCAAGAGGACTACGCGAATGTAACAATGGCAGCTGTCAAAGACGTGATTTGGAAGTGTGAAAGGTGTGCGGAAAAATCTAAAAAGAAATGTGCGCGAAGTGTCGTTGTGCGTCCACTCGTATCGACCGCGTTAAATGATAGGGGCCAGGTGGACCTCATTGACTATCGTACGCTGTCCGATGGTGAGTTCAAGTGGATCCTCCACTACAAGGAACACTTGACCAAGTTCTCAGTAGTTTTCTCAAACCTTTACGCTGCAAACAGGCGAAAGAAGTGGCGACAGCTCTACTTGATATTTTTTTGACTTATGGTGCTCCTCGGGTGCTTCAATCTAACAATGGCCGGGAATTTGTGGTGGAAATAATAACTGAGCTGGCTTCCTTGTGGCCTGATTTGGTACTATCTTTTAAGGCCAATGACATCGGAACTGACACAGAATATTCTTTGCGCGAGCTCGTCCGTCTGGACTCAGTGGGCACTGGTCAGGGTTACCGAAAGTGCTCGTGTCGCACAAATTGTACCTCCAAAAGATGTGCCTGTCACAAGCAGGGATTGGGATGCAATTCGGCCTGCCATCCAGGGTGTACATGTCAAAATCACGAGGGTTGATTGTTTTTTTCTCTTTGACTTCGATGATGACGAAGATTAAATTATTCATTTCTTCGATATGACGATGATCAACTTTTTCTTTGAATTTTTTCATCCGTAATATGTTATTCTGATTATTTGTTCTGCAAAATTTATTTCATGCGACTGGAATCTTTTCAATCATCATTTTCTACTTTCTTAATATTGGAGATATTATTGTGATTATTTGCTCTACAAAAGGTATTTCATTTGTGCATATCATTATTTCACCATGGACAAGTAATAAAATGTTATCTATCATGATTAATTAACGTTAATTTGCTTCACATGTGTTCATATAAATTGGTTTGCAAAAATTCTCAATGTTTATCATCTAGGTACTTCAGATCAAGTAGAACTTGTTGCCGATTTCATAAATTAAGCAAGCGGTTACCGATTTCATGAATTCGGCAAAATTTGTTGCCGATTTTATGACATCGGCAATTTCACGAATTCGGCGTAACATATACAATTACAATATCTTCTTAGACATATCATCCGCTAAATATCGTGGAATTTTACAGATATGCGTGCTTGATTCATATAACGGTGAACAGTGTACATATACAAATTTTCGTATGCCGTATTCGTAGACTAAACATCCGCGAAAAATCGCGGTTTCGCGCAGTGAATTACCGTTAATCGATTCAACTTGCAGAGGCAAGTTAGCTATTCCAAATATGTACGAATTTCCTTAATTTTGACCAACTTGTGGCGCTCGACGGAGTCGTGCGTCACAGATCGGCCTCCCCCCAAAAAGAAACCCAAAAAACACCAATATTTTTGTGAAAAAGGGGAATTCGCTTGCGTTGATAGGTATACACAAAAAAAAAAAAAAAAAAAAAAAAAAAAAAAAAAAATGGAAACTTAGCATAATTCATACCTATTACGTAGAACGGAATAACAGTACATTGTAAATTATCGGTGTGGCAAAATATACAGCTTAATTAATATCGTTAATTACAAATAAATTTTTATTTATTATTATCATTATTATTATTATTATTACCTATTATTTTTTTATTTTTTTATTCTTTTTTTTATATAATCAAAATGCATTAAACTATTCTACTTCCATGACTCTATGCGAATGATGAACTGGCGCTGGCTTCCGTTAAAAGGAGATAGTGTATATCTTCTTGTCTTTTGCCGGTTACTTTTCCAAAATGTCCAGTGACCTTCTTCAATATTAATTTTTCCAAGTATGACTTCATTGGTCTCCATTGAGATTTACTCGATTAGCTGTGGTACATATATACGATCTTCAAAATATCAGGTTATACACAAGGATGGTCTCGCCGGCTGATGTGATGATTTGTGTGTCTAGTTGCCATCTGTAACAAATCGAAATGGATAGGTTCGAGTGGGGGAAGAGGAAGGACAGGGGACTTGTTTTGCGCGCGGATTTGAGTTTGTTTGAGGAAGAAAGGGAAGATACCACAGGAAACTATCACTTCGTAATGGGTGGGCACGAACCTGACTTAATTTCTTCATTTTTCTTTCTCAAAATATGGTTTAATCTGTGAAGCATGTACTTTTTTATTCTCTCCATTCTTATGTATAATGAATACTGATCTACTAATTATTCTCGTAATATCGAATGGTCCTATCCATAAGGGATCCATTTTGTTCGGATTATGGGTTTTACCGACTTTTCTAACTAGAAAAGTGAGGTATTACACCCGTGGCAAGGTCAACAGGGGGAGTGGGCAATGAACTTTCTCGACGTTTTAGGGGTCCTAGATCACAACTAGCATAAAAAAAAATTTCAGGTTTCCTTATATATATATATAAGATTTTTTTGTCCGCGGAACTCCTCCAAAACTACCCGATGGATTTTTTTGTAACTTAGCCATATTGTAGTAGTATATCTGAAGATGTGCACCTGCAATTTTTTTGAAAATCGGATGAGTAGTTCTCGAGAAATGTTCAATTTGTTGAGAAATTTTGCAGTATTTCGAGTACCTTTTTGTCCGCGGAACTCCTCCGAAACTACCCGATGGATTTTTTTGTAACTCGGCTATATTGTAGTATTATATTTGAAGATGTGCACCTGCATTTTTTTTGAGGATCGGATGAGTAGTTCTCGAGAAATTTTTACTTTTGTTGAAAAATTTTTCACTATTACGAATAGCTGCGAGTAGCTGCTTACGTTAGGAGAAGCGGATTTTCCTATACGTTTACCACTTTCGTTATCAGTACGTGTATTGTGATGAAGAACCTTTCATCATTCGACAGGTTCATTCTTTGTTCATTCTTTACCAAGGGTTCATTGGATTTTATTTCCGATGAAACCTTTTCGTTCAAATTTAGTACACTTGTATCTCGCTTCCCACAGCCCCTAGAGCGTTGAATTTTGTTTTGTCAAATTTTATTTGTTTTGTTAAATTTATTTTTGAACGGATAGTGGCAATGGCGAGTTGTTCATTTTTCTAGCTATTTTTCATTATTATTAGTCATACTCGATAGTTTTTTTTTTTTTTTTTTTTATTATTATTATTTTACGAGCATTATAAACTGCACGAGGGTTATTTGCTCGGCGTTACAATCTTATTTTAGAACATTACTTGAATTAGGTTAAATTAGGTACGTATTGGTGGAATTGAGTGGCGATCGAACGGAATTTGTTGGTGAATTATATGAAGTTGTAGAATTGAGTGGTGCGTAAATAAGTTAGGGTTGAGTCGATGGTTTCGGAGTTGTTGTTTAGTGCTGCATTGATATTGGAAGATATATTTAGGGAGGTTCGAGTGGGTTGCAGGCGGGGCATGAGAAAAAATGATCAACTGATAAATTTTCTTGGAGACAGTGGGGGCATGATGGAAGAGCGAGATTAGTGAGAAGATAAGTATGAGTAAGACGAGTGTGGCCTATTCGCAGCCGAGCTAAAATGACCTCCTCTTGCCTTGAATTTCGTTGGGATGAGGACCAAAATGTGGGTTCACGTTTTATTTTTCTTAATTTGTTATTCGACTGATTTTAGTGAAAACCTTGAGTTTGAATGATTAAGTACAATTTTTTAATCTTCATCAAGTGTGCTGATGCGAGACTACCTGGGTGATTTCACTCTTAATTAATAATTGATTTATTTGTCATTTTTTCATGTATGGGTACATAATTAATAGTGGTTCATAGTTGATTTGAGGTGTCAAAAGAGATGGAAAGATTATTTTCAATTTGGACTGGCTTTTTTGAGTGAGATTTGAGATTAGACTAACGAGTAAACCGGGCTTGGGTGCTATACATTTTTACCGAATTTTCTAGCCAGAAAAGTGAGGTATTTTGTTAATACGTTTGGAATGGTTGAAGCGTGAGGGAAGGAATGAGGGGTTGACTATTGGGTGATTGGTTGCTTCTTTCGTTTCGACATCGATTTTTTCAGTTTTTCGGGATCTCGTTGTAGCTGGATTCCCAGATGAAGAATATTGGGATGGAGTTTGCATAGAAAATGGTGATATGATAGCGTGAATACAATTTATGAGTGCACGAGAGGAATAGCAGCTGGAGGTAGCTTTAAGAGATGCCAGGAATCGGAAGTGATAAAGAATTGAACCACTCATCCTAGTATACAGTATACTAGACTAATAATATGCTAAGAATAAGGTATGGGAAAAAATGATTGTAGAGCTCTTTTTTTTTATTAGAAACAACTGTTATAGCCTCGTAGCAGTTTGGACAGGGGTAGGGGGAGTGGTTTTTCTGGAGACGTTTTGTAGGTTTTAGATGACTCTTAGCCTAAATTATAACAAAATTCAGGTTTCTTTATTGGATTATAGGTATTTTTACTCTGTTATCTGTTGATGTGACATCGTAGTGATAGAATTTATAAACTGAGTTTTATTGTTTATTCTACAAATGTTTGACATGATTGACAGGTCATTGGTATATAATTTAAAGAGAGGGAGTGCGTGAGTGTTTTTTAATAAGATCTTATCTCCTTCAGTTAATATAAGTTCTAGTGAATATATTTTTTATAGTTATCCTCTAAGATCTTTGGGATTTTTTTTCTTATTTCTTGCAACTCCTTTAATTCTTCGTCTCTATTTTGTGCCTGTTCGGGGATGTCGTATTTTAGATTCCAATATCTATCTCGCTGTCCAAACATTAGATACTGGCTAGATACTCTTCCCAGTGTTGGGTTTTCGCAGTTGTGCCATGCTCTCTAAATCAATTTTACCCACTTAAAAATGTCGATCTTTGAGTGGCCGTCTGCTAAAAGGCATTTTACAGTGTCGGCAACCCACGCATCGGTCTCTCGATTAAGGCTTTTGTGGAGGGTACTAGAGCGATAGAATGTCTTTGTCTGATGCCCTTAGATTCACAATATTCGGCGGAGCCTGGTCTGAGAAGATTTCCCTTGGTAGTGGGAAGTGAGCGATTATTTCGTCGAAGAAATTAATGATGACCTTTGAGTTTACAACAGTGGTGGCCTTTATAAAAATGTATTTAGAAAAATTATCAATTGCTGTGATTATAAAAATTTGGCGGTTGCCCACTCGAAAGGGACCTAGGATATCGGTAGAAATTTTTTCCATTAGCGTTTCTTTTTTCTCTACACTTTCGTTGAGTTTCCCATACTTGATGTTGGACTTTTTGTATCTTTGGCAACTTTCACATGTTTTTACTACTTCCTCGACCTTTGTTTTCATTCCTCTGCAGTACACGTAGTTAGCAAGTTTATTAAAAGTTCTCCATACTCCGTTGTGATTGCCCTTCGTCAATCCAGAATGTGCTTCATTGATCATTTCTTCTTTTAGACTTTGGGGAACTACTGGCAGATGAAGTGTTTGAGTTCTAGAATATTTTTTATAGCATACGAGATCGTTTTTGTCTAAGGTGAACCTGCGGGAAGCCCTACGGAACTTCTTCTTTTCCTCATCCGTGTAATCCCGTTTATATAGAGCAATCTTAATTCCCATGATTTCGTGGTCTTTCTCCTGCTGGGCCACAAATTTAAGTTTATTTTCATTTGATGAATGATCGAACATCTTTGACAGTGCGTGGTGGTTTCATGTTTAGAAAATCTTTGATGTCTTCCGTTGGTCGAACGGTACCTGCCTCAATTTTGTACCCTAAAATTTCGATGCTGCGCGTAAAAAAATTGCATTTTGTTGTTCTCAGCTTGATGTTATGTTGCTCAAAGGTCTTACTGAAAATCCCGATGTCGTCCATATATACTGTACATATTTTCCATAATTCATTCTCTAGTACTTCAGTGAGTGCGGCAACAAGAGCTGCTGCACTCGCTGAACATCCCATGGGTAGGCCTAAGAATTCATAAAGGTCAGAGTTGGGTAACATGAAGGCTAATTTATGGGCGCAGTGTTCCGCAACTTTTATTTGGTAGTATGCAGAAAAAACGTCCGCGCAGGAAAACCAATTGGCCTTTTGGCACGCCTCAATGATGGCTTGCGGATGGGGATTTATAACTGCTGGTGGGATTATTTTTTTGTTTACCTTGGACATGTCGACTAGCATACGCGGTGATTTTTTGTCTTTTTTATATTTAACGAAGGCCGGTGAGCAATAGAACGAATTGGACTTTCTTACTTTTCCCGCTTTTTCTAGTTGTTTTATTAATTCCATTCCAAGTTTAAATTCTGTTTCGGCTATTGGGTATGGGCGGGAAACTACTGGGATGTCGTCTGATGTATAAATTTCACATTCCTTCACTCCTGTGTTGAAACCAGCGTCTGTTTCCTTTTCCGTGAACATGTCTCCAAATTCATTCATCATTTCGAGGACTATTTCGCGTTGGTATTCTGTTAAACCTTCCGTACAGTTGATTTCAATGCCGTTACGATCGAATATTTCTTTCTCTCTGTTCTCTTTCATTCTTATGTATGATTTAACATTCGTTTCTCTCTTCGTCTTGTTAATTGTGTTAACCTTGTTGCCGCACGTCCGTTTTTGCGGCGTTTCTGTACACAGTACTGTATTCTCTCTTAAGTGACTGTGGATACTGTTTCGTTGGTAATTTCTAAAATATGCTGACTTGGCTGGGAAACGTTAAAACAGCGTCGAAGTAGCGCGTGTTGTATGCGAAACTGGTTGTCTTCTGTATTTTCGACGAAAAGTTGTGTGGTGGAACGCGCGGGAACAGTTATGGGATAATTCAACGTGATTTTGTTACCATCTTTTGTAAGACCCTTTTTGAGACTTTTGATATATTCTTGCTTCATGGGTATTTTAACGGTATTACGTATTCGAATTTCTTCTTTCTCGTAATCTATGATAACTTTATTTTTGATCATGAAACGACCGCCTAATATTACTGACTCATCAATTTCGTCGACAATACGAAATGTTTCCTTAAATTTCATTTTACCAATAAAGAATGTGATTTCGGCGTTACCATAGTGTGTCATTGTAAACGACTGTGACGAGGCACAAATATTCTCAATTGAATTTTTGTCTATTATGCAATTTTCGGGTAGGCAGCTCCTTTTCCATAAGTTGATGTTCGCACCGTTGTCGATTAACGCCTGTAAGATTTCTTGACCTACTCTAATATCTGTGTTACAATTTAGATGAGCGAAAGTGCAAATAATTTCGCGTGCAAGGTTATCGTTCTTCTGTTTATTTTATTTAATTAGGTTATCGCTTGTATTCAAATGAAACGGTGTTTTACGGAACAAATTGTATTGAGCGCTTCTCTGTCTTCCCCGATAAAATTTATGACTCGTCGCTACTGCTCGTTTTTTTGAGGGGAGTTGGTACCACCCCTGTTAGTGGAAGAATTGATGTTATTATTACGTGAAGTGTATGAAAACTGTCCTCTTCTCCAACAATCCTTGGCAAAATGATTTCTGAGTCCACAAACATAACAGCCTGAGTCGTTGGATTGACAAAAGAAATTTTGATTGTAATGAGAATAGATTGGAGGTGGGGGAAAGGTTGGAGGCATTGCTTGGAAAGGGTTTAATACTGTTTGTAAAGGGGTAGTTTCTTGGTGAGTGGGTAAGGGTTGTTGAGCAAAGATTTGCTGAGGAAAGAAAGCATTTGGATTCATTTGGATATTAGGTATTGGTGTTTGGACTGGTTGTGGAGTAGATGAGGGTGGACTAGTATCTTGTCCACAAATTTTATTAATTAATTCAAAGATTTCAGCTTCTTCTTTCTTCTGTTGATTCTCCTCATCCATTTTGTTTTGAACCATGGCAATGATCTCTTTAATTCCCGTTTCTTTCTTATTCTTATCGTTTGCTATCTTTTCCATTTGTACTCCAAGGTTTTTAAGCTCTAGGACTAGACTGTCTTCATTGGAATCATTATATCTCTCTAAGTTATCTTTCACAACTTCGAGGTTTTCCAATAGATTATTTATGTTGCGATTATTCAAATTTTGAATTGCCTTACATTGTGCGGGAAGAAGGCAATTTAATACTCTCGCTGATATCGCTTTCTCAGACATGTTTGGATTTTGTTTCTTGCATAGGCGGATGATCTTCCTCGCAAACGCTACTGGGCACTCTCCTTCTTTTTGTTTGGTTTTGTTAATTAATAACTTCCACGTATTTTCGTCCTTTCCATACTCGATTTGAAATTTGTTTTTGATATCGCCCCAGGTGATGTTATTATTATTGTTTCCAAGAACGCTATGCATGAAAAATTCTTCCGCTTCGTTTTTCAGTTTTTGTGAGAAATACCGTATGGTTTGCTCTTCATTCCAATGATTTATATGTGCAATTTTATCTACGTTGTCGCAGTGTTCGGAGATATCATCATGAGGTGCTCCTCGAAATTCCTCCACTTCTAAACCTATTTTCTCTCGGCAGTCGATTTTTTGGAGTAGTTCATCGAGTTTCTCAAAATTTATCGTGGAAGGATTAGTGATGTTTGGTTTCTTAAAGGATTCCCTGAGATCAGAAGTATTTACGCTTTTTGAAGGTTGTGGGATTGACTTATCTGGGGATTTTCCGACTGAAGTGGGGCGGAGATTTTCTTTTTGGTTTCGGATTTTCTCTAAAAAGGAGGTGTTCAGGTTATCACCCTCTTCTTCAAGTTTCTCTGAGAAGGAAATATTATGTGTATCTTCTCGATCTTTGACTGGTGAATCTAGGTTGAAGGCAGACTTAGCGGGAGATCTTCTTTGTAAAAATTGGGAAAATGGATCAGTGCGTCCTTCGAGACGGCTAATTTCTGTTATATCGAAGGTGAGTGGAGTGCCTCATTCTCTACTTGCTTCACTTCGTAACTTTAAATATTCACTGAGGTCTGGTTTTGTTTTAAGTTACTGAACCAAGCCTTTACGTTTTTCGTCTAAAATTGCGTTGGGGTTAATAGATGTGTGTAAGGTTCTTATGAGATTATTAGCCTCATCGGTTCGTAAGTGATGTGCCCACGACATTTACAATTAAAAGGACAGGAGAGTGAGGAGTAATTATTTCGATTTGCTTACTTACATTTTCCGATGGACAATTCCTTCGAAAGTTCCAGGGATGAGGGTGTCGAAGACGTTGGGCGCCAATCTGTGGTGACTGTTAGTGACAGTGAATCTGTGGTGGTCGTTGACATCGGAGTTTCTAACGGGGTCGAGACGTACGAATCGCGAGAGGTTGAGCACGAAAGGAATTATGAAACCGAAAAGGGAATAACTTTAAGATGTACATGCAAGTGACGATGTTACCTATACTCTTGAGTAATACAGATTATCTTGTCTGAAAACACTTATTTATTTCGAAACGATTAAGGCGATTACAAACTATACACGGACGAGCAATGTTTTATTTCTAATACTTGAAATTAGATTGGATTCACTCCCTGACTTTATACAAGGTTAACTCTTATATATACACTAAGATGTTTGGGAACAATTTGCTTTAGTGGGGGATGATAGCTGTGCAGAATTAAATTTTAGTCATATGAGGCAAATTAATCGGTGCAGCTAACGGTGTTATGTACAGATTTAGCGATAGACTAAACATCCTGGAGGATGTGGAGTTTTCGAAAAGTACATCAGTTACATATTTCGGTGAACGATTTTATATACAATTGCAATATCTTCTTAGACATAACATCCGCTAAATATCGTGGAATTTTACAGGTATGCGTGCTTGATTCATATAACGGTAAACAGTGTATAAGACTGGCACTATTAACCACTGTTTTTTTTATATAGAAAATTAAAACTGCAAACGTCTCGGTAGACTAGCTACCATCATCAGTGCAGAAACGAAACTAACAGTGACAACAGAGAAAGACATGAAACAACCTAAATAAAATTAACACAGCAAATTACCAAAGAGGGAAGAAATTAACGAGGTTGCAGGAAGGGCGACATTATTCCAAGACATATCTCCGATTCCTTTTCAAAGATGAGCTATGAGAATTCTAAAAACTTCACGATCAAAAAGTGGCTCACCCGGTCTAAGAGGCTCCTTCTGAACTGCGAAATTAATGACAAGTACACCGATCAATTCGCTTGGGAGAATTTGCTCAAAAGAAAGGAGGACCTGTTTTCCAACCACGTTACTTGTGACACGATGTTTAGGATGGCTTTTGACTACGTTGCAAAAAGAGTACAGTGTGAAAAAGAGAAGATAAATTTGCGCCATGAACGTAAATTTAGATCGTTAGAAGCTAAGAAGAATATTTCTGGTAAAACTTTTTTCAAATTTCCAAAACAATGGCTTATAAACCTCACTAACACAAAATTACCGGAAGAGGTTACGCGCACCTTATCTTTAGGTTCAAAATTTTGTATGCGACCTACCAAACTTCCAGTGGATAGGATCATAACTGACGTAGAATATGTGATCAGCCAATCTAAGGCTCCAACGGAGAAGAAGGACGAAGTCCGTCATCTAATTTCTCAACATTTGAGACGGATAACTAATCCTAAAGCTAGGCAACATAAGATGATCCCAGTGGCACATGGCCTCCTCTCCAACCAGCATGAACAGAGAGCCACCGTTGAATTTCTAAAGAATAATCCTAATTTGTTGGTCTTGAGGGCAGATAAGGGAAATTCCACTGTTATTATGGAAAAGGAAGAGTACCATCGGAAAACTTTGGATCGCCTGCAAGATACCACCACTTATTCGATTATGGTTCATGATCCTACGCTCTCCTTGGAGAGAAAGAGCAACCAATTTGTCAAGGATATTTTTGATAAAAATTTTATAGATCAAAGTCTTAAAAAAAATCTTACGTGTTATGATAGTATTGCGCCTAAGTTTTATGGCTTAACCAAAATACATAAAACCAACGTTCCTCTACGTCCGGTGATATCGTGTGTAAAGTCTCCCACTTTTCGTCTCTCTAAGTTTATGGCTTGCATTTGGATAATTTACGTAATTACGATTTTAATATTCGCTCTTCCAGCTCGTTCAGAGAGGAACTACGAGCTAAAATTAATATTGAATCAGGTTACCTCCTGGTTTCCTTTGATGTTGTAGCTCTGTTTACCTCGGTTCCGGTCACTCTAGCTATTGAGATCATTAAAAAACGTTGGAATGAACTCAAGGGCATCCATACTGCTCTTGATGAAGAAATATTTTTTGAGATTCTTTCTTTTTGTCTGAACAATAGCTACTGTCTGTATGAGGGTGTTTCTTATAGTCAAACTCATGGTATGGCTATGGGGAACCCCCTCTCCCCTATTGTGGCTGACTTGGTTCTTGACTATCTTTTTATTTCATTGTATGACAGATTTGGCACTATGATTAAGTACGGTAAAAAATATGTTGATGACAGCCTTTTTTATTTACATGACTCGATTTTTGACGAACTTCTTATCTTTTTAAATGACTTTCACCCCCGTTTAAATTTTACTTTTGAATTAGAAAAAGATATGCCTATTAATTTTCTCGATACCACTATTATTAGACGTAACAAATTTATTTTTAAGCATTACCAGAAGCCTATGGCTACCAATGGGATCATTAATTTTAATTCGAATCAACCTTTTAACGTAAAATTTAATACTGCGATCAATCTAAAACGCAACTATTTAGCTTGCTCTGACCATATTTTTCAGGACCTTATGTTTCACAAATTAAAGGATACCCTTCAGATGAATGGGTATCCAAATTCTTTTATTAAGAAAGTTGTCGACTTTGATTTAAGCAACCCTCCCCCTTTTAAAGTTAATTCTAATGATGTCAAATTTTTCCCCATTCCTTATGTAGGCCAAAGCAGTATGCTGATCAAAAAACATCTTCTCACTCTCAGTAATAATATTAGCATCACTTTTGGTAGTTACAACACCTGCAAAGAAAATTTTTTTTCATGCACTAAAGATAAGGTCCCCAAAGAACAAAAATCAGGTGTTGTATATTCGATTCCTTGTTCTGGCTGCCCCGTTTCTTATGTGGGAGAGACGTGCCAAAAATTGAAAGCACGTCTTTCGCAACATAAGAATGATGTTAAAAACAGATCTGATCATACGGCTTTGGCCAATCACGCCCTAGAAATGGGTCATGTTTTTAATTTTAAGGAAACTAAAATTGTAGGTAGAGAGGAACAAATGAAGAAGAGGATAATTTTAGAAGTAGTTAACATAATTAAGGATATCAATAGTGTGAACTTCAAGACTGACACGGATGGACTTGCCGACGCGTACAAAAGTGTTATACGACAGCGTTACTCATCTCGTTAATTTCTTCCCTCTTTGGTAATTTGCTTTGTTAATTTTATTTAGGTTGTTTCATGTCTTTCCCTGTTGTCACTGTTAGTTTCGTTTCTGCACTGATGATGGTAGCTAGTCTACCGAAACGTTTGCAGTTTTAATTTTCTATATAAAAAAAACAGTGGTTAATAGTGCCAGTCTTATACTTTGTATTACATATTTTTAACCACGGAAAAAATCTTTCTATTCATGGTAAACGTATTTTAGTGGAACTCGCACGTCGCCCGCGTGTTCAGCGTGAGAGGCGGACTTTGAAGACGCGACGACGATGTCCGTGTGTTGCAGCCGCGCCTCTGACCGCTCGACCACTGATCGCCGCTTCAAGGGTAGATAATATTTCCCCTTTATATGGGAAAGAAGAATGACAATTCACGTTTTGTACACGTGCACAAGTGTAATCGCTTGTTTTGTGTCCTTTTCTGTACTGAAATATGCCTTTGAAAGAACTGCTCATTTATGTGAAATCATGAAATGAACGTATTTTGTAAAGGAAACGAGAAATTATGTAAAAGAATGTGTTAGAAGATGTACGAGTACATGAATGAGTTCAATTATAATGCGAATTGAAGGAAAAGAATGTGATAATCTAAAACGAGAAATTGTTCGTAGTTTTTCTCTTTTTTTGATTAGAATACCTAATGGAGATATGACTGCACGTTGGAAGTACGAAATCGTTGCAGTTGTTCTTTTTTATTTATAGTTTTAGCCTTGATGTGATTGAAACGTTTGGCATAGCATTTTGATGAAATTGCATTACTGTGATGCACTGAAAATGTGATTCGTACAAAGAATTGTCGCCATTTACTTCTTTTTTTTTTTTGATTCTTCCCCTGATTTGATGGAAATTTTGGGCGTATTGCTGAACCCTTCGGAGATGGATGAATACTAAAAATTTCATGTAAGTTATATGAAAAAATTTTTTTTTTTGGTTTTCCCCCTGAATTGATGGAAATGTTGGGGCTGCTGCTTAAGCCGTCGGAGATGGATTAGTACTGAAAATGTCATCTACACGGAAAAATCGATAGTTTGTCCGTCATCAATGGTGTATTGTAGGTGAATCACGATTTAGCACTAATGATGACCTTTTAATGAAATAGTGCATATTACTCTGATGTACTAAGAATGTGATTCGTGCGAAGAATTGTTGCCATTTATTATTATTATTATTATTTTTTTTTTTTGTTCCTCCTCTGATTTGATGGAAACATTGGGGATATTGCTTAAGCCTTCGGAGATGGAGTAATACTAAAAATTTCATGTGTACGAAAAATTCGATAGTTTGAATCACAAAAGCACTAATGATTACCTTTTGCGCACAAATGAAATGAAAGTTGGAGTGAAATCCTGCATATTGAAATTGGAATAAAAAACCGAATGAGAACAAAGAATTGTTGCAATTTATTTTTTTTTTATTTGGTTTTTCCCTTGATTTGGTGGAGACGTTGGCATATTGCTGAATCTTTTAGATACAAAAAAATCGATAGTTTCTCTGTCAATAGTGTATGGTAGGTCAATCACGAAAAGCCTGCGTTTGATGAATTGAAATGAAGAAACGAGTGAGAAGAAAGAATTGTAGCAATTTCTTTATTTTTTTTTTTTGGTTCTCCCCTGATTTGATGGAAACCTTGGCATACTGCTGAAGCCTTCGGAGATGGATTAATACTGAAAATGTGATCTATATGAAAGAATAGATAGTTTCTTTGTCAATGGTGTGTGCTAGGTGAATCACGACAGCACTAATGATTACCTTTTGCACAGAAATTGACTTGAAGTTTGAATAAAAGCCTGCATCTTTTGTACCTCCGTCGGATCAAGGTATAGATGAGCACTAGTTGTTGTGAAGGACGATAAAAGAATTATCGATCTTCGTCACTGGAGAACAGATCGTCAGCGTATGTGTCGTCGCCGTATTCCAGGGTAATTTTTTGGAAATGTAACGGTATACCGTGTTACAAATATGAATGAAAACGAACAAATGAATTGAAGTGTGAAAATTCTTGCCGAATTTTTTTGTTTTTTTCAATTGATTTTCCCTCATATTAACAGGAGAATTGTCAAAAAACGTAGGAAAGTAGGAAGAAGAATGAAAGAAAAATGAAAGGAACAAAAGAAAATTCAGTATTCATTGTGATTTACTCTGCACTCCCGCTGGCGCAATAATTACCTCAATAAGTAATACATGAACGTAAATTTTAACTTCATGACCAGCATGAATTCAAGGTAGGGAAAAAAGAGGCTGGAACCTTCGTTTATCATGCCTGTCTGTTACTAATGAATTGAAAAAAAGAAATGAATTGAAACGAGAAAATTGTTGCAAATTCGTATTTTTTATTTTTTTGATGTTTCCCTCATATCAATAGGACAATTGTCGAAGTTGTGTAAATGTTAACTTGAAGGTAAATTTGAACTTCCTGTCCAGCGTAAGTAAGTTTCGACTCGTGTAACATAGGAGAATAGGGAAAAAAGAAGTGTCAAAAGAAGCATGAAAGTGGAACCTTCGTGTATCATGCCTGTGTGTTACAAATGAATTAAAACGAAGAAATGAATTCGAAGGAAAAAATTATTGGAGAAGCCTTTTTAATTTCTTGGTTTTTCTTTCTTGTGAATTACAAATTACGAAGAAATGAAATCGAAGGAGACAATTATTGGGAACGCCTTTTTAATTGCTTGGTTTTTCTTTCATTTCAATAGCCAATTGCAATTTTAAACATTGTCATTGAAACGAAGGAAAGTAGGCGAAAACATCAAAAAAAGAAAAAAAATAATTTTTGAAAAAGCATGGGAAGATCTTATATGATGCCTTTCTGTTACAAATGAATTGAAACAAAGAAATCGAATGAGAAAATTATTGCAAATTCTTATATTTTATTTATTTGATTTTTCCCTCATATCAATTCGTTTATCATGCGTGTCTGTTACAAATGAATTAAAATGAAGGAATGAATTCGAAGGAGAAAATTATTGGGAATACCTTTTTAATTTCTTGGTTTTTCTTTAATTTCAATATCCAATTGCAAAAACATAGTCATTGAAATGAAGGAAAGTAGGCAAAAACAACAAAAAAAGAAAAAAAGAAAAAAAAAATTTTTGAAAAAGCATGGGGCTTGAACCGTCGTTCTTGTTTATCATACGAATGTTTTACCTACGGGTAACCGGTTTTATGTGACGCGTAAGGGAGGATTCTGGTTCTGTTTCACGCGCCTCGCTTGTTCCTATGTTAACTGGGCGTGAGTTTCACTAAAGTACGAGTTTCGATAAAAATCGTGACATATGTACAAATTTTTGTATGCCGTATTCGTAGACTAAACATCCGCGAAAAATCGCGGTTTCGCGCAGTGAATTACCGTTAATCGATTCAACTTGCAGAGGCAAGTTAGCTATTCCAAATATGTACGAATTTCCTTAATTTTGACCAACTTGTGGCGCTCGACGGAGTCGTGCGTCACAACGAGCAAGACCAAATTCGCGGTATCATACTTCCCATTGGCTGAATCTTAGAGTTTTTGCACTGCTTCAAACATAAGTGGGGCTTTCATCGTGGGCACGCAACAGAAGACCAACTTTGCGGTATCATGACTTCTTATGCCTCAAACAACGTTTCGCACTTTTTCCCACCCGCGACCAATCTTTTGTTCTCGCGAAGCTCGATTTCTATGAGAACCAAATGAAATTGAAAAGAGCAAGCGATTTTCCATGTTGGTAAAATTGTAATCGTTTTTGGGCACTTTCACACATTTTGGTGCTTCAAAAAATTATTCGACAGTTTTTTTTCACAACTAAGCACACGATTTTACCCTAGAATCAAGGAAAACATTGAAGATTGGTCAATTTTTTGCGTTTTGGAGAAATGTTGACCCTTTTTGGTCCCATTAACCCATTTTGGTGTTTCGCACAATTTTATTCAGATTCAGTGCTAAATTTTGTCTCAGAAATGTATAAAACTTCAAAGATTGGGCGATTTCATCATTTTGGGGAAATGTTGACTCTTTTTGGGCCCATAAGCCCATTTTGGTGCTTCGCAGAATTTTTTAACAATCTTATTCAGATTCAGCGCTAAATTTTACTCGAGGATCGGGGAACACTTTGGAGACTACGCGATATTTTCAATAGGAAAATTGTCATTGGATAATTCACAACTTTGGGAACCCCTGCTGTGATATCACGGCACATTTTGGTCCCTAACTCGGCTCAGAAAAGTCGCAGAAACTTCGGATGTGGCTCAAATTAAAGATAAAATTGAAATTCGTACACTTGAAGTATGCGTCTAACGTTATGCGTTTTCGCGCTACGACAGATTTAGCGCAAACTCTCATTTAACTGGTAACATTTTTCTGCCCCACCCTGTGTACCTCTTATGGACTGAAATGAGACGACGTTTCCCCGTGGAAAGATATGATAAGAAATAAGATGCGGAGGACTCAAAATGGGTGCCGCGGTTGATTTTGGAGGGAGAAGAAGCTGTTACTCATCCGGACACTCACCCACGCTGCCTACGTTGGAGTTCTTTACACCAGGGCGCACGTCATACATATTTCCACGCTCGTTTAACATTGCAGTATATGGAGGAAGCTCAGTCCATAAGAGGTTGCTATAATTGCATTTTGCGTTTCAATTGTGTTCAACTGTTGTAATAGGTAGGAACCACATAGGAACCAAACAATAACAAGCATCCCGTGTGTTGCACAAGGTGATAAGAGGGTCGGCAAATGTTTTCTGTACAGAAAAATCGATTACAATTTACAATTAGGTCTATTACAAGCTCTCACATGGAAAAAATGAACGTCTCACAATAAAATTATTACCTGCATTAATTCTCAAATCTCAGTCTCAATAGCTGAATAATTATGAAATAATAATTACTTGTACTTGAAAACATATCCTTAATAAACTCAAATCTTATTTCTCTTCTATGCTTGGATGCGATAGGTTTTAAACAAAATAAATGAATTCCTTCTCAACAAAAAGAGTGAATGATAGTTGGCTAATTTTGCGATTTAATTCCCTAATTTGGTTTATAACTCAGACAGGCAAACCCAGATTAGAAACTAGATAATACACTGCAACCGAATAATATAATTTTGATGATTAGGTATTCACCTACACAGCAGTGCTATCATAGGTACCTAAACTTTTTCTTCTATTTGCTTTCCATCAAATATGAGAACTACCTACAAACTCAGATTGAAACTAGGTGAAACACAAACTGCGCAAACTTCAATAATTGTAGCTTAGATAGGTAGTAGTATAGCCCATTTGTCTTTTTTGTCACGAGATGAGGATGATACTACAAACTGCAAATAATGCTCACACCTGTTAGTAATTCAGAAAGCTTCTTCTCCCATACACGTTTTTATCTCGATCACACTGCACTGCTACTAGAAATTTATTTTGCTCACAATACCTGCACCTCGGTTGCTCAAGGAGTAATTACTATCACAAACTTGATTTTCCAGCTCAAAACCCAATCATAGAAAGTAGGACCAAGTACAAATTGAAATTGAATTGTGGATTACAAAGCCAGGATATAACATTCACAATCCATGGTTAATATTTACTTAATCATTCTAAGTTATTTCCTATATTTTTATTCGTAATTATTCATTTCATGTTCCCATCGCGTTGTAAGACATTCCCTTTCATTTGTAATCAATTTCATTCATATCGTTTGAATCAATCTCAAGAATTCACATCACATCTTTTTGATTCTATATGTAAAAGCTAACACTCAAAAATTAATAAACAATAACCTGAAGTAACCACTGTTGAGTACAAACAACGCTGATATTATACCTTCTAACAATTGTCATTTTTGTCATGAGGTAGAAGGATAATAACTAATAATAAGTAACTTAAATTGTAAAATTGTAGCTAATTATATACTACTATCACAAACTTCATTCGTCTGCTCAAAACCCAACGATGTAATTGTCATAAGTGCTGCCTTTGTAGTCAACTTCAAAGTACTTAGAATTAGGTATAAATCGAAATTTGAAATTAATCGCGGATCACAAAGCCGGGACATCACATTTGCGATCCGTGATCGATTTTCTAATAGTTCTGTTCCCTACGTTTTTATTTGCTATTACAGTAAAACCTCCATAGAGTGGACAGCGAAGGGACTAAGACAATTGTCTGCTCATCAGAGGTGTCCGTTCTAGGGGAGTGTCCACTAAGAGCAGAGTGTCCGTTCTAGAGAGATGATTTTTTTTTTCAAATTTTTTGTGATAAATGAGTACAATCCTGTTGTACATCTTAAGTAATAAGTACATACTGTACATGTAGATAGTCCTACATCATATTACAGAGTCGTAATATATGAAATTAGAGTAGTTTGCACACTTTTATTTTGACGACATGAAATACTCTCCTTTCCGAAGTAAATTTGAAGAGACGAAAGTTTTTTCACAGCTTCTGCATCACCCTTTGATAAGGCAAACTTAGTTAATTTACTCAGTGATGTAATAGCTTCCGTGTAGGTGGTCATAAAGCTGTCAGGCTCAACTTCTACAATTTTACTATCGTCACTTTTTTCATCTTCATTGTCGTCGATATTGGAAATGAACGCCGAGATGTCATCATTATATTCCTCCGTGTATAAATCACGATCAACAGAAAAGGAATCGTCTTGGTGCATCGATGGAGGCAATTGTTTAAATAAAGCCAAAGCTAGCTCACTCTGTATCGTTGTCGATTTGCTCAGATGAATCATTTGGCACATTGAATCAAGATTTTGCGAAACATTTTTTACTCACGTACCGCTAATTTCGCGTACCGCACTATGGATCCACATTACGGCATCTAACACGTTGAACTTTGAGGCCAAAGCGTCGGCCGATTCTACTTCTTCAATTTCGGCTAGAATTCGAGTTAACAGCATTCGTCGATATCTCACTTTGAAATTCTGTATGATACCTTGGTCCAAAGGTTGGCAATGCGAAGTAGTCTTTGGGGGGAGGAAGATTATTTGAACGTTTTCGAGATTGAGGTCGGGATATGAAGCGGCATTGTCCACAAAAAGGAGGACTTCTCGCTTTTCTTTCTTCATTTTCAGAAGAAAATGAAGAAAGAAGTCTGTCATAATAACGCGTGTCATCCACGCCTTCTTGTTCGCCTCCCACGTCACTGGAAGACGCTTTATAACGATATTCTTGAAACATCGCGGTTTCTTCGCTTTGCCGACTACGAAAGGTTTTTCGAATTCCCCGAGCATATTAACGCACAAGGCGACGGTCAATCACCCCTTTGATTTCTTCCCTGAAGCGCAAGTTTCTGTCTCCAAACATAAAGTTTTACTGGGCAGGACTCTAAAAAAGAGACCTGTTTTGTTGAAATTATAAAAAATGTCTTGGGGCTCATAACCTTCGCACAGTGTTTCAAGTCTGTCTGACCAGTCACTTACTGTCTTTAAATCGACACTCTTACTATCTCCACAGATGGCTTTGAACGCGATGTTATAGCGTGACTTGAATTTTTCGAGCCATCCATTGGAAGCTTTGTAATCCTGAATTTTTAATTCTTGACTTACTTCCAAAACTTTCTGCTGCAACAGGGGTCCGCTTTAAACGAAAAAACGAATACTCCAAGGGGAGAGTAAACAAATGCAAACCGCAGAAAAAAAAACGAAGGGAGCGCTTTCGGTTAAACAACCATCTTCAAACCTGAAATGAAAGCAACTGACGAACGAATGAGAAGAAAGAGGTATTAAGATCGTCCGAACGAGAAATCACGGTGTGAATCATAAACCTGTTCGATCAAGCCATCTTCCGGAATGTACGAGTTGAGTATAGTGATACCGTCAGTGTTGAGGTGACGCATTATCTCTATATTCTCGAGGGCGATACGTTTACGGTAGGAATTCTCCTTATGGAGGAGCTTTTCGGATCCCTCGCGGAAACTGTGGCCACTGTTAATCAAATGATCAGCGAAAGCTGACTCCCCTAAGCGTCCCTTCTTCCAAGACTTCAGGTGCTCAGCTACTCTAACTTTCATCTGGCGGCTGATCTCACCAATATAAAAGCCTCCACAATCCTCACATTCCATCTTATAAACACCACTCCTTTCATCAACCGGTATGGGATCCTTCAGTCTCACAAACAACCTCTTGACTGTGGTGCGGTTGTAAAACGCGGGTCTGAAACCAAACGGGCAAAGGGCCCGACCCAATTGCTGGGAGAAATTCCCCAGGAAAGGGAGACTGATCCAACGCAAACGGCGGTCACGGATCGTGTCTCGGGGGAGGGAGGTGGTGGAATCAAGAAGGCTCCTCGTAACTTTCCTCCGAACCATCACGTCAACGTCGACATTGACTCCATTCACTCTAGCCAGGTGTTTTATGGTAAGTAATTCTTTCTTAAAAGCAGATTGACTCAACGGAATACGAGTCAGTCTGTGAACTAGGCTATGAAAAGCAGCCATCTTATGAGCAACAGGACCGAACGAACCACCGTGGACTAAAACATCGGTCGTAGTGAGGGGTCCGCTTATTGGTATGTTCTTACTCCAAGCAACTCAGAACCAGTCGTAGACAGCATTATTCAATGCGAGTGTATTAGTCTTCCTTGCTTTTACAATCTTCCGCGAACCGCTACCATTTGCGTTCCAGTCTTTATACACTTCATCTTTATTTTGCAGAAGCTTGCCAATCTGCGAATGACCAACTTTCCATTTTGCCGCAATACCACGAACGCTAGTTTTTTCAATTTCGTAATCTTTCAGAATTTGAATTTTCTCATTCAAGGTTAGAAAACGCTTTCGTTTAGAAGCCATCGCAACACGAACATCTACTGCTCTCGTTCAATATGCACTGACGTGCAATTACCAATAGCCCTATTTCGAACATTGTTGTACATTCATGTAAAATACTGTCTGATAAAGTTTTGTTCTTTCAAATCAAGGTTGATTCAAACTTCGCCGTATTGCAATAAATACAAACATTCTCGTAGTGACTAGGTATAGAAAGAGGAATTTCATGTCCGCACTACAGAAAATCCGCTGTAGGGAGGTTACAATGTTATTTACCCATAACACTCATCGGGACCACGGAAATTGTCCGCTGCAGAGAGGTGTCCGCTCTTGGGGAGTGTCCGTAAGTGGAGGTTGTACTGTATTTGTTTCAGTTTCCCCATCGCAATGTAAGACATTTTCCATTTGTATTCAATAAAGGAAAATAAAGTTATAATTTAAACATTCCGTAAAATCGAATTTATTAATAATGGAACATTAAAAATAGTAGCGTGCAAATTGAAAAGATCGATGTAACAATAAATTTGATATGTTCAAATTGCAAGTTTATTTCATTTTAATGACTATCAGATGACTACAAATGGAACTAATCGTCTTAATTGGGATGGAAAAGAATAAGAGCGATGAAGTATGAATCCTTGAAATTGGTCTAAACAATGTGAATGGTGAAGCGGTAGGTAGAGCAAAATATAAAATGAATGATTGTTGAGTATCGTGATAAAAAAATTGGTATCTGATTACAATGATTCTATAGTCTCCAATCTGAGTTTGTAGTTCTATTCGATAGAACGTGAACACCTAAGTGGAAAGTATGAGGTATGAACAGTTCTGGTTGAATAATTATCGAAATTTTATTCTTTTAACTTGCAGTATAAGGTACATTTAGTTTCTAGTACCGGTTCTTACGCTTGAGTTAGAAGCCAAATATCATCAAATCAATATTTTGCAATGTAGGTGTCGTATTCCGTATCTAAAGTCTGTAAAAACGTAGGGAACAGAATGACTTGAAAGTTGACCATGGATTGCCAATGCGGTACGCTGGCTTTGTGATCCGCGATTCAGTTTTGAATTTCAATTTATACTTACTTTGAAGTTGACTATAAAGGTACGGTAGTACAAATATGATAATTACATTGTTGGGTTTTGAGCAGACAAATGAAGTTTGTGGGTAGTATTAATTAATCAAGGATTTCAATCCTACGTGATGTTACGATTTGTGTCACTTATTATTCTTATCTCATGACAAAAATGACAATTGTTGAAAGGGTGTAATATCAGCTTTGTTTGTACTCAACAGTGGTTGCTTGGGGTTATTGCTTATTAATTGATGAGTGTTAGCTTTTACAAATAGAATCAAAAAGATGTGATGTGAATTCTTGAAAAGGCGGTTCCAACAATATGAATGAAATTGAATACAAATGAAAGGGAATGTCTTACAACGCGATGGGAATATGAAATGAATAATTTCAAATAAAAAAGTAGGAAATAGGATGATCAAAAATTGATTGTCAATATGATATCCTAGCTTTGTAATCCTCAATTCAAATTTAATTTGTACTTGGTCCTACTTTCTAGTTGGGTTTTAGCGCACAAAGATTTTATCATTTTTATTTTCCTGCACCTTGTGTCAATCTCAATAGTACCGCCATCTCAATGGATATTTTTCTTATCAGAAATAACTCAGTCATTCGCCGACCCTCGTAACACCCCGCCCATGGGGTGCTTGTTTATCCTTCTTCGGTAGAGTCAAAGCCTCCTATAGTTAGAAGCCATGAACGTAGAAAGGCAACACCGCATTCGGCCCACGCATTTACATGTAAAACACCTCTCTCATGAAGAAATCGAGTTGACCCTTATTTAAAGGAAATTTCACAAGCCACAACTTTTGTTCTTTTCGATTTTTTCAAAAACTTAATATTTTCTTAAGAAACAGACGCTCAAAGAGTTTCTCCCCATAAGAGCAATGTAAAAGTCGGCCCACGGTTGTGCAGTTGCCAATTTTACGTTCATGGCTTCTAACTATAAGAGGCTTTGGTAGAGTTAAGACGCTGACGGCATGGTCGAGTGAGCCGTATGCTGTACAGTCTCGAGTCTTCAGCTCTTGGCGTGTTATCATTGCATTTTGCCTTTCTATTGTATTCAACTGTTGTAATGGGTAGGAATCACATAGACATAGGAATGGAACAATAAAAATAGTAGCCTCTTTATTATTGAACATTTGAACGTTTGCAATAATAAATTTGATATGTTCAAATTGCAAGTTTATTTCATTTTAATGATTATCAGCTGACTACAAATGGAATCGAACGTCTTAATTGCAATGGGAAAAAATGAGAGTGATGAAATATGAATTCTTGAAATTGGTCTAAATAATGTTAATGGTGAAGCGGTAGGTAGAACAAAATATGAAATGTATGATCGTTGAGTATCTTCATCATGAAATCGGCATCTAATTACAATGATTCTATAGTCTCCAATCTGAGTTTGCAGTTTTATTTGATAGAACGTGGAAAGCTAAGTGGAAAGTATGAGGTATGAACATAGGATGAATAATTATCGAAATTTTATTTTTTCAACTTGCAGTGTAAGGTAGGTGTATTTAGTTTCTAGTACCGGTTATCTTACGCCTGAGTTAGAAGCCAAATATCATCAAAATCAATATTACAGTATTTCGCAATGTTTACAAAGATGTATTGGAACCAAATTTTTTGGTTTTGACGGAATGTGAGTATTGTTATAAGGAGGAGCTTGCTGGAAATACTTCTCTGACTTGGTTTGATACACTGTATACGCTAATATATGACAGATATACAGATAGATGGACAAAAGCTGAACGTATTTCACAAAGTTTCTTTTATCAATTAATTGTGTTTCTTTCACCATTTTTATGAAATGAGATTGTACTCGAGTGGAGGTTAGGTTAGTAAAATGTGAATAAGAGAGTATTGATGAATAGATTATATTTCATCAGAGATTGCTCAGCTCCTAACAAATTGGACGCGAGAGAGTATTTTCTAAGAACAATTCTACTATCTGCAAGTTATCAGTTTTCGATATCTAGCGCCGATATCTAGTGCCTTATTCGATACAAATACATTTTATTTTGAAGATAATGATAATCCCATTCAAGCCGACTTTATTACTAGGTAGCCCGCTACCTAGCTTGTTTCTTTTTCTTTGTCTTTGTCACAGTCAAGACGCTGACGTCATGGTCGAGTGAGCTGTATACTGTGTAGTTTTGTTTCTTTGTATCATTATGTTTTGCGTTTCCATTGTGTTAGTTTTGTGCTGGCTCTATGTGCTAGGAGGGTTCTCTGGGAACAGTTAGTTCATTTATGATAATATTATTGATTAATTAGCCGCTCCTTATTAATTAGGTAAGACGACCGACGATGAGAAGGAATGGAACAATAAAAATAGTAGCGTCTTTATTATCGAACGTTCCCAAATTGAAAAGCAAGTTGAAAAGATCGATGTAACAATAAATTTGATATGTTCAAATTGCAAGTTTTTTTCATTTTAATGATTATATCAGATGACTACAAATGGAACCAAACGTCTTAATTGCGATGGTAAAGAATGAGAGTAATGAAATATGAATTCTTGAAATTGGTCGAAACAATGTGAATGGTGAAGCGGTAGATAGAGGAAAATCTAAAATGGATGAATGTTGAGTATCCTGATCCTAAAATCGGTATCTATTTACAATGATTCTCCAATCTGAGTTTGTAGTCCTATTCCTTAGAACGTGAGTACCTGAGAAGGCAGTATATGAGGTATGAACAGTTTTGTTGAATAATTATCAAAATTTTATTATTTCAACTTGCAGTAGGTATAAGGTACATTTAGTTTCTAGTGCCGGTTCTTACGCCTGATGTTAGAAGCCAAATATCATTTTGAATCAATACTTTGCAATGTATAGGAAGAGGTATTGGAATCCAATTAAGTATTTTTTTTCTGATGGAATGTGAATCTTGTTATTATTGGTGAAAAGGAGGAGCTTGCCAGAAATACTTCTATGACTTGGTTTGATACACTGTATAGGCTAATATGACAGATACCTATACAGATAGATAGACAAAAGCAGAACGTAATTCACAAAGCTTCTCCTATCAATTACCTAGTTCTTGGGCGTTCGTCTCGTTCACAAAATGAGTTTGTACTCATGTGGAGGTTTGTTAGTGTATTCAATAAAATATGAATAATTAAATGTGAACTGAGGAGCACAAACTTTTCAACGGACCCACGGGAAACTGAAATGAATAATCGCGCGAATAAAAATGTAGGGAACAGAATGACTTGAAAGTTGATCATGAATCACAAGTGCGGTATCCCAGCTTTGTGATCCGCGATTCAATTTTGAATTTCAATTTACACATATACCTACTCAGTTCTAAGTACTTTGAAGTTGACTACAAAGGTACCTAGTATGATAATTACATTGTTGGGTTTTGAGTAGACAAAATAATGAAGTTTGTGATAGTATTAATTAATCAAGGATTTCAATTCTGCGATTTTACAATTTGTGTTGAGGCCGCGCTAGACGATCAAGATTTTCGTCAATTTTCCCCGTTAATTTTTTTAAAAATCGAGTTTTGAACCAAATTCTTGACGGTATCATCAATAGAATTCAAACAGAATTGAAATTTATTGATGCACCTTCAAGTTTCCACGTCAAGAAATCGTATAAATTCGATTTTTAAAAAAATTTACGGGGAAAATTGACGAAAATTTTGATCGTCCAGCGCGGCCTTTCTTATTATCCTTATCTAATGACGAAAATGACAATTGTTTGAAGGGTGTAATATCAGTGTTGGGTTACTTCAGGTTATTGCTTATTAATTGTTGAGTGTTAGCTTTCTCACATAGAAATATAGAATCAAGAAGATGTAAAATTGGTTCAAATGATATGAATGAAATTGAATACAATTGAAAGGGAATGTCTTACAACGCGATGGGGATATGAAATGAATAATTAAAAATAAAAATGTAGGAAATAGGTTCACGCCGACCCTATTACGACGTAGTTCGCTACCCAGCTTGTTTCTTTCTTTCTTTCTTTCTTTCTTTCTTTCTTTCTTTCTTTCTCTCTCTCTTCGGGTAAGTTCGGACGCTCACGTCACGGCCTGTCCACGAAACTGTAATAAGGTGTGGGTATTTTTATGCTTTATTGCGTTTTGATTATCACATTCTGCCGTTCCATCCGCGAGTAAGTTTATCTTATGTAACCGTGATGGGATAACACGTCGGTTTATTGCCATACTCGGAGTAAGAGGAGAGTAAGAATGATGCCGCGGGTCTTTGAAATATTTTCGTACGTTTTGGACTTGTAAAATTTTTCATTTTCAGTTCTTGGACTTGAAATTACATATTTTTCATTTTCAGTTCTTGGACTTGAAATTACATATTTTAAAATTGTGGGACTCTCAAATATTTTCAACTGTTGGACTTGGAATCATGCTCCAATTGTTGGACTTTGAAATATTTTCATACTTCTTGGACTTGGAATTATTTTCCAATTTTTGGACTTTGAAATATTTGTATACTTCTCGGACTTGTCAAGTTTTTCATTTTCAATTCTCGGATTTGGAAATATTTTCAACTGTTGGACTTTGAAAATTTTTCATTTTCAATTCTTGGACTTGGAAATATTTTCAACTGTTGGACTTTGAAATATTTTCAACTAGATTCTATGAGGATAAGAAGTTATTAAGATATCTAGATCAGAGATGGAAATTAACTGAAAAGCGAAAAGTTTTAAGCGAAAAGCGGTGACATTTTTTGGAAGTGAAAAGCAAAACAAATGTCTGAAAAGCAAAAAGTAAAACTATATAGCTGAAGTATTTCAATTTTGCGCTTTTTAGTGAAACAAACAGCGATCAGAAAAATGTACAAGTCTCTCTTGACTGAAATTGATGTTTTCCTGATGATCATTGTTTTCTAGTCACATAGTAAACTGTGTTCGTCCAAGAGAGCTCAAGACACGGGCATCATCCAAATTTGTAGTTTAGGGTTTGCCTAACGCAGTTAACCGAACGGCGACATTTTTGGAAGCGAAAAGCGGAAGCAATAAGCGAAACAAATCTCGAAAAAGCAAAAAGCAAAATGACCTCAATAGAATCATATCTTTTCTTTCACAAAGGGGGATCACATCACATTTCCTTCGCTATTATTATTAAAGAGTATAGCCGGGTAAAATAGGTGATTTGGGCCCCCGACCCAAATTTTCAAAATAGGTGTTGGGAAATGTTTGTAGAGCTAACAAAAAACATTTATACCGTTTATTGGGCCACCATCTTCATTTCCTCCCAGGATATAAGCCAAATATTAGTTTTTGCACCACTTTATTCAAAAATATATACAAGTGTATACGTGCACGACGTTTCAACGCTCATGCGTCATCTTCAGGTCGGCGAAAGGATCGAAATAATAAAAGTACAGAGAGGTACAGACTTACAAATAATGTTTGAAGATCGGCGTGTACGTACATGCTAAGTATTTTGTATCTGTCTTAAAATTCACGGTATCGTTCTTCTTTTTTTTATCAATTTTCTCACGCCCTATAATAGATACATCCTTAAAATTAAACTTTTGACCGTCGTCTAAAACATGTGAAGCCAAATCAGTGGTATTACTCAAGTTTCTGATGTCGCTTTCGTGTTGGGAGACCCTCTTTTTAAGTAATTGAGACGTCTCCCCCACGTAGACGTTGGGACAGACCAAACAAGGAATTTTACCGACTTTTCTAACTAGAAAAGTGAGGTATTACACCCGTAGCAAGGTCAACAGGGGGAGTGGGTAATGAACTTTCTCGACGTTTTAACGTTTTAGGGGTCCTAGATCACAACTAGCATAAAAAAAAATTTCAGGTTTCCTTATATATATATATATATATATATATATATATATATATATAAAAGATTTTTTTGTCCGCGGAACTCCTCCGAAACTACCCGATGGATTTTTTTGTAACTTAGCCATATTGTAGTAGTATATCTGAAGATGTGCACCTGCAATTTTTTTGAAAATCGGATGAGTAGTTCTCGAGAAATGTTCATTTTGTTGAGAAATTTTGCAGTATTTCGAGTACCTTTTTGTCCGCGGAACTCCTCCGAAACTACCCGATGGATTTTTTTGTAACTCGGCCATATTGTAGTATTATATTTGAAGATGTGCACCTGCATTTTTTTTGAGGATCGGATGAGTAGTTCTCGAGAAATTTTTACTTTTGTCGAAAAATTTTTCACTATTACGAGTAGCTTCTTACGAATAGCTGCGAGTAGCTGCTTACGTTAGGAGAAGCGGATTTTCCTATACGTTTACTGTCCTTACGTTTACCACTTTCGTTATCAGTACGTGTATTATTGTGAAGAACCTTTCATCATTCGACAGGTTCATTCTTTGTTCATTCTTTACCAAGGGTTCATTGGATTTTATTTCCGATGAAACCTTTTCGTTCAAATTTAGTACACTTGTATCTCGCTTCCCACAGCCCCTGGAGCGTTGAATTTTGTTTTATCAAATTTTATTTGTTTTGTTAAATTTATTTTTGAACGGATAGTGGCAATGGCGGGTTGTTCATTTTTTTCTAGCTATTTTTCATTATTATTAGTCATACTCGATAGTTTTTTTTTTTTTTTATTATTATTTTACGAGCATTATAAACTGCACGAGAGTTATTTGCTCGGCGTTACAATCTTATTTTAGAACATTACTTAAATTAGGTTAAATTAGGTACGTATTGGTGGAATTGAGTGGTGATCGAACGGAATTTGTTAGTGAATTATATGAAGTTGTAGAATTGAGTGGTGCGTAAATAAGTTAGGGTTGAGTCGATGGTTTCGGAGTTGTTGTTTAGTGCTGCATTGATATTGGAAGATATATTTAGGGAGGTTCGAGTGGGTTGCAGGACGGGGCATGAGAAAAAATGATCAACTGATAAATTTTCTTGGAGACAGTGAGGGCATGATGGAGGAGCGAGATTAGTGAGAAGATAAGTATGAGTAAGACGAGTGTGGCCTATTCGCAGCCGAGCTAAAATGACCTCCTCTTGCCTTGAATTTCTTTGGGATGAGGACCAAAATGTGGGTTCACGTTTTATTTTTCTTAATTTGTTATTCGACTGATTTTAGTGAAAACCTTGAGTTTGAATGATTAAGTACAATTTTTTAATCTTCATCAAGTGTGCTGATGCGAGACTACCTGGGTGATTTCACTCTTAATTAATAATTGATTTATTTGTCATTTTTTCATGTATGGGTACATAATTAATAGTGGTTCATAGTTGATTTGAGGTGTCAAAAGAGATGGAAAGATTATTTTCAATTTGGACTGGCTTTTTTGAGTGAGATTTGAGATTAGACTAACGAGTAAACCGGGCTTGGGTGCTATATATTTTTACCGAATTTTCTAGCTAGAAAAGTGAGGTATTTTGTTAATACGTTTGGAATGGTTGAAGCGTGAGGGAAGGAATGAGGGGTTGACTATTGGGTGATTGGTTGCTTCTTTCGTTTCGACATCGATTTTTTTAGTTTTTCGGGATCTCGTTGTAACTGGATTCCCAGATGAAGAATTTTGGCGTGGAGTGTGCATAGAAAATGGTGATATAATAGCGTGAAGGCAATTTATGAGTGCACGAGAGGAATAGCAGCTCGAGATAGCTTTAAGAGATGCCAGAAATCGGAAGTGATAAAGAATTGAACCACTCATCCTAATATACAGTATACTAGACTAATAATATGCTAAGAATAAGGTATGGGAAAAAATGATTGTAGAGCTCTTTTTTATTAGAAACAACTGTTATAGCCTCGTAGCAGTTTGGACAGGAGGAGGGGGAGTGGTTTTTCTGGAGACGTTTTGTAGGTTTTAGATGATTCTTATCCTAAATTATAACAAAATTCAGGTTTCCTTATTGGATTATAGGTATTTTTACTCTGTTATCTGTT
Organism: Aspidiotus rigidus; assembly: GCA_035079385.1. Lineage (NCBI taxonomy): Eukaryota > Metazoa > Arthropoda > Insecta > Hemiptera > Diaspididae > Aspidiotus > Aspidiotus rigidus. The sequence goes on from JAVHKY010000052.1 coordinate 9,074,865, forward strand.
GATGTGACATCGTAGTGATAGAATTTATAAACTGAGTTTTATTGTTTATTCTACAAATGTTTGACATGATTGACAGGTCATTGGTATTTAATTTAAAGAGAGGGAGTGACTCTCTCAATGTTTTTTGCATTGTGGGAAGAAAAGTCGTGTACTACTCACGCGACTGCGTGAGTGTTTTATACACTACACTTGAATTTAAGAGGGAGCCAGTTCTATCTTTGACCTTAGAGTAAATATTTTCGCTATTGGTGTTGTACCGGCCCAAAGATATGCAATTTTTACTATCAAGATTTTGAAGGAACTTCTTTATAATACCACTGCTTTTAACGATAAACATTCGGTCATCCCTCGAATTTAAACAGCTAATCACCAACATTCGCATAGAGCCTAATCACCGACTGGTGTCCTATGATACCGTTGCTCTCTTTACTACCATCCCTGTATCACTGGCCACGCAGATAATACGAAAACGTTGGATCGAACTTTATAGAATCTGGACTGCCCTGGATGAATGAATAGACTGTTCAGTTGTTTTGGTATTAAAATTCTTGACAAGATAAGGGTTCAAACCTTTTCCAGCTTGCTACAGGCTGCTTGTTCCTATTTTGTTGCTAAAAACTCTTGGAGAGAGATTAGTTCGTGTTTGAGTTGCGTGTGATGCAGAGTTGTATTGCATAGAGAAAAAAAAAAATGCTTACGCAGCCGCGTGAGCAACACACAACTTTTCACATCTACAGACAATCAAATGTTTTGCTTAAATGTTAACTGTAGTACTCCAATTCATTTAGTGGATCGTTTTCTCAATAAGACACACACATCCTCACCATATCTCGCCCCTCTAATTCATTCTTGATCATCTTCGATTCTCTAGCATCTTTTAATTCTGGTTATTGTAGACTCACACACACACACCCATCTCATCACTTATCTCATCGTTCTTTCATGCTCTCATCGCGATTCTGATACCCTCAATTTTATTATTCAATACACCTTTTCCTGTCCCAAATTAGTGCCATTATTCCCAAACTCCTGACTTATCTCTCACAATCACGTAGTAGCACTATCAGACGACTCTCCATTTGTCCTCAACATCTTTTAATTCTTCCAACAATTAAATTCCTTTTCCCACATCTACATTTTTCAAAATCACTGAGCTCTTAGCACTGTGACACTCTCTTAGTAAGTCTTTAATTTAAAAAAGAATCCAAATGAAAATGGAAAATGAAATAATTTTCACCTCTGCCTACAAGTAATCATTTCGCTTAAATCCTTTCTTCATAACTCCAATTTATTCTATAAATCGTTCTCTCAATAAGGCTCACATTAATCCTCACCATCTCTTGCCCCTCTACTCATAATTCATCCTTGATCACCTCCAATTCCCGAGCATCATTCTATGTTATTTCCAGCTGCTCTTCCCTTCAAACAATCATAATTTGTATTCATGCTCACCCAAGACTCACACACACACATACACACACATATGCACTTCTCATCCCTCATTTTATGCTTCTTTCATGCTCTCATTCCCTCTCTCGCATTTGAACTCAATAACAACACCAAGCTTATAGCCCTAATGACAGGCTCTTATTATAGCTCATTAATTGAGAAAAAAAAATGAAATGAAAAAAAAATGAATAAAACATGAAAGATTATACGCAAAGGATTGCTCACCAATACTATAGCATATCGTTACGTAACATTCATTCATGCGAGGAACTCAACACAGAGGAGCCAATCTTTGACACAAATAAAACCATTTCATCATTCTAAAAAATGACAAGATTATACGCAAAGGATTGCTGCACTAATACTATACTTACACAACATTCATTCATGACAAACTCACGAAAATATCCTTAAAATTCATTTATAAAGAGCATATCCTTACGTGTGTGAACAGGTACTATGCTACAACTACACTGACAATATTTACATAATTGAAGGTTACCCTTTGCTTTTCATGACGAAAGCGACTACCTGAAGTTTAATACTACAAAATATTGGTAGCTTGAGTGTTTACAAATTTCCTCAAATTAGTTCACGCTTCAATTTGAGATTTCTCACGAAGCAGACATTGTATCAACAATAAATGTTCACATTTACATTTTTAGAAATGTAAATTACAACATATCAACATTCTAAAAAAGTCGGTAAAAATCTAACAAACCATATCAGAGTTATAACAGTAGGAAATTTTTTTAAAAATTGAGTATATCTGGATAACTATTCATCCGATCGTCAAACAAAATGCAGGTGCAAAACTTCACATATAACACTACAACTTGGCAAAGTTTCAAGAAAATCCATTCAGTAGTCTCGGAGGAGAAGCCCGGACAAATTTTGATCCATATATATAAAAGGAAACCTGAAATTTCTTTAATGACGTAGCGATGATCTATGACCTCTGAAACGTCGAGAAAATTCATTTCCCCCTCTTTCTGCCACAAATGTGACGGGTGTAGTACTCGCTTGCTTTTCTAGGAAAAGTCGGTAAAATGTGCATGATAGTGAACGTGGTTGAAGGTTACGTGATGCAACAGAAGACAAGGACAAGCATTTGTATTAAGTAGTGTGGTTCACTTTTGGAAAAAAAAAGTACTGCGCGCTATATTAATCAATATTGTTTTTATTAAAGTTTTGATTTTCTCTATGTCGCAGAATAACCTGTGTGCAATTACCTATCAAAAGTAAATGGTTATATGTTGGTTCAGAGCGTGGAAACATCCATATTGTCAATGTTGAATCATTCACACTTTCTGGTTATGTGATAAATTGGAATAAAACCATAGACTTGTAAGTATATAGGGTTTAATTCCTAAAGTTTTGAATCACTTCTTCATTATTCTTTTTTGTTCCTAGCTGTGAGTGCTCAATATTTATCATATTTTTTGGCTCTGTAAAATCATAGAAAATACATTGATTCAATAGCCAAACCTTTGCGTGGATGTTATCATTCTCAGACTACCTAATGCTTTTTTGGACTTTTTTCAATGTGTTACTCAAATTAATATTGGTAGTTTTAAGAGCAAAAGTATATTCATTACCTATTTATCATGTACTGTAATTTCATTTACTCATGTTTGTTTCAGTATAAATTCAAAACATCCTGGTGCCATAGTTCATCTCAGTGGTTGTCCTACAGATGAGAATAAGGTGAGATGATATTGATAAAAGTAAAACTCTTCTTATTCCAATCATTCTTTATGAGTTAAAATGAATCATTTTTTGTATTTTTCTAAGGTTCCTTCTTTTCAGGCTAGGCTTGGTACGGAATTGAACTCCTGATTCCCAGATTTAGGTCTTCATTTTTCATGTGATAGTAATTTGGTTGTTTGCTAAATTCCTCCCCCAATACTGAGACAGAAATTGCACTTCAAGTTCTTTTGAACCTGGCCTTCTGCTTTCCACACTTTTGCATTACTTACCTAGAGAAAGTATGACATCAATTTTTTTCCCCAACAAAATGAATCCTTGCGGAAAATTTACAAAATAAAAATTGATGTTGTGATTGGATGTATAATAATTATCGACAGAGAAAATCTTGTTAGATTTTACTACTGTATCGGCTAGGAAAAGGAATAAACAGTAGTTTAAGCAAAAGAAGACAATTAGTCAAACTAGCCTGTGTTATGGGTTTAAATTCCAAAATAGTGGACAAGGATTGCGTATATGTATCAGGAATCAATTTACTTATGGTACCCGTGTATCTAGTGATTTTGATAAACAATTAATGACCTCAATTTTCGATCAATATAACATTCAAGGTGAAGACGAATGCTAAATTTAAAAATCGTTATTGACCATAATGTTCAGGATCAATTTTTTCTCGTGTTTGTTTGTTTTCTTGGTGCCCATTCGTATCTTTTTGGATCGTATTTTTTTCTCTATTAAATAACTTCTTGCTGTTTGTTCGTTCTTTTTTTTAAGTATGTTGGAGAAATTTTAAAAAAATCACTCTATCATTTTGACGATTGAGCGATAATGGGTCAACGCATCCGTATTTGTTATTGATGTTATGATTATTGGGCCAATCGTGATATCGATTTCCATAAGAATACACAGGGAACGATTTGATCACATACAAACATTCAAAAACAAGAAGTTCTGTATGTTTTAGATGTACCGTGGTTTTAGAGATCTTGAACTGTTTAGAAGCCAAATATCATCTTAAATCAATATTTTGCAATGTATATGTTACGGTACAAGTAGGTCGACGGTACAAGTAGGTTTTTTGCCGCCGCGGAGCGCGTGATTAGGCGTTAGCGTGTGATTCTACAACTAGTAGACGCGTCGTTGAATGTACAAGCTCGGCGCCTTCAACCGCTCGGCCACGAAGCAGCGCTTACGAGTATGCGTTTGTTTACCCTTCATTATTTCGACGCAAAGTACTCGGGCAGGTATGCTGCGCTGTTTATCTTAGTTTACCTATAAATACTTTATGATTAACTTTCTTTTGATTATTGTCTCTGTTGATATTTGATAATTTCTTCATAATGTTACAAATGAAAATGTTTGAAAGATAGGTAATATTAATTTTAAAATTATTCGCAATAAGTACCGTTCTTTTTTATGTTTTCTAATTTCTTATCACATACGTTGCATTTTGCCATAAAATAAAATAAAAATTGCCGTACTGTGACTGAAGTTAGTCTTCTATTTAACTTTTCAATTTTTTGAATGGTTTCTGCCCTGGTGTGATTGAAGTAATTATGAACGTTCCTGAAAATAATAGTTTCAATGGTTTCTCTCATGATGGGAGTGAAATATTGGTTGCAAGCGTCTGTTTTTATCTTTTGTTATCATTACCTGCGGTTCTATGGGCGGTTCCTTGAATCGCAAATCGCGTTATTTGAACCTGATTTTTTTCCAGTGAAATAGAATAATATGATTTCTAAGCAAAATGAATTGAAATGATTGATAGTAGGTATAACTAAAGAAGAACGTATGAATTATTGTTATTTGGAATTAATTGAAATTTGCGTACGATTCAGAATACAACCAACAACCTTGGTGTAATTCAAATTTTTGATTCTATCAATTTTTCATGGTTTCTTTCTTAGTCTAATTGAAACATATTCCAATTGATTCCATCAATTTTTTATGGTTTCTCTCTTGGTCTAACTCAAATTAATGTTGATTCTATCGATCTATTCATGGTTTCTCCCTGAGTCTAATTCAAATGTTGATTCCATCAATTTTTCATCATGGTTTCTTCCTTAGTCTAATTGAAACATATTAATTCCATTATTTTTTAATGGTTTTTTTCCTTGGTCTAACTCAAATGTTAATTCTATTAATTTATTTATGATTTCTCCTTGAGTCTAATTCAAATTTTGATTCTATCAATTTTTCATGGTTTCTTTCTTAGTCCAATTGAAACATATTAATTCCATTATTTTTTATGGTTTTTTCCTTGGTCTTACTCAAATGTTAATTCTATTAATTTATTTATGATTTCTCCTTGAGTCTAATTCAAATTTTGATTCTATCAATTTTTCATGGTTTCTTTCTTAGTCTAATTGAAACATATTGATTTCATCAATTTTTTTATGGTTTCTTCCTTGGTCTAGAAGTTTTTTTTTTTCCTTCTCGGGGAAGGAAGCACTTGGCCATTAAGGCCCGTCTTTTCCTAAACTCACAAAACATCGCATTTTTGTGTTATTATTGACCCAGATAAATTTACAATTATTGTAGAAAAATACTTATAATAAAAAAAAAGGTTAAAAACAAATTACAGAGAAAAATTTTTTTTTTACAAAAACTAGTTTCAAGAGGGATTGAACCAGGGTTCAAATGACAAAACTTTGCGTTTTATCAAAAACATATGTGGTTAGCAACACTTACGCGTCAAACAAGCGTGGCTAAAGACGCGCTTACCTACTTCTACCATCAACCTACTTGTACCGTGACATACCTTACAAAGACGTATTGGAATCGAATTATTTTGTTTTGATGGAATGTGAATCTTGTTATTATTAGCGAAAAGGAGGAGCTTGCGAGAAATACTTCTATGACTTGGTTTGATACACTGTACACGCTATCTATGACAGATACCTATACAGATAGATAGACGAAAGCTGAACGTAATTCACAAAGCTTCTTCTACCAATTACCCACCTATAGTTGTTGGGCGTTTGTTTCTTTCACGAAATGAGTTTGTACTCAAGTGGAGGTTCGTTAGTTTATTCAATAAAATATGAATAATTAAATGTGAACTGAGGAGCACAAACTCTTCCACGGACCCACGGGAAACTGAAATGAATAATTGCGCGAATAAAAACATAGGGAACAGAATGACTTGAAAATTGATCATGAATTGCAAATGCGGTATCCTAGCTTTGTGATCCGCGATTCAATTTTGAATTTCAATTTATACCTACTTAGTTCTAAGTACTTTGAAGTTGACTACAAAGGTAGTATGATAATTACATTGTTGGGTTTTGAGTAGACAAATGAAGTTTGTGACAGTATTAATTAATCATGGATTTCAGTTCTGCGATTTTACAATTTGTGTTATTATTATCCTTATCTCATGACGAAAATGACATTGTTGGAAGGGTGTACAGGTTATTGCTTATTAATTGTTGAGTGTTAGCTTTCTCACATAGAAATATAGAATCAAGAAGATGTGATTGAATTCTTGAAATTGGTTCAAATGATATGAATGAAATTGAATACAATTGAAAGGGAATGTCTTACAACGCGATGGGGATATGAAATGAATAATTAAAAATAAAAATGTAGGAAATAGGTTCACGCCGACCCTATTGCGACGTAGCTCGCTACATAGCTTGTTTCTTCTTTGTCTTCATCACAGTTAAGACGCTGACGTCACAGTATGGTAGTCCACATTCCACAAGGCAGTAATTAGTTGTGGTTATTTTTAATGGTACCGTGTCATCACGTGTATCTTGTTTATTTCTTTGTTCGTTATCGCGTTAATGCGTTTTGCGTTCCAATCTTATCCAATGTTCATCCTTTTGTCGTCGTTGATTCTGATGGCGTAATTTTCTGCCCAGAAGAGTTTAGTAGCCTATCATGTTTCGCGTTGTTTCTTGTGTCTTTGCGTGTTCGCATGTGTTTGCATTGATCAGCATATTAATAAATTTGATTTTACAGAATTACAAATTTATTTTCCTTTAATAAATACGAATGAAACGAGATTTTTTACAATGCGATGGGCAACTGAAATGAATACTTGCAAATAAAAACGTAGGGAACAGAATGATTTAAAAGTTGATCATGGATCGCAAATGCGGTATCCCGGCTTTGTGGTCCGCGATTCAATTTTGAATTTTAATTTACCTATACTTAGTTCTAAGTACTTTGAAGTTGACTACAAAGGTAGTATAATAATTAGATTGTTGGGTTTTGAGCAGATGAATGAAGTTTGTGATAGTATTAATTAATCAAGGATTTCAATTCTGAGATTTTACAATTTGTGTTATTATTATCCTTATCTCACAACAAAAATGACAATTGTTGGAAGGGTGTTATATCAGTGTTGGGTCACTTCAGGTTATTGCTTATTAATTGTTGAGTGCGTTAGCTTTTACAAATAGAAATATAGAATCAATAAGATGTGATGTGAATTCTTGATTAGGCGGTTCGAACAATATGAATGAAATTGAATAGAAATGAAAGGGAATGTCTTACAACGCGATGGGAATATGAAATGAATAATTTCAAATAAAAAAGTAGGAAATAGGATGATCAAAAATTGATTGTCAATATGATATCCTAGCTTTGTAATCCTCAATGCAATTTTAATTTGTACTTGGTCCTACTTTCTAGTTGGGTTTTAGCGCCCAAAGATTTTATCATTTCTATTTTCCTGCACCATGTGTCGATCCCAATCGATATTTTTCTCATCAGAAATAACTCAGTCATTCGCCGACCCTCGTAACACCCCGCTCGCGGGGTGCTTGTTTTTTTCAGTGTTCTCCGACCTTTGGATTTCGATGTGAGTATGTGCGATATAGTACATTGACATTGGATTGATTGTTGTACTACAGTGAGAAACGAGTCGGTATTTCACGCCACATTGGGAGGGAAGTTGATTCCACGAGTCCTCGAAGTTTTTGCGTTCGCACGCTCGCGTTGCGCGGTATTGCATCTTGCATTCATGCTTTAGACTGTGGGTCCTTGGGCCTGTATGGACTTCAAATGTTTCCCAGAATGTTTTACTCAAAAAAAAGACGAAGTGCAAGAATATTTTTGGACTTGAAAATTTTCTTCGAAATATTTTACTCGACCAAAGTACCAAAATATGTTTGGACTTCAAAAATTCTTTGAGATATTCTACTTGAAAAAACGATCAAGTCCGAGAATATTGTGGCGTTCTGCTATGAAGGCGCAAGCACGAAGCTTGCACACGCCGCTAAACTTTTAATAATAGCAGACACCGCAAGGAAGCGTACTTATTGCTTAACTACTTCGCCGAATACGCTTGAACAACCTAGAACGTGCTCGATTGATTGTAAGGATCCTTGCATAACCTGTTTGCCGTTCTAGAAGAAATCTCGAGAATTCCGGAAATAAGGGTGAGACTATAAATAGCCGGCAGCAACCCGATAAAGCGATTCAGTTGTAATCTTAAAAGCGATAGTTAACGTGTTCTCGTTCTTTAACGCGATTGTGTTACAGTTTAACGGTGTTTTAGAAGTGTTGTACTTGCGGTACCAGTAATAAAGCTCGGTTTTCGTAATTGTTCTTTATTATCGGTGTCAAGAGATATTTGGTGACTGGTAGAACGTCTCAACTGGTGTCAGAAGTGGGATTGCGTAAGCCTACTCTGTGCGTTTGAAGCTTGTGGTGATTCAAGATGGTGAAGAAGAAGTTTCATGAACTTACGCGGGATCAACTTCGCGAGGAACTCCGGAATCGTAATCTCTCTGTTAGCGGAACCAAACATGAATTAGCCGATCGTCTGGAAAAAGCATTTGAAGAATCAGGTTTGGACGTGGCCAATTTTGAATTTGAGGTTGACGAGGTTACTGGAAACCTTGAGACCGGTACGCCAACAAAGCAGTCTCCAGCTATAGATTTGAGTGCAATGCTGCAAATGTTGACAGATACAATGGCTAAAAATTCAGAAGATATGAAGACTGGGTTTGAACAGAACAAGAATGCAATGGAGGAGAAATTTGAACAGAACAAGAACGCAATGGAGGAGAAACTCGAACGGAACAAGAACGCAATGCAGGAGAAACTCGAACGGAACAAGAACGCAATGGAGGAGAAACTCGAACGGAACAAGAATGCAATGGAGGAGAAACTCGAACAAAATAAGGCAGAAATCTTTGATGGGCTAAGAGAGACTATCGATGTTGAGGTTAAACGTCAGATTGAACCAATAGTTGAAGAACTTGACCAAAGATGGAAAATTATGGAACAACGTCTTCAGAGGCTGGAAGGGAATCCAACAGTAAGCATGGTTGTAGATCCGCCAGACGTTACTTTTTTCAGTTCTGGACCTAATGAAGGAAACATACCAGTTACGGAACCATCAAAGGCCAAAGTCAAAATACCAACATTTGATGGCGAGAACTCTTGGGAACTGTATAAATCACAGTTTGAAATTGCAGCTCAACTCAATGGATGGGATGACAAAGCCAAGGCTGGTAATTTGATTGTCAGCTTGAGAGGAGCTGCACTTCAGCTGTTGTCCAACATTGCCGAGGATGACAAGAAGAATTACCAAAAGTTGGTTGAGGTCCTTGAGCAACGCTTTGGTCAAGCTCACTTGGCCCCCATCAGAAGAAGGGAACTGAAATACCGTCGACAGAACCGTGGAGAAAGTCTTCAAGCCTTTTCAAGCGAAATCCTAAAATTAACTCAACAAGCTTACCCAGAAGCTACTGTATCAGCCATTGAACAAACTGCGTCTGAGGCATTTATTGATGGAATTTTTGACTGGGAGGTTCAGAGTCAAGTTCGGATGGCACGTTGCAAAACCTTGAAAGAAGCATTATCCTTTGCCCTGGAAGTAGAAGCTGCAAGAAAGGCGTCCCGTAGACAAGGTTCCACAGTTTTGAAGCAAACAAAGGTTGGACCAACTGGAGACAAACGTCGATGCTACCACTGTGATGAAGAGGGTCACATCAAGCCCAATTGCCCTAAGTGGAAATCTCTGCAGAAGAAGGCGGAAAACTCCAACCTGGAGTTGCCAGGGGCCAACCAACTCCAGGGCCAAGCAGAAGGACCCAAGAAATAAGGATTTCCAAAATGCGCACTTCGAGTGAGAACGTCTATGTATCTGGATGGAATGATAGCATTGGACGCAATATAGACATGTGCGTGGACTGTGCTGCTACTGGTTCAGTTATCAAGGCACAATTGGTCAAGGACATCCCAGGCCTATCCATTAATTGGAGAGAAAAGCACCGCCTCAGGACTGCCATGGGTGAACAAGCTTGGACCAAGGGTACTGTCCAGCTATCCATCAAGATTTCCTCAATGGTAATAACTGGAAAATTCATCCTTGCTGATATCGAGGATGACTGTATTCTGGGCCTGGATTTAATGCGAAAGTATGGGTTGATTATTGATCTGAAGCATGACGTTTTAAGAGGTCCCTGTGGGGATATGCCGTTCTATGAGTTGGAAGCCAAGGATCGTCTCCTCCAGACCAAAGTTGAAGAAGAACTAAGTACTGTAGTCGATGAAGTGAAGAAAGATTTGGATTGTAAAACTATGTCAAGTTTCAATAAATTTTCGGAAGATTACCAGAGCAGTTTTGCTAAAGATGAAAATGACTTAGGGAGGACTTCTATAGTTCAACGTCGCATAAACACTAGTGACGCGGCTCCAATCAGGCAGCGACCCAGAAGAATGCCGTTTGCCAAGGAAGCAGAGATGAAACGTCAACTGGAAGAGATGCTGAAACCAGGAATTATAGAACCTTCCTCTAGTCCATGGGCTTCGCCAGTAACACTAGCACCAAAGAAAGATGGAACTTTAAGATTCTGCGTTGACTTCCGGAAGCTTAATGATGTTACTGTCAAAGACAGCTATCCCCTGCCAAGAATGGATGATCTTTTTGACATTTTAAGAGGAGCAAGATGGTTTTCAGTAATCGACATGAAGAGTGGCTTTTGGCAAGTGGAGGTGCATCCAGATGATAAAGAGAAGACCGCGTTTTGTACCACTGGAGGATTATGGCAATTTAATGTCATGCCATTTGGTTTATGTAACGCACCAGCCACATTTGAACGCCTTGTGGAAAAGATTTTGAAAGATGTCATTGGAAAAATTTGCCTAGTGTACATGGATGACGTGATTGTCTTCAGCGAGACACCTGAAGAGCACATAGAGCACCTGAGGATTGTTTTCCAAAAATTACAAGAAGCAGGTCTCAAACTTTCCTTAAAGAAGTGCTCACTATTCAAGAAAGAAGTCAGATACTTGGGCCATATTGTTTCAGCTGACGGTTCGAAGACTGACCCAAGGAAAGTAGAAGCAATAACTCAATGGCCGACACCAAAGGATCGTACTGAAGTAAAAAGTTTCTTAAGTCTATGTTCATACTATAGAAGATTTGTAAAGAATTTTGCAAATATTGTGAAACCGTTGAACCGTTTAACTGAAAAAGAACATCCATTCAAATGGACCAGTGAATGTCAAGAGGCCTTCAACGAACTCAAGAAGAGAATGTGCTCCACGCCAGTACTAGCCTATCCAGATCCAACTAAAAGGTTTATTCTTGATACAGATTGCAGTAATTTTGCTATGGGTGCCGTATTGTCGCAAGAATATGAATCAGGGGAGCGAGTCATTGCCTATTTTAGCAAGACCCTGAGTAAGACAGAACAGAATTATTGTGTGACCAGAAAAGAATTACTAGCCGTTATAAAATCAACAAAAAATTTCCACAAGTACCTGTATGGCCAGAAATTCTTACTACGAACTGATCATGCTGCTTTACAGTGGATAATGAATTTCAAAGAACCAGAAGGGCAGATGGCTAAATGGCTGCAATACCTGCAAACTTATACTTTTGAAATAATCCACCGGAGAGGAAAAAGTCATCAGAATGCTGATTCATTATCAAGAAGACCATGCTCAGAAGACTGTAGTCATTGTTGCAAACAAGAGAAGAAGGAAGTCTCAGTCAAAGCCATACAACTGAGTTCCAATGTGGATATGAAAACTGCTCAACAACAGGATAAAGATATTTCAGTCATCTTAGCCTGGAAGGAGAAAGGTGAACGACCAGTCTGGCAGGATATCAGCTCGCAGTCAGTAAATTTAAAGATTTTATGGTCACAATGGGACTCGCTTCAAGTAGAAAATGGAATTGTTTACCGGATCTGGGAAACAACAGATGGCAGATCACACCGGCGCCAACTACTGATACCTGAAGCGCTTGTTCCGGATGTCTTGAAGAGTGTTCATGATGACGCATCTGGTAGTCATCTTGGAATAACAAAAACATTGGCCAAGATTCGGGAACGGTTTTACTGGCCAGCCTGTAGAAGTGATATAGAGGATTGGATTCAATGTTGCAGAACATGTAATGCCAGTAAGGGGCCCAATACTAGGGGCCGAGCTAAGATGCAAATCTACAATGTGGGATACCCTTTTGAACGGATTGCGGCAGATATCTCAGGACCATTTCCAGAAACTGACCAAGGTAATCGTTATATTCTAGTGGTAGGAGATTATTTCAGCAAATGTATGGATGCTTACCCACTGCCAAATTGTGAAGCCGTCACTGTTGCAACAGCGCTGGTGGAAAACTGGATTTCAAGGTTTGGAGTACCTCTGGAGTTACACTCAGACCAGGGAAGAAACTTTGAATCCCAGGTATTTGGAGAAGTGGCTAAGCTGATGGGATTGAGGAAAACTCGTACAACACCACTCCACCCACAATCTGATGGTATGGTCGAGAGGTTCAACAAAACAATAGACCAATTCCTATCCAAAGTAATTGATAGTGACCAGCGGAATTGGGACAAGCTACTTCCATTGTTCCTGCTAGCCTATCGGTCATCAATCCATGAGAGCACCAAGGAAACACCTGCAAAAATCATTTTTGGAAGAGAACTTCGATTACCGTGTGATTTAGAGCTGGGCACCCCTCCACAGCCACCTCAAGAAGTCAAGCCATTCACGCAAGAACTGAAGAACCGACTTAAGCAGGTACATGAGCTGGTCAGGGAAAATTTAGAAGTTGCTAGCGACCGGATGAAGGCACGCTATGACATCTGTGCAGATGAAACCAAGTTTGAACCTCAGGATAGGGTGTGGTTCTACAACCCACAGAGAAAGAAAGGGAAGAACCCAAAATTACAGTGCAATTGGGAAGGACCTTGGACAGTCGTGAAGAGAATCAACAATGTCATCTATCGCATCCAACAGGACAGAAGGTTCAAAGTGGTCCACCGGAATAGACTAGCTGTATGGAGTCCGGCGTTTGAACGGGACGTTCAAAACTGAGGAGGGGAAAGTGTGGCGTTCTGCTATGAAGGCGCAAGCACCAAGCTTGCACACGCCGCTAAACTTTTAATAATAGCAGACACCGCAAGGAAGCGTACTTATCGCTTAACTACTTCGCCGAATACGCTTGAACAACCTAGAACGTGCTCGATTGATTGTAAGGATCCTTGCATAACCTGTTTGCCGTTCTAGAAGAAATCTCGAGAATTCCGGAAATAAGGGTGAGACTATAAATAGCCGGCAGCAACCCGATAAAGCGATTCAGTTGTAATCTTAAAAGCGATAGTTAACGTGTTCTCGTTCTTTAACGCGATTGTGTTACAGTTTAACGGAGTGTTGTACTTGCGGTACCAGTAATAAAGCTCGGTTTTCGTAATTGTTCTTTATTATAGGTGTCAAGAGATATTTGGTGACTGGTAGAACGTCTCAATATTATTGGACTTCGAATATTTTTCATGGTAATTCACTTGAAAAAAAGACAAAGTACCAGAATATTATATTGGACATGATATTTTCCTGGACGATTTACTCAAAAAAACGACAGAGTCCGAGATTAATACTGCACTTGGAATATTCTTTGAGGTATTTGACTCGAGAAACCGACGAAGTACAAGAATATTTTTGGACTTGGAAAATTTTCTTAGTTTCAATATATTTGACGTAGAAAAACAACAAAGTATGAGAATATTTTCCAGGATATTCTACTTGAAAAATGACAAAGTCCAAGAATAATATTAGACTCGGAATATTCTTCGAGATATTTTAAGCGAGAAAATGACAAAGACAAGAAAGTACCAGAATATATTTTTGGGCTTGGAATATTTCTCGTGATCTCTCAAAAAGGAATAAAGTTTTGGAACATTTTTTGACTTACAATATTTTCTGAGACATAACTGGTTGTTTTTTCAAGTGAAACATCTCAAAACAATTTTTCAAGTCCAAAATGTTCTTGTACTTGGGTTGTTTTTGGAGTAAAATATTTCAAAAAATATTCCAAGTACAAAATTATTCTCACACTCAGTTGTTTTTTGAGTAAATCATCCAGGAAAATATCCCAAGTCCAAAAAAATTCTTTTTATAATACATGAAGCGAAAGTGCTTCGTATTGTGTTTGTTTTTAGTAGCAAAACATGCCGTTATCAGAACCGTGGCGAAAATGTTTTACCCGTGGCGAAAATCAAGTCAGTGGTGCCATTCAAAAAATTTGTAAACATTCTTTTTGAACGATAACCAATTTAAATTGTAGGCCCAAGTGTTCCTTTCACTACATGTATTATAAAAAGTACTGTTTGTAATTCGTGTCGAAAACAAACGATATTAGAACTCGCTTATCCACACTGCGCTCGTTCCAATATCGTTGGTTTTCGCCACTTATTACAAAATGTACTATTTACTCTGTCGTTTCCTCGAGTAAAATATCTCGAAAAATATTCCAAGTCCAGTATTAATCTCGGACTCGGTCGTTTTTTTGAGTAAATCATTCAGGAAAATATTCCGAGTCTAATAATATTCTGGTACTTTGTCCTTTTTTTAAAGTAAAATACTTCAAAAAATAATTCAAGTCCAATAATATTCTCGGACTTTGTTGTTTCCTTCAAGTAAAATACCAAAAAAATTTTCCAAGTCCAAAAATATTCTTGTACTTCGTCGTTTTCTCGAGTTAAATACCTCAAAACATATTTCAAGTCCAGTATTAATCTCGGACTCTGTTGTTTTTTTTGAGTAAATCAACCAGGAAAATATTATCAGTCCAATCATATTCTGGTACTTCGTCTTTTTTTCAAGTGAATTACCTTCAAAAATTTTCGAAGTCCAAAAATGTTCTTGTACTTCTTCTTTTTGCAAGTAAAACATTTCGGAAAATAATATTCAAAGTCCATCCAGGGACCCACAGTCCAAAGCATGAATACAAGTAACAAGACGCAACACCGCGCAACGCGAGCGTGGGAACCCAAGAACTTCAAAGACTCGTGGAATCAACTTCCCTCCCAATGTGGCGTGAAATACCGGCTCGTCAAAGAGAAAAGCAGTTTGTGTGTTCGGATGTGAAGGGGTTGGTGATGGTGTTTTCTTTATAGGGTCGGCGCAGGCGCTAGCCGACCATATTGTAATCACTTTTTTCTTTTTCTTCTTCTTCCTTCTTCCTTCTTCCTTCTTCCTTCTTCCTTCTTCTTGGGTAAGTTCAGTCGCTCACGTCACGGCATGGTAGACCACAACGCAGTAAGTTGTGGGCACGTTGTGGGTATTTTTATTTAGATGATTTATGATACTATGTTATTAATTACGCCTAGCCTAACTTGTTTTTGTGTTGTTTCTCCTATCTTTGATTGCGTGTTTGCATTCACCAGCGTAGGTATAAATAAATTTGATCAAAATTATAAATTTATTTTCGTTCTCATCTGGGAACAGTTAGTTTATTTATGATTATTATTGATTAATTAGCCGCTGCTGATTAATTCGTTACGATGACGAGAATTGCGCGAATAAAAACCTACAGAACAGAACAACTTAAAAGTTGATCATGAATCGCAAATGCGGTATCCCAGCTTTGTGATCCGCAATTCAATTTGGAATTTCAATTATTTATACCTATTAGTTCCAAGTACTTTGAAGTTGACTTCAACGGTAGTATGATAATTAGGTACATTGTTGGGTTTTGAGTAGACAAATGAAGTTTGTGATAGTATTAATTAATCAAGGATTTCAATTCTGAGATTTTACAATTTGTGTTATTATTATCCTTATCTCACAACAAAAATGACAATTGTTGGAAGGGTGTTATATCAGTGTTGGGTCACTTCAGGTTATTGCTTATTAATTGTTGAGTGCGTTAGCTTTTACAAATAGAAATATAGAATCAAGAAGATGTGATGTGAATTCTTGAAATTGGTTCAAATGATATGAATGAAATTGAATACAAATGAAAGGGAATGTCTTACAACACGGTAGGAATATGAAATGAATGATTACAAATAAAAAAGTAGGAAATAGGATGATGAAAAATGGATTGTGAATATGATATCCTAGCTTTGTAATCCTCAATTCAAATTTAATTTGTACTTTGTCCTACTTTCTAGTTGGGTTTTAACGCACAAAGATTTTATCATTTTTATTTTCCTGCACCTTGTTTCGATCTCAATAGTACCGCCATCTCAATGGATATTTTTCTTATCAGAAATAACCCAGTCATTTTCCGACCCTCGTAACACCCCGCCCGCGGGGTGCTTGTTTGATTTGCGACGTGCTATATGGGTATGGGCATGGTATGGGATAATGTTGAACGATTTTAATAACGAATTGTAAAACGTCACAAAATCTCATATTCGCTGCAATCTGCTGACATGAGTGTTTTAGCAGCTGGAAGTTTTTTGGAAAAAGAATATTACAGGTATCAAATTTCCGAAAATATGATTGATGATAACGCATAATTTAATTTTACGTGTGTTCTTCGTATGTATTGTATACCTACAGTACTTATTTCTGTTTTGAATTTTCGAGTAAGAAGATTATGTATTGAATATATTGAATACACATTCTATGGGTTGAGTTGTCAGAGAGCGAGGAATGTGTAAAGGAGAAACGAGTAAACGAGAAACTAATGCAGAAAAGAATTCCTCCACTATTATTAGCTCGCGAAGAATTTATTTATCCTGAACTACCACCTGAACTAACCGATTTAAAAGAGAGGTATCAGTTTGATTTGTTAACTCGCCAAGAATTACATTATCCTGAAATACCACCTGAACTAGCTGAGTTAAAAGAGATGTATCAGTAGTGCGGAATAGTTCGTATGATATCTTTTCATATTCGTGTATGCGATCGGTTTGTGATAGGTTCATGTTCGGGAAAGTAGGTTGCATCATAACACATTCTCATGCGTTATGTTATTTGAAGAAAACAAGCAAGAAAAATATGAGAATGTGAATATTTGAAGGATGTACTCGATTGTTTTACCGCAACGAGAAAACGAGAAAAGTTGTTTTTGCGTTCGAATGTGAACTAGTTGGTAACCGCTTTTTCTTTCTCCTTCAAGTTTTGGGAGCGATTATTATTTCTAGTGAACTTCCTACTTCCTTATCATGTAGCCTATTATTGTCAAGCAGAGTTGATAAAGCTGAAAGCTGAACGTCTGAAGCCAAAGCCACATAATTTTGGAAAACGAGCTGAATTGTGTTTTACTTATTCATAAAAGGACACGAGCAAATGACTGTTCAGTTGTTCTGTGAGTGAAAATCATATGGACATTCCTGAAGTACAAAGGTTTTATTGACGGAGGTTAATTCATATAATATTAACAATCGCAGAGAAATATTCCTCCTTTATCGTCCAAAAGATACAATTTACCTGATCGTCAGTTTCAATGTACGTCAATTCTTGTACAAAACAGCGCCGCATGGCATGAACCTCTTCCAACCTCCTGTCTTCGACTATATAAACTATACAAACTAATAGTAGTTACTACCACTGGTTTGTAGTTTGTATAATCAAAGCCTCCTGTGAGGTTGCTTGTCTTCAAATACCTGCGTTATAGAAAAGCGTCGCATTCAGGATGATATTGTGGCAAAACTATCGATTTTGCTTGGAAAAAAAGAGTAAGATATTTTCTGTGAATAATTTAATGAAGAATATTTTTTATAGAAAATTTTTTTCGATTAAATCAGTTTTCAAGTTGTTATGATTGAAAAACTGACATTTCTTCAAATTGTGGGCGATTCCGGCTACTAAGGGGAGGATACTTTTGATATTGTGACGTTCGACCGGTCCCAGTCACCAATAACCATTTTTACCGACTTTTCGTAGAAAAGCGAGTATTACACCCGTCACAGTTGTGGCAGAAAGAGGGGGAAATCAACTTTCTCGACGTTTTAGAGGTCATAGATCATCGCTACGTCATTAAAAAAATTTCAGGTTTCCTTATATATATATATATATATATGGATCAAAATTTGTCCGGGCTTCTCCTCCGAGTCTACTGGGTGGATTTTCTTGAAACTTGGCTACGTTGTGGTGTTATATCTGAAGTTGTGCACCTGCATTTGTTTTGACGATCGGATCAGTAGTTCTCCAGATATACCCAATTAAAAAAAAAATTCCCCACTCCTATAACTCTGATATGGTTTGTTCAATTTTTTTCAAATGTTGATATATTGTAATTTACATGTCTGAAAATGTAATTGTGAACTTTTGGTGTTGATACGATGTTTGGTTCGTGAGAAATCTCAAATTGAAGCGTGAACTAATTTGATGAAATTTGCAAATATTCGAGCTACTAATATTTTGTAGTACTAAACTTCAGGTAGTCGCTTTCGTCATCAAAAGCGAAGGGTAACCTTTGATTACGTGGATTGTCAGTGTAGTTGTAGCTAGTTTTATTCATTTTTTGGGTTACCTGTTCACACACGTAAGGATACGCTCTTTATGAATGAATTTTAAAGATGTGTTCGTTCGTGTTGAGTCAGTCATGAATGAATGTTGTGTTAGTATAGTATTAGTGCAACAATCCTTTGCGTATAATTTTGTCATTTTTTTGAGTGATGAAATAGTTTTATATGTGTGAAAGATTTGCTCGTTTGTGTTGAGTTTCTCATGAATGAATGTTATGTGTGAGTCTACAACAACCAACATTAAAAGATGCTTGAGATGATCAAGAATGAATTAGAGTGGCAAGAGATGTTGAGGATGTGTGTATCTTATTGAGAAAACGATTCATTGAATAAATTGGAGTACTAGAGTTAAAGTTTAAGCAAAAAACTTGATTGTAGATATAGGTGAAAAGTCGTGTATAAGCATTTTTTATTACTTGTACCGAAAATTCATAATATTTGGTATACAGGGTGGGGCATAAGTTCCGCAACCATTTTGCACGTTTGAAAAAAAGAGAAAAATGAAGTCAAAAAAAAAAAATCAAAAATGGTCATTTAATTTGTTCAAAAGCGCACAAAAACGTTGAGGATATTAGACGTAGAGACCGGCGTGAAATTGCCAGTTCTAGAGATAGTCGACGCGCACTTTGATTAGCATTTTCTTCGAGAGATAGCGCTGCGGTTTCCATGTTCATCATGGTAGTCACGCTCACTCGCCTACCCGATCGAGGCGCGTCGGCTACCGAACCTGTCGTCAAAGATTTATTACGGTACAGTCGGTAGACGTTCAAACGATGTGATAATCGTCGACCTGGAAAACGTTCGGCGAATTCCGTAAAAATTGTCTCATAATTTGCGTCATGACGAATGTAAGAAATTAGCAAAAAAACTCGTTCTTCTTTCGTGTAACTCACTCCACCTTCGCCAAGCATTTTCGCTACACACAGTGAGACACAACTGAACACAAATGTAGGTACACTTCAACTGAACGTGACAACATTAATTTATGCACTTCTATGCACGTTGCATGCGTGTACCATGCAGTGGTGGGCCTCATTATGCCACCAATACAAAAACTCGACAGCGTTGCGGAACTTATGCCCCACCCGGTATACTCGTTAAATAAGCCTTTTCTGACACCAATGAGACGTTCCACCGGTCACTGGATACAAACGATAAAGAACAGTTACGAAAAACCGAACTTTATTACTTGCACCGAAAGCGAACACCGTATGCAATCCCAGATAATGCGAGAGCACAATAATCACAACAATTACTAATTCACTACTGATCGTTATTCCGGCTATTTCTTGGAATTTTATACCCGCGGACGCTATTCCGGATAGGTTCTAGAATCTAGAACCTATCCGGAAAAGGACCGTGACATAACTTGCCTCCAATGCCTTCTCCAAAACTCTCAATTTTTCAACAAACTTGGAAGAATTTTTTTTTCGATTATGAAGCAGTCATTGAAGTAATCAGCGTCCTTTTTTTGTAAATGAGAATGTTTCGTCGTAAGATGACACTTCAATTTACTGGGTACCATCGCTTCACTACTTAAAATTTCGCCACAAACAATACACTCTGGCGTTGGGAGATCTTCTGTTCCACCATAAGTGAAGCCGAATTCGATGTATGAATCAACATACTAAAAGACAACGCAACTCTTACATGCAGCTTTAGCGATTTTTCTCGTTGTCGGCAGTTGCATCTTTGACTGCATTTCATCCTCACTACCGTCATCATCATTAATTCTTCTTTTCTTTGTAACTAAGAACTTGTCCATATCGGTAACAACAAATATTAACGAAAATTTCACTTGAAAAAAAGATTTTTGCTGTAAAATTTACAAATACACGACAACTTCCTCATCCGTATACGAAAAAATTAATGCTCTCAAGTATAAATGACACCTTGCTAATCTGCAGTTTTCTTATCATACATTCTTACAAGTTGAGACAAGTTTATTCAGAAACGTGTTCATTTCTTCGTGTGAGTCATCGTCCTTTATTGCAGCATCTGAAAATTTTATTATTTTGAAAAATACAAGATTTTCTCTGTCCTATATCATTTTCGTTCTTATTGTTGAAAATCTCACGGCACACCTGGAGTGTGCCGCGGCACACCTGTTGAGAAACGCTGTTCTAGACGGTGGTCTAGTTATGCAACTTATCCTTCTCGTCTCTTCTCGATTATTCACCATTCATGCATTATCCTATTATCGCGCACTCGTTATCACGCTCTTCTATAACATAATACACCACATGGCCTCTTCGTTGGTTCGAAACGTCCCGTTCAGAACCACCCAGCCAGGCAGCCAACCGATTTCGATGGACAACTTGTAGTTTCGTTTTATGGCTAATACGGTAAACCACGTTGTTGATCTTCTTTACTACTGTACATGGGCCTTCCCATTTGCTTCGAAGTTGTGGGCTTCTTTCTTTTTCTTCTACAGTGCCAATGTCATATCGAACTTTGGACCCGGTATCCTAGTGTACTGTATGTTAGGCCTAGTACAATGAAATAAGGAAGGCTCAGTATAGCCTAGCACTCGTATACTGTATGTTAGGTCTAGTGTAGACTAGTAGTAGCCAAGGTCGCTATTATAGCGTAGGATACTGAAGTAGGAAAGGTCGAAATTTTACTCTCTGGAATGAAAATAAGTATGCGAGCCAGCAACACCCATGAGATCAATGTTGAGAAACTCCAGATAGATAAAATAAGTATACAATATGGAATGCCAAAAAAGGCTTAACGGATTGTCATCTGTTTTTTCTCTGTAAGTTCGTCTCTATCGTGGATAAACCAGCAGTCTGGCCAGAACCCTTTCCGGATCTCCAATTGGCTTTTGATTGTGAGGAAACGAAGTTAGATCAACTGGCTCAGTTTGTGCTTTTCCTTTCCTTTTTGGGACTCTTGCCCCGGCAAGCCAAGAGCGCAAGAGCGCTTACGCACTCGCAAAAAAAAAGTTTCCTTCTGAGTATGTTGTGACGTCACCACTCGAGATACATATTCTGTCACAAAAGTGTCTTCTTCTCGATACCTCAATAATGGTAATATCAGCCTACCGCATGTATATTTTACGACCGTGAAAACTGTTATTATACTTTTTAATTGTATAATATCATTATTTTGGCTGAGAACAAAGAACCAAATCTCTCAGGTTTCAGATTTGAATGGAACAAGAAGATACGGATCGTTTCACTCCTGGGTCTTCACGCAGAAAATGTCTATCTCTTGAGCTCTGGGTCTCGATTAAAAAAAGCTCTAAATCTTTCAAAAAATGAATTTTCGTTATTTTACAGTCAAGGAGGAAAAAACAACAAGAGACTCGGATACTGAGGCGTGAGTTGCCATCCGTCTTATTTTGCTATGCGGAGAAACACTCTGACTAGATCTGTCGAACTTTGATATTGCAGGGCGGTCGTCGATTTCCAGGCATTTCTTTGAATGGTTGTTGACGGTGAGTGTCTCGAGTTGGAGAAACCTGATTTCAACTTCATTCGAGTTTCACTGGTCTGTAATCGGCATAAACTTTTTCATTGACAATTTTAATCTATAGAGGTATAGCGTGATTATTACGATAAGGCGGAAGAGGCTTGCCCAAATAAGATGACGAATTTTAGAATAAAAAAAGTGACGTTGTCGAACGTGACGACAATATGGATTACTAAGCAAAATTGTTTGCTTCTATATTGAACGAATAAAATTGAAAACATGATGGGATGACGAAACGAGCTATTCTACGCATGTTGTTCCTCCTGTAACAAGGGAGTTATGCATTCATTATTCGAGCCATGATAAGACGCTGACAATGATATGTAACAACGGCGTCGACAAGACGATTGAAAATCACGAGGCAAATGCGATACTTCGTCATTCGTCGCAGATATTAGAATGAAACAATGGTTGAGAAACTATTTTAGATCATTCAAAGACGCAAGCGATTTAAGCACATCCCCGAATAATTACCTGGAAGAGGCGAAAGTACTATTTGAGAAACGATGGAACCGTCCTAATAATGAGTACACGGCTCGTCTGGCCGACTTTGAATTAATACGGGTTCTCGGACACGGAAAGTTTGGTAACGTAATCTTTGCTCGGTATAAGAAAAGTAAAAAAAACGATTCAAACGCCTATGTTGCTATCAAGATTATGATGAAAAAAGTAATTGTGAAACATCGTGGACCACAACATGTACAGAACGAGAAGAAAGTTCTCATGTCAATAGAGAACCCGTTCGTCATTGCTTACAAACACCACTTCAAGGATAATGCCAATCTGTTCATTGTGACCGAGTACGTACCAGGTGGTGATTTTTATACGCGCCTCAAACGCATTCACATTTACGAGCAATCACACGTCGTCTTTTACGCGGCGCAAATTGTTCTAGCTTTTGAATATCTTCATTATATGGGTGTCGTTTATCGCGACCTGAAGCCTGAAAACATCTTACTCGACCAGGTAGGGTACCTAAAAATAACTGATCTAGGTCTATGCAAAAAAATTGATCATAGTATGACGAAAACCATGTGTGGTACACCAGAATATCTGGCTCCCGAAGTGGTCCACGGGCATGCGTATTCGTACACGGTCGATTGGTGGACACTTGGAATTCTGATATTTGAACTTATTCATGGTAGAACACCCTTCCGCACTGGGAACATGTTACAATTGCTCCGAAAGATCGTGCACTCAAAAATTGTCTTTCCTAAGCCTGAAATCGACGCAGCGTCTCAAGAATTGATCAGAAAACTGCTCGCCAAACACAGTACAGAAAGACTGAATGATACTGCTACAATTAAAAAAATGGCTTACTTTTCTAACGTTAATTGGTCATCGCTCTATCATAAATTAGTGCCAGCACCTCATGTACCAGTCATTAAGAGCGTAACCGATACCACAAATTTTGATAAGCAACCTGAAATTCAAATTGAGGAAAGTGAAAGTGATTTGTTTGCCGACACGTTCAAAGATTTTTGAGTAATACGTCGATCTGTAATTCAAAGTATTTCCTGCACTTAATCCTTGCAGTTTTGAGTATGAATTTAGAATACAAAGGACCATCTGAAGACTGAAATATAACTTGTAAACTCCCTAATTTAAACATACCTCTATTTAGTTGAATTTCTATTTTGAACAGCGGAGGTTCCTCATTTTCTCATAAATTAATTTAAACGTAACTGTATTTTCTGTATATTTTGGTAGACTAATAGTTTGAATACCCTAGAATAAGTTGCATGGTAAAACTGAGGGAAAAAGAGTTCAAACTAGCTCATTTGTTGTTAAGAGGTTATAGTGGCGCATTATGAAAGACACGTAATTAAATCCTTTTGTTTGGGAGGTAAACACTTGGAAAAATTATTAGGTTTTGCTAACATGCACATTACTTCTGTTAACATTCCATCTTTATCCAATATTAACAGTGCATATATGCATCGTCGAAGCAACAAACCGAAATTCATGACCTCCCAACCCTTGTACTCCCAGTTCCATGAGGTAAAAGTTGGAGGGAAATAGTTTGAACGAGCGATGTTTTTTTTTTCCATTATTTTACTCAAATTTTTTATTTAATAGGGCTTTCCCCTATGTAACTCCACCTCGGGCTACAAACATGTTGATAAAGGTCTAATAGTAATGCTGTCAACTTGGTTGAAAACATGTGACACTTTAGAAGTTTGTAATTTTCTTTTCGTTATAATCATAAAATTGTAAGATAGAAGTGCTGATACCGTTTGAATTCTCTTGTTATCAATTGTAATTTTTCATATTCAATTCTGAAGGTTATACTCGTATTGTTGAAAAACTACGGTTTTCTTCACAAAGTTATACGAGGGACGCAGGAACCTGTTCTGTGGGTCGGATTGGATTGAGAATTCAGATTGAAATTTTGACTTTTTCTGAGTTCCGTGTATCACGATGTATATGCATAGTCTGAAAGTATAAATTCTTAGGGACCAGGACAATTCATCGCGGAGTAGAATTCACCGCGCGTACCGGAGATCATTGTGACACGCCCACTTTCCTTCTCACTTTGAACAGGCTTAGGACTGTCAGTAAACTGTCGTGGTTAAAAATTAGCGTGTCAGTATAATTGTGGGTCTTCAGGTGAACAGTGTTGTATTCAGAAATGCTGAGCCAAAATCCGAATGGGCCTGGGTCATTCTTCCAAATATTAATAAGATATATTATTGTTCGCCACTCCTCGCAGGTAGTCAATAAGATTGTTGTCCTCATTAAAAGTAGCTACCTAGTTCTACTGTCGTGCAGCTGTGTCCCTATATTTGCGGCGTTTTGTTGGCGGTTCATACTCGCCACCATCATTTCATACTGTACCTCCATGAGTACTTGTTCTTTTTTCAATACCTCCATCCACTATTGTTTCAAACCCGCGATGCCAAGCTTCACAATTGAAGCGCTGCGTGGAAAAGGGGCCTCCGTCTAATGTATTTCTTATGGAACGGAGGCCCCTTTTCCACGCAGCGCTTCAATTATTGTTTGTCTTTGGTAGATTGGTCACCGTAACATTGACGCAATTCCACAAATGTATTGAAAAACGAGGTGGTCTCCGTTCTCTACCTCACGCGGGACGCCCAATCTAGGTGTCTTCAGAATAGTCGGTCATTGGTTCCGTACCTTTCATAGAACCAGTACCAACACGATTGAAAATAAGAGTTTGTACGATCAACTTCCTTTCTTTTATACACATACCACCCTAAGAAATAATGAAACTGCGAATAATGTAAGTATTGCATGCGAATAATTTTTCACGCATTGCGCGCGAAGAATTGTCCTATACCCGAATTTTTACAAGTTACTTTCCCATCATATATGATTGCTCCAAAATCGGAATTTTTCCAAGTCCCCTCCAGTAATATGTATATTATTATGACTCAAAAAACGAAATTTCCTTCCAATTCCCTCTTCCAACATATGCTATGGCTCGAGGGTTGAAAAATTTTCATTTAGGGTAGATCAGTTTTTGCTGGACGCCATATAGCGCACAGCATATTTTTTGAAAAAAGTCCTCTTTGTGGGAATAAGACTATGTAAAAATTGGAACAGCACAGATTTTATTTGTTACAGAATAAACAATAATGAGGGCGTATGTAAGTAACAACGTAGAGACAAGCTGAGATGAACTACAAATCTATTGTATATAACAGCTAGTTACCTATATCGCTAAATCGGGGAAAACCGGAGAATATAGGAAAATGGGTAAAGTAGCGGTTGAGCATTCAACAATCCCCTATAGAATAGGTTCCCTGTTAACATGTCATCAATATTGAAAGTAAAACAAAACTGATTGAAACAGAAGTTGTTTCTTGTAAAGCTTTAAATAGGGAAGTGTCCTGAGAATTTTATAAAGAATTCTTAGGTACGCAATGATCTTTTTCATCTATTACAAATGGTAATTTACAAAGTTCAGAATAAATCCAACAGTTGATGAATCGGAAAATATTTGGAAGTCTTAAGTTCAATAATTAATTGACAGTCGATTCCATTCCCATCATCCAAAGAGTATAGATATTGATTGCTGTATTTACAGCCGCTTCCAGCTTCTTTATCAATTGGAACATCCACTGGAATTACCTCTTCTGGCTTCTTCTTAGTTCGCTCCCGGACTCAAACCGATTTTATAGGCAAAACAATTTTACTTATATACATGTAGATAGGGTTGGTTTTTATCCACCAATCATTATTGCGGAAAATGGCAGTATTGGAACTCGTTGTTGATTGGCTGATACAGTTGGAATGTGCGATCTCCCTCATTAGCCAATAATTGTCGCAAAAAGCGTTAGGTTGTAGAGATTGATTTTGATTGTTTGGTGAGAGCAAAATGTGGTTGAAGTAGAGTTGTCAATTTTGAATTATTAGAGTTGGCTAATTTAGTTAGTAGTGCCGTACTAAAAACGTTGAAAAACTGATAAATGTAAATGTGCCTTTGAAAATATGATCAAAGATGTGATTGAAACACATTACTGGCAGCTTGCAAAGTGAGATGTGTTGTAGGCTTAGACCATATAGTACATAGACCGTTAATAATGATAAAAAGCTTGTCGGAACATAGGAGACTCTGTAAGTCGGTAAGGTCTCACGGCGTTAATGTGAGTGGGCGTGGCATCGCTCACATCGCCTTACGTCGCATGCACCAAACCATCCATACCAAATCTTTCCGACTTACAGCCAACCTCCTATGTTCCCACAACTGATAACCTCATTTACATAGGCTATCGGCGGTCTATGTACTATATGGTCTAAGGTTGTATGTTTGTGAACAATATCACAAATTGTCACAAATTATGCAGTTATTTTGCTTTTCCGCATGTATTATCATATTGCATACTCGTTTCCCTGATTCTTATTGTGATGGTCATTGGTTTTATGACAGAGGAAGGACCTCATGTATAATGAATAAGAAGAGACAGATTGTTCAAATAGTATATTTTAGATAAGGGAAACATTTGGAGCATATTATATTGTTAATTTAATTTGTACCTCAAATGTTTAAGAACTTGTTTTCAGTCGTAATGGTTTGTTTGCATAGGATTTAATCTAACTTGTTCATAAAATCATCGATCGACTTTTTGTGTTTATGCAGTTGCTGATTGGTTACGAAACTGGTCAAATTGTACTTTGGAATCTACGCACAAAGAAGTCCGAGCTCCGATGTCAAACTTTGGAAAGGCTGTGTTCTATTACCTGGCATTATGAGGGTAAACAATTTTTGTGCGCACACATGGATGGTACACTATCTACATGGAATCTGCGATCACTGGAAAAACCATCAAGTATCATTGCTCCTCACTGTAAGTATTTTTCATCTGCGTACTTTGCCAGAACTTCAGATTTCCTGTACAAGGCGTGTGACCTATGTCAAAATAGTTGAGTGCTTTTAAGTAAGACTTTAATTTCAAGGGCCCAGTGACTCCTAAATGACAGATACCACTATTTGCAGTATATTACACTACACAATTAAAAAATTTCTAAAAGTCATGAATGGGATAGGTTCTACATAAAGGTTTGTAAATTGTAATTTCCGCGCTGAATTCAAAGCTTGTTTCTGTTCTTCAATAGGAATTCGCTCTTTCTTGTTATATTTTTATTCACATTGTCGCAACACCTAATTTTTGATAGTAGTAAGACAAGAATGTTTTCTCCAAATCAAATTTTGTCCAAGTGTCAGTGCCTTCTGTTTTGATGGGAAGAATAAGAATATTAATTATTGGAATTAATAAAAAAGAGAAGAAAATTTGAGAAAGAAAATGCCTTAGGTTTTTAATTTCAATAAAGAAAATGAAAACGAGACTATATCAAAAATTGTCTTTGTTCCATCTTTGTACAAATTGAACTAAATTATCAAAGGAAGATGGTAAATGCGGACGTTCACAAGAATCATACGGATGAGGTTAGATCTGGAAGAATTCAGTCAAATATGTCTGAAAATTAGTTCAAGACAGGCGAGCAAAAGCAACAATTTAATGAACAGAACTTCAAGTAATGCTTGCATTGTTACGACTAAATATTTTTATCAATATGTACTTGTATATTTTTGTTGATGTATAACGTAAAGAGCAATTGATAACGACAGGGAGGGGGTTTGGCTAATCTCCAAAAGTCCCATCATCTCCACCTTTCTCCTCCTTTTACGCTGATTTTCTTTCGATGTGCTGGTAAACAAATAAAACAGTGACTACAATAAGTTTTCATTAGCCATTCCAAACACTTGCAATGGTATCTGCTGGAACGTCATCTGAGGAACTACAACGACGACTAATATGCCAGAGTTCGCACTATACAAGATACACGTTGAATACACTGGTCGGCGTCCAACCTGGTGGACTGTACGCGTCGGTATTTTACACCACACTGGGAGGGAAGTTGTTTCCGCGAGTCTTAGAATTTCTTGCGTTCGCACTACAGGTTGGCCATGGCCGTCTATAGTTCCAGGCCGGAATATTAAAGCTGGCAACGTCGCGGTGACGAAAAATACGGGGCCGAGTTTCATACACGCTCTTATGCAAAATTTTCGAAAAACATGTTAATCGTTGATTTGCGAATAGTATTCAATTCCGAAGGGAAAAAGTTTAGAAATACATCGAAAGAGTAAACGATTCTCGATTTTTTGAACTAGGTCACGTTAAAATTGGTCAACTACGAAGCGAGTTATTCAAGTTAAAAAAAAAAAAGTCAGAGGGCGAAGTGCAGTACATGTACCGCGCTTCGCCCTCTGTCTGACTTTTTTTTTTTAAACGTAAATAACTCGCTTCCTAGCTGATCAATCTTAATGAAACCTAGCTCAAAAAATCGAGAATCGTTGGCTCTTCAAATCACGTTCTTTTCATTTTTTTCAAAAACTTCACCGTATTCGTGTCAAATAGTGTTTTTTGATGTTCTCCCATAAGAGACTGTACAAATATCGGCCCCGTCCAATGTTGTCGAGATTCGAATATTCCGGCCTGTAACTAGAGACGGGTATGGGTTGGCACACTCGCGTTGCACGGTATTGCATCTTGTATTCATGCTTTGGACTGTAGGTCTGTATTGACTTTGAATATTTTCCAATATTACTCGAAAAAAACACAAAGTACAAGAATATTTTTGGACTTGAAAATTTTTTTTGAAATATTTTACTCAAAAAAACGACCGAAGAACCAAAATATTCACAAGTTTAAATGGGGCGCGATCGATTTGGCGCGGACAATTTGGCGCGGGGTTCAATTTGGCGCAAACCTCAAAAAACAACGTAATAAGACAATCCGAAGTCTACAAAATAAAATTTTGACGTACAATGGAAAAATTTAAAATTATAATAATGAGGGACGACAGTAATGCAATCCGAAGTCTAATAATGAAATTTGACAGCTAGAATACATAATCAGAGATTATGAGCTATGCCCCGGAGGTATTCTATATGCGTGCGATTGTTGTAATCACGCACAGTTCGCGAGATACGCTCGTCAGTATTTTGGTACTTCGGTTTTTTGCTCGCAGGTGGAGCTCCCGCTTCTCCCTGCGTATATTCTAAATCTCGTGCTTTTTGGCATTTTCTCAACATAGTTATAATATTCGAAACTGTCGGATGACAGCAACCGAATTCGACGTCTAATTTCCAATCAGCCGCTTCCGTGTTATTGTTAGTGCGCGGCTCACTGCTTAGCGTCCTCTCGTAAACATTCCACCAACCTATTGGAAACCGTGCTACCTTCCTTCCCCGTCTTGTCCGTCGACCAACGTAGTAATCCTTAATATAGTCAAGAACAGGATGTGGGTCGACATACTCTTGCAAATCTTCAAATGCTTCCGCGACGTCAGTGGGTGGGATGAAGGCTAACGCGACAATCATTCGCACATAAGGATTTAAATTTGGGTCATTAGGAAAAATTTTTCACGATAAATTCCAGTACCCAATCGATCCGTGCGCCAAATCGATCTTCGCGTCAAATTGACCTTGCGCCAAACTGTCCGCGCCAAATCGATAGCTACCCGTTTAAATTTAAACGTGGATGCGTTAAAGTATGTAAAAATTGAAAAATCGACACTAGAATCCACAAATTAGGTTTTATTCTCACAACGTCTCGTCCACATAGCAGACATCATCAGGTGAGGAATTAGAACGATAAACTTCTAATTCCTCACCTGATGATGTCTGCTATGCGGACGAAACGTCGTGAGAATAAAACCTAATTTGTGGATTCTAGTGTCAATTTTTCAATTTTTACGCACCAAAATATGTGTGGACTTGAAAAATTCTTTGAGATAAAAACGACCAAGTCCGAGAATATTATTGGACTTCGAATATTTTCCAAGATATTTCACTCAAAAAATATTATTTTTCAAGGTAATTTCACTAGAAAAAAAGACAAAGTACCAGAATATTATTGGACTTATAATATTTTCCTGGATGATTTACTCAAAAAAAAAAAAAAAAAAAGACGGAGTCCGAGAATAATACTGGACTTTGAATATTTTTTGAGGTATTTGACTCGAGAAAACGACGAAGTACAAAAATATTTTTGGACTTGGAAAATTTTTTTAGGTACCTATTTCAAGATATTTGACTTGAAAAAACAACAAATCATGAGAATATTTTCCTGGATATTTTACTTGAAAAATGAAAAAGTCCAAGAATAATATTAGATAGATTCGGAATATTCTTCGAGATATTCTACGCGAGAAAATGACAAAAACAAGAAAGTACCAGAATATATTTTTGGGCTAGGAATATTTCTCGTGATCTCTTGAAAAAGAATGAAGTTTTGGAACATTTTTTGACTTACAATATTTTCTGAGTTATAACTGACTGTTTTTTCAAGTAAAACATCTCAAAACAATTTCCAAGTCCAAAAATGGTTGAGAACGACAAATACCACATTGAGTAAATGAACGAAAACCGACAAATACTACAAAGAGTAAACGTACGTAGGGAAATTGCAAAAAGCCGCAGAAATAAAACAAACAGAGTACCGCAAGCACTTTCGGCTAAGAAGCCATCAACGGGCGGAGAATAAAAAGCGACTGACAGAGGAACAGTCGACGACAGAAAACAACGATGAGGTCATGATTGAACTAACGATTCCTCGCGATGTGAGTCATACTCGTAAATTAGTTCAGCCAATCCCTCGTCCGGAATATACCCGTTAAGTACGGTTACGTTATCGCTGTTCAGGTGGCGAATGATTTCGATATTTTCTAACGCCATTCTTTTTAAATACGATCTTTCTCCATGGAGGAGGGTCTCTGACCCCTCTCTGAAACTGTGGCCACAGGTGATCAAATGGTCCGCACAGGCCGATTCCCCCAATTTGCCCTTTTTCCAGGCCTTTAAGTGCTCAGCCACTCTTATTTGGAGCTGGCGACCGGTCTCACCTATGTAAATTCCGTCACAGTCGTTGCACCTTATACTATAAATCCCACTCCTCTGTAAAGGTCCCTACGTACATTTACTCTTTGTAGTATTTGTCGGTTTTCGTTCATTTACTCATTGTGGTATTTGTCGTTCTCAATATGTCGGGCCGTAACTTGCAGGAACGAATCGATTCAGTTCCAAAAATGGTCTTGTACTTGGGTTGTTTTTTGGAGTAAAATATTTCAAAAAATATTCCAAGTACAAAATTATTCTAGGAAAATATCCCAAGTCCAGTATCATTCTCGGACTAGGTCGTTTTTTTGAGTAAATCATCCAGGAAAATATTCTAAGTCTAATAATATCCTGGTACTTTGTCTTTTTTTCAAGTGAATTACCTTGAAAAATAATATTTCTTGAGTGAAATATCTTGAAAAATATTCGAAGTCCAATGATATTCTCGGACTTGGTCGTTTCCTGTCTCAAAGAATTATTGAAGTCCAAACATATTTTGGTACTTCGGTCGTTTTTTTGAGTAAAATATTATTTCAAAAAAAAATTTTCAAGTCAAAAAATATTAAACGTTATCGTTTTGTATTTTCTGCGGTTTGCAAGGTTGACTCTCCCTTCGGAGTATTCGTCTTTTTCGCGTGTATCCAATAATATTCTTGTACTTTGTGTCTTTTTCGAGTAAAACATTTTGGAAAATATTCAATGTCCATACAGACCTACAGTCCAAAGCATGAATACACGACGCAATACCGCGCAACGCGAACGTAAGAAATTCGAAGACTCGCGGAATCAACTTCCCTCGCAATGTGGCGTGAAATACCGACTCGTGGTGGACTGTTGGCGATCAAATATTTTACAATCCGTCATTCTTCTGATTGGCTCGCGTGAAATTCATTTCCTATTCCAAACCATAGAATATTGATATTCATATCGCATTAAAACATGGTAGTTGACTGGCGTTTTCCCAAATTCCCCGTTAATGGTAACAAATCAGAATCTCTCCTTTGAATACAGTTACCGCATTGGTCCTACTATTGTCTAATTTACAACGATCTATTTGGTATATTACCAATCAAATCTTCTCTATTGTAATAGCGTATTATACCGCGAGGACAAAAAAAAAAAAACAAAAACAAAAAAAAACAAAGAGCTCAAACTAAGTTAGCTTGATGAACAAAAATTGACCAAATTTTAACGTAGTGGTATTACTTCTGTATTGTTCCAGCCAAAATCAATAATGAAGGCAAGGTCGATCAACCCTGCAAACCGATTCAGAAAGTGGAATGGAGGACTGATAAAAATGGGTGAGTAAACTGGTGTTTATTGCATGTTCATCTACTTAGTTAATTTATTACAATTAAACAATTAATTATAAACGATTGACTTCGTTATAAATAATGTGTCTAAGAATCTGATACTATCTTCTTGCAACCTAATGCTTTTAAATGTAAGGTGTCAAAAAATATGGAACGTAGCCAATAAACAGAACAAAATAGAGATGTAGGGAAATGAGAACGGGAAAGTCGGTTTTGCTTTCGCGCTACAATTTTTTTTTTCTTTCTTTGTCATCCAAACCTGGAATTGGAAAGTTCTGGATCTACTTTCTTTCTGAAGATCCAGTTCTAATTCCTTTAGAATTTTTATATAGGATATAAGCCTGAGGATACTCCAAAAAACGCCTAAAAAGGGGGTATCTTTTGAAAAAGTGCCGGGTATTCCTTGAAAGGAGGTAAAAAATGAAGATATTTGTTCCAGAGTATGTCCTAAAAGATCTTGCATTCTGTTTCAAACCGAGTTCCAGATCCAGAAAAATCCTTCTGTTAATATCTGGAACCCAAAAGAACCAGATCAGTTTTTTCGCCTGAAATTCACATCCCAAAAGATGATCATTGTTTTTCTTTCCATATTCCAAAAGTCGAAAAAGTATGTATATGTAGCCATATTCGTATTTTTGCGAGTCTACGGCTGAACCGCAACTTACTCGCGCCGAACGTCGGCCGGTCATCATTACAATACACCCTTACGGGGAGAGACTAACACGTTTGTGTTCTACAAATAATTTGAAGGGTTCCTAGATTTGTACAATCTAATTTAAAATTACAACAATAATTTGTTTTAGTAGATGACTGGACTCATAATTAATACCGATTAGACGTGAAACAAGAATATGTACATATAAATGGTGACAATTACACTACGGAACAAAAAATAAAACGATTACACATTCGAATATCCGATTCTATAATATTTTTCAATGCCGAACAAGATGCCGTCCTCCGTTTTTCGCTAGGACGTCACAATTTTCTGTAATAATCTCGTTTATTTGCCGCGGACCATCGTGGAACTCGTTGAAGGTAAAAGTATTCAACACCGAAGTTTCGCGTTACATTTCGCGATTGTCCGCGGCAAGTAAACAAGAGTATTAAAGAAAATTGTGACGTCCTAGCGAAAAACGGAGGACGGCATCTTGTTCAGCATTGAAAAATACTATGGAATAGGATATTCGAATGTGTAATCGTTTTCCTTCTTACTATTTGTTCCGTATTCATAAAATTCACAGAAAACGTTTTTGATTCGACAAAAACGTTAGTTGTGAAATTTTAACAATAGTGATAGACAAGCAAAGAAACTCACTCAGTGGAAAACATCAAACGAAAAGCCTTCCTTCAATCCTGTTTGTTCTTGTTGTACAGATATAGTCGGGTCCTTGTAGAGACTGACAATTGGTAATAACCTAGCGACAGTGTCTTTGATTTCTTCTCGTCAAAACCACTTTCAAACTCTTCTGACCCGACCAAAAGAAATTCTATGCTAAGCCACTACTTTTCATCAACCCATTTTGACTCAAAAGCATAAAAACCGTTGCGACTTTCTTAAAATGAATTTCTTTCAGTTGAATATCTCAAATATGAGTTTCTTAATCAGAAATTGAACACTGTTATCAAAATTAATCACTCCAGAAGAAACAATTTAATTTTTTATATCAGTTCTTTAAATAAAATCAATGTTCTCTTGATCGTTTTGTTTTTTCACCGTCTCTCCAACTTTCTAAAGAAAATTTTTCATGGCACACCTTCCTCACTGCACCGAGTTTTACAGCGTGAGAAAATTCTACAATATTTTGTTATTTTTGATAAAACGTACTAGGCCAATTACTTGGGGTACCACGGAAAATAATAACAATACAAGTAATGTACCTATTCTCTGTTCATTCCAAGCCAATTTTCTTTTATTCCTTCTCTTCCCCTCCTTTTCATTACAGTTGACTATCTATTATTTCTTATGTATTTGTCATTTGGGAATACTCACAATCTTAGATATGATTTGAGCAATTCCTCCTATATTTTCCTCCCAAAGGTATCCCACGGTTAAAAAATACATCTATGGTTAGTCCAGTAAAATTAGCCATTGTAATAAACAATAAATGGTACAGAAGCGAAATTTGGAAAAGTTGTTAGGAACCTTCTCGTGAGTCTTTTCCCAAGTTTCCCCAACATTCCGAGTGGAGCTTTTCCCCCCAGGGGGCTGCAAAGGGAAAATTTTTTAGTTTTCCAGTTCTAATTCGCGAACAAATGATTTTAGAGGAAAAATGTTCAAATAAAAATTGTTCATCGTAAAATTTCCCATAAAAAAGGTCTCTACATATTTTCGCTATAAATGCACTGTTACGCCACTACAGCGCGTGACAAGTGAACACCTCTTGCTACTCGGTATGTGAGAATGTAGATCAGGTATACCACGCGACGCGAGTCACCTATTACATTGTTTTCGTTGGTACTAGTAAGTCGTAGATAGGAATTATTGTGAAAAAATAAATAATGATAAGTAAGAAAAGATGAATTTAATTTTAATCCTTTATAAACTCAAAAATTTTCAATTTTACATGCTTTTGTAACTGACTGTTTCTACTTGTAAGTATTGAAAAGAAAAAGATTAGAAAATGAAAAATAAATTATGGTATTGATTATAAAGTGTCGATGTCCTCTTAAAATAGTAGATGTAGAATCTATACCCAACCACATTAATTTGTTCCCAGGCCACTCGACGCGCAGAAACAATAACTCGCATTTTTATATGGTAGAACGCAATGTGCTGCGTAAATCAATGTCAATGATACAGAGTAGTAAGAGGTGTTCACTTGTCACGCGCTGTAGCGGCGTAACAGTGCATTTACAGAAAAAATATGTAGAGACCTTTTTTATAGAAAATTTTACGAGGGACAATTTTTGTTTGAACTTTTTTTCTCTAAAATCGTTTGTTTGCGAATTAGAGCTAGAAAACTAAAAAAATCCTTCCTTGTACCCCCCTGGGGGAAAAGCTCCACTCGGAATATTGGGGAAACTTGGGAAAAGACTCATGAGAAATTTCCCAACAACTTTTCCAAGTTTCGCTTCTGTACCATTTGTTGTTTTTTTCGACCTTTAAAATGGCTAATTTTACTGGACTAGGTGTCATCTATCTTTTTCATAGTTTACTGAAGGGAGAACTGCGTGTAATATAACGGTGCTATTGTCAATTCCAGTTAGGAGTAAAAATTTTCGTTTTCAGTGCGGTGGTGTCCAGGGAGAGGAATAGGAAGGGATACGCATTGAACGCCAAAACTCGTCGTCTGTGAACTGATTGGTTGCTCGTTCATGCGTTTTTGTTAAGCTGCTTCAGTGTTTTGAATGAGAAATTCTACTCTTTACTGGAATAGACTATAGCTCAAAGCGTTTGGTTATGGAACGTTGAGTAGATTGGCTCGTGTTTGTCCAATTCTAGAGGAAACAAAATAGCTTTTTCAGTAGGTAAACTGAGTCAATCTTAGACTTGACAACGTCCCTTGAAAACAATAAAATTGTCAAGTCCTCGTATTTGTAAAGTTGTCAGTTTGCACTCCATCAAAAGGGGTTGCACTTTAACCCTGACTCGTAGTAACCGACATTTTTGAAATATAAAAATTTCAGGTAACATTTCTGAGGTTGCTGCAAAGTTTCTTCTTACTCGCGAATTTAATACAGCAGTCTGGATATAGAATTTGGGGAAAGTAATTTTTAAAATTTTTTCTTCCTTCAGCGAATCATTTATTGTATTTTCGGGTGGAACCACAAATAATTCAACTGGCCGTATACCCTGTGTAACAGTAATGCATGACAAATCTACCACTGTTTTGGAAATGGAACACAATATTATTGATTTTATGACATTATGTGAAAATCCCTATCCTTCTGGTAAGGGGAACTGTATTCTTGTAAACCAGTATCTTTGTAGCTCAACAGGAAACAACTAATGATGCTTCGAAATTTTATTTCAGATATCCAAAAACCATATGGTATTGTAATATTATTGCAAAATGATTTGGTTCTGATTGATGCGGAAACTAGTGGTTTCCCATCATTCAAGAATCCTTATCCAATGGATATTCATGAATCACCTGTTACCTGCTGTTCGTATTTTGCCGACTGCCCTTCCGATATAATTCCTGCCTTCTATTCCGTCGGTCGGACCACTCAGAAACGATCTGGTTTCAGTGATAAGGAGTGGCCGATTTCAGGCGGTGAATGGTCGCCAACATTGTGTAGTTATAGCGAGATCATCATTACCGGGTAAGCGTCAAACATTGTTTAGTTTTCACATAAATTGGAAACCTTCAATGTTGAAAAATGTTGTAAAGCCAGTTCAGGCACTGAAATTCTTCAAAAATCTTGATATAAGTGCCAATTTTCAAGATTTTGTTACTCGATGACATTATTATTGAGAATTTGGAAAAAAACTTTTATAATCGTAGAGTATATTAATTCATTTTATGACCCTGTGAGTTCTTTATGAACTATTTTAGTTTAGGCAATAAAGATAAAGATTTGGCAAATAGAAACATTGCCTGGGAACTGAGAAATTTTTGGTAAAAAATGTAGGTATCCCTCTCAAACCTACTACTCCGTCTTGACACTTTTTGAAAACCTTCTTAATCCTCTAGGTCAGCGGTGCTCAACCTTTTTAGTCATGGAGCCACATGGAATGAATTGAAAATTCTCGCGGGCCACAAAAAAAAGTAAATTGTTCATTGTTTTTCAATAGGTAATCATCAGATTAGCAGTAAAACATGGAAAAGAAGGCACACAATTTCATATCCCTGCACATTAAAAAGTTACAAATATTGTTCACTTCTTAATCATCAAGTTTCTTGCCATTTTTATTTTTTCCTTTTTTCCTTATTTTTTAATTTCTTGTTACGGGCTCGCGGGCCTAAGGTTGAGCATCCCTGCCCTTGGTCATAAGGTATTTTGAAGGCCAAAAACTTATTGTATTTTTTTTTTTCAATGAATAATTTTGAAATTATTGTAAAACAGAGATATCTGTGTTTAATATGAGTCCTTATTTGGTCTTTTATTCTGTCAGGTGGCTGGACTGCAACACCCATACCCGATTCCTAATTTTATTCCTTTAACAAAATCAAGTGCATGTGCGTGATTTCCATACCTAATTTATTGTCTGTTATTTGTTTCTCTCTCTCTCTACATCCCTTTTCGCTCAAACGCCCTATTTACAATTGGTTTTACAGACATGCAGATGGAAGTGTTAAATTTTGGGACGCCAGTGCTGGTTCACTTCAAGTACTGTATAAATTGAAGACTGCTAAAATGTTTGAAAAACCCAAATCAAAGAGTGTTGATGCTCGAGATGATGATCCATTTTCAATTCAATTGATCTCGCTTTGTCCGGAAAGTCGAAAATTGGCTGTAGCTGGTGCTTCGTCCCATGTGATTCTTTTTAAATTTAAAAAACTGGAATCAAATTCAGAAATCCCGGTATGTGCAATTTCTTCTTACTATCCCTTTGATCGATAAAACTGCTTTTGTGAACTCATATCGGGAAAGGATTTTAAGAAAACTGAAGCCACCGAGCTCTGTATGAATGGAAATGAGTACAGAACTTTCAAGTTATTATGCATCAGGAGGAAGACTCGAAATGATTTTGACTCTTGAGTTGTATATATAGGGAGGAGAAACTTTGGAAAGTTCCGACCAAATTGATCGATACAAATTAATCATTGCAATGTTGGCTTGTTGCTGTGTTTTTTTTTTTTTTGTACAACGGATAACTACTTCTCAAGCGTGCGCTAAAGTATTTAGAACAAAACATTAAGTTTGGTACATGGTGATAATATTGGTAATGAACAATAAAATGGCGATGTAGAAAATGATAGCGCTTTCTTATTTGAAAGGAGGGAGGGAGGTGAATCAATGAGACAACACTTTGTTTTTGAGTCAAGCTGTGTCATTGTGACGCGATCTAGTCGATCGCGCCACGTATATTTGTCTTACGTACTTATACATACGATAAACGGTATTATTATTCATGCTCATGACGTCACTATTGTAACAAATATTCGAATGTACGTAGACCTCTTATTACGACGTAAAAGAAAGAGCATAATATTCATGTACACAAGTACACACATATCTTACCCACATTTATTCTATCATTATACTTATTCTATCCCTACTTAATCCCCACTTATATTTAACCGTATATGTAAGCTGTTTACTCTATATCTTAACTCCCATTTATTATATCCCTACTTATCTGTATTCCCACTTAACTCCCCAATTCCCCTTTAGTAGTCTCTTTCCATTCTTAGTCCGTTATACCTATCCATATCCCCACTTCTGTTTCACATACGTTACTCTCTATTATTCTATACGCACTTATGTATAAGACTATTTACCCTTTATTTTAAGTTGCACACGACACTATTTACTCCCCTTAGATTTAAGACAATATTATTGGTTATCCCCTTTTAGCTCCTAGTTTCCCCTTACAATAGTCACCTTTATAAACCCACGTAGCCTTAAGCTTGCAGTTTTACCAAGTTCTTTTAATATTCATTTGTATCTTAACCTTTGCTTGTCTAATTCTCTCTAATAATAATAAAAGCCTAATCATATTCGCGTCGTGTTTTAATAAAGCCCTTAGGATGTGATAGGTCCAACCATACCTTATCACAGTCATGTGAAAAGATTTCTCAAAATTGATTTCAGTGATTAATTATCCTACAATCAATTACTCGACAAAATTGGAACGTTTTAATTTTTACTAGGTACCGTGCATACCTTTTGAAGTCTAAAATTTTCTAAGTGTCATTAATCTCAGCTCCCACTATTTTTCAAGTCCTCCCTTATCAGACTTATTAAGCTGATCAGCAAAATTTTTTGAAGCCTCAAAACTAGGCCAACTATGATTTGCCCGATCAATGGCGGAAAGTTTCAATTCACAACCCCACAAAGAATGAGTTTTTTGAATATGTGCGTTAAGGGTATGCTTTACACAGAAAAAATACGCGTAAAATCAGGAAAATATACGAAAATACAGGTTCCGAGGCGACTAATTACTGTCCACAAAATGAACCAATTGTTATGAAATCTTTCAAAGTGTTAGATGAGTGTTTGATACAGGTCTAAAATTAATTCAGAACTATATTATTTAGAACTCCTGTTATTGACGATCAAAAAGTGGTACATTTTGAGCTTTTTCGATCGTTGATAACAAGAGTTCTAAATAATATTACGAGTTCTGAATTAATTTTAGACCTGTATGAAACACCCATCACACTTCGAAAGATTTCATAACAATTGGTTCATTTTGTGGACAGTAATTAGTCGCATCGGAACCTATTATTTTCGTATATTTTACGCGTTTTTTTCCTGTGTAGAGCATACCCTTAATATTTTAGAAAAAAATCCATATCACAGATGCCCTGTTTGAAAAAAATTATGATATGTTAATAATTAAATTAAACTGATTTGGTATAATAAGGCATGTAAATTAATATACAGGTCCTGGAAATATCAAGTTTGAATGGAGGTGTTGATATAGAGCCTGAGTGTTCTCCAGACTTTGAATTTCCAGCAAGAAGTAGTATGCAGTCTGAAACATCCAACAATTCTGATAGAAAGGTAAGAAAGATATTCTAACTTTCTAGCGTTTAGTATTGTTATTCTTTATACGTAGAATGGAGCACTCACAATCAATATCTACGTCTGTATCTTCGACCGTGCCCATACCAGACCTGGCGCGGCATCCGCTTCATTTAACATAGGTGTTGAACCAGTATAAATACGTCTGTCTGAAGTCAAAGTCAGTCAGAAAGCAGTATTGGGCTACTATAACTAACGTTCTCTACCCGTTCTGTATCTACCCATCTACACCGTTCCTTCTCTTTTTTTGTTTTTTTTTTCTTCAATAACTGTAAATTTAAAAGGAGTTTTGCAACCTTGGATTTTACAATTGAAAATTATATTACCGGTGTGTTGTTGAAGGATTAAGAAATAAAATAAAAATCAGAAAACATAAATAACGTTTTCAAAATACAGTAACAGAAAGCAATAATAATTTTATACCGTTTTCAGCCAAATAACAAAGGCAAGCTTTCACAAGATTTGATTCATCATTCAAATTCAATGATGTTGTAAAGAAGTAACCCGCAGGTTTTCCATCTTTGATTGTGGAAATTTATAATGAATACGAGAGCTCCTTCTGCAGTATATCTGTATCCCCTATACAGGGTGATGAGGCTAAAAGATGTTACCAGTTGAATGAGTGTTTGCTCTCAATTCCCTCTAGTGTAAAAAAGCAAAATGTTAGATGTATACTTCAAATCTACAAAATCTTAATATCAATTTTATCTTCAATTTGCGCCTGTGCCCAACTTGCTACGACTCTTCTGAACCGAGTTATGGACCAAAATGTGTCCAAAATTGATCAATTTGCCAAGATTTTCAAAATAAGAAACTGAAAATTCCCCTGCTTGGATGTGTGTTACACATGTCACCTAGTGCACAAATAATTTCCTATTACATTCTATATTATTTTAAAAGAAAAATAGGCATTCTGTTTATTTGATTACAAAATGAGTGCATAAGGCCGAAAATATTGTGGAGAAGTCATTATGTGAATTACACTTATAATTCTGTTCAACTAAATTTTTTTATTGTGTAGGTGTGTTACATTCAAAACACTTTTTTTTATGTACATTTATATTTTTCCGTTTTGTAATTACAGTACTAGGTAAAATAGTCATTTTTCCTCATACCTTTAAAAAATCCAATTTCAACCCCTCTCTAAAAATTCACACTGGGAGCAAAATCAGCCTTTTCTACAAGAAGTCGGTAAAAATCAGAGGGTGTGGAGTTGAGAAGAGTGGATAATAAAAAAGGTGATTAAGAAGGAGCATTAAAACCAAAAAAATGATGAATCATTTCAAAAAAAGATGAGTTGGAGCGTATAATATTAGCAAGTTCCTCAAACTTTTATGTAATGACTATGGATTGTCCAAGACTTATGGAGCGAGGTAAGAGTTTGAGAAAAAAATTATTCAATATCCAATTCAAGAGTTACGTATCACATGAAGGAAATAGACATTTTCGAGGACAGTACGTATGATTATCAAAATTCAATGGACAGATAATTAATTGATTTGAGAATAGAAAATAGTTTGAAAATTTTTGATCTAGCATAGAGGGAAGGAAAGTCGGGTGAGAAGGGAAGCGTGGCGCGAATTATCTTATTTACGACATCAGACTAATCTGTTTTCTATTTCAAGAAGGCTCTTGGCTACTCAGTTTGTAAGTAACATTCTCAAGTGCTGATTTATGTCTATGCATTATGATGGAAGAAAATAGTCTTCATTCGTGAATGCAATTTAAAGTAATAAAACGCTTGTGTGAGCAGGAATTTTGGGCTACATAATTGACGACAGAAAAAAACAGAAATTTTACGTCATAAAAAGATATGAACCTATGTAGTATTGAGCCCGCTGCCACTGGCTTATGAAGGGGAAAAATTGTAATGCAGAAACATAGGAAAATTGAGTTAAATCAAAATTTTATACCAAACAAGATTTCAAAAAACGAAAAATTATAAATTACAATTTCACTGAATATTTCTCATTATTATTGGAATAAGAACGGTAGAATCACGGTGAAAATTCATTCTTGAATTTACGAACTTAGTTCATTTTATATTTTGAACTTGTCCTCTGATCTCTTTTACAGTTAAGTATATTTTTTCCTTTTTACGAGAAATTCTGTATATTTTGTTCGTGAATGTTACCTTAAAACTGAAAACCCTTCACCAAGACCTTACAAGTTCTACCACATTTCATTACAGTTTACCCAATTTCTGATATTTTAAACAATCCACTGAGTACATCTGTTGAGAGCAAAGTTCGAAATTGTACAATTCGATAATTGCACAGGGAATTTTGTACACTTCGCGAAGTGTTGGAGCAAAACGGGAAATGCACATTGATAATGTACAGAACGCGAAATGCACACCTTTTTTGCACAAAGCTGCAAATCTGAACAACTCTGTACTAGATTTTTGTACAAAGTCCGAAATTATCTTTTATCTTAAGAAGGTTTTATGTGAGATACACTTATCAAGTTGTAACGAGTAAAAAAATGATGACGCGCGGTGTGAGGACGACGGAAACAGTGCAGGAACAAGCACCAGTAACCATCCTGAAAATGATGACGAAGACACAGACTACGGAAGAAAGGAACCAGGAACAAACTTTCACCAGCTTACGAAGTATTATTGGTAAGTGTACTTCACGTCCATGTGGCCTATTACGACCTCGACTTGAATTAACATTACTGGTGTCCTCATTTTTTGTGCACAATGAAAGTGTTGTGATGGAAAAAACGGATGACTTCTACAGATTAGGGATAAGGTACGGTGTCCTCCGCCAATTTTACTCCAGATCGCAAATTACGCCTTGCACGACGTCTTTTTTGTCACTGGAGGACGTGCCAAAAAACAATATATCATTACGAGGAGCTAGCAGAAGGTCGTCTCTTGTGGGAGGCCAAGGGTTCTTAATATTCGTGTGCAAAGAAATGTGACAGCAAAAGATGCATCTGCAACTCCCGCTGTCACAATTCTTTATCTCGCTGTAATAAATGAGCAAATAAATGCAACATAATACTTTACTGTGACATGTGACATCAGTAGATAATTTGTGCAATAATATTTTAATCCGTTTTAAAAATAAAAGATGGTTTCGGACTTTGTACAAAAATCTTGTACAGAGTTATTGAGATTGGCAGCTTTGTACAAAAAAGGTGTGCAATTCGCGTTGTGTATCTTATTAATGTCATTTCCCGTTTCGGTCAGGTACTTCGCGAAAAGTACAAAATTCCCTGTGCAATATGGAGGCGAACGAGCGGAGACCTAACATACAGTATAGTAGACATGAAACATGTACTTTATCTATATGGCTCCGCCAGAAGATTTTTATTATTTTATACAATTTTTTTTCTCCGTGCAGGTTCATGAAAAATGAGTTACAATATCATTAAAATAACGATGTAGTCAGTATGTGATTATTGTGACCATTTTTCCTCTCAAGAGAATCGGTTTTTTTTTCTTCCTTCGCCTGATTGGTAGAATGAATTGTCATCTTTTATTAAAGAACTTGGATAAATTCTATTTTTCAAGAAAAATTATAATTTTTGTGAACTAGGTAGCAGAGAAGGTCTTTCCAGTGAAGTTGAAGTCATCATTACAACGTAAGCCCCCAGGATTCCAAGTTCATCTGGTCTGCTTGACAGCGCTGGCTCCAACGGGATCTCCATTCCAGATTACTTCATTGGCATTAAATTCGTCTTATGGATTGTAAGTTGAATTATATTTTTTGGAGAGTTTTGAATTTTTTTGGTTGAACAATAGAACTTGGAGCACCGTTCCAGGGATACATCATTATCGAAGAAAGATGAATAGTTACCTTGAAAATGAAAGTTGAGATTGATATCTCAGCAGATGTGCGATTGTTCCAAAACGGTCAAATGGAAATAGATTTTCTCTTTTGTAGCAGCATTGAAATTCTTACTTATTTCGAAAAACTACGCGATAGAAAGATGGTGATGACTGTCAGATGATACGCTG
This sequence comes from Aspidiotus rigidus, assembly GCA_035079385.1. NCBI lineage: Eukaryota > Metazoa > Arthropoda > Insecta > Hemiptera > Diaspididae > Aspidiotus > Aspidiotus rigidus. Next base: position 9,119,457 of record JAVHKY010000052.1, read on the forward strand.
AAGTTTTTTGCAATCCTTAATACAATGGTGGTAATGATTCAAAAAAACAGGGGGAGGAGAAGATTTCCGCGATTTTGTGCTACAATAGCAAGAGTGACTAGAATTTTGTATTGTTGTGAGACTTTTTTCTGTTCATAACTTATTTATTCATTTTGAAAACTCATTTTTCAATTGTTGAATTTTTTCTCTTCATCGATCATCCATCCTATTTTCTTGGGCTATTAAATGGCACCCGATAGCTACCTCCTTTTTTGAGAGAAGTGAAGTACATTGAAAAAATGAAATTATGAATGAACATTGTTCAGTGAATTAAATTTTCAATTCTTTCATATCGTGTTGTAGATTAGCCTATGGTAGTGATTACGGTGTTGTAATAATTGACGTTATACGAAAATGTTGTTTGCTGAATGCGGCCTCCTCTGATCTGTATGGTAATGTCGATCCGTTCCAGCGACCCCCACGTTCTCCAAAACAAAACACCACCAGTGCCGAAGCGAGTGATGGCGAACGTTGTCGATCTCCTAGTTTTGATCAGGTAACCATCAAACATATTATTAGATTTATAGTACTTGGTGACGAGTGTTAATTTTTCTGACTTGAATTTCTGTAATATTATATTTTTTGTTTATTGTTATAACATCTAATTTTACTTGATGAATAGTAATTTTAACGCAGTAAGAATTGTCGAGGTTTCGTGAGAGGGCTGACAACGGAAATTTGTGATGTTCTTTGAATTTTACGTTCCATCTATTTCTTTGAAGCTTCGCAGTTTGAGTGATTTATATTTTGGTCCAACTTTCTGTAATTTCAGTGAAGAATGTGAGTTAAAGATAACGAGTGAACACGTCACACAGTTATGAACCCATTTATTTACATATGTATCAAGTGATTCAAATCTGAATGTTAATGGTTTCTTTTATTTTCTCAGACAATAACATTATTCTCTAAATACCTACTTCTAAGGTGAACATCTGTCTTATTTATACTACCTAGCCTGTGACTTGCAGAGGCTAAAATTATATTTTTTAGTTTGAATGTATTCGAGAATGGATTCATCGTTTGTTTAACCCGATAAGTCAAAAATATGATTTACCATTTTTATAATGCCTTACTAAGTGTTTAGATGATCGCGACGGCAAAGATTTGGTCTCCAAAAGCGCCTATAAGATGTCAATCGACGCTAACTGCTCATCATCTGTAGAGGCATTACAAATTTCAACGGTAGATCACACTTCTGAAATAGACCCGATTGAAACGGCTCAGGATGCACTTTCTCTACTTGATATATCGGTACAAGACGAAGGGAAAAATGAAGGAAATGATCTTGTTCCAGTTCACCTAAATGGTGCTGCCATTGCGCCTACTTCCTCGCCTACATCTTTATTTTCACCAACTCCTACGCCTACACCTACTCTCACCCCAACTCCCGAACCTGAACCACTGCAGATTGGAACTGACTTTGGACTACTATGCCATGATAGCAAGCTTGAACGACGAGCCAGTACAACTTGGAGAGGTTTTAAATTCAAAAAGCAACTAAGTAAAGTCGATCTGAAAATTAAAAATACATTCTCAAGTCAAGGAGATAAGCATAAAAAGACTGCTAGTTGTCATGTGATAAGCTCTCAAGCTTCGTCGGGAGCTTCTAATGAAGAGCAATGCACTAACGTCGATACCGTTGATCGAGCAAGTTATTCAACGTGTGATAATGACGTACTATCTGCCGCCGTTGTACCACTTTTTCAAGATGAAAACTACGGTCCGCCCACTAGGCCTGTTGAGTTGAATTTGTTTATTGAAGAAGATGATAGCCCTGCAAGGGCGACAAGGCAAAAAGATCGAAAGCGAATGTCCCTGGAGAAGCAAATGAGCCGTGATACTAGATTATTATCAGTGCCAAATATTAAGTATCAACATGCACTTAGAGATACAAAGAAATCAAAATCACCCAACAATCAAACCTTTTTTAGTCTCATACGACGTCTCAGTAAGTGTTCTTTCTGTCTTTGACTTGATGATGTATTATTTACGTAATAACTCATGTATTATATTGTATACATAATTATCAAAATAATTTAACCTAAGGTTTCAGCGATATTTTTCCTCCTAAATGCGTATAACAATTATTTTGTACAAATTAGAGTTGTTTCTGTTTTAATTTTGGTAGAAATAAAAAGGTTTGGATGAAGAGGAAGAACGTAACAGTTGGAGCTCTCAACTATCAATAATTGTGGATGGATTAATTATAGAATTTCGGTATCAATAATAATATTTTGAAATTTTCTGCCCAATCCGTAGTTTTTAAAATGAAAATAGCTTGAATAACTCCAGATTGCTTAGTTGAGAGTGCTCATCAACAACAAATTGTCAAATTATGATGTAAGCAATTAAGGGAAAAAACGAAGTGGCCTAGTCAAGGTCTGATAGCTGAAAGTTGTAGAGAATGATGTTTAAAACAACATACCGAAAATGCCACTTTATGCTCCTCAAGTTCAGTTTTTAATGGCGGTTTGAACCCCAAAAATGAGTTTTTTCGTAAAAATCTCGTTAAATTTGTATTTTTAAGAAGAAATACGTCCAACAAAAATTATTTCTCATGAAATTTCTTATCAGGTAGGATAGAGAAGGGATGGAACTATTTTGTGATCTCAATGAAACATGAACAATCCTCTTTGAAAAACGACGGCTTCCTTGTTTTGTAAGTCAAATGGGATTTGGTATTGAAAATTCAAGGAAGCCTAGACCTACTATAAGCCTAGTATAATATAATTTGAGTCTAAATTTTTCTCGAATCTCCAGCTATATATTCCAAGTCCCTTTCATATCATATATAGCTCGAGCGTCGAAATTTTTCCAAGTCAACCTCTTATCATATATAGCTCGAGAGTCAAAATTTTTCCAAGTTTTTTGCTGGACGGCGCACCGCAAATCTCTCTAAAAGCCCCCCATAAAACAGGCTCCCTGTTAAAACGTATATCAGCATCAGCTTGTGATTTACCTAGTATGCTCATTGCTCGACATTCACTCACTTGCACTCCTAAGGACTACTTGCTCAGAACACGCCTAAACATTTTGATGACTCATTACCAATTTCCGCGAGACAATCAAGACTCGCCAATGTGGGGATATCCTGTTTCTCATCTTTGCCTTATCTGTATTCTCACCTTCACATCTTTGTCAGCGTTTTCAAGCACTGATATTCATTTGTTCACGCTGGACTCAGTGTCACGAAAGGAACAAGTTATTCTCTCCTCTCTCTCTCTCTCTCTCTCTCTCTCTCTCTCTCTCTCTCTCTCTCTCTCTCTCTCTCTCTCTCTCTCTCTCTCTCTCTCTCTCTCTCTCTCTCTCTCTCTCTCTCTCTCTCTCTCTCTCTCTCTCTCTCTCTCTCTCTCTCTCTCTCTCTCTCTCTCTCTCTCTCTCTCTCACTCACTCACTCACTCACTCACTCACTCACTCACTCACTCACTACATACGTACGTACATACATACATACATACATACATACATACATACATACATACATACATACATACATACATAACATAGAATACGCGCGTATTGCGTTCAAAAATCAAGGTGCAGGTTATAACAGTATTGTATCAAATATGCAGCTATGTATATATTTGCTTCACATAGGCGTGTATGCCATAACTTTCTAGGCTAACTATGAAGTTTGTGGTAAATGTTGAATACACTATAGGATGGAAATTTCATGAGGAATAATTTTTGTCGGATATATTTTGTCTTAAAAATACAAAAGCGAGATTATTACGAAAAAACTGGTTTAGGGGGTTCAAACCCCCATAGAAAAATGAACTCCGGAGCATTGCTTTAAACATCATTCTCTACAACTTTCAGCTATCAGATCTTGACTAGCCACTTTGTTTCTTTTTCCCTTGTTTGCTTACCTTATAATGTATCCTGTAAAATTTGCTATATCCATGAAGAATAGACTGCTCAAATGTGATCGCGAGTCCAATCATTATGAAAAAAGTGAGCGTTTAGTGAAGATAAACTTTTTGTAGATACCTTGAAAAATTGAATTCTAATTTAGAAAAGTTTCTACATTGACTATACACGTACCAGACAAATACACGAGTTGTTAAAAAATTAATCACTCGGCTGGATATAACTACAAGAGTGTGCTATGTGATAACTAGCAGAGTAGAACAGAACATCGTACTCTTTAGGTTACACCCACGTCTTAACACGCAGCGCGTTCTCGCAATTGTATCCAGCAATAAGTGAATTGATTAAGGGTATGCTCTACCTAGTCACTCACACATAGAAAATACACGTGTATTACACAAAATGGTGTGTTGCGGGTAGTGATTTTTGCCCACATATAACATATCGAATAATGTACAAAATGATTCGGAACGTGGTGTAATATATTCTTGAAGTTGAGGAAAATATGGCTAATTAGTTGACAGATCGCGAATTATTCTGAATGATTTCCAAGAAACGTTTAAACTTACGTCTGAAGGGGCCATCTTTGAATCGTTGAATTCCAATTAATGAACAAAATTAGTTCGTGTGAACCAATTAGCCGTATTTTCCTAACTTTTGTCTACGTAAATAAGAAGTTTTAAGATATTTCATGCTTTATTTAATCAGTTATCTCGAGGCAAAAATCGCAACATGTGATACATATTTTGTGTGTGTCTACCTGTGAGTGACTAGGTAGAGCATACCCTTAATATTCAATTCTTCAAATTGAGAGAATTTATCTAGTGTACTTGTATAGTAAATGTTTTCTAATAAAAATACTCCTCATAAAATTTACTGCAGATTGAACTGCTGTAAATTCATTGTGAGTCTAAGCTTTAAAATGTTCCGAGGGCTGGAATAAAAATTTGCATATCTTCATTGTGTGAGGTGGTTTTTTTAGGGTCAGCTGGCGTGGCAAAGGTCGAGACAATTAAAATCAGCACTTCCTCCTCCATCTTACTTCAGTCGCTCAAGCGTCTTGTGACGGCAGCATGATAGTTCACAGCGCATTTGTGGGTAATGGATTTGTATGGCCTATTCTCAGACGGGTTGGTGGTTTATGGTACAATCGGAGCTTTTTTGAAAGATCCATAGCTTATTGGAGGATAAGGGGGACTAGAAAGTACGAGTATGCCAGAAGGAAGGGATGAGGGAGCAATAATAGGATTTGAGATCATACAAGGGGAAGGGAGGATCAATTTTGGAAGTTGAACCCAGTACTGCCTTCATTGGGTCAAATTCCCCAGAGCTATAGTCAATTAAACATTTATCAAAATCGTGTTCACGTCTTCACACATTGTATTTATTATGTTCTGTGAGGTATTACATTTACATCCACAGGAAGAATGGGTATCAAAGCTAACATTCACTATAAACAACCATAAAATAAAGGATAAATTGTACACTAATGCTGAACCTATGATGCACTAATCGACACGTTGTTCTAATTTATGGTTATTCATATTAAACAAGAGGAGTGTACACCCGAAGGTGTAGCAAATTATATTGAACCTCAAGAAAATCAGCCGCTAAACGTTTTCGGTTAAACAACCATCATCGGAGCGTAAACGAAAGCGACTGAATCCAACATCAACAAAGACAGAGGGAGTTGACCAGAAGATCCATGATTTAACCAGCGAGTCACCGAAGTCTAAACCATTCTCATATACCAGCTCAATCAGACCATCTTCAGGAATGAACCTGTTTAAAACCGTGAAGTCTTCGTTATTCCGGTGTCGTATGATTTCTATATTTTCTAAAGCCAACCGTTAAAAATATGAGTTCTCCCTATGGAGGAGGATACCAGAGCCTTCCTTGAATTTATGGCCATTCTTGAGTAGATGATCAGCAAAAGCCGACTCACCCAAATTACCCTTCTCCCACGCTTTTTTATGCTCCTCAATTCTTATTTGGAGCTGACGCCCAGTCATCCCTATATAAATACCTGGCAATCGTTGCAGGCTATACTGTATACCCCACTTCGCTCGACTGGAGGAATCGGGTCCTTCAATTTCACAAATAAACTTTTTGACTTCGGTGACTCGCTGGTTAAATCAAGATCTTCTGGTTAACTCCCTCTGTCTTTGTTGATGTTGGATTCAGTCGCTTTCGTTTACGCTCCGATGATGGTTGTTTAACCGAAAACGTTTAGCGGCTGATTTTCTTGTGGTTCAATATAATTTGCTACACCTTCGGGTGTACACTCCTCTTCTTTACTATGATGCCCTACTTCTAAAAAACCTAGTACATATGTGTACTATACATCAGAAGAAAAGATTCTCAGAGTAAAGTGCGCAGATGACTCATATCTGCGTCAGGGCAATTCTGCTCAACACACCAAACCGGTTCTATTGAGAAGTACTGTATATTTGGTCAGTCTTAAAAGAGTGTTTGTTTTTGATAAGAATTCATTATTTTGAGGAATACAATACTCAAGTAAAAACACTGAAGCTCCCTTATTAAGGTTTGAGAAAGGTTTTATTTTAAATGCCTCTGATCTCTGTAAATAGCATGAGATGAACAACCTGTTTTTGAACATTTTGTACAACGCACAGTTCTGAATAGAGTTCTTTTGTTACGACGTGAGGGTCTACTCAACGACCATCTTTGTGATTGTTTTACCAGTCTTATTTTGCCAATTGTTATCAATGATAAATCCAAATAAAGATCCAAATGCAAATCAATTTGAATGCGAATAATGCATTATGTGTAAGAGAGTTTCTCATTTTGTTAATTTGTTGTAAATTGATGTTTGGATTTTGAAGTAATAAATGATACAAACATAATGTTCCTTGAAATAAAACAAAAGAGTAATTTACAAAAATGACTGTAAATTCATAATTATTTTCTTTTCTTTTGTGAGTTGATTCATTTCAAAAATTACGTCAACTAGCATTAATTTTTCAAGTGTTGTTCATTCTTTGTTAATGTTACATATATCAAATTTTGCTCATTTTGATTGAACTCTCATTATCTATAAAGAGGTGTAAGTAAACATTTTACAATGATATATATTTTGGACTAGTACAAGGCTTTTCCAGTATTCCATATTGTATGTATACTTATTCTCTTGCTACATGTTATCAATAATATGGTAGTATCTCTAACATTGACCATTGATCTTATATGGAAAACTCTCTGGAATGAAAATGAGTATGCAACCTAGCAACACACATACGACTAAAAAACCCTCACTGAACTATGACTAGATGAAAGATAGACGATGTTAAACATGCCCGCTATACCCAGCTGGAGTGTAAAACATTCGCGCGTGACTTTCAGCGTAGTCAACAAACAGGTGTACAAGATATTCTGCAATGTTCTTAACCACTAGACCGCCAATTGTTGCTTACATAGAATCAATGCGGTTTCTCAATTTATGGCCAGATATACCGGAAGAAGATTTACTCAAACGAGTAATACAAACGGAGTAATTTACTATAGCCACAGGAATGTAACGACACCGAAGCGCTTTTGATTAAACAATCATTGTCAACGGAGATTTGAAAGCGACTGAACCAACTCCGGCTGTAAACTAGAACCATACGAGGAAATCAGGATTGAAGCAGCGAGTCATCACGCTGTGAATCGTACTCATAAACTAGTTCAAGCAATCCCTCATCAGGTATGTACCTGTTGAGCACATTAAGGTCGTCGTTATTTAAATGACGGATTATTTTGATGTGTTCTAGCGCTTTACGCTTCGAGTACGCGTTTTCTCTATAGAGGAGGACCTCGGACCCCTCTTTAATGCTATGGCCGCTAGTGATTAGATGGTCTGCAAACGCCGATTCACCCATATTCTTCTTTTCCCACGCCTTCCTATGTTCAGCGATTCTAATTTGCAGCTGACGGGCTGTCTCGCCGATGCAAATTCCTTTACAATCCTTACACTCAACTTTAGACACACCACTCCTCTCGACCAGTTGGATGGGGTCTATCAGACTAACCAATAAACTTTTTATGGTATTGGGGTTGTAATACACAGGCCGAAAACCGAAGGGGCGTAGGACACGACCCAATTGAGATGAAAACTGCCCCAAGAACGAGAGGCTTATCCAACGCTCTCTACTGTTTAGGGTCAGATTGCGGATGTGCTCAACAGGTACATACCTGATGTGGGGTTGATTGAACTAGTTTATGAGTATGATTCACATCGTGATGACTCGTTGGTTCAATCTTGATCTCCTTGTATGTTTCTAGTTTACAGCTGCGTTGGTTCAGTCGCTTTCAAGTCTCTGTTGACAATGATTGTTTAATCAAAAGCGCTTTGGTGTTGTTAAATTTCTGTGGCTATAATAAATTACTTCGTTTCAATTACTCGTTTGAGTATGTCTCCTTCCGGTATTGCTTACATATGAGACTTTATTTCTCCTTCATATAGGTACTTGTTTTATCAAAGTTGTCTGTGATTTTTTTTTTCACGGCTCTTCCCCTGATTTTAATTTTTTTTTTTTTTCTACAATTAATTAGTAACGTTGTTTCGCTCATTTCATGGCAATGTTTGTTAGGAAATTACCTAATATGTTACGCGCTACCTTTGTTATTCAATTCATTTTCAATATTAAAATACTGTTTTCTACCTTTTTTTCACGGTTCTTCCGTTAATTTCATATGATTACAAAAAATATTCATGGTCATTCCCTTGATTAAATGACATGGTTGATAATTTGAAATAATTATTGAGAGATATTTAGTATTTTTCTTAATTGAACTAATTATTAATGTTGACCCTATCAAAACTGTAATGATTTCTCTGCACAGTACTATACTGAAAAATGAAACACAAATTTAGCAAAAAAAAAAAATACAGTTAAAAGAGTTCTCCTTCTGGTGTAAATGGAATAGTGATCTTAGCGATTCATTTATGGCTTTTCCTTTGGTCTGATTCAAATATTGTTCTATTAATTTTTTAATGGTTTCTCCCCGGGTCCAACTAAATGTTGATTTTATGAAGAAACTCCCAATGAGGATATGGTTTCTTTAGTGGATATTGAATATGGAGCCAGTTATACAAACAATCTTTTCAGGGGTAGCAACAAATAGTAACGCAGAAATATTCACCATTTTGTTCCTCTTTTTTTAATAATTTGTGATGTCACTGTCAACAAAAATATTTATTTCTCTTGTCTCAATAATACTGTTCCATTTACTGACCAAAAAATTGGAAACAACGACTAAATATTGAATTACTAATAAGCAGGGGGAAAAAGGCAGGGGAAAAAAAGGGGGAAATTGAAGTGAATGAGGCTTGAGCAAGGCTTAAATCAGGGTCTATTTGACAAAATTCAACGTGTAGAAGGGTACATATGTGGCTGGCAATGCGCAAGTGTGTTTATATTCATGGTATAAATAACGGCGTACACATTTTTCACGCAAACACGTTTGCTGGCGAGCGTAAAGCCATCAACTATACCCGGATCAGACAAATACTCGCATTGATGAAAAAGTAGGCGGTCTGTCGGACACTACCACAAGGGTGCTTTGCATGTTAACCAGCAGAGAACTGTGTTCCCTCTCTATTATTACACCCATGGGCCACGTCTTGACACGCAGCGCAATCTTGTGGCAGTGACCAACAAACCATCTACTTTTTCAACAATGCGAATATTTGTCTTGTATGTGTATAGTCAATGGTAAAGCTTAGGAGTTTTACTATTATAGTCTGTTTGCTAATACATTGGGTCACTGGGAGCAAACCCGCAACCCAAAAAAATTAAGTGCAATAAAAGGAAGTGCTTTGCGGGCACTACAGTGATCCAATCTATTTGCAAACAGGCTTGGCAAGCTTGATAAAAGGATGACATAATACAACAATAGAAGATGAACAGACTTGCCTATATACAGCACTAGCGGTTGGCGGCGCGCCTGACCGCCAGCTGTGTGTTGAGTAGATATCTGTGTTTTGTAAATATTTGGATTTCAACGGTAAGAGCTAACTTGATAGGTGAAGGCTGTATTGCAGCAAAAAACGGACTAATTCAATATTTTACCAGCCGCAATTGTTAAATTCATGAACATTGAACGCAATAAATCAAACGTCTTTCATTTTCTAGCATGAGTGAGAGAAGTGACTCTGCATTTTTTAATTACACATAATTACATGAAATAGATCGAAAGATTATTTGCAAACAGGCAGAATGGTAACGAGATTAAAGTACATAGAAAAGACACAATAAGAATGGTGAATGAGTTTAAATTGTTACTTTTAACACCTCCTCTCGATTTAAGCTCTATTGCTGCAAAGTTTACATAAAAAAATATTTACAATCTATAAAACCAAAACTGACAAAGAAACTGAACTATTCAATATTCAACATATTATGCAAAGAGGTGAACTCAGTTTTGACTAGCCCTTTGGTAAAAAGATCGGCAGGTTGATTTTCCATGCATAAATATTCAACTCGAATCTTTTCGTCTGGAATAAGTTCGCGCAACAAACTATAGCGAATATAAATGTGTTTCGATCTCTTTATTTTCGATGGATTTGGATTCGTCAAAAGTTGTATGACTCTCTGGTTGTCCTCCATAATCTTCAGAGGTCTTTCCACTTGAATGCCCATCTCGATTAATAGGTTCTCGATCCAGAATAAATATTCGTTAACAAAGGTAGACAAAGAGACAAACTCTGCTTCATTCGAACTAAGCGTGACGTTTTGTTGTTTTGAACTTTTCCGAAATACAACGTCACCGTACACAGGAACCAGATGTCCTGATACAGACCTTCTATCAAAAGAATCTGAACCCCAGTCGGCGTCCACGTACGACATCAACACAGGTAACCTTTCACCAAACAAATTTATGAATTGCGCCAAGTAGTTCACGGCATACGTGATAGCTGGACGAGTATACACTGAAATACAGAGAAGACTACCAACCAATTTCCGTTAGGGAATATTTTCGGGGAATATTAAACTGCACAGTAGAACAGATACTTTAACAGTAGCAGGTGAACAGTTAAATTGCATAAAGGAACAGTAATTTTTTCGTAAACAAGGAGTAACTCAGACTCAGTAATTAAAAATTTTGGAACAGTATGTATTACGAACAATGAACAGTAACTAGTTACCAAGTGGTCCGAGGATCACGTTCCTTCAAGCAATTGTGTGTCATTCTCCGGTAAACCCACAATTCCCGTATAACTCTGGACAAGTGCTTATCACTGGGCACTGGAAAATCGGAAAGTTTTACAGAGGGCAGGGAGGGGTTACAAGCGTTATTTCACTGCAGCAACAGGTAGACCACCAATAACGACTGCACTTCTAAATAAATACGTGATGGTCACCTGAACGATTTTCTCCACCACAATCGCATCTTATCTTACATATTTTATATTTATCATCAAATATTGTAGAAGCAAATTTTTCGTATTCTAAAAATTTTAAATAAACATCAGACTTATTTTGTATAGGATAAATAGCCTTAAAACCAGTATAGTCGTCAACAAACGACACAAAATATCTACAATTATCATAAGATTCTAGCATCATTTCGCACACATCAGTATGCACTAATTCTAAAGGATGAGAACTTTGGGGATACTTTTTACATCTATAGGATAATTTATGTAGCTTTGCCTTGACACATATTTCACTTTTATTGTACTGCGATAAATTGATAGCACTTAAATCTACATCTCTTCCCCAATTTCTCTCGGAATAGAACGCTGATGCAGGTTCGGGACCATTTTCCTCCGATGACTTCGGTTTTGGTTGTGTAGTAATTTGTCTTTGCAGATATTAGTCGGTGATTTTTCCTTTTACTATTTCATATTCCTCTGCTTCCGGTCCAGCTTTGACCGTCTTCTCAACATTTCATAACTTGTCAGAAGCGACTTTAAGAGGTACAACGCTGCCTCCTGATCTGTGAAATTTTCGTCGGCTTCCTTCAGCTCGTCCACGAGTGAATCGAACTCCAACACAAATTTTTCCGCGTCCTCAGGTTCCTTCATCAATTTTGTCGCCAGCTTTAATCAAAGAGTTACTTTGTAGCATTTTTCTTTTCGTACTTCTCACATAACGCTGTCCACATATTGTAGGCACGTGACTTGGTTCGGATTATCGATATATGACTTTCGGCAACGCTTAACGCCAAAATCATTTGAGCTTTATCTTCCTCATCTTCAGAGACATTCTCTGCGTCGGCTGATAGAATGGCTTTTTTGCATATCTTCTGCCTCATCACACTTTGAACGGGGTGAATTTCCAGGAAGAAAAATTCTTCTCTTCGAATTGCCGTATCATCAATTTTTCCGTTAACAACATAATTTGGAAAAAAAATTAAATGAATACAATTATAACGAGCAAAACGACTATGCTCTAGAAACTTTTACGAACATGATTAGGCATTTTTTGCACTGCGCTCTGCTGCCATGTTGAGACAAGCAAGGCAGAGAGAGAGCGTGAAACGAAAGAAACGAATGCAAACTGCGTTAACACGAGGAGGACTTTATTTAACAACAATTGATAGAACACTGTACTGGTATAGATAACAATAACGATTATAGATAGAAACAAGAAAGACCTTCCTCTCTCTACACTCTTGTACACACACTCTCACTGTAACAATAATTATGTACCTACTTCAACAATAATAATGATCTCTTTTTTTGTCCTAAATTTCTTTTATAATGAAGAAATTGTCAAAGTTACTGTGTGATTATTTTTGAACTGTTTAGTCCATTTTAGTACTGTTCATTTCATTTTTAAACTGTGGATAATTTTACTTTACTGTGACTTCTTTAAAAAACTGCTGAATTTATAAAATACTGCTGCAACTATCTTTTTTACTGTTCGTGCACTTTACTTTACTGCTTGAAAATGGGGACCAATATTTTCATCGCTAATTTCGGCTGGTGCTAGAAAGAGATCTTTTTCTATAGGTGTATCCGTGTCTTTCGCATCTTGCATCCAAAAACGAGAAATAATCTTTTTGATAAACGTTCTCTGCGATAAGGTAACCTTTTCCGGATACTGTTCTATTTCAATAACTACCAAGAAAATATTTTGCGACTCCGAGATTCTGAATATTGAATTTCTTCTTCAAGTCAGATTTGAAATTCTCTATCAACGTTAACGACTCCGAAGCTATTAATAAATCATCGACATGTATTAACACAAACACTTAACCTTCACCTGTCAAATCTATGTATAGACACTCATTGGATTCTGAACAAACAAACTTGCACTTTTTAGTCATAAAATCATTTATGCACTTATCCCAAATCTTTGGTCCTATCTTCAGTCCATAAATAGCTTTCTTTAGTTTACAGACTAAATTCTCTCCTTTCTCAAAACCAGGAGGCTGTTTCATGTAAACATTTTCTTCTGAATCTCCGTGCAGAAATGCACTTGAAACATCAATATGATGAATTATCATTTCCTTTTCTACAACTAAGAAAAGAAGGGTTTTTACTGTTATCGGTTATTTACAACCGGTGAATACAGATTTTTTTCATCATCTTTCAAGACACAACCGACCGCCACCAAACGAGCTTTCAGTTTTCCCGGTCTTTTGGTCAGAACCCATTTTGAAGGAACAATATAAATATCAACTGTCTGCGGAACCAATTCCCAAACGTCATATTCTTTCATACATATCATTTCTTTCTTCATAGGTTCTATCCACCTTGTCAAGACTTCAGAAACATACGCATTTGTGCATAAAAAAGATTCACACATCTCGAGACTTACTTCATAATTGTTCAATCTCGCAGGTGCTTTCCAAACTTTTGTTGATCATCTGAGCTCCAATTCATCTTTCTCTTTCCAACTTGTTAATCTCACGATCACAATTTCTCATTTTCAGCTCCACAACTACATCTACATAGAGCCGTTTCTCATTGAAAATTACATTTCTTGAAAGAAAAACTTCTTTAGTTTCAAGATCAAGAAGACAATAGCCTGAAGGCGCATATCCTATCATGATACCAATTCTTGAATGCTCATTGAACTTTTTCCATTTCTCATCCAGTATATGTGAAAATGCGAGGCATCCAAAAATAGGGAACTTTTCAAACTTGATCTTCATAAACCATTTCTTTGCAAGCAACTGACCATTCATTGCCGACAACGGATTACAATTCAACAAGTAATTTACACACAGAACAACTCATTCCAATATTTCTTTGGCATTCCTGCATCAATGAGGAGTGTTCCTCCTCTTTCTCAGAGCGTTCTATTTAGTCTCCCAGCATGACCACACTGCTGTTTATTATAAGCAGTAGTATCTAGCATCTTTATGCCTTTTTCTTTACCAAATGTGAGAAAATCAAAATTTACATATTCTCGCCCATTATCGCTTAAAAAGGAACTCATTTTTGTGTTGTAATGGGCGCATACCATTTCATAGTACTCAACAAACTTTTCAAATACTTCATTCTTCCTTTCTAACACGTATACCTCGGAAAAATGAGTGTACATGTCAAGGAATTAATGTGACCAACATTTTATTCCCTTTGTAATTATCCTCCTCTGCCATGCAGATGTCGGAAACTACCAGTTCTAACAGACAATTATACTTCTTATCAGTGGTTTTATATGGTACCTAATCTTGTTTGCTTACCTTTGATGCAAGAATCACATAAATCAGGAATACTTCCTTTGAAGTCTATTTGACCAGACTTTTTCAGGTCAATCATTGAATTTTGATTTAGGTGTCCCAAACGTTTGTACTTTGTTTCATAGGATTCTACCATTCCAGCTTCTGTCGCAAATTGAAACGAGAGAATGTACAATTTGTTCTCTACTGTTCCAGAAGCCAAAATATCACCTTTATCAAATCAAATTAGTATATCGTTCTTCCTGAAAACAACTTCAAAATCTTTTATTGCGACTCTTTGCACACTCAGTAGATTACGTTGAATATTGGGTGAGAAAAGTACATCAGAAAAGGATAATCTTTTACCTCTATTACTGATTACAGTGACATTACCAACGTGTGTTGCGTACACTATTTGTTTGTCCGCCAACAAAATCAGATGTGGTTTAGCTAGTTTCTCCATAGAAGAAAAGTAATCTTTCCTATTCATAATGAATCTTGTACATCCCAAATCAGCTACCAATTTTAGCTGGACATCCACTTTGGACAACAAACAAGAATTATATGAATCATCTATAAAAAAAGCCACGGTTTTGTTGCATCCAGAGACCATATTTGCTTCCAACTTCTTAGAGGTTTCATTGGTGATGTTTTTCCTCTTGTCATTCTTCTTCTTGAAACATTGATTTTCTCGTTGTCCAGCTTGATTACAATACGCACAAGTGATGTTCCTCCTTGGATTTAATTTTCGGAACTTCTCTTCTCCTCCATACTCTTTGCCACAAACGCCGCTGATTTTGCTTCCAGTTTCTTTTGAGCATCCTTCAATTCATCCTTTGATTTAAGTTCAAAGTCTAACAGAGTACCTTTTACTCTATCCAAAGCTATTATCTCATCTTTATTGATTTTGCCAAACAAAGAAATGACGGGGGCACACAACAACGGAAAAGCTGAGAGTAAAGTAGTTATAGCGAGTGAGGAGATATATAATATGGCTTGTACAGACAAAGAGAACATCCAATTCAGTAAAGTAGTTACTTCCTCCAGAAGGCTGATTTTTCCACCGGCGCTCTGAATATCCGCGATAATCTCATTGAATGATTGGAAAAAAAAGTCTGCAGGTTTGACTGACCATTGTATTGTAGATTGGAAAGTTTCCTCCACAAATATGCGTGTTGCAAATAACTGCATCTTAGGAATGTTGTTGTTAATCTCTGCCATACCTCGTGTGCCGTTGCATTGGTTGGTGCGTAGTGCAAGAAACTGTGGGACAAATATTCCACGATTACGCGACGCGCTTTGCGTTTCCAGCAAACCAGTCCTTATCACTTTTCACAGAAACCTTTGGATCGTTTTCGATATATTTTTGGAGGTTCTCGCTTTGTAATTCGGTAATCATCCTGTTCTTCCAGTGTATGAAACCAGTTCCATCAAAGCGTTTTTAGGTATATGTGAAACATTCACAACCGACATTTTTAAGATAACTAATTACCACAACTTTAGCCAGAAAAAAATACAGTAACAAAACGACTCCAGGCCCATAACCTCTTAAATTTATGAACATTGAATGCAATAAATCAAATGTCTTTCATTTTCTAGCATGAGTGAGAGAAGTGACTCTGCATTTTTTTATTACACACAATTACATGAAACAGATTGAAAGATTATTTACACACAGGCAGAATAACAAGATCAAAGTAGAAAAGACACAATAGGAATGGTGCATGAGTTTAAATTGTTACTTTTAGCAGATTAAGGAAATGGGTGGACAGAACTCTCTCTCTTTCTCTCTCTCTCTCTCTCTCTCTCTCTCTCTCTCTCTCTCTCTCTCTCTCTCTCTCTCTCTCTCTCTCTCTCTCTCTCTCTCTCTCTCTCTCTCTCTCTCTCTCTCTCCTGCGAATCTGAAATTAGACTCATTTGAAAGGAAATTACAGGGGCTACAATTTTTGTTCTCTTCAATTTTTCATAAAAATGAGTAAGATTCGAGTCAGGTATACAATAATTGAATTTTTAAAACTATGAGGCTTAACGCGTTTTATCATCTGGGACAACGTGTACAGTGAGAAGCAGTTTTGCTACGTCGAAATTTATCGTTTTTTACCATTTAGTTTTTCGCTCATTACTCCATCCAGAAGGAGTCAGAACATTGAAATTTATCTAGAACTTTACCCAAATAAAAATAAGACTTTCAAAAAATACTGCACGTCAATAAGTAAAAGCGTTCAAATAAAAGGCATACAAACATATCATGGTTGTCACAGTTGCGTTTCTATAGACAGTGAGACAAACATTCTAAGATTTCCCTACTTCCGGAACTGTTAAGAAAATAAAAAGAACACACCTCTAATGTGCTGCAATTTAGAAGGTAGCACCAAAATCCGGTTCTCAAGAATACAGGATGTGAGGGTAGGAGAGAAATACAGTAGACAGTTGCTTGTAGTTACCCTTCTTCGGTCAATCAAATCACGTCAAGTGACGTGTACAGCGAGGGCACACAATTTTTAATAAGAACTTTTTTTCTATGGGAGCTAAAATTTTCATTTATGGTTTAAAATTTATTCTGGAATAATACAAATATGTGGCGAAGATTTCAAGTTGATAGGTACAGCGGTTCTCGAGCTATAAAAGGACAGAAGGAAAGACAGACAGACAAACTTTCCGCTTTATATAGGTATTAGATATAACTCCTTCTTTCAAATAACTTTTACTAGCTTACTTTTGTTTAATTGCAAATGATTTTTCTATTCTGTAGACTCATTTAGTAATCCGTGTTGTATAAAATTTATGAAAACCTGGTTCATCTTATGTCATTTATTAGAGATTGGAAGCATTTAGATAAGACTCTTCTCAAGCTTTTTTTTTTTAGGATCGGCGCTATTGAAACTACTTTCTCCTCCTCATTCAATTCAGTATGTCAAATTGGTGAACAGCTGATGTGTGGAATGAGAGTTGTGGTAATACTGCATGGCCGCTTACCTTATTATTTATTGTGATAAAGTTTGGAGAATGTGTTACCAGCGTTGTACAAGGATGGGGGATGTAGGTATTCACAACAATTGATTCTTTGGAATCTAAATATTATCATTACAGAGACATTCCTGTTTTTTTCTCTCTCCTGAGTATAGAACACGTAATTAAACTGGAAGACAAACAAATGTCCTACAATCTGTTATTGTAGTTCATTTTTAGGGTCGGCACGTGTCGTCAAAGCCACTATTATTGAAATCACAAAATCACTTTTTTTTGTGTGTGTAAGACGCTGACAACGTGACGTCATACTAAGTGAGTTGTACGCTGTGTATAGTCTTATATCTTTGCGGGTCTGTCATCTTTGAAGATACTAGAAGAGACAAGGTAGCCAACTTTGTTAGTTCCAATGTTCCACCACAAGCCAGCTCAGCTACACAGTCTTGTATGGCTAAATTGACATTGCGATTATGGACTTTTGTTGTTTTTTTTTTCTTTCTTCATGATTCTCTCGATAATGATCAGAACGTTGAATAAGTATCTGTGATAATATTCCACTTTTGTGTTGCCGTTTGTTACAAACAACGCTGATTATTACAACTCTCCAACACGTCTCATTTTTGTCATGATAAAAATAGCAATATAAGCCGCTGAAACGATGATCCAGAATCCGCGATTATGCATTTAGATCACTTAATCGCAATTTGTTTGCACTTATATTATTTATTTAAAGAGCTTCTTTCATCATAAACGCTTTAATCTCTATCACATTGCTATTAGAAATGTATTCTGTATATTTGATTGTCATCTTGTTTGACATATCCTATAGTTGAAAAAGGAAGGGAAAGAAAGAAAACAAGAATTTATTAGTGATAAATTGAACATTTAATTGGCCTGAATACATCTTCGCACGACAATAATAACATTTTTGAAACATTGTTGTGATAACTGAGCCGGGCGGTAACGCAATTTACCACCAAACGGTTTTCATCTCACACATCAGCTGTTCACATTTTTGACATACCAAACCAAATAAGTATGATTGTGATTTCAATAGCGTCGGTCTTCGCGTCGGAGGCCGACCCTAAAAAGCGATTTCAAGTGGTTTGTAATTTGTAGTGCAAGCACGAACCTAAAAAGAACATGCAAATTGAATGGGCACTCTGCTACTCATACCGGTAACATAAAAAACCAATAATATAGATTATTTATGTTTGTGTACCAAAAGTAAGTACAATGTACGTTCACCATAGTGTATTAAAGCCAGGGCTGAGATCCGGAACGAATCCTTTATTTTTAAACAAGTGAATTGGACAGGTAAATTCAATTCTTAAATCTGCCCTGACTATATCTTCATGGTGCGCAGCGTGAGGAACGCATTGAAAAGGACCAGGAGATCGGAATTTTTTAACTGAACGAAGTTTATTATGATGTCGAAAGGACCGCAAGAGAGTCGACAATAAACGATAATGAGTGGTTTGAATTTGGTATGAACTTTGAATTGATATAGATGTTAGAATCAGGAGCTTCAATTTCTGTTGAATACGATCATAACAACTTTAGAAAAGACGCTATACCCTTCTTAGAAAAAAAAATATAAAATTGCACTTAAGATGATATTAAAATAGGTTTACGTCGAAGCTAACAAAGAGGAATATGAAAAAAATGTTCCTGGCCATAAACCTAAAACGGAAAAGGGAAATAATGAGCAGATTGTAGGCTAGCTCTGTTGGTATTGAACTGGATTTATTTTTAGGCAAAGAACTTGCTGGACTAAATATTCTTTTAGCTTCTCTGTCACAATTTTGAAGACAAAATAATTCTCATACTATTCTCACGGAATTGACGAGATATTTTAACAAGAATATTACAGATTGGCAGTATTCTATCGCATTTTCTGTCCCGACAGTATCCGGGGCACAGTATTCTTACACGAATATTTGTATCAGCAGTATCTATTCTTACAAAATAATACTAGACATTACTAGATTTCAAAAGAATTGTAACAGAACCAACAGACCTCTAACATTCTTTCAAGAGGCAGAATTGAACCACATATTTCTGCAGAATTATTACACACTGGTGACATTCTGTCAGTTTCCGTCAACCGGGTCCTCAAAAGTTACAAAAGATGAGGGGCAAATAAGAAGGAGAATAAGATTTAGAGAATCATCCTTGAAGACAATAACATTTTCTCCTTCCATTATAATTGTATAAATCAATAACTATAAGTTAAGACTGTTATTCCTCACAATTTGTGGTTACATTGACTAAGTCTACAAGAAAACACTCACTCCTCGGACGTAACTTTGTATCAGATAATAACGGTACATCGAGTTCAGGTATGCAAAGAATAAAAACTAATTCATGACTACTAATATAGTTTTTCAGACTTGATCCGTACCGTGTTCTTTTTTTTATTAAGTTCATATACTTGCGAATGGTACGTATTTCTTGTACTAAGCACAATATTTTGAAGTCTGTACAAATTGGTTCGTTCATTTCACAAATGGTACAAAAATGTTCGTACCATTCCCAATCTGTACAATTTTGGGCTTGGTACGGAACATAAGCATCTGAAAACTTGTAATTAATTTTCCAATTGAGGTACATGAATGTTGGAAATCGGGAAATAGAAGAAGGTTCGTTGATCACGGTAGAAAGATGTCCAGTATAAAGAAGAGATCTTATGACCCAAAATTCATTGTCGATGAATACATGTTATAGGTGGTGAGATTTTACTAGGTTCAAGAAATTGGTAGACCTGAGAAAATCAGTAGAAATTGTGGTTCAAAACTATATGTTTGAGGAAGAACAATTACTAAATGAAATTTACAATTTATAACTACGTGTACTGGCTAGTATAAAAAGATGTCAACAGTTGAATGGAGATTTGGACTAAATTTGTTGTAGCGCAAAAACGTGAAACGTTAGATGTAAACTTCAAATCTACAAAATTTCTATTTCAATCTTATTCTCAATACGTATGCGCCTCTACCCAACCTACCGCGACTTTTCTGAACCAAGTTATGGACCAAAATTTGTCCAAAATTGATCAATTTGCCAAGATTTTCAAAATACTCGTAAGAAACGGAAAATTCCCTCAATTACAAGCTTCATATGGTTATTTAGGTACTACTATTTTCGGAATCATAGTTGAATTTTACTTTCAAATCAAGTGAAACATAGAAGTTTGAATAATTTTCAATTTTTGAGAAATTTGGCGAATTGGTCAATTTTTAGTATATTTGGTTCATGACTAGGCTAAGAAAAGTCGTAGAAAGTTGTGTAACGGCGCCAATTGAAGATGAAATTCAAATACAAATTTAGTAAATTTGAAGTTTACGTCTAACATTTCGCGTTTTCGCGCTACAACAAATTTAGTTCAATACCCCATTCAACTGCCAACATAATTTTGGGCCTCCCAAGATACTATGAGGGGGAGGGAAGGATGTTGATTTTTAAGTACGTTTAAAGTGGGATGATCAAATTTTGAATTTCAAAATATATACATTACTCGTACTTTGGAACTGGGACTTGATGAATTTTTGTCTTAAAATTCTATTTTATGTGGCGAGAGGAACAATCCCGAAGAGGGAGGAGCGATTCCGAGAGAGTAGATAGATAAATAGGATGTGATGAAATTTTGACTTAAAAACTGGTAGCCTACCTTGTTTGCAGCTCGGGGTTGCGTTCATTAACTGTGTTGATCGAGACAAAGAAGGAACCTGTTTTATGAGGGTTTCTTCGTTTATACTTTGTCTAATCAAAGATTAAACTTTGTTCCTCATCACCTTGGAGTGTAAGCTCAGAAGTCCATATTCTTCGAAGTTCCCCCCATCAGATACAGTACAATAATGAAACATTTTTCCGCATCATATATAGCTCGGAGGTCAAAATTTCTTCTCAACTCCCACGTTTTGCTGGACGGGCCCCGGCACTCGTCATTTTTCTTCAATTTACACCTCCTTCCTATAAAAGAGGTTCCCTGTTGAAACTATACAGTATTCTGTGAGGCTGGAGGAACAATTCCAAAGAGGCAGGAGACGGATATTTTTAATGGAATTTCTACGTATCAGGTAAATACGTAAAAAATGGCCCTGAATGAAATTTCGGTACTGGTACAATATGCTACATACACGAAAAATTGTATCTACAAAAAAAACATATGTTACCTACAAACTTGATACAAAATGCAAGCTTATCTTCTTTTATCTGCGTTCAAATATTGGCTACTGAAATGTTAGTACATCGTGGCAAGTTGGCACGCGAAATACTTACTCACTCGACGTTTTTCATTCCTGTGATTTCCTGTATTTTAAAACATTATTCCGTGCTTATTGCAATGAATACTGTGGGCCATTTATACCGTAAAATAATATACATATAATGATGAAACGTGTGTGCAGTTTTTGAAAGAAAAGGGAATGCTCCCTGATCAACAAAAATTTTGTGATAAAGTGCGCGACAATGAAATATGATGGACTTTTAGAACGGCGAATGTTCATTGTGGAGAAGCGCGATCGTGCCACGCTCTTACCCATCATCAAACGTGAAATTGCACAAGGCAGTACAATCTTATTTTAGGTAGTCATGGATATGAACATAAAACCGTGAATCATTCGGAGAACTTCATCGACCCTGTAACTGGAGCTCAGACTCAAACAATTGAATGTCTTTGAAGGCACGCCAAAGAGAAGTATGGGATAAAACGACAAGGGGTCGCCAATAACGATATTCTTAATAGGAAGTTAATGGAAGAATGGTGGCGGTCGGTGAATCCGAATCCTTTCGACGGGTTTTTTAAAGACTTGAAGACCACCTCACTCATGACTTGAATATTTGTAAAGGAAAAAATCGACGACCTTCATCTCGAAGTGATTTTTGAAACGACCTTCATCTCAAAGTGATTTATGGAACGACCTTCATCTTGAAGTGATTTATGGAACGACCTTCATTTCGAAGGGATTTTTGCACCGGTGAGATCGTATAACTAATATTTTTCCGCATATTGTGTGTAGGTAGCATATTGTACCACAATTTCTTGTGTAGGTAGCATATTGTACCACAATTTTTCGTGTAGGTAGCATATTGTACCAGTACCGGAAATGGTAAATTTCGAATTTCAAACTATGTACTATGAAGGGGGCCTGGAAAGTTCATTCTGAGGGGCGTGCAAAAGAATGTATGGAAGAATTTTGACTCTTCGTCAGCTGTGATAGTACATATAATAAATATTATGCCAATTATACCGCAACGTTTGTCACGGGTTTTCGATTTGAGTAGCGTAAGTAGTGCACGACTTTTCTTTTCGCGCATTCAAAACTCATTAAAAAAGTCACTCTCAGACTTCAGAATAAATACCAATCGCCTATCAATCAAGCCATATATTTGTAGAATGAACAGTAATATTCAGTTAATAAAGTCTATCACCATCACGTCACATCAAACTGATAACAGAGTGAAAGTACTCATAAGGAAACCTAAATTTTATTTTATTCGGTACAAAATGAGCAATTTTCTCAACAGTGTCAATATTATTCATTATTTGGAACGATGTTCAAAATTATCATCTATACAGCGGTGCTCAACCTACGGCCCGCGGGAAGGCCCGCGAGCCTGTGACAAGAAATAAACAAATAAGGGGAAAAGGAAAAGAAGGGGGGGGGAAAGGGGAAATTGAAAATGGCAAGAAACTTGATGATGAAGAAGTGAACAATATTTGTAACTTTTTGATGGGTAGAGGACATGAAATTGTATGTCTTCTTTTCCATAATTATTTTACTGCTGAATTGATGATTACGTATTGAAAAATAATGAATATTTTACTTTTTTTTTTTTGTGGCCCGCGAGAATTTTCAACTCATTCTATGTGGCCCCGTGTCCAAAAAGGTTGAGCATCGCTTATTTATAATGACCGATAAAATACGTATGCAACCGCGAATGAAAAAACGTGCCTTAGTTGCAAAATGCTTCTTCCTCGAAAAAGAAGAAACAAACTTCCTCATTTCGGAAAAAATAATAATAATGAAAAAAAAAAGAAAAACGGTAATTGAAAATAATATTCCCATCTACCGAGACACCTTTAATCAACTATAAAAACTACTATCAATTATGTGTACCTGAAAAAATTATGTATTAATCAATAATAAATTTAAGAATGAAGTCACCAAGATAGTTCTGCAGCACACTTGATAAAGACTAAATAATTGTATTCAATCATTCAAACTCAAAGTTTTCATAATCGAGTATGACTAATAATAACAAGAAATAATAATAATTAAAAAAATCAATGAGCTTGATAAAAGGAAAAAAATGAGGAAAAATAAAATGAAAGGTTCTTCATCCCAATGCAAGTACTGATAAAAAAAAAGGATAAGAGAATATGCTTCTCGTAACATAAGCAGCTATACTCATGATAGTGAGAAATTGTTTAAAAAATTACGTAAGTGTATTTCAAAAACTTCTTACCCTATCCTCAAAAGAATTGTAGGTGCACATCTTCAAATATTACACCATAATCTGGCCAGAAATCCATCATGTAGTTTCGGAGGAGTCCCGCCGATATAAAAAATCTTATAGGCCTTTAAATAAATATATGGTTGGCGTTATTCGTAGGTATAGTACCTACGGCTAAAACGTTATTCGTAGGTAGCATACCTA
Source organism: Aspidiotus rigidus (assembly GCA_035079385.1). Classification (NCBI taxonomy): domain Eukaryota; kingdom Metazoa; phylum Arthropoda; class Insecta; order Hemiptera; family Diaspididae; genus Aspidiotus; species Aspidiotus rigidus. The sequence continues at coordinate 9,143,616 of JAVHKY010000052.1, forward strand.
CGGCTAAAAACGTTATCCGTAGGTAGTAGTTGTACACCTACGGCTAAAACTTTATTCATAGGTAGTATCCCTACGGGTAAAACGTTATTTGTACTAACTTCTCGCAGAACCAACACTTGAAATAGCATTGGACGAATATCGGAGCCTGATCTAATCAACTTCTCCATCTCCTTCATGGTTGCCAAGTATGAGTTGAATTGCTCAGTGCCATGACACGACACCAGGGTGGCTATGTTCATCATGACGGGTGAGATCAAATTGTAGGTACTTCTCGTGAGTATTCAAGGTTCTTGGCGCGCACGAGTCTACATCATCTAGAACTACATTATCCACAACATCAGTATCAAGGGAGGGTGTTGACTGGCTGGTAGAAGCATGAGTACTCTTGTAATACCGTGGGTGGAATTGAGCCTCGGAAAACACAGAACAAAGGGAGCCAGTGTCGTGTTCCCGCTTCAGCAGGATATGTCGGCATGGTGCGCTTGGTGGTTGCAAGAAAATGTATAGGTGCACTGCGTGGTTCGACAGTCATATGTGCAAGCCTCAGTTTCGTACATCTCGCAAACGCCTCCATCATCAATACTCATGTACTGCCTGCGTTCTTGCAGGGCCTTCAAGCTTTTGTGGAAGAGCATGTGCATCCAGGCTCATTGAGCTTCAGAGACGCTGCGAGAAGTTACTACCTACAAGATAATTCCTGCTTCATACTTCAATACAGAAATATTTGTCACAAGACATGATAATATAGGGCAACAAGATAATTCGTGAGTCATTGAACTATACCTACGAATAACGTTTTAGCCGTAGGTAGTATACCTACGTATAATCACTTCCTAAATATATAGGGAAACCTGAACGGGCGGGTATAAGGCTTCCCTTTTTTCCACAGGAAAAAGTCGGTGAAATGACAAATAGCTAATCAACATTCTTCTTGGAGGATTAGAGAAGAAGACCAAATTATTGCACTGTATCTTTTGTTTGCACTGATTGATCGAGGATTTAATTTCTGTCAAGTTCATTTTGTATTATGAACCTATGAATACTGCAAATATACTTTTTATTTGAAACTCACTGAAAATACTGAAACGTATTGGATACTGAAAGAGAAACGTTGATATGACTTCATTACTGAACCAAAATTGATTTCAGTGTTATGTATTCATTTATTTTTATTTCATTTCTTCTCACCTAAATAACGTATATTAAATATAATTTTGAAAGTTCCTTTGAATCTATAATTTATTAAAATTTGTTCTAACGTTCCTAAATTTACTCATTGTAATTTTACTTCTTTGATGATGAATTGATTGTTGTCGTCATTGGCGTATGTACGTGACAATATTTAACGCACCTGTTCAAGGATGTCAAATACGAAGAAATTGGACGCAAAAATATTTTGGGTACTCATAACCTTTATAATATTATGTCTAAAATTTTAATTTTAATTTGATATTTTGCTCCTTTATTTTATTTTTTCACGATTCATGTGGATGTTATGTTTTTGCTATGTATGCTCTCTATCTTCTATTTTTGTATTTTGTTGCATGTCCAATATTATATATTTACGTGTTTAAATATTCACGCATCATGAAACTCAAATGATAATCACACCTCCACTGTAATAAAAGACACTCACGCAGTAGCGTGAGTAGTACACGACTTTTCTTCTCACGCCTCCAAAACTCATTAAAAGAGTCACTCTCAGACTTCAGAATAAATACCAATCGCCTATCAATCAAGCCATATATTTGTAGAATGAACAGTAAAATTCAGTTAATAAAGTCTATCACCATCACCACGTCAAACTGATAACAGTGAAAGTACCCATAAGGAAACCTAAATTTTATTTTATTCAATACAAAATGAGCAATTTTCTCATTATTCATTATTTGGAACGATGTTCAGAATTATCATCTATAATGACCCTGATAAACTATGTAACCGCGAATGAAAACACGTTTCTTAACTACAAAATGCTTCTTTCTCGAAAGAGAAGAAACAAACTTCCCAATTTATAATTTTGAAAAAAAAAAAAAAAAAATAGAAAAACGGTAATTAAAAATAATATTTCCTTCTCCTGAGACAACTCGAATCAACTACAAGTTCTATCAATTATGTGTACTCGAAAAAATGATGTATTAATCAATAATAAATATTCAAGAATGAAGTCACCAAGATAGTTACGAAGACTAAAAAAAAATGTATTCAATCATTCAAACTCAAGGTTTTCGCTATCGAATATGACTAATAATAATAATAACAATAATAATGAAATGAATGAGTTTGGCAAAAGGAAAAAAGTGAAATAAAAGGCTCCTAATCACAAGACAGGTACTGATAAGAAAAGGATAAGAAAATCCGCTTCTCATAATGTAAGCAAGTACTCATGATAGTGAGAAATTTTTTTGAAAATTGAGTAGGTATATCTCAGGAACGGTTTATCCAATCCTCAAAAAAATTGCAGGTGCACATCTTCAGATATAACACTATAATCTGTCCGGTTTTCAATAACCAAGTTTCAAAAAAATCCATCCAGTAGTTTCGGAGGAGTTTCGCAGACAAGGAAATCTTGTAAGCCTATAAATAAATATATAAGAAAACCCAAACGGGCGACTGTAATGCCTCCCTTCTCCATCGATAAAATAATATGAACCACAAGAAATTAAACCTCCCTGTTTTCAAACTTCTGATTTTTTACCAAATTTCGCAGATTGTGTTTTTGAAGCCAAAGTTATTACAAGACATCTGTGAATAAAGAAACGGTTTTAGTTGATAGAAACAATGAATTCTTTCTTATTTCTATAATAATTGAACAGGTATCTGCAAATATTTTTAACTCAGTTTTCCTTATTTTGTCAGAGTAACGAAATCATATACGCGGCAAGTTGAGTGACTCCGTCTTAATGGTCGGGGATCAAAACAACACACAATAGATGTCACAGAAACGTGTTTCATCGTGATGGAATTTTACATAATTATTATACTCTTATGGACGTTAACCTATTTTCCTTGATTCACTGGGATACGATTGATTTATTTGAAAATTATAAGAGAACAGAAGTTTTCTAGCGTTTTCCTTTGAAATGAGGGTTTTCACAACTCGATTGGGTAATATTTGTCTTTTCCATATGAATATCACAATGGAACGCTAGTGCTTGTGTACTGCGGCAGGAACCGTTACGACATAGAGTCGTTCAATTGGCCGTATGTATGACTTTGCAGAGTAAGTTCAATCCATTGACTTCAAATGCTGCTTTTGCGGGTATTACATTCATTTCAGAGGCGCAAGCTGAATAATTTATTTCTATGGCCCTGTTTGTGCAGTTGATGCCGTGTACGTTTTCTTTCTTGGTTTGAATAACAAATTCCAGAATATATATTCCTTTGCCTACTTCAGTTTTGATTTACGAGTATTTACAGCAATTTTTAAAATACATTTTTTAACGGATTTACACAAAGGTAACATTCTTCTTAATACTTGCTGGTCCCCTAACTACTGCAAATTTGAAGGGAAATTTTTCGAGTTCCCTGACGAAGTAGGGATCCCCATTGGATCACCACTAGGCTCTCTCATATCCGAAATCTTCATGTCTAAGTTTGAACTTGACCTCTTTTCCTCGAACCAGGTGTTACTTAATCATATTCATTATTGGTACAGGTACGTTGATGACGTTCTATGTACCTGGACTGGTCACCCAGATCTCCTTGGCGAGTTTCTGAGGTATCTCAATTCCTGGTACCCTTCCGTCAAATTTACGTTGGAAATAGGGGTATTTTCCATTAACTTTTTGGATTTATCGATCTCTATAATTGACGGTATCCATAAGTTTGGAATTTACAGGAAAGATACTACGACCGATGTTTTAGTCCACGGTGGTTCGTTCGGTCCTGTTGCTCACAAGATGGCTGCTTTTCATAGCCTAGTTCATAGACTGACTCGTATTCCTTTGAGTCAGTCTGCCTTCAAGAAAGAGTTAATCACAATAAAACACCTGGCCAGAGTGAATGGGGTCAATGTCGATGTTGACGTGATGATTCGGAGGAGAGTTACGAGGGGCCTTCTGGATTCCACCACCTCCCTCCCCCGAGACACGATCCGTGATCGCCGTTTGCGTTGGATCAGTCTCCCTTTCTTGGGGAAGTTCTCCCAGCAATTGGGTCGGGCCCTTCGCCCGTTTGGCTTCAGACCCGCGTTTTACAACCCTACTACAGTCAAGAGGTTGTTTGTGAGACTGGAGGACCCCATACCTGTTGATGAGAGGAGTGGTGTGTATAAGTTGGAGTGTGAGGATTGTGGAGGCTTTTATATTGGTGAGACCAGCCGCCAAATGAAAGTTCGAGTAGCTGAGCACCTGAAGTCTTGGAAGAAGGGACACTTGGGGGAGTCAGCTTTCGCTGATCACTTAATAAACAGTGGCCACAGCTTCCGCGAGGGATCCGAAAAGCTCCTCCATAAGGAGAATTCCTACCGTAAGCGTATCGCCCTCGAGAATATAGAGATAATTCGTCATCTCAACACTGACGGTATCACTGTACTCAATTCGTACATTCCGGAAGATTGCTTGATCGAACTGGTTTATGACTCACACCGTGATTTCTCGTTTGGACGATCTTAATACCTCGTTCTTCTCTTTTGTTCGTCAGTTGCTTTCATTTCAGGCTTTGAAGATGGTTGTTTAACCGAAAACGCTCGTCGTATTTTCATTTTTTCTGCGGTTTGCATGTTTACTCCACGTCGGAGTATTCCTCTTTCTTGTTTAAATCACAATGTTTTGCCTCAGAATTGGTCACACACGTCCCACTCATTCCTATCTTTTTTCTGTCCATTCTCTCGTCCTCCCCTCTTGTCAATACTGTTAATATGATAATATATCTGTTCATCGCCTCTTCTCATATCCCGCTCTTGAAAATATCTGCCTCTCTCACTCTTGTTTCTTCACGTCTTCCACCAACAATTCCAATAGGGTCACAAACTCTCTTAACTAACGGCGTTTCACTTACTTTCCATCTCTACTGTAGTCTCTGATCCTTTCCCAACTCCCACCTCAATTTTCTCAAACTGTCCAAAACTCTCCAAAATCAAACACTTCCACACCCACACAGATGTACTCTCCCTTAACTCGTTACTCTACTGCCCGTATTATAAGAAAGAACTATATTTTATCAACCAATTGTTCACTATAAACTTATACATAATCGTCAACACTCGACTTGTCCCTGTAACACTTCACTCACCAAAAAATATATCTATCTGCAGAAGATCATATCCCGTTACTGATCATATTCCTGCCTGATATTAAGCAGTTACATCTCACTTAACCCTTTTCTACCCATCCCGCTCTCCTCTCTTCCATCCACTCTTCAGTATGCAACGTAAATACTCAATAAATTTATCATCTGTTCTTCTGTAATAATGAACCATACAACTCTTTTCTGTCTGTTGATACAATTTGCTTTTGAAATGAATCAAACCCTCGGCGCACAACAATCTAGCCCCACTGTAACTCTCTGCGTTGAATAACCCCCTCAAATACAGCTTCCTAACTCTCATCGCAAATTTTCTTGCATCCACAGCTCAATTCACTCAGCTTCCAATCTACGCACCCACACTCTGCCGACGTAATTCTCTGCTCTGTCCTCTCGAATCTGAACTATTCAAACACCTCGAATTGAACTGTCTACCCCCCGCCCCCATCATATTATCCACTTCACCATAGCTCCCTCCTCCCGATATCCGACTCGATCTAGCTGATAATCTCCAAACTCGTAACACTATATTTACTGACAACTCATCAGACACATTATCTCTATACCAATTTTCAGATTCACCAGCCCTATTCTACCGACCTAAATTTGGACCCAAAACGGAATACGCGTACTCGATCCAAGGAGTCACAATCAGTCGTTGATTGAAAAATTCTGTCTCCATTTTCTTTGCTAAACAAAACGTCATATACTCCAGTCTCTGTCATCTCCATCTCCTCGCTCCCAGCTCAAATTTGTACTGTTAACTGACTCACTTTCATCTCTCCTGGCTGTACACGACTCTCATTCAATTAATTCCCCAAATCAATGCATTCATTTACTCCTGCAATTACTATCATCCACTTCTACATCTGTCTCCTTCCTGTTGATTCCGGGTCACGAACTTCCCGGAACATGATACAAATGTCTTTGCCGCCGAAGATTCCCTTGTAATCCACAAAATTTCTGACCCTGTACTTACCCTTGCTTCTGACCTCAGAAACTATGACCAATTCCTAATACTTGACTCCTGGCATGAATTTTGGAAAAATCAGCATTCAAACAAACTTTTATAGAGCAATCGAAAGCAAAGCAGTCCCCTGGACTTCTTCCAATTGAAGTAACCATCATAGAGAAATCATTCTCTCCCGCCTCAGAATTGGTCACACACGTCCTACCCATTCCTATCTTTTTTTAGATCTATTCTCTCCTCCTAGCCTCTTGCTGAGCATTGGCCATATAAGCCTGTACAACGCGTTAGTCGAAAGACATGATAAGAAAATAATAAGGATCTCGGGTAGACGTGCGAGTGTAGCGGGTTGATGTGGGGAGCGTCACCGTTCGTCGCAACACACCGCATTGTCTTCTGAGGGTCCCGAGATCCTTATACGATTCTTATCTCTATGCTCAGTCTATCTTCTGTATGGTCTAAGGCCTCTTGCCAACACGGACAATACGATAATATAGTTTTACGGTATCCTCATGGGTACGATCCATAATGATTAGAAGATAGTATAGTCCACAGTTTTACGTTCCTGTGGACTATACTATCTTCTAATATGATAATATAGTTCGTTGCTTCTTCTTGTGTCCCGCTCTTGAAAATATCTGCCTCTCTCACTCTGTCTCTCCATGTCTTCCTCCTGCTTTTGACTTTCATCCCAAGCCAAGGCTTTGAAAGAGGTATTTCCTTATTTTTAACACCCCTGTCAACAATTCTGCATTAATAGGAAACAACATCCAAAATCTCAATAAAATTGGTTCCATACAAACTCTCCCTATTCATCCAAAAAAACAGCTCTTCTCCTTTCTAATATAGATAGAAGCGATCGAGCCAGACGAAAGTTGTGATACTTTTGCATGGCATTTCGTGAGTCATGAACCTAATTCTTCCACGATTTTCATTTTTGAACCCCCCTATAACGATCTTGAAACTCAAACTATCTCTGTCAAGTTTAGAAGAAATCGGTTTGGTAGGAAGCTATAGCCTATTCAAGCCCGAATTCCGACTCTTCCCCTTTATAATATCGCGCTTACGAAAGTCGTGATGATATAGATTCTTTGACATATATTCGGTCGCTTATCAATAATCGATACATAATTAGTCCATAAACACGATAAAACAGAAATTTATTATCGTATCCTCAAAAATATACATAGGAAAGCCGTGGCCAATATACGTTCAACTATGAAGCTTTATTAAAACTTTTAGAAGAGGGGATTACTATTTTTTAACCCCCCTATAACGATTTCGACACCTACGCAAATGTCTCTGCCAAGTTTGGAAGAAATCGGTTCGGTAGGAAGTGAGCCTATTCGCGGCTTATTCTTTAGATTTTGTTTCCACACGGTAAACCGCTGAAAATTATACGCGGCCGTCGATCAACATTCAATCCGTATTTCCAAGCAATTTCGTCTATTTAGTAAAAGTAGAAAACTTTGATTTACACCAATTAAACATTATATACAGGAATAGGGATGAGATAGCAACCAATATACGCCTAATTTTAAAGCTTTATACAACTTTCCCAACGATGATTTTCTAAATTTTTTTAAAAAAGGTTGATTTCGGAGATTATACAATGTTATATACGAAATTTCAACGAAATCGATACATTAGGGGAGGAGGTACCTTCGACGAAAGTTTTGCAGATGTACTTTATAATTTAAGTCCATTCTAATCAAAATCAAGATATTAGCGTTTCTGGTGTCCTATACAAGTACTAAATTATATAAAAATTTCAAATAATTTTTTGGCACCACTATCTAAGCGTTATTAGTTCATGCTTTTATTTTCATGTTCTTGTATTAAAATTCGTCCATTCATTTTCAGTCTTATTACTTTGACATGATGAAGAGAAGGGAGGAGCTCATAAACTTGAAACACCAGAAAATTAACTAGATCAGCGTTTTAGCACCTTTTCTCAATATTCTTTAGACATCAATAAGATAAATTGGTTTTCCAAAACTCGTCAAGTCCAAAATTTGTAATCTTTGACGCAGCTAATGAACCAATGTACATTCATGTATGACCATTTACTCCTGCTAAAACCATTCACAAGTTGCTATTATCTCTCACCGTGACGAATAGAGGCGGTTTTTTATTTTTCCTGAAAAATTTGCTCAAAAGGACTAGATGAGTTTTAGAAAATCGGCTCTCATATAATATAATAATATATAAAAGGAAACTTGAAATTTCCTTTTCAAGTTAGAAGTGATCTAGGACCTGTAAAAGATCGAGAAAGTTCATTGCCCCTCCCCCCTATACCGGCTGGGGCAGAAAGATGTTACCAGTTAAATGGGAGTTTGCTCCAAATCTGTTGTGCGAAAACGCAAAACGTTAGACGTATAGTTTAAATGTACGAATTTTATATCTCAATTTCATGAGCCTTATCCGAAATTTCTACAACTTTTCTGAGCCAAGTTATGGACCAAAATGTGACAAAAATTGACCAATTTGCCAAGATTTCCAGAATAAGAAATTGAAAAATCCTCCACTTCCAAGCTTCATAGGGTTATTTAGGTATTTTTTTTTCGGAATCAGCGTTAAATTTCACTTTCAAATTGGATAAAATATGGAAGTTTGAAGAATTTTTAATTTTGGAGAATTTTGGCAAATTGACCAATTTTGGGCACATTTTGGTCCATAACTCGGCTCAGAAATGTCGTAGAAAGTTGAATAGGGGCGCAAATTAAAGATAAAATTGAGATACAAATTTTGTAGATTCAATGTGTGCGTCTAACCCTTCGCGTTTTTGAGCTGGAGTGAATTTAGTTCAAACTCCCATTTAACTGGTAACATCTTTTTCCCCCATCTGGTATCCCTTGCGACGGGTATAATACCTTACTTTTTACAAACAAAAAGTCGGTAAAATCCATCGGCAAGTAAAAAAGTACAGATTAGAAAAGAGTAATGAATTCCTGTAAAGAATGATAAATTACAGATAGATTAAATCATATTCATTAAAGTAATTTCCTGTAGACGGCCTGTATCATTTACTGTACGTCAGTAATTATAAATTTATTTAATAATAATTTCTGTGGACTCCGTTGCGATATGTTTGCATTTAGAACTCTCCTTATGTAAGAGGCGGACATTTTCAGTTCCAAGAAAAGAATGCGAATGTCCAGATGCCAGAAGATGTGCAGCAGGACTAGAATTATTGAGTTGGCTCGAAGTTGGCGCATAATTGTGCTCTCTGAGTCTCGTTTTTAAGGACCGACCTATTTGCCCAATATGAGAGAAAATTCGCTCCTCGACTGAATTTTGTAAACACCACTCTTTTTGTAGAAGACGATAGGATATTGAAGATGATCAAGGTGAATTCTAAGAAAGCTTATATTGTAGAAAGTTAGTCTCACGAATCATGAAAAAGCAGGGCTTGCAACTGTAATTTTTTTTTTATGGTTAACGGGTGTTGGTCAAATGACCTCCCAAATTTTTCCGGTTATCGGTCAAAATTTTCTTTATTTTTACAAGCTAAATGATCTAATTTTTTCGGTTATCGGAATAACTGTTGAATTTTGAAAAATGTTTTGTTTAGAAGCCCTGACATTTTCAGTCAAGTAACTGTTATAACAGAAAAAATAACAGTTAATGGTGAATTGGTCAAGATTGATTGTCAATTATAACGGTTACTATCAATCGGTCAACACCGATATTTTCATTTTGGTTATAACAGTTGATCAAAAAATAATTGTTATTGTGCAAGCCGTATGAAAAAGGAAAATGGAACCGTCGCCTCTGCTTAAACTACCTTCCCTCCTTCCTCTGGCGCTAAATTCACTCCAGCACAAAAACACGAAACACTAAATGTATACTTCAAATCTACGAAATTTGTATCTTAATTTTATCTTCAATTTGCGCCCCACCCAACTTTCTACAACTTTTTTGAGCCAAATTATGAACCAAAATGTGCTAAAAATTGACCAATTTGTTAAAATTCTCGAAAATTAAAAATCGTTTAAATTCCCATATCAATTTTTACTTGATTTAAAAGAGAAATTCGACGCTTGTTCCGAAAAACATACCAGCATAACCCTATGAAGCTTGAAAGTGGGGGAATTTTCAATTTCTTATTTTGAAAATCATGGCAAATTGGTCAATTTCTGGCATATTTTGGATCATAACTGGGTTCAAAAAAGGTGTAGAAAGTTGAGTAGAGGCGCGAATTAAAGATAAAAATGTAGATACAAATCTTATAGATTTGAAGTATACATCTAACGTTTTGCATTTTTGCGCTGAAGTGAACTTTGCGCAGACTTCCATTTAATTGGTAATATCTTTCTGGTCCAGCCGGTACCTATAATGAAATACACTACTAAATAAAATTTTAGGAGATAGGAAGTTCATTTCCGGTTGAATGATTTAGGTAATTCCTATTAGGTTATTTGTTGGTTGTAAATCTTGTTTTACTCTTCTTAGTTGGGATTCCATTGGCACCATCGGATTTTTTTCTTAAATATTCTAATTTGAATTACTTATAATTAACAATTTATGAAAACTTCCTTCATTAATGTTGTAAAGTAGGTATATAATGGGAGACAACTGTATGCGTTTGATATCTCAAAAAAAAAAAAAAAAAAAACAGATAAGTACGTTTCATTGTATGTGTTACAGTCAAAGACGGAAGAACGGGAAATGACGACAGTCACCGGTGTACGTCGACATTCATCAACCACATTGGCGAGAGTTAGAAAATATTCATTAAAAACAAGTTCACCGATGTATGTTGACAGTCACCGAGTTGTCTTGGTACATGTTGATTTGGAAGTGCAAGCCAAGAAAATAATGAAATTATCAAATGAAAAATGTCCTTCCGCAATGGTCAGGACTGTGCGTGTGAAAGTTCCCGAAGTTGACCGCGGCCGCACGAACCCTCGGAATATACTGGCTGTAATCACTGCAGTTGAAAATGACGAGTTTTACAGCCTCGCAAACGAAAATGGCTCCTTCAAGCAATTACAGTAGAAATCACTTAGAACGAGTCCGCATAGAACGAACGGTTAGCTAGAACGGCCAAATTGCGCGGTCCCGGTGTAAACGCCATAATATAAACAATGCATGTTAAAATTCACTGCTTCCAACGAGTTCATTTAGAACGACATATCGGTTAGAACAACCCGATTTCAGTACATACGGAAGACAAATAATCATTTACAGCGAGGATGACTTCTATTTTTCTGGATTGATGAGCTTGTATGAACATGTTTACGGAAGAGTGAAAAGAATTTAGGACTACTGTATTCTTAATCTTTCGAAATTTGTTAGTCGCTGTGCAAGCGTATCGCTGTACTTATTTTTAAAATGAACATCTTTTTTAAAATGTCAAAAAAAAAAGACAACGATTTTCTATATTATTTATGAGAAAAAAAAGTTGAGTTTTTTGTTGACTGAATTGCTTTGTATGAGTTCTCGTTGTAACTGAAAAAAAGAACTGGATAGAGCGATTGTAACTGAATTCGGTTGCTGCGAGCATCGGTTAGAACGAGCAAATCTCCCGGTCTCTTGACGCTCGTTGTAAGTGATTTCTACTGTATATTCGTTCGGAACCAATTTACTGTGTGTAAAGAAAGACTGCTTAACGTTGAAGACATATCTTCAACAGAAATTTCAGTGCGTGCAGCAGCAACAGCTAATTCTCAAACAGGTGGCCAAGGTTATCAGCGGTGTAACTGTTCTCAGAAATATAAAACATCGCGATGTATTTGTATACTCTGTTCACATTAAGGAAGGATAGAAATATGACCTCGGGAACGGAACGCTCCGGGTAATTTTAATCTACCGTTCTGTTCTCAAGGTTTCTATCCTTCCTTAATGTGAACAGAGTATAAGCGAAGTGGCATACGTTGCAATTCAAAGTGTCACATAGTGGCTCTTGCTGTAACAAGTGATGACGTTCTATATATCATTGTATTTACTTAAATAGATTTTAGTATTAAATAGAATTATCATTTTCAAACATTCACCACGATTGTCTTGTGACTGTCGACATTAACCGGCGTATGTACCCCGATGGTCTTTTTTTCCAACATTCACCAACCGTTTACATAATATGAATTTGATGAATGTCGACATACACCGGTGACTGTCGTCATTCCCCGTTTTCCGTCTTTCACCTTCCCCGTTTTCCGTCTTTCACCGTAACATATGCATGTCACTACATTGCATTATTGACAATTTCTTAAACATCAATGAAATGAGATAGGTTCTTGGTACGAGTATTTTTTGCGCTGAATTCAGAATCATTTTCCGTTTCTTAAAAGAAGATCGTGTTTTCTTGTTATAATCTTGTTTAGTTACCGCGTATCATCACGAGACGTACATGTTTGTTCTCGAGAATTTGTAACAAGAAAATGCCATCTCTTATCAAAAACGGTTCCAAACTTGGCACAGAGAATACTCTTTGAAACGACCTAGGTATCTCATTTAATTCCTTTAAAAACTCTTTGTGTTGTAGTGCGACTATTGGCATAAATCAATCAGACTCAACTATACAAAACGCAAACGACAAAGAGACCACAATTGTGGAGTATATTTGTATCGTAACGTTTATGCATAATTGAATTTTTGTAATTTCTTCCCTCTGGTATGCATCAATTAACAAAATCCTTTGAAGCTTTACGTTTCAAGACAGAAATTCCTCCTCCTCCTTCGCAAAAAAAAAAAAAAAAAAAAAGTCATTGCTGTAAGTGTTTTCTGAAGGAAGTTAGAGCGCGACATTCGTTGTGTATTATTATTTTACCAGGTACAATGGTTCATATAATAAGTACGCTGTGGTGTGAGTACAAACTTATAGCACGGTAAACAATCCTGCAAGCTGTAAGTGTCGAAAAAAAGAAAGAGAAAGCAGATATTTCGTTCAATTGGGCTCCATTGTTTCCTGCACTCCGAAAGGAAAAAAAATTGAGTTCATTACTCCCGACTTCACACATTGTCTTGTGCTGTTGCTGCACCGGCTGCACTACATTTAACCTGACTCACTGTGACGTAGTTGTCGAAGACTCGAAACTCAGAAGATTTTGTTTTGTCCTGCAACATTCCTGCTTACAGTACGACTCCCATATTTACAGCTCGGCTCGCATATTTACAGCACACCTACCTCAGAGCGTTCTGTACAACGTCACTTACAGGATTGCTTGCCGTGCTGTAAGTTTGTACTTACAGCGTAGGTATTATATAAAAAGAATAATAGACAAAGCGGGTGATGACTTGCGGTTGCACTCGTTTTCACCGCTTGTCGTATAACATACTACATATGAATGATAGTATGACGTATTATGCTATAAAGGAATAAAGTAAACAAATACAAGTGCTTTGGCGACTCATACAACGCGAGTTTATTACTTTGTTGTTGTATACAATTTTTTGGTTCACATGAGTAACATTGTATGTACAATAATATTTTTCACATACGCAATGCGCCTGTTCGAACGTCTTTGCTCTCTGGAGAGCAAAACGCAACTTTGTATCTTATAATCAAAGTATGCAACAAATGCTTTTCATATCATTTTATAATTTATGGACCTAACCCAGAACTGATGTGATGAGTGCTAATCATCTCCAAGAATCAAGATATTAAAAAATTCATCAAGTCACAAGTCTTTCACTTGATAGGTTATTATATTATTCACATGAATATGTAGGAAAAAAATGTTCTGACCGAGCCAAATAAATGAACATCATGTCTCATGTCTATCATATTGTATGTTAGTTTTGCTGGTTCACCTTCATTTTCAGCCCAATACAAGTCAAGTATACTTCCACCGCGGGCCTTATTTATTCCATTTGTTTGCCCCTGTACTTAGCTAATATACTGCATATTAGATTAAATAGCCCCTGCAAGCCTGAGTAGTTTAATATAGGATTATTTAACTTTAATAGAACTAGCTGAGGACACAAAGTTTTTCTTATAGGACTTGTATAGGCCTATTACTAGTAAAGAATCTCCTGAATAACCTAATATAAACCTACCAGCAGCCTTGTTCAAAGTTGGTACAACCCTATTTATGTTGAGCTGTTATTTGTCTAGTATAAGCTGATTTATGTTATTTTTGTTCTAGCTTTATTCTAGAGTTTCAAAATTAGGTGGGTGGAGTTAGCCTCTTTTCATAGTCTACTGTAAGTCTAGGGTACTGCATGTTAGACTAACTAGTTTGCCCTCATTTTTGGCCTACTTTAAACCTAGTACGCAAGGAGAAGTCAGAACCATACGGATGGACAACGGATGTACGTTTGCAAATCTTGGAATTATGTAGGGGAGAGGCTAGTTTATACTCGGGTTTTGAAATTGGGGGTGGAGTAAGCCCCTTTTCATAGCCTAGTATAAGTCTAATATACTGTATGTTTGGCCAATTAGTTTGCTTCCCTTCTTAGCCAACTTCAAGTCTAGTACACTGTAGGTGTGTAAGAGGAATAAATAGTATGCTTAGCAGTTTGTACTATATCTCAGTACACACTGGTCAATATCTTCTCGAAAACAAATTAAAGCAATTCAAACGCCACCAAGAGAAACGATCGCAAATTTAAATTCATTGTCGTTTATTGTTGATGACCTTGTCTACAACGGCTGAAGAGACATTCAGTGATTAGTTTCCTTTTTTACCAAAGGAAACCATCGAATGTTTGCTGAACCATTGTACCTAATGCTTTACATCTGTCTCTACAAAATAATCCTTTATTGTCTTGTCACAAACCACCACGTATTTGTGAGTGGATGCGTTATTTGATTATCCTTGTTGAAAAGATTGTACAGGTCCAGATGGTTTCTGTAGTCATTGTTGAGTGACTATGCATGTTGTTGTTGCGACATAAGTGTTCCCATGATTATTGTGGAATAATCATACCGGTCAATGTAATTTTCTGTAATCATTGTGGAATGATTATGAAGGTCGTTGAAATGATGTAACGGGTTCTCTCCCGCTTTTCAGCTTGCAAGCAAAGAAATGTCAATAGGCCTACAACCAAATGTGATAACAAGGTTGATAAACCCTGGAATTTACGAGCATAATTCAACTGGAGAAAGAATGAACTGAATCAAACCAATTGTCTAACGGCTACTCTAGCACCGATAAATCTTACAAACATATCTAAGTGTTGTTGAACACTTGGGATAGTATGGGTATATCAAGATCCATCCGTGAAAGTACTACAAACCTCTTCAATTATTTTTTTAGTATTGGGGCACAATGTCTCAGGAGGTGGTTTGCTAAACCTAAGACCGATGGATGAAGTCTGTAATCTCATGGGACTCAAGACGTATCCAAGGTGAACGTATTGTATTGTTCTTGGATATTGATGGAAAATTAATGAAAAACCAATATGAAGAGCCATCTATATCAACTACATTACCAATTCTGGAGTGACAAATGCTGGAAATGGTGACAGCCCTTCCATAGAAATTGGAAAATTACTAGTAGCAAATATTTCAGCAGAATCCAAGGCAACAAGATGAATTTCTAGTCAGAATGACCAAATGGTCTGTCTCAATGACGAGGGTGTAATTGTGAGTTGAGATGGCCGTGTTAAGGACGATATTTACCTGAAAATAAGTACTGGAGAGCTCTACTCTATGTGAATAGTCAAATGAAGCCGCAAGAATGTTGGATCTTCTAGGTTTTCAAATTGTGAAGCAGTTTTTCTCGGAGTGCAACGTCGGGACGCCGTTAAGTGTCAGTATGGCCGTGTAAGAGGTATAAAGAGTATCCTGAGCAATTTGTATTATCTTTTGCATACCTTTGTGCATAAGGTATGATAATGAGCATGTTGTACAATAAGGAACAGTAAACATCTCTTGAAGCCTTTCTCTGATCTTCTGATTTATATGTATGTGTTTAAGTCTAGTTTAAGCCTATTATGAAGCTGTATGTAAGGAGAGGTCAGAACTGCACAAACGCAAATCCAAGAATTAGGTTGGTCAAGCGTGGGCAAAATTCTTCCAAGTTCTAAGGTCAGGGTTGCACGGACGTAAATTTTGGAATGAAGGTAGGGAGGTCACAGCAAAAACATAAAACATGTAAAAAGAAAGAAAAAAAAAAAGTAAATCAGTAAATCACCAAGAACGTTGAATAAATCATAAACAATCCATGTTACACTATTAATTCTTTGAAAATGTATGTACAAAAGATGTAGAATAACATATAGTACTACATTTCAGAATGATTCAGGGGGGGGGGGAGAAGTAAGAGATTTTTTCATAACCCAGCAGTAAAACACCATATCCCAAACTCAAGTAATTGAATGCGTATCAATTTGGGAGGTCCCTTGGCAATCTACGTTTCAAGATGAAAACAAAAATCCTTCTGGGTCTTCATTGAAGAAAGATGAGATCAACACAAACTTTGCGTGATGGTGAAGATGAAAATGAAAAAAAATCTTTTGTCGAATAGTCGAATATACGTTGGTTGCTGTGGGTACCATCAGAGAAAAATATCTTCTACAACAAGGTTTTGAAGATTGTCATGCTTGGGGAATCGCTTACTCGTGGCGCTTATTTTGCAAACTTACTCTCGCGTGTGAACATCCTTTCAGAAATTTTGAGTGCAATATAATACTTTGTACCTAATAAATATTCAGAAAAATAACTATTACTCTTTAATTTTCATTAATTTTAGTTGAAGAAAAGGGAGCTAAATTATTAAAATGCCCAGCTGAACTAATGGTCAATAGTACCCCCGCCCAAATTTCTTTTTTATACTATTGGACTGGGTCCCAAACCTTCTTTCAGGCTTCTACGTCCACTTATGTAATCTCTTTTTCCTCCTTTCATTGTTTCCCAGCTGCTGTGATATTATTTTGAGAAGAACGAAAAATTGTTGTTCTTTGTATGATAAATACAAAGAGAAGAATCTCATTTACAGGAAAAAGGATGCTTTTGTCTTTACTCTTAACAAAGAAAAATATGTAGTCTATTCAAGGAAGTCGGAAGAAAAAAAAAGCTGCTGACATTTTTAAAATTTTTTTTTTCTCTTTCATTCTCCCTCTCTGAAAAAAATGAAGAAAAATCATTTCTCGTTTGCCGTTTGATTCGTCTACTTGTGGTTGTTGTATACCAAGAAATTTTTATATTTTTAATCAATTTTCATTTGTGAAGGTACAATATCAAATTCAAATGAATAAAATTTGTTATTAGCTTCACACCGTACAATTTATTAGCTTGACGTTTCGAACAAGTGATTGTTCTCAGTCATGAGCAGAGCACGGATTCTCCAGAATTTGTCAGTTTTTTTCCCCAGGGGCAAATTACTGAACATCAAATAGAAGTGCGTTTCATACCTTAGGGACCCTGGGAAAAAAATTCTATTTTGCCAAAAAATGCCAAAAATGAAAGAATTACTCAAGAAGGATGTTCTCATATTGCGATACTGCATAATTCTTGTTCATGTTCCAACAAAGCCGTATGCTGATTTGAAGATGAACATGAATGTGACAGAAAGGTTTAATCATACAGTTTTGATACACGTTAAATCAAAAATTCATACAATTCCTGGCGCACGAGATGTTCACCTCAGACGCAAAGTTGACTACATCTTTGAGAAAAATGATGGACCTCTCAAGCTATGATTCATGGTATGGGTGCCAACAGTATAATGAGTCAGGCAATTGCGAGTGCATATACTTATGCACCAATTACTTCTGTAGATGTGGAGAGGTCCTTCTCGGACTACAAATTAATATTAACTGACAGAAGGCAAGGTTTTACAGAAGACAATATAGAAAATCATATCATTGTATGCTTAATTGTAGACGTGACATATGGACTCGCATTGTTTTATTTTATATTCAATTTAATTTTCAAGCAATTACAACCATTTTTTGAGCTCAAAATTTTTTTTTTCTGTTTTGCCAAATACTGTCAGATTTATCATTCTTACTGCCAAAAATTACCTACCTCTTTCATTGCCAAAAAATCCGCGCTTCGGTCATGGACGACAATCAACTGAAGAAAAACGAAGATGAAAATGAAGATAGGAGTAGAGAGCAAACACAAATAAACAAGCTTATGAATCATAATTAGAAGTTCTTAATCAAGTTAGAGTAAAATAAATTGAGATTGCCGTAGTCAGTCTTAAAATTTACAATGTCTCGTTTTAAAATTTCTGTACATTCGCGTACTTTCCCGTTTTAATAATCTGAACCTGGGCTAGGATAGAAATATTATAAAAATTAAAACAATGATTACATAATCTGGAATGGGAGGCGAGTAACATTTTGTTGTGTAGTCGAGTATTACCGTATATTGTGCTCGTTGATTACCCGTTACCGATTATTACTACATCTTATTTTTCTGCTCTTCGAATGTGTTTTTTGAACCTGGTGGATAATGTGAACATAGCAATGTGGTCATTAAGTTTATGACTGATGTTTGAAAAGGCTTTATTACCACATTGAAAAAATATATACAGTACGAGAACGCTACGTTTCGCTACCTCCCAGGGTAGCTTTTTCAAGCGTGATACGATTGAACTGACCAGCAAAATAAAACGAGTGAGGAACAAGATGAAGAAAGTAAAGAAAGTGAAGATCATTGATCATATCCTTGCTTAGTACCATAATTACTCTTACTATTATTTAAAACAAGTCCAGGTTTACATACAGTCTCAAATAAATATTTCGGGTAGCCATTGTTCTTTGTTTGTGTCGCATGTGCAACGCCGCCCGTCCTCCATGGTGGAGTGGATCGTGTATGCATTCAATTTTGTTTCCTCCAGCACTGGAATTGACCCTTTGGAGTATAACTTCAGTATTGGAAGAATCTCTTCGGCGAACCCCCACTTCTACTCGGCAACCGACAAGCTACAAAGCGACTCTTGGCACGCAAAAAGCATTAGAACACACACAATAACAACACCAACACATTACACATGGTAGATCGCTGTTTGAGTCTCTTCATCTTCTTCTTTCTTCAGGGATGATCTGCCTCTTCTTCCTGCACACCTGGATGTTGATGGTAAACAGGTGTCGAGTAGACCATACCGTGGTTCTGCATTTGCCTATTCCATTCCTGGTTCGTTCTCCTTCTTCATGATGGTGGCCGCAAATGCAGACACCTGGTTCCATGCCTCTTATGGTGGGTACCAGGCTACTCGGAGCAAGCTCTTCATCTACCGCGATCTCTTGAAAAGACCGACTAAGCTTCTCCCGCTCACGCCTCCACGCCTCACACTCAAATAAGGTGTGTTGTGGTCCATCATCCCGCCCTTGGTTACAGTGCGAACACGTTGCCTGCTCAACTTTCCTTAACTTCTTGTGAAGGTACTTGTTGAAGCAGCCATGGCCGCTTAACACCTGCGTCAGGTAAGAGTTCAGCTGACCATGGTGTCCGTTCATCCACTCATCAAGGTCGCGTATGAACACACGGCTTGTCCACATACCCAGCTCGCTCTGGACAATTCTTGCTTTCCATTTTACAAGCAAGGAGCGCCTAGCTTCCTGCTTGACAGCCTTTGTTCTTAAACAGAGCCTTAAAATTAATATCAAGATCACTATGGAACTTAAGGCTGGAAACTTTGAGCCATTTCTCTCTAATTTCTTGGCTGTTCTCACTTTCATATAACGCGGTTGATTAGAATAAAAGTTCATTATACTGTCAGTATGGGTTGGTTTTTCTTAATAACAGCATGAAAGTCTGTTATTTTCTCAAATAAATGTGATATCTAGAAAATTAATCTTATTAGCGTCTTTCTCATCAATAAGATTCAAATTATCGTCAAAATTTGAAGGAGGTCATGAACATGATCAAAAATACAGCGAGAAAGGATGAAAAATCTATCGACTATGTATTTTGATGTCTTCTCAAATTTCTCATGTACGCGTATCTTGTCAAAAATGGTGCCCAGAACAGGCTCAGCAACTATGGGTGCGAGAGAACTTTCCTTTCACCTGGGAATAAAACGTTTGATTATCTCAATTTGATGAAAAATCTTCCATCCAGTGGTGTTTATGGTTTAATCTTTTCCCACCGCTCCGAAATAGTACATTTTGCTAAAGCTTGCGGAATGGAAGGAAACATCGCTATTGTATCAAACGACGCGACTGTATCATTCTCATCTAAAGTGATGTTGGCGGTCATGGCTGCGAGGTTCTCCAAGAAATAAACATCGAATTTGTCATTTCTGATTTCTGTGAGAATACTCGCCAAAAAATCCAACAAGCTGCTTAAAGGAGATTTAATTATCGAAACCACTGGGCAGAGAGGTGGATCCTTCTTATGAGTCTTGGGTAGACCATATATCTTCAGCGTCACACTGTCGATGTCGTACGTGTGTCATAAATTTCTTCAAAGAGAGACCTATCCATTTTTTCTCGTACATTTCTTTGATGAATTTCTATTACTCATTCTGTATTCTGGCTGTGGGATGACAGTAAAGTAATTTGTAAGCTGTAGGATCACTTGAAATATCATTCTACCTTTTGCTGTATTTGCTTTCTAGCACAAGACCTGTGGAGCTTCCCTTATCTGCTTTCAGTACCAATATTTCTTCATGATCCTTCAGAAATTCCTTTGTCTGTCAAAAATCTTTGTTTGAAAAAACTGCCAGATTTTTTACCTCTTTTTCCCTCTGAGCACTGCACATCCGTTTTAGATGATGGGCCACTTTCTGTCTAGTATTAGATTAATTTTCCTCCGAAGATTTAGAAGTTTCAATCGCATGCTCCACACTTGTGATCACCGTTTCTAGAATCGTGGGAGGTGGGCAAGCCAACTGTGGCTTCAGTTTCAAAACCTACTCAACCTTCTTCGGTACCGGAATATCCGTAGAGTGTATTAACCAATTATCACAGTCATTCAGTGCTCTGTGGAAGTTTTCAACGGAGAGTCCAACAAAATTGGAGAATTTCCTCTCATGGGTATTCTTATTAACCTTCCTGGTTTCTCTGATGACGATCGTCCTGAAGTAGTCGTAGCATTCCTTGAACATGTCTTGCTCCGGGACCCTTTGGGAGACCGGGTCCCACAAAAGTTCTTCATCTTCTTGCAATGCAAAAACCATTTTTTGTACTTCTGACCAATCTCAAAATTGAGTGGAGTATCCCTCGATTTTTTCAGCCATCGTCTGAGTGGACTGCTTCCCTACCACGGATGGTGTCAACCACACGATCTGGAAGTATTTTGGGTGCACGTGGTTTTCTTCACACTAAAAACTCGATAGAAGCACGCACTTTCACCGTTTTTGTTTCTGTTATTACACATTTTCTAAAGAAATTATGAGTTTTCACTCTGTATTTTAATTCAAAAATCTTGAAAAAACCCGCTTTAGCTCTCAATATTAATAATCAATTTTTTTTCGTGAAGGGACAATATTAAATTCAAATGAAGAAAAATTTTGAAACAAGACACCTTGAATTTCAAGACTGAATACGGCAATCTTAATTTATTTCAGTCTACGTTGATTCAGAATTTTCAATTGGGATTCATAGGTTTTCTTTATTCATGTTTGCTCTGTACTCCGTATGATTTTGAACTTTATATTTGTTGAATCATTATTGAAAAAATTTTTCTCTGGTAATATTGTAGACATACAAATAGAATATTTGAGTATGAAACAAATTACTAGTACTGAGAAACAAAAACTTATATACAATAATAAATGTTGACGTCATTCAATGGCTAGATGAATGGTGTTTGCATTTCTCCTACATCAATATGGCAGGAGAATGGTTTGCCTGTGCGCGGAGTACGTTGTATAGATCCTGTGCGAAGATCCAAGTCTCAAAGTACTTCCAGGAACAAGCTCCAGAAATGCTTAAGCTCGACATCATACTCGGATGATGGCTTACAACCTACTAGAAATTTGGAACGAGTGAATCTGCTTGCCTCCCGGCAATATTGCAGTTTTGGTAGTACTGTCACCTCTTCTAAAGACTTACTAATATTAGCCAACTTTGATTTGTAATGATATCCTACCTTTCTTTTCAAGGCCTTCTTAGTTTGAGTTTTCTTTTCTTCTTAAATGTTATTATTTTAAAATGTGACACCACACTATTTTTACTGTATATTCTTTCACTACCATCTTTGCGTCTTTCTTCTTCTGCATTATTTCTTCCATTAGACATTGTATTTTCTATTAGTTAGAACTCGTGAACAAATGTTGTATGCAATGAGTGTGACCATGGACTCCATTGCATTTCTGGGGTCTTCTGCAAGTTAGAAAAATCAATTGCAACTGCTTATTTTTTGTTATTTTCTCTTCTCCTTCAGATACCTTTGACTATGAATTTTTCATACCTTATAGACAATGATGCCATACAAAAATAAGTGACGTAAATCGACTGGTAGTGTTGTGGAGAGCTACTATTCTTTTTTTTTTTCTTGCTGTTGTTGTTGTTGTTGATGTGGTTGTTATTATTATTATTATTCTTTCCAACTATCCTCGGCTAATACGCCAGTAAATATTATTATTATTATTCCTCCACAAGGGACTTTCCCCGTAATTTACAATATGGGACGTGTCTTACATTGACAAGGGTTCCATATTGTTTAGCCTATACCGCTAGTACCCACCTGACCATTGCTGCAGTGGCTAATAATGCTGCCTTCTGGGCTTCCTCTAAAGTCCTCTCCTGCCAGTACCTTTCCTTCACTAGCTCTTTAATCCCATGACTTGTGCTGTATGGGATTATTCGTCGTTTAGTGAACAAATGTTACTGATGTTATCGCTTTTATTTCTATGTTTCCCAATTTCTATGGTCTCAAAGACTTTCTCCCTTAAAATGAAGGAAGGAGCTGCCTTCTCGGTCAAATGAGTGATTGGAGTGTTCTAAAATTTTCCTGAGACGGATTTACCGCCGTGGTTTATTAGATGCTCATTGGTTTTCCTAGTAAGTCTGCGGCTTGTCTCTCCAATGTATATGGCTGGGTAGTTTTCACATTCTAATCGATGTACACTACTTTGTTCGTGGGAAGGGATGTGAATTTTTAAATGGAAAAAGAGCTCTCCTGTTGTGATGTCATACAATGATGACAAGAGGTTTGTAAATTACCGTAACTATTACAAAAATACATTTATAGTTCTTTGTATTTCAGAAATTATCCTTCTAAATGACGACTAGATCGGTATTGAATAATAAAAGAACAATATCTACAAGACTGCTTGTATTTTTCCTCAGAGAATAAGAAATTTTGGGCAATTCTTTTGTTGGAAAATTGATAACAAATCATTAGAATTAATTCATGTTCACAAATTTTCTATTCTAAGGATCCTGCTTCTTGCAAAAAAAAAGAAAGGGGATATGGATTTGCTTCCCTCATTACTTTTGGAATTTTATCAAATGTTTTGTTAGTAATTGAAATTTCTGTTCCATGAACTCATTTTTACTCTTTGAACACTGTGAGGACATATTCCTTAACATAAAGATTTCAGTTTTCGTGATGAAACAGTTGCTGTTTCCCAACTGTAATGACTTCCTTCTGTAATAGCTCTGAAATATTTGAGCTGAGAAGCATATGATTTTGCTTATACCGGGTGATAGAGATTGGGACTAAATTTGTTGTAGCGCAAAAACGCGAAACATCAGATGAAAACTTCAAATCTACAAAATTTGTATCTCAATCTCATCTTCCATATGCGCCTCTAACCAACTTCCTGCGACTTTTCCAAACCAATTGTCGACCAAAATGTTTCCAAAATTGACCAATTTGCCAAGATTTTCAACATGAAAAACTGAAAATTCCCTCAATTTCAAGCTTCATATGGTTATTTAGATATTACTTTCGGAAACAGCGTTGAATTTTACGTTCAAATCAAGTAAAATATGGAGGTTTGAATAATTTTAATTTTTGAGAAATTTGGCGAATTTCTCAATTTTTAGTATATTTTGGTCCATGACTAGGCTCAGAAACGTCGTAGAAAGTTGTATAAGGGAGCAAATTGAAGATAAAATTCAGATATAAATTTTGTAGATTTGAAGTTTACATCTAACATTTTGCGTTTTTGCGCTACAATAAATTTAGTTCAATTCCCCATTCAACTGCTAACGGGCCATCCATAGTATAAATCAACCCCAAAAATTGATAATTAGTCAAGTTTTTATTTTGGTCATCGATCGACCCCTAATCCTCCTTCTATTTAGTTAATTCTATTTTTTCTTCGTTAGACCCCTCTCCTTCCGGTGATTCGAAAATTCCTCAATTTGTAACGTGACCAAAATTGCATAAGTGTGTAGAAGACGTCAATGATACTTTTATCAAAACGCTTTGGGTACAATTCACAGTAATTTCGCAGATTCTGTTTTTTTTTCTTCTCAAAATTGATTCTATTTTCTTTTATTTATTTATTTTTTTTTTTGTTACGATTGAATGGAGCAACTGAGTCGAATGTATTAATTTTTGAACGCAGAAATTGAAAAACAGTGACTAGCCTTACGTTGTTGACATATTTGATGCCAAATGCAAAAATTTTGAATATTACAACACGTTTCATTCTCTAAGATGACTAAACTCAAGAAGAATAACACATGTGATTATATTTTCAAAATTACGTGCAAATTATGTATGATATTTTTTATTGCACTTTCATTAATAATTAGATGGTCCATAGTGTTCGCGCATGTACACCTCAATATTCTGTAGAAATCATACAAACTTACAACCTGTAAAGTCATATTAAATATTTTAGATCTTTTAAAAACTCAAAGAATTTTCTCTTCCTCTACACGCCTTTCATGAAGTTCAAATTTTCAATTTTCAATCATGGGTCATTTTTAAATATTATTGGTATATTTCGTTCAAAATGGGTCAAGGGGTGGAAAATCAAATCCAGTTATACGTAACTGTTTCCTTTGCAGCTGTGTTTGTTATTTTAAATTGACTTCTGTATTCTTCAACTCAAGCAATACACTCTAATATTTCAATATTCTGTAACATCATCTACTTTTTTCAATTCTCTTTCATTCAAATATTCCAATATCACCTGTTTGTCCTATCTTCTAAAAATATCAGAAGTTAGGTACTGTACCTACTTCTAATAGATTAAATCAAAATAAGTTGAATCCCATTGTTTATTTGATGATTGTTAGGGAAAGATATTGACCGCATACGTATGAAATGAGAGATTTCAATTATTTTCATTATTGATGTATGGATTCCAAATTGAAAAATAGTAGCGGAACCTAAAATAATTGCCGTAGTTGGATACAAAAAAAAAAAAAAAAAAATGAGATGGGAGATTTCAATGATTTCAAGTCTCGAAAGTTTAGAGTGTGTACAG
This sequence comes from Aspidiotus rigidus, assembly GCA_035079385.1. NCBI lineage: Eukaryota > Metazoa > Arthropoda > Insecta > Hemiptera > Diaspididae > Aspidiotus > Aspidiotus rigidus. The sequence goes on from JAVHKY010000052.1 coordinate 9,169,068, forward strand.
ACCCTTGACTTACAAATCCTGTTGATTAATGAGTGACTATGATGACGTATTTTTTTTTAATCTATGTAGTATAACGTAAGACATTTATTTAAAGTGCTTTTTAAATTCACAATTTCTTACAGATTGAAGTATAAGATCAAAAAGTAAAGTTTTTTGATTGTGCAACAAGTATTACTTATTTGTGAATCTTTCTCAATCTTTATATTTTCAACTTGAATGGGGCTTATTTTGAGAGCTGCAAATTTTTGACCTTACATAGAATTTGAGAAACATAAGGAAGTTGTTTTATTACAAGTATGTAAGGTTGGTTTGTCATGAGGAAAGAGGATTCCACATGAGTAAATTCTTACTTACAGTCCGATCTTCAATTTACTATTCAAGTTTAGAGTCACAAGTCTTATCAATTATGCATGTTGAGGAAGGGAAAAGAAGAAAAATTAGAACTAAAAGAGGACAGGGAGGAAAAAAGTATTAGTACAATTAATTTCTGTAATGATACATTATGTTATTTTCTTCCTTTGATGTATTCTCTTTCTGTTTAAATCTTTCTGATTGTATCCTATGCCGAGATCTTTCGCTTGCTGCTTTCAAAATATAATTAGGTACTCATACTTAGTAGAATTGCGGGTAGGTAGTATACACTCAATCAGCTACAATACTGTAGGTTTTACCTGATTATTGAAGTTGCTTTATTGATCAGTATAATAGATTTAGAAATTCAAAAAATGATAGTGCAAAACTTGTAGCGTTAATGTTGTTGATGACTTTCAAATTATGTTTCATATGACATTACAAAAATCTCAGGCACATACTTGTTTCGTTGATATTCTGTATTCTGCGGGCTTCTCTATTCAAGGATCCCTATGGAACATCTATGGGTTGTAAAAGATACATATTATTTGTATGATTGGGTGGGAGTTCATTGTGTAGTTGTATAATGAACATCGATAAGAAGGCGTCTATTTACAAACATGTATTGATACAAACTAAAATGTACAATAAATGACTAGAGAAAAGATATAATGTACAAATCAGGGTTGCCACTATTACGCTATAATATGTACAATCGACATAACAGTCACCCCGCCGTAAAAAAAATTCAGTACAAGATTACAATTATTTATCGAAAAGTGGTAATGCATGCGATTCAGAGATTCAGTCGCTGTACAGGTTTTCTTATTTGTTCAGATTGTCAAATGATAGAGGGTTTCTGACATTGCCTTGTTGCATCCCCGTTGGGTTTTGATGATGTAGCTTTTGAAGGTGACAAGATGAATCTAACTGTTTTTGCTGGTTTCTTCTTCTGAATTCGCTTTTCTTCAGAGGATACCTCCTTTTTCGCTGTTTTCAATTCCAAGAGCTGGTTAATGTGTCTTTTCACAATATTACCTCTATCTAAACGTACACAATAGGTTATTTTGCCGAGAATTTTGATTACTGTACCGCTATACCATTTTTGAGAGCTAATGTAATTTCTCGATAATACTCTTCAACCTACTGTCAAGGTCCGCGTCTTCTCTTTTGTCATCTGCCCCTCTCTTTCAATGGGATTAAAGTTGGGATTCATGACGTGTAGTTTTGATCGTAATATTCGCCCTAAATATAATGCCAATGGCGATTTCCCACCTTTTAGAGGTGTCACTCGGTGCTGGAAGAGTATTTCATTAATTTTTCTCAATAAGGATTTACCTTTTTCAAAGTCGAGTGTCTTCAACTTTTTCTTTAAAAACTGTACCATCCTTTCCGCCTGCCCATTGGTTGAGGGATGATATGAAGCTGACGTTCTGTGTGAAATTCCTAGTGGCAGAAATTCACAAATATTTCAGAAGTAAAAATTGTAGCATTATCTGAAACTAAGATATTTGGTATACCCTGCGCCGTAAATATCTTTCTCAAAACTTCCAATGTTGATTCTGAAGTTGGCGGTTGGTTAAAGGTTTCAATTTCTAACCATTTTGAAAAAGCATCAACCACAATTAGAAATTGTACACCATCTTCTGGTCCCGCAAAGTCTATATGAACGCGCTGCCAAACGCTGGTTGGCTGTTCCCACATATGTTGTGGTGCTTTCGCCGGGTTATCCCTGTGGACTGCACATGCCATGCACTCTTTACACATATTTTCGATGTCTTGATTGATGTTTTTCCAGTAACACATTGTCCTGGCTAAAGCCTTCATTTTAACCATCCCACTATGGGTACTGTGTTACTTCACAGTCTCTGATACTATTCATATTTTGCGTCGTGAGTACATAATCTATTAAGTTTCGGTGTTTTCCGTTGGGGGATAACCAGGTCCATCTCTTTCCCATCCTTTTTTAAAATAATGTATTCATTATTTCTAGTCTGTTTTCCTGACAAAAGCGAATTAGTCTCCACCCCCTTTCATTCCTTTCCTTGTATGTGTATGGTCCTAGTACTTCTTCCTCATCCATTTTTTTCCCTACTTTTGCATTAAAGTCTCCTATTATCATTAGTTTATTTTTTAATCCTATCCTTATACTTTTGATACTCTCATTCAGCTTACTGTGGAATTCCTCGCATTCTTCTTCCTTTGCTTCAGCTGTTGGTGCATATACCTGTATAACCGTTACATACATTTTTTCTTCTATCTTTAGTTTGATCCAGGCTATTCTATCAGTTATTCCTCTAAATTCTATCATTCTATCTTTCCATTTTTGATTGCTGGCCTCTATTATTCCCCATATAGCATAGTAGGTTATTCTCTGTAGTATTTATTACATGTTCTCCGTTTCTTCTAATCTCAGCTAGTCCCATCACATCGATTTTTGCTTCCCTCATTGCTTCCTCAAGTTCTAAGACATTCACGGGTTCTTTTAGTGTTCTAACATTTAGGGTTGCTAAAACTAATTCTTTCTGCAACCTATTTTTATTTTTATTTTTTAATTTATTATCTACCTTATTTACATAATTTATATTACCTTCCTCATGGGAGTTACTCTTTGAGGGGGTTGGTCTTTCCCATCCTCGCCGACCAAGCTTGACTGGATGGGTTGAGTTTCGCCGTTGCTCCTAGTGATATTTGTATGTTTTCGATGTTGTCCTCCTATCTGTAGGATACCTCTTCTCATTTGATGGTTTCCAATTCCCTTTGGGTTGTTGCTGATACACATTATTGGAAAAGGATCCTTTGACCTCCGGTTCCTTTCTTTCTAGCATTTCTATCTTCCTCTTGTCTTCAAATGTCTTTCTTCTCCCTTCTTCTCTCTTCGCTATTTGGTCTGGAGTTTTCGCTTTCTTTTGGCTCTTCATCTTCTTTGTCTTCATTGTACCCATCTTCCTCGTTTCTCAGCTCCATCAATTGTTCCTCACTTCCAATTTTATCGCTGGGGTTCCTTCTGCCTTCCTGACAAACACTGAATGTCCATTATACCACACAAATTCTATTACTTTATCTTCATCTCTCAGGATTTTTGAGGCATTCAATAGTTCCATATTCTTTTTAGTTATATGGTCAAAAATTCCTACAGGAAACTCAGGTATTTCGAATATATCCTTCTTCTCGCGGTTTCTCTTCTTTGATTCTTCTATCAGCTTCCTTTTCTTTTCCCTGTCGTTCACACGGACGATAATTGGTGGGGGTTTTGATTCATCTTTACTGTACAATCTGTGTATGTTGTGGAAGTCATAGTTTTCCAGGGTTACGCCCATCTTCTTTGCAATATTTTTGACCTTCAGTCGCAGATCTTCTTTCTCGTTATACGGAATACCTTGAACTACAAAATTATCTTTTCTGCTATATTGCTCTAGACCTTAAATTTTTTCTTTCACCATTCTGCTTTCTTGCAATAATTCTTTGAGCCAATTTTCTTGTTGCTCACCTCGGAGTTTCATATTATTAAGCTCCTTTTCGAAGCTTTCAATTTTTTCATTTGTACTTTGAACCACACTTTTTATTTCACCAACATTGTCAATTAGTTTTCAAAAATCAGTCATGAACTTTTCACTATCCATTGTAGGTATATTTTACGTTAATGTTTCAATTCGCCTTTTACGTTATTGTTTCAATTCACGTGAGCACAAGTTTAAACAAATTCACGTAGTAATCTGTCAAACATTTGAGATAATCTATTCAACGCACAACAGTCAACCGGTTTTAACGGCTGCAACTACCAAACTTCTTTCTGGAGTGAATCTGGAATTACTACTTGGCATACGCGCATAACTATACCTTGATGTAAGGAAAATTCAAAATTGTTTCCTGTGCCATTTTCAAGTTTACGTTTTAGGCTAGCTAGGTTCTCATCTTTCATTGTTTCGTCTTTCAACAGCTTCATTGTTATCGGCGTTTTGTATTCAGAAGTTACAAGATTTATTGACTCTTCACAGACACTGTACTCTTCATCTTTGAAATCCATATTTTTCGTTTGTAATGGCGCTCCCGAAAAATGATCCACGTGCTGCTCGCCTGCGCGATGTTGGATTTTGTATTCAAACTGTCGCAACCACAGCGCATAACGCGTCAGTCTTAATGCCGTGATTGCTGGTAGGTTCTTATCCGGATTAAAAAATATTTGTAAGCGTAAATATCCATGATCAATGTACGAGATTTACTGTGTAAGAAATTTTTTTGTAGCCCAAAAGATAGCGGTCGCCTCTTTATCTAGATGACTGTAGGATTTTTCTGCTTTTGTGAGGCTCCTGGAAATAAACGTAATTGGTCTTTTTTGACCATTGATTTTGTGTGATAAAATTGCTGCTAAGCCAAAGGGGCTTGCATCTGTTTCTAATATTACATGTAATTCAGGATTATACGTTACTAGGACCCCATCACTCGTTATTTCAGCTTTTATTATTTTTAAGGCTTCTCTACACTTGTCTGACCATTCAAATAGTGTATGTATCTCTTTGCAACAGTTGGTTGAGCGGGTGTAATGTTTTTGCTGAATGCGGTATGAAGTTTGTATAGTAATTAATAAGCCGAAGTAGTGATCGGAGTTTGTCGACGTCCTTTGGTTCCGGTGCTCCTATTAACGCTCGGACTTTTTCTGGGTCCTTCTGTAATCGTTGGTTTGAAATAATATGGCCCAGATATCGGATTTTATTTACAAAAAATTTGCACTTTCTGTAATTCAAACAAATGTTGAATTGTTGTAGATGTCGAAGGCAATTCAAAAGATTTTCTTTACATTTGGCTCTAGTTTTTCCGTGGACTACAATAACATCAAAGTAAGCTGCTACCCCATTAAGATTGGCTAATATTGGCTCCAGTACCGCGTGGAACAAACTCAGTGCCGTGGCTAACCCAAAAAATAGTCTTTTCACTACAAACGTGCCACGATGCATACTCAGTGCAGCTATCTTCGAACTTTCCATATCAAGAAGTACATGTAAATATGCTCGATAGATATCTATGATACAGAACTACAAACTTTCTCCAAATTCATTATAAAGGTCTTGAACTTTAGGGATTGGGTAACGCGCTTTTTCTAGGTGTTTATTAATGGTAACTTTATAGTCAGCGCATAGTCAAATCTCTCCGTTTACTTTAGGTACAATGACTAACGGTGTTCCCCACAGACAAAATTCAATAGGTTCAATTACGTTTTTGTCTTGATTATTTCTTCATATGACTTGTCTGCCGGTTTTGTTGGTGCTGTTAGAGATGCTAGTTGTCGAAATTGCGTTCCCTTTAAGCAACCTAGTAGAATGGACTTGCGAGATTTTTCGGATTCTGGCTTGTTATCTACACCTCTCATTGCCAAAAAATTCTCCAATCGTTCCAAATACAAACTAAAATCTTCTTTGTCTGGATCGTACATTTCTAATGTAATGTTATGACTTACGACAGCCGATGTTGTTAGATTCTGTGTTCCAGGCGCTACCTGCTGTGCTGCCTGATTGACCGGCATTTGTAGCAAAATGCTCTGAAGTGCATCGCCTTGGTTTTTCAACGCGAGCATTATAGTTTGTAAGGTTTCTGTAGTACCCATTAGGAAATTTACAAAAACTATAGAAAAAGAAAAAAATTTCTAGGAACTATTTTATCCTTGTTGCCAATTATTGTGTTGTTGTATAATGAACATGGGTAAGAAGGCGTCTATTTACAAACATGTATTGATGTAAACTAAAATGTACAATGAATGACTAGAGGAAAAATATAATGTACAAATCATGATTGCCACTATTACGCTATAATATGTACAGCCGAAATAACTTCTTGGAGGTTGTGTGTAAACTGAGGCTATTCTTGTTCAACAAACTTTAGAACTCTAGTCAGAATTAAATTAAGCTGTTTCTAAAAGCTGGGTTATATAGATAGATAAATATGTAAGAATATCGGCTAATCGGTTACCGGAGCTCTGAATCATTCCGTTTTCCCAATACCTCAACGCCCGTACAAAACATGAAATCTATTGATAACTCGCTACTATCCTCTATTTTATAATATTATACGACTACCATCAGGAGTGTAGTGAGGCAATTTTCATGAAGATGATTCTTCGCATTTGTTTTTTTTTTTTTTTTTTTTGGGGGGGGGGCTTACAATTTATTTTTTTTAATTTTATTTTTAGCTACAAGAAATCAAAATTTGAGGGGGGTTTCTTCATTAGACCAGAGGATCACGGCACCCCTGGTGGTTTGACTGCAAATGTCGATGCGACGCCATCTACACAAAAATTTGTAAAAACGGTAAAACGTTCTTAAAAATAATTAGTTGAATTAATACGTCATACTCCATCACTATGAATTTTCAAACCTGAGTAAATAGAAATTACAAAAAATGTACACTTTATATAAAATGTCACATTCCCATATCAGCAATCATTAACACAAATTTCTTGAACCGTGTTTGCTTTAAAAAATTTTTAACGCTGGTACCACAGGCCTTTTCAACTCTTCATGATGTAATATGCTCCTCTGTCTGTATGCGCTACTTTTTGATGATGTGATCTATAGCTTGTTTTTACTTCGTTTTTCTTGTAATTAGGTGCTTAATTGGTTTTCTCTAGTTTGCTACCAACGCATATTTGTAATTTTTCATCTGTTATACGCATGTGTATGCCCTCTTCTCCTCTATCCTGTTTGTATTCTTCACTTATTACCGATTTTTTATTTGTTCATCTTTCCTTTTCTCTCAATGGCTTAAATTTTTCAAATCAAATTTTCTATACACTTTTTTTCTTTAATCAATAGTCTTATTTTTAATGTTGGTTTTTGTATCAAAATTATAGAAATTTATACGTCGAGTTTAATGTTGATTTTTTGTTGTTGTGACAGACAAACTGGATAGCACGTGTTCACGCTCTCAAAGTTCAAGTACATCAAGTATCGAAAATATTTCTTCCGAATTGGTTCAGTATTTGGTGTTTGCCGATTCCCATATCAAAAAGTCAAGTAAGCGTTTGAATTATATAATCTTTTCTTATCAATCTCCCTTTGAACACCAAAAGTTGATAAGAATTATTTTTACTGCGTTTTTTCAACCAATTTCATTTTAAAGATGGTAGGCGTTATTTGTAGAGACGGTATCTACAGATAAAACGTTATTTGTAGAGACTGTATCTACGTATAAAATGTTATTTGCAGAGACTGCATCTAAAAGCAATAACAGTTGTAATATATAAGTCTTAAATCGCAAGAAAATAAGTATTTTATTCATTACATTTAGGTAACATGTCAATTTAAAGGTACATATCAATCTATTTCATTCATCACCAAAATCATCGCACTTTGGACAGCCATCATCTTTCCAACACTTTTTATGAACTTTTTGCCTACAACAAGGAGTGAAAGTTGTGGTCGCCCTGGAGACATTACCGATGGATGAGTAGCAGATAAGGCAAGAGGGTCACATACTTTGTACTTCGACGTTTCGAAATCAAAGGACGTGTCAATGTGCACGACAGGTGGAGCAGATGTTTGGAATGCTTTTTTCATCATGTGCGAACAGATACAGAGCACTGAAACATTCCCCTCTAGATCTAGCGTGCTGTACACGTGACCGCCTGCATCTTCAATGCCCTCCAAAAAGATCTGCAGCTACGGGCCCTCAGTTGACGAGCCAGGAAGCAGCTTTTGTAATAGATTGCGAATTTTCTGAGAAGAAAATTTCTTGTCAAATTTTTGTTTGAACGCTCTTGCAATCTGACTAACTGTGCAACTGGCGTCATGAAGATTTGTGAGCACTTCTTTCTCCTCATCCGTTATTTCCGAACTTCCATAAGCTGCCTTGCTTATTTCATGATTGTGGTCTAAGTTGACTGCAGTAATTTTTACACGCGTAGAATTTGCGGGCTTAAAACATACGATTTTGGCTGTACAACCGAGGAAATTGTAATGTAATTTTGTACGTTTACCTGTACTACTCGAAGGTCTTACATAACCATGTCGACACGCTATTCGCACTTGTCGCTGATTGTTGCTTGTTACAACGAACGGCTGATAATTATCTCTACAAAATTTCTGAAAAGTTTGGAAAAAATGTTCGTAGTTATTGAATACTTCATCAACTGCGATTAACTTTGCCTTTTCCATTATATATGTCATGGTTAAAGTGAGTATTTGGTTAAAGTACGTAAGCGCGGCAATTACAACGCTGAAGCACATATATATATGACGCACACACGTGAGAACAATGAACTCGCGTCGCACTAACTGACACCCTATTCTTATCTGAATAATCTTGAAAACATTCGTCCATAATATTCAGATAGATCACAATTGTATTCATCATTGTTAGTACATGCATTTGATGTTCTTCAACAGGTTGGTACTTACTGTATCTGCAAATTCAGCCTATACCGTATGTAACTGCAGATGGACCTACTACAGATACAGTATCTATAAAAACATTTTATGCGTAGATACAGTCTCTACAAATAACGTTTTATATGTAGATACCGTCTCTACAAATAATCACTTTGTTTAAAGATATGGAGTTTTTCTGACTGAGGATATGAAACACTGCCCACAATACACTGGGTATTATGTGAAGAAAAGGGAGCTCGAATTAGTAGTTCAAGTATAAACAAAAAATACTATGTGGATTTTTTTCTTATTCCTGTTATGACCAGACTGTGGCCTAAGTTAAGAAAATGAAAATTATTTGCGTTCTATTGAGGGATGAGATTTCACAACCAGGAAGGAAAAATTCTTGCATAGTTACTTTTAAAAAGGCAGAAAAAAATCGATCTCAACCCTAGTATGGTAGAAATTGACTCTTTGTCCTCACAGCTTCTAGTAACAGCAATTCAAAACTGTCCTGGGACTACTATGAATCTCCATATTGGGTAAATCTTGAATATTTCCGCGGATTCCGTAGAAATCTGGAAATGAGATAGTGTTCCTTTTTTGAGAGGATGCGAGGGGGGGGGGGAAGAATTTGGCGTCCACCGTTCGGCACAGTTGAAATTGTTTAGTCTCCCTCCTGCCATGTTTAGCTCGATATTCAAAATATTTTCAAGTTCAACTCCTTTGATGACTTCAATTTTGAATTCAATTCGCAATAACGAAACCAATTTGTCCCATAAAACAGGTTCCTTGTTTCACCCATTCAACTTCCTCAAAAATGCTGTAGTTTTTTTTGTTGTTTTTTTTTTTTTGTTTTGTTTTTTTTTTTTTAAAGATATCTTTCGAAAGATGCGTTGAACATTCATTATCATTGCATTGTGAATACCATAAATATACGTATCTATTCAATGGAGTGCAAAATTCTTCAATACATTATTTGAGTACAAATCCTTGTATTGTTGTACTGCATTGTGCAGTCAATATAATCCAACACCGCAACATGATTCTTCACAATAACAGAAGGCTTAATCTCCCAATATGAGACAAACAGAAGTAGATATGGTAGTACCGCCTAATTTACTCCAGTTCATTTTTAACTACTAATGACTAATGAGGTATTTATTTCAACCGTCACAAGATTCACCAAGGGTCGTGGAGTAAATTTCCTCGACGCTTTGATTTAAAGTTTGGATTTTCATTAGGCTCGAAAAATTAAGCTCGATTCATTCTGGATTGTGTTTCAGTATTACATTTTTAGCTTTTTCATTCCCTGAAATATTCACAATTTTTCCAGGTGGGGGAAGTGGTAAAACGACGTTTTTTGGAAACATGATCTTCATTCATTTGGCGCTGCCAGAATTTTTCATCTCTTCAGTGTTATCAGCCATGGATTGAACAAAATTTGAGACATAGCCTGTATGGGAAGTTTATTTAAGAATTCAAATCAGAAATGATTATTCTTGGGTAAAAAAAGGATTGTTTAATTCATTATGGAGTTAAACTCATGGGCTATCTACAAATATAACACTACACAGAAAAAAAAAAATTGAAAAATGTATGAATTGAACGAAATTATACAATTCTACAAGTATTTTCGACGCTGATCACAATGCCGTTGACCGTTTTCCGAAGTTGGCTCTCGTTATTGAGAAATGATCATATCAAGTTCTAGGTGAATCGTTGCGTCGACGCGCAGTGTATGTTCTCGTACTCGCGAAATTCGATAGCTGGGTTGGGATTTAAACTTAGAGTTTCAAAGGTTGGCACCCTGCGTGTTATCGATTACTGAGTGAGTGATCATGATGATTTCATTGTTAAGACTACGGCAAAATTGAAACCTTTTTCAATGAACTAAAATTTCATTTTAAAAGAAAGCTTATCCTACATTTTATTGCTCTGTCGTTAAAAAATCGAATTACAATCAATTTAACAACGCAGAACTATTTTCCAGCATTTCTTGCCCTCCTGAAGTTGACAGTATTTCCGTTTGAAACTATCCACAATCACTCACTCAATTTCATCCGCGCAGGTAATTTTGCAGCGCCATCTAGTGCAGGTTTAAACTCCAAAATTCGCATTGAACTTGATATGATCATTTTTCAATAACGAGAGCCAATTTCGAAAAATGGTCAACGGCATTGTGATCAGCGTTGAAAATACTTCTAGAATTGTATAATTTCGTTCATACATTTTTCATTTTTTTCTTTGTGTAGTGTAATTGGTACCATTTTATATGTAGACTGAAACAAATCGAGTTACAACAATTTTACTCATTATCACAACAAAAATAAAAATTTGAAAAATGAATGAAGGAAATTTTACGATGCTAGAAGCATTTTCAACGCTGATCACGGCGTCATTGACCGTATTTCAAAATTGGCTATGGTTATTGAGAAATGCTCACATCAAGTCAACATGTTGATCAAGTTCCCGCAAATTGTAGCAACGCGCCGTGTATGTTACCCAGCTATCGAATTTTGCGAGTACGAGAACATACACGGCGCGGCGCGTCGCTACAATTTGTGGGAACTTGATCAACATGTTGACTTGATATGAGCACTTCTCGATTCGAAAAACAGTCAACGCCACTGTGACCAGCGTTGAAAATATGTACTTCAAGAGTTGTACAATTTTGTTCATGCATTAAATTTTCCAATTTTTTTTTTTTTTTGTAGTGATTATTTATGGATAGTGTTACCTCGATGGATTTTCTACGTATTGGGTTCTTAAAATTCCTCACAGACAGGAGACAGAAAGAGTCTGTAAGTCGACATTTGAAGGATTAAATACTGCTTTAAATAAAGAGCTCACGAGTAGGCAAAATGGACATCCATTCTGCGCTTTTTAACTGAACTCCAGATGAATGTTCATTTTACCTGCTTTCAAGTTCCTTAGTCTAAATAAATTGTAGTCAAATAATGGTTATAACTGAAGTAAGTCGAAAAGCATAGAGTGGAGGTAGCTATCAGGAACAACAGAGTTCAATCTCAACTCGATAAAAGCTCTGTTCCTTGGAAATGAAAGTCATCTGAGTATCATTTGAAAAATGTGGATTTGAGGGTACACACAACAGCATACTTGTAAGATATATTTTTCTAGTGTTGCACACTACCGGGTAGTCATTTCATTCTTTCGTTCTTTCTTCCTATTAACGTCACAGAGAAAAAGGAAGTCGTTTGACTCGCAATTTACGCAATGTTAAAAGCAAAAATATGTTGACCTATGTTTTGCCGGTAGATGCGCGTACGGCAATCTTCTTCATACTTTCTACAGGAAACATATGGCGTGGTGCGAATATTTCGCTTTATCTCAAAAACTATACACTTAAAAAAACGGTAAGAGAACAATAGTATATTACGTATCAGTGGCGGAATTGGTTCCCTTCCAACACTGATACGTACGATGGTTTAATGCAAGATGGGAGGAAAGGTTCTGTGCACTTTGCATTGGCAGCACTGTCACGCTAGCATGAGATTCAACGACTGTAGTCGACTAGTCGCGCACATAATAATGACTATAATCAAATTACATGCACGAGGATGTAAGGCTACAGCGGTCGAGTGGTAGAGTAGTGGCTTCACGCGCAGATGACACGAGTTCAAATCCCAGCAACGACGGATTAAATGACACAAAGTCAGACTGAAGTACACAGGAGAGCGAACGGCAGATACTGGTAGAAGTAGGGTACACGGCACTCAAGGTGTATAAAATGAGTAGGTGTGATCACTTAGGTAGTAAACAGAACGCAACTAGCATACCCTATCTAATTACATGGATTTTAGATTTTCTAACAGAAACTCCCAACATAGGTGTCACCTGATAGGAAATTACACGGGGAACAAATTTACCTCTCTTCAATTTTTTGATTAAGTCGACAGTTTTTGTGTATTTTATTTTTTTTGAAATTGATCCATAAGCGCTATGTATAACCTACATTCCCGTGACGTCATTGAAACGTAATCTGTAATCTGCGCCTGACTTCTACGCTAAGTGATCACACCTCTCTATTTTATACGCCTTGCACGGCACTGAGCTGGAATGGTATGTTACACGACAAGCGGTGGAAAGGAGCGTTTCCACAAGGAGTTTCAGTGCAACCGCGTATCACGCGAGCGTAGCGAGCGTGATTGGTTGCTTTGAAACTCCGAGTGAAACGCGAGTTCTCACCGCTTGTCGAGTATTATATTTTTTACAACACTGACGGTGAAACCGCAACTTTTTGTCACGAAAGCAATGGCGAGAAGGATAAAATAATAGGAACCTGGCTGCACTGAAGAATAATGGAAGTTCACAGCGTTTTTTTGGAAGTTCTTATAACACTGTTCATCCTACCATCGTACCTACTTCAGAGAGAATGGAGTTCACTGACCTCAGTTTTCACTACAGTTTCATCTCTACGTTTTCGCCACTGTTCTCTTACTTTTCACTACAGTTTTACATTTTCGCCACGCCTTCACTTACTTTTCACAACAGTTCTTTGTTTTTCACTACAGTTTTTACTTTTCACCACAGTTTTACGGACTACTTGTGATAAAACCCATTTTCGCCATCGTTTTAAGTGGTGAAAAGTTGCATTTTCACCGTTAGTGTTGTGAAAAGTACTTTCCACACCACCGTCCAGGTGCGGAAAGTACTTTTTGGAACTCATGCTGCGAAAGTGCGCTTTTCGCGTGCTGATTTCAGGAGCGAAAGTGGTGTATTGGACGCTTCTTCCAGTAGATTCATTTTCGCTCCGCTGTTTCTTCTTTTGCCTCTGCTATTCTTACTTTCGCTCCTACACTTACTTTCGCTCCTGTCCTTTTCGCTCCGCTGTCATCAGTGGTGGCCATTTTCAAAATTCTCGTCATCAACAATGGGGATCGAACCGCGGACTTTATGCCCTGAAAGCGCGTACCCTACCGCTAGACCACGGAGTAAGATCAACAATCAGCACGTACAAGTCGTTCACTGCCCGATTTCGATGAAAGGACAACCCGTACTTTGAGCACACACAATGTATGCAATTTAATCGATGTAATTAAGAACAAGGGAATTTATAGAGGTAGTTGATTATCTGACAGTGAATATTTAGCGCACCTGTTTCAATTTACCGCACCCGTGAAGATTAATCCTCTTATCAGTATTCCTGTGATCTCTCTCATTCTCAAATAAATGAACGATCAGAGTAATGTGTCTGTATTCTCAATAAAAACAATAGAAACAAAATGAGATAATATTATTGAATAATAGAAACAAAGAAGAAAATGACTGAATAATAATGAAAACTAGAATGAAGAACTAGAAAAAAAAAAGATAAAGGAAAAATGACTGGAGTATGAAGGCAAGTATGAATGTGAACGAAGTAATCTTATCGAATAAGTAATAGAACTAGAAAAAAAGGTAAAAAAAGATGACTCGAAATAATAATACGTATCATCAAAAACTAGAAAGAATTGAGTAATATTATGGTTACTTCTTGAAATTCAACGAATCTTATTAAATAATGAAACTAGAATGAAGAACTGAAAAAAAAGGTGAAGAAAAATGACACGAGTATGAAGGCAAGTATGAATGTGAACGAAGTGATCTTATCGAATAATAGAACTAGAAAAAAAGGTAAAAAAAAGATGATTCGAAATAATAATACGTATCATCAAAAACTAGAAAGAATTGAGTAATATTATAGTTAGTTCTTGAAATTCAACGTTACATTACAATTATTGAAGACGAATCTTTTATTAATGGATGACATATTATCATCATTCGAAGATTCTTGAATTTCGTTCACTGGTGCATGAGAAACGCTGGTACTCTGCGAAGAAACTTGAATAGAAGTTGTTGAAGTAATAATGGGAGTAATTGGAACATTATCATCAGTGTTAGAATCAACTTGATACATGGAAGGAGTAGTATCGGTACTTGAATGATTAATTTCGTCACAAATATTAGCGTCTGCCGTTGAAGAAGATTTACTCAGCTTGAAACGTTTGTCGTAGGAAACAACATTATTGTCATCATCAAAGTGTTCGACGTTGGCGCGCAGAACACAACACCACTTTCGCTCCCAAAATCAGCACGCGATAAGCGCACTCTCGCATCGTTCGTTCCAAAAAATATCTTCCAAGACAAGGAGCGAGCGACCTTGAATGACTCGTTCGACTTGCTTCGCTCGGCTCCGCCTCGCTTCGCAATGTGTCGAACTCGTCATTCAAAAACGTCGCTTTCGCTCCTAGGCATGAAATATACTATTCCAGCACAGCAACAAATTTTTTTTTTCATCAAGCAGAAAAGACGCGCTTTCCACTACAAAAACCTCCGCGGAAACACGCCTTTCGGACCATCTTGCATTAAAGATCATTTTTGTCCGCGATCGCCAAAATGTTCGGCCTATACAGAATACGCGGCCTATACAGAATACGCGCATGCGCGCAACCTAACTCTTTGAGCTCTAAAGTAAAAAAACGCGTCTTTGCGGCTTGAGTTCTTTTCGATTGTGCGACGTTTTCTCTAATACATTTTCTCTAACGACAAATTCTCTAAACTCAATTTTCTCTAAAACGTTTTTTTCTAATAGCCAATTTCTCTAACTACAAATTCTCTAAAACCAATTTTTTCTCTACATTTTTTTTATACTGCAAAAATGTGTATCGACAATTTCTCTAACATCAATTTTTCCCAAAAAAATTTATTTAATTTACACACTTTGTTAATTTCATGAGATGGTTACATTGGCTCCAACTGCTCTTGTGTACTCCAGCCTGATGTGATAATACATAGAGACGTAGACGTAGTGAAGCACGAAAAATATATTATATGTATATGTGGTGCAACGCGAGAAAAGGGACCAGTCTGGCCGAAGCGTTTTTCCACAGCGCACTTGTTGATAGTTGAATAGGTGTAACGCGAGAAAAGGGACCAGTCTGGCCTGAGCGGTTCTTCACAGAATACGTGTTAATGTCTCTAAATTTCACGAAAATCCGTTCACTCTAACGCGAGATATTACGATTTTCAACTTTGAACACGTGTTCTGTGAAGAACCGCTCAGGCCAGACTGGTCCCTTTTCTCGCGTTACACCACATATATATTTTTTTTTTCTCTTTCCTTTTTTCTTTTTCTCTCTCTTCTCTTTCCTAAATTCTTTCGTCACTGTTCCTCCCTCTAAATTCTTTCCTTT
Organism: Aspidiotus rigidus; assembly: GCA_035079385.1. Classification (NCBI taxonomy): domain Eukaryota; kingdom Metazoa; phylum Arthropoda; class Insecta; order Hemiptera; family Diaspididae; genus Aspidiotus; species Aspidiotus rigidus. The sequence goes on from JAVHKY010000052.1 coordinate 9,184,975, forward strand.
TCCTCTTCTCCGCTTCCTTCCGCTCCGTGTGTTGCACGCACGACGGGTTTATCGCGACGCCGGCGCTACACTTCCTCGTTAAAATGCACATGATAACGTGCCTTATATTATTGTTGAATTTTCGTTTAAGTAAAGAATCGTGAAATTTTGAATAAACTTTTTCTCCGTCTTTTCATTTTTTGACTTACTGTTGAGCCGGGGATACATTGCTGTGCTCACTGTATAATTTCTACACCCCCTTGGTGAACGAAGTGATTTTTGGGGTTGCTCAAGATTTCAGAACCGTTGGGTGTACGTTGCCGACTACATATGTTACGGTTAATCTGAGTATTCGGTTAATGTGGGTTTTTCGTCATCGCTGCGCGTGTTTTCGGTCACGTCCGGCGTGGTAGCGTTTTACGGCGAGATTGTGCGCATGCAGGCAACGTTCAAGTAGCGCCGTACACCGCTCGGCCACGAGGCGTTGCTTGCTAATACGACGTATTTTGTATGTGACAACTCCTATGGGTGTTTACGTGTTTACTTTGTCTTCGTGTGTATGTTGTCTTCGTATGTCTTTTCATATTTCTCTTCTTGTACTTAGTCGTGAGTCTATCAATTTTTCATGGTTTCTTTCTCAGTCTAATTGAAACATATTTATTCCATCAATTTTTTTATGGTTTCTTCCTTGGTCTAACTCAAATGTTGATTCTATCAATCTATTTATGGTTTCTCCCTGAGTCTAATTTAAATGTTGATTCCATCAATTTATAATGGTTTCTTCCTTAGTCTAATTCAAATTTTGAATCTATCAATAACTCAAATTAATGTTGATTCTATCGATCTATTTATAGGTTCTTCCAAAATCGTAATTTAAAGATAAAAATTAAAAATTTTGATTAAAAAAATTGTATTAATTTTCTACATAATTCTGAATAAAAAAACATTTCATCCTCCCCAAAAAAGTGAGGATCTTGAGCGGGGCTCGAACCAGGGTAAAAAGGAGAAAAGTCGTCATTTTAATCAAAACATATACGGCCAGCAACGCTTACACGTATGTACGCATGCTTCAGCGTTGTAATTACCGCGCTTACGTACTTTAACCAAATACTCACTTTAACCGTGACATATGTAAGCTGAAGAAGCCAACTACATCGGCCATACGAGGTATTTCGTAGAAAATTATTATAAGTAGGTAACGTATACTCGGTACTAGGCAAACCGTTCGACAAATAAAGGCTCCGGAGTGCGATCAACTCCGTAAAACGAATTTGTGTCATGCGTTGCGCTTTACTCAGTATAATTTCCGTGACTACGCTCAGCTTTATATAATGAAGTAGGGAATTTGGCACTGAGGATTATATCATAATAAATATTATTATTGCTAAGGATGAGGATGGTAGATAAAAATCATCGTATCATTACAAAAGAAAGCTAGTTCGTAAATTCATTCCAAAATGTTGAAGTGCTTGAATTCGCTTGACCCAGATCAATATGAAGTATACCGTGATATTAAAGAACACGGGAACAAGCAAGTGTTTAATATTGGATATTCTCACGTACTGCTGTATCGCTGTGATATAATTATTATTTCCTACGATCGAATTTTTGTTTAATACACTACATGATCGACAATATCAGTCTATCTGCTAGGCCAGTTTACCCGTTGAACGAAATAAGGAGGTGGCATCTCTTCAGTTCTCACAATGGTTTTCATTTGATTTAATCGGATCGACAATTAGTGGTTTACAGAAAAAATATTTGGGGAGTGATACGTTGTTTACTGCAAAGAAAGGTAAAAGTAATGGCCAACTACCGCGGCTCACAATGAATAAACATTGAGATTGTTTCCACGTAGCTAATTAATTGAACACGATCAGGTAGATTTACGAACGTGAAAAGCTGAACGAGAATCTTGATCGGTCATACACATGCCTATATCAAAATATCGATAGGTAACATGAATTCTCCTGAAGAAAAGCTGAGAAGGAAGCTCACTTTTTACGCGTTGTCTTTGTACGATACCGTTCACCAACACGTTGATGTGCATACCGTAATGTACCTGTATTTGAGGGTATTAAAATCCGAAAAATTTATTAACGCTGTTTCAGTCGATAGCATTGTTGAGTATTGGTAATCTTTCCTCGATGTCTGGTCATGTACTGTCTAAGTAATTCTCTTTTTTGCAAAGGAACCCTTTTAATGTGTATTGGCATTTCTCATGGAAACAAAATATAAAAGAGGAGTGTACATTGTACATTTTCAGCAATGCTACTTCAGCTGAATCTTGAAGCTAGGTACCACGCTTGTTTTGGTTTTACTATATTATCATTCTAGAATCTAGAGGTGTTTCATTTGCGTGCTGGTATTTTCTGTTAAACTTGACAGACAATGAACACGGGTCATTTGGCGAGACGTTAATTCACAATGGGTATCTTCATTCCTAAATGAAATAATATCGTCATATTTGTTGAAAATGTTCAGGTATTGAATACATTAGCCTTATAGAAAATGCGGGACAGTAAATATTCACTGTAAGATCAATGGAAACCGAATACCCTCTTGCAAACAATTATGAATAATATGAAATACTTTTCTAATGTTTGCTAGGTCTTCTTGTGCAGTGAGTTGGTCTGGAACAAGTTGTAGATGATGTTTTAATATCCCAATGCAAACTCCCTTCTGTAGGTCTGATAACAGCCAAATGTTGACCCTTATTGTGTAGTCTTCTTTTAGGTAATAAGTTTTTTTAATTGCAATTTTCCGGCGCCTGCATCCCATTGCCGGGATATATGAAGGGAGGTCTCATGAGGAGGAAAAAGGAAAAATAATAAATAAAAAGTCAAGTATAGCAATTGTTTTTGCCTGAAGTACAACCTAATAAAACTATTTTTTTTAAATTAAATTACTCAAAATGTTTAAAATGGACTGAAGTCTAGTGTAACCCAAGAAAATTTTACAATTAAGAATCGTTGCAAGAATTTTGGCAACAATGAGATTCCAGTCTGGAATGACTATAGCTAACACTTTTTTATATAATTCAAGTATTTCAAGCCAATTTCTTTTTCACTTCAATTCTCTCGCAATAATATCATGGAGTTGGGACAGATTGGGGCAGATCCACTGAGGTGCGAAAAAAGTAAAAAGTTGAGTATAGTAATCATTTTTGTCAAAAGTACAACCTTACATACAAACTTACCTCATTGTCAGGTTTGTACTAAGGTTGTACAAACCAGTTGGATTGTCCGGAATTGTATAGAAACTACTGTGAGATGCTTCAATAGGTCTTGCCTACACGTTACCAGAAAACTTTTGGAATAACAACAGTATGAGAGATCTTTTAGCAGATCAGATTCATGTCGAAGATATGGCTGTCAATATATTTCACATATTTCATGCTAATTTTGAGTAGGTAATTTTTCACCATAATTCTCTGACATGAGTATCAAGGTATAATTGGGACGGTATGGGGCAACTGAGGTGAGGAAAAACTAAAAGTCAAGTCTAACAACCATTTTCCCCTGAAATACAACCTTATGTACAAAACTTACCTCATTAGTAAGGTTTGTACTAAGGTTGTACAAACCAGTTAGATCGCGCAGAATTTCATCAAAACTACTGTCAGATACCTGACAAGGTCTTGCCTACACGTTACCAAGAAACTTTTGATAGAACAACTGTATGAGAGATTTTTTAGCAGATCAGATTTCAGTCAAAGATATGGCTAAAACTTGTTAATATATTTCACATATTTCATGCTAATTTTGACTGATTTTTCACTTCAATTTTCTGGCGATGGTATTATGGAGTTGGGACAGATTGAGGCACATCCACTGAGGTGCGAAAAAAGTAAAAAGTAGAGTATAGTAATCATTTTTGTCAAAAGTACAACTTTACGTACAAATCTTACCTCATTAGTCAGGTTTGTACAAAGGTTGTACAAACCAGTTAGATTGTGCAGAATTGTATCAAAACTGCTGTGAGATGCTTCAATAGGTCTTGCCTATACGTTACCAGAAAACTTTTGGAATAACAACAGTATGAGAGATCTTTTAGCAGATCAGATTCATGTCAAAGATATGGCCGGGACTTTTCAATATATTTCACATATTTAATGCTAATTTTGACTGATTTTTCACTATAATTCATTGGCGTCAGGATCTTACTGTTGGGACAGATTGAGGCAGATCCACTAAGGTGAGGAAAAACCGAAAGTCAAGTGTAACAACCATTTTCCCCTGAAATACAACCTTATGTACAAACCTTACCTCATTAGTAAGGTTTGTACTAAGGTTGTACAAACCAGTTAGATCGCGCAGAATTTCATGAAAACTGCTGTTGGATGCCTGACAAGGTTTTGCCTACACGTTACCATAAAACTTTTGATAGAACAACTGTATGAGAGATTTTTTAGCAGATCAGATTTCAGTCAAAGATACGGCTAAAACTTGTTAATATATTTCACATATTTCATGCTGCCTGATTTTTCACTTCAATTCTCTGGCGATGGTATTATGGAGTTGGGACAGATTGAGGCAGATCCAATGAGGTGCGAAAAAAGTAAAAAGTAGAGTATAATAATAATAATAATAATAATACCCGTAATAATAATAATAATAATAATAATAATAATAATAATTAATAATAAGCCTTTATTTGCAATGAAAATTACAAATGGCCCGTAAATCGGGCAAAGGCCTCCCTCAGTCTTGCCCATTCCTGCCTGTCATGAGCGACTCGATGGTGCATTTTATTAATTGTAAATTTATCTATTGCATCCCTCCAGCGCGTGTTTTGTCTCCCTCTCCCTCTTTTGCCGTCTACATACCAAAGAGTAATTTTATGAGCCCAACGCTCTTTCGGTTGCCTGTATACATGTCCTGCCCAGTCCCATTTAAGCGTTTTGATTGTTTCCAGAAAGTCTCTGTTTCCAGTCAACTTCTTTTTTATTAGCTCCATTCTCACTTTATCTTTCTTCTTTATTCCAACGATTGATCTCTCGATCGCGTTTTGAGTAGACCTAATTTTGTTCTTGTCCTTCCTTGACAAAGCCCATGTTTGGGCTCCGTAAGTTAGAGTCGGGAGTACACAGCTATTCAGAATTTCGCTTTTCTGGGAGTTTTTATAAGGTCCCTCCATTATAATATGTTTTAGTGACCAGTATTTTTTCCATGTCAAGGCTATTCGGCGTCCCACTTCTTTTTCTGTCTTTTTGTGTAGGGATATTTGTTGTCCCAAGTATATTATTTCGTCGGCCTGTTCCACTATTTCTGTGTTATTTTCTTTTTTTATGTAGATTTTATCTTGTATTTTTTCGTTCGATAGAATTTTTGATTTTTTAATGTTAATTTCAAGCCCAAAGTGCTTCCCTTCCTCATTTAACTCTTCGAACATTACTTTTAGTTCGTCTGCTTTGCTCGCTATTAGTACTACATCATCAGCAAAACTTAGATTGTTTATGTTTTCTCCATTAATTTCCAGTCCTTTTTTTTCCCAATTCAATTTTCTAAATACTTGCTCCAAAACAGCGTTAAATATTATTGATGACATGGGTTCCCCTTGTTTGACTCCCCCTTTCTTGACTTCAAAAGTTTCCCCCCCCCCCCCCGATATTTCTGTTCTAATTTTTGCCATAGGCTTTGTGTATATTTCTTTTATTATTTTTAGGTAGTGCTTTGGGACACCTTGGTTTTCTAGAGCCTCTAACATATTTTTGTGTTTGACTGTGTCAAAAGCTTTCGTGTAGTCGAATAAGAGATGTAGACCTTTATTATATTCATTGCATTTTTCTATCAACTGGTTTATTGTGTGAAGGTGATCAATGGTTGAGTAATTTTTTCTAAAGCCAGCCTGTTCTTTTGGTTGTTGGAAGTCAAGGAAATTTTTTAATCTATTTGCTATGATTTTAGAGAAAATTTTTGCAAAAGTCTGGCATAGGCTAATTGGTCGGTAGTTTTCGATTCTATGTTTATTACCTTTTTTAAATATAATTATTACTTCAGACTCCTTCCATTTTGCAGGTATAATTTTTGCCTTTATTACACTGTTAAATAGCTCAGTCAATTCCCGGATAAGTGCTCTCCCTTCATTTTTTACCATTTCATTCGTTATTCCATCAGGTCCCGGGGCTTTTCCGTTTTTTAAGTTCTTAACTATGTATTCCACTTCCGATAGAAGAATTTGGGGTTCGTTCTCACATTCTTCATCTAGTATGTCCGTCCAACTCTCTGCTTTGTCAGGGTCATCGTACAATTCTGAGTAATACTCCGTTATTCTTTGATTTATTTTTCTCCTATCATATACTCTATTTCCTTCTGAGTCCTCGATATAAGTGATCCATTTTCGCCCTATAGCCATATTCTTTCTTATCTTTTTTGTGCTTTTTGTTGTGTCAAGTATTGATTGTATCATTTCGCTCGTCTTTTTCTCATTATGCCATCTTAATTCTCTCTTTATCACTTTGCAGACTTCGCTTAGCTCTACTTTATGTACTTCGGATTTTTTCTTCTTTCTTTTTATTTTCTCCCTTTTATCGATTAGATCCAAAATTTCTACTGGTAGTGAGTCCTTCTGCTTCTTGTTTTTGAAACTATTTTTCGTCTCTTTTATTGATTCCTTCATCGCTGTCACTATTCTGTTTGCTTTTCCATCGATATCTTCTTCTTTCGCTTTCCCATCTTAACAGCTTTGTGCTGAGTCTATTATGATAACTTTCTTGCTCTTCCCTTCTCAAATAACTTGCTACCTCGTTCTTGCTGATTTTATAATATTTTCGGCTCATTTCGATTTTTGATTTTATTAGAGCATGATCCGAATGGTATCCAAAGCCGTGAACTACATCAAAACTTTCTATACTATTATCGTTTGTTGGGGACAGTATCTTATAAAGCTGGTTTGGGGAGATCCATGTCCATCTTCTTCCTTTTCTAATTTTGAAAAAAGTATTTATCACTTTCATGTTGTTTTCTTGACAGAATTGTATAAGTTTTTCTCCTCTCTCGTTTCTCTCACCGTAGTGGTAGGGCCCTACAATTTTTTCTTCCTCGCTCTCCTGTTTCCCTATTTGGCTGTTGAAGTCTCCCATTATAATTAGTTTATTTTTGTGATTTATCTTTTGCTCACTCGTTATCAGATTCATTGTTTCGTAAAAGATGTTGAGGTCTTCATCGCTGGATTTTGCAGTGGGTGCGTAAATTTGAATTATTGTGAGGGTATTACTGTTTATCTTTAGTTTAATTACTGCCACTCTGTCTGATATTCCTCTACATTCAAGTATATTTTTTTTCCACTTTTTTCTAACTATGAATCCCACTCCTCTGCGCCCTTCATCATTTCCTTTGAAGTATAATATGTTTCCATGTTCTGTTTCTATTACCTCTTCTCCTTTTCTTCGCACTTCAGAGATACCTAGTACGTCGATATTTGATTTGTTTAAGATCCTTTCCAGCTCTTTCAGATTTTCATCTCTTGCAACCGATCTCACATTGATGCTGGCTATTTCTAGGGTATTCGAGGTTTTTTTTATTTTTTCTTTTCTGTTCCCACCCTTCCTTTCATTGTTACATTCTTCCAAAAGTGAATTTTTCTTTGATTCGTTTATTACTACATTTTTATTTTTACTATTTTTTCTATTTTTACAATTTTTTATATTTTCTCGAGAATAAGTTGCACCTTTTGAGGGGTACGGTCTTTTTTGCCCTCGCTGACCAAGCGTGACTGGGCAAGGCTGAGTTCGGTTGACAGGTTAGCTAACAGTATTTTTCTTCCCTCCAATTAAATCATCCAGCGTTCGTTGTCTGCTAACGCTTCTGGTTCTGACTGCATCATTCAGTTCACCGATTTCTTCTTCTTCGTTCCTTTTGACTATTTCTGGCATTTTCACCGCTTCTGAGTTTTCATCTTTCCTCACGAATATGACTCCGTTTCTTTCCCATACGAATTTTACCGCTCCTTTTTTCCTCAGCTCTCTCGCTTCCAGAAACATTTTCTGAGTGTTGACGGTTAGATGGTTTTGGAAGTATATCCCTGCCAGTTTCTTCTCCTTCGATGCCGTGAATAGTCGTTCTTTCTTAAATCTGCTATTCATCTTCACAATAATTGGCGCCGTATCGACTTTTCTACTCCTAGTCGGAAGCCTATGTATCGCATGTATATCGCTCTCTTCGATGTTGACTCCTAATTTCTCAGCTTTCACCTTTATTGCTCTAATTAGATCCTCTTCTCTTTCATCCTTCGGGTCTTTTTCATACTTGATACCGCTAACGACTACATTACTCTTTCGGCTATAATGTTCAGATTCCTCGGCCTTGATTTGGAGCTCAGAAACTATTTTCTTCAGTTTATTAATCTCGTTTTTATTTTCGAACTCACCTTCAGCTATCTTCTTAATTTTTTCGTTCATTTTACCAACGATGTTCTTCATTTCCTTCACTTCTTTGTTTATTTCTTCCTTTATTGATCGCATATCAGCTTTCAGATCAGCTTTCAGGTCGTTGTGCATTTTCTTCATCTCATCAAGAATGGCTTGGGTTCCGCTCCTAGCGTTCTTGCTTTCGTCGTCTTTACCCATATTATTTCACTTCGAGGGCTAATCGCACTACACAGTATCCTTCGCCGTACACGTCGCGTCTTGTTTCTCGCAGCACAATACACTTCTCCGTATCTTTTCGACATAGATTATGAACACAATGAACACAATAAAACACGACTGCTTGCTAACGTATTGCAAATCGAACTTTGAAGGTAGAGTATAGTAATCATTTTTGTCAAAAGTACAACCTTACGTACAAACCTTACCTCATTAGTCAAGTTTGTACTAAGGTTGTACAAACCAGTTAGATCGCGCAGAATTTCATCAAAACTTCTGTCAGATACCTGACAAGGTCTTGCCTACACGTTACCAAAAAACTGGTGGAATAACAACAGTATGAGAGATTTTTCGGCAGATCAGATTCCAGTCAAAGACATGGCGAAGATATTGTGGGCCGCTTGTACCAAAAATTAAATCGAGTTTAAAAAGCTGACTACGGGCTTATGTTAACTGGTCAAAATTGGGCAGTCAGGTTAAACCTGGTTTAGCTAGTAATATGCCTAGTTGAACTAGGATTATGTCGGTTGGTACATCTGAACAAAGTTCAGTCACTTTAACCAGGAGATTGAGAAGTTGGTGCAAGTGGTTCTAAAAGAGTTGTACTTGAAAGAGTAGAGTTTTGCAAAGGAAACCAATCGAAATAAGCAGCCGCGAGCGCTTTCGGTTAAATAACCATCTTCTAAGTGTAAGTGAACGAACCATAAAATTGAGGAACATGTTAACCCGTCATGGCTAAGACTTGTTAATATATTTCACATATGTCATGTTGATTTTGACTGATTTTTCGCTTTATTTCTTTGGCGTTGGTTTATCAAGGTATTGGAACAGATTGAGGCATATCCACTGTGCTGAAAAAAGAAAAACTAAAAGTCCAGTATAACAATTATTTTCCCCTGAAGTTTACCTCATTTGTAAGGTTTGTACTAAGGTCCTACAATCCAGTTAGATTGTTCAGAATTGTATTAAAACTGCTGTCAAGTGTTTCACTAGGTCTTGCTTCGACGTTCTTGAAAGAAATTTTGCCATTTAAAATATTTGGAAGATTGTCGGCAAATGAGATTCCATCAGTGTAGGATATGCCAAAGACTTGTTAGAATAATTTGTATATTTCATGGAAATTTCGATTCCCTGGCTTCAATGACCGAGTGTGGGGAGAGAAGGAACGACCTCTTCTGAAGTGAGAAAATAGTAAAAATTCGAGTTTAGCAATCGTTTTTGCCTGAAGTATATCCTTACATACAAACCTTATTGTTGTAGTAAGGTTTGTACATGGTTGGTACAGTTGAGTTATATCGTCCAAATTGGTATGAAATGTGCTCACGAGTGTCACACCCTTGAAGAAGTTCTTCAATGGAAAACGTTTGAAAAATTTTTTGGCAAATCAGAAGTGAGTTTGATATATTGCTAAAACTTTAAAGATTTATTTGATTCTGATTTCAAACAATTTTCAATCGCAATTTTCCGGTGTGTGTATCCAACTGTTGGAACGCGTAGAGTAAGGCCTACTGAAGCAAGGCAACTGAAAAAAATCGAGTATAAGTACCATTTTTGCCTAGTCGAGTCGACTTTGTGTACAAACCTTATTCATGAGTTGTGATTATTACATGGTTGTCCACATACAGATCAAAAGGTGAGAGGGGAGAAGAGGAGCGTCTTTGACAATGGGTCAATGAAGGAGATGGGAAAGAAAAATCAAGTATACAATGGAGTTTCATCGCCCAGCATGTATCATAATTTCTGACTAGTTTAGAAAAGTAAGAGATTCTTCACATATGTAAGCTAATGAGGTTACAAACAATATTTAATACACAAAAATTTACCTCAAACATGAAATTCTGATGCTAGAATATAACTTTACGAGGATATTATCTCAATTTTTAATATATGTATTTTCAATCCTCGCACCCTCTTCATGTCCACTCTATACACCTCAAAGATTCAAGGGTGGATATAATAAAAAAACTGATATCAAATTTCACTTTTTAATGCAAAAATACCTTCACCATGCATCTCCATATTAATATACTTTCAGTCCTCACCCTCTCCTCAACCCCTTCACGCATCTCTTACAAACAGAAGGGTAAATTTAATGGAAAATATGACCTCAGATTTGACTTTCTCACGCCAAGCACTTGGATACGTGCGCCGGAAAATAGCAATTAAAAATCAGTCGAACTTGTCATGAAATACATGAATTATATTGAACAGTCTGAGCTGTAGCCTAGACTAGAATCTCATTTGTCGGAAAATCTCTCAAACACATTCAATCGAAAATTTTCTTGGGTAACGTTCAGGCCATCCAGTGAAATACTTGATACCATTTGTAATACAATTGCGGACAATCTAACTGGATTGTACAACCTTAGTACAAACCTTAGCACTGGAATAAGGTTTGTACATAGGGTTGTACTTCAGGCAAAATAGATTGCTATACTTGACTTCTTATTTTTTGCTCACCTTAATAGACCTCGCTCCACATGTCCTCAACCTTGGATACATGCGCCAAAGAATTGCAATTGAAAATTTGTCAAAACTGTCATGAAATACGTGAATCCAATTGAGAAGTGTTGGATATCCCAGACTAGCATCTCAAAAGGTCGTACTCCAGGCAAAAATGATACCTATACTCGAGTTTTTCATTTACCTCGCTTCAGCAGGCCTTACTCTAGAAGTTGGATACATACACCGGAAAATTGAGATTGAAAATTGTTTGAAATCAGAATCAAATGAATTTATAAAGTTTTAGCCATATATCAGACTCACATCTAATTTGCCAAAAAATTTTTCAAACGTTTTCCATTCAAGGACTTCTTCAGGGAACGTCTAGCTCACACATAGTGAACCACCTGAGAGCACATTTGATACCAATTTGGACTATATAATTCAACTGTACCACCTGTGTACAAACCTTACTACAACAATAAGGATTGTACGTGAAGTTATTATTATTATTATTATTATTATTATTATTATTATTATTATTATTATTATTATTATTATTATTATTATTATTAATACAGCTTTATTGTTCAGGTGATTCAAAAGCTTGTACAAAAGCTTATACATAGAAGTACAAGTACGACAGGTATGCCATTGCCTAAACTGCCCATAGTTGAGCATAAGCCTCCGTCACCACTTTCCGCAGCTTCTTCTATTTCGGGCAACAACCATCCATTGAGGGCCCACCCTTCTTACAATTTTATCGGACCATCTAGTCGCTGGTCTACCCCTACTCCTCTTATTTCCATATGGTACCCAAAATGTAGCTAGTACGTTACACCTGTTCCTATCAGCTCTTGCCATATGACTTGCGTATTTTACCTTTAGTTTTTTGCAGGTATATCCTGCATCCCGTGTGAGTGTTCTTTCATTATTTCCGTTTTCTTGATTCTATCATTCATTTCAATTTGCAGGATTTTCCTTAACATGGCATAATAGGGAGATTTTATCTTTTGAATTTGGGTTTTAATCGCCGTCCAAGTCTGCGCACCGTATGTCCACACCGGTAGAACGTTACTTTCTAGTAGGTACTTTGATTTTCAGTCTGGTATTCAAGCTACCCTTCATGATTCGTTTAAGTCTCCAAAAGGCTCTCCACGCGTTTGCTATTCTCGATTTTATCTCCAAGTTCATTCGATCTTGTTATACTTCAGACAAAAACGATTGCTATACTCGATTTTTTACTTCTTTCTCACCTCAGAAGAGGTCTTCCTTTCTCTCCCCGCACTCGGATAAAGAAGTCAGAGAATCGAAATTTCCATGAAATATATGAACTATATTAACAAGTCATAGGCATATCCTATACTGATGGAATCTCATTTGCCGAAAACGTTCCCAATATTTTGAATGGCAATATTGCTTTCCTAAACTTCGAAACAAGGCCTAGTGAAACACTTGACAGCAGTTTCAATACAATTCCGGACAATCTAACTAGTTTGTACAACCTTATTAGAAACCTGACTAATGAGGTAAGGTTTGTATGTAAGGTTATACTTTTGACAAAAATGATTACTATACTCGACATTTTACTTTTTTCGCACCACAGTGGATCTGCCTCAATCTGTCCCAACTCCATGATACCATCGCCAGACAATGGAAGTGAAAAATCAGTCAAAATTAGCATGAAATACGTGAGGTATATTGACAAGTGTTAGCCATGTTTTTGACTGAAATCTGATCTGCCAAAAAATCTTTCATACTATTATTATTCCAAAAGTTTTCTGGTAACGTATAGGCAAGACCTAGTGACTCATCTGACAGCAGTTTTGATAAAATTCTACACAATCTAACTGGTTTGTACAACCTTAGTACAAACCTGACTAATGAGGTAAAGTTTGTACGTAAGGTTGTACTTTTGACGAAAATGAATACTATATTCTAATTTTTACTCCTTTCGCACCTCAGTGGATCTGCCTCAATCTGTCCCAACTCCATGATACCATCGCCAGACAATGGAAGTGAAAAATCAGTCAAAATTAGTATGAAATACGTGAGATATATTGACAAGTGTTAGCCATATCTTTGACTGAAATCTGATCTGCCAAAAAATCTTTCATACTATTGTTATTCCAAAAGTTTTTTGGTAACATGTAGGAAAGACCTAGTGAGTCATCTGACAGCAGTTTTGATACAATTCTGCACAATCCCACTGGTTTGTACGTAAGGTTGTACTTTTGACAAAAATGATTACTATACTCGACATTTTACTTTTTTCGCACCTCACAGGGTCTGCCTCAATCTGTCCCAACTCCATGATAGCATTGCCTGAGAATGGAAGTGAAAAATCAGTCAAAATTAGCATGAAATATGTGAAATATATTGACAAGTCTTAGCCATGTCTTTGACTGAAATCCGATCTGCCATGAAATCTTTCATACTATTGTTATTCCAAATGTTTTTTGGTAATGGGTTTGAAAAGGCCTTCTGAGTCATCTGACAGCAGTTTTGATACAATTTTGCACAATCCAACTGGTTTGTACAACCTTAGTACAAACCTTACTGATGAGGTAACGTTCGTAAATAAGGTTGTTGTACTTCAGGGGAAAATAATTTTTTTACTTGGTTCTATATTTTTCTTTTACCTTGGTAGACCTCTCTTCTCCTGTGTCAGTACTTGCATACAGGCGCCGGAAAATTGTAATCAAAAGTCAGTCAAAGTTCTCTTGAAATACATGAATTATATTTTTTGCGGAACGTCCAGGCCATACATAGTGAAACACCCCTACAACAATATAGCTCAATTGTACACAACCAGTTTACAATCCTTACTACAGTAATGAGGTTTCTTTAGGGTTGTACTTCAAACAGAAATGATCGCTACGTTTGACTTTTTACTTTTTTCTCACCTTAGTAGACCTTCCTACTCTACATTTCTCTGCACCCGGATACAGACACCAGGGAATTTCAATTAAAAATCGGTCTAAATTGTCATGAAATACATGAATTATGTTAAAGAATGTCAGCCATGTCCTCCACTGGAATATGATTTGCCAAAAAATCTTTCAGATATTTTCAATTGCAAGTCCAAGTTCATGCCAAACCAGGCCAGACCTAATGAAACACTTCACTGCAGTTGGGATACAATTCCTGGCAACCTAACTGGATTGTACAACCTAAGTAGGAACCAGAGTACAGAAATAATGGCATGTACATAAGGTTGTACTCTCAAGGAAAATGATAGGCTGGGCGTGAGCGGCGTAAAATTCATTGTCCAGAAGAAACCTAATTTTTACAAAATATAGTCAAACTGCCATATGTTAGAAACTCTCAAATTATTTTATGAATGATCAAAAAGTTAATATTATAATCCCACAACATTCATAGACAAGCTACGAAATGCAAAGAAAAAGGAGGTAATGCTATTCGTGAACGCAAGTCTACGAATGAACATAATATTCCCTGCATTTTTCATGTGAGACAACAGGTAACAAAATGGAATTAGAGTAATACCAGACGATTTCTGGAAATACAGGATATATAGTCATCTTTGATATTCGTGGTACCTATTATATCCTGATATTTTGATGCGAGAAAAAATGAAAAGTACCGAGCCAAATAAATGTTCCTACTTCATCTTCTGGTATTCCTTTTTTTTTCCCGACTTATATTCCTCTTCAGTGCTTTAAGGTAAGATCATAGGTATGTGACGGATCAACTCCAGTTGTGTTAAATACAAAAAACAGCAAAGTGAGCTCATAATTTTCGATTATTTTTGTTTTGCTATAATATTTTCTGGATACTAATTAGTTTAAAGAAAAGATAGGCCTAATCCCTCAGTACGCTCGCTAGTATAGTCCTTCATACTCGTACTTTATTTCAGTGCATCCGTATCGATAAATACGTCATCACCGTATGAAACTTGTAAGAGAAAGCGATGTCGCTTCGCCATTCTTTACATAACACGTCAATTAGCCTAGGTTCATTTTACATTCAATATTTTACAAGATGCTCCGTCTTGTTACAGTTTATTGTGGCTTCATGTTACGAGTCTTGAACGGTTTATCTCGGTTTCTTCCTCTACTCGTACGAATACACAAAACAACCAACTCTATCAATCGCCTATAAGTAGCCGCCAATCATGACTGGAATAAAAAGTCGTGATAATTACAACGAATTAAGTATTGAGAGAGCAATATCTAAAACGATTTTCGTCTTCCTACATATATTCCTCAATTTCTTCGGTCACTCTAATTAATACGGCAAAATTAGTAAAGAAAGCACGATAATTGATGTGATATTATTTTCCGCGAGTCAGGTTGAATAATTACTCCATCTTAAAAACATATTCCGTGATATCACGAAATAATAATGCCCGTCGGTCACGTTTTAAACGGGTTCAAAACAGCTCCATCCGGGAACACTATTTGTCGAACGGTTTTCCTGTCGAACGGTTTGCCCAGCGCCGTATACTTGACGCTCGAGAATTCTTGAGCCGAAGAGAACCCTTCTTTTTTCTTATCCATCACTTTTGGCCTGTTAAAGAATGGCGTGATCTAGTTTAATATCTTGGGGGAGGAAGGGGGACTATGGAGTGGAGCTTGGCTTATTTTTTTGACATGGAAAGTATGAGTGTGAATGTTAGTGTGAAGTGATCTCTCTCTGATCACTTGTTTGTCTCGGCCCCGGAGTGAACTCTAGGTAGGATTCTTTCTCCACTTCCCTGAGCTAAGTAGTCTCTAACCCCATGTCTTAGACTTGAGCTTGTCAGGGACCCACTCCTAGCCCGTAGTTAGTGTTCCATCTGACGCTTAGCGATCTTTTGATCTTCTGGCTGTGGAGAACAGGTGAGGTAGTTGGGATACTCCCCTATCTATTTCAAAATTGTTTCTTCACACCCTCCTCATGGCATCGGCAGAGTAACGCGACCACGGGCTAATTATGATTATGTTATTGGATCTACATGATGACGGTTTGCACGCTGGGGTATCTGATATCCTGCGCTGTCTCATACCCTTGTATCGTCACACTGGGCCTGTTGTAATCGCACGCAATAGCTTCGATCCATGTCTGCAAGTCGATCCATTTCTTAGCGGGCGCATCTTTGACTTTTTTTTTATTAACACTGATTCCATAACATTTCCATGAAGCCTTGTTCTTTTTGAAATTGTCCGGTCCTCTGGATTCCTGTACTCAGCCTGCAACCCGGGTCTTGGATTCGTCAGTATATGATCTGGCCCAGGTGGAGTAACATGCCGACTTGTGGGAATACGTCTCTACAAGCTTTGATGATAGATACTTCAAAGTCCGTCATGATCTTAGTCGGCGCACATGGGGCTACACGGAACTTCACGACAGCATCTCACGACAGCATCTCTCACTACTTCCAGTACCTGCGTGTTTTAGGCCTCCGCCTTGCCACTGAGAAGTGCGTATAGACCAGTGGCATTGCTACCTGTTCGTCAGGTTCACTAGTAGGCCTGTAATCGTAAAGATTTGAAGGAATATGTGTGGCGCCGCCTTGAAGGTTCCATCCAGGAACCAGATCACTCCTTGACCCTGGACCGTGGCTCGCGTGGACTAGAGTAACTGATTTTAGAGTAAATACATTTTATCACAGTTGACAATTCGAAATAGTATATTACGCTACAAGGGATGGAGGAGAGCGATTTCTATACGAGCGCTTTGGCGACCCGAGCTGCGGCGAGGGCCGCCATGCAGCGCGAGTATATCGCTTTCCTCCGTTCACGTGTGGCGTACGCTATTTTTCGGTTCACATGAATAAAAACGCCAACGCGAGATGATCTATAATTAAAATTTTCGCTTTTTTATTAGAGCATCATAACATTGTCGATGGAAACACACATAGAATCACGAAATTGTAATTTTCTTACAGTTGATGAACACAAGGAAAAATTCGAGTGCTGTATTTAAAATTAAGATCATTTTCGTCCGCGACCGCCAAAATGTTCGGCGCACACAGAATACGCGCATGCGCGCAACCTAAAGTAAACAAGCACCCGTTCGGCTGGAATAGGTTCAAGCTCTAATCTATAATAAAAATATTATTTTCGAAACGTTGATAATACCACATCGCAAATAAATCGCAAATCGATCTCCAAACATTACTCCATCAAAACAAGGTTAACGAGCTCGAACCCAAAAAGCAAAAAATGACTACCAAATCCTTTACGTTCCAATACAAAAACTACTTTTCTCGTTGTAATATCAAAACACAATAATAACCATTACCTACCGCTCAGTCGCTCACACATCACGCACTCTTCTTGATCACCACGTCATGAAACGTACTTAAAAACGTGAGTTCTTACAAAACTCACACTGACTACAAAAAAAAAGCGATTGCAACGGGTTCCGAGCTCGTACCGAGCTTGAACCCAAAAAACGCGTCTTTGCGTCGTACAACAAAGCACCAAAGGAACCCTTTTTTATTCATGTGAACCGAAAAAATTGTTGTAGACAAAGTGCGTTCAATAAAGTGTTGTTAGACATTTTTGTATTCGGAAATTAATTTTTAGGAAAAATGGATTTTAGGGAAATTGTCGTTAGACATTTTTGCATTATAAAAACAGTTTTTAGAGAAAATGTATTAGAAAAAACGTCGTGAAATCGTAACAGCTTCTCCCCCTCCGCAATCAACCGCGTCGCCTCTGTTGAGTCCTCTACATCTTATTTTGCGCCGTTTTGTCTATCTTCATCCGTTTATGCAAATGCATTGTTTCTGAGATAAAGCGAAAATTTTGAACTTTGCTCTATGTTTCTTTCAGAAAAATATGAAGAGGTTTCTCCTAGCACAACACGATCTAGGCATTAGGCGTAACTCACTAGTCAAACGACTTCCTTTCCCTATATGACTGTACTTTCTATCATCAATTTTTATAGGACGCTTGGAACTATTGTCAAAATTAGAGGCTTTAATCACAAACAAACAATCATCCACGTATTTCGTCATAAATGCTATGTCCGAACCAAAATCACGATTAATGAGGTCGAAAACCCGGTCTAGAACGATCTCTGCGATTTTTGTTTGTGTACCAACAGAAACTGTAGTAATTTTTTGTTCATCCAGGAAATCGTTCGGCTCAAACGGTTGTATCGAAATTGAAGCTTGCTTTTAAGAACATAAGTAAAAAGGGGAAATTATTAGATAATTGATATAAATTTATTGACACAGAAGGGCTGAAAAATCTTAAGAAAAGAAGGGAGAAAAAAAAGAAGAAGACAATAAGAATTAAATGAAAGACAGGAGAAAGAGAGAGATGCGGAAAGAAGACATGAAAATTATCTGTCCTTTTCTTCTTCCTCTTTCTGGAGTATAATCCGATCTATTAACTATCCAAAATCCAAAGATGCATCGACTGTCATGGTATGACAGATCCACAGGAACGGGCGAAGGGAAGATAGTCAATCCCTTGACTGAAGACTTTAAAAAAAAACACACGACTTTTCTTCTCACAATGCAAAACTCATCGAGAGAGTTACTCCCTCTCTTTAGATTAAATACCAATGACTTGTCAATCAAGCCAAATATTTGTAGAATGAACAATAAAACTCAGTTTATAAATTCTATCACTATGACGCCACATCAATTGATAACCAGAGTAAAAATACCTATAATCCAATGAGGAAACCTGAATTTTGTTTTAATTTAGGCTAAGAGTCACCTATAAACTTACGAAACGTCTCCAGAAAATTCACTCTCCCTCCCCCTGCCCACATTGTTACGGGGCTATAACAGTTGTTTCTGCGATCTTTGCAAATTGATAATTCGATTACTTCTAATATATGATTAAGCGTAACCTACTGAATCGCATTAAGTCAATTGGAAACGCGCTAAAGAATTACTATCAATTAATCGTCGAAAAATTGTTGGTACCCATCTTAAGATATGAGACTATAACTTATCTAAGTCTCGAAAAACGAGGGCTTCCTTAACGAAGTTAACGAGGAACGCAGGAAACCTGTTTTGAGAGCCATATGGGATTTGATATTGAGAATTCAAGCTAGCCTAGACCTAGATAAAGCTAGAATAAAGAAGGCCTAGACCTACTACAAGCCTAGTACAGTGAAACCTGTCTATAGTGGACTTGTGTAAAGTGGAAAACCTGTCACTGTGGAAGGAAACATCTTGGTCCTTGGGAAAACCTGTCTATTTCAATGTACAATCTGGAAAACCTGTCTGATGTGGAAGTGGAACAAAGAGTTTCACAAAAATTTGTCTATAGTGGAATTTTTCCGAGGTATGTGCTGTATGTTCATACATGCTAAACCGCTCTCAACAATACATTGTGTGCACATGTATGGTTGTATGGTTCTTATCTGTATTCTTCACTTCAAATACATCTTCATTCATGTTCTTCACTGATACAATTCACATTTCCTTCAGTCTACTATGTCTTGTCCTGACTTATGATGCAGTTCCGCCAACTTTTTGAAAAAGATGTTCTTAAACATGAATCTACACATACAAATGAAAGTACTTTGGATAAATTTTTCACTCGTTAAACCACAATTGTTGACTTTTTTATCTAAAAAATGTACTGAAGTACATTATAACTGTATGCACGTACATGTAAATACATACAATAGACATTTTCTAGATTTTTTTTTTTTCTGCTCTTGTCTAATGTGGAAAACTTGTCATTGAGGAAATTTTTCCGGTGGCCGCTCAGGTTCCACTTTACACAGGTTTCACTGTATAATATAGTTTGAGAGTCTAAATTTTTCTCGAATCGCGAGCTATATATGATAGGAGGGAGACTTAGAAAACTTTCGACTCTCAAGCCATATATATGATAGAAGAGGGACTTGGAAAAATTCCTATCATATATGGCTTAAGAGTCGACATTTTTCCTAGTCTTCCTCCCATCATATTCAAGAATTGGAATTTTTCTAAGCCCTTCTCCTATCATAAATGGCTCGATAGTCAACATTTTTCCAAGTTTTTTGTTGGACGGCGCACAACAAATTCCTCAAAAAGCCCCCATGGAACTGTGTCCTTGTTAAAAATCCATCCAGTAGTTTTTGGAGATCCGCGGACAACAAAATTTCTTTAAGCGTAAATGTAGGCCTTTATTAAAAAAAACTGATTTTTTTCATGCTGAAAGTAATATAGGGCCTCCAAAGCATCCAGAAAGTTGACTGCTTCTTCACCCTGTCAATCTTGCTACAGATGTAATTTACCGCACTTTTCGAGCTAGAAAAGTAGGTAAATATAGAGCTCTACATTCATTTTTTCCTTTACGTTATTCTTAGCCTAGTATTAGTCTAGTATACTGCATATTAGGCTGAGTGATTCAATTCTTTATCACTTCCGATTCCTGGCATCTCTTAAAGCTATCTCCAGCTGCTATTCCTCTCGTGCACTCATAAATTGTATTCACGCTATCATATCACCATTTTCTACGCAAACTCCATCGTCTTCATCTGGCAATCCAGCTACAAGGAGATCCCAAAATAAAACTAAAAAAATCGATGTCGAAGCCAAAGAAGCAACCAATCACCCACCAGTCAACCTCTCATTCCTTCCCTCACGCGTCAACGTTTCCAAATGTATTAACAAAATACCTCACTTTTCTAGCTAGAAAAGTCGGTAAAAATATATAGCAGCCGAGCCTGGTTCACTCGTTAGTCTAACCTCAAATCTTACTCAAAAAAGCCAGTCCAAATTGAAAATAATCTTTCCATCTTCTGAGACACCTTAAATCAACTATGAAGCACTATCAATAATGTACACATACATGAAAAAATGACGTATAAATCAATAATTAATTAAGAATGAAGTCACCAAGGTAGTCTCGCATCAGCACATGAAGATTATTAATCATTCAAACTCAAGGTTTTCACTATCGTGTATCACTAATAATGATGAAAATAAAATGAACAACCCGCCATTGCCACTATCCGTTCAAAAACAAATTTAACAAAACAAATAAAATTTGACAAAACAAAATACGAGACTCTAGGGGCTGTGGGAAGCGAGATACAAGGGTACTAAATTTGAATGAAATATCATCGAAAATAAAATTCAATGAACCCTTGGTCAAGAATGAACCTGTTGAATGATAAAAGGTTCTTCATCACAATACACGTACTGATAACAAAAAGGTAAAAGGATAAGAAAATCCGTTTCTTGTAACCTGGCGGCGCAGCTATTCTGGCGGCGCAGCCATTTGTATACAGCTACTCGTAATAGTGAGAAATTTTTCCAAAAAATTGAAATTTTCTCGAGAACTACTCATCCGATTCTCAAAAAAATTGCAGGTGCACATCTTCAAATATAATACTACAATATGGCCAAGTTACAAAAAAATCTATCGGGTAGTTTTGGAGGAGTTCCGCGAACAAAAAAGTCTTATATATACATATAAATATATAAATGAATATCTAATATATAAAGTAGAATGTTTGTCTGTCTGTCTGTATGTATGTATGTTTGTCTATAACTTTCAAACGCCGTCACCTATCAACTTGGGATTTTTTTTGAAAAATTTTATTTTATTTGGGTCAGGTTTTTGAATAAATTTCGACGTTCTTATTTCCTCGAGGTGGAGTAGGGGGCGAAAAAATTAAGAAAAAACGGGCATTATCGAGTACTGAAACTGCTTCTTGGTAGGAGCGGCGCAGTCTTGAAAATTGAATTATCTTGATAACTCGAGTATAACTCATTTTTATGAAAAATTGAGGAAAAAAAAATTGTAGCCCCTGTAATTTCCTTTCAAATGAGCTCAATCCCAGATTTTTAGGAGGAATTTTGGGAACTATTGGTATTTTGACTGACGCGTATTCAATATCATTGTGTTCTTCCAGAGAGAGCATTTAAACCGCTTGCTGTGGATGAATCTATAGAAACTATTCAAGTTTTACGTATCCAATTTTCGATTTTAAAAGGAGACGTTTATGTAAAATAATTTCTTGAAAATTCACTTTTCTTTTGTGATACGAGTAACTATAGTATGTACATCAGGTAAATATCGTCGTCAGAGTTCGAAACTACCTAAGAAAAGGTACTAGGTTCGAGAAAGAATTGTGAAAATTACATCCGGTTTCTCATATAGGAACCGACTGGGTGCGTCTCATGTCTCCATACAGACCGATGCGTTGTAATGCTTCAGGGGTACGGCAGGCTTTTTATCTACTGTCCATCCATTTCCTTAATCATTGCGACTGGTAAAATATTGATGAATTAGTCCGTTTTTTGCTGCAAGTAAGCTTTTACCGTTAAAATCGAAATATTTACAAAACACTGATATCTCCTCAACACACAGGCGCGCTGCGAACCGTTAGTATATATAATATAAGGAAACAGGAAATTGTTTTTTATGCTAGTTGCGATCTAGGACCTCAAAAATATTCTTACCCTTGGCTGTTGCCTCAAATTAAAAAATGTTTCCATTTTTTCTCGCGACAATGTTCCTCTGATCCGCAGCCCAAAAATATGTCCGCAGTAAAACTTACAGAATCGGAAGGCAAATAAGTAAGCTTCAACACTCGTCTCTCTTTCGTCGGTTTCGGGTATCAGTAAATACAAGACAGAGGTTATTGCCTCCTTTACACTATTTCCACTCATCACCGCTATGTTATAGTCTGAGGGTGTGAAGTGAGCACTACATATTTTAGTACTCAAAGTGATTAGTTTAAAATTTTTCCTCTTGACAGCATGTAGCCACTTCCTATGTAAACTTGAATTATTCTTCAAAAACCTTGAAATAATGAATGAATTGTGCAATATATTTTACAAAAATTTTTGCCAACACCGTACCAATTCCGTTTCAGCACCTCAGAAAATGTACAAAGGAATCAAGACTTACTGAGGAAATGGAGAAGATTCGAATTTTTGACGAAGACTTAAAAAAACCTCCTAGAACTTCAAACAACTATACAAATAATAAAATATAGGAAGAAAGATCTTTGAAAATATTGTGATAACGCTGTCAAACACAAAGAATAATAATACTCGTAATGATATTGTATAAGGTATAATCTACCTTCATTCATGTTATTTTGAAAATTCATTTCTTCTTACATGATACAGTAATTATCATGAAATTAAAGGATTTAAAAATCGAAATCTGAGCACTTTCTTGCCTGTGAATGCAGCATCTTCGCTATTACACTATGTGTTGGACAGAGATATTCGCATTTTGTTCACGCAAAAAAATTGCTTCGCTTCTACAATGTTGCTATCAGCAGCATTGTTGTCTTGAATTGTACTTACTATCATTCTTTTGCTTTTGTAGATTCAACGACTGTGCCTACTTTATGGATAGGAACTAGCGTCGGCTCTGTGTTCTATATTATGGTAAATATCCCCTCGACCAGCGAAACGAGATCATCGCAACCCGTCATTTTGTCATCTGTTGGTAAGTATCAAAGTAATATCTGTATTAGCATTATGATATTTTTACTTTTTTCCATTCATTACTTTTTATTGATGTTTTGTTTTTTGTAGGCTCTTTACCTCGATTGAGAGGTGGGATATTGACTATTTCGTTCCTAGACTGTAATGGCTTGTTGTTACGACCTTCATGTGAGCAGTGGCGAGACAGAAGTAGAGACCGAAGTAAGTGCATGCCCATAGTTATTCCATGCCTATTATTGGGTTCTAATAATTATGATTTCTCTTGATTATTTTATTTATCCGCAGTTAATATACAAACCTCTTAGTTTTTGTTTCTCCCCCTCCCTCCCTCCCTCCTTCCCTCCCTCCCTCCCTCTCTCTCTCTACCCTCTTGGTAAATATGTTCTATGGGAGGATATTATGGGAAAAAGTTCAATATATCTACTCCATTTAGTATCTGCCCCCGTACCCGTTCAATTAGCCGCGGACGACTCGCCGCATATACAATTAGCCGCAATGTAGATCACCACAAGTAGAAAATTTTAATGGCAAAGTTTATAGGAAAAAAATTTCCAAGTTATGAGCAATACCACGTAAATAAGAAATTTTTTCGCGATTTTCAAAATCCATGACGATGGCGCGAATCCGATCGTCTGAGGCAACGTATTTTTTTTAGGGGGGGGAGACTGGTCTCTCCTTGCGTGTACTCCACGTCTCTTGTCTTCTGGCACTTTTTCAAGAGGTGTTCAGTTGTTGACGAGTCTGGCGTATAATGTCCCGTTGTCTTTGGCTTCGCGCTCCTCGATTTTAAAAGGGAACCAGTTCAATGGGAGGCTTTTTGAGAAATTTGCCGTGCGCTGCCCGCCGTCCAACAAAAAACTTGGAAACATTTCGACTCTCGAGCCATATACGTTGGGCGCCACTTATGACGAGACATGGCGAGCACATCGACGCTCAAAATAACAACACTACATAAGTCGTTCGGTAATCATAATATTGACGATACATTCGAGCGAGCTCAACTAGGTTGAGGATTACAATATTAGACCTAGCAACCGACTACGACCCTTCCCATATTTTTCCCACGATTTATATACTAATTATTGAGGAGCTCGTACGCGTCTTTCTTGCGTCTTTCTTCCAAACCACGAATCGTCGCTTGTTTGTTTTTACTTACGTTACGCTCGTCTTAAGTCACATATCGTGATACTGAAGGTATGTGACGAGATATGCCAAATTCTCGTCACAATACGATAGGAGAGGGACTTGGAAAAATTTCGGCCTAGTTTTTTTTGCGGCGTATTGTAACGGTGGCGAGTGTAACCAGCGGTGAGTTGTATGGGCACCCCATCATCTGCCCCTGTGAGTAATTATAATTTTAAAATCTCTTAGGGGTCATGACGAAAAGTAGTATAGTTCGATGATGTGCTTTCTTGGGAGGTGTTAACGACTATTATATTGACGCTAAAAAGCATGACAGAAATATCAGAATGCAAACTCTGATAAAATACTAACGGTTGATCAGAAAATATTTTTCTAGTTTCTTATTTCTGAGGTCTTGTATCCATAAATTTTGGGAATTTACCTCTGAACTCACCTGAATGTATACGTCGTTTGCTGAAGTTGTCATTTTTCAAATCCTCACAAACAAGGTCAAAGAAAAGATTTAAATTTCTGAGGATAATTCGGAATGAACAAAATTTAATTACTTTTGCTACCGTTTATTCCAGAAACACCGACAAAAAATAATCCATCGTCAAACGATAATATTGATAATATGAGTGGCGGTGCTGCGTTATGTGATAAACAATTTGCTGTTCTTGTTTCGGAGAAACAAGCTAAAATTATTGCGCTTCCTTCCCACGAATGCATGTTTAAACAACAACTGACGGATAGCGATTTTGTCGTTAAAGCAGATGTTGTTCTGATGAAAGGTACATTCGGTGATCTTTTCCTTTATTATCTGATCAAAAATTTTGAGTAATTCTATGATTATTTCTATAAATAATTTTTTCCCCCAGATAGTGTATACGTAGTGTCCTATATTTCAAATGGTCACATTGCTACGTTTGGACTACCAAGTTTAAAACCTTTGATCAATGTAGAATTTCTGCCTCTTTCCAATCTCAGGTAAGCTAACTGAAGAAAATTTACTTCATTATCAAGAAAGTAATTCATCTCTTTTAAAGCACTATCAGTCAAAATATTATTGCAAACTACTTTGCGTCCTAGGTTCCCAAAAATTTGAAAAGTCTTTCATTATTCTACTATGCATTAATTTATTAATTCAAATGCTTTCTACTCAACTTCCAATACAATGACAAATCTTATTGAAATGTGATAAGGTGGAGTGACAATTATGTTCTGTAAAGATTGCCAAAACTCATGCAAAGGAAGATTTTAAACATGTGAAATTACTAGTGACAGAGATTCTTGGCATAAAAAAAGAATTAGTTGTATAAACCATTTATTTTGTTGAAGCTTGAACAAGAAAGTATTCTCTGTAAAAAGTAGCCATTTTGGCATGTATCTTTTTTTTTCTTCTGCAAAAATTTTTTACATGATGCACAAAGCTGATGAAAGCACAATTTAATATTTTTTTCTCTGTAGCCTGAAAAGAATGACTTTCTGTTGTAATCATAAAGACAGTAGCCTATGTCGTGGAATTGTAGATAATTAGGTTTACCGGTATAGTATTAATTTTTATCACATGATCTTCGCATTACAATAATTGGTGTATTTGGTGTACTGTAGATTAACAAAAAAAAAATCATCTTTAATTATGAATAATATTTTCTGCCCATCGGATAAAGTTATATTTCTTACCAAAGTCGCAAATTTTTCTTTTAAATTCGAAATCATTTCTGAATCCATCAGAATTAGTCTATAGCTCATTAGGATAGCTAATTAAGGCAGGGGAGAATTGTGAAACATTGAAAAGACGAACAAAGCTCTGCTCGGAAAAATATTTTCATTTCAAAAAGTAGACCAACGTTTTGAACGATCAACGTTCTTTATCAAGATCTGAAATAATACTACAGAGAGTCAGCAGATGATCAGAAAAACTAAACAGCGATACAAGAAATGAAAAAAACTAGAAAACAATTAAATATTATTCACGATGACGAAGTCCTCTAATGATAGTCGACAGAAAATTGCTCATCTTATAGCTATCCGTTTTAAAGTTTCATTATTTCGATGGCTTTGCAAATTATTTTCTCTTTTTTTTAATCATTATTTTTGAAACAAAGAATGGACGCTTGTTCAAAATTGAAATTATGTCCTTTTTCTATGGAATACTCCCATAAAGCAGTTCATGAACGCTTAGATTCAACATCATTCTTATGCTGCGGTTTAATCTACAACGTAAATATTTCTTAGTTTCACACAGTTATTACAAGGTGTGGTATGGACAAGACCTGAGTATTCCTTGAAAGGGACCTTATCTTCTAAACTTACTTTGGAAAAAAAATTATAATGCCAAACGTGACATTAAGTCTGGAATTGAGTTTCATAAATTGTTTTCCAGGCATTAAACTGGAAGTACCAGCACAGCAAATGAGAACAAATTTTTTCATATCATTTTTTATGTTAATTGAGGTGATAGAGGAAGGGTTCGTTACGTCCAAATTTTATATAGAGTTAATAAAATGGCCAGGATAGTTATTGATTGGAGTAGGAAATTTGAAATCAGCTTCAATATCATAATGATATATAGAGAGGGTCAGAAATACGGCCTTGTTAATTTTATGAGTCGCTTAATTGGAATAAAAATTGATAATACTTCCAGTGTAAGTAAATTCATGATAATACTTAAAACTTAATTTATGCTTGCAGTAAGTAGGTACTTAATTATAGCGATGCCTAGAAAATTGATCAGTATTCTCTTTTTCTGGCGTGGATCAAATACGATTGTGAAGACTGCAACTGTCTAGAGTTTTGGAAACATTGTCAATTAGGTTATTATTCAAAATACAAAAATTATCGCCAACATATTTAAACAAACAACGAAACCTAAAACTATCTTTTAGCGTCACAAATAATTTGTCTAAAACTAGCTCGGAAATAATGGGCGATGAAGGATTTCTCATCGCCATCTCTTCAACTCGAGAATGAGAATTCCCTTAATGGAAGCAGCAGTAGTTTTCTTCTAAACAGAATCTTAATACTTGAAGGAATCTTTCTCTGGCGTATAACCAACAATTTTTGCCAAAACACCAGAGTGCGCCTAACAGTATAAGAATACTACCCAAGTTACACTGGTTGTCTCTCCATCTTAATGATGCATCAAACCAATTGTAATTCAAAAATGATTTATAACCAATGCCAGTTTTTGTAGGTTGACACATTCTGAAGTACCTGTGAACTGTTTCTAAATCTTGTATGAGCATACCTGGAATATACACCTAATTATCCTACTTAGCTAACTATTTAACACACACACAACAAGTGTATAAACTGTTCACACAAACACCAAGTGTCAGACTCCTTCAACAGGACCATCCACCCTCAGAACCAACTATTTAATGTACGTGTCACGCATTGTCTCACTTCAGTTTCTCGTCCCTCTGATATTTATGCTTATGAAATTATGAATTCAGTGTCACCTATGAGTCTGTCGACTGGAACTTTGGAACTTGAGTGAGAAAAATTATTTTCCATTCCTTTTGCTGGTACATCCAGTATAACGCTTGTTGATAGAAATTATAAATTTTTTTCCAAAGTAAACTCAAGGAATGCTCAGGTCTTGTCCATAACATATCCTGTAATAATCGTGATACTAATTATATTGGTGGAACGAAGCAATGTTATTTACATTGTAGATCAAACCGCCTGTAAGAATGATGTTAAATCTAAGCGTTCATGTACTGTTCAGAATTTAAAATATAATCTCTGATATCGGACCTTCATAAAAAATTATGTATTGATGAAACCAGTCATCGATAAAAAAGGGTGCCCACTAATACTCAGTCATGTCAACTGATTACCCCCTTCCTTTCAATATCAAAAACACCCCTTCCCACATCGAGGTAGGAAAGTAACTTATAAGCAGACAAAAAAGTGAGTAACATTCCTTAACCAGATTTCAGAGCAAGTACGAGTATAACGACAAACTAAAATCGCTTATTCTTCACCGTCGAGATAAAATTATAATCGTAGATAAATCAACATTAGGGGTCCATCCGGGGTTTACTTTAAGAGAGCACATGGTA
Source organism: Aspidiotus rigidus (assembly GCA_035079385.1). Lineage (NCBI taxonomy): Eukaryota > Metazoa > Arthropoda > Insecta > Hemiptera > Diaspididae > Aspidiotus > Aspidiotus rigidus. The sequence goes on from JAVHKY010000052.1 coordinate 9,213,554, forward strand.
ATGCATGAATGCTTATTTTTTATTCAACACTGCAGTTATTTAGTTTTTTCTTTCTTTCTTTCTTTCTTTCTTTCTTTCTTTCTTTCTTTCTTTCTTTCTCACATTAGTTGCAGCCGTTTAGTTGTTTCACATTACGGTTAATGTAATAGTTTAATAAATCAGCTCGTATTCGTTTTACGAAGAAGCGGTTTTGGTTATTTTTTACCTTCAATCATCATGAACGAAGAAGAAAGTGAGTTAAACAGAATTGTCAAATTTGAATTCGACAATAGTATACACCAAAGCCATGAGTCGCAAAATTTGTATTCAAACTATCAACACAATGATGACGTTGATGAAGACGGTTTATTGGAAGAAGATATGGAGAAATTTACTACAACACTCCCAAACAGCCTTTGTCAAATAATACCAAATTGAATTGTTTCGAAGATGGACTTAACGAAAGAAAAAGTTCGTACAAAGCTTTAGATGAACTTGATAAGTTGAGTGATCTGACTAAAAAACTTGATAATTTTGTGGAAATTAATCCGAATCGTTCTCCATATGATTTACATTTGAGTTTTGCCCGTTGAGTTTGAAACATTAAGGTAACTTCTACCGCTTTCTCGACAAAATTTAGAGTCGCTTTCAATGCAAGTATGAAGACTACATTTGGTACTCCGTAATGATTTATTGTACAAAGGTTCAGTTGTGCAACCAGATCTCTTATCTCATTTAATCTCTTTTTGTACGTATAAATACATTTTTTCAATTGATGCATACAAAAATTACTTAGAAGTTTCTAACCCTTCTGACACTTGCTATCAACGTATATTTTGACGGGAGTCGCTATCTGATGATTTAAAAAGGTGTGAATTTGTACGATTAATTTTGGTGTAAGACCCGCCCCTTATCTAGCAACTCGTTGTCTGATAGAGTTGGCCTGCACCGCTAATAACAAATACGACAAAATTAGAATAATTCTTCAGAACAATTATTATGTTGACGATCTTTTTACAGGTTGTGACAAAATAAGAAAACAGTTGGTAAATTAACTAGCGTCAGCAGGTTTAGAATTAAAGAAGTGTTGCGCTGACAGTACAAAACTTTTAGAAGGGATAAACCCTAAATGTATGGAAAAAGAATTCCCATACTTTAGTGGTGATAAGCGAGAAGTAGTAAACACCGCGGTATGCTATAGATACCCAAAAAATACAAATATAAATTCAAAATCTATAATAAAAATACTAAGCGTCGACTTTTAAGAGAGATAGTACACTTTTACGACCCTATAGGTTTAGCAGCACCTATATTGGTTATCGCAAAACACTACATGCAAGAAATATGGCGCCTCCCCTCAAGTGAGAGTCACTCAATGATTAATAATAAACAAAACAAAACCCAAACCGACATACTGGGATGAAGAGCTTCCCAAAGATCTCTTAGATCAGAGGGCTAAATTTGCTAAAGAAATAAGTAATGCCAACCTCATAGAAATACCTTGATAATTCACCCCATCCGAAGGTATAGTCCATGTCGAATTACATTGGTTTAGTAACGCAACTACTATTGCCTTTATGGAGGATTGTAGAGTCTTCAGGGAAGATTGCTTTGTTAACAACAAAATCTAAGATAGCTCCTCTGAAACAACTAACTATACCAAAATTACAGTTATGTGCTGCCTCTCTCTCAGCGGAATTAAAACATAAAGTTCTGAATGTAATTTCAAAAAAATTCTTGATTAATTTGATAAAACACCGCACCGGTTGGATAGCGAAACTACACTCTTGTGGATAGGTTGTCCATCCAGCTGATGGAACTTATTTGTAGCAAATATGGTAAGGCAAATACAAACGTTAACTAAGGACTCTGATTGGGTTTATGTCGAATCCGCTGAGAATCCAGCCGATATTCTGTCGTGTCTCACCCCAACGTTTGATTAAATCTAATTGGTTCACTGGCCCAGAATTGCTTTTTGCTTCCAATGAACCACGAGGCGAAAATATATAGTATAAACTAAATAGGAGGATAATAACGAACGAAAAAAAGAAAAGACCCAATTTGCTCTCTGCATCATTTTCCTCTCTTCTGATATTTTCAACTTTATTGGACTACCTGACAACACTGGAAAATATTAATTTGAAACAATTTTGAAACAAAGTAACTCGTTTAACGGCGTGGTTACGTATTACCGGTACGTGTTTTAAATAATCTCTTGCCATACTTTCCCATAGCATCTGGTACCCTAGGATTTTTTGAAATTCATCCTGCAACAATTACACTTATTAAACTTTCAAAAAGAGAATATTTTAGTAAAGAATTAAAATGCCTATCTTTAGGACGCACAAACTAAAAGCGTTTTTTCAGACAATAACGGTATCATTCGAGTTCCAGGTAGACTTAGAAATATCAATTTATCTTTTGAACAAATGCATCCTATCTAGATTTCTAACGAACATAAAATAACAACCCTGATAGTTGCACATTAACATATTTTGAATTTTCACGCAGGACCTAAACTCCTGATGTCCACAATACGTCGTCAATATTGGATTCTTAAGTTGAAAACCTCCGTAACATCATAATTTAAAAGTGCCATACATACATTTGTAATATGTATAACAAAAGTCGAAAATTATATAATGGCGGACCTGCCAGTCTCTAGACTACAAGGTTGTAAAGTTTTTGAGAATATTGGCCTCAACTGTGCGGAACCTAACAAAATTCCAAGTAATGAGTTCTGATATGGAACTCCGAGGTCAGTATGATGATACATACATGCGTTGATTAGTGAATAAGAAACTTCTGATCATCTGCTCACTCGCTGTAGTATTATTTCAGATCTTGATAATGAACGTTGAATGAACGTTGATCCTCCAAAATGTTGGGCTACTTTTTGAATTAAAAATATTTACAGATGGAAGTGTACTTAAATTTTTTCTCCAATCAAAGTTCTGCTTCCTTCTAGTAGTGTTTGAACCTGGGGCTTCTCACAAAGAAGGCGGTTTCAAAACCACCCCTCTACTAAGGCAGTACACCGCAGTAGCCTTGCGATAGAAGTCTCAGGTTCAAATCCCATTGGAGAGATTTGTGAGTTTTTCCATTGGACAACCAATGCTCATGTCATGGTAAGAAAGAAAGCGACTCTGTCAAAGCAGTACTAATAGTGAAAATAAGGAACATTTATGTGTTTGAAAGAATTAGTTTGTATGTCCTGTGGTAGATCTTATTTAATGAAATTATGACTGAAGCCTTCAACTGTTCAGAATGAGGGAATGAAAAAAGCTAAAAAATGTTCATCATAAATACGAATGAAGATAGAAAGAATGAGTTCTAGCCAAAGAAATAGACTTGTGTCAAAAAAAACTTCATTATGGAAAGCGGTACACTTACGTTGTTTATTTCTCTCGATAATTTCACCTTATAAAAGCACGGAATTGAACATGAGAATAATCCCAGCTCTCTCGATGATACTTGAAAAAGATTCTTGTTTCACCTCCTCCCTCCTCCCCGTTAAATAATCGGGATAATGAGCACAAAAACCTCTATGGAGAAGAAAATAATTAAATTTATACAAACGATATTTCCTACAATTTGACAATCACGTAGCCTGTGAAGATGAGAATCGGGGTAAAATTGACTTTAAAAAGCAATCATCAAATTTTGAAATTTGTAATACGTATAATAATTAGTTCTACACATTTGTTTTCTACAATGTCATCCTAAATGCAACACTATCCAATAACGCAGGTATGAAGAAGGCTGTGGTAATGCAGTCAACGCGGCAACGCGGTTGCGTGTACTTTACGGGTGCAGTGTCAACGCTTGAGACAAAAGTGGGTCTTTTCTTAAATGAAGCAAATTTGTGTTCATTGATAAAATTTTAATTGTACAAGCAAATTATTCTTCCTTTGATGAGCGTAAATCACTCATCACGTCAAAGAAATTCTCTTTTTGTAACTTAATAGTACCTACAGGCGTTGGACATAAAAATATAAATATTATGTAAATACTTACACAAATAAATTTAAGTAGTGTATTTTGTGGAAAACATTGGGATTCAGCTGAAAATTGAACATTCAAAAGCCAGAAAAAAGTTAATACTCGGAAAAAAATTTCCATTACAAATTTTAGCACCATAAATTGTTTTCTTTTTGTGAATACATATTTTTTACCTTGAATGATTGTAGCTTAAGAGAAATTTTCCATCCAATATTTTTTTATAAAAAGCTGCATATCATTATTATTATTATTAAGATGATAGAAAATTAGTCGACAGATTCTCTGTGAGAAACTCAGCTTTGAGAGATTTCTGTATTTGTGACATGTATCACAAAAGTAAAGACTTTGTAGAGAAGTCGCTTGACAAATTGATACAAAGTTGCGTCCTAATTAGAGTAAACTTTCAAAGAATGTCTCTCTTTCCAAGATTAAAGTGCTGTGACCTTTGTACAGCGTTGTCCATTTTTGCCTCCAAGCTACTGGCAGAATTTTGTTGTTTGTGGAAAACAAATGACAAATTATAGGAAGAAAATGTCAATGATCGGGTTCTTTATGAAGATATGGGGCACCAGGTAAAGTTTTGAATGTTAGTAATAACATTGAATGAAAATTTGTAAAATAAATATTGTCCCTGCAAATTTGTACTCATTAGGGCCGTAAGTACCTGCCTAATCCAATATTTTCTTTTTGCATAATATTTTTATTCAATACAAGCTGCCGGACCCGTCCAAAGGACGGGTTACATATAGTTGACTTCAAGTTGAGAAACTTATTACAGTATGTACTTTTTGGTGAGAATTGATGTTTGTGTTTCTAAATTAGGTTTGTGGAAGCATTATTGTGAAAGAAATAGTAAAATATTATACAAATAGCGTTTGATTCCACTTGTTATTGTTTCTTTTGAATATATTTGCACCGACTATCAATTAAAGTATCAGATCGCTGCGATGAATTGATAGACACATTGTCAAATGAATTAGCTTGAAGTTCTTTCACTCGTTTGTATTTTGGATTGATTGTGACAATAGTGGATTTGTTGACATTTAATGTAATTCCTCCCTGATATTGATTCACCGAGGCACCTTTGAGCGCCACACATGTGCGATGCCAGTTTTCAGGTGTAATGTTGGAAATTTTATCTCCATGTTCCCAGAATGTGACACTTAGTTGGGCACTCTCGTCTTGTAGTGTTGCAGCAGCAACAGATTTCATAGAGCCATCTTTCAAGATTTTTTCTACATTTGACTGTACATCCAGCATCACTCCAATCACGTCGACAGAAGTACTTTTTTTATCACCCACTTTGGCAAATTGAAATGAATACAGTAGGACAAACAGTGAACTCACCTTCACGTTTTGTAACTATTGATTGAGGCGTCAACATGCCTTGAGTTCTTGGATATTATTGAACTCGTTTTCCTTGGTTTTTTTATTTTTGTAATGCACACAGTTTACTTGTTGTTCTTCATTGATGGATACAATTTTTCCGCGCAGCAAAATATTTCCCACTTTTACTTCTAGTATACAACAACGTATACAGCAACATTTCACTGACTTTTTGGATGGTGCCTTGTAAGGTAACATTGACGGTTTTATTGCTGAGCGCATTGAAAGCAACCGGAGTGGACATGATTCAAATGGACCCTAATGAGCAAAACTCGACCAAGCGACATTTTTGAGGTTTTGGAGTTATATACACCGTTGGAAAGAGCTCAACGAGCACTTTCCAACGGTGCTGATTAAAAAACTGGAAACGCAATACTCGTCGAATAATTATGAATTGAAAATATCGACCTCCGTCTATTTTTAAGTAACCGATTTCCTTTAAGTCTAAATATCACGAAACTACGTGATTGTCGCTTGGTCGAGTTTTGCTTATTAGGGTCCAAATATTATTGTCTTTTTCTCAAATTCAAAATAACAAAAGGTACTGTATTATTGAAGAAGTACTTACGACAAATGCGTCAATTACAAATTAAAACAGCGTCACGAAATATAGGAAATATAACTGATAAGGTGTGAATACTGAATACACAAACAGTACAAACTCTAAATTTCTGATGCAATGAACAATATCCCAAACACTAATAGTGCGGTGCTGCGATAGTGTGGAGGCTGTACACCCGCCTCACCCTATCAGGCCTGTACATCAGCATTCGGCTGTGTAGACTGAGTTTTTTGTGATAACAAAATATCTATTACAGTGTGATTACAGTAGCAAAAGTACCCAAAATATTTCCAATCGCAAATTTGCTCCCCATAAGAAAACATGGGAAGCAAACCGATCATATGGTATTAATTAAAATTGAGAAAGAATTGAGGGGTTAAAAGTTCAATTTTGGAAGCTGATTACCTCACACATTATAAAAATAAACTTTTTTGCCCTCAATCCTTTTTAATTTTTGTTTAATTTCATACTGAACTTTGCTCTCCGTGTATTTCTTATGGGAGTAAAATTGCGCTTGGAAATATCCAAGGTATTAATCGATATTTTGTTATCACAAAAAACTCAGTCCATTATCTGCAACCGCAATACTGTTCTCAAAACCATGTGTCATGAAAATTAGCTGCGTGCCTTCAAAAATATATTTACATTGCTTCACTGGTCATACTGATCTGGCGAACATGCGTTTACGACAACTGATGAACACAACAAACACTCATAGGTAGATACACATGCAAGTCGACTTCAAAGCTTAATTACAGTTTCTGTGTTTCAGTTATTGAAAAAGTAATACAAAAACGTCCTTCCTTAGTTGGATAACTTCATTTTGTCCAAATTTCAGCACGTATTATTCGCTACAGGCTGATAACACTGACGACATAAAAACGCAATTCGCTCTTATAATATAGATACTTAGTTTTCTGCTGGTGAGAAGTGAAGCCTCATTTAATGCTACCTAAATCAAAAGGTGGAAAAATTTGGTGCAAAATGAATTTTGTGAACTATGATCATAAACTCAAGTGTTTTCTGACTTGACAATTCTCAGTAAAACGCTGTTTCGGGTGCCAGCAATTTTGTTGAAAACTCTTTTATCGAAATCAATTTTGTCGGCGGTATTTTGTCGAATGGCAAGATTACCGATAGTACATAATCATCGAAAGATCACTTTTGTCGAATACGCAATTACATCGAATGTAGTGCTTGTCGAGCGGAACAATGACTGCAGCTGACCCATTGCTGCTTGACTGCAAGTAGCAATGCTTTGTGACAACACAAACTTCGGTGCGTCTCTCGACGTTGCAGCCCTTTTCCTCAATGCATCTTGAATTTGACGAACTTCAACACCAGCTGCATTCGCAGCATGATTATGGTCATTTGCTATCACGACAGAATCATTGCGCTTCTCTGCTCTACCTGAACATCGACCAGAGGCAGAAATATACTTGCTACACTGTCTTTCAGTAAGAATTTCCATTAACGGTCCTTTCCTCATAATACACATATCCCTCACATACTAATAAATCACGACCGCGCTGACTTTTAACGAACGAATAGGAAGCCACCCGATTACCCAGAGTGATCGTCGTATCAAAATTTATTTAGTTTTTCCACGTTTTAACGCACACTTAATAGTGTATTACGTACGCGTGGCGAATAACTGAATTCGAACACAGATAAATATGAAGTGCTGATAATAGTAATACTTTTATTACAAATTAAGGGAGAACGTGAATCAAACTATGAATCAACAAGTTGCATTCATCAATATCTCTTAGAATAAAAGAACGCAGTGTTTGTTTACATCACGGTAGTTTACATTTACGGTGTGAGATTTGGTGAGATTGTGAGAGATCAGAATACCGAAAAAGGGATATTTCTATTGGTCGGTGACGTACGTTCGTTGATCAGCATTGGACGATTATAAGCGAGCGAAGCGAGCACTATGCTAAAGAATCTTTCAGGTGTACTCCGTTCACGTTAAGAAAGGATAGAAATATGACCTCGAGAACGGAACGCTCCGAGTAATTTTAATCTACCTTTCCGTTCTGAAGGTCATATTTCTATCCTTCCTTAATGTGAACAGAGTATAGTTCCAAGTTGTAAGTGAAGTGATAATAATATTTTATAGGCTGCTTATGTTTTGAAATTTGTTGTCGACCTAATTTAAAATTTAAATTTGATTGAAGACGAGTATTCCTGAATTCTGGACGTGGGATGGAACTTCAACATCTGAATCAGGTAAGTTTGCCTTCATTGTAAACACCAGTATTGTAATTTATAATAGCTAACGTTACTTGATTGTTCGTTCAAAGAACTTTCATTGTAAATATGATAGCATTTCTTGATTGTTCGTTCAAAGAACTTCTGAAATATCACATTGGTTCAAGTTTTATTGTGAAAACTTCTAAATTACCTAACACTTTTTTCCTTGGTCTGTTGTAGTTGCAAGAAGAAATCAAGCTGCAAAGTTTGTTTTGATTTGTGAAAAAGTACGGTGGCCAATTTATCATTTTTCAAAACTTTGGAACGCTTGCGATGTAACTCTGCTGATTTTCTAAAGCATTGATATTATTGTCCAGAGTTTTGGTAAGAAATTGTACCTGAAATATTAGTAGGCTAGCTACCTTGTTTTAGAACGTACGTTTGACTATGTTATGATGTTTGATAACAAAATGTGATAAAGGTTTTTCTTAAATGAATGATATGGATTCATGAAACAGAAAACAAGTTTTTTTTTTTTTAGTATATATCAGATCTTATATTTACTCCTTTCTGCTGTAAAAAATAGAACTGACCTATCTACATATCAACATGATTGGCATGGTAAAAGTGATAATATGTAGGTGTGAGAAGGCATCAGGCTGTATTTTGACCAGAGCCGATTTGCAGTTATGTCCTAATAATTTGGAGGTATTCATATTCATGAAGTGTTTTGAAAAACTAAGATTGTTATCCTAAATCTGACTTGACTATCAAATATTTGTCGAAAATACTTCTCAGAACTTACGTACCTATACTTTGTATTTACTGTCATATATCAGGAATTTTTCAAGGAAATTAGATCGTAACATAATTATTATTATAGTGATCCTTGATTCTGTAGATATAGGTAGGTACGTCAATTCTATTTTGTATGGCAGATGAGGTATTCACACTTCACCCGCTCATATGTGATTAGGACGTGTTTAAGATCTTTATTTATTCCCCAGTGTACCTATATAGATCAATATTGTTGAAAATTCCCCTATCCTGTAAGTGTGCAGATTTTTTCAGAAAAGCAAACATTTGACAAGAATTGTTTCATTTTTTTTCTTTTTTCTCGAGAACCCAATTCACCACAGAAATATGTTGTTACAGATGACATGTTTTTCTCGCAAAATCTACAGAAAAAGTAGTTTTGTGTAAAAATGATCTAAAAAAATTTCCAAGTAGGAAAAATATCTTTGACTTTTAATCAATGCAATAATTGCTGATGAGGAAATACAATTCAAATACTGTCTAGATGTATCATAACTTTGAAGTGTCTTATTTATCAAAATGATAATTAATTTGTATTTTCTTTGGTTTGTTTCAGATAAACAGAATGAGAAGATCAAACTTTTTCTTTTTTTTTTTCCTTTTTTTTTTCTACATTTTAATTGTATAAAAGGTATGCTTGAAGAGAGTAAAACGTTGAAATCTCAGTACTTCAGTATACCTATTTATAAGAATTTTTACAGAAGAAAGTTTGACAACTTCTGTCCTGTATAGAAAAGCCTCACATTTCTTGAGGGATTTAGTCATAAAAAGACTGTAATCTGCATATTTTTGAAAAATGAACGCTGAATTGTTACGTCCTATTTTCTTTTGCAAAAAAGGTAGATAATTTAATGCATGAATGATTGATTTTAGTTTATTGAAAAGCAAGAATTAGACTTTGCATTGCCTGTTGCAGGCGATGGAAACTGCCTTTTTCATTCAATTTTGTATTTTATTAAGGAAAATTATATCAGCAGAAAGAAGTGCATCGACTATATTGAAAAAGAGAAAGATCTTTTTACAAATTACATAATTGAGGGAAATGTTAATAAGTATGTTAGAAGTATGTTAAAATTCGGCACTTTTGCTGATAGAGATTATTGCTGTTAGTCGGATATACAATTTGACTACGAGTATTTGTGTACTATTTGAATATTTGTGTACATGTTGTCAACAAAGCTTTCACAAACATGAGAAAAATTGATTACAAGTTCAGTGAAAAGGGGAGTTACACTATTGATTTAATGTATTATCAAGATGTTCACTATTGGCCTCTTATTAGAAATACTGAACAGCTGAAATTGAGAAGCAATGTAGAGCTGTACTTGAATGGAAAAGAAAAAACAAATCAGGAAAAGTTGCGAAAAGTAATTTCTTCTGATAGATTGAGAGGATCGTCAAAAGAATAACAAAGTAGGGAAACCTCAAAATGTGACCAAAATAGAGCTCATTTTAAAATAAGGTTCGGTTAAAGTTTGGAATTATCTTTTTTTTTTTCAAAAAACGCAACCAAAGTGGAACTCATTTAAAAATAGGATTTCATAAAAGTTTAGCAATATGTTTTTTTTTAGAAATGCAACCAAGTAGAACTCATTTTAAAATAGGGTTTGGTTAAAGTTGACGTGTTTCATGTCTTTTCCCTCACCGTACCCCGATTTTGAAATTTGCGAGTACACCCCGCGTGCGCGTGCACATTTCTACCCTGTGGGTGATTCAGAAATTTGCGAGTACGTCCCGCGTGCGCGTGCAACCTGTGCGATAGCTCAAAATATTTCTCATACCATTCTTATACAACAGCAAGAAAGGGGGCGAACAAGCGGAGCGATTGAGCCCCACAAAAGGCGAAAGTCCAAAATATTTTATAACAGACTTATGCTAAATTGAGACAGGGACCAAAAAAGAGGCCAAACGAGCGGAGCGAGTGAGCCCTACAAAAGGCAATACCTCAAAATATTTCTCATTCCAGACTTACAACGCCAAGAAAGGTAAGGGGACAAACGAGTAATATCTCACAAACACTTGACCTAGTAGAAGTCTAGACTAGATTTCAAGATGACTGACAAAATATAAGAGACATAAAACATGATCTTCATTTATTTGGCTATGCCAGAAAATTTTTTTCGGTTTTTGGAAATATATATTTTTTTTAAATGCGACCAAAGTAGAACTTATTTTAAAATAGGGTTTGGTTAAAGTTTAGCATTAGCAATATGTTTTTTTTTTAGAAATGCTTCCAAAGTAGAACTCATATTTTAAAATACAGTTTGATTAAAGTGGGTGATATGTTTTTTTCAAAAAATGCAACCACAAGGGGCAGACTGGCCTTATACATATGCGGACCAAAGAATGTAATGAAGCTAAGCCTGTTTCAAAAATAGGGAAGTTTTTCTAATTATTTTTTAGAAGAGAAGAAATTTAGTGTCCGCACAGAGAAAAATACCTATATTGTCTGTTCATTGGAGCAGTTTCTGTGGTCTTTTTGCTGGTGAATAGAATGCTATCCTTTTATATTAGTAAATTTCCGCGTTGTTTTTGATCATTTTTTTTTTTTTTTCAGAAAATTTTTGTAGAAAAAAATTATTTTCTTATTCCAAAATTGGTACTCACCTTGCTAGCGGCTGTCGTCGACGCGTAGCGACGACGCAACAGACGCTAGTGTGGACATAATATAACACGAATTTTACATGATATATGAATGTAATTGCTGAAATAATACGTACGATTTTTCGACTACGAACTAGTTCGCAAGCAAGCAATTAGTCACTCTTTTTCTTTCCATAAAAAATTTATTCGATGTAATTGAGTAGGTATTCGACAAAAGTGATCTTTCGATGAATATGTACTATCGGTAATCTTGCCATTCGACAAAATACCGCCGACAAAATTGCTTTCGATGAAAGAGTTTTCGACAAAATTGATCAGAATCGCTGTTTCGCTCGAGAAATACACTGCTTGAATTTGTTTGTATAGATAAGTATTTATATTTATATTCTGTATACCTTACGCCTGCACTATTGAGTAACGAAAAGAGAGTTCATAGACTCGATGAGTGATTTATGTTCATCATTGCTTCATCATTGCCACATTAATTCTTCTGTAGAACTGAAATTTCATCAATGAACACAGATGAATTTTTGTCCACTTTTGTCACAAACGTTATTAATACGTTAATACTATATCTGTACAGCGTGTGTTATTGTAGCGCGTCCGCGTTGCCGTATTGAGTGCTAGATCACAACCTTTTTTAAATACTTGTGTTATAGAATAGCGTTGTGTTTAGGGTCACATTGTGGCAAAACTATTCATTTTTTTTCTTTTTTAATGGATATGACAATTTTTGTAGAGAATTCCATGAAGAATATTTTGTATGGAATTTTTTTTTTTCTATCAAATCAATATTCAAATGGTTATGCTTTAGAAACTGAAAAGAAGGGTACATTTCTTCAAATTATGATTGAAATGGGCAATAAGGGGAGGAGACTTTTAATATGTTCATTACCACACCTGAATCCAAGATGATGGAAAAAAAGCTTGATCCACAAATTACTGAGAATAAAAGTTCTCTATCTACTAGACTATTGAGCTTAGCAGGGAACCTGTTTTGAAGAGAATTTCTGAATTTTGATTTCAATAATTGATACAGGTTGATTATTTGCTAAAATTTATTCAAGTCCTCCTTCCTATACATGTATAATAAGCAGCTTGGAAGTCGGAAGTTCTCATAAAATTTATTTCCTGTTGAAATGAATGAAATGAACTGAGAAAATATAGATTTCTTATATTTTGTGCAGGAAGAATTATATTAGTAAAATTGTTTGATGTTATTTGATAGTTATTAGAGAAAAATTGGTAGCTTAGCAGGCCAAGACTATCTGTATCATAATGCATTTTGCGGCCGTTTTTCCAATTAGATAAGATATAATGCGCCTATATCCTACCACAAATACTGAAACCATTCAATGTTTTTATTGTTTGTAAAACAGTTTTCACGCGCGGAAACAGGAAATCGTAGATCCAATGTTGTCTATTTGGGGGCAGCAGATGTTTGTGAACGAAGATACAAACCAGTAAGTTCTGTAGTGTCCCCGCAAAAATCCCAATTATCTTGTTTGTTTTTTTTTCGCGCGGATTTCATCAGATAGACAGTTTTATTAATTCAGGTAATTAATTATCGATTTGCCTGAAGAAATATATCAATGAACTGTAATGAGTAAGATAGCTCCACCGTCAAGCGGGAGTGCTTCCCAAAAGTACAATGTATGTCTGCAGAGTGCATTAGCATAGGTAAGGGGAGAATATGAGAATATATCCCTCATTAAAATGAGAAAGTGTGGCAAAAAATAGGGAGATATTTACACCCAAACGAGACAAATCCATTGCATTTTTTTGTATTAATTGACAAATAACAAACATCAATTTTAGCTGAACAAACGGCATTATTGGATGTCATGAAACGACGAATGAAAGAATTTTTGAAACGGAGTTTTCAATAATTGTGATGAGCAAAGTGCTTTCATTTGTAGACTTTAGTCGCCACAATTACAATGCTGAGAAACGTGCGTTCAAAAAAATATTGAGTACCATGTGTTTATTTGAAGGATTCTTTTTTCATGTTTTTTTTTTTTTTCTTTCTTCTTTTCTTTTCTTATCTATTTATTCATATCTAGTTCTCAATACCTCCTGTGATGTGCACTTGCTTTTATTGTTCCATTGAGGACCCCGAGTAACAAGTTCCGCTATCAATGAAATTGTTAATTTTATTTCGTTGTCTTTGTCCGAATGAATTGTTTCAAGTACCTATTGTAATTAATAATTTTTTTTTTTGATTCTCGGATTTTTTGCCGTGCCCATAATTATAACCCAAAGAAAATATTCTCCCATTAAGTTATCCTAGGGTGATAACGGTAGAGCCCTATAAATACGAGTGAGGACATGGTCTGCCATATTTAGTCGTTACGTCATCATTTATCTCCATATCTCCCTATTCAGATGAGGAATTTGTGATAAGTGAATCTATTTTGCATTTCTCAATAGTGTGTTGAGTCTTGCATTTTGCTTTGGCACTTACTCTACTATGTTCTCTTATTATTTCCAAATCATGATAAACTGTTATCAGTCATTAAAATAGGAGAGTGTGAAAATAATGATGATGTAACGACTAAATATGGCGATCCATGTCCTCACTCGTATTTATAGGGCTCTAATAAGTATACAAATTGTTTCCCTACCCCTTTTTAATCAACTTAAAAACATTAACATTCTCACCGCTAACCGACGATCTCCCTTCAACACCCCTGGCGCAGCACCGATATTAGCCGGTTTCCTACTGGAGCGCTGACGCCCCACCCTCTTCTCATTGTCTTTGCTCTGTCTTCTGTCTTGTATCAGGCTATAGTGTCTTATTATCATCGAGATACATTTGAAGACCTTCCTGTCAAAAGGGCATCCAATTCATAAGAAATACATTGAGCGAACGTCCTTTCGACAGAAAGGTCTTCATTTGTACAACACTGCCTGCAATTAGGTCGGAATATTTGAAACTTGACAACAATGGACAGGGCTGAAATTTGTATACAGTATCTTATGGGAGAACATTGAAAAACTTGATTTCACACAAATATAGTGAAGTTTTTGAAAAAAAATGCAGAGAACGTCATTTAAAGAGCCAACGTTTTTTGATATTTTGAGCTTGATTTCGTTAAGATTCCAACACGTTTTAAAATAAAAAGACAGACAGAGGGCGAAGCGTTGATTGATTGTAACCAAGACCAAGTTCAAAAAATCGAGAATCGTTTACTCTTTCCATATATTTATGAACTTACTCCCCGCGGAATCAAATACTGTTCGCAAATCAATGATTAACGTGTTTTTCCAAAAGTTTTTCTATAAGAGCCTATATAAAACTCGACCCCGTACTTTTCATCATCGCTACGTTGCCAGCTTTTATATTCCGGCCTTATACTAGAGACGACTATGTACCTGTTGAGCAGTGTTTCATCATTTCGCACATTTTGGTAGCAGTTTGCCACTCTTAATACAAAAATTTCATAGTGTGGCGTTTTTCGAGAGTCGTTTCTATGACAAGAGATTTCGAGGCATGTTACTCGAATATTTGTCACTCAATGTGCAGTCAACTGCTGACCATAATTTGGAGCTTCACGCTAAATAATTCAATAGTATTTCCTATACATATAGCACCACGATACGCTTTTTAAAACACCAGTGTCATTACTTTTCTATGGGACTGTGTATGTATATGTGACCCCGTCTACAGAAACCCGGCTTAGCGTTGAATATCGATCAGGAGGAAAGGATCTTTTACCGAGGAAGGAAGATTCCTTTTCTCCTGATTGTAATTGAACACTAAGCCGGGTTTCTGTAGACGGGGTCACATATTTTATCCGCACTTATAAGCTCGCCTATGTTTAATTATGCTCCATATATTATCTTTCTTATTTCTATATTATTATTGATTACTAGCTTCGCACCTGATTAATATTTTGACTTCATATTCGAATATTTCTTGCACATACTTGTTTACCAATGTGTGCACCGATTTAGCTCTATTATATTCAATATACGGTACATGATCTTCATTTATTTGGCTACGTCAGAACATATGAAAAGAAACTCGCAGCCAACATGGTGAGCTGCTCAGGGTTGCCTTCATTCACTTTGTTCTCCACCACCTCGATGGTTTTTTCTCATCATAAATGAATTAATAAATTTAATAAATAAATAAAATAAAAAGTTGATTAATCAAATTTATTAAAAAATGAAAAATAACCTCCTCCCTCCAATACATACGCCTCACCCAATTTTACTCCTCCATAAAAAAAAAAAAATTATATATCGATAAATATATATTATACACATATAAAAGTAATAATTCGCACACTCTTACCATGACCATATTCATCCCTAACTCATCATGCCAAGATGTAAATTACACCTATACTCATATGTAATATTCTTCGAGCTAATAGGCCGGTTGTGTTGCTTTAATGCTCGTTAAAATAAATAAATAAAAAAAACAAATAAATGAAAAATAAATAAAAATAAATAAATAAATAAATAAATAAATAATCAAGTCTAGTATGGTGTAAGGCTTTTCGAGATCTCACACCACTTGTTCGCCCCTCTTTTTGGTCTAGTATACAATGTTTCAAGCTAACAGCCGAAATAGAACCTCCTGTTACATATAACTCGAAAGTGCTCCCTCCTATCATATATAAGTCAAAAGTGGAAATTTTTCCAAGTCCCTGACCACTACTAAGGAAAATAAGCCTGATATACAGAATAACTAGGCTTATACTAACTAGGCTTAACACCTTCCATCATATATAGCCCGGGCCTCGGAGGTAAAAATTTTATCAAGTCCTAGGTTCTTCTTCCCGGCGGTCGGCGCCCGTCATTTTTCATCAAATTGCCCTCCGATGAAACAGGTTCCCTGTTCCCTGTTAAGATCGAGAGAACCTCAATAATTTTGTTGATAGCCTTAATAAGTATAAAGGAGTTGTGGAGAGGTACAAGCACGTAACGGAACCCACAAAAAGAGCTACAGCAAATACAGAACTGAAACAATTAAGGTTTATTTGGAAAACAACCGACGGGCACAAGTAGAAAAAAATTTAAAAAAAAAGAAAAGAGTAGAACGCAACAGAAAGCCAAAAAGCGCGACGGAACCGAGAACGGATGATTAATGTAGAAAAGCTAAAACGACCAACCAAACAAAGGAGGATGGTCGAAAAAATACGAAAAAGTTCGAAAATAAAACCAAAATTAGAGAAACATAAAAAATGAAAAGTAGTCAAAACAAAAGGTCAAAAAGGGATGAAAACAAAGAAAATTCTATCCAGCCTTAATAAATACCGACCGAGGGATGACCCGACCAATCAGAACAATCTCATTCGTAATTGAATGTCTAATTACGAGTAAATGATTTTTACCAAAAATTCATATTATCCAGAGGAAGGTCATTTGGAGAGTTTTTGATGAGGTCAGGACGCAATTTTAAAAAAATAGTATATTACGTATCAGTGGCGGAAAGGAAGCAATTCCCGAGTA
The DNA here is from genome assembly GCA_035079385.1 of Aspidiotus rigidus. Classification (NCBI taxonomy): domain Eukaryota; kingdom Metazoa; phylum Arthropoda; class Insecta; order Hemiptera; family Diaspididae; genus Aspidiotus; species Aspidiotus rigidus. The sequence continues at coordinate 9,230,565 of JAVHKY010000052.1, forward strand.
CGCAGTTCGCGGAACGAGCGCAGCGAGTGACGTGAGCTGCGTACTCGGGAATTGCTTCCTTTCCGCCACTGATACGTACGATGTTTTAATCATGGCCGTCTCTAGTTACAGGCCGGAATATTCGAAACATGACCACGTTCCACGGGGCTAACATTTGTACAGTCTCTTATGGGAGAACATCAAAAAATACTATTTGACACACGTACGGTGAAGTTTTTGAGAAAAATGAAGAGAACGTGAGTTGAAGAACAAACGATTCTCGATTTTTTGAGCTAGGTCTCGTTAAGATTGATCAACTACGAAGCGAGTTATTCATGTTTAAAAAAAAAAGTCAGACAGAGGGCGAAGCGCGGTACATGTACTGCACTTCGCCCTCTGTCCGACTTTTTTTTTAAAAAAGTGAATAACTCGCTTCGTAGTTGATCAATCTTAACGAGACCTAGCTCAAAAAATCGAGAATTGTTTACTCTTTCGATATAACCATAAACTTTTTCCCTTCGGAATTGAATTCTATGCGCAAATCAACAATTAACGTGTTTTTCGAAGATTTTCCCATAAGAGCGTGTATAAAACTCGGCCCCCTATTTTTCTTCACCGCGACGTTGCCAGCTTTAATATTCCGGCCTGTAACTAGAGACGGCCATGTTTTAATGCAAGATGGGAGGAAAGGTTCTGTGCACTTTGCATTGGCAGCACTGTCACGCTAGCACGAGATTCAACGACTGTAGTCGCGCGCATAATAATGACTATAATCAAATTACATGCACTATGATGTAAGGCTGCAGCGGTCGAGTGGTAGAGTAGTGGCTTCACGCGCAGATGACACGAGTTCAAATCCCAGCAACGACGGATTAAATGACACAAAGTCAGACTGAAGTACACAGGAGAGCGAACGGCAGATACTGGTAGAAGTAGGGTACACGGCACTCAAGGTGTATAAAATGAGTAGGTGTGATCACTTAGGTAGTAAACAGAACGCAACTAGCATACCCTATCTAATTACATGGATTTTAGATTTTCTAACAGAAACTCCCAACATAGGTGTCACCTGATAGGAAATTACACGGGGAACAAATTTACCTCTCTTCAATTTTTTGATTAAGTCGACAGTTTTTGTGTATTTTATTTTTTTTGAAATTGATCCATAAGCGCTATGTATAACCTACATTCCCGTGACGTCATTGAAACGTTAACTGCGCCTGACTTCTACGCTAAGTGATCACACCTCTCTATTTTATACGCCTTGCACGGCACTGAGCTGGAATGGTATGTTACACGACAAGCGGTGGCTGGAAAGTACTATCCAGGTGCGGAAAGTACTTTCCAGCGCAGCAACGAATTTTTTTTTTTCATCAAGCCGAAAAGACGCGCTTTCCACTACAAAAACCTCCGCAGAAACACAGCCTTTCCGACCATCTTGCATTAAAATATTTTTCACTATTGCGTTGGTAAATGAACAGTTTCGGAAAACCGAAGCCAATGCCTTTCAATCAAAGTTGTATGAGAGGGAGGAGATATGTGACAAATGAGTTTCATGTATTCTTCATTCCAAAGAATGAAAAAACGTACATAACTAAGTGTTCCACGCCTCGACTATTCAGTTTTGTGGCTGGCGCGGTGAGGCGCGAAGCATCGAGGTTTTTCACCTCTGTTTCTTGACTTCGACTATTCAGTTTTGTGGCTGGCGCGGTGAGGCGCGAAGCATCGAGGTTTTTCACCTCTGTTTCTTGACTTTGTAGTGCGTGTATCATTCTCATTTTTGCTAGGTTCATGAAGAAGACCTATTCGCTCTGATTTTGATGATAGAACGCCCAACGTACTACCGGCAGGGCCCCGCGACCTTCCGTGAGGACGCAGTTTGCTTCACATTAACTCGTATGCAGTGCAGTATGCAGTAGGAAGCAAAATAACATGGGGAATCAATTCAGTGTTTGTAGTAGATGTAGCGCAAACAAAAAAAATTGAAATCGGTGTTTCCAGTGTAATGATAGGACGATTTTAAAAAAACGATGGCTTCCTGAACGAAGTTAAACGAGGAACGCAGAGAACCTGTTTTTGGTATTGAAAATTCAAGGAAGCCTAGACCTACTATAAGCCTAGTATAATATGGTTTGAGAGTCTGATTCTTTCTCGAATCTCGAGCTATATATGATAGCTCGAGAATTGAAATTTTTCCAAGTCCCCTTCCTATCATATAGCTCGAGAGTCAAAATTTTTCTAAGTTTTTTGCTGGACGGCCCACGGCGCACGGCAAATTTCTCAAAAAGCCCCCCATAAAAGAGGTTCCCTGTTAATAACAAACTTGCATTATATTTTCCATATGTTTTCTTCGAAGTGGTAAAATCGATTTTGCGTTCCACGTGTTCGGACGCGTTTGGACGATGTATTATCATTTTGCGGTCCTGCCAGAAGTCTTACAATATCAAGTGTGTTGCTTTGTATTTGTTGTCAGGGCTTAGTTTTGGTTGTAAGGTATCCTGCCAGTAGTTTAATTACAAAAATCTTCCGGTAGTACCCAATATAAAGTCCTACCGGCAGCTGCTTCCGGCAAGACGCGTTGTCGGACGTTCTATCATTAAATCTTCCCAGTCTATGGACGTATTTTGAAATCATATTGCAATGAATAATTTTCATCCAACTCCTGATCACTTTGCAATTCAAATTCCAAATTTTCACAAAATTTTAGGTCTGTCATAAATGGTGAATTGCCTATCCATGAGCCGATCAATATGTCCTTCATTGCCTTTGTGACGCTTTCCAAATTTGGCGCCATTTTTGTTTTTTCGTCGTGTTCTTTAATTATTTAGAAAAATATCCGACTGTTTTCTCGTCGTCATTTTCCTTAACTTGTTCCAGTATTAAACCCTTATTTTCTGGTCTGCATCTGAACAAATATTATTGATGGATTACAGCTGAAGATGATTAAAGCGTGCATCAGAGTAAGATAGTCTCTGACTCTTGAAAAATGCTTTTGACAGACCTCTGTCCAGACAAATTCTTATTATTTATATATTTTAATTTATAGAAGGATTAAGGTGTTCGAGCGGAGTCTTTCATATATTTATAGCGGAAATTTATCTGCCCTAAAACTCGGCGAATTTTTCACTTATGATGAGTATTAGAAAGTTTTCTATTGAAATCAGATAATTTCTCCTTATTAGATGACCTAGATATTCGGTAGCACTATTTACAAGAACGCATGTACTGTATGAATTTCAATCTTGAACGTAAAATTAATTCCTTCATGCCCTGTGGTTAAATTTTGTGCGTAGTTAGGTACCCGGAATAATCTTCTGAAACTTTGATGTTACTTTTAAAGCACCTCGAAAGAAACCAAGAAGGATATTCTTTAGTAGCGCTTTCTTTCTTTCTGTTTTTTTTCTGGTCCCAATTTTATTGTACATTTTTCATCAATTTCTTCCTCATTTCCAACAAATATTGGAGAATCTGCGGCTCAATTCAGAAAAAGATGATTGAATAGTTTGAAAATCATAAGGTTTTACGAGTATAGTCTAATAAACGTTGTTAATTGCATGATTGTTTGAAGAGGTACGTTTTGAAATAGATCTACCATCAATTGAAAATATGCATTAATTGTTTATTGAGGAATTAGAAAGTACCAACTTACTTTTTTGCTGTTACATTCCATCTTTCATGCAAAAATTAAATTAAAATTATAATGATAATAAGTATACCTGTCAGTAAATTATGCTACATAATATACGGTACTGATGGATGTCCAGGCGAATACTTGATTGTTTAGTCTAAGATTGAATCGGCTAGTATTTGTGAAATTTTTGTGTTTTTTCTGTATGATTACTTTATTATTATGAACTGATATGAACTATTGATTCAATTTTTTAGATAATTTCTCAGGATAAAGAGAAATATACTCCGAAGAGTAAAGAACACATTCGGAGTATATTTCTCTATGATGGATGACCGTAAAATTAAAAAACGCATTGATTCTCAGGATAACCTATTATTCTAATTTATTCGCTGAGTATCATATTATGTTGTATTTTTTTGCAGGATTGCTAAAACATTTTGTTTCAGTAATCAAGGTCACGGTTTATATTTCTCATCTCCAAGTGAAATTCAAAGATTCACTGTGTCTTCAGATTTTTGGTGAGTGGATAAGCAAATACTTTCATTATTAACAGTGGCGTAGATGAGGGGAGGGGCATGTGAATGATGTATCCCCTTTTGCAATTTTTTTCTCGTTTTTCACCGTCTTTTTTGCCCTATTTTTTTGCTCGGGTAATACTACACAAAAAAAAAATTGAAAAATGCGAGAACGAAATTATACGATTGTAGAAGTATTTTCGACGCTGATCACGATGCCGTTGGCCGTTTTTCAAAATTGGCTCTGGTTATCGAGAAATAAACATATCAAGTTCCCGCAAATCGTAGCGACGCGCAGTGTATGTTCTCGTACTCGCGAAATTCGATAGCTGGGTAACATACACTGCGTGCCGCTACGATTCGCGGGAACTAGATATGTTCATTTCTCAATAACCAGAGCCAATTTTAAGAAACGGTCAACGGCATCGTGATCAGCGTCGAAAATACTTCTACAATCGTATAATTTCGTTCTCGCATTTTTCAATTTTTTTATTTTGTTGTGTAGTGTAATTAATGATACTTACTTGAAAAAAAGATTTCCCTCCCCTCCTCATCAAAAATTGCGATCCCTTCCTCCCCCTCATTGAAAATATCGTATCTACGCCTCTGATTACTAAAGTGGATTCGAGATTGAAAAGTAGCATTGTTTGTTTCTGTAGTCGTGACATGTCTGAACTAGTTGGTGATATTTTTCTACCTCGTGATTTGCCTGAACCACCAAAACAGAGCTTGCTCAAATGTTTACTTGGAGGAGGCACGAAGTCTGTTGACCGAGAAGAGTTGTGTAAGCATTATTTTCTTTATATTGTACGTAAATACAGGAGTACGGGTTATTATTTTATTCCAGAAAGAAAATATAATAAATAACATCTTTGAAAGCGTATCTAGGTTTCAATTTACTTGAAAAGACAAGCTTCAAAGATAAATTAACCTAACAAACTTTTCCCCTAGCTTATTTCTATGTAATACTTAATTCCCATAATCAATTTCTAACAATAATAAGTATTTTTCACGAGAAAGATTTTCCCTCGAAAATATTTTCCCAAATACTCATATCATAACATCAATTTTCAAAATGATGAAGCTAACTTCCTGAAAGAATTGGGTTCCCAGCATAGTACAGTGATGGTATTTTATTTTCATATTTATGATTGTTTCTATAAAATATAATCTGAAAACAAAGCCTTTCACTACATTGTCGACAAAAGCCATTGATTTAGTAGTGGTGATATACCATAGTTTTGAGAGCAAAATTTATTGGTTTATGGGAGTGTTTACGTGCAGTTCAAGACTTACAATACATGTATGTACTGGAACAATGATTTGGGTACCACAAGAAGTATACTACACTAACGGTTTCAATGTATTATTGGATCGTGATGCTGATATCTTTTTGTTCAAGAGTCTGGTGAGTTGAAGCTCAACAAAACAAAATTGCAAATTTCAGCGTTATACGTGGAAGTAATTAGGATTATCAAATATATCCAAACCTAGGAAAGCTCTTCATTTTAAGATTATACCATAGAAAGAGAGGTACACTAAAAAACGTGCACGAAACCTGTAGAGACGAATAGAAATGTTTAAACTTCATAATATTGGAAAGTGGTATTATGAAATTTAACTTTTTTAGAATTTCTTTCGTGAATGGTGTCAACTCAGGCATACTTTCATGTTTCTATCATGTTACTGCTTATGCTTTATATTTTCATATTTCTCTTTTCCGTTCATGTCATCGTTCCAATTGAGTGAAAAGAATCCATTATCACTTTCTCTGGTTGTATTTGCCGGGAAGACAAAACGCGATATTTTGAGGCACATATTCTCAGCTTTTACCGCTTTGATGTACTTCAAAAGATGGAAATGACTTTGTTTAAGTGGTCTGAAGGTTTTTTTCGAATTTTTGTTTGAAAACCCCTCCGGAGGACCCAATGGTGGATGAATGTAGTCCTAATTTTTTCCTGTAATTGACGTTGTAGTGTGTATGGCGTACACAGTGGCCAGTAGAATTGTCCCATAAACATACCGCTTATAATAGTTTAATTCATAGGCTCGTCCATGTTCTAATGAGCTCGTCAGATTTTCCAAAGAGGCTTCGGTCATAAAATGCTTGGAAGTTTATGATCATTTAGACATTGGTGACAATAGCATGATGAGAAGGAAATTGATCAAAAAATTCTTTGGTGGGATTACCTCCCTCTCCCGTAGTACTGCCGTTAATGGATTCGTCTTCCTTATTTGGGTCTTCCGTATTAAATCGGGTTTTGAAACCCTTTAGATTCTATTACTGTCCTACCACTCTTGAACACATATTTTGTAATATTAAAGAGCGCTTCCCTAAGAATGAGTCAAGTGGGGTGTATAAAATTAAATTTCAGGAGTTTATTCAATGAGTAATTCACTTTTCTCTCCCTCTTCCTATACTCACAGTTGGTGATTCGAGCGGAAAAGCTCCTCGTAGTGTGGCCAAACTTATTGTTGGCCCATCTGGTCAAATGGAGCAGCTACAGGAGCGTGTACAAACTTCAACTGGAGAAGTAGGACGCGCACATCAACTGATGGTAGAACGTGGCGAAAAATTAGGACAGCTAGAAGATCGTACTCAGCATATGATGAATGATGCAAAAAAATTTGCTTCGAATGCGCATGAACTATTGCAAAAAAATAAAGATAAGAAATGGTATCAGTTGTAAAAATATTTCAGGTTTTTGAAAGCCCGTGAAGCCCAGTTGGTGTAATATGTACCCCAATTTTATATAGATATTTTTAAATAGATAATGTAATAAGGTAGAAGTAAGATGCCTTTTACTCCCAACCTGGGATTATAATTTTGTGCATCTAGCTCAGGTTCTACAATAGAGGTGTTATACCAATTCTTTTTCATCTCTAGTCAGTTGTTGAAAAGTATTCTGTTTACGATTTTGATACTGTATCTGTGGTTTGTATTTATGTAACGTTTTTATTCTCGTTTTGAGATCGTAAAACGAAAAAGTTTAAAAATAAAATAAAATTTAAAGTGAGTTATGTTTTGAGGTGTGTCTACTATAAAATGAGTGAATAATTGTTATATCATGGATTTACATTAATAGTGTATTAGAATCATATTTTTTACACTGTTGTTTTCCATACATTTAGTCATACCTATTTTCTGTTGTTGTTGATAATGTTACTTGTCTAAAACTTACCAGTTGCAGCCCGGGCATACTAAGAAATGAAAATTAACAAAACTAGTAGAGGGGAACCTGTTTTGTTCCATCCTGATATATTATTATTACTAGAAATTCTGAACGAGTACGTTTTTGTGAATGTTTTATTGCTTCTTGATAAGTTTTTCAACGTAGGTACTGATACTGCTAACTAAAAGATATCTTGGAAGTATTCCAAAAGAGGGTTTTATGAAAATGATGAGTGATGGAAAAAATTGAGATGGTAAAGGGGATTCATATTTTCTACTTTTTCGGTTATGACTCTAATAATCGACCGCAATCAAACTACTGAATATTTGGAAAAATCGTTGTATAATACCTTAAAAGTAAAAAATTTCATAAATCTTGGCATCACCCAATTTTTTCGAATCCCACCTCTCATTTTATTTATTTATTTGCCCTCGACCAAAATTTTTCTAGCTCGAAAGGCAAAAATTATTTTCAATACGTTGCTTGAAAGTTGAAATTTTCTCTCCTCATATACATTATTTTATAACTCGAAGGTCGACGTTTTCTCAATTCTCAACTGCTTAGGTCATGGTCGAAAGAATACGGAAGGCGAAAATTTTTTTTAAAGTTGAAAAATATTGGACAGGTTTCTTGTTTGAAATGGAAAAGTTGTTGTTCAGTTGAAATTTGGAGGATTGTCGGAACTGCTAGTCAATGAACGTACTAACCTCCCCCCAAGTTGGGCGAACGTCTTTATCCGAGTGTTCTCTTACTTGTTATTCTGATTTTTTTTTTTTTCTTGGTGCGAGGGAATTCTTTTTTTTTATGTGTGGGAAACCAAAGTTTTGTGCTAAAGGTGTCTATCTTCATCTATTATTCTCGCATTATGATTTCCTCTTCGTTATTTCTTCTCATCAATATATCTTTTTGTTTATGAGGGGGTTTTGTCTCATTAATTTTTATAACATCTTTAAATAATTTTAATTTTAGCATATTGTTCGGGTAATTAATATTAGTGAATATTGATCCAATAATTACATTGAAAGGTATCATTTCGTGGGAAATTTTGTTTCTTATTTTAGATAAGAGTCTTTTTCACTTGAAAATTAATTATTCAGTTGAAAAAACACGCTTGAATTGGATGAGTGGGAGGTGCAACAACCACTTTCATTGGGAACCAGTCCTCAACAATTGTACTAAATTTCTCTGCAGCGATCTTTTCTCTATTTGTCATCCCCACATCTAATATTTTTAGACTATATCTGCTGTACCAAGGAGTACACGTCATTGTGGAATTCGGTATGAAGATGTCTCAAAAATTTGCACATGATCGATTTTCTTTTCGATTTGATTTGATTGATTTTCTATGATGGATGAAACGGGCAGAGGAATGTCGAGTATAGAATAGGAAAGTAGTTCTATAATGATTGATGTATCTTTTACATCATTATTCTACCATTACTTTGATGGATGAGCCATTTTTTATTATAAAATGGAAAAATCTGTATAAAATTTTAATGTCTTCATTGTAATTTGAAACTTGAGCTACAAAAGTTTTAAAGACTACAGTCTTAGCTCTAATGTTGCGCTGTTTTACCTCATAATTAATAAGCAATTATAATTACCTTGTGATTTGGGTCTCATTGAGTGCCCAATGAGTAGCCTTGTAGTGAATTATTCATAATAATAATAATAATAATAATAATAATAATAATAATGATAATAATAATAATAACAACAACGACATCATTATTGTTACCTCTCACTAAAATAATCACAAACCATTGCTGGAAATATTAGTACGTGTTAAGTTTGCGATAATTTTTACGCATATTACAGTGTTGTGTATGTAGATATGAAAAAAAAAAAATCAAAAATACCTAGTATTGATTAGATATTTGTGATTCGTGTGTAGTTATTTGAAACACAAAAAAATGGAGAGCCACTTTCTCCTCACACATCTAAATTGACTCCCATTCTGATACAACGCAAGTAAATGATCATAATTATGCATTGACCTATTTTATCGATAATGAAAATTACACTTTCAATTTTGACAAGAGCGCTTCTTCAGTCTACAAAATCAATGGATAAGAAAAGAAAAGCTAGCAGAAGTATGAAAATTTCTAAGGAAGAAAGTAGGTGCAAATTTAAGCAGAATGATAACAAAATTCTTGTTAGTTTCTATTTTTTACACGACGTTGCAATTAATAAAAGTTGAGTTATAATTTAAATAAATTCCAAGTTCATCTTCATCCCTCTTCAAGTGTTTACTTGTATTTCCAGGCTGTGATGTATTTGCTATATTTTCCCCTTGTTATGATGGTATGATAATGTTTTAGCGCTTAAAATGAGACTACTTTTTATGAAATAAGCACGGTGTGTTTACTTGTGTGAAAGAAAAGCAGTTCTTTATTTTTTTGTATCATTTAAATCTCCATGCGTGAAGAAATAATGTAGAATAAATTAAGAAAAAAATGTTATCATTTTATAACGTTAGTTGTTTATTGTGTGTTGTTCATTTCAAACTCTTGAAGATGTAAAACAGAGACTACTGGTGTTTTTTTTCTTCCTTCCTCCCTTCATTTCTTTTTTCCCCCTTTTTTTTTGTTTTTTTTTTTCTTATAGAATCATAATTTTTACAGAGAAAAACAACTACTCTTATTTGAAAACAAAATATTTCATTCTGTTTCATTTCATTTTGCTGTACCATTTTCAGAAGTACTTACCATGTTCATTTCCTTTTTTATTTTCATTCTTTTTTGTTATGTATATTATTATACTCTCAATATATTATACATTTATCATTAAATACTCAGTAAACAATTCATGTTCAAATTATATGAATTACCATTTATAGTTATTAATGATTTTGAAGACCACCGCTACAAATATCAAGAAAAATTCTAGATATTTGATTCAAGTCCGAGAAACTTTCCAAGGATAAAAAAAATGGAATGTCTAGACAGTGTACCAATGTTGCAATTAGTAAAATTTAAGAAAAACGCTAACTCGTAACTATAAACTTTTATTCGAATGCAAATCAAAACTTTACAACTTGTACATATAATATGTAATGAGAAGTCCGTCCAACACGAGATCTATCTCAGTGAAGGGAAATAAAATATATTTCAATTTCAACTATAAAAAGATTCGCTCCCGAATAATATTGACAACCGGTTCTGGCAGGAGTGGTCGAAACCGGTTGCTCATATTATTCAGGAGTGAATCTCTTTTTATTTGTTTTCGGATAAAGGTTTATAGTTACGTGCATGTATTTTCCTTCAATTTTACCAATTATGGCCCGTAGTTATGAGGACTCAACTAAATTCAATGTTGCAATTAGTCCAATTAATGCTGATACGCAAGTTTTGCGATATGTTCCCAACCTAATTTTGAGTCATCTGTTTGATGTTGACAATATGGCGAACAATTAGCTTTTGGCACCACTCGAAATATCACAATTGAGATGAAAATATTGCCTACACGAATCAACACGGCTGGCTAGACCACGTCATCGAAAAAAACACTGTACGTCCGTTGCACGACAATTTAATTTCAATTCGCGACTTTTCCACGCCTACCTCTCGTAAAAACATCATACAATTTTTAGGGGAAATAAATTTCTATTATAAATATTTATCAAAATCTGCTCGCTCTTTAGAGGTCTTCCTTAGACTCCTTCGGAAAGACGTCACTTTTGAATGGACCCCAGAATACAAAAAGACGTTTAAAAATATAAAATAATATTCAAAGTCTTCATTAATTCTCGCGATTTTCGATCCTAACTCACCTATAAATATTTACACCGACGCGAGCGGCGAAGGAATTGGTACAATTTTGAAACAAATACAACCTAATGGTAAAGCAAAACCGGTCGCAAACTCTCAAAAAAATTGAACAATATTATTATTAAAAAAAGAAAAAAAACGATTTATATCGAAAGTTTGACGGTCTGAGAGGCTGTAAAATATTGGTGTTTTTGGTTGAAAGACAGACAATTCATTGTGATCACTGATTACAAATCTTTAGAAAAATTGAACCTACGTCCACGCCTGGACAAAGAACTAGGAGATATTGCGAACCACTTACTGCAATGTGGACGCGAAGTACAACAAGATATCTTATACAGTACTAGCTGAATTACCCGCCCTTCGGGCGGCACATATTGTAGCGACATAAGCGTATATCTGTTCAGAATAAGTACTAAATGACTGTTACAGGAATTAACTTTAATAACTGAAAAAGAAAATTAAAAAAAAAAAACAAAAACAAAAACGGAAATCAATATTTTAGAGAAACAGAAGCGAGTTCCAATATCGTTTATTTTCGCTACGAATTACAAATTAATATACTATTTCAGTAGCTACTTGAAGGTTTCTTGCATCTTTGAAATTCATTATTCATTAAATAATTGCGACCATTCATTCCTGCTTTTTTTTTTTTTTTTGTTTTTTCGGTAATTACGGGGATATTTTTAATAGTCCCTGAATTCAATCTACAGTTTCTCTTCTCCTGTCAAGATCTAGATCCCAAAAGATCTGAAGCTTTTTTTCTCACCGAGATTTAGTACTCAAGAAATCCGAATTTCTTTCTGTTAAGGTCTACCGATGAAAAGATTTGAATCTTTTCGTTTTAGTCAGATTTGGAATTCAATTTTTCATGCCATCTTCATTAGAAGAAAAGTTCTTAATACGAAAATAATAGTGTCTTATTATTTTTAATGTAAAATAGACCAAAAATTTTTTTCTGTCCCATTTTTCAATGCTTTCTTTTGTATGTATTAATTTTTCGGTCAAAAGTTTCAATTTTTTGTGATTTCTTTGTTTTTTTGTTGATGCATTTTTCTTTATGTTGATTTTTAAATTTTTTTTTGTGAAATTATTTTTAACCGCGTATAGTTTTTGTTTTTTTGTGATTTTTAACTTTTTATTTCGTGCGAAAAAATCTCACCCACAATAAATTCCACCACATAAATCATCTTCTTACCGTGATGCTTTGCACAATAAGACTTTTTCCCTTCTTTAACAAAATTCTGCTGCAAAAATTAAATACATCAGGAAGCGGTGGTAGCTAAACTAATTTCATACTTTCATCTTTGAATAAATTTGTAACACACGATAAGCAAACGACGTTCATTTTCTGTTTTTTCAAAATTTTTTATATTGATAGGAAATGGTTCAGAGAATTCAAAAATGTGGATATCCGCAAAAATGACACCCCTTTGACGGGTGCCCTTTCGACAGATAACTCCTCATTTCGATAACACGTAGGAGAATATGTATGCAATGCGCCGACATGGAAAAGCCCTATAATAGAAATGAAAACACAACTGATACAGGCTTTGATAAGAGGCAGGAAGGACAGAATCAGAATGCACTCACACATAAACACACGAATCTCAAATCCCAATCACATGATGTTGCATCATACAGGACGGGAGACTTTCACTATATAGTACTTCATATGGACAGACTTGACAAGGCATCTGCGGGGGGGTGGAATGATGCCGATATGTGCCTAAGGGAGGCAGAAAGAATACACTTGCTCAGGGATAATTGTTGAGTAGGTTGTATTCACAACGCAACACAATTCGTCAAGGGGGGGGGGCGAGGTAGAGGTCAGGAAAGGCCGAATGTAAATACTGTATATATTTTTCGGTGAGTAAATGTCCGGCTGTTTAAACTGTAGCATGTATTGGAAACTACTAAGATTATTAGATGTTCATCAGTCACGTCCGTGTGAAGAGAACATCTATAAATAGTTGCGTGATTTCTTGTTCTTGAAAAGAAAGGAAGGAAAGGTTTTACAACAAACACATGTGCCTAGGTTTAGACGAGCTGTCTGCACTTTCGACGTTTACCATTGTAATTGAGCGATGATTGTGTCGTTCTACAGTCAACGATCTTTAACGCATGTAGAAAAAATCCTGTACCGGATTATAAGAAATAGGCTGGCGCGGGTAGCCGGGTCCAGGGATGCGACCGGACGAAACTACGCGCGATCGACAAGGGTAGACTCTGTTTATTAGTAATTCAGTTCGGTGGAATCGCAGTCGTTTTTCATTCGGTAGTAAGCGTCGATATATTTCTGTGGCTCTATTTCTGTTGCGTCGAAGTTGTTGGATTGTTGGTTATCGGTATAGTGATTGTGTATGTGTGAATTGAATATTACGGTGGATACATATCGAGCTCTTGATATTGTATTGGTGAGTGGTTCACTGAGTATATTTGTAATTTACATTCGTCTGCTATCAGTTAGGGATACTTCAATATAAGTTTATGTTAGTGTTATGTCTTGCGGCATGCACACGAGAAGGAATCAGTAGAGGCGGGTGATAAATAGGATTTGTGGTTAACACTGAGTATGACTCAAGGTGGCCTACTGCTGTATTGTTTGCTGACGTCTGGTGTCCTAGGTGACGACGGTGGGAAGGCTTATCGTCGGTTCAGGGCGGTCCTGGAGTGGCCGTTAAGGATAGGACCTGGATAGTTAGCCGAGACCCGAGGTAGCCGATGGACCGAGCTGACCTAAGGGTAGAATAGGTAATGCGAGTCTTGTCAGTGGTCTGGGGAACAGTCTGTTCCCCTGATGAGCACTGGAGCTGCATCCTCCAGTGGAAGCCCGAGCAGGGGCTGGGACCCTCGAATCCAGCCGGTGCCAGCGGTACGAACGACAGTCAGCCCAGCAGGTAAGAGTGAAGGGTGGTGAGAGAGGCAAGCGAAGCGTTCGAGAAGAAGTGGTAGAGAGGAATGATGAGAGTATTTCCGCGTAAGTGTTCTTACGCGGAAACATTTTGTTTCCAACAGTGCAACGCTCGACACGTTGATCTGCACTGTAAATGTACGGAGTCTGTACATGCCGGGTAAACTCGGTAACGTCGAAGCAGAAATGAGGAGATTGAATCTCGACATTCTGGGACTGAGTGAAGTCAGATGGCCGGGATCAGGACAAATCAAGACAGATAACGGGAGCATGTACTATTCAGGTGGATCAGACAATCATCATAGAAGAGGAGTGGGAATCATCCTGACCAAAGAAATCAGGTCAGCAGTGGTCAAATTCATCCCACACAGCGACAGAACGATGCTGCTTTGTCTGCAAACGTCAAGACGTATTATGAACATCATACAGATATATGCACCCACAACTGCTGGGTCAGATGAAGAAATGGAGGAATTCTACACCAATCTCGAAGAACTCGTGAAACTGACGAAGCCTGGAGAACTCACGTTTGTTATTGGAGACTTTAATGCCAAGATCGGCGCTGGTGAACATAGAGCAGTTGTAGGGAAATTTGGCCTAGGAGAAAGAAACGTAAGAGGCGACAGATTAATACAATTCTGCGAGGAACACAAACTAGCGGTCGTAAACACATTCTATAAGCAACATCCAAGGCGACTGTACACATGGATATCACCGGCTGACGGAGCAAATGGAGTTATACGGAATGAGATAGATTACATCCTCGTGAACAGCGAATATAAAAGCGCAGTCAAGTCAGCAAAAACCTACCCAGGAGCAGATATAGACTCCGATCATAACCCGGTCGTCGCAGTCTTCAAGAAAACGCGCTTCAGGAAAAAGAAAGAGGATAATACACGGAGAAAGATCGACATAGAAAAACTGAAAAACTCCGCTTTTAAAGAAAACATCAAAAAGAGAATAACAGAGAATTTCGACAGTCAAACTTTTCGAACGGACAATGACGAATCGCAGAACGAGATACAGAATGAGTGGCAGAAGGTGGAGAACATTCTCGTTGACATCCAGGAAAAACATATCGGGCACACTAACTTTCAAGGGAAAAACCCCTGGATGACGCAGGAAATCCTTGATCTCATGGAGGATCGAAGAAAGCTGAAGGGCATTGATAATAATCGATATAAGGAAGTCAATAAAATCATCCGACGAAAAATACGAGACGCTAAAGAAGTCTGGATGTCGGACAAATGTGATGAAATAGAGGACCTGGAGAAGAAACACGACTCTTTCAACGTACATAAAAAAGTTAAAGAATTAACAGGCACGCAGCGCAAACGGCAAGCATCTTTTCTGAGGACCGCTGACGATGAAATAATACTGGGTGTTGAAGCAAAGCTGGAACGATGGAAAGAATATATCGAGACACTATTCGGAGGAAATGACAGGAATGTGGTGCAGGAGGAGTACCACGATGATATAGGCCCAGAAATAATCAAGGAAGAAGTGAAAAAGGCAATAATGCGGCAGAAAAACGGTAAAGCAACAGGACCGGACAGAATATATGCCGGATCGAACTGCTGAAAGTGATCGCGGAACAGGACGGTAGAGTACTCCATATACTGACATCTCTCCTGAACAAAATATACCAAACCGGGCACATACCCTGGTCTTGCTAAGAATAATACACTCGCGTATAGCTGAAAGATGCGAGAACCAGATGAACCAGATGGACGAAATGCAGTTCGGCTTCAGATCAGCTATGGGGACAAGAGAAGCCATCTTTGCTGTTAACATCCTCACGCAAAGATGTAGAGACGTTAATCAGAATGTATATGCGTGTTTTGTCGATATAGGAAAGCGTTCGATACTGTTGACCACGAAAAAATGATAGGAGCCCTGAAAAACACCGGGGGTCGACTACGGGGTAATACGAATCATCAAAAACTTATACTGGAACCAGGAGGCATCAGTGAGAGTGGAAAACTTGGAATCGGAAGCTGTAAAAATCGAAAAAGGAGTACGTCAGGGATGTGTTTTCTCACCTCTGTTATTCAACATATACTCAGATAATATATTCCGCGACTTTACGGAGCATACCAAAGGAGGAATTGTCATCAATGGGAAATACGTCAGCAACATCCGATATGCCGACAATACAGTAATCCTGGCTACAACGGAACCGGAACTGCAGAGAATGATGGACTACACTGTGGCAAAGAGTGCGGAATACGATCTGTATATCAACATACACAAAACAAAGGTGATGAGATTCTCAAAACAGCCTATCACAACAAACATATTAATAAATGGGAACAGAATAGAACAAGTTAGCGTCTTTAAATATCTTGGCAGTCTGTTGGACGAAAACTGTGACGCAAAAAAGGAAATACGATCTAAAATCAAACAGGCCAGACAAGCTTTCTTCAAAATGAAAAAACTGTTCACAAGATCGGAACTGAGCCTGCAACTGAGATTGAGGATGCTCAGATGTTATGTGTTCTCCACTCTACTTTACGGCTGTGAAGCGTGGACAGTGGACCAGGCAATGGAGAAGAGAATCGAGGCCTTTGAAATGTTCCTCTATAGACGGATCCTAAAGATATTGTGGCGTTCTGCTATGAAGGCGCAAGCACCAAGCTTGCACATGCCGCTAAACTTTTAATAATAGCAGACGCCGCAAGGAAGCGTACTTATCGCTTAACTACTTCGCCGAATACGCTTGAACAACCTAGAACGTGCTTGATTGATTGTAAGCACTCTTGCATAACCTGTTTGCCGTTCTAGAAGAAATCTCGAGAATTCCGGAAATAAGGGTGAGACTATAAATAGCCGGCAGCAACCCGATAAAGCGATTCAGTTGTAATCTTAAAGCGATAGTTAACGTGTTCTCGTTCTTTAACGCGATTGTGTTACAGTTTAACGGTGTTTAGAAGTGTTGTACTTGCGGTACCAGTAATAAAGCTCGGTTTTCGTAATTGTTCTTTATTATTGGCGTCAAGAGATATTCGGTGACTGGTAGAACGTCACAACATCTTGGATACGAAAAATAACAAACGCCGAGGTTCTCCGTCAAATGAATAAGGAGAGAGAACTATTGATGACAGTTAAACGAAGAAAGACCTCTTATATCGGACACATAATGAGGGGCGGACGATATGAAGTCCTGAGGGTGATTATACAAGGAAAAATCAGCGGGATGAGATCTATTGACCGACGTCAAAACTCATGGCTCAGGGACCTGCGGCGTTGGCATAATTGTTCCTCTGCAGACATTTTTAGAGCGGCTGTATCTCGAGTGCGGATCGCCAACCTTCGGTCGGAGAGGGCGGACTAAGAAGAAGAAGTAACAGGGCTGTTTCATTTTATTGAAAGATGAACGGAAAATGTGTGTTTCCACTGAATGTTTTGTGTTGGAAACAGCCCTGTTACAGTGCAGATCAACGTGTCGAGCGTTGCACTGTTGGAAACAAAATGTTTCCGCGCATAGGCTGGAAACAAAATGTTTCCGCGTAAGAACACTTACGCGGAAATACTCTCATCATTCCTCTCTACCACTTCTTCTCGAACGCTTCGCTTGCCTCTCTCACCTCCCTTCACTGTTACCTGCTGGGCTGACTGTCGTTCGTACCGCTGGCACCGGCTGGATTCGAACCGCGTACTTCTGAGTTAGAAGTCCGATCATTTACCAACTGGGCTACCCAGTTCACCCAAGGTAATAGCGTTTAGTGTAGCATATTGCACGGACAAATCAAGGTTACCGGGTGCGCGTGGCGTACAAGCGCTCGTTAAGGAACCGATTCACTCGTTCATAATAGAGACATTCTTAATCATTTTCCGTTCACCTTTCAATAAAATAGTATACGCGGCAGGCTTGTAAACTGAACGATCACCTCGTTCGTCAATCACCGTTTCTCGGTAATCGTTCAGTTTCCGCGCCTTCCGTGTAATCTACTATTGTTATTATAGAAAATTCTAAAACCAAAAACGAAAGTCAGGATTTTGAGCAAATTTACCCTGTTTTTTTTCTAGAACCACATATGCAGCATGACAAAAACAAGAACAAAATTAACAAAATTTTTTCAGAGAATGAGAATCAGGTCTTTATGGTAATAATAATAACGCTTCTTTTCCCCGCTCTTGAAATTAGATTCACAATCGAGAGAAAGGAATTTAAAAATCATGAATTACTAATATGCTTGGAGCCAATTTCCTCTATTTATTTCTGCGTCTATACTGCATTCAAAATGAAGCCCAATGCCGGAAGCCGGCGCAGCGGCAGGCCGCAGGGTAATAGGAAGTCAAAAGTGCTTGCTGATTGACTGACTTTGCGTTTAATGCAGCAGGGAAATGACTGACTTCTCATCGGCTTTATAATCGTCAAAGCATTAGCTTAAGCTTTGGCTTAAGCGATTATTGGCTTAAACTTGACATCCCTGCTACTTCGCTTAGGTTTGGGAAGGCGCGTATGCTTTGTGGCTGCGCGGATCTCTTTCTCGGACTTAGAATATTTTTCAAGATATTTTGAAAGGAAAAACGAGTAAGTTTGGTATATTTTTGGACTTGAAATATTTTTCAATATATTTTAAGAAAAAAAAACAAACCAAGTAGGAAAATATTTTTGGACTTGGAATATTTTTTGAGATGTTTTGCTCGAAAAAACAACTAAGTTAGGAATATTTCAACTACCTAACCTAAATCGAGGTTCAATAGGAAACCTATTCCATAGGGGGAGGGATTTTTGAAAATTTTGTTGTCTCGCCATTTACCTAGAACGATGGTAAGTCCCCTTCCTGTCATATATATCAAGGAAGTTGAAATTCTTCCATGTTCCTCTCTTAAAAACTATAGCTTAAAAGTTTAAATTTTTTTAAGTTATTTACCTATTTTTCAACTTGATTGTCTCAGGTAAGTTAGGTATGTGGTGCAAAAGGCTATCGAGTTCTTTCAATTTGCTATTGAGTAATTCATTTTCACGCTGATCTTACTGTGTGACGTCATTAAAACTTTTCGTCAAATCCATTTTCTCTTACCTTACGTTGGCTACATTGTATTGAGAATTTGGACATCTACAGCGTGAGGTGCGGTCGTTGAAAGAGGCGAGGTAATTGATGTGAGACTGAATTGTTTTCTTCTATTTGATACTCGATGTAGAATTGAATCGTTTTTTTCTTTTTCTTCAAATTTGCTGGATAATTCATTTTACTCTTATATCTGTTCTGGTTAATCTGGGTATTCGGTTAATGTGGGTTTTTCGATTCTAAGATTAGTTCATTCATTTCCCTTTTTCTCTTTCACTTTTTTCCTACATAAGATTTTTTTTGAAATCTTGTGTGTATTATATGTTGACAGTATAATTTGTTACTACAGTCGTTCCTATTTTTAGCGATGATTATTTCTCTGACCTCACTTTTTTACATGCAAATAATATAACTCCTATTTTCGAGTTGATTTAGTTGAGACTTTGAAAATCCCTTCCTTCATTTAGCTTAATTAGAACAGAATGTCTCAAGACCCTCAATACATTCCTTCGGGTCCATTCACCTCCAGCTAACAATTATTCCGGACGTCGAGTCCTGATTTTTGTAATTCACTTCCATAGGGATTCTTCTGTTAAATCCTGATGATGTTAAGAGTATCTCCTTTTTCTTATGATGTCAACTACATAACCTCAATCGAGGTTTAATAGGAAACCTGTTTCATAGAGGGAGGGATTTTCAAAAATTTTGGCATCTCGCCATTTGCCTAGAATGATGGTTGATATTTTTCCAAGTCCTTTTCCTGTCATATATACCTTGGAAGTTGAAATTCTTCCATGTCCCTCTCTTAAAAAATATAGCTTGGAAGTTGAAATTTTTTAAAGTTATCCACTTGTCATAATTGCATAGATCGATGTACAAAATGCGTTTTCAATTTCAACTCCTCTGATGGTTCAATTGTTTCCAAGTTCCTCTCCTGTCATATATAGCTCGATTCCCAATATTAAAAATGTTTTCAAATCTGACTCCTTTGATATTGAAAATTTTTCCTATCCCTTATCTATCATAATAGAGCTCAAATGTCTCAATTTTTCCGAGTCCCTCCTGCTATAGTTGGCTTAATTTTCAAAATTTCATCAAATCTAATTCCTCTTTTTGGAACCCCTCCAATTTTGAATTCAATTCTCAATATCAAAACCAATCCGTCCCATAGAAGAGGATTTGCCAATTCCTTATTTAACTTTATAAAAGACGTCATTGTTTTTTATTACAACCTTCAATTCAACTTCTTTTGGTTGAATCCTAGAAATCTGATTGGAAGCTTCATTACAATCCTTACTATCTTATTAGACAGATAATCTGAGGATCTATCACCTTTTTTCGTGTCCTACTCTTCAAAATCAACATACTTCCTACAAAGTATTTTCTCAGTTGTATCCTCTGACCTGTGTAATCATTTCCAACACAGTTTCCAACTCTCCCAACTACGTACCTGTGTTACTCAGTTCCATTTTCCAAATATTTCAGTTGCTTTTCTTCTTCTACTTCTTACAATTGAAGTGATTTTTGATTCAAAAAGTTGATATTGATATGGGATCATCATATTTTGAAGACTACTATTTTTTATTTTGCTTATTTGCTCTCCTTCATATATTAGATACTTTCCATCATTATGTGGACATTCTGACTTCATTAGAACTTTTTGCCAAATTAATTATCCTTCAATTTGCGAAGTGCTAAATTGTATCGGATAAAATGAGGTATGAAGTGCAAAGACAAGATCGTTACCGTTATAATATTAGGCTTTAGCTATTTTTTAGCTTAATTGTATCGGGTAAATTAGGTATGTGGTGCAAAGGACAATCGAGTTCCTTCAATTTGCCATTGAATAATTCATTTTTCACGCTGATCTTTGTAAGACATGAGTGTACTGTATGACGTCATTAAAACTTTTTGTGGGAGTCTAATTTTGAATTCAATTTTCAATATCGAAACCAATCACTCCTATAGAAGAGGATCTGTGAATTCCTTGTTTAACTTTGTTGAAGACGCTATTGTTTTTTATTACAACCTTCAGTTCAACTTGGTTTGGTTGCATAATAGAAATCTATTAAAAGCTTCATTACAATCTTCATTTGTCCAGGTCCCTGTAGAATCGTACCCCCTACTTTTCCTGAATACATCCCTCTCAATTTCTCACATGATGTGTCTATAGTTGGAATTCGAATTAGGTTTAAGCTCACACTTTTCTACGCTCATCTGTACAAAACGTATCTTTTATTTGATTCTCAGTTCACATCGGTTGCCCTCAACATAATCAAACTGATTGCGCGCCTAAAAACTGCACCCTTTCACCCAAAATTAAGGACCCCACTTTGTAACTACTTATGACCATAAAAACTTTCATTATTTCTTAATCCTAGCTTAATTCTTTTATCACTCACATAAAAAAACAACCCTGCAACAAACTTGGAATCATTAAAAGTTAACCTATCCTCAGTTTTCATCGAACAGAAATTCCCACCATAAAGAGGTTATTTTTGCTCGATATAGAATTGGTCACTCTCAACTTGATCATTCTCACCTCCTCCTGGGTTTCCATGCTCTACCTTCATGTAAATCTCATTATGCAGATAATCTGACGATCTATCATCTTTTTTCCTGTCCTACTCCCCAAAATCAACCTACTTCCCACAATATAATCTCAGTCTCATCCTCTGTTCCATGTAATCACTTCCAACACAGTTTCCAACTCCCGCAATTACCTATGGTACTCAATTACTCCAACTTATACATATCCATTTTCTTTCTCCTGCCTTAAAATTTGAGTACCACCATCTGACTCGATTGCTACCTCATCTTCCCTATCCTCACGTTCTTTTTGTTTGTTTCTCACTCCACTCCAGTTATTCTTATTTTCAGAATACAACCATAATGCCATTTTACAAATATTTTAATCACTTTTCTTCTTTTACTTCTTACAATTGAAGTGATTTTTATTCAAAAAGTTGACACTGATAAGGGATTCTCATATTTTTATGACTACTATTTTCTATTTTACCTGTTGGCTCTCCTTCATTAGATACTTATCATCATTACAATTATGTGGACATTGTGACACCATTAAAACTTTTTGTCAAATTTATTTTTCTTGTCTCACGTCCAAGAAAGTTAGCTACCTTTTATCGAGACTTTGGACATCTAACCTGAGGTGAGGTTGTTTAAAGAGGGGAGGTAATCGATGTAAGGTTGAATCGTTGTTACCTTTCATTTTACTAGACAATTCATTTTACGCAGATAGATAAATTTGATGCTCGATGTAACTTTTAGAATTGAAAATTGTTTTTTTTTTTTTCTTCCTTCAAATTTGCTAGGTAATTCATTTTACTCTTATATCCATAGTTTATATATACAGTAATAGAATGCACGTATAATATTCGGTTTTAGCTATTTTTTAGCTAAATTGTATC
Organism: Aspidiotus rigidus; assembly: GCA_035079385.1. Classification (NCBI taxonomy): domain Eukaryota; kingdom Metazoa; phylum Arthropoda; class Insecta; order Hemiptera; family Diaspididae; genus Aspidiotus; species Aspidiotus rigidus. The sequence continues at coordinate 9,252,993 of JAVHKY010000052.1, forward strand.
GGGTAAATTAGGTATGAATCGCGGTGAGGAAAAGGGCACAGTTTTTAGTATTATTTTGCTAGGCAATTCATTTTACGCTTATATATATAGTTTTATAATATATAGTAATAGAATACACGTAATATTCGGCTTTAGCTATTTTTTTAGCTAAATTGTATCGGACAGTTCAGGAAGGAGTGAAAGGTGGAGGTCGTGTTTTTATTAATATAGATAGATAGATAGATAGATAGATAGATAGATAGATAGATAGTAAAATGAATTGCCTAGCAAATTATAAGAAAAAAAAGAAAGGATTTGATCCTACATCGATTACCTCGCCTATCTTAACGACCGCACCTCAAGCTGGGTGTCCACATTCTCGACAAAAAGTAGCTAAATTTTTTGAGCTACTAAAAACGGCTTCAGGGATTCAATACCTTTAGCCAAAAAAAAAAAATTGCTAAAATCGAATATTACATACGTGCATCTACTAGTACGAGTACCTAAAATGAATTGCTTAGCAAATTGGAAGAAAATCAAGAAATTATTTGATCCTACATCTATTACCTCGCCTCTCTTAACGACCGCACCTCAGGCTAAGTGTCCACATTCTCGATACCGGTAAATAAATTCTATGAAACACTACCCGATCGTACACAGCACTCTGTAGGTACCTATAGTCTGTCCGCAAATAGAATAGACCGATGTAAACAAACCCGCGACCCGCGACCATACAACAAAATTGATTACGATGGGAGGAAGCGGTTTGCGGATTTGTTTACATCGGTCAATTCTATTTGCGGACAGACTATAATTTAACCGATACAATTTAGCTAAAAAATTGCTAAAAAATTGCTAAAATAAATATTAGTGGTTACCTATCAATGGTTATCGATACAATGTACGCCATGTAAGGCGTTATGATATCGTTTATCACTATTCAACAATATTTTTGAATATTTTCTATGTTATTTCCCTTTTTACAAATTTAGCATTCCATTAACTTTGACGCGAATCTGTTGTGTTAGACAAAATAATAACTTTTATTTTGATCAAGGAAGATACCTACGTAAGGTAATTATTAAACGTCGGTAGATGAAACTAAATTTTATTGTGTATCAGTACTACTTGAAAAATTTCGTTAAATACCGTTCAATTTGTTAGCCTGTGTACTACACAAGTTACTACGAGGAAAGTTTGCCAATTATCAATTCAATTTGTTACGTGGGCACACGACAAGTTCCTACAAGAAAGGAGACAGCTTGAAATTTAGATTTTTGAAGAAAAGAAGTCACAATTTGAGAAGAACGATCATTACGTATTTTTCTACCCGATCTGTTACGATCTATTACGTACACGAGTTTCTATAGGAAAGGTGAGAACTTGAAATTGAAATTTTGAAGAAAAGTTACCTACTATTTTTAAGTTATAATTTCATTAAGTAATGATATTATTTTTCGGGGATCAGATCCATAAAAGATTTCGTCAAATTACGATATTTATTCAATTTCAGCCAGCATTGCACTACTTTTGTGCCTGGAGAATTGTATTCCAAAGAAATTTTTCTGGAGGGTATTGAATTTACTTTTTGATTTTTAAGTTTTAAAGTATGTACCACTGTACAAGTGAGAGTAAAAAATATATTTCTATTCAGTACCTGCAGATGGTAGTTGCCTTTTTTATTCCCTATCGTATTTACTTTTTGATAGAAACATTGATCATGCTTTTTTACTCTCCGAATGGATTGTTGCCGTTACATAGGTGATAACTGATAATAGTGGTTATCTTTCTTTGTTTGTTGAATCTGAATCTCTCTCAATTGAAGATTACGTTAATAATCTACGAAGTCCAATATGTTACGCTGATCACATTGAAATAAGTATTTTGTATTTCATATTTATATTCAGTCAATATTTGGGTACCTATACGAGAGAGAATCAAATTCGATCTCCGGAATAAAAATTCGTGCTAAAATTACCTCTTCTAGGTCAAATTCAAATAGTGTTCCTTTAATTAAAGTTATTATACTTGAATAATAATCATTATGAAACACTAATTGAAAGTTTGGAGGAAACAAATACAGAAAATATTTTAAAACGTAACTTCTCGGTCGATTATCTTACTCAGAAGGAAACATTAAGGAACATAGTTTGGGAGAAATGAATTGCAAGTGTGAGTTTTTTGGAGCTTTATATTTTAAAAGCGAAGGAATAAAATCTGCTCCTTTTACCTTTCACAAATGTTGCAAGGATGGAAAATATTTATTTCAATTCATTATATGCAAAAAATGTGACATTATTTACATTCAAACTGAAAATACCGATTTATATGAATTATGCCAAACTTGTAGAAACGATGATGTTGAGAACTTTCAAGATGAAGATAATTTGTTTGAAACAGCTTTCTCTCACGGAATTATTCCAACAACTCATCGTATTAAAAGTTTGTTGTTCAATTATTATGCTTTATTACTTAGTGTAAAAAGTGATTGTTCTACGTTTTTACACTGTGGAAAATTGACACAACAATTTATAGTGGATGCATACTGTAAAATGGAAGCAGAGTAGCAGATCTGGCAGCGTTTCCACCGCGTGCGCGTGAAATTGCCACTTTTTTGGCAGAAACGCTGAGCGGAATTGCCAGCGTTTCTGCTTTACGCTGTCACACGCAGCGGAAACTCTGTCGAATCTGCTGTTGTTGCGCGTGAAATTGCCACTTTTTTTGAGAAAACGCTAGCGTTTCTGCCAGCGTTTCTGCCACATCGGCCGTCCGAAACGCTGTCTCAATTGTTAGTAGGGGATAGATTAAATTGGGTTCGCAGTAATCAAAAGAACTTGCGCGTTGAATATTACAAAGGGTTAAACGATTATATTAGAGATAGATGTGAATCTGTGGCGGCAGCACTGATAACGATATCGGACAGTTGTAATAACGTTGTAAACATAGTCAGTCGAATATAATACATTGGTCGAGAGCAAACGTATCTTTGATTGATTGACGAGAACCGCCACAAATTGGCGACCGTGTTTTTTCGTGACTTGCAGTCTTTTGCATACTTATACGGCTAATATCAAAAAAGGTTTTTCGTTTTTTCCTTTTGTAATTATTTCATGTTTGCGTTATAATGGCGAACCAGACACTAAACGTAAATCAGGCGTCGAATTCTAATCTTATCAATGGCCCGGAAATCACGCTACCACCAACGAATAATGAACCACTGAATAATGAACCACTGACGACCAGTTTCCTGAATTTAGCTTTGCCGACAAAATTTCGCTTGCCCGCTTTTGATCATTCTTGTCCAGAAGTATGGTTTTCTGCAAGTGAAATAATTTTCATTGCTAATGGAATTACGACCGAACAGGCCAAATTCGCAATGTTACTTCAGCATCTTGATATCGTACGTCTTCAAAATATCCAATCTATTATCGATTCTCCGTTAGAAACGCAACCTTATACCAAGGCGAAAAACCTACTTCTAGCATTATACGCCGAATCGAATGAAAAAAAATTCGAACGATTACTTAATGGACGTATCCTCACGAACATGAAACCAACGTTACTCCTTCAAGAAATTCAACGTCTTAGTGCAGGTATCAACGCCGGTGAGAATTTCGTAAAAAATATTTGGCTCCAAAAAATACCGACTACAATTCGACCACACCTCGAACCTAGTGAGGAGTTATCCTTGTCTCAGTTAGCAAAGACAGCTGACATTCTTTACAATATTTTACCAAAAAATGAAGTTCCACAAGTTCATCAAGTAGCTGCGCTACAACATACCGCTAACCCAGATTCACCTTTAATTACAACATTAGTAGCATCAATTACCGCCATGTCAAACGAAATTTGTGCTATTAAATCACGTATGGATGAACGAGATAGACAAACTTCAGAATATCGTGGCAGAAGTCAGTTTAGAGACAGATCAAAATCGCGACACCGCTCACCTTCGTATAATAGACAGTGGGAGCCAGAAATAATTCAAGAGCAATGCTGGTATCATCGTACATTCCATCAGAAGGCCAAAAATTGCAAACAGGGATGCAAATTTTTTGGAAAGTCGGAAAACTAATCTCGAAGGAAATCACTGCGGCAAATTCTCCTTCAACGCATTCTTCGCCGCGTTTATTCATTTTAGATATAATTTCTGGAATCCTCTTCCTTATTGATTGTGGCTCAGATGTATCGGTTATTCCACGTAGACTACTCACTGGTACCTATCAGCGTTCCAATTACCATTTATTCGCTGTCAATGGTTCTCCTATAGCAACATATGGTTTACATACATTTCATCTAGATCTCGGATTACCTTCCAAATTTACTTACAGTTTTGTTATCGCTGATGTCTCCACGCCCATAATAGGTGCCGATTTTCTGCAGTACTTTCACCTCTTACCCGATCTTACACGTAAACGTCTTCTCGAAGCTGACACATTGTGCGGGGTGGAAGGATGCATACGTTTTTCAAATGAACAAAGCGTTTCAGCTTTGATGCCAAATCAAGATGTACGGGTCTATAAATTGCTTCAAGAATTTCCAGATATTGTCAAACCACCAAAATATCAAACCCAACCCAAACACGATGTACAGCACTACATTTATACTCATGGAAGACCAGTGTACCAAAAATTCCGAAGGCTAGATATCACTACTGGAAAACACGTTCGTCGACAGTTTGATGAGGACCAAAAAATTGGATTATGTCGTCCATCAAGCTCGCAGTGGGCTTCACCCATAGTTGTTGTTCGAAAAAAAGGTAAAATATCTCGCATAGCCGGCGATTATCGCAAACTGAATGCAGCAACAATTCCTGATCGATATCCCTTACCAATCATGATCGATTTCGTCGATGCTCTGGAACAGGCTACAGTTTTTTCAAAAATTGATTTAATTCGGGCTTTCTACAACATACCTATTGCTAAAGACCACATCCACAAAACAGCGGTAATTACTCCCGGAGGTCTCTTTGAATATACAAGGATGAATTTTGGCCTACGAAACGCATCATCGACCTTCCAGAGGTTTATAAATCAAGTCTTAAGCGGCCTGGACTTTGTATTTGTGTACATTGATGATCTGCTCGTTTTTTCAGATTCCGAAGAACAACATGCGAAACACTTGGAAATTATTTTTGAACGGTTAACTAACCACGATTTGACTATTAATTTGACAAAATCGCTTTTTTTCCAATCGGAGCTCTGTTTTCTAGGCTATCGTATATCCACACAAGGTATTCAGCCTACAGACGAAAAAATTCGCGCCTTCAAGGACATGAAAAAACCTCGAACTATTCATGAATTACGTCGAGTTATTGGTACGTTTAATTTTTACCGCAGGTTCATTAGGCAAGCTGCCGACTATTTAGCACCATTTAACGATATGCTGAAAGGTAGAACAAAAAAGAATGATCGAACACCTATTGATTGGTCCGACGATTTGAGTGATCAATTTGAAAAGGTACGAAAGGCGTTCATCGAAGCAGTCATGCTCCATTTCCCGCGATCGGATGCATCGCTCTACCTGGTATGTGATGCCTCAAAAACTGCGGTTGGTGCAGTCCTCGAACAAGAAGGACCCTCAGGTAGGCAACCTCTTGGATTTTTTTCTTCTAAATTGAATGAGACGCAAAAAAATTGGTCAACGTATGATCGAGAATTATATGCGATTTATGCAGCTATTCAAAATTTCGAATATTTATTAAAAGGTCGAACGTTTACCATAGAAACCGACCATCGACCATTAATCTATATGTTCACTAGTACGTCGCAGAGGTGTCAACTCGAAAGAAGAGCCCGACAGCTGGACTACATCGCTCAATTCACAAACGAAATCCAACACATTTCGGGCGTAAGCAACATTGTCGCCGACACTCTTTCTCGGTTGGAAGTTGGGCAAATGGATGCACCAATTACGGTACAAAAAATTGCGACTGAACAGGCAGACGACGAAGAAATCAAGAGTCTGCGCGAGAACAATCATCAAGGAGTAGATAACCTACGCGAAGTGTATCTTGACGATGGGTTAGTTATGTTATGTTCTTATTTTAAAAATACTGCCCGACCTTTCATTCCAAAAAAATTGCGAAAAATGCTTTTTGACCAGCTTCATAATCTATCGCACCCCGGCCAGCGAGGAACCCTTCGACTCACAAGATCCCGTTATTACTGGCCTAATATGACACGCGATATTCGTTTGTGGAGTAAAACTTGCCATAAATGTCAAATTTCGAAAGTACATAGGCACACCCGTCCTCCTTTACATGAGTTCCCAAGCAGTAATCGACTCGAACATGTACATGCTGACATTATAGGACCTCTACCTGAATCTGAAGGTTATACCTACATATGTACATTCACGGACAGAGCGACAAAGTGGATTGAGGCTACCCCTCTCAAAGATATTACCGCTTACACGATTGCACGAGCTTTTTTTGATACGTGGGTTTCGCGATATGGAGTCCCATTGAGGTTGACAACCGACAGAGGAGCACAGTTCAAGTCAAAATTATTTCGCGAGTTGAATAAAATGCTTGGAGCTCAGCATATTAAGACAACTAGCTACCATCCAAAGTCTAATGGCGCTATTGAAATTGTAAATAAAGCTTTGAAAACCGCCCTCAAAGGCCGGCACAATGATTGGTTTCCTCATTTACCCGTCATAATGCTCGGATTGCGGTCTGCCCCTAGAGATGACTCTGGTATCTCAAGAGCCGAGATGCTCATGGGCACCACCATCAAGTTACCTGGTGAATTCTATGAAGATGGTGAACAAATACATGATGCTTCAGAGTATGTACGAAAACTACGCGAATCTTTCAGAACACTGCGACCTATACCAAGTAGAAATCGGAAGTCAGATAAAATTTTCGTTCACAAAGATTTATCAACAGCTGATAAAGCTTACATGCGCGTAGATAGAGTTCGACATCCACTAGAACCACCGTACGAAGGCCCATTCAAAATCATTAGCCGACGTCCGAAATATTTTGAGTTGCAGTTTGGTAATAAACGAGACACTGTATCTATTGAACGGCTAAAACCGGCCTACGAAATAGCTCAGCATCAAGAAGCACCATTACCTAAAGCTGAGAAAAAGTCGAACCTAAAAAGAGACTGGACTTGGGGTCCGCATCATGATGACGACACCCGCGAGAAAAAAACTTCCACTAATCCGGGAATAACATTTACATCACCAATCGTAATACCGTCGCAAGCCCAGAATACTCAGGTCTTAAATACTTCCATGGATTCACCAAACACTCAGCAAATTCGTTCAACACGCATTCATAAACGTCCTGTTCGATTTGATGATTTCGTCAGCAAATAAGCAATAATGTATATATTTTTTTATCTCCTCGATCATGTACACCTATTATTTTTCGTTTTCGTGTCATCAAAAAAAAAAAAAAAAAAAAAAAAAAAAAAAAAAAAAAAAAAAAAAAAATTCACGATTTTTACGCAAAAAATCAATTTTACATCTGTGTACTTTTCTAGTCTCTGATATTTGTTGTATTATTTGTTATTTTATTTCGCTCTCTCGATCTCATTTTTTATTAGTATTATTTTTTTTTGTATATATTTTCAATTCAAGTACCGCTCATTGTCGATTGTCGAATAATTCCTTTTTATGTAAGCTCCGCTCTAAGGGGGGGAGAATTGTGGCGGCAGCACTGATAACGATATCGGACAGTTGTAATAACGTTGTAAACATAGTCAGTCGAATATAATACATTGGTCGAGAGCAAACGTATCTTTGATTGATTGACGAGAACCGCCACAAATCACAAAATTGTCATGTTGGTAAAACGGTACTTAATCTTACCATCTACTTTTGAAGGAAGTCCAAGAAATATGGCTCAACGTTACCAAGATGCCATGAGTTTAATATCAAAATTTGGAAAACCTGATTTATTTATTACCTTTACATGTAATCCAGAGTGGCCAGAAATAAAGAATAATTTAAAATCATTTGAAGAACCCTGTGATCGACCAGATATTGTAACACGTGTATTTTCTGAAAAATTATCGTCTTTATTAGATGATTTGACGAAAAAAAATGTATTAGGGAGAGTTGTTGCCTTCATTTATGTGGTAGAATGGCAAAAAAGAGGTCTACCACATGCTCATATACTACTTATCTTGGATAATGAGGATAAAATAAGAAATTCCGATGATATTGACAAAATAGTTTCTGCAGGGATTCCAGATTCCGTGACGGAACCAAAATTATTCGAAATAATTAAACGTTCAATGGTCCACGGTCCCTGTGGTGCGATGAACCCCTTCTCTCGGTGCATGGAAAATGGTGTTTGTACAAAAGACTTCAACAAAATAAGAGTACTATTGCAAACTTTAACAAGACAGAAAAAAAAGCAAGCGGTATATTAATAAAAACAGCTTCAGGGATTCAATACCCTTCAGCCAAAAAATAAAAAATTGCTAAAATCGAATATTATATGTGCATTCTATTACTGTATATTTAAACTATAGATATAAGAGTAAAATGAATTACCTATAGTCTGTCCGCAAATAGAATAGACCGATGTAAACAAATCCGCGAACCGCTTCCTCCCATCATAATCAATTTTGTCGTATGGTCGCGGGTCGCGGGTTTGTTTACATCGGTCTATTCTATTCGGGGACAGACTATAGCAAATTCGAAGGAAGAAAAAAAAAAAACGATTCAATTCTACAACGAGCATCGAATTTATTTATCTGCGTAAAATGAATTGTCTAGCAAAATAAAAGGTAATAACGATTCAACCTTACATCGATTACCTCCCCTTTTTACACAACCTCACCTCAGGTTAGATGTCCAAAGTCTCGATAAAAGGTAGCTAACTTTCTTGGACGTGAGACAAGAAAAATAAATTTGACAAAAAGTTTTAATGGTGTCACAATGTCCACATAATTGTAATGATAATAAGTATCTAATGAAGGAGAGCCAACAGGTAAAATAGAAAATAGTAGTCATAAAAATATGAGAATCCCTTATCAGTGTCAACTTTTTGAATAAAAATCACTTCAATTGTAAGAAGTAAAAGAAGAAAAGTGATTAAAATATTTGTAAAATGGCATTATGGTTGTATTCTGAAAATAAGAATAACTGGAGTGGAGTGAGAAACAAACAAAAAGAACGTGAGGATAGGGAAGATGAGGTAGCAATCGAGTCAGATGGTGGTACTCAAATTTTAAGGCAGGAGAAAGAAAATGGATATGTATAAGTTGGAGTAATTGAGTACCATAGGTAATTGCGGGAGTTGGAAACTGTGTTGGAAGTGATTACATGGAACAGAGGATGAGACTGAGATTATATTGTGGGAAGTAGGTTGATTTTGGGGAGTAGGACAGGAAAAAAGATGATAGATCGTCAGATTATCTGCATAATGAGATTTACATGAAGGTAGAGCATGGAAACCCAGGAGGAGGTGAGAATGATCAAGTTGAGAGTGACCAATTCTATATCGAGCAAAAATAACCTCTTTATGGTGGGAATTTCTGTTCGATGAAAACTGAGGATAGGTTAACTTTTAATGATTCCAAGTTTGTTGCAGGGTTGTTTTTTTATGTGAGTGATAAAAGAATTAAGCTAGGATTAAGAAATAATGAAAGTTTTTATGGTCATAAGTAGTTACAAAGTGGGGTCCTTAATTTTGGGTGAAAGGGTGCAGTTTTTAGGCGCGCAATCAGTTTGATTATGTTGAGGGCAACCGATGTGAACTGAGAATCAAATAAAAGATACGTTTTGTACAGATGAGCGTAGAAAAGTGTGAGCTTAAACCTAATTCGAATTCCAACTATAGACACATCATGTGAGAAATTGAGAGGGATGTATTCAGGAAAAGTAGGGGGTACGATTCTACAGGGACCTGGACAAATGAAGATTGTAATGAAGCTTTTAATAGATTTCTATTATGCAACCAAACCAAGTTGAACTGAAGGTTGTAATAAAAAACAATAGCGTCTTCAACAAAGTTAAACAAGGAATTCACAGATCCTCTTCTATAGGAGTGATTGGTTTCGATATTGAAAATTGAATTCAAAATTAGACTCCCACAAAAAGTTTTAATGACGTCATACAGTACACTCATGTCTTACAAAGATCAGCGTGAAAAATGAATTATTCAATGGCAAATTGAAGGAACTCGATTGTCCTTTGCACCACATACCTAATTTACCCGATACAATTAAGCTAAAAAATAGCTAAAGCCTAATATTATAACGGTAACGATCTTGTCTTTGCACTTCATACCTCATTTTATCCGATACAATTTAGCACTTCGCAAATTGAAGGATAATTAATTTGGCAAAAAGTTCTAATGAAGTCAGAATGTCCACATAATGATGGAAAGTATCTAATATATGAAGGAGAGCAAATAAGCAAAATAAAAAATAGTAGTCTTCAAAATATGATGATCCCATATCAATATCAACTTTTTGAATCAAAAATCACTTCAATTGTAAGAAGTAGAAGAAGAAAAGCAACTGAAATATTTGGAAAATGGAACTGAGTAACACAGGTACGTAGTTGGGAGAGTTGGAAACTGTGTTGGAAATGATTACACAGGTCAGAGGATACAACTGAGAAAATACTTTGTAGGAAGTATGTTGATTTTGAAGAGTAGGACACGAAAAAAGGTGATAGATCCTCAGATTATCTGTCTAATAAGATAGTAAGGATTGTAATGAAGCTTCCAATCAGATTTCTAGGATTCAACCAAAAGAAGTTGAATTGAAGGTTGTAATAAAAAACAATGACGTCTTTTATAAAGTTAAATAAGGAATTGGCAAATCCTCTTCTATGGGACGGATTGGTTTTGATATTGAGAATTGAATTCAAAATTGGAGGGGTTCCAAAAAGAGGAATTAGATTTGATGAAATTTTGAAAATTAAGCCAACTATAGCAGGAGGGACTCGGAAAAATTGAGACATTTGAGCTCTATTATGATAGATAAGGGATAGGAAAAATTTTCAATATCAAAGGAGTCAGATTTGAAAACATTTTTAATATTGGGAATCGAGCTATATATGACAGGAGAGGAACTTGGAAACAATTGAACCATCAGAGGAGTTGAAATTGAAAACGCATTTTGTACATCGATCTATGCAATTATGACAAGTGGATAACTTTAAAAAATTTCAACTTCCAAGCTATATTTTTTAAGAGAGGGACATGGAAGAATTTCAACTTCCAAGGTATATATGACAGGAAAAGGACTTGGAAAAATATCAACCATCATTCTAGGCAAATGGCGAGATGCCAAAATTTTTGAAAATCCCTCCCTCTATGAAACAGGTTTCCTATTAAACCTCGATTGAGGTTATGTAGTTGACATCATAAGAAAAAGGAGATACTCTTAACATCATCAGGATTTAACAGAAGAATCCCTATGGAAGTGAATTACAAAAATCAGGACTCGACGTCCGGAATAATTGTTAGCTGGAGGTGAATGGACCCGAAGGAATGTATTGAGGGTCTTGAGACATTCTGTTCTAATTAAGCTAAATGAAGGAAGGGATTTTCAAAGTCTCAACTAAATAAACTCGAAAATAGGAGTTATATTATTTGCATGTAAAAAAGTGAGGTCAGAGAAATAATCATCGCTAAAAATAGGAACGACTCTAGTAACAAATTATACTGTCAACATATAATACACACAAGATTTCAAAAAAAATCTTATGTAGGAAAAAAGTGAAAGAGAAAAAGGGAAATGAATGAACTAATCTTAGTATCGAAACGTTCTTCTTCCATTAATTTGTAGATTAGAGGATGACACGTAGAATCAATTATCACCATGGATAATTGGAGGAGATGGATGCAGAGGACTGAAAAAGAAAAATAGGAAGAGAGGGAAAAATGGAAGAGTGTGATACTGAGGCAGAGAACAATTTGGAAGACTCAGGAAACGATAAAGAAAGAAAAAAAAAAAAAGGTTGTATGGAAGAACATGTAAAGAATGAAAGAGTGCAAAGTTGAATGAAATTAAGAAAGAAGAAAAGCTTGAAAAGAAAACCAAGCAGATTGAATTGAACTATGAGATGAAAAGATACAAAGAAAATAGTGTATCTAAATAAGAAATTCCAAATAATCTTAAACCCCAGAGTTACTCCCTTTGTTTCATGTATCTACCTTACCCAAAACCCTAAATGACAGAATTAAAAGTAGCCATGAGAACTTTGTGTTTGCATAAAAATTTTGAATACAGGTCCAAAAAAAAGTTATCTGGAGAATTTCTACTTTTTTTTTTTTTTTTTTTCAATATCCAAAGTAGAAATATCTACTCGTAGATAATTTACCGAGATTTTTAAAAATTATTCCTGTTTATATGATTTCTATAGAAATTTCATAAATAATAATAGGGATATTTTTGAAGGATTCACTGGACAATTAAGCATCGATGATTATGTGACAAATTTACGTTTGCGAACAACTTTTGGCGATCATATTGAAGTATTTTGTTTATCCCATTTGCATTCAGTAGATTTATGGGTTTATGAACCTGAAATTGGGTTAGAGCCGATAAAAATTCGAGCAAAAATTAAATGTAATGTTCCTAACTGCCCTGTATTGAAATTATTGTATTTTGTCAACGGTACATACATTATGAACCTTTATTTGAAACCAATAATGAAGAAAGTTTAAATCCAACAAATAATCCTAACAATCCCAGCTCTGTTGATAATTCCACAGACGAACATTTATCTGAAATTGAAGAAAGTTTAAATCCATCTGATATCCCTAACAATTCTTCCAGTTGTATTGATAATCCAGTCTAAATGAACATTCGTATTCCCGAACATGAAATACATTAGTGAAAATGCGTATCGGATGTGGCGATTATCGTGAAGGAAATATTGAAGAAAATAATTTAGGTCCCATGGATGGTCTCTGTTTGTATTGTGGGGCTTTATTTTTCCAAAGTGAAGTAGTTCAAAAGGATAAGACTTTTCATAAATGTTGTATGAGTGGAAAATATTTATTTCGTTTTTTTATTTGTGAAAACTGTGAGGCTATAGATTTCGAAAATGATTCAATCGATACTCACGGTTTTTGTCATACATGTTTTGATCCTGTTACCATGACTGACGATTCCAAAAATGAAAATGCTTCATCACAACTTAGAGATATAATTCCTGTATACGATCGTATAACGGATTTAATGACGAATAAATATGGGTCTCAGAGCATTAATTTTCGTGAAAATATAAGATCATTCAATTCAGCGTTAGCTTTTGCATCTTTTGGAGCATCCATGGAGGCAGGATGCATTCCAGGACGAGGGCCATATTGTTTTAGAGTTCAAGGACTAATCTATCATTAACGCTCTAATTTGGGAAGCAACCAGACAAACAAGAAATATGCCCAGCTATATTTCATCGACTCAAATTTAGCAAATGATCAAAGAATAAAAAATAATCCGAATTGTGATCCCACCTTACTAATTGAACTTGATGAAATATTGAGAAATACCTATTAATAGATACGCTTTGAGTTTTAAAATGTTACATGAAATTGAAAAAGAAGAACAGAATCGATGTATTCAAAATGGAGAACAGCCAAAAAGTTATTCTTTGCGGCTGCTTAAAGGACAACAAGAAACTGATAATCAACAAGTTCATAAAGGTAGATGCAATTTGCCGACCGGTAATGAAATCGCGGCTATTTTTGATGATAATGATGATGGTTGTCCGCTTACAAATTAATATTTCAAAGAATTTTAAAAAGGATTTATATTATGGATAGTAACCTGCAAAGATATAAAATAAGAGATTCAATTATACTTTCGAAATAATACAAAAAGTACCTAATAGAAATTTAATAAATTGTAAACTCTCGAATAAGGTAAAAATGAGAAAACAAAAAACTAAGAGGCGTGCCATAGGCGCGCCGGACTTGCTAGTTACTAATAGAATTTGCACGTATAATATTCGATTTTAGCAATTTTTTGTTTCTTGGCTAAAGGGTATTGAATCCCTGAAGCCGTTTTTATTAATATAGATAGATAGATAGATAGATAATATGTTGAGTACAGTACATCCATCTACTTTCATCGGTACAATAGCCGGCCACGTTGCTCGGTAACCCTGCTCGTCGCTTGCCTAATATCGCGACTCAAATTGCAATATGATACCTTTTTTGGCGAAAAAATTGTTTACTCTCGTGAATGTATATTTTTGGAATCTTCTTGTTAGGTGGATTATTTTGATAAAAAAAAGTTGACGCGATTTGAAGGGAGTCAAATTCTGCAGCACGGCATAAATGACGAAACAAAGAATACACATTGTAGATCTTACAAATATTATGTATCTGAATAGTACGTGGTTATGGTGGAGGCTTCGGGCAATCGCTCGTCACAACAATTTTCATCATAAATTGTTATTGAAGAGCGAATATCCGTATTTTGATCGAGGTAGGAAAGAGAATCTTCTACGCAGGTACATTGAAAAAAACGTCTCCGTCTCCAGTTGTAGCATCGCGTGAGCGTCTCATGAACATCCGTTTTTCGAGATGTTCCAAGCGTTTTAACAGTCAAATTTCTCATGTCATTCGCAACTCGTTCGTCGTCGTGATTGTACGTTCATACATAAACAAGATATAGAAGATTTTTCTTTCATCAACTGGTTTTGTTTCTGTGATCATTGTGTGTTTCCACGCCGGCGTGATATAATATTTTTCAAACTTACGTATCTATTTTGGTCGTTTCATTTCACTCGTCCATTCATTCTCTGTAGTATTATAGCTATTAACATTATAGCAGCACAAAAAGTATATTCAAAGTATTCTTTTTCGCATGATTGTATCATGATCGCGTGGAAATTTACGCCAGCTATCCTCTTTGCGTTTCTTACTTTCGGTGAGTAAATCCCGTTTGAGAGTAAGGGTGTCGTGATATAGACCTACTACTTTTTATGCGATACAGAATATATATAAGCGTACAATTTTTGCTCTATAGTTTCTTCAGTGTGGAGGTGTAAGTAGCTTACTGCAGTACATATGTTGCAGACGGTATTATTTTAATGCGGTAACTTCGTCTTTTGTAAAATGATCACCGTTAAGAATATTTTGCGATATGAATTGTTTGAATTGATTGATGAAAATTCTAACCCATTAGTGAATGATGCTTCAACTTATCCTCACTTCTTTTTTTCCGGATGATAGTCGAACGAAATCTTCTAAAATTTTGTTCTTAAATTTCATAGTTGAACGTCTAACGGGATGTATTTCAATTTTTTTGTCGGTAGGAATACTTACAAAGTAACTTTCGTCTCTAAGTATCTTGTCTTTTGCAAAATATTTGCTTTCACCACAAATCGAGAGGAAGCGGTGAGCGATGAATAAAGTTCAGTAAGTACCTAGAAAGAGGATATATTAGGAAAAACCAGTCACGACAGACAATGAAGAAAGCTCTGCCTCATTGTTCAAATTAAAAAAAAAAAAGGATTAAAATCCCCACAGACCGAAAGAATTTTACATTAGTGCGACTTACCATTTCAAAAATGAATAAATGTGGAGGGATTGTATGTATTATTGATATTCATAGATCATGTTTATTTGAAAAATTACAATTTATGTCACGTACCTACAAAATAAAAGTTTGTAAGTTAGTAGAAACAAATCCTAAATTTAAATTATGTTACCAGATACTTAGATGAAAGAAAGAATTCCTCTATCTATGGTACTATCGAGAAAGCTAGGAGGGAATGAGGCTGACTACATCCTCTTTTGGCTGAAATGTACATCTCTTCAGAAAGGATATTGTGAACGGATAGCCGCTCACAACTATAGAATTTAAGACACAAAGTGAATATTTTATGGAGCAGCATGTCTTCCTACTAGTCAGATGGTAAGGTGATCAACCGAGGATCTTCATCAACCAACGAAGTATGTAGATCTGTAGATACGTAAGACCTCTGAATTCTTCGAATTGATAAACTAAGGCACACAGTAAATTAGTGGGTTACAAAATCGCAAAAATACCGGTACGTGAACCCTAACTCAATCTTGTTTGTACTAATTGGAGGAGATGATAATTTTTCAAATAAATTAGTACAGAAAATAAATTCATCTATTATGGTTTAGTAAAAACGGCTTTGCTCGCACTATTTTTTATTATAATTACTCGTACAAACAAGTAAAATTTAAGGGAGGTTTACGTTTCAACGTACTACGACGTCTTCATCAGAACCAACTAAAAAAACTAAATACAATCGTAATAAAGAAGAGCAACGCGCTTATCATATAAAAGAAGACATGAAAAAACAAAATCCGAAAGTTCAAGGGTTATGACTAATGATAGAAGAGTACGTCGATCCAAGTTTCTGCATATCGCGTTTGAAATTGACAGTGTGGTTTTTGATGATTTCGATGCATTCCCGAATTCTTCGTTTCTGGGTGTTTTTCTCGTAGGCTAAGATGCGAGTATTGTCGAAATCAAACTTATGATTATTACAAGAAGCATGACAGGCCAAAGCAGTGTTATCATTAAGATCCCTTTCATCCCTTTCATGCTGGGACACTCTACTAGAGAGGTATTGGAGAGTCTCACCAACATAAGAGAGACGGCAACCAGAGCAAGGAATTTTATAGACGAGTTCAAATTTTTTGGAAGATGGGGTGGGATCTTTAGTTTTGGAAAACAGAATACAGTATTATTAAGGGAGTGCCAGTTAGTAAAGGAAATACTGATCTTACTATTGAGTTTTTTTATAATTTTGCTGATGATAACGCTACTTTGACCTACAGAAGGAAGACTATAATATTTTTGACTGCCTATGTTGTTTTTAGGGATGACACTACGATTAAACTTAAAGACAGACGTAATAAAATGAGTAGGATAGGTAGCCGTTATTGCTCAATAAGATATGTAATTCATTTAAGATTTCATTATGAAAGACAGGGTTAGATAGTTTAAGCCAATTATCTTTTAGGTTCACAGCGGTGTTAAACTTATAATGATAAGGTTGGTTAGAGAAATGATGGATGATTCTGCCCGTGAAGGTGGGCTTTTTATAATGTTTGAAAAGAATAGAATTGTTATGCTCTGGTTGCCTTCTCTCTTATGTTGGTGAGACTCTCCAATACCTCTCTAGTAGAGTGTCCCAGCATGAAAGGGATGAAAGGGATCTTAATGATAACACTGCTTTGGCCTGTCATGCTTCTTGTAATAATCATAAGTTTGATTTCGACAATACTCGCATCTTAGCCTACGAGAAAAACACCCAGAAACGAAGAATTCGGGAATGCAAAACCTTAAAAATACGCGTATAAATTTACAAAAACGTTGTGGTTTTGGAGCTAGACGATCTGTATTGAAAGGGACTGGTAATCTCAATTTACTTCCCCTCTCCTCTTTGTATACTTATCTCGGATCAGAACTTGAAATTTTTTCTGATCCTTAAGTAGGTCAAAGCCATGATCATCCTATAATGTAACCAGAAACCCTTCTGATAACGTCACGAACTGCTTTCCCTATGACGTCATAAAATTGACTATATATGTCTACCAAAATTTAAAAAAAAATTTCCGAACAAAATAATTTGCATGAAACCGTAGAGACAAGGTTAGTTTAAACAAACCGAAATAATTCGACACTATTACGATAACCTGATTTTTTATTGAGTACTTTTGACGTTCAGTCATCAATAGAATATCGGATCAAAGATTAGATCATTCTTCTGCGTGTCCGTCTCTTTGTAATGTGGTGACTAAGAAGAAACTTTTGACATGTTTCATGTCTTTGCTCTGACCCTACCCTAATTAAAAAATTTACGTACACGTGCGTGCGTGTGTACGTGCAAGATCTCTTTTTGACCTATGCAGTGAACTACTGGTATATTAGGCATATATTAACTTATACTAGCTATATACTAGCTCTAAACTAGACTTATACTAGACAAAGACATGTGGCGAACGAGCGCGGAGCGAGTGAGCTCCCCATAAACAATAGATCGAGAAGGAGAGCAAACGAACGGAGCAACCTCCGCAGAACACTTAATTATTCGATATTGCGTACTAGACTTATATTTTAAACTATGACAGACATGAAACATGATCTTTATTTATTTGGCTACGCCAGAACATTTTTTAATCAGTAAATCATTATGAATGAATTGGTTTACAACTTGACACTCGCGGTGATTCGAGTATCGGGTTATCTCTATGCATTCTAAAGCTATCCAACGTCTACAGTTGCTTTCAAAACGGAGTATTTTTTTTTCATATCCCAGATGGCCTTCCTCCAACAGATACCTCGCAAATATCGATTTTTCTGGATTGTTCGTTTTGAATGCATTCACATGGTCGTTAATCCTTTCGAAAAAACTTTGGGCCGGTCTTTTCAACATAAATTTCCGAGAAATCCAAACTCTGAGGAGGTAAACGCCGCTTCTTGAGAGAGGAGGGACTGTATTTTAACTTTTAAAGAGAATCTTGCCGAGCTGGAGGTAAGGATAGTGCGCAGATCTCGCATTAGCATTCATCAGATTTTCACATATTTGAGAAGTGAGTCTCGGTAGGTAAGGTAGTCTGATAAATTTACTTTATTCCTCTTATCAGAAGAAGTACGCGTGAATGTCGTGGTCTTATTAAGTGCAATCCCGATCATTTTTCGCCTGATCAACCCATCAATATCCAAGTTGACCCTATTCACTTCTTAGACCATATAATAGATAGACCGAGCATAGTGCAATAAAGATCATCGGACCCTTTATGGGTAGCGCGGTTGACTGCGGAGGAGACGCTGCACTGTGTGTTTCACTCCTCGCGCGTTCACCCGCTACGCGCGTAACCAGCGATCCTTATTTTCTTATCATGACCTCGTATCAATGGTTAACATACGCTTATATGGCCGATGCTCGGTCTATCTATTAAATGATCCAAGATTTACTTTGGCTGGGTGTTTTATGACCTGGATTTCATTATCAGGTACAGTGTAGAATCTAACTCCCTTCAAATGTAACACATGAAGGGTAGGTATAGGATAAATACTATGAAAATGGCGTTCTCGCGCAGTTTTCTGTCGACGATTTCTCAGCGAAAAAATGGTTTACTCGCATATATATATATATATATATATATACGTTTTGCCTCCCGGCGTTCGTCATTTTTCTTTAAATTACCCGGTTCCCTATAAAAAATTTACGAGATCGAGATGCTATGCCTTCCCGTCTCCCACTTGCTGGACGACCTCTAACGTACGTAGCCTCGATATATAGTCCAAGCGGAACAACGTCTTCATGAACTTCGTTCATGATTGCATCAAATACAGTCAGTAATTCAGAGAGAGTGATAAGAGGCAATGACAACGAAAGTTTTACATGTTTATTTAATAGAATCACTTTAATTTCCCGTTTTAATTGAAAAGTTGATGAAACGTCTATTGGGCGATAATTTACCTGGGTTTATTTAGTGGACCGAAATGTTTGAACGAAGTTTCGTTGGATAAAATATTTTGGACAAAATTACTCTGGACAAAGTTCTTTGGACGAATGGTCCAGGAACCGAAAATGCACTATGCAAATGATCAGGTTATAGAAACACACTGAAGAGGATAACGCATTGAGAAGAATAACCGGGGATACATATTAAACATCTTTATCCCGTTGTGCAAAATAGTTGTTTTATACATGCCTATCTCTGTTGTTTCGTCCCCAATGAAAGGAGTTAGACTATTGTATTCTATCAAAAAAAAAAAAAAAAAAACTGTTGACCATCGAAAGGACGAGTAGTTTCAATTGAAAAATCAATTTAAAGTTGTCAAACGAATTTGTTTTCTGGAAACTCAATTCAGTTTCAATAGAATATTTTGAATTTACCTAAACGACTTACTATAAAGTGACGTACTTTACAAAGCTGATACGAAGCGTTGGGCATTATTTGGTTACTTATTGCCTCTTTACCGTAATCTACAGTCACTACTTTCACTTTTGTGGAGTTTGCATTGCCTGTTATTAAAATAATAGCTTATTGAAACGAAAAGCGACGACGACCGGTACATGATCTTGCCTGTGCTACTATCCTGATGAATAGATTACATATACGAGGAAGGAGACAAAAATACTTCACCTTGCTCTGTCATATGTTATCGCGTAACTCCTACGAGAGAAAGTAAGAATTTTTCCTTATATTACATTCTCAGTGTGTACACCTATCTATAGACTGTTAGTCATTACAAAAAATGCACGATGAAAGAAGAATAAAAGAACGATTTCAATACTGGACTCGATACCTACCTGCTCTTAATTTTTATATACGAGAAGGCGAGAACATGATAATTATATCATACATTTTTTTAATTTACTACGTCGCTGTCAGCGGAAATCTGGGTTGAATGGCATTCATTACGTAATGTCAAAGAAATATTTCAGATAAATAGTATCTCAATAATTCATTCTCACTATTATCCGTACGATTCAATTAATTGTTTTAGAAATAAATAGTTCCAGCATTGCGCTAATCAATGTCATGTAAATCATTTTTTCCTCTAATACTTTATTATAGTCAACGCGCAGAACCAGCAGAAAAATATTCAAGAAGATCCGTGCAAAGCAAAATATAAAGTTGTTGCCGATGCTACGTATTGTGACCGTTACTGGGAATGCATCGATGGCCAGCCTGAACTGTACGACTGTCCCAACGGTTTGGTCTTCGCCGGCAAGAATCGCGGAGTTACTGAAGGTTGCGATTATCCGTGGAGAGCTAATTATTGCGAGGACAAACTATTAGCAAGTGCGTTTCATTCTGTAAACTTCGAACGTCTTAATGACATGCTAGAAATTCCTTTGCACTGGGCTACTGATATATAGAAAAATACCGACCTGAATATATTTCTAACATAACTACGTTCTTGTTTCTTACTCTTTCTTTAGATAGTCCTATTACACGGGAACATTGCGATTGGCTGTACGGTATCTTTGGGCATGAACTTAGTTGCACTCGATACTGGACCTGTTGGAATGGAACTGCCACAGAACAACTGTGTATAGGCGGTCTACTCTATAATGAAGTCACGAGATCTTGTGATTGGCCAGAAAATGTCGAAGGTTGCCAGAAACATCGTAAGTATTATAATATGGTTATGGTAACGAAAAAGAAAATCTATTTGAAAATAAAATAAGAATAGGTAAGAAATAGTATATTACGCAGCTAGGGGAAAAAAAGTGAAGAGTGACCTTCGAGTGCAAATGGCGCGAGAAGTAACTTTTCACTTTTTTTCACCAAGTTGCGTACGATATTTTATTGTATAAAGGGTTGTAAACGCCGCCACCCGGGCAATAAACGGGCGTTTATTACCCTGAATGCAATAAAGTACTTAAAGATTTTAAAACTTCAGGTGAAGGGTTTCAAGGTAGGCCTAAGTGGAGAGAGAGAGAAACAAAAAATGTACGTGAACATGTACACACAATATAATATTTAGAACTACCACAAGAGGTACCATGCCAAATCACAACTCAATACACTCCTATCTTTCTCTTTCTCTCTCTCTCTCTTTTTTTTTTTTTTTTTTCAAATATTCAATATTTAAATAGATGACAAAGTTCATAAAACCATACATAATTAAATACAACTACGATTAATGGTAATTGAAATTATCACAATACACCTAGAGAATTTCGATGTTTTTCAAAGCTTTCAACACTAACTTGTTTTGTCAAAATATCGGCAATCTGATCATTTGAACAAATATAAATCACATTCATACTTCCTTTTGCTACCTCGTCATTAACAAATTTATACTTAACATCCACATGCTTGCTCAATTTTCCAGCACTCCCTCCTCTAACATAAGAAATTACATTTTGATCATCTTCATAAATTGTCATAGTAATAATTTTCACATTTAAATCTCTTAAAATATCTTTAATCCAAAGACCTTCAGAAGTAGCTAATGAAAGAGCAACAAATTCGCTTTGGAAGTAGAGTGAGCTACAAACGATTGCTTTTTAGATTTCTAAAATATAGTATTATTACTGATTTTAAATAAATATTCAGACCTAGATTTACAATCTGTTACGTTACTTGCAAAATCTGCATCGGCATATCCGATCAAGTTTAAATTCTGTGATTTATAGGAGATTAAATTCAAAATATAGAGGAAGGGATGGAAAAAGAAATAAGAACGAGAAAAAAGAAAGGGTGGGGAAAGTTTTGGTCCTTGATAAAAATATTCAAGAGCAATTTGAGCCTAAGAGCAAAAATAAAAATATTTGAAAGCTGTGTCATCCCAGTAATCTGCTATGGTGCAGAGACGTGGGCCCTGACAAGGTCGCAGGTAGATGGCCTGCAAAAAACACAAAGAGCCATGGAAACGATAATAATGGGAGTAAGAAGGATAGAAAGAATAAGAAACACCGACTTGAGAAAAAATACGAACGTCTCCGATATAGGGTACATAATAAAAAAGAAAAAATTTAAATATGCGGGACATTTGATAAGGGGGAGAAACGAAAGATGGGCGAAAAAAGCTACGGAGTGGCTACCATACGGTTCGAAAAGAGGGAAGGGGAGACCAAAAACGAGATGGGAGGAGGAGATCAAAAATGAGGTGGGAGTGGCGTGGGAAAGAAGGTTTGGGACTGGGGGGTGTGGAAAAAAATTGGCGAGGCTTATGCCCAGAAATGGGTTACTTGCTAAATGCAAACAAATGTAAATAGTTATTGGTAAAATGTAAGAGTAGCAAATAAAGCTGTTATTATTATTAAATTCAAATTTAAAGTCCCTTTCAAATATCCTAATATTCTAGTAGCGTAAAAAAATAATTAATCATTTGGTTCATTCTGATATTGACTTATCAGGCCTAGTCACGTTACTAATGAAATTAAGACAACCCAATAATTGCCTAAATGGCTTAGAAGTGATTTTTCTCTCATTATTAAAACTTGAGTCAGTTTTTAAATTCCTCTCAATAGGAGTTCGAGTAGGTTCAGAGTCAAACATACCTACAAAAACAACGTAAAACATTTTCAATATATTTCTTTTGCGACAAAGTTACGTTACCTTCTTCTTTGTTGTAATTTATATCAATTCCTAAAAAACGAGTCGAGTTAGGACTTTTTATCTTTTCAAAAGCTCTTTCTTAATATTTTTCATGCCAGTTTGGCTAGAAGAAACAAGATACAAATCATCAACATAAATTAGAACATAAGTATATTCTTCATTTCTTTTACAAAAATATAAACAAGCGTCATTTTTAGATCTATCAAATCCTATGTCTAACAAAAAATTATTTTGATATCCTTAAGCCATAAATAGCTCTATTTAATTTGCACACTTTCCCTTTCTTCTCATAACCTGGAGGTTGGTCCATGAAAATAATTCTCTCTTCAATCTCACTGTTCAAGAAAGCAGTGGCCACATCCATCATGCCTAAAAGCATATTACGTTCACTAGCGGTTGGCGGCGCACCTGACCGCTAGCTGTGTGTTGAGTAGATATCTGTGTTTTATAGGTATCTGTATCTTGTAGGTATGTATGTTTTGTAGGTATCTTGGAATTCAGATGAATTTTTTGCTACGTTTTTCAAAAATTTAATACTGTTAAGCCTACTTTATTCTCACCGAGAATGATAACATACATAGAGTAAAGAAAAAGAGAAGGTTGAAAAAATTGAAAAATGCGTGTAAGATGTAAGATGAACCATTTTCCTCACATTTTCATTTTCCAGACTCGGGACTGGCAGAATTCAACATACACAAACTGTATTCTGGTATGTTTATAAATGGTTAGCATGCAAAGCGTGAAAAAGAGGTTAAAAGTTTCCCATAACCAAGAGATAATAAATTATTAAGATTGGATCGGAGTCGGTCAAAAATTAAAATTACCGAATTACATTACACACTAATTTACTTGAGAGCTGACTTAACGCGTGAAGCCTGTATCGCAGCAGAATACAGACGAATCCATTGACATTTTACCAGTCTCTAAGAAAATACACAGACAACAGGTAACAAAAGGGTCATTTACGGTAGCCCGCAGGCAGTGCAGTGCTTGTCTAGATATTGGTTCCTGTATGAGATAGGTACCGGATGTAAAACCCTGTATGTAGGTGGTTTTAAAACTGTGAATAAAATAACTACCTACGTATTATGAAAGTACAGCGAATACTGCAGTCACGAAATCTCCTGCTAAAAATCTGGGATCGGGCTTATTCGAAAGGAAATTACAGGGGCAACAATTTTTGTTCTCTTAAATTTTTCATAAAAATGAGTAAAACTCGAGTTAACGATAACTTAATTTTTAGAACTGCGCCGCTCAATGCGCTTGAAGGGTTGGAACAACGCGCGTACGTCTAAGGTACAGCGAGAAGCAGTTTCAGTACTCGATAATTCCCGTTTTTCCCTAATTTTTTCGCCCCCTACTCCACCTCGAGGGAGTCAGAACGTCGAAATTTATTCAAAAACCTGACCCAAGTGAAGCGAAATTTTTCAAAAAAAATTCCAGGTTAATAGGTGAAGGCGTTTGAAAGTTATGGACATTCATACATACAGATATACATACATACAGACAAACATTCTACTTTATACATATACTAGCGGTTGGCGACGCGCCTCCGGCGCGCCTGACCGCTAGCTGTGTGTTGAGTAGATATCTGTGTTTTATAGGTATCTGTATCTTATAGGTATGTGTGTTTTGTAGGTATCTTGGAATTCAGATGAATTTTTAAAAAAGAAACAGTGGAAAGAGTTTTGCAAAATTCACAACTATTCAGTTCAAAAATAAGAAAATAGACACCAAAAACTGCGACTATACTTATAAAAATATATCAAAGTTCCGAGTCGCACAAAAATAAAATCACCAAACTAAATTTTTTACACACTAATTCACTTGAGAGCTGACTTAACGCGTGAAGCCTGTATTCATCGCAGCAGAATACAGACAAATCCATCGACATTTTGCCAGTCCCTAATAAAACACACGGACAACAGGTAAAAAAAAGGGTAATTTCCGCTAGCCCATACGCAGTGCGCACCTGTCTAGACATTGGTTCTTGTATGAGATACCGAATGTAAAATCCTCTATGTAGGTGTTTTTAAAACTGTGAATAAAATAACTTGCTTAGTATGGAAGTACAGCGAATACTGTAGTCACAAAATTTCCTCCTAAAAATCTGGAACCGGGCTCATTCGAAAGGAAATTACAGGGGCTACAATTTTTGTTCTCTTCAATTTTTCATAAAAATGAGTTATACTCGAGTTATCACAATAATTCAATTCTCGAAACTGCGCCACTCAACGCGCGTAGGTCTAACGTACATGGCAAGCTACACCACCACGTTTTTTTATATTGAAAAAAGTCATTGTTTTCGCCCTTTTTTGAAATTACTCAGCACCTCCCCGTCAAATTTTTATTTTTATGAGTCTATGTGCTGCTCTGGGATGAGGACAATATATCCTGAAAGTTTGAAAGCGATCGGCCCAGTAGTTCTCGAGTTATAAACGGACAGGACGACAGACGGACAAACTTTCTGCTTTATATATTAGATTAGATTTGCCACCCAGATAACAATTTTTAAGGTAGTGTATTTAGTAACAGGGGCAAAAATTTGCTCCTCCTCTTCATTTGAATTAAATCCTCTAGCTAGAGCCCTATAATAACAAATGAGGACATGGGCCGCCATATTTAGTTGTTATGTCATTATTCATCTTCAGACTTCTCTATTTCAATGACTGATAATAGTTTACCACAATTAGAAAATTATAAGAGAACTACTAGAATTTGTTTTAGAATATAGGTATCAGTGGCAAAGTACAATGCGAAACATAATGCTTTCAAATGATACAAAATAGTTCCACCAATTTTGTTAATTTCTTACCCTATTAGGAACTGCAAGGATTAATGATGATGTAACAACTAAAAATGGCGATGCATGTCCTCACTCATTATTACAGGGCTCTACTCTAGCAACTAATCTCGCCTTATAAATATGTCCTCCATTTCCGTTGTCTTTTAAAGTATACCTACACCCACCTACATGTCACAACCTCATCATTTTTCTAATTTTCATTCACAAGTGTCCACACCTATTTTTCTCGCATCGCACTCATATCTCTCTCTCTCTCTCTCTCTCTCTCTCTCTCTCTCTCTCTCTCTCTCTCTCTCTCTCTCTCTCTCTCTCTCTCTCTCTCTCTCTCTCTCTCTCTCTCTCTCTCTCTCTCTCTCTCTCTCTCTCTCTCTCTCTCTCTCTCTCTCTCTCTCTCTCTCTCTCTCTCTCTCTCTCTCTCTCTCTCTCTCTCTCTCTCTCTCTCTCTCTCTCTCTCTCTCTCTCTCTCTCTCTCTCTCTCTCTCTCTCTCTCTCTCTCTCTCTCTCTCTCTCTCTCTCTCTCTCTCTCTCTCTCTCTCTCTCTCTCTCTCTCTCTCTCTCTCTCTCTCTCTCTCTCTCTCTCTCTCTCTCTCTCTCTCTCTCTCTCTCTCTCTCTCTCTCTCTCTCTATGGCTTCCTTCCAATCATTCGCATTTGCCTCCCTATACAACTTAGGTGCATCAACATCAGCACCAGCAAAAAAAGACATGACAAAATCATCATACTTTTTTGGTACTTTCCTCATTCAAGTAGGTCGAGTTTCATCCCGACTCTGCTCTGTAGACTCATTCAAGACCTCACTCACGTCATCACCTAAATTAGGATTCTCTAAAACTTCCTCTATTTTATCCTCTATACTTATTTCATTATTAACTCCTATATCAGGTTTAGAATCCTTTTCCAGACTGAAGTAGTCATAATCCTCCTCTACAATTAGAATACGTTCTTCATTATCCTTCACTATATTTCTATCATCAATCCAGTTAGTCAAATTCCTAGTCTCATTAAATACAACATTTCTCACATATTTTATTTTATTTGACCTGGGACACCACATTTCATATCCAGTGATAGTATAACCAATTGAGATACCCTTTTCACTCTTAGGAGAAAATTTCCATTGAAACTTCTTAGGAATATAATTGAAGACCACACATCCAAAAATTCTCAATCTTTCTCTATAATATTTCTTTCCATCCTATTAGCAGTATAAACTGCAGCATAAACTGTGTATGGCCAAAAACTAATATCTAATCTGGATTCTAATAATAAAGCTCTTGCTTTCTCCACAACAGTTCTGTTGCATTGTTCACTACAACTATTTGATTGAGGGCAATATGGTTCCACATACTGTAATAATATACCATTACCTAAACAAAATTGTTTCATAGAATCATTTACATATTCCCCTCCCCGGTCGCACCAAATAGAATTTACTCTATGTTCAGAAACAGCGTGAACAAAATTCAAAAATTGCTTGAGATGAGTTAATACACAGTCTTTGCTTGGAATACAAGAAGCTACTTTGAATGAAGTAAAATTGTCCATAAGATTCAAAATATACTGCTCAGTATTTCTCCCTTTTTGTTTAACTGTTACTAAATCAGTATGAATTAATTGTAAAGGTCGAGAACTATAATACTTATTTCTTTTCTTATAAGGAAGAATATATTGTTTACTTGGAATGCAAATTTCATATTTTTCAAAATTTGATAAATCAAAATTCTCTATATTAAAATCCATACCTTCCATCTTATCTTCACAAACAAGTTTCTTTATACTTTCATAATTTAAATGAGCTAAACGTTTATGCAAGATTTTCAATTTCTCATTAGTACTGTCTCTAAAACAAGCATTTGCTGTCAGTTTTTCAAAATTATTATTTAAAATAAAAGTGATTCCATATAAACCTTTCCTACATTCACCCACAATCAATAATTCATCATCAGACAAGTCATAAATAAACATTTTTC
Source organism: Aspidiotus rigidus (assembly GCA_035079385.1). Lineage (NCBI taxonomy): Eukaryota > Metazoa > Arthropoda > Insecta > Hemiptera > Diaspididae > Aspidiotus > Aspidiotus rigidus. The sequence goes on from JAVHKY010000052.1 coordinate 9,280,746, forward strand.
CATGGTTGATTACTATTTTATAACCCAAATCATCAATACCTACGCCGAATTGATAACAAATTGCTATGAAGCTTGAATATTTCATAGAAATCATTGTGTCACTAGCACCGCTATCAGAATAAAATTATATTTCAATCTCACTCTGAGACTGTGAGTTTGTGGAGAGTAAACTATAATCACCACTAGAAAATGCTCTTCTATTATACGTTTTATCATTACTTGGGTTTTTATCATCCGTACAATTATCATCATTCTTAAAATTTAGAAGTATGTCCCGTTCTCTTACATATAAAACAATAGGGAGAAAAGTGATCATTTTGCGACAAGTGCAAAGATTTGCAAAACGAGCAAAGGGAGTGAAGCGAACGCACGAGTGCAAACGATCACTTCACTCCCGTGGCGCATACACTTTTTCATGCCATGAGTAGGTACATGGATGAATGAACCTTTGTGGGTCTAGATATATTCCTGTGATGGTTGTTTGCAATTATATTTCCATTGCCAATTTGACACTGCACTCAGTTTCATATGTATGAGGGCAAATATGGCAAATATCTCGTTCCTCACAAAGAATTTAGAAATTTATTTGGAAAACAAATTTGATAAATCGCCATTTTAGTTTTCTTTCCCTGTTTCAATTTTTCTCTCCCTGTTTTGTTTTTTCTCTCCCGCTTTTGGCAACCTCTGCAGTTTGTCAAGAAAACGTTACTTCTTCCTCAATAAACTGTCCTAAAATAAGTCATTTTTACAGCACCTATGGCATAAAACCATTTTATATGTCTCCACTTACCGCACGGAAAACAACGTATACTTACCAGATTTATTATCTCCTTTTGTACAAAATTTTGATGGTTTCCCAAACTTTGCAATGGATCCTTGTTTTGACTTGCCCATGAATGCCAATCTTGATTCATCCTCTATCACGTTGTTCTTTTTCCTTCTTTCCATATGTATATTATTCATGTAGGAACCTGGCCTTGAAATTGGCGTAATTTCTCTCTTTCATTGGTAATGCGTCAAAGTATGCTGTAACGGAGTCATATTGTTCAGGTAAACTGATTTGTAATATAGAAATTGGCTTATTTTCAGTCACCTCCTCACCATAATCGATCAACTCATTTATCATTTCTTCTATTGCTGAAACGTGTTTCAATGCATTTGTACTGTTTTTATTGAATACCATTTTTGCAATTTGTTGGTTGACATACAATAACTCAGGAAGATTAGGCTCAAAAATGAGAATAAATGGAAATAAATGACGGCAAAGGTTTTTTTCGTGGATTATGTTTAAAATGGTCTCCTGATGAACATACTAAAAGTCCACAGCGAACAGAGAGCGAGCCCTCCCCCAAAGGGGGTCAAAGTACCACAAAAATCAGTTTTCTGAGAATAAATCGAAAACTAAGCATCAGAGAAAAAAAAGTTTCAAACAAAAGTTGTTCCTCATCAAATTTCCTATAAATTTTACTATATGTATGTCAACTTGGCCCAAAAACTCGAGCTGAAAAGTTGGTTTGAAAGTTGAGCGATTTTCTAAAATTTTTTATTTTAGTATTAATATAGTCAAATTAGACAGGTTTCGGGAAAAAACAAGAACATTGCGACATAGTAAAGGTCAGGGGGTACTAACTTCTCCGCATTTTTCCCAAGAGCATATTTTTTATGGGGGTTGAAACCCCCTCAAAATCAGCTTTTTGTAAATATCCTGCTTAGTACGCATTTTAGAGAAAAAAGTCATCAGTCAAAAATTATTCCTCGTGAAATTTCATATCGGACTACGTAACTCATTTCTAACCTACACGTGATAGTCAGCTCAAAAATTCATGGAAATTGAGCCTCCACCATGCAAATCCGTGAATTACGCGCTCCTTGCCGAGAGATGAGGTCGTTGCGCGGTAGTTACGCGCGAAGGTAACGTTAATATTTCGCTAGTACATATAATGAAACATATACTAATTTCATTAGTTTTAATTAATTGTCACAGGGAATTTGCTGCACAATATTATTTTGAGAAAGGTATAATCAACTGCCTATCATACATGAAAATAAAGTTTTCCATACATGGACAAACATTTTAAAAATTGTTTCTTATGCATATATAATATGTAAAAAGCTGAATGGAGGGCTGTAAACATGCGAGCCCTTCCCCCATTTCAATTTTTCTAGTTGGAGTGGGTGGATTCGTTTGTACTGGGTTGTGCCGTAGAGTTTTACATTTGTGCTGGTCTTCTTCCCCCTCCAACCTTATGAGGAGGCTGTATGCCAGGCCAGGGCAGCATGTCGTGCTCCATTTTCGGACTAAAAACAAACTGAATTTCATGTGCTACATTTTTGCTGTATTATGCTCTCAAGTTTTCCATTCTGGTGGTTTCAAGCAATGGTGGGAATGGATGTGGTCTTCTGTTGTGGACTCGCGGTGAGATTTTGACTTCAACCCGCGTAGAATTGAAGTGGGCTAACGTGTGGAATTGTTTCAAGCAATGGAAGGAATTTCACCAAGAAGCTTGTTATTGTTGTGTGCTCCCACAAATTCATGAAGAACCGCCGCCATACAAATCCGAGAATATCGCGCTCGTCAAAGTTGGCGTAGTCGCATGAGGGTTTCACGTTGATAGTCGATTGGGTCAAGCAAACTTGCTCCGCCATTTCAGGCGATCTCCCGAGAATCTTCTTTTGCGGTGAGAGATTGACTACATGAGTCTTGTAATTATCAAAATGGAGAAACAAGAGATAACAAGCTTCTTGGTATCATTCCCTATATCGCCCGGAAGAATAAGAAATTCAGCAAGTTTGCCTGGATTTTACGAGGAATAATTTTTGACTGATGACTTTTTTCTCTAAAATGCGTATCAAGCGGGGTATTTACAAAAAACTGATTTTGAGGGAGTTTCAACCCGCCTCTTGGAGAAAGACGCGGAGAAGTTAGTATGTTGTTTTGGACTTCATTCTTGACCATTTCCAGCAATCAGACCTTTACTATGTCGCGATGTTCTTGTTTTTTCCCAAAACCTGTCTAATTTGACTACACTAACACTGAAATAAAAAATTTTAGAAAATCGCTCAACTTTCGAACCAACTTTTCAGCTCGAGTTTTTGGGCCAAGTTAACATACATAATAATGAAATTTATAGGAAATTTGATGAGGAACAACTTTTGTTTGAAACTTTTTTTTCTCTGATGCTTAGTTTTCGATTTATCCTCAGAAAACTGATTTTTGTGGTACTTTGACCCCCTTTGGGGAGGGCCCGCTCACTGTTCGCTGTGGACTTTTAGTATGCGTATCAGGAGACCATTTTAAACATAATCCACGAAAAAAATCTTTGCCGGCATTTATTACCATTTCAAAACCTAATCTGCCTGGGCTACAACTGCTGTCTCAAAAAATCCTGTCGTTGATATGTTTTTTGCAATTCATCTAATATGCTTTCGCCAATTTCAACTTCATCACAAAAATTCATCTGTGTTTATGACATGTTTCCCAAGATACATATTCTTGCCTTCGCATCATTCTTCTTCCATTTATCATATGTTCCACCTCGATCACCACCTTTACCAAAATTGTCTTCATCAGGTACATCCTTGTCAACATGCTCCAACAAACCTTGAGCTTCCAATAATGTTTGAATCAACACCAACCACTGTTGAAAATTCTCTCCATTAAAGGGTTCACTTGACGTCAAATTTCTTGACATCGTCATCACTCCAATTCTAATTCACAGTGCCAAAATATTTATGGCCGGTCACCAGGAGAAAAGAAGAAAATTAATCATTAAACTTAAAAATTATCACAAAACAGGCCACAATCTGCAACCATTTTAAGGTAGGCCTAAGTGGAGAGAGAGAAAAACAAACAAGAGCGGACTATGGTCGGCCGTTTGTCCTGCAGCGTGCAGCTGACAATCAACGCCCAAAACACAGTGAAGGCGAGTTGCGGAAACTGGAACCGAATAATGCGGCAGATCAAAATGGATTTTAATTTCTCGCATCTTGTTTCGTTCTTGCGTTGCTCCATAAGCGCTGTGTAATTTGTGAATCGTTCGCGTGTTCCTTTCGATTTCTCGCATTCACTGTGTTTTTGGCGTCGACTGATAACATGACATATGTCAACAAACTGAAAACTTAAAGAAGACAAAGAAAATAAGGTAGTCTTCATTCTTAAAGTACAAGCGTGCAGTTGTGTTACTGTTGAGATTCATGATCCGTTATCCACCTGTATGGTAACACTGAGACTTATGATGATAGCTATAGTTATGTGTGGTGTGAGTGGTAACACGTATAAGTCGAGCGACCACGCCATTAAACACTTCTATCATCCGAACGATAAAGTACAGTTGTTGTATTTGACGAAGCTGATGTAGCACACACTTTAAGACACTCACAATTTTGTTCATACACTCACCTGTACACAATCACTCTTTATTACTGGGTAAAGTACTTTCCTGACGCCTCACCTTCCAGAGCAGCTTCCAAAAGGGGCCACCACATAAGATGTGGATAATAACTCTTTAGTGTCCACTCACAAATTTAGATAAAAGTATCCAGTATGTTTAGAGTATTTGGTTTTCATACACTCATTTATCCTCTTTTCTCCTTCAATAATGAAATTTTATAAATGCATAACCTTTTTATTAGAAACTCATAGAAAGTTTTTGCATTTCAACGTTATCTTGACTTGGAACTGTTAACTTCTACCATTGCTCAACACGAGAACATTCAACGTTCATCTTACTGTGTTGGAAGGCAAAATCTCAGAAATGATAATAATTTCTAGCGCCAATTGTAACTTTCTTCATGTTGTTGGAAGTATTACCATCCTTCATTACTCGGAAAGGCCGATGGTTTCTATTACACTACGCAACAGCCTAAAAAATGCTGAGCTAAAACTATGAAATTTTAAATGAATTTTGAATGCTGAATTCAATGCCGGTCTCTGTTTTTTGATAGGAGGTCTCAGTTTTTTGAAATCGCGTAAAATATTCTCGTTTATTTGCGGCGCGTTGTTGCAGAACGTAACGTTGCTTCGCGATAGCCAATACTTCAGCTATTGAGAAGGTGTGTTACGTTCCGCAACAACGGTAGGTAATTTTTGACTCAATTGAAAGCACGCAAAACGCAAATGATAATTGATAACAAACCTTACCCGCAGTTTATACTGCGTTGTGGCCTACTGAACGTGACGACGGTGACATCCGTGATGTGACGTGCGCGACTGAACTGAGACGACGAAGAAATAAGAAGAAGAAAAATAGGATTACAATACGGTCGGCCTCGTACGACGGGCCGATCCTAAAAACGTACCTGAACATGTACACACAATAATATTTAGAACTAACACAAGAGGTAACAATCGAACGTCTACTTATCCATATTTGTATAACAGTGTTGCCAAATCACAACTCAATAAAGGGTACTTTCAAAATGTCTATGAGACGACATATCCGTAGCTACAAGAAATGAACACGTCTAAAAGACACCACCGGTTACCTAACAATTATATGATTTTAAGCATATAATTATTAAACGAATCCGTTCCTTCAAGTTACGGCTATCCATAATGAAACGTGAAAGACAATACTCCGACGTGGAGTAAAAATGCAAACCGCAGAAAAATAAAAGACGACGAGCGCTTTCGGTTAAATAACCATCTTCAAGCCTGAAACGAAAGATTTACTCCACGTCGGAGTATTCGTCTTTCACGTTTCATGTAATTATTATTATTACTATCCATAATAGGATAAGAGCAATTTTCGGAAAAAGGAAAGAGTGTTGCAAGACAGCTGCATTATACTAGGTACCCAACAGCCTAAAAATTGCTGAGCTGAAATTATCTAATCTTAAATGAATTTTGAACGCTGAATTCAATGTTGTTCTCAGTTTTTTGATAGAACGTCTCAATTTTTCGTATTCGCATGAAATATTCACGTTTATTCGTAGCGCGTAATTGTTGCAAAAAGTAACACAACTTCTCCATACCTGAAGTATCGGCTATCAAGAAGGAACGCTACGTTCCGCAACAACGCGCTGCGAATAAATGTGACTATTTCACGCGAATACAAAAAATTGAGCATCAACTCTTTTCTGACGCACCAGACATATCAATGAAATTTTAGGACAAGTTTTTGAGATTATATTGACATTGATGCCGTTACCAAACTATCTAAGTGAACTCAGTTGAGCCCTGTTAACATTCAAGGTTTTTCTAAAAATTGTTGGTACATACCTCTCGTGTTCAGCCTACTTGCATGAATGAAAATGCACTTTGTCACATTTATCATCATTTACCAAATTTATATCACCTGAGTACCTTTGTGGATTTTGAAATTGCTATTCATAATGCAGTTATGGAAGTTCCACACAGGTCAAAACAGACATCAAAAAATACTTGTCTTTGGCTTACATACTACCTATCTACTGAACTAATGGCTTCATTGGTCCATTCCTGCAATTATTTTCTGGCCATTCCTTCCACCTAACATGGTTGAAGAATGCTTTGAGGAAGATTTTGGCCCTCAGGAATGAGTTCAAAAATTCTCAGATTACGTACATTCCACGTAATAATTTCCTCCTAGTTTGTGGGCAGATGACTGCGCCTCGTGTATTTGTACAATAAATGTATATGAAGCATTCCATTCTCATTTGAATGGTATGTTTTATCACAGTCACCCACGCATATTCCTACTACCAATGCTGGCCGCAATTCCTTCATATGCTTTCAGATATCATTATCTGTAACTTGTACATCTCCTTCTTCCCCATTGGCAGCGACTCCTACATCGCAAAACAGGGTCAGCTGTAATTCATGCATGGGTAGCCAAATCAGCAACTTCGAGTAAATATTTTCCTACACCATTGGCTATGTTTGTACGGACAAATATCCGCATTGTTGAAAAAGTAGACGGTTCATTGGATACTACCACAAGATCGCGCTGCGTGTTAAGACGTGGGTGTAACCACGGCCGTGGTGTAACAGAGAGGGACCAATGTTCTCTCCTTTTTACTCTGCTGATTGATACGCAGCGCACCCTCGTGGTAGTATCCAACAAACCGTCTACTTTTTCAACAATGCGACTATTTGTGTGGTACGTGTACAGTCAATGCCTACACTTGCTCAAATTTGAAATTTTCTGCAGCACAGAATTGAAATATTTTTTTTGCGGTTTGACCCTGATTATAATGCACATTAAAACAAATTTCTTCAATAGGTAATGTATAATTTTAACAGGGAACCTATTTTTATGTAAAGTTTTTTCCTTTTTGAATGCGCGCCAGTTGTTGTACGCCATCCAACATATTTTGACCTCGAGACTAGAAAATTCAGGGTCCCTAGGTAATAGGTACAATATGAACTATTTACAATGGTAAAAGGCAGCTCAGTTTGCAGAAGAAAATGGTCTTTAAAATTTAATACCGATCAATTTTTGGGTATTAATTTTTGGAAAATTTGAAGTTCCTTCTCTAATAATGTGCCTATTTAACCCAACAGCGAAAGTTTTCCGAGTTCCTTTTTCTACCAAATTTGGAAAATAAATTTTACAAAAACGCAATTTTCACGTAGTTGCCCAAATATAACTGGTTTCACAAAGAGACTGCATTGATATCATGTATTCTTTCTCTTATTTCACTCATTGAATTCATTTACTTTTTGAAGTTTCACCTCTTCTCAGAATATTTAATATACCTAGTTTGTTCAATGTCAGGACCCATTTTGATTATTTTGCCGTGTTGTAAGATAATCATTGCTCCACCAAAAAAGTTTATATGTATTAAAATTTAACTTTCTGCTAATCAGGAAATATTTAATATTCATTTATCTATGATCATCTTATACCGTCAGACCATCAGCAAAATTCTTCCATTCCACCCCCCTCTACTCGGGTTTTGAGCTTAAAATTTCAACTAGAAAATAATGAGAGGGACATGAAAAAATTTCCATCAAATAAGATTTGGAGGAAATTTGAGCTCAGAAGGCTTGGAAAATTCTATCAATGGGATAATATAATTGACCGTGAAAATATAAAAATCTTTCACTTAAAAGGCTATTTTCTTTACTATTATTGAGCTGTCGAACTCTGTACCAGTTCAATTTCACTCTTATGAAACAGATTCTTTACACTCTCAATGACATTAATGCGCCCGCTAGTATTTTGTAATCCAGCCTGTGAAGTGATTTAGAGCCTAAATATATTTTTTAGGTTCAATTTTTCTTACAGGTACTATTGAGAAGTAAGTGCCTCACCAACGGAATCAACAGAAGAGTATAGGACACACCTTGATTGATTATTATTTGATTTACGAGTATACATATATTGATGACCAGTTATTTTCCAACAATCTAATATTTCCGATAGTCAAAACTTGAATGACCAACTACAAAATTCAAAAATCTAAAAAAATCGGGATTCTTACATTCTCTTTTCTTGTATGTGAAGGGATAGGTTCCGTCTGCAATGTGATTCTTACTTCATATTCAAGTTCTACAATTCACATCTGTAGGTCGCCTATAGGTATGGAAATTCATAACTCAAAATTTCTATGTAAGTTCATACTCTCGGGTGTATAGCTCAAAAATCAAAATTTCTCCATGTCCCAAAATCTTCTAAAAGTCATACCGTGGTCCAAAAACATTAATTTACAGATATCACCCACTATTTTGCCAGTTTTGTTCCCTTTTCTAACTCTTGTAAGACTACAATGTTAAAATTTTGACAGAGGTCGCAATTTCATTCAGAAGCTTATGTTATACTTTTGGACTACACCTTGCTTTTGGACACAATCTTCATGTTGGAAAAATATAACTAATGGTGCACAAACAAATGCTACACTCTAAACAACAATGACATCACAGCCAATATTTTAAACCCGTGTTTTTTTCTCTCTCTTTGTACAGCTTTATGTAACAACGATCCAAACAGTAACGTACCTCTAGGAAAGTCATGCAATCGCTATTGGCAATGTCAAGGAGGTTATCCGCGTTTGCAGCGCTGTCCCGCTATGCTAGTTTTTGATAAACGTTCATTACGTTGTGTTGTTCCGCCAACTGAAGACTGTGAGACGCCAACCACCCGACTACCAAGCCTTGAAGATGTTCAAGATGCAGAAGAAAATACTAATGTGCCTCCTCAACAGAATCAGCCAACACAGAGACCTCAACTTGCAAATCAAAAACAACCTTCACCACTGTCCTTGCAACTCATTCCACGCTCACAAATTCAAACACCAAGGCCTCAATTCCAGCAGGCCAAGCAAATTCAACAAAATCAGCATCATCATCAACAACAATTTCAGCCAATTCAAAGAGCTCAACAACCTATTTCTCACCAGAGGCAAGAAGAAGGATTTGCTGCATCAGGTTTGTCACATTCAAGATGAGTAATAGAATTAAATGTAAAGTTCTGCATGCATTTTTTAAGTCAAGGAACTTCACAATAAATTATAATAAATAAGTAGACATGAATAAATGTATCTTTCAAAGATTGTTTTGTTTTATTTTTTTTTCTCTTTTGAACAATATTCTGTAATATCAGTGTAGATAACTTAAATCATAAATTTCAATATTTTAAGTGTACTTAGATCAACCATTTTATCAGTCTGCTTGTTGTGATTCAATATTTGTGACATATCCATGAACAAAATAATAATTAAATTTCTTTGTAGTGTGAACTGAAACAAAAAACATGAATAAACTATTTATTGTCAGAACATTTTAGATTGAAGTTTGAAGTTGTGGTATCACCATTTCTAGACAGAACCCACAGCCAAATTCAAATTGTTCAAAGAAATTGAAAAAACACTGAACCAAAGAAAATAATTATGTTGATTGATCATGCCTAGTACCTACACAGTTGCGGGAAAAATTGATGCCATATGGCTGACATTTTGCCAAATTCTTGACAGAGCAACTTACCATGCCCACTTTCTGAAATTTGACCAATGGACTGTGTTATTTGTGATAACGCAACATGAATGTGAGTGCAAGATGCATAGGTATGAGTGAGCAGAAGTACCTATTCTGCTGAAAATATGTCCATTTGGCTTTTTGCTCCCCATAAGAAATACATGCGGAGCAAAGATGACCATGGTATTAATTTAATATGAGATGTTAAAATTTACAGGAAAGTTTATATTTTAAATTTATCAACTTCTCGCTATTTGAAAAGAAAAATCTCTTGACCGTATCATTTTTTATATTTAATTGGTACCGTAGTGATCTCTGCTCCATATGTATTTCTCATGGGAGCAAAATGCCAAATGGACAAAATCGATCTTTTATCGATAGTTGTGACGTCACAATAACGCAGTCCGTTAGAATGCTTAAAAAATTTTCTGGCATAGCCAAATAAATGAAAATCATGTTCCATGTCTTTTATATTTTATCAGTCATCTTGAAATGTTTCAGTCTAGTCTTCTACTAGGTCAAGTGTTCGTGAGATATTATTCGTTTACCCCTTTACCTATCTTGGCGTCGTAAAAGTCGTCTATGAGAAATACGAGGTAGCGCGAACTCGCTGTTGTATTGGAATGGTATGTGACAATTCAAGTCTAGGGGACTTGGAAAAATTTCGACTATCCAGCCTTTATTTATTTAATTATTTAATTATTTAATTCTTTAATTATTCATTTATTTTATTATTTAATTATTTAATATTATTTATTTATTTATTTATTATTAATTCTTCTACTAGGTCAAGTGTTCGTGAGATATTATTCGTTTACCCCTTTACCTATCTTGGCGTCGTATAAGTCTTGTATGAGAAATATTTTGAGGTAATTGTGGGTGTTCTATATTTTGAGGTATCAACTTTCGTGGGGCGAACGAGCGATCTCGCTGTTGTATTGGAATGGTATGAGACAATTCAAGTCTAGGGGACTTGGAAAAATTTCGACTATCCAGCCATATATGATAGGAAGAGACACTTAGAAAATTTTCTAATTATTAATTATATCAATTATTTAATTATTTATTTATTTATTTAATTATTTAATTATTTAATTATTATTGAATTAATTATTATTATTACGTGGGGTGTACTCGCGAATTTCTGAATCACCCACGGGGTAGAGATTTTCTAATTATTAATTATATTAATTATTTATTTATTTATTTAATTATTTAATTATATTAATTATTTAATTATCTTTTTATTTATTTATTTATTTATTTAATTATTTAATTATTCAATTATTCAATTATTTAATTATTTAATTATTTAATTATTCAATTATTTAATTATTTAATTATTCAATTATTTAATTATTTATTTATTTATTTATTTATTTATTCATTTATTTATTTATTTATTTATTTATTATTAATTATTATTATTACGCGGGGTGTACTCGCGAATTTCTGCATCACCCACGGGGTAGAGATTTCTCTTGACGGGGGGGAGGGGGGGGTGTACTCGCGAGTTTCAAAATCGGGGTCCGGCGAGAGAAAAGACATGGAACATGTCAAAAATGGCATTGCCATGTCATTGACAAAATTTTTCCCAGTGGGTAAAAACTGATTTGATATAAGTATCTGGCTAGTCCGTCGTTATTCAAAATGTGATTCTATCAGATCAATATAAAATATTCCAAGGTTAGATTATTAATTCCCTTAGAAATTTCTAATACAATTTCTTTGTAGTTGCAATATCTCACATCTCAAGTACTTGACTTTATAGGAGGCAATATTTGGGAGCAACTAAGAAGCCTGATAACAAAAACAAATGATATGAATTTCCTGTTTGTTTCATGCACAATTCATTTAGACCAAGTCCTAGTATTGTCAAGACAGAGTCTTTAGTATATGAGGTTCATAAAGTATACCTGAGGAATTTTTTCAAATATTAGAACAAACATGCTTGACAACAATATTAAAACCCTAGCTTAAATCATTTCAAGAGGCTTGTCTATCAGAAACTGATGAAAAGCGTACATTACATGCTTATACCTCTTCTATTGTTATACTACAATTACCTACCCAGGTGTGCTTGACCTTCCCGGATGTGCGGACCACTGTGAAGGTCCAAAAGTTTTTGCAGACCATGTGATTTATGAAAAAGTTAGTAAGGTATACCCACATGTATTTGTTAAGGGTATGGTCTACCTAGTCACTCACACGTAGACACACACAAAATATGTATCACATGTTGCGATTTTTGCCCCGAGATAACTGATTAAATAAAGCATGAAATATCTTGAAACTTTGTATTAATGTAGACAAAACTTACGAAAATACGGCTAATTGGTTCACACAAACTAATTTTGTTCATTAATTGGAATTCAACGATTTAAAGATGGTCCCTTCAGACATAAGTTCAAACGTTTCCTGAAGATCGTTCAGAATATTTTGCAATCTGTCAACTAATTAGGCGTATTTTCCTCAACTTCAAAAATAAATTACACCACGTTCCTAATCATTTTGTGCATTATTCGATATGTTATCTGTGGGCAAAAATCACTACCCGCAACACACCATTTTGTGTAATATACGTGTATTTTCTGTGTGTGAGTGACTACGTAGAGCATACCCTTAATGAAAAATCTTCATTAGATACAAAAGCAAACCAAACAATTTAAAGTTATTGATGTGATGGCCACGCTTATATGTTCTTGGCCAATATCTAGATGCAGGGAAAAATACTTTTTGCTATTGCCACTCCTAAATTGCACCCAGGGTTCATCAGCTTCAAACATTTCTTATCTACTTTTACAACAGTTGATCCTAAAGAAAGAGAAGCTTGAGCGATCTTTCACAGAATTTAAGATACATTGGAGTGCTTTTGTACCAGAACCCTTCCAGTGTTTCATTGGTGAAATTATCTTTACAGGTCCCATCGTTTTGTAACTCAATGATCAAGTATTGAGACAGCGTCAGTACTGAATGGAGTATGCAAAAGTTTTTGAGTAGGACTGAAGTCACCAACCACATATTCATGAAAGTTATGTGCAAACTCACTCTTCAATGATTCTAAATGTGCCATTGTTCATTTGTAACACCCCAGTTATTTGCTCATAATTCATAACAAATCATGGCCATCACACGTTTGCGCAAATTAGCATAGAAACCGCCAAAAGGAGATAGCACGATTGCGCAAATCACTTGTACATATTAGCGCAAACCAGATGTACCGTTTGCGCACACGTTAAAACATGACGAAATATCAAAAAATCGTACAGTGAAGAGAGTTTAAATCACTTCAAATCACTTCGCTTTTTATCTAATCAAACGTCAACAGTTAGTCATCGTTTGTGGACATGGCACATCTGGTTGTTTCGAGTACGTTAGAAACACGTCGCGGTAAAAAATGCATTGTTATCGATAATTTTAAATTTCGTGAGCTCTGACAAATTTTAGACGCTTCAGTTTAATAGGGGTAGGTGTACGAAGAAGAGTTGTAAGATGAGTGTGTACATCGAACCCACAACAAATACCGTCAAGCGAAGCACCGGTGAGCATGAACACGAATCGTCTACTGATAGAGACATAACCAGAGATGAAGTACGCACGGCAGTAAAAAGAAAAGCTGACGAAGAGCCGTATACGAGGCCTGTTAAAATAATAAAAAGATCGATTTCTACAATCGACAATGCAGCCGACGTTCTTGAAAATGAAGACTTTCGAATTCTGCGTAAAGCTGCGTACGAACGTTGACGAAAACACTTTCCCCCATTACCAAAATCCTTCGAAGAAGCTGTAGAACAACTGTTGGAAGGCAATATTTCTCATTGTGGTAAGCCGTTTGTATTCTTCTCTGAGGATGAAACCATACCTATACTTACGACTCAAGACAACCTTCGCGTTTTTCTAAAAGCTGACCACATATTTGGAGACGGTACGTTCGACTGCGCGCCAAGGTACTTCACCCAGCTGTATACTTTCTACGCGTGCGTCAACCAATTTTATGTTTCATTGGCATTCTGCTTCCTGCGCGATAAGAAGATTGCAACTTATGAGAATGTGTGGAAAACAATTGAAAATCTGTGCATGCAATTCTTCGGTGATGTGCCTCATTTCAAATTTTTCCACGTCGACTTTGAACATGGAGCTCACATAGCAGTGATGAAGTTTCATCCCACATGCAAAATAATAGGATGTAACTTTCATCTTTGCCAAGCATGGTACATGCGTATTCAAGAAGACACAGCACTACGGCAGCGTACCGGTGCAGCGATTCAGATGGCGGAAAATGGTTGCGGTGGTTCTTCGGCCTCGCCTACCTCCCTCCTGACGAAGTATTCGAGGGCTTCGTAGACTTGCTTGAGGTCGCACCTATCGAAGCTGAATCCTTTCTAGAATACTTGCTCCAGAATTACGCCCACGATGATTCTCAGTTTCCTCCAGCGGTTTGGGCAGCCGCGCCTTCAGACGGTCCGCGCACTACAAATTCCGTTGAGAGCTTTAATTCCCATTACAATGGCCTTTTCTACCATTCGTCTCCTCATATTCATCAGGTCGTCGATGCTCTCCTAGGAATTCAAGTATCTACCGATCTAATACACACTTCAATACGAAGATGCCATTTAAATCCGCGCGCAAATGAAAACGAGAGCCGCCGTGAAGAGTTGAAAGGTGCCTATGCGAAGTATAGACGCGGCAAATACGATACTTGAAAATAGTGGGATATTACTGCCAACCAAAAAAAATTAAGTAAACTTTCTACAGTATGTAAAAGTGACTTATGAAAATTTTATATTATTTGTCGTTTTTTAAACGTGAATTTGCTCGTATATAAGAGTTCTGTGAGTAATAATTTTACACAACTACGCTTTTTTGAATTCAATTCTTTCCATTTGCGCAAACGTGTACATGGCTTTTGCGCAAACAGGGTATCTTCAGTTGCGCAATCGTGTTATCTTTTACTCCAATTTGCGTAAACGTGTACTGCCCCAAATCATTCCTCCTTCAGTTTTTGCTTCTGTCTTGTCTATGAACATTTTTAGACCTATAGGCTTGTCTCCAAACAACTTCTGGGTACCTCAAGGACCACTAGGGGGGGGGGGTGGCGGACCACAGGTCAAGAACCACTGATGTACATAGAAATGAGCTACAAAATTGAGAATTTTGGACCTATACCATTATTCTCCATTGTTATGAGCACATCAAACTGTGATAAGTGTAAATTTGGATCAGAGGGCAAAGTAACATTGTTTTTATGCAGATTTTCAGTTTTCTGTCATCATTTTCATAAATACAACATTAATAAAAAAAATTTATGGAATAGAATCCATTTTCCTTATAAAATTCTATCCGGCAATACCTATTTAGATTTTTTTTTGTAAATTTCAATACCCGTAAGAATAATATGTAATTGCCATTCATCTTGTTCTTCAATTGGTCTTGTGACGTCCTCTGCTAATAGACGATTTGAACTAATTCAATACATATTAGAGACAAGAATACTCAGTTTTAAGGGCTCCCCCAACTATATGTACTAGACAAATTCTTGCATTGTTAAAAAATTAGTCACTTGTTGGATACTGCCACAAGATCACGCTGCGAGTCAAGAGGTGGGTGTAATAATAGAGATGGATAAAGTTTTCTCTTTCTCTTACTCTGCTGGTTAGGTTAGGTAATAACACATAATAATAAACACGTCCTCATCCTGAGAGAGCGCATTGTTAGCCAAGTTCTCAGGATGAGAGATATCTGTGAAAACCTGTTGCAGGGGGCGATCCCCCTGCAACAGCTAGCTAATATTACGCGGAAATAAAATAGCCCCACGTAAAAAGTTCCGAATGGAGAACCAAACAAAAAAAAAAGGTTAGGTTAGGTTTTACTGGGATTGTAGCTATTTCCTGTAACCATGGGCGATAAGTTGAGTATTAGTCACGCGACAGCAGGATCCCTTTTTCTCATCTATTTCAGGTTAAGAAAAGTTGTTAAACGATTCATACCATAAATGTATACATGTTCTCATGACCACCCTCACACCGCATACGGATGCCCAACTACTGGGGAAGGCGGTTATCTCCCTGTAACCATCGACCAAAAGTGGAGTACTGGGCAATCTGCTGCGGATCAACATTTACTTCTACTATTTCAGCTTAGAGTAAGATGTTAACTAATCCACCTATGCAAATTGTACATATCTCACAACCACCATCATACCGCAATCGGCTGTCCTGCTACTGGGGAAGGCGGTTATTTCCCTGTAACCATCGACCAAAAGTGGAGTACTGGACATGCCCTGCGGATCTTTACTTACTACTATTACAGGTATAGAAGTAAGATTACTTATAACCAACACATAATTTTACAATTGTATTATTTATATAACACTTAATATCTTGTAATTATTATTAGGTCCCCTCCACCCCACTTATTTAGGGATATGTAGAGGAGTCCCCCCCCGGTATTGTACCTCCCAATCTACTTTTCTCCTCCCAGCTGCCCTGAGATCACTGTTAGATCAATTGGGGCAACTGAGTGGATGATTAATAGCCGAAGTACAAAAGGGAAACCCGTCCAGTGCATAAGTCAACTCGACAAGTCTCTGCGGGCAACCCTTGAGTATGGAAGCACTAAATATAAACTACATTTAAGATGATAAAACCCCTTGCAGAGAGCGATCTCTCTGCAAGGGCTAGTTTGTAATATTGTCTTAACGCGGAATAAACTCGCCCCATGGAGCAAGTTCCAACTGGGAACCCCCCCCCCAAAAAGGTTGGGTTAGGTTCCCCCTCAGGGGGGCGCATCAGGGGGACTCTGAATCTGTAACTGATGCGTCACCAAGTCTTACCACTGCCTTGCCGTGGCGAGGGGGCTTACGACTAAGAGAGATAGCTTGCTATAGTCAGCGCGCTGTGGAAGCTGAAAAGTGGAAAGGCAAATAGTCACTGTCACTCTCCAATACAGTCAACTAAAGTGGTACAGGCGACACTCCCCTTGAAGGATGTCAATCAGGATCCTCCCCGCAGCAATGTGGGAAGAAAGGAGTAACTGACTCATCCTTAAGTCTAGCTGCCGCCATACTTGTATGGGGAGGGGAATCACTCCTTGGGAATGACAAGCAGCATGGCTCGCGCGGACCTCACCTTGCCTACATCACCCTCACTCTTTAGCACAACTGATCACCACACTTTTCTATCTCTCTTTCTCTTCAAGCCACTTTGGCAGGCAGGCAGGCCTTAGATGCAACGCTATCTCTTCGCTTCCTATCTCCTTCGCACTCATGGCTGCCGACTTAAGGCAGGGACACATTGCCGCCTAAGGGCAGTACACCTTTACTTGAAGTACCCTTAATGGCTGCCGACTTAAGGCAGGCGAAAAGTCACCAACGACTCTACACTTTCTTGAAGTACCCTTAATGGCTGCCGACTTAAGGCAGGGGAAAAGCCACCCACGGCTGCACACTTTCTTGAAGTGCCCTCCTATTCTACTCTCTCTACAAACAACTTTCCAAATTTTCATGGCTGCCGACTTAAGGCAGGGTCTCTGCAACCTGCTCGCAGACTTTACTATCTCCCTTCCTCTTGTACTTCACGGCTGTCTACTTAAGACAGGGTAGCTGCACCTACAGCTGGGGATCCTGTTTCTGGAATAGATTGCGGAGCAAAACATATCTTCAAAACTATTACTGATATTCTTTGACCCATCTTCTCTGTTTTCTAGCATGACTCCCTTGCATGCGCACTAAACCACATCTCGCGGTGCCGGTTAATAGCACTTGTGCCACATGCGAGTTTCACGGTCCTGTCCCGTTCCCCCACGGTCATGCGACCTTTCTTCTCCCCCTCCGGGGGGCGCACTGGCGGGGACACAATTGTGTCTTGGAACCGGTGCGTCTTCAAGCCTCACCACTGCCTTGCCGTGGCGAGGGGGCTTACGACTGGGAGAGGAAGCCATTGCTTTGGACAGCACGCGGTGGAAGCTGAAAGCGGAAAGGCAAATAGTCGCTGTCACTCTCCAAATTAGTCAACTAAAATTGGTATAGGCGAATCACCCCCCTCGAAGGATGTCAATCAGGGTCCTCCCCGCTGCTATGTGGGAAGCAAGGGGTAACTGACACATCCTTAAGTCCAGCTGCTACCATACTTGTATGGTGAGGGGAGTCATTCCCTTGAGAATGACAAAGCAGCGGGCTCGCACAGACCTCTCCCTGTGTATGTCACCCTCATATTTTAGCATCACTGATCACCACTCTATCCTATCACTCTTCTCTTTTCGATTAGGTTAAGGCACACCTTTCCTATCTTTCTCCCTCTTCTATCTTCATGGCTGTCACTTGAGACAGGGTAGCTGCACCTACAGCAGGGGGTACTGCATTGGGATCCCTACCGATTTCTCTGATCCATTTTCCCTGTTTTCCATCCATGCTCTCTTGCATACACAAACCATTCCTTGCATTACAGCTGGCAACCGGGGTTACGTACCGTCTGCACCCTGTGTCCGCCGAAGGGCATCACAGGCCTTCACGTCCAATGGGCTGAGTTGGGTTACGTACTGTCCTGTCTAGCACCCCATGGGGCGCAGCCTTCACTCCGGCTGCAAGCTGCACATCCACACGCAAGTTTCAAACCTAACCTAATACCACACCCACGTCTGACTAGTATCAGACCGTATTCAATCCCCTCCAACTGGAGTCTCCAGACGTTGTCTCAATTAACCCACACCTCTTCTTCTGAAGATGAATACCGAAATGTGACGGGAAAACCCTGCACAGGTGATCCCAGACCACGGAAGCAACCCCTCTCAACTACCCACCAGCGGAAGTAGAGAGGCCTATGGAATACCTTCATATTCCCAACAAGCCACACCTTTCTCTCAGCCATCAGCTGAAGAAAGATCCCAACAATCAAATCTGTCCTTTCAAGACAGATGCAGAAGTGCAATAGGGAAACCCATCTGTGGGTGACCCTTGACCATGGAAGCAAATCCTTCTCCTTCCTCTACCACCCATACAGGGACAAGTAGACGGACTGGGAATATCATTCCCAACTTGGTAGTAATAGTAGTACTATCATTATCATTATTAATATTACCTTACTTACTTTTAAGCCTTTACCCTTACACTCTTAATTTATTCACATCCCTCAGCCATCCAGCTGATAATTCCAACTACACCTTCTTCATTCTGAAGAAGACGCTGAAGTGCGACGGGATCTGCCCCTAACCACAGAAGCATACCCCTCTCTACTCCCTTTTCAGGGACACAAGACAAGTAGAGAACCTGGAACATTGTTTCCTACTAACCACTCCTCCCAATAGGGACCGCCGAAGTGCGAAGGGAGACCCGTCCAGTGCATAAGTGTGATGGGCTGGCTAAGGGATACGAACGCGAATAAGAAACGTTAAGTTTGAAACATCAGGTTAAAATTATTTTATTATCAGAGGCTCAAGAGAGTACATTCGATCATGAAGTTCGCGGATAGAATAATTCTGGTTACAAAAGTACTTACGAGGAAACTGCGCTTTGGTCGTTAAACAAAGAATATTTTACCGTTACGTTAAGACAAAAATAGATAGGGGTTAGCTGATTCATATCCTAAATATTTTAACAATGAGAGTTTTACTATTATACCGTTAGTTTTGTCGCTAAGAGGATGCGGGCTATATGAATCATCAAGGTACGGGTAAACTACATATTTTCTACGATTTTAAATATTCGCGCATTCTTTTCTGTACATGTACGTGACGTCGAACGGCGTCACAGTACCCCTCTTACTACGAAAAAAAATTTTGTTGGGGCTGAGCTTGAGAAGTAAGTGGCCTGGGGGTCGCAATATTATATATACATGTGTGGAAAAAATTATTGGACAAGAAGGGTGCACAATGGGTAATAAAAAAAAGAAAATTCCAGAAAAAATGTAAGGATATATTATTATGATAAAATCTCGATTGTTACGGTTTTCGAATTATGCTGCTATACGAGGGATACGTGACGTCGAACCTCGTCGACGTCACAATAAGTCAACTTGACAGTCTCTGCAGGCACCCCCCCTCCCCCCGTGACCACGGAAGCAACAATCCTATAAGCCACTCAAGACACCCATTATCTTACAGACCCAGACACGTATGCCAGTGCACTGCATGTATGCCATCACGATACGGCTATCTGCAATGCAGGCCTTCACGTCCAATTTTGTGGAGAAATTTGGTTTTGCCCTGCTTGTCACCTCCTTGAGCCGGCAACACACGCTGCTTATGGAATGATAGAGCATCCCACATTTTGCCACAATACATTTTCGCTGGCATTGGTTTAATCGTTCTTGGTCAAGATCGTTGCTTTCTATCCATCTCTCTGTCAGCTCGTTGATTGCCCCGGAGAAACTGAGTTCCATTCTGGCGATCGTAATGTTGAAGCTATTTTGCATTTTACGCACCACTTCGCTGAGCTCCTTTCTGACAGCTAATTCGTCTTCTTCTTCTCGAACGTTGTTCCATCTTTTTTGTGCCATTTAGGGTCAGTTGGTACTCAAAAATAAGCCAAAGGTGCGAATAGGTTGATTTAAAAAGAAAATATGAGAGGAAAAAAATTATACAATTTTCAAGAACGGCGATTGACAGAATTTACTGATATTCGACGCGAACGGAAAAACTCGATAATTGAATAAAATTTAGTTTGGGCGCCACTTGTGATGGGCTAAAAGGGTTGAGTTGTACAAAAACTACTAAGTTCACATTGATGCGAAAGAGTATTTAATTACATAAAGTTTCGCAGAGACGTTATGATTTAGTGAGAACGAAAAGGTGGAATGAATATTGGTGCGAAATTGATTTACTAAGTAACTGCGTATTTGAGAATATCTGATGCAATATTTCGGTTTGTTAGCGTATGTTCCTAGTGGCCCATTAGTAATTTAGTTTACATCTTATTCATACTGGACATGTGGTAGGAGGAGTCAAATCTAACGGATAAACAGAAAAAACGTAAGGGTATAATATTATGATAAAATCTCGATTGTTACGTTTTCGAATTCTGCTGCTATACGAGGGATACGTGACGTCGAACCTCGTCGACGTCACAATAAGTCAACTTGACAGTCTCTGCAGGCACCCCCCCCGTGACCACGGAAGCAACAATCCTATAAGCCACTCAAGACACCCATTATCTTACAGACCCAGACACGTATGCCAGTGCACTGCATGTATGCCATCGCGATACGGCTATCTGCAATGCAGGCCTTCACGTCCAATTTTGTGGAGAAATTTGGTTTTGCCCTGCTTGTCACCTACTTAAGCCGGCAACACACGCTGCTTATGGAATGATAGAGCATTCCACATTTTGCCACCGCCTTCTCAATCATTTATTGACAATTTGGGCTCTCACGTCCAATCAGGTTTCTCCACTGACTGGGTTACGTACCGTCCCATTGCTTGTCCCTTATTTATTGACACTAGCAGGCTTTCACGTCCAAACATATACTCCTGCTCTGCCTGTTTGGGTTACATACCACCCCGTCTCTGCCCGCCCCCCTAGGCCGGCAAATATGCACTGTCTTCACATCTCGAACCAACTTCCAACTCGCCTCAATGCGAGGACCTCCCCCCCCCCCAAAAAAAAAAGTTAGGTTAGGTTAGCATCCCCCTCCGGGGGGCGCACTGGCGGGGACACAATTGTGTCTTGGAACCGGTGCGTCTTCAAGCCTCACCACTGCCTTGCCGTGGTGAGGGGGCTTACGACTGGGAGAGGAAGCCATTGCTTTGGACAGCACGCGGTGGAAGCTGAAAGCGGAAAGGCAAATAGTCGCTGTCACTCTCCAATATAGTCAACTAAAAGTGGTGTAGGCGAACTCCCCACTCAAAGGATGTCAATCAGGGTCCTCCCCGCTGCTACGTGGGAAGCAAGGAGTAACTGACACATCCTTAAGTCTAGCTGCTACCATACTCGTATGGTGAGGGGAGTCACTCCCTCGGGAATGACAAAGCAGCGGGCTCGCACAGACTTCTCCCTGTGTACGTCACCCTCATATTTTAGCATCACTGTTCACCACTCTATCCTATCTTTCTTCTCTTTTCGCTAGGTCAAGACATCTTTCCTATCTCTCTCACTCTTCTATCTTCATGGCTGTCGACTTACGACAGGGTAACTGCACCACAGCAGGGGGTCCAGTATCGGGATTCCTACCGATCTCTTTGACCCTTCTTCTCTGTTTTCATCCATGCTCTCTCGCATGCGTAAACCACCCCTCGCAGCACAGCCGGTAACTGGGGTTACGTACTGCTGAGCCTCGTACCCACTGAAGGATATTTGCAGGCCTTCACGTCCAACGGGTTGGGTTGGGTTACGTACTGCCCTGCCTAGCACATCTGGATATGGGTAAGTGGCGCAGCCTTCACGTCCTGGCTGCGGGTTGCACACTCACGCGAGATCCACAGAACCTAGCCTAACATATACCTCCAATCCATATCTGACTAACGTTAGACTTCTAAAACCCCCTCCACTACAACTGTCCTCGGACAAGTAGAGGAGCCTTTGGACATTGTTCCTACTAATCCACACCTCTTCCCTGAAGATGACGCTGAAATGTGATGGGAAAACCATGTACAGGTAATCCCAGATCATGGAAGCAACCCCTCTCTACTACCCATCAGCGGAAGCAGAGAGGCCTCCGGAATACCATACCTATTCCCACCAAACCACACCTTCACTCAGCTAACCAGCCGAGGAAGACTCCAACAACCACATCTGTCCTTTCAAGGCAGATGCAGAAATGCAATAGAGAAACCCATCTGCGGGCGACCCTTGACCATGGAAGCAAACCCCTCTTCTTCCTCTACCTCCCACACCAGGGATGAGTGGACGGACTGGGAACATCATTCCCACCTTAGTAATAGTAGTAGTACTATCATTATTGTTATTATTATTATTACCTACTTTTAGGCCTTACCCTTACAAATTAGTTTATCTACTCACTCGCCAACTATCAGTTGACGACCTCCAAACCACACGTTCTTCACTCCTGAAGAAGTCGCTGACGCGCGTCAGGATCTGCCCTGTCCGCGGAAGCGTACCCCTCTCTACTCCCTTTCAGGGAATTAGTCAAGTAGAGAGCCTCGGAACACTGTTTCCCACTAAACCACACACCCTCACAGGGAACGCCGAAGTGAGATGGGGGAAACCCGTCCAGTGCATAAACCTTCTCGGTACAGTCTCTGCGGGCAACCCCCTGATCACTGAAGCAACATTGCATAAGCCACCCAAGACACCCATCGTCTTACAGATCAGACAAGTACTGCGTGCGTTGCTTCCGATACGGTTATCTGCAATGCAGGCCTTCACGTCCAGTTTTGTGGGAGAAACCGGGTTACGTACTGTCCTGCTTGTCACCTCCTTAAGCATAAGTAATACACGCAAGTACTGACTGCTATCGCATCTATTCGCCATTGCACCGCCAGGATATTTATTGACAACACAAGGCTTTCACGTCCAGTCAAGTATTCTCTGTTACCTGACTGGGTTACGTACCGTCCCACTGCTTGTCCCTCATTTATTGACATTAGCAGGCATTCACGTCCAATCAGGGGTGTTGACTGATTGAGTTACGTACTGTCCCGCCTCTGCCCCCCCCCCTAGGCTGGCGAATACGCGATATCTCCACGTCTCGATCAACTACCAACTCGCCTCTCGCGAGGAACCAACCCCCCCCCCCCCAAAAAAAAAAAAAAGGTCTTTACCGCGGAATATATTCGCCCCACCGAGTAAGTTCGGACTGGGGAACCCCAAAAAAAAAAAAAAAAAAAAGGTTAGGTTAGCATCCCCCTCTGGGGGGCGTATCAGGGGGTCCTGATGCGTCACCAAGTGTTTCCACAACCTTGCCGCGGTGAGGGGGCTCAAGATCACAAAGATCGACTAATAGTGGAAATGCTCGCATGGTTTTCACCCCATGTATGACTGTCACAATCCTTAATCATCAATCCTTCCTTCACACTTCCGCAGGGAGGCAATCACACCTACCCTGTATCCTATCCTAAATTCCCCATTCCTCTGTCGTGAGCCGCGGGACAACTCACAATCCCGCGAATGTCTAGCGAGTACTGACTTGGGAGAAATAGCGCTCTCCTGTAGCCCAAGCGGGAATCAAGTACTCGAACACCAGGGAATGTCAGACTGGGGTTACGTACTGCTTGCAGCCTTCACATCCACTGTGGGGTTAAGTACTGCAGGCCTTCACGTCCATCTTGGCGGATTTGGGTTACGTACTGCCCTGCCTTCACTTCCTACAGTGGGTGACGTACTGCTGCGAGCCTTCACGTCCCGGACCAACATCTCCCACTCACTCACATTCAAGTCGTCGGGAGAGTCACCCCTCGATGCAGTCTACTGGGTGTCTCTACTGGGATGCCCCGTGCTCCTGTAACTCTAGGGCTCGGAGAGTAGAGACTGTGCTTCAATGTACACCCGCTTCACCCAAAATCGTCACGTCAATCCCACGGTACCTGGCCAGGGGATGCATGGCTGAGACGTATGTCAGTCTACAGGGAACCTGCAGATACCTCCCGACCTCTGCAGTATATAGGGTCATCCAGGTACGACGCACTGCCTGGAGGAAGACTACTTCGTTCACTACTCGTGGGAACACATTATGTATTCTTTAAATCCAACTACCCCCCCTACGACCGCTCATACCGGAAATCCGAATATGGACCTGGGAAAGCAGAACCTTGCGGCTGCTTCCCGGATGATCGAACCGCAAGTCATCTTGTCTCCTCTGCCGCCACAGAACGAGACAAACAGCGCCAACATGATGGAAATGGACCCGTCCACGCCTATCAACCTATCATCGGACTCAGACGACGACTGGTTGAACAACAGCCAACCAACAGGAACGAGAAAACCTAAAACCAGATTCCACCCCGCACCAGTCCACAAGGCGGCCAAGGACCACCTGAAGAGATTGCGAGCCCTCGGCTTCCATAACCTTGGCGACACCAGAGTAAAATACTGGGAACCGAAATACCTCCACGAAGACCCTGCTCAACACAAAAGCAGGCGCCTAGTCGAATGCAGCAATATGGACACATTCCTTCCGTCCAAGGAAAAGGCAAACAACACCCACCACCCCAAGGCGAAAACACCAACCAGTAAACAACCCAGCTGCGTGCTCCCCCAAGAAAGCAACAGCAGTGCAACTGCCAGGAAGAGGCAACGGCTAGATGACACCACCCTAGAGGAATCAGCCATCATAGAGAACCTACGGAAGGAGCTGAGCCAAGAACGCAAGGCCCGCAGGGAGCTCAATGACAGAGTGAACTCTATGACAAAACAGATCTCGACGCTGACTAAAACAATTAGGGAGCTAACTGATAAACTGATGAAGCAGCAGACTCCCACCACAACCCCATCCACCCAAGATCCTAGTCTTGAAGTCCTAGCTCCAGGAATCAAGAAATTGGTGGACACAATACTCCAACCAATCCTGAGCTCCCTTGCAAGCAACGCCTCATCCACCACCTCTGGAGAGAAAAAGAAGAAGAAGAAGGGCCCTGCGCCACCAATACCCATGGCTCAGACCCAACAAAAAACCTACGCTGCAGCAGTGACCACTCCAACGGTCCAGATTGCCGGCCATGGCCCAGCCACCAGCCACCTCAAGAAGGTTGCTGCAGCCCATGCGGCGGCAACCTCCAGTCAGTCACAAACGACCACCTCAACCCCCGCCTCGCAGACACAGAACACCCGGAACGTCCTGTTACTCCCATCACAGGACAATCCGAACGTGCTGCAGAAGCTACAGAACATGCCGGAGGCCAACCCCGAGGCCTTGGGGGTCAAGAGGCATGTACCATTCCCTGCTGGAGCGGTACTTGTCTCTTGCTCCTCACAGGAGAAGGCAGACGCCCTTAGAAAAATCGCATGTAGTGTTGGCATCCAAGAAAAGAAGATGACCACCAAACTTCCGGAAGTCCGCATTCATGGCATCCACAAGTCCATTACTACAGAGGATATAACCACAAAAATATCCAACAAGTTTGGGGAAGCGCCCACTGACGTGAAGCTTTTCCCCAGCAAATCCACTAAATACCCTGACTCCTTCTTCGCAGTCGCAACAACCTCGCTTGCCTTGAAGGAGAAAATGGGGAAAGCCAACACCATGCGATTAGGCTGGACCATGTGCCGCATCAACACTACCATCCAGGTGAAACGCTGTCCGAACTGCGACCTACTGGGACACACTGCCAGCAAGTGCACCAGGATGGACACGCCGTCGGCAGAAGCCTCCCCCCAACCCGCTCAGACTACCTGCAAGGACTGCGTCAACTACAACGACACAGTGAAGAAGACGACAGCGGGATCCTCACACGTGAAGGCAAGATTGAGGCCTATCAACCACAAGACGGGCAACAAACAGTGCCCCACCCTTCTTGCCTT
The DNA here is from genome assembly GCA_035079385.1 of Aspidiotus rigidus. Taxonomy (NCBI): domain Eukaryota; kingdom Metazoa; phylum Arthropoda; class Insecta; order Hemiptera; family Diaspididae; genus Aspidiotus; species Aspidiotus rigidus. Next base: position 9,307,046 of record JAVHKY010000052.1, read on the forward strand.
CCAAAGGAAGGCCCTGCCGACACGCCCAGGAAAGGCTCCAACACCCGCCACACAATGAGCAGTACATTGCGAATTGTCTACCTGAACTGCAACCATGGGAAAAGCGCCACTTACAACGCCCCCTTGTTTGCAGCCTCAGAAGATGCAGACATCCTCTGCCTAACGGAGCCACACTATCCACCTGGAGCGGACAGCATAAGAGCACCTGGATGGGATTCCATATGCCAACCCAGATGCGCTATACTCGTCAGGAAGGATATTGAGCATGTGCCCACACCAACCAACCACGAGGACATTGTAGCAACACAGATAGGATTGACCATATTCTTCTGCTGTTATCTATCTCCAAGCGAAGAGATCCACAATGTCCTAGACCCGCTATTTGCACATGTTCAACGTCTCCAGAGAGCACCCATCATCATCACGGGTGACTTCAACTGCCAGACCAGCATGATCCCGGGCTACCACACTACAGAGAGAGGTGCCCACTTCGAGGACTTCCTGGTGCTGGCAGACTTGGAACTGGCTAATAACACCCAGCCAACCTGGAGACGCGGCATACACACCTCAGTAAACGACTACTTCTGCTATAAGAACGTGGAGGTAGGCGATTATCTGGTGGTGGACGACGACTCTCATTCTGACCACTACCTTATCACGGCAGTGGCCAGAATGGCGGTGAGTAGGAAAGAAAAATCCTATAGTACTGACCCAGACAAGCTCTCGTCCGCAATCAGGAACCTTACATTCGCCCCGCTGAAAGTAGATACAATCAGCGAGGTGGATGGATTCCTAGGGAATCTGACTGCAATGCTCCAGGGATGCATCAAATCCGCATCCAAGGAGATTGTAGTCAGGAACAAGAAACCCCCATTCTGGTGCGCTGAACTGGAGGTCCTCAAAAGAACCTTGAAGACCATCGCTCGCCGGATCAAGCGCACCAACTGCGACACATCTAAGTCAGTACTCCTACTCACCCGAAAGATGCTGAGGCAGGCGTACAGGAAGATACTCCTGCAGAAGAAGTTCACCTCATTCAGGGAACTCTGTACGCAGTCGTCACCGTGGGGTAAACCTTATAAACTTATGAAGTATACCCCGCAGAAGCCGCTCCCACTCCTGACTAGCGCATCTGGCCAGCACTGCGTCACCAAAGCAGACAGCATCCAGCTGCTGCTAAGGGAGAAGTTTCCAGCTTCGACGCAGCTGCTGGACCGTGACCAGCACACCGGATCCGAAGCGCCGAGCCCAGAAATAACGCCGGAAGAGGTCAAGGACATCATCCGCGTCCTTCCAAACCACAAGGCCCCCGGACCTGACGGAATTAACACCAGAGCGGTGAAAGCCCTCAACCGCCATCACCCGGAGGTTCTCGCAGCGCTATTCACCATCTGTCTGGGACTCGGCTACTTCCCCCGCCAATGGAGAGAGGGTAGGGCCGTCTTCCTACCCAAACCAGGGAAGGATCCATCGGTCACTGGCAGTTACAGGCCACTGACCATGCTTTCTATCCTGGGGAAAGTGTACGAAAGAGTGGTCAACCGCAGAATAGTTGATCACTTTGACGTGCACAAACCACTCCACAGGCGGCAGTACGGATTCCGGAAAGGTATTGGTACAGAGATGGCCGTCACTGAAGTGTGCAACACCTATGCGGAGAAATCAACTCAACACAGAGCAACAGCAGCTGTCTCTCTGGATATCAAAGGAGCCTTCGACCACATCGAATGGAATGGTATCCTGGAGCAGCTAGCGGCGGCCAACGTACCACAATACCTGGTGAGGACCATTTCTTCCTACCTGTGCGACCGTACAGTACATTGCGAGGGCCAGAGTACAACACTGGAACGGGGCTGCCCCCAAGGCTCAGTACTGGCCCCCACTCTATGGAATGTACTGTACGACGTACTAATCAACCAAGTGGAGCAGGCCTACCCTGACATCTTCGTATATGCGGATGACACTATAGTTATTGCATCCGCAGATACAAGAGAGGAACTAGAGGAGGGAGTAAGGGACTGCATTACCAAGGTCTCTGACTCCCTCAACACCTCCGGCCTGCTCCTCAACATTGGGAAGACAGAGATACTCCTGAAGTACCAACTGCCTCTGTACAGTAGGGGAAATGGTCAGGAAATCACCTTCACCGTGCTTGGTCACACTATCAAAGCGTCCAAGGTCATTAAGTACCTTGGCGTGATGATAGACAACAAGATGAAATTCAAGGCGCACCTCGAGTATATGGAGGAGAAGATGATGAAGCGCATCCCCCTCCTCCAGAAACTTGCCCGCAACTTGTACGGATACAGCTTCAAGGCGCGGAAAGTGATGTTCCAGGGGCTGATCTTTTCACTTGCCAAATACTGCTCCTCTGTCTGGTACCATCGACTCCAGCTGAAGACCTATCGCAGCTCTATCGATAAGGTCCAACGCCGGTGCGATGTGATCAGCAGCAGGAGCTACAAGGACGTTAGCAAAGAAGTCGCTAGGGTCCTTGCAGCAAGCCCTCCACTACACTTGCAAATAGCGGAAAGATCAGTCAAGTGGCTGCTCTCGAAAGATATGCCTGTCAAACACTGGGGACACCTTCCCCAGGTGGAGACTGACGACGAAGGCGGCCTAGTGCTTCATGGCGACCCGGTATCTCCAGCCGAGGTAGCCAAAGCCCTCAGAGCAGCCACCCTGAACGAGTGGAACAGAGAATGGGTTAACATATCGCCAAAGAAGTGGCCCCAGACTATGTTCCCCACCGTTCACGACCGACTGTGGATAAAGACTCCACCTAGCTTTTGGACTTCACAAGCACTCTCAGATCATGGCTGCCTCAGGTCATATCTGAAGCGAGTGAAGCCCAACGCACCCGAAGGATTTGAACTCTGTCCAGCATGTGGACCCGGCTACCCTGAGACGGCCGAGCATGTGCTGACAGAGTGCATGCGCTTCACAGTCGGTCGACCAATGGACTGGGACAGACTCGAGGAGCACCACATACCATACCTCCAGGAGGTGATGCTGAAGCTGTGGAAGATGGAGAACCCACACTTCCGCATCATCAACCCAGAGATGGATGTAAGACCCTAATTGGGCATTCACCAAACTTCAAGAAGCCATCGGGCCGCAGGATGTACCTCAAGATGCCATCGGGCCGCAGCTGATTACCAACCAACCCAAGGACTTCGGACCTTAGATAAGTATCTAGCAACAGCTTGTACTCACTACACCACACCCTGCTGAAGCGCCTAATTACTGGGATTGTAGCTATTTCCTGTAACCACGGGCGATAAGTGGAGTATTAGTCACGCAACAGCAGGATCACTTCTTCTCATCTATTTCAGGATAAGAATAAGTTGTCAAACAATTCATACCATAAATGTATACATGTTTTCATGACCACCCTCACACCGCATCCGGATGCTCTACTACTGGGGAAGGCGGTTATCTCCCTGTAACCATCGACCAAAAGTGGAGTACTGGGCAATCCGCTGCGGATCAACATTTTACCTCTACTATTTCAGCTTAGAGTAAGATGTTATGAATCCACCATGCAAAGTATATGTCTCACAACCACCATCACACCGCAATCGGCTGTCCTGTTACTGGGGAAGGCGGTTATCTCCCTGTAACCATCGACCAAAAGTGGAGTACTGGACATGCCCTGCGGATCTTCTCTTCCTACTATTACAGGTATAGAAGTAAGATTGTTAATCACCATATAATTTTACAATTGTAATATTTATTTAACACTTAATATTATTGTAATTATTATTAGGTCCCCTCTACCCCACTTATCTAGGGGTATGTAGAGGAGTCCCCCCCCGGTATTGTACCTCCCATCCTACTTTTTCTCCTCTCAGCCGCTCCGAGATCATTATTAGATCAGACGGGGCAACTGAGTGGATGATTAACAGCCGAAGTACGAAAGGGAAACCCGTCCAGTGCATAAGTCAACTTGACAAGTCTCTGCGGGCAACCTTTGAGTATGGAAGCACTAACTATAAATTACACTTAAGATGATAAAACCCCTTGCAGTGAGCGATCTCGCTGCAAGGGCTAGTTTATAATATTGTCTTTTCCGCGTAATATACTCGCCCCACCGAGAAAGTTCGGACTGGGGAACCCAAAAAAAAAAAAAAAAAAAAAAAAAAGGTTAGGTTAGCATGAAGAAGGACTGTTGAGTCAAGCAGGAGTCAAATAAAGATCAAAAACTGTATATTATGAGAAGTGCCTCAAATGTGGCAAGAGCGGCCATATGAAGAGAGGCTGTGGAGCTGAAGTCAACTATGGTTAATAGAAGAGTTTCATTGCCACTACAATGATAACAAGAAGTCATGGAAAATCTTCAAGGAAAGATGGAGAGAAGAATGGTCTTTGGATTCTGGAGCAACCAAGTACATATATGACAAATAATAGAAACTTATTCAGCAGTTATGTCAACTTTAAAATCAAAGAGAGCGTTGGTTTGGCTGATAGAGCTGCCATAGATGGGATTGGTGATATTGTCTTTGTAGTCTCTATCAATGGCAAAAAAATAGACATAAAGCTGAATAATGTGCTTCATGTCCCAGACTTGGAGATAAACTTGTTTTAACCGAGAAAATCCGATAGTAATGGATTTCAAATATTACTGGATAAAGAAAAATGTTCTGTTATCAAGAAGAAATCCAAGAAGGAAGTCCTAAAAGGAAGATTGGATGGGGACTCCTGAGTATTGAGATTAAAGATCATTAAGAAAGATCAGGTACTACTAGCTCAGTCACTCAAGAAATGGCATGAAAGAATGAGATATCAGAATGATAGAAGTGTTGTAGAAAAGACTTTGGAATTTAAAGAAGACTGAACCTTGTGTTGCAGCAAAGCCAACAAGGTTGCCATTTCCAGAAACTGATAATACTTCTGAACAGATTGGAGAAATTATCCATTGAGATATGTGTGGGCTGGAGAAATTATCCATTCAGATATGTGTGGGCCATTTGATCCATCAATTGGTGGGAGCAAATCCTTTGTATCATTCAAGGATGATTATTTGCATTATCAAGTAGTTTATATAGTGAAATATAAGGTCAAAGTGAAAGACATAATTAACCTCTGCTAGCCTGCTATAGGCTGCTTGTTCAACAATGCAAGTATTTGTCTAGTGCTTATATAGTCAATCGATTAAATTAGTTTGAAGAATTTTTACAATACTAAGTTGACTTGCTTTGATCAGAAAAGGCTGATTCTTTATTTATGAGCAAATGGTAACTTATAACCTTTAATTATCAAGACAAGAATAATAATTGAATTTAATATAAAAGAAGAATTACGATCACAATTTGTTATATGATTGTAATTCTTACTCTAAAGTTTCCTAATTACAAAGAAGGAAAGTATCAAACTTGGGATTAGATTTGAATGTTCCATACCATCTTGGGACCTCTTCTGGTTCTGTGCAAGTCAGCGATTGGTCGTTGAAGACTTCACCATCACCACACGTATTCAGTCTTGGATAACCATTAACGCATGTAATTAATCGTTTGCAATCATCGGGTACAACAAAACGAGGAAATGGCCAGAAACGAGCCTGCAGAGAATGAGGATCTACCTTTTCAGGGCATTTAAACCCAACAATAGCTGTACAAGAGTAAAGAAAATAGCATCTGTTCAAAATATCTTTCATTTGCACTATATTAGATTTCAATAACTTAATTAGATCCATTTGACAGCCCCCGCCCCCTTTTCAAAATGTGGAATTTACGTTTGGCTTAATAAATTGTTCAAATAGTATTGAATTGTGCTGCTAATCTTACATTTTATACTTGCCCCCTTCTCAAGATATCCACAAAGGTGAGCTTCTAAAACTGTAACACGTCTCTTTTTTCTTCTTTAAATTTTGAATTTTTATTAGTCAAAATTAATAGTGCTTGATTTGTGCTCTATATTTAACGTTTTGTACTTGATTACATCTCTAAAACTGGGTGAGTTTGTGAAACAACGGCTCCTCATTTTCAAATTTTGAACTTTAAACAGGCTAAATAAATTATTCACAATTTAGGCTAAATTATGTGGTGTAATGTTCGTTTTTTTTTACGGTCGCTTCAACAAAAAATTTATATGTTACCGGAAAATTAGATGACAATGACTAGCCATTTCATAAATTGACAACCAATTTTAGGGAAATTATGAAAACACAATACAGTAAAACTTGTCTAAAACGGAACTTGTCCAAGCCGGAAAACTTGCTATAACGGAAAAAAAGCTTCAGAATGGACACTTTTCTCATGTAACATGACGTGTGTAAGACGGAAAAAATAAAACGGAAACTTGTCATAACGGAAACGGTTTTTCAGTCCCAACAGCTGATATTTGCGAGATAAGAGCGAGATAAGACGGAAAAATATTTTTTGAGTTCACAGAATTTGTACAAGTTACAACTTGCCTGCACTTATGGAACTTTTTCTCCAGCCTGAAGACAAATTATTCTCAAATTCGATAGAGAAGACTGTACAGAGTAAAATAACTCAGTATTTCTCTACAGTCTCTATTCATGAGTGATTTTAAATTACATACCTATACACTGTTTTCTCTATTTATAAAATTTACCTTGTACTACAACTATGAAATATACAGTATGTACATTGTACGTAAAAAAAATTTTTTCCACCCATTTTTGCAGTTGTTTTATAAAACAGAAACTTGCCATAACGGAAAAAATTGTTCAGACCGACAGCATTCCGTTTTAGACAAGTTTTACTGTATAGTATATAAAGTGCATAATTTGCTTCAGCGTTTTATAGAATGACTAGGCTTATTATAAAATGCCAACTGACCAAAAGGCAAATTGTAAAATAATGAAAGTTCATAATTAATCAAATTCAAAATACAGTACATGAAATTGCAGATATCTTCTAACATCCGTGACATGTCTCTCAAGTTGTGGGAATGGGAATATACACAGCTGGACCTACTTTGGGAACCGGACATTGCGCATCAGAGTCGAGTTTCACTTTTTAGGGCTCTTCTCTTGCGGTCTTTGTTCATGGATTTCCTGTGCCCTGATATCGATTATTCCAGCCGCAGAAGGGAAAGTGTGATCATCAACATCAACTCACGAGATTTCCACTTGGGGCAATTGGGCTTGATGTGACCCTCTTCATCACAGTGGTAGCATCAACGTTTGTCTCCAGTTGGTCCAACCTCTTTGTTTGCTTCAAAACTGTGGAACCTCGTCTACGAGAAGCCTTACTTGCAGCTTCTACTTCCAGGGCGAAGGATAATGCTTCTTTCAAGGTTTTGCAACGCGCAATGCGAACTTGACTCTGAACCTCCCAGTCAAATATTCCATTAATGAATGCCTCAAGCGCAGTTTGTTCAATGGCTGACATAGTAGCTTCTGGGTAAGCTTGTTGAGTTAATTTGAGAATTTCACTTGAAAATGCCTGAAGACTTTCTCCACGGTTCTGTCAATGGTATTTCAGTTCTCTTCTTCTGATGGGAGCCAAGTGAGCTTGACTAAAACATTGTTCAAGGACCTCAACCAACTTTTGGTAATTCTTCTTGTCATCCTCAGCAATGTTGGACAATAGCTGTAGTGCAGCTCCTCTCAAGCTGACAATCAAATTACCAGCCTTGGCTTTGTCATCCCATCCATTGAGTTGAGCTGCAATTTCAAACTGTGATTTATATAGTTCCCAAGAGATTTCACCATCAAACATTGGTATCTTGACTTTAGTCTTTGATGACGGTTCTACAACTGGTATATTTCCTTCATTTGATCCAGAACTGAAAAAAGCAATGCCCGGCGGATCTACAACCATGCTTACTGTTGGATTCCTTTCCAGTCTCTAGAGGCGTTCCTCCATACTTTCCACCATTGCTCAAGTCCTTCAACTTGATTTTCGACTTTGCTCAGTCCATCAAAAGATCTCTGCTTTAAGGTCCTCTGTGTTCTGTTCAAGTTTCTGTTCAATTTTCTGGTCCACTGCGTTCTCATTCTATTCAAGTTGATCCTCCATTACATTCCTGTTCTGTTTGAGTTTCTCCTCCATTGCATTCATATTCTTTTTGAGTTTCTGGTCCATCATAGTAAACCCAGCCTTCAGATCTTTAGCCATTGTATCTGTCAACATTTGCAGCATTGCACTCAAATCTATAGCTGGAGACTGTTTTGTTGGCGTACCGGTCTCAAGGTTTCCAGTAGCCTCGTCAACCTCAAATTCAAAATTGGCCACGTCCAAACCCGAGTCTTTGGATGCTTTTTCCAGACAATTGGCTAATTCATTTTTGGTTCCGCTACCAGAGAGATTACAATTCCGGAGTTCCTTGTGGAGTTGATCCCAAGTAAGTTCATGAAACTTCTTCTTCACCACCTTGAATCACCACAAGCTTCAAACGCACAGAGTAGGCTTACGCAATCCCACTTCTGACACCAGTTGTGAAGTTCTACCAGTCACCAATTATCTCTTGACGTCAATAATAAAGATCAATTACAAAAACCGAGCTTTATTACTGGTACCGCAAGTACAACACTTCTAAACACAGTTAAACTGTAACACAATTGCGTTAAAGAACGAGAACACGTTAACTATCGCTTTAAGATTACAACTGAATCGCTCTATTGGGTTGCTACTGGCTATTTATAGTCTCACCCTTAATTCTGGAATTCTCAAGATTTCTTCTAGAACGGCAAACAGGTTATGCAAGAGTCCTTACAATCAACCCAGCATGTTCCAGGTTGTTCACGCGCATTCGGCAAACTAGTTAAGCAATAAGTGCGCTTCCTTGCGGCATCTGCTATTATTAAGAGTTTAGCGGCATGTGCAAGCTTGGTGCTTGCGGCTTCATTGCAGAACGCCACAATATGATAGGAGGGGGACTTGGAAAAATTTCGACTCTCGAGCCATATATGGTAGAAGGGGGACTTAAAAAAATTTTAATTCTCGAGCTATATTTAATAGGAGGGGCACTTGGAAAAATGTCGACTCTCGAGCTATATATGATAAGAGGGGGACTTGGAAAATAAAAACGACGGCTTCCTTAACGAAGTTAAACAAGGAACACAGGGAACCTGTTTTATGAGTCAAATAGGATTTGGTATTGAAAATTCAAGGAAGCCTAGACCTAGATAAAGCTAGTATAAAGAAAGCCTAGACCTACTATAAGCCTAGTATAATATAGTTTGAGAGTCTAAATTTTTATCGAATCTCCAGCTATATATGATAGCTCGAGAGTTGAAATTTTTCCAAGTCCCTTTTATATCGTATATAGCTCGAGAGTCGAAATTTTTCTTAGTCCCCCTCCTATCATATAATTATATAGCTCGAGAGTCGACATTTTTTCTAAGTCCCCCTCCTATAAGGAAGCCGTCGTTTTTCTAAGTTTTTTGCTGGACGGCGGATTGCGTACGGCGCACGGCAAATTTCCCAAAAACCCCCCATAAAACAGGTTCCCTGTTAACATGATGATTTAGTAAAATATCAGTTAATAGCTTTTTCAATATGTGTCTTCTACTGTTCAGATGATTTCACTCTTTTTATCGTGAAAACTTGGTACTTTGTTTCTTATTTCATTATTTGGAAGATATTACAAAAGAACAAACAAATGGTAGGTACGTGAACTAAGATGAAAATATGATAAGTATCCGGAGGATGTATGAGATAATCATTTAAGATTAGCAGCGCAATTCAGCACAAATCGAGCATTCATAGAGCCCATTTCAAATTTATAATTCAAAAAAAAGGGCTGTTGTTTCAACAGGCCCTCTAATGACTTCATTGAATATCTTGAGAAGGGGGCAAGTGCAAAACATAAGGTTAGCAGAACAATTCAGCACAAATCAAGCACAATTTATCAAGCAAAATTTGAACTCCATATTTTGAAAGGGGGTGGTTAAATGGATCTACCAGAGATACATAGATGCAGAGGGTCTTTTACACAAATTGGGGTATATCACTCCACTAATGGACCGGTGTATGTTGTTTTTTCCACAAATGAAAACATGACATTTGGGTTGAAAACAAATACAGTGAAATTACATAATACAACAATGATATTACATATTCTTGGAGGTCACTTTTCATTTTCCTTCAGCATTTTTTCAGTAACACCAATTGGTGGCTTCAATTGTGACCCTTTGCCAATCTCATGTAATTGGTTGCCGAATCTGTGTAAACCTAATAATTTCATGTATTTGGCAGTGAGGTTGCTAAATTCATTAAATCGACAATTTTTCTACCTATTTCACAAATCCGACGTAATGTATGTAGGTATAGGTATATAAAACTTATTTCTATCTAATATAAAGATGTTGACAATCTGCTTTGGCCTGTTCACACCACTGAGGGCCTACGGTAATAATAAAGAAAAAAGTAAACATCTAGAAGGATTATTGTAATCAAATAAAGCGTTATTAAAATAGATCTTATTTTTATTATTATAACTATCATTTTCAACATTAAACTTACCCTCTGGGTTACAAGTGTCTAGCATTTCATCTGGCCAGGTGCATTTCTTGATTTTGTCGCTATAAGCTAAACCTGGTTCGCATTGCTGTAAATTTGGATAGCCATCTGAGCACTTAACATACTTTGTGCTGCAGCCTTCCGTTTCGGCGTTGATACCAAACCGGAATTCACATCCTGGGCTGCTTTCAGCTTGAACTGTAACAAACCCACCACAAACATTGCTAGACGGAAAGAAAATAACATCTCTTGTATTCTTCATAATATCCTTGCTAGAAGGTCAATCCTTCCAACAATATTATTATTCGCATCTAATCGCACGTTAATTTTGTGAAAGTTGTTCAGACCTCGAAGTTTTTTTAAAGCCAGAGGTAAACTTAATTTATAATAATTTATAAAAACACTCACGCAGTCGCGTGAGTAGTACACGACTTTTCCTCTCACAATGCAAAAATCATTGAGAGAGTCACTCCCTCTCTTTAAATTAAATACCAATGACCTGTCAATCATGCCAAATATTTATAGAATGAACAATAAAACTCAGTTTATAAATTCTATCACTATGACGTCACATCAACTGATAACAGAGTAAAAATACCTATAACACAATGAGGAAACCTGAATTTTGTTTTAATAACATCTCCAGAAAAACGACTCACCCTCCCCCTGCCCAAACTACTACGAGGCTATAACAATTGTTTAATTGAAAATAATCTTTCCATCTCCTGAGATACCTCAAATCAACTATGAACCACTATCAATTATGTACACACACATGAAAAAATGACGTATAAATCAATAATAATTAATTAAGAATGAAGTCACCGACGTAGTCTAGCAGCATACTTGATGAAGACTAAAAAATTGTACTCAATCATTCAAACTCAAAGTTTTCATTATCGAGTATGATTAATGATAATTAATGAAAAAAAATGAACAATCCGCCATTGCCACTATCCGTTCAAAAACAAATTTACAAAACAAAAATTCAACAAAACAAAATTCAAGGCTCTAGGGGCTGTGGGAAGCGAAATACAAGGGTACTAAATTTGAATAAAATATCATCGAAAATAAAATAAAACAAACATGAGGTAAGCAGGTAATCTTTAGTTAACATAATAAAGGAATTACCTCCCCCTATCTTATATAGGTCGACATTTTTTCAAGTCCCGCTTCTATCATATATAGCTCGAAAGTTGAAATTATTCCAAGTCCCCCTCCTATCATATATGTATAGCCCGAGAGTCGAAATTTTTCCAAGTTTTTTGTTGAACGGCGCACGGCAAAATTTTCGAAAAATCCCCCATAGAACAAGTTTCTTGTTCAAATAAATAATAATACAAATTTAAAAAACTAATACTCCTACGAATATTCATAATAATTCAATAGGATTGAGCGTAACCTATAAAATTGATCCTTAGCCTAGTATTGGTCTAGTATACTGAATATGAAGCTGAGTGCCTCAACTCTTAATTTCCTCCAATACCTGGCATCCAAAAAAAATCCATGGAATCTCCAGCTGCTATTCCTCTTGTGCGCACTCATAGATTGTATTCACGCTATCGTATCACAATTTTCTATACAAACTCCATCCCAAGATTCTTCATCTGGGAATGCAGCTATACAAGGAGATTTGAAAAACAAAAAAAATCGATGTTGAGTCCAAACAAGCGACCAATCACCCACCAGTCAAACCCTCATTCCTTCCCTTACGCTTCAACATTTCCAAACGTAATAACAAAAAAACCTACGAAACGGACTATAACCGTGGTTTCTGCGATCTTTGCAAATTGATAATTCGATTACTCTCAATATGATTTAGCGTAACCTACAGAATCGTATTAAGTGAATTGGAAACGCGCTGAAGAATTTACTATCAATTAATCGTCGAAAAAATTGTTGGTACCCATCTTAAGATATTATGAGACTATAACTTATCTAAGTCTCGAAAAACGACGGCTTCTTTAACGAAGTTAAACGAGGAACGCAGGGAACCTGTTTTATGGGTCATATGAGATTTGATATTGAGAATTCAAGAAAGCCTAGACCGAGATAAAGCTAGTATAAAGAAGGCCTAGACCTACTATAAGCCTACTACTATAATATAGTTTGAGAGTCTAAATTTTTCTCCAATCCCGAGCTATATATATATGATAGGTGGGGGACTTAGAAAACTTTCGACTCTCAAGCCATATATGATAGAAGAGGGACTCAGAAAAATTCCTATCATAATGGCTCGAGAGTCGACATTCTAAGTTCCTTCCCTATCATAAATCGCTAGAGAATCGAAATATTTTCCAAGTTTTTTGTTGGACGGCGCAGAATAAATTTCTCACAAAGCCCCCCACACAACAGGTTCCCTGTTACAAATGAAAATCCATCCAGTAGCTTTCGGAGATCCGCGGACAAAAAAAAAATTATTTATGCCTAAATATAGGCCTATACGTACAAAGAAACCTGATTCTCTTCAGGCTGAAAGTAATATAGGGCCTCCAAAGCGTCGAGAAAGATCACTGCTTTGTCCCCCTGTCACCCTTGCTACAGATGTAATACCTCACTTTTCGAGCTGGAAAAGTCGGTAAAAAACGAACTTTACAGTCACTTTTTCCGATACATTATTCATAGCCAGTATTAGTTTAGTATAATGTTGAGTTTCTCAATTCTTTATCACCTCCAATTCCTGGAATCTCTTAATGCTATCTCCAGCTGATATTCCTCACGGTACACTCATAAATTGTATTCACGCTATCATCCCTATTTTCTATGCAAACTCCATCCTAAGATTCTTCATAGTTCATCTGGGAATCCAGCTACAAGGAGATCCCGAAAAACTAAAAAAATCAATGTCGAAGCCAAAGAAGCAACCAATCACCCACCAGTCAACCCCTCATTCCTTCCCTCATGCTCCAACATTTCCAAACGTATTAACAAAAAAACACTTTTCTATCTAGAAAAGTCGGTAAAAATATATAGCACCCGAACCTGGTTCACTCGTTAGTCTAACCTCAAATCTCACTCAAAAAAGCCAGTCTAAATGGAATAAAATGGTATTTCCATCTCCCGAGACACCTCAAATCAACTATGAACCATTATCATTTATATATACATCAAAAAATGACGTATAAATCAATAATTAATTAAGAACGAAGTCACTAAGGTAGTCTCGCATCGGCACATTTGATGAAGATTAAAAAATTGTGGTACTTAATCATTCAAATTCGAGGTTTTCACTATCGAGTATGACTAATAATAATGAAAAATAAAATGAACAACTCGCTATTACCACTATCCGTTCAAAAACAAATTTAACAGAACAAATAAAATTTGACAAAACGAAATTCAAGGCTCTAGGGGCTGTGGGAAGCGAGATACAATTTGAATAAAATATCATAGAAAATAAAATTCAATGAACTCTTAGTTAAGAATGAAACAAGAATGAACCTGTTGAATGATGAATAAAAAGGTCCTTCATCACAATACACGTACTGATAACAAAAGTGGTAAAAGTATAGGAAAATCCCCTTCTCGTAACGTAAGCAACTACTCGCAGCTATTTGTATAAAGCTACTCAAAATACTCAAAAACTTCTCAAAAAATTGACAATTCCTCGAGATCTACTCATCCGATTCTCAAAAAATTGCAGGTGCACATCTTCAGATATAATACTACAATGTGGCCAAGTTACAAAAAAGTCCATCGGGTAGTTTTGGAGGAGTTCCGCGGACAAAAAAATCTTATATATATGAGGAAACCTGAAATTTTTTTTATGCTAGTTGTGATCTAGGACCTCTAAAACGTCGAGAAAGTTCATTGCCCCCTCCCCCTGTTGACCTTGCTACGGGTGTAATACCTCACTTTTCTAGTTAGAAAAGTCGGTAAAATTGGATACATTATTATCTAGATATATTGGCAGATAAGGTAAGCTAACCTCCTTGTAGTGTCTTCTAATTTCATACTGACAAGGTTCCATTCAAATTTGATCAAAGGAGATTTGTAATAGTGATGGGTCACCCTTCGGGGTACAACTGGTATTACCGATTGTTTTTTTACTATTAGAAATCGAACTGAGGCGCTGGAGGTATTCTCAATTATATGTAAACAAACGCAGGAAGTAATTTTGGGTTTTGCAAAAGTGGTGCGACTTGATGTGACTCTATATTACAGCTGCACCACTTCTTTAAGACTTTGACTTTCAGCGTTTGTATTCATTCTTGAGAATACCCACAGCGCCTTAGTCAAACTATTGTACTTATCGTTATTAACGATGAAAACTGAAAAAAAACAGATAGTCTTTGTGTTCCAAAAAAATCTGGACAAATGATCCTTATAGGCCTATTACTCTTCATCAGCAATTTGTAGAGCAAGGTCTTTTAATCAAGAGGATACTTCCAGAGGTTCAACTCATACAACTGGTAGTTTTTTGAATTTCATATCAACATTTACAAGTTTTAGAAACTATTGACACTGCCCATTATTTGGGCTAGAAAACCTAAGACACAAACGGTCTACCTTTTGTTTAAACTACCGGTTTTTACACATCACTAATTTACAATATAGAACTGGACATTTTTGATAGATCGGTTTTATGAAGCAAGAAGCGATATTGTTCAATTCCACGTCCATATCCGCCTCCATGTACGGCTTAGAAGTGAAGATTCTTTCAAGTACTACCTCCATAAAAGCTTAAAATCTTTCAAGTCCTCTTTCGTCATTTACAGTATAATAGTTAAGAGGTTGATATTTGGACATGTTTCAAGTTTTTTCAACTTCTGCGTTATGATAAGAATATTGACTCCTAAGAGATATCACTCAGTTCTCCATCCGCTTCATTTTGAATTTGCGTTGGCGCGGCATTGCGTCCCTCCGTTTGTACGGTCGTCAAGACTAGTATGGTTAATATACCCGCTACTATTCTAGTATACTGATCAAGCTGTCTTAGAGGCAAAGGGGGGCGTTCACGCTCACCCAATTTAATCAATCTCCTTTTTTTTTAACGGGGAACATGTTTTATGGGAGGTTATTTGAAAATTTTTCCGTTCGTCGGGCACCGTGCGCCGTCTGGCAAAAAACTTGGAAAAATTTTGACTTCTGTTGTAAATGTACCAAATGTTGACGTACTGAATGCTGAAGTAGAGAAATCAGTAAGAGAAAAACTAAATAAATTAATAACGAATAGTAGTACCGGCGCGGCGGTGATAATAGGTATTTGGTACAACCATTTCAATTGAGAAATTTCGCCGATAATGAAAAGCTTATAGGATATAAAAATTACAAAAATTGGAAAAACATGATTGAACTGGAATTAAAAGCGCGAAACTTAATTCCTTTCATTGACACCGAATGCAGGGAGTCTGTCCTGGTTATGCCGAGCCAAAAAGTAGTAATGGACGCGCAAACTCTTCTGTTCCTGAAATTGTCTGTTTACAAGTCGATCATTGGTCGTCTAGAGTCCGTAAAAGTTTTCACTGCGTTTCAAGCTTTTTTGCAGCTGAAAAAATGGTATGCGGGTAGCCGGGTGCGAAATTTGGTTAATCTACATAATTGTTTTTCCGACTGCGTTTTAGACCTGGTTTTGACCCTGATCGTTTTATAGCAGAGTTTGATCAACTGATGAATGAATAATTCTAAAGACCAAATATTCTGAGGAATACAAAATGACGGTATTTCTTCAGAAAATTGATAGTATTGACGACCAAAAGTCTCCTTTTTTTCGTTCTTCAATACGTTGGGAACTTTGCCAGTAGAAACCCGCACGTTTGACTTTGTGAAGGATAAGTTTAGCCAGATTGCACAAAAAGTAGTTGTCAAGAACAAGAACTCAACGTTTCCAAACCTGTCATCATCATTGTCATTGTTACAACCATCGTCGTCGTCATCAAATGTGTCAAGGTCATCAAAAATGATGGACGAGAAAAGCAGAGGGCGAGGTAATTCGACGAGTCAATTGAGCACTGTGGTGTCTACAAATAAACGTAATAGTGAATGGAAATTGCGGTATACGCCAGAGGAGCAGAAGAAAATGAAGTTCAAGTCAATTGAAGCAAAGAAGGCCGTTATGTGTGGTAAATGTGGGCTACTTTTTCACAAAAAAGCCTTTGTCCGCATGAAGGAATGGTGTGCTTCATCTGTGCCAAGCACTATTACAAATTGTTTAGTATGAGCGAAGGCAAAAATGACAAAAAAGTCTTTCAATAAAGATTGTGAGAGAGCTACAAGACCATGTAAAATCATTCATACCAATTTAGTTGGTCCAATAAAACCAGTTACATTTCCTAAAAATGATAGATACTTTATCTGTGTCTTCGATGACTATTCCAGATACCTACAAGTATTTGTTATAAGATCGAAAACTAAAACAGTTGAGTGTATGAGTGAAGCTTTGAGATTCCTTCAGGCCCAATTTCCTGGACCAGGGCAATTCCACATTTTGAGATGTGACCAAGGATCAGAATTTTTGAATGAAAAAGCGGTTCAAGTCTTGTCTGTTTAAGGTATAATTACAGAAGTAGCTGAAGCAGGAGTCCACAAACATTGTGGTCTAGTTGAACGTGTTCAAAGAACAATTCAAGAGAGATCTAGAAGCCTTTTATTTGAAGTAGAGTTTCCAGCTAGGATGTGGAATTTTGCAGTTGAAATGGCGTACTATATCTATAATAGAACTCCACATTCTGCTATTGATGTTGTGACATCTTTTGAAATGTTGTACAGGAAGGAACCATTTCTTGGAAATATCAGAATTTTTGGATCAAGAATTCAAAATACCGTAACACAATCCAACAAATTCAAACTTTTTGAAAATTGCTGAGCTGAAATTATAAAATTTTAAATGAATTCTCAACGCTGAATTCAATGCCGTTCTCCGTTTTTTGATAGGACGTCACAATTTTTCGTAATCGCGTGAAATATTTTCGTTTATTCGCAGCGCGTAATTGTTGCGGAACGTAACATTCCTTCTCGATAGCCGATACTTCAGCTACCGAGAAGGTGTGTTACCTACGATCCGCAACGATGCGCGACAAATAAACGAATAGATTACAAAAAATTGGGACGTCCTTTCAAAAAACGAAGAACAGCGTTGAATTCAGCGTTGAAAATCCTTTAAAATTTTATAATTTCAGCTCAGCGATTTTTAGACTGTTGGGTAGTGTAATGCTATGAATGTATCAAAAGGGTGTAAATTTCAGTCTCGGTCTAATACTATGTTTTTAGTGGGATATACAAAAATTGGATATATTGGGTATGATCCTAAAACTTTCAAAACTGATACCATCTATAGAGTAAGAATAGATGAAAATGTACTCTATAAGGATGAATTTCCAAACAAGTTTTCAGATTTTGTTGTTGAGGATAATAATGAAGAGTTACAAGCAAATGTGTGCTTCTAGTTTCTAAACAAGTTGTATCTAGCAAAGAGGAAAGTAATGCCAATATTGCTCCATTAACGTATGATGAAGCTATGTCAGAAAGTAATGTTGCCCAATGGGGCCCTGTAGTTAAAATGGAATTAGAAGCTACGGAAAATAATGATGTTTGAACAATTGTACCAAGAACTAAAGATATGAAAGTGATTCCCTATAAATGGATACTTACAGTTGAAAGTAATGGAACTAAGAAAGCTCGTCTAGTAATGAAGGGTTGCAATGATACAGAGGTTTATACCCCGGAAGTAACAGCTTCTCCGCCTACACCCAGTGCTACAGCTATCCGTTGGTTTTTGACGTACCTATGTTCTCATGTTAGGTTGGAACATTATTCAATATGACGTCAAAAATGCGTTCTTGGATGGTGTCATACGTATAGATTGGATTAAATATGGACCCTATTTAGTCAAACCCAACCAAACGATATGATAACGATCTGGCGAAAAGGAGAATCTCTGCTTATAGTAAAGTAGCATTTCTCTAGATTGTTATCATGTCGCGTGGTTGGGTTTGGCTAAATAGGGTCCATATGCAAGTATTCCCCATGGTGTTGATCGTGATCCAAAAAAATTTGTGTGTAAACTCAATAGGGCAGTTTATGGTCTGGCTACAGCGCCTATGTGTTGGTATAATACGTTTGATTCATTCATGAGTTCAATTGGTTTTATCAGGTGCAATTGGGAACCTTGTCTCTTTTATAAAAAACAAAATAATTCAACTGTTATTGGTGTCGCGTATGTGGGCGATATTTTAGTATCTGGTGACAATGACTGCTTATAGTAAAAGAATTTTGCGACCACTTAGGGAAGAGATTCAAAGTTTGTAGTCTTGGTTATCCCGAAGTATACTTAGGTATCCAGATAAATAAAACTAACTACGGAAAAATGATACTTTCCCACCAGTCTAAAAAAAATTAGAACGTTACTGGATGAGTTAGGTGTTGAGGCTGAGAAATACCGACTTTTTACCGAACAGTGGAGTGTGTGTGTCGGTCTTCGTTCGCCCGTTCGATGTCATGAGCGGCCTACTTATACCGTTGTATCGAGATAGAGCATTCCACTTTCGTTTTCCTTTCCGTACATCGTTACATCCAGTTTCAAACTTATCCTGATTCCCCGTTCTCCATTACTTCTCTTCCTATCACTTTCTCCTTTGGATTCTACCCTTCTCCCGCTATTTCGATTATGCGGTAAATCGGGCCGATTAAGAAGGAGAAAGATTAACTTCTGCTCGCCTTAACGATGGGTTTTGCTTGCTGTTCTGGCGGGAGTGCGTTTTTCCCTTCGACGGACGACGGGCGTTCTTTCAATAATATTCCGGATTGAAAAAAACGTGGCCGCCGAGGCCTGGGTGTATGAACGTACTCACCGGAAATTTAATATAGATTCGGACGGAACATAAAATTTATATTTTCGAATATCATTTTTATTGTGATCGGCGTGCCTTAAATTCGAGTCGAGATCTCCTAAATTTTCGGAAATTTGAAATGGTGATCGATTTTTCGGACTGCTCCGATTCAGCCTTCCCGGATAATCGCATTTCAGACTGCGTAGTAATTTCGTGCTTAACGTAATATAAATCATACGGTATTCGAAAAATCACATTTCGGACCAGCCGCACTCAGACTAACGGGGTGAACGAGTCAAAATTTCGAACTTTCATCTGAGTCGCGAGCACACTCAACCTGCTTATCATCTACATCGATTAACTAGTTCCGGAGAATAAATTGTGTATATGTAAAATGACTCTCGTCAGGTATTGGCTCTCTTATTTCGATGAGCAGTTTTTCGATCCTAGGTCTAGCTAGACGCTGATTAGCGTCTCAATATGTGATCCGAATGTCGTTCGAGGAATCTAACAAATTAGATGTACGTCCCCCCCTTTTGAACCTTACTTCTCTAAATTTTTCGTTACGTAGTCCCATAGTCTTCTCCTCTCTAGGCCTTTTTGATTGGATTTGCAATCTTTGTAGTTTTTTTTTTAGTCCACACACAGTCAAGTTTTTTATATTTTTTATTCGTAGAAAAGATGATCAGTGATAACGACAAACTATTTTTCGTAAGTTTGGTAAGAAGTGGAGCTTTCAACCGGCGACAACGATACCCTCCTTTAGAACTAGCGTTTCTCATAGCCTGAGTGATCTCTAAAAGTGACGCCGAACTGGACCTGTGGTCTTGGTTAACCCTTCCCTCCGATGAGTACTCACGCTTTCCGGCTGAGCTGGCTCTGGGTCCTATCCGGACGGGTAGGCTAGGATCAGAGTCTTGAGTATTCTCTGGAGTGTAGGTGGGTAGTCTGATGGCTAAGTATACTATGTGAAGCTTCACTGGAATAAGCAAGATCATTTGATTTATTTAGCTTGCTGTCTCGATAGGTTACATTACATAAATTATGTATAGTTTATGTTGGTAGCACAACGAAGCTCTACTCCTCTCCCCCTTGTAACATCACAAGACAAATAATAATTCATGTCTGTTACCCATATCTCCCTTGGCAAGTCATAAAAATATGAAACTTGTGTCACAAGTCTTGCCTTTATTATATAGAACGATCATAGGGAAGCTTCTTCATATTGCTAACTACACACGTCCAGATATATAACGTTTGCAGTATGTTTTCTTGCCAGATATCAAACAAGTCCCACAGATCTACACTGGACTCTACTGAGTCACCTTTTGAAGTATCTAGCTAATAGTGTGGATGTCAGTCTCATTTATCAGTGCTCTAGTGTAGTCATAGGTGCGTTTGTTGATGCAGACTACGCAGGAGATCCTCACACTAGTAGATCATCTACAGGATATATTGTTCGTTTTTATGGGTGTCCTGTCGCATGGACGTCAAAGGTTCAGCCTTGTATAGCCGAAAGCTCAGGCGAAGTCGAAAATATAGCGATATGCGAGCCTACACACACCATCTAATTTATTGCTGGTTTATGTGAAGAAATTTTGGGAATGAATTTATACCCCATAACAGTATATGAAGACAACAATGCTGCCATAAGTTTGAATGTCATTTTTTTTTTTTTTGTATTTAGTTCTTTTTTAGTTGGTTTTGATGAAGACGTCGTAAAACGTCGAAATGTAAACCTCTCTTACAATTTTATTTGTATGTACGAGTCATTATAAAAATAGTGCGAGCAA
Source organism: Aspidiotus rigidus (assembly GCA_035079385.1). Lineage (NCBI taxonomy): Eukaryota > Metazoa > Arthropoda > Insecta > Hemiptera > Diaspididae > Aspidiotus > Aspidiotus rigidus. The sequence goes on from JAVHKY010000052.1 coordinate 9,328,043, forward strand.
AGCCGTTTTTACTTCAATCATTGATATTCTCTGCACGAATAAATTTTTACTATTGTCAAATTAAGGTAGGTTTTCCGGAAATTAGGATGGCGCAGAAACAATGTTAATGGGCGTGGATGAAGCGGGTTTCAGGGTCTCATTCAATGCCACAATCATGTCAAAGTTAATGAAGATGAAATAGGATTCATATTAGATGCTGGAACTACTCATCACATGATTGGCCAATAAGATGAACTGTCCCTATGAAATATTATTTTGACGAGCCAGATAATGTAAATAATTCTGATAAGAAAAGTAATAGTATATTACGCTACAGGAGTGATGCGTATATGATTAACAAGTGCCCGTTTTGCAATTGACAAGAGCATCTGTTGCTGAACAAGGCAGAGCCGAGTAATGTAGGTGCACAAGCTAATTGTAAGCCTACTTGTTAACTGTCTACCTGCCAATCCTGTAACGTATACTATTTTATTTCTTGATGATAAGGAAAATGAATTAGACATATTGCATTATTCACAAACGCGAATAGCAATTTTCAAGAATTAATGAACACTTTAATAATTAACGCAAATATAACTGAGGAATAAAGAACAACAATGGTACTGGATACTGATGAAAGTATGAAATGGACCCTTTTAGCCAAACCCAACCAAGCGACATGATAACGATCTGGGGAAAAGGAGAATCTCCGCTTATAGTAAAGGAACATTTCTTTAGATTGTTATCATGTCGCTTGGTTGGGTTTGGCTAAAAAGGGTCCAAATGTGCTATTGTTTATCAGTATTATCAAAATAGAGCGGTAGTATACCTTTACTGCAGTATTATTCAAGTGATAGAAATAAGTGAGTACCTACTTAATGTACCAGTTTTGCACCAGTTTCACAAAGGGAACATTCACGGCTAACACCACAGGTGTCAATTCTGTCAAACAATATGCGCTCTGCTTTCTGAACTTCCTTCATTCTTTATTTACTTTTTTTTAAAAGACGCAATTTTCCATGACGAGACAAAGTAACCTTCTAAAAATTGATCAATATTGTGACGTTCTACCAGTCACCGAATATCTCTTGACGCCAATAATAAAGAACAATTACGAAAACCGAGCTTTATTACTGGTACCGCAAGTACAACTGCACTTCTAAACACCGTTAAACTGTAACGCAATTGTGTTAAAGAACGAGAACACGTTAACTATATCGCTGTAAGATTACAACTGAATAGCTCTATTGGGTTGCTGCCGGCTATTTATAGTCTCACCCTTAATTCCGGAATGCTCGAGATTTCTTCTAGAACGGCAAACAGGTTATGGAAGAGTCCTTACAATCAATGGAGCACGTTCTAGGTTGTTCAAGCGTATTCGGCGAAGTAGTTAAGCGATAAGTACGCTTCCTTGTGGCGTCTGCTATTATTGTCTGCTATTATTAAAAGTTTAGCGGCATGTGCAAGCTTGGTGCTTGCGCCTTCATAGCAGAACGCCACACTTTCCCCTCCTCAGTTTTGAACGTCCCGTTCAAACGCCGGACTCCATACAGCCAGTCTATTTTGGTGGACCACTTTGAACTTTCTGTCCTGTTGGATGCGATAGATGACATTGTTGATTCTCTTCACGACTGTCCAAGGTCCTTCCCAATTGCACTGTAATTTTGGGTTCTTCCCATTCTTTCTCTGTGGGTTGTAGAACCACACCTTATCCTGAGGTTCAAACTTGGTTTCATCTGCACAGATGTCATAGCGTGCCTTCATCCGGTCGCTAGCAACTTCTAAATTTTCTCTGACCAGCTCATGTACCTGCTTAAGTCGGTTCTTCAGTTCTTGCGTAAATGGCTTGACTTCTTGAGGTGGCTGTGGAGGGGTGCCCAGCCCTAAATCACACGGTAATTGAAGTTCTCTTCCAAAAATGATTTTTGCAGGTGTTTCCTTGGTGCTCTCATGGATTGAAGACCGATAGGCTAGCAGGAACAATGGAAGTAGCTTGTCCCAATTCCGCTGGTCACTATCAATTACTTTGGATAGGAATTGGTCTATTGTTTTGTTGAACCTCTCGACCATACCATCAGATTGTGGGTGGAGTGGTGTTGTACGAGTTTTCCTCAATCCCATCAACTTCGCCACTTCTCCAAATACTTGGGATTCAAAGTTTCTTCCCTGGTCTGAGTGTAACTGCAGGGGTACTCCAAACCTCGAGATCCAGTTTTTCACCAGCGCTGTTGCAACAGTGATGGCTTCATCATTTGGCAGTGGGTAAGCATCCATCCATTTGCTGAAATAATCTCCCACGACTAGAATATAACGATTACCTTGGTCAGTTTCTGGAAATGGTCCTGAGATATCTGCCGCAATCCGTTCAAAAGGGTATCCCACATTGTAGATTTGCATCTTAGCTCGGCCCCTAGTATTGGGCCCCTTACTGGCGTTACATGCTCTGCAACATTGAATCCAATCCTCTACATCACTTCTACAGGCTGGCCAGTAAAACCGTTCCCGAATCTTGGCCAATGTTTTTGTTATTCCAAGATGACTACCAGATGCGTCATCATGAACACTCTTCAAGACATCTGGAATAAGTGCTTTAGGTATCAGTAGTTGGCGCCGGTGTGATCTACCATCTGTTGTTTCCCAGATCCGGTAAACAATTCCATTTTCTACTTGAAGCGAGTCCCATTGTGACCATAAGATCTTTAAATTTACCGACTATGAGCTGATATCCTGCCAGACTGGTGATTCACCTTTCTCCTTCCAGGCTAAGATGACTGAAATATCTTTATCCTGTTGTTGAGCATTTCTCATATCCACGTTGGAACCTAGTTGTATGGATTTAACTGAGACTTCTTTCTTCACGTCATTGACTACAGTGCTTAGTTCTTCTTCAACTTTGGTCTGGAGGAGACGATCCTTGGCTTCCAACTCATAAAGTGGTATATCTCCACAGGGACTTCTTAAAAGGTCGTGCTTCAGATCAATAATCAACCCATACTTTCACATTAAGTCCAGCCCCAGAATACAGTCATCTTCAATATCAGCAAGGATGAATTTTCCAGTTATTACCATTGAGGAAATCTTGATAGATAGCTCAACAGTGCCCTTGGTCCAAGTTTGTTCACCCATGGCAGTCCTGAGGCGGTACCTACTTTTCTCTCCAATTAATGGATAAACCTGGGATGTCCTTGACCAATTGTGCCTTGATAACTGAACCAGTAGCAGCGCAGTCCATGCACATGTCTATATTGCGTCCAATACTATCATTCCATCCCAATACATAAACGTTCTCTTTTGAAGTACGCATTTTCAAAATTCTTATTTCTTGGGCCCTTCTCCTTGGCCCTAGAGTTGGTTGGCCCCTGGCAACTCCAGGTTGGAGTTTTCCACCTTGCAGTGATCTCCACTTAGGGCAACTGAGCTTGAGTGACCCTCTTCATCACAGTGGTAGCATCGACGTTTGTCTCCAGTTGGTCTGACCTTTGTTTGCTTCAAAACTGTGGAACCTCGTCTACGAGAAGCCTTTCTTGCAGTTTTTACTTCCAGGGTGAAGAATAATGCTTCTTTCAAGGTTTTGCAACGCGCAATGCGAACTTGACTCTGAACCTCCCAGTCAAATATTCCATCAATGAATGCCTCAAGCGCAGTTTGTTCAATGGCTGACATTAGTAGCTTCTGGGTAAGCTTGTTGAGTTAATTTGAGAATTTCACTTGAAAATGCCTGAAGACTTTCTCCACGGTTCTGTCAATGGTATTTCAGTTCTCTTCTTCTGATGGGAGCCAAGTGAGCTTGACTAAAACATTGTTCAAGGACCTCAACCAACTTTTGGTAATTCTTCTTGTCATCCTCAGCAATGTTGGACAATAGCTGTAGTGCAGCTCCTCTCAAGCTGACAATCAAATTACTAACCTTGGCTTTGTCATCCCATCCATTGAGTTGAGCTGCAATTTCAAACTGTGATTTGTATAGTTCCCAAGAGATTTCACCATCAAACATTGGTATCTTGACTTTAGTCTTTGATGACGGTTCTACAACTGGTATATTTCCTTCATTTGATCCAGAACTGAAAAAAGCAACGCGTGGCGGATCTACAACCATGCTTACCGTTGGATTCCCTTCCAGTCTCTGGAGGCGTTCCTCCATTACTTTCCACCGTTACTCGAGTCCTTCAACTTGATTTTTAACTTCGCTCAGTCCATCAAAGATCTCTGCTTTAAGGTCTTCAATGTTCTGTTCAAGTTTCTGTTCAATGTTCTGGTCCATTGCATTCTTGTTCTGTTCAAGTTTCTCCTCCATTGCATTCTTGTTCTGCTCGAGTTTCTAGTCCATCATAGTAAACCCAGTCTTCAGATCTTTAGCCATTGTATCTGTCAACATTTGCAGCATTGCACTCAAATCTATAGCTGGAGACTGTTTTGTTGGCGTACCGGTCTCAAGGTTTCCAGTAGCCTCGTCAACCTCAAATTCAAAATTGGCCACGTCCAAACCCGAGTCTTTGGATGCTTTTTCCAGACAATTGGCTAATTCATTTTTGGTTCCGCTACCAGAGAGATTACAATTCCGGAGTTCCTTGTGGAGTTGATCCCAAGTAAGTTCATGAAACTTCTTCTTCACCATCTTGAATCACCACAAGCTTCAAACGCACAGAGTAGGCTGAGCTGCTTACGCCGGCGCACTTTCTAATTGGCGAAACGTTCTTCCGCAATCCCAGCGGTTGAGGCCAATGATATTCCTCTCCCTCAACGATTTCGGCTCATTCGGGATCAGCTGCAGTCGTTTTGGCGTTGCTGGTCGAAGGATTATATAAATCAGCTCCAATGTCGCCACAAGTGGAAGCAGCCTCAGCCCAACTTGGCGGTTGGTCAAATAGTGTTGGTAAAGGAACCCAGCGCCGGGCACCCATTAAATTGGCCATTGGGCCTGATTACAGAGGTCTATCCAGGTACTGACGGGCTGGTGAGGGTGGCAGACGTCAGGATGCGGAATAAAATATTTCGTCGTTCCATTTGTAAATTGATCACATTACCAATTGAAAGCTAAAATTTTAATGTGAATTTGTTTTGTTGTTTTTGTCGTTTTTTTTCCTTTGTTTTTGTCGTTTTTCCCCTCTTTGTTGTTGTCGAAATGTATTTACCACCCCTCTCGTGGGGGGATTGTTAAGACGTTTAACTCGGTTTTATTCAATTTGTGGATAAAAAGGCTGCACTGAGCTTATTGGATTTTATCATTCAACTTTGATACTTGTATATCTAGTGTAGTATAGTAGTTGTTGTCGTTGATATCTCGTCTTGTCGATTATTGTCGTAGAATGTAAAAAACCTTTTCACTTGTCGTTTGTTTGTGAATAAAATTCGATTAATTCGTCGATGGATATTATTCTTATATTTTCAAAGTCGAAACGTCGGAATCTCTATAAATAGATAGTGGTAGTGGTAGGAAAAGCTCTCTACATTATTTGAATTCTCTATTATTTACGCATCCACGTATAAAAATTTTTTCACTCGTGTGCAAACATCTATGAATACCTACCTCATGACTGATTATCTAGAGGAAGGACTATAGTACAAAAATAAAGCAAAATATGTGGATGGCACATGCATGAATGGACTCTACAAAAAAATTTCCAATGACATAATTCATTTACCATCTGCTTTTCTGCTTCCACATTCTACATCCCAGTAGTAGTTACAGTGGTTGTGCACATTGCCTTTGCCATCGTAGAGAAGACCATTTTCGCACTGCTCTATAGAGAGCGAACCATTCACGCACAGGATGAATTGGTCACAATGTTCAGGATGGTGGTATGTATGCTCACCGTGCTCTGGACACGTAGATGGCTCGAGTTGACCCTCGACTGTGGAATGAATGTGAGTTTCATATTAATAACATTAAGCATTGAGATTTAGCGCTAGACAAGATTGGATTGATTATACATGTTAAAATGTAAGTATCAAGTTCATTTCCAAAAATGAAAATAAAATATCATTTTTCTTAGACCTACATTTAGACCTTGTTTCTTCAAAGAATATTGTGTTTATGCCCAAAATAAATTTATCATCCTTTACTTCCATTCTTTGGCGGCGTCTTGTACTTCCAGTACGAGACGCCCAGAATGCATCCAACGCCGCAATGCATCTAGGCAAACATGTTGTACTAAGAACGGATAGTGTCTTTAAGTGCAAAAAATATATGATAAGGGATTAACAAAGCGGCACTGAATTGGGGGTCCTGTCTACTGCTGAGCCTACGTCTACCACATAATGTGGATAACAATTTTATCGACTCCCTGAGTTAGGTACCCTCTATACCACTCCATTATTGTAAGTTCTTATCAATTTTGTGCACTTGTAATATGCTATAGATTCCTCAATTCAATAACTTATTCGGAGTTTCAGTTGAAACTGAGAGGTATACAAACATCAACAAATTTTTGCCGATATGTAATAGGATTCGCAACAAGGATATCTAATTTTCTAAGAATTATAACTCTAACACGAAGCAATCTGTAAAATTAAGGCTTATAATTTGCTTTCTTACAAGCCCTTTACAGTTATCAAAAAAAGGAAAAACTTTACACGTTCCTGTACACGACCGCATTAAAACATAAGCTCACAAAGCTATGGCTTGTAGGACGCTAAAGTCTGCCATAAAAAAATGAAAACAAAAAAGATTGAAAACGAAAAAAAAAATTAAAACAAAGAAGCAAAAAAAGAGATGAGTTGGAGAAAATTATACTTTTAAAACTATGTTTCACTATGGTACGTCAGAATTTTGCGATGGGAAGGTCAATTTTGTTTATCGGGACGTCATCCAATCATCATTCCTGCTGAACATGTTGTAATCCAAAATTTTTTGTACTATTTACTCCTTGAAAATTGTCATGCTGATAAAATGTTTTTGTACATCTATTCATCACAAGAATATTATTTTGTCGGTGATCATAGGCCAACAAATTAACAATGAAAATCGTTCATGAGGGCATAATCTGTTGTAAGGTGCGAGTAAAATTATGTTATCAAATCATGGGGAGTTTACCGTTAGATCGAGTGACCTTCCACCTTTCTTGTTGGTGTTGATATGGCTGGTCCATCTACATGTTGGTGTATTGGACATTGTTTGAAGATGCAGTCAAAAGTTTATTGTGCCCTGTTTGTTTGCATGACTACTTCCTGTGCCCATCTTGAACCAGTCTCAGATTTATCTACTAACAAATTTATTGAATCCTTTGTTTATTTCACTGCCGTTTGGCCCATAAAGAATGTACACCACCACTTGATTTTTCGGATTCGACATCTGTTCACATTGAGCGAGAATACCTCTAGCGCCTTACAAATCCCAACATGAAGAAGAAGGATAGAAACGTTGCAGATACTTTCCTTCAAGAACATATCCGTACACAAATATTTTCACTTCATTAGCTCTATGTACTTATAATCTTAGGATTGATTGTACCAAAAAAAAAAGAAAGAAAAAAAGAAAAAAACCTAATTAGCTCTCATGTTCTTGGGGTTCAACTCACTTTTCTGAAAGTTATTTGTTATCTGAAAGGGAAAATTCATGAAGGTCATCCTGGTCCCACTCGTTCATACGGTCAGTACTCTAGTCTTAAAAAAACAAGTTGACGACCTATTCGCGCGTGGATGACGTAATCAGTGTTCCCACATCAGAAAACGTATGAAAGAATTGAAGGAATCCCAGAGATGAATTTCATTTAGGTACAAATAGATTATTAAAATAAGGAAACCTCATTTTGTCTTGATAAAGGCTACTAATTTATACTCGAATAAATTTTGTGCGGGAAAAACCTCGATTTTTCTTTTCTTTTCGAGGAATATTATTTATAAATTTTTTTTTTTTCGTTTTGTATCAGTTTGCAGAGGTTTAGAAATAACCACAACAAAAAATCAAGAAATTTGAGCGACTATGGATGGAGCACTATATTAATGAGTGAGGACATGGATCGCCATATTTAGTCGTTACGTTATACGATTGGTGGAACTATTTTGTATCATTTAAAAACACTATGTTTTGCATTTTACTTTGGCACTGATACCTGTATTCTAAAACAAATTCTAGTTATTACTTTATCATTTTGAAATCGTGGTCGACTGTTATCAGTCACTGAAATAAAGCGCTAGAGGTATTCTCATTTGATGTCAACAAACATGGCGCTGGATGTGGATCCGACTTGGTGTAAAAATCAAGTGGTGGTGGCGCTGATAACAACTCCACCACCACCACCATTTGATTTTTACACAGAGTCGGATTACCACATCCAGCGCCATGTTTGTTTACATCGAATGAGAATACCTCTAGGTCCTTAACTTAAATAGGGAAGTCTGAAGATAAGTAATGACGTAACGACTAAATATGGCGGCCCATGTCCTGACTCGTTATTATAGTAAGGAACTATATAAGATAGGTATGCGCAAGTGATAATAATCTGGTTGATGAAGTATCAGGAGGAGCAGTTATTTGGGAATCAGACCAATCAGACGCTGAATAACTGCTCCTCTCACACTTTATCAACCAGATTATTATCACTTGCGCGTACCTATCTTATATTCCTTAATTATAGGGCTCTAGTATGGAGTGTTTTATAGGCAGAGATGAGAAGTTTAAGCCAGTCTCAGCTTAAGTCAAAGTTTAGGTGTCCGGTAAATTCTACGCAGGTAAATTGTACGCAGTAAATTGTACGCATGGAAAATTCTACGCAATGTAAATTATACGCACTGAAAATTATACGCAATGTAAATTATACGTACAGAAAATCATACGCACTGAAAATTATACGTACAGAAAATTATACGCACTGAAAATTATACGTGGGCAGGTAAAATTGTACGCATAATCTACTCATGAGAATTGTCAAGAAGAGGGAAATTGAATTCGTCTTTATCCTCGTAAACTTCATTGTAGGATGAAAACGTCGATGAGGAAGGTAGGAGGAATGTCGTCCTCCTCGAATACATGCGCGGCATCGCACATAACATATCCTATTAATTTGACCATTTTTTATATTTCTGATTTGATTTTTATTGTTTGCCGTGACTATTATCGTTTGTATGAATTTTTTTGAACCTCTTTTTCTATATTTTTACGTTTTGACTTTCCAAAATTCTTTATTTCAATTTCTAGGTACCTTTTTTTAATTCCAATTTTTCGACATTTAATTTTCATTTTGCGTACAATTTCATCTTACTATTTTGCGTACAATTTCACCTTACTGCGTATAATTTTCAGTGTGTATAATTTTCTGTACGTATAATTTTCATTGCGTAGAATTTTCATTGCGTACAATTTACCTGCGTACAATTTACTTGCGTACAATTTACACCTAACCCAAAGTTTAAGCTTGTTTTTGAACAGCTTTTAAGCGGATAAAAAGTCAGTCATTCACAGTTCATTAAACGTAAAGCCAGCCTTTAGAAAATATTGATTGTTTACATTCAAAATTAAGCTATTATAATTGAGTTTAAGTTTTAAGCCTTTATTGCCTTATTTTGAAAAAGCTAAAATCCAGCTAATGAATTTATTGGAATTAACTGTCAGCCAAAAGCTAAAGTTTAAGTCAATGCTGATCGGCTGCGCATCCCTGTTTATAGGTCGAATTTCAAAGTGGAAAAAGTTAAAATATAAAAAACAAAAATAAACCTTCAATTCCTATTTAATTTCTTTGATAATTATGATTTATGTGGTATGCTGAGGAAGACCGTAATAATTTGTTCACATCGGGCGAAGAACTAATTCCATCACCAAAGGGCTTTACTACTCACTTTTAAGTAGCATTGACTATACATGTATCAGACAAACACTCGCATTGTTGAAAAAGTTTTCATTTTACTGGATACTACCACCAGAGCGTGCTGCGTGTTAAACAACAGAGTAATAGAGACAGAACATCTTTCCCCCTCTCTTACACCAACGTCTTAACATGCAGCACACTCTGGTGGTAGTATCCAGAGTAGTGAAAACTTTTTTAACAATGTGAGTATTTGTTTGATACGTTTATAGTCAATGTAAGTAGTCAATTTTTAGCATTTTTCAAACTTTGAAACAGAATTCCAGATTCCAAAAATCGGCCAATGGTATTGCGCAAAAAGTACTTCACAAAAAGGGCTTAAAACAACTTCGCCTGTTCATCTTCATTAAAGGCTGTTCATGTGTGAATTATTAAATGAATTTAAAACAAAAATTATAATGTGAGGTACCATTAGAGAGCCAAACCCGTTCACAAATGGGCTGACGATATATTATGTGAAGTAACAACTGATTCAACAAGTGAGAGTTCTAGATTTTGTTAACGTTCGCACTTTACCTAGGTACAATATCTAATAGCAAAGAAGAGTAGGTAAAAGCACTGAGCGTCTCATTGTGTCAATTTTTGTTGACATTAATTGCACCAGTAACTATTCTTTGTAGGTACTCATTAACTTTTCTCATCCGATTCAATATCATTCTTGTGACCTTTGGTTAAAAAATGTCCTGAATGATCTTTGAGGATCCTCCCTTACATCAGCGAGATGATTAATGGAATGGAGTTTCGCAACAATGTCGTCGAGAATTCGAAAAAAATGCGACTCAAATTTGTCCATTGTACACGGAAAGCCTCGCCACAGTCAGACCCAAACCAACGTTTAGTAGACAAATGTAGACGTTGAAAATACACTTTTTGTTCGCTTGGATTGTTAATAAGTAACTCAAAGACGGCGTAGGTTCGTGAGTTAGAATTTGTTGAATTTACAAACAACTGTCCTTTGCACTCGGGAATATGAGTCTGAAGCCATGTTTCGCGAAAAACCTGGAGTAGGATTAACGAGTGCTCTGCTACTTTTTGAATACACATTACAAAAGCTATAGGAACCAAAGAAGATCTGCAGAATACTGTAGAATGCCATAATGTGGAGCAAATAGAGTACACTGACAGAGGAAATACCTTAAGGATGAGAACTCTGAAAATATTCCAAGTCCGTTTTGCAGGGGATATCTGCACAGTGTTACAAGCTAGAGATTGCAATACATTAGTATTGTCTGTTCCACGAGAGTTGCCCGTAATTCATTTTGACTGTGATGAACTCCTGAGAGAGGAATAGGTAACAAGCTCGTAGCTAGGGGGATGCTTGTGGGCGAGTCCCTCCAGCGTCACACTTTGCCCCCTTAAAGAAATTCCCCATTAAACGAATCCGTTCCTCCAGGTTACGGCTATCCATAATAAACGCGAAAGGACAAGGACGAATACTCGGAAGGGAGAGTAAACAATGCAAACCGCAAATAAAATATACACGACGAGCGCTTTCGGTTAATAAACGATCTTCAAGCCTGAAATGAAAGCAACTGACGAACAGAAAAGAAGAGCAAGGTATTAAGATTGTCCAAACGAGAAATCGCGGTGTGAATCATAAACCAGTTCAATCAGGCCATCTTCCGGAATGTACGAGTTGAGTACAGGGATACCGTCGGTGTTGAGATGACGCATTAGGTCTGTTCTGGCAGCATACAGAAAGTACAGGAAAAGGCAGAATGAACAGAAATCGCGTTCGGGCGACTTTTCTGTACTTTCTACAATTACAGAAGAAGTGTTTAGGGCAACGCTTCACAGTAATTTCTGTATGTTGCTGATTGGCTTACTTTTGCTTACTGCAGTTTCTGTACTTACAGAACTACAGTACCTCCGGAGGTACTGTAAGTTCTGCAGGTATTTTTTCTGTGAACGAATCTTACAGAAAATCCTGAAGACACTTTCAGTATCCTGCCCGAACACACCTATTATCTCTATATGCTCGAGGGCGATGCGCTTACAATAGGAATTCTCCTTATGGAGGAGCTTTTCGGATCCCTCGCGGAAGCTGTGGCCACTGTTTATTAAATGATCAGCAAAAGCTGACTCCCCTAAGTGTCCCTTTTTCCGAGACTTCAGGTGCGCAGCTACTCTAACTTTCATTTGGCGGCTGGTCTCACCAATATAAAAGCCTCCACCATTACTAGTGAATAAAAAAAAAAAAGTATCAAAGTACCTACATCTCCTCTTGAAATTTTGTAATATGCTTCCCCCGTAAAAACGCTCTGGCTATTCGCGTGATAGGTTGAAACACACATGGAACACGACAGTGCGCATCCGGTTGACGATACCGTTTGTATTCTTGAGACAGAGAATAATCGCAGGAAAATAGACGCGGCTTGCGTTATGAAAGTAAAAAGGATAACCTTCATCGGTCAGGTCAGGTATCAATGTCCTCCATTGCCACCATTATGCTTAATCACATCCCGGTAAACAATTTCTTTCCCTTCTAAAGCCCTGGAAAAAGCTTCCCGTAAAATCTCACTTGAAGCTCCCTTGATTCCCCTCGTTCCCGCTTTGAATATTTGAAGCCTTCTGAATTCTCACGGACTTCAACTGGGAACAATACCAACCGGAATAAGAGCTCTACCGCCAGAAGTTTAGTCAAAATGGACAAAATATCCACATCAACTTTGACTTTTATATGTCTTGCGTAATTCTTAATACCACAAATAGCAATCTTTGTGATGATACGCTATGTACATACGTAGGTAGCTCTTTCACCTGTCATTTTGTTGTAACTTATTATGACGCAATATAATTCTTTTGAATGCTTCAATGAAACGCTTTTTGTTCATAAGTATACAAAAATATTTCATTTAATAATAATTAATGCATCAGGTGACTAATTAATGTGTACATTTAAGATTGTTTGAAAACGTTTCGTTATTAGATGTAATACCTCTTTAATATATACATAAATTAAATTTAAGCTCGTACGTTACCTAAATTTTCCTCATACCTATTGGAAGTTACCACTAAGTCATAAACGACGTTATCATCACTTATTTACCCAAAAAGAAGAAGTATCCCAGACAATGTTTATATGTATAAAATATGCCTTTAACAAAAAGATGAAGAAAAAAAAAAATCAGGAACAGCTCACCTAGCCAAATTGTAGAAAATGCCGACCACACCGAAACAATAATAATTTTCGCTAACAATGACATTATCTTGATCCAAGACGAATTCTTTCAATTTTACACGAATACAACTTTTTCAACACCACAATTGTAATTAAAGTTTCTTTTACGTTGCTTCCAGAAAAAATAGGAAAATTTTTCTACGTAACGACTAGATACGTGACAAGATAAACGATTTTTTATCTTAGCTCTACAATCCGTCTACAACTATTAAGACTAGTTGGAACATGTTTAATACTTACACAGTTTGCGAGAACTGGCCCCCAATACTCGGTCTTCCCTACCACCATATCTTCGCTAAGATATTTTACCCACTTTTTTACTACCTATGTAGAAACCGAAACACGAGTGTTGTACAACACTATTTTGAATATTCGTTATTTCAATCGAGTGAACATTTAGATGCAGAAAAAAAAAAATCATTCCTAATTACCTACCTATTCTTTTCCCCTTGATTCATCGGTACCTGATTAAAGTCATGTACGGATAGAATACATAATATAAGTGTAACGAAAGTGCTTTTTCAGAACCAATTTTTTCTTTCGTCTTTCAGGCTCACAAACCTGTTATAATTGGTAATTTGCGTTCTGTGGAGTCGGTGGTAATCTCAAAATTGTAATATAACAGACACGACTCTATTTGTAACAGCAGTTGAGTTACCTTCATTTTACTTTTTTACATCGCTTTCTTCGTATTTTGTGACAGGTTTTCTTCCTACCTGTTAAAATAAAATAAGTTACTTCACCTTTTCTTTATTTTTCACGTCTTTATAGATCTTCATATTTCCTTGAATACTTTTTCTCTTTTAGGTCCGTACAAAACGTGAATTAGCTGCTAACGTCAGTTTTAGGTAGATTTGTGATTTGGTTATTTGGGCTCCTCAAGTGTACAATTCTACTTCATTAGTTAGCTTACAAGAGTATTTTCGGGTGTTACCCCGTCATTAAGGAGCAACACAACTGATGATGGGATAACACCCGAAAGTAGTCGTGTAAGCTAAGATTGTACAATCAATTTGTTTTTGTAATTTACGGTTATCCATAATGAAGAGAGACACTCAAAGGATTGAAGGAAGCAAAGTACAAAGACCGCATTAAATTTGAACACATCGAGCGCTTTCAGCTGAACAGCCATTCTCAAGGTATAGAAAGCGACTGGACCCAACACCAACAAGAGTCAAGAACAAGTAACCCCGAACGAGGTCATGACTGAACCAGCGAGTCATCAAATATGAATCATTCTCTAGACTAATTCAATAAATTCCTCCTCAGGAATACCTATTCAACACAGTGACGTCGTTGTTATTCCGATGTCAATTTCTTCCAGAGCCAATCGTTCAGAGTACAAATTCTCCCTGTGGAGGAGAACTTTGGGCCCCTGTCTAAAGCTATGACCACTTTCAATTAAGTGACTAGCAAGCGCCGACTCACCCACTTTTCTTTTACTCCACGCCGTCGTATGTTCATCCACTCTATTTTGGAGTGGACGCTTAGTCAATTTATTGCGGTCTTTGTATTTGTTTCTGTTACTCTTTTGAGTACTTAGGTTATCTCTTAGGAAGGTGAAAAAATAGAATGATCATCTAAAAAGAAATTTGCTAGGGTGCCTGTTGCAGCAGGCAAAAGGGGGGCGGAGCGTAGGGAGAATGGGAATAAAATTTGAAAAGGAAATTAAATATCGACTGAAATGGTTGCAACTTGCAATGTCGATCATTATCAAAATTATATCAGCATAAAAAGGATTATTCTCCGTCAAAAAAGTAGAGCAGCCAAAATCCCATCACGTTTAACATGAAAATCACGGAAATCACGATGAGAATTATATCGAAAAATGTTGGCTCTTTCAATGACGTTCTCTGCATTTTCGAGAGGGCTCGGTGGGCAAGAAACCACTCTCGCGCCTTCCTCCTCCCATTATCACTTCCACATGAGGCCAGCTTACTTCGACATAGCTGTTCCTATATCTCTCATTAAAAAAGATATATTTCTCATTCTCTAGAATTTTTTGATGAAAGTTGCATGCGGAATTGCAGTGGAAATTTGACCTATATTCTCTGCCGGAGAGAAAATTATCTTTGGTGTAGCTTTGTAGAATTTAGGTGATATGGGGGGGGGGAGCATATTCTAAGAGTGCATAATGGACCAGGTATTATTCTTTCAGATATGTATTACTTTTAACAAATAGGCAATAAAATTTTCAACTAACTTTGTACCTAGCTTTCCAAGTTTTACGAAGTATTGTGTAAGTTTGTCAACTATTTTGAAAGTTTGTACATTTTTGAGTAACTTGTTCTATTTTAGATCAAATCAACGTCGGACGTTTCTTTTAAAAACAATGAACAGCCACTGCACTACTGAATAACCTTTGTGTGAATAATTAATTCTTGATTTAGACTGAGAATCAAGGGTTGCATAATTACAATTTCAGTGAGCGGTTTCTTACGTGCGCAGGTTCCACTATACTAGTCAGTTCAGGCAGACCCCTTGCTCCATTCATCTCCTTCAAGCCTCATTTCCTCTCCTGTATTTTTGCAACTTAATTATCCATCGCAATTCAAGTCCAACATTTCTCAGCAATTTCATAACTTGAATTTCTTTCAAGAGAATTCCTTCTAAGACCTCCCAAGCAGCACTTAAAAAATACTTCACACGCAGCAGTAGAAAATATTTCTCTTCATGATTCTCTACTATCTCACGAAGTATTACCTAATCCACTGTGCACTCTTCTGATATGCCATTCTGACGTCTTTCCAGCTATTCCTTCCCCCCTTTGCAATAATTAGCCTCCAGCATTGAAGGTAAGTTTATATTCCACTGCGATTCTGGATGAACTTTTACAGAAAATTTCTAAAGGGAGCGGAAATATATTTTCAACTTTCTTCAGTATGTCAAGAAGAGATACATATTCCATTGTACACCCCTAGAATATCTCCACTCTCTCACGTCTTTCACGTTCTACAAAGTTCCCCCAGGAATTATTTCCCTTTGGAAGTGAAGATATATCAAATTTCCACCGCAATTCTGGATGCAACTTTCATCAATTACTGTTGAAAGTTTTATCTGGAATTGTATTGGAAAATGAATGACTTCACTTCTGCAGAGAAACCATGGCCAAGGGAGTTTTACAGACCTGAGGACATATAGGAATAGTGCACTAAGTAAGTGCTCACTGGACCAAGGACCAACTTCTGTGGCGTTGAACAACGATAAAGATATATTTCTGATGCTCTTGGATTCTTGATTCTTTCATAGAAGTTGCATCCGGAATTGCAGTGGAAATTTCACCTATATATTCACAGCCGGAGGGAAAATTATCTTTGGGGTAGACTTATAAAACTTGAGAGATATGGGGGATATTATAACAGTGCACAATGGACCAGGTATTACTCTTTCAGATATGTATTCACGAATAATGAAGATTGATGTCTGATGCTCTCTGATTTTGTGTTATAAGCTGCATGTGGAATTGCAGTGGAAAATTAACAATATGTTCACTGACGCATTTCTTTTCGTTCTGGTTTTCTGTGTTTTATTATTAAGGCACTATCTTGCTTTATCGTTTAATTTAGAGATGGTATACCATTTTCAATTGATATCGATAGTTCATCTATATATGTGAACTGCAAAAAATTTTGGATTAAGGTTTATCAATAACTTTTATTGCATTTGAAGATGATAGTAAAGTTATCTACAGCTAAATTTTTTGTTTCGACTCCTTTTTTTTGGGGGCGGAGGGGCTTTTCACGGCAATCAGGATATTATTTGTTTGTAATGGCTCAGTAGTTTTGATCATGTAAACATTATTATGCGTGCTAGTTTCCATATTCAGTGATTTCTCAAAAGTGCTTTCGTTGAAGTGTTTTGCCTGAAACTCTCTCGTTATAATTCCTCAACCTGTCAAGGGTTTCAGTGGTTCGATACGAATTATTTCCTCCTAAGGTTTAGTGAAATGCTACATCGAGCGCTAATTTGACGTACAACAACTTCGGTAGGACTAATACACTTACCATATATACATGGCGGAGTATTTAGACGACATCTATATCTAAAAAACTGGTCTTATGCAAATACTGAAAAAAAAAGGAAGTAAAAATAATTTGTATACCACAAAAACGTAGAATTTAATTCATCTTAACGTGAAAGAACACAACAAAAATTCATGGAAGGTTTGCAACAGGAGACACTAATGTTCTTTTCTTTTGTACATGCGTGGAACCCGCGGTAGAATTTTCTTGTATTTTGGCCGTTTCCGCTCTTCAGCCGTAAGTTTCGACAGTTTTTTGAGAGCTAGGAAACGGCCAATAATGTGGTCCTCTTGGAGGACTTGTCTTTCGACTTTCCTTCAATAGGACTCCTCGTTTTTTTCGTATGTTAAACGGAGTGCGCATCTTGACAGATGACTTCTCACACATCGTTAAATTCGAGCGCAGAAGTCGCAAGTTTCCCCGAAAACTCCGTGACATTCTTTGAAGTGCTGGCGTTGATAAAATGGCACTGTGCGGATGAGCATTGTGCATTTAGGGACTTTGCACTTCTTTTTTGGCCTAAAAAATTGAAAAGTGGTATTTCAGAACAGAGGAAGAGAAAACCAGTAAAATCTGAAGCGCAGTGATATATATACTCTTTGAAAAATCAAGTACATTTTACAAATCAGATCCTTGGTGTCAAAATCTCAGTTTCCTACCATAAATTTGCCCTTGACACTGTCAAGCAATATAAAAATGTCGGATCATAAATTCAATAGTGTCGTTTTAAGTGGAGAAATTAATTATAAACTTCCCACCCCTTTGTTGACTGGTTCTTCCAATTTTGATGACGTACCTTTGTGGACGTCTCTGATTGGTCACACTTTCACCCCTTGAAACCGGTATGCCTTGGTCAACTTGTAGTATCTCCTCAACTTGTTCACTCTCTCTCTCCGTGATTGTCGAGTGAACTCGTTTTGCTTACTGTGAGTCTTTTGTGTACCGGTTGTTCATCTGCTTATAATTTTGGCTTTCGCATTGTTCATTTCCGTACGTATTATGGATCCAACAATACAGGTCAGACGTTATAATTAATCGTTAATCAACAACTTTAATTATCTAATGTCTATTATAAAAAAAAGAGGTAAAAGATTCCGTCGTCTCTTGTCTCTGTCTCTGTTTCTGTCTCTGTCTGTCTGTCTGTCTGTCTGTCTGTCTGTCTGTCTGTCTGTCTGTCTCTCTCTCTCTCTCTCTCTCTCTCTCTCTCTCTCTCTCTCTCTCTCTCTCTCTCTCTCTCTCTCTCTCTCTCTCTCTCTCTCTCTCTCTCTCTCTCTCTCTCTCTCTCTCTCTCTCTCTCTCTCGGCTACCCGCGGACGTGTCAGGAGGGCTTTCAGCCAGTCACATTTTAAGGAAGCAAATAAATTTTCTCCAACAGTTTCCAGTATTTTGCGCTATGAAACGATCATGAAGGAAGAAGAATAGTTACCCACCGTCGACGTTCATTTGTTCACCATGTTTTTTCACGTGGTGTCGCAGAGAATCTCTGCTTACGGACACGAATTTACAGTACGGGCATCCAAATTTTTTATTACTTCGTACTCGTAGTTCAGCATTTTCACTTTGAATAGAACAAGAAAGAGAAAGAATTTAAAATTTACTGGGTGCAAGGCAATGAATTACTATTAAACTTACGAAGTAATTGCTTCAGACGAGAAACTTGGTGCATTCAGAGAAGTGGATGCATACGAAGTACCCGGTTCAGATGACGTAGTTGGTCCCGTAGTTGGTTCCGGCGAAGTATTTCCTTGAGGCAAGGAAGTAGACGCAGACGATTTATGAAATTGCATGTGCACACGAAGTTCTTCATCAGAAGGAAATTGCTGACGGTCAAACGGGCAGACGTACATGTTAGAGGGAAACCGCTCCCTAGCCTTCCACCCGGCTATGTATGCATCTCTCAAATTGGGAATGGAATTGAGACAATCCGGATACTAATGACAAAGCATAAATCATCACACAGATATATGAACACCAGTACAACGTAGACCTATAGGGATCATACTAAAGGTAGAACTGAAAACAGACCTGTATTTCCATCGCAGGGAAGTTTTGAGTGAATGATCTTTGAGGGTATTTTCTTGGAATACCTTCCGTAGGATGTTCCTCACTGCGGTGTATACCCGTCAGCCGATCGTCGTACTTGCATGTCAGTACTACGGCATCGTTGACGCAAATAACTTGTCCAAATTTTGTACTCGTTACTTTCGCATTTTTGAGATTTTCTTCAAAGGTGGTCTGCTTTAAATTTTCTACATATTTCTGGAAAACCCTGACCAATGAAGGTTCATCTATCGCGTATGGCTTTATTTTCGCAAAATCCGTGACTTAACAAATGCGCTGTGCGCTAACAATGTATCTGTATAAGTGGAATATTATTACATGTCGGTATGAGAGATGAATTTCTGTTGATACATTATCACGATGAGAATAGGAATGAAGAGGTTTTTCCCCACTTACTCTATTGTAGTACGACAGTCTATGATTAACCTGTCTTCCTCTTTACTGCAAACAACAATTGCTATTCCCACAAACCGATCCAATGAATACAGCACTACCTCATTTGCTAGGTATGTTGACAAAGTACCGCGGCTGATTACTTTATCTGTACCTAGGTAACAATTCTCTTGTTATGCAGGTGCATAAGACTTTGTAGGTAAAATTGAACTTGAAAATTACAATGTACCTATATCATCGGGCAAAGTAAGGTATGTGGCGTACGGTGTCGGCATTGGCACTTCTTCCAGTCGTTCCGGCTTACCCAATATTGTTGCTAGATCATAATATTTTTTGCGTTGCACAAAAAGCATTTCAGCATCAATGGTGCCCTGTATATTGAAAGCAAATGATTCAGGAGAGGTTTTTCTGATGAAATTAGTCGATCAGCTTTACGTTATGTGTTGAATATTGGTTAAAATTACAACTTAGGTATAAGTACTATTTCAAGAAAAATCATGGATGAGTGTATCCTTAGTAATATATTTTGTAGAATGAAAAGTCGCTGAAAATATATCATCTTTTCACGTGTATGATCATGTAGATAAAACGATGTATGTATTTGATAAACAGGGTGAGGAATTCTACATTGAAATCTATTTATGAGCATTTTTTCATTTCTCTCGTAGGCTTAATGCAAAATTGTTAACAGGGAAACTACCTATTCCATGTTTCATTCATGTAATAACCTAAGAATTGCAACTTACTCCCACTGTCTTTCAGGCACTTGCATCTCTCAGATCACAAGCGGAAAAACGTGTCCCTACCGAACTCGACGAACTTCAGTTCCGTAAAGAATAATAAACGCCTGCGGCTTTCAAAGAACAGAATTTTCTAACAACTATTGTAAAATATGTATCCGCAGTTGTTCTGTCGAAAATTTGGCAAAATGTCAGCCAAATGGCATCAATTTTTCCCGGCGTGGTATAATGTAGATTCACGAACTCACTTTGTCTTGTTGGAACGAGATCACTGTCCCTATTGACAAAACGAATTTTATTTGTTCGGAAAATTCCTGAACATCCTCAGGGCAAAGACGACACGACTCATTGGCGGCCTCGTTGACTTGATGAACAGTTAAATTAAAAATATTGTCTTCGTGAATTTTTCTCGTTCCCAGGATTTCAGATCCCGAACGCACATAAATCGTTCAGTTTCCCTTATACTTCTGTCATTCTCATCATAAAATGACAATGGTAAGAGTCGGCCAAGGGAAACATCTCCTTGAAGAATGAAACTGTCGAATACCACATTACATTTTACAACTTCATTGTAGACACACCGATAGAGTAATACTATTCTATCTACCTCAATGTTTATAGGTACACAATAATTGCCTATACGTACGCATACTTACAAAACTAAATAGTTTTCCTTAAAAAAGGAAGACATTCAGCATCAGCAAGTGATTGGGCCTATTGACGTTACGATGAAAATATTTCTTTCGAAAGTGGTTATAATTACAGATGAGTTCATCAAACTGCCATCAACTACGGATTAAACAGCTGCCTAATGCTGACACATCTCGTGTTTTGAAATATGATATGTTCTGGAAACTCGTTCAAGGTCGTTTCGACGAGTTACTATACTTCGATACGACACACAAGAAATGTCAGTAGGGGTGCACTCAGAAGGAACTCTGTGTATTCGGCAACAAAACGCACAGTGAATAAGACATCTGCGGTCCTGAACTGCGTTATACTCGTATGGGATAACAGAGAACCAGTTTTATTACAGTCAGTTATAGTACAGTCGCAGACTGCAAAAAAATAGCCATCAGTGATAGAAGTATGAAAATTGGTATGGTGGGCAATCATACCGAACGAAAATTTTAGAGGTGGGGAGCCCCTCAAAATTCGCCATAGGAGAGACGTGGGCCTAATTTTTGAGGTTCCGTCCCCCTCTGTAAAAGTGGGATGAGCAATTTTGGCGTTATTGGGGTTGATTTTACATATTTTGACCCTCCTGATTACGAATATGTAATTTTCTTCAAGATCGAACCACGAGAAGTGCTCCCAATAATTTAAAATTTCCACATTAACCGATTTTTGGGAAAAATATGTAAAAAAAAAAAGTTTTTTTTTTCTCCAGGCCAAATACATCGTTCAGGATTAAATTTTCAGTATAATATTCGAGTAGTGGAGTGGAGGTCAAATGAGAGATTTCAACGTATATATGAGCTCTCTACGTCGATGTGGGGGGAAACAGGAGGCACCCCAAGTTGATTAATTTTGAGGGTTTTTCACATTTTTTGAATATTTTCATCTTTGTACATAATGTGAGGAATTTTGAAACATTAAAAATTGCAGATATGATGACTGGAAACTTCAAATAATGAAGCTATACATCATTGAGCCTTCCTCTCCACCTTGGTTGGGATTTAAGGAGTCTCATGGTAGGTTTTTTCCGCAGTATATATTCCAAAAATCTTCAGTATTGAGGTAGATTTCAAAATTTCCATAATAATAACCTCTTCTGAGAACAATTATCTATTGTGGAGCTATAGTACTATTCTGACGCGAGATCCTTTTGACCATTTTGCAGGGGGCCGGATCCGGGGAAAAATTTTAGAGGTAGAATTTTCTGAATGAAAAAAAATTTCACTTCCTTTGTTCAAATTTTGATCTCTTTTTTGTTGAGAATGGGGGATACAAAAGTGTCGGTGGCGTAGCGAGGGGGGATTAGAGTGGTCGATCACTTCCCCAAGACACATGAAATATTTTGAATAATGTTTCCCAAAAATTTTTGTAACATTTCTTTTCTCCTAATTTTTCTTGAACCCTTCCCAGAAAAATATTCTGGCTACCCCACTGAAAAGTATATTCAAATTCATTCTCCCTTTCAGGAAATTGACCACTGCGTCCTTCCCCAACCTTGAAAACTTCTCATTTACAAACTTAAGGCATCGTCTTGGAATAAAATGAACTCTCTAAACGCAGTCATATTTTCCGCTTGAGTACCGAATAGGGAAAATGAGGCTTATCAAAGTGTTAAAATGTGAATCATGCCCTACTCCTCCCCTTGTTGATAAAGATTATTTTTGGTACAACCATATAGCTATTTGTTGAACATTCTTGACGGTATTAGCAAGAAATGAACTCTCATCTAAGATTGTGGAAGTTGGATACATTATGCTTGGGGCGATAAAAATTTCAGGACTCATAATTTGGAGGGTATTATAAAAATGAAACCAAAAAAAAGTTTGTACTCAATCGTCAGTGAAAATCATTTTAGAGACATACAGTAATCCGTGCTACGAGCGGCACAGTAGTTGTCTCAGGGAGGCCATTTTTGTCACAACGCTGATACTTCGATCGTTGATAAATCGTTCTGTGATTATCATAGTCCTTTCGATTAACAAATATAGCTTTATAGACGGCATTCGCTACTTTGAATCTTTTGCACACTACAAATAACACCTTAGTTAACGCTGCAGAAAGCTATATCGTCTGTAGGTGGTGACAGACTTCTTTCCAAATGCTGAGCGACAAAGATGTATCAATAGGTACAACTGTTTATCGGCGACTTTGAGGAATCAATAACGAGTCCAATGAGAACCAATTGCGATGAAATAGGGCCAAAGCCCCTCAGACACTTCAGGTCTCCGATGGTGCAATTTCGCACAGTGGTACTTTGCAACTTATAATTGCCTTAAATAAAAAGGATAAAAATGAAACAACTCCATCAGGAATACATAGAACTTACGAATATCGAAGGAAATTGGGATTTATATCATACATTGTTATACGCATTTCTGATGTTATTTCCTGACTTGCTCCGTTCATTTTTCAGCTCTTGTAACCACATCATATAAAGGTTTTTTTCTGTCAGGCATGTAATTCTTAATCGAGTTTACCTTCTGGTACAAGATCTTATGTTCATTCAATTTTCTTGGCAGATGAATGATATCGATCGTGCTTTTGTATTTGCCCACCGCTGAATGCTGCCAACTAGTCCATTAAAAACTCCGCGACATTCATGGTACAAAATCTTGAGATAAAAAAAATCTTGGGTTTCAACATTATGAGAAAAATCTGTAAGAAACTTACAAAAATCTGGACATTTCATCATAAAATGATAGAAAAACTTGAATCTTCAAATTTTTCCCTTCAAAAATTCTTAAGACCACTAAAATTGGTATTCAGACCCCTGAAATATTTTCAGATCTCAACATTTATCTTGAAGTTGGCAGTATTGTGGCGGCTCATGTCAGTATCACCACACCTTACTGCTACTGTGAAAATAGACAATAGTGTTCTTGGGCGCAGGAGTAATGAGTAAGAAACCGATCACACGAACGTCGAAAAACAAATCATCATGTGGTGTAAAACATTCTTACCGAGATATTCTGCTATCGACTGTCTAGGCTGAATTAAAGGAGATAGATGGAGAGGAGTTCACGTCGGAACGGATAGATCCATAAAAATTCTTTTTCCAGGGCGATTCCGGTGTAATACCGGATGCAATTTTTCTAGGGAAATAGACTACTCACAATACAGGGACTTCACTGCATCTGAAATTTTAATTAGCGGCTTCCTGGACGCGAAGATTCCTCTACATGCCCGCCCCGACAAATCCTCCTCTTGTCCATCTCGCTCCTCCCATAAGGAGAGATAGATTTTCTGGTGCAATTCCGGATGTAACTTTTCTGCAGTATTGAATTGACTTAATCTTCTTCCACCAATCGAGTGTGCGGTCTCCTATGCGCGAATATTCCTGTAATGTACAGGCCCTTCCCGATGTGTCTCCTGCAGTATCCACGTCGCTCACCCCACATTTCCCCCAGCAGATTAATAAAAAAATCCATTTTCCAGAGACGGTGGAGGCTGGAAGTGTTACGACTAAGCAACATACGAGTTAGAATAGATATATTCGCTTTCGATACAATGCTATATATACACAAATGAGACACGAACTATATACAATAATCAATAAACAATATGGTAGACAATATACAACCGTAACATACCCCCCCAATGAGAAACGTATTAGCCGTTAAACGGGGAAAACGTCTTAAGGAACAGAAGGGTTGCTAAACTCTTCACGAAGGACCTTGTGGAAGGTATGGAGATCAACCTGGCCCAAACGAGATGAATCTGAAGACTCAGGCACAGAAACGGACGGAGACGCAGGAGAACCAAGTCCATGATGGTGGAACCAGGGAAGAATATTGTCCACCAGGAAACCCAAAGGCGTCAGGAAACCGGAGACAATTTCCTTGACAGCTGAGTAATATCGGAGTAGGAGGAATCCACCAGCGAGAAAAACAATCCAAGTGACAATTGAAACGCTGCCAAATAGCCACGAAAAAAGAGAGAACGTAGAAGAAGTGGATTGACGTGCGTCTCTGGCCTCGAATGTGAAGTTATGTTCTTGATACGCCGTAACAAACATATCATGCGATTGTTGAAGAGCACTGCTGTCAAGGGTGCGAATCTCAGGCAATTTATAACCTGGTAGAGGTGTGTGGAAATCCAAGGTAGGTAAATCATGATGAGATTAGCAGGAGAGGAAGGGTGACGAGAAATAAAGGTAACACAACGTTTCTACGGCTGCGCTAGACGAGAACTAACTTTTTATTCATTTTTCTCTACAGCGTGGCATGCGAATAATTATCTCATACTTATCAATCGACAGAACTCAACACACTACTCCTAATTATACAGCATAGCCTAGGATTACAAAGTTAGGTTACAGCCAAAAAGAATTTTGTAAAATTTTATACACAAAACAACAACAAAAAAAAAGGTTAAATATAAAACAGACGATTCGAAAAATATAAAACAGACGATTCGAAAAAAATATAAAACAGACGATTCGAAAAAATGACTTGAAATAAGCCCACTAAAATAATTTTAAACTCATGCATAATTCATGTAGACGATCTGAAGATAAGTTTTTGGTAAGCATATCAGCTTTTTGATACAGAGACGAAATATGTTCGACTTGCACTTTCCCTTGTGCAACTAGGTCTTTTACAAAGTGGTACCGTATATCGATGTGTTTCATACGGTTGGAATTGATAGCATTATGACACGTGTATATCGCACTAACATTATCCTCGAAGATGGTAAAACGATCACATTTTATTCCCAATTCACTTAGTAATGTTTTCAACCACATGCCTTCGCATGTTGCTATCGACAGAGATACATACTCTGCATCGGTCGAGGATAGAGCCACTGTTGTTTGTTTTCGAACCGACCACGTCACAGTGTTTCCAAATACTTCGAAAACACTTCCCGAGAACGACTTTCTATCATGCGGGTCTGATGCAAAATCCGCATCCGCAAAGCCCACTACTGGAGGCGAATTTTCGACTCGATAATGTAGACAGTAGCTTTTCGTTCCTTTGAGATAACGCAGGATACGTTTCGCCGCCTCCCAGCATGCGACATTCGGTTCGTTGACTCTTCTACACAAAACGTTCACACAATATGCTATGTCAAATCTGGTCAGCGTTGACAAGTACAGGAGAGCACCAATCAGTTCTCTATACGGCCTGTTCTCTAATCTTTTACTCGCCCGATCGTTTACAGCATGAATAAAATTTTGTTGGGTTGGGCTAGATACAGGAGTACAGTTGTACATATTAAATTTGATCAGAATTTTATCAATAAAATCTCGTTGATGCAGGCACAACTCCTTTTCCCTTCGACAAATAGAGAATCCCACAAATTTTCTGGGTTCACCAAGATCGGTAAGCTTGAAACGATTCGAAAGCGATTTACATATTCCATTTATGGTACAATTTTTCGACGAAGCCATTAAAATATCATCAACGAATATTAATAAATACGTTAAAGTCCCGTCTATTTCTTTACGAATATACAAAGAAGAATCTGCTTTAGATCGGGAAAAACCAATGTTTTGAATAAAATCGTCAAAAACTAAATTCCAGCATTTAGGTGCCTTACGCAACCCATAAAGAGAACGATTTAGTCGTAAAACATAATTTCCATTACCATCATCTACTTTTAACCCCTTAGGTACATTCATATAAACTGGCGACGATAAAACGCCATAAAGGAATGCAGTTTTGATATCGCAATATCTTAACGCTAAATTTTTATTTTGAGCAACAGCTAATAACGTACGAATAGTCGACATTTTCGCCACAGGCGAATACACATCAGTAGGTAGAAGCTTTCCTCTCTCCATGTAGCCCAGCGCAACCAATCTTGCCTTATACTTCTCCGTCTTGCATCCCTGGTTTTTGATGGTAAAAACCCAACGACTCCCTATGACTTCTTTCCCGTCTTCCTCACAAGTCTTCCTCGACACTACTTCCCATACCTTATTTTCCTTAAGAGCAGCACACTCTTCCTCAATAGCCGCCTTCCACTTGTCCTTATCTTCCGACCTCATAGCTTCCTCGTAGGACTTAGGAACTTCATCAACCTCTAAATCTTCAGCAAAAGACTCATTCTGTTCCTCCAACTGACTCATAAAAGCACTCACAGCGTTCACTTCATAGTCCCTCAAATACAACGGTGCTTTTCTCTCCCTCTCAGACCTTCGAATCTCTCTAACAGTCGGCTCATCATCAAACTCCACTCTTACCTCAGGAGCCGACATCACACTAAACCTCTGATCACGAACACCTTCCTGTCCAACTTCATTCCTGTAGATTCTCGCCTCATCAAACTCGACATTACGCAAGTCTTCGACCTTACCTCTTGAAGGGAGAAATATACGAAAACAACCCTCAGCCGCTCCTACGAAGTAACCTTTACTACTCACTTCAGAAGCCTTATCCTCAGACTCGAGATGATAAAAAGCTACACATCCGAACATTTTCATACGATGCATACCACATCTACCTGGCATCGCCAACTCAACAGGTGGTACTTTACCTCTACTAGTCTCGCACCGATTGAGAACATAGGTAGCATACTTTATCGCTTCACTCCAAAGCTTTTTCGGCAAACCAGAATCAATCAACATAGCTGTACAGTATGATCCAAAGTTACCAATTGTAGTTGCATGCGATGCTAGCCCAGTAGGAGTTGCAGCTGTTCTGTCACACATAATAGATGGAATAGAAAAACCAGTAATGTTTATATCGCGATCCTTAACCAGTGCAGAACAAAACTATAGCCAGATCGACCGTGAAGCCTTAGCCATTATGTTTGCAGTTGAAAAATTCTTTATCTATATCTATGGGCAAAAATTTACCTTGGTAACAGATAATCGTCCACTCACAAGAATTTTTCACCAGCATAATAAATTACCAGCAATGACAGCAGCGCGGCTGTATCGTTATGGCGCTTATCTTAGTATGTTCAATTATGAGATAAAGCATCGTCCAAGTGAGCAACATGCAAATGTTGACTATCTATCAAGAGCTCCATTACCAACAATGACACCAACGGAATGTCAACAAATTCTTGATCAAGACTTAGTATGCTGTCAATCTCAAACAATCAACCAGATTTCATCAATAGTTGTCACCAGTGAATCTATTGCTGAAGAAACAGCTAAAGATCCATATCTATCAAAGCTACTGGTTAGCCTGCAAAATGGTACATACAACAAGGAACCAGAATTCACCATTTCAAAAGGAGTGATCTTCAAAGGCGATCGAGTCTATATTCCAGAGTCCCTCCGTAAATCAATCCTTCGGGAACTTCATCATACACATATAGGGATAGTGAAAATGAAACAGCTATCACGTCGTTATTGTTTTTGGCCATCTATTGACAAAGATATTGAGCACATGGTCCGTTCTTGTGAACCCTGCGCAACAAACCAGAAGAAACCAGGAAAAGTCCCAACTCAGCACTGGGACCCACCAGAGAAAAATTTTGATAGAATCCACATAGACTTCGCAGGTCCAAAAGATGGATATCAGTTCTTAATTGTTGTAGATGCTCTATCTAAATGGCCAGAAGTCCGTATTTTCAAGGACGCTCCAACGTCAGAATCAACTATAATGGGGCTAGAAGAGGTGTTTAGTCAACATGGCTACCCTCTGGTTATGGTATCGGACAATGCATCAATATTTACAAGCGAACATTTTCAATGTTATGCCAAGCAGCATGGAATTCATCAAATCAAAATCGCTCCTCTACACCCATCAACAAATGGTCTAGCCGAAAGATATGTGCAAATTGTGAAGTCAAAGCTAAATAAAATGGAACTAGAAGGCACAGCTATCCAAAATAAAATCAGAGAAATATTACTATATTTTCGAGCGACTCCTCTTGCGGACGGACTGAGTCCGGCAGAGAAGTATCTCAACCGGCGACTACGTCTGCGATTAGATGCGATCAAACCTAATACCATCAAGAGAAATCAAGATAGAACTCCTGTGAAACGAAACTTCTTGGTAGGAGACAGAGTCCAGTTAATCTACTCTTATGTTTTGAAAAAACCTATTTGGAAATTTGGAACAGTGACTGCATGCTTAGGAAAACTCCACTATACAATCAAAGTGGATAACGATCGAGAGGTCACAAAGCATATTGACCAGCTGAGACCAACACAAATTGTAGCTCATCAACCAGTTCAGAGAAAGGTTACCTTTGACCTTCCCGAAACAGAGAAACCAACATCAGTGTTAACAGCACCTGCGCCATCAACCTTGAGCGATAATGAGAGACAAGCTACCAGTATATCAACACGACCAGTGCGCCATAGGCAGTTACCCAAGAGATTCGAGAATTTTCAAGTGTATAAATATTAAATATTTTCTCTCTATTTTGGTCTCTCTCTCTTTTTGTTCAAATCTAATTGCTAAAAATGTAATTATTATCAATGTTATCTAAACTTTATTTTATTTATTTATTTATTTTTTTTCCTTTTCTTCAAGTCTACTTGCTAAATGTGTTTATCGATTTTATCAACCTATATAACAGGCCAAAGATTTTCTTTTACGTGGGGGAGAGTGTACTGTATGAACCTCCGCTAGAAATGACAACACTGCTAAAATGTAAATACCTATCTAATATCACATGTTACCTATCAATTCAGTATGTATGAATCTGTATCAACGTTTCAACGTATCTATCAATAAAATATCAAGTGGTCTATCGAATATTCTTTTCCTTTTCATAATCATACATAACAATAAGTGGTTGTGGGTTAAGTTGTTTGAATTGAGCTTCTGGTAACAGTGTATATCCACACCCACTGTCAACTTCAAACTCATTTTTTAACCCATTGATCTTGATTATCACAAAAAATTTCTCAGTATCTTCTGAAATAGGTTGTAAGTCAAATAACTCGACAGTTTCAATTTGTGATTTTTCATTCTTAACTGGAATGCTTGTTAGCTGCCCTATGAATAAATCATCATCAATATCTTCATTATGGAGCCATTTATTACTCTCAACTGGTTTCTCTGGTTTTCTGTTTGACTTTATAATTGTTGTTATACATACTTTTGAAACGTGCCCTATTTTGGAACACTTGTCACATCTTAATTTTTCCTTTGATATTCTACAATCTTTAACAAAATGATTTGATCTACCACACTGTAAGCATACTCCATCGATTCCAAGCTCTTTAAAATTAATTCGTTGACGAGATTTACTACGATAAGCTGATCTTTGATTTGATGACCTTGATTTTGAACGATTTCTGTAAAAACTATGGGAATCCTGATGGTTCCTTGAACGAGAAATACGATTAATAGACGTTGATTCTAACATACTGGAAGTTTTTGCACCATTGGTCATCTCTGATGAATTAGATTGTGATGCCTCTAAACTGAGAGCTTTTTTTATTGCGTCACTCAAACTGATATTGTCTTCTTGCAAGAGTTTTTCTCTGATACTTGAATCACGTAGACCTCGAATAAATTGGGCGCGCAAAAATAGGTCAGAAACTGATTTTCCACAAACACAGTCAAAATCGCAGGTAAGTAGAAATTTTCGTAGAGCTGCCACATATTCACCTATACGTTCTTTATTACCCTGTATGCGGGAAAGAAAACGGTGTTGTTCGACGATAATATTTGGTTTTGGACATAGATGCTTTTGAATTGAATCGGCAATCTGTTGATAAGAAAGTTCATCCAACGATAGGGGAAGGTTGATAGCTTCAGTTTCGTGATAAGTTTCACTACCAATACTGCTTAAAAAGAAACGTTTATATTGTTTCTTTTCAGCATCTGTCTGTAAACTAAAATTGTGCATAGCTGCATAATTCTCAAAACGGTTGCGATACTGCGCAAATGTTTCTTTCTTTCGGTCAAAAGTTTCAAAAACTGGAACAGATTTCTGTTGAACTGCCACTGGACCTACTGGTTGAGTAAATGTGTTCATCGATTCTTTGAATGCCGTTAAGAAGGCGGTAAATTGTTCTTCACTCATTGCCATATTGTAGGTATTGATTAGTAGGAAAAAGAAAATTGATACGAACCAAATGCAAATCTCCACAGATGTAGAAACGAGTCGAATAGTCGTTGGTTGTACAACAATGAAATCAGCTAACAGCTAGCGTCAGGTAAAATCTTGAAAATCAAGGCAGATGCAATAACATACTATAGGCACACATCACCGGCATTGAACGTTCGATTAGAAAAAATTAATTGATATTATCGACAGTTATAATTCAATTCACTAATTATGGGGAAAAAAAAAATTTTGTGAAATACTACATTTTATACTCGTCGCCAATTTATTGTTATGTATGATTATGAAAAGGAAAAGAATATTCGATAGACCACTTGATATTTTATTGATAGATACGTTGAAACGTTGATACAGATTCATACATACTGAATTGATAGGTAACATGTGATATTAGATAGGTATTTACATTTTAGCAGTGTTGTCATTTCTAGCGGAGGTTCATACAGTACAATAGCTCTTGCCTTTTCGCACACAACCTTGTTAAAAATCTCTGCAGTACCATTCATCTGCTTTTCGCGCACTGGTGTGTACTTCACACGTATACCCTTACTTCTACAGTAATTTACAAGCTCGCCGCTTCTGTACTCGCCCCCTCGATCAACCATTAGAGTACAAATATCATATTTCTTATCAAATAACGTATACATATATTTTTCGTATTCCAAAAATTTTTTGTAAGCCTCATATTTATTCTTAATGGGATACGCGCATTTAAATCCTGTAAAATCATCTATGAACGATATGAAATAGTTACATCTATCAAAAGATTCAGTCTTCATTTCGCAAATATCTGAATGAACTAACGCTAATGGCCTTGTACTACGAGGTACAGTTACACTTTTATAGGGTTTACGATTATGTTTGGCTAGAATACATGTTTCACATTTATAATAGTTTGATAATGCATCATTCAAATCTGTTATCTTATGATCGATATCATTTAAAAAACCATGTTTAATCATATCCTTCAAAGTTTTATAATTCAGATGCCCAAGCTTTCTATGCAAAAATTCTAAGCTGTTATCGTGAGGGTACGATGCAAAAGCATTTACGTTATTGTTATACTTATCGAGACCCATTTCAGGTTTATTCAAGAAGTTACGTTTGAATACTACATAATACAATTTGTTCCGCATCACACCCCTCGCATATACAACATTATTTTTACAAATACGTACAGTCTTTTTACCATATACGACTTCGTAGCCTTTCAAATCAAGTTCAGAAACAGACAGCAAATTATAACGAAGATTTGGTACGAATAATACATTTGTAATAGTAATATCCCTATTTCCCTCGCAAACTACATGCGTTGAAGCTAAACCAAGGGCTTTAAAACTTTTACTTTCTTTATCGGCATTATTAACATTAACCGGCTCTTTAAAATATTTAATACCTGACAATAGATCTTGTTGACCAATCATATGATGAGTAGTTCCAGCATCTACTATGAAGCCTATTTCATCGTGACCGACTTCGACATGATTAGTGGCGTTGAGTGATACTTTGAAACCCGGTTCATCCACGCCCGTCAACATAGTTTCCGCATCAGCCAAATTTCCGGCGAATCTTCCTCGATTTGACGACTCACCCTGACGATATCGATTTCCTTGACCACGACTACGATTTCCTCTCCAATTATATCGATTTGACCGATTTTCACTGTTCGAAGTATTTTTGGGACATTGAAATTTAAGGTGTCCCAGCTCACCACAACCAAAACAACGTTTCTCTCGATTTGAGTTGAATCTTCCACGACCACGACCACAAAATTTTCTGGTGTCTGTTCGACTCGTATTGAACGCTACCGCCGACGCACCTTCCGATTTGGTTTTCTCAGGCAAAGATGGCTTATGCATTTCACGAATTTTCTTTTTAAGATAAAATTGCTCCAAATTCATTTTGACCGCAGTGAAAGATAATTTACCAGACGACGTTTCTATCGCATTAACTCGACTATCATACGATTCAGGCATTGCAAAAATCAGCTTGGCTGCCAGGTCCTCATCATCGACTTTAATTCCACAATCTTGCAGCTCGGATACCACAGTTTCGAACTTTTTAATAAATTCAGACAAATCCTCACCATCCTGGAATTTCAAAGCGTTGAGTTTCGTTCTGAGAAGCATTCGACGCGTTGCATCTCGACTTTCAAACTGGGCTCTAAGTTTTTCCCACATTTCAGCAGCAGTTCCACAATTTTTGATAATTCGTAGGTATTCATCGTTTACAGTAGCTACGATCACAGCTCTGACCAATCTGTCATCTTTTTCCTTGGTGAACTCGATAAGTTCCTTCTGAAAACCCTTGACACCGACGAGGGTTTCAATTCGAAATTTCCAGGTATCATAATTTTTACCATTCAACTGAGCGATTTGGATCTTTTCGCCCCAAATATCCATTACGAGATAGCACAAACGAAACGAGGAAAAAAAAATAATTTTATCCGAGACAAAAAAAACGAGAAAGATTTTTATTACATCGTGCCAGTTCATGCATTCACCACTTTTCGTGCAACGAAGATACGCACTTTTTTTTTCTATTCATTCACATTATAACCAACCACACTCCGCTATCATGATGAGATTAGCAGGAGAGGAAGGGTGACGAGAAATAAAGGTAACACAACGTTTCTACGGCTGCGCTAGACGAGAACTAACTTTTTATTCATTTTTCTCTACAGCGTGGCATGCGAATAATTATCTCATACTTATCAATCGACAGAACTCAACAAATCAATTGCAGGAAGATGGAGCAGTCCCTTGATGGAGGTTGTATTACTTTGACCAGCATGAAGGATGCGATGTGTAGTATAACCAGTGGTCCCGCTGGGCAAAGTGACTATACCACTACAAGGAAGTGAGATCTGCGTCACTTCTCCGGAATGATCCCGAATGGTGAGTGTATCCTTGTCGTGGATGACATAGAGCCATTGATTAGACGCAATTTGGTGCCATATTGATGGGAGGAACGTTGACGTTTGAAACTTGCAGTCATCGGACCGACCGTGCATCAGCTGGAATTCACACGACGGAGAAACTGCACGATGTAGATTATCTATGGAACACATGTAATGATCTCCCACTAACCGAGAGCAATGCTCCAAGCTATTGAGGTATCCATATTGTGACTTTGGGACGTCTGTGAGAAAATACTTTGAAAAGGGATGGATATAAAAATAAGTGTTGTTAGATAAAGCTTTTGGAAGAGGAAAACAAAGGTAGAGGGAAAAAACTGTTGTGTCTACAACCGGAACTTTGATAATAAACAATAGCTGTCGAGGCAAGTGATAAGTCTCTAAAATACAATGTTTAATTAATACATTAATTGCATCTGTTGACACATGACTTATCCAATTTCTATTGGTATCTAGTTTTATTGTCAAAAGAGTAGAACGGAATCGATGGAGATCCATAACATCTGGATGTAAAATATTTTGGTGAGCAAATAGCACGGCGTTTTGTAACGAGTCTATATCTGTATATAAAATTGTCACTAAGTTTTGATAAGCTAAAAGTAAGTTTTGAATCTCATTAGTGACAACAGAGTGAGATAACTGATCATTTGTTGAAGTAATATGGGATCTAATTTGAGTAAAAGACTGGGAAATCTTCTCTATAACTTCGTTTGTTTTAGCCTGCGTCTTATCCATAAAATTGTAAATATCCTTTACAGCTTTAAAATTCTGGTCCTTTAACACCGCCTGCTTTTGTTGATTTGTGAATAATTCATTGAATTTTTCATTATAATTTTCATCGTCATTGGCATCTGGCGTACCATATAAAAACTTGAGGATTGAAGAACCAAAACGAAAAATAGCTCTTTTCCGTATGGAATGTGCGGAAGTCAGACTTGTTGAGTCCTCGAGATTCGACAGTTTTTCCTGAATTCTAAAATTATCCTGCGAAAGGATATTCCTGTACGTAGTCTTTTCCTGCAATGAAAAGTTGTTGGAATGAGAGAAGCAATTTTCAATTTGAGTGCTGATACTTTTCAAGACATTCAATTTATTCCACAAAATATTGGTATCAAATGTAGTCACAATGTTCCACTCGTCTACCTTGTTAACAACAGTGCCATAGTGTTGGAAAATCATACCTGATCCAGATATGATAGGTGTGACGATTTCAGTTGCAAAGACTAAAGGTAGAAAAAGTATAGTGACGACTAGCATAGTTATTATATTGATTTTTGCTACATAAGGTTTAATATTCTGAAAATGATGTCTTTTTGGAGTACTGCCCTCCATAATGGTTACTCCAGTTTCGCTTGTCTTGATAACAGGATAAGGACCTTTGTACCTACCCTCTAATTTGTCGCGTTTATGTCTCTTAACGCTAATTAGATCTCCCTCCTTTATGTATGGTGATCGTACCTTCTGATCATAACGTATTTTTGTAGCTTCTTTTGCCTGAACAATATTTTCTTTTGCACACTCATGCAAGAAACGTAGACGATCCTGGAAACATAATAATAACTCCTCGTAGGATAATGTTGTGTCCTCTTCTGTAGGTATGTTTGGTTTTTTACCAAAAATGAGTTCATGTGGAGAAAAACCAGTGGATGCGTGCTTGGATTTGTTATAGGCAGACATTGCCAATGGTAGACATTCATCCCACTCTACCCGCTTCTCTACTGTAGTATAGAGTTGTAAATACTCCTTTACTTTACCATGTGCTTTTTCCAAAGACCCATTTCCTTCAGGGTGGTAAGCTGTGCACGTAATATGATGGATACTCAATATATCTGCAAATAATTCCATTAATTCCCCTGTAAATTCGCTGCCATTATCTGAAAGGATCTCTTCTGGTAAGTCGTAAAAGCAGATAAAGTTTAGCAAGCATTTGAAAATATCGATAGCTGTATGACGTACTACTGCATAGAGGACTAAGAATTTGGTTAAGTTATCTTGAATTGAGACAATGTATTGATTGTTGCGCTTTGTTTTTTCTTTTTTCATAACAACTACGTCAATTGCAATTTTCTTGAAGGGTTCCTTAGCAGTATCTGAAATCTTCATAGGTAATCGTCGTATTTGATTATCTTTTTTGTAGATCTGGCAATAATTACAAATTTTCAAAACATTTTGAATATCATTTTTCATACCTATCCAGTAGTACCCTTTATTGAGGATATGGTGGTACATTTTCTCCCGTCCTGCATGACCAAGTAAGACATGTTCATGCTGACGCCGTATGAAGTCAGTTTTATTGGTTGGGACCTTACCCATTGTTACCCAATAACACTTAATAGGATCTAGGCTATCCACAATTTGTTTTTCGATAATTGACAACTGAAAGCTCGAAACTGAATTATATTCGTCTACAAAACCAACTTCAGTTTCTTTGAACTTGACTAGTATCTCCTTCAGCGTCCCCAAAATTTCAAGAAATTCGCTGGGATTAAATACATCTGACTTCTTTTCGCGATAGAACACAAGATAAACAATTTTGTGTTTTAATTTACATCTTTCTATTTCTCCTTTGTTTTGAATGGTAGAAGCTAAATTCAAAAAATGTTTATTTAGAGGTAATAGGTCAGGACTAGTCAACAAAACAATTCGTTTGGCTAAGTTCATGGGTACATGAGCAAAAACAGCATACTTGACAGTATTTACACTTCGTGTGTTTACCTTTCGAATGCGCCAAAGTGCATCGGCTACAATGTTTTCTTTGCCTGGAATATATTCTATTAAACAATCATATTCAGCTAATATCAATTTCCAACGTACTATACGTGACACTGGCTCTTTAATTTTCATTGCCCAGCGTAATGGTTTATGATCTGACAAAATAGTAAACTTCTGACCTGCTAGATAAGCGTGAAAGTGTCTTACTGCCCAAACAATTGCATAAAATTCTTTCTCGATTGTGGCATAATTTCTTTCTGCGCTATTCAATGTTTTGCTTGCAAAGGTGATTGGCCTCAAGTCGTTATTTTCATCGTATTGAGATAGTACTGCTCCTAAAGCATAATCCCAGGCGTCTGTATGGAGAAAAAATTCTTTTGTGAAGCATGGGAAAGCTAATACAACGTCATCTGCAATGACATTTTTTAGATGAGTAAATGATTTCTCACATTCTTCTATCCAGATATAGTCGACTCCTTTTTTCAATAAGGAGTTTAGAGGCATGGCGTGGTGTGAATAGTTCTTTATGAACTTATTATAATATGTACAAAAACCAAGGAAGGTCTGAATCTCTTTTACCGTTTTTGGCCGTGGGAAATTGCGAATCCTTTCCGTCTTTTCGGGTATAGGCTTCAAACCCTGATCAGAAATGGCGTGACCCAAATATGTCAAGCAAACCTTCAAAAATTCGCACTTAGCTGGCTGCAAACGGAAACCAAATTCTCTAAGCTGTTGAAAAACTTTTTTGAGTTTACCAATATGCTCTTCTACTGAAACGGAATGAACAACTATGTCATCAATGTACACAAAACATTCATTTCCTAAAAGTCCGTGCAGACTATTGTTGATGATACGTTGGAACGCCCTTGGAGCGTTTTTTAAGCCAAAAGGCATTCTTGTGAACTCAAAGTGCCCCTTTGCTGTAGAGAATGCAGTTTTGAACTGGTCTTCTTTTTTAATAGGAATCTGATGGAACCCTGACGCTAAGTCAAGCGTTGTGAAATATTTAGCATGTGCTAAATGGTCTAAAATATCCTCTATTCGTGGAATTGGGTACTCATCATCAATCATCTGTTCATTCAAGAGACGATAATCAATCACTACACGCCATTTCTTCACACCATCGGCATCTAATTTTTTTGAAACCACATGGACCGGAGCGTTCCATGGGCTAGTGGAATGCTGGATAATCTTTTGGTCTAGTAAATTGTCAAGTTGTTTATCAACTTCGGCGCGATGTTTCTCAGGAATTCGATAAATTTTAGCGGCCCGTGGTTGACACGGTTTGGTTATAATTTCGAACTCTGTTTTCACCACAGAGTGAGATAATTGATCCCCATCTTCAGCTAAAAAAAATAAA
Source organism: Aspidiotus rigidus (assembly GCA_035079385.1). Taxonomy (NCBI): domain Eukaryota; kingdom Metazoa; phylum Arthropoda; class Insecta; order Hemiptera; family Diaspididae; genus Aspidiotus; species Aspidiotus rigidus. The sequence continues at coordinate 9,365,867 of JAVHKY010000052.1, forward strand.
TCATTCAAGTTCCAGAGGACGTTTTCTAGTAAACTCCGGTCATACATGTTCAAATGGGAGAGACGCATGCTAGCAAACAGCTTTTCACGTCGAGAATTTGAAGGATAATTGTCCCGTTTCTTTCTCTATAGTATATTTTGATCATGTGAAGACTCTTTCTTCACCCTCATGATTTTTGTTTCAACTTTCTCAGAGGCTAGTTCGATGTTGAATGCAAACTTTGACGTATCAATAGGGGTATCAGAAATGTTGGATAGCATCATAGGAAAATTGCCCTTGGCATCAACTTGTACCAATGCGTCAGAGGCGGCCAGAGCTTTTGGCAACTGATCGGAAGAAAAAATCCCAATGTGTGCTGAACCAGGTTCTAAATTTGAGCATCTCAAAGTCATGACTTTTTTTGTTTGACTGGAAATGATGTTGGGATAAATTAATTTGAATGTGGCATTAAATTCCATAACTTTTGCAATCTTCAAATCATAATATATTCGGACTCCTGCGGCATCAAAAAATGCTCCACCCAATAAACCATCTTTGTCAAGTGAGAGGTCACCATCATTTACAATATGGAATTTAATGTCAACCGTTTTATCATTCATTTTTACTGGTATACATATAAGCATATCCAATAGAACGTTTCTTCTCTGTGGGACTGTCAACACCCGATAGGATCAAGATTTCACTCTCATTAATTTTTATATGTGCAGGGAGGCTGCTTTTGTTCATAATAGAAACTTGAGCGCCCCCATCAAGCTGCACCAAATAGCTTGTCCCCCATAGAGGAGACTCGAGCTTAATATAAACATCTTTGTTGGAACGCTGTGTTTGGAGAGAGCGTAAGACAACATTCTGGACTTTTACTGCCCGGACTTTAAATTCTGAATTGTCATCATCAGTTGTGGATGATGCTGTCCGAAATTTTTTGAAGGCTGCGAGCTCTGGACAGTCAAAATCAAAATGACCGTCCTTGTCGCACAGGCGACATGGACGTGTTGGTTTTCTATTGGAATTTGTGGCCTCTATTTTGCGAACTGTAGACGTTCTGGTACGACAATCAATAGCTATGTGCCCTTTATTAAAACACTTGTCACATGTTGGAGCTACCTTGCAATTTTTTGTTTCATGTGAGTCGGTGGCATGCCAATAGCACCATTTCCCTGTCTTGGAATTCTTACTGTTATTGTTGGGGTTATTAGCATGAGGTGATCGGCCCGATGTGTTTCCGAAAGGAAAATTATTACCCTTCTCATTTCTGTAAAAACCCTCGTAACCTTTTAGCTTTTGCTCCTCTGCAGCACCCTCTCGAATCATTTTTGATAGTTCAGTTGAAAAATCTTTGCAGTAAAGACGTAAGTATTGGGCAATGTTTTGGTTTCCTTGTTCAACAAAAAATATTTTAGCTAAATGGTGTAGAAATTCGGAAACTGTACCGTCCCGCAGTTTTGACTCATCTGCCAGAGCTTCTAGTGTTCTATTTAATAAAGCCGAAATTCTCTCACCAAAGTCTGTGGTACTCTCGCTTGGCTTGATCTTGGCGTTGGTTAGGAAATTGTAAAGACGTTGCGAGAATGTCTCAGGCTCGCCATACTTATTTTTTAGGGCTTTGACAATATCGCCCCAGTCACTGAAATTTAGATCCTCTATCATGACCTGTGCTTCGTCGGTAATGCGGGATGTGAGCGTTAAGTATAACAAATTTAAATCATCTTCCTTACAGATTTTTGCTGCGTTATCGCATTGCTTTAAGAACGTCCTTAATAGCGTTTTACAATCCTTACCTCCAGGAAAATCAATGCGTACATATTTAGCCGCTTTCTCGTGAGATAGCTTTTGGTTATTTGTGATCTCAAAATTACTTATACTTGTTCGGCACAAATTTGTACCCCCACTGTTGTCTTCAGGAAACATGGTGTCTTTCTTCTTCTTTTTTTCTAATAAATGGGACCCCTTGTTAAGTGACTCTTTGTCAGACAGAAAACAAGCAAAATGAGAGTCGAATTCTTCCAGAGGAACCCCAGGTATGGCTTCTTTGGTTGATTCTGGTTCACCAAAAGTGGATATATATATCGGAATATTAGTGGAAAGGAAATCTATGAACGGTTTCCGTTTCAAATGTTTTTGCGTCAATACTGTCGCTAAACTTTTTATAAAAACAAGTAGATTTCTAAATTCTGTGTTATTTAATGGTCTGAAAATAGTTTCTACAACTTGGCTTTTGTAAATCTCAGGACAAGTAAGTTGAAGAAGTTCTAAGAACTCGACTGAATAAATGCAATTTGCGGATTTCTGTGCCGTGGTGAGACTAGAACCTGTGGCGATATCGCCAGGGATAGATTCCTCTATAGTAATATCTTCTGATACGCTAGTATTAAAATTATAAACTTGCCTCGGGCTATTAGTTTGTTCGGAATCAGACATAAGTCAAAGGATCTGCGACCATCAATTAACGTACTAAAGTTGTATATCGACCTACTCTACTATTCAGTCGACAATACGTCAACGTGATAGCAAAGGAAAAATTATGAAGGAAAATAGGATTAGGTAAATACCTTGTACGACTGATGCTCCGATCGAGTCGTGTTTGTTCACAATATCTGGAACGATTTAATATTAAATATGCAGACGAAGGCTACATACGGAATAACAAACATAACAATATTTACGCGAAATATTCGGACTTTTGATCACGAAATTAAAAGCAAAAGTTCTTGCCCCTTCACAACGAAGGAATCCGACTGCGCCAGTATGTTACGACTAAGCAACATACGAGTTAGAATAGATATATTCGCTTTCGATACAATGCTATATATACACAAATGAGACACGAACTATATACAATAATCAATAAACAATATAGTAGACAATATACAACCGTAACAGAAGTATACCTTAAAGAGTTTTAGCCTCAAGTTTCTTTTCAATAATTTCATCGACGTCGAACGGGATATGATTTATTTTTGCGATACGTTTGACACTAGTTACTTCTTTATTACAATTAATTTTAATGAGCGATATAGGAACAGCTATGTCGAAGTAAGCTGGCCTTATGTGAAAGTGATAACGGGAGGAGGAAGGCGCGAGAGTGGTTTCTTGTCCACCGAGCCCTCTCCTATTATGGAATTCTTTTATTTCCACAGCTTTCATTTCTATTGCACTTCCAGGTGTACTTTTCCTCACAAATGGGCTCTCACAAACAACTATTTCATACTGCCTTAACAAATGGAGGAATGTCTTCGGTATGCGAAGCCTCTCCTGATGTGCCATGCAGACATGTTTTCTTGTCAACTCACCGTGTCCCGTCCTCATCTCTCCCTGATGAGACTCCTACCTTCACATTCCAGTGCAATTCTCTATGTAAGCTTCCTCGATACTCCAACTTCTGCCAGCTAACATCTTCGTCTCACTCCAACATTTAAGAGGGTAATCTTTTGCGAACTAAATCTTTTCTTATTTGCCATTTCGTCGTAGCTCCCTGAACCCTTATTTCCCATCGTTGTATCTCGGCTGTCCATTTTCCAGAGCAATTCCAAGTGCAACTTTACTCATAGTTTGACTTGTAAGATGACAAATTAAACTTCTCTCCACAAATTTACGAGTGGGACACAGATGCGTATGCTCTAATTCGAATGTCAGTTCGAATGTAACTGTCATTCACACACTGACTTTTGAAGTATACCTGTAAATTCAATTTAATTTCAATTTCAAGGAGAGGTGACTGTTGCGTACGTTTTATTCACGGAAGTTTGCCTTCTATTTATCAAGAAACTATTCACTTCTACAATCTCATGATTCAAAAGCGAAGTAAGTAATTACATTGAACGTGCGGGATAGAATGATGTATTGCATAAAATAGAAAATTATGAATGCAAGTTGCTTCCGGAATTGCATGGGAAAATGGACGTGGATGTTTGAAAGAAGAGGAGAAGTATCGACAAATGAAACTAAACATACCTGTGGACATGAAAGAGTAGGGACTACTCATTGAAGCTAGAAGATTTTCATTCGCTAATCTTGAAAATCTGAGAAAGTAAATACGTGGTCCATTGTGCACTCGATCCATATGCGTCCCCCCCCCCCATATCTCCCAAATTCTACGAAGCTACCCCAACAATAATTTTCTCTTTTGAATGTTACACTTCCAATGCAATTCCGGATGCAACTTAAATCAAAACATCCAAGGGTATCAGAAATATTTCTTCATCATTCTTTAATACATATCTAAAAGAGTAATACCTGGTACATTATGCACTCTTATGATATGCTTCACCCTCCATGTCACCCAAGTTCTACAAAGCTACGCCAAAGATAATATTCTCTCTGGCTGTGAATATAGGTCAAATTTCCACTGCAATTCCGGATGCAACTTTTATTAAAAAATCAAAGGTCATCAGAAATATATCCTCATCATATTTCAATACCTCAGGAATTTGTCCTTGGTGCAGTGAGCACTTACTTAATGCGTTATTCCTACTTGTCCTCTGGTCTATAAAATACCCTCGGCCATGATTCCCCGCAGAAGTGAACATTATGCCATTTTTCATTGCAATTTCACATGGAATTTTCAACAATAATAATCCTCGTTGATGCTACAAGATATTCATTTAACAATCTTGAAAATCTGAGATAGTAAAGACCTGGTCCATTCTCACGTCTCTCAAGTACTACAAAGCAACCCCAGTGACTACATCACTAGGGCAGTGAACGTAAGTCAAATTTCCACTGCAATTCCGGATGCAACTTTCATCAAAAAATTCAAGAGCGTGAGAAATATATATTCATCATTCTTTAATACATGTCTGGAAGAGTAATACCTGGTCCATTATGCAATCTTATAATATGCGTCACCCTCCATGTCACCTAAGTTCTACAAAGATACCCCGGCCCCAGTGACAACATCACTAGGGCAGTGAACATGAGTCAAATTTCCACTGCAATTCCGGATGCAACTTTCATCAAAAAATTCAAGAGCGTGAGAAATATATATGCATCATTCTTTGATACATGTCTGGAAGAGTAATACTTGGTCCATCATGCACTCTTATAATATGCTTCGGTGGCTCAGTGGCGGAGCGGTATGAACACGGCCTTGTAACCTAAAGGTCCGCGGTTCGATACCAGCTTCGAGCAAGCGTTAACCGTAGCAGGTTATTTCTCGAACAATCACTTCCAACATCGTGCTATCTGTTAACGTCACTGAGCGGATCAACCTGTATCAGCAACGAGTTGGATAATCTAGAAGTGGGGATTACCGGCGGTATTTAAACGCTTAAACGGGCCTGTGCGATAGACGGGAAGCTGTGGATCTGGTTCAGCGTCGTGAAGACGCGGTTAACCGGCTAAACCAGCAACCCCTATCTCACGCACATGCGAGGTAAATAAATAATAAGATAACAAGTGTGTAATAATAACGCAGCATTTCGTCACCTTCCCAAGCCGGACTAGGGCACCGTGGGAAGCGTAGTCCTAATACACCGCAACACAGAAATTCATAGATTGTGGTGCGAGGCCGTTGGCCAAAATTGGCGTAAGTGAGGCTGTTATTATTATTATTATTATAATTATAATATGCTTCACCCTCCATGTCACCTAAATTCTACAAAGCTACGCCAAAGATAATTTTCTCTCCGGCAGTGAATATAAGTCAAATTTCCACCGCAATTCCGGATGCAACTTTCATCAAAAAATTCAAGAGCGTGAGAAATGTATATTCATCATTCTTTAATACATGTCTGGAAGAGTAATACCTGGTCCATTATGCAATCTTATAATATGCGTCACCCTCCATGTCACCTAAGTTCTACAAAGATACCCCGGCCCCAGTGACAACATCACTAGGGCAGTGAACATGAGTCAAATTTCCACTGCAATTCCGGATGCAACTTTCATCAAAAAATTCAAGAGCGTGAGAAATATATATGCATCATTCTTTAATAGATGTCTGGAAGAGTAATACTTGTTCCATTATGCACTCTTATAATATGCTTCACCCTCCATATCACCTAAATTCTACAAAGCTACGCCAAAGATAATTTTCTCTCCGGCAGTGAATATAAGTCAAATTTCCACCGCAATTCCGGATGCAACTTTCATCAAAAAATTCAAGAGCGTGAGAAATATATATAAGATCATTTGAAAGAAGTGAGACAACTCCGAACGAACGCGTTTTATTGTACAAAATACAAAATGTATAGCGAATTCAAAAACGAAGTCGTCGTATGAAGAACGGCTTTAGACTGACTGATCAGTATAGACGAGGTTTGCCGTAGTACGTAAAAGCGTTATCACGTGTGCAAGATAAGACAGGAAGGAAGTGACGGAAAGGATAAATGTAGAAGCGTGTATGGACAGGATGAGGAAAGAATAGAGGAATCTTACATCCCCCCTCCCCTCTCATTTAGGAGTGAAGGAGTGGACTGGAGTGATAGGATTATGAAGAGGGAGTTTTATTTGCCGGAGGTAATAACAATTTACTAGCGTGATAAAGGCGTTTAGCATTATTTACATTAATTTCGTATACGTTATTGGACACTTTTTTTGTAATTGTATAAGGACCGATACGTAGGTTATCTAATTTATTTCTATTAAGCTTATTGCCGTTGTCAACATAAACAGAGTCTCCAACGGTAAAGATAACATTGGAATAATTCTTATCGTATATGCGCTTATTATATATGTGGTATTTAATATAGTTTTCGAAAGCAATTTTTCTGTCCTCATCAAGATTTACGGAAGAACACAAGCTTTCAGGAATGATAAAGGCAGGTTTTCCGGATAGGAGGTACAAAGGAGCAAAACGTGTTACGGAATGTGGAGAGTTATTGTATTGTTTGACGCATTGGTCAGCGATGGCAGCCCAGCTTTTTCGGGAAGGGGTTGACTCGTCATGTTCTTTGCAGCGAATACAATTGACCAACATCTGATTAAGACGTTCATTCAGTCCGTTTGAGAATGCGCTGTCGACTGCGGTGAAAACATGACGAATAGGTACCAGAACTAGAGCAATAAGAAAGAAATTTTTCAGAAGAGAGTCCACCGTATTGGTCCGTAAGGAGGATACCAATTTGGTTCTCTTTTTGAACGGATTCGACGAGTTTGATCATGGTTTTGGCCGATTGACCAGAGGAGCACAAGATGTATGTGTAACGCGTAAAATGGTCAACCAACAGATGCATATATCGGAGCGAGGAGTGATAGCTGCCAAAGCCACCAACAGTGTCGAGCGACATAACCTGAAATGGAGCAGAGGCTGGGCCTAGGAAACCCAAGCGAGCACAACGTGGGGGACGACGAGACTTATTCATAATGCAAATTTTACATGTTTTACAAAATTCACGTATTAATTGATACATTTTTGGAAATGTAAAATATTTTGCGATAATAGCAATAATATGTTTTGGCCCAATATGGCCATATTTCGAGTGTACAATGCGAATTAAGCTAATACCTGATTGAGTATCTAATATTATGCGAGAAATACCACGAAAGGAGCGAAAAATGACTCCCTGCTTAACTGTGTCAGAATTACACTTAATAATATTACGTTGAAGGTTTTTTATTTCGCTGAGGGATAAAAAGTTAAATACTAGTAGGATTGGCTCATTTTGAATGGGATCAGGCGGAGGATCAAGTACTGGATTTCTGGAGAGGCAATCGGCTTTGTGATTTGAGGATCCAGGGCGGTAGAGGATTTTGAAGTCAAACTGAAGAAGCTCATTGGCAAGATCACCAAGCTCTTCATCAGTTTAAGCTTTCAGACTAAGGTTTTCAAGAGGCTTGTGGTCAGTGATCACCATAAAATGGCGACCAACTAACCAATAGCGCCAAAAACGGACTGCTTCACCGAATGGCAATACTTTCGATGTAAATAGCCTTTTTCTTCCTTTGCGCATCTGACAGTTTCTTCGAGAAGTAGGCGACTGGTTTTTGAGAACCATCCGACTGCGTCTGCTTCAGTACCGCACCAATACCTACTCCACTAGCATCAGTGTAAATAAATATTGGTTTGGTACGATCAAAAATTGCCAGAATTGGTACAGAAGTAAGAAGATCCTTTATACGGTCGAAACTGTTTTCACACTCTGGAGACCAATAGAAAAGGATATTTTTACGAAGTAAATTATGTAGTGGTTCGAGAGTGGAGGTTGAATCAGAGATAAATTTTCTATAAAAATTTACTTTACCGAGGACTTGACGAACGTTTTTCCTGGATTTAGGGATGGGAAAATTTTTAATTGCTACCAGATTATCTTGGAGAGGGCTAACGGTATTTGGTTCCAGGATATGACCGAGATATTGAATTGAATGAGCGGCGAAAGCGCACTTCTCAAAATTGAGGCGAAAGCCTTCTTTGTAGATGGCAGTAATAAGCAGTTGAATATGAGAAACGTGTTCTTCGAACAAATGTGAAAATATTAATGTATCGTCGAGATAGTTAATAGCAAAATCAGTTAAGTTGTAACGCTTAAGAATACCGGATAAAATACGTTGAAAGGCGGCTGGAGAGGTTTTGAGTCCGATAAGGCATGGAGCACCACTCATAGTACCCGTGCTGGGTAATAAAAGCTGACTTGTGTCTATCCTTCCTTCGAATAGGAATAGACCAGAACGCCTTATTTATATCCAGCGCCGAAAACCACAAGCAACCTGGTGTTTTGACAAAAATTTCGTCAATTAACGGAAAAGGATAACTTTCCGGTATAATCAATTTATTCAATTGGCGAAAATCAATGCACATGCGTGTTTTTGTTTTGTTACCGCTCAAGCCGTCTTTTTCAAACTGCATCGTTACGGGTTAGTTACGGGTGATGCGAAAGGAGATTTGGATTGGGTAATCATTCCGAACTTGAGAAGTTCCTAACACTGCCGTTCAATCTCTTCTTGATCTCTAAAAGTACATCGATAGATTTTTTTGCTACATACGTATCTTTAGCTAAGTTAATAGAACACTCATATTTGGTAATGTTACCTATGTCGAACGCGTGCTTTGCAAAAGCATCAAAATTCTTTAAGATAAGAGAACTAATCATATTCTTTTCTTTACCATCAAGATGAGCAACCTTACTATTGAATAAATCCTGGGATAAATAGTCATTCCAATTAATGCTGTTGTTATTAACAGATAACACAGGTAAAATGACAACGTTATTTTGCGATAAATTGAGCTCGTGATCAAGAGCTAAACGGAAAGTTGGAATCAGGTCGAGAGCGATAATAAAATCGAATAAAAATATAGGCGAATCCAAAAAGTACAGCATTACTCTTTTTTTTATATCGTGAATTTTGATATCTAGCATCGTGATACCTGAGATGACGCCCGATCCGCTTGTGGTGTTAAAGGTTGATTTTATGGGAATGAATTTATAATTTTTTATCTTTTTGAGCGCGTGTAGCGAGATTGTAGATGCGTTTGCACCTGGGTCATAAAGACCCACTCCCAAATTATTTTCATAATCAACCTTAACAGTCACAAACGGGGGCCTCACTCATTTTTTTGAATATCTGAAATTTCTTGCTGTATAGATCCCGTAATTCAAATGAATTAATCGCTTTATTTACGTTAATATTACCTGAATTTCCATCTGCGTTACTATTAAAAGTGTGATATTTCGCATCCCATGCCTTAGTGAGGCAGTCTTTTTCTAAATGGAAACGCTCGAAACTTTTGCGTTTGCAGTACGGACAGGGTACCTTAGAGCGAGGCGACAACGAAACGGAAGACAAAGAATTGGCAGAAGAATTACCAGACGTTCTTGAAGAATTATACAAGGTACGCGGCAAGTGCGAATCAAACGAGTTAATTGTGCCAAGCATTTTCCCGACAGTCGAAATTTCGACCAAATTAATCTTTTCTTGCAGTTGACGTGGAAGACCTAAAGCGAGGTACGTGATTTTATCCAACTCGTGCATTTTGGGATTATACGACACGAGTAGACTCAACTTGTGATGAGCGTAATCAGACAAAATCTATAGAAAAACGCCACACGGCCTGCATTGAGTCCGGAAGATCCAAAGCTTTCCAAAAACGATTCCCTCCAAAAACTCCATAGCGTCGACTGGGACCAAAGATGGGTAGTCGTGTACCACTTCTCTGCTGAGTCTTCAAGGAAAAGGCGCATAGCCTCCCAGTAACGATCTTCTTCAATTTGGAGTCTGCGACATTCACCAACAAAAATATCTATCCATGCATCAGCATTTGTAAGTTTTGAACCGAATTTTGGGATTACAGCGTTCTTGAAAATCAAAGCGAGAGATTTCACTTAAGGTTGGTTAGCGTCAGGACGGCAAGACAGAGAAGACGAGTCCTCAACTAATTCATTCAGCAGTTTTCCATTGAAAACAGGATTACCGTCATCGTCAAAGTACACTTTCAAAAGTTTGTCCGATAATGTTACTTTAAAAGAACGCTGCGTCCATCGAGGGGTCAGATTCTTCTTGGCTATCTTTGCGATCTGTAACGTCATGAGTTCCTCATGGAGATCCAGGGAGCGAAACTCCGCCGGGAACGAGTAGGTCATGTCATCATCGAGGTTGGGATTGACACCAGATGTGGAACGGTTGTGGCGAGATTATTTAACGCGGGCTCGGCGCAGAACGTAAAACGAACTTTCGTAGTCATTTTGTAAAAGAGAGTACGCGCAAAGGCGAGAATGACAAAAGAGAACGCGTAAGAGCGAGAAGCGCGTAGTAGCGAGAAAAAGGACGAAAAGTTTTTGAATTTATAAGATCATTTGAAAGAAGTGAGACAACTCCGAACGAATGCGTTTTATTGTACAAAATACAAAATTTATAGCGAATTCAAAAACGAAGTCGTCGTATGAAGAACGGCTTTAGACTGACTGATCAGTATAGACGAGGTTTGCCGTAGTACGTAAAAGCGTTATCACGTGTGCAAGATAAGACAGGAAGGAAGTGACGGAAAGGATAAATGTAGAAGCGTGTATGGACAGGATGACGAAAGAATAGAGGAATCTTACATATATATTCATCATTCTCTAATACATGTCTGGAAGAATAATACCTGGTCCATTATGCACTTTTATAATGTGCTTTACCCTCCATGTCATTCAAGTTCTACAAAGATACCCCGGCCCCAGTGACAACATCACTAGGGCAGTGAACATGAGTCAAGTTTCCACTGCAATTCCGGATGCAACTTTCATCAAAAAATTCAAGAGCGTGAGAAATAATTATATATTCATAATTCTCCTGCAGTTGAAAATGAAGGCTGCCAAAATGAAAATCACAAATCTTCATTTCAACAGTGAAGGGAAAATTGTACATTACAACGGGACCTGTATAATGGACCTCAAGGACCAACTAAAACATGAATTCAATAATTACAAAAATTGCATTTTTTTTTTTTTTTTTTTTTTTTCGTGGTCCTTTCATACACCTAGTAGAGGATCATTTAGATTAAAATTTTAGAATTTCAACGAAAAGAACAGTAATTTTAGAAGGTAAATATAATGAATGTAATTTATTGTAAAAAACATTTAGTTCCATGAAAATTTAATTCGATTCGATGACTACTTACACATATAAAACACTTACATCTTCATTACAACAAAATTAACATTCAAATTGGAATGTGAAAATAATGCTAATAATTAATTTTATACAAATCAGTTTCTTAACATCTGATTCCATGAGTACTTACACATACCTATTACAAAACGAGTATGTCTTCATTACAACAAAAAGAACACTTACCCTATAGGGTACATGAAGTTGCCATTTAATAGTATATTACGTGTCAGTGGCGGAAAGTAATCGATTTCCAAGTACGAGGTTTGCGGAACGAGCGCAGCGAGTGACGCAATTGTACGAGGAAAACGGTTACTTGCCAACACTGATACGTATCATATTTCTTCGGGAAAAACAACTACCCGTACAGTGCTGCTCTCTGTGTATGATAATAATGAAGTGTACTCGACGAACCACCAGACGGAACGCACGGTAGTCTGTAGTCGTAATCCTATATAATAAAGCACAGTTTGTTTACATTTCGTACGTTCTGTCATCATTCGTACCGTTCGGTCATCATGCGCGGAATCCGTCGGTGCCGCCGGGGTGCGATCACTCGGTCCTACATGGCGATATCGAGGGTGCTATCAGTCGGTCATCGCCGTAGTTGATACTTTTTTCTTATTGGTCTAGAAAAGTTTTATTATCATCATCATTCTGTCATTATTATCACTGGGCTGTTTTAGTTCGAAAAGATCGGAATTTGGAAGAGAACACGCGACTGAACTGAGAAACCAAACGATGAGATTTATTTCAGAAATAATATTATTATTCAGAAATGATAACGAAATAACGAAACAAAATTCCAAATTGTCTGATAATATCGGACGACGTAGATATTTTAGTGCGTATTATTTATTCATGATCGCATCTAGCTTCGGCCTTTCGTGAATCATGAAATTCCGAACAAAGTAGAACTAGCCAAGAGTTCAACTCAAGATTTCCTAAGAATGGGTATTGTCCTGGTTTTCTGTTTTGTTTTGTGAGGAAAGTCGATCGGAGAAATAGAAAGTAGTTGGGTATTTTTGATCGATTGCATAAATAGAATCGTGGTTCGAATTATGAATACAGGACGTGATCTATTATATGATCATCCTCTGTTTCGTATTATCACTCTGCTGTTTCAGTGCGATACTGTTCGAAATTGAATGAGAACTGAATTAAGAAACGATGAGATTTATTTCAGAAGTAGGTAATAACGAAACGCAACTGAAAATTGTTCCATAATATCGGAAGATGTAGATATTTTATTGGGTATTATTGATTCGCTTGATGGCATCTACCTTCGGTTTTTCGTGAATTATGAAATTTGGAACGAAGTAGAATTAGGCCTAGGTAGCCAAAAGTTGAACTCGAGATTTCATGAGAATACCAATCCAAAATATTTCCCTGGTTTTCTGTTTTCTTCTGTGAGTGAAGTCGATCGGATGAAAAGACTGAAAAGCGCGAGTGGACCATACTCATTAATGGGAGAAAGAGTTTAAAAAGAGGTAGGGAGTAGTTCGATGTGTTTTTGACCCATTGCATAAATAGAATTGTGGTTCGAATTATAAATACAGAACGTGATCTTCGATCGCATGAAATGATATCTGATCTAATTTATTTATCAATTCGAATTATGCAATACTGATAGATGAAAAATAAAATAGCATCAATTCTCGACTTCACTGGATTCAAGATTTCAAGGAACACCCATGGCAAATATACGCAGTTAGATAGAATTGTAGTTTAAATTATGAATACAGAACCGCTTGAAATGATATCTGCTCTATTCTAGGTATTCATCAATCAAATTATTTGATACCGGTAGATATCTAATGAAGAAAATTTCATTGGTATTAAAATATGGCCATAATGAGATTTGGTGGGGTCTTGGAGAATTTCTGAAAAAGAATAATTATATTATTGTTATTGAATAGGAGAAACCCAAGTCTTGCTGTTGACAGATTAAGGACTGAGACAGATGTAGGAGTAGGACAGAATGATATGCCAGCGCCTGGCGCTGTGATGGCTTAGTTCTGAACTGTGTGTGTGTGTGTGTGTATTGTGTATACAAGGTGAAAACTATGAAAAGTGGGAATGAAAGTTCGCTCTGTTATGTAGACCGTCGTCCCAAATCAGCGAGCGCAAAGCGCCAGTCTGTTACCACAAATCGGCGAGCGCGAAGCGCGAGGCTGCCGGGCGCCGCAGGCCTAGCCGCCAGGCGCGCCGGAGGCGCGCCGCAAGCGGCTAGTTACGTATAAATGGTGGAAAGGCACCAGTCAGGCAGTGCGTACTGTTCGAAGAGTTTTGAATAAATAACTTGATAAACGGTGTATTTGTGTTATCATTTCATAATAGTTTTAGCGTACAAAGATTTTCCAACCTGCAACCGAATTTTCTAAAGTGGTGGAGGCGCCGGGTGTCGCCATACAATAAAATGGAAGAATAAAATAAATTGTTTCAGTCGGACTATATTGTTGATCAAGGCGAATAATAATTAACAATAATTTCTTGTGAAGACGAAAAAAGGCGGTTAAAAAGAAAACATTAAATTTTATTTTCTGCCCTCACGGACATGCAGCTGTTGCTGTGTCGTCATGCCGTGACACTCGGGGGCACAAAATTTTTTTTTTTTTTTTTTTTTTTTTTGTAGCCTAAGCTATGATTATACAATGTAAATGTAAACACAGCAATGTGCTGGGAATTAGCTCTAGTAAATAAATAATGCAATAATATTATGATAAATGGTAACTAATAACTTACTATGAATAATTATGAAATAGTTATGGTAGATAACCAGGAGAACTAAATGAATAAGTATTATGCTTCTTCATTGATCGGTTTCTTCATTGTCCAAAATAATAATGTTTTCGATGTCGTCTGGAATAATTATGTTTTCGATGCTGTCTGGAGGTGACACCTGAGTCGGACTTGAATTTGTATTTGCTATTTCCATCGGGTAAAGGCTTTCCATCGGACGCTGAAGTATTTGATTGTTAGCCGTACGGACGAAAGCCGAACGGAATTGACCATCCTTACTCTCGTATAATTTGACGATTTTCGCTAAGTGCCATTTAGCTCGTGGTTGATTTGGTTCTTCCAATAGAACCACATCACCGATTCGAGGAGCGAGGTTCGTTGTTCTTGCCTTGAAGTGTTTTTGATCGTACGTATGGCGTTCTCGTAAAGTTTGCAGGTACATCGTTGACCATATTTGCCAGTATTCATTAATTATTTCATTTGCTTGTCGGGATAGAGCGGCTATTTCTTTCTGAGACATCGAATCTGGGTTTGGAAGTGATGGTTCATCAATTGGGACACGATACCTTGAACGCAAGAAATCAGCTGGTGACAAAGGGCGGAAATTGTTATCTTCATCAACGTAAGTAATTGGTCTTGAGTTGATTGTTGCTTCTTTTTCGAGCAGAATTGTCTGGAAAAGTGTTGATTGCAGTGATCGTCCCTGTAGAGTACGGTAGAGACATTGTTTAACTGGACTTACCAGGCGTTCATAGACACCTGCTGCCCAGCTTGCACCAGGAGAGATCCGTTCCCAAGTAATTTCATGGACCGTAT
The DNA here is from genome assembly GCA_035079385.1 of Aspidiotus rigidus. Taxonomy (NCBI): domain Eukaryota; kingdom Metazoa; phylum Arthropoda; class Insecta; order Hemiptera; family Diaspididae; genus Aspidiotus; species Aspidiotus rigidus. The sequence continues at coordinate 9,380,948 of JAVHKY010000052.1, forward strand.
TCGTTCGTATGACTTCCTCGATTAAAATGAACTGTGCAGCATTGTCTGAATAATAAAACGTTGGTGAAGTTTGTCTTGCCCAAAATCGACGTAAGGCGAGGTAGATGTCGCGTGTTTGTAGAGAATCCAGATATTCCAGTATTATAGCGCGTGTAACAAGACATACTACCAGTAATATCCATTTTTTGTGACCATCCACAAATAAATGACCAAGTGTATCGATTGCAGCTTTCGCGAAAGGTACTTCGGTTGGTGTAAGACGAACAGGAGGCAGTTCAGAATCTGATGGTTGTTTGTATGGTCGTGCTGTGTGACGAGAACATGGAGCGCAACTTTTTAAGGTATTAAATACGGATCGTCGGCCATCTATGATCCAATACATTCGACGGATTGCTGTCAGCGTGTGGTTGGTCCCAACATGGAAGTTTGCCTCATGATAGTGTAGTATAATTAAACGAACAAAATGACTCTGTGTGGCCTTTGGAAGCAATATAGGTTCCTTTTCGTATTCGGACAATGGTGCGTGTTTAAATCTTCCTTTGCAAGGTATGATACCGTTTTCATCGATTTTCAAATTCAATTTTCTGACAAGATCATTTGATTTTTCGTTTTGCAGGTCGTGAAAGATTTCGTGAAAAACCGATTTTTGGACAGTTCGTATCCACCATTGGATTGTTTTTGTTTTTATGTTCTCATTCGTGAGTCCCATTTTTTGCTTAAACGTTGGCGATTTGAAGCTGATGAAACGAATCAATATTTCCGTAGTGCGAACCAGTTTTGAGAAAGAAGAAAAATCGGTTAGTGTGATATTGAGTAGAGTTATTGTTGGCTCAGTTTTTATATGGAGAACATCGATGCTTTGTGAGTTTGTTGGTTCCAGGTTGGATTCAAAGGCGTTAATATCGATAGGATTGAATGGCGGCCACTGATTTGAATGTAACTGAAGAAAATGAGGACCAGTAAACCATGGTGATTGTTTAAGTTCGGCAAGTGTGGAGCCTCTTGATGCTACGTCCGCAATATTCAATTCTGACGGTACATAACGACAGATGAGGTCAGGAACGGTTCGAATTTCCTGTAGGCGATTTTCTTCAAAATGGGAGAAAATTTTGGAACTATAGATTCGTGCGAGGGTGCATTTCGAATCACACCAAAGTATTGATTTATTCGGTAATGGTATTCTGAATTCTTTAATGATGAAAGCGATTGCTCGGGCGGCAAGTGACGCTGCTAGTAATTCTAATTTGGGAATTGTGAGTTTCCGACGAGGCGTGACTCTAGCTTTAGCAAATATGATGTTGATGTAGACTGAATCGTCAATCTCAGTTCGTTGATAGATTACAAATCCATAACCTCGAGCCGAAGCATCTGAAAACGCATGCAGAGTAGTGGTATTATTGTTAGGTACATACCTCTGTATTTTGACTGATGAGAGTCGAGTTAAATCGGACTCTATCTCATTCCATCTTTCCTGATAGTCGTTCGAAAGAGGTGTGTCCCACTGATCTGCGTGTTTATCAATCGTTTGTAGGAGCATTTTTGCTTGAAGGATAAGTGGTGATACAAGGCCGAGTGGGTCGAATACTTTCGATGTGTTTTTTAGGATTGAACGAAGAGTAGGAACTCCGGAAACAATTTTTGGCGTAGCAATTGAATATTCGTCATTTTGAGCATCATATTGAAGACCAAGTAACGAAATTACAGACTTTGTTCCTCTATTTTGTGGTGGGATGGCGTTGACGACTGCTTCTGATGATGACACCCATGAGCGGAGATTCATAGAACACTCTTTGAATGCGTTAATTGTAGTTTGCGCTAATTGGACAGCTGTTTCGATCGAATCGGCGCCTGTTACAAGATTGTCGCTGTAGAATGATCTCTTAAGTTGAGCAGCAAATTCGTTAAGACTTGTATTTTGATTAATATGAAATGCTATTGTTGCAGCTAAAATGAATGCAGAAGCTTTCACTCCGAAGGCAATTCTTGTGAACCGTAAGTGCATTAAATTTTCAACATCAGGGGGTTTAGTGTGGTCCTTCAACCATAGGCAACGAACGTAGTTTCGATCTTGTATTTGTAGACCAATTTGGAGATAAGCTTTCTCAAAATCGGCATACAGAAATATTAGGTACTGGCGGGAACGGATTACCACACCGACAAGAGCTTCGAGTAGCAGGCAACCCTTATGAACTGCGTCATTGAGCGAATAAGCGTTTCTTTTTGTTTTTGCAGTCGCATCGTAGACAATTCGAAGTGGCGTCGATTTTTCGGGTTGAAATACACCTTGATGAGGGATATAATAAACATCGGCACGCCTCTGAGGATCCGTCACGTTTTCAAGGATACCTGTAGTAATTTGAGTGCGGATGATTTCATTGTATGCCTTCATGAATTTACCAGTTAAACTTTTGCATAAAGTTCGGAGACGGCCTAGAGAGAGTCCGAAATTGTTTGGTAGACTGGACGGGTTAATTCGCCACGGCCATCCTACTTCGTAACGATTATTTTCCAATTTTATAGTTTGATAAAATTGTTGTAAGGCTCGTTCCTGTTCCTCAATATCTGTTGAGTAAGCATCTCTGATACCAACTACGTCGAGAGCGGAACGTCTCTCTATTGAGCTTGATGTGACGAGAAGACGCGGTCCGTTCAGTTTTTCTGTGATGCCAGTGATCATCCATCCAAATATGGAGGAAACGAGGTGAAGATCTTCTTCGATGGTAATTTTGAAATCATTGGCTAAGAAAGAGAAGAAAAAATCTCCTCCTATGAGAATTTGAGGCTTTTTCCCGTTGCCTTCATCGGCAAAATTGTACTTGGCATATTGTGGATAATGCTTCAAAAATTCGTTATGGTCAGCACTCTGTATATTATCAGCTATTTCCGGGGTAGTTTGGAGCCTAATTGTCCGGTTTGCTGCAGGAAAATTCACGAAGACTGTCGTTGTTTCGATCCATTTTGGTTGCTTGTCAAGAAAACCTTTGACGGGTATTTTTTGCTTTGCGGAACGTTCGAGTTGTAGAAAATCAGCGGATTCATCTAAAATGAGTGATTCTGGACAAGCGCAGTCAAATATAATACGAACGTAATCTGAAAACCCAGTTTTTTCATTGCGTATCTGCGTACAAGCTGTTAGGTACGTGCTCAAGTATCTGATAAACATCCTAGCGGTGGCGGTTTGCTGATCTTTTGGTAAGGTAGCGGATGTAGATGGTAAATCTAAATTTTTTTCTTCACTATTTTCGTACTTTTTTGCAGTATCTTTAGATGGAAATTTGGTTGAGCAAAGGCTGGAATGATGCTTTCCTCGGCAATGATAACATAATTTTTTACTTCTACATTTATTCATCATATGATCGGTACCTAAACAGTTGTAACAAGAACCTTTTATTCGTTCTTTACGTTCTTCAGCTGTTGAATACTTGAGGCAATCACTTGAATAATGACTATTTGAACGATAACAGAAAGCACACCTCATTTGCGATTTCTTTGTATTCTTTTTGTTTGGATCTGAAGCTGTGAATAGAGCTGATACGGCGGCTTTGTTGGTGGGAAGAGAATTTGAAGTTATTTGTGAACTTGGCGTATTGCTCTGAATAATTGTAGAAGAAATAATCGCTTCTCTCAATGAGAGAAGTTTGTCTAAACGTTTACGGAAATTTATCAAGTTCAGTTCACCTTCAAGTGTTAGCTGAAACAGTATATTCTGGGGAATTTTACTAAAGAGGATGTCTTGCAGGTGAACATTGTTTTCAAATTTCTCACCTTGAACTTCAAGAGCAGATAATACATTATCAATATTATTATATGTTGTTCTGAGAGATTTTGCTTCGTCGACTGCCGGTGATACATTGACAATTTTCTGGTAGAGTGCTCGGATCACATTTCCCGTTTGATTGTATTTTTTTTCCAATATTTCTTTTGCCTTGGTGTAGCCTTCAGCTGTTGGTGGAAGGTTTTCTATGGCAGCTAAAGCTTCACCGGTAGTATATGATTGTAAATATATCAATTTGTCTTCCTCTGAGAGCGGACGAGAATCAAAAACTGACGAAAAGGCTTGGATAAATGAAGGGTATTTAGTAATGCTTCCATCAAAAGGCGTCAAGCGTAGTTTAGGTAAAGCTGCTAGGCTTTGAATTGGTTGCTGCTCTTCAGGCGGGCTATTTTCATCAATCTCATCTCTGAGGTCGATAATTCTCATACGAGCTTGATTTAGAGGTTCGATTGCATTTGAGAAACTGACTGTATCTTTCTGGTTTCCAGTGGGTTTGAATTTCTCAATCAAAGAAGAAAATTCTACAAGTCGGGCATAAGTTCGTCGGATGGCTTTTAGGTTGGGTTGTTCATCTGACAAGAGCTTATCGGCTTTCGTGATGGTTTGGTTCAACATTTCCAGGCGGCTTTCAAATTCCTTCAAACGAATAACATTGGCATCAGCCATGGTCAGTAACTAAGATACTATTGGATTACGTAGAACGCTCGGCTACCATGTCGCCATACAATAAAATGGAAGAATAAAATAAATTGTTTCAGTCGGACTATATTGTTGATCAAGGCGAATAATAATTAACAATAATTTCTTGTGAAGACGAAAAAAGGCGGTTAAAAAGAAAACATTAAATTTTATTTTCTGCCCTCACGGACATGCAGCTGTTGCTGTGTCGTCATGCCGTGACACCGGGTACTTTCAGATGAACCGGCTGAAACAGAAACAAGCGGCCCGCGACAGGCCGGAAGCCGATTGAATTATTTTTTGCGTTCTTGTTAGTGCCATACTAAATTGAATTGAGGTACATCAAAACTTACAATCAGGCAAACTGTCTCTTTTGGACGACGAAGGAAGACTATTTCTCTCTGATTGTTATTATTATATGAATTAACCTACGTCAATAAACCTTTGTACCGGTACTACAGGGATGTCCACAGAACAACTGAACAGTCACTTGCTCATGCCTTTTTATGAATAAGCATTGTACTGTGTGGATAAGTAAAACAAATTTCAGCTTGTTTCCCAAAATTATGTGACTTTGGCTTCAGACGTTCAGCTTTCAGCCACTTATCAACTCTATTTGCATGAGGACACAACTGTAGGTGCGCTAGAGTCGTGCCTGAAAAGGGGATTCGGCAAAAATTAGGGCTTGGAATTTGACTGTTATTTAACTGTTATAACCGTGACTGAAAAAAAAGTATCGATCTTGACCGATTAACCGATAACCGTTTCAAAGAATGATCGATAGTTCATAACAGTTATAACCGATATCTTATAACTCTCAAACGGTCATAACAGTTATCCTGACTGAAATAATAACTGTCAAACTCGCAATAAGGAGAGAAAGCTTCGATTCAGCAATTCAACCTGAGGTTCGGCCCAGCCGTCCAAGACATACTTTTCAGCAGATTCAGTTTTGACTTTGTAAGTTTGTAGCTGTTGGCTTGTTGCCGTTTGCCGTTCGCATTCAGATAACAAAAAAGAGCCTTAGTTAGGCACAAACCAATCAGCGAGAAAGCTTCACCTACATACAACAAGTTGGACAAAAGATCCTTGTTTTGCTGACTGATTGGTCTGTGACAAAGTACGACCCTTCTGTCTCATGTTATCGCCTCATTAGCTCATCGTTGGCTCATCGCAAAGTGTGTATGTTCGACTTCGAGGACAAAGAAAAAAATGTGTTTTGACTTCGAGTTTCAACAAAATTAAACTGTGTTGACTATTGCATTAAAATTTTCAGCAATTTTTCTTTATTGATTTATTCTATGGTGCGCTTTCCAATTTTTGTTTGTTCAAATTCTCTTCCACTTCCACAGATTCTTTTGCCTGAGACTGAGATCTACAGCAAATCTTAGGGCAATTGCTGTATCAATCTTCAAATCAAATCTCCTCAATGTAATGAGAGTTCAATGGTCAAGAAACGTGTAAACAATTTATCAAATGTGCAGCTGGTCACAACATCGAAAAAATAATGTTGTAGGCCTACTACACTACTACCTAACTTCTTTCAACTTTTCATTTTCTTTGTGTGACCGAAATTTTTCGGTCATAACAGTTATAACCATCATTTGGCCAACGTTTTGACCGTTTGACCGTTATGACCGATAATCGTTTCAAATGAAATTTTCCGAGAGTTATTTGAGATTTAACCGAAAAAAAAAATAACGGTCAAAAGCCCTAGCAAAAATTGCCATAAACCTGTATAAAACTAAAACAGGCTGTATCTTTGTCAATATTGAAAAATACAAAAAAGTAGTAAGAGCATTTTTTTATTATTTTCATTCATAGAATAACCTAAAAGAAGAAAAAATTAAGATTTCAACAATTTTCTGTAACATCCCCTTTTCAGGCAGCTTCCAAAAATGGCCACCACAGTTTTCATAGAGGGCGCCTACTTTGTGTCCTCATGCGAATTCTTCTTGATAATAAATTAATAATAGGCTAGGCAATAGGGAAGTAGGCAATTCACGAGAATAACGTATCTATCAGCATAATTTTGGATGAATGTACGTGCTTCAGCATGAGGATCATAAAGAGATGAACGAGGAGTTCTATTTTCACCAGGAGCAAAACTAATACCTTCGGTAAACAACAATACAGTTTCATCATCACGACACTTATCTACGTCATCCTGTTTTTCAATAAAGTTTCCATCACTATCATTACTATCTACACCTGAACTTGAAATTTCATCACTTTCATTGCTACTATTAGTTGAACTATACCACACATTGTAGTAGGGCCCTGATATTTGTGATAATATTGTGTCCAATTGTAGTAAAGCTGATAGAACTAGCGAACGAAAACGGCGTAATTATTTGAAGAACAGAGCGAATGTTGCGAAAGAATCCTTAGTCGATTCTCACTACCTATAATATTTCGCATTTTTGATAGAAATACAGTCACGATCAACTACTTCTTTCCGATGAATCATTTCATCATACATCGCATATTGTATGGTATAATTTACGTTTTCTCGGGCAAATGGTTTCACGGTTCATCTCATAACGTATTCACTATAGTACGCCGTTTTAAACATAATTCCTCTCTGTTCTTCAAATAATTACGCCGTTTTTGTTCGCTAGTTCTATCAGCGTTACTACAATTAGACACAATAAATTATCACAAATATCAGGTTCACAATTCATCAGTTCAATCGTATTTTCGTATACACCTTTATTAACATTCTTATTTACTCGATTCACATTTCTATTCGGACCTAGCAACGGAGTGGCTGACACCTCGCGGCAGTTCTTAGAACTTAGGTTTCAACACACCACTACAAACATACATACGCACGATGCTGTTATCAAGGTTAGGATGAAATTCCCAATTTTGCATGAGAGTTCTGTATAATTGCTTCATAACTTTATTCAAATTCTTTCAATTCTTATGAAATATAACTCATTTGAAAGAAAATTTTCGACACCACAAACATATCCCTGAAGTTCTTCTCATACGTACAATATTTTCCGAGAAAAAAGTATCGAACGTGTTTCTTCGTAGTATTTTTGATTTTCATCCTAACGTTGATAAGGCGCGACGCTAGCGCGCAACGGGTCTGCTAGGTCCGAATTTTCATCTCGTTTATTATCCTTTATTCCTAAGACGACGTCAGCAGACTGCAGCTACTCGATCACGGAAGAACAATGTGAGATGAGATGACGAACACGCGAACATACGTGTGCGGAAATACGCACTTCACGAGAGTAATAATCGCAAAACTTGAAAGCGAACCTGAAAAACGGCCACCAACCTCGTTCACATTCGAACACAAAAACAACTTTTCTTGTTTTCTCGTTGCGGTAAAACGATCGTGTACATCGTAAATCGAAATCGAAAGGTCCGAGAACAGAAATAACAAACGTGAGGCTGAACCTGATGATGAAAAAAAGCGATTGCAAGTGGTTCATGCCTCGTAGAACGAGCATGATTACATATGAAATCTTTTGTTGAGAAAATGCGCAAATGCTTTTCCGCCCGCTCTAACTTCCAAGCTTATGAATGCTTTGCTTTGCTTTCATAGTAATAGAATCCCTAAAGTTAGTAGTGTCGCGGACACGATCCGCGAGAGCGCGATCAAGTAACGTCACGTTATCTTCTCTCTTCCCCTCACGCTGTCACCTACTCTCAGGAAGCAAAAAATACCTCGTGCGCCGTCTTACGTAACTAAAATTGTACTATTCGTATTACACACTTTTGGTTCTTAAAAAACCTCCAAAATAAAATATCTTTTTCCAACTCCTAATACGTGGTTTCGTTGTTTTTATTATTTTAAATTAATAATTCGCCGAATCCCGCGACATGGTAGCAGTGCGTATAAGGAACAACGGGTAAAACAGTTTAATTTTTCCAAATTTATTACTTTTTGTAAATTACAACACGTGTAAATTATGACCACCGCTTTGGCCTCCCTCGAATTCGAGCACGCTCTTCAAGCGCTGCAATCTATTACGGAGACCACCGAAAAACTTCTTTGTGATTCTGACAATCCAATATGCGAATCTCAAGCTCGTAAATTTCTCGGAAAAATAACATTCCGAAAACAGAATCTCGAAAAATGCCGGTCAACCTCGAATTACGCTAATGCACTACCAACGTTGGACACCGCAAACGACCTGATTATCGATCTCCAAGACATCGTCAAAGATCGCCCAACAACAACAGAAACACCAGCATCTACCAAAAAGAAGAAAACTCCGCCGTTACAGTTATCGAAATTCGCAGGTGACATTACAAAATACACCGCATTTACCACAGCTTTCCACGCAACAACTGCACGATATTCGATGACGAAAGCGGAGAAACTCTATTTTCACATACAACACCTCGAAGGCGAACCAGCATCATTATTGAACGGAACCCAAATCATCAATGAAAACTACGACAAAGCATGGGAAACTCTCAATAAGTGGTATGCAGACAACGATCAAGTAATCTCAGCTTTATATAATAAACTCGAAAATTTACCTCCTGTTCGCAACCAGAATTCCGGCCTTCGAGCACAATATATCGAAATTGAGAGCACGCTATGCGCTCTTCAATCACACGCTGAAAACGTATACAATCAAGTTAGAGTACGAGATCTAGTTATGAAAAAATATCCTGCAGCGCTCATTCAACAAATTTGCATCAATGAACTCCCATCTCTGAAAGAACTGCAACAAAGAATAAATAAATATCTCTTAGTCCGAGAACATGTCGATACATCAACAAGTATGAACAACATCGTTCAAAATACGTTCGAACGAACATCATCAATCGCTGGTACTCAAAAGGCAGCCACAGCAGCTCTTTTGGCTTCTTCCGCATCAAAAGTCTCCAAACCAACAGAAAAAGCCATGTATTGCGCCTTTTGCGAAAAAAGTAATAGCCATTATTCTACCGATTGTAAAAAGTACTCTACCGCCAACGAACGTAAACAAAAAATAAAAGGTCATCTCTGTTTCAACTGTATCACAAAAGGCCACCGTATAGAAAAATGCCGAAGCCAAAAACCTTGCTTCTACTGTAGACAGAAACATAACCACCATTCAAGTCTCTGTCCGACAAAATTCCCTGAAAAGAATGACCAAGCTAGTGTTATCAAGCCAACACCAGAAGTAAGTACAAACTTATTGATTCGCAACGTGGGATCATACGTAACCGCCTGTACAACTGTAAAAAATCATCTAACAGGTCGTTCGTGCTACACAAGACTAATTTTCGATTCCGCTTGCCCAGAATCTTTGATAACAGCAGATGCGGTAGAACTTCTACAACTCGTGCTAGAATAACCACAAATTGCTTCTGTTAAAGGATTCCTCGACAAGAAGCCGAAAAAATTCAAAACCGCAACAACTCAAATCTACTTCCCAACCTTGAATCGCAGCATATCGGTCCAAACAACACCCGAAATTGCTACAAATATCCGAAGCATCGATCACAATCAATTCCTTCAAGAGTACCCACAATACGCACAACTAAATTTCGCCGACGAAGGAAACGATAAAGAACCCACCATACTCATCGGAAGTGATTACTTTTTCTCATTTTTCACGAACGAACCAAAAATTCCGATTGGTAACAATACCCATCTAGTAGAAACACTCTTCGGTTGGATCATCACCGGACCAACTACACCAACTCTCCAACAACAATCTTATCAAGTTTTATTAACAACAACGGCAGCTTTCGAGCGACTAAACGAACTCGACGCTTTAGGAATACGAGAAGCCTACCTCACAAAAGCAGAAGAAGAAGAAAGAGCGCTCCTTCAATTCTACAATTCGGTCGAATTGAGAAATAATCGGTATGAGGTAGGATGGCCCTGGAGAATCAATCCCGCCGAATTACCATCAAATTATGGTCTCGCTCTTGGTCGCCTCAGAACTTTACACAAGCGACTTACCGAAAATTCAACTCTTCTGCAGGCTTACAATGATATTTTCCGTGCCCAGCTCGAAGCGGGCATCCTCGAACCAGTAACCGACTTCCAAAAAACGAATGCACATTTCATACCGCATCAAGCTGTCATACACCCAGAGAAATCAACCGCCCTTCGTATCGTTTTCGACGCGAGTAGCAAAACGAACAAATCACAAAAATCTTTAAACGACGCGATCTACAAAGGGCGGCAGCTCTTGGAAGAACTACTCGGAATACTACTGCGTCTCCGCTACCACTTAATTCTCCTATTAGCGGACTTGGAGAAAGCATATCATCAAATCTCGCTCAAGTCTACAGACAGAGATTATGTTCGATGTTTATGGCTTCATGATATTAATCTACCACCTACTGAAGAAAATATTCGACAATATCGATTTACAAGAATCGCCTTTGGAGTTAACGCTTCGTCGTTTATCCTCGCCGCAACTCTCCTCTATCATCTTGAACACAACAAAAATGAGTTCACAGAAAAGCTGAAACGCGATATTTACTGCGACAACCTAGTCACAGGAACCAACACACCAGAGGAAGCCATCCGTCTAGTGAACACTGCAATCAGCTCATTTTCATTATGTTCAATGAACCTTTGTCTATGGACAACATCATCAGAAGAAGTACGTAACGCCATATCTCCCGAAAAAAGAGAAACAAAGTCCGAAATCTCTCTGTTGGGCTTGAAATACGATTCCAAGCGAGACAAAATTTCCATTGCCAAACCTAAACTACTCGAAGGCACTCCCACCCTACGATTGATCACGCGTATTTGACCCATTAGGATTAGTCGCGCCCGTCGTTCTCCGAGGAAAATTGCTACTCCAGACTATCCACCAACATAATTACAAATGGGACGACGAACTACCACAAAATCTACAAAACGAATGGGAATCAATCCAGTCTGATTTCACACGAATACCATCGATAGAAATTACACGATTCATCGAAACGAATTCTTCTACCACGCTTCATGTTCTAGCAGACGCGTCAGCTCGTGGACTCGGATTCGCTATCTACCAACGTACCGAAATAAATAACGAAGTAATCACGCACCTCATCTTTGCTAAAGCTCGAGTTACGCCTTCCAAAAAATTAAGTATACCAAGACTCGAGTTATTGGCTGCATCACTAGCTATTCGAGGTCTCGAATTTGTTCTAAAACACGTGGGCAATACCTCACAAAATAAAATCACACTTTGGTGCGATTCTAAATGCACCATCGCAAGAATATGTAGTACAAAAATATTCCCCACCTTCAAAGAACATAGATTACAAGAGATAAGAAAAACTCCCAACATCATTTACCGCTACATACCTAGCGAACTAAACACTGCTGATTACGCGTCACGAGGCCTGTCTTTAGATGAACTCATCGCCTCACCCTGGTTAAAGGGTCCGGATTTTCTCCAATTATCGCCTGACAAATGGCCATCGTTCAACATCACAGATTTTGTCAACTACGATCTAAATCAAAACAACGAAAACATCACTAATCATACCGCCGTTTTACCGCTTCTTTCGCAAAGAAAATGTTTCTACAAAATACTCCTCGAACACTATTCTTCATTTTCAAAATTAATCCGCGCCACCACTTACTGGATTAAATTCATCGCACAAAAAGTTCCAAAATTCTCAGATCGACTAGCATCACCTCCCGACAACCTTCATTATGCCGCAATTCAACTCTGGATCCGTCACACACAGCAAACCAACTTTCCGGATCTAATTCACGATCTGAAAAACAAGAAGAAAAATAAGTTGATTGTCGGACTACGCATTTTTAGGGATACAGAGGATATCCTACGTTCAGCTGGTCGATGGAAACACGCTCCAGTCAGCATTGATGAAAGAACTCCTATTTTACTACCGAAAGCGAAAGAAAGTAAATTCGTAAAACTTCTCATTCTCCACTATCACGAAATGAACTTCCATACTGGAACCACACATACACTTACCGCAGTACGCAAGAGATACTGGATTCTACAAGCACGCAGATCTGTATATTACGTGCTCAAAACATGTAATCGATGCAAACGATTTACAGCACGACCATATTCTCAACCAACCGTTTCTGATATTCCAGAATTTCGCTTTCGACCACACACAACACTCTTCTCAACGGTCGGCGTCGATACAGCAGGTCCTCTCATCATCCAAGAAGAAAAACGCTACATTTTACTGGTCACATGTTTAACATCTCGCGCCATCTCTCTCGAAACTCTTATGTCACTAGAAACGGTAGCAGTTCAACTCGCATTTCGTCGGTTCAAAGCACGAAGAACTTCACCGGAACTGTACTATTCAGACTGCGCACCGCAATTCGAAACTATTGAAGTCCTAGCAAAAGAGCTTTCAGAACAACCAATTCGCTGGAAGTACGCGCCACCAGGAGCCTCCTGGATGGCAGGGATTTACGAAAGACTCGTCTCACCTATTAAACAAGCATTACATCGTACTTTCCACGGAAAATCTCTTTCATTCGATCAATTCCAAACCGCGGTACTAGAAATAGAAACCACCATCAACTCACGACCGCTCACATACACAGGATCTGAAAACGATCCAACACCACTGACACCTAATGATCTCCTACAAATAAAATTTCAGAAGGACGAAAAAGATCCGTCTCCATCAAACACCGACTCCACTTCGCGCAAAAAACTCATCTTGATCACAAAACAAGCGCAATCTCTTCTGGACACTTTCTGGCGGATATGGATAACAACCTACCTACAAGAATTACGGGACAAACAAAAACGAGATGACTACAAATTCAAAAAGAATACCTCACAACAAAATCCCGCAATCGGCGACGTCCTTCTACTTTCCGATGCTCTACGAAAACGAAACACCTGGCCGTTAGGTTGTATCACTGAACTACACACCAGCGATGATGGCCAGATTCGATCCGCAACTGTACGAATTGCCAACGGTCACCACCTTCACAGACCAATCCAAGCTTTATATCCACTCGAAATCAACGACCATGATCCTGAAAATTTGTTTGAGACAGATCAACAACTCTCACAGGCAGTGAACCCACAACAATCACAACAAACTTCACCTTCCGACGACGAAATAATCGACATTGAAGTAGAAGAAATCTCATCTGTTGGCGACGACTTCGAAATTGACTCCATCGAACTTGAAATTCATGACAAAAACGAACTGAACATCCCTACGACACAATAAAATTCACACAAAGTAAATATTCCTAAAATATATCTTCGTAAATATTTCCTAGTAAATAATAATACAAAATACTTATCGTCGTATTTCATCTTCCTCCTTTATAAAATGAACTCCGCCAACGGATTTGCATTGTATCATAATTTCATTTGTATTATAACATAACCAATATCTTATGAATATCACATTGTAAAGATTGTAAATACTTGACTTTAAGATGTAATTTAATCCTGTAAATACTTTCCAATTCCAATTTCAATCTCCCTTTCCTTCATTAACGACCACTTTCCTTTCTGTTTATCGTAAAATCACACTTCATTCATCATTCGGGTTTCCAAATAAATTTTTTTTGTCTTTCTTTCTGCTCCCCGGAATGTCGCGGACACGATCCGCGAGAGCGCGATCAAGTAACGTCACGTTATCTTCTCTCTTCCCCTCACGCTGTCACCTACTCTCACGAAGCAAAAAATACCTCGTGCGCCGCGTAACTAAAATTGTACTATTCGTATTACACACTTTTGGTTCTTAAAAAACCTCCAAAATAAAATATCTTTTTCCAACTCCTAATACGTGGTTTCGTTGTTTTTATTATTTTAAATTAATAATTCGCCGAATCCCGCGACAAGTAGTACCTACTGTATATTAAGACGTAGTCATAGCTATGAATATTGGTAAAACCGCGCAGTAATAGGTCAAGAAAAAGGACCTACAAAGATAGAAAAATGAAAGTAACGAATTAAAAACCAAATAAACAGCAAATATAATATTTATTAATTAATTAAGTTAATATGAGAAATCCGAAAAGAAATAAGTACAGAGAAAGTTAGGTAAATGTGTATCGAAACAAACCCAAAGGGAGACAAATAAATGAGATAAATAATCCTGGAAAGAGAGAGGGATAAAACTATAAGTTTAGACGGTGGAAATGATGTTGATACACTTAATGCAGTTTGGAATAAATGAGAGAATATATATTCCAGAAAATGAGGCTAGACGATTTAGTCCAAAGTAGACGACAAATAAACACTTTGGAAACGGTTTCGACGGGACGGGTTCATTTGGGCGCGGCCATTTGGGCGCAGGGTTCATCTGGGCGCGAGTTCAATTGGGCGCGAACCCCCATGTAAAGCTGAACTGGGCGCAGCTGGGAAAACTGTCATCACTGAAGAATGAAAGCTTGTTAGCGCAACCCAGAAGACACCACAGCAACTTGTTTACTTTGAGGAACTGCAGGAGTACGCCGATAAAAGCCTAGATGATATGTTCGATTACCTGGAGGATAATTATATAGGTCGCCGAATTCGAAGAGGACGGAAGCAGCCCCGCTTTCGTCAGGCATGGTGGAACGTGTACACGAGAACTTTGGCGACGAGGCCGCGGACGAATAATCACGCTGAGGCAGGGCATCGACGACTGCAGTGTGACTTCGGATACTCTCACCCTACTGTCGGTAAGTTCATCGAAAAAATTAGACGCTGCCAGAAAACGAGAGACGTCGATTACGACCTATTGGAAGCAGGTGTGGAGCCACCTCCTAAGGAGTTGAAATACCAGCGATGCAACGAGCGCCTGTATAGATTGCTCATTGAGTACGACGACAGGGAGCCTATAGAGTACTTGAGAGCGGTAGCTCACAATTTACCTTCATAGTCGCCTCTGAATGAATTTGTGTTACGAATGAATTTTGACGAAGCAAAACTTCATGTTTTGTGGATGGAAGACGTTGTAAGCTGACCTCCACGTGGTGTCTTCTGGGTTACGCTAACAAGCTTACATTCTTTAATGATGACAGTTTTCCCCGCTGCGCTGAATTGAGCTTTATATGGGAGTTCGCGCCCGAACGGCCGCGCCCAAATGAACGGGACCCGGTTTTGACGGATATACGAAGATTCAGGTTAAAAATTAGTAACAACCTTCGAGAAGATTGAGGCTGGCATTAGGCACATGTTGAACGTAGTTGATATAAAGTAAGCAAACCGACGCATGCAGCTATGCCAAGGAAATCTCGAAGAAAACCATATGTAATGCAAGAAATAAATATCTAGGTAAAATGAAATCAAGAAATAAAGGTCGAATCCGGTAATAAAACCAAAGACAAAAGACGAGCAAGTGTACGGCTGTAGGCAGCTAGCGAGGAGTAGATGTGAGACAAGTACGTAAGCGAACAGACGAGATGATGAGACAATTGCAACCATATGTGACGAGATGCAAGAAAAGGACAAACTGTACTCGAATATTAGACAGAGCGTAGGGCTAGGACCAAGTTCTGAGAATTCTTGAGTTGGAAACACATTAAATCTAGTCCAAATATATAAAATAAGACGTAATAAAATCTATAACTGGGAGACTCTGACCATATGTGTATGAAGGCAAAAATTGAACCATTTCTGCTTTGAAAAGGACATTAGAAGTCAGTCCGTTCATATAAACGTTCGAAGTGAGTGCAGTGAAATCGTATCACGCAAAGATGTCGTACAATTCTTTAAAACAAAAATTTGAAACTTTAAAAAGGCAGCTCGACAAGCTGACCGAAGGTGAATGTTCCGCGATGTTTGGAGAGAATAAAAGTAATACCAGTGTCGTGATAAAATTGAATAAAAACACGAATTTTGAAGTGTGGAAAAGAATCATTGTGAACGAGTTACGAGGACAAGGCTATGAGTATCAAATTGATGAATCCGTACCTGCCCCCTGCGATCTAGAAGAACAAGAACGTGAGAGGCAACAAAGTATTGTTTACGCATGCATCATGAATCGGCTGTCACCTGAATACCAGACAATAGTTTGCCAAATTGAAGAACCTTTGACCATGCTGAAGAGACTCGAGCAATTAAAGAGACCAAAATTATTCTGCGGGCTATTTGCCATTTGAAGAAAATGGAACAACCTGTTATTCACGAAAGGAAAAGAGTCTTTCTTGGAATTTATCATTAAGTTTGATGACTTGGTGAGAGAACACAACGTTTTTGAAGAGCTGAGCGAAAAAGAAAAAATGAGAAATTTCGTCATGGACATCGAGAAAAGCTACAAAGACATCACGCACCAGTACGACGAAAAGAACTCATCATTAGATGAACTGAAAATGTGGGCAATCAACGAAGAGGCGGAGGAGAAAGAATTGAAAGACAGAGCTGGAGAGAACGTAGAAGAGATGCAGTGGATCTCAGAAAGAAAGAGAGCTAAGAAGAGGAAAGTGTGCCGCCGTTGTGGAAGGGCGAATCACAAAAGTGAGTTTTGTAAATCAAAAGCATGGATTTGTTACAATTGTAAACAAATGACTACGCATCCAGACCATTATGCCGAGACTTGCTGGAACCCGAAATCTGAAGAAAGTAACAAGGAGGTGCATCAGAAAAAGAGAAGTCGTACAGGTTATCGCGGTAGAGGACGAGGTGTTTTTCGAGGACAAGGCGGACACGCGATTGCTAGAGGAACCTATCAAGGACGCGGAAGTTTTTTCAGTCAACGAGGACGAGGGAATAATTATAGACCAAGACTGCCACACCAAGATACTAACGACGGGCAGAGTCCGCTTAAGAAGACAAGACTTTCAAACAACCGAGCAGAAGCCAACATAACGGAGAATAGAGACGAAGCAAACATCATAATATCATCAGGTAAAGATCAAATAAATTTTGTCGCGGACAGCGGGGCAACGGACCACGCAGTGAATGACCTAGATTATCTCGCTGTAAGTGAGCCTATTCAAAATAAAAGAATGAGGAGCGCGAATAAGAGTTCAAACGCAGACCTGATAATAGAAAGGAAGGGAGAATTACACACGAAAAGTCATGGTAATAAAATTGTAAAAATAAAATATGTTTTAGGTGCAAGTGCGCTATCAAGAAATTTATTTTCGTTAGGAAGATTAGCCAGGGATGGAGCGAGAATTTGCCTAGACAATAAATGCATAAAAATACTGAATGAGAAAAATGAAGTTATAAAAGTAGGTAATTTCGATGGTAGATTTTGGTGGCTTGAGTTTGACCTACTTAGTTAATATGAACTCGAATGATAAAAGGAAAATAGCGTATTACAATGAAGAAGTAAAGACCGACAGCAAAAATAAAGAACCAAAGAAGATGGTGATTTATCAATCAGTGAAATTGAGAGAATAAGGGGCGATCATGATTATGCAAATGAAGAGCCACAAGAACTTACGTACAAAGATATAAAAAGCGCAGATGATTTGCATAAATATCTCAATAAGTACAGTCAGTGAAATGAAAATAAGAGATTTGGTAGAGATAGACAAAGAAAGAGTAGAAAGTTTAAGAGATAACGTACCTATGTTATGGCACTACAGATTAAATCATATCTCGAAACAAGGTCTACAGGAAGCAGCGAAAACTATAAAAGAACTGAAGGGAGTTAAATTTGGCAATGAGATCATAGATTGTGAGGTGCGTAAGATAAGTAAAATAAGACGAGAACCATGTAATACCGAACGTGAAAGAAGGACAAAAGCATTAGCTCTGGTACACACAGATCTTATAGGACCCATCACGCCTCCAACTTGGAAATATGGTAATAAGTACATAGTAACTTTCATAGATGATTTTACGCGATACGCTTGGGCTTATGCTATCTTTGATGAAACTCAGGTACATCTTGCCTTAGAGTTAATGTTGAGAGATTCACGAACAAAACTAGGACAGGAGGTAAAGATCTTAGAATTGAGACTTGACGGTGGAAGGGAGTATTTGACCGACGCCACAAAAAGTGTAACAGAAAAAGAGAGTATCATGTATGACGTCGCGCCGCCTGCGACGCCAAACTTGAACTCGACTGCCGAGAGATTCAATTGGGATGTTAACCCAAGTTGCGTAAGTTGGTAACCGTGCTCGAACATGTGGGGGATAATTTTAACGTACCATGCTTCATGATGGGGAATTTGCAATTTTAAAATACGATTTAAATTATTACAATTCGTAATATCAAAAAATTATATCCTATAAATCGTTTAAAAACTTCAAGAGAATCGATAACTGAAAGAAGTAATTCTAATAGTGAAGTATTGAGTCATCTACGAGTAATTGAAAATCTCGTTTCTTATGGCCAAATACATTGAACGTAAAATCGTCACCCAGAAATTCAAGCGAGTGCGGCGAGAGAGGAAGGCGATTCTAGCGCTACCAAACATAAATTAACATCCCAATTTAGAACTTAAAACTAAGATAAAATGTCTATTATTTAATTCTGGTTTTCCACTATGTATGTGGGGATTTGCTCTACAATTTGTCCTTAAAGTTTACAACAATACGCCTCATAAATCAATCAACAATAAGATTCCGTACGAGCTACTACTTAATAGGCGTTCGACAGTGAAATACTTCAGACGTTTTGGTAGTTTATGTTTCATATCAAAACCAGGAGCAACAGGAAAAGTTGATCCCTCAGAAAATGCAGTAGAAGATTTCTTAGTAAGATGCAATAGCAATTCGTACAGTGTCGTAGAGCCTCGAACAGGAAAAATATGGAAATTGAAAAACGTATCCTTTATTGAGTCAAAGACATACGGACACCTATATAGAAAGAAGGGTAGCGACACAGTTATGAATGACCCAGATTTAACCGAGGAAGAGAGGGAATGGTGGTTTAGAAACGACGAAACGAGTGCAACGAACGCGACAAGTAGCATGCACGATATAGGTACAAAGAAATTTCAACCTGTTATAGGATGCGTGTTCAACGAACGAACCATTTGAAAGGGATGAAATAGAATACGCGCTACATATGATGAATGAAGGAGAAAGTGAGAGTGGGGACAATGAACCCATTACATACCAAGAAGCTATTCAAAGTGAAGATAGGATCGAATGGTTGAAAGCAATTAAAACTGAAATTGACGCTCTTGATAGAAATTGTACATGGACGTTAGTAAACAGGGAAGAAATTGGTAATGAGCGAGTTTTAACATCAAAATGGGTGTTCAAGAGAAAAGACGAGCTAAACGACGTTAGATTTAAAGCGAGAGCCGTAATCCGTGGTTTTGCGGACCCTAATAAATACTCATTAATGGAAACCTATACACCTGTAGCCAGGTTAACTGATGTGAGATTTCTGCTGGTAGTAGCGAACAAGTTTAGGCTCGAAATAGAGCAATACGATGTCACAGGTGCATTCTTAAACTCTTCTTTAGACAAGATTGTGTACATGGAAATCCCTGAAGGATATAAAAATTTTGAGACCTTTAGAAAGACTCACGTATGTAAGTTGTTGAAGTCGACGTATGGACTAAAAGTTAGCAGTCGAAGATGGTACGAAATATTTAGAGACGTATTATTGAAAATAAAATTCACAATTTATCCATTTCAACCATGTTTATTTATATGGCGTAAAGAAAAGCAATTCGTAATCTTACTCTTATACGTTGATGACATTTTAATCACAGGAAACCATAAAAGGAAAATGAGAGAGGTTAGACAACACTCAGAGAAAGAGTTTGAAATAAAGATCTTAGGCAGTCCCAAGAAATTCTTGGGAATAGAAATTGAAAGAAACTTCGGAAAAGGAGTAATGTACTTACATCAAAAGAAATTTATTGAAAAGATGTTGAAGAGGTTTGAAATGGAAGGGAGCAAACCAGTAAGTACGCCAATGATAACATACAAAGGAAACAAGAAGAGCAACAAAGAAGAAAATAAAGCAATAAGCAGTTACAAAGACGATACTGCAAAAATTAAAATTGAAGATATACCCTACAGAGAAGCTGTAGGAAGCCTGCTCTATTTAAGCAATGGAACGAGACCAGACATAGCCTATGCCACAAATGCCTTGAGTAAGAAACAAAATAATTATACCGAAGATGATTGGAGAAAAGTAAAAAGAGTTTTTAGATACCTAAAAGGAACATGTAATTTAGGCCTGAGATACACCGGGCGAGGAGAAAATTTAGAGTGTTATGCCGATGCATCCTTGGGTGTAAGCGATGAGGAAGGAAAGTCAACTAGTGGCATATTGATGAAGTTATTCGATGACATAATATTTTGGCAAACAAAGAAACAGTCACATGTCGCCTTAAGTACTGCGGAGGCAGAATTTATAGCCATGTCACTAGCTTGTAAGGAATTAATCTGCATAAAAGAAATGTGTAGGAGATTAATAAAGTACGAATTAATGCCAATCTTATACGAAGATAATACAGCTGCAATGGAGATTGCGCAGTCGGACATCTCACAAGCTTTAAAACATATTGTAAAATTATGTTATCATTATGTACGTTTAGAGGTATCGAAGAAAAACCTAATAATTAAATGGATAGGCACTAATGAACAACTGGCAGACGGCCTCACAAAAGCATTGGGCAGTCTTAAATTTGAAAAATTTGTTCAGGAAACGTTACATAAAGTTAATTCCGAATGATTGTCGCACAAATTTTCTTGTTTCAGAGCATGAGACGGTCGAAGGAGACAACTCTGACTCCTCTCTGTTCGATTGATGCGACGACGAACCGACGGAGACCTACGATCATATACGATAACAGCTGAGAAGATCGACGCAACTTTTACATAAATCCTTTTAATTTTAAAGCTAATCTAACGTAATAATATAATTACCTGCGCTTAGGTTTTTAGTGGTCTAGTACCTTTTTCCCTAATGCGCGGAGACGATGACGAAGAAATATTTTTATTATTTTTATAGAAGGGTAGGTGGTTGTACGTGTAGTCGAGAAATGTCGGCAACGACGGTGCACATTTTAGATGATGATGTAGGGCATCGCGTCGCCGAGAAGGGAGCTTGGGGAAAAACAACTACCCTTACGGTGCTGCTCTCTGTGTATGATAATAACGAAGTGTACTCGACCATGGCCGTCTCTAGTTACAGGCCGGAATATTAAAGCTGGCAACGTCGCGGTGACGAA
This sequence comes from Aspidiotus rigidus, assembly GCA_035079385.1. NCBI lineage: Eukaryota > Metazoa > Arthropoda > Insecta > Hemiptera > Diaspididae > Aspidiotus > Aspidiotus rigidus. Next base: position 9,402,412 of record JAVHKY010000052.1, read on the forward strand.
AAATAGGGGGCCGAGTTTTATACACGCTCTTATGGGAAAATCTTCGAAAAACACGTTAATTGTTGATTTGCGCATAGTATTCAATTCCGAAGGGAAAAAGTTTATGATTATATCGAAAGAGTAAACAATTCTCGATTTTTTGAGCTAGGTCTCGTTAAGATTGATCAACTACGAAGCGAGTTATTCACTTTTTAAAAAAAAAAGTCGGACAGAGGGCGAAGTGCAGTACATGTACCGCGCTTCGCTCTCTGTCTGACTTTTTTTTTTTTAACGTGAATAACTCGCTTCGTAGTTGATCAATCTTAACGAGACCTAGCTCAAAAAATCGAGAATCGTTTGTTCTTCAACTCACGTTCTCTTCATTTTTCTCAAAAACTTCACCGTACGTGTGTCAAATAGTATTTTTTGATGTTCTCCCATAAGAGACTGTACAAATGTTAGCCCCGTGGAACGTTGTCATGTTTCGAATATTCCGGCCTGTAACTAGAGACGGCCATGACTCGAGGAACCACCAGACCGAACGCACGGTAGTCTGTATACTCTGTTCACATTAAGAAAGGATAGAAATATGACCTCGAGAATGGAACGCTCCGGGTAATTTTAATCTACCGTTCCGTTCTCAAGGTCATATTTCTATCCTTCCTTAATGTGAACAGAGTATAGTCGTAATCCTATATTTAATAATCTATATATATATATATATATATATATATATATATATATATATAATAAAGCACAGTTTGTTTACATTTTCGTACGTTCTGTCATCATGCGCGGATTTCGGAATCCGTCGGTGCCGCCGGGGTGCGATCACTCGGTCCTACATGGCGATATCAAGGGTGCTATCAGTCGGTCATCGCCGTAGTTGATACTTTTTAGGTTCATGCCTCTTCTGGCGAGGCATGAACCACTTGCAATCGCTATTTTTTTTTCTTCAGTTTTTCGATTGTTGTTCTCCGACCTTTCGATTTCGATGTGCGATGTGCGATATAGTACATCGAGTCGATTGTTTTACTGTGCTACAAAGAGAAAAGCAGTTTTTGTGTACCTACGAATGTATAGGAGTATGATGTGATCGTGTTTTCTGTTTGTAATTGCGACGTGCTTTATCGGTATCGGATAATGTGGAAGAGTTTAAGGCCATGCTTTACCTATCTACTAACACAAAGACACACACTACCATGGGAATAAAGAGAGGCGACAAAGAATACTAATTACAACCTGAACTCCACATAAAAGTCGATGAAACTTGGTAGACTTGAAGTTAAACGTTACTGTAAATTAGTTCATGATATCCAAATCATTTCCGTTTTTGCGATTCTATCGTGGGAAACATTACTCCTTGGAACTGATAACGTGCAAATGATCTATTTCTTCACTTGATCCTAGGGCAAATAAAGAACGAAACTAACGATCTTAAAATAATTTCCAGTCTTTATAAAGTCATATTTTAGTACTTTACAAACTTTCATGAGATTTGGAGCTAATTTCATGCAGTAATCAGTATTCCAGAATATTTTCCCACGAAGTGTTTCAGGTTGCCGCGTTCCGTGTTTTTCGCTGCAGTCTGCTGACGTGAGAGTTTCAGGAGCTGGAACATTACACTAGGCAACAAATTCAAACTTTTTGAAAATTTCTGAGCTGAAATTATCTAATTTTAAATGAATTTTGAACGCTGAATTCAATGACGTTCTCAGTTTTTCGATGGGACGTCTCAATTTTTCGTATTCGCATGAAATATTCACGTTTATTTGCAGCGCGTTGTTGCGGAACGTAGCGTTCTTTCTCGATAGCCGATACTTCAGGTATCGAGAAGTTGTGTTAGGTTCCGCAACAACGCGCTGCGAATAAACGTGAATATTTCAGGTGAATACGAAAAATTGAGACGTCCTATCAAAAAACTGAGAGCGGCATTGAATTCAGCGTTCAAAATTCATTTACAATTTGATAATTTCAGCTCAGCAATTTTTAGGCTGTTGCGTAGTGTTATCAAATTTTCGAAAATATGATAGATGATAATGCATAATTTAATTTTACGTGCGTACTTTCGTCTTCTATACAATTATACCTATAGTAGTTTTTCTGATTTGAATTTCCGAGTAAAAAGATTACGTATTGAATAATATTAAATACACATATTGGTTGAGTCGTCAGAAAGCGAGGAACGTGTAAAGGAGAAACGAGTAAACGAGAAAGTGATGCAGAATAGAATTCCTCCACTATCGTTAGCTCGCGAAGAATTACGTTATCCTGAAATATACTACCTGAACGATAGCCGATTTAAAAGAGAGGGATTCGTTTCATTATGTTATACGGAATAGAATTCAAGTGATGAGATCAATTGACATTGTTGCAATCGGTCAGGAAATATGAATAATAAAAGTAGAGTATTGGAGAAAAACGAATAACTGATTGTATAGGGTAATATTTTAATACTTGAACATGAAATCAATATAGAACTAAGATATTGTGTCTGTTTCAATCTCGCGTTCATAGATCGTTATTGTTTCCTGGAATACATACTATTTTCGTATCATATTTTTTCATACTCGCGTATGCGATCAGTATATCAGTTTGTGATGGGTTCATGTTTGGCAAAGTAGGTTGCATCATAACACATTTCCATCATTTCATGCATTATATTCGAAGGATGTACTCCATTGTTTCACCAACGAGAAAACGAGAAAAGTTATTTTTGCGTTCGAATCGAATGTGAACGAGTTCTCTTTCACGTTTTGCGTGTTATTATTATTCTCCTGAACTGCGTACCTCCATAATCCTATTATTATGTATCAAGCAGAGTTGATAAGTTAGTTAGCTGAAAGCTGAACGTCTGAAGCCGAAGCCACATAATTTTGGGAAACAGGCTGAAATTTGTTAATCAGAGAGAAATAGAAAATACATTCTCAAATACTTGAGATCTTCCAGATCTTTTGAATATCAATGTTGAATTCCTTATTTATTTCTCATTTTGAAATACTAACACATGCTCGAAATGTTCCCTGTGTATTCTTGTCACGGCGCACGGACGTGAGAGGTGAATGTCGTGACTCGTGATCACGGTATAAGATGAAGGCATAAATACATCCGCTGTTCATTTCGGGTCAATGACGTCATACATTTTATAAGACTTACTGATACGAACGTACCAGTGCCACCAATGTTGTAAATTTGAAAGTGCCACTTAATGCAAGGTCCACCAGTATGCCAAGTATGATTGAACAGAAAAAAAAAGTAAATAATATAATAGAAATTGTTTGAAACACGATGTCATTGCAAACATTTCTTTTTCTTCCTAATTTTGTTTATTATTAAAATTATTAGCTTGTTGATTCTCACAATGGCGCCATTTTCTTTCAGCTCGATACCGACTGCCGATATCCGGCAGTCGTTTGGATTTCGTATCCAAGTTCTTTCATATTACTAGATAAATTTATGTGAAATCGGATGCCGTATTAGCTACAGCCCATCACATCTGGTATAGATGCATGTACGTCCACGCCTTGTAATAATTAGTAAGTTATTTTAATGATTCGAAGAATCAACATTCATCATTCAATACTATTACTTTTAGGAAACAACTCGCGCGATACCTGCAGTCGTTTAGATTTGACAACCAATCAAGCGAACACCAGATGTATAATCCATTTAAGTGCACGCGTACAAGAAATGCAAAACAGTTGACAAAATTATGCGAGATTGATGTTTTAGTTTTGGTACACAAACATGTACGTCCAAGAAATGGTCCAAAATATAGATAGCTCGTAAGTCTACAAAAGTTATTAATAATTGGCCTTCGATATCAAGTATTGATTGTAATCCTTGAATTAAAGATGAAAATGCATACCTCAACACCTACGGTATCGATGTGCACTTTGAGGAAAACAAGGAAGACAGTGACAAGCACGTTTATGACAAAGTTGGAGACAAGAGATGTACCTAATATGCATTGATTAAAAAGTCGTTTATCCGAGGTGAGTTTGAAAACAAGAAACTTTCAACGAGAAAGCCTTCAATTTCATCTCGAACCCTACTCATAGAGTTTGTTGTCGTAGTGCTTCAAAAGGGATATGATTATTTCACTATTCAGTTTGCGATTTGATAGGATTTTAAACTCATCAGGGAAGATTGTACACCTGAGAAATCGAACGAAGATATGCCAAACGATCTGCTCGATATGGAGAATTGGAGCAACTGTGAAAAACAAAAAGAACTTACGAAACAGAAAATATCTAAAAACCCAAGAGTTCGAGAGCGGACACTAGCTTTCAGGTCGAATTTCATGATAATGAAGAAGGCGATATATTGACCCATGTTTGTGGTATCAATGTGAGGATGAGAGACAATCCATCACAAGTCCGAGTGAGAAAAGTGAGAAATTCCAAAATATTATTACTGATACTGTTGACTTATTATTATTTCTCTTTTTCCCACTTATCGGCGTTCTCATGGAAAAGTTGAGTCTGTGATTGGGTGACGTGTTTGGTAATTTTATTGGATCCCAAGCCTAATCTACAAAACTTGGGCGTCATTCTATACTATTCACGAATTTTTGCTAGAAAAAAGAATTTAGGCTTCCTCTTAAAATCTCGTTCAAAGAGAATATTTTTAGTAACATCCAAGGGGAGTCGGTTTCTCTTGATCGCGTTCACTCATCATTTACAGGTCACTTTCTTGAAACCCTTACCTTGAAGAATTTTTAGTAATGGATAATAACGAGGATCGGTTTTCAATTCATACCCTACCTTGCGGGTTGATTTTACTCCTCACACTTGCCAGTTTTCAAGGATTGATTTTTTGTGTCTTATTTCGTCTGTTTGATGGTGTTTATTTGTAGATCGATGCACCTACAAAGTTTATAAAATTTTGATGAAAAATTCGAATTGGTTTTTCGTTTCTGCTGTGCTGTTGGCAATGCCATTCGAAGGCTAAATATTAATTTGTTATTGAATTTTTTTCAGTTTGGAGTCAACCAATCTTGAAAGTTTTATGGTAATTTGATTGTTTCATCACGTTAATATCTAACTCTTTCCCATATACGTGAACTGGTTTTTTACGTTCAGTTTTCAGAAGAAAAAATTTGCCCTAGTTATGTGTATTCAATTACTGTTTTCATTTTTTCATTATTTGCATTAATGTTGTCTGTATCTCAATTGTGCATCTTTACTTTGTTTTCCCCGTATGGAAATTCTGCTTCCTCTCCATCAAAATTGAAAATAATTTTAGCTGGTCTGCAGTTCTAATTGGAGTTCCACCTTCCATACCTGAAATTTCAATTAAATATAGGTAAAAACACTAGATCTTGCGTTGTTTCAATATTAAATTGTTCCAGATTGTTTATCATTGTACTGGCAGCAGTTAATTATTTTATTCGTAAAAGTATGATGAAACTCAAGAATACAGTGTACTCAAAAAGTAAAATGTACTCTCTTCAGTAACTTCTGTCCGGGCGAAGCCTTTTTCATTTTTTTTTTTTTTTTTTTTTTCAATTTTACAAGTTCTCGCCTGTATTTGGGTTTTAAGCTTGATGATGAATCAAATATAGATGCGTTGGATCTAATTTCCTGTGTTTAGATGAGAGATGTTGTTTTGAATGGATTGAGGTCATCGGCGAGAGTTGTTTAAATTGATGGTAAAATCTGATGGGTCCGGCAGAGAGGACCTGAAGATAGGCTTGCAAAATGTGGGTGGCTGTTACAGGAGAACTGAGATTATGGTATACACATGATGACGAAGATGCGTTTTCTTTATTGAAATGTCTTCTTCCTCATCTCCAATTTTTATTCCCAACCATTTTTTTTTTCTAAATTGTTTAAGTACTCAAAATGGTCCTTTGTATGGTGTTTCAAGCGGGCGTTGGACTCTTCCTACTCTTACGTAAACATGTGTTACATCCTTAAGATCTGAATGGACAAATATTTTTCTTCCCTTTGCAGATGTTGAGGAAAACTGGGTGTAAATTTTGGAAGGCGTGGCAAAATTTTTAGACATACTCATGAAAGTCAACTATCTTGCCCTCCTCCATATTTTTTATGAAATCCCCATGTAGCCTTAGGGTGATTTCCGAAGCAAACTCCGCACAAGATGTCCGTGAATTGTCTTTAGGGGCGGCGCGAAGTCTCAATAATTCCCTATTTCAGACTGCTTATTTCAATTATACCGTCGGCCTCGGATTTACACCCAGTTGTCTTTATGTGTTGTTCTTCAGACAATTTCTTTGTAATTGTAATATCTCCCAACAAGTGAAAAATTTCTTGCATTTTATTATTAAATTGTTTATTGCTCGTATTGTCACTATCTTTATTATTTTAATCATGAAATCAACCTTTTCAGGATTTCCTTGATCTATGACAACCGAATTAATGATGACCATGCAGTCATCAATGTGTACCACAAGAACATTGGCTGCAACGCGAGTAGTCCGATGGAAGAGAACGTTATCATTTTGATAGATTGTCATACCACAATTTCACATAATAGTATAAACTTATTTTGCGTGTACTTCTCCTGTAGTTCACAGAATTTCAAATATAAAATCAAATGAACCTATAATTGAGTAGTATTCTTCATTTGCATTATCATTTTTTTCTCTTTCAAAAGTTTATTTACTCAGTGAAGTAGGTAAATGAGATTTCCTATGTTGATAGAAAGTTGATTGATATAAACGTAGTTCACACCTATTTTTAAAAAAGACAATTATGTGACTGTGCTAAATGAGCAGTTGAAAAATGAGTCATTACCTAGTATCAAACGCTTTCTAATTTTATCAAGAACTTCTCAAGTACAATAAGCACTTTGTATGATTTTGAGGGATAGACAGATAGCAATATATTCATAGCGCACCCACCACATACTTTTTCACATTACAGAAAATTTTCTTCAGTACCTATTCAAGTTGATAATTGTTGCCCGTAAGAATATTGTATAATATGTCGACCGGCAGTTTGTAAATCCAACTCTTCTATTTTACAAACTTCCTAGACCGTGTACAACGCGCCTAGAGAGTTTATAAATTACCTAGGCATTGAAAAACAACCGAAAAATTTCTAAAAGAAATACAGTAAAGACGCATCCGTTTATTTTAAATAGGTTCATGTACCTACAAGTTTCAAACATTTTTTCTATCACAAAAAAAAATATAAGGAAAAAAAATGTTTTAATGAATGATTATTGAATGAAGATACAGGTTGAGTGAGGTTCACTCATCTTTCCTTAGTACCAGTAGTGACAGGATTTTATGATAAAACACTTACTGACTTGTATTTTGCCATCGAGGAGGTGAAATTATTAAAAAGTACTGGAACACGTACAATGAATCCTTTGTAGTATTTGACATCTTGCATAATCTGGCTCATCGAAGAGGATAAGCCAATTACTATATGAAGCATTGTATATCTAGTTACTCAAAGGGCTGTCTTTTCGGTTATACTGGATACACCCAAGCACCCTGCTATATATGATACGAGGGGGACTTGGAAATTGGAAAAACAATTACTTCCTATCACATAAAGAAAGAAACTGAAAAAAAAAAACGACGGCTCCTTAACGAAGTTGAACGAGGAACGCTGGGAACCTATTTTATGAGTCAAATTGGATTTGGTATCGAGAATTCAAGAAGGCCTAGACCAACTATGAGCCTAGTACATTATAGTTCGAGAGTCAAAATATTTAACAGAGAACTTGTTCCATGGGAGGTTTTTTAGAAATTTGCCTTGCGCTGTCCGGCTAAAAACTTGGAAAAATTTCTACTCTCGAGCTATATATGATAGGAAGGGGGAAAATTAAACGAATACGTTCTTCTAAGTTACGGTTATCCATAATAATAGCGAAAATAATAATACTCCAAAGGGAGACTAAACAATGCAAACCGTCGAAAAAATTAAAACAACGCGCGCTTTCAGTTAATAAACTATCTTCCGGACTAAAATGAAAGCAACTGACAAACGGAGGAGAGAAAGAAGGTATTAAGATTGACCAAACGAGAAATCCCGCTATGAATCATAAACCAGTTCAATCAGGCCATCTTCCGGGATCTACGATTCAATTACAGTAATGTCATTGGTATTGAGATCACGCATTATCTTTATAATTATGCTCAAGCACTTACGGTAGGAGTTCTCCTAATGGAGGAGCCTTTCCGATCCCTCACGGAAACTGTGGCCGCTATATTAAATTATCAGCAAAAGCTAACTCCCCTAGGTCTCCCTTATTTCAAGACTTCAGGTGCTCAGCTCCTCCCACCTTCATTTGGCGGCTGGTCTCACCAATATAAAAGCCTCTACCATCACTACATTCCACCTTGTAAAGACCACGCCCTCATCAACGAGAACGGGGTTAATCAGCCTCACACGCAACCCTTAACATGAGGTAGGGTTTTAAAACAATGGACTGAAGCCCTATGGGCGCAAGGTCTGAGCAAATTGGGGGGAGGACTTCCCCAGGAAATGGGGGACAGATCCAACACATACAAACATCACGGATCACATCTGTGGGGAGAAAAAGTGATGGAATCCAGAATGCTCCTTGTGAGTTTCCTCCAAACCATCACATCAACATCGACACTGACCCCCTTCACTCTGGCCTGGTGTTTTACCCATAATTTATTGGAAAATTTCATCTTGGTCTTACAAGGGACTTCATTTTTGCTAAGCTATGACATAGGGACTTGTACATGACCAGAATTGGGAAACAGTATTATTTTCAGCTAAACTTCAACATTACAGTAGAATGATTATGGGTGACAGGCACTGATGGGTGAACGTAGAGTGTTAAACCATAATTTATTGGGAAAATTCATCTTGGTCTCACTAGAGACTTCATTTTTGTTAAGCCTTGACATAGGGACTCGTATATGACCAGAATTGAGAAACAGTATCATTTTCAGCTGAACTTCAACATTACAGTAGAAAGATCATGGGTGACAGGCCCTGATGGGTGAACGTGGAGTGTTAAACCATAATTTATTGGAAAAATTCATCTCGGTCTTACAAGAGACTTCATTTTTGCTAAGGTATGACATAGGGACTAGTACTTGACAAGAATTAGGAAACAGAATTATTCCCAGCTGAACTGTAACCGTACAGTAGGAAGATTATGGATGAACATGGAGTGTTGACCAATAATTTTTTGGAAAACTTCATCTGGCTTTTACAAAAGGCTTCATTTTTGCTAAGCTCTGACATAGGGACTAGTACTTGCCCAGAATTGAGAAATATAATTATTTCCAGCTGAACTGCAACAGTACAGTACAAAGACTATGGGTGAACATAGAGTGTTAACCCATAATTTATTGGAAAAATTCATCTTGGTCTCACTAGAGGCTTCACTTTGATAAACATGTTCACCCATAATCTTTCTACTGTAATGTTGAAGTTTGGCTGAAAATAATACTGTTTACCAATTCTGGTCAAGTACAAGTCCCTTCGTCATGGCTTAACAAAAATGAAGCCTCTAGTGAGACCAAGATGAATTTTTCCAATCAATTATAGGTTAACACTCTATGTTCACCCATAATCTTTGTACTGTACTGTTGCAGTTCAGCTGGAAATAAGTCTATTTCTCAATTCTGGGCAAGTACTAGTCCCTATGTCAGAGCTTAGCAAAAATGAAGCCTTTTGTAAAAGCCAGATGAAGTTATCCAAAAAATTATTGGTTAACACTCTATGTTCACCCATAATCTTCCTACTGTACTGTTATAGTTCAGCTGGGAATAATTCTGTCTCCTAATTCTGGTCAAGTACAAGTCCCTATGTCAAATCTCAGCGAAAATGAAGTCCCTTGTAAGACCAAGATGAATTTTTCCAATAAATTATGGTTTAATACCTTCATGTTCACCTATCAGGGCCTGTCACCCATAGTCTTTCTACTGTAATATTGAAGTTTAGCTGAAAATAATACTGTTTCTCAATTCTGGTCAAGTACGAGCCCCCGTTTCATTGCTTATCAAAATGGAGCCTCTAGTGAGACCAAGATAAATTTTTCCAATAAATTATAGGTGAACATTCCATGTTCACCCATAATCTTACTATACTGTAATGTTGAAGTTCAGCTGGAAATAATACTGTTTCCCAATTCTGGTCAAATACTAGTCCATATGTCACAGCTTGGTAAAAATGGAGCCTCTTGTAAAAGCCAGATGAATTTTTCCAATAAATTATGGGTTAACAATTTATGTTCACCCATAATCTTCCTACTGTACTGTTACAGTTCAGCCGGGAATAATTCTATCTCCTAATTCTGGTCTAGTACTAGTTCCTATGTCATAGCTTGGCAAAAATGAGGTCTCTTGTAAGACTAAGATGAGTTTTTCCAATAAATTATGGGTCAACACTCCATGTTCACCCATAATCTTTCTACTGTAATGTTGAACTTTAGCTGAAAATAATACTGTTTACCAATTCTGGTCTAGTACGAGACCCTACGTCATAATTTATTGGAAAAATTCATCTCGGTCTTACAAGAGACTTCATTTTTGCTAAGCTATGACATAGGAACTAGTACTAGACCAGAATTAGGAAACAGAATTATTCCCGGCTGAACTGTAACAGTACAGTAGGAAGATTATGGGTGAACATAGATTGTTAACTCATAATTTATTGGAAAAATTTAACTGGCTTTTACAAGAGGTTCCATTTTTACCAAGCTGTGACATAAGGACTAGTATTTGGACAGAATTGGGAAATAGTATTATTTCCAGCTGAACTTCAATATTACAGTATAGTAATATTATGGCTGAACATAGAGTTTTAACCCATAATTTATTAGAAAAATTTATCTTGGTCTCACTAGAGGCTCCATTTTTTCTAAGCAATGATATAGGGCCTAGTACTTGACCAGAATTGGGGAATAGTATTATTTTCAGCTAAACTTCAATATTACAGTAGAAAGATTATGGGTGACAGGCCCTGATATGTGAATATGAAGGTGCTTAACCATAATTTATTGGAAAAATACATCTTGTCTCACAAGAGCCTTCATTTTTGCTAAGTATGGACATAGGGACTTTTACTTGACCAGAATTAAGAGACAGAATTATTCCCAGCTGAACTGTAACAGTAAAGTAGGAAGATTATGGGTGAACATGAAGGTTTTAAACCATAATTTATTGGAAAAATTCATCTTCGTCTTACAAGAGTCTTCATTATTGTTGGTCTTACAAGAGTCTTCATTATTGCTAAGATTTGACACTGGGACTTGTACTTGACCAGAATTAAGAGGCAGAATTATTCCCACCGGAACTGTAACATTAGAGTAGGAAGATTATGGGTGAACATAGAGTATTAACCCATAATTAATTGGAAAAATTCATCTGGCTTTTAAAATAGGCTTCGTTTTTGCCAAGCTGTGACATATGGACTAGTATTTGACCAGAATTGGGACACAGTATTATTTCCAGCTAAACTTCAACATTACAGTATAGTAAGAATATGGCTGAACATAGAGTATTAACCCATAATTTATTAGAAAAATTCATTTGGGTTTTACAAGAGGCTTCATTTTTCCTAAGCTCTGACATAGGCACTAGTGCTTGTCACAAATTGGGATATAGAATTATTCCCAGCTGAACTGTAACAGTAGAGCAGGAAGAATATGGGCGAACAGAGAGTGTTAACCCATAATTTATGGGAAAAATTAATCTAACTTTTCAAGAGGCTTTTTTTTTGCCAAGCTACAACATGTGGCCCGGTACTTGACCAGAATTGAGAAATAGACTTATTTCCAGCTGAACTGCAACAGTACAGTACAAAGATTATGGGTGAACATGGAATGTTAACTCATAATTTATTGGAAAAATTCATTTCGGTCTTACAAGAGACTTCATTTTTGCTAAGCTATGACATAGGGACTAGTACTTGACGAGAATTAGGAAACAGAATGATTCCCAGCTGAACTCTAACCGTACAGTAGGAAGATTATTGGTGAACATAGAGTGTTAACCAATAATTTTTTGGAAAACTTCATCTGGCTTTTACAAAAAGGCTTCATTTTTGCTAAGCTCTGACATAGGGACTAGTACTTGCCCAGAATTGAGAAATAGACTTATTTCCAGCTGAACTGCAACAATACAGTACAAGGATTATGGGTGAACATAGAGTGTTGACCCATAATTTATTGGAAAAATTCATCTTGGTCTCACTAGAGGCTTCATTTTTGTTAAGCCGTGAGATATGGGCTAGTATTTGACCAGAATTGGGACACAGTATTATTTCCAGCTAAACTTCAACATTACAGTATAGTAAGATTATGGCTGAACATAGAGTGTTAACCCATAATTTATGGGAAAAATTCATCTAACTTTTCAAGAGGCTTTATTTTTGCCAAGCTATGACATGTGGACTGGTACTTGACTAGAATTTGGAAACAGTATTTTTTTCAGCTAAACTTCAACAGTAGAGTAGGAAGATTATGGGTGAACATAGATTGTTAAGCCATAATTAATTGGAAAAATTCATCTGGCTTTTACAAGAGGCTTCATTTTTACCAAGCTGTGACATATGGACTAGTATTTGGCCAGAATTGGGAAACATTATTATTGCCAGCGAAACTTCAACATTACAGTATAGTAGGATTATGGCTGAACATAGAGTATTAACCCATAATTTATTGGAAAAATTCATCTTGGTCTCACTAGAGGCTTCATTTTTGCTAAGCAATGACATAGGGGCTAGTACTTGACCAGATTTAAGAGACAGAATTATTCCCAGCTGAACTGTAACAGTAGAGTAGGCAGATTATGGGTGAACATATAGAGTTAAACCATAATTTATTGGAGAAATTCATCTTGGTTTTACAAGTAGCTTCATTTTCGCCAAGTCATGACATAGCTTCTAGAAATTGACCAGAATAAAGCAAGAGAATCATTTTTAGCCAAACCATGATTGTACAGTGTAGAAAGATTTGTTCATCCAGAAGTTTTACTATTTGTGTGAATAGTTTCAGGTTTATGTTTGATTCCTGGAAGTATCGTCTAGTTTCCTATTTACATTAACTACTATATTGTAATCAGGACAAAACTCTTCATTTTGTTTCAGCTACTAAGTATTAGGTACCATGAACTAAAATTTCTCTCATATGGTACCCGTCCTTACTTAGGTTGGATTTCTAAAAATTTTGCAATTTGTTCCATTCACATTTAGTAGGTAATAAACGCAAACAATATGTACTAAAAAAAAAAAAAAAAAAAAAAAAAATGTCTTGCAGTCTCAGTGCCTGAACTTCATGTACTCAATGTATACAATAAATTGACTACAGTCCTTGTGGATGGTAACCTTCTCTAAAATATAGAAACCAGTACAGTGTATGAGGAAACAGTTACCACACCCCAAATTTGATTTTTTCAGTGTATCATTAAATCACTTCTCAAGTAGAAGACACTTCCTTTCATCAAGACTCCTCACTCATTTCTTTCAAGCACAATGATAACCTGGTCGCTCAGAAAATTGGCTGCATACTGGATCTCCTCACCTCCAATCTTATCATGATCTCCGAGTTCCGCGCCCTACCTCTTCATATCTGAACAAGAAAATGTGTCTTTACTGGGATGTTTTTTACAAATTTCCCAATGGCTTTCAAATGGGCGCGCCTCCTTCTTCGCTCGTCGCCAACGTTATTATGGGCAAGTTTGAATCGGATCTCCTAACAGGACAATTCTCCCTGAACCTTACATTCTTCTTTAGCTTCGTTTTGTTGACAACATTTTTTGTATTTGGAATGGCGTGTCGTCCGGTCTCAAATCCCTTCTTTCTCACTTAAATTCCATTCATCAGAACATCCATTTCACGCTAGAACTAGATAGTCTCTCCATCAAATATCTCGATCTCACCATTTCTCTCCTTCTTTAGAACCAACATCTTTCGCTCACTTTGCCATCTATTGTCAGCCTTCTAAGACTGATATTCTTATAAATGGATGAATCTTTTTTTCTTAAAAATGACCCAGGACAAAATTTGCACACACATACATATGTAAAGACGCATACACGATGCATCTTGCATTACCCACTACGCTCCATCACTGTCGTATCCTGTCCGACTCGGCCTGATAAAAATTAAAGTATTGATACTGTATGTACGGTTCTTCCGTGCTTCTTTGTAATTGATATACGTTGTAGTTTGGATTGTATTTTTTTGCATCCGTAAAGGAACATTATTTCACCATTTATGTATCTCACATAAATCAAGAATAAAAGATTTCGCGAATATAATTAATTGTCGTCTTACACATATATAAAGAAACATTAAACTTTAGAAAATCCTACAAACGTACTCTATATGCTATGAAATGCAAAGAAAAAAAAAATCTCCGCTGATTTTTTCGTGGTCCGACGGTCCGATGGGATACAGTACATCCTATGATCGGTAAAACTGATGAACGAGGAAAGGAAGACGGTTTCTTGACCTGTATTCTATTTTTAAACGCATCGATCCTGTACTAACCGTGACAGAAGAAATCGACCACACACATCCCAAAGATACACATTGAGGAGAAGAAAAGAACGCCTTTACATCACACGGATACGTAGGGTTCAGTAGGGTTTAATGACCGTTTAATAACGGGGATGTACTCTTTGTACAGACTGGTTGAAAATCAATGCGCGATCATTTCTGTGTTAACCTAACCTTTCAATTTTCCGTATAGGAATAAATCAATTGCACAACTTTTGAGAACGAAATTTACAGAAGATATTTATACAAGGGAGTGACAGATTATTTTATTTGTTTATTTAGAGAGAAAAGACAAATATACTTGTTATTTATTTGTTACAATTTATTTTTATTACTGATCAGTAATTTACATATTTTTTCTCAACTTATAGGTAACAAAAGTGAACAAAAATCGCATTTCCATAAGCGTCGATACAGTGTACGAAAGTTCGTTTCTATCACCACTGTTGGGCTAAATTGATGACATTAGGGTGTGAAACGTTTAACAAACGGAAGTTTTCGCTGTCTAAAATAAACGTACTTTCGACGTATGTGATTAAAAAAATATCCTACAGTACGGACAGCAAGTAAGTATCGCAACTCGTTCAAATTATTACACTCGCTTTGCTCGTGTTGTAAACATTGAACTCCTTGCGATATTCCTTACTTTCCCTGCCCGTACAGTAATGTACTTAGGTACCATTTCATTCCGAATTTTTCAATATTGCACAAATGAGAACAAAAACGACCAATACTGAAATTTATGCAAAAATTTGAGGTCGACAACAAAGATACGAGTCATTCATATAGTCAATACTTTCACTCGCGCAGAATGTACCCAGCTTTCTCCAATGACACTCACAGTTGAAAAGTCGTCTTCTGTCCAAAAAAAAAAAAAAAAAAAAACACGTGGTGGTAACGAAGAAACTAAATTAATGCCAATTAAAAGTCATTTCCAGCTGTATAAAGACACAAGATTTATGGATCATTCACGGACCCAACATTCATTTTACTTGAATTCGACCTCTGAACTCACTCCGCTTCCTTTGCTAAGGCTCAAACTCTACTTCTCATTCCATAAAAACGGGCAATGAAGCACTTCACGATATGTCATCTCCTTACAACAATTGATAAATCCACAAAATCAACTTTTCTTTCGCTCATCTGTTGTGTGATGTACAAACTTCTATTCTGTATTAAATCAAGAAATGTGAAAAAATAATAATCCGGTGAAAAATTTCTCAATTTTTTTTCTAATTGTCGGATTAAATTGCAATTCGCACAAAATGTTGTTTATATCATCCTAAATATTGATACCGAGTTTGCGTGGGATCTGAGTATTACTCAGAAGCCACTCAAACTTATCTCAATTTCTCCTCAGCAGTGTAATAACTTTAAGGGTGGTTATTTGGTATATGAGTTATAGTGGTTGCGATTGAACGAATTAACCAAGGATGTGACCATAACACATATTTAATGGGATTTACTCAGCACTACTCAATTTCCACCTCTTAACTCTCCCGTTTTCTTTCCCAAGGCTCAAACATTTAGTTTCATTCTACAGGAACGTGTCAACAACCCCTTCACGATATGTCATCTCCTCACAACAATTGATAAATCTACAAAATCAACTTTTCTTTCGCTCATCGGTTGTGTTATGTACAAACTTCTATTCTGTTTTAAATGAAGAAATGTGAAAAAAGAATAATCCGGTGAAAAATTTCTCAATTTTTTTCCTAATTGTCGGATTAAATTGCAATTCGCACAAAATGTTGTTTATACCATCCTAAATATTGATACCGAGTTTGAGTGGGATCTGAGTATTACTCAGGAGCCACTCAAACTTACCTCAACTTCTCCTCAGCGGTGTAATAACTTTAAGGGTGGTTATTTGGTATATGAGTTATGGAGGTTGCGATTGAACGAATTAACCAAGGATGTGACCATAACACACATTTAATGGGATTTACTCAGCACTACTCAATTTCCACCTCTTAACTCTCCCGTTTTCTTTCCCAAGGCTCAAACATTTAGTTTCATTCTACAGGAACGTGTCAACAACCCCTTCACGATATGTCATCTCCTCACAACAATTGATAAATCTACAAAATCAACTTTTCTTTCGCTCATCGGTTGTGTTATGTACAAACTTCTATTCTGTTTTAAATGAAGAAATGTGAAAAAAGAATAATCCGGTGAAAAATTTCTCAATTTTTTTTCTAATTGTCGGATTAAATTGCAATTCGCACAAAATGTTGTTTATACCATCCTAAATATTGATACCGAGTTTGAGTGGGATCTGAGTATTACTCAGGAGCCACTCAAACTTACCTCAACTTCTCCTCAGCGGTGTAATAACTTTAAGGGTGGTTATTTGGTATATGAGTTATGGAGGTTGCGATTGAACGAATTAACCAAGGATGTGACCATAACACATATTTAATGGGATTTACTCAGCACTACTCAATTTCCACCTCTTAACTCTCCCGTTTTCTTTCCCAAGGCTCAAACATTTAGTTTCATTCTACAGGAACGTGTCAACAACCCCTTCACGATATGTCATCTCCTCACAACAATTGATAAATCTACAAAATCAACTTTTCTTTCGCTCATCGGTTGTGTTATGTACAAACTTCTATTCTGTTTTAAATGAAGAAATGTGAAAAAAGAATAATCCGGTGAAAAATTTCTCAATTTTTTTTCTAATTGTCGGATTAAATTGCAATTCGCACAAAATGTTGTTTATACCATCCTAAATATTGATACCGAGTTTGAGTGGGATCTGAGTATTACTCAGGAGCCACTCAAACTTACCTCAACTTCTCCTCAGCAGTGTAATAACTTTAAGGGTGGTTATTTGGTATATGGGTTATAGAGGTTGCGATTGAACGAATTAACCAAGGATGTGACCATAACACATATTTAATGGGATTTACTCAGCACTACTCAATTTCCACCTCTTAACTCTCCCGTTTTCTTTCCCAAGGCTCAAACATTTAGTTTCATTCTACAGGAACGTGTCAACAACCCCTTCACGATATGTCATCTCCTCACAACAATTGATAAATCTACAAAATCAACTTTTCTTTCGCTCATCGGTTGTGTTATGTACAAACTTCTATTCTGTTTTAAATGAAGAAATGTGAAAAAAGAATAATCCGGTGAAAAATTTCTCAATTTTTTTTCTAATTGTCGGATTAAATTGCAATTCGCACAAAATGTTGTTTATACCATCCTAAATATTGATACCGAGTTTGAGTGGGATCTGAGTATTACTCAGGAGCCACTCAAACTTACCTCAACTTCTCCTCAGCAGTGTAATAACTTTAAGGGTGGTTATTTGGTATATGGGTTATAGAGGTTGCGATTGAACGAATTAACCAAGGATGTGACCATAACACATATTTAATGGGATTTACTCAGCACTACTCAATTTCCACCTCTTAACTCTCCCGTTTTCTTTCCCAAGGCTCAAACATTTAGTTTCATTCTACAGGAACGTGTCAACAACCCCTTCACGATATGTCATCTCCTCACAACAATTGATAAATCTACAAAATCAACTTTTCTTTCGCTCATCGGTTGTGTTATGTACAAACTTCTATTCTGTTTTAAATGAAGAAATGTGAAAAAAGAATAATCCGGTGAAAAATTTCTCAATTTTTTTTCTAATTGTCGGATTAAATTGCAATTCGCACAAAATGTTGTTTATACCATCCTAAATATTGATACCGAGTTTGAGTGGGATCTGAGTATTACTCAGGAGCCACTCAAACTTACCTCAACTTCTCCTCAGCGGTGTAATAACTTTAAGGGTGGTTATTTGGTATATGAGTTATGGAGGTTGCGATTGAACGAATTAACCAAGGATGTGACCATAACACATATTTAATGGGATTTACTCAGCACTACTCAATTTCCACCTCTTAACTCTCCCGTTTTCTTTCCCAAGGCTCAAACATTTAGTTTCATTCTACAGGAACGTGTCAACAACCCCTTCACGATATGTCATCTCCTCACAACAATTGATAAATCTACAAAATCAACTTTTCTTTCGCTCATCGGTTGTGTTATGTACAAACTTCTATTCTGTTTTAAATGAAGAAATGTGAAAAAAGAATAATCCGGTGAAAAATTTCTCAATTTTTTTTCTAATTGTCGGATTAAATTGCAATTCGCACAAAATGTTGTTTATACCATCCTAAATATTGATACCGAGTTTGAGTGGGATCTGAGTATTACTCAGGAGCCACTCAAACTTACCTCAACTTCTCCTCAGCGGTGTAATAACTTTAAGGGTGGTTATTTGGTATATGAGTTATGGAGGTTGCGATTGAACGAATTAACCAAGGATGTGACCATAACACATATTTAATGGGATTTACTCAGCACTACTCAATTTCCACCTCTTAACTCTCCCGTTTTCTTTCCCAAGGCTCAAACATTTAGTTTCATTCTACAGGAACGTGTCAACAACCCCTTCACGATATGTCATCTCCTCACAACAATTGATAAATCTACAAAATCAACTTTTCTTTCGCTCATCGGTTGTGTTATGTACAAACTTCTATTCTGTTTTAAATGAAGAAATGTGAAAAAAGAATAATCCGGTGAAAAATTTCTCAATTTTTTTTCTAATTGTCGGATTAAATTGCAATTCGCACAAAATGTTGTTTATACCATCCTAAATATTGATACCGAGTTTGAGTGGGATCTGAGTATTACTCAGGAGCCACTCAAACTTACCTCAACTTCTCCTCAGCAGTGTAATAACTTTAAGGGTGGTTATTTGGTATATGGGTTATAGAGGTTGCGATTGAACGAATTAACCAAGGATGTGACCATAACACATATTTAATGGGATTTACTCAGCACTACTCAATTTCCACCTCTTAACTCTCCCGTTTTCTTTCCCAAGGCTCAAACATTTAGTTTCATTCTACAGGAACGTGTCAACAACCCCTTCACGATATGTCATCTCCTCACAACAATTGATAAATCTACAAAATCAACTTTTCTTTCGCTCATCGGTTGTGTTATGTACAAACTTCTATTCTGTTTTAAATGAAGAAATGTGAAAAAAGAATAATCCGGTGAAAAATTTCTCAATTTTTTTTCTAATTGTCGGATTAAATTGCAATTCGCACAAAATGTTGTTTATACCATCCTAAATATTGATACCGAGTTTGAGTGGGATCTGAGTATTACTCAGGAGCCACTCAAACTTACCTCAACTTCTCCTCAGCGGTGTAATAACTTTAAGGGTGGTTATTTGGTATATGAGTTATGGAGGTTGCGATTGAACGAATTAACCAAGGATGTGACCATAACACATATTTAATGGGATTTACTCAGCACTACTCAATTTCCACCTCTTAACTCTCCCGTTTTCTTTCCCAAGGCTCAAACATTTAGTTTCATTCTACAGGAACGTGTCAACAACCCCTTCACGATATGTCATCTCCTCACAACAATTGATAAATCTACAAAATCAACTTTTCTTTCGCTCATCGGTTGTGTTATGTACAAACTTCTATTCTGTTTTAAATGAAGAAATGTGAAAAAAGAATAATCCGGTGAAAAATTTCTCAATTTTTTTTCTAATTGTCGGATTAAATTGCAATTCGCACAAAATGTTGTTTATACCATCCTAAATATTGATACCGAGTTTGAGTGGGATCTGAGTATTACTCAGGAGCCACTCAAACTTACCTCAACTTCTCCTCAGCGGTGTAATAACTTTAAGGGTGGTTATTTGGTATATGAGTTATGGAGGTTGCGATTGAACGAATTAACCAAGGATGTGACCATAACACATATTTAATGGGATTTACTCAGCACTACTCAATTTCCACCTCTTAACTCTCCCGTTTTCTTTCCCAAGGCTCAAACATTTAGTTTCATTCTACAGGAACGTGTCAACAACCCCTTCACGATATGTCATCTCCTCACAACAATTGATAAATCTACAAAATCAACTTTTCTTTCGCTCATCGGTTGTGTTATGTACAAACTTCTATTCTGTTTTAAATGAAGAAATGTGAAAAAAGAATAATCCGGTGAAAAATTTCTCAATTTTTTTTCTAATTGTCGGATTAAATTGCAATTCGCACAAAATGTTGTTTATACCATCCTAAATATTGATACCGAGTTTGAGTGGGATCTGAGTATTACTCAGGAGCCACTCAAACTTACCTCAACTTCTCCTCAGCAGTGTAATAACTTTAAGGGTGGTTATTTGGTATATGGGTTATAGAGGTTGCGATTGAACGAATTAACCAAGGATGTGACCATAACACATATTTAATGGGATTTACTCAGCACTACTCAATTTCCACCTCTTAACTCTCCCGTTTTCTTTCCCAAGGCTCAAACATTTAGTTTCATTCTACAGGAACGTGTCAACAACCCCTTCACGATATGTCATCTCCTCACAACAATTGATAAATCTACAAAATCAACTTTTCTTTCGCTCATCGGTTGTGTTATGTACAAACTTCTATTCTGTTTTAAATGAAGAAATGTGAAAAAAGAATAATCCGGTGAAAAATTTCTCAATTTTTTTTCTAATTGTCGGATTAAATTGCAATTCGCACAAAATGTTGTTTATACCATCCTAAATATTGATACCGAGTTTGAGTGGGATCTGAGTATTACTCAGGAGCCACTCAAACTTACCTCAACTTCTCCTCAGCAGTGTAATAACTTTAAGGGTGGTTATTTGGTATATGGGTTATAGAGGTTGCGATTGAACGAATTAACCAAGGATGTGACCATAACACATATTTAATGGGATTTACTCAGCACTACTCAATTTCCACCTCTTAACTCTCCCGTTTTCTTTCCCAAGGCTCAAACATTTAGTTTCATTCTACAGGAACGTGTCAACAACCCCTTCACGATATGTCATCTCCTCACAACAATTGATAAATCTACAAAATCAACTTTTCTCTCGCTCATCGGTTGTGTTATGTACAAACTTCTATTCTGTTTTAAATGAAGAAATGTGAAAAAAGAATAATCCGGTGAAAAATTTCTCAATTTTTTTTCTAATTGTCGGATTAAATAGCAAATCGCACAAAATGTTGTTTATACCATCCTAAATATTGATACCGAGTTTGAGTGGGATCTGAGTATTACTCAGGAGCCACTCAAACTTACCTCAACTTCTCCTCAGCGGTGTAATAACTTTAAGGGTGGTTATTTGGTATATGAGTTATGGAGGTTGCGATTGAACGAATTAACCAAGGATGTGACCATAACACATATTTAATGGGATTTACTCAGCACTACTCAATTTCCACCTCTTAACTCTCCCGTTTTCTTTCCCAAGGCTCAAACATTTAGTTTCATTCTACAGGAACGTGTCAACAACCCCTTCACGATATGTCATCTCCTCACAACAATTGATAAATCTACAAAATCAACTTTTCTTTCGCTCATCGGTTGTGTTATGTACAAACTTCTATTCTGTTTTAAATGAAGAAATGTGAAAAAAGAATAATCCGGTGAAAAATTTCTCAATTTTTTTTCTAATTGTCGGATTAAATTGCAATTCGCACAAAATGTTGTTTATACCATCCTAAATATTGATACCGAGTTTGAGTGGGATCTGAGTATTACTCAGGAGCCACTCAAACTTACCTCAACTTCTCCTCAGCAGTGTAATAACTTTAAGGGTGGTTATTTGGTATATGGGTTATAGAGGTTGCGATTGAACGAATTAACCAAGGATGTGACCATAACACATATTTAATGGGATTTACTCAGCACTACTCAATTTCCACCTCTTAACTCTCCCGTTTTCTTTCCCAAGGCTCAAACATTTAGTTTCATTCTACAGGAACGTGTCAACAACCCCTTCACGATATGTCATCTCCTCACAACAATTGATAAATCTACAAAATCAACTTTTCTCTCGCTCATCGGTTGTGTTATGTACAAACTTCTATTCTGTTTTAAATGAAGAAATGTGAAAAAAGAATAATCCGGTGAAAAATTTCTCAATTTTTTTTCTAATTGTCGGATTAAATAGCAAATCGCACAAAATGTTGTTTATACCATCCTAAATATTGATACCGAGTTTGAGTGGGATCTGAGTATTACTCAGGAGCCACTCAAACTTACCTCAACTTCTCCTCAGCGGTGTAATAACTTTAAGGGTGGTTATTTGGTATATGAGTTATGGAGGTTGCGATTGAACGAATTAACCAAGGATGTGACCATAACACATATTTAATGGGATTTACTCAGCACTACTCAATTTCCACCTCTTAACTCTCCCGTTTTCTTTCCCAAGGCTCAAACATTTAGTTTCATTCTACAGGAACGTGTCAACAACCCCTTCACGATATGTCATCTCCTCACAACAATTGATAAATCTACAAAATCAACTTTTCTTTCGCTCATCGGTTGTGTTATGTACAAACTTCTATTCTGTTTTAAATGAAGAAATGTGAAAAAAGAATAATCCGGTGAAAAATTTCTCAATTTTTTTTCTAATTGTCGGATTAAATTGCAATTCGCACAAAATGTTGTTTATACCATCCTAAATATTGATACCGAGTTTGAGTGGGATCTGAGTATTACTCAGGAGCCACTCAAACTTACCTCAACTTCTCCTCAGCGGTGTAATAACTTTAAGGGTGGTTATTTGGTATATGAGTTATGGAGGTTGCGATTGAACGAATTAACCAAGGATGTGACCATAACACATATTTAATGGGATTTACTCAGCACTACTCAATTTCCACCTCTTAACTCTCCCGTTTTCTTTCCCAAGGCTCAAACATTTAGTTTCATTCTACAGGAACGTGTCAACAACCCCTTCACGATATGTCATCTCCTCACAACAATTGATAAATCTACAAAATCAACTTTTCTTTCGCTCATCGGTTGTGTTATGTACAAACTTCTATTCTGTTTTAAATGAAGAAATGTGAAAAAAGAATAATCCGGTGAAAAATTTCTCAATTTTTTTTCTAATTGTCGGATTAAATTGCAATTCGCACAAAATGTTGTTTATACCATCCTAAATATTGATACCGAGTTTGAGTGGGATCTGAGTATTACTCAGGAGCCACTCAAACTTACCTCAACTTCTCCTCAGCAGTGTAATAACTTTAAGGGTGGTTATTTGGTATATGAGTTATGGAGGTTGCGATTGAACGAATTAACCAAGGATGTGACCATAACACATATTTAATGGGATTTACTCAGCACTACTCAATTTCCACCTCTTAACTCTCCCGTTTTCTTTCCCAAGGCTCAAACATTTAGTTTCATTCTACAGGAACGTGTCAACAACCCCTTCACGATATGTCATCTCCTCACAACAATTGATAAATCTACAAAATCAACTTTTCTTTCGCTCATCGGTTGTGTTATGTACAAACTTCTATTCTGTTTTAAATGAAGAAATGTGAAAAAAGAATAATCCGGTGAAAAATTTCTCAATTTTTTTTCTAATTGTCGGATTAAATTGCAATTCGCACAAAATGTTGTTTATACCATCCTAAATATTGATACCGAGTTTGAGTGGGATCTGAGTATTACTCAGGAGCCACTCAAACTTACCTCAACTTCTCCTCAGCGGTGTAATAACTTTAAGGGTGGTTATTTGGTATATGAGTTATGGAGGTTGCGATTGAACGAATTAACCAAGGATGTGACCATAACACATATTTAATGGGATTTACTCAGCACTACTCAATTTCCACCTCTTAACTCTCCCGTTTTCTTTCCCAAGGCTCAAACATTTAGTTTCATTCTACAGGAACGTGTCAACAACCCCTTCACGATATGTCATCTCCTCACAACAATTGATAAATCTACAAAATCAACTTTTCTTTCGCTCATCGGTTGTGTTATGTACAAACTTCTATTCTGTTTTAAATGAAGAAATGTGAAAAAAGAATAATCCGGTGAAAAATTTCTCAATTTTTTTTCTAATTGTCGGATTAAATTGCAATTCGCACAAAATGTTGTTTATACCATCCTAAATATTGATACCGAGTTTGAGTGGGATCTGAGTATTACTCAGGAGCCACTCAAACTTACCTCAACTTCTCCTCAGCAGTGTAATAACTTTAAGGGTGGTTATTTGGTATATGAGTTATGGAGGTTGCGATTGAACGAATTAACCAAGGATGTGACCATAACACATATTTAATGGGATTTACTCAGCTTATATGCACTCTACTCAATTTTCACCTCTTAACTCTCCCCTTTTCCTTTTTTCAAAGCTCAAACATTTAGTTTCATTCTACAGGAACGTGTCAACAACCCCTTCCCGATATGTCATCTTCTTACAACAATTGATAAATCTACAAAATCAACTTTTCTTTCGCTCATCGGTTGTTTTATGTACAAACTTCTATTCTGTTTTAAATGAAGAAATGTGAAAAAAGAATAATCCGGTGAAAAATTTCTCAATTTTTTTTCTAATTGTCGGATTAAATTGCAATTCGCACAAAATGTTGTTTATACCATCCTAAATATTGATACCGAGTTTGAGT
This sequence comes from Aspidiotus rigidus, assembly GCA_035079385.1. Classification (NCBI taxonomy): domain Eukaryota; kingdom Metazoa; phylum Arthropoda; class Insecta; order Hemiptera; family Diaspididae; genus Aspidiotus; species Aspidiotus rigidus. The sequence goes on from JAVHKY010000052.1 coordinate 9,427,352, forward strand.
GGGATCTGAGTATTACTCAGGAGCCACTCAAACTTACCTCAACTTCTCCTCAGCAGTGTAATAACTTTAAGGGTGGTTATTTGGTATATGGGTTATAGAGGTTGCGATTGAACGAATTAACCAAGGATGTGACCATAACACATATTTAATGGGATTTACTCAGCACTACTCAATTTCCACCTCTTAACTCTCCCGTTTTCTTTCCCAAGGCTCAAACATTTAGTTTCATTCTACAGGAACGTGTCAACAACCCCTTCACGATATGTCATCTCCTCACAACAATTGATAAATCTACAAAATCAACTTTTCTTTCGCTCATCGGTTGTGTTATGTACAAACTTCTATTCTGTTTTAAATGAAGAAATGTGAAAAAAGAATAATCCGGTGAAAAATTTCTCAATTTTTTTTCTAATTGTCGGATTAAATTGCAATTCGCACAAAATGTTGTTTATACCATCCTAAATATTGATACCGAGTTTGAGTGGGATCTGAGTATTACTCAGGAGCCACTCAAACTTACCTCAACTTCTCCTCAGCGGTGTAATAACTTTAAGGGTGGTTATTTGGTATATGAGTTATAGAGGTTGCGATTGACCGAATTAACCAAGGATGTGACCATAACACATATTTAATGGGATTTACTCAGCTTATATGCACTCTACTCAATTTTCACCTCTTAACTCTCCCCTTTTCCTTTTTTCAAAGCTCAAACATTTAGTTTCATTCTACAGGAACGTGTCAACAACCCCTTCACGATATGTCATCTCCTTACAACAATTGATAAATCTACAAAATCAACTTTTCTTTCGCTCATCTGTCCTGATATGTACAAACTTCTATTCTGTATTAAATCAAGAAATGTGAAAAAATAATAATCCGGTGAAAAATTTCTCAATTTTTTTTCTAATTGTCGGATTAAATTGCAATTCGCACAAAATGTTGTTTATACCATCCTAAATATTGATACCGAGTTTGAGTGGGATCTGAGTATTACTCAGGAGCCACTCAAACTTACCTCAACTTCTCCTCAGCAGTGTAATAACTTTAAGGGTGGTTATTTGGTATATGAGTTATGGAGGTTGCGATTGAACGAATTAACCAAGGATGTGACCATAACACATATTTAATGGGATTTACTCAGCACTACTCAATTTTCACCTCTTAACTCTCCCCTTTTCCTTTTTTCAAAGCTCAAACATTTAGTTTCATTCTACAGGAACGTGTCAACAACCCCTTCCCGATATGTCATCTTCTTACAACAATTGATAAATCTACAAAATCAACTTTTCTTTCGCTCATCTGTCCTGATATGTACAAACTTCTATTCTGTATTAAATCAAGAAATGTGAAAAAATAATAATCCGGTGAAAAATTTCTCATTTTTTTTTCTAATTGTCCGATTAAATTGCAATTCGCACACAATGTTGTTTATACCATCCTAAATATTGATACCGAGTTTGAGTGGGATCTGAGTATTACTCAGGAGCCACTCAAACTTACCTCAACTTCTCCTCAGCAGTGTAATAACTTTAAGGGTGGTTATTTGGTATATGAGTTATGGAGGTTGCGATTGAACGAATTAACCAAGGATGTGACCATAACACATATTTAATGGGATTTACTCAGCTTACATGCACTCTACTCAATTTTCACTTCTTAACTCTCCCCTTTTCCTTTTTTCAAAGCTTAAACTTTTATTTTCATTTTACAGGTACGTGTCATCGATCACTTTATGACATTACTTCTGCTTAGAACAGTAAATATGATTCGACTATTAGTTTTTCTCGCTTATCTATCCTGGTCTTCTACCCTATATTAAATCAAGAATTGTGAAAAACTAATAATCGCCGAGTGATAATATTGGTTATATTTTTCGGTTCAACAGTACATGTGCTGAAGTAGACCGTTTAATAAGGAGGTGAAAGGTGATTGGTGGTGGGTCTTTCAGAGATTACCTAATTTCTTCTCCTTGGGCCAGTCAATCGCGCCACCCGTTAATGAAGATCCAAAAATATCCGTTTGTAACGAAAGAGCACTTCTGTTCAAATGACACTAAAATTAAAGAATACAATACCTTGGAAAAACTATAATGTCGGGCATTCTAATGGATGGAACTCCTGTAACTCTCATGAAAATCTTCTTTGGTGCTATAACATGAGCAAAAACTACTTCTCCGCATGTGAAAACGTGACATTTTATGCTTTACACTAAACGACCCTAACGTCCTATGTGTCACTTTTGGCACAAAGGGTCCCTGCCAAAACGGAATGGGTGGAGCTGAATTTTTTTTTTTTTTTTCTGATTCTTGTGATATGTAGGGAAACGTTTATCAGATTTTACGCGCAATTCCCAAATTCAAAAACTTTTAAAGACACAGAACATAAGGTTTAAAGGAATTAGTTTCTGTGGCTGAACAACGCTCAAAGTTATGAGGTGGATGTCGTCTGGCCGTTGAAGTAAAATGGTACAACAGGTATCGGGACAAATGCTAACGGAGGAATGAGGGGTCTGGGTTAGTCAGGACCACCTCAAAAACTCAATTGGTCTTTAAACGTGATATGGCTTAGAATAATGAGTTTTGATATAGTTTGAATAACTAACAATACGCGGCTAACGGAATTTTTGTCTCCAACCAATCAGCTCTGCCAGACTTCAAGGACGTCATTTCTCTGGTGATTTTCGATCCCTCCAATTGAAAAATTTGCAGTGAGCTCCCAGTCAATAATTTTTGAGTTTGTGGGGTATGTATTTTGATTTAATTTTATATGATCGTGTATAGGTATTGGTAGCATCACCGTGGGTAGAATATTCATTTTGCAGAAGAAGTGAATAAGATGAGCCGGTATTACATCGGCTATTCACAACTATCCTCTAAATTTTTTTCTCCAATTCCCAAACTAGGTTAGAGCTCTAGCTGCTAAAATATTAATACCCAGGTACCTACAAAAATTTGCATAAGGTCAAGGTCGGTAATTTTGAGAATTGTATCGGACACGTATCTATGTATCCCAACAAAACCAATAGCGGGTTCCAAGCTCCAGGATCGAAGAGAAAATAATAATTTCAGTTTGCATTGAAAATGCAAGAAAGTGTCCAAGTTACTATGATTCACGCATGTTTTAATACCTACATTTATTTCAAGCCACATACACAATCCTTTGTGAATAAGTTGTATACTCAAAGAAAAGGTAAAAGGGTAAACAAAGTGTATGCAGTTAATGGTAGAGAATTGAAAGATACACCGCAGGGAGGACGACGAAGAAAAAGAAGAAGAAAAAAAAAGGTTCTTCTGGTGTGCATTAGGAACACGAGCCAAGCGTAGGGTAAATGTATAAATTCAGGTACAACTAGAGCACTAGAGCCATTGACTATACAGTAGGTATACACTTTGTAAGCGAAGTGTATAATATATTGAATGAATGAATGCTTGAACTCTAGTACTATAGTACAACGAGAACGAACATTCCACGTATCCAACAAAATGTAAACAGATGTCTCACGTTAAGCGCTGTGTACGAAGTACTCGTACTAGTACTAGGACGTACTCGTATATAGTCAATGGTATTATTATGTGGTAAAATTTTTCCAAACTGAGGGATCGCTATCTGTTTTTTTTGGCGCAAACTATCTAAAAGCGACAGCATCTTAACAATAGGTTTGTACGTATGCTTACAAAGTGTAAATGTAGTGAGGTGGAGTAAGGAAATAGGGTGAAGGACTAAAAATTCATTTTTCCGTTCATGACAAATTTGTATGCATAATTACACGTTCTTCCCAAGATGGTCCTGATTATAGGGCACGTAAGAAACCCCCTTCAGTGTATAAACAAAAATGCTTGACGCGGTCTGTATGCTGTGGAATGCCTGTCGGGATTTTCAACTTTCTGTTATGCAATTTTTCATTTTGGTCGTTAACCTTATTTCTTGATTCCACCTCACCTATAGTCAATGATCATGGTGTTTCATTTCAAGAAATTGTGGAAAATATTCAGTCATGCAACGTCATGGAAAGAGTCGATAATAACACTATTTTGCAAGTACAAATGATGTTACAAACTGAAGCAGAGAAAAATCGCGTATGTCACGCGAGAGACCGGGATTATACCTCATCAGAACTTAGCAGCGGAACTCCTGGCAAGTGTGCGGTCACGATCGCAAAGAGTTCGCTGCTAAGTACTACCAATGAGTTCTGCTGGTAACTTACATTGATCTTTTGGGGAACAGATGTGTGTTACCAAATACTTATTTGTGATCTGTCATCAGAAAACTCCCCCGAATGTCCAAAAAAGTGATCAAGAGAAAGTTTATTTTTCAATTTATTAAAATCACCTCAAGTGGAAAATATCAATTGGCATGTTTCTTGGTCTTTTGAAGATGTTTCCTTGCAATAGTTCACAACAATCGGTGACAAGAAAACCTTTACAAGAGTCCAAGGAAGACAAATAGGCCTACATGACTTGAAGTAGTTTTAATAAATTGAAACATTCTCTTTTCTTTGGTCGTTTTTTGGGACGCTCAGGAGGGTTTTCTTGTGACAGATCACGTAATAGAAATTGTTACTTGTACTAGGGCTACTCCTGTACAGATACATTATCTATGGGCTAAATATCATCAATAAAATAAGCTGCTTACAAATAGATCGATACTAGAATTATTCTCGCTCAATGTAAACAAACATTGAACCCAAAGGTGATGTACGTTCTTTATGGGTTCACCATCGCCCCCCCTCCGTTTATTTACATTGAGCGAGGATACCCCCAGTGTCCTAAAATAGGTACTGACAAGTTCTGGAGTATTTCATCTTTATGAATAGAGACAATTTTTTCGAAACACAGTAGGCTTGATGGTGGAAGGAGCACGATAGTGGATCGAGAGTATTTGAAAATAAAATTTTACGGCGCATGAAATAAAATTTGGGGGTACTTAATGATTTTAATTTGTAGGCTAAAGGTGCCAAAACATAGGTTACAGTCAAAAATACTGTAGAAGACCCCCGAAATGTGTAGTATGCGGAAATGATCACCTGACCAATGATTGTCAAAAGACTAAATAACAAGGAGATGAAGTGCGCGGATTGCCAAGGCAACCACACGGCGAATTATAAAGGATGCCCAGTCTACGAAAATGAAACTAAGTCTATCACAGAATCTACTGCTCATGTTACAGGAAAAAAAAAGACTCCACGAAAAAAGCAAGGATTATAAATTGCCTGCAGATAGAAACTTAGGCAAAACGTATGCCACAGCTCTTGGAAAACAGCTTGAAGCTAATAATGAAGGTAAAACTCAACCTGATAAAACTATCACCAAAATATCACAGTTGTTGCAAGAACTGAGAATATCTGTACAAAACATTGAGGCTAGGGTATCCAGCTGAGAGAACAATAAGTATGCCTTCGTTAAACCCCATTAAGGAGCCCCTTACAAGAAGATAAAGTGATAATGTTAACTAAAATTTTAACTTGGAACGCAAATGGCCTTTTAATTAGGAAACACGAATTTGAAATTTTTTTATAAAGTCAAAAAGTTGTAATTGCGCTAGTATTGGAAACACACTTCATTGGCCGGTACTACATCAAGAGACTACAAAACTACACTATGTACTCCAGCCATCATCCTAGCGGCAAAGCGCAAGTTGGAGCGGTAATATTTGCCCGAAATACAATCCTGCATCATGAGTCTTACAAATGCCAAGAACCAAATGTGCAGGCAGTGACCACTATGACCAAAGTCAACGGAAACACTGTCAGCATTACTGCTGTATACTGCCAACCCAATGCCAGCCCAAGCGCCGACGAGGCCACTTTCTCAGGCTTATTTCAGAACCTAGGTATCGGCTGGATTTTTAGAGGAGACTTCAACTCCAACCATCTAGAACTACATTCAAACGCGGTAAGGCCATGGACAGCTTCAATAGTAGACCTATCACTGGTGGTGAATCAACTTACTGGTCAGACCCTAGGAAGATTCCGGACCTACTTCACTTCTTTGTTGTGAAAGGAATTTCCATGAACTACACTGAAGCCGTAAATAAGAACGACCTTTCTTCAGATCATTGTCCAGTCCTTCTGTTGGTTAGGAGCACGATATTAAGGAAGCCAGCCCCTCACCCTCTGGCCACTAAAAAGACTGACTGGGATACATAACGAGCAGTACAGTACCATCGGACGTGATTGACCTAAGAATAAGCCTATAATCCACTACCGAGCTAGACAATGCACTGAGAGAATTCACCGAAAAAATATAGGTACTGAAGAAAATTTTCTATAAAATGAAAAAGTATGTGGTGGGTGCGCTATGAATATATTGCTATCTGTCTATCCCTCAAAATCATACAAAGTGCTCATTGTACTTGAAAAGTTCTTGATAAAATTAGAAAGCGTTTGATAGACAATAACTCATTTTTCAACTGCTCATTTTAGTCCAGTAAAATTAGCCATTTTAAAGGTCGAAAAAAACAATAAATGGTACAGAAGCGAAACTTGGAAAAGTTGTTGGGAACTTTCTGGTGAGTCTTTTCCCAAGTTTCCCCAACATTCCGGGTGGAGCTTTTCCCAGGGGGGGTACAAAGAAGAATTTTTGTTAATTTTCTAGCTCTCATTCGCAAACAAATGATTTTAGAGAAAAAAAGTTCAAACAAAAATTGTTCCTCGTAAAATTTCCTATAAAAAAGCTCTCTACATATTTTTTCTGTATGCACTGTTACGCCGCTACAGCGCGTGACAAGTGAACACCTCTTACTACTCTGTATAATTGACATTGATTTGCGCAGCACATTGTGTTCTACCATACAAAAATGCGAGTTATTGTTTCTGCGCGTCGAGTGGCCCGGGAACAAATTAATGTGGTTGGGTATAGATTCTTCATCTACTATTTTGCGAGGACATCAACACTTTATAATCAATACCATAATTTATTTTCCATTTTCTAATCTTTTTATTTTTCAATACTTACAAGTAGAAAGTCAGTTACAAAAGCATGTAAAATTGAGAATTTTTGAGTTTACAAAGGATTAAAATGAAATTTATCTTTTCTTACTTATCATTATTCATTTTTTTTTATAATAATTCCTATCTACGACTTACTGGTACCAACGAAAATAATGTAATAGGTGACTCGCGTCGCGTGGTATACCTGATCTAGATTCTTACATACGGACTTGTCACGCGCTGTAGCCACCCGGAATGTTGGGGAAACTCGGGAAAAGACTCACCAGAAAGTTCCCAACAACTTTTCCAAATTTCGCTTCAGTACCATTTATTGTTTATTACAATGGCTAATTTTACTGGACTATTTAGCACAGTCACATAATAGTCTTTTTTTAAAATAGGTGTGAACTACGTTTATATCAATCAACTTTCTATCAACATAGGAAATCTCATTTACCTACTTTACTGAGTAAATAAACTTTTGAAAGAGAAAAAAATGATAATGCAAATGAAGAATACTATTCAATTATAGGTTCATTTGATTTTATATTGAAATTCTGTGAACTACAAGAGAAGTACACGCAAAATAAGTTTATAATATTATGTGAAATTGTGGTATGACAATCTATCAAAATGATAACGTTCTCTTCCATCGGACTACTCGCGTTGCAGCCAATGTTCTTGTGGTACACATTGCTGACTGCATGGTCATCATTAATTCGGTTGTCATAGATCAAGGAAATCCTGAAAAGGTTGATTTCATGATTAAAATAATAAAGATAGTGACAATACGAGCAATAAACAATTTAATAATAAAATGCAAGAAATTTTTCACTTGTTGGGAGATATTACAATTACAAATAAATTGTCTGAAGGACAACACATAAAGACAACTGGGTGTAAATCCGAGGTCGACGGTATAATCGAAATAAGCAGTCTCAAATAGGTAATTATTGAGACTTCACGCCGCCCCTAAAGACAATTCAGGGACATCTTGTGCAGAGTTTGCTTTGGAAATCACCCTAAGGCTACCTGGGGATTTCATAAAAAATACGGAGGAGGGCAAGATAGTTGACTTTCATGAGTATGTCTAAAAATTTTGCCACGCCTTCCAAAATTTACATCCAGTTTTCCTCAACGTCTGCAAAGGGGAAAAAAATATTTGTCCATTCAGATCTTAAGGATGTAACACATGTTTACGTAAGAGTAGGAAGAGTCCAACGCCCGCTTGAAACACCATACAAAGGACCATATTGAGTACTTAAACAATTAAAAAAAAAAAAAATGGTTGGGAATAAAACTTGGAGATAAGGAAGAAGACATTTCAATTGCTTGGCTGAAATCGTCGTTTTTTTCAATAATAAAGAAAACGCATCTTCGTCATCATGTGTATACCATAATCTCAGTTCTCTTGTAACAGCCACCCACATTTTGCAAGCCTATCTTCAGGTCCTCTCTGCCGAACCCATCAGATTTTACCATCCATTTAAACAACTCTCGCCGATGACCTCCATCCTTTCAAAACAACATCTCTCATCTAAACATAGGAAATTAGATCCAACGCATCTATATTTGATTCACCATCAAGCTTAAAACCCAAATACAGGCAAGAACTTGTAAAATTAAAAAAAAAAAAAAAAATTAAAAAGGCTTTGCCCGGACAGAAGTTATATTTTACTTTTTGAGTACATTGCATTCTCGAGTTTTATCATACTTTTACGGTTAAAATAATTAACTGCTGCCAGTACAATGATAAACAATCTGGAACAATTCAATATTGAAACAACGCAAGATCTAGTGTTTTTACCTATATTTAATTGAAATTTCAGATATGGAAGGCGGAACTCCAATTAGAACTGCGAGACCAGCTAAAATTATTTTCAATTTTGATGGGGAGGAGGCAGAATTTCCATACGGGGGAAAACAAAGTATAAATGCACAATTGAGATACAGACAACATGAATGCAAATAATGAAAAAATGAAAACAGTAATTGAATACACATATCTGAGGCAAATTTTATCTTCTGAAAACTGAACGTAAAAAACCAGTTCACGTATATGGAAAAAAATTAGTTATTAACGTGATGAAACAATTGAATTAACATAAAACTTTCAAGATTAGTTGACTCCAAACTGAAAAAAATTCGATAGCAAATTAATATTTAGCCTTCGAATGGCACTGCAACAGCACAGCAGAACCGAAAAACCAATTCGAATTTCTCATCAAAATTTTATAAACATTGTAGGTGCATGATGAGTGAACGCGATCAAAGAACGACTCCACTTATTTGAAAAATGATTGACACTTGAATGGTACTAAAAATATTCCCACTGAACCAGATATCAAAAAGCTTCAATTCCTTTTTTTGTAAACAAAAATTTGTGAATAGTATGGAATAATATTCAAGTTTTGTAGACTAGGCTTGGGATCCAATGAAATTAGCGAAAACGTTACCCAATCATGAACCATCACAGACTCAACCCAAAACAAGAAACACGAAACAAAAGTAATCTTCATGTCCATTCGAAATACGGAGTAACTCGACTTTTCTATTTTCTTGAGAACGCAAATAAGTGGTAAAAAGAAACAATAATTAATTAACAGTCATAAGATTTTGGAATATCTCACTTTCATCAGTCGGACTTGTGATGGATTGTCTCCAAATTCGATATCACGAACATCGGCCAATATAATATCTCATTCTTCTGTGTTATGGAATTCGACCTGAAAATTACTGTCCGCTCTCGAACTCTTGGGTTTTTAGATATTTTCTGTTTTGTGAGTTCTTTTTGTTTTTCACAGTTGGTTCAATTCTCCTTATGAGCAGATCGTTCGGAAGAAATCACAAACTGAATAGTAAATAAGTAAAAAACTCTATGAGTAGGGTTTGAGATGAAATTGAAGGCTTTCTCGTTGAACGTTTTATGTTTTCATACTCACCTCGGATAAGACTTTTCAACCAATGGTTCGTACATCTTTGCCTGCAACTTCACCGTAAACGTGGTCGTCATTGTCTTTCTTGCTTTCCTCAGAGTGCTCATGATACCGTAAGTGTGCAGGTATGCATTCTCATATCTAATTCAAGGATTACAATCAATACTTTATATCAAAGGCCAATTGTCAATAACTTTTGTAGACTTACGAGCTATCTATATTTTGGACCATTTCTTGGACGTACGTGTTTGTGTACGAAAACTGATACATTAATCTCGCATAATTTTGTCAACCGTTATGCATTTCGTGTATGCGGGCATTTGAGCCATATAGATGGTTCATCTAATACTGGCTTCATTGGTTAGAAATCCAGACGACTGTCGGTATCGTGCGAGTTGTTTGCTAAAAGTAATGGTATTGAAAGAACTTTAATCCTTTGAATTATTAAAATAACTTACTAATCATTGCAAGCCATGGACGTACGTGTTTCTGTATCAGATCTGATGTGCTGTAAGTAATATTGAATCCGGTACTTCAATTCCGCATAATTTCGTCAACCGCTACGCATTTTGTGGATGCAGGCATTTGAGCCACATAGACGGTACATCTAATAATGGCTTCATTGGTGAGAAATCCAGACGACTGTCGGTATCGTACGAGTTGTTTGCTAAAAGTAATAGTATTGAAAGAACTTTGATGCTTTGAATTATTAAAATAACTTACTAATCATTACAAGCCATGGACGTACGTGTTTCTGTATCAGATCTAATGTGCTGGAGGTAATATCGAATCCGGCACTATAATCCCGCATAATTTCATCGACCGTTACGCGTCTAATACTGGCTTCATTGGTGTCAAATCCAAACGACTGTCGGTATCCTGCGAGTTGTTTGCTAGAAGTAATAGTATTGGAAGAACATCGGTTCATTGAACCCATCAAATTAAGCAAATTTATAAAATAACTTACTTCCAAAGCTCGCATGGCAAATACTTCAGCCAGCCCAGAAAGGAAATGGCGCGCATTGGCATTATGGTGATAATAGAATGAAGTTTGTAAAAAAAAAATAAATTGTTTCAAACGACGAGGTGTTTCGAACATTACTTTGACAACAAAAATTCAGTCTTGCATCTGTTTTTCAGTCTGTGAATACTGGATGCATTGGCATATGAACCCTGCATACAGGGGCATTTTCGAATTTAAAACATTGGTTGCACTGGTGTTTTTGTATCAGCCATGTCTACTAACGTATGACGTCATTGACCCGAAATGAACAGCGGATGTATTTATGCAAGATGAAGAGGTAGTGACACGAACGTATTCTGACTGTGGTAAACGCTGTCCGTGATTTTGAAGTAGTTCTGAACATTCCGAGCGCAGCGCTCGTGATGAAAGTGATGGGTAATGTACAGAGTCTTATGGGAACGCCGCTACTTTCAAAAATTTATTGCAGGATCAGGAATCAGCCGATGCATTTCATATTTGGCATAAAAATACCATTTAATCTACTCTATAAAATTTTGAAAGAATCACCCTTTTAAGTAAATTCTTGGATTTTTTATAATCCTTGGAAATTTCATCAATACTAGGGTACCAACGGTAACGTCTCGGCGCAGGTGGGGTGTAGAAGGAACAGGGAAACAGCCCGAGTGTTCGCTGCAAACCTAGCGGAAGTTTGTATGTACAACTTCAAAACTGCGGACACAATTTTAGCGTTGTGTCATTACCTCTTCATCTTATACCGTGCTCGTGATAGTGAATCGTTACCATTATGTGTCGATGACGTATCAAACAGATGTTTATTTGCTGAGTATTGCAGCCAGCCAAAAGCCGAATTCAGCCAAATTTTCGGCCATTAAGCCGAAAGCCAGCTTTATGTTTACTCTTGGAAGCCGAAAGCCAAATTCAGCCGAATTTTTTCGGCTGATTTTCGGCTTATTTCTCATACGCGCGAAATGATGTGTGACACGCAGTTCTCGATCTTGTAGGCTGTAATCTGTATAGCAGGCTAGCAGCATCAATCTGAACTGGTGATCCCTGTTATCAGAGTCTGCTTGTTATAATTGGTACTATTAAATATTAATCGTGTTTTTGATTTTGACATACTGTCTGCACTCTGTTGCGTGCATTGATCGGGAGAAAGAATAACTTGTGCCACTGCTGATTCCAAACTCATTTTTTCAGATGTGAATTGAATTCAATGAATTGATCTCGAGAATTTCGATGCTCAAACCTCAAACTTACACGCTTCCCTCAGCAGCAGTCTGGCTTACCATGTTTTCGGCTTTCTGCCTCGTTTGTCAGTTTGTCACTCAATCCACAGAACACAGATTCAGATTTTTGTTACATTTTTCATTCCCTGGCTGCAACAAACCAAGAACAAAATCATCAGCCAGCCAAAAATCAGCTGAAATCCCGCCAAACAATCAGCGATCAGCCAGCTATAAGCATTGACTATATATTACTTCGTAACCCAGACGTACAGTCCTATTGTTATGAACGGTGTCGTTTTGCTGGAAACGAAAACGTGAGTGCGCTGCGTGTTAACCGGTAGAGTAAAAGAGAAAAAGCATCGCTGAACATCGGTCCCTCTCTGTTACACCCACGTCTTAACATCTGGCGCGATCTGTTATTCGTTTCCAACGTAATCCAAGAAATCGACACCGTTTATAACAATAGGACTGTACGTCTGGTTAATGTATAGTCAATGCTATAAGTCAGCCAAATTTTTCTGATCAGCCATAAGCCGTAAGCCGAATCCAAATTTTTGAAGGTCGTCAGCTTCAGCCCTAAGCCGAAGCCGAATTTTTCGGCTGCAATTCTCTGTTTATTTGTATTTGTAGTAAATACTTTTGGCGGGTAATACAGCTTAAGGGTATGCTCTACCTAGTCACTCACACACAGAAAATACACGTGTATTACACAAAATGGTGTGTTGCGGGTAGTGATTTTTGCCCACATATAACATATCGAATAATGTACAAAATGATTCGGAACGTGGTGTAATTTATTCTTGAAGTTGAGGAAAATACGGCTAATTAGTTGACAGATCGCGAAATATTTTGAATGATCTTCAGGAAACGTTTAAACTTACGTCTGAAGGGGCCATCTTCGAATCGTTGAATTCCAATTAATGAACAAAATTAGTTCGTGTGAACCAATTAGCCGTATTTTCCTAAGTTTTGTCTACGTAAATACGAAGTTTCAAGATATTTCATGCTTTATTCAATCAGTTATCTCGGGGCAAAAATCGCAACATGTGATACATATTTTGTGTGTGTCTACGTGTGAGTGACTAGGTAGAGCATACCCTTAAGCCTAATGTAAGAATTCCAACAATGAGATTCCAAGATAATATAGATAGATTGTATTTCAAGATCCAATAATAAATCCAAAATCTAGTGTTAATATCATTTTTATAATTTATTTAAGTCTCTTGAAATCCATCAAGAAATGGTAGCAGAGCATTATTAACGATCCCACATTCTAAGCTTCTGCACAAATTTAATCCAATTTGTAGACTCCATTATTCCAATCTCGATTCCATACTCCAACATGTCAGCTAGCGCCGAATTGGACAGATACGTCCAAACGGTGCAAAGATACCTGAAAACGGCGGACTCGATAATTTCAGCCGAAGTTCCCGACGAAGAGCAAATCCAGCTGCATCTATCCATCTTTGAGAAGTACATACCGAAAATCGAAAAATTTAGACCTGCACGTAATGCGAAAGATGAAGTGGATTTTGTAGAGAAAGCAATTCCAACGCTGGATGAAACTTTTATCGCACAAGTTCAGTTGGAACGCATAATCTGCAAAATAAAATAGCAGTCGGCATCAGTAGATATACCTCCAAATCAACCAGCTGTTGTACAGCAATCGAATACGTCCAACCTACCGCGAATGACAATCAAGACTTTTGATGGTTTGCAACGACAACAGTATCCTCGTTTCTTAGCTTCATTCAAGGCAATTTTTGAATCTGCTAATCTCAACAAGACCACAATGTTTCTAAGACTCTCTCAATATGTAACTGGGAAGGCTCTGAAACACATCCAGCATCTACCAGTTGAGGACGTAAGCTATGAAGAGGCAATCAACATCTTGAATAAGCAATACGATGACAAAGATGCTCTCATAGCAGAATTATACAAAGAAATTCACATTTTACCACCCTTACACGAGGAAGCCACAGATAAGCTCAGAAACCATTTTGATAAAGTTGAGTCGATACTCAAAGCCTTAGAGCAATATGGTGAAAATATCAATCGAAATGGGTACTTGCATAACCAGATATTTCAAAAATTTCCTGTAAATTTGATATTCACTATATCGTCGACAGAAAAGCTTACGTTACCAGATTTCCGAGAAAAAATGGATAAACTAATACGAATTCCAGAAAATCATATTGCTGCAGAAACATATATAGTTCAAAGATCAAATTCAGCGGTATCAGCGTTAACAATAAGTACTTCAACGAGCAGGAAGGAAAACCAGTCAGTAACTTGTTCCTTTTGTAAAGCCAATCATTTTTCAGATAAATGTGCTGTATATACAACTCACGAAGATCGAAAGAAAAGAATACCAAATCGATGTTTCGTCTGTTTGTACGATAACCATAAAACAGAGTTTTGCCACTCACCACGTAAATGTTTCTATTGTCGCGAAAAACATCACAGTAGCCTCTGTCCCACAACGTTTCCTCACACAGTAACCAATGAAGTAACCAAGGAAAATGAAAAATCCGACGGAACTGCAAATCTATTCGTGGATAACAAAGGTACATACCTGACAGTATCTGGAGTCCAAATACGAAATAAGGAAAGCTGCAGAGCTATCATCGATCCTGGCTGTCCATCTACTCTATTAACTGAAATGAATACTGGTCTCCTTCAGCTTCAACGATCTCCTACGCAACAAGTGCCAGTAAAAGGATTCTTAGATGAAGAGCCAAAAATTCTAGAAACATCGAAAGTTAGTTTTGAAATACTTTTACCACAAACGAACGAAAGCAAGTTAATTGTAGCGAATACCACACCTTTCATTGCGAAAGAAATATACAGTATAACTCCACGAAATTCCTTAGTTCATACTCAAAATACGAGCACATGAATTTCGCTAAAATAAATAATCATGAAGAACCTACCTTGTTAATCGGAGCAGATTATACATTTACCTTTCTAGCCGATGAACCCAAAATAACAGTTGATGAGGATCTGCATCTAGTCCATAGTAAATTTGGATGGATGGTTTCGGGTCCAGTATCGTCTCTCGGAGAAACCCATCCCCAAAGTTATTTCTTGACAACATCGTCAGCCTTAGATAAATCATGGAGTTTAGATACAGTGGGCATAAAAGATGTACACGTTACAGAAAATGAAGAACAAGCACCTAATCAGTTTTCTGAAACAATTTCTTTCGAGAACGGAAGATATAAAGTAGGATGGCCAAGGAGAATTGATCCAGAAACTCTACCAACAAACTTCGAATTGTCACTGGGTCGATCGCGATCGTTCCATAAAAAACTAACAAGCCACGTCGCTCAAGTCTGCAATAACACTAGGCAACAATTGAAAATTTTTTGAAAATTGCTGAAGTGAGATAGGTTGTATCTAGAAGTATTTTTTGCGATGATTTCAGAACCGTTTTCCGTTTATTTATAGGAGGTCGCGTTTTCTTGTTATCACTTTGTTTAGTTGACGCGCATCGTCGCGAGACGAAGCGTTCTTTATCGAGCTTCGATCAACGATAGCAGTATCAACGCTTGATAGGGAACGCTTCATCTCGCGACGATGCGCGTCAACTAAACATAAGGCGCTAGAGGTATTCTCAAGAATGTAAACAAATACGTGATGTGGTGGTAAATTTTAGTGAAGCGGTTCGACTTAATGCGAAATTGCATTAAGTCGCACCGCTTCACTAAAATTTACCACCACATCACGTGTTTGTTTACATTCTTGAGAATACCTCTAGCGCCTTACTAAACAAAGTGATAACAAGAAAATGCGACCTCCTATAAAAAAACGGAAAACGGTTCTGAAATCAGCGCAAAAAATACTTCTAGATACAACCTATCTCACTTCAGCAATTTTCAAAAAATTTTCAATTGTTGCCTAGTGTAATATCCCGAAGGAACAGTTGGAAAATGGTATAATTGAAGAAGTGAGTAACATCGAACGTCAATCTGAAACACATTACTTACCGCATCATTCTGTGCTGATGCCTGAAAAACCAAAACCAGTACGCATATTCCATGATAGTTCAGCTAAAACGAATCCAACGATGAAATCTCTAAATGAAGCAAGATATAAGGGCGTACATTTACTACAGATAGTCATGATTCTACTTTGTTTTTGTTTTTACTTGATCGCTATTACAGCCAACATCGAAAAAACTTACCATATGATATCCTCGAACGAAGAAGATCGCGACATGGTGTGTTTCATTTGGTTGAAAGACACCTCTAAACCACCCGAGCTGGAAAATATTCGAAACTTCCGATTCTGTCGTTTTCCGTTCGGAATAATCGCGTCACCGTCTGTTCTAGCAGCAATCAAACAATCTTACTGGATACTGCAAGGAAGAAGGTCAGCGTAATCTACGTCAAAATCACGTAAAAAATGTATTCGTTATTGTGCTAAACCATACAGACAACCGGACTTTTCCATTTTACCGGAGATCCGTCTATCGAAGCGTTCAGTTCCAGTTCAGTATGTCGGCATGGATACTAACCTAATCGATACAGAGGATGAATGTCAACCACTAAGATCAAATGACTTCCTCAGAACAAAATTTGAAGTCTCCAATATCACGGCAGCAGTAATCGCCAGGGACCTGATTCCAAGAAAAACAGATATATTTTGTACTGAAGAGCACGAAAATTTTGTCCCACCCGATCGAAAAAATTCGCTGTTCCCTCCTTTACAAAACTCACAACTATTATATTGCTAAGAGGACAAGCAGAAAATTATCTGAGCATATTCTGGAAAAAATGGGCTACGTCCTACCTTCAAGAACTCAGGGACCGACACTCCAGAGACCAGAAATATCCGAATCCTCGGACAGCGAGGCGTAACAAGTTCCAATTTCACTTTCTGTGTTGTGTGTTTTCACTTTTATTTCAATTCAACATTGGATTTCATTTCACTCCTCTGATTATCCCTTATTATTATTATTATTTTTTTTCTTTGTGTGTATTGTGTATATAAAAAATTTTTTTCCCCTTTCCGTCGGGAGCGTCACGGCACACGGACGTGAGAGGTGAATGTCGTGACTCGTGATTGTGAATCGGTACCATTATGTGTCGATGACCTATCAAACAGATGTTTATTTGTATTTGTAGTAAATACTTTTGGCGGGTAATACAGCTTAAGCCTAATGTAAGAATTCCAACAATGAGATTCCAAGATAATATAGATAGATTGTATTTCAAGATCCAATAATAAATCCAAAATCTAGTGTTGATATTATTTTTATAATTTATCTAAGTCTCTTGAAATCCATCAAGAAAATTCTTATGGGAGTCGATAATGTTCTAAGCACCATCCCATGATACTATCCAGAGATGCGCAGCCAATCAGCATTGACTTGAACTTCAGCTTTTGGCTGACAGCTAATACCAATAAATTCATTAGCTGGATTTTAGCTTTTTCAAAATGGGTTAAAATAATAGCTTAAAACTTAAACTTAATTATAATAGCTTAATTTTACCTGCAACCAATCAATACTTTCTAATGACTGGCTATTGGCTGAAAAGCTGATGTCTCAAAATTCATTGACTGTCTTTTAGCTTTCTTAGAAATGGTCAAAACAAGAGCTTAAGCTTAAACTTGTTGAGGTATGTACTACGTACAGTATCTCCACTCTCTACACGCCTCTGCCAAACCTAGATAGACCTAGAAACATATGGCCAGCAAGAACTCTTAGACCATTAGACTTAATGAGACTTCTCGACTATTCTCTTTATTCGATTTATTACTAGTTGAAAAGGAATGGCGGATACGTCTCTTAGTCTTATTACTGTCACAGGGTTATATGCTCTTGTCTTTCTTAATTAAGTTGATTTATTTCTTTCATCCTTTTATTGATCTTTTGATTCTTTTTTCCGTTTTCCTCTTCTTTCAATATGGATCCAGACAACGTTCCTTCTCCATCCAATAACCAGAACCTCGACCAGAATGAAGAAAATAGAGTTGAAGAGGAAGAATTCTCTGATGGCGATTTAATGGACGGTGACGATACAACAGCGTCGATGGTAACGATGTCGCGAGACGAATTAAATAATAAAATTGATACAGCGGTTTTTAGCGCACTAAGCGGTGTTGCAGGCCTAAAAGGGTTAACGCAATTATTGTCATCTCTTGCTGGTACTGCTGGGACATCTTCTGATTCGGGTCGCTTCAATACACCAAAATTTTCCTTTCCTAAGTATGCTAAAGAAGATAGGCTTACTGGAACCAAAAATGTTGTTGTATGGCGTCAAAGGTTCGAACTTGACCTTCGGACTAACCGTTTGTCTTCTTACATTATTCATGAATTTGGAAATGAAAATTTGGCGATGGACGAAAAACAACAGCTTGACGCATCTGTTCTGAGGCATCTTTGATCAACTGTTTCGCACGATATAGCAAATTTGTTACTTCGGTTCAAAAGTGCCTATGCGGCATTCAAGCACATTGAAGTCTACTATGGAGGCAAAAAGTTGCATGAATTGATAGTACTTGAGTCTAGAGCAAAACGTTTGCACTTTGCCGACCATTACAACTCGATTCGGTTCGTGACAGATTTCGAAAATATAATTGAAGAGTACAAGGAACTTGGAACTACGTTTGATGAGGAAAACTTGGTCGCAAAATTTCTATCGTCTATTGACAGCAAAGATGTTCACGGTCACGTCTACTGTATCTTTTACAACACGATACAAGCTTTACCAGCCGAACAACAAACGTTTGAGTATGTTAAGAGAAGCTTTTTGGACATCAATAATTCATCTTTTGGTAAGTTGAAACCTAAATTAATGAACTCATTTTTGGAATCTGATATTCTTACTAAAAACTCTTTCTTAGCTAAATCGAATGGATGTAATGATTTTTTAAGTGAATTAGATGTTAAGATGTATTACACAGAGTCTGTTACAGGCAAAGTTTACGCAGAAAAACGACGTTTGGAGGTCTCCGAAAATGATAATATGAAACGTCCACAATGGGGTGAAACACCTAGATTCTCAAAAGAACGCACTCAATGGGGTGAAACGCCCAGATTTTCGAAAGAACGCACTCGTACACTTTCCGTTAACGCACTCTTATCGAAGAAATCTCGAATTACATTGGCAGACCTGTACAATGAGAAACAGATAGAACGATTGAAATTGCTGTCCAAAGATGAAAAGAAAAATTGGCAATGTGCTACCTGTGGAACGTACTTTCACAAAGTTGAAAATTGTCCTTTCAAGATCCCGTTCTGTTACAACTGTTTTCAATTCGGACATTCATCTAGATTGTGTAAGGAAGGTAAGGACTACAGCATTCATTCTATAAATTTTGAAAAGACTTTGAAAAAGACAACAAAGACTAGATTACCTCTTGATGCAACCAACCTAGATTTAGACACTATCAGAAAACTTTTTGAAATAGATACAACGTTTCTCGTAGATTCTGGTGCAACGCATCATGCCGTTCCCGATAAATCGTTATTACATGATTTTCAAAGCTATAAGAATCATATAAAAATTAGATTAGCCCTGAAATCCGCGCCTTTAGTTGCTGTATCCATCGGATACGGAAATATGTATACCATGATTGAATTTGGAAAATCAAAACTCATCTTGAAACTTTTGAATGTTCAGCTAGTTCTTGATTTGAATGAACGCATTCTCAGTGTTTGAAAATTCAACTTGCAATTTCACACTTCATTTAATTTAAATGTTAATAATGGATCAATTTTTTCTAGAAAAACGCGATCCAAGATCGGCTTGATAAGAGTGTCGAATGAACTTTACCGAATACCTTTGAAGATTTGCCTTAACGTTGGCCTACTAAACTCGATTTTCACTAATACACATACTGATAAACACAACACTACTGACAGTAGTGGTAGATAGAATATTTTGAATGTATCAACTGATAAGATTGATCATCCTACAAATAAACCTCTCATTTCTGATATTATAATTTCTTCACCTAGAACTCATAGAAAAAGACAGAAACTTTCGCCGGAAAAGCGAAAATTGCTTGAATCGGAGGGGGACATCCTCCATGCTAGATTTGGACATATAAGTCCACCATATTTGAATCGTTTACAAAAAGCCGCTACCGGACTGAAAGACTTTATTTTTACAAAAACTATTGAAAAATGTGAGATTTGTGCAAAAGCTAAAATGACTAGAAAACCTTTTACCGAAGATCGAGAAAATGCTAGACATCCTTGCGAGATTATTCATGCAGATTTAATTTCCTATTTCTCCCGTACTCATTCTTCTGTAGATAAATACCTCCTCACTGTTTTAGATAATTATACCAGATATGTTCAAGTTTTTTTCACTTAAATCAAAATCTGACGTTTCAGGTAATCTTGATGAGGCACTTGTAAATTTGAAGACTATGTTTCATCCACAATATCACTTTAGATACCTTAGATGCGATAATGGAACTGAATTTGTGAACTCGGACGTTGAAACCATTTTGAGAAATTTTGAAATGCAATATGATCATTCTGAACCTTACGAACATGAACATAATGGATTGATAGAAAGATTAAATAGAACTATTGAAGAAAGAATCCGATCTCTTTTAGGTACTTCAGGATTCCCTTTTCATATTGGATACATGCTGCTGAATGTGCTGCCTATCTATATAATCGCACACCTCACTCGGCTCTTGATTTTATTACACCCTTTGAGAAAGTTTATTCAAAAGTACCAAATATTGAAAACATTCGAATTTTTGGCTTACGTACTTATGTGTTTGATCATCTTATTCCTCAAGGAAATAAATCTCTGGATAGGGCAAACATTCACTTGTTGGCTTTACCAATACAGGTTATTTGACAATAGACCCTGAAACTAGAAAGACCCATCCTGTTTGCTCAGTCAAAATTGATGAATCGATACAATATAAACATGATTTCTCAAACTCAGAAAATAAAGATTTTATAACAGAAAGAGCCACTTCTAAATCTGAAACTGCTGACATTACTCCCATCGATGATGTTAGGCCTACTTTTGAAACTAATTTTGATATAGAAGGTGATCATGAACCTCTTGCTGAATCCTCTAATTCCGATTATGAACTTTATGAGACTGAAATTGAAGAAGAAATAGATCTAGACACTGACTGGGACACAAATGATGAAAATCCTATCTCAATACAAAACTGCTCAGTTGCATCTATGTACGAAGCAGGATTCAAATTTGAACATGATATGTTGTACCTAAATAATACTCCAATTACGTATAAAGAAGCCACAACAGGGCCTGATAGACTGAAATGGATGCCGGCAATTGAGAAAGAACTGAATTCTTTGGCCAAACATAATGTTTGGACTTTAGTCAAGCGTGAAAAAGATATGCCAATTGTACCTGTTAAATGGATTTTTGATATTAAGAGTGACGGAACACGAAAAGCTCGTATGATTGCTGTTGGTTGTCGTATGATTGCTGTTGGTTGTCGAGATCCTGAGAAATATTCTCCCGCTGATAAAGCTTCACCAACTCCAAGTTCAGATACTGTTAGGTGGCTATTTGCTCACGCTTCTTATTTAAAGATAAATCTAAACCAGATTGACATAACTACTGCTTTTCTACACGCTAAAATTGACCGTTTGAAATACATTCAAATACCTCCTGGTGTTTCTGGAAACCGAAAAACTGAAATCTGCAGACTAAATCGAGCGTTATATGGTTTAACTACCTCACCTAAATGTTGGTATCAAACTTTTGATACCAAAATTCAATCATATGGATTTGAAAGAAGTATAAGAGAATCTTGTTTATACACTAAGAAAGAAAATTCTTCAGTAATTATTGTTTTGGTACATGTTGATGATATCTTGATAGCTTGCGAGAATGAAACTCTAATTACTAGAACTATAGAACAGATTCCTAAAGATTTTGAAGTCAAAAATCTTGGCTATCCTACACATTTTCTTGGTATTGATGTTTCGATAGATTCCAATAAAATCATTTCACTCTCACAAGAACGATTTCTAGAGAAAGTCCTACAAGAATTTAAGATGGATGGATCACATCCTGTGAAAAATCCAATGTTGAGAAATAATGATTATTCTAAATTGACTCGTAATCAGACACATTTTCCGTACAAAAATGTACTCGGAAATCTCATGTGGCTTGCCAATTACACTAGACTTGATATTGCTTACTCGGTAAATTTTCTTGCACGTTTTCAAGCTAATCCTGCAGAAGAACACTGGATTATGCTCAAAAGAATTCTGAGATATCTGAGTGGAACTAGAAATACAGGGCTAACCTTTAATGAACGCTCAGAAATAATTCTTGACACATTCGTAGATTCTTCCTTTATGGACGATCCTAATACAAAGAAATCAACAACTGGTTATATTATCAGATATCATGGCAATGTCATAGCCTGGAAATCTAAAATACAGAGTACTTTGGCAACATCAACTACTCATGCCGAATATATCGCTATTTGTGATGCTTCACCTTAATATATTATTTATGGCCAATTTGATTGACGAAACATTGAATTTACCACAGATTTATCCTATTCCTCTCTATGAAGATCATTCTTCTTGCATTACTATTTGTGAGAAAGCAAAGCTACGTACTCGTCTGAACTATTTAGATAAACCATATCTTATTGTCAGAACTTATTTTGAACAAGGGAAGATGAAAGCAATGAAAATAGCGAGTAAAGAACAGCTAGCAGACTTACTGACAAAACCCTTAACTGGTGAACAATTCCAACACTTAGCGTCAAAACTTGTTGGACCAGTATTGAAACCTCAGTAGAACTTTGATTATTGTAAGACTAGACCAGAGGAGACTCTGTCTCGCTTGCGGTCCTAACTGAAAGAACAACTCAGGAATTAGATTATATTATTCTCGATTTAGACCGGAGGAGACTATGTCTTAGGTGGCGTCTAACTCGGAATACATGCAGCTAAAGATATTTACCTACTCAATAATGAATAATGATTACTCTTGATTTAGAGTTTAGACCGGAGGAGACTCTGTCTCGCGTGGTGTCTAATTGATCAGATTGCACAGGATTTTATTTTCTATTTTTATTCTTACTTTTACGAGTATATTTGTAGTCTATTACTATCACTATTGTAGTTATTGATACCTATTGTTATAATTATTATTATTAGTTTCTTTTTCTTCTTTTAATTTACTATCTACTTTATAATTGAGCTCGCATACCGGAATAAAAAAAAAAAAAAAAGTGAAACAAAAACGGACTTTGCGTCTATCACTTTTAAATGAAAAGACTTATTGAATTGCTGCACTAGATTGGATTACATAGATTTTGAGGACAAAATATAATGAGCTTCGCGCTTATCTGTCCAGAAATATTATATTCTATAGATGTAAAATACTTCAGCTTGAAATTGATCTACTGATAAACATGATAACTTGATAAGAAACTTCAGCATGGGAGGGGGTGTTGAGGTATGTACTACATACAGTATCTCCACTCTCTACACGCCCGTGCTCCGCCAAACCTAGATAGACCTAGAAACATATGACCAGCAAGAACTCTTAGACCATTATATAGACTTAATGAGACTTCTCGACTATTCTCTTTATTCGATTTATTACTAGTTGAAAAGGAATGGCGGATACGTCTCTTAGTCTTATTACTGTCACAAAACTTAAGCCAATAACGGCTTTAGCTGCGCATCCCTGATACTATCGCAGAATATCGCGCACTATCGATCAAAATCGCTCGATGTTAGCAGTTGATGACGTCATGTGAACAAAGAGAATTGCAATTGAATGGTCGGGTAGAAAAAGGGCCTTAGCTCGATTTAGGGCCCTTTTTCGATCATTAGTGATTTAAGTTCAGCACTCTCTCCTCTTCATCTGGTAAAAATTTTAATTCATTCTGATGACTATAGAGTACGTAAAACTATATTGAAGTGGGTCTTTCCTGATGTCATTTCTATGAATCTGAATTTTCAAATGCGTTTTTCTCAAAAACTACTTTTCGTGTTAAGGCCCTTTTTCTACCCGACCATTCATATTTATGTGAGGAAATCAATTCTACTTCATACAAAACAAAACTGCAAGGCATGAACCTCTTACAACCTCTAACGAGGTTGTGTCAGAATATCTCTACTATCACTTATATCTTTCATAATTAACAACACCTAACTAATAGAATATTAATACTTTATTATATTACATGAGTACATCTATTCTAAGATATATAGACGCACTATCCAGCTGAATACACAGAATAGTTACAAGTCACAGATACAGTCGTGGCGTTAATATCAACAGTGGCGCACTCTTCTCTGACATTCCTCCCGTGTGCCCTGATTGATCATTGACGTCATCCACAATCAGATTCTTAGAAGAGTCTTATCCTGTCTTATCTCAGGTTCTGTGATTTGCTGATAATAACGTAGAACAACCGTGAACCTCTATAATAATTACTAGCAAGACGGCGCGCCTTTGGCGCGCCTCTTACGTTGTCACGTATTAATTTAATATTTTAGACATTTCATTTCTCCTTATTTTTTGGAATTAAAAAATGTATTTTTTTTTTTTTTGATACTTGTGTCATCTGAATTTTCAAATATTTCTTCATATTGCCTATCACTCATAACAAAACAGAAGAAGTAAGGAATTGTCAATGAATAATTGACATAAGACAAAACAAATTTTTTATGGAGAACATGTGAATACAGGAATAATTTTTAATAACCTCGGTAAATAATGTAGAAATTCCTATTCTGGAAAATAATGGAAAAAAAAAATAATAAAAAATAACAGAAATTCTGTAGATAACTTTTCTCTGGACCTGTATTCAAAATTTTTGCGCAAACTCTCCATCTTTTTCAGTCTTCTACATCTATCTCCCCTAATTATCCGTACCGTAATAATTGATTCTACGTGTCGTCTTCCTGCAATCTGCAAATGAATAGAAGAAAAAGGTTTCGATTCTAAGATTAGTTGATTCATTTTCTCATTTCGCTTTCACTTTTTCTTCTCAAGGTCCTTAATATATTCTTTCGGGTCCACTCACCTCCAGCTAACAGTTATTTTTGACGTCGAGTCCGTATTTTTGTAATTCACTATTCTGTAAGTATTCTTCTGTCAGATCGTGATGACGTCAAGTCCTTCTCCAGTTTATAATCCAAGTCAACTACCTACCAATTTAAATTAAGTTTTAATTGGCAACCTTTTCTATAGGGGGGTTCTTGAAAATTGTGATGTCTTGTCATTTGCCAAGAACAATCGTTAAGGGTATGCTCTACCTTCAATGAAATGGTAACTTGGAATACCTCTCAGGAGACTAATATAGCACAGAATGCGATGAAACTTTGGAAATTTATTGTTTGAGGTTACAGAAATACCGCTAATTGGTTCTGAGCGCGTAATATCCATAATTATTTTTTACAATTTCCAATATACACTACTTGTAAACTAATTAGCGGTATTTCTGTAACCTTGAACAATAAAACTCCGAAGTTTCATCGCATTCTGTGCAATATTAGACTCCTGAGAGGTATTCCAAGTTACCATTTCATCGAAGGTAGAGCATACCCAGTTTTTTCAATTCCTCCTCCTGTCATATAAATGTTGAAAATTAAAATTCCATATTCCTCTCTCATCATATATAGCTTGAAAATTAAAATTATCCCAAGATACCCTCTTGTCATAATTGTATAGCTCGACAAAATTTTTTCAACTCATCTGGTGGTTCAATGTTTTCCAAGATCCTCTCCTGTCATACATAGCTCAATTCCCATAGTGTTTCAAATGTTTTTAAATCTGACTCATTTGATAGAAAACATTTTTCCTAACCCCCGTCTATCATATACAGCTTAAAATTCCTAATTTTTCCAATTTTTCCGATTCCCTCCAGCTTTAGTTAGCTCAATTTTAGAAAGTTTATCAAATCCAACCCGTTTTTTTGGGACTTTAATTTTGAATTCAATTCTCAATATTGAAATCAATCCATCCCATAGAAGAGGATCGGTGAATTCCTTGTTTAACTTTGTTTAACGCCATTGTTTTTCATTATAACTTTCAATTCAACTTTTTTGGTTGAATAATATAATCCTGATTAAAATCTTCATTATAATATTCATTTAGTCAACATCCCTGCGGTATCGCTCCCTCTATTTTTCCCGAATACACGTCTCTCACATTAGGTTTCAGCTTATAATTTCCAACCCCATCTCAAGAATAAAACACACCCACATATTCTTCATACTCCATCATTTACTTAATCATCAGAAACTTTTATTCGGATTTTGGTTGACATCAGTTATCCTCAATACAATGAAACTGCTTGCACGCTTAAAAACTTCACTCTCTCACCTAAAATTATTACTGACTATATTTCAGAAGAATTACACACTTGTAACTTAGAAATTTATGTCAATAGTCAATTTATAGGATAAACGAAAAAACGAATACTCCAAGGGGAGAGTAATCATTTCAGGTTTGAAGATGGTTGTTTAACCGAAAGCGCTCCCTTCGTTTTTATTTTCTGCGGTTTGCATTTGTTTACTCTCCCCTTGGAGTATTCGTTTTTTCGTTTATGATGGATAGCCGTAACCTTAAGGAACGGATTCGTTCAATTTATAGGAGTTAAAAATTTAAAAACAAAAAGGGCAAAAATTTGAAAATCAACAAACCAATATAAAATTAAACTAAAAAATATAAAGTTTATAAAATAAAATTAAACAAAAGTCAAAAATAGTCGAAAAATTCCCAAGGTTAGGTAGTGGAGCAGCAATGGCTTCATACAACTTATTCTCACTTGCACAATGCAAATAATGATAAATATTCATTGTAATATCGACACTATTAGGCCTATATATGCCGGCTGGATTATAAAATAGATTGAACGATTCCCAAAATAATAAATCGAATTCCTTTAGAATGGATAAAGAGTAATTTGCTGAAATTGTTGACAAAGAGCATAGATTAGTAGTACCTATGAACATCTATCATAGGTCAGGAATAATTTAATCGAGTTATCGCTCCCTCTATTTTTCCCGAATACACGTCTCTCACATTAGGTTTCAGCTTATAATTTCCAACCCCATCTCAAGAATAAAACACACCCACATATTCTTCATACTCCATCATTTACTTAATCATCAGAAACTTTTATTCGGATTTTGGTTGACATCAGTTATCCTCAATACAATGAAACTGCTTGCACGCTTAAAAACTTCACTCTCTCACCTAAAATTATTACTGACTATATTTCAGAAGAATAACACACTTGTAACTTAGAAATTTATGTCAATAGTCAATTTATAGGAGTTAAAAATTTAAAAACAAAATGGGCAAAAATTTGAAAATCAACAAACCAATATAAAATTAAACTAAAAAATATAAAGTTTATAAAATAAAATTAAACAAAAGCATTGACTATATATTACTTCGTAACCCAGACGTACAGTCCTATTGTTATGAACGGTGTCGTTTTGCTGGAAACGAAAACGTGAGTGCGCTGCGTGTTAACCGGTAGAGTAAAAGAGAAAAAGCATCGCTGAACATCGGTCCCTCTCTGTTACACCCACGTCTTAACATCTGGCGCGATCTGTTATTCGTTTCCAACGTAATCCAAGAAATCGACACCGTTTATAACAATAGGACTGTACGTTCAATGACAAAAGTCAAAAATAGTCGAAAAATTCCCAAGGTTAGGTAGTGGAGCAGCAATGGCTTCATACAACTTATTCTCACTTGCACAATGCAAATAATGATAAATATTCATTGTAATATCGACACTATTAGGCCTATATATGCCGGCTGGATTATAAAATAGATTGAACGATTCCCAAAATAATAAATCGAATTCCTTTAGAATGGATAAAGAGTAATTTGCTGAAATTGTTGACAAAGAGCATAGATTAGTAGTACCTATGAACATCTATCATAGGTCAGGAATAATTTAATCGAGTAAAAGAAGTATAAACACGAACAGCAATAATCTTGAATCCAAAATGAAAAAACGAAGTGAAGACCTTCTACAGATTAGTTTACAAATCACAACAGAAATGAATTCGAAAGCTATGATAAATTCGAAATTCGAATAATGTTCATCGACATTAATTTGTTACCTACTACTACAACTACAATTTTAACAATAAAAATTCGTCTTCAATCTTTGACACGTAGGACGATAAATAGTCAAAGTCTTCAATGTACGTATGTACACGTCAACCATTTGTTTTCAAAATGTTCCGGCACTGATGAGAAAAATATGAGAAACACGGTCGCTAGTCGCTACACACCATCAGGCGGATCGAAAAAGCCAAAAAACAATTCGTCGGCCGTTTAGTGATAAGTAGTGATAGCTTCGCTTTAGTAATATAGATTTTTAATTTCAAGATTCTATTGATTCTATCTTTTTGGGATTTTACAAAGAGAAATTTGAGTACTCTTAACCAGCTTTGTTGGCTCGTCAGATAAGTATTTATTTTATGAGAGAGTTGACTCTTGATTGGAAGTTCAAGTATACTCTGTGAGTTGTTCCCAATTGTTTCAGGGTAGGAGTAGGAGAGAATTGAATTATATTGCAGATCACGTCCATAAGAAACTCAAGCTCTGGTTTCAATGTAGAAGAACAAGATCTGTTTAGTTACAAACATGTAAAATACAGTTGAATGCAAAACTGGTAAGTTTCTCTTGAAAATTACTCAAAACATCCTTCATTAACTTGGAGAGAGATCTCATTTGGTTATTGTGAAGTGCCAATATGAACTCAACAGTTTTGATAAATTTATCACCCTCTGTTTCAATGATAAAGCTTCTTTTTCTGGATGTTTTAGGTTTCAATCGCGTTAGTCCAAGAGACTGACTTCCATGACACCACTGGAACGGTTTCATTAATCTCAAGTAACATTACGCAAGTTACTTGAAGGATTTGTTTTCGTTTTGCTTCGCCGGTTATATATAATTTTATTGTGGTACAATTGTCTGTCCTTACACAACGGAGAACTCGCTGTACAGCTTTCCAATTACTGTACCTATGTGATGGTGCACTTTCTCCTCCCTAAACTATTAACTGCGGAGAAAATATCTGAACGAGTTGAATTGTTTAAATATAAGAGTACACCTATCACGTTTTTATGTGGATAAATTGCAATTAATGTTTAAAAGATTTAGATTAACTCAAGTTTTCCTGCGTAAAATGTTTATGCTGTGCTCGTTTGAGAGCATTAGGCTGGGTCCACAGCCTTAAGATTTTAATTAATTTCAAATTTGGCTGTCGCGAAACCGAATTTTGAAAGAACATCTTTGGTCTTAGAAATTTGAGATTTTGCTTTAACTTGTTTTGTTTTACTTATTTCTTTGATTTTGAAAGATTCTCTTCCCTCTATAGCTGCTGTTCCGCGGAACTAAATTACTACAAATTGAGTTATTAGAATTAGAAGAAGTTCCTCCCAAATTAGTAGAAACTCTCATTTTGTTTGTTTTAACCTCTGCTATAATTACTATCATCGGTATTGACTTGCCATTGCCATTAAGTTTTACGACTTTTGTTGTTACTGCGCTTTCAAACATCAATTTATTCAACTGATTGGTAGTCACGTGAGATTCTTTCTCGAGGTAGGCTAGTTATGCAAGTATTTATGTAACGTTGTGTCTACTTGAGTTTTATTGTAAATAGATTATGCCTCAACGTATTGCAAGAGATCGTCATTTGTAGTATTTGCGTAGCTCAATGTTCACTTTGAGTAAGTTCAAGACTTTTCAAGAGAGGAGTTATTTTTAGAAACCATCATTTAGGTGGGATTTTCGACCCATAAATTGCTTTCTTCAATTTTAACATAATATAGGTATGAGCTTATGGATAATTTTCTGATTTACTTAAGTAATATAATAATCCAAGTGGCATTTTCATATGAAAATTGGAGTTAAACGTTCCATGAAGAAAAGCTATTGTGACATCCAACTGATGTAATTCTAAATCTCTTTGGTTAGAAAATTGAATTATCAATCGTATGTCTAAGATGCATGAAACGATATTTTTAATGTTTAATTTTTAAATAAGGATTTAAATTTGTCTTTCACTGCTTGACGCCATAGGTTCTTTTCTGCACAATTATTTGCTTGTTTAAACGTTTTATATTCGTGTAGGTAAAATTAATCGTCAGTAATTAGAACGAAGTCTGAGTCATCGTGGATTTCTTGACTTGAGACAATGTTATAATTATTGTCGTTTTATTTTGCAGAAAGCAATGCCTGGTCAGGGGTGAATTGTATTTGGGTATGAATACACGTTATTCCAGTTCCAAATCGTCTTCCTGTTGATGAATCAATTCGTGATATGTATAAATATGTTCATTGTCAAGTGGTAGATTCATTACTTTGTCGGTGTCCCATTGCATGTTGTCGGGTGAAATACAACAATCACAGATTTGATTTTAGTTTTTGGGAGATTCTCCTCCCGTTTCAGTTATTTTCTAGCTGAAACTAGGTATGAAAATTTTGAAGCTGAGGAATCTTAAAAATTCGTATCTCCTCCCGACCTGCGTATTCGGTTCAGTTTTGGTGTTCATTGAAGCATGAGTGATCTGGGTACTCTACATACCAGCTCAAAGACCACAAACGACTTTACTGCAACACATACCTCTTGCTTTTATGAGATTATTTTAGAGGTTATACAGTTCATAAATTAAATTAGTTTTCCTAATCATCAGGATTATAATTGAAACAGTTTGGCTCAAAACATGGTTGGCACTTTCATGATAAAATCTTTCGATTTGTCGACGGTTGCATGTTTTGTATTTTCTATTTCGAAGTCTTTGCACATTAATTTTTATATCCGGTACTCTTGATTCCAATTAACAGACCAAATTCACCTTAACGATCGAATTCTTGTGATTTTTGTAGATTTTGTACGGAATTTTGTAAGTCTATTTAGTCTTTCTTGTGTCTTTAGTTCATTGTTGTTTGAGAGATTTTCAGTTCTAGAATTTTCACTTTCGTTTTCAGTCAAGACTCCTCCCGGATTTTACGTCAGTTGTTGTGAATTGGAAGTTTCTCCTCCCGAATTCAGTGCCTGCTGCGAAACAACATTAATATTATTGTTTGATAGATTTACATTATAGTATTTTAGTATATGTATTTTTAACAATTTTCGAGGTTGACTTATTTATTGGAAGCATCCTGGCGATCCAGAATTTTCCATTTTGTTTAGCGATATGAAGTGTCTGACCAGAACTTCGTTCTAAGAGATGTTTTTCATCTCCTAAGGTGACAAAAATTATTTTATCACATAATTTCCTTTCGGAAAGTAGGTTTACAGGGTACGATTTCGCGTACCGTACTTCTGTTAGTTTGATGTAATCCTTAGTGTAAGGATTAATCATCTGAGCATCACCAATAAATTTTACCTCAAGTGCACTGTTGTTAGCACACCCCATATAAATTGGGTTGTCCAATTTACGAATATTAGTAAGATTCTTAATATCATTTGTTACGTGGTGGGTGGCACCACCATCGATAAACCATTCAATTTCATTTTTAATAGTAGGCCTATGATAAGACTTATTTATAGATTCATACGTAATGAGATCGTTATGGCCTTTCTCAATGGCCATAGCCATAGATTTAAGTTCACCGAGTTTTGATTTCAAAAGATCTCGAAACTGAGCCATCTCTTGCTGAATATCAGTATCATTTAACGTTGGTGATATCTCGCGGTAAGACGACGTATTCCTATCCGCGGCGTTTTTCCGGTCACGAACTTCACGGCGAGTAGACTCATCAGACGAACTAATTGATTCGGAGGAGCTGCTTGTTGAGCGACGAGAAACTTTCTTCTTTTTGCTGAGCTTCGACTTTTTCTTTTGCGATTTGGATCTTCCCATTTTGACAACTAGCTACAAGGATCCGATGAGACGAACGTTGAACAAATTAAAATAACTTGAATGAATAGCAGAAACTCGGTCTTAATTTTGACTTTTGATAAACGGAAAAGCCAGGCAACTGCAATGAAGCAATTTCATGGGAATAAATAAGATGAATCTCTTTGAACGAATTACATCTTATATTCTATTATTAGATAGATTTTATAGATAATATTGAATGTAGTAAGTTATGTAGCTTAAGTAACAGTCGAGTGTTTTAATGTTAGGGTTTATAGTCCTGATAACTTTAATTTACTGCGTTAGCGTTACGGTTTATAGTCCTGATGACTTTAATTTACTGCGTTAGCGTTACGGTTTATAGTCCTGATGACTTTAATTTACTGCGTTAGCGTTACGGTTTATAGTCCTGATGACTTTAATTTACTGCGTTTTGTTTATTTTGCGAACCCAAAACCGTGAAGAAAAAGTTCGGCTGGAGACAACGTCGTCGTTCCACAAAATTACTACGTGCATCCTGGATATTCTTCTAGCACGAATTACAACGTATAGAATCGCGACATAATTAATACAGTCAAGTCCTCACGTAGTCGTTCCACCTGCACCAGTTCGCGCCTACTAAACTTTTATTACGACGTTGAGAAACTCAGGCGGAGGTTTCACTCTTACGACATTTGGACAGTTACAGCGCCGAATACCCTCAGTGTCGTCACACTTCAGATATCAGATATAACCGAAAGATAACTTTAGCGATAGTAAGGGATGCTGGACTCCAGATCAGAGCTTTACCGGAGCCTCAATTACTGAGTGTACTCCGTACTGTTTTGGCATACAAATAATGGCTAGCTTCCTACTAGTACAGCCCGCGAGTAGGGTGATCAATCCACCTCGGTGACCGTAAGTTCAAAGAACTAATTTTATTACCATTACTCTGCGCCCTGTAGAGTTACTAGCCGCCCAGCAAACTGCAAACGACTTTCGCATTCCGATACGTACTGATCCTCCTGAGCATCTTATCGAAGCATTGACTAATGCATCGGTAATTATTTTTGGTTTGATGGTTACCTGAAGAATTCTGGCAGTGTCCAGTTGTCCGGAGAGAAAAAAAAAATTATCTTCCGGTTAAATTAGTGTTTAAACTCCTTACGGAGGTAATTCCTTTCGGAAGTAATTCCTTTTGGAAGTAACGAATGCAGAAGACGCGTAACGCGCCGCCATTTGCATTGGGTATGTGATTTAGGTAATAACTTATATTTAGGGTAACCTATCAAGTATCCATTAATTACCAATGGTATACCATGTCAGAATATCTCTACTATCACTTATATCTTTCATAATTAACAACACCTAACTAATAGAATATTAATACTTTATTATATTACATGAGTACATCCATTCTAAGATATATAGACGCACTATCCTGCTGAATACACAGAATAGTTACAAGTCACAGATACAGTCGTGGCGTTAATATCAACAGTGGCGCACTCTTCTCTGACAGGTTGCTTGTTTCTTATTGGTCCAGAAAAGTTTTATTATCATCATCATTCTGTCATTATTATCACTCGGCTGTTTTAGTTCCAAACTAGCAAGACGGCGCGCCTTTGGCGCGCCTCTTACGTTGTCACGTATTAATTTAATATTTTAGACATTTCATTTCTCCTTATTTTTTGGAATTAAAAAATGTATTTTTTTTATTTTTTTGATACTTGTGTCATCTAAATTTTCAAATATTTCTTCATATTGCCTATCACTCATAACAAAACAGAAGAAGTAAGGAATTGTCAATAAATAATTGACATAAGACAAAACAAATTTTTTATGGAGAACATGTGAATACAGGAATAATTTTTAATAACCTCGGTAAATAATGTAGAAATTCCTATTCTGGAAAATAATGGAAAAAAAAAATAATAAAAAATAACAGAAATTCTGTAGATAACTTTTCTCTGGACCTGTATTCAAAATTTTTGCGCAAACTCTCCATCTTTTTCAGTCTTCTACATCTATCTCCTCTAATTATCCGTACCGTAATAATTGATTCTACGTGTCGTCTTCCTGCAATCTGCAAATGAATAGAAGAAAAAGGTTTCGATTCTAAGATTAGTTGATTCATTTTCTCATTTCGCTTTCACTTTTTTTTCTCAAGGTCCTTAATATATTCTTTCGGGTCCACTCACCTCCAGCTAACAGTTATTCTTGACGTCGAGTCCGTATTTTTGTAATTCACTATTCTGTAAGTATTCTTCTGTCAGATCGTGATGACGTCAAGTCCTTCTCCAGTTTATAATCCAAGTCAACTACCTACCAATTTAAATTAAGTTTTAATTGGCAACCTTTTCTATAGGGGGGTTCTTGAAAATTGTGATGTCTTGTCATTTGCCAAGAACAATCGTTAAGGGTATGCTCTACCTTCAATGAAATGGTAACTTGGAATACCTCTCAGGAGACTAATATTGCACAGAATGCGATGAAACTTTGGAAATTTATTGTTTGAGGTTACAGAAATACCGCTAATTGGTTCTGAGCGCGTAATATCCATAATTATTTTTTACAATTTCCAATATACACTACTTGTAAACTAATTAGCGGTATTTCTGTAACCTTGAACAATAAAACTCCGAAGTTTCATCGCATTCTGTGCAATATTTGACTCCTGAGAGGTATTCCAAGTTACCATTTCATCGAAGGTAGAGCATACCCAGTTTTTTCAATTCCTCCTCCTGTCATATAAATGTTGAAAATTAAAATTCCATATTCCTCTCTCATCATATATAGCTTGAAAATTAAAATTATCCCAAGATACCCTCTTGTCATAATTGTATAGCTGGATGTACAAAATTTTTTCAATTTCAACTCATCTGGTGGTTCAATGTTTTCCAAGATCCTCTCCTGTCATACATAGCTCAATTCCCATAATGTTTCAAATGTTTTTAATCTGACTCATTTGATAGAAAACATTTTTCCTAACCCCCGTCTATCATATACAGCTTAAAAGTCCTAATTTTTCCAATTTTTCCGATTCCCTCCAGCTTTAGTTAGCTCAATTTTAGAAAGTTTATCAAATCCAACCCGTTTTTTTGGGACTTTAATTTTGAATTCAATTCTCAATATTGAAATCAATCCATCCCATAGAAGAGGATCTGTGAATTCCTTGTTTAACTTTGTTTAACGCCATTGTTTTTCATTATAACTTTCAATTCAACTTTTTTGGTTGAATAATATAATCCTGATTAAAATCTTCATTATAATATTCATTTAGTCAAAATCCCTGCGGTATCGCTCCCTCTATTTTTCCCGAATACACGTCTCTCACATTAGGTTTCAGCTTATAATTTCCAACCCCATCTCAGGAATAAAACACACCCACATATTCTTCATACTCCATCATTTACTTAATCATCAGAAACTTTTATTCGGATTTTGGTTGACATCAGTTATCCTCAATACAATGAAACTGCTTGCACGCTTAAAAACTTCACTCTCTCACCTAAAATTATTACTGACTATATTTCAGAAGAATTACACACTTGTAACTTAGAAATTTATGTCAATAGTCAATTTATAGGAGTTAAAAATTTAAAAACAAAAAGGGCAAAAATTTGAAAATCAACAAACCAATATAAAATTAAACTAAAAAATATAAAGTTTATAAAATAAAATTAAACAAAAGTCAAAAATAGTCGAAAAATTCCCAAGGTTAGGTAGTGGAGCAGCAATGGCTTCATACAACTTATTCTGACTTGCACAATGCAAATAATGATGAATATTCATTGTAATATCGACACTATTAGGCCTATATGCCGGCTGGATTATAAAATAGATTGAACGATTCCCAAAATAATAAATCGAATTCCTTTAGAATGGATAAAAAGTAATTTGCTGAAATTGTTGACAAAGAGCATAGATTAGTAGTACCTATGAACATCTATTATAGGTCAGGAATAATTTAATCGAGTAAAAGAAGTATAAACACGAACAGCAATAATCTTGAATCCAAAATGAAAAAACAAAGTGAAGACCTTCTACAGATTAGTTTACAAATCACAACAGAAATGAATTCGAAAGCTATGATAAATTCGAAATTCGAATAAATAATAATTATTAATTCGAAATGTTCATCGACATTAATTTGTTACCTACTACTACAACTACAATTAACAATAAAAATTCGTCTTCAATCTTTGACTATTTATCACACCTAGGATAAATAGTCAAAGTCTTCAATGTACGTACTTGTCAACCATTTGTTTTCAAAATGTTCCGGCACTGATGAGAAAATGAGAAACATGGTCGCTACACACCAGGCGGATCGAAAAAGCCAAAAAACAATTCGTCGGCCGTTTAGTGATAAGTAGTGATAGCATCTGTCGTGAGGGCTCGGCCTCACGAGGTCACGAGTCACGTCCAGCTGCTGACTGCAGCTTCATTCCGCAGTAAGATTCAGTTCTATTCTATGTTCGAAATTATGAGAATGTGTTCGGTAGTTTCTGGCTGAAATATACCTTTCTTTCTTTATGTTTTCGCGTTTCATTCTCTTTCTGAGACTGCAACCGTGAAATGGAAGCAGAGTAAAGTAAAATCCGCTAATTTGAAAACTCTTTTATTCGTAAAATTACATTCGACAACGTGGTATTCGCGCGCGAACAATGTCCGCGAACCAACTTTCGCGAAATTCGTAGTTCTTTTCGTACGTACTCAGAGTATTGCGACCCACTCTGACACTCTCCGCGTCGTCGAATTATCCAAACCCTTGATAACCCTTTGGTTTACTTCTTCCGCGAAGTAATCCTCTATCAAACCCATTGTCTCTTTCTGCGACAATAGCGCTCCGTTGATCCAGAACTTTCTATCAACTCTAGGATGTCAATGGCAAATTCTCGAATCGTCTTTAACGAAAAAGTTCTCAAACTCAGACAGCGACTCGAAATCGCACAAACCGTACTCGCTAGTGCAGCCAGGACTAAACGGCAACTACAGATAAGTATAAACCAAATCGAACGATTAATCACAAGCGTCGAACTATTTCGTGCGTACCAGCCAACTGAAAACAAAAGTGAATTTGACTTTGAAACCCTAACCCGTGATCTGTTCGAAGATACAGACCTCATCCTTATCGAACTTCGAGCTTATCTCCAAGAGTTAGAGGAGGTAGGCTTCGAAGGCGGCATCAACGATGTACCGGAGGTACAGGTGCCAAAAAAATTCCAGAATAATATTAAGATTACCATACCGATTTTTCGCGGTGCTTATGAAGAGTATCCGAAATTTATCTCCGCTTTTCATACAGCCATGGAGGCTGATGGAAAAACAAAACAGGCGCGTCTCCGAGTTCTCGAGGAGCATCTAAGAGATCGCCCCCTCACACTGATAAGTAACCTCGAGCCTACAGACGCAGGCTACGAGGAAGCACTTAGAATCCTCGATGAAACATTCAATGTGAAAGAACGACAAAAAGACGCCGTGATGGCGAAAATAAGAAAGATGCCAACGGCTGGCGATGATTTGACAACCACTCGTAAAAATTACGAAGAACTCGAAAGTCTCTTACGCGCTCTTAAACAATATATGAAAATAGATGAATCGGATGAGCTAAGGAGACTCGTCATGTCGAAATATTCACAGAGCACCCTTGATAGAGTGAGCCCAACGGAGGTGCCCACTCTTCAAAGCATCCGCGATCGTGTTAAACAAATAGTACGCGCTAAGGAAGACATAGCCTCGGTGTTTGACAATCTAGGAATCTCAAAAACACCACCGCTCGTACCAATCGCAGCAGCGACAACCCAAGCTGAACCGAACAAATCGCGCCAAAGCTCTACACCCACCAAACCCTCAACGGCGCCAAAAGGGTGCGTATATTGCGCCTTGTCGAAACATCCAGCGAACCATCACTCGTTTGAATGTCGTAGGTACTGAACGGCAGCTGAACGCGTGAAACTGCTCCCTCCGCGTACTTGTATTGCGTGTCTACGACAAAATCACCCCCGGAAAGGTTGTCCTAACCGCCGAAAGTGCCAGTTCTAGTCGTCTGAATGGCACCATGACTCTTTATGTCATACGAAGTTCGGATTTATCAAGGAGAAATCAGTTAATACTGACAAATCTCCATCTGACGGGCAACAGCAATTCATGCCCACCGCACCTACAGAAAACAACGAAAACAAAGTTACAACGGTAGCTATGCTTGGTAATACTACAAGCTGTTATCTAACAGCTAAAAGTAGAATCAGAAATCCGATCACTCGTGAGACAATTACCGTAAGAATTTTTCTCGACTGTGGATGCAATAAATGTTTCCTGCTCCACCGAATCGCCGACGAAATCCGTTTAATCCCGTTCGATTCTTCAACTCTTGCCATCTCTGTCTTTATGCGTCCCGAAATTGAAGAAGTAAAATCGAACATCGTACACCTCGAAGTTCTCCACCCTGAAACAGGACAAGCGTATAAAGTAACTGCGCACACCGTTCCCCGCATAACCGATAAGATCATTACCTGGAACGCGCAGGAGTTTTGTAAGCTTTTTCCGGAACTCGGGTCTCAACGGTTTGCGGATGGAGGCAATGAGGAAGAAATTTCCTTACTTATCGGCAATAACTTCCTCTGGACTTTTATTCTTCCGGAAACTAAAATCGAATTGGCAGAAAACCTCTATGTAATAAACACTGTGTTTGGTCGTATGATCGTTGGTAACCACGAGGAACTGAATTCGAGCGCATATTTTGCAAGTTCACTTCACGTTTCAGCAAAACACATATCAACGCTATGGTCGCTCGACTCCATCGGTATTACGGACCCCAATAAATCTGCAACACAAGAGGAAGAAATAGCGTTACAACAATTTAATGCAACCATTCGTCACGTTCCCGATGAAAAACGTTAGGAAGTCGGTCTACCCTTTCGTACACTATATCCAGCAATACCTACAAACCTCGGGCTAGCTAAGGCCATATTAACGAGCCTAATAAAAAAGTACAAAAAAAACCCTGAAATTCTTGAAGCTTGTGGCAGAATATTTAACGAACAGCTCCAAAATGGAATCATCGAAGTTGCGCCGGATAATTACCACGAACATACACACTACCTGCCATATCATTTTGTAGAACGTCCAGGTAAAAGTACCCCGATACGAGTAGTCTATAACGCTTCGGCAAAAAATGCTAAGCGGACACGGAGCCTTAATGAATCACTATACAAAGGCATAAATCTCTTAAAAGATTACATAGGCATGATCATCCGATTCCGCTTACACCTAATCGCGATATTATCGGACATCGCAAAAGCGTTTCATCAAATAACGCTGTTACCGGAATATCGCGATTACGCTCGTTTTTTGTGGACGGATCCGACGAAGGAGGAAATAACTCAATTCGTAACGTACCGATTTCGACGGATCCCGTTTGGGGTTATTAGTAGCCCATTCATACTCGCAGCGACTATCTTACACCACCTTAATCGGTACAATAATAACGAATCAGCCAGCAGAATTCGAGAAAACATATACGCAGATAATATAATTACCAGCTTCGCCGATGAAGCAGAGGCGATGAAATTCTACTCCGATGCGATGCAAATCTTCGACGAAGCCAGTATGCCACTTCGTCAGTGGCAATCCAATGCTAAATCAGTGGTTGCCAAAATTCCCAACGAATTCCGGGAGCCAAACGATGTGACGACAGTTCTGGGACTCATCTGGGACACACGAAGCGACGTCATAAGATTGAGCCCACCAGAACTGCCGGACAAAAAAGAACAAACCACGATGCTCGACGTCCTCCAGGTATCGTCAAAGATCTACGATCCGCTCGGATTCTTTGCTCCGATCACAATTCTTAGCCGTATGTTTTTGCAGCAGCTTCACGCGCAAAACTACAGTTGGACAACAATTCTCACAAACGAAGAAATGAACCAGTGGTCAATCATTCGAGATCAACTTCTAACCTGCAGCGAGCAATTTCAATTCAAACGATCCTTCATGAACCCTGGAGAAAAAATTCAATCGTTAGAAATTCACGTCTTTTCGGACGCAAGTATGAAAGCGTATGCAGCATCAGCGTACCTCCGAATTCAAACTACGAAAAGAATATCTGCACATCATCTCATCGCTAAAAGTAGAGTAACACCATTGAAATCGGAAAATAACCTCACAATTCCTCGATTAGAGCTCATGGGAGCTCTTTTAGGTTCTCGGCTCCTTCGACAGCTTGTCAAAGCACTGAAACAAGAAAACGTCACGGGCATTTATCAATGGATCGATAGTAAATGCGTAATATCATGGCTGAACACAAATGCAGCTCTTCCCGCATTTGTAAAAAATCGTGTTACGGAGATAAAAGAAAACACACCCAACGTTTCTTTTCGCTACGTTCCCTCGCATGAAAATCCCGCCGACGTCGCAAGTCGGGGATGTACGATCTCCGACCTTCGAAATACGGAAACCATATGGTGGAACGGACCTAGATGGCTCGTTCAAAATCACGACTTTTGGCCGTCGCAGAAAATCGAACTTCCCGCTCCACAACCCGAACCCGAAGTAGTTCTTCTAACAGAAAATAAAGAAGAATACTTCACTCCGTTCGAAATAAATGCGAACAATTACCTAGATTATAGAAGGCTAGTCCGGGTAACTGCGGTAGCGTTCCGATTCATCCGTTCGTTCAAACTCATAAAACAAAAAAAGATGTTCCGCTCCAACACATCGGACGTGGAGCTCGCGGTCTCTGCATGGATCAGACACACACAACGGTCCGCCTTCAGCGATATTTCTGAAAATCTCAAGAAAGGAAAATCCACAGACTTGATGAAAAAATTTCGACTCTTTTCTGACGCCGAAGATTTCATCCGTTTACGAGGTCGTTTCCACTTTGCTAATCTCACTTACGACGAAAAACATCCACTTTTACTCCCGAAAGCAACAGGGAACCGCTTCGTCAAATTATTGGTTTTAGAAACACATCGTAGCAACAGTCATTCATCCGTCGTCGCAACACTAACAGAACTTCGTAAAAAATACTGGATCCTCCAAGGTCGTAAACAGGTGTCCGCAGCGTTGAAATCTTGTAACCCCTGCAAACGAAGCAAGGCACGTTCTTATTCACAGCCGGATGAATCTAACTTACCTGCTTACCGGCTCGATGACCAGGTTGAGCCCTTCACGCATGTGGGTCTGGATGTGGCTGGCCACTTTTGGGTGCGGAATTCGAAGAAATGGGTCCTGCTCGTAACCTGCCTGGTAACACGAGCAATATTATTAGAAGACCTTGATAACATGGAGACGTCTACATTGCTCCTCGCATTAGCGAGAATAGAGGCGAACACAAGCGAAATAAAAACTTACGTATCAGACAACGCTCCGCAGTTTGTCCTCGCCAAAATGGTAATGGAGTCATCTGGAGTGCGGCCTATTCGGTGGCAATTCCTTCCCGCACATATGCCGTGGGCTGCGGGTGTCTGGGAACGCCTCATGCAGTCATTGAAATCATCTCTCGACGCCACATTTCGGGAAGAAATCAACATCTCGGAGCTCCAATTTCGAACGATTCTCAAAAAAATAGCCAACGCATTAAATAATCGTCCGCTAACTTATCTATCGGAGGAGTTTGATGGCGTACCTCTTACCCCAAACCATTTTCTGAAACGAAGATTTAATGACACACCACTCAACACCGACACTTTGCCAACGGACTCCGCAACGGCAGCCTATTTGAAAAATCAGTTAAAACAAAGTGAGCAAATATTTGCCGGCTTCTGGCATAAATGGGCCTCAGAATATTTGCATTTTCTTCGTGAGCGACTCGAGCCGAATCAATTCAGGAAGCAAACAACTCCGCACGAGCCTAAGGTGGGACATATCGTCCTAATTGAAGACGAGATCAAAAAAAAATATTCCTGGAACCTGGGAAAAATAATACAGCTCCAGCGAAGCCAGGATGGTCAGGTACGATCGGCGGTAGTTCAACTCGGAACGAGGACGAAAATCGTTCGCCCTCTGCAAAAGCTGTATTACATGGAGCTGAGCGAGACCGAAACTTCATAAATTTTAGTTCAAAAATTTCGTACATGTTATTATCAATAACACCTTTATTCTTATTAATTTACGTTTCGTTTTATTTTTACCTTTGAATTAACAAAAAACACCCTTATTTGTTCTCAGTTTATTTTAATTACGTTTTCATAATTATTACTTATTTACGTTTCGAACTTCATTACTTCAATCAAACTTATTGTTTGTTATTGTTTATTATTCATATTTTTAACTTTATTTTTTTTTCTTTTCTTTTCGCTAATCTGATAAACTTGCTGTTTATATTATCCCCCCCCCCAGTGTCGTGAGGGCTCGGCCTCACGAGGTCACGAGTCACGTCCAGCTGCTGACTGCAGCTTCATTCCGCAGTAAGATTCAGTTCTATTCTATGTTCGAAATTATGAGAATGTGTTCGGTAGTTTCTGGCTGAAATATACCTTTCTTTCTTTATGTTTTCGCGTTTCATTCTCTTTCTGCAGTGTCTTTCTGAGACTGCAACCGTGAAAGCATCGCTTTAGTAACATAGATGAGAAGTCGGAAGAGAACACGCGACTGAACTCAACTGAGAAACCAAACGATGAGATTTATTTCAGAAATAATAACGAAACGAA
Organism: Aspidiotus rigidus; assembly: GCA_035079385.1. Taxonomy (NCBI): domain Eukaryota; kingdom Metazoa; phylum Arthropoda; class Insecta; order Hemiptera; family Diaspididae; genus Aspidiotus; species Aspidiotus rigidus. The sequence continues at coordinate 9,469,900 of JAVHKY010000052.1, forward strand.
ATTCCAAATTGTCCGATAATATCGGACGACGTAGATATTTTAGTGGTTATTATTTATTCATGATCGCATCTAGCTTCCGCTTTTCGTGAATCATAAAATTCGGAACAAAGTAGAACTAGCGAAAAGTTCAACTCAAGATTTCCTGAGAATATCCATATTATACGAAATAAATGCCCTGGTTTTCTGTTTTGTTTTGTGAGGAAAGTCGATCCGAGAAATAGAAAGTAGTTCGGTGTGTTTTTGATCGATTGCATAGATAGAATCATGGTTCTATTATATCATCATCCTCTGTTTCGTATTATCACTCTGCTGTTTCAGTGCGATACTGTTCGAAATTGAAAGAGAACTGAATCAAGAAATGATGAAATTTATTTCAGAAGTAGGTAATAACGAAACGCAACTGAAAATTGTTCCATAATACCGGAAGACGTAGATATTTTATTGGGTATTATTGATTCGCTTGATGGCATCTAGCTTCGGGTTTTCGTGAATTATGAAATTTGGAACGAAGTGGAATTAGGCCTAGGTAGCCAAAAGTTGAACTCGAGATTTCAAGAGAATACCAATACAAAATATTTCCTTGGTTTTCTGTTTTCTTCTGTGAGTGAAGTCGATCGGATGAAGAGACTGACAAGCGCCAGTGGATCATTACTCATTAACCGGAGAAAGAGTTTAAAAAGAGGTAGCGAGTAGTTCGACGTGTTTTTGATCAATTGCATTTATAAATAGAATTGTGGTTCGAATTATAAATACAGAGTCAGAACGTGATCTTTGATCGCATGAAATGATATCTGATCTAATTTATTTATCAAATCGAATTATGCAATGCTGATAGATGAAAAATAAAATAGCATCAATTCTCGACTTCACTGGATTCAAGATTTTCAAGGAACACCCATGGCAAATATACCTACGCAGTTAGATAGAATTGTGGTTTAAATTATGAATACAAAACCGCTTGAAATGATATCTGCTCTATTCTATTCTAGGTATTCATCAATCAAATTATTTGATACCGGTAGATATCTAATGAAGAAAATTTCATTGGTAGGTATTAAGATATGGCCATAATGAGATTTGGTAAAGTTTTAGAGAATTTCTGAAAAAGAATAATACATTATTGTTATTGAATAGGAGAAACCCAAGTCTTGCTGTTGACAGATTAAGGACTGAGACAGATGTAGGAGTAGGACAGAATGATATACCAGCGCCTGGCGCTGTGATGGCTAAGTTCTGAACTGTGTGTGTGTGTATGTGTTGTCTATACGACCTTAGTACTGTGAAAACTAGTGGGAATGAAAATTTGCTCTGTTATTGTAGTCCGTCGTCCCAAATCAGCGAGCGCAAAGCGCCAGTCTGTTACCACCTTAGTGTTGAATAATAGAGGCCTTTCCATGGATCGATATTTGAAACTCAATAACGAACGAAGAATCTACCTCCAAAACTCGAGTTTAATTACAGATCAGTTCACAAAGAAATTCATATAAAATCAAATGTTCACGAAGACATAAGTACACACAGTTACAACGAATCCACATAGGAAAATACAAAGCTATATGCTCAAACTACAAAGACTGAAAAGCTACTAAAGCCAGAAAACAGAGAAACTTCGATCTCGAAGTTTTGGAGGCATTTTTATAATAGACTAGAAAGTTCTCGAAGTTTTTCTCGAACTACTATGGCGCTCTTAGCGGGAGAAACACGAAGTAAAAACATTAAACGATTCGAGTCTAAATTTACCTTACTTTACACACAGAGAATCCTCGAATCTCAACACTTAGACCATACAACAAAACGGCACAGTGCCGGAAACATTGATACCACAACAAACAACGAAAAATTGTAAGTCCCATAACTGCTCCGGTGCTGTCGCGATTGCCTCGATCCAAAAACAATGGAATGCACGTGCATCAAACATTTCGCAGGGCAGCAAGGCGCGTGGCGGTGGCCACATTATTTTGAAGCAACGCACAGTTGTACGCCTGTTAGGCAGAGAACTGTTACACCATTGACTATACACTTTGTAAGCAGATGTACAAACCTATTGTTAAAATGTTGTCGGTTTTCGGACGCACGTTGGAAACGAATAACAGATCGCGCCAGGTGTTAAGACGTGGGTGTAACAGAGAGGGATGTATGTCCTCTCTCCTTTGCACCAACGGTTAACACCCAGCGCACTCAGGTAGCAGTTTCCAACGAAACGACAACTCTTTTAACAAAAGGTTTGTACGTCTGCTTACAAAGTGTATATAGTCAATGGTTACACCTTTGAGTATGAATAGTAATGGAGAAGCAGAAATAGCAGTACTCTCGCAGGCGTGATAGATAGCGTTGCTCAGGTAAACTCATGTGTTAACTGTTTTTTTAAGATTGAAAACGACTAAGGAGAGGAGAGAGGGTGTTAAATGTAAAACCAAATACACTATACCAACAATACCGGAAACTCCCATTAGAAATACATTGAGCGCTGTTGACCCACGAAACCCAAAGGAGATTAGTAACAATCCTAGCCGCTAGTCGAAAATCCCGTTTGATTACAATGGTAGTACCAATCCCGTCCACTAGTCTAAATGGTTCAAAAACGACACGGAAGTTTCCGGTATTGTTCGTATAGTGTATTTGGTAAAACGCGTGCTATCTGTTCTACACGGTATAAGATGAAGAGGTAGTGACACGAACGTATTCTGACTGTGGTAAACGCTGTCCGTGATTTTGAAGTAGTTCTGAACATCCCGAGCGCAGCGCTCGTGATGAAAGTGATGGGTAATGTACAGAGTCTTATGGGAACGCCGCTACTTTCAAAAATTTATTGCAGGATCAGGAATCAGCCAATGCATTTCATATTTGGCATAAAAATACCATTTAATCTACTCTATAAAATTTTGAAAGAATCACCCTTCTAAGTAAATTCTTGGATTTTTTATAATCCTTGGAAATTTCATCAATACTAGGGTACCAACGGTAACGTCCCGGCGCAGGTGGGGTGTAGAAGGAACAGGGAAACAGCCCGAGTGTTCGCTGCAAACCTAGCGGAAGTTTGTACGTACAACTTCAAAACTGCGGACACGATTTTAGCGTTGTGTCATTACCTCTTCATCTTATACCGTGCTGTTCTAGTAAGATTGAAACAGCGCACTCTATCACGCCTGCCACGCAACCTTCAAAAATGACGATTTCTGCCTCTCCATTACTATTCATACCCAAAGTGTTACACTATCAATCGAGGGAAAGTTGACTACGCTTTGTGCGTCAAATACGCATGTACAGAATTGACGACCAAGGGTTAGGGCCAGTTGTACAATTTGTAGTTCAACGTGAACCGCCGTGACCGCCGTTGATCGCCCGATTTCGGCCAGTCAAGTTCAAGAATCCGCGGTTCAACGATCACGTGATCTCACGTTTTTCGATTGTACAACCGGCCCTTAATCTCGTTCTCTTAGCCGTCAGTACTGTGATCTGTGGTGGTCTTCATTTTGACTATCATTGAATTAAGAAATTTGATGAAGAAAACTAATCAAGTGAAGGTTTCTATTTTTATTTAATTCATCAATAGTCTCGGCATGAATCGGTAAATCGTCTATGCATTCAGATTCGATAGTTTTTTAACGTTGAACTGAAATGGCAGCTTTTAGCGGTGGAGTAGACTGGTTAAATATTGTCAAACCATTACTATCAGCTTCATATGGATCTCATAGCAAGAGAGATGTGACCGACCTCGTCCAGTCAATCGTGCGAAGGTATGATACTGATCACTGTAACTTTTCTACAGATATCGTAGAAATGTGCGATGAATTATATGGGTATTTCCGGCAGCTGTTCAAATCGATTTACATAGCTTTATTGAACGCGAGGAATTCTCGATCAGGATCTCATACAAGAGCTCGTTGATCTTTGATACATTTTATCCATAATATAGCTTCTATGATTCATAACATGATTAACTGCGAATTTCACTTTGATTTTGACATAGCGAGGAAGAAATCACTCAACCCAATGAGCGTTACGAAGCATTTTACTCAACATTCTGCATTCTTGCTGCTGATTTCATCAGCTCCAACATTACATCTGGTATTGAAATATTTGTCACCGTTATCAAAGTACCAAAAAGATAACTTCTATCAATTGACTAATTCTTTATATTCCAGCTTCCGAGGAGGACATTGAGCTGTATTGCAAAGCATGTCGTATATTACTGTCATATCTAATGAATCGTCTACAGTTGCAGAGTTCGTCGGTTTACGCGTCAGATACAAACAACATAATCGTGCCTACACTAACAATTAAGCAACTGTTATTACCCTTGAAAGCCTTATGCACTGCTACGAGTCAGCTACAACGCACCGAGCAAATTGCTTTAGCTGCCATTATGAAAAACGCAAAATTACCTGAACAAACGAAAACTCAGGTTCCTGGTTAGTTTGAACGCCATGTACCGTACAATGCTAAGAGCATACGCCACTAATTTCTTTTTCATCGTTCTGATAGGTGTAGAAACTAAGAAGGAAGCTTGCCCTCCGACTGCACCTATTGAGGGAAAACTTGGTAGATTTGATTTATCTGTTTCCATTCTGAAACAGCTTGCAAAGCCCGTACATAGTTCATTCGCGGAAACGACAAAAACCGTGGTCAGTGGGGACATCCCTCCGGAAAATTGTGTAGTAGCTAATAGCTTCCTGGAATCAAATAAGGTATGAGATTATTTTCTAAGTTATAATTTGTAAGAAGATGCATGTAAGACGATTACAAACCTTTAAGACAGTGTATCATGATGTAAGTCACCAGAAAGTTTTGCATTAAATCTCATTCTATATGTCTACATGTTGATAATAGCTATTATGTTTACTTAAATATGATATGATTCATAGAGGAGAAAATAAGCTGTAGAGATGAGGAAAACGGTATCATCCACACTGATCTGGACCGGTTTCTCGTTAGAATTGCCTCAATAGATTTCGACGAATTTATGAGAAAACGAGATTAAAGTTTGTCTAGTGTCAAATCAGTCTTCTTCGAAAGTGCGTTTCTCGCTGACCGACACCCGATTGTTGTGTCAGAACTCGATCTAAAAGAGTTTATTTCCCTCCTTCCTTCTCCCCTTTTAATTAATACTCATAATTTTCGTACGAATAACTAATGGTTTAGTCGCTCTATGTGTATCAAATGCTTCAAATGAACTCAGGGCTTCATAATGACTTTGGAATTGATCAAATAAAATTTGTTTGCCACATAAAAGACGCTTGTATGAATATAAGATGACCTTAAATCTGTAAAAGCTAAGCCTGAGGTATTCAAAAATTATGGTCTTCACGAAAACAGCGTTTGCCCGACGGTCGCTTCTCTTCAGACCTATTCTCATTTTGTACTTCATACGTCTCAACCTTTGACTTCATCTTCCAATAATTGATAGCTTCATTGTGAACAATACAACGGTTTACTTTCAAGGTTGTCTGATTGACGTAACATATCGTGCGTTTTTTAATAATAATGTAGAAATGAATTACGATCACGCAAATGTCACACGTTACGTGATTGGAATTCATTTCTACATTATTACTACAGTAAAACCTGTCCATAACGGACCCTGTAAATAGCGGAAAACTGTCTGTTACGGAAAAATTTCTTGGTCCCGGCGTACAGTATAGGGCTTATGTGTATTTGAAACCTGAGTTTAACGGAAACTGTCTAACGCGGAAACGGAAAGGTGAAACTAGACCAACAAATTTATTTAACCTGCGTATAGCGTACAAAAAATATGTACCCATCATGATTTTGATACTGCTCCTTAGTAATGATGAAACATTTATTCATTTTTGATGCACTCAATTATTCCCTGTTTTTCTCTAGTAAAGGAAATAATGAGCTGCAAGATGCTTTACAGGTTTCCCAAAACATTATCGAAAAAGATATTGTTTTGGGAATCAATTTGTCACAACAAAAAAAGATTACTCATTATTTTCACTCTTCAAATCACCGCGATAATATCATGTAATTGAATTTCAATATGTATATGTACAGATATGTACTGTTCACACATTACATTCTACTAATTTTTTTTTTTTTTTTTTTTTTTTACCCTACTTGGGTTTAACGGAAACCTGCTCATAGCGGAAAAAAAGTTTGGTCCCGTGCGATTCTGTTATAGACAGGTTTTACTGTAATTATGTCTCGTAGTTTTGAAGAAACCCTCCGACTTATCGTGCGTTTCTTTCCAGACCTTTTTCATCCGAAGTAACATCGAGAGCTTACGAAGTCAACATGCAGGCGATATCCTCATCAACATTTGTCTAAATATGCCGTTCCTAGCGCGTTACATCAACGAATATGATGATTTCATTCGTACTGGATCATTGACGATGCCTTGCACATATTCTGAAGCATCTTTGATACGCCAAAGGTATGTTTAATTAATATCCTAGTAAAAAGATGTACATCAGTTCGAATTACATTCTCAAGACAATTAGATATAGGTCTAACAAAGTCAGCACCTGTTGTATTTTGAATGAAGAGAGCGTGTGGGCAAATTTAACATGCATATTTACGTAGTCCAATTCATCTGAAGTTTTTGTCTCAAAATGTCCCTCAAGATAGAATTTGAATATCCATTGTACGCTCGTGATGTGAAACTGAATATGACTACGAGTCTTGTTTATTTGTAGAGAACAAACTAAGGGAGCGTTCACCGCTAGCGTCACAGGTGTCAAATTCGTCAAAAAAAAGGATGCATTCTACTCGCTGAATTTCCTTCATTTTTTGTTTACTTCTGTATAACACACAATTTCTCATAAGAAAAAGTAATTTTCTAGAAATCGAGAATATTTAAACAACGAGCTATGATGATAAGGAACTAGCGGTTGGTTACCGCAAATTAAGATCCTTCATAACAATGGAAATGAAACTCCAGTTACTTATTCATGACTGTAAGGATTGATCATGTCGTAGTAGGAGACGAGTAAACCGGACCGCCATATTGGACCTAAGAGTAAAGAGTGGAAGACAACGCCGCAACATTGCGCGGAACGACGTGCACTAAGGGACGAGCACACTGCTCCGCGTAATGGACCAAGTTTTCAATGTTGAATATCGATCGACATACGTCTGCAACATATTTCCATTGAGCCTAATGGCTCCTATAAGAAACACGTGCGGAGCAAAGCTCATTATGTTACTCATTGGAAACAAGAAATAATTAAGAAATGAAAATTTGATTTTGAAATACTTATGATTATAAAAATTGAAATATTATCATTTTCTTCTTTAAATATTCAGCACGGTAGATTATAGAGGTATTGACACAACGAAAGATTTCTGTCGCACGAATTGTGTTAATTCATACGGAATTCCGCTACGCTCGCAGCGATCGTTTGAATACCTTCCACACCCCACCTGTGTCGGAACCTTACCGGAGGTACCCTAATATTGACGAAATTTTTGAGGGTTGTAAAAGGCGAAGAAATTCACCTAAGAATATAATTTTTTTTAAAATAAGTAGAGCATGGTGAGTTGTCTATTCGTACCCGGTTTCAGATTTTTAGGTTAATACCTGATACCTCTACGAATTTTTAAAAATTGATGAATTTACATTACCTAGTATTCATGTAGTTTTCATGCTTAGTAATACCTTGCAACGCTCCTAGCGTAGATTATATCAACTGACACAACTCAGGCGACAGTAACAAACACGGCTAATATACGTTTGTGTCAATACCTCTATAATGTACCGTGATATTCAGTATCTTTCCGCACGTATTTCTTATGGGAGGCCATTATGTCCGAAGGAAATATTTTGGGTACTTTAACGAACAGGGAATCAGGTGTATCGATCGATGGTCAACATCAAAAACTTGGTCCATACTGCGGCGTTATTTGAACCTTCCGCGTGTCACTCATAAGTCCTATATGGCGGTCCAGTCTTTGACTATATAGTACTTTGTATGGACTGACTTGACGAAGCATCTGCGGGGGGGTAGAATGAAGCCGATATGTGCGGTAGAGAGGCAGAGGGAATACACTTGTTCAGGGATAATTGTTGAGCAGGTTGCATTCACAATGTAATACAATTTGTCAATGGGCTATGGGTTTGCTGTCAACGCTGGATGCAATCCTCCTTACTTTTATCCTACAAGTTACCTCCCTTGCCGCACGATAACTGCTTCACTGAATGCGTTTGTTGTATCAGTCCATACAAAGTACTATATAGTCAAAGGGTCCGGTTCGGCTGTGTGAAACTAGCAAGTCCATCACCATGACGTCACATCAAGTGATAACAGTGTAAAAATGAAGGACAGCAGCTTTCAGCTGACATTGACTCCCATAAGAATAGCATTGGTAACAGTTGATCATACATTAGTATTTCAAAATGAAGAATAAATAAAGAATAAAAATTTGATATTTGCAATCCAAAAGCTATCCGGTATTAATTAACTTTTTATTCCTTATTTATACTTCATTTTAAAATACTGATGTATGACCAAATGTTACTTATGCTACCTATTCTTATGAGAATCGATATACTAACTTGAAGAAATGTGCGCAATAATATTGTTTTCAAATATCGCATTGCGACTTCACCGGTGGTGATTTTTCCTAGACATACAAGGTCGTTACAGTCGCAAATTACAAGTGCGAGTGAGTTCCGTCGATGCAACAAAAAATACTGCATAGCAAGTTTTTGTAACTTCCATCAGAATAGCGCCAGTAAAATACTGCCTTGGCGGAACGCCCGGTTTTCGTGACCAATAGTGGAAGATGCTGGTATGCTGCATGCTTCAGAGATCTAATCAGGTGACACCCCTTCCTACTGCTATAATCTTTCACCATATACCTCTTATGGACTGAGCTAAGACGATGTTTACCCGTGGAAAGATATGATAAGAAAATAAAATGCGGAGAACTCAAAATAGGCGACGTGGTTGATTGGGGAAGGAGGAGAAGCTGTTACTTCTCCGCGCACTCACCCGCACTGCCTACGTTGGAGTCCTCCGCACGCTATACATGTTTCCACACTCGTTTAACATCGCAATATATGGACGAAGCTCAGTCCATAAGAGGTATATAGTCAAAGGCTATCTTCTATCTATCTATCTATCTATCTATATTAATAAAAACGGCTTCAGGGATTCAATACCCTTTAGCCAAAAAACAAAAAATTGCTAAAATAGAATATTATAGTGCAAATTCTATTAGTAATAGTAAAATGAATTGCCTAGCAAATTATAAGAAAAATAAGAAAGGATTTGATCCTACATCGATTACCTCGCCTCTCTTAACGACCGCACCTCACGCTGGGTGTCCACATTCTCGACAAAAAGTAGCTAAATTTTTTGAGCTACTAAAAACGGCTTCGGGGATTCAATACCTTTAGCCAAAAAAAAAAATGCTAAAATCGAATATTATATAATTACTAGCAAGTCGGCGCGCCTCTTAGTTTTTTGTTTTTTCATTTTTATCTTATTCGAGAGCGCTATATAAACCAGAATAAACAGGAATAATTTTTAAAAATTCGGTAAATTATCTAGATATTTCTACTTTAGATATTGAAAAAAAAAAGTAGAAATTCTCCAGACAACTTTTTTTTGGACCTGTATTCAAAATTTTTATGCAAACACAAAGTTCTCATGGCTACTTTTAATTCTGTTATTTAGGGTTTTGGGTAAGGTAGATACATGAAACAAAGGGAGTAACTCTGGGGTTTAAGATTATTTGGAATTTCTTAGTTAGATACACTATTTTCTTTGTATCTTTTTATCTCATAGTTCAATTCAATCTGCTTAGTTTTCTTTTCAAGCTTTTCTTCTTTCTTAATTTCATTCAATTTTGCACTCTTTCATTCTTTACTTGTTCTTCCATACAACCTTTTTTTTTTTTTCTTTCTTTATCGTTTCCTGAGTCTTCCAAATTGTTCTCTATTTCAGTATCACACTCTTCCAGTTTTCCCTCTCTTCCTATTCTTCTTTTTCAGTCCTCTGCATCCATCTCCTCCAATTATCCATATGGTGATAATTGATTCTACGTGTCATGCTCTAATCTACAAATTAATGGAAGAAAAACGTTTCGATTCTAAGATTAGTTCATTCATTTCCCTTTTTCTCTTTCACTTTTTTTCTACATAAGATTTTTTTTGAAATCTTGTGTGTATTATATGTTGACAGTATAATTTGTTACTACAGTCGTTCCAATTTTCAGCGATGATTATTTCTTTGACCTCACTTTTTTACATGCAAATAGTGTAACTCCTCCTATTTTCGAGTTGATTTAGTTGAGACTTTGAAAATCCCTTCCTTCATTTACCTTAATTAGAACAAAATTTCTCAAGGCCCTCAATTTATTCCTTCGAGTCCACCCACCTCCAACTAACAGTTATTCTTGACATTGAGTCCTGATTTTTGTAATTCACTATACTCTAGGGATTCTTCTGTTAAATCCTGATGATGTTAAGAGCATCTCCAGTTTTTTATGATGTCAACTACCTAACCTAAATCGAGGTTCAATAGGAAACCTATTCCATAGGGGGAGGGATTTTCGAAAATTTTGGTGTCTCGCCATCATTTACCTAGAACGATGGTTGATATTTTTCCAAGTCCTTTTCCTGTCATATATATCTTGGAAGTTGAAATTCTTCCATGTTCCTCTCTTGAAAAATATAGCTTGGAAGTTGAAAGTTTTTAAAGTTATCCACTTGTCATAATTGTATAGGTCGATGTACAAAATGTGTTTTCAATTTCAACTCGTCTGATGGTTCAATTTTTTCCAAGTTCCTCTCCTGTCATATATAGCTCAATTCCCAATATTAAAAATGTTTAAAACACGCATGCATCGTAAGTACGTTTTTGCGAAACGATTTTCAGTGACGTAGGTAAGGATTTTCAGTGTTAGCGCGGAGCGTGTGAAAAAAACGAAATAACGTCACCGATGGTCTTTTACACACGGAAAACCGTTGCGAAAAAACTATGACGTAAACATGCCGCACGAAAAACGTATACTTTGGATGTACAAATTTGTCTTCAAAGTATTTGTGTTTTAAAGCTTTGTACAGTACAAGTGTTGTAGGTGAGTCTTTATAACTCGTACATACATTGCTTCACTCGCTTTGCTCGTTCCGCAAACGTATGTACTCGTTATGAAAAGACTCACCTACGCCACATGTACTGTAAATAGCCATTTCAAATCTGACTCCTTTGATATTGAAAATTTTTCCTATCCCTTATCATAATAGAGCTCAAATGTCTCAATTTTTCCGAGTCCCTCCTGCTATAGTTGGCTTAATTTTCAAAATTTTATCAAATCTAATTCCTCTTTTTGGAACCCCTCCAATTTTGAATTCAATTCTCAATATCAAAACCAATCCGTCCCATAGAAGAGGATTTGGGAATTCCTTATTCAACTTTATTAAACATGTGATTGTTTTCTATTACAGCCTTCAATTGAACTTCTTTTGGTTGAATCCTAGAAATCTGATTGGAAGCTTGAGAATCTATCACCTTCTTTCCTGTCCTACTCTTCAAAATCAACATACTTCCTACAAAGGTATTTTCTCAATTATCCTCTGACCTGTGAAATCATTTCCAATACAGTTTCCAACTCTCGCAACTATCTGTGTTAGTCAGTTCCATTTTCCAAATATTTCAGTTGCTTTTCTTCTTCTACTTCTTACAATGGAAGTGATTTTTGATTCAAAAAGTTGATATTGATAAGGGATCATCATATTTTGGTGACTACTATTTTCTATTTTGCCTATTAGCTCTCCTTCATTAGATGCTTTCCATCATTATGTGGACATTTTGACGTCATTAGAACTTTTTGCCAAATTAATTATCCTTCAATTTGCGAAGTGCTAAATTGTATCGGATAAAATGAGGTATGAAGTGCAAAGAGAAGGTCGTTACCGTTATAATATTAGGCTTTAGCTATTTTTTAGCTTAATTGTATCGGGTAAATTAGGTATGTGATGGATTTCGTCTGAAGCCTTCCTCTAGGGAACTGAGGTATGTTTTATGCGCTACTTTTATTCCATTCTTCAGGGTTTTCTGAAACTCTTTATACTTGTTGATATTATTTATGGTAATATTCTTTTTCAACTTTCGTTGTGCCCTTTACTTAGAATCGTACCCCCTACTTTTCCTGAATACATCCCTCTCAATTTCTCACATGATGTGTCTATAGTTGGAATTCTGATTAGGTTTAAGCTCACACTTTTCTACGCTCATCTGTACAAAACGTATCTTTTATTTGATTCTCAGTTCACACGGTTGCCCTCAATATGATCAAACTGATTGCGCGCCTAAAAACTGCACCCTTTCACCCAAAATTAAGGACCCCACCTTGTAACTACGTACTTACGACCATAAAAACTTTCATTATTTCTTAATCCTAGCTTAATTCTTGTATCACTCACATAAAAAAACAACCCTGCAACAAACTTGGAATCATTAAAAGTTAACCTATCCTCAGTCTTCAGTGAACAGAAATTCCCACCATAAAGAGGTTATTTTCGCTCGATATAGAATTGGTCACTCTCAACTTGAACATTCTCATCTCCTCCTGGGTTTCCATGCTCTACCTTCATGTAAATCTTATTATGCAGATAATCTGACGATCTATCATCTTTTTTCCTGTCCTACTCTCCAAAATCAACGTACTTCCCAAAATATAATCTCAGTCTCATCCTCTGTTCCATGTAATCACTTCCAACACAGTTTCCAACTCCCGCAATTACCTATGGTACTCAATTACTCCAACTTATACATATCCATTTTCTTTCTCCTGCCTTAAAATTTGAGTACCACCATCTGACTCGATTGCTACCTCTTCTTCCAATCATCTTCCCTTGTTTCTCACTCCAATCCAGTTATTTTTATTTTCAGAATACAACCATAATACCATTTTACAAATATTTTAATCGCTTTTCTTCTTCTACTTCTTACAATTGAAGTGATTTTTATTCAAAAAGTTGACACTGATAAGGGATAATATTTTTATGACTACTATTTTCTATTTTATCTGTTGGCTCTCCTTCATTAGATACTTATTATCATTATAATTATATGGATATTGTGACATCATTAAAACTTTTTGTCGAATTCATTTTTCTTGTCTGACGTCCAAGAAAGTTAACTACCTTTTATCGAGACTTTGGACATCTAACCTGAGGTGAGGTTGTTTAAAGAGGCGAGGTAATCGATGTAAGGTTGAATCGTTGTTACCTTTTATTTTGCTAGGCAATTCATTTTACGCAGATAGATAAATTCGATGCTTAGAATTGAAAATTGTTTTTTTTTTTTCTTCCTTCAAATTTGCTAGGTAAATTCATTTTACTCTTATATCTATAGTTTATACGAGCCGCTGACGGGCCGCCTTCGGCGGCCCTTGGCGGCTCGGCCTGCCGGCGGCTCCTAACAGACGCGAGCAGCGAAAGCTGCTCGCGTGTTTTGCTCGCTCGCTTCGCTCGCTCGTTATTGTTGTTCTTACATTTTAGTGGGGTGGCTAAATTCCCCATAAAAACCGTGCATACTAGATGGAAATATTATAACTTTTAAAATACCCGTTCAAAGTGATCGATGGATCTAAAACATAGCCACGTATATTTTTAATTATCATACATAGTTATTAAAGAGTGGGGGAGGAAGTAAACATTTCAAGTAAAAGGTCGGTTATGATTGGGAAAGGAATTAAGATAAATGTATACCTTTTTGATCTTGCAAATCTAGTCAGGTTGTTGAATCGTCGCTTCGCTTGCACATACTATTCTGTAAGACTTACAATGTGGAGTGAATGTGCCTCCCATTAAAGAGCTGTGCCGGTTTGATGTCGTCCCATAATCCCATCAAGTACACATTGACTGGGCAGAAATTAGTATTTTTACGTACTATTTCAAAAAATGCGTTAATGAGATCCCCTGACAATTCATCATGTAGAATCTCATTCTCTACGCTACCGTCCGTCATACTGTTTGAAAGAAAAATATACAACTTCGAATGATACAAATGGAACAACTGTTGCGTGTATGAGTCTAAGGTAAAATGATGCAACGCCGCGCCACGCGCTTCTATTTATATCAATTGTCGCTACTGCTGGATCATTTCGAGAGCATTGGAGAACTGTCAAAAAAACGGAAGGAAGGGAGCCTACTTCCAGAAACTACTCGAACGGTCAGCGAGAAACTACTCGAACGGTCAGGTTAACCGGTCGCGTTGTAGTTTGTAAGGTTGACCCGCCCTAACCACGCCCTAACGATGCGTAGGTAGCGCTTTAGATTTACCGAGTTTCCAATAGATAGCGGCACTTGAATTTTCGGCCACGCGAATTTTCGGCACGCGATTTTCTTGCGTCACTCGATTTTTTAGCGTCACGCGCGCGAGCTTACAGGTTTATATAATAGATATACAGTAATAGAAGACGTCATTAGAACTTTTCATCAGATTTGTTTTCCTTCTCACACGGGAAACGAATTTGGCTACTTTTTATCAAGAATGTAGACATCTAGCCTGAGGTGCGGTCGTTATTTTATATGTACAGAAATACCGTAATTAGATCTCCTCGAAATCTTTTTTCTTCTATTTTGCTAGGCAATTCATTTTACGCTTATGTATATAGTAATAGAATACAGGTAATATTCGGTTTTAGCTATTTTTTTAGCTAAATTGTATCGGACAGTTCAGGAAGGAGTGAAAGGTGGAGGTCGTATTTTTATTAATATAGATATAGATTTTAGCTAAATTGTATCGGACAGTTCAGGAAGGAGTGAAAGGTGGAAGTCGTATTTTTATTAATATAGATAGATAGATAGATATAGACTAGCAAGTCCGGCGCGCCTACGGCGCGCCTCTTAGTTTTTTGTTTTTTCATTTTTATCTTATTCGAGAGCGCTATATAAACAGGAATCATTTTTAAAAATCTCGGTAAATTATCTAGATATTTCTACTTTGGATATTGAAAAAAAAAAAAAGTAGAAATTCTCCAGACAACTTTTTTTTGGCCCATAGTTCAATTCAATCTGCTTAGTTTTCTTTTCAAGCTTTTCTTCTTTCTTAATTTCATTCAATTTTGCACTCTTTCATTCTTTACTTGTTCTTCCATACAACCTTTTTTTTTTTTTTTCTTCCTGAGTCTTCCAAATTGTTCTCTGCCTCAGTATCACACTCTTCCATAATGTAACTCCTCCTATTTTCGAGTTGATTTAGTTGAGACTTTGAAAATCCCTTCCTTCATTTACCTTAATTAGAAAAAAATTTCTCAAGGCCTTCAATTTATTCCTTCGAGTCCACCCACCTCCAACTAACAGTTATTCTTGACATCGAGTCCTGATTTTTGTAATTCACTATTCTCTAGGGATTCTTCTGTTAAATCCTGATGATGTTAAGAGCATTTCCAGTTTTTTATGATGTCAACTACCTAACCTAAATTGAGGTTCAATAGGAAACCTATTCCATAGGGAGAGGGATTTTTGAAAATTTTGGTGTCTCGCCATCATTTACCTAGAACAATGGTTGATATTTTTCCAAGTCCTTTTCCTGTCATATATATCTTGGAAGTTGAAATTCTTCCATGTTCCTCTCTTAAAAAATATATTTGTAGCTTGGAAGTCGACAGTTTTTAAAGTTGTCCACTTGTCATAATTGCAAAGGTCGATGTACAAAATGCGTTTTCAATTTCAACTCCTCTGATGGTTCAATTTTTTACAAGTTCCTCTCCTGTCATATATAGCTCAATTCCCAATATTAAAAATCTTTTCAAATCTGACTCCTTTGATATTGAAAATTTTTCCTATCCCTTATCTATCATAATAGAGCTCAAATGTCTCAATTTTTCCGAGTCCCTTTTGCTATAGTTAGCTTAATTTTCAAAATTTTATCAAATCTAATTCCTCTTTTTGGAACCCCTCCAATTTTGAATTCAATTCTCAATATCAAAACCAATCCGTCCCATAGAAGAGGATGTGGGAATTCCTTATTCAACTTTATTAAACATGTGATTGTTTTCTATTACTACAGCCTTCAATTGAAATTCTTTTGGTTGAATCCTAGAAATCTGATTGGAAGCTTCATTACAATCCTTACTATCTTATTATACAGATAATCTGAGAATCTATCACCTTTTTTCCTGTTCTACTCTTCAAAATCAACATACTTCCTACAAAGTATTTTCTCAATTATCCTCTGACCTGTGTAATCATTTCCAACACAGTTTCCAGCTCTCGCAACTACCTGTGTTAGTCAGTTCCATTTTCCAAATATTTCAGTTGCTTTTCTTCTTCTACTTCTTACAATGGAAGTGATTTTTGATTCAAAAAGTTGATATTGATAAGGGATCATCATATTTTGGTGACTACTATTTTCTATTTTGCCTATTAGCTCTCCTTCATTAGATACTTTCCATCATTATGTGGACATTTGGACGTCATTAGAACTTTTTGCCAAATTAATTATCCTTCAATTTGCGAAGTGCTAAATTGTATCGGATGAAATGAGGTACGAAGTGCAAAGAGAAGGTCGTTACCGTTATAATATTAGGCTTTAGCTATTTTTTAGCTTAATTGTATCGGGTAAATTAGGTATGTGATGGATTTCGTCTGAAGCCTTCTTCTAGGGAACTGAGGTATGTTTTATGCGCTACTTTATTCCATTCTTCAGGGTTTTCCGAAACTCTTCATACTTGTTGATATTATTTATGATAATATTCTTTTTCAACTTTCGTTGTGCCCTTTTCTTAGAATCGTACCCCCTACTTTTCCTGAATACATCCCTCTCAATTTCTCACACGATGTGTCTATAGTTGGAATTCTGATTAGGTTTAAGCTCACACTTTTCTACGCTCATCTGTACAAAACGTATCTTTTATTTGATTCTCAGTTCACATCGGTTGCCCTCAATATGATCAAACTGATTGCGCGCCTAAAAACTGCACCCTTTCACCCAAAATTAAGGACCCCACCTTGTAACTACGTACTTACGACCATAAAAACTTTCATTATTTCTTAATCCTAGCTTAATTCTTGTATCACTCACATAAAAAAACAACCCTGCAACAAACTTGGAATCATTAAAAGTTAACCTATCCTCAGTCTTCAGCGAACAGAAATTCCCACCATAAAGAGGTTATTTTTGCTCGATATAGAATTGGTCACTCTCAACTTGAACATTCTCATCTCCTCCTGGGTTTCCATGCTCTACCTTCATGTAAATCTTATTATGCAGATAATCTGACAATCTATCATCTTTTTTCCTGTCCTACTCTCCAAAATCAACGTACTTCCCACAATATAATGTCAGTCTCATCCTCTGTCCCATGTAATCATTCCCAACACGGTTTCCAACTCCCGCAACTACCTATGGTACTTAATTACTCCAACTTATACGTATCCGTTTTCTTTCTCCTGCCTTAAAATTTGAGTACCACCATCTGACTCAATTGCTACCTCTTCTTCCAATCATCTTCCCTATCCTCACGTTCTTTTCGTTTGTTTCTCACTCCACTCCAGTTATTCTTATTTTCAGAATACAACCATAATACCATTTTACAAATATTTTAATCGCTTTTCTTCTTCTACTTCTTACAATTGAAGTGATTTTTATTCAAAAAGTTGACACTGATAAGGGATTCTCATATTTTTATGACTACTATTTTCTGTTTTACCTGTTGGCTCTCCTTCATTAGATACTTATATTATCATTATAATTATATGGACATTGTGACATCATTAAAACTTTTTGTCGAATTCATTTTTCTTATCTCACGTCCAAGAAAGTTAGCCACCTTTTATCGAGACTTTGGACATCTAACCTGAGGTGAGGTTGTTTAAAGAGGCGAGGTAATCGATGTAAGGTTGAATCGTTGTTACGTTTTATTTTGCTAGGCAATTCATTTTACGCAGATAGATAAATTCGATGCTCGATGTAGAATTGAATTGTTTTTTTTTTTTCTTCCTTCAAATTTGCTAGGTAATTCATTTTACTCTTATATCTATATACAGTAATAGAATGCACGTATAATATTCGGTTTTAGCTATTTTTTAGCTAAATTGTATCGGGTAAATTAGGTATGAATCGCGGTGAGGAAAAGGGCACAGTTTTTAGTATTATAAAATGGAGAACTTTTACACGCACGTTTGTGATAAGCACGTTTGTGATAATGAATCGTTGCACTTAAATAACCAATAATTATTAATTTTCTATTTTCTATTTTGCCTGTTAACCTTCAGTCGCTGTGACGTCATTAGAATTTCACGAATATTTTTTCTTATAATTTGCTAGGCAATTCATATATATATAGTAATAGAATACACGCGTTAGCTATTTTTTAGCTAAATTGTATCGGGCAAATCAGGAATGAGAGGCAAAGGGTCATTTAGCTTTTTAGTATATTAGATATGTCGTGGTTAAAGTGAGTATTTGGTTAAAGTACGTAAGCGCGGCAATTACAACGCTGAAGCACGCGTACATACGCGTAAGCGTTGCTGGCCTTATATGTTTCCTTTAAAATGACGACTTTTCTCCTTTTTACCCTGGTTCGAACCCCGCTCAAGATCCTCACTTTTTTGGGGAGGATACATTTTTTTTTATTCAGAATTATGTAGAAAATTAATACATTTTTTTAAATCAAAATTTTTAATTTTTATCTTTAAATTACGATTTTGGAAGAACCTATAAATAGATCGATAGAATCAACAATAATTTGAGTTATTGATAGATTTAAAATTTGAATTAGACTAAGGAAGGAACCATTATAAATTGATGGAATCAACATTTAAATTAGACTCAGGGAGAAACCATAATAATGATTGATAGAATCAACATTTGAGTTAGACCAAGGAAGAAACCATAAAAAAATTGATGGAATCAATATGTTTCAATTAGACTGAGAAAGAAACCATGAAAAATTGATAGATTCAAAATTTGAATTAGACTAAGGAAGAAACCATAAAAAATTGATGAAATCAACATTTGAATTAGACTGAGGGAGAAACCATAAATAGATCGATAGAATCAACATTAATTTGAGTTAGACCAAGGGAGAAACCATAAAAAATTGATAGATTCAAAATTTGAATTAGACTAAGGAAGAAACCATAAAAAATTGATGAAATCAACATTTGAATTAGACTGAGGGAGAAACCATAAATAGATCGATAGAATCAACATTAATTTGAGTTAGACCAAGGGAGAAACCATAAAAAATTGATAGAGTCAAAATTTGAATTAGACTAAGGAAGAAACCATTATAAATTGATGGAATCAA
Organism: Aspidiotus rigidus; assembly: GCA_035079385.1. Classification (NCBI taxonomy): domain Eukaryota; kingdom Metazoa; phylum Arthropoda; class Insecta; order Hemiptera; family Diaspididae; genus Aspidiotus; species Aspidiotus rigidus. The sequence continues at coordinate 9,489,130 of JAVHKY010000052.1, forward strand.
CATTTAAATTAGACTCAGGGAGAAACCATAAATAAATAAAAAAAATTAAATTACAGTAGGTACTAAGTACGAGAAGAGAAATATGAAAAGACATACGAAGACAACATACACACGAAGACAAAGTACACACGTAAACACCCATAGGAGTTGTCACATACAAAATACATCGTATTAGCAAGCAACGCCTCGTGGCTGAGCGGTGTACGGCGCTACTTGAACGTTGCCTGCATGCGCACACTCTCACCGTACAACGCTACCACGCCGGACGCGACCGAAAACACGCGCTGCGATGACGAAAAACCCACATTAACCAATTACCCAGATTAACCATAACATATACGTGCATCTATTAGTAAGAGTAAAATGAATTGCTTAGCAAATTCGAAGAAAATCAAGAAATTATTTGATCCTACATCAATTACCTCGCCTCTCTTAACGACCGCACCTCAGGCTAGGTGTCCACATTCTCGATACCGGTAAATAAATTCTATGAAACACTACCCGATCGTACACAGCACTCCGTTGCCTTTTTTATTCCCTATCGTATTTACTTTTTGATAGATCATGCTTTTACTCTCCGAATGGATTGTTGGCATTACATAGGTGATAACAGTGGTTATTTTTCTTCGTTTGTTGAATCTGAATCTCTCTCAATTGAAGATTACGTTAATAATCTACAAAGTCCAACACGTTACACTGATCACATTGAAATATTTTGTATTTCGTATTTATATTCAGTCAATATTTGGGTACCTATACGAGAGAGAATCAAATTCGATCTCCGGAATAAAAATTCGTGCTAAAATTACCTCTTCTAGGTCAAATTCAAATAGTGTTCCTTTAAAGTTATTATACTTGAATAATAATCATTATGAACCACTAATTGAAAGTTTGGAGGAAACAAATACAGAAAATATTTTAAAATGTAATTCTTTTAATAAAAAACAAAGTGATAATCTTCTCGGTCAATTATCTTACTCAGAAGGAAACATTAAAGAACATAGTTTGAGAGAAATGAATTGCAAGTGTGCGTTTTGTGGAGCTTTATATTTTAAAAGCGAAGGAATAAAATCTGCTCCTTTTACCTTTCACAAATGTTGCAAGGATGGAAAATATTTATTTCGATTCATCATATGCAAAAAATGTGACATTATTTACATTCAAACTGAAAATACCGATTTATATGAATTATGCCAAACTTGTAGGAACGATGATGTTGAGAACTTTCAAGATGAACCGGCCGACCGTTAAAGCTTGGAGCTTGAAAATTTTCGAAGTCCCCCTCCCATCATAGAAAACCAGGACAATACCCATTCTCAGGAAATCTTGAGTTGAACTCTTGGCTAGTTCTACTTTGTTCCGAATTTCATGATTCACGAAAGGCCAAAGCTAGATGCGATCATGAATAAATAATACGCACTAAACTATCTACGTCGTCCGATATTATCAGACAATTTGGAATTTTGTCTCGTTATTTCGTTATTATTTCTGAATAATAATATTATTTCTGAAATAAATCTCATCGTTTGGTTTCTCAGTTCAGTCGCGTGTTCTCTTCCAACTTGGGATCTTTTCGAACTAAAACAGCCCAGTGATAATAATGACAGAATGATGATGATAATAAAACTTTTCTAGACCAATAAGAAAAGAGTATCAACTATGGCGATGGCCGACTGATAGCACCCTTGATGTTCCTACGTTGAAGATTACTGATTACACCGACCGACCACAGAGTAAACAGAGGTCGTCTTCGCTATGCTCATAACGTTAACGAATACGGGCATCATCCAAATTCGTAGTTTAGGTTCGCCTAACGCGTTGAGTGCGCGTCAAGCTCTGCATACAGCTGTACACAACGCAAATTGTTGAGTGTTGCAGATTCACCGCTCGGTTTAACTGCATTAGGCGAACCCTAAACTACGAATTTGGATGATGCCCGTGTCTCGAGCGCATTCAGACGACCTCTGTTTACTCTGTGCGACCAACGTATACGCAATGTTTACAAAGTGTGCTTTATTATATAGGATTCCATAACCTCGGCCCAAAAAGAGCAAAAGTTTCCTGCAGCCTATTCCATTCATCCCTTTCTGTTGCTACCCTCCCGAAGTTTTTTGCCCCTAGAAAAGTCTCCAGGTCGTGTTTCCAGCTTGCCAACTGTCGACCTCTGTTTCTTTTTCGATGCGTGAGGAACCAAAAAGTTATTTTATACGTCCATCTTTCGTCCTTCAATCTTGCTATGTGCCCTGCCCACCTCCATTTTTGTCTTCTAATGTATCGTATTACGTTTGTATTATATTTTAGGTTTTGTTTTAGAGTATGTATTTTTACATGGTCTTTTTTCTTAACGTTTAACATTGATCGTTCCATTAAATTTTGCGCTACCTGTAATTTGTTGATAATTTTTGATGTGAGGGTCCATGTTTGACTTCCATATGTTAAGGTGGGGACTATACACATGTTAAATATTTCGATTTTTTGTTCGTTTTTAAATGAGCCTTTGAAAATTTCTTTTAGCGACCAGTATTTGTTCCATGCCTTAGTTATGCGTACATTAATTTCTTTCTCTGTTCTTTTTTTGAAAGCTATTTGTTGTCCTAGATAGGTTGCCTGTTCTTCTGTTGCTATAATATCCCTGTTAGGCTCATTTATCGTGTTGATTTCATTCGTTCGGTCTTGCTCTTCCCTTGCTAGGATTTTTGATTTTTTCCTGACTCCTCCCCTTTTTCTTTGAGTTCTTTGATCATTGTTTCGAGTTCGGATTTTGATTCAGAGATCAGGATGACATCATCGGCAAACCTTAGATTGGACAACCTTTCCCCGTTTACGTTTACTCCCTTATCCTCCCAGTTTAGTTTCTTAAAAATTTCTTCTAATGCGCAGTTGAATAATACTGAGGATAATGGGTCTCCCTGCTTTACCCCTTTTTTTACTTCAAAATATTCTCCCTCCACATCTGTTATTATCCTTGCCTTGTTTTTTGCATATAGATTCTTTACAAACGTGACATAAACAAACAATAAGGTTTTACGCAATTTTTCACAAAAGTAGAGCTTTAGTGGCTAGTCGCGGTCGGCCTCTTTTCCGCTTCTGACCAATAGGAATTTGTTTCGCAGCTGCAGGTGCTGTCACTTTCTTCAACCTAATTTCCATATCCAAAGAGTGCTTACATACCATCTTCTTTAAGAAAATGGGACACGTGCAACTCGCACCGTCAGCACTTATTTCTATTTTCCAAATGCGTGACCGCCACGTCTTGAACTTTTCAAACATCTTCCATTTCTTTTGCTCCCTTTCAAATTTGTTTACAAGGTCAGGCAATACTTCACTCTGCAACTGTGAAGAAGTAACAAAGGATACCAATGTATCTCCTTCTTTCCTCTGAAGAATGCTATGATTCTCAGCTGCCCATGATTGTACGTTTGTCGCGTGAGTCTATCTCTCTTCGCGTTACAACCTGTTCCACATACCGTTCAAGAATCATCGCGTGAATCAGATATAAAAGTGTGTCATTTTCAACCCTTTTCGCGTTCACTTCCTGCCTTGCTATTTATTTTCATTTCGCGTGCCTGTTATACGTTAAGCCTAAATCCCGTAATTGCATATTACGTGAAATAAACAGAAAAAATGAGTAATACGGGAAATTAACAACCCATCTGCTGAATACGCGTAATGAACATCTGATCTGTTGAATACGTGAAATGAACACGAAAAATAGTGTCTATTTCACAATATTAGCATGTCTTTTCTGTAGATTACGTGAAACGAGTAGTCACTTTTGAGAGTATTTAGCTTCCTCCGCCACTGGAATGATTTGAGCTCGAAGTAGACACGAGTGTATGGGTGAGGTCGAAGCGAAAAGTCTACTCCAGTTGACTCGATTTCACTTATGGATATTTCACATCTCTTAGTCCATTTAGGCATCTTCTTGACTGCAATCTGGAAGTTGTATAAGGTAGTGTGGTAATCTTTATGGTCCGATGTTAGTGCTGTGTCGTCCGCAAAAGTGGCAATTATGGTCGAAGTTGTTTCTGTAATATCGGCAGTGTAGAGTGTGCCCTGGGGTACACCTGCTGAGATTGTTTGAAGTGTGGATTTAGCCTCTCCAAACTGCACCCGAAATTTTCGTGCATGAAGATACAATTGAATTATACCGATAATTTGCGATGGAAGATAGCTTCTGAATTTGTGAAGTAATCCTTCAATTTAAACTCTATCAAATGCTTGTTGTACATCCAAGAAAACTGATGGACAGTATTTCTTGTTCTCAAGGGAGTCACGTACCTCATTTGTTACACGGTGTGCTTGCTCTACTATGGAATGCTCAGCACGGAAGCCAAATTAGTGGTTTGGTAGAATTTGCTTCTCCTCAATGATGGATGCTAGTCGAGTGAGGAAAAGTTTTTCGTAATAACAATATTGGTCAATAGTGGATCTTCTGGTGGCTTTCCTGGCTTGTTCGGCATTATTACTTTGACCTTTTTTAATTGCTCTGGGATGTATTGCAGCCAAGTACCGCGTTGAAGAGATATGCCATGGGGACAATGCCCTTCTTTGGTAGCTCTTTAATTATTGGACTGGTGATAACCTCAGGCGCTGGTGCCTTGCGGGTTTTTAACAGGTTTGCTACTCTGTACACTTCTCTAGGCGTGAATAATTTGACGTCAGGGTGCTGCTTTAGCTTGACGGACGGTTTCAAATCAGAGTCTGTATTGTTAGGTTTAAAGGTCGACTCTAAGTGACAAGCAAACAACTCGGTCTTTTCACTATCACTTTGGGCCCAGGTATTGTTACCTGTTTTATAATTTTGTGTATACTCCTTATATATTGTGATATTTTCAAATTTTTCTATTTACTAGTACCGCAATTTCATTTCAGATATTTTTTGACTCATAGAGTGTATCCATTTCTTTAAAATTACCCTATTTGAGCAAGCGTCGTTACCTTTGTTCAGGATTACGCGTAATCAGTAGGAAACTGCTATTGAATTCGTGAAATTGGCACAAAATCACCCAGGTTACGCATATTCAGCAGATGGATTGTTGATTTCACATATTACTCATTTTTTCTGTTCATTTCACGCAATATGCAATTACGCGATTTACGCTTAACATCCGTATAATCCATAATCATATTTTTTTTCTGGATATATCATATTCTTGTTGATGAATATGAATTGTAGTATTTGAAATTTTCTCAATTTGAAGTTCTGTAAACTTTTTAGGAAAAGTAAGTTCACAAATATCAAAGTTATTCTTTAGGTATGTCATGATTTCTGCTAGACCAATGATATCATTTGCCATTATCAGTATATCATCAACGTCGTTGACAATTATTTGAATAAACAGAAGATACGTTATTCACAAGGAATGTAACAAAGCCAATTGATTCAAGATACTTTGAAAACTGTTTATACCAGCTCAACAAAGCCGTGATGAGCTCATTTATTCAATATTTATGAACATACTTTTTCCCATCATATGGAAAAACGGGGGGAATACTGACATGTTTTTCACTTGAAATTGGACCATGAAGGAATGTATGATCTACATCAAGTTTATTAAAACCCCCAACCCTTGACTGTTGCTAAGGAGAGAACCCAATGAACTGCTGATGCTGACAGAGTTGAAGATGCTCTTCCATCAGGAGTGTAACAATTCTTTTGACGTCTACAAATGTATAAGAAGAAAAAAACAAGCGCCAATTTTTTTAGACATAATGGACACAGCAATGCAAATGCGTGAAGAAAATACAACGGCAAAATAGAAACAAGAATAAAATTTGAATCAACAATTTTTAACAAGACAAAGGTTTGTGTACACAAAAACTCTTTAGCGCTAAGGCTACCAAGTCATATAAGTAGGGTTACAATGTTTCAAACGAAATTGTTTTAAACGGCGTTTTAAACATTGGAATTTGAGAGAAAAAGTTTCAAATATGGATGGCACGTCATGAATTTAAAGGCACGTGTACTCACGCACAAGGAGCGTAAGTGTCTAGGGAAAAAACCTGGAGAAACCCCGCAATAAGCGCTAGGTCATACGTTTACAACAACAAAATATACAAAATTTGTATAGAAATGCCGTCTTAAACTCTGAAGAAAAAATATCAATTTCGAACATGTTTTAAACAAAAAAAAAGTTTTAAACTAAAAAAAACACGTTATTTGTTTTTTTGTTTCCAACCCTGCATACAAGGTCTCTACAGTTGTGAATTACGGATGCGCGTGAGCTCCGCCAACGCAACATAAGTACTGCGTATCACGCTCTTGTAACTTTCATCAGAATAGCGCCAGTAAAACGCTGCCTCGGCGGAACTCCCGGTTTTTGTGACGGGTAGCAGGAGATAACTGATACGCTGCGTGCTTCAGAGATCTAATCAGATGACGGACCAATTTGTGAAATATTATTATTTCTTATGGGAAGTTGCGTGTAAAACAAAAATAAAGAAAGAATGAAGAAAATTCAGCAAACAGATTACATACATTTTGCGTGCATCTTTTAATTGATTTGACATTGGTAAAGTGAAGGTAAATGCTCCCATTTTATGGTCCATTTGCCGAAAAACGGGAGTGTCGTCACAACCCAAATTCCGGTACTTGGGGTGCGATCTCTTATGCATTGCAAGGTACCAAAAGATCTTATTTAGGTTGTAACGTGACTCCCTTTTTCGGCCACAAATGGATCATAAAATCATGAGAATCCAAAAAAATTGTAAGTCAAGCGTTCGATTATTAAATTGTGAACTTATGCTATTGCAAATGGTTTTCAACGATTATTTGCTTGCGTTTGGCCTATTTGTGGACTTGGAATACTTTTCAAGCTGTTTGAATAAAGGATTAGTATTAGACTTAAATTATTCTTCAAATACAATCTTCTAATCAGGCTCAAATACAATATTGTTTTGGATTTTCTAATATTACATCCCTCAAAAGAATGTCAAAGTCCTAAAATACCTATGGCATTTGAAAATCCATTGTATTTGCCTATAATGGCGGAGTATGCGCTGCTATGCGGAATTTCTCCAAAGCGTGCACTTGAAGGTGATGATGAGTGATAATGACTAAACATTGTATTCTCCTTTTCGCTTTTCTTTCTTGTAAAATTCAAATGGAAATCGACATAAAAAAGTTTTGAGATTGTTGGAGTTGACTCAGCTCCAACTTTTGTATATCTCATTTTTTAGAATTGATTGATCAATCAAGTGGTGAGTAACTTCTAAAAACCATTCCCGTGTTATTTATATAGGATTATTACATACCATCACCTTCGAGTGTAGCGTGGAGAGTGGCGCTCCTAGCAGAGCCCTTACAGGCGAATCTTTTCAAAAAGAGCTTCATTAGAATGATTTGATTTAATCTACACTGAAGTATTTTACAGTAAACTTTACTTCTTCAAATGTTTCTGAATAAATTGAAAAAACACAGAAACAGAAATTGAAAATTTTTTATCTTGATTTTTCAAAGATCTATCGTAAGGTTTTTTTTTTTAATTTGGTATTACGAACTTCACATAATGATACCCGTGTTGGTTTTAGAAAAAATCTTTAAAAAATTGTGAGCTCACAAAAAGTTATAGATTTGAATTCATTGATTTTGGTGGACATTATTGTTTTGATTATATTTTTTACTGAATTACAACTTATGTTGTAATCAGATCTTAGTTTAATTTTTTTGACTTACCAAATCTACTGATAAACAAGATATTTTTAAATGTTCACACCAATTTCTTGCTTTTCATTGGATAGAACTTTAAGAAATATTTGGGAATTTGAAACAATGGAATTGATTGTTGTTTCTTTAAATCTATGACTAAAGCGGCCGTTACACGTTTGCGCAAATTAGCATAGAAACCGCCGAAAGGAGATCGCACGATTGCGCAAATCACTTGTACACGTTAGCGCAAACCAGATGTACCGTTTGCGCACACGCTAAAACATGACGAAATATCAAAAAATCGTACAGTGAAGAGAGTTTAAATCACTTCGAATCACTTCGCTTTTTATCTAATCAAACGTCAACAGTTAGTCATCGTTTGTGGACATGGCACATCTGGTTGTTTCGAGTACGTTAGAAACACGTCGCGGTAAAAAATGCATTGTTATCGATAATTTTAAATTACCAAAATCCTTCGAAGAAGCTGTAGAACAACTGTTGGAAGGCAATATTTCTCATTGTGGTAAGCCGTTTGTATTCTTCTCTGAGGATGAAACCATACCTATACTTACGACTCAAGACAACCTTCGCGTTTTTCTAAAAGCTGACCACATATTTGGAGACGGTACGTTCGACTGCGCGCCAAGGTACTTCACCCATAAACGAAAAAACGAATACTCTAAAGGGAGAGTAAACAAATGCAAACCGCAGAAAATAAAAACGAAGGGAGCGCTTTCGGTTAAACAACCATCTTCAGACCTGAAATGAAAGCAACTCGTTCGGTCCTGTTGCTCATAAGATGGCTGCTTTTCATAGCCTAGTTCACAGACTGACTCGTATTCCGTTGAGTCAATCTGCTTATAAGAAAGAATTACTTACTATAAAACACCTGGCTAGAGTGAATGGAGTCAATGTCGACGTCGACGTGATGGTTCGGAGGAAAGTTACGAGGAGCCTTCTTGATTCCACCACCTCCCTCCCCCGAGACACGATCCGTGATCGCCGTTTGCGTTGGATCAGTCTCCCTTTCCTGGGGAATTTCTCCCAGCAATTGGGTCGGGCCCTTCGCCCGTTTGGTTTCAGACCCGCGTTTTACAACCATACCACAGTTGAGAGGTTGTTTGTGAGACTGAAGGATCCCATACCGGTTGATGAGAGGAGTGGTGTTTATAAGATGGAATGTGAGGATTGTGGAGGCTTTTATATTGGTGAGACCAGCCGCCAGATGAAAGTTAGAGTAGCTGAGCACCTGAAGTCTTGGAAGAAGGGACGCTTAGGGGAGTCAGCTTTCGCTGATCATTTGATTAACAGTGGCCACAGTTTCCGCGAGGGATCCGAAAAGCTCCTCCATAAGGAGAATTCCTACCGTAAGCGTATCGCCCTCGAGAATATAGAGATAATGCGTCACCTCAACACTGACGGTATCACTATACTCAACTCGTACATTCCGGAAGATGGGTTGATCGAACAGGTTTATGATTCACACCGTGATTTCTCGTTCGGACGATCTTAATACCTCTTCCTTCTCATTCGTTCGTCAGTTGCTTTCATTTCAGGTCTGAAGATGGTTGTTTAACCGAAAGCGCTCCCTTCGTTTTTATTTTCTGCGGTTTGCATTTGTTTACTCTCCCTTTAGAGTATTCGTTTTTTCGTTTATGATGGACAGCCGTAACCTTAAGGAACGGATTCGTTTAATTGAGAACGCTTCTGCGGCGTATTTATTGTTCCTTTTTCTGAAATTTCGGAAGCAACGCGCTTCGTTTTCCTCTCATATTTGGTTTCTTCGTCGGTGTTTAGCTTTGCATTTGAGACCTAAGTTCGTTAAATTCCGGTTTTATTCCGATTGTAAGATTACGACTAAGAAACTGGAGAATTATATGAGGGAGAAGTGGATCAGAACGGAGTTGCGAAGATGGTATGGTAAATTTAATATTGCGACTAGATTAAACCTTTTGGTCCATTCGAGACTCTCCGGTGTGCTCCCCCCCCCCTTGAGTTTGATTACTTTATGCGGGACGTCAATGAAAAGTGTCGGAAGTTTGAGGTGAAGTTGAAGGAGAGGAAAAATAAGAAGTTGTCCTCCCTAATGAAGGTTAATGAGGATGTGGTTGAGGAAGGGGTGAGTGACGGTGTTGTTGTTCACAAATTCCATCCCCCCCTCATGAATAATAGTCAGGTAGTGTTTAATAGTGACGAAACAGCCCTCCTTGAGAAAGGTTTGAAATTCAGTCTGCCTCCCCTTAAGAATGATGAAACCTTGGCGAATGTTGTTGCGGATCTTGCGGTTAAGATTGGTCCTGGTTATAATACCCAGAAAGTCTGTGCTGATTTGGTCCGTAATAACCCCCTCCCTCGCATGAGTAATAAATTGGGAGGAGTCATTCAGGGTTTAAAGAGGAAGATGAAAGAGGGAGATCTAATCGTCACTAAGGCTGACAAGGGCAACGCTGTTGTAGTGATGGAGAGGTCGGCCTATTCTTCCAAGGTCCATGAAGTCCTACAGCAGTGTGGTGCTAAAGAGAGTGGGGATTTCAGCTTTCCTAAGCACGTTAGAGAAGTTAGGAGTGTCATCAACAGGAGTAAGGCTATTATCAAAACTCCTGCTTTGAAAAAAGCTGTCCTGGTTCCTAACCCCACACCCCCCTCCTCTACGGGTTGCCCAAAGTGCATAAGAAGAATACCCCGATGCGACCCGTTGTTTCTTTTGTCTCCTCTCCTACCTACCTCCTTGCCAAATTCCTTGACCGTTGGTTCAAAAATCGCATTGATTTTGAATCTCCTCATTCGGTCTTGAATTCGGCCTCTAACTGATGTCCTCAAGGATGTAAGCCTTCCCCCAGGAACGACCATCTGCTCGTTTGATGTTGTTGGTTTGTTTCCGAATATTCCTAAGGCTGCTACTATCCAGCGGATGGGTGAGCTACTCATCAGTGCCAACATTCCTCACAATGAGTTTCAGGAATTTTTTGATCTCCTGAATACTTGCTGGTCCCCTAACTTCTGTAAATTTGAAGGGAAATTTTTCGAGTTCCCTGAGGAAGTAGGGATCCCTATTGGATCACCTCTAGGCTCTCTTATCTCCGAAATTTTCATGTCTAAGTTTGAACTTGACCTCTTTTCCTCGAACCAGGTGTTACTTAATCATATTCACTACTGGCACAGGTACGTTGATGACGTTCTATGTACCTGGACTGGTCACCCAGATCTCCTTGGTGAGTTTCTGAGGTATCTCAATTCCTGGTACCCTTCCATCAAATTTACGTTGGAAATAGGGGTATTTTCCATTAACTTTTTGGATTTATCGATCTCTATTGTAGACGGTATCCACAAGTTTGGAATTTACAGGAAAGATACTACGACCGATGTTTTAGTCCACGGTGGTTCGTTCGGTCCTGTTGCTCATAAGATGGCTGCTTTTCATAGCCTAGTTCACAGACTGACTCGTATTCCGTTGAGTCAATCTGCTTATAAGAAAGAATTACTTACTATAAAACACCTGGCTAGAGTGAATGGAGTCAATGTCGACGTCGACGTGATGGTTCGGAGGAAAGTTACGAGGAGCCTTCTTGATTCCACCACCTCCCTCCCCCGAGACACGATCCGTGATCGCCGTTTGCGTTGGATCAGTCTCCCTTTCCTGGGGAATTTCTCCCAGCAATTGGGTCGGGCCCTTCGCCCGTTTGGTTTCAGACCCGCGTTTTACAACCATACCACAGTTAAGAGGTTGTTTGTGAGACTAAAGGATCCCATACCGGTTGATGAGAGGAGTGGTGTTTATAAGATGGATGGTGAGACCAGCCGCCAGATGAAAGTTAGAGTAGCTGAGCACCTGAAGTCTTGGAAGAAGGGACGCTTAGGGGAGTCAGCTTTCGCTGATCATTTGATTAACAGTGGCCACAGTTTCCGCGAGGGATCCGAAAAGCTCCTCCATAAGGAGAATTCCTACCGTAAGCGTATCGCCCTTGAGAATATAGAGATAATGCGTCACCTCAACACTGACGGTATCACTATACTCAACTCGTACATTCCGGAAGATGGCTTGATCGAACAGGTTTATGATTCACACCGTGATTTCTCGTTCGGACGATCTTAATACCTCTTCCTTCTCATTCGTTCGTCAGTTGCTTTCATTTCAGGTCTGAAGATGGTTGTTTAACCGAAAGCGCTCCCTTCGTTTTTATTTTCTGCGGTTTGCATTTGTTTACTCTCCCTTTAGAGTATTCGTTTTTTCGTTTATGATGGATAGCCGTAACCTTAAGGAACGGATTCGTTTAGTACTTCACCCAGCTGTATACTTTCCACGCGTGCGTCAACCAATTTTATGTTTCATTGGCATTCTGCTTCCTGCGCGATAAGAAGACTGCAACTTATGAGAATGTGTGGAGAACAATTGAAAATCTGTGCATGCAATTCTTCGGTGATGTGCCTCATTTCAAATTTTTCCACGTCGACTTTGAACATGGAGCTCACATAGCAGTGATGAAGTTTCATCCCACATGCAAAATAATAGGATGTAACTTTCATCTTTGCCAAGCATGGCACATGCGTATTCAAGAAGACACAGCACTACGGCAGCGTACCGGTGCAGCGATTCAGATGGCGGAAAATGGTTGCGGTGGTTCTTCGGCCTCGCCTACCTCTCTCCTGACGAAGTATTCGAGGGCTTCGTAGACTTGCTTGAGGTCGCTCCTATCGAAGCTGAATCCTTTCTAGAATACTTGCTCCAGAATTACGCCCACGATGATTCTAAGTTTCCTCCAGCGGTTTGGGCAGCCGTGCCTTCAGACGGTCCGCGCACTACAAATTCCGTTGAGAGCTTTAATTCCCATTACAATGGCCTTTTCTACCATTCGTCTCCTCATATTCATCAGGTCGTCAATGCTCTCCTAGGAATTCAAGTATCTACCGATCTAATACACACTTCAATACGAAGAGGCCGTTTCAAACCGCGCGCAAATGAAAACAAGAGCCACCGTGAAGAGTTGAAAGGTGCCTATGCGAAGTATAGACGCGGCAAATATACCTGGCTACGATACTTGAAAATAGTGGTATATTACTGCCAACCAAAAAAAATTACGTAAACTTTCTACAGTTTGTAAAAGTGACTTATGAAAATTTTATATTATGTACCTATTTGTCGTTTTTTAAACGTGAATTTGTTCGTATATAAGAGTTCTGTGAGTAATAATTTTACACGACTACGCTTTTTTGAATTCAATTTTTTCCACTTGCGCAAACGTATATGTGGCTTTTGCGCAATCGTGTTATCTTTTACTCCAATTTGCGCAAACGTGTACCGCCCACTAAAACAGTCTTATATTTTCTGTGAAAAATTCCTACTTAATCTTATTATCTGTTTGAAAGCTTATAAATATTTTTCTCACAATTTCAGTTTGCAATCATTGGTTAACGATATCTCAGTGATATGGAGTATAATCACATTGCCAGTCATTGAACCATTAACTGATTCAAGACTAAAAAAATTGTCTACTTTATCTCTATCGTGCTTGCATGCTGCATTGTCAATATCAATGACCATTAATGTGCTTGGTCTGTCTTCATCAGTTGTGCCAAAAACCTCTGTCACCGGTTCCAATATAATCAATACATTTACTGGTAGTACCCCTGTCAGTATCAAGACAGACGACGAAGTTTGCGAAACTCTAGCTAGTAGTGCTGTTGAGAAAGCCATTCTCATTTTCAGTCACATTTCAGACTTGATGAAATTGTCAACGCGCGCTGGTGGTCATATTTTGCAGAATCATATTCTGCTGGGTGCTTGGTTACTCATAACTGGAATCAATCATCAAATTAGATACAGTGATAAGCCTCTTAAAGATGATAAAAGCAAGTCACCTAGCAAACAAAAAGACAAAGATATGTATAAAGGGAGCTTTGCAAAAGTTCAACAAAGTTTTGGTGTGCTCTCGCTAGCATTAACTTCACAAACTTTAATTTTGGTGACTTTGCTATTTGAAGATGCTTGTGTAGAAATTGTTGAAAACCTGTTGGATGTACCCCCAGCCAAACTTGATATACTTGCAAACTCAACAGCACTGCAAAGGGTAGCCAGAATATTTCAAGTTGCTTCAGGTCTTATCCATTTTTTACTTTACATTGCGCCAATTATTTATCGTAAAGGATGCTCTTTGAAACGCAGTCATAAGCATAACTCAAATGGTGATACCTACAGTGCAACATCTGACTCGACTACCTATTTTGATGATGATGACATGAGCTGTGAGGGTGACAGTACTACAGGTGAAGACAATGATAGTGAACCCATATTTGGTCAATGGTTTGAAGAAACTCTTTCATCAGTTAGTGATTTTGACCATACAAATGTAGACAGCATGCAGAAAACAAATAATCAAACATTCAGAGAAAAAGATCAAAATACTAACTCATTGATTTCTATCATACCCGAAAAAAGTGAACCTTCAGGATACCTGATCTTAGCCAAAGATATTTTTCACTTCATGAACAATCATTTTGTTATGTGTAATTCGTCATTTATTTCAAAACGCGTCAAGTCGATGCTGTCAGAAATTGACATTGTAATGTTGGTTGCCTTGACAAAAGATCTGGATTGTGAAACTAGTCTATTGAATAATTATTATGGTCTTGGATTAAATTCTCTATTCAATTCATACTCGGAAGCCCTGACTTTATTTACACATAATCTTTTGGCTCGCAACATGGTATCTGAAGAATTACAGAATGCATTTTTAACTCATCTTCAAATGAATCCTTATACCAATAGTAATACTATGTGGCCTCTACTTGTATACCCTCGAACATTGTCTATTCTGGCGCAGATCATTATCATGAGACCAAACAAAGAGAACGCATGTGCAAATATTTGGTTTTGTGTTATTAACACTCTGGTTGAACAGATCATTCAAGAGCCCAAACCAGATGTTGAGTATGAAGATCTTAATGTAGAACATGCTCAGCTTCTATTATTCTTGTTCAATTTCCTTACTTTTATGCAGAAGAAGGCTGCTCTGTTGGCTGCTGCAAAAGGTATTGTGCATGTTGGACAAATGAAACAGGCTTTGGTTGAAAAACATCAGTTGTATTCTGTTTCCAGACTATTGTTATTCTTTGATCATATAATCAAACATCTGTATGATCCTCCTCTATTTTTGCTGGAGCAGGTTCAATGGAATTTACTTGGAGATGGCTTACATGGAGCAAATACATTAAAAGTAACACCCACTGAAAAAAATAAATGTCCATGGAGAATGCTGGAAGAAAACTACCACAAATATGCACAGATGGAGAGCTCTGTCAAGCCACTTTTCTACAATCTTTCATCACCAGAATTTAATATTCAAGAAGTGCCAAAATTGGATGGCCTCGCTATAAATTTCCTTTTAGGGAACCCTGATGAGGTCATATACAGTAATCTGATTGAAGCTCTCTTTACAATTGTAGATTCCATCAATAAAATTGATGAGATTCAAAAAAAAGATGGAAAGAATTCTTACAGTGCTCTCTGTGCACTTCAGTATGCTGTTTCACTAGCTTGGCGCATTTTATTACTGTTACCAACATGTGTAACGCACCTTGAATACATTGTTAATACTCGTTGTGAAAATGTCAAACCATCACCATTCATGCTGTATGTATCTATTTGGGGGCCACGCTGCGGCAGCAAAGCTTTCACTAGTTGGTTAAAAGATGCCTTGGGGAAGCAAACATTAAATCAGTCGAGAGAATTGTTATTGCGCTCAGTTGCAGACAATACAACCAGAATAAAGTATGATTTTTCATTGCTCAAAAACGTGGTTAGTGAACTTATTCCTCACACCAAAACATCTTCCCTGATGCTATCCAAATCAGATTTACCTTCTTTTTTCAATATCTTGCTATGTGATACCTTACTTTGTAAATTGCAATTAGCTATCACTGATTCGGCATTAAAACTGAATGAAAATGACGTGAGTCAGTCAGTAGATAGTATCATGTTGGATAGTGAATGCAATAAAGTTGCTCATTTAATGGTTCCTGGGAAATCATTACAAGCGCATCTTATACGCGAAATAATGCCGCAAATGATACGCCTGGCCAAAGTAATGTTCATGTATATTCAATTCAGTTTAGTTCATCAAATAAAGGAGGCAAAAGGTGACACATCCGAAAAACAAAATATTTTTACTATGGAAGACTTGACTACTTTTTTGAGTGTGATAGCTATTTCTGGTTACAATACCGAGTCAAACAAGTCAAAAAGCGATACGTTGTTTTTGGCACTGCCACAAACAGTGCATCACATTTTTGAGAAGTGGGATACTATTTCAATCCCTCACTTTAATTTGGTAAGTAAAAAGGACATAAGATGAAGAAGCGTTGTATTGTTTTTGAAAGTTATTGTAGATGTATTTTTCAGGAGCCATACACCAATCAGTCAATGCCGTCAGTCAGTTATGCCATGAACGTCATGAATTTTCATATGTATACATTATCTGGGCAGTTGAAATTTTCAATAAATCCATCACTGAAACATTTGCTCTACTCAGTTATCCAATTTATCAAAGAACACTTGGTCACTATATTAGATAATGATGATGTATGCCAGAAAATTAGTAGCGTCATCATGCCCATGGCCATGGATATGTCAACTGTCTACCTGTTCCCATCCATTCATGGTATACTAGAACAAATTGTGGGTCCAGAAGATAGTGAGGTGTATCAAGTAAAATCAAATGTCATTGTATTTGATCATCTGTATTTGTTGCTGGTCAATAATGATTCATTGAAATGTTTGAACGGGGGAACGGTCCAGGAACCATTAATGCTGGAATGTGGCTTGTGGTTCAGTAAACTAGTAGGTGAAGTGTATGGAAGGATGGCAATTGATGAATTCCTCAACAAACATGATTCAAATTTGCAATTTGGTCTTCATCAAATTCTCATGACCATGGTCAATTTGGAAAAATGTTCATTGAAGTTGTATTCAAAACATATTTTGGAAGCTTTTAATAAGTTGTTTACTATTGGTAAGTAGTACAATGTGTACCGGCATTGTTTGGGCCAAGAGATAGGAGCATATTGATTCATAATTCCATTTTTTTTTCCTGATATCTTACAGCTGAGAAAAATGATAACGACCTTATTGTGAAACATCTGATAGCATCACTGTTGCAATTTGTCAAATTACCAAAAGATGAGATTGATACCTTATTTCGGCATATCATTATTGATAATTTCACCCTGAATTGCGATGCTACTAAAGAAATGTCCAAAAAATGCATATATGAAAACAGTAGTAAATCTGGTGTAAAAGATCTTCCTAGAACTAGTGCGACTGATCAACCGAGTATGTTACCAGAATTTACTGACAAAAACTCCAAGAATCAACCTATTCAACCTGAAAACTATAGGTTCTTGGAAAATTTGTCAAGATATGTTACAAAAGGAACAAAGTAAGTCCAAGCGTAATTCCCACTTTTTCTCTATTGGTTGGATGTATGAAAATTTAATTTGAACATGTTTCAGTGTGGAGGGTAAAGAAAACTTGATCTATCTTTTACTGGATTCAATCATGCCAGTTGCTGATCATCTATTGCAGAATATGAGAGCCATTGGATTTGAGGATCTGATGATGATTATGATTTCATTAGCAGATGCTTCACCTGCTAAAGGTCATACTTTGTTGTTCTTATCATGTACTAAGTGGCTCCAGCAAATGTAAGTCAGGTCATGTTAATGTCTTAAATTACGTTTTTATCTATTTAGGTTTTTTTTTTTTTTCATGAAACCATTGTGCTTTTGTCACATGTGCAGCGCCTCCCTCCCCCCATGATGGAGTGGGTGCGGGTTGCATATGTGTAGGTCAAATATTAACATACGGGTTGTTCATTTACCCAGCTCGCTCTGGGCAATTCTTGCTTTCCGCTTCTCAAGTAAGGAGGCCTCCTGCATGACTCATAATGCTTCTTGATCTTTTTTGCTTTGAACACCACCACTCTCTCCTCAGCAAAGAGCTTGTTTGGTAGTGAATACGAAAAAAACCTCTGTTGATACAGTGCGGTGAGCACTAACACACCTCAGCGCAGCTCTTTATTGGATCTTTATCACCTCCTTCTGTACGGTATCTTCATTGAGTTAGTACGTACTGGGGTACCAGATAGGAGGATTGACAAGGCTCCACTCATCATGACCTTTTTAGAGTCAATTCTGTTCTCTAAACTACAACACATGATAATCATAAGACACATATACAAATTATATAAATTCATCATTCATGAAATTCACAAACCGTATTTCAATATTTGTAGTACACTACACTAGTGAACGCGTTTTCAGTTGAAGAGCCATCATCAGACAAAGGTGCATACACGATCAATGGGTTTTTCTGAACTACGTACCATAGTATAAAATAGTGAAATAAAAAGCACAAATACGTAACCAAACGTGCTTGTGCCTTTAAGTTCACTATTTCATACATACATATACCTTTATCCAATGATTGCTCTTCGACCAAGAACACGTTCACTCGTGTAAGATACTAATAAAATACAATTTGTAAATTTCATAAATATGTGAATTCATTTAATTTGTATATGTGTCTCGCGATGATCCTTCTTCTTGCTTCTCTCGACCCTCCTAGGTTCCTCATCAGGCAGTTTAGGTATGTGACTAGCCTGCCTGACTTTTCTGCTGCCATCAGAAATTGTACCTGAAACTCGGCGTTGAGTCAAACCAAATGCCGAAGTACATACTTCATCACCTTCTTGGTCTTGATTTTGACACTTTATAGGCAGAAGGTGGATGGACTGAACTTTTGATGGGTCGTGAATAATATGTGTCACCTACCGCGAGTTTCAGTCTAACCGACTCGATCCAACGCGTCACTGCCTCTAGGACCCGGTTTACCCTGCTCTCCACTATTACACTTGTTTTAGCAGTTTACACAACCATTGTGTCACCTGCACAGCAGATAAGCTAACATCTGGTGGCAGCTTCACCTTAAAAATCGCATTAAATGTGGTACACCACAAGAGCGATCCAAGCACCGACTCCTGCGGCACCACACAAGTTACTAGGCGCTTCACTGTTTGGATTTCTCAACAGCTAAGATAGCTGCTGATCATACTGTGCAGGTATGCAGGTACTTCTGCGCCCATGAGGGCTTCCAATATCTCGTTCCGTGGAATCAGGTTGAAAGCGTACCTATTGCTGACTTGGGTATCCTCTTCAGCCTGATTCTAGCATCTGACATGTAGGGTCCAGTTTGAAAACCGTTTTGACCACTTTAGCTTATATCGATTTGCTTCAGATAGCTTTGAAGTCAATTGACTATTACTCTCTCTAAGAGTTTGGCCGCGTTATCTAGCAAAGAAATTGACCAATAAGAGGATGACAGACCAGTTGGTTTATCCATCTCATCAATCAACGCTAGCCTGGCTTTCTTTCACCGGACAGCAAACAGCCCCCCAGTAATTGCCGAATTGAGTGTATCAACAATTAGTGCTGGAGTCAACTGAATGTATGGCGTTCCAGACTGGATTTGGGATCTCTTTCTGGCCTGGAGTCTTCCAATACTTACCGTACAGTCTGTTGACTGCTGCATCCACCTCCTCAGTACCTAGGAGGGATATACCATCATCTTCTACTATTGGTGGCGTTACCATTGGTTGTGGCTGCTGTAAGAACAAGCTGTTGATGATTTGTCCACAACCTCTGGCTCCATTTGGCGGAACCAAAATATGACGGTGTAGGGGGAAAAAATGGAAAATTTGTGATGACTCTTGAATAACCAAAATTGAAAGTTTTGTCATCTCATATAATATGTAGAATTTGTATTTGTGAAAATATTTGTGGGGTATTGGGAAGTCAAATCTGCTTCATTTAAAAGTTATTTCCTTTTTTTCAATTCCACCATACACTGGCATAGTCGAGTTCCCGTTTTTGATTTTGCCTTGCTCGGTAGAAATGCAGCGTGATGCTAGCGCTATCCGGTTAAATTGTGTTGTTATTTGAAATGATATTCCATCATTCTTGCTTGATAATTAGAGGATTTAGCCATGATTTAGCAGTAGGTATTAGATTGAGTAAAACTTTTGATCAAACTAGGAAGGTTAATAATTCTAACTAAAATACAGTCTCAGAAGTTTTCCCACCAATCATGTCTTATCTGGTTCAATTTAGTCTTATGAGTTTTTGTACTGATTTGAATCGAACCTTAATTACTTCTTAGTATTTTTGATTGGTATGTAATTGAAATTGAGGTTCTTAGATTAATTTGAAACATCAGATTGTTTCAAAAAAAAAAAAATTGTGAAACTTATGCATATATTCTTTTTGTTTTCCATTTGTTCTGCCACTAGCTATACATACATAGTCAGAGAAGAATTGTTTGTAAAACTGGAGCAAGGTCGAACTGAGGGTGATCATATCCCAATGATAAATGCTAGCTGTATCTTATTCAACTACATGAGTGATACCATCTTAGCTCTCAGTTTGAACAGCCTTGGTCAACCTTCACCACCATTGTGGAATACAAAATTACTGCCATCAATATTTGATTTGAACCCAGATTGGCCTGAAGAGTTGTATGGACTCAATAGAGAGGATGATGACAGCGCTGGAGATGATTCTGAAGGTGATAATCTGTCTGGTAAATTATGCACTTTCACTATTACACAGAAAGAGTTCATGAATCAACACTGGTATCATTGCCACACATGTAAAATGGTTGATAAAGTGGGTGCATGTTCAGTATGTGCCCGAATCTGTCACAAAGGTCATGATGTTACCTATGCAAAATATGGAAACTTTTTCTGTGATTGCGGAGCTAAAAATAATGGCACTTGTCAGGTAGGTAATCAAAATAGAAATTTGTGACTTCAAAGTAGAATTATTTTTCCTAATGAACTGAATTTTCTCTCTGACAGGCGTTGACCAAATGTAATGTTGAAAGTAGTGACAATCATGCCAGTATATCTGGTTCTGGTAATTCCAATTCAGGGTGTGGTGAACAAATATTCCACAATTCTTTGCACCACAAAAACACATCACCTTTGTATTTTGATGTGCTAATGAATACAGTGTCATTGGTGCGTACCATTCCTCAAAATAGTCAAAAACTTGCGTCATTAACAAAGCAGCTGGATTCGCATCAAGAAGTGCTCATGTCCTTTCTATGGAGTAAACCTGAAGTGATTGACTCTTTATTGAACATCGCAAGTATGCTTCTACCTGTTGTTGAGGTTATATGCTCTCGGATATCCCCAGTCGGTTGCCACAAGCGCGCAAGAGCAGCCATGAATCAATTGCAGAGTGCAGATAAAAGATTTGAGTCTGTGGATAAGTTGATGATACCAACTTCGGGTTCGCAAGAAGGCACATTCGAGAATGTGCGTATGAATTTCACTGGTGACCAAGGACAAACTATCCGCCAATTGATATCAGCTCATGTATTGAGGCGCGTGGCTATGTGTTGTTTAGTATCACCCCAAGGTAAACATCAGCATTTGGTTGCTGTATCACCTGAAAAAGGTAAACTGACTGTTCACCAGTTGAGTTCTGTCCTAAAACATACAGACTTGACTAAGAAAAAATTGACGCTTACGCGACTATCTTCATATCCTATACCCTTTACTGTCTTATCTATTGTTGGAAACCCATGTGATGAAGACTTCTTAGCAGTGTGTGGCCTGAAAGTGAGCACCAATAATTTTATCGTGATCTTTCCTGTCTTTTAAATGTGACAATAATTTCATTTTTTTTTCTCTCTCAGGATTGTCACATTCTTACACTTAACAATAATGGTGCAGTCGCTAATCACCTGGTCCTCCATCCTCAACTTGAAACTGGTAATTTCATCATCCGAGCCATTTGGTTGCCTGGATCTCAAACATGGTTGGCCTTAGTTACAGCCGATTTTGTTAAAATTTACAATCTTGAGAAGGATGTACTCAGTCCACAGTACTATTTCCTTGTTCCTGCAGGAAAAATTAGAGATGTTACATTTGTATGCCTTGATAATAATTGTCCTGTGATCGTCATTATGTCATCAGGAGGTTATATTTATACACAAGATATGAATGAGGAAAGTTCTGCTGTACAAGGGCCTTTCTATGTTACAAACACATTACTGATCGACCATCCATGTATTAAAGATGTTAATGGCCAGATTTGTGCAGGAGGCGTATCTGTATATTATTCTCACATGCTCAAGATTTTATTCATAAGTTATGCCCAAGGCAAAAGTTTCATTGCCTTCTTACAAAATATCGCCAGAGGTAGTTCTCTTATTTATGAAATTGTGCTGAATTCAAATACAAAGAATGCTTTCAACTCGTCCGCAAAGTCGAGTAATTCAAACTCTTCACAACCGCTGTGTCAGTGGACTGAAGCACCATCGCATCCAGGGTTGATTTTCTGTATGATGCAAAGTAGTAAGTAAACATTTACTAATATGACTTTCTTCTCTTCTGCATTCTATTTCTTTGTTTTGAACATTCCAGATAATAATCCAGTAATTTTGATGATTAAGCCAGATGTCATTATGATACAAGAAATTAAAATTATGCCGGCAAAGGCAAAAATTATGGATATGGTTGTAGTATGTCATCAAGTCTCAGGTTCTGAATTACAAACAACATTGATTTTGATGTGCGAAGACGGCAGTTTGCGACTTTTCAAGGCATCAATGGAGCAAACAGGTTATTGGCTATCACCTCATGTGTACCCTGCTTGTACAGGACCTTTGTTAAAGTCCTCAAGTAAGAAAAAGAAGACAGTCAAGATGAATAGCAAGTCCCTAGAAAATACAATCACATTCCCAGTCGACTTTTTTGAATACAGTACTCCTCTAACAGATATTGAGTTTGGTGGAAATGATTTGCTACAGATCTATAATATGAGTCAAATAAAAGTACGTTTGAATTCTCCAGGCATGTATGTTGCTAGTACAAAACCTACTGGTTTTAGTATACAAATTATAAATAATGATAGTAATCAAGTAATTACTGGTTTACAAGTATTACTTGGCACTCATGAATTACAAAGATCACCTTCGTATATTGAATTATTTGGTCGTACCATTTCCACAAATATAGTACACAGCAGATGGTTTGATATACCATTAACTCAAGAAGAATCTATTCTAACTGATAACAAATTAACAATCACCTTTGGACCATCTCAAGATCCAGATTTGGTCACCATTGTTGACTCAATCAAGGTGTATGGTAAGATGAAGGATCAGTTTGGTTTGCCTGAAGACACTGAAGAAACAACAAATAAGGCTGTTAGTGCAAATGGAATGAATACATTACAGTTCAGTGGCAATAAAGATTCATCTGATTCCTCTGTGTTACAAACGGTTGCTGGTCCATTGGATAAGATTGTTTGTGGTGCTATTGAAGTTCTAGAAAGTTGTTTCTTGTTGATCAATATTCCCTCCCTTACACCAGTCAACTCTTTGCTACTTGTGCAGCGCTCAAATGCCATCAACTTAGCAACAAAACTCCTAACGCTACCAGCACCGCTCTGTATCACTCTGCGCTCAAAATCATTGCTTGCATCACTGTTCCCCACTTATCAAGCATATCACTGTTATAAAGATATCGCGTTGCTCAGTTATGTCTTCAAGACATTACAAGCATTCCAGGTGATTGAAGATGCACATCATTTAGACCCAGAAGCATTTTATCAATTGGTTATGATTACAAGAAGTATTGTGGTGCCAAGACCCCATACCTTAGGGCGCTTTGTTCTTGATGGTCATATAAGCTTAGAAATGTCGAAGCATGTGAGTGCTGAAAAAAAACAGTTGACTAATGATGCTCTCAATTTAGTAAATTTGATGGTGGATATAATGTGGCGGCTGCACAATGCGAGACCAAAAAATCCATCCCTTGTGTTCATTGGTGTACCAGGTTTGTCTCATGTGGAAATGACGGTTTATTCGTTAGTTGAAATCATTCATTCTTTGATAGTATATGATCAAAGTGAGGCAACTATAGAGGTGGTCATTAAACTGTATTTGGATTTGCTGTTATGTTCAAACACCGCTGTGAGTTTTGCCACAAAACTGGCAATTGAACATAGTTTGAGGCCAAAGGGAAAACAAAAACAAGTTGTTATCCCAAATCTAACCTCTTCAACTAAACCAGGCCCATCAAGTGTGGTTGTAGGCCAACAACCTGGAAGCTCTTCACAATTGCACACCAATATTGTAAATATGGAATCTGAAGAAGGTGAATATTTTTTTAAAAGAATGGTTGTGATAATAATTGGCGGTAATTAATCAGTTCTATTTTAGGAGGAGCAGCTTCACCTGGACCAACTATAAACAGCAGACTGTTGAATATGGAAGCTATTTTGGGCGCAGAAGGAAGTTTTCCAGCAATTGATGTATTGCAACCAGATACAGATGATGAGACAATGGTAGAATTGGCCATTGCGCTTAGTTTGGAAGTAGGTGGATTGTTTACAGTATCAAAATTGTATTTCAAGATCTATACTCTTTATATTAGCACAAGTTCTCAAGACATCCTTTATTTTTGGGCATTTGATCAATCTTTCGAAATTATCAAATTCCACTTGTAAATGGAATAAAATTTGTAAGTTCAAGTAATGTAATTTTTCATCTTTTGAGAACCTTGGCAGTGTTAGCATGTTTTGGTCCATTACTCGGCTCAGAAAAAACATACAAAGGTTGTTATGGGGTCAAATTTAGATGGAACGAGGTTCAAATTCTGTACATTTGAAGTATATACCTAAAAATGAGAAAAGGAGAGGAAATATTACAAAGGTCGCTCGGCTCAGGAAATTTTTGCTCAATACTTCCTCTTCCTCCCTTATCTATATAATTCCTTGTGAACGTTTCCACTAATTAATATCCTTTCTACATCCAACGCTTTGCGGTTTTACGCTACAACAAATTTGGTCCCAAATTCCATTCAAATCTTGACATCATTTTGACTGCGCGGCGAACCCTGTAAAACTGTTATATTGTGAATCCCAGTTGTGCAGTGAGGAAGGGACAGATTATTCTCCCAGCACCTGTCTTATGGTTGATGGCCGAGTAATTTTTCTCAATTTTGATAGCTTCTCTGTTCAATCTTTTTTGTTGCCTCGCAAAGAGAATGGTGTGTTCATCAAAATTGAAAGTGTGTTCTTTGGTAGCATGAGTGGCCAGAGCTGTATTTTGTTTTTAGTGGGGGGTATCTCGTGAATGTTATTTCAATCTATCTCAAAGGAATTGCATCCTTTCGCCGGTATGGACATTATATTTTCGTCTAGACAAGTTGAAAACTTTGAATAATAACTTTACGTCAGGAAGGCTATACAGTATTATTCTGTTAAAAAGTAGCTTTCATTCTTAATCAGGTTGTAAAAGATTAGAATACAAGCCAGACAGTTTAATAGTTACATCAACTTAGAATGTAAGTTTTCTACCTATTGATTTATGATTTTAGAGTATTTATTTCTCACCAATTAGATTTATTAATCTTGAAGAAATATACTCGCGAAGAGGAAAAAGGCAAATGCAAGAACCGCAATAAAATCACACAAACCGAGCGCTCTCGGCTAAACAGCTATTCTCACGGTATAGAAAGCGACTGAACCCAACACGAACAAGAACGAGTAACAACGAAAGAGGAGGTCATGACTGAACCAGCGAGTCATCGAAGTGTGAATCATCCTCATAGACTAATTCAATCAATCCCTCCTCAGGAATATACCTGTTCAACACGGTAAACTCTTTAATATTTCGGTGACGATGTATTTCGATTTCTTCTAAAGCTAAGCGCCTGAAATATGATTTTTCCCTGTGAAGGAGAACTTCAGATCCCTCTTTGGGACTATGACCACTTTCAATTAAATGGTCAGCAAACGCCGACTCACCTACTTGTCTTATTTCCCAGGCTTTCCTGTGTTCATCAACTCTAATTTGAAGTTGACGGCTAGTCATACCTATGTACACGCTAAGGCAATCACCACAGGCCATCCTATAAACCCCCCTCCCTCTTGGCTATCGGTATCGGATCTTTTAATTTGACCAGAAGGCTCTTCACAGTATTGGTACTATAAAACGCTGGCCGAAAACCGAAGGGACGGAGGACATGGCTCAACTCCAAAGAAAACCTCCCCAGAAACGGCAGCCTAATCCACCGTTTTCGCCTAACAAGGTGCAGTTCACGGGGGAGGGAGGTTGTAGAATCGAGACATTTTTTTGTAAGTCTCCTACAGACCGTGAGGTCGATGTCCACCTTGACCTGATTCACTTTAGCCAAGTGCTTTATCGTCACGAGTTCTTTTTTGAAGGCAACCTCACTTAGGGGGAGTTGAGTGGGGCGATAGATTAAGCTCAAATTTCAGGCGCTTAGCTTTAGAAGAAATCGAAATTCGTCGTCAACGAAATATTAAAGAATTTACCGTGTTGAACAGGTATATTCCTGAGGAGGGATTAATTGAATTAGTCTATGAGGATGATTCACACTTTGATGACTCGCTGGTTCAGTCATGACCTCCTCTTTCGTTATTACTCGTTCTTGTTAGTGTTGGGTTCAGTCGCTTTCTATACCGTGCGAATGGCTGCTTATGCGAAAGCGCTCGGTTCGTGTGATTTTACTGCGGTTCTTGTATTTGCCTTTTTACTCTTGGCTAGTATATTTCTTCATGATGGAGGACCGTAAAATTAAAAAACGGATTGATTCTATTTGTTAATCTGTTGACCGCTTTTCATGTGTAGGAACACGAAGGCAGTGCAGACTTACAGGTCATCAATCAAGACATTCAAGATGTAGTTGCAATGCAAGTATTACAAGATCTAGAAGTTGCTGTTCCTGCAGAATTGCAAGTAAGAATTTTTCATAAATATTCTTTTCTACATCCTCCAACACTGTTCGAAACTCAATTCTGAAATTACAAGCATGATTCTGAATTACACTTTGAATCTAATTGTTTGTCAGGTGCGTAGTCAAAATCATTTGCAACAAAATGAAATGGGTCATTATAGCGATGCCACAGCCTCAGCAACTGGATCTGATGATGAAGGATCAACAGTAGCTAACGATGGAAGCTCGTCGCAAACTTTGCATGCAGAACAGGTCAGTTTTGGATGTGGTTATAATTTGACTTAAATTTGTCCCTTCTAATACATGGTATCATGATGGTAAACACAGTTGTATTAATGATACAAGATGAATGATTTGTGTGAATTTGGATCACATGTAATAATGAGTGATGAGTTGATGTTGATGGGAAAAATAATTTCAAAAATTTTTTTGGCGTAGCGTCTATTTACGTATATCTCCAAACCAAAGGTCTACCTCTGCCTAGTATGTTGTTTATCAACATTTTCATTCCAACAAATTTTTAGACAAGTTGAAATACATAGTCAAAGAAACACGTTGCTTAACGTAGTTACCGTTCATTTTCTTGTTACGGCACTTTACTACTGTTTATTTTTGAAAAACTTCAAAAATATTTTTAATAAAAGAATAAAACCAAAAATTAAAACGATAATTTCCAATTTTATTTTTGATCTTAATGTACATTGACCGCAATATTGTACAGTTTTCGGGACTCGGAGCGCTTTCGAGTGAACACTCATTATCGAGTCACAATAACAACTACTTCAAAAAAACACGCACATGCAAGAGGAAGCTGTAAGAATGGAAAAAGATTAAACTAGAAGTAACATGACTCATACAGGCAAGATTTATTTAGAGACTAGAAGGATATTAGGTACTATGAAGAAATCTCATTAGGCTTGACGAAGGTAACACATTATTTACGATATTAAATTTATCTGACTCAATATGCGTATTAATTTCCAGCTCCTCTAAAGCGAAGCGTTCTTTTCTCGACTCTCACAATGAAGTAAAGAAATCTTAACCTTTTCAACGGAATATTTCGATTCTATAAGTTGTGCGGCAAAGGCCGATTTATCTTTGTTGTTCTTCTGAAAGGCTTTGATATGTTTAAGTAATCTGATCTGAAGCTGACACCACTCTTCTCCGATTTAGGAATAGGATCCTTCAAATGAGAGAAGATTTTCCTCAGTGTGGTAAGAGGGTAAAAAGCAGGACGATACTTGAGGGGGCGAAGAATGTGTGACAACTGAGACGAGGGGCGACCAAGATAAGGTAAATGGGTGTGGTAAACCTTTCGAATGTAGAATTAGATGGTAAAGAAACGCAGCTTTTGGAAAAAGGTTTGAAGTTTGCTGTTCCTCCAAAAAAATACAGGAAGTTGCTTATGATAATTTAGTCGCTGATGCCTCTATTCATCTGATTGGAAGTGGTCCTGTCGTAGAACAATTTGCTGATACTATACGAAATAACCAAATAGACGTGATTGGTACTTCTTTGCAGCGTACAATAAAGTAGTATTAGGAATAAAATTGAAAAAAACGATTTGGTAGTAACTAAAACTGATAAAAGCAATTCAGTTGTTATCCTCGCGCGCTCGGTTTATGTTACTAAACTTATGGAATTCTTAGAAGGTAGTAACGCACATGTAGATAGTGAATTCAATTTTGAAACGTTTATTACTAAAGTTGGAGAAGAGGTTAATAGAAGCAAATTTGTAATTAATGATACTAGACATAGACGCTCCTTATTAATTCCGAATCCAGTCCCTCCCTCTTAAGAAGTACCAATTACGTCTAATGAGATTTCTTCATAGTACCTAATATCCTTCTAGTCTCTAAATAAATCTTGCCTGTATGAGTCATGTTACTTCTAGTTTAATCTTTTTCCATTCTTACAGCTTCCTCTTGCACGTGCGTGTTTTTTTGAAGTAGTTGTTACTGTGACTCGATAATGAGTGTTCACTCGAAAGCGCTCCGAGTCCCGAAAACTGTACAGTATTGCGGTCAATGTACATTAAGATCAAAAATAAAATTGGAAATTATCGTTTTAATTTTTGGTTTTATTCTTTTATTAAAAATATTTTTGAAGTTTTTCAAAAATAAACAGTAAAATACATAGGTTACCTAAAATCCCTAATGCCATCCCTCAAGAAATTTTCCAATCATTTACTCAACAATTTCCACAATACACTCATATTTTTACTGACGGGTCAAAAGATCAACAAGGGGTTGGAATGGCATTCTGGATCCCATTAATTCCAATCCACTGTGCTATTTCACTTCCCAACTTTACGTCAGTCTTCCATGCAGAACAAATGGCTATATTTCAAGCTCTCTATTATATAAAACAGAACTTCATTACAGGACGTTTTCTCATAATTTCGGATTCTCTTTCAGCTGTACAATCCTTCTCTTCTCATCCTCCTAACGTTAAATAAACTTTAGCTTTACCAATTATTTCCTTGTTAAATTCACTTTCTCCCATTCAAATTGATTTTCTCTGGATACCCGGACATGCAGGAATTATTAATAATGAAATCGCAGATCACAAAGCTAAATTGGCACGTTCTTCACCACTTTCATCTAAGTTACTTCCTATATCGGAATTATAGAATTCAATTCGACACCCTACCCAAGATGATCGGTCAATAAATTATCCAAAATCCTTTAATAATACAAATTCACAATATTTTCTCATCCAACCTCAATTACTGTCGTCCCCCTGGTACAAACAGTTCACTGACTTCCACCGTTCCATCATTATCAAACTCCGTCGACTCCGGTTTGGTCATAATCGTTTCCCAGTCCATTCAAAAAGAATAAATATTACCGACTCCGACTTATGTCCTCTACATCCTAACGAACCTCTACAAGGAAACATTAACCATATTTTTTTTAATGCAAAAAATTAGAAACCATCAGACAAATTTTATAGTCACAAATTTTGACTCTTGACCTTCGTGTCACAGCTACCAATCTTCTTTCTGTTGAAAATTTCGCAGTATTCCCTCATCTTGCACAATTTATTTCTCACCTCCATCCAGCATGAACCATTTAAACTATTCACAATAACTATAATACTCTTTTTTTTATTTTATAAATATGGTGTAAAACGAGGCAAGGCCTAGTAGCCACCCTCTACTCCAACCCTATTTTTTTTATTTTTTTTATCCCCCCCCCCCCTTAATTATTTGAAAATTTTTCTTTCAAGTTTTGCTATTATTATTATTATCATTATTATTATCATTATTAAAAAAAAACTTCCCATTTTCTTTCTTTCTTTCTTTATTTATTTCTTTTTCTTTTTTTTTATTACTATTATTTTATTATCTTTTATTTTTTTCAGTTGTTACTGTTGTTTTTTGTACTTACTATTATGTATTTTGTTCTTATGTTTTGTTATATTATTTTCATAGTTGGAATGAATAATAAAAAAAAAGACATACAGTGTACTAGGCTCATGGTTCATTGACGGGCTCACTCGCTTGTCAAGTTGATTAAAAAGGGATAGGGAAACGATTCGCACCATTATTATCAACCTAGAAGAAGAGGTTTGCACACAGTTTATTCCCCACAAGTTGACAGATAAGCAGAAAGAGAATCATACAGCTTTTCTTGTCCCTGAATTTCTAGCTGAAAAGGGGTCACCATGATGCATCACCTCCTGTACTCCTAGATATTGCCTTGGCCGACTTTTTCTTGTTTTTAAACTTGAATGTGCCAATGGAAGGCCAAGTTTTTCAATCAGTTTTTGAGATTTCAGCAGCTGTGACGTGAGAATTGAACACGATTCTAAAAATAGCCTATCAGAGAGATATGGGAGGACTTGGTTAATCGATCCAATTTGGATATTGACTCTGGAGGCATGTAAATTGAACCCTTCAAATGAATAATGATAGTCCCATGCGTTTTTTTTTTTTTTTTTTTTCCTTTACAACACCAGTCGCATTATTTTTCTGTCGGACTTTGTACATTATAGGAGGGGACTTGAAAAAACGATGGCTTCCTTAACAAGTTAAACAAGCGCAGAGAACCTTTTCTATGGGTCGAATTGGTTTTGGTTTTGAGAACGCAAGTTGAAATCTTGAAGAGTCTTAAGCTCTTCTGAGTCTTCTGTATCATGGTGTACGTAGCCTGAAAGTAAAAATTTTTCCTAGTCCCTTTCCTATCATTTAATCCGCCCTCTATCATATGAGAATCAAAATTATTCTAAACCCTCCTCCTATATCATAGCTCGAGAGTAAGAATTTTCTTCCAAGTCCAAATTCTTCCAAATTCCTTACCTATCATATATTATTGTTCAAGAGTCGACATTTTTCCGAGTCCCCCTCCTATCATATAATAGAACTGGCAAGTCGAAAATTTTCAAAGTCATTCAATAAGTCGACATTTTTCATTAGAGTAGGTCAGTCTTTTTTAGACTCCACACGGTGCACGGCGTACGGCATATTTTTCAAGAAAAAAAAAAAAAAAACATAGAACAGGTTCCCTGTTAAAATTTTGGCTTCAAGCTGTAAACGATAGGTGGGGGAACCGGCTATCCCTTTTGTTGGGAGGAATCTTCGAGAAATTTCCGCGAGCGCGTCCGAGGTTGATGACGTTGTTAACCTAAGGTTACAGGAGTCGAAAAATTTTGCTTTAGAACCTGCGCGCTGGGCGTCGTCCGGTATGTGGTGGGACTTGGAAAAATCTCGATTTTCAAAGAACTTTCCGCGTATGCAAATACAAGAGCAGTCGCGTTGAACTTCTAATTCTATGTACGTTTTTTGTCGCGGGGCACAGAACTTGCAGGTTCCCCGCTTCCATTACAAAATTTGCGATGGCATCTAAATTTTTTGCTTATTTTTTGAATTTGCTTTCAAGGGAATTGAAAATATTGGATTGAGTACATCGTTTCTTGCATATTTGTATTACACTACATTTTTAGGCTGTTTTCTTAGATGTCCTGACCTTTCTTGTGTATTACTTTGCAGAATTCAGGTCAGGGAGGAGATACCAACTTGAACGTTGAAAATGAATGTATTACAAATTTGCATTTATTACAAATCATCATTTTAGAAAAGTGTATTGAGTATATCCCTCAATTGAAAAACATAGGCGGTGTTCAGATTATACCATTCATGCAGGTATGGGAGCTAAATTTTCTTCTGCGTAGAAATTCTCGCAAAGTTTTACTATAGCTATCATATTTTTGTTACAGGTGGTGTTCATGTTGACTGAGGAACTAAATATGGAAGATGAACGCGATAGAAATGCGTTAGAATTGTTGCTGCAAACTGTTTTGGGTATACTAAATATTTGTAAATCTCGTGGTGACTTTTGCTTGCTGACAAACCCACTAGATGGACAACACAGTAGTGAACAAAAATACCAGTTTTTGCTTCTTCGTTTCCTAAGTAAGTTGACGCTGGGTAAAGGTAGAAAGGATGATAAAAAAAATTACGAAAAACGTGCAAATTTTTGCTAATTTCCTACGAGGTTTGTACGTTTGAATCCAGGACCTCTCGCGTTAAATGCGATCTTTTAAACCTATCTTACCATGGTTAATTTTTCCCTTTCCATTACTGAGGTTACTGTAAACTTTTGCTCTCTCAATTTAATTACACCGATATTTTTCAAATATTTTGCAAGTTTTCTTGAAGACAAATTTTTGTTTTTTGCTTGAGATTCTTAGTAAAAATACTGCACGGTGCACTGTTACAAAAAGAACATACAATAAATTGGTCTTGTAAAGAAAATATCATAATTTTAAGAAGAGTTACCGAATCTTTCCTATGATCCAAATATATTTCTTCCATCAGATAAATTGAGCGTGTCCATGATATACTCGTAAATTCAATACTTTCTCAATAAAAGAGGTTTCAATAATTGAGCGTATGAGTAATATTATAAATTGGGAATTATTGAATTGTACGTGACAAAAATAAATTTGGACGGAAAAAAAGTGGCCGTGAGAAAAGTTATAGGGGACGTGATATTAATTGAAATTCATGCTATAATCATTAATGAATTTGAATCATCATAATGCTTATTTTATTAATTATGGACCACAATGCAATGTGTAGTTTTTGAATGAAACTTTTACAGGCGTCCTCATGTCGCAAATGAAAGTTACTTCGAACAAAGCAAATCATGATAAGCAGAAGAGTGTATCAACAGTAACTGCAAATGCACTACATCAAGCTGGTGTCATTGATTGGTGTTTGACCTTACATGAACAACTCTTACCATTTTGGAGAAGGTGATCAGCTGTTTTGTTTGCAATAGACCGATTTCCCGTTACGTCAGAACCTCTTATATACGTGTTGATTTCCATAAGGGTGACGCTGACGTAGAATTTATAAAAACGCGAATACTTCAAAAATAAACAATATGTTAATGAGGGGTGATCTTGTTATACAAAATAAAGAGTTTGTGCGCTATGAAATGAGACTACTCAGCATTAACATACCGTTTATTTTTGAAATATTTGCATTTTTCCAAACGCTGCGTGACCCTTATAAGAAGTTTGTTGATATTTATTCTTGAAAGGAAGCAACAGCCTGCAACTGCAGCTTCCACAGAGCATCCGACCTGAATCGTTTGCGACCCATTTGCTTATATTCAACTCATCAACTTCCCCTGGGAATCGGTCTTATTAATCAGTTTGAACGCAGATGAGTATTATGCTTAGTAACCATCATTTTTATTAATTACTAGTTCAAAACCAGATGATCAGAATACTGTTGTTGGAGCGCTATTAAAATCTTGTCCAGTTTCACCAGTGTTGGATGCATCACCATTCTTTCTACGGCAGTACTTGAAAGGCCACTCTGCAGATATGTTTGATCAGTACGCATTGCTTTTAACAGAGATTGTAACCAGGATACCATACCAGATTCAGAAACACGCATCTGTATCTGCTACCTTTGAACAGGTTGGTATTATTTTTGATGACGGAATTATGAATAATTTTTTTCAAGCGTTACTTCTTTACTTTCTACAGGCATGGTTACCCATCTTATGCGAATACATGATGACTCAACAGACACCCTCATTAAGAAGACAAGTTAGGAAGCTGTTGCTGTACGTTTGTGGTAGTAAGGAATCATACCGGCATCTACGAGATATTCATGCCTTAGAAATGCACATGAAAGTGAGGGTCAAACACCGCTCTTTTTGCATATTAGTATGTGTATTAATCGATATTTTTTCTGTAGGCTGTACTGGAAAAGGTGGATTATGTTTGCCAT
The DNA here is from genome assembly GCA_035079385.1 of Aspidiotus rigidus. NCBI lineage: Eukaryota > Metazoa > Arthropoda > Insecta > Hemiptera > Diaspididae > Aspidiotus > Aspidiotus rigidus. The sequence continues at coordinate 9,522,857 of JAVHKY010000052.1, forward strand.
CAACATTCGGCTGATAAAGTACCACTTAATTTGTCCTTGCCTTACAATTCTTTGGTAGTCATTGTTGAGCATTTGAAAGCTTGTATTGAGATAGCGGTGAATCGGAATACAAATTGGCAAAATTTCCTCATCTACTCGGACGAATATATTCCAAATTTATTCCTCCTTAGCACCTTACTGGATGAAGGAGTATCACAAATTATTCTTCAACTTTTCCAATACGCTATTTGTGGTAGTAAATGTTCAAGTTCAAGCGGTAGTAGTCAGCGTATTGAGGTGAGTAAATGATGTGTAAAGGAACAAGTTTTAAATGTGGTTAGAAATTATTATTGAATATTTCTCAATCATACTATATATATGTAGGTATCAAAAACTTCAATTCAGGCAAATTCAGAGGATTCAAAGACTGGCTCACCCGAAGAAATTCACTGCCTCGCCTTTGTGAAGAAACTTCATCTATTAGTTGGCAATAAATTGTTCTCAAGATTTATTCGCACTTTCTTGCTTGAAACAAATTCTAGTAGTTTAAGGTGGCAGGCTCATACTCTGGTATTAACAATATTCAAGTAAGTTATGTATAAAAGTTTTGTAGGTTGATTGTTCATCAAAAATACTGAAAATATAGAAAAATTGATATTTGTTTTGCTATAGGAACTCCGATGTAGTTAATCAAAATGAAATATTGGAATCAATGTGGCGTATGTGGTTTCTGCTTCCCAATTACGGTCGTCGTGCTACTCAATTTGTTGATCTCCTGGGTTTTTTTACCATCAAGTGTTCTGGAAGAACTCTTGCATCGGTGAGAATTAAATTTTATGAGAAGGAGATTATATTCATCTATATTTGATTCTATCGATCTTGGAATATCGTTTGTATTCTTCAGGCAAATATTCCCAACAAATACTTGGAAAACACTTTGTCACTACTTCATTCACAGAATCAAGTTCTGATGGAACATCCAAACGCATCTCTTTACTCTCAGCTGTCGAAGTATGTTGAGTTGGAAAGCTATTATTTGGAAAGTGAACCTTGTCTAGTCTGCAATAATCCAGAAGTACCATTTACAAACATCAAGTTGTCCTCTATCAAAGTAAGGTGCACATTTTTCGTTCTAAATATTTTGCAGATAATGAGTTTTCTGAAAATAATTTGACCCTTGCGCTTTTTCAGGTTGACTCCAAATTTACAACCACCACACAGATTGTCAAATTGGTGACCACTCACATGATCAATAAAATCAGTCTGCGTATTGGTGACCTAAAACGTACAAAGATGGTTCGAACGTTGAATATTTACTACAATAATCGTACTGTGCAGGCAGTGGTTGAGTTGAAAAATAAGCCAGCTCTGTGGCATAAAGCAAAAAAAGTTACACTTACATCTGGCCAGTCAGAAGCAAAAGTAGACTTCCCTCTGTCTATTGTTGCCTGCAACCTGATGATTGAGTATGTAGATTTCTATGAAAATCTACATGCGTCAACAGAAACCTTACAGTGTCCCAGATGTAGCGCGGCTGTACCATCCAACCCTGGAGTTTGTACAAATTGCGGTGAAAATGTATTTCAGTGTCATAAGTGCAGGTAATTAAGTCCTTATTTTAAAACTTGAGCCGGTGGATTTTAAAGTTGAGTGTTGGAGCAATAATTTCTTCATTCATTATTATTGACGTGTTTCATATCTTTTGTCTCACCGTACCCCAATTTTGAAATTCGCGAGTACACCCCCCCCCCCCCCGCCTGTCAAGAGAGACCGTGTGCGTGCACATCTCTACCCCATGGGTGATTCAGAAATTTGCGAGTACACCTCGTATGCGTATGTGCGTGCGCGTGCACATCTTTTGTGGGACTTGGAAAAATTTTTACCTCCGGGCTATGTATGATAGGAGGGGGACTTGGAAAAATTTCTTCCTCCAGCTATATAATATGATAAAAGGTGTTTCAAGCTAGTGTAGTATATAATATATACTGTATATTAAGCCTAGTTAGTATAAACCTAGTATATATGATGTACAGTAGGCCTAGTTAGTAAAAAGCTGGTTAGTATAGGCCTAGTATAGTATATTCGAGAGGATTATTGAGAAATCTGCGAGTACCACCCCCCCCCCCCCCCCCCACAATAGCAACTCCGATAAAACAGGTTCCCCGTTTGCCTCAATTAACAGAATTAATGAAGGCAATCCCAAGCGGGTCACATTGTGAGCTGAGAGTTTTTTTTCGAGCAAATCAGTGAACTAACTTCTGCTCACTTCTGTATTCTGGATGAAAAAAGAAAGTTGTTTCGTTAATTCTCTCAGACGGTGCCCCTAAGCGCTCGACGCTTTCGCCTGTGTTTTCTTGCGGTTTTTGTATCTTTTGTACTCTATTTAGTATTCTCCCGTAAACTCATTTCATCAACTGTCTTCTTTTTCCCCGATAAGTAACCTTAAGGGGATATACCCCTAACCCACAGTTTAGTTCGATCAGTTGTCTTCTTCTTTTACTTCGATAATATAAATAAAGCTATACTAAGGACCTCAGCACTGAGCTAAAAGGGACGCTCTGAAGTTATAATATTGGTCTCAAAATTTTAAAGAATACAATCGAGTTTATCGTTTAAAAAGAAGAGTAAGCTCCATGAACAAATTGTAAATAATATATCGTGTTCATCAGACTGTATTTGGTGAACAGTAGATCTACGTGAGCCAATTTATTCAATTCTCGGCAATGTACATCATCTGGATCAGCAACTGAAAAACTTTTCAACGGACGTAGAACTCGATAAACGTTTCAGGAAGAATCTTTTCGGCTTTGCTTGCTGATCGATTATGGTTTAAAAATGATTTGAAATCAATTAATTCGATTGAACGGACAACAACAATACAAGAAATTTTGAATATAACGTTCGTAAAGGAAGATAAAGTGTAATACGTGCAACGTGTAAATCTTCATTGGAAAAAAACAATTCCATACCAAAGTACTCTCGATCAAACGGTTTCTTTTATCCACAATTTCCAGACCATTTGCCGCCACTCGACCGATGCGTCTAATGCGTTTTTGAGTGAGAGATAGCATGTACGCAACATTCAAAAGAACAGCAAACACAGAGAGATTAACGCGAAAAGATGTGGAAAACAAGACTTTTTCAGAAAATTCTCTCGAACGGCATCCTTTTTTCTTGAAATCTATTCCAAACTCGTTGCAGTATTCGATGTCTAGGAAGAAAGATGATTTTGCCACGATGCGTCAGATCGACAAGCCAACAATATTTTTCACGTTTAGCGCATCAGAAGATTGATGGGTATTCTTATTGTGTACCCTTTACCCTTGACCGTTTATTCGATGATACTGATAACCCTTTGCAAGTCTTCATCACTGAACCGGCTGGTTCAGGTAAAATATTTGTGCTAAAAATGTTGATGGAGACCTACAACCGTTTTCACGAATGGACATTTTCGGCAAAAATCATCGGCAATCAATTGAGCCTAGATGGCTTCCTTCGGCAAAAATCATCGGCAATCAATTGAACCTCGATGGCTTCCTGTACCACCGATCACGACGGTTTAAAGGCAGAATGTATTGGGATTGCAAGAGAATACGCAATGGTGAATGCTGTCAATGTAGGATCCACGGAGTTGTTTATTCTGCGCGAGAGTCTCATCACTTATGAAGACTTTACGTTTTCCAGCATATGGCCAGCATCAATATTAGTTTTGTAAAAGGTCTATCTGCAACGCTGCATTTTGCCACTGACGGACAACGATTCAAGGCTTTCATTCTGAAGGAATAAGTCCAGGGCAATACATACTGATCTGTTTCTTGAACATCTCACGATATCTCGCTCATGTACGTAAGTTGTATATTCTACGCGAAAAATGTTCAACAAGTACTTCAAACGTCCGGTTGAGATTAAAGAATTTGCTTCGTACATATACATTTTCGCAATGAAGCTCCCGAATTTTTGGGAGGAAATCGGTATCGCAGAATTTCCACGCGGGCTTCTCGGATTCGACTAATGAACCAAAATGTCGCTGATTAATAATATTGTAAGAACTGCAATAAAGTTGTTTATTGCAATGATATTTTTAGAAGAATACAGTCTCTATCTTGATGTCGTTCATTTCCAAAGAAATGTAAATTAAAATCGTTGATCGTCGTGGTCGCAGCATTACGTTCGAAAATGTAGAAGCTGTAAGAGAAATGCCGTAAGAGAAATATATTTGATTCCTACAATACCCTGTACGTCCTCTCCCCTAGGTCACGTAGGTGTACAAAAATACTCGTTCATGTACTGTCGTCAAGTACATGTTTTTTTGTTAAATATTTTTTTATTAACAGAATTACAGAGGGATAGTTTGATACAAAACCTTTTTTTTTCCAAGACATTGCAATGTTATTTTGAATTATAGCAAAATAAAGTTTGAACACATACAATAAATAAAAGTTTTTTTCTTAATTATAAACCGTTTATTAGAAAAAAAGAGAAAAAAAAGAAACAAACAGAAAAAAAAAAGAAAAAAAAATACATGAGAAAAATACGGTTTATGAATAGGGCTTCGACCGAAGAGTCATTTCGCCCGATGATGTAACATAATTGTGAGGTAGAACACAGGGAGAAGCAAGTGGATTAGATAGTGAGGATAGGAGAGAGAGAATTTATGAATGAGTAAAGAGCAGGAAAGACAGAAAGGTTGGTGATATGGAGGCAATTGAGTGCAGCGAAAGGGCGTTGAATATTCGAGTTGATAAGTGAAGAGTGGAGTGTTTTTTGTTGAGTGGTAAGATGTGGACATTGAAAAAGAATATGGTTTAAGTCGGCCGCTATCTTGTCTTGCGGATGAAAAGGACAATCAAGAGATATGTTTGGTAAAAATTTTGCTAAATTGTACGGGAGCCTGTTGTGATTGAATCGAAGTCTGCAAATTGAGACAGTGAATTTTCGGTTGACGTAGTTTGAAAAAATGTACCAGGAGTGAGTGGGAATTGAGTTTTCTAGATGGAAGTATTGGGATGAGGGGGAAATGTTTTCCAAGTACTGTCTTTGCCATTTTTCTTCGTTTTCTTGTCGGGCTATGCCTAAGATGAAATTTGCACTAATGAATGAGTATTTAGCGGCAGACTGCGAGGAGCAAGCCGCTTTAGCTGCCGAATCAACTCATTCATTGCCCTCAATTCCCTTGTGGCTGGGGATCCACATAAAAGAAGTGCTGATGTTCTTAGAGTGAAGTAGATGTTGGAGGAAGAAGCGAGTGTTAATGATAGTGGGGCTGATATTGTGACGGTAGGGTGATTCTATGATTGTATGAAGGGCCTGTAGTCTCTCTTACGAGAGGATGAAATAAAAGACGAGTTCGTAGGCCACGAATTACACAACTGTTTTATTAAGAGAGTGTGCGACGCTTCTACATTCACCGACCGGACCGATACGCGGTCCGTTGCTTATCAATCCCCTACAATATCTCCCCTTTTTAGAACACGGAGTGTAACATTACAATTTAAAATTATAAGAAAAGTAGAAAGCGAGAGAAAAAAAAAAATTTACAAATACAATAAAAGACTTAAATCTAATAAAATATCACAGCCAAGTTATCACTAATTACTTCGAAACGAGTGCGTCAAAATTATAAGGGTTTGTACGAAATAAACGCTTACACAGGTCGTAATATCTATTGAAATTCGAAAACAATGTTTAGTTGTGCGAAAGAGAGAAAAAAAAAATATATATCATCGGCGATCTTAAGATTTAAAGTATAATTATTTACATAAATGCGATAAATTTTCTTTTTATGAATTAAACAGCGTGGCATGATATGCACGAAAAGTCAAAATCTTACTTTCGATAGAAAACGTCAAAAATTTGTACAGGCGTAAATGTAAATCGTTGTGCATTAAACGTAGGGAATAGTTTATACAATGTGAACAAAGTCTATACTATAAATATGAAATTCGGTGGATATCGTTTTGCAGGTACGTAATATTGAATCTAAAGGAAATCTTTGTATAACATGAACAAAACCAGAACAAAATGTATAATGATAATAACATCAATCATCGAGTGAAATTTGCTTACTGACACATATCTTCGTGTGTAAATATACTAAAGCGACGAATAAAATTATATCGAGTTGACGAAAGCTTTCTAATGAAAAAGTAAGAGTAAATCATTAAAAAAAAACAAAAGGCGATCTACCGCAAAACATGACTATCTATATCGACTCGGTGGCTTGACAATTCTCCCTGATCTAGTAGATGTAAAAGTAACTCCCGGTTTTGTACGTTTTATCGGCTGGGAGGGAATCGGATCAGAGGAGGAGGAAATAGGAATTGCGGATGGGGTTAGATCAGGAATGAAAATTTCAAATTCTCGCTTACGATTATTCTTAGTATTAGAAAATGTTTGGTCAACCTTACTCGTTGAAGCGTCGATCACTTTCGTTGGTTCGAGCACAGGAAGGTGCTTTTTACATAATATTGACTTTGGTTGTTGTGTAGTGGCAGGACGAACACTGTCACAATCGTTAGTGATCTCGAAGTACGGCTTTAACCGGTCAATTGATACGGAATCATCCTTCCCATTGATATCAAGTATAAAATACTTCTTCCTTCGCTTCTTTACCACGTATGGTCCGTCGTATGGGCATTCGAGGGGTTCCTTGACACGATCTACACGACAAAGCACTCTAGAACATGTCATTAAATCCTTAGGAATAAACACAGTAAATTTACGGTCATGTCGGAAAGGTACAGGACTAATTTTTTGAATCGATTCTCGTAGCTGTTGAACAAACGTTGTCTGGTCGATTACTGCAGCATCACTTCTGGGTTGCACGAATTCGCCAGGTAATATTAAAGTACGACCAAATACCATTTCAGCACTAGACACGTCATCTTCGCCGCGAGGTGCCGCGCGTAAACCTAAAAGAACAGTCGGTAAGGCTACAAGCCAATTAGCTTTATGACATTTTAAGGCATTTTTCAATGTTTTTTGAATATTCTCCACCAAACCGTTCGACTGTGGATGATACGACGTCGTCTTGATATGCGATGATCCCAACAATTTACAGAGCTCGCCGAAAAGTTCGCACCTAAATTGACGTCCGCGGTCTGTGGAAACACGAAGTGGGATGCCATACCTTGAAACCCAGTTTGAATAGAAAGCACTAGCAACTGTTGGGGCAGATATATCCTTCAACGGAATTGCCTCCAACCAACGCGATGTCCTGTCGATCATAGATAACACATATCGATAACCGTTAGAATAAGGTAGAGTTACCAAATCCATATGAATATGCTCAAATCTGGAACAGTCCTCAAAGCTCGAAATCGGTGACTTCGTATGTCTTCCTATTTTATTTCATTGGCATGACGGACATTCTCGACACCAACGCTTGATATCTTTCGACATTCCGGGCCAAAAAAACTTTGATCGAATTGTAGCCAATGATGACCTGAAACTAACGTGTGAAATACCATGGATTTGATTAAATAATTTTCTTCTTACCCTTTTTGGAATGATAGGACGATCGACTCCATTGACATGGTCGCATAATAACGTCAGATCAGAATTTGGGAGAAAACACGAACGAATATCGAGATCCGGATACATCTTCTTGATGTCTTGAATTTCGCTGTCTTCCCTCTGCTCTCTGGCAATAACCTCGGGTGTGATCGGCGCATCTATCGTAGCAACTTCGTTTGGCCTGCTTAACATATCTGCGATGATGTTTGACAAACCGGATACGTGTACAACATTGGTTGAAAACTGCGATATATATTCGATTTCACGCGCTCTTCGCTCGATTTTCTGGACTTTTCTCGTAGTGAACATAAATACAAGCGGTTTGTGGTCCGTGACGAACGTAACATTCCTACCTTCGATGAGGTGTTCGAAATTCTGAGTACCCGCGTATATTGCGTGAAGCTCCTTATCGTACGTGGACCATTTCATTTGCGATTCCGTAAATTTGCCCGAATAAAATCCAATCGGTTGCCGTTCACCTGATTTTGTAACCTGTTCTAAAACAGAGCCATAGGCAACGCTAGAGGCGTCGGAGGTTAAAATTAATTCACAGTTATTTGACGGAAAAAATAATAATGTGTAATTTACGAAAGCGCTTTTTGCTTGATTGAAGGATTCAGTCAACTCGTTTGTCCAACATATTGGCGTTCTGTCTCTTTTCGAAGTGTGGCCTTTTAGGAGCTCGTTCAATGGAGCTAAATATTCCGCTGCCGACTTGGTGAAACGTCTGTAAAAATTAAAAACACCGAGAACTTTTCGAAGAGCAAAAATCGTCTTTGGTCTCTCGAGCTTTTTCATGAATTCGACTCTTTCGGCGGTTGGCGTGTAACCATTTGCTGTAATTGTGTGACCTAAATAATCAACGGTTTCTGCAAAAAATCTACATTTGGTTAAATTTAAAGATATGCCGTTATCGGCTAAGCGTTTAAAAATAACATCGAGGTGTTTAGCATGATCAGTAGGATTTTCGGAAAATATGAGGATGTCGTCTAAATAGACGAAAACAAAAGGTAAATCAAATAGGATGGAACTTAGAAACCTTTGAAACGTGGCCGGAGCGTTCCGGAGTCCGAACGGGGTCCTACGATACTCAAATAAGCCCACTGGTGATATAATAGCAGTTTTGCAAATATCGTCTTCAGCAACTGGAATATTATGGAATGCTCGTATTAAATCAATAATTGAAAAAATTTTCATATTATCTAATTTAGCAGTACAATCCTGCATATTTGGTAAAGGATATTTATCAGGTTGAGTCCTTTCATTCAACCCTTTGTAATCACCAACGAGGCGCGCACCGTGCTTTCCTTGAACCATGTGAATTGGCGAAGCCCATTGACTACGTGATGGACGTATTATCCCAGCCTGTAACATATTTTGAATTTCCTTACGGACTTGATTTTCAACTTCTGGTCGCAAGCGTCGAGGTTTTGAGGCTGCAGGAGGACCTCTCGTATCAATATGGTGAACTACGTTGTGCTTTGGCTCGGCTAAATACTGCGGTGGACATGATAAAGTTGGGTAGTCGTCCAATAATTTTTGAACACGTTCGTCAAAGTCCTTCCGAATTGTGACTGAGTGGACTGAAATTTTGTCACTAGGTACTGACCAACATTTGCAAGAACACAAGATGAGACTGTCAATAAGGCGACGACGCTGTAGATCGATCAAAATACCAAATGCTTTAATAAAATCTGCTCCCAAAATTGGTTGGTCGACATCTGCAACTACGCAATTCCATGTAAAAGTTTTTGGTAGGCCGAAATCCAAAATCAATTCGTGAATGCCTATCGCTTGAATTGGGGTGCCGTTTGCAGCTGTGAGAGCGTACTTCACCCGAATTTGGGGCCGTTTAATATAACGCCTTGGAATAACGGTAACTTCCGAACCACAATCGACCAAAAATTCCAATCCGTTCACTCTACAACGCACAATGAGTCGCGGTGATGATGTATTGCACGAAGAAGCATGAACCGCGCTAACACTTCTCCGAATTAGTTTTCCGAATTGAGTTCCGAATATTTGTCACATCCAACACGACACTTACGTGCACGATTACCAAACTCACGATGATACCAGCATTTACCATCTTGGATGTCGTTATCTGCCGGAGCTGATGGCGATTTCGAACGTGAACGCGGTGCATTTCTGAAGCGATATGGAGAACGACCACGAAATCTGTTATTACGATAACTATTATTATTGAGGGGTCTGGATGCTTTAATTGACGCTACTTCGACCTGTAAATTTTGTAACATGTTGAAAAGTGTATTCATCATTGATGCAGCATTCGTGTTGCTCGTTTGTACTGCTGAAACTTGCATCGGCTGCAGCTGCTGCGACAGCGTTTGCGTTGCCTGTGGTAGTACTGTGATAGGCTGTGTTACTGCAGCGACATGAATCGGCACGTCTTGCGGAACAAATAGCCGATCAGCCATAGCAGCTTTCTCTTCTAACGAACCCGTCGACGCCATGCAGAATCGGCGTATGTCCTCAGGAAGGGAACGTATCCACATCCCGTTTATTACGTCTCCGTCTTCACCATGTGACACTACACTTCGAATTTTTGCCAAAATGATGGATGGTTTCTCGTACCGACTGATTTGTAATCCTCCCAATAATCGTTGGATCTTTTGATCCTTCGTTTCTCCGTGTAAAGCGATAAGTCGTTTCTTCGATGTCGTGTATTTAGTAACAGAATCAGATTGCATTATGTCTCGAACATGAACTAAATCTGCAGAAGGAATGCTTTGCAGCAAATACGAAAATCGCTCTGCCTCCGTTCTGACAGCATTTGCTTCGAAAATATGTTCTGCCGTGAGGAACCACACTTCCGGTTCCGATGTGTTGAAGTCTGGCAAAGTGAATTTGTGGTATTTAGGCTGGTTAGGAACGAATGAAGAGTTGAATATTCCTGCTGATGCCGAAGAAGTGGAATGCATCGTTGTCGAGGTGCTAATGGTTGTCACCGGTAATGAGGCAAAAGTTTGTATTGTCGCGGCAGTCGTGACAAGCACGGACGAGGTCGTGACCATATTTATTAATAACAAATAAAAACACAACAGATTAAAAAAAAATATCGAATAGCGATGAACTAGAAATATTAACGACAGATTAAATTTGACTTGGCAGGGTCGCCACTTTGTAGTCTCTCTTACGAGAGGATGAAATAAAAGACGAGTTCGTAGGCCACGAATTACACAACTGTTTTATTAAGAGAGTGTGCGACGCTTCTACATTCACCGACCGGACCGATACGCGGTCCGTTGCTTATCAATCCCCTACAGGCCGAAAGAGAATCTGAAGCGATAAGGATTTGGTTATGCGGAGAAGAAGGATTAGATTGAGATACGAAGTTGAGAGCCATGAAAATAGCAGCAACTTCGCAGTCATAGGACGAGGATCCGGAGCAAATTTGGAAGTTCCTTACAACTCCCGAAAAGGAGTCGTAGAAGGCCGCACCGCAACCGGAAGTCATCTTTGAGCCATCGGTGTATATGATACGGTAATCACGGAATTGAGTTTCAATTAGTTCGGCAAATTGTAGCGGAAAAAGGGTTTTTCAATTGTACAAATCTACAGTTGCGACACAACTGATGATGGGATATCACCCGAAAGTACTCTTGAATAAGCAACTAATAAAGTAGATTTGTACAATTGAAAAACCCTTTTTCAGTATTAGTGCTCTACTCACACCTCACTCACTCATTATGAGTTCCGATAAATTGTAGCGGTATGGCAACCTTGTGTTTCCGTGTCAAAATTTCTAACGGCCAACGATGAAAAATTTCGAAATAGGTCAGGTATTGGTAAGAATGGCCATTTATCGATGGGGGCGAGTGTAGGAGTTTGGAATATTTTTTTATAATGCGAGATAACAAAGGTTTTTGGAGGGGATGAAGCGCTAATTGCGGAAAATATTCGAAAAGGAGAGAATGAGCTTTCTATTTGTCCAGGAGGCCAAGCGAGTACAATATTTTTGTGTAAGATATATTCTACGGAGTTGTAAGGGAGGAATTTTTGCTTCAGCTTCCATAGCAACAATTGGTCTCGTTTTTATGGCTCCTAAAATGTGGCGAAGGGCCTGATTTTGAAGTACGTCGAGTTTTTTCAGACGAGAGGGAGCAGCGGAACCGAAGAGGAAGGCCCCGTATTCCATTTTATTACGAATAATGGTTTTGTGTAGCATCGACAGGATGATGGGGTCACCACTCCATTCGGTGCTAGACAAGGCTTGAAGGATGTACATGGCCTAAGAGCATTTGGTACGAAGGAAGGAAATATGAATGTTCCATGTAAGACGACTGTCCAGGTTGATGCCTAAGTACTTGAAGAAGGAACGATTTGGGATTTGTTCGCCCTTGAGGAAGATACACGCATCTGCAGGATTGTAGGCTCTTAAGGAAAACAGAACAGAGACGCATTTTGGAATGGATAAACTCAGGAGTAGTTGGTCTAGTTTGTTTTGGAGGACGGATAAGGTGTTAGTGATGTGTAGAGTGGTGGTGGCAACTTGAGAATGAGCGTGGTAGATAAGTAGGTCATCAGCAAAGGAAAGTATGGTAGCTGGTGAACGTATGCTTAAAACAGTGAGGATATATATAACAAGTCGACACTCAACTACACTTTCGTCAAATTCTTTATTTTCAGATGCGTGAAATAAACACGAATCGTTAAAATAGGATACGTTCGGTATCTGTGAATTATAATAGTACCTACGATACGAAATATTATTATTATTATTATTATTATTATTATTATTATTATTATTATACGAAATTTATGAATTACGAAAGAGTAATATTTTCTAAACTATATAAAACGTGTGTACGTAAAAGCAAGATTATTACAACTGAAGTATTCAAAGTTTGGAAGTACCGTTGTATCTAGATATTGGTCAAAACATGAATTTACAAAGTATAGATAATACGTCAAGCGTAATGTTTTTAACCGGTGGAATTACCGAAATCAACCGGTTGATAATGAGACGACCCGTCGTCTTATTACATATATAGATTAAATGAGATAGGGCTCAGGGACGAGCCTTGGGGAAGACCTAAGTAATTTATCCTAGTTATTGAAGGATAGTTAGCGTGAGTGAATGTAAATGTTTGAGGAGACATCAATTTGAGAATGAAAGTAGAGAAATGAGGGGGAATATTCAGATTTTGTAGAGTTTGACGCAAAATTGGTAAGCTGACACTGGGAAAAGCGGAGTGGATGTCTATGAAAAGCGCGTTTAGGTGTTGCTTGTCTATAAAAGCCTGATATATGTCACTGACGAGGGAGGTGACACAGACGATAGCACTGCGTTTATTTCGAAATCCGTAGCAGTTGTGTGGAATAATACCTTTTTGTTCCGGCCAGTGTCTGAGTCGGGCATTCAGCATAGATCGAACAAGTTTTCGGATGCATGAGGATAGGGCAATAGGACGCAGCTTTGAATCTTTTTTTGGGATAGGGATAATCTGGAAATGAGTCCATGCAGAAGGGATGACGTTATTTCGCCACAGACGGTTGATAATTACTAGAAGAGACTTTAGGCTAGGTTCGGGTATTGACTGAAGGCAGCTGTAAGAGATTCCGTCATGGCCAGGGGCTGTAGATTTCCTTGAACAAAGAATTGAGTAGAATTCTTCCCACGTGAATTGACTGTCAAATAGGTTATTTTGAGGAGGAGGGGATTGTAAATATTGAATATTGACCTCTGAGAAATTTGGAGCCCTTGGTGGGGATGACTGTGTCAGCAAAGGAAAGTAAGTCATCCTGAGAGATTTTGTGTTTAAAGGGATTGCGACCGGATCTAAATGCTTTGGAGCACCGCCGTATTGTGCCGAGTTTCGTATCTCTGTTAAATGACGAACTGAATTTTCTGAACGATTCCCTGTTTATACGTTTTAGTTCCCTTCTAACTGTAGCGTTACGATGTTGGTAAGAAGGATAGTCCTCGGGAGTGAGAGAGAGTTTCCACTTTCTGAAGGCCTTTTTGCTTTCATCAATAAGTTGCGTGCATTCGGGGGTCCACCAAATTGGGGAAGACTTGCGAACGGATGGAGTGTTTTGTGAATGTGGACGGGGTGTGGAATAGTTTATTGCTGAATGAATAAGATGATAAATGAGAAGTAATCTGTTAATGGATCGTTAATTGAATTGTAAAAGGCAGGAGTGTTTTCGAGAATGAATTTTTTGAATTTTGCGATGTTAGTTTTTTCCACGAGAAAATGAGTCTTGGACTCAGTTTGAGGAATGTTTGGAGGTGGAGAAGTATGTTGGATCGTGGTGAAGGTAGGGAAATGGTCACTGCCGTAAGTGTCTGTGTCTACTAGGCATTCAGAGATTAAGGCAATTGAATTCCATGGAGATGTCGGGTAGATTGTCGTCTCCTAACGGTTTGTAAACAAAACGAACAATTTCCAAATCTAGGTTGAAAGTAGTCTTCGTAATCTTACAACCATTAATTTTCAATAAACACAATGATGTTACTGTTTGGGCGGGAGTAACGCGTTCCAACATTCCTTCTGTAGATTTCCGTCTTTTCCGATGCTGTACAATGGAATTAGAATGTTGCTTTTTTGATTTCGGGAATTTGGAATTTGAAGTGAAAACGTAGCAGCACGACCGTCATCTGCTATTTTCGAAAAAATCTTAATAACGGTTTCTTGAAGAATATTATCTGTACGAATGAAATCCGCTAATGGTGAACTACTTGCTTTGTCAATTCTTTGAACGTCAGTTTGCATATTCGTTAGGTGCTTCTTAAACTAGAGATATAAGAGTAAAATTAATTACCTAGAAAATTTGAAGAAAAAAAAACAACAATTCAATTCTACATCGAGCATCGAATTTATCTATCTGCGTAAAATGAATTGCCTAGCAAAATAAAAGGTAACAACGATTCAACCTTACATCGATTACCTCACCTCAGGTTAGATGTCCAAAGTCTCGATAAAAGGTAGCTAACTTTCTTGGACGTGAGACAAGTGAATTTGACAAAAAGTTTTAATGATGTCACAATGTCCACGTAATTATAATGATAACAAGTATCTAATGAAGGAGAGCCAGCAGGTAAAATAGAAAATAGTAGTCATAAAAATATGAGAATCCCTTATCATTGTCAACTTTTTGAATAAAAATAACTTCAATTGTAAGAAGTAAAAGAAGAAAAGCGATTAAAATATTTGTAAAATGGCATTATGGTTGTATTCTGAAAATAAGAGTAACTGGAGTGAGAAACAAACGAAAAGAACGTGAGGATACGGAAGATGATTGGAAGAAGAGGTAGCAATCGAGTCAGATGGTGGTACTCAAATTTCAAGGCAGGAGAAAGAAAATGGATATGTATAAGTTGGAGTGATTGAGTACCATAGGTAGTTGCGGGAGTTGGAAACCGTGTTGGAAGTGATTACATGGGACAGAGGATGAGACTGAGATTATATTGTGGGAAGTACGTTGATTTTGGAGAGTAGGACAGGAAAAAAGATGATAGATTGTCAGATTATCTGCATAATAAGATTTACATGAAGGTGGAGCATGGAAACCCAGGAGATGAGAATGTTCAAGTTGAAAGTGACCAATTCTATATCGAGCGAAAATAACCTCTTTATGGTGGGAATTTCTGTTCGCTGAAGACTGAGGATAGGTTAACTTTTAATGATTCCAAGTTTGTTGCAGGGTTGTTTTTTTATGTGAGTGATGAAAGAATTAAACTAGGATTAAGAAATAATGAAAGTTTTTATGGTCGTAAGTAGTTACAAAGTGGGGTCCTTAATTTTGGGTGAAAGGGTGCAGTTTTTAGGCGCGCAATCAGTTTGATCATGTTGAGGGCAACCGTTGTGAACTGAGAATAAAATAAAAGATACGTTTTGTACAGATGAGCGTAGAAAAGTGTGAGCTTAAACCTAATTAGAATTCCAACTATAGACACATCATGTGAGAAATTGAGAGGGATGTATTCAGGAAAAGTAGGGGGTACGATTCTACAGGGACCTGGACAAAATGAAGATTGTAATGAAGCTTCTAATAGATTTCTATTATGCAACCAAACCAAGTTGAACTGAAGGTTGTAATAAAAAACAATGGCGTCTTCAACAAAGTTAAACAAGGAATTCACAGATCTTCTTCTATAGGAGTGATTGGTTTCAATATTGAAAATTGAATTCAAAATTGGACTCCCGCGAAAAGTTTTAATGACGTCACACAGTACACACATGTGTTACAAAGATCAGCATGAAAATGAATTATTCAATAGCAAATTGAAAGAACTCGATTGTCCTTTACATCATAACAGGGTTAAAAGTAGCTATGAGTACTTTGTGTTTGCATAACAATTTTGAATACAGGTTCAAAGAGAAGTCATCTGGAGAATTTCTACTTTTTTTTCTTTTTTCATGTCCAGAGTAGAAATACATGATATTATCTAGATAACTTACCGAGGTTATTAAAAATTATTCCTGTTCATATGTTTTCTATAGAAATTTTCTTCACCAATAATTTATTCATAATTTCTTACTTCTGTTTTGTTAAAAGTGATAGGCAATATGATAAAATATATTTTGAAAATTTAGATGACACAAATATCAAAAGATGCATAAGATTAAATGAAAAAAATAATAATCGAATTCCAAAAAAGGAGAAATATCTAAAATTGATAATATGTGACAACGTGAAAGGCGCGCCGTAGTGGCGTAGCCAGGAAATTTTTCTGGGGGGGTTGAAGAAGTTGGAGAAAAGATATGATACAAAAAAGTTTCAGAAATTGTCAAAATAAGGAAACACTGAACAGTCTCGTAGGGGCGGGCTTCAAAGAGAAATGAGGGAAGATGAACAGAATTATTGAAAAATTGCAGAATTGTCCCAAGTACTGAATCATGAAATGATCAACCGAAGAGCAACTGATTGATATGATATTAATAGGTAGTACTGCACTGTAGGCTAGAGGTTGATGGGATAATTATAGAAAAACGACAAGAAGCAAGAAAAAACTAGGCATATAACGATCAATCCAAGAGCGAGAGGGCGAGAGGATAAGTATATAGAAAAACACTCACGCAGTCGCGTGAGTAGTACACGACTTTTCTTCCCACAATACAAAAAACATTGAGAGTCACTCCCTCTCTTTAAATTAAATACCAATGACCTGTCAATCATGTCAAACATTTGTAGAATAAACAATAAAACTCAGTTTATAAATTCTATCACTACGATGTCACATCAACAGATAACAGAGTAAAAATACCTATAATCCAATAAGGAAACCTGAATTTTGTTATAATTTAGGCTAAGAGTCATCTAAAACCTACAAAACGACTCCAGAAAAACCACTCCCCCTCCCCCTGTCCAAACCGCTACGAGGCTATAACAGTTGTTTCTAATGAAAAAGAGCTCTACAATCATTTTATTTTCCTATACGTGATTCTTAGCATATTATTAGTCTAGTATACTGTATATTAGTGCTGAGTGGTTCAATTCTTCATCACTTCCAATTCCTGGCATCTGTTAAAGCTATCTCCAGCTGCTGTTCCTCTCGTGCACTCATAAATTGCCTTCACGCTATCATATCACCATTTTCTATGCACACTCCACCCCAAAATTCTTCATCTGGGAATTCAGCTACAACGAGATCCCGAAAAACTAAAAAAATCGATGTCGAAACGAAAGAAGCAACCAATCACCCAATAGTCAACTCCCCATTCCTTCCCTCACGCTTCAACCATTCCAAACGTATTAACAAAATACCGGGTACCTCACTTTTCTAGCTAGAAAATTCGGTAAAAATATATCGCACCCATGCCTGGTTTACTCGTTAGTCTAATCTCAAATCTCACTCAAAAAAGCCAGTCCAAATTGAAAATAATCTTTCCATCTCCTGAGACACCTCAAATCAACTATGAACCACTATTAATTATGTACTCATACATGAAAAAATGACAAATAAATCAATTATTAATTAAGAGTGAAATCACCCAGGTAGTCTCGCATCAGCACACTTGATGAAGATTAAAAAATTGTACGTAATCATTCAAACTCGAGGTTTTCACTATCGAGTATGACTAATAATAATGAAAAATAGCTAGAAAAATGAACAACCCGCCATTGCCACTATCCGTTCAAAAATAAATTTAACAAAACAAATAAAATTTGACAAAACAAAATTCAACGCTCTAGGGGCTGTGGGAAGCGAGATACAAGTGTACTAAATTTGAATGAAAGAGTTTCATCGGAAATAAAATCCAATGAACCCTTGGTAAAGAATGAACAAAGAATGAACCTGTCGAATGATGAAAGGGTCTTCATCACAATACACGTACTGATAACGAAAGTGGTAAACGTATAGGAAAATCCGCTTCTCCTACCGCAAGCAGCTACTCGCCGCTATTTGTAAGAAGCTAAAGGAAACCTAAAATTTTTTTTTATGCTAGTTGTGATCTAGGACCCCTAAAACGTCGAGAAAGTTCATTGCCCACTCTCCCTGTTGACCTTGCTACGGGTGTAATACCTCACTTTTCTAGTTAGAAAAGTCGGTAAAATGTCAGTGGTAATTTTCCTTTATAATAAACTATTATAAATATAAAAGAAAAAAAGAAAAAATATATTTATAATATTGCTAATGGCTGACTGTAAATGATAAGGATCCTACATCTTAAGGTACAGAACATCCAGGATCCTATAAGAATCGAACGTATTTCTCTTACGACACTTCTCTTAAGACATATTTATTTGGCTATGCCAGAAAATTTATGTAAGTATGGGTTGCGTGAGTTTCGGGCTCCTCCTCTAAAAAATCAGGAAACTTTAGCAAACGTTGTAGCTGATTTAGCAGTGAAAATCGGCTCTGGTGTAAATACCAAGAAAAAATTTGCCGACATGGTCCGTAATACCCCCCTCCCTTGCATAAGCGATGCAGGGAATGAATTGATCATGAGGAAGATTAGGGAGGAGCGGTTAGTTATTATTAAAGCTGACAAAGGGAATGCCATTGTAGTTATGGAGAAGGCTTCCTACGTCTCTAAGGTCTACGATGTGCTTGGCCGACATGGGGCTAAAGAGAACCCCCTCCTTTATTTTCCAATTTTTTTTTTTGCAAGAATTAGCAAGAATTATACGAGTAGATTTCCTCCACTTCTAAACATCGATTCTTCTTGTATCCTGCATCTTAAAACAAAAGAGATTTAGATTTTTCATCTTGTGCCATGGCAAAATAAGTGGAGGGAAGAAATACAGTTGTTTTTTTAAAAAAGTTTGAAGTTATTGTGCAAAAGAAATCATTCGGAAGTACTTTACTATATTTGTAATTATATGTAAGTCACAATCGTTGACGGGTGAATAAAAAAAAACAGTCCTTCTCTTTTGTTAATATTACTCGTATATTATCATTTTTTTCTCCAATTCTCACAAACTTATATATTGTATCTGTCAACTGAAGGGCCATCAATTATGATGAAAAAGATCCATTTTTGTGTCATGTGTGTGGATTCTGTAAATATGCAAAATTTGATTACACATTAATGGCAAAACAAGTGTGTGCCATTGAACCCATTGATACTGATGATGATTGTAAGAAGGTCACAGGCACAATTAATCAACTGTTGGAAAAAGCGGATAAAACATACAAAATTCTTGTTGGTATAAAACCATCTTTAGAAGTAAGTATTTTGAAACAATGAAAACATTACGTTTTTTTGTTTGTTATCCTTGTGATTATCTGTCAGAATCTACTAGTGAAGATTAGTGAACATTGTATTGAGCCCTGGAATGAAGAAAGCAGTAATCAAGCAAGCAATGGTAACATCTTGCAAGTGAGTCGGTCTATTCAGATGTTGGCGCAAAAATACTGCACAGATTGCAAGACCACCTTTGAAGAACTTAGTAGAATAATACAGGTAACAGATATGTGTTGTTTGTTTCTCGCTTGGGTTGCAAATTCATCCAGCGTCTTTATTAATTTATCTGTTTGTGGCAGAGAATATTAATTTGTCGTAAAGAGTTGGTAACCTTCAACATTAAGCAGTACATAACAGACAATTCTTTTCAAACGTTATCTGCATCAAACAATGGCAGTATTCACTACCCACCATTTTCTTCTGATCTAATGTCGCTGTGCAAGTGCAGTAAGTTGAACACTTCCAAGTGTTATGGCTGTGCATTAAATGTGGTTGAACATTGTTTGACCATGTTACGTGCTCTCTGTGCAAACATTAATGCCCGTAAAAGTCTTTGCTCGCAAGGGTTAATTTGTGAGTTGGTTGAATATACCATTCATCAAGGATCAAATCAGGTATATTATTATTCTACAAAAAAAAAAAAAAAACAAACAAAAAAAACAAAATGCAACAATGAATCGTTTAAACATGAAACTTCTATTTCCTAGATGCGAGAAGAAGTCAAGCAATTGTTATGTATATTAACTAAAGACAATTTGAAAGCCACTGACGAGTTATGCCGAATGTTGATGGATCATATTTTGATACCACTACAGAGTCAAAGTGCCAGTCCTGATCTTGTTTATACTGTACGACCTGAAATAAACCTCTTAGCTACAATGTTGCAGAAGGATGACTTCTGTTGGGAACAAAAAGCGAAGTCAGATTCCAGTTTTACGAAGAGTAGGTGAAATATGTTCAAAATCTGACAAGATTCTTATTTGTAGATTTGTTCTGAAGATATTTTTGATAGCCACAAAAGATTGCAAATCACCGCCTGTGATGGAGGCAATTATTCTTCCTTGTTTGAACGTAATTTGTGAGCTAATAAAACCAGAACCGCCTGCTTCTAAAAAAAATAAGGTAAACTTAATAATTGATCACTTACATATCAATACTGATCGCATTTTTCCTGCAAGCTCAATTTTCTTTCCAGGATAAAAGCGTTGAAAGTTTAGCCACTGTACAGTTGACTGAAAATGTGAATATTAATGCACACAAATGGATCGCTGGAAATTTGAAACATTCCTATATGGCATGGAAGAAACATATGCCTCCTCATAGTTATGGTACCGTCAAATTGGAATCTAAGGTAAAGTCATTGAAAATATGGTGTTTTTAATTTTGATGTTGCGGTAACCTCTTACATCTCATGAAGAAAACCTCTCGACTAAAACCTACCTGTCACTGTTGTTATGTTAGCGGCAGTGTTTCTCCACATTCCTTAGGATCAGCCCAGGCACTCCTATTTTGTAAAGCTCAAAGTAGAGTTCCTTTCCTCCATAAGAGCCGTAGCTTAAATTTTTTTCTAGTTTCATTTGTGAAAGGATTTGAGCCAAAATTTCTCTTGTGTGATTCTGTACAACACTTGCGGAACATAACGAACAAAATAAAGCAACGGAAGTTTACCTTGCGAGACCGCGTGTAAATGAAAGAACTTTTTCCCCTAAAAAGCCAAAAATTATGTGCGGTCTTTTATTCAGTGAACTACCTTTGTTTTTTTTTATTCAAAATTTCTCAGATTTGCGATGCTTAACAATCTAGCCGTGAAGTTTTCTCTACTTCACGAAACTTGACTAAATCCCTCTTCTTTACCTTATAAGTTTGAGACTGGAATTTTCTTTAAATCTCTCCAATCTCTCTGTCGGGATTTATGTGCAAAATCATCGCAATCCTGGAAATTATTGTATCGTATTGAAAGATACCTCTTCTCGTCTTTAGGCTACCGTTCGTAAGAAATATCTTGCAGAGAAATTTTTCTATTGTTGGAAGATAAAAACGTTTCATGTAAAGCGTGGTTCTAATATCAGCTTAGATAATCCGCAGTGGTTGAAGTACGTGTTGTTCAACAGTGGTTCGCGTCATGCCCGTCAAGTTACATGTAATATGGTCTTGAGTGTGTTCAATTCTTCCGTACATCAAAAAAAGGTAGCTTGAGTTATTCTAGTTATGTGTGGAAGCATTTTTGTGGTAATACTTTGGGTTTTCATAGTTGATAGATGTGCTGACTGGATTTCTTCCGGAAATCAACAACGCTGGTCCGACAGCTTCAGAATTCCTATTATTGTATCAAAGTATGATAGATACGCCACCATGGAAACAATATTTGACCTTGAAAGGAGTACTCATGTTCCTCGCTGATCTTTTCAATCACGAAATACAGAATTTATACTATTTGGAACAAACCACACTAACTTCAGATCTTGCTCAAGGTGAAAATAGACATCATTTGTTTTCTTACTTGTTATATAGACTCTAATTCATTGTTTATTTCTTTTCGCATCTTCAGGTTTTGTGCTGAAAAGATTTACCGAACTGATAGCTTCATTTTTGGATGTGAATACCATTAAACAAGAATATAAAGGTCGTTTAGTAGGAACTGTTTTGAATGGGTACCTTGCCTTACGACGATTAGTGGTGCAACGGACCCGAATAATTGATGAAACGCAGGAAAAGCTGTTGGAATTATTGGAGGAAATGACATCAGGTACATCTGAGACTGAACCTCATGTGTACAAATTCGTCTAAGAGGACACACAATTTTAGTATTTTTAATTTTCGTAGGAACTGAATCGGAAACGGAAGCGTTTATGATAATATGTGTTGAGACAGTGGAAAAATGTAGTCCAAATGACATAAGAACGCCGGTATTCATTTTTGAAAGACTGTGCTCAATCATTTATCCCGAAGAAAATGAAGTTGGCGAGTTCTATTTAAGCTTGGAAAAAGATCCACAGCAAGAAGATTTCCTCCAAGTTATTTTGAATTATTGTCTTTATGAAAAATTTTTTTGTGTTAGGAGTATATTAATTTGAACGTTTAAATCTTCCAGGGTCGCATGTTGGGCAATCCTTATAACAGTAACGAGTCTGGTCTTGGACCACTGATGCGCGATATAAAAAATAAAATATGCGTGGATTGCGAATTAGTAGCTCTACTTGAAGACGACAATGGCATGGAATTATTAGTTAATAGTAAAATCATAAGCCTGGACTTGCCTGTCAAATTAGTGAGTTTTATTTGTCTCGGGTTTCTCAAATTTTCAGACTGAGTTTGCCAAACATAGTTTACAACATTAGGAGGTACTGTTATCAAAGTTGCGGTATTTAATATGGGAATTAGCAATTGAAAATCTTAACGTTAGAATAATAATTCCTTAAATTTCTTCAGCAATTTGATTTTAAATTACCTTTGGTTTGGTTATTCAAAATAATTTACAACAAATAATGTCTAGGTCTACAAGAAAATATGGCTTGCTGAAGGAGGAGAAGGCGATGCTATGCGTATTGTCTATCGGATGCGAGGATTGTTGGGTGACGCGACTGAAGAATTTGTGGAGACGTTGGATGCAAAATGCGACCAAGAAGTAAATAATGAGCAGGTTTACAAGATGGCAAATGTGATGGACGAATGTGGTGGTCTTGAAGTGATGCTCAAGCGTATAGCCACTATACGCGACGTATCGCGCTCTCAAGGACTCCTACAGGTTTTATTAAAGTTAATGGGATTATGTGTGAAAGTGAAGAAAAATCAGGAAAAGCTTATCAAGCCGTCGTTGAATACTGTGTCAAAATTACTGACAATTCTTCAAATGTGTTTGTCAACGGATAATGACATAGCTCAAAATACACTCATGAATCAGATATTAGAGGTACTCTTCGATTCATTTTATATAATACTCGTTTTACAGTTTTGAGATCAAGTTTTCATTCAGCATTTGTTTGCAGATACTGGAGACAATATTATCAAAAGCCTCGTCGGAATACCAGCATGACTTTGAACTTTATTCGGAAACATGCGGCCACTGTGATCATGTAAAAATTATCCTCGATTACGCGATCAATGTCAAGGCTTCTACATTGTTGCATTTGTCGTATGTTCTTGGTGCTCTCACCTATGGAAACCAGCAAAAAATGTCCATATTGACAGACCATTTCAGCTCAGTTGTTGATTTCAATTCTTTTGATCAAGATCGTAAGCAGGAAGACGAGCGTAAGGTATGTTATCCAGGTGTTTGCAAAGTCTTCGGAAAAATAATTGATTAAATAAGGAAAAGTAAAGGGATTTTTATGTACTTATAAATCGAGGATGTAAAGTAACTAAGGAGTGGTCAATTGCTCAAAAGCATTTAATTGTCCAAGAGTTTTGACAAGCATTCCTAAATTTATCATTGATTTACACATCATTTTTTCGTGTATACATAATTGATAGTAGTTCATAGTTGATTTGAGGTATCTCGGGAGATAAAAATATTATTTTCAATTGCCTTTTTTTTTTTTTTTTGAAATTAAGAAGTTTGTGGATAGTAGGGTAACGGTTTGATGATAGCGAGATTAAGGTAAAAAAAAAGGGCGGAGTCACATTTTAGATACGATTTTAAATCACAAACAAAAGAAGATGAATTAAATCAATAGCTAAATAAACGCCGTAATATTTCAGTGGGAAAACAATAAAACTTGAACTCATGTATTGCTACATGATTGGTAGCATTTCAACAATAACAATATCTCTTTATAGTTAATCATTTGAAAAATTATCCATAAGTACTTTTTTACTAATTACTCTCAACTTGTTCTATGGAATCAAAAATATTTTGTATCAATACGCCTACAATGCGTTATTTTGAACTGTTGAAAAACTTAATTATAGATCTAAAAGAAATCTTCGATCTTGATCAGTCCTCATATTTTTTGGACGAATATTCAACTGAATTTGGACTTTAAACTATCATTTTATGCTTCTCGTTTCCAGCTCGAGCTATTCTGCAACATTACATCTGCTATTGAGAAAAACGCTCTTGGAAATACCCTGAAAGATCACATAATTTCTCTCGGTATTGTAGATAAAGCGTTAAGTTACATAATGGTGAGAAAATCTCTAAATAATATATAATTTTCAAGAACGTTCCATGTATCACGAGATTTTTATATATTGCAGTGTCATGCGCCATCATTGAAGTCTACATTTTGGCGTACAGATAGTAATGATTGGAAAGAGTATATATCAAAGCCAGCGTTGAAATACATTCTTCGATTCCTTACAGGATTGGCAAACGAGCATAAACCCACTCAGGTTGGTAAAACTGTGAGCTCCCACTTGTTCAATTCAAATATCACTCCTATAGCCTACCAAACTGGAAACTTGAATTAAAACTAGAGTGAACGGCGTGCCAAGCGCGCCTTACTGGTAATTACAGAGGGTACGCTTGGCATACTGGTTTCAAAAGCTGAAACTATAAAATATACCGATTTCCTTGATGTCACAATTCATGCCTCATAGCTGCATCTGTGGTCTGAGTGAACAACTTAATTCGTTAACACAGTGATATAACCTATGATTTTGCTGGGAAATCTCATATATGTATGTGTGTGTTATATTTAGGAAAATTTCTTCAAGAGCTTCTAAGAAATTTTGAATATTTTAATGTTCACAAATTGATTGCAAACAAAAAAAAAATCATTTGCAAATCTTCTTGTAAAATATAATTTCCACAATTTGAATTCTTCACTGTTACTGTTGGAGTTCAAAAGAGTTTATTTTGGTGGAACTTCATTTCCTTGCACCTCTGTCTGAAATGAGACGAAACGACAATCAACAATAAAACAGGATTGTGTCAGGTGTGCAGCAATTTATTTTAACATTTTATGTCTTCTACTTATATCATTTATGTTTTTCAAAACGTTGTGACGTTTTGAGAAACACGGTCGCCTACAATAAAAAATAATAGGTATATGAAAAGGCAAAAATTTGAAATTTGTAAGGAGTAGGACCGATATCGAAATTTCCAAACTTTAAATTCTCCACTGCTATTGTTGGAGCTGAAAAGGGTCTATTTCCATAACAGTTTCTCTCCATGCACCTCTGTACAAATGAGACAAAACGACAACCAACAACAAAACAGGACGATGTCAGATGTACAGCACATTATTTTTACATTTTTCGTCTTCCACATTTTCCAAAAAGTTCTGGCATTTTGAGAAACACAGTCGCCTACAACATGCGTTTGTGGGTTGTAGTTTTACAGGAAACGCACTCCACACACACGTCTATTCCAAAAGCCTGCAACGCAAATACGGATATCGAAAGCTAAAAATTCAAAGTTTGTAGAAAGTAGGACCGATGTCAAAAGGAGATTGAAAACTAATAAGTATAGAATAGATAGATAGTGTTGAGTTCTGTCGATTGATAAGTATGAGATAATTATTCGCATGCCACGCTGTAGAGAAAAATGAATAAAAAAGTTAGTTCTCGTCTAGTGCGGCCGTAGAAACGTTGTGTTACCTTTATTTCTCGTCACCCTTCCTCTCCTGCTAATCTCATCATGATAGCGGAGTGTGGTTGGTTATAATGTGAATGAATAGGAAAAAAAAAGTGCGTATCTTGGTTGCACGAAAAGTGGTGAATGCATGAACTGGCATGATGTAATACAAATCTTTCTCGTTTTTTTTGTCTCGGATAAAATTTTTTTTTTTTTTCCTCGTTTCGTTTGTGCTATCTCGTAATGGATATTTGGGGCGAAAAGATCCAAATCGCTCAGTTGAATGGTAAAAATTATGATACCTGGAAATTTCGAATTGAAACCCTCGTCGGTGTCAAGGGTTTTCAGAAGGAACTTATCGAGTTCACCAAGGAAAAAGATGACAGATTGGTCAGAGCTGTGATCGAGCTACTGTAAACGATGAATACCTACGAATTATCAAAAATTGTGGAACTGCTGCTGAAATGTGGGAAAAACTTAGAGCCCAGTTTGAAAGTCGAGATGCAACGCGTCGAATGCTTCTCAGAACGAAACTCAACGCTTTGAAATTCCAGGATGGTGAGGATTTGTCTGAATTTATTAAAAAGTTCGAAACTGTGGTATCCGAGCTGCAAGATTGTGGAATTAAAGTCGATGATGAGGACCTGGCAGCCAAGCTGATTTTTGCAATGCCTGAATCGTATGATAGTCGAGTTAATGCGATAGAAACGTCGTCTGGTAAATTATCTTTCACTGCGGTCAAAATGAATTTGGAGCAATTTTATCTTAAAAAGAAAATTCGTGAAATGCATAAGCCATCTTTGCCTGAGAAAACCGAATCGGAAGGTGCGTCGGCGGTAGCGTTCAATACGAGTCGAACAGACACCAGAAAATTTCGTGGTCGTGGTTGTGGAAGATTCAACTCAAATCGAGAGAAACGTTGTTTTGGTTGTGGTGAGCTGGGACACCTTAAATTTCAATGTCCCAAAAATACTTCGAACAGTGAAAATCGGTCAAATCGATATAATTGGAGAGGAAATCGTAGTCGTGGTCAAGGAAATCGATATCGTCAGGGTGAGTCGTCAAATCGAGGAAGATTCGCCGGAAATTTGGCTGATGCGGAAACTATGTTGACGGGCGTGGATGAACCGGGTTTCGAAGTATCACTCAACGCCACTAATCATGTCGAAGTCGGTCACGATGAAATAGGCTTCATAGTAGATGCTGGAACTACTCATCATATGATTGGTCAACAAGATCTATTGTCAGGTATTAAATATTTTAAAGAGCCGGTTAATGTTAATAATGCCTATAAAGAAAGTAAAAGTTTTAAAGCCCTTGGTTTAGCTTCAACGCATGTAGTTTGCGAGGGAAATAGGGATATTACTATTACAAATGTATCATTCGTACCAAATCTTCGTTATAATTTGCTGTCTGTTTCTGAACTTGATTTGAAAGGCTACGAAGTCGTATACGGTAAAAAGACTGTACGTATTTGTAAAAATAATGTTGTATATGCGAGGGGTGTGATGCGGAACAAATTGTATTATGTAGTATTCAAACGTAACTTCTTGAATAAACCTGAAATGGGTCTCGATAAGTATAACAATAACGTAAATGCTTTTGCATCGTACCCTCACGATAACAGCTTAGAATTTTTGCATAGAAAGCTTGGGCATCTGAATTATAAAACTTTGAAGGATATGATTAAACATGGTTTTTTAAATGATATCGATCATAAGATAACAGATTTGAATGATGCATTATCAAACTATTATAAATGTGAAACATGTATTCTAGCCAAACATAATCGTAAACCCTATAAAAGTGTAACTGTACCTTGTAGTACGAGGCCATTAGCGTTAGTTCATTCAGATATTTGCGAAATGAAGACTGAATCTTTTGATAGATGTAACTATTTCATATCGTTCATAGATGATTTTACAGGATTTAAATGCGCGTATCCCATTAAGAATAAATATGAGGCTTACGAAAAATTTTTGGAATACGAAAAATATATGTATACGTTATTTGATAAGAAATATGATATTTGTACTCTAATGGTTGATCGAGGGGGCGAGTACAGAAGCGGCGAGCTTGTAAATTACTGTAGAAGTAAGGGTATACGTGTGAAGTACACACCAGTGCGCGAAAAGCAGATGAATGGTACTGCAGAGATTTTTAACAAGGTTGTGTGCCGAAAGACAAGAGCTATGTTGATTGATTCTGGTTTGCCGAAAAAGCTTTGGAGTGAAGCGATAAAGTATGCTACGTATGTTCTCAATCGGTGCGAGACTAGTAGAGGTAAAGTACCACCTGTTGAGTTGGCGATGCCAGGTAGATGTGGTATGCATCGTATGAAAATGTTCGGATGTGTAGCTTTTTATCATCTCGAGTCTGAGGATAAGGCTTCTGAAGTGAGTAGTAAAGGTTACTTCGTAGGAGCGGCTGAGGGTTGTTTTCGTATATTTCTCCCTTCAAGAGGTAAGGTCGAAGACTTGCGTAATGTCGAGTTTGATGAGGCGAGAATCTACAGGAATGAAGTTGGACAGGAAGGTGTTCGTGATCAGAGGTTTAGTGTGATGTCGGCTCCTGAGGTAAGAGTGGAGTTTGATGATGAGCCGACTGTTAGAGAGATTCGAAGGTCTGAGAGGGAGAGAAAAGCACCGTTGTATTTGAGGGACTATGAAGTGAACGCTGTGAGTGCTTTTATGAGTCAGTTGGAGGAACAGAATGAGTCTTTTGCTGAAGATTTAGAGGTTGATGAAGTTCCTAAGTCCTACGAGGAAGCTATGAGGTCGGAAGATAAGGACAAGTGGAAGGCGGCTATTGAGGAAGAGTGTGCTGCTCTTAAGGAAAATAAGGTATGGGAAGTAGTGTCGAGGAAGACTTGTGAGGAAGACGGGAAAGAAGTCATAGGGAGTCGTTGGGTTTTTACCATCAAAAACCAGGGATGCAAGACGGAGAAGTATAAGGCAAGATTGGTTGCGCTGGGCTACATGGAGAGAGGAAAGCTTCTACCTACTGATGTGTATTCGCCTGTGGCGAAAATGTCGACTATTCGTACGTTATTAGCTGTTGCTCAAAATAAAAATTTAGCGTTAAGATATTGCGATATCAAAACTGCATTCCTTTATGGCGTTTTATCGTCGCCAGTTTATATGAATGTACCTAAGGGGTTAAAAGTAGATGATGGTAATGGAAATTATGTTTTACGACTAAATCGTTCTCTTTATGGGTTGCGTAAGGCACCTAAATGCTGGAATTTAGTTTTTGACGATTTTATTCAAAACATTGGTTTTTCCCGATCTAAAGCAGATTCTTCTTTGTATATTCGTAAAGAAATAGACGGGACTTTAACGTATTTATTAATATTCGTTGATGATATTTTAATGGCTTCGTCGAAAAATTGTACCATAAATGGAATATGTAAATCGCTTTCGAATCGTTTCAAGCTTACCGATCTTGGTGAACCCAGAAAATTTGTGGGATTCTCTATTTGTCGAAGGGAAAAGGAGTTGTGCCTGCATCAACGAGATTTTATTGATAAAATTCTGATCAAATTTAATATGTACAACTGTACTCCTGTATCTAGCCCAACCCAACAAAATTTTATTCATGCTGTAAACGATCGGGCGAGTAAAAGATTAGAGAACAGGCCGTATAGAGAACTGATTGGTGCTCTCCTGTACTTGTCAACGCTGACCAGATTTGACATAGCATATTGTGTGAACGTTTTGTGTAGAAGAGTCAACGAACCGAATGTCGCATGCTGGGAGGCGGCGAAACGTATCCTGCGTTATCTCAAAGGAACGAAAAGCTACTGTCTACATTATCGAGTCGAAAATTCGCCTCCAGTAGTGGGCTTTGCGGATGCGGATTTTGCATCAGACCCGCATGATAGAAAGTCGTTCTCGGGAAGTGTTTTCGAAGTATTTGGAAACACTGTGACGTGGTCGGTTCGAAAACAAACAACAGTGGCTCTATCCTCGACCGATGCAGAGTATGTATCTCTGTCGATAGCAACATGCGAAGGCATGTGGTTGAAAACATTACTAAGTGAATTGGGAATAAAATGTGATCGTTTTACCATCTTCGAGGATAATGTTAGTGCGATATACACGTGTCATAATGCTATCAATTCCAACCGTATGAAACACATCGATATACGGTACCACTTTGTAAAAGACCTAGTTGCACAAGGGAAAGTGCAAGTCGAACATATTTCGTCTCTGTATCAAAAAGCTGATATGCTTACCAAAAACTTATCTTCAGATCGTCTACATGAATTATGCATGAGTTTAAAATTATTTTAGTGGGCTTATTTCAAGTCATTTTTTCGAATCGTCTGTTTTATATTTTTTCGAATCGTCTGTTTTATATTTAACCTTTTTTTTTGTTGTTGTTTTGTGTATAAAATTTTACACTTTTTGGCTGTAACCTAACTTTGTAATCCTAGGCTATGCTGTATAATTAGGAGTAGTGTGTTGAGTTCTGTCGATTGATAAGTATGAGATAATTATTCGCATGCCACGCTGTAGAGAAAAATGAATAAAAAAGTTAGTTCTCGTCTAGTGCGGCCGTAGAAACGTTGTGTTACCTTTATTTCTCGTCACCCTTCCTCTCCTGCTAATCTCATCAGATAGAGATTAAGGAAGAAGAATTGTATTTATGGTGCGTTTTTGTATCCTTGAGATAGCAAAAAATATTGTAAGCTAAATAGATCAATGAAAAAGTTTATGGGACCAATAATTAAAAATTACATTTAAAAAAATGAAATAATTTCTGCCTTTAAGGATGTTAGAATGTGCTCCAATTCAGAGGGTGACGCCAAAATCCGGTTCTCGAGAGTACAGGATGCGAGCGTGGGAGAGAAATACGGTAGACGGTTGCGTGCAGGTACCTTTCTTCGGTGAATCAAATCGTGTCAAGTGACGCATACAGCGAGGATACAAATTTTAATGAGAACTTTTTTTCTATGCAAGATAAAATTTTCATTTATGGCTTGAGTGGCATGTTTGAATGACACATATGTGTTGCGAAAATTTCCAAGTCGATAGGTAAAAGGGTTCTCAAGTTATAGAAGGACAGACGAACGGACAAACATTCTACTTTATATACGAGTATCAGATTCGGGTCTCATTATTTATTATCAATTTATTTTATTCGCAGATGACTTTTACGCCTGAGTGCATCACCATCATCCACCGACTTGAACAGGTTGCCTCAGACGAGCATGTTGGCACACTAGCTGAGAATCTCTTAGAAGCCCTACGCACCAACCTAGAGGTGGCTTCGCGCATTGAGAATGTACGGGAACAGACACGCGCTGAGAAAAAGCGATTGGCAATGGCAATGCGCGAGAAGCAGCTTGGAGCACTTGGAATGCGAACAAATGAAAAAGGACAAGTAACAGCTGAAAAGACCATACTGCAGCAGATTGAAGATCTAGCTGAAGAGACCGGCCTTGTTTGCGTGATCTGTCGAGAAGGTTACCGTTTTCAACCAAATAAAGTTCTGGGTATATACACCTTCACAAAACGTTGTCAAATTGAAGATTTTGAGTCAAAATCACGTAAAATGTATGGTTATAGTACAGTCACACACTTCAACGTTGTCCATGTTGATTGTCATATGTCTGCTGTAAGGTAATTATCCGCAATCGAATTGATTCGGTTTTCTAAGTGACAACTAGCCTTATTGGAATAATACTTCAATGAGTAAACAAGTTTAGAACTACAACAGCCGCAAAAAAATTGAATCAGTCGTGAGCGCGTTCGCGAAAACAACCATCATGTAGCAAATGAAGAAAGCGACTCGCCGAATTAAGAATCGGCAACAAGAACACCAGCAAAATCAGGATTGAACTAGCGAGTCATGGAGATGTAAATCATAGTCATAAATTTGTTCTGCCAACCCTTTGTCAGGAATGTGCATGTTGAGTACAGTTACGTTATCACTATTTAGGTGGCAAATTATTTGAATATTTTCGAGCGCAATTCGTTTGAAGTATGACTCCTCTCTGTGAAAGAAAGTTCTTTATCTCTTTCTAAAACTGTAACCTTTGGTGATTATATGGTCCGTAAAGGCCGATTCTCCCAAATTTCCTATTCCCCAAGCGTTCCGTCGTCCTGATTCTAAGCTGGTGACTCGTTCCATCTATATAAACACTATTACAATCCTTACAAGTCATGATGTACACCCCACTCTTTTCCATCGGCAGGGCAGGGTCCTTTAACCTGACACATAGTCCTTTCACTGTCTCAAGTTTGTAAAACGCAGGACGGAAGCCGAGAGGGCGAGAAACACGGCTTAAGTTTGAAAAGAACTTCCCCAGAAAGGGAAGTCAGATCCAACGCTTTCTACTATCGCGGCTTATTCCGCGTGGGAGGATGGTAGTAGAATCAAGGTATTGCCGCGTAATCCTCCCACGGACCTTGAGATCGATGTCCACGTTGACCTCATTCACTCTAGCCAAGTATTTTATAGTTGGTAGCTCTTTTTAGAAGGCTGTCTGACTCGGCCAAATGAGGCATAGTTTATGAATGAAGCTATTGAAAGCACTTATCTTGTGGGCAATAGGGAAGAACAAGTCATAGACAACAATATAGGTCGAAATATCTTCTCTACATATTGTAAATCCACATACTTGTGCCAGTAGAAAACGTGATTGAAGAATACTTGGCCCGAGGAAAAAAGATCAGCCTCAAATTCAGACATGAAGACCTAAAAAACGAGAGAACCTAGGAGAGATCGATGGGAATGCCTCACTCCTCAGAGAACTCGAAAAATATCCCATTACAGAAATTAGGGGACCAGCAGACATTTAGGAGAACAAAACATTCCCGTAACTTTTTGTGTGGAGTATTAAATTTGACAAGAAGGTCTCCCACATGTTTAGCGTTGGATCAGAAAGTTGGGCCGTGTTCTTCGCCCTTTCGGCTTCCGCCCAGGTTGAAGGACCCTGTCCCACCGATGGAAAAGAGTAGGGTGTATACATAGCTTGTAGGATTGTAATGGTGTTTATGTAGGTGAGACGAGTCACCAGCTTAAAATCAGAGTGCCGAACACAGAAAGGCATTGGGGAAAAAATTGGGGAGAATCAGCTTTTGCGGACCATTTAATTACCATTGGTCACAGTTTTAGGGAAAGATATATGAGTCCCTCCACCACAGAGAGAAATCATCTTTCAAACAAGTCGCTCTCGAAACTATTGAAATAATTGATGACGTAACTGTACTCAAGAGGTACATTCCTGACGAAAGGTTGATTGAACTAGTTATGAGTATGATTCACATTCTCATAACTCACTGGTTCAATCCTGATTTCGCTGGTGTTCTTGTTATCGATTTTTTTTTCGGCGAGTCGGTTTTTTCCTCTGCTAGATGTTACCTATTCAACGAAAAGCGCTCGCGACTGATTCAATTTTTCTGGGGCTGTTGCACTACTACTTGTTTACCCTTTGGAGTATTCTTCCGAGATGATTACCCGCATTCAGAGAAATACTTACCGCATGATCTATCGAGAACAGCATCAATTTCGTGTCTTATACAGGTTAGCTCGTGTGCGTGATGAATGGGAATCAGCTGCTCTGCAAAACGCAAACACTCGCTGTAATGGTTTACTCCCGCTGTGGGGTCCACAGGTGCCAGAGTCAGCATTTGCCAACTGCCTTGCTCGACATAATACATATCTCCAAGAGTGCACTGGTCATAGGTGAGAACCACTTCAATATCATTATCATCTTGTCCAATATCTTCATTCTGAAAATATTGATTATATTTTCTGTAGAGATATTACTTATGTTTCTACAATTCACGACCTCAAATTGTTGTTACTCAAATTTGCTGAGGGTAAAAGTTTCCATACAGACGCTCATGGTGGCGGTCCGCAATCAAATATGCAGATAATACCTTATATTATGCATACAGCCCTTTATGTCATCAACACGTGAGTAGATAAGATTTCATATATCTGAGTGATGAAAAAGATCCTGGTGAAAAGCACGATAGTTTATGTTGTATGTAGAACTCGTTGTGCTGCTCGAGAAGAGAAGAATTTGACAAGTTACCTAGATTGTTGGATACCAGAACGATGGATCGCTTCTTCTTACGAGGCCGATGGTCCTTATTATTGGGCGACCTTTTCAATGCTATTACATTCACCAAATAATTGGAGAAAAAATCGCATCGCGCACCTTCGTCGATTGATTGTGTTAGCACATGTGCGCCATGTTTTTCCTAATGGACCTCATAAACTCTCGGAAATACAACCCAAAGATTTCGCAGTCTATGAGAGTAGTTTGATGTTTTATGGACTAATAGACGCATGTTACAAATACTTTTTCAAGGTAAAAATGTTTTAATAGCAAAAAAAAGTTTTAGAGTACAAAAAAATTCAACTTTTGCTTTCATTGTCTGTTCAGTCAATAAATATTACTTCAGAGGACCAATGGCCGTCAGTGTTAGCCGACTTTATTCGTCATAACGATGAAGCTCTTCTTAAAGCATCCGAAAAAGTGATGGCTATTTATAGAGAAGAACTGCTACCTTGTACTTGTTTTGGGGAATTCTGTGATGTAGTTGGTATGTATTACAAACAGAAACTGAAATATGTTCGAGTAAATTTTTTAAGGCTGAATAGATCATGTATAAGAGCGAGTGGTTGAACTCATACTCTTTAATTGAATTAATACGATTCTCTAATTATCGTTCAACATATCGAGGGACGGATACTCCAAAGAGAAAATTCAAGTTGTAAATACCGCAGCTCTTTGGAGAATCCTTCCCCCATACACTTTACTTGTGTATTATGAAAATTGTGATACAAGAAACTGAATCACATCGGTAGTTTCAAAGGTGTAACGAACTCTTACCAGCTTTACTGTCTACTGGGATGTGAAGTCATTCAAAAATTTCTCACCGAACTTGTATCTCAGTTTTGAAATTAGAGATTGGTATTTACATTGAGCTGAGCACACCTCTTTTCATTCACAATGGATATATCTCAGATGAAAAGCACGCTGTGTTTCCTTTCATGCAGAATAATTTTTAATTCAAAATTGTCAATGAGGCGGGTTGGAAAGATTCCTTTTTTTTTAAATAAGGTCATCTAGTGTAAACGGCGCGCTTCACTTATAACTCAGATTTTTACAACTAAAAATATGAAATTGTTAAACAGTTGACTGATGACAAAAGGACAGTCAAAATTAATAATGTAGATTCCAATACATACAAGTTTTCTGCAAAGGATCGCCAACGACCGATTCAATTATCACGTTAGTTTAATTTTCAGTACTTCGTATTTTTCAGGGGTAACCTTTTTCGGTATAGGGCCTTACCGCTGTGTCATATTGCCGACTCATTTCTCTGTTTTCTTATTGTAAACTAGCTTTGACATATTTCATGTTCTTGCTCTGATTTTCCTGCCTAATTCCGAAATTTGCGTCCGGACATACAATGACCCTTTCTTTTATTCTAGGCTTATTCTAGTTCTATATATGTAACTGGAATATTGATATGCTTAGCAATCTATATTATCTGAACTATACCTCTGTACAAATGGTACGATCATTATTATGTTGTATGATGATACGGAACAGTAAACATCTCTTGAAGCCTCCTCTATCTTCTGATTTATATCAGAAGTGGGATTCGCACTAAATGATCCCTCGGACATCGGTCAAAATTTTCTCGATGACAAGTCAATTCAAACGTCAGTAACACGAACAGCTGCAAATTCGCGACGGCTCAAGATAATTCAACGATTCGTTTGCCGCTTTACCAATGGAAACAGTAGTCAAACTTGCCGAACCATTGTACCTGAACGCTTTGCGTCTGTTTCTACAAAACGATTCTTTATTGTCAATGACATACCACCGCGTGTTTATGAGCTGATGCGTTATTTGGACCAAAGTACACAAATGGGTTTGCAGAATTGACCGTTGGCTGCTCGTCGAGATCTACTCGCTGTCGTACAAGATAACCAGGCATCTTTGTTTTCAACTGTCCGCCAGAAATCGTCTAGATCCAACACAAAGCGGAATTACCCAATAACCTTACTGATGTACCTGGATTACCAAAAATCCCGCTGAGATGTGCAGAGAGTGGTGCACTTCAAGGATCGACGTTGTCTTGTTGAGCGTGGTTAGAAAACGTTGCTGAGAAAACTAAACAGCCGTTAGAGAGAAGGTTCGCCGTAGCCAGACTTGTAGATTTATTTGTTACAAGAAGTTTTATCCAAGTCAACCTACCACGTCACTGGTATGGTGGGAAGAAATCGCATGGGTTATTACGAAGAATGAAAGATAAAGTGCTTAACTCGGATTGCTGACACTGAGTTATAATAGCTGATACAATTGCGCAAATTTATGGCTGAAACGAGAAAGTCTAACAACAACGTTGAACAAGAGACCCAGAAGAAGGCCCCTGTATGTAAACCTGGAATGGTGCTTACCTGGATACCGCGACTTATAAACCGATTCAATGTAGTCAATCGTAGGGTTATACGTAAAGACACATAGCCAGTAATGTTGACAAAGGCTAGGTTACTAAAACAAACCTCCTGAAGATACCGGTCCGACATCCCAACAGAATGCGCAGGTACTCATCAACATGGCGTTCAACTGTACAATAAGCCTTTTGCCAGGTGATAGAGGTGTTCCCCTCTGATTGAAACCTGCGATAGTGGAAAACTACCGTACAGCAATGGTATAATTTGACGAATCGCCAGCGTTTGGCGCACCATCATGCTACTCTACCAAATTCGTTTACAGCATTTAAAGAAAGTCGTGACGGTAAATTAGTTCATTGAAAAAAGGTCCCGTCGGAAAAACGCTATTGGAAAAGTATTGTACAACGTATCCGCAACAACTGAACAGGAGCTCAACTACTTTGGTTTTTAGAGAGCATCAATATTGGAGCCCCTACTGTTGCTCGTTGTTTCTGTGTCTAACAAAGATTGTATTATTCTGTGTTACATAGCGAATAATTGTGAGAGTGTGTCTAACGAGTAATTGTGGACAGGTCGTTGAAAGATACAACATCTGACGACGAAAGAGAAGTTGGTAGCAAGTAGTGACACTGAGCTATGCAACTTGGCAAGTAGTAGATACTGAGCCACAATTGTACTATTATGGCAAGTAATAGAGACTGAGCCACACCGCCAGCCAGTGTACAGACTGTGCTGTCTCGTGAAAACTGTGAGAAACTGCGTCTGAGCTAAGAGCTAGAGTATACTGATACGACTTTCTCTGCATACAAAGGAATGTCCATAACCTGGGCTCGCAACCAAACGTGATTACAATTTTAGTAAACTCAAGAATCAACGAGCTCGATTTTAGTGGAAGACAAACCAACTGGTACTGAAGAAACCAACACCTCTGATGCAAATTCACATGAAAGTACTCCTTAGAACGAAGCCAATTGTATAATGCCTACTCTAGCGTTTCCAAGTGTTGTTGAACACAAGAATCGTTACATCAAGATTCATCCGTGAAAGTGGACAATATTACCTAAGTATTATTTTTGACATCGCTGCAAAATATTTTGGAAGTCGGTTCTTTAGACCTAAAACCTATGGCTCATCAGACTTTCGGCATATCTGAGGTGAACGCATTTCTCTTGAATGTTGATGAAGACAATAACGAGAAATAAAGATAAATTAGCCATCTACGTCGACTACCATCACTAATTCTGGACTGATAAATGCTGGAAATGGTGACAACCCTTCCATAGAAATTGGAAAATTACTGGCAAATATTTCAGCAGAATCAAAGACACAAGATAAATTCGTAGTTAGAATGACCAAATAGTTTTTTTCAATAACGAGTTCGTCATTGTTAGTCAAGACGGCCGTGTAAAGGACATATTTTACCGAAAATAAGTACCGTAGAACTCTACGTCCTTGATTTGAATCGTCCAATAATGCCGCAAGAATATTAATCTTCGAAGTTTTCGAGTTATGAACGAGATCTTCTTAGAGTGCAACGTCGGGACACCGTTGAATGTCAGTATGGCCGTGTAACTGGAATATTGATATGCTTAGCAATCTATATTATCTTAACTATACCTCTGTACAAATGGTACGATCATAATTATGTTGTATGATCCGGAACAGTGAACATCTCTTGAAGCCTCTATCTTCTGATTTACATATATGCACAGTATACTAGATTTGGAGCAGGCTGAGAAGGACTTCAAAACCTTAGTGTAAAGCTAGCCTATCCCCTGCCTACATCCGAAATTTTCGTCTTTTACGTCCAAGTGTACAATCATGACGTTTCCTTGTACTAAACCTGTACTACCCTTACTTTAGGTCTAAGTAGGTTATATGTTGTGAAGCTCTTGTATAAGATTTTAAAACCTCCCCAACTTAATATTCCTGAATTAGGGTTCGTACCTCTGGTATGACCTTTCGTTGTAGACTAGCCTTTATACCAGGCCTATACTAGACCTATGTACATTTAGACTTGAAGTAGGCTGAGAAGAGGGAATTAGCCCAACATACAGTAGGCTTGATGTTTGAAGTCTGAAATTTGTAAAACTTGATTGTTTCTCTTTTTCTTTGAACAGGTCTACTAGACGAAATTCCGGCTCCAACTACGTTTATTGCTGACGTTCTTCTGGGTTTAGGAAATCCGGCGATGTCAAATTAAATGTACCTGTGACAGTGTGATCAATCTTTTTTACCTTATAAGGTGTGGTTTTTGTCAACATCCTTTTTTTTCTTCTTATAAATATTCATTATGATGTTTTCTCATCAACTGCATATTGTCTTGGATCTTTTTATTCCTATATTTTTTTTCTCTCTTTTTCCGCTATACCTATTTGATACGTTAATTGTCGTCATTTGTAAGTATAAGAATTTACATCTCAGAAGTTGACGTTTTCTTCTGAAACAGGAAAAATGAAGAAGAATTAGGAGAGACAAAGGCAGAATCATTATTTATAAAACCGTGATTAAAAACGTCAAAAAATTCATTGTAAAAACGTTTAATTTTACCAAGATATTATGATTTCAATATCTGTTAAATTTATCAGTTTCATATTGTTTTTCGAGTTCAAAGGAATAAATCACGATTATTTAAGTAAAAAAATTGAAAATTGATTTGCTAGAGAAGTCTACAGTAAAACGTTGTTCATCCGTACAACCAACAAGGATAATGTCTGTTCGATGCAAAAAAATATGCCTAAGATCCATTTTTTAAGCCTTATTTTAGTAAAATTGGTGGAATACGAGAGGATTTATCATCGTTTGAAGATTAACAATCAGATAGATAGGGTACAAAGTGTAATACAGTTCACATACAGTTACGCCGCACCGATGAACATGAACCTCTACAAAAAGTCACTGATGAGAATCCACTGCGCGCGGTTGTCATTTTCTACATGCCAACCTTGTATTTGCCTGTAAATAGAGCCCTATAAATACGAGTGAGGACATGGACCGCCATATTTAGTCGTCACGTCATTATTATTTTCACAGTATCCTATTCTAATGACTGATAACGGTTTATCGTGATTTGAAAATAGTAAGAGAACATACTAGACTAAGTGCCAAAGCACAATGCAGGACTCAACACTATTGAGAAATGCAAAATAGCTTCACTAATCACACAAATTCCTCATCTGTATAGGGAGCTATGGAGATAAATGATGATGTAACGACTAAATATGGCGGACCATGTCCTCAATTGTATTTATAGGGCTCTACTGTAAACGAGAGCGCTACTTTCCACGCTACACTTAAGTAAACAGAGGTCGTCTTCACTACGCTCATAATGTTAACGCATACGGGCATCATCCAAATTCGTAGTTTATCGTTTCGGCCCTCGTCGACTGTATTCGCGGCACGTTCGGCGATGTTTCTGTCGATTTTCGTGTCCGTGGTTGTTATCAGCTCCGTAGGACTTCGCGCTTTTTTGTATTTGAACTTCGAATTCAAAACCTTTGCTTCTGTTCTGTTGTATTAATGTATATTTGGTATGCAGCATTGAAATTATAATTATATTCGGCTTCGTTCGAAGTTGTTTTCTGGTTCCCGAAATTCTGATTTGAATAAGAATCACAGATATGAGTGAAAAAACAACAGCTAAAAGAAAACGTACCCAATTTTCCTGCTTCATTTGCGGTAAAGATAACGAATCCGTCTCCTACTTTAAGTAAGTTCATTGGTGAAAGAAGTACCCATCAAAATTTTTATATAATAATATGTATACCATCCACATACTATCCATTGAACATGGTTTATTGACATCTTATGACTAGATTCCCTAAAAATGAAACGCGTTCTGCTTGGCTATCTTTCGTTAATTTACCTGCTGACTTCGATGACGTTAATTTACATCTCTGCAGCAAGCATTTTTCCGAGGATGTTTTAAAGAAAGAAGCAAACCGATATACATTACGAGTAAATGCAGTTCCATCGTTATTGCAATCTGTATCAAAGAAGTAAGTGTTGATCCAACAGAAGTAGTTCATTTTAAATATTACAAGATTGTGAAAGAGATATATTGCCAAGTAACTTGATGATTATAGGCTACGTTTAAAGTACAATCGATGCACTCTGTGCACAGGACAGCACTTAGAGGATGAATTTTTTAGGTAACGATTTAAAAAAGCTGGTATTTCAGCCGTACTATCTCATCTTCGTCTCTTATCACTGCAATTGTGTATCATTCATGTATTTAGTTTTCCTTCTGACGAGGAATTGAAAGAGAAATGGGTCAACTTTTGCGGCATGTCTATGAAACAAGTTTCCAAGACCACGTTCTTATGCCACCGGCATTTCGAAGATAACGACTTCACTGAGAAAGTATGGATGAAAGATAAGCCGATGAAAATATTGAAGCCCGATGCAGTCCCTTCAATACATACTGAATTTGAGTAAGTCAGTAGAAAATTGTTGAAGAATTATTCCAGTATACAAACTAACAACTGACTGTCACGACAGGGAAAGAAAAAAACCAAAGAAACCGAATTATGTTCGTACTCACTGTCGTCTGTGTGACTATAGCGGAAATGATACTAATTATTTCAAGTTAGTCAAATCCCCGTTGTATTCTTACTGTGGTATATTTTTACTGTTTCTGACACAATTCTGAATTGCATTTTGACAGATTTCCAAAGAATGCTGAGCAAAATAGTGAATGGCGACGTATCTGCAGATTAGACGATCTTATTGACACCAAAAAAATGGTGTTGTGTGGCAAGCATTTCTCTGACGACCAGAAAGTATTTCGTGCAAAACGTACATATTTGAAACCATTAGCTGTTCCAACTTTGGACATAAATCATATTCACGAGTTAGTGAAGAGACATCACTTTCAAAAATTCATCATATGCATACTATTTCATACATCTCTTACTGCATTGTGTAGGTCAAACTTGAATTCAGTTCCTAGTGAATGCATCTCAAGAACATCAGAATCTTCAATGACAAAAGAAATGAACGCGCGAGCAGAACCATGTGAAATTAGTAGCGAACCTACATCAAGGTATCCGACAAGTTTCCTAATCACCGGTGGCTATAAATTAATTTCATTTTTTCCATTAATTCCTACCTTCTTTCTCGCAGCTTTTCTGGCACTCCACGCAATGATCAGTCGTTAAATGTGACATTATTATCAACGCCTACATGCAGCCAATCCGTTGAGCCGTCAGATTTTTCATTTGCGAAGTCACCTTCAATCAATGCCCAGTAAGATTTGTACAAAAACATGAGTACAGATCACAAATTGTGTATTCGAAAAACTCGTAGAAATGATTTTATTGCACTCATTAATTTCTTAATGAAATGATACAACAAATTCTTCATTCTCAACTGAACTGACAATCAGATCTGTGCTCATATCGGCTGAGAACTCATCTAACCTCACGCCACATGAGGACCTATCTGTACAAAGAGCGTTCCTGAAGAAAAATTCATCACAGAAAAATCAGTTTAAAGTTTCAGCCCAAAATATCTCCGCAACGACGAGTTTGATCAAAAAAATTATAAGAATAAAAATTAAAGAGCGACTCTTCTTTTATAAGATGCAACAATCGTATTCTGAATACATTTAATAACGAACAAAGTAGAGATTCTTGAAAATATGATAGCGGAAGTCCTTTTTGCTAAAATTAAAAAAATTATGGGTTAAAAAGGGGGGGAAAAAATATATAAAACATAGTTTATGATCTGAAACGCACAAAAATCGAGGTCTCCGCAAAAAGGGCGTCCGACAGACATACGCCCTTCTTACAAATAGGTCCTTACATATTACTCTTAAAAATCTATACAACATTCATGAGTGTTAACCTCTGGTGTTAACATACTTCTAGGATGTTCAATAAAGACCTGACGCCTACAGTTGTACAACAGTCACCACAGAGGAGGAAATTGCGGTTTTTTGGCGACGTGAAAACTCCCGATCTGGCAACTCCTCGTCGTGCTAGGCTATGTTGGAATATTGCTAAAAAAACGATGCATCAGAAAGATTTGAAGATTCGCAGTTATCAAGAAAAAATTTCAAGACTTCAGAAACGAATTCAAGATTTGTCGGACCTGACTGACCATCTACAGGCTGAGAAATTTATTCCAGAACATGCCGCCAAACTTTTGACGGTAATTCATTGAAATATTGGAGTAGACCAGTAGAAGATAATGAGAAAATAGTTAATACAATCTCATGAACAATTGCAGAATTCGAGTGTAACTGTCTCGAATGGAGAGAAGTGAATTTCTTCACCAAAGTACCACTTTCCAAATATTAGATAGTTCGCTTTTCCACTTGGGACGAACCGGAAACTCAGGATGATATCCATCAATTTGTATCAGTATTACCATGTGGTGAACGTTCTCGAGGAGTCGTCGTGGGGAAGGAAAAAAAATTTTGATAGTATTTCAGTGGCATCATTAGATTTCTTCTACTTACAGTCCCATCATTGGTTTTTTGCAAACTAGATTTCTCCCTATTCATTCTCCCTTTCCCCACCCTTTTTAGGATACTTTCCATTGTCAGTGTAAATCTCATATTTCAACGGAAAATTGGCTCCATCATCCACTAATTAAAAAGAACAATGTATTATTTTGAACGTTCCAATAGCGTTTTTATAATGTATGATAGGAGTACTGTTGGAATGTTGAAAATAATACATTCATGTTTTTGATTAATGGATAATATGTGGTATCCACGTATCCTCGGATAAATCTCTGTTTCTAGTCCCAATATCGTTTGTAACGTTACGTACTTAGACGTACAGAACAAGAATTCCACGTTTCATTTAGTTCAAATTTTTCTATTTACTTTCATTTGGAAAGCAAAAATGTGTTCTTTTCTTTCTTGAAATGATTTTTTTTTTTTTTTTTGTGGAATGACGTTTTGTTACAATTTGTAATACCTGTAGACGAGTCAACACATTGACATTCATGAATATAAGACTGAGTAACTGCCTATACTCTTTTTCATTTTTAATTGTATTACTTATCGTGAACGATGTTCCGAAGATGATAGTGATAATGCGCTGGTCGCAACGTTCCTGTGTTATTTTATATTTTGTATTTTAATGTGTAGTACATGTTCACAAGTTGACTGCTAATAAATATTTACAACAATACTGAAGATGTTGATTTCCATTAGACATACTACAGTGTGTTTTTTCTCAACGTTTTCAGGCTACAGTTCCAGATTTCCCTCTGGTAATATCCGATCTCATTCAGCGAGGTGTATCTAGGAAGAAAATTAAATATTCGCCAGCGATTAAGAAATTCGCATTAACACTGCAATTTTACTCCGACAAAGCGTATAATTACGTGAGAAAAATTTGGCCAAAACTTCTACCTCACACTTCTACATTAATTGGATGGTACACAAATGCTGTGGTAGGTGATGCTGGCTTCACGAAGGAAGCTTTCGACTTGTTGGAAAGAAA
This sequence comes from Aspidiotus rigidus, assembly GCA_035079385.1. NCBI lineage: Eukaryota > Metazoa > Arthropoda > Insecta > Hemiptera > Diaspididae > Aspidiotus > Aspidiotus rigidus. Next base: position 9,566,419 of record JAVHKY010000052.1, read on the forward strand.
AGGAAAAGAATCAAATGTGCCTATAATTGGGACTGTTATCATCGACGAAATGAGCATCAACGACGAGACAGTACAGGGCCCAGATAAACGAGTTTACGGTTATGTAGATTTGGGGATTGACACAACAATTGAGTGCGATCGCAAGGATATGCCAATAGCGAAGTATGCTTTAGTCCTCCTCTTTGTGCCACTAATTGGTGAAAAGTGGAAAATTCCGTTAGGTTATTTCCTAATTGACAGTTTCACAGGCACAGAAAGGGCAAATTTGGTTAGGATATGTTTGAAACTGCTTCACAATATATCTGTGCGAGCAATACTGCTCACCTTTGACGGCACCTTCTCCAACTTTACAATGTGTAAGGAGCTAGGAGCCGAGTTGAATTACGGTGCTCCTGCTCATGAAAGTAATAATCATAGAAAATCTAAAAAAGAACCCGGATTCAAACCATTTTTTCCACACCCAATTTCCAAACAAAAAGTATATATTTACCCCGATCCTTCCCACATGGTCAAAAATGTTAGAAATGCTTTCGCTGAGGTCAGTCCCTTGTACGATGACGAAGGAGGACAGATCCATTGGAAGTATATTGTCAAATTATCAGAGTTGCAGACTGATATTCAGTTGCATTACGGCAACAAAATAAGGAAGGAACACATTCAATTTGGAAATAAGAAAATGAAGGTGAAACTGGCGGCGCAGGTGCTAAGTAGAAGAGTCAGTGCATCTCTGGCATATTTACGCAAAGTAAACAGCGATTTCTCCGATTGCGGACCTACAGCTCAATTCTGCTTGGCCTTCAATAATATGTTCGACTTATTAAATGTGAAGAGTAGCTCCTCTGGGGCTCATTACAGGCAGCCAATCAATGCCGCTAATTATGATTTTCTACAGGAAGCTGCGATCAAATATGAGGAGTACGTCGCAGGTCTCATTAGAATTGATGGCCGAAAAGTTGTGAGAAGCAACAGAAAAGCCGGGTTTCTCGGGTTCATAATTTGTTTACGAAACATTTTTGCTGTGTACAACGAATTGAAGAATATTCAAGGATTTTCTGAATTATACAGTTACCTGGCACTGCAGGATCATATCGAAACATTCTTTGGCAACCTGCGTCAAAGAGGCCGCTATAATAATAATCCCAACTCGTACCAATTTAAGTGCGCATACAGGCGCGTGCTTGTACAAACGGAACTTGACCCTTCTAAACGAGGAAATTGCGAATCGAACGAAGGGAGTCGAGTTCTTAGTTTGACCTGCAAACACTTGAATAAGCAGGATTCTCCTCCCGCAAACAATAGTATGCTTCTACAGCTTGAAGAGCGCTTCAATACAGAGTCAGATCGTATTCAGCTGGGAAGTTCCGTGAAAGCAATTGCGACACACATCGCTGGTTTTCTTGTGTGTTCATTTCATACTGTCATCCGTTGCGAAGATTGCCAAAACCAGCTCATGACCGTAGAACCTAACGATAACGATGATGGGATTTATGATTTGATTCAGGAAAAGGATCGAGGAGGATTGCAGTACCCCTCCAGAAAGTTGGCGGAGGTTTGCTTTGTAATAGAAACTCTATTTCGGGAAAAGGAGCGGCATTTTTATTTGAGCAACTTTAGGATGCTCCTCAATCACGCTGTTCAAAAAGAAATTGGTAAAAATGATACGTTGACTTTCACGTGTGCCGTGAACCCCGACCACGACGACTTCTTGATGAGAAATGTTATTAATAAATACGTAGATTTACGTATTAGATACTACTGCACAGTCCTGACTGAAAGTAGGAGAGCTGAGAATGTACGAGGAAAATTTTCTCGATTAATTATAAACAAACATCAATAAATTAGTACATTTGTAAAATTATATTAACGAATTTTCTCTTCATGTACCAAACACGTAGGATTTCTAAGAAAGGCCTACATATTCTTTTTGGTTGGTTCTCAGTAGTTCATTTCAACATAGTCTTCAGCATAAGAACTGACTTGAAGTGACGAAGAAAACATGTAACAGCAAGTGGCACATGGAAATTCAGACATTCGAGAACATGGAACTTCGAAACAAAGATGTTCGGGACATCAAACATAGAAACTGTAAAAAATGTAAACGTCTCAGTTCCAATTCAATCGATTATTTACCAAATAATTTTTGTTATGGAAAAATTAGCACAGAAAATTACGTACTTGTGTAGCCAGGTATGAAAAATGGGAGATTTCATTGCGAACCTCTGTTTCATGTTGATATTCCACTTCATACACAAAATCTACGGGCGTTTCTCTGCCCAGAAAGAAAAAATCTTGCATTATTTATTAATTAAAAAAGATACAAGCAGCTAATATTCAAAATACTGTACCTGAAACGATATAAAATCTGATATAAAATCTTGCACCAAGCACGTATTTATATAGTTCTGTATACGCTTCGTATAAGGTAGCAGTACATTTTAAACCATTAAAATAAAGATGAAATTTAAAAGAAATGAACATGACATATTTATGTTCGTGTGAAACAAAGAATACTGTGTGATAAAAATAATAATCAACTTCCTAATTAAATTTCGTAATATGAAATAGGGTATAAAGTTACGGTTGCTATAAAATAAATTCGCAGGAGTTCGTGATAAGTGATAACATTAATAACAACTTTGATTACCCGACACCCCGGACACGCACCGAGACTACTCGAACTAGCCGAACATTACCGAAGCGATAAACTACGAATTTGGATGATGCCCGTGTCTCGAGCGCGTTCAGACGACCTCTGTTTACTCTGTGGTAATAGTCCTATATAAATAATAGGAATGATTTTCAAAAGTTCCTCACAAAAGTTGGAGCGGAGTCCACTCTAACAATTTCAAAACTAATTTTATTTACAAGAAAGAAGAGTGAAGAGAAAATGCATTGTTTAGTCATTATCACTCATCATCACTTTTGAGTGCAAGCTTTGGAGAAATTCCGCAAACCAGTGCATACTCGCCCTTATTGGCAAATAGAGTAGGCAGCCAAGGAATGGCAGATTTTACTTTTGACGTCGTCAGAGGACAGTCAGCAGCGCGGATAAAATAGTGAACTGGGTGGACAAACACAATTTTCTCAAAAGATTTATACGTGTTTATAAAACAATTTTTCCTTTAAAAATAATTCGCAAGACCTTCAAAATAATATTAGGTGGACAAACGCTTTTCTTTCACCGCAACAAGAAAAGAAATTCACTCTTCGTATTTTTTCCGCCTACTTTTGGATTTTTACTTCTTAGTAGCATTGTCTCAAAGGTAAACTTGATTTGTTTGTCCACACAGTTACCTTTCTAACCACGTGCGCTACTATTGACCTTCAGAAGTAGAATAAAATTGCGCGCTACCATCGTTACAAGCCAATGATGTGTTTCACTGCCAGGGATGGAAAGCAGTTTGCAGACAGCTTAGATTTTGACTTAGGCTTATAAGTTGTTCCACGAATTCAAACAGCTTAGCTTTTGGCTCACTTCAACAGCTTAGCGGTGAACAGCTTGGAGCTTAATTGATTTTTTTTCTCCCTTTAAAATGAAATCGACTAATCAATCACATTCACACTTGATAATTAACAGGATCACACAAAGGCATGCAGCACTGCACTGCCTGCTGTGAAGCTGCGGGCTGCAGTACTGACTACTGTGACGAAGTAGAACCGATCCAAAATATAAACCTAGAGAAATGGGCACTTTGCATCATGATTTCCTCAAAAAGGGCGATCATTTTCTCGTGATTGAGGAAGGAAAAAAAGATTCATTAAGTTCATTTGGCTTGGCTTTTGGCTTAATGAATATTGGGAACAGCTTAGGCTTGAGCGGCTTCTAAGCTATTCAAAAATCAGCTTAGGCTTTGACTTACGCGATTGACGGCTTAAACTTTCCATCCCTGTTCACTGCCCCGTAGTGATGGGCGGTTATCGGTTATTTTGATATATCGGTCAAATTGTAACCGGTTAATCAGTTGAAACCTTTCAAACAATCCGGTTAATCGGCGACCATCAGGATCACTTCTAGTTCTCAAAAAATTCCGCTAGGAGCGTTAAGGTCTTCCCCTTTTTTGCTCCCAAAATTGCAAAATTTAATGAAAAAGAGAAGGAAGATCTCATTCCTTATATCATGACAACTGCGAATCACTGAGTGAAATGTGAATGAAACAAAATTCTTTAATGACGCTTGACGCTTCCTCTGCCTGGTGCTTCAAATGCGTCAAATTATCAATATTGGAATTCGGAATTGTTCAAAAATTTTAGATTGTTTGCGGTTAAGGGTATGCTCTACCTAGTCACTCACACACAGAAAATACACGTGTATTACACAAAATGGTGTGTTGCGGGTAGTGATTTTTGCCCACATGTAACATATCAAATAATGTACAAAATGATTCGGAACGTGGTGTAATTTATTCTTGAATTTGAGGAAAATACGGCTAATTAGTTGACAGATCGCGAAATATTCTGAATGATCTCCAGGAAACGTTTAAACTTACGTCCGAATCGTTGAATTCCAATTAATGAACAAAATTAGTTTGTGTGAACCAATTAGCCGTATTTTCCTAAGTTTTGTCTACATAAATACGAAGTTTCAAGATATTTCATGCTTTATTTAATCAGTTATCTCGGGGCAAAAATCGCAACTTGTGATACATATTTTGTGTGTGTCTACGTGTGAGTGACTACGTAGAGCATACCCTTAATTTGTTTATGCGCTCTTATTAACCGGTTTTTCAGCTAAACCGATTTTTCGGTTAATTTTACACAAGAATGAACCAATCAATCGGTTAATAACCGATAAACGCCCATCCTTACATTTCAAGGCTGATTATAGAAAACTTGAAGAAGTTGATGAAATTAGAAATAAGCCGATAGCAGCTCATTGCAAATGGGCGAACGGCTTCTAAGCCAAAGCAAAAGTTCAAGCCAATGACGATCGGTTTGTCAGCACTGACCGATGGCTCGAAGCCGTACAAAGTTGAATTGACCTACATCCAAATCGACGATTAGGCAATCTGTATCTTTGTGCAAGAGTGTGAATTGTGATACTGATAACACACTACTAGTATTACTTCATTGATGGAAGCGATAACCCATTTCCCGTGTTCTTTCAAATGTCATTGCGGACTTTCGCGAACGACCAAACGACTGACTCGCGGGTTTATTTTCATGTAACCGTGATGGGGTAACGCGTCGGTTTACTGCCATACTCGGAGTAAGAGGCGAGTATGAGTGATGCCGCGGGAGTTCAAAATATTTTTGTACTTCTTGGACTTGTAAAATTTTTCATTTTCAATTCTTGGACTTCAAAATATTTTGAACTGGTGGACTTGGAATTATTTTTGAATTGTGGATTTGAAATATTTTCAACTGTTGGACTTGGATTTATTTTCCTGGAACAATTGAAAAATAATTCCAAGTGCGACAATTGAAAATGAAAAATTTTTGAAGTCCAACAGTGAAAATATTTCAAAGTCCCGCGGCATCACTCTTACTCGCTAAACTGACGCGTTACCCTATCCTGGTTAGATAAAATAAACTCGGGAGCGAACGACGCGGCGCACAAAAGTCAGTCTTTGGTCGTTTGCGGGAGTCCGCAATGACATTTGAAAAAACACGGGAAACGGGTTATCGCTTGATGGAATAACAGGGAAAATTCTGATCTTGAAAATTGAAGCTTTCTTTCACCTAGGATATGAACACTCTACTGTGAATATGTGTTGAAATGAACGTTAGATATACATCGAAATTTTGAATTACATCCAAACCATGACCCAAAAGGCCAGAAACGCCGATATTGGAAGGAGGGCTGCTTTATCGGAAAACTAACGCATATTTACATCTCAATTAGCCGTATTAATTTTATTTCAAGAAAATGGAACTCCTTCCTGATCGTCCATTTGGATTTATGTCAATCCAACTTTGTACTTACGGCAGCGCTCATAGTCTTCATCGAGGTTCAGCGCCCTCTATTTTCTTATCACCTTTTGTTCTTCAATGCCTTTATTCTTTGACTATACAAACTACGAACCAGTGATAGTATGGACTGATATTATAAGGCTTCCGCATTGGGGTAGTTTAAAGCCGACAACGCGTTGAGGAGGCAAAGAGAAGGTTACAAGGAAGAAGATTTGTATATTGTATCAACAGGTGCATAATCCATCCTACATCTAACTATGTAGAGCGGTATTTCATGAAGAGGATTTGTGCATCTGGTTGCAGACTTCGACTACATGCTACGCGTCAGGCGTTATTCCCAGGGATAGAAAGCCAATCGTCATTGGCTTAAAACTGGCTTTTAGCTTTAAGCTGATTGCGGATAACGGCTTAAAATATAAGCGATCATTTTGCGCCGTGGATGAGCTTCCAACGTTTGGCTTTTGACTGAAGTTAAGCCAATCCATTGGTCGAATTTGAGGTAATGTATTGGCTTAATTAGACCAATAGATTGGCTCAACTTCAGCCAATGAAAAACTTTGCCATTTTTTCTTATCATTTCAAAATTTGATGTGGGTTCATCATGATTTATGATTTGAAAGTGAAGCGTTTGACATTAATTTATTAAATAATAAAAGGACTTGTCCAGACGAGTATATCATAAACAAAATAATGAGCTTGAAAGCACTGTCGTCTTAAAATTTTTTTTTTTACTTATAGGACGATCGACGTTTCGAACGTACACACATTCTTCTTCAGGATCGATAAATACTACATTGTTCTTTCACGCTCCCTGTGCTGCTGCTCCGTTTTGTTCCTGTTAATAGCTTTACTCATTGTAGTATTCATCGATCCTGAAGAAGAACGTGTGTACGTTCGAAACGTCGATCGTCGTATAAGTAAAAAAATTTTTAAGACGACAGTGCTTTCAAGCTCATTATTTTGTTTAATTTATTAAGATAAGATGGCCAGCTACCGGTTGCCGGCTGCTTCACGGTTTCCCGCTTTCAACTTTTTTTCTTGTTGTTTGCAGGCTTGAGCGCTTTTATTTTAAGCCAATGAAATTGGCTTTCGGCTGATATTTGGCTTAAAGCTAATGGAGAAAAAAACAATTGACTGACTTTTGGCTTAACAAAAAACGGCAAAACATTGACTTAAAACTTAACTTAGGCCATTAATGGCTTAAGCTTTCTATCCCCGGTTATTCCCGCCTTCTTCCCTGAATGTCAAATTCAAGTTGACCGCACGTAGTATCAGTCCATACTTCATAGGGCATTTCCATGTCGGCGGATTGCATACATATTATCCCTTGTGTTATCAAGTTGGTAGTATTTCTAACATTGCTCTCATGGCAAACTATTCCAGAATGAAAATGAGTATGCAATCCAGCAACACCCATAAGAGCAATGTTAGAAATACTACCAACTTGATAACACGTAAAAGAATACAAATGCAATGCGCCGACTGGAAATGCCCTCTGCCGTACACAGTTTAATTGACATAATTATGAGGACTTATTTGTACAAAGGGCGTCCGTCTGACGGAGGACCTTTTTGCGGAGACCTCGAATTTCGTGTGTTTCAGATCATAAACTAGGTATCTTTTATAATTTTTTTTTTTTTTTCAATCCACAATTTTTTCCATCTCAGTAAGAAGGGCATCTGTTGACATATTTTCAATGATCTCTACTTTGTTTGTTTCTGGATGTATTCAAAATGTGATTATCGTTTCTTATAGAAGAAGAGTCTCTCTTCAATTTTCATCCTGACCATTTTTTTGATTAAACTCGTTGTTGCAGAGATATTTTGAACTGAGACTCCAAACTGATTTTTCTGTAATGAATTTTTCTTCACGGACGCCCTTTGTACAGATAGGTCCTCTTATGTGACCTGCGATGAGAAGAGGATGATCATTGCCCACTGACAGGAACACCATTATGTGTCGGTAACAAAGCTCCGTATTCACGCACCACTACTATCACAGTCGAATGCTATCTTGATGGTTTTCAAGAGACGGGCCTACAATTTAAATTGGTTATCGTTCAAAAAGAATGTTTACAAATTTTTCGAATGGCACCACTGACTTGATTTTCGCCACGGGTAAAACATTTTCGCTACGGTTCTGATAACGGCATGTTTTGCTACGAAAAACAAACACAATACGCTGCACTTTCGCTTCATGTATTATAAAAAAATAATATTGGTGTTAAAATCAGGGCTGCTTAGCCAATCAGATTGGCTAAAAGCTGAGCTAAGAACTAACGTTTTTGAGTGATCGGCTTCAACTAACAGCTAAGGGCTAAAAATTTTAACATGGGTATCATTTTGCAGCTTCTTCCAAACTGTTTTTAAATGAGATGTTACTTTTGGGCTAATCGCAATTTACAATAGAAAAAGAAAACAAGAATTTTCAACAGCGTACTGTTAACAAACGAGAGTTTACACTCTTTTTTGAGAGTAAGAAATACTCTTTTTTAGCACCAAAATTCAAAAATACGTGATTCTTTTCTACAAAGATGGGATGAAAATTCACTTGGACATTGTTGTCTCTCATGTTTTAGATTTTTGAGCAATCAAAGAGCAAAGAAGTATTGACCGGGCCCGCTGGCAGTGCTAGTGCTTTCTGATTTTGAAGAAAAAATTCAATGAAAATTAGCCGTTAGCTATTTCAATTTCAATTTCAATGGCTAAAGGCTAAGCTAATTTATTGCTAATTTGATCTCAAATTTTGAGCGAAATTCCTTGGCTAACGGCTAATGGCTAAAAGCTAACGGCTAGCTAAGCAGCATTGGTTGAAATAATGTACCATTGTCAATCGATCATGGTCCTAACTTTCGACTTCGACCTTGTGTCGAGATCAAAAAAGCGCACTCTTCGCAGTAAACGTTATAAAAAATATCTTCCAAGACAAGGAGCGAGCGACTTCGAATGACTCGTTTGGCTTGCTTCGCTCGGCTTCGCCTCGCTTTGCAAGGTACCGAACTCGTCATTCAAAGCGTCGTTTTCGCTCCTTGGCAATTTGACATGAAATATACTATTTTACGACAGCTCTACGGTTGTATTATAGGCTTTTATGGCCGATGCTCAGTCTACCTGTCTTCCTGTATGGTTTAAGCTCAAGCTTCCTTGCTTAGAACTTTGGGATTAGAAGTTCGGGTGAAACTTTTTTGTGACGTTTCGATAGAGCCCTATAAATATGTGTGAGGATATGGTCTGCCATATTTAGTCGTTACGTCATCACTTATCTCCATAGCTCCCTATACAGATGAGGAATTTGTGTGATTAGTGAAGCTATTTTGCATTTCTCAATAGTGTTGAGTCCTGCATTTTGCTTTGGCACTTAGTCTAGTATGTTCTCTTACTATTTTCAAATCATGATAAACCGTTATCAGTCATTAGAATAGGATACTGTGAAAATAATAATGACGTGACGACTAAATATGGCGGTCCATGTCCTCATTCGTATTTATAGGGCTCTAGTTTCGATATTTCGATCTCGATACAAGGTCGAAGTCGAAAGTTTAGGACCATGATCGATTGATAATGGTACATTATTTTAACACCAATATTATTTTTTTAACACCCTAGGCGAGCGTGAAACTGCGTTCAGATTCGATTTTGTTTTTCTCATTTGAATTTCTCTATTGACCTGGGTTGTCTCTCGAGGAACTTCCAATACCTATTTTTGTCTTTTAAATTCGCCGTATTGTTTTCGTTAAACTTCGTTGATATTCTCAAGGCACGATTTATGTTAAAATAGTGTAATTAAATTTCGTATCGACGCAACGCATTCAGAGAATTGTTCGTATTGTGGTTGATACAATTTTAGTGACGTGAAATTATGTCGGAATTGTAACTCAGAAAAACTATTCTCTGTTATTTTATGTTTGACTATTGAGTCGCGTAGTTTCTCCAAATACGGGAGTATGGCTGGAAATCCAGGTTTGGAACAACTTATTCCGATTGTTAACAAGCTACAAGATGCATTCACACAACTTGGAGTACATATGCAGTTGGATCTTCCGCAAATTGCTGTCGTCGGAGGACAAAGTGCTGGAAAGAGTTCGGTATTGGAAAACTTCGTTGGCAGGTGTGTACAACTTAAATCAAGTACCTCATTAGAAAAACTTCTCTAGTATCTCCCAACTTGCAAAGCGTAATCAAAATGTTATTTTATTATAATTGTTGACCTAGCAACCCTTATCGATTTGTTGATACCGTATTTTATGTACTTTGTATCAGTTAGTGGAGAGTATAAGGTGCCCGAATTTGAGTTTCTGCTTACTTTCACTTCTCTCACATTCGTATGCCTCTCTTTGGTTTTAGAATGTCCTCAATTCTTAGGTATAAAATAAGTTTGTCCTTTCGAAGAAAAATCTTGTAATGAATCTTATATGCCTATTACAGTGGCCTTTCTAGTCTCCTTATCGAGAAGACAAATATTTGTACAGATGTCAAATGTTCGTAAATTGCAAGATACAATTCATTTGAAGATTTTCTTCGAATTTAAAGTACTCATTAATATTCTGATCCGAACTTGACAAAGTCATGCAGGTAGAACAATTAACATTGAAGAAAACATCTTTGGTGTCATTATTAATCTAGTTCTAATGATCAACTTTTTGATAGTAATCCTGAATAATTATCAATTATTTCTGTCCACCTTCCAAGATTCAATATTAACTAAACGTTCATGAGCTAAAGCTGTGTTTTTGTAATTTATCTATTTCTTTTCCAGTGGGTAATTTATGTCCAACTGAGCTCTTATTGATTAGAGCGATGTATGAGATCAAATATTCAGCAACCTGACACTAGTTTGAGTCGTGAGTAATTAATACCTCGAAAAGTTAAGGGGTTTGCTTCAAGATCCCATTCAACAAAAAAAATAATTCAAATATAATGTAAAAGTACGCATTGTGAGAACATATTAAAGTCTTTAAAAATTGGAATACCACCTTCGAACATCCCATTTCTGTTTCTTAGATGGATGTTTTATACGTATTTTGCCAGGTAGTTTCTCAGAACTGTTCTAAACCGACATTCTAAGTAAGATTAAAGTTACCTAAAGATATAAACTGGAGGGGGGATCGCTTCTTTGTACGGTGATTCCCTGAAAAAACTTTTTTTTTCCAAATCGCGTTCCTGGATATGTTTGTTATTTAGATCCCCCAAAAAAGCAGTTACAGTTGATAATTGAATAATTCTCATCAATATTATCTGGGTTTTGTTTACATTGCCTAGTGATTTTTAATAATCGCTAGCTACACGTAGGAAATGTTGGTACGTACAACCTATCTCATGTCACCTATTTTTTAAAATTTTTCAACTGTTATAAGTGGCGAGGTCGATTGATGAAATAAAAGGGGTAGAATTGGTAGTTCTGACGAAATTCACCATCGCCATAATTAATCGGATATCATTTTTGAAAGCAAATACAAGCATAAATTTTGTCATCCATATCATCAACTTCGGATGCAAAAAAATTATAGTGATAAATGGGATATTGAAAAAATAACGGCTGTTTAAAAATCAATGTATAAACAGACATAAGTTCTCTTGTTCACCCTTTCAGTAGTGCCCTGTAGTGAAGGTTTAAACCCCATTATTGCTTCCGACACAGTTGTAGTGGTCAAGTTCTTGAAGTTTTAGAGGTCCGTATTTGAAGTTGTGCTTATGATTTTTTCTCGTGGATAGGTTGATTATTTTAGCTGTCCTTGATTTCTCTCAATTTCGTTATTGTCAATTCTCGGAAACAATCCAACCAATTGTCTTTATACAATTACATGATGTTGCAGTTTATTCAACGTTGTTGACGCGAAATGCTTGGGTCATCGAATGAATGGTTTTCAAGTAATTCTCAAGATGAATGGTTCAAATCAATGTATTAAAGTCCTCCCAATTGTATTGTATAAGAAAACAGTTTTTTTTTTTTTGCGGTTTCATAGGGGCTTTTGTCTTGCCAAAGGAAAGTGCTCCAAAAAGAAAGTTTCCTACCATTTCCAATTTTTCAGAATTCACTATTTAAAAATTGTAACTTCGAAAGATCATGTCCCAGAGAGATTCAGAAAACTATCCTCTATTTGAAAGTGCAAAAAAAAGAGAAAAAAAATATTGAAGCGAGTTTAAGTATGGTTTCTTAGATCGCCTCACAATTTTAGAGAATTCCTGTGCAACCCTGGAAAGTTTTATTTTTGAATGGTTTTTTCAAATTTTTGTACAGTCTTTCTAAAAGTTTCATCCTCTTGATACTTTAATAATGATAATTGTAAGGTGAAGACTTACATTTGACTTGTCGAGATAAGAGCCCTAAGAAGAGAAAGTTTCCTACCAAACTGTAGGTTGTAATATCACAACTTGAGTTGCTTAAGATTTCATTATTGCTTATAAGATGGAAAGGGAAGAATCTGTGTTCTAAATTTGTGATACAAGAATGTCCAGAAGGCTGTACATGCCTCGTTAATTTGATCAATATAGAGACAATATTGCGGGGCATTGTTTAATGAACAAATCAAATTGAATATAAAATTTCAAAGTTTGATGATTGAAAATTTTCGAGGGCTATTCCATTCATAAAAGTAGGAGGGGTAGGGAGGTATACGGGTATGGTTTACTAATATCATCATCATCATTATTAGCTTCTCCTTGACAGGAGGTTGCTATCCAACACATTACACACTTGACTAGATTCACACATTTACATCTTAGGTTATACACTAAATTATTATATCTCTACGTCGCTCATTAAAGATAATCTTCTTCTGCCTCTTCCTGGTTTGCCAACTATCTTCCCCTGTGCAACAAGTTTGAACAGTTCATCTTCTCGGCATTTCTTAGCTATGAATTTCTGTTTGATTTTGTTCATTTCTTCCATCATCTCCTTCTCTGTTAACCCTACACGACGCAGCACTTCTACGTTGGTTACCTCATCTGTCCATTTGATTTGTCTCATTCTCCGGTATGACCACATTTCAAAAGAATCCACTTTCTTCCCAGCCGCTTTTCATGTTATCCATGTCTCCACTCGATACCGCGCTACCGACCATACATAGCATTTGAGCAGTTTGAATTTGGTCTGCATTCTCAGCTTTCTGTCTCTCAGCACTCGTTCCATCTCGTTGAAGGCTGTCCTTGTCATTCCTATTCTTATTTTTTGCTCGTCTTTATCTCGCCCAGTCTGCGATAGGATTACTCTTAGATACTTGAATTGAGAAACTTGTTCAATGTGCATTATTATTTAACGCAGCGGTCACCTGCCTTCAACTTTGCTAATCCGCATGATTTTACTTTTTTCAGCATTTATTTTCATACCATATTGGGTACATTCCTGCTCCATTTTATTTACCAATCTTTGTAGTTGATTGGGTGTTTCAGCAATTATGACTTTGTCGTCTGCGTAGCTGATACTGCTAATTTTTTGACCATTCACTTTGAAACCAGCATTCTGAAATATTCTGTGCTTCGTGATTTCTTCCGCATAAATGTTAAACAGTCGAGGCGATAGGGGACAGCCTTGCCGGACACCTTGTTTAATGGAGCATAGCTCCTCTTGACTACTTCCTGCTAGTGATATATTTGCTCTTTGTTGCCAGTATAGGTTCTTAATTATTGTAATTTCTCGTTTATCAACATGGTATCTATGTAGCAACTCGATGATTTTTACATGAGGAACTTTGTCAAAAGCTTTTTCAAAGTCCACAAAACATAAATAAATATCACGATTCACAGATAGGGCTCTTTGAATCAGAATTTTCAGGAGTATTATAACATCTCGTGTGCCTCTTTTTGCTATGAAATCGTATTGCGTTTTGTCCAAGTGGTAGTCCAATTTCTTTTCTATCCTTCTGTTAACTACTGCCAGCAATAACTTCAATGTATGTGACATAATACTTATTGTGCGATGTTCTGAACATTTCTTTGCTGTATTCTTTTTCGGTATTGGAACAAAAGTTGATACTTCAAAGTCAGCTGGAATCACGCCTGTTCTACATATGTGGTTCATTATGTCCAATAGTGTCTTCTTACTCTTCACTGACATGTGCTTCAGAACATCTGCGTCTATTTCATCCACCCCAACTGCTCTTCTCGGTTTTGCTTTTTTTATTGCAAACTCTAACTCACTCAAGGTGATTTCTGGTGCTTCCTCGGTGTTCTCTTTTAGCTCCGTGTTTTCCGGTCGTTGTTCATCGTCGTATAGCTTTTGAACATAATTCATCCAGATTTTGTTCACCTTTTCAATACTATTCTGTATTTCTCCGTGTTCGTCTTCTATCTTCATTAGTTTAGATCTCTTCCTTTTCTGTATTTTTCTCACCCACTTTGTTTCCTTATGCATTTCATGCATTTTACCTTTTTCTTCTAGTTTCTCTATCTGCTGGCACTTTTCTTCAAACCATCTGCCTTCCGCCTCTTGGCATATTCTAATTATAATTTTATTAGCTTCCTCGTATTCAGCGCTATTTTTATCTGTTACTCTCCTTCTTTCATCCATGCAATCCAATATTTCTTCCGTCATCCAAAGCTTTCTCTTTTTTCTTGTTCTGTGTTCTCTAATCGTTTCCTTCAGTGTTTCGTTGACCGCCGTTTTCCAGGCCTGCCACTGGTTTTCCACACCTTCATTTCTGACTTGCTCGGCCTTTTCCTCCAGTACCCTACTGAATTGTGCTAATTTCTTCTTCAGTTGTCCCATATCAATTCTTTCAGTTGTTTTATTTCTTTGTACTTCAACTTCCTTTCTCAGTTGCAATAGACAGGATGCTACCAGCAATATATGGTCAGTATTGCAGTCCGCTGATGGGTATGTTGTACAGTTCAGTATCAAGTTTCTGTATCTTTGATTGATTAGTACGTAGTCAATTTGGTTTTGTGTCTGATCCCCCGGACTCCTCCAGGTATATAATCTTCTTGGATGTTTTTTGTAATAAAAATAATGCTTAGCAAGAAGTAGGTTTTGTTTTTGCGCTGCAAAAGTTTTTTCATCTCTTTTTATTTTTGTTCTCCTGAACTTTGATGGCAGTGTCGCATATTAAATTTTTTCCAAATAGTTTTCGTTCCTAACAATGACCTACAAATGAAACAAGAAGACAATTGTATGTCTTACATTCAATACTATCCTACTAGTAGCCATCAGATATAATAAATGTGATAGCTGACAAATTGAATAGATTGTCGAATTCAAATCAGTTGAAAGAAGATGAATAAATGTAGAGTATCTAAATGTAACATCATTATGTTCTAGAATAGTCTTCCTTTTGGGTTGATTGTCAATTTACCGTCTGTGATATGTGATCCTCAAGATTCAATTCTTGTTGGTCATGATCCTAGTTTTAAATTCACTGGAACTCACATCAAGATTAAGAAGTAACAAATTTATTTTTGGGCGCTCATTATTTTTTGAAAAATAGGAGGAAACTATGCTATATTGGTAGATACTGAATCTTCTATGAGATCTATCTATCTTTCTATAATACTAAAAACGGTACTCTTTTCCTCACCGCGATTCATACCTAATTTACCCGATACAATTTAGCTAAAAAATAGCTGAAACCGAATATTATACGTGCATTCTATTACTGTATGTTTAAACTATAGATATAAGCAATTCTACATCGAGCATCGAATCTATCTATCTGATCCGCGTAAAATGAATTGCCTAGCAAAATAGAAGAAAACAACGATTCAGTCTCAAATCGATTACCTCGCCTCTTTCAAGGACCGCACCTCAGGCTATAGATGTCCAAATTCTCGATAAAATGTAGCCAACTTTGTTGGACGTTAGGCAAGAGAAAATGAATTTGACGAAAAGTTTTAATGACGTCACACAGTAAGATCAGCGTGAAAATGAATTACTCAATAGCAAATTGAAAGAACTCGATCGCCTTTTGCACCACATACCTAATTTACCTGAGATAATTAAGTTAAAAAGTAGCTAAAGCCTAATATTATAATGGTAACAATCTTCTCTTTGCACTTCATACCTCATTTTATTTGATACAATTTAGCGCCTCGCAAATCGAAGGATAATTAATTTGGCAAAAAGTTCTAATGACGTCACAATTTCCACATAATGAAGAAGAGCCAATAGGCAAAATAGAAAATGGTAGTCACCAAATCATGATGATCCCTTGTCAGTGTCAACTCTTTGAATCAAAAATTACTTCAATTGTAAGAAGTACAAGACAATCTACAATACCTTTTCGCGAGCTGATGACCCACAGAGCACCCAAAGAGCTCATAAAAAATAAAAAATAAAGCAATTGAAATATTTGCAAAATTGAATTGAGCGACACAGGTAGTTGCGGGAGTTGGAAACTGTGTTGAAATGATTACACAGGACAGAGGATACGACTGAGATTACACTGTAGGAAGTATCTTGATTTTGAAGAGTAGGACAGGAAAAAAGGTGATGATTGTCAGATTATCTGAATAATAAGATTTATATGAATTCAGGAAAGTAGGGCTACAGGGAGCTGGACAGAGTGAAGATTGTTATGAAGCTTTCAATCAGATTTCTATGATTCAACCAAAAGAAGTTGAATTGAAGGTTGTAATAAAAAACAATGACGTCTTTCATAAAGTTAAATACGGAATTCACACATCTTTTTCTATGGGACGGATTGGTTTCGATATTGAGAATTGAATTCAAAATTAGTGGAGTTTCAAAAAGAGGAATTAAATTTGATAAAATTTCGAAAATTGAGCCAACTATAGCAGGAGGGACTCGGAAAAGTTGAAACTTTCGAGCTCTATATGATAGATAAGGGGTAGGAAAAATTTTCAATATCAAAGGAGTCAGATTTGAAAACATTTTTAATATCGGAAATCGTGCTATATATGAGAGGAGAGGAACTTGGAAAAAATTGAACCATCAGAGGAGTTAAAATTGAAAACGCATTATGTACATCGATCTATGCAATTATAACAAGTGGATAACTTAAAAAGATTTTAATTTTCAAGCTATATTTTTTAAGAGAGGAACATGGAAGAATTTCAACTTCCAAGATATATATATGACAGGAAGGGGACTTGGAAAAATATCAACCATCGTTCTAGGTAAATGGTGAGACACCAAAATTTTCAAAAATCCCTCCCCCTATAGGTTTCCTATTGAAACTCGATTTAGGTTGTTGACATCGTTTTTGTCTTCATCAACATTCAAGAGAAATGCGCTCACCACAGATACGTCCAAAGTCTGATGAGCCATTTAGATCTAAAAAACCGACTTCCAAAACATCTTACGGCGATGTCAAAATTAGTACGTTGGCAATACTATCCACTTTCGCGGGTGGATCTTGATTTAATGATTCTTGTGTTCAACAACACTTGGGTATGTTTGTTTGATTTGTCGACGCTAGAGTAGGCATTATACAATTGGCTTCGTTCTAAGGAGTACTTTCATGTGAATTTGCATCAGAGGTGTTGGTTTCTTCAGTACCATTTTGTTTGTCTTCCACTAAAATCAAGCTCGTTGATTCTTGAGTTTACCAACATTGTAATCACATTTGGTCGCGAGCTAGGTTATGGACATTCCTTTGTATGCAGAGAAAGCCGTTGTATCAATAAGTGGAACCTCTATAATTCGAACTCCCATAATTCGAAAATCTCTATAAATCGAAAAAATTTTCTGGTCCCTTGAAAAATCGCGTTAATTTGAAGAAAATACGTGTATTTTCCCCCCTCCGTATTTCGAATGTTTTCGGAGCTCATCTTACCATTTAAGTTGAAAATATCTACGAGTACCTTATTTTGTCTCACAATTCGGATGTTCATGATACAACAAAGCCATGACTGATAAATTTTGCACGTTTTTTCGTGTACAGAATATTCTTGTGTTCGGACGGCATAATTTTCGTCAGTTTGATCATAGCTCTGTGAATATTCGGGTATTCGGTCGTTTGAAGTGTTTGAGTAGAATGACAACGCATGAAAAAAAGTATCGGTACCTGTAGATGATGGCGAGAAGAAGGACGTTGCTGAGCGATTTGGTATTCCCCCTTCGACGTTATCGACGATCTTAAAAAATCGGGATAAATTGCCTGTTGTTTCAATTGGAAAGATGAGGTGTCGATCAGTTGAATTTCCTGAGATTGAAAATAGCGTACTGCAATGGTTTCGACAGTGTCGGCAGGAGAACATCCCTGTAAGTGGTCCTCTCATAAAGGAAAAAGCGAAGAAATTTGCCGCAAATTTTGGAATTGTAGATTTTAAGGCTAGTGACGGCTGGCTACATAAATTTAAGAAGCGACACGTTATTGGCCAACAAAAAATGAGTGGTGAGAGTGGTGCTGTGGATGACAATGTTTGTGAAGGATAGAAAAAACGATTATGTGAGCTATTGACGGACTATACCCTACAAAACATTTTCAACGCTGACGAAACAGGGTTGTTATACAAATGTCTTCCGGGTCGTACCTTGGCTTTTAAAACAGAGAAGTGTCACGGAGGAAAACACAGCAAGGAGCGGATCGCCATTCTATTTGCTGCGAATATGGACGGGTCCAAGAAATTGAAGCCGCCCCTTATTGGAAAATCAGCGAAGCCAAGGTGTTTCAAGGGCATAAAATCACTTCTCTCACGTGTTATTCCAACGGGAAGGCTTGGATGTCAGCAACACTATTTAATCAGTGGCCTTAAAACCTTGACAAGGATATGAAGAACAAACGAAAAATAGTCTTGTTCATCGATAATTGCACTGCCCACAACGACCCTCCCCCCTCATTAAAAAATGTAAAGTTAGAATACCTACCCCCGAATACAACTTCAAAACTGCAGCCTTTAGATCAAGGAATAATTAAAGTCTTCAAAAAAACGAAAATCACTGATTTTTTCAAGACTAAATAATATGTAATCTAAAACATGTATTTTCTGTTTTCACTTGTGCCTACGTGCATAATATATTAAATTTCCATAATACAAATTTTTTTCAGACTTTTCTTTAAATCGAACTTTCCATAATTTGAAAAGCTCTATAATATTTCGAATTTTCTTCTTGTCCCTTGAGTTTCGAATTATAGAGGTTCCACATACTCGTCTTGACTAGTAAAATTTCCTGAAATGACCTGAAATTTAAACTTCCTACCACGCTTACACACACACAATACTTATGTAGCTTTTAGCTCAGACGCAGTTTCCCACAGTTTTCACGAGACAGCACAGTCTGTACACTGGCTGGCGGTATGGCTCAGTCTCTATTACTTGCCAAACTAGTTCAATTGTGGCTCAGTATCTACTACTTGTCAAGTTGCATAGCGCAGTGTCACTACTTGCTACCAACTTCTCATTTGTTGTGCCTTTCACGACCTCAGATGTCGTATCTTTTAACGACTACGGTTGTCGTATCTCTCAACAACTACGGTTGTTGTATCTTTCAACGACCTCTCCACAATTACTCATTAGACACGCTCTCACAATTATTCACGATGTAACATACAGTAATACAATCTTCGTTGGACACAGAAATAAAAAGCAACAGTAGGGGCTCCAATATTGTGCTCTCCAAAAACCAAAGTAGTTGAGCTCCCGTTCAGTTGTTGCAGATACATTGTACGTTGTCCAATAGCGTTTTTTCGACGGCACCTTTTTTCAATGAACTAATTTCCCGCCGCGACTTTCTTCAAATGCTGTAAATGACGTTGTTGTTAGGCTTTCTCGTTTTAGCCATAGGTTTGCGCAATTGTATCAACTATTATATAACTCAGTGCCAGCAATCCGAGTTCAGCACTTTATCTTTTGTTCTTGGTAATAACCAATGCGATTTCTTCCCGCCATACCAGTGACGTGGTAGGGTCACTTGGTTCTTGAAGTGCACCACTCTCAGCACATCTCAGCGCGATTTTTGGTAATCCAGGTACACCAGTACGGTTATTGGGTAATTCCACTTTGTGTTAGATCTGGATGATTTCCGGCGGACAGTTGAAAACAAAGATGCCTGGTCATCTTTTACGACGGCGAGTAGATCTTGACTAGCGGCCAACGGGTCAATTCTGCAAACCCGTTCTTCTTTGTTGGTTCAAATAACGCATCAGCTCATAAACATGCGGTGGTTTGTCAGAAACAGACGCAAAGCGTTCAGGTACAACGGCTCGGCAAAAGTTTGACTGTTTCCATTGGTAAAGCGGCCAACAAACGTTGAATTATCTTGAGCCGCCGTCGCGGATGAATTCATCAGCAATAAACGACAATGAATTTGAATTTGGAGCCGTTTCTGTTTCTGGCGTTTGAATTGTTTCAACTTATTGTCGAGAAAATCTTGACCGATGTCCGAGGGATCATTAAGTGCGAATCCCACTTCTGATGTAAATCAGAAGATTAGAGAGAGGCTTTAAGAAATGTTTACTGTTCCGTGTCATACAACATAATAATAATCGTACCATTTGTACTGAGTAGTTAAGATAATATACATTGCTAAGCATATCAATAGTTACGTGTAGACTGGATGCTAACAAATCAATTCTACTGGGAGTGATACTTATTTAACTTGAGGCAGTGTACAGAAATTGCAACATGAAATTTCAAAATTTCGATCAACTCGACAAAATCCTCCAAACTTTCCTTGTAATTGAGAGAAATAATTAGCCGATCTCTTAACACCCGGTTGTGCAATGGATTGCTCGTTTTTCCTTGAAGAATAAAAGGCAATTTTGCGCCGTATAACAAAGCATGTAAAGAATGCGTTTTTATCCATATGAACTAAAAAATATGAAGTACACATACATATTTTAATTTTATGCTATATTTCTTTTATACTACTGAGTTTTACTTAAAAGTATGCACAACCTAGTCACTCACTCACAGAAAATACAAGTGCATTACGCAAAATTGTGTTTGCGGGTAGCAATTTTTTCTCAATGATTACAATCTTCAAGTTGAGGAAAATACAGCTAAGTATTTGACAGTTTGTAAAATATTCTGAAAGATCTTCAGGAAACTTTGAACTTACATGTGAAGGAGCCATTCTTGAATCATTAAATTTCAATTAAGGAACAAAATTATTTCGCATAAACCAATTAGCTGTATTTTCCCAAGTTTTGTCTGCAAAAATACAAAGTTTTGAGTTATCATGCTTCATTTAATCAGTCATCTTTGAGTAAAAGTGGCAACATGGGATACAACATCTTGTACGTGTCTACGTGTGAGTGATAAACTAGTGCATACCCTTGATCAGTGTATTTACAAATTTTTTCAATTCCTTATTTCTTCCATTTTTTCAGAGATTTCTTACCACGAGGATCTGGTATTGTAACAAGGAGACCTTTAATTCTGCAATTGATGAATAGTACTCTGGGTGAGTTTACCTGTACAACTTAACGCATTATTACTAAAAGTAGCCTGTAACAGGCTGGAAGAGGTTCGTGCCCGAATCTCGTCGAGAATTTTAATATTAAATCGATAGAACAACTGTTCATTCATATTATTATACTAATGTTTGATAGATTAGACAAAATTTCATTTTCCTTGCTTGTGTGAAGAAACAGACAGAAACCTTCTTCACTCTAGTCCCTAACGTCATAATCGAGTGAGTCTTTGGCTCTGCTGCGTGTTATCAATTGTGTAATACTCACCTCTCTTCTCACAGAAAGTTTCATCTATTCCTTACAAGAGAAAAAAATATCCTCAACAATAAACTTGTTCATTCTCAATCTTCGTGCAAGTCCCAGTTACTGCTTTGCTAAGTAGGTATAGGAGAATTAGCACTTGAAAACGACAAAACTGCAAGAAAGATGAAACTTGGCGAATATATCGGGGACGACTTTGTAGAAAAAATAGTAAAAGTCGGAACCCTTCGTATGTACGCTCTAGCCCCAGCGCCAAAAAACTGGAACTCAAACCAGTTATCTTGGCTATTTTTCGGTTTACAAAAAAATCCTAGACGTCTGCCAAGGTTACTGGAAGTACTTGGAGCAGTTTGGACCTCATGTTATAATTATATTTGATGACTGTGATTTAAATATTTTTAACTTGTAGGGCCACTCACGAGGATATCGCTGTGGCTGGAGAGGAAATTGTCAAATTTATTTACAGTGTTCAAAAATCTAGAAGTTTGTCACTTAATTATTTCCACCTCCATTGTTTTAACAAACGAATGAACAAAACAAATTTCAGCCACGATATTTTACCACCAACATCAGCGGGTATGGCGCGGTACAGCATTTTGTCAGTACCTACCATCAGGTGCAAACTTGGTTGGGTAATGATTTGTTAGCTGGAAGCTGGGGTTAGATGAAGAATAACAATGGGCTCATAATTAGTATGTTCTTCCCTGCTTCCAACTCTGAAAAACGTTTTGAAAATAGTTTTCTGCGGTTGTCAGAATGGTTGTGCAAAAAAATGTGGCTGCCGCAGAATGGGCTTGAAATGTAATGATGCCTGCTTATGTTCGGGCCATTGTCTCAACGTTGACCTCGAATATGATTACAATTAAGGGGAAAAATATATACCTGCCCAGGGAATATAATTTTAGTTAAGGAAAAACATATGTATGTGAACGCCTGTATAGAGAATACAATAATAGTTAAGGAAAAAAATATGTACGGCGTAATATAGAATCGTTGAAATGATTAATAAATTTTCGCGCACTCATTCCACGAAACCGCTAGTTGTCAACTTCATGTGAAAAAAGTCACCGCGATTGCGTTTTAGATGGCGTTTGTCCTCCATTGATATTACAGACTGTATTATTTACTCAAAAACTATGCGTCTTTTGGTAAAATGTGTGAGAACATTTTTTTTATATAATTTTGTTCCCTATAATTTTTATTTTGACCATCTTTTTGTAAACCTAAAAATAACCCAGATATGATCGAAAATCAGATTTGAGTCGCAGTTTTTAAGCGCTGGGAGATGGAGCGCACATTGGAGAGGTCCCGACTTTTACTGTGATAGGCCAGATTTCTACTATCGCAGTACGTACTAGTATGGGATTTTCCCAAATCTCCATCTCTTTCGGTTATCGCAGACAGACCAGCGAGTGGTTGAGCCAGTCAGCTTGACTCAAAAATGCACATATGCTGCATGTTACGGATTCTAACCTTAAATTTGTATAGTGATCAGTCATATATTTCGGAAAGAATTATTATTTTTGTGAACTAAAAGAAGAAAAACCATTTGTAGACATATAATTTTCGTTCTTAAATTCTAATAAGTTATTAATCAGTTAAATAATTGGAATAGAATCGCTTCCTCTCAATAAACAGTTACAAATTTTCATTCCGGGGGTAGTCTCCAGCTTATCAGTTACGTTGTGTACAATAAACGCTCGTTAACCGTTCCGGAGTCATAAACACCACGTGTCCATTATATTCGATCGTCGTTTGGTCCATTTGTACATAAACAGAGAAGATCCATCATCTCATCTTTAAACATTCAGTCCAGAAGCGGTATTCTTGAAACTCTGCTGTGAGTTTAGATTTAAACAGATAGACAAATGGGCATAACCACTGGCCACGAGGAGTGGTTATTGCAGCACAGGTCCAAGAATACCGCTCCACAAGTATCATAATTTTTAAATATATGTAGTGGAACTTACTTGCAGCCTTGCAGGTTAGTTTTTAGGTTTGTGCTCGGCCTATGAGTCATTTCTTCTTCAGAATAGTTTGAGACGCTATCGGCTATAGCTCTGAATGTAACCATGTAAATGAGTATGCTTGTACTACTGCGTACTGATGGGTAACTTGTTTGCTTATTAATTATTTAGGAACGTTGATCACCTGTTCTTTGTACTGTGTATCATTTTAATCACGATTACCGACCTATTAATTTCATTCACCATTCAAATTTTTATTTCCCGGTGGATATCAGTTTGTTTACGTTAGTTATGTGTTTGCTTTTATGGAATAAAATTTAAGCCTTAAGAGATGAATTGACATTGTCGGAATCGGTTGGGGAAATATGAATGAAATTAGAGTATTGGAGTGAAATAAATGAATGATTATATAGTATCCTGATACTTGAACATAAAATCAATATCAAACTAATTTATTGTATCTATTTATCGCGTATATTAATTGTTATTCTTTCATTACATCTCACAAATCGTTGCGGGCTTATTGGTTTGTCAATTGTGTAGTAGTCTGTGTTATAAGCAATCCAATTTGTCACAAAAATATTTTATAGCGTAGCACAGTTTGAGGACCGGCATACTATTTTCCCATCATATCTTTTCATGTTTGTGTATGCGATTGGTTTGTGATAAGTTTATATTCTGCAAAATAGATCTCACCGTGACACATTTTCATGCTTTTTATTATTTTGTGAGCCAAGAAAAAAAATGAAAATGCAAATATCCGAATAAATCAAGGAATGATATGAAGTGTGGAGTGATTGTTTAGATGTTACAATGATGAGCGAAATCAAAAGCAAATGCGACAATATTATTCTTATAAGAAAGATGTGATACTATGATAGAATAGAAGTGAGTATTATTAGGAAAATTAGGATTGCGTGTTGTTTTACACTATTCATTACCTACTTAGTAGTGACTGTAGAATTTGCGTCAAGATCAAAAATTAACAATTTTATTGTTGAGTGAACCGATTCGTTCCTATAAGTTACGGCCTGGCATAAGTAGAACGACAAATACTACAGAATGAGTAAATGAATGAAGAGAGGTGCAAAAGCCGCAGAAATTTTTTTTTTTATTTTATGGAGGAGGACTGAGCATTTAGATACTTGAGAAACTCACCAAGGAGTTCTTGAGGCCTTGTCCACGCACATAGCATGTCATCAACATATCTGTGCCAATCTCGTTTGATCTTGATTGTAACCATGGTATAATTGTAACGCTCCTAGGTGGTTGACCGGCCCAAATTATTAAGCAGAGTTGGGAAGCTAGCTACCGGCTGGAAGTCTACAGCCCAAGCCATTATTATATGCATACCATACCATCTTACATAAAAACAGTGCCATACCGTCTTACAAAGTAAGACATGGCTTAAGAAAAAAACATACTATGCCGCAGGTGACATAGTAGCAGGGTCGCCTTAAATCTATTCTACCTGTTCACAATCATTTGGTAATGTTATAACGTCTCAATAATGCTGAAATTACATCCAATATCTATTTCTACATTTTCCTCAAAGGTACTGTAGAATTATTTGGTATTATTTAGAATATTGAGAAGGCTTCATGACGCAAAGAAGAACGAACAGACATGCATGCAGACATTTTCAATACTGAGAATGGAGAGGGGATAAACGTATACACATATCTTTGTTTGCCCTTCTAACACCTTCCCTCAAACAAAATATCTTAAAACTAGTTAATGAAGTACATAAAATTACAAAGCTTGTAATGATACAAAATATACAGATTTAAACACAAATAAATAACAGGCAAATAATAAGTTCAGCATAGTCGTAACAGTTTTCTAAACTTCACAAAATTTGTAGGACCAAGAGCTTTTGTACATAAATCAGCTATCTGAAAATTAGTGTCAACATACATGTAATCAAATTGCTTCTTCTTGGCAACTTCTTCAACAAAACGATATTTCACATCAATATGCTTGCTACGCTTTAAATTCCAGTTCGCTCCTTTGACCAACTTGAGACAACTCTGATTGTCTTCATAAATTACACAATTCTCAGTATCCAATGAACAATCAAGACCAAGTATCAGTTTCCGAATCTAAATTGCTTCTGTAGTTGCTTCACACAGTGCACTCAATTCACTTTCGGTAGAAGACAAAGTTACAAGGTTTTGTTCGCGTGAGCTCCATGAAACTAAATTTCCATGAACTAGGGCGCATGTTCCTGAATATGAACATCGCGGAAAGATGCAATTCGCCCAGTTGGCATTGACAAACACAGATATCAATGGATTGTTTTAATCAAAATAATCACAATTGTACACCAATTTTAAATCTCTTGTGCTGCATAAATATTTCAATACACGTAATAAATGATTGAAGTGTACATCACCAGCCTTATCTTGAAATTGGCTGAAAAAACTCACGGCATAGCAAATATCAGGTCTACTACCAAATATGATATACATTAGAGAACCAATCAGTTCTCTGTAAGGAAACTTCGTTAATTCAATTTGATCCTCAACGTTAAGCTCAAATTCTTTTCCATTGGAGTTGATGTATTTTTACAATTAGAAATTCTAAATTTTTAGCAATATTTTCTATCATCTTGCGTTGGCTTATTTTCGCTATTCGCTGAAGACAATTATATTCTATTGGCAATCCTAGAAATTCCTTTACCTCCCCTAAATCTTTGCTCTTATACTTGTTTGAAATTGTTGATTTAAGGGCATTGACTAAATTAACATTGCTTGAGCTAATTAAAATATAATCTACATAAATTAATAACAGAACTTCAGTTCCGTCAGAGGAAATACAGCGGAATAGGCATTCATCTGCTAAATTTTGAACCAAAGAGAAAGATTTTATAAAATTGGTCAACTCTTTATGCCAACAAAACTTTACCGTTATTATTTACGTTACATAAAAACCCTTCTGGAATTTCTAAATATTATTCTTCATCTTTTAAGATGCCATTTAAAAAGGCATTATTACAATCAATAGCGTAAACATGATAACCTTTTACAGTAGAATAAGAAAGAAAAGACCAAATTGTCGTCATTTTTGCAACAGGCAAATATAACGAGTCATTTACATTATCTTGTTGATAGCCCCTTGCAACTAATCTTGCTTTGAACCTTACATTTCCATCCGCTTCAAATTTCTTTATGAAAACCCAACAACTAGTTAAAACTTTTTTATCTGTGGGTCGGTCAACCAATTCCCACGTACTATTATCTTTTAAAGCTGCTATTTCTACCTGAATAGCTTGTTTTCAATTCTCTACCTCTGTGGAATTCATAGCTTCAGTATAAGACTGTGGGCAGGAACTAAGTATTACGTTAAAGCAAAAATTCTGATCATTTACTGCTTTTATCGAACAATGCGCTATTGCTTACATTACATTTTACATTAGATAAATCATTAAACTCAACATTTCTAGAACGGTGGATTTTTCCATTCTCAACATCTAACAATCAAAAACCTCTAGTATCAAAACCAATTTAAATAGTAATTTTTTTACTTTTAACATCGAACTTACAAGAAGAATGTTTATAATCTAGCATATAGGCATCACACCCAAAAACATATAACTAGAGACTGGATTGTTTGGCGCTAAAAAATTGAAAATTTTGCATAGAAAGTAGTACTTTCGGCATTATTCGGCAAAAATGTAGTAAAGTCCTACAAATTAAAAAAAAAAGGAGAAGAATAGTAGCAAATGTGTATTTTATTGAAATTTTTTTTTTTCATTCAAAGAATTTCTTATTATGGTATACTACCAAATGATTTTCCAAATTCTGCTGTGTAAAATTATGTCATCTATCGCTTAAAATAAGTTTGTATCCTGAAAAAGACCGTTCTACATCCACTGAGGTTATAGGAGCGTGCATATACAAACTAAGTATGGATGGATTACAAGCAACGACGGAAGGTACATCCGTACCGTGTACTAATGCTCCGTGCATTTCGCGCATAATGGTATAGCTGGGATTCGCTGCAAAAACTTTTTCTGATTTTAGTTTGAAAATGTGACAAAATATTTATGCGCATTGTAGCCTAAAGGTTTAATAGGACCACAAACGTCCATATGCACAAGATCTAACGGTTCTTACTTTTACTATCAGTTTGATTTCCAATGCTGTTTACCTAGAATGCACGGTTCACAAAAAGTCTTAGAAACATCTCCTTTAATTAATCCCATTTTTTTTTAATAAATTAAGATCACCATAATTTAAATGAGCTAGTCTTTGATGCCCATCATCTTGTTCAGTGAACATTACGTTATCCTGACTGATATTAACTTGTGATTTTTCACAATCTAAATTATCATTTACGTTACTTTTATGGCACTTTTTCAACAAAAACTGAGCTTTATAAAAATCACTTGATACTAAAGGTGCATCAAAAACTAAGGTTTCTTTTTCATCAAATATCTGCGCTTTACCTTTGAATACAACTAGTTCAACCTTATTTATTGAGTCTACTTACTGAGATAAGATTCACACTTAATTCTGCCGAATAACAAACATTATTTAGTATATCAGTTCTACCATTACTTGAGACCATACAAATTCGGCCAACTGCTGTTACACTTACAAACATTCCTTCCTTCGTTACAAAAACTTTTATAGGATCTTTAAGCAATATATATGTTATGCCGAATTGCCAAATTTATAAAATCGGCAACTGCTTGTGCTGAATTGATGAAATCGGCAATATTTCTATTCAATCTGAAGTACCTGGAAGATAAACAGGGAGAATATTTTCAAATAAATTTATATGAACACATCAGAAGCAAATTAACATCAAAATAATGACAATAATACTTTAGAAATAGGTGGGTCTGTATAAAATGTTGAACTGTATCCAAAAATAAAATGAATTTTGTAGAGCAAATAATTACAATAATATTTTACAATCGGAAGAAGTCAATCATTGTTTGTTCCAATTTTAGTTAATAAGTGCTCGTGCCGTACAAATTGCACCTACAAAAGATGTGCCTGTAACAAACAGGGGTTGGGGTGCAATTTGGCCCGCCATCCCGGACGTACATGTGATAATCACAAAGACTGATGTTTTAATATTTCCTGCTCGACTGTATTTTTATAATGACAACAATCGACTTTTTCTAATTTCATAACGACAATTGACTTTTTCTGATTTTTTAATATTTTCTGCTTGACTGTGTTTTCATAATAATGACAATTGACTTTTTCTGATTTTTTTATCCATTTACGGCACCCCTGCTCAGTGCCCACTGAGTTCAGACACACAAGCTCGCGCAAGGAGTACTCTGTGTTAGCGCCGATGTCATTGGCCTAAATAAAGAGTGCGCCTTTGTCTACTTATTTTCACCCCTCAACAATACGTCATGATTCAACTTCATCATTTGAAGATGGTCATAGAACGTAATGAAGGAAACTGGAAAAAAGAGAAAGAAAAATATTACGCAGGTCTTCAATTTACCACAATAATTTAGTTGCTTGTCTCATAAAACCGTGAAAAAGAAGAAAAGAAAAAGTTGGAAGATAGGATAAAGAAATATAATTACTTTCAATCTCAATATTTCAGTTGCCTATTTTATCAAATCGGCAGACAGTTGCTGATTTCATAAATTTGGCAAAAATTTATGCCAATTTGATAAAATCGGCAAAATTAGCCTTTGGGTTGCCGATCTTATAAATTCGGCAAAATTTCTGCCAATTTGATAAAATCGGCAATTTGACGGGTTCGGCGTAACATATACATTTCAAAATTTGATTACTGATTTGTCATGTGGGAGTTACGTCCCAAATCCATATAAAATTCAATTTGAGACTTACTATGATTACAATTACAACACAACATAGTATCATTGTTTACAGGCAATTCAAATGATACTTCATTGTTCTCAGAGAAAGATACCTCATCATTTATCAACAAGCTGGTCTCCTTATTATCAACTGAGAAAAATGATACCTCATTTTCTCCAAATGAACCATCCTGATTCGTCACCAAATTACATCGATTCCAATCATTTGAGTTTGAACCATTCACATTCCGACCACTTAGATTTTGACTATTTGTAGCTTGATTGCGTATTTTCTTCCTACATTCCTTTTCCATATGTCCAAATTGTGAAGAATACCGGCATTGAATGTTCTGACAATAGCCTCTGGAACGTTGACCTTGATTTCCAAAAGCACCACGAAAATTACCATTACCATTGTTCCAATTTGTTTGTTGCGAAAAACCATAGGAGCGCCTTCCTCTCGCGCGTCCGCGAAAACCAAAATTACCACAAGTAAACATAGGTAACTGAAGGATCACTGTTATTTACCGTCTCTTCTTTTCTCGTTCTTTATTCACGTTAGAATCAGATTTAGATGACGTTTCCACAGGAATTTCTGACCCATTTTCATTCTTAGTATCGCACTCAAAATCAAGAATCCGGCTGATAACAATTGACCAAGCACTCTCATTATCAGGAAACGCACTAGGGTTTTCAAGAACAGTTCAAATAGATCTGTATTCCTCCGGCAGAGATCTTAATAAACGTAAAATGAACTGACGCGTAGTAGTCTCATCACCAACTTGTACTGGAGTTTTGAAATCCATCAAGTATTCGGACAACTTTTTATTTACTTTTGAATTATACTCCATCTTGTACAGTTGATCGCGTAAGTCTACTAACTTGAGTTTGGTTTTGCGACCAAACAAATCACAAAGGGTTTTAAACATCTCGTAAGCCGTTTTTTGACCACAGGTAACACCAATATATTCATCCTTGACGTTGATTCCAATAATAAACATCCGGTTAAACGAATCCGTTCCTTTAAGTTAGGGCTATCCATAATAAACAAGAATGACTTTCTGCGGTTTGCATGTTTTACTCCACGTCGGAGTATTCCTCATTCTTGTTTAAATATCCGGTTCATATCCTTAGATAACCACTGATCATCTCGACTTCTCGTTGCAGGAGGATTTGAAGAAATGTCTTCTTTTCGCATTAACAATTCCATTTGGAACTTTCAAGTCTGGAGATGATTCATACCATTGAAAGGTTGTTGTAGACGTAAATTTTGCGTCCCGTCCATGACTTCTGCAAGTTGTAGCGAGCAAACTGCAGGATGACTAGCAATAAATGCAACGATAGAAACAAACGCACAACAATGCGCAAACTATTTTCTGCCTTTTCACAACAGGCTAACATACAAAAATAAAATTTTCAAAAAAAATAATTTGCGTTAACATTGTAAAACAATGTGACAGGCCCATAACCTGTAGAATTATTTAGGGATATTATTTGATCGCAAGTTGAAATATATCATATGAGCGATAACAGGAGAAGATTAAATGATAGAAAAAATGAAATGTGTATGAAAAATTGTAATAAACGATAAAACGAAGCAATGCGCGATTAAAAGTACAAATTCACGCTAAAAATTGTAAAATAAAATTTCAAAAATATCAGTTCAGTTGAAAAATTGTTGAGCGCCATTACAAGAGCACATTATCTCTAAATTTTGACTTACAAGAGTTCAAAAGTGAACGATAATTTATTACATAATGAGCGATAATTCATTGAATAATAAACGCTCTCTTTGCCTTCGCTGGCCGGCCCCTTTTCCCTTTTTTGACCGAGGGGGACTAATTTTGCCTACTACGGGATGGTCACATGCTCAAGTCTGACTTTGAGACCGATGACGTGTTTGCAGAGCAAGCGTGTCGCCGTCAATGTGAACAGTATAAATGTTGCAGCTTTTATATTCGGAGAATGAAGTCCAGGCTTCATTTTTATATGTAGTTAGAAGTTTCTTTGTTATGCTGAGGTTTGTGGCGGCAGAGGGAAAGTAAAATGTTTGACCTGAACTCTCTGATGCGCTGTCCTTTTGAACAATTTTCAAATTGAGTACGGCACATTGAAATGAAGCTGTCGATAATTGCAATGAAGGTGACGGTACTTCATGAAAGAGTCTAACGTTTGATGCCGTTGTATCCTGAGTTTCTGACCATTTTGCTACTAATTCGAAAAGACTCCTTAGAAACTGACTTACGGGAAAGCGCTCGTGAAGTGTTTGCTCGTCTTATCACTCGGTTGGCAGCTTTTACTCCATTATTCGTTGATGGAAATCCAGGCACGTATCCCTCCTACCATCCATTACTTTCCAACAACCGATGTGTTTCAAAGTATTCAAGACAAAGTCATATCACGAAATGTATATTTTATGAAAATTAATCATAATATCCTATCGGTCAAGCTACTTTTTACTTATCTCTCGTTTGATATATTTCAATTGCAATATGTAACGGCCAATAATTCATTTTACTATCGTTCAGACCATCTATTTTAACGTTCTGTATCCTATCGCTCATTCAAATTCTTTTATCTTGCAATTAAAGTTTTTCCATTATTTAGTATTAGCCTATTTAGAATATTGAGAAAGCTTCATGACGCAAAGAAGAACGAACAGACATGCATGCAGACATTTTTAATACTGAGAATAGAGAGGGGATATAGGTATACACATATCTTTGTTTGCCCTTCCAACAGATAAATGCTATGATTATCATAATACTTTCTCATCTTGATGACATTGCTATTAGAAATTCATTTTGCTCACAGGAACTGCATAGGTATTGTTCAAGAAGTAATTTTCTCACAAAACTTCATTTTCTATGCGCAAAAACCAACGATGTGATTATTATATTACCTCTGTAGTCAACTTTAAAGTAGGACCAAGCAGGGATGGTTAGCTAACAGTTAGCTTTTAGTTGTTAGCTGGGTGATTTTTGCACAATTTTAGCTGGCCATTAGTTAGCCGAACAGGAAAAATATATTAGCAGTAGCCGGCTGTTAGCCATTCAAAATCAAACTTCTAACGTCTAACAAAAGATACTATTTTCCTTTTGTTCTAAGTTTTGAATTCCTCTTAGTATTAAGAAAAGCAACTGTTCAAACTTGAAAAAAAGAAAAATAAGGAATTAAGTAAACTTAGCTTAATTGAAAAATACTCAAAGAGTAAAGAATTGCGAGGCCATCTTTTGAGTATTTTTCAATTATGTCGAGCCGTAACCTTTGGGACCGGATAAATTCAAGCTTAGCTTACTACTTAGATCATACAGTACATGGATACCCAGTTGTTATACGTTCGTAACGTTAGACAGCGGGCCAACATGTTATTTAAGGGTACAACATCGATCACGCGATTTTTGATTTCAATGTTCCGATTATCGATTGATATCGATTCGTTTATCGATGTAAAAAATTAGTTATCCGCGTTATCGGTAGGTGCGTAATTATCACCGATTTCCGTTGAAAAAGAATGATGGTAAGGTAATGTCAGCATTTTCGAATTGAATTTTCAAGACAAGAATAATATTGCACAAAGTTATTACTATGAAATATAACAATTATCGTGAATTACCACTAGAAATATAATAAATGGCAGCTATCACACATTCATTATGCTCTAATCTGTGTATTCGTAGAAGTATTTACGTCATTTCTTCTGTGTCAGCTTACCATTAAAAAACAAAGAACATTAGGTCGAATTATTAAAAATGTTTAAAATGAATCAACTTAGAATACACGCGTCGTATGTTTTTCTCTTTTCGTTCACCCAGACGTTTTAACTCGTGGAATATTCGTACCCTTGCGTACTTCTTCGCAATCGCATTTATAAGTTTCAAGCGATGTTTCTCATCTTGGAAGCAGGGTACGAACATCACTTGATTAAAAAAATTTTCGCAATGTGCTGCCACAATTTTTTTGACCAAATCGTCCCTACCCATGAACGATAATTAAGTAAGTATGTAACCGATAAGTACCTAAGTAACCAATAAATAATATGTGACCGTACGTAGTTTCGAATAAATTTCAACTTTATTGTGAACATGAACATCGAACGACGAACACTGCCGTTATCACCGTGTTATCAAGAGTAAATAATCGAAATTATCGTTACTTTGCAACTTTCTGAATCGATAGTCGGAAAGTTGATATCTAATATCGCAAGATCGATACTGTCACCTTAAGCATGTTGGCCCGCTGTTAAACGGACCACTGGGTACCCAGGCTTACTACGAGTAGTTCCAAAACAACTTGGAAATAAAATAGCAAAAAGTATAACTCTTATTCGAATATATGGTCTTTATTTCTCATTTAGGCGCAAAATTTTTATATGATTTGACATACATGAGAAAAAGAATTCAATTAACCGTTAGTTAGCTGTTAGCTAGCCGTTAAAAGGCTGTCAGCCATTAGCTGTTAGCGGAAGCCGCTGCATAAATTTTTTTTAGCTTTAGCCATTAGCGAAAGCTGTTAGGAACGGCTTACCGTCCCATGGATCAAGTACAAATTGATTGCCCCAGCAGGGACATCGGCAATTAATGTACCATCAAAATACCTTTGTATGTAAGATTTAAGCAAACTTGTTCGTACGCTGTTATGATAATTCAGAGGTTGTCTTACTAAAGCAACACGCCACAAATCTTGTCACTTGAATATCCGGCTGCCAAACACCAAATTTAATAAGCACCGGCGTAATAGAGCTTGGTAGCTTATGCGTTCTTCGAATTGACTTACTATCATTATTCTTATGTGTTCATTTCTTCATTTTGTTTCAGAATATGGAGAATTTTTGCATTGTAAAGGTAAAAAATTCACCGATTTTGAAGATATCCGAAAAGAGATTGAAGCTGAAACTGATAGAGTAACCGGAAGTAATAAAGGAATTTCAAACATTCCTATCAATTTAAGAGTGTATTCACCAAATGGTATGTAAAATAATATTTTATTGAAAAAAAGCTATGTGATATTACCATACACAACAATTAGTGTTCTCTCGACCCTCCTAACACGTAACAGTTCCAAATAATGTCAATCGTCTTGTATAATTTTATAAATACTGAGATGATTATTACCACTTTAGTGTTGAATATAACGTTGATCGATTTACCCGGATTAACAAAAGTACCGGTTGGTGATCAGCCCATTGACATAGAGGCTCAAATCAAAGATATGCTTTTCCAATTCATAACCAAAGAGACGTGTTTAATTTTGGCGGTGACGCCCGCAAATACCGATTTGGCCACATCTGATGCTTTACAAATTGCCAAACAAGTCGACCCAGACGGTATATTATGATATGAATATGAAAATACTTAGAAAGCGTCACTGCTTCTTGCTTTTGTGAAAGAATATGCGAACTTTTACCTTGTAGCCTAACGTACAAGTATTTAAATAGTCCATAGAATTACACGCTCTCAGAAAGTATGCCCCTCATCCAAAATATTTTTATTCAATTTCATGATTTTTATTATTCTATATTTTTGCGTTTGAGTAATTAGAAATTTGTACATTTCATGATGCTTTGTTGTGGTACTGTATTGCTTCTTTTCTTTTTGTTATTTTTTCAGTACTGAATTTAACATTAGTAGACCTGCCAGGAATGACTAAAGTTCCCATAGGTGATCAGCCGCCCGATATAGAATTACAAATTCGTAATATGATATTCCAATTTGTGAAACGGGATAATTGTATTGTGCTGGCTATAACACCGGCTAATTCCGATTTAGCTAATAGTGACGCTCTTAAAATCTCTAAAGAGGTCGATCCTCAAGGTTTGTGATGTCAAAATAATGTAACCATTTTGTTGTTGACAATGATAGTACTTTTTTTCTCTTCTTCTTTTCATTCTTCATCTCCAGTCTCCTTCAATCAACTAGTTTTATGAAGCACATTGTCTATGTCGAGGATGAATTAAATTTCCTGCTGTATGGGTAATATCTTTGCTAAAGATACTTCTCCTAGATATGTTCGTAGACTGTAAATTTCTCGCGCGATCTACTATGTACCGCCCCCCTCCCTCCCTCCCTCCCTCCAAGAAAATACCTCTCCTAGTGAAGGCCAGTCAGCCCATAGAAGAAAGTTTGTTCAGAACAAGCAAAAAAAAGTAAATAGACGAAGCTAAAATAAAATGGACTACAGTAATTGAGAAAATGAGGAAGGTCTTTCTCGGAAGGACACTTGCTTCCATGAGGTATTCCTTGACAGTTGATCACATGCAAAAATGTATTAGAATCCAGAATTCTTGTTATAATTAAAGAGTAATACCTGAAAATATAAAATTGATGTATTGTATATTTGACTAGGATGTCCTTGAAAGTACACTGATAAAATCAATTTTATGTCTTGTAGGACATGAGATCCGTGTATCGGGGTATAAGTATATATAGGGAGCCTACCAGCACCATTCTAAGTGTCTCTTCTTTCCACCACCTTAGTTAAAAAAAACTGCGCTTACCTACCCATAATTCACCGAATGGTATCCCTACCTTTGAGTCGTTCGTCGTCTGATAAAGAACTCTGTACTATCAAATACATTGCCTCTATAAATGGCATAACTTCAAATATCGATAAGTTAGTGCAAAGGAAGATCTACTCTACCGCTGCTCAACAATCTTCCACTTTGCAGCCTACTAATCCTGATGAAAAGATTGAATGGATACGCCAGCTCTACTTGGGGAGAATCTCGTATGCTATCTCCGAAATTCTACGTCAAGCGGGCTACCGCACTGCCTTCTATACGCTTAAGAATTTATATGATCTCCTTTCCAATGTCAAAGATCCTACTCCTAAAATGCAAAAAACTATAAAATGTGGGCTCGAGTATGGGGGTTGAACGCTATGTACATAGGACAGATAGACAGAGCCTTAGAAACCCGAGTTGAAGAACATTTTCCTTCTAAGAAACGCATTGAGCAAAAATCGTGAAAGCAAAAAATCTAGGTCTGCTTTTGCCTCTCACGTACTCTCAAAGGGTCAGAACCCCGTTACAACATGCGTATCCTTAATTGTCCCGAAACTAGAGTAATGAATGAATTTGAGGAAATAGAAGTTTATCGCCGTACAAAACGCGACGATGTAGTTAATGATACCGCGTTTG
This sequence comes from Aspidiotus rigidus, assembly GCA_035079385.1. Lineage (NCBI taxonomy): Eukaryota > Metazoa > Arthropoda > Insecta > Hemiptera > Diaspididae > Aspidiotus > Aspidiotus rigidus. The sequence goes on from JAVHKY010000052.1 coordinate 9,602,799, forward strand.
ATCTTATCAACAGATTACTCATCTACCTCGATTTGTAGTCACGTGTTTGGTTAACCTTATGCAATTTTTCTCTGTACAAAATCCGTAGTGTATTGCTCCTGATGATGGGATGTTTCATTCTTGCAGAACTTCAGTTGTACTGTAAATGAACGTGCGTGTTTATAAATTTTGCATCTTTATTTATTTCTAGATAATGGCCAGTAACTTTCGTGATTCTCTAACGTTACCAGAAACAAAAATATCTGGGACGGTACCGATTGATAAATTTTTTTCTCTTCTAATACTAATGTAATTTCAATTTTTCCCTAAATTTTGTGGCCCCTAAAATGCGCTGCCTCGGGTAGTCGCGCATTCTCCCGTATAGTCGCGACGAGTCTGCAAATCAATATATCAGTGACCATTATAGTACACTAGGAGAGGTTGTAGGCTCACTTCTACAAAACTACTATGTAACACGGAGCGCAAAACAAAATGTTCGTTTTTACGCCAGTTGCAGACGATGGTAACATTTAAGTTTCCTACTTTTACATAGCCTCTCATGGAGAATTACCCTTTACGAGCTATTTTCTCGAGAAATTTATGAGAAAAAAAGCTCACGCAGAAGCGTAAGCATCACCGACTTTTCAATAATTTGCTATAAAATCATTTACACATGCTCCCCATACCTAAACTTCATTGTTTCTCACTTATAAGCTGATTGTGATAATAATGATTTAAGGTATTCCACTTTCTCTTCTATTGTTCAATTCATTTCTAATCTTTTTAATGGGTTCTATTAAAATTAAAATATAAAACTTAGGTGATTTAGAAGAATCTTAAAGTATTAACCTGACTGTCCATTTCCAAAAATAGGTACAGTAAGATATTATAAAGTCGATAATGACAAAAATCAAAACATAGATGAGGAAAATTGAAATGGGCAATGAAACTTCCACTTTGTCTTTACCTGAATTTCAACATTACTCCCCAGTGTTCAGGCTACGAGCCTATTGCGATAATGTAGAAGAAAAAAAAAAAAAAATAAAAATGATATGTATACCTGCATAACGCAGTAATTATAAAATACACGGCCAATATTCAATCCATCGCTTACGTGCAACGTTTGTTTAACGTATCCAATAAACGTCGAATTTTTTCAACCATATATGACTGGTAATGAGAAGTTTTTGCAGCCAATAGGTGTATGATGCTTTAATCACGTGGCAAACGAACTCAAATAAATTGAATAAGCGAGATTTAGCTCTTACGGCTCTATACGTGGACCACGTATATTTTGAGATTTACTCAAGAACCACTAGTCCAACCGATACAAAAATTACAGAGCAATAAGATTGAATAAACTATGACGTAATGTAGTGATATGAAGATAATAAGATTGATATTTTTTGAGAAACAACACTAAGAAATTCGAGGAAAATTGAGAGTTACTCAACTACTCGAGAAATCTAAGAAAAAAATTCACATTCCCAACTTCAGATAATCCACTACAACTTGGCCAAATTTCATGAGAATCCAACCAGTAGTTTTTGAGGAGTTGCGTGGACAAAAAAATCTTATACATATATATAAGGAAACCTGAAATTTTCTTATTAGGGTAGAAGTGATCTAGGACCTCCAAAACGTCGAGAAAATTCATTGCCCCCTCCCCCTGAATACTTTGCGTCGGGTGTAATACCTCACTTTTTACAAGTAAAAAGTCGGTAATAATTTAATGTACAGAAAATTTTCTTGAATTTCAGTACTGATATGTTTGTATTTTAACGTATACTTTCAGAAAAAATCGCTGATGAAGGGTTGTTTCCTATTGGAGCCCATTAGTCCTAGCCGTTTGTGACAAAAGTATTAGAATAATACAAAATTTTCTGATGCTATGAAACTCGGTATGGTGATAGTTTTAACCCCCCGAGTAAATTTTAGAAAGGCGTACGACGAAAAACTTCCCTTAGGGGGGTAGAGGGTATGAAATAGCGGCACAAAATCAATTTTCCGATCTTATCTCGAAAACGTGTCAAGATAAGAGAAAAATATATCATTTCAAAAAGAAGTGTCATAAAATTTTACGTAAGAAAGTATTCCTTCATTTTCTGCGTACGACGCACCATTACTCCACAATCGGACCTTCAAATGAAAAGTGTACAATATTACCAGTGATGAACCGGGAGTAGGTAGGTTACAAGCACGGCGGCGTGGCGCGACGCGTTCACGCTACGCCGCCTGGTTTACCCTACAAGATCGAATTGAGTTGAATTTACGTATCTTCAAAACGACGATCGCAGAAGAATACAGATTTTATTCGAGGAAGTGGTTTAAAAAATTGAATAGTATCCAGAACTGAATCTTGGCAGACAAACAAGATCCGAACCTTTTCAATTCCGGATTTTGAAGACAAGGAATAGAGAGTCGGATTCGAGGGTCACGAGAAAATATATTCGAAAAAACAAACGTACAGCGAAAACTAAATTTATCGATTACCGTACGATATCAGAACTGTTTTTACTGCCAAAAAAAAAAAAAAAAGAAATCAATTAAATTATTCTAAATACCAAAGATGTAAGGGACACAGGTACTGGGGAGTGTATTACCTCAATCTTGTTCTTTCTTTAGATTCACTAGTATTGAACAAAGTTGCGGGATTATGAAACTGGTATATACTTATAAGATTGAAGTTCCGCTCGCCACTGCGACCATATTTCAGACCATACCATACCGTTATCGCTTATCTAGTTTTTAAATTGAAATTGTTTATCGATCATTGATGCACGTATAAACGTGTACGTGATTGTATCACACTTAGATACTTCCTAGTAATTATGACCAGTTTCTAGTCGCGTCGTCAAAAGCTTCGTATCGATTCGCTTATTATTGAAATAAAATTTACGTGCATTATCGAAGTTTTCATTTTTGTTCATAACGAACTTATAAATCGATACTTAAATTCGTAACATACTTATTCTCTCGCGGCTGAGTAACTCACATAAAATCTCTTTCAACTAATTTAAAATGAAAGTTCGTTTTTTGTTGTCTGCCGAAACACCAGCCGGTGCTATTCCAATATGCGGTCTACCTGATATTTACAATCAAATGTCATTCCAGTATGCGCTCTACCTGACTGAAAGAGTTTAATATGCGGTCTACCTCAAACTGCATCAGTAAATCAGGATGTAGTCCGGTCTCGTCTTTGAACCCTAAAATAGCGACCATCAGATCCCTGTTTCAGCCCCACCCTCTAACATCCGATCCCGACGGTACTTCCGCCTTCCCGCAAAACGCACTTCATCTTTTTGGATGGGATCAAGATGTGTCCCAACCATCGGAGGACGAGCACGCACTTTGGCAGAACACACCTCCCGACACATATTGAACCAGTCGACAATCGTGCTGTGTGACTTATCGGTCGGAGTCTCCATTGTTGCGATTGGAAAGTCCATCACAAAAAATTGAGTCAGTTCTAAGATTTGGGTCAACTTGAGCTTACAATTTGCCCGAAGGAATCATTATTTGTTCTTATTGAACGAGTTGTCTATGGCATCTCTTTTTACTACACCGTAAGACAGGCCGAAATGCACCACCCCGATCACGTTTCCTAGATGTCACCATTTCTTCGCCACACTTCGAACAAGGTGGCACGTTGTCCTCCTGGCCTAAAAGATCGTAATCTCGAAGAAACGTCACAGCCTTTTCGTCTGTCCCCGCAATTTCATAAAATTCACGTAAGAGCATTGTGAAGAATTGAATGACAGGTAGACTGCTTTATTCACTCAGGTAGACTGCATTATTACGTATGTGTTGGGTAGACCGCGTATTGGAATAGCACCCAGCAGCCGACAATAAGAGTTCTGTGCTTGCTGTTCGGTCATTGCAAATAGACGGGGAAAATAAAGTATACCTTTTCCCTAAAGAAAAATATCTTTTGTCGTCGCACGTGGAACTAATGAAATTAACAGCAATCAAGAACGCAATGAAGGCCATTAAGAAACGTGATCAGTTTTGTCGGGTCCAAGTCACACTTTCGGAAGAAATGAGAAAGTTTTATTTTGATGATGATGATGATGATGATGATGATGATAATCTAATTTATGATAAATAGTTTTTGGAGGAATCAACGCCACAGGATGCTGTTCCCACTTCAGACCAGATCGATACATCGGAAAAAAAAACGTTCCCTCCAAAGCATCACAAGAGACATGGTGATAGAAAAATTCACTGGGGTGAACCAGAACGCTGGGGTTTGGTTGCGTACTTCTGTCACCAAATGTGATCGACTCAAAATCAGCATTAACCAACGTGTGGAGACTCTTTGTCTTTTCCTTGAGGGCTCACCATTAGAATGGTTCCGGACCAATTGGAAGCTCGTCGGGGAGGACTCATGGGAGGAATGGAGTTCAAAATTTCTGGAATCTTTCAGCGAAAATGGTTGGTCTGAAGTATGGTTTGCTATTAATTATACCTAAGTGGCGAAGTGGGACTTCTTCTTCACAATACGCTATTAAAAAAATGAATTTGTTAATTGATGCTGACTCGGAATTCACAGAGAAATCACTTCACAGAGAAATCACGGGTAGGATTGACAGTGATAGGGCTACCCATGTCCATCCAACAAAAAATTAACAAGAAAACTGTTGATACATTTGGAAAACTTCTCGCCGAACTTAACCGGCTAGGTGAAAACACTTCCTCTCCTAAGTATAGTAGTAATGTTAACAAAGACATAAAAAACAGACAAAATGAATTTAAGTGAAAATCTTTCTCTCAAAATTATGATAAGATTAATAAGGATAGTAAATTCTGTCCCGTGTGTGAGAAGTTAGGATATAAAAGGTTACACGCTGAAAGTGAATGCAAGAATAAATGGAAATTACAAAAATCTGAAAAGGATAAAGAAAAAAACATACATCTTGCCAATAATACTGGAATGGAAGATTTTCTTTCATTGCACAAAGTGGCTGTATTCAGTGGTTAAGTATGGCATTCGTTCTCAAAAACGCTTTTGCTATTTTTCAAAGGATTTTAGCAGGAATAATCGGAAAACAAAATCTTCAAAATTTTTGTGTAAATTACATCGACGATATCCTTGTTTTTTCGGACTTCTTGAAGAACACTTAAAACACATTGAAACTCTTTTAGTAGCAATTCAGGAGAAGGGATGCCGGTTAAAATTTTCTTAATGTGAATTTGCAATGGAGGAGGTAAAGTACCTTGGTCATGTGATCGGTAGAGATACTGTACGACCACTAACAGATAATTTAAAAGCGATACGTGATTCCCCAAACCCCACAACAAAAAAAAATATAAGACAGTTCCTGGGAAAGGTAAATTTTTACCATGAATACATTCCCAACACTGCAAAAGTGCTCGAACCATTTCATAATCTTCTTAGGAAAAATGTTCAATTTAATTGGACCAAGGAGTGCCAGATAGCATTTGATAATATAAAGTCTTACTTGAGTATTTTAGCAGTCTTCAATAAAAATCTCCCTATACACATTTATACCAACGCCAGTCTAGAAGAAGTAGGTGCCGTTTGCAATTTATATCAAATGCATCTCGATTTGTGAGGCAGTGAAATACTGGCGATATTTATTACTGGGGTGGAGCTTTACAGTCTTTTCCGATCATAAGCCTCTTGAAAACCTAAAAGTTGCCTTAAGAACAGATGAAGAGTTGGAAGATTTGTTGAATTACTTACTCCAGTTCAACTTCCATATTCAGTATAAACCTGGAGCTATGAACGTTGAGGCAGACTGTCTTTCACGCAATCCAGTTTTAAACCCCAACAAATGTGTCCTAAAATATTGCCTTTGTACTATCAATCTCTTGACCATTGATGATATATAATTGATGATCAAAGGAAATTATTTAAAAGGGATTCTATAGGTAGGAGCAATATACAGTATAGAAACGTGGGAGGTAAGTCCCGGATACACTTGTCCTCAGCTCTTGGAGGTAGATTGATAAAAAAACACCCATCACTTTATAGTCATATTGGAATGAAGCATTTAATAAATATGATAAGACCTAACTTTTATTTTAAAAATATGTACAAGTTAATAGAGAATACTTGCAGTACTTGTAAAGTCTGCAAAAAAATTATATAAGAATAAAAAAATTGAGTATCTTGGACCAGCTAAACAACCTTTCAATATCATGTCCCTTGATACCATTGGTGGTTTTAGGGGCAGACGGTCAACAAAACGCTACTTGCACCTCCTGGTTGACCACTTTTCAAGGTACACCTATATTTTGGCATCTCCTTATCAAACAACCTCAGAGTTTGTCAAATTAATTAATAATGTTTGTGGTGAACCCACAATAGGTTTGTTATTAACACATCAATATGGGAGTCTAACTTCAGAAAAATTCAATAACTTCCTACATTCCAAAAAAATTAAACATGTAGTAACAGCAGTCGACAACGCCTCTTCAAATGGTCTTAACGAAAGGTTAAACCAGACACTGACCAATAGGATACGTTGTCGAATAAATGAAAAAAATAATAAAAAAAGGAGTTGGGCAAATATTGCTCACCGATGTATAAAAGAATATAATGACACGCCTCACAGTGTAACAAAATTTGCACCAAGCTACCTCATGTATGGTAAAATAAATTCAATACTACCGTATGAATTGCAAAAACCAAGCAATCATATTTGGGATAGAAAAATAGCTTTCCAAAATTCTCTAATTGATCATAATAGAAATAAAAATTATCTAGACAAGTCGTCTACCAAATATAATTTCTCCGAAGGGGACCTCGTATTCATAAAAAATGGAAATAAGCTAAATCGCGCAAAGTTAGATGAGCTAAGAATTGGTCCCTATCCAATCTCAAAAAAAGTATCAAATAATCTCTTCCTTATTGACGTAGGCAATAAACAAAAGAAAACAGCGTCTTTATCACATTAGTAAACTATTTCCATTTACTTCCTTGACCTCTTGGAATGTTTCCTTGGGATAGAGGTATCTCTGAAATTTGGGTCTTTGTTGCTCTCTCGGTGAGGGGATATAAGATTGAAGTTCCGCTCGCCACTGCGACCGTATTTCAGACCATACCATACCGTTATCGCTTATCTAGTTTTTAAATTGAAATTGTATATCGTTCATTGATGCACGTATAAACATGTACGTGATTGTATTACCCTTAGGTACTTCCTAATAATTATGACCAGTTCTAGTCGCGTCGTCGAAAGCTTCTTATCGGTTCGCTAATTATTGAAATAAAATTTACGTGCATCATCGAAGTTTTCATTTTTGTTCATAACGAACGTATATACTTAGTACGTATTTTAAAAAATATTGATAGAGAAAGTGTGAAGTCATGCATGTGATATTATTTATTACCAAGTACTGTTCAATATGAAGAAATGATAGTATATTATGCAACTAGTGCAAAAGAGTGAAAAATGGCCAACAAGTGCCAAGTTTGATTCCCGAGGCAAAGCCGAGGGTAGCAAATAGCACAAGTAGCCATTTTTTACTGTTTTGTACGAGTTCCATACGATATTTTATTCAAAAAGTGCAAATAAAGTAGCGATATTATTGCTCTAGTGCAATAATATCGCTACTTTTTTGCACTAGTTGAATAAGTGTAGTTTTGGTATTAATTTATAGTTCAGTCAAATTAGACATGAACCTGGCACGATCCTCCAGCATAGATTTTTTACGCATATTTGTCGGAAATGATCTTCACAAGAACTCCAGAGAGTTCCCTACCTGAAAGTGTAGTGCTTTTTCCCCCAGGGGGCCGAACGTCCGACAGAAATCGGTTTTTCCAATTTTTCTCGCGAATCACACATTCTATAATGAAAATACCTCAGTACAAAAATAATCCTCACCAAATTTACAATAAAAATGTATTCTTGTAATTTTTTGATCAACCCAATGAAAATCGAGTAAATACGCCCTCAAAATGACTCCCTCAGAACAGCTATTTTAATGAAAAGGTGTGAAAACGCCGAAAAACGGTGTTTTTTCAATTTATCTTGTAAATCGTACATCTTACGAAAAAATAGCTCAGTACAAAAATAAACTACGTGAAATTTCCTAGGGATGTACTCTTTACAATTTTTAATTAGCGCAATGTCTTTTTTAATGTCTAATTTGACTGGACTATTAGGGGAAGAAACACAAGAAAAAAAGTTATCGATCGATAATACTCATCATGGAAACAAAAGGTTTCCATATAGTCACGCGGATTGCAAGAGTTTTTTCTGTCTCCTGTTTTCCTTCATGTTTGCAAAGTGTTGAATGTTCAAAGCTGAAATTAAGTATGATCCTCAATGATTGATTGAGTCACTTTACCTTGAAAGATTTAAATTAATCGCTATTTCTGCAGCGTGGGAGTAAAGTAAGCAATTTTGCAAATACACGAGGAAAAATTGCTCTTTTTATTCCAGCAGAGACGAACATAGCTTATTGGGATACATGAGCTGGAGTTTTTTGTTTTCTTACTCCTTCAAGAGTGAAAAAAATCGAAATTTTCCTCTAAATGGTGTGGCAAAAAAATCAACTTTACGCTCTCTGGAGTAAAGATTGCTTTCATAATCATGTGTCCTAAAAAATACATCAACTTCCCTCGTCCTTCCGTGAATAATTATGAACTATCATCTCGCCTACTTTTTGGCAGACCCTATAGTTTTTTCTTCTACGTTCTCGTTGGGCTATATTTTCCGAAATACTCCGACACTTCTTTTTTTTCCTCGTCATAATTAGATTTTATTCCATTTTCTGTCTGATTAATATTTCGATGTTCAATGTTTATTGATAATATGAGAGTATGCGGGGAGGATCATAAAACTAAAAATGCCAAAAATTGTACTCCTTTCCAAAATCCACCAACCCCCCCCCCAAAAAAAAAAAAAAGAGAGAGAGAGAGAGAGAGAGAGAGAGAGAGAGAGAGAGAGAGAGAGAGAGAGAGAGAGAGAGAGAGAGAGAGAGAGAGAGAGAGAGAGAGAGAGAGAGAGAGAGAGAGAGAGAGAGAGAGAGAGAGAGAGAGAGAGAGAGAGAGAGAGAGAGAGAGATTTGTTAAGTGAGTTGATCGACGCTCGTACGTTCTGCATCCAATACCAAGGACAACAAATTAAATCGCAATCAAACCTACAAACTGTCTCTTTTTCTGGCTCTGAGACTAACTTTCAAATCACTTTTGGTAATTGTAATGATGTGCTGCGTTTTTCTCTTCCCAAATTGGACTCTCGTCATTGTTTGGTCCAATTGGTGGAATTACTAAAATTGGTTGTACTCGGAATTTCTTACCTACTCGTTTACACGAAGCAGTTATCGCCTTTCTCAAGTCCCAATCTCCAATTCTTTCTTCCAGGAATATCAGCACTTCTCTTTTGAAATTTGTTCAAAAATTAATGGTATTTTGAAATTTTATGCCAAAGCTTACTCAACTACCAACGGAAAATTCACTCTGTAGTCCTTTCTTCTCGCTAAATCATTATGACTCGTACAAAAATTGAAAATTGTCTGTAATAATGCCATAGACTTATTAGGAGTTGACAAAAATCGTTCTCTTGATTGTTGTTCTGTAGATACGTAAATTTAACTTTGTACCGTGAACGAGGTAGCATGGTGTAGCTTGAACGCGTCGCGCCACGCCGCCGTGCTGATACCGTACTTCTTCCCGCCCTCTCACAAGTAATTCTCTACACTCTACATTTGAAAGTCCGATTGCGAAGTAATGGTGCGTCGCACGCAAAAAATTAAAGGATACTATTTTACGTAAATTTTCATGACGCTTATTTTTGAACTCATGTATCTTTCTCCTATCTTTACACGTTTTTAAGATACGATCGGAAAACAGATTTTGTGGCGCTATTTCACACCTTTTCCACTCCCCTAAGAAAAAATTGTTGTAGCACGCCTTCCTAAACTTTACTCGGGGGTTGAAACTATCACCAAACCGAGTTTTATTGCATCAGAAAATTTTGCAGTATCATTTCACTAACCGCTAGAACTACTCGTACAGTACATGTAAAAGTATGAAACCTATTTTTCTACAGCCCACCCTTACCCCACGTTGGAAAAACGCTGTATTAGCGCTAAAATGACGTTGGGTGGATGGTTCTGGATTAATGAAAAAGTGTCTCGTTTTTCGAGCGAGTGAGCTAACTACTTTTTCTAGTGTACAATAGTGACCACCAATGTATCTTCTTCTTCTTGTTCGTTGAGTATTCTGCTTATCTTGATACTCGTGGAGTAATGAAACACTGTGCCCTTCATTGAGAGTAAGAGTCAAAAAATAAACCAGTTATTTGTCCTTAATCATGAGAAGAGCGATGAAGACTTCTTTAGGACTTACTGAGAAATTATGCTACTTACACTGCTGCCTAACCTTTATTCAACTAGAGAGATAATTGATTTTGGTATTGTCAGTATTGAAACAAAAAAACTACTATAATTTAGTTGTTGAACATCTGTTGCCAACGATAAAAGAGCTATAAGAATTGGGCAAATAAATCAACTACCTATCAATGTTTGAAATATATTTTATTCACAAGTGCGATGCTTATAAAACGATACCAAGCCAGTTGAAGGAAACATGCAAAACAATAATTGCGTATCTTGTTTATGAATGGAATAACTTTTTTTTTTTTTTTTTTTTTTTGGGGGGGGGGGGTTTGGGTTCCTCGCGAGAGGCGAGTTGGTGGTTGATCGAGACGTGGAGATATCGCGTATTCGCCAGCCTAGGGGGGGACAGAGGCGGCACAGTACGTAACCCAATCAGTCAACACCCCTGATTGGACGTGAATGCCTGCTAATGTCAATAAATAAGGGACAAGCAGTGGGACGGTACGTAACTCAGTCAGGCAACGGAGAATACTTGACTGGACGTGAAAGCCTTGTGTTGTCAATAAATATCCTGGCGGTGCAATGGCGAATAGATGCGATAGCAGTCCGTACTTGCGTGTATTACTTATGCTTAAGGAGGTGACAAGCAGGACAGTACATAACCCGGTTTCTCCCACAAAACTGGACGTGAAGGCCTGCATTGCAGATAACCGTATCGGAAGCAACGCACGCAGTACTTGTCTGATCTGTAAGACGATGAGTGTCTTGAGTGGCTTGTGTGGTGTTTGCTTCAGTGATCAGGGGGGGTTGCCCGCAGAGACTTGCCGTGTTGGCTTTGCACTGGACGGGTTCCCCCATCACACTTCGGCGTTCCCTGAGAGGGTGTGTGGTTTAGTGGGAAACAGTGTTCCGAGGCTCTCTACTTGACTAGTTCCCTGAAAGGGTGTAGAGAGGGGTACGCTTCTGCGGACAGGGCAGATCCTGACGCGCATCAGCGACTTCTTCAGGGGTGAAGAAGGTGTGGTTTGGAGGTCGTCAACTGATAGTTGGCGAGTGTGTAGATAAACTAACTGGTAAGGGTAAGGCCTAAAAGTAGGTAATAATAATAATAATAACAATAATGATAGTACTACTACTATTACTAGGGTGGGAATGATGTTCCCAGTCCGTCTACTCATCCCTGGTGTGGGAGGTAGAGGAAGATGAGGGGTTTGCTTCCATGGTCAAGGGTCACCCGCAGATGGGTTTCCCTATTGCACTTCTGCATCTGTCTTGAAAGGACAGATGTGGTTGTTGGAGTCTTCCTCGGCTGGTTAGCTGAGTGAAGGTGTGGTTTGGTGGGAATAGGTATGGTATTCCGGGGGCCTCTCTGCTTCCGCTGGGTAGTAGAGAGGGGTTGCTTCCATGGTCTGGGATTACCTGTACAGGGTTTTCCCATCACATTTCGGCGTCATCTTCAGAGAAGAGGTGTGGATTAGTAGGAGCAATGTCCAGAGGCTCCTCTACCTGTCCGAGGACAGTTGTAGCGGAGGGGGTTTTAGAAGTCTAACGTTAGTCAGATGTGGATTGGAGGTATATGTTAGGCTAGGTTCAGTGGATCTCGCATGAGTGTGCAACCAGCAGCCAGGACGTGAAGGCTGCGCCTCTCATCCATATCCAGATGTGCTAGGCAGGGCAGTACGTAACCCAACCCAACCCGTTGGACGTGAAGGCCTGCAAATATCCTTCAGTGGGTGCGAGGCTCAGCAGTACGTAACCCCAGTTACCGGCTGTACTGCGAGGGGTGGTTTACGCATGCGAGAGAGCATGGATGAAAACAGAGAAGAAGGGTCAAAGAGATCGGTAGGAATCCCGATACTGGACCCCCTGCTGTGGTGCAGTTACCCTGTCGTAAGTCGACAGCCATGAAGCTAGAAGAGTGAGAGAGATAGGAAAGATGTCTAACCTTACGAAAAGAGAAGAAGGATAGGATAGAGTGGTGAACAATGATGCTAAAATATGAGGGTGACGTACACAGGGAGAAGTCTGTGCGAGCCCGCTGCTTTGTCATTCCCGAGGGAGTGACTCCCCTCACCATCCAAGTATGGTAGCAGCTAGACTTAAGGATGTGTCAGTTACTCCTTGCTTCCCACGTAGCAGCGGGGAGGACCCTGATTGACATCCTTCGAGGGGGGAGTTCGCCTACACCACTTTTAGTTGACTATATTGGAGAGTGACAGCGACTATTTGCCTTTCCGCTTTTCAGCTTCCACCGCGTACTGTCCAAAGCAATGGCTTCCTCTCCCAGTCGTAAGCCCCCTCGCCACGGCAAGGCAGTGGTGAGACTTGAAGACGCACCAGTTCCAAGACACAATTGTGTCCCCGCCAGTGCGCCCCCCGGAGGGGGTGAATGGAATAACCTTTTTTTTTTTTTTTTTTTTTGAACAGGGAAATAGAAACGGGCCCTTGATTCAAGTCGATGAAAGTTTGTAATTCAATCATCTTTTCTGCTTGTCAACACAAATGATTTTTTACTATCGATGTTCTTACATCATTTTTAGACAGCTTCATATTCTCGCCCTTATGTCTACAAATATTTGTCTCACCTGCTCTCTATTGTGTGAAGCCATAAACGCAAAACTCTTACCTCATGTTTACTAAACGCGCGCACACATTCCTCACTCTGCCTTTAAATTGAGTAGAAATGTCAGCTTCACCCAATGTTGTTTGAAGATGATTTTTTTTTTTTTTTTTCATATGATACCTGAAGCATTTTTACCACTGACAAATAAATTTCAGCACGACTGTATAAAATTTACAAATATTCATATCAGGGAGTACTTTCAATGTTTGAAATGAGTAAAACTGTTCTGGGAAATTTGAAAAGTTGGAGTAGGTATTTAGTCAACAATCCAACTGTTTATGTTTGAAAAATCACATTTTAAATCTATTAATACGAGTCATTATTACTATGGGTTTGTTTAATCTCATAATATTATTCCAAAGTATTGTAATAAAACAAAGAAAGATGTCATCATCATTTTGATTGAATTTGTGGTCAAACGCATTTGTATCAACTTTTGCTGGTAACATGATTTTGTAGATGCTTTGCATGTAAAATTTAAGAGCTCAAAATTCAGCAGAAGCGTATATGTTTTTTCCTCTCATCATTATGAATATTCGGCTTCCCAGTACCAGTTAGTTTGTACTTGAATTTAAGTACTGTTTATTTCTATTGTATTTGCTATAGTTTATAAAATTTGTATCTCATTGAGCGGAAGAGGTAGAGCTGAGTGATAAGATGTAAAAAAGAAAAAATTCTTGTTCTATTTAATAGAACAAGAATTAGAATCTATTATATTCCTTTTTCAAATCTTCATTGCTTTCACTGAATCATTCATTTTACAATCTACATGCTGTGTAATAATTTTAGTTTTCTGTTTGCATTACTCAAAGGTGTACGAACAATCGGCGTGATTACAAAATTAGACTTGATGGACGAAGGAACGGATGCTCGTGAAATCCTAGAGAATAAGTTGCTGCCTTTGCGCCGAGGTTATGTTGGCGTTGTTAATCGAAGTCAGAAAGATATTGAAGGACGAAAAGATATCAAAGCAGCTCTGGCTGCTGAAAGAAAATTTTTTCTAAGGTATTACAATTTCCATGATAATTTTGATTTGTTCCGAAATGATGCGACCCATAAAATAAAAACAAAAATAAAAAAGCAGCAAATTTTTTAATCATAGAAATACACACAGAAATGTTTTTGACGGAAGTTCATTATTAACTAAATATTGCCAAGAAAAAAAAAAAAAGTAGTGCTTAATTGATAATACCGTCGGTTGAAAACGTTTCTATTTGTATGTGTATTCCTATGACTGAAAAATTTGCGGCTTTTGTGTTCGTGTTTTTGTTTTTATTTTCAATTACTATGATAAGTCGACGTACTGAGTCGCGCCGCGAGTCAAGTTCACCATCTGATATAAAATCCAATGTAGGTTGTGAAGCTTCAAGGATGTCGAGACTTATTGTAGAAAATTTCTGAATTTTTCACCCCGCCTGTCAAATTTGAGTCTCATACGGAAAAAAGATATGAGAATTTTTATTGTTACTAAATTTTACACGGTATTTGAACTGCGGTTCATTGTTCTAGTCTTTGTGTGGGTACTAACTCCTGAGCAAAAAAAAGTAGACCTGCTTACTCGTGAGTTTTGGTTGAATCTCTTCTTTCTCTCAAAATTTCAATTAATGAAAAAATGAGTAAACTACAAATAAGTTTTTGTATCTTTCGTCATGATATATTTCATGTTGACGAGAAGAAAAAGATAATATTTTGCCGTCTCATTGTCCATAGGGTTTGTGAATTTTGATGATCGATAGTGTTCATTATTATTAAGGTGAAGACCGACTTCTGTGTCATTGTCAAACTCAAATTATCTTGATCTATGGTCTGTCTGTTGTAACACTATAAATAGCAAGGAATAAAGGAGATGAAGAATATGAAACTGCGAGCCGATTTTCGTTGTACCTTTTTTTGTTGTTTCACAATCTCCCTCTCCCTTTATTTTAGTACTGCTATAAACTTGCCATGAATTTGATAGCAAGGAAATTTGCACCTTTCATGTTTAATTCTACAAAATTTCTCTTTATGGGCAAACCATGATATGTCTAGAAGTGAGTTGTTTCATTAGGAAAGACATAACAAAAATCTGGCCTATCGTTTTCGCAAATAACATTCACTTCAGAGCGCTGATGTTTTTTAATATCCTAGATATCACCAACCGACCGAGAAGAACAAAATCAGTTGTTTGTGTCCTTCTTTCCATTTGTTTTCCGCAAATAAAATACTGTGATTTTTTTCTCCTTATCTTATTCATTGTTTCTTTCTTTCCATTTTAATAGTCATCCAGCATATAGACATATGGCAGATAAATTGGGTACGCCATACCTGCAGCGTATACTCAATCAGCAACTTACGAATCATATCCGTGATACATTACCTGGATTACGCGATAAGTTACAGGTACCGGCGGCACATGAAGATTAAAATACTGTCCCATTTGAAAATGAATAAGGATGAGAAAAATGAAATTTGAAACTCGTTGTTTCAGAAACAATTGCTGGCACTTGAAAAAGATGTAGATCAATTTAAATATTTTAGGCCCGATGACCCATCTGTGAAAACGAAAGCTATGTTGCAGTAAGTATTACTTCGCAAACATTACATCAAAGAGCGTGAACTCAGTGGTGTTAAATGTTAGTGGTAGTACTTGGTTAATTGTATGTTATCTGTATGAATATTTATATGTAACACAGGATGATCCAACAACTACAGTCTGATTTTGAACGAACAATTGAAGGTTCTGGTTCAGCATTAATCAACACAGTGGAGCTGTCAGGCGGAGCAAAAATCAATCGCATATTTCATGAACGTTTTCCGTTTGAAATTGTTAAAATGGAATTTGACGAGAAAGAATTGAGAAGAGAAATAGCGTTCGCTATTAGGAATATTCATGGTATTCGAGTGGGTCTCTTCACCCCGGATATGGCTTTTGAAGCAATAGTGAAGAAACAGATCTCGCGACTCAAAGAACCTAGTCTCAAATGCGTTGATTTAGTCGTTATGGAATTGTGCAATGTGGTTAGGGTCTGCACAGAGAAAGTAAGTAATTTTTAATGAGAAGTTTAAATTGAAGTCTATTAAAATTCGGTGGAATCTGGTCATTCTTGTAGCTTACAATCCAGGAACGGTTTTGGAAGTTTAATTTTGTCCTTTACCACTGTCATACCGCACTACATTGTATCGGTTGGGAAGAACCAAAATTAATAATTTTACGTGATCCATAAAAAAATAAAATATTCAGCATAGTGGATCTTTCATACAAGCTGCGAGTCTGATAGAACCTTGAACGCTGCTTGCACCCTCCTTACAGAAATCCACAAGTGCAGTAGCCTTGCTTCTGCATTTTATACATTATGTGTACCCGCAAGTATTTTATCAATTCATGTTTTAGTACATGTGTGTGATAAAAAGCATCACCACTAGTGGTAGATTATTTGGGTGGCGTGAGCTTGACCGATAACAAACGACCGTCAGTTGGTTCTTCTGTATTTGAGAGACAAGATTGGGAAATCTGGATGCCTAGTACGTATGTAAATGATCATCCAATTCAAACATACATACAATGACGACGTATCATACCGAAGTGTTTACATATTGCGGAATGAAATGCATATCTCGTGTTAGAACGTATGTTGAGTGGAACTGAATGAGGGAGTTGATATTCAATGAGCAGCAGCCCCTTGTTCGGATCAGAGATCTGTAATACTAGAAAGGTAGTCGAGGGGGTTGGAGAAGTACATGAATTCATAACTGTTCCCACGAAAATGAACAAATTAGTCTCCCTCCAACCTGGATAATCCTACGTACTTCAGAGGTCGGGTGGTATCTGCAGGTTCCCTGGAGAGTGATATACGTTTCAGCCATGCATCCTTTGGTCACGTACCCTAGAATTGACGGTGAAGCTTTTGGGTGAAGGTGGGTGTACATTGAAGTACAGTCTCTACTCTCTGAGCCCTAGAGTTACAGGAGCTTAGGGCATTCCAACAAAGACCCAGACAACTGCGCCATGGGGTGACTCTTCCGGCGACTGGGTGGATGAGTGAAAAGGGGAGATGTTGGACGGGGACGTGAGAGCTTCTAGCAGTACATAACCCCCATTAGGAAATAGATGTCAGCCAACTCCGCCAAAAGAGGCCTAAAGTGCATGGAAGTACTTGACCTTTCAGTGGATGTGAAGGATGCGAGCAATATGTAACCCCAGCCTGGCATTCCCTGGTGATCGAGTTCTTTATTCCCGCGTGGGTTACAGGAGAGTGCTATTTCTTCCAGTCTCAGTCCTCACAAGACATCTGCAGGATGGTGAGTTGTCCCGCAGCTCACGACAGAAGAATGGGGCTTTGGGAGAGGATACAGCGTAAGTGTGACTGCTTCCCTGCGGATGTGTGAAGGAAGGATAGGTGGAATAGGGTTGCGACAGTCATACATGGGATTAAGTCCATGCAAACCTGATTCTAATTATCTTGAGCCCCTCATCGGGGCAAGGTAGTGGACAGACTTGAAGAGAAAATGTAAAGAGATTAATTATTTTATCTTAGAATTTGAAGCTGAAAAATTGTGAAAAAGTACGATGCTGTTTGATTGTTCGTCTTTGTATTGTGTCAAATAAAGAGGAAGTGTACGTACAAATTAAAACATATTTCAGTCATCATTTGTTTTCATCAAACAACGCGAGTCAATTTTCTGAATCATTCATTACATTTTGTAGTTTACCCATCTGCGAGTATAAGCCTCCCCTATCCTCTCCCAACGGATTCTGTCCCACGCATCCCTTTGCCATGCAATTCCTGCGTATGATCTTATTTCATCAATCCACCTTCTTCTTGGTCGGCCTCTCTCTCTTTTATGGTCATATGGAGTCCAGTCTGATAGAATATTTTCCCACCAGTTATTGGTTTTCCTACTCACGTGCCCAGCATACCTTAGTTTTTGCTTCTTTATTATGTAACGTATATCTTTATCTCTCTATGTTTTTTCTCTCACCATTTTGTTCCTCGCTCTTTCTGCTCTTTTAATCTCCAGCAAGCTCCTTTCCATTGCCAATTAAGTTTTCCTCATTTTATCTAATTGTAAATTAGTTGGAGCCCGTGTTTGTGTTCCGTATACCAATGCCGGCAATGTGCAACTTTCCCATATCCTAATTTTGTTATTTACAGACATATTACTTTTGTATATCTGCCTTAATGACCTATAGTTTTTCCTACCCTGATTTATTCTCCTTGATATTTCTTTATTTAGTCTGTCATCTAACACTACTGACTGTCGTAGGTATGTGGCCTCCTTAAAAATCTCGATTTCTCTTCCTTCTATAGTAATCTTTTTATCGTCTCAAAACAAAGATAATACATGATACTAATTAATAATAATAAAAATAATGGTTCTGACCCCGCCAAGGCAGATCAAATTTTTTGTATCGTTCCTTAAAATTAAAGTACTCGTACTTTGGGAAAACATTCTTTCAGACAATCAATTTTCTCATCAGGTTGATGTTTGTGAGGTGTATGATGCAAGGTTTTTCTTATTTCCTTTGTATTGTGCACTCAAAACGTGCATGAGTGTCCGTTCCTAATAGCAATCTAGTGACATAAGTTCTGCTTTCTTGGCAGAGAGGTCATTGTCTCTGGGAACCTGTTTTATGAGTCAAATGGGATTTGGTATTGAAAATTCAAGGAAGCCTACACCTAGATAAAGCTAGTATAAAGAAGGCCTACCCCTACTGTAAGCCTAGTATAATATAGTTTGAGAGTCTAAATTTTTCTCGAATCTCCAGCTATATATGATAGCTCGAGAGTCGAAATTTTTCCAAGTCCCCCTCCGATCATATATAGCTTGAGAGTCGAAATTTTTGTTAGTCCCCCTCCTATCATATATAGCTCGAGAGTCGAAATTTTTCAAAGTCTCCCTCCTATCAAATATGGCTCGAGAGTCGAAATTTTTTCCAAGTTGTTTGCTGGACGGCGGAGGTGCACGGCAAATTTCTCAAAAAGCCTCCCATAAAACAGGTTCCCTGTTAAAATTCCCTTCTTTATTTGCAGTACTGCAGAAGAAAACATTGCAGGACTGCAATGGCTGCAATGGCAGCGGGGAACCCGCTGTCTCGAGTCCCCTAGAGCCTGAAGTTTTCCAAATCCTAATATTATGACGTGACAACTTGAACGTGCTGCAATTTCAAGGAAGCCATCGTCTTTCCAAGTCCCCTTCCTATCATATATGGCTAGAGGGTCGAAATTTTTCCAAGTCCCCTTTCTCCTTTTTAGCTCGGAGGTAGGAATTTTTCCAAGTCCCCTTCCTATCATACTCGTATATAGCTCGGAGGTAGGAATTTTTCTAAGTCCCCCTTCCCCCTCTCTGACGTCACCAACCTCGCTCGCAACGAAAAATTCCTGGAAGTATCCCCAACAAAAGGAATAGCGGGTTCCCCGCTAAACAAATGTAATTCAAGTGAAGACCGTCTTTTGGGATGAGAGCCATTATCAGTGCAAATAAATCTTTCGCATGGTATACCAGGCTCAACAAGCTTACAACTGGGCTCTTCTGCCGATGGCAACTTCCACACAATAAACACGAAGCAACAAGAAATTAAGAGACTGGTGTATAAGAAAAAGAGAATGAAGTAGAAACAAAGAGACACAGAAAGCGAAGAATAAAAATTGGTAAAGTTCAATTTTACCCACAATTAACATCAATTTAAACGTAGGTTTAACTGTGGTTAAAATAAATACACTTAACAAGAGGAATAAATTGGCACTATTAACCACACAGAACAAAATAGTATATTTCATGCCAAGGAGCGAAAGCGACGCTTTGAATGTCGAGTCCGGTATGTTGCGAAGCAAGGCGAACGAGTCATTTGAAGTCGCTCGCTCCTTATCTTGGAAGATATTTTTTATAACGGATACTACGAAGAGTGCGCTTTTGGCGTGCTGATTTTAGAAGCGAAAACGCCGTCGTCGTCGTGATAACTAGATTAGACTTATGAATAAATAAAAACATATCATATTGTTCGTTATTTTATCTTCTTTATTCCTAATTTCATTCTTTCTTTATTACAAGCTGTTATTATACTTACTCGTCAAACTTCAATTACGAACTGTGATGTTCCAACGTTCATTCTTCATTAAAAAAGAAGAGTACCTATTATTCGGCACTGCCGTCAAATAAATTTGTTACTACAATATAAGTACCCGACGTTTCGGATCAAACGTGATCCTTCTTCAGGGGTAAACTAGAAACTGTATACAAAGTTCATTCTTCATCATTGATCATTCTGTAGTGATAACAGCGCAACAATTATTCAAAGTTACAACAGGACAGAAAAGTAAGTGGAGAGGACAGAAAAGTAGCGTTATCACATTTTCAGACG
The DNA here is from genome assembly GCA_035079385.1 of Aspidiotus rigidus. NCBI lineage: Eukaryota > Metazoa > Arthropoda > Insecta > Hemiptera > Diaspididae > Aspidiotus > Aspidiotus rigidus. The sequence continues at coordinate 9,623,054 of JAVHKY010000052.1, forward strand.
CTATAGCTAACGCGAGCGCAGACAGACGTTTTCGCTTCTAAAATCAGTATGCCAAAAGCGCACTTTCGCAGTGTGAGTTATGAATTTTTTTTTTTATTTTACTCGTATTTTCGCGACGTTTCAATCGCGTAGCGATCATCTTCAGGCGAAATGATGAAAAACATTTTTTTTTAATCATTTTGCCTGAAGATGATCGCTATGCGATTGAAACGTTGCGAAAATAAAATAAAAAAATTTTTTTGTTTTGTGTGGTTAATAGTGCCAATTTATTCCTCTTGTTAAGAACATTAATTTATTTTTCAAAAAAAAAAAATTCTTCCCGATATGAGAGATTAAATTGAAAATTTGCTATTCCTGAGTTTGTTCTCCTTGTCTTTGACCAGATTCATAATTCCCTTATAAATGAATGTATATTTTTAGTATTATATATTTTTGTTTCAAAAAATAAATTTTGGTGTTCTTTTACAAATTTTCCATTTTTTTTTTTTTCTCCCTCCTTTAATCCTTATTATTACTATTATCATTTGTACTATTAATTATTAAGTTGACAAAAATAGATACTTTCTTCAGTTTTCCTTTTGAACATAGAGAAATCACTTCATTACGCTATCGTTATGAAAAACTTTTGGAAAATCGTGGTTCTTAAATTCTACACACAGCTTTTTCTGATACCGAAAAAAAAAAAAAAAATACTGTCGAGGTGTGATTTCCCATTCTCTTGATCCGCCTCGAACTATGTCGAAAGGAAGGGAAATACTGATCGAAGCAGCGTCCAGAGACGACTTTTTATTCCGCCTAATCTACTGCAAATCAAATGACCTAGTTTTAGGCATAGGAAAGATAGCTACAATATAGGACAAATTTCTGACGGAAAGTTCGTAAAATCAAAATTCTGCTACTTGACAATGCGGCATTGACTCATATTTTGTCAATAGCGATTATAGGCTATATTGGTATATTTTTCTGGTATTACGTGGACTATAGGGAGAAATGTCTTCCAAGAGTGATAAATCTGGAAAAAAAGAAAGGTTTTCTCTTGATGTTTTCATCAACTTACAGAAAAATAATCTGTTTGGTGCTTCTTTTCGGTGAAAAATTAATTTATTTATCTATATGTCTCATTTTGTATTTTTAGATGAACAGATATCCTCGTCTGCGCGATGAAACTGAAAGAATAATTGCTACCTATATCCGTGAGAGAGAGCAACAATGCAAAGAACAGTTGATCATGTTGATTGATTGTGAACTAGCGTATATGAACACCAACCATGAAGATTTCATTGGATTTGCAAAGTATGTGTATGATTACAAAAATTCTGGAAAGTATTACAATATCGTCTTTGACGCTACTAATTTCGGGTAAATGTTTACAGTGCGCAGCAAACTTCTGAAAATACAAACAAAACAGGTCATAAATTGGGTAATCAAGTGATTAGGAAGGGTTATATGTGTATCCATAATTTGGGTATTATGAAAGGTGGATCTCGAGATTATTGGTTTGTGTTGACATCGGAAAGTATTGCGTGGTACAAAGATGAAGAAGTAAGTATCTTGTAATGAAACTTCAATATGTCCCAAATCTATAATATTTTCAATGAATAGATTTCACACTGTTAATTTACTTCTAATAAGTTTCTATTTTTTTTGTTTTTGTTTTTCTCAAATTTGCTGGAATCTTTGGTACACAGAAAAATAAATTTTACTCTCTCTTGTGTACAATATCTTTAACAGGAATAAAAGGAGAAATTATATGAGATCATTTGAACGTTAAGGATGGTAACAGAGACTGATATTCCCTGGCATTTGTCTAATCATTTCCATACGTGCACATTCTCGGGAACCAATAATAACGTAATGTGCGCTCAATCGAAAAAATTGTCAAATGTTTGGAAATAAATGGAAAGCCAAGATAAGCATAAATGAAATTATGTCACAAGATAATCTAATAGACCGATCTCCCTGTGAACAAACGTCAGCGAATTCGTTCAATTTGGACCAAAGCAGGCCTACCTGCCGCAACTGTCTCCCTTTAAATGTAAACTAAACTTTTTCTGTGTTTTTTCCCATGAGGATCACATAGCGCTTGCCCAAAATGAACAATACGTTAATGATGAGCGGTCTTGTTTTATGAAATACAAAAACACTTTGTACATTGAGAACACCCATTATTAACATATTGTTTATTTCAGAAATATTTGTAATTTTGCAAACGCTACATTATCCTTATAAGAATTCTTTCTGTCCGAGATTCTTTTTCTAGGGTCATTTAGTCCACAACACTTTCTGTCCAAAACTATCACATGTGTTGATAGCTCTGAAAAGTGGCAGGTTACAAAATTTTGAGTTACGGTATTTATATCATGCGTATTCAATGGTGTATCTACAATGAAATAGGTACGAAGTGCTTACAAACAGGCTACAATATTGATAGGCACGTATGCTGGTTGTACGCATCCAGTCTGTGAACATCTATTGTGCGTCCACCGTATAGTTAAGACATTCATTTATCCTATCAAATCGAAAAATGGAGCGTTTGTCTGTGTTGAAATCGACAAGAAATGAAGATGTGTTACATTTGAATGGGTATTCTTCGATTTTTTGTGATTTGGACTAGAGAAGTGTGACAAAAGTTGTCTGGGCAAGAAATACTGTGGACAAAATATTTTGGACCAAATGTCTGTGGACGTAATCTCTTGGACAAAAAGACTACGGACGAAATATCCTGAGACCAATTGTCGGGTCACCAATACTATTGACTATACCTACTTGTGAAAACTGATGAGAATTATGCTACAATGAAGAATAAGTTTTGTGTTCAACATGATGATATATCGCGTGTATGTCATTTTGGGCTATCAATTTTGAAATCTGTCATCCTTCGTCCCTCAATCTTCAGGCAATAACAATAAGGAAAAAAAGAGGAAAAAATGGATCTGGTTTCCAAACCTCGGCAATGTATCCTATAAATCATTTGGTTTACTTAAGGCCTTCCACTATTGCCCTACTTTTTATTCTATAGACAACCCCTACTTTTTATTCTATAGACAACACAAAACGTCTTCTGTCGAGTCTTAAAAATCCTGTACTCACAGAGGACAGATTCACGACTGTCCCACTGTCTATATCGGGCAAAGTGGTCGGAAACTGAGGATGACAGTCTCAGAGCATGAAGAAACCGCCCGGAATAACATGCTGGAAAAATCTGCCTTTGCGTCCCATCTCTTGGCAACAAGTCACAGTTTTGATAGAAATTTTGGAGTTTGCCTTTTACCTAATGAGAGTCTCGAGAGAAGACGTCGAGCACTGCACTGGAGAGCATTAAAATCCTCAAAACAGCTTCTGATAATAGTTTCATCATAGTAAACGAGGACATACCTCATCTCACGCACGACGCTAGTCATGACTCATGACTAATTTTTTGTATCTTTGTTTTTTCATATTTTTACCCTTTCATCATTTTCGTGTTGTATTTGTGATTCGATATTTTCAACTTCAGTTTGATAATGGTCTTTGACCGAAACGCGTCACAAACTTTATACTATCATATTTGGGGTATATTAAAAGGTCTTTGCGAATTTAGTATTTATCGCTCTTTGATATAATGGTTCACACGTTAAAGAAGAACATAAAAATTACTTATTTCTATTATTATTATTATTATGATTATTATCATTTTTGTTCCTTCTCTTTTTGTTCAAACACACTTCTTATTTTGTAGAATTTAATACTTCCCAATTTTATATAATGTTGTAGCTTATATGATTGAATTTAGAAACATGATTTATATGAAACGAATGAAAATAAATAATAATTTCTCGATTTAATCATTACAAATATATCTCACGTTTTAGGAGAAAGACAAGAAGTATTTGCTGCTTCTAGATGGTCTGAAACTCCGTGATGTGGAGCAAGGATTCATGTCAAGGCGTCACACATTTGCTTTGTTCAATCCAGATGGGAGAAATGTTTACAAGGTGAGTGCAATTTTGAGAAGACAAAATCATGAGTGGAAAGTGAAACATGGTATCCGACTTTTTTGCATGACTTGGAACGACATATACCCTGATAGATATATATGATGGGAGGGGGACTTACAAAAATGACTCTCGAGCCATAATATAAAATAGGAAAGGAACTTGGAAGAATTAAACAAAAATGATCCACGTCCAACATTATTTGCAAAAATGGTTGAATTCTCCCTCTTATTATAATATATAGCTCGGATTGGACTTGGAAAAATTTCTAGTCTCCAGCCTTAATATAAGATAGGAAAGGAACTTTGGAAGAATTATTATATGTACAACGTCAAGGCACCATAGAAACAATAATACTGTCCGTCTTTCAAGCACCAATCCCAAACAAATCAAGATCGTGGCAATGAATTGTAACCCTACTCTTGCTTGTGTAATATTTTGTATCGAAATCTTCGTGGTCATTCTTTGTATTCCTATGTGCAGGAATTATTTCTAAAAAAAAAATAAATTTTTACTTGGTCGAAAATCTTTCTATTGAAAAACTTTTAATAGAGCTGGAGGAGGATTATTTTTTGACATGTTACTTGTCTTTTCTGAAGCCTATCCCCAATTCAAAATTTTCCGAATTGTCGCCCCGCTCCCCCCTCTCGATGATGGACTGGAAAGTTTTCGACTTGTACCCGAGACCTGATTCGAAATTTTCCGAGTTTCTACCCTCTCTGCTCTATACAGTATATTATACTAGGCTTATACTAGGTCCAAGCCTCCTTCATACTAGGGGGGCTGTACTAGTTCATACTAGCTCTATACTACAAGCTACTATAAAGCTCAACGTCTGAAGAGAGGCTAAGTCTAAGTTTAGATAAGCCTATTTTGTACTAGTTTTGTACCAGGAGGCGTGCATTAGGTAATACTAGCTCTGTACAGCAAGCTAGTTTAAAGCTCAACATCTAAAGAGAGGATCCCAAATATAAGCCTAGATATAGTATAAGACAAACATGCTGAAGAGAGAAAGCGTACATAGGAAAGCCTACATTATGAGACCACGTAATCCGAGTATGAGCGAGCATCATCTTATACTAGTTTTGTACCGAGAGGCCTTTATCCTAGGCCAATGCAGTATACTACCTGTATATTCGCAGGATATCATACTACCTTCATACTAGGGGGCATATACAATTCATACTAGCAGTAAGCTAGAATAAAATAATCCCAGTTCATTTTAAAACTAGAACCATTTCTAAAAAATTTTCTGGCAAAGCCAAATAAATAAAGATCATGTTTCATGTCTTTTCTCTTATTTGTCGACTTGCACAGTATGTTAGTCTGACTAGCTTTAAAATAAGAGGTCTATGGTAAGGAAAGTAAAACACAAAACGTGTTGAAATTCAATTTTATTTCATAAAGCGTTATTTTCTTCAGTTACAGTAATTAAAGGTTTATGATATGAAAAATAGAATACAAAACGTGTTGTTGTTAAATTCTTAATTTTTCTGTAGAACACAGGATCCAGGCACGTTTGATGTCTTGTTGTAGGCAGAGCCTTATCATCACTTATGTCTAAATTCCATGTTTCTTTCAGAAATTGAATTAACTTGTTTCCTGCTTCTGTGTTAAGATTGATGTTAAAATCTCCGACCAGTAGAAACGGAGTTTCATGGAAGTTTTCTTGCGACTTTGGTAAATTTTGGTAAAGAAAATTTTGTAATTCTTCGAACGATGTTCACAGCGAAATGTATACGCATACGAGTAATGTTGGTTGCCCTTCAATTACTAAATTCGCCGCACATATATCGCCTATTCCGTCTTGGGCAATGCCTGTAGTAGTCAATTCATGTTTGCTAATGTTCAGGGCAGTTGAATGCGTGTTATGTGACAAAATAGCAACACCACTGGATCTTTTGGCTGAGCGTTTAAATTGTGATACTGTATTGAAATTGGGCATATCAATTATTTCGTTATTGTTTACCCACGTTTCCGTGAATGCCAAAATTTTGCATAAAAGTATCACGCTGTCGTGTGTTACATCGCGCATGTGTGCTTGTAATAATTGAACATTGAAGACACACATGGAATAGGCGTCCGAGATTGATGTTTTCAACAAACATTTTCGCATTTTTTCGCCAATAGTCACAATTCTTTGATTTTCTAACCGAGAAAATTCTTTTTGTAGTTCAGAATTTTGATTTCCTTGGTGATGATAGAAATTGTAGTTGTGATTTCTAGTCGTTAAAAACAAGCCATCAATTGCTTTAGCACGACTTAGTGCGACATATACCAGAGTTTGCTCTTGACTCTTAGAGTATTCGTATACGACTCGATCACAAGGAAGAAGGGTCGTACTTTCATAAGAGCGTCTGTTGTGTGAGAATATATGGAGTATTTGAAAAGAAGCCTAGATGTAGTATGAAGCTCGCTCGTTCGCCTCCTTCTTTGTCCAGTATAAGTCTAGTTTAGAGCTAGTACGAAGCTAGTCTAGTATGAAGCAAGCCCAGTATACAATGTCAAATAGTATAGCTCATCTAGTCTAGTATTGCATGCACGCACGCACACGCAAATTTCGAAATTAGGGTAGGGCTCAGAGAAAACACTCGCTCCGCTCGTTCGCCCCCTTCTTCGTCTAGTATAAGTCTATTCAGAATAAGCTAGTATACTGTATATTAGGTCTGGGTTTCATAGCCCTTCTGGATGGGGCCGCTCGTTCGCCTTTTTCTTTGTCCAGTATAAGTCTAGTTTAGAGCTAGTATATAAAGCTAGTCTAGTATGAAGCAAGCCCAGTATACAATGTCAAATAGTATAGCTCAGCTAGTATATTAGGCTGGTATAATTACATTAGGGCTAGTATAATGAAGCCTAAGCTAGTATAGGGTGGAACTCAGAGAAAAAATCCCAAGTCCCAAGGTCATCTGCACGCACGCACGCGTACGCAAATTTCGAAATTCAGGCCAGAGCAAAGACATGAAACATGTCAACAGAAAGCTGATATCCAGTATCGCAGACTAATACTAAGCTGAATCATGAGACACACTCAACCTAACTTATAATACCACACTAGACCTATACTAAGTTCAGAATGGGGGCGAACGAGCGAAACGAGTGAGCCAAGGCTACTCAGCCTAGTACTGTATGTTAAGCTAACCCTAATTGCTAAGAATGGAGGCGATCGAGCGGAACTGAGCTCATGAAGACTAAGCAGGATCGTCGGCCTAGTTCCAAACCATTGTAACTCCGTTTTTTATCAATGTAAACAATACAAAAATGCAAAAATCTGCGAATTGATAAGAAAAGGAGTTACAATGGTTTGGAATTAGGCCGACGAGGTTACTACCTTACATCAACCACTAAATTTTGTACAACCAGTATTTAATAAAATGACAATAACCCCTCAACTATTGAAATACGAGTATATATAGGGGGAGACCCTCGATGTTATAAGGTTCACTGTCCGAAAAGAGACATGGATCATGATCATTATTTTCGCTCTTAAAAAATTCATTTTATCATTTTTTTATTTTTTCCGCGGTACGAAAAGAATTATCATCGGCAATTCATGAAATATTATTGTATTATTTTTATCGTAATTAGGTATTCAAAAGCTCTTTTCGATCTGAATACTCCTCTTTGCTATGCTATTGGCCATTACGTAAACATGTAGCCCGTCTTCAGAAAGCCTTGAAGTCCTATAAGCCCGTCTGCAGTTCACTTTTAACCCATTTTGGCATGATTACAGTTCATTTGTGGCTCTTTGACGTTTATCAGAACATGATTATATTCCAAGGCTTGATGAGGATTAGAACCGACGGGATCCTACTTTTTAACAATTGTAACCCTGCCAGAAAAATCTGCAGAATATTTTACCTTTAACATATGACAAAATAGAACTTGACAACATTTTATATTTTTTCTATATTTTCCAGGATTACAAACAACTGGAACTTAGTTGTGAAACGCAAGACGACGTCGATTCGTGGAAAGCGTCATTCTTACGAGCTGGCGTTTATCCAGAAAAATTATCTGAACAGAGTAATGGGGACGATGTACGTACATTATTATACAAGTAAAACAGAAATTTGTATTACTGAAGATACTCGTAGAAGGATTTCATGGCTGTCTTCAAAACGAGGAGGGCAAAGACATATTCCGCCTAAAGACATATTCCACCTATATTTTGCCAGGGGAAAAAAAAAATTTATACATTTCAAATCTGCAGGGATGATAGTCGCAGGTATGACTTCCAAAACGTGCTTACTCACAAGCGTTGTATCCTAAGAACTCCCGCGTCTTTAGGATCCTCACAATATGTCTGGCTTTTGTATTTTTTACAAAAATAGCTTGTTTTCTAATGTTCTGAGTCAAAATAAAAATATGGAGCGCAGAGGAATATATCGCTGTATGTAGACCTCCCCCTCTGTATTGTATTTGCTTGATTCTTATTGTAAAGGTACTTGCTTCACTAAATAGCATATTTAATCTCTGCAATAAAACAAATGTAAAGCAAGTACCATTACAATAAGAATCAGAGAAATGAGTATGCAATATAATAATAGGGTAAGAGCCCTATAGAGTCCTAAATAAATTATCCAGAAATGAATTTGTAAGGTCTCTTGAGCTCATGTAATACAAAAAAAAATTGTACATAGAGTACCATTTTTGGTGTTCTTAAAAAAAAAAAGTGAAAAATCTAGCTAGGCACATTTGGAAACCCTTTAAAGCACATTTCAAAGTCATATCTAGGATTATCATCCCTACAAATTTGAAATGGATGAATTGAATTTTTTTTCGACCACATATAAAAAATAGAAACGGGTTTATGGACACTCCTCCTTTCAAGATAGAAACTCAAGTTCTGACAAATTATGAGGTTATTATTTGGAGCAAAACAGAATTGAGTGAAATTGAGTGGATAGTGGAAAGAAGCAGTGTCTTTACATAAAGAAGAATTAAAAGTAGATCAATAATTTGTAGAAGTTGGTAAAATTTTAACCAGGTTATTTTTTAGATTGTGGAAATAATATTCTTGTCTGATTCTAATTTTTGTTCGGTGTGATACTATGATAATTTTTCCAATTAATTTTGATATTTAGAAATATATTTTATTGTAGAGTTTAATAATGAGGATATGGACCGCCGTATTTAGTTGTTACATCCTCATTTATCTTCAAACTTACCTATTCCATTGACTGATAACAGTTGATCACCATTTAAAAATGTTAAAGAAAACTATTGGACCAAGTGCCGAAGCAAAATACAAAACTTGGTGCTATTAAGGACACCACTAATTGTACAAAATTCTTTACCTGAATAGAGAACTGTTAGGAATTCAGAGGTGATAAGTCTAAGCCGTAAAGCGCTTAAGTATCCGAAGCAGTCGACATTTTATCCATATTTAAGCTAGTCCTTGGCAGCTAATCAATATTTCGATTCAGCCAATAGCCAATGCTTTTCAGCTACTTTCTTTCCGCTCCGGAGTAGGTCTATTCTGGTCCGGAGCCGGATCATTCCGCTCCAAAGCAGCTTTATTGCGCTTTGGAGCGGATAAGCTTCCAATCCGAAAAGCTTAAGCAGCTAGTGGAAATTGGAAAAAGTACTAGCACAAGCTTAAGCTATAATAGCTAAGTTCAAGCCAATAAGGATTGGCTTATCTCCTCTGGTTAGGATGAATGATGACGTAACGACTAAATATGGCGGTTCATATCCCAACATGTATTTATACAGCGTATTCACTGAAAAGGCGGAGTGACGTCACAACCTAAATGAGACGTTTTGGTACTCGTGGAGCGACATCCTTCGCGTCGCGAAGTACCAAAAGGTCTAATTTGGGTTATGACGTCACTTTTTGGCGAATGGACTAGAGCTCTAGTATAATTAATATGAGAATATTTGTCTAAAGAAGTCCCACGATCTACAAATTTTGGTAGATTTCAACTTTAAGACGTAAAACTGCTCACTAAAATTTCTATTTTAGGAATTGACTGTACATGACAAAATTTTGTCTTCTGATTATGTGAAAACGTGAAGCTTAACAAACAACGACCTAATAAAATAAATGGGTGGCGCAGAAGTCACTTGAACATTCAAGAAAAGAAATACCCCACCAAGTGCCTAGCCGATACTGACAACCCAAAGATAATGCCGAAAACAACATTTTGCTAATAGTCGAGCATGACAGAATAATTGTTAAAACGGTTTTTTGTCTAGTGCTGTTCAAAGTCCAGATCAATTGTTTCATCTTTCCCTCACAACGTTTGAAGGGAGTGACACCGAGACTGGGCTGTATTAAGTAAAAATGAAGAGTAGATCAAAGGAAGCATAGTGTGTGTGGGGTCCCAGTTTTTTCAAAAGAGGCGGACTAAATAAGTTTGGGAGAAGAGCAGATGTAAGTCATTCGAATATCGAGCAGAATTTATGCTGTGAAGTGAGAGAAAACTTACGTTCAAAAATTCACATCCGAAGAAATAAGCTGATACAATAAAAGTGTCTTATCTTCTTTTGAAAACTAGTTTGAACATCCTCTTGAAGAGTGTAGGTAAAACCTACAATTATTCAAACTAATATAAAAAAGCCAAGTAGTTTAACTCGCCATGTACCTACGCAATATTAAAAAGTTGATTTACAGATAATTAATCACTACAGGAGCGTAACCGTCGCGCGACTCCCACGTCAACACACGCGCATATGGCAATAGTTAGATGTTACACACAACTATTAATTCACACGACTTAGCTTTTCTATATTACTTTGCAATTATCTTTTTTGAAAAACTGATATTTTCTTGTTGGCGTCTTTCTTATATCTCTTCATTTTTTTTCCCCCTTTTCTTTTCTTTTCTAATCAACGCATTCAAGGATACTTACAAGGTTTGTTTGAATAATTCTGTCAGAGTAATTTAGTGTTGCAGCTTTCATTATTAAGGAATGGAATATCATTTATTTTTATGTTTGACGTAGGGTGGTGTTGAAGGATCTTCCTCAATGGATCCTCAACTCGAGCGACAAGTTGAGACGATTCGAAATCTTGTAGACTCTTATATGAAGATAGTCACAAAAACCTGTCGCGATCTTGTACCCAAAACTATAATGTTCATGATCATAAACAATTCAAAAGATTTCATCAATTCGGAATTGCTGGCTCATCTATATGCTTCTGGCGATCAGGTAAAGTTTGATAGAAATAAATATAGAAGCTCCTCACTTGAAATGAATGGCTCAACAGCATGTTGTCCTTATTGCTATTCGCAGTCGCAAATGATGGAAGAAAGCCCTGAGGAAGCTATGAAGCGAGAAGAGATGATGCGTATGTATCACGCCTGCAAGGAAGCGCTGAGGATTATTGGTGATGTATCCATGGTAACTGTACAAACGCCGGTACCGCCTCCCGTCAAAAGTGAATGGTTGGCTTCCACCATGGATAATCCAAGGTTTCAAAAATAAATTTCTTAAAATTTTGTAGTCGATAAGTTCTGCTCAAAAATCTTGAAGAAAATATCTGAAGAAATCTGTTAATTGTGTATTTGAAATTGAGTGTCTACTAAGTCCAATAAAAGTTCACTGTTTCAAAAATGGTCCAATAAGTCAATAAAAGTCCATTCATTTTGATGCAAGTCCAATAAAAATCAATAATCGAGAATAAAAGTTCTAATTTTAATACATATTCAATAAAAATCAAGAATTGAACAAAGTTTTATTTTATTTATTTTTTATTTTTTTGCTTATTAAATCAGGAAATTTGCGACAAAAGGTCCAATAAAAGTCCAATATTTTTAATTTTCAAATTTGGTGGGCACCCGGTTGTTCTTCAAGAAATTGTATTGTGGCCACCATAAATTTTGAATCTTCTTGTTGCTGACTAGAAGTGTACATGAAAGAATGAATCCTTACAAAGTAGATTGTATAAATTTGGATTGAGGTAGAGAAATGAGAAAATAGAATAATAATCAAATCGACTTTTAAAACTGTAGGTAGACTTTCTGAGAATATGGGCAATTCTTAAAACTGTCAGTCGCCTTTAATTGGTCTATGTACTGTTGGCGGCACCACTTAAATATAAACAAATTTAAAATAAAATGAAATAAAATAAAATAAAACTAGTGAAAAAAATGTAGTTTTATCTTTCTTTGACATCCACTTGGAAAGATCCGAATAGCGTCCATTTTAGTTTAGTTTGAAAGAACTTTCGTCAGTCTTATGCGTGCTCTATGATATTCACTAAGTTGTGAGAATACTGCAGATGAAATCAAAAACGGTACAGACACGTACAGATAAAAACAAATTTTTATTGATATTGCTGACCTAGGTTTTCAGCGGCCCTTGTTCATCATCGGAGCAATACTGAGATACGACGTGTACAATAGTGCTATTACAACAAAATAACAGAATAAGATGAAACAATCACAAATCGAAAATTATATGTATAAACTAGAAACAAATGAGTCGGTAGAAACATCATCATTCACGACTGCGAGAATTTTTGCTGTAACAGATAGTTTTGGACGTTCTCAAAGTTATTTAGAGTCTACCTTTATTTACGCTTTGAAGGAGTGAGACATTTTCTTTTATGTCGAATTTGTGACCGGATAATATAAGGTGGTCCCAAAGACAGAGCCGTGAGAACTATTGATTTCTCTGGTGTGTTTTTAACGCCAAGCGGAGTTATGTTCGGCTAGCCGAGAACGTAAAAGAAGCCCGGTTTGCCGTACATAAATGCTATTGTATTCATTGCAGTCCAATTTATGAAGACAGGTAGGCTTCTCAATAATTAATCTTTAGAACCTCGAAATTATATGTCACAGCAAAATCTACTGACTCATTTGTTTCTAGTTTATACATAGGTATAATTTTTGATTTGTGATTTTTTCATCCTATTTTATCATCTTGGTGGAGTAGCATTGTACACGACTACACGTATCTCAGTATTGCTTCAATGATAAATAAGTACCGTTTGAAACCTTGGTCGGCAATAATCATAAAAATTTGTTTTCATCTGTGTGTGTGTATACCGTTTTTAATTTTATCTCAAAAGCTCGCAACGTTGAGTACAGTCTGCATATCAGTAAAATGAACAGTGAAATCGATTAACGATCTTCTTAAGTCTTTTTCGATCATGGAGGACTGAGAATGATTGAGTCCAACTAGCCTAGTATAGGCGTATTACGAGTATAGTGTTCTAACTTTAGCAGCCAAACTTAGAAGAAACAGACCTTTGATCGAAATAGCTTGTCTTGTCCGGTACCTCCTTTGTCGCCAAACTTTGAATGTATATCTAATGAACAAGTCGAGAAATTTCTGCGGCTTGGTGACAAATTTGTATATTTTTTTAGCCCAATTTAACGCTCATTTCATTCAACTTTTCACATCACGTTGGTGCATTTAGTGTAAAATGAAAACAGAACATTTTAATGTTTTAGTATACCTTGAAGTGAAGATCTTCAATTAAATAATATCTGTGAATTTGTCGATTAAGTAATCTAAATTGTTTTGGCAGATTGTCCCCACCTAGTCCTGGGGGAACTGGTAGACGTCTGACAAATCAGCCAGCTCTGTCAGGCTCAAGAGTACCTCCTCCACCACCAGCTGCTGGTCGACCTGCACCTGCAATACCTAACCGACCAGCTCCTGATCAAGGAAGTAGGCAACCACCAATGCCCCCTGGTAGACCAGGTGGTCAAGGACTTCCTCCACCTCTAATTCCAACGTAAGTATTTACAGATTTACTTTTATCACGCTCCATATTCTCATTTATTTGTTCCTGGTTGTGGAAGACAAAAAATTGTGGTTATCACTCTTGAAAGTCAGTTATCTTTGAGCACAATGCAAGAAAAAATAGGAAGCCAAAAATAACGGAAATAAAAAATTGTTCGTTTACGCTACTGAACAGCTATCCTGTTAGAAAGATTCTATTACGTGATTCTTATATACTTTTCAACGCTGAACACGAATCCGTTGTCCGTTTTTTTGCTAGCACATCACAATTTTTAGTAATCACGATTAAAGTTCTCGTTTACTTGTCGCGAAACACATCGACGATAGCAGCGTCGCTATCAAAAACGTTTGTTACCGTACGTTCCGCGACAGCGCGCGGCAAGTAGACGAGAATATTTGTTATGATCATGTGAATATTTATTGTGATTACTAAAAATTGTGTCGTGCTGACAAAAAACGGACAACGGATTCGTGTTCAGCGTTGAAAAGTATCTAAGAATCACGTAATAGAATCTTTGTAACAGGATAGCTGTTCAGTAGTGTTATTTTTAAGAAGATGTAGAAGAACGACAAATTCTGTTGGTTTCTGTGGTTTATCTTTCCTGGTATAAAAAAGTTAGGCTTCCATTGTTTTCCTTTGAAAAACTTTGTGAATAATGTTTGTATATCTTTGTAGAGGGTATATTAGGATACCAGCCAGTTGAAAGAATGGAAGTCATTTTATGTAATACATAACTTAAAGAACAATGTCTGTGCTGATTTTCAAGAATTAACAAAACATTTGAGTAATAACCCAACCTCATTGTGCTTTATGTCTAACAAAACGTCATTACACTTGATGTATGAAGTTTCTGGGTTTTGGAAGATATTGAGTTGCGCAGAAAGTAAGTAGCAGGAAGATTTGAACTCCAATTTTTTGGAATTCACTGACAGGGTTGCCATTTATGGGGTCCATTTTCTAACAGGACGATATGGTTTTCTGGTCTTGTATGTCATCATATCTAACAAATAAAATAGTTGATATGTACCTGGAGTGAAGTAGTGAACAAGCCGAGAGAATACGAAAGAGGAACAATTCATTCATATTTTCTCTTCTTTGCTCTGCCCTCCTTCCATGTAGAGAACTCTGGTTTCATCTGCTCAGCTACTCATCACTATCGATACCCGCAAGGGTCTCCAATAAATTTTTATGACTAGAAAGTTACTTACTTGTTCTTCAAACTGTTTTTGCGTGTAAACATGTATTTTGCGACCGCTTGTAATTCATTGTGGATAACCCATGCTAACAACTTGATTTTAATTTGATGTGATTAGGGAGTCTTCAAAAATTTTTTGTCTTCCTCTGTTTCTGTTCTAATTATTATCCTGAAAAGTTATTGGGGGGGGTGGATTAAAAATTTTTGTGCTTGTATGCATTACAGGCGCCGCTAAGCTAACACTATTATGCATTGTAATGGGTGAAGTGCTATTCCTCTCTACTAGCATCGCAACGTTCATAATTATTACAAAATAATACTGTAATTAATAGGTAGCGTCAAACATTACAAAGCAAAGGAGAAAAATAATAAAATGCCATTTTTATCCAACTTTTTGTTATTTTTGTTAAATGAAAAATAACTAAAGAGGGAATCCAAACTCTAGAAATCTCGACTCTGTATCTTTCTGTAGTGATTAGTGAGGTGATGGTGATCGATTGATTGATTGTCTAAGCAAAAACAAAAAGTATTTTCACTGTATCTTGTCTAATTAGTGACTTGGTTATTGGGCTGCCTTAAGCCATTTTGTAACAATTGTATGCATCAATTCCTAGTATTTGGAGTATCCAGATCATGCTAGCAAAATCATTCCAAGTTTTCGGAATTTGCGTATGGGGTAATCTGTAGGCTTCTTAGTGTTTGTTACAAACAGAGGGCCCAGAACAAAATGCCATACAATCATATACATCCACAATTTACTCTACCAACTTGAATACTGATTTTCAATCATAGGTTATAACAGGTTTTATTAATTGCATTGACTATACACATACCAGACAAATACAAGCATTGCTGAAAACTTTGTTGAATACCACCATGAGAGTGCGCTGTATGTCAACCAGCAGAGTAAAAAGGAGAAAACATTGTTCCCTTTCTGTTACACGCACATCTTGACATGCAGCGCACTCTCATGTTGGTATCCAACAAAAAGACTTGCTTTTGAACATTGCTCGTATTTGTCTAGTATATGTATAGTCAATGATGATAATTGTCATAACATTACAATGATTGAATGTTGGAGAAAATAACAAATAATATATGTTTATTTTTCTTGTCATTACACTCCCCTCATCTAAATCTATCAATTAGTGCGCAATAAGTACTTCTTTTTTCAATTCACCTCCAATACACACTGTGTTCTTACAAAGTATTGAGTGCCTTTGTGGTAGCAACACTGAATGGAATTCACCCTGGTAATAATTGTTTAATTTCATCAAAGAAGTGATCATGTGTCAAAAGTGATTAATGTAAATCTTTTTCCAAAAATTGAAATGGTGATTTCTAAGAGAGGAAATACAATGGTAGACACTTTTATGCCTTACTGTTGTTTAAAGAAGATGATGTAAAAGGTTCATTAAGTTGTCTCATCTGTACACATTATGTGACAAGAATCACTCAGTTCATCTTTTCAGCATTACACTTTGCACCTACAGGGAGCTTCATATGCAAATTACCTTTGTGATAATTATTAATAATAATGCTCTTTGGATTTGATCACAATTAAGTGTGCAATGTGTTAACAGAGTGCAGTATTCTTTGGTGTGACTTTTATTAGAACTCTTACTAAAACAAAAATATTCTTTGAATAAATAGTTTAAGAAGCTAGCAAACAGCTTAAGAAACATACCAAAATAATAATTGTAATGTACATTGAGTGCACCAAGTAATGAATAGTATGTTCTAATTAGTCGCGGAGGCCTTAGTGTAGCACCACAAGTCACTCAAAAGGTTCAACAAGCGGTTGGTCAAGCTGTAGCACAAGCTGCAGTTCACGAGTTGACAAATGCATTTTCTAGTCGCTTCAAATGATCGTCAATATAAATGCCAGCATCCGCTCTGATATATGATAATTATTATTTTTCCTTTTATTATTATCATTTTCAATATTATTATTATTATTATTATTATGTATTATTAACTGTCATTGTCATTACTATTATTATTATCATCATCATCATTATTATCATTATTATTGTTGTTGTTGTTGTTGTTGTTGTTACTTTATTTAGTTTTTCTTTTCTTTTATCAGCCTACAATGTGTCTATTTGTATATTACCTGAACTAGCAAACATTTTACATTTCTTCTTGCAATTATTTTATTCCATTCTTATCTTCATTGAAAGCTTGAATCATTTTTTGTAGGGTTAAAAGTAATTTCTCTCATTCTATATTATTATCCTTCTTTTTTTTCTCTCTCTCTCTCTCTCTCTCTCTCTCTCTCTCTCTCTCTCTCTCTCTCTCTCTCTCTCTCTCTCTCTCTCTCTCTCTCTCTCTCTCTCTCTCTCTCTCTCTCTCTCTCTCTCTCTCTCTCTCTCTCTCTCTCTCTCTCTCTCTCTCTCTCTCTCTCTCTCTCTCTCTCTCTCTCTCTCTCTCTCTCTCTCTCTCTCTCTCTCTCTCTCTCTCTCTCTCTCTCTCTCTCTCTCTCTCTCTCTCTCTCTCTCTCTCTCTCTCTCTCTCTCTCTCTCTCTCTCTCTCTCTCTCTCTCTCTCTCTCTCTATCTATCTATCTATCTATCTATCTATCTATCTATCTATCCCAAACTATAATATACAATATTGTAGATTCCTTAGCAAATTTGTCGTCAGAAAGTGGCAAAGTAGAATATGTAATATTTCCTTGTTCGTTCTGTTTGTCATGGAAAAAATATTAATCTTTGTAGTATTTCCATTTCACTGGAGTGTAATGAAACTGTATAACTGAAAAATTCTGTGCTTTTATGATGCATATATGTAATTTTTTATTATTGTTTTATTGAAACACATATATTATATATTTATTTTATTTATTTATTTTTTCTAGAAAAACTTGAAGTGGTCTTTGTTTTACAAAAACTTGGATTGTAAAATTCTTGATGATGTGAGAAGAAATGAAATTTTTAATTTTTTTCCTTCACTTGAGGAGAAATGATACATAAACAACTAAAATACTTTGATGGATATAATTTAGAAATTATATGATTTCATATTTTGGAGCCTTCTATGGGATCAATACCATGATATTGTTTTGGTGTTGTCCCAAATCATACTTCAAAAACAAAAACAAAACAAAAATCAGTCAGTAATGTTTCTATCAATTTTACATACAATATTCAGTATTGCCTTGAGTCATAGTTACAAGGTAATATTTTGCATTAAGATCAAAACTGTACTCACCCATTGTGCAAAATGCCGTCATGTGACAGGAGTGTGGCAGTGCACATTTGCGTCACAGTTGGGTCATAAAGAGGGATTACTGTGTTTTTCAAATGAATGATTGCCATCAGAAACTATCACCACAGACGTTACAAGTCTCCTCTGTTCCCAACTGTGACGTCATTTTGCACAACAGGCATCTGAAAGATTTTCCCCGAATTTTTGATGTTACCATTGTTTATTTAGCTATGTGTTTTACAAAATTCTATCAGTGATGGTCCATTAGGATTTCACTTGCATTTTGATGGTGAGTTCAGTCCACCAAATGCAACTTTTAATTTGTGAAGAATTTATGTTTGTTCCGCAAAACATGTATTAAAATGTTATATAAAACTAATAAATTGACCTTATCAGTTTTCAATACTCACTTCAAAAGATACGCTCAAAATGAGATATTGACGTTGAACTGTGTTTATTTGTGTTGAATTTGGATTTTATCTGATCAGTTTGTCTTGTCTGTTATCCTATCTCTTTTTTTTCCTTTCTCATTTGCTGCAAGTCTTGTACTCCGAAGAATATAATTATTCCATTTTTGTGTCTTGCGAAATCAAGTTCTTTCTCATAATTTGTTGAGAACTTTGCAAGCTTAATTGTAATTGTAACTGTGATTATAAAAACTATGAGGATATTTTAAAGGGTGTAGCAGTAGGATCTTTTTTTAAATGCAATTCTTCTAGAGCAGGAACCATGCTGTCATATGCCTTCTCTCTTTTAAATAATTGTTATCTGTTTTTATGTTTTCTGATGAATAAGATAGAGAATTAGGTGCACACGCTTTTTTTGTTGTGACGATTGAAAGATTTAATGGAACATTGTATTTCTTCGGTTCATGAAATTTTAAAATGTATTTTAATGTGTTGAAATGAATTAAAATTGATCAATTGTTGTACTACTATGTTCTACTTGCCATTTTTCTGTGTATACATTTCCTATCAATATTTTTGGTTTTTTCCTCAGAAAATAGTGTCTCCATTTTAATGGTGAATTTTTATTCATGGTCATAACCTCACATTTGTTTTAGAATTATTTTCATCATGTTTTTGTATTCTAAGTCATGAAATCAGTTGTCCTTGTATACTGATGAGATTTGTGATTGATTTGATTTTGTTATATTTTTTTCAGCACTGTAAACTCATAAATCCTGTATTATTGTCAACATTCCAAAATATCATCCAATGTCTCGCAAAGCTTTATTTTTTGTTTTTATTGTCTAGATAAAAGTTCTATTTCTGTCATTCTAAACAGATCAGTTACCATTTCCAATCCCATTTATTTTAAACAGATTTTGGATACCTATTATTCTACTTTGTGTTTTCAAAATAGTTTAATAAAAAATGTCCTTTGTATAACTATGTGTACAAATACAATTAACATCCACAGCCGTAGATGTCCAACAACAGTTTCATGTCTAGTACTTTTGAAAAAAATTTACCATTTATTATTAGCCCCTAATTTGATTGGGGTGAATTTTCAACATATTTATCAAATTTTACAGATACCATTTGCTTTTTTCATTTTATGATTGGTATGAGTAATGTGAGTGCAAATACTAGAGTGTGAAGAAGAGATAGCACATTAACTGTATTCTATGCTTGAAATTTTACCGTTGAATTACTTTCTGTTACAAGTATTTTCATTACATGCATTACGCTTGATGGAAATTTTGCTGTTCAATTTTTTCTTTTTTTAAGGGTCTTTTGAATAACGTGCAGCATGCTATGTTATACGTCTGTTTGCGGCACCCTCCCAAATAAGCAAAATAAATAAACATGAATTCTAGTTCACAGAAATTTAGCAAATTTTATATAGTACGTTAATTGTTTATGTGGCACACAACAAAAGTTTGGACAAAGTGATAAGTACCGTTATAGTCCAAAATCAAAATTCAAATATCAAATTACCACTCAGATACATCCTAAGAATCAAGAAGTCAAAATCCACAGTTTTTCTCATTATAATTAAATTATATAGGCTAACCCTCATCAGTCATCAGCAATATTGACAATTCACGTCAGAATTGGCGGAATTGAATATTGACAGTCAATGATATTGATTTTATTCTTATTAGAAATATTATAGAATTTCTTCCTGACCATCAAATTAAAAAGAGTGTACAGTTTTTATAACAGCATTGTTGGCAGAGCGGTAAAGAGAGAGCCCTTTCAGCCTGTGAATTGCGTCCCTCTTCACTGCTTTGCCAACATACACTGTTATCAAATTGTACTCTTTTATTTGGAACATACTACAGTATTCGCCTGTAAGGGCTCTGCTAGGAGCGTCCCTTTTTACGCTACACTCGAAGGTGATGGTGTGTAATAGTCTTACATGAATAACACAGGAATGATTTTTAAAAGTTCCTGATCACTTAATTGATCAACCAATCTTCAGGGTATGCTCTACCTAGTCACTCACACGTAGACGCACACAAAATATGAATCACATGTTGCGATTTTTGTCCCGAGATAACTGATTAAATTAAAGCATGAAATATCTTGAAACTTCGTATTTATGTAGACAAAACTTGGGAAAATACGGCTAATTGTTTCACACGAACTAATTTTGTTCATTGATTGAAATTCAACGATTCCAAGATGGCCCCTTCAGACGTAAGTTTAAACGTTTCCTGAAGATCATTCAGAATATTTCGCGATCTGTCAACCAATTAGCCGTATTTTCCTCAACTTCAAGCATAAATTAAACCGCGTTCCTAATCGTTTTGTACATTATTCGATATGTTATATGTGGGCAAAAATCACTACCCGCAAGACACCATTTTGTGTAATACACGTGTATTTTCTGTGTGTGAGTGACTAGGTAGAGCACACCCTTAAAAAATGAGATATTATACAAAAGTTGGAGCCGAGTCTACTTTAATAATTTCAAAACTCTTCAAGATGGCTTTCCATTTGAATTTTACAAGGAAAAAGAAAATATTGTAATTCTGCTGTTATCCTTCATTTTATCTTTTTTATGGCTACCAAGTTGAGCTTTTACTTTCAAGATCTTTACACCTGGAACGTTTATTTTTACAGAATCCATTAGTTGTATGTAACCCCTATAATAAATTATATAACATCTCCAGATCGACAACCAGCAGTTTGGGCATGTATCAACGACCTATAACCCTGTAATGGATATAATCCAAGTTGGTCATCTGAAATCCATGTTTCAGTGAGAGCTATGAAGTTGTAATCAGAATTCATAATTGAAATATTTGGTGTGGAAATCGGAGGATTTTCAGAATTTTTTGGGTTTGTCAGAAATGTTGAACAGAGACTCTTGCGGCAACAAACTTTGTGCAGTGCGCTCAAGTGCGCTTATTGATACTTGAAAGCTGGCGCAGAGGTATAAAAGTTCACCTGCGATGATTTCTTTGGGGTTGAAAAAAAAAGAGGAAAATGATGGGATACCAAAGTTTAAAAATTTTTGAACTACCTAAGAAAAGAAAAAGAGTAAAATGTTTCATTCTTTTCTTTAAAAACAGCAAAATATTCAGTTTGGAAATGGAAGAATTTTTTGAATTTTTTGAATTAAGTAGAAATGCTGAAAAAGTAGTTCGCCTACGGGGGGGGGGGGGGGGAGCCAAGTGCGCTGAAGTTTGCCAGAACATGCATGAGAACTCTACTGCTATGGAGCACGTGAATTGATAACGTCGTATACATGCTATATTGGCAGTCTGTGTTACTTCACTATGGTCTGTGAGTCATTGGCACCATATAAATGACTTTGGAGCATTGGGACCAATTATACCAACACACACAACACAAGATAATAAAGATTCCCACGCACAGAATGTCAAGTGCCTAGCTACAATTCAAAGAAAAATCTGCAACCCAATCATATCATTTTGTTTTGGGTAAACCGCACAAAAAGAAAGAGGCGTTTGAACAAAAAATTGCACCACTCCATGAAAAAATATCCAATGTGACAAAATGATGTATGATGAGTAGTGGTAACATCAAGTACAATACACAAAATTTTCAAGTGTTTCTCTGAAAAAAAAAGAAAGAAAAAAATACAAGAAATTTTCAGTGTGTTCTGATGAAAAAAAAAAAAACAGAAACCAAAACAAAATTTGTTTGATACACTCTTGCTGAAAAGCATACGGTGGGTGGAGGCAATGGTTCTTTAGTATGTGATCTAGATTTGTTTAGTGCAATCTTGAGGCCCCCACAATAAGCTCCTCAAGAGGATGAGAAATATTTTGTTTGAACTCCTAGCAATTGTATCTTCAGCCTCAATGCTTACTGTTGAAAAGTTGGGCATCAGAAAGAGGATCTTTTTCTCATATTTTTTGACATAAAAACTACTTATGTTACAACTCATTTCTGGACTTTGTATTATAACAATTCTTTTTGAGCTGCAAAACTTTTCCGCTGACTTTTAATTCATTTTGAGTGACTTAGAATGGACTAAACTTCTTTGTATCAAGCTAGAATTCCTACTAAAACAGACTGACCGGTAGTTTGCTTATTTGAGTAAAATCCGGTGGGGGTATGCATTTAGTTGATGTTGCTGTTAGTAACAGCTGAGGCAAAAACAATACCACTCGGGTAAAAAGGAAACGCGGTGGACTGGTTGAAGCTAAATGCGCGCTCTTTGTTCAGCAAATTACTTTTTATCATTTTTCCTCATTAATTTCTACCTACTTATCTTTCATCTATCCTTGTCTTACCGTCGAGCTAATAACTATGTAGTTTCAAAGCTCAAATAAATAAATTAGAATTTTTTAGTTTTCTGATCTATTTCATAATCATAATCGAGGCACCACATTCCAAAAAGGCTGTAGTCCATTTTTTTTTTTTTTTTCAACAATGAGTTAATAGCGCGATCTAGTAGTAAAAACTTTCCTGCATATGATGCATCAAGCGGGAGTGGCGGGAGTGCTCTATCTATCTCGGTTGTGATTTTCTAAGAAGATGAATATCAAAATGCCATAAAACTATTTTTTTTAATTACTCAGAATGTTTAAAATGGACTAAAGCCTTTTTGGAATGTGGTTCCTCAATTATACCTTCTTTTGTATGCATTAATTTTTTGGTTAAAAGTTTTAATTTTTCATAATGTTTTTGTTTTTTTCGTTTAAAACACTTCTATCATATTCATGTATCATTTTTGATGTTCAATTTTTTATTCTTCTGGACCGCTTGAAGTCTTTTTTTTCATGATTTCTCACTTATTTTTGCGTCGTGCAAAAAATCCCATAACTGTTAAAATGCAAGTGTAGAGCTGCACCCCAATGCAACACAATGTAAATTACTCCCAAAACTTATGAAGCTCTTTATTAATATTGTGTTATAGGTCAATCACATTCTTATTCACCAAGAATCTTCAACAATTTTCTCACAACTTAGAATATTCTGTATTATCGTTATCACAAATAGTATCACAAACAGTGGTTTCACACGTCGTCGTCAGCTCTACTTTTGATATTTTTGGTAATGAACTTGGATTCAAATTAATAATAGCAGGCTTAGATACTATTGGTTTTGCGTAAAAGCCCTTTCTTTTATGACTAGAACGTCCATTGGGATTTTTAGATGAGGCGCTTACTAAAAATTTTGAACTAGTAAGTTGAGACTGAGGTGGCTCAATTTGAAAATTCTGTTCTCTAATCCTTAATTTAAATGGCAATGAATGTTTTTTAATATTACTGCAAAAATACTTATTAATATTGGCCGTCTTTGTTGTCATGAATGAATACCGACGATAATTGGTATTGAAAAGGTGACTTCTATCTTCAACGTTATCTCCATTTTGAAATGAAGTAGAAAATTGTAAATCTCTACTTTCTGTTTCCACTTCTGATGCCAATTCATTCTCATCTTTCTCGATCGCAAACATATTGAAAATTGGTAAGAAGTTACCGCTACTTGTTTGTTCAATTATTGGATTTTCTTCATCAGTAACGTTCATTTGGCCGCAAAGGGTAGATGGCATGTTGGACTCCTGCATATGCGTTTGACTGTGGCCATTACTATAACCATAAATATTATCATAGTTACTGTGTGACAAATAACTCTTTATTTGTCCACATTTTGGTGCCGCACAATCATCTTTTAAAGAGCCCAATTCAGCATCTATGTGAGCATAATCTTCTTTAGTGATCACACTCTTTTCAAATTTCGGTGGATTAAGTAAATTCATGGCGACTAATGATACGCGGCGGAAATTTTGAACACCCAGTAACGGGATACTTGAACGTTTACCAACAAACGTGGGTATTCTGGGTGATCTGTAACAATGAAAACGCATTATGTTGATAACTGAACAGAATAATGTCTTGTAAATGACGTGAAATTATTACCCCCACCTATCCCACGAACTACATGAAACAATAAAATTATTCCCAAAAATAAAAGGCAATATTATTATTATTTTTTTTTTTTGCTGTGTAGAATAACCAGCAAATTTGGTCTCTGTGAAGTCAAAATCCACTGAAATGTTTTAATATTTCAACCAATCAGGGCTCTTGAACAAGAATGTATACCGGAATATTGTTTTTTTATCCACATCTTATGCCACCTCTGGCAACAGCCAGTTGTAGCTCCCTGTAACTCCCACATCGAGAGTATGACGCACAGTCCTTCTTACGGGGGTTGTCGAGACTTTACTTTGACAAGCTTATTATGCAGTTTTGTAAGGAATTTTCTTGGAATAACACCTGTCGTTTTTTTGGCGAATCGTAAGACCTCTCGTTATTTGGAAAACGACAAGGAAATTGGACACCATTGGTAACGTGCCTATCCAAGACTGTCAAACGCACGGGAAGCAAAGGGCAATCTATGCACTTACTACTCAGCTTCACTGTAGATAATAAGGTTAGATCTCTTTCAGCTAGTAAACCCAGGCTGAAAGTCCTTCAAAAGAATCTACCATCCTGAAGAAGATGAGGTCTATGCATTTTTCCTGGTTTTGTAATCCTCTACCCTCTTTTTTATTTTTCAATTTTTAAAGTGAGAAATATAATTGTGCCTATGAAAGTTCTCGTTTTGGGAATAATTTGTCCCTGCTATTATTACTCGAAAACGGATTTTCAACGCTAGGAAATTTAAAATTCAGCTCCAAAAGCCCAAAATGCGATATTTAAAAAATAAAGCGCAATATGAAAATGGAAAAAATTGGTATTTATGATGAACGACGAAAAATAATATTTTGTACAGAAAAAAGGGGATTAATAATTCGTGGGAAAAGAAAAAAGCAAGAAAAAAACGTTTGTACGAAAAATACGAGTTGCACCCTTTAATAGCGCCATAAAAAATACCCAATATAAGCAGAAAAGCCCATCCTTTGGACGGAAACCTTAAACGTACCTAACCCAAGACTGTAATTTCTTGAAGTTTGACGATCCCCCTTTAGTTGAACAATTACTCATTCCCAACTATTCCCTATTTATTCTCATATCACTGCCCCTCCTTGAGAAGCCCTGTCCACCTTTTCCATACTTTTATTCAACCTCAACGCTTATTCTGTGTGTTCTTTGGTTGATACCACACCATGAGAAACTCTCGCAACTCACTGGATCTATATTTGCTTTTCAAGTAAATCAAGCTCTCAGCACACAACTATCTAGCCGTACCATCAGCCTCTACGTTGAAGCTGGTAATCCCGCCCCTCAAATACCGCTTTAGAACATTCACTGCCAATTTTCTTGCATCCATACAGCTCAGTTCACTCATCTTCCAATCTACACACCAGCTTCGACCAACATAATTCTTTCTTCCTTCCTCCTTCCTCCTTCCTCTTGAATCTGAATTATTCAAACACCTCAATTCTAACTATCTACCCCATATTATATCATCGTGGTAGGTTTAACTGCCACCAAACGCGTTTGCGTGAAAAACGGGCTCTCAATCTTCTAATGATTACTCGACAAAGAAATTGTTTCACGTTAAAATGGAGAGAGTAGAATCTATTGTGCATGAATTTCCTGTCTAACAAGCCTCTACTCAAGGAAAACAATGCAGCCGTTCTTGAGTCATTCATGGTCAAAAAGTGCGATTTTAATGTAAGCTTATATGAGCGAGAAGTTGCTTTTGCCACCAAAATGGAGAATGATTGTACCCAGCTGACGGTGAAAATACAACTTTTCACCACTGAAAACTGTGGTGAAAATACGTTATATGCCGAAAGTATGTTTATTTTAGACAGCGAGAACTGCATTTATCAATCAACAATGAAAATCATGAAAACAGTGGCGAAAAAACTCGAACCCGTGGCCAAAAAATCAGCATCAATGATTCTGATTGGACAAAAACTTAATTATTTAAAGAACGACTCCACTCTATTCTGGCAATGTTAGAAAATAGGTATTTCTGTGTAACCAGTATGTTGATCGGTTTCTTAAAAATTGAAGTACCGGATAACTGACTACTTTGAAAAAATGAGTACCGGTTAATCAGGTTCAACCGATATATTTTGTGTTTTTTTTTTACAAACATTGGGGAATCGGTTAATCGAGTATTTAATTGATATTTGTTTGTTAAACGAATATCAATTAACTGCAGTTAACCGCAGTCGACTGGTTCCAAATGGTTCTCTACCCACCAAATATTCTGAGAATATTTTCAAAAAAAAATTGTAAAATTGGTTTCATAAAATAGTTAATTACAAAAGGAATAAATTTTATTCTTATCAATTTTTCATCTTAAGCATTACTGTCATCCTCATAAGATCTAATGTTAAAATAGGCCGTCTAGTGCATCTACTGAGCTGCGTATGGCTGTACGCTTAACTGAAGTGCCGTGCACCAGTTTTAAACGTTACACGAATGGTGAGTTATTAGCTATCTTGTCTCTTCTAGGTACCTATCTATAATCGTAATAAAACACTTGAAATTTTGGGAAATCGAATAATTCAAGTAGGCCTATCAGCAAATTGTTTTCGGCGTATGTTGTTTTAAAAACTACCTATCTTACAGTACAAGCAGCGACGTAGAAAACATCGCAACTCATTTAATTGGAGCACTAGAACGATAATATTATAATTATAGCTCCACTCGCTTTGCTTGTGGTGATACATAGCTAAGCGCTGTGTTAAAATCCGGTAAGCCGATTTTTGTCGAGCTAATTTACGTGCCGAGAGATAACGCTACTATGTTGTAGGGCTAAATTAACATTGCGCTTATGGACGTTTTTCAGTATTCATCAATTATCTCGGAAACCGTTTATTTTTACGAAAAAATGAAAAGAACAAAATTTATTCCTCCTGTAATTTCCTATCCTATGAGACCTATTTCATATTTTGAAAAAAAAAATCCAATGTAGGTCTCATTTGATAGGAAATTACAAGGGGAATAAATTTTGTTCTGTTCATTTTTTCATAAGAATAAACGGTTTCCGAGATGATTGATGAAAACTGAAAAACGTCCATAAGCGCAATGTTAATTTAGCCTAAGAAAACTGTGTCGCTGTGCTGGCGTGCGGTGGAACACTAGAACTAACGAAGTTTAGCTATCTTGTCTCTTTTAGGTATCTTTACTTGTGGTGCTATGATCAAACTCGGTGCGATAATTTTCACTTTCGCTGCTTGTACAGTAGTGGTAGTATACTAATGTCCAATCAAAATCATTGTTGCTGAGATTTCGACCACTGTTTTCATGATTCTCATTGTTGATCGATACATGCAGTTTACCCTGTCTAAAATAAATGTACTTTCGACGTATATGTTTAAAAGAAGTTTTTTTTTGCCTTTGTGATTTCTGACTTTTTATTTTGTGAAAAAAAAATCACCCCAAAACAAATTATTTGTAGAAATGCGGAAGGTACTTGACAGCACTTGAATACGTATCAAGGGTGTGGTTCAGCGAAAGCCGAAGAATCCGTTCTCTAACCCTAACTAAATTAGCTAAAATTGTGTTCTTACTTAATTTTGTTTCCATTCACAATATTTTTTGTTCCAGGCCAAGTTAATTGTCTTGTATTTGGGTATTGTGAAATTTTACGATCTAATACATCCGTGTGTTCAGTAGCTGAAATTTCGCTATTCTTTACAGCATCTTCTCGGCTTGATTCTTCAAATTGAGGAACCTGCAATTGAAAAGAATCTATCATTGATATAGGTATCTCTCCATTGTTAATTTAATTCTCCAGTTCACAAAAATGAGTTGTGGAGTCGAAAAATTATTAAAAAATACTCGCGTAGTCGCGTGAGTAGGTACTACACAACTTTTTCTCTCAAAACTCATCAAGAGAGTCACACCCACTCTTGAGATTGAATACGAACGATTTATCAATCAAGCCAGATATTTGTAGAATGAACAATAAAATTCAGTTTATGAAATATGGAGTCCATTACCATAACGTTACATCAACTGATGACAGAGTAAATTTTATTTCATTTTAGGCTAGAAGTTATCTAAAACCTACAAAACGCCTCAAGAAAATTCATCTCCTCCTCCCCCTGCCCACCTTGCTACAAGGTCATCACAGTCGTTTCTTCGGTCTTTGCAAATTTGTATCTTGATTACTCCGAATATTCTTATTTCAATATAATTAACTGTAACCTACAGAATCGTACTAACTCAACTGGAAACGTATTGATGAATTACCATCAACTATAAGCTCATCTGATCCTCGAACAAATTGTAGCTGCACATCTTCAGATATGAAACTATAACTTTTTTAAGTGTTGAAAAAATCTATCCAGTTTTAGACGAGATCCGTGAAAAAAATCCCCTAAGAGCCGCTTGTACCAACTAATTAACCTGAATTTAAAAACTTAACTACGGTTTAATTTAACTGATCAACATTGGGCGGTTAAGTTAAACCTGGTTTAGCCTCGAATATGCGTAGTTGAACTAGGATTGGGTTGGTACAAGTGAACAAAGTTTTAGTCAACTTGACCACGCAATTAAGAAGTTGGTACAAGCGGCCCTAAATACGGTTTATAATTCTAATTCAATACCTTTTACAGTATTTCGCTGTACATTTATCACGTTTGTAATTAACAGGTTTGCGTTACCTTAGAAGACAAGTTTTCCTCATTGCCTCTGATAAAGCTCATAATACATCTCCGTTGTAGCTGACTGAAGCTCCTCTGAAGTGTGTCTGATAATTGAACCATAAATTGGTTGCTTTCCACATGAGCACGGTTGTGGAAAGTAGCGTCTTTATCAATCCCAAAAATATCACTTTCTGAACGCGTTCTCAAATTCTCACGTCTGAATAAATTTTCTGACAACGCTTTACGACGTTTCATGCGTTGTTTCTCAAACATCATTCTAGTTTCTTCTTCATCTTCGGAGGATGAATGGACATTTGATATTTTTATTGGGACAGGCCATTTGCTGAGATTCGGTGCACTTTGCGTACGTTTTAGATCAATTGGTGAAGGTTTTTTGGACTCGTTCTGGTATACAGGCTAAGTGAACAGAAAGAAAATTTTCATTTTGATGATCACACAAAATTATTTTGATTTGCAAGACACCATTGCCTACTTTCACGTATCCTGAATAATTTTGAAGTTTAGATTAAATCAACCTAGGCCAATGAAATAATTTGGCGGCCGCGCCAATCCCAAGTTACTTTCAATAAGATTGCAATATTTCTAAAGGAGCTCGAGAGCAGGTAGAATGGACAACCTTTTTGTTTGTAACTTACTTTTTAGCTGATGGTTTCTCTAGTGACTGTATTTTTAGTAAACAAAAACTCGACGGCGTGGTTAGCGGCTCCGGGTGATTTTTTATTTTTTTCATCATAATTGACACCGAGCCACTAACCCTTTCACTAATCGCGCAGTCGAGTGTTTGCTTAGGTACCAAAAATAAAGTCAGTAGAGAAGCCATCAACTAAAAAGTAAGTTACAAACAAAATGGATATCCATTTTACCTTTGACTATAATAGTACTTTGTATGGACTGACTTGACAAGTCATCTGCGAGTGGGTAGAATGATCCCGATGTGTCGTGAGGGAGGTAGAGGGAATACACTTGTTTAGGGATAATTGTTGAGCAGGTAGCATTCAAAACGTAAGACAATTCGTCAAAGGGCCATGGGTTTGCCGTCAACGCTGGATGCAATCCTCCTTACTTTTATCCCACGAGTTACCTCCTTTGCCGCACAATAACTGCTTCACAGAACGCGTTTGTTGTATCAGTCCATACAAAGTACTATATAGTCAAAGCATTTTACCTGCTCATTGAGCTTCTTAATATTTCAAACTACCATACAAAGACAAGCAGCCCACAGTAAGCTGGAAGGCAGAGGTTTGTGGCCGGATCTTCCTTGCAAAGTTGAATTGACGTGCACTTAAATCAACAATCAGAATAAGCAAAAAACAACCAACAAGTTGTTCATTTCCTTATGCAAAAATTTATTTTCTTAAAAATAATATTTTACCAACATGTAGTATAGGCTTCTTACAACCGTCAGCAATGAATCAGGAAAAAAAGTTGTTATGATATATGATTTTCATAGAGACAGATACCTTTTTCCAGATTACATATTTGCTTGCAGGATGGACTGTGTTTTGCATGAGAAAAAATGACAGGGAGATGAATGCCCGCGAGAGTAAGCGAGAGAACATCCTGCATTGTCCTGCAAACCAATAAGAATTGTAAAGAAAACCCTATAGTATCACAGCTTGCAAGTATTGCAAATTTGATAATAATAAGGTAGCGTCTGCAGCTACAATACGCAAAACCAGGCAACGAGTAATGCGCAGAAGGCAAGGAGCAATCAGAACAAAAATATTTGGTTTGTATTCTGTTTCCCTGTTACAACGGTACTACCCTCATATCTATGTTTTACGCGGACATGCAGTTAGCTGATTGGATGAATGTCTCCGGTGCAAGTTGTTGCACTTTCTTTATTGTAGTTATCATTTGACAAAAATGGCAACAAGATTACTAGTTGCTTGTTGCCAGTTGCTAGTTGCTCCCTAAACCAATCGCATACACAAACAACCAATGTTTGTTCTTTCATCCTCAACACACACAACGGCTCCCTACAAGAAAACGCATCCATCCATTGTTGATGGACAAAGTAGTAGAACAATCCACCTATTACTCAACACTGGCACTGGTATATGAGTATCGCATTGCAAATCAAAAAAGCAAAAATGACCGAAAAACTTATTTACTTTCTAATGCAAAACATTATAAATATTCGTGGGGATAGGCCTACTTTTGCATTTTAAATTTTGACAGGCAAAAAGAAACCAAAGCTCTCAGGTACCAGATCTAAGTAAAACAAGAAGATGCGGGGACCTCTTGGTTAACAGGTCTTCACGTACAAAAAATCTGAATCTCTTGAGTTCTAGATCTCGGTAGAAGAAAGAAGCTCTAGATCTTTTGAAGATAGCGGCGCATGGCGACTCAGTCTTGTTTTTCTTTGGAGATGAGATGATTTACAACATGCAAGCTGTTTAATGTTGTCATTGAAGAAACTACAATTTATAGAATTAATCTTTCCTTCTAAATTACGGCACCTACTGATAACGAAGGTGAAAAAATAAATTATCCAAAAAGAACAAATTTATTAATTCAAATGAATTTACAACCGTATAAACATTAAAATAATGCAGGCTGAGCCAGCTTTCGGCTAAAAAGCCATTATCAAAGCAATACAAAGCACAGACTGAGGTAATTACAAGTACAACACGAACAGGAAACCGAAAACGCGTGAGGGAGGGAAGGAAGAAGATGACGGAATCATGGTGATTCATGACTAGAGCAATAAACCTTCTCGATAAACTCATCTTCTGGAATAAACTGGTTAAGAAGAGTAACATTAGTATCATGTTTATGGCGGACGATTTCAATATTTTCAAGAGCAATACGTTTCCTATAGGAACTCTCATTATGAAGCAAGGTAATAGAGCCCTCTTCGAACTTACGATTTTGCGATGTAAGGTGGTCAGCAAAAGCAGACTCACCTATACAGAATTGGACTTCCAAGCCTTCATATGCTCTTTCTCTCTTATTTTAAGTTGGCGACTAGTTTCACCCATATAAACACTCTCACAATCCTGACATTTAATTTTATAAAACCACTCGACTCATTCTTCGGGATGCGATCCTTAGTATTACTAAAAATAACCATCATGAGTTCGGCATCTTTAGGGAGGGGACGTGCACTGACATGACTATAGATGGGTCTTCTTTCTGCCTCCCTTCCCATAAATATGCTGCTTATAACCCTTAGTTCACAGGCTTGTCCACGTTCCTCTGAGCTCCTCAGAGTTCTCTAAAGAGGCTTCGGTCATTAAAAACTTGGCCATTCTCAATCATTTAGATATCGATATCGATGGTTTGATAAGGAAAAAATTAATCAAAAAATTTCTTGGTGGGACTACCTCCCTCCCTCGTAATACTAATCACAAATCTAATAGATGGATTCGCCTCCCCGATTTGGGCAAATTTTCTTCTATATTAAGTCGGGTCTTAAAACCCTTTGGCTTTAAATCAGTTTATTACTGTCCCACTATTGTTAAAAGAATTTTTAGTAATACTAAGGATCGCATCCCGAAGAATGAGTCGAGTGGTGTTTATAAAATTAAATGTCAGGATTGTGAGGGTGTTTATATAGGTGAAACTAGTCGCCAACTTAAAATAAGAGAGAAAGAGCATATGAAGGCTTGGAAGTCCAATTCTGTATAGGTGAGTCTGCTTTTGCTGACCACCTTACATCGCAAAATCGTAAGTTCGAAGAGGGCTCTATTACCTTGCTTCATAATGAGAGTTCCTATAGGAAACGTATTGCTCTTGAAAATATTGAAATCGTCCGCCATAAACATGATACTAATGTTACTCTTCTTAACCAGTTTATTCCAGAAGATGAGTTTATCGAGAAGGTTTATTGCTCTAGTCATGAATCACCATGATTCCGTCATCTTCTTCCTTCCCTCCCTCACGCGTTTTCGGTTTCCTGTTCGTGTTGTACTTGTAATTACTTCAGTCTGTGCTTTGTATTGCTTTGATAATGGCTTTTTAGCCGAAAGCTGGCTCAGCCTGCATTATTTTAATGTTTATACGGTTGTAAATTCATTTGAATTAATAAATTTGTTCTTTTTGGATAATTTATTTTTTCACCTTCGTTAAACTACAATTTCTTCTGAGTATCTTGATTTAGTTGGTTTCATAATGTCCTGTGTACGGCTTGTGGTAAATCCATAGAAACATAATTTATGAATTATCAAGAAAAGAAACATTCAATTACAATTTATCTACCCTATTTTCCCCTCCAAACGAGTTAAAATTTCATCGCACAAACCTACTTTTAGCTCGTAGCCTATTAAATCAGGTACCTATACGTACAAGCAGTTGATTCTTACCTTGTATTTAAGAAGATAAAATTCGTTCAGAAGACGGCGAAGTGATGAAATATCTCTATTGATTCCTTTTAGTACTCTTGAATGCGCATACCTCAGATTTTGTGCTAGTTTACGTTCCAAATAAGCCATCTGCTTGCAGCGCATTGCTTGTGTTATGAAGCTAAGAATCATAACAAGGTAGCCGAGACCAAATATAATCCAAAATATGAGTACAATTTTGTAGACGTAGTACCACTGCGAATCATTGGACAATTGCCCTAAAACAATGAAATAATAATTTCTTACTGGTAAAAAAAAATCGCAGCCCACTTATTTAGCTGCTTAGGAATGCCTTCAAGAACTATGTTAATTGAGGCAAACAGGGAACCTATTCTATGGAAGTATCTTTGTGTATACTTTTTTCCGACTAAAGATTTAACTTTGTTGACCAGATCCGGGTCCTTATCTGGTATACGGTTTCGGTTTTTTGGGGATTGGATTTAATGACATAAAAAACAGAGCAATGCTTGTGGTTAACCATCAGGTACTATATTTGGCTATTATCTAACGTGGAAAGTGACGTGGTTTCTCTTTGAGAACTTGATTGACGAAAAAATCCTTCAGTGGTACTCCTTATAATACGCTCGGATAGACCCAGGCCAATGGCTTGATGCAGATCTATCGACCTCCTTGATAACATCATCGCTCCGCGATCGTCGGCGATTTATCAATTTTTGCTGATTCTGCTTGTTGCTACTTTTCAACGGCGATCCAATGTTCAAATTGCGCTCTCTTTGTGGCGTGTGATCGTCGCGGCCAGATACTACGTGAATACCTTACACCATACTCGCCATCTTAAGAGTTCACCCCGTCTTATCATACAAGAGCTTGATATTTGAATTTTCTTTTCAAGTTCCCCCTTTCAGTTATAGCTTGAAAGAATTCTAAGTTGCATATTTTCTCGGACGGCGCGCGCCCGGCTCTCTATTTCTTTCAAATGACTCCCCCCTCCATGAAACAATTTCGCTGTTAAAAAGGACTATGCTTCATAATTCTCTCGCATATACAACCCCGCAAAAAAACACGTTTGACGTCCACTTTATCTTGACATAAAAAGATTCTCCTTGAAATAGATTAACTATACATGGTGCAAAATAAGATGACAAAAAAGAAGAAAGAGAATACAACCCCCTCAAGAGGGGGTTGTTTTTAAACGAATCCGTTCCTCCAGGTTACGGCTATCCGTTTTTATTAGCCTAAAGTAGGGTTTTCGAAATGGCGTTTGACCGATAACCGTTTAAAAGGAAACTGGTGCATTGACCGTGAACGTTTGACCGATAAATGTTTCGATCAAAACGGTCATAACAGTTAGGTTGACAGTTAAGTATTTTTCAATGTTTTTTTGTTCAAAAACTGTTTTGACCATGATGAACTGCTATGACCGAATCATTTTTCAATAATGGTCCTGACTATTATGACCGTTTGATCGTTTCAATTTTGAAGCTGACCGGACCATAACCGTTGACCGTTTTTTTTTAATTTTGAAGTTCACCGGACCGATAACCATTATCCACTTATAATTATTTCGGTCGAAAATCCTAGCCTAAAGTAATTTTCTGGTATACCGTACTATTACATTCTAGATCATGTAACAGGATAGGTACAGACATACAAACTCAAAGAATTGGAGGTAAGTTTAAGCTTTGTGTATGAATAGTAATGAGGAGACAGAGATTGTAGTTTCACTGGAATATTGATAAAAAATAACAGCGACGCGTATCCAACGAACTCTATCTTCCCCCATGTAACGCGCACTGATATTTTGTTGATAAACAGGTGAATACGCTGACAAATTTGTAATTTCTCCATTAAATTCGCAGTTGCTTCAACTTTTGAAAAAAATTTGGTTACATTTTGAAGAATGACAGCAACAGCTGCAGGTAGGTCTGCTTTCAGTCGGGATTGACCAAAAATCCTATCAGTTGTTTGCAATTATATCGTCGTCTAAAAGTATATTAAAATTCCTATAAGTATGTGAATAACGTCATAATATATTACAGTACAAGTACGCTAAGTGAGTGATTTTTGGTTGAATATGTACAAGGCGAAACCGAGTGAAGCGCTTACATACAAGACCAATCACTCACTTCGCGGACGCGTGTTATATGCTATTTTTTAATAACATACGTAATAGCACATTGCAAAAATACTCTTCTTCTCTCTTTGTTCTTTTTTGTGGAGATGAGTGGAAGTAAGTTCAAGAAATTGAATGCTTGCATTCGGCACATAAAAGGCTGGATTCCGTCCATGGGACGGGCATACTCGTTTATAGCAATTCATCAATCAATTGAAAAGTTCAAGATGTCGTCGTACTCACCAGCTACATAGTCACCATACCCTATTGTGGTCAGCGTAACGTACGCGTAGTAAATACTTTGTTCAAAAGTCCATCCTTCAAAATAGACAAAAAATCCAGACGGTAAAAATATGAACAACAAAATACCAGGTATCAGATAAGTGGCAATGTCCATGAATAAATTGAATTTTGTTTCAACGCGTTTGTCCTTGTATTGCTCGTGAACTCTAAGGAACTGCAGAAAACAAATGATAGTAATACGTAATACAAGAGTTGAAATTTTTTTATTGGTAAAAAAATCATCTTTGGAATGAAATTTTGCATGGGGTTGGCGATAAATCTAACATGATACTCCATTTACCCATAACTCAAGAATACTAAGAAGATTTGATAATAGAACGTTGATGTTTTTTCTTTATCAAATTAAGAAACATGAAAAATTTAGGATTTTCCTTCTATTGGCCAACCTGTGTCGGTATAACGGCAATCAAAACTTCAAAGAGAATACCTTGACAGAAAATTTTATATTCCATGGCAAGGACTATGGAGGTTTTTGTATTTTCAATTGGACCCCTCTGTTGGATAATGAGCAAAGTCAATTAAGAAGCGATGTTTTTTTGTATTTTCAATTGTACCTCTCTGTTGTGTAATGAGTGAAGTCGGATGGCACGTGGCGCTCTTGCGTGTTGCAGCTTGCGCATAAAAACCGTTAGACTAGCGTAGTTTAATTAGTTCGAGACCTTCGAGTATTGTAGGCTTACTGACAACCAGACTGGTCAGGAGACTAGATCTCGATGTTGAATTAATAAAATTATATTAAAAGAAGTTTTATAAATTAATCTGTTCGATTAAAATTTTATTACATGATTTGAGTTTAGATCGATGTAAATTAGATTGGATTTAATCTTAATAATGAATTTTATAATATTGTACGAAAGGTAGCATTTTACAAAATAATAAAAGGACTTGTCCAGACGAGTATATCATAAACACAATAATGAGCTTGAAAGCACTGTCGTCTTAAAAAATTTTTTACTAATACGACGATCGACGTTTCGAACGTACACACGTTCTTCTTCAGGATCGATAAATACTACAATGAGTAAAGCTATTAACAGGAACAAAACGGAGCAGCAGCACAGGGAGCGTGAAAGAACAAGAAAGAAAGTAGATTACTCACGATTATTATACGAGTAAATCGCTGGCGAATAAAAGTTACTAATCCTGTAGCTGTCGGTTTTAAAGTTTATACTGTCCTTACATTTCATAATTTCTATCGCTTCACGAATTTTTCTTTTCCGAAACGTCGATCGTCGTATTAGTAAAAAATTTTTTAAGACGACAGTGCTTTCAAGCTCATTATTGTGTTTGTAGCATTTTACTTCCAATTCATTACAAAGGTCAAAAGTTGATTCGACTCCCATAGTCAAAATTGTAAGTAGACAACACCAACATTAAAGGCATTCGCGGAATGTACAACACCATTCACTAATTGTAACACTTTTCCTTCTAATAAGGATTAATTCGGCTCTCTTTAGCACATTTGTATTTGCAAACAGTGTACATATAAATACCAAACGATAAGTGAAGAAGCAGTATGCGCAGGTCAACTGCTCCAGATGAGCTGGCTTCATAAATTTATACAAATATAATCCAGACGCTGGCGGTATGTCTTGTAAGCAAATCAAATTTTTCCACTTGCCGAGTAATCTGTTTAGGTATTCTTCACTTTTTAAATTCTCTCCTAGTTACATCTCTGTGATTAAATTTCTTGCGATTTTTATATTTTTTTGTTTAATGCAATTCTTTCATGTTCACAAATTATTTTTAATGTTCAATTTTTTTCTTCTTCTTATATAAAACTTTTAACCGCTCGAGTTTTTTTTTTTTTTTTGTGATTTCGGACGTCTCAATTTTTGTAAAACATTCCCACCCAAAATAATTTGCCTAAACCTAGTCTAATACAAGTATGATGAATACTTTCTTTCAGCTCACCGTTGATGCAAAAAAATCACCAAGTTGTGTTAGAACTATGCCATTGAGTGGGATTCCAACCAACGAATATACAATAACCAATATTCGACCGAGACAGGATGTTGGATGAAGATTACCATATCCTATAGCACCCTTGACATAAATACACTTGAATAGTTAAATGATCTAATTTAGGCACCATTACTTTATGAGTTCTGATTTCATATAAAGTAAGTGAACTGACCAATTGTGCTGAGGGTGGTCAACGCAAAAAAAAATGAATTATAGAAAGTCCATTGAAATTCGTCTTCTATTTCAATTACATCTTCCAATTCGAGCATGGGTCTTGATCTAGTTTTGTTACAATGCTGCCTAAGCTTCAGAATCAATTGCTGATGAGCCCGATTGTTGGTCCACGTGAAGTAGGTATCCAGCAAATCTGAAATCATTTTTGAAATAGAAAAATTTAGAACTATTCATTGGAAGTTTTTTTCATAAAGTTGTCATAAACTCTTGAACGGGTTTTTTAACCAGCATTGAAATATCAAAAATGCAAAAATTAAACTTCATATTATCAGATAAAATATGACTTTCTTCACTACTCATATGGGGAGGTATTCACCCTCCCTTTTATTTTCTTTGAGGTGATTTTGTAAAAAGAAATAATATTGAAAATGTTGAATGAAAGATAATTTAACTCCTCTCTTCCTTGAACACTGGTACACCACTGCTTATCTTTTTTCTCTTTCTTTATCTGTTGAGCGCGCATGAAACAACGGAGCCCAGCAAGGTGTTTGAAAAGAGGTGTGCTCAGTTTGATTGTAAACAAAACGCAACTCGCATGCACATTTAAAAATACATGGGAAGCGGAACACCCAGTTCCGTTTTTACATTGTTTTGAAAAATGGAGATCAGCTGATGAGCTGATGTAGCGCCTTGTTGTTTACATTGAGCTGAGCACACCTCTTTTCAAACATCTTGGGCGCCCAGGTGAACGGAATATTATCTTCTTTCTCTCTCTTTTTCTCGTTCAGCACGCGTTCCAGACAGTCTCATCCTACAAATTGAGTTCACTGGTCCATAAAGAACGTATACCACCACCACTTGATTTTTTGGATTTGACATCTGTTCATCTGTTTACATTGAGTGAGAATACCTCTAGCGCCTTACTGAACAAAGTGATAAAGATACCAGGTAATTTGACTCATCAGTTGATTGTAATATAGGTGTAATGGATAATGATCATTTTTACATGGGGTTTAATGAGTTTTTGAGAAGTAGATGGGTCATTATAGCGCAATTTGTCCTTTGTAGGGTTTGAAGGACAAACGTTGTTTTGGGACCCTACGCGCGCCTTCATTTGTGATAGTTATTCTTTTCATGAAGCATTCATTAAATTCCACATATCAGCGATAACCATTTCAGGCTTCATTATCTTCATCTTTCATAATAGCCATCTCTTGCTAATTTATAGATGAAGTTAATCAGTTGTAGATGAAATCTACTACTAATCAACTTTATCAAAGTTAGATATTTCAATTAATATCCAAATTTCGTACAACATCTAAATACTTCATGACCATCTAATGACCTTATTGAAAAAGTAACCGGATCAGTATGATGAATTTTTAATACTACATATACTTCTCTTATCCAATTTCTCAATTTTTCTTAAAATGTATCCTTTTAATATGGTGTAATATGTACACAATCTCCCATCTTAAAGACAGGTTTTTCTAACTTAAACTTCTTCAGAGGATACATTCTTTAAAAAATTTTATTTTCTTTTTCACTAATGTATACAGGCTGGAGGAAGACCTATAGTATGATGAATATCTTCTTCATGACTCACCTAATCAAAAATGTTCACTGCTGATTGAAACTTCCAATGGCTAAATTCAATAGTCTTAAAGAATATAGGTACACTAAATCCAAGTTTGAAGAATTTTGTACTTTTCAAGCATCAGTCACCAAATTATTGTAGTCAACATACTGGGAGTCAATGATGGTCATGAATGAATACAACTCTTTCCTACCAGACCAGAGAAATTACTTGCGTACGCAATGAGAATAGCAGCTGAGAGTATGAAACCGTAATACTGCTTTTACCGCAGATCATTAACCAGCTTATACTTATATACATTTCTTAAAATTTGGATGGTCAATTTTAAAATAGAGAGCATAAATCTTCTGTACAATTTTCCATGTGATCAACTTTGGGATGCCCAGTGTCCAGGCAACAATTTTGATTCATCCTAAAGATTGAGAGTTGAATAAAAAAACGAGGCAAGTCGACACATTTCTGGATCAAAAGTTTTAAATCCGTATATTTAAACCATTTCTTGTTCTCTTTGGATACTCAGTTTATTGTATTTCAACTTGATCTGTGGTTGGACTTGGATGAATAAAATCATGTGAGCAAAACTAATCTAAAAGTGATAATTTTGTACTCTACAATTTGTTGGGGATTTCGACTGATATCCTTGTTGTAGTTGTGATTATCAGTCTGTCACCCCATGTTCAACAGCAGTTGTCAATAGATACAGCGACAGTATAGTAAAATTTGCAAGTAAAACTACCCACACATGCCTAGTCAATTGGGGACGTACTGATCATGATCAGCTGGGTTCTTTCAGCACAAACACACTCATCTGGGCATATAAGTTTCCACAACAGGATGACGAGAACCTTTTCTTATGCTGAGAGGATTTGACAATATTCTCCGAGTCCCACAAAATCTTTCTGTTGGGTTTAATACGTACTGTCTGTAAGTGTGTCACTTGGGAAAGCGGCGTGGAATTTTAAAAATATTAACGGACAAATGAAACAGAATAAGCCCAATTCCAGAGAATAACCGTAATTCCTACAATCAAAAATGAAAATTTGATTTGGTTGTTAATATCTTCAGGACATTGCATTACACGTTAGCAGCCTAAAATCACCTTGTGTCAAGTGTATCTACAATCTGCTCTAATTTCAAACGTTGGTCCTTCCTTAACTAACTTTTCCGCGCCACTGTTTCAGGCTCATTCAGGACAGATTTTGAAAAGGTGGCGGAAAAGCCAGCAAAATTAGTGCTGTATACAGAACAAAATCCTATACAACAAAATTGGTGGTAAGATTAGGAACTTGTGGGGAAATACACCAGAGATAGGATAATAGTAAATGAGATAGAAGGAAATATATATGGGAACTGTGAAACCCAATATTCGCGGAATCATCGACTCGAGAGTACATAAGATTATTATTATGCTTAGCATGAAAAAGGAGACAATGAAGCTTTGAGTATGAATAGTAATGGAGGAGCAGAAACGGTCATTTTCGAAAGTTCAGTGGCAGGCGTAATAGGGCGCACTGTTTCAATCATATGAAAAAATTTAGTACAAATTTTACTTGTAACATCCTCTCTCCTCTCTGTAGTCAGTCATCGTTATATTGTATGAGACGGAATAGTAAACATCTCTTGAAGCCTCTCCCTGGTCTTCTGATGTACACATAAAAAAGAAATGACATTTCAGAAAAAACACAATTAGGTGTACTACAATACTACCCTCATTCATTATGCCTGACACGCACACACACTCACACACGCCACCTACACACAAGGGTTAGAATGACAAAAAAGCTTTGATAATTATCTCAAAGATGATAAGAAGCCTACATCGCATCTTGTAGGGGGACTCACATACTTTGAATCTATACCTGTGGTTCACAGGTAGAGCAAAGGTATGAGATATAGAGGAGAATGTGGCGTCATCAAAAGAACTGGAAAAGAGTTAAACTAAAGAGCACAGGGATAGGTGGGTCATTTGGAAGAGGAATAGGACTGGACATCATCAAGGGGACTTGATAAAATTTCAATTGATGAGCGAGAGGGGTAGATAACTGACCACTGACCTGGAGGAGGGAATAACATCCGTAGGAACTTGAGAAATTCCAAAATGAGGAACAGAGAGAGGAAATGGCAGATTCATTTGACAAATTTAACTCAAATCACAAAGAGAGTAGTATTAGTTGAGCCGTTGTACTTGATAAGATTAAACGTTGCAGGCCCCCCTCTACATGTGCCCTTGAACTGATCTGTGATATATTTCCCTTTTCTCCAATGAGTGCCATGACCACCTTCCATCAAACAAGATGCGTCTCATCTTTCAAATGTTTTTTTGAGAACATCAATCAGCTGAAATAGATTAGCTCTGCAACCAATAAGGTT
This sequence comes from Aspidiotus rigidus, assembly GCA_035079385.1. Taxonomy (NCBI): domain Eukaryota; kingdom Metazoa; phylum Arthropoda; class Insecta; order Hemiptera; family Diaspididae; genus Aspidiotus; species Aspidiotus rigidus. The sequence continues at coordinate 9,664,967 of JAVHKY010000052.1, forward strand.
TCAACATTTCTATCATGTGTTCCACCCATCAGAATTCAATTCCAGCTATGTGTTATACTTTTCACAAGAATATTATACCTTCAATATCCAACTTCTCAGGAATTTCTGTCCCTCGATGTGTTTCCTCATGGTGTCGTTCAATGGCGTAGAATATGAAAGCTCCGAGGAGCAAATAACTGAGAAATATTATCCACAACATGAGCCACTGATTAACTGACATCCTGAAGAGTTGATGATGACGTACTGATGAATTAGGGATGAATATGACAAAAAAATATTGCAAACACCACACACCACTGAACCTGTTGAAAAAAAAAAAAAATCAAAGAATAAACCAAAATGAATGCAGGTTTACATTAAGCATCATTCAAATAAGCGCTCTGGCAAATAAGTCACATGAATATAAAAATTTTCCGAAGAAGAAAAGACTTATTAGACGGAAAAAATTCATTTATTTAAGGACATTTTTTGGCATCACCGTCCACAAAGTAGATATGAACTAATAAAGAGGCCGATGTTCTGGAGAAATATCTCTCATCACCCTCTTTGATCTTGTGACGTCACTAACTGATAAAAGTTAGTGATTGTGATCGATAGTATGCAATATTCTGCAATAGAATTGCAGAATATTGCAATAGTATCATGCGATGGTCCTTAGAAAATTATTGACTCCCATAAATTCGATCATTCGTCAAAATTCAGAACTAAGAGATGAATGAGGAATTTAACATTGATAATGAGGACGTGGAAGTACCCAAATATTTGAAAATGTATTTTTGTTTCGAACTTATATTCTTCTTTTCAAGTATGAAATGATCGAATTCAATTTTTTTTCTTGTGGAAAATTCCGCGTGAAAAAAGTTTGTTTACTTTTCTTAAGTACCATCAAATTCAAATATCAAAACCCAGTTTGTTCTTGACGTCACCGTGAATAAAGAGGGTTAGTTCTGTAAAATTTCCTCCTTAAATATATGAGAATATTTTTTGAAACTTTCAATAGAATGAAGTTAAAGGATGGCGTATTTATCTGTAGAAAAAGAGGAAGTTAAGAGGGGGGCTGAACCCAGATTGTGGCCCAAAGTGCAAAAAACGTCCACTTCGCGGTTCAAAGATGATTATATTGCGGCCTACTGAGAAATCAAAAGAAACCAGATTGTGGCCAACTGAAAAAAGAAAAAGGACCAGTTCACGGCCAATTTTATTCACATAAACTTTTTTTTTCTTAACAACGAATTTTCGTGACACCTTTTTAACAAATGCGTATTTATCAATTCCCTCGAATTCGCTCGTTCGCCCCGTTCTTCATCTAGTATAAATCTAGTATAATTATGTAAGGCTAATAGCTTTTGGGGGCGAACGAGTCTTTATCTAGGATAAGTCTGGTTTAGAATATTTAAAGCTAGTAGCTTATGAGGGCCCCTAATGGCTTTTTAAGGGTCCACTCGCCTAAAAGCTTTTGGGGGCTCACTCGCTCCGCTCGTTCGCCCTCTTCTTTGTCTAGTATAAGTCTAGTTTAGAATATTTAAAACTAGTAGCTTATAGGAGGCTTACTCTCTATCTCGTTCGCCTCCTTTCTGGTTTACTATAGAGTATATTTGGCCTAGATAATGAAAACTAAACCTATTATAGGAACCTACTTTGGGCCTAGTTTGATGAAAGCTAACATACTCTGTAATGAAGGAATAACCAAAACCCAAAACTATGCGAGGTGTACTCGCAGATTTCTGAATCACCAACAGAGTATAAAGGGAGAAGTACATGCAAATTTCTAAATTTCCCACGGGGTATTTTGTCAAGTAAATTCCAGGAGAGTTTGTCCACTAATTTCCAGGAAATGTTTCTAGATTCCAGGAAGTTTGCGCAGTAATTTTCAGGAAAAGGATAGTGCACAGGTGTACTCACAAATCTCCAAATCAACCACGGGGTGTACATTTGCACGCGCACGTTCAACATTTGAAGGGACAGGGGGGTTTACTCGCGAATTTCCAAATTAGGGGTACAGTGAGACAAAAGACATAAAACATGTTAACAAGAGTAGGGTTATAGTCGACGGGTAGAAACACACAATTTCTTCGAGGTTCACTTTTATGCAGTTTGTTCCTTCAAGGAGAGAAGAAAGAAGACAAGAGGTACGTGAACTAACTTCTTCTTGCCGAAGTAGACGAATATTTGAGAAAAGAGCTTTAGAGCGGAGTAAAACGCACCGTCCATCAAGAGAAAATCGCACTTTACAAAAAATTTTAAGTTCTTTTTCGTAGAAAACATGATAATATTATTCAATCATCAACCACCAACATGAATGCCTCGGGTAGTTTAGCAAATTGTCGTGCTGCTCTCCTCAGGGGGTCACAGCTTCGCCCTCGCACTGTAGATGAACTTACGAATTTGAATTCGGTCGTGCTCATTCAGTACCACTAGCGCAGCTCCTGTCATCTCTTTGCGCAAAATTTTTCTCGGTCTCTCGAACAAGTCTTCAGTAGCCTTCCGCTTGCACGAGTTGGCTATTGCCTGACGTATCAGAGTACTATCACGAGATGGTTATGCGGCAATTCCGATTCAAGTGTACGACCGGCCATCACTTTTAAATATACTTTACATCCTTTGTTTGTGCAAACCCATCGTTCGACATCATTCGCTAGGAATTTATGGAATCTCAGTTTGTATCCATCAACAATTTTCAATTCTGTTCCACGTTTACTAAACATTTTCGACATAGAATACACTTCACTGCACCGACATAATTCATACTGGAAAGTGATTACATTCTTCCATTCATTCAATTTTTCTTTCGCTGAGCCAGAAATTCAAGGTGAAACATAAAGAGATGCAATCAATCATCCTGAGAAAAGAATGATGTGTACCTATGTCAGAAGAGAAGCAAGTTCTACTTTTTGCAGGGGTTTCAATATACAATTATTTTCGGCCGCAATAAGAATATCTCAAGTCGACGAAATTTGACAAGCAGGCCGCAAAGAAATCATCTCTGGGCCGCAATCTGCCTGCACCGTTTTTGCTGTAATTTTCTATTAAATGAGGTCAATTTTGTAATTCTGTTCCAGAAGAAAGTAGACACTATACTATAGAGAAATATACTCGCGAAGAGTAAAGAACACAAATACTAGAACCACAATAAAATCAAACAATCCGAGCGTTTTCAGCTAAACAGCCATTTTCACGAGGTTTTTATGTCTAAATTTGAGGTTGACCTGTTTTCTTCGGGCCAGGTGTTTTTGAATCACGTTTTCTATTGGCATAGGTACGTGGGTGACATATTGTGTGCATGGACCGGTCCTGCGGAGCTCCTTAGTGAGTTTCTCGCTTATTTAAATAGTTTATACCCGTCCATCAAATTCACTCTTGATGTTGGCGGTTTATCAATAAATTTTCTGGACTTAACCATATCCGTCATCGACGGTGTCCATGATTTCGGTATTTACCGGAAAAGTACTTCGACCGATATTGCTATCCACGGGTCGTCTTTCGTACCTTTTGCCCATAAAGTTGCTACATTTAATAGTTTAATATATCGCCTCACTCAGATCCGTCTAAGTGAAGTAGCGTTTAATAAGGAACTCGTGACGATAAAGCACTTGGCTAGAGTGAATCAGGTCAAAGTGGACATTGACCTTATGGTCCGTAGGAGACTTACAAGGAAAAGTCTCGATTCTACTACCTCCCTCCCCCGTCAGTTGCATCTTGATAGGCGTAAACGGTGGACTAGGATGCCGTTTTTGGGGAAGTTTTCTTCGGAGTTGTGCCGTGTCCTCCGTCCCTTTAGTCTCCGGCCGGCGTTCTATAGTACCAATACGGTGAAGAGCCTTTTGGTCAAGTTAAAGGATCCGATACCGATGGCCGAGAGGGAGGGTGTTTATAGGGTGGCTTGTGGTGATTGCCCGAGCGTGTACATAGGGATGACTAGCCGTCAATTCAAAATTAGAGTTGATGAACACAGGAAAGCCTGGGAAAAAAGAAAAGTAGGGGAGTCGGCGTTTGCTGACCACTTAATTGAATGTGGTCACAGCCTCAAAGAGGGTTCTGAAGTTCTCCTCCACAGGGAAAAATCTTATTTTAGGCGCTTAGCATTAGAAGAAATTGAAATTCGTCGTCACCGAAATATTAAAGACATTACCGTGTTGAACAGGTACATTCCTGAGGAGGGATTGATTGAATTAGTCTATGAGGATAATTCACATTTCGATGACTCGCTGGTTCAGTCATGACCTCCTCGTTCGTTGTTACTCGTTCTTGTTGGTGTTAGGTTCAGTCGCTTTCTATACCGTGAGAATGGCTGTTTAGCCGAAAGCGCTCCGATTGTTTGATTTTATTGCGGTTCTAGTATTTGTGTTCTTTACTCTTCGCGAGTATATTTCTCTATGATGGATGACCGTAAAATTAAAAAACGCATTGATTCTATAGACACTATACTATTAAACTCATAGCGAGGACCAATAATGTTAAACTAGATATGTATTGATAATCTCATCAGGAGGGTTTGTCTTCGTCTTGCTCTTGACGCTACTCGGCTACAACTACTTCGTTCCAAAGTAATAATAATAAAGTAAGATTCATTAATCTCCCTTTCCTCGACCGTATCTCATCACAAATATCTCGTTTACTGAAACCCTTTAATTTCAAGTCCGCTTTCTACTCTGTAAACACCACGAGGAGTCACCTTTCCCGTCTGAAGGACCCTATTCCTTCCGCTCGAAAGTGTGGTGTTTACATACTCCAATGCGATGATTGTCTCCTTACTTATATTCGGCAAACTGGTCGGCCCTTAATACCCAATTCAAAAAGCACGTTAATACCTTTGAAAAGAATCCCTCCAAAAAACCTAATTTTTCTGCTCATCTTTCAGAGTCGGGATATTCATTACGAAGGCCTGAGAATGTTCTTGTCTTACTACATGAGGAGTGTACTCTTAGGCTAAGAAAGGATGCAAACAAGCGGAGTGAGTGAGCTCGTGAGCGCCAGTCTAATATACATTATACAAATACCAAACTTAAACTTATTCAGGACTAAGAATGGAGTGAAGGGGCAGAGACTTGATTTTAAGGATTCCTGGCGTCTGGATGAATATCTTTAATTAAAAAAAAAAAAAAAATACAGTAAGGAGATTAGGTTAGTAGAAGCAAATATCTCGCTGTCGAAGGTATTTGAAATTTATTTTGAGAATTTGGGCAACTTGTACCAGTGAAGTGTTTTTATGAGGGAAGTAGCGAATTCCTTGTATGTTGTTTTAGCAAATAATCTACAAATATCTTCCACTCAAGGTGACTGGTGGTCGAGAAATAGGAAAATGAAAACATAATTCTACATAAGAGAGAAAAATAAATAAAAACTAAAAAACACGTACACGTCAAACGTATACGAGTACATCAGAAACTGATTTGTGTGAGCTTGTAATTACCTTTTTTTTTTTCTTTCTCTGTCTCAGAATATCGCTAATGAATACGACAAATTAATTCATCTTCGTATTTAAGTTTTAGGTAAATAATCAAATACGATTCAGTACACATCAACTTCGGTGAAACTCAGTATGAATTGGGAATTTTGATTAGTTTCCCAAAAGAATGAAGAAATGCAAAGAAAAAAATAAATTAATACCTAGCTGACTGGATGTAACACCATCGAATACCATTGAATATACAATCAATTACACGATCAATACCTATAACTCTTGTAGTCAAACTAAGAACTTACAGAATTAATCTTCAAGTCTCTACAATGGTAAGAAGCTCAAATGGTTACATCCTAGTATGTGTACGACACCATCGTTGGGCAGATTGGTCAATTTTTGACACATTTTGCTCCATAACTCGGCCCCGAAAAGTTGGAGAAAGTTCGGTCTAGGTGCAAATTATAGATAAAGTTGAGATACAAATTTTGTATTTTCAAAGTATACATCTTGCTCTTTGCATTTTTGCGCTAAAACAAGATTAGTCTAAACTAGATGACTGGTGCTGCTCCAAAGCATTAATCGTTGACGTTAAAATTCAACAATTTGCCAATAAAGGCGAAGTATGCGCTGCTATGCGGAATTTCTCCAAAGCTTGCACTTGAAAGTTATGATGAATGATAACGACTATACAAAGTATTTTCTTTTCGCCCTTTTTTCTTATGTAATTCAAATGTAAAGTCACCTAAAAGAGTTTCAAAATTGTCTGTTAGAGGTGACTCGGCTCCAACTTTTATATGTCTCATTTTTTAAAATTGTGTGGTCAATTAAGAGAGGAACTTTTAAAAATCATTCCTGTGTTATGGGACTATTACACACCATCACCTTTGAGTGTAGCGTGAAAAGTACGCTCCTTCCCTTACAGGCGAATAATACGCGGACAGGAGCAATACTTTATAAGTTGAATCTTGATTAAAACTGTACCAAGCTATTGTTAATAGATCCCTTACAAGAAATGTACAGAATAAAATCGCGTTTTCATATTTTGAAAATTTGTAAGGAGGACGGAGTTATTCAATGAATGATGGCTCATTTGTGGGTCCGAGGCTATCATTTGAAAAAAAGGTGAGCTTGATCCGTCCAGAAGAAGTTGCTGGCGAATTGTATTTAGGTCATCAATTTTACTTTGAAAAAATCTTCATAAGTCATGTAGGTACAGGACGAAATCGTGTATTGATCGTTCTTAAATCTGAAGTCCGGATAGGTTAGCCAATAGACAATGGCTCACCTGTAGGTCACAAGCTTTCACTTTAAAAAAAGATCAGCCCGACCCGTCCAGTAGAAGTAGCTGGCGAATTGTATTTTGGCCTTCTCTAAAAAAATTCCATACAGGGCGCAATCGCGTTTTCATCGTTCTCAAAACTGAAGTCCGGGACGGGTTAATCAATGGATGATGGCTCATCTGTGGGTCAGAAGCTTTCAAATAAAAAAAATTTCAGCCGTATCCGTCCAGTAGAAGTTGCTGGCGAATTGTATTAGGGTGGTTAGAATCGTTCAGAGAGCGTCACAATATTGTGAGAGAGGAAAATTAGTCTTCACGCAGGAATATTCCTCGGTTACGGTAAGTAATGCTCATCTGGAATTCAACCTTAAGATGCCCCGAAAATGCTTATAACAAATCAAATTCTTCAAACTTGAGCAAACATGCACATCTACACACTTGTTTCTGAGCGTTTCTCATCTAATATCGCTATACTTTTGTATTTTCCATTGGTCAGAAAGGAGAAGCAAATTGACTTTTTTCATTTTATATATCTTTCAAATTTTTGTACTTAGCATGTAAAAATACGCTTGTGTGTCTGATTTTGTTATCTTAAATGAGCTCTGGGTTGAAGGCACACAATGACTTAATAAGCTGGAGTCTCTTTGGATTTTCATGGGTATAACTTGTTGACTGGTTTCTTTGGATCGTTTTGTAACTGAAGTAAAATGTGCGTATGTGGACAGGCGGACTACATCACTGTTGAAATTTCAGACGTTTGAAGTAGTATACATCGCGTAGTCAATGGTAAGGCTCATTAGCGTATATTTTCCCAACTTCGGCCTTAGCCTCTTTTCTCTACAACGCTGAAAAAATAGTTGGTGTTTTGTAATATTTTCTTCCATTGTTGCAGTTAATAAAAAACTAGTAGTGGTAATCGACGCAGATAGCCAATCATCTTGGTTAGTGAGATTTTGGCTTCAGCAGTTCTAGCCAAATTACAAATTTTCTGGGAGAGCCAAATAAATAAAGATCAGGATTCATGTCAATCATAAGTTAGTATATTTGTCTTTGCCGGTTACTTTTATACTTTCATACTTGCTATGCTTCTTTGTCACCAATCTTGGTCAAGTGTGAGTCTAGTATACTGTACGTTAAGAACTACATAGCTCGCAGGTTTCATCGCTCGGACCGTTCTCCTCAATGTTGGGCCAGTAAAGCTCTGATATACTGTATGTCGTACTGGGCTCTCATGGCTCACTCGCTCCGCTCCTACGCCCTCAATCTTGATCTAGAGTAAGTCTAGAATATTGTACAATAAACTACTTCGCTCTCAGGCTCACTCGCTTCGCTTGTCGCGTCGCCCTCCTATCTTGGTCTAGTATAAATCTAGCATACTGTATGTAAAATTACTTCGCTCCCAGGGTTCGCTCGCTCTGCATGTTTGCTTGATCTAGTTTAAGTGTAGTATACTGCATGTTAAGCAACTTATCTCTCAAGGCTCGCTCGTTCCGCTCGTTCGCTCCCAATCTTGGTCTAGTTCAAGTCTAGTATACTGTACGTTAAGCAACTTAGTTCTCTGAATCTTTGAGAATCTAACAATTATAAACCCGTTCTCATTGGTTTTCTGAAGACAGAAGAAGAAAAATGCGGACAAATAAACCAGCCATCAAAATCACATTAAAGATAACAGCAATTCTCTATTTTCATTCTCACCAGAAATAGTTGGCATGGTTGGCAAATAATACTATCCTTCTCTGGACACACCAATACGCATGAGTATATTCACCAGAAAGGAAATTGAAAAAGCAACAAATTTTGTAACTTACAAATTTCACGATAACTTAATATTTAGTGAAATATAGTGAAAAGAAAAGAAGATTTTCCCAATTTCCCATAAAGTTCTGTGTTGATAGCGCGGTCTTGGCCGTCGCTAATTAGCAACGCGCTCTGGTGAAAAATTCACGAGTTATCACGTTTTGTGGGACAAGATTTTGGTGCCGTGTCCATACCTCTATAATGTACCGTGTTTCAAACTTAACACTGAGAAAATAAGAATGAATTAAATCAATCAAATTATGTTGAACCAATTTTAAATACACGAAAGGAGAAATCCATTATTATACAGACAAGAGAAGACTACGAAACTAGTTGTCATTCGAGGAAGGTCAATCAGCTGATGATAACTTTGTTGACTGACATTGACTGAGACTACTCCGCCGTCACGTAATACCACGACAACAGAGAAATATTGTAACCAACATTTTCATTCCATAGATGTCAAGGCATTATGTTGGAGTAGTGCTTGACAACGATTTTTTGCCAACTGGTTTACCTAATAATAATAACACACGGAGTAAAGATCATCGGATTAATGAATGAGAATAACAAATTTCTTAGCTATTAGGGGTTGTGTATATGGGGGATTTGTAAGTGTTATTCTTACGGAAGTAAATTCTTTTAAGAGATAACGATGGGTACTTTTTCCAACAGTCACTCACTGGAACCTGCGTCATCTTGTTTTTCTAGGTGTCTGTAGTTGTGAGCTGCAAGTCATCGAAAAAATTACGAAATAAAAATCGGATGGATGGAAAGCCAAAAACTGATAAGTAAACAACCCATTTTTTTAGTATAATGCACAGAGTAAACAGAGGTCGTCTGAACGCGCTCGAGACACGGGCATCATCCAAATTCGAAGTTTAGGGTTCGCCTAACGGAGTTAACCGAGCGGTGAATCTGCAACACTCAACAATTTGCGTTGTGTACAGCTGTATGCAGAGCTTGACGCGCACTCAACGCGTTAGGCGAACCTAAACTACGAATTTGGATGATGCCCGTATTCGTTAACGTTATGACATGGCCGTCTCTAGTTACAGGCCGGAATATTCGAAACATGACAACGTTCCACGGGGCTAACATTTGTACAGTCTCTTATGGGAGAACATCAAAAAATACTATTTGACACACGTACGGTGAAGTTTTTGAGAAAAATGAAGAGAACGTGAGTTGAAGAACAAACGATTCTCGATTTTTTGAGCTAGGTCTCGTTCAGATTGATCAACTACGAAGCGAGTTATTCACGTTTAAAAAAAAAAAGTCTGACAGAGGGCGAAGCGCGGTACATGTACTGCACTTCGCCCTCTGTCCGACTTTTTTTTTTAAAAAGTGAATAACTCGCTTCGTAGTTGATCAATCTTAACGAGACCTAGCTCAAAAAATCGAGAATTCTTTACTCTTTCGATATAATCATAAACTTTTTCCCTTCGGAATTGAATACTATGCGCAAATCAACAATTAACGTGGTTTTCGAAGATTTTCCCATAAGAGCGTGTATAAAACTCGGCCCCCTATTTTTCGTCACCGCGACGTTGCCAGCTTTAATATTCCGGCCTGTAACTAGAGACGGCCATGGTCATGAGCATAGCGAAGACGACCTCTGTTTACTCTGTGGTATAATGGAATGGAATGAAGACGCTAACACTTTTAAATTGCATTCTTGAATAAATACTGCACAATGTCCGATACCTTTTCATTTTATTAATACTTCAGTTTAATTTTCATTCCATTTTTTCAATATCAAATTCATTTTACATCGATATTCCTAATGCCAGGTGAAACCACGTACAAAGTAGTCGATCCCGAGATACGAGGCTTATTAACAAAGTTGGCTGCCTCCTGTGATCATGATACGTTATTCCAGATTACTCCTTTCTTGGATTTAATAACAGGTATAACACTGAGAATATTCATATGGTCTGAGTTTATGGGATTTCATGCTGAAAGCGAACTTTTAATCATTCCATAGGTCAGGTGCATCATAAACTGCGATGTTTAACAGGAGTACCACATATAGGCAAAACAACGTTGATTCGGCTAATCATGTTACCCTTCAACGTATGGGAATGGGATGAAAACGGACCCGTTCGTCAGGATTTCCAAATTCCTGCATCGTTTGATGGTAGTACGAGACTTGTGTTCCAGTTTACTTCGGGCACTGATGTACGTGTACAATATCCTCAACTAGAGTCGACCATTCCAAAATTCTGGAGTGATAATCTGGGAGGTATGATATGTTTACATATGGAATTTGCCAAATACTCTCATGGTGGTCATTCAGATTTTATCAAAATGCTGAACTATCTCGCTAAAGATATACAGAAAACAATAAATAAGTTTTTAGTGGGTAAGCGGAAAACAGAAGAAAATATTGTCCGAGTGAACACAGCAGAAGAATTTGTAACTGTAATGGACAGATTCTTCGAACTTTTTAAAAAGTATCCTGTTCACCTGTTTATCGACGATTTTGATATGGTGATATTCGCAGCAAAAGCATCTGAAGATTACGATACTATATTAGCTGATTATCGGAACATTATGAATATTATAGGCCCCAAATGTAATGTCATTCTCGTTGGTGTAGTACCTGCTGTAGCATGCTCACTTCGGGGACAGATATTACATCAAAGAATTAGAGAAGGTACTACCAAAATACTAGGACTACCTATATCACAAGTACGGCCAATTTTGAAAAATAAAGTACCTAGATTGACGAGATATTTGTGGATCAGATGGTTCGCGTGTGCGCCGGATTCAACGGTGCCAACTGTCATCCAATTCATCCAGAATGTTTTCGCGTAGTCATGGATGCAAGGAATTATGAATTAGCGGACTTACTAACTGAGGTCAGGAGTTACCGTTACATCTTGAGCTGTATTCAAACCAACCCTCGTATCCATACCATGTTTGTCGATTTGTTAGTTGACGGGTGGTTAGATGGTACAATGTATCAAGAAATGACATTCGGTGATCTAAATTAATACAAATGCGCTTGATTTATCTGGATGTGTTCAATTATTAACATATTTAGGTTTTATACGATTATACAAAACGAAATACGCAATTGCAGATGATCCGTCAAATATACTAGAAATATTAGGTAAAACTGATCCACCCCATCATGTAGCTACATATTACTCTTTTACTAATATAATTTTTTATAATACTGTGGCGTTCTGCTATGAAGGCGCAAGCACCAAGCTTGCACATGCCGCTAAACTTTTAATAATAGCAGACGCCGCAAGGAAGCGTACTTATCGCTTAACTACTTCGCCGAATACGCTTGAACAACCTAGAACGTGCTCGATTGATTGTAAGCACTCTTGCATAACCTGTTTGCCGTTCTAGAAGAAATCTCGAGAATTCCGGAAATAAGGGTGAGACTATAAATAGCCGGCAGCAACCCGATAAAGCGATTCAGTTGTAATCTTAAAGCGATAGTTAACGTGTTCTTGTTCTTTAACGCGATTGTGTTACAGTTTAACGGTGTTTAGAAGTGTTGTACTTGCGGTACCAGTAATAAAGCTCGGTTTTCGTAATTGTTCTTTATTATTGGCGTCAAGAGATATTCGGTGACTGGTAGAACGTCACAACTGGTGTCAGAAGTGGGATTGCGTAAGCCTACTCTGTGCGTTTGAAGCTTGTGGTGATTCAAGATGGTAAAGAAGAAGTTTCATGAACTGACTCGGGATCAACTCCGCGAGGAACTCCGGAATCGTAACCTCTCTGTTAGCGGAACCAAAAATGAATTAGCCGATCGTCTGGAAAAAGCATTCAAAGACTCGGGTTTGGACGCGGCCAATTTTGAATTTGAGGTTGATGAGGCTACTGGAAACCTTGAGACTGGTACGCCAACAAAACAGTCTCCAGCTATAGATTTGAGTGCAATGCTGCAAATGTTGACAGATACAATGGCTAAAAGTTCAGAAGATCTGAAGACTGGGTTTACTGTGATGGACCAGAAAATTGAACAGAAACTTGAACAGAAACTTGAACAAAACAAGACAGAAATCTTTGGTGGGCTAAGGGAGACCGTCAATGTTGAGGTTAAACGCCAGATCGAACCAATCCAACGTCAGGTTGAGGGAATCCAACATCAGGTCGAGGAATTTGGGCAACAATGGAAAATTGTAGAGGAACGACTCCAGAGACTGGAAGGAAATCCAACAGTAAGCATGGTTGTGGATCCGCCAGGTGTTACTTTTTTCAGTTCTGGATCTAATGAAGGAAACATACCAATTACGGAACCATCAAAGGCCAAAGTCAAAATACCAACATTTGATGGCGAGATCTCTTGGGAACTGTATAAATCACAGTTTGAAATTGCAGCTCAACTCAATGGATGGGATGACAAAACCAAGACTGGTAATTTGATTGTCAACTTGAGAGGAGCTGCACTTCAGCTGTTGTCCAACATTGCCGAGGATGACAAGAAGAATTACCAAAAGTTGGTTGAGGTCCTTGAACAACGCTTTGGTCAAGCTCACTTGGCTCCCATCAGAAGAAGAGAACTGAAATACCGTCGACAGACCTGTGGAGAAAGTCTTCAAGCGTTTTCAAGCGAAATCCTAAAATTAACTCAACAAGCTTACCCAGAAGCTACTGTATCAGCCATTGAACAAACTGTGTCTGAGGCATTTATTGATGGAATTTTTGACTGGGAGGTTCAGAGTCAAGTTCGGATGGCACGTTGCAAAACCTTGAAAGAAGCATTATCCTTTGCCCTGGAAGTAGAAGCTGCAAGAAAGGTGTCCCGTAGACAAGGTTCCACAGTTTTGAAGCAAACAAAGGTTGGACCAACTGGAGACAAACGTCGATGCTACCACTGTGATGAAGAGGGTCACATCAAGCCCAATTGCCCTAAGTGGAAATCTCTGCAGAAGAAGGCGGAAAACTCCAACCTGGAGTTGCCAGGGGCCAACCAACTCCAGGGCCAAGCAGAAGGGCCCAAGAAATAAGGATTTCCAAAATGCGCACTTCGAGTGAGAACGTCTATGTATTGGGATGGAATGATAGCATTGGACGCAATATAGACATGTGCGTGGACTGTGCTGCTACTGGTTCAGTTATCAAGACACAATTGGTCAAGGACATCCCAGGCCTATCCATTAATTGGAGAGAAAAGCACCGCCTCAGGACTGCCATGGGTGAACAAGCTTGGACCAAGGGTACTGTCCAGCTATCCATCAAGATTTCCTCAATGGTAATAACTGGAAAATTCATCCTTGCTGATATCGAGGATGACTGTATTCTGGGCCTGGATTTAATACGAAAGTATGGGTTGATTATTGATCTGAAGTATGACCTTTTAAGAGGTCCCCGTGGAGATATGCCACTTTATGAGTTGGAAGCCAAGGATCGTCTCCTCCAGACCAAAGTTGAAGAAGAACTAAGTACTGTAGTCGATGAAGTGAAGAAAGATTTGGATTGTAAAACTATGTCAAGTTTCAATAAATTTTTGGAAGATTACCAGAGCATTTTTGCTAAAGATGAAAATGACTTAGGGAGGACTTCTATAGTTCAACATCGCATAAACAGTAGTGACGCGGCTCCAGTCAGGCAGCGACCCAGAAGAATGCCGTTTGCCAAGGAAGCAGAGATGAAACGTCAACTGGAAGAGATGCTGAAACCGGGAATTATAGAACCTTCCTCTAGTCCATGGGCTTCGCCAGTAACACTAGCACCAAAGAAAGATGGAACTTTAAGATTCTGCGTTGACTTCCGGAAGCTTAATGATGTTACTGTCAAAGACAGCTATCCCCTGCCAAGAATGGATGATCTTTTTGACATTTTAAGAGGAGCAAGATGGTTTTCGGTAATCGACATGAAGAGTGGCTTTTGGCAAGTGGAGGTGCATCTAGATGATAAAGAGAAGACCGCGTTTTGTACCACTGGAGGATTATGGCAATTTAATGTCATGCCATTCGGTTTATATAACGCACCAGCCACGTTTGAACGCCTTGTGGAAAAGATTTTGAAAGATGTCATTGGAAAAATTTTCCTAGTGTACATGGATGACGTGATTGTCTTCAGCGAGACACCTGAAGAGCACATAGAACACCTGAGGATTGTTTTCCAAAAATTACAAGAAGCAGGTCTCAAACTTTCCTTAAAGAAGTGCTCATTATTCAAGAAAGAAGTCAGATACTTGGGCCATATTGTTTCAGCTGACGGTTTGAAGACTGACCCAAGGAAAGTAGAAGCAATAACTCAATGACCGACACCAAAGGATCGTACTGAAGTAAAAAGTTTCTTAAGTCTATGTTCATACTACAGAAGATTTGTAAAGAATTTTGCAAATATTGTGAAACCGTTGAACCGTTTAACTGAAAAAGAACATCCATTCAAATGGACCAGTGAATGTCAAGAGGCCTTCAACGAACTCAAGAAGAGAATGTGCTCCACGCCAGTACTAGCCTATCCAGATCCAACTAAAAGGTTTATTCTTGATACAGATTGCAGTAATTTTGCTATGGGTGCCGTATTGTCGCAAGAATATGAATCAGGGGAGCGAGTCATTGCCTATTTTAGCAAGACCCTGAGTAAGACAGAACAGAATTATTGTGTGACCAGAAAAGAATTACTAGCCGTTATAAAATCAATGAAAAATTTCCACAAGTACCTGTATGGCCAGAAATTCTTGCTACGAACTGATCATGCTGCTTTACAGTGGATAATGAATTTCAAAGAACCAGAAGGGCAGATGGCTAGATGGCTGCAATACCTGCAAACTTATACTTTTGAAATAATCCACCGGAGAGGAAAAAGTCATCAGAATGCTGATTCATTATCAAGAAGACCATGCTCAGAAGACTGTAGTCATTGTTGCAAACAAGAGAAGAAGGAAGTCTCAGTCAAAGCCATACAACTAAGTTCCAATGTGGATATGAAAAATGCTCAACAACAGGATAAAGATATTTCAGTCATCTTAGCCTGGAAGGAGAAAGGTGAACGACCAGTCTGGCAGGATATCAGCTCGCAGTCAGTAAATTTAAAGATTTTATGGTCACAATGGGACTCGCTTCAAGTAGAGAATGGAATTGTTTACCGGATCTGGGAAACAACAGATGGCAGATCACACCGGCGTCAACTACTGATACCTGAAGCACTTGTTCCGGATGTCTTGAAGAGTGTTCATGATGACGCATCTGGTAGTCATCTTGGAATAACAAAAACATTGGCCAAGATTCGGGAACGGTTTTACTGGCCAGCCTGTAGAAGTGATATAGAGGATTGGATTCAATGTTGCAGAACATGTAATGCCAGTAAGGGGCCCAATACTAGGGGCCGAGCTAAGATGCGAATCTACAATGTGGGATACCCTTTTGAACGGATTGCGGCAGATATCTCAGGACCATTTCCAGAAACTGACCAAGGTAATCGTTATATTCTAGTGGTAGGAGATTATTTCAGCAAATGGATGGATGCTTACCCACTGCCAAATTGTGAAGCCGTCACTGTTGTAACAGCGCTGGTGGAAAACTGGATTTCAAGGTTTGGAGTACCTCTGGAGTTACACTCAGACCAGGGAAGAAACTTTGAATCCCAGGTATTTGGAGAAGTGGCGAAGCTGATGGGATTGAGGAAAACTCGTGCAACACCACTCCACCCACAGTCTGATGGTATGGTCGAGAGGTTCAACAAAACAATAGACCAATTTCTATCCAAGGTAATTGATAGTGACCAGCGGAATTGGGACAAGCTACTTCCATTGTTCCTGCTAGCCTATCGGTCTTCAATCCATGAGAGCACCAAGGAAACACCTGCAAAAATCATTTTTGGAAGAGAACTTCGATTACCGTGTGATTTAGAGCTGGGCACCCCTCCACAGCCACCTCAAGAAGTCAAGCCATTTACGCAAGAACTGAAGAACCGACTTAAGCAGGTACATGAGCTGGTCAGAGAAAATTTAGAAGTTGCTAGCGACCGGATGAAGGCACGCTATGACATCTGTGCAGATGAAACCAAGTTTGAACCTCAGGATAGGGTGTGGTTCTACAACCCACAGAGAAAGAAAGGGAAGAACCCAAAATTACAGTGCAATTGGGAAGGACCTTGGACAGTCGTGAAGAGAATCAACGATGTCATCTATCGCATCCAACAGGACAGAAAGTTCAAAGTGGTCCACCGAAATAGACTAGCTGTATGGAGTCCTGCCTTTGAACGGGACGTTCAAAACTGAGGAGGGGAAAGTGTGGCGTTCTGCTATGAAGGCGCAAGCACCAAGCTTGCACATTCCGCTAAACTTTTAATAATAGCAGACGCCGCAAGGAAGCGTACTTATCACTTAACTACTTCGCCAAATACGCTTGAACAACCTAGAACGTGCTCGATTGATTGTAAGCACTCTTGCATAACCTGTTTGCCGTTCTAGAAGAAATCTTGAGAATTCCGGAAATAAGGGTGAGACTATAAATAACCGGCAGCAACCCGATAAAGCGATTCAGTTGTAATCTTAAAGCGATAGTTAACGTGTTCTCGTTCTTTAACGCGATTGTGTTACAGTTTAACGGTGTTTAGAAGTGTTGTACTTGCGGTACCAGTAATGAAGCTCGGTTTTCGTAATTGTTCTTTATTATTGGCGTCAAGAGATATTCGGTGACTGGTAGAACGTCACAATACTATTTTCGGCTTCATGAAACGTTTGACAGTGCCCCCTTATAACGAATGTACTCCTTACTTTTTTAGACTAGGTACTGCGCATAAGTCTGCTCTCAAGGTATTATATTCCATATATAAGGAGCATAGAGAAAGAAATTCGGGATATAATGCAGAAGTACAACAACTCACGTTTTTTTTAATAAACTAATTCACTTTTTTCCAACGTATTTCATTCTTGTTCAAAGAGCAGTAACTGTAGATGAAGTTGATTCGACGAAATTCCTTGATTCTGCTCTGATAAGCACATCGCCTGATGACCCATCATATTTTGTAGAAGCAAAACGTAAAGACAAAATAACTTATACCGCAATGATTGATTTAGTTAATCTAGGTTTTCACCAATTACATACGCGACAATATGACCAGTTTATGAATCGTATATGGTCTCGTCGCACTAATCGTAAAGGAAAAATTTATTATATTTCCATGGCATATGATAATAATGGCTTCTTTATGGCGCGAACGCATGAGCGTAGGAGCGCCTCTCGATGTAAATGTGAAGCTACCAGTACAGTTTATTGTGGGGAAGTCGTATATCCAACAGCAGGGGATGGAGAATTTTTTATGGCACCAGATCAGTAATAACTATAATACGTTGTAATATCTTTAGAATTATATAAAATAAAAATAAATGTATATGTATATATATGTAAAATTTTGTTATAACACCAATAAATGAATAAATGTGTTAGTAATGGATGTGTTAAGTGTAAGAACGCAAAACTTACATGACATTTCAAAAAAAAATATCTATCATTCGATAAAAACTGTGCTCTTAGTAAAACAAAGTTTCGAAAAAACGAAGAAGTTTGAAAAAAAACAGAAGAGAGTTTTGAAAAACACGAAAAAGTGAAACATATGTACGTTTTTTCAAGAAACGTAAAAAGGTACCTATTCGTTATTTATTCAAAAGGAGGTCCTTCCCGGCGAATTTTATTGATAGCAAAGTTGAAAATACACTTCTTATTCAAATTCCTTCTCAACGCTTTTATTTGTAATTGAATTTTTTTTCAAATTATTTTAAAGGGAATCGAAGCGTTTCAGATTAAATTTAATCACTCTTTTATGACAATGGAGGGAAAAAGGAAGTTTTTATCAATCATAGAAGTAGCTTATAAATGAAGTGCATAATATATCGATTTGTCTTTGCTTAATTTCGAATTTTACTTTGAAATATTCAAACATTCTTTTTGTGGAATCGAATTGCTAAAATGTCATTTCACCCTTTAAAGAAAATTCCGCTTGAATTTTGAACAGTCAGCTCTTCCTGGCAGTGTCATACTTTTTGGTAATTATGAAACATTCAACTCCTGTTGTTTCCCCTTTATTATAAATTTTAGTCATGATTTGATTTGTATCATTTTCCAAGCTTAAATATCGATGAAAATTAAAATGTTTATAACAACCTCGTTTACTCTCCATTCATTCGCATCATTTTTATTTTTTTTTTTAATTCTTTCACCTTGTAGAGTACGTCTACCTTTAGGACGGAACCATCTTCCCAAATTTCTATTGAATTGATATAAAAATATGAACTTTTCCTAAATTAAAAAAAACATTTAGCAATAAGGTAAAATGATATGAAATGGATACAATAATGATACTTTTACTGCATTGAGAGTAAAAGAGATGAAATTGATACAAAAATGATACAAAAGTTTGAAATTTTTTGGAGTAGTGAATATCATGGGTGGTTTTTCCGGCCATGTTTTCTTTACCTGAAAAATAGTGCTGGCGCAAAATTTTCAATCTCTCTGGATTCCTATTGAAAATAGATACATAAGTGAGAATTCCTATTAAATTGTATACAAATGTTTGAAAATTTTTGGTCTCTCTCATTTTCTATGAAATTGTATACAAATTGATACAAAAAGTATGAAAAAATTCAAACCTCTGAATTTTTAAAGCCTTGATTTTTCTTTCAGAATTGATACAAATTGATACAAAATGTATGAAAATTTTAAACCTCTGAATTTATTTTTCTATTAAAATTGATACAAATTGATACAAAAAATATGAAAAAATTTAATCCTCTGATTTTTTCTGTTAAAATTTGATACAAATTGTATAAAATTGATACAAAAAGTATGAAAATGTTTAATCCTCTGAATTTCTTTTTTCTTTTAGAAAAGATACAAATTGTATAAAATAGATACAAATGTATGAAAATTTTGAATGTCTGAATTTCTTTTTTTCTATTAAAATTGATACAAATTGTATAAAAATAGAGAATTGATAAGTCGGTGGAGGAAAAGTTTCCGCCACTGAATTTTAATGTTGTGCAATTGTGAAAAATAAGCCTGATGCATAAGAAAAACGTCATGTCGAATGAGTGGGTTAATATTAGAGCATTTATAATCTTGAATAAAATGGATGAAATTGATACAAAAATGATACAAAAGTTTTAAAATTTTTGGAGTAGTGAGTAAGAAAAATTTTTGATATTTACCTTAAAATAACTGAATTTAAATGTTTTTCATTATTTTAGTCAATATTAGAGCAGCTATAATCTTGACTAAAATGGGTGAAAATTGATACAAAATGATACAAAATTTTTTTTGAAATTTTTTGGAGTAGTGAGTAAGAAAAAAAGGTGTGAAATGAATGATATTTGCCTTAAAATAACTAAATTTTTAGTAAAATATTAGAGTACGTAGAATATTGACTAAAAATAGACGAAATTGATACAAATGGATACGGTACAAAATTTTTTGGAATAGTGAGTAAGAAAAATGATTGATATCTAGCTTAAAATGAGTAAAATTTAACTGTTTTTTTATTGATATTTGAGTATGAATTTTTTAGTGGGTAGGTACCTTAGTGTTTTGGAGTGGGGTAAACGTACCCATGTACTACTTATATACCAACAGAAAACGCGGGAAAATGCTAGTTACCTAACTATATTTACAAGTGATTCAAACAAGAAAAAGAAATGAATTACTACCCAACAGCCTAAAAATCGCTGAGCTGAAATTCTCGAATTGTTAATGAATTTCGAACGCTGAATTCAATGCCGTTCTTAGTTTTTTGATAGGACGTCTCAATTTTTCGTATTCGCGTGAAATATTCACGTTTATTTGCAGCGCGTTGTTGCGGAACGTAGCGTTCCTTCTCGATAGCCGATACTTCAGGTATTGAGAAGTTGTGTTACGTTCCGTAACAACGCACTGCGAATAAACGTGAATATTTCATGCGAATACGAAAAATTGAGACGTCCTATCAAAACACTGAGAACGGCATTGAATTCAGCGTTCAAAATTCATTTAAAATTACAAAATTTCAGCTCAGCAATTTTCAAAAAGTCTGAATTTGAGGAGTTATGTCAAAAGGGCACCCGTGAGCAATAGTTGATTTTCAAAATACGTCTTTGGAGTTTCATGTTCAGATTACTCATTCCACATTCATTTTATCAAAAAATCTATAATGACAAAAACTATTTTGCGTGTTTTCATCTTTACAGATCACTAATTATTTTTCAAATTGATCGACGAATGAATCTGGGACAATTCTATAAAGATGTGTACTCGGGAGCCCTTTTTATGGAGATGAGGTTGAGTGACCATAAGCGTGCATGTAATTTTTCGTTTTTTCAAAATTTTGTATATTCATAGGAAATGGTTCAGAGAATTAAAAAATGCGGATATCCGCAAAAAGGGCACCCCTTTGACGGGTGCCCTTTTGACAGATAACTCCTCATTTGTTGGGTAGTGTTGTCAATAATTATAGCCAATGAGAGATCCGGTCAATTTTTATAGATAATAATAGTTATTCAAGGAATACAACGATAGGTTCAGCGGATGTGCATGGTACAGTACTACCTTGTATAAGGATAAGGTAGGTATGCCCAAATGATAAGAAAATGACCGTCGCCATGTTGATAAAGTCGGAGGAGGAGCAGTTTTAGAAAGTTTCAGGAGAGCCGTGAGAAAAATTTGAATATCAAACATTGAATTTTGGTTAATTAGAAAGATTATATCGATGAAAACGAAAAATTGTTGAATTATTTCCTTTATTTTTTGTAGTTTGAATTCTTGTATTTGATGTTTTACGTTTCGAATTCTCGAATCGATACGTTGTTCTAATTTATGGTTATTCATATTACACAAGAGGAGTGTACACCCGAAGGTGTACACTCCCTTGTGTTTCAAATTCTTTTAGGATGCTACTTACTCAGATTGCTCCGCCTTCAACTTTATCAACATGGTCACAATCCTATTCTTATCACTTGCGCATACCTATCTTATATACTTCCTTACCTTGTATGATATAAGCTCATAGTTTAGGAATTCGTACAACGTCTTCAAAATTAGACATATATATATTTAAAAAAGAACTTATTTTCTTCAAATTTAAGGGGTGGTAACCTATGGCGAGATTTCCGGGTATTTCGCCCCAAGCCGTCATACATAATCAGAACAATAACGAATCGAATATTTGGATTAAAGACGCGTACAAACTCCTCCTTAATTAGTAAATTTAGACGTTGATAATTCATAGGAAAATCGAGTCAGCTACCACTACTATGGCATTAATTGGTCGCTCCGTAATCGCAGATCTCTCTATCTCGTAGCTGCATTCACTAGATACGTGACTTGTATCTAGACTACGCCAATACTACAATTATCGGCGATCCACCTGGGATTTTGTGAACCGCAATGTCCGAGTCCCTTCGTCATGGTCCCTCTCCTATCATATAATAGAAAATATAGAACACCTCCCTGTTAAATATATTATAAGCAGAATGCAAAAAGCTATTGTAATTAAGGTATGCAGCATGGTCAGGATGTTTTTTTGGTGAATTGTAAACGTTCTCAGCGCTTGGAGCATTTACGCTCCCGCGCTGGAAATGTAATTTAATCCAACTGTATATATATATATATATATATATATATATATATATATATATATATATATAACTGTACAGATTGTGCGCCTCGGGATAATAATAATAATAATAATAATAATAATAATAATAATAATAATAATAATAATAATAATAATAATAATAATAATAATAATAATAATAATAATAATAATGATAATAATAATAATAACATATAACCCTGCCAAGTATTCCCCCAGCAGTCCCTCTCCAATCTTTTCTGTTAGTTAGGTATTGTGTGTGTGTGTGTGTGTGTGTGTAAGGGGGGTCTTCTATGGGACTCAGACTACAATTTGTAAGTTTCCGAAATGATCTTCTAATTTTAAATTTAATTTTATTCACAAATTTTGTTTACTTCTGCCATCCAACCTCTAATATAGGTGTGCCAACAACACCTCATGCCAAAGCAGAAAAAAAAAAGGACGATTAGCCTAGGGCAGTGGAGACTCAATATTTTTGTTACCTGTTGATTAACGCGTAAGAGTAGAACATTTAGAACAAGTCCACTTTAAGCAGTCGTAGGCCTACCTATAAAATAGCTTCATTGGGAGTATAATTGTCCATTAATTTAGGAAGGTGCGTGCGGGCTGTGGCTCTATTGTATCATTGAGTTGTCTGAATGAATTTGATTTTGTCAGCAATAGTCTACTTGATGATCAGATAAATACGAAAATTAAAGTAAATTGTTCTCCCCATAGGTAATACGTTTGTTATTCTGGTACATTGAACAAATCTACATTGATTAAGCGCCAGAGACTATATTATCGTAGTTCCGGTTTATTTTTGATTTTTAATTCTACTTTCAACCTAGGAAACGTTTCTCCGTATTTCGTAATTAATTGGTTTTTTCTTCTTTGCTCTTTATTTTTTTTTTGAATTGTTCTTTTGACCTACAAATTTCATTAATTTCATTTCGTTTTCTTTCATTTCGGACCAAAAGATTTTGTTTTTCCTACTCGAGAAATTTGACCTACCTGGTCTCATCCAAATTATTTCTCTTTTAATTTCATCTCTGACTTCGAATAAACCTTGTGTCTGTGATGATAATTCGTTGTGGATTAGTTACGTGTCTAGATGTAAACCAAAATCAAATCCTGGAGAGTTTAATACCTAGGTACTCGAAAATTTCAAGAATCCCCTACCCTCCGGCTCAATGAGTTTTCTTCGTAGGTGCGTTGCATAAAATTAAAAGAATTGGCTCTCGATAATTCAATATTATCGCAATTCAAGTGTTTATTTAAGCCTCATTTATTTTACTTGTTTTTAATGAATTAGAAACCGAAAATGAGACAAAAGATTAGTATACGCCGATTATATTTACTTCAAGTAATGTTGATTGTATAATATACTGGTTTCCTAAAGTCGCAATGGACATTGGAAAGTCGCACTGGATATTCGAAACGTCGGAATTACAAATTATTTCTTAATCTATTTAGTACCTACCTGACGTTTACTTTACTTCAATAAGTGCAAAAACATACCCAATCTGTCTCTATTCAGATAGAGAAAATTTTCTTGGTTGTCTAGGCTACACAATGTACGACTAATTATGGCGTGCTGACTACGCTACACATTTAGGTAGATATTTGAAGAGTTCATATTTGTCAATATTAATTTTTCGACAACTTGCAATTCCCGAAAATCTTCTAAGTTTTACCATAATGAAATAACGTATATTTGGTACGTATAATTCTCATCACCCATTGAGAAGCCACCGATCAACCGTTGAAAACGCGAACGAGTAACTTCCATACTCAGTTAGAACCGTTTTCCACGAATTTGGTTGACTCGACTATTTGTTGAGCGCACTCATACCCGCACTTGAAATGTACAATCGTACAGACATACGTAATAGGTGTATCAGTCAAAGAAGTAATGTCTGACTCACTCAAAAAATGTCATTCATATTTTACAATTTTTTTTTTTTTTTTTTACTCGCAATCATAAAGTATTTCCCCTTCTTTGATCGAAGGTTTTACGATATGAAAGTAACGATGTTTAATTTATTGTTTCAAAAAAGATAACGAATAATTTTATTGTGTTTTCCGTGTTGAAGAAATTATACTACAGTGCTTATTTTTTTTTCTTTTCTTTCATTCAATTCATCCTGTTTTGTTTTTATTATTTTTTTAGGGGGAACAAAAAAATTGGAGATACGTTTTGAGAAAATGATCTACAAGTATCTGAGAAAGTGGATGTTTCTGGTCAATGTCGATATGTCAGAGACTAGTGATAATTAAAATTCGTGAAATAAATCACAGTAATTTGGAGGTACACGTTGAAACATTATTATTTAGAAAAGAGGGAATACAAAGGTGTAATTCAAAGAAGAGAATTATTCTTTGTTATTTTAGTTCCGAGATATTAAGGAAGGGAAGTAAATCGTGTTTCCACTAACATCTTTTTTTTTTATCTACCTTCATCGATATTTCATAAGGGAGCGATATTAAATTAATTGCAAAATCAATACAGGATTTGGAACATTATATTAATTTATGGAATCGCAGTCAATAATTTTAAGTCGTAATCATTAGACCTAACTGCGTTTAAAAAAAGGGTAAGAAAGAAATGAAGACATACTAAAATATTTGAGTTGCTAATGTATTCAATACTAAATATATATTAGGTACCTTTACAGTGTAAAAGCCTGCTGGGGATATGGTTTTTTGTTCTTTTTTCTAATCGGCTGGCTAGGTTTGCGTTTGAATTTCTTAGTTTCTTCTTCCTGTGACTTTTCTCGTATAAGTACGCGACCCTTCGCAGGAATAATTGGGAGGGCTTCTTTCGGTACCCAACTCTTTTGGAATCTGTCGTTTTGTGATGTATTTTTACCGACTTTTCCTATTGGAAAATTGAGGTAATATACCCGTCTGTTGAGGTTTCCTTATAGGCCTATTTATTATTTATTTATTAATATTATAAGATTTTTTTGTCCGCGGAACTCCTGCGAAACTACCCGATAGGTTTTTTTGTAACTCGGCCATGTTGTAGTAGCATTATCTCTGAAGATGTGCATCTGCAATTTTTTTGAGGATCGATTGAGTAGTTCTCGAGAAATTTTCAGAGAAGCGGATTTTCCTATTCTTACATTTGTTATCAGTACGTGTATTGTGATGAAAAACCACTTATTTAACAGTCACATTCTTGGTTCATTCTTGGTTCGAGAAGTTCATTGAATTTTTCTTTTCAATAATATTTTAGCCATTCTTCCTACTTGGAAATTTAGTACCCTTCTATCTCGCTTCCACAGCACCTAAAGCCTTGAACTTTGTTTTGTTACATTTGTTTTTGAACGGATAGTGGCAATGGCGGGTTGTTCATTTTTTTTATTAATAATAGTCATACTCGACAGTGAAAACCTTGAGTTTGAATGATTGAGTACAATTTAGTCTTCAAGTGTGCTGCAAGACTATCTTGGTGACTTCATTCTTAATTAATTATTGATTTATACGTCATTTTTCGTGTATACATAATTGATAGTGGTACATGGTTGATTTGAGGTGTCTCAGGAGATGGGAATATCATTTTTAATTTGGACTGGCTTCTTTGAGTGAGATTTGAGGTTAGACTAACGAGTGAACCATGCTCGGGTGCAATATGTTTTTTTGTTAATATGTTTGGAAAAATAAAAGTGTGAGGGAAGGAATGAGGGGTTGACTGATGGGTGATTAGTTGCTTTTTTGGCTTCGATATCGATTTTTTTCGTTTTTCGAGGTCTCCTTGTAGCTGGATTCCCAGATAAAGAATTTTGGGATGTAGTTTGCATAGAAAATGGTGATGAGAGCGCGAATACAATTTATGAGTGCATGAGTGGAATAGCAGCTGGAACTAGCATTAAGAGATACCAGGAATCGGACGTGATAAAGAATTGAACCACTCAGCCTAATATACAGTATACTAGACTAATACTACGCTGAGAATAACGTTCAGGAAAAAGTGATCGTGAAGCATTTTTTTAACCGACTTTTCTAGCTCGAAAAATGAGGTATTACATCTGTAGGAAAATTGACAGGGGGAGGAAGCAGTGAACTTTCTAGACGCTTTGAAGGCCCTACATTACTTTCAGCCTGAAAAAAATGTAGGTTTCTTTATATAGGCTTCTATTTAGGTTTATATAAAATTTTTTTGTCCGCGGATCCCCTGCAAAACCACTGGATGAATTTTTTCGAGTCTTAGACACGCACTCAATGGGTTTTGCATTGAGAGAGGAAAAGTCAAGTATTACTCACGCGACTGCGTGAATATTTTTCCCCCCTTTTATAATATATAGCTCGGAGGTCGAAATTTTTCCAAGTCCCCCTTCTATTATATATAGCTTAGAGGTAGAAATTTTAACAGAGAACCTGTTCTACTCTCAAGCTATACATGGTGGAAAAGGGACACAGAAAAATTAAGACCTCCAAGCTATATACAATAGAAGGGGGACTTGAAAAAATTTCGACCTCCGAGGAGAGGGACTAAGAAAAGTTTCGTTTCTTGAGCTGTGTATGATGGGAGAGAGATTTGGAAAAATTTCCACTCTCGAGCTATATATTTCCGAGTCCCTAAAATAGGTCCAGGTCACTAATGACGTCCCATTTTATCTTAGGTTTATACTAATTCTAGGCTTGCTTGAATTCTCAATACCAAAACTAATTTGACTCATAGAACAGGTTCTCTGCGTTCCTCGTTCAACTTCGTTAAGGAAGCCGTCGTGTTTTTACAAGTCCCCCTTCTATCACATATAGCTCGGAGGAAGAAATCGTTTTGAGTCCCCCTTTCATAATATATAATTCGGAAGTAGAAAATTTTCCAAGTTGTCTCTGTATTATGTATATGTTAGGCTCAATTGCCGAAATCGCTCATTGGGCAAAAAAATTGACTGCAACGCGTTTTGGTGAGTGCGAAACAACCAGTATACGAAATGAGCAATTCTAGTACAACCAGAATGCGTTTTGAAATGTTTAATTTCCAGATCGCGTTGTGGCCTATGCTAATCGTTTATTTTTAAAACTCTTTGAAATTTTCTATGAATATGAAAAATATGTTATTTCTTTTTTTTACATAATTATAGGCTACTTATTTTTACATGAAGAATTCGAGTGACATTTTGAGTTACATTTCATTTTGTTCGCGAGGCTTCTATCGATGCAATAGCGTTTACAATTACAGTGAACAAAGCCTTGCTCGCTGCCCGAAAGTGCAGCAGATGCTGATCTTAAGGTCATTGATGTTGTAGGCACATCTGCGGGGGTAATGAATGTACTATCGGCGATGGTAAACTTATTTCGAGCGTACAAATTTTTGAAAATTCTCTCCTCTGTACCGACTTTGTACAATCCAGAAGAATTAATTTCAATTACCACCGCTAGGACACTTCGGGGAGCTGCATATCCGCGATCGACATCAGGTACACGTAATAAAATGTTTTTACCCACTGGAATCGGTGGAAATCTGGCATTCAAACGCGATAGCATTTTTTCCGTTTGTCTTTTCAACCCATTCCTTGCACCCTCGCGTTGACATCCAACAGCCTTGGTTCACTCACAACGGTCGCAAATGATTTCCTCGGAAGATTCGTCCTTTGGTACTCCGCAGCTGATCACTACATCTCTTCTTCCTCAATACTTCTCATAAACACGATTAGGCTTCTTCCCGTTTTTATCGTTTTCTCAGGTTTGAACGAGATTATTCGAGAACGCGTTGTGGTTCTTTTTATGAAAATTGAACAGACCTGAGACCAGAACGCGGACTGATAGTTTCGCATTTTACAACACGTTCCGGTTGTTTCCTGAAATGCACAAACGCTGCGCTGAATTTCTCGTACTGGTAAACGCGTTGCGGTCAATTTTTTTGCCCAATGAGCGATTTCAGCAATTGAACCTAAAATATATAACTCAGAAGTAGACATTTTTCCAAGTCCCCCTTTTATCAGCTCGGAGGTAGAAATTCTTTCTAAGTCCCACCTCTTGCCGTCCTTCGCCACGCGGCTGGCGCTCGTTATTTTTCTCCAAATTACCCTCTTATAAAACAGGTTCCCTGTTAAAAAGATCATGTTTTATGTCTATCATAGTATAAGTTAGTTCTCTGCTTGTTACTTTTATACTCGTAACTATGCAAATCTAGTATACTGTATGTAGTTGTCAAGCTAACTAGTTCTGAGGGCCTCAGTCGCTCCGCTCGCTCGCCCCGTGCATAGTCCAATTTGAGTTTAGTACCTTGTAGTAGGTATACTGCGTCTTGGACTCAATTTACCTACCAGCACGTTTTTATCCAGAAATTAGTATCATTTATTATGAGAAACGAGTAATGGTTCAACTATTTTTTTAGAGCTCACAAACGTTCAGGAAATGTTCAGAAAAAAAACGACGGCTTCCGTAACGAAAACGTGGAACGTGAGGAACCTGTACTAAGATTCAAATTGGTTTGGTATTGAGAATTCAAGCAAGCCTAGACCAGGCATGAGCAACCTTTTTCCTTCCGCGGGCCAGATTGTAAAGTTGGTAGGAAGGCGCGGGCCGGATACAAAAATTGAAAAGTTACCTTTTGATAATTTACCTTGTACATATCAACTTTTTGAGATCAGTTTGTGTGACTTATACAAACGTAATGTTATTTATAAACGTGAGAATACGCAGTCTGTAGCTTTCTACAACTGAAGGCTGTTCGTGGGAAAGAGCGTAAGTGCTATCGGAACCGAGAATGAGGTTTTCATTGATCCTATATATTTAGAGTCACGACAATACGATTTTCATGCTCTGTTGTATCTCATTCATATTTTTGTGGTACATACACGCTTTCCCAGGACAGAGAAAACGTTTATATTGCGTTCGCAAAGCTCATTTAACCGCTCTCCCGAGGTATTTTGTTATTGGCACTTGTGCTCTTTTTCACGAACACCCTTCAACTTATTCGTACTTGTAGTATACTTCAGTAAAAGTTCATTTTTTTAATACATTTCATGAAATGTTTGTGATGTCGCTGCGAGCCGCATCTGGTCCGCGGGCCGTAGGTTGCCCATCCTTGTCCTAGACCTAGTATTAAGCTAGTATGAAGGAAGCCTAGACCTATTATAAACCAAGTATAAGAAAAGCGACGGCTTCCTTAGAAGTTAAGCGAGGAACGCAGGGAACCTGTATTATGAGCAAATTGACCTGTTTTATGAGCAAATTGGATTTGGTATTGAGAATTCAAGCAAGTCTAGACCTAGTATAAAGCTAGTACATATAAAGAAGGCCTAGACCTACTATAAGCCTAGTATAATATAGTTTAAGAGTCTAAATTTTTCTTGACTCTCGAGCTATGTATGATAGGAGAGGGACTTGAAAAAATGTCATCCTCCAATCTATATACAATTAGATTCGAAATTTTTCCTAGTACTTTCCTGTCACACATAGCTCGAGTCGAAATTTTTCCAAATCCCCATTCCATCACATGTATCTCGGAAGTCGAAATTTTTCCAAGAGCCCCTCCTATGACATATACCTCGAGTCGAAATTTTTTTAAGTTTTTTGCCGGACGGCACATGGCGCACGGCGATTTTGTCAACCCCCCCCCCCCCCCCCATAAAAGGACGTCATCAGTGACCTGGACCTATTTTAGGGATCTCGAAATATTATATAGGTCGAGAGTCGAAATTTTTCTAAGTTCCTTTCTTATCACATATAGCTCGGAGGTTGAAATTCTTCTAGTCCCCTTTCTACCATGTATAGTTCGAGAGTCGAAATTTTTTCAAGTCACCCTCCTATCATGTATAGCTCGAGAGTCGAAATTTTCCCCATTCACTTTCCTATCATATATGGCTCAATTGTCGAAATTTTTCCAAGTTTTTTGTCGGACGGCGCATGGCGCACTGCAAATTTCTCAAAAAACAAAACCATAGAACAGGTTCCTCGTTAAAAACGCAGTGCGCCATGCGCCGTCCAACAAAAAACTTGGAAAAATTTCGACTCTCGAGCCATACATGATAGGAAGGGGACATGAAAAAAATTTTGACTCTCTAAATCTGTCGTAGCGCGAAAACGCAAAACGTTAGACATATAGTTTAAAAGTACAAATTTTGTATTTCAATTTTATTTTTAATTTGAGCCATATCCGAAGTTTCTACGACTTTTCTGAGCCGAGTTATGGAACAAAATGTGCCGCAAAATTCACCAAATCGCCAGGGTTCCCATAATAGGGCTTGAAAATTAATTAATTTACAGTATTGAGCTGAATTTCGAAAGTTTTAATAATCAGATTATTGTTTCCTAAGTGAATTTGGACGGGGAAAACGAAAAAAATAGTAACAAAATCCTAAGAAGCACCAGAATGGGTTAATGGGCCCAAAAAGGGTCAAAATTTCCCCAAATTAGAAAATCGTTCAAACTTTTGAATTGTAATTTGATTTTTAAAAGTGGGATTTCGCGCTGAGTCCGAAAAAATGTTTAAAAAATTCTTCGAAGTATCAAAATGGGTTAATGGGCCCAAAAAGGATCAAAATTTCCTCAAATTGGAAAATCGTTCAAACTTTCAAATTTTAATTCAATTTTCAAGTGGAATTTCGCGCTGAGTCTGAAAAAATGCTTTCAAAGTTCTTCGAAGCACCAAAAAGAGGTTAATGGGCCCGAAAAGGGCCAAAATTTCTCCAAATTGGAAAATCGTTCGAACTTTCAAATTTTAATTCGATTTCCAAGTGGTCTTTCGCGCTGAGTCCGAAAAAGATGTTTAAAAAATACTCCGGGGCACCAAAATGAGTTGATGGGCTCAAAGAGAATCAAAATTCCTCCAAGATGAAAAATTTGCGTAATCTTCAAAAGTTATTTTCAATTCTGAAGTAAAATTTAGCGCCGAGTCCGAGAAAAATACTGAAATGGCCCTAGATGATCTCCAAAATGAAAAATCAAAAAATTTTTTCATTCTGCAGTAAAATTGTTGATTCAGGGGATGGAAGGGATGTCGACAAGTTCGTCTGCCGTTGAGTGCTCGCGGAGTGAGATCGACAAGCGTCGGGTGACAGATCCGAAAGAGGAAATCGCGGAAATTCTCCTCATTTGGGGATTGGAGGGAGACGACACATTGATCTTCCGTTGAAGTTTCGCGGTGAGAGATCGACTAGGGCTCTGCGTATGATCAAAGCGGGAAAAAGTGCGGATACTCTCGTTGTTTGGTCAAAGAACGCAAAGTTGGTATTCTGTTGCGTGATTCCGATGAGAGATCAACTGACGCCCCATCTATGAACGAAGTGGGGCAAAGTGCAAAAACTCCTTGATTCAGGCATTGGGAGGATACCACAAATTCGGTCTTCCTCGTGATGAGCGATCAGCTACAGCTCAGTCTTTCATTGAGGCAGACGAACGCCCGGAATTTCTCGGGGTTTCACCCGGAGGAGGGAATGATACTGTCAAGCTCGACTTTCGTCATGAGCACGCGGTAAGAGAACGATCAAGACCCCGTGTATGATCAAGGCGGGTGCTTCCGCAAAAATTCCTGTTGTTTCTTGCCGAGGAGAGAATGATGCCGGCGACTTCGTTTCCCATTACATGCTCGCGGTAAAAAATCGACTGAGGCCCCGCGTATGATCAAGGCGGGTGCTTCCGCAAAAGCTCCAGTTGTTTCGGGTCAAAGAGAGGATGATACCGGCGACTTCGTTTCCCATTTCATGCTCGCGGTAAGAGATCGACTGAGGCCCCGCATATGATCGAGGCGGGTGCTTCCTCGAAAACTCCCGTGGTTTTGGGTGAAGGAGAGAATGATACCGGCGACTTCGTTTCTCATTACATGCTCGCGGTAAAAGATCGATTGAGGCCCAGCGTATGATCGAGGCGAGTGAAGGCACGGAAATACTCGTGGTTTATCACAAAAGAGAGAACTTCACGGCATCATTTGCGCTTCTGTGAGAAACCACCAGAATTTTTGAGCATTCGTTTGACTTCGTGGTGTCGGGGATCCTATCCAATCTCTCACCGCGAGCTGACCACGGAAGACAAGCTTCCCAGAAACGTCATTCTCTCGGCTGACGCTACGAGAAAGTGATCGCACTCTTACCCGCATTCATTGCAGAGGCACTATGGCCAATTAATCACTGCGAGTTTACAATGTAAGACGAGCATCTTAG
The DNA here is from genome assembly GCA_035079385.1 of Aspidiotus rigidus. Taxonomy (NCBI): domain Eukaryota; kingdom Metazoa; phylum Arthropoda; class Insecta; order Hemiptera; family Diaspididae; genus Aspidiotus; species Aspidiotus rigidus. Next base: position 9,697,080 of record JAVHKY010000052.1, read on the forward strand.
TACCATGATCTCCATCGCCTGATGAAACTATGTGAATTTTCATACTGTTACTAGCTTCGATCATACGCAGAGCCTCAGTCGATCACCGGGAGCAATCTTTGTTCTCACGAAGCTCGATTTCTTTGAGAACCAAATGAAATTTGAAAGACTAAGCGATTTTCCAAATCGGTGGAATTATGATCGGTTTTGGGCACTTCCACACAGTTTGATGCTTCGCATTCAACAGTTTTTTTTTCAACTCAGCACACAATTTTACCATAGGATCAAGAAAAACTTTGAAGGTTAGGCGATTTTATCATTTTTAAGAAATTTTGACCCTTTTCGGCCCCGTAAACCCATTTTCGTGCTTCGCAGAATTTTTTAAGAATTTTTTTCACATTCAGCGCTAAATTTTATCTCAGATTAGAGAAAAACATTGAAGGTTGAGCGGTTTCATCATTTTGGGGCAATTTTGACCCTTTTTGGGTCCATTAACCTATTTTGGTGCTTCGTAGAATTTTTTAACAATTTTATTTGGATTGAGCGCTAAATTTTATCTCAGAATCGAGAAAAACTTTGAAGGTTGGGCGATTTTATCATTTTGGGGAAATTTTGACAATTTTATTCAGATTCAGCTCTAAATTTTAATGCAGGATCGGGGAACACTTTGAAGATTACGCGATTCTTAATTGTTTTTCGATAATTCACAACTTTGGGAACCCCTGCCATAAAATTTCGGCACATTTTGGTCCATAACTCGGCTCAGAAAAGTCGTAGAAACTTCGGATATGGCTCAAATTAAAGAAAAAATTGAGATACAAAATTCGTACATTCAAACTATACGTCTAATGTTTTGCGTTTTCGCGCTACGACAGATTTAGCGCAAACTCCCATTTAACTGGTAACATCTTTCTGGTCCACCCTGTATAGCTCGAGTTTACTCATATTTCAGGAGGCCAACTTAAACACTTCTTGTAGGTCGTTAAAATTGAATTCAGAATTATATCGAACTATATTTTCGTCACGAATCAGTCCGCTGCATCCTATCAAAGGCCAAATTTTCTATTTGATGATTTGGGCGCCGGCCACTCTACAAAGTAAATTCTGGCAAAGGTGTTTTCATACTTGGTAATAGTTCGACATTACTATTACACTAGACCCGAATTTCATTTGATGCATGAATTGAATTAAAATTACCGAACTTGACAAGGTGAAACTTTATGAGGGAAAAATCCTTGAATAAAAGTTCTTCCTTAAGAAATTGTGGGCAAAGAAATATGCCACAGCCTTCTTCATAATTGCGTCATTAAAATAGCGTTGTGGTTAGGGATAGCTAACAGCTGAGGGGAGGAGACTTTTTGTATTAAGGAGCTCGGGAGTAGGTAAAATGGACATCCATTTTGTTTTCTAAGTGAACCTTACACCCCTTTGGTCAACATTGGGTTTATTAGAAAACAAGATGGATGTCCCATAGTACCTTTGCATGAACCCCGTAAGCTAAGTTCTCTTAAAAAACAAGATAGATGACCATTTTACCTGAGAGGTTCTTCAAGCAAACTTGTTCTTATGCGGTCAAGTTCAGAGGTGGTCATACTTTTATATCTGTCAAAAATCATGCCACTCAACTGTCCGGCTACTTTACAGCAAAATCGATAAGCACCGGCGTAATGTAATAGAGCTCGGTAGCTCATGTAATAGCAACTTTGACTGCGAGTACCGATGCGACGCTACCTACACAAAAATGTAAATTCTGCCCAGGCGAATTACAGCTTCAAAACGGACAAAAATGCCATAAAAGGTTTAATGGCTGAAATATGTTCAAGATGTTGCCCTGAATACGTGGTGAAAAATCACCGCCCCCAGAGGGTGTGCTTCCACCATAGGGAGTCCAAACGTGAAATTGTTCTTGTATCATCCGCGATTTTTCAATTTTACTCGAAAATGAGAGGTTTTACGAGAAAAATACATCAGTCAAAAGAGAATTCTGAGATGTGGCCACTTTTTACGGGTCGTAATGTGCGTGTGTGTACGTGTGTGACTCTTTGATGCGAACGAGACTATATCGTTAATGGTATGTTCGATAGTGCTCGTATAAAATTTTAAAATCTAATCTTCCTTCTAACTTTTTCCTACGTACATATTCGTCCTTATTCCCCTTTCTTTTCTTATCTACGTACGGCATGTCGAAACATACCATATAGCGTGATCGCTTCTCGGGGCTCGTATCGCACTTTGGTGAGATGCGAAAACCGGGGAGTCAGTCTCAGCGTCGTTTCCTTCGCGTCTATGAGGTATACAAGTGGAGTGTTATATCGAGATACTCGTAAACGTAAGGAAAATTTTACGCGACCCTACAATGAGAATACGAATTATTATACCTCGTATTCAGGAGTTCCGTATCTGGCAATTTTTCGGAAATTGTAGAAATCTGCGAGATTTTTATAATAAAATTCTTTCGAAATCATTCGTTATGCTCGCCAGATAATATAATCCAATGATTCCCGCTTTCTTTCGATTTTTTTTTCTCGCAAATTTATCCTGCAAAATTGGGAACACTCGTGACACATTACAGCGGGTTATTTAACATCCGAGTGAGTGCTTTTGCACGTGCACCTCAGGCCTGTCACCTTGAGGGGTACGATAAATTTCAACATACAGTAATTGAGGATCGTCACTCTCCAAGTGGTCTGTTGTTCGGGACTCAATTTTTGGGGTGATATAAGACCCTTTCCGGAGCGCTTCCCAAGCCCGATCTCGATCGATTGTTTTGATTAAGGTTTTTCAATCGATCGAGGAAATCCATCATTTCGAGAACTCCAATATTTCAAGATCGATGTGCAGATTCCAGCGTAGACATTTCGACCTTGCTCATCCGACTCCAAATATCAACGAAGTTCATGATTGTATCAAGTACAAATAAATTTATTTTCTAATTATCGAGAACACATTATCATCGAGTAAGTGATCAATCGTTATATAATTATCTTGTTTATTTTTTTTTTTTCTTAATTAATAAATACGGGTCGTTATCAAATGATGGATCGATTTATTTTCACTCTGTGTTTGAACTTTGTGATTAAAGGAGGGGAGGGGTGGATGATGCGGGCCTGAAGATTCTCTAGCACAAATTTTGGAGGTATGTACTTCCTTGGGAGACTACTGTGAATATTGCAAACTTCGTTTCTTTTTCAGATACCTTTTTCTCGAGCATGGTGAGTTTCTCGTATCAGAGTAATAGGGAATTTCTTCTGTCTTCAATAGTTTCCGTTCTTTCTCCTTTCAATAGTTTTAGTTAGTCTCTCCCTAGGTTTTTATTTTTTTGTTACGTCTGATTTTTTCCATATTTCATCCAACCTTGGTGGTTGCATCCAGAATCTATTATTCTTCAATTACATCGATAAACAAGGTGAGTTTATCTTCTTCGTTGCTGGCCGTGTACCAACCTTCGCACCATAAAGAGGTAGTCCCTCTTCTTCTTCTTCTCGTGTCTGTACTGATCGGTGGTCTGCCCTAAATTGAACTCACGCAGCTGTGAAAAGGTCTCTTCATGCTCTCCGACCTACTGAGCTGGTCGTACGGTCCCTGTTTCATTTGAGATAGGGGGGGAGTTTGCTCACGCCTTGGAGGGCCTGTTCACAGAATGCGGTTCCTTTTGGGGTGGATTTAGTTCCTATTGGGTGTAGTTAGGACTTCTCTCCGGCGGATGGTGAACTGCGATCGTACTAAAGGGATTTGGATGGTTGGGTTATATAGTCATGTAGTCAACATTGTCGCCCTGTCAGGTTGGCTACGTCACAATTCTTATAAAATTTCTCGCAAGATGTGTTTTTTGCGAATTTTTTCGGTAGCATAGTTCGGGCGCTAGAAGCCCGCGAAGTTTGACCAAATTACGAAAAATTTCGATTTTTACTCTACTATCGACAATTTTTCCTATTTTTCTCAACAATTAGACATTTTATGAAGAAAATGCATTGGTCGACAAATATTTCTCTTGAAATTTCCCGCAATATGAGTCACTAGCGAATTTTTTCAGTACCTAGCATAGTTTGGGGGCTACCATCGGCGATTTTTTAAGGTCTTGTATCATAACTCACAATTATTATTCTTATAAAAAAGACAAATCATACATCATAATCATATTTATTTACATAAAAAAGACAGAACAAACAAAAAGTTTACTAAATATCCAACGAAAAAGGATCATCTTTTTCTGACCACTTGAATGTAGACTCGATAGGCGTGCTGCATTGTTGCTGCCTCCGTCAGCGGTAATGATGGCAAATCAACTTTATTCTTGGCCCCGAGGGCACGAAATTGAACGTGTTGTAGGGAGTTCAAAGCTACATTCCTCTAATTTTGTATAAAATTTTCATTGCCTCACAAGAATAATGTACAATTTCAGATTTTGTGAACAGCTCTGCATAAAATACTTCCACTATTTCTTCTGATTGTGGGGCAGCGGTTAGTGTCTCCCATGATGTTTTCTTCCCCTTACGATACAACGCAGATGTTGTATCACACCCGGTGAAGGTATGAAGAAAGGGAGCATTTTTTTTGAAGTTTTCATTTTCCTTGCTAGAAAAAATTCGCTGATCAGCTCTACTCTTCCCAGGTTTAACAAACAATATCGGTTCTCCATCATCTGATGCCAAAGCTGTTATCAAAATGAGGAGGTCAATATCCTCCCCAACTACAGCTGTGAAACGTCCAGCCTCTTGCAGTTGGACTGCCTCCTTCACGATAACAGTATCTGCATCATGTGCAGCTGTATGGGCGTTTACTCCATTGTTAAGAAAATAATTTTGGAGAAGCTCAACAAACTCGGCTTTGTTTCTGTTTGCGAGAAAAAGTTGTTGCTTTACGGTGATCGGTGTATTCTTATCCACCGCAATATCTGGAGCAGTTGCAGTATACCGTCTCCGTCTCTCCGCATCCTTCAAGCAAGCCTTCCCATATCCGTCAAAAATGACAGTGACAAATTGACCAAACACCTGCTTATTGTATGTACCTAAAGAATAGGTACGCGCGCATAGCAAACGACTTGCAACAAATTTGCGGGCTTACAGCGCGTACGCGTGGACTACGAAAGACGGCTGATTTTGCTAGTGACTCATATTGCGGGAAATTTCAAGAGAAATATTTGTCGACCAATGCATTTTCTTCATAAAATGTCTAATTGTTGAGAAAAATAGAAAAAATTGTCGATAGTAGAGTAAAAATCGAAATTTTTCGAAATTTGGTCAAACTTCGCGGGCTTCTAGCGCCCGAACTATGCTACCGAAAAAATTCGCAAAAAACACATCTTGCGGGAAATTTTATAAGAATTTTTTTTGACTCTTGTATTTTTCTCGTAAAACCTCTCATTTTCGAGTAAAGTTGAAAAAATCGCGGATGATACAAGAAAAAATTGACGTTTTGGCCCCCTACGATGGAAGCACACCCTCTGGGGGCGGTGACTTTTCACCACGTATTCAGGGCATCATCTTGAATATATTTCAGCCATTGAACCTTTTATGGCATTTTTGTCCGTTTTACCACACTTTTTGAATGTAATTCGCCTGGGCTACAAAAAAGAACCTCGTCCACGAATTAGTTAGAATAATAGTTCTCTATTGACTGGACTAAAGAGTAATAATAATAATAATAAATGAATGTATTTCAATTCAATTCCCATATTTGCGAGGATTGTGCTTGCAGTCCTGAAGGGTATTATTGAGTATAAAATGGCTGTAAAATATCACATGCAATTTCACTGAACTGCGACAAATGTTACTTACATTAATAACCTCATGTAAACTGCAAAAAACTGATATCTTTCACTCTAGTAGTGACCAAGTTCTCAGTTTTTGAAATTTATTACTGCCATTTCTTGACTTCTTATTGAGTGTTCAATCAGGGAGGTGCTACACTTCAGCGAAAATTTCTGCACTTTATAATCATCAGAATGATTCAAAATTTTTACAAGATGAAGAGGAGACAGTGCTGAACTCAAATCACCAAAATTTTAGAAAAGGCCCGGAATTAAGTTGAGGCCTTTTTCCTACCCGACCATTCAATTGAAAGTAAGCCGTCGAGAAATTGTGCTATTCCATCTATTGTTGTGTACAAAACGGTTTAAAATTATAAACGACAAAGAATACATCTAATTTATAAGACAAATGAATAAAATTATATTTCTATAAATATTGTATCCAGTTACATCGATTGTACACATAAAACAAGTTTGACAAAGAAGTGTACAAAGAATTGATTCGTCAAAACCACAAAAGGAAAAAAATGTAAAAATCACGAAAATCAACGCAAATTATGAACAAATGAACGTATGGTTTTGAATAGAAAATGAAGTAACAAATTCAAAGTAAGGGATACACATTTTTCAAGATTATTAAATACATATTCTGTAATATTATAAACAAACCTTCGAGTAAATTAGAAATAAATACCAAAAATCTAATTTTAATTCATTCAGTCAATTTGTGAAAATACACAAATGAAGGAAGTTGTCAGGGTAACTTAAATGTTCGCTCATCCATTGCAGAGGCGTGTCCAGAGGCAATTCAATACCGTGAGTAATGATACGAACTGTGAATGAAAATTTTGTAAATATTAGCTGAATGAAAGTATTTCTAATAATCAGAGTTGTGAGAATGCTGGCTCACACATACCGTTATCACAAATTTTGGGGAAAATTTCTTGAAGGAGATTAAACAATGACTTAGGTTCACCATCTTCAACACATGGCTTTATTAGCCTTTGCACAAAAGGAGTATCATCTGAAGAATAACACCTGAATGGAACGTGAGTAAATCTTCCATCATTTCCAGACGAATCCATCAATTTTTTGTTGACTGACCAAAATTGTTCAAATTTATCTGTAACAAATACAAACAATTATAAGGTAAGAGATGATGTATTTTTTACAAGCAATGACAATCAAGTAAACCAGTTTATCAATTCAGTCACAACAGGGATTCTGTTTGAGATAGGGGAAAATTGTATTTCATTGGGTTTCATTAATATTAAACATACAATAAAATTTTTCATCAAAAGAAAACCCAACTGTAAATATCAGTAATGAAGTGATTTTGTTCTTGCTCTCAATTGTGTCGGGAGTAATACCTGACTTTTCGTTTGAAAAATCGGTAAAATTTCAGGTATATAATATGATTGAAAAAATTCGACGTTATACGTTAAACAAACGTTGTGCTTAACCGATGGATTGAATAATTAGCCGTGTATTTTATAATTACTGATTTATGTAGGTATGCATAGCATTTTTTTTTTCTCTACTTTCTCGCAATGGCTTGTAGCCTGAACACCGGGGAGTAATAAAATGTAGGTAAAGACAAAGCGGAAGTTTTACTGTCCATTTCAATTTTAGTCATTTACGAGCCGCTGACGGGCCGCCTTCGGCGGCCCTTGGCGGCTCGGCCTGCCGGCGGCTCCTAGCAGACGCGAGCAGCGAAGCTGCTCGCGTTTTTTGCTCGCTCGCTTCGCTCGCTCGTTATTGTTGTTGTTACATTTTAGTGGGGTGGCTAAATTCCCCATAAAAACCGTGCATACGATAGAAATATTATAACTTTTAAAATACCCGTTCAAAGTGATCGATGGATCTAAAACATAGCCACGTATATTTTCAATTATCATACATAGTTATTAAAGAGTGGGGGAGGAAGTAAAAATTTCAAGTAAAAGGTCGGTTATGATTGGGAAAGGAATTAAGATAAATGTATACCTTTTTGATCTTGCAAATCTAGTCAGGTTGTTGAATCGTCGCTTCGCTTGCACATACTATTCTGTAAGACTTACAATGTGGAGTTATAATTTGAACTGAGTTTCCCTTTGTTGGATTGCTGTTTTGAAATTTCTTACAAACTGCAATGGAGGTCGGTTCCCTCTCAGTGAAAACGGCCAGCACCGCGTGAAGGTAGGGAACCGTCGCTGGCCTTTTCTCTTTCTTTCACGTTTCTGTATATGAGGAGGTTGAAATTTTTTTCTTCTTCTTCCGGAATAAAGTCAAAAAATAGGAGTAAATAAAAGAATATCATAATTATTAATCTTTTATTTTCAGCCTACATTAACCGTCCATAGGTATGTGATGGGGCGCATATTATTACTACTCTTTCCAAGACAATAAAATGTCATGTACTATATTTCGAGTGGCTACTGAATCGTTGTTCAAAATGTTCTCTTTCTTGGTCAGGAGGCAAATGTTATCCTTTCTTCGTGCCCTGCTTAGCGCCACATAGAGTTGACCGTGTGAAAATAAATGCTCCCTTAGATCGATGCCAACTACATCTAACGTTTGCCCCTGAGATTTATTTACCGTCATGGCATACGCGAGCCGCAATGGATACTGCCTACGAATTATTTCAAGCCCTCTTTTCCCAGTTGTGAATTTGAATATAACCCGAGGAATTACGAATGTTTTTGTTTCGTCCTCAGGTTTACTGACTTCTAATGAAAATTTGAATATCCTTCTAACTATTACTTTTGTTCCATTAACCAACCCTTCTTCAAAGTTCAGATTCCGAATGAGAGTACACATCGCACCAATTTTAACCTTGAGCTCATGATTAGGAATACCTGGCTCTGACATTTTATTTAGTAGATCTGCAGAGATATGAATATTGTCAGGATTTGTATCCTCTTCAATTATAACGGAATCTGCACTGTATAAGATTATCGCGGAACCTTTCAGTTTTCTGTGCAGAATAATTTCATTTATCTCATCAATATTCTTATTTGTGGCTGAGAGGATGCCTCTTTTTGATGTTTTGTATGGATTCTCCAAAATATCATCAGGATAAACAAAATCTATTAGCTCATCAATGGATAATACGTATTTGAAATTAGATAATGGAATAACCTCCTCATTGTTAAGAGACATTGTCTGTATTTTACCATTTCCTATGTTTAAAACTTCTTCTGCAAAAGACAAATCGTCTTTATTTCTTTGAAAAGTAGTTAATTTTATTTTTTGTAATTGTTCCCAACCGTATGATAATTTGAAGGTGGATTTAATAATTGTTTCTGGGGTTGCATGTTGAATGACTGGCGGAATTTGGCGAAAGTCCCCCGCAAAAATGACGTTTTTTCCACCAAAGAACAAATTTTTATTGTCAGTTAAATCCTGGAGTGTCCTATCTACCGTTTCAATCACATCTTTATGAGTCATAGGTAACTCATCCCAAATGATTAGAGATGCTTTTCGTATCAGCTCAGCACGTTGTGATCGACTGCTGAAATTACACACTGATTCGTGGGTGATATTTTCTACGGGGATTCCAAACATTGAGTGGCCTGTACAACCACCATCATAATTTAGGGCAGCAATTCCCGTTGAGGCGACGCATAACACGATTTTCCCTTCACGTCGGAGCTTGCAGCAAATCAACCGTATTACTACAGTTTTTCCTGTACCTCCTGGTCCATCTACATATATTTGTAAGCCAGTGCCACCGCTCAAAATATGTGTTGTAACTTTATTGTAAAGTGACTTTTGTTCGGCATTGAGGATAGGCTCCCAGTGACGTATGTAATCTTTTAAGTGTGATATGTTCCACCGTAAATACTCCCTGGAAACCTCTGTGGAATCATCGAGGACCTGCGGTAATCCAACCTCTACTGTTGTTTTTCCGTGATATCTCAGCATTCGATCAATATCACTGAGGGCTTTATTAAAGGCTCTATCTCTATGATTTCCACAATTTTCGAGATAATCTTCGGCTAACATTTCTTTGAAGTGGTCCCATAAAATGGCGGCTGGTGCTCCGCTCATAATAAGGTTAAAAAAGAGGGAGCGTAATTCGGGACCAGTTTTGAATGCAACTGCTTCAGCTAAGGCCTCGTGATACTCATTCTCATCATTTAATAGCCCGTGTGCATGCGCAGCTTCTTGAAATGTCTCATACATTTTGCCGTTCACTATTTTCAAATCTTTAAAGCTATAAGCTGGAAATCGAGTCAACAATAGACGTAGATAGTACACTTCGCCTAAGGTGGGCGACAACCAATACATTCTGCAGATACACTGACCCCTTTGTCTCTTATGAAGAAAATGTTTACTATCAGGGAATTCAAAAATTGTCAATTTGCTTTTTTGCGTGTCTACAACATAGTTCTCGTAAAACTCCAGGTAGGTTATGAGTTGAAATTCTGGGGATTTTGGTCGCTGGAAATATAGTACTAACTTGGAAATATTCTTATCAAGAGCCTCCTTTTCCTGTCCCTCACGGAATAGTACTTGAAAATTTCTATTAGTTTCCTGAGTTTCAATTCAAAAACGCGACATGTAAGGTCAGGTCGATCAATTGCTGACTGATTTTTCTTTAGATTATCTTTTATTTCCGGCCAGTTGGGATTACATGTGACGGTGATGAAATAGCTGGGTTTTCCCCTTCTGGCTATCATTGCCATTCCATCTTGATATTTCAATTGCATATACCGCCTACCGTGAGTGAATGAGCTTGGCAGGTACTTTTTTCCGGCTTTTGGTCCCCCTTCCACCATGATTGTTTCATCTTGTTTTAATTCCTGTTCCAATTCATCTCTAGAGGCTACTCGAAGAAAGTCAGACTGCTTATGCTTGATGAATTGCAATCTTTCCTCTTCAGCTCGGCACCACATATCAACAAAATACTCCTGTCCCAACCTAGCCATTTTTGTAAAACGGTCTTTTGACAACAATAAATATCGATAATACTTATTTTGACTCACTTTTCTTCCTTTTTTGTCTGTCATGTTAACTGACCAGCCTGCGGATCCATGGGGAAATAATAGAGGGTATTGGAGGCATTCGTATGCAGGGTCTAAGAAGTTGATAAACTGTGGTTGTCTATCACTGATTTTCCAAATTATAACTTTTCTTGGATCCGGATTTAGACAGGTGCTGATGACAGCGGATATCTCTTCACTCAGAGGCCGGTCTCCCAGCACTGGTCCGTGAGACCTCCTATTGGTCTTTTCAAACACAATGTGCGCCATTTCATGTTCCTCTGAACTCAATCGCCTGAGGACTGGTACAAATGGGTTTACCTCATTCATATACCCAGTTATTTGCTGTACAATATCTAAATTCAATTCTTGCCCTTGCGCTACACCCAATCGCATTCTTCCATCATCAACGTACATTGCTATGTTATTTAAAGATTCTTCATAAATTAGATCAAATAGTCTATGATATATGCGCCCCTGTATTTTAACCAGGTACGGACCGCTCTTGAAAGTCTTGAATCCTCCAGTCACCCCCAGCGCCGAAAATGCAAATAAGTTATTATATGATCGACAATTTTTTACAAAGTCTTCATCGGAATAAAATGGAGCATCCAAATCGGGCAGGTGTATTTCAATAGCTCCTTGTTTACAACACCATTGCTGTTTATCTTTTTCCTCCCAAAACAGTAATGCATTGCAATGTGAACACTGATTATTGAGAGGATCCGTCAATTTAGATGCTTTTAATTTCATTGTGTATCTCTCATTAAAGTACATTTTTGATGGCTGTAGGTTACCTTTCCTGCTTGATTTTGGATCATTTTCTGTTTGGATTTCTCTCTTGGCGCTGCGTCTCATTCGATCTTTTTCTGCCTTTTCTGCCTTACTCAGCATTTTTTGTTCTTCGCTCAATTTTGGACGGCCCCTTTTCTTCCCCTCATTCTTATTTTCTACCTTCTTTTTATTGTTTCTTGATTCATCTTTCTTACTTGATTCTTTTTGGCTTGATTTGGAATCATTTTTTGTTAGGGCTTCTCTCTTGGCACTGCGTCTCATTCGATCTTCTTCTGCCCTCTTTGCCTTATTCAGTAGTTTTTGTTCTTCGCTCAGCTTTGGACGACCCCTTTTCTTCCCTTCAGTTTCATTTTCTCCCTCTGAAAATTGCCTCTTAAGGGAAATTTCAATTTTTTTAGCGTTGCGTCTCAGTTTCTCTCTTTCTAACTTTCTTTCTTTGTTCTTCAATTTATCTTCTTCGCTTAATTTTGGCCGCCCTCTTTTCTTTAACTGTGATTGATTTATTGTCTGAGCTTCTTTTCTGGCACTACGTCTCATCTTCTCCCTCTCTGCCCTCACTACTTTGGCAACTAATTTCTCTTCTCCACTTGACTTTGGCCGTCCCCTCTTCCTGCTTATACTCATATCTTGTGACGTTACATTTTCACCTGTAATGTTTGGGACGACGGGGAATGGATGTAATGTTTTTGTATTGAATAACTGGAGAAGATGAGGGCGCATAGCATGTTGCTCAAATCTAAGGTTACATGGATTTTGATTGAAGGCAATAGCTGTTGCGAAGGCAATTGCGTACACACCACAATCTAGACCATTTGTCTGCTTGTCCACAGTGCAATATTCCACCTCAAAACCACAGGGAAACAACCGATGTAAAAATGTATTCTGTGTATATGTTATCTGTTGAGAATTGCAACTGTCATAGACATACAGGATACCATTATTGTAATAAAATGTGACCCAATGTGAAATTTCATTCAGACGTTTGGTGGGTCTGGTCGGCAATATTTGAATGTGCCTCCCATTAAAGAGCTGTGCCGGTTTGATGTCGGCCCATAATCCCATCAAGTACACATTGACTGGGCAGAAATTAGTATTTTTACGTACTATTTCAAAAAATGCGTTAATGAGATCCCCTGACAATTCATCATGTAGAATCTCATTCTCTACGCTACCGTCCGTCATACTGTTTGAAAGAAAAATATACAACTTCGAATGATACAAATGGAACAACTGTTGCGTGTATGAGTCTAACGTAAAATGATGCAACGCCGCGCCACGCGCTTCTATTTATATCAATCGTCGCTACTGCTGGATCATTTCGAGAGCATTCGAGAACTGTCAAAAAAACGGAAGGAAGAGAGCCTACTTCCAGAAACTACTCGAACGGTCAGCGAGAAACTACTCGAACGGTCAGGTTAACCGGTCGCGTCGTAGTTTGTAAGGTTGACCCGCCCTAACCACGCCCTAACGATGCGTAGGTAGCGCTTCAGATTTACCGAGTTTCCAATAGATAGCGGCACTTGAATTTTCGGCCACGCGAATTTTCGGCACGCGATTTTCTTGCGTCACTCGATTTTTTAGCGTCACGCGCGCGAGCTTACAGGTTTATATAATAGATGTTTTGATTTTCGTCATTATCGACGACTTCATATATCTCACTGAATTTTTGGAAATGGACAGTCAGGTTAATACTTTGAGATTCTTTTAAATCACCAAAGTTTTATATTTTAATAGAGCCATGTTCCGTTCTTCTATTCAGAGTTTAATCTACGTACAGGGAGAGGAAGCTATCAATTGACTCCTTTTTGAGTCATTTCCCATGAATATCTGTATTTGAAAATTACAAAAGTACCTATTAAAAAAATTAGAAATGAATTGAACAATAGAAGAGTAAGCGGAATACCTTACATTATTATCATCACAATCAGCTCATAACTGAGAAACAATGAAGTTTAGATAGAGAGGGCATGTGTAGGTTATTTTATAGCAAATTATTGAAAAGTCGGTGATGCTTACGCTGCTGCGTGAGCTTTTTTCTTATCATCTTCTTCAATGTATTCATTGGTTTCTGCTATTGAAATTTATCATGTACAAACTTGCCTGTTCTAATTCTGTAGTGGATCTCTTACAGCATTGGTCCAAAAAACATGACCCTGAATGCACAAACTGCATCATTTTTCAGAAACACAATGAAATCATCATCATCAGGATGGACGTCAGCCTACATCACTGGGCTGTCGAAAATAAACCAGTTTTGGAAAGTACAAATGAAGATGGTTCTTCCTCTTTTGGTACAATGATTTTTAAATTGATATTATAATTATGACATCATTTCTCTCAATTTCATCATACTTTCGATTATAACGCGTAATATACTTGTGGGCGCGTGTGACGCATTTCTGACTGCTAAATATATTTTTAGCTGTTTATTTTGTATTCTGGCATGCATTGATTTCCATTGGCGTGAATTACGTTCTTAGATGCTTCAGCATTTACTCAACTAGGTTCCTTCGGGTATTAACACCATGGAGATTTCAAATTGGTACCTAGAAGCCACTGATGATTTCAGAGATAATCTGAAGTTTTATCTGATAGAGGGGTAGTAACACTACAACAACATGAACTTAGAACGGGAAAAGAACCACAATGAGAGCGCATAGAGCAACAGTAAAAAATGCCATGATGGGCGCGATTACCCGACCATACTTGGGTATTAACGCCATACTAACAAGATGGAGATAAGTAACTCTTTTACTAATTTCTTAGTTTTTGTGATCGGTTGAACGAACTTCATAGTTGATGACGTAATATGAGGGAAACTAGACTTTCCACCAAGAGTTTTTCCTAAATCTCATTGGATGGCACTGATTTTCAGTGGTGGTGTAGTGAACTTTTCAATTTTATAAAGGATGTGCGGCTAATGACGCCCAGGTAATGAGGAAATTCTTCAAGATTTTGGGTTTTCTTCAAATTTTGAAACAAATGATTTGGAAGTTAGTCTTGAAAACTGAAAGGAATGAGATTTCATTAAGCGTTTTCCCTTAATTCTGAAGAGATGGTGTATTATCAGCACACGTTTGAATCAACCATCACAATTAACGTGCAAAGTTATTCTATGATAACACCAATCCTAATTTAGTGTATCCACGGCTATAGAGAGCTCTTTGAAAGACCTTTCCTATGGTATATAACAATTTATACTTGCGTTTTTGACCAGATCTGTGACGTCAATCTTTTGTCCTCTTTTTGGCGATGAATTTTGTTTTTGACGTTTTAAACACCACATGAAAACAACTTTTTCTGTGCGCGAGTCGTTAATTAGTATTTGTGAGCGAAATTTACAAAGGTTGTACTTAAGGACATTCACAGTATACAAATTCAAACTAGCGCCCACATCAGCCCTCAATATGATTTTTGGAGGATGGTTATAATTAGCCAATGGGCTTTAATTATTCCCAGAGTTACCTTATGATTACTTCAATTCTGTCCATTAAGTTATGGTACAAATTTGAATTAAAAAGTTTTAATATTTAAATTAAATTTACATAAACTACGAAAGTTTAATTTTAAACCACCAATATTTTCGACAACATTTGTCACTAGTAGAATAGAACTATGAGTTTGGGATTCAACAAAAGGCTACCGCAACTGATACGTTGATGCATGGAGACTTGTACTGTCCTAGAGCGCATAAACTATCGGCATTCAACTATTTTGTTCACCGGTCAACTCGTATCCCTCTCTCCCGTAAAGCCTTCCAGGAGGTCACCACCATTAAGCATTTAGCGGCAGCCAATAAGATTTGCATCCAGGTGGATTCCCATATCCAGATGAAAGTTACTAGACTAGCACTTGACGGTACAACTGCCCGATTTCGCCCCCAGCCACGTGAAAGAAGAATGAAGAAATGGATCAGGCCACCCTTCTTTGGTGAATATATATAAGACTCCTCATTGTTGTACGATCGTATACTTGTACTATCTACATCTATGACTCGTCTATACTTGTTGATCATTTAATTCCCCTCTCTATCTCTTTCTGGTCTCATCCTGTTTTTTCTTCAGTTCGATTATCCTACTTACATTTCGACGTTTGTTACTCATGTTTTGTCGATCAATGCTGTACGACTTCGTTATTGAATTCCCTGCGAATAAATTGACATTCAATTAAGTCGTTTAGTCTTTTATTTCGACGATGTTATAAATTCAATAACTTGTCGTTTTTCCCCCCTTCTTCGCTTTTCGCGCTTCGTTTCTTGCGTAATTTGTTTTCTTCACTTTTCGTGTAATTTTCGCCTCTAAACCTTTCATCATGTCGGTCAAAGTTTGCTTTACCTTCTGTGCCGTCGCTTAACTCACCAATCCGAAAACTACAATAGTGCATTTGATTACTATGCAAGTTCTTGGTCAGACGATTACTTATGCTTTTCCGGAGGAATTTCGTGACTTATCCTTTCATGAGGCTCTGATGCAATTTCCTGCGACAAGACACGCAAAAAAAGATCTCAAACCAAAATGGAATCGAAGGGCCTTCAACGTCACTCTCCCGGAGAATTTGGTTAGCTGTACTTTGAGGATGATGAAAACGCTATCTTCAACAATAAAATGCTTGATGATTACAACCACTCGGATTTGGTCTCTGCCTCATTGTCTTCTTCTTCCATCACTAGTCACCCATCTAGAATGGAACCTTCTACTAATCTTGGTGCTTCGCAGATTACATCGTTATCCTCCATTACTAAGAATGCAGTTATTTCTAAATTTGATTCGAAATCTCACTCTTTGAATGCAGAATCTTGGCTGCAGATTTTTGAAGGAGAGTGCAAAAGACTTCTCATCGAAGAGGAGCGCTACTGGGAAGTTATTTGGCTTTTCCTGGAAGACAATGCAGAAAAATGGATTCCTGTGCATTTACCCGAACACGTTTTCCCCGAATGGTTTTTAATCCGAATTACATTTTCCCGAATGGTTTTTAGTCCGAATTACATTTTCCCGAATAATTATGACCTGAACACATTATCCCGATTTTTCTTTTCCCGAATGATTTTAACCTGGAAGTACATTATCCTGAATTTTTGTTCCCGAAAAATTTTGAAAAATGCAGGTCATTAAACCTTTTATACTCCGACATGTTTTTATTTCCTCAATATTGCAGTACACGTCTTAAAACGAGCAGTGCTCAGAAAGACATGAAATGAAGCATTTTTATTTCATTTTTGCCTAGGCTAACACTTCTCAATGAAGGACAATGTTATGTGCCAACGTCCGAAGGTAATCTAATACTGTCCTGGCATCCTTGTGGACCTCGTACTCTAATGCGATGTCCTGTATGCGTTGTTGCAATGTGGTCCACTGCCGTTTTGGAGAAGCTTTTATCCGTTTTCCCAGAGCTAAATCCGACAGACTGGATTCAGTATATGCCTGCTCTTTTTGGAACTCGAGTAAGCATGAGTACAAGTCAGGGTGGTTCTTGGAGACGACAAGGCCAAATCGGTTGTGCCAGCCTTCAGCTGTATTATTAGTGCGGTGCAATTTGTGGACAGCAGCTGCATAATGGCTCCAAAGTTTCGGTTCATATCTTCGTGGTATTGCTGTTTGCTGCGACGACTGCGAACCTCCTCCTCTTCCTCCTCTTCCCCCTGTTCGCCTCGCACGTACAGCCGGCCGACCCGTTACGTATGTTTTGTTGAAGTAATCCATGATTGGAGCAAGGACCGCCGGAGAGTGGGTTGGAAAAGTAAACATTCGGGTAATTTTTTTCAGGTACAAATTTTTCGGGGGAAGAATTTTTCTGGAAAAGCAACATTCGGGAAATTTTTTTCAGATAAAACTTTGTCGGGTAAAAAATCATTCGGGAAAATGTAATTCGGATAAAAAACAATTGGGGTTAATGTCATTCGGGAAAAAGTGTTCGGGGAAATGCACGGGAAGGAGAAAAATGGTATTGCACGACTCGTCTATCTAATCCCTTGACTTCATGGGCATTTTGGCGTCAGTCATTTCTCGAAAATTATGGTTCAAGAGGCCTTTCTGCTGCTCGCTCTGCCTGGAGTTACCGATATATTATTTCTGGTTTGATACTGGATTACAAGCAGAATAAATTGAATCTTTTGGTGTCGTATAATCTGAAGATGACAGAACTAGACAAGATGACTCATTTGGCTCTTGGTCTTCCTCGACATCTTCAAGACAGAATAAATTTTTCCGAAACATCTACTGTAGGTAAATTACTCCCCCAGATCAACTCTTTCGACCCGTCTCGCTCCGATTTTACTGGTAATAATGGCTTGTCTTCGTCATCAAAATTTTCTTGTCCATACTGTAAGGAAAAGGGTTTTGAGAGACTTCACGCTGAAAAAGATTGTTCAACGAAAGCTCGGTGACGCTAAGTATTGTAACTCAGGTAACTCTAATTTTAATAACAGTGGTAATCAGAAAGATAATTACGTAAAAGCGATTCACTCTTTTACGATCTAAAAAAAGAGATTGATAATATTCAAAAAAACGAGTAACGCCCGCGTTTGTTATGGTTAACGTAGATTTTGAAAATATTTCTGAATCCAGTCTCTACGACCCAGGTGCTAACGAATCCGCTATCTCTTTTGAAACTTTAAAAAAATTAGTATATTATAAATATTTTCCTCTTAAAACCACTTATTGTACAACGAGCGGCAAGGGCTCAATTTTGGGCATCACTATCCTTACAATTAAAATCATGAATATCTCCGAAAAAGTATTATTATACTTGTTGGATTCTCCTACTTTTGCTTACGATTTCATTATTGCGCCTAGATTTGATACCCACTTTCAAGTTAAATCTAAATTGCAATTTAATTCTCACGCAATCTGATAACGTAAATCTTTCAATAAAAATTAACAATCATTTGATAGAAACTAAAAGTAAGGTAGCCTGGAATGATTATTTTTCCAAAGAAAAATTTAATTCAAAAACTTCCCATCTGGAAGGCAATTTTCAGAAAACGATTAGAGACTTAATGTCATAAATTTGATGTCGGCAACGTTACTAAATACAAATGCCCTATTAAACTTTCCAAAAATACCTACATTGCTAAACAGCCTTACCGCTGTTCTTTTCATGATCAGGAAGAAATCGAAAAACAATGTTCTGAACTCCTTCGATGTAATATGATTTCTTTGTCGTCATCGCCTTTTGCTTCTCCTGTTACTCTACAATATAAACAAGGACCCCGTGCGTTGCACGAAGTGATAAGAGGGTCGGCGAATGTTTTCTCTACAGAAAAATTGATTACAATTTACAATTAGGCCTATTACAAGCTCTCACATGGAAAAAATGAACGTCCCACAAAAAATGATTCAATGCATTAATTCTCAAATCTCAGTCTCAATAGTTGAATAATTATGAGAATAATAATTACTTGTACTTGAAAACATATCTTTTAATGAAACTCAAATCTTATCTCTCTTCTATCCTTGGATGCGATAGATTCTAAACAAAATAAATGAATTCCTTTTCAACAAAAAGAGTGAATGATAGTTGGCTAATTTTGCGATGTAATTCGCTAATTTGGTTCATAACTCAGACATGCAAACCCAGATTAGAAACTAGATAATACACTGCAACCAAATAATATAATTTTGATGATTAGGTATTCACCTACACAGCAGTGTTATCATAGGTACCTAAACATTTTCTTCTATTTGCTTTCCATCGAATATGAGAACTACCTATAGTCCAGGCATTTTAGGTTTATACCGTGCAAAAATTCAGGAAGTTTTGATTTTTGGTATGGTGGTTCAAAATGCTCCCCTAAGTAACATATCAAAAGTCTACCGCGTTAGGGGGTGAGCCGGAGCCACAGGGGGGGCCACAAAGTTGATTAGGGGTCATAAGGTCGTTTAATGATTGAGATATCTCGCAGAATATTGATGATACAACAAAAATACCTCAGACAAAAAATATTCCTTGAAAAATTCTACATAAATCATGTTCTATATTATTGAACGCAAAGTTTTGTCACAAAAGCGTCGAAAAGAAAAATATAACTCAAGAGTTACGCCTGTTGCTCCATGCTAGCTGTACATATATGGACGTTGCGCGGTTTTTCCGTTTTATTTCCCACGAATAGTAATTGATAACGCCGAAATGCTTCTAATAGGAATTATTTGTATAAAACCTTACAAAACAACTCTCCTACACACTTCTTTTGTAAAATTGTTCAAAATATTTTGAGGGGACTTGGAAAAAAGAAACCAACAAAGAAGGAATTTTTGAAGAAGTAATGGGTGGAAAAGTTGAGGAAGTTCTGCTATTTTGTATATGTCATGGTTAAAGTGAGTATTTGGTTAAAGTACGTAAGCGCGGCAATTACAACGCTGAAGCACGCGTACATACGCGAAAGCGTTGCTGGCCGTATATGTTTCCTTCAAAATGACGACTTTTCTCCTTTTTACCCTGGTTCGAGCCCCGCTCAAGATCCTCACTTTTTTGGGGAGGATGAAATTTTTTTTTATTCAGAATTATGTAGAAAATTAATACAATTTTTTTGATCAACATTTTTAATTTTCATCTTTAAATTACGATTTTGGAAGAACCTATAAATAGATCGATAGAATGAACATTAATTTGTGTTATTGATAGATTCAAAATTTGAATTAGACTAAGGAAGAAACCATTATAAATTGATGGAATCAACATTTAAATTAGACTCAGGGAGAAACCATAAATAGATTGATAGAATCATCATTTGAGTTAGACCAAGGAAGAAACCATAAAAAAATTGATGGAATCAATATGTTTCAATTAGACTGTTTCAATTAGACTCAGAAAGAAACCATGAAAAATTGATAGATTCAAAATTTGAATTAGACTAAGGAAGAAACAATAAAAAATTGATGGAATAAATATGTTCCAATTAGACTGAGAAAGAAACTATGAAAAATTGATAGAGTCAAAATTTGAATTAGACTAAGGAAGAAACCATTATAAATTGGTGGAATCAACATTTAAATTAGACTCAGGGAGAAACCATAAATAAATAAAAAAAATTAAATTACAGTAGGTACTAAGTACAAGAAGAGAAATATGAAAAGACATACAAAGACAACATACACACGAAGACAAAGTACACACGTGAAAACCCATACGAGTTGTCACGTACAAAATACATCGTATTAGCAAGCAACGCCTCGTGGCCGAGCGGTGTACGGCGCTACTTGAACGTGGCCTGCATGCGCACACTCCCGCCGTAAAACGCTACCACGCCGGACGCGACCGAAAACACGCGCAGCGATGACGAAAAACCCACATTAACCGAATACCCAGATTAACCATAACATATATATTTATTGATGAATTAATACTTTACTATTGAAGCGCACAATATTTCATTTTTCTCCTAATGTCTCGGTTAAACAACCATCTATAGGGAGACACAAGTAACAACTAACAATTACTCATGAGAACTGAGAAGAGAGAGCATACAGAGAAAATAAACACGAAATAAAACAAGATAAAGTTGGACAAAAATGATTAATGTTACATATCATACAAGTATTTCTTCGAATGTCACGCGTTTTATGAAGAGGATCCGCTTTGCGCAAAATTGAATTTTACAGGAGAGGCCAAAATAGGTCAAAAAAACTTGCTCTCGCGAAATTTGAAAAATTGATGGAAAATATTAGTATACACCCTCCCGCACTTTTTGAGCAAAAAACTGTCGCATCAGAATTAAATATAGGTATTTGATTTTGCGCAATGCGGATCCTTTTCATGAATCGCGTCACATATTATGATGACGACGAGTAAATTTTCTCGATCCATGGGTCATCAGAAAAATACCTGTTTACAAGCTGATAATTAGGTAGATGTTAATGGCGAACAATTTCTATAGTCTCCAATGCTTTTCTTTTTTTATAATCATTCTCATTATGAAGGGACTTCGTTCCCTCCTGTGTGCCCGACTTCGATGAGGTGGGTTGCAAAAGCTGACTTTTGAGGTTGGCTCTTAGCGTACGCTTTCACGTGTTCGTTAATCCTCTCTTTCAAGGCACGCCCTGTCTTACCCACGTATACTGCTGAGCAATCACGCCATTCAAGCCTATTTACACCCCTCAAATTTGTTTTTGGTATCGGGTCCTTACTTCTGCCGAATAACTTCATAAGTGTGGCAGAAGAATAGTAGGCTGGTTGAAGTTTTACTACTTTTATGATGTGGCTCATTCGGATGTGAGCTTCCCCAGGTCTTACGCCTAGATTGGTTCCGTTGCAAAGACGTGGTCTTGTCTAAAAAATGTCTTGTCATTTTCCTCCGGACCATAGCATCGATGTCCACATTGATTTCGTTAACTGAGGCCAAATATTTAATTCTGCTGAGCTCTTCATTAAAAGTCTGTTGGGTGAGGGGGACAGTAATCAAACGGTGGATGTAACTGTTGAACGCTGCGGTTTTATACCTCTAAGAACACTGTGAAGATCCGTGTATTGTCATGTCGGCAGAGGTGGCTTTCCGATGAATCCCAAACTCATAAGTCCCATCTCTGATTGAAATTGTCAAGTCTAGGAAATGGATACTATTCCCGCCGATTTCAATTGTGAAATTTATAGAAGGGTACTTGGAGATGAGAAGTTGGAGGAAGTCATCAAGCAAGCCCGCCGGGCCGTTCTATACGCAAAGCACGTCGTCCACATACCGCTTCCAAAATGTTACGTAATGAATGAATTCATTGTTGGAGTTGAACAGTTGTTCCTCGAACAACGACATAAACACCTCCGATACCAAAGATCCCAAAGGTGAACCAAACGGGATTCCTATATCTTCCGGAAACATGAAGATCTTCCCATTGAACTGGCATATATTTGGTGAAAGGCATGTATCCAATAGAACAAAAAACTCGGAGCAGAATTCTCATTCATCAACTCCTTCATACGTTGAACCGCCGCCATAAGGGGGATGAATGGAAACAATCCCATAACATTAAAAGAGACGGTAACCGAGTTGAGAGGAGGGGATGTCTCCTTGATACTAGTGTTAATTCATTAATTGATATGTGCTGTAACGACATAGAAATTTGAATAAAAACAACTTTGGATATAGGTAGTTATTCAGAAACTGTGAGTGATATACCAAAAATCTACAAAAACAAGGTAATTAAGTTTTGACAAAATTTAAGTTCTAAGATAAGAATAATACAAAAGTATCAAGTTTAGAGAACCTTATTACTGTCGACAGCCAGCAATTAGTGAACAATAAGCGCTTACTACGGTAGCATGCACTACAGCATCGATTTTTTGAAAAGATAAAAGAGAATAAGTTGTAGCTTGTGATTTTGTGAAATTTTCTTTCATTAAGGGTCAACTCAAATTTCTCATGATACTGGCAATTTACATGTTTATTCTGCTTTTTTGTTTGACAATGTCGAGAGGTAGGCTCTGGCCTATTAGTTAAAGAGGGCTGTGCACATAATGAAGTTTTTTTTTTTCCTTGTAACCTCTCACAGTTTTCTGAACAGTTTTACAGAAAAAGGACATAGGGTAAAATTTTATAACGAGTAATTCTTATAAGAGGTATTTTTGCGCTACCTTCACTATTTATTGAGACAAATAAAATAGAAAAACCGCACGGAACATTGATATGTATGTAGCATGTACGGAGCAATGGGTATAATTTACAGCTACTTATATTTTTCTTTTCCAACACTTTTACGGCATAATGGTGCATTTTTTGGAAAAAGTGTATAGAACATTATTGATGCAAAATTACTCGAGGAATATTTTTTATTTGAGATATTTTTGTTGTATCATCAATATTTTGCGAGATACCCCAATCATTAGACGACATTATGACTCCTAATCAACTTTGCGGGCCCCCTGTGGCTCCGGCTCACCCCCTAACGTAGTACACTTTTGATATGTTACTTAGGGGAGCATTGTGAACCACCATACCAAAAATCCAAACTTCCTGAATTTTTGCACAATTTTCACATTATATGGTCTAAAGTGCCTGGACTACTACAAACTCAGATTGAAACTAGTTGAAACACAAACTGCGCAAACTTCAATAATTGTAGCTTAGATAGGTAGTAGTATAGCCCATTTGTCTTTTTTGTTATGAGATGAGGATGATACTACAAACTGCAAATAATGCTGACTCCTGTTCGTAATTTGGAAAGCTTCTTCTTCCATACACGTTTCTATCTCGATCACACTGCACTGTCATTAGAAATTTATTTTGCTCACAAGACCTGCACCTTGGTTGCTCAAGGAGTAATTACTATCACAAACTTGATTTTCATGCTCAAAACCCAATCATAGAAAGCAGGACCAAGTACAAATTGAAATTGAATTGTGGATTACAAAGCCAGGATATCTCATTCACAATCCATGATCAATATTTACTTAATCATTCTAAGTTATTTCCTATTAAACAATAAAGAGGAATACTCCGACGTGGAGTAAAAAAATGCAAACCGCAGAAAAAATGAAAATACGACGAGCTTTCATTTCAGGCTCGAAGATGGTTGTTTAACCGAAAGCGCTCGTCGTATTTTCATTTTTTCTGCGGTTTGCATTTTTTTACTCCACGTCGGAGTATTCCTCTTTATTGTTTAGTATGGATAGCCGTAACTTTAAGGAACGGATTCGTGTTATTTCCTATGTTTTTATTTGTAATTATTCATTTCATATTCCCATCACCCTTCCAACAATTGTCATTTTTGTTGTGAGATAAGGCTCGTAATGACACAAATTGTAAAATTGCAGAATTGAAATCCTTGATTAATTAATACTATCACAAACTTCATTTGTCTACTCAAAACCCAACAATGTAATTATCATACTACCTTTGTAGTCAACTTTGAAATACTTAGAACTAATAGGTATAAATTGAAATTCAAAATTGAATTGCGGATCACAAAGCTGGGATACCGCATTTGCAATTCATGATCAACTTTCAAGTCATTCTGTTCCGTACGTTTTTATTCGAGCAATTATTCATTTCAGTTTCCTGTGGGTCCGTGGAAAAGTTTGTGCTCCTCAGTTCACATTTAAGTAATCATATTTCATTGATCATATTTTATTGAATACAACTAACCAACTTCCACTTGAGTACAAACTCATTTTGTGAAAGAAACAAACGCCCAACAACTAGGTAATTGATAGAAGAAGCTTTGTGAATTACGTTCAGCTTTCGTCTATCCATCCGTATAGGACAGTGTATCAAACCAAGTCATAGAAGTATTCCCGGCAAGCTCCTCCTTTTCGCTAATAATAACGAGATTCACATTCGACCAAAACAAAATTTTTGGATTCCAATACATATTTGTATACTGCAAAATATTGATTTAAGATGATATTTGGCTTCTAACACCAGACGTAAGAACCGGCACTAGAAACTAAATGTACCTTATACCTACTGCAAGTTGAAATAATAAAATTTCGATAATTATTCATCCAAACTGTTCATCATACCTCATATACTTTCCACTCAGGTACTCACGTTCTATCAAATAGAACTACAAACTCAGATTGGGGACTAGAATCATTGTAATTAGATACCGATTTTATGATCAGGATACTCAACAATTATTCATTTTAGATTTTGCTCTACGTACCGCTTCACCATTCACATTCTTTAGACCAATTTCAAGAATTCACATTTGATTCCTCTATATTCTTTGAAGAAGGAAGAAGGAAGAAGGAAGAGGGAAGAAGGAAGAAGGAAGAAGGAAGAAGGAAGAAGGAAGAAGGAAGAAGGAAGAAGAAGAAGAAGAAGAAGAAGAAGAAGAAGAAGAAGAAGAAGAAGAAGAAGAAGAAGAAGAAGAAGAAGAAGAAGAAGAAGGAGAAGAAGAAGAAGGAGAAGGAGAAGAAGAAGAAGAAGAAGAAGAAGAAGTGACGACGGTGACATCCGTGATGTGACGTGCGCGACTGAACTGAGACGACGAAGAAATAAGAAGAAGACAAGCTATGTCGCGGGCGACATAGTATCAGGGTCGGCCTGAATCGGATTATAATATTAATTTTTCTTTATTTCAGTCAAGAGAGACTCGTCAAAAATCCAATAAATTTTTCTGATCGTCGTTTGTTTCACTAAAAAGCGCAAAATTGAAATACTTCTGCTATATAGTTTATACTTTTTGCTTTTCCAACATTTGCTTTGCTTTTCACTTCCAAAAAATGTCACCGCTTTTCGCTTCAAACTTTTCGCTTTTCAGTTAATTTCCATCTCAGATATCTTAATAACTTCTTATCCTCGAAAAATCTAGTTGTTAATATTTTGAAGTTCCACAATTTGAAAATATTTCAAAGTCCAACAGTTGAAAATATTTCCAAGTCCAAGAATTAAAAATGAAAAACTTTATTACAAGTCCGAGAAGTATGAAAATATTTCAAAGTCCAACAATTGGAGAATCATTCCAAGTCCAACAGTTTAAAATATTTTCAAGTCCAAGAAGTACAAAAAGTCCCTCGCCATCATTCTTACTCGCCTCTTACTCCGAGTATGGCAGTAAACCGACGGGTTACCCCATCTCGGTTACATAAACTTGCGGATGAAACGACAGAATGAGACAATCAAAACGCAATAACGCATAAAAATAACCACACCTTACTGCATCGTGGACAGGCCGTGACGCGAGCGTCTGAACTTACCCCAAGAAAGAAAGAAAGAAAGAAAGAAAGAAAGAAACAGAAACAAAGGCCCAACAACTAGGCATTCCATCAAAACAAAATTTTTGGATTCCAATACATATTTGTATACATTGCAAAATATTGATTTAAGATGATATTTGGCTTCTAACACCAGGCGTAAGAACCGGCACTAGAAACTAAATGTACCTTGCAAGTTGAAATAATAAAATTTCAATAATTATTCATCCAAACTGTTCATCATACCTCATATACTTTCCACTCAGGTACTCACGTTCTATCAAATAGAACTACAAACTCAGATTGGAGACTAGAATCATTGTAATTAGATACCGATTTTATGATCAGGATACTCAACAATCATTCACTTTAGATTTTGGTCTAAGTACGTCCGCTGCACCATTCACATTGTTTGGACCAATTTCAGGGAATTCACATTTGATTACCTACTCTATCTATATTCTTTTCCATCGCAATTAAGACGTTTGGTTCCATTCGTAGTCAATCTTTTCAATTTGCGAACGTTGGATAATAAAGACAAGACGCTACTATTTTTATTGTTTCATTCCTTCTCGTCATCGTAACGAATTAATCAGCAGCGGCTAATTAATCAATAATAATCATAAATAAACCAACTGTTCCCAGATGAGAGCCTAACATTAATTCAGAACTCCTAATATTATTTACAACTCTCGTTATCAACGCACAAAAAAGCTTGAAAGTTTCAATTGTTAATAACGACAGTTCCGAATAATAGTACGAGTTCTGATTCAATGTAAATCTGTATCAAACTATCACCTAACACTTCGAAAGAATTCAGAACAATTGGTTCATTTTGCGGATCATAATTAGTCGCCTCGGAATCAACCTACATTCTTGTATATTTACGCGTGTTTCTTCTGTGTGAAGCATACCCTTAATGCTTAACCAATGATAGGTTCATGAAAAACGTTTGTGCTCGTTTCAACATTATAAATACAGATTCGAGTCTTCAATGAATAATTACAAGAATTCACATTTGATTACTCTATATATTCTTTTCCATCGCAATTAGGATGTTTGGTTCCATTCGTAGTCGATCTTTTCAATTGGAGAACGTTCGATAATAAAGACAAGACGCTACTATTTTTATTGTTTCATTCCTTCTCGTCATCACAACGAATTACTCAGCAGCGGCTAGCGAATTAATCAATAATAATCATAAATAAACTAACTGTTCCCAGATGAGAACGAAAATAAATTTATAATTTGAATCAAATTTATTAATACGCTGATGAATGCAAACACGCAATCCAAGATAGGAGAAACAACACAAAAACACGTTAGGCTAGGTGTACGTACACGGTACAAAGAACAACTAAAGACACGAAACTACACAGCATACGGCTCACTCGACCATGACGTCAGCGTCTTAACTGAGCCGAAGACGAAGAAGAAGAAAAATAAAAAAGTGATTACAATACGGTCGGCTAGCGCCTGCGCCGACCCTAATAGGATTACAATACGGTCCGCCTTGTACGACGGGCCGACCCTAAAAAGTGATTACAATATGGTCGGCTAGCGCCTGCGCCGACCCTAAAAAGACGGTTTGAGTAATATCAAAATTAGGACTCGTATGTGTGTCGACTTTCGTGAGCTAAATAAGTTAATCATCCCTGAGAGTCACCCCTGTCCGCTGATTGACGACATTTTAGTAAAAACTAGAAATTGTTTGTGGTTTTCCATGATTGATGTAAGTGCCTCATTTCATGCTCTTCCAATTTGCTTCAAGGATAGATACAAATCCGCGTTTATAACTCAACACGGGCACTACAAATGAGGAGTTATCTGTCAAAAGGCCACCCGTGAGCAATAGTTGATTTTCAAAATACGTCTTTGAAGTTTCATGTTCAGATTACTCATTCCACATTTATTTTATCAAAAGATCTATAATGACAAAAAATATTTTGCGTGTTTTCATCTTTACAGATCGCTAAGTATTTTTCAAATTGATCGACAAATTAATCTGGGACAATTCCATAAAGATGTGTACCTCGGGTGCCCTTTTTATGGAGATGGGGTTGAGTGACCATAAGCGTACATGTAATTTTTTATTTTTTCAAAATTTTGTAGGTATATTGATAGGAAATGGTTCAGAGAATTAAAAAATGTGGATTTCCGCAAAAAGGGAACCCCTTTGACGGGTGGCCTTTTGACAGGTAACTCCTCAAATGGCGCTCCATGCCTTCTGGTTTAAAGAATGCTCCTGCCGTCTTTCAACGTGTTTTATCCTCAATTATAAAATCTCATCAATTGTCCGATTTTTGTGTCAATTATTTAGACGATATATTGGTCTTCTCACGTTTGTTTGAAGGTCATGTTAAGCATATTCAACGCCTTGTTTCGGCTATTTTTGAAGAAGGCTTTCGCCTCAATTTTGAAAAATGTAATTTTGCCATGTTTTCCATTTGTTACCTTGGTCATATTATAAGCCCGAATTTTGTAAAACCTTTAAACGATAATTTAGTAGCTATCAAAAATTTTCCTCTTCCTTCCTCCTGTTGTAAGATACCTGAATTCCTCGGTAAAGTAAATTTTCATCAAAAATTTATTCCTAATTCCTCAGTTATTCTCGAACCCTTCCATTACCTCCTCTACAAAAATCTTTCCTTTTCCTAGTCCCCTTTGTGTCAGCGGAGTTTCGATAAAATTAACGAATTTCTAACGAGCAGTACTTAAGCAGACTCAGACAGATGGTACTCTCATGCCAGTCGTGTATTTCTCAAAAAAATTGGCCAAAGCACAAAAGAAAAAGAAAGCGATATATACTGGAAGTCTGGCTGTACGCGAAGCAATTTGTTACTGGCGTTATTGGCTCATTGGACGACATTTTACTGTCTACACTGACCATAAGCCACTTCAAAATCTTAATCTCAAAGCTCGGACTGACGAGGAACTTGGCGATTGAGCTAACAAACTTTTGCAGTTTGACTTTGAGATTCTCTATAATCCCGGTTCCTCTAATCACAAAGCTGATTGTCTCTCCAGAAATCCCGTACTTGAACCTACACCTGATCTACCCATTCCTGAACCTATTATTCCTTCTATCTATTTCCTTTCTTGCAGCGACATTATCTCGATGCAGTTGAATATTAATAAATGTAGTACCGATATTCTTAAAGAAAATAGTATATTATAGTGCTAGTGTGAGAAGTGCGCGATTACAGACGAGTCATATCGCGCACTTCTCATACGTGTGCTATACACTATTTTTTTATACAAGTACACGGAAGTATGACATTATGTTGCCGAAAATGGTGTTTGTATTATATTTTGGGAATTATTATTTCACTCAGTTAAATAATGAATCATTATTTCACTGTCAGAGACGATTATTTAACTGTTTATACTCTCACCAAAAAAGTCACACTTTTACCACGCAAATCAATTGCATAATGTCATACTTTTCGTGTACGTGTTTAAAAAATGTAATTTATCGTAACATACCTGGTAAATCACGCATTGTCTTGAATGTAGATACTGGTAAATCGCTTATTGAAAAAGTTCACGACAAATTTGGTCATATTGGTTCGAAACATATGATAGGTATTATTTCTTACAATTTCACTATCCCTTCAATGTACAGTTTAATTCGTGAATATCGCTCATCATGTGAGGTATGTCTGAAAAACAAGTCTCGTCGCTCTCGCCGGTGTGCTCGTCTTAGTATGTTGGGTCCTCCTATCGCTCTTTTCTACATTATGTCTCTCGATACTATCGGTGGTTTCACTAAGTATCATCCTTCTTTCCATTAGTTACATCTTCTTGTTGACCGTTTTTCCTTGTTTCTATGTTCTAAAGGTCAATCCTTGGGAGAGATGATCAAGCTTATTGAATCAGTAGAGAAGAATAATCAAATCAGTATCCTACTTACTGATCAATACGGTGGATTGTCCTCTAACGACTTTTCCTCATACTGTAAAAATTCTAACATCATTCATGTTTTCACTGCAGTAGATTTCTGTGTTTTCTAATGGTCTGAACGAGCGACTGAACCAGACTCTAGTCAACTGGATTCACTGTATGAGAAATCAATCATCCTCTTCCTTATCCATGAACTGGTCTACTCTTGCAAAAAAGTGTGTTCAATTATACAATGATTCTCCTCACTATGTCACTCCTTTTCCTCCCTCTTATCTTTTAACCGGTCTGTTCCCTTCTATTCTTCTTTCATCTCTTTCTTCTCCTTGTGACATTACCAGAGATAGAAAGTTAGCTGTAGAACGCACGATTAAATATCACGCACGATTAAATATCACGAATACAATAAAGCCTTGTATGATAAAAATAAGAATGACGTTATGTTTAAAATTGGTGATTATGTACTTGTCGATAACGGTAATAAACTAAACCGTGATAAGCTCAACCCTCTTCGCATAGGTCCGTTTGTAATTTCTCAAAAACTTTCAAACAATATCTTTGAATTAGTTACCTATTAATAATGGCCCTCTGGGCAAACGATTCTACCATGCTTCAAAATTGTTACCATTAGTTTGTAAAATTAATTGATTTCTTTCTTTTTCCTTCTCTCTTTCTTTTCCTTCCTTCTTAGCTGGCTATGAGTTTATGGGTAGCACAGGCTAATGGCCTAACGGCTCAGCTAGCTCACCTAATTACTCTCAACTGAAGATTTTTTCAAGTTCCCAGCAAATTATATTCCTCATCTAAAGCCTAATGAGGCCAAAATCAAAATACAAGAGTATGATACTGATTTTGGAGGTAACTCTGTTGAGTAAAGAGCCTTCAAACTTGACTGAATGTCAACAAATTTTAAAGTCCTCAAGCGATTTTCTGCGGTTAAAATTACTAAATTTCGATGAATTTTCGACTCATAAATACTATGATCCATTAAAATTACCAAATTTCAAAATTGGAAGCAATATCACGGTCGTATCTAGTATCATATTGCTTATTCGACATTCAATCCTCTTAGTTCCTCGAGAATCGAGGAATCTTGTCTATTACAATTAAGATTCGTGATCTACATCATTTTATCGTGATCTGATCATCGGAGCCCATCTCATAACATTTGGTATTAACTAGTGTAGTAACGTAACCGTGAGAGTCTTACACGAGACTGACATCAATACCTAACAAAAAGTGATTGCACTAGCGTTGACGAGCAAACGCGTACAAATTTTTAAAATATCTAAATTAAAAGGATCTCAAAACAAGATCTCTCTTTCAAACTTGAAAAGTTTTTAGCCTGAAACCAAACATTAATAAAGATGATCGACAAACATAATTTTTTTTCAGGATTACTTTCAATTATAATTCGTCGTATTCAATGATTTTCACAGTTGAATGGGAATTCGGAAAAACACAAACTTTGGACGCACGCGCTGGATGCAGGGAATAAGTATCTTAATTTCATCTACAATTTGAGCCCAGACCAAACTT
Organism: Aspidiotus rigidus; assembly: GCA_035079385.1. Classification (NCBI taxonomy): domain Eukaryota; kingdom Metazoa; phylum Arthropoda; class Insecta; order Hemiptera; family Diaspididae; genus Aspidiotus; species Aspidiotus rigidus. The sequence continues at coordinate 9,728,631 of JAVHKY010000052.1, forward strand.
TCTACTTAACTGAGCCAAGTTATGGACAGAATGTACCAAAAAATGATCAATTTGCCAATGTTTTCAGAGTAAAAGTTTAAAAATTCCATCATTTTGAAACTTTGTATGGTAGTTTGAATATTTTTGGGGGAACGGGCGCCAAATTTCACTAGAAAATCGAATAAAATTTGGAAGTTCAAGCTATATTTCATCTTCGAGAACGTTGGCGACTTTGTTACATTTCGAATTAATTATTTGTCTGGACGGATTATATAAATAGAGTTTAACCCTTGAGAATGACAGTTGTACTGTCGAAACGTCGGGTTTTTAATTGATAGATAAATAAATAAATCATTTATTTGTTTATTTTTTGAATTTTTCATATTTTGGACGGCAGTGCCGGACATATTCGACTCTCTATTTGTTACATTTCGGTCGGCACACCCGTTATACATATTTTTCGAACTGTAAAGTAAATTTTTACTTATTTTCACTGTTTATAGCAAATGTTTAGGGGTCCATAAAGTTTCTTTACCTTTTATAGAATTACAGCATTGTGCAATCACTTTTTCAACACTAGTTTCGTTTAACTATCGTTAGTGTTTTATTTAAATAGCGCAACTTTCTAATTAATCATGCATTTACTTAATTATAACTTCACACTATAACATGCCATGGCCTTGCTACATTTTAGAGAGACGGAATCTATAAGAATAACTTGGGCATTTGATGACTTTTGTTAATTTTTGTTGCGGCCGCAATTAGTATTTTCCTTCTACACAGAAATTGTATCTTCATCCTGTTCTAGGCCGCATTATACATGAAAGATGAGTAATATCCAATCTAGTTATATCCAATGATTGATCAGATATCCAGAGCGATATTGATGCACTGGCATCCTGTGAAATCTAATTACACTTACGCTTCATATACCTTACATTCATACTCTTACCATTATGAAGACCAAGCCATAATTGAATATGGTCTTTCTTCTGCATCGTTTTAATTACTTGGCTGTTGTGTTTCAGCGCGTCAGCTTCTTTCAAGACGGACATGAAATACGCTTCAACAACGTCTCTGAAATTTTGAGAAACTATCAATAACTCCCAATTCACAATTGATGCACAAATAAAATGGAATTTGAATAATTATTTCACCGATTAGCACAGCGTAGAAGTTCAGTTTCAGGAAACTTCTTGAAATGAACAGTAACGGTCCATGGTAACTGCGCATCCGTAGCGTGTAAATCGAACAATAATCCTATCGGATAATGCCTGCGGCAATTAATCGTTGTTATTCATTATAAAACCTTTGATTCAGGATAATTATCGCCATCTAAATCTAATATTCACCATCTGAGAGGAGTTCCATTGTGATCTAACCACATTTCCGTTTCATGACGATCCTTATTGATATGTTTGATGAAGTGTTTTTTCACCTGTATTAAGCAACATAAATTGATTATTGCAGTACAAGGTACCGTATGGCAGGGTAGTTTTATTCTACTTTATCTTGATACACTTACTTTATCCCACACAAGAGGAAAGTAAGTAAGCCTCGAAACTATCAGGAAGTACGATTCTGGAGTCTGCAAATCGGACACTTCATCCATGTCCAATACGAAACACACGGGTAGTTTTCCATTCCAAATTTCTCGAAGTACTTCTTTGTCGTTAGCCATCCAAGACTGACACTAAATTACTTCCATCGGGTATACTTCTCATAATCACAATGCATAAAGAATTGCATATTCAATTGAAACGTTCACTGATGATGAATCTTGAAACCGGCAGCATAGACTAATAAAACTTCTTTGCAAAATTTTTCGTCTTCTTTTTTCTAATATTGTTATTAGTTATATATTCCACTGAAACAGACTATATTATAAAATTCTAGTTTGCAATGTATCAACAATCCTTCGAAAAGGGAAATATTACATTAATAATATGACGTATTTGTGGAAATGAAATGAACTCAGGATTCATGACCATGTCCGACAAACCAGTAAGGTACTGAAGTTCTGAGGATATGATTATGTCAAAATCCTGATCTGATAAATGATAATTATTAAATTCTTTGGATACAGTTTTGATACGGTGCGCGACAATAGAGAAGGTGATGACTGATCAGGGATGTCAAGCCATTCGCGAATAGCTTAAACTTTAGCTTAAGCTTCTAAGCTAATCCACAAAATTGAACAGCTTAGCTTTAAGCTTTTCACTCATTTCATTAGCTTAATGTGAATGGCTATTGGCTCAGTGATCTTTTTTTTCAATTTCTAATGTACATGCCACGCCATTTGAGATTTGGCTAAACTGAATTCCTATGATGTTGCACAAAAATGAAATAAAATTTTTTCATCTAAAAAAACAAAACAAAATGAACAAAAGTAAAATTAAGTAAAATAATTTTGTTATTATAGAAAACTAGCGGTCAGGCGCGCCGGAGGCGCGACGCCAACCGCTAGCTGTGTGTTGAGTAGATATCTGTGTTTTATAGGTATCTGTATCTTGTAGGTATGTGTGTTTTGTAGGTATCTTGGAATTCAGATGAATTTTTAAAAAAGAAACAGTGGAAAGAGTTTTGCAAAATTTACAACTATTCAGGTCAAAAATAAGAAAATAGACACCAAAAACTGCGACTGTACTTATAAAAATATATCAAAGTTCCGAGTCGCACAAAAATAAAATCACCAAATTAAATTTTTTACACACTAATTCACTTGAGAGCTGACTTAACGCGTGAAGCCTGTATTCATCGCAGCAGAATACAGACAAATCCATTGACATTTTGCCAGTCCCTAAGAAAACACACGGACAACAGGTAAAAAAAAGGGTAATTTCCGCTAGCCCATACGCAGTGCGCACCGTGTCTAGACATTGGTTCTTGTATGAGATACCGGATGTAAAATCCTTTATGTAGGTGTTTTTAAAACTGTGAATAAAATAACTTGCTTAGTATGGAAGTACAGCGAATACTGTAGTCACAAAATTTCCTCCTAAAAATCTGGAACCGGGCTCATTCGAAAGGAAATTACAGGGGCTACAATTTTTGTTCTCTTCAATTTTTCATAAAAATGAGTTATACTCGAGTTATCACAATAATTCAATTCTCGAAACTGCGCCACTCAACGCGCGTAGGTCTAACGTACATGGCAAGCTACACCACCACGTTTTTTTATATTGAAAAAAGTCATTGTTTTCGCCCTTTTTTGAAATTACTCAGCACCTCCCCGTCAAATTTTTATTTTGATGAGTCTATGTGCTGCTCTGGGATGAGGACAATATATCCTGAAAGTTTGAAAGCGATCGGCCCAGTAGTTCTCGAGTTATAAACGGACAGGACAACAGACAGACAGACAGACAGACAGACGGACAAACTTTCTGCTTTATATATTAGATTCTAAAACCAAAAACAAAAGTCAGGATTTTGAGCAAATTTACCCTGTTTTTTTTCTAGAACCACATATGCAGCATGACAAAAACAAGAACAAAATTAACAAAATTTTTTCAGAGAATGAGAATCAGGTCTTTATGGTAATAATAATAACGCTTCTGTTCTCTGCTCTTGAAATTAGATTCACAATCGAGAGAAAGGAATTTAAAAATCATGAATTACTAATATGCTTAAGGCCAATTTCCTTTATTTATTTCTGCGTCTATACTGCATTCAAAATGAAGCCCAATGCCGGAAGCCGCGAGCGGCAGGCTGCAGGGTAATAGGAAGTCAAAAGTGCTTGCTGATTGACTGACTTTGCGTTTAATGCAGTAGGGAAATGACTGAATTCTCATCGGCTTTATAATCGTCAAAGCATTAGCTTAAGCTTTGGCTTAAGCGATTATTGGCTTAAACTTGACATCCCTGTGACTGATGAAAGTTGAAAATATTTACTGTACAGAAGGAACCTTCAAGTTACCCTAGGACTTAGATCATACAGTACATGGATACCCAGTGGTCCGTTTAACAGCGGGCCAACATGTTTAAGGTGACAGTATCGATCTTGCGATATTAGATATCTACTTTCCGACTGTCGATTCAGAAAGTTACAAAGTAACGATAATTTCGATTATTTACTCTTGATAACACGGTGATAACGGCAGTGTTCGTCGTTCAATGTTCATGTTCACAATAAAGTTGAAATTTATTCGGAACTACGTACGGTCACGTATTATTTATTGGTTACTTACTTATCGGTTACATACTTATACTTAATTATCGTTCATGGGTCGTACTCGTCGATGCTTTGTATGCAAGGCAACCGTCAATAATATTGGTTACTTCAAGTTAGTATTCATATTTCTCGAACTCATATCTGCTATGATTCCAGTTACAAATGTTATTCAGTATTATTAAATTCAATTTGAAAATGCTGACATTACCTTACCATCATTCTTTTTCAACGGAGATCGGTGATAATTACGCACCTACCGATAACGCGGATAACTAATTTTTTACATCGATAAACGAATCGATATCAATCGATAATCGGAACATTGAAATCAGAAATCGCGTGATCGATGTTGTACCCTTAAATATGTTGGCCCGCTATCTAACGTTACAAACGTATAACCGCTGGGTATCCATGTACTGTATGATCTAAGCCCTAGGACTCTATGAGCACTGCACATGATTATTTTAGTTGTAAGTCATGCCATTGCCTAACCTTAATAGACAAATTTCCTCTGACGTCATACAGATGACAAGAATACCCGTTCCGGTGTTTATGATCTGACAAGAGTACCCGTTCTGGTATTTTTGATTTGGTTGCTCGCATAAGAATACACGAGGAGCAAAGATCTAGGTATAAATATACAAAAACTACACGGTGAACTTGACGTTAAAATTAGTATTTTCAATTTAGATGGTTCCTAGAACGTGTTCATGTACTTTTGGTTATTAAGAAATGGCTTATTTCCAAATAGAAACACTTCAATCTTTGCTCCCTATGTTATTCTTATGGGAGTCAAAAGTCTCCTAAGCCACCGTGGCAACACTGATTCCTAACTATAACATAGGCAGGAAATCGGTCTATATAATTATTACTTCCTATACATATATTGGGATTTAAACTTGGAGTTGGTAGCCCTGACGATATTCACCCTTTCGTTCCAAGAAATTTCACGCACCGCGACCATAATTAATAGAATATCGTTTTTTAAAGCAAATACAAGAATAAATTTTGTAGTCTGTATGATCAAAATTGAATACAAAAAAAAAAAATTCTAGCAATAAATGATATTATTGAAAAAATATTAGTTGGTTGAAAAGCAATGTATGAACCTACATAAATTCTCTGGTTCACCCTTTCAGTAGCGCTCTCTAGTGTAGGTTTGAACCTCAATAAGCGTATGTTAACCATTGAGGCATTGATGCGAGGCTTTAGTGTGAGCTATCGATACCACCAGAATCGATAGTATTGGAACTGGAAAACTATTGATAGAATAACACCGCTATCGTCACTACCGATAGTATGTATTTTCAACAAATTCTGTCATAATATGTTACTATTTTTTCCTTCTTAAAGTGAGAAAAATTGATGAAAGAAGAAAAATATTATGTAAACTTTGAGTGGGACCAAGAAAAAAGAAAAAATTGTGTGGAGTATAAAAATTGGAAATAACAAAGGAAAAGTATGAGTGATTTTCTTCTGAAATCTGAACACTAGCGCACTACTGCCCTAAATTGATGAAATGGAAACACTATCGGTATATCAATACTACCGATAGTTTTTCGGAAAACTACCAAATAAATAGATAGTGTCAGGAGGAAGACTATCGGACTATCGGTAGTTTCAAACTATGGGTTTTTGCCCATCACTACGAGGCTTAGTACCATATAGGATATAGACCAACCATACTACAAAAATCATGACGCCTAGATGTTTAGGCGGCTTTGTTATCACTCATCATCACGTTTGAGTGCAAGCTTTTGAGAAATTCTGTATAGCGGCGCACACTCCGCCGTTATTGGCAAATATTCTACAAAGTATGCAAAAAAGCATAAAACTATGTAATTGAGTTGGAATTAAAGACCTCTCAGTCGAAACTCAAAAGGGCAAATAATTGACGTATGTCAACAAAATTTTTCTTATTACAATCCTGAGAAAAGGGTCTACTATCGACTTTGACCATACGTATTTCATGGACTGAACATACTGATAAGGAATTGAATCCAAACATTGCACCCAGGGAATCAAAGTTATATATATTACTAACATAACAAATTGTATATCTTCCTATATACGCAATGAATACAAAAAAATGTAACAAAATTTATCACTATAGAATTGATGGGAGAAATACAAAATCTGCACGTCATCTACAAAAATTCATCGACACCTACCTATTTTTTCTTTTGAAGATTAAAGACAAGGCTTTCAGCTTTTTTAAAAGCCAAATATGAATAAATAAAGGGTTCATGAGAATCAGGGATGTCCAGCTAAAGCCAGCCAAATGTAAGCCAAGAGCTTAAGCCAATGTTGTGAGCGTGTTTGCAGAAGGTTAAAGTCAGCTAATGAAATGCGCCCCGTTTGGCTGTCAGCCCAAAGTCAGCCAATCAAAAAATTGGATATCGGTTTTGGAACGATATAAACCGACTCCGGAACGGTATAAAGCGACTCCGGAACGATAAATGAATAAGCTATTAGCCAATGGTAAGTCAGTCAATAAAATTGAGAACCATTGGCTTTCAGCTTAAGCCAATGCGAGGAAGGAGCTGAAAGCCATAAGCTTTGCTGGACATCCCTGATTAGAATTCGAGAAATTAAAATTTGAAAACAGCGATTTCTCCCTTTACAGCCAGTCATTTTCAAAAAACTTGTAAGCAATGCTACGCCAGCGCTCAACACTCACGTTCCGAGGCAACAACATGAAACCGCGCGAGTTATTACATAACTTGTAGTGTCCTATAATACAACTTATAAGAGGTATTGACACGAAACAAAAAACGTGTCTCCAGTTTTGTGATAGTTCATACTTTGACCGCAAGCACGGCCGTCTTCAATTATCAGGCCGGAATACTGAAAATTGACAACGCTGTTTAAGAGGGCGATGTTTATACACGCTCTTATGTAAAATACTTCGAAAAACACGTAATTGTTAATTTTCGAACATAGGATCCGATTTCAGGGAAAAAGTAAATAAATATATCGAAAGAGTAAACGATTCTCGATTTTTTGAGCCAGGTCTCATTAAGATTGATCAACTACGAAGCGAGATATAAACGTTTTAAAAAAAAGTTAGACAGAGGACGAAGTGCGGTACATTACCACGCTTTGTCCCCTGTCCGACTTTTTTTTTAAAAAACGTTCATAACTTGCTTCGTAGTTGATCAATCTTAACGAGACCTGGCTTGAAAAATCGAGAATCGTTTACTCTTTCGATATATTCGCTTACTTTTTCCCTGAAATCAAATGCTACATTCACAAATTAATGATTACGTGTTTTTTGAGTGTTTTTACCGTAAGAGCGTATGTAACGTTAACCCTCTTGCGCAGCATTGCCAAGTTTATTATTCCGGCCTGATAATTGAAGACGGCCGTGCCGCAAGGCAACGCTAAGAGACTGAGCTCGGTGTTTACATGCTGTAGTAATGTTGGGAACTAGAGAATTTTCTCTGAATTTTGCTCTTTTACATCTTCTAAACCAATTTTTTGTAAGAACGAGTGAGATTATTGAAATTCAATGGGAGAAGAATTATTTGTCTCATGTATTGTTTGTATTGAAAACTAAATGCTGTGTTAATGAAAAGACAGGTATGTACTCATTTGTAGCAAGTGTAGTACTGATGAAAGATATTGGAGTTATTTTTATCAACTAAGTTTATATAGATTTTTCTAATTTCAAACGCCTACCAATCCAGAAAATTTTGAATGCGTATGCGGCAATATTAGCGGGTTCAAAAGTGCTCACATTGCAAAAAAAGAAAGAAGAGGCAAAACTATACTCCAATATATTAATGTTTACTCAAGCTCTCAAATAAGTTCATATTCAATTTTCAATATTCGTCCTGCGTCAAGAAGTATTCAATTAATCTTTTTCAAAATTGAATGATCTTGTACAAAAGTATTTTATCAGATACCGATGAATTGATACATCAGGAAGCTACTGCAGTGTGTACCTATAATGAAGAGATCGAGATTTTGCAGAACTGTGATTGAACTGTTGACAGCGGCAATCTGTAAAGTTGCTTCTATATAAGTGAAGTTCTTTGACATGAATGAGAAAAAAATTTAATGCACTTTTGTCCAGAAGCAAACATAAAAATGATGAAAAAAGAAATATTTGTGAAGCGATTGAGGTTATGAAGTTTAATACCAATTGCATACCAACAGCCACATGATCAGTAATTTCTATTTGCCGGTCTGAAATGTCTATAAAATTACATTTTCTTTTCAAGACACCGAGTGCATTAAAAATTTCTCTTATCTGAACAATCTAGCTCTCAATTCTACTTGTATTTCTTGACATAGTTCACAACGGCAATAATTTATTGATACGTAGGCCGGGGGGCTTTGTAAAATAAAATAAGGAAGATTTAGGAATCTTTAATTCATCACATTGAAAGGAAATGTATTTATCGAGCAAAACTAAATCTTTGGTTTTTAAGTCTTGTGTTTGACAATGAATATTGAAGCATTACAATAGAGAGGCAAAATATTTTTAGAATTTTTTGTAGCACTGGTCTGATATTGTTATAAAATATAATTCTTTGTTTTCTAATTTGAAATGTTGATTTCAAAAATAAAAAAAAAATAAAAATGTAACTGAAAGCATTTTGAATAGGCCTACAGAGATCTTACAAATTTTTTTTATAACACTGATAATGAGGTAAAAAGAATATTCCTTGTTAGTTCCTTGATAGATTCTCCTGAGATGTAACTCTTGTTAAAATATGAAAATTGAATTACTCCACACATTAATACCACGTTTCAATTCAACTCTATGGCTATTCCTCATCTTTTTTTTTACATAGGTACGCTTATTTTCTGCCTTGAGACTCCATGCTCTACTAACTGAATAGTGGCGCTGATTATCAACGCCATCTATCGATGCGTAAGGGGACTGTCACAATTTTGGCGACAGTAATGACTGTGTACAGTTGAGATAGGTGCGTGTCAATTTGGTCCGGGCACATTGTAGGATCGCTAGCGTCACCTATGTAAAATACCTAGAAAGTACTGATAAGCAACCGGTGATTGTGACTTGAAACCAAAGGTGATTTTTCAGTAAATTTCTCCAAAAATAATGTATTTAGGCGTGTACTCGTAAGGAACAAAATTGGAGAGTGGGAAATTTTCTTTCAGATGATCATATTTTTGAGAGATTTTAAAAAATTCAAAAGTTTTGCGCGATGCTAGCGCTGCCCGGTCCGAATACCTCTTATTCATGTACCGTGCTTGAAAGCAATGCTACGCCAGCACTCAACATTCATGTTCCTTGGCAACAATATGAAACCGCGCGAGTTAAACGAGTCCGTGTTCTATACAACATCTTAAAAAAGACGCGGTCAGGCAAAGAATAACGCATCACTTGCGAGGGGCGAAAAGATTTAATAAAAAGTGGTACTCGAAAAATAAAAGCCCCATTGGACAAAGCGAAGACGTAGTATTCACCAAAAAGTTCTTAAAGGAACATCAAGATCTACTTGTCCTTAAAGCAGATAAAAATAACACAACGGTTATCATGACGAAAAATGACTACAATGATAGAGTGGTGAACCATCTCAACGATACTGCCAGCTATAAGATAGCTAAAGCAAACCCTACCAATAAGCTACAAGATGCGAGTAACAACTTTGTCGCAGACATGTACAATAAAGGATACATTGAATACAATCTTAAGAGGTACTTGACCAAACACAACTGTACACCTCCTAAATTTTACGGGTTACCAAAGCTACACAAGGAAAACTTTCCACTTCGTCCAGTAGTCGCCTTCACCAATTCGCCACTTTATGCTCTATCATTTTTTGTAGCCGACATACTCAATGGCCTAAGGAATGAGGAAATCAATATCCGCTCATCCGATAACCTGGTAGAAAAACTAAAATCAATCAACCTAGAAGACGACTCTTGACTCATTTGACGCTATTGCCATGTACGGTAACATTTCCGTCGCATTGGCACTAAAAATCATCGAAAAATGATGGGAGGAAATAAAATTACTTACTCCCCTGGACGAAGGGATGTTCTTTGATATTCTATCACTTTGTTTAAATAATAGCTACCTACTTTACTTACAATAATAACTTTTACATTCAGAAGGCTGGACTATCTATGGGGAGCCCTCTCTCAGCCATAGTCTCGGAAATTGTTATGGATGACCTTTTTTGTGTTATTTTGAAAAATTTTGCCAATGATATAAAATCTATTTCTAAGTATGTCGACGATTCACTTTTTATTATTAAGGACGCTATTTTTATGGACATTTTTAATATTCTGAACAACTTTGATGACTGTTTAAATTTTACCTATGAAAAACCGCCTGACAATATTAATTTTCTTGATGTTTCATGTATACGTGCTAATGATAATTCTATTTTATTTCGTCACTATAAAAAACCTACCTAAACAGGTAGAGTCATTCATAATTTATCACTTCAACCTTTCATGTACGAATATAATACTGCTATTAACCTAAAAAACAAATGGATGAATCTTTCGAGCAATATTTACCATAAAGATATTATTAGGGAATTGTATAGTTTACTCCGTGAAAACGGTTATTCGAATAAGTTTATAAATTCCATCATTAATTTTAAGCCTAAGGCTAATTCTCCTAATCGGCGTGCTAAGAAATTTTATTCTATTCCCTTTACTGGCGGAGGCAGTTTCATCATTAGAAAAATTCTGAAAACTCTTAGCGATGATACTTGTATCACTTTCAAAAATTACAACACTCTAGGCAAGAAATTCTTCTCGCACATTGAGGATCCTACCCCTTTTGGAAAGAGATCCAACGTGGTAAACTCTATACCATGCTCGGAGTGCCCTCGGGTATATGTTGGAGAAACTCTTCAGCATTTATCGAAGAGAGTCTCACAGCACAAAAGTGACGAGAAGAATCTTAATGATGAGACGGCCTTAGCTAAACACGCCAAAAATACTGGCCACCGATTTAATTTTAATTTAGATAATATTGCGATTTTAGCCACCGAAAATAACACTAAAAAAAGAAAGGTGAGAGAAGTGATCGAAATAATAAAATTAAACACGGTCAATTACAAACGAGATAGTGAAAATTTCAACTCTATGTACGCTTCTGTGATTCATGGACTGTAATTGCAGCTAGTTCTTTCGTGTTGGATTTTTATTCTTTGTAACTTTTTCTTCTTCATATCTGCGGTTTGGTTTCAGTTTAGTTTATGATCTGAGGAAGAGTACAAGTTTACTCGAAACGTCATTACCATAATAAAAATTTTTATTTGTTCGTATTTACACTGTGCGGGAAGAGCCGTTTTTTCCTTTTTTCTATATGAATAAACCTTGCACGCAAAAATAAATATATTTATTGTTCTATACAACTTTGTAGGGAATGTTCGAAAAAACGTATTTTGTTTATGCCCCTACTAACAATTGAGACAGCGGCAGCGTTTCGGACGGCCGATGTGGCAGAAACGCTGGCAGAAACGCTAGCGTTTTCTCAAAAAAAGTGGCAATTTCACGCGCAACAACAGCAGATTTGACAGCGTTTCTGCTGCGTGTGATAGCGTAAAGCAGAAACGCTGGCAGTTCCGTTCAGCGGTTCTGCCAAAAAAGTGGGAATTTCACGCGCACGCGGTGGAAACGCTGTCAGATCTGCTGCTCAATTGTTACTAGGGTGCCTTTGGTTTATGTGTTTATGCTTATTATGAAGCACAAAGTATTTCCACAAGACCGAGTTCATTTTAAGACGTTGACAAATGTGAAGAATGTTTGATGAAGAATATATATATTTGACAATGACAAACAACATTAAAAGTGAGACATAATATATTTTAAGGATGTTACAAAAAAAACCTAAAGGTATGTTTATTGAACATTTCTTGCCTGACAATGCTAAGTCTATGAAGCCGATGACATTATTTCTGACTTCTATAAATCACAATAATTATTATACTCTGTCCGCAAATAGAATGGGTCGCGTAAGCAAACCCGCGAACCGCTTCCTCGCATCCTAATCAATTTTTTTTTGCATGAAAGCGGGTCGCGGGTTTGTTGACGTGACCCATTCTATTTGCAAACAGAGTATATCATTTAACCATCCTCTTGCGGCGCGCCTGTCGGCTAAGCTTGCGGCGCCAGACAGGCTCGCGCTTTGCGCTCGCAGTAGAGCACGCCACCGACGGATTATCACTTGCCCTGGCTCTAAGATAACTACTACCTAGAGAAAGAGAAATCAAAAACTTTACACAGCACGTAAATTTTATTTTCTGAGACCGGTCTTGCAGCCAAAGGGCTGCATCATCAGTTAAAAGAAATGAAATGCGAAAAGTAAAGATACCTAAAAAAGAGACAAGATAGCTAACGTCACGTCGTTAGTTCTAGTGTTCCACCACACGCCAGCACAGCGACACACTTTTCTTAGGCTAAATTAACATTGGGCTTATGGACGTTTTTCAGTTTTCATCAATTATCTCGGAAACCGTTTATTTTTATGAAAAATTGAAGAGAACAAAATTTATTCCCCTTGTAATTTCCTATCAAATGAGCCCTACTTTGGATTTTTTCTTTTTTTCAAAATATGAAATAGGTCTCATACGATAGAAAATTACAGGGGGAATAAATTTTGTACTTTTCATTTTTTCGTAAAAATGAACGGTTTCCGAGATAATTGATGAATACTGAAAAACATCCATAAGCACAATATTAATTTAGCCCTACAACACATTAGCGTTATCTCTCGGCACGTGAATTAGCTCGACAAAAATCGGGTACCGAATTTTAACAGAGAGTTAGCTATCTTGTCTCCTTTTATCTATAGCGACAAGATAGGCGTTGGTGTGGACCTCGTGGTGCTACCTACCGGGGTTGCTCGGGACTATCGTTCTCGTCGTCTCTGACTGCACAGATGTACAGACAGATGTATACGCTATAGGCGTATACATCTGTGTCTGACTGCTAGCCTTACTAACTTCGTGCTTGTACTTAGTCTTGTTGTTGTTGCTACAAGGCTTTTCCAGCGTTCCATATTGCATAATTATCTGCCTGATTCTTATCAATACGGTGGGCTCCCTAACATTGATCTTATGGCAGGTTGACACTGGAATGAAAATGAGTATGCAACCTAGCAATACCCATAAGAATAATGTTAGGAAGCCCACCGTATTGATAAGAATGAGGCGAATAAGTATGCAATATGGAACGCTGGAAAAGCCTTATACGGGTGTAGATGTGTAGTTGAGTACGATAGAATATAATACGAGGTGTTGAATCTGAATAATAATAAAACGAGTGTTTTACGGGTGCATTCTTGTGTCGTCTATTATTTAATTAGCAGAGTCGGTCAGTACTGTAAAATGATTATCGGAAGAACCTGAAGATCGATTTTCCGACGATAGGTGTGTGAAAAAGAATAATAATTATCAATATTGTTATCCTACTGGTAAAAACCTGTAACAAAATCATCACTCATCGTGTTGTCATGGTTCGCTAGATTATTACCATTTTTGTTTTTGATGTGATTAATTCAGGGCTGCTTAGCTAGCCGTTAGCTTTTAGCCATTAGCCGTTAGCCAAGGAATTTTACTCAAAATTGGCTATCCTTTAGCTAGCTAACGAGATTAAATTAGCAATTAGCTTAGCCTTTAGCCATTGAAATTGAAATAGCTAACGGTTAATTTTCATTGAATTTTTTCTTCAAAATCAGAAAGCACTAACACTGCCAGCGGGCCCAGTCAATACTTCTTTGCTCTTTGATTGCTCTAAAAATCTAAAACATGACTACATGAGAGACAACAATGTCCAAGTGAATTTTCATCCCATCTTTGTAGAAAAGAATCACGTATTTTTAAATTTTTGTGCTAAAAAAGAGTATCTCTTACTCTCAAAAAAGAGTGTAAACTTAGAAACTCTCGTTTGTTAACAGTACGCTGTTGAAAATTCTTGTTTTCTTCCTCTATTGCGAATTGCGATTAGCCCAAAAGTAACATCTCATTTAAACACAGTTTGGGAGAAGCTGCAAAATGGTACCCATGTTAAAATTTTTAGCCCTTAGCTAGCCGTTAGCTAGTCAATCAGAGCAGATTAGCCATTGGCTGTTAGTTGAAGCCGATCACTCAAAAACGTTAGTTCTTAGCTCAGCTTTTAGCCAATCTGATTGACTAAGCAGCCCTGGATTAATTATTTCAATTTTCTCAAGGATGCTTTTTGGGCGGTTACAGTGGTGAAGCAGTGAGACGTTGGAATCAGGATCGAAGGTGTGTTGTGATTCTATAAGATGGACAGCGAAGTACGAGTGTGAGGTTAGGTTTTCTCCTTTCCAATATGTTAGGATACTCTATTTTGAAGTGAACGCGAAGTTTGCCAAATATATATTGCGTTGCAGTCGTTGCATTCGAACCGATATACGCCGCTTTTTTTCGGAAATTGTTTAGGGTCTTTGGTGTTTATGAGATGGTGTGAGGTGCTCAGGGAGTAGAAGGCCGCACGGTAGATGATTTTTGATAGAGCAGCATCAATTTTGTACAATGATTTCCAGCAGAAAGGAAGACGGAAATATTGAATGTTCCTATCTTGAGCGTCGGAGAAGAGAGTAGAGGTTTCTCTCATAGCTATAGATTTTAGTTTCCTGCAAACAGTTTCCTCGATGTTTAACATAATACCGTTGTTTTTAGCAATTGTCTTTATGGTCGTAAGTTCTTTTTGGAAATCGAATTTATTAAGCGGGATGGAGATCATTTGATGGATCATTGCCGGATACGCTGCATGCTCATGATGAGCAGGGTGGAATGAGCGAGTGTTGATAGTGGTGTCTGTGGCTGTAGCCTTCCTGAAGATATCGAATTTGAAGATTTTATATGGGTTGCGGTCTTAGGTGTTTATATCCAAAAAATTGATGAAGTCACCGCCTGTTTCCATTGTAAAATCGTTTTTTATGTGGTAAGAGTTGAGTTGGCTGTGAAAGGAATTGAGAGACGTACCATTACCAGCAAAAATGCACACAACATCATCAACGTATTTTCTCCAATATATGACATTGTAGTGAATTGTTGTATAGGTGTTTCTCGATTTTATTGAGGAATACTTCGGCTGTAGTAGCAGCTAGAGGTAAGCGTTTTACTTTGCTTACATAATCGTCACGATGGAGAATCACAAGTGAGTTTCCTTTGTCGGCTTCAGCGATGGTAAGAGAATTATCCTTTATCCTGCGCTGCAGGGTTTGTAGAGGAGTGGTAATCTCAGGCGGTACTGCGGGAATTTCCATAGTATTGATGGCATGTTTGATGGAATGAAGATTTACATCATTGTCCTTGATGACCGATGCTAGAGATAGAAGCCAAAAGCCAGCTTTAAGCCCACCTTTGGATGCCGGAAGCTGAATTCAGCCAATTTTTTTTGGTCAGCTCTCGGCTTTGGTGTTTACAGTGTCTACAGAGCGGCGAGCGCGTCACTTCAAAAAACCCTACTTCTTGCTTTCTGAGAAGCCATGAAATTGTTCTTAATAGATCATCATTTCCTGGTATGTGGCAGTAACATTTTACCATTATTGATTTTTTTTATAAATTTCAACTTCAATTTTTCTTGACTTCTTGTACCTCTTACAGAGATCCTTTTCTCATGATCGTGTCCAATTTTTCCCCCGAATGAAAAGTCAAAAGCAAGCTAAAAAAAAACCGAAAGCTATAGTCTGTTCCATCTTAGACGTCCCTTAATTTTCCGTAAGTAAGGGGGGAACCAACCAATCACGAACCGTGAAGTGTGATACGAATAACGCGATTGGCAGGTAATCCCCGTACCCCGTCACAAAACTCAGTACGAGGGTATGTAATTAAGAGACGTCTAAGATGGAACAGACTATAGCCAAATCTTCTTTGAACAAGCCAGAGCCGAAGCCGAAGCTATATTTTTCAAGGTCAGAAGTTTAAGCCGAAAGCCTAAGCTGAATCTTTCAGCTCTGCAGCACACTGATCAGGTTCTATCACATTATTGATTCTCTTAAGAAATACACTGGAAGAAAACAATTATATGTTCAGATTGAAAAATCAGAAATAATAAGCAATTACGTATTTATATCCAGAATCAGAAAAATGAAGTTTTCAAGTATTTCAAAATGTACCTGCGGTTCTTTATTTTCTTCTGGTTTTTAAATTTGAACGTAAGCTCGAAACGTTCCTGTGTACTTCTTATTGAGCATTTTTTTGTTTACTAACCAAGTTGGTAATTTAGGGTAGAATTGACAAATTCAACGCTGTAGGGTACAATGAGGTAAACGGATGCGGAGCTTGTGACGTAACGATAATTCGGTCCATTGACCATTCACATACGAGCGCCAATCGTCGAGTTTGTTTTATATAACCGTGATGAGGCTATCGCGTCGGTTTACTCCCATACTGGGAGTAAGAGGCGTGTACGAGTGATGCCGCGGGGGCTTCAAAATATTTTTGTACTTCTTAGACTTGCAGAATTTTTCATTCCCCGTATGGCATTAAACCGACGCGGTAGTCACGTCTCGGTTACATGAAATAAACTCTCCAACAATCGTCCAAAAGATACAGTTTGCCCGATCGTTGATTTGGATGTACGTCAATTAGGAGCATTGGCTGCATTGCAAAAACGCGCTCTGCCGTACAAAGTTGAATTGATGTATATGCGAAAAAAAAGACCACGAAAAAGTATCAAAAAGAATATAAAAATGTATTCCAAAGATATTAAGATCGCATAAGTTGCTCACTCATAGCAATTTTCAACGCAGAATTCGATGATTATAATAATTTTCTCCAATAAGTGCTCAATCTTCAGATACGGTACATTTTTCACCTCGCGATGCATATACGTCCAAAAAAGGGACGTATATGCACTGATATCAAGGTAAACTCTCCGGGCTGGTGTACAGTGTTCCTTGCAATAATTGTAACCGCAGTCATGTGGGGGAGACTGTGCAATGGCTTGAGAGTAGGCTTACTCAACACAAGAGGGACATAAACAAGCAACGTCAAAATACTGCCCTGTGTGAGCACTCCTCTAAGACCGGATACCTGTTTAATTTCGATAAAGCTTCTGTGTTGTGTTTCGAGCTTATTGAGAAGAGAAGGAGAATAAGAGAATGCATAGAAATTATGAAAAGAAATACCGTAAATTTTAAAACGGATGTTGATGGTCTTAGTCGTACATACCTACCCGCCACTCGTCATTTTCGCACTCACGTCCACCCCTTGCTCTCCTGACTGTACTTAGTTGAGCTTTTGTCACGTACTTTTTCAGTATGTTCTGAGACCCCGAAGATGGTATACGTTATACCGAAACGTCGGTCGTATAGTTTATTAATCAATAAACGACGGCAGAGCCGTGAAAAAACGTGAATTTTTATTCTCTTCCACAACAATTCATCTCTTCAATTTTTCTCTAGAAGCATTTTTTTCGGAGTTATCGATTAATAATTGAAACACGTTTTTTTGGCTGTTCTGCGTAACAAGTGTAGTTGAACCGCGTTATGAAAAAGCCGTCCAAGCGACATTTTTTAAATCTGGCGAATGGGTACACTGTCATAATGCATTCGAAGGTCTCTTCCCCAAAACGATGATGTGTCGCTTTGACGGCTTTTGCATGACGCGGTTTAGTTGTAAGTAGCAGCTACGCAAGACACCTTGGCCGTAGACAAACGACTCACACTTGTTACGCAGAACGGCCGAAAAAACATGTTTCAATGGATTGTGTTATTTGTGATAACAAAAATATCGACTGATATCGACTTGTTTGGCAAGAGCAGGGCTGCTTAGCCAACCAGATTGCCCAAAAGCTGAGAAGAACTAACGTTCTTGAGTGATCGGCTTCAACTAACAGCCAATGGCTAATCTGCTCTGATTGACTAGCTAACGGCTAGCTAAGGGCTAAAAATTTTAACATGGGTATCATTTTGCAGCTTCTTCCAAACTGTTTTTAAATGAGATGTTACTTTTGGGCTAATCGCAATTCGCAATAGAAAAAGAAAACAAGAATTTTCAACAGCGTACTGTTAACAAACGAGAGTTTCTAAGTTTACACTCTTTTTTGAGAGTAAGAGATACTCTTTTTTAGCACAAAAATTTAAAAATACGTGATTCTTTTCTACAAAGATGGGATGAAAATTCACTTGGACATTGTTGTCTCTCATGTAGTCATGTTTTAGATTTTTAGAGCAATCAAAGAGCAAAGAAGTATTGACTGGGCCCGCTGGCAGTGTTAGTGCTTTCTGATTTTGAAGAAAAAATTCAATGAAAATTAACCGTTAGCTATTTCAATTTCAATGGCTAAAGGCTAAGCTAATTGCTAATTTAATCTCGTTAGCTAGCTAAAGGATAGCCAATTTTGAGTAAAATTCCTTGGCTAACGGCTAATGGCTAAAAGCTAACGGCTAGCTAAGCAGCCCTGAATTAATCACATCAAAAACAAAAATGGTAATAATCTAGCGAACCATGACAACACGATGAGTGATGATTTTGTTACAGGTTTTTACCAGTAGGATAACAATATTGATAATTATTATTCTTTTTCACACACCTATTGTCGGAAAATCGATCTTCAGGTTCTTCCGATAATCATTTTACAGTACTGACCGACTCTGCTAATTAAATAATAGACGACACAAGAATGCACCCGTAAAACACTCGTTTTATTATTATTCAGATTCAAAACCTCGTATTATATTCTATCGTACTCAACTACACATCTACACCCGTATAAGGCTTTTCCAGCGTTCCATATTGCATACTTATTCGCCTCATTCTTATCAATACGGTGGGCTTCCTAACATTATTCTTATGGGTATTGCTAGGTTGCATACTCATTTTCATTCCGGTGTCAACCTGCCATAAGATCAATGTTAGGGAGCCCACCCTATTGATAAGAATCAGGCAGATAATTATGCAATATGGAACGCTGGAAAAGCCTTATAGCATGGCCGTCTCTAGTTACAGGCCGGAATATTAAAGCTGGCAACGTGGCGGTGACGAAAAATGCGGGGCCGAGTTTTATACACGCTCTTATGCAAAATTTTGGAAAAACATGTTAATCGTTGATTTGCGAATAGTATTCAATTCCGAAGGGAAAAAGTTTATAAATACATCGAAAGAGTAAACGATTCTCGATTTTTTGAGCTAGATCTCGTTAAAATTGATCAACCACGAAGCAAGTTATTCAAGTTTAAAAAAAAAAGTTGGACAGAGGGCGAAGTGCAGTACATGTACCGCGCTTCGCCCTCTGTCTGACTTTTTTTTTTCAAACGTAAATAACTCGCTTCGTAGTTGATCAATCCTAACGAGACCTAGCTCAAAAAATCGAGAATCGTTGGCTCTCCAAATCACATTCTCTTCACTTTTTTCAAAAACTTCACCGTATTCGTGTCAAATAGTATTTTTGATGTTCTCCCATAAGAGACTGTACAAATATCGGCCCCGTCCAATGTTGTCGAGTTTCGAATATTCCGGCCTGTAACTAGAGACGGCCATGCTTATAGCAACAACAACAAGACTAAGTACAAGCACGAAGTTAGTAAGGCTAGCAGTCAGACACAGATGTAGGCAGTGTTAGTGCTTTCTGATTCTGAAGAAAAAATTCAATGAAAATCAACCGTTAGCTATTTCTATTTCAATGGCTAAAGGCTAAGCTAATTGCTAATTTGATCTCATTAGCTAGCTTAAAGCTAGCCGATGTTGAGTAAAATTATTTGGCTAACGGCTAATGGCTAAAAGCTAACGGCTAGTCAAGCGGCTCCGGGCAAGAGTACTCATTCTGCAAGAAATTTATACAACGAGAAATTTGCTCTCATAAGAAATATACAGGGAGCAAAGATCAGTAAGAAATTAATCAAACATTGAAACGTATTTTGCGGAAAAAAGTTTATATTTATAGTGTGTGAGTAATCGACTTCTGAAAATTAACTTTTTTTCCCGCAATTCTTTCTCATTTTTGATTAATACCATATTATGATCGATTTGCTTCCCATGTTTTCTTATGGGGAGCAAATTTGCGATTGGATAAATCGGCTGCAGAATGAGTACTCTTGCCAAACGAATGACGTCACAATAACACAGTCCATTATTAATGGGTAACTCCGAAAAAAATGCTTCTAGCGAAAAATCAAAGAGGAGATGACTTGCTGTCCATAAAATTTCCTTTCCAACAAAGGTAATATCGAACATATCTATCAAGCGAACTTGAGTTATCGTTCGCTGAAAATCACAAATTTGTTGAAATTCAACATCGAACTGAGCAGCCACTGGCGCGCTGCAATCGAGAGCCTTGGTTCACGAAGTACAACACACTACTACATGCATACGCTTCATTGCCTTAAGGGGGATCAATGCGTTTGTCGTACATACTCATAAATGGAAAAGAAGGTTTACTTCAGGAGCTCATAACTCATTTTGGGTTCGATATAATAATTTTATTTCTCTTTGAATACATTAATGATAGTTGAAATGATCGATATAGAAATTGTCAACATCACAGATTAATTACTGAATTTTATTTCTTTTTCGAAAATTTGTCTGTTTCACATTACGCAGGTATACAAAACGCATTGATCCCCTTTTTGTAATCATATTGACTGCAGCGCGCCGGTGGCTGGTCGGTCCTACGTTATTCTTGGTCTTGAGTTTACATCTTCTGCAATCAAGATGGCAGTCTATTATACCCACATCATATGGCGCCTTCTCGAAACCCCATTGACTAAGGCGCTATTTAGATACTGACAAGTGATAAATACTGATACGATACGTCTAGCGCTTAGTGAGATACCTAGTGATAGACGGCTGTAAAATAATAGATAGAACTAGCAAGACGGCACGCCTACGGCGTGCCTCTCACGTTGTCACATATTTTAGACATTTTTTGGAATTAAAAAATGTATATTTTTTATTTTTCAATACTTGTGTCATATAAATTTTCAAATATTTCTTCATATTGCCTATCACTTATTACAAAACAGAAGTCAGAAATTGTCAATAAATTTCTGGCAATGCAAATTTCTAATGGAAAACAAATACGAATAATTTTTAATAACCTCGGTAAATAATGTAGATATTTCTACTCCGGGGGGGGAAAAAAAGTAGAAATTCTGTATTACTTTACTGTGGACCTGTATTCAAAATTTTTCTGCAAACTCTCCTTCTTTTTCAGTCTTCTCAGAAGATTTTCACAATTGTAACATCGCTTCTTCAAAATTAACAGTTATAAGTTGTGAGGATTATACAATTTTGAACAGCCCATTGTTTTTCGGGACCGCCATCAAAATGTACGGAACCACCCAAAATGGGCCCAGCGGTACGTTGAAATAGGCCCTGAACTCTTCTGCATCCATCTCCTCTAATTATCCATATCCTAATAATAGATTTTACGTGTCGTCCTCCTGTAATCTAAGATTAGTTGAATCATTTTCCCTTTTCTCTTTCACTTTTTTTTTTCGAGGTCCTCAATATATTCTTTCGAGTCCACTCACCTCCAACTAACAGGTTATTCTTGACGTTGAGTCTTGATTTTTGTAATTCACTATTCTATTAGTATTCTTTTGTTAAATCGTGATCACGTCAAGTTCTTCTTCAAATTATAATGTAGTCATCTACCAATTTAAATTAAGGTTTAATTGGCGACCTTTTCTATTTGGATTGGGGGGTTCTTGAAAATTTTGATATCTTGTCATGTGCCAAGAATAATTATTGAAATTTTTTCAATTCCTCCTCGTGTCATATAAATGTCGGAAGTTAAAGTTCCATATTCCTTTCTCATTATAATTATTATATAGCTTGAAAATCAACATTTTCCCAAGATAACCTGTTGTCATAATTGTATAGCTCGATGTACAAAATTTTTTCAATTTCAACTCGTCTGGTGGTTCAATGTTTCCCAAGATCCTCTCCTGTTATACATAGCTCAATTCCCAATAATTGAACTGTTTTCAAATCTGACTCCTTTGATAGCAAAAATTTTTCCTAACCCTCCTCTATCATACTATCATATAAAGCTCAAAGGACTTGATTTTTCCAATTTTTCTGAGTCCCTCCTGCATTAGTTAGCTCAATTTTTCAATTTTAGAAATTTTATCAAACCCAACCCGTTTTTTTCGAGACTCTAATTTTGAATTCAATTCGACTCATTTCTCAATATCAAAATCAATCCATTTCATATAAGAGGATCTGTGAAATCCTTGTTTAACTTTGTTCATAACGCCATATTGTTTTTCATTACAACTTTCAATTCACATTTTTAATTGAATACCTAATATAAATCTGATTAAAGGCTTCTTTACAATATTCATCTAGTCCGCGTCCTTGCAGAATCGCACCCTCCATTTTTTCTGAATACATCTCTCTCACATTAGGCCTAAGCTTATAATTTCCTACCCCATCTCTAAAAAACACACCCACGTATTCTTCATACTCCATCATTTATTTTATCGGCAGAAACTTTTATTTGGATTTTGGTTCTCATCAGTTATCCTCAATAATATGATCAAAATGCTCGCACGCCTAAAAACTTCATTCTCTCACCTAAAATCACCTACTCCATCTTGTACAAAAAACTGTTATTATTTCTGTTCTTATCACTCAGATGAAAAGAGCAACCAAACAACAAATTTGAAATCATTAAATGTAAGCCCATCCCTAGTCCTCTTAAAACAGAAATTCCCACCATGAAGAAATTATCTTCTCTCACTTCAGGGCTGGTCACCCCTGAATCATAAATTCTCATCTCCTCCTAGATCTCCATGCTTCACTGTCATGTATAAATCTTGTTGCGTTATTAGGGACATAATTAATGTGACAATCTATCACCTCTTTTCATGTCCTGCTCTCCAAAATTGACATACTTCCTACAGGGTGACATAAGTCATATCCTCTACCCTATGTAATTAATGACGCGAAAACAGTTTCCAACTCTTTCAACTACCGGCGTTACTGAATTACTCCAACTTGTACATATTTGTTCTTTTTCTCCCAATTAAAAACTCAAGTCCCTCCAAGTGGCTCTACTCCTTCCAATTTTTTTCCCTAGCCTCATATCGTCGCTCTTTTTTTCACACTCCATTTCAGTTGTTCTTATTTTTAACGCTCGTGGGCAGCCTAAATTTTACCTACTTCTTATGAATCCCTCCCGTAATTATATATGTAGTTGTTTCTGAGGCTCCAACCGATAAGAAATACTCAATAGAAAATAATTTTTCTTCAACTATATGTTCCTGTTAGTGGCAAAAAATATAATACTTAGTTCTTTGCATGCTATTGCCTGATTTAATAGACTAAATCGCCGTGACGTCATTCATGAACATTTACTGATAACAGGAAGCGAGAGAATGCGATAGTATACTGTATCAGTTCAAAGTAGGATATCGATTCCCATAAGAATACACAGGGATCATTTCGATCATACACTCAAATTAAAAAATTGGAAATAAGTAAGCAATTACGTGTTTATATTTAGAATCAGGAAGTTCTCATGTCTTTGAAAATGTACCTGCGCTTCTTAACTTATTTCTTGTTTTCAAATCTGAACGTAAGATCGAAACGTTCCCGTGTATTTCTTATGGAGCATTTTTTTTGTTTTGAACTTACGCGTAAGTTGGGGTAAGTCATTGCGGAGCAAACATTGCCTTGTTATCAGTGAATGTCCGTGAATGACGTCACGGCGATTTAGTCTATTCCTGCATTGGTTTATTCAAATTTCTTCTCTGACTTCATGTGTTTGCTTTAGAGCTTTTGCGCTGTTTCTTTTTTATTTCCCTTGTTTTTTTACTTTTGGATCGGATTGTTTTATTTAAAAAATTCGCCAGCAACTGACCATCTGTTCACTTTTGCAAATTTAGTCCTTCATAAGACAATTTGCTTAGTAAACAAAAAATTTTTCCCCAACAGTTTTACAAACTTAGATAGGTGACTTAAGAATTGTAGCAAACAATAGTAAAATCCCTCCATAAAGGTGATGAAAAAAAAAAACAAAAAAAACAATCAGGAAAAGATAGCGTATCACACTCCCTTGCAACAAAATAAGAAATTTGTCACCCTATTGAGTAACAATGAGTATTGTCCTCTCAAAGATTGAGAATCAAGTAGAAGTATCGAGAATCAATTTGTTTTTTACTTCTACAGTTGTCCATTGTGAAGAAGTATACTCACAAAGAGTAAAAAAGCAAGTCCTTTCTATACCTCGAGGATGACTGTTTAGCCGAAAGCGCTCGGTAGTGTGATTACATTGCGGTTTTTGTACTTGCTTTTTTACTCTTTGTGAGTAGACTTCTTCATATAAGTATCCAGGTTTGTCTCTTGTTAGGTTTCCGTAGATAGAAAACTTTGTGAAATGAACTATGTAGGTACTTGTTAGAGGGAAATTTTCTCTCGGCCAAGTTTCTATAATCACAGAAGGAAGACAGATAATGCTTATTTTATTGCGGACAAATATCTGCTACAAATTCCACCATGGGCTCGGTCAAATTTCCTATTTCATTTACAAGTAGGATGTTTGACAAACACCGATCACAGCAGTTGGTGCTTTGCATATATTTGTGGCTTGAGATAAATCTGTTTCCTCAGAAGATCTTACTTCTTTGCGCTTTAAAATGAGGAATGAGGTTGAAATAGTTATTTTCCATTTGCAATACAGAAGAAAAAATCAAATAGGTTTGTACAACTGCCATCAGATAGAACATCAATGGCTTCACACAACTCATTCTCACTTGCACAGTGCAAATAATGATTAACACTCATGGACACTTCTATGTGCTTGGCTTAGAAAACAGATTGTACAATCCCTAAATATAACTATAGGCATTATTACTTGAGATCACGGTATATTATAGAGGTATTGACACGAACGTATATTAGCCGTGTTTTTTACTGTCGCCTGAGTTGTGTCAGTTGATATAATCTACGCTAGGAGCGTTGCAAGGTATTACCAAGCATGAAAACTACATGAATACTAGGTAATGTAAATTCCTCAATTTTTAAAAATTCGGAGAGGAATCAGGTATTAACCTAAAAATCTGAAACCGGGTACGAATAGACAACTCACCATGCTCTACTTGTTTAAAAAAAAATCATTTTCTTAGGTGAATTTCTTCACCTTTTACAACCCTCGAAAATTTCGTCAATATTAGGGTACCTCCGGTAAGGTTCCGACACAGGTGGGGTGTGGAAGGTATTCAAACGATCGCTGCGAGCGTAGCGGAATTCCGTATGAATTAACACAATTCGTGCGACAGAAATTTTTCGTTGTGTCAATACCTCTATAAAGTACCGTGCTTGAGATAATAAATCAAACTCCTTTAGATTACACTCTCTGGATAAAAATAATTTTACTCTCAAGGATCTCCAGATAATTGATGAAAAGTCTCGGGATAGAAGTATTATCCACGCACGGATCTGAGGATACCTAATTAATAAGTAAAAACTCACAGGATAACACACTTCAAATACCTAACAATTTTCTTCGGATAACTTCGTCTAAGTACATTAAATTGTCCAGATATTCACTACAAAGGAAAACAGCATTGACAGCACAAAGGAAATCAACTCGATTCTCAAAAAATAGTATTCAACGTAAAATGTCATAATAATTATTATTTTGTACTACCTACGCACCTACGACATAAATAATTTTTGAAAGTAGTCGTCAACCATTTCCACAATGTTCCGGCATTGAGAAAATGAGAAACAGGCGGATCGAAAAAGCCAAAAAATAATTCGTCAGCCGTTTAGTGATAAGTAGTGATAGCTTCACTTTAATAATATACTTTTTAATAATATAGACTAGCAATGACGGCGCGCCTACGGCGCGCCTCAGTAGTAAGTCAATGCATGGTAGTGATGTCGCACAGAACAAAAACCAAAACGAAAAACACGACATTATTTTTTTCAAGTGAAATACCGAAACAAACTGAATGGTGAAACTACCAAGAAATAGATTGAATATAGAAATTAATGATTAAAAACAAATAACAAAAAAACAAAGTAAAAGATACCCTAGCCGAATACTTGCATGGAATGAATAACAATACCAAGGACTCCATCGGTTATTCTTTCATTAACGAGGATAGTTTGGCATTAAATACTCTGCTGACCAACTCAGCGCACTCAATTGGATTTTTACACCAATCTAAATTCTCAGATATTTCACGCCATTTCCCATTGCACGTACATGTAATAAATAAATCAGGTTTTCCAAATCTCGTTACCAAAGTCATGGCATCTTGATAATTTTGAGCCATGTTTCTGGGACTGTCTTCAAAGGTAGAAGGCAATATTATTGTTGTAGGGTACCAATTTGGTAGTTTTCTCCTTGAGATTTACCTTTAATATAATCCTATAAACCACGATATTGCTCAACCCTCAGATCTTTTTGATGAGTTGGAATATATTGTAAACATAGAGATTCACTTTGACAGTATAGGCGTCAACGATAAATTGTTGACTCAATTTCCTAGCATGAACGAATGTTACAAACGTCGGACACATCACTCAACAGAAAAGCATAATAATGACTCAACGATACCATCTCACCACTACGTGTTTTAAATCCTAGATGCCAGCCTCCACCCCCATATGGATATAAAATGGGATAAACCATAGGATTGGTGTGCTGAGAACATGCTGATATCTGTATCAATTTTCCACTCTTGCTATGAATCTCTATATCCCTTAAATGAGGAGGACATCCATCACTGGATGAAAATACAGCAGCTATTTCATTACAAGTTGGTAAACTGTAATGCTTACTATCAATACTATTACCGGCAGGTTTTTTTAATAACCACACACTGCAATCGATAGAAATGACAGCATTATTATAACATCGTCTCATTTCACGTTCTTCAACTTCACGGAGATTCAGAAGTGTTGTAGCATAAATATTTTCTTCTCTTAATAATGTAGGTATCTAATTCAGTAAATAATTCCGGTAAACATCGAGAATATCTTGTTTTCCTACATTCATTAGCTAATTCTGAATCAATAAAATACAATTGCGAATATTTCCGTCGAGTATGTTCCTCTTCCCGCAAATTACTGCTCAAATGATGAATAACCCCTTGAACTTTAAAGCAATAATAAGCACCACCAGGAACATTACCAGCTGCTACACTCGCACCAAATGTTGCAAATGCCAAACTTGAATTATACTGTCGGATATTTTCAATGAAATCAGGGCTTGCGACCGAAATTTTTTTAACGGTTAACGGTTATCGGTCAAATGACCTCACAAATTTTTTCGGTTATCGGTTATCGGTCAAAATGATCCTCCCAATTTTTTTGGTTATCGGTTATCGGTCAAGCTGTATTTTGACCAATAACTGTTAAATGTTGAAAAATATTTCGGTCAAAGTCCTAAAATTTTTGGTTAACGTTGTTAGAAGACCTAGAATTTTCGGTCAAATAACAGTTATAACTGAAAAATTAACGGTTAACGGTCAATCGGTCAAGATCGATCGTCAATTATAACGGTTAACGGTCAATCGGTCAAAATTGATATTTTCATTTTGGTTATAAAAGTTAACCGAAAAATAACTGTTATTGTGCAAGCCCTGAATGAAATTATTGCTACAACAATGGTCATTATATAATAACTCTTTTATCAACTTAGGTACATTGAAATTGAAATCGAATACGTATTTGCCCCCCATACAACATTTGGTAAATATTTTTTGGTGACCAGTTCTTTCACTGTTGAAATACAACGCATGACAATAAGTACATTCATTATTCATGGGACCTAAATAATAAGGTACAGGATTTCCTCCATCACCCTATTCCGATGTTAGAGAATCGTTTGCGTGACGTTACACAGATCTGTATGGACCAAATTTGGAGACAGTTCTGCAGTTGATCCAAAACGATCACTCATAACATAAGGATGATCTAAAGTTACTAATAACAAATTAACGATCTCATCGATATCCATATGATCATTCGGTGGTTCTGATAAAGGTACGGAAGACTCCTTCTCGAAACATTGGGAAAATATACATTTAACGGTACCAAATGTTGTAACAACTCTGAACGTGACCCAAACTGATCACTGCGGTATACTCTGTTCACATTAAGGAAGGATAGAAATATGACCTCGAGAACGGAACGCTCCGGGTAATTTTAATCTACCGTTCCGTTCTCAAGGTCATATTTCTATCTTTCCTTAATGTGAACCACAGTATAAGATGAAGAGGTAATGACACAACGCTAAAATCGTGTCCGCAGTTTTGAAGTTGTACGTACAAACTTCCGCTAGGTTTGCAGCAAACACTCGGGCTGTTTCCCTGTTCCTTCTACACCCCACCTGCGCCGAGCCGTTACCGTTGGTACCCTAGTATTGATGAAATTTCCAAGGATTATAAAAAATCCAAGAATTTATACTTAGAAGGGTGATTCTTTCAAAATTTTATAGAGTAGATTAAATGGTATTTTTATGCCAAATATGAAATGCATCGGCTGATTCCTGATCCTGCAATAAATTTTTGAAAGTAGCGGCGTTCCCATAAGACTCTGTACATTATCCATCACTTTCATCACGAGCGCTGCGCTCGGAATGTTCAGAACTACTACAAAATCACGGACAGCGTTTACCACAGTCAGAATACATTTGTGTCACTACCTCTTCATCTTATACCGTGATGTGAACAGAGTATAAGGTAAGAGTGATCTAAATGCACTAATGATGAACGACTAATATCGATATTCATCTGATCCGTTGGTGACTGTAAAGAACTATTACAACTCAATGGACTGAGTTTTTTGTGATAACAAAATATCGATAAATACCTTTGATATTTCCAAGCGCAATTTTTCTCCCATAAGAAATACACGGGGAGCAAAGATCAGTATGAAATTAAACAAAAATTAAAAAAGATTGAGGGCAAATAAGTTTACTTTTATAATGTGTGATGTAATCAGTTTCCAAAATTGAACTTTTAACCCCTCAATTCTTTCTCAATTTTAATCAATACCATATGATCGGTTTGCTTCCCATGTTTTCTTATGGGGAACAAATTTGCGATTGGAAATATTTCGGGTACTTTTGCTACTGTAATCACACTGTAATCGATATTTTGTTATCACAAAAAACTCAGTCTATTCATGTTCATCATTTTCAAATAACGGCATATAATGATTACCATTTATATAGAGCAATTTCAATATCGCTTCATTACCTCATTTTCACGAAAAACTCATTTTATAATTCCACATGAAGTTTCTTGGTAACCCCACACCTCTATATTATGACTTATCGACAAAACACATATTTCAGTATGATCAGCATATTCCTGCGGATCAGTTAATCGCCTTATTCTCTAATTTAATTCCTCTATATTGAGACCAAAATAGTGCGACAACTGCTCTTGATTATTATGCATATATTCACAGCACTGCTGGCGCAAATGTTGTGAATATGACAAGTTACCAAATAAACAGAACGAAAACGAATGAAATAAACAACTCCCATCTCCTGGTACATCAATACTTTCAAAATATTGCTTCTCTTTGGAACAATACAATAATTCTCTACAAAGATCTTCCATTATAATATCAATGAACACTGAAACGCCAGCCGCGGATAGAAGTGTCCAAGTAAACCAAAAGATACAATGCTTGAAATTCCTCAGATGAAATTCTCGGAGTATAAACAACGTTCAATATTTACAATTCCTCGGATAAACTTCTCCAAGTATAACAAACGTTCAATGTTTGAAATTCCTCGGATAATCTTCTCCGAGTATAACGAACGTTCAATATTTGCGATTCCTCGGATAAACTTCTCCGAGTATGATAAAAGTTGCAATTCCTGGAATAAACGAGTATAATGAAAGGCTAGTGCCATATTAGATTACGATCCAATCTGAAACAATGATTGAAAACAGGACTAATATTATTCAAACGAGATGGAATACTACATTAAATACTATGGCGTACCCTATTCATAGGCTTTTACAAAGCGTTATAAAATCTAGTCTAGTCTAGTCTAGAGTATTAGGCAGTCAAATCTACAAGATATGTAGTTCTACTTACTCCATAATAATGAATATCCGGATGAATGAAATACGATTGCGAAGATAAATCTTCTACAGTATTAGAAATCTATTTTGAAATTAATTATGAATTTTCTATTGTTATTAAAATACAAAGGAAGGTAGTCGAAATCAAAGCGCAGATTTCATTAATAATTTAACATGGCAAAAAAAATACTGCGGGCAACGAAGAGAAAGAAAAGAATCGATCTACTAAATCGAAGAGGAGTCTACGATGATTACAATCATAATGTAGGTCGCGTCCGGCGAAGTCCCATACAGCGTAGTCCTAAAACGGATGATAAGAAGGTGATAACGGGGTGATAATAGAAGACGGAACTGATAGATCTTTTTAATAATATAGATAGAAGATAGAATAGAATAGATGATTGTTAATTCTAGTTCAATTTTCGTCATCGGTAAATAAAATATCTTCGTCTCTTAGTTTGTTTCTTTTTGAAAATCTGGAAAGTCGAACTATAAATGTTGAATACGCGTTGTTGTAAAAATCCATGTTCTGTGTCAGTTCATCTTCGAGAACCAATACCTATGTTATTATTAAATCAATCGAAATTCAGAGGAAAAGTTACCCTTACTCCTTACATATGAGCTTGCTTACCTACTCATAATGGCTTTCATGATGAAGAAGAAACGTTATAAATTCATTGTACAGTTATGTGTCGAAGATCTTACTGCAGTCCCATTTCTGAATGCCGTTCTATTTATTAAACTTAGATTACTAGATGGAGGCAATTTTAGTAGTTCGTCATCCAGGTTCGTTTTTACTATACGAAGTATTGTATGTTAGAATAGAATTTACATTTCTTCAATTTGTTATTGAGTTTAAATTCAGTGTTTCATCCATCACGATGGCTTGCGTAGCTTCAATTCATGTACGCGGAATTGAGAATGTATTTCTACATTATTATTATTCTTTTTGAAACCGAAAGCTGGCTGAATCCTCTTTCGCGAATTAATGTTCGCAGTCCATTCAGAATTTTACGTCGTGAAAAGAGTTTGCTGTTATTCTTTTATATTATGAATTAATAAGTATGATGAAAATATGCACGGATTAATCTTCGTTGAGAGATGAGTTACACTTGACGACAGTTCTGTAAACTACAAGTTTTGAAACCAATATATTTTTTCACTGCAGTAAGGCCATTACTCATCGTTTAGGAGTAGAAGGCTACTCCAGCAGGGTTGACGGGAAGAGGAAGCAGGAAACTTCTTCGGCGTTTTGGAAGCCCTAGATCACTTTTGTCTTATACCCTGAAAAAATTTTCGTTTTTGTTATATATGTAGGCCCTTGTCCACGTATCTCCTCCAAAACTACTGGATAGATTTTTCGTGACTAAAATTAAGTTATAGTCTCATATCTGAAGATGGGCGTATCAACAATTTGTTCGAGGATCAAATGGGTAATTCTTCAATGCAACTCCAATTGAGTTAATAAGATTCTGTAGAGATATAAGGTTTTGTTGCCACATTGATGTCGCCTATTGCACAATCAAGGAAGCGGTAGCGTCCTGCAGAATGATATTACACAAACCTTGGGATGTTTTAGAGGCTGACGTTAAGAGTCTGCCAAAAGAAAGGCATTACAAACTAATGAAAAGTTTGTTAAAAGATGAGTAGATCAATAAACTTTTCTTTTTAAATGTAAATAATGTACAATGGAAAATTCTTTTCTGAGATATGCTAGTTGAATGATCGTTTCAACTGTTTGTGATTCAATTTTAAAGTGTTTTTGGTTTTGAACGATCAATTCTCATGTATTCAATTTTTTTCTTTTCTTTGTAATCAATTGATGCAATCAAGAGGCATATCAAGCTTATATGTCTACACTGTTGTTAAGAAACTAAGAGTGTACAAGAAAGAGGAATACTCCGACGTGGAGTAAAACATGCAAACCGCAGAAAAAATGAAAATACGACGAGCGCTTTCGGTTAAACAACCATCTTCAAGACTGAAATGAAAACAGTGCCCATACTGATTATAACCCATATTATTTTCCATTTCTTTTGCCTTTATACTTAATCATAATCTATCTTTCTGGAAATGTATGTGCAATAAAAATAAGAAAATGAGAACTGGCAAATTTTCATTAATTTATATTAATATACATTGGCACATTTTTGTTCTAGTGGTACACTAATTTTTGAGGATGACTCATTTTTTTCAGCTTCATAACGGCTCCAGAACAAACCTAAAACTGCTCCACGGCCGCCTCCCGGTTGCTGTGGCCTTTTATTTTCTTACGTGGCATACTTTTTTTTGCTTGATCGGCGCAATTCAAAAACTTGATCTGGCAACACTATCCTGCTCATCATTATCCTTTTAAAACTCTTTCCTTGTTACTTGCTACTGGCGTTTGACAATATGCGGTGTATTTTTGACTCCAGCTTTAACTTTCTGGAAAAAAATTCTTGTTTCATTTTCAAACCTTGTAATAAAGTTATTCATATGACTGGCGTATTTTGTTTTTGTATAGGAAAATCTGATAATGATTAGCAGTGGCGACCATTGCCTACATAAAGGCAGCATCCTTTTTTCAGCGCTCTCTAAGCAGTTATAGTACTACTAAATACTTTGTTGAATTTTCATTGAAAAGGTTGATTCAAATTCTGTTCCAGAGAAGAAGTTCGCGATCACATGATACAGTGGGAAGCAAAATTCAAATTTGAATGCAAAATGAGTGCAAATGCATCGACTGGTGTTCTTGAACCATGTATTCTGAGGATATCAGTTAGAAAAGTAAGTCATACATGAAGGGAAAACATATTGGATATTAGCTACTGATTACATGGATTCTCCGATTATTTTAAATGGACTCCGTTGTTCTTATTGCAGGAATTGAAAGGTGGAAAATCATTTCAGAAATTGGGTTTTACTGATCTTAATCTGGCTGAATTTGCTGGATGCGGTGAAACATCCAGAAGATGTCTGCTTGAAGGGTATGATTCAAAATACAGACAAGACAATTCAATGCTCAGGATAACAATCAATATGAATATGCTTTCTGGTGATGTTTTGTTCAAAGTGTAAGTGTGGGAATATCCAAGCTGTGATTGTTTAATTGTGTAACTATTGGTGCTGAAAATCGTTTATATAGTTAAAATTCCTTCATCTCTCTCGTCTGTGTTGTATGATTTTTTTTTGGTTTGGCAGGTTCATAAAAAACTTATTCAAGTATTATTTTTGTGAAGTCTTGCAAATAACATGCATACCTCACCTTCCCCCTCACTTGAATTAAAAGGTTTTAAATTTGCTCTTTCAATAATTTTTACAGTCCTTCGCCATCATTGAAGCAGAGACAGCTTATGTCGTCCAGTCAAGTAGAGAATAGTAGCTTAATGATGAACATGGTGCCCAACAAATATGGTCAAGATGATTGTTCTGGGGGAGGCTCAATTGGGAGCTGTGGACCAGGACATGGAGGTCTTACAAAGAAGAGATCAGTTTTGTTTGGTAAGTATATGGGCATTTATTTCTGAAATTGCGTCTCCATTGTAGTGAAAGAAGAAAATGGGATTTTTGTTTTTTTTTTCTTTTTGTTCTCCATGATAAAATTACAGATCGTTTTTACTCAGAGAGCCACATAATCCCAAATGGGCAAAGCTCAGACTTGACGAACGAAAATATTTTATGTGCCAATGAAAATCTTGTTAAAAATGAGGTATTGAAGAAAGATGAAAAAGACTCAACGTGCCATTCTTACAATTCATTGAACGCCAATCATTTTAGCAAATTATCGCAATTGAGACACAATAGCTCGGGAGAAAGCGGCAGTGGACATACAAGGTAAACTTGATTAGTAAAAAAAAATCTGTTTGTTTTCATTTCACAGTGAGGTGGTGTGCGAAAATTGTTTAGTAGGATAGTTAGTATATGCGCCAAAAACTTTGAGAATCACTTCCATAAATCACCCAATTGTTTTGACATGTTTCATGTCTCTGCTCTGACCCTACCCTAATTTTAAAATTCGCGTGCGTGCGTGGGTGCAGATGACCTTGGGACTTGGAATTTTTTTTCTCTGAGCCCTACCCTAATTTTGGAAGAATGTGCGTGCGTGTAAGATCTCTTTTTGACTTATGCGGTGAACGACTGGTATACTAGGCTTATACTAGCTCTATACTAGCTCTAAACTAGACTTATACTAGACAAAGAAAGGCCCCGTCTAAGACGGGCTGTGAAATCCAGACCTAATATACAGTATACTAGCTTATACTAGGCCTCATTCCTAATATACAGTATACTAGCCTAGTACATAGCTAAGCTATACTATTTGACATTGTATACTGGGCTTCTACTAGGTCCAAGCCTCCTTTATACTAGCTTCATACTGGGAGGCTTCTTTTATACTACAGACTTAGTAGTATTAGTAGTTTATACTAGCTCTATTATACTAGGCTTAATCCCAATGCTAGTCTAAGCCTAATAATCAGCTGTGACCCCAAAATCCTGTGCAGTAAACTACTCTACCAGCTTTATATTAGGTCTAGGCATCCTGTATACTGTATCCCAATTTCCCATTGAACTGGGCCCAACATTTTATAGGCCCAATATGCAGTAAACTAGACCAACAAGGAGGTAGGTCTAAACCTCCTTTATACTAAGTTTAAACAAGTCTAGGTCTCCTTTATAGTAGGCTACAGGTTAGATAGGATAAACCTAGTATACAGTATGTGTTGGAATATTCACATTTTGTAGGTTTGCTCAGCTGCAGACAATTGCCATACTGTGAAAGTCGACGAACATAAATTACGTTAGATATGAAACATAATCTTCATTTCTTTGGCTTTGCCAGAAAATTTTCGTATATGTTTTTCATTTCCTGAACAGTCATTTTATTTGAATTTGTTTTTCATCTTTCCTGCACCATAGTAGTGACCTAAATTTTTAAACAAGAAAATCATACTTCATTTGGTTTTTTCATGACGGCGTATGTGTGACGTAGTTATATCTTGCCATAATAGAGTCTGCTAAATACCAGTTGATTCAGGAGCAAAAACTTTGTAATCCAAAACATCGCACGCGATACTGTGTAATCTATGATAAAAATTCTCACGCGTGGTCAGCTAAATAAGTTCCACCATTGGCATTAGTAATTCAGTTTAGAAACGCAGGAGAATTATTCTAAAGTATTCATTTTTGTGTTTTGTAAAACACTCAGTGCCAGTTTGTATTTAAGTGAAACAGGCTTCCTGGATCAAGGTAATTCTGCCCTCGAACGAAGAAAGAAGGCAGCAGAAGAAAACGTAACCAGTGGTCGAGTCGAGATAACCAGGGTCAACACTGATACATTAATTGAACAGTTGATCAAATCAACCAATTTAGAGCCTAATGACGAGGCTACATCTTGTAAGTAACTTCACAACAGTGATTTTGTATCCTTGAGAAAGAAATATTAAAATATCTTTTGGTTCCAAAAAATGTTGAACATACGCATATAAAAATTGGTTCTAGAGTGGACAAAATTACAATGTTTTATTAAATTCTAAACTAAGTTCAAGAAATTTGTGAGTCCAAATCATACTTGAAAGGTATTGTGGCGTGTACATTTAATGTTGTTTTATAAATCCCCTCATTTAAGAACGAATAATAAGTGCGACGATTACAATACTTTTTTTGTTGAAAATTATATGAAATGTTTACTGGAAACTTTCGTCCACAATCCTGTCTATTCAGCGTCAGTTATACACCATGACCGTGAAATAATATTAATTTGTGTATCTTCCTAAACTTCATTAAATGCAATGAGAATTCATTCAATGTAGTCAGGGGCGTATCCCCATATTTTCAAAATTGACAATAAATTGCAGACCTATTTTATGTTGACCTAAAAAAAATAATAATAATAATAATAATGACAACTATCCGCCCCCGAAAAATGGTACAACTACGCCACTGAATTTAGTTCACTTCTGGTGAAATTTTCTTATATATATGTTACGCCGAATTCGAGCAATTGCACAATGCGCGCAGTCTGCAGCAATTCCACCAAATGCGTGCAGTCATCAACCACTTTGCTGACAGCACGCAGTCGGCATCGTGATTGCTAAATATGCGCAAAATACTGATGAGTGCGCACGATTGGCAATACTTGAATGCAGATTGTGCGCATTCAGCAAATCATCATTTTGAGTAGTATCCTGAATTTGTGCAGTTAACAAGTGCGCGCAGTTGCTAAAAGCAATTCTGCCGAATTCATGCATACAAAAATATATTGGGCATACGTATAGGCCAAAAATTGAAAGATTTATTAATTTTGAAAAAAATATAGCAAATTACGCTAAAAATATTCAATTAATTAAAAAGGTGTTAAGTTTTCGACATGTTATTGTCGCACGTGCGGTCGGCGTGGCAAGTAGATGAATTGCATTCGAGCCCAGACTTGACGCACGCACATCGCTTTGTGAGACACTTTTGCCGGCAGTTCCAGCGACAATAACCCTGTCCAGTTCTAACGAAATCGGGCCGGACCAATTCTCGAATCCTGAATTCGGCTTCCGTGACATCGCTCACTGCTAAGGAAGTACACTTTGTCGCGTCCAGAGCATTTCGTTCAAGGCGACGATCGACGCGACGCGTCCATGTTTCGTTCTTACCATGAATTCACCATCTTCTTCCATTACGACTATGAGATTTCGAGCGTCGCCACGACCCTGATCAAACTCAGGAATACGTAAGAGAGCATTGTCTCCCTCTTTCTGAGGGGGAAGTAAACCTTTCCCTCGAGTAACCATTCTGTTAGCTTGTTCCTTCAAATTTTTAGTAGGTCAGATTTGTAGACTGTATTAATCAATCATTCATTATGTATCTCCAATAAACTTGTCCTTATCTTTGGGTGACGTTCGAAACGATTGACAAAATCATAGAATTTCAAAAATATTACCGAGTCAAAGTCAAAAGAAGGTGTACACGAATGCGCGCATTTCGCAAAAAAATATTGCCGAATTAGAGTCGAAAAATACATTTTCATCATTTATTGCGCGCAGACGGCAAAAAATTTTTGGGATGCGTGCTGTCAGCAAAGTGGTTGATGACTTCGCGCATTCGGTGAAATTTCTGCAGACTGCGCGCATTGTGCGATTGCTCGAATTCGGCCGATTCATGTAATTGCCCATCACGTGAAATGGACAGCAAAATTGACAAATTCATGAAAAGCAAAAAAAATTCGAAACTTGAACGATGAAAGATTAATACGAAACCGCACGCATGAACCGTCAGATAATTTATAGTAAATACTTTAACAGGTTCAGTTATGAGAATGAATGAGATTGTATGGATGTTCCTTTTTGTCTGCATTTTTGCTATCGTTTTTAGCGATAACAAAAATCGAATAACTGGTATCTACGAGTAGTCCACGTCATCTCTCCGATGACTAACTTTTTCCAGTTCAAGATTACGTTTGTTAGCCGAATGAAATTTTATCACATTAACGTACCTATTCTTTTCATGTTCTATTGTGCATCAACAGCCGAGTTCCGTTTTTCTTATTTTGATTCCAACTGTGTGTCTGACGAGTATGATGAAATAATTCCTTCATTCGTATTGGTTAATCTCGTTGATCATTTCATGAAATGAGCAGAATTTTCATTTCCCATTTCATGAATTCAGCAGACAATTTCTGCATATTACATGAAATGGGCAGCAAAATTGCTTAATTCATGAAATGAGCAAAGTCGTTGCCCATTTCATGAATTTGTCAATTTTACTGCCCATTTCATGTAATGGGCAATTACATGAATTGGGCGTAACATATATATATATATAATATGGGGGGGGGACTCTTTTTACTAAAGGTAGAGCCCTACAATAACGAGTGAGGACATGGGCCGCCATATTTAGTCCTTACGTCATTATTCATCTTCAGACTTCCCTATTTCAATGACCGATAACAGTTTACCACAATTAGAAAATTATAAGAGAACTACTAGAAGGTATCAGTGCCAAAGTAAAATGCAAAACATAGTGCTATTAAATGATACAAAATAGTTCCACCAATTTTATTAATATTTCCTACCCTAGTAGGGAATTGCAAGGATTAATGATGACGTAACGACTAAATATGGCGATCCATGTACTCACTCATCATTATAGGGCTCTACTAAAAGCAGTTTGAGCATTTTCGAGGGCGTCATGGCATGAAGCTTGAATTGTTATTGATGGGATGTAATGTGGTTGAGGGTCCCACACTTTTTTAAATTGACTAGAGATCCGATTGGACGATGATTTTCATTAAATTTCTTCTTCTTTTTCCTTCTTATCGTAAAGAAAAATGTAAGAATTATTGTTTTTCTCTTTCATTTGTATTTCGTGCTATTGAAATTTTTTCTCTTCCAACGATTTTTATCCACGACTACATTTTAATTTATGTGATTCTGAATTTTATCCTAAACGTTCGCGATTGGCGTGTGCGTTAATTTATAATTTTAGGGAGTAGTCTACCCGGGCTGGCTATAATTGACTTATGACAACTATTATTTAATCAGCCCAACTACAGTCATCGATTTATTTTTAAAAATTTTCTCTGCTTTCATAATAGCCACCATACTTCCAAACTTTCCTCTTGATTTAAAGACTCTTCGAGGTAGGTTACAAAGTATCTCTAGGATAAGGTAATTGCTGTAGGTACATAAGAGGTTTTTTACAAAATAAAAAACGGTCGAAAATACGACTGTCAATTTTTCTTATTGAAAAGTAATATTATTTATATTTTTTGATTCCAGCTTCTGGTTTGCAATTGTTCATTTCAAAAGATGGAACCACTACATTGGGCGGTCAGGATGCTAAGCATCAAATTTCATTGGGAGTTTTCAAGAAAGTTATTATGGAAGAGCATACGTGATGAGAATGAATACATTAATCGTTGCTATGTAAAAAAAAACTGCTCGCTAAATTCATCAATATTTTCCAAGATGTCTGCATAATGAATACCTATTCCAGAGATGATAATATTATCAAACCGGTGTAACTGTATTTAATACGCTAATTAACGGTTTTGAGCAAAAATGTGGTTCAAATCAAGTGATGAAATCATCCTAAGCAGCAATCAAATATTCCTGAGAAATAAAAGGACGTTTGTTAAAGTTTCTAGGGACCAGTTGTAATTTTATGAAAGTCCTTTTTTCCCTTCAAATACAAATAATCAATTTGAAGGCTGAAAAAAAAATATATAGAAGAGGTGTTGAAAAAAATTTAAATTACCTATTGCAAAAAGTATTGCTTACAGTTCTTGCAAACTAGAATTTCCGCCTACAACTCCAAATCGCTGTTCAGTTTTGTTACCCACTACTCATTTGTGTAAGCTACAAATGAGATGTCATCTCTCTCAATTTAGATTATATACGTTTGAGATCTGAAATTGAAAAATTTTTCAGCTAAAGTATGGCTATTACAATAATGGAATGGTTACCTGGCCATTGAGAAATTTTATGCTTAATGCTAGTGTAACTTATGCTGAAGGCTAGTATTGTTTTCTTCTTTGTATTTCGATTGCCACTGATGCTGCAAACAATTTTCTTTTCCTTGGGATCAATCTCTATTTCTTCTTTCTATTCTCTGGCGAATTTCTGTCCTTTCATCATCCTGACAGGGCCATTGCTAATATGAAGTATATTACATCTGTGTGTTCTTTTGCTGTTGGAAGGAATTCTTTGGTCCATCTCCCTTTTTCACATTTGTTCCATTCAGCATTCCATAATTTGACGGATCTTCTCCTCAGATGTTCCCTCTTGTTATCGCAATCTGTAGGAGGCGTTTTCAAAATGATGGGTCCCAGGAGTCTAGTTTTCCTCTTGAGGGACCATAGGATGGCCCTTTCAGCTATCTCATACTTGATTGGCAGCCAGCCTGCAATTACAGTTGTGGGCAAGTATGAGACTGTTCTGTATAAGCGACTGTAATTAATTATCATCAGTCTATGGATTTGATCTACAATTTTGCTGCAGTACTTCACCTCCAGTCTGTGTGCCCAGCACGCACTTGTATATGTTACGTTCAAAGCCCGAAATTGAACATTTCGGGAATTGTACAGCCATTTTTGTACAAATCGCGAAATGAACAGGCCGATTTGTACCATTCGCAAACTGTACAGATTTTTCGCGATGTGTACAGCACCTTTGTACAAAGACTAAGCGTCAAAACAACTTTGTACAAGCACGTTGTACGAAGTCCGAAAAACATTGAAAATCAAATTTACTGCTTTTCGAACAACTTTCTATTACATTTCAAAATTTTCAAAATTATTCACAAAGGTTAGGAAAATATTAAAAATTATTCACGAAGGTTAGTACGTACGTCATAATTATCAAGCTATGTTCATCCGCTCTCCGTATTAGTTCAAAGAAGGGAACTGTGGAAACAGGGCTTCCAATGGCCGGACTCATCTTAATACCTGAGTGGAGACTATTGTTTTTTTGAAGCTGAACAAAACTTCAACAGAAACCGAAAAAAAACTGAAAAGATTGGAACAACAACGAGTACAAACAAATGCAATGATGTAATGTTTATCGTTATCAAAGTTACAGGTTCTGAACAACCTTAGATGAGCGAGCAAGATTCATCGAGATTCATCGGGATCGGATTAGACAGATACGAGAAGGTATTAATTTAGGTATAGGTATTTCTTCCCTTCTAATATCATTCAGTTTCGGACTTTGTACAACGTGCTTGGTGCTTGTACAAAGTTGTTTTGACGCTTACACTTTGTACAAAGGTGCTGTACACATCGCGAAAAATCTGTACAGTTTGCGAATGGTACAAATCGGCCTGTTCATTTCGCAATTTGTACAAAAATGGCTGTACAATTCCCGAATTGTTCAATTTCGGGCTTTGTACGTAACATATACATCAACTGGGTACCGACTGTACCATTGATCATTATTCGGCGAGCCTCTCTGCTGTATCCATATGTGTTATGTGCAATCATTGTTATTTTCATCATCACTGTTGCAGCTTTCTTATATACATCAGTACATCACTGTTAGATTCGTCCTCCAATCCAAGTTGTCATCTAGAGTGACTCCTAGATATTTGAGGTTCAGCACTGATCTTAGAACAATATTTCCCAGTTTGATGTTCATTGGGAGGGGCCAGGTCTGCCCTCTGCGGCTCATAAGCAATATTTTTGTCTTTTCATAGTTGAGTAGAAGCCCAGCAGGTTTCATTTCTTCTTGTATTTTCTCTACTTCTCTCTTTACTTTGCTGGCGAGTTCAGCAAAGTTGGCACCATTCAGCAGCAGGAGTGTGTCATACGCATAACAGAAACACTTCACCCACCGCTGCCGCAGTTTCTCCATCACAAAGTTATAGCCTAGATTCCAGAGGAGTGGGCTAACCACACTCCCCTGTGGACAGCCTCGTTGTAGGGTTCTTTCTGAACTGCCGAAGGTAACTGTTCTTTGACTGAGGTAGCTAAAGATATTCTGGCGTGCCATGCCGCTGTAGTTCACTGAATATATATGACCAGAGTAAGTGATCAAAAGCCCCTTTAATATCTAACGAGACCACTGTGTGCTGCAGAGTACCTGTTCAGCAATTATCTCTGTGCGATTCACCTTGCATTTCTCTAGCGATTTGCCGAGGGTGCTTAGGAGGGTCAGTGGTCGGTATGACCCTGCTGCCAGTCTATCGCATTCCCTATTTTTTGGGTATATTGCAAGGCGCCCATGTTTCCACGCCTTTGGAAAAATGCCCCAACTGATGCATCCATTCATTAGGGCTGTTATCATACCTGGCTGTGCCTTGTTGGCTTCCTTGAGCGTTTTATATCGGATTGCATCTGGTCCGGGTGCTGACCGATTATTTTGCTTCCTTAATATTGCAATAATTTCCTCATTTGTCACTGGCATTTCTATGTCCTGCGGTTCATTCAGCTCATCAGGATATGGCACAGCTATCCCACCCACCTTAGTTTTCTTCTATGGATGGGAATCTAGCTTGCAGCATTTCTGCACTGGCCTCCTCTTCAGTTGATGTGATACTTCCATCTGTTTTCCGTATCATAGGCACCGCATTCACTCTCTCCTGTGGGGTAACAACAGCTTTGTACGGCTTTCCCCACGGTTGATTCTTATTTATAAACTCTCCATGCTCTTTCTTTGGATTGGCGTATACACATCCTATACATTTTTCTCATGCTTGTCCTCTCTTTGCTAATAGCATCTCTGCATTGGTACACCTATGTATTTGCCGACAAAGAGATTTCAATCGTTTTTGGAAATCCTTTCATATATCATTCCACCAATAGCGCACATATTTTGGGGCAGTACTCCATGTTGTAGACTGTTTTGTGCTTTCTTTAAGCCAGTCTGTTTTAGCCTCTGCATTAGCTTTAACGTTCTCTGCACAGCTGTATTCCATTAGCTGTG
Source organism: Aspidiotus rigidus (assembly GCA_035079385.1). Lineage (NCBI taxonomy): Eukaryota > Metazoa > Arthropoda > Insecta > Hemiptera > Diaspididae > Aspidiotus > Aspidiotus rigidus. The sequence goes on from JAVHKY010000052.1 coordinate 9,771,145, forward strand.
GGGGGACCTATAGGAATGCTCTAAGTTTTTCCATCTGTTTTCTGCATAGTCCGTTGACTGGTATTTGCCACAACTGTGTTTATAGTGCAGGTAACAATTGAGTGGTCAGTGGCATAATTACTACCTGACAGGACACCACAGGCTTCCACGTCTATATGTTTAGTAAAGATAAAATCATTGACTCCCTCTCTGCCTTGGTGATGGTATGTAGGAGTACTATCATTCTGTACAGTCAGACTGTTCCTTGTGATGAATTCTATAAACTTGTAGTCTCTGTCACATAATACAAGTTGCGTAAATTCTGGCCATCTGCAGTTGAAGTCCCCCATTACAATAGAGGGGCCTGCAATTTCTCCTGCCTCTATTTTATCAAGAGCTGGTAGTATGTCTTCTTTTGGTGAGGCATAAACACATTGAATTCTGATCTCTGTCATAGAAATTTCTACCATATCCTGGCTTTTGCGCCGGACTCTGGGGGCAGGGAGAGTTTTTTTTCACCAGGATAGCAGCTCTGCCACCCAGAAACACTCATGTGCCCTTTGTATGCATGAGGCTCAGTCACTGCAATGACCTCTGCGCCCTCCTTGGCTGCAGAGCAGATATAATTCTCCTGGATGGGGAGGGAGTGATTGACATTTATCAGTGCCAGCTTCATTTCTGATCATTTCCTTCAAGAGCCACCTCTGTCTGGCTTGCCATAATCAACTGTTCACCATCTACTGAACCTGTTCTTGTCCTGCTATCCTCCACCTGATGGTTTTCGTGGAGGCCTAACGTTTCATCAGTCTTGCTCCCCCCATTCTGGTTATGCCGTTCATCAATTCAATTTCTGGCCTGGTAATATTTCCGTTGATGCCTCTTCTTAATGGGGCACCTGTTGTCCCTTGTTGGATGTTTTGGTTTAACCAAGAGCATTCTAGATGCCTTCAGTGTGGCAATGTTACTGTTATGTGCATTGCAGTTAATGCAGTCTTGAGTCTTATCACCTGCATTTTGCTTGAGGAGGCTGGCCAAATCATCATCGTGCGGGCAGTTTCGCATCGTGTGTCCCAATCTTGAACATTTTTTGCAAATCAGGAGGTTTAGCCTGATGTCGACATTATATCACTTGAATTTTATCATGACCGAATTAATGTTAGCCATTTTCTGGTACAATTCATCATTGCAAGTGCAGTTTGCTACCTTCAGTTTGCTGCTTTTGTACAAGTTCAGGTTGATCTCAACTGGTCTGAGTCCTGTTTTCCTTTCAATAGCTATTGTTACATTTTCTATGGTAGCACTTTCAGGGATGTTGTACACCCAAAATTCACTTTGCCTGTGGGTGTTCTTCTTTTCTTTTAGGCCAGCACTTTGCATTGCCTTTCTCAATTCCTCGACTTTTTCCTTTTCTACCACCACCAGAGCAGCACCTGAGGGGTATTCAACCGGAATGTCAATTATACCTACATCCTCTTAATTGATGCCAAGGTTGGCCATTGATTCTATTGCAGAGCCCCCTTGTGTTGGGAGCATTAGTATTTTCTGTCTGCTAGTGTTCTTAGAGCTGGTTTGCCCTGTTGTAATTCTTGGTTTAGACAAATAGGCTTGTACCATCTGTTGAGATATAGTAGGCCGTTGTATTCTCCCAGTAGGAGGGTTTTTAATCCCTTCCCTGACAGCTTCCCAGTATTTTTGCTTGTCAGTTGTATTCTTTGGGTTGGTCTGTAATTTTTCCTTCCTTCTTGTAGCATCAGCCGCCATCTTCATCCTCTGAATTTCCCTTTTAAGGTTGCTGCAATCAATGGTTTTTTGAGCACATTGCTTTCTTTCATTTTCCAGTTGGCTTTGTGAGTCAGAAATGCTGGAGGTCTGCCTTGTATTTTGCCCATCAGACAGCTTACAAGCGTTTTCAAGGTCTGTTTGGGCGTCATTCCTTTCTTTTTCAAGCGCCAGGATTGTATTCTCCAGCTCTTCTTGTTGTTTTATGGACTCATCTTTCTCTGTTCAATCTATCAGCAACTTTTTTCTATACTCTTCGAGTTTATTTTTCAGCTGTGCTACCACTGCATTGATTTTCACTTTAGCTTCTTTGTGCGTTCTTTTCTCCATGGAGCGTTTTATTTTCCTCCATCAGTTGCTGTACTTTTATTTCATAGTCTTTGATCATATCACGCTGAGTCATTTGTTCACTGGTTCTGTCATCTTCTTCCTCATCATCATTGTCTGATATAACCAGTCTATGTGTGAGTGTATTACAGTTCGCTTTAGATATGTGTACATGCAGTTTCAGTCGCAGGTTTTTGTGTGCTGGTGCCTTTCAGCTTGTCCTGTTCAGCAATCCACAGGTTCATGTTACTACATTCAATCTGTCTTCTGCTGTTTTTCACTCCTTTCAACTCCCCTGGGAGAACCGGCTCGTAATAGTGAAATGTTATGGGCAATTCTTTGAATAAATCGTATCCAAGAAATTGGATTTGTCATAAGTGCTTCTTTGCTTCACTATTTCTGGGAATACAGTTGTTGTATTTATGTTGGAGTAGTTGTTTGGTTCGGCCTATCTTAGGCGTAGGCCTGAGGATGCTCGTCTCGTCTGCTGACGATCCGACAGGGGCAACAAAGCCAACCCCTTTTGTACCGAGTACCGGGCTTGCACCGGTCGGCATTTTCTGGTTCTTGTCCATTTCATTTGTATAAGACAGGTTTTTTTCAAGTAGGCCGCTTGTCGGAAACTACTGTTACAAGGTCCCACTGGCAAGATGTGACCCTTCCACACCTACCCGCAGAATAGGGAGGTCCACCCCGTCAGTACGTAACTTAACGCTGCAGCAATATGTGACCCAAGATGGACATGAGAGCCACAGCGTGGACGTGAATGGCAGAGGTGGCCCATCCAATGGAGTCAGCGCTTCAGGACATCCGTACCAGTAGTTCCAGGTCGGATCCATCTTGCAGTTGGGTGTCAACTAAGGTCAGCTGCTCGCGCCTGGCCATCGAGGGAAGCATTTACGCCTTTGGGCGGGTTTTGGGAGTTTTCCTTCTCAGGTGCTGATGATGTACAGCTACCCTTGCCTCGTGTTGGCAAGGGAATGTGTGTGCGTACCTCCACTACCTAACCTAGCGCTTGTGCATTTCAGGCAGGCCCCTCTTCGGGTGTGTCGGGCCGGGTACGCACACAGGTGACGTGAATGAGTGAACCCTCAAGAACTACTTCCCCCATACCCCTAGGGATTACAGGAAGGCGGTACATCCCAGAAGAAGTTCTCAATTCTTGGTGAAAACGTGAGGGGTGAGTGAGAGAAGATTTATGAACTTAATATATATGACATCTTAAGTCAATAATGATAAACGCGGAAAAAGATACAACCATTTACTTAGATTGCGATTAGACAGAAAACTTCCCTAATCCTCCCCGCGAAGGGCCGGCCCTTTGTGCTCTGCGGTTTGGCTGTACCTGAGGTGTGCGAGGAATACTGTATGTGCAATGCCACCCGATCTTCGATCATGACAGCTATGCTAGGCCTAATACTGCCCTGACCCCTAATTTGAAATTTTGCGAGTTCATCCCGCGAGTTCACACCTTCCAGTTTATATACTAGCTTTATACTAGGATTTTACGAGTCTTAAATTAGACTTATAATAGACAAAAAAACTCGCAACCCACTGTGTGAGCCGCTTGGGGTTGCCTTCAATAACCTTGTTAATTGAGGCAAACAAGGAACCTGTTTTATGGGATTTGCTATTGTGTATTCTCATTCCTAAATAGCCTGAGCCTTTGTTATACTAGGAATTTCAAACTTCAGCCTTCATTATACTAAGCCCAATATACCATACCATGCCTATAATAAGTAGCCTAAAATAAAAATTTCAAACTTCAGCCTTCATTATACTAAGCCTAATATACCACACTAGGCCTACAATACTTGGCCTAAAAAATTTCGAATTTTAGCCTTTGTTAGTCTTGGTAAACAGTGTAAGTAGGCTTATACTAACTGGGCTTAATATACATTATATATGTTACAGTACAAGTAGGTCGACGGTACAAGTAGGTTTTTCGCCACCGAGGAGCGCGTGATTACGCGCTAACGCGTGATTCTACAACGAGCGAGTATTGACATACGCCATTTTGACTCCTAGAAAGAACGTACTCCCATAAGAGCCCATGTTAAATTCGTGATTTTCAAGAGAGGATTACTCGAGAACGGATCGATAGATTTTCTTGAAATTAATGTCATTAGAAAGAAAATTTTGTGTAGAATAAATCATCTTCTCTTCTTTTTTACCCCCCGAAGCTCATTTTCCGAGTTATTGATTGATAAATGGTACGAGGTTTTCCGTGAAAGTGTGCGAAAGACATGCGTGAAATAAAGTCAACGGAGTGAAACAAAATGAAGTACGGAAAACCTTGTACCATTTATCAATCAATAACTCGGAAAATGAGCTTCGGGGGGTGAAAAAGAAGAGAAGATGATTTATTCTACATAAAATTTCCTTTCTAATGATGTTAATTTCAAGATAATCTATCGAGCCATTCTCGAGTAATTCTTTCTTGAAAATCACGAATTTAACATGGGCTCTTATGGAGGTACGTTCTTTCTAGGAGTCAAAATGGCGTATGTCAATACTTGGGTGTTCTAGATGCTCTACAACGAGTAGACGCGTTGAATGTGCGAGCTTGGCGCCTTCAACCGCTCGGCCACAAAGCAGCGCTTACGAGTATGCGTTTGTTTACCCATCATTATTTTGACGCGTAGGCAGGTATGCTGCACTGTTTATTTTAGTTTACCTATAGCTTTATGATTAACTTTCTTTTGATTATTGTCTCTGTTGATATTTGTTAATTTCTTCATAATGTTACAAATGAAAATGTTTGAAAGATAGGTAGGTAATATTAATTTTGAAATTATTTGCAATACCGTTCTTTTTTACATTTTGCAATTTCTTATCAGTTATCACATACGTTGCATTTTGCCATGAAAAGAAATAAAAATTGCCCTACTGTGACTGAAGTTTGTCTTCAATTTAGCTTTTCAATTTTTTGAATGGTTTCTCTCCTGGTGTGATTGAAATAATTATGAACGTTACTGAAAATAATAGTTTAATGGTTTCTCTCATGATGTGAGTGAAATATTGGTTGCAAGCGTCCGTTTTTATCTTTTGTTATCATCACCTGCGGTTCTACTTCCAGTTCCTTGAATCGTAAATTATATTAGGTAGGCCTATTTGAACCTGATTTTTTTCCAGTGAAATGGAATAATATGATTTCTAATCAAAATGAATTGAAATGATTGGTAGTAGGTATAACTAAAGAAGAACGTATGAATTATTGTTATTTGGAATTAATTGAAATTTGCGGGCGGTCAGAATACAATCTTGAGTGTAATTCAAATTTTGATTCTATCAATTTTTCATGTTTTTTTTCTTAGTCTAATTGAAACATATTCCAATTGATTCCATCAATTTTTTATGGTTTTTCCCTGAGTCTAATTTAAATGTTGATTTCATCAATTTTTTTATGGTTTCTTCTTTAGTCTAATTCAGATTTTGAATCTATCAATTTTTCATGTTTTTTTTTCACAATCTAATGGAACATATTGGTTCCATCAATTTTTCATGGTTTCTTCCTTAGTCTAATTCAAATTTTGATTCTATCAATTTTTCATGTTTTTTCTCTTAGTCCGATTGAAACACATTCCAATTGATTCCATCAATTTTTTATGGTTTCTCCCTGAGTCTAATTTAAATGTCGATTTCATCAATTTTTCATGGTTTCCTCCTTGGTCTAATTGAAACATATTGATTCCATAAATTTTTTTATGGTTTCTTCCTTAGTCTAACTCAAATGTTGATTCTATCAATCTATTTATGGTTCCTCCCTGAGTCTAATTTAAATGTTGATTCCATCATTTTTTTGATGGTTTCTTCCAATTAGTCTAATTTCAAATTTTGAATCAATCAATTTTTCATGGTTTCTTTCTCAGTCTAATTAAAACATATTGGTTCAATAAATTTGTTTATGGTTCCTTCCTTGGTTTAATTCAAATTTTGATTCTGTCAATTTTTCATGGTTTCTTCCTTGGTCTAGAAGTTGGTTTTTTCTTTCTCAAGGAAAAAGCATTTTGCCATTAAGGCCAGTCTTTTCCTAAACTCATAAAAAATCTCGTTTTTGTATTATTATTAACTCAGATAAATTTACAATTATTGTAGAAAAATAATTTTAGTAAAAAAAGAAAGGTTTAAAACAAATTACAGACAAAAAAAATTTTTTACAAAAACTAATTTCAACGGGGCTCGAACCAGGGTTCAAATGACAAAACTTTGCGTTTTATCAAGAATATATGTGGTTAGCAACACTCACGCGTCAAGCAAGCGTGGCTAAAGACGCGCTTACCTACTTGTACCGTCAACCTGCTTGTACGGTGACATATATACAAATACTAAACTAGCCTGAAACATTCAAGTCCTCCTCCCATCATAGGTAGCCCGGAGGTGAAAATTTTTTCAAGTTCCATATTTTGCCTCCCGGTGCCTGGCGCTACGTCGTTTTTCTTCAAAATACCCTCCGATAAAACAGGTTCCCTGTTGAAATAAGTCCCCCCCCTTCCTTCACCCTTGTTACTACGTTGGTGATTCAAAAATCTTCGAGTTCATCGCGCGAGTTCACACCATCCAGTTTCTATACTAGCTTTATAGATCAGAAACGTATAGCTGAAGTATATAAAGAACTTGAATAGTGATAACGGCAGATCGGAATTTCCTTCTAGAGGAGAGGGATGTCGCTCCGGATATAACAATGAGAGAACTAGAGTTTGCAATACGCAGTAGCGGCGCGAGGGCGAGGCGAGCGAGGCGTGCGCCTTGGGCCCCGTGATATTGGGGCCCCCACATTCATCAGAAAAAATTAATAAGAAGTCAATTTTTTCCGTAATATATGTACACTGAAATAATTAAATTTATGCCGAATTAGCTTGTCTTACATCGAACTACGACACTCTACGCTCCACCGTAGGCATAGGCCCCCAATATCTTTCCGCTTTGAGCCCCCAAAAACCTCGCGCCGCCACTGGCAATACGCACATTGAAGAGAAGGAAGGCTGTTGGAACGGATGAAATTCCAGCAGAATTTCTGAAGAGCCTGAATGCAGAAGATAAAGCAACCCTCCTTACGGTTCTGAATACAATCTATCGAACTGGTGTCATACCGGACAACTTCAGAACTCCAACATTTATACCTCTATCTAAAAAGAGCAATTCTCTGAAATGTAGCGACTACCCAACTATTAGCTTAATGTCCCACACACTTAAAATACTCTTAACAATAATTAATAGACGGATAGAGAGCCGAATTGATGACAGATTGAGCCAAACGCAATTTGGTTTTAGAGCTAAGGAAGGCACAAGAGATGCGGTCACCCTATTTAAGGTACTAATACAAAGGGCTCTTGTATTGAACCGCCGAGTTTACGTCTGTTTTGTAGACTACAAAAAAGCCTTCGACGGGGTTGGGGTCATTCACGGTCGATGTCACGTTGTATCGATATTTGCTCGATGTGGCACTATCCAGTAGAAATATCGTTGAAAAATATCTAAGAATGAGATCGATATTTCCAACACCAATGTAAACAGTTTTTTTTTCACGTTATTCCTTATGGGAACAAATTTGGTTCTAAAATTCGTCAAATATAGCGAGAACGGAAAATATCTTAGGAACTATTGTATGATGGCAATCTAAGAACTTCTTACTTAGATCATACAGTACATGGATACCCAGTGGTCCGTTTAACAGCGGGCCAACATGTTTAAGGTGACAGTATCGATCTTGCGATATTAGATATCTACTTTCCGACTATCGATTCAGAAAGTTGCAAAGTAACGATAATTTCGATTATTTACTCTTGATAACACGGTGATAACGGCAGTGTTCGTCGTTCAATATTCATGTTCACAATAAAGTTGAAATTTATTCGGAACTACGTACGGTCACGTATTATTTATTGGTTACTTACTTATCGGTTACATACTTATACTTATTTATCGTTCATGGGTCGTACTCGTCGATGCTGTGTATGCAAGGCAACCGTCAATAATATTGGTTACTTCAAGTTAGTATTCATATTTCTCGAACTCATATCTGCTATGATTCCAGTTACAAATGTTATTCAGTATTATTAAATTCAATTTGAAAATGCTGACATTACCTTACCATCATTCTTTTTCAACGGAGATCGGTGATAATTACGCACCTACCGATAACGCGGATAACTAATTTTTTACATCGATAAACGAATCGATATCAATCGATAATCGGAACATTGAAATCAAAAATCGCGTGATCGATGTTGTACCCTTAAATATGTTGGCCCGTGTTGAATCTCGACATCTTTTCGATATTCTTCTCTTTCAACAAATTCTGGATTCACTTCAATACACGAGATAATCGTGTACATTTTCATTATTAATGCATACCATAGAAATGTAATTAATTTGTATTACTGTACGTTTTCGTTAATAAAGTTCAGTTCGGCATCGACATCAGACCCGACATTTTGGTGCATTGACCGGACTTCTTTTCGAATTTAAAACATTATTGTGGACCCTGAACCAGTACCTATTCCTTTCGAAAATATCGATGAACGACATGCCCTTCCAGACACCCATGCAGAACCAACTCCTGTCGACCCGCAGATACAGGATCTAACGACAAAATGTCGTACCATCTACTCCGACCTCCAAATTACCGCGGAGGTGATCGAGACGGCTATTCGTGACGGCGACTCAGATGTTTTAGCCAACGAACGGGCGGATCTCAAAAGTTATGAAAACGAATACACGAATTCATATCGACAAGTGATCTTGATCACCGAACAGAGCGGTTCTTACGACACAACGGAGTTAGACGACCACAGGAAAAAATTTCTTCTTTTGATCAAAGCACTTCGCGCGAAAATTATGAAAATCTTGGAGCCATCCTCAACGTCGACAACGAGAAGCACCGACCGCCTCAAATTTGAACGTATTGAGATACCCACTTTCGACGGAAAAAAAAGCGATTGGGCCGGATTCAAACGCCTCTTTCAGACGTACGTCCACGAAAATCAAAATCTTGAGAAGTTCGAAAAACTTCAGTTCCTATCGAGTAAACTAAAAGGTGATGCAGCCGTTCTCATTGAAGGTTTACCACTCGAAGCTCCATATTATACCGAAGCCTGGTCGATACTTCTGACACATTTCGACGACCCGATGAAACGCATATCGCGGCATCTCGATGCGCTTTTCTCTTTGAATCGTGAGACCAACCTTCGAAAACTTGTCACCCACTTTCGTGCCCACGTAACGGCTTTGAAAGTGACGTTTCAGCAAAATCAGGATGTGGACATTCTTAGTCAATTCGCGATCCACGCATTTTTAACACGAACAACCCAAGGCACGCGCTTGGATTGGGAGAGAGAAATCGAGAAGAAAAAACAATTCACCACCTTCGAAGAATTTATTACGTACATGGACGGGCGATGCAATGCGTACGAACGAGCAAATTTATCTACGATTTCGAAAGATGTGTCTGCCGGTAAAGTACTCCAAATTCGAAGTAATCCAACCTGTACTCGAAAATGCTATTACTGCAGTGAGGACCACTTTTTGCATAAATGTCCAACGTTCGTAGCGCTCTCTCCGACAGATCGCAACTCTTTCATTCGCAAACGTCGATTTTGTGCAAGATGCTTCAAGAGCGCCAACAAATGCAACCGTTCCTGTTCCTTCAATTGCAAAATCTGCCGACGACCGCACAATACGTTATTACACATTGAAAATTTTGCCTCCGCTCGGAACGACGCTCAAAATTCGAATCTAAACACTGATAATTCAGGTAACGAAATAAGAAGTGAATTTAAAAGTACTAGTATTTCGGAAAGTGATAGGCCTACCATCTGCGATATTGCCTCTATGAAAATAGTATGTGAGGACAGTTGGAATGATGGGCCTATGGTTAAAAACGGTTGGATAGGTAGCATATTTACGGACAATGAATACGCTCTCTTAGCGACTGTCATTGTTGAAATCACTAATTCAAAGGTTGAACCATTATCCGCCAAGATTGTAAGACGTGGTGGGAAGGACCGCAATGGTTATCTACACCAACTCCTTTCTTCAACGAAGTGAATTTCAAGCCTAGCAATACCAACAACTCATCTGATATTCGTCGGTCACGAAAAGTTGTGGCTTGTATCACCGTACCCACATTTGCGATCTTCGATGAATTTTCCGATTACACGAAATTATTACGCATCACTGCTTGGAGAATGCGCTTTATTTGGAATCTACATTGGTATGGACCTCATCTGACTGGTCCATTGCAACTATACGAACTCGACTGGGCATTCAATGCTCTTGTATCAATGGTTCAAAGAGAATCCTTTTCCAGTGAATTAAAGGCTTTACGACAAAAACTGCCCATTGATAATAAAAGCTCACTGCTCTCGTTAACCCCTTTTTTAGACGCTCAAGGTATCCTTAGAGTTGGAGGTAGACTTCAAAATTCTGATTTGTCTTGGGAACAACGTTTCCCTGTCGTTCTACCTTTTAATCATAAATTCACAAAAATGTTAATTCGTTACGAGCATTTGAGACACTTTCATGCTGGACCTCAACTTCTACGTTCAGTCTTACGAAGAAAATACTGGATTCTAAAACAGAATATAGCGATCCGATCTTGTATTTATAGATGTCACAAATGCATCCGAACTAAAGCTGATACCGTTACTCAAATGATGGCTGTTCTGCCACGATCGAGAGTGATACCTGGTCGAGCATTTCAAATTTCTGGAGTTGACTACTTGGGTCCAGTGCGACTACGTGAAAGTAAACAGAAGCGAGGTCGTCTATTAGTTCAAGTTTCAGCCTACGTTGCGATTTTTGTGTGCTTCACTACACGAGCAATTCACTTAGAATTAGTCTCAAGCTTGAGCTCAGACGATTTTATTGCAGCGTTGGATCGTTTCGGGAATTACATTCAGATCAGGGTACCACGTTTATAGGAGCCAAGTCGAAGATGAAGCAGTTGATAGATTTCTTCACTGAAAATGGAGATGTCGTCTCTCGACATCTACTAGAAAAAGGCTGTAACTGGAAACTACTACCTCCATTTTCACCTCATTTTGGAGGCCTGTGGGAAGCAGGCGTGAAGTCAGTCAAGAGTCCTTTGAAAGCCGTGATTGGTGATACGCTTTTTACATATGAGCAATACTCTACATTTTTAACTCAAATAGAGGCTATATTAAATTCACGTCCTCTCATCCTCGAATCAAGTGATCCTAACGAACCAAGTGCACTAACCCCAGGTCACTTTCTGATCGGAGGTCCAACAACTTCACTTCCTAATCCGGACCTTACACAAGTACCTGTTAACCGCTTGAAATATTGGGAACTCGTTCACCAAAAATCTCAAGAATTTTGGAAGAGATGGAGTAACACTTACTTGAACACTCTCCAGCAACGTTCTAAATGGCGAGTTCAAAAGGAAGGAATCAAGAAGGGAGACGTGGTTCTAGTGAAAAACGATAACTCTCCGCCAGCACATTGGCCACTGGGACTTATAACTAATATTCATCCCGGCTCAGACGGGTTAGTGAGAGTAGTAACTGTTCGTATGCGAAGTGGCAGTTATGAAAATCGTAACGGCAGAACCTTAGAAATTATGCCTATGAATGAATTCAAGAGACCAGTGACCAAATTAGTTTACCTACCTACTGATAGTGATGAGAGTTAATATAATGTATATGCGCCTCTACTACCCAACCGTATAACTACGAAACAAACTTCCGAAGTATAAATCTAATGCAATCCATAAAGTAGAAAATATTTATAGAAATTTATTAATTTACAGAGATGTGCAAATCCAACCAATAAATGGAATCGTTGATCTTTATAAAGAGATTTGAGTATACGAAATTATAGTGAAGATTATTTTTAATCTTTTATTCAAAAAATTGATTGTGATGAAAATAAATGTATTAAGTGCATTTCATTCATTTTCTCCCTTTGTTGAGTGCACCGCAGAGAAATCTGGTACCAGTAAACGAATTATAACAAATCATTTGAAATTTTGATCCTTAAGAAAGGATTTACAGGCAGGTGGACAAAAACTGTCCGGCTTTATCAAATAGAATAAAGATAAGCGGTAAGCACTAAAAGTAGGTGTTGGTTGGAAGAAAATTCCTGCCTTGACTAAATTCTCATAGTCGCGCATAGATCAAATATTGCATATTGCTGGCGGGAGGATGTTGAATCTCGACATCTTTTCGATATTCTTCTCTTTCAACAAATTCTGGATTCACTTCAATACACGAGATAATCGTGTACATTTTCATTATTAATGCATACCATAGAAATGTAATTAATTTGTATTACTGTACGTTTTCGTTAATAAAGTTCAGTTCGGCATCGACATCAGACCCGACAGCCCGCTGTCTAACGTTACGAACGTATAACCACTGGGTATCCATGTACTGTATGATCTAAGCTTCCAGCTTGTTTTACAAGTTTCTTCTTGATACATACCATATACTCCATTCACGTTAAGAAAGGATAGAAATACGTACCTTGAGAACGGAACGCTCCAGGTAATTTTAATCTACCGTTCCGTTCTCGAGGTACATACTTGTATCCTTTCTTAGTGTGAATAGAGTATAATACATTTTTGTAATGATGATCAAATTCACGCCAACCCTAGTACTACGTAGCTCGCTACGTAGCTTGTTTATTGTTCCATTCCTTCTCATCATAGGTCGTCCTACCTACCTAATTAATGAGCAGCAAGCAGCAGCTAATTAATCAATAATATTATCATAAATAAACTAACTGTTCCCAGAGAACCCTCCTAGCACCTAGAGCCAGCACAAAACAAAGACGATGGAAACGCAAAACGCAATGATAACAGAGAAACAAAACTACCGGTACATAGCATACAGCCCACTCGACCACGACGTTATTAGCGTCTTAACTGTGACCAAGAAGCAGTGTTGCCAGATTTGAAACGGACAACAACCCTACATGGAGCTCAAAAAAGCCGTGTTCGAAAAAAAGAAGGCCGTTTTTTTTTCTTTTTTTTCTCTCCCAAAGCCGCATTTAAACTGAAAAAAACTGTAAAAAGCCGTATGTTTTGCGTACGGCCTACGGCCCAACCCTGGGCCGTACGACCGTATACGACTCAAATAGACGTATGTTTACGGCCAAGGCCTTCTGGCAACACTGCCAAGAAGAAAAACGACGGCTTCCTTAACAAAGTTGAACGAGGAACGCAGGGAACCTGTTTTATGAGTCAAATGGGCTTTGGTATTGAAAATTCAAGGAAGCCTAGATCTAGATAAAGCTAGTATAAAGAAGGCCTAGACCTACTATAAGCCTAGTATAATATAGAAGGGAGGATTTTTTCGCGTGCAAGGATAGTAAAATTAGGAAAGAAAACACAAATTGCTTTTCCCGCACAGAATTTTTATATTTGAAAACACAACGTTTAATTCGGCCAATCTGGTGGCCTTTCTCAAGATGAACCGAGTACTGAAAGGTAGAGAAATAAAACGGATGACTACGGGTATACAACAATGTACGCCGTGAGTCAGAAAAAATAGCATGAAATTATTTACAAAGGTTTATTGATGTAGGTTAATTCATATAATATTAACAATTGGAGAGAAATGGTCTTCCTCTATTGTCCAAAAGATACAATTTGCCTGATCGTCAGTTTCAATGTACGTCAAGTCGTCAATTCTACTTTGTACAAAACAGCGCCGCAAGGCATCAATTTGTGTTATTATTATGCTTATCTTATGACGAAAATGACAGTTGTTGGAAGGGTGTAATATCAGTGTTGGCTTACTTCAGGTTATTACTTATTAATTGTTCAGTGTTAGCTTTCACAAATATAGAATCAAGAAGATGTGATGTGAATTCTTGAAATTGGTTCAAATGATGTGAATGAAATCGAATACAATTAAAAAGGAATGTCTTACAACGCGATGGGGATATGAAATGAATAATTAAAAATTAAAATGTAGGGAATAGAATGATCAAAAAGTGATATCCTAGATTCCTAGCTTAGTAATCCTCAATTCAATTTTAATTTGTACTTGGACCTACTATCTACGTCGGGTTTCAGCTACTCAGTGGTTTTAGCGCACAAAGATTTTATAATTTTTTTAGCGGGGAACCCGCTATCTATTTTGTTAGGAGATTACACCCTCAGAAAACGTCCGCGTCCGCAGGTTAGGTTAGGTTACGGGACTTAGGAGAATTTCGAGTCTCGAGCTATATATGATAGGAGAGGAACTTAGAGAAATTTCCACTCCCGAGCTATATATGATAGGAGGGGGACTTGAAAGAATTTCGAGTCTCGAGCTATATATGAAAGGAGGGGGACTTGGAAGAATTTCACGTCTCGAGCTATATATGATAGGAGGGGGACTTAGAAGAATTTCACGTCTCGAGCTATATATGATAGGAGGGGGACTTAGAAGAATTTCGAGTCTCGAGCTATATATGAAAGGAGGGGAACTTAGAAGAATTTCAAGTCTTGAGATATATATGATAGGAGGGGGACTTAGAAGAATTTCGAGCCTCGAACTATATATGATAGGAGGGGGACTTGGAAGAATTGTGACTTCCGAGCTATATATGATAGAGGGGGACTTGGAAGAATTTCGTTTCTCGATCTATATATGATAGGAGGGAATGTAGAATGATAATTTCGATTTTAATTATATGACAAGATTATCATCTCAGTTCCATACCACCTGAGAGGTCGAGTTAAGGAATTGCGGGTTCCCCGCTGCCATTGCAACGTCTGCAATGGCTTCTAATTTTTTTTATACGTACTGGTAAAACTGCCAATTAATTAGCTGTTTTCGATAGGTAAACTAGCATTTTAGTCACAGGGCGGACCAGTAGGTAAACTAGATGTTTTAGTCACAGGTTCAAGTTACGGGTTATACCCTGGGTACAAACTTTGTACGTAAATTGCACGTAATTTGAACGTATTAAAAAAAATGTTGTATCATACACGGTCCACCAGCTCGTGATAAGTCACTCAAGTCACTTGTCCTTTTACTTCACTCGCTTTCAGCTCGTTTTGTAAAACTTGCACTTGTGACTATATCACTTGGTTTAGGACCTTGTACAGTGGAACCTTTGTAAGTCGAACCCACGTAAGTCGAAAAACCCTGTAAGTCGACGTAAAACTGATTTCCCTTGAAAGTCCCATAACACTCAATGTAAAATTAAACCATGTATGTCAAAATTTTGTAGTCGTAACTCGAAATGAATTTATTGCGTTTTGAAGAAGAAAAGACTCTATAAGTCGTACGTTGTCCCATTTTCGACTGCATAACTCGAAGCACAACCGGATTAAACTCTATACGTCGAACGTGGTTCAACTTTTGATTGTGTATCTCGAAATACAGTTCTGTACCATCTCATAATTACACCATGAAAGAGGCGAAAACAGCTGTCCACATTTTGCAATCTTTTTTTGAACAATCCGATAATGTGGATAACGACGTATTTTTAACTTTACTGAATGTTGATAATTTTGTCGATTTGAACCGTGAAAGTAGAATGAAGCAAACTTCGATCGAAGATTATTTTTCCCGCGATTAAATTTCATTTTCTTTTAAAAGACAATTACAGCTCGTTGGTCCTTATTTATGTATGTACATGTACCAACTATACAATAAAAGTGTACCTATGTATGTACTTGAGAAAAAAAAAATTATTTTAGAAAAAATTCGCATATGAACAGCTATATTTTTGAAAAACTGCATAACTCGAAAATACATCGTAATTCAACTCTTTAACTCGAAAATACCGGTACTCGAAAAACCCTATAAGTCGAAATGCTGTGTGTTTCCCTCCAGATTCGACTTACAAAGGTTCCACTGTATAATAAATAACTATTATTTCCTGCACCTTGTGGTGTCGATCTCAATAGATATTTTTCTTATCAGTCACAAATAAGTGGAATAACTGAGTCATTCGCCGACCCTTGTCACACCTCGCCCGTGGGGTGCTTGTTTTTTTTTTTTTTGTTTTTGAAATGCAACTAAAGTACAACAGCTTATTTTGAATTAGGGGTTGGTTAAAGTCTAGCAATATGTTTTTTTTTTCTAAATGCGGCCAAACGCACGGCCATGGTATAGTAGGCAACGTCGCGCAGCAATCTTGATGATGAAGTTTGGTAAGAACCACATGCCTTTAAAATACACACGTCGCACACCCTCACGGAGATGTGGTATTTGCCGACTATATTTTATACACAGATGCCGTGAGTGTAACACAGTCGCTCCACTCCTTGTCAGTTTTCACTGTATCAATTTGCATATAAAACAATCTGTAGTGGCGCTGTTGTCGATGTCGAGAAAGTGATCATGGTGTTTTTCACCATAAGATAGCACGTTGATAAAATCGACTGTACCTTCTCAAAATATTATTTTTTTTGAAAAATGTATGGATAAAAAATTGCAGTCCTCCTAATTTCCTGTCGAGTGAATATAATTTCAAATATCTCGGATGAATTTTTCAAGATTATTACCTTTTTGCTGAGCTTCCGCAAATGACCGTTACAGAAAATGTGTAGAGCGCCTTCACTTTTGTTGGCAAATACCAAAGTAAGATGCAAAACATGGTGCTTTTTAGTATATTAAGTATTAGTGGCGGAAAGGAAGCAATTCCCTCATACGCTTAAAGGAAGCAATTCCCAAGTACGCAGTTTGCGGAGCGCCGCTTAAAGGAAGCAATTCCAACACTGATATGTACAATATTTTAATGGAAGATGGGAGGGAAAAAAAATGGTAACCCTGAAAAGACGAATTTGAACAGTGCGTTGGCGTACAGTCCTACTTGCAGATTAGTTTTGCAGTCTAGGCTATATAATCTGATGTCACCTCCTTCCTGTTTGACGCAAGCAGCCGCATTTTCTTAGGCTGCTTGTATGTGGGCCTAGTGTGGCTCACGCGGTTATCCATCCTGGATGGTGAAACCGTCAGTTGTGTGCCGACGGTTTTAACCTGCGCGGAAAATAGCGTTTTCCGCCTCAACTCTGCGGAAAACGGCCACTTTCCGCTCAGGTATCATGACCGGAGTGGAAAAAGAAACCTCCTTGGGAATGGGTCACTTTCCACAGCAAATTTTGCAGTGGAAAAGCCCATTTTCCGACTAAAATTTTTTTAATGATATACAAAATAGTTTTACCAATTGTATTGATTTTTCACCATATGAGGGCACTGCAAGGATTAATGATGATGTAACGACTAAATATTGCGATCCATGTCCTTACTCATTATTATAGTGCTGTAGTGATACCCATCTCCCTTACAAAAAATAAATGACGTATGTCACAAAAATTTCAGAATTTGGATCACAATAATGGTGTTATAATATCTTCTTTCGTTTAAAATAAATGAAATTAGGATCTATGGATGAATTTCAGGAACTATTTTGATGAAGCATTCAATATTGAAGTCAGTTTGAAGATAACAATATTCATTCTCTTAAGAACTTGATGAATGACATACATCACGGCCTACTTTATATAAGGCCGGAATGTAGCGAAGTCACAACGTTGCACTTCAAAATCAGTGGATACAGAATTACATGGACGCTTATGGGAAAAAATGAAAAGTTCACTCGTACGCTAATAAAACGCGGTTTTTGAAAAAAATGAAGAGAATTTAATTTGAAGAGCAAACGATTTTCTGTTTTTTAAGCCCCACCTCAGTAAAATTTATGCAGTACGAGTACAGTTACCATCGTCTGAAAATTAATAATCAGATGGGTGACAATTGACAAAGTCCGGTACACTTACTCCTATGGGTGATTACACGGCACCGATGAACATGAACTGCCTCGAAACGTCACTGATAAGAATCCACTGCGCGCTGTTGTCATTTTCTATATTCCGGCCTTATATAAAGTAGGCCGTGCATACATCCAATAGACTAAATCGCCGTGACGTCATTCACGGACATTCACTGATAACAAGGCGATGTTTGCTCCGCAATGACTTACCCAAACTTACGCGTAAGTTCAAAACAAAAAAAATGCTCCATAAGAAATACACGGGAACGTTTCGATCTTACGTTCAGATTTGAAAACAAGAAATAAGTTAAGAACCGCAGGTACATTTTCAAAGACATGAGAACTTCCTGATTCTAAATATAAACACGTAATTGCTTACTTATTTCCAATTTTTTAATTTGAGCGTATGATCGAAATGATCCCTGTGTATTCCTATGGGAATCGATATCCTACTTTGAACTGATACAGTATACTATCGCATTCTCTCGATTCCTGTTATCAGTAAATGTTCATGAATGACGTCACGGCGATTTAGTCTATTCCAAATCTTGACATATGTCGCGGGATTACACACAGATTGATGTGGTTCACACATGCACACGCACGCACATTCACGAGTCTAAGATCTTATTTTCCAGATTGTTACAGAGCAAAAAACGAGTGCAAACGTCTTTCATTTTTTGTACGGCGCGGCTGCTGTATTCTAAAACAAATTCTAGTAGTTCCTCTATCATTTTAAAATTGTGGTAAACTGTTATCAGTCTTTGAAATAGGGAAGTCTGAAGATGAATAATGACCAATGCACTTTCATTTGTGTTGGTCGTTGGCGTGTATTTGGAAAATTTGTGTTGCGTATTTATTTTATTGGAATTGTAGTAGTCAATCTTGCTAACCCCAACCGGCCAACAGTGTGGGTCGCGTTGTTAGCACTGCACTGCTCGATGTATTTCTATTTCTATGGAGTTTCCGGTATTGGTCGTTTATACTCTGTTCACGTTAAAAAAGGGTAGAAAGTAGTACGACTATAAAGAGAGTCGAGAACGGGTAGAGAAAGGGAATTTTTTTTAATTTTTGTTTAATTTCATACTGATCTTTGCTCCCCGTGTATTTCTTATGGGAGAAAAATTGCGCTTGGAAATATCAAAGGTATTTATCGATATTTTGTTATCACAAAAAACTCAGTCCATTGAGTTGTAATAGTTCTTTACAGTCACCAACGGATCAGATGAATATCGATATTAGTCGTTCATCATTAGTGCATTTAGATCACTCTTACCTTATACTCTGTTCACATCACGGTATAAGATGAAGAGGTAGTGACACAAATGTATTCTGACTGTGGTAAACGCTGTCCGTGATTTTGTAGTAGTTCTGAACATTCCGAGCGCAGCGCTCGTGATGAAAGTGATGGGTAATGTACAGAGTCTTATGGGAACGCCGCTACTTTCAAAAATTTATTGCAGGATTAGGAATCAGCCGATACATTTCATATTTGACATAAAAATACCATTTAATCTACTCTATAAAATTTTGAAAGAATCATCCTTCTAAGTAAATTCTTGGATTTTTTATAATCCTTGGAAATTTCATCAATACTAGGGTACCACCGGTAATGTCTCGTCGCAGGTGGGGTGTAGAAGGAACAGGGAAACAGCCCGAGTGTTCGCTGCAAACCTAGCGGAAGTTTGTACGTACAACTTCAAAACTGCGGACACGATTTTAGCGTTGTGTCATTACCTCTTCATCTTATACCGTGATTTTAAGCAGGAGTATCGTTTATCGTATTTGATGATCGATAGTTGAAAGTCGAAAGGTTGGTACAGAGCCACTATTTTAGACATCTATGATTGATACCTTCGATTGATACTAATAAAAATCATATTTTTTCTTGCATATTTGAGTTCGGTTTCTATAGCAGTACATAGTGATCGAATTCTATTGTTACCACCTTTTGATAAAGATTCGTTGTTCTGGCATCAAAATATTTGATTATCTGAATATAAAATTTCAACATGGATAAGAGAAAATATTCGTAAGTTGTAAAACTATATGTTCATCAATGAGTAGTATGTTCTCCTATGTGCTCTTCCTGCATTGATTTTATCAACAGTAAGAAATATGTGATCAATGCAGTTTGTTTTAAATCTCAGCATTGATATTAATCTTTATATCGTGATCGTCGCCTCAGTCTACTAGTATTGAACATGCGTCCCACAGGAAGTGTTATTTATACGCTGGAGCGACCCTAAATTGAGATAAGCATGTGGTGACTTTACGAGTGCCTCTATTAATGGGTATTCTGAATCACCAGTTATTCGTCATCGGTCTCGTCATTCTATCCGAACCGGATAATTATGCTTTCACTATACTTAGCGCCTTTTACCCGACTTTTTAACGGTCTATTCTATCTTTTGTTGAGAAATATGGTTTCATATAATCATTTTAACTTTGACTAATGAGTGCAGGTAACATCATTTATAAATTCTAAACCTGATATTTTATTCCGAAGTACGATCATGACGAACTTATAATTATTTTCCTCGGGTCCGTATGATCGTTTTGTTTGATTATCTACTCTCTACAATTGGCGTTATTTAGGGTAACATCTTTAGTTTCAAGTCGTTCCGACCTTTCTTTTCACCTCCTCTGCACCATTTGCGAGACAAATACCTATCAGATCTAAACAGAAAGAGGTCTTATTAGACAAATTAACCGGGTGCTTATGTCTTGCTTATGTTCTTGAGAGCTCAAATTATTGATTCGAAAGTGGAGTTATAATACCGACCAACTTATTTTAGTCCTAAGTGTTTCATTTAAATTTCAAATGATAACAAATAGGAAATTGCACCTCTCTTCAAGTATCGCGATTGTCAGTCGTTAAAGCTGAGCGTCTTTGTCGGTTTGTGTAAAACCTTGTTTTGGGACTTCTGCCGAGGCAGAGGTTCCTATGCATCCGCGAAGAAAAGAAAAGTATTTAAAAAAAGTTATCGAACTACCGAGAAGTACATCGTGACGTCAATTGAGATAAGTACTTATTCCGTGAACCTGTGTCAAGATTAAATTTTTGCTTAGCAATTTCTTTTCCTCCCACCTAATTACCCTAAGATGAGCAAGAGAATTCTGAATTAACAGTCCAGGAAATGAAGAGAGAAAAAAAGACGCCAGAGACTCGTTTACCGAGGTGCAGAGCGACTTTAGTCTTGCTTTTACCGACTAAGTCAGGTATTACTCCGGACACAACGTAAAGGGGAAGCCCGGGGAAGAATTTTCTCGACGTTTTAAAGGTCCTAGACCAGCCTGAGACTAGAAAAAAAGTTTCAGGTATCCTTATATATATATATATATATTACGCCGAATCCGCCAAATTTATGAAATCGGCAACTGCTTGCTGAATTGATGAAATCGGCAGAATTTTTTGCCGATTTCATCAAATCGGCAATATTTCTATTCGATCTGGAGTACCTGGAAGATAAACAGGGAGAATATTTTCAAATAAATTTATATGAACCCATCAAAGGCAAATTAACATCAAAATAATGACGATAATACTTTAGAAATAGGTAGGTCTGTATAAAATGTTGAACAGTATCCAAAAATAAAATGAATTTCGTAGAGCAAATAATCACGATAATATTTTACAATCGGAAGAAGTCAATCATTAATAGAGTTGACACGGTCCGAAACGTTACGGCTCGACATAATGACAGAATACTCAAAGAGTAGAGTAAACGAGAAACTAATTACAAAGACCGCAGATATAAAGGAGAAGATGCGAGATCTTTCGGTTAACAAACCATCATCGGGCAAAGTTAGAACGCCCATCATTGTTCGTTCCAATTTTAGTTAATAAGTGCTCGTGCCGTATAAATTGCACCTCCAAAAGATGTCCCTGTAACAAACAGGGGTTGGGGTGCAATTTGGCCCGACATCCCGGACGTACACGTGATAATCACAAAGACTGATGTTTTAATATTTCCTGCTCGACTGTATTTTTATAATGACAACGATCGACTTTTTCTAATTTCTTAACGACGATTGACTTTTTCTGATTTTTTAATATTTTGTGCTTGACTGTGTTTTCATAATAATGACAATTGACTTTTTCTGATTTTTTTATCCATTTACGGCACCCCTGCTCAGTGCCCACTGAGTTCAGACGCACAAGCTCGCGCAAGGAGTACTCTGTGTTAGCCCCGATGTCATTGGCCTAAATAAAGAGTGCGCCTTTGTCTACTTATTTTCACCCCTCAACAATACGTCATGTTTCAACTTCATCACTTGAAGATGGTCACAGAACGCAATGAAGGAAAAAGATACGACTGGAAAAAAGAGAAAGAAAAATATTACGCAGGTCTTCAATTTACCACAATAATTTAGTTGCTTGTCTCATAAAACCGTGAAAAAGAAGAAAAGAAAAAGTTGGAAGATAGGATAAAGAAATATTATTACTTTCGATCTCAATATTTCAGTTGCCTATTTTATCAAATCGGCAGACAGTTGCTGATTTCATAAATTCGGCAAAAATTTCTGCCGATTTGATAAAATCGGCAAAATTAGCCTTTGGGTTGCCGATTTGATAAAACGACGGATTCGGCGTATTTGAATTTTAATCTAATCACCGTTGTACGCCACTTCAGTAATTATAATAGTCTTATTATGTTTTATTTTTTCGCTTTGTACCATCGCGACTGAAAGTTTATCCATTTGAATGGGATACTTGAAAAAATTCATGAGAAATTTTTTTCGTTTTTGGTATTGTATTTATTTTAAAAAGGGGGGAAAAAATGCTGGAACGAAGTTTTTCAACGGCAAATTTTAATTATATTATTTTTGTGGTTATACATATTTTCAATTTTACATACAAATATGACTCATGTTCCTTCACAAAATGCTCAATGTTGATCTGTCTCCGACCCAAAATGTGATAATCCATACTTAATTTAAGCAGTATTACGCAGTCTCCAGCGTCTATTACGTTTTTAACTGAAGATCTCACTGTTTTCAAACTAATCGCCTTGAGGTCGATGTACACCTTTATTTCCTTTGAGTACGTGATAGTAGATAAGATATTTCATTCTTTGAGTGTAAGAAATCTGATATAAGAGGTTAAGAAAGCTGTATTTACAGGTAAAGCTGGTTCTTATTTTAAGATCATGAATATCATTCGAATTATTGAACTTTCTCATAAAATATTGAGAAAAAATTTATAGAAAGAGCCGAGTTTCTCTACTTCCTAATTTCAGTTAGTAGATATCAAGCATACTTTTTCAAATACTCTATTCATAAATTACCTCTATGAATCATGGAAACGTTCAGTACAAGGTTTTAAATTATAGAAAGATTTTGATACAGTACGTATAAGACACTTTTGTAATCGAAATAACTGTTTATACTAGAGCCCTGTAATAATGTGTGAGGATATGTATCACCATATTTAGTCGTTACGTTATCATTAATCCTTGCAGTTTCCTAATTCGGACTGTGCAAGCAACAACAACAACAAAGATTTTTCAGTTTCGCGAAATTTCCTAAAAATATATTTTCCTGAAAGAGAATTCTATGCTCATTAAACTTTGTTCTTTGCGTTTTTTCTTTAAATTAAGTATTTATAGAGAAATTTAAGAAAAACTGAAAAACTGTATTTTCAAATTGTATATGATCACCCTTTCCTTATCAGTACTTTTTCATATAAATAACATATAGATATAATTTTACGTGGGCGACGCTAGCGCACCTACAATATGCGCACTCCAAATAGGGTGAGAAATTAATACAATTAGTGGAACTATTTTGTAATAACGTATTTAAAGGCACTATGTTTTGCTTTTCACATTGGCACCGATACCTATATTCTAAAACAAATTCTAGTAGTTCTCTTATTATTTTCAAATTGTGGTAATCTGTTATCAGTCATTGAAATAGGGAAGTTTGAAGATGAATAATAACGTAACGACTAGTAAATATGGCAGCTCATGTCCTCACTTGTTATTATAGGGCTCTATACTATCACTACCTTGTATTTAGAAGCTTATTGGCCTTACTATACCATGTAAAAGTTGGGTTGATCTAATGAATAAATCTCCCGTATTGAAATTGGAGACATATAGAGGGGAATATGATAAGGCTAGAATACAACTTTTTTTTTCAGAAATTTTTCCTGTTTCTAGTTCCTTGCTGTAGGTATGCGTGCTACAATGAGATAGACCTCAATAATTCATGACACAAGTTGTAACTGTTACTACACAGAATAGGGGTCTATTCATAATAACATCATATCTTTCCTATCTATAGTTTTTCTTGTAAATTTAAACTGTAATGCAATTACATTGGTATTTTTTTCTTTCAAAAAAACTTTTGCAAATTGAAAATATATTTACATATTTTTCCGACCACGTTCCTGTAGGTTTGACTATTACACACCTACTAAAAATTTAATGGTGATTAAAATATCAATATTCTTCAATATTTCGGGTATACGCCACACAACCATTTTATATCTTCGGATCTGAAGAGTGGTAGTTGCAACAACGCGTGATTCACATTGTCTTTGACGATTTTCTCAAACGGTTTTGTTACCAAAATTTGAGAAAGTAAGTTTACAGTACTTCCAAGAAGGCTCCTCGATACGATTGGCATATTGGAGGTGTCCGTGAAAGTTTTTGCGTCTCTGTATTCTTTCAGGTAAGCCTGATGATCGACGACGCATTCATTGGCGTCAAATTTTATTTTCAACACAAAGACTGCGTTCTGTAATTCAATCTTCATGACACAGGAATATCCTAGACATGACGATTTTTCCCAAACGGCTTGCAGGAATCGCACCGTGAACTCCAAACCGACATTCAGTTCACGTTTCTGAGTCATCAAGTAACATGTGTTATTATTGATCAGCAGGAAATTCTGAAAACCTTGTAGACGACCTTTTGTTCCCTTGAATATGCCCCATGAAAAATCATCTAGTTTTAGTTTTCTCGTATTTTCGTAAATATTGAGTTCAATACTCGCACACACTTTCCTGAGGATCTGATCAATTGAGGGGTTCGTGTCCTGGTTGATGGTGGTCGATGACGTGAGATAATTACCATAAACAGATCTCAGCCCAAAATTACTGAATACAAGTATCACAAAGGTAAACATATTAAAAATAAAACAGAAGCGCACGTTCAAAAAAATGATACGTTTGTATCGCAAAATACAACTTCGTCACTGATTCAATTATTACAGAAGTACTCTTTTCAAGATTTATTAAATTGAATTAAAAGGAAGTGGCGAATATTTGTACGTTGAAAATAGTCGCATTTATCCGGCGCGCACAAAGCATTCAAGTAATTGTGGCCACTTAAATTTTCTATGACGAAATCAAAAATTGACGGTCTGTCTTGTGTTCATTACAATGTACCCTACATAGCTAAACAGAGGTGTATGAGTGTGCTTATGCGTGCATATCAAAATTGTGAAAATCATTTACTGGGGAAATATTCGATATGATCATAATTTCATTCAAGCATACATTCATTTGCAATACAAGAGAGTGTCTGGAATATTCTTTATACTTTGAAAATTATTTACAGTCATACAATAATACACAGAGAAGATAACTTCTCTCCTCTTTCTTTTGCAGAACTTCTGGGGATTCTCTTTATTTGATTCTTGAAGTTCCAAAAACAGCTACATCAGAAGACATAAAGAAGACCTATCGCAAATTAGCCCTCAAATATCATCCAGATAAGAATCCTAACAATCCAGAAGCTGCCGAAAAAGTAGGTAAAAGTTTTAAATTGATGAGAAAACGTCGATTTAGATATCGTGTTTGGAATAACAAAAGAAAATACGTTCATCAGACGTGAGGCTTTATTGGTGACTACATCAAAAAGTAATATGTATTGATGAATATTGGACATTAAGAAAAAAGAATTTAATCGGCACTTCCGTCTTGCAATTTATTTTTTTCAAAAAAAAAAAAAAAAAAAAAAAAAATCGACGTTTTGGAGAATATAAATTGTGAGACTTTAGTGCCGTTTGAATTTTCTTAATTGTAATAACCGTCTCATCGGAAAATCATTACGAAGCATTAGATATTGAATATTGCTACTGAATATTTCATGTACAATCCTCACTACCCCAGGCGGTTTACAAATCATTATTGCTAGAAAGAGAGAGAGAGAGAAAAAAAAAAACGATAGGTACGATACGATTTTGAATATGCAAAAGTTTTGAAGTGAATAAAGGTTCTGAAAGTATGTGATAGTTTCAGAAAATGTAATGAAAGTTTAGAAAATACTTTTTATCGTGATTGATAATCTTAATTTTTATTTTGCAGTTCAAAGATGTTAATCGAGCACACGCTATTCTAAGCGATGATACAAAAAGAAATATTTATGACAACTACGGATCGTTAGGATTATATATAGCTGAACAATTTGGAGAAGAGAACGTGAATGCTTACTTCTTAGTCACTTCCACATGGTGCAAAGTATGTACAATAAGATTCAAGGAAAAGCAATCTAAAATCCTCATTTGTCTCCTTTATGTTAAATTCGAATGCTTGCGAGTTTCTAAATCAAAAACATAGTAGAAAAGTAAACTCTAGATTATGCTTTTTTCACCGAATCGTGAAGATTTTCGAAAAAGAATGGAAGTGAAATAGTTGAAAAAATTTTGAAACCCTTGTAATAGCTTCCAAATACTGTATTTGATTTCACTTTTTGAGCCGTTTAAAGTACATAGAGACAGAATTACAGCATCGTGTTTTGGTGATCAAGTATCACAATAGTCACACAAACAGATGTAATTTATTGTAGCGCAGATGTTACGACGCAATCAACATGGTACGGTCATTCTTTTGGCTGAGGAGATCAATTATTAAGCTTTGTCAAAATGATTGGATCTTAAAAAAATATTCCATTGTTTTGTTCTCCTATAGATCCATTTCAGTGGCGTGGATACAATCTTGCAATGGGGAGGGGGCTTATTTTTTCCCCCCCGAAAAGTTATCGCAAAATTATTTCGAAAAATTTGCCGTACGCCATGTGGTATCCGGGGAAAACTGACCTACCCAAATGAAGAATGTAAACTTGAAAAAATTCTGACTTTTCAGCCTCAGTATATAATAGAATGGGGACTTGGAAAAATGTCGAATTTTGAGCCATATGGTAAGAAAGGGACTAGAAATAGTATATTACGTATCAGTGGCGGAAAGGAAGCAATTCCCGAGTACGCAGTTTGCGGAACGAGCGCAGCGAGTGACGTGAGCGTACAAGGGAATTGGTTCCCTTCCAACACTGATACGTACGATGTTTTAATGCAAGATGGGAGGAAAAGTTCTGTGCACTTTGCATTGGCAGCTCTGTCACGCTAGCACGAGATTCAACGACTGTAGTCGCGCGCATAATAATGACTATAATCAAATTACATGCACTAGGATGTAAGGCTGCAGCGGTCGAGTGGTTAGAGTAGTGGCTTCACGCGCAGATGACTCGAGTTCGAATCCCAGCAACGACGGATCAAACGATACAAAATCAGACTAACGCACACAGGAGAGGGAATGGCAGATACTGGTAGAAGCGGGGACATACACGGCACTGAGCTGGAAAGTACTATCCAGGTGCGGAAAGTACTTTCAAGCACAGCAACGAATTTTTTTTTTTCATCAAGCAGAAAAGACGCGCTTTCCACTACAAAAACCTCCGCAGAAACACAGCCTTTCCGACCATCTTGCATTAAAAACTTTTACTTTTAATCTATATATCCCGTGATACAAAGAACTCAGAAAAACTTGACTCTTCAAGATTGTGACTTTAAATTTTTCTCGAGTACCTGAATTTCTGAACTAAAATAAACATACTGAGTACATCTTATAGCGATACAATGAGTATTAAGAGAGGCAGGTAACAATGAATAATAAGAAAATGGTTGCCTATTACCTTTTCTCTCTCTCTCTCTCTCTCTCTCTCTCTCTCTCTCTCTCTCTCTCTCTCTCTCTCTCTCTCTCTCTCTCTCTCTCTCTCTCTCTCTCTCTCTCTCTCTCTCTCTCTCTTTCTCCTTGATATTTCTTTATTTAGTCTGTCATCTAGCGCTACCGGCTGTCCTAGGTATATAGCCTCCTTAACTATCTCGATTTCTCTTCCTTCTATAGTAATCTTTTCGTCGTCATCTTCGTTTGAAATTAGTTTTGTCCGACAGTTTGCTTTTTTCCTGAAATTCGTTCACCATTTCTTGAAGTTTTCTTTTACTTTGTGATATTAAGACCGTATCATCTGCGAATCTTATATTACTGAGCCATTCCCCGTTTATTCTAACTCCTTTTTCTTCCCAACCCAATTCCCAAAATATCTCCTCTAGTACAGCACTATGCAGGTTTGGAGCAAGCGGGTCGCCTTGTTTCACCCCCCTTTGTATTGGAAACTCTGAACCCACTTCATCTGTTTTAACTCTTGCTTGTGATTTCGTGTGTGTTCCTTTTATTAATCTTATGTATTTTTGGCCCCCGTCTTTTTAAAGTTTTCCATAAGAATTCATGATTCACTGTATCGAAAGCTTTATAAAAATCTATTAATAAGATGTTTATGGTAATTTTATACTTGTTAACTTTTTCGATCAGTTGATTCATTATGAACAGATGGTCCATGGTCGAGCATCCCTTACGAAAACCCGCTTGCTCCTTTCCTTGATTAACGTTCAGTTGTTGGTAGCATCTGTTTTTGATCACTTTTGAAAAAATTTTACTCATACTGGAGCTCAGGCTTAATGGTCGTTAGTTTCCTATATCAGCTTTGTTACCTTTTTTATGTAATAATATTAAGTCTACTACTTTCCATTGATAAGGAATATTTTCTTCCTCCATTATCAGATTGAGTAAATCCTGTATGGCTGAAGAGAGTTCGTACGCAAAAATTTTTAATTCTAGATGAACGGAAAATAAGGTGTACCACACCTGTTTTCGCGGCGGTAAGTGACGTTTTAACATTGCAAATCGTTGCAAACTTGTAATGAACGAAAACAGGAGCGGTAAGTGGGGAAGACTCCGAGAGGGAGACACCGACTTACAATGTTGCAACAAACAATAATTTGTTAATTATGTTGATTGATTAGCATGTTGTTAATCCGCCATGTACATTCCTGTAATTATATACGGATGCTAATAAAAAAATAAAAAAAAAAAAGCGAAAAACACGAACGGTAAGTAAAAAACATGAGCGGTAAATAGCCACTTCCGCTCCAGTTTGGCGATAGGCCAATGATGTCACGACGTGCACGTGTTATCAGTATTCAGTTTCATTCAGAATCGGAAATATCTACTTCTTCAAAAAAATTGTCATATGAATATATTGAACAAAAATTCAATGAAAAGGTCTAGATCATTTTCCTTATCATCTAGAATTAAAATAGTATACGCTACAGGATTGGTAAGTATACGATCAACTGGTGCGCTTACGATTGACTGGTGCGCTTACGTCACTCGGCTTCGCCTCGTTCCGCAACTGAGGAACTATATAAGATAGGTATGCGCAAGTGATAAGAATAGGATCGTCACCACACTGATAAAGTCGAAGGAGGAGCAATCTGAGTAGTATCCTAAGAGAATTTTAAGCATCAAATATCGAATACAAGAATTTAAACTACAAAAAATGGAGGAAATTCCCTAATTTCTTGTTTTCATCGATATAATCTTTCTAATTAACCAAAATTCAATGTTTGACATTTAAATTTTTCTCACACGGCCCTCCTGAAATCTTCTAAAACTGCTCCTCCTTTGACTTTATCAACATGACGATGATCCCTTTCTTATCACTTGCGCATACCTATCTTATATAGGTACCTAGTTCCTTACCGCAACTAGCGCTCTCGTCAATCGCAAACGCGCACTCGTTAATCGTATAGTAAGGTAATATACAATTAAGATTTCATTTGTTATTTTATCGGGACCGGGAGCTTTGTCATTCTTTAGGTTTTTTAATACTGTCTCAACTTCTTCTTTTAGAATGCAGGACTACTAGATTCATTCATTCTGTCGTTTATCTCTACTTCTATTTTTTCGTCTTCCCCTCTTAAATCACTCTTGTATAGATTTCTGTAAAAGTCTGTTGCTACTTGTACCATCTCTTCTTTTCTGTATTTTCTCGTCCCTTTTTCGTTCATCAGACTATTCATTACATATTGACCTGAGCACAAGCTTTTCCTTACTTTTTTGATGGACTACAACTTCTCTAGGATTTCTTTTGTAATTCTCTCGTTATGTTCTTTGATATCTTGTTTAATTAGTTTTGCTACTGTTTTACGTAATTCTGTAGTTTCTATACGCTCTATTATTGTTTTATTTGGTTTTGATAACATTTCATTTCTCTTTCTTATGACCTCTTTAGTCTTTTCAGATAGTTTATCGTGAGTTCTGTTGCTTTCTTTTTACCGACTTTTCTAACTAGAAAAGTGAGGTATTACACCCGTAGCAAGGTCAACAGAGGGAGTGGGTAATGAACTTTCTCGACGTTTTAGGGGTCCTAGATCACAACTAGCATAAAAAAAAATTTCAGGTTTCCTTATATATATATCCTTATATATATATATATATATATATATATATATATATATATATATAAGATAGATTTTTTTGTCCGCGGAACTCCTCTGAAACTACCCGATGGATTTTTTTGTAACTTGGCCATATTGTAGTAGTATATCTGAAGATGTGCACCTGCAATTTTTTTGAAAATCGGATGAGTAGTTCTCGAGAAATTTTCAATTTGTTGAGAAATTTTGCAGTATTTCGAGTACCTTTTTGTCCGCGGAACTCCTCCGAAACTACCCGATGGATTTTTTTGTAACTCGGCCATATTGTAGTATTATATTTGAAGATGTGCACCTGCATTTTTTTTGAGGATCGGATGAGTAGTTCTCGAGAAATTTTTACTTTTGTTGAAAATTTTTCACTATTACGAGTAGCTTCTTACGAATAGCTGCGAGTAGCTGCTTACGTTAGGAGAAGCGGATTTTCCTATACGTTTACCACTTTCGTTATCAGTACGTGTATTGTGAAGAACCTTTCATCATTCGACAGGTTCATTCTTCGTTCGTTCTTTACCAAGGGTTCATTGGATTTTATTTCTGATGAAACCTTTTCGTTCAAATTTAGTACACTTGTATCTCGCTTCCCACAGCCCCTAGAGCGTTGAATTTTGTTTTGTCAAATTTTATTTGTTTTGTTAAATTTATTTTTGAACGGATAGTGGCAATGGCGAGTTGTTCATTTTTCTAGCTATTTTTCATTATTATTAGTCATACTCGATAGTTTTTTTTTTTTTTTTTTTATTATTATTATTATTATTTTACGAGCATTATAAACTGCACGAGGGTTATTTGCTCGGCGTTACAATCTTATTTTAGAACATTACTTGAATTAGGTTAAATTAGGTACGTATTGGTGGAATTGAGTGGCGATCGAACGGAATTTGTTGGTGAATTATATGAAGTTGTAGAATTGAGTGGTGCGTAAATAAGTTAGGGTTGAGTCGATGGTTTCGGAGTTGTTGTTTAGTGCTGCATTGATATTGGAAGATATATTTAGGGAGGTTCGAGTGGGTTGCAGGACGGGGCATGAGAAAATAAAATGATCAACTGATAAATTTTCTTGGAGACAGTGAGGGCATGATGGAGGAGCGAGATTAGTGAGAAGATAAGTATGAGTAAGACGAGTGTGGCCTATTCGCAGCCGAGCTAAAATGACCTCCTCTTGCCTTGAATTTCGTTGGGATGAGGACCAAAATGTGGGTTCACGTTTTATTTTTCTTAATTTGTTATTCGACTGATTTTAGTGAAAACCTTGAGTTTAAATGATTAAGTATAATTTTTTAATCTTCATCAAGTGTGCTGATGCGAGACTATACCTGGGTGATTTCACTCTTAATTAATAATTGATTTATTTGTCATTTTTTCATGTATGGGTACATAATTAATAGTGGTTCATAGTTGATTTGAGGTGTCAAAAGAGATGGAAAGATTATTTTCAATTTGGACTGGCTTTTTTGAGTGAGATTTGAGATTAGACTAACGAGTAAACCGGGCTTGGGTGCTATATATTTTTACCGAATTTTCTAGCTAGAAAAGTGAGGTATTTTGTTAATACGTTTGGAATGGTTGAAGCGTGAGGGAAGGAATGAGGGGTTGACTATTGGGTGATTGGTTGCTTCTTTCGTTTCGACATCGATTTTTTTAGTTTTTCGGGATCTCGTTGTAGCTGGATTCCCAGATGAAGAATTTTGGGGTGGAGTGTGCATAGAAAATGGTGATATGATAGCGTGAAGGCAATTTATGAGTGCACGAGAGGAATAGCAGCTCGAGATAGCTTTAAGAGATGCCAGGAATCGGAAGTGATAAAGAATTGAACCACTCATCCTAATATACAGTATACTAGACTAATAATATGCTAAGAATAAGGTGTGGGAAAAAATGATTGTAGAGCTCTTTTTTATTAGAAACAACTGTTATAGCCTCGTAGCAGTTTGGACAGGGGTAGGGGGAGTGGTTTTTCTGGAGACGTTTTGTAGGTTTTAGATGACTCTTAGCCTAAATTATAACAAAATTCAGGTTCCTTATTGGATTATAGGTATTTTTACTCTGTTATCTGTTGATGTGACATCGTAGTGATAGAATTTATAAACTGAGTTTTATTGTTTATTCTACAAATGTTTGACATGATTGACAGGTCATTGGTATTTAATTTAAAGAGAGGGAGTGACTCTCTCAATGTTTTTTGCATTGTGGGAAGAAAAGTCGTGTACTACTCACGCGACTGCGTGAGTGTTTTTCTTTACTACACCTACGTCTAGCACCACTCTCATATCATCTACTGGGAAAAAATCTATCTCGTTTTTTGTAATACCGTCTGGGGAAGCCCGTGTCCATTTATTATTTTTCTTTTTTGATAAAAGGTATTAGCTATCTTAAGGTTATTTCTCTCTGCCATATTTATAAGCTGCACACCGTTACTATTTGTTTCCTCACCTGTACTGTATTTACCTATGCTAAGCGATTGATTAGAAACTGACTGAATTTTTGCGTTAAAATCGCCCATTATTATGTTGTAGTATTCCTTTTCTTTTTCAAATGTACCCTGCAGTAGATCGTAAAATTCTTCCTTTTCTTCTACTTCGGCTTTCATGATTGGGGCGTTTATGTTTAATTGTTAGAAGCGTACCTTTTTCTATGATAAGTTTCACTAAACTGATTCTTTCCGAGATACCTTTCACTACATATTTTTTATCGGTTATTGATTCGTGAATGTAAAAACCTGTGCCTCGTAACCCCTTTGATTCTCCATAATGAAAAAGATAATTACCGTTACTCGTTTTCATCATCTTTTCTCCATTCAATCTCGCTTCTGCTACTCCTATTATATCAAACTTTATATTTTCTACCATTTTGTTGAATTCATACTGCCTACTCGTGCTCGCTATACCTTGCGTGTTAAACGTAATGATGTTAAATTTATGGATGTTATCTCTATGCTTCGAACTCGTTCCGTTGGGAGAGGATTTACAACTACTTAACTTATAAAACTTATTCTCTGAATTACCTCGTTGAGGTAAGGAGGTTTCGCAACATTTCGACCCCGCGGCTGCTGCTATCCGAATGGGGGTCGTTGAGCCTCCGTTTACTGATCATTTCCCGTTTCTGAATCTTGCCGATTGACTTTGCTATTTTTCCATTGATTGGTTACTCGCCGCATCGTTGGGACTTCTGTCTTGGATTGTTCTCTTGGATCCACCTACTTTCGCTGGGCTTCTCGTTGTATTCTTCATTTTCGCTTTCAACTGATCGATTTCATCTAGCGAGTATATATTCTAAAGCGTTTACTTCCTATCTCTTTGGAGCGACCAAATATCAATCCGTTCCTTGACCATACTACATATTCATCCCATGTCCGTTTCGCATTAATGATGATCTCTTGATTGCGCGCTGATAGATGTTCATTATAGAACAAACTTTTTTTACTATCACCACCCATCTTCTCCGCTGTGGGTTTTATTTCCTATTAGTTGACCCGTGCTGCTCCGCAGCATTTTGTTATGATAGTTATAGTAAAAGGAAGACATCCAATACGACGACAAATAATTCCTAGAATAAAAACTTATGAAGATATGATAAGTAATTCTGAACCTACCCTGTCATAGAAACTTATGAAGACTCTTCCGAGTGTAAATACTGTATATAGCACGTGGTAAGTTTTAATTTAGTAGTACCCACTATAACATATATTTGGTATAGTGAGAGCAACATTGTGCGGCGAGAGCAAACTGCACTAAATTATAGCGATTGTATAAATACAGCGATTCCTGATTTGTATACCGGGACAATCGTATATTGGAAGGCACCAATGCATTCAGAAAATGAGGAATGAAAGAAAAGAAGAAAGATTTTTCGTATTGGAAGGCACCAATGCATTCAGAAAATGAGGAAGGAAAGAAAAGAAGAAAGATGTTGGTATAGTTTTTTAGGCTCTGCATCCCTTTCTGCAATTCGGCGATTTCTGACTACAGTATACTCACAACGTATTTTTATTTTTTTCACTTTAACTTTCGAAAAGGGATTCATTTCGAGACCACTTTTGGTTATCCTAAGAAGAAAAGAAAAGAAGAAATCTTTTAGGTAACCGGTGCATTCTCTATATCCGCAATTACCGTCTACAATATACACACAATTGTCAGTTTCAAATGTCCTAAGAAATCAACACATAATATACACGACACCGCAGTATTGCTGTCTACACATCCAAAAAAAACGATTGTCCCGACCTAACCCAACATCTATATTACATTGTTTTTTTTACCGACTTTTCTAACTAGAAAAGTGAGGTATTACACCCGTAGCAAGGTCAACAGGGGGAGTGGGTAATGAACTTTCTCGACGTTTTAGGGGTCCTAGATCACAACTAGCATAAAAAAAAATTTCAGGTTTCCTTATATATATATATATATATATATATATATATATATATATATATATATATATATATATATATTTATATTTATATATATATATATATATATAAGATTTTTTTGTCCGCGGAACTCCTCCGAAACTACCCGATGGATTTTTTTGTAACTTGGCCATATTGTAGTAGTATATCTGAAGATGTGCACCTGCAATTTTTTTGAAAATCGGATGAGTAGTTCTCGAGAAATTTTCAATTTGTTGAGAAATTTTGCAGTATTTCGAGTACCTTTTTGTCCGCGGAACTCCTCCGAAACTACCCGATGGATTTTTTTGTAACTCGGCCATATTGTAGTATTATATTTGAAGATGTGCACCTGCATTTTTTTTGAGGATCGGATGAGTAGTTCTCGAGAAATTTTTACTTTTGTTGAAAATTTTTCACTATTACGAGTAGCTGCTTACAAATAGCTGCGAGTAGCTGCTTACGTTAGGAGAAGCGGATTTTCCCATACGTTTACCACTTTCGTTATCAGTACGTGTATTGTGAAGAACCTTTCATCATTCGACAGGTTCATTCTTCGTTCGTTCTTTACCAAGGGTTCATTGGATTTTATTTCCGATGAAACCTTTTCGTTCAAATTTAGTACACTTGTATCTCGCTTCCCACAGCCCCTAGAGCGTTGAATTTTGTTTTGTCAAATTTTATTTGTTTTGTTAAATTTATTTTTGAACGGATAGTGGCAATGGCGAGTTGTTCATTTTTCTAGCTATTTTTCATTATTATTAGTCATACTCGATAGTTTTTTTTTTTTTTTTTTTTTTTATTATTATTTTACGAGCATTATAAACTGCACGAGGGTTATTTGCTCGGCGTTACAATCTTATTTTAGAACATTACTTGAATTAGGTTAAATTAGGTACGTATTGGTGGAATTGAGTGGCGATCGAACGGAATTTGTTGGTGAATTATATGAAGTTGTAGAATTGAGTGGTGCGTAAATAAGTTAGGGTTGAGTCGATGGTTTCGGAGTTGTTGTTTAGTGCTGCATTGATATTGGAAGATATATTTAGGGAGGTTCGAGTGGATTGCAGGACGGGGCATGAGAAAATAAAATGATCAACTGATAAATTTTCTTGGAGACAGTGAGAGCATGATGGAGGAGCGAGATTAGTGACAAGATAAGTATGAGTAAGACGAGTGTGGCCTATTCGCAGCCGAGCTAAAATGACCTCCTCTTGCCTTGAATTTCGTTGGGATGAGGACCAAAATGTGGGTTCACGTTTTATTTTTCTTAATTTGTTATTCGACTGATTTTAGTGAAAACCTTGAGTTTGAATGATTAAGTACAATTTTTTAATCTTCATCAAGTGTGCTGATGCGAGACTACCTGGGTGATTTCACTCTTAATTAATAATTGATTTATTTGTCATTTTTTCATGTATGGGTACATAATTAATAGTGGTTCATAGTTGATTTGAGGTGTCAAAAGAGATGGAAAGATTATTTTCAATTTGGACTGGCTTTTTTGAGTGAGATTTGAGATTAGACTAACGAGTAAACCGGGCTTGGGTGCTATATATTTTTACCGAATTTTCTAGCTAGAAAAGTGAGGTATTTTGTTAATACGTTTGGAATGGTTGAAGCGTGAGGGAAGGAATGAGGGGTTGACTATTGGGTGATTGGTTGCTTCTTTCGTTTCGACATCGATTTTTTTAGTTTTTCGGGATCTCCTTGTAGCTGGATTCCCAGATGAAGAATTTTGGGGTGGAGTGTGCATAGAAAATGGTGATATGATAGCGTGAAGGCAATTTATGAGTGCACGAGAGGAATAGCAGCTCGAGATAGCTTTAAGAGATGCCAGAAATCGGAAGTGATAAAGAATTGAATCACTCATCCTAATATACAGTATACTAGACTAATAATATGCTAAGAATAAGGTATGGGAAAAAATGATTGTAGAGCTCTTTTTTATTAGAAACAACTGTTATAGCCTCGTAGCAGTTTGGTCAGGGGGAGGGGGAGTGGTTTTTCTGGAGACGTTTTGTAGTTTTTAGATGACTCTTAGCCTAAATTATAACAAAATTCAGGTTTCCTTATTGGATTATAGGTATCTTTACTCTGTTATCTGTTGATGTGACATCGTAGTGTTAGAATTTATAAACTGAGTTTTATTGTTTATTCTACAAATGTTTGACATGATTGACAGGTCATTGGTATTTAATTTAAAGAGAGGGAGTGACTCTCTCAATGTTTTTTGCATTGTGGGAAGAAAAGTCGTGTACTACTCACGCGACTGCGTGAGTGTTTTTTTCCTTCTCCTTTTATTATTAAAGAAGGAACGTGACTTTTACGCGTAAAATAAATGGAAAGGTACCCGTATAGGTATCGTTCTTACGTTCGTATAGGTATCGTTCTTACGTTCGTTTATGTGTACCAGGTAGTTTGCAAACGGTATTTTGATTTTTGCTGTTTTTCAGCGAAGCATTTGCGTATTTTTAAAGTTTCGGATTTTTGTCATAAATTACAGATAATTATGAATTGGTAGGAAAAAGAATCAGCTTTCTAGCTCATCAGGAAGTACAAAAAAGTCTCGGGCGAAAAAAGTGGTGCCATTTAGGGATTTTATATATAGGATGCCTTGGACATGATTTCTTCCTTTTTCAATCGACTCACCAACCGCAGGATGAATGGGAGTGACGATGTTATTTTCCTTTGAGGAAGTCGGTGGGTTGCGTCAATTTCCTGACATTCGATATTTACACCCACGGCCTCGCATTTTGCTATTGCTATCTCAACAGCGTTTTCGTCTTCTTTTTCTGGTATACCGTATATCACTACGTTATTCCTTCTCAAATAATTTTCTGTATCTTCCAATGCTACTTCAAGCTGATCGATTTGGTCTCGAATGACTTTATTCTCTTCGCGAATTTCGTAGACAAGTTGAAATTTTTCATCCAATTGTTTATCTAGTAACTCGCTTAATATCGTTTTCAAGCTACCGATCGCTACCGATTGTAACAGGATCTTTGTCGTCCATGGTTATCCCTATTGAATACGTTGAAGCGTGCAGGAAACTGCCTGACTTCACTATCTGTTATGCACTCGAACTCGAACGCAGAAACTCACAATGTGTCAACTCGACAATGTTAAGGGGACTCCATACTATTACTTAAGCGACAATAAGATGATATCTTTTTTAATGGAATTGTGATTAAAACGCGTTTCCTTATTGTTTTGTTGTTTCAGGCATTGTTAGTATTTTGCGGAGTCGTCACTGGTTGTTATTGTTGCTGTTGCTGTTGCTTCTGCTGTAACTGTTGTTGCGGAAAATTGAAGCCGAAACCACAGGATGAAGCTGGAATGTACCAAAATTTAAATGTAAGTCAAAACTTTAGAAGAAAAAGTGCTCGTATTTGGATTAAATTTTTTATTTGCTTCCTCTTATATTACTTGTGAAAAAGTTAAATGGTATACCAGCTCTTTCAAAAATTTTTTTATCTGATTCATTTGCTGGTCTATTTTGATTTCTTATTTAATAGGTTATTTCCTTTTTTCTTGTTGTTGTGATCGTGTTTTCGAATTGAGAAGCCGATAACACAGTCAATAACTAGTCTATTCTACAAGCGGGATAGACACAAACTAAACTAGTATTATGCGATCGCCTCGCACGTTCATCCTCATCCTTATCTTATGGCTCGTATATGTCGCATGACCACCACAAGTCTTGGTATGATGAAAGGCGCAATAAAATGAGATGAAAGAATGAGTACTTTGTATATTGAGCAAAAATTTGTAGGACATTTGGTTGAGAGATTAAAAGATGAATATAAAAGACTTCATTGGTACATATATTTGAACTTCTTCGCTACATTAAATTTATGTGAAGAAATTTGAAGCAGAAAGAAAATCCTACCAAACCACCTTTTCACTCCTACGACTCTTTTACGTCGTGTATTAGGGTAGAAAAAATCCCACAACATTGTGTCATAAATACTCCTCTCTATCCTCTGAAATGAAATTAATGTCACTATTCATCTCTTGAGCTCGCGTCATAATTGTTTCGAAGTCTGAAGCTTATTATGAAAATAGTATATTACTGTACTAGCAGCGAAAGTAAGAAATATTACAACGAGTTGAATAATAGCGCCACAAACGCAGCAAGTAGAGCTAGTTGAACAAGTTGGGACCCTCACGAATCGCTGCCTTTACTGTAACATATTTTTACGAACAAATAGATACGTTGAAAGCAGTTTGTCGATTCCTTTGTTATTTGGTTAATTTCCAAATCAGTAATAAGTCAATGAGTCGTCCTTCAATTAATGGAAATTATCAAGCAATAAAAATCGTCCACCGTGTAAGCATTCTTCCACCTCGGTTTCAAATCTTTCCACTTCAGTTGTGGTTATTATCGTTGTCAAATCAGTGGCGATAAACACAGTGTCCAAAATTACGGTACTTTCGGCGTACATGTGTATGATTGAATCCTCTCTTTGTAATATTTTTTGAAGTTTACTAAAATGGGTATGTTTTTAAGTCTCGCTTCCTTCATATTATTTTAATTTTCCATGTTCATAGAAGCTTGTAATTTTTTTAAATGTAGAAACTTTATAAAACTCAAATTTGAACTATGAACGATGTTACTGATCTTGCCCGCCAGCCAAGAGATTTGTATTCGAGGTCGAGGAACTTGTTTCAATGATTGATGTGTGGAATTAATTCCAGGACAATTCTTCTCCCTCAAGTCATCCCTCAACAGTTTCTCCTAGACAATTAAAACCGGGCATCCGCCAGGATCGCTAACAATGTGCGCGATTCGTTCAACAGTAACGATGCTTTTATCAAAATTGTAAGAGGTTTCAAGACTATGGCGTGTAATGGTAGAAAAATGGAAAATCTTGAATAATTCTTGAATGAAGCGGAATTGAAGGTTTTATCATTCTATCTAATTTGTAGAACATGCGTTTATAAACATCTTTCATGGGATTACAAGAAGCCAAATCTTCTTCATTCAAGGGTTATTTCATGTTTTCATTTTTCTCCCGTATACGACCATAGTTTTGATACCTCGTACGATTTCTCCCCGTTGCAGCGCGATGCCAGCTCTGTTCGGTTCGAATTAACCTCAAGAAAATTCATCTCGGTTTAATTCATCCGAGAATTGAATTCATCTTGACTTCATTTCTTCTTATTCTAACCTGTAATATAAACGCCGTCTGAAAGGAAAAAAGACGCTTTATTTGCAAATTCGTAAGTTTGTGACTCCTGCAACCCACCTCTATTTTCATGGACTTCGATTATTTTTGTGAAATGTACATTGGACGTCTTCTCACCCATCAAAGTAGAAAAAACACTCACGCAGTAGCGTGAGTAGTACACGACTTTTCTTCTCACGCATTCAAACTCATTAAGAGAGTCACTCCCACTCTTTAGCTTAAATACCAATCATCTATCAATCAAGCCAAATATTTGTTAAATGAACAATAATACTCAGTTTCAAAAGTCTATCACCATGCCGTCATATCAATTGATAACAGAGTTAAGGAAATTTAAATTTCATTTCATTTTAAATCCTCCAAAACGTCGAGAAAGTTGATCGGCCCCTACCCCTATTCACCTTGCTACAAGGCTATAGCAGTTGTTCTGCGATATTTTCAAATTTATACTTCGATTACTCCTCTGAATATTCTCATTTCAATATGATTAACTGTAACCTATAGAATTGCATTAACTCATTTGGAAACGCATTGATGAACTACTATTAATTAAGCTCATTTGATCCTTGAACAAATTGCAGGTGCACATCTATTTGCAATTACATCTTTGTATAGGTATTCACAATACAAACCAATGGAATCTGTTATTTATTCAAAATTTTCTCATTTCTCGTTTTTTGATATGCATAAGATACCTCAATGATAGAGATTTTTTCATGCCCTCTCTCTCCTCTCTTTCCGACTGCAGAGCGGATTCAGAGCAGAGAGACCTGACCAGTAGACTAAAATATATGAGAATGAAAGCTTTGAGGAAATACAATCATCAAGCTATTATATATCAAGAAAGGGACCTTTCAACCAAATTTATTTTTCAAAACATTGGTTTAAACAATTTTTTAAAATACAAGTGAATAAAATACATGAAAAATGCAGAAAATAATATTTAAGATATTTATATATAAATACAGAAAATACAAAAAATATGTAAAATACAGAAAATACTGTATTGAGTGTCAGGGTTTCACAGCCCTTCTTAGCCTACTTTACATTTAGAATACTGTATAAGACTAGTATAAACCTAGTATAAGCCTACTATAACAGTAGGTAGTTTACTGCATTTTGAAATTAAGGTAGGGTCAGAGAAAGATATGAAACATGTAAAAAAAAAAATAGTGTACCTATTTAATGTTCGACTATTTTTTTTCGAACTCGGTGGACGTACCGGTATTTACATCATAATCGACCTAATTGTGGATGAAATACCAGGACTCACGGCCCTCCAGGATGAAAAAGTGTATTTTCTCACTTCTCTTCTGTTTTCAGACTGTTCCAGCGACTAAAGAATTTTTCAACCATTTTTCTCAATCTAACGCACTCCACCTAATCCGTGGATGTGTTTACTTAAGAATTGACCAAATCGATAAACGAAATACTGAAAATATATTTTCCGTTTCACCCCACGGAGGAGTGTGTATTAACAGGGAATCTGTTCTATGGAGGGCTTTTTCAGAAATTTGCCGTGCGTCGTCCGCCGTCCGGCAAAAAAATTGGAAAAATTTCAATTCTCGAGCCATATATGATAGGAGGGGGACTTGGAAAAAATGACGGCTTCCTTAACGAAGTTAAACGAGGAACGCAGGGAACCTGTTTTATGATTCGAACGAGATTTGGTATTGAAAATTCAAGGAAGCCTAGATTTGGAGAAAGGTAGTAAAAAGAAGGCCTAGACCAACTCCAAATTTTTCTAAGTCCCCCTTCTATCATATATGGCTGGAGAGTCGAAATTTTTCCAAGTCCCCCTTCTAACATAATATGGCTGGAGAGTCGAAATTTTTCCAAGTCCCCTTCTATCATATATGGCTCGAGAGTCGAAATTTTTCCAAGTTTTTCGCTGGACGGCGGACGGCGCACGGCAGATTTCTCAAATAGCCCCCCATAAAACAGGTTCCCTGTTAACATTTCGACTCTCGAGCCATATATGATAGGAGGGGGACTTGGAAAAATTTCGACTCTCGAGCTATATATGATAGGAGGGGAACTTGGAAAAATTTCAACTCTCGAGCTATCATATAATAGCTGGAAATTCGAGAAAAATTTAGACTCTCAAACTGTATTATACTACGCTTATAGTAGGTCTATGCCTTCTTTATACTAGCCTTATCTAGGTCTAGGCTTCCTCGAATTTTCAATACCAAATTCCATTTGACTCATAAAACAGGTTCCCTGCGTTCCTCGTTTACCTTCGTTGAGGAAGCCGTCGTTTTTTTTCAGCTTGAACATTGACTATTAATTTCACGCGGTCTATTGCGGTAGCAGTCGTAATTCACCCCGCTATTCATGGAAAAATCACAGAAATTCATTGAATATTGATTTTTTTGAAAATGTTCCACCTCACCGAGGACTATGGTACTAATGTACGTTGTAGTACAGGGTATGGCGCTTCAAATGAATGATTTTCCCTGGGTGCCTCGCCCCCCCCCCCGATTTTTTTTAGTATTCGAGTTGGAAGTTTTGTTATTGCTAGAAACTAGGAAAGTAGGAATGATTTTTTTTGAAAAAAATGCCATGGATGAACGTTCACATTTACTAAAATTTCCCCAAGTTACATTGCTGTGCGATCATTATTGCCTGAGATAGTCATTTGGATTTTAGGCCTAAAAATGACTCTGCAGCCCATGTGGGTGAGCGGATGGGTCCAATTTTTTGGGTTTCGAGTTTTTTCATTGGGGACAACATTTTGACGGACATTTGAAACATTTTTCAACCAAGGCCATTTTCCTCCGCTTACCCGGCTAGAGCCGTTTAAAAATAGATTCATAGAAAGGTTATCTGAAGAATTTCCATTCCTTATCAATATCCAGAAAATTTCTATTTTTATTAATGGATGGCGTTATACAGGGTTATGCAGTTTACTGCGCAACATCGGGGAAACCCGCATGTTGCGTTATGATATGAATAAGTGAACCAGCTACCTTGGTCATTCACCTCAACGCGCAACATTGTCGCGTTATCCTGTGTTGAGCTGATTATCCTGAGTTCAGCTGCGAGTAGCAATGCCGGTTGAACTGCAAGACCGTTTGAACTGCGACGAATTTAAATGCAAGAATTATACAAGTTTTATTGAAAGACGATTTGCGAGAAACTTTACAATTTGAATGGCGAGTTTAATTACGAGATGATTTCTAGTGCAACGACTTGAATTGTGAAATTACGAGATAATTGCGAGAAAGATTTGAATTGTGGGAAATTTTACAAGTTGGATTGTGATTTGAAGAGTGAAAAATTTTCCAAGTTTAATTTTTGACAAAATGTATTCAGTGAATGAGAAAGTATTTTGGATGAGCAGATACTTAGGAGGATCGTCCCTGCGTGAGGTTGGTGATGAATTTGTGCAGGCATATCCAAACAGACCGAGACCACATGCCTCCTCAATACTGCGGTGCTAAAATCGATTTCAAACTACAGGGTGTGTTGAGTACCATCGCCGTGGAAGTCATCCACAACGAGGTGAGTTCATCAATGATATCGTTATTTTAGCCAGTGTCGCCCACAACCCTCAACGGAGTACCACCGCTATAGCGCAAGAGACAGGGCTGTCCCAATCAACAGTATGGCGCAGATTGCACAAACACGACTTTAAACCGTATAAAATTAGCTGTTCTCAAGAATTAAGGCCTGGAGATAGGGAACGGAGGATGGGATTTTGTATGGCAATGCTTGAGAGACATGATGAGGATCCCGATTTCTTTCGAAATATCCTCTTCACGGATGAAAGCAGTTTCCGCCTCTGCCAGAGCCCCAACAAGCAAAACGTTCGTCTGTGGGCGCAAAGCAATCCGCACGAGGTCTGCAGTACTCGTACACAATATCCGCAGTTCCTCAATTTGTGGGCTGGCATTATGGGGCAGAACCTTGTTGACCCTATTGTCATTGATGGTACCCTGAATGGAGATCAATATTTGCAGATGCTCCAAACAGATATTGGTGACGCAGTTGCCGATTTTGGTAATGGAGGAGAGATGTGGTTTATGCATGATGGATGCCCGGCCCATAATTACAGACCCGCCACAGATTTCCTAAATGAAACTTTTGCCGGGAATGTAATTGGAACGTACAATGAACCTTTCTCATGGCCAGCCCGTTCGCCCGACCTGAACCCTTTGGATTTTTTTCTGTGGGGGCATGTTACGTCCCAAGTGTACAGTGGGCCTATCTTCCCAACAGTCGCAGACTTGCAAGTTGCCATCACAAACTGCTGCAATAACATCAGTCATTTCCAGCTGGGAAACGTTCAAAATGAATTTTTTGACCGCCCAAATTATTGTATTAATAATGCCGATGGAGGGCTATTCG
This sequence comes from Aspidiotus rigidus, assembly GCA_035079385.1. Lineage (NCBI taxonomy): Eukaryota > Metazoa > Arthropoda > Insecta > Hemiptera > Diaspididae > Aspidiotus > Aspidiotus rigidus. Next base: position 9,815,461 of record JAVHKY010000052.1, read on the forward strand.
AATATTTGATTTGAGGAAATTGTGTTGTCTAATTTGTTTTTTTTTTATTGATGACGAGAAATTGTACTTGTGTTTATTAAAAGAGTGTTGTCTGCTGATTACGTTATTTGTTGGAAAAAAATTAATGTTGCATTGCAATCTGCATAACACACGTGACTTATTCATCTATTCATATTACCACCCAACATGCGGGTTTTCCCTATGTTGCGCGATAAACTGCATAACCCTGTATACCGGTACTTTACCTGTGAATAAAACGTTATATACCGGTACTGTACTTTATTCACCGTTAATGCAATTCGTATGTTGTGTCACTATGTTGTAAGCCAATTAGCGTTACATAGAAGACACCACGTGGAGGTTAGCTGGCTTGCCTTCCACCCACCTTAAGAAGGAATTCGTCATAATTCACGGAAACACAAGTCACCTCTCTCACCCACTTTAAAAAGGGTTTCGTCATGATTCGGGGAAACGTAAGTCACCACTCTCATCCACCCTAAGAAGGGTATTGTCATAATTCACGGAAAATTCACGGTGCTCCACAGTCTGGACACTCCTGTACCTCACGGAAGTATACGGTGTGAATCAGGAGGCAGCAGCATTCTGTAGATATTACACCAGACAGGCACTGTCGTTTCTTTGAATTTGGTACTGCCGCAGTCGCCTGACGTTTCCTTCTCTGACGAGGCTTTCCCGACACTTCTCTATCAGCAGTACTCCCATTAAAAGAGGACAGTTGTCGCTGAGAACGTTTACGGCGACCTTGTGCTTTCACTTTGGGTCGGAATCCTAGATAATGTAACTTCCCTGCGACCTCAGAACCAACAACTACTTCCTCATCACGTGGTTTAAGGAGAGGCTCCTCACGCGACTCTTGACTCATCTCTTGCTTCTTCAATCTCCGTATGTTCAGATCGCGAGCTAGCTGGTAGAAAACTAGATTCGTGTCAACTCGGCTTAAAAAAGTACAGGACCGGTATATAACGTTTAATTGACCGGTACAGAATCGGTATAATATAACGTTTTATTCAACGGTACAGTACCGATTTGTAATCACTTCGTTTATTAATATCCAAAAAGAAATTATCAGGAAAATTTTTAATTTTTCATCAATATTCAAAGAAAAGTCATGTGAAGAATTTCTAATAGTAGAGTTTGCTTCTTTACAAAAAGTCGATGAATAATTTAGATGGATACTTTTCATCCCTAGTGTTTGTGCGGGAGTTCGTAATTTGTACACACGTGCTGAGTAAAAAGCATACCATGTAATAAACACACGCAAATTAACCTGCGTAAATAGCACACCCTATATTAAGCACACAGGATGCAGCGGTGAGTAAAATACACACTACGTAATTGGCTTAAGGTATACAGGTCTAGCGCAAATGGTAGGTATCTAAGAAAAATGTATGAAAGACGAGTACATAATGCAGAGCATGAGAAGTAACCAATTCACATCGTGTACATTTAAAACTGTTTGCCATGATGTAGCAGTCTTAACATTTTCGCGTCCTAACGTGTGTCTTACATTGGTTGTTCTAGTCCTCTGCTTCACCCTTTACACGTAGGCACAGCATCACTCATTGTATGTATTCATCCTTAACTGTACGACTGACTCCACTCTAAGATATCATTCTCATATTATCTGTGTTGATGTATGAACTTTCTTGAATCATTCGATCACTCACCCTGAATGACTAATTTAGGTCATTCATCTTTCCACGTGTTGTGTTTTCTTTTCCCCTTTTCCAAATTGATTCATCGTCTTCGAACGTTCTTTTTTTGCAATTTTTAATGAAAAGTATACTTGAAAAGTTTAGTTGAATTCAAGTTGGTAGGTTTTATTATTCATTTTGGTGTACTATCTTCGCTATTGGAAAATTTTTTACTTACAGCACACTTACCATTTTTATTGTAATATTAATATGTATTAATTGAGGATCGTTCTGTCGAAAGGGCGTTCGCTCAATGTATTTTATATCTGACGGACGCCCTTTTGACAGAAAGGTCTTCATTTACTTTGTGTGCATTTCACTTATTCCACATTCATGTGTGTTAGTTACATCGTGTGCACTTTACGCCTTGTCCGCAGGCATGTACAAATTTCACTGTGTGCTTCTTACGCAATGCGCTTTTCGATTTTTCCAAATTTGTGTGCAAATTACCGACGCCCGTTTGTGCAAGTATCATTATAATCACGGTACATTGTAGAGGTATTGACACGAACGTATATTAGCCGTGTTTGTTACTGTCGCCTGAGTTGTGTCAGTTGATATAATCTACGCTAGGAGCGTTGCAAGGTATTACTAAGCATGAAAACTACATGAATACTAGGTAATGTAAATTCATCAATCTTTAAAAATTCGTAGAGGAATCAGGTATTAACCTAAAAATCTGAAACCGGGTACGAATAGACAACTCACCATGCTCTACTTATTAAAAAAAAATTATTTTCTTAGGTGAATTTCTTCACCTTTTACAACCCTCGAAAATTTCGTCAATATTAGGGTACCTCCGGTAAGGTTCCAACACAGGTGGGGTGTAGAAGGTATTCAAACGATCGCTGCGAGCGTAGCGGAATTCAATTGATTGATTTGCAATTTGACAAGGTCACGTGATTTGAAATGCTAATTGTACATGTAACTGTGAATTACTCCTGTTTCAATTCATAGCCAAGTATTTGGAAATTTGCAGGGTATGAATCTCCGCTGGAAATTAAATGAGAATAGATTGGACAGTGATCTAGGTCATTATTCTTTTTTAGAAATTAGTTCGAATTCTTGTCCAAGCGTATTCTTGTATAAAGAGACCTCGTTTAATAAATAAAAAAAAAGTTTTTGACGGAAGTGGCGATAAGAGTTTTCCTCTTTTTTAGAAAGGTGAATGACAAATTTGCTCTCAACGGGCATTGATTCGCTGAATCTATTATTTGTATTTTATGAAACACTATCACCAGTAACAATGTCATTTAGACTCTATAAGATTATAATTTGTGCATGTGTATATCGACAAATAAGCTTCATCTTCCTCCTGTACTATCTTTTTACCAATTTTTCACTCCTGAAAAGTGAGGTATTAGCGTATTACTCTCGATGCATGGTATACAGGGTAAGTGGGCAATGAACTTTCTCGACGTTTAGGAGGTCATACATCATTTCTACCAGAATGAGAATATTTCAGATTTTCTTATGTATATACCTACATTTTTTTCTGGTCCACGCAACTCTTCCAAAAAATACCCGTTGGATTCCCATAAAAGATCAAATTGTTATAGTTGATTATTGGGAAAATGTGCATTTTCTTCTAAGATTGGATGACCAGTTGAGTAATCCTCAGTTTTCTCTGACTTTCTTAGTGTTGTTTCTTGGAAAGTATCAATTGTATATCACTGCTTTACGTTGAAGTTAATGCCATTGAATGGACAAGTGGTTTTTGAGTAACTTACACAATATTATATCATACGTGTAAAGCTATATGGTTGAATCTCGCTTGTTCAATTTGAATTCCTTTGCCCGAATGTAATGCATCATGTATTGGTAACCGTATATGATTGAGCTAATTGAGTACCTTAAATAAACGTTGCGCGTGAGCGACGATTGAATAATGAACCTCGTGTTGTTTATAATTCTTGCGTAATTGGTACCTATCACAGATTACCTTCGCACACCTTTTTTTTTTTTTTTTTTTGCAATTTTTCTGCATTCATTTACGTGACAAAAAGCCCCATCATTTAAGATTAGGGATAAACTGAAATTAAAAGGTTTCGAATGTTTGGTCATGACTCATGTATCAGTCATATTGAAAAGTCGTTGGTGTTTACGCTATTGCGTGAGCTTTTTTGCTTCTCCTTCTTACGTTATAATTATTTTTGATGCACAAGACGAACATACCTGTTGATATATATTTCCAAGTTTGCTGTTAGTATCGCTTTTTCGACCTCTTTGTTTTTTGTTGTTTTGTTTTGTTTTGTTTTTTTTAATTTGTAGGCGGAAGTTGGAAACAAAGTAGTCGTTGAACAACCAAAATCAGCAAAAGAGGTAAGGCCAAATGTGTATCTTAGAGAAAATTTTGATATAATTCTTTTTCCCCTTCTTTCCAAAGTGTTTTGCTGATGATTTATTTATTTCTCAAAGGATTATATTTGTGTTCTATTCAAATCAGCTTGTCAGTACATATTTGAGCTAGTATGCCCGTTGAACATTTGATGTCCCCCTGGTAGAAATACCGGTATTATGTCCCTATTATGTATGTAAAATAACCCCATTTTCCTATTATGGCTCCTCCGGGTGTCTACTGGTCGTGAAAGTCATTAAAAATTCGTGGATTTCGGTTAGCATACATATTTTATTCAATTAATATTTCCTAAAAACTTATAAATTGTCTTCAATTCCTCAGAGAACGAAGTAAAAAATTAAACACCCTTCACAGATTAGTTTTTGTTTTTAATGTTTGTGACTTTTTTGACGTTACAACATGAGTAATATCATCCCTTCAAAGAAGTATTGTAAAGTCGTAAAAAAGGTAATGAAAAAGTCACGAATTTGGCAAATAAGGATTCGTGCTCCAATATGTTCTTGGGGAATCGAATGTTCAATGGGATGGATTGTGTTTTTGTAAATCCTCACATATTTATCCGCAAGGTTTCCCTGCCAAGTATTGTTATTGATGCTGGCCAAAATTTGACCAAATCATTTCTTCTGAAGAATACCGCTGACATTTCGAGTCATAATTATAGTGACTGGACAGATTCTTTTGATCAAAATAACTGTAAACTCTGAACTGCCAATAAGAAAACAAGGGGGAAATTATGATTGCAAACCTAGGAAAATAGTTTCACAGTTGAGAAAGAAAGTTGAGCATGCTAAGTACAAAATATCTAATCAACACGCTGAAACGTTGATTCTGATCAAAACACATGTTAATTCACACCCATTACGTCAGTCTTTGTTATCGCTATCTATAGCGTAATATGATTTTCGATATTTTATTTATTTATTATTATTATTTTTCATCATTTTTGTTGTTTTTGATGATTCACATTACTCGTTTTTAGTATAATTATTTTCAATGAAGGGTCAACTTCTTTCCACTTATTTGTATCGTCAATATCATTTTCTAAAGATTCATACTAAGTTTTTTTTCTCTTGATTTGTCATTATGGGAAAGGTATCTTTTGTTTGAATTCCATGATGAGTTTGATACAGATTAGGAATACACACGCGAGCTTCCCCGCCTGATATATAAATACCTGAATATACGCCTAAAACTGACTGACTTTCCCAATGGAGGCGAGGTTCGTACCACTTTGACAAAAACGCAAGAGAGGAAAACTGGCAAAAGCAAAAATCATGACCTCAACTCTTTCATTCTTGAACATTAGGTGTTCTTAGTTGTTTTTATTATCATCATTTCATTTTTTGCCACCAGCTCTCAGGTACTATGAATACCATCACATTGATTCCTTTATCATTTGTGAGTAAGTTTTCAGTATCATCATTTTTCAGTAGACAATCAACCGATAAAGAGGAGTCCAACCCTTTTTTAGTTACGCACGATGAACTAAAAGTCAGTGGAGAAGTTTTACAGCTCTAAAATAAGGAGTTGTTACAATTTTTTATGTCCAAGAAGATCCTCTTTTTGATGCTCAACTTTTCAACAGTATGCGTCAAGACTGAAGGTGCGATTGCTACAAGTTCAAATGAATAATTGTCTCTCATTTTCTTGAGGAGCCTATTGTGTGTGCCTCAAGGTTGTAATAGACGAGTCTAGATCACATTCTTCGAAGCACCCCCTCCCCCCCGCCCCACCCACGTCTGCCCCGTAACAAGTCTACATCATACAAATTTCGATTTTTTTTTTTTTTTTTTTTTGTCTTTTTTCATCAGAACATGCTGAAATCTTTTTGTATTTGTTTTGTTTTTGTTTTTGTTTTTTTTTTTTCGGAGGAACTTTTGGAAATTTTGTGTATTGTACTTTTTTTACCACTACTTCATATTTCGTTATATTGGATAGTTTTTTCGTGGTGCTGTTTTTCGTTCAAACGCCTTTTCTTTTTTGTGCGGTTCAATATTCCCGATAACAAAGAGGGGAAGGGAGATTGTCTTAGAGAAAAATATTTTTGGAAAAGAAGAAAGTTAACATCATGTTATTTAGCCGATCAAATTTCTGTTCAACAAACATTGAAGTAGTATACGCGACAGGTGCGTAATTTACTATTTATTCATCAAACTAATTTGTTCAAAATATATTGAAGATTGTGGTCCTTTGAGATCTCTGATGTTCCTTCAACCGATAGCTGGATGGAACAAATTTTATATTTTGTGCAGCCGGTGTTTGAAGATGAAGTCTAGAGACGTCATTTCAAATTTGGGGTGTTGATTGAGCGCTTCAGCGAGTCGTTAACTGCACCTTACAAAGCTCCTGATTCACACGTAAAACTACGTAAAAGATTATGAGGCGGAATGGTGGGCGGTGTATTTGTTTCCAGAGGTTGTGCTGCGAACCTCAATTAACGTTGCAATCGCCGATTTCTTCACCGATTCCAAACTCCTTGTTTAGATGATTTGTTGTGTACCTTTCGCGGAAAATTGCTTCCCTAATTCTTTTAAATATAGCCGTATATTATTTCTTCAGGTTATTATCATATGAACTAGAATTATACGTGACCTACTTCTAAAACAAACCTTAATAACACGAAAAAGAAAAGGGGCAACTTGGTCCTAGCGAATTTTTGAATAGCAGATAAGGACTCGGTAAAGATATGAACCAGCTTGAACCTGCTTACAACACCATCAACATCCGTGACGTTAGTGCTGCCCACCATCAGTATTACTATCAATACTACCAATAGTTTCTGTTTAAGCTATTGATAGTATTTGAGACTACAAAACTATCAATAGAATACCAAGGTCACTGTTGGTAGTTTCTAGCAAACTGATAATTATTCCATTATTTTCTTTGAACACATGTTTTTTAAAATTTCTACCGGTTCTAGCGGGTTCACAGATATAACAAAAAAATAAGAACGTACTGTACACCCAAGACCAAAGAAAACTGAATTGTAATAAGACTGTAATTGTGTAAAGCTATCAATGTGAATATTTTCTTCAGACACTAGCGCGCTCTTTCTCTAAACGTACAGAGTGGAAACACTTTATTGATAGTATTAATTTTCAATACTACTGACAGTTTTCCAAAAGACCATCCAGTAAATAGATAGTCTCAGAAGATTCACTATTTTGACTATCGATAGTTTGAATTATAGACCTCTAAAAACACAAGATCGCTAACTTCGATAGTTCGTTGGTTCTGCCACACGTACAAAAATCGCTGCAGTCAACCTTCAGCACTTTAACACAGGCTCTTATGGAGAGTTGACACTAAATCTCATTTTCCTCCACAAATATTCAGTTTTTCAAAAAAATGAAGAGATGTGAATTTATTCTGCATAAAATTTCCTTTCATATGCGCCAAACTTCGAGCGAATCCGTGAAATTTTTTTCTCCCATAAGAATACATTGAGTGCGACTTTGCGACATCTGGTGGGATAAACTATAGAAACGATTTCAGGGTACGAAAATTCAACACAGCGTAGATGGCGAGTTAGCGATCTTGTGTTTCTAGGGCTCTGTAGTTTGAAACTATTGGTTTAGCCGAACGTGACGTCCTCAGCTTAGACCTGATTGTGACGTCATCAAATGGGAACCTCTTACTATTTCTTCTTTCTCTCTTGGACTCGTGGATTTCTGGATTAGGTCGAGGATCAATGGCTGGGAGCTAGTATAATCTAGTACATTGTATGCTAAGTCTAGTTCAAGTCGAGTATAGTCTAGTGTTAAGACTGCGTAGGATAGGCGTGTGCCAGACTTAGTTCAAAGCTAGTGTAGCCTAATTAACCCTGGTTTAAATTTGGTATATTGTCTGACACACATAATTGTATGCTAGGATTGGGGAACTCAAACTCGGGCTCACTTAATTTTAATAAAGGGTTGAGGTTCCGGTAAAGACATTAAAAAAGTCAAAAGAAAATTTCCAACAACAGAAAAGACATTCTCCATTGTGTGCATATAAATGATCTAAGGGTATCAACTATTGTAGACAAAAAATCTGTGTAATGCTTAAAAAGTGAATAATAATGACCAAAACTTCATTGTAACCACTGTACATTATAGAGGTATGGACACGAGCGTATTCTCGCTGTGTAAAATGTTGTCCCACATTATGTCGCTGCGCCGTAACGTGTCACTAGATCGCGTTGTAAGTCTTGTCGTCAGCAAATACATGTACGCTTATGGAAGATCCCTGATTTTTTCGTTTCTTCTTGTAATATCTCGATAAATATAATATTAATGAAAAAATTGAAGAGAAGAAAACTTGTAGCCTATAAAATTTCCTTTAAAATGAACACTCACTCAGAACATCATATTGAAGGTATAAATGCTAAAAATTAGTTTTAAAATGAGTATCTTTCTAGAACATTGTATAGAAGGTAGCAATGCTCAGAACTAGTTTGTAAACACGTTCAAGAACCAAATTAAGCCTACTGTTTCTATCTAGCAAAATTTAATCGAGATTCAAGTGGTACCTAAGTTAGACTTGATGACTCCAAAAAATTGATAGCCAGATAAAATAGAGGTTTCCACCTATTGTTCAAGTGTCAATAATGGTTTTGAAAGTATTTTAGATGTTGGATACAAATTAGGGCGTTTGTCGTTCTTAATTCAAGACTTTGGTTTTGTTATTAGGAAAATTCAGCAGAATTTTATATAAATTTATAAGGGATGGACAAATAAACGGCAAACGCTTTTGCAATCAACCTCAAAACTATATTTTTACTAGCTACCCGAATTCAAACTTTTTGAAAATTGCTGAACTGAAATTATCTAATTCAGAATGAATTTTGAACGCTGAATGTCGTTCTCAGTTTTGTGATAGGACGTCTCAATTTTTTGTATTCGCATGAAATATTCACGTTTATTCGCAGCGCGTTTTTATACGGGAGTAGCGTTCCTTCTATCGATAGCCGATACTTGTTATGTTCTGCAACAACGTGATGCGAATAAACATGAATATTTCACGCGAATACGAAAAATTGAGAAGTCCTATCAAAAAACTGAGAACGTTATTAAATTCAGCGTTCAAAATTCATTTACAATTACATAATTTCAGCTCAGCAATTTTTAGGCTGTGAAAAAGTAAATAAACTTACAACGTAGGTATTTAATTCAAATCACGGATTCAAATTGAAAAACATACGAGTATAATTTAAAGGAACCTCATTTAGGACATTAAGGTTGTTCTGCACAGAGCCTACAGATTCATGTAAGGTGAACAAATTTCCTTTCTTTCAACCATTGAGTTGGATGAATGAATTCAAAAACTATTTGAGAAGGGTTACCAAAATTTTGCATTTACTATTCATATTTTTTTTATTTCTTCGCCAGCTATAATTATATCGCATTGAAATTGAAATAAAATGCCAAGTCTTGAGAAGTGTGTTTGAGAAGAACTCTCAAATTGTAATTGCAAAAAGTTGCAAGGACCAACAATGCCTGATAGAAGAAGAATGAAAATTTTCCTTTTTTGAAGAGTTCTCAGGATAAATTGGATACCTACCAATTATTTACACATCTAGTTAATATTTCACGAGATGCTTGCAAATTCCAGAGGCCGTTCCATGTCTACTATATGAAAAGTGAAAGAGATTTCAAGAGAAGAGAGAGGGTTTTCTACCGGACATATTGCAGTCATTTGCTATTTTCTATTCCAGTACCGGTATGTTTCAAATTGTGAAGTAGTTTCAAATTTCAATTCATCTCTCTTTTTCTTATTCAATGAAGGCTTCGGTACCTACTGTTGTTTTTAGATACGTACCTGAATATTAAAAACAAACCTTTTTTGTGGCCCTGTGGCGACTAGTTTAGTAAGGTATAATAATAAGTAATTCGGTACCTAACAAGTTGCATAGTCTACCTAAGTATACGTTCAATATTTCTTATAATTCTTACAATTGAGAAAATTATAATCATTCGATAAAATTCAGAAAAAAAAATGTAGGTATCGATTTATTCTTAGTTGGAACCGTGGTATCGATTTATTCTTAGTTGGAATGTAGCTTAGATTCTTTCTTCTTCTTTCGCAAAATATTTTTACCATGGCATTTTATTGCAGATGAATTATTTTTTTATCCAGCTCAATCAGCGAGTTGTAATATTATTTATCAATAATACTCAGAAATAAACGTAAACGAAGAAACTCAACGTCCCCCGGTCTTTCTGAATGAAAAAACGCATTACCAATGCATATCCTGAGTTACGTGCGCGCTGGTTACAATTGAACCACTGGCATTTCTCATCATTTAATTTAAAACGCAATCACTGTGGCGATCACTAACGATAAGCCCAAAGTCATTAAAACCTATATGAAAGAAAATTTTATGGGCTACAACTTCTTTCCTCTCCAATTTTTCGAATAATCGAATATTTGTCGAGATATTATAAAAATAGGAGAACAAATCGTGAATTCTCCATAAGCGTACATGTATTTAGCCACATTGATTGACGACAAAGCTTACAACGCGCTCTAGTATCACAATCATGAAACACCGACAAAACGACGGACAAGATTTCCGTTTCGTGTCCATACCTCTATAATGTACCGTGATTGTAACCTTAACACTTCGGAAAATAAATATTTTTTTACTTTCTAAAAAGTAAAATATTTCCTTTCGAAATTGATTATCAGCTCAACACGTTTCTACTCCAGTAAAAAAGAAAAAAATATATTTATCGAAACAAATTAATTTCACACATCGCAAAAACAGGATGAGATTATACCTTAGCAATATTATTTGTCTTAAAAATTTTTCAAAGTCATCCTTTAAGAAATAGAATTTGAATTTTTATACTGGCTTCTCTCATATTGTATTTTGTGTATTATCAATAATGTTGAATTTTTCTCTCTTGTGGTAGGAGTAGCATTGTACTTCTAATAATGTAACTAATTTGAGTGTGGAAAAAAGATATTGTTTACCTAGGATAAGTTTCACTTGGATTCATTATGGAATCCTTTACACATTTCTTCTTCTTCTTTTTTTCTTTGTTCATGTAGGAAGATAGTGAAGACGAACGATTAACTGATGCTTCCAGCAACGCACATTTACAGAAAGAAAATACCCAAAGTATTCATAAAACACAACCAACTAGCTTTTCATCAACGAATCCGTTTGCAATGCCGCCTCCGCCCAGCTCCGGGGTAAGTGCTACCGAAAGTACATCTCTGAATTCGGCAGATAAAACCTCTTATACTCCAGGTACGTTTTAACCCCTGCCAAATTTCCTCAAATATTATAGAGTTATGATGCAGTAGTTAATTACCGCAGGATAGTGTCTGTCAAAGGAAAATGAAGTTGTTTTTTTATTAGATGGTTTCCCCTCAGTTTATGTCAAGTGTTTGAATAATTTCCATTTGTTAGCATATTCTACCTTGTGATTTGGTGCAGGGTCTTTCCATAGAAAAAAATTCTAATTTGATAAAAGATGGAGAGAATGTTACTGGTTTGACAGGGTCAAGAAATTGGTCAGAGGAAGCGTTGACAGTCATGTATACAAGTAGTTGGGTGGGTGAACACTTGGTCAATGGATCAAGTTCTATATTGAAATGTGGGCAGTGAATGTTCAATTTTTATGCAGATTGTTCTCAGTTCATTATTTGCAAATGAAAGACAAAAATCAATTACTCGTATGCTTTGATTACAATGATGTTTAGTGACTTGATAAAAATAAAAATTTTCTCAAGATCATATTACACAATAGAAACGGGAAGTAACCAATTAATGAAGGCAATAAGCGATATAATTAATTAATTGCCCAAATTGATTGGTTCCTACACATTCAGCGAGTAGCTCAATCCTAGTGCAGTGTTATTCAAAAACAATGTTGTATATACAACTTTGCAATGGGGAAGGATATTTTTTCCAGGTAGAGCTATCACTAAAGAAGGGGAAAAAATCGTATGGCATAAAAAGATGAAGAAATTGTGAGAGAGATGGTAAAAAAAAAAAGAGCAATGGGGGATATATCCCCTATATCCTTCCTTATCTACGCCCTTGTTTACGAGCAACCCAAGTTCACGTGAACTGAATTTCATTATGAGAAAAGAGAACCTAGTCTAGATTTTGTATCATTTTCTTTACTTGGGTGGAAGAAATGAGAATCATGTCTTTGCTCTGACCTATCCCTCTACTTGCAAAATCTGTGGCGCACATGATCTGAGGATTTAGACGAATTGAATGGTCGGGTAGAAAAAGGGCCTTAGCACGATTGAAGGCTCTTTTTCGATTATTAGTGACTCAAGTTCAGCTCTCTCTCCTCTTCATCTGGTAAAAATTTTAATTCATTCTGATGACTATAGAGTACGTAAAACTATGTTGAAGTGGAGCGTCTACCGTGCTTGAACTTTCAATAGGTACAGTAACTCCCGCTTAATGTGATCGCATCGGGACAGAGTGAAATGTGTGCTGTATTTATGCACTGGGTAACATTGTTGGAGAATAATTTCTCAGTACAAACATAATATGAGAGCGGATCATTTTTTTTTAGTAAAAAAAAAATTGCTTATTGTTTTTTACTTTCTTGAATAACATGATTCAAAAGCTGCGGGAGGTTAATAAACAGCAAGTCTAAGTTGGTTTCAAAATTTCATCAGTGCAATATGCATACTTTTGCACATACATTTTTGCATACTTAATCTCATTTGCACAATTTTTCTTGTTAATAGTAGTCTTTTCAGTGATTTTTTGTCAAATATTTATAACATCAAGCGGTCTCTCTATCACATTATGCGGTCTAATTCATGTACATTATGATACAAACGTTCCGTCCCAAGCATTTTCTATAATATAAAGCGGTTTATGCTATTGAGCGCAATCACATTAAGCGGGAGTTACTGTAGTTGTAAAATGGCGGCAATCGAGGTTGTTTCAAACTTTGCCTCTAGATTAGCTTGAAGAACGCTGAAAATCGATACAGATGGCATCATGCATGTATAGAAAGCCTTTATTTCATTTCCCATGCCCATTTATAACCATGATGATGAACTTTGACCCTCTGAGAAACTTACTTTTTCGAGGATTTTATACTCAAAAATACTTATTATTACTGCAGAACAATCCTTGCAAATATAGGTATTGGCTTAGAATACATTCATTTATTATTATTACTTTTGACAAGATCCAAAAAGTTACTAGAACGCGTCGATAATTGCAAAAAGGGCCTTAAATGCGCAGACTACAACGCGCTCTACAGGTAGCTCAGAAACGTTCTAATGTTCTAATTTTCAGTGATTTTGTAGATCGGACATCCATCTACAATCCCACCAGGTTTCGTGACGTTTGGGTCTTTCCTTATGGCATTTCTATGAATGTGAACTTTCAACTGCGTTTTTCTCGAAAATTACTTTTTGTGTCAAGGCTCTTTTTCTACCCGACCTACAATTTTGATTTCAACCCGACCCCTAATTCCAAAATTTGCGTGCGCAGTATAATTCGAAGTTACCCTCTAATCTAATTCCATTTAGTATACTAGACATACTAAGCTGAGAAATACAGTATACTAAATTAATAGTAAGCTAAGAAATACAGTACACTAGACCTAGCTACAGAGAGCTACTTCCCAACTTACAGTATACTAGACTTATACTAGACTAAAAATGAGGGCAAATAGCGGAGGTCCAATGTACAGTATACTGTTTTCCATTTTGTTTTTCAATGTAACTCAAAAAACATGAAACCTGATTTTTAATCATTTGGCTCTGACAGAACATTTTTGTTTGTGGAATACTAAATAGCACGATATAAGAAAGAAGTCTTAAGGGTTGAACAGAATACAACTATCCAATAATCAACGAGCAAGGAAAGAAATAAATAACAAAATGAGGGTGTATTTTGGCCATGCTTGCAAATTTTTGATATGCTCTTCAATTTGTGTTACCATGCACAATAATGTTGTTGAAATATGCCTAGCTGTGCCTGGTACTGGGCGTAATATCTCGTTCATTATACAGTTAAATTCTGTTAGTGCTGTTTTTATACCATAATTGAGTTGGTTTCCTTGTAAATTAACTTCATACGTTGTGATGTTTGGAAAATACTGCTGTCTGGATGAACTGGAATATATGAGTGAACATGATTTAGATCAAGTTTATAAAAGTAGCGAGAGTTACATAACCTGTTAAGGATTTCATCTATACAACAAATTGGATAATTTTCTGCTACTAATTGATCATTGACAGTTGTTTTATGATCAATGGCTAGTCAAATTCTATTGATAGATCTAGGAACTGCAACAAGAGATGAGCCCAGGTCTAACAATGGTGTTATGATGTTTGAATTTTTAAGGAGGTCTAACTCCTTTTCAACTCAATTTCTGAGTTCAAAGGGGACTGGAAGCTCGTGCAGACAACGTGATTTTGCATTCTCTTATAGTTCATACTTCACTATGTGGAATGGTATGTCACCACTTTTCAATTCAAAAATATCATCAAACTCTTGAAAATTGTTTCAATAATACCAGTTGTTTCAACTGAGTTGACCAAATAACAACCCTAAAAAGTGATTGCAATATGGTTGGCTAGCGCCTGCGCCGGCGCCGACCCCAAAAAGGTGTGCAAAAGACATTTGAGAATTTGTTGTCTGAATAATTTTGAAAATTTATCATCTTGAGAAAGAGTTGTTTGAGAATTTGGACTTTTGAAAAAATGTTGATTAAAAGTTGTCTTTTAAAAATTTTGTAGAAAATGTTGTGGTACTCAAAATTTTATTTAAATGAGGTTGAGTAACAAAAATTCTGTCTAACAACATTTTTGAACAATACAACGGCGTTTTCCCAGAAATAATAGCATTGATAACCTATATAGGTACCCATGTATAGGTTCAGATAACGGTCCAACTCGATAGACTTACAACATTATCCGATACCGATATAGCACGTCGCAAATCGGAAAAGAAAACACGATCACCAACTCCTTCACATCCGAACCCACAAACTGCTTTTCTCTTTGTAGTACAACAATCGAATCGAGTCGATGTACTATATCGCACATACGCCCATCAAAATCGAAAAGTCGAAGAACACTGAAGAAAAAGCGATTGCAAGTGGTTCATGCCTCGTAGGACACGGCATGAACCTAAAAACGACATACTCAAACTTAAATACACTATACAAATAGGTATTTGAATTGAAATAAGTTTTGCATTAAGGTTATTTACATATTTACAATCTCTTGACGAGCCAAAGAAGATTTTGACGCATAAAGTTGCATCTCACGATAAAATTTCATTCCTTGTTGCCAATTGTTGTAGAGATTGAAATAAGAAGAGAAAGGAAGTCAACATGACGCTGTTCATTCGAACCCAACAGTGCTAGCTTCGCTGATAACGCAACCGGGTACATAATAGACATTGCGCGTATTGAGGTGAGCGGGCAGTAACTGTTTTCATAAAATTTCGATGTATTTCAAAACTGATAATTTCATTTGAAAGGAAATTTTATGATCAACAAATTTAGTTCTGTTAGTTTTTTCAAAATATTGCTTAGTTTCCAAAGATATTTCAAATTTAAATTACATTGAGACAAATGGAATTTTCTCCTTTGCCCCGGTTCCATTTTCGCGACTACAGCGAACCTAACGGTTGTAGGACCCGAATTTGATGAGACTGTGTTGTGAACTGAGGAAGAAGTGATAAGATTACATACAGATTCGGAGTGTGCATATTGTAGGTGCGCTAGCGTCGCCCATGTGAAATTATATCCATACTAGCGGTTAGCGGCGCGCCTCCGGCGTGTCTGACCGCCAGCTGTGTGTTAAGTTGATATCTGTGTTTTGTAAATATTTGGATTTTAACAGTACGAGCTAACTTGACAGGTAAAGGCTGTATTTCAGACTAATTCATCAATATTTTACCAGTCGTAAGGATTAAAGAAATGGATGGACTGAAGCATTACATCAGTCTGTATAGGGGCATGAGACGCACTCAGTCGTTTCTTATAAGAGAAACCGGATTTAATTTTCACAATTCTTCTTCGAACCTAGTACTGGTTCTTAGGTATAGTTTCAAACTCTCACGACGATAACAGAAAACTCGCAGCTTATTTCGTGAACTGCTCGGGACATTGCCTTCATTAACTGTGTTAATCGAGGCCAGCAGTGAACCTGTTTTATGGGAGTTTCATTGTTTATACTTTTTCTAAATAAAAATTAAACTTTGTTTCTCACTACCTTGGGAGTATGAACTCGAGAGTCCATATTTCTCCAATTCTATCCACCCCCTCCTATCAAATACAGCTCAACATTCTAAATTTTTTCAAGTCCCTCTCCCATCATATATAATTTGAGAGTCGAAATTTTTCCAAATCCCACTCCTATCTCTTATAGCTCCGGGGTGAAACTCAATATTTGAAATTTTTACGTCCCGCTTCTATAACATATAGCTCGGAGGTCAAAATTTTTCCAAGTCCCACGTTTTGCCGAGGCGGCCAGCGCCCGTCATTTTTCTTCAATTTACCCCCTCCCCTCCATTAAATAGGTTCCCTGTTGAAAACCAGCCATACTATTAACGCATTAAATCAGTCTGCATGGACGCATGAGACGCACTCAGTCGTCTTTTTGTATGAGAAACAGATGTACTTTTCACATTTCTCTCTCAAACCCGGTACCTTTTGTTCGGTGGTTCCAAAGTCTGACGATGATATTTATTACAAAAGTAGAGCGAATTTTCAAGAAATTATTTTACATACACGTCTCCTCTTAAAATCAAAAATTGGGTTCATTGCAAAGCAAATTACAATATAAAAATATCTAAATATGTAAAACTTGAATGGTTTCTGCAAATTCATCCAGAGCAACTTAAATGCTCTCTTTCTGTGTGAACACAATGATGTTGAGTACGCATCAGTCAAAACACAAATAGTTCCCAAATTTCCTCCTGTAAATCTGAAATTAGACTCAGATTTCCGTACTTCCGGCAACGTCAAGAAAATAAAAAACACTCTTGCGGTCGCGTGAGTAGTACACGACTTTTCCTCTCACAATGCAAAGATCATTGAGGGAGTCACTCCCTCTCTTTAAATTAAATACCAATAATCTGTCAATCATGCCAAATATTTGTAGAATGAACAATAAAACTCGGTTTATAAATTCTATCACTATGACGTCACATAAACTGATAACAGAGTAAGCATACCTATAATCCAATAAGGAAACCTGAATTTTGTTTTAATTTAGGCTAGGAGTCATCTAAAATCTACGAAACGTCTCCAGAAAAACGACTCCCCCTCCCCCTGCCCAAACTGCTTCGAGGCTATAACAGTTGTTTAATTGAAAATAATCTTTCCATTTCCTGAGACACCTCAAATCAACTATGAACCACTATCAATTATGCAGAAGTCACCGACGTAGTCTAGCAGCATACTTGATGAAGACTAAAAAATTGTACTCAATCATTCAAACACAAAGTTTTCACTATCGAGTATGACTAATGATAATGAAAAAAAATGAACAATCCGCCATTGCCACTATCCGTTCAAAAACAAATTTACAAAACAAAATTTCATCAAAACAAAATTCAAGGCTCTAGTGGCTGTGGGAAGCGAGATATAAGGGTACTAAATTTGAATAAAATATAATCGAAAATAAAATAAAACAAACATGAGGTAAGCAGGTAATCTTTAGTTAACATAATAAAGGAATTACCTTCCCCTGTCTCATATAGGTCGACATTTTTTCAAGTCCCGCTTCTATCATATATAGCTCGAAAGTCGAAATTATTCCAAGTCCTATTCCTATCATATATAGCCCGAGAGTCGACCCCCTCTCCCTCTTGACCTTGCTACGGGTGTAATACCTCATTTTTCTAGTTAGAAAAGTCGGTAAAAAAACTTACGAAACGTCTCAAGAAAATTCACTCTCCCTCCCCCTGCCCACATTGTTACGAGGCTGTCGTATAGTAATGATAATAATAAAAGGCCTAAAATAGGCCTAATATATTTTACCTGGCCTACAAGAAGTAGCTTGGGAAATGTCAAACCTTAGCCTTCATTACACTACTGAACAGCATTTTATGAACATGAATTATCTAAGAAGTTTCTAGAAGTACTTTTCACGCTGAACACTATGTCGTTTACCGTTTTTCGCTATCACATTGGAGTCTTGAGTAATTCACGTTTGAAAATTCAAAAATCGCCGAAAATTGTTCTTTCAAAATGCAATACCACAGTAAAAACAGAATACTGAGGTATGTTGAACCACATAAAAATGTAGTTTGAACCTTGCTCTGTAACATATTTACGATTTAGAATAATCGCACAATTCTTCTAGCAGATATGAGCGATATTATACAAGACTATTTTCAGCTTTGAACGCGGGGCAAAGTACGACCTCGCGTCGCGACGCAGAATCGTGTGTTTCCCCGCATTTGGAGCTGAAAATAATCTTGTACAATATCGTTCATGACTGCTCGAAGAATTGTGCGATTATTCTTGATCTTAAATATGTTATAGAGTAAGGTTCAAACTACATTTTTGTGCTGTAGAACGTACCGCATTATTCTGAATGTTTCTGATAATATGGTATCGTGTTATAAAAGTACAGTTTTTGGCGATTTTTTGATTTTCAAACGCGAATTACGTACTCGGAACTGCGATGTAATAGCGAAAAACGGTCAACGGCAAAGTGTTCAGCGTGAAAAATACTTCTAGTAACTCCTTCGATAGTTCATGTTTATTCAAAAAATTTGAAATTTGTTCAGTAGTGTTATACTAAGCTTAATAAATCATACTAGGCCTATAATACGTAGCCTAAAAAATTTCGAACTCCAGCCTTCATTATACTGGGCCTATACTGTACTACACCTCTAATGACTAACCAAAAAATTTCGAATTTTAGCCTTCGTTATACTGGGCCTGACGCTCCGATGAAACTGGTTCCCTGTTAATAAGATTTGACAAAACAAAATTCGAGGCTTTAAGGGCTGTGGGAACCGAGATACAAGAGAACTAAATTTGAATGAAATATCATTGACAGTGAAACTCAATGAACCCTTGGATAAGAATCAACCAAGAATGAACCTGTTGAATGATAATAAAAGGTTCTTCATCACAATACACGTGCTGATAATGAACAACTCGCCATTACCACTATCCGTTCTAAAACAAATTTAACAGAACAAATAAAATTTTACAAAACAAAATTCAAGGCTCTAGGGGCTATGGGAAGCGAGATACA
Organism: Aspidiotus rigidus; assembly: GCA_035079385.1. Lineage (NCBI taxonomy): Eukaryota > Metazoa > Arthropoda > Insecta > Hemiptera > Diaspididae > Aspidiotus > Aspidiotus rigidus. The sequence continues at coordinate 9,834,739 of JAVHKY010000052.1, forward strand.
AGTGTACTAAATTTGAATAAAATATCATGGAAAATGAAATTTAATGAACTCTTAGTTAAGAATGGAACAAGAATGAACCTGTTGAATGATAAATAAATAAAAGGTTCTTCATCACAATACACGTACTGATAACAAAAGTGGTAAAAGGATAGGAAAATCCCCTTCTCGTAACGTAAGCAGCTACTCGCAGCTATTTGTATAAAGCTACTCGAAATACTCAAAAATTTCTTAAAAAATTGAAAATTTCTCGAGAACTACTGATCCAATCCTCAAAAAAATTGCAGGTGCACATCTTCAGATATAATACTACAATGTGGCCAAGTTACAAAAAAATCCATCGGGTAGTTTCGGAGGAGTTCCGCGAACAAAAACATACTCGAAATACTGCAAAATTTCTCAATAAATTGGAAATTTCTCGAGAACTACTCATCCGATTCTCAAAAAAATTGCAGGTGCACGTCTTCAGATGTAATACTACAATATGGCCAAGCTACAAAAAAATCCATCGGGTAGTTTCGGAGGAGTTATATATATATATATATATATATATATATATATATATATATATATATATATATATAAGGAAACCTGAAATTTTTTTTAATGCTAGTTGTGATCTAGGACCTCTAAAACGTCGAGAAAGTTCACTGCCCCCTCCCCCTGATGACCTTGCTACGGGTGTAATACCTCACTTTTCTAGTTAGAAAAGTCGGTAAAAGAACACACCTCTAATGTGCTGCAGTTTAGAAAGTAGCTCTAAAATCCGGCTCTCAAGAGTACAGGATGTGAGGGTGGGAGATGAATACAGTAGACAGTTGCGTGTAGTACCATTCTTTGGTAAATCGAGGGCACATAATTTTTAATAAGAACTTTGTTTGTATGGGAGCTAAAGTCTTCATGTATGGTTTAAAATTTGTTCTGGAATAATACGAATATATGGCGAAGATTACATGTCGATAGGTACAGCGGTTCTCGAGTTATAAAAAGACAGACAAACAGACAAACTTTCCGCTTTATATATTAGACTAGCGGTTGGCGGCGCGCCTTGCCTGACCGCCAGCTGTGTGTTGAGTAGATATTCTGTGTTTTGTAAATATTTGGATTTCAACGGTAAGAGCTAACTTGACAGGTAAAGGCTGTATTGCAGCAAAAAACGGACTAATTCAATATTTTACCAGTCGCGCAATGATTAAGGAAACGGATGGACAGAACTCTCTCTCTCTCTCTCTCTCTCTCTCTCTCTCTCTCTCTCTCTCTCTCTCTCTCTCTCTCTCTCTCTCTCTCTCGTGAATCTGAAATTAGACTCATTTGAAAGGAAATTACAGGGGCTACAATTTTTGTTCTATTCAATTTTTCATAAAAATGAGTATACAATAATTAAATTTTTAGAACTGTGAGGTTTAACGCGTTTAAACATTTGGAACAACGTGTACAGTGAGAAGCAGTTTTACTACGTCGAAATTTATCGTTTTTCACCATTTAGTTTTTCGCTCATTACTCCATCCAGAAGGAGTCAGAACGTTGAAATTTATCTAGAACTTTACCCGAACAAAAATAAGACTTTCAAAAAATACTGCACGTCAATAGGTAAAAGCGTTCAAAAAACAGGCATACAAACATATCATCGTTGTCACAGTCGCCTTTCTACAGACAGTGATGAGACAAACATTCTAAGATTTCCGTACGTTAAGAAAAGAAAAAGAACACACTTCTAACGTGCTGCAATTTAGAAGGTAGCACCAAAATCCGGTTCTCAAGTATGTACAGTATGTGAGGGTAGGAGAGAAATACAGTAGACAGTTGCGTGTAGGTACCCTTCTTGGGTGAATCGAATCGAATCGCGTATTCAATCGCGTCAAGTGACACGTACAGCGAGGGCACACAATTTTCAATAAGAACTTTTTTTCTATGGAGCTAAAATTTTCATTTATGGTTTAAAATTTATTCTGGAATAATACGAATATGTGGCGAAGATTTCAAGTCGATAGGTACAGCGGTTCTCGAGTTATAAAAGGACAGACAAACAGACAAACTTTTCGCTTTACATATTAGATATATGAAAAAGTACTGATAAGGAAAGGGTGATCATATACAATAATTCGAGTATAAAGTTTTTCAGTTTTTCTTAAATTTCTCAATGAATACTGAATTTAAAGAAAAAACGCAAAGAACAAAATTCAATAAGCATAAAATTCTCTTTCAGGAAAATATATATTTTTAGGAAATTTTGCGAAACTGAAAAATCTTTGTTGTTGTTGTTGCTTGCACAGTCCAAATAGCGCATTACAACAAATATGCAGGCAACAGCCAGAAAATAAACAATAAAGGATTGATAATATTTAACACTAATCCAAATCCAATCAGAGTTGCGATATTTTGATTCAGTATCAGTTTATCAGGAGATAAGCTCATCGTGCTCACGATTCACGATTCTTCCAGGGTTGATCAAGTTGAAAAAAAAATTTAACGTTGTTTTAAACTGGAGAATAAAAACCATATTTCAAAACATGTTTTAAACGTAAAATCTGTTTTAAACAAAAAAAAAACGTGTTTTTTTTTTTTTTTAAGAATCGTTTTTGTCGCAACCCTGAATCCAATACTGTCGTCGACTAAATGAACCAGTACCATAGGGTTGGCTAATTTCTGGTTTGGAATCAGAAAAATTGTTACTCCAATAGCTGGTAACAAATTTACATCCCTGGTATTCACACTGAACAATGTACGTACACTAACGCCCGTGTATAAGGATTGGATGAGTGAGAATGTCGGAAGTGCGTTTGGTGTGATACGTTCTGCCTATTGCCAGCTATCTTATTTGGAACGGACTATGACTGCACAAACTTCTAATAAGTTGACTTCAGACTCAAGCAAGATTGGCAACGCCAGTTGATCGTTTTGTTTCTACAATTTCAAGGTGAAAAGGAAATTTGCATACCCAGTTTGGATTCTTATTGCTAGTGCTAAAACGTTGCTTCCTTCCAAGATCATTAGCTTTTTTCCACTCCATTGAGAAACAACCCTTACCTGGTAATGCAGAATTGATTGCTCGAAAGATTGAAATTTTAAAACGGAGAAGCCCTTTAGGGAATACAAGTACATCTTCAAATAAAAGTAGACAAAGTTATTCTTCCCCGTGAAACAGGCTCTTCAATGAGTTGGTAAGAATTTTATATTATTCATTGTTATGTTACAGGTCTGACTCAAAGTACACCAGTCAAGGCGGGATTTGAACAGAATCATTTCAAGTAAATAACTTTCTTCAAGCTGGTTCTTATATCACCAAGTACTCTACATCATTTCCACCAAGTATTGTACATCATCAATTTCAAAATATTTATCATCAACCTTGCTTGTGTACAGTAATTTCTGAGTAGAAAATTTGTATTAAGATATGTTTAGTTAGTCTTTTCTATATGCTGAGTTATTAAATTATTTATTGATCAATATTAATTTATCAATTTTCATCGTTGTTCTTGCTGCTGTAATGATAATTTCGTAGTTTTACTCAACTTTTATCTCCTTCACTATTCGATATATTGTTATTGAAGCTTAATGCAAAAAAGGCAGTGGAATGGATTTCGAAGTTTTGATGTTATAGTTTCAAATATAATTCCTCTAAACAGAATAGGAACTATAATAACTAGTGATTTAAAAGAGGAAATAAGGCGAGAGAGCTAACTTCAAAATTGAGATTGAAATGGTCAAGTAAAGTGATACTTATGAGGTTTTTGTTCATAACTAAATTCTCTTTTTTCTTCTGAAAAGGTGTTTTTCTCGAATTTTTTCATCCTTTTCCTTGTTTTATTTTTAACTTCAATTACCTAGTAGTATAGATACGTGACCTTTTAGGTAAAAAATTTTGCGTTCAAATATCTATTGCCTTCAATAAAACAAAATTTCTCTAGGTTAAAGTCCCTTCAATATCTTATTTGATTTTGAAATGGATTACCCATCAGAAATCTTCGCTGGAGTAAGTTCTTCATAAGAGGCGATTATTAATTTTACATTCTTGCTATTTATATTCCAAAAAATGAATTCCGTCAATATTACTCTCACAATTAGTCCTTATTTTATTTTTCGATTGATACAGTGAAGCAGTACCGTATTTAGGAGGAGGTACCCTCCCAAGGGGACCTCCAAAAAACTGTAGACTCATTAATTTTCCGTTAACTAATAGTTTTTTCCCCCATTTTTTTTTCAAATCAAAATGGAAATTTTGTCTTCAAAAATTTTTCCAAAGAGAATTTCTAATTATGCCACTGCGGTGAAGGTGAACTTGCTATCGACTCTAATATATTCCTAAGTGTTGTTCTCATGCCTTATTCCTTTCTAAATGTAAGCCATTGAAGAATATTGTTATCTAATGATTAAGAAATAGGTACAACATTTTACTTTTTCTGACCTATGTATTAACATTTCTCACTATTACAATACCACTTACATATTTTTCAAACGTTTCCTCTTCTGTCTATGAACATTCCACACCTGCTTAATATCTTCTACTCTCTCTTTTTATTCTCTGCATCATGTTTTTTTCTGGATAATGTAATAAAAAATATTCCACGTGGAAAAATGAAAGGAAAAAAATCACGATTAGAAACTTGTTTTATTCTGAAACGAATTAAGATATTTCATTTGTTCAAATCGATTAATAAAATGATGGTAAAGTCTTTTTCTATATGTACTTACTACTACAGATTTGTTTGCTGTTCAATTTTTCATTCAAAGAAAACAGTTTGTGCCTGGCTCAAACAAGATTGATAAAGATTTAGGAAAAGTAAGGAGGGAGAGATCAAGATGAGTGAAACTCCCTGGTTTGTGTGAGTTAGGGAGCCCGTCAGAATCTGTCTTGAAGTTCATTTTCTGTTTTACATTGATGATGTTGATGACCAACTTTTTTTCTCTTCTTTCGAGTGTCTTGTCTCCTCACAATTTGGATTTCATCAAAATTAAATATTATACTGTGCAGACAGGTTGTATGGAAAGCTAGTGTAATAATAACAACCTATCTTACGCCAATTTGGCCAAAGGCCTCGCAACCAACGTTATTACGTTATTATGGTGCGGTTTTACAGGTCTACACTTCCCACGGTGACCAAGTCCGGCTTGGGAAGGTGACGAAATCAAGCGCTATTATTACTACAAAATTCGTTTCACATTTATTTTCCGTGCACGTGTATGCTTGAGATAGGGGATGTTGGTTTAGCCGGTAAACCGCGTCTTCACGACGCTGAACCAGTTCCACAACTTTCCCGTCTCGCGCATAAGCCCTTTCGAACGTTTAGATACTGCCGGTAATCTTCACTCCCAGATTAACCGACTCGTTGTTGATACGGGTTGATCAGCTCAGTGACGTTAACAGATAACACGATGGTAGAAGTGAATGTTCGTGAATTAACCTGTTACTGTTAACGTTTACTCGTAGCTGGGATCGAACCGCGGACCTTCGGAATACGAGGCCGTGATCTTACCACTAAGCCACTGAGCCGCGGAAAGCTAGTGTACTAGTATAAAATCAACTGAGTAAGCTAGTAGGGCCCTATTAGATGTCTAGTACCATACAAACTTACTAGAAAGGGTAATTTCAACACAGCTACTTAAGGGAGTTTGTTTGATTTTTCACATTTTCTCGACAAATGCTGCTCAAAATTGAAAAAGTATAAGAAAAAACGACGGCTTCCTTAACGAAGTTGAACGAGGAACGCAGGGAACCTGTTTTATGAGTCAAATGGGATTTGGTATTGAAAATTCAAGGAAGCCTAGACCTAGATAAAGGTAGTATTAAGAAGGCCTAGACCTACTATAAGCCTAGTATAATATAGTTTGAGAGTCTAAATTTTTCTCGAATCTCCAGCTATATATATATTATGAAAGGTCGAGAGTCGAAATTTTTCCAAGTCCCTCTCCTATCATATATGGCTCAAGAGTAGAAATTTTTTCAAGTTTTTTGCTGGACGGCGCCCGGCAAATTTCTCAAAAAGCCCCCCATAAAACAGGTTCCTTGTTAAGAAATTTATTCCTGTTCGTTATTTCCTATCAGAGGGTACCCACTTCAGAATTTTCAACCAATATTTTTTGAAAAATTCTAAATTTGGTGTCATCTGAGGGGAAATTGCAACAGGAATGAATTTTGATCTTATCCTCTTTTGATTTTAAGCAGTATTTGTCCAGCCAAATAATACGGCTTAGATTTTCGGCTGAAGCTGATGACCTTGAAAAATACAGCTTAGGCTTTTGGCTTTCCATCAGCCAAAACAATAAAGCCGGCTTTCAGCTGAATAAAGCTGGCTTTCGGCTCATTGTTGTGTTTGGTATCCTTTAAAAGGTTTTCAGCAGTAGAATATCATTATCCTATTAGGATTTCATTAAATTCAATTACCAAATCAGAATCCGAAAATTCCAAACACCAAAGGGAAAAAAGACCACGTGAGACGGAATCAGGAATACAGTCGCCAGGCACTAGCGCACTGCCAGACACCCTGGACAACGATTAGAATTTAGGAACGCCAAACGGGTAAACTGGAAAAGGGAAAAATTGATTTCTTCTTCTTGTATTGATTCATTGATTTGGAGAAACATGAAAAATGATAGATAAAGATTGAAAATTTCTGTTGATTCATTCATTCAAAAACTCCAATAATTACAATTAAGCTCACAATTGAAGGGCTAGCTGGAAAAAAGGCAATTTCCGGAAATAGCCCTTTTTCATTGCTCTTTTCCCCTAAGTTTCAAATCTGATAGAGTCAAGGTTGTAAAATCCAAAAACGCAATCTCTGGAAAAAAGGCAATTTATTGGCGATTGCCCTTATTCCGGCTAGCCCTTCAATTCCATGTCAAAATAACCATAAATTGAAATTTTTGTGAAAATCATAGTCTGCCGAAAGAAGCAAAAAAAAAAAAAAAAAATACAACTTAATTTAGCTTTTGACTGACAACCAAGAGTAGAGCCCTATAATAACAAGTGAAGGACATAGGCCGCCATAGTTAGTCGTTACGTCATTATTTATCTTCAGACCTCCCTATTTCAATGACTGACAACAGTTCACCTCAATTTGAAAATGATAGGGGAACTACTAGAATTTGTTTTAGAATAAACAGGTATCAGTACCAAAGTAAAATGCAAAACATAGTGCTTTCAAGTGATACAAAATAGTTCCATCAATTGAATTAATTTTTCACCCTATTAGGGAACTGCAAGGATTAATGATGATGTAAAGACTAAATATGGCGATCCATGTCCTCACTCATTATTATAGGGCTTTACCGAAAAAATACGACTTTGAAAAAGCTGATGCCGAGTATCCCAAAAATATGGCTTTCGACTTTGAGCTTTTGACTGGCTACGAAACCCAGGTTAAAATTACCGTACTTCTCACTACCACGTGATGGTTTTTGGAGCTACATGAGTTTGCCCATTATTTTTGTACAATTATGTAGAGTGTGACTTCTTGTTTTTCTCGGGTATAAGACTGTAGTTTTGATACTTTGTATGATTTCTCCCCGCTGCAACGCGGTGTCAGCGCTGCCCAGGTTGAATAGACCTGCGTGCTGCAGGTTTGTCTCGGATGAAAACTTTTCGCGTGTCGATTCCCATAAGGATCGCGGATCGTTCGCGAAAACATAGTTGAAAAGTAAACGACATTTTGAAAAATGAATGTCTTGATATTTAAAGTCAAGTGCTTATATTTTATAAAACAAGACCACTCACCTTCAAAATATTTTCTATTTTCGGACTATCTGCATTTTTTGCAAACGTTACACTAGCCTTGTGGAAATTGACACGCATAAAGTTTGTTTACATTTTGAACCAAGGCAACTGGCTGCAAATGCAGCTTCCGCAGAGCATTCGACCTGTATCGTTTGCAACTCATCGTGCGTACTCGATTCACTACGTCACTAGAGAATCGGTCTACTTGGATCGTTCAAAACAAATACTATACCCACTACCGATCTACAAACCAATAAACCCCAAAGCTGTTGTCCACCATCTTTTTTATTCCAACTTATATCTATCTCTACCTACGTAACTTATCATGAAACGGGTTGCAAAAAATTGTTTTTACCGACTTTTTGTAGAAAAGCGAGTACGTTTTTCATCGAATTACCCTCCAATGAAACAGGTTCCCTGTTAAAAAAATATATATTATAAGTGGAGTAGACGTTAAGTCCTCATAGAAGCGTACCTATCCTTCAGTACTCCAGTGTATATCAGTTGATTTGACGCAGACGTTTAGTACTCCAGCTGGGTTGCCGCATTTAATGTGAGTAGGGTAGTAGGTGTTGACTAATGAAACACATGTTTTATGATATGTGCTAATGTTAACCTAGTGCCATAGTCAGTAAAGGCAGTAATAACCCGTCAAGTGTTGAAACTTGAAATCTCTGTTTCATAACGTGGCCCATGGAACTTGATAATGATGAGGTAATAATCGTGGTAAGAGTCTCGGATGGAAGGAATGACTATGAAAAGATTCTTTTTACATAATGTATTTCATGAAAATGTTATAAGGTGAATAGATGCCTTAAGTGGGTTTGTAAGGTTTCCAGGGCCCCAAAAATTGCCAACAATAATCACTATAACTTTTGTAGTATCTTTAATAGAATTTGTTTACAATAGGTATAATTTTTTCTTGAATTACAATAGTGTAATTTGTTGATCGGTTTCCTCCGGCGAGTTCCGAACGGGGCCCATCAGGAAGTTATGAATGCACGCGGAAAAAAATGAGTGTATTCGCGGAATATTAACAGGGGGGGGGCTATTTGAGAAATCTGCCGTGCGCCGTGCGCTGTCCAGCGAAAAACTTGGAAAAATTTCGACTCTCGAGCTATATATGATAGGAGGGGGACTTAGAAAAAATTTCGACTCTCGAGCTATATATGATAGAAGGGGGACTTAGAAAAATGTCGACTCTCGAGCTATATATGATAGGAGGGAGACTTGAAAAAATTTCGACTCTCGAGCCATCTTTTTACTACCTTTCTCCAAATCTAGGCTTCCTTGAATTTTCAATACCAAATCTCATTCGAATCATAAAACAGGTTCCCTGCGTTCCTCGTTTAACTTCGTTAAGGAAGCCGTCATTTTTTTTATACTTGGAAAGGTATAATAGAAATTTCACGAAGTAATAGAATTTATTATGCAAACACAAAGACAAACGAAGCGTGATATAAATAAATGTATCGTAAAAAAAAGGAAAAAGACAAAATCGAAATACTTATTATTACTTATTCCATGGCCAAATTCGTGAGGCATGTTTAAGTATTATGAAGTATTTATTGCAGAAAATGGTACGAAAGTATTAGAAGGTAAAAATATAAAATAACTGAACTTTGTGAAATATCTATCGCACTACAGGAGGATGATGCACTCGAGAAGTGCTACTGAAAATGGTTGTCTTATTCGGGAAGGGAGTCTTCTTTGCAGTGGCCTGTCGTGGTCGTACTCCTCATCGCTAATCGAGAAATACTGCAGACAGTGTAATAAGAAGTGATAATTGTGACTACTCCAAAGCGGTTTTTGGGTTTCTGAAGAAGAAATTTTATTTTACTTGTATGCGATAACGAGATACGAGAACAAGAAGGTGCATTCAACCAACACCCCCGTTCTCCGTTTCATCTGTAGTAACGGTTGTTCCTATCGAAGTATAAGAAATAGATTCAAATTACTTGATTTGTTCGCTGACTTGCGTAAGATTTTTTGAATAAAGTTTTCAGCCGAACATCACCAACCCAGTGTCTAAATGCTGCGTTGTATGATAACCCCACAACATTTAGTGGAGTACCAATCGGGTCTGTCGCGTGACTACCTAATCTCTAGTCGGTTATGTTGAGATTTTGAAAACCCCTTCCTTAATCTAGCTCAATTGGAACAAACTTATTCAAGGCCCTCAATATATTCCTTCGGGTCCACCCACCTCCAACTAACAGTTATTCTTGACGTTGAGTCCTGATTTTTGTAATTTCCTATTGTAAAGAGACTCTCCTGTTAAATCCTGATGACGTTAAGTCCTTCTCCAGTTTTTTATAATGTCAACTACCTAATCTAAATCAAGGTTTAAGAGGAAACCTGTTCCATGGGGGAGGGTTTTTTTAAAATTTTGTCTCACCATTTGCCTAGAACGATGGTTGATATTTTTCCAAGTCCTCCTCCTGTCATATAGGTGTATCTTGGAAATTGAAATTCTTCCATGTTCCTCTCTTATCATAAATACGTATAGCTTGAAAGTTCAAATTCTTCCATTATCCACTTGTCATAATTGTATAGCTGGACGTACAAAACGTTTTCAATTTCAACTCCTCTGATAGTTCAATTTTTTCCAAGTTTCTCTCCTGTCATACATAATTCAATTCCCGATACTTGAATTGTTTTCAAATCTGACTTCTTTGATACTAAAAATTTTTCTTAACTCACATCGCGAAAGTGCGCGTTTTACGTGCTGTTATCAGGAGCGAAAGCGTCCATTTGCAGGCGCGTTCGTTCGCTGCAAGCTAAAAGAAAGAGTTTCACCCACCCTTTCCTGTACTGTGACGTCACAAATCACTTTTCTGTACTCTGAATTTACTTTTCTGTCCTGTAGAAATACTTTTCCAGCCGTTCATGAATTATCAATAACTCGCTCGGGGTGTTGCGATATGAACGCTTTTGTTCCTAGAAAACAGCACATAAAACACGCTTTCGCGATGTTCGTTTAAAAAAATATCTACCAAGACAAGAAGTGAGCGACTTGCATGACTCGTTCGGCTCGCTTCGCGAAACACCAAATTTAAAACGTCGCTTTCGCTCCTTGGCTAGTAATGTACTATTTCTATCGATTTTGATTATTTTTACTTTCATTTTCCAGTTACGATGTTAAGTTATGATTTTTTATTTTTATTTTATTTTCAATTTGGTCTTACGTTAATTAGTTAATTGATTGAGCTTCTGATTTTATGATTTCTTCAATTTGAACTTTTCGTGTTTAATTCCCCTCTTTCGTTTCTTTAAGCTTTTCTAGTTGTAATTACTGCCCTCTTTTGTCATTGATGCCGGCATAATTTTGCCTATCAGCTTGCACGGTTTCTTCTATCTTCCTTCTATCAGTAGCTTCATAAATGGTTTGTGAACCGAAAGTAGTCAGCTAATCAAATTTTATTTCATTTTATTTTATAAGGTGATTGTGACTTAATAAATTTTATTTTGGAATTAATAATAACTATTTCGATTTTGTCTTTTTTTTTTACGTTTACATTATATATAACGTCCATTCGTCTTTGTGTTTGCGTAATAAATTTTATTACTTCATGGCATTTCTATTATATCTTTCTAACTATAAATATTCCGCGAATACACTGATTTCTTTCCGTGCATTCACAGTTTCCTCACGGGCCGAAAAATCACACTCGTTCACAACTCGCCGGAGGAAACCGATCCACAAATTACACTATTGTAACTCAAGAAAAAATTATATTGCAAACAAATTCTGTTACTAAAACTAAGTGTCAATTACATGTTTTCTGTGCGACGTGTCAGAACAAAGAGGGGAGTATGTTTTTTACGACAAAATAAATAGAGAAACACCAAAAATAACAACAGAATACCAAAAGATGTCTCCGGGAAAACTTACACTGAACAGCCCAAACTTTATGAAATACATAATGTATTTCCCTTACAAATGTCATCTCCACAGTTTGTAATATGTACGAAAACCTTCTAAACAACAAAAAAATCACTGATACAAATGGTACTAAATCACACAGTAGAGAAGTAAGAAAAACTGGCTCGATGTCGCTTTCCTATTCAATATTCGCGATATGTGGGACTTTGAAAAATTAATATGTTTCCCACAAATCCTACCACTCACACATTCATTGGGGGAAATTATCAGCGGAAGAAATGATCAAAAATGTGTCATACTCATCTCCTTCCGTCCCACACTGTTCGTGTCTTCCCTTTCTTTCAACAATCTCACATTCCATAGGGCTTTTCCATGTCGGCGCATTGCATATGTATTCTCCTACGTGTTATCGAAATGGTAGTATTTCTAACATTGCTCTTAGGGCAAACTACTCCACAATGTAAATGAGTATGCAATCCAGCAACACCCTTAAGAGCAATGTTAGAAATACTACCATTTCGATAACACCTAGGAGAATATGTATACAATGCGCCGACATGGAAAAGCCCTATAGCCCGAATTTTATGAAATACGTAACGTATAACTATTCCAAAGAAACTTAGTTCGTCATACTCACAAAACCTTTTTCTACTTGCGCTAACGCTATTTCAATGGAGTGAATAAATACTCTTCTCTTATCGATTGAGTGCAAAGGTACAATTTTCTAGTCATTCATCCTAAGTATTTTGCACATTGTCTTCAATTAACCACAATACAGTAACGAATACTGTTCACAAGTGGTGCGTATTCCTTTTACTACGGTGAAAACGTACCGTGGTGAAAACACACTGGGGATTTGTTCACAGTCGTAACATTTACTTATTTACACAGATACATTTACTGTACCATGATGCCACACTTCAGAGTACTAGGCGTACATGTCATCATGCAAAGGAATTGAAGTATATACACTTCAATACAAAGATATACAAATAGACCGCAGCGCTGCGAGTTTACATACGCGAGCACTAACGCGTCAGTCTTCTGATATGAACCAAACGTCAAGTCACCCAAAAATTACACTTTTCAATCTTGCCCCTGGCTGCACTGAATGAGAAAAATATTAAAAATGGTAACAGGCTGATAGCTGAAATTCTGGCAAACATGGTGATGCAAACAAAAATCGGATCCGACTATACTCTAAATAACATGGGAAACGTCTACTCCTCGGATTTGACGTCTACTCCTCCGATTTTGGAGGAGTTGACGTTCATTCCACTTATATTCGGAGGAATTAACACTCGTTATACATTATATATAAGGATATAGGAATATATATGGATCAAAATTTGTCCGGATTTTTCCTCCGAGACTACAGGATGGATTTTCTTGAAACTTGGTCAAGTTGTAGTGTTATATCTAAAGTTGTGCACCTGCATTTTTTTTTGACGATCGGATCAGTAGTTCTCCAGATATATCCAATTTAAAAAAAAATTTCCCACTCCTATAACTCTGATATGGTTTGTTCAATTTTTTTTGAATGTTGAAATATTGTAATTTACATGTCGAAGAATGTAATTGTGTTGATACCATGTCTGGTTTGTGAGAAATCTCAAATTGAAGCGTGAACTAATTTGAGGAAATTTGCAAATATTCGAGCTACTAATATTTTGTAGTACCAAACTTCAGGTAGTCGCTTTCGTCATCGAAAGTGAAGGGTAGCCTTTGATTACGTAGATTGTCGCTATAGTTGTATTCTAGTAGTTTTATTCATTTTTCTGGTTACCTGTTCACACACGTAAGGATACGCTCTTTATGAATGAATTTTAAGGATATGTTCGTTCGTGTTGAGTTTGTCATGAATGAATGTTGTGTAAGGATATGGTATAGTATTGGTGAGCAGTCCTTTGCATATAATCTTTCATATTTCATTTTATTTCTTTTATTTTCTTTTAATCTTTTTTAAATTAATGAGCTAATGAGAGCCTTTCATTAGGGAGTTATAGGCTTGGTGTTGTTATTGAGTTTAGATGTGGGAGAGGGAATGAGAGCATGGGAGAACCATAAGATGAGAAGTGTATGTGTATGTGAGTCTGGGGTGACTGATTCTGTGGCTAACCCTCATTCATGCTCTGTGGCAACAACATGAGACTACGCGACGTATACGACTTAGTTTTCAATAGGACGTTAATTCCAATATCAAATTCTTTTGAAATACTCCAGTTTAAGGTGGGCTAGGTGGGGTGTCAGAGTTTGAAACACTGTTTTAAACATGTTTAAAACTGCATTTGTATACAAATTTTGTATATTTTGTTGTTTTAAACATAATGACCTGGCGCTTATTGCGGGGGTTCTCCTGGTTTTTTCCCTAGACAGACACATACGCTTTCTTGTGCGTGAGTACGCGTGACTTTAAATTCATGACAAAATTCCAATGTTTAAAACACTGTTCAAAAGATCGCAACCTTGCAAGACAGGTACTGATTACTGAGCAACAACAATTCGATAATGTATCTTCAATTCGGGCCCTACAACCACTAGGTTCGCTGTAGTCGCGAAAATGGAACCGGGGTGAAGGAAAAAATTGCATTTGTCTCAATGTAATTTCAATTTGAAATATCTTAGGAAAGAGGCAATTTTTTGAAAAAATTGAAAGAACTAAATTTGCTGATCATAAAATTTCCTTTCAAATAAAATTATCAGTTTTGAAATACATTGAAATTTTTTGAAAACAGTTACTACCCGCTCACCTCGATACCCGCAATGTCTATTATGTACCCGGTTGCGTTATCAGCGAAGCTAGCGCTGTTGGGCCCGAATTTTGAGCCATTCAACTCCAATAAGTACAGGTAAAGTAAATATTTAAAATTGCAAAAGTAACTATAATCTTTCCTTGTTCAAAGTAAATTAGATAGGAAATTTAAAATGAATATTTCATGATGGGAATACGACAACCTCAATTCAGTAATTAATAAATGAACTATGGTAAGAAGACGTTGAACATCCTATTGTCTTCTAATTCAATTTGACGTGTTTTATTGTGGTAGAGGAAAAAAAAAAATGTATCGATAATGATGGAACAATTTGAAACAATTGAACATTTACATATTTTAATTGCCGTGAATACATTGTGGTACAACAATGATAACACCAGGATAACTCATTCTTTATGATTACTAACTGAAGCCGTGCGGCAACGCAGTTTACTAAGGTTCTCATCTCACACATCAACTGTTCACCTTTTTGACGTACCTACTGAATCAAATAAAAAGACAAAAAGTGATTGAGATAGCAGCCGTTTCGCGCGGCGGGCCGACCCTAAAAATGGTTTCTCTCAATTCAGGCACGTGCGGTTGATTCAACACACGGTACATAACCGAGTTATGGACACAGCACCAAAATATTGTACGCAGGTTTGTCGCATCAAAATTCCTCTACGTTTGTTGCAAGCTAGGTCAAGTTCCCCGCTCTCCACTATCGCTGTTACATTGCCGTAGATACCCTAGGGGAAGCAATTTTTCAAAAAATGTTGAGAAATTTTTGGAGGAATGACTTTTTTGGAATGTTTAGCTTAATGAATTGTTTATTTGAGCCAAGTTCCAGCTTTCTACAATGATTCATTCTTGTTCCATGATTTTTTGAAAATCGCCAATTTGCCATAAGACCCTATGTTAAACCCAAAATGTTGAAGACATTGAAGCATTCGTGCCGGTCAGCGCTAGTTACGCGCTAGCTCATCACACGCACACAAGTTCAAGTACGCAGCCAAGGCAGAAGGTGAACCTCCGTATGATTTGTATAGGAATGATTTTTCAAAAATCCTTATAAAATTAAGGAAGACTTATAAAGGTTTGGTGGTTTTGGTCTCATATTTTAGAGGATTTGATTATTATATAGTATAAAAAGAAATCATTTTCAACGAGCCATTTTTGAAAAATTCCGATATGAAGATTTTTTCATGTGTTCAATATTCCATGGTTCACCTTTTGTCTTTTGATAACTTCAACTTGATGGTCGCGCTCTCTGATGGATGCACGGCCCGCATACAGCGCGATCTAGTAATTTGACATTAGAAATTCCAAGGGACATCAGTTTGTGCAGCAGAGATACGCTCGTGTTCATACCTCTATTATGTACAGTAGACTGTGGTGTGGCCTGTGGTTCAACCGCAATGGTAATTTTGCCAAATTTAAAAATGGGAACAAAAATGTGGCAATTCACTTGTGTATGAGACAAAAATAAAAAAATCGGAAGAACTCTTGGATGAAGCGGAATTGAAGGCTTTATCATCTCATTCAATTTTTAGAAATTGTGTTTGGAATGTCTTTCATGGGATGTCAAGACGTCAAATCTGCCTCATTCAAACGTTATTTGAATGTTTTCACCTTCCACTGCTATGTCGACATAAGTCAAGTCTCTGTGTTCCATCTCCCCTCGCTCAGTAGAAATACCGTGCGACGATAGTGTCATCCAGCTCAAACGAATCCAGAAATATTTGAGTTTTGCTTGAAGAAAAAATGTAGCCTCTATAATTTCCTTTCAGATGAGTACGATCTTAGATTTTTTGAAGAAATAGTCCAGGTAAAAAATAAAGAACAGGTCTCAAATAGGAAATTGGGTAGAACATGATTCTTGGTTTCTTATTTTATATTTTACAAAAGCATTCCAAGCCTTTAACGTTTATAAATTTGAACCAAACCGATCTCTATTTATAGTGCATACATTATATTTTCCAAATGTAAATCAATACCATTTTTTTTTTTTTTTTTTTTTCAAAAAGATGAGAATGGAAAAATCTCACTAATAACAGGATATTCATTGATCTTCTCTAGAAGCAATTATAATTTCAAACACAACGAAGTAAGGAAGGATTCATTAAAAAATATAAGAATTAATTGATAGTCTTTTTGAGCAAGTTTGACCAAGAACAGAAAACTAGGTATTCAAGTTTTCTTGCTCATAGTTCATCATGTTTTGGACCTGAAAATTCATCGTGACTGATGAATCCGTTCTTGTCCTTATCTTCATGTTGAAAAATCTCCTCCACCAATTTATCATGTTCTGCAAGCATCTGTTTGATTTCATCTGCATTTTCTGTGCTTTCCGCGGTGCTCATCTGCTTCTTCAAATATTCGCTGACCTCTTGTCGGGACAATTGCTTGTCGGCATTTGTATCGATTTCCTTGAACACATTAGTTGTAGGCGCCTGATCACCAACCATGATTAATTCAACATCGAAAATCAAAGTTGCACCTTGACAACAGAAATTTGAAAATTGATTTAGTTTTTTGATAGTATTTAAATTTATTTGATTGGTATAATGAAGCAATGATTCTTACAGATTGCAAAAGGGTTTAATTAGTGACTATTATGTTCACATAAAAGAAACTTTGATATTTCTTCTGTGTTCTGTCCATTTTTATTGGACGCTCGATCAAATAGATTAAGAATTTTGTATAAAACGCATTTCTTTATCATTCTTACTCATAATTAATTTTTACTCAAATAAAATTTGTCTATACTCTTTTCACGTTAAGAAAGGATAGAATTCAGTACAAAGTACGTGCCTTGAGAACGGAATGCAAGAAGGTAATTTTCTTATCACTAATGTGAATTCAAGTTATACTTCTATAATATCTGATCTGTACATATATTTGCAAAATATAGTGGTTGTAAAATACACGCTCGCGCTCCCTAATTCAAAAATTATTAATGGGTCTTTCTGGATGATATAGGTAGATAGAATTAACATTATTCAGGTTCTAGCCACACGGGTTCTAGCCTTTGACCATATATTTATATGGACTGCACTAAGCGCTGCGTAACGCGGCACGACATCTCGTAGGTAAGACAACACGCGTTTGGATATAAGCGGCAACAATCACGTATATGAAAATACACGCAAAACGTGGTGCGTGCCGCTTACGATCATCTGATCTGTGCACCCGTTTTTCGCTCATTTTATACACCTTAGCGTAGTCCATACAATGTATAGTCAAAGGTTCTAGCGCATTATTTACGTTGGTGATGAGAAAATTACCTTCTTGCGGTCCTAAGGCACTATAGTACGATAGGTATGCTGGACTGATGACACGGAGACT
The DNA here is from genome assembly GCA_035079385.1 of Aspidiotus rigidus. Lineage (NCBI taxonomy): Eukaryota > Metazoa > Arthropoda > Insecta > Hemiptera > Diaspididae > Aspidiotus > Aspidiotus rigidus. The sequence continues at coordinate 9,852,434 of JAVHKY010000052.1, forward strand.
ACTAACTTTTAGGCTATAAGGTAGGAATATGGCTCGTGTAACGTCACGCGACAGCGAATGTAACCGATGGGTACCGACGACACTCATCAGTTCTGCGACGGTACGTGAAACGTGTTTGTATCTTATAACCAAAACGTCTTCTCCGTGTTATCAGTCCAGCATACCTATCGTACTACAGTGCCTCAGCGGTCCGTTCTCGAGGTATGTACTTTGTACTACCTTCAATCCCTTCTTAACGTGAACAGACTATAAGATAATTTTTTGAAATTCGAATTGGAGAAATGAGTATTCAATTTTGTATGAGTATTTAAAAATATTTTTACGTCCTATTAAACGACTTGTAGTTCAATGAGACACAAAACCATTCACAAAACATAATAGCAGATAACTGAACAACATTCGGACCTAGCAAGTAAGCAAGAGGAAACTCTTATCAGCGTTAGGACAATTTTGGATGTTGCTAATTGCTATGGACTGTGTTATTGTGACGTCACAACTGTTGATAAAAGATCAATTTTGGAAAAAGAACTACATGTGGAGCAGAGATCACTACGCTACTAATCAAATATAAAAAATGATAAGGTCAAAAGATTTTCTCTTCAAATAGTGAGAAGTTGATAAATTTAAAATATAAACTTTTCTGTAAATTTCAACATCTCGTATTAAATTAATACCACGGTCATCTTTGCTGCGCGTGTATTTCTTGGAGTAAAATGCCAAATGAACATATTTTCAGCAGAATAGGTACTTCTGCTCACTCACACCCATGCATCTTTCACTCACATTCATGTTGCGTTATCACAAATAGCACAGTCCATAGGTTGTTCTTATCAACGTTAGGATAAAAATTAAATATTCTCTACTGCTATTGGTTGAAACGTCAGCGCGCCATCGCCCTGCCGGAGTACGTTCCAAATAACTGCCATACAAAGTTGAATTGACGTATATGCAAATAACAAATACGAGAAGAAGAGGCCCTATCAAGTACACCCATAACCTCTTTTCCCTGTATTCATTATCTGCATATAGGTCAATCCAACTTTGTAGGGTAGATAAGAGTGCCTGCTCTTGATAACAGCGCATGTGGGCGCAGGGGTAAAGAGGTAACTCAATTCAGTGAGTATAAAAATTGGAATTGATATTATTAGTATCTTCTAATGAAATACGGACATTGGGAGGATTATGAATTTTCTTCTTGCATTTCTAAAGTTATGGCTACGATATTCTAATAATCCATGGATCTTGAGGATTAGATTAGATGAAGGATAACTGGACAAAATGGTAGATGAATATATTTCGCGTACAATCTTGTACATTGTAAGTAGGTAGACAATAGTATCAACTTTGTACATATTTAGGGCTACAACATCGATCACGCGATTTTTGATTTCAATGTTCTGATTATCGATTGATATCGATTCGTTTATCGATGTAAAAAATTAGTTATTCGCGTTATCGGTAGGTGCGTAATTATCACCGATCTCCGTTGAAAAAGAATGATGGTAAGGTAATGTCAGCATTTTCGAATTGAATTTAATAATACTGAATAACATTTGTAACTGGAATCATAGCAGATATGAGTTCGAGAAATATGAATACTAACTTGAAGTAACCAATATTATCGACGGTTGCCTTGCATACACAGCATCGACGAGTACGACCCATGAACGATAATTAAGTATAAGTATGTAAACGATAAGTAAGTAACCAATAAATAATACGTGACCGTTCGTAGTTTCGAATAAATTTCAACTTTATTGTGAACATGAACATCGAACGACGAACACTGCCGTTATCACCGTGTTATCAAGAGTAAATAATCGAAATTATCGTTGCTTTGCAACTTTCTGAATCGATAGTCGGGAAGTTGATATCTAATATCGCAAGATCGATACTGTCACCTTAAACAATTGGCCCGCTGTTAAACGGACCACTGGGTATCCATGTACTGTTTGATCTAAGTATTGTCATCACTTTTTTCTTCGGCTCAGTTAAGACGCTGACGTCATGGTCGAGTAAGCTGTATGCTGAACAGTCTCGAGTCTCTGGCTTTTGGCCTGTTATCATTGCATTTTGCGTTTTGATTGTATTCAACTGTTGTAATGGTCGTAGGAATCACATAGGTACGGAACAATAAAAATAGTAGTCTCTTTATTATCGAACATTCGAACGTTCGCAATAATAAATTTGATATGTTCAAATTGCAAGTTTATTTTTTAATGATTAGATTCGGATGACTACAAATGGAACCAAGCGTCTTAATTGCGATGGAAAAGAATTAGAGTGATGAAATATGAATTCTTGAAATTGGTCTAAATAATGTGAATGGTGAAGCGGTAGGTAGAGCAAAATATGAAATGAATGATCGTTGAGTATCCTGATCATAAAATCGGTATCTAATTACAATGATTCTATATAGTCTCCAGTCTGAGTTTGTATGGTATAGTTCTATTCGATAGATCGTGAAAAGCCAAGTGGAAAGTATGAGGTAAGAACAGTTCTGATGAATAATTATCGAAATTTTATTATTTCAACTTGCAGTCTGTGTAAGGTACCTACGTGTATTTAGTTTCTAGTACCGGAATTATCTTACGCCTGAGTTAGAAGCCAAATATCATCCAAATCAATATTATTTCGCAATGTTTACAAAGATGTATTGGAATCGAATTTTTTGGTAATTCTACTATCATACTTATTGTTTGTTAACTGGAGAATAATTAAAGAATTACTTGGCATATGATTTCAAGTCTCCTCTTAATTACATTCAGTTCTTCTTGTTTGTGAATTGCACCACTTATAGTTGTAGTTGGAAGCTAAGAACGTTCCTTATATAATTATACTTCTTAAAAATGAAATTGATGAATAAACAAAATCAGAACCAAGATTTTATACTCATCATATTCATAATACCTCTGCAAACTCAAATCTAGGATACCTAACCAACATGATCTATAATCTGTTCACGTTAAGAAAGGGCCAAAAGAAGGTAGAAAGTCATGTTACTTGAGGAGTTTGTACCATGTTATTTAAGGGTATGCTCTACCTAGTCACTCACACACAGAAAATACACGTGTATTACACAAAATGGTGTGTTGCGGGTAGTGATTTTTGCCCACATATAACATATCGAATAATGTACAAAATGATTCGGAACGTGGTGTAATTTATTCTTGAAGTTGAGGAAAATACGGCTAATTAGTTGACAGATCGCGAAATATTCTGAATTATCTCCAGGAAACGTTTAAACTCACATCTGAAGGGGCCATCTTCGAATCGTTGAATTCCAATTAATGAACAAAATTAGTTCGTGTGAACCAATTAGCCGTATTTTCCTAAGTTTTGTCTACGTAAATACAAAGTTTCAAGATATTTCATGCTTTATTTAATCAGTTATCTCGGGGCAAAAATCGCAACATGTGATACATATTTTGTGTGTGTCTACGTGTGAGTGACTAGGTAGAGTATACCCTTAAATGGTTAATACAAAACGGTACAAACTTACACCTTTTTTTAAAGTAGCCCTTTCTTAACAAGAACAGACTATACGGGTGAATTCACATTTCTTGCTACATTTGATTCTATAATACCGCAGATTTACCACGTTACAAATAAACTCAATGCACACTCATTTGCGTATCATATCAACATTCAGTTCTTGAAGAACAAATCCTGCAATAGACGGAATTGAACTCAATAGAAAAAAGATGGGTAGTAAAATAATAAGGTAATCTTTGCATAATGACGAGCTATATGTGTACTGATTATAAAAAGTAGATTATACAAGCAGCCCGCAATAGGCCGGAAGAGGTTCATGCACTCCGTTGATTGAATTATTTTTTGCGTTCTTGTTAGTGACATACTAAATTGAATTGACGTACATCAAAACTGACGATCAGGCAAACCATCTTTTGGATGATGAAGGAAGACTATTTCTCTCTGATTGTTTATATACTATATGAATTAACCTATGTCAATAAACCTTTGATCTACAGTGATATCCACATGATTTCCACTCACAGAACAAATGAACAGTCAGTTGCTCGTGTCTTTTTATGAATAAGCATTTTTCCGTGTGAATAAGTAAAACAAATTTCAGCTTGTTTCCCAAAATTATGTGGCTTTGGCTTCAGACGTTCAGCTTACAGCTAACTTATCAACTCTGCTTGATGATAATAGGCTACATGATACGGAAGTAGCAGGCAGTTCACAAGAATAATGTACCAACATAAATTTTGATATGTAGATGCTTCAGCATGAGGATCATAAAGAAATGGACGAGTTCTATTTTCACCAGGAGCAAAACTAATACCTTTGTTAAACATCATCACAACACTCATCTATATGTCATCCTGTTTTCCAATAAAGTTTTCATCACTATCATTACTATCTAGCTACACCTGAACTTGAAAATTTCACCACTTTCATTGCTACTATTAGTTGTACCACATTATTATAGTAGGACCTTGATATTTGCGATAATATTATGTCTACCTAATTGTAGTAAAGCTGATATAGAACTAGTGAACAAAAACGGCGTAATTATTTGAAGAACAGAGAGGAATTAGGTTTAAAACGACGAATACATTATGAGATAACGTTGCGAAAGAATCCTTAGTCGATTCTCATCATAATAATTATTTCGAATGTTTGATAGAAGTACAGTCACAATGAACTACTTCTTCCGGATGATTCATTTCATCAAACTCACCAATGGGGACATTGCATGTTGTATAGGCGGCGTAACTTGGAGTTTGCACTGGTGGTAGCCCTGCGTACAAAGGTGATCATGGTTCAATTTGTATATCTCCTAACAGTTTTTCAATTCTGTTTTCCAATTCAAGTATGAGCTTTAGAAAAAATTGTTCATTACAAATAATGTTCGTTCCAGAATTCTCTACAACTTTGACTCTCACACTTTTCTTGAGTAAAAGTAAAATAACTTCAGAAAATTTGTTTGGACTAACGCACGTATTTGGTCCATAAGAAACAAATCCATGATCACCTTGGTAACTAGCGCTACCTAGTGTAGGTTACGCCGCCTATGGTATAATTTACGTTTTTTGGGGCAAATGGTTCCACGGTTCATATCATTTATTAGACACAATATTATCACAAATATCAGGTTCACAATAGGTCCGTTCGGGCAGGATACTGTAAGTGTCTTCAAGATGTACTGTAAGATTTGTTTACAGAAAAAATACCTGCAGAACTTACAGTAGGTCTGTTCGGGCAGCATACAGAAAGTACAGAAATCAAGTTCAGGTGACTTTTCTGTACTTTCTACTATTACAGAAGAAGTGTTTGGGCAACGCTTCACAGTAATTTCTGTACGTTGCTGATTGGCTTGCTTCTGTTTACCTCCGGAGGTACTGTAAGTTCTGCAAGTATTTTTTCTGTAAACAAATCTTACAGTAATAAATCTTGAAGACACTTACAGTATCCTGCCCGAACGGACCTAGTAGGCCTGCCTCAGGAGGTACTGTAGTTCTGTAAGTACAGAAACTGCAGTAAACAGAAGCAAGCCAATCAGCAACGTACAGAAATATCTGTGAAGCGTTGCCCGAACTATACAGAAAAGTCGCCCGAACGCGATTTCTGTACATTCTGCCTTTTTCTGTACTTTCTGTATGCTGCCCGAACAGACCTAATTCATCTGTTCAATCGTATTTCTGTATACACGTTTATTCCCATTCTTATTTACTGGATTCACATGTCTATTATTTTTCATCTCGTTTATCGTTAATTTACTCGTTTAATATGTTTATCGTTTATTTGCACATTTATTCCTAAGACGACGTCAGCCGACTGCAGCTACTCGATCACGCAAGAAGATACCTGTATGCACTTCACGAGAATAATAATCGCAAAACGTGAAAGAGAAAGAAATAGCGACCACCAACTCGTTCACATTCGAACGCAAAAACAACTTTTCTCGTTTTCTCATTGCGGTAAAACCTAAAACGATCGTGTACATCGTAAATCGAAATTGAAAGGTCGGAGAACAAAATAACAAACGTGAGGCTGAACCTGATGGAAAAAAAAAGCGATTGGAAGTGGTTCATGCCTCCTAGATCGGGTATGAACCTAAAAACTAGCAATAGCGCTGCGCGACCATTGACTCGTCTAGTACTAGTTGTATAATCTACTATTAATTTCAAGAAATCAACATTCGTATGAATTCGGGCTAAGTGTTTTCACCAGGTTGTCAGTTACAAAGGATCATTGATGACCGTTGATCACTTTTCTGAACTTGCAATAATCTTTAAAATACCTTCTGTGTGTTACATAAATTTTGCATTGAGTGTTCCGGTTTGTTGTTTTACATACATGTCATTAAAAAATGTGATTTATTTTTCCTCATTTTCCCTCAGATATCATCTAAATTCATCACTTTCCTCAGTCAGAAGTCAACATCCGTTGGGTTCCATTTGCCGTTTATTGAATGAAATTTAATTTTCAGCCTTCAATTTGTCATTGGGGAATAATATTCTGTAATAAATTATTTTAATCATTCAATAATAATTGTATCCTAATACTTGTGCTTGGAACAATATTTTCCTTTATATTCTTTGTATTTCCATGAAATAAAGAACTTTAATGCCTTTGACTTTACGTGTTTTCTTCATTTAAAAAATTTTTCCCTTTGAAGAGTATCTGGCCACCAAACCACTCTATTTCTTAAACATTGCAAACTTTATTTCCTGGTATGGACCATCACATTGCCAAAATTGTATGATAAAGACTGATAGATTTTTCGATCCTCATTTCTTTAAAATTTTCCGGTTCTTATAATGAAATTTCGATTTACGTACGTATTGTTCTAAATTTTCAGCAATATTTTTTATTGATTACTATTTTCATCTCGTTAAATTCGAGAAATGTCGGAAAATATCTCCCTGTTGGATACAATTGTACCGCCTAAAAATAAGAGCGGTCAAGTTATTAAAATTGACCAAAAGCGAATGATTATTCATGCGTGGGTAAGTTACCGGCAACAGATTCCACAACCCGGTCGACAATATACTCGAAAATTGATCTTGGAACTTGTTGGAATTGGAGTAAAAACAATCCAAAAAATAACTAAAGAGTATGAATCAACAGGTACCTACGTAATAATATTGTTGAAGATATGAAAATTTTATCGAAAAGTTATAGACATAGAAATTACTGAATACAAATTATTGAACAGGAATTATTGCTCCAACAATAACAAAGCGAAATAGATCTTCACTTGAGAGTCGACTCGATGGGTTCGAAAGAATGGCTATTCAACGTAAGGTGCATTCATTTTTTGCTCGCAATAAAATTCCGACGCTTGAGAAAATTTTGGTAGCTGTCAACGAAGATGACGACTTGCCTCACTTTTCTCGCACCAATCTTTGGAGAGTATTACATGCTTTGAATTTTCGTTTCTTGAGAAGGCAGAGAAAAAGTAAACTCGTTGGTAGGGAAGATATTGTCGCCTGGCGTACATCATACTTGCAAAAAATTCGTAAGTATAGAGAAGAAGGGCGAACGATATATTACACAGATGAGACTTGGCTAAATACAGCTCACACAACATCAAAATGTTGGAGTGATGAAAATATAAAAGATCCAAAGGAAGCTTTCTTATGCGGACTAACAACTGGGTTAGAAAATCCAACCGGAAAAGGAGGTCGCTTAATTGTACTTCACATTGGAAATGAGCTTGGTTTTGTCGAGGTAGACAATTAAAGATTTAGATTTCTAGTCTTGTTTCCCCTCATCATTTGTATCCTTACCAAATTTTCCTCTTGTAAAGTGCTCTAGTCTTAAGCTACAGTCATCCTACTTGGTCTTTGTGTTTCATTATTCGTATTCTGTGTGGTTTATTTTTCATTCTTTTCTTCTTGTCATGTATGTTCGTCAATATTGAAACTACGGGTTTGATACTCTGTAACTTTAAAATTTAGATTTTTGATTCAAATTGTTATTTCGTCTGTGATATCAATATTAGGTGGGAACCCATATTAAGTTACCCAACAAATTGTCGTATGTACTTACATTTTTCCTGTCCTGTATGTTCTTTTTTTCATAAACAAATTTGTACGTTGATGACAATTAAATTGATCTTTTATATTCGAATTATGATAATTAATAAGAATTATGATAATTAATCATTTAGGAAACAAACTTCATACCGGTAACACCAGAAGAATCGTGATAATGAATATTATTATCATTGTTTAAAAAGTAAACATTCGCTACTTTGGTAACCCGCGCAGGCTATTGCTTATTTGGCTTAAATTACCAAAAGCGGGCTCTCTTATAGGGCTTTTCCATGTCGGCGCATTGCCTACGTATTCTCCTACGTGTTATCGAAATGGTAGTATTTCTAACATCGCTCTTATGGAATACTACCATTTCGATAACATGTAGGAGAATACGTATGCAATGCACCGACATGGAAAAGCCCTATTTGGAACCTACTTTAGGTCCGAATTGTACAAGACGCTATATAATAGTAATTTTATTGTATAGTGTATAGATAGTGATATGGTAATTTTGTAAATTTGAGCGCGCTACACTGCAGTGTTGCACTGAATATCAAGTTCTTAAATGTCTTAGAGAATTCCAGAAATATAAATCAGCCAATCACAGCAATATGACGGTGCCGCAGTGCTTTCAAAAACGTTCGCTGTAAATTTTGATGGTGATCATTTGTAAGTATAATATTTTTTTGTTCTCTGTTTTTTGTAAATATTATAATTAGGTGCGTTTCAACAAGCCGAAAGCTATATCCAAAAGACAATAAATAGCCGTATTGTATTTCAACTGAAAGCTGACAGCTAGCTATAGCTTTTTCCTGCAGTATCAGGAAGCCGGCCAAAAGCTATATTTTCAGCTTTTTATAAGCTTTTTGATAAAAAATGTTTTTGTATACAGAATACGTATTTTCCCTGTTCCTGAGAGAAAAAAAAAAAAAAACAAAACAAAACAAAAAAAAAGTCAACTCAATGTTTTCAAATTCCAAGTATCCAACCTGCAACCATAACTGTGTAAGAAATAATTATTTATAGTCTGTCCGCAAATAGAGTGGGTCACGTAAACAAACCCGCGACCCGCTTTCATGAAAAAAAAAAATTGATTACGATGCGAGGAAGCGGTTCGCGGGTTTGTTTACGTGACCCATTCTATTTGCAGACAGACTATAGTGTATTGCAGTTAGTTGAATGCTAAATTCAAAAGCTGATAAATAACCATACTTCTGGCAAAAACCTGGAAGCTGAAAGCTAGTTAGCTTTTGCCTACGGCATCAAAAAGCCAGCCTAAGCCGAAAGCTTGAGTTGAATCAATCAGCCGATTCAATTTTAAAAAATCCATCTACTCATTGCAGGGAATTAAGTTTGACCTACTTTTCATATTGCGCTGCAATTTTCATATTGCGCTGCAATTTTCAATTTGCAATGCAATTGAAGCGCTGCGTGGAAAAGGGGCCTCCAATGCAAATGTTAGTTTTGAGAAAAACGCATTTGAAGTTTCAACCCCCTTTTAATAATGTAATTGAACACGAAAGACTCAAATTTTATTCCATCCCTTACATTGGTGTTCCTAGTTTAATCTTAAAGAAACATTTAGAAAAACTCGCTCCGAATATCCGCGTTACTTTTAGCTGTTATAAGTTTACTATACTCTGTTCACATTAAGGAAGGATAGAAATATGACCTTGAGAACGGAACGGTTGATTAAAATTACCCGGAGCGTTCCGTTCTCGAGGTCGTATTTCTATCCTTTCTTAACTTGAACGGAGTATAACACTTTTTTCACCAGATTGAAAGATCCTGTCCCCACTATTTATCGTTCTAATTTAGTCTACAATATTCCTTGTACTGAATGCGATAAAGTGTATATTGGAGAGACAAAACAGCTGTTAAATGAGAGATTAAAACAACACAAGAAGGATGTTACCAACAATCTTGAGAATACTACTCTTTGTGAACACACCGCAAATACAGGCCATACTTTTAATTTTGATAATACTACTATTTTAGGTTACAAAAAAAACGATAAGAAAAGAAAAATGTTGGAGGCGATCAAAATTAAGACTTCTGAATACTCTGTAAATGTTAAAGCTGACGCTTATAATATAAACAGCATGTTTCACCCTGTACTAACTTAGTCATATTTGTTTTGTTTGTTTTTTGTTCTTTGAGCTGCTATACCTGTATTTTTATTTAGTTTCTAGTTTACTCCTGAAGAAGGATCACGTTTGATCCAAAACGTCGGGTACTTATAGTGTGTAATAAAATTTATTTGACGGCAGTGCCGAATAATTATTCCTTTTTATTATACCATGTAACGTTTTCACGGTAATATGTAGTGTGGTATTGGGCAAATCTTTAAATGACTATTAACCATAAGTACTCGACTTGGAGAAGAAAAGACCCCAGCTCCATCATTAGTTTCTGAGGTATTTGATATGGGTACTACAAATTCTGTGATATTTTCATTTATTATTATGTTCCTAAGTTTTCCCATACTTGAAGTAATATTGATTTTGAATACTGGTATAACCAGGTTTCCAAACGGAGCTGTATATTTAAAAGAATAAATTAAAAAAACCATTTGAATTTATCTCTTTATAATCCCATAATGCGAACAAGCGGTAGTCACCCAACGTCAATTTTTACCTAAAAGAAGCCGTTTCCACCAAGAGCCAGCAGTGATCTTGCATTTTTTCTTTCTCCATCTCTTTCTCTATCACTTTATTTATATTTTTTGTGGCTAGGTAAGTAAATAGTATGAACAACTACTGTAGAGCTAAGAAAATATAAGACCAAAATTTTAGATACTTCTAGAGACTCAAGTCCGAAAAGTCCAACGGAAGTTTCAAGATCTCTTAAAAGTCTTCAGAATTTTGTCCGGATTGCTCACTCGTATCTTGTACTGTACATATTATAATTATAGTGTTAAATAATTTTTACTGACCCTGGGGAATTATGCTGCCGGCTCCACGATCCCCATATGCTAAATGCGGTGGTATTGTTAACCTTCTTTTTTCGCCAACACACATTTTTGTTAGACCTTCGTCCCACCCTTTAATAACTTGTCCTACTCCTAGTTGAAATGTAAATGGTTGATCTCTATCGTGACTGCAATCAAAAAAAAAGAAAAACATATGAGATCAATAATAATGTTCAACAATTATAAAAATATTTTCTTCCTCAATACGCACTTTATATTCTTTGCATATAACTATATTTTCATCTTCTAAATTTGCGGCTCTTTCACTACCTTAATATTATACTCATATAGGTGCTTTCATCATTTCCCAATCTACTGGTGTCCTAAGTATAATATAAAAAGGCTATTACCCAAACCAACCATTTATTTGAAGCACTGAAATCGCTTACAAACTATGAAACTTGTTGGAAAACGACACAAATGATGATTCATGAATGTCGTGACTATGGGCGATTATTATTTTGCTCTGTTTTTGTTGACTGGGCTTTGATTCTAGCTTTCAATTTAAACGCGCATCAACGTGAATTAGGCTTACACGCTCTTGTTTTGTTTACATTTTACCAACTTTTTGATACAAAAGTGAGGTCTTTACACCCATCGCAGTTAGACAAGGGGTTGGGACAAAGAACTTTCTCAAAGTTTTGGAGGTCTTAGATTACAACAAGCATAAAAAAAATGCAGGTTTCCTTAAACTGGATGTGCCAGATGATGTCAACATTGGAATGAAATTTAATGCCAAAATTGTTCTAGCGCAAAAATGTGAAACTTCAGATTTATACATACTTCAAACGTACAAAACTTGTATCTCAAGTTTGTCTACAGTTTGAGCGAAACCCGAACTTTTAACTATTTTTCTAGGCCGACGTATGGACAAAAATGCACTAGAAATTAACCTTTAGCAACCAAGATGTGAGTCTTCTGTTAAATGCTCACGATGACAGATCGACCAAGGCCCCGCTTATGAGTAAAGCGAGTGAATATGTGCAAAAACTCTCGTTGTGAACGGCGAAAGTATATAAATTTACTGAGAAGCTCGTCTCCCACAGCTGCACTCACGGAGAGAAATCAGCTTCCGGTCAACATGAAGGAGGGCAAAAGCCCAAACATTTTGGTTGTGATGGTTTACCCACAAAGTCTCTTTTATTGTGAATTCGCAGCAAGGAATTAGGTTTGCCCTCGGCTCACTTCAAAGAGGACAAATTTGTAGTAATCCTCGTTATGCTGGTCGAGAAAAGTGAATTTTGCACTTTTACTTGCTTTGATCATTCGGACCGGGCAGTGCTAGCATCGCGCAAAATTTTTGAATTTTTTAAAATCTCAGTAGTATTTTCATCTGAAAGAAAATTTTCCGCTCTTCAATTTTGTTCCTTACGAGTACACGCCTAAATTCATTATTTTTGGAGAAATTGAAGAAAAAGTAAAAAATCACCTTTACTTTCGAGTCAAGATTACCGTTCGCTTATCAGTACTTTCTACATATTTTACTTTTACACAGGCGACGCTAGCGAATCTACAATATGCTCGGTCCAAATCCGCGAATCGGTCTTTCATCGCGGACTCGCGATCGCAGACCAACTTTTCTACATAATCCCACCCGTTGCCTAAAACAATGCGAATTTACGCAGATTTGCCGGCAGTGACAAAACACGGTACCTCAGCCAAACCCTCACTGACTGTCAACTTACAACAGAGAATAACGATTGCAGGGTCAGGGTACCAGAACAGACCTAGGACAAACGATTGCGTCCATGTTCATCCCGAAAATGCACCAATTATCCAATGTGAAAAAAAATACTTACCATTACGATAAGAATCAGGCAAACGAGTATGCACTATGATTCAAGGGAAGAGCCCTATACACGACGATTATTGTTTTTCAACACATCACCAACCTAGTGTCTCTACCTGCAGTTTGTGTTGTCTAACCATCAACCTCATTTTACAGTGGCATGAATGTTGATCATCTTCCTCTGCTCATTCTCTGTTTTTTTAAGTAGTTATTTGATGAGTCTAAATAGATGACAATAATTTTTTTATAATACATGAAGCGAAAGTGCTGCGTATCGTGTTCGTTTTTCGTAGCGAAACATGCCGTTATCAGAACCGTGGCGAAAATGTTTTACCAGTGGCGAAAATGTTTTACCCGTGGCGAAAATCAAGTCAGTGGTGCCATTCGAAAAATTTATAAATATTCTTTTTGAACGATAACCAATTTAAATTGTAGGCCTAAGTGTTCTTTTCACTACATGTATTATAAAAAGTACTGTTTGTAATTCGTGTCGAAAACAAACGATATTGGAACTCGCTTATCCACACTCGCTTTGCTCGTGTGGCTACACTGCGCTCGTTCCAATATCCTTCGTTTTCGCCACTTATTACAAAATGTACTATTTTCAAACACGTCACCAACCCGTTATCTTTGCTCGTCTTTCATATTTCCTGTCCGACCTTCAACTTTTTGTCCAACTTCATTTCGCAAGAGACGGGCAAGAAAATAATAATTTGAAAAAAAAGATCGCTGAATGCGCCTACTCTAATAGCAGCGTTTACCCTTGCTTCCTGGAAAATTCCTAAATTTTCAATTTGGGTGAACGATGCGCCGGTACGTTACTTACTAATAGAGCAAAAAGACAGAATGTCATTACCTATTTTAATAATGCGCTGTTTGGCGTCAGCCAATGAAGAGAAAGTACTGTTACGTATCATGCATCCGTAACTTCAAATGCATATTGTAATAGATTGCGTATGCACGTATAATCGCAAAGAGACACAATGATTCTGTTCAAGTGAAGAGAATGCTGTTTATTTACACAGATATTGAGTTCAAAGTAGGTATTAACAGGTACCTACCCACAACTGATGTTTTAAATAAAACCTTATCATCCTAAAGACAATGATTTTTATATCTAATGTAAATATTATGTATTTCGTTGATGTTCGGAAAAAAGAAGAAAATAATTTAACGCGATGAGTAATTAACCGTGGAATATAAGGTAGGGATAATATCACTTCAAAAACACTAGGAAAGTGTTGAAAACTCTCCCTCTTGGACGTCAAATTAGTGTAAATCATCCATTAAATTTATAAATGAGAAAATGGGGTTTAGAAATACCAATAGAAGAACTCTTGTACAGATTGTCAAATTTTATGAGATTATTAAATAATTTTGTTCCACAGTAATGTTCTTCTCAAAATTTTGGATTTTACTACCTTGGACATTGGGTAAATAAAGGAAACAAAAGAGAGTAACTTACCTAGAATCAAATTTTTGTCCATTGCTTTGCAGTTTACCGGTATAATGCATGGTCAACATATCTCCACTTTTTGACTTGGGTTCACATACTTCTGCTTCAGGTACAAATATGTACTCGATTTTCAAACCAGATGAGCTCGTTTCGCTTTTTATCTGTGGCTGATTCTCGTTTTGCGAAGAACACGATAAAAATGTAAATCTGATCAATAACAATCCAATAGAGAAATGTTCTTTCATTTTCGTATTTTTCTTTCCTTTTTCTCTCCCTGTTTATCCTCGAACTCTCGTAATCGAAAAGAATGAGAAAAAATATACTACGTCATCAATGAAAGAAAAATTTAAGTGATCAATTTTAATAATTACATCTACCAGAAATCAAAAATATGTACCATGAAAATTCTAATTCGAGAAAAGACACTTTCAGGAAAGAAACAAAAATACAAACAAAACAAAAAGAGAGAGAATGAGAGAGTGAGTGAGTGTGTGTGTGAGTGAGTGAGTGAATGAGTGAGAGGAAGACTGGAACATCGGCTACTTTTTTCCAATTGCAAAATTACAACTGATTAGGTAGAATATACGACGACGTTTCTCTTACGTTCTTACGATTGTATCCACGTAGGCGGGTGTCTGGAGTACAGGAATGTGTGCTATCCAGTAGAAACCGTTATATTGGAGTGGTGAGTGAAACACAACGCGCGTTGAAATACTCCTTGTACAGACTACCTACATAATTACGTTTGATAAAACTTGATATTAACCGTTATTGAAATATGTACCAAAATACCTCTTTTGACCATTACAAAAAATCTTTGTTAGCGAAGTGTTGATTTAAGAGACGAAACAGAGAAACGATGACTGGTTACGGCGTCACTACCTACCAATGAAAAATTGACCAACCTTCGCCAGTACTGAAGTTGTACTGAAAAGATCTTCACTTCATGGGGAGTCGAATAGTAGTTCTGAAGCGGTGTAGTATGAACAAATAAGAGATACTTGTACCAAAAAAGCGCTGCACCTACGACAAACAGGTTGCGCTCGAGGCTCGATAAAATCTGGAAATTTTGACAGGCTTAGGTATCCCTTAACTAATAAAGCCTGTACATTATTTCTTGTAATGTGTTGATCGAAAGTATCAACAGCTTCTGCGAAGTCTATTTTCGGCAAAAAGTTTGTCAATCAGAAATTAGGAAGGCTATATTAAATTATTTTAGAGTAGTTCTTTAAAACTTTTATTCCCACGTAATTTTTCGCTACACGTCAAGCTTATCATTCTCTTTCTTCCATGATTTTTATATTCCTTTATGTGTAATATATATTATGCTACTCCAAATCCATCAAATTACGAATTCAATAAAATCAATGGGTAGACGTTCAGTTGATTTATTTAGTGGTCGCGGTACGAATGAAACAAAAATTATTTGCTGAATGGACTACGCTATCGTGGCGTCACAAACTCCACATCCGTTTACCCCAATGTACCCTATAGCCCACTTAAAATGTTGTCCCTACAAAAAAAGCTCCAGAAGAAATACACACGAACGTTTCGACCGCATTGTGGGTAGGGAAATAGCAATGATTAACGTCACGATAACTTTCAGTGAAATTAGCTCATTGGAGATTAGAAAGCGACGCAGATCCTACACGAGGCAATCTAATGGGAGGTATTTACTGTATTAATATTCTTCTACGATTTCCTCGATTGTGAGTACGTGATCCTTAGCATGGGAAGGTGCCTCCTCTTTGATCCATCATACTCATCGTCCTTGCTTCCATTTTACTTTTCATACCTAATATAAATTTCAGGTCTATCTATAATAAAATATGTCTTTTCTCACCACCCACTATTTCAAATAGACTGCAAAGTTTTTTTGAGGGGGGGGGGGTCGCTAAACAAGAACAGAAAAATAACTCAAAAAAATATTACTTTATCACATTTCCATCAGAAATTTGAGTAGTGCATCCAAAAATCGTGTCTTGTTTAATCCTAACAATTGACTTCACAGTTGAAAACGTTTTCACTTTCCAGATATTGGACTTGAACAATTAATTTCAACCACCGAGTTAGGAAGCTAATATAAATTAGTTTATGCCTTTGACTATACAGGGTGGTCCAAAATGATGTTAACAGTTGAATGGGGATTTGGACTAAATTTGTTGTAGCGCAAAAACGCGAAACATTAGACGTATAACTCAAATGCACGAAATTTGTATCCCAATTTTATCTTTAATTTGCGCCAAATATGAAGTCTCCACGACTTTTCTGAGCCGAGTTATTGACCAAAATGTGCCTAAAATTCACCAATTCGCCCGGGTTCCCAAAATCGGGCTTTAAAATTAATTAATTTACAGTATTGAGCTGAATTTCGATAATTTTATGAATAAAATTATTGTTTCTCAAGTGAATTTGGACGGGGAAAACGAGAAAAATAGTAACAAAATCCTAAGGCGCACCAAAATGGGTTAATAGGCCCAAAAAGGGTCAAAATTCCCCCAAGTTGGAAAATCGTTCAAACTTTTGAATTGTAATTCGATTTCTAAGTTGAATTTTGCGCTGAGTCCGAAAAAAATGTTTAAAAGCTTCTTGGAAGCACCGACATGGGTTAATGAGCCCAAAAAAGGTCAAAATTTCTCCAAATTGAAAAACTGTCCAAACTTTCAAATTTTAATTCGATTTTCAAGTGGAATTTTACGCTGAGACCAAAAAAAATGCTTAAGCAGTTCTTCGAAGCACCAAAAAGGGGTTAATAGGCCCAAAAAGAGCCAAAATTTTTCCAAATTGGAAAATTGTTCAAACTTTTAAATTTGAGTTCGATTTTCAAATGCACTTTCGCGCTGAGCCCGAAAAAAATGCTTAAAAAAATACTTCGGAGAACCAAAATGGGTTGATGGGCTCAAAGAGAATCAAAATTTCTCCAAAATGAAAAATTACGTAATCTTCAAAAGTTGTGTTCAATTCTGAAGTAAAATTTAGCGCCGAGTCCGAGAAAAATACTGATATTGCCCTAGATGATCTCCAAAATCAAATATCAAACATTTTTCTCATTCTGCAGTAAAATTGTTGATTTAGGGGCCCCGACAAGTTCATCTGCCGTTGATTGCTCGCGGAGTGAGAGATCGATTAGCGTCGGGTGACAGATACGAAAGAGGAAATTGCGGGAATTCTCCTCATTTGGGGATTAAAGGGAGACGATAAATTCATCTTCCGTTGAAGGTTTGTGGTGAGAGATCGACTAGGGCTCTGCGTATGATCAAAGCGGGAAAAAGTGAGAAAACTCTCGTTGTTTCAGTCAAAGAACGCAAAGTTGGTCTTCTGTTGCGTGCTTGCAATGAGAGATCAACTGACGCCCCATCTATGAACGAAGCGGGCCAAAATACAAAAACTTCTTGATTCAGGCAATGGGAGGATACCGCAAATTCGGTCTTGCTCGTGATGAGCGATCAGCTACAGCTCAGTCTTTGATTGAGGCAGACGAAGGCCCTAATTTCTTGGGGTTTTACTCGGAGGAGGGAATGACACCGTCAAGCTCGACTTTCGTCATGAGCTCGCGGTAAGAGAACGATCAAGACCCCGTGTATGATTGAGGCGGGTGCTTCTGCAAAATCTCCAGTTGTTTCTTGCCAAGGAGAGAATGATACCGGCGACTTCGTTTTCCCTTACATGCTCGCGGTAAAAGATCGACTGAAGGCCCGTGTATGATCAAGGCATCAAAGCGGGTGCTTCCGCTAAAACTCCTGTTGTTTTGGGCGAAGGAGAGAATGGTACTGACGACTTCGTTTTCCATTACATACTCGCGGTAAGAGATCGACTGCGGCCCCGTATATCATCAAGGCGGGAGCTTCCACAAAAACTTCTATTGTTTCGGGCGAAGGAGAGAATGATACTGGCGACTTCGTTTTTCATTACATGCTCGTGGTAAAAGGTCGACTCAGGCCCCGTGTATGATCAAGCCGGGTGCATCCTGCAAAAACTCCTGTTTTTTGGGCCCATGAACGTATTTTGGTGCTCCGCAGAATTTCTTCACAATTTAATTCAGATTCAGCGCCAAATTTTATCTCAGAAACGAGAAAAACTCTGAAGGTTGGGCGATTTTATCATTTTGGGAATGTTTTGACCGTTTTTGGGCCCATAAACGCATTTTGGTGCTTCGCAGAATTTTTCAACAATTTTATACGGATTAAGCGCTGAATTTCATCTCAGAATCGAGAAAAACTTTGAAGATTAGGCAGTTTCATCATTTTAAGGAAATTTTGACCCTTTTTGGACCCATTAACCCATTTTTGTGCTTCGTAGGGTCATTTTGGTATTTTCTTCAGACTCGGCCCTAAATTTTATCTTGGAACCAAGAAAAACTTCGAAGACTTCGCAATTTTTCATTTTGGGGAAATTTTGACCCTTTTTGGGCCTATCAGCCCATTTTGAAGTTTCGTAGGGTTATTTCGGTATTTTTGTCAGACTCGGCGATAAATTTTATCTCAGAACCAAGAAAAACTTGGAAGATTACGCAATTTTTCATTTTGGGGAAATTTTGACCCTTTTTGGGCCCATTGAGTCATTATGGTGCTTCTCAGAAATTTTTAACCGTTTTTTGGGGGTTCAGCACTAAATTTTACTATAGCATCGAAAGAAATTAAGGGATAACACGATAAACTAGATTCCTCGATAATTAACAACTTTGGGAGCCCCTGTGTCAAATTTCTGGCACATTTTAGTCCATAACTCGGTTCAAAAAAGTCGTAGAGACTTGGCGCAAATTAAATATAAAATTGAGATACAAGGTTCGTACATTTGAATTATACGTCTAACGTTTCGCGTTTTTGCGCTACAACAAATTTAGTCCAAATCCCCATTTAACCACTCAGTATACCTCTTATGGACTGAGTTAAGACGAAGTTTACCCGTGGAAAGATATGATAAGAAAATAAAATGCGGAGGACTTCGCGGTTGATGGCGGAGGGAGGAGAAGCTGTTTCTCCTCCGCGCACACACCCGCGCTACCCACGTAGGAGTCCTAACGCTATACATGTTTCCACGCTCGTTTAACATTGCAGTAAGGAACTATATAAGATAGGTATGCGCAAGTGATAATAATCTGGTTGATAAAGTGTGAGTTATTCAGCGTCTGATTGGTCTGATTCCCGAATAACTGCTCCTCCTGATACTTTATCAACCAGATTATTATCACTTGCGCATACCTATCTCATATAGTTCCTCAATTGTTGCAGTATATGGACGAAGCTCAGTCCATTAGAGGTATATAGTCAAAGGTTTATACGTATGAGACAAGCTGAGCGAGTGAACCCGTTACCTGGTTAGCCTGACATACAATAAACTAGGCCGTGGCTTATCTTGTTAGGGATGCGGATTCCTTTGTGTTGGTTTGGCAATCAATGATTTTCTACTCAAAATGTTGATAAAGTGAATACTGGGTAGCGGGAATTCTGTCACAAACTATGACGACGAGTACACTGTGACGGAGGAGCAAAAATATGACAACACTATGCTTGGTCTATCTCTTTCATGGTCCAAGGCGACACTTTCTATAAAGTTTAGGAATTCGCGTTCTTTGTACACCTGGTATACGCGTACACCGTTCGCCAACTGCCAACTAATTGCTCACAGACAGTACATTGAAAGTTGAATTCCAATATTTTATCAAAACCATGTGTTCCTTGTTTATCAGCCTTATGTATCAAGTCATTTTTTATTATTATAATAAAATGTCCACATGTTGAAACAACATTTCAACTTTTAATGAAATATTTGATCAATGTACTAAATAGTTACTGACATGCGTGTCCTCAAAACTAGTACCACAGAAATAAAATTTAGTTACATTTATTCCAGGGAAAATTTCAATTCACTATTCATCAAATTTTCCAATGAATACAATAGACATACTAGACATTGGAATATTATAAATAGGAAGAAAAAAACGTGATGTCATTTTGAGAAATAATATCTGAAACTCAACTCACAATGCAATCTTGTAGGAACACGCCATTGAGCAACAACAAGCCAACATGGAGCAGATTATAGGGCAATTATAACTTCCTAATATGTCTACACAGTGGAACGGTACCGTCTTACTTCCAGGTTGATTAATGCAATTCCTATGTTACAATGGCAGTAAATAACAGTAGTGGGTATAGTGAATCACTTTTTACTCAGTAAATATTACAGTTCCAAATTCATTATACAAATAGAACAGCCGTACAACCGGTATTTCTGATGAAAAGTAAGAATATCAAATCAAGTTTCTTGAAGAATATCCTTGGCTTCTATAAATTTAAGATGAACTACTCACACAACAGGGTTAACAATCAATGTGGTTAATTCAATAGGTAACTTGTTTTTAAAACTTTTCGCTAATTTCATTTTGTCACAAAATACATTACTCTTATGCCTGCATACTTGGGGAGCAAATCTTTGAAGATCTCAGTTTATATTAAAATCAGTTACTCGTATCAATAAAGTGGATATCAACTTATTCATAGATTTTTCCTTTATAAAAATTATTTATTTACACACATAATAATGCAGTAGAATAGTGTCATTCTGAACCGAAGTTTTTAAGTAGAGAAGTTTGGTGGAAGAAATCCCCAATAGTTTGGCTGCAGATTTAATGTAAATACTTTTGTCAAGGCTACTCATAGAAGAAAGAACGAGTGAAAGGGAAATGAAAACTAATTCAAATGCATAGTAATGCCCAGCTCTAATATTTGGTCTCATCTCAAAAACCTTAAGAATTAAAAACTGGAGCCATTTCTAGACTACAGACATGAAGTTTAATCAAGAGGACCCCCAAATAACATACATTAAAAAGTCAATAAATACAAACAAACCAATGTTTGAGTTTATCAAAAGCAATAATGAGTTTCTCTGACTATTTTTGATAACATTTCTAAACATTAACTTTTGGCACGTGATAGAAATATTATTTATATCGTTAAGATACCTTATATCATTTTTTCCAAAGATAATTATATTATTGCTTTGTTAAAATCTTGATACTTTTGAGAAAAAGAAGGTGAAAAAATAGACAAAATATTAATGATGATGGTGATAATAATAATAATGAATAAAAATTTCAACAATCAAGCCATGAAGTGCTATTAGCTCATTTTAGATTCAACTGAAAACTTGATAGTCGCTTCTCTACTGCATTGTTGAGTACCGTCTATGATTTACCTCAAAAGCCGCTCAACCTACTCAACAAACAAATATAATGGAGGAAAACAAAAAAAGACTAAGCATTAACACAAGAGAAAATGCAGGAGAAATAGGCCAGGAAACCTACAGATGGAACAAAAATTATTGCAAAGTAGCAAGACAAACGTAAGTGTTTGTACAAGTATCAGAAGTTGTAGGTAACCATGATATTGATTGAAAATTGGGTTCATTTTCGATATCTGACGTTGTCTTGACCATGATCAGGGCTACTTTTCCTGCAATACAAAAGAACAAACTTGAATTATTTGGAGTTCTCATAGGTGGAGGAGGGAAGGGGGTTGTGTCTTTCATTCACATAGTTATCTCTACATATCATCGGTTATAATAAGATCACTGGAGAACTTGAGAAAAAATTTAACTAAGAGGATGTTCCACGTGAAATTTTCTACACCGAGCTTTAGGTGTACGTATGTCAAAAGGAAGATGTGAAAGATATTTGACTTTTCAGCATTACTTGACATGAAAGGAGCCTGGAAAATGTCAACTTCTGAACTATCATATATGACAGCAGGTTAACTTGGAGAAATGTTAACTTCTGAGTTATATGTGTTAGGAGGGGAAATTGAAAAAAAAATCAACCATCAAAAGAGTTGGACTAAAACTTTGGACTTACAGGCTGCAGTATATGTATGACAGGAGAAGGACTTGGAAAAAATCCAACTACCTATCGAAGGAGACGGACTTTCAAATAATTTTGACATCGGATTTTTTCATCCCTTAATTCCTTATATTCATTTTCAATAATTTGTGCATTCATCTCGCTTTAGTGTGTTTTCTGATGGATGTCAATGGAGCGAGTAATTTGAATTCTCTTTTTTGTGGTCAGGTTGGTAATGCTTCTAATATTAATCTCATCCAACTCCATAATTTGAAATACAATACTATCAGTGCTCATTGTTGTACAATCTAGATGAACGACCTTTCCACATAATATTCAAATAAAAATATACTTGAGAAGAAACTCGAATAATTGGTATTTGAAAAATTTTTCATGTGACAGGGTGCGCTAGACATCCTCATCTAAGTCTAATTATTCACACCAAAATAGTAACCAGAAACCAACTACAGAGGCGCGTCACAGGTAGTACAGATACACATACATGTACTTGTACACAGGCAAACATAGATATCAAATTACTTACATATCTGGTCCTTGATCAGTATCACTCTCCTCCAATTCCGTCTGATCTCTCTTCTTTTCATATATTATAATGATAATACACAGAATGACTACTTCGGTACAAATTCCAAGAAATGGCCATAATGCAGCATATTTACCTGCAAACAAACAAATAAATTTTAGAAAAAAAAGGTATTTGGAAAATGAAGCAGTGTATGAATTTTGTTCCGCACCACCTTCAGAAGGTAGGTTAATCCTTTCCTAATCCACACGGAGATGAGACGCTGAAATTCATACAAGTCTCCAAAATAGGTTAGCTTCAAGCTCACAGTATGTCGGAAAGGAGTTTCAAAATTTTGGTTCCTTTTTTTTTTTCAATTTTTTCTGAACTACAATAAAATTTTATTTCTTTGTTTGGTATTTTAAAAATTTTGTTTTGATTTGATTTAATTCTTTTTATATACTCTGGACTACCTTGAAAATTTGTTCAACCTCATCAATTTTGAAAACTTTCAAAAAACGTTGTTCCTGCGTGTGAATTTGCTTTGTTAAGCGCGATACCAACTCCTACTTTTGAGATATGATGGCCCTACTTATGAAGAGAACATTATTCTTACCAATTATACAAATTTTTTCGAGTCCCTAAAGTAGGTCAGAGCTCCCACATCTAAACTCACAATTTGCCAAAGGACAAGACATTGACCTTCCCCTGCTTTTATCCGTTACATCTAAATTATAATGTACAAAACAGAAAATTAGTCCGTCTGTCCTTTACGCCACATATTTGTGTTAATCAGGAATAACTTTAAGGCCATAATAAAAATTTCAACTCACAGGGAAAAAAATTTTTCTTAAAAATTATATCTCGCTGTATGCATCAGAATTCAAAGAAGTACGGGACAGAGAATTATCTAAAATAAACGCGAAGTCATGACGGCACTATACGTTAGGTTAGGTTCACAACTTTTTGGTCACGAGGTAACCTGTTCCACATAGCATCACGAGACAGCGAGTGTAACCGATGCGGAAAACAGCTTGTAGGCTATTTTTGTTTTCTTTATGTTCAAGAGAGTAGACAATATATTCGGGAAAATAAGAAAGGGAAAGTCAGTCTCGCTTTCGCTTTTACCGACTTAGTCAGGTACTACTACCGACACACTTTTGGCTGATAAGCCCGCTAATGAATTTTCTCGACATTTTATACGTCCTAGATCACTGTGAGACTAATAAAAAAATTTCAGGTTTTCTTATATATTTCTTTATAACGTTTTTTTTGTCAGCTCCACTCCTCGAAAACTAATGCGTTAATTTTCTTCGAACTTGGTCAAATTATAGTCACGTACCTATGTGAAGTTATGCATATGATTTTTTCTTGTTGTTTGGTTGATTTTTTGAGCATACCTCATTTTCTCTCAAATGTGATAATGTCTATTTTCTGAATTTATCAAACCAAGTGTCTTTATACGACTACATGATGTTGCAGAGTGTTCAACGTCGTTAACGAGAAATTTTGGGTTCATTTGAATGGTTTCCAAGTAATTCTCAAGATAAATACATCACATCGATGTATTTGAGTCCTCTCAATTGTTATTCATATGCGCGTATAGCATTTACTGGCTAGAAGAATTTTTAATGAAGAACCGTATAGGATAGAAAAATTGTAACTTTTAATGTGCACGTTCAAAGCATTCTGGGTCAAAAACCCGAATCGAATAGCCCGAAATGCCAAATACCCGACACCGATTTCCCCGACACTGAAATACCCGACACCGCCATACCCGACAATGTAAAACCCGACAATTTATTTTAGTATAATTGGTTGCTTTACATTGTTCTCTGTTATGCTAAAACGATTGTGTGGGCCAAGTTGCGTAAATATTCCAATTCGTTGTCAATGCTGTATTCATCAAATTCCAATACCACCTTGCGTATACGTTCCTGGAGGGAGAGCCACTTCTGACCTGGTGAATTTTTCACTCGTCTCCCCAGACTAAGCTCCGTTAAACAGACTTCCGTGTTGCTTTGTTCTTTTTGTAGTTCCCCGAGAGCGCTGTATAGGTCGGGATGATGTTTCCCTACGGTGACGCGGAAGCGGTTATGCCAACCTTCACTTACATTGTTTGTCTTGTGAAGGTTGGCAATAACCGCGTCATATTGGTTCCACTTGGCTGGTGCGTACCGCGGGTTGACCGGACGCCGTCTTCCCCGACGAAGAACACCTCGGACGTAGTACCTGTCGAAGTACTCATACAGTTTTTCCATTTCTGCCGGAGCGGAGGCAGCCAGTACTGGAAACAGGCGGGTTACTTCCGCGGTTGGCACGTATGCTAACGCTCACAACATTTTTGTGAATGTTCGTACTGTGTCATCGTCGGGGTCGTTGTACTGCTGCTGTAGGCCCAAGGACTGCACCTGGCGGTAAACCGCTTGGCATAGGTGGAAGAAACACCCAATTATAGTGACTCCAGGAAATACTTCCTCACACGCATTCATGATCGCGAGTTCAAAGTCTGACATTATTCTTTCCGGGGCACACGCGTTAACATTGTACCTGGCAACCGCATCTTTCACAGCCTGCAACATCTTCGCGTATTCATCCTGACTTTTTCCCTCTAAGAGCGCGTAAACGTATGGTAGTGGTGTGTCTTCGCCGTCTACGTGTGCCCGCCTGCGTACTCCAATTATTGTGAATAATTGCGTACAATAATTGCGTGAAGATGGTCGGGCTGACCTTGAAGGTCCCGTCCACGAACCAGACGGGACTCTTGCACAGCATTTCTACATTTTTCCTCGTCGCAAACACTAGAACCCTTCCTTCGTCTGGGTCGTCGTCCGTATCCCAGTTGTCGAGCAGGAGGAAAGGTTCTTCTAACAATGTCTTTTGGCATCGCTCAGGGATGACATCTAGATCTTCTAAGGACTGCGGATTGGGGGGCAGATTTTTCCTGCGCTCACGACGAATGGCTTTCCGTAAATTCTCTCTTTCTGGCATCTGGCTGAGTACACTAGGAGGCACATCAGCTAATGCATCGCGCACTAACTGCGCGGGTGGTTGTGCTGGGTTCGCTTCCGCTTGTTCTTTCAGGTTCTGTAGTACGACCTCCGCTTTGCATGCATCCTGATTGGATGGGTGTGTATGTTTAGAAGTGGCTGGACCGGACACGACGACGATTGGAGCCAGATTGCTAGCAGGTACCATTATAACAGCACGCGCTGTACATTCTCCGGCACGTACTTTTTGACAATCCCAGTACCTTTTGTTGCCTCGGCGACGAGAATGGACGTACATGAACCCGTCAATAACTAATTTCTTACCAACCATTTTTGCCATTTTACTTCGGTCTTGAACTGTCGGCTGTGTACTACTGAGTGGTTCATGCAACGTACCAGAGCCTGCCATGTATCACAATATTCATTACTAAGCAAACGCAAAAAAAAGAGAACTCGAGGGAATCGTTGTGTCGGGCGATTTGGCTTGTCGGGTAAGTGGATTCGGGTATGTCGGTGTCGGGTATTTCAGTGTCGGGTAAATCACTTGTCGGGTATTTGGCATGTCGGCCTATTCGATTCGGGTTTTTGACCCAGAACGCGTTCAAAGTGCTTGTTGGATCTAAAATATAGCCAAGAATATTTTTGATTACTACAAGTAGATACTTGAATTTAGATGGGTGGTTAAATTTGGAGGTGAAAAGTCGGTAATGATTACGCTGCTGCGTAAGCATTTTTTAAAAATGATCTGTTAAATAATAATGATAATACTAATTTATTCCTTTCCACTGAGCCGTGGCTCGTCAATGAGTAGAGAAATAAGATTTTAACGTTCAAGGAGAACAATTTGTAATACGTTCAGAACAGGTACTACAATTGCTCACTTTTGACTCGAAGATGAAACATCATGCTTGTGGCGCTGTTGCCATAATCACTTTCTGCCCAACAAATATATGATCCACGGTCTAACGTCATGTTTGCTGATTTGATGATCAGCATGTTGTTTGTAAAAGTATCATTCATTATCTCGATCCTGTCTTCGGTCGCAGAAAACGTCTGGTTTTTTCCATCTAAAAATTATAGTGACGATTTACTTTTAAAATGAAACAATGGTATAATATGTTGAGACATAATATAAATCAGACAAGAAGAAAAAAAGTATTACAAAAATCACACATAGTTCATACTTGAAATTAACAATATTTTTGAGAAATATTCATTATTGGGTAAGTGAAATTATTTTATGGTTTCAAATGAAAACTTAGCAAATTTGATAACATTTTTCCTCTTATCTTTATGGTCCAGACCTTCTTGTCTACAAATAGAAACAGTAACTCTACTGCGGCACACCAAAAAAATGAAAACTTGGGCTACCTTTGGACTGTTCTGCAGCCCAAAAAGAAGTGAAAATAGTCAGAGTTTGAAGCTCATAGATACAAACAATATATATATATATATTTTTTTTTTTTTCAAAGTCGCCTTTAATTCTAATTTATACATACAAAATAGTATGAAGTGTCTCTCAAAAGAGCATGTATACACACTGAAACAAAAACGGGATCTAATTGCCCAATTAACAACGCCCAGGTTGTGAATACTTTCATCACATTCAAATAAGGTTAAAATAAATCAATTCAAAACATGCAAAATTCAATAATAAAACTCTTTTAGGTGGCTTTTCATATGAATTTTACAAGAAAACAGAGCGAAAAGAAAATACTTTGTATAATCATTATCACTCATCATCACCTTTGAGTGCAAGCTTTGGAGAAATTCCGCAGAGTAGCGCAAACTCCGCCTTTACTGGCGAATCCCGTGAAAAAAAATGGACGATTGACAAGTAGAGACGTAGAGTAAGGACATGCATTGAGAGTTGTCCGTAGAGAGAGAAGAGAGGAGAACTATGGATATAATTTCAATTTTGTTTGTTTATAGAAATGGAGCGCTAGTGTTGAAGGAAAATACTCATATTGTTAGCCTTACAGGCTTACACGCTTATTATTTCAGTTTTCTTTGGCCTCGGGTGCAGAAGATATTTGTATAATCTGTTTTAAATTAAACCGGAAATTCTTTTTCTTATTAAATCACATTTACCTGATAATGCAAGAAAAACTACTCTTCGATTAAATTTGGTATTGGAAGGTACTAGCTGGCTCTATACATTCAATCTACTTAGATCAGATCATAATCTGGCGCCAATGAGCAAACATATTTTTGATGCTCGGGTTCGACAGAGAGCGGCTCTTAATAATTTTCAGGTAAAATAGAAAATAACTACTGAATATTTGGGATACTTACAGGGAGTTTCAATTCTCCAGACTACCTTGAGTTGAACGCTGGATATGACAGAGCAGTTCAGAGTAATTGGATTCTCTTCGATAGCAGTTACATCCCTGCGAAGATTAGCTACTCTCGGGATAACTGAAAATCATTTTAAGCATCATACACTATTAAAAACCCAATGACATGAACTTTTACCTGAGTTGATTATTTGAACAATTTACTTTGAACTTCAACGCGTTTTTCAGTTATTTGTGAACTAAATTTGTCTCGGTCCTTCTTCATCAATCGGCAAAAGTAAAAACGGGCATCAACTACATCTACACTTTTGAAAATCAACTTTTCATCATCAATTTCAATTTTTTCAGAACTTTGCACCTCACTGGCTTTCTCCAAATTGCTTTCCGATGCTTGAAACCTGCAATCAAAAAAAGAAAAATAGCACATAAGAAAATTGAATACAAAGAGTTGTCATTGTTTTTCCCCGATTTTGCTGTTCAGTTTTTGAGTAATCGTGTGACCAATATAGTCGCAAGCTGTGATCTAGGTTTTAGACCCCGGTTTACAAATTTTTACTACAAAAATATAAAACTCTTGGATTACAAGCCGTAACTCTCCCCTGGGTTAATTTATTGTAGAGTGGTAATGGTCTTTAGATCAGGGAAGGTCATCATCCAGAGTTGGGAAGCCCAATTGTTACCCGTAAGTAACGTAACGATAGGTAACATTAGGTAACGGTAACAATCCAAAAATCTCTTGTGCGGGTGAAGGGGAGAATGTTACCGGTAAGTACCGTACCAATAGGGTAACAATAGATAAGGAACGATCAATCTTTACAGTATTTTCCCAACCCTGTTATCATCACTAAGGCAAAAACTAGACAAGAGTTATACAACGCTTACAAGTCTTACAAATCGTTCAAAAAAAGGTATACATAGATGTACTCTGTCACAGGAACTGATGGTCGAGTTGTACGTTGTCGCGAGACAGGGTTTCCAAGCACCCAATTTCCTCTCAAAGGAAGTGTGAATTGCCGCTGTACACGGTGTCTTTGTCGGCCACTGGTAACTTTATCAGTCATTGTATCATTTGGCGATCTACGTGTTATCATAGATTGTTGCCACGGTTGTGAAAACATGCAGACTTTGAAACCAAAAATATTCACGGTTTAGATTGGGATTTCGGATTCACTCCAGAAATAGATGTGTTAAATCTCGTGATAAGAACTTTGAAGAACGCTGATGAGATTTATATCAAAGGTTTGGAAAGGACAAAGTACTTGCAGCAAGTACCACGAAAACACATTGTAGATTTAGAGATTTTTTATTTTAGAGGTCCGAGGGAAGAATTAAAGGAATATGGGTATAGCAGCTGGAGTAGAGTACCTACATAGGCACGCAAAATTACAATGCGCTTACAGAAAGGCGATCATGCACAGAGATTACATTTATAAATATGTGAAAAAAATACTACAAACCAAGGAAAAACTTGATCCATAAACTAGGTCCTATATCATATTGCATAATTGTTTGTTTGATTCTTATTTTAATGGCACTTGCTTTACATTGGTCTTATGCTAGGGGAATATATAAGCTATCAATGCATATTTTAATCCCCTGCCGTAAGACCAATGTAAAGCAAGTAATATGATAAGAATCAAACAAACGAGGATACAATATGATGAGGAAGAGTTGCACTTAACCTAATCTATTTTTAAGCTGTATTAGCCCGACTTGAAATATAAAACCTAAATAATGTAAACAAGTTGAAATTCACTACGTTTTTGAGCCCAAGTTTATCCTACTCTTGAATCCATATTATAATCATAGATTTTCGATAGCAACGCTACACAGGTATGAAGTAAATAATAAGAAAATCCTTGGTGTAACAAATAAGGTTGAAATTTCTAGCCATAAAACAGGTCACCTGTCTACACTTCTCAATCAACAAGTTTTACCTTTCTCATTATTTACAGTTTGACAATTATGCTTTCAATAAATATGTTTTAGTTATATGCTAGTAGTAACATAAATCAACGTTAACATGATCTCACCATACTACTTTTTTGTCATCAGATTTGAATTTTGGCTTACATTCTATGGAGAATTTATCATAAGGATTCACCGCTATGCAATTGGATTTTGGGCTTCCATTTAGCACACATTCTTTACCACCAGAGTGCGATAAAGTTAACTCATCTGAATCTGGAAGAAAGAATGTAATAATTATTCACGTGGAAAGAACAGAACTCTTTATAACCTTCTGTTGAATTCTTTGCAGGCCATGAAATATTTGTAAGATAGCTTAAGTTCACAAATTCCATCTTCATTTCAGTCCTTTCATCGGCGTAAGCACTACATGGGGTCCTTTATTTCTATTTTGATTAATACGAGAAACGACGTCGCGGGACATGTTTAATTAGATATAATATCATACAAAACTTTACAGTGCGCTTTTGTAAAGTTTTGTATGATATTATATCTTATCATTTACTTCTAGTTGTTCAATAGAGTAGGAATTTATCAAATCAAAATTGCAAGTGAGGGTTATTATAATCCCTCCTTCTCGATTTTGAATTATATTCTACATTTCATCACCATATCACTTGTAAGTACATCGCCTTCCGTTGTAGTTTTTGTATATTTTTTCATTTGTTTGCACTGTATTTTATCCTACGACGAATTTCTCACCCCCCCCCCCGCCCCCCTCCCCACTAGAACAGGCTCCCTGTTGAGAAATATCTCATCCGAACTAGAAACGATAAAAGAAGGACTTGTGAAAAATTTCGACTTTTGAGCTGTACGGATATAATCGTAAAAGACTTGGAATTTTTTCAAATTCCCCTCCCGTTAGCTTCAGAGTCTGAATTTTTCCAAAACCCCCTGTTTTCCCTAAAACAAGTTTCCTACACCGCCTGTTCAACTCCGTTCAAGAAAAGAACCCGTGAATTCTTCTACACCCAAGTTCAAAGAAAATAATTTTCAGATCTCCGGCGAAAAATTACTGAGAAGTCATTAGCGATTTTCAATATCTTTTCAATTTTCGATTCCTCTTGGAATACTGATGAATCTCCGTTTATAAGAACGTACATTGCATTGAACTCATTCTGGGTTCTCAAATACCTAATCATTTTCCCATTAACATGCTATGATGTTGAGTCAATTCGTCGCCGTATAGATTGAACATGGTTTTCACAATCAAACATAGATTGAACAAGGCGAGATTCAAGTATTAAAGGGTTTGAATAGAAGTTCGAATACTAACAAAAACACGACATTAATGAAAATTGATTTAATTGATAATCTGTTGGACATTTCAAATATTTTTCACGTTGTAATCTACTTCAACTCTGCCATTTCGTTAGGTGTATGCACAGGTGTCATCACTCAGCCTAATATTAAAAGATACTGAGATTGAAATGAAAGAACTAAGGCGTAATGACGATATTCTCGAACATTCATGACATATCACTATGCTAACGTTGCAGCGTTTTCGGCGAGTTTGAGCTTATTCTTTTTTACTTCATAACTCACAAAGTCACTCACATTCCCACGCTACAAAGTTAACAACAAATGATGGTTTCTTCCCTGATTTCGTTGGAACCAAAGTTTTGAAAGAATTTCAATAATGGATATTTCTTCGCTTCAGCAAATATCATCAGTGTCATTAAGCGTCATTCAAACGTGCGATTAAGAACTTGATCCAACGAACAATTATTTCAGCATACATATTCTCCTTCAAATCAGCGTACATAAATAAGGATTCCTATTGAAAAACAGTAGGTAGATCATAGCAGCACTGGCCCCAATATTACCTTCATCATCGTCAACATTATTTTCAGTCATAGTTACACCCTGAACTTCGGTAACATGAAAATGTTTTTCACGGTGATACTTACCTTGAGCATTTGCAGGTAAGGAATTCAAGTATATTGAATAGATATTACAAATGAAAATCGTAAAAAACAGACACCGCATCTTCAACTCAAGTTCGAAATGACGACGAAAAGATTAAATTTGAACACAAGAAAGTAAAGCACTATATGAACAATACTATCTTTTGCATGACCAACTAGGTAGTTAACCAGAAGAAAATAATGTGAATTGATATTTGATTCTTTCAGGATCAAGCCTTAAATTTCTTCATTCCCAAAAAACGAAACATATTCGGCCCATGTAAATTTGGGTCAATGCGTCAATTTTTATATTACTAATATAGACTGAATTATCGTGACGTCAGTCATTGTAAACTCCCTACCAACAACGCGCGAACACAATATTCGAAAACCCTTCAATGTGACTGATTCTGGATCGATTGTATCGTTCTCGGTTCTATTACATTATCCATTCTCATAAGAAATACTCTGGAACGTTTCGATCATACGTTCAAATTGAAAAAACAGAAATAAATAAGCAATTATACTCTGTTCACATTAGGGAAGGATAGAAATATGACCTTGAGAACGGAACGGTAGTTTAAAATTACCCGGAGCGTTCCGTTCTCGAGGTCATATTTCTATCCTTCCTTAATGTGAACAGAGTATATGTGTTTATATTCAGATTTCAGAAGTAGGAAGTTCTCAAGTATTTGAGACTGAACCTGCGGTTCTTTATTTATTTCTGGTTTTCAAATTTGAACGTAAGATCGAAACGTTTCTGTGTATTTCTTATGGAGCAGGTTTTATTAGGTTCATGACGCGTCCTACGAGGCATGAACCACTTGCAATCGCTTTTTTTTTTTTTTTTCATACTCCAGTCTTGCGATTGTTGTTCTCCGACCTTTCGATTTCGATGTGCGATATAGTACATCGAGTCGATTGTTTTACTACAAAGAGAAAAGCAGTTTTTGTGTACGAATGTATAGGAGTATGTGATCCTGTTTTCTGTTTCGATTTGCGACGTGCTTTATCAGTATCAGATAATGTTGGAAGATTTTAATAGGGATTGCAGAAAAACTGTTATAATAACTGTTATGACCGTTAACCAAAAAAAAATTAGGACATCTGACCGTTGAGAGATAACCGTTTGAAGAGAAAATGGAAGAGTGACCGTGACCGTTTGACCGTTAAACATTTTGGTCAAAAGGTCATAACAGTTATAACTGACCGTTTTTTTAACGGTCATAAATTCATAATAACAGTTATAACTTATAACTGACCGTTTCCTTTTCAGTTTTCAATCATTTTCATTTCACATTCACATTTGCGAAATACAAATCCAACCCAAAATTGAAATAACGAAAAAGGAAGGAAAATCAAAATTGCAAATCAAATTGACGAATTCCGGAATTCGAATCGAATTGCAATAAGTAATTAAGTACTAAGTAGAGCAGCCGTCCAGCCGAAGCTGCTCAGACAACGTACCGGTAGATTACCGCGCTTGTCACTCCTTCAAATCAAACACATGTGAATTTTTTTTTCAAAAATCGAGCAATGCGACCGATATAACGTAAAGGTTTAGGCTTTCACACTTTTGGTTTGTTTACATTTTTTTTTTTTTTCCTTATCTCGGTATGAGTGAAACGTGATCAGAGTTTGTGGTTCAGAATTTTTATTATACGTTTGGAAGGAAGAATAACCACAGAAATGTGAAAGAATGACGTTTTTAACACAAAAATATTATTCTTTCACATTTCTGTGGTTATTCTTCCTTCCAAATGTGAAATAAAAATTCAGAAATACAAACTCTGATCACGTTTCACTCATACCGAGATAAGAAAAAATGTAAACAAACCAAAAGTGTGAAAGCCTAATAATATTGGATAATATTATGTGAGAATGTGAGAACTGAGAACTGAAAATGGTTATTGTTAGTTTTTATGGATGAATCTCTTCCTTTTCAAAGAACGAGAAATGAAATTCTTACTTTTTTCGATTGCTTTTTCAATTTATTTTTGGACTTCGAATAAAGAATTCATTCTTTGTTTTTTATTTTTTGTCTCCTAAATAGATATTAGTTTATTAGAAGTGTATAATAATTAGACTCACGATATAGAAGATCGAAAATTGAATCAAAATATGCAAATTGTAACCTAAATAAGGACTTGACCATTATGACCAAAAAATTTTCAGAAATAATGGTCATAACAGTTATGACTTATGACCGTTTGGACCGTTTCAGAAAATGCTTTTGTGACCATTAACCGATAACCATTTCAAATTTTCCATGCGTTCTGACCGATAACCGTTAACCATTAAAAATTATTTCGGTCGCAATCCCTGGATTTTAATAACGAATTGTAAAACGTCACCAAATGTCATAATTATAAATTATTCGCTGCAGTCTGCCGGCGTGAGTGTTTCAGGAGCTGGAACATTATCAAATTTTCGAAAATATGATAGATGATAAGTTGATAACAGGGCTGCTTAGCCAATCAGATTGGCTAAAAGCTGAGCTAAGAACTAACGTTTTTGAATGATCGGCTTCAACTAATAGCTAATGGCTAATCTGCTCTGATTGGCTAGCTAACGGCCAATTAAGGGCTAAAAATTTTAACATGGGTATCATTTTGCAGCTTCTTCCAAACTGTTTTTAAATGAGATGTTACTTTTGGGCTAATCGCAATTCGCAATAGAAAAAGAAAACAAGAATTTTCAACAGCGTACTGTTAACAAACGAGAGTTTCTGAGTTTACACTCTTTTTTGAGAGTAAGAAATACTCTTCTTTAGCACAAAAATTTAAAAATACGTGATTCTTTTCTACAAAGATGGGATGAAAATTCACTTGGACATTGTTGTCTCTCATGTAGTCATGTTTTAGATTTTTAGAGCAATCAAAGAGCAAAGAAGTATTGACCGGGCCCGCTGGCAGTATTAGTGCTTTCTGATTTTGAAGAAAAAATTCAATGAAAATTAACCGTTACCTATTTCAATTTCAATGGCTAAAGGCTAAGCTAAATGCTAATTTGATCTCATAGCCAATTTCGAGTAAAATTCCTTGGCTAACGGCTAATGGCTAAAAGCTAACGGCTAGCTAAGCAGCCCCGGTTGATAACGCATAATTTAATTTTATGCGCCTACTTCGTCTTTTATACAATTATACCTATAGTAGTTTTTCTAATTTGAATTTCCGAGTAAGAAGATTACCTATTGAATATATTA
Source organism: Aspidiotus rigidus (assembly GCA_035079385.1). Classification (NCBI taxonomy): domain Eukaryota; kingdom Metazoa; phylum Arthropoda; class Insecta; order Hemiptera; family Diaspididae; genus Aspidiotus; species Aspidiotus rigidus. The sequence goes on from JAVHKY010000052.1 coordinate 9,887,392, forward strand.
AATAAACATTATTGGTCGAGTCATCAGAAAGCGAGGAACGTGTAAAGGAGAAAGGAGTAAAGGAGAAAGTGATGCAGAATAGAATTCCTCCACTATCCTTATCTCGCGAATACAGACCCCTAGAAACACAAGATCGCTAACTCGCCATCTACGCTGTGTTAAATTTTCGTACCCTGAAATCGTTTCTATAGTTTATCCCACCAGATGTCGCAAAGTCGCACTCAATGTATTCTTATGGGAGAAAAAAATTTCACGGATTCGCTCGAAGTTTGGCGCATATGAAAGGAAATTTTATGCAGAATAAATTCACATCTCTTCATTTTTTTGAAAAACTGAATATTTGTGGAGGAAAATGAGTTTTAGTGTCAACTCTCCATAAGAGCCTGTGTTAAATAGGGTACTATAGAGGGGGGTATGGCAATACGCCATTTTAGCAGCAAAAAGAAGGCTCTCAAGTACGAACGCGTTCGCGCAGTGTCGCGGAATATTCGGCAGGGCCGGGCAACATCGGTCACGTTCGTTTTCTCGCGATGCTTTGCGATACGCATTCGTACGTCGAACACTTCTTTTTGCTGCTAAAATGGCGTATTGCCATACCCCCCCTCTATAGTACCCTATGTTAAAGTGCTGAAGGTTGACTGCAGCGATTTTTGTACGTGTGGCAGAACCAACGAACTATCGAAGTTAGCGTTCTTACCACGGTATAAGATGAAGAGGTAGTGACACAAACGTATTCTGACTGTGGTAAACGCTGTCCGTGATTTTGAAGTAGTTCTGAACATCCCGAGCGCAGCGCTCGTGATGAAAGTGATGGGTAATGTACAGAGTCTTATGGGAACGCCGCTACTTTCAAAAATTTATTGCAGGATCAGGAATCAGCCGATGCATTTCATATTTGGCATAAAAATACCATTTAATCTACTCTATAAAATTTTGAAAGAATCACCCTTCTAAGTAAATTCTTGGATTTTTTATAATCCTTGGAAATTTCATCAATACTAGGGTACCAACGGTAACGTCTCGGCGCAGGTGGGGTGTAGAAGGAACAGGGAAACAGCCCGAGTGTTCGCTGCAAACCTAGCGGAAGTTTGTACGTACAACTTCAAAACTGCGGACACGATTTTAGCGTTGTGTCATTACCTCTTCATCTTATACCGTGGTTCTTACTCGCGAAGAATTACGTCATCCTGAAATACACCACCTGAACGATAGCCGATTTAAAAGAGAGGTATTCGTTTGATTACCTATTAGGGAATAGAATTCAAGTGATGAGATCAATTGACATTGTTGCAATCGGTCGGGAAATATGAATAATAAAAGTAGAGTATTGGAGAAAAAAGAATAACTGATTGTATAGGGTAGTATCTTAATACTTGAACATGAAATCAATATAGAACTAAGATATTGTATCTGTTTCAATCTCGCGTTTATAGATCGTTATTGTTTCCTGGAATACATACTCTTTTCGCATATTTTTTCATACTCGCCTATGGATCAGTATCAGTTTGTGATGGGTTCATGTTTGGCAAAGTAGGTTGCATCATAACACATTTCCATCATTTCATGCGTTATATTCGAAGGATGTACTCGATTGTTTTACCGCAACGAGAAAACGAGAAAAGTTATTTTTGCGTTGGAAAGAGAACGACTTCTACTTCATGTTTTGCGTGCGATTATTATTCTCGTGAACTGCCTACCGGTACCTCCATATCACCTAACCTATTATTATCAAGTAGAGTTGATAAGTAAGTTAGCTGAAAGCTGAACGTCTGAAGCCGAAGCCACATAATTTTGGGAAACAGGCTGATTTTGTTTTACTTATTCCTATTCATTAACAATCAGAGAAAAATAGTCTTCCTTCATTGTCCAAAAGATACAATTTGTCTGATTGTCAGTTTCAATTATGTAGGTCAAGACGTCAGTTCTACTTTGTACAGAAACAGAAGAGCACCGCAGAGCATGAACCTCTTCCAATCGCTTTTTCAACTTCAGTGTTCTCCGACCTTTCGATGTCGATGTGCGATGTGCGATACCTATAGTAGGGCTCTAAATCTATATGGGTATTTGCATCCGCCATTTTGTGTGCAAGAAGAAATTTTCCCCCATAAGAGCCCATGTTAAATTCGAGTATTTCAAGGATGAATAACTCGAGATCGGCTCGATGGATTTTTGTGATATGACCCGCGTTGGAAAGGAAATTTTATGGACAATAAATTATCTTCTCTACGATTTTTCGCTAGAAGCATTATTTTCGGAGTTATCGATTAATAAGTGAGACGTGTTTCATCGACCGAACGCGAAGCCGATACTAGTACGATGATCGTTCGTTGCGCATAGCGAAGACCAACGAAGACCTTCGTGCAATGGTGTATACTGTAAGGTAATTTACTATCACAGGATAATGATATTGATAATATTGAAATGAAAATAGATCTCAATTATTTTGGTATTCTGCCGTATCATACTCGTTTTAAGAATAATAAATTGATTTTCTTTGACTTTACCTTACTTTTGATTTTATTATCTGTTGGGACGAACTTTGCACCAACGAAAAGGAACTGTAGGAGTAATATATTTCTGTACAATGGACAATGAAGTGAGTTTCAATATGAGTATTCATGCATCTTTGTAAAATTTATAAAATACCGATACCTAAAATATACACTTATAAGTGCGTATATTTCAAGCTGAGAACATTGTTTGGAGTCTAAAAAATCCAAGGTGGATTCCTACTTTGAAGCATCTCTCGTTCATCAGGTTCTTTTATTCATCCCGACCAATATTTCATTCTTTCTATTGATGCGGGCTCCGTCCTTTCTCTATTGCAAATATAATTATAAAAACACCCCACAGAAAGTTTCAAATTCATCAATTTTTATTGAGAGACCGATTTCATGAAGATATTAACCAAAGTCATATATATTACTAACGTAACAAGTTGTGCATCTTCCTATATACGCAATGAATACAAAAAAATGTAACGAAATTTATCACTATAGGAGCGCAGCGTCGCATTGCTTATGCTCTTATGGGAGAAATACACGTAAAAAGTATGTTTAGAAACTGCGTGTTATCTCCAAAAATCGATCGACACCTACCTTTTTTTTCTTTTGAATATTAAAGACGAGGCTTCCAGCTTTTTTTTAAGCCATACATGAATATAAACGGTTCATTAGAATTTTAGAAATTAAAATTTGAAAAATACGTTTTCTCCATTGTCAGCCAGCTATTTCCAAAAAACTCGTGAGCAATGCTACGCCAGCGCTCAACATTCATGTTCCGTAGCAACAACATGAAACTGCCCGAGTTACTCAACTTGGTGTTCTATACGACTTTGATATTAACTAATAAAATTTGTAACTGCATCACGAGTACTGAGGAAGCAGCGTTGCCAACTCCTCACTTATAAAATACCGGACATTTTCAGGCAAGCAAAAAAAAAAAGCACTAAAAACGAAATTTTTTGTAGGTATTTATTCAAATTGTCCGGTTAGAGTCTCGCCGTTTGACCGGATGCAAAGATAAATTACCGGATTGTCCGGTCAAATACCGGACGGTTGGCAACGCTGTGAGGAAGTGTCCATAGTATTTTTCGTCAAAATGTAATCTTGGTCACTCCATCTAGATCAGTTATTGATTCAAGTTATATAAAATTTGATAACGTGAAAATTGATAGAAACTATCTGATAATCTAACGATGTAATGGAGGTAAACTACTTCTGAGATACTCACTTTATTCTTGCTTATAATTGGGTAAATATTACGAGTTTGATTGTTCTTTCTTGGTGTAAAGTTTGACCAACAGGTATAAAATCATAAAAAAAAATTTGTTTGCCAGAAAACTTGAAGAAAATCATTCATTATTCGTGAAAATAGGAAGAGAAATATTGTACCGGGTACGTCTTATCAATCATAATAGCAGGGCGCTTCGTACGACCGTCTTCCGGCGTTTTCGCGAGCGACGACCTGAATGTATATCCACCGTTTTTGTTACGCGTCTCACTTATTAATCGATAACTCCGAAAATAATGCTTCTAGCGAAAAATCGTAGAGAAGATAATTTATTGTCCATAAAATTTCCTTTCCAACGCAGGTAATATCACAAAAATCCATCGAGCCGATCTCGAGTTATCCATCCTTAAAATTTACAAATTTAACATGGGCTCTTATGGGGAAAATTTCTTTTTGCACACAAAATGGCGGATGCAAATACCCATATAGATTTAGAGCCCCACCTATAGTACATCTACTCGACTCGATTGTTTTACTACAAAGAGAAAAGCAGTTCTTATTGGTTGAGACGGGTAAAGGAGAAACGAGTGAACGGGAAACTAAGGGGTCCGCTCAAGAGGGGGCGCAAATCATTCATTTTCGAATCGATTCATGATTTAAAATCCTTTTTTGATGATTCGTGATTCGTATTCGAATCATTTTGAAAACTTGAAAATGATTTATGACTTGTGATTCGAATCAAATCCTGATCAATCGAATAATTTTCGAATATTTTTCGAATCTTTCGCGAATCAAACAGAAATCCGCCGTTCAAAATAGAATGAATGTATCTGCATATTTACGCCTAAAATTGCAAACAAATTTTTCAACGTGATTTGAAAGAGATTCGATTCAAATCCTTTTCGGATCAAAAAATCTTTTGAAATGATTTGGTATGGATTTGAATCGAATCTTTTTCGAATCACAGATCATTTTTTCCAGGTGATTCGGATTTGATTCGAAATTGATTCAACTCATTTTAATGGGGATTGATTGAGAATCATTTACTGCTGAACGATCTATGATTTGTCATTCGAATCTTTAAGAAAAGCGACTGATTCGTGATTCGAATCACTTTTTGATGATTCGCGCCCCCTCTTGGTCCGCTACAATGAAACAAACTGAGCAACGTGAACGAGCAACGGGCAACCGAAACAAATTAGTTTGATTCGGTTGCTTGTTTTTTACACACCACTACCGTTTCGAAATTGCTCCTTGCGCGTTGCTCGTTGCCAACTTCGTTTCATTGTAGCGGACCCCTAATGCAGAATATAATTCCTCCACTATCGTTAGCTCGCGAAGAATTACATTATCCTGAAATACCACCTGAACTATAGCTGATTTAAAAGAGAGGTATCAGTTTGATTATGTACCGGTACCTTGAGTGTTTGCTTTTACAGAATAGAATTCAGTGATACGAGATCAATTGACATTATTGCAATCGGTCGGGAAATATTCAAGAAAAAAGAATGAATGATTGTATAGGGTAGTATCTTAATACTTGAACATCAAATCAACATTGAACTAAGATATTGTATCTGTTTCAATCTCGCGTTTATTGATCCTTATTGTTTCCAGGAATACTATTTTCGTATCATATTTTTTCATACTCGCATATGCGATCAGTATCAGTTTGTGATAGGTTCATGTTTGGCAAAGTAGGTTGTATCATAACACATTTCCATCATTTCATGCGTTATATTTGAAGGATGTACTCCATTGTTTTATTGCAAGGAGAAAACGAGAAAAGTTGTTTTTGTGTTCCAATGTGACCGAGTTGGTGGTCGCTTTTTCTTTCTCCTTCACGTTTTGCGTGCGACCATTTTATTATTCTCGTGAACTGCGTACTTCCGTATCACCTATGCTCTGTCCGCAAATAGAATGGGTCGCGTAAACAAACCCGCGAACCGCTTCCTCGCATTGTAATCAATTTTTTATGCATGAAAGCGGGTCGCGGGTTTGTTGACGTGACCCATTCTATTTGCGGACAGAGTATAGCGTATTATTCATTATTATCAAGCAGAGTTGATAAGTTAGTTAGCTGAAAGCTAAACATCTGAAGCCGAAACCACATAATTTTAGGAAACAAGCTGAAATTTGTTTTACTTATTCTTATTCATAAAAAATACACGAGCAAGTGACTGTACAGTTGTTCTGTGAGTGAAAATCATGTGGACATTCCTGTAGTACAAAGGTTTATTGACGTAGGTTAATTTGTATAATATTAACAATCAGAGAGAAATAGTCTTCCTTCATTCAGGGATGGCATAACGTTTGCAATTGGTTAAAGTTATTGTACCGTAACGTGAATTCGAACGTTATAGTTGTGGATCAAAGCCGGCTGGACCAGCTGGTGGCTGGCAAGAGCGATGGGTAGTGAGAGGCGTTGAGCATCGATGACCGCTGACCGGTTGGCCAATGGTAGCATAAGCATTTAAAATATGAATTTGACTGATTGGAATGTGACTTTGTAAGTACCAATTAAATAAATATTTAAAAACCAAAGAAAGGAAACGGGAAACAGTTATTTGTGCTACAAGGGTTACAAATGACTGAAACGAGTTATTTCTCGATAAGCTTAATGTTAGCGACCCGAGCAAAGCAAGGGTTGATAGTGTCATACAAATGAATAATAGCCGTTTCTAATTGTGTTGCGTATGAGATTTCTCTTCATTTACGATCAGAAGATAGAAGACAATTAGACGAGTGCAATTTTGGAGGTCACAACTTCACAAGATAGATGATAGCTTGTCAATATACCTACCCTAGGTGCGAAATAAAAACACAAAAGAACTCCCCAGCAGCAAAATGAATAGCCTATATGTAAACGCCCAGTTGCGTCACGTTTGATATGACTTATTTTTTATCACTATTACTTAAGAGAATGCTATAAGGCACTTTTTCATGATAAATGAAGAAAAAAACAAGTAGAAAATTAAATATGCCATCAGAAATTGCTCATCAATCATTGTTAAGGGTATGCCCTACCTTGTCACTCACACACAGAAAATACACGTGTATTACACAAAATGGTGTCTTGCGGGTAGTGATTTTGGCACACATATGACATATCGAATAATGTACAAAGTGATTAGGAACGTGGTTTAATTTAGGTATTCTTGAAGTTGAGGAAAATACGGCTAATTAGTTGACAGATCGCGAAATATTCTGAATGATCTTCAGGAAATGTTCAAACTTACGTTTGAAGGGGCCATCTTTGAATCGTTGAATTCCAATCAATGAACAAAATTAGTTTGTGTGAACCAATTAGCCGTATTTTCGCAAGTTTTGTCTACATAAATACGAAGTTTCAAGATATTTCATGCTTTATTTAATCAGTTATCTCGGGGCAAAAATCGCAACATGCGATACATATTTTGTGTGTGTCTACGTGTGAGTTACTAGGTAGAGCATACCCTTAAAAGGAATAAATTTGTCTAAATGATCAAAATTTAATTTTTGAATCTACATTAACATATTAACTTGAATTTGTTACAGTTATTTACCAGGAACGCATACTTTCATAGAGTTATAAATAACATAAGTGCGCATTTATAGTGGCGCTTGATCTGATCGAGCAAAGAAAGCAGCGCAGCGTTTCGTAGGCAGGAGGGGAACATAGCAGAACAGAGAAGAGAAAATACAAAAGGATATTTTCTCTGCTCTGCTTTGCTTGCTTGTTCGCTGCGCCACTATAAATCCGCTCTAACGCTATTTTCGTTGTGTTAACGTTATTTAACCGTTATGTAACCGTTACCCATTACGTTATGCCATCCCTGCCTTCATTGTCCAAAAGATACAATTTGCCTGATCGTCAGTTTCAATGTACGTCAATTCTACTTTGTACAGAACAGCGCCGCAGGGCATGAACCTCTTCCAGCCTCTCGCAGGCTGCTTGTTTTCAATTAGTAACATCTTTGCTCCGCATGTATTTCTTATGGGAGCCATTATGCAATATGCTCAAACGATTTAATATTGCAGATGTACAATCAATGTTCAACATCAAAAACATGATGCATCCGTGAAGATGCGGTGAAGCCTTGACATAAAGCTACAATTTGGGCCGTAGATCCGTTAGAGCGCGCTCCTAACCTATCATGCGACAGAGATAAGAAGCAAAGGGTGACCCGCTAAAGAACCCTGCCGTAAAAAGTAGGATGGACGTATCTACAAATCACCGATCCATCTACTCTTTAGAAAATGATTATCACAATATCCACTCAATTTTCAACAAGAAAAACGATGATAATGATAGTTTCTTCTTGATAGTTGATACAGGCACGTTTTCATCAAGAAATTCAGTAATATGCATATACGTCCAAATTTGGACGTATATGCAGATGAACGGAAAAATTTTTACCAGCGTTATTGTTGATTAGAACCAAAAATTAATAAGAACAGAAGTATTATATTTTCTAAAATCTGTCATCTTGAATTCTCGATATGTATTGAAGCAAATACATCTCAGCTTTGAGAAATAAAGCATTTCATGTTCATGAATCACGACCATTAAGATATATATTAGAAAATATTTCAAACGAGCGAGAATAAAAATTTTCGGTTTTGTGCAATCTTGTTGTTGATTGAGTGCAAAATACTCTTATCAGCTGATCGTGATTTCAAAGGTTCTTTCTAAGAAACCCTTCATGCTGACCTTTATTTTGAAGATACATCCATTCTACTTTGTAGGGCAGAACCACAGGAGCGTCTGTCGACAGAAAGGTTCGCGTTTGGATCCATCACTCGAAAACGTGACTCACGTGCGAGTTTATTTTATGTAACCGGGATGGGATCACGCGTTGGCCTACTGCCATGCTCGGAGTAAGAGGCAAGTAAGAGTGATGCCACGGGACTTCAAAATATTTTTGGACTTGGAAATATTTTCAACTGTTGGTCTTTGAAATATTTTTGACTGTTGGACTTGGAATTATTTTCAAATTGTGGAACTTTGAAATATTTTCAACTGTTGCACTCGAAATTATTTTCCAACTGTTGGACTTTGAAATATTTTCATACTTCTTGGACTTGTAAAATTTTTCATTTTTGATCGTCTCCCACAGTTGAAACTATTTCAAAGTCCAACACTTGAAAATATTTCCAAGTCCAAGAATTGAAAATTAAAAATTTTACAAGTTCAAGAAGTACAAAAATATTTCAATGTCCCGCGGCATCACTCGCACGCACGCAAGTCACGTTTACTTGTGGTAAGAAACTATACACGTTAAGGAACTATATAAGATAGGTATGTGCAAGTGATAATAATCTGTTTGATAATGTGCGAGAGGAGCAGTTATTCAGCGTCTGATTGGTCTGATTCCCGAATAACTGCTCCTCCTGGTACTTTATCAATCATATTATTATCACTTGCGCATACCTATCTTATATAGTTCCTTACTTGTGGTGGATCCAAATGCGAACCTTTCTGTCAACAGACGCTCCTAGACAGGGCTGGGCACGGATCGGATCGCGGATCACGGATCAAAAATTGGCGATCCGTGATCCGTATTCGGATCATTTTTTTCCGCTCTTTATGATCCGCGATTGATCCAGATCATTTTTTCATTTATGGTTGATTTGATCCGAATCATTTGCATTGATCCGCGGATCGTGTTTTTTTTTCTTGCTCCAGATTGAAGTGAAAAGCTCTGGAGCCTTATAATTTTTCACGTTGCAAAACAACCACATTTTCCATGGTGAAAGAGAAAAAAAATTTACCTTCTATTTGAGTAATGATTCGTGGATCACAGATAAATGATCCGCGGATCACGGATCACTGATTCCCGGATCACGGATCAAATCTTCTGATCCGCAGTTGATTGATCCGTCGGATCGCAAAGAAATGTTCCTGATCCGTGATCCGGATCATTTTCAGTGAACGATGATTGATCCGCGATCCGATCCGTCAAAAGACCGATGATTCGCGATTCGGATCAAATTTTCGCGATTCGTGCCCACCCCTGTACCTAGAACCACGGCCGTCTTCAATTATTAGGCCGGAATACTGAAATTTGACAACGCTGTTCAAGAAGGCGACGCTTATATACGTTCTTATGGAAAACACTTCAAATTTCAGAGAAAAAGTAAGTGAATATATCGAAAGAGTAAACAATCCTCGATTTTTTGAGCCAGGTCTCATTAAGATTGATTAACTTGGAAGCGAGTTATGAACGTTTAAAAAAAAAAAAAGTTAGACAGAGGACAAAGTGCAGTACATTACCACGCTTTGTCCCCTGTCTGACCTTTTTTTTTTAAACGTTCATAACTCGCTTTGTAGTCAATCAATCTTAACGAGACCTGGCTAAAAAAAATTGTGAATCGTTTACTCTTTCGATATTTACTGACTTTTTCCATAAATCAAATACTATATTCACAAATATTATTAATGATTACGTTTTTTTGAGTGTTTTTACTGTAAGAGCGTATTTAACGTTAACCCTCTTGCCTGATAATTGAAGACGGCCGTGGGTGAACCTATTGTATTTCCCCATTAACCCGTGTACCACTTGAAAATGAATGTCTCCAAAAATAAGTAATTTGCAAAGAAACTGAGGAGAATAAAACTTGTAGGAAATGAAGTTCCCTATCGATTTCAACTATCTTTGTACTTGAATTCAAAAATTATGCTGTGTCAAAATGTTCTCCCTTTGCTCGACGCTAGCGCTGTACGCTCCAAATACCACGTCCACGAGCGTCCAAGTTGCTGACTCGCCGGGGATGGAAAGGTAAAGTAGCAAATAGCCAGCAGTTGCTTGAACAAACTAGCGACTTTCAATTTGTAGCAACTTGGACGTCCGCGTTTAAAGTCATCCAATAAAGCAGAAGTCGTTCAACTCGCCATTTAGGGAATGTTGAAAACTAAATGTTGAGCTACGTTTTCCCGGTGAATGCGCGTGATACTTTCTACAAAAAAAAAAAAAAAAAAAAAAAACAGGGTAGTGCAAATTTTTTGCTTTATCTTTAGAACCAACTGTATCTTATTTCAAAAAAAAAAAGTACGCGAACAAAATTCATTAATGTTGTAATTTCATACAAAATGACAAAGTCATATATATTACTAACGTAACAAGTTGTGCATCTTCCTATATACGCAATGAATACAAAAAAATGTAACGAAATTTATCACTATACGCGCGCAGCGTCGCATTGCTTATGCTCTTATGGGAGAAATACACGTAAAAAGTATGTTTAGAAACTGCGTGTTATCTCCAAAAATCGATCGACACCTACCTATTTTTTCTTTTGAATATTAAAGACGAGGCTTCCAGCTTTTTTTTAAGCCATACATGAATATAAACGGTTCATTAGAATTTTAGAAATTAAAATTTGAAAAATACGTTTTCTCCATTGTCAGCCAGCTATTTCCAAAAAACTCGTGAGCAATGCTACGCCAGCGCTCAACATTCATGTTCCGTGGCAACAACATGAAACTGCGCGAGTTACTCAACTTGGTGTTCTATACGACTTTGCAAAATGAGCTCAATTATTTTGTAATTTTGCCGTCGGTGGAGTGGAATGAGCTGACCATTATTCGATCTCAGAAACACTGCAGAGGAGGCACTGACCGTTTCTGTGTTGGCGTTTAAATTTCTGTTGTTGGTAATTCAGGTACGCCAGTAAGTTGGGTACCTAATTCTGCTCTTCGTGTTGGATCTGGACGATTTCCGGTGAACGCCTGATTTTTTTGAACAACGGCGAGTAGATCTCGACTACCAGTCTGCGCACTCATTTTTCTTCTTTGGTTCGAATAAAGCATCAGCTCATAAATACACGGTGATATGTGGTCGACAATAAAGAATCATTTTGTAGAAACAAACGTGAAGCGTTCAGGTACAATGGCTCGGCGAAAATTCTCGACTGTTTCCATTTCTGCTGTAAGAGCATACCGGCTATACCGATATGACTTGCATCGGTATGAACTTCCGTAGGTGCTCCTTGAAGGAAGGTTCTCTGTTAGTCGTTTCTTTAGAGTTGCTACCGCTTCATTTTGGGCTATTGTCCATTCCCATTTTACATTGTTCCGTAACAGCTTGGTTAATGGGGCGGCAATCGACGCGTAATTTTGAATAAAATTTTGGCATACATTTAATCCCACGACTCAAAAAACGAAATTTCCCGCCTATCGATAACACGCCTATGAAATGTATTACACGAATAAAAACGAAGTAAGTAGTGAACACATCTTGATACAAGTTGTGCACACAAAATCAAAACACTCTAAATCCATTGAAGAGAACAAATTCACTGTCATGTAAGTAGTGCACACATTCCCATATAGTGCACACATAAGAACATGCAGAACAATCTGCAATCCACATTTAATTCATTCAACTATAAGTAAGTAAACCTTATACAGGAAGACAGGAAAGAAGACAATGGAATGCTTTGGTTACTGACAAGTCAGCATAAGCCTCAAGGTAGCATTCCAAGTGAAGATTTTTTTTTCCGCCTACCACTTGACACGTGCAGCGTGAAAAGCTTTCTGAAGATTGAAAGGTAGCTCCAAATGGGCCTCAAGGCTAGACTCCATCAAGAACCTTGATAGCCAAAAAGGGCCTGCAAAAAGGAAGAGTGGAATTGGCAAATGATGGGAAAGATCAGAAGTGCGTATATTGTCAAAACGGCAAACTCTTGAATGCAAGTCAATAATGAAACGTCCGCGGCTGTTGCACTGATCCATATAACTACCGCGCATCCCCTTGGCATCATACTTCTGCCGAATCATCTTATTTTGACGACAAACCGCAGTATTTGACGAACCAGTGAAGATCTCACGACAATGCCCGAAATCCAATGCATTAACCAACTGACTCGACTGACTCCTCCGGGGTGGAACAACTGGGAAAACACCTCCATCAACAGTCATACCTCACTCATAGGGAGTTTGAGGTCTATTAAGGGGAGGCAATCTCTACTTGAAGCCCATCCTGGCTGGAGTTCCTCAAAATAAATGCAGCAAAATTATCTTCTTTTGAAATACGGGTCGTGTGCCAGTCCTGGCGTGCATTTATGGCGTTCGTTGTGGTTTCAACGTCGTGTCAGTTTTTTTCCATGGCGGGAGGGGAACTGGCGGTCGATATAATTTTATGAAGCGTGCACTTATATATTTCCCTAAAATATTTCCGGAAGTAATTTGTCAATCTGAGGAACTGGCGCAGTGTTTTCACAGTCGTTGGGGCAGGAAAATGTAATACAGCTTCCGTTCTAGACTTTCCCGGTTGACTGCCAGAGCATGAGATCATATGCCCGAGGTAATCGATTTCTTTCTGGAGGAAGTAGCATTTTTTTAGTTTCATCAACAGCCTTTGTTTGTCGAGTAAATTTATCACACGTTCGATCATATCGATATTTTCTGACTCAGTTTTTGTTGCAATGAGAATATCGTCCAAGTAGATAAAAACTTTCTTAGTATGCTTGATCGAACTGAACGCCTTGTCCATTGCACGTTGGAAAAGGGAGTGCATTCGACAATCCAAATGGCATGCGTAAATACTCGTAGTGACCTACTGGAGTGACAAATGCAGTCTTTTCAATAGAATCTTCATGCATGCTGATGATGGTATCCATCAGCTAGATCAACCAGAGTGAAGATACTATTACCAGTCACCTCTTGTAAAATATTAATTTCTATCAATAACCAAACAGGTAGTATTCTTTGATAGTTAAATGCCGTTCAGTTTACGATAATCGACTACCATTCGTCGTTCACCAGTTTTCTTTGGTACAAAAAGAACTGGGCTTGCATACGGTGAAATTGATTTGTGTATGACGCCTCTTTCGAGAAGTTCGGCAATTTTTTCTCTCGTCGATAACTTATCAACTTCGGTCATTCTGTAAGAGCGATGAACGATAGGGTCGTCAGTCTGGAGTCGAATACCGGTATGTATTGTTGCTATTGTACAATTTCCTTAGTCTCCAGACGACGCGTGTCGAGCATTCTCAAGGATATACGTTAACTTTCTTTTACTTTCTTCGTTGACATCAGTAGCACTATGCAATTATTACAATTTAAAGGGACGCGATTTTCAAAAATGAACTCTTTGTCGTTTCAATAGTACGTAAGGTCTGGGCTTTCATAACCATCGCGACCAATCAGTACACTGGTCAATACACGATTTTACTGATAGATATTCTACTTTGATGAAAACGTTGTAGATTTTGGTAGAACACACACAGTAGTGAAATACTTCAACCGCGATATCTTCAATTAAGTTCAATATGACAGGAGTGGTCAGATGCCTTATTTGAACACCACTAAGTGACGTTGCTAAATCTTGCGACATTAGTGAGCGTTCACAGCCAAAATCAAGATATGCGAGGGTATCAGTGCCGGCAACGTTTACCATCGTGTAGAACGGTCCTATTCATGGTTATGGTGCCTGATGTCTCTTAGCAGCCGAGCCAAGAACTTGTTTACTTGCGGCTGACACGTTTGCCACATTCCACCGTGGCACTTGCTCTGCGGATTGGTTTTCTGGCGACTTCCCGCCAGTTGCGCGGCAATGCCTGAAGACATGTCCTCCAACATTCATTTCACAGTCAAATTTCCGTTGGAAGAGAGCGAGTTTGGCTGGTATAGTAGGCGCGCGGCTCTCAGCAGCAACTTGGATCCACTCGCTGAGGTTACCCAAGATCAAATCTTGTTTTTGCCGGTCCGTCAACGCGATTGGTAGTTTTGTTATCCGCGCTAGTTGTTGGTGGACATACTCAAAATGACTCTGCTCTGGCTCCTTGTAGGTTTCAAAAATTTTGTGAAGTTCTAGGAACGCGTTTCTTCTTGTTAGAAATGTTGTTGTAAGCAGTTCCTTCCATTCCGGCCACGTGTAGTTGATGGTTGGTAGTCCTTGGTACCACGCCTTCGTGACACCGGCCAATTTTAAGAGGGCGAAGTAAGCTGTCGTTGTATTCGGCCAATTATAGATAGCAGCCAGTTCATCAACTTTTTCGAGCCAAAGTTCCACAGTTGTATCTTTAGGGTCAAATTGCGGACTAAGGTCCTTGGCCGCCATGGCCGGCTTGGCGCTACAGGTCGGATTAAACTGATCGTTCTCAACCCTCCGTGAGTTTCTTCTGGCTGGTTTCTCGCATTGTTGGTTGTCGTTCTCCTTCGATCGCGTGGTTGTACTGGGTTTATTCGACGTTGGTTGTTTGTTTGATAAACGACATTGAATTTGAACTTGCAGTCGTTTCTGTTTCTGGCGTTTGAATTCCTTCAACTAGTCGTTAGAAGGCTCAATGGATCGAGTTTCGGCTATCTCATCGGTAGAGCGGTTTATATTTTGCCAAATATCAAACGCGTATGTTATCTTCACCTACCATACATTGGCTGCTCTGGATTGGTTTCAACGAACTTTGTTTCTTTGGAAGTGGTATTGCGTTCAGAATTGCGAGGAGAAAAACATTTTCTTGGCGGCGACAACTTCTCTGTTTGCTGAGATTGCGCAAAATGGCGTTGAGTTAGGCGCGGCTCATCCCACTCCTGAAGAAACTCAGAAGATCTAAGAGAGGCTTCAAGAGATGTTTACTGTTCCGTGTCATACAACATACCGGTAATGATCATTCTATCGTATGTACTACATTATAGTACAGATAATATAGATTGCTAAGCATAATAATAATCTCGTATGCTCTCGAGTCGATGATTCTGCAATATTGGTTTCACAGTTTACATATATATATATGTATATATATGCGTGTGTGGGAACGCTTTACCGGTCTCACGAATTTTCGTGTTGGTAGCGTTGCATCGATACTCGTAGACAGGTTTGGTAATTGATGTTTCATAAGATAGACAACACGAGTAGATAGTTGTCAATTGATTTCATGTTTTGTATGGGTGTTAATATATCGGGAAAATGGAATGCCGGAAAGACTTAGTGCACCGGTAAACGATCAGCCGATATTCTTACATATGTATCTATATACACATACGTGATGCGCTCCATGAAAAGGGACCACAAGTCGGCATGGTAAAAGCTCCCCGTGTAGAATTGGTCGTCAGATTAGGCCTGTCTTACACAATTGTATGATTGTGTACGCGCGAGACTACCGTCGTAGACTTCTAAGATTCTTCAATCAAACTTTATATAGTCCGGGTGCTATTGGGAAAAAACATGAGGTAGCTTGCATTTTGTGATTAAAGCAAATCATTTGGTACGTTTGTTGTGAGTACCAAATGAAGTCAATTCAGAGTTGTAGCCACCCCCCAAAGGGATGCAGTGGACCTGTATTGCGGGTTGCATACCTCATTCGGTTTTGCGCAAATATCTCTTGAAATAAGGCTTTGATAGAAAAATGTTTCAAACAAAAGTTGTAGTTAATAAAATTTCCTACAAAATGATGTATCATATGTTCAGCCTACGTTAAGAATAAGGCTAGAAATTCGACTATAACGAATGTAGGCCTACTTGAAAAATCAATTATGTGGAAATATTTCTCGGCAGATGAATTTTGGAAAAAAATTCTTCAGATAAAAGTTTTAGAGTATCCGATTCCCTACAAAATGATGTATCACACATCTAGCCCAGAGCCATATATTGGCTAATAATTCTAAAAAAGCGGTCATAATTTCACCCCACGAGTTAGCACTTCGCTAATTTTTTTCATTAACAGATAAATTGTATCGAAGAAAGAGTCGAATAAAAGTTGTACAATACAACATATTTTACAGAGAGATACATTTCAAAGCTAAATCTGCGGATTGGCGAACAAGGACTGACTCCAAGATGGTCGGACGAGTCCGATCACTTGTACGTCTTTTTCAAAGCTATGCCTCGACCTGCTCAAATCTAGATAAGATAGAATAAAAATAGGAAGGATGAGAACACGTATGTAAGAATAAAGGATAGATAGATGGAATGATGTATAAGAGAAAGAGAGAAAAAAGGAAAAAGAAAAAAGAATTTTCGATACGATGCAAATCGAGATATAAGCATCAAGTTCGACTCACACATATACGATATCCTGAATCACGAAAAGTGGTCCCGTTTCAATGTATTGCCATCTTCTTATCGGCATCCGCTGAGTGTCTGAGTGTATGTACTGCTATCGGCTATGGACGCCAATAAATGGATGAAGTTTCTATAAATGAATCCAAATTTTCTCAGTTCTGCATGATTGGGAGGTCTTTGAGACTATTATTATTGTACGATGGTTGCGCATGCATACTCCAGTATTATACACATCAGAAGTTATGGTCATTCTTTCGGTTCATAGTTGATGATTTCAAATTTGAGTACGATGTGATCGTGTTCCATGATGATTTTCTTCATTTTCTCAATTTTTCACGGTATAAGATGTAATAAGTATTATTGTTGAAAACTTTGTGGCTGTTTCAAATTGTCATTTGTGGTCAAATTACGAGCGTGGAGAAAGATTTCTTTTATCACGTGTGCGTACCTACCGACTATATTCCATGAAAAAAAAAAATGTTCGCCAAAGAGAGCTCACCTAATGTTGAAGATGAGAATCCAGTACAAATAAACTGGGAGCTTTGTTTCTTGTGTCAAAATGAGACGAGGGAGCGTCTTGTAAACCCTGCCTCGAATCCCAGGCAAAAAACAGAAAATGAAGGATACACGGCGCTGAGTAGAAATTTGAAGGAATTTCATGGCATTGGGGAGCTTCCTTTTCAAATCGATGTGAATTTCTTGGTGAGTGATAAAATTTTACTTGATACATTAGTCAAAAATAAAGCTAAATGGCATAAAAGCTGTTATTTAAAATGCAATAATTTGAAACTAACGCGTGCACGAGAGAAAGCTGAGAACAATAGAAATGAAACGGAAAGGGAGACGAAAAGAAAGTCGGAAGAGGAAGCACCTTTACCGGAACATTCACCCAGAAAAACTCGAAAGAGTCGCCCATTAGAGTTCCGCGACAGCGATGCTTATTTTGCGAAATGCCAGCGTCACGACGTAATCCCTTGAGCAGGGTGATGACTAAAAAATGTAATAACACAATTATTGAATGTGCGTCTACTTTAGGAGACTCGAAATCTTGGGGAAAATATCTGAACGTCATGACTTGATGGCTTTGGAGGCTCAATATCACAATAAATGCCTAACCTTATACCGAAATAAGAGAAGAAATTTTCGCAATGACGATACTACAGATAAAGATTTAGCAGAGCAAGCTGAGAGCATCGCATTCTGTGGTGTTGTGGATCATATCCCAGAAGTTCACCGAAATTCAAGCGATAAACAAATCGTGTTTCACATGGGGGTCTTAGCTACGCTTCAAGAGTCCATAATGGCAAGGCTAGGGGTCAAAGTCAAAGTGCACTCAACACGATTAAAAGAACAGCTTTTAGAAGAATGTCAGTATTTGCAATCAAGTGAAAGTAAAGGAAGGGAAACCTTGATTACTTTTAAAGAAACTATCGACTTTGCAGTGCGTTCTTTAGCAGTTCGAGATTATGACGCAGATGGGCGCACACTTTCAGAGACAGCAAAGATTATACGATCGAACTTGTTTGATAAAAGTACTCCAAAACGCAAGCCGGAAGTTCCAACATCTCTTCTTGCTCTGCTAGAAATGATTATGTATGGTCCATCTTTCAATAACAGCGACGATGAGGTCGACAATGTGAGTTCAAAAATAGCTGAGCTCATTGTGTTTCATTCGGTCAAAAAAAGTAAGAGGGGCACAACACGCAGGCATATACAATCCCAAGAAACTGATGTACCCGTCTATGTAGCTTGCAAGTTACATGCTGCAACGCGCAAGAAGGCAGCTATCAAGGCTTGGGTCGCGTATCCAGAGGCAACAACTGGATTTCAATTATTATTCTAGGGAAAAACGGACGAAGCAATGCCTATAATTGAGAAATTTGTTGTTGCCATGTATGACAGGTGAATCATCTCTTCATTTCTTTCATGTCTTTCTCGTGGATAGAAGTTAAGACTTTTTCCAATTTGCGACAATTTTTCAGGTCAAGTAGTTGCACCACTGTGAATGCATGTAGAAAGGAATTACGAGTATTTACCAAAAAGAGTAGACTTATTGAAAATATCCCACCTACAAAGGCAGCTCTTCTAAAGCACATTTTGAGAGCAATGTACCAAGGAGTTCATGTGTGGGGGCAGACCTTGAAAATTCAACAAAATGTTCCATGTCCGTCGACAATGGCATGGAAAAAAGATGAAGACGGGTTGTGGAATCCTCAGTGGATGGATTTGCGTGTGGCTGCCAAAGAATGTAATGAGTTAGTGCGGTGCATCTGGCCGGTGTGGATACATGAAAAGATAGATTCCATATACTGAATTATGTCTTTGCTCTGGCCGGTGTAATTAAACAATGTAGCAACATTAAAACTTTCATTCTTACTCCAGTCATAGTTTTTCTGCCAATAAGTTATCCTAGTTTTTATGGCATTTTTTTATGGCATCATTTGCAAATGTTCTGGATCTCAATTCTTCAATAGACTTGAACGGTACCATTTTGTAAGAAATGATTCATTTCACAGTTCTTATCTGAAACTTCTTTTATTAAAATTATCTGTTAATGAAAAAAATTAGCAAAGTGCTAACTCGTAGGGTGAAATTATGACCGCTTTTTTAGAATTATTAGCCTGTATAAGGCTCTGGGCTAGACATGTGATACATCATTTTGTAGGGAATTGAATACTCTAAAACTTTTATCTGAAGAATTTTTTTCCAAAATTCATCTGCCGAGAAATATTTCCACATAATTGATTTTTCAAGTAGGCCTACATTCGTTATAGTCAAATTTCTAGCCTTATTCTTAACGTAAGCTAAACATATGATACATCATTTTGTAGGAAATTTCATTATCTACAACTTTTGCTTGAAACATTTTTTTATCAAAGCCTTATTTCAAGAGATACTTGCGCAAAACCTAATGAGGTATGCAACCCGCAGTACAGGTCCACTGCACCCCTTCGGGGGGTGTCTACAACTCTGAATCGACTTCATTTGGTACTCACAACAAACGTACCAAATGATTTGCTTTAATCACAAAATGCAAGGTGATTCCCAATAGCACTCGGACTAATAAACAACTTTCTCAGTATAAAATGAACCTTACATGACAGCCAGTTTTACACAGGGAGCTTTTACCATGCCGACTTGTGGTCCCTTTCCATGGAGCGCATCACATATATATATATATATATATATATATATATATATATATATATATATATATATATATATATATATATGTGATAGATTTTTTGTCCGTGGAACTCCTCCAAAACTACCTGATGGATTTTTTTGAAACTCAGCCATATTGTAGTATTACATCTGAAGATGTGCATGTGCAATTTTTTTGAGGATCGGATGAGAAATTCTCGAGAAATTTTCACTTTTTTGAAAAAATTTTCACTATTAGGAGTAGCTTCTTACTAATAGCTGCAAGTAGCTGCTTACATTACGTGAAGGGGATTTTCCTACACATATTGTTATCAGTACATGTATTGTGATGAAGAACCTTTTATCATTCAACACGTTCATTCTTGGTTCATTCTTGACTAAGGGTTCATTGAATTTTATTTTTGATGATATTTCATTCAAATTTAGTACTTTCCCACAGCCCCTAGAGCCTTGAATTTTGATATGTCCAATTTTATTTGTTTTGTTCAATTTGTTCTTCAACGGATAGTGGCAATGGTGGGTTGTTAGTTTTTTCATTATTATTACTTGAGTTTGAATGATTAAGTACAATTTTTTTTAAATCTTCATCAAGTGTGCCGATGCGAGACTACCTTGGTGACTTCATTCTTAATTTTTTCATGTATACATGATTGATAGTGGTTCATGGTTGATTTGAGGTGTCTCAGGAGATGGAAATACCATTTTCCATTTAGACTGGCTTTTTTGAGGGAGATTTGAGGTTAGACTAACGAGTGAACCAGGCTATATTTTTACCGACTTTCCTAGCTAAAAAAGTGAGGTAATTTGTTAATACGTTTGGAAATGTTGAAGCATGAGGGAAGGAATGAGGGGTTGACTGGTGGGTTATTGGTTGCTTCTTTGGCTTCAACATTGATTTTTTCAGTTTTTCGGGATCTCTTTGTAGCTGGATTCCCAGATGAAGAATCTTGGGATGGAGTTTGCAGAGAAAATGGTGATGATAGCGTGAATACAATTTATGAGTGCACGAGAGGAATATCAGCTGGAAATAGCATTAAGAGATGCCAGGAATTGGAGGTGATAAAGAATTGAGAAACTCACATAATATACAGTATACTTCGACGCCTTGGAGGCCCTTTATTACTTTCAGCCTGAAAACAATCAGGTTTCTTTGTACGTATAGGCCTATATTTAGGCAAAAATAAAATTTTTTTGTCCGCGGATCTCCGAAAAGTACTGGATGGATTTTTAACAGGGAAGCTGTTGTATGGGGGGCTTTTTGAGAAATTTGTCGTGCGCCGACCAACAAAAAACTTGGAAAATATTTCGATTCTCTACCCATATATGATAGGAGAGGGACTTGGAAAAATTTCGACTCTTGAGCCATTTGTGATAGGAATTTTTCCAAGTCCGTCTTCTATCATATATGGCTTGAGAGTCGACATTTTTATAAGTCCCCCTCCTATCATACATAGCTCGAGATCGAGAAAAATTTAGACTCTCAAACTATATTATACTAGGCTTATAGTAGGTCTAGGCCCTCTCTAAAGTAGCTTTATCTCGCTCTAGGCTGTCTGAATTCTCAATATGAAATCCTACATGACTCATAAAACAGGTTCCCTGCGTTCCTCGTTCAACTTCGTTAAGGAAGCCGTCATTTTCGAGACTTAGATAAGTTATAATCTCATATCTTAAGAAGGGTACCAACATTATTTTTGACGATTAATTGATAGTAATTCTTAATTGAGTTAATACGATTCTGTAGGTTTTGGGATAATCAAATTATCAATTTGCAAAGATCGCAGGAACAACTGTTATAGCCTCGTAACAATGTGGGCTTGGGGAGGGAGAGTGAGTTTTCTGGAGACGTTTTGTGGGTTTTACATGACTCCTAGCCTAAATCGAAACAAAATTCAGGTTTCCTCATAGGATTTTTTTTTTCATTTTCGGGATCTCCTTGTAGCTGGATTCCCAGAGAAGAATATTGGGATGGAGTATGCATAGAAAGTGGTGATATGATAGCGTGAATACAATTTATGAGTGCACGAGAGGAATAGCAGCTGGAGATAGCTTTAAAAGATGTCAGGAATCGGAAGTGATAAAGAATTGAACCACTCAGCCTAATATACAGTATACTACACTAATACTAGGCTAAGAATAATGTATAGGAAAAAATGATTGTAGAGCTCTTTTTTTTACCTACTTTTCTAGCTCGAAAAGTGCGGTATTACATCTGTAGCAAGATTGACAGGGGGAAGAAGCAGTCAACTTTCTCGATGCTTTGGAGGCCCTATATTACTTTCAGCATGAAAAAAATCAGTATTTTTTTTTATAGGCCGATATTTACGCTGACAGAAATTTGTTTCCGCGGATCTCCTCCAAAACTACCGGATGGGTTTTTTCGAGACTTAGATAAGTTATAGTCTCAATCTGAAGATGGGTATCAACAATTTTTCTGACAAATAATTGATAGTAATTCCTCAGCGCGTTTCCAATTGAGTTAATACGATTTCTGTAGGTTACGGTTAATGATATTGGGGAGGTAATCGAAATATCAATTTGCAAAGATCGCAGAAACAACTGTTATAGTCTCGTAGCAGTTTGGGCAGGGGGAGGTGGCGAGGTTTTTCTGGAGACGTTTCGTAGGTTTTAGATGACTCGTAGCCTAAATTAAAACAAAATTTAGGTTTCCTTATTGGATTGTAGGTATTTTTACTCTGTTATCAGAATCAGTTGATGTGACGTCATAGTGATAGAATTTATAAACTGAGTTTTATTGTCTATTCTACAAATATTTGGCATGATGACAGGTCATTGGTATTTAATTTAAAGAAAGGGAGTGACTCTCTCAATGATTTTTGTATTGTGAAAAGAAAAGTCGTGTACTACTAACGCAACTGCGTGAGAGTTTTTTTGTTTTATTCCCGAATGAAGAGGTTTTCTCAAGCGCAACGCGGTAGGGTCTGCGGCGTTACGCGTAATTCACTAGTCGAACGACTTCTTCTTTATATATGACTTTAGTAACGCCACTCATTGTTAACTCACAACCAACCATGCTACCAACAACGCGAGAACACACTTTCCGAACTCCTTACATAGAATCCGTTGTGTCCCTTGTTGTGTGTCCTTTGTAGATCTATCATAATAATCTAATAACTATCAAGTCACTAGCCCCTTGCTGCTAGGCCTGTGGCGCTCATACGGGTTTGCGCTTTGCGCTTGCTGAGGAACACATCACCGACAAACTTCCGCTTTGCAATTGCTGAAAAATGTATTGATAACGATTTATACTTGCCTTCAGTGCCATTAGGAATAAATTTTCACTTTTAAGAGCTCATCATGTTCAAAGAAACACTATAAAGGATGATACCGGAAACTCTTATCTGAATACATTGAAAGCTTTTGGTCACGTTGAGACCAAGAAATTGATGAGAGTTTCTAGTACCTATTATCATTTACAGTATTTGGTTCAACTCAAATATTCCGAGTTCCCACAGTTAACACACACACACACACGCGCGCGCGCGGTTCAAAACTCAACCAACATAGACTAAACAGGCCGCTCACATAGGTAATTCTGTCCTAGTACTGTCAAGAGCAAGTTTTGAGTTTCTAACCAACAACAGTATTTTTTTTCAGAATTTCTCCAAAAATCCATTAAATCCCATTACAGCCATACCCATAATTCACCATTTCCTCTAATAATAAAATGCATCTAACCGATCAATATCAACTATTGTCAAGAACTCAGTTTCTGATAATAATAGCATAGTATAGAAAAACTTTTTATTACCGGTACTTACTTGACCAAAAATTGAGGTGGTAGATAACAAAAATAACTTTTTTTTTTGTTTTGGTTTTTTTTTTCATCTTCATCATTTCATAGGTCATCGCGATATTAAATTAATTGCAAAGTTAATCGAGGATTTAGAACACATTATCATTGATTGCAATGGCAATTAATAGGGCTCCTCCCCTATATCATATTGAATACTCGTTTGGCTGATTCTTATTGTAATAGTACTCGGTTTACATTGGTCTTATGACTTAAACCATACAACAAATAGACCGAGCATCGGCCATATAAGTGTGTTCAAGTTCAACACATTGAACAGAAGACAATATGATAAGGAAATAAGGGGGACTGGAACTCAATGAAGGCAACGCAGGTGAACCGCGGAGCAGTGAAACGCACCGTACACCCACGCCGCTCATGCCACCCTTATTTTCGTATGTGTATTCTTATCATATTATCCTCCATTCAAAGATTTATCACTATGCTCAGTCTATTTGTTGTATGGACTAAGTCTTATGGCAAAAGAACAAATATACTACTATTGCATACTCAATTCCCTGCCATAAGACCAATGTAAACCGAGTACCATTACAGATTACAGTAAAAGTCAGGCAAACGAGTATGCAATATGATATAGGGGAAAAGCCATATACATTAACCATCAGATCTAACTGCGTATATTTTCCATGACCATAGGTGTTCCTTGAAATCTTGAATTCAGGGAAGTCGAGAATTTATGCTATTTTCTTTACTTACCTACTATCAGCATCAAATAATTTGATTTGAAGGATAAAAATTAGAACGGAAGCATTTCATACAATCAGGAATTGATATTCCTTGAAAAAATGATGTATTCTCTCTGTACTCTGCAAGCCACGAGGTGCTGCGCTCTTTTCATATAATCTGTCCACTACTACGAATATATCTCAACAAAGTCTCGGTGTACCTGTATCCTATCCTTTGACTATAATTATATTTTATATGCACTGCGCTAAGCGGTAAAAAATACGGCTCAAGTCTCAACGTCTGGTGTTACGCTTATACAGCGTCGTGTACTGGATATAGTTGGAAAAAACTCATTTTATACACGCTAGCTCAGTTCAAGATGCAACGCGAGAAAACCTATCAGTCTGGCCCGAGCTAACGCGGTTGCTCCGCGTAGCTACGCGGAACGCAATCGAACATGCTCGCTCTACCGATAGATCCATCATGGTGTCGTGTCATTTTACTCATCAACTATACTTATAAAGCTTCAGTAATTTTACCGCTTAGCGCAGTCCATACAATATTAATTAGTCAAAGGTGTTACGACGTTACAAGGTTACAGAGTATAAGTATCCTTTTTTCAAACTTACATTATTCTTCTTTTCAAGTATGAACAAATGATGAGAATTCAATTTTTTTCCTTATGATAAAGTCTATCTAAAGAATTCATGAATATTTTGAAAACAGACCATTACTGCCGTACAAAAAATAAAGACGTATGTTTTTCGCTCTGTAACGATCTGGAAAATGAGATCTTAGATTCGTAAATGTGTCCGTGTGTGCATGTGTACATCAGATCAATCTGTGTGTAATTCTGCAACGTATACGTCGAGACTATATTACAATGGACGTATGTCATTCATCGAATTTTTAAGAGAACGAATGTTGTTATCTTCAAACTGACTTCAATATTGAACTCTTCATCGAAAATAGTTCCTGAAATTCATCCATAGATCCTAATTCTATATATTTTAAACGAAAGAAAATATTATGATACTTTTGTTGTGATGCAAAATTCTGAAAGTTTCGTGACATACGTCATTTATTTTTTATATGGCAGATAAATAAGGAATGGGAGTCCTGTCTCTTTCAAAATGTAGAAACTTTGTACTTCTGTAGCGGTACTTGATTGAGAACGCGCATGAAAGTACAAGACACAAAATGCCGATACCGAAAACGTGTGTATTGTCGAAGGGTGTACAATGAGGAGTGATGGTGTGTGTACAGATATATCGATAAGGCTCATGCCTTCTGCGGTAGTGTTGCCATAACTCCTCCCCCTTGAGAAAAAAAAATAGTACAGAATAAATGCAAAAACAATTAAAATAACAATAAATAGGTACAGTGGTAACATGACAAGGGAGAGGATGAAGAAAAAAAAAATGTGTACAATAAATCGAGTTGGTCTACGTTTACGGTATCGAATTAGATAGAATAAAATACACTAAGATACGTGCGTTTAAAAAAAAAATATAATCTCGCTGTATAAAATTTGCATTTTGGAGAAAAAAAAATAATAATAATACTAATAGTCTCGTAGTAGAAAATCTATCGGTATCGGAGAGGTGGTCCGCTTATCCTACCTACTCTCGTCGTCTTACTAGAATTGAGGAGAGGAGTAAATTTTACCTTCTTCTTTACTGAAACACTTTCACCGTTTCTCTTTAATATAGACTTCCGCTCTACACTCGGAGGTTCCTTTTTCTGCAACTTCTCAAGTTCGCACGCTAACTCGTAGGCCGGCTTCAATCTATCAATACTCACCGTTTTCTCCTTACCCTTAATATTTAAAACAAAAAACTTTGGTTTTCCTTTAACCACTCGAAATGGCCCGCCATAAGGGGCTTCTAGCGGTTCCTTGACCTTATCTACCCTGACAAAAACTGATATACAGGAATTCAAATCTTTATGAATGAAAAATTTTCTAGTAAAATTCCTTTCACGCGAGACCAGTTTTATCTCAGCTAGAGCAGAACGCAACTCTGAAACATAGGAATGCATGTTACCTATATCTCCTTACTAGGTTCAAATAATTCGCCTGGCAATATCAGTGTCCTTCCAAACGTAGCTTCGGCTCGCGAAATACCTGAGTTATCAGAAGGTGCCGCTCTAACTCCTAACAATATACCTGGCAGGTACTTAGTCCATTCATTATCGTAACACTTGAGCACAGCTTTGAGATGTCGATGAAGGCGCTCGACCTTACCATCTGCTTTAGGATTATAACTAGTTGTACGGATATGCTCAGCACCCAATAATTTATTCGTATCGGAAAACAACTCAGAGATAAACTGACTGCCTCTATCTGAAGAAATTCTATATGGCACACCATATCTACAAATCCAATTTTCAGAAACCACGCCTGCCACTGTCTCAGCTTTTATATCTCGCATAGGCACTACCTCAATCCACTTAGTTGCTCTATCTATAATCGTACATGCATATTTAAAACCGTTAGAATATGAAAACTCAATTATATCAGTATGGATGTGGTGAAAACGATCTGAATCTGGAAACTTCCCGATTGGTGCCTTGCTATGCCGCTGAATTTTCGCTCGCTGGCATGGGATACACGTTTTGGTATATAATCTAATCTCGCTGATCATATTCGGCCAAAAGTATTTCTCACAAATGAGAGCTAACGTCGCTCTACTTCCTGGATGTGAAATTCCGTGGACTTGCCTGAGAATCGGCAAACGCAAATTCTTTGGAACTAAGTATGGGCAAACTTTTTCCTCGAATGATAGCACACATGACAGACATATTATCCTCTATCATAACTTCACGAAACTCGTGTTCCTTGAATCCATTTACACGCAAATTTCCAATCTCGTCATCACGTTTTTGTTCTTCTGAAATCTGCATAAGAGTAACAGGGGCCGAAATGGCGCTAATTTCAGGTCTGCTGCGCGTGTCAGCTACTATATTCTTTTCTCCACTGATGTGTCGAATCGTCACAGAAAATTGTGCTATATATTCTAAATGCCTAGAACGGCGCTCTAACTTACACCGAGATTGTGATTTAAACATATGTAACAGAGGCTTATGATCTGTTTCAACTATGAACTCACAACTTTCTAAAATGTATTCGAAGTGACTAATGGCAGAGTAAATAGCAAACAGTTCACGGTCATACGTAGACCATTTTATTTGAGTTTCATTCAATTTGACCGAAAAAAATCCAAGTGGTTCTCTAACTCATTCAACCACCTATTCCAAGACACCTGCAACTGCAGATCCACTCGCATCTGTTGCTAGTATTAAGGATGCATCGCGCTTAGGATAACATAATTTAGCCGATTGAACAAATGCATTTTTAACAGCTTCAAACGCCTGTTCTAACTCTAAAGTCCACTCAATGACAGTATTATCATGTCTTTTAGTTCTACCTTTTAAAATTTCATTCAACGGGGCTAAATACTCAGCAGCATTTCTAGTGAAACGTCTATGAAAATTGAAAGTACCAATAATTCTACGTAACGCTGCGATCGTTTTTGGACGTTTTAAATTTAAAAAAAAATTGATATTCTCCTCTTTTGAAGTAAAACCATCTTTTGTAATTTTATATCCTAAAAAAGTAATCTCTTTTTCAAAGAACTTTGATTTTTCAATGTTGATAGTTAGGTACTTATATTATTTTCAGCTAAAATATGAAATACAGTTTCTATATGTTGTAAGTAAATGCTGTTCCTCATTATCCGAAAAAATTAAAATATCGTCTAAATAGATGAATACGAATGGGAGATACGATAATATTGAATTTGCAAACCTTTGATACGTCTGAGGCGCGTTCCGCAATCCGAATGGCATACGATTAAAATGAAATAGACCGCCCGGCGTAATAACAGCGGTTTTTTTTACATGTTCTGTATGTACAGGAACCTATATTATGAAAAGCTCATACCCAATCAATCCTAGAATGACACGTCTTACCGTCGAGACACTCAGTACAATCTTGGAGGTTGGGTATCGGGTAGCGGTCCGGTACGGTGATGGCGTTGAAACGGCAATAACTTCCAGCTATACGACTGAATTTCCCGTTCTTTCGAACGACGACCAATGGAGATGCCCAGGGGGAAGTCGATGGTGAACGAATCCCTAAATAATCCGTCATTTTTTGAAACTCTTGACGAACCAATTTATCTGTCTCAGCGTCAAGTCGTCGTACTCTGCTCCTTAGTGGCGGTCCCGAAGTTTCGATGAAATGCTCAACTTCATGACCAGGTTGTGAACGATACAGTGGCGGTCGCGTAATTTTTTTGTATTTTCTGAGTAACTCATCAACGAGGGTGTGTTGCGCAGAAGACACCACCGATATGGTAGATTGTCGACAACTGGTTGATTCGCACTTTATAGTACATAATGTATTTCCGTCGATTAATCGTTTACAAGTCAAATCTGGAAGCAAATGAAAATGTTTAAAAAAATCCGCTCCAAGTATCGGTACACATATATCCGCGATCACAAAATTCCAGGTATGCGTTTTCCCAAGACCTAAGTCCAACGTTAAGGTCTGTAAACCATATGTTTTAATCCGCACGCCGTTCACGGTGAACAATGGATAATCGTGAATATGTTTATCGCGAACTTCTTTCAAACTGAAATTTGTACACGAAACGGGAATACCGCACACGTCCGCACCACAATCAACTAAATAATTTCGATTAGAAAATTTATCATTAACGAACAAACGCGGCGAAAACGTATTTTGGAGACTATTTGCTGCTACTAAGCCTCCTTCCACTAGTTTTCCGACTGAAAGTTAGTATAATGTTTACACCCGTCACGGCACTTCGTTGCTCTAGTATTGAAAGTTCTATGATACCAACACTGATGGCCATCAATGATGTCGGGTTTTCTCGAAAATGACTGAGCTCTACGTCTTGAAAATGAACGTGGGCGGGGTGATGACGAACGACCTCGATGATAACGATACCTGCTACGGGAACGCTCTTCCGATTCCGCAAGCTTGTCGAAACGTGATTGAAGTTGGCTTACACCTTGTGTTATCGACTGCATAGCTGTACAAATGCTTTGTAATAGGCCATCAGTTGGAGATGACTGCACTGCGCAAACTGCATTCATACATATTTGATGAACTGGCTGTTGGTGCACTTGGAACAGCCGAATTACCGGTACTGTTATTTCCCAATACTTCATAAATGGTGTCAGCAGATCGAGCGAGGTTTAAGATATCCATATTTTCGTAGATAGGAGATTTCAAGATAGCGTGAACAGTCGGGGGAAGTTTTTGTAACCAAAATTTTCGAATAAATTCGTCGGTTTCCGTCATACCAATTCCTGATCCCAGTCGTTGTAGTTCTTCCAAAATTAAGGATGGTTTTCCTTCTGTTGCTCGACGTGTCAAAAGTCTATCTAATTTCTTTTCCTGAGATTCGCTGTACAAGTTGAGAAGTGTCTGCTTGGCTTTCAAATACGGTTGTGTTTCGTTGGCGTCAGTAACAACATTTTGCAAATTTCTTAGGCTAGGCGCGTCGATATGTTGGAGTAGCGACGAAAACTTTGCTTGCTCGGTATCAACTCCGTTAGCTTTAAAAGTCACTTCACTTGCGGAAAACCATAGGTCCGGATTATTATGATCGAATTCTGGTAACTTGAAACGTGTAGGTAACGATATAGTGGTAATATTTGCCACGTTTGAAGCACTAGGATTAACGTCATCCTGCGTCGTTTACCTATACAGTTAGATACTTATAAATTTTTTTTTTTTTTTTTTTTAAGACGGAAAACTGGGGAAAAACGAAAAGAGAATGAATCGGCGCCTGCACCAGTTGTAGCGGTACTTGATTGAGAATGCGCTTGAAAGTACAAAACACAAAATGCCGATACCGAAAACGTGTGTATTGTCGAAGGGTGTACAATGAGGAGTGATGGTGTGTGTACAGATATATCGATAAGGCTCATGCCTTCTGCCGACCTGTTACAGTGAGAGGCAGCATTAAAACCATAATACTATATCCTTGTCTTTATCATTGCTGCGAGTGAGATGTAGTTGCGCTTGATGAATAAAACGAGTTATTAGTGAATTTCGGCTTGTATTATGGCGATGCAGATAGTTTTAATATTTTCTGTAATGTAACGAAGAACGTTTGTGAGAATTATAATCACTTGGTATAGACTAATATTTGAAAAATAGAGGAGAAAAGCGGCAACGAACTAACTGTTCTTTCCTATCGATATGCCGGCTCATTGCTCCAAAATATTTGGGAAAATCTCCTTGTTCGCACTGTAGAGATATTTTTCTACTGAATAATGAGCATAATTATTGCACTATATCCACTCAACAATCGTACATGAAATTTACCAACTTTGTATTGCGAGGTGGTTTACGTTGTACGAGAGAAATAATTTTCAATATCGTTCGGGCTACCGAATTTTTCTATCAACAGTATGTTAAACTTGGTAACAGTCAAGTGTCAAAACAAAGAATTATATTGGCCGTATCGAAGAAATTTTCCTCACAAATGTCAATATTCACTCCTTGCCACTCCATTCTTGAAAGTGATCTGTCGCAAGATATTCATGAAATAAAGATTATCTATTAAATATTTTTTCTCTGTTTATTGCAATATCAGAATTCATTCCCAGAACAAACTGAGAGTATGTCCGATGGGCTACAACAGCAATTGACAAAACTAATTTTATTTTCAAAATACTTGATTCTCTATCTCAACCTTCTATTTGTTTTTGTACAACATGATTTTCCCTATTTTCCCGGAATTTTTTCCTTTCTCAATATTGTTATTATTTTTTACTTTTCTTAGAATTTGTTTTCATTTTACAAATCTATTTCGTGCAATTGTGAATTCATTTTCCCTCATTCTCAATAATGTACCTACAATGTTAATTTTCTTTCATTTCCAAATACGTACGTCATTCGCTCTAAGTATTATTTCCACAGTTATAAAATGTGCTCTTTTCCCATTTATAATTCTTCCTTATCCCAAATATTATTATCATAACTTTTCCAGGAATTGATTCTCATTTTAGTGGTAACTTATGTTTCCTCGTCTTCACATGCTTACTGTATGATGTCATATTTCATGCTTGAATAAATGTTAATTATTCTTGTCTAATGTTCTTCCTACAGATCACCATTCACCTACACGCGTCCGCAAATTGTTGACCAGTTCTGAAATCAGCTAACATCTGCCTTTGGAAGTTCCACTTTTTTATTTCTTAAATACATTTTAATTTATACTAACCCCTGGTTCTGGGTTATAATTTCCACACATTGAATTTTTGATTCCAAACAAGCCCTTTTCATTAATTGTTCTACATCTCCTCTCACATTATCGTTCACCGCTCTCCCCTTTTTCATTGAAGTAAGTATGAATTATTTTCCTAGCTTTTTGATTCATCTATCCCACCTTTGAACTTCTTCACTAAAATACGCATGTATGTATGTATGTATGTATGTATGTATGTATTTATTTATTTGTTTATTTATTTTAACAGGGAACCTGTTTTATGGGGGGCTTTTTGAGAAATTTGCCGTGCACCGTTCAACAAAAAACTTGGAAAAATTTTGACTCTCGAGTTATATGATAGGAGGGGGACTTGAAAAAAATTTCTATTCTCGAGCCATGTATGATAGGAGAGGGACTTGGAAAAATTTGGACTCTCGACCTATATATGATAGGAGCGGGACTTGGAAAAATTTCAACTCTCGAGCTACCATATACAGCTGGAGATTCGAGAAAAATTTAGACTCTCAAACTATATTATACTAGGCTTATAGTAGGTCTAGGCCTTCTTTATACTAGCTTTATCTAGGTCTAAGCTTCCTTGAATTTTCAATCCCAAATCCCATTTGACTCATAAAACAGGTTCGCTGCGTTCCTCGTTTAACTTCGTTAAGGAAGCCGTCGTTTTTTATTTATTTATTTATCTATTCATCTATCTATCTACATTTTACGCTCTATCTACAATATCAGCCTTTCACACTTCGGGTTTTTAATGCGGATAGTATAAGCGTTTGCCTGATTTGTTATCAAACTCGTAGTCAAACAAAAATTCAAGTTTTTATTTTCAAATAATTTTTGTAATTTTGTGGATTATATTTACATTTTACCATCCCGTAAAGAAGCAAAAATAAAAATTTGCACGAAACTTCCAAGAATTTTGTCAATTTTTCAATCTGAATTTCCTATGATAAGAAAAATGTAAACAAACGCCAAGTGTGAAAGGCTTATACGCGCACTCATAGGTAGGCAATCAGTTCAATACTTTTGTCAGATCTCAGAGAGAAAAACATGAACGTATTTTTTCCTCACAATTATCTTTGAATGATACATGTTTAAGAGAAAATGACTTTATACAAAATATTCTACATTTAATCATCTACACTTTAGGTTCTTATGGTTTTTTTCCCAAAACTCATCCTTACCTGTTTATTTACTGTCTAAAGATTTCAAGTATAGGTCTGTATAAGGCGATGTCGCGAACCGACGCAAACACTCACTGGTGGCTTGTGTTATCAGTGTGCATTTACGCAACATTACATTTAAAGTTTTCTTTTTCAAATATCTTCTTAAAAGGAATTTCTACGAAAAAAATCATAAGAATGAAAGTTGTAGAGATTAAAATTTTCTTTAATTTGTGACCACTCTCAAATATCTCCTTTGTTGAAAATATTTTCTGATTTTCATCCATATACAAATACATTGGACGGAGCCCTCAGTGAGCGTTCGCGACATCGCCTTATACGCAAAGCAATGAGACAGACAGAGACAGTATTACGTGACGATCTTCCCTCTCCTTCTAACACACTCGACCGCGTTGCGTACGTTGAGCGAGTGTACAGTGCTCATTACAGTTTACGAAATACTGTATTTTTATGGTTTTGCTCATGGGAAATTACATTGAAAGGAAAAGTAAATAAAGACTGAAGAAACTTCAGCAAGTAGCATTTTGCGATATTTTGCAATGGACTGTGTTATTTCTGATAACGCAACATGAATGTGAGTGCAAG
The DNA here is from genome assembly GCA_035079385.1 of Aspidiotus rigidus. NCBI lineage: Eukaryota > Metazoa > Arthropoda > Insecta > Hemiptera > Diaspididae > Aspidiotus > Aspidiotus rigidus. Next base: position 9,920,810 of record JAVHKY010000052.1, read on the forward strand.
ATGCATAGGTGTGAGTGAGCAGAAGTACCTATTCTGCTGAAAATATGTCCATTTGGCATTTTGCTCCCCATAAGAAATACATGCGGAGCAAAGATGACCATGGTATTAATTTAATATGAGATGTTAAAATTTACAGAAAAGTTTATATTCTAAATTATTCAACTTCTCGCTATTTGAAAAAAAAAATCTCTTGACCGTACCATTTTTTATATTTAATTGGTAGCGTAGTGATCTCTGCTCCACATGTATTTCTTATGGGAGCAAAATGCCAAATGGACAAAATTGATCTTTTATCGGTAGTTGTGACGTCACAATAACACAGTCCTCATTCCATTAATATTATTTATTTCAATATAAATCCACCCTTTGCTCCATACGTTGCTCAGTCAATCAGTCATTACATAGTAGATGACAAGGAATTATTGTATTCTGAGGTTCAAGCGTATTTAATCTTTTTAAAATGCATTCCATTAGTCAATGATGTCTGATAGTAACTTATCAAATTTAAGTTGTAACAAGCGTATTATTGTTGAAGGATGACTTCATTTGCGCAAATTGTAATTTGCCTCTAAGGGGCTAGGAGCGCCACTTTTCCCATTACACTCAAAGGTGACGGTGAGTAACTGAGTAAGTATCATCTAAATCGATATTCAGTTCACGAGTTACAAAGTGGGTTTTATGTAGTGCGTTAGTGTGTTCTTCATTTATCAGTGATTTAGCTTGAATAGATAAATACGTTAACCTCCGGCTATCGCGTTCACGCATCAACATGACTTCTGGCACCTCTCAACCAAACAACAGCACATCGAAAACTTCTTACGCAAAATCCGTTCAGAAAAAAATAATCCCGATCATCAGTTTCGACACTCCATCCGAAGAACAGGGAATAATTTTCCGACACAAACCAGAATCCCAACTGAAACAATATTTAGTCGCCCTACGAAACAAAATTGGTGATGCTAAATTCATCGTAGCCGCATCAAGAATTAGCCAAGATAGAATTTTAATCTTCCTCAAATCAAAAGACCTCGTCGACACATTTTTCAATCAAGGAGCTTCTATTGACATAGATGATGAAATTATCAAAGGACGTCGCCTCAAAAATCCAGCAAAAAAAGTGATTTTTTCCAACGTCTCAGCTATCATTCCAAATTCAATCCTACATTCACATCTAATAGAAAAACTCAACTTCAAATTAGCGTCTCCTGTAACAGTCTTACGAGCCGATCCAAATGATGAGGAATTCTCACATATAATTAGCTGCCGCCGACAAGTCTATATTTCGAATTTTGAAGAAGTATTTAAACTGAGCAGTTTTACTCTCACTTACAACGAGCATGATCATCATATGTTCATCAACTACGACGAACCAACTTGTTTCATTTGCCAATCACCCGATCATAAATCTGCTAATTGTGAAGTCTCTTCACAAATTGATAAGCCACAAGGAGAATTACAAAACCCCCTCCAACCAACCGAAGAAGATAAAGAGACATTTTAAGGTCGTCTTGTTAAAGCTCGGCATACTGCTCGAGCTAACAAAAATCCTTCAGACATTATTCTTGTCTCTATTGATCCAAACATCAATACTACGGAAGCTGCTACAAAACCCGGTAATCCCATGGACCGCGACTCTCCGAAGGATTCTTCGCCAGTAGCTATAATTACCGCTACAACCGAGAACCTCAACACTCCAAACAAATCTGATACAGTGAATACGCAGCCTGTTATTCCGGCAGGCATCAACTCTCCGAACAAATCTAATATGCCGGCTGATCCTAACTCTCTGGACAAAAATAAACGACCTCTCTCTTGTCCAGCTCTGTACATTCTGCTACCAATACGGAAGTGAAGAACCCCACCAAAAAAATCAAAGAAAATTCGTTTCACAAATCTACGAGTAAAAAAAGAGACTCATTAAGTTAGAAAACAAGTATGTTGAATCTTTTACAATTATTTTCTATTCTCTTAATATTTTTATGTTTTGCGTGTACTTTCCCCTTTCCTATGAAATATCCTTCGCTTCTTACTATACACTAATGTCTCATCAATTCTCCTAATGACTAATAATTGATGGCACACACAGACGTAATCAATATCTTACAATGGAATTGTAAGAGTGCACATTCCAACAGAGAATCAATTCTTCATCTCATTCATCAAGAAAATTTGCATGTTTTGGTATTATCCGAGACTTGGCTTCACCCTACATCTCATTACTATATCCCTAATTTCCAGGTATATCGAGCCGACCGTCCTGACGGATACGGTGGATCGATGATTCTGGTACGGAATGACCTACACTCTAACGCACACATTACTTATCCTGTACCTTTGATTGACAATACTACTTCATCATTTATCGCTGTTCAAGTACACCTCCAAAGCAGAATTCTTACATTGGGTGGGGTGTATATCCCCCCTTCAGCTACTATCACTTCTCAACAACTAGAAAATCTTCTTGACGTTCAACACAATTTGGACATCATAACAGGTGATTTCAACACCCATTCCCCACTTTGGGGTAATTCCGGCTACAACAATAACGGTCAACTTCTTGAAGACGTCTTACTCAATTCTAACTCTTATTCTATAATCAATACCGGTGAACATACTCGAATAGGACGGTACTCATCCTCAGCTATTGACCTTACCCTTTGCAAACAAAATACAGCATGGCTTTGCACCTGGCGAGTTATCCCTGATCTTTCAGGTAGTGATCACCTTCCAGCTCTCATTCAGCTCCACCAAAACATTCTTCAAGATACTTCTCCTCTCCATTTATCAACCTCTCACAACATTTTTCATGCCCTTAATCTAAAAGAGTTGGACTGGTCTGAATTTTCGTCACTATCTACATCGTATATAACAAACATTACAAACATTGAGACTCAAACTCTTGAAGCTTATGAAGCCTTCACGTCTTGCATAACTTTAGCATTGAAAAATTCGGCTCTTCCACGCAAAAATCCGACCACAACTTCCAGCATTAAACGTTCCCCACCTATCTGGTGGAATAACCAATGCCAAACAGCTGTTCGAGATCGACGAAAAGCCCTCCGAGTCTTTAAATATGACCCAAGCGAACAAAATTACATTAAACACGCCGAATGAATGCTTTAGCTAAGAAAACCTTCAAAAAAGCTCGTAAAGATTCTTGGCAATCTTTACTCTGTCTTTTAATAGAGAAACCCCTCTGTCTGAAATATGGAACAAAGCCAAAGCTCTCAGATACAGGCTTAACAACTCTATTTCGTGCACCCCCTCTAGGGAACAAATAGACAGAGAAATATACTCCGAAGAGTAAAGAAAACAAATACTAGAACCGCAATAAAATCGAACAATCCAAGCGCTTTCGGCTAAACAGCCATTCTCACGGTATAGAAAGCGACTGAACCCAACACCAACAAGAACGAGTAACAACGAACGAGGAGGTCATGACTGAACCAGCGAGTCATCGAAATGTGAATCATTCTCATAGACTAATTCAATCAATCCCTCCTCAGGAATGTACCTGTTCACCACGGTAATGTCTTTAATATTTCGGTGACGATGAATTTCAATTTCTTCTAAAGCTAAGCGCCTAAAGTAAGATTTTTCCCTGTGGAGGAGAACTTCAGAACCCTCTTTGAGGCTGTGACCACATTCAATTAAGTGGTCAGCAAACGCCGACTCCCCTACTTTTCTTTTTTCCCAGGCTTTCCTATGTTCATCAACTCTAATTTTGAATTGACGGCTAGTCATCCCTATGTACACACTCGGGCAATCACCACAGGCCACCCTATAAACACCCTCCCTCTCGGCCATAGGTATCGGATCCTTTAACTTGACCAAAAGGCTCTTCACCGTATTAGTACTATGAAACGCCGGCCTGAAACCAAAGGGACGGAGGACACGGCTCAACTCCGAAGAAAACTTCCCCAAAAACGGCATCTTAATCCACCGTTTACGCCTATCAAGATGCAACTGGCGGGGGAGGAAGGTAGTAGAATCGAGACTTTTTCTTGTAAGTCTCCTACGGACCATGAGGTCGATGTCCACTTTGACCTGATTCACTCTAGCCAAGTGCTTTATCGTCACGAGTTCCTTATTAAACGCTACCTCACTCAACGGGATCTGAGTGAGGCGATGTATTAAACTATTAAATGTTGCAACTTTATGGGCAAAAGGTACGAAAGACGACCCGTGGATAGCAATATCGGTCGAAGTACTTTTCCAGTAAATACCCAAATCATGGACCCCGTCAATGACGGATATGGTTAAGTCCAGAAAATTTATTGATAAGCCGCCAACTTCAAGAGTAAACTTGATGGACGGATATAAACTATTTAAATAAGCGAGAAACTCACTAAGGAGCTCCGCAGGACCGGTCCACGCACACAATATGTCATCCACGTACCTATGCCAATAGAAAACGTGATTCAATGCCTATTTGTTGCATAGTGGTAGCCTTGGGAATATTGGGAAAAAGCCCAACGACATCAAACGAGCATAGAATTGAACCCGGAGGAAGGTATGTGTCCTTCAATTTTTCAGCCAGGGCGCTCGAATTCTTAACTGAATATGGAGACTCGACCTCCACACGAGCTTTGAACCATCTATCCAGGAACTTAGCGAGGGAGTATGTAGGGGAGGAAACAAACGAAACAACCGGCCGCATCGGCACATTTTCTTTGTGTACCTTCGGCAACCCGTAAAGGAGGGGAGGAACGGGATTCGGCTCCAAGATAGCTTTCTTTAGAGATGGGCTCTTAATGATTACCTCACTACCATTAATAAGTTTCCTAGCCTCTTTAACGAATTTTGGAAAATCAAAGAGGGGGGCCTCCTTAGCCCCACATTGGCCAAGTACCTCGTAAACCTTTGAGACGTAGGAAGCCTTATTCATCACTACGACAGCATTCCCTTTGTCAGCTTTGGTAATAACTAGCTTTTCCTCCATAATCTTCCTCCTCAGACCCACTATCAATTCACTCCCTGCATCACTTATGCGAGGGAGGGAGGTATTACGAACAATTTCAGCACATTTTTTCTGGGTATTTACGCCAGGGCCGATTTTTATAGCTAAATCAGCTACAACATTTGCCAACGTCTCCTGATTTTTTAGAGGGGAGAGCCTGAACTTCAATCCCTTCTCCAGAAGTGTCATCTCATCACGGTTGAACTCATTGTTCGATTTTATTGCGGTTCTAGTATTTGTTTTCTTTACTCTTCGGAGTATATTTCTCTATGATGGATGACCGTAAAATTAAAAAACGCATTGATTGAACAAACAGACACTTTTCTCTCTTCAATCAATCCAGCTTATCCTCCCTCTTTCGAGGAAGCCACCACACAGGAAACTATTCCGTGTTCTTCCCATTGGTTAGAGCATCCTTTTCTCCTGGAAGAACTCACAAACAGCCTTCACAACAAGGAAAACACTGCACCTGGTACCGACTGCATTTCTTATAAAATGCTAAAACATCTTTCCGTATCTTCAATGGTAATCTATGGTAAGAAGGGGTCGGGTGTCCTCTCTTGAGGTGTCCGGATAGCTTCCAAAAACTGTGAATCCGAGGCGAGTAGAACTGATACTTTATTCGAACAACATATTAAATACGCACGTAATTACAAAACAAGTACGATGTGCACGAGCGATATTTTTCGGCTTTTCGTTGATGAAACTATAATAATATTACGGACGTGGAGTTCCCTTATATACGCATCGAATAGGCTTCGGTCAACGCCTAGTTGCAGGTCCGAAGACCGCGCGTGGATAATTTTCGGTAGCTCGTATACGATATGAACCTGATGCTTATTCAGCTATTCTCGAGCTTCGAACTTCGTATGTTTCTTTCGATATTACAAATAACTTCGAATCGTCATGACCAAAAATACCTATCGCATCACGTAAATGCCTTACACCATATAATCCTATTTAGAATTCTTAACGCTCTATGGACACAATCACGGATTCCAGATATTTGGAGACATTCCAGGGTCATCGGAATCCCCAAAAAGAACACTGCCAAACTTCGACCTATAGCTCTGGCCACTTGCATCCGCAAATTAGTGGACACCATTCTAAACAAAAGATTGATTCATTGGCTGGAATCAAATTCCATCCTACCTTCTAACATATACGGCTTTCGCTCAGGGCGTAGTGCGATTGACGCAGTCAGTTCTTTAACAACAGAAGTCCATAAAGCTTTTGTGAACAAAGCTCACCTCATTGCCACTTTTCTGGATATCGATTCAGCGTACCCAAACGTTCATATCCCCACATTAACAATATTACTCATCAAAATTGGTTTACCAGCTCATTTTGTACAATTCATCAATCTCCTTTTCATTAACCGTCTCATTTTTCATTCCTCTCCCAACGGAGTCTCACAACAGAACTTATTCCTTGGCCTTCCTCAAGGATTTCCATTATCTCCAACACTCTTTAAAATCTATGCGTTATCTCTCAGACCAAACATAGTCGAAGTCAAATCCGTTTTTTTGCTGACGACATAGTCCTCTTCTCAGCTAACAAAAACCTTTCGCTCGCGGCCAACCGAACTCAATGTGCTATTAATCAAATTGCAGCTAACGCAAAAAAGCTGAATCTTACCTTCTCTTCTGCTAAATCAGCTACGATGGTTTTCTCTCTTAAATCCTATAACCCTACAACTAACTATTTACAATGACCCACCTCGTATAGTGTCAACCATGGAATATCTTGGCATTACTCTTGACCCCAAATTACTTTGGAATCGTCATATTTCCCAGCTCATTTCAAAAGCTGGCCCCTATATAAACCTCCTAAAAATGCTATCCCCTACTAGTTGGGGTGGCGACCCAGTAATATTAACACTATTCTATAAAGCAATAATCCGCTCTAAACTAGACTATGGCTCTACACTTTACGGTTCCGTTAGCAAAATTCGTCTGAACAAACTTGAGACCTTTCAAAACAAATGTATTCGTCTTATAATAGGAGCCCTGAACTCCACTCCCATTCCAGCTCTCTGCGCAGAAACTGGTATAATGCCTCTTCATTATCGTCGAAACTATTTAACTGACAGATTTTTAATCCGTAGGATCACATATCATAACTCAATACTCACTGAGAATATCTCATACCTCCTTCACCATTGGAGATTTGTCTTTTGGCGACTTCCTCTAATGTGCAAAAGAGCTATCATTATCTTTCGGTTTCAGAACATCATAACTAATATTCCATCCTACCACCTCTCGTCCTTCTCATTTCAGGAACTTTTTAAACATATAAAAATTCATAAACTTCCCAAAAATCCGAACTTCACTTCTCAAGAACTTTTCGAATCGTACATCCAACAACACTTTCCTCTACATACGCAGATTTTCACAGACGGCTCTAAGGACCATGAAGGCGTCGGTTTGGCCTTCTGGATCCCTTCAATGCTTCTTCATTGCTCTCTTGCATTACCACTTTCTAATCCATTTTTCATGCAGAACAGATGGCCATTTTCCAAGCTCTTTATTATATTAAACAAAACTTCCAAATGGGACATTTTCTAATAATTTCTGATTCTCTCTCCGCTCTTCAATCTCTTTCTTCCGTTCCTTTTCGCATAAATCCATCCTTAGCTCTATCAATTATATCCTTAATCCATTCTCTCTCTCCCATCAAATTTGATTTCCTCTGGATCCCCGCACATGCGGGAATTACTAACAATGAAATTACAGACGAGAAAGCTAAATTAGCACGTCTATCTCAGGTCTCATCAAACCTTCTTCCCATGTCAGAATTGTATTCGCTCACTAAACGCTCCACACGGGATGACTGGTCTCTAAATTATTCAAATTCATTTAACAATCAAAATTCTCACCGACATCTCCTTGGTTTCAGAAATTTCACGACATCTCTCGTTCTCTCATTGTCAAAATCAGCCGTTTTCGCTTCGGACATAATCGTCTCCCTGTCCACCTCAAACGCATAAATCTCATAGAATCTGACGCATGCTTCTTCCATCCAGATAACCCTTTAAAAGCCGACATCAACCACTACTTTTTTGAATGCTCAGAATTACCAAATTTAAGACAAAAGCTGTATTCAGAATGTATGAATTTAAATTTTCCAATCTCCGAGCTATTGACCTTCTCTCATCCGAAGAATTATCCATTTTCCCTCATATCTTTCATTTCCTTAAACATCTTCCGGAATCCATCACAATTTGACCTACATAATTCATAACAAATTTGTTAAACGAGGTAAGGCCTAGTTGCCATCCCCTAACACCCTGTTTATTTTTATTTTTTTTTAATTTATTATCATTATTTTGTATTTTTGTATTTTTTTTTCCTTCTAAATTTCTGTAATTTTGTTTTCCTCTTCCTTGTTTTGTAATGTTTCTCTTTTTATTTTTATCTTTATTTTTTATTTTGTTTATTTTTTTATTATTTTCACAATAAAGGGTGTATATAAAAAAAAAAAAAAATCGATATTTTTTGCAATGTATATGTTGAAGTACATTTACGTCGCCAGTACATTCAGGTTTTTTGCGTGCTTTTCGTTCACGCGTTTCGCAGGAAGTGTGTTTTTCTTTCTGTCGCGTCATGTACATGTGCGATATGCACGTTATTTTCCCGCGACTTTTACCGTTCGACCACAATGCACGCTTGAAAGAGAAGACCATACTTCCGAGATAGGTAGTACGACATTATGGCAATGCATGTCTTTGTAACTCTTTGTAATCATTATGGCAGATAAATATGCAGCCACCAATATGCAGTACTTCTATTATTGCACTTTCATGTGACAATGATAATAATTTATTTGTACGCAATAAAAGACGTTCGAGTATATTTTGTACATGAACCGAACACTACCCGATAAAAGTTGTAGCATTTCAACGCGGATGATGTTTGTCCGCGTTTGAAGCGAAATCAAAGGGTATCGCTTTCGCATCAAATACTGCCTAATGAAAATCGTAGCGTTTCGAGGAGGACAACATTTTGATTCCATCAATTCTTTTATGGTTTCTTCCTTGGTCTAACTCAAATGTTGATTCTACTAATTTATTTATGATTTCTCCGTAAGTCTAATTCAAAATTTTATCCTATCAATTTTCCATGGTTTCTTCCTTAGTCTAAAATTCAAACATATTGATTCCATCAATTTTGATGTCTGCAATGAATATGTCATGACGATGAAAGAGGTGAAAGATGGAATAATATCTGTACGTGAAGCTGTGGCGATGGTATCCGTCAGCAACATGACGCAGGGATTTATTCGCTGCTCATGCAAAAAAATTGTTCATCTTCGAGTTGTGGTCGTCGCTCAAAAAATATGCTCTGTAATTCTCGCTGCCACAACTCGAACCCTTACTTGTTCTAATAAATGAGTAAATTTGCTTATCAAAGGAAAAACAATTTAATGTATCATTTTTTTATGGTTTCTCCGGAGCATAAGCGTGAAGATGAGAAAACAAATTTTCAAACTTGCCCTCGTTTGGTGGTCAGCCGAAAAAAACTCGCTTGTAACACAGTGAACGCGTGAAAACCCAAATGTACTGGTTACCAAGATGTACTACAGCATATATACCATCCTTTTACAAGTTACTTCAGGATTACTTTTCAAAATTGTTATACATTTTTTCTTCAGCGTTGTTTGCACTGGACAGTCGTTACTTCAGGTTATTGCTCGCTAATTGTCGGGTGTTTGCTTTTACCAAATAACATAGAATAAAAATGATAGGAAATGAATTCTCAAAATTAGCCCATACAATATGAATGAAGGTAGAGTATTGAAACGGTAGACAAAAATAAATATGATTGATTGTTTAGTAGGTATCCTGATATTGGTATAAAGCTGAGATCATTTTGGATAGGGCCCGGCCCTAATGTAGGTATTACCAAACAAAACTCAAAAACCATCGGAAATGTATGAATAAGGGGATGTAATGCCCCCTACTTGATCTATTAAGGTACTTAGCTCTTAGGGCCCATTCACTCCGCTTGTTTGTCCCAATGTCAATCTAGTGTAAGTTTAGTATACTGTATGTGAAGCTACTTGGCTCTTAGGACTTCCCCGCTTCGCTTGTTTACCCCCAATCTCGATCTAGTTCAAATCTAGTGCATTCATAGTGTTTATCTGTAGATGACTGTTCAGTCGAAAATATATTCATAATTTGTAATTTTCACAATTTTTCTTGTTTTTTGATATTATACGACTTTGTTGTTTGTTTCATCAAGTATTTTTTGAATTTTTACAAATTTTACAGTTTTCTGATATTTAAATATGACCTTGTTGTTTCTTCAATCTTGTACAAATTTTAATCCTATGCGGTTGTAAAAGATTATATTGATCTTTTTCTTATGTGATCAGTTTTCACATTATTTATTAATTTATTCTCATCTTCCTAGAACAAATAGGTACCTATCTAAAATGTGAAAGAATTAATTATAACCTTTGTAGTTAGTATTTTCATGAGATCGCATTTATTTCATTTCACACTTGAATATTCAAAGTCTCTCATTGGAAAACAAAAATTTAAAAAAATACAAAATTTGAAAAATTCACACTTATTTGAATACAAAACAAGCAAAATGAAAAAGGACCTATTGAAAACATAGAAGAGGAACAAAATAGGTTGATGATTTTTTTCTGATATGCTGTTACACAACCTATACAACAGTGACCCACAGGCAATGAATGAAGTTCAAAAATTGTCTTTGATATACAATTTGTAACGTGCAATTCATTCTGTTTTTTTATATTCAAAACATTTTACTAAGTGAAATAATTATTTTAAACACCTGCATCAAAGTAAATTTCGAGTCGCATCAGAATTTGAGGACACCAAAATGGGAAAAATTCATTACAGTCCCTCACTGTGACATGTTATGCAGCCTTTTCCAAGAGAGAAAAAATATATATTTATATAGAAAAATTGGTACCTAAACAGGAAAGTAAAGGGAAAAGGAACGTAAACAAATATTACAAAACTACAAGACCAATGAGTAAATTGAACCATTCTCTGTTTTCTAAATACCCACTATAAATATTCAACAATATCGCATTTGATAGCAATATCTGGGCAAGACGCGATCTTCACGCCTTCTCTATCTGTCAATAACTTCTGGAAGATAGGTAAGATAGCAAGATCAACTAGTTTCTCCGGAGAAACTTTGCTAGCGCCTAGAACATTAGGTGTACTCTGCACGCGTGCTGGCATTGGTCTCTTCAGTGCCGGACCGTTGGTGTGAATCACTATCTTACCACTACCGTGCTGGTGATGATTATATTTGTCTCGATTTTTTTCAGAAACTGAACGCTGCATTGTGGTTTTTTCACTATCTGTAACAAGGAAGAAAATTTATGAAATAATATTATTATTTGAATAGGGCGCGAAAAAATTGTTTTCAAGTCAAAAAGAAGAGAGAAAAAGAATACCTATGATTTGAGTGGGATTGAAAAAAGAATTGACGATCCAATAATATATTATTCCTCGCATTTGTTTAATTTTTAAATTTGTTTCATCTTCATATCAATAATTTTTATCGAGTGATCATTAGATCTGTTTCATTGAGCGTAGAATTGATACTTTTTACAAAAAACAAAAAAAAACCTAATTTTTACAGATTCTCTAAATGTGTTACAATAATATGAAAGTTTGAGCTACATCAAAACTATACTCGATTCAACGTAGGAACTGCCCGCGACAAATGACGCTTCTATTGCAAGACAAGAGGGAAGTTGTATTGAATAATTGAATATAGGTATTATACAATTTCCCTTTCCTCTTGCAATACAAGCGTTCATTGTTGCGGACAGTTTGTGAGTTGAAATAGAAATACCTGTAGTATAACTTCTTCTTTAATGTAATTGTCATCATGAGGAATTTATATACTGTCTGCTAAGTATTTATTCTTTTTCTGTACCTACATATGGTTGTCAAAGTTCATTTTGATTGGCTAAAAACAATTGGTTAAGTAGAATTTTACTCACTAATTTCAGTGGGTAAAGTTGATTCAGTATTGCCAAACGCGAAAAATTTTCCCAGTCTCACCTCTCATAAAGATAGCACTAGAGACAATAATTTTCCAATTCCCTGAAATAGATAAGAGCTCCTGCCACTTTGGGAAACAAAATTTGTAAGAAGGGCAACAGATGGCGCCTGGTGGATATTTTTTATCAAGAAACCTGCAAAACAGGTTCCCTGTCTTCAAAATAACCGTTCATGTATTCCTTTATGTCGAGTGATAAGAAACCTTAGACCTAGAGATGGTTAGCTAGCCGTTAGCTTCTAGCTGTTAGCCGTTAGCCGGGTAATTTTTGTACAATTTTAGCTAGCCATTAGCTAGCCGATCAGGAAAATATTAGCAGTAGCCAGCTGTTAGCTATTCAAAAGCAAACTTCTAACGGCTAACAAAAGAGACTATTTTCCTCCTATTTTAGGTTTCTAATTTCTATCAGTATCAAGAAAGCCAATGACTGTACAAACTTTAAAAAAAATAAAAATACGAAGGAGTAATAATAATCTTAGCTTACCACAAGTGGTTTCAAGTTTTTATAGTCTTTACTATACTCTTGTGTTTTTCTTTCTGACTGCAGTTGTACTTTTTTTTTTTTTTTTTTTTCTCCTTAAATTTTTTCACTTTTACAGTTTTACTTTACATTCCAGTTTTTGAAATTTAATTTTATTGTCAATTTGGTAGCTTAGTAGTGGTACTGCGTTTACAATTGGTTTGGTTCTTTCAGAGAGGAAAGGAGAGGAGTAGAAAACCCAGGAGAATCCACTTGTCAAAGTTTAAACTTTTAAGAAGAAATAAGGAATTTATTAATCTTAACTTACTGCAAGTAGTTTCAAAAAGACTTGGAAATAAAATAACAAAAAGGCAAAAGAATGACTTCTATTCAAATATGGTCATTGATTGTCATTTTAGCGCAAAATTTTAGTATGATTTGACATACATGAGAAGAAAAATTCGATTAGCCGTTAGCCAGCTGTTAGGAACGGCTTACCATCCCTGCTTAGACCATACAACAGATAGACCGAGCATCGGCCATATACTCGCGTACAACGCGTTGAACGGAAGACATGATAAGAAAATAAGGGGGACTGGACCTCAATGAAGGCAACGCGGGTGAACGCGCGGAGCAGTGAAACACACCGTACACCCGCGCCGCCCATCAAATTTATAAACAAGGTCCAGTCCCTCTTATTTTCTTATGTGTATTCTTATCATGTCCTCCGTTCAAAGATTCATTGCTATGCTCGGTCTATCTGTTGTATGGTCTAAGTTAGAAACTCTCATTTTGTACTGCTCAAAACTCCGTTAATGCTTCTTGGCAGATGTATCCCACAATCATTATTTCATTCATATGGAAATCAGATAAAGGTCGATAACACAAACAACATTGTCCATCTAAACTATCAAATTTCTAATACCTAAACTATCAAATTTCTAATACAAACTCACTATTGGATAACGTTGTACCATCATTGAGCAAATATTTAGTTGGTTTACAAGAACGTTGCATCAACCACAGTTCATCTTGATGCACAAAGGTAGGCGCATTCCGTTTTGCTGGTGTCAAGGTAGGGCAAACGGTGCTAAATGTATTTGGTGAGTAAGGTTGATACAGTGGCAAATTCAGAGGAGGTAACTGTGTTTGCAACAATGAAGTCGACGATGTAGATTGATGATGATGGATCAAGAAGTCTGATGGTGATGAGCTGGAACGTCTACGTGTTGTACCTACTGTACTTGGCTTTGGCGGTAAAGTTTCACAATCAATTAACTGTTGCTGCAAAGTCATTGTTGAAATTGCTTCAAATTTGATACTCAGATTATTGTTGTTCATCACTGAGTTTTCAGCCGTAGAAATTGAGGGTAACGTAGTTTTCTTTCTGCCAACAAGAGATCAGATACTTAGCTTACGTGCTCGATCCATTGAAAGTGAAAAATAAGTACGGTAATAATACTCACTGCGCAAGATCAATGCTATCAGGTCTGACATCAATGTCCGAACCAGATGCTGAACTTAATTCAGTAATTTCTGTTGCCAAAAATCCTGCAAAAGAACTTATGAAATGAATAAAATTGTAATTGAAATAGACAAATAAGCATGATATGCAGGTGCTTAACAGAGAAAATTCTGCATAAGGCCCCAATTTGATCCAAAATTTATTTTTGTTTAATTGAAAAGTTACACAATATCAAATCTTTGTACATATTCAGTACGGTACATAATAGAGGAATGGACACGAGCGTATTTTTCCTGTACAAAGTCTCTGAATATCGCAAATCACAATATGTCGTTATTCCATAACAATTCACCAGCTCGCGTTGTATGCTTGGTCTTAGATATGTTGGATCTAACACATAGTCTTATGACGAATTAGAAATTTTTAAAAAGTCATGAGAAAAAAATGAATCATTGTAGGAAGCTGAAACTAGGTTCGAATAAACATTCATTTTAAGCTATACATTTCAGAAAGAGCTATTCTCCTGAGTGAATTTTTCAACTTTTAATAATTTTTCAAACAGTAAGGTGACGGCAATGGTGGAGAGCGGGGAACTCAGACCTACGTGCAACAAACATAGCGGAATAATTTCAATGCACTGCAACAAACCTGCACGGACAAGATTTTGGTTTTGTGTCCATGGTACCTCTGCGTTCAATACCACTATTACAAGGGCTCTACTGTTTCACTTGGGTATACTAACCCACCATTTTGGATGGGATAGTGAACGTTTTGTCTTCTGTGTTGGCAGAGGATCGTTCGTTCTTTGCGACAACCGTTCTGTCGTGCGCGCTATACTCTCCAACCAAAATGGTGGGCTAGTATACCTATGTGAAACCGTAGAGCCCTACTATTATGTACTGTGATTAAAGTCATATAGAAAAAGAAAGTCGTTTGACTTGGCATTTATGCAATGTTAAAAGCTAGATGTTGAGCTATATTATCCACTAGGTACCCGTGTGGCAACCTTCTTCATATACTTTTTACAGAAAACATATGGCGTAGTACAAACTTTTCGCTTTTTTCTCAACAACAATACATCTTTAAGAAAAAAGTAAGGGAACAAAATTCATTGTTGTAATTTCCTATCGAATGATATCAGTTTTGAAATTTTGTTTCAAAAATTCTAAAAACACCATCATCGGATAAAAAATTTACAGACAAACAACTTTAGCTCTTTTTGTTTTTTCATGAAAATGTATAATTTCTGAGATAAAGCGAAAATTTTTAACTCTGCTCTGTATAGCACAACACAGTCTGCAGCATTACACCTAACTCATTAGTTGGACGACTTCCTCTTTCTACATGACATTAACCGGCGGGCGGAGAAGATGACCAAACGCAATGACGGTCGTTAAGCAATAGCCCAGGTTTCTCTGACGCCAAACAGCAAATAACGATAAGCAAAACTACCCATCTCGTTGATCCAACTGACAACTGATAAGGTGACTCCCATAAGAATAACATGGAGAGCAAAGATCATTATGTAAATAATTTGGAATAAGATTTAATTCAACACTCAGATGAGGAGGTATCTGAGGCCCTTTTTGCGGAGACCATGATTTTTGGATGTTTCAGTACATTGCCTTTTTTTTTTTTTTTTGTATGGGGTTATATGGGGATTTTATCCGTCTCTACAAAAAGGGCCTCCGTCATATTTTTTTCTTCTGTTCTCTATGAATTTAATATTCAACAGATTGACAATGTAATTATTACATCTTATAGAAAAAGAATTGCTCTTCAATTTTCGTTCTTACACTTTTTTTGATCAAATTTATTGTTGAAAAGTTATATTCATCCAAAACTTCAAATTCATTTTTCTGTGTCAAATATTTCCTTGCAGAGGCCCTTTTTACAGACACCTCCTCAGATGTACATATTTAGAATCTTTAAACTTCTCGGCATTTGATCATGAAACTCCAATTATTAAGAAATTCCTTATTCTTAATCAGGAACACGATGATCTTAGCTCCATGTGTTATTCAAATGGGAGACAACATGCCAGTTGCCGTTGGATCAACATTGGGTAGTTTTGCTAGCGGTTATTTGCTGTTTGACGTCACAGAAACCTGGGCTATTCCAGATTGACTGACAGAGCTTGATAACAATTTTTAGGAGTAAACAATTAAATGGACTGCAGTTTTCTGGTACTTGACCTCACTCTGTTTTGGTAACCTAATCCGGAGTAGCGAGGCACGTGACCCAAGGGGTGCGGTCATGTGAAAGATCTGGTTGTTAGCTCCTACGCTCCAACAACACAGTTACTGCTGACGTTTCAGATACTGCTTTGGAAATGGTTTTAATACAGTAATTAGACAGTGTCCCAGGTGTCACGTTACCCACTACTCCAAATCCATTTAACCATGATATTCAGTTACTCAGTAATGGATCAATTTCCCAGTGACATTACGTAACACTGCTGCCAGCCTGCAATTCTCTTTCCCCTCGTTTCATACAGCGTGAATGGGCCTACGTGTACAACAGATTTTGCATGAAGTCCCCATCTGAGGAAACTTGAATTGTTCAGACAACCAATAGTTGAAAAATTAATAGTAAATTCTTAAGGGTCATGGTAATAATTAGTTGCATCAATTGAACCGAGTTCTG
The DNA here is from genome assembly GCA_035079385.1 of Aspidiotus rigidus. Classification (NCBI taxonomy): domain Eukaryota; kingdom Metazoa; phylum Arthropoda; class Insecta; order Hemiptera; family Diaspididae; genus Aspidiotus; species Aspidiotus rigidus. The sequence continues at coordinate 9,937,399 of JAVHKY010000052.1, forward strand.
TAAAAGGCGGCCAAGCGACATCGTATTTTTTGTTTTGTTTACACTTTTTGTAATGTGATGAAATTGTTTCAATTTATGCACGGTTTGAGATCATTCGTTCATTGAATTGCTTTTTCCTTCATCCACTCGCTAGTATAATTTTTTTGGTTCATAGGAACTCCTAAATACGCTAAAATATCTTATCAGCGGATGAACCCTTTGACTATATATTTTATATGGACTGCGCTAAGCGTCGCGTAACGCGGCACGACATCTCGTGAGTAAGACAACACGCGTTTGGATATAAGCGGCAACGATCACGTATGAAAATAACGCAAAACGTGGTGCGTGCCGCTTACGCTTATCAGATCTGTGGACGCGTTTTTCGCTCATTTTATACACGTTAGCGCAGTCCATACAATATAATATAGTCAAAGGATGAACCTCGGTAAAAACGAGCAATGTTGCTTGGCCGCCTTTTACAGAACTTGGTTCAATTAGAGGTCTGTGACGATCATTCATGTAAAAATTTTATTAACGTTCCTTTAGGTTATTGAAGAACATGCTTTCATTTGAGGAAGTGAAATTTTCCTGAATTTACAAATGGTTTCACTCAAAATAGTTGATTTATTTATCCCAAATCTGGTGACAATATCTTATTCCATCTCCGTACCTCACGATTTCCATTCAGCTCATACAATTTACAGTAGCTAAACATGTTCATCAACAACCCGCTAAAATACCAACCGTAGCTTTGATTTTGTGTTGCAGTCTGGTTTTCATTCTTCAATAATTGGGACTGCTTTTGTTGTAGCTCTTGATGAGATGGGAGTTTAGTTGAATCAACATTAGAAATTATCAAAGGTTTGTCCTCCTTGTTGAAACGCTGACACAAAGTCTGAAGCTCAGTATCCTTTTCTTGCAGTATCTTCCGATATTTTTGATTAGTAGCTTTAGCATGCTTGAAATGCTCTTCTAATTCTGACGATTCACGTCTCGTTTTTGAGGCTGGCCTCAATGTGGCACGTATACGTTTATCAATCAAACCTTGTGGATTGCGACGTAACTCAACTACCTGAAAATTAGCATAATCCGCGTGTGTTTATAGAACAATATCTATAGTCTGTTAACGATAAGGAAGGGCTAAAGATAATAGGTACAGAGTACCTACTTCTGAGAAAGAGACAGAAGTTAAATTTTCTTATCATTAATGTAAATTTAAGTTATTTGAAAAAAGAAAGAAGAAAAATAATTTTTAAATCAAGGCATATGTATTTTACAACCGCTATGTCCCACGAATTTATATCTACAGATCAGATATATAGAAATAATTTATATTTACATCAGGTACCGGTAGTGATGAAAAAAATTTAACCTTCTCTGTAGTGCTGGACAAAAACCAATAGTTCCAAACTACCAGTAGTCCAATAGTAAATATTGCGAGACGATCACTATTTATTTGATAGTGTTCTGGAAAACTATTGGTGGTATTGATCCTATTGATAATATGTTTCCACTTTTGTACGTTTAGAGAAAGAGCACACCAGTGTCTAAGAGCTCGTTGTGTAATACAGGGTTAAAGTCACATGACAGAATAAACTCTTGGTTCAACCAATAATCCTTTGAGATTCGAGGAAATAACCTCGGGTTGTGGAATAACCCTGCATTACACAACGAGCCCTAAGGAAAATATTAACATTATTAGCCTTACAGAATTGAGGAGGGTTCTGGCAGCAGGGCATCCGTCCCATAAGAAATACATTATGTGGACGCCCTTTTGCCAGATACATCCTCAATTGTAGGCTTATAACTAAGTTTTCTTTGGTTCAAAAATAGTGCTTCAAAAATTGATCACCATTTGGAAATTAGTCCCGAATGAGAAACTGGGAGCCTATTTTATTGTGACTAAGTTCCGCAGGTAATAGTGCCTTTTCTTTCTTTGAAATATTGATCAATTTTTAGAGGTTATTTTTCTTATAGGAAATTTTATGTTGAACAATAGTAAACAAAGTGGAAAGGAAATGCGGCAAACAGATTTTATGCAGATTTGACACAAATCATCAGTAATGGACGCTTCTATGAGAAAAATGATGTGTATTGCGTTGTTCACACTCACCTTTGGGACAAACACTAAACAAACAGTAATGGTTGAACAAAATAATATGAAGACTGATATAATTCCAAAAGAATAATTTTGTTCATCAGAGAGCACGAAAGATATTGCGGCTCCCAATACGCACATTAGTACTACATTGTACACACTCATGCCAACATACTTTGAATCGTTTAGTGCCGGTATGCTAACATGCCTTGTTTCCCAGGCCAGGAAAGCACCAAATATCTATTAAAAATACAACAAAAACTAAGTAGTAGGAGTGTAGATGAAGCAGGTATTTTTTGAGATTACAAATTCATTAGGAAGACCATTTATTTGTGTAGAAGAAATTATGCACTTCCAATGAAAACTCCATTATCTACAACTACAATTATTGTGGGTAAACTTACCATCAGTAAGCCTTTGTAGGCATAAATAAATCCGACAAACCATGTCATTTGATCACTTTGGCAGTATTCATTGACAGGTACTATTTGTTGATCTTCATCATTTTCATCAATCTGAAAATATAAGAGAAATGTATGATGTTGTTGGTGTAATTTACCTATGCATTAAATTTTTCTTTATTTTTCAACACAATGGTAAAGTGCTCATCCATACATAGAGCGCAACGTTGTTTTCCCAGTCTAGTTTTCTGAATGTTCACTCGAGCGCGTCATTAAACAAGTTGGATGATAGAGGATCATCTTGTGCAAAACCCTTCTCTACAGAAAATAATTCAGTCTTGTATGTGCCGTGGCGTTATCATAGATATTTTTAATAAGCTCAACTATCTTTGGTTCATTTAATTGTTCTATTAGGGCAAAAAAAAAAAATGATTGTGTTTTACCGTATCAAGTCTACTTACATAGGCATCCATATTTTTTGTTTCACGATAAAATGGATCTGTTGTTTGCCATGTTGTCATAATTCCGACGTCAAATACTAATAAGACGCCCACAACCATAAATAGTTGATAGTCTTTTATTACCTGAAGAAGGAAAATTTCAAAATAATTATGAGATTGGAATAAACCAGAAATAAAATATTCTATCTCATGGACCGAGGTCCACAGCTAAATGTTTTTAATGAGGGTGGCAATTTGCAAAATGAACTGTCGCGAGAGACAGAAATGCTCAAGGTACATGAGCCCACATTAGACCTGAAGTACCTACACTCGTTTTCAAATAAAGTTCTAGTCATTGAAAAATTCTGAAATGTAAAATTCTACTTTATTTGTTAGCTTACAAGAGTACTTTCGAATGTTATCCCAACATCAGTTGTGTCGTAGTCATAGTTTTGTTTTTTGGGTGTTGTATATCGTAGTAAGTATAGTGTTGAACGGCGCACCTTACTTTTTTTCCTTTGTATGGAAGATTTGTAGAACCACTGTACCTTGCTTCCTAAGACACTAGAGCCTTCATTCTATCTTTTTTTTTTTCTTGTTTTCTTTAAATTCCGCTTTCAACGCAGAGTAACAGTAGCTGATTTTCAAGGTATGTATGTTTAGAAATTTCTCAAAAGATAATATCACTATAAAAAGTCCGCCAGAATAACCATTAAAGCATTAAAAAACTATAAATGATGTATGATCTTACTTTTTTATTAAGTTTTACGTCGGTGAATATAGAATGTACTCTCCAAGTTTTTGAGAACATAGCTCCAAAAGCTAAAGAGAAGCCAGCCATTAGCAACCAGGCCCGCGCTGCGCAGATGTATGGAAAAGTTTGGATGCTGGTAAGACTTGAATCTAGTCCAAGAAAAATTACGCTTGTATATGTCAATATACAGCCAATTATGATTAAATTGTTGAGATAGGGACTAGACATTTTGATATATCTGCGCAAATATAGCATATAAACAACACAGATTAGTACATTAATCTCATAATTTTACAAAAGAGAGAAAAATTCTCACAAAACTTATTATTTATCATTACTTCATTGCCGTTGCACAGTTGTAGGGGGGAAAACACCAGGATTGATACAGAAATTGTGAATAAGTCTCTGTCCCTCCCTTTATGTGTCTGCTCCATGATGGGAGATGACCCCTAAAGAGCTTTGGCCTTTAGAGGTCTTCAATCTGGATTCCGGTTTATTGGAAGAGCCTCCTCGCCAATTTGAACGAATAATTTTTGTCTAGCTTACAAGTTCATTGAGGTGGAAGTGAATTGATTCATTTGGGCTGGATTGTGTCGTAGTTTTTTTCGTTTGTACGGGTCTTCTTCTTTTCAAACCGTTGGGGGAGGACTGTGAACATGCGAGGGCCCCATCTCAATTTTTGTTCTGGAAACGGTTATGTTTGTGCTGGTTTGTACTGTAGAGTTTTTCGTTTGTGCTGGTCTCCTTCCCCTCCAACCGTTTGAGGGGACTGCAGATATGCAAGGCCTTCTCCCATTCAATTTTTGGCCCGAAAACGAGATTAATTGTGTGTGCTACGTTTTTGGTAAATTATGCTGTTGAGTTTTTCGATTGTAGACTTCTTTCCCTTCAAATCATTGGAGGGGGTAGAAGAGATGCAGAACCCAACTCGTACAATTGGTGGATTTTTAACATAAGAGTTCGAGTGAATGGAATCGTTTTCGCTATGTTTGACCAAGTACCCTGGCGATGGAAGGGATGTTACCAAGGGTTTTGTTTTCGCTTATGTACTTGTGGTGAGAGATCGATCACGACCCTGTTTTCAATCTCGCCAGGCAAACTTACCAAACTTGTTATTTCAGGCGATGGAGATAATGAAACCGAGAAGCTCGTTTCAAACTCCGTGTTCGAATTAAGATATTGACTAGCTTCGCATTGATCAAAGCGAAGAAACGTGCTGAAGTTCTGGCTGTGTTACGTGCCTTATGCCCTCTATTTTATTCATTAAAATGGCTCGTGCGTTTGAGATTTTTATACTTTTGATTATATGTAGCAAAAACGTGGCGCACACAATTCAGTTTGTTTTCAGGCCAAAAATTGAATGGGGCGGGGCCTCGTATGTCTACAGTACCTGAAACGGTTGATTGGAAACAGGCGTGGATAACTCGCACCCTGCGGACCGTGGAATTTTTTTCTGCGGCTCGCGATGCGAATACCATAATATAAAACAGTAGAGAAATTCCTCTTATTGAAATATTTTTTCATTTCGTTATAACTGAAATGATAGTGATGTGCGGCCTACCCGATCATGAAAAGTTACAAATTTTATGAATACGGCCCGTGCCGCGCCGTGAAGAAGGTTTCCCTACACCTGGTTGGGAGAAAGACTAGGAAAAACGTAGAACAAACGAATCAACCCTCTCGCACCCCAAAATGTAATCCGGGGGTGTTGGGAGCATGGACCTATTCTTAACGCGAATTTGATACACAAAGAAGAGTAGAAAAAAAGATAAAATCAATATGATATTTTTTTTACCTCTGATTTCTATACTTAATATTAATGATAAGGAACACCGTTGCGGTAATGATTCCAATAATTGCGAACACCACTAATGTAAAATATAATCCAAAATTGACATGAGAATTTTTAAACGTAATCAGAGTACGATCTTTAGGCGGTCCGCGACCCTCTTTCCATCGCATTCGGTTTTCAAATTGTAAATCCAATGTTTCTGTCAGTCCACTGTATTCTCCTACATACACCTCAGCGTCATCTGATTATGAAAAAAAAATCAAGAAATCACCAACTGATGATAAACTTGTACAGTAATCTTGATTACGCTATCGCTAAGAACTTACTTTGAAATTGTTTGAGCAAAATATTCCCTTTTCTCTCATTGTCATAAAATCGTACTGGACCCTGTTGTATGAATTGCACAAAATATAATGAACGTTAGTTGATTTGTACAGAGAGAGAGAGAGAGAGAGAGAGAGAGAGAGAGAGAGAGAGAGAGAGAGAGAGAGAGAGAGAGAGAGAGAGAGAGAGAGAGAGAGAGAGAGAGAGAGAGAGAGAGAGAGAGAGAGAGAGAGAGAGAGAGAGAGAGAGAGAGAGAGAGAGAGAGAGAGAGAAAAAAATAGAATTACTTGCTTTATTATTACTAGCCGCCACGCCGCTGACACGGACTCATGTTTTGAGAGGTGGCGAAACACTCGCGAAACATTGTTGGCTGAATAAGAAGGACAGCTTAGGGCAGATCCATTTCACTGCCCCCTCGCCTGTTAATCTTACGTTTTGTGCTTGTCCTCTTCCGAAATAAAGTATTCAGGGAGGGCTGCTGAAACGACATCCCCCTTTTTTTGAATTCTAAATTTGAAATGTTCTCTATGAATTATGCTCAATTTATGCTCTTACGTTGTGTGCTTGCCCCACCCTCAGGATATCCAAAGAAGTCTTTGGGTGCTGCTGAAATGATAGCCCCCTTTTTTCAAATTTGAAATTTGGAATGGGCTCTACGAATTGTTCTTGCCCATCCACAAATGACTTATAAGTTGAGCATATGAAACTGTAACACGTCTCCTCTTTGTGTTCCCAGTTTTGAATTATTATCCGACTAAATGAATTGTGCTCCACGTCTACTGAATTGTTCTGAACATTTTTGATATTTTGTGTTTCCAACCCCTTCTCCACAATCAGGGTTATGCTTTGATGATCCCCTCCCCTCTTCGGATTTTGAATTGTACTCAATGAATGCTAAATTGTGCTGCAAATATTACATTTTTATCTCACCCTCATCTAAAGATATCCACGCCAGCCTTAAGATGAGTTCGTGAAACTGTAATAACCTCCTGTTTTTTTAGCGGGGAACCCGCTATCCCTTTTGTAGGGGATACTTCCAGGAATTTTTCGTCCGCGAGCGCGAGCGAGGTTGATGACGTCCGGAGAGGGGAGGGAGACTTGAAAAAATTCCTATCTCCGAGCTATATATGATAGAAGGGAGACTTGGAAAAGTTTCGATTCTCAAGCTATATATGATAGGAGGGGGACTTGGAAAAATTTCGACCCTCTAGCCATATATGATAGGAAGGGGACTTGAAAAAATTCCTACCTCCAAGCTATAATATGATAGGAGGGGGACTTGGAAAAACGACGGCTTCCTTAACGAAGTTAAATGAGGAACGCAGGGAACCTGTTTTATGAGTCAAATGAGTATTGGTATTGAGAATTCGAGGAAGGCTAGGCCTAGATAAAGCTAGTATAAAGGACGCCTAGACCTACTATAAGCCTAGTATAATATAGTTTCAGAGTCTAAATTTGTCTATCTTGAGCTATATATGGTAGCTCGAGAGTAGAAATTTTTTCTAGGTCCCCCTCCTATCATATATAGCTCGAGAGTCGAAATTGTTCCAAGTCCCCCTCTTATCATATATAGTTCGAGAGTCGAAATTTTTCCAAGTCCCCCTCCTATCATATATAGCTCGAGAGTCGAAATTTTTCCAAGTCCCCCTCCTATCATATTTAGCGCGAGAATCGGAATTTTTCCTAGTACCCCTCGTATCATAGCTCGAGAGTCGAAATGTTTCCAAGTTTTTTTCTGGACGGCGGACGGTGCACGGCAAATTTCTCAAAAAGCCCCCCATAAAATAGGTTCCCTGTTAAAATTTCGACCCTTTAGCCATATATGACAGGAAGGGGATTCAGAAAAATTCCTACCTCCGAGCTATATATGATGGAAGGGGGATTTGGAAAAATTTCGACTCTCGAGCTATAATATGTTAGGAGGGGGACTTGGAAAAATTTCGACCCTCTAGCCATATATGATGACAGGAAGGGGACTTGGAAAAATTCCTACCTCCGAGCTGTATATTATAGAATGGGGACTTGGAAAGACGACGGCTTCCTTGAAATTGCAGCGTGTTCAAGTTGTCACGTCATTATTTTAGGACTTGGAAAACTTCAGGCTCTAGGGAACTCGGGACAGCGGGAGTCCTGCAATGGCATCTAATTTTCTTGAATGGTTTCTGGTAGAAATTAATTATTTGGGATACATAAAAATGACCCATAAATTCGATGAACTAAAAATCTTGCACCTTCATAGTTTCTCTCTGTCTCTGGGGTGAGTTTATGCTATAATCAGTGTAGTATAATATTACTTGATCTTTTTACCTTCATATCCCGTAAAATTTTTTTTCAAAATAATCTACGGGTAAAGACGATTCTAAGAATATATATATACAGGGTGGCGCAAAAGTCGCTTGTCCATTTTGCATTCAAAAATAACACGTGGTCGAAAATTGCATACAATAGTTTATCCCATATTTTATTCCTCAAAAACGGTATAAAAGGGGAAAAAAAGTTACAAAAGGCGTTCAATATAGTGGCCACCTGCTGAACAGCTGCCAAAGATTTTTCTCGCGTCTCGAGTCAGTACAAGTAATATACGGCCCGTAGTTTACTGTGCAGGGAAAGTGACAAGTGACTTTTGCGCGGTACAGTATAAAATCGTCAAAAGAAGTGTTCAATTTTTTTAATAGTTTCTTTGCTGGTATGAGTAAAAATGAACATTATTGAATTACTGTTTTATGGTTTCTCTCCTGATGTGAGTGAGACTTTGATTGCAAGCATCTGTTTTTTATCTTTTCTTATCATTACCCACAGTTCTTTCAATCGCGTAATTCAATCCCGAGTCGTTTTTTTTAAATGAAATTATGATTCCTAATCGATTAAAATGAGTGGTACTATACTATACTAGATACGTAATTCGTGGTCTGATTCAAATAATAATTCTATCCACCTATGTATTTATTGCTCCTCACTTGGTCTGATTCAAACATATTGATTCTCTATCTGTGACCTGTCATGAGAAAATGTACGTAACTCTCTAATCCAATCAGCGGATGGGCGTTGGCGTGTTGCGCAATGCCAACACCCTTCCGCTGATTGGATTTGAGAGTTAATGTATGTTTTCTCGTGACAGGTCACATATTCTTTTATAATTCCTCCCCTGGTCCGATTCATATGTTGATTCTATCAATTTTTTATGGTTTTTCCCCTAGTCTGATAAAAAGTTGATTCTATCTATTTGTTTATGGCTTTTCGCTTGGTCCAATTCAGACATATTGATCCTATCAATTTTTTTATGGTTCCTCCCCGTAACATTCATTTTTGGTTTCTCCCTGCGTCTAATTCAAATATTGTTTCTATCAACTTATTTATGGTTTTTGGGAAGAGCAGGTTGTGTCCCAACACATGATCCAGATTGCAGTCAAAGAACAAGTAACATGCATCCAAATTGCGGTTGACAAAAACATAACATGCAACTACATTATGGCCCATGTGACTGTGAAAATGAATACATATACTATTTATTTGACACACTTTCGCCAATTTTGATGAAGGCTCAGATTGTATGATTTGTCATTGTGTCCTATCTTGAATCGTGATTGAATGAATGAATGAATGAATGAATGAATGAATGAATGAACGAATGAATAAATGACTTCAGTGTATTGCATGAGTGTCTGCAGTGTGATTCATGAAAATTGAATTGAGCAAAAATGTCTCCCATGTATAGCAAATGCGGACAGCAGCTTCGAGTTATTGATGGATACGAGTTCAGGAGGTGCAACATTTTGAAGAACAAAAGTAGGACAATGGGTATGTAAACAAAAATCTCGTAATGAATTTTTAATGATAGCCAGTAGCCATACCAAATTGAACCTAACTCATAATCACCCACGCGATTCTATCAATCGTCTATTAAGGGACAAGGTGGCAAATGCCTGTGAGAGGACGGCTGCCAGAGATATCTTTGAAAGGCCTTCCAAAATTATGCGGAGAGAAATTTTGTCATACGCATTGCAGGTTTTGACGGAAGGTGATTGTGCCCAGATTAAGAAGACAACCCATACGGCTAGAGAGAAAATATGGCCATCCCACCCAAAACACTAGAGGAGCTTCATACTTCTGCCATACAATGTGACACAAAGACAAAACTCAATAGAGAATTTTAGTAAATGATGACAGACAAAACATTGAAATATTTTCGATGGAGACCAAATTATTATACTTTTAAACAATTTTTCGGGTCGCAAATTGGTCATTTTTCCGGCTACAATATGGAGGATGTTCAGCTTTTGGACCGCAGTTTGGATGTGACCATAGTTTTTCCCTGTGTCTGACTGAAAAGTTGAATGTATTAAGTTTTTAAGGTGGTTCCTCCTTGGTATATTTTAATTGTTGAATCTATCAATTTATTGATGGTTTCTCCCCAATGGTTGATTCAAACATCAATTCTATCTATTATTGAAAAATTGATTCCAGCAATTTTTCCTTACCTCTCTCCTTCATGTATTTTCCACAGGGCCATGAAGCTTACGGGTTCCCTTGTTACTATTGCAAAATCAAACACAAAGTATTCTTTGCTTCTTTTTAACTCTTTTTGTATACAGATTTGTGTCAATAACAAAAACAAAAGGGAGTAACCCTGATGTCTAGAGAGAAGAAGACGAATTTCTTAGGCGAAAAGTGTTCACAGCTATAGTACAAAGAACCTGCACCTAAAATTTGGTTGTTGTTATTATGATATTATTTTTGCTATGTCTCATTGTACTTATGACTTTCGGATCTTGACGGGGAAAACGAATCAATTCTCTCAGATTCCAGATCTAAGTGGAACAAGAAGATGCGGATCTTTTGGTTTTCAGATAGGAAGATAAATTTCCATTATCTTGCAGTCGTGAAAAAGCAGAAAAAACCAACAGACCTGGATACGGAGGCGCATCGCGACTCACACTTATTTTGGTCAACTTTGTGTGTGACTAATTCTTCTAGTTCTGTAGTGTTCACGATTTTTACTGTTTTATCATTGGTACAAGTTCATCACTACCTACTCACCGTGACACCTTCAAAGCTTGTATTCTTCAACGCATCTATGAACAATGTTTCCCATTGAGTATCTCTGTACTTGAAGTCAACTATTGTATTATTCTTGCGGATTGACTTGATACGAAGAGCGGCATTTTGTATTGCTAACGCAGCTGCCCAAATACCGTCGTAAGTGTACCCGTGAAATCTTGAATACTCATTTTGTCTACGCAAGTCGTACTCTTTTTGATACTCAGTCGGTGTCTGAAATCCAACACTTAGAATTATTTGAAAATCTATTGCGCATAACAAGAAAGTACAACTATTGATTCAAGTTGATTTAAGAGTAAGTGCTTATAAAAACAGAAAATTTCATTATTTGGTCTGTTTCTGCACAGTCATAAGAACTTAAGGGGTTCATTGGCAGAACTGGCTGACCGCATGGGCTGCTACATGAAATCTGTCTCGCGTGAGTAGTTGCGGTCTGGGTGTGCTGACTGGGCTGACCACCTGGGATGCGCTGCCGGGCCTATAAACTAAGATGGCGTCTTGTGCCGAGTGGGCGCACTTTGGGGTGGCTCTGGGGGGTTCCCTCCTTGGTGCGGTGTATTGTGCCTCTGTGGTGCTACGTTGTGCCGGGTGGGTGCGTATTGGGTCTGCTCTGGTGGGTGCCTTCTGTGGTGCTTGACTGAGCTGAGTTGTCTGGTACTCTTGAGAATGCTGGGGTACTGGACTTGAGTGTCGAATGTGAGGATAGGAAGGTGTTGGCTGCGACTGTTTCACTTTCTGTCTGCTTCTGGTCGGCGTTTGGTGGGGTTATGGTTTGGTGGTGGGTTGCTGTTGGGGTGCAGTTGGGGCGCTGCAACTAAGAGTACTAGGAGAAGGATACTGCGAGGCTAATTAAACCATAGGGAAGGAAACCCTATACTTTTTTAAAAAACCACCTGTCTCCTTGCAGGCTAGGGCACGGGCTCATAGGATAAGGGAAGGACAACCCTGACAGAAAACCGTCAACTGGTGTAGGCAGTCACACCTGCATCAGGATCATCTTCATGTATGGGGTTATGTACTGTCTGGTGGCCCTCACATCCTGTATGAATGGGGTTACATACTGCTTTCATATGTTTCACATCCTGTTTGTGTAGGGTTACGTATGTGGAGTCTCTTCCAATGACTAGGTAGGAGATGGAAAACTCTGACAATGAAAACCCAGTCATAGCCGTAAGGTGTGTGCCTTTCCCTGCGAGGACCAAGCAGCTCGCGGGGGAAGTATGGTTCTGCAAGATGATCTGGGAAGGCGTACGCAGCTTCCCAAATGACGCCCCATACTGCAACTTAATTACAGATGCAATGACAAAAGACATGGAAATAGGTGCCATTTCGGATGCGGCAAACCGGCTCCCCACGCTGATGCGCTCAGGCGATGAGGGGTTGGGGGGCGTTGTCCCCGAATCCAACGATGAGGCAAGCAACAGGGCCAATGCGACCGCCCAAGATGAGAAGCTGGATGAGGTGTTTTCAAAGACAGCAAAGACGCCCAGACCCAGTACAGTGGTACAGGTTGGAGAAGATGAATGTGGATATCACTTGTCTCCAGAGTTCATCCAAATTAAACAGCCAAAGCGAGCTAATAAAAGGTTCAGGATAGATGGAGAGTCGTCGCCTGATGACCATGACTGGTTTGGGACCCCTACCGCGCCCACTCCACCCATCCTACCAGCCCCACCCGGTCTACCAGGAGGTAAATTGAGGAAAGTCAATGCTGAACTCAACAAATCAAATGCTTTGCTGAAGGCAGACATCATGAAGAAGGATGTCATAATTATGAGGCTGCAAGAAGAGTATTCTGTGCAGCGGATGCAAGTCAACCAGCAGAAGCTTCAACTGGATAAGCAGCAGGAGGAGATTGAAATGCTGCAACTCCAAGTCCAAGAGACCATCCTGAAGAAGCCGCATACCGAGCAACGCCTTCTAAAGCAAGCTGCGGAACAGAAGCGACAGATTGACATGCTGAAGAAGGAAGTTGCTAATCTTCAGCAACGTTTAATGTTGCTGCCCACCCAAGCGGCTGGCAAGCTGGTGGAAAAACTGCAGCCAGCACAACCGCAACTGCAACCGCAGCAGCATTAGAAACGACAACCGCAACTGCAGCAGCGACCGCAGCAACAACAGCAACTGCAACAACGCCAGCGGCAACTGGAACAACAGCAGCGGCAACAGTCTGTGCAGGCAGCTACACCAGCTGAAGCAAGTGACAAACCCTCCTAGAGCCAGGTGGTTTCCAGGCGCACCCGGAGGAATGCTCAGCCGTCTACAGCAACTGAGAGTGGGCCCCTTAGAGTACCAAACTCTCAGCAGCGTAGCCTGAAGAAGACTCAACAGCAGCTTCAACTATTGAAGAGACGGAATCCACAGAGAGCTGCCGCGATACTGACTAGGAAGAGCAAAGAGGAGAGCTCACCATCCTATGCCAGTATTGTGCAGGAGGCACGATCCAAGCTGTCCATCACCACACTTGGCATCAGGATGGTTGCCACACATTTCACCAAGGCTGGTGAAATGGTGTTGGAGTACACATACTCTACAGGGGAAGGCGTTGATACCTTCCCTGATCAGCTACGGTCTGTGATTGGCGAGAAAGCTGATGTGAGGAAGCCAATGAGGAAGACCACCATCCTCATCCTCAACATTGATGCATCAGCCACCTCAGAGGAGATAGCGACTGAAGTTGGAGAAGAGAGTGAGGTTAAAGTCCTCAACCTCCGGAAAATGGGCCGTGGGTACCAGGTGGCACATGTCACAGTCCCGATCCCAACTGCCCTAAAGTTGGTGCAGGATGGCAGCATCCAGATTGAATGGAGTGTCTGCAAGGTCCGGTCATTGGAGAAGAGGGACTCAGCACCTACCCCCCACCCCCCGCCTGCTGTTTCTAGTGTCCCCAAAATTGCCGCTTCTTGCCAAGGGGAAGTTGTTGGTAGTGGCTGCTACATATGCGGCAGAGAAGGGCATCTGTTACGGGACTGCCATCGGGACCCAATGTACCCACTATGCAGCCGAGAAGAGGGCCAGGATGCAGGGCACGTGGTCGGCAGTAAAGGCTGCATAGGTGATGCCGAGCCTAGGAACCAAGGGTGACCAGGCAGCAGAAGAGGACCAACGGCCTAACGGCAGGGACGCTCAAGTTCCTGCAGGCCAACCTTCAGCACTTCAAAGTGGCTCACGATCTTCTCTGGTGGTTTGTAGCCAAGGCACCCATTGTAATTGCCAGTGAGTATTACAATATTGCGAGAAGACAATGATGGTACACAGACTGTACTGGCTTAGCGGCCATTGGTGTTTGCCCAGAGTGTCCAACTGCTCCGGGAGAGGTTGAAAGAGGGGAGAGGTATGTTGCTGTGAAGATGGCCGACATGGTCGTCTACAGTTGCTACTTCTCCCCAAATCGCCCCTTCCCGGAGTTTGAGGACTTCTTGAAGAAATTAGAAGAAAGCTTGTCCAGACGGCAAGGCGAAAAATTCATTGTGGCTGGAGATTTTAATGCCAAGTCAGAAGAGTGGCGATCCGGCCGTACTGACATCCGTGGGTATGCCTTGGGGGAGTAGCTTGCTTACAATTGACTGGAAAGAGTCAATGTAGGCAACACTCCTACCCAAGTGCATCAAGGATACGGGTCCATTATTGACATCATCTTTGCCTCACAGAGGCTAGCCTGAAGAATAGAAGGCTGGGCAGTACTGGACAAGGAGCTTTCTGGGAGCGACCACTGGTGTATCAACTTCTCCATCCGAAGTTGAGGTCGCTGCTCCGCAAAAGCTGATAAGAAAATGGGCTGTTAGGAAGCTGAATAGCGACCCTTTGAAGGCTAGCTATCTTGCTCTCACATAGGATCAAGAAGAAGAGCAAGAAGGTAATGCAGAGGTGGCAGCAGAGAGGATGATGAAGACTGTCAACAAAGCTTGCGATGTAGCCATGCCCAGGCAAGGTCCACCAAAGAAGAGGAGAGCCGTTTACTGGTGGACCAACAAGATTGCCGAGTTAAGGAGAGAGTGCAACCATCAGCGCCAAATATACCAGCGTAGTAGTGGCCGCAAAGGGGCGCAGGCGGTTGCACCTGAATACCAGCTGGCTTGTAAAATGCTGAAAAAGGCCATCAAGGACAGCAAGAGTGCTGCATGGCGAGAGCTATGTTAGATGGCAGATGACGACCCGTTTGGAAAGCCTTATAAGATAGTGCTGAAGAAGCTAAAGGGCCTCTTAGCAATGAATCGAATAGAGCCAGATGTTGTGGGTCAAATCATTGATGGTTTGTTCCCACAGCAGCCACTACCAATGTGTGATGGGCTGGTAAGATGATATGATCGTGAATGAAACACTAAGTTTGGGTCGACACGTTAAAATTACTTTATTGACATGAGGTTGAACGAGAACATTAGATCGTGAAGCTCGGGGATAGAATGATTCTAGTTAAAAAAGTACTTACGAGGAAACTGCGCTTAGGTTGTTAAAACAAAGAATATTTTACCGTTACGTTAAGACAAAGATAGATAGGGGTTAGCTGATTCATATCCTAAATATTTTAACAATGAGAGTTTTACTATTCTACCGTTATTTTGTTGCTAAGAGGATGCGGGCTATATGAATCATCAAACTACATATTTTCTACAATGTAAAATATTCGCGAATTCTTTTCTGTACATGTACGTGACGTCGAACGGCGTCGGCGTCACAGTACCCCTTTCACTAAAAAAAGAAAAAAAACTGCAAACTTATGACTTAACATTGAAAGCTAACAGACGAATGTGTACAAAAGAAATAAAATAGAAAGAGAAAAAGGAGAGATTGATTACTCGTTACTCGTGTGGTGGACAATTAAATAAGTATATAAAATATGATAAGCATAATTACATAATATGTTTTTTTTTTTTTTTTTTTTTTTTTTTTTTTGAAGACGAATGGTAAAAAGAAAAAAGTTGCTTAATATATATGGAGATGGGCATTATGATTACAAGAGGGGTGTGTATACGTAAATAGGAACAAGAAATTAATATAATTATATATACATTTGAAGAGAGGTAGACTTCATAAGTTTAATGTGTGTTTACAATTTGAGAGAAAAAAAGATAAAATATAATGTGTATGCACGAAAGATTCGTCATAAAGAAAGAAAGAGAAAGGAAATACAAATGACGCGAGGATGATAGAATAAAAAGTGTAATTGACACTGGATTTTGCTGACTCCTACGATTTGGTTGGCGGCTCTTCGGTGATAAATTCGGAGGAATGTGAAAATGAAACGATTTTACTGTATTCGGCGTCCGGTTGCAATTTTTCGTTGATTCCGAATATCGAAAACGTAGAACTCGTGATTCTGCTAAAATTTTGAGCGAAAATATGATTGGCTTGAACTCCGGTTGACTATTGTTTTTCTGTGATGTTCTGCGGTGCGAAATGTCGCCCATGAAAAAATAATACCGATGAACATGGATGGCGGCGGGGGTGAGTCTCTGAAGATCCCCTCGGATACAGGTTCCAAGATACGTCTTCGATTTGGTCGATGGTGTGGACGCCAAGTTTATTGTTGTTGGATTGATTTTGGATCGAACAGATATCGCTCACACGTCCTTCTTCAAGGGATTCGGCGCGGATAATATGTCACGATTTGGATTCCATGTACACGACGTCCCGATGGTGGATGGGAATGGTAAGTATACCTCTGCTTCTTGCTACAATTAATATGGTGTTTTGTACGATGGCATGTTGGTGGAATTGGAAGGGAGGGAGGTTATGAACTTGTAGGATGGTATGAATGAGGATTTTGGAAACTGGGGTTATATATACAATTATTATTGGTGCGAGAAAAAAAAGAATGAAATAGCGAACTCTAATCAAAAAAAGATCTGTATAAACTTGAGCTGAATATTATTCTGCAATCTTTTTTTTTTTTTTTTTTTTTTTTTTTTTTTTTACATTGTAAATATCTACAGTGGTTTTTCGTCTGGGTTAGTAGTGTAAATCCGTGTTCAATTTTGCTTGGAGCAGGGTTGCTGCCCTAGAGTTATTCGAAAAATGTTGATCGTATTCAGTTTGTTATCAGTTTGTCTGATTGAAAACATGGTATGTTAAATCTCGAATCGTGATGTACTTGTCGAGGCATATTTTCTCGACAATATCGTTTGTACAGCGCAGAAGCGCGTAAAATGTTCCCAAGTGCGAATAACGTGTTCCCTAGGATTGACCTGTTGGACAAAATAAGTACTAGCGATGTGACAGTTCGAGAGCGTACAAGCAAATAAGTACTCCGTTTGATAATTGAAAACTATCCCTATCAAATAAATATTATTATTCCAAAATACAATAATAATTATGATCATTTCGCTTTCTATACAAAACAATTCGAACTTTCTGATAAATACGCGCGTGGCCTGGTAGTCGTCCTGCACATAAACCAAATTATTTTTGTTACTTGGGGGGAACGAGGGTAACAGGATAAAATTTATTTTTTAAGCGCTTTTTATTTATTTTTTCGGAACACAAAAGGAAGAATGTGAAACCCAAGTATTATGTAAAGGACGGCCTGGCCATATTTGAATCAGTAGTTCGGTATAAAAAATTTCTTTTCTCAAATTTTATCATCATCAATTAAATTCTTTTATCATTCATCAACTTATTATTTCTTTTTTGTTTCTTTTCGTATGTTGAAAAAAAAATTTATTTTCTGATACGTACGTATTTTTTTTTCTTGAAAAAAAAATTAGATTACTTGGCTTGCGTATTTGTCGTCATCTTTAGTAGTATTTGAATCTACTAATTGTCTATCGTAATATTTACGGAGTCTTGTGATATGGACAGTATGTCTTCCTCTGTCCGGATGGTCAATGGTGATAGATGAAGGCCCTAATACTTTGGTGACTGTAAACGGACCTGTGAATCTTTTGTCCATTTTTTGGGGGGAGGGTGTCTTAAGCATTACTTTGTCGCCTTCCTGAATCGTCCACTCTTTTCTACCTTTATTATAATAATGAGAATATTTATCAACATTTTTCTTCAGAATTTCTGGAATTTTTCTACGAATCTCTAGTAAAGCCTGAATTTCGTCTTCTCTACTGTCGTTATTTACGGGAATGCCGTACTTGTTGTGGAGGAAGTGATCTCCACATCCGAACATAAGATAGAACGGGCTTACACCTAAAGAAGGGTGAACAGCAGTGTTATAAGCTCTAGCTACATATTTGGCGTTTCGGCCAATGGTTTTCTTGATCTGTGGATCTGCCAATAAAGCTCTGACAGCGTGTCCTACCCAAGAATTTGATCTCTCAATTTGACCATTCGTGCTAGGTGAGTACGTGAGTGCGTGAGTGAGTCTGATTCCGTTGTCTTCGCAGTATGCTTCTAATTCTTTACTGGTGAAATAAGTGGCATTGTCGCTAAATAATTCTGTAATTGGTGGATAAGAGGTGATGATATCGTCTAGCATTTTTATAATTTCCGAGGTATTTACTGTTCTTAAAGCTCTGATGAACATATATTTGGAGTACTCGTCAATCATTGTTAGTAGAAAAACTTGTTTTCCGTTGATGGTTAGCGGGCCTAAAACATCTGTACATAATTTCTGCATGAGACGTGGATTTTTCTTTGTGTGCGACATTAATCCGAATTTTTGACGTGGTACTTTCGTTTCCAAGTAGCACTACCTTGGGATAAAAGAAATCGCATTTACGTGTATTTAATTTAAATTTGAATTTTTCTAATCTCGACAAGACAGTTTCGAGCATTTTAAGGTGAGCTTGGAAAGAGTCACCATACACGCAGATATCGTCTATATAGACAGTCATGCCACGGAATAGGATGTCTTCAAAAATATCATGCATCGCACTCGTTACACATTGACTACTGTTGATGAATCCCATGGGCATTTTACAATATTGATATTGTGTGCTAATCGAATCAAATCGGAACGCAGTATATTTTCGACTACTTTCGTGAAGGGGGAATTGGTAGGTAGTAACCGTATGCTAAGTCCATTTTAGAAAAAATAGACGCGTTCAAAAGGGCTTCGATAATAGCTTCGATACGTACGACGGATTTTGAATCGCTAACAATGTGTTTATTGAGAGCTGAAAAATCTGTAAGAAGTCTAGGTTTACCATCGGATTTTGTTTTAATAAATGCTGGTGATGAATATTCGGAACGAGTTTTTTCTATAATATTAGCCTTTTCTAGGTCTTGTAAAAATTTCCTAGCTATTTCTCTTTCATATTGCGACGCTTTATAAGGGCGGATGTTAACTGGGATATCATCTTTCAACCGAATTTTATAAGGTAGTGTGTCGGCTGTAGGAGTATCCTCCGTTTTGGTCGTAAAAATGTGACGATATCGATATAGAAGATTAAGAGCCTGTTTGCGTTCGGCGAGGGGAAGGTCTTTATTAATAATAATTTGGACGCCATCAAGATCTGTAATTTCTTCATTACCTAAAAATTGGGGAGGCTTTTCGTTGTTTATGTGTGACGTAGATACGGCGTGAATTACTTCTGGTCTGTCTTGAATTTTTCCTATGCGTATGCCTTTATGAATTTTAACAGGCACTGAACGAGTGTTAGTTATTTTAATATTCGTTCCATTATTATTATCGACTTCGACGAAAGTTCCGTTCGCTATGACGTGTTGGCTAGTACATACGTTATCGAAGGAGGATGGTACAGAAAAAATGGTCTCACCTTTTGCTGGAATAACAATATCTTTTTGGACCACGATGTTATTGTCAGAAATGAAAAAAATATTGTCTATATTCTGATTTTTATTATCGATATCGCGAATGTATTCTTCATCCATTTGAATTGTTAGCCCATTACGAAATTTGATCTTAGCTTGTTCGCAGTCTATTACTACTCCATGCTTTCGCAAAAATCTCATTCCGAGAATCATATTTGTTGATAATTCATCTACAATTACCATAGGTTCGTAAAATTTCTGACCTTGTATTTCAAAACGCACGTATGTACTTCCTATGTATCGTAAGGGATTGGACAACGACGCTGCATAAATTTTATACGAATGATCTTGTATTTTGCTACCTGGAGGAACCATGCTTTGATGAATAATGTTAGGATTACTTCCCGTGTCTATAATTCCAGAACTAGCTGTCTCTTTATTCTCAACAAATATCGGTGTTTGCAAATTAAAATTAGATGCGCTCAATATAATTTCTTTGGAAAATTTTTTCTCGTTACAAATCTCACTTTGTGGAACGGGAGGTTCTAATTCGGAGTTATAAAAACGTTCCTTACTTTCAAAAATTTCTGGGTGTTCGTAAAAGTAATCAAAGCGGTTCTTGGTTTTGATCTGAAAAAAATTAGGAGCATTTCGTGTTCGCTGAGTCGTTGTCCACCTCACTCGTTTTTTTGTTCGTTCGAAGTCTGTGTATTCGATCGTGGGTTAGGCGTGCCGCGTCGTGGTTGATTATTTTGCATCGGTGACCTCCAAGGGCGGCCTCGGTTAAAGCCAGAAAATTGATTGAAAGCCCTATTATTTAAGTTAGTGTAACAATCCCTAGAATAATGACCTCTTCGACAAGTTATATTTGGAGTGGGAGATGACATACGCCAGTTTCTTGGCTGACCTGCTGTATTGAAGTTTCTGGGCTGATAAAAGTTGTAAGGATTAGGACTTCTGTTATAAAATTGTCCGGGAAATGACTGTGGAATTTGATTATTGTTATTATTTTGTGGAGGGAAATAGTTATATGGATTGGTAGGAAACAAGGGTGGGATTTGAGGAGCACTGTTATTTTGGGGAATGAATTGGATTGTTTCTTTGGATTCCTCTTTTTTTTCTGGAATAGATTCAGCCGTATTTTTGGTCTTACTTATCTCAGTTTTGATTTCCTTTAGAGCGAGCAAGATGTCGGATTCCTCGTCCTTATATCTTTCAAAATTCTTTTGTATGCGTTGGAGATTTTTTAATAAGTCCTCAACTGTGTCTATGTCCCTATGCAGGATTTCTGTCTTAAATTTTGGGATTAGACCGTGACAGACTTTGCTGATGATTGCCTGCGCTGACATTCTAGGGTTAATTTTCTTGCAAATTCTGATCATTTTAGTAGCATACGCACTCACATCTTCCTTAGCGGTCATATTGGTTTGACTGGCAAGGTGACTCCAGTCATCTTCGTCTTTCTCATATTTGTTTCTTAAAGTTTGCGTGATCGTGTTCCAATCAAGTGGCCTGTTTGGATTTAATACCTCGTGGATGAAATAATCGTAGGCCCCATTTTTTAGATATTTTATGTACTCCCTAACTTTAATGTCGTCGTCCCATTTGTTAATTATAGCTATCTTTGTGAAGTTTTCAATATGTTCGTCTATGTCTTCGTTCTGATTCCCTGAAAAGTCACGAAACGGTATTGGCTTTGATGATTTTGATTTAACAGTTTTTATCAACTCGTCGATCTTATCCATGTTTGGCTCCTGACGACTAACCTGAGGTAATGAAGTGATCTGTGTTGGCGGGTCGGGAGTGTTATCGTTGGAACGTTCAGTATTGTTAGTAGTTTCAGTTTCGGTTTGTGATCTTGTTTCTTTATTAGTTCGAAGAGGACTGTTTTGTGAATGCTGAAGTCGCTCGTAGTACAATTTGACACACTCTTTAGCTTTGTCTATGTTTATAGTAAGATCACGATTTTCGTCGTTGCGTGCTAAATAATATTCCTCGTTTAAGTAACCTACTACTTCGATTTTACTTGCGAATTCTTTTTTTAGAGCTTTACGTTTGTTGGCGAGTGGTCCGCTTTCATTAACTTTGTGTTTTAAGATAAGGGTGTCGAGGTTGAGTCGAAAAGTCTTAGCTATAAGATCACATTCGGTCGTGCGAAGTTGTGAAAAGAAAGCACTCATTGGGACTTTATAGGAATGAATAATAATATGTTATATATTATAGGAAAAGATAAACACCATATTAATAAAAAACACTGTACCGTTGTATGTTGCAGCAGGAGTTACAGCGACGCTGTGAAGAAAACAGCTGGAGAACCGTCGGAAGATAGATTGTCGTCGGATTCTACTGGCTCCAATCAAACCGAAGATCTATAATATTTACTTTTCAGAATAAATTGTTGTAATATAGTTTTTCAATTCGCGCGTTTTTGTTTTGAATTTTTTCGTTAGCTTTGCACGGAAATAGGAACGAATCGATCTTGAATTATTGAAAATAAGACTTGATTAAAAAATCGCGAACGATCAACGGGAATTCGTGAGTAAATAAGGAAAAATGCGCGATACATAAAAATTGGCGGATACCGAAAAAAAAAAAAAAAAAAAGTTACTCGTGGATTCGCGTTTTTAGTTGTATTGAAAAAAAAAGAGATTGGCAAGTCCGCGAAAAATTTTTGTTCGGGCGCCACTTGTGATGGGCTGGTAAGATGATATGATCGTGAATGAAACACTAAGTTTGGGTCGACACGTTAAAATTACTTTATTGACATGAGGTTGAACGAGAACATTAGATCGTGAAGCTCGGGGATAGAATGATTCTAGTTAAAAAAGTACTTACGAGGAAACTGCGCTTAGGTTGTTAAAACAAAGAATATTTTACCGTTACGTTAAGACAAAGATAGATAGGGGTTAGCTGATTCATATCCTAAATATTTTAACAATGAGAGTTTTACTATTCTACCGTTATTTTGTTGCTAAGAGGATGCGGGCTATATGAATCATCAAACTACATATTTTCTACAATGTAAAATATTCGCGAATTCTTTTCTGTACATGTACGTGACGTCGAACGGCGTCGGCGTCACACAATGGTAACGCTACCAATAGTAGAAGAGGATGGTATATCCCTCCTAGGCAGCAAGGAGGTGGATGCAGCAGTCAATAGACTGCGGGGTAGGTATTGGAAGGCTCCAGGCCCGAATGAGATTCCAAATCCAGTCTGGAGCACCATACATTCAGTTGACCCAGCACTGCTTGTTGATACATTCAGTGCGGCAATTGTTGGGGGACTGTTCTCTATGCGATGGAAGAAAGCCAGGCTAGCGTTGATCAATAAGAAGGATAAACCACCTGGTCTACCATCCTCTTATCGTCCACTTTGTCTGTTACACAATATTGAGAAACTTCTAGAAAGAGTGATAGCCAATCGTTTGGAGAGCTATCTGAAGGTAAGAGATATAATCTCTGATAGCCAGTACGGTTTTCAAACTGGACGCTGCACATCAGAAGCTGAAATCCGGCTGAACAGGATAGCTGAGTCAGGAATTACTATGCGTCAGTTTCGCGCAGCCGTCAGCCTTGACATAAGAAATGCGTTTAATTCAATTCCATGGAAGATGATATTGGAAGCTCTTGTGGATGCAGGAGTGCCCGCATACCTGCTCAGGATTATCAGCAGCTATCTTAGCTGCCGTGAAATCCAAGCAGAGACGTCTGCTGGTACAGTAAAGCGCCCTGTTACTTGTGGGGTGCCGCAGGGGTTGGTTCTTGGGCCACTTTTGTGGTGCGTCTTATTTAACAGTATCTTTAAGGTGAAGCTGCCACCAGGGGTTAAGCTTATGTGCTCTGCGGATGACACCCACCGCCAAAACAACTGTAGCGGTGGAGCAGGGTAAACCAAGCCCTAGAGGATGTGACGCGTAAGATCGAGTCGGCTGGACTTGAACTTGCAGCAAGTAAGACGGAGGCCATTTTATTCACGACCCGTCAGAAATTCAAGCCACCCACCTTTTGCCTGCAAGGTGTGGAAATTGAAACCAAGAAGCAAATGAAATACCTGGCCACGCAGGTGTTGAGCGGCCATGGCTGCTTCAACAAGTACCTTCACGAGAAGTCAGGGAAAGTTGAGTAGGCAATTTGCACTGTAACCAAGGGCGGGATGATGGACCACAACACACCTTATTTGAGTGTGAGGCGTGGAGGGGTGAGCGGGACAAGCTTAGTCGGTCTCTTCAAGAGATCGGGGCAGATGAAGCGCGCGACCCAAGTAGCCTGGTACCCACCATGCTAGGTTCCAAAGAAGCATGGAACCAGGTGTCTGCATTTACGGCCACCATCATGAAGAGGAAGATGGCCAGGAATGGAATAGGCAAATGCAGAACCACGCTATGGCCTACTCAACACCTGTGTACCATCAACATCCAGATCTGCAGGAAGAAGAGGACCAAGATCTTCCCTGAAGAGAGAAGAAGATGAAGAAACTCCAACAGTGACCTACTGTATTGTGTATTGTTGTGGTGTTTGTTGTTGTGAGTGTTGTTGTGAGTGTTCTTATGTTTTTGTGCGTGCCAGGGGGGCACTGCAGCTTGGAGGTTGCCAAAGCAACTTGGCAGTTGCCGAGTAGAAGAGGGGGTTTGCCTAGGAGATTCCTCCTTCACTGGAGTTATACCCGAAAGGGTCGATTCCAGTGTTGGAGGAAACAACATTAAATGCATACGCAACTCGCACCTACTCCATCATGGATGACAGACGGTGCTGCACATGCGACACACAAGCGATTATTATTAGGGTCATAATGGGGCCAGTAGTGGGAGATCTATGGATCTATAAGACTCCTGGTCAGTGGGAGTCTGCAACCATTCACTGCAGCTCAATTCCAATCCGCGACCTTCACGTGGTGATCCTGTTGAGCCATCAGCCAAGCAACATAGTTGAGTGACAACATAATTATGTGGATTTTTAGGAGAAGGAAACTCCAGATTTAATTTAAGGAAATTTAAAGGCTTTATCCTTCAATTTATTTAGAATGTGTGTACATTTGAGATATAGAACCAATAATACCAATATAAATACTGAGTTGACTTAATTAGCGTACATCTATAGGTACTAATCTATAAGAATCATACGGCCATCTTTGAAAACTTGTAGAACCAATTACACGCAAGCTGACTACCATCTTTAGAAGAGATAATTAAATTCCTTCTTCCTTCTCCTAGGTTGTTCAGTCGGCTATGCCAGTGTCACGATTGTGAGACACACATTTCATATTTACCTATACGGTAAGTTTTACTCTAACCTATAGGAGCTGAGATAAATTCTCTTAAAAATTTTATATTTGTCTACCCCACTCAAAACAAATAAAGGTAGCATCTCGCACAAATTTGAGGTGTATTTAAAAAAATAAATTCACCTTCAATGGAGCAAAGCAGATCACCGCGAGGTCATAATTGCGGCTGGGGAGATAACAGTTTGTGTGTTCCAAATAATCTATTCATCTCCAACTTGTATACAATAAGTACCTGCAAAACATTGTATCAGCTGTACATGCAATTAGCTGATCACTTCACATTTTCCCACAGTACTCCACTCCAGTGAGGGAGCAAACATAATAAAGGTTGAATTAATCCAAAAGGTATAAGGAATACAATTACAAGCATAAACATATTAACAAGAGAATGATGAATAGTAAAAACAAGCGGCCCGCGACAGGCCGGAAGAGGTTCATGCATTCTGTTGATTGAATTATTTTTTGAGTTCTTGTTAGTGCCATACTAAATTGAATTGACGTACATCAAAACTTACGATCAGGCAAACTGTCTCTTTTGGACAATGAAGGAAGACTATTTCTCTCTGATTGTTATTATTATATGAATTGACCTACATCAATAAACCTTTGTACCGGTACTACAGGGATGTCCACAGAACAACTGAACAGTCACTTGCTCATGTCTTTTTATGAATAAGCATTGTACTGTGTGGATAAGTAAAACAAATTTCAGCTTGTTTCCCAAAATTATGTGACTTTGGCTTCAGACGTTCAGCTTTCAGCCAACTTATCAACTCTATTCTGCTTGATAATAAAAGGCTAGGTAATAGGGAAGTACGCAATTCACGAGAGTAACATACCAGCATAACTTTTGATGAATGTACGTGCTTCAGCATGAGGATCATAAAGAGATGAACGAGGAGTTCTATTTTCATCAGGAGCAAAACTAATACCTTCGTTAAACAACAATACAGTTTCATCATCACGATACTTATCTACATCATCCTGTTTTTCCATAAATTTCCCATCACTATCATTACTATCTACACCTGAACTTGAAATTTCATCACTTTCATTGCTACTATTAGTTGAACTACCACACATTGTACTTAGCAGGGCCCTGATATTTGTGATAATATTGTGTCTAATTGTAGTAAAGCTGATAGAACTAGCGAACGAAAACGGCGTAATTATTTGAAGAACAGAGCGAATACGTTATGAGATAACGTTGCGAAAGAATCCTTAGTCAATTCTCACGACCGATAATATTTCGCATTTTTGATAGAAATACAGTCATCATCATACTCACCGATAGGGACATCCCATATTGTATGGTATAATTTACGTTTTCTCGGGCAAATGGTTTCACAGTTCATCTCATAACGTATTCACTATACACCGTTTTAAACATAATTCCTCTCTGTTCTTCAAATAATTACGCCGTTTTCGTTCGCTAGTTCTACAAGCTTTACTACAATTAGACACAATATTATCACAAATATCAGGTTCACAATTCATCTGTTCAATCGTATTTTCGTATAAACCTTTATTAATATTCTTATTTACTCGATTCACATTTCTATTTTCATCTCGTTTATCAGCGTTTATCTAAGGCGCTAGATTTATCGTTTATTCCTAATTTAATAATATTGTGACGTTCTACCAGTCACCAAATATCTCTTGACACCGATAATAAAGAACAATTACGAAAACCGAGCTTTATTACTGGTACCGCAAGTACAACACTTCTAAACACCGTTAAACTGTAACACAATCGCGTTAAAGAACGAGAACACATTATACTCTGTCCGCAAATAGAATGGGTCACGTCAACAAACCCGCGACCCGCTTTCATGCAAAAAAAATTGATTACGATGCGAGGAAGCGGTTCGCGGGTTTGTTTACGCGACCCATTCTATTTGCGGACAGAGCATAACTATCGCTTTTAAGATTACAACTGAATCGCTTTATTGGGTTGCTGCCGGCTATTTATAGTCTCACCCTTATTTCCGGAATTCTCGAGATTTCTTCTAGAACGGCAAACAGGTTATGTAAGAGTGCTTACAATCAATCGAGCACGTTCTAGGTTGTTCAAGCGTATTCGGCGAAGTAGTTAAGCGATAAGTACGCTTCCTTGCGGCGTCTGCTATTATTAAAAGTTTAGCGGCATGTGCAAGCTTGGTGCTTGCGCCTTCATAGCAGAATGCCACAATATAGATAAGACAACGTCAGCAGACTGCAGCTACTCCATCACGGATGACGAACACGCGAACATACATGTGCGGAAGTACGCACTTCACGAGTATAATAATCACAAAACTTCAAAGCGAAAGAAAAAACGGCCACCAACCTCGTTCACATTCGAACGCAAAAACAACTTTTCTCGTTTTCTTGTTGCGGTAAAACAATCGAGTATCGCGAGCACATTGTACATCAAACATCGAAATCGAAAGGTCGGCGAACAACAATCAATGGGCTGAAGAAAAAAAAAAACAAAGCGATTGCAAGTGGTTCATGCCTCGTAGAACGAGCATGAACCTAATAACAAAAAGGAACATTACTTTCTTTTTTTTTTTCACATATGCACAAATAGGTAACTGTGGGATTATTGGGTTATGTTATTGCGTGTATTGTCCACTGTCCACAGAATCGTACTTTGCGTTTAAGTTGGTCTCTTTCACTAGACTCAACATTTTCAAATTCGATGGTCTGGGAATGATCCTTTAAGATGAAGGCTGGTTTGACTCTATCAATCAAAATATTTTCCTCCTTCCCTTCGAGCTCAATGGTGATGACTTTTTCAGTTTGCTTGAGGACTCTATATGGTCCAGAGTATGGTGGTGTGAGTGCACCGCAAACCCCATTCTAAAGAAAGACGTGACTGCAAATTTCAAGTGCTGCCGGGACATGGATTGGACTTTGGCCATGTTGACATATAGATCATGCAAAGTTCTGCAGCACAGTACTTAGACGCCTGACAAAATCTGGTGCATCCTCTGTATGATGCTTGAGGTCTACAGTGAAAAATTATTTGGTAACCTTAGCTCCGTGCCATAAACCAGTTGGGATGCGCTCACTCCAAGATTGGTATTGATTGCAGAACTAAGTCCCAATAAAATCAATGGTAACATTTCTGGCCACGCCATTATAACGGCCTTGAGTGGCCTGTTTCAATTTTTCCATTTGCCCGGGGGTGGTATGCCGTTGTTTGTATTTTCTGGGACCCCAACTTGGCTGCTAGGGCTTGAAAGAGTTCACTCTCAAATTGTCGTCCTCAATCAGTCGTGATCTTCGCTGGCGAGCAAATCTCGCAATCCATTCACAAACTACAATGGAAGCAACGTTTTCTGCTGTAATATTAGACGTTGGGATTGCCTCAGGCCAACGCGTTTCCCTATCCATCATTTCTGACCATTGGATGGTGGTAGTGGTCCCACAATATCAACATATAGCTGCTCGAAACGTGCGGTTTTTTCAAACTCTCCTAATGGAGATTTGGTATGACGGCCTATTTTGACGAAAACCAAAATTGAGGTTGAGTGAATGTTCACCATAAATATTTATTGTGCTGCCATTTGCTGCGTAAAGCTTAAAATTGTTGATGCGACCTCGATCTCCTTTGCCGACAAGTAAGACAGAGACGTCAGCGCTGGTGTCAATGAGGAAAAGGGTATCACTCTCCTTATTGTAGATGAAAAGTCGTAATCGCCGCTCCACACCCTTTTTGTTCCCGTCTGCGGCGTCAATGGTTAGGCGCTGGAGTTTTCCGGTTTTTTTTCTTATCAACTTTCACATTTTGTAGCCTTCTCGCCAAACTTGTAGTGGTACCAACACTTACTGAAGCCTTTATTTGATCTTGATCTGGACCGATTCCTTTGAGGGGTTGGGGCACGATTGAATCTTCTCCGTCCAGCACACCCATCTTGCTGTTTTGACAATCGTTCTAATACCTCGACCATTTTATGAGTCAGTGTATCAACTTTATTTTCAATTTCCGTAGGCGCAGTTTCAGGTTCACAAATCGCGCTTGCACTTGCTACTTGAGCTGTAGCTGTATTTTGCCAGCCTCTCTCGACTCCTTTTGCCAGAGATTCTAGATTCGGACATTTGATAATAGATAAAATACCTCTCAATCCTTTGGGAAGTTGAGCCAAAAATAGTTCTTTCAAAACAACATCAGTTACTCGCCCATTCACTCATCTTTTATTAAATCGGCCGATTTTTGATCGCCAATTCTCATTTCCTGGAGGAGCCTCTTCACTTGTTGGCTTTCTATGGGTTGAAATTCAATCTTAATTCGTTTGGTGAGCTTAGTATAAGGTTGCTCGGGAGATTCGTCGTTTATAAGGTCGTACACTCGCACGACTATTTCAGATGGTAATGCCGCTACCAGAAATTCATATTTCTCTTTCTCATCCGCCAGCTTGGCGAATTTTAAACGGGCGTCGACTTGTTTGAGCCACATACGAATACCACCTGCTTGATTCGGCACAAACGGAGGTAGGTCAGGAATCAAATTGATACCCGTATTAACAGTTTCGAGCTTGGTTCCTTTTTCCTGTAGACTGAGTTTCGCCAACTCGATTTTTGTACAGCATTCCAAACACATTTCTGTATTTATGGCGTCGGCGGGTATTTTGCCACATTGTGACGGGTTCGTTGATATAGGCTACTAGGTATATGAGAGCAAAGAAAGAGGAGAAAAAAATTTATTTTCTTACCACTCTTCTTCAGTGATTTTGAGACAAAGATACAGGTCGATAAAACAGAACGATGTTATTGTACGAAACTTCTCTTTGTCTTCTGATCAAGTACAGGTTGAATCGTGATAGCGCACTTTTATTGGCACTACCACTGAACTAAGGGACTATAGTACCATAATTAGGTATGCTGGACTGATAACACGGAGACGACGTTTAGGTTATAAGGTACAAACACGTTTCATGTAACGTCGCGGTGTCGTCGGTACCCATCGGTTACATTCGCTGTCGCATGACATTACACGAGCCGTATGCCTACCTTATAGCCTAAAAGTCGTCTCCGTGTTATCAGTCCAGCATACCTATCGTACTATAGTGCCTTAACTGAACTGATTTCGCGAGAAAGACGAATTTTATAACTTTTACGTTGAGTAAGTACAGAAATTAAGTGTTCAAACGATGATAAATAATATTCATAAGTACGAGAAAAATAATTTAGACGAAATTCAAGTGAAAATATGGGTTCAAAACGTCGGAATTACCAATGAAGGAGATAACAGTTTGCGTGTTACAAATAATCAGATTCATCTCTAACTCGTATACAATAAGTATAAAACATTGTATCAGCTGTACATGCGATCAGCTGATCACTTCACATTTTCCCACAGGGCTATTTTTTATCGGCATGTAGGAAGCGGTGGAGGGATGGTTTCCTTCGAAAGTCTGTGTTGTTAATAAGATGAAGTCTGGTAGGGTTAAAATAAACTATTTCTTATACATAATTTTTATATGACTAATCACCGCTTAAATTTGACACATACGAGCGCTTCCAACTAACAAGTCATCATTAAGGCGAACATAAGCAACCTGATCATTTTGATGATGACTTGTTAGTCAAAAGCAATCGTATGTGTAAAATTTACGCGGTGATTAATAATAAAAACTTTTAAAATTATCATTATGAGACGTAGTTTTCTTGAAAAGCGTGTATAGATTCTATTTCTTATACATACATATTTCAAAGCTTTCAGTTAGATTTTATTTTCCTCGGGGGCGACACTTTTCTATTTTCCCACAAGGTGCAAACATCGATTCCATATTTTTTCCCTATTAAGTCTGATGAGAAAAATTTCACTATTAGGCATTTCTCACCAGGTGCAAAAAATTCCCATCAGATGCTTTTGCGCCTCATATTATTTCAATGTTCACCGGCCGTGATTTTCCTTAGTCAATGTTCAACAACCGGACTTGGTCACACAATGCCATTACAAAATATTCAAACTAATAGTTCCTGATTCGTGTTTTTTTTTTTTTTTTTTTTTTTTTGTAATATTACCTACCTGGTTGAAAAGTATGTGAATTCATAATTTTATTTGATAATTCAAAATTCAAAATTTATAAATCAGGTTCTGGGTATTCTTTATTGACATAAGTCACCGATGAGTAGTATAAGAAGAGAAAAGGACATTTTTTGAAGCAGTAGGTGAAAAGTTATCTCATTAAAAGTTATTTTCTTAATTATTTATTCCATTATAGCAGGGGTGCTCAACCTTTTTGGACATGGGGCCACATAGAATGAGTTGAAAATTCTCGCGGGTCACAAAAAAAAGTAAAATGCTCATTACTTTTTAATAGGTAACTATCAAATCAGCAAAAATATGGAAAATAAGGCACACATTTTCATATCCTCTACCTACTAAAAAGTTACAAATATTGTTCATTTCTTAATCAAGTTTCTTGCCATTTTTATTTTTCCCCTTTCCCCCTTTTTTTCCTTGTCTCCCTATTTATTTATTTCTTGTTAAGGGCTCGCGGGCCGGGTGGAAACCTTTCCGCGGGCCGGACTTGGCCCGCGGGCCGTAGGTTGAGCACCGCTGCATTATAGAAAATATTTCTCGGAAGTAGAATTTCTTTTCATGAAAAGAATAAATTCTACTTTCACAAAATTAGTTTCATGTTATGTATACTCTGTTCATCTTGAGAAAGAAATGAGAAAGATCTCGAGGGTCTTAATGTTTTTCTTACCCCTTTATTAGTGAACAGCGTAAGTGTATATAATAGTAATTTAGTAATAAAGAAGTAACCCGTATTCAGGTAACTCTCAGGTAACTCGTAATGTTCTACCTTTGACTATAGTAGTACTTCGTACTACTATGTCAAAGTGTTCCACCTGAAGGGATGTCTTTTCCCTCTTGGGAGGGTTCAGGTAAACGGTAATGCTATTAAGGTAATGTTACAACAGGTGACATTACCGAGTAAACTTCAAGTGGCTCTTTTTCGGCAATAGAACCAGAAATAGCACAATCATCACTAAACTTCTTTTTTAACGCCCTGATACCTCTGTGCTGCATTGTGAGCACATCAAACTATATTATTAAAACTTGAAATAAGAAACAGAGACAAATGAAGTGATTGAAAATATGTCAGCTTGCAATTACTAACCAACACTGAATGGTAAATATGAGAATATTGAATAAAGTACAAGTACTCACAAATCCAGATATTGTGATAACCTTACTGCTGGCCAAAGGTTGGTAGTCAGTTAGAATACATCCTTCTAGGGCAATCTTTAATTCCATTTGTGTACATGATGTATCACTAGTGTCCATCCACCAGTTTTTACCATATGTGCCCATAATT
This sequence comes from Aspidiotus rigidus, assembly GCA_035079385.1. Lineage (NCBI taxonomy): Eukaryota > Metazoa > Arthropoda > Insecta > Hemiptera > Diaspididae > Aspidiotus > Aspidiotus rigidus. The sequence continues at coordinate 9,969,511 of JAVHKY010000052.1, forward strand.
AACCACTGGTATCTTCGGCCAAACAACCCAATTCTAATAATTAAGAGCACCTTTCAAATTAGCTTGACTGTGATGATAATGAGTATAGTATAATATTTAAAACAGTAGATGATTAAGAATATTTCAAGTATATCAAATTACATAGAGAATATGCCCTGGTCTTCAAATCCAGAATTTGTGTCTAAGTTTCATGATAAATTCTCATTTATCATTTATATTTATTACGGTTACTATTTTTATGATTGATAGCCTGGATTAGAATTTGCATATGGCAATAGTTATTGATAATAACTGACGGCCGCATACTTCTTTTAATCCAAATACGGGCTCCTCTTTCTTAACCTAATACAGCCTGGTATAACTCTGTATTTTAGTTTATGGGCACTTGGACCCACTTGAGCCAAGTAATATTAAAGGCAACTAGCGGTTTTGCCGGCCGCCTACAGCGACCCATTAGTCGACACATTGGAAGTCGGTAATATCCTAAATCAAATATAATCTGTATATTCCCAAAGAAATAAAATAAGACAGTTGAAATAGAATCATGTACATTTCAGTCAAGACCGTACACCTATATTCACGTTGAAGCCGTGATGTATACAACAAAGTTACAATTTAGTCCTGGTGACGTCATCGGGAGGTATGACTTGTCTTCTTCACAAATCTCTTCTTCCTTAGTGTGGCTCTCTTTTTAGGGTCGGCGCCGGCGCAGGCGCTAGCCGACTGTATTGCAGTGCTGATAAGCCGATCATTATCGGCTTGAACTTTTGCTTTGGCTTAGAAGCCGTTCGCCCTTTTGCAACTTCTTCAAGTTTTTAATAATCAGCCTTAGGGGATGCTCTAAACAGGAAAAAAAAAAAACGCGTAAATGTACGAAAATATAGGTTTCGAGGCGACTAATATTACTGTCCACAAAATGAACCAATTGTTATGAAATCTTTCAAAGTGTTAGATGAGTGTTTGATACAGGTCTAAAATTAATTCAGAACTCGTAATAAAAGTGGTACATTTTAAGCTTTTTTGATCGTTGATAACAAAAGTTCTAAATAATATTACAAGTTCTGAATTAATTTTTGACCTGTATCAAACACCCATCTAACACTTTGAAAGATTTCATAACAATTGGTTCATTTTGTGGACAGTAATTAGTCGCCTCGGAACCTATATTTTTGTATATTTACGCGTTTTTTTCCTATGTAGAGCATACCAGTTCCAAAGGCGGCTTCTGCTGCTATTGAGCCAAATTAAGCCGTTCAACTTCTCGGCTTGTCAGCACTGATTCAGCATTGGCTTTGAACTTATTTTTGGCTTAATGCTGTCAAAGCTATCGGCTATCGGCTGACTCAAAAGCCGTTCAAAGGTCGGCTTCTGCTGCTGTTAAGCCGTTCAACTTCTTGGGCTTGTCAGCACTGCCGTATTGTAATCACTTTTTCCTTCGTCACAGCATGGTAGTCCACAACCAAGGTTATTAGAATACTACGTGTACAGGTTGTCTCGTTCTTCTTCTTCTTACCAAGAGGACAGAGAACGCGCATGCAACATGTAACAAATACCGACAACGTACAAGCGCGCAGCCGCGACGTGATAACGAGAAATCTTCAGTACAATTATCACCGGATAACTCGGAAAAAAATGCTTTTAGCGTTAAATTGAAAAGGATATAATTGATTCTCCATAAAATTTCCTTTCCAACGCGGGTCATTTCAAAGAAATCCATTGAGCCGCTCTCGAGTTATCTTTCTTTGAAAAATATAAATTTAACGTACGTTCTTATGGAGCGGCCGTATTTTGTCCTCCCGGTAATAAAAAGAAGAAGAACAAGACAACCTGTCCACAACTCAGTAAGGTGTGGGTATTTGTTCATGATGTGTATTTTGTTTATTCAATAATATTCGATGCAAGTGGGGGCGCAAATCATTCATTTTCGAATCGAATCATGATTTAAAATCCTTTTTTGATGATTCGTGATTTGTATTCGAATCATTTTGAAAACTGGAAAATGATTTATGACTTGTGATTCGAATCAATTCCTGATCAGTCGAATAATTTTCGAATATTTTTCGAATCTTTCGCGAATCAAACAGAAATCCGTCGTTCAAAATAGAATGAATGTATCTGCATATTTACGCCTAAAATTGCAAACAAATTTTTCAACGTGATTTGAAAGAGATTCGATTCAAATCCTTGTCGAATCAAAAAATCTTTTGAAATGATTTGATATGGATTTGAATCGAATCTTTTTCGAATCACAGATCATTTTCTCCAGGTGATTCGGATTTGATTCGAAATTGATTCAACTCATTTTCATGGTGATTGATTTAGAATCATTTACTTCTGAACGATTTATGATTCGTCATTCGAATCTTTAAGAAAAGCGACTGATTCGTGATTCGAATCACTTTTTGATGATTCGCGCCCACTCTTGTATGTTCTTCGTTTTGTCGTCGTTGATTCTGATGGCGTAATTTTCTGCCGAGAAGAGTTTTGTAGCCTATCACGTTTCGTGTTGTTTCTTGTGTCTTTGCGTGTTTGTATTGATCTGCGTCAGAGAAGAGATGGCTAACTTCAATGCAAAAATTAAGGACAAAAAACGCATATATTTGCCACGTGAGCGTTGTGATCGCTTTGTTATTATTGGTTGATAAGTGCGCTGCAGCGGCAGTGTTTGCAGCATTTTGAATATATTCCAGTGTAGTAGTAAATAATATTCGTTCATGTGTAGTAGTAGTGGTGATATACAACGGCGATTGCAGCGCTAACGTGGCAAATATATGCGTTTTTTGTCTTTAAAATTAACCAAGAGTTAAATATCTCTTCTCTGATCTGCGTTTAATAAATTTGATTTTACGGAATGTTCAAATTATAAATTTATTTTCCTTTAATAAATACGAATGAAACGAGATTTTTTACAATGTGATGGGAAACTGAAATGAATAATTGCGAATAAAAACGTAGGGAACAGAATGATTTAAAAGTCGATCATGGATTGCGAATGCGGTATCCCGGCTTTGTGGTCTGCGATTCAATTTTGAATTTTAATTTACCTGTATACCTATTTAGTTCTAAGTACTTTGAAGTTGACTACAAAGGTAGTATAATAATTACATCGTTGAGTTTTGAGCAGACAAATGAAGTTTGTGGTAGTATTGATTAATCAAGGATTTGAATTCTAGGTGGTGTTCCAATTTGTGTTACTTATTATTCTTATCTCATCACGAAAATGAAAATTGTAGGAAGGGTGTAATGTCAGCGTTGTTTGTACTCACCAGTGGTTACTTCAGGTTATTGCTTATTAATTGTTGAGTGTTAGCTTTTACAAATAGAATCAAAACGATGTGATGTGAATTCTTGAAAAGGCGGTTCAAACAATATGAATGAAATTGAATACAAATGAAAGGGAATGTCTTACAACGCGATGGGAATACGAAATTAATAATTAAAAAAGTACGAAATAGGATGATTAAAAATTGATTGTGAAATTGATATCCTTGCTTTGAATCCTCAATTCAAATTTAATTTGTACTTGGTCCTACTTTCTAGTTGGGTTTTAGCGCACGAAGATTTTATCATTTTTATTTTCCTGCACCTTGTGTCGATCTCAATGGATATTTTTCTTATCAGAAATAACTCAGTCATTCGCTGACCCTCGTAACACCCCGCCTGCGGGGTGCTTGTTTTATATATTTTTTTTTGCTGGTCAAATCCTTATTGAATACTTATTGTTTTTTATTTTTCCTCTCCTTCGAGGAACCACGTGTAGAATACGTGACTTCGATAATAGTATCTGTAGGTTCTATTTCAATTCATTGAGTGCGCATTCTTGATAGAAAAAACCATAGTAGAAGAGGGGGTAACACAAATTCACTGGAAGTCCTACATCATACCATTGTGTGCACATTTTCCATCGAAATTGAAGAAATTGTAATGTTGTCTCCAGCTAGTGCTCCCCCAAATAGATCAAAATTGGTGTGTAAAAGTACTCGTACATCTAATTAAGGAATCTTTAGAGAGTGTTCATCGCGTTTAGTCATTACTGTATCTTAATTACAGCGGAAGATATTTCAATATTAATTTTTTTAATAGTCTACTCTCCCTAAAACTGGTTTTGATACTCTTACAATTTTGTAATATAGAGTAGAGAATAGATAAAAGCAAACACCCTTTGCTGTCTAATTAATTTATACTGAGTACAGGTTGTTGAGTTTCCGCCGTACTCCCTGCGACAAAATTTTTTTATTTTGTATCTAATCTACCTACATTATAAAGAAGAAGAACTGTAATTGTGTTCCAAAGAGGTCGAGCTTCTTACGACACCGATTTTGATGAAACTTGATAGAGACCTCTGTGTGGGTTTGGAGATGTTTGAAGGGCGTTTCAAAATTAGAAATCCCTACCCTGAAAGTTGTAATAAAGCTTCAAAGTGGAACGTATATTGGTTACGACTTTCCTACGTATATTTTTGATACAAAAATAAATTTCCGTCTCGTCATGTTGATGAGCTAATATGTATCAATATTATTAATAAGCAACCAAATATAATTATGTAGTTGGTTCACTAATTTCCGTGGAAAAATATCATGACTTTTGTACGACGCTATAGGCAAGCTAGGTACTTTCTTAATTTTCTTATCAACATTTTTTAGCCTGACAAAAATTGAAAGTGAGGGTAGTTTAGTATTATGTAGCTGCATCTTTAGCATTACAATGAAAAGCGTTTTGTCTTTCCTTTGCCAACGTCGATACCAAAAATCATTGTAATTAATTAAGTATTTTGCTCTTCACTTTCGTTTTTAAAAATGCCGTATCGAGTAGAAGTAGTAGTGTAACGAACGAAGCACCAGACTGCCATCTTAAAAAGATATACCTCATGAAGAAAGAAGAAATTGTCACCGATTCGAAATCAACAATTTATGGTGAGTACGGGGGGGGGGGGGGGGCACGCAGAATTTAAAATGTGTCGTAGGATTTTAAATAAGGTGGGGGGTAACAAAAGAAAAAAACAAAAACATAGAAAATTTGCCTTATTTTGGTTTTTGGTTGATGAAAATGTACAAAAGTTGGCTTTCTGCAATACTCTGAGAACTTTGTATGGGTCACCGTAAAATACAGTACGTTACCCACTTCCCCTCAAAGTATACCTTTGGAGTAATTTTGAATACACTTCTTTCAGTTCTGTCCACCGATGTTTGGATAAAAATTTAAAAGGAGTATATCAAACATGAAATTTTGAGAATCCACCCCCCTCCAAAAAAAAAAAAAGAAGGAAGTTATTTTCAACGGTGAATATATGAGGAGAGTTCTGGCAGAAGGGCCTCCGTCCAATAAGAAATACATTGTGCGGAGGCTATTTTGCCAGAAACATCCTCATATAATAATTTTTATTATTTTCAAGATACTTTACCAAGAAAAAATCGTCTGAAAGACCACGGCGATTTATTTATTTTTTTATGGGTTTGAAAACAAAACGATAGTTGGTCTGGTATGTAAACACATTGTCTCCAAAGAAAAATATCTAATGAAACAGTACCCATATAAGATCATACAAAGATTGGAATTTCTCAAGGTATGTTATTTTCTGTTAACAAAATTCAGATATGCGTCATGATCGGATGATTATCTAACCTGTATGCTCCACAAAAGATTTTCCTCGCCCACGTCTCGTTGAAATTACCCAAGATGATGCGAACATCTTGCTCCTTTAATCGTTCAATGGCCATTGTAACATTGTTTGTCAAACTCTGCGACACCATTACAGTCACGTTCACATCATCAAACTCTGCTAACAGGTTATTGTGAGCCTACAACCAACAGAAACAAAGCACGTGTTTGATTGCAATATTGTTGGCAAAATATGCACAAACAAGGCCAAAAAATTGATGAAAATAGGGCAATGGGCAGGAATCCTATACATCATAGAAAAATTCTCAAGTACACAATTCTAAAAAATTTTTTTATATCTGGTGCTCTACTTACATCTCACCACACTCGTTATATTTTTTATAAAACTTGATAATATATAACAATAGTTGACTGTTTTTCGCTATCACATTGGAGTCTTGAGAAATTCGCGTTTGAAAATCCAAAAATTGCCGAAAACTGTACTTCCAAAATGTAATACCACAGTAAAAACAGAATACTGAGGTATGTTCAACCACATAAAAATGTAGTTTGAACCTTGCTGTATAACATATTTACGATTTAGAATAATCGCTCAATTCTTCAAGCAGATATGAACGATATTTGTACAAGACTATTTTCAGCTTTGAACGCGGGGCAATGTACGTCCTCGCGTTGCGACGCAGAATCGCGTGTTTCCCCGCATTTGAAGGTGAAAATAGTCTTGTACAATATTGTTCATAACTGCTCGAAGAATTGTGCGATTATTCTTGATCTTGAATATGTTATAGAGTAAGGTTCAAACTACATTTTCGTGCTGTGGAATATACCGCATTATTCTGTTTTTGATATGATACCGTGTTATACAGGTACAGTTTTTGGCGATTTTTTAATTTTCAAACGCGAGTTACTCGGAACTCCGATGTGATAGCGAAAAACGGTCAACGGCATAGTGTTCAGCGTGAAAAATACTTTTAGAATCTCCTTAGATAGTTCATGTTCATTCAAAAAATTAGAAATTTGTTCAGTAGTGTAATTATTATGTTCATATGTATGGTCACAATGATTAGCTTTGCTGTCGTTGGATCGGAAAAAACCTCCTATGTGGCAAAAATAAAATTTTACAGGAGAAGCAAAAAACTGATTATATTGTGAAAAGAAGGCCAAAATACTTGGAAACGTCTCATTAAATGTGGAAAAGCTTCTTTGATACAGTGGTAACAAAAAATTTTCAAAATTCTCTAAAATACGGCGGTATTGGGCGATAAATGCACATAGGAGGAATTCCTGGCCCCAAATATTACACATAAGAGGTTGCTTTGCACATAGGAGGAATTCCTGGCCTTAAATATTGCACATAAGAGGTTTGCTCTGCACATAGGAGGTATTCGAGACCACATTTTCTGGATGGTTCACATAGGAGGTATTCAAAACCGCTCTTACCGGCGTAATTTTGAACTTAGCACATAGGGGATTTTTCCAGTCGATGCGCCTTGAAATTCCGCGTCCAACCAAATAAAAAAGTGCATTTCTCAAAAAATGGTACATAGGAGGTTTTTTCCGATCCAATGACGATACGAGAAAGAAAACAAACACCCCGACAGTAGTACAGCACTCGTCAAGGTAAAAGAAAAATTGAACGACTAAGAAAAATATACACGAGCAAAAAATATGATCAACGAAGAAAGAAGAAGAATAACGTCATTAACACTTGAATTGTGACGGAAAAAAATAAATGTGGGATAAGAGTTGAGAAATCTCAGTTAGTTACGTAAAATTGATAGAAAAGATTCGAGTATTTTTGTAAAACTTGTATCGCTCTCTTTTTTTCGGTAGAATGAACATCAATCTGGCGGGAAATTTCAATACCATCTTTATCTTCAGTATACCAATCCTTTTGTTATTATTTTCTGCCTTCATGATTATTACTCTATTGATTTATGCTTTTGGTGTCGATTATGTTGATATTATTGCCTAGTGTCTATTTTGCGGCGCTGCGTTCAGATCTTTTTGTACAGCTAAAACTGTGTTAGGATGTAGAGTGGAATAGCTGATGCTACCATTATATGTTTCGCCGAATTCACGCAATTGTGGAATGCGCTCAGTAAGTAGAAATTTTGCTAAAAACGCGCTCTCTGCAACTACCTACTTTGCTGACTGTGCGCAATCTGAAAGAAGGTTGAAGGATGCGCGCATAATTGCTTTTTCATATAAATTTGGTTTATTGCGTAACACCCGTGTGCAGTAATTGTAATTGAACTTTTAGAGGAGCTCAAACACTCTGCCTTACGGAATCGCGAAATTGCTGTGATTCTCCATGTCACGGAGACCGTACCTGTGAGAATCAAAAAGTGATGTCACAATTTTTTATTTTTTATTTAGGCTCAGATAATCCTTCCCCAAGATTCGTTTACGTTTTCTTTTGATTGCATTTGACTAATTCTTTTGCAGATGTCCATTTTGAAATCAATATGCATTCATATATATATAAAATAATAAAAGGACTTGTCCAGAAACGTCGATCGTCGTATAAGTAAAAAAAATTTTTTAAGACGACAGTGCTTTCAAGCTCATTATTTTGTTTTCATATATATAGTTGTAAGTGTTGTGAATGTACAACTTTGTTCAATCTCGGTTTGGTCATGTTTTTTCACCAACAAGAAGGGTGACGGACTACAATGATGGTCAAGATAAGATTAGTCATAATGTGTACTATACTGAACTTTTAAGTAAAATCTTTTTCTCGGTAGGTCGTTCTAAATCACTCATATGGTAAGAACGGCTTCCGTGCGTTAATTCTTATTTAAACACCGAGTTAAATCGTTTGTAAATTGTTTCTTAGTTTTAATGTCAATAATCCGAGCGAATAACTTCGTTTTTCGATTTTATGTGTAAATACTTAAATGAATATCGAAAGCGTTCAAATTCCTCGAAACAATCAATTGTTCCTCCCTCTGGTTGGAACAAATTATATATGTACATATACCACTGCAGGAATTCAGCAAAATTTGTTCTCACTGCACACACTCGGCGACTGCGCAAAAAAAAAGTTACACGGAAAATATTATTTTGCTCAATGCGCGTAAATAGTTCAAAACTTTTGCCAAAAGCGCGCACTCGGCAAATTTTTACAGGGATTCAGCAACTTTCCTTCAGATTGAGCGCAGTCAGTAAAAGTGGTTGCAGAGAGTGCGCTTTTGGAAAAATTTCTGCTTACTGCGCGCATTCTCAATTGCGTGAATTTGGTGTAACGTATTCATACATATCTTATTTTTATCTTGACTGATGGAGAATCCTTTTGTTGATAAATAAAAATAGGCGGTGGTAACGTTCTCAACCAAATTTTATATGTATAAGCTGTGTTCGGATTCAGGAAGAATAATTATTGTATGATTAAGTACGGTATGGCTTTATTGTAAGCTCATTTATCGCTTGTTTTACTTTCTGGTTATATTTAGGGTCCATTTTGAGTTCGATAGAGACCTTCGAATTTTTTCTTGGTAGCAGAATCAGGATTTTGAAGATTCTACGCACTCTTGTTTACATGAGTTTAAAAACAAAGAAGATAATAATGAACAAATGTGGATCGAGAATATTGTGACAATACTGAGTGTATTGTTACAAGTTATCAAACAAAATATTAAAAACTTTTGTAATCAAATATTCCTACGTAAAATCTTATAGCAACACCACCATATCCTTCAAACTCTTCTACCCTTCCTCATGAGGGAATACACATAGTCATTTAGTCATTCAGTCCTCACTATAACATGAATAAACAGCCCCTAAACATTTACTGTTGCCTTCTATAAGTGGATACTACAAAGCTGCGGTAAGATTTTATAAATGAATCGCTGATTACAAACATTTTTGATATTAACAGGGAACCTGTTTCATGGGGGGCTTTTTGAGAAATTTGCCGTGCGCCGTCCGCCGTCCTACAAAAAACTTATAAAAATTTCGACTCTCGAGCTATATATGATAGGAGGGGGACTTGGAAAAAATTTCGACTCTCGAGCCATATATGAGACGGGAGGGACTTAGAAAAATTTAGACTACCGCGCTACATATGATAGGAGGGGGACTTAGAAAAACGACGGTTTCCTTAACGAAGTTGAACGAGGAACGCAGAGAACCTGTTTTATGAGTCAAATGGGATTCAGTATTGAAAATTAAAGAAAGCCTAGACCTAGATAAAGCTAGTAAAAAGAAGGCCTAGACCTACTATAAGCCTAGTCTAATACAGTAGGAGAGTCTAAATTTTTCTCGAATCTCGAATATATTTTAGCTCCACAGTTGAAATTTTTTCAACTCTCGAGCAATCATATACAAGCTCGAGATTCGAGAAAAATTTAGACTCTCAAACTATCTTATACTAGGCTTATAGTACGTGTAGGCCTTCTTTATACTAACTTTATCTAAATCTAGGCTTCCTTGAATTTTTAATACCAAATACCATTTGACTCATAAAACAGGTTCCCTGCGATCCTCGTTTAACTTCGTTAAGGAAGCCGTCGTTTTTTGTTCAGTCACTACAGTTTTTTCAATTCAAATTCTTGTTTTTTTTCTTTTTAGTTCACTTATGATGATGTCATCAACTATGTCAGCAACAACTATTTTCTTCTTTTTTTTCCCCGAAAATATTTTATTTGAATGATATTCAGTTTAAATGTATCTACGCAAACATTGTGTCCTGAAACATTTTTTGATAATAATAAATTATTATAATTGGACTAAAAAAAAGAAGGCGCTCAAGTTGGTCTGAAAAGTAAATATAATTATGAAATTATCCACTAGTAACAAATCATCCAAATTTTAGTAATTCTATCATTGTCTTCTAATTTTTTCAAAGAAGAAGAGAAATTCATTGTAGTTGATAATAAGACATATTCATCAACCTTTTTTCTTTTTCTCTTTTTTTAATTAGGTTCCCAAATGAAGTGGAAACTTTTGTCCATGGCCAAACAGAATGATCTGCAAGTCATGCTCATAATTGATGAAATTGAGGGATTGTGAGTATTTATTTCAAGTACAGGTATACATATTGTTACATTTACAAGTGACTCTCTACGCGCTGAATATTTTTTCTTTTTGGTGCAGCACGATAGAAAAGTGTGTGAATGAAGGACTGCGATACAGGAAATGTAACCTCTCTAATTGTCCCTATCAATACCTATTTGTTTCTCCTGGTACGCATTTGCAAAACCATTCCAAATAATTCAGTTTTCAAAAGTACTGGCAATTATATAGTACAGGAACAGAAGAATTAGAGTTGAGCAAATCCTTATCACACATTTTGACTGCATAGTACTACAAATGAAGCAAGTTCTGTTGAAGCTGGCCAAGCGACAATCCAACGATCTGTAGAATAAGGTCTATTGCATGACCACGAGAGATCCTTTCCTTCAGACTGTTCGATTAATTATCGCTTGGTCGGCTTTTACAGAACTCAGTTCAAATGTGAAGAGCGCTATGCAACTAAGAACCGGTAGAAATATTATATATCAATAGTTGATACCTCTATTCTCCAAGCAAATTGGTTCTCCCGTATTTTTAGGGTTCTAAAACTGGAACCAAAAAGAACCAAATTTTGGGTTTGAGTTCTATAGAACCAGAAACCAAAACAAGCGAATCCTGGATTTGGGTTTTAGAATTGGAACTGGATTGAACCGAATCTCAGATTTAAATTCTAGAACCGGAAACAAAAGAAACCGGTTTCCGGATTTCGGTTCTGGAACCAGAACCCAAAGGTGCCAGGTCCCACAATTCAGTCCGAGAACCTTAAAACCAGAACAGCTGAAAAAAATAACTGTTCTCAATACTGTTTGATGTACCAAAAAAAAAATGAGGATTTGCCACTCGGTGACAGAATAAATGCTTATAAAGATGAGGCAAGTAAGAATATAATTTTGTACAAAGTAGGTACCTACTTATATTCTACACAGTGAAATATAATTTCTATATTGCTGATGTGAAAGGAAATCTATATTTAAGAATTTTTCTAAATAGAAATAATGAATCTTAGTTGAAAGAAGAAAAACAAATCTCAACTTACCAAGGAGAAACGAGGTTCATTTTGGTAAATTGTTCCCACTCTGGTCCAGTTGAAATATTGAAGCAATTTTATACGGGGTAAGTTGAACGCGTTTTCATTGGGAACCATGCGAAAAAAATTCGGAAAATTGGCGCTGGTAAATATGGGATCCGTATCGGCATAGGAAAGCTGCAACAAATTTCAACTAGTGATACAAAAATATTTTTTATTTTTTTTTCATCAGCTTCTTGAAATAAGTAATTGCCTACTTTTATAAGGAATATATTCCAGTTAGAAAGAAAGGATCTGTCACAAAATTGCGGTTCATTAAATTTATTAAAGATTAGAACTTCTTCAACCTAATTGAAGGCTAATCAAACACTGAGAGATGGAAACTACCTCGAAACAATAAGTACCCTTGGCTTTTACAAATTTTTTGTAGAAAGAATAAAAGGAGTATTATATCTATATTCATCCTTTTGTGAAGGAATAGTATTTTTTTTTTTGCGTTTTAAAGTGTGTAGATCTCTATTCTGATAGTTTTTATTATAATTTATCTACAAGACGCTTGGTGGCGTCGCGTCGCATCGGCCCTTCCAGTCAAAATTTGGGGTCGTATATGTTCTAAGGTAGAGAATAAGTCAAAACGACGGCTTCCTTAACGAATTAAACGAGGAACGCAGGGAACCTGTTTTTGAGTAAATGGGATTTGGTATTGAAAATTCAAGGAATCCTAGACCTAGATAAAGCTAGTATAAAGAAGGCCTAGACCTACTATAAGCCTAGTATAATATAATTTGAGAGTCTAAATTTTTCTCGAATCTCGAGCTACATATGATAGCTCGAGAGTTGAAATTTTATTTCCAAGAACCTCTCATATCATATATAGCTCGATAGTCGAAATTTTTCCAAGTTCCCCTCCTATCATAATTATATAGCTCGAGAGTCGAAATGTTTCCAAGTTTTTTGCTGGACGGCGCACGGCAAATTTTTCAAAAAGCCCCCCATAAAACAGGTTCCCTATAAAAATCAACTTTCGCAATTTCTCTGCTCTGTCCGCTAGAAATTTCAATACAACCTAAAGATGACTAACCCCCTCTCATTCTTTCATTTCATAACTTTTTCTTCTTCCTCCTCCTCCTCTTTCTTTTTCTCAATGAATTAACTTGTGTCTAGCTCTTCTTTGCCGCTTGGACTAGTTGTCTTTTCCTTTCCATCAATTTTCATTTTCTCTTCTTTCAGCGAAATATTAGTCAAATCTTTCACCTCAGAAAATCATCAGTTACCTCAGTATTTTGAATATTCAGATGCGACTCCATTCAATGACCTTCAAAATGGCCTATCAGTGGGACAATTGGTGAAAGCTGGTACGGGAAATCGAACAGCACCACACTCTCCTCCTCACGTTCAAGAAAAAAAGGGGAATACAAAGTAATAGAAAATGGAAACAAGAAAAACGTAGAGGGAAGAGGGAGGAAAAAGATTACAAAATCGCGAAGGAATTCCATGACGCAAATTGAGAGAGGAAATAAAGAGAATATGAGAAAAATTTTACGAGTATGAAAAGAACAACACCACCTTTAGCAAAACGTCAGAGGAAGAATCTGACTAGAATCTGACTCGTGATCCTTTTTGTCTTTTGTTGTTGTTGTTGTTGTTGTTGTTGTCGTTTTTTTTTTTTTTTTCTTCAAAATAAAACGCTCCTCTCCAGTTATGTACATACTACCACCCCCTCTTTTTATAGGTATTTGTGAAGGTTATCGGCACATTAAAATGGTAGGAGGGAATAATGGGGAACATAGATTGAGAACATTGGAAACATGAAATCACAATGAAAAAAGTTCATGAACGTTATAGAATAGGAATCAGCAAAGAAAATATATTCCAGCGTTAAAGAATGAAATATATAAAGCAGAAAGTTGGTCGGTCTGTCCTTTTATAACTCGAGAACCGCGGCTGTACCCATCGAATTGAAATCTTCGCCTCATATGTGTATTATTCCAGAGCAAATTCACCTCCTAAATTGCAGCACATTGTGTTCTTTTTATTTTCTTAACGTTACCGGAAGTACGAAGATCTTCTAATGTAGGTATAAAGTAGAATTTGTTTGTCTGTCTGTTATTTGAACGCTTTTACCTATTGACTTGGAATATTTTTTGAAAATCTTATCTTTATTCGAATAAAATTTTAGGTTTTCAGCGTTCTGCCTCCCTCCGGATGGAGCAATGAGCGAAAAAAAAAACGGAAAAAACAAGGAATTTCGACGTAGTAAAACTGCTTCTTACTCTATGCGTTGTTCTAAAGATAACTAAGGATGAGAATCTCTCAGCCTCATGTAAAAAATATTGTTCTACAGATCGCGTTTTGATGGTAGAATAGGTTCGAAAAATTCTCAAAAGCGACACAACTGATCATGGGGTAATACCCGCGAGAGTACTCTTGTAAGCCAACTAATAAATTAGAAGAAATACTAGCAAGTCCGGCGCGCCTACGGCGCGCCTCTTAGTTTTTTGTTTTTTCATTTTTATCTTATTCGAGAGCGCTATATAAACAGGATTCTTCCATACAACCTTTTTTTTTTTTTTTCTTTCTTTATCGTTTCCTGAGTCTTCCAAATTGTTCTCTGCCTCAGTATCACACTCTTCCAGTTTTCCCTCTCTTCCTATTCTTCTTTTTCAGTCCTCTGCATCCATCTCCTCCAATTATCCATATGGTGATAATTGATTCTACGTGTCATCCTCTAATCTACAAATTAATGGAAGAAAAACGTTTCGATTCTAAGATTAGTTCATTCATTTCCCTTTTTCTCTTCACTTTTTTTCTACATAAGATTTTCTTTGAAATCTTGTGTGTATTATATGTTGACAGTATAATTTGTTACTACAGTCGTTCCAATTTTCAGCGATGATTATTTCTTTGACCTCACTTTTTTACATGCAAATAATGTAACTCCTCCTATTTTCGAGTTGATTTAGTTGAGACTTTGAAAATCCCTTCCTTCATTTACCTTAATTAGAACAAAATTTCTCAAGGCCCTCAATTTATTCCTTCGAGCCCACCCACCTCCAACTAACAGTTATTCTTGACATCGAGTCCTGATTTTTGTAATTCACTATTCTCTAGGGATTCTTCTGTTAAATCCTGATGATGTTAAGAGCATCTCCAGTTTTTTATGATGTCAACTACCTAACCTAAATCGAGGTTCAATAGGAAACCCATTCCATAGGGGGAGGGATTTTTGAAAATTTTGGTGTCTCGCTATCATTTACCTAGAACGATGGTTGATATTTTTCCAAGTCCTTTTCCTGTCATATATATATCTTGGAAGTTGAAATTCTTCCATGTTCCTCTCTTAAAAAATATAGCTTAGAAGTTGAAAGTTTTTAAAAACTTGTCATAATTGCATAGGTCGATGTACAAAATGCGTTTTCAATTTCAACTCCTCTGATGGTTCAATTTTTTTCCAAGTTCCTCTCCTGTCATACATAGCTCCATTCCCAATATTAAAAATCTTTTCAAATCTGACTCCTTTGATATTGAAAATTTTTCCTATCCCTTATCTATCATAATAGAGCTCAAATGTCTCAATTTTTCCGAGTCCCTCCTGCTATAGTTGGCTTAATTTTCAAAATTTTATCAAATCTAATTCCTCTTTTTGGAACCCCTCCAATTTTGAATTCAATTCTCAATGTCAAAACCAATCCGTCCCATAGAAGAGGATGTGGGAATTCCTTATTCAACTTTATTAAACATGTGATTGTTTTCTATTACAGCCTTCAATTGAACTTCTTTTGGTTGAATCCTAGAAATCTGATTGGAAGCTTCATTACAATCCTTACTATCTTATATACAGATAATCTGAGAATCTATCACCTTTCTTCTTGTTCTACTCTTCAAAATCAACATACTTCCTACAAAGTATTTTCTCAATTATCCTCTGACCTGTGTAATCATTTTCAACACAGTTTCCAACTCTCGCAACTACCTGTGTTAGTCAGTTCCATTTTCCAAATATTTCAGTTGCTTTTCTTCTTCTACTTCTTACAATGGAAGTGATTTTTGATTCAAAAAGTTGATATTGATAAGGGATCATCGTATTTTGGTGACTACTATTTTCTATTTTGCCTAGGCTATTAGCTCTCCTTCATTAGATACTTTCCATCATTATGTGGACATTTTTACGTCATTAGAACTAGTTGCCAAATTAATTATCCTTCAATTTGCAAAGTGCTAAATTGTATCGGATAAAATGAGGTATGAAGTGCAAAGAGAAGGTCGCTACCGTTATAATATTAGGCTTTAGCTATTTTTTAGCTTAATTGTATCGGGTAAATTAGGTATGTGATGGATTTCATCTGAAGCCTTCCTCTAGGGAACTGAGGTATGTTTTATGCGCTACTTTTATTCCATTCTTCAGGGTTTTCCGAAACTCTTTATACTTGTTGATATTATTTATGGTAATATTCTTTTTCAACTTTCGTTGTGCCCTTTTCTTAGAATCGTACCCCTACTTTTCCTGAATACATCCCTCTCAATTTCTCACATGATGTGTCTATAGTTGGAATTCTGATTAGGTTTAAGCTCACACTTTTCTACGCTCATCTGTACAAAACGTATCTTTTATTTGATTCTCAGTTCACATCGGTTGCCCTCAATATGATCAAACTGATTGCGCGCCTATAAAAACTGCACCCTTTCACCCAAAATTAAGGACCTCACCTTGTAACTACGTACTTACAACCATAAAAACTTTCATTATTTCTTAATCCTAGCTTAATTCTTGTATCACTCACATAAAAAAACAACCCTGCAACAAACTTGAATCATTAAAAGTTAACCTATCCTCAGTCTTCATCGAACAGAAATTCCCACCATAAAGAGGTTATTTTCACTCGATATAGAATTGGTCACTCTCAACTTGAACATTCTCATCTCCTCCTGGGTTTCCATGCTCTACCTTCATATAAATCTTATTATGCAGATAATCTGACGATCTATCATCTTTTTTCCTGTCCTACTCTCCAAAATCAACGTACTTCCCACAATATAATCTCAGTCTCATCCTCTGTCCCGTGTAATCATTCCCAACACGGTTTCCAACTCCCGCAACTACCTATGGTACTCAATTACTCCAACTTATACATATCCATTTTCTTTCTCCTGCCTTAAAATTTGAGTACCACCATCTGACTCGATTGCTACCTCTTCTTCCAATCATCTTCCCTATCCTCACGTTCTTTTCGTTTGTTTCTCACTCCACTCCAGTTATTCTTATTCTCCAATACCCTTTGTATGCTCCGTTGATCACTTTTCTTATTTTTATTCGAAATTTATTTGAGGATCAGTGTGTCAAGAACGTGTATTCAAGTAGTGTATACCTTGATAAAGAGAAAAAAAAAAAAAAAAAACTATCAATTAACTCGAGAACTATCAAGTAGAATTGAACTTTAAATAAGTATGCTCCTACTTTTTCGTGATTATATATTATACTCTTCCAATAATGGTAAATGACGTTCAAAATTTATCTGAGGATCAGTGTGTCAGGAACGTGTAAAATAAATCCAGTACCCTTTGGATACTCCGTTGATCACTTTTCTTCTTTTTATTCAAAATTTATTTGAGAATCAGTGTGTCAAGGTATTCTGATAGCGTCAATAACTCCAGAACTACCTATCAAGTAGAATAGAACTTTAACGATAAATACCGGTAATTATAATCTTGTCACAGTATGATAATTAACGTCGGATGCGATAACAGGAAAATGGAGAACTTTTACTGACGCACGTTTGTGATAAGCACGTTTGTGATAATGAATCGTTGCACTTAAATAACCAATAATTAATTTTTCATTTTCCATTTTGCCTGTTAACCTTCAGTTTCATCTAATTCAAACTTTATCGCTGTGACGTCATTAGAATTTCACGAATATTTTTTCTTATAATTTGCTAGGCAATTCATATATATAGTAATAGAATACACGCGTTAGCTATTTTTTAGCTAAATTGTATCGGGCAAATCAGGAATGAGAGGCAAAGGGTCATTTAGCTTTTTAGTATATTAGATACTCGCAAAGAGTAAAGAGACAAATACAAGAACCGCAATAAAATCACGTGGTTATGCTTACCATGTTGATTTCCTTGATTCGGTTACTGCGGTTACGTTTACTGATTAATTATTATAGTCAAAGTTACAAATCCTAGTATAAATTGTCAGTTTCACAAGTTTTGAAAGAGTTGACTGCTTAGTGAACAACAAGAAGAACACCAATGAATGCTTTCCGCGTATTTATATTAATAAATTCTGTCATGACATCACTTAGTCACTGTAGGCAAATTACAAACGTACCTCTAACCCCCTTTTCAAGAATGACATTGGATACAACAATCTCTTCACCACCAAATGAGAAGAAGAAATTTCTTAAGAACTGAAAGTATCAAATTAATACGTTCCCGTATGTTACAACGATGGTTGATCATATTGATACAAAAGTTGTATTCTACGAGAGAGTAGCGAAATATTAAAACCACACTAATCAAAGCCGCTAAAATCTTTCGGTTAAACAACCATCTTCGGAGCACGAACAAAAGCAACTAATCCAACAACAACGAAGACAGAGAAACCAACGTGAGGATCATGATTGAACCAGCTTTCTTATGCTCATTGATTCTCATTTGGAGCTGATGGCCGGTCATTCCTATATAAACTCCAGGGCAATCGTTGCAGACTATGTTGTAAACACCACTTCTCTCAACTAGTGGAATGGGGTCCTTCAATTTTACAAATAAACTTTTTACCGTGTTAGTATTATAATATGCCGGACAGAACCCGAAAGGACTGAGCACACGGCTCAACTTCAACGAAAATCTACCCAGGTAAGGAAGTCTCATGCAACGTTTCTTCCTATCTAGGTGTGAATCCCGAAGGAGGGAGGTGGTAGAATCTAGGCTTTTTCTGGTAAGCCTCCTACGGACCATTAGGTCAATGTTCACCCTCACTTGATTCACTCTAGCCAGGTGCTTAATTGTTCCTAGCTCCTTATGGAAAGCGTCCTGACTCAAAAGTCTACGAGAATGATTCACACTTTGATGACTCGCTGGTTCAATCATGATCCTCAAGTTGGTTTTTCTGTCTTCGTTGTTGTTGGATTAGTCGCTTTTGTTTGTGCTCCGAAGATGGTTGTTCAACAGAAAGATCTTAGCGGCTTTGATTAGTGTGGTTTTAATATTTCGCTACTCTCTCGTAGAGTGTACAACTTTTGTATCAACTGAAAGTATTTTCGCAAATGTTAACATCCTTCTCATTAACCCTACTTAACAAATTTTAGAGTTAGTTGCGCTGTTTTTTACTTTCTATGTTGAATACAAATAGTTGAATCATGTGAATGATTTCTGCTCTTATGCTAACGTTTTCCAAGAGGTTCAAACCCCACAAAAAAAGAACAGTAATTCATAAGTTTTTCTGTTGTTTCATAATCCTCCCTCTAAGAAGAGAAAACCAACCATAATAATCCTGAAATACAATTAGGGCCTATATTCAATTCCAAAATTTGAAATATCTGAGAACTCAACTTACTTGAGTTAAAGCCCAGTGCTTGGAAGCCTTCGCTATTGGATCTGTTACTTGAGTTGATGCAGCACCAAATAACATCAATTTGAGGGGCTCTTCATGCATAAAATCAAAAAACGATTTTACTCCTACCGCAGCACTACACTGTAAGCAGAAAGAATTAATTGAGATTTGTTTTACAAAATTAATATGTGTAAGACTGTACTGTGGTACAGCTCACGAAATACAACAATACTTCTGAGATTGCAGTGATAAACACTGAATCAACAAAAAGTTCACAGTTCTGATTGTGTGCTAACGACATGTCGTAGCTCGGAAGATGATAACATCAACCGTCCTATACTAACTAATATACCTACGCCTGCCAAACCTCTCTGCGTAGCGCAGTACCGAGATTGCGGCTGAAAGCTGGAGATTATTGAACCTTAAGTTGATAATTTGACATATCGAAATGCAGATATCTTGATTACCCCCTCCCCTTTTCTAAGATTACGGTAAACCAATTATTTTTCTTAGCCTTAAAATTGGTAATTCGATTTTTTTTTTTTTTTCAGGCAATGATTTTATCGGCATCCAAACCAGATGTACGCGGTTTCATGGACAGGAGTCTAAGATCAAAGAAGACTCATATCTCGTATGATTCATGTTTTTTCGTTCGACGATGTTGCGCCCTATCTATTAGGCATTGTAATTTTCGATAGCATGATCTTTCTGTACTGTACGCGTATAAATTTACAAATAATTTTACTTAGAAACTATTTTAGGGAAATACCTATAAAACTGAAGGGCGAAAAAAATAAATTGGACGACGAATCACATTACCGACGAGGCGAAAATCATGAACGACAGCAAACCCCCCCACAAGTAACGACCATTCCGAAGAACGACCGTATTTCCAAATTTTCTCCACGAAGCTTCAGAAGTGCCTAATAACCATAATGAATTGTTCGTTTAAGAAGTCTAAAACGCTTAAATAATGTACCTACCCGATTCGAGGGATATAAATAATGTACGCTTAACATACGGAAACATTGATTCTCTGTTTTACAAGACAATATTTATAATGTACTCACCCTACACCATAATATTATTGTACCTATCCCAGAGCATGAATTTTCAAGTATATTACATTATGTGTAAAAACTGATTGATTACCTACTGCATACCACGATGAAACTGAGGAGAATATAGGTCAGAACTTGAAAATATCTGTAATCGTAACAGCTCATCTGAACTCTATGACCAGTTTAGATCGCCGTTTAATTCCAATTTATGGTTACTTGTGGCATATTTATTGTTACACGAAAGCGATTAGTTAACAGGGAACCTGTTTTATGGGGAGCTTTTTGAGGAATTTGCCGTGCGCCGTATCCCATCCAGATAAAACTTAGAAAAATGTCGACTCTCGAGCCATATATGATAGGAGAGGGACAAAGAAAAATTTCGACTCTCGAGCTATATATGATAAGAGGGCTACTTGTATAAAGAAGGCCTAGACCTACTATAAGCCTAGTATAATATAGTTGGAGAGTCTAAATTTTTCTCGAATCTCGAGCTATATATGATAGCTCAAGAGTTGAAATTTTTCCAAGTCCCCCTCCTATCATATATAGCTTGAGAGTCGAAATTTATCCAAGTCCCTCTCTTACCATATATGGCTCTAGAGTCGAAATTTTTTCCAAGTCCCCCTCTTATCATATATAGCTCGAGAGTCGAAACTTTTCCAAGTTCCCCTCCTATCATACATAGCTCGAGAATCGAAATTTTTCCAAGTCCCTCTCCTATCATACATGGCTCGTAAGTCGAAATTTTTCCAAGTTTTTTGGTGGACGGCGCACGGCGAACGGCAAATTTCTTAAAAAGCCCCCCATAAAACAGGTTCCCTGTCGACTCTCAAGCTATATATGATAGGAGGGGGACTTCCAAAGACGACGCCTTTCTTAACGAAGTTGAACGAGGAACGCAAGGAAACTGTTTTATGAGTCAAATGGGATTTGGTATTGAAAATTCAAGGAAGCTTAGGCCAAGATAAAGATAGTATAAAGAAGGGTTAGACCTACTATTATTATAATAATAATAATAATAATAATAATAATAATAATAATAATAATAATAATAATAATAATAATAATAATAATAATAATAATAATAATAATAATAATAATAATAATCGCCTTTGAAAGAGAGACGGGGGCGTATGAGCGTGCACGCACGCCCAAAGTGGTCCCCGAAAAACCGCACCTCCGGCACCGGTATCCACCCCTTAGGGCATTGCGTCGGTAGTCCAGAGGGCTCGAATTGAGAGTAGCCTGGCTCCATTTCTCCTGGGGTTCCGTGCGCTGTGCAATGTCCGTCAATGAGGCCACTACAGGGGTCTACCCTACTGACCGAGGGAGCGCTCAGCACTCAACCTGGAATTCAGATAGTCCTGTACCATGGACGCGCGCGTATCAACTCCTCCACCAGAGCTTTCAGTCACCACTGGGAACTCACTAGGAGCTCACCAGCAATGGTTCGCGACTCTGGCTTCTCAGGCGGGGGTTTCTTCCTCCTCCTCTTCTTCTTCTTGGGTTGTTCTGTGCTTGCCCTTTTGTTTTTTATCTTTTTTTTTTTTCTTCTGTGGGGCGCTCTCTCCTGAGCGCCCTGTATGTGGCGGTACTGATGCTGGCGAGAGATGATGTGGCAGCAGCAGCAGCAGTATGGGGGATGGTACACGTAGATGTGAGAGGCCATAACGTGGCTCTACATCTGCCGCTCCCATTCCGCGTTCATTTTCTTCTTCATTACCTTAGCGGCAAATGTAGATACATAGTTCCATGCCTGCGTTGTTCTGAGCATGCATGGAACCAGATTACCTGGGGTGAGTTCTTCATCTTCCCCGATCTCAGCAAGAGACCGTTTTAGCTCACCCCGCTCACGTCTCCACGCCTCGCACTTGAAGATGGTGTGTTGTGGGTCATCATTCCGCTCCTGACAGTGTGAACACGACGGTTGCTCAACTTTCCCCATTTTGTGTAGGTACTTGTTGAAGCACCCATGGCCACTCATCATTTGTGTGAGATGAAAGTTCAACTGGCCATGGTCTCGGTCCATCCACTGGTCAAGATCACGTATTAGCACGCGGGTCCACTCACCCTTTCCTGTTTGGGCGAGTTGCTCTTTCCATTTGGCAAGCAAGGAGCGCCTGGCCTCCTGCTTGACCCGCAAGGCTTGATTGATGGTCCTTGTCTTCTTCTTTGCCTCGAACACCGCTGCTCGCTCTTCCGCAAGCAGCTCAATTGGCGGCGTTCGTGCTAATACGCAAAGAGCATCCGTCGACACAGTGCGGTAGGCACTAACACACCTAAGCGCAGCTCTTCGTTGGATTTTTTCCATTTCTTTTCGTCTATGTGCAATCTTCATGGAGTCGGCCCAGACTGGGGCTCCATAAAGGAGGACCGATATTGCTACACTCATATAGAGTCTTCTTACAGCTTCTCTAGGTCCTCCCTGGTTCGACATTAGGTGGGACAACCGTGTCACCACCCTGGCAGCTTTCTCCGCCACCATCTTGAAGTGGTGACGGAAGCTTAGCTTACTGTCGAACCAGAGCCCCAGATATTTTAGTACTTTCTTGTTCTCAATAGCCACACCTTGCAGGCGAAAGGTGGGTGGATTAAACTTTCGACGGGTCGTGAATATAATGGCCTCCGTCTTTTCTACTGCCAAGCTTAATCCGGCCGACTCGATCCAACGGGTCACAGCCTCTAGCGCCTGGTTCACCTTGGTCTCCACCTCGGCAACAGTGTCGGCAGAGCCAACCACCAGTGTATCGTCGGCATAGCATATAAGCTGTACCCCTGGTGGTAGCTTGATCTTAAAAAGGCCGTTGAATGCGATGTTCCACAATGTGGGCCCCAAAACAGAGCCCTGAGGAACACCGCATGTTACACTTTTCTTCACTGTGCCAGCAGACGTCTCTGCTACAATCTCTCTGCAGTTTAGGTAACTGCAGATGATCCTTAGTAGGTAACCAGGCACCCTTGCGTTTTGTAGCATCTTCAAGATCTTCTGCCACGGAATGGAATTAAACGCATTCTTTATGTCGAGGCTGACAGCTGCGCAGAACCGTCGCTTCTTCATTGCCGCAGAAGCTACCTTCTTCAGCTTGATTGCGGCATCTGAAGTACAGCGTCCGGCTCTAAAACCGTACTGACTTCCAGAAATTATCTTTTTGGACACTAAGTGGTTCTCCAACCGCGTTACCACTGCCCGCTCAAATATCTTGCCGACGGTGTCGAGCAGGCAGAGCGGTCGGTAGGAGGACGGCAGGCCAGGCGGTTTGTCCTTCTTCTCTATCAGTGCCAGCCTGGCCTTTTTCCAACGTTTTGGGTACACCCCCTCTGCCAGTGCCATATTGAAAGCACTAGGCAGCAGAGAGGGGTCCACTACGTGGAGAGAGCTCCACACCGCGTTGGGTATTTCATCTGGTCCAGGAGCTCTCCATTGCTTACCATGCAGCCTTTGAACGGCTGCATTAATCTCCTCGGTACTAAAGAGGGGCACGTCCTCCTCCACTTGTGGTGGCGTAACCATAAGTGGCGGGCCTTGTGGAAACAGTGTATCAATCACTCTTTCCACCGCCTCTGGCTCCATTCGGCTCGTTGCGGACGGACCCCCTAGTTTCTTCATTATAACTTTGTAGGGTTTGCCCCAGGGGTCTTCATCCGCAAGGCTGCAGAGCTCATCCCAACGTTGCTTCTTGCTCTGTTTTATTGCAGCCTTTAACCTTTTCCGAGCCTGCTGGTATTGCCCAGCAACCATCTGCGCCTCTTCGCGGCCTCTACTACGCTGATATATCCGGCGCTGATGGTTGCTCTCCTTGCGGAGTTGGGCAATTTTGTCGGTCCACCAATACACTGGCCCTCTCTTCTTTGGTGGACCGCATCTGGGCATGGCAGTGTCGCAAGCACGCGTTACTGTGCGGAGCATTGAGTTCACTGCCACCTCTGTGTCCTGTTCTTCCTCCTCTTGATCATTCCAGGTGAGGACCAGGTAGCTAGCTTGTAGCTGATCTTTATCTAGCTTCCTGGTTGCCCATTTTCTTCCCAGCTTTTGTGGAGCAGCGACCTCAGCTTCACGGTGGAGGGAAAAGCTGATGTACCGATGGTCGCTCCCTGACTCCTCATCCAGTACCGCCCAGCCCTTGATCCAGCGGGCCAGGCCTTGTGACGCGAAGGTGACATCCACTCGGGACCCATAGCCCTGATGGAATCTAGTGGGAGTGGTGCCAACATTCATCACTTGTAGTCCTTTGTCGGCAATCCACTCCCCTAGGGCGTATCCTCTAGGGTCTGTCCGGCTGGAGCGCCATTCCTCTGACCAGGCGTTGAAGTCACCGGCCACTATGCATTCCTCTCCGCGTCTCCTGGATATACTATCATCCAGCAGGTTCAGGTAGTCTTCAAACTCTTCAAGTGGTCGGTTAGGGGAGAAGTAACAGCTGTAGACTGTGATCTTCCCAAGTACCACAGCTACATACCCCTCCCCTTTCTCTACCTGTCCTGCTGCGATTGGGCAGTCAGGGCACACACAAATGGTCGCCCAGCCAGTACGGTCTGTGTACCATCCCCCAATCCCATCCACGTCATAGGGTTCGCTCCCGATGACTATGTCAACCCCCAGTTCAGTCACTCTCTGCCACAGCAGATCTTGAGCTTGGCGAGAGTGCTGGAGGTTGACTTGGAGAAATTGTATTATTCTCACCATCTCTATGGTCGGCGTTCCTGCCCCCTACTGCCACGCTTGGTACTGCGTGGCTCAGGGGCACCCAGGCATCCTTGGCTGCCGACCACATGGTTAGAACTCCGTCCTTCTTCTTGGCTGCAAACCGGGCATTTGGGATCATTTGTGCAGTCCCGGAGCTTGTGCCCCTCTTCTCCGCACCGGTAGCAGCCACTACCTACCTCCTTCCCAGCACAGCTAGCTGCTAAGTGCCCTCGTCGCAGGCATTTATAGCAGCGTGGCTGGCTTTCTTTTCTCTCCAGGGAGCGAACCCTGCACTGGCTCCAGCCAATGACAATCTCCTTCTTCTGTAGCATTTCCACTGCTACGGAGATTGGCACCTGGACTCGAGCCATCTGGCACCCGCGGCCCATGGCACTGAGGTTGAGGACTTTAGCCTCGCTTTCTACCCCAGTTGCCCGTTGGATTTCCTCCTTGGAGACAGTCCCTTCTATACCAAGTATAAGAAGGACTGTCTTCCGTTGTGGTCTTCGGACTTCCGCTTTTGGCCCAAGAGCCGCTTGGACTTGGCTGGCAAAATTTTCCACACTTTCTTCTGTGCCAGCCTGCAGCTCGATTACCATTTCTCCCTTCTTGGTATGGCGGGATGCGGTGATCTTTACACCAGTCCCCGCCAGGGAGACCTTTGCTCTAGCCTCGCGAATCAGGTCAGTATAGGTCACCCCTTCATCTTTTTTGGAGATGACTACTGCCTGACCGCGGGGCATACGCTTCTTGAGGAGCTGGAGCTGCTTTGTCCTCTTGGGTGCCAGAGGGGTGGATGGGACCCTTGCAGCTTCCTGCCCCTGCATTCTGGCTCTCCCTGTTGCACGCTGCGAGGCGACCTGGCTGTAGGTGGCCGCCCTCTCCGCCATGCGTGCCCCAGAAGAACCTGCAGGGGTGCTTGTAGATGCAGCATCTTCCTTCTTCTTCTTCTTCCTGCCATTAACCACTGTGGTCCATTGGCCTTGTTGTGGCAATGGCACCGGTGCTGGCAATTGTGGTCGCTGTTGTCGTTGCTGCTGCTGTTGTAGCTGCAGTTGTCGTTGCTGCTGCTGTTCTAGCTGCAGTCGTCGTTGCTGTTGCTGTCGTTGCTGCTGCTGTTGTAGCTGCAGTCGTCGTTGCTGCTGCTGTTGTTGTTGTTGTGCTGCTGTTGTTGTTGCTGCTGTTGTTGTTGTTGCTGCTGCTGCTGCTGTTGCTGTTGCTGTGACAGACTTTGCAGGGGGGAGCTTTGGCTGTTGGAGCAGCTGCTTCAGCTGGGACACCTGCTTTTGCAGGTCCTCAATGAGTAGCCGCTGTTGCTTCTGCTCCTCCCCCATCTTCACTATCTGCAGGTCCCTCTTATGTATCTCCCGCTGCGCCGTCGCCAGCTGGGCCTTGAGGGAAGCATTTTCCTTCCTAAGCTTCCCGCCGGGCAGATTCGACGCAGCAAGGGAGAGATCCATATGGAACTCAGGCGACGTGGTCTTCTTCCTCTTCTTCAGTCGCCGAGGAGTGCCGTATAGGGAATCCCCATCTTCCTCTCTTTCATTGTCTGAGGAGGTTGGTACCCTCTCGTTAGCATGTGCTTTAATGCTCTGCCAAGAGGGTATTGCCGCCAATGTCTCCCCAGACTTTTCCTTCGTCACTTTTCTTCCTTGCGGTGGGTTCGTCTGGTGGAGAGCCGCTTGGTCCTCTCCTACCAGGTCCGTCATCCTTGCCGGTACATCCAACTTCGCCTCTTCATTTGCTGACGACCGCAGGACGCCAGAGTGCGTCGACGCCTGCTGCCGGTTTGCTGGTTCCGAATCCAGCACGCTTACCTTGTCCTTCATCATCCTTTCCATTCTATGAGCTTTTATTAGTTCGCAGGCCGCTCTAACTGCTTTGAGTGAGGTATCCTGTGGAGATGATCCCAGGGCAGGGGTGACTGTCTGCCCTGGTTGACGGTTTTTTGTTCGGGGTTGTCCTTCCCCATGCCTTCTTGTGGCAAAACAGCTATGGCTGGGATTTTTTGTTGGAGTTTCCTTCTCCCTTATGGTTTGGCGTTTGGAGTTTTCCTTCTCCATAGTGGTTTATCTGACGGAGTTTTCCTTCTCCTACGTCCATCCACATTTGTTGCCGCCCAACTATGTTGCTTGGCGTAACAGGGTCACCACGTGAAGGTTGCGGATTGGGCTTGAGCTCCAGCAAATGGTAGCAGATTCCCACTAAACGGGAATCTTGTAGACCCGCAGATCTCCCACTACTGGCCCCATTGCGACCCCAATAATAATAATAATAATAATAATAATAATAATAATAATAATAATAATAATAATAATAATAATAATAATAATAATAATAATAATAATAATAATAATAATAATAATAATAATAATAATAATAATAATAATAATAATAATAATAATAATAATAATAATAATAATAATAATAATAATAATAATAATAATAATAATAATAATAATAATAATAATAATAATAATAATAATAATAATAATAATAATAATAATAATAATAATAATAATAATAATAATAATAATAATAATAATAATAATAATAATAATAATAATAATAATAATAATAATAATAATAATAATAATAATAATGATAATTCAATTCAATTCAATTCAAAGACGCCTTTATTTTTGATTTTACATCTAAATTAATTACAAAATACAATACATTGCCGATGCCCCTTGTGGGGCGAGTGGCAGGCGTGATTATTATTATTATATAACAGAACGGGGAGGGGGGGGGAACAAAAAGAAAAATCAATAAATAATGTAAGAAAAGAAAAAAGGCCAAATACACCTATCACAACAATAACAATAGAACAAACAACTACACAATAAATAACAATACCATAAATGTAAAGAACAATACAACAAATAACAATGCAACATAATATAATAATAAAAACATCGGGCACAACAACAAAAA
The DNA here is from genome assembly GCA_035079385.1 of Aspidiotus rigidus. NCBI lineage: Eukaryota > Metazoa > Arthropoda > Insecta > Hemiptera > Diaspididae > Aspidiotus > Aspidiotus rigidus. Next base: position 9,997,412 of record JAVHKY010000052.1, read on the forward strand.
TGGCAACAGCAACAACAACAATATAAATAACAATAAACACTAACAAATGTAAACAGTGATAACGGAAAGAAAAGAAACCAACAGTCATTACAAAAAACATTCACAAAATCACCAAGACAATTTTGACAAATTCACAACAAACATGCACTTAGTACGGCAATCCAACCATCAGGAGTCTCGTGACTATTTTCTACTCAATTGTTTTTGCCCCAATCTGTCTTTTATAGGCCGACAGCCTCACCTCGTCCCTGGTCCCTGCTGGTAAGTTATTGTACAATATTGCTCCTTGATACCTTCCCTGCATTCTAGAGTGCTCTTTTTTCCACACTGGAATAGTAGCAACTTTTGAGACCGTTAGTCTAGTTCGCGTATGTTTGCTATAGTGAAGTTCAAATAGGTCTTGATTTTTGAATAAGAAAGTCAGTAATTTATTTCGGTGGACCTCCTCAAACACCTTTACATTCATTTCATCATACACAGTTTTTTCCGATGTTCTGGGAGGTAAAGAAAGAATACTTCTACAGACTTTATTTTGTAATACTTTTATTGGTTTTACATGTTTTGACGCCCCCCAATGCATAATACCGTAACTAAAAACTGACTCATATAGGGGGTGGTATAATTTTTTTAGATGCCTTACATTGAAATAATTTTTCAAATGGTGGAACAAGAAATTTAATTTCCTAAGTTTAGCCTGAAGCTTCATGGAGTGTTCCTTCCACGTCATTTTTTCATCAAAAGTTAACCCTAAATATTTTTGTTTTCTCACAATATTCAAGGTCTCATCTCCGATTTTCAATTTTATATCATTGTTCCACTTAGTACGCATGTATGAATAGATTATATTACAGCTTTTATTTATATTTAAATGAAGGTAATTTCTTTGAAACCATGCAGTCAAAATTTTTTCATCGTGTGTGAAATCCTCATTGACTTGCATTGCTGTCTTTGCACTGTAGAGCAGGGAGGTATCATCAGCATATCCAGTTATTTTACCTATGAGGGGTAGTTCAAACATATCGTTCATATAGATTATAAATAATAGGGGTCCAAGGACACTGCCTTGCGGAACACCATGTTTTATTGGCAGATCTGTACTCAAGACCCCATTGATTTTAACGCATTGCTTTCTATTTGTCAGATATGACGATAACCAGCTTAGCAAAGGCCCTTGAAATCCCAAATTTTCTAATTTTCTTACCATCAGTTTATGATTGACTGTGTCAAAGGCCTTTGCCAAGTCTATGTATACCCCCACTGCAGCGTTGTTCTCTTCTACATATTGTACAATATTTGTTATGTGGACAAGCAAAGCCGTGTCTGTAGACTTATATTTAGTAAAACCAAATTGCTGTTCAGCCAAGAAGTTTATGTGGTTTAAAAAGTTCAAAATTTTTTCTTTTACACATTTTTCAAATACTTTTGCCAGGCAAGGTAGGAGTGCTATCGGCCTATAATTTGTCATTAGTGTTGAGTCACCTCCCTTTGCTATAGGTGCTATAATCGCCCTTTTCATCATATTTGGAAATACACCTTGTTTTAACGATTTATTGAAAAGGGGGAGTAGTGTTCTTGAAAAAAATTTTGGCAAGGCTTTGACAGTACGGGACGAAACTCCATCAACACCAATACTAGGTTTATTTTTCAGGGACAGTATAGCTCTCTCGATGTCACCTTCAGTCAGGTTAAGTTCTTTTAAAGTTGGAATATACCCCATCCCCTCCTCAGCTTTGTCTCCCTGGGTTGATCTCTGTTTGTACTCATCATTGATAAAAACATTTGTTTCCAATCCTGCTTTTTTTATCAGATTATCCGTTACATTGTTAAAAAATCTATTAAATTCTTCTGCCATTCTATTGGGATTTTCTTCTGATGTTATAGTTTCCCCTGAAATATTGATTACTTTACTTTCTTCTTTTGTTTTTTTCCCCCTCGCTTCATTTATTATTTCCCAATACTTTTTCGAGTCCGAGTAATTATCATCAAGTATTTTACTATAATATTTCACTTTCTCAACTCGTATCTTTTTTTTCACCCTTGCAGAAATCAGCTTGAACTCTTCCCTGAGCCGACTATCGTCATTATGATGACGATGTCTTAAATACGCCTGCGATTTTTCACTTATCAGTGAAAGCAGCTCTGCAGTCATCCAGGGTTGCCTTTTTTTCTTACCTTGCAGTTGTACTGAACTGCTTACAATTTTGATTTTTGTTGCACGCTTTCGGCATGCCTGAATGGTTCTAATCAACTTATCAAAATCTTTATCTACCGTTATTTTTGAGTTTACATCAATTTTATTCACCCATTCCCAATTTGCCTCCCGTATATATTTTTGGAACCGTTCTTCATTAGTGATTTCAATTTTCCTGCTTTCTACAATTTGGTGAGTACCATGTAATAAAACATTAATTTCTATTGTTGCATGATCGTTTATCTGGGTGTCTAACAATTTGCAGGTAATATTTTGGTGATTAGCAAAGACATGATCAAGACAACTATTTCCTCTGGTTGGGCAGTTTTGAAATGAAAGACAACCCTGTGACATCAACATATTAAGGTATTCCAAAGACTCTTTCTCATCTAAAAGAT